>OU565292.1:6407155-11744890 GCA_913789915.3 Sphecodes monilicornis
GGGAAGAAAGGAAGCCCGATGTATAAATCCTATGATATACATTTTCATTTTCTCTTGCCCTATGCGTAACTCGAAAAAATTCGAATTTCAAATTACATCACTCTTTTGTGACGTTTCGTCAGCGTCGTAAGAAATTTTGAACATATAACAGCAACGATTTGACATCAATCAAAAGTTTCAACAACTACTTTATTCGACAATACCTAATTCAAATGACGCTATAGTTTATTTTACATCTCTGTTAACGTGCATATTGATGTGCGTAACGATAATGTAACGTTGTTTCGGACGTCGATAGGTTGTACAAAAGTGATTCTAATTGATCAAGCAATTATTGTCGTAACAGTGAATTGTTAACTACATTTCCGCTGGACGTTTTACTTTGAAATTGCTGGAGAAATGTGTTTTCTTCGTAAGGCATAATTTAATGTAGTAATAGATTAGTTGCTTGTTTGTTTGACCACGTCAGAAATGATTAAGCCATATATCTAATAGAAGCATATAAATATTGAAGGGAATGTTTAATTAACCATGAAATATATTCATGAAGCATGAATTGCCCGTACTCTGGAATCGAATCTATTTTTAAACGAAGGTATATAAGAAATTTAAATTGAACAATTATGTTATTAAATAGAGGGGATTTACGTGAAGATAGCATTCCGCACATGCCTAGGTGTACTTTATACATATACATCTGAATGGAATGTGTGAAGACTGGAAGCATAGTATCGTTCCGTTGAAAGAAAATTATTAAGAATTCCTCTGTCACGTGATCCTTAAGAAATTTAAAAGTTCTTCTGTATCGACTGATAAGTAACATAGATAGAGAATCAAGCGTTCTTCGGTCGGTAAAGCCGACTTGACACGCAGAAAAAAGGGTGCGCGAAAAGCAGGAAGTGCCAATGTGGAGCAAATTCCAGTGGCCGTAGCAGTGTAACGAAACTAAGAAGGGTAAAAAAAGGCGCGAGAAGAAAGCGCACGGCGACAAGTCAGAGTTGGTGTATCTTCCTCTCCCTTTCGCTCTCTTCCTCTGCCTAAAAGTTGACCTCGAGTTTCAAGGGTAGAGAAGGGTTTGCAGTCGTTTACCCCTCTACCTTACCAGGGACTACGAGCCATGGCTCTCGAATTCTCTACGAACGGAAGAGAGAAAGCGACGTTGCCTCGATGTCGGTAGTGTTAGTCTCCCGCCATCCCCACCACCACTGTAACGTAGTTCGATTGGTCGGCGTGCTCGGGTTTTCCTTTGTGAGCGGGCGGGTGAAAGCGTGGCTTGGCAACGCTGTACGAGTTCGCCGGCGTCCGCTGGAAGGAAGGCTAAGCTTGGTCGAGAGGGAGAAGGACGGCGAAACGCGGAGAAAGAGACAAACAGACAAGTAGCGAGCGAGACTTCAGGTCGAATGGAAGGGGATCGAGTTGGAGAAAGAGAAAGAGAGAATATACAAGCGTCCAGCCAGCCCGTCCTCGCCAGGTTCGCCCTCTGTGTGTGCGGCATCGCGTGTAGAGTCGGTGACGAGAGAAGCAATCCGCGCGTAAGCTTCTCCATGTGAAAAAGCTATTACGCGTTTCCCTACCACTGTGCAGCAGTCAACGTCGGTGTGCATATATACACGTAAAAGAAGCATTGCGTCTCTACGCGCGCGTGGTGTCGCATAGAGTGCGTAATTAGCAGCGTGTGTACAAGCAAGTAAAAGGGACGTCACGTTTACGAAGAAGAAACCGCCAATATATATATATATATATTTATATATATACAGATATATATATACATATATATACATATATATATATATATACAATATACCGTAGAACCTTTACGAAAGGGACGGAAGAGAACAGTGTGCGCGCATAAATGAATGAGAATACAGTTTCTTATGCCTAATACTTCGATTAGAATATCATCGAGAAGAAACACTATGTTTCTCGAATGAAAGGCTCCCATGAGTACTTAGGGGAGGGCAGAAGAGAGAAAAAGAGATAGAGAGAGAGAGATAGTGACAGAGAGAAAGAGCGAGCAAACGAACGCGCGTTAGAAAAACAGAGACAGACCGTGTGCGAGAAGGGAGAACGAAGAGAGGAAAGAGACACCGGCAAGAGAAAGAGGGAGAAAAAGAGAGAGACGGAGAGACGCTCTGTATCTGTCGATGGTGGGGAGACAGAGGGAAAAAGAAAGAGCTAGAAGGGGAGAGAGAGCGCCCTCCCCTACCCACCCGCCCGCCCTCCTCCTCTACCCGCCGTACCTACTCACGGAGCTAACGAACGGTTGAGCGTAGCGTCGAGGAGACCGCATCCCAAGTATAACGTACGTATTCACGAGGACCTTCTCTCCTATACATTGTGGAAAAAGCGTGTATGAAGCCGCCTGTGTTACCACGAGTACTAGTAGTGATCGTGTAGTGCGCCGGCTGGACAAGAGAAACGTGGTGTGACGACAGTGAGATATATATATACATATATATATATATATATATATAGAGAGAGAGAAAGAGAGAGAGAGCGCTCGCGCGAGAGAGAGATAGAGAGAGAGAGCGAAAGAGAAAACGGTAGCGCGTGCGGTGCGTGTCGCGATACTCACGACGGCCACGAACAAGACTCAGTGCGAATGTGAGGGTACGTGCCCCGTATATATGTATGTGGGGTGTCCGTGTATACACCTTGTGAGAGAGAGCGAGTGAGCGAGAGTGCGTGCGTGCGTACGCGCGCGCGCAACGTGTGCGTGCCTGTATGTCCTGTACGAGGGAGACAGAAGATCGTATGCGTGTTGGTGGTGTGAGTGCGTGAGTCGTGTAATTTTCTTCGTGCATCCTTCTTCTTTTCGTTGTCGGTGGGACGGTTCGGCAAACGAGGCCGAAGTGACAGACAGATCGTCCGCGTGTACGATATGTCGGAACACCACCGCGTAGCCGGTGGCTGGGGCACAGCAAGCCCAGGAAGCCGCGAGGATGCCTCCGGTGGTACCGCCTGGTGGTCTTCAGGTTTAAACACTGTATCGGCTGAACAACAACAACAACAGCAGCAGCAACAGCAACAACAAAATTTACACCAACATCTGATGAACCAACAGCAGCAGCTCTCGCAGCAACAGCAAGCCCAACAGCAACAGCATCATCAGGATATCGTTAGAAGTACAGCTACCGCTACCCAGCAGCTTTTCTCCTACAAGATGGCCTCCAGCTTTCAGAACCCAGCCACCACGGGCACGCAGTCGAATCCCGTCTCGACGTCTACGCCGGTTGGCTCCTGCATGAGGGGAGGCTATGATTATAGATTAGGAACGGGGCCCGGATCAGGCGGAGGTGTACCAGGTACACCTTCCGCACCACCGCCTGGCGTACAGTGGTGGTACCCAGGTGGAGTTATGGACGCCGGACAGAACAACCTGCATCAGCAATTGCAGGGCCAACAACAGCAGCACCTCTCGCCCATTACCACACAAACGTCCACGCCCCCCGTTATGTCCTCGGTATGTTGCGACCACGATCGACCCCCTTTTTTATATGCTTCTTCATTTCTCGTTCTTGCCTGCTTTTCAGTTTTATTTTCTCGTTCTTTTTGTTCATTTCGCTGTCTTTTCTTACCTTGTCTGTACACGTATTATTTTTTCGGTTACGGAAGAACCGACCAGGATCACACCTTTATGCATTTGGAATGAAGAACCGGGATCGGGTACTATCGTGTCTTGCCTAGACATATCTCGTGGTCTTGTTCAAGCAATGGACTTAAGGCTCCTGAGCTAGTACCATATCGTGGCTCTTATTAATGATTTATTGTTTCTTTGCGTAGATTAATGCAAATAATGACTACTTTTTAGCAGTTACTCTAAATTGAACATATATATATATATATATATATATATATATATATATATATATATATATATATATATATATATATATATATACACACATGTTTTTTCTACATATATTTTTTTTCTACATTTTAAGTAAAAATGTTTAGTGATGTGCTTGGTTACAAGTAGATAAATTGCTGTTCATAATGAATACGAGGTTCCGCTATACTTTCGGTTTGAAAATCACTAACCAAAATTGATACAAGTATTTTTTTATAACAAAAATAAGGAAGTTGCTTTACGATTATAATTACTTGTTTAGATTTGCAGATTTTGGTAAGAAAATATTTCGGTTTGAAAGTTCCTTTTAATATACGCATTTCAAACCGTTGCTGACATTCTGGTGATACAGTTTCGTTAAATATTTACACTCGTTTAACCTTGTCTATCTAGGTCTAGAGAAAACCATTTATCGCAACGTTCTAAACTCTAAAGTAATCGACATTTTCGGGAGTCCTCACACTGTTTATATATATATATATTTAATAGCCCAATGGAATTTCATGTTACGTTCTTTTTGAAATGGATGGTAGAATATCCTTGTAGCAAAACATAATTTTATTGTTATTGAAATGTTCACAGTAGTCGGCGTTGATCGGGTTCTCCAGCGTTCAGAAAATCTTAATAACCGATTCTATCGTGGCTGCTTTCGCACGACCGTCTGTGTTTCATCCTGACTCGCGTCCCTTGCCCCACCGACCGTTGTCCGCTATTGATTCCGGGTTTCGTGCGGCCTTCTTCGTATGTACGTTCGTACAGCGGCTCTTGCCGTGCTGGGCCCGGTTCCCTTCCTTTTTTTCGATCACGCCGCTCCACGTCTCTTGTCCGGTTATTATTAAAAATAGACGCCAAATTTTCCGTCTTATCGTAAATTCCTTATGAAAATCGAATGTCGCTTCTATGAAAATTCAAACTATTAGAAAGTCGTTACTTTGTCTCTTTCGTTTCTGCTCCATTCTACTTGAACTTTGAAATTTTGTGAAAATAACGGTTTTAGCCATTCAGCACCGGTTGGAAAAATGTGACTCGAAGTTAACTCTAACCCATCTCATGCATTACAAAAAGTTTATAAAATGTTTTGACAACGATACAATTTCGATTTATATTTTTACCGAATATACACCGAGTAATACAAATATTTTGCACCATATTGCCGTGTACTATACATGTACACAAAATTGAAAAGCTGAATGTTTATAACGTAAAGTTGTTTAAATAAGAAAATGGTAAAATGCGGTATTTATGTTTAAAAATATTTGGCTAGTTTACAAATTTGTAAAGGCTCAACCGTATTTGTCAATTTTTCTTTCAATATTTAAACACTTACTTAAAAAAAGATCAGTTTTTTATTTTTGCTGTCTGTAAATTGTTCGACGATATGGTGTAATGTATTCTTACTGCTCGTTTTTGTATTTATTCAAAGTGTCGACTTCAGAAATAATGATTGTATTGGTGGCTAAATATTTACATCGTTGACGAAATATTGATACTACTATCTACTTAAAAATGGCAAATTTGTTTCATTAACTTGAAATATTCAGTGTAATATTTTACACTCACGGTTAGATATGTATTCTAATATGAATTCCTTGAATCTATCCATCAATTATTTGAACGTATTAATTTACGTCTTACTCGTGCATAGGGAAAAATGAAAATTTTGATAAAAAGTCTTTTGGAGTTGCTTTTGTTTCTAAAAAAGAAAGAAATTTCATTACTTCCCCGGTGATTATAAATGCGCGGATATATTCATTTTACAACTAGTAATTCAGTCCTTCGTAATTAGATACAAAAGTTTCGATCAATAGTCTCCCTATTTGCTATGAATGGGGCATGATTTACCCACGTTGAAAAAGAAAGAATTTTATTTCCCAGGGTTTCTGGCTGCCGGAAAATTCAATTTAAGGCATTTCTGTTCGTGTCGTTCTCTTTCATGACTGTAAATGAAAATTGTCTTCAATCAACGAACGTTTATTGTATTCAGACGCACACAAACTAGAAATTTGTTGTTCAGTGATTCCTCTTCTTCTTTCTCAACAAAATTAAGGAATTCTGAGTACTTGGAAAAATTAGAATATATCTTATTGTTTGATAATGACTGGATATTGTAATACATATTATATTTTCCATGCTTTTCTGATTTTTCTGCACCTTAACTACTAGCGTTATGATATTATGCATACAAATCGAACTATCTAAGGATTTAAAATTTTATCTTGTGGAAAAAATATAAATTATTTAACTCTAGGCTAAAACTGGGGTGTAAAAGATATTTTAGTTGGAACAATAGAAAGAAACCGAGACATACCAGATCTAGGAAATGTTTGCATAAAAGTAGTTCATTTCACATTATGATTTAATGAAAATTCACAGAATTTTAATTAGATTTCTGTTCTTCTGCGAAAACGGATCGCTTGTGAATTATTCGGTAATTTTGTCTTTACATGCACATTATTTTATATTTTAACTGACCAAGTCAATAGTTTATAAATCTTTAAAAGATACTTTCTATGTAATTTCTTATATGTTCATTATAATTGCATTTAGCCGGTTGTTTGTCGTACAAAGTATAAAATTCAATATTCACAAGAAAATGGAAATGTTCAATATCCCAAAATATGTAATATAACATACGGAATAGTTAATTATTAATTGATTATTAATGAAGATGACCGACAGTTTGAACATTATTTCAAATACTGTCATTTTACATTTATTTGAAATATTTGTCCATTTTACATTTATTTGAAATATTTGTCTATTTTACATTTATTTAAAATATTTGTCTATTTTACATTTATTTGAAATATTTTTCTATTGTACATTTACTTTACATTTATTTTACATTTATTTGAAATATTTTTCTACTTTACATTTATTTTACATATTCGAATGTTTTATGCTTACTTCATGTATTTTAATATGTTACATCAGATAATTTATGTACAGGTCTGGTACACATCACTGTTTCGGCAATGGCTATCTGGATGTAATCGGAAAATATCGGTACAGTAGTTGTATTTTGTATTTGGGTACAAGTCCTTGGTCACAACATTTTTTGCATCTACACGAACGAGAATATCGACCGAATAATATACAAATACATAATAGGAAGCCAGCGTAAACATTCTTATCTTCGAGACACAACTCGACAAATTCGAATTTGCAAGAGGATGTTAGAATTCTTGATGAATTAGTACATTATAGGGTTTTATGGAAACAAGTATCGGATATATATCGCATATAAACAAAAATTGTTTTTACAAATATTTGAATTATTTGTCTCATATTTGATAATTAATTGAAAAAAAGGGATTGGAAATAATTGATACAGGTTATTTGATTAAAATTGACGAGAATTATATAAGAAATAAATACCGGATATTTTGAAATCTTTCAATAAAAAATGTTTCAAATGTTTATGAACATATATATTACGTTGGGAAGTTCACAAAAATCTATGAAATGTATGAATGTGTTTAGCAAGTATTTATTTCGAAAGTTATTTATTGATTACAGCAGTATTGAGTTTTTAATATTTGCTTTCGTACTAAAAAGCTTATGATTCATATATCAGAATATCGAAAATGTATTTGGAGCAATAATAAAAGCGGGACTGAAATGAAAGTTAAGATTGAAGTCCGTATCTATCAGCCGAAGAGAAAGTCGGAAAGTGGTCCGAAAATTCAAGATTATGGTGATAGAGGTAAATGGAAGAGGCCAGACTTGCGTTCCTCCACGTGTACACGTGTAGAGTGATGTAAGAATTTTTCTCTTCCATTTCTTCTCTTCATTTTCTTTTTAGGAAATTTAATCAGTTTCTAAATGAGAAGGCAAAATATTTCAAATAAGATAATAACGATATACTTTGTTCGTAGACTAATGAAACTTTTTTCTGAAGTTAAATTTCAATTTAATTGTTAAGGAAAAGGCATTTAAATTTATTAATAATGTTCAGCTTTCTAAAGTTTACACTACTTGCTGCTAAATACAAGGATATTATTTAACTTAGTTTGAATAATTTAATACGTTTTTCTATCAGACGATTAAGTATTCAATCAACTAATCAAGTATTTAAACTTTATTTCTCAGAAATAAAACCAATCGATTTTTCATAAATGTCTGACATTTGATATTTTTCAGAAATTTATTATTGTGCGTTGTACAGTTCGTTGTATCGAATCTTGTAATTTTCAGCAACCAAAGTTTACACGATACACTCTGTAATTTCTAAAATATTATCAATTTGCCTGTTTCTTTCTTCTTTAGTTAGGTTTTCAAAGAATTCATTTGATCCTAAAAAATCTAGGATACCGGACAAATTCATACTGTTTTCTCAAAAATTTCTTTTACAAACGTTTTCTTCTATTACTGGTTAGTTCTCTTGAAATGGCATACTTTATTAATTGGTATGTTCAATCACGATCGTACGCAGTCATTTAAAATGAATCAATTCATATGAGAAATGAATATCAATTTCAATTAAATGTATGAAATCAATATTAATTTGAGAATTTAACATTGTATGTCAAATTGACGATGACATCTATATTTTAGTAAATAAATTATTCTATCTTCTTTGGAAATACTATCATTCTAAACATTCAAACAGTTAAAAGTAATAAAAGTCACATTTGTATTGACAAAAGATAACGTAACATTTTCGCATTTATTTATTGCGAAATATGAAAAACAAAGTCAGCATTTTCCAATACTTTGGTACCTACGCTTTAAAAACTTCATATTAATTTATCATTGGATGTAGTGTTATATTTCTCCTCGTATTAAAGAAATTATTAAATAGTAATCATATAATATCAACAGCGATTAAAAAGGTTGAAAGAAATTTAAAAAAATAGAGAACACGAACCAATTATAATCTGTGCTAGTAATTGCCTTCAGATAAGATATTGAGCTCTGAATGTTAAACTGTTTCAATATTTTGAAAACAGCTTTTAATTACTATTGTACCGTGCAATAAATTAAGCAAAATTATAACGTGTTTCTTAATTGTAGGATATTTTAGACATGTACGAAGAACACTCGAAACACAAAAGAAATGTAGCAATCGTTTATAGGAATCAACCATGCGTTGAAACTATTCCTGAATGCGTGTGTTTCCTTTTGTGCTCGTAGACTGACGTTCGAACAGTTCATTTCAATTGATTCCGAGAACGATTAAGTTTCATGGTCTTATTCGAGACTGAAGTTAAAGAAATATTGCATATAGAGATCACTTTTTAAATTATAAGATGAAACCGATTTATAAATTTATATCAGTTCTTCATTTATTTCAAGTTCTTGACTGCTTTGACTTTAATTTGTTCCGTGAAGTGGCATGGAATGTTTTCTGCTCCTAAGAAAACAATTATATTAACTGCAATTTTATAGACAATATTTCTATCTTTAGGGAATTCTTGCGTCTGTGTAATTAATACTTAATATGTACATTGTCAGCATAGAAGCACATTCTCATTTTCGTAAACATTTTTTATGAAATATTAGAATTAGTAAAGATATTATGTCACACCTTTTTAAAGTTTTCGTTATATAGTGTTTATGAATTCACGGCATACATATAAATAGAAAAATTATTACGCGCTTTCTTATCATAGCATGAATTTTTTAAGGCAAATATTTAAATTTTAAAATTAATTTAGTTTCATAGTCTTCGAGCTAACAGTGATGATTAGACCTATCTTTCTCATAGAAAAGTAACATGATACAGTTCATTATTTAGTATAATTATCGTTTTAAAGTACAGTGAATCACAGTAATATTCGGACACTTTTAAAAAGACGTTATCTTTTTAAAGATTGAACCGAACTACTAGAATTTTTTGAGAAGTTTGAAGAGTTAGTTGACTATGTAACATGCAAACAATTTTTTAACGAATTGTAATTGATCAGAATCGCAGAGAACATTTCTTAGGTTACGTTTTACAACTTCTTTTGTCTGAATTGAAAATTTAAAAACTGCATTTGGTATATAATTCTTAAAATTTCGTGGAAATCGGTTGATGCGAATTAAATGACAGGCATTGAAAGACGTAAGAATCTACAGATTCATTACAGTTAAGGTTTGAAAATCGTAAAAAACTACGATTGTCACCATCTTTATTGTAACGTAACCGATCTCGATGAAATTTTCAAGATGTATATAATTGACACAGATATACAAGTTACATTTTATAAATTTTCAATATAGATCCACAAAAAGTTGTAAAAAACAACTTTTAGTATGTTCTCTGCTATTTCGACTAATTGTAATTTTTTCAAAATTCCTTTTTCACGTGACATAGTAAACTAACTACTTTTAATTTTTCACAATTTAGCTCGCGTGTCCCTGATAGTTCAATGAAATTATATATCGGACATCTAGACATCCAATTCTATCTGATCGTTCGTTAGCTGTTAACATGCGATCTAATTTTATTTGCATCCACCAGATTTAATCTGGCTTAATGAAACCGAATCTCGATGATTTTTTAAAGTTTTCGCTCAAGAAGTTAGATATAAATATATATATAGTATTGAAATTATCAGTGTTTGATCATTAATCGTTGATTTAATATATCTCGTTACTTAGACAAAAGTTAGAACAGAAGATTTCGTAGTCTCATTAACCTTTCGTTTTTCGTAACATCTATCATTGCACTTACTTTGAACAATTTAACGATAATTACTAAATTTAAATAACACAAAGTGTTAATAAACCTAAATAATTACCATATTATTAATGTATATTATTACGAAGTATTATTTATAAAATACCACTAATTTTCCTCATTAAGGAACTTACAAAGTAGAAACTACAATGGTAACATAAATGGTAGTGATTTGTGTTTTCGTTTCATTGTGCTTAGCATAGTTTCATATTCCAAAAGTACAGGAAACCTTCAAACAGGAACGTAGAAACTCTTAAAGCTAAATTAAACTTTTAGTTTTATTAATCAGTACAAAATTAATATATTCCAAATCAAAATATGTATATTAGCTATTATTATTAAAATCTTACAGTATTCGGATAATTTGTAGAGAGAAACAGTATTTAAAAGTTTCATTTTGTCGTTTAAATAATCAATCAAGAGAGGTAATAGATTTTTACGCTTTATTTTTTTTCAATACTCTTTGCTCGTACACAGTGAGAAGCAAAGTTTTCTTGCATTCGTGTACTTTTTGCTTTTAGCAAATGATATCATATATTTAGCATAATATCTAAATTCCAAATTACTTTTGTTTATACACGAACACTGAGTGTCGTGATGTATTAACCATTTCGGTGTTTAGGCGAGGACCGAAGTGTTTAATCTGTGGTATTTCTGACGAATTTATGATATTTATATTATTTTCAATATGAACACAATACAAGCAGAAGTGATATAATGCAAAGGTCATTAATGTAATATAAATATGATATGAAGCAATGTAAATAATATAAAAGTAAATAATAAACCATTGCTCACTTCAGTAAATAGCGAAATGGTTAATTGTTAAAAGCACTAGTTCTTTATAATTCTATATAAGAAAAAGATAAACTTCAAATCTTATAATTGACTGCGATCATTTAACTCAATCATTTCTATAAAATGTTTAATAACACTCCCACAGATTAGTATGTCTACGTGAAATACTTTTTAATATATTACACTTGATTAACAGTTGCAGATTTATGTAGACAAGTACATGGTGTAACTGCACGAATGTAGTTCAGCCGTGCTTTGCATACACATTTAATATAAATCTACATACGTACGCATTATAAAATACCTGCACGTCATGCATCGATGCTATAATATCTTAATGTTGTACATAGTGCTTCGCATGTAAAATCACGATTTTATTAGTAATAGAGAACCCACTCTGTTTGAATATTTATTCAACAATTTATGAAAAGAAACTATAGACGGAGAAGCTCTTAACAGTTTTATAACAATCCTGGGTTAAATCCACATACTTATTGAAAGAGGTAAAGAAATCATTTAATCGGGTAGTTCTGTAATATGTTTTCTTCCTTCATCCGTTTATTTAACTGTATAAATTTTTCGCGAAAATGTGTTGATTTTATTTAGCAGACATATGCAAATATAGTCTCTTCTGAACAGTCTGATTAACGCTAGATTTATGGGACCCGTTAAAATGACGGTTTTTAATATTTATAATTTACGATTATTAAGATTGTAAAGATGAGGTATTGTCCAACAAATTTATTTCTTTGCGTATACGTATGATAAAAATGACAAAAAAATTCGATAGGCACATTGTTGTTATTTTTATAAAGTATTGTAAAATAGTCACTTTTTGTGCTTCGCAAGCCTAGTGTTAAATTGCTGAAAATTAACGAATCTTTGTAAATTGATTTTAGGCACCGTATCTAACGAATCTTTTTAAAATTACACGATTACTTTACTACATTGTTAAAGTAATTAAGCAATTTACTTTGATTTAAAAGAGCTATAAATAGCGTCACTGTAGTAGTTTGTGTCCAACCCCTACGCAAGAAAGTTGCTCCACGTTATGCAATGTAGCGCTGGCTGTGTTCATCAGAAACTCAAAATGCAAAGATATTTAATTTAAGAGTATGCATACGGCATGAATCTGTTTTCAAGTTAAAAAATGAAAAAATTGAAAATGTGATAGGATTTCAAAGAAAAAGTCCAAAATGAATCATTTAAACAATATTGGGTGAAAAAATAGGTTTATGCTATGCGCAGTATATTAACAAATATGTGTGTAAATAATCACGCCAGTCGGTTGAATATTTTTCATGTTGCACGATGATTAGCAAAAACAATGTTTTTCAGAAGATGTTTTGAAAGTTTCCAATACACTTCAATATTATGTGCTTTTTTGAATCTGTCAGCAATCTGCCCGATACTTCAAATCTTCCTCTTTTATAAACTGGTTTAATAGGGCCACATTGTGCTTTTTTTTTAAATTCCAGGCTTTTTTATACTGCTTATAACGCGACACTTCTTCAGTCGCTACGCGTCGTGCACGTCCATGGACATTTTGCATTGCTGCCAGATGTCAAGGTCTAGTTCAAGCATCACGTGCAGAAGAATACTTAGGCATTCATTAATCATGCTCACTGTTCAAAATTTACACAATTTTGATTATTTTTTAGGTCATAGTTTATTCGGCAACCTGCGTCTTTGAGTTTGGCACATTTGTTTGTAGTTTGCAAGTAACTTTCTTTCATTTCCTCCATATGTTTGAGACATTAATTCTGCACTACTTGCAAATCACTGCTGTAGAGGGCCACTATCCAAAATTGAAAGGGCAAAATTGTCCAAATCCGTCTGAATTATTTGAATTGGTTAAACGCCTTTGAAATATTCTCGCAGGACAACGCTGTCGATTTATGCGGAAACAGAAATAGTGATATTTAAATACTAAACTGATTTTTAAATACTAAAATCAGCCCTAAGAAGCTGTGGACTTAGCTATGAAACTAATTTAAAGAGAGTAATACGAAATGTTTGCGGGGTGTGACGAAAAAGTATACTTTGCGCAATTAAGCAATAAGTTTCAAGCGTCAATGGCTTGTGATCGTATTTAGGTAGTGCTCTAGTGAATTTTTGAAAATGAATTCATCGCAGTCAAGAGTAAATATTGCATGTGAAACACATAAAAGAAAATAAACTATCTGAATTTCAGTGCAAAACATAACTATGAAACATCAACGCTATTCATCTGAGACATTTTTTGTTTGTTTCTAGGATGGCTAATAGTTTATTATTTATATACATTTAAGAAGGGGACTCTTGTTATCTAAAAAATTGCTATTTTTTCCACTAAGTAATTTAGTAGATGATCTTGGTACTAGAATAACGTAATTTTACTTTTTGTACGTTTTGATTTTCCAAGAGTAAATGTTGACAAAAAGGTTAATGTATATTTTTTGTAGAAAATATCTACTTTGCTATGATGCTATAGTTCTTTTAAATAAAAACGCTCCTTAAGTTAAGGTGTTTTTTCTTTGCAATTTTATTTTGCTACAAATCTTTCAGTACAGAAAAATGGTTATAATGGAAATTGAATGATTATTCAACTTAACTCTAAAAAGATTTCGTTTACTAGATTACTTCAAAAGTCTGCAACAAAGTTATTACAGTTGATTTGATCTTATTTTACGTATGGTGCACAACACGTTACAACAAAGCAACAGTTAACTTTATAACAGTTTATAAAGTTGATCGTGAAGAGAGAAATATTTAAACGTAACGAAGTAAAATAATTACAATGATGAGGCGTCTGAAAGAATTATTTTAGAACATTCTAATTATTGATAACGATTATAAATAATACAAGACGTTAATTAAGTGGAACACAAAATACAGTGTAATAATTTGCACTAAAAAATAATTGTGTCTTCGTTTATTGTGTCTTCCTTCTATTTTTTACCTGAAAAGACGTGTTTATTTGTTTATATGATAACCGTGTTCATACCATCGGAAGTAACTAAACATCAACAGTTGTAAGTACTTAAGAAATTGAAAAATTCCCACTTCGATTACTAAGTTGATTGAAATCGTTGGCATTGAGTAAACTACAAACATGTTTGTAGATTTTATAGTTTGCAACAATGTGACTGTATTTTCGTAGAGAAACGAATACTAAGACCATCTTATCCATCTGTTCTATTGTTTCACTGAGAACGGAAGTGAATTTTCAAGATGTCGTTTACGCAGAATTGTTGGTCACATTAATAATTTAGTCGTTTGTTTTTTCGATTGCAGCACCAGCTACAGTTAACGCAGCAACAAAATAATCTTCAGCAGAATAACGCTCAAGGCTTACAACAGCGAGACAATATGCCAAGGGGAAAGGATTCGAAGCCTAGGGGACGGATGACAGCGTATGCGTTCTTCGTGCAGACATGTCGTCAGGAGCACAAAAAGAAGCATCCCGAGGAGAAGATAGTTTTCCGAGAGTTCTCCAAAAAGTGTGCAATGAGGTGGAAGGTAAGAATTACGTTATCATTCCATTTATATAGACGGTCACAGTCAATGTAAAATTTAACGTTTCTATTAGAGCGTTCTCTGCATACTCCAGCAAAATCAAATTTCTTGCAATTAGTTTGTTCAATGTATTTTAGAAAATAATAATGGCTTCTAGCCTGGTTCGTTGAAATATCACTAATTTTCAATTAATCTTACCTGGTAGCTGCAGTATTTCTGCAATATTTAGATTTCTCCATCGCAATAAAATCATATTGCACTGTTGCACTGTTTAAATTAGCCCAATCCGAAACACTCTTGCACTGTTTAAATTATCCTAATCCGAAATTCATACTTCTAGTATTTTTTCATATAAATTTACAGATTTTATGCAATTGTTACACGCGAAGGATTATTATAATTATATACATACAATTATATATACAGTGGCGTGCAAAAGTATCCGCACACTCTTTAAAAACGAATAACTTTTTCAAAATTAGATCAAACGGCTTGAGTTTTTTGAGATGTTAGACGCATTAGTTTACTAGGTAGCGTGCAAATAATTTTTTCTAAAAATTGCTATTGGTCGGAATTGCAACGAAAATAGTAAAGGTCACGATTTTTAACTTTTTAATCTGTGCCTGTAAAAAAAATTTAAAAGACGCGTTTTATAAATCTAAGTAAGTTATGTACACGTACAAAGTTTCATCGAAATCGGTTAACGTCGTTATGAGTTGCAAACATTTAAAGGTGATTACATAAGGACAACATTCCCTGGAAAGACCGAAAATCTGCGACTTTCACCCTTAAGCTCCCATCTTGCAATGTTCGTAGCTTATAACAACATTAACCGACTTCGATGAAACTTTACGCATGTATATAACCTATGGAGATCTACAAAAGGTATACTTTAAATTTTCATTACAGGCACTGATAAAAAAGCTAAAAATCATGACTTACTTTTTTCTTCACAATTTCGACCATTAGCAATTTGTATAAATAATTATTTACACGCTACCGAGTAAACTAATCCTTCTAACATCCCAAAAAAACTCGAGCCGTTTGAACTAATTTTGGAAAACTTATTCGTTTTTAAAGGGTGTCCGGATACTTTTGCACGCCACTGTATATTGTAACTAGACTTCGGATTTTATGCATTTATGGGAAAAATGAGTTGGTGGACCGAAAAAAGGGTTTTTGTTAGAGATACTATAAGAATGTAGAAAACGTTTTAATGTGTATAATATTTAATTAATGTAACAGAATGACATCGTCCGTAATGCCATCAATGAACATTGCAAGGAATACCGAAACGTATGTGACAGAGGGAGAAATCCCGATCTTCAACTTGATTCCAATGTTACCGATTCAGTTATGTGTACTGTATAATTGGCATTCCTGACAGATTTAAGGTTTTCAATATATCATCATCAACTTATTTAAATTATTAAAGTGAAGAAATACAATTTTATTTACCTTAAAAGTTTAATTTTGCCGAATCATCCGCAGTCTAATTATAGCATGCAAGGAAAACGGCTGTTAAATATTCCATTTTTTAATTTTTTTAATACTTGGCCTAATTTTCAATAATGAACACTTAAGGAGATGCAGTGAGAGACAAGTAAAATTGGGATAACGAAAATTTTACCAAAATCAACGTGAATACAATGTAGTTTATACCAATATGGATACTGGATCACAATTAAGCGAGAGAGTTATTTGTTGAATAAGAAGAAAATTTAAACATTAAGTACTTATTGTTCGCAGTTAAAAGGTTAATAGTTTCAATAGATTTTTGAAAATTTACAAATAGTTCGTATTGTTAGATTGTGAGAATCATTTCTACGACCTTTATATATATATTTTTTTTAATAACGACTGAAGTTCTGAAAAATATTCTAAATTTAACAAGTAGATTGCGAAAGTTGCTATTGTTTTCGTTAGCCATTTCACAAATGTTAGATCGACTTGAATATTCATTTTATCGATCAAACCGTTCGATTAGCTCAAAACAAGATAGATACTGCAGTATTTTCCTGTGTCATTTTCAATTTATTTTAGTCACATATGAATTTAACAAAAATACTTATCAAGAAAGTTACGAATGTCAGGCACACATATATATATATATATATATATATATATATATATATATAAATTTGTTATTAACACATTCATGTGATGAGATTGACGTAGAACTTTCCTCTCACAACGCGTCCGTTACCAGTAACATATGATATGTAATTATTTCTTGTAGCTAGATTAGGTTAACAATTTTTATTAATAACAAACGTGTAACGTGTAAAATACATTGCCAGATAACATACTATGTAGTAAAGTTTTAATAATGATTGGAGCATATTAGCTGTATAACTTCTTAACATATACAATTGCCGCATCGTGAGTGGAAAGTTAATCGAAATAGAGTTAAATCAGTTATTTACTTAACTGTGGGCACGCTAACTAGTTAAAGTATATACATGAATCCCGTTTTCATAATATACTGATCAAAATCGCACACTTAAAAATGAAAAAATATGCTTCTCTTTATTCGTGCGAAAACACGCTTATGGAAAATAGTTGAATCATTTTCTTTAGGAATGATATCTTTACAGAAAGCGGAACGAGTAAGGTTGAAATATTTATTTTATTGTAAGTTTTAGACTTCAGGTCTTAAATGGTCTAGTCTATGTAACCTGGCGGTTTAGAGGATCAACTAAATAATAAAATTTGTACTGTTTCCTAATTGACGGGCAGAAAATGATAGTGGTGTAAGTCACATGCATGCTATATCGAGTAAAGTAATCTTAGTGTTTCATGTTATAAAAAAACTCTATATATACATTGCGGTAGTAAAAATACGTCTATGGGTTCGGAAAACTATAAAAAATGTCTATCGAAAAATTAAAGCACGAAACAGAATTTTATACAATTTACAAACGGATTATCTAATTAAGATTGACTTACACCAGTATACAGTAACTCTCATAAATATTCGGACATTCTTAAAAAGACGATAACTTTCTTAACATTGGACTCTACGACTTGGATTTTTTTGGGAAGTTAGAACAATTAGTTTACTAATAAAAAATTGCAATTGGTCGAGATTGTATTTTACAACTATATCTACTTCTAGATCTGTGTTGTAAATTACCGGTTTAATACGAAAGAGCGTTATAGGGGGACGTACACTACTATGATCCCAAATAATTCGTTCTATTCATTTAGTGACAAAAGCATACGCTGCCATTTTTCGGTAAAGAATAAAGTTCTCCATGCATCAACACTGTCGGTAAATAAATGATGTCTTTAAGACTCGAAAAACAATATTAACTCAAATCTTCAGAATTTGATCTTGCACCACTATGATTCTCAGTCTGCCAGTTGAGTCGAGTTAAATGACTGATTTCAGATTTTCTCTTTTACAATTCGTGAAGTTCTAGCACTATTTCTTTGATAGATTTCTTGATAGATCATTATCAGAGAATATACATCAGTCTCAGTTAGGGCTCGGTACTTCTAGTGTTTATAGACTCAGGGTGGTTGATAGCGTGCAGGTTATAGTACATTGGTGCTCCAGATACTATAAATTGTTCTTATAAAGTTTGTATTGATAATTGCGTTTCTTTACCTTGACCCTTAGGTTATTCACCCTTTATATTAATAGACTTTACTTACGGTGGCTTACAAAAGTATTCGCTCGCCCTTCAAATCAGAATAACTTTCTTGCTAAACTAAACTTTTCAACTAAAAACGAAACATTTCTTCTAACCTAAAATATTTCCATCGTACATAAGTTTTTTTCAATATATGCGTACGAAACTGATATAGTACCTCATACAATATTTAAATGTCTAGTAATTTATCACATATGAACAAATATAATCATGTAAACAATATTCTGAAGAATGGTGTAGCAATTTTTAGTGGCGCCTCAGAGTCGCCATTCGAGTGCTAAGGGTTAAAATTTGACCAAACCACTTGACTTTCTTTGAGCAATTAGAAACATTGATTTAGTAAATCACGTTCAAAAAGGATTTTGAAGAAATTGCGATTAGTAGGAATTATATGAAAAAATAAAAATGGCGCTTTTTAAAACTTCTTTATTTTAGCCCATAATGAAAATTTAAAATATGTATTTTGTATGTCTATGTTAGTTATACATAAGCTGAAAATTTCATCGAAATCGGTTGACGCAGGAAAAAAGGACACGCATCGAAACATGTAAGAAACTATGAATTTTAAGCAGAAACTGACCAAAAGTCGTGAAAAACTGCGATTACCATCACTTTCAACCGTTCATATGTTTGTCAACTGATTTCGATGAAATTTTCAGCATAAGTGTAAATAACATAGATCTACAAAACGCATATTTTGAATTTTTATTACGGGCTAAAATAATAAAGTTTTAAAAGTGCCATTTTTATTTTTTCATGTAATTCCTACTAATTGCAATTTCTTCAAAATCCTTTTCGCACGTGATTTACTAAATCAATGTTTCTAAAAATTTACTAAATCAATTGCTCAAAGAAGGGCAAGTGCTTTGGTCAAATTTTAAGAAAGTTATTCTGATTTGAAGGGCGTGCGAATACTTTTGTGAGCCACTGTAGGTAAATTCCCGTTTTCCCATTGCAATTTTAGTTAACCGAACAATTTAACTCGTTTTAAAGTAGTATAATATTAATTTTCGGAAAAACACAACTACACATAACTTCGCTAATTTTTAAATTTGCACACGTAATCAGTTTAATGATAACATCAATTTACAACGAACATATAACTAATAGTAAAATAAATCATTCAATCGACATCGTAGTGATGCTAATTAGACATTTTCGCTGTGAGATTGCTTTGATCCTAAACATAGTTACTCTAAGGGTTGAAATGTAGCTTGAAATGTATATTTGCATTTTGACAATTTGTTATGTAGACAATTCAATTTTTTTAGATACAATTTACATGGGGAAAGTAGACTCTCGTTTTTCTACCAAACAACATATTATTTCTGAGAAGTTGTCCCAAGTATTATTAAATTTGAACAAATCAAAGCTTACGAAGCTATGGGGAAATAGTGGTAGCAATAAAAAAATATTTTCCAATTGTAAAGATTATGTTCACATCAATCTTCCTGAGCCCCTAACCCATAAAATTCTCAGACGGAAGAAAAGAGAAGGTACTTTCTGACCTGCTTCATAAAGACAAAGATCCATTTTACAGTCTTGAATTGCCAGATTAGGATAAGTATTATAATACCTGGCTAGTTGTCTTAAACCCGTGGTAAAACTATATTCTACATACCTGTAGCTATTGTTAAAATTGGGATTATTCCAATGTTACAAGAACTTCTATCATAATTTTGCTTCCCAGCGAAAGTCTTAGTCAAAAATGTTCAACAATTAAACTTCACATTTAATGATATGTACAAATTCCTTGTAAACGAATTGTTGTAGGATTGTAGCTTTATCAAATCCTTTTCTCAAAGATGATTCTTATTTAAACACTCCATGGTTGTTACAGTAGACGACTGCAATTAATTTGGCATTCTAAAAGTATTTTTATAATATTAAGTGGTCAGAGAAATATACATGAAAGTTCAATTTTAAGGTGGTTATTGGATTCTTTGAAGCAACAATTAAAAAGTAGCCCAAAAATCTGATTCTAGATTGGAAGACGCTCGTGTAACCCTTTCCATTCGAAAAGTGACTGAAAAATTATTATAAATACTAAAGCATTTAAAACTAGAATTACCAAACCAGTCGAAATGTCTGGTTCCAAATTTTTTCTTCCTTCCTGAAATTGTAAAAACGTTTTCATCAGAAATTTTCAAATGAACTTCTTCATTGAAGCACATATTACAATAAGAACTTTAAGAAGTCTGAATAAATGCAGTTTTGTCATTATTACAAAGCAGTATGCATCAGTTGCATTTATAAGTTCGTAGTTCTAGTGTTAATAAATTGTTAAAAATTTAAGCGTAGCGTCAGTACACACGCTCATTTTTGTATACATAAAATGAAAGAATATTATATACAGAGGATCCAAGAAGATTCTCGAGAAATTGTCTGTTTGAACTGTGATCATTCTGTGAAAAAATAATTGTTCGATCATAAATTTCGACTCATGTTAAAGCTCGAAGCCTCTAATTTCGCAGACTATCATTAATTTTTAGGTAGGATATTTGTGCATGATATAGCAGGTGAAAAACTCAAGACATGTTTTGGTCAACAATGCTACAAATTGAATCGTCTCTAAAATCATCAAAAAAATTGTTTCTGAATGAATCTATTACAGATTTGAAGATTGAATCTTTCCCTTTACAACGACTGCTTAAAACTTAATCTACGATTTTTTGGGCTGCTTTAAAAAACAAAAATCTGGAACAAGTTTGGTGGTGTAAAGACTTCAGGTTGTACCTTATATTATTGCAAAGATGGCGGCACACCTATCATTGAAAGCTCAATACGTCAACTAGAAAAAATCATAGATTAAGTTTTAAGAATTCGTTGTATAGGAGAAGTTTAAATCTTAAAATTTACGGTGGTTTCAGTCACAAGAAAAATTTCTTAACGTTTTTATAGATGTTTCAATTTTAAACATTCACGATCAGAGAATTGTTTTCTGTTTCCAAGTCGTTGTATCAGGTAAAAGTATTTTAGATAAAAATGAAAGTTAAATGGCGAAAGTAGAAGGTTCAAGTTTTGAAATGAGTCCAGGTATATTGTTTGTACATTTTGGATCCACTATAGAACGGAAATATTCTAAGTCGACTGAAACGTTTGGTTATTCTGATGTTAAAATAGCTTCTAGTGCAAAGGGTTGATTGCTACTTTTTGTAATCTGGATAGCAAATGTGAGGATTTGCATGTGCATCTGCAGTCTAGCGATTAGTACTCGCGCATACCAGATGCGTTTGTCATGAAGCAGCAAGACGGTTGAAGAAGAAAACGTCGGACATATTTTTCGAAGAAAGAACTTGGAAATGTGAAACAACGTCGTCATTATGAACAGGTGCCATACTAACATCTGGCCATCCTACTCCTCGAAAAGGGTGGGAGATACTTTCTGCTGCGTACTTTTCTTATGGACTCCAGGGGCCACATGGTCCTTAGAAGGATTAAAGGCGTTGACCTTCCAGTTATCGTGGCGAAATGTTAGCCCGAGCAGCTGCAAACTTTTAGTCCGCCCTTTCGTGAAATGCTTCCCCGCCGAATGATTTCAGATCATTTTTGTCAGCGATAATAAGTTGAAGCACAGCTTGTAAGCGAAATAATTCCTAATCGAAAATTCTTTTTAGTAGTCCCACCAGAAGCAGTTTAGTTGGATAAATTTACACCTGCTTGCAAAAGCTATTCTCACAGTGGCTATAGAAACAGTACATAATTAAAATATTAACCCTGCAGTGCACGGATGAATAGAACTCCTCACAATGTGTAAATAGAAAATCTTTCACCTGCATTTACATTAATAAATATTGTTCTTTCCGGTTGCAATTAGGTCGTCGCTTTATCGCAAAACACTGCTACAAATAAAAAAAGATAATATGTTTAAGCTATTAAGGAATTTCAAGAGGTTAAATAATCAACAGTTTTTGTCATGGGTCCCACAAAACCCAGCCGGTGCACCAGAGGGTTAATGTAGAAGTGTAATTTCTAAATACAGAATATGAAAAATTAACTTATTTGGAGAAGTACACATTCATCGATAGGCGTTTGAACACATTTCTATAAAAAAGATAAATCATTTCTATTAATGTGGTCTTTGGTTTTATAATTTTGCTATGGGAATAAAAATATTTATTTCTTATTTGAATACTTTCATTAAATATTATCAACTGTTTTATTTCGGTTTCTCAATTATAAGTGATGCTACTTTTCGTATGTAACATATGCGAACAATCTCTTTAACGATTACACTAACAATAGCAGTACTGTACTATTTTGAAATGTACAATAATTTCATCACTTTCAGAGTGATTTCTCGTGGGACGTTTTGTTTTCCAATATAATTCGACGTGCGTTCTTAAAATAAAAGAGAAAGGAAACTGTGAAGTAATCGAATAAAACCTCCATTTTATTCTTTGACCCTGACTGAATTTTAGTGCTATACCTTTAAATGAAAATGGGAACACGCGAAAAGTAAGGTAGCTGAATACGTTTTATGCTATTGTACGTAATATGCAAAAATTATTTATCGTCATCAATGTACACCACTTCAATGGAAGCTCTATTTTTCACTGTATTTCAGTAGAACCCTTTTATGCAAGCTTAAAACAGCGTAAGAAAAATATAATTAATGAAATATAATGAAATACTATGTTTTCTGAATATATTGTAACCTTTTGAAGCATAAAATGAGTTTCCATAATGATAATAAATTTTTTGTATAAATGAGTTTCTAAAATATTGTTAAATACTCTTTCTCGATATTCAAATTCGAAAATCCACAGTTATGTTATTTAGAAAAGAAGTAATTGTTCAAGCTTCATTATGCATTATAGGAATTGTATAACAACTTATTAATTAATTTTATCCAGGGTTACTGTAATTTAGGGAAGATATGATACTAACAATAAGGGAAGGACAACATTTTAAAAGTCAATACAAACTATTAAATAATAATAATAACAACAATAGGTATAATACTTAACGATTATTTAACATAAAATAAATTTTTATTTTTTGGAATTTATATAAAAGAGAAAATCGCGTGTATTATTTATGAAAATGCAAGGTTTTGTAACAGACTCACAAAAGCAGGCATTGATCAAACGAATAGTGTCTTCACTAGTACTTTTATCATGTCACAAATATACCTGTTAACAGTACCATTTAATTTCGCTATGTTTATAACATAATTTTCACAATATAAAAATACCTTAATGAGCGTTTACGTATTCAAGATGTGATAATGAATCACTGTAAATTTTGCCCATTTACAATATGCAGTATTGCATCATTGTATAATAAAGTAAACGAAATTTTATGTAATTTCATACGATATTGATTTTATTTTAAATCTGATAGAATATTAAGTATAGTAATTTACTCAGTTTCTGACCCTGTACATTTTTATATAAAATAGCGTGTAAAATTGACTTCATTCATTTTCAGATTGTGTCTAGGCTTTACTCCATCTCTATCAACCAACCCTCCCGAACTAATGTCTCTCCCTCCCTGAACCTCCCCGACTCATCGTATGATAACCAACTCCAAGTTCGTTTATTACAAATCCACTAACACACTATCAATCTCCGATATCCAACAATAATCAATTTTATAAGCAATCATGGCACAAAAAAGGCGGTAAACATACACTTTGATTCTATTGATAATCGCAATTCAAAACGAGTATTATGTAATATCGTTTACCTCAAATACAAACTTATATTATATCAATTAAGAGACTGAAATTTACGTGTATTGCACATATTCGAATCAATACAAATACGTATGTGCTACGCATGATATGAATTATGTGAAATTAGAACATAAATATGTTATCTAATTAATGTTGTTATCGCCTTACTAATGTTTGTATAATTTATTACGTACGAACTTATGTATGTTATTTCAAAAACAAGAAATGCATTATTATCTTTTTTATATTCTTAAAAACTTCGCTATAAATACGTTATAGTTTATTTAATGAAAATTGATCAATCGTAAACTTTTGTGTACGTGATATTTCTTACATTACGCAACAAAGGTCATTGTACACGAAATCGGACACTTTTCAGAGTACTGGTGGAGTCTTTAGTGACATATATGTACGTATCTCAAAGAATTTTTTGAAATCTTAAAAATTATTGGTTTTACGGACATCTAAAATAAGGTATCAATCTTTTATCATTAAATTATAACAGTTGAACTAACAAACCGATGAAAATGGGTTTATAGGTGTTTACAATGGAAACAAAAATTATTTTAGTTGAAAAAAGATTCATTTTTTTTAATAATTGTTTCAAGAATCCCCTTTATATTATTATTACAATTTTTAAAAATACGGACTTTTCAAAATTGACGGCTTGAAATTGTTTGAAATTTCCATGTCGTCAATTTTGGTGTTTGTATTTTTTAAAAATTGATTCGTAAAAGGGACTCCGAACTACATCCACATTTTTTTCAAATTTTTCAGTATGACCCTGCTATTAATGGTTTGGTTTCAACTGAAATAATTTTTATTAGATATTCTTACGCGTTCACTATAGGCACCCAAAAACTCATTTCCATTGGGTCGTTAGTCCAACTGTTATAATTTCATGAAAAACAGATTAAGTATTTTAGACGGCGCTAAAATCAATAATTTTTAAGATTTCGAAATATCCTATGAGATACTAAACTCATATGTCACTAAACACTACTACATACTCAAATTGATCAAAATCCGGAACTGTACTGCAAAAAATGTATGATTTCACGTGGAATGACCCATATTTTATTACAAAACTAATTTGATGTATCTTTTGATTCTAGACTATGTCGGATAAGGAAAAGAAACGTTTCCATGAAATGGCAGAGAAGGACAAGAAGAGATATGACACCGAAATGCAGAATTACACACCACCCAAAGGCGAAAGTAAAGGCAGGGGCAAGAAACGCAAACACATTAAAGATCATAATGCACCGAAGAGGTCACTGTAAGTACTTGTGATAGAAAGCACTTGCTGAGCGATGTAATAAATCCGGACGTGCTTAAAATGAATAGTTTTCAATTAATTGTGTCTATCGTATCTTTTTATTTTTACAAATTAACTAATGTACCAAGTAATCTTGTTTAATAAAAATGTACGTTATTGCATGTTTTAGATCTGCCTTCTTCTGGTTCTGCAATGATGAGCGTGGAAAGGTTAAAATGCTGAATCCCGAGTTTGGCGTAGGCGATATTGCTAAGGAACTAGGCAAAAAGTGGTCCGATGCAGATCCTGAAACCAAATCGAAGTACGAGGCTATGGCAGAAAAAGACAAAGCTCGATATGAGAAGGTAAGCATTGTTTTTTTGAGTTACATTCCTACACAATGCAAAGAAAGGTTTCCCCTATACGTTAACTGCGCTAATAGATTGTAATAATATTTTTTCAATCCTAGTATGTTTTATTGGTCCTAGAAATTTCGGTGGTTTACATGATATAAATATCATTTGGTTGTCATCGAAAAATTTGATACACAGCACTGCATTTGTTAAAACAAATTTTAATATTAGAATTTCTTATAACAATTTCGCAAAACACTTAGTTATGATTTGTATTATTTAGGAAATGACTGCGTACAAAAAGAAAATAAAGGACGGCGCACCAGTTGTAGCAAATCCAGTAAATGCTGTAAAAAGCGACAGTGAAGAAGAGTATAAAGAAGACGATGAATAGCGGATACACGACAAAATTTCATCTATCACCCCGTGTCCTTGATCCTGAAAGCATACCTCACCTACTGTACGTACCATTGACCTTAGCGTGAGCGTACTTACACCACTAGGGAAACGAATAACTAATCACCAGTCCTCGATTATTTACAATAATAATTAAAATACCCGCGATTATAATAATTATTTTAAAATTGTATGTATGAGGCGCGAGAGAAGATCGTATGAGTGATATTTGTATTTTAACATATTGATAGTAACATGTAAAATGGCGTAGGATAGCAGAATGAAAAGAATATGGTGCCCACTTTGTATCAGGTGGAAGGCGCAGGGGCTCAATCATTGTTGACATTGTCTCCAGACTATGTTAAAAGCTAACGTAGTTGCAAATCGTAATACAGGATACGGCGGCTCCATAGTTGGGCGGTATCATTCGATATAGTTTGATATTTATCAGTTCAGTTCATTCGTTGTCAGTGTAAGAAGACTTATTGTATATCCTTGTACAGAACATTTCTTTAAATCAAATCTGTCGCAGGTGGGGCATGGGGCTGCTTTGTATGAATGTAATTGATTTAAGTACGTGTCGTATAGTTGTAAGTATTAGGATAAGTATATTTTAAATGCAATTTCGATTCTACATCTGCGCCAACATGTGATAGTTTTCACTAACAATGTATTCTAAACCAGGAGATTGAGCCTTATATAGCTTATAAGTAATTGGAATCGAAACAAATATCTCTGATTGACAACTTTTTGAAATCAAAAAAAAAAATTGGGACAACAACCCAGCCATGGAGCAGTGGTATATTTTGAAGTCCTATTATAATTACAAAAAAAATTGAATAATTTGTGTTCTTAAGATTTTTGATCGTCGGATCCATCCGATTTCTTTTATATAACTGATCATAAATTTATAATCATGTTGTCTTAATAATCGTTATAATCTCAATCTTTTTTAGAATGATCTAAAAAAATGATTAATTTTTGTTCTTATTGAAATCAATTGACAGTCTTGAAAGACATACCAAACTAGAAATGTATTTTTGAGTTTTATCTAATTGAAGTAGTCCCTGCCCTTACCATCGTCATCTCCCTCTCATATTCATTTTTCCAATAAAGGAAATACGTTAAAATCCTTTCAGAATTATGTGATTCCGTTCATTGTTTAAGAAAATAAGATAGGGCGTGTCTTGTACTGCCTCGAGTCATCTGGTGTACAGCAGGCTGTATTATAATAAATTATTGTGGTTTCTTGTAATATTAACATTCCTAGATCTTAGTATGTACAGATCTTAATAATTGAGATTAGAGCCAACTGTGTAAGAAGCATACCAAACAAAACCGGCTAGGTAATGCAGATGTGAATTTCGTGGCCAAGAATTGGTATGCAAATCGAATATACAAGAGGCTTTGTTACAGTCAGACTGACTTGCACCTTGATTTGGCTCAGCAGGTAACCACTACTTTTTGACATAAAGCTTTTCATCTCCCCTGCACATTGTCATATAATGGATAATTGTGTGATTATATAAGCAAAAATAAAACCTGTTTTAGAGGGAGCTAGAGGACGAATACTGTAAAATATGAAATTGTAATATTTTAATACTGATTTGCAGATGTGCATAATTTTAACATAGCTGGTTAAAATGAATTGTACTGATACGAAGGTATCCAATTGATGGAGATAATTAATAAAAAGATATTGAAAATTACGAAGAAGAATTTTCTGTATTATTATAGGGGAATTATAACAGTTATAAAAGAGATGGTTGTTTTGTATATCACTTAGGATAAATAAACTTTTCAAAAAATTTGTGAATATGTTTCTGGTACTGCTCCAAACCTGTTTCTAAATATATACATGTCCGAAATATTTGATTCTGAAAGCAGTACTAGACTTAGTTACGATATTTGTATAAAAGTAAGTATATACTATGGCCATTTGTTTATGACATGAACTATCTTCTTTCACACTGCTGCTTTCTTGTGATACGAATGATAACATTCGTATCTTACAAATTTATACTGACGCTAATCACATAAGAATTAGCGGGTAATTCAAACCTGGAAGTAATGTGTTAACTTATTTCATGTTATACACATTAGATGCTTCAGCGCAAAAGGACATTACTGTAACTTTTTTATATGTATTGCATAGGTTCGAACGATTTTCTATTATTTTATAAGCATTACCTTAGATTGTAAATGTACCCCTTTGACGTAGTATTTCTAACAATAAATCGATAATTGTTATAATATAAAACTTTTTGTTCGTATATCAATTAGAACAATTTAGTATCTTATATCCGCAATTCATGATTTAACAAGCATAACATATTCGTACATGTAACGGGTAATACTCGCTTGTTTTATAATTCCATTGTAATAAACTAGCAATCGAAACATATACACAAAATTGATTGTTGCATTTAGTTAGTAATTAAATATATACATTTGACTTATCAAACATTAAATCATCTTTTATCATGGTTTTATTACAGTACATGCAAACTCTTAAAGTATTCTTAAATTTAAAAAAAGTTCGAATCATTTTTTAGTTTATAGAATACCAGGACCGAGTTATCTTTATTTCAAGTCAATATTCTGAATAAATTTCCTTTATGTACAATGTATGTAAAATCCACATAATAAATATACCTATATTATAGGGAGATAGTACTATATTACTTTTGAAATCACATTCTAAAATGAAACTAATATTGCATATTAATAAAGTTATTATCATAATACTACATATGGTAGGTAACAATATTAGCAGATTCCCAATATAATTGTTACTTAGAAAAAAAGATGTGTGTAAGTATTTGAAAGTTGTGATAAATTAACAGATATAAAGATTTGTAAATTAAGAAATTATAAAAGTCTGCTTTGTAAGTGCATTCTTAAGGGTAACATTTTTTTGTGCATTTGTTTTATTTGAAGAAATGGTTAGAAATATATATAAACACACCAAAGCTATATTTTTACTTTTTTACTGTATATATATATATTTAAAATCAATATATTACATTATATAGTTTGATAAAGCACTTAAAAGCTCCTATCATTATAGTATTGTTAGTAAGCTATCTATAGATCTGCGATGCAGGTAAATTTGGAAGTATATATGTATACCAAACTCTAAAAGGAGAGTGTTGTATTATACCTGATTATACAGTAGATACTCTATTTAAATTTATTCGTTTCTGAGACTTGTATATTAATCATTGCAAGAAAGAACTTTCTACAAAATTATTTAACAGCAATATTTTTAGTATTATAGATTGCGTCAGTTTTTTAAACGTCGGAAAAAAAGTTGCAAAAACCAAATCTTTCACTTGCAAAATTCGAAAATAACGGTAAGAGTACGAAACCAGCTTCGGGACAAAAGAAATTTGCTTTTAGTACCATCTACCGACGCAACCGGTGAACTGCAACATTGACCGGGTTCGCAAAATTCATATAGTTTCGAAAGATTGTTTTGTTTGTCTTTTCGTTTACGTTTAGTCTTGACGGTTGCAACGAGGATCTTGAAGACTATTTGAAAATTAAATGTAAAGATTCGACGGTTGCCGAAAGGTTATAGTGGGGCTTAATTCGACTACTCGAAGGGTTCTAATGTATTGAGTCAACGATTTTTCTACGAACGTTGACGGTCCTGTCGAAAATTATTCTCGTATACCCTCGTTTTATGAGGTAAGTTCGAATTTTTCATCATGAATCCTTTCGATAGATATCCGAAATATCAAACTGTCACAAGTCGTCATTGTCTTTACCCGTTCATCCCAACACGAAGCATAAGCAGAAACAAATTGCTATATAGTACTTTCAACACGTATGAATCGTTAATATTCAAACATATCGATATGTACCACATTTTTGTAGAATGAAAGGAATTTCTTTATTAGGATTCAAACGTTTCTGCGAAAGAAATTATTAGTGTCATTCAAAGGTAATGGTTTTCCGAATGTAGTAATGAAATCTAGGTTTTAGTTACTGCCTTATAAGGTTTGGAAATAACGTCAAGTTGTAACTTATGACACTTCTAAATAACTATAGCTCCGTTTATAGAAACATTGTTTCTTTATAACAATTACTGTTAACAAATATATAACACAATTCTCTGTTAATTATTTGATGAGCTACATATATATTCACAATATATAGTTTGTATTTAATATTGTTTCCTACTTATAACTTAAGCCATATGTAATAATTGATAATGTTATTAAAGTTTCATGCAAATTAGTCATTTTCACAGTTTTTAAAATATGGAACAAGATACAGAATACATTAAGCTACCATTAGAGGAACGATGTGCACACAAGGTAACATGTCGTATACTTTAATCTTTCATTTTTAATACAGTACATTTATATTTTCAATAATTTCTTATATTGATATTACACAGTTATGGAGAGCACGTTTGCATGGTTATAACGAATGTGTAACTACATTTCAATGTATCGACGATGAAAAATCACCTGAGTGGAACAAGTTCCTAGGATTTATAAAAAAGTTTGTAGTAGACAGTAATGCTATAGTCCAAGAAAAAGGGCTGGAAGCAACATTAGCATTTGTTGAAAATGCTGCAGTGGCAGGAAAGTGAGTTCCACTCATCAAAGTGAATTTAATAGTCTATAAATCATTTATTACTAAAATTTTATTATTACTACTAATATAAAGTAGTGGTACACATTTGTACGCTACAGAGTAATCCTAAAATTCTAGATAAAACTGATTCTTCATAATTTTGTAGGACTGTTGGGGAAGTTATGAATGGAATAGTCACTAAATGTATTGCAGCCCCAAAAGTTAAAACGAAAGAGTTGGCAGTGCAAATAACATTAATGTATATAGAAATTGAGAAACACGAAGCTGTTCAAGAAGAACTGTTAAAGGGAACAGAAGCTAAAAATCCAAAAATTGTTGCTGCATGTATTAACACCTTAACAGTGGCATTAAGGTAATTAAATATTATTGAACTTTACAACTAAAATAAGGTAAAGTGAGGAATATTACTTTATGTGTACTATGGCAATATTTATTGATTATTTTGGTTATACAGACAATTTGGTCCAAAAGTGATTAATATAAAGCCTCTACTAAAAAAGATTCCTGGTTTTCTTGAAGACAGGGATAAATCAGTTAGAGATGAAGGCAAATTCATGGTCATTGAGATTTATAGGTATTTTATTAATATTATGTAATTATCTTAGGAAAGCATAATTGTTTGTGTAATACAATTTCTATTTTAATATTTAGGTGGATAGGCGCTCCATTGAAACAACAGTTGAATACATTAAAGCCAGTACAAATTACAGAATTAGAAGCAGAGTTTAATAATTTGAAAGAAGAGAAAGTTGTGCCAACTCGTTTCCTGAAATCTCATAAACCAAAGCAAATATGTGCTGCAAGTTCTACAACTGATATCATTGAAGGTAAACAAATGTGAAATTACTCTATAATATTTTTGATTTTCAATTTCTAATTAATGTAAAACATTTTCTAATTAAGATGGCAAAGATGACGGTGATGGTGCTTCTATACCAGATGTTGATCCTTATGAATCATTAGAGCCAGTAGATATTCTTTCTAAACTTCCAAAAGATTTTTATGAAAAAATTGAGGCTAAGAAATGGCAAGAGAGGAAAGAAGCTGTAGAAGCTTTAGAGGCTCTTGTAAAAAATCCAAAGCTACAAAATGGTGATTATGGAGACGTAGTAAGAGCTCTAAAAAAGGTAATTTCATTAATAATTAAAATAATAACTTAGTCACACTTGATGCATTGCAACTATGTTACTTGATACTGGAAATATTATGAACAGGTTATATCTAAGGACACTAACGTATTAGTGGTTGCATTGGCTGGAAAATGTGTAGCTGGACTAGCTACAGGTCTTAAAAAACGATTCCAACCTTATGCAACGGCTTGCCTTTCATCAATTTTAGAGAAGTTCCGTGAAAAGAAACAGAGCGTTGTACAAGCACTTAGAGAAGCTGCTGATGCTATCTTTCTTAGTGTAAGTTTCAGAAAAAAACATTTTAAATTCAATCTATTGAATATTTTCTTCATATTTCGTTACAACTGGAGATTGTGAAACAGCAGTCGATATTCAGTTGGGAACGTGAACGTTAAAAGCACGCATGTATCTAGACTTTTTATAACTAATTCAATGAAAATGCAAAAAAGCCGCTTTCCTATATTATGCGCCAATAATAACAAATCTTTGATAGTGTGTAATTGCATCTCACTATATTTATTAGATACTGTAAATAATAGTATTGTACTTTCCATTTGAATTAGATTTCTATTGATGTTTTACTGGAGGATACACTTGCAGCTTTAGAAAATAAAAATCCTGCAGTTAAAGCAGAAACAGCTGCATATTTATCAAGATGTTTTTCTCATACACCACCACAAAGCTTAAATAAGAAGTTATTAAAGGCATATACTGGTGCACTTCTAAAAACATTAAATGAGTCAGGTATATCTTATAATGAAATATTGATATAGAATTTTTTCTTTTCTTCACACATTAAGTAATTGAAATGATTAATGTACGCAATAATATAATGCTAAAAAAATCTCTTAGATCCGACTGTTCGAGATGCTTCTGCAGATGCTCTTGGTACAGCAATGAAATTAGTTGGTGAAAAAGCCATGACACCATTTATTACAGATATTGATAATCTCAAGATGACAAAGGTACTTAGTTTTAATTATTTCAACATTGTGTGTTTCGATTGAGCGTTCAGATATATCATTATCCTTTAAATTATTGAAGATATGAAAAATCTTTTATGCATTATTAATTTAAAAGAATATTTGTTTATTCTCTACAGTTCAGTGCAGTCACATCGTACATTAAGGAACGAACTACAATATATAGAATTTATACATGTGCATTCGTTTTTGTTTATTAGATCAAAGAATGTGCAGATAAAGCTGTAATACACATTAAAGTTCAAAATGCGGCAAAAATGGTTGTTGAAAGACCAAATACGGCGCCAAGTAAGATTGAATCAGCAGCAAAAGCTAAAGAATCTGATTTCAAAGCTCCGAAGAGACCAAATACAGGCACAACTAAGAAACCTTTAGCTAAAAAGCCGTCTGGTTCATCATTGACAAACTTAGGTATTCAAACATTAAAGATTGATAATAAAAGAATTCCTAAAATTGCACTAAATAACATTTAAATTCTGATTTTTTCAGCTGTTTCAAAGAAGTCATCTGCTACAAAAATTCAAACAGAAAAAAATTATAGTGCCGAAGAAATAGATGAAATGGCTATACAGTATTTGCCAGGAGATGTTCTTTCGGGTCTCGTTGATACTAATTGGAAGACCCGCTTATCTGCAGCCGAACAACTTCTAGAGGTTAAAGATATACTTTTAATTTAAATTAAATTATTTAATCACGTTGAATGATGTTTCTATAATGTAATTATATTTCAGTCTGTAAAACAAATTAATCCATCAGAAGTACCTATACAAGTGATTGTACGGACGTTAGCAAAGAAACCAGGTTTCAAAGACACAAATTTCCAAGTTCTGAAATTGCGGTTAGAAATAGTAAAGTATCTAGCAGAGAATTTCCCGTTTTCAAAGTAAGATTCGTGTATTTGATCCTACGTTTGAATGAATTGTTCATATTAATTAACTGTTTTCCTTGCAGTACTGTTTGTGAATATTGTCTTATGGACATAACAGAGAAATTGGGAGATGCGAAAAATAGTACAGTCGCAGCTGAAACTCTTCTATCAATTTCGGAAGCAACTAGCTTCGAATACGTGACAAATGAAATAGTAGCGTTTGCTTTCAATCAGAAGAATCCAAAAGTTCAACAAGAGACGTTATCGTTAATATGTAGAGGTCTTACAGAATTTGGCTGTGTGTAAGTATTTAATTCGTTTAAAAACTCTAACTGGAGTAAAGAAGTGTTGTAATATTCATAGTATGTATATGTTTTAGTATCAATGTTAAATCATTAATGGATAATATGAAAAAAGCAGTTGCAGCAACAAATCCTGGTGTTCGTACTTCAGCCATTACGTTATTAGGTACGTTATATATGTTCATGGGAAAACCACTGCTCATGTTCTTTGAAAATGAAAAACCTGCCCTACGTCAACAAATCGAGCAAGAATGCGAAAAGGTAACTTCTGATTCTAGTATATCTTGATAGAAGTTGCACTTAACACGACCGATAATTATATTTAACAAAATTATTATTTCGTAGCATAACGGCGAAAGTCCTCCAGCACCAATTCGTGGAGTAAAAAGCAAAAAGGGCAAAATAAGTGACGACGATGACGACGATGCTGAAATGGATAAAAAATCTTATAGTAATAGCGAGCTCGATATTAATAATCTAATTCCACGAATTGATGTCAGTAATCAAATCACAGAGAGCCTTCTGAATGAATTATCCGATAAAAATTGGAAAGTAAGACATATATGTATTAGCTATGATAAGTTATGGAACTTTTTGTGTAATATTTAGAGGTGTGCGAGAACCCGAAAATGGTGGGTATCCGTTAGTCGGGACGGGTCAGGAAAGCATCAGGTAGAGACGAGTCGAGTTTCCCGACCCCGATATATTTGAGAATCCGGGTGTGGCACGTAACTGTCGCCAAAATTTTTCAGGCACTTCCAACAGCCTGACAAAAAAAATGTTTCCAACGAAAGTAAATCAGTATTTAGTCGGCTACATATTGAAACATACAAAATTATAAAAACTATTTCTTTTTTACAAAAAATCAAGGTCACCTTGACTTTTTTAAATGGCACCCTATATGTTTAATTTCATAGGGTTAGATTAGAATTCAACGACTTATAATATGACCTTCAGATGATCTTCAGAGCAGTCTTAATAGAATAACCGACTGTCATAAGTGGGTACAGTGATTGTTATATTTCTGTACACACAAGAAAAAGTAGAAAAAAGTATCAACATAACTTGTCAATACACTTTAACATCAGACCGTTTAACAATTTTTGGTTTAAACAACCTCTGTTGATCAAGCTTAAATTTCTAAAGTCACGATCATCTGAAGGTCATAGTATAGTAGGTCGTTGAATTTGTTTTTTAATTAGCACTAACTCTACGAAGTTACACATATAGGTTGCCATTTTAAAAAAATAGTTTTTGTAATTTTGTGTATTTTAATATATAGCAGACTAAATACTGATTTACTTTCGTTGGAAACATCTTTTTGTCAGACTGTCGGAAGTACCTGAAAAATCATGGCGACAGTAACGTGTCACACTCAGTATTCGAGAATCCCGAAATTTTCGAGAACTCGTTTCTATCCGACATTTTCTGGTTCTTGCACACCTCTAGTAATATCTGCTACTTAAAATTTGTATTGATTGCTAGGTGCGAAACGAAGGCTTGCAAAAGGTGAATGCTATCATTTCTGAAGCGAAATTTATAAAGGGCTCTATTGGCGATTTGCCTCAAGGATTGGCTCTGCGATTAGTTGATAGTAACAGTAAAATAGCGCAATCAACCCTAGGCATATGTCAGGCATTGGCAGTGGCTATGGGTCCACCAGCAAAACAGCACATTCGGGTTCTATTCCCCGGTTTCATACAATGTTTGGGAGACAGTAAAAATTGGATTAGAACAGCAGCGATATCCTGCATAAACACATGGGGAGACCAGTGCGGCTATAAAGAATTTTTCGATGGAGAAATTATAGGTGACGCATTAAAGTCTGGATCGCCAATGCTTCGAGCTGAATTGTGGAATTGGTTATCACAAAAATTGCCACTGATTCCCGTTAAGCAAGTACCAAAAGAAGAACTTCTTGTATGTCTTCCATACTTGTATAATAATTTAGAGGATCGTAATTCAGATGTTCGGAAAAACGCTCAGGAAGCAGTTTTGGGTTATATGATCCATCTTTCATATGAAGCGATGGCTAGGAACACAGAAAAGTTGAAGCCTGGGTCTAGGACAGTAGTACTTGCTGCGTTAGATAAAGCTCGACCGAGTTTACCTATGAAACCATTACCCAAAAAGCAGCCAGTGGAAGAAAGCAATCAAAAAGTTGTTAAAAGTGCTGGAGCCGTAAAAGCAGCAAAAGCAGTAGTAAAACCCAAACAGAATCAAGCTGCAGCAAAACCTGGCAGTGCGCGTAAAAAAGATGATGATACAGACACGAGTCCTTTACTGGTCACGAATAATCTCAAACATCAAAGAGTAATTGACGAGCAAAAGTTGAAAGTTTTGAAATGGAATTTTACTACACCAAGAGAAGAATTTGTCGAACTCTTGAAGGAACTTATGACTGCTGCGAATGTAAACAAAACTTTGTTAGCAAATATGTTCCATTCAGATTTCCGATATCATCTTAAAGCTATCGAGGCATTAACCGAGGTAAATATTCAAATTACTTAAATCTCTTTAATTCAACACACACTTCAATGTTAAGAGTACTGGTAGTTTCTTGATTTGGCGGAGTTCTGTAACGGGTTAATATAGATCCACATATATACTATTTAGTATAAATAATTGCCAGCCTTGTACTGTGAACTGAGATGTCGGAATCTTGGGTCTAAATAGACTCAGCATGGGCCTCCAAGTATTAATGAATGTAATAATTCCTTTGTAACGTTTCAACGAACTTATATGTTCAAAATCTATCAAATTATAACAGCGTTAAATTTTTTATACACTTGTGACTGCTTTATAACCGTAATGACTAACTGGTATCATTATTATATCGTGTAATGTTTTTAATAAATATCAACTTTGCATCCATCTAATGTGAAATACTTTTATAAATTCTAGGATTTGCCTAACAATAGCAAAGCGTTAGTGTCTAATTTAGACCTAATCCTCAAGTGGTTAACGTTAAGATTTTTTGACACAAATCCTTCAGTATTATTGAAAGGTCTGGAATATTTAAGAGTGGTATTTAATCTACTCATAGAGGATCAGTATCATATGTTGGAGAATGAAGCAGCATCATTTATTCCATACCTCATTATTAAAGTAAAGTTTCTTTTATAGTTTTCTTTTTTAAGGAATATTTTTCTCAGTCATTTATACATATAATGTGAACACTTCCCTTAGATTGGAGATCCAAAAGACGCAGTGCGTAATGGAGTTCGTGCATTATTTAAACAAATTGCGTTGGTATATCCAGTAAGCAAGTTATTCTCATATATAATGGAAGGTTTAAAATCTAAAAATGCTCGGCAAAGAACAGGTAATACCATATATATGAACATGAAGTTTAAAAAAGATAATCAAGTGGTATTAAAGAATTATATTTTTTCAGAATGCTTGGATCAACTAAGTTCCCTCATAGAAAATTATGGACTATCTGTTTGTCAACCATCTCCAGGTGTTGCGTTGAAAGAAATAGCAAAGCAGATAGCGGATCGTGATAATTCTGTTCGGAATGCTGCTTTGAATTGTATAGTTCAAGCATATTTCCTTCAAGGAGAGCGAGTGTATAAACTTATCGGCCAGGTAACAATTATTACAATTACAAACAATTATTATCGGCCAGGTAACAGGTATTATTATACAAATAATTGTATATAGTATATATAATTACAATTAAATAGATTTCGAGAAGGTGTAATTAATTTCCTGAACTTTAAATTTGTAGATATCAGAAAAAGATCAGTCGTTATTAGACGAACGTATTAAAAGGGCAGCTAAAAATCGTCCAACAAAATCAGCTTCAGCAAACAAACTTGCTCCGCCCACAAGTACAACTCCTATTGCTTCCAACGAAGACGTTAAGGCAGAATATGAAGAAGAAAATGAGGAAATACTTGAGCCACAACCTGCTTCACCACCATCACCACAGCCGCTAAATGAACTGTACGTATAATACATATATTCTTGTTCTGTACAATCCCATTCAAGATTTTAATTGCATGCATATATAAAATCATTACTCTATACCAGGGACTTATATCGAAATGTAAAATACCGGAATATTCACCGGTAATATAAAATTTGTTATAATTTTCGAAGTATTTTTAACCACGTATTAGGACCAGTATTATTTTATTATTGACGTTATGTTAGTAAATACTGAAACTGATATGCAGTACCACAATTGCTATGATACCGAAATTATTATTACCAGTATGTTTATGATAATATATGTGCTATGTTTGCGAGTGAAAAAGAATACGATATTACAGTTTACAATAGTGGACGTATCTTAATACTATGTTGTGATATCAATACTACTCTCTTTTGCGACCGCAGCTACCCTACGAATTCGAGGTAAAAAGAAAATCGAAAAAATACCGGTATTTATTTCAGTTTTGGTACATTTCGGTATTCATACATCTTGGCAGTGTAACAACTTCGGTATTATATCGGTTTCGGTACAGTCGTATTAGTGTAATACCGGTACCAAAATCATACCGGTTTTCTACTCCCAGCACTATACTAATGCCATATCTATATAATTTTAGTTTTTCATATCAATTCATTTATTTTAATTATGTTGGCACGTCTTTGCTTTTTAATGCTTCTTCAGGGAAAATGTAACAGACACAGAAGCAGTAACACCCGACAGCACAGCCGACGAAATACAGACGTGTCCTATCACTAATGAAAAAGCTTCAAAAACATCGCCAGTAAAAATTACCACCATCTCGCCTCAAAGTGATCATGAAGATAATACTAAAACGTTCGTGCTTCTTATGTATTCGTTTGCAGTGTGTTATACACGCTAAGGTGGTGGGAACACATACAATTGCAATATCCATCTTTTTTTTTCTAATCTTTCTTTCTTCTCTTTTTTTCAAATATTACTTTATTTAATTGATGAGAATGTTGGATATTTTTAACAGTATTATATTATACAGCAAGAAGCTACTTTTAAGTGAGCTTGTGCTGCGTTTATATTGTTAGTAATTACCGTACGATTTTTTCAATTACTTGACATAGTATTTGTATATACCATTTGGTGGATGTACCGTGTTCGATTATATACGGACTATATATTCAATCTTTTATAGCTTAAAAATAATAAACACCGAAATAAGATGGTATCGTGTAGATTGTAGATTGATGTCCATGTTCCTTTAAAATATCTTTCAAATATCGTAATATGGTCTTTAGTTCAATTTTTTCTATTATAGTAATTCATATACAATTTAATCATTTAGATGTAATCCATCGTCGCCGCAGAAAAAAGTAACAGGTCCATTTGGACTTGATATGGATTATTTGCAAAAGATTGAATCAGAAGCTCCTGTGAAATTTAACAACCCCGTTCTTGTGGAAGTGAATCTAAATGAGCTTGAAGCTCTACTCGAATGTCCAAATACAATGAATCTACCTAAAGTACCGTAAGTAACATTATTCACTTCCTATCTACTTACTAACTAAACAAACTCCACTTTTATCTAAATAGATGTATTGATAAAAGTAAGCACCATTTTAATCAACGTATGTTGTCAATGAATCTCAAATTTCTTGATTGTACTACGATAGAAATTGAATTCTTTGGTTATTCACATTCTTTATGTTTCAAAATTGTCATCTCCATTTTGTAGTTTCATTTACTATGAACGAATAGTACACCGAGTAAACACATTTTGATCAAAATTCACATAATGCTGTCGCCAATAAGTTATTTTTCCACGAATATAAAACAATGCACTACAATCGCATTGATGGACATTGGAATAAAATTTATTTACAAGTGAAGTTAGACATCTACATTAAAATTGAATATAGGATTTTAGGGATCAACTTTATAGTTGAAAGTGTTGAAAGCAGTGATTGAAACTGTTATGATATCGGTTCCGGTTCTCGAAACAGTTATGAAGAACCGAAATGATGTTATAACTGTTACGAGAATATCGGTTCTGGCTTATATCGGTTACAGTTACGGTTCTGGAGAACCGATATTATTTCAGTTCTGTAACTGTTATTTTTCGGTTCTGGATATCGGTTTTGGGTTTCGGTTCCAGTTTCGGTTCTGTCTTCTGTCATTCTGTATTCTATTCTGTATTGTGTTCGGCCTTCTATATTTATTATTTAAATAGTTATTCATTGCTAATTATAATTTAAACAGTTTTTAAATAAATAAATTTTTATCATTTGTTTCCATATTCATTATTTGAATTGTTATTTCAACAATTTGTTATTAAAATAATATACTTACTATTTAAACAATTACTGAAACAATTTATTATTTAAACAATTCGAAGTGTTTCATCAATTTTGTTGTTAAAATAATATATTTATTATTTTAACAATTATTTTAACAACAAATTTGTTGAAATAACAATTCAAGTAATGTACATAGAAACAAATTATGAAAATTTATTTTTTGAAACAATTATTTTAAACAACTATTTTAACAATAAATAATTGAAATAAGCATTCAAGTAATGAATATAGAGAAAATTATGAAAATTTATTTATTTAAAAATTGTGTAAATTATAATTAGCAATGAATAACTACTTAAATAATAAATATAGAAGGCCGAACACAATACGGAATACAATACAATACAGAATGACAGAAGACAGAACCGAAACCCAGAACCGAAATCCGGAACCGAAAAATAACAGTTACAGAACCGAAATAATATCGGTTCTCCAGAACCGTAACCGTAACCGATATAAGCCAGAACCGGTATTCTCGTAACAGTTATAACATCATTTCGGTTGTTCATAACTGTTTCGATCAGAACCGATATATAACAGTTTGAAACAGTTATTTCCAGAACCGTTTCAGTCCCTGGTTGAAAGTCTATAATAAACCTGTGTCTACAAGTCCTACAGTCTTATAACAGTGTTCCTTGATAGAAACGCTTCACAACATTTGCATTCTAAAATCGGGCATCTCATATGCAGCAACCTAATCTTATCATACGGTTTATATTTCAGGATGATACCAATTTCCCCACCGAAATTGTTGGTATCAAAATCAACAATGGTAACACAACAATTGAATACGGCTAACGCAAGTAAAGAAGATAGTCTTGAACGCAAAATTCTTGGAATGTCCAGCTTGGACTTAGCTGTTGCGATACAATCAATGAACAGTATAGATTATGTTTGTATTTTCACTGAGCGTCTTACTTACTTACTGTTTATCTTAACTTGTTCTACATATATTTATTTTACTTTTTGTAGTTGATTAAATCCCATCAGGTTCTGAATTTACAATCCAAAGAAGATAAATTTATTGGTTCGATAAATATGCAATTGAAACTTTTGCAAACGTATCCTTTACAACAAGGGGGAACAGATATCTCGAAAGGTTTTAGGAGCACGTTTATGGTTATCTTAGCGGTAAGAATAAACATATACATATATACATTTCTCGAAACTAAATTAATTAACACGATTAAATAAGAGGTAAAAAAGTGATCAATTTTATATGACACGTTTCTAAAACACGTAAAAAAAGTATTTAAATATTTAAGAAAAAATGGAAATGTATGAATTTATGAAAAACAAGTTTCACTAATTTTTGGTCAGGATATGTGAGAATTATGTAAACTTTTATAACACACTAATACATAAACTTTTTTAATGCTGATATTGTAGTTCTATGACAGTGGAGTTCTTGGCAAAAACGTTCCATTGATTCACTTAAAGGAACTTGTGGATCAGATGATTAGTTTGTTAGCCGAGAAGAAATTACAGCATTTACACCAACCTGACGTATATTATCGTGTGATTAACAACATTGTTTGCAAAATAATAGATAATTCCAATCACACCACGATTATATGGTAATATTCTAGACATTAGTATCTTCATTAACATATGATTGGCTAGGATAAGAATAGATGTTACAAATATATGGACTGTCATCCATTCTAGACATATCATTTTATCTATATTTTAACTATTTAAAATTATTAAATAAATGCATCAAATAACCTGGTAATACGACACTGTCTTTCGTCGAAGAATTTGGCCAATAAACTGTTAATGTTGAAAGCTATAAACAAATATTTAGTATATTTCATACTTTTTTATCAATGTTCAGCGCTTTAATAAAGTTGCTCCATGGATGTGCTGAATCTAATGAACCTTCCAAATACGAGGAATTAGTCATGAAATGTCTATGGAAAATAGTAAAAACAATTCCTAACTGGGCCGACGACTTAAATTATGATACCATTCTTTTGGAAGTTCACCGCTTCTTCAAAGTATGTATTTTTCTTGTTTGTTTGGTATGAAAGTTTAATAACATTGATATTTTGTAGGATTATCCAACCCTATGGTGGAAAAAACGAAAATCTGACACCCCATTACGGACTATTAAGACAATTCTTCACAGTATGACACGCATAAAAGGCAGTACAATTCTCAGTCATATGACTCGAATAAATAACACTAATGAATCAGAATTACATACCTATCTCATAAGGTTAATCACGGTTAGTTGAATTAATTACTGCTTAATGACTATTGTGTTCTGGTATGCAAAAATTCTAACATACTAAAATTTAACAGACCTTCAAACCTGATGAAATTAATAATCCAAGAACAACAATAAAATCTAGTAATAGTGGTAAGACTCAAGAACATTTATCAAAGTTTACGCACCAACAATTGTCTGAAATATTTAAGAAGATTGGGTCAAAGGAACACACGCAAGAAGTATTTAAAATAATTTATTTTATGCATTGTTTCATTATTAACATTTATGTGATATTAAATTTAAACGGCTTTTAAAACAGGGTTTAATACAGTTGTATGATTTTAAACTTCAATATCCTGAAGCCGATGTACAACCATTCTTGATAAAGTCTCACCAATTCTTCCAAGATTTTATAGAACAAGGATTAAGAAACATCGATGAAACAAGAAAAAATCAAAACCTTATATCACAATCTAATAATCAATACTCAACAGGTAAGTAATATATGCGAAATACTGAAATAAATTTATTATTTAATTTATTATCTACATTGTCATTTTAATTTATATACGTTATACATTATAGATGATCCCGCTAGACACGACGAAAAAAGCCTAATGGATCCGTTGCACAGGCTCGAGAAACTTCGAGCAAACGAAGCACAATGTAAATCTACCACTCAACCAAGTACAACATGAATTATCCCCCCTCGGTATTAATTAGGTAAGAAAAAACTTTAATCGATAAAAGCGAAAATTTATTTTAAGGAAGAAATACTAAAAAAGAAAAAAATAAATTCAAATTCATTCGCATTCTCTTTAAAGTTTTTCAAACATAAATATTCATGTATGTTTCATGCATTTATTATTTATATGTACACAATAAATTCTGTCTTGCAGAACTGCAGTGCTTAAATGAATGGACGAAGAACCAATAATACATATTACACAATATTAAGTAACGTACATAGTACATAGATAAAGAATGTTAACAAGAATACCCAATGTAACGTTATGCTGTTCAGTGCAACATTAACTGTAGCATTTACGTTCGAATTTTCAGTAGTTACATATAGATCATGCTGCTACTAACTGCATCAAGTTCATATGTTACAATATTCAATGGAACTAAGAACGTGTTATACTACTCATATTTATGCGAATTTTATAATAATTAAGCTATAAGAAGGAAGTATTATGCTCTCTTTAGACTGATTTTTACAGTCGATTTACATTTCGTTATGTCTCTTAAATAAACCATCTTTAATGTATATTATAAGCTCATTTTTTGTTAATTCTGTATTTATCAAGCGAGAATATAATAACTAAATTTGTTATTTAATTGGTCGAAATTGAATCGTACTATGAGAAATATTATTATCCATACTTATATCCAGGTATACGATTAATACGAATAACAGATTTAATACGTTAATTTTTCGTAATAAAGTAGTGTCTAGTATTAGGAAAATATAATATAATAATTTAATATGAATGTATTTAGGAAAGTCTAGAACACCTTACGTAGTGTAAATAGATTGTGTATATATTCAAATATTCAATAAAATATGTCTTACTATATCATTGTTGATTATATTTGCAGGTAATCACTTTTTTTTATTTTACTGTTTCCATTTTAGTTCTCATTACTTTGTGGTATCATTGTTCTGTTACTACCAATAAGACCTGTAGAAACTCACGATATTTACACATCACTTTAAATTAATAATAAATAAATTGTTGAATTTTTATACAACTGAAAATAACGTTCTTATGTATTCTATAAGAGATACAAAATTAAATAATAAATTCAAAAGAATAAGCTTTACAGACGAAAATCTAAACTGTCATAACTATGCGGAACTACCCGATGAAGACAGTAGTTATGTATAGATGAATTATTATCTCACAGAATATTTTGTTATTATTTTATGAAGTGCGACAATGAAGTTTCGTTTTTACGAGCGTCGGATGAAAAGTTATGCACACTCGTTGGGAATGAACGACGAATTCATCATTATAAATATATTTACATATTGCAAATTGGGATGATAATAAACTTTGTATACTTCTTTTACATTAAAAATATAATTAATATTTATTTTATATAATGGCAATATTACATGTCAATACAATAATAAAGTTGTTGCCATAACAATTTATACTTCCAATATCTTGTATCCCCGTTAACAATTAATTAATAACAACTTCACATTTTCCTCAGAATCGATAGAAAACTTCACATATATAAATAATGTAATATTTATAAATATTCTTAACTCTATCATTCGCAGTAAGATATGAAGAACTAGTTGGACATTATGTACAAAATACTTATGCGAACTCTATTTACATTAATCGTTATGTTTAACAGAAAACATGGAATATGTAAGTACTTTCTAAACATTTAAATTACATTATCTGTAATAATTACTTATAGTAATTACAACTAAAAATGATTTGAATTCTATGGAAAAGTGGTATGTATCAAATTTGTTTAGCTCTCTTTACTTATTTACAATTCTGTGTAAACTACTACTAATAATTGAAATAATCTAAAATAATTTTTTAATCAAATAAATTAATTTCTATTTATTTGTGGAAATAAGTATTTTTTCAAATTTCTTACAGTATACTTGGAGGTAAAAATTACGGACGAGTACCGCTGATAAATGTATCAATTAGGACAATTAGATAATCCATTTACAAGTGTCAGTCAACAATTTTATTCCTTTCCTGTTAATTTCTATTTTAAAAAAGATAATCATCGTTTAATTTGTTTGGCATAAACTCAGAACGGTGTTGTGAGTATATCGAGGGACTAAGGTATGTTAATTGTAAGAAATTGTCAAAATGTTGTCGCAAGGAAAAACGCCGCATGTCACAATTTCAAAAAATTTGAGTTTATGCATTAATTGAGCTTTATAGTATAGGATTTACGTATTTGCCAGAAAAAGGTCATGAAAACAAATTCGAAAGGCTCAAAAAAATAGTGAAATTTAACCGATGTCCTATGTTAAAGCATTAGTGATCAAAACTTTAAACGGCTATATCTCGAAAGTGAAAGTATGTGACATGCGGCGTCCTTCCTGACAACCACAGATATAATGGCCAATGGAATATTTTATGGGAAAAACTATTAAGGAACTTGCTCTTAACTATTTCTGATAATTAAGGAATTAAGTAAAGAAGTAACCAAGAGAAAAATTTCTTGTGATTAAGAGAATCGAACCAAATCTGCTCTCTTTAAAACTCTAATTGAACAGTTATTCCTACATCCGCAATAAACGGTTATAGACCTGATTTTACTCATTAATGAATTCTACTAATTGATGGTAAAGATATAGTGAAATTGTAAATCCAGTAGAAAATAGATTTCCATTTAGTGGTCAACAAATGGTATAGTAATAGTAAAAAAAATAATATTTCGCACAGTGCTATAAGTTCTGAATTATACAAGCTGTCGTAGTATGGATGGTACAACCATGAAGGGAGTGTTTCTACATTCTACATGAAAAAATAAGTCGAAAATGTAAGATAAATTTTTTTATATTTCTAGCCTCGTTTTCGAGAAAATAGAGTTTGAAAATTCTGCGGACACGCGTGCTATTTGAATAGGAACCGCCTGACGCGTCTGTTCATGGCCAACTATTTCTACGTCTTACAAATGCTAAGCACGCGAACTTGGATTTTCAAAGTCGATTTTCTCGAAAACAAAGCTAAAGCTAAGCAATCTTTATCTAAGAATAAAAAATATTTACTCTATACTTGCGACTTATTTTCTCATGTAGAATCATCCTCTCCACGATAGTACTTTCAATATTGGGACACCCTGTATTATTAGTTTAGATTTACGGAACCTAGCAAGTTTGAACCTGGAAAAGAAGTTTTATGGTTCCACTGAGTTTCCAATGGATATATTATTACCTCCAAGTATATACATTCTTACCATCTTGTAGCATAATCTCTTCATATAAACATTTAATGAAAGAATAAATGTTTGTACCAAATATTTGAGAAACTGATAATATATCTCAAATAAAATCTTAAAGTTAGTTCGAGTAGACAAATTGGATTTTATGCAATACCAAAGATCGTTTTATATAACATATAAAAATTCTTACGTTATATTGCAATCCTATATTTACACACATGCACGCCCTCTCACGAAGGCCAGTTTTATACAATAGAAATACTGTAAATGTGTCTTTACGCCTCTGTGGGGCTGATGAACAGTGCTGTTAAGGCAAATAATAGGAACACTAATCCTCCAATTATGGTAACTGTAAACGACATAAAAATTTTCAATTATTATATTAATATAATCAGGTTGCACTTGACCAACAGTAACTTCCTCGTCTTGTTTACGTCGATACTATTTCTCCAATATATGTTTTCATTGACATTCTGTTCTCACCAACATATACATATATACATAATTATTCATATTCAATTCGTGTGTTTCTGTAGCATTACTGGAAACAAAACTTCAGAATAGCGGAAGCGGTGGGGAAAATAAAGAAAGTGCTGGATTTGAGAAATAAAACACACAAACTTATGACACTCTAGTGTTTTAGTTAATATGTACAGTGGCCCATGGAAGTATTCAAACGCCCTGTAACATTTTTAAAATTGTACCAAACGACATGACTTGTTTTTAAGGAATTATAAGCATTAATTTACTAAATGGGGCACAAAATTGGTTTGGAAAAAATGCAATTGGTAAAAATTACATGAAAAAAATTAAAAAGGCACTTTTTAAAACTTGTTTATTTGACCCTGTAATGAAGATTTAAAATATCTGTTTTGTAAATCTATGTTAATTATACACATGCTGAAAATTGATTTGAAGCAGAAACTGACTAAAAGTCGTGAAAAATTTCAATTTTCACCACTTTCAACCGTTTATAACTTGTGTGTACGTTAATCGATTTCGATGAAAAAATCAGCATGTGTATAACTAACGTAGATCTACAAGACGCAATTTTAAATTTTCATTACAGGCTGAAATAAAAAAGTTTCAAAAAGGGCTTTTCTTATTTTTTCATGTAATTCTTACTTTTTTTTCATGAAAATCAGTAAATCAATGCTTCTAATTGCTCAAAAAATGCAAGACGGTTGCTCGAATTTTTAAAAAGTTATTCGGATTTAATAGGCGTTTGAATACTTTCGTGGGCCACTGTATATCGGTGAGAACAGAATTTCGATAAAACCTGATGTCAGTGAAAACAAAATGTGGATGAAAGCAAATATTGTGGAAATAGTGTTGATGTAAACATTGTTGAGGAATTTACAGTTGGTCAAGTAGAACGGATCCGTATAATCATATGCATATTTCAACCGCAAAAATGCTAATCCAATTTGCACTTGTTTCATATCATGTTGATAGATGTCAACAAACGCAACAAAATTGCGGTTGTTTTATACCATGTATAAAAGAACATATTATTCTTGAATTTCAACGTGACGTTAGATTAGTATTATTTCGCTACGATAACACTTTTCGACACAACATATGAACAGCGCAAATAACTATATGCAATAATATAGTTCAGTAAAGCATTAATACTGCATGTAAAAATATATAATTTTACCTGTCCGTATTGAAATTTTTTGAGCTATCATTCTACCCCCTAATACTGCTAGTCCTGTACAGAATACATGTCCTAATATTCCACCTATTATTACTCCGTAAACATTCTGAAATCATGTCTTGGCTAGTATCTTGATACTAAATAATATAGGTTAAATGTTTAAAAAAAATCAATTATTTATTACCTCTCTTGCTGCAAGTATAATAGTTGTAAGTTGAGAACGATCTCCCCATTCTGCTAAAAATGTTAGTGTAAATGATTGAAAAAATATCCTAAACAGTAGCATCAGTGCATTGACTTTTGCAGTTTTTCTAATGACACCAGTTTCCGGATCCTGTACTAATGTGCTTACTGTATCTCTTTCATACTGAAAGCAATATTATTTAAAGATAACAAGAGCTATATTAAAAGAGATTCTCAAGATTTTCAAATGTGATGAGATTATTTGTTACTGTAATACCTCATCATCTCGCTTTTGCAAATCAGATTGTACTTCTTCTAATTCTTCCTGTCCTTCTACTGATGACATATAATAACCATCTCGTAGCATTTTTAAACCAAATATAGCAAAAAGGACTGTAGAAATATAATATGTATAAGCTCGAGGAATTATAGTTACAGCATATCCAAAAATTACTGGAAAATAAATACAAATATTACTTTTGCAATCACTATCATGATTTCCTCCATTGAAAAAATTACCAAGATCGACATTGATAGTTTTGTGCATAATATTACAGCATATAAATTATAAACTTCTTAGCATAACAATAAATTATACACTTCTTAGTCAAGAAGGATATATCAATTTCAAATGAGAATATATCATTTTTGTATTTATTTAAAGACATGGTATTTAATTTTCTCTCTTTTTAACGAAGACAAATATTTTTGTTCTGTTTAATGTTATTATTTTTGATAGCATAATATATTTCTGGAGTTACCATTCATATTGCATACATATTTTCTCAATCATTTTTCTTTTAAATTTTAATTTCATAATCAAAGCAAATATTTATATGCTAAAGAAAAAGATGTCTAATAATAATATAAATATTTTAAATATATCATTGGATATATTATTTGTTACTATGTTCATGCAAACTACATTTCAAATTTATTGCAAATTTAAAGTACAAGCCAGAAGTACTCTAAATATATGTCTTCGGAGTTTCTTTTTCTAAACCACAAAATATTTCTCTAAATAATTTTTCCATATAGTAAACAATTTTGAAATAAAAATACCTGAAAGAACAGTCATAAGAGCTAAAGCACAAATTGCACCTACAAAGACAATCATTCGTGGATGTTTCATTGCCATAATTGCGGCAATGAAAAAAGTTTTGTCACCTAGTTCAGAAACGACAATGACTGACAAAGAAGCTAAAAATGCATGTAAAAAACTAAAGTTATCCTTGGTTTGCGATAGCATCGCATCATCGGGTTTCTAAAATTTGTTATAAACGGAATTACTATAAAACGAAGGAAATGTAATATAAGAGCATGAGATACAATACTTACAGTTGATGATAATAATACTTGATATTTGTCATCGTACCGGGGTTCGTTTTCACCCGATACGATAGATAGAAAAAATATGCTCATTGCACATATACTTAAAAGGTATTTGTCCGTTAATAAAAATCGACTAAAATCCATTGTGATGTTCATTAGATTTAGCTGTTATCATATATTTTCTAACCTTACATCACAGAGAACACAAGAATGCTCTGTCTGTGATCCAAAGTATTACCAGAGAGGAGCAGAGAGTCCCCACGCCCGGGTTTTTCGTGCAACCGGTACAGTGCTGCTCCCTAGTCTCTCGAGGTCCACGTAAGTCCTGGGGTGCGTTCCGTTTCACGCACTATCAGTGGTTCCGTTTCGTTAATGCGCATGATGCGTGATGATGCGCGCTTGGAAACGGAACGCTCTCCATGCATTTGATGCGAATAAAAAATGGCCGCTTACATAGATGACAAAACGTTATCTGCATTAACGTTATTTTTGTTAAATAAAAACATTGAAAGAGAAGAATTGAACAATTATAGTGATTTAAGTGATACTACCGTTATGAGTGACAGCGAAGATGAACTGGAAGAAATTTCTGTAAATTTTGATTTGGAATTAATTTATTCTATATTAATGGTTGGCGAAACGCGAGGAGAGGTTGTTTTAACACAAAAAATAGAAGATTATGTTGAGCGAGTATCCCTGGTTACTCTAGAACAGTATTCAAAGAACATTTTCGGTACAAAAAACATTTTTTGCATAGCTTCTCAATGCTTTCTCTGCAATAGCTTCTCAAATCTTTTCGAATATAGCGCTAATGCACCGACTCCGCATCAAACAATCAAACGCTTCACTTCTGAGTGTGGTGCGCGAGGAGGAGTGGGAATCTGGGGAATTCTGTGCGCTCTGATGCGCGCATTGAATGAAACGGAACGGTTCTCTATGCGATCCATGCGCATAATGCGTGAAACGGAACGCACCCTGTGTCTGATATCTGACTGGGAGAAAAACTGCCGAGCGTTGAAGCAGAGAGGTAAAAGGTTGGCACCACTGATATATATAGAGATCAGTGGTTGGCACGGCCAAACCTCGGGGCCCGGGCGTGAGTACTCTCATAGTGAGAGTCTCATTCAGTCTCATTTCTCTCTGTTCCTCTCTGCCAGTATCAGTATCAATTGGTATCAATTGATCAGTATCAGTATCAACCAACTAGTACTTACATTGTATATAGATTCATAATATTTTGAGATAACCTCTTGAGATGAAAAATTTAATTCTTACTGCTACCATAATAAAAATGAAGTGAAAAATGGATCACGAAGAAGAATTTCTTAACACATTTTTTACTCATGTTGCTCAATTATGTATTGACAAAGCAAAGGAATTAGTTGTAAGGGAAAACTTAAAAATCATATTTAGTCTTTAACTATTTTATTAACTTGTACATTTTTTTAAAGATAGTATGCGTGACTTTTAGATAATTCAGAATTTGAGATATTTAAATTGTTATTACCAAATAATACATTTACGAAAATAGTAACAAATAGATTTTATTATTTGATGTTGGTGAATAATATTGCATAAAATTATAACAAAAATAAAAAGTAATTTTATTTCATAAAATTATGGCATATTTACTCAGGAAAAAGAACGTGGATCATCTCGTCAAACACAGTTAGGTCCATGGGGAATGTTACTTATGCATTTACCACAAATAGCAGTAGCGGAACATTCATATGCAGACTTGGGGTTTCTTCATACTAAAAATAAAGGATTTTTAAGGAAAGATGTAAATATGATACATTGGTATTATAATAAATGTATAATTACTTTTGTACTATTACATTTATTTAATATTTATTATTTATGTATATAGAATTCATTGAAGACAGTATATGAATCCTTAAAATCAGACCTTAAAAGGGTAGAAGAAATGACCAGGGGAACTAATTCTATTGGAGCAACAGTTGCAGATGTTTCTAATCAACTGTGTCAATATATTACAGCCAAAATACAATTGATAGATTTGTTAGTATATATTTATTTAATTCTTAATTGTTTTAGTGTCATCCAGTGTGTTCACTCTGTTCAGATTTATCTCGAATAATGCCACAGTGTTTGACTGCAATGATCAGTTTGTAGTGCGAAAACTGTGAGAATAGTTCAGAAATAGTAAGATCTTGCTGCTTAGCATCTATCAACATAGAAACAGAGTAGGGTGATCGTGCTGCATGGCACTATTTGACATGGTTCTTTAAATGACCCCTGGCATTAAAACATAATATCATTGCATTACAGCTATGAGAAAATGTACCATATGAGTATAAGCAGTAAGGTCATGAAATATCAGGAATTGTTACAGTGCATAGAAGGAATTGTAGAAAGTCATTCAATGTCTTGTTCACATTTAGCCTTAACTGCAGTTAAGGCCAGCTTAACGTAAGCAGTGTTTCTTTTCCATTTATTGTCATATAATACTCACATATATTTTTCATGTGACAGTATAAATGCTAGTGTGTAAACAGTGTCACTATTGCATAAATAATTTTCAGAATATTTAATATATTTTTAATAGTTTTATTTTGATTAGTTTAGAATGTGAAATATTAGTACAATTGACGAAAGCACAAGTTGAGCTTCAACATTGGAGGTTTTTATCAACATTGATGTCTCTATATGGTGCACAAACACGAATGTCAGCTTGGGAAAGAACTTTGCAAAGTAAAGAGGTCAGTAGAACAGGTAGAAATTGAGGAGAAAAGTAATAACATGTCCTTTTCAATCATGATACTTTTAGTCATGGAAGTTGGGTTTCAGTGCAAGTTTTCTAAAAGCAAACCAACAGCCTGCATTGTACCAATGGCTAGTTAAACTACGCAGTAGCATATTAGCTAAGTGTTCTCTATATTTTCATACTACCTTGAGTCAACAGGCTAGTCCAGGTGAAATGAAAAGTATTATGAGCAAACAAAATATGGATTATTATCACAAGTAATATATTTTATAATAAATAGTAAATGACGATACTTACTTAAATTTTGTTAGGTAAAAACTAATATATTTTAATTTTAGAATACAGAGTTTTCAACGGAAACATGACGTTTTAGCAGTTATAATAATATTTGATTCAAGAGGAGTTGATGATTCAGGGCCTGGTTACAGACATCCTTGTAGAGAGCCAAATACTTCTGAACATTTTCCTGTTGTTCTCAGTTGTCCTAGTGTAAGTTAAAATATATTATACATTATTACAAAATGTAGAAATGAAAGGATGATGTTGAGTCTTATATTGTACGTATACGTATCAAAAGTAGACATACATATAAGATATATTACTTTTCATAGTACTGTATTATATGTAAGATCATTTATAGATGTTTTAAATGTCTCTAAATTATCTACACATACACTATAACATATAAAAGTTATCCTTGAAGAGTATTCTCTATTAAAATCTTTTGTACAACAATATACATGTATTATTGTATTTATTTCAGACGTTTGCACAGCAGTCATCAATTCATTTGGATAACATACAAAAACGAATCAAAGAACGACAAGCAGAACTTCTAACTATGGACAAAATTGTTTATTGTAAAAATGTGAAAGTACGTTTGACCTAAAGTTCTTAGTGATAAACTGTGTAAAAACTATATAATATATACTTTTTACAGGAACCGTGTGTACTTGCTATGTATAATACTGATCCTAGAATGACACTTGTCACTGTATTTGAAAATGGTAAGCAGAGAGATAAAGAATCTTACGTAACATCGTTTATGACAGATTTATGCATGCAAATTCGATGTAACAAAGTGTATGAATTGCTGAAACTATCAAAATAAGATATAAAAATAAATATGTAATTCCTCAACTTTCGTCCAGTCGTGCTGGGCTAGTTCTATGTCCCGGCTGCTGGTTGATTTTCCGGTATACAGAGATCCTATACCAGTTGCAGGGTTACTTTTATTGTGTGCAGCATTTGTGTTAATTAGTGAACTTACCAACGACTGAAATATTTAACACTGTATTACATATGTACACACATTTACAGCAGGCTTGCCATATAAGGTGGAGAGTAAAAATGAACTATTTCCATTATTTACGGTCCGTCGTATAAGGGTTAAAAATATCTAAGTTTAAATAAATTTTGTACTTCTATTTATTAATGTATTGATTTATTCATTATCCATTTCAAAATTAAATCGTTCATTTTGATATATCATCTGAATAGAAAAATAAAAATATTTCCCAAACTAAAAATATTTCCATATTTATTGATTATGTACACGTATATATACAGCAATTTTTCAATTAAGAGTTCGAGGAATCTAGATGGTACACATATGATGTTTTGTGCGCTCATTAAGTTATAAAAATAAGATTTCGTGTATTCGGAAAAATGCATAAACACACTAGATTGCTAAACCTTATTACTATGATATAACATTCTTATATTTTTTCAAAATGCAAAGTAAAAATTTTATAAAGACATAATTGCTCTTTTCACTGCCTTCTCTTTATTTTTCTTAATCTTCTTTTTCTGTTTACTGCTTTTTGTTGCGTCTTTAAAAAGTAGAATTCCTTCCTTTTCTTCTATAGTTCGTTGAATGTGTAACATTCCATGTAAATTGAATCCAATCATGTCCTAGAAGAATCAATTTTAAACATTTTTCAATATGCATTATAGAATTTCATAGCTACAATTTGTATAAAAATTTTTTCTTACTCTTAGGTGAGAAACTTTGTTAATAGCCAATGTTTTTACTGTCTCTAGTGTATGTAGTAGTTCCGGGTTCGATATAATTGGACCATGATGTGTTTCTACTAAACACAATGCCAATCTTGCTATTAACTCTGTGCAATGATCAGATTGTAACAACTTTGGTAGCATTTTAAGAATGTCACAAGCAGCTGAATATGGTAACAATAGCAATGTTTCTTCTAAATCGCTAAAAATTGTATAATACCATTTATTTGTCTTACATATACTGTGGATAACAAAATTAAGTAAATACAGTGACCGCACTGAAAAAAAGTAGTACTATAAATAAGAAAGCATTGTTGACGTTTACATAAGGCTACTTAGTTTTGTTGTATTAATTCAAGTGTTAACATTAAATACATTTATTCTGTAATCTATTCTTAGTGTACATTCTAAAAATAAGTTAACACTTCTGATTTATCAAGTTTCGTTATATACAATACGTTGTTTTTTTGTGTGCATTTATAAAATATTATTAGAATCATTCCATTTGTACATATGGAAGCAAGGTATGTATTAAAGGTTAGATTTATATATATTTTATGTTATGTGTTATCTTTTTTCATGTTTTTTACGTTTACTTCATTTCACGAAAGAAAAAGGCCAAAATCAAAACGTCTGTCAAATGAAAAATGTAACATTATTATTAAAATGCACAAAAACAGTAATTCATATAGAAAAATTGCTGCATATTTTGAAAAAAACTAAGCTAAGCTAATAACTTACCCTTCTAATAAGAGAAGGGAAAGATGCTCTATCAACGCAAACACTAAGAAGAAGGTGGCATGCAATTGGAAGATATGATAAAAAAAATCAGGTAGCATCCCCAATTTTATGAAACTCATGTTCTAAAATCGCTTGATTTTTGGAAAAAAATATGAACGAATCAACCAATGATCTACATGATGCAATTACATGGGAATATATACTTGACCGTGTCATCCTATAATGCGTGCAACATTCTTCTTACTGTTTGCGTATAATTTACAAATACATGAAAAAAACAACCGTATTATAAGTAAACTTTATAAATTAGAAGTGTCAACTTCGTTTTCGAACGTTCACTAAGAGTAGATTATAGAATAAATATGTTTAACATTGACATTGAACTGATACAGCGAGACTAAATAGCTGTAGTAAACAAGTACGCGTATCACTTAATATGTAAACATCAACAAAACTGTCTTCTTCATTCATTTCTAATAGCACTTTTTTCTAGTACGAGCGCCGTGTTTACTGACTGCTATTATCCACCGCATCTATGTCAGATACACGTACAATTTTACGTGTATTTCACGTACACGTACTTTAGTTCGGCTAATTTTAAGTACACGGCTCACGTATACTATTTCACGTATATTTAAAATTTAAATACACGTGCATTTTTTATAAATAAAAATGATGTTTAAATTTATTGTTGTATCAACAACCTTGAAATTTGTGAAACCACAGTCTCGATACATAAATTAATATCAATATCTTACATATTATACGAATTAAAATGAGGATGCATTAATGCACGGGTAACTAAATATACGTGAAATAGTGCATGTGTACCCGTGTACTTAAAATGACACGTGCTGAGGTACGTGTATGTAAATATACGTGTACACGTAGCACGTATGTTTTTAATACACGTTCAAAACCACGATTTCTAATATCAGAGGTATGTAGCAAAATTACCACTTAACAGATAATTTATTTGATAAATATTGTTTTAATATTATTCCTACCTTGCTCTGATTCGTTTAACTGTTTCCAAAAAGTAATCTTCTACGGTTGTACAATTGTAAGCTTGCATTTGCAAGGGAATAGCAAGTATTGTATCAGGTTCTGTTACTTTTAATAATTGTTCACTATATGTTTTAGATATTTCCAAACATTCCAATATTAATTCGGCCTAAAAATTTATATTTATAATTTACACATAGCACAATAATGTTATTTGATTTGCGATGCGATTTATTAATATTTACCCCCTTCTCGCTGGAAACAGTTTTTCTAGAAGGAAGAGACTGTTCTTTCCGTCCTGGAACAATAGTAGTTTCACCAGTAGCTAACTCATTTTCTTGGCGTTCCCTTTCTTCTTCCTCTTCATCTTGCAGAACTAGAGGCTCTAACGTTCGCTCGTACATTCTAACGACTTTGTCAGAGCCACATGATACAACATAAATACCATTCGGTGAAACAGCACAACTCCATGCTTCTCCTGCATGTCCCTAATTAAATTTGTATACAATTTTTGAGCATACTTATTATTTATTTGATGATATATTATAGTTTTGATAGATTTGTTTTGTTTTTTAGTAAATTACCTGTAATGTAACAATTTTCTGGAATATATCAGCATCCCACTCTTTCACTTTCCCATCTTTTCCACAAGTAAAAATGTAATGAGTTCCAGGAACAAAGGATAATCCTGTTACAGAATCGTCATGAGCGAATAATGATTTATGACAATCTCCGTAGTCTAAACCCCAAATTTTAATATTTCTGTCAGCAGAACCAGTAGCGATGAGTGTTGAGTCACTGGATATATCCATACACAAGACTGGCAATTTATGCCCATAAAGTGAAATGAAAAACTAAAAAAGATTATAAATTATTCTCTTCTTTTTCTTTGTTTTTATATAACGCAGTTATTAAATATTTATAATTACCTTAAATGTATCAAGGAAGAAAATTTTTACTGTAGAATCAAGCAATGCGACAGCAACAAATTGATTATTAGGACTTATTCTTACACATAATACACTATCTTCTAATTTTAAAGTTCTTGTATGCAAAACGGATAAAACTTTTGCTTTTACTTCACTGTCGGAATCTTGAGATTTGAAAGTATGCGCAAAATCCCAAAATTTCACTGTATGATCACCTCCGCCACTTGCTACCCCTTTCTATAAAAATGTAAAAAATAATGACGATTTTATACAACTTCAAAATTATTGTAAAATGAAATGCATATAGAAATGGAATTAGAAAATATAATTTTTTAAATTACCCTATTAGGATATAGCGTAGCACTCCAAAGTTCTTTAGAATGTGCAGCTACTTCTTCTAATATTTCACCTGACACAATATCCACAATTAACATTTTACCATCCTTTAAACCTACTATTAAATGTCTGTCACCTGGTATAAATGTCGCTGTTAAAGCGTAACCGCATTCTACAGTACGTATACATGCTAAAGTGGGTCTAAAATTAAAAATATATTAAGTAGTATTAATATTTGATTTGATCAGTACTAAGAATATTTTCTTCTATAATACTTTCATACCTATTCCATAACTTTATAGAATCTCCGCTTGCTGTTGCAAAAGCTAAATTATCAGAACTAAAGCAAACTGCACGGACATCTGATCGGTGACCTTGTTTTGTTACAAATCTTAAGACTTTTGCTTCAGCATCTTTTTCATTTGTGAATATAGAATATAATTCAATAGAATTATTACTTAATCCAATACATATCTGCATACACGATGACAAAGTTAGCTTCAATTATATATTTTTAAATGGATTTTATAAGGAAGGTCAAATTTTACCATCATCACTTACCCTGAGTTCGCCTCCTCTACCCATTACCAAACTTAGTCCTTTAGCTTTAGCAGATGCTTTAATTACAGGTAATCGTATGATTTCATCTTTTATTGTTGGTACTCCGGATAAATTCGCCTCCGTAGTGTTTCCATTTCTATTTGTAATATACACATGTGTTAAAATTTTCAATTATTCATAATTTATCTAGATAAATTGCAAATCTTAGTAATGTAATAGAAGTGTATTGAATCAATGTTTTCACATACTTTGCCATCTTTCTTCTTTCTTTTTTTAATCGTTTAACTACATTTTCTTTTACTTTGGTATCAGGTAATAAATGAAATAATTCTACAGTATTATCTATACCGTGACAGCCAATAACAGTTTGTGTTGAATCAACTTCGAGGGATACAACTCGTCCACGACCGCTTCTCAGAATACTACCAGTCTTTTCACATTTTAAAGGATATTTCTATTAAAATAGAGTATGTATATTAGATAATAGAAACGTAAATGGATGACAAATCGAAAAAATATTGCTTAGTAAATATTTACCAGATCACTAACTTCAACATCATCTGTAATGGTCAAATCTTGTAAATTAGTTTCAAAATCTACTGCTGCAGCTTCAGTAAAACGTATTTTCCATAATTGTAATTCATTGTTATTACAACCAGTAATTAGATATTGATCACCTTTAGCTAATGCCAAAGACCAAACCTAAATTAATAAAAACACTAGTATTAAAAATCTTTGTAACAAACATGAAATGATGTGGATTACCCTGATCTCAATGATAATGCTTTCATTGAAACAAAGTTTCATTGACACTTTTTATTCGCAGACAATCACTTTATCGACAATGTGTTCAAATAATTTTCGTATAAAGATAGAACGAACGAATACTGTTCATTATATGTAGTGGATGTTGGCATTGCCAATGAAACTCTGTGTCAATGAAATAATTGTTGACGATTTAAATGTGTTGCTGAGTAAATACTATCAACAAAATTTTGTGTCGATGAAAACATTGTCAATATTCTCAAGGTATCAATGAATAGATACAGATGGTGAGATTCGGTGTCAATGAAATTATGTTCGTGAAATGCTTGTCGATGAAATGGCTGACAGTGAGGTCAGGGTAACCTAAATTATGTATATCTAATATTTACCTCTGATCTATGATTAACAAGTGTCTTAAAGTTATGTTCTGTATCTAAATCCCAAAACTTTACAAAAGTATCTTTACTGGCACTAATGATTATATTGTGGTCCTTCATAAATACTAATTTGGTTATTACATGTTTATGTCCACTTAAGCGACATATTCCTGTTTCTGCTACTACGTCCCATACAATAATATCTGTATCCTGGAAGAAGAAAAATAAAAATTAATACTTTAGAATTAAAATTATATCATGGAATAAATTAAAATTGATACCTAATATATCTTACTTTTGATCCCGAACCTAATCTATGCCCTTGTTTATCATATGCCAGGGTTGTTATTTCAGATCGATGACCAACAAATATACTTATATTTTCACCTGATCTTAAATCAAATGTCTTTATAGTACCATCTGCATAGCCAACAGCTATATGGCGTTGATTTGGAGATGCAGCTAAACATGTAACATTAACTTTATCTCCTGATAATACTTGAGCCTGAAATAATTAAGAATAATAACGTAAATATTTTCTAATAGACTGAAATAAATAGTTTTCATTTTACCTTCTCTCCTAAACGTAAATCCCATATGAAGACATGTTCACATGCTCCAACTGCTACAAATCTACCTTCCTGTCCTTCTAATGTTACAAAAACAACATTACAAGCAGGATTAACTATTATATTTAAATTTCCGGCTGGGACATATCTTAAATATTGCTTCGTTAAACCCATATTTTACTCATCAAATATAATTTTATGTCGCCAAAAAGGAATTTTATTTTTATATATAAAGTTTCACGATTTTGTGGTTTTTACATTACATACGTTTTATTCATGTTAAACATTTACTAAACGTGTAATTCAGATTTATTGCGTGGATGCTTAGTTTTTTAGAATGTTTAATTCATAATAGAGGTTAGAGGCACACATGGACTTCTGTTCTGTTCTGTTGTTGCGGCATGGATTATTGGCATAAATTCATATCAATTGGCATGGATCTGAAGCATGAAGCAAAGACTAAGTATAAGCCAGAGCACAGCCGACTCTAGTACTAGCCGTGCTGAACAACTTGGCAACACTGTCGAAGTGGCGATTGAGAGTCCGATTTTCAATAATGGGAGTCTTGGACTTCGGATTATAATTAACGCTTTTTTCATAGAAAATAATGTTAAAATGCACGATTCTTTATTAATTATGTATAAGCAATCTTTAAATATTATAACTATGGTAAGTAGAAGTGATGTTAAAGTATTCTAATATTTATAAATGTGGTATACATTTTGTGGACTCTCGGAAAAGTTTGGTGTTGTGGTACATAAAAGTTGAAATATTTTGCAGTGGTTTCAAAAAAATACACGTATGAAGCAAAAAGAAATCATCTTTGGATTATTATGCAACATTTGAAAATGAATAAAGTGATATATAAGTTAATAGAAACCTGAAATAGACCAATTATTGGAACCGAGTCAAAGAGGTTAGGTGAACACGTCGGAAAGAGGTTAGACAATGAATTTCTGAAAGGAAGAGTTGTGCAGGTAATTATAAAATCGTCTTAATAAATAATATTTTAATTGTTGTAATTTTCCTCACCACCCTAGGGGTATTACTATGGCGCGTTACCTTTTTTTATCATAATGGGTGGTTCGCCATTAGCCATATCATCCCATTTAGGAAAACAAAATTAATTTTTTAAAATAAAGCATGAAAAAAGCATTGCTTAAAATTCACATGTGTATTCTCAATAAAAAAAATACATATATATATATATATATATATATATATATATATAAAAAAATATCTATTATATTTTAAATGTGTTTATCGATCGAAAATTTTGATAATTTGTGTTCTGTTTCGGCGCACAGGTTCGATCAGTGTTACGAAAAAGCAAATTTACAGATTAGAAACCTCTTTTGAAACTCAACGTATCGACCCTGATGTGCGTTTTTCTCAATGAGTTGAATGTCAATTTTTCAGTACCATAACATTTGGTTAGGTACAATTGGATTGTGTATTGTGTGGAAAACAATTTCAATAACATTTGAATTTACCGCCTATTATCGACCCAAAATCCATGAATCACTTGGTTTTAATTGGCTCATTTTGAATGTGTCGTTCCTATGCACGTTCTGTTTACATTACAACCTTCAAAAATTCCAGTTCAGTTTCTGCCGGCATGTAGGCAGTTTCTTGCTCAATTAAATTTCACGTATAATTTTTCCGTTATAGCAAACGCAATTAACTCCCAGCTCTTGAGAAAGACCCACATCAGAGTTGAAACGTTGAGTTTCAAAAGAGGTTTCTAATCTGCAAATTTGCTTTTTTGTAACACTGATCGAACCTGTGCGCCGAAACAGAACACAAATTATCAAAATTTTCGATCGATAAACACATTTAAAATATAATAGATATTTTTACAAATCGAAAAAATAAATTTTTCATATAAACAGAAGAATAAAATATTAAAATTTGTAACAATAATAAATAATCTTCAATAATATTAATAATAAAAACCAAATGGTCAAATAAAAAACTCTGTTAATATAATAAAACATTTTGGAAAGAATATGGAAAAAAAGTTAAATAGAAAATTTAATTTGTACTGAATGTTTTTAGTTTACGATTTTTATGAACAATATCTGCATGCATTTCTAATTGACTATTGTTTATAGTTTTGACGTAATCATTTAATAAAATATTAGAAAAAATTGATAATAACTTCAATAAAATACTCTCATAATCTTTACCACAAATCCATGTATCTGAAAATGCCAAATAATGTATATCTGATTGAATACTAATATATGTTAATTTACATAAGATTTGCTTATGATTTTCAGATTTCAGAAAATCTGATTCCAAATTAGCAGCATTTATTATGGCTTCCATTATTGCACTCATATGGGTAAATATGGTTATTACTTCTTCTGTAGGAATGGAAAGACCACCTCTTTGTAAGTAATCGAAATATACATTGTTTACAGTTATACCTTCATCCTCCACAATTAATAATTTACATATATTACAATTTAATTTTTTAGCAACGGAATGGGATCCATAACCGGATATATAAATCTTAATAGAATCATCTCCAACAAAATTTGATAAATATTCAGTATCGAAAATATCTGAAAAACCACTTACATCACCAGAAAGATCATCAAGATTATTACCATTATCATCACATATTTTAAATCTATTTTTGATATCAGTAAAAGAAAACGAATTTGGTAATTTTGTAAATGTGTTTTAATCTAATATTTTTTTCTGCATGAATTACTTCGCTATATGAGACATGATAGTTACAACCAGATAAAAGTGATAGAATATCCTGATACCTTTGGATATCAGTTTCTGCAAAATGCGGACTACAAACTGCAGAATATTTTGTTGGTGTCCAATTTTTACGGGGAATAGCAGCCATCCATTTTTTTCGCAATTGCTCATCTTTGGGGAATAAAAATACAGAAATATAATTATTTATTTTTAAAGTAGTATCATAATTTCCCTTACAATTGGGAACACAACGCCGTGGCATTATTAACTAATAAATGTAATGTGAAACTTGTGAAAATAAATATTTAAAACAAATTTTTCCAAAAACTGTATCCATATAATAAATATGACTTCGTATATCATAAATTTAATAAACTGAAATATATTGCAAGAAGAATAGATTCTATTAAATAAATGTGCTACACACAAAGATAAAGACCTATATAGTTAATAAATAAACCTTACCTGCATTATTGCGCTTACTTTAAATTTTTTTAAAACTACCTACCCACAATATGTGCTTATACATTATTACACATTGATCTGAAAACATTTGAAAACTAAGCGGGAAACCGAGAGTCCGATAGGTGGAGATTGAGAGTCTGATTCGGCGGGTTGGGTTAGGTATGTTGACATATATATATCAATCGGACTCTCCCAGTGTTGCCATTTTACGCTCAGCATGGCTAGTACTAGAGTCGGCTGTGGCCAGAGGTATAAGCTGGTGTTGCGTGACCACGCGAACATAGTTACGATAGCGCAACTGCGCCATAGGTTGATTAATGGCGATGAGAGGGAAATTTGAATATAAAAGTAATGTCTAGGCCAAAATCGCAGGAATAGCTTAGAATAAGTAAAGAAACGACAAGAGAGTTCCCACGGAAAACCTAGATGTAATCCTGATGTGCGAGACTAATTGAGGAATTTAGGCGCAGTCACGTATCTCCTCGAAGGAGTTCTCATATTTCACTTATAAATTCGTAGTTCCAAACTCGCCAGAACAGGAAGTCATAAACCCTCGGTCAAGGGCCTCTTGAAACTTTCCCTCGGACCTCTCTCTTGCGCAGTCCCACCGTGGGACCCCGCGGTCTAGATCTTCGCGCGTAAACACCCCCACATCCCTTGTTTTGGCGGGCTCCCTCGTATACGCCACCGCCCTCATGCGCACGCTTCCACGGTACCACCACCGCCAATCACCGTCGAGCTACAACTTGGAGGGAGACCACCCAGCGAATCAACGTCCACCTGGAGATGCCGAATTTTCCTATTGGCCAAGGAAACGAAGCGGGAGCGGAAGACCGAAGGAGGACGAGGAGCCTTCTCGGAGAAGCAGATATCAGCAGATATTATTCTGGAGTCGTAGAGTATAGACCTCGAAACTTCATCAATAAAGTCTATTTTATCTTCCACATATTTTGTTTGAAAGAGTGTTTTCTTATATCAACATCCACCTTCCACGAGCAGAGCGCTTCAGCGCTCCACGGGCACCCGAACCTACCAAAGTCCCTGAGTTCCACCACACGCAGCCGCAACACTGGTATAAGAAGAAGCTACATTCCGGGCGGTACCTTTGATGTCGATCGGTCCCTTTCAATTGGTTGTATAGGCAAGCGGGAAATTTAAATCAAATGGATTTAATATTCTTATTTCGTGTCAATATCTAATAATTAGAAATCTATTTGTGTTAATTTCTAATGTAATATTTATTAATATTGATTCTCGGAGTATTTACATTAATTTTACACGATTGAAAAGTTGAATAAGAGGAAGCATAACAAAATAATAAATGTAGAAAATATACTTTAAAAATATTAAAATATTTATACGTAAATACTCTTTGTCTGAAGCACAGATAATTTTTATATAGGCGAAATTCTGACGGTTTTCGAAAATCAGTTTCGAAAACTTTGTACATCCAATGCATACTCATAAATAAACTAATTTGTATACCGTAAATATAGCTTTAGGTCTACTTATATGAATTTGCGGCGGCCTCCGCAAGAATGCAAATCAAAATACAGGCGAATTAAAGTTTATTCTAAGTACTTGATCCACCAATAATTATTTATTAAATATCGTAAGCAGCATTTTATATTTGTATTTTGCTATTTAAAGTTCTCAATACTTATACAGTATACAAAATGTGATTTAAATCTGTTAGATAATTTAGCGTGTGGGGCGTAATTTTTTTGAGTAATATTCAGTTCATGAAATCCTGTATATTTGTCGAACATTGTTTTCTACTAATTACAATTTCTACAATCTTCCCTTGCTTTTTTGAACAGGTCAGATTTAGAGATAGAAATATTTTGATGAAGCGGCAACACCAGTCTGCGCACATATGTATATTTATAATTTCTAAAAAATAAATCTTTCCACTCTGTAAACATGTTCACACTCAATTGTTTCGAAAGAAGGACAATTAGCATAATAATTAAATACTTGTTCTTATAAAATTGAAAGTAATTGGTTTGATGCACCTTTGACAAAATATATTTAATAGATACAGCAATAAATGCAATAACAATGTCGAGCCGCACAAAAGTTATTTGGGATTTTATAACAATAAAATATTTTTAAAAAACTAGTAATTAATTGCATAAAATGTAATTTTATTAGCAATGTCTGATTTATATAAAAATATTTTTTTTCATATTATATAGTAAAAGTTTACTTAAAAGATAATAAAGTAGGATATAGAAATAGGTGGGTTAACATATTTTATAGTTATGCGACAATGTGTGATTTTTGTATTATTTAATACAAAGGAACTGTAGAAAAAATTACATTATAATGTATATACATGTATTTCAAGAGACAGTCAAATCTTCATTGGAATCGATCACTTGTGCTTAGCTTGCACATACATATAAATTCCTTGATCCACATTATAAATTACTTTTGTAAAACAGTGAACAAAAAGGCACTGTTAAAAATTATTTTTCCATCTCTCAAACGCATAATCTTAATTTTTACAATATTAACACTTCAACAATCTTCTCTCATTATATAATATTACATTAAATAATATAATAACATGACAATAACTTCATTATGGTTTGTACATTTTTTTTTTAATATGTCAAAAGCTTCACATGTTTTAGATTTCCACATGAAATTTAACAGCATTGAACATTTTGAGGTGTATATTACTTACTAATTATGAAATTCTCTATACTATTAATAAATACTCTAAAGAACAGGTTTTTACATTTTTGCTAGTGTATGAAATCATAATGATATTTGCTGTAGAAGTATATAAAGATTACAAATTAAATACGCTGTGTAAGAACTATTACATTTGCACCATTAACATGGTATAAGTTTATGTTTTTAACATTGTATCGATTTCAGATTTTTTTCATATTCCACCACTGTATTTTACATATAAATACTGTGCTATATGAAAAGCATATATAAAACACATAGTTCTCTATACAGTAGCAGTTGAATAATTCTGCATGGTATGTGAAAGTTTAAAAACTTTATGTACAGTACTAAAAATGTATTACATAATCTTTATGTGTCATTCTCTGATTGAGGCTTGACAATATGTTCTCCAACTTGGACTGGTTGGGCTAATGAGTTTTGAAACCACATCATCCAGTTGCTTAAATAATGACCTCCTAACTGATTATCGGGATTCTCCTTTATCTGCACATTGTTTAGTTCTTCAAAATTGCGAATGGTTTGAAGTTCAGTGAAATTGTTATTCATTGAATGACCTCCATGCATTCTTACTTCCCTTTTTCTAAAAGCATCTTTTACTAACCTTTGTCTGCGTTCCTCTTCTGTTTCGATAGCGGATCTAGTAAATCTCATTTCTCTAACTCTTAAAGCATCTCTCTTTAATCTTTCTTTTCTTTCTTCTTGCGTTTCTTTAGCATATTGATTCAATCGGGCTTCTCGCCGCTTTGCTGATTCCCTGTTTAGTCTTTCTCTTCGTTGTTCAGGTGTTTCGGTAGCATATAACGAAAGCCTTTTCATTCTTCTTCTTTCCGCTTCACGATCCAGCCTTTTTCTTCTATCTTCTGGCGTTTCATTATACATTCTGTATTCCCTTTTTCTTGCTGCCTCAGCATCTAATCTTTTTCTTCTTTGTTCTGGTGTTTCATAATACATCCTCATTTCCCTTCTTTTCGCTGCTTCTTTCGCTAACCTCTCTAGACGTTGCTCTTCGCTTTCTTGTTCATATAACTTCTTTCTCTTCTCCCTCATGCACTCTGCTTTCCTGCGTAGTTTCTCCTTATACTCTTGTAGCGATCTTATTTTTAATTGCTTTTTACATCTTCCAGATTTACTTTCCGTAGCTTTCAAATTATTATCAGTTTCTGATGTTTGTTCTTCACCCTGTTCTGTTAACGGTGTTATCGTAGCTTCAATTACAGTAGAAATTTCTACTTGCTCTTTGTTATTTTTGGAAATATTTGAACGATCATTTTCATTTTCCACATTGCATAGCCATCCTGTAGTATAAACTGTTTCATGATCTATTTCATCTTCTTTTTTTATGTTTAAGTTTAGCCCTAGTAGTTCGCTTGCTATAGTAATCGTTGAGATACTGTAATTGGCTGTCTGTATTTGTTCATTCTGATCAATCAAAACTTCTGCGATCTCATTTGTTGGCTTTTGTATTTCAATATTTACGTTTTCATAGTCCAAATTTTGTAAATATGTTGATTCATTCAAAATTCCATTAATGTTGCAATTCTCATTCTGTTCTGCAGGACTTAATGCAGAATTTATATTATTTAAGGTGCTTGTAATTTGGGAGTAATCTTTAGTAGTTACATTTGATTCTTTATGGCCATTAGTTGTGTTATACGCTTTATTTTCTTTGATTTCAATAGCACAAAAATGTTGGGCTGCATTAATTATTTCAACATCATTGAAATCTGTCTCACGTTCGTTACTCTCTTGTTTAATATATACTGGAATAAAGTCTATGGAACAATCTCTTATCTGTACACTGGTTTCACTTAATTCCATGACCTTATGATCCGACCAACAACAGTAAATACTGGAATAATTATAAAATTACATAGATTTCAATCACAAATTTATCATTGGTAACTAAGGTTCTAAAACTAAATGGTTTTGTGATTTACATAGCTTATAGCAGAAAAATAGTGATGATATAAACTATACAGTATGACAAACAATAATATATATGTAGTTTATATTATTAAAAGTATAAGACTATATTTTGAACTCATGCAATTGTATTCTTCATCCGTTTGCCCTATTTATTCTATAAAATGTAGAAAGTAAGTTCTGGCTAATATAACAGTTAATATAACAAAAATATAGAATTGAAGAATAACAAATCTAAAAATGTCTGATCATCCTAAATACTTAATATTAAATTCATTTTAGATAAGATTGCTTCATATGGTTGTTAGTAAACTATATAACAATCCATTCTTTTTTTCAGCGACTTGATTCATTGTTTAAAATCACTTGAATTTATGACATGGATTTATGTATAATTTCACTATTCTGTATTACCAAATATATAATATTACTGTATGTAGGTATTATAGTCTCTGAATTAATTGAAAAGATTGTGAATGTTAAACAATGATGAGCATTACGAGAAAAGGTATTTATAAAAATGTACATTTCTCGATTTTAAACTTGTGATAGGTTTATTTGTTATGTTGAGGTGAAATAATTTAGTCGAGCATTACTTAAAACGTAAATTTCACCTGTGTATCGTCTGCTTATGACAGTTGATCTGTAGATGATACTGCAAGTGTTTAGAACATGTTCATGTTTTTTGCAAATTGCAGAGTTTCAGCCGTTTTCTTTTCTTTGCGTGTCACATGTTAGTATAGTATGATAGACGAGACAAGTCAATATCCATAAACTCGAACGATTGTTTTTATTCGAAATTAATTCGCACTGCGAACTATTTGCCGCTCGTCCATCCACATCGGTCGACATGAGGTTTGTTCGCATCGACTGTACCTACTGCACTTGCGCAAAAAGTGCAATCAACCATTGGCTGATTCTTGTGGATCTGAAAAACTGGTCGATGTTTTCCACACGAATGTTGAAAATGACAGACCAATCAAAAAAAAATAATTTAAAATCAGAGCTGGGTAAAGCTGTATTTTAAATAGTAAATAGTAAATAATCCTGTTTATTTTAAAGTATGCGTATAACTTTGAAAATAATTGAAAATAATATTTTGTTTGATGCAATAAGTTTTTAAAATAGTATTTTATTTGAAGAACATTGAAAATATTTGGATTTCGTCTTGAAATGTTTTCTTTATTTTAAATATTTTTGCTGAAAATAATGGCCCGTATTCAATACATTTATGAGTATAAATTGTTTCCTAATAGCAATTAAGATATATTATTGTTTACATTGTTTATCAACAAACAGCAATAAAAATCAGGTGCGTGCATATTCGAATGGTAGTTAATACCCAGATCAGTCATAAGTAATGTTGTCTTTAAGTTTTAAAACGAAGCAGGAAAATACATACAAGTTTAACGGAAATACCTTTTACTACCATTATCTAAAACTTGTCTTTTGAAGTTGTCTAATAACTCGACGATAGAAACTCTTTTTTAGATCAAAGAATGAAGTGAAAAAACTGCATTACCCATTATATATAGGATGATACTTTAAGTAAGATTAAAGTATTTTATTTTATGCCAGGTTATTAAAATAAAATATTTATTTTGTGTTTCAGATTTTTAAAATGGAAATATATTTTATTTCATGATTCGCGTCAAAATAAAAATATTTTATTTTAAAAATTATATATATTCTATTTCAAATACTCTTTTTTTAAGTCCAATAAAATCTAAAATATTAAATAGTATTTAAAATATATATTTCGCCAAATGCGTGTAACACAAATAGAGTTTATGTTCGTGGGTTTAAAAGATATTTTTTTGTAAAAAAAGTAATAGAGCATTATAACACGTAATGAACAGTATGAATTTCCTGGAATAATAGTAAAATAAAATTAATGAAGTAATTAATTCGAAATGTTTTACTTAAGTTTATAAGCATTTTATTACATGTACATGTAATAAATGTAATAATACATATAATAATACATATAACGTTATATAGTTTGGCAGGCGCAATTATTAGATTAGCGAGAAATGATTAGTCTATCACAATTTATATCTTAATTATTTAGAATATTATAGTTCATTTGACTTACCTACAAATACATAGATAAAAAAGTGATTATATTTTATGAGTTATATCTTCGTTTTATGAAATCCCATTTTATTATGCTATAAAACGATTGAAAGCATACTTAACACACGCGAATTAAGATTATGAAGATTAGAAGCCCAGATTATGAGAACGAACGTAGTATGTGACAAACAAACCTCCTCAAACGCAAAGACTTTCCTCTTTGTATTACTTTCTTCTTAAACAATCCTGATCTAGAATAAAGGACTGAAAATAATTTATAATTTTCTTAAACGATGTTTCATAAGTATTAGGAAACTATGCAATACTTAAGCTGCATGTAACAATATTGTATTTGCTAAATAAACCATTTAGTTTAAGGTATTAATAAATAAATAATTAATATCTGTAATAAAAACAATTTCATTTTTATATTTATTTTGCCACAAAACATTTTATAATTTTTATATTATATTTAGATTTTACATTGAAGGAAATATTGTTATTTATTATTATATATCAATTTAACTATGACTAAACTTAATATTTTAAAGAATATTTTTCGTCCCAACGTTCTTAGAAAATGCTTCCGTATATTTCCTAAAAAAAACTTGCATTACTTGAAAGAATGGAAATTCTCAAATTAATTATTTTTTGAAGAAAAAAACTTTTAGAAACTTTTCTGTATGTCTTTTTAAGGGGTATTCTCTTTGTCAGTCTAAAATGTGCATTTAGAGCACTTAGCATGATATTTGCTGCTTAAAAAGGTCAAACTATGAATTTAAAAAGGGCAATACAGTTAACGACGCTGTTAAGACATATTTTTAAATGCAAGAAACTACCGATACTATATATACTCGACATAAACATCAAAACTGTTAAGCGTAAAATACGAGACGATATCTTTTTAAGTCTGATGTATAAATTATTGAACGTTTGTTATCTTTTTATTTCGTGTTATAAATAACAAATAAAAAAGAGTATTGGAAAACAGCGTTCTAGAGATAGGTAGCGTTATTTAAATGTTTGAACGCCTCAGATTATACAATTTTTCTGAATGAAAGTATACAGATTTTCATTTTTGAGTTTCATTTACAAATTGTTTATAATAATTTTACAAAATGAATGTATCAGTTAGAGTTAAAATAACATCGGCCCCTTTTGAATGCAACCATTTCTACACAGGAACATACATTTCAACTACTTATAGGAGCTGTTACAGTTATGCCAAAATTGTGCAGATGACATATAGAATAGAAGCAGAAAGATTGAAAGAATCTAAGAAGATGCTTTTAAATCTAAAATCATCGATATATTATTTCCAACCTACTAAGATTATTAACACTAACCGTACTATAATTGGTCAAATGACCGAATTCACATTCTTTCATTGTACAGGGTGTATAAAAATTATGTCACGACTACCATAGTGGGATTCTATGTCTCTGGATCGGTGGAGATGTATTAAAAAATAGGCCGCAAAATTGTCCTTGACCCCTTTTTCAAGGTCAACATTTTTTTTATTTTATCGTATAGTAATCGTCGCAACCATTCTCATAAAAAATGACTTTGAAGTTTCGTAAACTCTTTATTTTACACGTCTACTGGGTGTCCTAAGATACTGTAAACGTGGGGGGGGGGGGGGGGGGGAGGATTCTATATGAGAAAACAAGTCTAAAATATAGAATAATATTTTTTCATTTGACACCTTGTTTTCGAGATGTTAGGGTTTGAATGAATCGTCTGACGCGTCTGTTCATAATTTACCTGATCTACTTCTTACAAACGCTAGGAACTAGACAAATTTTCAAACCCTAATTTCTCAAAAACGAGGCGTCAAATGAAAAAAATTATTCTATATTTTAAGTAGAATCACCCCCTCCACGTTTACACTATCTTAGGACAACCAGTAGACGTATGAAATAAAATAATTTACGGAACTTCAAAGTCATTTTTTATGAGAATGGTTGACTTGAGACCCATGGTTTCTTTGAGACTTTTGTTCCTCGCGACGATTACTATACGACGAAATAAAAAAAAAATGTTGACCTTGAAAAAGGGGTCAAGGACAATTTTGCGGCTTATTTTTTTAATAGATCTCCACCGATCCAGAGACATAGAATCCCGCTATGGTAGTCGTGACATAATTTTTATACAACCCGTATAATTATTGAAATTACAAAAGATACTTCCATTCAAAATCATTAAATAAATTTCTTCATTCAAGCACATACTGTTATCAAAATTGCGGAAATATAAATAAATTCAGTCCTGTAATTGTTATGAAACAATGTAAACAAGCTAAATTTTGTGCTCGGTACAACCGTACAACCGTACTTTAACTCTAACCAGTGTTAATGAAAGAAAGAAATTTCTATGTGACTTTTGTCTCTTGCAATTAATGCCGAAAATTGTTAGTTTGTATAATGATCCAGAGTATCAGATTACATTTATGGCATCTTATGACATCGCACGAAGCTCATTCATTTCTTTGCATATTTGGTAAATATTTACATTAGGGGCTTCCTCACCGATTTTGATGACGTTGAAATTTGTTGTCACGGTCATCATTCTGAACAACTTTTTCCTATACATGTTACCGCCGCTCAGCTTTAGTTTCCAAGATATTCGCAAAAAAGTTTCAACATCTCGAAAAGTGATCGGAGTAGGTCTGCGTTAGATGTGAAATTGTGGCCACCGATAAAGCGGCCACGGTCACAACTTAAAACGACTTCAATCAGTTGAGACCCACTGTCTTGTCTGTTTATGTTTACGAACTGAAACGTAAAATAAATCGTGTCGAACGCGAACTCATTTCATTGTCAGCTGTGTTAGCATACAGAGTATTAAGCATGAAACTATACGAATTCTTGGATATCTGCAACAATCAAGAAAATATATAATAACCCAGTATATAAATATATAAATAATATATAAATAACCCAGACCTAACCCAGACCTAACCCAGACCTACTCCGATCACTTTTTGAGATGTTGAAACTTCTTTGCGAATATCTCGGAAACTAAAGCTGAGCGGCGGTAACATGTATAGGAAAAAGTTGTTCAGAATGATGACCTCGACAACATATTTCAACGTCATCAAAATCGGTGAGGAAGCCCCTAATGTAAATAATTACCCCATATTTCTTTAAGGATTGGACGGAGGGATAAAGTAACTTTTCGTTCGAACCCTAGAACTTTTCTAACATTTCATATATGTTTCTTTCAAAATAGGTTCGATCCTAGTAAAAAGTATCTAATTTTAAGAAAATTTCTCACTTTTTGTGTTTTGATCACTGTAATAGACTCTACACTGCACGCCAACAATGTTTACCCTGCTTACTCTTCATAAGAAGAAGAATTGAACTAAAAAGAAACACTTGTACTTCAAGAGTACCTAGTTACAACCCACTAAGGTCTGGTCCCAGATATCTAATAGTTATTATAAAAACAATTCTCAAATATTACTTGTTTTCACTGCCGTTACACGAGAAGCCTCTTTTAATTCATCGTTCTGCGTACTCTGCTAACGTGGCGTATTGTTTCGAACTGGTGTCTTTGCCAACCGCCAATAAATGTCGTCGCTTTTGGTGGCAAAGGGAGAAGACGGGAGCAGCATCCGAATGGGCCAGCCCTATTCGTATGAGAATCTTACTCGACCATAGCGATATGTATAGCGTCGCTGTGAGACCGTGCTCCTGCCTGACGGTGGTTTTTGTCCGGCACTACGTGCTCTGATAATTAAGACATTTCCATTTAGAGTTGACGTTCGCTGACGTGGAGATCTGTGCCTGACGTGCGTACGTTTTCGGCGGTCCGCGTTACAGAAAAACCTAATCCCCATGCATTGTTTTGATAATTAATGGTGTATGATCGAAGGCCCCATTCCTGGAACGACGAAAGAAATGATACGTGTATATCTACTGCGAGAAAGATTTATTAGTATCGCGTAATAGCGAGAGAACCGCAGGGCAATACCCCTGTTAGTTCGACATCGTCGGGCATTTAAGGAAATAATTGGGAGGATTGTGTTTTGTGTACCTTTGCCAGGAAGGTCGACGTTTTTGGCCCCCAATTAATCTTTCCTGCTTTGACGTACTCCGATTTGTTTAATCTGCTGTTTTCTACTACGTCTGTGCGAACCTTTCTAGGTGAATCGTTGCAAAATACAGACGCGGATGCCTGGGAATAAATGCATCATGTATTGAAATATTAGACGATTGTAAAAATTCGTGCCTGATTCGAAAATAAAACACAAATGATGATATTTGAAAATACAGTTTTAATAATATGTTAAACGATATATCGTTTTATTAACACGACAAAACGATATATAATATACAGGGTGTCCCATTTAAGTTGAGATTGTAAACAATCTCGAAGACATGTGATTTAAAACAAACAATCTGATATATGTCCTTTAGTGTTTCGAGTGGGAAGTCAAATGGCACCTCTAGTTTTCTAATGTATGGGCGTTTTCAAGGTTATTTCAAGGTCATTTCGTCTTTTTTATCATAAACCCATTTTTTTATTTTGGAATCATATTTTACGTAAAAAAAAGGAATCTTTTTGTAAGTTCAATATTTCTTAAGATATTTAGCTGATTTTTCATGTTTATGTCACGGATAATTTTGTTGTTCTATTAAAATGACAACGTTACTTTCTTCTGGAAGATTTTTTATTTCATTTAAGAACATCATAATAAATGCTCGAAATTTTTACCCTCAACTTCGAGGCACTTAGTAATTCGTTTAATAAAAGATTCATGAACATATAATAAAGTTCTTACAAACTTACAAAAAATGTTTCAAACAAAAGTTGTGCATTTTTTTTACGTAGAATATGATTTCGAAATAAAAAATATGGGTTTATGATAAAAAAGACAAAATGACCTTGAAATAACCTTGAAAACGCCCACGAATTAGAAAACTAGTAGTGCCATTTGACTTCCCACTCGAAACACTAAAGGACATGTGTCAGTTTGTTTTTTTTAAATCATATGTCTTCGAGATTATTTACAATCTCAACTGAAATGGGACAGCCTGTATAATTCATATAATATTAAACAAATGTTTACACTGTCATAATCTACTTGAGTGAGACAGATCCAACCGAAATGAGGTGAGTAAGTCTTTTGCTTATACACAGGCGTAGTTTTGTGTTTAAGCTGAAATAAAAAGTGAAATGGAAGACGAGACAAAATTATTCTGCGTACAATGTGTCAATCAATTATAATTATTGTATAGTCACCACCATATTCTACAAGTTTTACGGACTGCTGAATTTATTTATGGAAAAACTGCGCGATTTTTCTTCAGAGATTCTGATGCCTTGATAAGTCTCTAATAAGTCGAACACGAATTTTTGCAATTGTTTATTAGATTGGAAATTAAGTAATTGCAATTGTAATTCTAAATTATCCTTTCTGAAAGGATAGATTGTTTTTTATACTCTGCTAAACGGGAAAGAATTGTAGTTTACTGAAGGTATATAGCAGACTACAAAATAATTATTATATTCGATTTTCGTGACAGGAAATACAATAAAAATCGTAAAGATATAATTTATGGTTAAAAAATATTTGATTAATTTCTTGACGTGCTAAATTAATGAAGCTCTTTGTCAAAAAATGATTGATATTTAAACTCTTATGGCGAAAAAAATCATACAACATTCATTGATAAAATACAGTTTTTAAATTTTCATTACAGACTCGAATAGAAAAGTTGTCGAACAATTTTTACTATACCTTCGCAATTCCTGTCAATTACAATTTTCTTAACCCATTGGTTAATACACAACCATCATTTAATAAATTAATTCTTCTAAGTTCTTGTAAAAACTCATCATTTGGTTCACTTTAAAAATGTTACATCATTTTAACACTAAACCTACCAAGCACAAAACATATAAAAAATAAAACGCCTTAAAGAAATCAGAAGATTGTATTTATTTAAACTTTGTGCTGTTGCCATTACAATATGTGCTGAAATAAAGAAGTCAATTCAGTCACAGTTCCTATGAAATCATTTTTCTAATTTCAGTGATTGTAAAATAGAAAAACCGGTCATTTTGACCGTGGTAGGTTTAGTGTTAAAGGACGTATAGAGAGTTTTGTGACTTATACTGTATATATTATTTAGATTTGCGTTTACATTTCTATCAAAGCATGTGAAGATTAAAATTAAATAAGAAGAAAACTCAAAGTAAGTGTTGCATTGGATCAGAATTAATAAAGATAAAAATTACAATCCGAAGTCGAAGTGGCAACACGTTAAAAAGAATCATCTCGCCGTTAGCTATTTCTCGCGAGTAATTGTGTTAAGTGATGTGTTACGATCCGTGAACTGTAATTTACGAGGGGTCCCCGTCGATTAGTCGATCGTGGTAGCAGCGCCAAATTCGAATGCAGAACGAGTCACGATGGAATGTTGGCAGGTTCTTTTCATCCCGGCTTGACAAAATCATTAGGGGACTAAATCCAATAAAGGGGACTGGGCCCCTCCCGTCCAGGGACTCCGTTGTAAGAAAACATTCTTGGTGAGGCGATCAGTTGCATCGTAATCGACATCAATGATATCCCTACGAGAAATGTGCCGTACATGCTTTAAAGCTTTATCTATGCATCCATTGAACACCGTATACGGTCAACGATGGAACAAGTTTTCGAACTTTAGGATGTATGCATTGGTATTTAATATTTAGTCGTAATAAGAGAACTTTCTTAGGTATAGTCGAGCCTCGGTTATTTGAATTTCAAAGAAAGATTTGGAGTCTTTTGAGAAGAAGGACTTTAATCAATGCAAAATTCGACACACGGAAGCTTTGTACGAATGTTAATAATTTTTTTATCATAACAGCTTGAAGAAAGAGAAATTCAATTTTTTATGAGTTGCAGGATCTTTTGTTCAAGCTAGAAAATGAGTGTTCACTGTTATCTGTTCTGGTGAGCGAAAATTTCATTAGGGTATGTGGGGTTTTAGAATTCAATCGGTAATGAGTATAATAAATGTTAATTGTATTAATTTTATTAATTTAATAATAATTTTTTTAAACAATTGCTCGGCAGCCAACGTATTAACATGGAGTATTAAAAAATAGAAAGATAAAACAGTGTTCCGTATTTTTGCCACTGAAGAATTTAAGATTTCTTCGTATTGAAAAATGATCCCGTTAAGAGGTAATGTATGCGTATTGGTATATTCCACTAGATGTCCGTATTTACATATGACAAAGTATAGACACTGTACAGCTACTATTTCAGATTTCTCTTCTTTCAATATTCAACGTTTAGTGTGGGTTAAATTGTTATGTGTCACCGATACGCCTAAATCATGTTTAAAGTGGGTAGACAATGATTAAGACTTCTCGCAGCTTCCTCTTAATGTAATCTTCTTGCGGAGCATCTTGCTATTAAAATAGCAAGATCAAAGTCTTAAATGATTCCTTTGCATGATTCATTCAACGCCACACGATCAAGGGAACCGGTTCTAATGATGCTTACAATACACCTTGCGATTTAGGAAAAAGAAACACTTAAGTACAAACGACTTAAGTTTATCTTTATTTTCATTTCAGCAATTTGATCGTCTTGACCTAAAGTTTGCTTGTACATATGATCTACAAATCTACTTCCTTTAGAAAATGAACATTTTCTTTTGGATAATGAAAAGATTTAAATCAGAATAGCTTTCTCAAAATTTGACCAAACCACTTGACTTTTTTTGAGCAATTAGAAGCATTTATTTAGTAAATCACGTGCAAAAGAAATTTTGAAAAAATTGCCATTAGTAGAAATTACATGAAAAAATAAAAATGGAACTTTTTAAAACTTCTTTAGTTTAGCCCATAATGAAAATTCAAAATATGCCTTTTGTAGATTTATGTTAGTTATACATATGCCGAAAATTTCATCGCAATTATTGGACGCAGAAAATAACGACGCGCATCGGAAGATGTAAGAAACTATGAAGTTTAAGCAGAAACTGACCAAAAGTCGTGAAAAACTGCGATTATCACCACTTTCAACCGCTTGTAGCTCATATGTTCGTTAACTGATTTCGATAAAATTTTCAGCATATATTTAAATAATATAAATCTACAAACCGCATATTTTGAATTTTCATTACGGGCTGAAATAATAAAGTTTTAAAAAGTGCCATTTTTATTTTTTCATGTAATTCCTACTAATTGCAATTTCCTCAAAATCTTTTTTGCACATTTTAAAAGTAAATTAATGCTTCTAATTGCTCAAAAAAAAGTCAAGTGTTTTGATCAAATTTTAAGAAAGTTATTCTGATTTAAAGGGCGTACGAACACTTTTGTGGGCCACTGTATATTACATGGATTGTACAATACTTTTTAAGACTATACATGCTTAACAGATCTGATTTGATATCTAAATATCAAAATGTTTCACTATCTGTTAGCTAAAATAAAATCATACAATGTTCAAAGAACATGTTGTTAATCAAGAGAAGTTAATCAAGAGTTGATCATTTTCAGAATGGTTCAGAGATTATGGATGTATGATCTTTCTACTATGTAAAAGATTTAAAAATTCTTTTTAAAGGATATGAGTTTTTATTTTTGGTTGATCCATAGAAGTTTCTTCTAAAAAATTTGTATTGCATGGTGTTACAATTAGAATTGTTTCATGCTTTAATAGAGAGTCAATAAAAATGTGGAAAAACTATCTATGACTATGCGAGAATCAAAACCTTGACGCTTTAAGCCTAACCCGAAAACAGCTTGAAAAATCAAAACTCGAACTTAAAAGAGCCACCATATTTTTAAGTATCATCATATATTATCTATTTTGGTTTACACGATGTATATATCCGGTTTTCATAATACACTTTAATACACTTTAATTGCAAAATACAACCTACCAGAACAAAAGATTGAAAGAAAAAGCCTCATTTTTTTAGGTATATACAACAGAAATTAAAAAAATGTTTTTAATATTTTGTATATCTCTTTTTGTTTTGTACAACATCCAACATACGCTTGGGTAACGACTAAAATAGTTTTTCAGATATTTACGACGGAGTTGAGTCCATTTCTCTTCGATGCTTCATTCTGTAATATTATTAAACTATGTCTCATTTTCATAAGTTGTGTCGCCCAATAGTTCTCTATAATGTTCACATCGTGAGATCTTGCTGGCCATTCCAAAACACTTTTTGTTTCCATTAAAATAGTCTTTTACACACTTTGCGGTGTGCACGCTGGCGTTATCTTGCTGAAATATGAAACTTTTTTGTGTAACTTTAACCCTACGATTAAATTTTGTATAAAAAAATTGGATGTCTGTTAATCCAGAATATCCAATATTACCCAAATGATAATGCTATTGCAGTCAGCGGTCGATTGAAACTGTCAACTTTTATATAAAATAGTTACTAAACATTTGACTTTGAAATTATTTCTTTCCTGTTTTAAGGAAAGAAATAATCTCAATGTACATGAATACCTTAATTCTTGCAATAAAGTATAATACAATTTAGCAGTTATTTTACATTCGATTAATAAAACTTCTGAAGGAACAGATATTTTAAAGTAAAATATAAAAGTTTATATTATTTTATGACTCAGCATTATTCAAGGAATTGGAAATAGGATGAATATATAGATGAATAAGCAAATCGAAAATTTTATGCAAATATTTATTGAACTCGTATATTGAGAGAAAAACTGGTAGAAACAGAAGGCATTAGTTAAGAATACGTTCAGTATTCAGCGTTTAGTTTTATGAGTAATACATTTTTCAAAGTACTTTCATTAATACTCGTTCGTAGGTCACTAAAAATAAATGTGAAAGCATTAAATGCTCGCTCCACCTTGACCTGTGTAGTTGAGTACGAAATGGTCTTTTAAATTTTTGATTAATACAATATTCTAGTATATTTACATTTAAGTCTACTCTTTTTGGGTTATATGGTCTTATTTTCAAGTAAAGCTACTTGTAATTCAAAATTGTCTTAGTTTTCTTCATCAGATGAACCACTAGAAGCATCAATTTCATCTAGATATCTTTATCTATTATTATCGTAAGTAAAAACTTTTACTTTTTCAAAACAGAATAACTGTTATTGTTGAACTAGAACTTTTTTCCATTCCGAAAAAATATATGTTCTCATCTTATACGAATATTTGTGGAATAGAAGTTCCAATAAATACACATCATTTTACAGCTGTCTTCTTATAACAGAAAAGTTACCCGTTTCCTGAAATCGTGAAAGTAGGGAGAAAAGCTATTGACTATTGAGTCTATAGAGATTAAATTTTTTCTCGTCTATAGCAATTAGATTTATCCATTCGTTTTCACGATTTAAGGAAAATGGAAAGAGTGTGGTAATGGATATCACGAAGTAACAGATATGAAATTTTTTAACGAAAAACTAATAGTAGAGTTCAAGTTACATTGAAATCATAGATGATCAAATGAACAAATTCGCAACAACAATCACAAGATAGTTTCATATCTCAGCAAGATGACGCCAGCGGTTACACCGCGAAAGGTATAAAGGATCACATTAATAAAAAAAAAGTATTTTGGAACAGCCATGGAGATCTCCCGATCTGAACATGATAGATTGGGCGACCCTAACACGAAGTTTTTACATATGAAAATGGTTTAAGAAGTTTAATAATATTACAGAGTGAAGCATGTGTTGCGAAGAGAAATTGGCTCAAGTCCGTTGTAAATATCTGAAAAAACTATTTGAGTCGTTACCCAAGCGTATGTTGGATGTCATAGAAAACAAAAAGGAGATACACAAAATGTTAAAAACGTTTTCTTTCAAAAATGTTCAATAAAATCTTCATTTATACGTGCCATCATTTTGTCGCGCCGATGTTTTATTATTTCTGTATACATTGAAAATACAAGATTTTCTTTCAACTTTTTATACCGATAAGTTGTACTTTGCAATTAAAATACTACCAAAATTCGTTACATGCAAATTACGGAAACCTTAAATAAATCAGGTGTGCCATCTTTTGTCGCCGAGTGTAATATTTATTGGTATTTGAGAAAAATACATAATTTTAGAAAGGTCCTAGTATGATACTTCTTAATCTGAGTAAAGACTGTACCACTTGAGGGTTGTGGTATGAGCCGAAAACAACACTGTTTAACGAATCGTCCGTGGATCGATCTAGAAACAGGAATCACATGAGTATCGGCCGCGACGTTCGGAATTGGCCTGGAGGCTCCGCTTGATGTATGATCGGCGCAGAAATGGCTGTCGTCGCAAGGCCGCATCCCGATAAATCTCTTGACTTTTTATCCGTGGACGGACTTGTCGTTCGTGTATAAATGTATCGTTTTCATCAATATTTATGTCGGGGAGGGAGGGCGGACCAATTGGACCGAAGTTCTGCAGGCCCTGGTACAGCAGAACCAGAACGCATCGTCGTCGTTGGGACCGGCACCGGCGATACTACCGACGACTTTCCCCCGTCTCTCCGATCGGCTTTGCCTCTCCCTCCGATAATAAAGATATCCATTATACCCGCCGGCTTCTTCTTCTACGGTCGAACATTTCGTTCCGTTGGGGCTCGATGATTCTCTTGTTTTCCGTTCATTGTAGGTTCTACTGTCGTTCGAACGCACGCTGTCCGCCGTATGATGAATATATGCATCGTACACTGATAGTGGACATACACCCCCGCCTATGCGCTGTTAATTGCACCGGCGTCGTTCAAGTTTTGCATCGTATATACAGTTAGGAACCATTTTTCTTCATATCGTAATATCGTAATACGATGCTTGATTCTCGGTACGCTAGGTGGTCAAATATATTCCATGAAACATTCTTCTAACATGTGTGCACTGATTCATCAAATTACCTCCACGAGCCCAACGCTAAACCTATCAAGCATTAAATTCGACTGATATGTATTGCTTTATAAAAATTACAAGATTAAGTGTATGTAGACTTTTTGCTATTTTAATAATAGCATAACAGTATAATAGCAATATGTTGTATTTAAGAAATTGCTTCGATCATTTCCTATGAAAGAGTCTTTATAATTTCAACAATTCTAAGATAAATAATCTGGGTCCGGTCAATTTGACCGACGCGGGTAGGATTAGTGTTAAGATAATACGGTATACATAGGATCACCATCGTGCAACTACAGCTTGTTTGACTACATTCCTGGACAAAATGGTAGCTCACGTGTGCTATCTTTAATTTATCGAGGATTATACAGATATTCTTGAATGAAACACACAGCATCATAATTGTTCCGACACAGAAAGAAGGAACCTGCTACTCCATAAAGTTCACCTCGGTGGCTTTATGAACAAGCAGGAGAAATGCAGAAATCTTGGAGGCGAATGACAGCACTACTACAAATCTAATACATATATAATATTTTCACAAAGAAGAAAGTTACATACTCCCATCGATAGTTGCACCTCCTATAGATTTCAATGAGCACAATGGTCAGCCTAAGCCTCACGTGCCCATATAAAAAATTTAGAAAATAGTATATTAATAATAATAACGCTTAAGGTGACTTCTGGAACAATTGTCCTACATATCCTGGCATAACACTAAACCTATCAACCTATCTTATACGGTTTTTTATTATTATGCATGCTTGAATTAGAAGGTATGCATAATTATTTCTAGTGGAAGCATGTTTATAATTTCAATAATTGAGAAATAAAAAATCTGAAATCGGTCATTTAATCGGCGATGGTAGGTTTAGTGTGATCGGGTTAGTAATGACTAGACTGCGGATTTCCTTGCAAAATAAAATCTCTCTGTATCTATAACAAGCAATAGAGGTTGAATAAAAATCTGTTTCTTCATCAAATGATTTTGATAAATTGTGAATAATACAATAGTATTCGTCAATTCTTTTAATGTTTACACTGTTTTGTATTTTACTAATTCATTTTTATCGTAAGCGTATACAATCCGCGGCTTAGCAATGATAGAGTGATGCGGAGTGTCGCAAAAAGAATTTTAGAACGATTAGAATCTGTACGAAGAAGAAGAGGGAGATCTATCGCAGCGTCTCGTTCGGGGCAATTTATTTTCCGTTTCCGTTTCTTTCGAGCTGGTCGAATGGATCAGCGTATACAAAACGTATTGACATTTAAATTTAACGGTAAAACACGACGAGCCGGAAGAGGATACGGCAGGCGCGGCATCACATGAATCATTTTCCCCGAGACGCGTGAGTCGCTTTCGAGAAACTTTCTTCGCGATATGCTACATATTCCCTTCTGACAGGCAGGAATCCCGAATGTTTTGTGGAATAATACCTCGGCGGACGCGGCGACGTACTAACGAGTTCGTTAGCCGCAAAAACTGACTTTAGTTCGACGGTTTCGAATAAAAACCGCCGGGTACAAGAGCAATCCGAAGACAAATGTCAGTTTATTTATCCGGTCGACGCAAATACAGTAGAGAATTAACCCTTTTATGAAATATTGAAAGAAACGTAACAAAAATAGTTATTAATCTCCTAAAAATCCGGCTTTGCGTTAGGATTTTGAGTGACTGTCGGCAGCGAAAGTGTTAACACGTTAATTGTCAAATTATAAGCACCAAATCTAACAAAATCAATGTAATTTAGAAAATGAATCGAATACTAGAAAGATAGCATTTATTATAGTAAATATTCTTTGAACCTTCCGGCATCCTACAGTCTTAATAGAAACTTATTTCCTCCAATGTATTATAGTAAAAATAAAGTTGACCTTGGCATGACCTTGAAAACATAATGAAAATTAAAAATGTATATGACTGCTGTATCAGCCCCTCCTTGACTTCAACTTCTTATTTGAAACATTTTTCCTCAGGAATTTAGTTTTTGAGATATTCCAGGTGGCCAGGATAAATGCCCCACCCAGTATAAGGTTATTTAAAATATGTTCAATACTTATTACAGTGTCTAACCACACGCGATGACGTTTAAATAAATTAGCGCCAAATAGTAAGCATTAATCTTCTCTTTTATTTCATTCAAAACTGTGTCTATATTAAATAAATCAAATTTTTTGCAATTAAGACCATCTCGGAATAAGCCTGCTGAGAAATCGATTCTTCTACTAAATCACGATTTGACGTATGGATTTCTCTAAAAAGAAAATGAATAACATCCAGTATAGCAGTTTGTAGCAGAAAAAAACTTATATAGCAATGTAATATAACACCTTCTTGGTGCAAAACCATGAAAAATGTTTTGAGTCGTTTTATTTTAAATTACTTTCTAAAGAAAAAAAGACATTTTGAAGTGAAACTTCTTTATGCGCGTTAGGCGCAAAACCTCATCGCGGTAGGCGTAAAACCCCGACGCGGTAGGAGTAAAAACCCCGACGCGATGGGAGTAAAACCGATCTGGTGATGAAACGATGAAACAATGAAACAACGATAAGATGAAACGATTTAGTAAAACCTCGACGCGGTAGGCGTAAAACCTCGACTTGGTTGGGGTAAAACCGATCTGGCGATGAAACGATGAAACGAAATTCTATTCTATTAGCATATACGGTTGAAGGTCCGGCATTGCTTAATAAAGAGTATGATAAAATTCCGATGGTGCTAAGTGGATATTTCAACGTGAACTTTGCATCGGAACAATCAAAATATTTAATAGAGTTTTTTAGAAGTAAATTAAGATTGGAAATGATAAATAATCTTAATGATGCGACAACAATATCAGGAACAACTCTCGATGCAATATTTGCAAGACATTTAGACAAAATTGAATAAAGAATATTTATATCATAATATTTTAGCTATCAGAAGTCAATTGTTTCAATAATAGAATCATAGACAATTAAATGTCATAAAGTGTTAATAAAAATTCGAAAAAAATTAAAGAAAGAAGTTTCACTTCAGCCATGTGGTCTAAGCACACATCAATTTTTTAATTGCAAAGTAAAATTCTACATACCTCTATTCAAACTTCCCTTATTTAAGATATATCAAACATTATTTAACCCTCGTCAACAAGCAACAATGTATATTGAACAAATGAGCTGAATTTCTAGTGTTTAGATTTAGATGTATGTATACTCAATGTTAACTAATCCTTTATCGATTTTTTCAGGAATTAATTTTTACATTTACCTAATTTACTTAATGACCGGTATCACCGAACAATTAGATCAAAATCGAACAACAATAAATTTGATTTTTGTATAATCTAAAATAACCATGTATTAAAACCCTTGAATATTAAAACTTAAAATTCTTTCTTTCAATGTTTACAGAGCGTGTAGAGTTCACTTTAAAAACGGACGGTTAATTTATAAATTAGTAGCCACATTTCCATACGTTCTAGAAAAATCTAAAAATGTACTAAGGAGTGTTTAAACTTCCTACATATGACGGATGTAGCATCTCAAATGATGTATTTTAGCTTTAGTAATTCCAAATTATCGATAACTTTTCTCTATTTTTGTAAATGAAGTGCCAAATATGGTGCTTATTTTTCCACAGAAATGTCTATGTAACTCGTCTTCAGTAATGAATTAGTATATGCTCCACGTCACCCCACGCGTTGATTTTTACATATTATAAAGTAGAGATCCTCTACTTTATTTTAATACCAAAATTGACTAGCAAAACGTTGCAAAAAATACTAATTTTTACAATGAAGTTGTGCCGTTTTATGTTCACGCTCGTCACAATCACAGCTATTTTTATTTTGTTGTAAACCCAAAGTTGACTATTAGGTCGTAACATAAACACATATTTGTATTATTTATATTTTTATTAAAATAGTAAACTATAACATGAAGCAGACATATTTGTTATTTATAAATTGAAACCGTATACTAAACCAAAGAACAATTCTTTCCCATTAGAATATGTATGAGTTTCCAAAAAATAAATGAGTAAATTATATTTACATTGTCTTTGTCCATAATTAAAAATGACATTTTCTCTGATGATATCCATTACTAACTTTGTTGTATTTTATATTTAATTGTAAATAACTAAAATATATTGTTTAATTATCAAAAACTCACTAACTCTTATAAAAATGTAATAATTATTCATATTTTATACAAATGTAAACATATTAATTGATAAATATAGACAAATAGGCGATTTAGAGTTTTTTCCAGCTAAAATGGCCATTTGGCACACTGTGCGATGTGGCAATCAACCTGTTAAATAACGTGTACAAAATTGTTTGACGTTCTTCATGCAAAATGGACAATTCTGGTCATCGCAAATACATATGTATATGATTCTAGTGGCGAATGTGCTGGTAGAGAGGTATAACTGTTCACATGAGAGTCTTTTCAGATAGCGGAACACTCGTCTTGCTTCATGGCGATTATCCTATATTTCATAAGCAACGGTACCAGAATAATTGTAAAAGACAGGATACAATCTAAACGTTCTGTATTTATTTACAGATCTCATATCTTTGTGCTAGTCTTACAGAATGTTTTTAATTCATCGACCTTCATTTTTATTGATATTAGGGTTAACTTTTTCCAGAAAGTCTTACAATGGTTTTATAAGAGAGCATATGGGTAGTGGTAATGTAATGACCAGATTGAAGGTGTTCAAGTATTTATATCAACGTTGCAAGACTTCAAGCGCTTAAACCAATCAAGTGCTCGAACTCGAACTTACTACTTTGAACTTTTGACCTATTCGAATTTTGAAATCTACGCGATGCATCACAGTCTAAGCATGATACGCCCATAATCTAGTGAAAATATTAATAAAAAAACTCAAAAAGAAAATTCCAGAAAGATCATTATTAAACTGCGGATCTTTATGCAAAATAAAAGTTGTCTACATTAACTACCAGAAACTGAAACGAAGTAAACATTTCTTTCCTTTCTTAATAACGCTAAAATGCTGAAAATAATGTATTTTCAACATTTTTAATTATTGTACTTTTTAAAATTGCACTTACTAATTTTTGCCATAAATACATAAAATCCACAGTCAAATTATTACTATGTGATTCTTAACCCTTTGCCCCACAATTTCTTTCACAATGATTAGAGTGATTAGAATTTCTTTATCGTTTATAATTTCGTAGAAGAAAGAAATCTGTTTGAAGTTCTTGTCGCAAGTTTATCTCGATATTACGTGGTAAGGTGATAATTTATTTTTCATGTACACGTTCATCATTGAAACATGTTTACAGTTGAGAATGGTAGAAATTAATTTGTTGAGTAACACCATAATATGTCCTTGAAATAGTAAAATAGTAATTAAAAAAAAGCCCACGAAAATCGTAAACTTACAAATTAAAAATGTCTATCTGGTATAAAATTAAACAAAATATGTGTGTTATTATTAGCACAATCAAGTTTTTGGTGCAGCAGGTAAAATGATAGTTACCTTTCATTTTTCTAGATTAATGTTTTAAATTAGGATTTTGCATACAATAAATTAGGAATTTGAACAATACTAGCCATTGTGTTGTGGACAATTATCGAGTATTCACTGCATTTACAGAAACGTTAAACCATGTGAGGTTAAATTATCAAAAATCTCTCTCTACTGTCGTAAATATTTATGTCCTACTCCAATATAAAGTATTTTAGCTATGATAGGCAGTGTCGCCAGATCGGTTAAATCGAGGGGAATACAGTTTATCACCTCTCTGATGACCAGAGTAATATGTGACACGTTGTGCGGCACGTTATTGACCAGTCTACGGTCTTAGTGGGGGACGTTGGAGTGTGTTCATGGTAGTGGAAGGGGAAAAGGAGGAGAGGTAAATCCAGCCAGTTTTGGGTGTTTCTGGCGACACTGATGATAACGAACGTATCAAAATCTAAATATAAAGTTACAATTAGTAGTGTTCTGCTAATCGATAAATCTAAATGGTTGAATCGATATTCTGAACGTTCTAGATAACTTATTTCCATGGAACTTTTATTATACACATTCTGAAACATCTGTAGAATGACACCGCTTCTTAACCCTCGGGCAGAGGACTTTTATCACAACTATTGTATAAAAATGATGTTGCTTAAGACCATTCACAGTTTGAATTATCAATTGTTTAAAACAAATATTTAAAACATATTATTCATTCAATTCCATCGATTGAAATTAAGTAATTAAATAAACGATTCTAATACTGTGGGTCATAATAGACCCGGGTTCCGCCATCGATGGGTTAAAGAAGTTTTGATGGGTTACTTTGCTACCTATATAAATTTTATAGGAACATCTATTTTCTTAAATGAAACGTATAGGTTCGAACAGAATTTCTTTAGGAACGATACATGACAGGGTTTATGTTTAACCCTGATTTTATGTTACTATGTGTTATGTACGAGTTGTCCAAATGAATTCGTGACTTTTATGTAAGAAACTATGGATTTTAAGCAGAAACTGACCACAAGTCGTGAAAAACTGCAATTATCACCACTTTCAACCGCTTGTAGCTCATATGTTCGTTAACTGATTTCGATGAAATGTTCAGCATATGTGTTAATAACATAGATCTACAAAACGCATATTTTGAATTTTCATTATGGGCTGAAATAATAAAGTTTTAACAAGTGCCATTTTTATTTTTTCATGTAATTCCTACTAATTGCAATTTCTTCAAAATCTTTTTTGCACTTGATTTACTAAATCAATGTTTCTAATTGCTCAAAGAATGTGAAGTGGTTTGGTCAAATTTTAAGAAAGTTATTCTCATTTAAAGGGAGAGCGAATACTTTTGTGAGCCACTGTATATAGGTTATACATATATAAAGATAACGATTTTATTTTGGAACCTTTGATTGTTCTGGTAGATGCAAATCATTTTGGATGTTAACTATTACATAGATCTTCAAAATATTCTCGAGATTTTGATCCCTATAGTTTCTTTAGTCGATCCTACAATTGTTTCAGTAAAGGTGGTGGAGAGTTATATTTTTTAATTAATTGTCCCTGCAAGAAATCCTACATTTTTCGATTGGCTTAGGAGGTTATTTAAAGTAACTTTTTCCTTAGCGAAAATTCCCACCTCGGCTTTGTTAAATAGTTATTAACAACAAACACGGACCAATCAGAACGCGGCTACAGCAGATGGATCCTGGCTCGGCCAACGGTAACGCCACGTTCAGCAGAACCTGTCGCAGAATCTGTTCGCTATAGCCGCGCTGTGATTGGTCCGTGTTTTTAGTCAATAACTCTTTCACAAAGCCGAGGTGAAAATTTTCAGTAAGGAAAAATTTACTTTAAATAACGTCCGGAACTGCACATTTCAACGATTTTCAACATTTTTGGAACATCCAGTATGTAGATAGATGATACATGAAGTTGTATCAGATATGCGCAGTAACATTATATGTAGACATTTATAGATATTATACAGTGGTCCAGGAATATTAACTCAACTAGTTGCCGTAAATTTCGACTGTTTGTTGAATAGTTAATATGGTAATAAGACGTACAATAAGATTGCTTAATATTAAAAATTATTGTTACTATTAAAAAACAAAAGAAATTTCCTAACTAAAATTGAATTCTAATTTTTTTTGCATGAATTATTCATATATCACTCATTCTTCCATATAGGACACCATTCCCTATTCCCCATCTCTTAATAATAATAATACACTAATTATATACATATACTAATACTTAACCAAGTCACCGGTACTATACCAGTAAATACAAGTTGCTACGCAGTACAACCGCGCCGCCATACTCAACCAAAACAATTCGAGCGTCTACTTCTAAAATTCACGTAAAATTCAATACCGCAAGAATCCGCAGTTAAAATTTGTATATTCGTATTAGTACTACTTCAAACTTTCACGTAAGGTAAGTCCGATAGCTGACATTTTCAAAAAAATTCTTGAAAGTCCTTCTCAAAGTTTAAGTTGTCATTGACATTGTGCCTCTTGTACATGGATTTAATAATGGTTATGAAACAATTAAAATATATCTATCGATATTACATAAAAATCTCCTACAGACCTGTTATTTGATGTTTTACAATGAGCAACTAAAGAAATTAGTTTTACTTTGAATTTACGGATTTTGTCTTTAGGATGACGCCACCTGATCAGGCAATCACCCAACATGACGAATATTTTGGATTTCGTAGTTTTAAAGGGTTTTCAGTTCATAGAAAACAAATTTCTTCAAAATATTAAACTTGAAAAATTAAATTTTGGTTACGTTTTCGCGTCAGTGAACTGTGAGCAGGGGAGATGTTGCTGGTGCTGAAAAGGACATTGGAGCGTTATGCGCGTTTCCCCCTTTTTTTCCTATTATTAGTTCTCGGCTGGGTTTTTTTGTCGCTTTCTAACAGACGAGTCTCTTTTCATCCGTGCCACTGTATTCTGCTGACACAATGCTACCGGCATTAAAAGATAATAATATAGGGATACGTCGGTCTCGACACCCCGATGTTCGCCGCGAAAGGTGATTCCACATGATTGAGGAAGGGGTGAGGAGACATAGATCCTATCTTCGTCATCACCATCGTCTCTTTCGTGTTTCCTGCTTCTTTTTTTTCCCCGTCGCGTTGGTCGGTTCCTTCTGGTCACGCGCCTCGGATGCGGTTTCGTGTCTCGTGTGAGGAAGACCACCGTCACGGTGGTTTTTCGGATGATTCGCTATACACGCGTCGCGAATCGGTTCAACTTCATTGCATTTTATTTGGTAGCTCATCACGATAGAAATCACTGGCTGGACACGCAATCAGTACACCTTGCCGAATTTTGCGAACTAGTCTCCCTTCACAACTGATTCAAGTACAGTCGTCTCCCTTTTTACGTGGTACTTTATTTACAAGAGTTTCTTTTTACACGGTAAATAATCTCTCGATTTACGCAGGATTTGCATTCCTGCTTTCCCTTTTTCTTTTCCATTATTAGTGACTATTATTAGGATGTCTGCATCTAATATGAAAGGCCGTAATATTTCGACAACTAAGCCAAAAAATCAATTTTTGTTAGAAGAGTCATATAGTGAACATTTTTAGTGAAGGTATTTTTAGTAGAAGTTAAAAAAATATTACTTTTACATGATTTACCACTAAACATTTTTGTTTTTGAATATTCAAAAAAAGATTTAGCGTTAGATTTCTTTCTTTCTTAATACATATAATATTATTATTTATTTATCGAAATACGTGTGTACCTAATGTAGAACACGTTAATTTTACGAAATGCTAATGGTCACGATAAGAATTACGACGCTAATGATGAAAAATGGGTTTAACGCATATGTTGCTTCCATTGGAGTAATGAAGAATGTGGTGCATCAGGTGCGTCATTCACATGTCGAACGTGTAAAAGAATCCTTTTATATGATTAAATATTCATTTTTCATAGCAAAAGTACATTTTTTTGAGATTTGAATATGATTTTACTAGGGGTTCCATATTAGGTACCGTTTTGGTAATTATGTAGAAAAGATCTGCGTACTCCGATTTTAATGGAATTTTAATATATTATAGATTTCGACATTTTGAACAACTCTTTCCTTTTCCAATATATGGGGGTCGGTTTTAGTTTACGAGATATTTGCAAAAACTATCGGTAATGTTAATTTCATAACGGAAACCTTCTTTTTAGAAATATTGGGTGCGTGTGAAACACTGGGTGGGTGGGTGTGGTATTGTCGCTTCTCATCTTCACAACGTGTTTACAAACAAAAAATAAACAGATGCGGCCCGAAAATCCAGGAAATGTCTTTGAAAATTGAAAGCTCAACCTATCTATGTATGATCAGAGTTATGTACAGGAGTTAATTCTGCTTTATTTAGGCTGAGCTTTCAATTTTCAAAGACATTTCCTGGATTGTCGGGCCGCATCTGTTTATTTTTTGTTTGTAAACACGTTGTGGAGATGAGAAGCGACAATACCACACACACCCACCCAGTGTTTCACACGCACCCAGTGTTTCTAAAAAGAAGGTTTGCGTCATGAAATTAACATTACCGATAGTTTCTTGGAAATATCTCGAAAACTAAAAGTGACCCCCCTATATTGGAAAAGGAAAAAGTTGTTCAGAATGTGTTGCTCCATAACATATTAAAATTTCATCAAAATCGGAATACGCAGACCTTTTCTATATAATTACCACCGTTTTTTTGCCTCGTTTGTCTTGTCTTAACATTTTTTATAATAACTGGGATATTTGAACTTTTGCATAATTAATTAATAAAATACAAATATCTATTAATTTGTCGTGTTTTCGCGTCTGTTCCATTGAACAAAACATGTCTCCATATTAGGTGCAGTTATCTCATTAGAGACTACAGAACTTAAGGCAAAATAAACATTCTCTAACATAATTGTAGTAGATCGTTGCTCGTTGCACCTCGTTTATTGTACCGATTCCTCGTTCGTTGCATACTAGCCATTATCACCACGAGTTGTTATAAATTCCGAATTCGACCGAATTTCTTCTATCGCGAAATTCACTTATTGATGAAAACAGTTTGAGTAAGACATTTTCTATTTTTATATTTAAACAAAGGACTTTTATGTATTAAAAGAACGCTAGAAACTTATTCAAGTACCTAATAACTAGACTGCGGATTATTATGTAAAAAAAATTATCTGTATCAATTACAAGAAAAGAAAGTTACATAAACGTTGATTTACTCTTTTAATAATTTTGATAGGTAGCAGACAATGTACCCGTGATATTAAATTCATTTTATGTTTCTTCTATTTTTTGTTCCATCTACACATATTTTCCATAAATGCATCAAATCTGCTGTCTACTAATAAGAAGCAGGTAGAGTCAATAGTCCCTCCGGAAGTAATATCTTTGTAACAGGGAGGGGAGGGGGTTACTGTGGGAGGATGTGGGCAAAAAGAAGGTAGATTAAATGGTGTAATAGGCTAAAAATAATATGAAATTTTTTTTTAAATCTCCTATTATCTTTTGGAGGGTAGTGTATATTATATAATGTTTAAGGAAAATGTTTTGTGTTTTAACACATGATTTCAGGAGTGCATTTCTAAAAATACGTCCATCTCTAAAAGATCTGACAGCCATTGAGGATCCGTTTTTGTTAATAAAATATATATGTATAGTGATGGTATATCAAGAACGTTAAAGGAAACAATAGGCCATCTTCCGGGTTTTCTCTTCGATCCTATGAATACATATATTACTGTTATCTGTTCAAACGTGTCTACAGATCCTTTGTAGCATTGTAGTCTAAAATTATTTGCGACTTAGTAATTCGTATATCAGTATAAAAAAACTTTAAAGAAAATTATTCCTATTATATGCAGTGTAAAGTTTGAATTCTCCCCTTGCTGACAGAAGATGTCGGGAAAGACGCTTTTCGCGTGAAAGAAATCTTAGAAGGTGGATATTATTGGGTGTATGCAAAAGTTTTAGTCTTTTTTAATCAGTCATACACAATGTCTAGACTGTGAATTTTTATGCAAAATAAAAATTGTCTACACTAATTGCAAGATATGGGATATATACGAGATACATGTATTATGTATAGAAATTCATTTCTGTTCTTAATAATCTTAAAGAATTCAAAATAATGCAAGAATATTTTTCAATTCGTTAACTATTATCATAGTTTTGCACTTCATCTACTCATTTTTATTATAAATGTATAAAATTCGGTGTCTAATAATAAATAGTCTAATAATGATTATAATCTTCCGCTTTTTGTGCAATTGTTTGTTTACAATTGATGTGCTCAGTAACGAACTGCATTATCAACTGGTAACATACCTCGTACGTCGTGTGTAAATAAAGGAAAGATGAAAAAAGTCGTATTATTATTATCATTCTCGATGACTACGTTCTACCAGAGAATCTTCTTTTAAAAAACAATTCCGAAAGAAACATATGGATTACGTTCCGCAGGGTGCCTTGTTAGTTCATCACCAATATTACCGTAGCCGTTTAATCGTGTTTCTACAAATTCTCAGTTGTGAACCGTAAAAGTTACAAAAGTCTACTAATAGTCGTCGGTAAGTAATGCGTTCAGCATCGTATAGGCAGCAGTACCAAGATCCTTTAAACATTTATGCTTTATACTTCATATCGCTTTCTACTTAACCGCCAACTGAAGTACTCCAGTGCTTGGGTTAAGAGTATCCATTTTTTGTTGACAGTTCTTAAAAAAACTCAGAGACTTACATAAAACTACTCCTAGTAAAACAAGGGTTCATTGAACAATTCCAAGATTAGTTATAGAGAAATAATAACAGAAGAAATTTAATTTATGCATCTCACGGACCCAATCCGTGCACTGCAAGGTTAAGATGGCTGCTGGAAATCACGAAATCGAACAGACCTTTTAAAATCTTGCATCAAAATGTATCTACGCATCACCGCTCGAGAATGAATACTTAATACGAAATTAGAGATAGATATAGCGCTGAAAAAATATTTGTTTATTCTCGCACTGTTTTTTGCATCCATCGTTTCACCAATTATTCGTCGGTATACTTAAGTATAATCATAAAACTTGCGATAGCCCTTCTGCAAAGAATTATGTTTCTGCGCGGGATGAGTTCACCGCATAAAACATGTAGCTAAACCCGGCACGGGGACAACAGAAAAATCACAAATAAATGCTCGTGGCGTGCGACGATACGAGGGGAGTGAACGGTGCGTGTTTCTCCTAATAACAAATCTTGTTTCATGCCCGTCAGAAGCGCGGAAGGGTCATGCCGCTGCTACGTGGTCGGCCACCACCGTCGGAGCTATAATTTATTACACGGTATACGTATCACTTCATCCGAGGGAATCAGAACGGTGACTGTCGCTGTTGCAGCAACAATTGCTGAAGATATTAGCCACGGGACAGCTTTTATTCCACAAGTGCGCGTACTTGGAAAAACTTTTTCATCTTATGGCGAATATCACGTTTCCTAGAGTTCTCTCTTGCGTTTCCTGAAAGATAATTGCGACGAATGTACAGTGACTCCAACAAGTAATTGTACACTCGGTTCGTTTCGAAATAATTTGACGTATTAGGCACAGAAGATAGCTTTTCCCTCAGTTTCCGCGTCTGTCTCCTCTGTTTTTAAATGTATTGCATTGCCTTTCTTTTTGTTATGCCTCTTTTGTACGTGTGCTTCAAACCTTCCCAAATACACAATTTTAGTACAATTTTTCTAAATAACATTTAACTTCCGACTGAAGACGAAGGTGAGTGGATACGTACAGTCAGGGACAAAAAGGTAGTACAGTCTACGTTTCTTGTTTCTATATGATTTCGGAAAAAAATGTACATTTTAGTAGTTCAATTATATCGTACACGTAGTTGTAAATATCTGTACAGATGATTATGCATAGTATCCATTTGTAAAAACTGTTATGAATAGACTGGGGATATACAGCGTAGTGTGTCTCACGAACTCTGTCTACTTAACACTAGGTTTACGGAGCACTAAAATTGATTACTTTACATTGCTTTATAAAAATAATAAAATTGTATTTACTTAGATCTTCAACGATTTTTATCGTAATATGTACACAAAAAAATAAATCTATTTAATAATTCCTCACGAGTGCCTCCTAACACTCTTAATAATCGTAAATTAAAAATGTTTGAATCCGTCATTTTGACGGGCCCCGTAAATCCAGTGTTAAATATTTTGGTTATTTCAAACAATATGAGAAAATGTAAGATATAGTAGTCACCTGTTTTTATATAAATTGGTGTATCCTGCGTATAAAATTGCAAAACATGCATTTGTCCTAAATCTTACCATTTCTGAGGTATTTGACATTTACTATTTATTCGTCGTTTGTTTACATTTGACGTAGTAAGCAGTGATGCCAGAAACAACCAAGACTGGTTGTTTTTTCTTCTCCTCCTTTTCCCTTTCCACTATCCCATTCCACTATCATGAGCACACTCTAACGTCCCTCACTAAGACCGTAGACTGGTCACGTGACGTGCCGCGTAACGTGTTACATATTACACTGGTCATCAGAGAGGTGGTAAACTGTATTCCCCTCGATTTAACCGATCTGGCGACACAGGTAGTGAGCATATCCTCGAATACGTTCCATAATGAAAGTAATAGAATGCAAAAACTCAAATATACATAACGAGTTAGGCATACAGAAGAAACAATAATGGTCTACGATATTAACCACATAAATGTACTCACTTTCGTGGACGTCGCTGTTGTGGCGTTTTAGCGGTTAGATGTAGGTATCTAATAAACCGTGAACATAGTTGTGAGATGACAATGGCCTTGGATCGTCTCCGGGACAGCCTTTGTATTAGCAACAGTATCCACTGAGATTTTCAAAAAATGATATTCAGTGCAAGACCTTGAACATTCAATTGCTGTAGGAGCAAGAGATAGGAGCAACAGTTTTTGCTTTCGATGAAGTATAAAATTTTTATACTGAATTTTTTTTGTAATTTGTAATAATACTGTTGCGTGGGCAGCCGCATGGTTTACAACTTTTCATTATAAAAATGACAACAATATCACTGTTGTCTACTTTAGTAGAAATAAGACCTAACATCGTGTCGGTTCCACTAATAAATTCACATTCTAAATTGATGTTTGTATATCATCTTACTGTCTAGTATATTTTAATCGGTATCCACATTAATTGCACCACGTTTGACACGCATTTAATTGAAATCCACAACTGCAGAAGAAACAAAAGAAAGCATAATTAATGCTCATTATCAGTTGAAAAATAAAAAGCAGATAGAATGTTCGTGTTTTTATTAATTATCGAAGTATAGTAGAAGTTTCTAATCTTCCTACAATTTTTTTCACTAACGCATTGTTAATTTTGTCATAAATGCATAAAAACCACAATCTAATAATTACAAATAAAACATTTCATTTTAACATAAAATTAATGTATAAATACAGATATTTTACTTTAATATGACATATTTTACAAATATAAAAAGTACATCAATATCTTAATAACATAGAATTGAATTTTAATACAAAAATCTTGAATCAGTCTCTCCATAATTATAACTTTTTCTCTACCTGTTACTGAGATAAATGATGTTTTATCCTCATGATATATTCTTGAGTATTTGTAATCGCACAGCATCGATGACACGTGGGAAAACATTGTTGTTTGTGCGGGTGCAATGTCATGTTATTTCCAATTGATACATATCGGTATGAATGAGTATGTCATTAAACAAGTCCCATCAGCATAGTTCAGTGTTCAGTTACGCGAAATTACACGATCGCTTAGTAAGTATAAGAAAATTACATGCAACATCGAGAAACATGTGAAATGGGAAAAATCCCTTAGTAAGTTGTTGCATGATCTCTGCGTTGGCCATTAATGTCCCTTATATTTCATATGACTCATGTGAGTGTGTGTACTATGGCAGAGATTCTCGATGTGTAGTTGCCTGCCATAAGTCATCGGGACAATGCTTTCACGGCCACATAGGTATTATTTGCTCCACCTCTGTGTTCGAAGCATGATCTATACGTTCGAATAGCTCGAAATATACTTATAGTTATTACTCGTTATGTGGAACCTTTTACACCAGACTCTTGGTTACGGAAGTTTTATTCTGTAAATAGATATTTACACTTCGAGAACTGCGTAATAAACGACTAACGTGAAGTTCACAGGACTCCTTTTTCACACAGTTAAAAATGTTTACAGTTTAATAATTTGATCACTCACTATACGTATATCTTTATTAATATGGTATGATCGATCGAGAATCTTTTTCAATTTTGCATTACGTTAATAAAATACGAAGCCCTTCGTGTTGTCTAATTTGTTTGACACACAGTGTATCGGGTATAAAGGTTGAGTAATATAACCTGCATACCTAAAATAAAAATGGTTAAATACAAAAGCTGTAGAGTTTTTAGGCGGGGTGGTGGTGATGGTGGTGGTGGTGGTGGTGGTGGCGTATTCTTTCTTGTACATAGTGTAGTTTTCGAAATTTCAAGGTCAAATTCCTTTTTTAAATGGAAAGGTACATTTTTTTCATCGTAGATCGAAAGAATATTAAAAAGTAGAAAAGTACAAACTTATGTTGGTCCTAAACGTAATGGTTAACGAGATATTTTAAGATAAGTCGATTGGTGGATGGAACCACAGATTATTTCTTATGGGGTACCTTAAAATACAAAGTGTGTAGTGGACCATCAACAACGTCAAAAAATATGAATCTACGAATTCTACGAGCGTGTAATACATGTAGTGCAGAATCAATTCAAAATGTTGTCGCCTCATTGATTCCTCGACTATAAAAGTGTATTAGCGTTAGTGGTCATCATTTTGAGCACGAAATGTAGATGCGGTCAGGGGATATACTTGTGTTTACAAACATATCTAAAGTCAGTTAACAACTTCTCTGACAATGTCACGCGGCTTGCATCCTGCGATCGATTATCTTAAAATATCTTGTTATTCATTAGGTTTAGGAATAACATAGGTTTATATTTCTCTATTTAAAATTTAATATTCTTTCGGTTTACGACGAGAAAAATGTACCTTCTCATTTAAGAAAAGGATGTTCACCTTGAAATTTCGAAAACTACACTACGTACACAAAAAGTGAATACGTCATCACCTCTCCCTGTTTAATAATGTACAACTTTTGTATTTAACAATTTTTAATTAGATGCATAATTTAAAAGTTATTTGAGATGTGCAAGTTATGTGACTCTGTAAGAGCGTTCGGAACAAATTTAATATCATTTAAACCCATTCATTTTCGATCTAAGACACTTCATACTTTTTTAAAGAGAATACTTCAACTAATGAAAAAAATTAGAATTTTATTAACAAAATCTTACATGATTTTAATTATTTGTTAAATAAATATATTTTGTCAATATATTATTATTGCAATTTGTTATTGTATTAATACCGATCAACTTTCATTTGAAAAAATTTGTTCATTTTATCGAGAATGTATGTAATAGGATCACTTGAGGCTCAGAATTTGGAGATAAAGAATAACATTTGTTTACAAGTTATTTAAACACATTTTTTAAACTAATTATGTATTATTGGATATAATATTTGCATCAGAATCGGAACAAGAATCTGTATTTGTGTCTGACGATTAATGATTTGGATCATTTATTGTTAAATATTGCTTTATTTTTTAAAGTCTTGTCTTTTGTATTTTCTGCGTTTTTCTAAATAATTACATATTACTAGATCTGACTGTATAATCTGTCTATTTATCATATCTCCATTGCTATACATGAGTGGAGAGATCTTCGCAGGCACGTGGTACCTGTTTGTATAAATTAAACACAAACATGAAATTTAATATGCCTGCAAGTAGCATACCAAAAATTTGCGAGGTACTTTTGGTTATATTTTTTTAAATTCAAGTCGAAATTAATGAACATTTAACATAAAAAATACAAAGCAATTGTTAACATTGCAAAAAGTTATTGTCTAGTTTGGAAATTTTTGTACTATTAAGCAAAACTTCTAAAAATCAAATTAATGGGATAAACATTGGAAAAATTGACAGGTGTTTAAAAATATTCTTCAAAAATTGGAATAAATTTCAAGTATCATTTTCGATAACAAACTGAAAAAATTGATGAAAATTATGAACTGTATCCAAATCCACGTATCTTTATCTTACATCATCATAAAGTATGAATTTGAGATTTCAGTTTTTTGGCTTTGGTCCATTACTCGACACATTGTGCAACGTGCTACTACATGCTTTCAATAACGTTGATTAATTCTATTATCACATTATATATTATCACTTCCTATTATCACGTTGTATGCCATTCTTACTTCCTAATCAGAAATCAGTAGTTTTCGAGCACCATTACGAGTTTACTCTAAGCCAACATAGTTACGTTTACAACAATGTTGCAGGGAATATGAGCGCGTAATAATAACATATTGGTCGTGATTGCATACTAGACATGACTCGCGATTTCTATCCTTCTTTCGCGGTGCAAGATCGAACGGGTTTACTAAAAACTAGCACGCCGAACCGAGCATAAGATTGCTGATTAATAGACGAAATCTGGTACACGGGGTAACAGTAAATTCCTTTTATTCGCAGAAAAATCGTTTTTACTGTCTCGCGAGGTTTAGAGCGTAGCTCGGAATGCTGTCAGCCGGTATTGGCGTACATAAAAGTTACAGGAAACATGTCCGGGTTCAAAGAGCCATATTTCACGAGGCGAACTCTCACGAGGAGAGAGAGGAGAAACACGCTAAACATAGGTAACCGTGGCCCTTCGCAAGGTTGTGTATTTTCCTCGGACCTTCTCAAAGGATTCCAGCTACCATGAACAGCCTCAAACAAGGAAACAAGGACATTTATAATACCGTTTAGACTAATCCTTGCAGCTAAGCTTCGTCATTATTTAAATGCAACCTTATTTAACACTAGCACTATCAAACACTAAACGCGACCAGTATATATAGTATGTAACAACAGTAACTAAACCGTTTCAGTGCCAACAAAAAGATTTCTTTCATTAAAGATATGCTTGAACAAAAAATAAAAATACAGTTTATGTGATTAACCTCTTGTACTATAAAATCCAGTCGGACTCTTCATGAAAATTTCGAACAGGATCCACTAATAGCAATCGGAGACAAAATTAAGTAGACACCGTTTCAAATTAATAAATTTTTTTAAATGGTATCAAACGACTTTCTTTTGATATGTCAGAATTATTATTATTACTATTGTAAAAGAACGCGAGGAAAAAGCGTCGTTCCTCGAACAATATTATGACGCGCGGTCGTCGCCCCATATTTCGTCACAGGACAACAGCTGACCAACGTTCGAAATCAGACGTTTTAAAGAGATCAGTTAGTATTCGCGCTTGACCGAACACACTTCGTATAATAAAGCATATTCTTCCAACCTTACGTTTCGATCTCTCCTGAGAAAACCACTTTACATTATTATTATTTCTTTGTTTCAACCTTAGAGCTAAGAAATGTGACTAGGTTTACAAATTTATCTTATTCACACATTCGGTTCATACCTTCTCTAACTCTGTCTCACTCATTTCTACTTTGACCTACTCTATTTTTAACCTAGTTATTGCACCCTTTCCTATTCCCTACATTTGTGTTTAGTTTGGTAGATTCATGCTTTCTTTTATCTCTTTCTCCTCAGCCTCTCAAGCCACGCTTCAACATTTCTATCTTTCCTCCCACTCACCACATCCTCAATCCTGATCCTTTCCTCCATTACCCTGCATTCTCTTGTTAAGTGTTTCAGACTTCCACACTTGTCCCCGCAGAGGTCGCATCTTCTCTTCTCGTCTTCCAGCCAGTATTTATTCCATTTTTCTTCATTTCCGCATGTTACTCTTGCTAAGAGCTTCTGACTGCCCCCTCTACTCTCCTATCATCAGTTTACTACATAATGGATAAACAAAATGTTGAAAAAATTGCTACTGGTCCTAATTGCGAAGACAAAAATAAAAGTGTGTTTTTTCAACTTCTTTATCTGAGCCTGTAATGAAACTTTAATCAATGAGTTTTGTAGGTCTATGTCAATTATGTACACAGTGAAAATTTAAAGACACACTTCAAGATGATCACATAAGGGCGAAATTCCCCGAAAAGGTCGAATATCTGCGACTTTCACCCTTAAGCTCTCATTTTGTTATGCCTGTAGCTCATATCAACGTTAACCGATTTCGATGCATCTTTGCATTCTTTTTAAAAAAGTATTACGAGTCAGAGGTCAAAAATGGGTTAGTTTAAAAGATATGAATTTTGTTCCTGACACCTGTATTGGGATCTGACATTTTGAGTGGCGTCGTCTGCTGCCGAAAAGTAGAAGTACTCTAAGCTTGGCTTGGCTTGGCTTACAGTCTAAACTTACAGTGTTAAAACAGGTGTTAATTAAAAATAACGTTATAGAAGCTCCAATTTTTCCACCGCGTAGCAAAAAAATGTTAATTACTGTGCAGTGAAAGATTCTGATAGTAGAGCGAGTAAAAATTTGTTGCTTCGTTTCCACACTTTGAAATGAAGTATGTGAAGTGAACTGCTTGAAATTTATAAGACCTCCATTTTTTAAATATAAGAAACAATTTATCAAAGAACAGTCTATTATAACAGCTAAAATAGCTAAAGCTAGAGTCCATATTGAAAGATCTAACCAGCGTATAAAGACTCAAAATTCTTGGTTCAGTGATGCCTGTGATATTGGTGCCTCTAATAGAAGATATTTGTACAATTATTTGTGGAGTAATTAATTAACCTCACCAATTCTATGCGATTATAAATTTATGAAATTATAATTGTAAATTTAGAAGGTATATTAAAATACAAATTTATTTTTGTAGAATGAATTATTTTATAAAACATACTTTAAAAAGCCGCGTTCCTTCAACAAACTTCCCTTTCAAGATTTTACCTGCCCACTTACAAGTTTCACCCATACTTACAAACATATTAAGGAAAAACAAAAAAAAAGATACAATACAATGTTAAGACCAAGCTCTTCGTCGCCATATTGGATAGCTATATATATTGTCCACGCCCCCATGTCAGATCCCAATGCTCGTCACACTGTGCGCCGCGCTGCACAGTTCATTGTCATAAGACAAAAATAAAAAATCATTCAAAATGTAAAAAATGTGAACTGTTATGCGCCAGATGTAAATAATTATGCAAGATTTAGCTGCTCCTACCTGTACTTTTATTTTTAACCATCTTTTTAAATGCGTTGTTATGGGACAAAAGTCAACTTTTATGTTGGTACTATTTAAAACCTTCACAGAAATGTTCCTGGGAACCTTACCTAGTGTAAATATAAGTGAAAACTTTTCATTATCTCCACATAGAGTGGGTTACTGGAGGTATGTGCTTGTTATTTTGGTGTCAGTTTGTTTGTTATTTCCACATTTGGGCGATGAAATTAATAATGTAAGTTTAAATAACACCGGTAACTTTAATTAAGATTTGAAAAAATTCTCCTCAAAATTCCTTTGTGATTTTTGACAGAAATATGCGTAGATATATGCTGTAAAAAATAATCAAAAATTTAGCTGACCCTGCCTGCCCATTCATTTTTAACAATTTTTTTTATGTCTGCGTCTATCTATTACGAATAAATCTGTCTTCGATATATGGTTTCGAACAATCGAGGAAGAAACACTCGAAAGTTCTTTTAAATCTTGTACTTTCATTAAATGTTGACAAACGAAAGTTAAAAGGCGTAGAGGAGAATAGTTCCGTGAAAAATTCCAATGGACATCTTCGGGATGTATACTGTATAATGCTAATGTCGGCACATCAACTTTGGACGCTTATATGTCGGTAATAGTTTATGCGAAAACATAAGTATTTTAGTGTTTGGAAACGTCTTGGTGTCACCTTCAAGAATAAGTAATCAAAAATATGTGTTTCTACTCAAAAATTTAATTGTAATCTCTACAGAGCTTCTCAAGGTTATTGCAATGTCAAACAAATACTCTCTTCTATATCCTACAACTTTCGTCTGAAACATTTTTTCGAATCAGCTATAATTTTCATGTAATGGAATTTTGTTCAGAAAACGGGCTTTCCAAAGCACTGTGCGCCGCGCCGGTAGAACGTTTGCGAAACTCCAATTTTCGAGGCGCACGTAAGAAGATAACCGGCGCGATGGTGCATTAAAATTAAAGCGGCGAAGTGTTTGATAGTGGCGGCAGAAAAGGGGTGGTTAATAGAGCAATTTGCAGCTCTCAGCAATTTTTTCCATTGAAAGAGGATACCACTTTTTAAGGAAAGTGCATAATACGCTACAGTCAATATTAGTTTTACCTTCTACTCCGTCGAGAAAAAGGAAAAGGTTGCCGGGTATCATGTTTCTCCGAAAAGGTGCATCAAACGTCTCTTGCCATTAGTGATATATCATGCTCGCGAAGTGGTATGTTAGCATTATAGACAGCGATTATCCGTCCCCTCGTTCGGGCGCGTGAGTGAAAGGGGTTTAGTGGAGAGGTGAAACGATCAGAACGGGAATCGGAGCAAAGAGAGAACCGAAAGCGAGGCGGGACCAAAAGATCGGACAGTGCTCGGGCCATCTTATTTTAAGGTCAACTGTAAACGAGCATAAGGTCGTCGAGGGGTGTGGGGCGTGGCGAGCATAAACAAACCTCATGCCTCATATTTCGCAATAACAAATCAACTCGACACCTCGCCGCGCTCGGTATAATCAGCTAATTCGCGGTAACAACTTAATTCAGGCCTCCGTAACCCCGATTAAACAAACCGTAACTACTTAATTCGTTTAACGAGCGGTGTTGCGCGGTAGGGCGGACGCCACAGTTCTTACTGGAGGTGCGAATTTCGCACCCATCAGACTCCAGTACCCCCTTGGCCAGTGTACTTCGACCAGATTTGAAAATCATTTTAACCATGCCTTGAGATAAACAGTTATAGCACGTAACAAAAGTAAGATAATAGCCTGTGTGCTAACAAAAGAGCAATCGAATCGAGGTAAATATTTAATTTTAATAGAATAAAACTGATTTTTACTTATTACTACAAGTATACTTAAATAACTACTCTGATAAATAGACAGCGGGTCGTCTTTATGCAAAATAAAAATTGTTTACATTAATTGTAAGAAACGGTAGACGCATCGAAATCTCATTCTTCTTTTAATAACTTTGTCAAATGGATAATAATACGTCAATATACATAACGTTTTTTAATCTTCTCACTGTATTCAATTTTATAAAATATTCGTAACTCGAATTTCATAAAATTCGCTGTCTACTGATAAAAGTTCCATTAATTAAGAATATGCTCAAAGAAAAAAGGAAAATACAGTTTATGTGATTAACGCATGTTGCAAAAGCAAGTGAACACGAATTATATTAACACTTTGCCGTCCGCACGTCTCGTAAAAATTTCTTCGCTTGGCGCCGGCCGTTCTTGAGGTTATCGGGTGATTATAAATTTTCAAGTTTTACTAATGTCATCGTTACCTCTCATGAGTTTTCAATCCTGCCCCCTATTTTCATGAAATTTGGAAGATATACATATGTAAATATTAAATATTAATAGTAAATAGTAAATAGTAAATATTAAATAATGCGCAATTAACACTATGCCGTCCAGTACACCTCTGTGGTGTCGCCGGCCGTTGAGCAATACTTTGTGCGCGACACCACTGTGGTGTCGCCGGACGGCAAAGTGTTAAGAAGTTCGATATCCTCAATGATGACCATTTGGGGAAGACAATTTTGCTAATCGTTTGAGTAAAGGGAGCTTGTATGTACAGTGGCCCGAATTAATATTCGGACACTATTTACAATACATAACTTTGTTAAAATTAGACTAAACGACTTCAGCTTTTTTGTGATGTTAGAAGGATTAGTTTACTAAATAAATATTGTTTTATTTGTACTAAGTTTAGAGTTTTTTGAACTCGTTCGAAAGTTTTTGAACTCCGTGTCAGCTGTCTGCTCCTATGCGACATGTGTAGCTTCAACAATAAAAGGGAAAAATTGACTTTATATAAACAAACGACGCTCGTAAACAGGCTGCGGATTTTAGACATTTGTAATAACACTGAAAGGGAACATATTCAGTTGATACAAGTCGATTTTGATGGTGACATATAGTTCTTCGAAAAATATTTGACACGTTTTTTTGATCGGCACCCATCCACATTGAAGATGTAAAAACAGCCCTCAAAGTTGGGCCAAGCCATGTTAAAACTTCGATATTTTTTTTAAGAAACCACTGCGTTGTGTGCTTTGATGTGTGCACTGCTGCATTATTATGTTGGTAAATGAAATTATCGTCTTCAATATATTCTACAAATGGTATTAAAATCATGTCTAACAAATCTCTGTATCTTCCCGAATTTATTTTGTGGCTAATGAAACAAAATGGCGTCTTTTTGGCTGCTTTGAACGCAGCTCATAACATTAGAAAACCACCACCGAAATTATGATTCAATACCACCTTCACTTCACTTCCTAAATCATGCCAATAATATTTGCAACCACCTGGTCCATCTATATTAAACTTTTTTGTCATCTGAAATAATAACAGATTCCTATTTCTTCGTCCAGTTTAAGTCAAATTTCTATTCCATTCCTATTTCTTCGTCCATATTAAGCTTGTTTATGTTCGTCATTAAGGACTGGTTTGCAAAGCAGTTTTGTCCAACAATACCGTAATAGAAGTATTGGGACTATGGGCACTAATAACGAAATAATTCCACGTCTTTACTTTATTACAAAAGGACTGGAAGGGACGTCTTTACTATTCGACTCGATCACATAGAAACATAGAATGAATGCTAAGGATCTGTTGGCCGAATATCGGTGGACGCACTGCAACAGAGTAAATCGCTCCTACCTCCAAACTCTAGTTAACCCCTTGCCGTACCATTTTTCTTGCGGTTAGAGTGATTAGAACGTCTTTATTCCCAAAAATGTCGCAAAAGAGAAAAGAATTTATATTTTTTTGTATGGCTACATTTCCTTCAATGCTTAAATATTGATAACAAAAGAATAAAATTTTATTTCGTCTAAAAAGGAAGTTGTACACTTCATATTTGTTAGACTTTGTTTAAAATCTACATCACGAGTCTGACTCCTTAAAGTACGGCAAGGGGTTAACAACGTTTCATTCGTTTCTCTGCGGCTTCGTACTGCGTTGATTTAATCTTGCACGGCGGAGATATACGAAATATCTGTTGTATTCCGTTAAATAGTATTTTATTCGTAAGATACAACGGAACTTAATTGGAAACACGTTGACAATATATTGTACGTTTGTGGAATATGACAGTAGACTACAATAGTTGAACGACATGAGTGTGTACTGTGGAGAACAGAGAATCTGAGAGTCTGCCCTGTTGAGGGAAAACGGGGTATATATGAGTACTAACTTAAATGGTGGGGGTTTTAGGAATTGTAAGGGCTAGAATGATAAGGTCAGAGTTTTGAAGGTGATCTGGTTAGGCAAAAGTTCGAATATGATGCGGCAAGAACAGAGGTCGAGGATGAGGCAGAGTTTGATGATCAGTCAAGGATGAAATCATGAGTTTGTGTAGTATTTTGGGTGGAAAACAGGGAGCCGGGTATCTACATATGTCAGGCATGTCCAGAAGTAGCTCACTTGGAGGCAAATTCGAGGGAGACGCCTACTTCTCCCGCCCGAGCGTCTCGCTCCCCGTGGCGGCCGTAGTCCTCCGAGCTCCTCAGACCCGTGTCTACTGTGGGTCCGAGAGTCGCCCCAACACGATACACGCGGTACATATTGCAAGCGGTAGGCACGGGTCTAGGGGGTCGGAGGACTACGGCCGCCACGGGGAACGAGACGCGCGGGCGGGAGAAGTAGGCGTCTCCCTCGAATTTGCCTCCAAGTGAGCTACTTTTGGACATGCCTGACATATGTAGAATGAAATGACGGTGGTATACAACATATCCAATAAGAAGTACAATATTTAAAATTTGTTGAACACGCCTCCTTGTTATTAACATTTCTAGTCCAGCTTGAAACTGTGTTGCATTTTTCGTTTCTTTAGCCGCAGACTTCGTTAACAATGAACGTTGTCTCTTCGGCAAGTTTCGATTACAACTTTTAATTGGATTTTACCGTAATTTTTACCTATGTTCACATAATTATCTATCACTGTATATGATCGATTAATATTTTCGCAATTAGACAATTCGAACAGCCCATACCTTTATAAACATTACTCCTTTATTCGCGGTGCTTTAATACAGATGAATGAAATTATAAGAAACACATGATTTATATGAATATCAAACAACATTTTAGAATATTAACTATGCCGCAGTTTATCCGCTTCGAAGGTAAACAGCAACTAAATAGCTTTATAGAAATTTCGCAGTTGTATTCTGCTGCGCGCAGGAAAACTTAAAACAAACACAAAATGTACACATATCTGAGTAGACAACAAATTCTGTATGTCTGAGGTGCAACAAAATATTCGATACAAAATATCCGCAAAAATGATGGTGATCTTATAAAAATTTCGGGCAGTGTAGTACGAGCCCATAGTTCACGTTGGTTTAGACCAGAGTGATGCAATAACTGATAATAACAGTATTACGATCATTTATTTTTCTGTATCAGTGTCAGCTGCCTGTACCTAAGTGACATAGCTCAAACAATAAGAGAAAAAAATTCGTCGCACTGAAATTCCGTGTTAACGAACCTTAGGAGAAAGGAAGTAAAGGGAAAGACATCAACGTGTCGCCTTGAAAAGCGGTAAAAGGGTTCTTCGTCATTTTCCACGAAAATTATAGTCATCTATGCGCGTAATCCCCTTTATAGCTGCGTTGCATCAAATTATAACTGCACAGTGCACGCTGGAAGCGCGCAGTCTCCTCTCTGTTCAACCTGTTCTCATTGGCGTGCAACTTTACCCCCTTCTCGGTCTTGTCCGTCGTTTTCTGCCTTTTTCGTCTCCTCGTAGATACGCGTCCTCGAAGCCTCGTAAAACGGCACATTCCGCCAATCATCCCGGCACATTGGCCAGACACGTAACCACACGTCCCTGACTGGCGACCTAGCACAACTTAACCCCTAATTCTGCCGCTCGGTCCTCGCGCGACACACCGATAGATCGATAAGTCATCGGTATCTGAGAACTATGACGCGGATGACCCCGTACAATCTGATAGTATAATAAAGCTGCGGATACACTAACACTGTGGTGCAGAACTATAACGCCACCTATAGTTTTAAAATTTTGGAACTTTGGAAGTATGATTTAGGAAACCGACTTGCATGATATGGCTGTAAAAAATATGAAACATAATTTTATACAATTTACATACAAACGAATTAAGATTGATTTAATTAAGAATGACTTATACCGATATACAGTGATTCCCATACATATTTCGACACTCTTAAAAAGACGATATCTTTTCTAAAATTGGATCCAATCACTTGGATTTTCTTGAGAAGTTAGAACAGTTAGTTTACTACATGACGTGAGAAATTTTTTTGAAAACATTGCACTTGGTCGGAATTGCAGAGAAAATACTAAAAGTTGTATTTTACAAGTTTTTTATGTGGGCTTATAATGAAAAATTAAAAAATAGGTTTTGTAGATTTGTGTTGTAAATCAGCCGTTGAAAACAAAAGATCGCAAGATGGACTCATCGTCCACCTTGAAGGGGTGAAAACCGCCCTCAAAGTTGGAGGTCAAAAACATATTTCATTGAATACCTTGGAAATTGTTAGAGTTACAGGAATGGTTTAAATAGCAAAGTTGTGCCCTTTTTTATAACGATTTAATCTGCGAAGACAGATTTCAAATAACGCTATTTATAAACAATATCTTAAAAATACGAATTTTTTTTTTTAATTTTTAGAAAATTTTCCTTACTAATTGATAATCGATTTTTATACAAACTCGTATTTGTGATATATAAATAAAAATGTGGGTACATGTTTTTGGATTTTTTTTTCATTGTCAGTTAACAATAATGGTCATATTCATAATATTTTCTCGTTTCGTGTGAACGGAAGTATTCAGACTTGCTTTGTTGAAGGAAACATAATCTTTTACAATATTTTGAACGATAATACTGTGTTAGATGTCCTTACTTGTTTTTTCAATAGTTAGAGAAATTGCTCTAGGTATTAGTATGACTAGATTAGTATAACGTACATATAATTACCGTAAAGAACGTAGACTTGCCTGGTCATTACTGCATATGAAAGTTCACTAGTATAAGCTGTGCCTAGGTAATAATATATTTTCATGAATATGTTGATAATATTGATGGAATTGATTTGCGCATTTATGAAAATGAGTGTAGGTGTAAGGAAATAGAATCACAAATGAAATAGTTTGGTCCTAAGTTGGGTTTCACTGCAGCTGAAACTATATAAAAAAATAGTTAAACAAAATTGGTCCTGCAAGAAAAGGTTTAACCGAAACTATTTTTATAAAATATTCATTGTATCATATTTACACAGAGAAACATATATAGATGGTACATTTACTACAGACGTTGCATTACGTGGTAAAACATTACACTCCATTGCACGTAACAGTATTATCATTTAATTAGCAGGAACAAGCAGTTGATGCGACATAAAACTCTAATTAAAGAAAAAAAAACATAATAGAATTTTAGATGTGATCATACAGTGAAATAAAACTTTATCTATATCTGTATTACTATTAAATATGAATTATTATTATTATACTTTTATTTGTTTTTAGATTCACTTTATGAATACGAAATTTAATTCAATCGATCTCCTAAACATCTTGATAGGAGTAAGTATAACTATGTCGTATCGATGCGAAGTATCTCCTACTGTTCGACAGCGACTAGTACCCCGTTATACTAGCATAGTTCGCGTCTCATAAGAAGATACTTGGACGGAATTCACAAAGAAACCGTTTGATTGGTCAAGAGCCCACAGTTGAGTCACAGGAATTCTCTCTGTTCATTGTAAGAAGATAGTAATAGACAGGAAGTACTACAGTGTTGTCACGATGAAGACAGCAACCACTGGTCCGAAACATTGCACTCATTGAAACAGGCACGATTTCTCGAGATTCCTTTACCTTTTGCCGCCAGCGTCGAGCTGAGCGACCAAATCAAACGACATCAGCGTGTCGGGCCAGGTATATCGGTGAGCCAATACTAATACAACGACAAAACTTTTTTGTTTTGTATTATTTTTCTCATTAAAATGACATGATATAATTTGAATCATATTTACTTGTTTGATTGATGATAATAAGATTTTAAAGTACAAAAGTACAAAGCCAAATATGCACCGAATTATGTCATATTTGTCTCATTTTAATCAGAAAAATGAATGAATGAAAAATCATAAAAGTTTTGCAATTGCATTTATTGCTTAAGCGATCGATGTTTTTGATATTTGATGGACTACTCGACTTCTAGTATCTCTTTTCTTTCATTCGCTGTCTTCGTTCCCTGGAACTTATTATCGCCAATTAAACACATAAATATGATTCAAATTATACAGTGTTTGAATAAATGTAAGACGACGCGTATCCAGCAAGGATAGAACGCGTGCAACGGGGATGCGGCCCGAAGAACGGACCCTCAGCGCGGGACGTCCGACGGCTGCCTGCACGTCGACCATCCCCCCCTTGTCAACCCCTGGCCCTGGGACTCTTGACACCGAGGAACAGGGGATGACTCCGAGCAGCCATTCTGTTGACTACTCCTGCACCCGCCGGTACGTTTGGCCGATAACTTTGCGCTTAGAACAACCTCTCGAGCCGAATTTTATAAGAACGTGTCCGTACGGGTAATCTATAGTCTTACATAAATAATGTTTGAAGAAATAATTGAAAACAAAAAAGTTTTGTCATTGCATTCTTATTTGCTTGAATTTACGTTACATTTCTCGGCCGAGTTGGTCTTTTTGGTCTATTGTTGAAATTTGTTGTGTGATCTGTTTAATAAGATTAATACTTGTCTCCTGTGGTGTTGATGTTTTAGTGGTTTTAAGAACGACTTCAGTTATTATTCGTTGCGTTCGTGTTCACTGACTTACATTCATTGCAAGAGACCATTAATGACTGCAGATCACACAAACTGTTGTGTTAAACCAAACAACTTGTGAAAACTTTTTCTTTCAATTCATGCTAGATCAAAATTTCGTAAAAGGGTTCATGTTAAAACATAGTTACAGCTGTTGGCAAATATTGGCGCTGCTCACTGTTTGGAATAATTCACGAGTGTGGCTACTACACTACTTGCTCGATAAATGTCGTAGGTGGCTATATTATTTAAAGTATAAAATGCTGCAAGAGGGAATCAGCATTATCAAAAGCTTACAATTAGTTCTTTTAAAAATATCAGCTCAGCAGGTTAAATGCGCTATTGTTTTTATAGCAATTATTTTAAAAAAGAAAAAGAGGGTTTACCGTTAGGAAGTTCTTCAAACAGTGTTCTCGAAACAGATATTTTAGGATCTAGTTAATAAGAAAAATTCGATGAAAAAGAGTTATTTTAAAACCTTTATCAAAAGGGGTTCCATAGGAGAAACATTTTTAAGGTTTGAACTATAAATAACCTGTGTAAATATTACAAATAAATCACATATTCAGAATATTAATTCAACTGTAATAACTATTTAATATTATTATAGTACTATCCACTGAATATCATTCTGTATTTGTTACAATGATCGACGATTCTCTTAATATCGATGAAGGAAATATTTGCTCTTGTGATAAAAAAATGTATATTTTTATATTTTCTACATTCTATTCAAACTAAATCTACTACTATTCACAATTTTACTTTATCCATACCCATCAGAACGTATAACATAAGAACGTTTTTGAAAACATTTCTACGGTCCATATCTTAAACAGAGCCTATCAAAAAGTTATGGAACTCTTCGATAGGTTCTGTTTGAGACACTATTTCAGACATGTTCGTACCCGCTATGAGAGTCACGCAAGAAATATTGTAAGTTACATGCTAGTATATCCGCAGCTAAATGCTTCGGTGAACCCTTGGTGATTGTTTATGATATTAAGACGTTCTTAATAATGAAAACAGCGTCGGTGAAATGTGTAACAGTTTTGTAAGTAGATAAAATTAGTGCAGATAAAGATGGAAGTTTAGATAATAATAGTAAATGTTTACAAAAGGGGACTCAGTACCAACACATACATACACGAAGGTCATTATTCTGAATAGCTTTTCTCTATACATATACCACCTCGCGTTCAGTATTAATTAACGAAATGTATTAAAAAAACTTATTTATTTAGAACTATATTTCTTTAACACTCTGTAAATTACTATAAGATGTACAACTATCATAGTCTACATAATTCAGATGTAACATTAATATAATAATTTTCATGGATCCATAGAACATATTATTTCAAGATTAAACTTTTAGAAATACGTTTTCCTTTACGTTGTCCGGAACGTAAAAAATATGCCCAGTTAACATAAAACTATTTTTAATGTTTCGCATCATGAAGAAAGTGTAATTTTGATGTTTATCGGGCTTGTCTCTAATTCATAATTACACAAGTGCATGTAAGATTTTTAGTAACGCCCACTTGCACTATAAACCTCATGATTCTACGTATCTCTTCGCGATCAGAGATCGATCAATCGTGATGGGAACATTCATAAGTATTATATTTAATTTGCACGAATAATCCTAGGCAATAATTAAAGGCGGTTGGTCGGAGCACGGATACATCAGAATCGTGCGTGTAAATTAATTTTAATGTACGACGCGATATTCTGCACGAAGTGTATAAATTTATACGCATTTATGAGAGAATAATTATAAATTTTTCATAAGAAATAAGGATAAACAGACTTAAATGTTTTATAAGATGAAACATCGGAGATTATGAGTGGCATCCGAATCGAATTATTATACATACAGGGTGACGCCTAATGTTTGTACCTCAAATATTTTTCTCGTTTTTAAAGATTACATTAAATGTCTTTAGGACAAAGTTGAATTATTCAATGGGGCTCACACAATTCCACAAAATTACTGTTTTTGTCATTTTTTTAGAGATATCATAGACACCTTAATTTTTTAAAATGGAACCACCCCATTTTTAAAAATACACGATGATAGTTCGTTTCATTCGGAATACAGTGATTACACTTACTCTAGGTCATTCAAGGTTATAGGGTTTAGGGAAAACGTCGAATATTTAAATTATGGGAGCAGAATACCTGTATTTCATAAATGTTCAGAATTACGTTGATACATTTTCCTAAACGGGCTGTAAAGGAATATTGAATTCAAACAAGTCAGAGTTGATCATCCGAAATGATATTCGTATATTTTGTGGAGATACGTTGATGCATATCTTCAACTGTTTATAGAGCATTTATGTATACGCTATTATAGGTGTATAGTATAGCAATTTATAGGTGTTAAGAAACGTCTGCCCAGAAGGCGACTTCTCGCTCAGGCTATCTTTCTTCATAAAGAAGTCGAGCCTGTACTGATTTTGTCTACATTCACAATAAACCGTAACTATATCACATCGTTCAATTACTGAATAAGACAGTGGAATCAAGTTTTGAAGCATGCATTAACATTGAGGGACCTTAGTATAGTATGTTTACTATAAAAGTAACTCGTCATAAACGTATTCCGCGATCATATTTTAAATCTTATACGTTACCCGTGTCTGTGACCTTGAATGACTTTGAGTAATTATAGTCACTGAATTCCTAATGAAAGGAACTATCATTGTGAGTGTTTAAAAAAGGGAAGTTCCATTGAAAAAAATTAAGGTGACCTTGATTTCTCTAAAAAAAGTTACATAAAATAATAATTTTTAGGGAATCATGTAAGATCCATTAAATCATTCAAAATCCTCATGACATTTAATGCATCTTTAAAAGCAACAGAGATATTTGAGGTACGAACGTTAGGTAACTCACCCTATATAAAGAAAGACAAAACCTGTAAATACTTAATAATTTAATATAACTGTAGCCTGCAATTGAAATATAATTGAATTTTCTTGAACATTTGGAATATCGTTTTGGATATAAAAGTACTTTCTCAGTGTAAATAATAATAGTTTCACGTTTTACATTTTATCAATTTTCTGCAAATCGACTTTTATGTGTTTGATTACTTTAGAAATCACTATTATTCTTTTAAAAGTATTTTGAATCAGCCAGATAATAGACTTTCTTGCATAACTCATAAAATGTATTGATTGTTACTACTTCTATAAACACATAAACATCTGGAGCCTAAATATGTCTTTAAGTTAAAGTTAAAGTCTTTAACACAAACGTGTCTATTAATACATTTTCCTATTAGTCCAACTTGTCAACAACTTTTTGCATTAATTCTAATTTCAAGTATTTCTTTCCATAACTTTTAAAATCATTTTGTACCATATTATATAAAATATTTCCCCGTTGAAAATAATTACTTTCAATAATTACTCCATTAACGTTCTGTGCATTTACCTGCCCTTATAAATAGTTAACGAATCTTTAATTTGACGGACAATAGATTTAAATTTAAAATAATGTTAGTACTGACAAATTGTGTTGGCTACTAATTAATTTGTACATCTAATAAAAAGGTTCTTCATAACTTTGTATAAGATAAAAACCAGAAATTAGAAAGATTGTACACAATATAACAGAACGAAGAATATTTAATTGTGAGAGATTTTTAGTCAACAAGTAACAAGCGAATCTGGAGTTATGGTAAGGAGTGAATCTGGACTTTTAAACTAAACGTGTTGTTATAATTAAGGGTTTTATAGATTTCACGATTTACTAGATAACACTGTTATATTCTTAAATAAGTGTGTGATACAAGTGTTCTAATGTCGCAATTGATTTGAATTGAAAGAGTAGAATAGTATGGTTGTCACCTATGCTGTTCGGTTTTGATGGACTGGCAATGCGGGTTCTGAGAGTAATTTATAAATGCCAAATAGTTCATTAGATTCGAAAGAAAACATTATCCTGATCTCACTGAATTTGACTCTTACGAACGTACAGGGTGTATAAAAAGTAATGGTCATCCATCCTAGGGGTGAATCTACACCTCTGGATCGGTGGACACGTGTAAGAGAAAATTGTCGCAAAAGTTGTTTATAACTAAGAAAAAGTTTTTTTTACATCAACGCCTTCTACTCATCGAGAAGAGAAAAAGATTGAAAGGAGCCATATGTCGCAAACAAATCATTATTGAGATATAAGCTGTTAAAGTTTTTGCAAAATTTGATTGTGCGGAGTTATACGTATAGACCAGTGATGGGCAATTTTGCTTCAATTGAGGCAAAACCGTTCACAGCGTAGCGCCCTCTGTCTCCTTCCATCAAGCGCGGTAAAAAAGGGCAACGAAGACACGGGACATCAGCGTACGCAACGAATGTGCGCGCTGCATGAAAGAGAGGTGGGTGGGAGAAGCAGGCGTTTGAGGGGCTCCACGCGTGCCCATCACTGATCTATGGTATTCAAGATGGAAAAATGCGAACTAACGAGTGGATGTGAAAAACTATTGATAGAAAAGCCCAATGTTTTCCTTTAATTAGGGTATATCTTTGTTATAAACCATTTTGCGGCAAGTTTCTCTTACAAATGTCCACCGATCCAGAGGTGTAGATTCACCCCTAGGATGGATGACCATTACTGTTTATACACCCTGTACACAACGTGACTTGAAACGTGACTAGTGACTATACGTTTATGGACCAGAGAGGATGAAAATGAACGGATTTATATATCCTCAAAAATGGGTGGGGATGCCCAAATGGAGTACATAAGTCACGTAGAGTCACATTCCCAGTTTTAGTTATTTCTAATGAATCCAGACTACAGCTGGGTCCTTTATATTAAGGATGAAGCGGAGGTTATCTAGGACGTTTCTTGCCAGAGACGAACTTGCTGGATTCCTGAGAGAAAGTCGAACGAAAATATTCTTCGTACGTAACAGTGTCGAGTTTTAAAAATGACTGGCATTTGTTGTCTTATAAAAATTAGAAGATTAATTTTGTTTTGATATTTTGGTGATGGTATGTTCAGTGTTAACAAGATTTGCATTCCAAACGTTGATATTTTAGTAGCAGGATTGAGCATTGTAAAAATTACAAGTTTGAATTTATGTACAGGGTGAAACAAAATGTTTTGTCATGGCTTCACCAGGTGATTTTACAACTTTGAATCGGTGGAGAACTGTAAAAGAAGTTGCCGTAGAATTGACATTGACGGAAAAATTCAAGGTCAAACTTTTTTAATGCATCGTATAGGTACTCATTCGGAGAAACAAAAGTCTTAAAGGAACCATAGGTCGCAAATGAATCGTTCTCTGTAAAAACGCCTTTAAAGTCCATATGCCTACAGTCCATATCCCAAAATTGTATAAACGTGGAAGGGATCATTCTGCATGAGAACATAAGTTGAAAATACAGAATAAATATTTATATTATTTGACTTACGAATTATATATTTGACGCCTTATTTTCGAGAAAATCGACTTTGGAAATCCGTCTAGTTCGTGTTCCAAGCGTTTGTAAAAAGTAGATCTGGTAGATCATGAACAGACGCGTCAGTCGATTCTTATTCAATAGCACGCATATTCGCTGAATCGACAAACTGCAATTTCTCGAAAATGAGGCGTCCAAATCTAAAAAATTTATTGTATATTTTCCACTTATTTTCTCATGTAGAATCATCTCCTCCACGTTTATACCATTTTGGGATACCCTGTAGACATGTGGTATCAAATAGTCTACGAGACTTTAGAGTTTTTTTTATAGAGAACGGTTCATTTGTGGCCTATGGTTCCTTTAAGACTTTGATTCCTCCGAATGAGTACTATAGGACGCATTAAAAAAATTTGACCTTGAATTTTTCCGCTATGGTCAAATTTGCGGCAACTTTGTTTACAGATTTCCACCGATTCAAAGCAGTAGAATCACTTGATAAATACATGACAAAACATTTTGTTACACCCTGTACATATTTCTTGATTTTATGATAATATCAGGATCAGTGTTAACTAGATTTGCATTACACATGTTGATATTATAGTAGCAAAATAGAGCCTTGTAAAACTGACAAGATTTAATTTATGTAGATATCCACAATTTTTATAATAATACGTGTTTGAATAAAACAATTTATTCAATGATTTTCAATGGGAGCAGCATCGTGATTTCGATAATTGTAAAATGATGCAGTCAGTGTTAACAAGATTTTCATTACAAACATTGATATTTTCGTAGCAGTGGTTGAACATATCGTGTCCCATTGTTATGAGCTGAAATGTTGAACTCTAATAAAAATGTCTTCGAGGCCCCCTTCACGTCTCTCAAAAAGGTTCCTTGACGTTCTTCAAGTTGGAATCTCGAGGGTAGAAAAAGCCGCGATGGCACCGGAAGGACGTGCCAACCTGTAATTGTTCTCCGATGTAATTGCCCCCTGGACTTCTCTCGTTCGTGCACGACCTGGAAATCCGTGCACCGTCCCTGCGCGGCAGCAGAATTCTCAGGAGCCGATTTCGAAACAGGACGTTTATTGCGAGTTGTTTCCAACCATTATGGAATGGAAGTACAGTTTACGTCGGAACAATACCACAAGTTGATAGTCCCATTTTCGATACCTAAGGAAACGATCCTCACGCAATTTTCATTATTCCACTATCATTATCGACATTTAAACGACGGAACTGTGAACTATAATTCTGTTCACTGATTTATTGATGTTAAATTACATTAGTGTAAATATATCATTGCTTTACAGGCGAATAGTTCAAATTTTAACACCTAAGGAAACGATCTTCAATCAATTTTCATTATTACAACATCCTTATCGATATTTCAACAACGGAACTTTGAACTATAATTCTATAAACGGTTTATTCACTTATTAGTATTATACATTTACATTAACGTGAATACATCACCGCTTTTCTTGCAACCAGATTTTTTAGTGCGAAAACATTTGTATTGTGTACTATTATAGTATATTATTATTTTAGTATGGATTTTATATAATTGTGACAGATACATTTTACTAAAATATAAAATAAAAGTTTTGGATGTTATCTGTGCTAGTATAAGATACAGCGTACGTTTTACTAAAGTCTATACAAAATTATTGTCATTTTATGGATATTTCATTTCTTCAATGATTTGTTTTCTTTCTGTTGTAATTCTTTTTTTATTGGCGCGTCTGTTCAGAAAAGCATTTTGTCCCTTATTTTTCGTCTTTTTAGTGTTCTATCGTCTAATTGCTTTTGTAAATGATCATACCTGCTTAAGACTCAATATGTTTGCATCCTCTTGAAATGACTTGTTTGCAAAAAGTTAAATTAAGCCGAAGTGAACGCGACTAATATTTTAAAGGGCAAACTTCATTCGGTGAGAAAAATTTTGTTCTGATTTAATTTAGTCATTTAAAAGATAGTATTTTATTAGAAAATGCTGACGATTATCATGTACAGTAAATCATGTTGTGTGTCCGTGATGGGCACGTTAGGGGCCCCTCAAGCGCCTGCTTCCCCCACCAACCTCTCTTTCATGCAGAGCGCACGTTCGTTGCGTACGCTGATGTCTCGTTTGCTCCATTGTATCGTGCTTGCTGGAAGGGGACAGAGGGCGCTACGGTGTGGACGGTTTTGCCTCAATTGAGGCAAAATTGCCCACCCCTGCTCTATGGCAACGGCGGATGCTGCTGGGGGACAGTGGGCGTTACGGTGGGGACGGTTTTGTCTCCATTGAGACAAAAATGCCCATCCCTGTTGTATGTGGATCGCTTTAGATGAACCTCTTTACATGTGAAACAGATAGTTGGATAATAGAAAATTCAGATATCATCAGTTCTTCTCAATCGACAATTAAACACATAAGTATGCTCTGAATTATGTCATGTGTGGTCTCATTTGAATAAGATAAATGTCACAAGTATGTTGGTGAAACTTCCGTAAAAATATAATTCAAAACAAGACATTTCTGTCATTAGATGAGTATTGTTGGCAATGCAATTTTTCGACGCCTCTAATCCTCTAATCCCTTTAAAGAGTAAGCTCTGCGTTAGTGGGGATATAATTTTCATAAATTCGTGCATATCTCTTTCACGTATGTCGGACAATTGCCGTAATAACTAAAGAAAACTGATTAACTAAACTCAGTAGTCAACGAGTCGATGCGGAAATTGTGAGAGTCACGCGGAGAAGTCACATAATAAGGAACAAGAGAATAATTAAAGGTCTACGAGAACCCGAAAATCTTGGTTACCCAATACTCGAACAAGTCGGAAATTGTTTTGGCTGTTTCGGGATTCCCGAAATTTGGAGAACCGTGTTTCGGAACGAACTTTGTTGAACAGAACCGCTAATTGAAAGTGTTCACAACAAGCTGTACTTGAATTTTTGCAACAACTCGCACTATGTAAGTACAAAACACTATGCGCTATCCATAATCGATTTTTCAAATCTATCCCGTGACAGAAAAATATCGGGATTGGAGAAGAAAATTTTATGAATACAACTACAAACTGAGATTGCTTATTCTCAGAATATTAAGCACTTCCACTCTCCTCGAAATTTCAAAAAACCCGATCCGACTGAAACAATTCCTAACCTGTTCCGAGTATCTGTTACTTAAAATTTTTGGGTTCTCGCACATTTATACTTTCGGGAACCCGACCCGACCCGAAAAATTCCGACCCGTCTCGACCCTTTATTTTCTGGTTCTCGCACATTATATTAGGTTGTCGCAAAAGTTTCTTTCATTATGTGTGCAAACATTATTCCCTAAGCTTCCATAAATATAACCATTTTAATCCCAGCGATTGCTAATCTAAACGGTATCCTCGGTACACATTGTGCACATCAGTCGAAAACGTAACAAATTTTTGGAATAACCTAATACTTTTGGGAACGCGAGCATACTCGACCCTCCATATGAATTTTCGGGTGCTGACACACCTCTAGGGATAAGCGCGCGAGTGTCCTGTCCCGGGTAAGCGTGGTAGAAAGGAGCAAAAGGAAATTGGTGGTATCGGTCGGATCATCGATCGTGTGTTGGTGTGCCGTGGCCGTGGCTCCGGAATCGGACGGAAGACGAAGTGTCACGTCCATGGATGAGCGACAACGACACGCAGCGGTTCGCGAAAGGGACGAAAGGGAGCAAAACGGAGTGGAAGAGGAAGCGTGAGACGCGTAGATCGAGAAGGACCGAGGCGGTTCAAGTGTTGTTTGCGAGACAAAGAGACTATTTCGAAGCGAAAAGAGCAAAGGGAAGGAGCGAAAAGGGTTGAGGAATAAAAGGAAAGAAGACGGAGAAGAAACGGCTGATGGGAGTTGGTGGGGGTGGGGGGTGTTCGGTGCGGTTAGGAAGAAAGAGGACGGAAGAGGGGGCTGCTGAAGATCGGAGAAAACTGACAACGAGGGAGTAGAAAAGAGTATCGAAGGAGGAAGAGGAGCGAGACCTGAATCAGGAGAAGTGTTCGATACGTTTATGGAGAGGTTCGAAGTCGAGGAATAAGGGCCGGGAACATAATTATCCGCCAAGTCAAGGAACTCAAAGGCCGCCAGATAGAGAGAAACCGAACGACCAGAAAAGACAGAAGAGAATGGAGTGTATTTTGTGTGTCTCTGTGTGTGTGGCTGTAACGGTGAGGATCAGGTGGACAAGGGGGGCGGGACAGAGGAGAAGGATAGGGAGTCGCAAAGAGAATCTTATTCTTTGGTGCGGCTGGAATCCGAAATGTTCGGGGGGGCGCATTATCCTCTTCTTACCGCGGCCAGTCAGCGCCACTCGCGGATTCCACGCTACGACCGTGTGCACCTATACACACTTTCCTGATATATATCCGTGCTTATTGTTGTTACAATTATGTTACATTTAACCCTAGAAAGCCGAACAGTTTTTTGCAACTTCGTAACCGACGATGTCAAAGTCCATTTAGCTCCTAGCACGTGCTTTCAATTTTTCTAGCCAGTATTTTGGAACGTTTTTCTTTATTTATTTATTAAGGTCACATCAGTTTTGAAGCTATGAATTAGTGATCGCTGTTAAATTATGCTATATTAGTCCTTGTCCTCATAAATTTGTTGTTCATTTACAAACAACCGAAACATATTCAAGTCTTGCAAAGAATCCTCATCAGTTTCTATACATTTATACCGTCTTACAAGTAACAATTTGTTAATAATGAGGGCCACGGATTAATTTGTACCCCTAATATTACATATATGAACAAGGTTATAACTAGACCGCGGATTTTATGCATTTATGATAAAAATGACTAGCTGAAATATTAAACTGTCAGAATGTTAGAGATAATTAAGAACATTTTTTATTTTTCTGATGTTTAGTTTAATTTCTGTTCCCTATAATCGATGTGGATAGTTTTTAGTTTGTGTGACGATCTGCAGCCTGCACATGACCATTACGTTCCTAGATATCGCCATGCTTAGAATCATAAAATTGGTACAAAAGTGATGTAGTCGCTAATCTACCGTTACATCATCTGCCTTTTTGTAAATGGTGGACAATATTAAACAGGACTGTCTTCTCTTTTGTTAAATGTTACTCTTCATTCAGGGTTCTTCGTAAGGTTTTCAAAAAAATTCTTATAGTTTTAGACAATTTTCTTTGATCATTTGTATTTCTTTCAATGGAGATACCCTGTTGTACTAGAGTTTTTTCTAATGTTCAAACCGCTGCAGAGTGAAATTATGTTCTACGAATATCGTGTTATAAAATTCCTATGACATTGTTATTGTACAAATTACGCATTAACCACTAGAAACTATATTAGCCTTTGAAAAGCTAGGTAGAAAGCGTAAACCAATCACCGTCATTCGAGGGTTAATGGTTTAAGTGCCCCAATAAACAATATATTGTTTATTTCATTAAATATTGAATTGTCTAACTTTATTGTCTAATTTAAGAGCTTATTAATGTTTGTAGGATATTAACATTTATAATTTGATTTCAGATTCTTTTTGTTTGAATATTGGTAAATTTGGAGAGTTGGACTGCGTATTTTAAAAAATATCAACTACTATTTATGCACTAAGTTTATATTAACATTTTAATAGGTATCTTAAAACACCTTCGGAACAGACTTTAAGACTAGTTTTAATAATGTTTGAAAGAAGGTACGATCATCGATGAAACAAAGGCTTTCTTTTTAGATTGGATGATCCTCTCTACCCAGCGGAACATAAGAAGCAGCACCCTTTTTAATCTGTGACAGACTGGCATATTCCAAGGTATATGATCATTGACTTTTTGTCGTTCCTTGTGACAAGGTGAGAAATTGAAATGTAGCTGTCTGCCAGGCAATTAAGATTTTAGCTCTTCTTAACATAGCTACACGTCAGTTTCAATCCGTGTCATACTCTACAAATAATTATATCCTTTTTCTTATTGGAAGCTCTTAGAAAAAAGGATTAAAAAGTACTACACAATGCTTAAAAATAAAATCTAGAACGTTTGGACAGTGTTCCGAAGGTTATTTTTTCCTGCAGTAATAGTGCGATATAGGATATATTATTAACTAATTATTTTTCAATTTTCTTAATTCCAATAGAACAAACTATTTTTAAATATTAACGAGTGGATACAGGTACCTATAATGGGATATGTAGTGAGTTCAATTTAAGAAATGTTAAGAGCAGACATCAGATTTTGGGAATTTATAACAAAAATGGATGAGTAGGAAACAAAACTGTGAGGGGTTTAGAAGAATTCAAGAGTATTGCTAATTTATTGTCTTTTTAAAATTACTGACAGAAGAAATACATTTTCATTTGACTTTCATTTGTATCTGTATCATAGAGTAAAATGCATTGTTGATATAAGCGAACAGCAGAGTCATTTTTACTACGGAATCTTTTTTATCTTTGAAAGCAAAAAATGCGGAGGAGATAAAAAATATTGGAAATAACGATGATGCTATTAATAAACGTACCATTCAATAGTGGATTATAATTATAATTAAACTGCGGATCTTTATGCAAAATAAAAGTAGACTAGTTATAATGTTTAAAAATGAAGATTTTGACGTAAAGTACGGAAACAAAGAGGTGAACGAAATTGGAGATTTAATAAATTAAAGTCAATGATAGTTCAAGATGACTTTATTATTGATAAGATAAATTCCATAAACAAACACTTAGCAGCATTTAATTTTGTTTCCACAGAAACACGAACAAACTTATTATTATACTGCGGATATTTATGTAAAATCAAAGTTTTCTGCATCTGTTGCAGGTAACAGGATCCACTAAAGCACTTCAATTCTTTTAATCGGCCTACTGTTCCAAATTACAGCTACTCATTTTTGTCATAAACGTACAAAATCTACAGTTTACTTATTACAAAGTCCAATACATTGTTTCATTTAGGTGTACAAGCTGATAAAAATGTTTAAAATTATAACAACCAGTCATGAGAAGTGACTAGTTGTGTCACCTTTTAAAAATTACGAGACTGCATTTATCGAGACATTGCACAGTTTTCTTACAAAATCCATCGGAATAAATAATGAATAATATGTGGTTGGTAAATATATTCGTAAAAATATCTTTACAATCTTAACATTTGTAAAACAAAGTATCTGAAATCCGTCATTTTGAGGAGTTCGATATTTTCAATGTTAACACATTGACTGCCGTGTCATCTATATATGGGCGACGGAATTATTTGTCTATATTTAACAATAAATTAGTATGCTGATATAGTGATTGTCCTAAATTTGTTTATGACCTGAAATATACGAAAAGGTTGAAGGACTACTTATTGTCGTACATTTTCATTTCTCAATAGCTATTTTATTAGATAAAATACTTTGGTTTTATAGAATCGAGGTTGTTGCTTTGACAATCACAGTGTTAAAGGCTTGAAACATTTTTAGTAGCAGTTTGTGTTTAATAAAATTTTAGAGAAAAATATTTTGAATACTATTTTAAATAGTCGTTGTTATACAATTAAAATAAAATACTATTTTAAATAAGCAGTACAATTTCCTCAAATAACATATTTTTATTTTGGTAATCCAAAACATAAAATAAACTATTTAAATTTTGCGTTAAATAGTATTTAAAATATTTCTTGACGATGAAAATATATCGAGGAAACGTGTAATATTAAAATGCAAGAATCCGTAATATTTTTTAACTGGATTTTCTCGAAAACGAGGCGTGAAATTGACACAATGAATAAAATTGACACAATGAATAAAATTGATTTCATATTTTTTATTTATTTTCTTATGTAGAATCATTCCCTCACATAAAATTCCCACTACTGTGTTAATCGTTCAAATAAAATACTATTTTAAAAACTTTTTCGAACAAATAAAATATTTTATTTCTAAAAGTGCACGTATGATTTTAAATAAAATTAACTATTTACTATTAATATTTGAAACAGTAGTTTATCCAGCTCTGCTTCTACCGACATGTAAAATACAGATATTATACCAGCATTTTTCGGTTGTACCTTCGAAACGTTTGTAGAAACTGAAATACGGAAATTCCGGTACTTATTTCGGTTTCGGTAGTATGTAGATCGCTTTCGGTGTTCATACATTTAGGTACTACACTCGCCGAAATTTCTATAAAATCAGTATGTTTTGTATTGAATTCTTATATTTATACCATACCAGTGAAAAATTTGTATTTGGTAGCATTTTGGGATTACATAAAGAAAGCATACACACCGATTTCAAAACATAACTATAACATTTATTTGTAAAAAAAAACAAATACATAATTTTACAGTGAACAAACTGCGAAATATCTATAATGTCACTTTCATTTTACAGGAATAAAGTTGAAATTAACAATTGTTTTTTTATTATTTCTATTTTAATATTTAGTGTAATCTCCATTTTTTTTAAATTACATTAAAAATACGGTTGGGCACTGACGAAACTAACTTTTATAACGTTGCTGTTTTCACAGAGGCCCACGCTTCGTGATGCTTTTTCTTCGTCTGTTAATATTTTTCCTCTCGGCATTCTAATACACGTGAATTAAATTATAACAAATTTAGATTATTTGCAATTTTCCGTAGTTGCCTGTTTAGAATACAGAGAAACACTGAGTGACTTTATAGAAATTTCGCACTTATATTATGCACCACACAGAAAAAAATCAAAACTAACGTAAATTGCAAGCATAGCGGTATAGAGTGCGCATTCCTTCTATCCCAGTGTCAACAAAGCACAAGGCCAGATACGATAATGCAATAAAAATGGTGATATTTTTAAAATATCTATGAAAATGAAGATGACTTTATAGAAATTTCGCCGAGTGCATAACGATTTCGGTACAGCCTTATCAAAATCATACCGGTTTTCAATCCCTGAGTTTAATACCAGCTATTGATCAAACTATAATGATAGAATTGTGATTTCTATCGATCGAATTTCGAATTATGTTAGAGAAGATGTTATTGGCGCAACGTTCGATCTTTTTGCACTGCCACATGGCTCAGTTACGTTTGGCCACGATGGCACAAACACGTTGTCAACGCAACTCTTACTCAGTTATATATTAAAATAATTCGTTCTTCCGGCTTTATTGAAGATTGTGCACAGCAAGTAAGTCTATCTTTCAAAATAATTTTGTTGTCTTTCCATTATTGGTTTTCTTCATGATGGTGAATATTAACATCCCGATGTATTTGCACTAAAATAATATAATTTTTCAGACGCAATATTCCCTTGATAATGATCCACACCTGGATCGAAACGTTGGGTATTAATTAAATTGAAAATTTGTTGTTGAATTTCAAAAAGATCGAACCTTGCACCAATAACATCTTTTCTAATATAATGATAGAATCGAGCGAATGAAATAATTATGAGACTATCCTAAACGTACGATTCGTAATCTAATTGACATGTCAGATAGCAGTGAAATGAATGAAATCGAGTATCAGCGCACCGGTCGCGGTCGTCAAAAGTAAGGTGAATAGAGTCGCCAGTTGACCCGGTGAACAAATCTGAAGGAAAGATGCCGCGAAAAGAGTGCCGATTCCGTAGTGGTAACGAGTTGAGATGGCCGAGAACATCGGCGGTGCCACTTCAAAGCGGGAATCCCGCGCAATCAGATTCTCTTGCCCTCCCTGCTCAGTTGAAAAACCGAGCGAGGGGCTACCACCTCTTCAGCCCTTCCTTCTCCTATCCTCTCTTTGGGCTGCCTGTTTGTGAGGATATCCGAAGGTAGCCACATCGAGTAACGATCATCTAGCAGCCGAGCAATCTCGATGTTCAGCCGACCTCCGTTAACGCTACCGTTTTTCGTGTTTTTGTCGTTGCTGCTCCTCATCGGTCATAATCAATGTTACGTGTCGATAGCCGATAGAAATGATGGAATACGATATTAACTCGTAAACTTTTGCTTAAGGAGTTATATCTGTGGCTGCAAGGAAAAACGCCGCATGTCACAATTTCAAAAAATTTGAGTTTATGCATGAATAATTTTTAAAGAAATGCTTAATCTCACAAAATATCAAACAAATTTTTACTGCACACAACACTTTTACCTTCATTTAATTCGTATATTTAACTCTTCAGTACATCATTTTGTTTCACAGAGAAAATATATTCGACCCATCGAGAAGAATGCTAAAAATCATTCCCGTCCGCTAAGGGTTAAATTAGTATTTCATTAACGTGGAAATAAACACTTATTTTTAATGTGTGCATTAATCTTGAGTGCTTAAACTCGAATTAATTTCAGAGTTACTAGGATTAATAAATTATAATTCTGTTTGAATCCCGTTAAAATAACTTCGTTGCAATTACAAATAGAGGGAATCAAACCTTTTGTGTAAGTGATTTAACCGCGGTAAATTAAGAAAATTTCATTAACTGACATGAGCAGAAACTAATATTGTAATTATCAAGTAGTTAGATATAATTGTTGTGTGTATTTCAACGTATCCTTGATTGATTTCTTTTATATTTCCGTTACGATCATTAATTTGCATAACTTTAAACACAGAACAAGATTATTAGAGATGATATAGTGAGGCACAGGCGTTACCCGTGTTCTTTTATTGCTTACTTCGGTTATGCGCCTCGGAAAATATCCCCGAAGACAGTTACTGGTAATTATGACCGCATAAAATATTACACCCGTATTAATGCGGAGAGTGTGCTTCTATATAATTGAAAGCATTTATGCGTTAACGTCGTAAATTCAAATTTTAATGTCCCCCGCTTCCTTACGGATCTAATTTGGTTTATTTTTTAACTCAACTTGCGGTAATAAATTATTAACTTGACGAATGCTATGCGAATTCTTTTCTCTGAAAAATTAGCGTGAAATTTACAAGTATTTGTATACTTTGTCAATTCAAGTGTCCCGATCACTTTGAAATTCATTTAGTAGAGCAGTTAGTAAAATGTCAATGTATTTAATCTTTTATAAACAATGTTCCTATTCTTTGTACAATATACAATATCGAATTTTTAAATCTAACATCAAGGAGAACTTCTCAAATTTCTAAAAATAGTTGAGTGTAAAATTGTTCTTGCAGAAGAACGTAAAAATTATATATAATCACTAGACTGTGGATCTTTAAGCAAAATAAATTTTTTAAGCATTACAGGCTACAGAACCAAATTTATTTTCTTCATTAATATTCTAACATGTTGAATATATTATTCTTTAAATCTTCTTATTGTTTTAAATTGCGCCTACGCATTTTTGTCATAAATGCATAAAATCCGCAGTCTACTAATCACATTTTACAATTTATACGTAAACATTAGATTGTAGATCTTTAGGCAAAATAAACATTTTGTCTATCAATTGCAAAAGACAATAGCTTAAAATTTTCAAATATTTATATTGTTTCACTTATACTGTTTATATTGTTCAAAGGCGTTGATTCAAAATCGGCCAAAATTACCCAAGACCAATTTTCCTGAAACTTTGCATATTGGTAGCCCTTTGGGTCTAACATTGATTCCGTGCAAAAACTTTTTCCCTGGACTTCACAGTTACGGTGGGGAGGGGGTCAAAGTACGTATTTTGCGAAATGTATTATGTGCTGTAACTTTTAATAAAAATACGATATCGACAAGGCACTGATACCAAAAAATCATAAAAAATTCAAGCTTTCCAACGGTGTATAAGTTTATGTAATTTATTTATTTCTAACATAATTTTTTCACGTTTTTCGTGTTTTTCGAGGCGTAAAAAATTCAGAAAAATTGCAATTCCCAAAAAAAGTATTGCCTGATTTTAACCAAAAACGCTGCATTAATAGTACATTTCATGCCCTTTCGAATGGTGTTTGTCATACCTTGGGGAAATTATTCGTTTTTGAGTTATAAAGTAAAATGTGAGTAGAAGTTGAGGCGCGCGGTCAACTACTCGACCCATATATTCATTTCAAACGCGGAAAAAACGCTTCCTGTGGTTATATATACTCTTTGGAAGCGATAGTTCGTACTTTTATTTAAATATACACGTGTTCCGTCCCAAATGGTAAATATATTATCTTCATTTTCCTGAATTTTGTTTAAATGACGAGCTATATTTGATGTCACTTGTTTTATTTTCTCTCCTGTTATGCTCCCCACAAAATGAGGAACAAACTTAGACATAATAATATCTCGCACTTCTGAAATTATTCTACATACCGTAGGTTGTGACTTATTTATCATAGCTCCAATGTCTTTTTGAGACGAACCACGATATAAATGCATTAAATAAATTGCCATCTTTTATATTGAGTTAGTGCCCTCACTTCTATTAAAACAGTATTCAGATAAGTTTTGTAGTTCGCTTTTTTTTGAGCCAGTCCAGGTTTTTAATTGGCTGTTGTGTAATTTATCAAAAAAACTACATTCATGTGGTTTATTTTCGTTGAAGTTCCGTAACTGATCAATAATATTTACAATTTAATTTATTGATAACGTTGTTTCGTTTTGTAAATTGTCCTGTAGTGCAAGTATCGAAGATTGCTCTATACTGTCGTTTGTGATATGCCTTTTGCAACATTCTGATCTTTCGTGGATTAAAATATGATCATTTATCAATATTTCTGTCCTTAATCTTTTATTAACAAAAGAAAGATTTTTTTCTTCAACACCTCTACAACCAAAGATGCACTTCGAATGACACTTAGGAGCTGCTTTTATTGGTAAAGTGGCGGAAGATTCAGTGTCCCAACCTCTCTCTCTACTAGTACTGAAGGTGATATTACACCTTGGAAGCTTGTTCCAGCTTCTTGGTCATCAGTATTTGAAAATGGAGATTCTAAAAAACATTTTTTACAAAACACTTGATTTGATTTAATTTTCTTCTCCTTCTTCGTTTCTTTTTTTAATGACAAATGCCACATTTTTCGCATTTGTTAGAACTAACATTTAGTTATTTCAGTTATTATACTAATCACGTTTACTATTAGTCACATGTACTGTCAGAAATACTGTTATTTAGACTATGCACTACACTATGTAACTTATACACTACACCGCTATTAATAAAAGAAAATTAAAATAATCCAATATTCTCATGAAATATTACGCACATATAAAATTCTTTTACAGACGATGGATCTTCACGACACGACAACGAAAATGAAACTGATTATTTGTTTTTGGTCTAGTTAAAAGAAATGCATAGATGTCTACCACGACAGCAGTAATCTTAAAGCGCGAAACGTGAAAAAATGAACACATCTCGGAAATACTTGATTTCTCTCTCAAAATTCTAGATGGTTGCGTCCGGAGAAAATGATTGTTTCTTTTAGTCCTTTGATTCTGGGTATCGATGAAAGAGTGAATAGTTCCGTTTCGGAAAATTATAAAACACTGTATGTTTCGATTGAGATCATTAAATACTGTCGTGCATATAAATCGAAACAAACTGAAGAAGATACGCTACCTGATAATTGTATAATAAGATATAAAATAAAATAAGCAATATCTGTATTCTGGTATAATTATTGTAAAATATAACCAATGTGTTTCACTGTTTCAAAACAGTAGAATTGATAACAATAGCATAGCTTTGTTATGTACAGTGTATATATAATCACAGGAAGCGTTTTTTCCACGTTTGAAATGAATATACAGGTCGAGTAGTTGACCGCGCGCCTCAACTTCTACTCACATTTTACGTTATAACTCAAAAACGAATAATTTCCCCAAGGTATGACAAACACCATTCGAAAGGACATGAAATGTACTATTAATTCAGCGTTTTTGGTTAAAATCAGGCGATACTTTTTTGGGGAATTTCAATTTTTCTGAATTTTTTACGCCTCGAAAAACACGAAAAACGTGAAAAAATTATGTTAGAAATAAATAAATTACATAAACTTATACACCGTTGGAAAGCTTGAATTTTGTATGATTTTTTGGTATCAGTGCCGGGTCGATATCGTGTTTTTATTAAAAGTTATAGCACATAATAGATTCCGCAAAATACGTACTTTGACCTCTTCCTCCCCGTAACCATGAAGTCCTGGGAAAATGCTTTTGCACGGAATCAATGTTAGACCCAAAGGGCTACCAATATGCAAAGTTTCAGGAAAATTGGTCTTGGGTAATTTTGGCCGATTTTGAATCAACGCCTTTTACCTACTAATTTCTATTATAATTTTTCCTTCTTCACTCCTTCCTTCTCCATTACTTAACCATTATGAATTTTTTTTTACTCAACGTCATCTGAAGTTCATAGTACTCTAAGTCACTGGAATACTTACCTTAACTATCGCCATAACAAAGAAAATTAATGGTATGATAAAGAGATTTGAACCAAATAATTTCACCAATTGCTATTTTTGTTACCAATAATGTAGGATTTGATGGACGAATGAGTGCGTGTATGCGTGTAAATGCGCGAATGCTAGAGAATTGTACGTGCGAGACAGCGTGAGTGAGAGACCATGAGCGAGAGAAAGACGGAGAGCGTGAGTGAGAGCATGAGCGAGAGAAAGACGGAGAGCGAAGAAACAAATGAAGCGGACGACCGCGGTGTGGATGCGTGCGAGAATGAGGAGCGTTAGTCGAACTATGAACGTATAAAGAACCACACGAAATTATTTTTAAATACACATCTTTTTTTGATTCTCTTTTTATTATACCAGGAGTTTCTTATTTTCACCCGATCCTAATCCCACAATAATAATAAATGAGTTATTTGGGAGACCCAAGTTAGACGAGTCACCCCATATGTATATCCTCGCTAATACATATAGCAAATTTCACCATTTTGATAAAACGAACAAACGTTCTAACACTTATGGATAAACAAGTTTGTGTTGTTTGTGTATACGAAATCCAGCCATAAATTTCCTGTTGTCGAGTGGTACCTGATAAGAGATACAAGTAATAGGCTTCTTTTCATTATGAATGAATAGGTGTGAAATAACTCGTGGAGCAGTCAGTCTTCTCTGGCGACTGTTCCGTCGAGTGAAGTGCCACAAAAGTTAGGGGCGAGCGTGAAGAAAACTTAGCGGTAAATCTGTTACGGCTATAAACGGTGGTGCGTGTTGCGTTACACATGTGAAAACGAGCACCGGGAATATGGTTATTGTATGTATCTATAAATTCATTTTAAATACCAAGATCTATACGCATGAATACCTCACCGAGGTTGTGCACGAATTGCCAACGATTTTGACCGATCGTTTCGGGTGACAGCACAGATTAATTGTGCAATTAAACGACACACGGTACTAGTTCCAGGAACAGCTTCGCTTTCTTCGTTCTTTTAACCATCCAACGAACAAGATTATGATTTTTAGTTAGATTCGCATGATGACCAAACAAGTTACCTAAATAGAAACGTTTAATTCTACACATTATGTATATAGAGAGTATGAAAGAATTAAGTGAATAATGTTGTTATTATTATACGTTATAATCGATCCACCGACGAATAGTTGAGGACTATTTTAAATTATATCAACACTTTGTTGTACAGGGTTATCCAAAAGTACCTTTAGAATGTTGAATGAGAATATCTGTTAAACGCCATGTTTGTTTCTTGTCACTTTCTTGTATTTCTAACTTACAATGATAGACAATTTCAACAATGGAGTCGTATACCATTGAAGAGCGTGTTAAAGTTTTTAAAATTTATTTTGCAAATCAGTGTTAGATAAAAAATACCCATCGTAAATTACGTGATTTTTTCGGCATTCATAATCGTCCATCTGAGTAAACAAGTTGAAATTTGGTTTTGATGAAACTCGATCTGTTCATGATAAACCAAAGTCTGACAGACCAAAAACAGCTCGTTCGAATGAAAACATTGCTGCTGTTCCTGAAAGTGTTGCTAATGACCCATCAACATCAATTCCATGTCGTTCTCAAGAACTGAGCATTTCTTATAGCAGTTTGTGGCGAATTTTGCATAAATTTTGATTATTTATGGCTGAAATTAAATGGAATCGACATAAGCAACGTTTATTTTCAACGAGACGGAGCTACGCCACACACAACGCCTGAAAGCATCACTTTATCACGATCAAAATTCAATGGTTGATTAATTTCAAGGAATGGTGATGTGAATTGGCCACCTCGTTCGTGTGATTTGACCCCATTGGACTTTTTTCTTTGGCGTTATTTGAAAAGTAAAGTTTATGCCAACAAACCAGCAACAATTCATGACCTGAAAAAATCACATTAACAATGAAATTGGTGAATGAAACGAGCAAATATGCCAAAATGTCATCGAAAATTTTGATGTTCGAATTGATGTCTGTAAACGTTGTCGTGGTGGTCATTTGACAGATATCGTCTTTCACACATAAATGTCCTAGACGATACCTGATAATTAAATAAAAAAGCATTAAAATTAAAAATAATATGTTTTTTATTTTAAAAAACTTCCTATAGCCTATTTTGGATAACCCTTTACGTTACTGTAAAATATGTAAGATTGCTAATACTGAGGAAAGACAGTAGCAATGCGCCTTCTACGTTCTTCTACTTTAACCCTTTGGCATTATCCGAAAGAGATTGTAGAGATTGGTTTTAGTGACTTAAAAATTATGATTTCACGATCATGATACATGTCAGACACTTAAACAATTGTCAGAAAAACCATCACTGTTAATCGTCATCGAGAACAATTAGTCAATTTGACTCGGGAACAGTGATGCCAGAAATGTCAGCTTTTCGCGCATGCGTACTGCGGCGCCTGCGGAATCCAGTAACGTATACGCGCCAAAAAAGAGAAACATCTAGGTGGCGTGTCGGGACCTTGCACTGCCATAGACGAACTTGAAGATAACGGACGTTATTTTTTATTTACTTGTTTATTTATATAATTAGAAAATATATTTTTGTTATTTTGGATACTGGAAAGGCTCTTGGCTGTTTTTTTTGTCTTGCAACAAATGTTGGTATTCTTTATAGATTCTGCCAAATACAATAAAATTTTATATTATGTTATCCTGTATAATCCAAACTTTTTTAGGTAAAGAAAGTATGTGAATGTTGAATGAAAAACATTATTTTTAAAACAGGGCCTTAAAGAACTTTCAAAAATTTGATATTAGTACAGTACTGATGCCACGCGCGAATACGCATGCGCGAAACGCTGACATTTCTGGCATCATTGCTCGGGAATTGAACGGAAACGTTCAACGTTAGCAACGCTGGAGGACATCCAGTAAGACCGACGGATGACCACAGTGCAGTGTAAATAGTTTTGTTAAAATTTTCATTACGTGTAAGTATACTTTATCGCTTTATAACTTAATTTCGGACTGTACTACAGATGTAATAAGTGCGTATATGTTTAATTATAAATCAAATATCCTGTTTAACGTTTACTTCTTACTGTTTACCAAATGTGCCAATGACTGTACTATTTGTCTTACGATTGTTATTCACTGAATATATTTTATAATAAAAGATTTATGACTCGTAAAACTGTTTGATTTTGCTGAAAAATACATATTAGCTTATAATAATAGCAAGATAAGCTCGTTTAAACATTTCAAAAAAAGATAAAAAGATTTTTACTACGATTTTGGCTTATGGTGCCATTCATTGTATTGTCCGCGCAACAAGAGTTGGCACAAAATCTCGCAATGGGGTGCAGGGGGAACGGCGGGTCCCCACTCTTGACGCAAGGCTGCGGATCCCACCACTGATCAGTGGATCCCACTCTTACGCTTACGTTTTGGCGGGAACGGTCGACATACGCTCAGCGTCACCACCATCTTATTTCATGGCCACCACATCTCTCTGTTACAGTCACACTCAATACGCTCGTTTGCTGTCTTCCTCAAACGATTCGGCCAATCGCGGAAGACGTGTAGCGCGTAGTGGGAGCATCACGTGGTACCCACAAGTTTCTCTGTGCCAACTCTCGTTGCGCGGGCTATACAGTTTACCCTATTACGATAAATGCAGCATGGCCTTTCCCCAGAAGCACTTCAGTTCTTATGAAGATATAAAAGGAAGTGGCTTGAATGTGGCTTGGGTTACTTCACACCAACCGATTTCTTTCTATGGTGGAATCCACTTATTGCTTGAAAAGTGGGGAAATACTTTCAATAAATTATTTGAAGAGTATTTCTCTTTTCAAAGAGAGGATTTTTATTCACCAAATGAATGGCAGAAACTGATTCAAGTACCTAATATTATATTGTTTTGCTCTTATGGTTTATATATGGAGGCCATTTTTCATTTATCCGGGATACCGGTACCTAAACAGTTAAAGATACCATCTAATGGCACGTAGTGCAGCGTCACGCGTGTATCCACACGTCATAACGTGTACAGGATCAAAAGATATCCTTTCGTTATCTCGCGCCGCGTACGAGACGAACACTATTCACGATGATATGATAGTTACTTGCCTTAATTGGTCGGGGGCCTTGTTTCTCTGGGTTTCTCACTGATCTCGCTGGCGTTTCGCTGACGAGTTCTGCGATGGCAGATTGCATTGCTCATCCCCAACGATTTCACTCGCGGCCGCTATGGATAAAATGCAACTTTGATAGAATTACATTAGTAATGTGCGGTGTACCACGTTCTGGCGCGATGTTCTGTCATTGCAACGTTTTTCGTGTAACGGTTGTCTGTCTGTCGTCGAGGGTTATGTTTTCTTTTGATAAACCCGTTGGATCGGTGTTGCGATTTTACTGTGGATCGTGATGCGTGCGTTTGATGGACCTTTCTAACGCGACCGTTCATTTCAATTCCGATCAGTTTATATTTTTATGTTACAGATCGATAGAGTTTCGGAACTTTTTAACAGTTTCTATTTACAACATGGATCGTAGAATTTTTTTTTAGAAAACGTTCTTGAATTGTAAGCTCCAATGAGGACATATTAGATTGCATTGTGAAATATCTGATTTTTAACAGTAACATTAAATAAACGTAACTTTTTTCGAATGAAAACTTATTGATCAAATTATGAATCATTGTAATCAACACATTCTGTTAGCGAATTACAAGTTTTTCGAATGTTTTACGGTAGAAATTGAAGTTTTAGAAGTAGAAGTTGTGTTCTTCATTTACGAGATTATTATCACCAGTCTTTTCTAGCGAGATTAGCAATTAATTTCTAGTAAGCTATTACAGTTGCACAAAGAATTTATCGAAATAGTAACGAGATTAGAATGTTTACATTATATTATGCTCCTTTTGTACCATATCGAATTTTTAAATAACGTTTTTTCTTACTATTATGAATAACCAATATACATTTGAGGTGGACAAAATTATTACTTCATCATGTAGATTAATCATAGATGCATTCCTCCATATAATACACTACTTTCCATTTTTTATTTAACAAATTTAATTATATTTCTTCTTTAGCTGTCGTCATTGTTGGCATGGATGAAAAAGGCAATCGAGAATAATGGATTATCATTTTGTTATGTCTCAGATTTTTAGTAGTGACTTATAGTTTGGCTGATGAGTATTTCGGTGATCGTCAACCTCTTTCGGTGTCCAATTAGTATAACTAATTAATTTGACCTTATTTGGACAGGATTCATTCGATTCGTTTGATCGATAGCTACGACATCGAGTTGGATGTCCAGGCTGTGGCAGCCGTATCGTCGTATTGTTAATTATCTGTCAATGATTACGCGTCTCGCAATTTAGAAAACCATCGAACGAAGTTAAGGTTTTCTGCGTAAAGCATAAATTATCGTCTTTGCTGACTGGATCGACTATGGTCGAGCACGCACCGACTCGGTAGCTTATTTGGATATTTTAACGGCGCTTCTGTGTACTGCTCGATGTAGAAAAGCAGGAAGTTTCTATCCACAATTACCTATGAAAAATTGATAAATCCTTATAATATTCAAACGCTTCAATAATTTATCATTCTCGAAATGAAAGTGTAAATGCAAGAATACATATGTCTAAGAAAAATTGACGATGTTTACGTTTATGATACAACTGTTGGAATTTTTTTAAATTTCTTTTACATTTTATGGCCTCTAAAATGGACGTTGACAGCATGCTCATTTATGAAAATCACTTGGAGGATCTTCATAACATTTATATTACAGCTTCTGAAAGACACGCAAATGTTTCTTTTCTTCATAGCTGTTGAAAGAAAATCACAAGTTAGAAAAGCATTATTATTATTACTATTATTATTAATATTTACTTCGAAGAAAATTCAGAATATATACTTTCTAAATAATTCTAAATTGTTTTCATAATTCTAAATTTGAAACACTTGATGGTATACTGAATTTAAATAATATTGACACCTCATTAGCAAATTAGTGGGTTACTCAACAGTGTGCTGAATATTTTATGGGTATTTCATCGCCACAAATTCTCTTATATTCAATGGATCTTTCACTTGCTGAGATAACGGTAAGAGCTTGAGCTTCTCCACCATTCTGACCATAGTCATCAAGTTTTAACGTAGGAGAACGTAGAGTTCTTTGTAATTTTGTCTGATCTTTAATGTATCCACTCTTTTCCATTCAATTTGAAACACATTATAATCCTCTATTATCATGTTTGTACCGTTATGCGATTGAGAATTCGCATTACACCTACTTGAGTTTTCAATAAAATTCACATTAAAACTTGTTTTAGTATAATCGTTAGCAATTGTTTACACTCAAAGTTTATTGACGCCTTTCACGGCGCCGCGACGCGACGTAACGATACTTAAAGGAAGCCAGAATTTCCAGTTTTCCTCTACCAAATTATTATTATTACTCTCTGTCAAACATACAGATATAAATATAAGATATACAAATTACGAAATTTAAAATGATATTGAAATTATTTTTTATATGATTTCTAATATAATTTCATGATAATAATTCTAATTCATATTAATTACAATGTTACTGCGATGATATATGTATATAATTATAAAAGTATAAAAGATACTTTGTCCATTAGTATTAAACAAGTTTTTAATCATTTTGACAAATACATCGCTGAATAGTACTACGACAATATTGAACAATTTTTGCAAATACTCAAAATATCAATTTAATAACATACTGATTTATTAAGTATCGTATTCGGAACATCAATTTAATTTGTAATATTGACGTAGATAATTTACAGCTCAAACCTTGTCTGCGTTTCTCTTATGGACCTAGTTTTAATAAACGATATAAAATAAACTGTCTTCCTGGAACTTTTACTACACAAATTATAAAACACTTGTTCCATGAGAAGATTTTTTGAAGAGGTCTCTATGTTTTTGATATGTTTTTGAACGCATAAATGTATGTATGTGTGTATAAATTCGAACAGAATTAATTTAAACACAAAAGATAACTGCTTATTTTAATCCAGAGATCGTAATTGATTTTCAAAAAGCATTAAACAGGTCCTTCGGATAAATTGACAATAGATTTCATAAAATAAAACGTTGTAAATGACAGGCATTGTTCTAACAAAAGCAAATCGTTTTGTTTTCTTTTCTGGTCTATTCGGATGTAATTGGTATAACTTGTTGACTACCGCATCAATCATATGTGGACGTCGCAATTCTTCGTCTATGTTCAACAATTAATTTTTTTTTAAATACAGATGTTCGAACCGAAATGTACCTCTGCATTTTTTATTACGTTGATCAAATCATTTTGATTTTGTTGGATCTTTTGGTGACGGTTGTTGGTCAGTGAATGTGTTACGGGATGACAGCAGCGACGAAAACGGAAACTATGATTACCATCGACGACGCTGACCACGAAGTTGACGACACCCTATGATGAAAGATATATGAACAACGATGAATATTACCTTGCCACGTGTAAAACTTTTCCTCCCCGTGTTATCTCCCTTTATCTGCTGGTCTTTTTACCTCGTTACGAGCAAATAAATCGACGAGGTCGACGCCGAGGTCGCGTTCTATGGTCGCCAATAGGAGGTCAGCCAACGCTGATTCACTATTACCAGGGATATGGTCGTCGCTTCTGGGTGGTAATTAGCTCCAATCCCGGTAACGGCGTCGTATATCTCGTGGCAATTTTTACATGACTCGGCCCCGACATGGCGGCCCTTCTGTGCATCCTTTTTTCCGCTATCGTTGAATCCCTTCTTTTGCTACCGAGGGACTTAGTATACGCTGCCGTCTTCTTGTCGTTAATCGCTGAAAACGATTCTACTTCGAAGTTCCTGCTCAACTGCAGATCTATTAAATATCAAAATAAATTACAGTCCTGTGAATACTTACAAAGTCAAGCAAATTCTCTTTGTATTATTTTTTCTATATTTTCAAGAAACCACTGATCGTGTCTGTATATGTTTGTGATCAGGTACCACAAACTTTATATGTAATCAGTTTTTTGTTGCCACCTGTTGGTACTGTTTCTTTGCTGAATGTTACAAAATGAGACTATTAGGCCTGTGAACATTTGTAAACTTTTTTTCGATTTGAAAGCTCATTATTTTAGATCAAATTATTTTAGATCAGATGTCTCATAACAGTGTATTTGGAAGTTCGCGAAGAATTGTAGCTTTTCATTATGCTATGTGGAACAGAATTGAATGATTTCAAGAAACATCGAATTATTGATCTCAGAAGCTGTAGGAAGGCACAACGACAAACTGGAAATTTAATCAATAGGTCGCAGAATGTCGTTAAGATTTTCTTAAAACTTAAAACTTGGTGTTAAATATTATAGCAAAGAACTTGTAAAAATAAATATAGGTATACTATTTCATTAATTTTGTATACTTTTTATTTTGTGGAGTTAGTCGATTTGTCAAATGAGCGGCTTAATTCTAAATAACGAAGGACACAAAATTAATTTTATTTCGCGTATATCATTACACAGGTTGAGTCACGTAACTTGCACATCTCAAATAACTTTTCAATTATCTGTTCAATGGAATATTGTTTAATATAAACGCTGCACGGTTTCATTGGAGACAAATGACGATGTATCAGTTTTTCTTGCATATGCAGCGGTTTCAGAATTATTAAGGTCAACTTTATTTCGTTAAATGGAATCATATATTTTTTCGTCATATACATACAATAGAATATTCAATTTCAAGAAGAAAATATTAACCTATGCTGGTCTCAAAGTTAACAGTTAACGATATCGTTAACAATAAATTAAGCCTTTTGTGTTTACATTTGTCCGTTTGAAACCATGCAACGTTTGTGTAAAACAATTTTTCATTAGACAATTCAATTTTTCACAAGAATTTAGAGTAAGTCTGTTTTCATTTAAGAATTCGTCGATTTAATGTGAAATCATAATATATTTATTTCAAGTGTCCTCATAATTTGAGCACGCATTGTGTAATAGAATAGATATAAAAATAGGACACTTTATTTGTTGCTGCAAATTATGTGCAAGTAGATTTAAGATGTCCCAGAAGTCCCTCTGTGTTCGAAGGACAGATGAGGTATCAATAAATTGTATGATTAATAAGAGCATAATTATAACTTGACAGCCGACCTTATGCACAATAAAAATTTTCTGCATAAATTACAAAGTACTGGAACCAAATAAAAATTTGTCTCTTCCTTTAATAATTTCAAATTTTTCTTTACTATCTTATGTTCATTTTTGTCATAAATGCATAGGGTCTTTAGTCTAATTATAACATAACACAGTACAATAACAACATGTATATACGGTGGCTCACGAAAGTATTCGAACGCACTTTATTAGGAGGTTGAATAAGTTCTCGCTGTTTTTTTTATGGAATGATTGCTTTATTTTAAAAAATTGGTAAAAAATATGTTCTTGAAAGTATTGTCTCTCGCTAGCCATTACTTTTCCCCATCTTTCTGGCAGCATAGTAATTCCATGTCGGAAAAACGACACGTTTTGAGGCAATCCAAGAGTGGACCCATTTTTTGATATCTTCATAAAATTGGAAGCGCTGCTCAGCCAGGCCATGTGTCATCGATCGGAATAAATGGTAATCTGATCGGGAAATGTTTGGTGAATACAGCGGGTGGGGTTGTACTTCCCATTTAAGTGTTTTCAAAAACGTTTTCACCGGTTTTGCAACATGTGGCCGCGCGTTGTCATGCTGAAAAATCGCTTCAACTTGTACAGCAACCAACGTCCTTCCCGTGAATCATTCCTAATGCTTTCAAACGTTTCGAATCTGTTGTGTGATCAACTCCTAATGATTCTGCAAGTTCAGCTAGTATCTGACACGAGTCTTCATCAAGTAATGCCTCAAATTCTTCGTCTTCAAGTTTTTGTTGTGCGCCAGGGCGTTCTCTATCTTCAAGATCAAAATCATTATTTTTGAAGCGTCTAAACCAATCTCTGCATATTGTTTCCGACAGAACATAGTCGCCGTAGGTGTCAACAAGAATTCTGTGTGCTTCAGCTGCAGATTTTTTTTTAATAAAATAGTGTAGTAAAATTCCCCGCAATTACTCTTTCTTTGGCATGAAATTCGACATTTAGCACAATGAAAGAAAAATTGTTTATACTTCAGTGGAATGACATACACTGAATTTTAACCTTGCATATATGTAGTACTTCATTATAGATACGTTACTATCTGAAACTAAATTCACGCAGTTCTGGTATTACCACCTTTCGGAAAACAGCGAGAACTTATTCAACCTCCTAATAATTTGGAATAACTTTCTTAAAATTGGACCAAATAATTTGACTTTTTCTTTGGCAACTACAAGCACTGATTTACTAAGTGGCATGCAAAATAAATTTGAAAAAATCACAGTTGGTAGGAATCAGATGAAAAAATAAAAATGGCACTTTTTAAAACTTTTTTATTTCAGTTCACAATGAAAATTTAAAATATGCGTTTTATAGATCTATGTTAGTTATGCATATGCCGAAAATTTTATAGAAGTCGGTTGACACAGAAAAAAACGACACGCATCGAAAGTTGTAAGAATCTGTGGATTTTAAACAAAATCTGACCAAAAGTCGTGAAAAACTGCGATTTTTATCAGTTTAACCCCTTCGCTTACAATATCGTCTGAGAGACGTGATGAAGATTCTGAACAGATTTTAACAAAGATGAATGTTATTAATTTCCTTTAAAACGAAATAAAATTGTATTTTGTTTTTGTTAATGTACAGCCATTGGAGAACATATAGACATGCAATAGATATATATTTTCTCCTTTTCCTAAGAAATTATGAACTACAAAGAAATTCTAATCACGAAAACCGTAAAATAAATCGTAGAGCAAGGGGTTAAACCGCTTGTAGCACGTGTATATATTAATCGATTTCGATGAAATTTTCAGCATGTGTATTACTAAATAAGGAATAAAAAAGTTTTAAAAAGTGCCATTGTTATTTTTTTATGTGATGCCTGCCTATTGCAAATTTTTTCAAAACCTTTTTTGCACGTCATTTAGTAAATCAATGCTTCTAATTGCGAAAGATATATATATATATATATATATATATATATATATATATATATATATATATATATATATGTATATGTATATTGGTCGTTCATAAACATCCGGAGTCTAGTTATAATTATCTCTTCGTATTCAAACTTTTTCTCAAATCATTTCACGGAAAAGAGTCCCAGACCTATCAGCACGACGCCCATCGATTAGGAAATTATCGTGTGAAGTATCGAACGCGATCCTCTTTCTTTCGTAGAGCGTGGAAACTGCGATGACTCTATCGACGCGGTTATTGGTTAAAAAAAGGTACTCGAGGGAAGGCAATGTGGGAACAAGAGTGGATCTTCTGAAAGAAAGTACGAGGTGAGAGAAGGAAGAAGGAGGAAGCGTAGGAGGAGCTTGTTGAAACGATGAAAGGGGATTTCATTGAGAATCTCTCTATCGAGAGAACGGTGGCAAAAAAGATGAAGGGTGATCCGCGTAACAGGTGCCTAATTGTTATTTGTCAATCCTTAAAGTTTAGGCTTTCACGAAGCTATTCTCAGCCGATCGCAGCTTTGATCGTCTCAGGAAATGATCGGTTTATAATTAAACCGTTTGGAACAGAGGAAGCATACATTTTAATCGGGTTCTAACTCCACCCACTTTTAACCGTCCATATTTTTTCACAAATCTTTTTCATAAGAATCGTTTCATTAACTTTTTCATAAGTTAGTGCTGAAATTTATTTTATTCCCAGCGATACTTGCAATTAATCTGAAACCTTAATTGCGAGTAAGCGGAAACAAAATTATACTACTAGACCATAAAAAGTACAGTAGTCTCATTTTGAACGTGAAAATCTTGAAATCGTTCTTTTAGTCTTATTCTTACATCATTTAAATCAGCTCTTTATTTGCTCCTACATATAATTTATGTTATAAATGAAATTCCTTGTATTTGGATTATCGAAACAAAGTTATTCAGAATAATGCATTTTCTGATACTATTTAGAACAAACACTTTTGATATTAAATATTTATTCGGTTTGTTTAACTAATATTAATATCCCTCAATCTTAATATCGATTTTTCAATGCATAAGAATTTCACTATTAGATTAACGTTTAACCTTTAAATAGTATCGATGTAATTCATTTAACAATTTCTTCTAATAAATTTAATAGGTACATATAACGATACACTTTAATTTTAATATTAATTTTTCAATTTACAAAAATTTTATTACTAATGACTTCTTGGTTGCACGATACATAAATTTTTCAATATACAGTAAGTTTAAAGAGTTCTGCCTTAATTATTAAATTTTTAAGAACCAAATATATTCATGGTAGGAAATATTGAACCAAATGACAACACATGATCGCTACATAACTATATTTACTGGCTAAATGAAAATTCATTTTTAATGTGTACTTAAATAATTTATATAGTATTTCTTGAATATAAAATATATTAATAATTGTATAAACAATACGATGAAATAGTCAAATTTTTCTAAGTTTTTTAACATAAAGTTCGAGAAAAAGAGATGTCGGAAGTCTTCTACAATATTTAATATCCATGGAATGTTGCACATTTCTTTCAAGTAATACTTAACTTTTCTTCTTTATATTTCGTAAGGTGCCAAATGTTAACTCGAGAAGTTCCTACATAATTAAACTAATTTAATTAAAGAAATCGAAATTAGAAAGTTAAACTTGATTATAATGGATTCTACCGTTGATGTCACCGAATTAGATAAAAATCGAAAGACAATAAGTTCGTGTTTTGTCGGCAGCATGACGCATTGTGCGAGGTAGCAGCTAACGTAATTCACCAACAAAATAGATTTCGATAATGGAACTTTTGGACATTAGGGTATTCGGGTAATGTGCTGTTGCGAGGGACTTTACTGTATTACTGGACGCAGGCAGTTGCAAATGCAAGAAGATACACTTGATTTCTTCGCTTCAAGCCCAGTCTTTTATGCAAGAAGCTGCCCATACATTGCCGCTACGAGCACCATAACGCCTGTCTGGCGATCAGCAACTATGCATTGATTACCACCCATAAGAAACGACAGTTAAGAGAACTTTTAATTTACAACTTATTAAAATTTCCCTCCTTGTTTCCCCACTTCCGTAACCGAGTCGCTAACTATCCGGTCGTTCGTTTGCAAAGTTCTCTTGTCCTTGATCTTCGCCAAATGATTTATGGAGACGCATTTACAACGACACGACGCGTAGCGTACCCAACGGAAGATCTGTCAATAAACTTGGCGAACGGTATTCTACCTTCGGACGCACGGTGATTACCAAAGTATCGTTGAGAACGTGTCGGCGAAATCAGGAAATGGCCTTGAGTAAATTTAGCTGTAGAACCTGTAAGGATACATGAAACAAATGAAGACTTCAGGTGGTGCATCTGCTCCAAGATGGTCTTTTCGAAATTATCTACCAAGCTCACCGGCACCGGGTCGATTGTGATAAATGATAAGTTTCAAGTGTTCAAAACATATTTTACAGTTGGCTTTACAATTACTTTCAGAGAAATTACAAAAAAGCCGCGTTAAGGCTCAATTATTCTTAAAATTACTATACAGGGTGAGGCATTTAAAACAGGACACCTACATAACTCACTCGTTTTTGGATATACATAAAAGAAAATGCCTTGGACCAAACTTATTCGGTATCGAGGGGCTGATCATCCGATATTACTAGTTTCTTGATAGGTGGAGGCGTCAAGGAGATATGAGGGTCAACTCTGTTTTTTCAAATGGAACAGTATGTTTTTTTACTTACATTCTGATAGAGTATTTCAAGACGAATACAATGACCTATTATTAAGATCATTCAAGGTCACTCAAGGTCAACTGCAAGAAAAATTAAATTGTCTCAAAGCACTCTTCGAATACTTTTGTGCATTCTCTGGTTGTTGGCATATTGCTCTTGTAACTGCTGACAAGGGTCACAGAACGTAAACAAACATTCAATCACATTGTATCTTCATCGATAATTGTCGACAACACGGGTCTGCGGAGGGACAATTATGCGCGAGGGATATCATTGTTTGAGGTTTGCCGAACGTAGAGAAGGACAGCCGAGCTCGAGAGGCCTCGGTCACCGAGAAATGTAAACATAACTAATCCGAATTTCCAACTTCTTTGTTATTCATTATTTTTTATGGGACTTCGATGACCATATTTGTGGCATTTTTCAAGTTGGAAATTCGGATTAGTGTGGTCTCACCGATATACCCGAGCCGCATGGTGTCATATTTCTCGGTGACCGAGGCCTCTCGACCTTCACGGCCCCTCAAAGGGGTACACCCCGCACTAGTGGGGATATCTCAGGGACAATTATGTCGGAGACATTTGGGACAATTACCGATGAAATACTGTAGATGGTTCAGAAAAGGAGATTTTTACTTATCTGATAAGAAACACTCCCAGATTTGAAGATAGAAGAATAGTTACTTTTCTTGGAGAAAGAGATCCTGAAAAATCAATAAGTGACCTTGCAAAACTGTAAGAGACAGGTAAAGTTATTACTTGTAACCGATTAAAACAATTGGGCAAGATGCACAAATTTTTTTAATAAAATATTTGCAGAATTTTGTAAACAACCTAATAAAACCTGTAATAATTTCGTGAAAAAGATAATACAACAATAAACCTTGGGCTCATTTTAAATTTTGAAGCCTCTGATCTCACCATCCATTGTTCATTTTTTCCAAAGACGATTTTGAGTGATGTAGCGGGTGGAAAACTTAAACAATATTTTCCCTCGAAAATGCTACCATTTACGATACCAAAAAACTTGATGCTCGATTTTTTTAGTCGTTTTATTAAGCTTTGAATGAAAAGTGTATTGCCAACTTAACAATCATGCAAGGTACACCATGAGAGCTTCACGCAACCGAATGTGTTTCTCATTTTTGTTCCATAAAACAGTGAAAAAAATCGTACATCAATTTTTAAAGGGTTGTTGCAACGGGGAGACTTCCATCTTTACATGTGCAGTACATTCATTTAGGAATAAATTTTTTTAATAATTTGAAATCAAATGGATCTTCAATTTCCCAAATATTGCATGTGTCAAAATATATTAAAGGAAAAAGAATAATTATGTGCAAAAGTAGAGTGTTCAAGCTTTAAAATTATTCCAAATTTGGTGTTGTGCAATTGCATTGACGAAATTATGGCAAGCTAAGTATCTACAATTTCTTAAGAATTGGAAAATTAGTATTCAATCACTTTTTGGATCCTCCGTATAAAACGAGAAAATGAAACCAAAGCTTCGTGACAAAAGTTACAAAACATAACATATACACTAACATTCTCAATAAATCAAGTATAATGTAAAAGGACATGTTCGAAAAAGTTCAGACCTCTTGTTGACATTCTCGAACGTGGTTCGCATTATAAGATAAGTTAAACACGAGGGACAAACAACATTTAACCCCTTGTCGTACCCGCTAACTCCCGATTGCTCGGGCCATAATAAACAAGAAGGTCGGTCACGCGTCGAGCCATTTAGCTGTTTAGCCGTGTGCTCGAACTTGCGCAAAATGTACACATGTGTCTTATGACATGTATATTTCGGCGCAACGAAAGGAATTGTGAAATGATAAACACGTTTTGGCACAACTAATACTTTTAAGATGTCTGGGCAGTGATGGGAATGTTGGCGCTTTTCATGCGCATGTGCGCCGATTTTAGCCTCAGTCAAGCACGAAAATCGGGTACCTTGGTCGTCCCGCTAATTTCGCAAAATTTATTATGATTTGATTTTGAAAAATGAATGTACAACATGTGTACGTATATATACAGGGTGGCCCACATAACTCTGAACATCTCAATATCTCGAAAACTATGCCATCGATTTTAAGTTCTTAGTCTTAAATTACATGGAACTGAAGGGCCTTTCTGACTACATAAACGTGAAGTGGCCTCCCTTCCCTTTTAACGGGGGAGGGGAGGTACCTTTATAATTTTAAATGGAACCCCCTATAAAATGTTACATATTTAGGTTCTACAGGAAAAAAACAAGTCAATTTTGTCTGAAACATTTTTTTGTCAGATACTTCCATGATGAGATATAACAGTTTGGAGTTTCGAGTTGTAGATACTTGAAGCCCTCGGAAATAGCGTTATGGAATTATATATATATATATATATATATATATATATATATATATATATATATATATATGGAAGGGAAGGGTACTAAAATAACTTTAAACGAAATATACATATAATAACAAACCCACTACTTTCGCCCCAATAGTACCCCACAAACTTCGGACGTAGCTTCGGTGCTGCCGAAACTCGCGCATGCGCGTGAAAAGCGCCAACATTCCCATCACTGTGTCTGGGAAGTAATTATGATCAATTCATCGGTGAACAAAAATGATGTATAATTTGAAAGTGGATAATGTATCAGTGACAATTTGCAAATTAATACTTAATTTAAATTAATAATGTTTTGAGAAAAGTCGTAGAAAATTAGTAATCTTTGTGTTAGTGTTGTTTCGTTTGTCACGAATGAAGTACCACGAGCCAGGCTCGCGTTGTTCACGTTTGGTCCGAACGAAATAAATACCACGAGCCAGGTTCGTGTTGTTTACGTTTGGTCCGAACGAAGTACCACGAGTCAGGCTCGTCCTTATGGTTTTTGGCCCAAATTTCTTACCACGAGTCTCACTCATTGTTGGGGCCAAGGGATTAACCCTTAGCACTCGAATGGCGACTCTGAGGCGCCACTACAAATTGCTCCACCATTGTTCAGAATATTGTTTACATGATTAAATTTGTTTATATGTAATAAATTACCAAACATTTAAATATTGTTTGAGGTACTGTATCAGTTTCGTACGCATATAATGAAAAAAATTATGTACAATGGAAATATTCTAGGTTAGACGAAATGTTGGTTCTTTTAGTTAAAATAGCTCCGAGTGCAAAGGGTTAATTGAAGCCGAGAAGCAAAGAGTAGTTGAAATTTTTAAAAAAGGATAAAAAAAAACGAGCATTTCGAAGGTGTTTAGTGTGAACCGCTGCGTAATAACAAAAATTATGAAACGATCTGAAGAGTTTGGAAATGTTAAAACAGCACTCCGAACCGACAGATGGCGAAAAACATATCAGACACTAAATCACCGATTTGTAATACTCTCTAAATACAATCCATTTTATATTGCTTCTGAAATAAAACCACTTGAATTTTGAAAGCATATGCAGCCGGACAGTTAGCAATCGTTTAAACGAAATAAATATTTTTTTCACGCATAACATATAAGAACCCACATGTTTCTGAACGGAATCGGAAAGCTCGGTTTGAATTCTCCAAGGAGCACATCCATTGGCTTGCTACATAGTGATTAAAAATTCTATTGGGTGATGAAAGCAAGTTCAACTTATTGATAAAACCACTCCAGGAGTAACGTGTGACATCCCAATGGACAGCAGTTCCATATCAAGTATCCGAAACCAACAGTAAAAGATGGTGATCATTACATAATGATCCCAGGTTGTTTCTCACGTAACGGCCCTGGTTCACTAATACAAATAAAAGAACTTATTGATAGGTTTGTGTGGCGTGATATTTTAAAAGATCATATGCTGCCATTTGCCACTGAGAATATGTCAACAAGGTGATGTTGCAACACGTCAATCATTTTAAACATTCTTCTAAAGTAATTAAAACATTTCTCATGGAACAAAATATTATTGTACGCAAGCGGCCAAATCGGTTTTCTGAGTCGAATTAAATAGAACACCCATGGGATCACGTTGGATGTCAAGTGGGAAGATATTTTTTCACAAACAGAACAGAGTTAATGGGAAAGATGATGAAAATGGGGTGTGAAATACCTACTCACAAGGAGAAGACGCGGTCATTGGGTCTTAGATTTTGCCGAAACTTTGCATACTGGTAGATTTCGTTCTCCTCTTTATGAAAATATAGCATTATAGGCGTTGATACTCAATAATTTTTGAGATATTTACAATTTAAATTTCATTATACCCGTTAAGCCGTAAAGTACAGTTTTGGTTGAAGTTTTTGTCAATAGTCAAACGGCGTGATGGTAACGTACTAGATTCATTACCGGGAAGGCCAGTGTTCAAATCTCTTTTTTTTCTATTTTTTTCTTTTTTTCTGTCCAGTTTATCTATTTTAATTAATTGTATTTTGCACACGAAAAATACACTGATAATATCTATAGGAAACAAAATATAAAAATTTTATTGGAAAGGAACGTAATATGAAAGAAACACTAACTTCATCAATCTTAACGTATCTCAAAAGTTGTTGAGTATCGACGCCTATAATGCTACATTTTCATAAACAGGAGATCGAAATCGACCAATATGCAAAGTTTCGTGAAAATCTGAGACCCCATGACCGCGTCTTTTCCTTGTCAGTTTTATTTTCGATTGATCGAATCGATGCCACACAGATGCTATACAATCATCAAATACAATGGTTGCCCAACATTATACTAGATTATTACAAGAATTAGAGATATTTACACCCAGCTGTTTTTGCCAAAGAAGACTATAAAGTTCAAGGAAAGTATATTTCTTAAGTTTTGTCATATAGCTTTTCTTTTACTTTCTCAATTGTATATTAACCTTTAGCACTCGAATGGCGACTCTGAGGCGCCGCTACAAATTGTTACACCATTATTCAGAATATTGTTTACACGATTAAATTTGTTCATATGTAATAAATTAATAAACATTTAAATATTGTATGAGGTACTATATCAGTTTCGTACGCATATAATGAAAAAAAAATTATGTACAATGGAAATATTCTAGGTTAGAAGAAATGTTTGATTTTTTAGTTGAAATAGCCCCGAGTGCAATGGGTTAATTGTTGACCTTATACAATTATACAATATTGTCTCTACGTTATTTTTTATTCCAACCAATGTACATCGAGAAAGGAGAAATATACAGTCATTTTCAATCGAGTTATAGCATAATATCGAGATGTGCACGCGCGGTACGTCTTTGTGAGCGTAGCACGGGTCAAAGACGCGCTGAGAAGAATTTCTTTAATGAAAGGAACTTCTTTATAGCTTGAAGCCGATACCTGCCGCGTCCGAAGAACAGGACCAATGTTCCGGGGCAACTATTATTTCAAAATTTCCAAATCTCATAGACGCATTGTGACTTAATTCGCCTACTCGCTACGGCCACGATGGGTGGTCGATATAGATTTCCTTGGCGTTTCCCGTGCGAACGCACCCCGTTGAGCGGATGCGAGTCACAAAGGAGAGTACAACCGGTCGGTCGATCGTTTGTTTGAATTCAATGGATCATTTTTAAAATGAAAGTACGCGAATACGTGGTATCGTTCAAATGGTCGTTAATCCACAATTGAAATAGAGATAAATTGCGCGGTACAGTAAACCCTTATTTACGACGAATAATTAACTACGTCTATACGATCCGATCTGGATAACTCTAACCTCTGTAACTCGAGTATCTCTATAAGACAACAATTTTGTTTGTTTATTTATTTTGAGAGCCTCTGTAGGTCGAAATAAAATTTATTTTACTCTAAAATTATTTACTGCATGTCCAGATGCATTATTGTATGTTACCTCTGTGCCTAACTCAAAAGAATAGTGGAACCACTGCAAATCAAAATATACCCTTATAAGTTGACCTTTTTTAATACATATGGCAACGTTCATCTTATAATTTTAGTTTAAATTAAGTTTATAGGTTTATACAGTAAGTAACTCACGTTAGAATTGTTCTTTCTTTCAGCCGTTATAATTGAAAAATGGGTAACCTTTGTACAAAGCTTCTGTACCTCGAATTTTTAATTGTTAAACTCCTTTTACTAGAAAATCTCGATAAGTCGAAACCTCTATAAGTCGAAGATTTTAGCTCTCCCCTTGAAATCTGAATTATTGAGGTATGTAAAATTAAGAAAGATGAATCGTAACACATCAGTTTACTCTACGGAAATAAAAAATTTCTTACACAATTTGATTTCTAATATGACCCATAAATTGAGTAAAAATTCCGAAGCAACTCATACAAGATTCATATATGTATTTGTTAGCATCTAATTTTTGTAATTTTTACCAAAGAAATTGTTCAATTAAGAATGTGCTAAAGCACCATGGTTTCTAATGTAGTGTATCACAAATAAAAATACCAAAAAAATGCTAAGTTATGTCTTTTATGGTAGTTATATTAATAAATTTATGACGCATTTTACTTGTACTCTTATTAAAAATATACAATTTTAATTCTATTATTCTAACAATTATAGCTTAGCTTGTTTTCCTAAAAGTTGTTTTATGACGAATAGATGTAACATAACAAAAAAATACATTTTTTTATTGTTCGGAAAAGTTTATAAATCTAAATAACAATTAATACAATAAAGTTACTTTATCATTATAATATATGATTACAGGTGGTGTCATTTTTATTGGTGGTGAACCATTTTTCTCTTCTATAATATCTCTTCGTACTTTAAGGAAAAAGAATTAATATGCTGTACCAACATGCCCCACACGTTGACCTTATAGAAAATAAGAGCATATAAACAATTATAAAGAAGAAGTTTATGCATACATCTTCAGGTGGCTCGAAGGGTCACTATGAACTTTCACTTTTTACCATGAAGGATTGAAACCATCAAATATTTTCTGCGAATATAAATGTTCGAATACGTACACTCTATCAAATGAAAAGCTTGATCAAACCTCTAATTTCTCGATTTGATGAAGTTATACCTATACAATTTTGAAAAAAATTTCTTTGTATGAACCTGCTTTTGTATCAACAAACCTCGGTTTCCCCTAGCGTTCAATTTTCCCGGAAACTGATAAATAACCGACCGAAATGAACTTCCGTTTCAATTCACCGATATGGGAACGATTTCCCCCTGATGCCGTTTCGTTTTCGATTCACTCAATAGTTCTATGATTGTGATTGGGATGACTCGCTGGAAAGTATTTCAGTTCCTCGTTTGCGCATTCTACGTCCCACACTTCTTTGCGTTTCTTTCCTGAAAAAGGGAGTCGGCAATATCATTCGGTAGCTACGTTATTGCAGAAGAACGCCGACGTCAACTATATTGACACGATTGTAGACGATTCGACACGAGGAACTTCCTACTTCTTCTGTCGGGAGGAAGAAATGCCTCCCAGGTCGAAATTAATGTTACTGTGGCCCACCGTTGACTTTAGTCAGCTACTGTTCATTGTGTCTCTCCTGAAATTGGTCTCATCCAGACCACCTTGTTCCGATTACTCTGGGGAGCAGAAACGAATAAGAAAATCATTCTTAAATGGGGAATGATGAAAGCGAAAATCGGTCTGATTTGCTAGATGCGATAGCTGCAGAACTTGATCAGTGGCGGCCATATACTTACGTATACTTAATATTTTAACTTTAAAACCTGACTTATTTCTACGGAACTCAAATAATGGCATCAACAATTTATGTCTAAGAGTTGTAGACCCTGATGTACATATCTGCAGTAGAACTTTCACTTATTTCAAGAAAATAACTCTCACTAGTTCAAATTCTGGATGACAGCTACAATGCAAAGATTATGCGAATAAAATTTCATTTTCTACAAAAAAGGTCTCTCGATATTTTGCCATATTTCGCATAGTTACCAAGATATTTGCAAATTTATAGAAAACACGAAATCTACTTTACCGGCTAAACCATAACCTCAAAACGAGGAGCCACGGAAATCGTACTCTCCCCCGAAAGAGCATTTAAAGTGGACGCCCCTGCAATGGTCCAAAGTAATTTTTACAGATGAATCGAAATTTAATCGATTTGGATCCGATGGTAAAGTATATGTGAGATGTTCGCAATGGAGAAGAATTTCATAAAAATTGTATTAAACCGACTGTAAAAGGTGGTGGTGGGTCAGTACTAGTTTTGGGGGGCTATGACACTGAAATGTACAGGTCCTATTCATCGGATAACTGGAATCATGGACAGATTCGTGTATTTGGACATTGTAAAAAATGTATTGCTACCATTCGCCGAAGAATACATGCCAAACGAATGGATCTATCAAGTGGATAATGATCCGAAACACTCCGCAACAGTCGTCAAGACATTTTTGAGTGACAATAATATTCACGTAATGAAGTGGCCGGCACAATCACCGGATCTGAATCCAATCGAGATGCTGTGGATTGATGTCGACAAACATATAAAAAAACAAAAGCCGAAAAATATGGATCGATTGTATACTACTGTACAGGAAGCATGGAATTCGATGCCTGCTAGCAGATGTGCTCGACTTATCGAACCCTTGCCGCGAAGGTGTGCTGCAGTTATAGAAAATAAGGGATTATATACGAAATATTAATGTACTATAATTATGAGTTAATGAAACATGTGAATACATAGACATTTCGATATGTACTTAAGTATGTGTCCCCAGAATATTTGACCCTTAAGTATTAAAATATAAAAAACTCTTTTGTTATAGTAAATTAAGGAAAGCTACAGGCTGCCCTCGACTTTCGCACATTCTATTTTCGCACAATTCGCTATTTCGCACATTTTTAAAGATTTAACTGTTTAATCCTCTGCGATCGGATGTCCCCTCTCAGGGGTAAAATTTATTTGTTTAAGTTTAAATATTTCGCCCTTATAAATTGATAAACATGAGTCAGAAACGGAAAAACTGCAGTGTTGATACGAACAAAAAGAAGTTAAGGACTCATAAACTTCATACGATCGAGACAAAGATGGAAATAATTAAACGTTCTGAAAACGGTGAATCTTTTGCTTCAATCGGACGTTTGTACGGTGTAAACAGATTTACGATATGTTCAATTTTGAAAAACAAGAGTAAAATTAAGGAATACGTTCAAAATTGTGGAAATATATCTTCGAAGATTGTTTCCAAAAGACACGGCATAGTGATGGATGAAATGGTTATAACTTTATAAAGGAACAACACCCGAAAGCACTTAACACGCCTCTTTATCTTCATTATGTATACATATTGATAGATAAATACTTTAAAACACAGTTTTTGGTACATATTTTTTTACATATCTCTACTTTCGAACATTCAACATTCGCGCACACTTTCAGGAACCAATTATGTGCGAAAGTCGAGGGCCTACTGTATTTTGTTATCTTATTATGTATATTGTAAACTTATAAAAAATATAATTGATTTTCGTATACTTGTTTAACATATAAGTGTACAGGAAATAATATTTAATTTTATTAACTGTACGTAAGTATATGGCCGCCACTCTATGTGCAGTCTACTACAGTATGCGGGTGCTTGGAACATGTATTATAATTGTAAGTATTTGCAACTGTCTGCAGCACTGATTAACTTGCTCGCGACCGGCGTTTATTTCAGCAATAGCCTTCATAGTTACAATATTTTATCAAATGCAATGTATCCTCTTGTAAAATATGAAAAAAGATATTGTCACAGAAACGTTACGAGTTCTCCGCACGTCAGGTGGACTCATTACCAAATTTTCAGCATGTATACAACTAACACAAATCTACAAAACGCATATTTTCAATTTTCATCACGGGCTCAAATAAATGTTTTAATAAGTGCCACGTTTATTTTTGCATGTAATTCCCACCAATTGCAACTTTTTCAAAATCTTCTTAGCAACATTATTTAATAAACCAATGCTTCTAATTTCTCAAAAAAAGTCTGGTTGTTTGGCCCAATTTTAAGAAGAGTACTCCGTTTTAAAGAGCGTTCGAATACTTTCGTGAACAACTGTATTCTATATCGAAAATTTCTGTAGAATAGAATATTTGGTGTTGAATTTCTTTTTTTAATTCACTGTATATCAGAAGAAAAGTAATATACAGTACTTTCGAAACGATCTCCATGTTTCGTAACTGTTGTCTGTAGGCGTATTTTCGTCAACGCACAAAACGATCACAGTGTTTCGTATGGTAGTGTATCGACGAGCTCGCAGCACGAGTTCTATCGAATTTCCACGTTCCGTGAGAACGTGATGACACGGAAGATCGAAAGGGGAAAGATCCTTTGGCGGGCGAAGAAAGTAACGGCGTAGATCTATTATATGTGGACCACGGAGGGCGGAATCGCGTGAAAACGTGGGACGTTTTCTTTCACTCTGGATTGCGGTTTTATTAGGTCGCACGATGCCCTGTTTCCACGTGGGTGGCTCCACGGGGCCCATTACACGGGCCTTTAAGGCATTTTAGGTACAGCCCACCGCGGCTCGCTAGACAATGCTAAATCTTCAACCAGGGAAAACGTATCCTTTGATGTTACGAACGCTAACCACGGCCCGAGGGCAATGGGATACACACCGTGGTAGGATTCGGGCTCTGATAGTTTCACGTGGAACGTCTCCATCGAGCCGATTTTCTCCCCTTTCGTTTCATCTCTCTCTATAGTGTCGTCATTCATTTTTGATTGTAGGCCATGCGATGACTCGTATATTCCACAGGATGTGGTATGCCAGATGCGTTCGATCAACTTCTGGATCGTGTGCCGGAACAGGGCACAACGTTGCATCGGAAGAGCGGTATTGTGCCGAGAAATTCGATTACGACTTCCTCTTCCCAGGTGGAAGTAAAACTTGTACGGTAAGATCGTTCCAGGCTCTTTTTCTCCCCGTCATACGAGGAAAGAGATTTCATCGAGTGAAAGGACCATGACACACTAACGTTGCGAATCATTTCACGTTTAACGTGTTCTGTGACACTTTGAATTTCTTACTTCCGGTGGTGGTTCAATGAGCGACGAAAAGTTTGTGTTGTATGTAGGCTGTGGGACTCTTCGCGTTTGCGACAACAATATTTCAATTATTTGTGAGAACTTTACGATGTGAAGTAACTTTTTTATTGAAAAATGTTATACTTAGTCTCATAATTGATGGCACACGTCTTAAGAGATGTTTGCTTTAAAAAATGCTACCAATCGATGGTAAAATATCCCTTTGTAACGACGTAAAGAAACTTCATGTATGATTTTTTTGGCCGTTATATTAAGCTTTGAATGAAAGGTGTTCTACCAAATTTACAGGAATATAAAGTACGTGATGAGAGATTTGCGCGAGCAACCTTATTCCTCATTTATGATGTATAAAACAAAAAAAAATGGAATAACAATTTTCAAGGGGTCGTTGCAAAGTGGACGCTTCTCAATCTCCAAATCTGCGGTGGATTCAGCTACAGATTCGACATATTATCGAATATTTTTAAACACTTTTCAATTCATAACATTTTTTAAAGATGAATGGATCTTCAGTATTATTGTTTTTACTATAATACCACTGGTTAAATATTCGAATACTTTATGGATCCACTGTAAGTGTAAATAACATTTGCTCGTGATTTGCGTATTTAACGAAATAATATTTTCAAGCATTACTTGATTAAAATATCTAATGAGCTAAAGCTAAATAGCATTTGATATACATAAGCATTAAATGAGATTGTATTTCTAAATAACATTTCATTTAAGCATTGAATGAAATTGTATTCCTAAATATCATTTAATTTAAATGTTAAGTAAAATGGTATTTTGAAATACTATTTGCTTATGGAAGTATTTTAGTTTTCAATATTACACCTCAAAATATTTTCCCAGCCTTGGAGGTTACTAATGACCGCCGCGAAGTATGCAACCTTAAAATGGTAATACATATTGGATTGAAGGGAAAGTTCGCTCCGTTTTTGCGGTCAAATTGAAACAAATTAACACATTCGTAACCAACAATGTTACACACGCGTAGCAAACACGATCTCGTAATTCACATAAAGAAAGTTAAATGAATTCCATTTGTGTTATTACATTTTATTACGCACAGCACAATACACATTTTTATTTTAATTGTATTTTGCGACAAATGGTTCCATTCTTATGATACTGCTTTTTATGAGGATATACATACAGTGGCCCACAAAAGTGTTCGTACGCCCTTTAAATCAGAATAACTTTCTTAAAATTTGACCAAACCACTTGACTCTTTTTGAGCAATTAGAAGCATTCATTTAGTAAATCACGTGCAAAAAAGATTTTGAAAACATTGCAATTATTAGCAATTACACGACGAAATAAAAATAGCACTTTTTAAAACTTCTTCATTTTAGCCCATAATGAAAATTCAATATATGCGGTTTGTAGATCTATGTTAGTTATACATATGCTGAAAATTTCATCGAAATCGGTTGACGCAGCAAAAAAAACGACGCGCATCGAAAGATGTAAGAAAGTTTGGATTTTAAGCAGAAACTGACCAAAATTCGTGAAAAACTGCGATTATAACCACTTTCAACCGCTTGTAGCTCATGTGTTTGTTAACTGATTTCGATGAAATTTTCAGCATATGTGTAAATAACATAGATCTACAAAACGCATATTTTGAATTTTCATTACGCGCTGAAATAATAAAGTTTTAAAAAGTGCCATTTTTATTTTTTCATGTAATTCCTACTAATTGCAATTTCTTCAAAATCTTTTTTGCACATTTTAAAAGTAAATCAATGCTTCCAATTGTTCAGAAAAAGTCAAGTTGTTTGGTCAAATTTTAAGAAAGTTAATCTGATTTAAAGGTCGTACGAACACTTTTTTGGATCACTGTATATAGGAATTCACATAAATGTTCGAACACCCCTAAAAAACGGCAATCTTTTTAATATTGGACAGTACGGTTTGGATTTTTTTGAGAAGTTAGAGCAATTACTTTACTACATAGAATGAAAAAATTTTTGAAAAAATTGCAATTGGTCGGAATTGCAGAGGCAACGCTGAAAGTTGTATTTTACAATTTTTTTATGTGAACCTATATCGAGAGTTTAAAAAATTAGTTTTGTAGATCTATGCCAATTATATACATTCTGGAAATTTCATCAAAATCGGTCAACGTTGAAATGAACTTCAAACGTTTAAAGATGTGTGAAAATTTCAGTTTTTCGCGATTATCGGCCTCCAATTGTAATAAATGTAAAGATTCTTACATCTTTCACCTGCAAGTGAAAAGTTTCTATTGAAATATACTTAGTTCAGAGTGTGTTATAGAAGGTATGCACTTGTTACTTGGATGTTAGTTAGTTTGTTTTTCCATTTTCTTGAGACTAAATGAATAATGTGAATTTAAACGCTACTGATAATTTTAATTAATGTTTTAAAAAATACTCCTCGGAAGTCCGTGATTTTTGCGGAAATATGCTGTCAAAAATGATGCAATATTTAGCTAACCCTACCAGTCTGTTAATTTTTAACCATTTTTTTTTATGTCAGCGGCGATTTTTTACAAATAAATGTATCTTCGATCTATGGTTTTCAAAGGATCCAAAAAAGAAAATTCGAAAATTCTTTTAAATTTTGTACTTTTATTAACCGTTTACAAAAAAAAGTTACAAGGCATAGATGAGAACATACATTGCATAATGCTAATGTCACATAAGCATTATCGAGAATAATTAGTGAATTTAAGTTGAGGATTGAACGAAATACGTCCAGAATATGTAAAATAGCATGACAAAGTGATTCTTCCGCATAACAATGCTAGACTACATGCTGCAAAACGATTGTGCCATCAGATGACCATTTATTCCGACTAATGCAGCATGGCGTTTTTCCAGCAGTACATTAGTTCTTATAAAGATATAAAAGAATCGCTTGATCGTGGCTTGGGTTACTTCACACGAACCTAATTTCTTCTATCACAGAATCCACTCATACGTGAGAAGTAAAAAAAAGTTATAGCGAACGATGGAAAATACTTGGAATAAAATATTCACTATTTTTCTATTCAAACAAAGGACTTTGATTTACGACAAGAACGATAGAAACTTATTCAAGCACGTATTATGATCGCCTTTCATTTGTTATCAATCGAGACACATGTCGTTTCTGTTGGAAGTAGCATCCAAGTAGTAAGTCCGGGCTATCATTCGCTTATTTAGTTTTACAGAAGATGTATTCTAAATTTTCATTACATTCCCAAAAATGAAATTTTAAAAATTGTGACCTACATTATTTTCTTCGCAATTCCGACTAATAACAATTTAAACAATTTTTCACACATTATGTGATAAAATAATTTTTTTAACACGTCGGCTACCACATCCACCATATGTGAGCGACACAATTCTTCGACTAGTTTTAAAAATTAATTTTTTTCGTAATAGGGTTGCTTAAAGCGAACCTCATTAGGATTTATATGATCTGAAAGAGTTGAAGACTGAATCATTGTGATAAACTATAACTCTGCAGTTTTGCATGTAATGACTAAATTACTTGATTTTGTTGAATCTTGCACGGTTAACTGTTCGGCAGTCAACGTGTTAGTATCTCAAAAAAATTAGGTCGCTTGGTAGAATTTAAAAAATGTTATTCCTTTTCAAGAGCCAGAGTGTGTGAAGTCCACTTCTTTGAAAATAAGACGTTTTACATGTTTCTCACATCAAATTTTTCACTCTTACTGATGGCAAAATAGTTTTCTTTTTTCTAAATCATTTAGCTTTTATTATAATAGTGTAAACATGATATTAGTCCATGGGCTCTTCGTATTTTCTTGCTCTAGCACATTTTAAATCCATCCGAGCTTTTTGCAGTATTGAGTTCCATAATACTTTTTGGCTCTGTCATTGTGAACTGTTTAGGATATTAAGTTCATCACATAGTGGACATATTGCGATGTTCACCACTTCTATACATCAGGATGAGCTCTATAAGATTAGGTCCTTATTCAAGGCATTAGTTGAGCGACGTATATCCTTTTTCATTAGCTGATGCGTCAAATACTGGCCTAATCTTCGACCTGCTGTTTAACTTTACAACCAGTCGATGCGGCAGATAGTGACACGCGTTTTCCATCTCTTCATCAGAATCCCTCTCGATCATATTTTCCGCGAGCCAATTCTTAAAATCATCATTATAGGCGGAAAAGAGATTTTGTCTGTTTAATTTGTCAATCGTCGTTTTCAATCTATTCTCTACGATATCACGATTCCCAGACAAAAACGCATGATCCTGCTTCAAGACTCAAAAGTTCGCGCACGTAAAACTCCACTACTATATCGTCTCGGCCAAAACGATTTTTTACACTTGTAACCGCCTCTTCATAATTTTCTCCAGCAGGCGGAAAACTATTCACGAGTTCGTTGGCTCTTGATCCCACGACTGTAGCCTGTAGAAGGTACTGGAACTTGTCTTCTCTACTAATCGTCTGGTCGTCGTGAATATTTTTAAACTGACTCCAAAAAGGAAGCCCCTCTTTAACACAACTTGGGCAGCTCAATCCGCGGGAGCTTCAATGTGTTTCTCTCGGTCCCAGAGGAGACCGGGTGGTGCCGCTTTGAGGTGGCCAAAAGGTCAGCCATTATTAACATGGCAGTCAAGAAATTGGTTTTATATGTATCATCCGTCTCCAACTCCTTTGCAATTTCCTCGTCATCTAAGTTGGACTGAAATAATGCGTTGTTAAACGCCACGTGGGCCTCGTTCAGCTCCGCCGTCTTGGTTTCTAAAACTTGGAATGCAACGGTCTTTTCTTCATGCGAGGCATTGCCATTCGACATTATCGCTAAAAAAGCCGTATGCGCCTTCGTGAATGACATTCGATGGATTCTTCTTTGTCTCTTAACGGCCTCCATTCTTCAACACCTCTGACCTTCAACAACCCGTCGCAACCCGTACTAGTTACCCGTGTCCTGTCACGGTCGCCACAGTGTTAAATAAAGAAATCGGAACTGGGTAAAATAAGGACACAGTGCATTAGAGAATTTGAGGTTAGATTAATTGCCTCATGCTGCCCTTTATTCTTCCTGACTCGCGCTGCTGTTTGCCGGTCGTACCAATCAACAACAGATATCATGTTGTCCATGAGTGCACGACACAATATTTTAACGTTTTCCAAACAACCTGATCATGTGCTTTCGCAAATTGGATATCGGATCCTCGAAATGCTTCCGGTTTCCTGCAGGTTCTTGGGTCTAACTTACTTGGAAGAGGTGCTTCGGGCAATGTAATCGGCGAATCCCATGCACAGGGGTCCAGCACGTAATTGCTCTCATTCTTTTCGATGCTTCAGTACACACGATACCCTGTACCTTGAATACATGGTTCAAGAGGCATTGCACCGCTGCATATAGATTTACGAATTCTGAAATTGGAGGAGGAACGGCCAATGTTCACTCAATTTTTACGGAAGCGTTCGTATGCCGATATGTCTGCTTGCATCCTTTATTCGGCCGGTTCTTTACTGTTTCTTCTCCTCAGTCAGTGGATGGCGTTTTACGCATATTGGGGGTCTCGTATAATTCGTCTGCGATCACAACGCGTCTCGGATTGCGTGTCCCGGAACGCGTATGCCTGCATCGAGCACTCTCATTGTTAAGAGGGGCCCTCGAAGGGTGATTCTTTCAATTGGTTATTAGCCGAAATAGCTTGCAACTTCACGATAACATTGACCAGCTACCAGAGAAGCCATGAATTTTCGTTGCTTTCTCTGTTTTCTGCTGCGGACCAGAACAATCGTACCGATTACGCTAATTGGTGACAGTGATCGCCACTGTTGAAAACAACCCTCAAAGTTTGGAGTCCGAACCATATTTGGTCGAATATCTCGGGAACTATTAGATATAGAGTAGACTATTAGATAAAAGCGCAATCCGATTTTAGATATCTGAATTTGTTTAAAAAATACATTAAAGAAGGACACGTTTTAGTTAATTTTTCCATTCATATGTTAATCTATGTTTTTGAATATTTGTGTGTAAGAGGTGCATACCCACATGCAAAATACGAGTAAAATAGAATTTTGGTTTTTGTGCTTTAAAAAAGTTATTATAATTGAAATATTTCAACATTTCCTTCAAGACGGTGGCCTTAAGTGCTAATAATTAATCGTATATACGATATTTTTAATAGTTATATCAGAATAGAACTCCATACTTCACTTGGAATTGAGTGAATTAAGATTTGTAAGACGTTTATTAAGAACAGTGTTGGATCAGAATCGTTTTAAGTATTTAAAACATTGAATTTCGAGTATTCTACGATTGTATACATATGGTGGCCCCAGCAAGAGTTGATTGTAACGTTCTACGTCTACGACTGCGAGAAGAACGTTGTTATGATGGTCTCTTATACCTAACTATCCACGAATGAAAGAAAACTCGTCATTATGTTAAATACCTATTTAAAACTATTCTAGTTCAGCAACCTAAACTTCTTACTACCGCTAGAGTGTCGAGAGTGAGATAGGTTTCTCAGTTACTCTGTCAGTGTACTTCAAAATGAATGCATAATTTTGTATACATGTACATGGTGAGTCCCGCAATGTGACGATCTCAAATAACTCGTAAGTTATTTGTTGTACGAAAAAATGTTTTGAACAAAGGTTACATGGTTTCCTGGGGTACATACACTGCTCTAATCTGTTTTTTATTATTTTACATTTTTATCGAGATATGAAGATCACCTTTAGTTTTTTAAATGGAATATCTAATATTTTTTCTCAAATTTGGATAAATTATGAAATTTTGTGTAAGAAAGTATTATACAAGGTGGGACATAAAATGAATGTTTATATATATATATATATATATATATGTGTATACATATATGTATACATATGTGTCAAGGTTGCTATGAATTATAATTCTAACTGCGATTTAAATGAATTGCAAACCCAAGTTCAAAGATTTTGTACATTTTACAATGTCTATAGTTTTTTATGTGTCATCCGACTTCGTTGAACCTTTATACACATGTATAACTTACTTAGATCTGCAAAAGGTACGTTTTAAATGTTAATTATAAGCACAGATAAAAAACTTAAAAATCGAGACCTTTACTTATTTTTTATCGCAATTGTGACCAATTGCGATTTTCTAATACAATTATTTGTACGTTATCTTGTAAACTAAGTCTTTTAACATCTCAAAGATCTCAAGCCGTTTGGTATAATTTTAAAAAGGTTATTCGTTTTTAAAGTGTATGTAAATACTTTTTACACTGACTGTGCGTATTTCAAACATCTATGACTTTGTTGTTTTTACTAATTGAATTGACTTAATTGAACGTGAATTTATTTTGTTTAATAAACAGTAATGACCCAAAAATGTTGACAAGTTTTTCAGCGAAACAGAATTGCTGATAAGAATAGAACGACATAGTCGCTAAAAACAAAAAAGTTGATACGACTTTGAAAAGCCTAAGAAATAGCATTCATGTTTTACTATGTTCACGTGGGTGTTTACGGTATACTTATGAACCCTACAATTCCAGAATTGCAGTTTAATTGTTTGATTAATGAACGGTTCTTCTGCTCTTTTGTTTTCCTCCTTCTGCTTCCGATGAGCCGTCGTTGTTCTGGCATTGCTGGTTCGCAGTCAGTATATGGCATACTTACAATGATGTCAGTTCGGGCGTTCGAGACTTGTAATTTCATGTATCCTTTATCCATTCACTCTACTTCGAATGGTACCACCGGTTGTTGTCAGGTGTATCTCTGAATAGGGATCTTCAAGACAAAACACTACACACGCATTTCCGTTTGCGCAACATCCTTCCGGCACCTTCTTGCCCTATCCGTAAAACGCGCGAATGTTACTGGCCAGCGACTTATGTTTGTACATTGAAATACCTGGTACGAGCGGTGTCAAGTCCTGTGAACGACGGGGTCACAAATATGGTGCAGGTCTGCGACCTATCCAGCGAGTTCCAAACATATCATTTAAAACTCCCTAACTGTTCCACTGGAATGAGGTGGAGCTCCGTCATGCATAAAAACAACAGTGTGACGTCTATGTCAAGGAATGATGTCCCGTAGTTCCGTAATAAGGCGAGAACGAAGAAATCGTAAATATGTTTCACTCCTTAATGGAGAAGGTAAAAAGATAGGGGCTATAATAATATTATTACCAATTATGGCCGCACACACGTTGACAGTAACGCGGCCCTGGTTGAATCGCTGTGTCATAACGTGAGGATTTCTGTATGTCCAAATTCTAGCATTCTGGTGGTTTAGATGGTTGCAACTGAAGAAATTATTTTCATCCGTAAATAGGATTGCACTATTCGATTCATATGAAACACAGTAATAGACTAAGAGATATGCTTTCACCAGTAGGCGATCGGGTGTTCGGCGATCGACCATTCATCGTGTGTTACGTTACGATGAGAAGAAGTAGCGTTGTTGGTCAACACTAGATAGCTTAATCGGTTAAAGCCGCCGGCTTGGTTCTTCAATACGTTCACAAAGAAATACATAATAACACTGATGTTACTGTGTATCATGCCTGAGATCCAAATGTGAATAAAATGAATTTGAGAATTGAAAGAACTTTAACGTCATATTTTAAGAGAACGGTTGACTTGCTAGCCATGGTTCCTTTTGCACTTTTAACCCTCGCGACGAGTAAAATACGATGCAGTTAAAAGAAATTGTTGACCTTTTGAACTTAAAATTCAAGGTCAAGGTCAATTTTGCGGCATCTTCCTTAGTTCGATTTCAACGAAATCGAGGGTGTAGAATCATCTTATGGTAGCCGCGACATCTAATTTCTTTACACTCTGTACTTTGAAATAACAATTTAGCATGATATGAGATAGCGTGATAAATACCGAACTTCACGTATAACAAATATTGAGGTTGGCTGTTTATTTATGTCGAGATGAAAGCGAGAAACGTTTTAGAATCGTCGCGAAACTATAGCACCATCTTCATTTTTAACAAATTTCAGGGATTTTTATGTCGCATTTTTGCTGAACAAGAATCTTTGTTAATTAATTGATATTGTTACGGTGGCGTGAATATTGAGAAGTCGCCGTGATGAACAACCCCTAAGGGATAATTGAAGATGGGGATTGTCAACGAACTGTTGATTGTTGAACAGAAGAGAGAGAGACAGAATCGACAGCCGAGCAGAAAAGACATATTCTGAAACCCCCCGATATATTTATATAAATTTATACGAGTTGTATTATAAATAAAGTTTGTAAATAAATATCTCGTGATGCCGCGGCATACGACGCGAAGTAACAAAAGTCGCAACAATATGATGCCATGTAGAAGTTACGTTAGTAACAAAGAGCAAGGCGCAATTTAGCATTCAGGGAATAAAAGTTGGGAATTTGTGAAATTGGATGGAAACTCGGCCCTTACCATAATGTTGTATCCAATTTTCAGAACTAAAAAGATAGGAAATTTTTTTTCGGCTTCGCACGTTAGAGGACGATTGTGAAGTCGCAAACGTTAAACTTTATATAGTGCTTCTAAAAAAATAAAGAAATAGAAATAACCCAGAACTAAGTCAGACCGACACCAGACCTATTTTTATTTTTATTTTCCGACCCATGTGCTGTCAGGGACGTGCGCGCATACGTTAGATCCCGATGCCGTAGCAGTAGTAGTTTTTTTCGAATATCTCGGTAATCGTTCATTTCCTCAAAACAATTCTTTCGGTTTCATATTAACCCTCTCCCCCCTCACCACACGCCCCTACCACCCGCCGCCTCGGGCGTTGTCACTAATACTAAACTTCTGCCCAACTTTTTATGCGGTTTTACTAATTATGCGAAAAGTAAGGTAGGACGAGCCAAAATATTTTTTCAAGATCTTTTTAGACGCAACTCCAACATTAAAACATAAACATTGATGTCTGCACCTACCCTCCTAAAACGGCATAAAACAGCCGCACTAGAATACGCCCTAGATAATTTTTTCCGACGAGAAGAAATTCAATCTGGACAGGGCAGATTGATTTCATTCATACTGGATGAACCCTTGAAAGGAGTCAAAGTATTAGGTTGTTGTATATGAAATGTCCGATTTTAGAATGCAAATGTTATACAGTGCTTCGATCAAGAAATACTATTAGAGTTTACAGGTTTACTATAAATTACTTTCAGCTACAAAGCTGATTCTTAAAATCAAATTTTCAATTTTAATTCACAAGTCCTATTTTACTTGTAAATAAATTTTATTTCAACGACTATCAATGCGATTGTAGTGTATTCTTTTTGTATTCGTGGAAAGAAACTTATTGACGATAGGATTATGTGAATTTTGGTCAAAATGTGATGATTAATCAACGTACTATTCCTTGATTCTAAATGAAACTATAAAATGCAGATGACAATATTCAAAATAAGGATGTGAATGGTCAAAAAATTCATTTTCGACCGCAATATAATCAAGAAATTTGAAATTCATTCACAGAATAGGTTGATTGAAATGATGCTCACTATTATGAACTAATTTAATTAGGTTAAAGTTGCGTTTGTATACTTGAAAATCATTTGTTACCTTTTATTCGTGCAACAAATCAAATTTTATGAACGTATCAACAGGATAATGCCTCAATACATAAAAGTCGAGAAACCGCAGCGTGGTATATTTTTCCGGATTGAAACCCGATGGGAAAGTGGAGTATTAATGTACGATGTATTGTATTTACAGTTGGAGGCAAAAATTAAGTGGACATACTTCCAAAATTAATAATTTTTTAAAAATTGGTCCTAACGACTTGAGTTTTTTTGAGACATCAGAAGAATTAGTTTACTAGGTAATGTATAAAAAAAATTAATAAAAAATTAGCGGTCGAAATTGTGAAGAAGAAAGGTATGGCTATGATTTTTAACTTTTTTATTTGTGTCTATAATGAAAATTTAAATTTAAATATGCCTTTCGCAGATATAAGTATATAAGTATATAAGCACGAAGTTTCATATAAATCGATTAAGGTTGCTATGAACCATAATAAATTCAAAATGACAAAAATTGTGAGAATATGCAATTTCAATAAATCGTAAGCCTAAAATTCGGAGATTCTTACATCTTTTAATGCTCATCAGTATTTTATGCGTCAACGTTCATTACAGGCATAGATAAAAAAGTTAAAAAAATGTGACCTTCACTTTTTTCTTCGATATTCAGAGCAGGAATAGTGCAACAAAATTTTCTTTGCAACACTATCTTGTAAACTAATCCTTCTAACATCTCAAATAACAAGTTGTTTGGTGTAATTTTCAAAAAGTTATTAATTATTAAAGTTATTAAAGTTTATAGCTCATACGTTTTATAGTTCATAGCAACCTTAATCGATTTTTATGAAACTTTGTGCATGTATATAACATACTTAGATTTTTTAACAAGGCGTATTTTAAATTTTCGTTATAGCCACAAGTAGAAAACGTATAAAATCGTGACCTTTACTTTTCTCTATGCAATTTCGACCAATAGTAATATTTAATTAATTTTTTTCACAAAGAACACACCTAGTAAACTAATCCTTCTAAGATCTCCAAAAGCACTCAATTCGTTAAGCCAATTTTAAAAAAGTTACTAGTTTTTAAGAGATGTCCATATAATTTTGTCCATGGCTGTAAATGTTCAAAATTGTAGGAAATTTTAATGGTGCTATAGTTATGCTTCATAGTATATGCTTTGTACGGATCCTGTAGTTGAACGTGACGTCATGTATGCACGTGCACGTTAAGATCTATGTGGAAATGCTTAACTTATGAACTCGTCCAGCGGATTGCAGGTAATATACCATGGAACCGCGTGCGGCACCCTGAATAGAATCGTCTTTGGACCGAGCCGTGCGGATTCCCGCGTTGGTTCTGTTCGTTTCCTGGATCATTGCCAAGGTGAAAACATCGGTACGTCACAGTTTGCGCGAGTTGGATGATTAATGATCGTTCGACAGCGCCAGGATCGAGCCGTAGAGAGCCACGATTAAAAAAATCTCCACACTGAAAGTAATAAGGCACTGCTACCGATTGGTACCGCAAAGACAACTGTACCGGGAATTATAGTTCGGCGACCCGGCTCTTATTCTGCTTCATTTGTAGACTTTTCAGCATGATATACCTACATGATTACACAAATGGGTCTCTCGCACAATGAAATACAAACTCATGACATTGATGGACGTACATTTGCTGGTTTTATAATGCTTGATCTGAGGATTTTTCTGCAATGATATTAAACACAAATACAAGAAATACAATTATGTTAAACACGAATGTAAGAAATGCAATTATATTAAACACGAATGCAAGAAATACAATTATGTTAAACAGGAATTTAAGAAATGCAATTATGTTAAACACGAAGTGTAAAAATGCAATTGAATGTTTGCACTCCAATGTGAATATTAACAAAAGTATGATCACAAAAATTAATCTCTGGTTTAACTTTCGCCTTTGTAGTTTACAATTTTCTAATACCACGAGTTTGTAGTTTATTATGTAAGACGCTTCAAATCTTATAATTACTGGAACTGAATTTTTTAGAAAGCTTATGAATAATAAACTATTATTATACCATGGATCTTTATGCAAATATAGATGTTTATGGACTATCATATAGACTCTGGAATCATGCAAGACATTTAATACTTTTTCAGAGATTTATTATGCCTTAAAATAAACTTAAATCCATTATGGTTTATTGAACTACTTAGTACAACAATTTTTGAATATTTGAAATAATATTATAAGTGTAGATCTGACAGTCTGGTTGAAAATATTTTGTAGTGAGACTAGTGTAATTCAAAACGATTGTTGAAATAGTTAATCATGTATTTTCTTAATTTTACCATTAATAAATCGCCTTTTCTTTTCTTCATTGATACATTTTTACTGTATAGAATTATATATCATGTTTAAATGGTGTGAATTTTTCTTACTTAGTTAAACTCCCCTCAATTTTTGCTAAGCTGGTTTTAACTACATTAACATTGTTAGAACATTATTCCTCATGTTTAGTTTTCTCAAATCGAGAGTCAAATTCATGTTTTTATGAGTGTTATAATATTGACAATTATAATCTCTGTATTTTAAATTATACAAAATGTTTAACAGTAGTACGCACCAAATTACTAGCTTTATAACAATTGCATTGCTTTACATTTTTCAATTTTGTCAAATATAGTATTGACAAATAATCAAATAATTTCGTCGGACAGATTAAAATCACAAAAAGTTAACACAAAGCTATCAAATACTAAAAATGACTAGTGTGTGTTATCTTATAAAAGTGGCGAGATTGAATTTTTTTAAATGTTGTACACTCTTTCTTATAATATGTACTTGAATAAAAAAATTCATTCAAACATTTTCCATAGATGCGTGTTTATAATTTCAATAATCGTAAAATAAAAAATCGGCCATTTGTTTGTGATAAGTGCTAAAATGGTAATGTTAATATGTACATTGTTTGTACATTGGTTGTCGATCACAACGGCACTCAATTTTTAGAATTTAGAGGTACCGTTAAAATTTTGCGAGAATAACCACACAAAACTAATTTAAGTTTCAGGTTATTAACTCGAGGTTCTTAATTTGGTTTAGGTTTATAATGATCCACAAAACGTCGGCAGTAATACATGTTGATCGTGGAGCGATGAAAAGTTTCACAGCACGAATAACGATAGCAATTGTTGGAGTTTCGGTTCGGTTGAACTCTTCACGGTACTACTTATGAATAAAGATTCGTCTAACAATCTCAGCAATTACAGTGGCGAGCTGTCATTCAATTCGTGCATGATTGCCTGTCGAAAATAATTGACGATACTAGTTCTACGATGTTCGCTGAAAGCAGTCATGTTTAAAGTGACCATTTTCTTTACTTGGCTTACGTTTCGCACGACTGCGAAAATATTTTAGTCCTTTTGACATTTTTGGTTGTTCTATAAAATTATTCTCTATTTATTTCTTTACTAATGAGTAAAAGAATTAGTACGAGTGTTACGAGTTGACTGCAGATTTTTATGCGAAATAAAAATTGTCTTCATTAATTATAATACACAGGAACTATATAGATATTTATTTCTTTTTTTAATAATTTTAATAAACCAGAAATAATATATTAGCGATTTTGAAGACATCGAATATTTTCACTGTGGTGCAATTGATCTACTCATTTTTGTTATAAATGCATAAAATTCGCAGTCTAGTTACGAGTGTTACAACTTTATCAGTGTTGGCATTATAACTTTTGTCTGTGAAACAAAATACTTGCATATTAAGTGCAGTATTTTTGCGGAGCATTTGTAAATTGATTGAAATATACACACTTATTTTGTAATATAGGGGATATAAATGACTTTGTTTGTGTGTTTTTAGAACTACAATTGGTTTCAATACATCCTGGCTGACTTATACACCTTCTTATTTAAAATCATAAGCAGACTTCACATCTTTATGCAAAATAAAAATTTTCTACAATAATTTGTAGAAACAGGAGTTAAATAGAAATGTATGTTTTTTTCTAATCATTTTAATACATTGAATCGAACATATCGGTACTTTTAAAGCCTCCCAATCTTTTTACTGTTATTTAGTTCGCTCACTGACTTTTGTTAGAAATGTATAAAAACCGAAGTCTAATCATAAAATATAGAAAACTATGAACGAAACAAATGATAATAGTGAAAGTATAGAAAATGACATTGCTAAGCCTGATTAAAATGGCTCTTAATGAAAATATATTTCTTGCGAGTACATGTAACACAAAATATTATGTAGAAGAGTACGTATATTTTATTGTAGGAGTATGAATTTATAATTCTATTTGGGAACAAAGTTTGTTATTCAACTTTACTTAACAGAATTAGGTAAATCAAAACTAATTTTACTGAATTTCAGTTAATAGTAAATATAGTCTTTCGTTTTTTGTATTCACAGAATTCCTAATGATATAAGGTTAGCAAAACTTCTTTAAGCGGTTTCAAATTGTCGGTTCACATATTTAGACATATGAAAGTTTCACGTCCTTTATGCTTAAAAAAGTCACTATTCATCACATTTCTAATAGAGGTATTTTTCTTGTTGTCACTTCGGTTGAATTAATTGATCGCAGAAAAAAATCGAAGAAGAAGTAACCTAACGTATATCTATTACAATGTGGATCCACAAATTATACGCACTTACAATTAATAATTTAAGATGAATTCTTCGAGTATTAGCGACATTGTATTCTAATAATTTTTCATTGACTTGCCGTGAAGGAATTATGTGTTTTATCTTTATCACAATTATTTTAACGTTAGTTTACTTTTCAGAAAAGAAGACTTTGTATTCATTATTAGCAGTTGAAATAAAACGGACTTGTATAATCTAAAATTGTTAATGTAATTTATGCACCATCTTGCATTTCAATTTATGGGTCCTAAATTTCATTTTGATAGATTTCGAATAAGGTCATTTTTTAAATAAAAATAAGACAGAAATCGAGATGCTTCATTATATATTAATCAAATCAACATGTTATGCATCATTTTGGAAAATTATCATACTATCTACGGATAAATCACGGAAATTAAAAAGTTTAAATATCATAAACAGTATCGTTATTTATAATGGAATTACAGTGATTGTATTATAAATCTTACATTTCAGTATGGATAGTATACATGAGCCGTCTATTTTTAAAGTGACCTAAGTCCATTTATGCTTAAACTGAGATATTTAAGAGTTTGCGTTTCAATAAAATTAAAAGAAAGAGTGAAATTTACAATTCCTGTTAAAATAATAAGAATTATTAAGTGAATAATATGTGTTTTCTTACCAAAAATGGAGTTAAGCCTCTTTCAAATTAAACAACCAGATTCGTTATAAAATTTGAAAGAACCCCAGTCCATTCGGCATAATTTAAAATGCTTCAAATTGAAAAAATAATACTCAATTTATTTTATATTTCTTTACGACACTTCAAAAACACAATTTATGCAATTCGAGAAATTTTCTAACTACATAAATTACATAAGAATTTACTGCTCATCTACATTTTGTGTATGCGGCAAGGATGTCATGGTGCACCGGTGGTATATGTATGTATATCGTAGTAAGTCAGGCATGTTTAGAAGTAGCTCACTTGGAGGCAAATTCGAGGGAAACGCCTATTTCTCCCGCCCGCGCGTCTCGCTCCCCGTGGAGGTCGTAGTCCTCCGAGCTCCTCAGACCCGTGCCTACCGTGGGTCCGAGAGTCGCCCCAACGCGCCACACGCGGTACATATTGCAGCGGTAGGCACAGGTCTGAGGAGCTCGGAGGACTATGGCCGCCACGGGGAGCGAGACGCGCGGGCGGGAGAAGTAGGCGTCTCCTATGAATTTGCCTACGTGTGAGCTACTTCTGGACATGCCTGTAGTAAGTCCATCATGTCCTTGTATTTCGCTGCTGTAATTCGTCTTATATTTTACCACGTTTTGCAATAGATAATTGATGCATGAATAGTTCACCTAAATCACTGAAAATTTTATTGCTCCGCAAATGATATAGACTGTTGTGTGTTTTCTCAACGGCTTCTACTCCCTACACTCCTTACTATTATCTTGCGCCCCACATTTTTCGTTTTAAATCTTACAAGTATTTTCACAGCTATTCCAAATTCACAATTTCAAATTTTGGTTATATTTTCAAATTATTTTATACTTTTCAGTCCGTTTTTTAAAAATTATTTTATACTTTTTAGTCCATGTCATTTTTATTTTTTACAAATTATTTTATACTTTTTAGTCCGTTTTTTATTTATTATTATTTTATACTTTTTAGACCGTTTTAAAAACGTGACATTTTTGAAAACTTATTTTTATTTAAATAATTTTATAAAGTGGCGTCAATACAATATTTCCGAACTTTTTGTTGTTGAAATCATTAGTTACAAATTCGTGTTCACTATCTGAATTAAATGGTCTTGTTGTTTTATTCTTCCCCACGAGTGTAATAATTTATATAATTTAATATTTTAAGTTTTATATTCAATTGTAAGTGTGTGTTGCGTGAATTTTTTTTCACTGCATTAATTATACGTACTGATTATTCAATTAAAGCAATTGTCAAAAAACTGAGGTTAACTTGTTAAATACTAATTGATTAAAATTACTTTCATCACTGCCTTCGGACATTTGAAAATCCGCACTTTCGGACATTATCAATAATGTATTGGACTTAGACGACTTTCAAAGTAATGGTTTTAATTATTGTACTAACTGGGAAAACTTATGTGTCCAGAATTTTCGTGTATACTCTGAATATACGCTTAACAGCAAATGTTGTTTATGACAGACAACTTCAAGTTGTACACGTTAATACGGTCAACAAAAAATAATTGACAAATGGACTTAGGCTACTATCAAAATAAACGGCTCACATATTAGCCAAGAATCGATCAATTATGATCAATAGTAAATGAAGCACTCATCGGTATGGAAATCGGTATGGCTGATGACAAGGTTACGCACAAATTGCTTGTTACCAAGGATTAGAGCTCCTATTCCTAATACGGCTAACAAGGAGGGGCTCCGACCCTAGTTAGTGATTTTTAACTGGAGCCGAACCTCAAATGTAGTAAGTAGGAAGTAGTAGACGATTTACAAATTAAAGGTTAATGAGCAATCACTTTGTATAAATATAAATATTAATATTTTAGATCGGGACTATTAATTTCTTTTGTTCTCTCAATCGAGAATTTTTGCCAGAAATAGAAAAATTGTATAATTTCAGATGTTTTTATAAATGACGTATTTATTTATATCTGTTTAAATAAAATGGAAATAAAGATTTAAAAAGATATATGCACAAGTCACAGGAAACTTACAATACTATTAGAATGAACCTGTTTATGCAAATTGTCATTTTCAAAACTTTTTTTATGAAAACCAGAATAGAAGTTGATTTTAACTATTAAACGCTGGATTAAGATGAATATATATTTGTTGAATTTTGACGACAGTTTCTATTTTACTATGTCTTGCACATATACATGTGAACATGAAAATAAAAAGCCGCCAATGAGGTTTTCATTCTCATCAGATATTTACTAGATTGATGATAATAATTACTAGATTGTGGATTTTCATGCAAAATAAAAATTATTGGCATTAATTGCAATATGCAGTATCGATATAAATAGAAATTTACTTCTTATTTTAATCAGTTTAATAATTTGGAAATAATATAATAGCATTTTTATCTATCTAGTTCTTTAAGATCAATGTTGAAATTCTTATCGGTCCTAACACAAATTGCTAGCAATTTAAGTTGCCTTGTAGAAAGTTAGAATTTAGATAGAAACGCTTGTAATTCCAGATTCAAATGAACCAAAGACACGACATCCGAAAGTTAATTAGGAAAAATAATATAATGTTCATATTTATAATGATAATAATGAAACCAGGTTGAAACCGTTTATATGGTGTACTTACTAGTGACACTAGGAAGTCTAGATTCTAACCTGTCAGTTACAGAATATAAAAGATATGTTACTTGCCTCGTATGCAATATTTGAAGAAGTGATTGATTACATACTTATATCCTCAAGATTAGTACAGGATGCCTCAGCTAAATAGAATCATGTAAACTTCTACTTTAGTTTCTATTATACATTATAAAGTTCCAATATTTGAAGTATTTTAAGACATATATTTAACGATGGAAAATCATTGCTATGTTTTTCAGCGAAAGCTGAAATGCGTATTTGTTTCGACGTTTGCAAAGAGCATAAAAAATGAATTCAACGATCTTGATGATTACACTGTTCCGATCATTTAATTTTGAAGATACTTGCATGTGACGGCAATTAAAATTCCTTCATCTATAAATAAGCATTAAGATATAAGTAACAAATGTCTTCATTAACACTAAACCTACCACGGTCAAATGACCGGTTTTATATGTTCCAATTATTCAAATTATAAAAATTCATTTGTGAAAAATAATGGTATAAATTTCCTTCTCTAAGTATCTATTATATTGAAAATTGCGGACAATCTCAATAATTATAGTTTTGTCATTTTTATAAGAATATATTTACCAGACACTTTTAATGCTTGGTAGGTTTAGTGTTAAATTGAAAGTGCTGCTGCATTGTTTCATTTTTAAGAAAAGTGCAGCTGAATGTCATCGTTTACATGTAGAATTTGATGGAGGCAATGCGTTATCCGAAAGAAATTATGAAGATTGATTACAATGATTTAAAAATAATGATTTCGATATGAAAAACAAAAAGATCGCTGGGGTGCACTATAGAAGTTTCAAGACGAAGAATTGGAAGCGTCCATGTCGGACGCTTAAGGAATTGCCAGGAACTATCACTGCTAAGCGTTATCGAGAATAATTAGAGAATTTAAGTTGAGGATTGAACGAAATACGTCCAGAATATGTAAAATGGCATGACAAAGTGATGCTTCCGTATAACAATGCTAGACTACGTGCTGCAAAACGATTGTGCCATCAGATGACTTTTTTCCAGCAGTACATTAGTTCTTATAAAGATATAAAAGAATGGCTTGATGGTGGCTTGGGTTACTTCACACGAACCTAATTTCTTCTATCACGGAATCCACTCATACGTGAAAAGTAAAGAAAAGTTATAGCTAACGATGGAAAATACTTGGAATAAAATATTCAGTATTTTTCTATTCAAACAAAGGACTTTGATTTACGACAAGAACGATAGAAACTTATACAAGCACGTATTATGATCGCCTTTCATTTGTTATCAATCGAGCATATGTCGTTTCTGTTGGAAGTAGCATCCAAGTAGTAAGTCCAGGCTATGATTCGCTTATTTAGATTTACAGAAGATGTATTCTAAATTTTCATTACATTCCCAAAAATGATATTTTAAAAATCGTGACCTATATTATTTTCTTCGCAATTCCGACTAATAACAATTTAAACAATTTTTCACACATTATGTGATAAAATAATTCTTTTAACACGTTGGCTACCACATCCACCGTATGTGAGCGACACAATTCTTCGACAAGTTTTAAAAATTAATTTTTTTCGTAATACGGTTGCTTAAAGCGAACCTCATTAGGATTTATATGATCTGAAAGAGTTCAAGACTGAATCATTGTGATAAACTATAACTCTGCAGTTTTGCATATAATGACTAAATTACTTGATTTTGTTGAATCTTGCGCGGTTAACTGTTCGGCAGTCAACGTGTTAGTATCTCAAAAAAATTAAGTCGCTTGGTAGAATTTAAAAAATGTTATTCCTTTTCATAGGGTGTCGGAATGTTTTTCTCCACCACTAAATATCTGAACCCAAGAGCCAGAGTGTGTGAAGTCCACTTCTTTGAAAATAAGACGTTTTACATGTTTCTCACATCAAATTTTTCACTCTTACTGATGTCAAAATTGTTTTCTTTTTTCTAAATCATTTAGCTTTTATTATAATAGTGTAAACATGATATTAGTCCATGGGCTCTTCGTATTTTCTTGCTCTAGTACATTTTAAATCCATCCGAGCTTTTTGCAGTGTTGAGTTCCATAATACTTTTTGGCTTTGCGATTATGAATTGTTTAGGATATTAAGTTCATCACATAGTGGACATATTGCGATGTTCATCATTTCTACACATCAAGATTTGTCTTAAGTCCATAATGTAGTAGTTCAAAGAGCGGATCGAAGGAAGTTGTTACCAAATTAAAACATTCTTGGTCGGAAAAAATTATGATGACTTACAGATGCTTTTCAATTGCTTGCCTAGGATGTTCCATGAATTTTACAAACAACTTCCTTACAATGGATCTCATTCCGAGGGTAGCAATTATAAATTATCACAGTGTATTAAATATTGTCATTAAAAGTATCAAAGTATCAAAAGAATATTTAAAAGTATCCAAAAATATTGACGGTTATAATATCATAGTTTAATTTGATTTGTTTTAAGCCAGAGTAATAGTAATAATAATGAAATTTAACATCTATGACCTATTGTTATAATTATTATAATATAAAAACACACGTTACATATTTCAAGACAATTTTGCAGTTGTTGCTATTTTATAGAAAACTTTTGAGCCTAATAACAAAGTCCAGTCCACTATCAGAGCCAGACAAAATCAAATTCAATTAACAAACAATTATTAAACAATTTATAAATAGTATTAAGTGTAGACATGTTGATATTAAGTCCATTGTCAGAGCCAGAAGATATCAAATTCAATTTATTTATTATTTTAAATAGCAACCATATCCAGTACACGATTTTACTTTTGAACAATAAAAGGATACGTTTTTTATATGTGTTCAAAAAATTACGTATCTATCTTTAAAGATTCAAAAGTTACAAGCTTTTTATACTGATAATGTGATGTCCTCTAATGTTTAAAAAGTGGCTTAATACATTCTGGCTCTAGTTCAGATATGCATTTGACTGATCGTGAGCCTCGTAATATCGAATTGGGAAATTGACAAGATGTAATTGCAACGTAAAGCGTGTAAAGGTGGTGGATCTGGATTGCAAGTTGGTGACGCAAGTATGTACCTTTAGGAGCCGTCCTTGGCGGCAGAGGTCAGTCGTTAACACGTCACGAAAAGATGGACGAGCCACTGGCTGTGTCCGCGGGCGCACAATGCCATATTAATGGCTGTCGGTAGCGGTGATAAATTCCTAGGTTGAACCCGCTCTCCCGCAAAAGCGTTCTTCTTCAGCTATGCTCGTTGTTCGTCGCATTCTCGTTGTCTCTTTCCCTCGGGATGGTCAGCTTGGAATGGCGACAATGAGCGGGAATAAGTCAACTAGAGGATCGGTGAAGGGGTTCAGATAAAGAAGAGGAGATGGCCGGAAGACGAAGAATGTTCATTATCTGGGGGATAGAGCCTTGTTCTTCCTTGCCGGCTAGTTATCCCATCGAACTGATTGTCTAAGCTATTCGGCTGATTTCAGCCGACCTTGACGGCTGTCAAAATTTATTAACTTACTGATGAGGGATCGCTGCTCGAAAATTGATTTATTCATCAGTAATTTGTAACATTATATTTTTTATTAAATCGACCGTAGCAACGTTGAACTGTTTTGACTCGAGTTTTTTTATTATTTGAATCTTCTGCCCTTTTCTTTTACAAACTGATGTTATCTATTAGGTTGCTGCATATGAAATGTCCGATTTTAGAATGCAAATGTTGTAAAGCGTTTCGATCAGGAAATACTATTACAGTCTACGGTTTCACTATACATCATTTTAAGGCACAAAGCTGATCTTTTAGGTCTCACCTTCCATTTTTATTTAGATATCCAAGTTTACTTTTAAATAAAGTTTATTTCAATGCCAATCAAAACGATTGTCATGCATAATTTTTATATGTGTTGCAAAACAACATATTGACGATAGTATTATGTGAATTTTGTTCAAGATGTGCTGATTAATCAACCTGCTATTCGTTGATGGGAAAAAAGCTACAAAATGGAGACGACAATCTTGAAAATGATGAAAGTAAATTACCCAAAAATTCTATTTTTACCGTAATACCATCAAGAAACTTGAAATTGATTGACAGAATACGTTGATTGCGATGGTTACATTGATAATAACTTTATTCAGAAATATGATGCGTTTGTTTAACGTTACTGTTTTTTAACATAGCTGTTAGATTTGCTGCTGGATTGCTTACCTTGCCCGTAAGCCGTAAGGGTTCAAGTAAATACTATTCAGTTTAATGAGGGGTATCACAATAACGAAAAATCAATGATACTTTCCATTTAAAAAAATGTTGTGGGACCCCCTTTCTCCTCCAAAAATGTAATACATACTAAAATATTAGCTCTCCTTAACCATTTAATTTAAAAAAAAATAGTTCGATATTTCCATTAGATTCTGAGAAAACAGCTTGTAACACTTTATTTGGTACACCCTGTATATCAAATCTGAAACTCTTATGTTAATATTTAAAAATGTGAGTTTGAACTTTATTGATTGATTTTACAAGGTGCAGTATCAAAATCGTAAAGTTTGACAGACAAATATGTATAGTGACTCATAGTAATATTTTGACACTTTTAAAAGGACGATAAATTTTTTAACACCTTATCTACCGGAAGGCTTTTCAATAGTTGTGCTGTACCAAATTGGAGCTTAAAAGTCTTCTTTTATACATTAATCCCAAACGAAATTATCGTATAACGTTGTTAAGGATGAGTTGTCGGTTTATGGTTGAAGTTTCTGTTGCTGTTGAAGGATTATGTTAGAGAAGATGCTATCGGCGCAAAGGTTCGATCTTCTTGAAAATCTACAGCAAATTTGCAATTTAATTAATCACCCAACGTTTCGATCCAGGTGTGGATCATTATCAAGGGATAATGCGTTTGCTGTGCAACTATTTTTAATAAAAGCGGTAAAAAGAATTTTTTTTAAATATAACTACGTATGAGTTGCGATGGCAACATGATTGTACCATCGTGGCCAAAACGTAACTCGAAGGATCTATTTAAAAAATCTTCAGTCATGGGCCAAAGACTTCCAAGAATCATGAAATAATCGCTAGTAGATCAATTTGAATTTTTGCAGAAGTTAAATCAGTTAATTTACTACGTAATGTGAAAAAGAAATTTTGAAAAAATTGCAATTAGTCGGAATTACAGAGAATATACTAAAATCTGTCTTTTACAATTTCTTTGTGTGGGTCTAAATTGAAAATTTAATAAATACATTTTGTAGATCTGTGTCAATTACATCCTGGAAATTTTATCGAAATCCGTCAACGTTACAATGACCTAAAAACGGTTAAGTATGGTGAGAATAGTAGTTTTTCTTAAATTTTTTAATAAACTTGAAGAATCTCACATCTTTCAATACCTGTATTTTTCCCATCAACCGATTTCGATGAAATCTTCAGGATATCTAAAACTTACACATTATACACATATCTACCCAATGCAGTTTTTAATTTTTCAATCCAAGCCCAAACATAAAAGCTGTAAAAAGCAACCTTGAAAATGTTCTCCGCAATTCTGAACAATTTCAATTTGTAGAAAAAGATTCCTTTGAGTTGGTGGCATCTTTGACGTTTCCTGGAATTTTGTATCTTCTTCTTTCTTGATAATAGAGATGGCACGCTGTAACAATGTGTTCCATTGTGTATATTGTGTTGCATCTATTACATTTAGATTTATCCTGGATTTTAATTAAATACACAGTCCAACACCAAATTTGTTTCCTAATAACTGTTGCGTGGTTCTTATAGAGTTTTTTGCGCTGATTCCGAATCTGCCCTTACTTTTTCGCCTATACGTACAGTTTTTGAGAAACATGAATTTGAAAAAAACCTATTTTTCAACTTTAAACAAATATTGTGATGTTATTATAAAAGATATTGAATTGTTCTTCGCAGCAAAAGATTCGGTAGACTTTCCCAAATACAGTGATATCCAATATTAATACATTATGAATGTTTAAACATGTTTAAACAATCATTAAAGACGGAGAGACATCACTTTTGCACTAATTTTTGAGGATATTTTTGAATTTATCTCAACAAATAAGGGTCCAGCGTAAAATCGTACTATATTACGCGATAGAGCAGACTTTTATCTTGAGAACCCCCCATTTGAAGTTTACAACATCGACGTTCTTACCGAACTAGAAAGCAAAATATCTACGCCCGACATGAGTTGCCACCAGTGGTGCTCTTCCACTAGTGCGGTCGTTCGTCGCGATACGGCGCGACGCGGCGCGGCATAACGGCGATGCAATGGATAAAAGCGCGCAATTATGTCAGCTTATTTCAATGTTAAATTTTATTTAAATGTTATATATTATTTATTAGCATATTTATTCTGTATAAATTATTTTATGTATCTTTTTAATGTTAGTCTCTTGTTCATAGTATATTTCATACTAAAAAGGTCTTTTGTAACAAAAAATAATTTATTACAAAAATCTATTTAATATCGCTTATTGTGGAAATGCTAATAAAGAAAACTAAATACAAAAGAGAAACTTACTAAATTATTTTTTTGTTACAGAAGATCTTTTTAGTGTGAAATATACTATGAACAATAGACTAACATTAAAAAAATACATAAAATAATTTATACAGAATAAATATACTAGTAAATAATAAATAACATTTAAGTAAGCTTACATAATTGCGCGCTTTTAGCCACTGCATCGCCGTTACGCCGCTCCGTATTCCGACGAACGGCCGCGCTAGTGGAAGAGCACCACTGGCGGCAACTCATGTCGGACGTAGACATTTTGCTTTGTGGTTCGGTATAAACATCTATAGTCACTCCCATTAATATTCGGACACTCTTAAAAATACGATAACTTGTTTAATATTAGACCATACGACTTGGACTTCTTTGAGAAGTCAGAATAATTAGTTTACTACATGACGCGAAAAAGAAATTTTAAAACAATTGCAATTGGTCGGTATTGCAGAGAAAATACTAAAAGTTGTGTTTTACAATTTTTTTATGTGGCTTATATTGAAAATTTAAAACATCTATTTTGTAGATCTGTATCAATTGTATACATTTTCAAATTTTAATCCAATTTGGATTACGTGGAAAACAGCGACAGGCATCGAATGACGTAAGAATCCTTCGATTTATTATAGTTTAAGGCCGAAAATTGTGAAAAGCTGCAATTTTTACCATCTTCAAACATTTGTAGCTCATTACAACGTTTGCCGATTTTGGTGAAATATTCAGAGTGTATACAGTTGACACAGATCTACAAAACGTATTTGTTGAATTTTCAATATGGACCCACATAAAACAGTTATAAATAACAACTTTCAGTATTTTCTTTGTCATTCCGACCAATTACAACTTTTTCAAAATTTCTTTTTTTCAACGTGTATTAAACTAATTGTTCTAACTTCTAAAAAAAATCCAAGTCACATGATCCATTATTAAAAACGTCATCGTCTTTTAGAGTGTACGAATATTAATGGGAGTGACTGTATGTTGCAAACATCAAAGGGGGGTTGCTCATGATAAAAGTCTGCTCTATCGCGTGATATAGTTCGATTTTACGCTGGACCCTTATTTTATGAGATAAATTCAAAAATATCCTCAAAAATTGGTGCAAAAATGGTGTCTCTCCGTCTTTAATGATTGTTGAAACATGTTTAAACATTCATAATGTATTAATATTGGATATCACTGTATTCGGGAAAGTCTACAGAATCTTTTGCTGCGAAGAACAATTCAATATCTTTTATAATAACATCACAATATTTGTTTAAAGTTGAAAAATAGTTTTTTTCAAATTCATGTTTCTCAAAAACTGTACGCGTAGGCGAAAAAGCAAGGTCAGATTCGGAATCAGCGCAAAAATCTCTATAAGAACCATCCAACAGTTATTAGGAAACATAGAAAAAGTTGAAATTTGTTCGACAGTGACATTAGTGGGTGAGGTTTGTGTGTCCCAGTATCACTCTGTTGAATACTACTTGTTGTTTCCTGTTAAAAGCGCCACCGGGGTTGAATTCATAAATGTCTTTCCTAATATGGTGGATCTGGGTCTGGTGAGAGTTTTTCCATACATTATTACATTTATCCCGTAGGGCTTTGGTAAAATTTTTTACAGCCTTCTCGTAGAAGACAGGTACGTCTAACACTGCAAGGAGTGGTTCTGTTGCTAGTTTTGCTGCTTGATCTGCTAGTTCGTTGCCAATGCCTCCAACATGGGACCCATCCCAGCAGCATTTAAGTGGAAGGTTTATTATAAATTAATTCATTGTATTTTGCAATTATTAAGTGATTTAAAGGGTGGGCGAAGTTACCCACGTCCATTGTATCCAAGACACTCATGGAGTCGGTGTAGATTATGAATTTGATTGAACTGTTAATGTTTCAACGATAATGTTGACTCTATGTGTTTTAAACCTTCGAGGATTGCAGAGGCTTCACATGAGTAGATGCTATAGTGCCTGAAGCATACAAAATTATGCAACCAAATCTAAATTATAAATGACCACACAATTGTAAGCCTGTAATTGCTAATAACCCTTGTGAGGTTGATGGAACTTAAAAAAAAAAAATTACAATTTTTTCAACAAATTTTTTACATGCCACAGAGTAAACTAAGTCTTCTAACTTATCAAAAGAATCCAGGTCGTTTGATCCAACCTTAAAGAACTTACCGTCTTTTAAAAATGTCCGAATATTACTTATTGTCCATGATGGCAACTTGTCCTGGACAGTACGTATGCATGTATACGTTCATAGTTGAGGCCGATGGCCCTTATGAGGCCTTAAGAGGTAGAATGATTAGTTTATTAGATGACGCGCAAAAGAAATTTTTTAAAATATTGCAATTGTCCAAGACCTAAAGAATTTCAGTCCCTATTTTGTAACAATTGTGATTGTAATAAAGTATTTATTATAGACCCGTTTAATCGTTTTATTTTTTGGCTTTATTACCTTAGAAAATTAAAACTTTATAATAAGATCGACTCTTCCAGAGATACCAAATACTTACAATGTGAAAATTTTCAAAAGTTTTAATTTTATAAAAGTTTCATACGTTCCGAGGATTTCAACTGTATTTTGATTGAAGTTCTTACTATTATGAAAAATTAAAGGTAGTATTGACCACAGAAGCCCTTGTATATTCCTTACGGTACAACGGCGATTAGTACTGTGTCATACTATTACCTAACTACATTTCTTCACACGAGATGGAAGAAAATTATCCAGAAAATAATTACCGTTATCTGACGAAGAACAACTAAATATAAAATTGTGCACTGTCCATCGCTTTGTGAAAATTGTAAAAAGTTTAAGAGGACTTACTCATCAAATCATTTAAAATAAAGATGGTATTGGTAATTGAAGATGTTTTTTTTAAATATACATTTTAGAAAGAAAACTTTTTGTCCTTAGTTTATACAACCTTTTAGTATACAACAAAATTTTTATTTTAGTATTGGCTACCGCGTGAACCAGAAACGATGAACTTTGGAACACGCATTTTTTTATTACTCATACTTTTATACGTAAAATTAATCTTGCTTTTTATACGTTTTGATTAAACTCTCATTAAACATCGCCATTTTTATTTGTTCGTCTCACAGTGGTTCATACCGTAGTCATTGATATAAAGTTTAAAAGTTTCTATCACTTTTTCATTTTGGAAGATTTTGCAACAACCAGAACCGCAACAAAAAAGATTTTTTGCTTACTAGAAGAGTGTACAAACTAAGGACAAGATGTTTTTTTTTAAAATGTTGTATGTTTCACAAATAAAAATTCCTGAATATTATCTTTATTTGAAACGATTTGATGAGAAAGTCTTCTTAAATAGCATGACAATGCATTATAACATTTTATAATACATTAAATGATGAAAACGACAATAGCGACTGCCAAAATAATTTTCCCAACGCTTGTGGATGATGGAATCTTTTCTAGAATCAGCGTCAACTATTCCCCTTCTATACCATATAAAAAAACAAACATATTTACTTGATATTAACACTTCATTTATATGTGACAAGTCTTAATATTACATTTGCATTTATCATTAATGAAAATATTTTTCACGTCAAATATATGGTTATTTATAACTAAACTGTGAATCTTCATGCAAAATAAAATTTGTCTACCTCAATTACAAAAAATTGAAGTAAAATAAAAATGTATTTCATGCCTTAAAAGATTTAATAAGATGAAAATATCAGTACCTTAAAATTCTTCTAATGTTGTTAAGGTTCTGTGTTCCTCTTACTGATTTTGTCATAAATATATAAAATCTGCAACTAATTATTGCCGGATTTAGTAAAGTAAATTGAAAGAAATATCAATTAGGTGACGTTTGCTCTATAACCGTGGTGGGCACGGTAGGGGCCTCTCAAACGCCTGCTTCTCCCACCAACCTCTCTTTCATGCGCGACGTCAACACACTGTTCGCGACGGGAGAAGCACTTTCTTCCTCTATGGCAGTGGTGGGCACGGGTGGAGCCCCTCAAACGCCTGCTTCTCCCACCAACCGCTCTTTCATGCAGCGCACACATTCGTTGCGTACGCTGATATCTCGTGTCTTCGTTGCCCCATTGTACCGCGCTTGATGAAAGGGGGCAGAGGGCACTACGGTGGACGGTTTTGCCTCAATTGAGGCAAAATTGCCCATCACTGCTCTATGGTATCGGCGGATGCTGGTGGGGGACAGTGGGCGCTATGGTGGGGACGGATTTGTCTCAATTGAGACAAAAATGTCCATCCTTACTCTATAAGGTTTCGTTTATATAGTTGTTACATCAAATGTTTCTCCATGCAATAAAGATTTACAAACTGTTATACAATGTAATTCATTGTATTTCTTAAAGCGTAATTCAATATTATACCTCATTGTTTATTAAATATTCGTGTTCTAACGTATTCCACCATTATTTCTGCTCACGATCACGCTTCTGTGTTAAAGTTTTCCCGTTGCAAGAATTATAATGACTGCCTCTCGAATTGTTCGCTTAAATAGGAGTATTGTAACGTTTTAATAGGAGTATTTCATATTGAAATGTCATAATTGATATTCGAGAAAGAATTTACAATGATAATATAATTACTTTCTTTTCAGGTACTTATTACAGACTGTGCTAATCAGCTTAGATTACGAGGCATGAAATAAATAATTTGTATACCTTTGTAATTTTCATCGTAATACTGATTACGTGATAATTCAGGTAGTAATCGTGACTTGCGAATCAACTTGACTCGAGCAGGACTAGAAAAGGTGAAAGCAAGCAGTATAAACTGCAGTTACAGTTAAAAGAAAGGAAGAGGAAGATAATGGAACTAGAGTTAATTGCTGCCTCTAGTTCTCCATCCTGAGATGTTAGTTAACCCCCTACTACCGAGGACTTGGTTTTCTTCGCATTATCGCGGTGAATGTTTCTCTTGCTCCTGGGCTGAAGAAGATCGCGCTCAAGCATTCACACGACCTCCATCGTGCGTATCTCGTGTGTGCAGAATCGCGACAGATCTGCAGAGTGATCGTGGGGAAGGTCAGGGCAGTGTCCGGTTAGAGATTTTAGTCTGGAGCTTGTTCACCGAGGAACATACAGTCAGGGACGAAAAGACAGGACACTCTACGTTTCTTTGTGTCTTAATATGATATAAAAAGAAGTACATTCTTACTTAATATTGTACATGTAGCTACATATAAACAACTATAAGGAAAATTATGCGTAGTATCCGTTTCTAAGGAATATTATGAAGAAAGACATAAACATCGCAGTAGGACAAAATTGTAGGACATATGTCGCATTTTCCCTTCTCACTTGTAAATCTGCACAGGAAATGTTAATATTACACCTCGTAAGAAGTCTCCGGTACATAATATTTAGTATAAATGGTTCAGTGTACAAAATGGGTCGTGGGAAAACATAAAGTGCGTCTGAAATTGGAACCGTTTTGAACTTGTTTCAAGAAAAATTTGCTATTATAAAAATTGCCAGTCTTAAATCGATTTAGAAACGTAATCTGTAAATTCGTTAAAAATTCTGATAATGATGGCATAAAAAAGAGTTCTGGCTGTCCTCCTGCATTAACATTACGTCAAGAGCGTGTAATTTCAAGCCGAGTTCGAAAATGTCCGCTAGACAAATTGTCGAAAATGTTGGTGTAGAAAATATACAACGAGTTAGACGGAAGTGTAAACACTTAAAATGATCACAATTGAAGAGGAAACGCGTATTAACGGAGCGGCACAGAAGTGTATGATTGCTATTTGCAGAAAACATTCAATTTAAAATAGATTAACTTACAAATAATATTTACTGATGCAAAAAATTTTAATATGAACAGGCCAGACGGTTTTAACAACTATTAGCATGATTTACGGAGAGAAACTCAATTATTAAGCCGCCTTCAAATAGGTGGTAGCGAAGTTATGATTTGGGATGGTATAAGCTACCATGGAAAGACCGATATTAAGTTTATGAGTGGCAAAATGAATAGTCCGAAATGTTTAGACATTATTAACCGTTTGAGTCCCAGGTTGTATTGAAAAAACAGTGTCGAAGAATCCTAAACAGCGCAACCGCGCTTTTTCTAAATGACTACGAAGAGACCCAAGCAACGCGATAGCGCTTGTTTTATTTTATTTTGTAATGTATTATTGCATTATTATAGTATTATTCTACCTATTGTAAAATGTACTATTTACATTAAAAGGAGCTGTGTGATGCACTTGCGTCAGTAAATCTGAGCGCGTGACTTCGACAATCGGTAACGCACCGTCAGTTGTCCACAATGCTCGAAATGTGCTGGGTTTTCTCGACATAAAATCTCAACAGCGCGATCGCGCTGCTTGGAACTCAAAAGGTTAAGGAGCAAATGAATAAACATGCCACAAGAACTACTCGTACTATTTTCATATTTCAATATGATAATAATTCTTCCGTTCACACAGCCAAAATAGTTCAAACATTTTTTGTAACAGAAAAAATAAAAACTCTGGACTGGGCAGCAAGATCTCGAATCTTAACAGTATTAAAAATATCTGGGAAATTCTCGCGAAAAACGGTATATGCCAAGAGCACACAATTTTTATCTCTTGACGAATTAAAACAATTGATTGAACATAAATGGTACCAATTAAGGTAAAAAAATTTTAAAAATTATAGAGATCTCTGTCCAAGCGAATAATGTCCGTGATAAAAATTAAAGGAGGCGCTACAGTATATTGAATATTCAATAAAATTGTTAAATTCTTTTTGTACATTCTATTTTTTAAGAACATCCTCTATCATTTTGTTTCTCTAATTGGCTTGGAAATTTACAATTTTGTAGATAAATTCATATGGTGCAACAATATATTAGCTTTACCAACTGAACCAAATAAACAACAACTATGTAAAGCGACGTATGTACAAGAAATTTCATTTATGCTACCTATTAAATAAAAATTAATAATTAATAGGGTGTCCTATCTATTTGTCCCTGACTGTACCTTACCCAACAATTAACTTTATACTGGACTCCTTATACTTCATCCCTTCGCCGGAATTACATACTATAATTCTTTATCGTTCATTATTAGTCATTAGTTCATTATCAGAGTTAGCACACAATCTCGTCAGTGGGGTGCAGGGGGAACGGCGAGTCCTCAATCTTGACGCAAGGCTGCGGATCCCACCACTGATCAGTGGATCCCACTCTTACGCTTACGTTTTGGCGGGAACGGTCGACATAGGCGCTCAGCGTCACCACCATCTTACTTCATGGTCACCACATCTCTCTGTTACAGTCACACTCAATACGCTCGTTTGCTGTCTTCCTCAAGCGATTCGGCCAATCGCGGAAGACGTGTAGTGCATAGTGGGACCATCACGTGGTACCCACAAGTTTCTCTGTGCCAACTCTCGCTGCGCGGGCTATACATATTTCTGCATTTATTCTAGCGAAAAATACGAGAACCCTCAATTGAATATTTGACTTCTCAATTGAAAACGCAGGTGCACATCTGGAGACTATTTATTTGACTTTTGCAGAAAATAAGCACAATTAAGATAATGTTCGTAATTACCCCTCGATAGGTAAGAAATCATGACCACCAAGAGTTTTGTCGAAAATTAACTTTAATGTGAAATTTAAGTAAAGTTAATTGCAGTAACACATAAACAGTCTTGACTTTGAATAAAAAAGTTGTTTTCTTTTCAATATTTCATTTTGTTCAACTTTTTCTTCATTATATACAAATATAAGAAATGAAGAAATTGTTACGCAATTATCATATTGTGTGTGCAGATGGATGTCAAACAACATTCGTTTGAAGCATTTTTTAATAAAATAAGCAATTTATGAATAAATTTAGGTAACACAGTTATGTGACTCATTCTTTATAGTATCAAGTATATGTATGCAAATATTTCGGAAACACAGGCTATGTGACAGTAACATGGGAAAGAATTGTTCAAAATGATGATCTTGATAACGGATTTCACGGTTCTTGAAATCAACGAGGAAATCCGTTCTCTAAATATTTACAACAAATGAAAATTACTGTAAAAAAGCAGAATTTATAATTGCTAACACTATTAATTGTTAGATCAGATAAGACACAATAACAAAAGTAAAATACTCAGTTTTTATAGAAAAGGAAGGATTGAGTAATGCATTTTACTAGAATAAATTACAAGAGTCATATTTAATTATACAAGCGGCACATCGCGTTTACGTACCTATAAATTTCACAGCAAATTACTTCAGAAGCTGACACGACGATGAAAAACAATAAATACACATCGCGCGCCCGTACGTTTGCACGCGCGGCAAAATAATTAAAGTTCTTCCACATGAAGTTATGATGTAATTGATCAATTTCACGATATGGCTGGCCGCGGCTGTGTCAGAGAATATACATACAAACGAACTTACATTGAATGGTGGTAAATTACACGCGTTTTAGTTCTAATGATAACTCCAAGTTCTATATGCGATGATTGTGCATATATTTAGACACTCATTGCACAGAGCTTTTGATTTTGCATAGTGCCATCATTGTTTATAAATCTTCCTTCTTTTACTGATTTTTGATTGTGTGACGCGTGTTTGTAACGGACTACTATGCAAACTACAATAAAATGAGTATTACAAAACAATTTTTTACAATTTAGATTTCTTCCTATTTTTTCAAGTCTGGAATGCTTTATGTCCTAATAATGCAGACATTCGCCAATTAATAATTATCCATATTGTCATTGCACAAAATTTGTCATTGTACATAAGATGTACGTATGTAGATACATATGTAGATATGTAGATAAGATTCTAAACTATATTCATACATAGTTATGTATTTTTATGATAATATTTTAACATTGCACACTTTAAGTGTGCATACCAAGCGTGTATGAGTAATTGTAAGAGATAAAACACATGGAGGTTTTCATAAAAGCTTCAAATTTACAAAAATATGAACATTATTAGAATAGAAGAGTTGAAGCTTATAAGGAATACAGAGACCTTCGTTACCGATATTAAATACAGGGTGTTTCGTCTAAAACAGGACACCTAAATATCTGGTCTACCTCTGAAAATACAAAAAATGTTTCTGACGTAATCTAAATGGTTTCAAAAGACGAATCACATGGAAGAATCGTTTTTTATAAATTGTAATGTTTTAATTGTTTTCTCAAGGTCACTCGTGTTTTTTTACATATATACACACATTTTTTGTTCTTGTATGTTATAGCAAATATTATTGTGCATTCATCCACGTTTAATAGTACGACCTTGAAATGACCGTGAACTCTAAAATTTGCTAATTAATGCAGAACTTACTTTCAGCGACATTTCAGATTTCAACGGTAACAGAAATTTGACCATGAACTTGAACTTGTAAATAAACACATTATATCATTCCTCTGTGTACATAGAGAGTGAGAGAGATATGTATTTAAGAGTTTGCTCACTGCTAGATTTCTCAGTGTATCGACAAGCGATCCATAATGCGTTATTCAGAACAGGAGAAAATTCAAATGGTTTCAATTTAAGGTGAAGCTCGAGAGTGTTTAACATACACAATACGAATTTACAAAGACAGATTACCTAATTTTTCAAAGAAAAATTCCCAAATCGTTGGATTGGACGCAATGGACCTGTATCATGTCCGGCTCGTTCACCCGATCTCACCCCACTTAATTTTTTTTTATGGGGGACATTAAAGGGTACGGTTTATCAAGAGCAGCCAACGACGCCAGAAAATATGAAGGAACGAATAATTGCCGCATGTGCTGATATGAAACCTGAAATCATCGAAAGAGCTGGACAATCTGTCGTTTTTCGCCTTACGAAATGTATCACAACGGAAGGACATCATTTAGAACATTTATTGAAGTAATAAATGTGATTATTTACAAGTTCAAGTTCATGGTTGAATTTCTGTTACCGTTGAAATCTGAAATGTCGCTGAAAGTAAATTATGCATTAATTAGCAAATTTTAGAGTTCACGGTCATTTCAAGGTCGTGCTATTAAACATGGTTGAATGCACAATAATGTTTGCGATAATATACAACAACAAAAAATGTATGTATATATGTAGAAAAACACGATAAAAAATGATTCTTCCATCTGATTCGTCTTTTGAAACCATTTAAATTACGTTAGAAACATTTTTTGTATTTTCAGAGGTAGAGGGATATTTAGGTGTCCTGTTTTAGACGAAACACCTTGTATACAGCCGTCACATCACTGGTGTAACGAAAACATGCCACAGACAATGTAACGGCAGAATCTGTGGTATTCAAGATGGATAATTGCGAACTAACGAGTGGATGTGAAAAACTATTGATAGAAAAACCCAATGTTTTCCTTTATTCTTTTGATTTCAATTATTCGTTTAATCGTACGTATTTTTACAGGAAACAAGTACAAATTGGTATAGAATAGTCACAATGATAGATTTAATAGAGTATTCCTGAGTCTACAACTTTTAGTAGTTTCTCTGCTATTTCGGCCAACTGCATTTTTTCCAAAATATTTTTTCAAGTCGCGTAGCAAAGTAATTGTTCTTTTTAAGTTTCCGAATGTTTATGGAATAAATTGAACCATCGGTTTTCTCTCAAGCAGTAAGAATTTAAAAAAAATGGAACAGGAAGAACTTACAGTATATCTTACTGTATTTATTATATTTACATGATTATTCAAGAAAAAAAAGTCACCTTCAGTTTTTAAATGGAATGCTATGTTTTTAATGTCTTGAGAAAACATAGGACAAGACGAATTCGCTCATATGTAACACAATAATTTCCAAGGTCATATACTTAAGGTCAGAAATAAGAGAAATATGTCGGTATAATTTTCTTTTAATACATTAATTTAATATATTTTCGATCAATTTTTATCTAAAATTTTAAAAGATTTCTTTCGTCACCTTCGGTAGAAATAGTGTTAGCAGATTTTGCTTATGAATGTATGTATACTATGTATGAGGGTTGGGCTCATTTAATTTGAAATAAGATAACAAATAATTATTTGAAATAATTAATTATTCTAAATACTCTATACTGGTTGTATTTTACAAATAAAATAAAAAATATATTTTTATTTGGTGTTTCAAGGAAAGCAACTATTTTCAAATAATATTTTATTTGAATAATTTATTATTTCAATTACATTGTTCAAATAAGATAATAAATAATTAACCTCAAGAACAGGTCATTAAAGTAACTAAATTAAATTTAAATTTAAATATGCTAATTTTTGTAGTTTAATGATTAAAGTTCAACTGTATTCGCTTTTAAAATTGTTCTTTAGTACTCGAAATAAATAGAATTTTGGAGAATACGAATTATTTGGTGAAATGAAAAATTATTTGAATTCGTTTGAAATTCAAATAATGAAGTAATTTTGAAAAAACTATTTGACTTTCCAAATAAATTCACGTATAATTATGTCAAATAGCATGTAGCCAAACAGGATAATATATTATCTCGACGATTATTTTTAAAATATTTATTTCGATAATGCCCAAGCCAGATAAGTACTCGTTACTATACGGCAAAAGGATTAAGATCCTATAGGAATTGATTCATGTATATTAACGTTTCGAATTTAATTTACTCTTTTAAATTTTGGAATTTTCACAGAGGATTCGAAAGTACATTATCAGATTGCGATCCCACTTATGCCGTATTCGGGTCCATTGCTATTCGAGATGCAGCCGGCCATTACACAACTTTTCGCGTCCCGTGGACACCTCAGATTGATTAATTGATTAGACACAGCCGATTTTAATTTCGAAAGCGATGTAAACGTAATGTATTACTCGTACAAGAATAGAAAGTGCAAATAAATTATGCCTCGGTGTAATATCGTTAAACATAGGAGCACTGGTGGTCATACTCCGAGATGTAGATGCACAGATAACGCGAATTAACGTACTTAGTTCCTACAGAAAGACACGCGATTACGATTCATCGTCACGCAATAAATGTAGCAGCAATACTATGTCGTTTTCGAAGAACGAATCGCATTATTCTACATCACTGGAACGGTCCGCGGCTGCGAATTATTTCCCGATTCAATGCACTTTTTGTGAATCGACTGAGAATCACAGCTCTGCAAGTAGACTGAATAGTTTAACACTTTGATTGCTATGTCACCTACACATCGGCACCGCGTCTGATCTGCAGATAAAAATTAACTCTTCGTAGGCTATACGGTAAAGGTTGTTAATATGGAATACCTGAATTCATCAAGCTTGCCAAAATTACAGGAATTTTGTTGTTTCTTTTAAATGAAAACGTAGGAAACGAAGAAACTAGTAGGTAAATAATTGTACCTACTTATAGACTTAAGCGTGAACAAGATTTTAATATTTTGAAATTATAGTAAAAAAATGAATGTTTGAAGAAAATATCTACTATGGAACACTTAAAAAATTTCCGAAGAAAATTAAAAAATCTATTTACTTTTAGTAACAAAAATGAATTTTCATTGAAGATGTGATATTTATGTACAAATGTATTTGTTTCTTGGAATTTATTGTAGCCTTGCAGGTCAAGCACGTGAATCATCGACATTATCACCGACATCAACATTCAAACTTTTATTCATTTCAAAATCCCGGAAGATGTGCAATTTGGACGAAATCGCGAAAAAAATAGTATGGCTGTGTGAAAACGACTAAAAGGCTGATGGCGGTGCACTTATGATATGGAGATGTTTTACGTAATGTATCGTTAGGTTACTGTGTCATGTTAAAAGACGAATTTACCAGTGGTCATTCAAAGAAATATTACGTACACAATTGGCAGAGACAATTGAAAATATGCCAGACGAAGATAATGATATTAGTTTCCAACAGGATTGAGATCCGAAACGCACATAAAAAATAGTGTAAGCATGGTTAAATGCTTCAACTATTTTAAATTTTAAATTGATCAACACAGAGGCCAGGCTTAAATCCAATCGAATAATATAGGCTGTCTAGAAGGGGCAATTAAATAAAAATGATCATTTTTCACGACTATCAATGAATCAATTACGGGACCCAGTAGAGAAAGAATAGAGATAAGAATCTCGAAAACATTGTAAAAATCTAGTTACAAATATACCAAAACAATTTGCATCTATCAGGGTAGTCCAAGGTCCTTAAATAAAATACTAAATATATTTATTTGTTAGTATTTTAAATTAGGTAGTATTTAATTCAAATAAACGTAAAATCATGTGCCCCTTAAGTTTTTTGTGATACCGTTTTAACAAGCACATAAGTGAGGATGTTATGGAAAAATGGTTTCATTGGTTCAATTTTGCTGCTCACTGTAGCCTCTTAAGCACATCCTGCGATACTGCTTCGATAACGTCTAGACAAGGAGCTCCTCAGCACATTCAACCCTAAGGGTTGAAGTACCGCGCCACATAGCTTACAAAATACCAAAGAAGAATAGGTTCCAAATTAATTCTTCGGTTTCCTTTAGCTTGGCAAATAAAGGGGTTAGGATTAAAGACGATTCGCGGACACGCTTCCCGTAAGGGTCAGCTGCAGGGCAGCGCTCGTGGGTGGGAAGGAACCCCCATTAAGTTGTTACGCTAGTTTATTCGCCGGCTTGGCGCACACTACCGTCAATTAAATCTCTCTGTCTCAGCTCCAGTGCAACGACATCTCGTGATCTCGACATTGGGGCCCCGTGCCGAAAAAAATGGACGATCACTGATACTTCTTGGTCGGTTTTCTTGGCTGTCGAACGAAATCCCCCTGGAGCACAGTAGACGAGCCAAAGAAGCGCCAGTCGAGGAGGGCTGGTCGCCTTCTATACGAGCAAGAGGCGACGGTCCTCGCCCGCGGACCCCTTCTGGGACCATTTTCGTGATAGCTCAGGGCCGTTTTTTATTAAGGAAGATTTACTCGCCCGGGCAACCTCGCTAAGCCCCGGGCGTCACCTGAAACATTTTCGGCCCGATCTCTGGTTGTTTGACCTCTCTAGGAATTTGCCTGGACACGGATAAACGTTCGTTTGATGGTCCACCGCGGCGATTAACATCACTCCGCCTGTAAAGAATTCTGTCCATTCCGTGAAAGGGTTCCCCGCCGCATCGGCGCGACGCGGAGCTCTTCTTCCCTGGAAGTATTTCGGACTTGTCAAAACGGCGCTATGAAGTTGCCCCTGGTGCCAACGAATTATCCTTGGCCTCTTCTTTCGCCTGATTTCTATTCATTATAATATTGGCAGCGGTTACACTGTAGTTTTAGTAACAAGATTGAGATTGTTCGAGGTGAGCCCGTTTAGCAGTTATATGGCATGCGTTGATATTATTAGATATTATTATTATACAAATTCCATCGTAGCTTTTTCTTTCTGAATTTATTGAGAATTTATAAAGAATATTCAGTCGGCCGCAAAAGGAATTGGCAATCCTTTAAAAAATCACTTTTTTAAAATTGGACCAAACAACTTAAGTTTGTTTGAGATGGTAGAAGGATTAGTTTACTAGGTAATATGTAAACTAAATATTTTGGAAGTTGCTGTTGCTTGGAATTTGGAAGCAAAAAGTGAAGGTCACGATTTTGAACATTTTTATCTGTGCCTAAATTGAAAATTTAAAATATGCCTTTTGTAAATCTATGTAAGTTATCTAGATGTACCAAGTGTCATCGAAATCGGTTAATGTTGCTATGAGTTACATACATTACAAGATGAAAGCTTAAGGTCGCAGATTTTCGACTTTTTTTTAGGAACTTCGCCCTTATGTAATGTCCTTCAAATGTTTTTAACTCATAACAACTACTTAGGTCTAGAACAGGCATATTCTAAATTTTTATTATAAGCACAGATACGGCAACTTAAAAAGGTAAATAAAAAAATCCTCACGAACACGTTCGTCTTCTTCCAAATTCTGAGCAATAGCAATTTTCAAAACATTTGGTTTACATATTGCCTAGTAAACTAATCTTTCTAACATCTAAAAAAGAAAACTCATGTAGTTTGGTTCAATTTTAAAAAAGTTATTAGTTTTTAAACCGTGGCTCATTGCGTTTGCGGCACGCAGGTATTTCCATTGCTAAAAATAAGTTTCACCACTTTCTGTGTGTCAGGGATGGGTACATTTAATTAGAAACAAAATAACAAATAATCAATTGAAATAACGAATTATTTAAAATATTTTATTATTCGCATTTTACAAATAACATTCAAAATTTCTTTCCTTTGGAGTTTCAATGAAAATAATTATTTTCAAATACTGATAATACCTGAAAACTTTTTATTTCGATTTCATTCTTCAAATAATAAATAATTTCATCTGAAGAAGAGGTTGTTGAAGTAAGTATATTATTTATTATATTTAGATATGCTAATTTTTGAAATTTGATGATTAAAGTTTAGCTGTATTCGTTTTGAAAAGTGTTCTTTAGTGTACGACATATAAATAGAATTTTGGAGAGTACGAATTATTAGATCATATGAACGATGAAAATTAAAATTATTTGAATTTCAAATGAAATTCAAATAATGAAATAATTTAGAAAAAATTATTTAGCTGTTCAAATAAACTAACATGTGATTATTTAAAATTTATTTCGTTTTATTTCGCGTATTTACTAATTTGGATCTTTAAATTGGAAAATGAGATAATATTACTACTGATTGATGGCGAGGGCCATGAATTAATTTGTACACTTTGTGATCAGAAGTAGACATTTGTACTGAATACTGTAAATCTCTATACATATATACATTATTATAAATAGTGTGCCTGCTCATTGGTGGGAAAAATTTGTAATATTATTAAAAAACCAATACTATTAAACAATGTCGGACAACAAATATTAATTGTATTAAAAAAAACTACATTGAATTTTCGAAGTGTGTAGATATTTATGGATGATAGTATACTTAAAGTAATACTATTGTTTACAACACAGAAGCGAATTCTTTACTATTTGTGACATCACAATTTCAATACGTGTTTTGTAAGATTACATGTATTATTTATATTTATTATTTTAATAAAAGATTGCGATTTTTACTTAAAATAAAATTTGTCTACATTAATTGGAAGTTAATAATTGTATACAATTGAAAAACTTCATTGTTTTAAATGACAGAAAAGGTGTGGCCTTTACTGATTATTTCTTAATCTGCCATAAATACAATAAATAATATATTTCATCATCAAAGCCATCTGCACAATCTCAAATAAAATAGACAATTTGACCAATGTCAGAATAATTAATAATAAAAAATTAATAATAATAATAATCAATAATATTCTTATAATTATAAGATTCCTGATTTGAATCACATATGTGGCAATTTAGTTTATATAATTCCAGGAAATTTAAACTGATAAATAATCTTGAACAGATCAAGTTACGTTTGTCCCTTAATGTTGAAATGTTTATTAAAAAATCAAATATTCAAGCTTGTAAATATTTATGTACCTTGGAGGATTACCTATAATTTATTTGTACAAGTTAATCTGACAATATATATATATATATATATATATATATATATATATATATATATAACAAATATTAAATAAAATTAAATAAAAAGTTAATTTTAAATAACCTCAGGAACCAACCATTTCAAGAATTTTCACAATTTTTGGGACGCCATGTATAAAGGTAATAATGAAAATAATTCACAAAAATGTTATCACACGAATAATAGTAGAAATATGTTTTTCAAATAACTATTTGAGTTTCATGCTGAAACACATATTAAATATGATTGCAGAATCAAATAAATATATCAAGTAGTATTTCCATTAATACGAAAATAAATAATCATTTCATATTAACTTGTGTAACGCAATTCAGGAAATAATCTTTGAAATTATCTCTTTTATTTGAAATGCTATTTCACCCTGCACTGGCTCTGTATACGATGACTAATTTCGTGTAACGCGAGCCAAATTTTTGTTCATCAAAGCATTCAGACATGAACAAAGCCGCAAAACCGTGATTTTCGGAGGGACATCCGGCCTGAGTAGACGTCCGTCCCCTTTTTTTCAGAGTTCGCGCGACGACGTTACGAATCCTCTTCTACGAATCGTTTCGCCGATCCAAAGAGCTACAGAGGACTCTATGGCTGTTTTCGTGGGTTTCTTTTTTTGCGGAGCTCTGTGCAAATTGCCTAAGGATTAGAATCGCGAGCATGGGCTGCGTGCTGCGGCCCCCGAAGCGATGAATTATTATTGTCTCGTGCCTCACGCAGCCACGCTCCGCGACTATGCAGTCGTATGGACCATCCTCGTACCGGCCGGACAGCGAAAAATAATATTGCTAGCTGCCGGCCAACAAAATAACTGGATCCTCCTCCTCTGAAGTAATGCCAGCCCATCCTCCATGATTATTGTGTTAGTACTGGCGTCAAAGGTTTCTCCTATTATCTTGCCGAGTCTAGTCATCGACTATTATTTAGAGTACAGTTTTTCTTTTACTGCGCGAGACCAAATAATAGGATGTTCGATAGATTTCAGTATTTCGTATAATTAACAGAAAGTATTGTATAATTTACACGTCTAATAATCATATGCTAAATTTTTACTTTGTATACTGTGCTGTAAATAATTATAAACTCAATCTTATTGTTAAATTTTTCAAGATACTAAAATAAAAATTGACGAAATCGTTTATACAATTTCATAGTATAATGTAACACTAAAACTAAACTGAAGATGCCATGAACGAAAATCTTTTTCTTTTGAACTTTGAAAAACATTAAATTTTCTGTGGAAACTTTGTAATTTTGTTGCGCTCCATTGAATATTTAGTGGAGTTTCCTTTATTTTTGGTTTCTTCTACTTACCTAATAATATATTAGTAACTAAGATATTAGTTTGGAATGAAAGATTTTACAGTATATAGGGGAGAGTTGCTGAATTTGGACACCCAAAACAATTTTTGATATATATATAAATATTAGGATAGAAATAATTTTAATAAAAAAGAAATAGTGGAAAAGAATGTTATCACTTTAATCTTTAAAGTAATACATTTTGTTTCTGTAATAAACACAACTTAAAATACCAAAAATTGCATTTATTTTAGTCACCGGCCCAATAAATAAAATTGGTTTCCTAATTTGGTCCTGTGGTATCTCAAGATGAACCACTAATTTCGTTAGCCACAATTGATACAAAGGTATTTCTGCATTTTTGAATTTACTCAAGCACATTGTGTGTGCTAACAGACTCAGGTATGACCAAATTCCTCTATAGTTTAAAATTTATCAATGAAATTTTTAATTAAACTTGAAATTCTTCTAAAAGATTTTCTGAAATATTAATCAAACTAAAAATTCTTTTAGTTTAAAATTTATTAATAAAATGTATAATTAAACTTGAAATTCTTCAAAATTCCTCTGAAGTTTAAAACATTTAATGAAACCTGAAATTGGACCGTTCCCATTTAGGAGACTGCAATGTGGTCCAATCTAGGCAATTTATACAATAATTTTAAAACATTTTAATTAACCTTACTTTCAACTTAGGTTAATAAAACTATCATAGCAATTAATATCTAAATAGGTGTGCTATCTGAAGATATAATAATATATTTTGTTGTTTATTTTCAAATGGTATGAGTGCTTCTTCATTTTCAATAAAAACTTTTATCAATGACTTCTCAAATACTAAAATCACTTTATTAACCGTAACCACGAGATGCTTGCTCGATAAAATGGACGTAACAGGCCAAGTTACAATGGCAGTCCAGTTTAGGCAACGGTTCAAATTCGGCAACTCACCCCTATGACGTTGTTTACGATAGCTATAATTATACATTCCTTTTCTTAGTAATTTCCATGGTGACTTACAATTTGTTCCACCAGTGAATTTATTTTAATGCGTACGACTTATTGCATTTATGAATAGGTTGTATTGGCCTGGCTTATTCTTAGCACGAAACAGGTGCTCTTTTTATGTGGTTTTGAGTATCACTTGTCATGGTTGAACATCTGGTCTAAAGCATAAAGGCTAGTTGAGACACAGCGGAATCCGCGCGGTTTGCATCCGTGGATTGACGGTCTTCACTGACAGGTTTGAACAAATATGAGAATGCTATTGAAAATAGGGTGCGCGCGGTTGATCCACGCGGTTTGCAAACTTGCGGATTCCCCCGTAACCGAACTAGGGTTGAAATAAATGAATATACCGTGGCGTGCAAAAGTATCCGGACACCCTTCAAAATTGAATAACTTTTTAAAAATCGGTTTAAACGCCTTGTGTTTTGTTTTTGAGATATTAGAAGAATTGGTTTAATAGGTAACTTATAAAAAGATACTAAATAAAAAATTATCATTGCGAATGATTTTTAACTGTTTTATCTGCGCCCATAATGAAAATTTAAATGTATGCCTTTGTAGATCTAAGTTAAAGACAATAAAAAAAGAGCTATAGGCATTGGAAGATAGGCAAGAATCTTTGAATTTTGGACTTATGATTGTATATCATGTATAATAACTTACTTAGATCTACAAAATTAAAAAAGTTAAAGATCATGACCATTACATTTTTCATCGCAATTTCGACCAATGATGATTTTTCATTAACTTTTCTTATAAATCACCTAGTGAACTAATACTTGTAACATCTAAAAAAAAACTGAAGCCATTTGAACCAATTTTAAAGAGGTTATTTGTTTTTGAAAGAGTGCCCGGATACTTTTAATAATTTTATCTCCAGATGAATTTGTTTGATCTTTTTGTTGATATAATGTACAGTAAAAGACATATAGACATTGTCAATGAGCAACTGTTAAAATATGCATATAGTAAATTTCAATAAACAAATATAGAGAAATACTGGTTGAAGAAGTATACTCTAGAGAAAAGGTGTTTTAATATCGAAGAATTAAAAAATGATGACAATAAACAACACAAGTCTAAAGCCTGTGAGACGTTAAAAATAAACAAAAATGTGGTACACTGAATATATTAGCTCATAAATTCATTTTTAAATCTGGACAAAAAACAACATCACTCGTGTACGAGTGATATGGCAGTCAATGTGTTAAAGGTGGCTGTATATGCTGCTAATAAACAGTAAAAATAAATGATTCGTATTCAGTTTTTAGAAAAGACATTAGAAGGCGGATTGATTGTATGGTTCCCTTGTAATTATCGATATTACGACGAAGACAATTAGCGAAGGACGGTGTAAGTTGTTGCGTCTGCTGCATTTATGTGTAAAGAAGAAAATTCATTACTTTAGAGTGTATTGTTTCTAATAAGGAGAAGCATAAAGAACATAGCCTGAAGAACAAAAGTTTTTCGTCGTCTCATAAAAGAAATATCTCTAGCGAATTAAGTGAGTTATGTTTCAATAATATAAATGCATGTCTTGTGGAAGACATTATTCGATGGACCAGCATGGACAAATATGTATTGAATGCTTCATATGTAAATTATGGCTACATAGTGAGTGCACATCGTGCAAGAAAGAATAAAACGCGTGCGATGTTGGCATATAAAGAAAGGAAATTGTTTTATTTATCTACTGTTAATGTCAAAATGTTACCAAAAAAATAATTTTATATGGTTTCTGTTAGAGAGTCATATTATCCTCACTTTTATAAAAGGTCCAAAAATGATTTATTTTCATAATACGTATTGAATTCAATGAAACATTTTTTCGTTTACAATTCCCGCCTTTGTCACATGTCACCTTACAAGTTTGCCTACATTTTAAACAAAAATTCAGAAGAAATTAAGAAGAAATATAAAACTGAGGGGTCACATTATCACCCCTTCCTCTACATGTGTTATAGTTTTATTACAGCTAAAATAGGTGTTTTCATTTTTGTTAGTTTTAATATTATAATTTTTACATATATAAAATTGTCTTGTCGTGTCTTATAGTATTGTCGCGGAGTGAGTGTCTCTGAGGTGTGGCAATACAGTCAGTGAAATAGTTCCACTAAAAATTTCATGTGTTTTTGATTGATATCGATGGAATTTGTAGTTGTTACCGATCGGGATAGTTAGATGTGTTTTTGTTTCCTTCATTACAAGTGATTCCTTCATTAGTTTTTTTTAATTGTTGCTTGTAATTTTGATTATTACGGTAATTGTAAACATTGCGTCGCGAACACCAGCGAAATTATTGTACTTCCAACCTACATATTTCTGTAGTCTTATATAGTTTTTAGTAAGAATTGTATAACGTGAAAATATTTTATTCTTACTTATATAAAATAATACATAATTTTCGGTTATTTCAATTTTCTTCAAGATGCCGCGAGGTTAATTTTTAAATAAGAAAAAACTATTCGACAAAGTACCTTATAAATTAGCAAAACCCATCATGTAAATAATTATTTCGTTAGATTAGGTGATTTATATGGTAAAAATCATCCGAAAGCGGAAATAAGAAGCTGGATCAAAGGTAAACTTCGTTAATTGTACGTACTGCATCACATTAAAATGCAACAGCAAGACAAATACAATCGTAATTAGATCTTCCGGTAAAAGGCGGGTTCAACAAATTTTGGGAAAAAGTAAACGATTTGTATGGATTAAAAAAGTATCAAACCGCATATAACGCGCGATCGTAAAGTAGCACGACTCATTTTTGATAAAATATATATTACCTGAAACAAAGAATCGAAAAACGTCATCTTTTCGGACGGAAAGAAGTTTAATCTGGATGTACTAGGTGATTTTAAGTATTATTGGCACGATTTGGACAACCCACACGACCTTGCTACGAGTCGAAATTTTGATGGTGGGAGGGTTATAGTTTGAACTGTATTTAGCTTTTTCACAAAGATGTCAATATGTTTGAATATTCACAAAAATGAATTCCCAGAAGTACACAGAACATCTAGAAGAAGTTTTGACTCCATTCATGAAAGAAATGGATTCGAAACAATCCATATTTCAACACGATAACGCGACCGATCACACATCAAAATTAAGCAGGGAATGCTTTTGCAACAAACATATTCAGTTAACGCAGTGGCCTGCCCGTTTTTCAGATTTCAACTCCTTAGAAAACCTTTGCGAAATACTAGCCGGCAAGGTATATCCAAATGGATAACAATTTATGACAATAGCTTCAAGTTATTCCAAGATAAGAATATTTTTTAGAATAGCGGAATTTAAAGATGGCTAGATATGTATATCAACTACACAAATGTTAACCAAAAGTATGAATAAGCGAAGTTTTCAAGTTATTTTGAAACATGGTAGCAATATATCAAATTTGCATGTATGTAATCACTAACATTTTGTTTTTCTAGAATAAATCAACTATTATTTATTAACTGGAACTGTTATTCCAAGTTATTCCAAGATAAGAATATTTCTTAGAATAGCGGAATTTAAAGATGGCTAAATATATCAACTACACAAATGTTAACCAAAAGTATGAATAACCGAAGTTTTCAATTTATTTTGAAAGATGGTAGCAATATATCAAATTTGCATGTATGTAATCACTAACATTTTGTTTTTCTAGAATAAATCAACTATTATTTATTAACTGGAACTGTTATTCCAAGTTATTCCAAGATAAGAATATTTCTTAGAATAGCGGAATTTAAAGATGGCTAAATATATCAACTACACAAATGTTAACCAAAAGTATGAATAACCGAAGTGTTCAAGTTATTTTGAAACATGATAACAATATACCATATTTGCATATATGTAATAACTAACATTTTGTTTTTCTAGAATAAGTCAACTGTTGTGTATTAACTGGAACTTAAGACATTTTGTACATCCCTTTATCAGAAATACATATACTTTAAATTAATCACTTAAAAGAAAAAATATTTTATTTGGAAACTATTCAGATTTGTTCGTGGTCAATTTAATATGACAGTGACATGATTAGGCTGTATTAGTTCTTTAAAATTGAGTTAAAATTAGAAAGAAGTTACATATAATCTAGATTTATATGGTTTTGTATAAAGTTTCGTGGTATTGTCGCGTAGTGTGTGTCTGTGTGGGGCGGCAATGGACGCGCAATAGTAATAGGTCAGTGTACTGAAAGAAAGGCCGTACTTCTAGGCGTTATGTTTTCTGTTCGTTCGATTAGATCGCCGGGCGAGACTTTTGCGGCTCGATGACTGTTTTACACTGCCCGCGGACACGAGGAATGTCGCGTTGTACGGCCTTTCGATTCCATGAAGACATATCCGCGCGCACACGTGGCTACACGCACGAACGAGCGCGCGCCGGGCCGCGCCAAGCCGAGCGGCGATACGTCAGCGAGCACCCACATTCATTGTATCGCACTACGATTTCTCATTGTAGGTGGAGGAGGCACGGTACGAGTTATTGACTTGTTTGATCCTGGGTTACGCCCCGACCTACCTTAACTCTGACTTACTATCTTGCCACGAGAGCTTTTGACCCGCGATCGGGGGCGTTCGCGAGCACCGTAACGATCCTTTCGATTTCTTCGGGGGTACCTAGCAGCTCTATCGTGCAAATTTTATAATCTATGGTGTTATGAATTTCGTAAGAAAATTACAATTACAGCAGGACCTCGATTATCCGAATTATGCCGAATTCTGAAGTCTTTAGTATCCCAATATGCTTCAGATGTATTCGATTGTTCGGAAAGTAATTTCGTTTTTTCAAGGGAAAATGAAGACGATGTTTCACTATTTATTTATTAATTCGGTGATGTAGTGGCAATTTTGTTCTATGATCTTGTGCCATCTTTCTAGTAACTTGGAGATCCCATGTTCGTAGAATTCCTGTTTTTTATTAGCAAATAATTGAGTTGTATTACTTTTGACGCCTTCATTTAAAATGATAGTTACACCGCTTAAAAAGTGTTGAAAAGAACGAAAAAAATGCTAATACGACGGTACACCCTCTCTGTAAACAGCATACATCTTTTTCCCTGCTTCCATTGCGCTTTTACCATACCCGTAACAAAAAAGCAAAATGTGACGGATATGCTCACTTTGGTTTTGCATATTTGATGCGATGACAAAAGAAATGCTTGAAAGATTATAAAGTTCTATAAGGCACGGAATGACGTCCGAAATGTCAGTTCTTAAAATATACAATGATTTTGCGACTTAGAATAATGTTATGTAATAATAAATGGAAGCAATACCATCTCTACACGAAAAACGAAATTACTTTCCGAACAGCCCAATAAATAACCGAATCTATAGTGAATAGTGATCCATATGCAACATTATTTATTGTACAAATAGACCAAAAATTTAATCTAACATTAGACTGCGGATATTTATGCAAAATAAGAATTATCATCATCGATTGCGAAAGACAGTAGCCATATCGTAGATTTTTTTTCTTCAATAGTTTATTTTCAATTCATCAACATTATTATGAAAGAATCTGAAAATACTATTACTTTGTTTATGACTCATTAACATTATTAGCGTTCATAGATTCTTAAAGAATCTTTGTACTGTTTAAAGTTGCACTAGTTCGTTTTTGTCAGAAATGCATAAAATCTTCAGTCTAATTTAATTAAGACTGTTCTAATATTCGAACAGTCATATTTCTCCGTTTAGTTCGGATAATCGAGGTTCTACTGTACCTGAAACTTCAATTGAACAAAATTAAACAGAATATTTTAACACATTGACACGTTCGTACATATACTTCGTAACCGATAACCTGTTATTCGAACTACAAGAGGTATGTATTGTTATAATGTACGTATCGGAGAAAATTATTTAAATACTGCATTGTCCAACAAGTTAAACCTGTTTATCTGTATTTATAATACGGTTCTACCTATCCTTCGACGTGAAAGAAATTCAAAATTTTTTTATAAAAACGGTGGTAATTTTTTATTTAACCATCTTTTCATACGTACTAGGGTTTTAAAGACATACATGGAGATAATGTAACACCTATCTATCTTCAAACGCTGTTTTCACCCAGAAAAAAAACAAAATTGTAAAAATTTTTAAAAATTAGAATTTTCAGGTTAACTAATGTCCCTTGTAAGATGATTTCAAGTATGTAATATACAATAGGTAAGATTGAAACCTTCAAATGTTCCAAAGAATTTTGAGAAACAACATATTTGCAATTGTGCAATGTAGTAGCGAATATTAGTGTACAGAAATTTTCTTTGGATCACGAGAGACCCCAGAATATCATTGCATGGTGAAAGTAATTTTTTTAATTTGAACGAAATTCGAAAGATGAGATTTGTCATAGCATCTACTGCTTTTATCCCCATTCATCCAAAGAATTTTAATGATTGATTTAAATATATCACAATAAAAATGAATTTCTAGTCTTGGTCAAAAGATAGTATCAGCTACATATATGTGACCGACGTGGCACATATACAAGGTGTTTCGTTTATCTTTGAACGGAAATATCTCATGACGCACTGAAGTTACAAAAAAAAATTGATTTACAGAAATTGTTCGGTATGAAGGGAACAATCATATGACGTCATTCTTTCCGGGACTATGATGGTGGGGAGGGGGGATTTCAAAAACAAAATAAGTTTTTTAAATGGAACTATATATTTTTTTGTCATATTACGATTGCATTTTTCGAGACGAATTCAAAGATATGTCACATTATGTTATTTACTGTTACAGAACATTAGAAATTATATTATAAACTTGTAACTTCTTAATTAGGCAATGGTAGTATCTGGTTGCGGGCTATTAGCTGCACACTGTAAACAAAGATCGACCTTCTTGTCATTTGTATTTTTATTGAATATAATTTCTAATGTTTTGTAACAGTAAATAACATAATGTGACATATCGTTGAATTCGTCTCGGAAAATGCTATTGTAGTATGACAAAAAAAATATATGGTTCCAATTAAAAAACTTATTTTGTTTTTGAAATCCCTCCTCCCCATCATCATAATGCCGAAAAAGTGACACCATATGATTGTTCCCTTCATACCGAACAATTTTTGTTAATAAATTTTTTTTGTAACTTCAGTGCGTCACGAGATATTACCGTTCAAAGATAAACGAAACACCTGGTATATGTACAGAGCGCAATGTTATGATATATGATATGCAATGTTTTCATTCATGTTTTTCAGTAGGAAAATGTCTCTTGTTTTTGGGATACATATACCCCATTAGATATTTTTCATTCTTGTACTTTAATTGATTTTAAAGTAATTATATAGAAAAAGTCTGCGTACTCCGATTTTGATGAAATTTTAATATGTTATGGAGCAACACGTTCTGAACAACTTTTTCCTTTTCCTATATAGGGGAGTCGCTTTTAGTTTTCGAGATATTTGTAAAAAACTATCAGTATTGTTAATTTCATAACGGAAACCTTCTTTTTAGAAACACTGGGTGCGTGTGAAACACTGGATGGGTGTGTGTGGTATTGTCGCTTCTCATCTCCACAACGTGTTTACAAACAAAAAATAAACAGATGCGACCCGAAAATCCAGGAAATGTCTTTGAAAATTGAAAGCTCAGCCTAAATAAAGCAGTATTAACTCCTGTACATAATTCTGATTATACATAGATAGGCTGAGCTTTCAATTTTCAAAGACATTTCCTGGTTTTTTGGCCGCATCTGTTTATTTTGTGTTTGTAAACACGTTGTGGAGATGAGAAGCGACAATACCACACCCACCCACCCAGTGTTTCTAAAAAGAAGGTTTCCGTTACGAAATTAACATTACCGATAGTCTTTTGCAAATATCTCGAAAACTAAAAGCGACCCCCCTATATTGGAAAAGGAAAAAGTTGTTTAAAATGTCGAAATCTATAATATATTAAAATTTTATCAAAATCGGAGTACGCAGACCTTTTCTATATAATTACCGATTTTATCTTCAATAAAAGTTTTTATTGTGTGCTTCTTGTAACAATGTTCAAAGTAAATGTAACGCTGAAGGAACTGACTGATGCATATGTATGTAATTAACAAATGAATCTTTCTAAAGAGAAGGAGGATTAGGATACGGCACAGCACACCATGCAATTGGCTATGCTTATAAAATGCCTCCTACAATAGTACAGTTCATAGCAACTTTCATTACTATAATAAATTTATTATATAATACTTTTCACAAAATTGGCTTTAGTATTACATTTTAAATTATTATTTCCTATTAAGACAATCCTATTTCCTACTGATAACTATTTCCTATTAATTCAGTTTAACTTAGAAGGTTTTGTTTCATTACATTCTCAATTATAAAATTATATGAATTAATTGGATGGTAATTAGTACGGTAATGAAGATAAGTAATTATATAATTATATTATATATAATATAAATAATTATAGAAATATAATATGTACATTATTGAAGCTGTTAATTTACTCGACTATAAATGTTAATAACGAATGAATCGTTGATTACCCTTGACAGTAAACGCATAAGAAAATAGAAGTGGGATGACTATCACAATGTTTTTAACGTTTATAATTTATGTTTTTACTTTTCTGTTAGTATAAACTTATACAACCGACAGATTCAAATATCTAATATAGATTTGTTATGATTGTTTTTAAAATCGTAAATTTTAATTATTATGAATTCTTAAGGTACTGTCACTCTATACTTAAGACTACAGATTTTTTTCATTTCATCAACTGTACAGTTGATGAGTTTTTTTTTGAAGAGTTTCTCCGTTCACTCGGAGAAACTCTTGGAATCATAGAAAGATCGCTCAAAGATTTTCTCGTGCTTGTGATATTATGATTTATCACGGAGAAAGCAATCAGCTTTGAATACATTCACTTTTCATTTTTCGTTCCATTTCCCGGAGTACAGTAATATAATTAATATTGTCTATTAGTCCACTGGCTAGAGAAAATATAATTTGAAACCTGTTCCAAGATAGAAAGAAATGAGTAATAAAGAAAGAGTTTGACTATAGATTTCTACACACACTTGCCACTTTCTCTTGTATTATAATCCACGAATGATTTATTTAATTATTCATGATAAGAATTCAGGATAACGGGATTCAAAATGTTTTAAAGGATTCATTAAAATGTACAAAATTTTGAACATTCGTTTGTGCTTCTCTCATTAGAAAACCTAAAATATTCCTTTACATAATACGTAACGATTTATAATATACTTAAATATGTGCATAAAATGCAAAATAAATAATACTTTAGAGAGTTTACAATCGTTGTTACTTTCTCTTCAACTTGTCGTCTCCAAAATTCTCAAGAGAAACGATCTTAGTTTATGTAACCCTTACTTTTTCCAATTGCTTCAGAAAATTCTGAATTCTTTGATGCCAATTCTAGCGCTAACTTCAATCGACTCATAGTAAATTCATTTTTAATTATCATATGTAATAGATATAATTCATTATCTATTATCATCTATTACGACCTAATAGATGTACAGTGAAATCTGTGTCTAGTGTAATCAACGAATGTTTTCATTACATTGAAAATGTCAAATTCCGTGCCGCAAAACAGCGTTTGCATGAGGTGCTGCTCTACTATTTTATTATCAAGAAAAGTGCAGCTGAAAGTCATCGTTTTCTTGTAGAAGTTTATGGCGACAATGCGTTATATGGAAAAAGTTATAGATATGGGTTTCAATGATTTAAAAAATCGAAATTCAGGAATCGTTGTGGTGCACCAAAGAAGTACCAAGTCGAGGAATTGGAAACATTACTCGATGATTATCCGTATGAGACATTTACAGAATTCTCAGAAACCATCACTGCTAATCGTTATCGAGATCAATTAGTCAATTTGAATCGAATATTCAACGAAAAACGTCCAGAATATGCAAAAAGACATGACACATTGATTTTGCAGCATGACCCTGCTAGATCACACATTGCAAAACCATTCAAGGGAACGTTGAAAGTGCTTGAATGAAATCTGCTACTACACTCGCCATTTTTACCAGATATTGCCCCATCAGATTACCATTTACAGTATTTCATCGATAATTGTCCACAACACGGGTCTACGGAGGGACAATTATGCCGGAGAGATATCATTGTTTGAGGTTTGCCGAACGTAGAGAAGGACAGCCGAGTTCGAGAGGCCTCCGTCACCGAGAAATGTAAACATACCTAATCCGAATTTCCAACTTCTTTATTAATCATTATTTTTGTATGGGACTTCGATGACCATATTTGTGACATTTTTCTAATAAAAATGATACCAAATATGATATAATTCCGATGATATTTACTTGTGTAATCGACGATTAAAGTTTCGGGCGCGAGGAAGGATATCATCGGAATTGTATCATATTTGGTATCATTTTTATTAGAAAAATGCCATAAATATGGTCATCGAAGTCCCATAAAAAAATAATGAATAATAAAGAAGTTGGAAATTCGGATTAGTGTGGTCTCACCGATATACCCGAGCCGCATGGTGTCATATTTCTCGGCGACAGAGGCCTCTCGAGCTTCACGGCCCCTCAAAGGGGTACACCCCACACTAGTGGGGATATCTCAGGGACAATTCTGTCGGAGACGTTTGGGACAATTACCGGTGAAGTACTGTATTCCGATAAATGCAGCATGGCATTTCGCAGCAGTACTTGAGTTCTTATGATGGTGCCAAAAAATGGCTTGATGATTGCCCAGATAGCACCGTACTCCATAGGACGTCCGTTTTACGTCCGATACGTCCAATGTCCGTCGTGTACGTCCGTGGGACGTCCCTTGGATCAAAATTTCGGACGTCCCATGGACATCCGTTTTTACGTCCGCGGGACATCCCTCGGACATAAATTTCGGACGTACCACGGACGTGGGACTTGGATTATTTCGTACTTGCCAGGGACGTGGGACTTAGATTATTTCGTACGTTTTCGGATGCTATATTGTGTTTCTATTATTATACTCAAAATATAGTTTATGAATTTTTTCAGATTTTTAAGTTTGCGGCGCCGTTGTTTGAAAAAAAAACAATTTTTCGACGTTTCTTCCGTGAAAAAATGAGCTAATCTTCAAATTGTTAGATTTTATTTAAAGTCTATTGGACACTGATAAACTTGAACATTTCACAGAAATAGTTGAAAAATGAAATTAACGTGATTAGTATTACGATTACCTCGTACATCAGCGCGCATAGTATCTGAAAATATTAATCGTGTTACCAAGAACTCGGTTGGGTCAGCGCGTTAGGCGCTCGACGGTTAATATGCTTATACTAGGTTCGCGCCCGGCATAAATCCACTTTTTTTTATTTGATCCTCTTTTTCTAGCTATGTGATAATCAATGGTATTTTTGTAGAATTCTTTTAAACCAATATTTACATATTTAGAAAATTTTTTAAGCTGCAAACACGCTTTTATATGTCCGAAAAACGTCCAATTAACGTCCGCGCGGGACGTCCTATGTACGTACTGGGATGTAACTGGGACCTCTATCGGACATACCTGGGACATAAATCGGACATATCTCGGACATATCGTACGTCCCTGGGACGTACATATGTCCGGTACGGACGTACATTGGACGTCCGAATGGTATCTGGGTGGATTACCTCACACGAACAAAATTTCTTCTATCGCGGAATCCACTTATTACATGAAAAGTTAAAAATGGTAATAACTAACGATGGAAAACACTGGATAAAATATTATTTATTTTCCGAAGAATTTTGTTTATGTACCTAATATTTTCACTCTTATTATACGTGCAATTCTATTAGGTCGTTGTATTGAAATGTTCGATTTCAGAATGAAAATTTGAAGGTACAAAACTAATCTTTTAAGTACTGTCTTCAGTCCCTGTTTATATATCTAAATTGACATTTAAATAAAGTTTATTTCAATATCAACCGATGTGTTTGCTTGGACGACGATATAACCAGTGTCGCCAGAAACACCCGAAACTGGGTGAATTTTCCTCTCCTTCTTTTCCCCTTCCACTATCCCATTCCACTACCATGAGCACACTCCAACGTCCCCCACTAAGACCATAGACTGTAGACCGTACTCTGGTCATCAGAAATGTGGTAAACTGTATTCCCCTCGATTTAACCGATCTGGCGACACAGGATATAACAGGAACAAAGGCAGTGTCGCCAGATAGGTTAAATCGAGAGGAATACAGTTTACCACCTCTCTGATGACCAGTAATATGTAATTAGTAATAGGGCTCCTAGATGATCAATACTATTGTCAATACGCCCATCAATAATATTGACGAGGCGCATTGAAAGTGCATATTGACCGTTTAGAAGGGGTTCAAACGCAGTGTCATTATATTTAAGCATACTGATAGAAATGTTGATTGAAGCGCATTGACGGGAGCCATATTGATGCGCGCATTGACGTTTAGGAAATATAGTTGTCAATATTCCGTCAGTCTCGACTCGGACGTCGTACTGGTCGTACAGGCAAAATGGCAGAGTACACAACTGTTTTTCAAAACAACAGTGCGTAATCGCTGTATCGATGGCTAGATTGACCAGATTATTGAAGCGAATTGACGGGAGCTTCAATATTATTCGTCAACCTACATTAACAATATTATTGATCGTCTAAGGGCCCCTTAACAGGTTGCGCGGCACGTCACGTGACCAGTCTGCGGTCTTAGTGGGGGACGTTGGAGTGTGCTCAAGTAATGGAATGGGATAGTGGAAGGGGAAAAGGAGGAGAGGAAAATCCACCCAGTTTTGAGTGGATCTGGCATCACTGGTCCCTGCAGTGTCGCCAGATTCACTCAAAACTGGGTGGATTTTCCTCTCCTCCTTTTCCCCTTCCACTATCCCATTCCACTACTTGAGCACACTCCAACGTCCCCCACTAAAACCGCAGACTGGTCACGTGACATGCCGCGCAACGTGTCACATATTACTCTGGACATCAAAGAGGTGGTAAACTGATCATCGATTTAACCAATCTGGCATCACTGGCAGGGACAAAGGACGAATCGCTGCACGAACCTCGTACCGAAAGGACATGTCATAAGTAAACTCCCTCTCTCGAATAAAGAGACTGGTTTATTACAAGATTGTACCTTTATTGTAGCCATGCCTAAATTACGCGCCTCTCCACGTAACAACATGATGTTTAGTCCGAATGTGGTAGAAAATGGACGCATTTTCAGTCAATGATAAGAAAAATTCAAAAATAGAGATGACAGTCTCATGAATGTGAACGACCCAAAAATTCAATTTTTACCTCCAAGTGTAATCAAGAACTCATGATTTGATGACAGAATATGACGATTACAATGGAGCTTATCTCAATCAGTAAGCTTTATTTATAGAAAAGTTATGTTTGTTTAAAGTTACTGTTATGAATCGGACATTTCATATGCAACAACCGAATACATAAATAAGTTTTATTTCTATAAGTTTGCAGTATAGCACTGCTATAGATGGTGGGTCAACCGAAAAAGTGCCTGAGGCCAATGGACATCATAATACGGGCCTGTCTATAGGCAATGGCATCGCGAATGCAAACGATAAGGATCCACCGTGGCTGCCGGGTGTCGTTTAACAATGAACCCACGGTAAGTTTGAGTTCGCCTACCGCGGACATGGTTCGGCCCGATGATATAAATCGCCGGGTTCGTTAGTGAAATCAGCGCAACGGGACCGGCGGCGCTTAAGTGCACACCATGGATGAAAGAATGATACCGCTACGTTAACGAGAGAAAGAACCGCGGTCCGCGAAAGAGAAATGGGTCGGTGTTGGCTGAAGGCATCGCGCTATGTATCTTTCGTGCTTCGAGCCCTTTTCGACTGTCCTAACTACTACCCCCGGTATCCCCTAGCCCTCCTCGTGCCACCGGCGATTTAATGTCATTGACACAAAAAAACCAACCAGCAGGGTATCGGAGATAGAAGAAAAATGACGTATCAGAACTGGTAATGAAGAATTTGAGACCGAATTATAACCAGTGTGATAAAGGGTAAAATTGATAAATATCCTTCCCAAACGGGTATAGGGGATTTTCTTCGAGTACCGAGTACATAAGTTTCTTTTAAAATATATAAACATATACGTGGCCTTTAGATCTTTGCTTTGCATTCAATTTCATTAAGTATCCTAAGTATCCTAAGATTTAACATAAATTTTCTTCAAACTTTGACTTACAATTTTAATTAGATTCAAAGAATATTTCATAAAAAAAATTGGATTCAAAGCTATTTACATTAAAATTTTCAAATACCTTAGTAGTCTTTTACACAGCGTTCAGTATGGGTTTGAATCGCAAGGTAAAATAGTACATATTACAATACAAAAAATTCGAGATCGCCTTCGTATGAGCAGTTTTTTAATATAACGATTGATAAGTTTTTTTTTATTATTATTTTTACGTCGCTTTCAATTCTTTTCTAAGATTATTTCGCGACGGGGACCTACAGGGGAGAGTTGCCGAATTTGGACCGTTGCCTAAATTGTTTTGTAAGAGATGCAATATACGTTGCTTGAAAGTATATTTGTCTGCTACATCCATTTTCTCGAGCAAGCACCACGTGCTTATGGTTAGTAAAGTGTATTAGTTTTTGAGAAGTCAAAGTTTATATTGAAACTGAAGAAAGCCATTTTAAAGTAAGTAACAAAATATATTATTATATCTTCAGAAAGCGAACCTATTCAGATATTAATTGCTGTGATAGCTTTATTAAGCTAAGTTAAAAGTAAGGTTAACTAAAATCTTTTAAAATTTTTGTACAGGTTGCCCAGACTGGACCACATGCAGTCTCCACAATTGAACCGGTCCAATTTCAAGTTTCATTGAAAATTTTATTACTAACTTTTAAATTTTATAGGAATTTCAAATTCAATTAAAAATTTTATCAATAAATTTTAAACTTTCGAGAAATTTTGAGTTTGATTAATATTTTTAAAAAACTTTTAGAAGAATTTCAAGTTTGATTAAAAATTTTTTTGATAAATTTTATACTATAAAGGAATTTAGTCACATCTGAGTCCATACACAATGTGCTCGAGTAAATCCAAAAATACAGAAATTCCTTTTCATCAATTGTGGCTAACGAAATTATGTAGTGGTCCATCTTGAGATACCATAGGTCCAAATTAGGAAACTAGTTTCATTAATTGATATTTTTCAATTTTTGGTATTTTAAGTTGTGTTTATTAAGAAACAAAATGTAGTACTTTAAAGATTAAAATGTTAACATTCTGTTCCACTATTTCTTTTTTATTAATACTATTTCCATCTCTATATATATTAAAAATTGTTTGCGGTGTCTAAATTCGGCAATTCTCCGCTAAATGTACGTGATACAGTGATTGACACATACAGTGATATAATAATTTTTATAAGGATTTCAGAAAAAACGAATTATTTAATACGTTGTTTTTAGACAGAATATGAGGATCAATTTCTGTCCATAGATACAGTTTACACTTATTTTGATTACTTCATTAATGAATAGACTGCGGATTTTATGCATTTGTGTCAAAAGTGAGCAGTTGCAACTTGAAATAATAGACAGAGTGAAACAATTGAAGAGTATCGATATATTACTTTTGACCTAGTAAAATTAATGAAGAACAAAACAAACTACGTGTTGTCTGTTTTTGCATTTGATACAGAGAGTTTTTATTTTGTATAAAAATCCACAGTTATTTACGAACTTACGGTAGCAATAGAGCATTGCATTAGTGCTGATATTTAATTTGGAATTGACAAAGTATATCTGTATATGTCCAAGTGCGACTCGAAATTATTGAAAAAATCTAGCTATTGTTAAATAATTGTTGTGTGATTATAGTCAGCCTTCTGAACGAATATATTTAAATACCTAGTATATCACTAAACCAACGGAAGCCGTAAAGACTAACTTTAAATTTCATACTTAAAATTATAGCCATCATAAATATTATTTTTCAGCTATATTGACTTCGACTGATACGACAACCTACTTATTACCTGCAATATTAATACTGTACGTATTATAAACACATATCTTAATTCATTTCCATTCAAATTCTTTAATTTCAAACATTTGTATGTAGAATACCTTCCCTATCTATTATTTAAATGTAGGTGTGTACAATCAATGTCCGTAATTGTAATGTCAATATATGCAACGTTTTCTATACGTGTGAGATAAATGCACGACTCCATTCTATGTGGGGAACGCGTTATTAAAAGTGAATCCGACCCAGCATGATGTTACCCCGGAGAAAACGAGAGCAGATCAAGCGAGCCCGGTTAATTGGAGCCTCTTTAATATTGTAAAACCGCAATAATTCAATGGTAGACCGTGTAATTAAGCATGATAAGTCACGGGTTCCAGTAGGCAAGAGGTCTTCTCCCTACTAGAGACGAATAATAATTTCCATTCCCAGAGGCGGTCAAGGTGCGAAGATGCAACTCGCGAGCGAAAAGGAGCGCGCGTAACGCCGGCAAATCAGTTTTGGGATCTGCCACCGATCTTCAACGCTCTCCGAACAGCCGATTTTTCGCGTTCTTCTTTTCTTCCTGCGCATTCATCATACAGCTTAACTAGGCGTGTCCGTCGGCTTCGGGCGCATTTTAGAATCTCAACTTCGCACAACGTGCAGTACCTATACTCTATGCGCTCGGCCCTTCCCGATGCCGATACCGGCAGGTGTGGCTGACGATGACCTCTGGGCAAACATCCCCTTATCGCGCGATTTTTATGTCTATCGGGCCTGTTACTTTGTCTGTAACTAGTTTAACACGCTCCGTCTCGGGCCATCTCCGCTTGGACTTTCAGAAAAATTGCGATTAATTCATTGTGTCATTTTCTGTGGTATTTTTCTATTGGTAGCTTCTAAAAGGGGAGGGTGAGTTCTCCTAGTGACCGACACTTCAGATGTTTCTGAAATAAATGAAAAAGTATAATATTCCTTCTTATTCTGCGTTATTTATAAATATTTATCATTAGAAACCAAAATAATGGGATAATAATCAACATTTCTGTAAGAATTAACTTAAATTATCATTGTAATTTTGTTATATCACTTTAAGAAGTCATGAGGTGTACTCTAGTACCGGACACGTTAAAGATTAATAATAATAATTTGCTATGATCGTAAATATACAGGGTGTCAAAGCTAAAGGAGGTCATCTAAATATCTCCTTTGTTGCTTTGTCACATAGAAAATGTTGATAGCACAATTTGAATAGTATTGTCCGCGCAACGAGAGTTGGCACAAAATATCGTCAGTGGGGTGCCGGGGGAACGGCGAGTCCCCACTCTTGATGCAAGGCTGCGGATCCCACCACTGATCAGTGGATCCCACTCTTACGCTTACGTTTTGGCGGGGACGGTCGACATAGGCGCTCAGCGTCACCACCATCTTACTTCATGGTCACCACATCTCTCTGTTACAGTCACACTCAATACGCCCGTTTGCTGTCTTCCTCAAGCGATTCGGCCAATCGCGGAAGACGTGTACCGCGTAGTGGGAGCATCACGTGGTACCTACAAGTTTCTCTGTGCCAACTCTCGTTGCGCGGGCTATATCAACTAAGAGAGATTCTGAAAAGAATAATACTTTGCCAGGTCCTCTTTTCATATTTTTTGTTCAAGGTCACTCACATTTTTTATCAGGAAATGTATATTTTTCTCCATTGCATTTTGTAGTACATGAGAAAGTACATTTGACCACGCCTGGATTATTACCTTCGGATGAAAGATCTGGGTTGGAGATGATAGGTCATCACATTCTGTCACTAAATGAATAGAACGAACCATTTAGGATCGTAGTGGTGTAGGTCCACCTTACGCGCTTTTGCTTTCAAATGTATTTTTTAAACGTTTAATCTAGATCCACATGAAAGGGTTGTAAAATTAATATCTAATATTAATGACTGATATTGTATATTAATGTCTAATATTTTCTCTGCAATTCCGACCAATTGCAATCTTTAAAAAATTTTTTTTCTCGTCATGTAGTAAACTAATTGAAGACCTTGATGCAATGACCGGATAAGTTCACTTTTCAGTAAAGTGGAGTTTTTTCAATTTTCGTATATTTTTATACATCGATGATTGTTTTATGCAAAAAGGAAATTTATCAGAATGCATTTAAAATAATTTTCAGACTTTCCCAATATGATCTTTGGGGAGAAAAGTCGAATATTGTCGCCAGTTCACTATAAAATACAATATACGTTTTGGATCTCCTAGATCTGATACATGTCGAACATGTGATAGGTTGGAGAATGTGATAACAGGTGAGAAAAACCTTGAGGCCAATCCTCCTTTGCAGACAGAAAATCAATTGCGTATATTAAAAAATCAGAGACATTCTACTTGTCTCTAAAGAAGAAGACGGAACTGTCGATAAGTGATGCAAAAGTAGATCTTTTATGTTTTGATTTCCAGCAGAATTTACGACTGCCACATGATCCTGCTGGAAACGTCTCCTATAGATGGCAGTTATGGCAGTGTAACTTTTCTATTCACTCCGCCGAAACAGGTATGTCAACATTTTATATGTACGATAAAATTACCTTAAACAAAGATTGTAATGAGGTGACAAGTTTTTTGCATCGCTCTGTCCAAACATTTCTCAATAATTTTGTAGAAATTTTATATCTCTTTTCTGACAAAGCCTTTGCACAAAATAAGAACCGCACCATTGTAAAATATCTATACACTACAGTGAATAGTAATATCAAAAATATTAAAAGTATAGCCCACCAGTATCCTGAGCCAGGTCATGGTTTCTTACCGTGCGACCGTTCTTATGGTTGAATCAAAAAAGAGAAAAGAAGAAAAGAACGGGTAAACTTGCCGTATCAATGAAAACCTTCAGTTCGAAAGACTTCGACAAATTTGGTGTTGTTGACGTGATTCTTAACCCCTTCCCTTACTTTAGCGAGTCAGACTCGCGATGAAGATTTTGGCCCAAACACGAATATCGCGAGTCAGACTCGCGAACAGATACTTGGACCAAACGTAAACATAACAAGCCGAGCTCGCGGACTGATTTTTTGACCGTTACGATCGTGACTGAATGTTAGTTCCTATCAGTACCTCATGACAGTTAGTCACAATTCTTATCGTTGCTGTTACGAAGCACTTCAACTATTGAAATTTAAGAAACCCCTTCAAAATGCAAGATACAAAAACGTTAAATGAAGGCAGTGATAACGAATCCTCTGATAGTGACGCGTTTGTGCCAGTCGTAAAGCGTATAAGGCATATGAATATAGATGAGAGTAGTGAAGAGGAAAGTACGACACAACAATCATGGATTTGGCAAAAAGTAAAAAACACACTAATAGTTTGTAGTTCGTATTGCAACTGTTTACAAGCATCAATCTAGTCTGTTTAGCGTGCGTCGATGCCTACCGCTTGGGCTCAAGTTTCGTCGAGCTAAATGGCACGGGAAGGAGTTAATTAGATAATTCGCTTGTAAATTGTATAAAATTATGCTTCGTTCTTTAATTTTTACATACAGATATTTTTTATAGTTTTCTGAATCTACAGATGTGCTTTTGCAACTGCAAAGCGTATATGGAGTATTTTATGACCACAAACTCGAACATTATTTTACTCGATATACCATGTATGTGACTTACGCCACTATGATTCGCAGCCCTCCAGCTAACAAGTGCTTAGTTACGGAGCAATACAGCATCGCTACAATACATTCAAGACTTCCCTATCGGACGGGTATCATATTAGGTGGTTTATTAGGCTACTTTACCTTAAAACATTTCTAAAATTTAATAAAATAGTTTTAGGTCTAAATTGGTTAATATGCAAACAATAGAATTCTTCCTTTTTTTAACAAAGGTGGAAGTCATCCATTCAGCGATCGCGTTAGCAGTTGTGATTAAACACTGTCTGCCGGGGATAGTAGTTACTCGAGGAGACATCGCGTCAGGTTGACAGAGCGGCCAATCGAGTATAGAAGCACACGAGATGAGACGAGACTCGCGAAGATCGCGTTGCGTGCCCGTAGCGAACGCGCATCGGTGATTCGTGCATTCCTTCTGGGATTAATCGATTTAACGGTTCGACGGGCCGAGCAGTGTCCACGGTGCTATAATTTGATGGAGTGGCGTTCAGCGTACGTCTCTTTCGCGCGTCATCCACGTCCGATTCATTGACCGTGCGTTTTCGCACTGTCACCACGTAACCGTTGCCGTGTGATGCCCGCTGTTCAAGCCGCCAGCAGACAAAGCGAAGAAGAACGCTGCGGGGAGAGAAAGAATCGGCGAAACGAACGGGGAACAGGGACAGTAATACGCGGCCCCGCGATCATTAATTCAACTTTGCTCGCAGACATTCGCGCAGCGATTCGAACACGGAAGCTATCTTTGTCTGTGTCTTCGTCCTTCTTCTTTACCCCCTTTCTCTCTATTCTTTCTGCTCGTCTAGAGGCTCGCTGAAGTGCTCGACAGAAATGATGAATAAAACGAAGAAAACGTGGAACGTGTACTCCGGCGATAGACGTAATTTTTAGACCGTCGAAAGTCGCTTCGAAATGAAGATTTCTGAAGAGGATTCGAGCTTCCGGGAAGGAAATGGTTAGCCACGCATTTAAGTGCACTGGATACCGAGTTTCTTGGAGTTCGTGGTTTTTATTGAACCTTTGAAATTTAATGAGCCTCCCGTTCCATTGACATTGAGCCGTGGTTACCGGATATCTTTCATTTTCTTTACATTACGATCTGAAAAATTAATTCCTGTTTCGTTTAACACTTTATCTACCGGAAGCCTATTCAATAATTGTACTGTACCAAAAGGAAGCTAAACAATCTTGTATCATACAATAATTCCAAACAAAATTATATTAGATCACGTTAATGGAGGTGAGTTGTTGGTTCACAATTGGAGTGGTTGTAGCTGTTGAGGGATCTACTAAAAAATCTGTAACCATGGATCATACAATTTAAAAAATTATGGACTAATCTCCGATAGATAATTTCTTAAGAAGCTATCTGCACCTGCCTAACTTTCGAGGAAAAAAATCTTCTTTATGATTTCTTCAACGTCTCGAGAGGAACTTCTTTGAGAAGTGTTCTTATGGAACAAATATTTTAGGATCTGTATAATTACCGTTCCGCGTAAACGAGCTACATTAGAACGCTTATTAAAAGAGTTCCATAAGAGAAACATTGGCAAGGTTTTGACTGTGAATTGATTACGCAAATATTACAATAAACTCCTTATAACTTTAAGTGATTAATTAAAAATGTACCTTCAATACACAGTTTCTTAATTATAAACAATCTTTTTACTAAGTATATTGAAAATAGCTAAATACATGTGTATTGTACAATAGTACTCCAGGACACTTGCCGAAAGACCGAAATAATTCACAGATCCACGACAACCATAGCTACGATATTTTCCTAACGAATAAATTTAGGGCATAAGTAGGTTAATACCTTTATGTAGAGCACAGAAAACTGCATCAAACGGTGCAGCCAAAAACATAGGTTTCCATTTTCGAAAAAGGGGCTGTTGCATTTCCCTGATGTACCGACGCGGAAAAGTGCATAAGATCATTTGTATATTATCAGGTACGTTTAATTTTAATGTATAACAGTTTATTCTATTCCCAACCGTTTAGGAGGTACAGCTTGTTCCAGTTGCGTGGGACACCCTGTATACAAGTATTGTCTTGAATGTTTCTATCTTTTTGAAGTCATGAGTTTCTAATCATATTCATGCCAGTTCTTACAGAAAGTATTGCATAATTATGAGTATATTCATTATAAATATCTATAAAATAATGTAACAGCAAGTCACTATAATAGAAAGAGTTCAATATATATTTATTTATAGTGGTTCATAAAAGTTACGATAACGGCAATTGTAATACAATTAGCAGCTTCTTTGAAATAGTCTAGCGTCTGATGACTGGATTGTGGATTTTTGTGCAAAATAAGAATTGCAAGCATTAATTGCAAGGTGCAGGAGTTACGTAGACATTTATTTTTTTCTTAACTATTCTAATGAGTTGAAAATACCACAACATTTTTAAATTCTTTAAACGTTTTCACTGTTTTATAATCTACCTGCTCATTTTTATCATAGATGCATAAAATCCTTGGTTTACTAATAACTGTCCGAGAATTTTATTAAAACCAATAATTCTCAAAGACAGACCTGATACGTGTTTTTTAGTAGAAAAAAATCGACAGGCATTATATTGGGTTGTTCGGAAAGTAATTTCGTTTTTCCAAGGGAAAATGAAAAACGATTTTTCACTATTTATTTATGAATTCGGTAATGTAGTGACCACTTTGTTCCACGATCTTTTGCCATGTTTCTGGCAATTTGGAGATCCCAAGTTCGTAGAATACCTGTGTTTTATTAATATTATTGTACTTTTGACGCGTTCATTTAAAATGATATTTACACAGCTTAAAAAGTGTTGAAGAGGACGAAATAAATGGTAATCCGATGGCACATCCTCTCTGTGAACTGCACACATCTTTTTCCTTGCTTGCACTGCATTTTCACCCTTGCGGTAATAAAACAGCAAAATGTGACGGATATGGTCACCTTGATTTTCCATATTTGATGCGGTGACAAAAAAAATGCTTGAAAGATTATAAAGTTGTATAAGGCACGAAATGACGTCCGAAATGTCAGTTCTGAAAATATACAATGATTTTGCGACTTAGAATAATTTTAAGTAATAATAAATGGAAGCAATACCATCTCTACACGAAAAACGAAATTACTTTCCGAACAACCCAATACTATGATGTCCTCATACAAATAATTAAAATGTAGAAATCATTCGTTCAAATAATATTACAATTGTATTAAAAATTGCAATTCTTCGGTAAGCTAGGTACTGATATTTGGCCCCCTCAGGGTTTCAAATCCATTTTACCATTCTCCCCCTTCTTCCACTCTCCCCCTTCTTCCACTCTCCCCCTTCTTTCACTCTCCCCCTTCTTCCACTTTGCCCACTCTTTACTATCGCCTTATTTTTCAGCCTATTTAAGGCTACTTTTCAGCGGGACCTATTGTTTATTACGGTGGGTTCCGAACCACCTTAAAATTCTTCGTTAAGTTATTCAATGCAAATCTATTTTATCAATTAATCCCTGAGGGATGGCACTTGATTGTCTGTTTCTTTATGTATGGTCGACATTGTATAATGTTACTTTTCATAGTCACCTTGAAATTCTAAAAGGTAAAGATTGATGCACTAAGGTATACCGCTCCTAACAGTCTGACGTTGTATAATTTTGGAAATATTCGTCAGTGTCAGTACAGTGTAATAGACGTCGTTTTTGAAGGGTCAAAATCCTTCAACAAATAAAAGCAAAAGTGAACTAGCCATATTGTGAGCAACCCTCAATCCTCTTAGGTTTTCAAAAATTTTAAATGAATCTTTATGTAATATTAGAAATAGAATATTATCTGCGCATTAAAAAAAAATTCTATTTCTAATATTACATAAAGATTCATTTTATAATAAGAAGAAAATATTTTTTTCATAATATGAAATAAATATTATCTGTATATTAGGAAAAAAATATTCTATTTCTAATATGAAATAAAGATTCATTTTATAATACGATGAAGATATTCTTTTCATAATATGAAATAAATATTATCTGTATATTAGGAAAAATGTTCTATTTCTAATATGAAATAAAGATTCATTTTATATAAGAAGAAATGCATATTTAAAAAAAAATATTTGTTACTTAATATAAAATAAATATTGTATGTATATTTGAATATTAAAAAAAGATTGAATCTCTTTTTAATATTATATGAATGTGTATACAATATTTTGTGCTACTAGGGCATATTCATACAAAATTAAAAAGAGATACAATCTGATTTTAATATTTAAATATACATACAATATTTATTCTATATTAAAAAACAAATATTTTTTTCAAATATACAGGATATATCAATTTAATATTACCAGAAAAATATTTTTTTCTGTATGTAAAATGAATCTTTATTTAATATTAGAAATAAAATATTTTTTCCTAATGTACAAGTAATATTCATTTCATATTATGAAAAAAATATTTTTTTCTAAATACAAAATGAATATTTATTTAATATCCGAAACAGAATATTTTTTCCTCAACATTCAAGAAATATTTTATATTTATCATAGTAAAATATTTGTTCCACAATATGGGGAACATAAACATTTCATATCACGAACGAAATATTGGATTCAAATATAAAATAAATGTTTATTCAATATTAGAAGTAAAATATTTAAATTTATAATTTACTTTGAATATATATATATATATATATATATATATATATATATATATATATATATATACTTATATATACTAATAGCTACTAGGGTTTCAATTAGTGTGTGTCACTTATTCGACGCACATTAATATTGTAAGAACATTAATCAACTAATATTTTTATTATGTGCTACAAAACTATTGCACGAAAAATAATCGTAGCTCTTACGTCTTATGTAATGTAATATATGCAACTGTAAGATTAAAAAGTTCATAGCAACAGGCTCCCTATGGCTTTCTTGAAGCCTATTCGAGATCTTTCGCGGATTTGTCTGTACAGAGCCTGTGGAGATTATAATCTCTCGGCACTAGAAAATATAAACATTTGACTGCAGTCAAAGTATTTGGGAGAGCCCCTGGCCCTGTTGTTGCAGCAGAGAACGCATTCATTCGTTAGCAAGCATCCTGATTAAACGCGGATTGACTGCGGAGCACGAGCTATATGGCAATATGTATATGCTTACGTATGATGAAAGTACTTAAGAAAAAGGAAAAATAGATATATATCTTTGTCGTTAATATACTAATAATATGCTTCATTTAAAAGAAGTAGTTTGACTTTTACCTACAAAATTTTATTAATAGAAGTTTATTTCTTTTAATTATATGATTTGATATGATTTGATATGATTAGAACGTTTATAAGAATAAAAAGTAAAATATTGAACGTAACAATGTATAGGTTCGCATGGCTCAGAGAGATAGCACATCATCAAGTAAACGGTAGATCCCGAGTTCGAATCGCGCCAACTGCATAAAAATTTCTTAATTGTAATAAGGTCCTTTCGAAATCAAAGTGGTGGAATATTCCCTCAAGCAGTACATAGAAAGTAGTATACTATACACTAATTTTTGTTATAACTTTTTCTTAAATTTGAATATTTTATTGAATGTTATTTAAATACTGAATTTATATTTTTCAAATATTGGATTCACATTTTTTTAATATTTACTTTATATTTTTTAAATATCTAGTTTATACCCCCTGAATATTTTCTTTATATTTTTTAAATATCTCGTTTATATTTTCTGAATATTTAGCTTATACTTTTTATTCATATGTTCAATTTTCAGTTTTATCCCTTAATATATATGCGAGCAATAATGATAAATGAAGGAGAGTAAAGGAGAAAAACTAAAAGATTAAATTTTTTTAAGAATGATTTAAGAAAAAGGGCTCACCCGAAATGTGTCTGGTGTGCAATAATAGTCAAAGATATCATTTTATTTTTATTTTGATTACTTAGATCAATATAAAAGCATTATTCTTGCACGAATAAATGAATAATTTGCGTTTCTGAAACGTATGTATAACCGCCCAAAAAGCCAACAAAATCAGAGTAATTTGGTCATTGTAATAAAAAGTACAGAGTTAAAGCTTATCACAGCGATTTTTTCTTGAACTCTTTTAGAACCCACAAATGCCTGTCTAAGCAACTGAACAAAATTAATTTTTAAAGACAGACGAAGAATGTCACCCACACATGACCGAAATGTATTAAATAAATATTTCACCCCATATTTTTCATTTTATTATAATTTTATTAATTTTATTAGAATTATTGCTCGAGTGACCATCATTACTCCATTGTCCTCTAAAATTCAATATTTTTTATACTTGAAGTTTGTTATTTATCATGATTTCTCATATCCTGCACTTGGTGTTCCTGAACGATTCTTCCAAAGTTAGACGGTCTTAGAAATCTATTTCGCACTATACTGCACCGCAGTGTATAATGGTCCACGAAACATCATTCAACACGATCGAATAAAACTAATAACGACTTCCAGCGGAACGATTCGACAAGCCGTCCTGAAATCGGTATCATTGGCCAATCAGCGTCAACCGAATCGATAACGATACGGCTTTGGCTTCGGCTTCGCGTATCGCTACGTGGAATCGAAATCCAGTCGGGCCCTATAAATAGTCGCGGTGAGGAGCGTGTATGGTCATAATAACAGATCAAGACCACGGATTTACCGTCGATCCATATCTCGTATCGCGAATTTACGGCCGTTCCCGATCGCGTCGATAATTAAATAGCGGACGTGCCGGCTCCTCACCATCCACGCGCCTTCTTCCTCTTTATCCGACTTCTATCGGACACTCGTCCGTGGCCGTTTACCACGAAGAAAGACATCACGTGTAAATTATTCCTGTATTTTTCGGTTTACGCAACAAACTGATTTCACTTAATCGATCGTCGCGATCTTCAGGCTCTTCGAGTGTTTCCTTTCCTTTTTTATGGAAAAATTGGGTAATCCGTAGCTAAATTAATAATTGGGGTTAGTGTGCGGGATCATACGAATCGTGGGAATCAAGCAGGAATATGTAATCGAAAAGAAAAATATCTTTAAAATCATGTTATTTTTACGTTTTGCATGTACATTCCGGAACAAAAAGATAGCACATCTTAGATTTTTTAAAGTTTTAGAGTAAAAACTGGTAAATATTTACATGATGTAGCAAACGAGAAACTGAAGAAACGTTTTTTTCAATACTACTACTAGTTGAAACATCTTTAAAAACATTGGAAAATTTTTTTTCGCAACCGAATCAACTATGGATTTCAAAATCACAACTTTCCCTGCAACAACCCCTCAAAACTTGGTGTACGATTTTTTTTAATTACAATAATAATCGATAATTTATGTTAAGCGTTGACTTCGTTGTAAATATGTCTCTCTCTCTCTCTTCCTCTCTCTCCCTCTCCCTCTCTCTCTCTTTCTCTCTCTCTCTCTCTCCCCCTTTCTCTCTCTCTCCCTCTCTCTCCCTCTCTCTCACTCTCTCTCTCCCTCTCTCTCTCTCTCTCTCTCCCTCTCTCTCTGTCCCTCTCTCTTTCCCCCCGCTCCCCTCTCTCCCCCCTCTCACCACCTCTATCTCTCCCCCTCTCTCTCTCTCTATTTAGGACAAGTTTGGGTTTAAGTTAGGATATAAGATAGTTCGAAGGTTAGGTTCAGAGCGGGGTGAAGGGATGAAGAGGGAGAAGGAAAAGATGTATAAGGATTGTAACCCTAAGGGAACAGTAAAGTTATACTACCCATACCACCTTTGTTAAGCGATGACCGGTTAAGACGCCGATGACAGCAATGTTGACAACATTGAGGTGACGTAAATTGACATTTACGATGACGTAAAAATTAATGTATATGTTGAAAATGACCGTTCTAAATATCAGCATGTTATTGGCATATTTAAATTTTTATCGAACAACGTTCTGGTACATTTTTTGGCTGCTCCACACTATTATTGCATATTTTTGAAATATTTGACAATTCTGCAAATCCAGTATTTTTTCCAAAATGGTATTAACTTTTTCTTTAATTTTCACACCGCAATTACCCGTATATATTTTAACTGTATAATACAATTCATGTACATTCCAACAGAGTCCATCAATGATGAACCCACGGATTCCAATTTCTTTATTGTAGGCGATAAAATGCTGTGCTAAATTGGTCTTCTTGGAATATTTCCTGTGCACTCCTTATTGCTACAGCCTCCTCTGGCTCAAATGTTTCAACGAACTAAACATATAAAATAAATTAAATGTATATTCATTAAATTCCAAAGAATCTTATTTTCTCATTTATAACTACTTTAAAACATATCTTCATACACCATCTTGTTAACACAGGTACTGGTGGCAGTGGAATATTTCTTTCTTTTTGTATGTTTCAATACGAAGTGGGGCTTTTATAAAAACCTTCTTAATTCAGGATTTTAATGGAAACTGATTTCGTACTTGCTTAGAATCATGTTTTCATAACATAATTTCATTTTTTTACCACTTTCACCCTATATGGGGCAGCATCAGTTATGAGTAAATATACATTTTCTTCGCTACCATTAGGTAATAAGATATGCACAGAAGAATTAATGAATGGAGTTATGGATGCATGGTTTACTTCTGTTAATTCTTTGGGGTAAAGTAAGTATGGTTTTATTACTTCACTATTACTCATTTTCCCTACTACTAAATTTGCTACTTATTTACCTATTTTATATATCTTTCTTAATATCTCCAAAACTTAAATTATAGCACTCTTAGAAATAATTCTTTCGAAGCATCGATTTATATATTTTGTTAAAAAATTCCACCATATATTACTATTTAATGCTCTCCAAGGCATGTTAATGACAGCCATAGCTTGCGCAGAACTGATTTTGGTTAGAAGTCGTTACTTCATTTTCAATATTTTCTGTCTCGCGTAAGTTAGCTCCTTGTAAGAGATGCTTCTTATGCAAGGAAGTTTACGTTGCACAAGTTTCCATTTTTTCTCACATTGTATCTTTTTATCGCAAACTATGCAGTAAATACTTGAAGGTCTCCTCGGCTACGTCAATAACAAAATTTGAATCGTTTCCAATCTAAGATTGCAGTAATGCTTCACTATTTCTTCGAACCTTTGACATTTTTAAAGAAATATACAATATGTTAGTGCATATGCTTTTAAAAGTAAATATGCAAAGCATATGGAGTATGCAAAAAATGCAAAATAAGAAATACAATATAAAAATATAGAATTTCAATCCAAGTCTTTATCTTTTTTCTATCGAAATATGCATTCGAATATAAATCCGCAATCTATTAATGAATCCGCAATCTATTAATGAATCTTACTTAGACTGACTCTTGATAATATAGAAATAGAACTTTTTGGAATATAAACGCTTAATCTTTAATTTATATTAAATGAAGTGCAACATATCTGGAATACCAATTGATTTAAGATGAATCAAAATTTATAGAAACAGGTGGGAACGAATAATAGTTTATAATATTTTACACTCTAGTAGAATTCTTCAGATGGGTTTCTCGTGTAATGGCAGCGAAAAGAAGTGATTTTTAAGAATTTTTTCAAATTTGGACATATTAGACTAGACCTTTTGGGGATGTAAACTGGGTTAAATCCCAGCGTAAAGTATCTAACTTTAAGAAAATTGATAGACGCTACATTGCACGCCATCAATGCTTCCGCTGTCGTAGCTGTTAAGAAGATGTATATTATACACTAAGTATATAACGAGAAGGATTCAACTAATAAAAAAACTCGTGTACTTCAAGACTATCTGCTTACATCCCAAAAGGCGTAGTCCCAGATATCCAATAGTTATACTAAAACAAATTCTTGAAGGCGAAGAAAGAAATAAAGAATTCTTTACTACTCGCGTGAGAAAGTTAGTAAAGGGACAGGTCAATTGTAGCAGGAGATTATATGCAAAAATAGGAAAATTATGCTTTCGTTTGCTTCAAAGCCTCCTTTAACGCGTGACCACAAAGAAGTTTGCCAAAAGGTACATGTCCTAGACTGAAAAAAAGAAAAATGTCATCTTGATGGATGGAAGATTTGTCCAGATTCTAAATGGGCTAGATGGTTTACCAGGCGATTTGAGTTAACCACACGACATTATTACGAGTCGAAATTTTGGTAGTGGGAGGGTTTATGCTGCATTTAGCTTCTTCACGAAGACGCTAATACGTTGTATGTCGAGAGAAATTAATTCCAAGAAGTACACAGAATATCTAGAAGAATTTTTGATTCCGTACATGGAAGAAGTGGTTTCGGATGAGTGCAAATTCGAACAGGATAACGCGTCCAATCTCACATCAAAACTAAGCAAGGAATGGATTTGTAACAAAAATATTAAGTTAATGTCTGCAAGGTATATGTAAAAGGAAAACAATTTGCAACAATTGCTTTAAGCTATTTTAAGATAAGAATATTTCTTAGAATAGCGGAATTTAATCCTTAGCACTCGAATGGCGACTCTGGGGCGCCGCTACAAATTGTTACACCGTTATTCAGAATATTGTTTACATGATTAAATCTTTTTATATGTAATAAATTACTAAACGTTTAAATATTGTATGAGGTACTATATCAGTTTCGTACGCATAGAATGAAAAAAAATTATGTACAATGGAAATATTTTAGGTTAGAAGAAATGTTTGATTTTTTAGTTGAAATAGCTCCGAGTGCAAAGGGTTGAAGATAGCTAGATATATTAACTATACAAATGTTACCTAAAAGTATGAATACCCGAATTTTTCAAAATAGCATTATTTTGGTATATGAAATTTAGCAATATAATATAAATTTATTATTGCTATATGAAATATAGCAATATACCATATTTGCATGTATATAATCACTAACATTTTATGTCTATAGATTAAATCAACTATCATTAATTAACTGGAACTATAGAAATTTCGCACATCCCTTTATCAGAAACATATACCTATATTTTAAGTTAATCACTTAAAAGAAAAGACATTTTATTTTGAAAATATTCAGATATGTTTATAGTCAATTTAATATAACGGGAATAATTAGATCGCATCTGTTTTTTAAAATTCAGTTAAAATTTCAAAGAAATTACACATGGAACTATGGTAATTTCGTGGACTGTATATGCGGGTGCGATAAATTCTTTGTCATGATCTATTGGGTTGTTCGGAAAGTAATTTCGTTTTTCGTGTAGTGATGGTATTGCTTCCATTTATTATTACTTAACATTATTCTAAGTCGCAAAATCATTGTATATTTTCAGAATTGACATTTCGGACGTCATTTCGTGCCTTATAGAAGTTCATAATCTTTCAAGCATTTCTTTTGTCATCGCATCAAATATGCAAAATCAAAGTGTGCGTATCCGTCACATTTTGCTTTTTTGTTACGGGTATGGTAAAAACGCAATGCAAGCAGGGAAAAAGATGCATGCTGTTTACAGAGAGGGTGTACCGTCGTATTACCATTTATTCCGTTCTTTTTAACACTTTTTAAGCGGTGTAACTATCATTTTAAATGAAGGCGTCAAAAGTAATACAACTCAATTATTTGCTAATAAAAAACAGGAATTCTACGAACATGGGATCTCCAAGTTGCTAGAAAGATGGCACAAGAGCATAGAACAAAATTGCCACTACATCACCGAATTAATAAATAAATAGTGAAACATCGTCTTCATTTTCCCTTGGAAAAACGAAATTACTTTCCGAACAACCCAATAGATTGATATGTATGATTTTGTATAGCGTCGTATGGTATTGTCGCGGAGTGTGTGACTGTGCAGCGCGACAATGGGCGTGCGATAGTAATAGGACAGTGTACAAATAGAAAGGTCGATTCTTCTTGGCGTTCTTTGTTTGGCCGTAGGTATAGTGGGTCGGTACAACAAATACGTTCAACAAGGCATACCCGGAGAAAATCCAAATTCCTCGGCCACAATTAGTTCGTGATTAAAAACCCAGCAAAGAAGCGTCTTAAATAGAAATCGGCCTATAATTATGAGCTGGCTTGATAGACTCTATCAAGTGTCGCCATATAATCGAACTTCTCCCAGCGACGCGACGGCAAAAGTTCTGCCGCCACGTACGAAACCGTGCTCGTCGTTTAACTCCCGATTTCCATTCGAAGGTGAGTAGCGTATGCGTTACAGGTAATTGGTATCTTACGCGGCCGTTGGGAGAATAAATCGATTGTAGTGAATGTTGTTGGGTTTGATAGAATGCCGGATAGCGGCTCGCACAAAGCGACCTTCGTCTGGTCGAGTGAACCTGCTACCAGCCAGACAAATTGATACCAGGCAACGCACTCACTCTCCCTATCTTTTCCTACCTGTACAAGAGGGTACCTAACGTGCCTCCAGTAGGTACGGGCGCATAACTTCCAGACCTCGATATGCCGCCAGTGGAAAAGGATTCACGACCGGCAAGGATCGAGCTTGTGCACCTCTTACATCCCTCTATTAACTTGATATAATATATTTCGATGCTCTATTCTCTCGACAGCTTTCGCGGTGCAACCGGTAAGCTCTTCTTTTAGACCTCCCGCAATGTCCTTTTGCTGAATCCTAAAGTACTTGAAATGCTTGATCTACATAATGAGAAATTCTTCGGTATGAAAATCATCTATTAAGCAGGAATTCGTTTTTCTTACCTATTCATTTTCGACGATGCCTCTAGAGAATATCTAGTGAATATTATGCGAGGTACCTAGCTTATTTTATTAGGTTGAGTAATAAATCCATTCGCTGTTACTTATACGAATATTGCTATATATTTATTGGGTACCGGAAAAAGTTTGTGCAGTTTTCATCATAGAAAAGAATTGAAGCCGAATTTAAGTCGATAATTCGCATGTGTAAAGTTGGTATCAACAGAAAGTTACATTTATGATATGCATGCTGTGTAGACTGCGGATTTTTATGCAATATAAAAATTGTCTGTATTAATGAATAACTTTTTACAGTTGATAATAATGTGACAGTGTTTTTCAATTCTCTATGTCTTTACTGTTTTGTATTTGGCCTACTCCTTTTAGTCATAAATGTATAAAATCCACAGTCTAATGGTGTGCAACTTTCAATTGCTTCAACATTCCGTTATTTATATGAGGTTAAAAATGGATAACGAAAAGTCATCAACTTGTGAATACCATCTATTTTTATCCGTGTCAAATTTCATTGCAAATATGTAGCAACTTCAACGTTGACGATGCCCGCGACAAAATGGCAGTTAACTCATTTCTTGGGAGCGGAACTTGAGACTTTTACAATAAGATTTTTAACCTTGAAGAACTTTGGAAGAGGGTCATTCAAGTCAATGGCGACTACATCGTTAAATAAAACCACATTTTAAGAAAAAATTTGACCTGCGAATCCGTACGAACTTTTTCCGGTATCTAATACTTTTCTGTGAAACTTATCTAATCAATAAAGCATGTGCTATTTTGTTCTATTTTTGTTTCTTTTTCTGTTTTCTCTTTTGTTTTAAAAGTGACTAACATGATTCTTCTAGAATCTAGAGCAGGCCTGGCCAACCCAAATGGTTGCACGGGCCACTTTGATGACGCGTAACGTTACAGCGGGCCGCACTTTAGGTAAACATGCTTTTAAAAAATGTAATACAAATTCAAAATGAATAAAACTTTATTGTTGTACTATGATTCAATATAATTAACTCTCGAGTCTTAATTAATGAGATATTTGTTTATCCTTTCTTTCACTTAATATTTGTAAATCTATGTGGATCTAAAGGCACTTGCAACTTGTTGTGCAATATAAGTATTATAAAAATTAATTTTTCATGTGGACGCAAAAATTTGTTTCATTTCATTGTTGCACTGTAACTCAATTAACTCCATTTGCAGATTCTCAGGAACACTGTTCACGACAACATGAAATGGGCATGAAAATGTTTGAAAGATTTTATCATAGTTTGCTAATTCTGAGAAATGACTATCAAACGCAGTTATAAGTTTCTTTATTTCATTAGCATATTTCGAGAAATTCTTAGGTTGGATTTTTGGGAAGTTATTTAACAGCAGAAAATGGTGTTGGTTGCCGACCGATGGTTGTCTAACGAAACCGATTCTTTCAGTAACATTTGGCGTTCGTGGATATCAAATATAGAACTGGAGTTCGTAGTCGCACTTGCGTATTATAACAATGACACATGAAAATTTTCATTTATTTAATATTTTTTTGTATACATACAACGAGGAACAAATGTTTCAATAGAAATATAAAATCGTCCGGCGGGCCGCACAATTTAACATGGCGGTCCGCGTGTTGGCCGGGCCTGTTCTAGAGAATATACTTAAAAGGAATTTCAAGGTATATTGAACATTATGCTAGTTACTTGTTATACATGATATTTTGCAAAGCACATTTTACAAAAAGGCATCTTGCCTTTCGTACAAACTGTTTATATTCTTCGGTAAGGCTTATTAACTCACTTACTTTTATATAATTCACTTAGAATATTATCCATAAAATTGAACACTATTTATTAGAAGCACACAAACCTACCAGCGCCGATCAAATAACAGGTTTTAAGTTTTTTTTATTTTAAAATTGATGAAATTATACAAACTCTCTCATAGGAAATATTTGAATAAATTTATTATTTCAAGCATATATTATAATTACAATGGCGAAAAGTCTATGTGTAAAACTCAATTTTATCATTCTCATAAAGCAATACATGCTAGTATTTTTCAGTGCTCGGTAGGTTTAGCATTAAAAATACAATTCGATATATTTTCGACTTTAATTTAGACATAAAAATGAAACACTAAGAGGAACGCGTGTGTCCTAAAAATGCCAGGCACTTTCATATTGAAAAACATGAATGAAAACATCACATTTTAAACAATTATTTCAGCACAATAATTGCATTATATTATAAATTAAGAGGCCAAAAATTTTGAAGGGAATTGTTCAATCTCCCGTATAAATAATAATGTTTCTGTCTATGTGACTTTGCACTACAGACATCGCTTACATAATAATAATCAGAGGTAGTAGTATACACACGCATACATATAAAACGTATTCGCGAACTTATGTTCATGATTCTAATACAGACACATATCGAAAATATTTTTCTGCAAACTTTAAACACGTTTACTTTGTTACTAATTTTTGAAACCGTGCTTAAAACAATCTAATGAAAACAATTGAAATTAATTTGCAAATTATTCAAGACATCTTATTCTTTTGCACACATTTCCGATTAGATTTGTAAATTCTTTCGTTGAAAATGAAGATTATAAATCATATTATCTTTTTACATTTGTTGCAACATGTGTTGTGTACAAGAAAAATTTATCAAATTGACACCAGAAGCTATTTGTAGCAAGAAGTAGTCAATCAAGTGGATTAATCATGAAATATAATGATTTATGTTATCTTCGGACTGGTATCTTTATACCACATACTGTCAGACTGCTCCAGTAATATTAATAGGTTGAGCATAATAAAACATATTGTAATTAAGAAACTGGACTTCTGTTCCGCAGCAATTTGATACAATTCGGATAGAAAATTTTTATTTTGCATAAAGAGATCTAGATATTATGCAGCAAATTGTCTTGAAATTATTATGAAATTGAATTCAATCCTTCAATTGAAACAGTCTCAAAGTATGTGGTTGAAAATAACAGAAATAGGTTGAAAATAATATAACAGTATTCTTAAATTCTTCTAATATTTCAGCGCCCACTCTAGCGGTTACGTCGCCCCGGACAAAAAGACAAATTGCTGCCCCTTAAGAATATATATTTTTTAAATCAAGGTACATATTTTTTATTTTCAATAAAAATTAAATCATTTTATTTAAATTTTAATAAGAGCATATATTTATAAAGAAACATATAACATAACATGACATTGATAATCAAGCAGCACGATACAGTAGAAATGAATTAAGAAATATCTGTACATAGCCACAAATTGTTAACCATACAATTTTTTACATTTTCAAATGCTATTAAAAATGCGTATTATTGCACAAACAATCAAAATGCCATTATTTTGAAAATAAAACAAGGTAACATAAGCAAGTCTATGCATTTTCAAACACAAGTTGAAGCAGCGCTCTGCTCACGTGCTAATGCTATTCTGTTCAGAGAAGTATATGCATGTTCAAAGAAGTTCAAGCAGCGTCCTTTACAAATTTTGCGTTAATTTTTCAATAATATTGTAAATATTTTTAGCTTTTAGACATAAACAATATAAATACACTACGCACTGTAAGTAAATTTTTAGCAAACGAAAAAATCGATTTGGGAAATTTTCTATTAATTGAGTATTTAAAACATCAATACTTTTCTCAAACTTACAGCCAAAATGGCGTTCTTAAATTTTGGCGCCCCGGACAAATGTCCGAGTTGAATATTTTTGCCGTTTTAAATTACACATACTCATTTCTGTTATAACTGCATAAAATTCGCGTTCTAATCATATGTCATTTGGCTAGAAGTAGTAATTTACATCCGTGTGCTACAGTGCCCGAAATTTCCATAAAGCCACCCGATTTTTTGGTGAAATCTTATAATTATGTTGTAGTAATGAGAATCTGATGCACGATAGCATTTTAGGGTTAATAAAAGAAATCATTTACATGACTAAATTGATAGATATATTATTTATTTATAGTGAAACGTAAAGCTATATAGTTTAACAAAAACCGAACTGCGAAATTTCCATAAAGCCACACTTTTTTAAGTAGATAACATCAAAATTATCGAAAATTTCTTCTATATTTACAAATTAATACTTAGTATAATTGCCATTTCTTCGAATAACGTCGAAAATTCGATTAGGCACGCTTGATATCAAAGTATGAAGAGTTTCGGCTTCAACGGATGTCCACGCTTCGTTCGCCGCAATCCACAACTCAGAAACAGATTTGTGCTGTTTGCAATTGCCATATACTTTTCTTGCAGGTATTCCCCACAGGTTCTTAATTGGGTTTAAATTTGGCGAACAAGCTGACCATGTCAAAATCCTAATATTTCCGTCGTCTAACCACTTCTTTGCTTGCCGTGATGCATGAACTGAGGCATTATCATGCTGAAAAATGAAGTTTTCAGTCTCAATTTCTTCTGTAAATGGTATTAAGACCATCTCCAACACCTCCGTATATTGTGTAGAATTCATCTTGTGATTTATTCGACAGATTGGTGTTTTTTATTGGCTCTGAAAGCAGCCCAAATCATTGCAAGATTATTTTCTTTTCTTATCTAATCGTGCCAGTAGAATTTGTAACTATCTAGCCTATCCAAGTTAAATTTTTTCTCATCAGAGAAAATGATATTTTCTCATTCTTGGGTCCAGGACATATGTCTTTCTGCAAATTCGATGCGTGCTCGTGTGTGTGTCGTTCTTTGAGTGCTGGTTTCTGCAGCTTTTTTATCCACTTAAATCGCCCTGAACTTTTTAAAATTTGCTTCACACACCTTGTTGTCATCGGTAGCTATAGCTCAGTACGAAGTTGTACTGAACTTTTTATTTCCTTTGCTACTAACCTCATCAATAATGAATTTTGTCTTCTTGTCAATTTTTTATTTCACCTGCATGGTGTTTCTTACCATATGCTTCGCCTAATTTTATATAATTATCTATCAGAGTACGTGACTGGATGCCTTCTCTTCGCTTGTTAATAACTTGCCTCGTGGCATTCTAATAAAAATAAATTCAAATATAATATATAAACAATTTTTATGAATTTAGGAATCAATATTAATATGAATTCACACATCTTAATCGCAATTAAAGTTCCTTGGTTGATTCTCGCTGATGTTATCCACACAAAATATAAGCACAATCTAAGTGGCATTATAGAAATTTCGCACTCCCGTGCCGCAGCTTTCATAAAAAATGTAGACTCAAAATGTAAACATTTGTGAGAGAGTGGGATATACAGTGTGTCCCGTAACTGGTGGTACAACCGAGCAGGGGGTGATTCTACAAGGCTTTGTTTTTGAGAAAAATGAGTTTGAAAATTTGTCTAGTGCGCGTGCACTCAGCTTACTTGCGGCTCAACGGACTTTATTCTGAGTTACCCCAACATTTCTTCGCAAAGGTTTTCGAGGTTTGTATACATCGAATAAATCGAAGGTCGAGGTTACAATGTTAGAATTACCTTTGAGGAATTCTTTTAATTCATAAATTGCTGGAAGTGCTGTCCACGTTGTTGTAGACATAATTGTGCTCTTCGTATTAAATTCCTTCGAACCTCTTGTAATGCGCAATTATTATGTTGCTTTAAATGTTCAAACGCTATCACAATTTTTTGTTGTAATTGTTCGATGCTCGTTATGTCATCACGATACACAATCGATTTCACCTGACCCCACAAATAAAAATCAAAGGCAGTGGAATCCGTCGAGCCGCAAGTAAACCGAGTGCACGCGCAATAGACAAATTTTTAAACTCATTTTTCTCGAAAACAAAGCCTTGTATCAAAAAATGTTATTCTATATTTTCGACTCAGTTTTTCATGTAGAATCACCCCCTGCTCGGTTGTACCACCAGTTACGGGACACCCTGTATATCTCTACTCGGTAGTAAGTACACAATGTTATAGACATTCGAAAAGTATCAAATTTCTCAATATTATTTAAGAATACACCAAAATGTAGGTGGCTTTATAGAAATTTCGGGCAGTGTAGAAGTTCCCAAAAGCTTATTGTGGTGTCCTTTACGTGAAACTTTTAGGTTTTGTTCGGCGCAATTTGCCCTCGAATAAGACACACCGTGACGCCCTTCAAGTGTTTCAGTGAATGACGATTACAAGCCGCGATAATAAAGTTAATACTCTCAGTCCCCGCACAATGAAGTAAATCGTCATTATCGTGATTACTATTATTATTGCAATTATGCGGATTGCTCGGAGTAAGCTCGTCAAGTGAAGATGAGTATGAATTATGCTTTCAAACATGAGAACCCGTTAATGTTCGCAGCGAAGTATGAAAATTCACGTTGGTTTATATTTACTTAAATAAATAAATCAAGTGCAAACAAAATTTTGTTCGAATGTCGGTTTAATACCAGTTGAATAATAATCGTGTCACTCATTTTGCAGAACTGAGCCTAATAGATCAACGTACTGAAGAATTTTCTACTTCATATCTTTTCAACCCGGAACTATTTTAATTCAAACATGTAGTATTTAAACAAAGAAATAGTTATATTCTTGAGCCTCGTAACTGTTTACTCCTTCTACACTTAGTCATTGTTATATTCAATAAATGTTTAACGTACTCTAAACTTATTTGTTATATAACTATTCATAAAGAAATTTTATAAAGACAAATCGATTTTTGTTAACTCATTGATATACCCGCCGTAAACAACGCGTAATCTTTGCTGAAACACGTAAGTTTTAAACTTCCACATTTTATCCACTCCAACATGATTATTCTTGCTCAAGATCATTTCAAGGTCAAAAAGGTGGTATCCACTAAATTCAGTTTTGTATTGTCTATCATGCTATCGTAAAAAAATATACTATTCCATTTAAAAAAACATCGGTGACATTGAAATTTCATTAAAAAACACGACATAACAAATTTTTTTTATCATTATATTTGCCCCCTGCAATAGTGTCACTTTGTCCTCTGAAGTTTTCTGATAGGACTGTAAATACGACAGATATTTAGGTGTTCCCATTTATGTTGGACACCCTGTATATGCTTTTGAAAACATAAGAATATGTTCTTATGAGAAGATCTGATAATTTGTAATTACCATCTATTTTGTATCCATTGTTAATAGTCACTTACTCAAATTACTCGAAAGTGGAGTTGCCTATTTATTGCAACAATGTTCACACTCGCATATTAGATAAAAACATTGTTACACATGCTTTTAAAAACATAACAGTATGTTCTGTAATAAAAGAGGTATTATTGTAAGTCCAAAATTGATTCCATTTGTTACCAAACTTCAAATAACGAAGTGTTTATAATAATTTGATTGCTAGTAGCTAACCTGCTAATTTGGTCTTAATGTTGATGCAGTTTTATAGAAAGTTACTGAACATTGTCAGAACAGAATATGGGAGTCTGTAAAGTCTGTATTAAGCACCTGAATAAGTTTCTATCGTTTGCTATGATAATAGATGCGGGGGTTTAACTGCATTTTGGAGAATTTTTTTTCAAGTTTCTTTTTATACAATCTTATAGATTCCGACAAGAAAACACCGAAAATGAAAATCTTAATGCGCGGAATTCATTAGTTAAAAAGTTATACGCATATAAAGTTGAACACTTTTAAGCCTTTTTGACAGGTTACAGCGTCGCCATATTGATATATTTGCTAGGTAATACACACAAAATAGGCTAAATACTTTCGAAGAAATCCATTAGATGGCAGCACAAACACGTAATAAATAATAACACATCTACTAAATCAAAATGCGAAACATTATACCATGGTCGGGCCGGCCTTCTCCGCTCCCACGACGACCTAACCCCAAACCATACTCTTCTTTTTGAAATCCTGTATGTGATTCTGTATATTTTAATTACTGGACACCGAAAACGACCGATTCCATGATTATTGTTATAAATTTTCATTTCGCACCGATGAGTACGACATTTTTTAAGTTTCCGCAACAATCCACAATCCTGAGCCCAAATAATTGCTTCTTCTTTACTACTTGGCATGTCTCTAAAGTTAAAATTTCTAATACTTGAACTAGCCATTTCAAAATCAATAATAAACTTATTAATAATTAATTTGTGAAAAACACTTGAAATTGCTTATGTTCACAAAGTATGTGTAACCACTGAATTGCTATCTAGTGCATATGCTCAGTACTATTTAACCGATCCCGCAAATATACCATACTATCTAAATAACACCTGCGCTGAACACTCACGATCTATCCAGCGCATGCGCCGAACAGACCTACCTACCTACCTACCTACCTCTACCACTCAACGAATATCCAATATGGCGACGCTCTAACCTGTCAAAAACTCTTAAAACTGCTCATCTTTACACGCGTATAACTTATAAACCATTGAATTCCTAACAACCATACACACATTTTCGGAATGTCTTCATCGATATCTACAGGATCACATAAAAAAAAGTTCAAAAAAGTTAAGAACACGGAGTTCTCCAAAACGCAGTCGAACCGATGCGTGAACTAATAAGACTTTTATGCATTTTAATATGGTATATGATGGTAGGTACTATAAACAAGCTTCAAGACTTAGTATATGACGTCTGAGTTTAGCGTAAGCAACAACTGTTTTTATTACATTGAAAATGTGGAATGTCGTGCCGCAAAACAGCATTTGCGGGAGGTGCTGCTGTACGATTTCATTTTAAGAAGTGCTGCTGGAAATCATCGTTTGCTTGTAAATGTTTATAGTGGCAATGTGTTATCCGAAAGAAGTTGTAGATATGGATTTCAACGATTTAAAAACTGATGATTTCGATGTGAAATTCCAGAATCATTGTGGTGCACCAAAGAAGTCCCAAGACGAAGAATTGGAAACATATTACTCGATGATGATCCATGTCAGACACTTACAGAATTCTCAGAAACCATCACTGCTAATCGTTATCGAGAACAATTGGTAAATAACTCGTGCATTGAACGAAAATCGTCCAGAATATACAAAGAAACATGACAAAGTGAGTTTTCAACATGGCAATGCTAGATCACAAATTGCAGACCCATTCAGGGAAACGTTGGAACTGAATGAATGGTATCTGCTACCACATCCGCTATATTTACCAGATATTGCATCATCAGATTACTATTTATTCCGATCAATGTACCATGGTATTATGTTGTTGCATACGAAATGTCTGATTTATAACAACATTTCTCTAAATAAAACTTATTGGATAAAATAAACACCATCGTAATCATCATATTTTGTCAACAAATTGCGAGTTTTTCGATTATACTACGGTAAAAATTGAATTTTTTGGTCATAGACTTTCTTCATTTATGAAATTGTCATCTCTATTTTTGAGCATTTTCCACCATCAACTAATAGTGCAATTATTTACTGTCACATTTTGTTTAAACACTTGTATAAAAATAAATAGAATATACATATAATAAACTTGTTGATTATAATATTATTCCTTGATTAAAATGCCTAATAACATTAGCGTCCTGAAATTGGATACGTCATAATACTTCCCAGCAGTACTTCAGTTCTTATGACGATATCAAAAAATTACTTAATGGTGGGATTACTTTACAGAAACCGATTTTCTTCTATTGCGAAATCCACTTATTACGTAAAATGTGGGAAAAGGTTGTAGCTACAATGAAAAATACCTTGAATAAAACAGTCTCTATTTTATTATTCAAACAAAGGACTTTTATTTACCAAAAGAACGGCAGAAACTTATCCAGGTACCTAATAATGGGTTGGAGAAAAAGAAATCTATTATTTTTTCACTAGACGGCTGTAGTGATATATATCTCGTAAAGTATTGTTCAAACAAATTCAGACATGTGCTCGTTGGAAAAGTGACATTCCGTACCAAAACAAATTCTTTTACAGTTTTTTGATTGGTCAATTCAGTTGTGAGTTATAGGGTGTAAAAGATGAAAGTTAACAAAGAGAAAATTCAATATATTTTACAATTTTGCTTTGATAAAGGCGAAAATGCAAGCCAGGCGGCTGAAATTGTGAATGGTATTTATGGTCCCCTTATTGTCACAGCCAATCACGCGCAATTTTGATTTCGTCGATTACGTTCCAGTATTTTCGATGTTAAAGATGCACCTGTCACAGGTAGGCCCGTCGTCGAAAATGTTGATCAAATCATGGAAATGATCGAAGTAGACCGGCATGTTAGCAGTGGTAGTATCGCCCAGGAGCTAAAGATCGACCACAAAACAGTTTTAAACCATCTGCATAAAGTAGCGATTGACCAGAAGCGGCCAGAATTGACCAACAGGAGAGGTGTTGTGTTCAATCAGGACAACGCCAAGCCACACACGTCTATAGTGACTCGCCAGAAACTCCGGGAGCTTAGTTGGGAAGTTTTGATGCATCCACCTTATAGTCGGGACCTGGCACCATCTTTTTTTATAATTACAAAACTTCCTTAGTGATAAAAAATTGGCATCAAGAGAAGATTGTGAAAATCGCTTAGTCGAGTTTTTCGCCAATAGGGACCAGAGCTCCTATGAGCGAGGCATTATGAAGTTACCTTTAAAATGGCAACAAATTATAAAACAGAACGGTGCACATTTGACCCAAATCGGACAATCCGAACCATGTTAAATAAAGTCTTGAAATAAACGTAAAAATAATGGATTTCTTTTTCCCCAACCTAATATTTAAGGAACGACTGCTTGATTTTCGCTGCGTCCACGAAATCATCGGCGCAACTAAATTCTAGACTTCCTCGAAAATGTCGATGGCCTCAAGGAATAGTTTAGGCGGTTCTGCGTCCTGTGCTCGAAGTCGAACAGGAATATGCATCTTTATGAACCGCGATCATCCTTTCTCTGTTGTCCTCGGCGTTTGAAATTATGGAAGGTGAACTGAATCAATTTCGATAATCTTCGTGGTCCAATAGTATACTTACGAGAGTTTCCAATGACCCCGTACAAACGCGCCACGAGATCTGTATAATTATGTATCGTGCAAGCTTACGATTCGAAAGGAAACTGAACAGCGAGTAAAACGAAAGACTCAACAAGCATGAACGCAGAACGCAAAAATATGGAAAAAGAAAGAAACTTTGAATGAACTTTGTTAGATCTTCTATGAATTTATAATGTATTTGATGTAAAATTAAGTAAACTTGTAAATAATTCACTAGTTTTACATTAACAATGTCGTTGTTCGATATCAAAATACAAATGTAGCAACGAGGTGTATATTATTTATTAATAAAATTGATTCAAAGGTAAGAATGAAAGTTTTTTTTAATACAGAATCGGTTCTACACAGTTTAAACTACTTTTAACAGGATCTCTTTTTTAAACAAAAAGGCATCCACTAATAATAAATTATTACTATACTAGTACTAATAAAAATAAATTTAATAAACGAAGTTTTTACATAATAATTACAATTCTATTCTATAAAGGTAAAACATAAAATAAGAGTAGTAAATGTTTAAGTAAATATATTAGAGTTAATGCGTTAAAGCAGGCAGAGTGCGTTTATTTAACAATATAATACTACATGAATAACAAGACGATACGATTCACGAACAACGTTCTGTCGTGGTCGAGTGTACTCGCACGGGGCTAATAGTTCTTATTGCATACTCAAGATGACACCAACAGAAGAGCGCGCATTACAAACTCCGTTTCTTAACAAAATATTTAATACAATCTTTCGAATGTAGAAACTCATGATTTCAATAAACGAATATTATTATAAAAAGCTTTACCAAAGGGGGATGCTTCTTTAAATGTTTTTGAACTGTAACATGAAATTGAAATCGTGTATCACATTAATGTCGATAGTAATATGTTGCAAACACCGATAAATTTAAATGTAGAAAATCATTTAACCTATTGCCGCAAACGACGGCTATAGCTGTCCTGTTTAGTTTTATTAATAAAAAAGGAACATTATTAGTGCGGACTGCACTAATGCATTTATTTGATAAATCTTTAGTAATGCGTTGAATAAAAAATGGCAGTCTAGATAAAATGTAAATTGATTACAGATGTTTTGTAGTAACAAAAAATTTAAAAAATGTGCGTTTCTGGGCACGATGTTAAAACTAAAAGTGTGCGGAAATAGATTAAAGATGGAAACTACATACAGGGTGGGGCAATAACTTTGTTCACCTTGAATATTTCCATTACTTGCAATAATATGAGAAAATGATATATACAAAAGTTGCACGGTATAGAGGGAGAAATATTGTGATGTAAACATTTTTTACGTGCGTGAAGGTATTTCAGAGATTTTGAGGTGCCCTTAATTTCTCTAAATGAGAAGACCTACCTTTTGTATCATGAATAGATAAAGTATCAAATTCTGCGTAAAAATCTATTTGACCTCTATATGTTCTAATGTAATAGTTAACGAAATATTATCGAAATAATTTTCAATACACACCCATTATATGCCTGGAAGCTTATCGAACTGATGTTCCTAAAGTTGAATATGGTGAGAACATATGGAAAATTATTTCGATAATATCTCGGTAACTGTTACATTACTACATATAGAGGTCAAATACATTTTTATGCAGAATTTTATACTCTATCAATGTCGTAACGAAATGTCGTAATGCACATAAAAAATGTTTACATAATAATATTTCCCTCTCTATACCGTGCAATTTTTGTATATATTATCATACTCGAACGTGTATTTACAGTAAAATTCCAAGTCGTATAATTTGCATATAATTTTCTGACTATAAAAGAGCAACCATGCGATCCAAACAATAGCATTGTTTATTGTGCTGATGGGTCGATGATGTTCCCTAAAATCGTTTCGACACTACTGGAAACACCATAATTTGAAGAACGCTATTCGAAAGCGACCCTTTAGTTTCTTTAAAACTTCTTCGTCGCTAGTCCGCAAATTAGAAGCAAGTTATGATAATCTCACGACCTGCACGCAAGAAACAAACTGCGCATTTCTGAAGTGAATAGAAACGGCGCTGCGCTGCGCGCGAGACTTAATTTGAAAATAGCGGCTATACTTTCATTATGCAAGAGGAAGATCTACGAACGAGGTATTAAAATACGCGTAATATCCAATGTATTCTCTGTCCGAGCATCTAAGTTCGAACACAGAAAAAGGGTTTTTCATAAGCAAAACTGACAAATCTTCTCTGAAGTAGAACACATTGCGTTATACTATCAATGTTAAAGAAGCTTTAAAGTTAATTTGATTTGCAGAACTTATTGTCTTCAAGCACAGTTAATGTATTAACTACTCGCCTTTTTCAGACATCATTGGTTTTGTACGCCGAACTTGATTATTTTTAACTTTCTATCATAAACTAACATATGGAGTGGCCACCTAATCATTTTACACTGATTTTAAAGCAATGCAAAGTATTTTATATTGCTTCGATACTTATTTAATGCGCCGGACGAAATGAAACGGTATACTCTACATTTCGAATTAAATTGTAAGGCAAGAAAGTGTATTTGACGAATTTTTTATTCCACTTTCTCAATTACGAATCCTTAAAGAAGAAATTTTGAATCCAATACTCCTAATTTTTGTGCAGTCTCTTTCATTTTTTATAAATGGTTAAATAAACCCATTTGTCCATAATTCCATCTGTAAATTCTAAATTCCAGGTGCAGAAACACAGCCTCGGGCGATGACACTACTACCGCCATGCTTCATGGTCGAATTCAAATTTTTTTCGCCGCTCTTTATTTGACTTCCACTAAATTTTGGTTTTTCCGTCTGATCCAAACATATTTACTTTACTTTCATCCGTGAAAATAACATTCCTCCAAAAGTTATAATTTTTACTAATAGTATACTTCAGTACTTTTGCTATTTGCGTACGGTTTGCACACACCTTAGTACGAAAGTGAGAAATCACTCTGCACTAGAAACGCGTGTAGCAAAACATATTTTATGCTCATTATAATCTCACCATTTTCAATCACAGATAATTGTATAATACAAAGAATCTTTATGCTCGATCTAAATAGGTTGTTCGAAGTTATTAATTAAACTTTCTTTCTGTTAGTATTTATTTGACAACGGTCACGTTATTAATTAAACTTTCCTTCTGTTAGTATTAATTTGATAACGGCCACTCACTGGTGCTCGGTCACTTACTGGTACACTAACCCTAAGTAGATCACGCTGCAATAGAAAAAATGTTCACCTTGCATTTCAAGCTCAATGACAATTCCGCGGAACCTTCTGTTTACAAACGTGCACCGATCCATAGGCGTAGAATCCTGTCGCGATGGTCTTCGCCTATAATTTTTCTACAGCCTGTACATACCGGCTACGTGTCCCTGCACGAATAAACAAAACCCCGCGAAGCGAATTCGCTTTTTCCCCGTTGAATAAAAAACTTCCAGCATTTCCAGAGTCCTTTTACTGCTCGGACATCATTTTCTTCTTTCTCCGGTCTTCGTAGCTTGCTTCTAGTCCTCTGTAATTCTTTCTTCCGTTTTTTTTGTTACGCTTGGACTCGGCGCTCGACTATTACCGAGGACCTAAAGCGTATCCAGTATCCTTTCATTACCGAGCCATGAAAAATCCCGTGCGGAAGACGAATAGCGCCGCGCCGCGCCGACTCGAACTCCGGCGACGTTGAAACGCGGCTGATGCGCTCTCGCCGCGCGAATGAAGACGTTCCACGTGCACTTATTAGCACCTCCTGCGCGCATTGTTTGCGCACACCGATGCGCTGCGTTACACCGCTGAGATGCGCCAAGATAGGTACGTTGGGAGTGATGGGAGTCGATGCGAGGAAAGGACCGCACATGCAGAACGTTCGGCGTTCCTCTTCGATATTACCTTGTACCCCTGTCGCTCCCTCATTTACCTATGTTACACCTGACGGAGCTCGGATTCCCACAAACGAGCCAATGAATAATTAGCCTCCTCTCTTTAATTGACCAATGAATTGTGTAAATGTCTATCGGCCTAATTGAGGAAGCCGCGAGATGAGAATGGATGTGCGTGTAGATCGGAGGTGGTGGGTTCTTTGATTCAATGACGCCTTGATTATCCGCTTAATCTGTAAGGGAACCAGTGCCGGATTACGACCTTCAGAGGCCCTTATAGAGAATCACTGTGGAGTGGACATGTACGATTTCATAGGCATTTTCAATAATTTGACTAAAACGTGCTTTTAACCAAAGCTAAGTTTGGCACGCTCGCTAATGATTTTCATCCTTCCGGTAAACTGTTATTCTTTTCAATCGCACACACATGCCTATCAACATTTAGCAATATTTTTACTAAGTAAAGAATGTAAATTTCAGCAAATTTCTATGCTGTCCCCTTCTCCTAATGACATACGCACGTGATTACTGTGCTTATTGGCTAATCCCGCACTGAAAGAAACTTCCGTTTGTTTCGAGCGTAACAGATTTTTGGAAAGTTTTTAGCGACATGTCAATTTTGAAAGACTACTCTTCGATTTTTGCATGCGGGGCCCTCTCCGCCTCCTCCGTGACCTAACCACAACGCATTCTATTCGCATAATCTTTGCATTGTACCTGTCATCCAGAATTTGACCCAGTAATGGAAAAATCATGCGAATAGAATGAGTTGTGGTTAGGAGGGGGCACAGAGGGCCTGCCGACCACGCATACGAAAATTCAGAAGCAGTCTTTCAAAATTGAAAGCTCACCCTATATAGAGGTAAAACCTGTTTTTCTCTCATTTACACAACGTGTTTACAAACAAAAAGTAAACAGACGCCGCACCGGAGCTGCCTTACGTTGATACGGAGTGTGTAACAATAAGTTAAATTCAATACAGTATTAGCAATAGGTTTTTGGAAATATCTCGAAAACCAAAAGCGACCTCCCTATATTGAAAAAGGAAAAAGTTGTTTAAAATGACGAAATCTATAACATTTAAATTTCATCAAAATCGGAGTATAATGACCTTTTCGCAATAATTACCACACCAATCTATTTAGGTCTATCAAGCCATGGCGAAAAAGGCTTCAAGTATAGCTGCATCAAAACATACAGTTCTAATTAAGAAAACAAAATTTCCCTTACGATCTCTGTAGCCAGTTCACTAAAACAGTTCTAATGGTCACCATAAGACATCAGCCTTGAAACAGAACAAGTATTATTTGAATCGCTTTTCGAATAATGTATAATTTATGATAAATGTGCGTGGTTCAATTACAGTGAGATAACCTTTATAGAACACTTTCTAGTGAATTGTACAAGATGACCCACTTATCTTAACTATCTCAAATATTTTTTTTATTTTTTGTGATGCGAAAATGTTTTAAATAAAGCTTGCACGATTTATTACAGAAGTTTGATGGATATTAAAATGTTCAGGTTTTTTTGTCAAGTTTTGGAGATTTTAAGATCATTGTCCTTTTAAATAGCAATATAATATATATATTTTTTTCTTTACATCCGAATAAAGTTATTCATAAGATAAATTTAGTAATATTCCAGAACAAAATTTTCAAAACTTGTTTTGAATTAAAAATTATACTTTTCAATGAGTTTCCATTGTTTCAATCATTCTTTTCTACTTACCAGGGTTGTGATTCGCTCATAAGAAAATCTATATTTTTAGAATTAATACATTCAAACACTTCTTAATTTACACGAGTGTAGGTATAGCATGAAATAGAATAACTGACAACTATGGAACAAGAAAAGATGGCATTATTTCGAAAGAAAATCTTCATTTTTGGCGAAAAAAAATTGTTAGCTCTCTTTGTTGTCAAATATGAATTTCTAACATTTTTACAATTATATAATTTACGATACTTGACAGTTTTATTTCTTAATGTTTTTAAACATATTTTTATAGACCACTTCTTGTAGACTCATTGCTCATTCTATTAATCCTAATGCAAAGGGAATTCATCTAATGCCGGACAGCGCTTAATGTCAGACACTAACATTATATTAAATAATTCAAACATAACGAAAAGATTTAACTCGTGGAAAGCATGAGGAAATACTAATATGGGCGAAGAGTCTAATAGCTCTCCCATAAAATAAAGAAAATAAGAACAATAAATCGAGCAGAGGCCTTAAAAATGATTGAAAACTAAACCATTCTATCAAATATTGCTGCTAATGAAATTGTGTATTCAATTTGCTTGTAGAGTAAGAATAATAATTGTATAAGTATCTAGATATATTGTTAACATATCTAATATACGTTGAAGGTGTCTAACATTAGGTACCACTGTTTATTTCTTTAAAACAGTAAACCAAAGTTTAAAGAAGATTTATGTTAAATAGATATGTTACTTCTATAATTCTTTCTATAATTTAATTCATTTCATCAGATACTTAAGAGTTTTAATGCAATTTAATGCAAAGAAAAAATCTAAAGGACACATATAATTTCATATATTTAATAAACCTTATGTTTCCGGTACTTGGAACTATTCCCTGATAACTGTTCATTTAATTTAATCACCAGAAATTCAATAATCCGCGGATGGCGGCACTTGTGTCTATTTTCACCCTGAGTTATAAACATTCCTCCTTCATCAATTTTGTAGTAGCGAGTTCAAAGCACTAATTATTAGTGGTTGGTTCAATAAGAAGAATATCGTTAAGTAAATAGATTTAGTATCCTTTTAGTATTCCTTTTATAAAAGTAACATATTGACGATAGCATTGTATGATTTTTGGTCATAACGTGATGACTAATTAACGTATTATTCGTTAATAGTAAAATGGACTACAAACTGCAGATAACAATCTTGCAAATGAAGAACGCGAATGACCAAAAATTTCAATTTTTGCCATAACTTAATTTATTGACGGAATGTGTTGATTACAATTTACAATGCTGCTTACTTTGATCGATAAGTTTATTTAGAAAATAAATAGTTGCGTTCGTTTAATGTTACTGTTCAAAACCTGACATTTCATATGCAACAACCTAATAGATGCTTAGCTGGCACGAATAACTTTTTTCCGAGGGTGTCAGCACGATTTTGATTGATGATTAGCCGGATTATATATGTATACCTTGCAACTACACCTAATGAAGATAGTATATCATTCGAAATTACAGCGCGTACAATATAACCAGATGGAGAAAACAATGGTAATTGGCTCTGAGGATTTCGTGTAGTCACGTAGAATCGCAGTTGCAGAATCCGCTCAATGTCAGGTTAGAATCTCTCCCTCTTGATCAATGCGCATTGCCGTTGTTCTCCGTTAAGGACGGAGTGCCATTTTCTCCACATGAAGAGGATTAGCGATATTAGCCAGAGAAATCGGCCTGGCGGTAGCAAAACAACGACAGCCGCGACTCGACTTTTGTATTTTCGTCCTCGCGATTCTTGGACTCGTAACGAAGAAGAGCAGCTTTCTCACACCACGAAGAGGAAGGAAGGTGACTCTCTTCCGTCCGTCTCATTCTCTCTCCTTCTCTTTCTCTTTTTTCCCTCTTCTTTCCCGTTCTCGCTCTTTTCGCGTCTGGCCGGCACCATCTATCATTCTGTCAGCTAGGAGATTTCAATTTGCTCTCTTTTTGCACCATTACCGAGCCCCGCAGCCCGCGCAAAATTGTATTTAATTGTGATTGACTGCTAAGTGGAGGTGGCCGACCGCCGCCATTTGTACCGCGATTTTTGCATATCTCTAATTACGGGAGGAACAGTGCTGCGACCGAATAAAACTTCGAATTGACTGCGTTCGAGTCTCCTGCGCCTTTGCTGGAAAGTGCTTTTTTAGCAATGTAGCTGAAGCAAAATCTTATCTTGATGTAATTCAATTATTTGTGACGATACGAGAATAACAAACCTTGGATGAGAAATCTCACACCGAAGGTCGACGTTTGTAATTCTGGTATAATGATTTAAATTTTACCTCCCAAATGATTTAAAGTTCTATCTGCCAACATTTTGAAGGAAAACAGCTATACTGATGAACCTCCCATTCTGTAGCTACATTAGATATAGGCTTGGACATTATCGAAATATATCACTTGAAAAATAATATATTATCCTATTTGGCTTCATGTTATTTGAAATAATTCTATGTTAGTTTATTTGAACTGCCAAATAATTGTTTCAAAATAATTTCATTACATGAATTTCAAATGAAAATCAAATCATTTTTCATTTCATTTTTCAGTTGAACAAATAATTCGTATGCACCAAAATACTATTTATTTCCTGTGCTAAAGAACAATTTCAAAAGCGAATATAGCTAATCTTTAATCATTAAACTACAAAAATTAGCAAATCTAAATTGAATAATTAATTTAGTTACCTCAACAACCTCTTCTTGAGATGCAATCATTTATTATTTTACTTGAACAATGTAATATTATTTAAATAATTTTTTATTTGATTTAAACGCCAAATGGAAATAAATGTGTTCATGTCATTTGTAGAATACGAATAATGCAATAGAATACAAATAATAAAGGATTTAAAACAATTCATTATTTCGAATGATTATTTGTTTCTCATTACAAATGAATTGTGTCCAAATCAGATGAGATATACAGTGGATCCAAGATGTACTTGAATACTAAATACCCGATTTTCGACAAATTGCGAAAATATGCTTGAAAAATTTAAACTGTGGTAATTTGGTAAAAACAGATGGCACAACAATAAAGGACTCATTTTAAAGCTAGGGGACTCTAACTTCATAATCCATCGTTCATTTTATTCTAAGATTATTTTCATGATGTAGCGGGTGAGAAACTGAAGACGCGGTTTTTCTCGAAAATGCTATACATTTAAACGTCTGTGGAAACTGTGGCAAATTTTTTTCGTGAATATTATTCCTCTTTCTTGTTCCATGAAACAATGAAAAAAAATAGTTTATCAATTTTGGAGGAGTCGTTGTAAAGAGGAGGCGACAATCTTCAAATCTATGAAAGTTTCATTCACAAGAAAAATGTTTTTGGAGACGTTTAAATTTGTAACATTTTGTAGGAAAAATGAATCTTCAGTTACCACCTGCTACAATGTAGCAGCTACATCATGCTTTAAAATGAGTAATAATTGTTTTTACGAAATTATCACAATTTAAATGTCGACAAGTTTTTCGAGAATTGGAAATGTAATGTTTAAACACTTTTTTATATTTGTTCAATTTGTTACATATTTTGTTCAATTGTGTTTCACTTTTAATTTAGACAACACATAAACAGAACAAATACGTCTGCGCACAAACAAAAGACTTAATCTCATTTTACAAAACTGTAAACGTACTTTTTAAGATCATAAGAATTACAAAATATTATTTTTTAAGAGTATAATCACTAGGATTTTATGCATTTAGTATAAAAAGGATGGATCGAATGCATAACGGGAAAATTATTTCAAGAATTTTCAAATTTTGTTGTAATATTTTCAGCTCCTTAAAATAATTAAGAAGAGAAACAAATGTCTATGCAGATCCTATATGTTACAATTAATACAGAAAATTTTTATTTTGCATAAGAATCAGCAGTCTGATTATCACTCCGCTCACTCCATCAGTCTGTTTGCTCCTTTAAATTTATGTCCGATTAAATACGTTTAAATACCCTGTATACGAAATCATAGCAAGTAATAGACCAAAGAGGAATTACGGTAAATAAATTGAACAAACAGAATGTAATACACGTTGTTTTGTGACGAACAGCGGATAATCACGCAAAATAAAAATGTTATGCTTCAATTGTAAGAAACAGGAGCTACAAAGATATTTATTTCTTCTCTAAATAATTCTAATAAACTACAAATAATATAATCAAACACATAAAATCTTTCCACTATTTTGTATTTTAAGTATTCATTTTTTTTATAAAAGGATAAAATCTGCAGTCTATATTTATTGTTATTAGCTATGTACTTTTCGCGTTGGACACCAACAATTTTCATTTCAGGCTAGCACGAACCAAGTTACACACAAGTTCCATTAAATTTGTCGGTCATCTAGGAAGATTCAAACTATACTGTAAGCTTTCAGGATTATTGCTTTCTGTATGGCTTGATGCGTGCATTGGTTCAGCTAGAGTTTCTTCAGACTCGTTATGAACGAATATAACATTGTTTCGGTGACTTGCATTATGATTTTGGTTTTTGTTTAACTTCGATAAAATAAGTAAAACACTCTTCCCTCTAAACAGCCTTTTAAACTTAATTGAATTGATTAAAACTCAAGGGAATGTAATTGTGCGCAATACATTGTATAATAATTTAATGACGATGTTGAGTGCTTCATACAAATCTTAAAAGACATCGGAAAAAACGAATTAAATAATCGCCGGTAATATCTAAAAGACAAATCTAATCTAATCAAGTAATTTAATCTAGCAATTTATTTTTAATTTATAGACTGCAGATTTTATATATTTATGATGAAAATTGGTAGATCAAATACAAAACTGCGAAAATATGTGAATCATTTAAAAACAATATTGTATTACTTTCAACCCACTAAAATTATTAAGAAAATAAATAAATCTTTATGTTGTCCCTGAATATATTACAATTATTTCAGAGAATTTTTATTTTGCATAAAAATCCGCGGTCTACTCATTTAAAACATAGTAATTTCTATTTCTAATTTGAAAGTTTAAAACTACCATAGATTGGAAACAGTAAATGTAAAATTGGGGAGGTTGGTTAAGAAATTTCTCACTGTATTCAGTGTCAAAAAGACATGTATTTATTCATAGTCGAAAAACAATCAGGGCAACGCAATGTCGTCCTTAACACCTACGGATTCTTTGGTATGCCTGGGAAACCTTTATTCGACCGTGGAATTCGTCGTTTCTTACAAATTGCGAGGTGCCTCGATCATTACATTATTCCTGAACTTTACAGTAGTCGTCGACGCATTCACGAGGATTCAATCTTCGAACCATGCTCGCACGCAGGCGATCGTTAGTTATAAACAAACGAGTTCAGAGCATTCGATTAACAACAAATGTTTTACAATTAAATACAGTAGAACTCAATTTATCTCGATGAAATCTTTCTAAATGCCCAGTGAACTCCACCTAAGATTAACAATAAGCATTTATTGGTACACAGTATTCTTGTTATACAAATATTTAGTGGCCATTAGATCACATAATTTTCCCTATTATTTGTAAAAATTTGCTATAAATTTTCATGCCTAAGATTCAATAGAATTCAATGCATAGTTTTATTTACTAAAAATAGTCATAAAGACAAACAATTTTCATTTATTTGTAATTTGATCATGTAAAAGTGTAAATTTGCAGAAACTTTCCCAGTTCGGTGATCACAATGTGTCAGGCCATGTGTGGTTTAGTATTATTAATCAATCAAAATCAACGGATTCGCGACAATTTATCTTGTTGAACTGCAGAAATTCATGCAAATTACATTCACATAATTTTATATAATTTCAGTCTCTGCTGTTTGTTTATTCAAATAAAACTAAATTCTATCAAATTCTATTCGAATTTCGCATTAGATAATTTAAATACGAATTTATTAGATGATCTAATAACAATACAATAACTATAAATTAAATAAGTGTACCAGTAATTTTTATACTTATTCGTCACCCACATATTCGGATAAATCGAATTCTACTGTACAGTCTCACTAACGCAAATATCTTATTTGCATAATGTAAATATTTTACGCTGTTGCAGTCGTGTGATCCATCAGTACGATCGGGAGATCCCTTTGTATTTCTATATGTACACAATTATCTATACAGTTTCGCAATAACTTAATCTTTTCTAATCGGATATTTACACAGAGCCTACGTTTAACAATAAAACGATACACGATAGCCTATTTACAGTTGAAATTCGGAACTCGCACGCCTCTCTCACATCAACTTCGTATTTTACAATCGAACCCTATCAACACTCCCTCTCGTTCTTATTTTCTCTGTCGATACCGATCACTAGGCAGCAGATCATCGTGCATTTACAGTTCATCAAAACTTTTAACACTTTCACTGCGAAACCAACAACCTCGAAAATTCCATAAAATCAAAGCAATTTATTAAATGAACTAGACATTGTAAAGTTCAAATGCAGGACACTGGGTAATCCTTCAACCTTCTTGCATTTTCCAGATCTTAATCAAATTTGATACAATGAATGTATTAATTTAAAAAGTCATGTTTAACCCTTCGAAGGCGGAGACCGGTTCTATTTTGACCCTGTGTATTAAAATTGTCGTCTAATGACTCAGTTTCTGATGAGTTAATTAAATGAACAACTGCTCGATTAAGAATGATAGAAAGATTAGCGTGCCTACAAAAACTGCTTTCAAAAATTTAGTTTGAAGAATTAATAAATAAAACAGTGAACGGTCCTAAACATCATCAACTATACATATAGTTACGAAAATGGTTCGCCGTCCCAGGGTTAAATGTAGACAAATATTTCCGCCCAATAGCATTGAATGAAGTTTGAAAATACTCTTTGTCTGCTGAAGTTGTTACTAAATGTAAGAGAAAACAGTTTACTCGACTCCTTGTTCTTGAAATGTGTCTATGAAAACAGGACTTCGTACGTACATCCAAAGTCTACTAATCACATCTTCTGTGCTAATAGCACATTACGGCCCGACCACCTATAAATAGGTTTTTCACATACTCTAAATATAATGCTGAAATGTCAGCACACATGTTACAGGATTACTTAATGAAGTATCCTAATATTAATTGTTATAATTACACTGGTTTACACGTCTGTTCTGATGCTATCCAAATATCAATTGAGTGTACAAATTATTACGTTGCCTTACAATCGTGTTACAGATAAATAGACCGCGGGTCTTTATAAAAATAAAAATGGTTTGTAACAATTGCAAGAAACAGTAGCCATATTAGTTTCTTTCTTTCTGTAACAGTCTTAATAAGTTCAACATGATATATTAACAGTCCGTTAATCTTTCTACAATTTCAAATTGCATTAACCCATTTTTGTCATAGACGCATAATCCGCAGTCTAATATTCTTGCTCAATTGGACAGCAACATTGATCCAACTTAATTCACGGAGACGATAGTAGCCTCTGTAATCGAGCATCAAGTCTATCAATTATTTATTAATTATTCAGATATTTTTCAAATATCTTTCTTATATTTTTACAATAGTGAATGATTATCTGTTCGAGATACTTTGCCGCGCAATCACGCCGGACAGTAATGTGCTAAGCTCATCGGACTCGTTTTATTCCCCCATCATCGATACTATCGCACTTCGATCTGCTTAAAAATCTGCCGGAATCCGGTAACATTCTCTCACGAGGAAAAAGCATTAGCGTCGAGCATCGTATACCACGTCTGCGCGGCGCAATTATTGCTAATTAAACTATTCGCGACGACCGAAACACGGAGAATTTTTTCAAATAACTATGAATAATCGTTGACACGGTTAACCCTTTTCACTTGTACATCTGAGACTCTATTTACGCATCTGCACTAATTTATCACGATTTTTCGAAAATGAATTCACATTGCTCCGTTGAACATTTACGTGGTATTCTTCAAAAATATTTCTTAAATGTACATCTACGTTCAAAGGTTCGAAACGCTTACAATTTCTCGGATAAACGAACACTTTTCATACAAAAATGTGTCCTTTATAGAAAATTATATAATGAATATTCATAAAGAAGGTTCTCAAGACAAACTGCAAAGCTTCAAACTTATGAACAGGTTACATACACAAAAAGATTGTGATATACTGTCGACAAATTCAAAACAGATTTCCAGTTCGTTTTGGCATTTCAAAAGAAAATAGAAAAAGGTATTCGCTACAAGCCGATTAATACAGGATTCGAATTATTACGAGCTCGAGGTACGAAATGATTACAAAAACAACCATTTGGAAATGATAAAAATGTCGGTTACGAGGGTTTCGTTAGGTACAGTTAGCTTCTCGCGAGCTCCCCCCATGCATCAACAACGCTTATGCTTTTTATTACTTACGTTCTCGTTCGATTAACGTTGCCGATCGATCGGCGATAGATCGGCCGACTGAATCGTTGTTAGCACTGGTTTGGATCGTCGGCCGTGCACCTATCGTAAGATCGTTTTCTCGATCAAGGAACAACAACGGTGCTTCGTGGTCGACGTCGAGAGGCTCGTCTCTTCGCAATTTAAGACTTCGTGACGGTCCAAAAAACCTTGCTCCAGTTATAAGAACTGGAAACCTTGAGAGACGCCGCTTTTGGCGATGCGCTTGATACTCCTCCGTCAACAAGGTGCTGTTCCTCTTGCGAACGAAGTCACGTACAAACGAATAGCGCGACTTTGAATATCTTTTGTACTTTAATCGAGCATTCCAGCGAACGAAGAATACTTATTGCTCTCAGTGCTCTGATCTTCCCGTTAATCCGCACAGAGTGGACATTATCGACGATTACGCGGACGGCTGGGTCTAGATCCACCCAGACCCGCTCATTTATCCAGATATATTTTCGGACGCACTTTCCAGAGGTGCGTCGACATCCTTTCTAACCGTTCGAGTGCCAAGAAGCGCTATTGCACGTTCACGTTTCACCCTCATTGTCCCGAATATACCACTAAAATATTACTACGAGGCAAGTACGCTTAGACTTTTAACAATTTTATTTAGTTCAAGAGTGCCAAGGAGCGCGATCGCACGTTCACGTTTCACCCCTCATGGTCCCAAAGGTATCGTTAAACTATAACTACGAGGCAATCGTACATAGACTTTTTACAATTTTACTTCATTCAGGACATGAAGAGATAGTACAAGAAGAACGTCAACGAGTATAAGTACTCAATTTCTCAGTACGTTAATACCTTTTGTAATCTAAACGACAGAAATGGCACTCGAACGGTTACCCTAATGGAAACACCCGCTGATAGACCGCTGAGTAACTGAATCGGAGTAGTCTCAGTCGCCACTGTCTAATGGTTAAAAGGAGTTCCCACCGTTCTAGAGCCGGTCTAGTCCACGATTATCGTGTTCACTCCCTCTGCAGGAGCTCGTAGAGCGCTGCGATGTAGGTCTGTGCCATTTGCAAGGTCTCGAACTTGCTGAGCTTTCTGTCGTTACCAAGGCTGGGCACGACGTCCCTGAGCCTGTCGAACGCGTCGTTCAGGCTGTTCATCCGTCTCCTCTCGCGCGCGTTCGCTGCGAGCCTTCTTTTCCTCAGCACCTCGATGCCCGGCGTGCCGTTTTTGATTTTCTGCATGGTCTCCTTGGTCTTCTGTCCGGCGTACTCCATCGACGCGACGTGCAGGACTGGGTCGTTTTTCTGGTGATATCGCGAGGGCACGCACTTGCCGCCCTGGCCGTTCTGCGCCGCGTAGCTTTCGTTCCTCTGGACGCTGTACGCGGAGCCCAAATAAAGAATGTCACCTCTCTGCCCGTACGAGTTGCCGTTATTTCTAGGCAAAAAAACATCGGGCTTCAAGATACCGTAACTCTTCGTGGCCAGGAAGCTCTCCTGCTGATTCGGCGGGCCGAAGTCGCACCTTGAATTGCCAAGCAACGCGTTTCCCGGGCCCTGTTCCAGCTTTGGCGAAATGCCTGCAGTCTGATCGCCGTCCAGGCCCTCGTTTGTGAACTTGACACCACCTGCCACACAATCGTAAACGTTCTCCATGCACTCGTTCGTCCTAAGCACGATTTTCCCGTGTTCCTTCGCGACCGGCCTCGCGCCACCGCCGTTCGACTGGTGGTCCAGCTGATGATCGGCTCGGCAACCCTTCTGCTGGTAGTAGCCCTCATAGAACTCGGCAAAATTCAAACCGGCCGCTGTCACGTGAAAGCTGCCGTTCGCCGACGCGCCGTTTTCTTGGTACTCGCGATTCTGACAGTCCACGGAGCTCACGCTCCCGCAGCTGCTACCCCTAGACCTCGGCGGCTGAGGGTAGATCTCCTGGTGCGTCCAGCTGCGCGGATTCGACTCCGGACTACTCGCCGATCCGTAGCCCTCGGAGTCCAGCAGATCGTACTGTTGGAAACTGGCGTAAGTTGACATTCTTTTATTCGCGAATTTACTTCGATCTGGTCGGGGATCTGTGTCTATCTCTCGAGCAAATTCAACGATGACGACTTTTAAAGCATAATACGGTGAAACTCTTCCGAAGATCCAGCAGCTTCTCTCTAGTCTAGTATCATCTCATCGAAGGACCCGAACGATCTCGGTGACAGGGCCGATATCTTTGCGACGGGAATGACTTCGGAACGCGCGTGCGGATGGATAATCCTGAGGTCAGAACATTGTCAGACGAAAGCGCCGATTCTGTCGTAGGATACCATCTCTTTTCTTTGAAACTTTTACGAAAGAAATCGCTAGGACTCTCGGGGATCCTCTCTGGATGACACCGTGTATGCTTCGCGGACGGAAGCGTTGCGTAAACTGGCTTTACCTGGCGATCTCGTGGTCTGGACCATGCTGTCCAGTTTTCTTGGGGCCTGGTGGTGGGGGTTGAGAACTCCTAGGACCCACGTGGAAGGGATCCTCGAGGAGTGGAAGGGGTCCACAGGGAAGTGGGTATCTCCTTGTAGAAGCCGCGCGACCGGGCACGCCCCCCGTCTTCCTTCGACTCTTTGCTGGGGGCTCTGGAAGCTACAGAGTCGAAAGACGATCTACCAAAAAGAAAGAAAGGCGCTCTATCATGTGCGCACGGTCACGGGACTTTGGCGCCGCGCTCTTGACATTTGAAGCACGTTAGCTAGTCGCCCCGACCGACCGTTCCGTCTGATTCCTTTTAGGTCTCTTGCTTTCGCAGAATCTATTCTCGTTTTGAATGCAGGCTGCAGAGACTTACGGTAATTGGGAATTGCGGTATACGAATTTGTTAAATTATTCGCTTTCTACGACCCACCCCCCCCCCCCCCTCCATCACCCTCTTTAATCGGATTACTGTGAATTGAATGGTTTCGACGTGGCTAAAAATTAAAAAAAGCATATGTTCTGCGGTATTTTTAGAATGTAACTTGTATAATCAACACTTTGATCGCTAAAACAGTAATCTCAAAAATTCCATAAAATCAAATTAATGTGTTTAACAAAATAAAAATTTAAAAGATAAAATATATTTGGTATGCTGAATATATTAGTGTAAAAATTCATTTTTCAACCTGGACAAATAATTCCGTCACCCATATGTGGGTGACATGGCAGTCAACGTGTTAGTAGACTGCGGATCTTTATGGTGATTACAAAATTGTTTGCATCAATTACAAGATGCAGAATGCTTTTTCCTTTAATAATTTTGATCAATTGATAAAAATGCAGTGATATTTTTAAATTCATTATATCTTTCCACTGGTTCATGTTCGACCTAGTCATTTCTAAAATATTATTATTATAATCCGCAGTCCAATTATCATCGCTAGAACTGCGGGACCTGTCAAAATGACGGGTACCGAATATTTTAATTTACTATTGTTGAAACTGTAAAAATGTATTTATGGAGAATAATTTAATAAATTCATTTCTTTGGATATATGTCATGATAAGAACAGCATTGAATCTGAAGAAATACGCTCCTGTTATTTTTATAAATTGCTTAAAAATATGTATTATATTAATTTTCTTTGTTAAATAACTACTCACATACTCGCAGAAATTATATACTAATATTCAGATTTTATGTCAAAATATTAAGAAACGCATTACAGAAATCCGTTACAACAAAAGTTAATACAAATAAACAATTCGAAGTCCTTTAACCATTTTTACACGCAATTATTATGTGACGAATGTGTAAACAAATAAAAAATTAAATCGAATTAGTAATTTAAATATAATCACAACTTTTAACAAAATTATGATACGTACACAATGATAAAAATTACACTCATAATATAATATATTGTAATTGTTTATCATGTTGTTCGTTGCCTGCGTTAATTGAGTTTAAGACAAGAGTTCGAAAGGACGATTTTTGCATGAAAAATGTCAAACTGTAAAGTTGTACCAACATGGTATTCCTCTTTTTGCAGACTAATAATAAGAATCAATGAAATGATGGACGAAACTATCTATTTAGAATGTTCAAATGTGATTAATAGCAAAGCCATTTATTTGATATTAATCGTATTTAAATTATGTAATAGATATACTGCAGATTTCATATATATATGAACAAAATGTGGTGATAGAACATAGAACAGTGGAAAGAATAAATAAATTTAAAAGGAATTATCAAAACCATTTTAGAAAGGAACAAGTTATTATTTACTTCCTGTCTCTTGCAATTGGTGCAGATAATTTTGATATTGCATAAAGATTCGCAGTCTAGTAATAAATACCGCCACGGTTAGTTAATAATAATCGCACTTACGCAACACTATTTTGGATTTAGCTTTTTTAAGTACGTCTATCTGATCTATTTATTTATATTTTATTCATGACAATCATAAAGGTACAAAATATACTTTATACTTTGTTGTTTGGACCTCGCATTTCATGCACACTTTATGAATCCATAAAACTCCGAAGTGATATTATAAAATAGAACAAAGTGAAAACTATTGCACGGATCAATTGAGATTTTTATTTTATAGAATACCAGTTTTTATTGGATTCGAACTTTTATTAACTGATCTATAAAAATTCAATTTTATATAACCCAACCTTCTAAGAGCGTTATATCATGTAGGTATGTAGGACATGTAATTATACAACATTACAAAAAGTATATTTAATTTTATGGAACAGTTTCGAATCAAAAAGTAATTTTTTCCTGGCATGGTGTCTCTATGCTACGGATTGTTAAACCATACCCAAAATAATGAGTCCCCGTACAAACTTCTTTCTCGTCCCTTTTTCTTTGCCGTTGTCCTCGTACTTTACGACATTTTAAAGGTAAGGGGGCCGGAAAGTGTGGACAAATTTGACTGTTTTATGAGGGTAGCGCTGTGTCCTTCTTATCCAGACGGCTTTAAATCTTGATGTCAATCCTGAGGACTCTAATTTATTTGTTTTCACACAAAATAAATTCACATCAATCAATTTTCGCTTATTTCGTGGAAAGATTGAATAATCTTCCATGCTGTCTGAAAACAAAAAAGATTATTATTATTGTAACCAATCCAATATATTTAAAGCAAAATATCCTGGCTTTTTATTTGTTATCGATGTGTCTAAATAAGCAATTTTATTATTGACTGGGGACATATCTTGTATGTCGCGATGAATAACAGAAAATCGAAAAAAAACAACTTTTTCGAGCACCTACAACTATAACACATTTTTGAATATTTGAAGAAAATGTTCTGAAGAAAATGTATATTCTTTGCCTAGAATAAAAATGCACATAAAAAAATCGCTCGAATACCGACTTAAATGATTAAATATTACACACTACACATTACACGTTACACGTTACACATTACACATTATTATTACGTCATAATGACTTATTTTCCACAAAAGTTAAATGCAATTTCAATAATATGAGATCTTAGTACGAGAGTCTAAATAAGTAGTAACCTTAGGATATTATTTTTATTTATACATTGTTTTTTTATCGAATCAAATAGTATTTCGCAAAAAAGACAAGAGTACGCTGTAACAGTTTTGATGTATAAAACATTAATGTATTATAAGAACCAAAAACTTCTCAAATTCTCTATGTAATAATCGAATACAATTGTTTTCAAGTTATCATCATTTTGATCATTGTTAACAAATATTGTTATCAAAAGAATTACAGAGATTTTGGGACAAGTACAACAATTTTCGTGTACTAGAATACTATGAAATGAAAAATTTCCTGTACGATTCCTGCTTAAACTAGCTATTTTCACTACACATTTAAAATATAAAATCCAAATATTTCATTTCATATATCAGCGGTTTAGGTAGAATATATTATTTTTCGAAGCTTCACTTCCAATATAAAATATTGTTTTATGTGATTTGTATAGCAGATACTATTGAAATAGTGTTTGAAATATTTTTTCCTTAAATTTTACATAGCCATGTGAAACAGTACATTAATTACTGTAAGAAATGTTAAAACAAGCTACAGGCAGGCGGAGGAATTATATAATAGATACATAAGTAACAATAACTTGAAACAGGCAGTTTTCGGATTCAACGTACTGCCTACACGATAATATTCGCGGTTAACGTGCCTGGTACGCAAGATCCACGGGACACATCTTTATTGACGAATCTTATTGAACCTGATTATTTTTACTTGCGCAAACACCTACGTTGGTCCTCGAGCTTGTTATACCACTTAGAAACGCTACAGGAGTTCATAAATACGTTTGCCACTCTGCTACTGCTACAAGCGTTCGTACGTTAACAAAATACTAAGAATCATGACGCATGTGCACTGTGGAGTAGTAAATTTATTGAGTTAGATTAGCGTATGCTAGAATTTTTTATGTCAACAGAAAAATTGTTCCTTTTCATTGCTATATAATGCTTTTATTTTTCATCCTTTTCTGTTCTTGTAGCGCTTATACATAGTGAAACATTCATAACAATACAATTTTCTCTCCTTACTTTAGACGTCAAATTTTATCACGCATTTACGGTATCTTTTGTATAATTATTAATTTTCTGATCACACTTTCTTACAGATTGTTCATGAGATTTTTGTGAACAGATATTTTCTTCTTTGCGTTGTGTATGCCTGGGTTTGTTGTTTTTGTACTAAAACTACAGCATTGTAACTAAAGTCATTATTTTAAATTAGTACGTATACGAATGAACTTGAATCATAGCATTAATGTCAATAAAGATGATTTTGATTTTATGTTATTCAGAAACCAAGTTCCAGTATCATCATGTGAACATAGATAAACAAAACATAGCAAAATGCACAAATTAACATGCATTTATAATAATCATCCTGAGAAATCGAAAATGCACATTGCAAGTGTTTCACAAAATACCACTCAAACAAACTTACAATGCAGAATATTCAATAAGAGGTTCTGTAGAATAGAAATGTGCGTTAAGCGTTTAAATAAAACAATTATGTTTGCAAATATATTTATACTATACATTTATGGTAATTTCAACATTTACCATTTTTCTATTGAGTAAATACGTTTTTAATTCCTAATTGCTTACAACAAAAAAAGCCGTTGAATGCAAAGAACTAAATATTTATGATATTATCTTTATTTTTTTAATACATGTACACGTTCATCAATAACTAACTAACACTAATCCCTTTCAATGAAAAAACCTTAGAATACAAGAAATAAATATTCATGATATTATTCTTTTATTATATTTATTATATTAATTTTGTTTCTATTATACTAAGTGGTTCTTAGAAATTCTTTTTGGAAAAGTGCTTAATGAATTTTCTATAATAAGTACCTTAATTAAAAGTACCTATACATATTGGAATGTTACTCAGGTATTTTTTAAAAATTGGCACCAGAAAAAAACTACAAGTTGTGCAGCAAATGTATTGTAAAATAAGGAATCGTATACTAGAAAGGTCATTACTTTTTTCAGAGAAAATGTCTCAAAATCACGGTCTTTCAAATAATTAACGAGACACGACCCCTTAAAGCAATTTACATATTAAACAATACTAGCATAAACATACTTACTAACATACATACAAAAATCGCAAATCAAACAGAATCACAAATTGTTCGACTTTATTTTCCAATTTAACCCCTTGTCGTACTTTAACGACTCAGACTCGTGATGTACATTTTACACAAGGTCTAACAAATATGAAGTATGCACCTTCCTTTTTAGAGGAAATAAAATTTTATTCTTTTGTCATCAATATTTAAGCATTGAAGTAAATGTAACTATACAAAAAATATTCTCTTTTGCGACATTTTTGGGGATAAAGACGATCTAATCACTCTAACCGCAAGGAAAATGGTACGGCAAGGGGTTAATGTAATTATTAGAACGTTGATTTTGATACAAAATAAACACTTTCTGCATTAATACGAGGTACGAGTGCATAAAAGTCAGTTTATTACTTTAATAATTTTAGCAAGTTACTGATAATGTATCAATTCTCTTGAATTCGTTTTATCTTCTTACTCTTTCATGTTCCACCTACTGATTTTTATCATGAACGCATGAAATCCGAAGTTTGGCAATCACATATTAGGAAACGGAATATTGAACGTGATGTACCGAATTATGATGGTGGGATAAAATCGATTATCGGTTGGTTCGTTGGGAGCGTAAACCCGTGAATTTCCAAATTTTCCCGATCCCAGGAAATCCTGGCTCGAAACACCGTAGGCGTGTCTCATTTGTTTTCGTTCTCCTTTTTCGGAAACTCGAAGTCACTTGGCTGTTCGCAAAAGGCGGCAGCTTTAAGAAGCTCATTAATCCCAGCTAATACGCAACAAATGAGCCGATGCCGTGTGCCCGGCCCTTAACGAAAAGGAAGCGTGTACAATACGTGAACACCGACGGGTTTACGCCCACGACGGCACTTTCCCCTCTAAAAGGGTACTGTCGTCGGCAGCGTTGGGCATTATTCGAATAAAATTCTACTTGAATAAGAGAAAGGAATAAATAATTATTCCTTATTCGAGTATTTACCATTTGAGTCATTCGTTACTGCCATTATTAGTTATTCGTTTGGGAGAACTCTTATTTGTTATTTGACATTCACAGGGCTGGGTAAAATATTATTTCAAGCAGTAAATAGTAACTAGTCAGTTTTAATTTAAATTATACTTGCATTATTAAAAACAAAATATTTTATTTGTTGGGAAGCGTTTTTAAAATAATATTTAAAATAGTATTTTATTTGAAGGATTCTCAAATTAGTGTGAATTTTATTTGTGTGGTGAATCTAAATGAGAAAATAAATTGAAAATATAGAATAAGTTTTGTTCATTTGACATCTCGTTTTCGAGAATATTGACTTCGAAAATGTTATGATTTCTTGCATTTTAATGTTACCTAGTTCCTCTCTCTATTTCCATCATCGAGAAATATTTATTATATTATTTAACGCAAAAAATTCAAATATTTTATTTTACGTTTTAAATTATTCGAATAAAAATATTTTATTTGCAGAAATCTTACTGTTTGTGTAAAATAGTACATTATTTGAATCGTGGAACAACGACCATCTAAATTCATCATTTCTTATATGCAGTTGCATTAACTTATTTATTAAAGTCTATTATATTGTACATTCATCAGCTGATTTTGGAATATTTAGAAGAGTTTGTAATAATAACAGTTTTATTGTTACGATGTATCATTTAATGACACGTGTAATACTTTTAATTAGAAGAACTTCCAATACAGAAAATAAAGTGCTTACAATTTTTCTTCTTTTTTTTAAGTTTATGCAAAATAAAAATTGTCTATATCCATTGCATGAAGCAGGGGCTAAACAAACATTTATTTCTTTCATTAATTATTCTAATATGGTAAAAATAATGTGTTGATATCTTTAAACATTTTGTAATCCTTTCAATGTTTTAAGTTTTATCTGCTCATTTATGTCATATATCTACTGTTCATTAACAAGAAATCAACTTGAACGAAGGGACTAAATATCCAATTCGATTGGTAATAAAACTAAAAAACAACAGAATTTATTATAACATAGTAAGGCCGTCGTCCTATCCAGCTACTTATTACAAAGCCGCCTAGAGCGATACAGGAAGCTACGGGATCTGAAACATCCATGTTTTTTCGAAATCGTATTCAACCAGTGCCTGCAAACGCAATCACGATCTATCCACGAATGGTATGCAAACAGTGAGGAACGAATGAGACCGGTCTGCTTGTGATCCAAGTCTATTGATCTATAATAGATCCTCGGTAGGTGCCAGAATAACGATCGATCTATCGATCAGAACGACGTATAATGCATGCGATAATAAATTTATTGCGGACGGTGAAGACCATAAATTGATTATTATTACTCGGCCGCGGCATGTTGAGTAGTTACAGTTTAGTCGATCGCATACGATCTATGACGTAATGATTCGTAATTGACTTATGTGTACCGTTAGTGCACTTGCATTTAAATTCCTCTACATATAGGGAACCTACAACTGCAGAAAACTTATCTTTTAATTTGTTTATCGAAAATGGATACCTTTAAACATCAAGTCTTACGAAAAATTGCTTCATCTTATCATTAAACATAAGAAATCAAATACCTTAGCTAATATTACAGAAGCTTGTTAAGGAGAAATAGATTTTTTTTCTGTTTTATGGTGAGTAGCTTATTTCGAAAACACTTTTACTTTGTTTTTCCAAAATTAAGCTCACAGTTTTCGAAGGAACTCGTGAGGTTTTCGAAATCACGTTTTCTAAATTAGTAAATCAAGTATCTCTTAAATAAGTAATCTAAACAATTGAAATCTTCCAGTTTTGGTGACGGGTAAATTTTTTTGACAAATAATATTCAAACAGAAAACTTGCTAAAAACCAAAGAACAATTATCATTTCATTAGCAGTTTCCTAAAATATCACATCATCAACTTATACCAAAAATAGAAAATAGCATTCCATGATTATATTATTAATGAAATTAGACAAATAATTCCACTTAATAATAGGCATGTGAAGAATTCCTTTAATGATTATTTTTACGATTTTGATCAAAAACTTTCTGTCAGGAGTAATTTATTTACAAAATGTCTTACTACTTTGATAACCTCAAATTGCCATGATGGTAATCTTTAAAAACAAAACTAATTAATGGATCAATCTTGAACTTTGTTTTTTAATTTATCAATTTCAAATCAAAGAATCAGAATATATTTTTTAAATAAAAATAACAATTGTATCAAATTATGGAGATAAAATCCGAGATCTTCACAAAATTCATATTATATTAATGATTGCCATAAGATTCATCAAGAACATTTTTAATCTTTGTGAATGTAGCCATTGACCGAATTAAAGTAAATAAGAAATAACAGAAAAAATTAAAACTATGACATTTCAAAAGTAAAATTTAGATTTCTGCAGTATGTCTTTTGTTTTTACTCCATAGAAATCAAATTGTGCAAATATTAGTATGCACATAGTTGTTAAGAACTTCAAATTTTAGATGAAATTAAAGATTGGTTTTAAAACATCAAAAATTTATTTACTGTTATACATTATGGGAAAGACATTTAATTTCAAGCTTGTTTGGACTTGTCAACTTGTTCGTATCGCTTGAGATGTTTTTAAGATATAAATCCATACAAAAGATCCAAAAAAAATCAATTTTTTGAAGCCGTCAAAATAGGGGAATCCCTTAAGTAGCTCCTTCCCCCGAGCCGGGTGGAACAGAAACAAAGGGAACATTTAAGTGGCTCATTTATGGTCTCAGCTAAGTGTCAGATACGCTGTGAGCTGATCGGATGTAAATCTTGAAATAACTAACGCCCACGGTTGCCTACTTTTCCTACAATTAATGAGCTATTACAGAAAGAAGGCAGAAATTGGCAGGACTCGCAGCATTTTGCGCCAAAGGCACGGCTTCGGGAACGCTCGAAAACGTTGCCACCTACCCTGTAATTAGGACACCTTGGTGTGATTCTAATTAGGGGCCTCGGTTTGTCATAAATCTCCGGTCGTTATAGAGGTCATGTTTGAATGAACCCCGAGGAAGTGGATCTTAAATCATTTAGAAAATCAAAGCCTCGCCGAGAACCGGGAACAAGATCGATGAACTCTTATCTTTGACTGTTACATATCTTATCATAGTGTTCTGATATTTTCTTTCTTGTTCGATTATTATACATTGGCGTTCATTATTATAGAAACATTAACTTTTCGTTGAAAATGATGTCTGTGATTTTTAAACTGCTGTAACTTCGTGACAAAGAAAAAATCGCATTGTAATCATTCTCAGCTTATTTTAAAACGTAAAATCTCTATTTTCAGAGTATTTATTCAGTTTTTTCAAAGATGTTCCTGCATCACGTGGAATAATGGCAAAGCGAAGACATCTTTTCCTTTCCAATATTTTTTGGTGACAGCAGACTGTTTATTGAAAATTCCATAAAACAACGGCAATAAATTCCACATCAAAATTTCAGAGAGCATTGTAAAGGGTGTAAACTCTAATCTACAAAGTCATGCTGATTTTAGTCCTCCTTGAAATTGTTTAAGTGCGCTGTGTTTAGTACGTTAAAAACCTAAAACTTGAAGCTCCAAGTCGGCTTAGGCTCATATACTCAGTATATAATTAACCAAAAATTTCATAAAGTTCACTAACATTTATTGTAAATACACGAGAGTCCCCATTAATGTCAGTAGAGTCAGTTTGATCCGGAAGATTTTCGAAAAACTAACTAAGAACTCCGGAAGTAGTGTGCCTCAGCTTAAAAATGAATACTGAGTGAATGTACGATTTTTTGTCAGGAGGTTGTAAAAGTTGAAGTGTCAATAATTCTTCAACGAACATTTAGTGCTTCGTTACAGTCACAATTACAAATACAGTAACACTTGAGATAAAAAGAATGAACAAATCTAATTTATTTATACATTTAGAAAAATTTGTTTAAAAAGACATAAATTTTACAATTATAATATACAACACACAAACATTTGAAATGCAACAGTTATATCTAAAATTTTTTGTCTTAAAATCAAAAAATATAGAAACTATAAACACAGGACCTAAGTGTGTTGCTATTTGAGGTTATAACAGTTCCTTACTTATGTAACATTCTGATAATCCAGTCATGAGTTAAAAGATACAAATTATATGCTTAAAATTATAATTACATGTTTTAAATTCGTCCTATCCCTGTAAGAACGTCGATGCGTATCGAGGAAGATGTTATGGGTCATTGCCTCAGAAAATCATCGTTGAAAATTGAATAGTAAATGAAATGTGGCAGCGCTCATGTAAGTCGCACTGGGGCTTATGAACTTATAATTTATAAGTCATTAAATTGTACACGTCATATTGGGTTTAACGATCCTGGAACACCATTTCTAGATACTTTGAACGATCGAAGGAATGCAAATAATAAAGTAGGATTTAATTAAGGGTTTATTTAATACAGTGTAATATTATCACTTACAATTATGTAAAAGACATAATATTTTCTCTAAAGAAATAATTGCTCTTTTCAAACAAACAGCATTAATACCAAAAAGTTCAAGACAATTAATTGTTCTGCTTTTTATGAAGTGTAATGAATTATATAGTTTGGTGTGTTAAAAAATATATAGTTTCATTAAAAAAAGTGAAAGTGACCTTCACATGAAATCTACTCCTCTGCCTACAAAAAAACCGTTAACATAGTATTATGTCCCTTTCGAAACCATATCACTTTTGTTTGAAACAATTTTCGATATCATTAATAACTTCAGAGATATTCGAGTGGTTCACTTCAAATGGTACTTATTAAATTCATTATTAGATTCCCATATAACTTGTTAAATAATTGGAGACTTCTATGGAGTCCTGATCTAATTATCTCGATATCATCTAGCTGTTTATACAGCAGCAAATTCAGTTTGGCAGTCAACTCGAATAACTTATGATGACCCGTTGTTAGGTAGCTAATTACGTAAGTTGAGACGTCACGGTTGGGAGCGTACGCACTGTTTTGGCGGGAGATTTCATAGATTAGTTTCCAAAGCAGCCGTTTCGAGGGTAACGGTCGAAGTACATCAGGCTCATTGGAATTCCCGTAGATACTGGGATACGTCCACTGCCGGTGTCCTCTTCTTCGCGTTTCCATGGGTCGTGTCGTTAGTAACGACTCGTTACCCATCAGTGCGCAACGGCCGGCCGCCTGATAGTTATAAATCAAAATATTGGAATCAAATCGCACGTCGCCCGTCACACCGTCGCGTCGTCACGTTTTTCTGTAATTTAATCGGCAAGAGAAGAAATTCTATAAATCACAGTTTGTCAATTATTAACGGAACAAAAAAATCAGTGCTTTACATGAAATTTAGAAATCTCGGTTTTTTGTTAACATCTTCAAATTCGTATGTATATAAATGTATATTTGTAATTTGCAAATTTTAGTACTACATATAAAAATAATAAGAATTCAGTGTAGCTAGGTTTTTAAAAATTGATTATTTTAATATCTCTAATAGTTTGATCACCCATCATAGTACTTTTATTTCTCCATATAAATATAATTGACTAACTTCATCAGCATTTATAGAATATATTGAAATGAGATCTTATTCTAATTCTATACTTGTTGAAAATACTAATAATATCAATAAATTAATATGTAACAATGGCTTGTATATTAACCAAATTAAACTACCAGAATTATCAATTTTTGGAAAGTATCTACAATTTTGTTTAACATAATATAATAAAAGTTTATCATCTATAAAGGAAATGTAATCTTTGTAGTCAAATGCGGCTTTGAATTCATTTAAAAATTATATTTTTACATAAATTTATATATATATTTATATATATAAATTTCTACTATATTATATTATATTCAATATCGATATATGTATATTATCATAATATATAATTGCAATTTTTTGTTTTAAAAACAAATGAACGAAGAAAGTCTTTGTTTCTTAATTTGTTGTTTAACCAAAGTTTTGTCCGACAAAAATTTTGCAGAGATGGAAAAGATTTTGTTATTGAATACACCGCAGAAACTCGTCACATACAATACACAGCTACCCTCGCGTTATTATTTTCACGGACATGTAAATATGATAAATGTATATATCCAAAAGACACCGTTACATGTAATCGACACTCGTTTGCCTATCTCCTTGTAATCACGCCTGTCTTCTAATGGTCGGACACTTTTCTAGAATTATTGTGCAGCCTCGCTGATTTCACATTAATCTCCGTTTTATAATCAGTCTTGTGATCGCGTCTACCGTTAGCAAGTTTGAAAAATGCGTACATCTGTCTTTCCACTTAGCTTTTCTGTCACCGTTCCATTAATTTTGATTTATTATTGGTTTAGACGTTGGTATCGAACTCGAGACTTCGGATTTTCGCCAATCAGATTCATTTCGAATAAACGTCACAGTAAAGATCGTGTATATACTAAATAATGAAACACGAATTCGAAATGAAAACAAAAATAAAAATTCTCCAACTCGATTGTAACAAACTAATGTGAAATAAAAATTTTTTTTCTTTCTTAATAGATTCAATAAACTGAAAATAATATAATAATAGTTGTATATTAAACTAGTCTAATGTTTTTACTACTTCGTGTGCCTATTGTCAATTTAAAATCGCTTTAAAAGTGGGAAAACTTAATAAATCGACTTTTATTAAGATTTCTAGAATACAAAACAGCTAAAGTAGCATCTACTATGATAAATTTCAACTTACTGGTTTCGGTTTCATTAATTCATCTTTTAACTGGGTAACTTTCTGATTACGAACATTTACAAATATGCAATGAAAGACAAGTAAGACTGAGATAATACAAATTTTCTTACAATCAACATATGTAAATACAATATAGTTTATACTAATATACATATTATAACACAATGCAGTGATAACACAATGCAATGAACAAATTATTCATTAAATTGAGAAGAAAATTAATCATTTCTGAATGGTGATAGCGAATTCGAATGACGAATTTACTGGTCACCCCCAGTTAAAAGGTTAAATGACTTTGATTTTGTGGAAATGTTTGCGATTGATATTCGGTATTTAAAGTGTTTATCAAATCAGGTAAATACTTGATATTATATTGTATTTTTCATTTGAATTGGTATTTCCGTTTGTGTGTAAATTAATATTTAGTTGATCCTGTTAATTTTTATTTTATATTTGATCCAAGTCGATGATTTTTATTTAAATATTAAACTTCAAATGAGATGCAAACACTAATAGAAATACATTAATACGTTACACACAAATACGTTAATAGAAATTACTTGTTTCATAACGAGAAGAAAATATTACAATATCATCTCCCCTCCCCTCTTTCTCCGTTGCTGATATCTTGACCCCTTGACACGAGAGCAACGTTCACGTACAAAATATTATCGTGACTATAAAAAATGTAAATCACACGGTTTGCATCGATACTTTGATAGTGATGAAGACGCAGAAGACGAGACGAGTGCAGAGATAGAGACAGAGGCTGATACTTACTTTAATCGTACGGTCATCATCATCCCGTTACCAGCAAGAAAATCTAAACGAAAAACTACGAATACGTTATTTTGCTAAGTCACGATGTCCCGTGTGTTAACCTTTGGTAATGTCATCAAACGCGTTCAAACATGTTCAACAAAAGAACATCATTTGATCTGATCACTATTGTCTGCTCTAATGTTATATTATATGTGAAACAGTATTGCAAACTGTGGTAACGTAAAGAAGAAAAGTAAATATACATATATAATTCGTGTAAGTAATATATAATATGATCAAGTTTTAGAGGACTAGAAACGAAACAAAAAAAATATTAAAACGGTAATAAATGTCCCTGTCTCCTTAGGAAAGATAAAAGCATCAACATTCATTCTAAATTATTATGCTTTTAGTATAACGTGACATTTGTAACTGTACATAATTTCTATATAGTTCTTCTAAACCATTTCTCTATTGTTGTCATGTTTGATAAAATATTAAGAAAATATAGATTATGTCAATAGGCTACTTTTATAATTTACGTTATTGCAAATGAACTGATTGTGCTAATTTGATCCAGTGTAATGAATAAAAATTCATTAATGTGGATCAAACTAACGGAACAAATTAAAATTTGATGTATGTACTATCTCTAGTAGAAACCAATGCAACCAATATCGTAAATATGATTATTGAAGACATTATTTGGAAGTATATTAAAAATGAAGGTGATTATATAGAAGAAGCTACCTCACCGATATGAATGGCCTTGAATTATGTCGTCAAGGTTATTATTCTAAACAACTTTTGCCTATACATGTTACCGCCGCTCGACCTTCGTATTTTAGATATTCGCAAAAAACTGTTAGGATGACTATAGCGAACTTCGCCTTTTTCCAATGATGAATTCGTCCTTTAGGGCGTGGGAGGGGCTCCACTCGTCCCTCTTCCCCACCGACCCAAGAAATTTAACCTAACCTAAGCAAAACCAAAATTCGTTTCAAGACTGTACAAACTGAACCCCTTCGTGAGGAAACAATCTAGAAACGGAATTCTTTACCGATTTTGATGAGCTTTTGATATATTATCCCGTGTTGAATCTAATTATTAAGGAAATTTTTCTTAAACTTTGGAGCCATAATATCACTTATATCGTGTACAGATACTATTCCTTGACTTTTTATCGATAAAATAGAACGTAGAAAAGTATATAAAATAATCAAATCATGGACACCATATCGGTAATCGGTGGAGCAATATTAATCCCATGATAAAACTTTCTTATTTCTAATAATTTAGTGACAATCTCAAGGTTTAAAACCATAATATAATAGGTGGTTGAATTCGTCTGAACAGCAGCTACAAAATTACGAAGGCAAAAATATGTATTGTCATTCAAAATGTTAATCTGACCTTGATTTTTTACGAAAAAAAATTTTTTTGAAATTTTGTATATTGTAATTTGTAGACGTTAAAATGCTAATTAATTTTCCGGGATTGAAAGTCATGTCGCTACCTTCGAAAATGGCTTGCTTTTAAATCGCTTAGAAAACCGTATTGGCACGAGATGGTAACTAAATCTCGTTGCATCGTAAACAGGAAGCTTCACTAATTGTAATGAGACCAAAATAAGCTCTGGGACTCATTTGGAAGTATAACAAAATCATTCTGAAAGTGTATGAATCGTAATATGCTTCATTAAATTTGCAGTCGCTTTTAAACGTTAATAATCACGAAAGTGCAATATAATAAGGATGTGAAAATTGTTGGAAAATAAAGTACATACCAAACTGATAATTATCTGTAAAGAAGACGTTAACGTTATTTCTTTACAACATATAAAAATCACTAATGAACGAACGGTGTCTCTGAGAACGATTGACTGAAGAGGGACTCGTGTATTACGAAAACTCTTCACTTTTGATGAAGTGTAATAAGTAGACTGCGGATTTTATGCATTTATAAGAAAAATGAGTAAGTGAAAGTTAAAACAGTGTAGAGAGACGAAAAAAATTTAAGAAACTTCTATTTAGTTCCTGTTTGGTGCAATTGATGAAGAACGTTTTTATTTTGCATAATGATCCGCAATAAGTCATGATTGAATACATGAGAAAACAACATTTCTACGCTATTTTTCAGGTATTCAACTATCTTGACAAACAAAAATTTTTCATTTTAAACAAACTTTTTAAAATTATATTTTAGCGAACTTCTGAGCCAAAGACGCCACTATGCGACGTCCCTGAGGGGATAAATGGCTGATTACTGGAACAATACCTTGTATTAAGACATTACTGTAAGTTTCTTTAGGGCTGCGGAGTCGGTAATAAAAATCCCGACTCTAACTCCAAAATCGACGTTTGACGAATACTGTTTACGCACCATAAAAGACCAAATTTATCATCGCGGTTATGGTATCGTCATGCAAAGAATGGATAGGTTATTCTCCGAAACTGATATAGCGATTTCTTCATTAACACTAAACCTACCACGGTCAAAATGACCGGGTTTCTATTTTACAATTATAGAAATGAGAAAACGATTTCATAGGAAATGACTGAATTGACTTCTTTATTTAAGCACATATTCTTATGGAAACGGTACAAAGGTTAAATAAATCCAATCTTCTCAATTCTGTAAGGTGTTTTATCTTTATATGTTTTACGGTTGGTAGGTTTAGTGTTAGTTAAGGATATGAACATCACTACAATTGCAGTACTCCTACAAAATTCACGGTTTTCCCTCTCTAATACGAAAGGAAAAACAGTGAAGTCTAATATTTACGTATACTTTGATACAAATGTAGTGATTTTAATATACGTATAGATAGTTTTATTACAACTTTCAATTATTTTAAACATTTTTGATTTTTGTGAAATTGACTAACATGGAGTCGGAGTCTGCATATTTTCTTCCAACTCTGACCCCACCTCCAGTGATCAGAAATTCCTTCCGACTCTGACTCCGCATCCCCTGGTTTTGCTCTACAACAATTTCTAGGGCCCGTGTGCGGTGTGATGCGCTCCTGGTTGGAAGAAATCCTTGTGCTCGAGGAAGGGAGGAATAGAGAGGAGGGAACCGTCGAAGATGTTCCCGGTCGCGTGCCGTTGTGCTCTGCTGGGCTCAACGATCTTCTCGCACATGCCACACCGGAATAGGACATTACGACATTGTGCGTGGCATTACACTGTGGCAGGCGTGGTGCCTGGACGTGTCCCGATGCCCGATGCTCGATGCCCCTGACGCTTCTCGTCCGTGGCGCGACCATAAGCATAGGATCCCGATAGTTGGCCTGCGCCACGCGATCGGCACGTGGCCCGCAATTGCACCGGGGCCCTGGCCCCCTTGGTCACGCTTTGATGATTTGCCTCGGCTGCTCTTGGTATTCGTATACGACGATATAATTTTTAGGCGGTCGCGCCGCGCCACTGGAACGCCTGTTCACCCTCTGTTACCCCGTGTGGATTACTAGAATGAGGATAATTGACCCTTCCTATTGTTGCTTTCGTGTACTTATAGCAGCTTAACTCTGGTATTGGCATTTGACTTTTGTCAAATATTGCTACCCTAAATTACAGTGTCACACGAACTGACATATGATAACATTCAACGTTAAAAGCTGTTCCTCTTTCTAAAATTATTAGTTGTCAGGATTCCGCTTCTTATGGTCCCTTCGGACAATTGATTGTTCTCTTCTTTTGCGAGAGAGGCGTGCACCAGCACAGCAACCGAATAAAACTTGTTATGCTGTGCGATGGGGTGTTTGCTATCGTTGTTTTCTTTTTCTCGGCAATGTCGTACTCCGGTTGATAAAAATTTTATAGAAAAATAATTGCAAGATCATCGATATATTTCATTATTATTAATGAGCTTGCATATAAATGATGGACAGCTTTGATCGAATAAATTCTTTGTGGTATTTTTAAATATCATTAACTGATTTAAAACGCGTAGCTCTTAAATAATGCTGTAGCGGTCTAAACAAATGATTATCAGATAGAACCATGTCAGGAAAATAAACTATCAGTCACAGTCCCTTCAGCATAGACAGCACGAACCAGTCGAGTGGCTTCGGTTAAGAATTTTTCGAGATTGAATGCAAGTAGCATTCTGGGCTGATCACTTGACTAGGTAGCCTCATGTACTTAGTATACTATACAATACCATTCATTTATAAAATGATGTGGAAAATTATATTGTCATTGTAACACTTCAAAAACGTAAAAAGATTCGAGATTATTTAAGACTATAATAGTTGTATTAATTTGTGCGATGTTAATCGGAAAGACACTACTTTGTTAATGAAAATGAACGAGATGAATAATGCTTATAAAAAAGATTCTTGATGTAGGGTACATTTATACAGAATGCAACACAGTGGCACTCGAATCAAGAAAAATTACGTAGCTTTCTTTGGTGACCAAATTATGAAGATAAATGAAAAAGTTTTTTGTAATTGGTCGAGTAGTATCACCGACACGTGTCACTTTCGTCGTAAGTGTGCGATATCTTCAACAAAGATATAAATAATTGATTTCGTAAAATAAAACATCAAAGCTTTGGTTGCAAACAGTATGCATATTTTGCATTGGTGGTTTTCCATCAAAGGAGTACTAACGAATATGCTTTAATCTTTATACAATTGCTGTCTTCTGATATATTCGATATATTCTTCGCATGGTGTAATTATCGAATTATTCAACAAATTTATTTCTTTGGATGTATCATAAAAAATGGCTAATTTGGATAGATCTCGTTATGTTTATAAAGTAATGTAAAAAAGTCCAAGTGTTAAGGACTTACTTTTTATTCAAATTGTGACTTTTAATTAAGAATTATCAGAGTATTGCCAAATCCTTAAACTTTTTCTTGTGGATATACTTGGAAAACAAAACTCGTTCAAATGTATGTATAATTTTTAAGAAGATCAAACGAAAGGTTTTGCAGAAACGTCAGCAGAAATAATATATAACATTGATAAGTCAGTTACAGATCGAGTAAATTCTTTCACTAAGCTAACGCATTCAATTACGATTTTACTGAAATGAACGCGTATAAAAAGTTAATTATGTCAAAACACGGAATTCTTGAATCCATTTAATTTTTATTTGTAACATCTGTCGATATCGTCAACGATTCTAAAGATATTCACGGATGTATCTTAGCACTGTGTAACATGATTTCACGACAAAGAATTTTTACTGTGTATATAAATCATATTTTTCCTGTCATCTTCTTAACACTAGGTTTACGGGCATTTCTTATATACCTATCTCTACGAGCACCAGTCAAATTGACGGGTAAACGAAAATACGCATTTTCTTTAAAAAATCGATTTATTCTAATTAAGTCTGGATTGAACAATATTAGGCTTCACGTTTAAATACATAATTAATAAGTAAAATGTCTTTTTTTTTAAACTATCACGGAAATGGTAACAATAATATTAACGATATAGGGTATCCTTCTAACTCTCCACTTTCAATATACTCAGAACTTGCACTGTCAGCTTTGCTTTGGTCTAATTCATACTGATCTTCTTCGGAGGTATCCTCAGAACAATCTTCAGAGATGTTGACAATTTTGTTCAATATTTTATTATATCTCCTGGACTGCTAGAAAAGGGGGATTGGTCAAAATAAAAAATACAGTGCCCAAATTCAATTACCCTATTGTAAATACTTACAATAAGCGGAGACTGTCTACAATAACTGAAACTTTTGCACACTGTCTTTGAAAAACGTTCTTACACTGCCACTGCTGCAATCATACTGAAGATCGCTCTTGCTTTAGAGGTCTCATCGGCAATAGGCATAAGCGATTTCGTTGAAGACCCAAATAAACACTCAGGCCATACAATCCGCTTTAGTTTACATTATCGAGGCGCGATTGATATAACGAATTGGAGGAGGAGAAAATAAAGACTTTACTTTTATTCTTATATTTATTATTTGACGAACGAAGCAAACATATAAGGATTGTTTATGAAATAAGCTAGCCCGTCAATTTGACGGCTTTCGTAGAGATAGGTATACTACATAGAAATTTCAAAGATTAGAAAGCTTTAGGAAAAAATAATTGTGTGTATATATTCTTTGGATGAAGTGATTAATTTACGATGCAAAATGGTTCAAATTAATGCTATGGTTTTTGGGGTATTTCATTTCAAAATTTGAAATCCGTCAAATTGACGGGTCCCGTAAATCTAGTGTTAAATCTTAGTGAACCAGAAATACATATTGTAGAGAAGAAGTTCTAATCACTGTAACCTGTGTTCTAATAACCGTAAAAATAAATCATAATGTAAGGGATTAATTAAGCGAAATAGGAATAACATTATTTGTTACGTTAAAAATAAATTTACATTCACTTACTGTGTTTGTTTGGAAGCAATCCGGATAAGATATCCAAAAAGCACGGAATCGTGACTGATTGTCAACAGGAAAATTCTGTAAGAGCCATTACCGTGTAAAAGACCAGACAGAATTAGAGACGATGATAAAATTAAATATCTCCGCAGAGCTACAAACTAAAATTGTCCCTATTACGAAGGACAAGCCTTACAATAATACTACCTAGTACATACCTTCCTCGGACACTCCGCATTCTGAGGGAGCTCGCGGGAGCACAGGACAAACGCGTTATCTCGTCAGGGTTAAGTCACCGTGTACCCGAGGCCGAGTACCGTACACCAAGAAGTACCCGGTGTGCAAGTCTTTATCGTCGCTTTGTCAACCGGCACGTCACACAATGTTGCCGGGAGAATATTCGCGGCTGCGCTCGCGACGATTTCTCGAGGTTCGACAGGAAACGTCCATTAGCGGGCCAGTCGACAAGAATTTACGACACGGGGGCACCGTTTCCATCTTTTTTTTTCTTTCCTTCTCACTTTTTCCGCTTATCTCCCTCCCCCGTTCTCGCCTTGTTCCCGTTTATCCGACAATTGCGACGAGGAGAGTCGCAGTATCAGCGAGCTACAGGTAACGACGAGTTTTTCGCAAAGTGGCTTCCGAATCGTCAGGTAATTTTACAGCGTCGCCGACATCGTCGGCATCGACACCCATCATAAAAGACGATCCACCCGAAAGTCTTCCGGGCTGGTACACCTAAGTGAAGTACCGTGTTGAACCATGCGCCACGACTACTGCTGTTATCCGTCGATCTTCGACAACCAATTAGGTTGTACCATATTAAATTGCCGCCTTTTTCGGTAGAAATAAAAACGATGCACGGTGGACCTTCGGTTGTCAGGCTTCAAGGAACAGATTCTAGTGTAAATCTTTCCAAACCCCATGCTAGTAGTTTTCACCATGTTTCTTTCGAATATTATTTTCGAATTTTGAAGAGTTTTGTAAGGTAGACGTAAAAAAAGGCATGAATATTATATTTTTGTTTATAACATTTTTTCTATATTTTTTAAAATAACTCTTGAAAGCGGAAACACTTCGTTTGAAGATATGCAATGTACATAACTGCTTTATACAAAGGTAGTAGGGACAATGTTAAATGTAAATGGCCATTCCCTTCGTTAATAATAGACGGAGCGAGAGAAATGGCGGCCTGCATTGAACAGGGGGTTAAGGTAATTGAAAGATAGCACACATTTTGAAACGGAATAACATTTTTAAAATTGGATAAATTTAAATAATACATTTTGCAGATCTGGCTAACTTATATGCATGCTGAAAATTTCATGAAAAACATGTTTAAATTTCTTTGTCAAATACCCGTCCGTTATATTGGATCGGCCATTTTGTTTTTAGAAATTTTAAGTTCAGATTCGTTACCAGCGACCTCGAACACATGTAATATTAACAATTTTCGTGAGAATCAAATAATTTTTTCAAATACTCAACCACCATATTGGATTCGCCATTTTGTTTTTTCAAATTTTGAAATCGGATTCGTAATCAGTGACCACGAAGACCTACAAATATAAATTTTTAATAAAATCCGGGAACGTTTTGAGGCTTTGACCATGTTTTCGGGATTTGGGACCACTATGGGACGCCACTGAAATGAAATTTAAAGTGTTATCATCCTTCTTCGCGACAGAATCAATTGAAAGCAAAGTCTTCTTCCGCTTTCTTATAAATTACGATCGGAACAACTTATATTAATATAGTCTCCCCTATATTGACAACAATAAAATAAAATTTTATATTGGTTTAAAGGAAATGAATAAGTCTGTCTTCGAGTCTGACACGACATTATGATTCACAATATGCAAATCAACAGAAAAGTATAAAATGTATTACAATCTTGTATATATTAATTGGCTTATTATTATATAGTCTACAAATTTTATGCATTTACGACAAATGATGCTGTTAAGGCAAAATGATGCTGTTCTATTAGGCCCAGTTTATTAAAATTATTAACAGAAGAAATACATTTATATTCGACTATCATTTCTTGCAATCACTTCAGACAATTTTTATTTTGCATAAAGGCTCGCGCTCTGCTTATTATATGTGCACAACTTATAAAACATTATAATTGATTATCATTACATGGTTCCAAATCAATATAAGAACTTGGTTATAATTTTCAGTATTCTAAAGCTAACTTTCGATTAAAGAAAAACATTACACTAGACAAAACGTTCTAAATGAAAATAAGAAGATAATTAATTAGAAGAAGAAGCAACGGATTACTTCTTTATTATGCTTTCTATTACATTTTATGTTCTCCTTTTTGTTATTTTTAAAGTCGGTCTCGCCCGTCGTGTGTGGACTGTGGATACTCTAACCAGTGAAGCTAGATCGGTTAAATCGAGGGGAATACAGTTTACCACCTCTCTGATGACCAGAGTAATATGTGACACGTTGCGCGGCACATAGCGTGACCAGTCTACGGTCTTAGTGGGGACGTTGGAGTGTGCTCAGGTAGTGGAATGGGATAGTGGAGGGAGAAAAGGAGGAGAGGAAAAAACAACCAGTGCTGGTTGTTTCTGGCATCACTGGGTCTAACCCGGACATGCGGGTGACACTGGCTAGTTGCAATGTATGTTTTTTTGTTGAAAATCGAAATAAATATTTTAATATGTCACAAAATATAATTTATGTGTAATCGAAATTACATGAGCAATGCTATAATTTACTAAAAACACCAAAAGGTAAAAAACAACAATAGTACTATGATTTTTACAAAAACTGGTCGAACTCTTCCGGACTTAACCTATTAATCGGCCTATGCTTGTGATTACAGAACGAAAACAAATTACAACTTGAGGATCACAATAGAATGGAGGACTTGCACCCTTTTCTGGTGTGTTAATTCCATTGATACATACAGAGTGCAGAGCATTTTGCAACGACAAGGCCATGCGTCACGAAACCTCGTTTATAGTAACCGACCACCGACCACGGTCACGCTTTGCCGGTCTGGATGTAACCGATGCAACAGATGACACTCGCTTCTCGATGGCACCACCCAGCCTATCACTACGCGAGGGATACCGCAGTTATTCTCCGCCCCGTAGACTCGTGCCATGTGGCGATCCCCTCGAACCATCTTCCGACACGTCATCGGTATAGCTAATTTACGATTGCACCCTAAACGGATATACCTTTCGACTTTGCCCCGACCTAGAGAAGAGCGACGGATGGATCCCTGAGGGCTCAAAATAAATCCGACGTACAATGGGGGAATTGGTTGCCTAGAAGTGCGAATGTAAAAAAAATAAGTTTGGTCAGGTCTTTGATACTATTGTTAATGTCAACGGAAGTCTTCAAAGCAACTAAAACCAACACTTTTATTTCTTAAATTGATTATTTACCACCATAATAAAAGATAAAACGATTAGTATTTGAAATCAAATCAAAATAGGCCGTATTGTTTGAGATTGCAATCTAATATTCAAAGCCTTATTACGACTTCAATTTGTGATGACTGGACTGCGGACTTTATGCATTTATGATAAAAATGAGTAAAGGAAACACAAAGCAGTAAAAACATGAAAATCATTTAAAAATATTGTTACATTATTTTCAACCTGTTAAGTCTATGTATTAAGAAAGAAAATGAATTTCTATTTCGTTCCAGTTTGTTACAATTGAGGTGAACAATTTTTATTTTGCACAAATATCCGCAGTCAGTTAACAGATAAGAAACATAATAATATAATAACATAAATTTTGCAGAAATTTTTAAATAATGTATGTCAAACGGTTTTGTAGAAATTAATTTCTTATCTTTCGTTCACGAAATACCTACTTACGAGATCCCCCAGTATCCGCGCAAATTCTTGAATAAGCATTAACAATTGGATATACAATCTTTACAAATGGCTTAAGCTTTTTCTTGAGATGTCAGAAGGATTAGTTTACTGGCTAATGTGTAAATAGTTTTTTTTTTAAATTGCTGTTGGTCACAATTGAGAAGAAAGAAGTAATGGTCACGACTTTACTTGTGATTTACAAAATTTACAAAAGGCATGCTTTAAATGTTCGTTATAGGCACAGATAAAAAAGTTAAAAATCATGACCTTCACTTTTTTTTCACAACAACCAATAGTATTTAAAAAAAAAGTGTTTCTACACGTCATCTAGTAAACTAATCCTCTAAGATCTCAAAAAAAACTCATCGCCATTTGGACCAAAGAAAGCTATCCGTTTTGAAGGGTGTACTTAAATAGCTGGCCGTCACTGTACATATAAAACAGAATTTACTTACATAAAATATTTCCGAAACATGTCTTGTGATTCCGAATGTTCTCGAAACACCTTGTAGAAGCTACAGGCACACGCCGTGGCGTGCATCTCAAATCTTCCAGATTATGGAGCCGAGGAAAATACTGAAAAAAAAATGAATCGAAATGAAGGTTGTCGCACACTGCTCAATTGACAGTTTTGTCACACCTGACCGTAACACTTGGCACACGAAGTTTTGTCATCTTCTTGAGTGATACCAGCAGGTTCGAGTTTGAAGTATAGCTTGCTTGAATGCAACCTACAGTGGCAGAGTGGCCATCGTGGTCATCTGTGCGTTTTATTTCGGACACGGCACGTGCCGCGTCAATAATACTACACGAATGGATTCACTGACGAACGATAAGTAATTACATTGTGAAAGAATCCCTATTGGAGCAATAATTTGTTACGAACAATAAGACATATGGTTCGACTGTCAGCTGTAATTGAACAATACACCAATCATTTGAAGATGCAGTGTTTTATAAAAAATGCAACACAAATTGCCGACTCCGTACCATATTCATATCGCGTACTACTCACGGACAACGAATCTTTATCCTTTCTAGCATATTATTCGTCGCGGTATGTTTACTTACATTTTTACTATTTTCTGTTTCTAACAATCACCAATTTGTCACAGAATACATCAAATGAACATTTTAATATTATTAAGATTGTTGTACACAGCAAAAATAATTACTTTGACAATTTCAAAAATATAATACAAATCTCCATGCAACCCAATTGTATATTCTGCAGCCAGCAATCAATTGGACACGTCGGATGAAATAATGTAATTTTTCATATCATATACAGGGTGTCCCGTAACTGGTGGTACAACCGAGCTGGGCGTGATTCTACATGAAAAACTGAGTCGAAAATATAGAATAAAATTTTTTGATACAAGGCTTTGTTTTTGAGAAAAATGAGTTTGAAAATTTGTCTAGTGCGCGTGCACTCGGCTTACTTGCGGCTCAACGGATTCCACTGCCTTTGATTCTTATTTGTGGAGTCAGGTGAAATGGATTATGTATCGTGATGACATAACGAGCATCGAACAATTACAACAAAAAATTGTGATAGCGTTTGAACACTTAAAGCAACATAATAATTGCACATTACAAGAGGTTCGAAGAAATTTAATACGAAGAGCACAATTATGTCTACAACAACGTGGACAGCACTTCCAGCAATTTATGAATTAAACGAAATCCTCAAAGGTAACTCTAACATTGTAGCCTCGACCTTCGATTTATTCGATGTATACAAACCCCGAAAACCTTTGCGAAAAAAGGTTGAGGTAACTCAGAATAAAGTCCGTTGTGCCGCAAGTAAGCCGAGTGCACGCGCACTAGACAAATTTTCAAACTCACTTTTCTCAAAAACAAAGCCTTGTATCAAAAAATTTTATTTCATATTTTCGACTCAGTTTTTCATCTAGAATCACCCCCTGCTCGGTTGTACCACCAGTTACGGGACACCTTGTATACAACTTGTCCTGTCTCAGATTTAGAAATACTAGGTAAAATTAAGAATCATTTTTAAACGCAATACATGGTTCATATATGTATGCAGCACACCATTTAATCGAGCATAAAAAATTAAATTAAAGTTAACTTCCATAACAATCGATACAAAAATGAAACACTTGAAGAATGGAATAATAATATTTCAATTGATTTTTGTTTGTTCAAGCCCTTTTATAAAAAATGTGAAGTTCCAAGTTCTACAGTCGTCAAAATAGCATTTTATGTAATATAACATTAATAATGATTATCCTTGGTTTGCTGCATTTTGTATAGTAGTAGTAAGTACTGTAGTTACATAATTAGAAATTAATTTCATACATTTTATTTATTGTAGTTACACTTTCCGAAATTATTTACACATTAATTTTGCAAATTACAATGTAACATTTGATATGCATAACTACCACACAATTTAAACAAATGTGTAATGTACAAATATTTGTTGTGAAACAATATTATTATATAAATTTTATATTTCCTGATAGGAGCATTAATAAATAGATTGAAATCATAAACTGCATTTGATTCACCGAATCATGTTTATAAAATGTAATTTCCTTCTCATTTTTCCTATAGGATGATGTAACGATTATATAGTACCCACAACATGATAAATCGTCACTATTATGAGATTCTGACAACAGATTTTTAGTAATAAACAATATATCTTTGTAAGGACTTCACAATGCTTTATGGTGCATTTAGACCAAACGAAGGAATGTTCGTTAGGCCACACTTCAAAAACGCTATGTTCGCCGAACTTTCAGCTCAATACATAATTTTGACATACGGCGAATATGGCGATACGTTTATTATGATACTATAATTATATTATATAATTTTCGAATAATACTTTTAAAATGCGTTACTGTCCTAAGACGATATTTATGATAACGTAAACATGGAAAATAAAATTAAACGATAGATTTCATTCATTTTTTATTGCCTATAAGGAATATCTTGTTTAAATTGTACAATATCTAAATATTTTTTATCTCGCAAGAAATATAACAAACGTTTCTGAACAGAACTTCTTTTAATCTACATAAATGCATAAAACATACGCTACGCTATTCATGTGCTCACAGGTTATTTCGTAACTTAATAAATATTCATTGATGACTGTTCTGTCCAGAAGCTTGATTGTAACTGAGAATGTTTTATCGGTCCTTTCTGATTAATTCAATTCATATACTGATCGTTTACTATTCTTTGAAAGCACTAAAAACGTAAAGATTCGTTTCGAATGAACTGATACATACATAGTATCACTCACATTTCGCATGCAGCAATGTTTATATCTAATTATCAAACTGAAAGAATATGCGACACTAAAATATGTTTCCAAATATTTTTATACAAAGGAAACATCTTTAATTTACCATTTTCCATCATGGAAGTCCGAAAGACCCTCCTCCATCCCGAACTCTAGCATGCTAGAATTATGTAGGTTGTGTCAAATAAAGTCTTTCAAACTGTTTTTGTGAAATTTAATAAGAAAACCAACTAAACTTTTAGTGTGCAATAAATTTTGGGGGTGGGCAACTACCAAGGGTTCCCCAAAATTTTTTTAAATAGTATATACTATTTATTTTTTATTATTGCGATAGCTCTCATTAGCTTGTAACATTTACTTAAACCTTTCTTTTTAGTGTACATAGTTACAGAGTTACAACGAAAAATTAAAATCAATATAGAAAAATTATTCAAGTAAATATTATTCAATTTATTAAATGTAAAATTAATACCACCTCCCATTTAAAAACTGCTTGGGGACCTTGTTTTTCCACTAGCTGTTGTCTCCCAAAGAATTGACAGAATACTAAAAAATTAAACCACTTGAACCATTTCATTAAAAAATACACAAAGTGGATGTTTTCATTAAATTTTGAGGAAACTGTTGTAACACTTTGTTTGACACACATAAGCATCAACAGTTGTGCTGTAAGAACGTTATCGCATCTGATAGTAGACTAACCTGTACAATGTTCAGTTTTAAATTGCAAATCATAGATGTCGCTGAATTGAGCTCTTTCTCGCAAGTGCTCGCTATGCCAGTTGGTTAGTATATAAGACGCAATCAGAACAAGACTGTCGGATGAGGTCCGAGGCGTTAGCGAAACCGAAGATGGAGCGCTCGCTTCTTTGTGAATGCCTCTTGCGTTTATCAGAAAGTTCCGAGGCTTCCCGACGTTATTAATATTACTTATATCTTGTCTTTTCTACATTTAATCACCGCTGTGAAGTTCGAATGGCAGTGACCATTGGCTCGCGTTGTCCGGTGCATGCTTTCTTAATGTCTTGCAAAATACAAGGTAATATGATAATATTTCCCATTTCTTCAAAAGTAACTAACGCGACGTTGACCCCATCTTTTTGTACTTATAAAAATCAAACTTGCCGTAAAATGTAGTTTTGTTTATTTTTCCTTATTCCCCGCAAGGGAATTCGTTGTAATATATAAATTTAAAAAATCAGGAAGACTAAAAAAATTTCAAATTCCAATATATTATTTTTAACCTATTAAAGCTATTGAAGAAAAAAGGCACTTTCGTGATGAATATACGTTTATTTCTGCAAGCTTTTCCTGTCATTTCTATGTATATTTTTCATTACTTCTCATTTGTTTTAATTCAGATGGTAACTATACTCTCGCAGATATACAATTTTTTTGATATTATAGGTTTGAACGATTGCAACAGGTGATTGTACTGCAGCAATAGACATTTTGGCATATAAATAATTCTTTTAATATTCTATATAAAAATTAACAAATATAACTAAAAGTGTAAAACTAATATGTCTATCTTAAAAAATAACATCAGTTATTTCAACTGCCAGTGTAGAAGAATATCAAAAACGGTTTGAAAAAATACAAATTTCTTTGTCCCAGATAGCTTAAGTACTTCAAAATACCGAGCAAGGGATATAATAACGGAATCTTTTGTAAATGAAAAAAAGTACCTTAGAATTCTCACTGCTCAATTATCTTTCTGTGTAATTCTCAAAATGTACAGTTTTAGAAACCTTTTTACCAGTTTTTTTATTACTTTTCTTTTACAAGTATTCCTATAAGATTTATCTACGTTGTCAAAGGCAGAGTACATATTATTTATAAATTTCATAGTTCCTTTAAAATATACAAAAGAATTAGAATGTATTTTTTAAAAATTAAAACTAAAATTACGATGTTTTCAAATTATTTGGGGGAATATTTTTTATTCACAAATAAACTGAATAATTGAAAGAATATCTAACTGGAAAAATAAAAACTATAAAAGATTATTTTTTTATGGTTATTATTTATTCATATTTGTGATATGGCATATATTTTCATATATATTTATATATAAAACCTATCTTATGTAAACAAAAATAATATAAAAATGAATAGGAGATTTTTTATAAAGTATAGCTTCAAGGAAATTTTTTAGCTATTTTTATCATCATCATCATTCGAAGTACTAGAAGGTGTTCTAATTTGTCATTCTATTTAAACCTTATTTTTAATAATTTTCACGTATCAATGGTCAGTGGATTATTTTATATTTGAAGATAGGGCAAGAGCATCTATCAGTGTATATCTTTATCTTTCTAATCTCTTTCTAATCTAATATCTTTCTAAATATCGTTAACGCTTCTATTATATTTGTCTTTTGTATGCAATAATATTTTTCATTTTAAATAAACCGCCACATAATTTTGCAAATGATAAGGTATACATGTTTTCTAACAAACATTCACGGCTTTGATAGAAAATGTTTTACTAGAGTAGTACTTTTCCTTTGTTATCATTAAAAGACATTTTTCAATAAATTATTATTACAACTTTAAATATAAAGAATATATAAATTTGGAATTGAAAGAAGGGCAATAACAGTGAAAGTAAGAAACACACAATAAATATTACTTCAATAGCACACAATATACAGGGTGTTTCAAAACGCGTGGTCATAACTTCAGGAATAGTTTCAGTACGCTTAAAAAAAAAAAGAAGTTGATTACTAGTTTATTACTTATCGTTAGACTGCGGATCTTTATGTGTTCATGGCTTCTGAAAATTTTCAAAAATATGTTAGAATATGAAATTTGATAAAATTTGGTAAGATTTGTATTTATTTCAGATCTACAAAGGCGACTACCACTGAAAATAACATTTTATCCGATTCCATTTTCTTAAAATTTACCTACAAGATTTGAAAATTGCATAAACATCCGCAGTCTAGTTATCGCGCATGCCAGTTTAAAAACATAGCTTCGAGAAACATGCGTTTAAAAGGACCTATCTATGGAAACACTTACAGTGTAAAAATCGATCTAGAGGTTTATTCTGAAATACTGGCACCATAAAATAAACTTTCTTCAAAAAAAGTCCTGGAATGTTATTTTTTTCATTCTTCGAGTCATTAGAACTTCTTTGGAACTCGCTAAACTACGATGTTCTGCATACATCATACTCTTTTATATCATACACGAGCAGCGTCAATAGAATTGAAGATTCGAAAGCGAAGTTTGGCGGCATTATTCGTCTAAAAGACTGCGACTATCTCGAAACGAATTCATGACTCGTTATTTCTTAGAAGCTTTACATCCAATCCACCCCAGATTTCTCGCCACTACAGGATAGTCAGTGAGCGGTTTAATCACAGAAAGGGTTAACGAGTTTTGCGTTCGAAATGAAGGGGAGCGGTGGCAAAATCTTTCGACACGGAGTCAGGTGGCTGGAATCGTAATCCCACCGAAGGTGCTGCCTTTGACACCATAAGGGTAGCGAGGTGTCATAAGATTTTCGGTGATCCGCTCACCTTCGTGCCCTGGAACGAATCGTCCTTCCCCTCAGGACTTGATCCTTCGTCCTCCAGTTACGCCTCGTTACCGGACAACACGCTGCAATAATAAGGATGTAATTTTTGTTGAAGAATTATTGGCCGTGCCCGAGTTTAACCCTGAAACCGCCATTTCGTCGTAACCATCCTAATTTGTTGCATTTGCGCACCATTTTGCGAATATTTCAATCAAGGCTTTGAAAAGATATGAATATTATGACACTTTCCAATAAATTCTATTTAAAGCATAAACCGTGGAACATTTTTAAAGTACGTTTTTACATTACAAACTTGGATGATATATTATTATTACGTATAATTAGTCTGTGGATTTTATGCACTTATAATAACGGTGTATAGATCAAATGCAAAACAGTGAAAACATATGAAGAATTTTAAAATACTCTTTTCTTATTTTCTACTTGTTAAAATGATTAAGAAAAGAAGTGAACATTTATGTAGCTCCTGTATCTTGCAATCAATGCACAACATTTTTATTTTGCATAGAGATTCGTGGTTTACACATTATAATTTGAATGATATTTTTGTTATTACTGTGTAATCTTTAGTAATCATAAATGTTGAGAAGATTTATCTACTAACGATTTCGATTTAGCTCGATTAATCTAAAGTTGAAATTTTGGGACGATCTGACTCAACACAATAGTTGCAATTAAAATCTCTTTTCAATGAACATAAATTGATACGAAAGGATTAGGGCGTAGGACGTGGTACAGTTACTAATTGTAAGTACTATTAAATCACGTAAACCTCTTTATTAACCTATTTGAATAACGAAGAGTAACGAATTATTATTATTATAAACACGATTGCATTTATAGTTCAAAATGAACAACGCGTGTCTAAAATTATACATATAACAATTATAACTAAAAGCAGATGGCATTGACATGTTACTACAATATTTCATATATTAATGAATTACAAACTAAGAACAAACGACCTGCTTACTTCAATATATTTAATTATTTCATTTAAAAAATGTCAGTAAGATAGCAAAAACACCACATTCTATAAAATGTACTTTAAAAGTGCAACGATCCAATGAAATTATATTCAATATTCATCTCTATCGAAATGGTAAATATAGAAACCTGGTGAGATAGTAAAATTTCATCTAAATCCACTGATAGTTACATTATGAATAGATGCACATTAAATGCTTATTACCATAATTTGAGTGGGCCTCATCGGCTCTAATAGGTCACTTAAGCGTTAATGTAGCAAATATAAATATAAAGGTGAATAAGTGCTCACATTTCTCTGCGTATCTCATGGTCAACTAACAGAGTCTTTGTCCGAATTCGATTCGGTTTTAAGGTAGACGTACGCATGAATGTCCTCTGTAATCGAATTAGCGTGGAGAGAAAGTATGACAAAAGGGATAAAATCGTAGGATCTGTGTAGAGGCAAAATATTTCTTTACAAAGCGCGGAAAGAAAGAATGAGGAGGTTCGAAGAATTCATGGGACGGATTTGACCGAGTACAGGCTCCATCATTGGGCGTGACCAAAAATGGTCGAGTTTTCGAAATTGTAACCGGTATCCATTTCAGGTCAAATTTGCGCCGCTTGTGATCTTTCACGCCGGTTTTGGTGAAAGGTTAGAAACAGTGATCTTCACGGATTCGCTTATTTCTTGGTGCATTCCGTAGTTTAAGCTTCCAACTAATTGATGGCAATCGTTAGATGTTTCAGTTTTTTCAGTTCTACGAGGCATAATACACTTATACTATTGTAAAATTCAATATTATTCGTAATAATTGGGTAAACCACATAAATGAAATCATGTAAATATGTATTTCTACTATTTAAAGATGCATGAAAACACAATTGACTGTGTTATAAATCATTTTTCCCACTTCTTCGTTCTGACTCAAATGATACGTCTTACATAATTAGATAGGTGTTTACTTAGAAACAAATGTTGAGTAAAAATAATGAATGTACATACAAATGTAGTAATAATAAATATGTCAAAATTATTATGCATTATACAAATACATGTATGTATACAGTATTGTATAATGCAATAATTCACATATTGAATAATTACACGATGCCACTTATATTAGGTTGTTGCATATGAAATGATCGATGTTTCGATCAAGAGATTCTATTATAATCATTCTACGGTTCATTCCTACGTTATCTTATGGTACAAAGTTGAATTTTAAGGTCTTACAATGAATTTTCATTTAGATATCCAATTTTATTTTTAAATAAAATTGAGTTCAGTGTCAATCAATGCGATTGACGAGTACTCTTTTTGTATGAGTGGAAAAATAACATATTAACGTTAGCATTATACGATGTTTGATAAAAGATCGATTAATTAACACACTATCCGTCGATAATAAAGGAAACTACAAAACAGAGATGACAATCTCGTAAATGAAGAACGTGAACCACCGAGAAATTCCATTTTTATCGTAATAGGTACAATCAAGAGAATTGTAATTGATTGACAGAATATGTTGACTGGAATGATGCTTACTTTGATTCATAAGTTTATTTAGAAGAAGATCACGTTTGTCTAACGTTGCGACTCAAAATCAGACACTTCAAATGCAACAACCTAATAGAAGTTATTTTCTCAATTTGTTATAGTATTTTATTAATTTCCAAGTGCTGTAAATATTCTTTGATATTATATGGAACATAAATAAATACATATATCCATATCCTGCATTTACAAAAATATGTCCAACAATAAATACAATATAATAGAACCAATCAACAAACATCTTTTGCGAATAACATAGATAACTTCTCAAATGCTTCATTGTGAAATTCATTGATTATTGTGAAATCAATAATGTTTGTGAAAACTAAAATTCGCTGACTAATGTATGTTCGTTTCAATAAAATGTGTCTATTTAAGTAATTAATGATCACTAATTATCGAACATCTGGAATTAGAAGGAATCCTTATTTACAACTGATGCTGGAGGAGAAAAGCAAGAAAGTAACGTGAAACCGATAATAATGAGGTTTATTGTGAGGCACGTGCCGCTGTCCGCCCACGCGTTCCGTAACAAACGTTTTTCCTCGGACCTTGCCAATTTGGCATATGGAAAAGGGTTACCGATCACTGTCACCACCCCTTTCTTTCGTTTGGGTATCGCCCAATGTTCGCTTTCGGGTCAAAAGGATGGTCAACGGTTGTTTCTCTTGTAGTAAAACTTCCAAATGTCGAAAACTACTACTCATTAATTTGTCAATCTACGCTGACCGTCAAAATTAACCGTTTCTACATAGGACAATTTTTCACGAGTTCAGGGTGGTATCAATATTATTTTTTCGTGCTGTAAGGTGGACCACGGTCAAACGTAACGATTTGGCTTTGAACTATTTATACGCTCAAACAATTATATTTACAACAAAAATGTATACCGAAATCTTACATAGGTATCTCGCTATCTGATAATAATTTTTATAAATCGACCAAACGACAGATATGTAATAAAAATTTTGGAAAAATTTCGATTAGTCTGAATTACGAAACAAATAGTAAAAGTGCCATTCCACAATTTTTTTGCGCTTGTACCGAGAATTTATAAAATATATTTTGTAGATTCATGTCAGGTATACACAGGCTGAAAATTTCATCAAAATTGATTAATTAATTTATGAGTTACAGTTTTTCAAGTTTTTGCAGCCTATTTCTGCCGTTTTATCCAATTATTCGATGATTTTCACTTTTAATCGCATATAATTCGTACACTGATTCACCAATTTCTACAAAACACATTTTTTTATTTTCGTTACAAGCCCGAATAAACATTTGTGAAAATCAACTCTTACTATTTTTTTCGTAATTCAGACTAAACGCAATTTGTTCAAAATTTTCATTACACACCATCTAGTAAACTGATCTATCTGAATAGCTTGGCAGAAAAACTGAAGTTGTTTGGCCCATTTATAAGAAAATTATTCTGCTTCTATGCGTGTGTCATTAATTATGAGATTGGCTGTATACATGTATACTGCGCCATAGATTCAAGTTCATGTCGTTCAATTTTTCATAAAATTGGCTACATTTTGCTATACGTAAAGTGCAATTGTGTCATTATAATACAATATAAAAGCACATTTTTCATTCAAACTGCAGTAAAACAGTAACAAATAATCAGAAATATTCGAAAAAAAGAAACAAATTCTTCTTATTGACGCTATCTAGGGCAAGAACATAACTGAAAAATATAATTAAGTACCGTGAAAACAGATGCTTCACTCCTTCATTTTTTGAGAACGAACGTTGGCATATTGATGATGTTAGGGTCTTGTATTTAATTCTTAATCTTGCACATAAATGATTTAATTATTGTAGTAACAGAATATAAGTAGAATTTTTTTATTTGTTCCCCGAACTGAAAACGTTATACAAGATTTCCTGAGGAAAATATTACAAATAATTAAAAAAAACCTCGTACGCAAAGAGTTAAAACAAGACTAGATAAATTATTGTCAACCTTTTTTCCATTCATCAGTTTTGATCATTAGTGTATTTTATAATTTTGTATTTTATAATTTTGTATTTCAAAAGAACCGCGACTTTTATGTTTTGCTAATTATTATTATCAATGATTGTCATTTTTCGTTTTGCATAATTGGATCTTTTTTCAAAACGTCTATTTATTAAATAAATTGCAAATTACCTTTATTCTTCAAATGATCATCTATTTGTTTTAAATATATTTAGGCTTATAACGTATTAAAGTATCTGCATTTGCAATCAGTCACAAATAAACCGTTAAAATTAAACCATCTTCATATTTGCAACCGTTAATATCTAATATTACAATTCAATAATATGAAGCTACGTAATTTTGTTATTAAATATTAAATTAACGAGTTACAGCAATGCAATTTGTGTCCTACGAAAGAATCGGCAAATGTAGTAAAATAAAATTTTTAGATAGTGACCCAGAACGCTGGAAGATGTTAGTACGAATTTTATTAAAAATATTCCAAACTATTAACAAGTGTCATTAAATATACAAATGCACATGAGTTAATCAAATTTAATTTTATATATGAAGGGAATTGAAAAGAATACTGCTGTCGTTATTACAGTTATAAAATAATGATTTATTTACAATATTTTACAAAGCTGTATTGTCATCAATGTTTTAGGATTTTTCATAATTTTAATCGCACCGAGTAACTAAGTACGCCGCTATTGTAAATTATTTTCTTCTTTGGCCCCGTGTTACAATATAACGTATTAATGGACGGCACAAAATGACTACTGCGAACTTCGTGGCTTAATTAACTTTCCTGACTAGTTACTTCGTTTTTAATCAATCGTACATTAAAATTAAGCACAACGTATCATTTAGATTAGATGGAAACATTTCGCACGATTCCGCTTCAAACTTAACACAAAGCACCTAATAACTATTCAGAGTATTAATACGTACAATATTATAATATTAATGGCACTATCCTTTTACATTTCTACTATCACTTATTGCGCATTTAATCAAGTATTCTATTAAATAAATCTCCATTAACAGTATTACATAAAGATAGAAAGTACCATGCAATATCGTAGTATTAATAAATAGGATAAGAAAATTCGCGCTTGTTTAAAAAGAATTTAACACTCTACCTAAATTAGACTTAATATTATCGAGTCTTTCATCTTTGGATCATATATCGTGAAAACGATTGACACTTTTAATAGTAACGACTACAAATTTACACATGATCCATTTTCATTTCAACTCATATGCACATACACACAATACAAGTACACAAAAACTAAATAAAAAAACGAAACTTTCGCATAGTAGAACTAAGATAATTTTCAGTGCACTATCTCAATTTATATTTTTAAATTCGTTGCTTGATTAGTTTTGTTGTAACCTACAATAAATATTTGTCGATTATCCTACCCTAAATAGTATTACAAAAGTAAATGCTGCAATAAATATTCGTCCATTATCCTGTTCTAAATAATATTACGAAAGTAAATGCTACAATAAATATTCGTCGATTACCCTATTCTAAATTATACTACGAAAGTAAATGAAATTTTGTTGTAGATACATAACGCTTATAATTTATACAAAATTAAAATTAAGTATTTGCTCTTTGTTTCGTCTTTGATGATTAATAGCGACGAAGGATGTCTGTAATTGTTATACTATGAATATGTATGATCATTCGCAATTTTACATGTCAGTTTACGAAAGAAATTCAATGGAAGTTTATTTTTCCGATTAAGAATACTATCATTACAAGTATGTAGTACTAAATTTTATAATGAAGAGCTTTGTTTACTACAAATTCAGCATACACATTCCTGGTTGTTACCATAATTTGCACTTAACGTAAGAGTAATTAGCATCATCGAAATTATATTTATAAAAATTGTAATTAAATATGCTATTCTGTTGTAAATATGTAAATATTATATTATATTATATTATATTATTTTATCTAAACTTATTCATGACCTACAGAACCTTCTCATACTATGAAATTCAATCTACGCTCTTCTAATATAGTTTCTTAAATCAGTCCTCGTTTCCTCCATTTTATATTTTGTTGCTCTTTCAACTATGTCATGTTTCTTACACAAATCTGTCAAAGTGCTCTCCTTATCATTATGTTTTTAGACGGAAATTGTTTAGCAGTTTATTTAAAAGACGTCATTGATTTCTCTGAACTTAAATTGAGAATATGCTGTTTCATTAGAATGTATTAATTAAATTAAATATCTGAACTATTGATTATTTAAATATGTGTTAAAAACTTTCATATTGAACAGACTGAAATAGTGAAAATATATCTTTACTAAACGTCTTACTTGGAGTCATATTTGAAAATACTTAGCCGGGCAAAAATCTGTATGTACCTCAATTTCAAATTGTGATAGTGTATTTTTCATGGTGGAATTACTTGTTATAAACACTACAAACCATTCGCGTCTCCTAAATATAATAGTCAAATTACAAAATTTATTTACAACTGTGGTTCCTAAGAATAATAGCATAAATTTGTGATTATAGTGTTTGAGAGACGTCGACAACCATCTTTCGACAAATAATATTCGTTTATCGATTAATCAAATAACCGGTGTCAGTATGTAATGCGATATTTTGAGTTCGCCGAGCTTACAGATTTACAGTTGAATTAATAAAGAATTATTTTTTCCTACCCTTACAACATTGCCTCGTCACGTTGTTATTGCCATTTTCCGTCGTGCCTCTGAAGAAGATCGCACAACGCCGCGATATACGTTTGCGCCATCTGCAAGGTCTCAAATTTGCTGAGCTTGTGATCGGCCCCTAGGCTGGGGACAACTTCCCTTAGCTTATCGAAAGCGTCGTTTAAACCATTCATACGACGTCTTTCTCTTGCATTTGCTGCGAGACGTCGTCGCTTCAAGACGCTTGGTGACGGCGGCACATCCCTCGACCGCCGTCTTCCACGTCGTGGGCTATTCGTAGGTGATAACTGCTTCTAAAAACAGTGAACAAATCCGATTTTAAGTTTTTCACGATATTCTTCGTGAACAAGCTAAAAATTGTCTTCACTACATTCAGCTTGCAATAACCCTTATACACTCTTCAAAATTGTTGCACAAAAGATTCTTGGTTTATGCTCACCTATTCATGTATTACCTTTTCATTCTACTAATTTTATTCCTAATCTCGTGAGTTTCCAATTTGCAGTGGAAACATCCTATAATGAACTAATTTGTTTTAAAACCTTGTTCGTTATAGCAATCGTTGTACGATGCATACAATGGTGTCTTCGTGAAATGGGATCACCTAATTATTTATTTTATTTACTGTTGTATAAAGTCTTCTCAGGATGAAGTTACGCTATCTCAACGGATACAAATGATCATGTTTTTAACCAAATTTAGAGTCCTTAGTATTTTTTTAAAGAAATGTTATGCTTTTTCTTCATTATTGTTATAAGGCATAAAAAGCAGAGACAACGACTTAATAGCCACATCATTTTGATCATTCAATCTCGTAATATTTGTATTTTAAAGCATCAAATATCCTTACATAAAAGTCCATAAAAAAATACATGATTTTATAGATAATGTTAAATATAGATAAAATATAGATGACCTTGAAATCTTGTTAAAAAATAACATTGGGGAATGAATCTTTTCGTGTACAAGTATGTTCTGTGACAATCAGTGGACAGTATTTTTAACTCTTTATGTATTTCACCTAATTTTAAAAATGTGCACATGAGTGATTCATTATCTTTAAGCGATGACGAGTATACTCGTTTAAAAATAACATTTTCTAATCGTCTTTTTTTTTGCAAAATTTATATTTTTATTATGTAAGTTTCATTAAAATTATGTTACACAATGAAATATAAGAATATATAATAAGATAAAGTAAATAAAAATGTATAATAAAAAAGTAAATTTTTTCTCTACAGCGAGTATACGCTACGTATAAATTGTCATATTTTCATGACGAGTATAGTCGACATAAACATGGAGAGGGTTAATCAGTTTTTTGTACATTTATCATATTAATGTAATATGTACATATTAATTCAATCTCCCTAAATAGTTTTTTCTATTTCATTATACATTATACGGTTGTTCAGTATACATGTATACAGAATACTAATGATTATGGTTGTTTTCTATGTTTCACCTTACAAGAACATGCAATAAAATTCGTAACACTTGTAGCATGACCTAATAATACAGTCAGGGACAAAAAGATAGGACACCCTACGTTTCTTTGTGTTTGCAGAAAATGTGCATTTTATTAAATCACACACGTAGCTGTAAATATCTGTACGGGAAATTATGCGCAGTATCCGTTTCTGAGAAATGTTATGGAGGAAGACGTAAAGATTGAAGTCCTTAAGTGGGACAATCTGATACGGTATACGTCGTATTTGCCCTTCTCAGTTGTAAATCTGCACAGGAAATGTTAATATTTACACATCGTGAGAAGTCTCCAGTACGTAGTATTGAACATAAATAGTTCAGTTTGTTCAGTGCGTAAAATGGATCGTGGAAAAAATGAAGTGCGACTGAAATGAAAACCGCTCTAAAACTGTTTCAAGAAAAGTTTTCTATTATCAAAAGTGCTAGTCTTAAGTCGAAATACAATCGTAATCAGTAAATTTGTTCAAAATTCAGATAATGATAACTTAAAAAATAGTTCTGGTCGTTCTCCTGAATTAACATTACGTCAAAAGCAGTCACTAGCATCGAATTTGAAAATATCCGCTAGACAAACTGCCAAAAATGCTGGTGTTAAAAGTTAAAACACGTGTCAAAAATATACAACGAGTTTGACGGAAGTGTAAGCACTTAAAACGATCAAAATTGCACTGAAACGCGTATTAACGGAACGGTGCGGAAGTGTCCGATTGCTATTTGCAGAGAAACATATTCAACTTGAGAAAAACTGGTGTAAAATAATATTTAGAGATGTAAAGAAATTTTAACATGGACAGGCCAGACGGTTTTACCTACTACTAATATAATTTATGGAAAGAAACTCAATTATCAAATGGGTAGTAGCGAAATTATGATTTGGGACGATACAGGCTACCATGAAAAGACGGATATTAAGTTTATTAGTGTCTACATTAAAAGTCAGAAATATGTAGATATTATTAAAGAGTAAATAAATAAACATTAATTTCATATTTCAACATAATAATTCCTCCGTTCACACACCAAAAATAGTTAAAACGATTTTTGTAACTGAATGAACCAGCAAGATTACCGGATATTAATATTATTAAGAATAATCTGGGGAACTCTTGCGAGACTAAAACTTTTTTTAATTAAAACTCTGCCCAAACGAATAATTTCCATGAGAAAAAATAAAAGAAGCTCTGTAATATATTGACTATAAAACGCAACTGGTTAATCCATTCCGTACATTCAGTTTTTTAAAAACATGTCCTATCATTTTGTCCCATTAATTTGTCTTGAAAATGTATATTTTTCTAGATAATTTCTTGCGGAGCAACAAGATATTAATTTTACCAACTGAACCAAATAAACAAAACCAGTGTATGACAATGTAAGTATGTACAAGAAATTTCATTTATGTTATCTACTAAATAAACATGAACAGATTAATAGAGTTAATCATTTTGTCCGTGACTGTATCTCGGTAGGAATATTTGCAACAAAATCGCGAAACTTTTGGCAATGCTCGATCGCCAATCAACACTAAGAACAAAACGCAAAATCGTAATTGCTTGTTTTCTAACTCACCTGCGCGGACGTAACATGTTCCCAACACGTCCTCCTCGGCTCGGCGATCATCTGCATCGGCTCGTTCTTTTCAAGCATCTGAAATTTTTGTTCCTGCGGTGGTGTCTCATAGCAATAATCCGCCGGGACGTATTCAACGGAGTTCTCTTCGTGTAGCGCCGACCTGGGAGAAACCGTGTGACTTATCGCGTGCTGTGGTTCATACCTGTTGAAATTGAATGGGACTTCATGAGCATCCCTTAACCGCAATGCTAGCTAATACATGCTATTACGAGCAATTCATCTTGTCTTCTCTCGTCACAAATGCTACATTCACCGTAAAACATTAATGCATTCAAAAACTTACAGTACGAACATCACACGAAAGGCGAGAACGTGCATTAGGCTTTGAATATCGTGCGCGGCGGACGAAGAATCGATTATCGAAATTCATGCTTACCTTTGAGGCGTCATAGGTGTCAACACACCGAAAGAACTCCTGTCATACGAGTCTGGGGTTCTCGAATATTTCGGGACTACATCATTCTCGTAACTGATCGTCTCCGATTCTTTTCGCGGGGTGTGCTCACCTTTGTGCCCGAAATTCTCACCGTATGGGATTTTCATGGAATCGTAGTTCGGAGAATTGTACGGGGATGGATACAAAGAATCGTACGTTCTCGTTCCCGAGTAACTAGTCGTTATCATCGCGGAGGTCACCGGGTAGTCGTGCAGATTTGTCATCAGAGCCATAATTCGGTCACTTGCTTAAACGATCGTGCTTCATCAAACGTTATATCCTCCCAGACATTTTCAAACGTTCATCACACAAAATTTCCAAAACAAGTACATTATCACCGGTGTCATAAAGATACCACTACAACAAGATCCGTTCGAAGATTAGCTCTTCGAGATCTAGCTCTTCAACACGAATATAAGCGAAACGAAACTTTCATTCGAAATCTTTAACTCTGTAATTTTACAACTTAAAATTCACCATATCTTAGACATAGAGTAACACAACTGGATGACACTCGATATCACATGCCCTGGACCTCCAAAAGAACAATCAGGTATTAGACTCCGATATCTTTCTGTTGTCAATAACGGAGTTCAGCAAGGTTCAGGCGAGATTGTCATTAAACGAGCACAGTAGGTTCTGATGTGGATTATGGTTCACTATCCCATTGATATTATGAGAAGATCATGTCATTAGTTTAGTAACAGTAGGAACAGCAAGAAGTCACCGATCTTCGTGGTCTAAAGGCTAGCGTTTGAGTGTGGCGCGTGCCGTTCGTCCTTCAGCGCATCAACATATGGTTCCCACTTCGTTTTATGTCCATTCTATAGGTGCACCTGGTGGCCAGTTCGTGCTCCTTCTGTAGCTACCCTCTCCTCCTCTTCGTCTAATACCACTTTACCCTGGCAGAAGTGTGCCGGCATCGCCACCGCCGCTTCCCACCACCGGCACGCTCGCTTTTTCCTTCTTCCCTTTCCTGTCCGGCGTTATCTGCTCGCGTACACAGAAGCTGGACACTTCCTGAAAGGAAGGTGTACCTGTTGATGTAGATAACGGAGCCCCAAGAACGAGTAACTTGTTGATTTAAATTCCACGAAGGAGAACCGACAACGAGTTAATCACAAACTCAGATGTTAAAAGGCATAAACCTTCTATTTAAAGAGAATTGGGTTAATAACAATTTTAAACATCACTTATACAGAGTGGGGCAATAACTTTGTCCACCTTAAATATTTCCGTTACTAATAATATAATAATTAATAATTTCCGTTAGTAATAATATGAGAAAATGAAATATGTATACAAAAGTTGCACGGTATAGAGGGGGAAATATTGTGATGTAAACATTTATTATGAACGTGAAGGCATTTCGGAGATTTCAAGGACCCCTTGATTTCTTTAAATGAAAAAACTTACTTTTTGGATCATGAATCGATAGAGTATCAAATTCTACGTAAAAATGTATTTGACCTCTATATGTCCTAATGTAATAGTTAACGAAATATTATTGAAATAATTTTCCATATGCTCTCACCATATTCAAGTTGAGGGACATCAATTCGATAAGCCTCCAGGCACATAGTGGGGGTACGTATTGAAAATTGTTTCGATAATATCTCGTTAACTATTACATTAGGACTTATAGAGGTCAAATACATTTTTACGCAGAATTTGATGCCCTATCGATTCATGATACAAAAGGTAGGTCTTTTCATTTAAAGAAATCAAGGGGACCTCGCAATCTCAGAAATACCTTCATGCACATAAAAAATGTTTACATCACAATATTTCCCCCTCTATACCGTGCAGCTTTTGTATATATCATTTTCTCATATTATTACAAGTAACGAAAATATTTAAGGTGGACGAAGCTATTGCCCCACTCTGTATAATCAATACATGTGTAATAGTTAGGAATAATGTATGGCTGTTACTACAACTACCCTCGGCAAAAATAACTCGATCAAACAAATCAAGTGTTCCTTATTGTAATTATTCAGATTTTCAGTATAGATAATATTTCCATTGACGATAAAGGCACATGCAATGATAAAACTCGACATATATCAAGAAAATATTAATATAAAAACGAATGTGTTTGTGTTTTCTTAATGTCCAGAATGAGCAAATCAGACATTGACTTAATCCTTAACACTTTATCTACCGGAAGCCTATTAATAGGCTTTTCAATAATTATACTGTACCAAAAGGATCTTGAAAATCTTCTTTTACACAATAATCCAAAACGATGTTATTAGAATACGTTTTTTATTATTAAGCATTTGAAGTCTCGTGCGAGACATATTTCTGTTATAAAAAAGTATTTGGTACAGTAGTATAGATTACATATATATAACATCAACACAAGCAATATAACATTTAAACATATATCTAATTTTTGGTCGTTATGCTAACTTCTTTCAATTCTTTAAAAATCTATGAATACATGTACAAATAGGTACATTTCGTTCGGCGATTAACATGTCTGTACTTAAAAGAAGATAGAATTTAATTTCCTGTAATTGTTTTATGAATTTCAATCGTTGAGTTATATAGGTAGCATGACCATATGATATGATTAACATTTTGGATTGTATTTCCTTAGGTATGGACCATAGAATTTAAAAAATGATGGAACAATCGCCGGTAGATAATGTGTTAAGTAAAGCATTGTGGCCGTGCAGTCCCACTCAAATTTATGCTTATAATTATTTAATGTGTAAGTACTGATATTAACCCCTTGTCGTATTTTAACTGAAAAGTCTAACAAAGATGAAAGTTATACCTTTCTTTTCAGACGAAATAAGTAGTCATCAGTAGTCATGAAAAAAAATTAATTTTCTTTCCTTTTCTGTGACAATTTTTGGGGATGAAGACGTTATAATTATTGTAGCCGTAAAGAAAATGGCATGGCAAGGGGTTAATCTTACGGGCCACAAAATGTGAGTGGTATACATCTTTCTATAAAAATTACAAGACCGAATTTATTTAAATTTCTCGCAATTTTTAAAACAATATGTGCTTGAATGAACAAAATTTAATAATTCCTAATGGGAGCATTTTTGTAATTTCAATACTCGTTACATAAATAATGTGAAATCGGTCATTTGACCGGTCGTGGTACGGTTAGTCTTAATAGTATAACTATTTCAGGATTTAGATGAAATTTTACTATGGTATTACGTTTTTATTTACCATTTCGACAAAGATGAATATTAAATATAACTATACTATTAAATGTAATTTAATTGAATGATTGCATTTTAAAGTACATTTTGAAATTCCACTTAAGGGTTAAGGAAGGGTTTAATCATCTACAAGCATTTAGAACATTTTTTGGCACTGTCTACCGCCATATTCGTCATTAAAAATATTAAAAAGTGTTCTAATGTTTTATCACGCTACTTGAATTTCTTTATAATTTATACATAGACGTATATTTGGTAAAAAAGCAAAAAGATTTATCGTTTTGTCAATATTTTTCTAAAATATCATTAACCCTTGTACCATATTTGTTCAATATATGTGCAGTGCTATTTTTCGTATTGAATATACCTTCAAATCATTCGTTCAACATTCGTTTCGTTCAACACGATATTCATCGAATATTTTCTACCAGGGATATAATATAATAGTTATGTACAATATCCATAATCTATGGTTTTTATCGCAGCATCTGATGAACGTTAACACTTGGACAGCAGGCCGTTCTTACGATTATGTAATTGATGATGTTTATAACTATTCACTGCTTGTTTATCAATTTTTAGGAATATATTTTTTTAAGGCGTTTCTTTTAATGTTAGTCCTTCCTTTTTTCTAATGTAACAGCTGTCCATTTAATTTAACCAACGAGGGTTAAACAACGCTGTACGTCAGTACCTCGCAGATTACGAAACGAATTAACGTCTATATTTCCTTTAATAATAAATTATATTTTATAAAACCCCACATATGTATGTATCATTTTAACAGTATGATTTTCTATCACCTTTCTGGTAACGTCAATACTGTGGCTTCTTATAGTGAAAACTTCAGACACTTCCACTTTTACTTCTCGTAGATTCTCCAAGAATTTCGAATTAATAATGTAAGTGCCATTTCGTTCAAATATGATCGACACAATTTTTTAATCATACGTGAAAATCATTTTTTACTAGAAACTATTAAGTAAACCAAATTTTATTAGGATTTACAAATTGTGAGAATATTACAAATTCATCGTTATGACGATGTGTGGCACTCAAAAGAAGTTTCCAATATTCTAAATAAATCAAAATTAGTTGAAACAAATTTTAAGAAATAAGGTTGGCGTAATATAATCATCCTGATTCAATTGCAATATTTTTTAAATGTAATGGACCTAGTTTATTCGAAATATTGACAGCTACTTTCGTTTTATTATGTACGACTCCCAAAGTGGAACTCGGAAGAAATGCAAAAGAAATTCACAAAGAAACCGTCTGATTAGTCAGCCACACACGGTTGAGTCACACGCTTCTCGCTACTTCAGGTGTATCGCACCGCGGATCTGTCAACTTTGCACCCCTTGCCCTTGTGCCATCTTGGGTTCCAGTTTAGGAATCATACATACATAGTACATATTTATTTCGGTTCAGTTAAGTTGAGTATTTTATCAAATTTCAAATCTTCAATAATGAATCTTTCATTTCTCAAAAAACTGAAAGTGAACTTATAAACCAAAAACGAAAACTAAAAAAATTCTTTTAAAGAACAATTAATATTTTTACATCTTTATTGAACATAGATTACTATCTGTCTAATGGAAAATATTAAAATGATCAGAAAATGTGTCAATAAATTTGATTAGAAGTAGGGCTATTTTATTTTATTTCATTTATCGTTATTTAAGAGATTTGGTACGTCTAAACGTAATTAAGTGATGTTTATAACGAAATATTTAGAATCAGATCATTCGACTCATATTCAAGTAACTTGATCTGAATTATTTTGAAATATTGGAAGATAGTTTTCAATAATTTCAAAGAAGTTTTCTTTAATTTCCAAAGTGATTGTTAATTATATTTAAATTCTTCTTCACAATACAAAACTCTGTTTCATCCCTCGTTGATGTCCCACGAAACGCTTTATAAATCCAGTGACTTTAACGACTGAATAAGACGTGTGCGAGACGCGAGCTCGATTCCGGTTATGCGTTCCAATTACCATTTCTTTAGTCATTACATTGATTTGCTCTTTTCATAAACAACAGACAGTTTCCATAGAAATTTTGTTTAATGAAAAAAAATATATTTTCTCTTACGCATACATATCTATACTCTTATTTCAATTTAAAAATATGATTTAATTGAAATAAAATTTCAAATAAAATTGTACTTTTTTCATTTAGTTTTATTCGTATACATTATTAGATGTAGTAGAATCCAAAACAGTAAAAACAGTCACAGAATTTATAAATACTGCCGTCTTACTTTTATCTTATTAAAATGATTAAGAAAAGACAAATGTCTATGTAGCTTCCTGTATCATGCAATTTATGTGGACAATTATCTTCTATAAAAGTTTGTCTTGTCACTAGGTGTACACTCGCCGAAATTTCTATAAAGTCAGTACAGTAAATCCAATATAAACGCATAAGCCTCGGGGGGATAGTTATGCGTTTATCTGTGACGGGTAGCTATTTTTTGAGCTTCTAAGGCCGAGCCGAACGTAGAGAAGGACAACGCGTGTAAAGCGAGACCACGCGCGGGCCTTTGAACTGGGCCGGCGACTGCGACTCTCCGCGTCTCTTTCTTTCCCATACGCTATCCTTCCTTTCGCCCGAAACGTTCATCGTCATTTAAACCACTAAATACTACAACAGTATTTACACAGTTGAAATCATATCGTGTTTTGTCTTTTTTTAATCAGAAAAATACCACGAATATATCGATGAAAGTTTCATAAAAAAATAAGTAATAATAAAAAGAATTAAATATTGATGTTACATTGTCATGATGCATGGGCCTTTGGATTGTGCCGACGACTCCGACTCTCCGCGTCGCAGTGGTTCACACCGATATACCCGAGCCGAGATCGGATTACTAAAGTGGAGGGGATATATTTTCTGCGTTTATCTGCTACATTTTTTATGCGTTTATAGAGGATTTACTGTATGTTTTATATTGAATTCTTATAATTATACCATACCAGTAAAAAATTTGTATTTGGTAGCAATTTGGGATTACATAAAGAAAGCATACACACCGATTTCAAAACATAACTATAACATTTATTTGTAGAAAAAAAACAAATACATAATTTTACAGAGAACAAACTACGAAATATCTATAATGTCACTTTCGTTTTACAGGAATAAAGTTGAAATTAACAATTGTTTTTTTATTAGTTCTATTTTAATATTTAGTGTAATCTCCATTTTTTTAAAATTACATTAAAAATACGATTGGGCACTGACGAAACTAACTTTTATAACGTTCTTGTTTTAACAGAGGCCCACGCTTCGTGATGCTTTTTCTTCGTCTGTTAATATTTTTCCTCTCGGTATTCTAATACACGTGAATTAAATTATAACAAATACGATTTTTATGGGTTCTAAAACTAATACCTTTAGACTATTTGCAATTTTCCATAGTTGTCTGCTTAGAATACAGAGAAACACTGAGTGACTTTATAGAAATTTCGCACTTATATTATGCACCACGCAGAAAAAAATCAAAACGAACGTAAATTGCAAGCATAGTGGTATAGAGTGCGCATTCTTTCTATTCCAGTGTCAACAAAGCACAAGGCCAGATACGATAAAGCAACAAAAATGGTGATATTTTTAAAATATCTACGAAAATGAAGATGACATTATAGAAATTTCGCCAAGTGTATATCCTAAAATTGAAACTGAAACAACATTGCTTCACGCATAAAGGAAACGGATATCGTACGCTGGTTTCGAGCAGGCGAGACCATAAAAATTCCAAAAGATTTTCTGACGGACGTTCGGCTCCACGCTGAAAATTTAATTCCAATTACCAATTTTCCAGCCTTTGTCTCGCTTATACAGAACACACCGGCAGACTTTCTCTGTTTCGCCGGTTCACTTCAGTGAGACGACAGATGCTATTATAATGGAAGCTTCGGAATATAATAACTGCGTATAATATGTGTATCTTATTCGACGAGTAAGAGAACAATAACAGAGGAAGTGAAAATAAAAAGGAAACGGTACACTCACGCGTGCATCGATGTCTCTAGACATATGAATGTAGTTGGGTATATTCTACGCTCATACAGCAGCAGTTATAATTATAAACTATTGTACACTCTCTATGAAACTGATGTATACTACCGGTCAAATATTTGAAACCATTGCATGACTCGGTAGGCAGGCACATGTACTTATTACGTTAACAATTAACACTTTATTGACCGGAAGTGTTTTTATGACTGAATTGTATTTGAAAGAACCTTAACAATATTTTATTAAATACCAGCCACAAAAGAAGTCATTAGACCATGTTAACCCAGATAGCTTGCTGGTTTACGAATGAAATTGCTGTCGCTATTGAACAATATGTTTACAAATTCTTAATTATTTATATATGACTTTTGAAATAATATTACGTACCTGTCGGTGAGTGAAGAGTTCAGCAACTACGAATAATTATAACAATATTTATGAAAGCTAAGAATCTATATTTTTGCTTATTATGTCTCACGTTGATCGATTTCACTGCAATTGTAGAGTGAAGTGAAAAATTATTAGAAGAGAGTAGCCGAATTTAAACCAACGCGTTGCAATGCCTAAATTGTAACTAACTTATAAATCATAGTTAATTAGCACCACTAGTAATACTGTAAGTATTTTTTTTTGTTAAAGATATTAGGTTGTTACACATGAAATGTCCGATTTTGTACAGTAACGTTAAACGGACATTACTTTCTTCTAAATAAATCTTATTAAAAAAAGTAAGCATCATTGTAACCAATATATTCTGTCAACGAATAACTACTTTCTTGGTTGTAGTACGGTAGAAATTGAATATTCTATTTGTTCACGTTCTTCATTTACAAGACTGCCATCTTCATTTTTTAGTTCTTTCAACCATCAAAAAATAGTCCATTCATGTACCATCACATTTTAATCAAACATCGCATACATGGCAATAGCATTAGTTCACATTCAAATAAACGTTATTTAAAAGTAAAATTAGATGTCTAAATAAAAATTGAAGATTGCGCGTTAAAAGTCAGCTTCGCACCTTAAAGTTGAGTTATAACAGTAATTCTTGTTTAAAATGCTTCATAACATTTGCATTCGAATATCGGACATTCTATATTTAACAAGTTAATATACAGCTAAACCAGTTTCAAAGCATAATTTCTAATCAATTAATACTATTATTTGAAATATTTTTCTTTCTCAAAATACATGGTGATTCAACCAAGGTGTTGATCCAAATTACGCTACTCTCAGTGCTGGATCAACCAATAAGCAAAGTAAGCACGTGCTTAGGGCATTAGAAGAAGGGAGCACCATAGAAACTTTCTGAATTTTATATCTTCTACATAGCAATAATATTGCAAAGTGTTTATGTTCATGTATGTGCGTATGCAAAGATGAAAGTCAGTAGCAAGCGAGAAAAAGTCTAACTTTTGTTAAAAATACTTTTCAGTCAAATATCTTCAAAGACTGTTAAGTGTTTAGGATCTCTAACGGTATTAATCCGACAATGGCTTCTCTCCCCTATTATGTATTATACATTGCCACAGTAAAATATGTTTATATCAAATCAGACACAAACGTCTAACAAAGAGAAGACGCGGTCATGGGGTCTTAGATTTTGTCGAAACTTTGCATACTGGTAGATTTCGTTCGCCTGTTTATGAAAATATAGCATTATAGGCGTCGATACTCAATAATTTTTGAGATATTTACAATTTAAAGTTCATTATACCCGTTAAGCTGTTAAGTACAGTTTTGGTTGAAGTTTTTGTCAAGTACCAAACGGCGTGATGGTAACGTAATAGATTCATTACCGGGAAGGCCAGTGTTCAAATCCCTGTTTCCATTTTCTTCTTTTTTTCCTATTCAGTTTATCTATCTTAATTAATTGTATTTTGCACATGAAAAATACACTCATAATATCTATAGGAAACAAAGTATACAAATTTTATTGAAAAGGAACATAATATGAGAGAAACACTAACTTAATCAATCTTAACGTATCTTAAAAGTTGTTGAGTATCGACGCCTATAATGCTACATTTTCATAAACAGGAGAACGAAATCTGCCAATATGCAAAGTTTCAAGAAAATCTGAGACCCCATGACCGCGTCTTCTTCTTGTAAATATCGCGAAGAAAGAAGACATGACTTGTAGATGTAACCAATCATAGTGATTCGTATTGTTGATCTTTTGTTTGTCCGTAGCCACCGCAATCTCCATTACAAGTTCCAGAACCTTGAATACCTTGTGGGGAGAGTCACTAGTCCATATGCAACGAACGGGGATTCCGTGCAATAAACGAGGTTGCAACTAGCGAAGTTTTACTGTATACTCATATTAGGTTAGTGCAAAAATGATTGGGCTTCTTGTTCTTGAATTTTGAAGCTAAAATTTTGCTTCATTTGCCATTTTAACCTTAACGTCGAATGATCTTTGTATGATCTACTTTTAGATCTTTTACAACCTATCGAGATGTTTTTCGAGGATCTGCTCCGATGATAACCCTTGGTTCATCATTATCAATTACAAAAGCACGTCCGTGAGCCTCTTCATCTTCAAGACTCTTATCTCTGTCACGGGACTTTGGAAACCAGTGTTGAATTATATGTCTATTAATAGTTTCTTGACCAAACTTATTGTTAACACGTTAAACGCCACACCGGTCCCTAGGGACCGACCGTAGTCTTCACGTTCACGACGCACCGGTCCGCCAGGACCGGCCGCGGACTTTTCGTTTATGCTACAACGCTGCGCCGGCTTTTGTTTATGTGCGCAGCACTCCCCACTTGACGATAGAGTGCGGCGTAAACGGAAAGGCAAGTACAATAGGCGTGGCGTTTAACGTGTTAATATTGCGAACAGTTGCTGTTGTTTTGCATCCTAATCTGAACTCATAATAAAATTGCACACATTTCCTGTTTTTCAATTTTCACTTCGACAGCATACATAATCCAGTAACAAACAATTACTACAAAAGACACAACACAAGCCGTAGGTGAAGCTTCGCACTTTTCATCTATGTACAGTTGCTGGTCAAAAAATTAGAACCACTTATAAATCGAAAATTTTTCACGGTAATCGTAAAATTGAAATGCCAGAACGTAATTTAATAACAATTTGTATTACCTATTACAGTACGTATATATACATCACGTACATACATATAGATACATTGAATGATTTTGTCAAATATCAGAATTCTTTTTAAATCACCCGTTGTAGCAGAAAAAATTCTGGATATTTGGCAAAATCATCTCAAAATAATGGATGCGATAAAACAATACATAAGGAGTATGCCGAAAAGGGTGCGTGTTGTAATAATAGCAAATAGGAAAAATACAAATTATTAATATGTATCTACGTAATATATATTTATGTACTTTAATAATTAATACAAATTATTATTAATTTATGTTTTATGTCGAAATAGATAGTAGCAATAGGTTTAGACAGAAGTAGAAGTGTAAATAGGGAAGAGAGATACAAAGGGATAGGTAATTAGGAAATAGGATAAAAATGATTGTGTGTGCGAGCGATAAGTGGGAGTGCAGTTCAGTGTAGTATGAATGGCTAAGATAGAATTGTAATAGTTAGGAAGGTGTAAACCAAGTCCATGTCATAGATATGTGGCTAAAATAAACAAATAATAATAATAATAATAATAATATTAAATAACGTTCTGGTCTTCTAATTCTATCATTACCGTGGAAAATTTGGCAAATTATAAATGGCCCTAATTTTTTATATATTAGGTATATGAATATACTGAGATAAAACACCGCTTCAGAAAAATCGCTGAAATTTATCCTGACAAAAATCGCAAGTATTTTTGCATTATCCTAATATTTCAATTTAAAAAAAAAGACGATTTCTTTCATTGCGTGTCAAAGCTTTCGGCAAAGCAGAGAAAAATTGACAGAATACAACGGTCAGAGCTCGGGGCGAATCGCCTTGAGACAATTAGAGATAGCCATCTTGCAGCGGGATCTAGGTCCGTGAGGAAGGGGCTGTTGGGCCCATTGGGCCCACTGGGCCGGCGCGGCGCGTGCCCTGCGCCAACGAGCAACTGGGGCGCATGACGAAAGGAACTGCAAGGTGTTACCCCGCCGAGTGCAGGAGATTGCAGGATAAAGAGTACCGACCATGGGGAGAAAAAACTGTCTCGGCAGCACTCAGACGTGAAGGCATCGTCCCTCCTAGGAGCGGAGTCCGTTAACTTCAGGAAGATGCAATAAACTTGCTAATCAGCAATAGGAGGTGTTCTTCGAATCTATCAACGGATTATTTCACACTTGAATAAGTTTCTACCGTTCTTTTGGCGAATAAAAATCATTTCTTTGAATAGAAAAATACAGATTATTTTGTGCATTAGTATTATTTTGTATTGTAATATTTTTCATCGTTTCCTTTTTCCACTTATCACGTAATAAGTGAATCTCGCCGTAGAAGAAATTCGGTTCATGTAATGTGATCCAAACATCAAGCCATTTTTTGATACCTTCGTAAGAACTAAAGTATTGTTACGAAAAGTTATGCTGTATTGGTCAGAATGAATGGTAATCTGATTGGACAATATCTGATAGATATGACAGGTGTGGTAGCAATACCTAGCCAAGTATTTCCAACGTTTCCTTGACTATTTTGCAATGTATGGTCTAGCATTGTCATACTGAGAAATTATTTTGTCAGATCTTTTTGTATATTCTGGACGCTTTTCTTTGAATGCTCGACTTAAATTGACTGATTGTTCTCGATAACGATTAGCAGTGGTGGTTTCTGAGAATTCTTTAATTATCTGACACGGATCATCATCGAGTAACGCTTTCAATTCTTCGTCATGATACTTATTCTTTGGTGCACCACAGCGATCCTTGCCTTTGACATCGAAATCATCATTTTGAAATCGTTGAAACCAATCTCTACAACTTCTTTTCGATAACGCATTGCCACTACAAACTTCTACAAGCCATGACTTTCAGCTACACTTTTCTTTAAAATGAAATAATGCAGCAGCATTTCCCGCAAATGCTGTTTTGCGGTATCAAATTCGATATTTTCAATGTAATGAAAACACTTGTTGCCTATGCTAAACTCAGATGTCATAAGTAAGTCTTAAAACTTATTTATAGTACTATCATCTTATAGTACACCGGGTACAACAAGTTGTTGCATATGGCATGTCTGGTTTTAGAACGCAATTGTTATAAAGTGTTTTGATCAAAGAATACCATTGCTGTCTACAGGTTCATTATTTATGACTTTGTGGTACAAAACTGATATTTAAGATCCTATCTTCAATGTTAATTCAAATATCTAATTTTACTTTTAAAGCAATTTTATTCCAACGTTAATCAGTGCGATTTTCGTGTATTCTTCTTATATGAGTGGTAAAACAAAATATTGGCGATAGCATTATGTAATTTTTGGTCAAAATACATAGCATCTACTCATATGAAGCCTTTGCAATCCTCGAAGGTTTAAAACATACAGGGACAACATCCAAAGACATTAATTTTGCAACAAACCATAACATTTCAATCAAATTCATAATCTACACCGACTCCATGAGTGTCTTGGATGCAATAGAAGTGGGTAACTACGCCCACCCTTTATATCATCAAATAATTGCAAAATACAATGAATTAATGTATAATAATCCTTCCACTGAATTCCTGCTGGGATGGGACCCATCCCATGTTGGAATCATTGGCAACGAACTAGTAGATCAAGCAGCAAAATTAGCAACAGAACCACACTTTGCAGAATTAGACGTACCTGTCTTCCACAAGGAGGTTGCAAAGAACTTTGCCAAAGCTCTACGGGACAAATGGAATAATGTATGGAAAAACTCTCGCCAGACCCAGATCCACCGTATTAGGAAAGACATTTATGAATTCAACTCCGCTAGCTCTTTTAACAGGAAAGAACAAGTAGTAATCAACAGAGTGAGACTGGAACACACAAGCCTCACTCACTCATATTTAATTAAAAACCAGGACAAATCTAAATATAATAGATTCTACATAATAAACACAATGGAACACATAGTTACAACGTGCCATCTGTATCATCAAGAAAGAAAAGATACAAAATTCCAGGAAACATCAAACATGCCACCGAATCAAAGGAATCTTGCGAAAAACTAATAAAATTCTTGAAACACACAAAGATATTCAACCGAATCTGAATTATAAATGTCCACCTAATTGTAAGCTTGTAGTTGCTAATAACCCTTGTGAGGTTGATGCAACCTAAAAAAAAAAGATTAATCAACGTACTATTCGTTGATGCTAAAAAATATCTATAAAAGGGAGATGACAATCTTGTAAATGGAAAACGTGAATTACCAAAAAATTCAATTTCTACGGTAATACAATCAAGAAACTCGAAATTCGTTTGTAGAATACGTTGATTATAATGGTACTTATTTTGATCAATAAATATATTTAGAAAAAAATTGAGTTTGTTTAACTTTACTGTTGAAAATCAGACATTTCATATGCAACAACCTAATACACACAAGTATAACACTATTAGTTCACATCATTCATTAGTCAACGGCAAAAACATATTCAAGTATCTAACAGTTATCTTTCGCTTTTTAACAAATTCTGGTCAGACTTCAATGTGTCGTTTAGCAAAAACATATGTTCTTGTTCAACTTTTATCGGAAAAAACGTTCCCCTTACGAAGTTCATCAGAGAGTGTCCTGGTAGAACAAATATTTTAGAATCTGTATGATGAAAGTTCCATGTGAACAAGTTATTTTAGAATTTAGAACGCTTATTAACCCTCGTACGGCGTACCATTCTTACAACTATAGAATTTATGATATTTAGAGCTGCTCACTGTTTTATTTATCAATTTTTGGAAACATGTTTTTGAAGGTATTTCTCGTAGACTGAGTCTTTGTGTTGTTCCACAATATAATCGTCCGATACTGAGTGATTAAATGACGATTTTGATATTCTGTCTCAAAATAAACCCAGTGGTTGCTTTGATAGAATTAACAGAAGTTCCATAAGGAAAACATAAGCAAGGTTTGAACTGTGAATTGTCTAAGTAAATATTAAAAATAAGTCGCATAATCAGAATGTCAATTTAGTTGTAAAAATTATTTGATATTGTTATCTTACGATACACTGAATGTCATTCAATATTTGGTACAACGATCGATGGCTTTTCTCATACCGATGAGCAGAATGTCTGATCCTACAATGGAAAAGTTAATATTTTTATCCAATACTGTCGGATGTTACAACATAATGTTTTACAAAATACGTCCATGATGCGTGTTTTAAATAATTTTTCATCTTAAATGTAGAATCTATCAAAACATTACATACCTTTTAAAATTCTTGTTTTAACCCTAGATAATGAAACTATCTAATCAGCGACAGGTGACTATCGAATCTATCGGCGGATTGATGCAACCAGAGATCGAAATAAGCAGTTGTCTCTTGATTCATTCCATGCCAAATCGATCACTTTTTGCAGGCACCATCGTCAATTTTGTTCTAAATGAAATATGTGAAATTAAAGAGGGTTTAAGTCATCATTTTGCCGGTTTCGAATTTTTTTAGAAATGACAGGCCTTCGAAATTTGCAATTTTTGCTCAATTTGGCGAAAAGGGGCTCACTTACGAATTTTTATCTCAGGAACTGTTTGTCAGATTAAGCTAAATTTGTTTGTTTTATTCGGAAAGGATTGCGCTATTACAAAATAATTTTTTCAACCTCGACAATCAACTTTATAATATCGAAAAATTTTAACAAATTCTTTTTTTTACGTTTTTTCGGTGAAAAGGCATGGTTGTTTAAATTTTGAAAAAAATATGGTTATATTCCTTGAAGTTTCCCCTTTCAAATGAGCATTTGCAAAAGATGGTATGTTAAAAATTGGTGTCGCGATGCGCTGGAAAAGGGCGCGGTGTACACCCGTTTCAGGTTGGCGAGTCGTGGGCTCCGCTATTATGGTCCGTTGAGCGGACCGCATTCTATTAGAACTTCTACCGTTCGTTTAATGTAACATCAGTTCTTGTTGAATTTTTATGGAAACGTTACATACCTTTAGGAAAGTGTTCTCATAGAACAAATATTTGAGCCATTCATTTGCCAAATCAATTTACCCCGTTAAATAAAAAGCAGAAAAAATTAATAAAATAGTATACATTCATTTTTAAAAGTACTCTCTATTCTAGTCATTCGAAGATATTAATCTCAATTATTAAGGGAATTTATTCTAAATGATAAACGTTAAACATCAATCAATTGCTTTGGCAGTGAGATGTAAGAAAACTCGAAACGCGTGGTTAATTGATTCGGCCTGTGATCTCATTTGAGAATCTGTATACTTACTAAGAAAAGATCGAGGATAACAAGATATTTTTAAACATTAATTAAAAAGGATTCCATAAGAGTGATATTAGCAGGGTTTGAACCGGGAGTTATTTGCGTAAACATTACAAATATTTCACATATTCAGAATATCAATTTAACTGTTGTAATTATTTAATATCATTATAGTACTATCCATTGAATGACATTCAACATTTGTTACAATGATCGACAATTCTTTTAATATCGATGAACAAAATATCTGTTTGTATGATAACAAAATTTATAATTTTGTATGTTACTTCCATCGGAACTCATAACATATGGTCGTTTTTCAAAAAAGGTTCTATGATCCATGTCTTAAAAGCGAACTTTTCTATATCTACTTGTATTTCATGTATGTATTGGGTTGTTCGGAAAGTAATTTCGTTTTTCCAAGGGAAAATGAAAACGATGTTTCACTATTTATTTATTTATTCGGTGATGTAGTGGCAATTTTGTTCTATGATCTTGTGCCATCTTTCTAGTAACTTGGAGATCCCATGTTTGTAGAATTCCTGTTCTTTATTAGCAAATAATTGAGTTGTATTACTTTTGACGCCTTCATTTAAAATGATAGTTACACCACTTAAAAGGTTTTGAAGAGAACGACATAAATGGTAATACGACGGTACACCCTCACTGTAAACAGCATACATCTTTTTCCCTGCTTGCATTGCGTTTTTACCATACACGTAACAAAAAAGCAAAATGTGATGAATATGCTCACTTTGATTTTGCATATTTGATGCGATGACGAAAGAAATGCTTGAAAGATTATAAAGTTCTATAAGGCACGAAATGACGTTCGAAATGTGAGTTCTGAAAATATACAATTATTTTGCGACTTAGAATAATGTTAAGTAATAATAAATGGAATCATTACCATCTCTACACAAAAAACGATATTACTTTCCTAACAACCCAATATAATACAGTGGCCGAAATAATGATAGGTTCATTTTAATTTGTTAACATAAACATGTGTTTTATATAGTATTTTTGAATTTATTCATTATTATTTATTCTTTCTAATATAATTTACAAAATACATCATTCAAATGAATAACATAATATAATTTGTCAATTACAATTTTTTTACTGAAAACCGTAAAATTGATGTACGAAATAAAGATAGGTTCATTATATATACTTTTACATAAAAAATATAATAACAAAAGAAATAAAAATAGTTTAATACTTAGCTGAACTTCCTTTGTTTTTTATCACTTCAAATATTCTGCGTGGCATGGTTTCAATTAATTTTTGTAAAGTTTCTAATTTAATTGCAGACCACGCCTCTGTAATCCGATTTTTTAATTCGGAAACATTGCAATACTGTTTTCCTTTGGCATATACCTTTCGTGCAAAAATCACTAAAGATTTTCAATGGGATTTAAGTCCGTACTCCTTAATGACCAGGGTAAAACTTCAACTTTTACCCTCTCAAACCAGATCTGAATTGTTTTTGCACGATGTATCGCTGCATTATCGTATTGGAATATTAAATTAGACCCACCAATCTCGTCGCCATATTCATCATGTACGTACCCTAGTAGTTCCTGATATTTTTCAGCATTGGCTCTTGGCAGGAACCACATTATTGGAGTCTTACCGTTATTGCCGAATGCACCCCAAACCATTACACATCCTCCTCTATGGACTCTTGTCATTTTCACATCTTTTTGATTACGCAGATCGTGCCAGTAATATTGAAACCCGTCTGGGCCATCCAAATTAAATTTATTTACATCAGAAAAAATCACCGTTTTCCATTTTCAGTCCATGACATATGATTTTCTGCAAACTTTAACCTTTCCTCCTTGTAGAATTTAGTTAGCGGTGGTTTTTTCGCCTTTTTAGTATATTTAAATGTTCCACTCAATCTCAGAACTTGCTGCACACGTCGAACACCAACTGGCAAGTCTAATTTTGTTTTTATTTTAGAAGCATCAAGTTTATTTTTCCGTGCTTCTTGAAAAATTTTCCCTTTGTCCCTCTGTGTTAATGTTTTTGGACGGCCTGTAGATTTTTTACTGCCGTATTTTTCTTTTAATTTTAAAAAATTGTTTATAACGTTTGAAGATCTTTTAATTCTCCTTGCAATTTCTCTGTTAGAGAGACCCATATTGTGAAAGGCAATAATTTGGCCCTTTTCGTTATCATTTAACGATTTTCCCCGTGCCATTATGCTTTAAAAATATTAAACGAACAAAATATTTTTTATAATTTTTAAACTTTATTAATCTGTGTACTTAACATACAAAAACGTTCAAAAAATTACACTATCAATAGTATTTTTCATATATTTCACCGTGAACCTAAGATTATTTCGTATGTTGTACCCAAGAATTTTCAGTGTTTTGAAAGAAGCACGTCTTCACGCTAACGCTTTTAATATTCGACTGACTGCTCATATAGTGTGTAGGGCACATTATTGCGGAATAATAACAATGACAACAGTACACTTTCGATAACGTAAACAAAAGTAGAAGCAGTAGACCAGCCGACGCGACTAGCGAACCTATCATTATTTCGGCCACTGTATTAAACTTCCAACGCTTGTCGCAAAAGCTTTCACGAGATTAAATAATTTTGTATTTGAACCACAATATTTTGCACAAATGTATATGTTTGAACGTGTTGTCCGTAAAGCATTGCTTTCATAAATCTGAGATAATGACCAAAGTTGCCAGCAAGAAATAATAATTGCCTTCCTTCCGAATCATACTAAAAGTTGACAAATAAATTTGATAGGTATAAATTGAGACAAAACCCATTAGTAGACCATCTATTCTATGCCCTATGGCTCTGAAAATATCATTTCTCCCTTCATCGATTAAAATTGGTTCTTGACGAATAACATGGTGCACTGTGACGAGCGCTAACAAGTTTTTATCGACTTTTGAATGACTTCTTCAATGGGCACGGGACCAGAAATCAATTAAGTCCGGGTGGGGGTGGGACACGTGCCGAGTGTGATAGATCGGTGTTGCTGTTTTCTGCGTCGACAACCTATTTCTATTAGAAAGGAATCAACCCCCAAGAACCATATGGCGCGACAGGCGTATGATACGATTCGGACAACGTGGAACATAAAATTTTGTATCTTTTTCTTCTGAATTCCGAGCTATAAGAGCAAAACTGCCCGTCGAAAATGCTGTGTGTTGGAATTTATTTTATAAATAAAGTACAAAACTTAATCTATTATTCCTTGAAAGCGAATGATCGATTTATTTTACTGCTGATAATGTATATGCTATGGTAAATGTGATTAATACGGTGATTATGTATAATTTCCGGTTATTATAATATAATCACCATTAAGTTTGGTAAATGTGATGAATTCTTGAATATTTATCAAATTAACCCGCGAGTTTATATAATTCCCAACTCGTAATGGCGAATGTGATAAATATCTTGCCCGATTGAGTCAGTAGAATATAGCACATTTTGAGTAGTTACTAGTCAGAAGCATAGTTTTTTGATGGACACTATGACACAAGAGGCTGCGAATAACAATATTTTAAAATTTAGAATTAAAAATTTAATAAATGGGTGTTATTATATATAATCACCACTAAGTTTGGTCTGGGTTAGGTAAAGAATTGGAAAATGTGATGAATTCTTGAATATTTAGGACTTAACCCAGACCGCCAATAACAAACAGTAACGGGCTTTTATCACATTCGCCATTACGAGTTGGGAATTATAGTATAAACTCGTCGGTTAATTTGATAATTATTCAAGAATTCATCACATTTACCAAACTTAGTGTTGATTATATATAATAACCGGCAATTATACATAATCTAAAATGTGTCGCAAATAGTACGCGAACTTATTTTTTCGTTTTATTTCGTCTTGGCCTCCAAATATTCAAAACATCTTAATACAAATATATTCTAGTTTTCACTAATATTGCAATTTAAACAGCAAATTTTATCTTGCTCTACTTTTTACGCATCACGAGTATACTCGTCATAACACAAAAGCTTGTCATTTCTCCATGACGAGTATACTCGTCGGAAACAGCTAACTGGTTTATCACATTTACTGTGACATATACACCAGGCATGGGCACGGTTGGAGCCCCTCAAACGCTTGCTTCTCCCACCAACCTCTCTTTCATGCGCAAGGCCTGCGCACTGTTCGCGACGGGCGAAGCACTTCTTTCCTCTATGGTAACGGCGGATGCTGGTGGGGGACAGTGGGCGCTATGGTGGGGACGGTTTTGTCTCAATTGAGGTACAAATGCCCATCCCTGATATACACAGTTATCTGCGTACAACTATCGGCCCTCAGTTGTTTATGGGACCGTCGCTCACTTCTTTTCTAAACGAAGCGACGCTCACTCAGTGATGCAAGAAATGTCAGCCTTTCGGGCATGCGTATTCGCGCGTGGCATCAGTACTGTACTAATTTCAAATTTTTAAGAGTTCTTTAAGGCCCTGTTTTAAAAATAATATTTTTATTCCACATTCACATATTTTCTTTACCTAAAAAAGTTCGGATTATACAGGATAACATAATATAAACTTTTATTTTATTTGGCAGAATCTATAAAGAATACCAACATTTGTTGCAAGATAAAAGGATACTGCCAAAAACCTTCCCAATATCGAAAATAACAAAAATATATTTTCTAATTATATAAATAAACAAATAAATAAAAAATAACGTCCGTTATCTTCAAGTTCGTCTATGGCAGTGCTAGGTCCCGGCACGCTACCTAGATGTTTCTCTTTTTTGGAGCGTATACGTTACTGGATTCCACGCGCGCCGCAGTATGCATGTGCGAAAAGCTGACATTTCTGGCATCACTGCGCTCACTCGAGTCGTTTCTTCCATAGAGAACAGACGTGCTTTCCGACGTCGTTTTTAGCAGTATCTTAAATAAACTATCTTGTTACTAATAAAGTTTGTTCATTAATACCAATAATCCAATACTGTGCTTCAAATAAAAACTTGTTTGATCTTGTAAATTGTTTTAGTTAAGATAAGAATGGGAAGCTCAACATCTTTAACTCTTTTACGGGCGAGGATTTTTGAAAATACTAACAAGAATATTTTCCTTACAGAACAACAGTCGGGGGCAAAATTAAGTGCCATTTAAAAACTAATAACTTTTTTAAATTATACCAAACGGCTTGAGTTTTTTTTTAGACGTTAGAAGGATTAGTTCACTAGATAATGTGTAAACAAATGTTTTTGAAATTGCTGTTGCTCAAAATTTCGAAGAAAAAAGGGAAGGTTACGATTTTAAACTTTTTTATCTATCTATAATGCAAATTGAAAATGTTTTTTGTAGATTTAAGTAAGTTATATACATGCATCAAATTTTATAGAAATTGGTGGACGCATTTAAAAGCTATGCGCATTGAAAGATATAAGAATCTTTAAATTTTGAGCTTACGATTGATCTAAATCGCAGTTGCTCACAATTTTTTCCATTCTTAATTATTTATAGCTGATGACAACCTTAGTCGATTTTCATGAAACTTTGTGCATGTATATATAAAAAAGTTAAAAATCTTGACCTTTACTTTTTTCTTCGCAACTTCGACCATTAAGAATTTTTTAATAATTTTTGTTACACATCATTTAGTAAACAGACCCCTCTAACATCTCAAAAAACTCGATCCGTTCGGTCAAAATTTAAAAAAGTTATTAGTATTCAAATGGTGTCCAATTTTGCTTCCGACTGTAAATAATGTTTCAAAGTCTTAAATAATGGAAAAAATCAAAACTATGTAGTAATCTTTTATTATATACATAATTAAATTATTTATTTGTAATTCATAAATTAGGGGCGTAGCCCTCATGTTGGCATTATGTCGACGAAATCGAAAAAGTTATGGGATTTTTTGGTAGATTCTCTCTAAGATATGGATCGTAGAACTTTTTGAAGAATACCCGTATATTATAACTTCGAAAACGGAATGGATAAAGAAACATTCTAGGAAGTAGCAATTTTAGTTTGAATAGGAATTATTAAATATAAAAATATAAATTTTTCTATTACAGGGACAGATATTTTATTCATTGATCATTGTAACAAACGCAGACTGATAATCGTTGCAGGGAACTATACAAAGTATTAAATAATTTCAACAGTTAGAATCAATTCTATTATATAGTCTGTGAAAAGAAAAACTAATTGTTACATCAAGGATAAAAACATTTTACGGCTATGCATATATTTACATAACAAAAACTTGCATTAAACATTCCGATTGTTTGGCGTTACGGTGCAGGTTCATTCACATAAATTCGCTCGCTTAGTTTTGTACATGTCCATTCAACTACGAAACACCGATCCTCATTTACTTATTGATAATTATGCAAAGGAGCACAGTACCATGCAGTAGGAAAACGACGTTTTTATAACCTTAAAAAACAGTAAGTATAATTATATGGTAATTATTTACATTAGGGGCTTCCTCACCGATTTTGATGACGTTGAAATATGTTGTCAAGGTCATCATTCTGAACAACTTTTTCCTATATATGTTACCGCCGCTCAGCTTTAGTTTCCGAGATATTCGCAAAAAAGTTTCAACATTCAAAAAGTGATCGGAGTAGGTCTGGGTTAGGTCTGGGTCATTTATATATTATTTATATATTAATATATTTATATACTGGGTTATTATATATTTTCTTGATTGTTGCAGATATTCAAGAATTCGTATAGTTTCATGCTTAAAACTCTGTATGCTAACACAGCTGACAATGAAATGAGTTCGCGTTCGAAACGATTCATTTCACGTTTCAGTTCGTAAACATAAACAGACAAGACAGTGAGTCTCAACTGATTGAAACTTTTTTGCGAATATCTCGGAAACTAAAGCTGAGCGGCGGTAACTTGTACAGGAAAAAGTTGTTCGGAATGATGACCTTGACAACATATTTCAACGTCATTAAAATCGGTGAGGAAGCCCCTAATGTAAATATTTACCAATTATATATTTTAACGAATAATTTCATTTAGGCTTGATTAAATAATTGGGTTGAATAAAAACTTATACGTGCGATGAACAGTGGAGTCAAAAATGTACATGTAATAATGATTTTAGAGCTTTATGAGAATCATTATATACTTCTTTTTAGCAAAGGATGTATAGCAAAATAAACACTATATTGTACGTTCAGTTTGGTCTACAGAACTAGACGAAGCCATATATATTTAAATTTTATCCAATGGAACTATGTACCTTCTAATTGTACCTCTTATCGCGTAGCATCCTGCATATGTAACGCAAATAAACAAATATCACGTTTTTTTATACGTTTTGTATCTTTTCAATTTTAAATATAATTACGTGTTTTTGTTATCAGTGTTACATGAAGATAACAGATGTATAGCATTTTTAATATGTAATACCATCAACATCGACAATCAGAGGTGTAACTTTGTAATTTAATTGTTAATTTTGAATTCAAAGATTAATTTCAAAAGACCGATCCATCGAAATAAGATAAACAGTAAACAGTTTGAAAAAGTCAAAACAAGATCAACACGGAGATTCTGTGGTTGATAATTACCTTCTCTTTGTTAACCATGATTTTCTTGCAGATAACTTTTTTGCGCTACCAGAAAATAGCAGTACAATTATAGTATTTATATAGTAATTATAGTAATGGCAGTACAATTATGTTTGATTATAACGCTATTATAATGTAGTGTCATTATTAGACGTCAAAACTTTATATAAATTGCCGTCACGACATATTCTACAAAGTAAAGGAATCAAACAGTGGAGTTCTTCTTCCGTGAAAATTATCATTATATCGTGAATAAAATAACATTAGGTTGTCGTGAAAGGTCGTTTCGTTTTTGATTAATGCTTTCCATGCAAATTCAGGCTAGTGTTTTAAAAAGTCAAATCGCACGAATAAGTAAGTGGAAACTTGGAAAAAATAAAGCATTAAATGATCGTGTTATCTAACAATTTGAAACGTGCATGTCACAAAAGACTCTTTGGGACAACCTAACTGTAGCAAGGATACATAAAATCTGCAGTCTGATCATTAAGTCAGCGGTTTCCAGCCTTTATGTTACTACGCCTCCTCGAAAATACATCTCTTCCGCGCCTCTCTACCTTTTACTTTTTTAATAGATATAATAATATAGACGCGTTTTAAATAATAAAAACTTTATTACAAAAAAAAAACTGAAAACTACAATTAACAGAATAATAACAAGGTTTTGCTATAACATATACGTACATGTGTATTTATTTTCATATTAAATTCGTTTTAATCGTTTAAACCAACTATATCTAACGTATCCAAATTTAATGCGAGGGTTGTTGTTTATTGGTACAAAGTTTATCAAATCTTGGGGGAAATGTGGCGGGTGCCACTCGTATCCCTTTTTTTGACTACTGACCTGGCTCGATATTTGGTTTTCATTGCAGCCAGTGCCGAAAAGCCCGTTTCGCATAAATAAGACGTGACAAGCACTTGCATTGCTTTGTAATACAAAGATTCATACTCTCCGCTAAGATTCATCCAAAATGGAATTAAGGTTTCATTTCGAAGATATTATTATGGTATAAAAATTAATATTTTATTAACAATTTCGGCGCCTCCTCTGACAATAGGCCGCGCCCCCCTTGGGAGGCGCGCCTCCCAGGTTGGAAACCGCTGCATTATGTACTCTTTTAATAATAATTACCGTCATATTTTGAAACATAAAACTATCTTACCGAAGTAAAATTCATTAAATTGAAAGTGTAGACCTTGCCCGCTGTCATATATATTGGTTGTATGCTGTTTGTCAACATCACATGTAGAAGTTTCCTGGCATCAATAGATAATTGATACCAGTTGCTCGCAACTCTGCAAATACATGTATTTCAATTTAAACTTAAAGGCGTTGATTCAAAATCGGCCAAAATTACCCAAGACCAATTTTCCTGAAAGTTTGCATATTGGTAGCCCTTTGGGTCTAACATTGACTCCGTGCAAAAACTTTTTCCCAGGACATCACGGTTACAGGGGGAGGGGGTCAAAGTACGTATTTTGCGAAATCTATTATGTGCTGTAACTTTTAATAAAAATACGATATCGACCCGGCACTGATACCAAAAAATCATAAAAAATTCAAGCTTTCCAACGATGCATAAGTTTATGTAATTTATTTATTGCTAACAGAATTTTTTCACGTTTTTCGTGTTTTTCAAGGTGTAAAAAATTCAGAAAAATTGCAATTCCCAAAAAAGTATCGCCTGATTTTAACCAAAAACGCTGCATTAATAGTACATTTCATGCCCTTTCGAATGGTGTTTGCCATACCTTGGGGAAATTATTCGTTTTTGAATTATAAAGTAAAATGTGAGTAGAAGTTGAGGCGCGCGGTCAACTACTCAACCTGTATATTCACTTCAAACGTGGAAAAAACGGTTTCTATGATTATAGATTCTTCAATTCTACTGTTTTGAAACAGTGAAACACATTGGATATATTTTACAATAATTATACCAGAATGCAGATATTGCTTATTTTATATTATATCTTATTATACAATTATCACGTATCATATCTTCTTCAGTTTGTTTCTATTTCTATTCACGACAGTATTTAATAGTCTCAAACGAAACATACAGTGTTTTAAGATTTTCCGAAACGGAACTATTCACTTTTTCATCGATACCCAGAATTAAAGAACTAAAAGAAACAATCATTTTCTTCGGACGCAACCATCTAAAATTTCGAGAGAGAAATCAAGTATTTCCGAGATGTGTTCATTTTTTCACGTTTCGCGCTTTAAGATTACTGCTGTCGTGGTAGACATCTATGCATTTCTTTTAACTAGACCAAAAACAAATAATCAGTTTCATTTTCGTTGTCGTGCCGTGAAGATCCATCGTCTGTAAAAGAATTTTATATGTGCGCAACATTTCATTAGAATATTGGATTATTTTAACTTTCTTTTATTAATAGCGGTGTAGTGTATAAGTTACATAGTGTAGTGCATAGTCTAAATAACAGTATTTCTGACAGTACATGTGACTAATAGTAAACGTCATTAGTATAATAACTGAAATAACTACATGTTAGTTCTAACAAATGCGAAAAATGTGGCATTTGTCATTAAAAAAGAAACGAAGAAGGAGAAGAAAATTAAATCAAATCAAGTGTTTTGTAAAAAATGTTTTTTAGAATCTCCATTTTCAAATACTGATGACCAAGAAGCTGGAACAAGCTTCCAAGGTGTAATATCACCTTCAGTACTAATAGAGAGAGGTTGGGACACTGAATCTTCCGCCACTTTACCAATAAAAGCAGCTCCTAAGTGTCATTCGAAGTGCACCTTTGGCTGTAGAGGTGTTGAAGAAAAAAATCTTTCTTTTATTAATAAAAGATTAAGGACAGAAATATTGATAAATGATCATATTATAATCCACGAAAGATCAGTATGTTGCAAAAGGCATATCACAAACGACAGTATAGAGCAATCTTCGATACTTGCACTACAGGACAATTTACAAAACGAAACAACGTTATCAATAAATTAAATTGTAAATATTATTGATCAGTTACGGAACTTCAACGAAAATAAACCACATGAATGTAATTTTTTTGATAAATTACACAACAGCGAATTAAAAACCTGGACTGGCTTAAAAAAAGCGAACTACAAAACTTAACTGAATACTGTTTCAATAGAAGTGAGGGCACTAACTCAATATACAAGGTGGCAATTTATTTAATGCATTTATATCGTGGTTCGTCTTAAAAAGACATTGCAGCTATGATAAATAAGTCACAACCTACGGTATGTAGAATAATTTCAGAAGTGCGAGATATTATTATGTCAAAGTTTGTTCCTCATTTTTTGAAGAACATAACAAGAGAGAAAATAAAACAAGAGACATCAAATATAGCTCGTCATTTAAACAAAATTCAGGAAAATGAAGATAATATATTTACCATTTGCGACGGAACATGTGTATATTTAAATAAAAGTTCGGACTATCGCATACAAAGAGTATATATAATCACAGGAAGCGTTTTTTCCACGTTTGAAATGAATATACAGGTCGAGTAGTTGACCGCGCGCCTCAACTTCTACTCACATTTTACTTTATAACTCAAAAACGAATAATTTCCCCATAGGTATGACAAGCACCATTCGAAAGGGCATGAAATGAACTATTAATGCAGCGTTTTTGGTTAAAATCAGGCGATACTTTTTTGGGAATTGCAATTTTTCTGAACTTTTTACACCTTGAAAAACGTCAAAAAATTCTGTTAGCAATAAATAAATTACATAAGCTTATACATCGTTGGAAAGCTTGAATTTTTTATGATTTTTTGGTATCAGTGCCGGGTCGATATCGTATTTTTATTAAAAGTTACAGCACATAATAGATTTCGCAAAATACGTACTTTGACCCCCTCTCCCCCGTAACCGTGATGTCCTGGGAAAAAGTTTTTGCACGGAATCAATGTTAGACCCAAAGGGCTACCAATATGCAAACTTTCAGGAAAATTGGTCTTGGGTAATTTTGGCCGATTTTGAATCAACGCCTTTAGCTTAAAATACATATATGAGCCGTCTATTTTGAAAGTGACCTAAGTCCATTTATACTTAAATTGAGATATTTAAGAGTTTGCGTTCCAATAAAATTAAAAATATACGTATAGGATACCAATGTGTCACACTGCTTAAGTGTATCTAAAAGTTATATTTACAATTCCTATTAAAATAATTTATTTTATATTCCTGTACAACTCTTCAAAAACACAATTTATGCAATTCGGAAAATTTTCTAACTACATGAATTACATAAGAATTTACTACCCATCTACATTTTGTGTATGCGGGAGGGATGTCATGGTGCAGCGGTGGTATGCAGGGTGTTTCGTCTAAACCAGGACATCTAAATATCTCCTCTACCTCTGAAAATACAAAAAATGTTTCTAACGTAATCTAAATGGTTTCAAAAGACGAATCAGATGGAAGAATCGTTTTTTATAAATTGTAATTTTTTTATCGTTTTCTCAAGATCACTCGTGTTTTTTTACATATATACACACATTCTTTGTTGTTGTATGTTATAGCAAACATTATTGTGCATTCATCCATGTTTAATAGCACGACCTTGAAATGACCGTGAACTATAAAATTTGCTAATTAATGCAAAACTTACTTTCAGCGACATTACTGCAATAAATGTTCGAAATGATGTCCTTCCGTTGTGATACATTTCGTGAGGCGAAAAACGACAGATTGTCCAGCTCTTGCGATGATTTCAGGTTTCATATAAGCACATGCAGCAATTATTCGTTCCTTCATATTTTCTGGCGTCGTGGGCTGCTCTTGATAAACCGTACCCTTTAATGTCCCCCATAAGAAAAAATCAAGTGTGGTGAGATCGGGTGAACGAGCCGGCCATGATACAGGTCCATTGCGTCCAATCCAACGATTTGGGAATTTTTCGTTGAGGACACGTTTTGCAATATGGGAAAAGTGTGCTGCACACCCATCGTGTTGATACCATAATACTAGACGGTCCCTAAATGGTATATCTTCTAATAAACTTGGTAGAATATGTTCTAAACATTCAGTATACTTCTACCCAGTTTGCGTACCGTTGATAAAATACGGCCGAATTAATCTATTATTTAGAATACCACACCAGTCCATGGTTTCTGCTTATCGAGTTGTCTAAACCATCGTGGATTTTCAACCGACCAATAATGCATGTCCTTGAAGTTCACCTGACCATGATTTGTGAAGGATGCTTCATCCGTAAACAATACTGTTTGGAAAAACATTTCATTACTTTCATATTTCCGTATAACCCATTGAGAAAAGTGTACGCGGTTTTCAAAGTCTCTTCAATGGAGCTCGTAGAGAAGAGATAAATGGAAAGGACGAAATTTTTGTGAATGAAGAATCCGGAATATGCTTGTCACATGCGAGTTTTGATTAACTTTAGCGATAATATTGTTCACATTTGCTTCATGAGTAACAGTCTTACGTCTCACACGAATATTTCTGTTGACACTACCAGTCTCACAAAATGTTTTAACAATACTTGAGTATGCAGAACGTGATGGATAAGAAAGTTCTGGAAATCTGTCTTTGTAAATTCGTATTGCTTCTCTTAGACACTCTCGAGCTTCACCTTAAATTAAAACCATTTAAATTTTCTCCTGTTCTGAATAACGCATTATGGATCGCTTGTCGATACACTGAGAAATCTAGCAGTGAGCAAACTCTTAAATACATATCTCTCTCACTCTCTATGTACACAGAGGATGATACAATGAGTTTATTTACAAGTTCAAGTTCATGGTCGAATTTCTGTTACCGTTGAAATCTGAAATGTCGCTGAAAGTAAGTTCTGTATTAATTAGCAAATTTTAGAGTTCACGATCATTTCAAGGTCGTGCTATTAAACATGGATGAATGGACAATAATGTTTGCTATAACATACAACAACAAAAAATGTGTGTATATATGTAAAAAAAACACGAGTGACCTTGAGAAAACGATTAAAAAATTACAATTTATAAAAAACAATTCTTCCATCTGATTCGTCTTTTGAAACCATTTAGATTACGTTAGAAACATTTTTTGTATTTTCAGAGGTAGAGGAGATATTTAGGTGTCCTGGTTTAGACGAAACACCTTGTATATCGTAGTAAATCCATTATGTCCTTGTATTTCGCTGTTGTAATTCGTCTTACATTTTTATAAATTGGTGTCAATATTTTTTGATGAAATCATTAGTTACGAATTTGTGTTCACTACCTGAATTAAATGGTCATGTTGTTTTATTCTTCCACACGAGTGTAATAATTTATATAATTCAATATTTTAAGTTTTATATTCAATTGTAAGTGTGTATTGCGCGAATTTTGTTTTCACTGCATTAATTAAACGTACTGATTATTCAACTAAAGCAACTGAGATTAACTTGTTAAATACTAATTGATTAAAATTACCTTCACCACTGCCTTCGGACCTTTAAAAGTCCGCACTTTCGGACATTATCAATAATTGATTGGACTTAGGCCACTTTCAAAGTAATGGTTTTAATTGTTGAACTAACTGCGACAACTAATGTGTCCAAAATTATCGTGTATACTCTGAATATACTTAACAGCAAATGTTTTTTGTGACAGATAACTTCAAGTTGTACACGTTACTACGGTCAACAGAAAATAATTGACAAATAGACTTAGGCCACTTTCAAAATAAATGGCTCATATCTTTAAAGTTTCTGAAACTAATCTGGGTGTGAAGGAGTTAAAAGAAAGGAAGTTAAAAAAAATGCAACTGCGCGTGTATTGCAAAGGAAAAAGGTATCTATACTCTGATACATAATTTAAAATAATAATTTTAACATATTATAAGAAGAAAAATAAGTAAAAAACAACAAAAGTCCGACGTTCATACGATTGTCCGATCATTCATCGATAGAAATTATAAATTATTGGGAAGACAAAGATAGAAATGAATGAAGTACTTTCTTTTTGCATCTTTCACAAATTCCTTACATATTATCATAGATAAGTGCAGTGTAGTCCGTAAGGTGTTGTCCTGGCAAGCTCATGAGCAGCAAGATGTTCAATAAACAAACCGTAAACGAAGCAAAGCTGACACTCTTGCTTGGTGTGCTTAAATTCACAATTGCCTAATTATAAAAAGAAAACAACGAGAAACTGTATAGTCGCTAGAAATATAAAGTTTTTATTCAGTTCTCGTAAAATGGAACCGACCTGAAATTGAGTGAAGCTCACACCAATCATGTTGAATCCTAATTGGAAGAAATAAGGCATCGAACACGTGGTCTCGAGTGTATTAGCATATCTTCAATATTTTCGTTTTAGTTAGAACAAGTTCTGATTGCACTGCTACACACGTGTATACACGAAATGTGAATTTCGACAACAAAAAAGAAACCGAAAGAAATCGATACTAACTGAATTATATGTTTGTGCAATATTGCACATGTTTTTAACAGTTCATAGGCATCGTCGTTCCGTCTCATCGGATATAACTCTATATCCAGACTACGATTTTCCACGAGATGTTGCAGTCGACGTCTAAACAATGATATCGAAAAAAAATATATGTACTTTTCAAGTTCTATTTTTTACGATTGTAATATATCGACTTATATAAAAATTGATTAAATTCTGTCTGAAAGTATTTGAATTAAATTTTATTTTTAAAGCAAAGCACGTAGGAAATTATCTATATCTTACGTATTAGGTTGTCCGAATATTTCTTTCTCAATGTGCACACTAAATATTGTTAGGCCATACAAGCATATTTTTTTAATATGATCATCTGATCGCTGTTTTAGTATTTCTGTAGCTTCCTCTTACATACTCACGCCATTTGCTTTCTTAAAAATCCACTCTGAGATTTTCCATTCTGTATATCAATAAAAAATGAAAGAAACTTTTTGGACAACCTAATATTATGGAACTTATGTAGATTTTTATAAAGTATAATATCAAATTGCTTGGAAATTCCGTTGCATTTCAATTGATTACATTTTTCTATTTATCAAATCTAGTTCTATGTAAACTTAATATAATTAAAGTTAAATTAAATATAAACCAAATTACAATAGAGCGATATCTTAATCTTATATTCCAAGACAATAATATATTTACAATAACGTATTTACATATTATCTTATATATTTTGAAAGTGTGCAATATAATAAATCCCCCTTTAAAAAGAACAAAATTCTTTTATTGGCAACTGAAAGGTATCTTTAAATATATGTTTAGGTCAGGGAGTTCCAACGTATTCCCCTCCGAGAACTGCAAGGTCCCCACCATCGAACCTCTTCCCACTACTACGTACAGCCGTACAATTAGTGAGTGCGAGCGCAGCACGGCTCTCGTGGTAGGAGCTTCCTCTACTATACATTATAACAATGAAGTCTAAGAGTGGGGGGAGAACCTAAGCGGGGAAGGTGCCTCGAATAGCTCCGGAGCTATTGGTTGGAACTGCCTGGTTTAGGTGTTAGAAATCTTGTGCAGTATTCATTGAAATAGTATACTTTTAAAAGTATTTTAGAAATATAACTAATACAGAAAGAAATGCAATTAAGGCATTTGTTAAAAGGTGCATCAGTTCTACCTGATTTTTAGAATTCAATTTGGAAAGCGCAAACCAACACATTGTTAGAAGAAACAGTTGTATTATATGTATGTATAAGCAATAGACTGCAGATTGTATATGCAATTGTGAAATACTCTTATACATTGTCTACTAACGACAAAATTTAATAGAAATTGGTAAAGTATATGAAGTTATGAAAAAAGACAGAAATTACTGTATATTCGCTAATAAGATATAAATTGTAGACGCCGCGAATTTTCCGGGCAATTCAACATTTGCATACAAAACACAACCCAACGAGTTATTGCACAATTACCCCAGAATTTCACAAAGTCCGCACTCGTGGCGAATGAATTGTACTACCATAGAGTCACAAGCCACAACGATCCCGATAAACGCCAAGGTACCAATATAATTGTGTATCACAATAGGACAGTAATATTTTTCTGTGTTCAAGAAATAGTGTATAGGAAACATCATTTGTCGCTCGTACGTTCCATTGGTAGCGTGTAATTTACTAAGTATTGTTAATCCCGTTGGTGTTATCATGAACGGCACCATTGTTCCGTATATAATTACTGTTACCAACATATTAAAAACATTAAACAATAGTTTTAATAACGTTCAGGTCTTTTTAATATAGGATTTGGCAGAATAATCGTCTAGTTTCTTGGATTTTTAAAAAATTCTTTTACGGTATAATTATAAATGCTCTAAGAAATAAAAAATATGATAATCATTAATTTCAAAATTCACCTACATGAAAAAGGCTGATACAATTCAAATATACAATACTTATCCAAGTTTGAAATACAATTCTAATTTTAGTATATTTAAATAAATCGTATTTTTATTGAACTTTGTATGATGAAATTAAAAAGTAATCACTGTAATAAATTTTACTTTTCCAGTTTCAGTGTCTAAATTACGTGGATGTTGTTGGATATTCTTGGGTGGTAATTTAGCAACCATCGTGCTAAGCCGAAAAATTTGTCAGTAGGTTTTTACAACCAAACATAATTTAATCACTTTGTTGAAAAAAACGAAACACCCAAATGCTTGTTACCACATGTTATATCAGGCATCGGCAACCTATGACCCGCAATCTGCATTAACACGCAGCAGCTTTAAAACTCTTTTGGAGGAAGTTGAATCGAAATATGGAGATTTGCTGTCACATGCTGAAATACGATGGTTAAGTCGAGGCAAAGTTCTTAATACATTTGTAGAGTGCTTTGATGATATACAAGTATTTCTTTACGAAATCGGTAAAAATGATCTCGAATTCAATAATAAACAATGGTTTTTAAGACTTTTGTTCTTAACAAACATAATGAGCCATTATAATGATTTCTACGTTAAGACTCCAAGGAAATAACCACACAATTTTTAAAATGTAGGAGTAATGTATATTTTTGTTCGAAATTAATAGTATTTGAAACTGACATAAAAACTAAAATATTACTTTTCTTTCCTTTGTTAACAAGCCAACGTGAAAAAGAAAATATCGATGAAAGCAATTTAAATATGTTCGAAAGATGTATTTTGAACATTAAAACTGAATTTGAAAGTAGATTTCAAAGTTTTAAGAAGCACGGCGAAATGTTTACAATTTTAATAAAGCCATACGAAATAGAAGAAGGTATTTTGGATTAGAAGTTTTTTGAATATCTTAAAATTGACAATTTAAGCGTAGAAATGATTGACTTTAAAAGTTTAACGTTGTGGACGGATAAATTCAAAACATGTTGGGCATCACTTCCTACGAAGTTTTCATGTTTGAAAAAAATTGGCTTTGCCATTTTGTCCGCGTTCGGTTCTACTTATAAATGTGACCAAATATTTCCGCACATAAAATTTATTTTAAATAAGAACAGGAGCTACTTAACTACCGAAAATTCAGACGCTTGTATTCGTCTCAGGGTGACTAAGTAAGTATAAAAGTATAAGCCAGAGTTGACTAAATTGACGTCACAAATTCAGCATCAGAGGAGCCATTGATAACGAAGGGAAAGTTCATAAATAAAATTTATAAATTAATGAACTAACACGACAATTATATTTGTTTTCATAATAATTAGAATTTTGTTTTTTTATGTTTTGAGTTCAAAAGTATATTGTAATTATTTTCTCAATAAAATTTATCTTATTATTCACTAAAAGTCTGTTTTAAAATGAAAATACTCATTAACCGAAACGTCTTTTTCATAGTCACATTTTGATTGATTTTGACCCGTATCCTTGGAAGCGTTGCTCTAAAGTTCATCATTAAGTCATTTCTAATGACTAGACTGCGGATTTTACGTATTTATAATAAAAGTGAATAGTTGATACACAAAACTGTGAAGACATTAGAAGATTTTAAGAATATTGTTACACTATTCTTGACCTATCAAAATGATTAAAAGACAAAGTTTGGTTTTATTCCTTTACTATCTCTTGCAATTGACTTGGTAAAACTTTATTTTGCACAAAGATTCGCAGTCTAATAATGACTTTCTCGTGGCACGATAGCGCTCGTATACCGATAAAAGATGGTGAACAATGTGCTTTTTCATTATACAAAACAAATTTGAATAACATTTATGATGAATTTTTCATTTATCTTTGAAGACTGACGGTTATTTTGCCGTACCTAGCATTTCCTGATGAGCATTGGAAGTAGATAAGAGTTCTTCGTTTTTTTTTTTTCAACAAAACTGTATTTTCATCTTACAAAAACTCAATTAATTTTGACCAAGGAAGTATTCTTTCTCATTGTTTGCTCGGTTGCCTTTTTGGGCAATATACGAATTCATCATACAAATACAACATTTTGTGTGCAAGTAAAATAATTCGTGTTTTTAAAAATATTTTGAAACGTTGGTTTCGAACAGTCGAACTATATTCAAGAGTGCATATCAACAAGGCGATATTATTGTGAACGAGACAACCTGCAGTCAGAAGAAACATGCATTGACAACTTCTTTACATGCGAAGGAAGTTCCCAAACCGAGTTGAAGATGACTTTTTCTTCATCTGAGTGAGCACCCGCGGCTGAATGTTGTCTGGCATTAAAGGCTGTTATTTTTCCAATTGATCGATTAAATTCATCAAATTGCATTAACATCTATCTGAAGTTTCATTACTTCAAAAAAATAAGTAGGTACTTAAACATCTCAATTTTCTGCACCTTAACATTTCGTTTATTGCTACAACTCAACGATATAATTAAAAAATCATGGAAATTCTAAACTAACGTTCTCAGTCGTTGAACTGGGACAAGAATACTTCCATATTGTCATTCAATGTTATAAATTCTCAAAAATCATTCTTTTTACTAAATAGAAAATAATTTAAACTGGAAAATTTGGAATTGTATCATTATTAAATCAGTGTCAGATATAGATTGAACAAATATTTTCACTGTCCAACTTTTTTTCTATCATAAAAAATGAGCAAGATATCTCGAATACTCAAGTTGAATGGAATACACTGTACATATTTTTATGGAACTCTTTTCTACATTCTTTCTCAATTATACACAGGGTTACTGACAGTTTTGATTATGTATCTCTTCTGCAACGATACCTATGTCGTGTAAATGTGCAACAACTTTACCTGCATAAGTACATGTAACTCTTTTGGCCTGTGCATAATGCCTATGTAAAATATCACAGTCTTCTTTCGTTTTCATATAAATCCTCCAATCATCTTGCATTATGCATAAAAGATCCTTCATCTGTGTTAAATGATGATTTCCATTAATTTACAATAATCGTTGAAGGTTACTCGCACTGAAATATTATGAACGTACCGCTCTACGATTAAAAAAATTTATATACTTCATAAGACACATGCCACTGATAATGAGAGGAGCAAAACCTTCCGTGAACGCATCGATGTCGTCAGCATTATATGCAGTTACCAAACCGCCAAACTGAAAAGATTTTTATTCTATAAATTTCAGTAACTAGTCATACAAATTATAAGAACATTTTTAAGTACAAACATGAATAATTCTCGCCGTTTTTATCATAACGTACTATTTTGCGATTTTGCCGCCTATTTTAATTTAAGTTTTGAGTCGGATTACTTTGATACGCTTTGATGAATATACCACTACTTTTTATTTTAACAGTTAACTGTGAACATATTTGCTAGTAATTTGAAAGAAAAAATTGTTAGATTGTGAAAAACTTTTGAAATTGCGGAACAAAAAAGGTTTGTTTGTGTGTGTAAAATGTTTGTTGTCTGAAAGCAAAATGCTCTGGAATAATATGGCGTAATCACTATACTGAAAGTCAAAGAGTAGAACCTGTTAAGTCAAATTGAATAAAAGATATATAAATTACAAATGAAACCATTTTTTTATTGTTAAATGTGGTCCTTAATAGTTTATAAATAATTTTATAATGATTCGATAACGATTTGCTAGTTCCACTTTATAGAGAATTGCATTCTACACCGTTAAGGAATGTTTAAATATATATTGTATTTATTATATTATTTGTATGTATATATTTATGTATCTACAGGGTAGAAATTATAATGCGTTACAGACGAATATCCAAAAATATTGTTTATACGCAAAAATGTTTCAGATGAAAGTTGTTCAGTACCGAGGAGGACATCATATGGTGGGACTTTTATTTTTCCCGGTGGACACTCCAAGGTGAGGAGTAGAGACTGATTTGTATGCACAACGCTACCCAAATCGACCATCAAAATCGCATATGGCATATAAAAGACTAGAACAGCGTTTTCTCCGTTCAGATTTTGTGCAAGTGAAAAGAAATCGACCTGGATCTGTGGCTAACGATAACGTCGCTACTGATGTATTGGCACGAGTTAACGTGGATCCTCATGCAAGCAGTAGACAAATTGCAAGAGAACGTGGAATTAGTCACACAACTGTATTGAACATTTTACATTCCAACAAGTTCCATCCATATCACATAACATTGCATTAGGATTTGTACGGAGACGATTTCGTCAAACGATCGAACTTCTGAAATTGGATTCATCAGAAGATTGAAGATGTTTCGTTTTTACCTAACGTCCTATTTTCTGATGAAGCAACATTTACAAATACTGGCAATGTAAACAGGCATAACATGCACTACTGGGCAGCTCAAAATCCGCATTGGATGAGAACAACGGCGTTTCAAAATCCATGGACCCTGAACGTTTGGTGCGACATTATCGAAAATGTTGTTATTGACCCGCACCTTTTCGAAGGACGTTTAACTGGGCAAGTTTATGTTAACCTCCTACACAATGTACTACCCCAATTATGTGAAGAAGTACCTTTAAATAAAAGGCGCGTTATGTGGTTGCAACATGACGGTGCGCCTCCGCACTATACACTATGCTCTCGAACAGCAATGAATGAAATCTTTGCAGAAAAGGGAGGTCCTGCAGCCTGGCAGCCCCGGCGGCCGGATTTAATACCACTCGACTACTTTCTATGGGGCGACATTAAAAACTGTGTAATGTCCATTAAGCGTACGACGCGTGAAAACATGAAAGTCAGAATACGCGAAGTTTGTGCTAAGATAAATGTTGAAATGTTGAGCAAAGTTAGAGAATCATTTAAACAAAGAATTGTTAAGTGCATTGAATTAAGAGGTAATCATTTTGAACACATACTGAACTGAAGTACAAATAAAATGATCACACCATTTCTGCATTTTCCTGCAAGTTTGACCTTGAATGACCTTGAGTCATAGGTAATTGAACTCATCTTAAAACGCACTATTTGATGATGGATAAAAAACATATCATTCCATTTATAAAAAGAAAGTTGACCTTCACCTCACGTTGGAGCGTCCACCGGAAAAAATAAAAGTCCCACCACATGATGTACGCTTCGGTACTGAACAACATTCATCTGAAACATTTTTGCGTATAATCAATATTTTTGGAGACATTCGTCTGTAACGTTTTATAATTTCCACCCTATATATAGGGGATAATTATAATTTCCACGCTATATATTATATATGTGTACATATATTTATATATATATATATATATATATATATATATATATAAATTATAAATTCTATAATATATTAACCCCTTGCCTTACGATTTATTTTACGGTTTTCGTGATTAGAATTTCTTTGTAGTTCATAATTTCTTAGGAAAAGGAGAAAATGTATATCTATTGCATGTCTATATGTTCTCCAATGGCTGTACATTAACAACAACAAAATAGAATTATATTTCGGTTTAAAGGAAATTAATAACATACATCTTTATTAAACTCTGTTCAGAATCTTCATCACGTCTCTCAGACGATATTGTAAGCGAAGGGGTTAATATATGCTATAAATTATATAAAATATATTCTATAGTGTGTGACTTAATTACGTTCAGTCACTTAACTTCTGTAATGATTCGAACACTGATAAAATTTTTTGTAAATGTTCACAAAAAACAATGCCTTTGAAATTAATAATACAGAAATCAATTTCTTTTAAGTTTTACTGTCGTTGCACCCATTTAAGTGGATTGGAAATTGTCCTTAAAGTATTTCGATAGATAGAACACATTTTTTGTCTATTTACTAGGGGTGTGCGGGATCCCGATCGGGACGGGAATTTTTCTCGGGATCGCGGAAATGTTCGGGATTCTCCGAATATAATAATTTAGTGTTCACTAAGCAATGTATACAAGATCTATCAACTTAGGTAAGTGATCATAAAGCTCGAAGAACACAAAGGCATTCGGATTGCTAAAATTGTCAAGAATAACGACATTTTCGGGAATCCCAAATGTTATTCTATATCCCGTGCATTGTCGGGAATCCCGAACATTTTTGGGAACCCGTATATTCTCGGAAATCTCGAATCTTCACGGGATCCCGTTTATTTTCGGGAATCCCGAATCATCTCGGAATCCCGGATATTCTCGGGAATCCCGGATATTCTCGGGAATCCCGGATATTCTCGGGAATCCTGGATATTTTACGGGAATCCCGAACATTTTCGGGAATCCCGCACACCCCTACTATTTACTTTTTTTGTCCCATTGGTAAGTCTAGTATTGCATACATACTATGCAAATGTTGGCGAGAATCTTTTGCTAAAATGCGTGTTTTGCATTACCTGTGGCGCTATCTGTGATAAAACGTTCAAACTGGTACACAAACATTCTTATCTACAAAACCCTTAGTTTCTCAAAGCGCACATATCACCACAGGCAAATTACATAAATAAACATAACATAACACCTTATGGCGTTTCTTGTCGCACTGTTTGATGTACCGACATCACTAAAAATCAGTGCCACAGATCCCTACAGACATTGCATAATCTTATGGGCTTTTCTGTCTAGGCCTCTGGGGACCACAGGCCTAGGGACCGTGCCATGTCGGTGTCACGTTCAATATTATCGATAGTTCACGAATTCAGAAGTATTAGCAAGAACTGAATATTCCGTATACTTTATTTTTACTTGGAGACTACCCAAAAATATTTCTATACGTAACATTATTTTTATTACTCTTGTCATTAATGAATGTATGTTTCAATAGTTTTATACACTTTAAACCAATATGCTTTACTTCTTTTACACTTAATCAATACAAATTCTTCGCAGTTAATGAGTGCGTGCACATTACACATATATTAACTATTCTTGTGTTTTCTTTCTTTTAAAATAAGTACTTGCATTCTTTTCATCTCTACAGAAATAAGAATTCATTAAATTTTCATAAATTCATTAAATTCGTTAGATTAAATTTTCTATTGTATTAGTATAATTCTACTGTGTCCAAAGAGACATATTGCTTTATTATACAATATGTATAAAAACAATATATTTGACTGAAAAGATATAAATTTTTGTTTTTACTCATGCGTGACTAATTCTTGCTAAAATTTTCAATGTGAGCAGTTTTCTTCGATTATACACATATTGAGCTGAATCTTGTGTGCGAAAACTAGTGCAGTAACACGTAAGCAACAGTTGTCACGTACAAGCACTACAAATTACATGGTGCTCGAGACTTTTCAGTTCAATGTTCAAGCTGCCAAAAATGGGCGTTGCAAATTATTGTGAGTAATTTTTACTGTGTTCGGTACTAGGGGACACTTCATGATATCTTAAAATTATATAACCAAAGTATAATGTTAATTTAAGTTAATTATTACGGAAATGTTGATTATTTTTCACTTTATTTTGGTTTCTACTGTCGTTCATTCATAAATAACGCAGAATAAACAAGTATTATATTTTCTCATTTATTTAAGAAAAACTTTAAATGTCCGACAGTAATAGGGGACTCCCTTGCACGAAGAATCCACAATTTTAAGCATAAGATATTACAAAATCACGATACCTGAAACGTCGTTTGGGACAAAACCATTGGCACAAACACTACTCCGATTAAAAACTTCTCTAACGGTGATTGAAAAGGCCACTGTCCTATCGAGCACAAGAAATACTTATTGACTTTTAGGTACTCGTACTGGGAACTTTCCATTCTCTGTATTTGGAACCTTTCGTGGTTGTTTCTGTTCAAAAAGTGAGCTCCGAACATTTCATGAGAGATATCTGTATCGATTTAGTGAGACCTCGTTAGATATTCTGTTTGAGGATCGACAAAAAATAACTACGCTAAATTGATTTATTCGATCCTTTTGAAGTAGCATAAGTTCTCAGGAATAGTGAGGGAACAGACAAAGTGTCTGTAGAGTTGATGGTCTAATTACGCGAATTAAACGATTAATAATTCCTTATGAAATCCATTATCGCAAAGCTACAATGTCGTATCAAAGAATAAAAACGAGATCTGCGGGAATCTGTTAACTGTGCATACGAAATCAAAGACATCGAACAATTCCAAGGTTCCCACAATTATGAATCTGTAAAACATCAATGAACGACAGATGACTACTTTCGCCACTGCCTCTACCCCTTGCACACACATCTGCTATGATATCATAGCTATGGTCAGAATGTATCTTTGCCAGTATGTGCTTTCATTTTTTAAACTTCCACTGCGTTCTAAAAAGTGTCTCGACATTTGTGTTATACAGTGGCGGACAAAAGAAAAATTGAAATAGTAAAGTATACGATAAGTACCACAATTTTTACAAACTGACATTTTATTTTAGATAATTCTACACTTTTGTGATTACAATTTTAACATTCTATTATGCCACAGCTTTGCGGATGATGATGGTCCGGGATCCGGATACAGAGACTTAGGGAATTACAGACAAAAGTTAGACCTCTGGTGCAAACACGTGTATTATAACTTTATCGTCACAGATAACGGGACAAAAAACAATCTATTTCGTAGTCGCACGGTCGTTTTTATATCAGCTGTTTGGCAAGGGTCTGGTTTAGGCAAATATATATAATAACATTATTACTCTAGTCCTTCTACAATGAATTTCCTAATCAGCGAAAGAGAATTTGTTCTCAATACCATTCTTAGAAAATCAACTACAGAAATGTGAAATTACATAAAGATCCGCAGTTTACTGATGAGGTAGCAAAATGGTGGTCTTCCAGGGCTGCAGGTAACAATTCAAACATTTTGTTATAGTTTTATTACTTTGTAGTACCTCCGATGCCGTGTATTACAACTTATAGCCTGTTTGGTACACGTGCAATTAACCCCCTGCCGTACAATTATGTTCATGGTTAGAATAATTAGAACTTCTTTATTTGTAATAATTTCAGAGAAAATGGCAGAAAATTTATATTTATTGAACGTGTACATTTAATTTAATGCTTAAATATTACTTACAAAAGAATAGAATTCTATATAATTTTAAAGGGAAGGCATAGCATTCATATTTAGTAGATTTTGTTTGAAATGTTTTCAAGTGTCTCCAAAATAATACTTTCTTTGTTAGTACGAACACTTAAGAGAATATGCTCATCTAAAACTGTCCAGAGATTTTCAATGACATTGAGATCTGAGGATTGTGGTGGACACTCGAGTTTTTAAATTCTTTTTTCCTCGAGAAAATTGGATGCCACTTTTGAAGTGTGCTTGGAATCTAGATCTCGCTGAAAAATAAATGACCCAAATCAAATCTATTTTTCTTATTGATCTGTGTAATCAAGAATGTAGCTGTTAGTTAAAGTCAATGTATTCACAGAAATGAAGAGAAATATCAACAAATGTGTACTATGTAGTTGTTAATATTATTACAATGCAAAAGACTTGTAAAACTTACTTTTGTCCGTACGTCTGCAACACATGTTGAACAAAATGAATTGTTAAAGCACTCTGTGAAAACGGACGAATAAACAAAAGAAGTTGTAATGTATTTTCTAACTAAATTGATGTTAACACTAGATCTGCAGAGAACAAAACGTTATTATTGTACATTACTTCGTAGAAATAACCAGAGCGTATACATCCAAAGAAATAAATTTATCGAACAACTATCCATGACTGCATCTTTATAATGTCAGTGATCGTGAATCACAAAGTTTAGAAACCACCATTTTTACAGGTCTTGTAATTAACAGTCTTGTTAATTAACATCTTAATAATGATAATAAAATGATAATAAAATTTATTATCTCTACATGTTAAAAATAACGAATGAAAGTTTTCATGTTGCTTTGAAATGTCTTGCTAGAATGTAAGTGTTCATGAACCACAATTTTTTATAATTTTTGAATATTAGGTATATTTCAAAATAGTAAAATCATTTCCATTAGTGTAAATATGAGCATACAAGTCTTTTCGATACATTGAAATTCTGACATTTGTTATTAAAAAATGTATTATGTAACAAAATAATAATACACGTGTCACGTTCGGAACAAAATTCTTTTATTTCATATTTTTTGGAAACTCCTTAGTGTCGATCGCAGTAAAGGTCTTTGATGTATTGCAAATAAATAAATGTTTAAAAAATCAATGTTTCATCAACACTTATTATAACGTATAAAATTGTTCCAATTGATTATTTTTCTCATTTTTATTAAAACAAAATAAGCCAATGAATTCTACTTAGCGACAAAAATTAGCAACTCAATTTTTGTCATATTATTAACGTAAATCGATACAATATAAGATAAACGATGGATTTAATTTTTGCTAGACCGTTTTCATAATTATTGACATAATTTTCATTTTACTATATTAAATGATCAGCAACCCGACGTTGAACCTGGAGCTTGTTTAATTTGATTACTTTAATTAAACATCAAGGAGAAAGCAGAGTGTATTTCAGGGATTACATGAACATTCTCGTTTAATTTAAAATGTGTAATATATTTATTATTATTCATATATTACTACGTACAATATCATTTTGTTCATTTAAATTAGTACATGGTATAACATTTCTAAATCAGTACATACACTGAGAAAGATAAACAAAACACAATTTCCGTTATATATTATAAGAAAGAAATTTGAGCAATGCAAAATTCGTTTCAATAACTCTATGGACACTTCGGTAAATAAAACACAACGGTCATTGAACGCTGCACTCAACAAATTTCTTATGTCCTAATCAAAAAAAGTATTCTGTAATGACCATGCCTAGATAAACAATTAGGCAGTATCTGTTAAAAAGATGATAATTACAATAAGTGAAAACAGAAATGATAATTGGGGTAACAACAGATGTCACGAAATATACGATTCATAATGGGGATCTTAATGCACAAACATAGTAACGCACAAGTGGAATAGAGAATGTGTTTTTTAAGTAAATTATATTTGATTCTTGAAAACGTATATGTATTATTTTATATACATTATACATTATATTTAAGACACTTCAGGATGCAATTCTCTGTAATTGCAGATCACTTTCGATCAATAGTATTCAGTGAATTGATTTTGTTTAAAGATTCGGAGAAGAGATTTTTTGTCGTTCAAGAATACCTTTGTATGATTTTCATTTTAATCGCATTAAATTAATCTCGTCTATACTCATTAAGGAACATTAAAACCTTATTCATTCATTAGATGTTTGTAGTTAATTGTAAATTGAGCATACTGTAATATGACACAGATATAATGGCTATTATTAATTCTCTAACAGTAAAATTGACTCGCTCATTTATAAGAATAAATAATCTTCATCCGTGACTTGTGTGTTTACTTTTGCCTAAAATTATTCTGCGTCGTTCTCATTTTCGAAACACGGCAATAAAAATATAAGTAGAAAGAATGATATGGTCGGGTTTATTTTCCAAATAATGTGAAAGGTACTATTCTGTGGGTGAAAACTGATCCTACCTCTATCTTTCAAGCTGTCTGGTCATTCCTCTTTCGAGACGTAATATTAACTTCATAATATCTTTGTAAATTATTCTTCGGAAGGTTTAAAAATTATACTGCTTACAAAAAGCAGCACGTAAATGCTATCATTAAATTCTCATACACAGGGTATTCACCGAACATATCACTTACCGATATTTATGAACCTACTTATGTATCGAGATAATTTCTTGATCCAAATAGTATAAAAATGCCTTCTATAGTGAAAGAATCAAGTTTGTTTCTAAGTGCAGGAAATAAAAGGGAACTTCAATATTTTAAATGAAATGTAGGGTAAGTTTGAATTATTTAAACTATTATTTGTGATTTTTAAAATTACAAATAAATTTTCATCTTTTATTTGTAAACATTAACTGCTTTCTAAATTTAGAAGTGAATATTAAATCCACAATTTGAATATCTTTGTGACTTACTTTTTTTAATCTCATCTTCTAAATTAATATTTTTAATGATATACATCTACACTAGTACACCTAGCCGTTTCTTAATACAAATATAATTTATATTTATTTAAAACGTAATAAAAATTCACATTGGCTATTATATAGCCCATTCTTCTTTTAAGCTTGCGTATACATTAGGTTGTATTAGGTCCCAAAAGTTTCTTTCGCAACGAGTACGTTTAATATTCTAAGATCACACGATCGTACACAAACAACGCGATCATCAGTTCGTTAAGGTTTTATTAAATAGTTTCTAAACTTCCTCCTTATGAATCACGCTATTTGCTTTCATAAAAAAAGCCATTCTCAATTTGCTTTATGCACATCAATCGAGAAAGAGCAACTTTCGGGTAACCTGATGTATTATTTTACCACAATGTAACAATTATATATGATTAAAAAAAATTGAAGATTTCTGAATATATAGAAAAAATGGAAAAACATTTTTTTGTTTCGCCCCTTGTTTTCGAGAAAAATGAGTCTGAAAATCCATCAGTTTCACGTGCTTGACTGTTTGCGTTTGCAGGCAGTAGAACCGGAAGGCCATGAACAGACGCAACACCTGATTCCAGTCTAATACTAGACCTGGACACTTTTGAAATGACATGATATTTTATCTTATAATTATTTGGGATAATTGTGAAATTCCTTTTTAAAGTTATCTCATGTGACCTGACTATCAGGTTTGAATCTCATTTATATTAACGCTCTTTGTTGCATAATATTTTGAGCATTATTTCCTTTGACAAATTTGAAATAAAAAAATGTCGAAATAATATAATATTTCCAATGAATCAATATTATCTTTATTTTCAAATAACAGTATTGGAAATAATGGTGCAAAATAAATGATTCCAAACAGTTACTTCTTATTTGGATCTGTCTAATAGCACGCGTATTAGCTGAATTTTCAAACTCGGTTTCCTCCAATACGAGGCGTAAAACGAAAGAATGTTATCTGTTTTTTCTCATCCTGTTTCTGCATATATGTAGAATTATCACTCGGCCACTTGTACCACTATTTCGGAAACGCCCTGTATACATGGAAACTTAAATGATAGCATGCACGTACAACCTTTTGATACAAATTATAAATTAGTTTATATAAAGCAGTCAAATCGACATGCCATAAGCGTTAATCTTATCTTTCTTATGAAGATTTATTTATATACCATATAGTAGAGCTGATCGTTCTTCGAATCATTATCGCCAGACAAATCAATTCTTTAATTGGCTTCATCATTGCAATCTCGAGCGACTAAGCGTCCTTCTCCGACTCTGCATACTTGTTCCTTGTCCCCTTATTTGATATATTCATTAGAGTACCATACCATCACAGTGTCCAAGAATATTTTCATTAACGAAACAGCGTTTATCATTCAAAAGCTTAGGATTGCTCCTGGAAAATAATCATGCTCGAACTTCTTATAAAGAGGAAGTTTCATGATTTGTTCAAGCGGTTCCAGTTACTAGCCGATACCGAATTGCTGTCGAAGTGACACTTGCACTATCCGTATGACAGCTTTTACGAAGCATATTCCAACTAGTAATACACAGCGGTGTATAATTACATAGCTCCACCTATATTTTTATGATTTTCGAACTTTGGAAGAATAATTTAGAAAACCAAGCACAATATGATAAATAACGAATTTCACGTATAAAAAATATTTAAGTTGTCTGTATATATGTATATGTATATCGAGGTGAAAGTGAGAAACATTTTAAAATCGGTGCAAAACTATAGCACCACCTTCATTTTTAATACACATCAGAGATTTTTATGTCGTACTTTTGCTGAACAATAATCTTTGTTATTTAGTTTATATGATGTTACACCGTAGTTACCTTAATCAAAGAAAGCAATGCACAATTTCAGCATTTCGAGAACAAGAGATGTGAATTCATGAAATCTCCATAAAGTTGTATCCAATCTTTTACGCTATATGGGCATAGAGTTCGACTTCTTATTTACGAAAATGGGCCATTATAGGGTCAGATACTCAATATTTTGAAAGATATTGACGATTAACAGTTGTCTACTACAAGCTCAATATTGTATATATATTTATTTTTTGCCGCCAGAGACAAGCTAAGTGACCAAACTAATCGTTACCAGCGCAACGTGTCGGTGAGACAATACATACTAATCGAATGACAAGTTTCATTCCAGTTTCACAATTTAAAGAAGCTGTGGAATGCAATTAGCGAAACAATGTTGACAAACTAATTAGGAGCATGCCTAACCGTATTTTTGGTTTAATACGTATGAAAGGACGTTCTACACATTATTAAAATTCTTCACTTTAACAACTTGTATTATAATTTCATCAGTTTGTTACAATTTAATGTTGCTATTATGTTGTAATTACAGTGGTACTATAGATATGCACCACTCAAATATATGTTTATGTTGGAGGAAATCGGTCAGTAGCGGGCGAATTCCAGATTCAAATTCAAATCGGTTCGTTGTTACCGATGGCGACGCCACCGCTGCTACGCGTCTCTTTTCGAGACAACCTATGACAGGCATGTCCAGAAGTAGCTCACTTCGAAGCATTTTCGAGGGAGACGCTTACTTCTCCCGACCGCGCGTCTCGCTCCCCGTGGCGGCCGTAGTTCTCCGAGCTCCTCAGGCTCGTGCCTACCGCTTGCGGTATGTATTGCGTGTGGCGCTTTGGGGCGACTCTCATACCCATAGGTTTCCGCATCACCCATGAGGTACTATGGTCAATGCGTTTTTTTTGTCAGTGGTATCCCCTATAGGCGTATTCCACTGCGTCGCACGATAATTTCGAAAAAATGAATTTAGAAAATAGTTTTTATTATACTGTCAAAATTTTACTAACAATTAGGTTTGTTAGTAAACAAAAATTTTACTAACAATTTGTACGAATGTTCGTTTTCAAAAATGCATAGCATTAAAACAGAGCAACGTACACTGCTGAGCGATTCCTCGCTATCGTCTTTGATGCGAATATTGCAAGCTTTCCTAATTGTTAGTAAAATTTTGACAGTATAATAAAAACTATTTTCCAAATTTATTTTTTCGAAATTATCGTGCGACGCAGTGGAATATGCCTATAAGGGATACTACTGACAAAAAAAACGCATTGACCATAGTACCTCATGGGTGATGTGGAAACCTATGGGTATGAGAGTCGCTACAAAGCGCCACACGCAATACATACCGCAAGCGGTAGGCACGAGCCTGAGGAGCTCGGAGAACTACGACCGCCACGGGGAGCGAGACGCGCGGTGGGGAGAAGTAGGCGTCTCCCTCGAAAATGCTTCGAAGTGAGCTACTTCTGGACATGCCTGATCTATGAGCAAGCGAGTTCAATTCGTACCACAGACGATCACACATGTAAAATATATAACGTTTCATTTAAGAGTTATTATATTCATCTATAGTTTAATTAGTAATAAAGTATTGTGTTAAATGAGTGCATATACATCCGTGGAATGATTCAATTTAAAACCCAACAGTTTAATTGTTATATTTTGTTTCAAATAAATCAAATTTTCACTCTATTTTCATTATTCACTCTAATTTCTTTATAACCTTTTTCACGTAATGCTATTAACATTTGGAAATCATTATGTAAGTGTTCAAAACTTTTCAGTGGTTCTATACTTATTCTCCTCAGTGTATAGTCAAATCCGAAGACATAGATACAAATTTCAAATCTTATTTAAGTACATTCAAAAGCAAAATCGGTACTTACAAGTGCAATCGAATTTCAGCACAATATGCTTGAACTACTTTTAAGCACTATGTAAAATAAATTGAGCATTTACAAGTACAACTGAAATCTAATAGAGTATGTACGAACCCTTTATAAGTACATATTTTGCGAAACAAAAGTAATTCTCACAAGTAAGCAGCGGACATCTTTTTAAATATCAAATCTAAATTCCCAATGCTATGATTCTATAAAATAGGGAAAACATTGTTTCTGAAATTAATATAGAAAAACTGGAAACAAACAAGTAACACTATAGAAATAAGAGTGTCTACTGTACTAAAAATATAATTAGATCTCAGTGGAATGAAAAAAATTATTTTATTCTATAAATGTTTTAATATACTTAAATATGATTTATAAAATCCGTACTTTAATCGTGAGAATATTTAAATTCTGATACAGCAGGTTCGAATCATTTTAATTAATTCTTAATTCTTCTGCATGTTGTAACTATTCGTTCGCATAGCATGCATATATATACATATACAGGAAAAGCGGATGTGTGCACGTTACACTGAATGCACAATATTGTCGTGGTCCGAAAATGTCTGGAAAAGAATAGGTGTTTACTGAATTCGACTTTACAAACACGCTATCGATTGTAATAAAGTGAATAATTCGTTTTTATGAGTGCTAATCAATCCGAATGAAACAAATCGTTCATTTTATGAATCCTAATCGAACCTAATGAAACGGATAGTAGTTGCTGAATTATTACAATTGACATTAATGAGAGCCGCTGCGGATCTGTATGCATTGTTACGCATCTGTGTAGCATACAAATATGTATCTATATGTATAGCGTAGTAGACAATTGAAGTTTATTAAAGTTTCATTTTATTCTTTCTTCACCGAATCCATTACCGGAAAAATTAAATATTACCACAATTTTTGGTTCCCCGAAGTCTGCAAAAACTTGAATTCGCATGAAGTTCCACATCTATACGTGAGTACTCACTGTGTTGATCAATTAAACCTCGGACAGCGAACGATGATGAGGGCCAATTCTAACCCAGAAAAATATTACTTTCATGTTCATGTAAAAAGAAAATGTTCAAATGCATGTCTTATTAACACAATTTTTATAATTGCTAAACTGAAACTTTATGATTTATCGAATCAAAATGTGCGATAAACGTACCATTAAACGGAGAGGTATCTGTAAAATGTTGAAAATACTTGTTCACACATGTTAATGACAGTTTTATGTATATTTATAATACTCCCCGAATTATCCACTATATTTTTGCTTAAAATCGCATTAATCTTGGATTATTTTACTATCTACAAGTTTTAATAAGTAATAATCAAATTTACTTTAGCAAATGCTCATTAATTAAACTCAAATGATATCCATTAAGTTTCCCAGTAAGCAAACTGCCGGCAGATTGACGTCAGATTGCCGGCGGACAACCGCGGTCAATTCTATTTCCATCTGCTTCGCCAGTCTGCGGCGTTGCAGTCTGTCGCCTTCGTCTGCCAGCACACTCTGCTGGTTTTCTGCCATGTCAGATTTGGTTATCTGGACGTATACATTATGGTAAAAGCTGAACAAACGATATTAAAATAATTTTCTTCAACGGTATTTAGTAGTTATTTCTTAAATATATCTACATTTATTTTTATGCTCAAAGTCACATAAAGATCATGATATGAATCGTTACATTCATAATGATCTATTACGTGACGGTAATAAAAGTACATAGTTTCATTTAAAAAAACATAGACGACATTGAAATCTCGAAAAACATGCATTTGAGAAAAATGTTTGCTTCTTCAAACCTAATTATACTTGTTTCCTAAATGGGAGATTCTTTAATAAATCTTTGAGATTCTTTAATAATTGCAAAACCAAAAATCTGAAATAAGTCATTTCGAGACTGAACATTTGAAAATCGATACATCCTTTTGACTGTGTGAATCGCGCAGTCAATATTATACATTAAAATTCGCGTTAGATGGTATAATTTGAAAATTATGAGAATATTATTATATATTATAACATTTTGTTATAAATTGTTTACCAATATATTCGTGACATTTTTCTTATTGAACCGATACCAAACATGACACAATTTGGATCATATTTACTTGTTTATTTCACGAGACAGTAGAACCTCGATTATCCGTACTCATCAGTGGTAGCCAAAATGCTAAATTAATAGTAATAATATGTGCATAATAAAGAATAATACAGAATTCAGATATCATTAGTTCGGATAATAGAGATTCTACTAAATCGTCAATTGAACAAACAAACATAGACCAAATTATACCATATTCAATCTTATTTTAATTGGAAAATCGCCACAAATATATTGATAGCAGTTTTATTAAAAACTAATGAGAAACACATAAAAAGTTTATGGATTGAGCTAACTTTTCCTCTCGAAATATAAGGTGTTAACAAATTGACATGATCGCAATATTGCAAACACATGGCACGGATACAGAAATAAAATAAACCTAAGAAATGAGTATTCGGTAATTCGACATTCACTGGCCGAGGTTTAACCGAAACGTTTCTATTTTAAGAGTGTCAAGGGACTCGATTCGTCTGAAAGATAGAGCGGAAATAATAAATCTCAGTTGTCCATTAGGCAACGATGCAGCCGTTATTTTGATGACGTGTTTTGCCGTTCTTCGACATACTGAATCTAGGACAACACTGATCCTGCTGCATCAACGACTGCGAATTATGGACATTAGCGTAACTTTCTTTGTTCTTCTTGCAAGGCACATTCTTCTCCCGTTTCAGAACGGCTGCCTGAACTTTTTCCTCACGAATCTCATCCGAGGACGAGCTCGAACTTGCGGGTACGTTTACTTCCGGTTTCGCGTGCACCAGGACTGCTTGATTCTCGGCACGAGGCGTCAGACTGTCCCTGTGATGTCGAAAGTGTTCCTCCGTGTCGTTCAGAAGAGAGTTTAGCATGTCCATGTTCCTGGTGATCACGGCACCCATCGAATTTGACCTGCACTCTAGACATACAAAAAAGAGAAATTTATTTTACTTGATTTATTGTTTCAGGCCTCTCGACATACTCCCCTATTTGATGTAAATTGTGACATTGTTGCACATCTACCTAAATGTTGTGCGTAAAATAATCTTCTGGGCCATTCTATTGTATGCAAGATGATAACCTTCAAAGATCCAAATAAACAGTTATCTTGAAATTTTCAAAAAAATTCTGTTCGATCTCATAGGGACGAGTAGCCGAATTTAGACCAGCGCTGTAGTGTCTGGGTTGGAATTAATTTATAAGTCATAGTAAGTTAGCACCACTACTGTAAGTATATTTATTATTCAGAATAAAGGTGTTGTTGGAATTTATTTTATAAATTAATTTATTATTTAACTCTTGAACTACGTATGCATCGTATATACTTCATTAAATCGTAGCTGAATTGTTTTTCGTGACCTCAGCCTTCTTCACTCGAGAGTCTCGAGTCGAGACGCCTTCTTCTCCAACCGTACACACGGTGCCTTGCAACGTGTCTTTAAAACGTATTGTAGAATAAACTCTATTGTGCGGAATTAAAGTGTAATTTATTGTAAACCCATATTCCAATAGGTGTACCTGAACTAGATTCAATGCATAATTTCTAATCAATTAATACTATTATTAACTCTTAAAATATTTTTCTTTCTCAAAACACATGGCGATTCAACCAAAGTGTTGGTCCAAACTAGGCTACTTTCCTCTATAACTCTAATAGAATTTTTGGGAAAGAAATGTTACCGTCAAGAACATTTTTTAAAAGTATTCCCACGCAACTGATATTTTAACATATGTATAATAAAAATTCTGTTGAAACAAGTCACTCTAGAACATTTCTTAAAAATGGTCTCAATAAAAGAAACACAAGGAATCTTGAAACTATGAATTCCCTACGTAAATATTGCAAGTAAATAACAATAATAATGATTTAATATTCGTCGTAATACTATTCGTTGAAATACTATTCGCTGAACAGTATTCAGTACCTGTGACAATGATTAAAAACTTTGTTAATATCGATGAAGAAAACACATGTATCTGCCACTGTGCCCCAGAAGAATGTATAGAAGCAGATTATTTCAAATCTATTAAACATAACGATATTTTCGAATGGAAATTACTAGTACAGTCTTTTTGGTAAAGGCGAATTTTATTTATTACTCTTAATTCAGAGGATACAGGTGGCAAGTCTCATTTTTTAAACAAAACTAGATACCTCTCGCCACTCATTTAATGGAGAGTTTGGAGGCAAAAGTGACAATCCATAAAATGTACACTTCATTGTTACTGGCTTTAAAATACTACGCGTAAAAGTTTAGGAAAACGCGGAACAATTTCCACTTATAACAATGGTATTGATAACAATTTTTGTCAGATGTTCAACTTTCCCGAGCACTTAACCTTCGCATCTCCTAAATTACTAACATAAATATGCTTTGTCCTTGCCAATTAATTTCTATTTAAAAATATTCGTGTACTCTTAACAGTTTCGAAGTAATCAGCATCATGTACTAACAATACACTTACCTAACACAGTTGCAAATGAAGAACTTGATTCGAGTACAAGAATTAAAAACACACATAATAAATCACGAGAGAATTTCTACAAAAGTTGACAAAAAAAGCAAAACTTATTTTATGTTGCATTTATTTTTTGTGAGTGGCAATGAATGAATTAAAGAGATTAAGTTATTATCAATTCATTATAAACTGTTATCAAATAAACGAGAGTGTGGATGCATCACAGTTTTTTTTCTTAAAAAAACTTGTAAATATTAAAAAATTTGAGATTAGTTTAATTGGAACTTAAATATTTTTGAAATGTGAAGAGGTCACTTCAATCGTAATCCACGTTTAATGATGTAAGCGTCCATTGTACGTATAGTGGCACGTAATAACTGAAAGGTCAAACTTCATGATTTATTTAATAGTAACTATTAATTAGTAAATTACTGTTATTAAAAATTTACCTCTTGTATCAGAATTCTTTGTCGGCGAGTTGGCAACCGATCTCCGCGCGACATCTTGAAACGTGATCGGCGAATAGATTCTCCTTTCTTCAGGAAGGTACGATGCATCCGTAGCAATCGGCGATGTTATCTTGGAACCTCGTCTGGACGAAGTCTCCAAACTATTTTGAGTACTAAACGTAGTCACGGCAGTAAAGCTAGCGGATGTTCCAGCCGATAGTCTCTTTTCGATGGATCTTGTATGCCATTGTGGCGGTTCTTGAATTCTGATGCCTTTCGTCGTCGACGACCTGTGCTCCCTCTTTTCTAGCCAGTAAGTTTTCATTGTACCTGAAATGTCAGTTAATTATGCGTATAATTGTTCATTATCTCACAAATTATACGAGCACTCACTCACAAATCCTGCAGACATTCAACAACAAAAAGGAGTCTAACAGGATAAGCATGGGTACTCAGCCCCCCAGCCGTTTATCATTTTTTTGTCTACTAAACAACGTTCTTTGCCTAAAACAATATTCTGTAAGATTTTACATATCTCTACCACTTCGATTAAATGTAATATGGGGGTGAAAAGCCTAACCATTACCTTTTATTTTCTCAGTTATTTCTTAAGATATTTAGACCAAAAAAAGACGAAAGTAAAACTATAAACTAGCTTTATTTGGGATATTTTTAGAATTTTGAATCAGTTACTGAGAGCTGAAAGAATGATTTATTTTTCAGAGATGGTTATCGCAAATAACCTTTTGAGTGACGTATATCTCGGAAACTAAGCGAAACCGCCACTAACAGGCAGAGGGAAAAGTTGTTCACAAAGATAATCGCTCAAAGGGTTGCTTACGAAAACCAACCGTGAAAAATAAATTTTTTTTTCAATCCTTAACTTTTCTCCACCGCTGCCGAATACTCTACATGTTGTATTGAAAAAGGACGTATTCCTGTCAAATTGACTTCCTACTGTGTACGCAAATTGAATTTTCGACTTCTTCTTCGTAGATCTCAACTATTCGAATAATTTAATTTTTCCTAGCTGTTTATCTTCAAATTAACAATAAACCAATTAATTTTGGTCGTGCGTATCATTGTGTATTACTCTTACCTTTGCCTTTCACCTCTATTTCTCCCCGTTCCTTAACTTTGTAAGATGGCGACAGCAGTTCTCGCGTAGAATGCGATATATGAATTTGCATCGCCTGACTTGTTGCTTCCATTCGAGATGCCGTGTTCACTGAATCACCGAACAAGCAATACCGAGGCATTTTCAAGCCGACAATTCCAGCCACAACAGCACCACTATGAATTCCAACTCTTATTTGAAGGTGAAGACCTGAAGAAAACAGTTAGAAATCACATTTTAATCAGTCGGATACGTAAATCCGTCTTTTGGCATTTCGTTTCAACCTATGGTGTTTGAATGCATTAAATGTTTCTGAGTTTCTTTTTAAAGTGTCCGACTAGTAATCAGACTAGAAATTAAGTTATTTCAAACACAACATTTTTTATTTAGATGAATGAAAACGTTTGTACCTGTCTCAGCTCGAATAAGGCTCAAACTTTTCGAGAATGTCGTAGGTACAAGCGACTCAATGACCTAACCCCCTTAGTACTATAGACCGCCCGTGAAACCACTGTCAATTTTGACAACAGCTGATTATCACAGAATTTTCGTTTCTCAATACATTTTGCTGTTGTTCGATGTCGTTTCAAAATCTTTTTTAATAGTATATAAATCAAGAATAATTTTATTACAGTATTTCATCGGTAAATGTCCCAAATGTCTCGCACATAATTGTCCCTGAGATATCCCTACTAGTGCGGGGTGTACCTCTTTGAGGGGCCGTGAAGCTCGAGAGGCCTCGGTCGCCGAGAAATATGACACCGTGCGGCTCGGATATATCGGTGAAACCACACAAATCCGAATTTCCAACTTCTTTATTACTCCTTATTTTTTATGGGACTTCGATGACCATATTTATGGCATTTTTCTAATAAAAATCGTACCAAATATGATATAATTCCGATGATATTTACTTGTGTAATGGACAATTAAAGTTTCGGGCGCGAGGAAGGATAGCGTTTGGGAAAGAAAGAGACGCGGAGAGTCGCAGTCGGCGGCACAGTTCAAAGGTTCGCGCGTCCTCACAATGTATTACCAAGGAATAACTTTTTTATTATTACTTACTTTTTATGAGACTTTTGCTAATAGATTTGTGACATTCTTCTGATTAATGATACCAAACACGATATAATTAGGATCATATATAGGTGTATGGTCATTATGTATAAATCAGGTACATAACATCGGTGAGGCAACAGTAATGCAATGACGACACTTTTTAATTTTTAATTAATCTTTTAGGAGACTTTTGCCATCATATTTGTAATATTTCTCTGATCAAAATTATTCTGATTGTACATACATATCTATTTTTTTAATTGACGATGGAGTAAGTTTTGGTGACAGACAAAGAGAGTAAATAGTAAAGAAAGGGACACTGCAAGTCGCATCGTCTTGTTGAAAATATATTGGATAATACGAACAATTGCAAAATATGTCCGGTCACATAAATTCACCGTACAACAGTTGTCGGCCCTCCGTTGCAAATTGCATCTATGTGCCTAAATCCAAAATGTAAATCCGTGACCGTAAAACCTCGACATTGGTTTTTCCGGATTTTCTTAGGTTTTCCCTTCTCTGCATTCTTACTATGTATGATCGACCAATTCACAGAAGACAAGACGGTTAATGTGATTATAGCTGAGGTTCTGCCCGTTTTCAAAGTCGCGAAATGTCTCAGTCAGGAGAGTGTGTCTTTAATGTCTTTATCATTTAATCTCTTTGTCTGTCACCAAAACTTACTTCATCGTCAATTAAAAAAATAGATATGTATGTATAATCAGAAAAATTTGATTAGAGAAATATTACAAATATGATGGCAAAAGTCTCCTAAAAGATTAATTAAAAATGAAAAAGTGTCGTCATTGCATTACTGTTGCCACACCGATGTTATGTACCTGACCTATACATAATGACCATACACCTGTATATGATCCGAATTATATCGTGTTTGGTATCATTTTAATCATAACAATGTCACAAATCTATTAGCAAAAGTCTCATAAAAAAATAAGTAAAAATAATTCGCGTCTCTTTCTTTCCCATACGCCAGTGGTGGGCACGGGTGGAGCCCCTCAAACGCCTGCTTCTCCCACCAACCTCTCTTTCATGCAGCACGCACGTTTGATGCGTATGCTGATGTCTCGTGTCTTCGTTGCTCCGTTGTACCGCGCTTGCTGGAAGGGGACAGAGGGCGCTACGGTGTTGACGGTTTTGCCTCAATTGAGGCAAAATTGCCCATCTTTATCGAAACTTTAATTGTCTATTACACAAGTAAATATCATCGGAATTATATCATATTTGGTATGATTTTTATTAGAAAAGTGCCACAAATATGGTCATGGAAGTCCCATAAAAAAATAATGAAAAATAAAGAAGTTGGAAATTTGGATTAGTTATGTTTACATTTCTCGGTGACCGAGGCCTCTCGAGCTCAGCTATCCTTCTCTACGTTCGGCAAACCTCAAACAATGATATCCCTCGCATATAAACGTCCCTGCGCAGACCCGTGTTGTGGACAATTATCGATGAAATACTGTATATTTGTCACTTATAGGTTGCATAAAACGCAATAAGTATTAGCGATCCGGAAACTGTCTATAGTGATTATGTAAATTTCAATATCTATAGTAGTAAAGAGCTAAAAGGTGTCTATATCAAGAAGTCTATGTTAAGTGTTCACATACTGTCGCGAGTCAATGTATACAGGGTGATCCGTAACTGTTAGTCCAATCCAAAAGTGGGTACTTCTACATAAAAAAAAATAAGGTAATTATATACAAGTTGGTCCTCCTCACCGATTTTGATGACCTTGAAATATGTTGTCAAGGTCATCATTCAGAAAAACTTTTTCCTACACATGTTACCGCCACTCGGTTTTAGTTTTCGAGATATTCGCAAAAAACTATTGCCAATACTGTATTGAATTTTCCGTATTCTTGCACGCTCCGTGGCAACGTAAGCCTGTTCCGGCGCAGCGTCTGTTTACTTTTTTTCTGTAAACACGCTGTGGAGATGAGAGAGAAAACAAGGTCTCACGACCTAACCACAACTCATTCTATTCGCATAATCTTTACATTGTAGCTGTCGTCCAGAATTCAATCTAGTAATGGAAAAATCATGTGAATAGATTGAGTTGTGGTTAAGTCGTGGAGGGGGCGTAGAGGGCCGGCCGTGAACATAACATTTGTAAGAAGCTGAATACGTTACGAACGCCGTTAAGCGATCGCCTATGCCGATATACGAAAATCCAAGAGAGAAAATTCAATACAGTATTAGCAATAGTTTTTTGAGAATATCTCGAAAACTAAAACCGAGAGGCGGTAACATGTATAGGAAAAAGTTGTTCAGAATAATGGCCTTCACAAAATATTTCAAGGTCATCAAAATCGGTGAGGAGAACCAACTCGTATATAATTACCAAAAATATGGCTTTGTTTTTGACTTTGAAAATCCGTCAATTTCGCGTGCTTAGCACTTCTAAGAAGTAAATAGAACCGGTCGATCATGAGCAGATGCGTCATACAAGTGATATTCAATTGCACGCGTGTTCGTCGAATTTTCAAAGTTAATTTTCTCGAAAACAAACTCTCGTATGATCAAATTTTATTCTACGTTTTCGACTTATTTTTTTTTAATATAGAGTACAACCCCCTTTTCGTTTGGACTACCAGTTTACCGATCACCCTGTATGATATAATAATAATAGCACCAATTGAGAACAAGAAATTAATAGAGCGTTATTCAACGAAAAATTTCTGCAATCTTGGACACGATACTTTCTTGTAGGCCTACCTGTGGATCGATCTTTTAAGTCCGTTATTGCTTCGACCATATCCAAGGCCATGTCACAAACACGATGTGCATGATCGTTTTCCTTCACAGGTGCTCCAGACACAACCATATAGGCGTCGCCGATCGTTTCAACCTGATGAAAGGAAAACTGCTTTTAACACACACTGGAAAACGTTTAATTACGTTAAGAAAACACACTTCAAAAAACGTTTAATATATCACTTTTGAAAAATCAATCAACTGTACCCTATAAAATTGAAGGACACACAGGCGTTAAAAAAATGTTTGATCTACTTGACATTAAAACGTGAAATTGAGTTATAAATGAAGTTTTAAAAATATTGAACTTTGATAAATCGATGAAAGAAATTCGAATTAATATTATAATTTGGTTAGCAGGAAACGATAAAACGATAAAACCTATCATTTACTATTATTTTTTTGGTAAATCGTATGTATTACAACATTTCAAGTCACCTCGGATTTGTAAACGACAATGTAATTATGAGAGAACTCTAAAATAAACTTCTACTATTTATTGTATAAAGGAAAACAAGTTTATGGTATGAAGACAAATAAATGCTAACTCTAACTACCTAAGAATACCTTATACACCCGATTCCGTTCTGTCAATGTGTCAAATAGAGAATACATTGCATTCAGCATAGACACAACCTCCATCGGTGTGATTCTACTGCAGATTTCGGTGAAAGTAACGACATCCGAAAATAAAATCGATACATTGTCAAACATCTAAAACAATCAAGAGAGAAAGTAAAAAGTTTAATCATACAGTAAAAATTAGTAGATTTGATTCAAATTGAGCAATTATTTTCCTTACAAAAAGAGAATAGAAATAAAAATGCACAGTTTAATAGAAATTGAAAAAAATGCATTAAATGCGTGTTACGCACTTAATAGTTTTCATTTTAAACGGGTATGTATACGTTTATATCGTTAATTTAGTTTGAATTAAATGGAATTTTAAATTTGAATTAAAATTCCAATAGCTATTTTAATTGTTTTGCTATCAAATAAGTTTGCCAATCCTTTTTAAGTGTTAATGAAGAGTCCTATTTTAAAACTTTGCATGAATACGAATAACAACTTTCTTCTATTTTGTAGATAACGCTATTATTCCATCAATCAAAAATTCTAATGACTGCCAATTTAAACAATGGTATAAATGGTATATCCAACAAATAAAAAGAATATACAAATTGCATAGCTCACCTCACATGTATCTATCGGACTCTCTCCGTTTCTCAAGCGATCCGCCACTTGTTTCGGTATCATCTGATAAAGTAACTCGTCTGTTCGTTTCATTTCTTCATCCAGCTTTCTCATAGACTCCTCAAGCTTTTTACTCTTCAGTTGTTCCTGATCCAATGCCAGTTTCAGCTCCACCGATTGTTGTGTACCAGCAAGCATCAGATCCCTATGTTAATCAATAATTGTCTGTTGCAAAAGTAATTATCTAAATACCTAAATATCTATATATATTAACCTCTTACAGTATAATGTATTTTGTTTACACTCTTCGAATTAAAAAATTCATTAACAGTTAGCCAGAGAAACGAACAGGAAAGCATTACTTTTCAATTAATTGTTTAAACGTTTTTGAATTCTGCTTGAAAATCTTTTTTTGTAGAATAATAACATCGAAAAATACTATTCACCCTTCCCAAATTTGAGAGCCTGCTTTCACATAAATTACGCAAAAATCCTTTGCTTGTGCATGCGTTTGTGTATCATATGCTTAACACGAAAAAACGTAGAAATAATAATAATGCATGTAAAAATAATATAACTTATTCGTCCTCCAGTGAAATTACTATTTACAGTATTTCATCGATAATCGTCGCCACCGCGAGTCAGGCCGGCGACAATTAATGTTCAGATAATACTATTCTTTGATTTGTGTCGAACGTAGAAAAGGACAGCGAAGCTCCAGAGGCCTCGGTCGCCACGAAGTGTAACATAATACGGGTCGAGTATGTCGGTGTGAAAACAACACCTAACCCAGTAACAAAACTTCTTTATTTTTTATTATTTTTTGATGGAACCTTCACCAACATATTCGTGGCATTTTTCTAATGAAAATGATACCAACTAAGATATAATTTCGATGGTACTTACTTGAGTAATAGACGGTGAAAGTTTCGGAAAATTATTGTAAATATGATCCGAATTATATCGTGTTTGGTATTATTTTAATCAGAAAAATGCCACAAATACATTGGAGAAAGTCTCAAAAAAAATAAGTAATAATAAAAATGTTATTTTTATTGGCAATACACTGTGAGGACACGTGGGCCTTTGAAGTGTGCCGCCGCGCCGACTGCGACTCTCCGCGTCTCTTTCTTTCCCATGCGCTGTCCTTCCTTGCGGCCGAAACTTTCATCCCCCATTACTCAAGTAAATACCATCGGAATTATATCTTATTTGGTATCATTTTCATTAGAAAAATGCCACGAATATGTTGGTGAAAGTTCCACAAAAAATAATAAAAAATTAAGAAGTTTTGTTATTGGATTAGTGTGGTCTCATCGATATATTCGACCCGTTTTATGTTACACTTCTCGGCGACCGAGGCCTCTCGAGCTTCACGGCCCCTCACGGGGTATACCCCGCGGAAGCAGGGATTGTTTTGCGACGATTATTGTTGAAAATTTCGCGACAATTAACGATGAAATACTGTATTTTTAATTCTACCGCTTTAAAGCAATGATACGGATGACTGTAATTTATGTATATTGCAACAAATATTAGATACAATTAAAAAGTACACTATACCTGCTAAAGTCATGCATGGAAAGATCATTTATATAGAGGCCAGTTGCGATCAGGGCATTTAAGTCTGGCATGACGGGAGTACCAAGGTACATCATCATCTTCCAATTGTCCATGTATATCATTTGGCCTAAAGGATCATAATCAAATATTTATTATTCTTACACCAGCTGTGTGATATACTAGCATTAAATATAATGTTTATTTTAAAATATGATTTCCATTTCTGTAACGCAATTCTTTTTTCTTAATATACTGAGGCTTTCATAATATCTATAATTTATAATATATGGAACCTATTTGAAGAATCGATATTACAGACGAAAATAATGAAGAAGATTCCTGTGTTCACGTATATATGTATAAATAAATAAACATATAAATTCTTATTAGATCAAACGGAATTGGTTCAAAGAAACTGAATAATGTAATGTCTATACTTTGATCTATGGTCCATTGTATTTGGTTAATTTGTTTGTACATGTGATCTAAAATTGACAATTAAATCCTGCTAAATTTTGTTAGATTTCAGCAAATTTTTAATGAATTTTAAGTTTTATATTCTTTAAAATAATTATTAATTATTACTACGTTTCATCTATTTGATTTAAATCAGGGTTCAAAAGTGTTCTGAAACTTTTTAATGAGCAGTATTGAAATTTATTACATGTGGAATTACGAATGAAACGATGAAACGATGAAACGATGAAACGAAATTCTATTCTATTGAAGTGAAACTTCTTTAGGCGCGGTAGGCGTAAAACCTCGACGCGGTAGGAGTAAAACGATAAAACGGAATACTATTCTATTATCATATACGGTTGAGGGTTCGGCATTGCTTAATAAAGATTATGATAAAATTCCGATGATGCTAAGTGGAGATTTCAACGTGAAATTTGCATCGGAACAATCAAAGTTATTAATAGAATTTTTTAGAAGTAATTTAAGATTGGAAATGGTAAATAATCCTAATGAAGCGACAACAAGATTAGGAACAACTCTCGATGCAGTATTTACAAGATATTTAGACAAAATTGATTCAAGAATATTTGTATCATATTTTAGTTATCACAAGCCAATTGTTTCAATAATAGAATCATAGAAACTTAAATGTCATAAAGTGTTAATAAAAATTCGAAAAAAAATTAAAGAAAAAAGTTTCACTTCAGCCATGTGGTCTAAGCACACACCAATTTTTTTTTTAATGAAACAAGATATCTGTTTGTTTCGAAGCCTTACATTTAAAATTATATTTATATTTAATATTCATCTTTATCGAAATGTTTAATAGAAACGTAGTGAAATAGTAAAATTTCATCTAAATCCACAAATATTAGTAATAGTAAAGTTAAGAGTTAAAGAACGCAAAGAAAAAATACCTTTCAGTCTTAAAGTTCTGTCGTCTCGAGAGTTAAGCTCGTCACTCAATATAATGTCATCCCTCTGTCGATCACATGGCCGCTCTGTTAGGACCGGTTCTACCGTTACAAGCTCGAAGATGTTGTTCGTTCTGTTTAAAATCTACAACAGAAACATTATTCCTAATAATAAAATTTAGGAGCTAGGTTAATATAGATGAACAAAATTCTGTTCAATGCGCTTACCGAATGAAACTTAAATGCAATGAGCGGTCTAACAAGATCGAAGAATTTCGTGATTTTCTTACCAACGAGATCGGGTAATATTACCATCAGCGAATTCCCAATACTCCTTACACCCATGTCTGACCTGTAAACAGTCATTGGTTACCATATTGTATAAACCCAACAATTAATTTCAAGAGTAATAATCAAATTATGGAGAAGTTACATTTAACGATATTATAGCTTTTATTTTGTTCATTTCTGGAAGCTTCTTACACTCAATGAATACATATATCAAGTTCCGTAGTCTAGTAACAATAAAGCCGTATAGAATCAATGCACAAAATCACATTATTCAATTTTTAAGGAACTTCAAACATTTAAACCTATATAAATATTTAGCATTTTTTAATAACTGTAATAAAATTTGATAAAGACTGCAACTTCATATGAAACAGTAGCAGGATTAATTTTTGACACTAAAATCTTCCTTAAATAAGAATCAGAATTAATTATCTAATCAGTAGACTTAGCTTTCAATTTCAGCTGATTCGTAAGATTTTTCGAATTCCTTTTTGCATTGACAAATTCTTAACCCATTTGCAAAATTAGCGTATTTATACGCGCTATTTTCCTGGTCATTATCACCAGAGCATTATACATATGTATACGGGCAATGTAGTACATAACTGTATGTACAACAAATATGTACAAATTACTGAAATACGAAGCTCATTTTTCTTTTTGAAATTGTTCTTCTTAAATATAATTAATAAAAATGCTGATAATGGCATTATATTTCATTTTTCCTTATGATGCAAATGAGTTAAAAATAAAATTTTACGCAAACATTAAGAGTCTGCTAACAATTCTCGTATTTCACGTAAACGTAAACAGAATTGCACTTAATACGCGAATAATCGAATTCAACCTACCCAAAAACAATGCAAAATGGAAATATTTCGAACAAGACAGAAGCTCCAATTGGCAGATGCTTCTCTTCGCGAGTCATCGTCAGAGAAGCTTGCGTGAAAGCTCTGTTATCAAAGGTGAGTTGGAAAGTCACGTGCACAGTGTCGAAAAGGATCTCCTCCCGCACGAGCTCGATCTGTAATTCCTTGTGATAAAAATGACGAGCTACTTCTCTTATCTGACCCATCGTGTAATAAACGAAGCCGCGTCGCTTGCTCCTGTAATGAAGAGTTAAGCCTGGAATAAAGGGAAACAGATTGGTTACGAGATTTATTTGGCAATTCCTATATTTATTATACCCTGTTATTTAGAAATTATTTACTATTCGATTGGCTACACCATTAATATTAAAATTAGACTACGGGACTTCATTCAAAAGATTTTTTTAGACATGGGAAAACTGACACAAAATTTCATTTTCTTCACTAACGTATTTAGTAAACAGAAACTACCTAGAAAGTATATTAACCCTTAAGTGAACTATAAGGGCCGATGCAGCTCCACTCAAATTTAGTATAATGATTATCTAACTTCTAACTATTAATAATATAACTAATTGTCGATTCCGATGAGATTTCACTATCTCACTACGTTCCTATTTCAATGGAGATGGATATTAAATATAAATATAATATTGAATATAACGTAATTGAATCATTGCATTTCTCAAGTACATAATGAAGGTCCACTTAAGGGTTAAGTTACAAGTTTTTAACTTTGTCGTTCATAATTCTTTTAAGATTCTTACCTACTGCAAATGCATAAAAATTGACGGTCTACTTCTAATGTAGAAATTTTCCGTTGGTGAAAAAGTAATTTTTTACAATTCTACGGTTGTTGTATTAATTTATTTTTAACTATTTCTGTAATAATAAGAATCACAGATATTCGATCCATAAGAATATGAAAAAGTGAAGTTTGTTTCTGTGAAGAAATTTATTGAATGAAACATAATATGGCTCAACAATTCTTGTGTGTGTCAGTTTAATGCTTTCGTCCTTAATAAACAACGATACGATATTAACCCCTTGCCGTAGAATAACGAGTCAGACTCTTAATGAACATTGCAATAAAAATCTAAACATGGATGTTACTGCTTCCTTTCCGGATGAAATAAAATTCTATTTCTTTTTTACCAATATTTAAGCATTAAAATAAATCTAGACAGACAATGAATATAAACTTTCTTTTCTGTTTTTTAAAATTATTGAAAATAAAAAGGTTTTACTCATTCTGACCGTAAAGAAAATCGTACGGCAAGTAGTTCACTATTTTCCATGTTAATTTTGTGATATATCATTCAATTTATGAATTTTTGTTTTTACACTGAAATTAAATTAAATTCTAATGAACTAGTTGTGATATGATATTTAAAATTGTGCTACATATTGTAATGCATTATATTCTGGTAAATAATGCTAAAATGTTATGCAACTGTTGACATTTTTTTTTGTATCAGCAAGAATAACTTTCCACTAATTACGATTTATTAAAAAACCTAGCTCTTGCTTGAAACCAATGAAATTTGTTTAAAGTTCAGTGGAAACTCGACTCTTATTGAAAGCAATCAATATTAAATATTAGGTTGGCGCAAAAATAATAGCGATTTTTGAATTATAAAGCTCTATATTTTGCTTGATTTCCAAACTTGAGCTAAACGTCGAATGAACTGAAATAGAAGACTGAATACAAAAAAACATGTATGGTAAGAAACTTTAATGATATCTCTACTCTATGCTTACCACAAGGAATTTTCTTGTTAATAAATTGAAAATAATATATTCCTTATACTGGTTTTTATAAAATAATCCATGAAATTTAGAATTTGTATATAGATCCGCAGTCTAGTAATGAGATGAATCGCTTCAGAAAAATCACTGAAGTTCAAAATGAAAATCGAGATTATTTTTGCAACTAACCATATGTAACGACTTCGATATTTACCTTGGCGTGTTTCATTTTCGCAAATAAACGAAGGAGCTCTCATCCTCGGGTAGGAAAACTTGAGATATTCGTGCAAATTGTCCAACCCATTAAGGAAATCTCTTACGTGACGTCCGAGTACTGAAAGCACACGATCGTAACCATACTGGCCAACGAATCCTACGAAGTGTACACCCAGTTGATCGAAAAATTCTTTCTCCGTTATGCCAAGTACCTGTGGTGTGAGTGAAGAATATACTCAATTGGGCGGAAATAAATTAGCACTGGCAAGAAGTACTTAATCTATCGAACTAAGCAATTGTTAGAAAATTTATTCATATCAAAATGACTAGTACAATAATGTGTCGACATATGTAAAAGAGATGTACACGATATGTGAACAATTTATCGTCACATATTTGTGACATATTTTTTATTAAAATAAGACCAAACATGACATTATTTGGAGCATATTTATTTATTCAATTAACGATTTAGTAGAACCTCGACAATCCGAACAGATAATATCTAAATTCTCTATTATCCGAATACGTGTATCATTTAAAGCAATCTAATCATATACAGTATTTCATAGTTAATTGTCGTGAAATTCTGAACGATAATTGTCGCAAAACAATCCCTCTTTCCGCGGAGCATACCGCGTGAGGGGCCGTGAAGCTCGAGAGGCCTTGGTCGCCGAGAAGTGTAACATAATACTGGTCGAGTATATCGGTGAGACCACTATTAATCCAATGACAAAACTTCTTTATTTTTTATTATTTTTTTCATGGAACTTTCACCAACATATTCGTGGCATTTTTCTAATGAAAATGATACCAAATAAGATATAATTCCGATGGTATTTACTTGAGTAATGGGGGATGAAAGTTTCGGCCGCAAGGAAGGACAGCGCATGGGAAAGAAAGAGACGCGAAGAGTCGCAGTCGGCGCGGCGGCACAGTTCAAAGGCCCACGTGTCCTCACAGTGTATTGCAAATAAAAAGAACTTTTTTATTATTACTTATTTTTTTATGAGACTTTCTCCAATGTATTTGTGGCATTTTTCTGATTAAAATAATACCAAACACGATATAATTCGGATCATATTTACAATAATTTTCCGAAACTTTCACCGTCTATTACTCAAGTAAGTACCATCGAAATTATATCTTAGTTGGTATCATTTTCATTAGAAAAATGCCACGAATATGTTGGTGAAGGTTCCATCAAAAAATAATAAAAAATAAAGAAGTTTTGTCACTGGGTTAGGTGTTGTTTTCACACCGCATACTCGACCTGTATTATGTTACACTTCGTGGCGACCGAGGCCTCTCGAGCTTCGTTGTCCTTTTCTACGTTCGGCACAAGTCAAAGAATAGTATCATCTGAACGTTAATTGTCGCCGGCCGGACCCGTGGTAGTGACAATTATCGATGAAATACTGTATTAGGTCAGTGAATAAGTTCTTTCCCGATTTCTTGTTGTATTTTAATACGAAATCGGGCACGAACTTTTGCACCGACCTAATACATCACGATTCATTGTAGAAATCCATAAAGATTTAATCTAGCACTGTAACTACATAGGTTACTGGTTTTATTATCTGAACACTCATGTTCCACTGATTAACACGGATAATCGACGTTCCACTGTTTCGTGAATTAAACGAGTAAATGTGATCCAAATTGTGTCGTATTTGGTGTAATTTCATTTTAAAAAATGCCACAAATATGTTTGTAAAAGCTTCATAAAAAAAATGATTATTATCGAAACATTACTGTACTTAATATACGCACATTCGACAATGTAAGAAAGTCAATTAATGGAAAAAAATTAAGCTGAACAACTTCTCTTATTTAAATATTACAAGTGTTTCACTACTACCCATAAATTTTTCTTAATTTTAACATCTCAATGAGCCGACATTATTTTGTCTTTCGTGAAGAAATCAAGATATTAGCTGTCTTCGAATATTTTCTTCAAGTGAGATTCAACAGGTGACAACAACTGTTTTACTCTATTTCTTTAATATAGAGACGATGCCGGTTTTCCTTTACAATATCCAATCAAATAATTCTTATAATGGTCATGTTAACAATTTTGATTGAGCACTTTCTGTCAGAGATAATATATGGGCATGTAGCCGGGCACAACAATGAATTATCTTTAAGTTTATTGCTGAGATTTCTTTTCACAATATTCTCTTAGAAAACAAAACATATTTGTTTTCGATCGCTCACATCTTAATAAGCTTCTTAGATTCTTAAAATTTGATTGAAGAATTATTTAAGAAACAGAATAGGAAATATATGATTAAATATTTCGATATTATAAATCTCACATCTAGTCCGTAAACAATTAATATTAAATTGGCATTGAGCAAAATACTAAAAATGAAATTAATGTTAACATATCGAAAAATTCCCACAAATGCGCTATACTTTGTCATAGTTATTAAGAAAAAAGCTATAAAAATTTAAAAAATTTTAAAACATAAATTGATTAGATAATTTAACTCACAAATTGTTACACATTTTTTATGATGTGAAATTGTACAGGTATTGTCATATTCAGGATGTTTCAAAGATTTTTTAAATTAAACGACATATTTCAAGAGTACCTTAGGTACGTATAATAAGTCTTTTCTAAAGGAGCTCTTTAGTATTTTTGGAATCATAAGATGCTCTAAAGTTTTAAGTAACTGTATACATCACTGCACACAGACTTACTATATTTGAAAGCATATGATGCTCTAATTGTAAATTTTGAAACAGCTGTTTCATTCCATATAATTACATATAAATCATACCTGAATTGCCTTCTTTGCTAATCTCGGTATCAGATTCTCAGGATAAACCTGATGAACACTAAAGCTTGGTTGATCTACAGACGCCTGTCGTCGAATTTCTTCCCATCTATCTTCTCCGTAGACTTGCCGAATATATTCGGACATGTTCTCTAATATCAGGCCGTACATTTTTGCTTATTTTCACTCGCTTCCTGCTGAAAAATGTTTGTTTCATTTTAATCCATCGAACACCTACAGTCGATTCATAAAGTATTTAGACACTAAATTTCACATGCCACTTACATACCAATAGTAGGTGGGAAACTGACGACCCACACTTCCTAAAAAATGCTGCAAATGCAAACGTCTCCAAAAACAGTTAAAAAATTTTCTCGCAAATGAAACTATAGAAGCCCTAGATTTGAAGATTTAAGTCTTCTCTTTACAACGACTCCTTAAAAATTGATGTACGATTTTTCTTCACTGTTTTATGGAACAAAAATGAGGTCGTGTAAAGCCCTCATGGTATAACTTATACTACTGCAAAGTTGGCGGCACACGTCTCATTCGAAGCTGGATAAAACGACTAAACAAAATCGTATATCATTTTGTAAAGTGCTGATGTAAAAACGCAGACCAATCTAAAGATTTAAAAATCATGATGGTTTCAGTGACGAAAAAATTTTTAAAGTTTGTTCAGTCGTGCACTTGCCCAATTGATATGTACAGTGCAGCGTGTGCAGATGGTACTCTTGTGCATTTCTGCTTGCACTTTCGGTATTGACGTTATCAGAACCAAAGGATATATAAAAAATATTTGTGGTTGTGAAAACTGAACTGTAACGGTTGGTCGCTCGGAGGTTGACTCTTTGACTTGATATAACTTGTTTAAACGTTGCGAGCAGAATGGTAGACTCGAGCAGAATGACTTTCGTTGCTTTATGCAGCTAACCTCGCTGTGGGTGGGATGCAAGAATCTCTGTATTCTATTTTGTCTTTCATTGGTTATTAGAATAACTTGTCAACGCCTGCCTTTGCGGAGGGGGTGCGGGCGGGGTAACCTTGTGCGCGCCTCCCCGAGCAATCTCACCCCTTTGGGTATGGGGGAGAGTCCGAGGTGGACGCGCGGTACTCTCACTCGATGGGACTGGTAAGGCGTTGTAAACCTGGGCCCGGTAAAAAAAGTAAAAAATGAAATTGGAAAAGTAGCAGACTAAGGGTAGACTGAAGTCTGCAATGCAGATGTTTGCATGTAGCGAAACATCTGTTTCGTCTTAGGACGGAACAAAGTTTTCACAAACGTTTGAATGTATAACAATTTCGAAAAAAGAAGGGTCTTCAGTTTCTCACCCGTTACATCATGAAAAAAATCTTAGAATAAAATGAACAATAGATTAAGAAACTAGAGGATTAGAGCTATAAAATGAGCCCAAATTTATTGTCCTACGATAATTTTTTACGAAATGATCAAAGTTTAAATATAGACAATTTTCGAGTATCTCGTATTTAGTAGAGATCGTGATTTTGAACGTGTATTAAAAACATCCGTGTATACATGTATTTACATACACATACCTCGGTACGTGTCATTTTAAGTACACGGTTACATGTGTACTACTTCACGTATGTTGAGTTACCGGTGTAATTCGTTTAATTTTTAGAACATTTATATTAATTTATGTATCGAGACTACGGTTTCACTTTCGAGGATGTTGTTGATATAGTACACGTGAAATAGAGATCTCTAGTATTTAGTATTCAAACACTTCTTAGATCCACTGTAGTTCACATATACAATAATATAATGTTTAAGCTTCCACCAGAAGCATAAATCGTGTTAATTTTTTGGATGAAAAACAGCGGAATATACATTAGCACGCTAACTACCGCATGAGTTATCGTCACATAATTCACTGTGCAGCTTTCTAAATTAATTTTTGTGCTGATATATTGAACAAATTAAGCTTCGTTAAGGTTTACGAAATGTAAGGTAAAACAATGTCTATATAATTATATTAATTGCTTTGATATGTTGTGGGATAGGAAAAATAAATAACTGAATACTATTTATTTTTGTTATTGCAATAGGCACGATTACTAGCCGCAACAAGTTTAAAAAATTGTTCACTTTCCATCAACATAGTCATTTTTGCAGGGATGTAGTAGGTATAAGCTTGTCATTAGATTACAAATACTTATGCGAAAGCATATATCCATATACCATAAGGTACTGTTTCATACACTGAAATGTATGTTAAATATTGCTTTCTAAGATATTTGTTTTTATATTATCTATACTTTTTGCATATAATATCAGATACATAAAAATCTGCAGTCTAGTTAATATAGTAAATGTTAAAGATGTTCTAATTTTATTAATATGTTTCAAATTTGTTGTTAATGATCTTTAGGATCAATTATTTTAAGAATTCGTACACATAATAATATAATTATATCACTATAAAAATAATAAAATTTAACAAACCGTCCTAGAACGATTGCGAAAATTTTCTGTTACATGCATTGTCCATTTACAACAAATAAGGGCACTTGATTGATATTCGTACAGTAATTATGCAAAGAACTAAAAATCAATAACTCAGAGGAGGTAAATGTGTCATCCATTTTGTATTGTATACATAATTAATTTGTTAATTAAATTGTATCAAAATTGACATTCAGTTAAGGTAATAGACTCAATGATACTATGCAAACTGCGGATTTTATGCATTTACGATCAAAATGAGTAAGTGACATTTAAAACACAAGAAAAATAGAATATTGATATATTATTCTTAATGTATTAAAACCGTTAAAGAAAGTACGAAATTATTATTTGGCTTCTGTTTCTTGTAATTTAAACAGAATGTTTTTTTTCATGAAGGTCCGCAGTCTAGTGTATATTATGTACATAAATTGGTGGTATTAAATTGTATAACACAAGCTCACGAAAGTATTCGAACGCTCTTGAAATCAGAATAATTTGTTTAAAATTGCATCAAACGACTTCACGTTTTTTAGGCAACTAGAAGCATTAGTTTACTAAATGACATGCAAGAAAGACTTTTAAACAATTGCAATTGTTAAGAATTACATGAGATAATAAAAAAGGCACTTTTTAAAACTTTTTGTATTTCAGCCCGTATTGAAAATTTAAAATATGCGTCTTGGAGACCCATGTTAGTTATGCACTGGCAAAAGATTTCATCGAAATCGATTAACGTACGCACGAGTTACACGCGATTGAAAGTGGTGAACATCGCAGTTTTGCACGACTTTTCGTCAGTTTCTGCTTAAACTCCACAGATTCTTACATCTTTCTATGGGTGCTGTTTTTTTCTACGTCACCCGATTTTTATGAAATTGTCAGCATGCGCATAAATAACATAGATCTACAAAACGTATATTTTAAATTTTCATTACGGACTGAAATCATGTAAACATACTAACACGAACCTCTGTTTATTACTGCGCCAACAAAACACTGTATTTACAACTGTACACCAAAGTGGTCGCTAATGACCTCGATGTTAATGCGACCTTTATAAATAAACAATATAAAAAAAAGCTTTGAAAAGTGCCATTTTTATTTTTTCATGTAATTCCTACCAATTGCAATTTTTTCAAAATATTTTTTTCACGTCAATTAGAAAATCAATGCTTCTAATTGCTAAAAAAGAGTGAAGTTGTTTAGTCCAATTTTAAAACAGTTATTCTGACTTAAAGAGCATCCGAATATTTCATCAGACTGTGTACATCTCTATAAGAAACATCAGCATCGAATATCACTGTCGTTGTGGCGCATTGTGCAAGACCATTCCGTTTGTATTTTGAAAACGAAACGTGATTTCTGACTTCTATCAACGTTATTCCTAGGTTCTCTCGATCACGTGAAGTAATTCGATTTTTTCCTGCTTGCTTAGTTTTCGAACTAAATTGACAAATATTTTCATAAATATTACACTTTGGGTACCTCTTTCGTTCTAACCAGTTAGAATTACATTATTATTACATACATTATTATCACCGTTAAAGCACAAGGTGCCTTCAACGTTAAAAATTTGCATGTATATTTCTAAATCGATATTTTTTATTAATAGGTATGTCGGAAGCTGTACCTGAGAATTAAGTAAATGCTGTAGACTCGAATTCAACTTACGAAGACCTATCAGAAACGTTTATTCAAAGTTATAAATCCGACAAAAAGTTAAAAGTCGAACGGTGTAATTGCATCGTTGTACCTCTGGCAGAAAACAATCGATTAAAACCATGAAAATGATTGCCGAACATATTATTTGTGCCAATATTATACAGGGTGTCCCGCGACTCATGGTCAATCGATTAGGTGATTCTACATGTACCAAAGAGTTGAAAATAAAGACTAAAATTTTTTCATTTGAAGCTTCGTTTTCGAGTGAATCGAGTTTGAAAATTCAGAGAATACTCGTACCATTAGATAGAAATCGGCTGTCGCGTCTGATCATGACCAACCAATTCTACTTTATGCATATATTAATGCACGCGAACCCGACGAAACTTTTACATTCTACCAAATATGAAATAGGAAACTATCTACCCCTACAAGAAAATTATAAAAAAAATTCAAACAGTATAACAAAGCAATAGAGCACTGTGTAATGTTACTAACGGCGAACATGGCAATGGACATTTTCACAAGAATGTACTGAATGCTTGGGAGTGATTAAACCCTCCCTTAAGTCAGTGCATAATTTACTCATTCTGCAGGTTATAAAAAAACAAACGTATTCATTATTATATTAATATTTTCTTCATATTCTCTACATTTTCCACATTGAAAATATGAATAGTTACAATGATAAACTCTCGATTTTTTTTATCGAATAATTTTTACTAAAGGTAGTTGAATGCAAAGTAGAAAATCAGAAAATACAAATACAAATATCTTAAAATTAAAGACCTAACATAGGATACATTCATAAATAAACCAACACGTCTATAAGTATACAGGATGATCGGTAACTGGGGTACAGCCGAAAAGGGGGCGATCCTACATAAAAAAATAAGTCGGAAATATAGGATAAAATTTTTTCATATACAGTCTTGTTTTCGAGAAAATCAAGTTTGAACTGGCGTATCTGTGCATGACCTACGAGTTCCACTTCTTACAAATACTAAACACGCGAGCTTGAATTTTCAAAATTGATTTTCTCGAAAACATAACCTTATACGAACAAATTTTATTGTACATTTTCGATTTATTGTTTTACGTAGAATGACCCCCTTTTTTATTGCACCAATAGTTACCGATCACTCTGTATTTTGAGATCGTTCTTGTTTAAGATTATTTTTCGCGTTTTTTTGTAAAAATAATGCTGCAACGAGACGCAGTCATGGTAAACGATTTATTCCAGTTCGTGATGTCTCGTCGACGATTTTATGAAGATTCTTTACCATAACGGACGAAAATAACTCAAGATCAAGGAGCTCCCGAGGAACAATCTTTCCAGAGCGTGACGTTAAGACCGCGGACGATTTCGACCACTTTCGGATGCTCCTCGCGTTTTTTGATTATGATGAACACTGACCCCGAACCTTGAAAGGACGAGGTCTGGCCGACGTTTTTGCTTGAATTGAAATCAACCATCCACATAAGTAAGTGCACGGTTATTATTAGACCGCTCACAATTTCACTCACGCGTGCACCTTCGCCGATAGACACGCACGCCTCGATTTGCCGGTGGATGAAAAACGACGCTCGTCTTCGTAAATAATTCTTTCCTTATTATTACCCGATCGTTTCAGAAATTCATACTATCCACAGTGACTCCAACAAATATTTGAACACCGCATTTCCGATTTTCAAAAAATTATCGATAAGTATTTACTATTTTGGTTTTCCACTTTCGAAAAATCGACTTTTCTTCTTTTGCATTTTCTGCAAGTATAAATTTTGTAGAATATGTGATCGAAAGGATTTGTTTGGAGTCGTAAAGTTAACGTAATTATAGTCATTTGAAGAATGCATCTCGTATTGCGAGATATTGATAGTTGAATCTTCAAACGCGTTTTTCTAAAAACCACTTTTTTCGGAACTGTTCCTACGATATCTCAAGTTTTACTACACCAATCGACTTGAAATTTTTAGAGAATCTTGAGCATATACCCTGCTATGGCATAATCGAAAAATTTTAAAATTCATCAATTTTTTCTTACTTTTTTAACGTACTAAAGGTAAAAAAATATTACAAAATTAGTAATTTCATTTAAAAATGCTTCCATTTTGTAAATAATCAAGATTTTTCATTTGTTTTGGTTCAGACCATAACTACATGAATACTGGATAATAAACAACATCAATTTGTATTTCCCACCCGTAGAAAGACCGGAATTATTGCAACTGTCGACCCATGTTTTGTCAAAACATTCTCCATAAAAAGATATGTCATATAATTTTGATTATTTTCACATTGACGAAATTACCCCTGTACTTCAAATACGAATAGATACATATGTCCAATAGTAGTCTCCCTGAAAAAGATTCCTAACAATTTGTACAAAAACTATCTCGAAAACCGAAAACTGTCTCCTCAAACTGTTGTAATTTCATAATGTAGATAGAAGAATAAACCTACTACTAATTTTAACACTTGAAGCCTCTACTTTCGCATTTCATTGTTCATTTTCGTCGAAGGTACTTTTGTATGATATGGCAAGTGAGTATGGAGCAACTATGGATTTGAAGATGGCAGCTTTGCCGGGAACAATCAACCAAAACTTGATGTACAATTTTTTTTAGTCGTTTTACTGAATTTTGAATGACAAGTGTACTGCCAAGTTCACAGTTATACATGTAACGTATACTATGAGGTATTTACACGATCGAACTTGTTCTCTATTTTTTTTTTAAATCTACTTTAATATTGTACATAAACTTTTAGATCATTGTTGTAAAAGGGAAGTTTCCAACTTCAAATCTATGCTGAATTCGGCCACCAAAAAAAATTTCCAACGTTTTTAGATACATTTCAATCCAAATTATAAAAGTCTTGAGAGAAAACGTGTCTTCAGTTTTCCATCTACTACACTCCGGGACCAAAAGATGGCACATCTTACATTTTCTAAAGTTTTGTATTAAAAACTGGTGAAAATACATTTTTCATGTGATTACATAAATTTGGGCATGCCTGTATGTAAATATAACACGCTCAATATTGTCCAGAATTTTCACTTCGACAAAATTCTATAAAATCAAATGTAACAGTAGTACAAAAACGAGTCAAAATGATGGTAAAAAACCTGTATTTCTCAATTGTACATAAGCTACTGTCCTGTACTGAATAAAATATCTAATAACATTTCGTGATTTATATTTGATAAAGACAATAGATTAATAAAAATGGGCCGTAGAGAGCAACTAAATGCTCGTGAAATATGTACCATATCGAAACCACCAAATGAACACTATTCAGTGGCATAAATAAGAAAGTCACAAACAAAAGTCGTAAAATTATAATGGCTTTATCGAAAGATCCATAAAATTATAGAAAAAAAAGAGTTCTGCATGTTCGCAGGTCCTATATTTTCGCGAAAACCGGGTAACAAAAAGGACGACATTAATATGAAGAACGTGAGACGCGTTTTAAAAAATGTATAAAGAAATAATGCCGAAGAGTATTATTTACGAAACAGAAAAGATTAAATTTACAATTTTTTAGATGAACATGATAGTCTCAATTATTATTATTATGATTTGAGACAGTTGCATCAAAGTTTGCGTCATCGTCAAATTTAAGATGGCGGTGTAATGCTTTACTCTGATATTGGTTATTATAGGAAAATGGACATATAATTTATTGCAGGAAAAATAAATAGCACAAAGTATTTAGAAATTATTATTGAACAAATTAACGCATATATCACAACTATTGCTGAGTATAAATTATTTTCCACGCGAAAACGCTGTGATTCATACTACAAGGGTAGTAGAAGAATATTTTTTGTCAACAAAATTCAAATTTTGGATTTGCCAGCAAGATCTCTCCATCTGAACGTTATCAACAATAGTCGGAACACCCTCGTCAGGGTAGTATAAAAAAATAGCAGACAATTTGAAACCGTTGAATGATTTTAAACAACGTATTCAAGAGAAGTGAGAAAAATTGACTGAGGCAAATACTAAACAATTATATAAATATTCACCCAACAGAACCATTGCTGTTATTAACAGTAAACATACCGAGCATTAAAAGTGGCTAGTCTCAATTGTCGTATAAAAACAACAAGACTGAATTTATTTAGATTTTGTGTGATTTTTATTATAATATATACTTGTGTAAAGAATTATAATTTCAATAATTTTATAATAAAACATCCTAAACAGGTCATCTGACCGGTCATGGTACGTTTAGTGTCAAATGTGAAGAAGGCGCATCGAAATATTCAATGCAAAATATCATTCACAAGTCTGTTGATATCTTAAGTTTCTATACATGTGTGCTATCATTTTGTCTCGCTAGATTTTAGCAAAAATGTTATTTTGTTAAATAACAGTAAACAGGTTGTTAAAATCCAATTTGGTTTTACTTATATGTTATCAAATATTATTAAACGTTATTAATCGTACCCTAAAATAGTGTGTAGAAACAAACTCCAGTTGAAATGTGAAAATAAATTAATATCATTAAATATTAATGTATGCTATCTTTTTGTTTCGAAATGTTTATCATGCGTAACATCTTAGAAGAATATGAACGATGGATTGTGTGAATGGAGGCTCCAGGCTTTAAACACTCCAAGTAGTGTAGTGTAACTCCACATAAATTTTATGCATAAGAACGCTTACTTCGGGTGTGACTCGATATTTTCCAATTGCCAGTTTAAACATGTATTATGTTCTGAAATATTAATTTGTTTACTTCGATAATTAAAATTCGATGATTAAAATCTTTGCGATCCTACTGTGAGCCAGCTCGACATTAACTTTTGTACCAGTACATACTTATTGTACTGATTTACATTACATTCGTCAATAAAAGCACAATTACATGGTACATCAGAACAATTGTACTATTTTTCAACTGTCCTACATAGGTTAGCAAAGTTACATATGGCGATATAATTGAATTATACGATGTTGTAGAAAGTTTTGAAATAAAAGATAGGGAACGCTTCGAACTACAAAACGAATAAGCAATATACATCTATATAGCTATTTTTAGTATAATTAGTAAAAAAATTGTTTAAATTTCGTACCACTCAAGGAACTGTTTTTAAAGTACATTTTAAATAAAGCACTTAAAATGGTTGGTTGGGAATAAAATTGAAAAAATATTCAGAATGCAAAGGGTTAAATATCAACAATTTTCGAGCATAAGAAATTTAGTGTGCCAATATCTTTTGGTGCCACTGTATATTGCAATCCACTGTGAGTTGTCGTAATCCGCAGTTTGAAAATCCATATGCCGGAGATTTCACAGATCCAGCCGGGGACTCACAACAGTGCTCGTTAAAACAAAATCATTAATAGGGAGGGTATTTATTTCAGGATATTTTTCTAGTGACTCCACGGTCGTCCGCCTAGTCGATCTTATAAATAGAAGTCGCAGATGCGGCCACGAGATATGTGTGCACACGAATGCACCGATCGTTCGAAATTTTCCAGGAAAAGATAGTCTCGGAGTGGAGGAGTATCAATGATAGCAATTAAAGAATTCGCGTGACTCTCGCAATAATGCTCTAATACTTTGCGCATACTGGTAACGAAACGCGAGTGTCGACCGTTCTTCTTTTTGTCTTGTGTTTGGTGATGCTGTTCGTCTTTCTCGATATTAGAGCTGATTTCATTAAACAGGGTAGTGAAGTAATTGATCTGGTAAACTTAGACCGATGAAGTGGCTTTCGATGACATAATTTGAACAGTCTTCTGGTATCAATGCACAGACCCGTCCATAAGTATTCAGACAGTTAGCTATTTATATTCATGCTACAGAAACATGACTATTACTTAATTAAAGATTTTAATAATATATTTCAACAAAATAGGAACTTATTAATCACAGTTACTACCAAATGAAATAAACATATTGAAATTAAGTTTCGCTTATACAAATTCTACTTCATTTAAATAACCTTTTAATTCAAAGGTATTCAATGTTTTTAATATTGTCCACAACTATCTCACTCTTTTTAGGCACTTAACCCTAACCATTCTGTCTAATTCTGCCCATTGGAAAAAAGAATAGACGGATGCTACTCGATATCCTTATATCACATCTTCATATAATTTTTAAATATTTATAAATAGGAAAGAACAATTCTAGAATGTTATTATTTGACTGCAAACGTGTAAGAAATTTTTATATTTTAAATTATTTGAATTTGGTATGAAATAAGAATTTAATTTCCTTAGTATCTTCCGGTCAACTCATGATGGGTCTCGTTAGACTCATGTCTTTTAAAGAAATATAAGTATACAGAATGTGTAAGGTAATAAAGAGAAAATAATGTTTTATGTAACTAGTAAGCATAAATTATTTGTAAAATACTAATTTAAATACCCAACCTTGTTCGGGATTCATAAGAAAGTGGAGAAATTCGAGAAATTAGTTAAATTAATTTAATTTAATTAATAATCTATATCTTCCATCGTGCACCAAACAGTTACTACTCCAAATTTAATTGTTATCGATTAAGTGATTAAGTAAGTGTATTAATATACATGTGTTCATACAGATGTATATATACACATTTGTACATAAATTTGCATATTGTTAATTAATTACTTTCTTGTTATTAATCAATTACAGTATTGTGCATCCAAAGAATGTTGTACAATTTAATATCTTAATAATAAAGAGGAAACACAAACGTTCTCTTAACAGTAATGTTAAAGGCAATTTGTTAACTTTAGAAGAACTTCATAAAATCAGAATCAAATAACATGAAATGAACGTAAGATCCTATTGACATTCTTAAAACAATTTTCTTTCATAATAAATCGCGTAATTCTTCTTCGAACAAAAAATTCGAAATTAGTTATCCTTAATCTTAAAAATGATGTAAAAAGAAATTGGATTCAAAATATTGTTATGTCTCACAGACTAAAACCTTACCAACAAATCAAGGATTCTACAGTATGCATTTTACTTGTTGAGTGCTTCCTCATAAAATTTTACTTTCATTATATTTACGTTTTCACATCTCATACAATAACAACAAAGCATGCCTGGAATACTTATTATTTCAAGTATACATCGCAAATACATTCCAATGGTACAACTGCTATGTGAGCAGAAGGTACCGGCATACATGTTCTCAGCATATAGTTATTGAAGCATAGTCATCGAGTTCTCATTCTGAAATTGCAAATATTTCTACGAATTCAAAGTATCATTGATAAATATGTGTAGATGAGAAGCAGACAAAATCGAGTTTTTTTATCACCGGATCCCATACATTATACACCAAGTAATTGGTTAAACTATTTATTAATCATTTATAATATCTCTACTTAAATTGTGCATTTGACTTATTATAGTAAAAGTTCTTGTTACAGAAATATTTGAAAGAGGAAACAATTATTCACATTAAAATTATTTTTGACTAGAGAAAAAATGAAATATTTTGTTCAACACTTTAATTAAATATTATTGGAAAATGATGTAACATTATCTTTTCAGAAAGTTAGATTGTATCTAAAGTACTATAACTAACATTCTTATTCTTGTAAAAGTATAAATAAAATATCGTTGTATGAATAAAATGTCTCATTACAATAATGAATCTATTTCCACAATGGTTTATCAATATTGCAATCTTGACTTTTGTATTAATTGTTATAGGATCATACTTATCGATATTTAGACAATTGCATTTAGCAAAATATAGCCTTACAAAAATCGTAAAAATATTTTAATGATGTATTGACAACATTTATTATCATATGTGATAATAATGTTTTATCATATATCATCCAAAATATAATTAAATAGCTTATTTAAAATAAAATATTCACAATATTACATGAGTAGTTCGAGACAAATAATTTGAAAATAATAATTTGTATGGTTGAAACAAACAATTTATATATCATGTTATCACTGATCAGTAAAAATAAATATTAAGATGTTACAATTACAACAACATTAATAAAGGTATAAAGTATAAATAATAGTCGTTATAATCATATGTAAACTGCGGATGTACATGAACTTCAAATATGCAAAAATCCTATGCAATTTATGCACGAAAAATATGGAAATATGCACAGAAAATATGCCCGGAATATATGTAAAATGTATTAAGTAAAGATATGTAATCAACAATAGCACTGCAATTAATTCCGTATATTATAGTTTGCATTACAGTCAATTACAATCATTTTTTCTATATTTTCACTGGTTAAATAGTGACATTTGTCAATAAAAATTAATGTGTATATGTTGAAAATTACCGTTCTACATCGCAGGATGTTATTGGGACACATTTAAATTTTTTGCCCACAACGTCCTGGCTCATTTTTGGCCGCTCCTCATTTTCATTGCATAATATTTTTGAATTATTTGACAATTCTGCAAATGTAGTATTTTTTCCAAAATGGCATTAACTTTTTCTTTAATTTTCACACCGCAATTACCCGGTATATTTTTTAATTGCATAATACAATTCATGTATCTTCCAACAGAGACCGTCAATGATGAGCCCACGGTTTCTTCAATTTTTCTATTGCAGGCGATAAAATATCTAAATGACTTTTAATATACATTAAATGCTATGCTAATTTTTCTTCTTGTAATACTTCCTCCGCAGTTATATGCAGTCATTGTTACAGTCTCCTCTGAATTAAATGTTTGAACTAACTAAACATGTAACATAAATTAAATGAATTTTTATTAAATTCCAGAGAATCTTATTTGACCACTTATATCTATTTTAAAACATATCTTCATATCTCTTTAATTTGATCAAAGTATTCCGCATAAACTATTGCTGCATTAATCCATATGCCTCATCTAATTAACACAGGTTCTCTCTTTTTATATGCTTCAATAAGATAGTGGGGCTTTAATAAACATTTTTTTAACGAAGGATATTAATTGATTCACTAATGAATACTGATTTCGTACTTGCTCAGCAACTCTGTCTAATCCACGAGCAACACATGTTACGTGAATCATGTTTTCATAAAATAATTTCAATTTTTTCCCACTTTCACCATATATGGAGCAGCATCCGTTATGAGTAAAATTACTGTTTCTTCGCTACCATTAGGTAATAAAATATGCACAGAAGAATTAACAAACCGAGCTAAGGATGCATGGTTTACTTCTATTAATTCTTTGGGGCAAATGCGGTTTTATCACTTCACTCTTACACATTTTCCCTACTCCTACATTTGCTACATATTTACCTATATCAATATTATTATATCTTCTATAAATATTACCTATAACTTCCGTAATATCTCCTAAACATAAATTATAGCATTCTTAGAAATAATTCTTTCGAAGCATCGATTTATCGGGAATAGATTGATTTATATATTTAATTAGAAAATTCCTCCATATATCATTATTTAATGTTCTCCAAAGCATGTTAATGACAACCATAGCACGTGTTAACTCCATATAGAACTGATTTTGGTTAGAAGTCGTTTACTTCATTTTCAATATTTTCTGACTCGCGTAAGTTAGCTCCTTCTGAGAGATGCTTCTTATGCCAGGAAGTATTTACATGTTGCACAAGTTTTCATTTCTTCTCACATTGTATCTTTTTATTGCAAACTATGCAGTAAATACTTGAAGGTTTCCTCGACTTTGTCAATAACGATATTTGAACCGTTTCCAATCTAAAATTGCAGCAATACTTCAGTATTTCTTCGAACCATTGGCATTTTCAAAGAAATGACAAAAAGTTCACTTCATATATTTCACTAACCACTCTAATCGTATCTCACTCTAGCAGTCGTTATAAATTTTAATGAAACTGAACTAGGTATTTGATAGCAAACACAAACTAACAAGCTAATTCTTAACAGTTTACGCTACATATCTATCATTGATGGCTGACAGTTTATCATTTCTTAAACAGATTCAAATTGACGAAATAAAAATGCCACATAAAAATGGCGTATGCAATATGTTATTGAATATGCTGTTAAACGTAAATATGCAAAGCATATGCAGTATGCAAAAAATGCAAAATTAAAATACATTTTTAGAATATAAAAATGACGTTATAAATTTCAGTCCAACTCCCACATTTTTATCTTTCTTTTATCAAAATATGCATTTGCATATATGCAATCTAGTTATAAGTGATGCGCACGGAGATTTAACGTTTAATTTGTATGGGTTTATTTGTGATCAATCTATGGTGAATGTACAATTAATCGTAAAGCATACAATTTTTATTATCAAATAGAAACGTTTTATGGGAAATATGCATAATATAATAATTATATTTGTGAACAAAACATTTTATATACGTCAACCAACTCTATACTACTCATTTTATTTTTCCATGTTCATGTAACAGGTACACTTCCATTTTAAATGTATACCCAGCACTGAAGATCATTAGATAAATCTTTCTTCGAGTTGCTCATTAAGACGGCAACCGTTATACTTGAATAAGACACATACAAATCGATAAATTAGCATAGCAATCAAACAAATACATAAATTCATTTCATATCTTTATTTAAATAATTAAATTTTGATATTTTTAGTCCCTACTCCTTTAAGAATATTCTAGCATGTTTACCAATCAGCTTCAGATAGATTTTGTAAGATAAGAGTTAATAAAATTAAAGTTTTATGAGTAAAATATTAAAATCAGAAGAAGCTTACAACGAAATATTAGATAAATAAACCAGTTATGTACGTACCAAAGTGATCATGCAATAATTTGTTTAATTGATTGATACTACGGATTACAACTATTATTACATGTATCAGTCTTTAAATGCCACCAGTATAAAAGATTTGATACGTCCACCATTCTTTCGTTTGATTAAATAATGTAATACGTGTTTCTAAAAATAATTAATGCTTTAAAACGACCTAATAGAATGAATTAGGTTAACAATTTTTTCGACGGATAAACAAAGATCTGTAAACCTCAGTGACTCAAAGTTAATTAGGAGTGTGTATCGCTGTAGCTATTTAAAAACTTTGGTACCAACATAATATCTTTTGCAAATTTTACGGTCTATAATATGTCATACACAGTCACCTTTTTTCACATGTATTAATAAACAATAAATGTTCTCTTTTAGTGTACCATTTGACATGTCACATTATTTCACACATGTTTTTTACTACTAGATAATTAATTTTTATTAGACAATATATATGAGAATAAACAATTTTTTGCTATAACTGATGCACAAATATATATAAATATAAACTACGAAAATATTTTTATATAGAATTCATTCCTTCATTTCTCCCAAAGTAAGCCGAATTTATGCTACAATTATGGTGAAATCAATAACTGTTCTTTTTTATTTCTATTAAATATTGTTGAACCTAATTTATTGTTTCAATTGTTAGTGGAATAAAGTGGATACAATTATAACTGTGAAGACTATTATCGAAGGGAACGGTGGAAGTGAACATATAAACTATCTTGTCATAGCAACATTTTAATAAAAATAACACTTCAAAGTATTCTCAGAATGTAAAAGTTTAAGGTAAATAGCATAACAATCGTATCACAAGAAGAATGGTATTATCATTTCTTTAGAATATTGCAACAAAACTGACAGGATTGTTAAGTACAAATACACTCTCTATATCAGAAAATTAACTTTACCAAAAAATTAACACTTTCTGACGATAAAATCTCTAGATGATTTGTCAATTACACGTACAAGTGTTCTAAATAGACAGCCTATTCACCGATCAGGTGATCGAGATTGTACTGTGCATATAGTGTCCAAAAAATAAAATTCGTGTTGATAGAAAGTTTAACATAATCGAAAAGAATTAGATAGTAAACTAAGTCGTTACGTTTATGACTGCAGTCCATTGAATTTAAAACTAAACCTAACAAATGACCAATTTGAGATTTTTCACATTCAAATTCTTAATATTAGAAAGATGCTTTCATGAAAGATGATCGAATCAATTTCTACTAAGACAACACGTACCAGTTACTTTTCAGGCTCGGTAGATGTCGATTTTCTTTCAAGGAGCAACTACAATAGACTCTTATATAACGCGATAAAAAACTGTTTAAAAAGACTGTATGTGTGTATTTTATATGGCAGTTAATGTAAAAAGCTAAAAGTAGAGAACATTGTACACTTAGAGCAACAGAAAATACATATACAGTGAATTCCCGAGAAATCGTCCATATTTAATTTGTGATAATATCATTAAAAAAAAGTACGACAATAATAAATCAGGTGTCATTTTAAAGCTTACGGCTTCTACTTTTACTAACCATCATTCATTTTTTCCAAAGATAATTTTGCATGACATGACTGGTAGAAAACTGAAGACATGTTTTCTCTCGAAAAGGCTACCAATTGAAATGTCCCTAAAAACGTTAAAAAATTTCTTTCATGAATGAAAATCTACCGTTGATTTGATCGTTATTGAATGTGATTACAACGACACAAAAAAACTTTACGTATGATTTTTTTAAATCGTTTTATTGACGATTAATATGATATATATGTATGACATAACCTTACAGTAGTATAGGGTACATCTCACGGTTTTCATACGACGAAACTTGTTCCCCAATTTTTTATCCATAAAACAATGAGAAAAAATCGTACGTCAATTTTTGAGGAACCGTTATAAAGGGGAGACTTCAATCTTCAAATCTGTGGAAGATTCATTCACGAAAAAAATTTGTTAATGTTTTTACAGAGTTCTCAATTACAGCATTGTTAGGGAAATATGGATCTTAAGTTACTCACTTTCTACACCATGCAAAGATTTCTTAGAAGAAAAAGAATAATTGTGTGTGAAAGTTGAGGTTTCAAGCTCCAAAGTGAGCTCAGATTTGTTAGTATTCGGTTATTTTTTTACGAAATTACAACAAGTTAAATATTGACAATTTTCGCGAGAATCGGAAACTCAGTGTTCAAGTATTTTATGGATCCACTGTACTGCAGGCTTTTTTATCAATTTTTGATCGCGTTATACGAGAGTCTATTGTACAAGTAAACCGAAATCGGTGCAAAAATAATTGTGGTTTCTGTTCTGGAATTTTAAAGCCATATATTTTGGTTAATTTCCCAATTTGAGATAAACGACGAATTTATGATTTATGATCAACTTTCAGTTCTTTTGCAACCTGATGTTTTTCGAGAATCTGTTTCGATAACAGTCCTTGGTTCATCATTATTAGACTCCGGATCTGTATGCCAAATAAAAGGTTTGTGCATAAAATGCAAGACATAGGAACTAATTCGAAATTTATATCATACAATAATCATTGTAACAGAGTGAAAACAATGTATTCATACCATTAAAGTCTTTTAATCTTTCCACTATTTTAAATTGCATCTACTCATTTTCGTCATGAATGGATACAATCCGGAGTTTAAACGTTATGAATTGCAGAAGAACGTCCGCGAGCCTCTTCATCTTCAAGACTTTTTTGTCTTTGTCACGGAATTGTTGAAACCATTGTTGAATTGTATTCTTATTAATAGTCCCCTGACGCTAAACGTATTCTTAATATTGCGAACAGTTTCTGCCGCTTTGCATCCTAATCTGAATTCATATCTATAATAAGATCGCACGAATTTGCTTTTTGTACATTTTCACTTTGACAGCAAACATCACCGAATAATATACAGTTACGCCAAAAGACAGGCCATAATAAATAGATAAATGAAGCTTCGCACTTTTCATTGATGTACTATTATATGAATGTAATGGGATAAAACGTCGCTTCAGGAAAATCGCTGAAGTTTGAACAGATGACAACTGCAATTATTTTTACACCAACCTAATAGCATTATGCGAATAGAAGCCGTCGATTTGGAAAAAACGCAAGGACTTAGGTTGCGGTCTAATGACTACCGGTTAGTAGAACTCACAGAACAATTCGCCAAGAATGCCACTTCACTTGCGTCACTGTGGAAGCAGCGGCCGGAAAGACGCACCGGTGCGCTCCCGCGCACAAAAACGAATCCTCGAGTACACGGGGAAAATCTCAGGGAGGCCTCCAAGGTAGATAGACAAACAGACAGGCACGAAAAGGAACCAGCGTTATAGTACTGAGTTACACATTTCGCAAAAGCGCCGAATCACGTGTCCTGCGGGGCAGCGCAGTGTGTGGAATAGTCGGACAAGCAGGATCTCCCCCTTTTTCCGTCTTATCCTGCTCATCCCCCATACCCTGCCGTGATCTATCCCTCCCTTTTGCCTTTCTGGCTCGGTCAGACCCATTTACAGAGACGTCAGAACGTCAGAAGTCGCCGATGTCAGTGACTTTTGGATACACCGTCACTGCTTCCGGGCAACTAAAGCGTCATCACAAAAACGCGCCTACATGTTTCCCTTTTAATAAAACACAAACTATTTGGAATTTCTCTAAGCTGTTGTTTCATACTGAAAGTATCGCCTAATGCAATAATACACTCCGGGACAAAAAGATAGGACACATTAAGATTTACATGAGTCTTATTTATTTTCATTAATCATTTATTTTATTTATTTAATAACATACGTTGGCTCATGAATATATTCGAACGCCCTCTAAAATAATACAGCTTCTTTAAAATCGGACTAAACGACCTACCTGTTTTTAGCAATTAGTAGCTTCGGTTTATTAAATGATGTTAAAAGATATTGAAAAAATTGCAATTGGTAGGTTATATGAAAAAATAGAACAGACACTTTTTAACCCTTAGCACTCGAATGGCGACTCTGAGGCGCCACTACAAATTTCTATGCCATTATTCAAAATATTGTTTACATTATTAAATTTGTTTAGATTTGATAAATTACTAAACATTTAAATATGGTATGTGGTACTACATCAGTTTCATACGTATAAAATGAAAAAAAATTATGTACAATGGAAATATTATAGGTCAGAAGAAATGTTTGATTTTTGAGTTGAAATAACTCCGAGTGCAAAGGGTTAATATTTGCATATGCATTTTGTAGATCAATGTTAGTTATACTCAGTTGACGCAGACAGAAACGACACGCAACGAAAGATGTGAAAATCTGTGGATTTTAAGCAGAAACTGATCAAAAGCCGTGAAAACCAACAATTTTCACCACTTTTAACCGCTTGTAGCTCGTGTGTATATTAATCGATTTCGTTGAAATTTTCAACATGTGTATAACTAACATAGATCTACAAAACACATATGTTACATTTTCGTTATAGACTCAAATAAAAAAGTTTAAAAAAGCGCCTTCTTTATTTTCTTATATAATTCCTACCAATTGCAATTTTTTCCACGTCGTTTAGCAACCAATGCTTCTAATTGCTTATAAAAGTCAGGTCGTTTAGTCTAATTTTAAAATAGTTCTAGTCTTTTAAAGGGCGTTCGTATATTTTCGTGAGCCACTGTGTCATAAGTAAAATCAAATTGAAGTTTTGCATACTGTTCAGTTTTATTTGACAAAAATAACATTCTTGCCGATATCTAGCATGACAAAATGATAGTACACATGTATAGAAACTTAAAATATCAACAGACTTGTGAATGATATTTTGCATTGAATATTTCGATGCGCCTTCTTCACATTTGACACTAAACCTACCACGGCCGGTCAGATGACCGGTTTTGGACTTTTTATTATAAAATTATTGAAATTATAATTCTTTACACAAGTATATATTATAATAAAAATCACACAAAATCTAAATAAATTCAGTCTTGTTGTTTTTATACGACAATTGAGACTAACCACTTTTAATGCTCGGTATGTTTACTGTTAATAACAGCAGTGGTTCTGTTGGGTGAATATTTATATAATTGTTTAGTACTTGTCTCAGTCAATTTTTCCCACTTCTCTTGAATACGTTGTTTAAAATCATTCAACGGTTTCAGATTGTCTGCTATTTTTGTATACTACCCTGACGAGAGTGTTCCAACTATTGTTAATAACGTTCAGATGGAGAGATCTTGCTGGCATATCCAAAATTTGAATTTTGTTGACAAAAAATATTCTTCTACTACCCTTGTAGTATAAACCACAGCGTTTTCGCGTGGAAAATAATTTATATTCAGCAATAGTTGTGGTATATGCGTTAATTTGTTCAATAATAATTTCTAAATACTTTGTGCTATTTATTTTTCCTGCAATAAATTTTATATCCATTTTCCTATAATAACCAATATCGGAGTAAAGCATTACACCGCCATCTTAAATTTGACGATGACGCTAACTTTGATCACGTTCATCTAACAAATTGTAAATTGTATCTTTTCTTGTTCGTAAATAATACTTTTCAGTATTATTTCTTTATAAATATATGCTTTTCTGTAAATTGCAGACGATTGATTTTATCTTGCTCATTTAAATACATATTCTTCTGCAACTTTCTCCTTAGGAAGTGCTTACACTTTTTTAAAACGCGTCTCACGTTCTTCATATTAATGTCTATATTGATTCCGTGTACAATTAGCCTCACACTCACCTTCGAATTTGATGTCGTCCTTTTTGTTGCCTGGTTTTCGCGAAAATATAAGATCTGCAAACGTCCAAAACTCTTTTTTCCATAATTTTAAGGATCTTTCAATAAAGCCATTATAATTGTACGACTTCTGTTTGTGACTTCTTTATTTATGCCACTGGAAAGTGTTCATTTCGTGGTTTCGATATGGTACATATTTCACGAGCACTTAGTTGTTTTCTATGGCCCATTTTTATTAATCTATTGTCTTTTTTAACACATGTAAATCACGAAATGTTATTAGACATTTTATTCACTATGTCTCATGTTCGATACTTGTTATTCAGTAGCTCATGTACAATTGAGTAGATTAGGTTTTGTGCCTGTACTATCATGTTGTCCCTATTACATACTACAAAATATACATTTGCATTCGTAGAATTTTGTCAGAGTAAATATTTTAGATAATATTGAGCATGTTGTACATACATGCACGCCTAAAACTAGTAATGACATGAAAAATGTATTTTTACCAGTTTTTACTATAAAACATTAAAAAATGCAAGATGTAATATCTTTTTGTCCCGGAATACGCATTCAAACATATTTTTGGCATTGCCTATGGTCATCTTCATCGTTCGAAATATGAAAAGGTGTTCTAATGCTTTGCCATGCTACTTAATTTTCTTTATAATTTCCATACAGAGAGATGCTGTCTATTATTTTTCATTTTGTAAAAAGACGAAAGAAACCATCATTTTAGTAACAGTTTTCTAAAATATCATTCGCTCTTATACCAGTTTTATCTAATATACATACGTATATGCAGTACTATTTCTATGCTCTCTAAAAACCACCAACTCTGCAAATGTATGAGAGCACAGAATTGAAGGTTAAAACATGGGAAGAAAACTTTTGTCATATGAAAGTTTCTCTAACTGTGTTTCAAACAAGCTGGTGTCATCTGTTATAGCTGTATGTACAATTACTTCAATCAAAGCTACAGCACAAATATCTGGGTATGTGGTAGTCATGACCCAAATTGTGAAGGCGTAACGAAGTGTATTTGTTGAATTCATCTATATGAATTCTCCCAATTTTTTTCCTTTGCGGCAGACAAATTGTTCTTTTTCTTTCGTTACATTAAACAAAATTAAACCTTGCTGTATCAATAGAATTCTTTTTCGTTGGCATTTCTAATTCTTTTAATAAATCTACTTTACAGTATTAAAACATAAAAGGTTATAATCATAAAATAATTGTAAAAAAATTACTAATAATATTGTTGCGAATTTCATTAATCATTATCCTTTTAATTTAACGGTCTTCACTTAGGTAATTATTTACTAGGCAATAATTTGGACGAGCTTGAAATATGTTATTAAGGTCCCTATTTTAAACAACTTTTGTCTGTACATATTACCGCCACAAAATTTTATCTCGGCCAATCATTAATATAAATAGTTACCTCTAATTGCTTAAAACAAGTAATTCGATTTAACTAATATTTTCTAATAACGTAAAGTCAAACAATAACATCATATGCACAATAAAATTTAGAAAATGGAGTTTAAAGAATGCACGTAACAAATGATTATCATTAAAATTATGGAATAATTATTACCGTTATAAAGTAGTAGACACGGCAATCATAATTATATTGTATTTGTTCTAATTTGATTTTATCAACTAGGCTATATTTTATACAAATTTTACAATTATATTTTTATCTTAATGTTTTAATTCCATTTCTAAATGCACAATTCAGTGTAACATACTTCACGTTTTTCCTTTTAACGTCGCAGATTTTTTAATTTTCCAAAGGTTTGGAGTTTAATATGATTCATTTCTAATAAGATCCTTTAAGGGACACGTGTTGCAGCCATCTGACCAACTCGTGCGTCCTCGTCGTTATTGGATACGGTTATAATTGTCCTAGTATACTTAATGAACGTTCAAGCAAATTACACGACATCGAAATGCTCCCTGTATTGTGCTCTAAATTGATATTAAGCCCGATGGGGGAGGACTGTCGTTTCTGGATGAGCGTGTGCCATGTGAACGCAAAGGAAAATGTTCGCTTTTCGTAGTATCCACAATTTATAAAGTGGTCTTCGTATGGCAATCGAAAAATTATAATTTCATAATGAAAAGAATGCTGGCTCCAAGTAGCGAAATTAACTGTAATCAGTGTGTAATATATAGTGAATCAAAAAAGTATTTAAACCCTACATTTCTGATTCTTGAAAAATAATAAAAACCAATAGTAAAACCATAAGCCTGAACTCATTTTAAAGATTGAAACCTCTACTTTCGCAAAGCAGTATTCACTTTCTTCGAAGATATTGTTACATGATGTAGCAGGTTGGATACTGAAAATTCATTTTTTCTAAAAACTGTTGCAAATTCAAACGTCTGCGAAAACTTTCAAAAATTTTCTCGTAAAAGAAACTGTCATGGATTTGTAGATTGAAGTCTCCTCTTTACAAAAACGACTTAAAAATTTATGTACGATTTTTCATCACTGCTTTATGGAACAAAAATGAGCAACAAGTTGGGTTGTATAAAACCCTCATGGTGTAACTTATACTGCTGTAAACTGTAAAGTTTTAGGCACACCTCTCATTCGTAGCGGATAAACCGATTAACAAAAATTGTAAATCAATTTTTAAAGTATCGTTGTAAAGAGGTGGCTTCAATCTTTAAATCCAAGGTAGTTTCAGTCATGAGTAAAATTTTTCAAAGTTTCCACAGGCGTTTAAATGTATAGCATTTTTTTAGAAATACAGCGTCTTTAGTTTCTTACCCGCTACTTCATGACAAAGATCTTAGAATAATATGGGCAATAGATTAAGAAACTAATAGATTTAAAATGAACCCAAATTTATTTTCGTATGGTAATTTTTTACGAAATTATTGCAGTTTAAAAATATGCAATTTTCGAGTATCGGGTATTTAGTAGAGATCGCGGTTTTGAATGTGTATTAAAAACACCCAAGTATACGTGTATTTACATACACATACTTCAGTACATGTGATTTTATACAATGGGTGTACAAAGAATTCGTACACCTTTAAAAATCGAATAACTTTTTTAATGTTGGATCAAACGACTTCAATTACTTTGAGATTTCAGACGCATAAGTTTACTAGGTAGCGTGTAAATAATTTTTTTCTAAAAATTGCTATTGGTCGGAATTGCGACGAAAATAATAATGATCAGAATGTTTAACTTTTTTATCTGTGCCTCTAATAAAAATTTAAACGACGTATTTTATAGATCTAAGCAAGTTATGTACATGTACAAAGTTTCATCGGAATCAGTTAACGTTGTTATGAATTACAAGCATTTAAAGGTGATTACATAAGGACAAAATTAACTAAAAAGACCGAAAATCTGCGACTTTCACCCTTAAACATTAATCTTGTAATGTTTTTAGCTCATAGCAACATTAACCAACTTTGATGAAACTTTGTGCATGTACATAACTTACGTAGATCTGCAAAAGGCGTATTTTAAATTTTCATTATAAGCAAAGATAAAGAAGTTAAAAATTGTGACCTTTACTTTTTTCATCAGAATTTCGACCAGTAGCAATTTTTAGAAGAAGTTATTTACACATTACCTAGCAAACTAATCCTTTTAATATTTCAAAAGAATTGAAGTTGTTTGGTCTAATTTTAAAAAAGTTATTTCATTTTTAAAGGTGTACGAATACTTTTTACACCCACTGTAAGTACATACACGGTACACGTGTACTATTTCACGTATATTTAAATACACGTGTATTGAGTTACCTGTGCATTAATGCATTCTTATCTTAATTTATATAAGTTTTAAAGAACATTTTTAAAACTTTTCTTTAAATTATCAACTTTATACTATAAGCAAACATATGTAATGTATTAGGTTGTCCCAAAGTTTTTTAAAAAAGCAAATTGTATGGCTATGTAAAAGGAAGCTTGGAAATTAATATATAACACGTACACGAATAAATGATCACTTTGTTTGTATATATGGTCATGTTATTTAACAATGTTAAACATACACATTGCGAAAGAAACTTTTGCACAACCTGCTAATAAGATCACTACGTTATAATTATGGCAACAATATAATTGATTTTATTAAAAGCAGAATCACCTAGACATCGTAATCTTGAAAGAAAATTCATAAACGTATTCTTATCTATATTTGCATTATAATCCGATAAGTTGATAGGAAACGTCCAATAATAAGAAAGAAAAATCAGTAAAAGAGTGCATTGCATTCATAAGTGAGTATATCATTCTTTTTTATTAAGGTCCTGATTATTAGCAGTTGAAATTGTATATTTAAGAATTCAATATTGTAATTGACATTGTATTAAAACGTCATTAAGAAGCTCATTGCCCTAGATATGTGTGCGAGGGAATTAATATTCAACCGAAACGTCGCAGACAATCGTGGGGTAACTGTTCTAATGGGTATATAATTTGTATATTTATATTCTTTATATCATTCGCACAATTGCATTGGATGACAATAGTTAATTTAAAATATTATCGAAACAATGATCGTGAAGTACATGCAGCTAGCATAAAAGTTTTAGAGTTCCAAAAATCATGCTCCTCTGCAAGAATAATTCTAATAACCCTATAATTTAAATTCAATTTGTATGTGTACAATTTGATTTGAGAAGGCTTTCCAAAAATTCGAATCTGCTGATCCTACGATATTTATCTTTAGATAAATTAGAAAGCGTGTGTATTAGCATTATAATTACGTTTTTATTTAGAGAAGACTTTCCAAAGATTACAAATCAACAACTGAGCCAATGAAAAATATGTGTATCTTTTCGATAGCCTCCTTCCACAACGTAACCAATTAAAGAGCACGTGTATGCAAGATCACCGACACTCTGAGATATCCAATATTTCCCAGAGACGTAAACACGCGTATAACATCAAGATAAATACTATTGCTGAAGTGGTGAGACTCTTATCATTTTATTGCGACGATCCATCCCGAAGTATTCTATCATACGAACCGTCGAGTAATCCACGTGACGTAGAAGTTCAAGGGATGCAGCAGGTGTTACAACCTGTTCACCTCCACACAAGAGAAACACGTTCACGTTAACCAGCTATTTTCCTATGTGTGAACATACGAACAACCAACCGGGGCGCATACTCGAGATCAATCGCAAAGAAAATCCTGCGCAAACGCAAATTTCCTCGATGCTACATAAACATGCGACTTCTCTCGTTCCGATTGGAATCATTTTTCTTTAGAATCCTACGTTTGACTTTATAATAAACGTGAAGTAATGAATCAACGTAATAAACCCGGAGTAAATTATGAATCTTCAAACGCTCGATACAGCCTAATGTACACTTAAAGGACACAAACTAAACAACTTGTTAACACGATGCATTGTATGTTTAAACCATTGTAAACGTAAATTTATAAACTACATAATTTACAACATTAAGTGACTGTTACATATATTTAGACAATAAATGTATCTGAAAGATGAAAGAATGAAGGTATCAAACATAACACTTTTTAATATTAGTAACAAAACGGTACTAATGTTTCAGTGTTAAACTGGAAGCAACAATAAAAATCAAATTACTAGGAATTACTGTAGCTATCTACAACGTATTTAAATAATTTATTATGCGAAGGAGGATTGCATCAATTAATATACGTGATTAATAACGCTCATTAGTTATTGACAGTCACTTCAGAAACGGATTTCAGTATTGAATTATTTAATTAAATTTCGTGGTTGCGAGCAAAACAATATACAAAGCAGGGAACGATGAGAAATGACAATGTTCATACTTTTGTGATATGTGAATTTCACTTTCCAAAAATCATGCGTTTCCGACTCCAAAAAAGTTATTAATGTCACTTTCAAAATATGCAATGATATAAAGATCAATTTACTAAAACAGCGCGTACTTCAGTAATTAAATATATTCGCAGTAATAAAAATTAAAATCTACCGTTTGTGAACAGGTTTTGATAATCTTTTTGCAAAATAAAGTAAAATATAACCGATTTATGACGATTTAATATCAATTTATACTTAAGTAACACTATAGTTACTAGTCAAGTAAGATTTTCAATGAAAAAATATAAAGAAAATAAAAATACTTTGAATTGATAAAAATTAATAATTACTAGACTGCAGATTTGTATGCAAAATAAAAATTGTCTGTATTAGTTGCAAGACACGGTAGCTACATAGACATTTATTTCTTTTCTTAAAGATTTGATTGAGTAAAAAATAATGCAATAATAGTTTTATATTTTTTAAATGATCGTATCTACGCATTTTTGTCACAAATGTATAATATCTGTAGTCTAATAATTACACAACTGTATCTACAATTTAATCCCACTGATGTGAATATGCCTACCAATATTTTAAGAATTAATCGAACGTATATTTTCTCTTAATGAACTCTTATCCGAGCAAAACATTAGAACACGCGAATCTTGGGGAGCAATTTGCAAGCGAATTCTACCGTTTCATTAGAGAAAATTAGAGGAGCACACTTACCTCATCCCACCTCACTGTGCATTCTCCTTTTACCCACTCGAACGTCGAAGTTCTTTGAAAAATTATATTAATCGTAGACACCAGAGTGAAGAATTATATCTTTTATTTAAACGATCACGAGACAAATATCCATTGTATTATACTTCTTTATTTATCATCGCTAGAAATACTATCAGTAAAAAGTAAATATATGAAACGGAGACACAGTTCTGATCTGTATCTTATCACAAATGACCGGAGCGACGCCCGCAATGTCGAACGCAGTGTGTTCGGTAATTTTATTATAAGAGGAATGCGACTTTATTGTAACAGCAATTGCTTCGGATATTTCCTGAATGAATCTAGATGAGGTCGGCGTCCCTTTCGCGTCTATTCGAAAGCCAATTTATGACGAACGATTCACGTTACTGAACGATTGACGGGAGACCATAGAGCTACCGGTGTCCGGCCAACAATCGGACACGTTACTTACTGACCACAATACGAGACACCACTGTCTACATGGAAGGTCACTGTTTCCTGCTATTAGCCAGCAAACTCGATCGGAAAGTCAAGCGATGATGTACGTCGCTCATATAATAAGCCGATATACCATGAGTGACTACCAACGAGCCGTCGGAGACGTAAATCGCGACGGAAGGCGAGTGAGTTGTCGACGTAAATCGCGACGAAAGGTGAGTGAGTCGTCGGGGCGATTACATTTGCATGCAGCATAACGCGGTCCTGTAGAAAGTGAAATGGTAATCACATTGGTTTAGTCTCGCGAAAGAAGAGGCTTTAACGAGCCACGTACGACTACGTCAATCATTGAAAACTATCCCGAGCTTATTATTAGACACACAATTCGATTTTCATAATGAATACTTCAATAACTATCGGTTCTGTATTCGACCAGTGACCGCATAAACTTCCAAGATGAAATAATTGAATTTATCTTCGCGTCAGTGATAGGCAACGCCGAATGCTTTTGTAATTAAAATACGTGTAAAATACCGAATACTTCGATAGTTATGCAATTACAAAATACTTCTAACGAATACATAAATCAGTTAGCGAATACCTTTGCATTTTCTATTTCATTATGATATGGAATGTGTAATACTTCTGTAATTTGTGTTTAATCATCGGATGGCGGATCATTCATGTAACTATAGTATATGTTTAGTTCATTGCTTTATTTATTTATTTATTTTTTTAATAAATATGTTTTTGAAGGCACTTCTTGTAGACACGTTAATCTGTCTATTGTCCCTAATGTAACAGCTGTTTAATTAATTCGCCAGAAACTGAGTAATTAATACTATGGGTCAAACTAGACGCGGACTACACCGTCGAAGGGTTAAAAGCTCGTCAAATACACAATACAATGGTATTTCATATTTTTTATCTGATAAAGATACAAATACTTGTATGTACAGTATCGCAGCCGAATAAAAAGTAAATTATTTCCTCAGTTGTGCAGTTGGAGATAAATATTTCAAACATCAAGCTTTGAATTTTGGGTGAAATATTGCTGCAAAAGTATTCGCCATTCCATACGAACCCTTAAATACAAATTACAAAAGTATTTTACATTCCATATTATGATTAAATACAAAATGCCAAGATATTCGTCAACTGATTTATGTATTCGTTAGCAATATTTTGTAATGGCATAACAATCGAATATGCAATAGCTGAATACATTTCGCATTCCTAAAAAAATTAATTCGAAGCTGATAATGTACTTGTCATACAAATATTTTTTTAAGTACGTTTCACTCAACACTGCTTCTCGTAGAATCACTTGTATGGAGAAAAGTTTCTTATCTTTTCTGTTTTTACCCGTAATCTTGGAACGGTTTAGAACTATCCCGACCACTCAGTACAAACGGAAGTTATAATATATGTATATGTATAATTAATAAATTATTTATATATTTTACAAATTGTTTTCGAATTGTGTATAAATTATTGCCTGAACAAAACGATAATCAATTACGGCATGTTCTAACGAAATAGTGTTGTTCTTTTTTGTGCAAGTGTTTATAATATTGCATTGTACATGACAATGAAATACTAAACTAAAACTCAACGAAGTGCTGGATTAACAATTACAATATAACATATTTTGTTACAATCATCATTATTTTGTTCTTAAGTCAGCTTTAAAATTATCAACATGTTTTAATACATCTGTACTTTTCAATTTAATTCCACGCAATAATATTTTCTACACGGAGTTAATTATCTCTTCCAAAATAAGTATATTTGTATATATGTAGACTACATTTTAAAAATATATTGCGAGAATTCAATTCTCTGATTCTAAATTAATTGCAAAAATTGTGGCTCTTTTAAATGCAAAATATACTTTAAAAATAGATATTTACAAATATACAGTATCATTTAAAGAGAATGAAATAATTAAAGTAAATCATACTGAAAGTATAGGAACTATTTACTACATTAGTGCCGTATTGCAAAATACATAAATAATGTAGGTAAACTTTTATGTAAACCGCTATTTTGCTATGATTAAAATATATATGTAAAATATATTTTGCAATAATTGACGAAAAAATAAAATAATAGAGTTTTGAAACTTTTTTTTAGATTTGGGTTTTGAGTCGTTTGGACTTCTAGATTATTAGCGACATGATCAATGTTATTGCAAGCACATCTGATTTTATATCTATTAATACGAGTTTGTACGAAATGTTGACATACTATTTTGAGGAATGTGGTCAAGCAACCTTGTGTTAGTATTTGTACTCATGAATTATCGCCATTTTTAATGTTAAATATAATTACTTAACCCTTTCAAATCCTCTATCGGACCTACTCTGACATCGAAAATTTCTAGTTCCACTCCGATGTGACGAGTACTCTTAAATAGGTTTTTTAAAGCCCTTTTAAAATGTAAGCCTATGGTGAAAAATCAGATTTTAGTTTTCAAATCAGGTTTCCAAATTGGATTGGAAAGGGTTAATTTGGATAAAAATGCTTAAAGTCTCTTATACCAGAAATTTTAAAACGATAAATTTAGTTGATATAAAATACTCATTAACGGCGCAATTTGTACTAGTAATGTTTTTCTTTTCTTCTTAGTCCACCTTTTCTTGTCCACTGGCTTTTCCTTTCGATTTTGATGGGAATATTACGAACAATGACAATTGTATCGCGGAAAGGAGAAGACCAATGGCGTTCTGGAACTTTTAAAACAAAAAGTATTAGTGTCTGATAAATAAGCGAGGACATGTTATCTGCTTACATAACCAACTATATACTTACGATGACAAACGCGTTATTAATTATAATACCATATAATAGCCATTGGAAAGTAACAAGTGTTCCCATAAATATTAGAGGGAACGGAAGCATATCTGTATTTTTTGTCTTTATTATCTCTCCCTGATTGAAAAATAACAATAAACATATGATTATAATTTACATAAAAATTAAGAATCATATATATGTATATATGGAAAACTTTTAAAACTTACAAGATGGCAAAGTGGAGACGCGATTAAAAGTAGCAATAATACCGTCACGACTAAACCGAATCGGTATTCGATCTTCTCAGGATTCTCCACTTGAACGTACGCAAGGAAGACCGCAACAAGGGCTGTAATCTTGCCCATCAAAGCAAGTATATCCTTCTAGAAATGTGCAAGATCTCAGTTAAAATCTGTATACATTTTCCAATTGCAAAATATTTTCAATATTTTCAATTTTTTTTTAACTTTTTCAATAATTTTTTCGTATTATGCAAATTATTAACGTTCTTTTGTAAAAATTTACATTTAAGTTTAAAAACTAATTTTATATGTATCAAGAATTTATACACCAAAAATAGATTGACTAATTGTGTCTCAAACTTAAACATTACAAATGAGTATTTGTATTACATACCTCGCGTAATACAATAACCAATAAATAATACGATAAATATCAGCAGCAGCATAATTCAAAACACTATATACAATGCGCAAGGAGACTCGATAAGGCGCAATAAGCGAAAAAACAACACAAGGCGTCAATCAATAAAAATATAAATAATGTTTAAACATATGATTAACCACCGCACGCACGCTCACATATAAAGATCCTTACAAATATCCATGTTTACATCATTCTCTCCGTAACTGTGAAAACTTCTGGTCTGCAGAGTAACAGTTATAGAAGAGGTATTCTACATTCTTTGTAGTGTTCCGAACGTAGAGAAGGATGGCGATTGAAAAGAACGAGGGACTGAGGTTCAAGGCGTTCGGTACATATTAAAGAACTCGTGCGGGCTCGGCCTTTTAAATTAAAAAATCTAGATTCCTAATTTTTTATTTTCATCAATGTAACTTTTACGATCATAATTACTTGTGTAACAAGTGATTCAAGTTTTAGACATTACATTCATGGCAGGGGATAGAAACACAAATTCTGTAAATGCGAAGTCCGAAACTATAATCGCTTGTAACGCAAGTAATTATGATCATAATGATATCGTGTTTTGCGTCATTTTAATCAGAAAGAGACGTATACGACGGTAAAAGTTTCATGAAAAAAAATTAAAAATTAAAGAAGTTGCAATCTTTTGATTCGCTGGCATTAGTGTGAGTTTTCCCGATACTCGGCACCTCGCTGACTCAGTCACTGGTGCCAAGGAGGATCTCCGACTGATAGGGATACAATTTTAACCATTACGTAGAGATCTTTTTCACAGTTACAGAGATAATACTGTACTTATTAGGTTTTTACATGATACTAAAGGAATTAAAAGACAGCTTGACAAAAGTAACTATTCGAGGTATATTAAAAATGAACTATTAACCAAAATTGAAACAAAATAAGTAAAATAATATACTTAAAAAATATTCATGGTCACCAGATTCAAAATAATACATACTTCTAAATTTGAAGGAATGTGTTATATATGTACATATAATGTACATAGAAATAATGTAATACATCGAAATACACCAATTTGTTTAAATTTTCTTCTGAACTTTTTATCGTGTCCAATTTTTAAACTTATACATATTGTGAACAGCAAGTCATACTTCTTATATGGAGTATATATTTTAGAAACATTAAAAGCAAAATGCAAAGTTAATAAACATGTATTTAAGGAAAGTAATAAAGCCTGAATCAACGACATGCATATTATTGTTTAAAAGACTATCCATACCGTTTGAGGTGAGTAGTAGTAGTACACAGCCATATATACTACATTTATGAGTAATCCAAAAACATTAACATTAACCATTGCAGGATCTCTCAGAATAAATGCATATTGAAGCATCAAAGTGGACCTATAAAAAATGTTTAATTGACTACATTATATATTTATAGCTCCATTATTGTAAAAATAACTGACAACTTATCAGTTACACCAACTGATTATTATCAGTTACTTCAGTAGTACAGCACAGTTGGTCTTGATAGAAATATAATACATAATAAAACAGAAAGTTGTATACTTACATTCCTATACCTCCCAAGAAAGGCATCGGATCAAAACCTTTTGATGATCCTTTTTGGTAAATATCCTTACATATTAAGCTGTAATTAAATCATACAAAAATTTGATTCATTACTATTGATAGTAATTCAGTAATAGAAACAGAAGTATACATTTAAAAAGATACTTAATAAATTTTTGTGCATAAATGGGCTCTTACTCCAAAATTCATAAATACAAAATTCAAGATGCATAATATTCTCCTGTTACGAGCCAGGGCCGCGAGCAGCACGAGTGGCCGGCGAAGGATTGTTATCCTGGGGATATGGTCTCAATTTGTTAGTTAAGGTACGCGGACGAACCCAATGCGAAATCGGGGAGCCGCTAGGATTATAGACAGCGAGGACGAACCCGATGCGTAACCGGGGAGCCTCCAGGATTGGAATCAAGCGCAGACGAACCTGATGCGTAATCAGGGAGCTGCTAGGATGGTGAGACTTCGTGAACGAACCCAATGCGAAATTGGGGAGTCACTAGGAGAGACGTGCAAACGAACCCGATGTATAATCGGGGAGCTGCTGGGAGGTTGGATGAAAACACAGACGAACCCGATGCGAAATCAGGGAGCTGTTAGGAAGCAGACGAACCCAATGCGAAATTGGGGAGCTGCAAGGATGCGGACGAACCTGATGCGTAATCAGAGAGCCGCTAGGGTGGTGTAGTGAGCCTCGTAACTAGTATAATTTAATTGATACAATCCGAGCGGTTAGATTGTATCGTGTGGGGACTTTCAATTATTTGGTTAAAGGATTTTAGGATAATTATGGGTTTAGTGATTTGCACGAATTTACTAATTAACACAAATATATTCTAATATTTAGAGTGTGTGATACAATTGGAATTGTCGCGAATAAATGATGGAATTGAAAGAAGATTATATTACCTATGGATGCGCAATGTTGACGCACAGCCAGTGCGGGGTCTAGGAGTAACTTTCGAAAATGCCAGATAGATAGATACCGAACAACGCGGAATTCTATGAGGTTTTTACTTTGATCCGAATGGGAACTTTAGCCCGATCTCACTAGTACTAACTACGTTAGTACTAGCCCGCGAGAGTAAAAATGTAAGAGTTTAGCCAAAATCTTATTTTTGGTCACTTTCTTAGTAAAATCGGGTCTGAGTTCATTCATCGTTAAAAAGGTCAATTATGATATGAAATGTTATCTAGGGCGCTTCCTGCCAGAGACGATATTTAAGGGATTCATGTGAGAAAGTTGAATGGGAATTCGTTCTTTAACCGTAACACTCCCATCACTAATAGTTCAGAAAATAATGTAAAAATCAAATACATTCTTATTTTTTATCTTTATTATGTATCTTTAATCACACTTGATTAATAATGCATTGGATCTGATTATTCTGACTCATCGATATATAATTTGATCAATGTTTAATTCTCATACATTTATATACTAATTAAAAATAAGAATTCATTTCCAGTAAAATGTACTTATTCCAGAAATAAAATAAACTGAATTTAGTATAGTACATATAAGTATAGTACAAAAAATAATGCAAAATGGACATTAACTCAATAAATTTTAATGAAATATTACTCCATTTTTCAATAAATATACAGTGTGTCTATTTCACCTCAACTTGCTAAAATACAAAATTACAAAAATCATTTCATATGAAGAGAAACATACTGGGACACAATTTCTTTTTTATGTATGACGTAATGAAGGAGAGTTTAGGATCATGTTGATTTTTTTAAGTGGAACGTTATATTCTTTTGTTCATATTGTATTGTAGCGAATTTTCAGTCAAATTTACCGAAGTACGACACGATGATGTTCATGGAAGGTTCCAAAATAATTAAAAAGTAATAGAAATGTTCCAAATAATTTGTAACACTTACAGAAATTATGGGATAAAAAATAGCATCCTAATTATCATACTCTAAACCAGTGTTTTCCAACACTTTTTGAGTCACGATCCCCATTTATTTACGAAAATTTATGTAAATTTTATGAAAATTAAAAGAATTATATTGAAATAAATAAGTGCTAAATATCATTATCTAAAAGTAACCGCGGCGACCCTCTAGAAAAAATTTTGCGACCTCTAAGGGTACGCGACCCACAGGTTGGGAATCATTGTTCTAAACCAAGGGTGGCCAACCTTTTGCATACCTTGCACCAATTTTTTGACAGACGAGTTCAGATGCGCCATATAATTCGAGCACTTTTTATACGGTATTATGGTCATGGTTAGGGGTTGGTAAATAGAAATAAGAATAGAATCTGCTTCGCTTAGGGGAGGAAAAGGAATAACTTAATCACGCCACTTGTAATCATCCAATGCGCTACGTTTTGGCCACCCCTGCTCTAAACTGTATAATTCACAGTTTTTTCTACTTATTTATATTGCAATATTGCGATATTATGTACATTTCGCAGCAAATTGATCATTCATCGAAGATATAACTAATTATTTAAAAGAAAACACACTCACGTTCCGGCTAACATCTGCCCCATAGTAGTAACTGAGGCACATGTTCCCACAATATCCTTGTAATCTTCCAGGCCCATTGTGCTCTCTGCCAACTGTTCTGCTGTGTAACTGCACTATTACTGACTATTACTGCGATTGCGAATCACTTCGTCCCTCCATGAGCCACAACGTATGCGGCAGTATGCGGAACGTCCTCGGCATAAATGAGGAGATTAGAAATGAAAAAGGGAGACGGGAGACGGGAGTAGACACTTGTATAGATCAGTGGGAGTAGTAGTAGTGCAAGTTGTTACGTAACTGGTAATGCTTAATGCGTACGCATGCATCTATGTATGTGTGTACCACAGCAGTGACGTAAATCAGTGAACACAGAGCATTCCTATCTTAAAGCACTCGTAGTAAAAATAAAGTATGCAGAATATTCAGTTCTTGCTAATACGTCTACATTCGTGAATTATCGGTAATATTGGGGGTGACTTAGACCATATATATGTGATACATAACTTATAGACCCGGCATAGGTATAGTGTGTGCATAGGATGCAGTGTTCCGAGCACGGACCTAAACCACCGGTGTACCGTACCCCTCGTACTCCTCTTCACCTCCGTGATACTCTATACTTCGCCATGTGTTTGCGTTCCTCTAGATGGCGCTGCTTTCAATCGCATTGATTGGACGCTATTGACACGCTACGAAATAAAAAGTGTCGATGACGTCCAATCAACTCGATTGAAAGCAGCGCTATCTAGAGGGACGCAAACACATGGCGAAGTATGGAAGATCACGGAGGTGAAGAGGAGTACGAGGGGTACAGTACACCGGTCGAACGATAGCTGCACTGGCATCCAAATCTACGTTCAATTCGGGACATTTCCAGAATCCGAATCCCGTATCCATAGTATAGAGCAGCGGTGGGCACGGGTGGAGCCCCTCAAACGCCTGCTCCTCCCACCAACCTCTCTTTCATGCAGCGCGCACATTCGTTGCGTACGCTGATATCTCGTGTCTTCGTTGCCCCATCGTACCGCGCTTGATGGAAGGGGACAGAGGGCGCTACGGTGTGGACGGTTTTGCCTCAATTGAGGCAAAATTGCCCATCACTGGTATAGAGATCAGTGGCTCAGTCCTTTACAGTCCTTTAGGTCCGTGGTTCCGAGATATAAGAGTATCTAGTGCCCACAAGTCACGGTTCGAGATAATTCAAAATGGTGGATAGCGCATGAGACGAGAATTTATCCGTCGGATAAAGATACTCTTTTTATTCGAATCTTCGAATAACGAATAAAGATAAAGTGTCTTTTATTCGAATAGTTACGTAAATAATTTTTTATCTATATAATGTCCAATATTGTTCTTACTATTCTTTTTTTAAATAAAGTAAGTTGTGAAGAAATGAATACAGATTTCATATTATCAACTTCTACATTGAAATGTAACTTTTTTCAAATTATAATCAACAAAATGAGTTAGCCATATTTAAAATAATAAGAGCAAAGTAAAAATGAACGTGTAATGAAATAAAATACATGTATATATATATATATATATATATATATATATATATATATATATATATATATATAATACAGTTACAGTTTCCATAAATATTTATACAGAATGAGGTGATATATTTATACAGACTATAGCAGAGAGTACTCTGACTATAGCACTTTGCCTACAAGAGTCGTCTGCTAGGCGATTTAATCTCAGAATAACGCAGGCTATCTGAAAGGATATTCCTCTCTGCTCTAAGATTCAACCAGATATGCTTTTTGGTTCAACCATTCAATCAAACGTGAAATAACAACAAGTTGCCAGCCAATAAGGACAAAGACAAAATGGCTAACACTGCTCCTATATTTTATATAGAGGTTTTACATTCCTTTCTGGTTTTACAATAATTTTTCTTCTTCTACATATACATTTTACTAGTAATTATATAAGCAACACAATAGGAAAAAACTTATCAAACAGTAAATTATATGAGATAAACCAATGTACTTTTAGAAAAATTCCAATACTAATGTGCCCACCAACTAATAACGTAGGATAAATCTTTAAAATTTACAAATAAATTTATAATAAAGAAGTATGTAATTGTATAAACACGGTATGTATCTACTTATATATATTTCGACGATAAGAATAAATCTTTAAATTTGCTTAGGCCAGCTTAGGCATACCAAATACATTCTAAATACATATTTAGAATATTCCAAATTCGTTTTCATAGTGAAAACGCGTTATTACTAACATTGGTTACTGCAGCATTACGTAACAGTTATCTACACTTATCTACAGATCATTGGAAACAGATTTTAAATGGTAACTTCACGTGCTTCCGGTGTATCGAACCAACCGGGCCAAGACGGTGGTTCCGAGACATAGTGGTATAAAGTAATTTTGATTTTAATAGTATCGTATAAAAAAAGAATTACTTTGAAGTGTAAATATGGATTCCTTATCGTCCTTACCAACCGACTCATTAACAAGTTCTCAACGGGACGAGCTTATGGATCAAATTAAACAACAAATCGCAGTTGCAAATGCACAGGAGTTGCTTACGGTACGATTACACAAGTACATATTATTTTTTACTTTTGCGAACGAAAGATGAATGACAGGTACGGATCTGATCTCATATTTTTAGAAAATGACAGAGAAATGCTTCAAAAAGTGTATAAACAAGCCAGGTACATCGTTGGATAATTCGGAACAGGTAACCTCTTTTATTTTGTACAATATAACCTTAAAGGTAGTGAAAAATTCACAAAATGTAGTGAATTGTAAATCAACTGATTACGAATTCTTACTGATACAGTCTCACATTTACGGTAATCCAAAAAATAGCATATACTTAACTTTGTGACATCATTTTTATTCGAAACATATACTGTTATTCATTGATATTTAATTTAATTAGATTTATGAAATGTAAAGTATTTTTGATGAAATATGAAAAAAAAGAAAATATTTGAAATCGTTTCAAAATATTTTTATATGAAATAAATCATGTTTTGTCATTACTTCTAGAGTTAAATCATTATAAATGTCTGAAAAATAATGATGTACATTAAGTCTTATACTTACATGTAGATATAAACAGAAATATAAAATATAGATAAACACAATAGTATCTTATTAAATTTGCCATAAAGTCTTGCTTCAGACTATTATTTAGCAACAAACTTTTAAGTCGTTTATATTTGTAATTAAATTCACGTTATAATATTATAAGCAGATTTATATTATTATGAATATCAAATTATGCTATTAATAATTTTGTTTTATTTACAGAAATGTGTAGCAATGTGTATGGACCGATATATGGATGCGTTTAATATTGTATCAAAAGCATATAGTGAACGACTACAAAGAGAGCGTAATAGAATGTAAAAGTAAAAATTTTTAATAAATTGTTTTCTTATTGTACATCTTGTAGTTTACTGAACAGTAATAGTTATTTTAACTATTTTCCAAACATTGTACAAAAACGTCACAATTGTACATTATCACTATTAATTGCAAATTGTTGCAAATTAATCATAAACGTTAAACAATTTTGTACATAAATTGTACATAATTGTAGGGATTCTAATTAATTGCAATTACCAAATGGTTTTTATATTTCTACATTTGTGTACATCCATAAAATATTTTAAATTTTAATAGTGTAATTAGGTAATAATCACACTGTTATACGCATTTATAGAATACTGATGTAGTGTAATAAATACAAATTTAATAAATATATAATTTTGAACTATCTGTACATTGTATATCCATTACAAAATTTATAAATCTTATATTCTTATTAATTCTTATTAATTTTCTTTCCTTACAGTACTAGACTAAATAAGTGTTGCTTAACTTATCCATTGGAAGGTAATAATTAATACAGCCACTAATTTATGAAAACAATTATTTAGTAGAATTTAGAATTGTATAATGAATAAATACCCAAAAATTTTTTTAAATACTCATATGATTTCGGAATAAGGATTGGTTACAGGGTGATTACAAAAAATTTACAATATTTGCAAAAGAGAAAAATCTTTATAAAATAAATAACATATACATGAATATCATTACATCATACTTCAAAATCATAAATAAGTAACTTAGGTGTTTTGTAAATCCCACAATTCCATAGTATGTATTTGCATTGTTTATTATTCATACACACTAAAAGGCACAATATAGCTACCAATATCTCAACGTGGTTACAGATGTAATTACCTTGGACTGTATGAAAAAATATTGTGAATAGTTCATTAATACTTTATCTGCTTAATTTGATAGTATAAATTAGCAAATAACAATAATTACAACTATTTCGTACCAGTGTTTGCAGAATCTATGATCAATTTGCATATGCAGTAACTTCTCGAGTTACGACCACCTTGAGTTACGACCGTTCGCACTTACGACGAAAAAATTTCATATAATGCTTATATTATATGCAGTTAACAATTAAAAATCAGAAATAAGAGCTATTAATTTTGATGTACATATGTCTAATATAATTATATTATTTTTTTTGTATGAAATTCGACTTACGACCATTTCGACTGATATCCGAAGTTGCGGAACCGAACCCCGTAAGTCGAGAAGTGACTGTAGTGCATTAAATACCATTATCATATATACAGATTAATACAAATACTTTTTATAATATAACAAATCGATATTACTCATTTATAATATATTTTTTTTCCTATCAAAAAATTGCTTCAAAGATGTATGTATCAAAAAACAAAGTAATATTTATTTCTTTTTTTTTTGGAAAATATACTTCCAAGCCTTTTTGTACTGCATTCTCCTACATTTTTGACGTATAAAATAAAATGCTGCATATTTGTAATGTACCTTACATATCAATTTTATAGATGTTTAAAAATAATATATAACAAGACCACAGAGTCATTGTATATCTATTACAATAATTGAAACCTAATTCTCTGTTACATATAAATAACAAATGGAAGAAAATAATGACATCACTGTGCATTAAGAATTTATCATGCAAAACATGGTAGCAGACATGTGGCACTCTGATACAAAATTTAGATTTTAATAATCTAATATTTTGATTAATGTTTATTTTAATGGAGTATTCTATATTAGAGCTAAAGAAACAAGTAATATAGCATTATAATTGAACTCTTTTTAAATAAGAGTGATAAGAATGTTGGATAAATTAGAAATACATGATATTTTGATATTTTAGAAACTTTTAAAAACATACAACTATCTAAGAAATAGTCAATCTATTAAACAATGAATCCAAGAGTAAACCTTCTAAGTTAATCACTTCTACTAATCAGGATTTTGAAAAAGAAATAATTTTGACAACGTATACAAATCGAAACAAGCCAGAGAAAATTTACTAAAATACATAAAGTCTGCAGACCTGTGTGATGAAATCTAATCAACGAAGCACACATTGGTTGCTAATGACCAAGATGTCGATGAGACGTTAAAGAAGGAAAGAAGAAGAAGGAGAAGAAGAATTTTGTTATCTTTCTTGAACCACGGAGCCGGCAACCATGTTAAAATTTTTCCAATCAAACAAAATTTACACAGGACATAGAGTGTAATATCAGAGCATAAAAAATTTTTTTTATACGAATGTACCAAGTATATTGGCAACAACAAATGTAAAATTGCTAGACATTCAAATATGTTCAAATACGTGTGGACTACATAACTATAAATCAATTATGTTTAGAACTAATTGAAATTACATAAATATAAAAATGTTTGTATATTCTGTAATACAAATGTTTATAGAAACACTTTCTAACTTTATAAGAATGCAAAATAAAATTTCAATACCATATGTAATTATGAAATATTTCTTAAATTATTCTCTTTCTCAGGCTCACTCTCACTCTCACTCTTAGATTCTATAGTGAAAAATACTTATGCCGTAAATTTGCTTACTAATTCTAACAATACAACAAAAGTGTAATAATATTCATAACAATGGAATGTATTTATGCTTTACGCTCTATAGTGTAGGAATGTTCAGTGTTGTCCTGAAATTGTGTTTATAAAATTATATTATTTTGATTTTAAAATGTAACCACGTTGATTGGTCAGGAACACACCTGCTTTAATATATACATAGAGATAAAAGTCGATTCAAACTAAGTGATTTCATCGTTCTACTAAACTTTTCTTTTTGCTATTTTAATAATAAATTTATAGAAACGTGTATTGACTAAACATTTTTCTATTCAAGATGTAAATCTTAGATGAACAAGTGGTTTTTATAATTGTACTCTAAATGATATAAAAACAGTTATCAACTTTTTATTTGTAACTAATAAAAGGAATAGACATAAAAAATATGTGGAATAAGAAACTCAACTTCTAGCAATACAAAACAAGAAAATGTCACGTGAGTTAAGTGATCGATCTCAGTTATATATCTTAATACGAATCTGCATAAACATAGACACATATTTAAGTGTTTATGCGAATTCTCATTGTTTTGAAAGATGTTTAATGTTAAAATCTGTGTACGTATCAGTGATTCACCTACTACATAAAAGAAATTTAAGAATGGTACATTTTCACTTTAAATTATGAAAGTGTTCTTCCAAATAATGTATTGATAAATATTTTTGTAAAGAATGCTCATCCACACAAATGTTCACATATGTTTTTGTTCATTTTTTAGTTAATTTCATCATAAGAATATTAATTGAAATCAATGATTTCTCCTTGAAAGAAAATATATCATATTGCATTACAAATAACACAGCTATAGTGAAATTACATTCAACGATTATTTTCTAATTAAACTGTACATGAAACGTTTTAGTTATAAATGTTTTAGTCTTAAATAGGATTAATCTTGTGCAGATGGAATTGTAAGTCACATTAAAAGATCCTGAAATCTCTTTGTTTGAATCAGTTGCAGTATTTAGTATTGATAACTTCAGAGTAGTCATGTGCTACCAAACAAAATTTTGTGAAGAAAGCAGGCTGTACATTTTTACAAACAGATTTTGATTTGTCAAGCATTCGGTTGATCCACCATGAATTGTACTTAGTTATTGCATCTTATTTGCGGCATAGTATATTCATACGAATATGTTTATCAAGGTATTGGATTGCCCAAAAATTTCGTGTCTTAGTCTAAAGCTTGTAGAATAATTGAGATATTAAAAATTGGGGATGCAAAAACAAACGCGTAAGCTTCTAATTTTCATTAAATAACTTCAATTTTTACAAACAATTATTTTAGTTTTACGCATTTAGCACCATTACCTTGGAAAAAATAATTTGATTCATTTTTAGGCAATCCATTTTTAGACGGATAATTTATCAATATTGCTATCGATACTATACCAGTATCTTCAGTTAAGTGAGGTAATAATGACATTCAGTCATAAAATCAGACAAGAATTATTCTGGTAAACACAACAAGACTATTACAAAGTTTTTTTAGAGAGACATAACTAAGTATCCAACAATCATTAATGTAGGTGATTACTTTCCACTTCTTAAAGTATTTTAACATTGAGATAATTGGCTTTAAGAATAATAATACTAGACATATTTACAGAACAACGTAGAAGGCAGCTTGTCTGAAAATCCAATTAAAAGTCTTAGTATTACAATTCTAATTCAATTAACAATGTATCAGAATTTTTCAAACAAAAACATTTCACATTCTGATGCTGATTATTTAGTGCAACAAATTGAATTAAATAGCGTTTCACATTTTTTTGTAGCAATGCAATGTTCTTATTGCGGGTATTTCTTATTACGTTACAACATTATAGATATGCTAACAACACTTGATATACAAGTCTATTGGAACTTTCAGATGATTTCTGTTTTCAATTCTTAGATTTATAAGAGTATAATTTTACATCTTATTGCAGTAGTAACAAAAGGCATTGGCAGTTTAGTTGGTTATCTCATATTTAGTTCATTTTAATAAGACATTTTATACCTTTCGTAAATAGCTAAAAATATTTTAATGTTTACGTTACAACAAATTCAAAATATTCGTTCAAAAGTTTCCATTTTTAAATACTGCTAGAATATATCGAATACAAATTTATGATCTGTACAAAAATATGTTTCTATTGCGAAATATATATAAAATACGGAAAATATAACACTTCTGGACATAGATTCAGACATTTCCCTTCTACGTTTCTTGTAGAAAAACTTATAAGTATTGAGCCATAAATGGCAGTGCCATGTCAAAAACCAAAATAATTCTGCAAGTTTTTGATCCACCATAATCTGCATTAACATATTTGATATCCCAAAGTAAGATAACAAGTATGAAACGTTTTAAGAAAAATAGCATCTTGAAATACTTGCAGAACGTAAAAGCTATACTTGCTCTTTTAATTATAATTCTTTTGCGCAATTAGCTGTAATACCCGTTGTAAAATTTGATATATTTTTATCCATATTTATGTCTTCAAGCTAAAAAAGAATTATAAGTGGAATATTCAAACTATGTAAGAAAATTTTGTTACTTGGTAATATACATTAAACAAGAAGACCTTTGATTCATGTTGTATTTACTTACACATGAAGTACTGCTTAACATGTCATCAATTTCCTCGATTTCTTCGCTTATTTCTTCACTATGCATACTTTGTGTTTTGTCTTGCTTTTTTGTTTGTAATTTTATTGGGCTATTTGATTTTTCAGGTTCTTTCGTAGGACTTTGATCGTAAGCACTACCGGATGCAGACGAAATGAAATCTTCTTCATAATTATCAACACCATCTGTTCCTGAAAAGATTATTTTGATAATGTATGTGTAGTGTACATGTAAAAATTAGTAATCACACTGTGAATGTTTATGCAAATGCGCCAAATGCTCCACGCAATACACGAAAATATTGGATAAAATTTGAGTTCTACTTTTAATTCAATACAATCCTTATGAAAGGAATTAATAATAAATTCCTATTGATTTCTACGTTTGTACTTTCGTTTCTAGAAATATAGATTTGCATAGTCATTTACAATCTATAAATGTTAAACGTATACCAACATACCAAGTCCGATATCCATCAATTCTTTCAGATCATTAATATTAGTCTTTTTACCATTTAATGGTGGGAGATCACTAAGTATAGAATGAGATTTCTTATCTAAAGACGGTAAATCTTGTAAAAAGGATTCAGTATTATGTATAGCATTGATATTTTCTCTTTTTCCGTCAACAATAATTTCTTCAAAGTATACAGTTTTCCCAAAACTATTTCCAGTATTAACTGACTTTTTATTTTGTACGTTATTTGTTATTTGTAAATCCAAACTATTTATATTATTTTGCTTACTTATATCTTCATTTTGATTTGTTTGCAGTTCAGTAACTATAGATTCATCAAACTTAATTAAAGGCTCGGTTTTATTTAGTAAATTTGTTTGGATGGTTGTATCTACTTCAGTCTCCTCTGTCACGTGATTCATCACTGTAGTTGTGCCATTTGGACTTACAGAGAGTGTATCAAAATGCATATTATTGTTCCCTGTGCTATCAATTCCATTATCTTTTTCTGAGTCCTCAGAGGCGATACTTTTCCTGAGAGAATTATTTTGTTTTTCATAATTTGATCGATCTATTGAAATATCATCAAAAGACATTTCTTTGCTTGCGTTATCATTTATTGTCATATTTATTGGAAGTGTTGGGCTTTGTTGTGAAACACTCTCCAGTTTACCCGAAATATCATTATTATTAGATAAGGTTGCTGTTTCTTTATGTAATACCTTCGGAATGGAAATCTCAAATGTTGTATTGGCAATATTTGTTTCATTTTCATTGGTCTTATTAAACCTGCTGTTATTAGTTTCATTCTGTAATATTTGCATTGTTTAATTATCATACAAGAAATATTAATATTTCACATTATAAATACAATAGAAATTAGAATATCTTTATCATAAATACCTTTTGTGTGTTATTGAAGGCACTAATCATGCTATTTTTTAAAATTTCTCCAAGTAATGGTTCATTTGATTCAATACCTAATTCTTCACATAGTTTATTTCTTCCAACATAATTATATTCTTTCCCAAAGTATGTCTCTGGATCATATACAGATATTGTATAATCAAGACCAAAATATTCTAGGAACTCCCTAACCAAGGAAAACAATAATTTTCCTTCTGAATTAGCCAGGTACTGTTTTACAGTTTTATTGAGGAGTGGTTCTGGATTCTAAAATATTCATTTAATTATATATCACTAATATCTTAAAGATTATGAAATGTAACAAATAAATTTTCATTATTGATTATAATAAAGACTTGAAAATTAAATTACAGATAAATAAAATACCAATTTTAAATTGTTTGAATTCATTATAAATTCTGTACTATTAGTTATACTACATTAAAAACTATGATTTATGATAGTAGTGAAAGCACAACAAATACGAGTACAGACAAGAAGTATCAAACAAGATTTCTTAAGACATATATTACAGTAAAATTTTGACATACCATTACCGATTCTTGTTCTTCTAAAGCTAAGAACACACTAGCTCTCAGTTCTGCCTATAACAGTAGAAAAGACTTTGAAAAGAGTAACACAGTGAAAATTTCAACGAATTCTTTGACACCATATACATAACCTAGAAAAAAGGCGTGATTTTTATAATTTCATTTAAGCATACCCGCACTTTCGCAAGAACACCATTATTCTCAAGGGTTTGCACCACCAAATCCCGTAATTCTGTATCTTCCTCCATGGAAATGTTTCCGTCTATCATGATTATAAATAAAAATTACTCCCGCAAACACTCAAGAAATGTAAATATTTACGCTTTCCATCGCGTGTCTTCTTTTCACAGATGTTTACCTAGAGATTATTTTTTCCCCGTCTAGGGAGTTTAAACTTAACTTCGAGAAAGTTATATTCTTTTACATGTATATGTATCTGTGTGTGTGTTGTGTATTTTCGCGTTCTTCCTTCAATTATGTGCAAGTGTATGTATAAAACTAAACTACATAGAGCTTATTACATAATAGTTGCTGCAGAATAGAAAACATAAGGTAAGTTATCGTATTTAATACTTTTGTTGCGTGACCACGCGAACATAGTTACGATAGCGCTACTGCACCATAGGTTGATTAATGGCGATGAGAGGGAAATTTGAATATAAAAGTAATGTCTAGGCCAAAATCGCGGATTCGTTGTATATTTAATCGCGGCAGGAATAGCTTAGAATAAGTAAAGAAACGACAAAAGAGTTCCCACGGAAAACCTAGATGTAATCCTGATGTGCGAGACTAATTGAGGAATTTAGGCGCAATCACGTATCTCCTCGAAGGAGTTCTCATATTTCACTTAGAAATTCGTAGTCCCAAACTCGCCAGAACAGGAAGTCATAAACCCTCGGTCAAGGGCCTCTTGGAACTTTCTCTCGGACCTCTCTCTTGCGCAGTCCCACCGTGGGACCCCGCGGTCTACATCTTCGCGCGTAAACACCCCCACATCCCTTGTTTTGGCGGGCTCCCTCGTATACGCCACCGCCCTCATGCGCACGCTTCCACGCTTCCACCACCGCCAATCACCGTCGAGCTACAACTTGGAGGGAGACTACCCAGCGAATCAACGTCCACCTGGAGATGCCGAATTTTCCTATTGGCCAAGGAAACGAAGCGGGAGCGGAAGACCGAAGGAGGCACTGATATATATACTAGTATATATATATATACAGAGAGTCTCTGATATATATATATATATATATCAGTGGAACGAGGACGAGGAGCCTTCTCGGAGAAGCAGATATCAGCAGATATTATTCTGGAGTCATAGAGTATACACCTCGAGATTCCATCAATAAAGTCTATTTTATCTTCCACATATTTTGTTTGAAAGAGTGTTTTCTTATAACAACATCACCTTCCACGAGCAGAGCGCTTCAGCGCTCCACGGGCAGCCGAACCCACCAAAGTCCCTGAGTTCCACCACGCGCAGCCGCAACATATTACAATATGTCAGTATTGCCAATATATTTTAGTTTTTAATTATTATTTTATTTCTATCAAAATTAAATTGAAGAAAAGTAAACAGAAATATTTATCCTATTTCATTATTTCTATATTTATTTGTGAAAATAATAATATTAACTTTTATATCGACTTATTTTAAAAAACCGGAAGTACCGTAGCTACCTACCTGAATGTAACGAACATTTTGAAAGTTTAAATTTCACATTACTACATGCTCGTTGAATATAAAATGTCTGATTTCAGAATGCAAACGTTATGCTGTTATAATTAGGCTGTGGATGTACATATATGCACTTAAAATAATATAATAAATATATAAATAAATATAATGTAATATATTAAAATACAATATAATAACAAATTTTTGCACAAAAAATATATAAAATATTAGTTACATAAAAGAGAATCATACGAAAATGGAAGAAGCAAATGATTGAAATGGTAAAAGAGTTTGTATATTTAGGTTTACGTGTACAGAAAAACGGAGGTATAAATGGACATATACAGGAGAGAATAAACAAAGCAAATATGACTATGGGGCAGGTATGGGGCATAGTAAAAAGAATTTTAAAGGAAAGCTTTAGGAGAAGTATGTTCATGTTTGACTACCTTATAAAAGGAATCTTGTTATATGGAGTGGAGATATTTGGATGTATAGAGAGAAAATAAATGGAAGTAATATAAGCTAAATATATCAAATGGTATTTGGGCTTAGATAGGAATACTCCAACGTACATTGTACTGCAAGAGCGGATAGCACAAGATAAGGATAAAAGCTGGAAGAAGAGTACTAAAATTTGAAGAAAAGATCAGAAGTGAGAATGGTAGAATACTATTAAAAGAATGTCTCGAGGAAAAAGAGAAAATACTGGAGGACATGAGATGGGGGAGGAAAGAATAGATTATATGAGGAGAAATGGATGGAGTTAAAGTGGAGTAAAGCAATTGAGAGACGGAAGGAAGGATATACTAGAAATTCTAATGGACGGAGACCAGGAAATACAAGGGCTGGAACGAATGATTAGGATTATCGAAGTGAAATATAATAGAATGTATAAACACATTGTATGCTCTGTCAGAAATTAATCGAGAGTTTCAAGTGTGGTAATATGGAAATATATAATAAGTATATGGAAAGTAGTGGAAAGAGAGTTTGTAGGATGTGTGAAAGAGGGCTGGGAACATTGAAACACTGGTTAGAGGAGCGTGACGGAATAGAGAAAGGGGAATGTTCCTTAGTGGAAGTGTTAGAGGGTAGAGCAGAAAAGTGTGTGTTAAAGTGGATGAGAATGTTAAATAGGAAACTAAGAGAAAATATGTGATATAAGAATGGTATACCGTTGTATTATTTTTGTTGTATTTTATATATAGTTTATACCATGTAGTTTAGAGTTTATTTTATTAGATATAAGTTTATGTTAATATAAGAAGAATATAAGTATTGTGAAGTTACATGTAGGCATGCGAAAAAGGGATTAAATATGTAAACCAAGTAACCAAGACTGTAACCAAGACTCTAAACCAAGTCCTATTCTGTGGCCAACGAGGCTAGAATTATACTAAGCTAACTTATATACAGAGCGTTCAAAGTTTTCTCGCCCAGATAGTGTCATATTTTGAGCCTGTGAATTCTTATACAATTTTTTACTCTTACATACAGAATAGAACAAAACAAAAGTTAAAGATATATATTTAACAATACCATTGCAATTATTGAGATACATTACAGTTTGCATTACAATAAGTGACAAGCATTTATTAACTAACAATTAATTGGTGACGTTTGTCAGTGAAAATTAATCAGAACTCTTTTTTATTTGGAGTCGTTGCTGCATTTTCAAAACTTTTGGTTTCACGTAAATTAACTTCCTGTGCAATATGCTGTTTATGCGAGGAAGCATTTGTATGTTGTAGCTACCCATTTTTTTCACATTTTATCTTTTTATTGCAAACTTTGCAGTGAATGCTTAATGCAAAGTAGTAAGTGAATGCACTGTTAGTCAATGATAGAAGAAGCTTAGAAATATAGATGATGACAATCACATAAATGAAGAAGTTGAATGACCAAAAAATTTAATTTTTACCATAGTGTAATTGAAAACTCGGCATTTTTTTACAGAATATGATGATTACAATCGTGTTTACTTTCATCAATTAATTTTATTTAAAGAAAAGTTATGTTTATTAAAGTTACTGTTACGAATCAGTCATTTTATATACAACAACCAAACATGTAAATGTCATGTAGAATAATTTGATTAGATATTTATTTATTTTAACATTTTATCGAAATCGAAATTCGAGTAGCAATAAAATTCGTTTGCAAGATTATTTTGATGGTGTGGTACAAAATTACAAATTTTAACATCTAATAGTCTCTCTGCTAACTCTGCCATAACAGCACCTGATAACAAAAAGAAAAAATAAAGCAATTTTAAATAATAAATAAAAATTAATATATACTTACCTGTACAAAGAACTATATTCTTTTTTGTCAAGAATTTGATTGTATGTACAGTTTTTGCTAAACATTCATCAGAAAGAAATGGGGGATCAGCTATGACTAAGTCATAATAACCTGCTTTATTTCTTGTTAAATCCAATGGAAATTTATAATTATATGGTACATAATCAGAGCCAAAAACTTTAAAGCGATCATCGTACTCAAACAGTGTTACTGTTAACAAAGAATTTGCTTAGTAATATTAACAGTCATATTACACACATAATGGATTTATACCTTGTCGTTCACCACAGATTCTTTTCAATTTACTATAAAGTGTAGGACACGAAATTAGAGCAATCTTCCCATGAGAATTTGTAGAATTTATAGCGCCTTTGACAAGAGTATCTGTAGTGTTCTCATCATACCAAAACTGACTTAATTGCTATTAATATTAAAAATTAAGTTCATATTAATAATATTAATGTTACAAAATGTAGTATATATAGTCAATGTAAGAAGATCACTTTTTTAAATGTGAACCAAGTGGCTTGAATTTTGTTGAGATCCTAGAAGCAATGAAAAAAGTAAAGGTCACGATTTTTGTGTTTTATCTATGTCGGAAATGAAAATATAATAAACTAATACTCTGACTTACTTAAATTTACAAAAGGTATGTTTCAAAATTCTAGCCTCACCGACCACAAAATAGGACTTGGTTTACAGTCTATGCTTATCCATTCATCCCTCCACACTCTTATATACTTAATCCTTCTTCTGCATGACTACATGTCACTTCACAATACTTATATTCTTCTTATATTAACATAAACTTATATCTAATAAAATAAACTCTAAACTACATGGTATAAACTAAATATAAAATACAACAAAAATAATACAACGGTATACCATTCTTATATCACATATTTTCTCTTAGATTCCTATTTAACATTCTCATCCACTTTAACACACACTTTTCTGTTCTACCCTCTAACACTTCCACTGGGGAACATTCCCCTTTCTCTATTCCCTCACGCTCCTCTAACCAGTGTTTCAATGTTCCCAGCCCTCTTTCACACATCCCACAAACTCTCTTTCCACTACTTTCCATATACTTATTATATATTTCCATATTACCACACTTGAAACTCTCGATTAATTTCTGACAGAGCATACAATGTGTTTATACATCCTATTATATTTCACTTCGATAATCCTAATCATTCGTTCCAGCCCTTGTATTTCCTGGTCTCCGTCCATTAGAATTTCTAGTATATCCTTCCTTCTGTCTCTCAATTGCTCTATTCCACTTTAACTCCATCCATTTCTTCTCATATACTCTATTCTTTCCTCCCCCATCTCATGTCCTCCTGTATTTTCTCTTTTTCCTCGAGACATTCTTTTAATAGTATTCTACCATTCTCACTTCTGATCTTTTCTTCAAATTTTAGTACTCTTCTTCCAGCTTTTATCCTTATCTTGTGCTATCCGCTCTTGCAGTACAATGTATGTTGGAGTATTTCTATCTAAGCCCAAATACCATTTGATATATTTAGCTTATATTACTTCCATTTATTTTCTCTCTATACATCCAAATATCTCCACTTCATATAACAAGATTCCTTTTATAAGGTAGTCAAACATGAACATTCTTCTCCTAAAGCTTTCCTTAAAAATTCTTTTTACTATGCCCCATACCTGCCCCATAGTCATATTTGCTTTGTTTATTCTCTCCTGTGAATATCCATTTATATCTCCGTTTTTCCGTAAACGGAAACCTAAATATACAAACTCTTTTACCGTTTCAATCATTTGCTTCTTCCATTTCCGTATGATTCTCTTTTTCTTTTCTCTCCCTTTCCCAAATATTAACATGTTGGACTTGCTTGTATTCAGGATAAGTTCTTCCTGTCCAAATATTTTTCCAATTTCCTGTCTATTGCCCTGATGTCTTCTTCCTTCTTAGCCAATATTACAATTTCATCCACATATGATAACGAATATACTTTTTTACATACCTCCTATCTTTATGCCTCACTACCCTGCCTTACTTAGCTATGCTTCCAAATCTGTTATAAATATTGTGAACAGCATTGAATCTAAATAAGTTATATACACGTACAAAGTTTCATTGAAATCGATCAAGGTTGCTATGAAATATGATGTATTGAAAATAGCAAAAATCGTAAGAAGCTGCGATTTAAATAAATTGCAAACCCTAAATTCAAAAACTTTAACATTTTACAATGCTCGCAACTTTTTTATACATCAATCAATTTTGATGAAACTTTGTATAGACACTGATAAGAAACTTAAAAATCGTGACCTTTACTTTTTTCTTCGCAGTTGCGACCAATAGCAGTTTTTAAAAATAGTAAACTAGTCCTTCTAACATCTTGAAAAAATTTAAACCATTTGTTCGTTTTTAAAGGGTATAAAAATACTTCTTACACTGACTGTATATAATAACATGGTTATTAAGATACAACAAAAATTAACTTACCCAGTTTTCATCGAAACAGATATCTAGATTTTGATTTTCTGAAATGCATTTTAATTGATTTTCCCTTTCTTCTTTTTCTTTAAGAAATTCATTTAATGCAGCAAGTGTTGTGGGGCATAATTGTAAATCGTCATCGTCACTGATACTCATTTCTAACAATTTTTTCTAAATATGTACATGCATATATTTTATTAATAAAAAAATGCTAACTTTTAGGCATGTGATCAACCCATACAACGTGTGAATTAACCAACTATTATTTTATATTATACATGCAATAATGTATATGTAAAAATTGGCCTTTCACAATAAAGATTATGTATTTATAAATATCTGTCCTTTTCTTATTTTCACATAACCCCAACCTTGTCCTGGGTTATCAAATTGTATTGTATCAATGCTACAAATTGATTTGCCGGTTCCAAAAGTAAAGACAACTTTTAATTGTATCTTGAAAGAAAGAACGAAATATGACAATGGAAGTAGACGATAATATAAAATTGTTCCAATCGATTGGCTTGAGTGAACAAAAGGCTAAAGAAACATTAAAAAATAAACAAGTTTCTAATCATTTGAAACTTGCAATAATCGAGGTTAGCAAATTATTTAATACTTATGATTATGCTTATAGTAATAAGTACTAAGTTTCATTTAAACAAATGAACGTTTCATTTACTTAATCATTGATATATATACATACATTTTTATTGGTTTTAACAAAGTCCTACTTTTACTGTTACATATTATGTCACTATTGTCACATTTGATTATACCATATGTAATCAGTAAATATAAAATTTTTAGGCCAATAAATATGGAATTATTACTCCAGAAACTGGAATTTTATTGTATCATCTTGCTTCAAAAATCAAGAATCAAATTTCTGATAAATTACCATTTACTGCTAAATATATAGCTGAAAAAAAGTTAGATACAACTCAAAGGGTTGATGCAGCATTGAGTTTTCTACTTCACCATGTAAAAGAAACAATTGAGATTTCACATTTTGAGAAAGAATGTGGTATAGGTGTTGTTGTTACGCCAGAAGAAATTGAAACTGAAGTAGAAAAAATTATGAATGAACATAAACCAGAGATATTAGAGAAAAGGTATTAAATTGTTTTTTTAATTAGCTTATAATACTATAACAAGCTTAATTGTAGTTAACCAATTCTAAGTCACAAAACTGTATGTATTTACAGATATCGTTTTAATATTGGTCCGTTAATGCAACATGTTCGTAATAATTTAAAATGGGCAGATGGGAAGGCAGTTAAGAATGAATTTGATGTTCAAATTCTTGTATTGTTGGGACCTAAAGTTGATTCAGATTTTGAAACACCTTCTAAAACAATAAAACAGTCTTCTGTAAAAAATGCAGAGAAGGAAAAGAGTACGTTGTCAATTTATAATTAGTTCTTAATCATCAATATGGATTTTTATGTATCCCTACTTTTTTTCTTTACACATAAATGTTTTTGTATTTTCCTTAGAATTTCCACATTCAAACCAATTTTGATCTTTATATATTAAAACGAGTGGTTTCATTAAAATTTTATGTATGATCATATAATCAAATTATCATTGGTTTAACTAATTTCATGAAGTCTCTGAGATTCTACCCCTGTAGTTGAGATCTAATACAACATTTTTTGTTAAAATTTCTAAAAAAATTAATTATTTACTATTTTCTCATTTAGAAGAATCAAAAAATGTGGTGGTGTCAACTGAAAAAATAGGTGCTCAAACAATAAGTGAATTAATGAGAACTAAAGTTAATTTTCATAAACCAGGAGAAAATTATAAGACTGAAGGATATGTCATAACTCCAGACACACACAAATTATTGCAAGAACATTTAAAAATAACAGGTGGTAAAGTAAGGACTAGGTTCCCACCAGAGCCTAATGGAATTTTACATATTGGACATGCAAAGGCAATCAATATTAACTTTGGGTACATTTCATGTTCTGCTGTGTCTTTTTTCATCTCTGTTTATTATTATTATTTATTTTCGTCGTTATTCTTAGCGCATCAAGTTATGTGATAAAGACTTACTTTATTGTAGGTATGCTGCAGCTCATGATGGTATATGTTTCTTACGTTACGATGATACAAATCCTGAAAAAGAAGAAGAAAAATTTTTCATTGGTATTCGTGAAATGGTAGAATGGCTTGGATATAAACCAGCTAAGATTACATATTCTTCTGACAACTTTCAACAGCTATATGAATGGGCCATTAAACTTATAGAGAAAGATTTGGCATATGTATGTCATCAATCTAGTGAGGAAATAAAAGGCTTCAATCCACCTCCCAGTCCATGGCGGAACAGGCCAATTGCAGAGAGTCTTCAACTGTTCCAAGTAATTACATTTTCCATAGATAAATAAAGAATTAGAGCAATTTGAATACAGTGACTTCTACTGAAATGTGAAATACCGGTATCATACCATTTGGATGTACCTTTAAAACCATTATAGAAACCGAAATACGAAAATAGCAGTACAATATCGTACAGCTATATAAAAATATCGGTATTTATCGGTGATTCTTTCAGTTTCCCTATTTTATTATAATTTTCAAAGTATTGTTAGCTACAGATTTAGTACCAGTATTATTTTAATATCGATATTATTCTAGCAAATTTCGAAACTGATGTGCAGTACCACTATTGCTATGATACTGAAATCAGATAATTACCAGCATGTTTGTGATAATATATGTAGTGTATTAAAATTTACAATAGTTGACATAACTTTTGCGTACAATGGTGTGATGTCAATACCAATCTTTCTTTTAGCCGCAGCTACGCTACGTTTTGAAGGCAAAAGGGAAAGAAAAAATACAAGTATTTATTTCGGTTTCGGTATTCATACATTTTGGTATTGTAACGATTTCGGTATTATATTGGTTTCGGTACAGCCTTATTCTGCAATACCGGTTTTAAGTCCCTGTTTGAATGTATAGTTGTAGGAGTTGTATAAATTAATAATGCACTAGCTGTAATTATAATATTTTTCATATAGGATATGAAAGATGGTTTACTCGAAGAAGGTGAAGCCACATTGCGTATGAAAGTAACATTAGAAGAAGGAAAACAGGATCCAATTGCATATAGAATAAAATACATTCCTCATCATAGAACAGGAGATCAGTGGTGCATTTATCCTACTTATGATTTCACTCATTGCTTGTGTGACAGTATTGAACATATTACTCATTCTCTCTGCACAAAAGAGTTTCAATCACGACGATCATCATATTATTGGCTTTGCAATTCTCTAGATATTTATTGTCCTGTACAATGGGAATACGGAAGGTTAAATATGAGCTATACAGTTGTTTCGAAAAGAAAAATTGCCAAACTAATTGAACAAGGTTTTGTATCTGATTGGGATGATCCTAGGTATTTTGTTATAATATTATGTACTTAAAGACGTAAAACCATAAGTTGTTACATATTCTAAAATCACGACCCTCTTTTTTTTAGATTATTTACATTAACAGCTCTTCGCAGGCGAGGCTTTCCTCCTGAAGCAATAAATAACTTTTGTGCACAAATGGGTACAACTGGTGCTCAAACAGTTGTTGATCCAGCTGTTTTAGAAGCATGCGTTAGAGATGTTTTAAATGTTACTGCAACTCGGCATATGGTTGTTTTGGATCCACTAAAAGTGACTATCACTAATTTTCCACATGAAAATTCTGTGAAATTGTCTGTTCCTAATTTTCCTAATGAACCAGAAAAGGGACAACACAATATTATTTTCGATGAAGTTATCTATATTGAAGCATCTGACTTTCAGGAGGTACAGTTACATTTTTATACAACGTAATGGGGAATATTACTTATCGTAATTATTTAAAAAATTTTATTATGTTTCATGTACATATTATTGTAGAAAGCCACGAAAGACTTTCGACGCTTAACACCGAATCAGCTTGTTGGTTTGAAACATGCGGGAGTAGTGTTAACAGTCCAAAAGATAGAAAGAGATAGCAGTGACAACATTATAAACATTATTGTGAAACAAGAACCTGCTTCTGAAAACAATAAACCCAAAGCTTTTATACATTGGGTTTCAAATCCTGTATTGGCATCTATTAGATTGTATGAACGCCTGTAAGTAGGTTTATTCATTTTCTTTTACTTGATAAAAGTGACATACATACATACACAGAATGTTGTTAAACATTAATGAATGTTATAGAAGTATTATATGCTTATCATTTTCTTAGATGTAAATATTATTAACACTTGCAATATTTTTTTTACTCATATGTAATGTAATTATTAGATTTAAACACAAAAATCCGGAAGATGTAAGTGAAGTACCAAACGGTTTTTTGAGTGATATTAATCCAAATAGTAAAAAAGAAATTGTTGGATATATCGATGCAAGTTTGGCAAATTTGGCAACACCTTCGGATACGTTCCAATTTGAACGCATTGGCTTCTTCGTTGTAGATTCTGATTCTACACCTCGGAAGGTAAAAATGTGATCTGACATATAAATAGTAGAGAATCCCGAAATTTTCGAGAATCCGTCCCGATCCCGAATAAAATTCTTGCTCCGTCCCGACCCGATATATTCAGGTTCTCGTACACCTCTAATAAATAGTTATGTCTTTACTAATTTACTTTTCTGTTTACAGGTTGTTTTTAATAGAACCGTAACATTAAAAGAAGATTCGAAAAAGATGTGAACGAAATTAATGTACACGGAAAGTTTAATACATGGATAATTTAATTTAATAATGTGTTCTACAACATTTGTAACATTTTATAAATAACAACTGTGAGAGATTTAGGAGATGTGTTACTTCGGAATTTTATTACAATTTACAGTTCCAATAAAGTTTTATTAACAATATTTTTAGCCAAGAGATAATGAATATGTGTAATTAATTCATCATACAGTTCATCATGCAAGATTCGTAGGTAGGGATCATATACTTGATATTTATAAAAGCATCTTCACCTCCATATATCTCGAGCATTTCAAGTGTTTCTTGTATCATATCAGCAGGGTTCTCTCCTCTTTGCTGTGCGTAATCAATCCCTTCTCCGAGGTTGACTAAAATATTAAATTCAATTACTAGTTTTATGTAAATATGTCGTCATTGAGTGAAAAGTTTTACCGTTTTTATCTTTTAACAAATTAAGAACTGGTAAAATTTGTCTAAAATATGGCACTAAGGCCTCCCCAACGCAATCTGCTGAACGTACAAGTTTCTGGAGTGCTCTCATTGTAATACAAATGATTTCTGGCATTTTTGTATTTAAAGCTTCTGTAATGAATGCGTATTTTGTATAGTGTGCAAACATATAATTTAAAAGATTGTTAAAAATAGATTACTTTTAATAGGCATTATCAATTGTGGTACAACTGGTAAAATTTTTGGACCTCCCTGTTCCAACATGTCATTTAGTCCTTGTTCTACTAAAAATTTATATGGTTCTTCAGTTTCCGTTAATCCGTCGAAAAATAACGGCAAATAATGATGAAAGTCTAAATTTTCGATTTCAACTTTCCAACTGACTTTAAGCCCATACGAATCGGTTTCTAACGAAATTGGAAAGACACCTCGATCATAGAATTTACGAAAAGTGGATGGTTTAGGTGGTTGCGGATCATACAAACCGCACCGCGGGGGTTTTGCAACTACAGTGTTTTCCTGCAAAGTAATATTAACGGATATGTCTAGATAGAAACGAAACAAAAATAATGAAATAATAAAACCTTACTTGCAAAGCCTGAATTGTAAATGCAGGAACAACTCTTGGTTTCTTGTTTTTATATCGCGGAATATTTTTTCGAATTTCATTCCAAAATTCTGTTTCATTCACCATTCCGATATTTTATTATTTGTATTCAATTCAAAGATAAATTTAAGAAATTCCTTGTTAAGCTAACACCTTTATGTCCAAGGTGAAATATGTAAAAATTTCACATAAAAATTATATCACTTTGGTAAATGATGTTGAAATGATTCTGAGTGAAAACACTGAGTGAGAGTTATATAAGATGTGACAAATATGGATTAAACATGTGGTTTCCTAGCAACTAACATGCTATTTAATGAATCGCTATAATACACTTGCATATGCATATTTCTTTGAAAGTATATTTTTACTTCAAAAAGATAAATAAATTCCAAACAAAGAAACTATATATGTATAAAAATTATTCGTTTGATTAGAATACATCTATCTCTTTATATACATTAAATATTTCATTACAAAGTACATAACAATTAATTTACACTTTAGATGAGCTTTTTGTAGTTTTCTTGTGGAACTGTGGATCATCAAATATTAAATTCTTCTTTTGTGGTTCATCTTTGTCAGCTGTATTTTTATAATAAGGAAAATACCATATTTAATATATTACATAAAGTAAAACATTTAAATTATAAACAGTTAAGTGGATTATTTGTAAATTTAAATAAGTAAATTATAAAAGGATATTTGTGTAGTAGTTTGAAGATTCCTGTTCCTACTGGAACTGGAATACCCATTATGATTGATTCAGACACACCACAGATTACATCTTTCTGCCCATAAAAAGCTGCGTCAAATAGATGATCCGATGTTTTCTCGAACTGTTCAACAGTTATATATTAATACCTTTGTTTGAGGTTAAAATGCACAAAAGCATCATCATATTAATAAGTAATACCTTACCGAAGCTAAATTTAAAACAGACTCCTTCATTTTCGCTAAACCCTGTCTCGTAATACCTAACACTTCTCCTCTGCTAGTCATCAGATCTGCTACGAGCATCGGATGCCTTCGATCGATACTCATTCCATGGTTTTCCATCACTAATTTAATTTCTGTCATTATTGTTGCTCTTGCAGCTTCGATTCCCAAAGTTTTGAAAACCTAGAACAGTATATTATGTATATATTATATGTTGATTATTTATATCATCACAAGAATGGTTATATATTATACGTACCTCCAATGTATTATTCGATGTTGTTTTTCGCCCTAAAACTCCGAGAGTTGCCATGACTTCACGCATATTGTCTCCTTCAACGAACAGTTTGTATTTCGTTTTACCACTTGAATCGTCATTATGAATGACGGCTCTAGAAACTGACGGTAAACCCTACAATGTATAGTAGGATAATAAGGCATAGAGATCGTTGAAATTTTTGTAAATATTTATTGTCAATTTATTCTTTATATTTACCTTTACTACGATGTTTGGAATTGTTTCCTTAAGTTGGGTGAGAGCATAATTTAAACTGTACTTATTTTTGCTGGGACCCACTGTGATTATTGAATCGCCTCTAACATTTACTAATTTCGGATTTAGTCTTAATTTTGATGTACAGATCCTAGAGAGATACAAAATTGTTTGAAAATACCTGTTTAAATAGCATTTCTAGTTGTAAAAAGATTTAGATACTCACGAGTAACGAATTGAATCTACGTCTACTTCCAATTTCAACAGTTTTATTCTATCAACATCTAATTTTATCAATAAGAAACAATCGTCCGGTAGATATACTTCCTCAATGTATTCCGTTACTTCTCCCAAAGTAGTTTTTTCGATTCTACCTTTCACTCTTCTAGCATATTCTGGATCAGAATCATTTTCCTAATATAAATGAAACAAGGTAAAATACACATTAACTTATTATATATAAATTAAAAGTGCGCCGGAATTCCGTATAATCTCGGGAATAGTCCTAAAAATTGTCGAGAACTCGAACATACTCGGGAATCCCGATATATTCGAGAATCTAGAAATTTTCAAAAACCCGTCTCGATCCCAAATAAGATTCTCGACCCGACCCAACATTTTCGGGTTCTCGTACACCTCCAATACAAATATAAAAACGTGTATTAAGTATGAAACTTACTAGAGCTGCTGTAATAATAGGTGTGCTAATCTTGGGGTTTGCGTTAATTATTTCCTTGATACGCGGTACTCCCTGAGTAATGTTCATAGAGGCTACACCAGCAAAGTGAAAAGTTTTTAATGTCATTTGTGTGCCCGGTTCTCCAATACTTTGTGCAGCAAGTGCACCAACGGCAGTGCCTGGTTCTATTTTCGCTCTCATATATTTCTCTTTGCAAGTGTGAATAAATTCTACTAATTGAGAAACTGTAAGCCGCTCAAGTTGTAAAATTACAGGTACATTCAGTGGAGCATTATGTCGAAGACGAGCTATTTTACGCGCTACACTTTTCAGAAATGTGCTACAATAATAACAAAATATATGCAACAATTGTTTTCGGAGTATCTTCATTGAAAGGTTAAATTTGATTTCAACGTTATACTTACGATAATTCTTGTTTGAATTCTTTGCTGAGACACTCATAGTCTTCGGAATTCAGTAGTTCATTTGTAGCTTTTATTATGCTAGGGCCGTCTAATGGCTTTTCATTCTTACATGGTGATTTAGCTCTCACATGATCCAATATTCGTTTATAATCTACTGGACAATCTTTTCCTGTTAACAATTTGTATTTACTTATTTACATGAAGACAGAGGATAAAATTTAGAAGGGTATTAGCCCTTATTTAGACGAATGCCGCCCTTCTAAATAGATCATTAAATATGACATCTTTGTTTAAATTGCATTCTTAATAATATTACATTTTCCTATTTGAAATCTAAATAGAATTCTAAATATTTTTTAACAGAAGCGTTATAACACTTGCTCACAAAGAGTAGCTGTTTGATACATTCGCTCGTTATATATTCGTCGTTCGTGACCACTGAGGTATTCTATTTAATTTATTGAATGTATTCCGTCGTGTCTCTCAAAATATTCCTGTAATTCTTGTGACATGTAAATACCTACGTCTTGAACATTGCAATATAATTTGTGATAAATGTTACAATCAATAAACAAACCCATCGATTAACATATCCGACTAGTTTTAAGTTCATAATTGTTCACCCTTTATATTTAAATTAATAATAATCATATATATAGTGTAATTATAACTATATATTGTATTTTGTACTAATTTTAGTATCATTAAAGATTTTTTACATATTTGTACAGTCTTTTCGCAAAAATTAGCATTGCAGTACAGATTTTAAGTTACTGTATCTCTCAGATACTCTACGACCTCTGAACGAATTGTTACGACCGCGACCGCTGCAGGGTTATAATATAAACAACATCAATTAAATAGGAAAACGATATTGAAAAATATAAAAGTAGTTTCATACCTTCCATGTAGGTAGGATCCAATGCATCCCCGCCATACAGTATTTGTACAATGTCTCCCACCGAATTACGAACTGTCATATCATAATGAAGGCACAAATCTTCTAAACTTTTAACTAATCTTCGTTGCATATAGCCAGTTTCTGCAGTTTTAACTGCCGTATCAACGAGACCCTCTCTTCCACCCATTGTATGAAAGAAAAATTCCGTTGGCGTTAAACCAGAGTAAAATGAATTTTCAACAAAACCTTTGGCTGCCGGGATCTTTGAATGTCGTTCGAAATGCGGCAAGGCTCTATCTTCAAATCCATTTGGAACTCTTTTACCGCTAATAGCTTGTTGTCCTACGCAAGCTAATTGATGCAAAGTAAATAAGTAATTAAAACTGTACCAATATGCACATCTCATAAAAGCTTCTTGTAAACCGAACTATAATACGTACCAATCATTTGTGAAATATTAATGAAACTGCCCTTACTACCAGATAAGGCCATAACTAATGGGCTATTACTTGGATGAAGTTCTTTCAAACATGCCTTACCAGCATGATCACGAATTACTGAAAGTTCCTTTAGTATCATTGCCTCCAATGTTTCTTCTTCTGAACATCCAGGTTGGCATACAAGACGTCCTTCTTCCATTTGATGAATGTACTCTGTACATTTAGAGTACCTAAAGCCGAGTGTAACTTATTAATGAGATCAGTACGCAATATTATTAATACTAGAGGTCTACGAGAACCCGAAAATGCCGAGTCGAGAATTTTATTCGGGATCAGGACATGTTCTCGACTATGTATATCAGGATTCCTGTTATATACAGAGTATTCATGCTGTTACTAGCTAGTGATTTTCTTACAAATAATAAATATTAGAAAAAAATGGAAGCGGAAAAAGTAATACTGTTTTTTGCAAGCAACGCAATAGCGTACGTAATTTTTTTATGTTTGTACTATTTTTTTTAGAAATGAAGGTGATCTTCAATTTTCTAAATGGAATGCTATATATTTTATATATCATATGAAAACGTGAGTCCACACAAATTCATTCGTATACAAATAATTTGATGAATAATTCGAAAAACAATACCGATTTTATCTATTTCATTTTTTTCTAATATTTCTTATTTGCAAGAAAAACGCTGGCTATTAATAACGCGAACACCCTGCGTATTCGAAAACTCGAATGTGTTCAGGAATCCCGATATATGTATTCGAGAACGCGACTCGTCTTGACCCGTTCCCTTCCCGACTAGTTTCGGCCATCGGGTGCCCAACATTTTCTCGTACACCTCTAATTAATACATATTTCTTTAATTTCTTCTTACCCAGCATTCAGAAGCTCGTGCTTAGCTTTAAGTAGTCCCTGTCCAGGTGTAACATCACCAATACCAATAGAAAAGCCTCGATTCATAAGAAAGAAACTAGCTATTCGTGCTAATCGCCACATAGCAACTGTTGCAATATCTTCACCCCAATCACGCAAAAGAATGTAAAATATATTTTGTTTTGATCCTGAACCCAATGTCGACTTATCCATAGACCCAGCTATTAATTCTGAATTTCGAATAATGACATCTGCAATTTGCCAATTATTTTTATTATGTTCATTTATAAGTATTTAGCAAGTCATACATACATGAATCGTTTATACATAATTCTTCGTTATTAGTGTAAGCTCTTCCTTTTGTCTTCAAATTAGCTTTGATATTGCACAAATTATTAGGTTTTAAAATCAAACTAAAAATTTGTTTCCCTGTCCACAACATGGTTGGCTTTAAGATAGCAGGTTCAGGTAGATTTATAGACATAGAAAGATCATTTCCTGCTAGAAGACAACCAGCCAATTGACTTGCTTGAGATTTATTTAAAAACATATCCTTTTGAGTTAAAAGATACCCTCCAGTGATAAAGTCCTGTGTTGCTGCTATTAATAATTCTCCATTGCGAGGTGTAACTAGATTTGATTTATTCTGAAGGAAAGTAAAGAAAAATGTATATAGTTATATTTCTCACATACATAAACAACATAAATTCTAATGTAAAACAAACTGTATGTTACCCCCATTAAAACCAAAGCTTCTGCTCTTGCTTCTTCAGTTTGTGGTAAATGTAAATTCATTTCATCACCATCAAAATCGGCATTATACGGAGTGCATACACATTCATTGAATCTAAATGTCCGATGTTGTAATACTTTTGCTTTATGTGCCATAATACTTAATTTGTGCAAAGATGGTTGTCGATTAAATAATACTACGTCGTCGTCTCTAAGATGCCTTTCGACGATATCACCATACTATTGAAAAGGATGAATATCAATTAATCGTAATTTTAAGTGTGTTGTAAAATACGAAATTGTATAAGATTAGAAAGACATTTCCAAAACAATGTTACCTGTAAATCTTGGGCAATTTTGTGTCGATTACCATATCTTAAGTATTTTTTGAATTGAGTTTTTCCTTGTTGTATAAAATTTGCACCTGGATGTACATCTGGACCATTTTTGACTAATTTTCGCATTAACTCTATATTTGATGGATTTACTTTTTCCGGATATGTTAAAATTTTTGCAACATGAATAGGTACACCAACCTAATGAATATCATATTGTTACTTATCTTCAAACACAAAACCTAATATACAAATACATAAATCGAAACTTACTTGTTCAATTCTGAGATTAGGATCAGGTGAAATGACAGTACGACTAGAGAAATCAACACGTTTACCAGATAAATTACCACGAAATCGACCCTGCTTTCCCTTCAATCTTTGAACCAATCCTCTACCAGATTTTTTTGGCTAAAATTTATTTTAATATGGTGTAAGCAACTTTGCCACTTAATAGATGAACTACTTAAATTTTAGTTGCTAAAAACTCACTTGCATGTTAAGTGGTATACCAGACATTTCACTATTTATATAAAGAGCACAATGTAACTGAAGAAATTCCCAGTCTTCGCTGTACATTTGTACTTTGGCACCACTTTGTCTATGTTTTTGAATAACATCATTGATAAAAACTATTTCCGATAATTTCATTGTTAGGTGATCTTCGGTTGTACCTGCTTTCAAATCTGATACAACACTGGGTCTAATACAAATTGGGGGCACTGGAATTCGTGTTAGTATTAAATCTCTTGGCAATCCACACTCTGGATTCATCATTAGCAAGGGAATGTCACTTTCCGGTATCTTTTCCAGAATACTTTGAACCTGAAAATCAAAATACAGTTGAAAGTGTGACAATAAAAATAAAGATTTATAAATCCAGTACAATATTTGGAAGTATACGAGAAACCGAAAATGTCGGTCGAGATGGGTTAAGAATTTTATTCGAGATCGGGGCAGGTTCTCGAAAATTTCGGAATTTTCGACATTTTTTGGGATTCCCGAGAATATTAGGAATTCTCGAGCATATTTGGGTTCTCGAATGTGTTGGAAATCTTGACAATTTTCGGTATTTCTGAGAATATTTAGGATTCCCTATCATATTCGAGAAACCGGCTCGTCTCGGCCCGTCCCGACCATCAGGCAACCGACATTTTCGGGTTCTCAAACACCTCTAATAATATTGGTTATTTAAAAGAACGATTAAAGAATAAGAACACAATATTATTTACCTCTAATGGGTTTAAGACGTTAATCAATCCACTTTGAAGTACTCCTTCTAAAGCTTTATTATCCTTAAGTACATTATTATACTCTGCTAATTTTTCTTGAACAACAGCATCTACTTTCTTTTTTGCTTTATACTTTTCATGAACGATTTTAAGTAAACCAGCTTTTTTAACTGTTCCATTAAGGTTTCCACAATTTTGACAAACAGTAGTTTTTTTGGCCTTATCCAATATTTGCTTACGTAAAGCTTTACGAGACAAATATCCTAAATTTGGATTTAAAGCTCTGGCTAAGAAACGTTTTTTGTCAGCTTGAGATAGCATAACATGAGAACAAGTCTACAAATTTAAATATTACGATTAGTGTTACGATTAGTGTTACGATTAATATTAGTTAAAAACATAAATATGGAATCAATGATATATTACTTTACAAATTGTTTGTAGAATCCCAATGATAGCTCTAAAATAACCAACATGGAAAACTGGCAATTCCAAATCAATGTAACCAAAATGTCCAATACATTCATTCAGAGTTTTGCCGCATGATACACAATTTGTTGTGTTGTTGCAAGTACCCTGAAAATTTGCATCATAAAGGTATATGATTTCAGTAGAATAGTTAAAGGAAAGAAAAAAGAAATTAACAATACCATTCTTCTATCAAGTACACCATAGGGAACTGGCGTATGTTCGACATCTTGATTATACAAATTTTTTGCCACAACATGCATATGGGCCTGCCTTTCCATATTGTGGCGACTGTCCACTCCAAACGATACATGGGAACTGATAAAGATAGAAGTCACAGTTTAAAATGATACACAAAATACTGAAAGTTATATATTTTATCGAAACAAATTAAATTTCAGTTTTTTAATCCTATACAAGATGGTCAAATATGTGCGTTAAATATTTTAATACGTTCTGTGCAGAGCCATTTTTGCTTGACTTTTCATGTAAGTCATATGATATTTTGAATAAAGATTGATACATTATTATAAATTATTTCATAATATAATGTCTTGGTAAGAAATTAGCTTGTACATATTCGTTTTCACATCATGCTTTGATGCTCCTTCTTTTGATGCTAATATATTTTTCAGCTTTAAACTTACTATCAAATTGTATGTATTGAATAAGATAACACAAAGTCAAGAATGTAGATTTTGATATAACATCTCTGTTACTACCAATTAGATTTGGAAATGGTCCACCAATAGCAGAGCATACAAGTCAGTCAGGAATGGTACAGGTAATGATCTACCATGCAGACGACAGATACAAACAGCTAGATCATGCATCGCTGTTACTTGATCTAAATGGCAACCTAATACTACACACAGGCTGCAACAAACTGTTTTCTTTTAGCTGCCATGCTACAAATTATAGGGAGACATGCTGCCGTGGGCTGCCAGATCCTGGTGGGCCGTTAGTTGCTCATCACTGATTTAAATTATGAAGTTATTCTGATCAGCTTATATTTAGTTTTACATTAGCTTATGAAGTCCATTAAAATATTTGACAATAATTAAACTTATCATTCCCATGAAAATATATGACATGTTTAATAATATGAAATATGAAAATTTAATTCCTAAAATGAACATATAATAATTTAATTGTAATCTAGATACTGATAGCTTTTTAAGTCAAGACAACACAAAGATTTCTGTATCTATTTACCAATTAAGGTAATTATGGTGTCATGCATTTCTTAAAATCAACTCCTTTGTTTACATAGACAATGAGATATCTCGTCCATACCATCTCATGAACAACATTGCACAATAAGGTACCTCATCTATGTCAACGAAGGGGATATTCAATGCAATAAGAGAATAAAGATTTTCTGACAGCATTGATAACTAAATGTAATAAAGAAACTTGAAAGTATTCCATGAAGTAGTACCAGTACTGTTTTCAGAAACAAACATTATCTAGCTTATTGTAAAGATGCATAAGAAAATTAATTTGAAGGTGGCAATAATTATTAATGTACAATTTGAAAATATATTTCCTACTGGAACATTTCGTGTATTAAATATAGGCAACATTGGAAAATTTTTAAGTGGGAATACATTATGAAAATTATATTCCATTTGTTAGAAAAAGAATTTATACGAAAGAATAAAAGATAATGAAATTGAAAATGTATTTATGCAATGCATTAAAATATACGTACATTTTACGAGCTACGTCTGTTTCTCTAAATTGTTCCTTTACCATCGTGGAGGTTATACTTTACTTCTCGATATATAATATATTGTTCGATAATGTTTTATCAAAACATGAAACAATATGGAAAATAATCCACTTTTAATTTGTCACAGTGTGTACACCGGTGTTTTTGTACAAATTATTTAAACAGGCAAAAGAATTCGGAGAATTCTTCTTCAAACACGTGTTGTCCCTCGTTTGTGGTGCCATCTCGAATTTGACAGTTTAGTGGAAATTCGTGCTGTAAACTGCTGTACGCCGTACGCCGTACGCTGTATAAATTGGCGGCTACTGCTACAAGAGTATTCGACACATAGAAGTTTTCAAGTAACTTTCCTTTTATAGTTTTCTGGTAGTAAATTACTCACATATCTTATATTATGTACTTCATTTGTACAAAATTTAGATTCTAAATACTTTTAACTTTAGAATAATCAGTAAATTGTTCAGCTTGAAATTGCGTTTGACGTTGCTATTGCTGTGCAACTGACATCAAGGATGTGAATTTAATCTGAATATATTTAATTTATACATTGATATTTTCTTAATAAAATATCGGCAACTCCTTGTAACTGAAAGGAAACCGACAGGTTTATGAAAATTTAAAATATGCCGAGGGTAAGTTTATATTATGTAATCGAATGGCACTAGCAAAGTAGTTTAGATTTATAGTGTTTACGATTTACAGTGGCCACAAAAGTATTTGAACGCTCTTCAAATCATCATATCTTTTTTAAAATGGACCAAACGGCTTGACTTTTTGAGCAATCAAAAGCATTGACTTATTAAATGACGTGTAAACAAGATTTTTAAAAAATTGCAATTGGTACGTTACATGAAAAAATAAAACAGGCACTTTTTAAAACTTTTTTATTTGAGCCTATAAAAAAAATTTTAAATGTGCGTTTTCTAAATCTATGTTAGTTACAAAAATGCTGAAAATTTCATCGAAATCAGTTGATGCAGAAAAAAACGACAATCATTAACTGCTTGTAGCTCATATGTATGTCAACTGATTTCGATGAAATTTTCAGCATGTGTATAACTAGTGTAGTTCTACAAGACACATATTTTGAATTTTCATTTCAGGCTTAGATAAAAAAGATTTTAAAAAGTGCATGTCTTTTTCATGTCATTTAGTAAAACAATGATTCTATTTATTCAGAAAAGGTCAAGTAGTTTGGTCCAATTTTAAGAAAGTTATTTTGATTTAAATTGCGTTCAAATACTTTTGTGGGCCATTGTGTATATTGAAAATCTTTGTTGATAGGCCGCTATTGAATTTTACTAAATTTATTGATTTTTTCATAATATTTATAGGATATACGATCTTATTTTCAAAGCACTAAAACCAATTCTAGTGTTGCTCCTACAAAATCTACAAAAAGGCGAATAATTTCATCGGATGAGGATGATGAAAAAGTACAATCACCTATTAAGCGGTCCAAGGTATTGATGTTTTGATATCAATATTTTTGCTATTGATATTTATTATAGCTCAACTTTTTAAATTTACATTTTATATGTTCTGATTATAACAATTTTATATTTTTATAGAAAACAAAAACATTAGGGAAAAATGTAATTTCAATTGACTCGGATGAAGAAGTAAACCAAAAGAAAATAGTTTCTCCTGGTGATATTTTCGGTAAAAAACCAATAAATAGGCAAGAAGCTCCAAAAATATCGAAAAAATTTCAGAAAAAGGTACATATTATTAAAATAATAATTTTTTAAATTCTTTTCTTATTAATAACAATGATAAAGTTAGTGAATTTGAAATGTAGCATGCGTAGTTATTTATATTTTAGGGAAGAGCAAATAAGCATTTACATAATTACTGTTTCATTTGTAAAATTTATACCTAATAACCAATTAGTCTCCTCTTTACCCTGTGCCATCCCGCTAGTTTACTCTCCAGCAACATAAAGTATATCTTAGGTGCTTGTGAAAATTGAGAGAAATTAAAAATTTTATTATTTTCTTAAATTCAAGCAAAATAACATGTTCACAGTCTCTTGCAATATATATGATACATATTTTTGTATATTACAAATAATATTATTCATATGTTCACGAATCATGTATAAACATGAAAAAGAAAACAGAAACATACTGATGCAATTGGTTATTTTTGTAGTAACAATTGTTTATATTTTTTATTTCAATAACTAATTTTTGTAGAATGACAGAATGCCAGAGTAATTAAAAAATTGTGTAATACAGACAATCAACATATTAATTTAGTATATGGTTTGGGATTTTAAATGTGGATACTTCTTGAGCTTAGTTTTGATATAATATGATATAGTTTTGTTCTATCATCTGCTTAATTTTATAGGAAGCTGAAAGTCATAATGATGTAGACTTTGAAGCAACTTTAAGTCAGTTAGATACATCAGATATTGAACACAAATATTTACAAGAGACTAAATCAAACAAAGGTACTAACATCTATATGGTAATATCTAAGGAAGTATGAAACCATAATTATTTCTTATTTATAGATACCGTTCACAATGTATGTGAAAGGAATGATTTGCCTAGAAGCAGTTTTGAAAATGATGAGAGAAAGACAACATCGGTTAAAAATAAAGGTGAAATTAAAGAGGATGTAGACCTAAATAATAAAACATACGAAGGTAAAGCTAAGAAACATTCAAATGACAGTACAAGCGATGATACAGAACAGAAGGATTCTAAGCTTAATGGTAAATCAAAGCATGCAAAAAATACTTCCAAAGCAAAATCAAGTATTTATAAAGTGGAAATAGAGCAACCAAAGAAGAGATCTCCCAAGAAGGTAGAAGTCTCGGACGAGTATGAGAAAAGAGTTGAAAAGAAAAAGCAGAGCAGTGTCATGTATCAACAATATCTTCAGAGGGGAGGAGCAAGGAATCCAGGTTCCAAAGAAATTCCTGAAGTATGTATATAAATATTGATTAATAATGGTTTATACAACTCGCTTAGTTTAGACGTTATATGATATAGTAACATTCACTTTTAATTGTATAACAAGTGTTTTACTTCTTTTGTGGATTATTGCACAAATTTTGGTTTTGTTTTTCACTTTTGTATTAGTTGAATGAAAAAATATTTCAAGTAATCTCTTTTAAATCCTTTATAAGATATCTAAAGTTATCAAAAGTAAATAGCTGTTTCATTTACAAGAAAAGTTCCATAGTGGTTTTTCAATTATTTCTTCAGGAGAGCCCATATTATTTGATTGCATTTAAGTGTAGACTTTGTGTTGATCAATCTAGAATTTTAAACAGCTGAGAATTTAACCGTTCTTACACATTTTATTTTATTATTGTTAATATTTTTTATCAAAGGCTTTGGAAAAAATATTACATATATCTTTTTGTTAATATTTGGATCAAGATTAAAATATTGTGACTAGTAAATTAAATGTAATAGAATTATAATATTGATCGTTTCTCAAGCTAAAATAAATGTAAAATCATATGCTTTTTGAAATCGATGGGCCCCTGTCTTGACAAATAGACAAATAATGATTTTTTCAAAAAATGGTTTCATTGGTTCAATTTAGCTCCTCACTGTAAATTTGATTTGACGTTTATGCTTATTGGCTATTTTAGGGTGCTGAATATTGTCTTGCCGGCTTAAGTTTCTTAATTACTGGTGTTTTGGAGTCTCTAGAAAGAGAAGAAGCCGAAGAACTTATTCAAAAATATGGTGGACGAATTTTACATCAAGTTTCAAAGAAAACTTCTTATGTTATAGTTGGCGACGAACCAGGTCCTTCAAAAATATCGAAGGTAATATTACTTAATACATACTACCGATTTTTTATGTAAATATATATTTTAATTCATACTCGCACGTGTACATTCATATTTAGGCAAATAGTCTAAATGTAAAACAAATATCGGAAGACGATCTATTAGATATGATTCGAACAAGAAAATCAGGTCAAGTTCAAGATGTCAAACAGTCTCGTACAAAATCCAAAGAGAGAATGAAACAGACATCTATAGAATCGGATGGTATGTCTCCCCCAACATCAAAAAGAGCAAGAACTACATTAAATCAAGAAACAGAACAATTACAATCAGCACATAAAAAAGAAGATAGAGACGAAGTTACAGAGAAAACACAAAGACAATTATTGCAAAAAGAAGAATGTATTGACGAAAGTACAGAAAGGATATCACCTAAGAAGTTATCACCTAAGAAGATACATGACGATAAAGACATGATAAAAAAAGCAACCATAAAGTCACCGGTTAAAGATGACAAAAAAGAAGTGAAGGGTGTTAAAGATCTACAAACAAAAACTGACTCGTTACAAGATGTAAGATTCATTACTTAAGTACGAAATAAGTTGTTACAATTTTTGCGGTCCTAAGTTTATACACATTTACAGATTAATAGAAGTGAACCAGTGCAGGCATTGGTTGAGAAATATAGGCCTAAAGCTATGAAGCAGATTTTGGGTCAGCAGGGAGATAAAAGCAATGCAAAGAAACTATATACATGGTTAAATAACTGGCATAAAAATCGTAGTGGTCAAGTAAAACTTACTAAACCTAGTATGTTTTAATATTTAAGACACAACGATTTAATCATACTTTTAACATATTTTTTATATTCTATCAAAAGAATTACAATTCTATTTAATTTTACTTATAATAGTAAATATTTTTATTGCGATGTATTTTTTTATTCATGTTAGGTCCATGGGCCAAGAATGATGACGGAGCTTTCTTCAAGGCTGCTCTATTATCTGGACCACCTGGAATTGGAAAGACTACAACTGTTCAAGTTGTTTGTAATGAATTAGGTTTTGATCTTATAGAATTTAATGCATCTGATACTAGAAGCAAGAAACTTTTACAAACGAGTGTATCTGAACTTTTATCTAACACCACGTTAAAGGATTACTTCATAGGTACATATGATCATACATATATAAAAATGTTAATAGATGTTAATCAAGACTTTAAAATACCATATATTACAGATACTAAAAGTAAAACAACATCAAAACACGTGTTGTTAATGGATGAAGTTGACGGCATGGCTGGAAATGAAGATCGTGGTGGTTTACAGGAATTAATCAGTTTAATTAAATCAACTGATATACCAATTGTTTGTATTTGTAATGATCGGAATAATACAAAAATGAGAACGCTCGGCAATTACATTTTCGACCTCCGATTTCCGAAGCCTAGACTAGAACAGATTAGGGTAAAACAAAACTGCCTTACATACAAATATTTAGATTATTTCTTTATTGCACATTTTTAATTAAAAGTAATTTGTTATACAGGGAGCAATGAAATCTATATGCTTTAAAGAAAACATTAATATTTCAACAGAAGATTTGGATCGTTTAATTGAATCGACAAACCAAGATATACGACAAGTAATAAATCATTTATCTCTGTTTGTTGGAAATACTGGTACTCAAGAACAATCTCAGAAGAAACATATAAACAAAGATTTAAAACTGGGGCCTTGGGATGTTATAAGAAAAGTATTTTCCGCTGACGAACACAAACACATGAACATTCATGATAAAAGTGACCTGTTTTTCCACGATTATAGTATAGCACCACTGTTTGTGCAAGAAAATTATTTATTAGTCGCACCACATGGACCAAAGTATGTATGAAATATTTAATATAAGATTTATTTTTTTCTCTTACGCATATGGGATGCTATACAATCAGAATTAATAATGTTTTATTTATGATTTAAAATTGAGAGAATTGTTACGAAAAACAATTGTACGATATAACAAGACACATAGTTTAAATATTTTATAAAAAACATGTTCGTGCAAAATCTTCTTTGACGTAACATTTGAGGCTTTAACAGCCTATTGTCATACTATTTTCATTGTTCAAAATCTTTTGAGTGTAAGTTGTGTCTTGTTAGAATAATTATTTCAATATTTTAGTAACATTATATGTAAAATAAGCTACAAAATAGTGAAATATTTCAATAATTTTTTCAAAAAATATGGTTGATATTTGGTTTTAAGTGATTGTTTTATGAAAAGTTTCTTTCTGTTCGCTATTTTGGTCATTCCAGGCGAAATCAGACATTTCTTGAAGTACTTTTTCAGAATTTGTTCAAATTTGGATATGTTATAGTCTTTAGTGACATATGAACGTAACACAAAGGATTTTTCAAAACCTTGAAAACTGTTGCTTTTATACACGTTTAAAATAAAGTGCCAACCTTTTTTTTCATTAGTCGTCAATTTCAACAGTTTTTAGGTGGTCAGTGTGAAAAGAGTATAATATTCAAAATTATTTTAGTTGACAAATAATTTTTTTCACCATTTTTTGCGATTATTTTCAAACAAATACAATGTTTTCGTAGCAGGCGAAAATTGAAAATTTTTTAGTGAATTTTCCCAATAATTAATAACGGTATAAGAACGGCAGGTATAGCCACTTGTACCATGAGTACGTACCTCTTTGATCGTTGAAGACGGTATATCGTGATACATCGTTCACTTCAAATAATTTTCATTTCATCAATTTTAGTATCCGCATTTTTAAAAATGGTTTTCGTTTAAAAGCATTTAAAGTCATTTGTTTAAAATAATTGCTAAATAAATAGTGGACAAAAATTTGTTGTCAACTGAAATCATTTTTAATATATACTTTTACGTTTTCATTATAAGCACCTAAAAACTCATTTTTATCTACGTGTTAATTCAGCCGTTACAATTTAATGAAAAAAGGACTACAATTTATTACATACGTCTGTAAAAGTAACAATTTTTATGAATTCGAAAAATCGGAATTAGTGCTTCGAAGAGTATCCAATTTCACGTGGCTTGACTCATTTATAAATGTACGTCCTATTTTAGTTCAGACTTTAAATTTATTACATTCACTGTCTTATTTTGATACAGGGATAAACTGTTAGAAAAAATAGCTAAAAGTTCTGAAAGTTTAGCATTAGGAGATATAGTTGATAAATCAATAAGAAGTAACGGATCTTGGTCTCTTTTACCTATGCAAGCTTGTTATTCTTCTGTCATACCTGGAACAATAATGTCTGGTCATGTTACTGGTCAAATTAATTTCCCAGCTTGGCTTGGGCGTAACTCGAAAACTGGTAAATTTGATAGGTAATATATCTCTATATATACATAGGTATATATGTCCTCCTTATGTATAATATGTTCCTTATACATACTAGTTATGTAACAATTTAATTATATCGTAGACTAATGCAAGAGGTTACTGTGCATACACGCTTAGCTACTGGTGCAAGTAAAGAGGCTATAATTTTGGACTATATTAGACCTCTCAGGGATGCTATAGTTAGACCATTGATAGTTGATGGTAGTGAAGGGGTAAATGCAGCAATAGATGTTATGAATCATTACCACTTACTCAGGTTAATTTTATTTATAAATAGTAATAATACAAATGCAAATAAAAATATTCGATCTTTGAGTAATATCTAATATTTGTATCATTGCCAATATTTATATAATTTTTGGTGTTATTAGGGAGGATTTAGATTCGTTAATAGAAACTTCATTGTGGCCCGGTGATCGTGATCCTATGCAAGTTATTGATAGTAAGGTCGGTTTAAATTATTATTAGATTCGATTGAATGATATTAAAGTGTGCAATCAACAGAATAAAATAAAATCTTGTGTTATAGGTAAAAGCAGCATTTACAAGGTCATACAATAAAAGTTCTGCGGCTGTGCCATACGCAGTGAGTGGCGTATCAAAGAAGAAAACCACACAGAGTAAAGAGGGTGATGATTACTTAGAAGATGGAGATTCAGGGGAAGAGAATTCCGATGATGATAATGTAGAAACTGACAAAATGATTAAGGTAATTCTATGAGTGCAAATTAACGTTATTACGTACTATTGAAGTTTAACGAAAAATAATTTTTACCTACCATTTATGATATATTTCTAGGCGAAGAAAACTACCTCAAATAAGAAAACAGAATCAAAAAGTAAAGGTACAGAGAAGAATGTAGCGAAAGGTAAAAGTAGCGACAAGCCCTCGACTAGTAAACGCGGAAGGGGACGCGGGAAGGCAAAATAATACAAATACTGTCAACTTGGAATGTGAGTTTTATTCGACAAAACAGAATTAAGTTAGTATCTCGTAATGCATTGTTTGTCACTAAATTTGTTTTACTTGTATAATTCAGTTATTTATCGTACGCGAAATGTCGGAAATTATTTTTTCGACTGCGTTGTGTTTTGAAGTACAAACATGTTTTGTTTGGAATGATAATACTTAATAATATATAAAATATTTCAGATGTTCCTAATCCACAACAGCTTCAATTGTTTCAGTCGATTCAGGGGCTGCAAGTTCTGATCTGGTTTGTACGCATTCTAGAACAAGTAAAGAGAATATTAATCTAGCACGTATCGCATCGTAAATAACTTAAATTAATATTTTTATATTTGATTACTGTTTTATTTTTGTTTGATTATGCGCATTTGTAAGTCTACATATAAATAAATTGTACTATATTGTGAGAATACATACGTTTTGTTCTGGGTTTCCAACCGATGTATTCGTTAGTCTTTTTGTTTTCCTCGGTGAGCCAATCTGTTAATGGCTTGAAGTATTCCAAGAGTCCATTGGTATCCATGTTCCTTTGGCCAGTGATTTTTTCCATTGCATCTTGCCAAGGTTTAGAGGAACCCAATTCTAACATTGATCTGAATCACAAAAGCAGGTAACATCATACATTTATACTATATATTAATTTGTCGGCCTCTGTTAACTGTTAACAATTATCTGTTAGTATCTTTATACATATACTACCAACATTTGCTTCGCAGCTTAGCTTTCTTTTAACATGTTTTATTATATGCAACGCATTTCCTCCATATAGTATTAAAACAATTTAACAGAAGGAAGTCGTGGATTTCCTAAATACATATTATACTATGACTTTAATCAGTAAAGTGTGTAAAATTAATTCGGCTATCTTTAAGTAAACTATGAGATCATAGATGTAACATATCCGTGACGGAGATAGCGAACGGTGAATATTACTTTTTACTTTTAAAGTTATACTATTCAATTTAAATTGCGATATGCACAAGGATGGTTGACACGGAGACTTGCCATCGGCTGGACGGTCCGTTCAATCGTTCGCAGGGAACTTTGTTATGGTGTTTCTTTGTGGTCGCGATGTCCGAAAAAACAATGCAACGCGTCAATTGATAAACATAATGATCAAACATATGATTAATCGTCGCATACACGCTTGCATTCAGCTACACAGTATCTACACATTGGTATAAAGATCCTTGCATATGTGAGAACATGGTACAGCATGTTCAATGAGATAGGAGAAAATTGAGAGGATTATTTCTCATAATATAAGACTATCTGTTGATAAACATTCTGCACAGATATGATATATATGTATACAGGGGGGATATTAAAAAGCGTTACAGACGAATGTCTCCAAAAATATTGATTATACGCAAAAATGTTTGAGATGAAAGTTATTCAGTACCGAGGGGGGCATCATGTGATGGAACTTTTATTTATCCCGGTGGACACTCCAAGGTTAGGTGAAGGTCAACTTTCTTTAAATGGAATGATATGTTTTTTTATCCACCATCAAATAGTGCGTTTTAAGATGAGTTCAATTACCTATGACTCAAGATCATTCAAGGTCAAACATGCAGAGAAATGCAGAAAAGGTGTGATCGTTTTATTCGTACTTTAGTTTGTGCCTTCGAACTTTCACACCAAAACAAAAACATGTGTTTAATATCAGCATTATTCAGGACAACATCAAACTCATTATCAATGAAATGAAAACAAACGTATTTATGTATTACTGTGCTCTTCTGCAAGATAGTCAGTTTACTTTCATTACTATTCGTCCTAAAAAAGTGGTACTTAATAAGAATGGAAATGTATCAAAATTGTTTTGATATGTTTATGGTACTAGGAGAATGCAGGGAAAATTACAGAATGGCTGCTAATTTGTATGCACAACGCTACCTAGATCGACCATCAAAATCGCATATGGCATTTAAAAGACTAGAACAGCGTTTTCTTTGTTCAGGTACTGTGCTTAAAAACTGCGTAATGTCCATTAAGCCTACGACGCGTGAAAACATGAATGTCAGAATACGCGAAGCTAGTGCTAAGATAAATGACGAAATGTTGAACAAAGTTAGAGAATCATTTAAACAAAGAATTGTTAAGTGCATTGAAGTAAGAGGTAATCATTTTGAACACATACTAAACTGAAGTACAAATAAAACGATCACACCTTTCCTGCATTTCCCTGCAAGTTTGACCTTGAATGACCTTGAGTCATAGGTAATTGAGCTCATCTTAAAACGCACTATTTGATGTTGGATAAAAAAACATATCACTCCATTTAAAAAAAAGAAAGTTGACCTTCAGCTCACCTTCCCAGATAGCACTCGCACGTCCAATGTACGTCCGTACCGGACATATGTACGTCCCAGGGACGTACGATATGTCCGAGATATGTCCGATTTATGTCCCAGGTATGCCCGACAGAGGTCCCAGTTACATCCCAGTACGTACATAGGACGTTAATTGGACGTAAATTGGACGTTTGTCGGACATATAAAAGCGTGTTTGCAACTTAAAAAATTTTCTAAATACGTAAATATTGGTTTAAAAGAATTCTACAAAAATACCATTGATTATCACATAGCTAGAAAAAGAGGAATTGATCAAATAAAAAAGAGTGGACTTATGCCGGGCGCAAACCTAGTATAAGCGAGCGCGTAACGCGCTGACCCAACCGAGTTCTTGGTAACACGATTAATATTTTCAGATACTATGCGCGCTGATGTACGAGGTAATCGTAATACTAATCAAGTTAATTTCATTTTTCAACTACTTCTGTGAAATGTTCAAGTTTATCAGTGTCCAATAGACTTATAGAATAAATAAAATCTAACAATTTGAAGATTAGCTCATCTTTTCACGGAAGAAACGTCGAAAAATTAGTTTTTTTTTCAAACAACGGCGCCGCGAACTTAAAAATCTGAAAAAATTCATAAACCATATTTTGAGTATAATAATAGAAACACAATATAGTATCCGAAAACGTACGAAATAATCTAAGTCCTACGTCCCTGGCAAGTACGAAATAATCTAAGTCCCACGGGTCCATGGGACGTCCGAAATTTATGTCCGAGGGATGTCCCACGGACGTACACGACGGACATTGGATGTATCGGACGTAAAACGGACGTCCCATGGACGTACAGTGCTATCTGGGTTGGAGTGTCCACCGAGAAAAATAAAAGTTCTCAAACAATTTTGCGTATAATCAATATTTTTGGAGATATACGTCTGTAACGCTTTACAATTTCCATCCTGTAAATTAAATATACAGTAGCCTAACTGTTACCAAGTTTCTTACATACTTTTAATATTTTATACTTACTTCAACAAGTTGCCTGCTGCTTTATTGTTGTAAATGTCACATTGATGCAATGGTTTGGAGTCTGGATTCTTCGGATCGTATTGTTTTGCTTCTATACAAAGTGCTTTATGGAACTGGAATTGCACAATGAAACTCACATAATATCTAATGTATTCCACATCAGCTATTATGTGGTATTTCGCGCCGGCATCAAAGTCATCTTCCGATCGATCTACTGGTGCTTCGATACCTTGGAAACTTTCAATAAGATCCCACCTAAACATTAAAAAGAGGATTATTATTAGTTTCTTCGCTTTTTAGTTCACATTGTAAGTAATCAGGCCTCTTTATAGAGGTGTGCGAGAATTAGAAAATGTCGGAGAGTCCGGTCGGGTGGGCAAGACATGTGGTCGAAACGAGTCAGGATTCCCGAATATTCTTGGGAATAATTTCGAAAATTATCGAGAACTCCGATACATTCGAGAACCCGAATATACAGTAGGCGTAAAAAGTATTCGTACACCCTTCAAAAACCAATAACTTTTTTAAAATTGGACCAAACGACTTCAGTTTTTTTTCGATGTTAGAAAGATTAGTTTACTAGGTAGCGTGTAAATAATTTTGTCTATAAATTGATGTTGGTCGAAATTGTGAAGAAAAATGTAATGGTCTCGATTTTTAACTTTTTTATTTGTACCTATAATGAAAATTTAAAATATGCCTTTTGCAGATCTATGTATGTTATATACATGCACAAAGTTTCATCAAAATCGGTTAATGTTGCTATGAGCTATAAACATTCGAAGATGGAAACTTAAGGGTGAAAGTTTACAGATTTTCGGCTTTTTGAGGGAATTTCTCTCTTATGTAACCACTAGTCTGCGGATCTTTATGCATTTATGACTTCTAAAAATTTTCAAAAAATGATAGAATATAGGATTCGACAGAATTTAGTACGATTTTTATTTATTTGAGATCTACAAAGGCTACTACCACCGGAAATAAGATTTTATCAGATTCCACTTTCTTAACATTTGTCTCCAAAAATTACAAGTTGCACAAAGATCTGAAGTCTAGTAATCATCTTTAAATATTTGTAACTCATAACAACGTTAACCGATTTCGATGGAACTTTGTACATGTATAATATATAACTTACCTAGAACTACAAAAGGCATCTCTTAAATTTTCATTACAGACATAGATAAAAAAGTTAAAAATTGTGATCTTTACTTTTCTTCTTCGCTATTTCGACCAATAATAATTTTCGAAAAACTAATTTACACGCTACCTAGTAAACTAATCCTTCTAACATTTCAAAAGACTGAAATCGTTTGGTCCAGTTTTTAAAAAGTTATTGGAAATAGATTACAGGGTATTCCAGAACCCACCCCGATTCCGAATAAAATTCTCGTCCCGTCCCAACTCGTCATTTTTCGAGTTCTCGCACACCTCTACTTTTTTTTACCAATAAATTGATATCGTCTAGAGTATGTATGTATCTACTAACCAGTTGCAATTGTAATTGTCTGAGGTAACTTCTCCTTGGAATACGTTCCATCGCCATTTGTCCATCATATATGCGAATGGCAGAAAGACAATTTTATCGAGACCTTTCAGGTACAGGTTATTGAGGTCAGCTTCTTGGTCACTTACGTTTACATCATCGGCCAACAAACTAAAATATAAACATAAAATTTCATATACATATCCAATTTAGTATAGTTTACTAAAATATGTCTTATTGTTAGTTATATTGATATAGTGTATATGTATGTTACATTTCAGTGAAAATTATGACGTAAATTATACATTTGGAAACCTTATTAAGTGCTTTATTTACTTGATACTCCTCAGGTGACTCGGAGTTGATGCACTGAGAGCTATTACATCACCGACAGCTTCGTGGAATCCTGGATTAGCACCTTCCTTGAAGATAGTCGGTTGATGTTTATATTGAAGATAATATTCAACATGTCCCATTTCGTGATGGGCGGTTAATAGATCCTCCATGTTTATCCTTGTGCACTGTTTAATTCTAAAATCTTTGCCGTCATAAAAGTCCCAAGCGCTTGCATGACAAATCATCTCACGATCCTTCTGCTTTTCTAGAATTGACCGTTCCCAGAATAAGTTAGGCATAGCCGTCAGGTTTATTGAAGTGAAAAAGTCTTCAGCAACTTGGAATATTTTTGTTGCATTGTATCCTAAAGAAACATAAATGATTTTTCTATGAATTTTGGTGTTACATATTGATTCATATTACGTGTAACTTTCAATCAAACGTTGAAGTATGTATATTTTTTAAACGCCACGTTTATAATCACTGTGTATTCTATATAACTTTATATTTTTTTTACCAGTCGACTATAGTAATATATAACTTAATTCAATAAATCAGTGGTACAAATATAGGCTTCCACAGAAAAGCAGGAGGTAAAATTAAGAGTGTACTGTTCATTTTTATATTTTGATTTACTAAAGTTACTTACAATTGTTCTTAATATTTGAAATTCTATCGAAATAAAAAATCGATTTCCAATTATTTTTCGTCTAGACTTTCTTGTTATTAAATGTTTACCAGAAATCACTTCCTTTTGTTCATACAGAAAATATAGCAGTTTGAATCATATTTAATTTTTTGTATGTTATATATACTAAACTAAATCGTAAACCTTTTATGTCTCAGTTTAATAATGGAAAATTCATACAGAATGAGTGTAGGAATACAAATATAAAAACAATACAAATATAAAAAGACCTTTTATCATAATTCAACTTTCTGATGGAAGAAGCGTCTATATTTCATACGAATAATTGTTATTAAATGTTTAAAATATCGATGAATTTTTCTAATGTATTTAGATTAGGTTTAACGGACATTAGGAGCATAATTATTTTTTATTATTATTAACAAACCTTGTTCAACCATAGCCTTGCTGGCATCCGGCAATTGTTTGCCTGGATATGGAATCGTAAAATCTGCAATGTTAGACCAAGTTTGTGCCCACATATTGCCCAATAAATGTGCTGGAATAGGGCCATCCTTGGAAACAATGTCTTCACCATATTTCTTTCGAAGTTCTCGTCGAACGTACGCATGCAATTGCAAATAGAAAGGTCTCAGTTCTTGCCACAGTTTTTCTAAGAGATTGAACCATTAAAAAAATTAATCTTGTGATAAGGCTGTCTTCATAAATTGGTAATTGAAGGATTCTTTCAAATGTCTTATACTCAATATATATATATATATATATATATATATATATATATATATATATATATATATTTAATAGATAACAAATCAAGTTAGGAACGAAAACCTACGAAAGTAAGTTACAAAATATTCTTTAATACGGAAATTATATGAATAACTTTTTAATTATTTTTAGGGTACTTTTTTTAGTTCAAACAGTAGCAAAAAACAATCGGAAAGTTTTGTTGTTACGTAGCTGAAACAATTCATTAAATACGAAGAGAAACGATTCAAAATATTTGAATTTAAATAGAATAAAGCGGAGGTGATTATTTAAATTCCGAATAGAAAAATAAATGCCAAATCAATTATAAATACATATATTAACGCATGAAAGTATGAGACATGTCTAATTTGAATACTTATTTCAGTAAAATTTTACCCGTACAAATTACCCGTAGAACTTAAATTTATTTAGTTTGTTTATTGGAATGAGTATGTACCATTGTTTGTAATAAATGTACCTCGACGGTTGAGGAGTTATTCTAACAGAGTTTTAATTTACAATTTCATAAAAGGTAATGTGTAGCATGCTAATCTTTATGGAATATGATTATCTCTTAATTGTATCAGTTACAACGAACAGGTATTAAATAAAAATTTATTTCTACTTTTAATAATTTTCAGAAGTTATGTAACATCATTCTAAAACTTCTGATCTTTTGGTTATTTTATATTTCACCGACTCGTTTTTATCACAAATAAATAAAATCCACAGTCTAGTTATAAGTATGTGCATTGATGTGATATTTACCAATTTGTTCTGGGAAGTCATCTGCCTCGTAATCTTTCATCCAATAGGCTGCATTATCGGTAAAGTTGTTCAATCTAGCGGCAATGTTACTCAACTCGACGTACCTCTTGAACAGCGACTTCACTTTTTCACCTGTTGCTTTCCTCCATTCAACCCAAATGTACTTTAATTCTTCAGGATCGCGGCTGTTCATTAATCGTTCCGTAAGCTCAGGTTCCAGAGCCAGATCGCACTTCTTTTTATCTTTGAAATCGCAGATTTTCGCGGTACTATATATGTTCTCCATTTCGCTGATAGTTTTCTCGTATTCTTGGTAGAGCTATAGCAAATGAATTATTAGAACAATAATTAATAGGCTGATGCATAGACTTATAAAGATACAACGTTATACAAGATATACTATCATTAAAACTGTGTTTAATATCTTCTTAAATTATACTTCATTTAATTATACTTTCACGTTTGCTTTCATATTTCTAGATTGCGGATTTTATGCATTTATTATAAAAATTAGTGCAAAATAGTGAAAATATTCAAGAAATTTAAAAATACTGTTGTATTATTTCCAACCCATTAAAATGATTTAAAAAGAAAGAAATATTTATGTAGCTTTTCTAGGTTGCAATTAATACAAACAATTGTTATTTAGTATACAAATTTGCAGTCTACATATTACATACTTTTATTTATGATTGAAGTGTTCTTCCTAGAAATCTATCAAGTTTGAATCGAAATTTTTATTCGATGTTAATTTTGGTAAGCTGAATTAGAAGTATCTATGTGCATTTTCATAAATATTTGTACTTTGTTAAACAATTTCATTGTGTACTTTCGAATATTTTTTTTTATATCACAGTATTGCACTTTATGTCAATAATTATTCAACCATTATACGACATTTTGAAATCGTTAAAGTTGGCATGAATATCATAAGAGACTAATCTGCAGTTATTTAGAGTAATCTGCAGATTTTTATGTATTTATATTTATCAAAAAGTTATAAAATGCAAAGAAGTAAAATTATAATAATAACCATGATTGCAATTCTATTTCATTTATACTCTAGCGAAGTGTGTAACTAAAAATATAAAACTCGTCCTTATTAAATATCAGTTTAATTAACCCCTTGTCGTATTTTAACGAGTCAGACTCGTGATGAATATTTTAAATAAAGTCTAACAAAGATGAACGTTATACCTTTCTTTTCGGACGAAATAAAATTTTACTTTTGTGTAATCAATATTTAATTATTGAAGTAAATGTAGTCATGCAAAAAATAAATTTTCTTTCCTCTTCTGTGACAATTTTTGGGGATGAATACGTTATAATTATTGTAGCCGTAAAGAAAATGGTATGGCAAATGGTTAAGCTATAATTCAATTAGAATTTCTCTAAATTTGTAGTTTATACAAATATAAATTTCTATAAATATACGTGGTTTAGTTAGTTCATTACTTCTTCTGGAAGAGCCGCGGTGCCCAGAACGCTGAGTTTTGAGAATTGTCTCTTAAGTTTCTCGTCTTTCAACTCGCTCCAATTGAATTCGTTCACTTCTTTCCACAGGGCCTTTTGAATTTTTGCTGCTTCCGAAGACACGTTCAATTTTTTCTCCAGATTCTCTGGAGTCAAGTCGGACGCATACTCCCATTCTGCGAGCGATTGTCTATTGCTCCATTTGGAGTTCTGTTGGTCGATCCTGTCGAGGAACTTGGTGGCCCTCTTCACTAGATCTTCAGCAGCTTCAATAATCTCGGTATCCTTGGCATCTTGGGGAGCCGGTATTCCCCATGCCAGAGTAACGAAACCTGCTACTAGCAGTCTGCAATACAACAAACAAATTCACTCAAATAAAATTAGAATTTCTAACACGTTGACTTCTGACTCAGTAACCACAAGAATCAGATAGGATCAAAGCAAATTCTTATTTAACCCTCATCCATATCTCCTGCCAGTTTGACACATTTTTACGTAAAGAATGATGTAATGCGGGACGGATGAGGGTTAATAAAAGAAAGTCTAAGAAATTGAGATTTATAATGATTATAATGAAACGATTATAGCACGGAGTCTAACGGATATTGTCTCTACGGAAACTTCATGTGTAATTTGTTTACCGTATAATAATGAAGATTGTATTCAATTTTCAAATTGCTAAAAATGTGATCATCAAACTTGTGTATATTTTGTTGTTCGAGTAATTATATATTTACTTGTAATAAATGTAATCTACTTTGAAATCGTAAACTAAAATTTGAAGAAGATTTATGTTATTGCTTAATGTTTGATTATTTTGTTTATTTAATATGATACTTAAGATTATAAATGCAAATTAAAGTAAAGAATATATGTATATAATTTCAGATATTTAAAAAGTCTTTATGTGTCATTATATATTAGTATATTAATTAAACCATCAATGCAAAGATTTATTTTTGGTAAAAATCCAAGAAAGATTTTCTGCGTTATTATAGTGAATGAGACATACAAAGTGGTATTTACTACCCCTAACAAAAATTATTGGATCAAAATAGTAAATGTGATTGTTGAAAGAGTTATTTGATCGTTTATTAAATACGAGAAATAATATTACATTAGTATACATATTAGACGAATATGACAGAAGAGTTAATAGTATTTATAAGAAACATTAATAAAATGACATTAAATCGTCTCATCCTTTTACTAAATGTAAGATACTACATTGTCTACTGGAATATGAAAATTACAACATTTTAAGTAATAGTATGTGAAAACGTTAGAACATTTTTGCTTTCACGAATCAGTTTCTTTTCTCGTTTTATACATTGAAAAAAACACATTTATATATTAACATTTTCTTAATAGACGAATATCATATTTTATCATTACATTTACCTTTAGTGTTAAGAAATAAATTTTCTACGTCGAATAACTTAATGAATTGTATGATCGGATATCTTTTGTCATGAACGCAGAAGCTGCTTTCTATGAATACACTACTAGTATCGTTGTAATTTTTGTTTCGTGTTAAGTGGGGCAGGAAGACTAGTCATTTAGAGTAAAACTATTTTTAAAATGAAATGCACGGAGAGCAGAGGGGTCACCAATCGCATTTTTTAAGTGGAAGGGCATATTTATTTTTTGGTATTCGCATAGCTCATGTTGGACTTAATTTATGTAGAACACTATTTCATATAATACATGGTTTGAAAATTATGGTGAAAAATAGTCGTGGTTGATCTCTCAGAAGATCTTTAGAAAAGGCGGTGATCACTTCTACTGAGCGGAGATTCGTCTGAAATTAAAAATTTCATAAGATTTCTCTGTCATACTATGTTATCTAGTCCTTAAACGAAGATGGTTTCACTGCTATTTTTTTATTGACTAAAAACGAGCAATTTCATTGTTAACAATATGTCGGAAAGTATTTCGTTCAGACATGAAATAATATAATGTATTACACACAAATCATATACAATTATTAGCTTAACCAATACAGATGCACTCTCTAAAATAAACCTTTTTGATTACAAAAACATTTTTAGAATAACATCTTACAATTTTTGAGAAAAATATTTCCAGAGATCACTCTTTTTAGGCTTTTTGATTGAACATAACACTTTATAATAATTAGACTGCGGATTTTATGCATATATGATAAAAATGAGGAGATCGAATTGGACAGTGTAAAAACATTTGAAGAATTCAAAAATTTGTATCAGCTTCAACTTCTTGAAACTATGAAAAAGAGAAATAAATAAATAAGAAATAAATGTCTATGTAGCTTTTAGATCTCATAATTAATGCAGACAATTCTTATTTTGCATAAAAATCTACAATCTACTGATAATGTATCTCATATATAGTATTTCGAAACGGTGCATCAATTTGCACTATATTTTTTATTTTCTTTTAATTTTCGTAATTATCGTAATTGTTTGTATAGAAAATAGAATATCTTGTACCTGTTTTTTCTATTTAAAATGATTACTTAGAAGAAAAAAATCATTTTTCGACGAACGGAAAAGGGAAGAAACGGACAAACTATAAATTCGTTCATATAGAATGTTTGTTTGCCATAATCTTATGGTATTTTTATAAAATTTGACAAATTATGACAAACCCACATTGAACCTAATAATTTATATATTTCTGCGTGTATATTCTTCATTATGAATTTTTTGTATCACTGTCTTCCAGTTGTGAAGATTACTGGGACTAATACAATCGTGAATATAATTTTTAAACGGATTATTTGAGCACATATTAAATACGGAAAATAGTAACTGTATGTACATATAATACACAAATATGGTATTAAAGTTCATGATATTTTAGAAAAATGTTAATAAATTGATGATTTCTTTTTCCTTTTTACTAAAATTTAGTATATATGTATATATGTATATATTTAATATAAAGTAACGAAATGTTTACAAATACGTGAAAATTATGTAGAAATTGATATAGCATGACAAAAAATTAAAACATTTTTTAAGATTTTTAACGATAAAGATGACCATAGACATTCCCGAAAAATATTTTGAATAACTGGGGATGATGAAACCCTCCCTTATATCAGTATCTAATTTGTTCATTCTGCACATTATGAAAAAGCAAACATTTATTTTTATATTAATATTTTCTCTATATACGACGAGTTTTGTTATTGCATTTGTCTTTATTGCCAATGAAATAATTTTCCACAAGTATTAGATTGAATACTTTTTGCGAGGGTTAGTAGTTGTTCAGTTAAGGCATTTTTCTTTTCTTATATGTACACTATGTTGCGAGACACTAATTAAGTGATAAACAAACTTGCATTCTTCGGTTATCATACGTAAAAACGGAAGCAGACAGAATCTACATACAAACGTTAAATTGATCGTTCATGAATAGTACGGCCTGTCCTTCGTCACTGATATACGACTGCGAATAAAATCAGACTATCAAATAGTCACGAGGTCGAATGCAGCAGCTTTGGTTCAATGATTCGAAAGTTTTTCATACCGCATTTGTTCAATGCGACTGCATCCATGGGAATACAAGTTTTTCATGATGTTTTCCGCAGAATCTCGGAGCATTTCTTACGAGCATTGATCTAGAAAATATTTACAACTGAATCTGTAAATTGGCCTATAGAAAACGTCCTTCAAAGCTTTCATCACAGGCCATGGCGAAACTGAGTTTTTATACCTCGAAGGCTTGAAGGCATTCAGTACATGTAAGTGCACTGTTTCGAAACTAAAAAATAGGAAAATCGGTTAAGGATGATTAACCTTTTACCGGGGTGATTTTTTAAATTATGAATGCTTATAAAGACGTAGGAACAAATATGTAACGTTGAGATAATAAAAGTTATATCATAATAAACGTTAATATAATATAGTTTGTATTAATATGGATACCATGACACAATGAAATGAAAGAATTATTCGTTGAATTAAGAAGAAAAAAATAATAGTTTGTGAAAGGTGATCATTCGTCACTTAAATGACGAATGAACTCGTCAGCCATAGTTATTAAACGGTTAAAGAAGAATAATTATTAGGAAATTATACTCTGCTCATATTACTCCTACGAAAGATATATTTAAACCAGAGAACAGTATGAACAAAAATCTTCGACACTTAGCACTGAATAAATGTGTCTCATTAGTATAGATATAACAAAAATGAAAATTGGTAGCTAATGTTTAGACAAGCGAAAGAAGAAAATTAGAGAAAACATTTATTTTGTATTGTTTTTCTAATGTCGAAATGTCTTGAATAGTTTGAAGTTTATTCAAGTACATGTGTACTCGGCTAACTAGTTGAATGCCTTCAATACATATACGTACATAAGTATGTATGTCGATGCCAACGGTGTGCCGACGACTTTATTTTTTATACACCGGTACCGATATTGCATTGGCACGTCGATAAATAATACTTTCCGAATGCAATTGATTTCGAAATTAATCGCTGAATGAATCAAGATCATAACTAGGGCCTTCTTTCCATTCAAGTGTACATGTGCACTTAATCCTAGATGTCCTCATAAACAAATATTATGCGTGTTTTTGCTTATTTTTGCATGTAGAATCATCTTAAGCCCGTCTGTACCGTTCTGAGACGTCCTATACATGTATATTATATCAGATGAACTAACGAAAAACCTCATTGAGATACAAATAACGGAATTGTTGTATTAATCATAAATTGACTATAGCTTTTTATGCAAATTGTCACTTTCATAAAGTATGTAAAGCAATGTACTGAGAAAATTTATTTGTACAATAAAATATAATAATTATATCAGTAATGTTTATTAATCTAACTGCTTGCTTGAACGTCACAAATTAAAAAAAGCCATAAAATTTGGTATGTATCGATGTAAAGCAATAATCTCACTAAGCTATAAATTAGGCAATTATCTGTATACTTATCAGAAAGGCTCATAAGTGATTAATAATTAAACTGCAGATTTTCGGGCAAAATAAAACTTGTCTAAGTGAATTGTAAAAAACAGAAATTCGATGAAAATGTAGTGTCTCTCTTATTTATTTTAATAAGCAGGATACAGTGTAAAAATATGACTAAATTCTTTTAATACCTTCACAGTTTCACATTTCACTTATTTCCTTTTGCCATAAGTGCATAAAATCTATAGCCTATTAACAATCATTGAATTTATCTCAACTAAAGAATGTACAAAAAAATTATCTGAGGAGCGAATAATCTATTATTATTTTAATTATTGCCGCCTTTAGTCCCGGGCAAACGGGGTAGTTGCGCAGGGCCCCGCACTTATTGTTAATTATTTCTACATTTGATAAAAAATAAATTAATGTAATTGTTATGGCCGAGGCATGCAATTTTTTAACGTATTTACCATAGTTTCATTATTTTTGTGGTAAATATAAGTCAGAAATTATATCAACAGAATTGGGACGTGCTGTGAAACGCAGTTTGACAATACTGGTTTTTAAACTATTGTAAATTGCACAGCATCAAGCACATGAAACAGTCGAAGTTAGGTAAGCCAAGCTTAACTGGAAAGTCATGAGCTACAGAGGTACTATTAACTTTTTTTAATTACAGATATTGTTAATGCTAGGTATTTGTATTTTTATCATGTTCGGTGTTGAAACGTGATTATTGAACGGCCGCGGCCGGTTCGAATTTCGGTTTAGGTCTATGCTGCCACTCGGTTTTTCTAGTGTCTCTTTGACGAATTTATTATTCTATGATTTGGGCAAGGCTGTAAAGTGTCAGTCGATTTCCTTGAAAAAGTCAGCCTGGTCGTACCGCTCAGTGGCACTTGACGTAGCGTAGCCCCGCACATATGTAGCGCCAGAGGTCTGTGCCCCTGAGCCTGATTTATAGGTTTAAAAATCTCCCTAAAATTGTATTATTGGCTAAGGCCCCTCTATGTTGTATTTGGTGGCGGGAATTTTCACCCCTACGAGGTTTCCTTATTCATATACCTTCGTTGCAATGCCAGTAGCGAACTAGATTCAAAAGTCGGAACAAGTCTAATTTCATATAGTCAACTTCTGCTTTATATCTTTGTATACTGTATATCAGGCATGTCCAGAAGTAGCTCACTTGGAGGCAAATTCGAGGGAGACGCCTACTTCTCCCGCCCGCGCGTCTCGCTCCTCGTGGCGGCCGTGTCCTCCGAACTTCTCAGACCCGTGCCTACCGCTTGCAATATGTTCCGCGTGTGCGCGCAGTGATGGTATATGGCCTCGGTTTTTTCGCGCATGCGCGACTAAACGCAGGAACGTATTGCAGAAGAGTGCAAGATATATTTATATATTATATGTACATACACATAAAATTTTAATATAACATACGCATGTTAAACATTCCTATCTGAAAATCGAAAAAAAAATTTGCGAAACTATGCGGGGTGACCAAGGTACCCCATTTTAGCCCAACTTTGTATTTTACTGACGCTAAAATCGTCGCGCATGCGCGAGAAAACCGTGACCATATACCATCACTGGTGGCGCGTTGGGGCGACTCTCGGACCCACGATAGGCACGGGTTTGAGGACCTCGGAGGACTACGGCCGCCACGGGGAGCGAGACGCGCGGGCGGGAGAAGTAGGCTTCTCCCTCGAATTCGCCTCCAAGTGAGCTACTTCTGGACATACCTGCTGTATATCGTACTTCACCCCGGTTTATTAAAGTTGTTCAGTTATCCGGCGACCCGATTACTCTTTGTATTTTATTTATTACTTCTCTTTGAGGCGTGTGTCTTAGCGGTTCACTAATTGCAATTTGAGCACTGACACGACACAACAGCCGGGTTTTCCCCGGGCTCCGCAATCTCTAGAAACGGTTCTGATAGTGTGACTTTATGGGAATAATTTATCGCGACTTGAATGCCGTCAATATGATTCATGAACATACTCAATAAGCTTTGATTAAACAAATGTGCAGTCCATTATATGGGTAGGATCGAGTACTCGTTTGGCCCCCAATCCGAAAAAATTAAAATTCAAACAAGCATTTGTCTATCCTTGTTAAAGTACTTGTCGAACGTTCAGAATCCTCAAAGAATGCATACTCGATTATAGTGAATTAATAATGAAACTTGCAGCCGCAATTACAATTTGTTCATTAGACGTCGTTATTGTCCGCATGAGGCCGCATGAGGTCTGGAATGTGAATAAATTTTATTTATTTATTTTATTTACCCTTTAAACATTCGCTCACGTTCGACGTTTGAACGAGCACGAAGTGTTGTAGTCGGAGGGGGGGGGGGTGGGGGCGAACGAGCATTCGTTCTAACATTTCCTCTAGAACATTGTACGTGGTACTAATTGTATAATCTGGATGTTTCTCCTTTTAATGGACAAAGTAATACAATTTCGATCTGCCTTTAATTAACATTGTCAACGCAACACGATGCAATGGAAATATTATGAAACTTTTGCTCATGCATAATAGCAGAAACGTTTACAAAAGTATATTACTAAAAGGATTGAATTTTTAATACGTTGATTGTCATATCGGTCATACGTGAGTGACACCGCCGTTCCATCATCAGCTTCAGAAATTAATTTTTATCGTGATGTGGACATTCCAATAAACCAAAATCCGTATTTGTGGCATGCAAAAGACTTAAAAGAGTTCAATGTGCTTAATTTTGATATTCCAGTGTCAGTTTCATTAACAAGATTGCTTTCATGTTTCGCTATCACTATTTTTGATTTATATAATAATGTAAGAAAATGATAAAGTTATAAATTGGCAAATGGTAATTCTTTTAAGTTTTAATGTTAATCTTAATCTTTGGGCACTCTTGTAAAAAAGCTGGGAATTTCTTCCTGGTGGAGAGATTATATAAGAATTAATGAACCAGTAGAATCGGAAGGTAAAGCGAAATTTGCCGAAACGTTTATTCTGTGGTCCACTTGTATGTATAAAGCTTGTGTAATTGCGTATTCGATTGATAAACTACGTTTATCGTGTGCAGCGTACCCACGGCAATGACAGAGTTAAATTATAAGATGAGTGGTTGTAATGAGCGTCCGCGCAGTACCGTAACGCAATTGTGATAATGAAAAAAAATGATAAACAATCATATAATAATTATGTGTACAAGATAAGAACAAGTTGTTTTTAAACTAGAGATATTTCCATCCTCGTAAGATACTTTATAAAAATCAGAAATAGGAATTTCTTTAATCGCAAAAAACATTAAATTGTATCACAATATGTTTTAAAAATTATTATTAGGCACTGAATTAAAAATGTTATAATTTGTTAAAATACTTTACAGTCGTTAATAACTTCAAAGTTGATGTGACTATAAATAATCATAATTAAAAAGAGATTTTTTTTAGTAAAAATGGACAATACATATGTATTGTACATGTTTCTTTGGACTCTTTAAAGTATGTGTCCTAAAGGCATAAGGATTCACAGTCTACTAGTAATTAGAAATCGACTCTTAAATTGTTAAGAGTTAAAGTTCCAGACCTTGCACTCATTTAGAGAGTTTGAAATGGAAATTTTTATTTTTCTTATATCGCATGTTGAACTTCCACGCAATGTAATGAATATTCATACTATACATTGATTATGTTACTCGTATAATAATCATGTACATCCATAATTAGAATGCTAACACTCATTTTCAATGGAATTATTCATTTTCAATGTCGTAGAAAACAAAATAAAACACATTTACCTAATTGCTTAGTAATTTTTGATATTTGAAAATAAAATGATAATGTATAACAGTAAATATAATGAAAATATTCGACAATATTTACACGTTGCAACTTGATATTTTGACATATATAGTATCCGATAAATCATACGATTTTGTTACACTGTCCGATATAATTAATTAGAATGATATCGCGGGGCACTCGAATGTTCATGATGCTTTATCTATCAGTAGTAGCATGTCAATTGATTTCCAAAGAATTACTACTCTATGACGTGCGTTTTTTTAAGTGCAGATATTTTTTAAATTAATAGATATTGATAAAGTATTAAATACTTTATGATAAAGTATTTTAGAGTATTTTAAAATATGAGGAAATTATATCGTTAATACTCTATACATATGAAAAATTGTAATATAATATAATATTGTGTATGTATTAAACAGTGCTGTAAGTTAACAAAAATATATCAATAGTCATTATTATTAATCAATATTGTAAGTTAGAGTAAACATAAGATGAGATATTAAGATACATTTTGCATTCTACTGCTGCACAATTTTTCAATATTTTCTATTTAAAATGTCTTTCATCTGTGTAAAACTTACAATTTGAAAAAGCTAAAAATTTCTAAGATTATACTACATGTGGATAAGCATGATAATAATATTCCAGATAGAGTAAGTGATAGCTATCGCCCGATGTTGATTAAATAATAGCGATCGTTTTGTGAGTTTCAGAATAAAATGAATTGTTTAACACATTAAGCAACCATACGTTGTTATTATGATTTGCGAATTTATTAGAGAGTTTTGCTTATATTACGATCAGTTTTTTATAATAATTAAAATATACTCATTTGAGATATACATTCTGAGATATCAATTTTTTAATTTTTAGCAGATTATACATTTTTATCATTCTATTGGGTAATTTCTTTGTGAAGAAATAATCACCATTAAAATTTTAATGATTTATGAAGTTTAACTCAATTGTATTTAACTTAAAATTATGATACGCTGTCTGGTTTAATTCATTTGCTATAATTACGTACCTATTATGTAAAAATATCGAAGTACATAACGTTTTCTACGTCATACGTATACATATAAGATAGACTTCATTGTCATTCAAACAATTGTAGCCGAACATACGAATCAGAGAAATCAGAATTTTAGGTACACTTATGACATAGTTTATTTATATGTACTTTAATAATGGTTTTTATTGACCTGTAATCATTAACTTATTGGATGAAACAAAAGTAATAAGTTACTAAATAAGTATAATCGTATATACGTACATAGATATAAATTTATGCATAATATGTGTATATGTATATGTATACATATATAGGGTGTCTAAAAAATGTTGTAAATCCTTGAAATGGGCAGTTCCAGAAGTTATTTAAAGTAACTTTTTCCTTTGCAAAAATGGCCGCCTCGGCTTTGTTAAGAAGTTATTAACGAAAAACAAGCACCAATCAGAACATGGTTACAACGGACGTTCTCTGGCTCGGCGACAGGTCCTGCCGAGCGCGACGTTACCATTGGCCAACCTGGAATCTGTCTGCTGTAACGGTGTTTTTGATTGGTCCATGTTTTTCCTTAATAACTGCTTAACAAAGCGAAGGCGGCCATTTCTGCAAAGGAAAAGTTACTTTTAATAACCTCAGAAACCGCCCATGTCAAGGATTTACAGGATTTACAACATTTTTTACTTGACAAGTAGCTACGTTTAATATAACGTAACTACTTGTCCATTTTATGTGTATAAACAAATATTTCTCTTTTCAATAATTTATATATTGAAAGAATTATTGTTTTTGTATTATTTATAGATATACATATTCCGTCTTCTGTAAAAAACAATATTTGGAGTTGTAATTGAAAGCACAAACTATAATAATTTTATTAATTGAGTTAATGAAATTAAGTAAAGAATTAGTTAATCTGATGTAATTATTCATAATAAGGTATTTGATAAGATTATTGCATCTTCATGGCACACTTTTTATTACATTCTATTAGTTTCTATAATTTTGAAAAAGAAAATCAGAAACACGGACAATTCATCTTTGTAATAAGAGGAAAGGAATTGTATTAGATATTTTCGTCAAATAGAATATCCTACAGTGCAAATAATTTTTGAACCACCGACTTGCCGAGGAAGTGGTCTAGCAACACTGCTATTATCATATCAGTTGTGGTGATGTCAAACCTGACACATCAATAATGTAAGAAAACTGTGAATTTTATTCAGTAATGAACATTACAATTCTGTTAAAATACCATGAAGCCAATCGAATTATTTTTTACACTTTTAAAATGCTGCATAATATTTTCTCTAATTTTCTCTTGTTTTGAAATGATTTGTAAAATAAATAAATATCTATAATGTAAATAGAACGAACACGTGGCTATCAAGTATCACATCAAATAATATATACATATTCTATTTGCATTGTGATACAAAGACATAATGCAGAGTGCAGGAGAAAATATTATTTTAAATATTATTTCAAGTAGTAAATAATAAATACTTCATGTCACATGGAATCGTGTACATAAAGTTATTCTATTTGCATTCACAAATAATATTTCATTTGAAAAATTCAGAAAATGAGTTTCATTCTTAAGCATTTTGGTGGTTTATTTCATTTTTTATTTTTATAAAATCACCAAGAAATATTTTAAGTATATAGTTAAAATATCAGATTAGAAAATTTTATGTTTTTAATTATTGTAAAAAATTATCTAATTTGCCAAAACTTCTATTTAAAATATTAACGCATGTCAATATCAAATAAGTAAATAGAAAAAATAGTTTTATTTCTTCGAGTCATACAGAATTTGTCAAGTAAAATATTTCTTTGTAATGGACTTCACATTTGAAATATACATTTTAATACTAACTCATATAAATATTATTGTGAAATAGGTATATCATTGAAATACATGATAAAAGTATTTCAAACAGTAATCTTACTATTAATTTCTATGAATAATGGTATTTGAAATAATTATATTATAAATTATTACATTCCAAGCAAGTAATTTAAAAATTTTGTACTATGAATAAAGATTTTTATCGGTGCGTAAGGTTTCTATTTTATTTATAAATAACTGAACATTCTTACAGACACTGATGTTTATGAACTCATCATATTAGCTTAAAATAGAATACAGTGTTCAAACATATTATCTTTTAAACAATTTCGATGAAGCGATGATATTAGTCGTGCAATACTAAATTAACCGTCCACAGATCTAGAGGATGATATTCTGATATTATATCATAGAAATAGGTTTTTGCAAAATTTATTTTGTTTTAAAATATATTGAAAATATGTCTTATGTTCGACTATTTGTTTGCTTATATTCGAGTGTAACTACTATTTGCTGATGAAATGCTAAATGAAATAGTATTATCAAATAGTATTTTCTTATAAAAGTAGTTTATTTGAAACTATATTTTTCTTCATCAACCTCTGACCAGAGCTGGGTACATTAATAATAAAAGTTATTAGACTTAGTATTTGAAATACTTTTATGTGAAAGATAACTTCAAGATTTACTTTATCAATAAAATTATTAATTGTAATATTTGTTGTAGGTTGTATTCCAAATTATTAGTTGAAACAATATTTCATGCTCTGAAACTCACATTACAATGTGCACAACAAGCAATTATAAATGTTAAGATATACTCATAGATATTCTAAAAAGGATTTCGTTCAGATTCGAAAAATACAAATAATTCATTACATGAGTAATGGCAAAAATATTTGTTTCAAGTGTTTGAAGTTCGGCTGGAAAAATACATAATTGAAATACGTATTATTTATACTTGTAAAATCAAATAAACATTTCAAATAGTATATTCATTAATAATAAAGTAAATAATTATTTCAAGCTAATGTAATGCAACAACAGTTTAAAAAATAATCTCAGACAATATTCTTATTTTTTATTTCAAATGCTATTTATATTTTAGTATTTCCTCAACTGTGTTACCTTGATTAAGTTGAAATAATTATTTACTTTTGTATTAATATAAATACTATTTAACATACTTATTTCACTTTAAAATATATACGAAATACATTTAAATTAAATATTTTCTGCACGAACTTTAAATAGTTATTCAAAATAAAAATTTCTGCCATTATTTATGTAATAAAATGTTTGTACATTAACAAAATCCTTATATCCTCCGTACATAAACAAAATCCCCTTTTCAAGGTAGTTGCGGATATGTCTTGGCATGTATAATTATATGTATTTGATTTCTCACGTTTCCCAACAAAAAGTGTTATCTGTAATAATTATTTCTAATGCAACTTACAAAAAGTATTATTTCAATTAAAAATTCCAATTTATATATAATATTGGGTCATAACATAAATACGTTCAGTTACGTTCGGTGTCTCTTTTTATGTACCAATAAAGTGCAGACTTATATTCAATAAATTGTGTAACTCCTGACTGTAAAAGATATTTTTTCAATCACGTTTATGTAGATTTACAACGACTCTTAAGTAGATTGGATTTTTATGCAAAATAAAAATTGTCTATATTAATTGCAAGATATAAGAGCTACAAAGTGTTGAAAATAATATAACAGCATTCTTACATATGTATAAATGCATAAAATCCGCAGTCTAGTTATAGTTAAATTCTTAAAATTTGAATATGTTTATATTTGCAACCGAACAAATTTCTGTTACAACCCAATAAATAAATGTCTACAAATATCCTGAGATGTAGAATTGACAAATAAAATAAACCTTGAAATACGATCTTACTTAAACACAAGTATTTCAATAACTATTTCCAGTATTATTTATTTGAATGTACTTAGGCTGGTTCTGACAGTGCAGTGACAACGGGACTTCACGTTACGAAACAACATGCCGAAGGATCGGTCGCGTGTTCACGGCAGCAATTGGGAAAATATTTCAGTACTTCCTGATCGTTGGCTAATCACTGTCACGAGTGTTGTTGTGATAGCTGTTTCTCTACGTGCTCTGTCGACGAGAAAATTCTGTTCACGTTATCGTAGATTGTGTTACTCACAGCCGTAGCATCTTTGCGGAAAAAACTGGTTGAAGTTGGCCGATTCGATTGGAGCTTGGGACAGTTGTTGGTGATGCAAACGATCGCGGCCGATCAAGGAATAGAACTTTCACGGGGCCCAATTTACCATGCGATCGAGACTGTCGGTCGATCGCCGAGTGATCTCGTGCCGCGAGATACGCTAACTTTTATGCAGGGTCCCCACTCTGTTCAAGTAGTGTTTTCCTGGCTCTGAACAAACTGGGCATTAACCACGACAGACTCGTTCTGTTGGCTCCATCGTGCTGCATTGTAATGGGAGTGCTTCACCAGGTCGAATATTCCTTTTATTGGCTTGAAGCTGTCAACACACCGGAATTTGGCAGAAGTCGATTAGCAGATTTTATGAAAGTATTTTATGCAAACATGGGTGGCTGGATAATAGCCAATTTTGTACTATGCTGGCTCACGAGCGCTCGTTTCGACATACGTGACCGAGAAACGCTTGTGTTATGTTTTTTTTAATTACATACATGACCTTGTGAAGCCGATCACTTTTTTGGTACTCTATGTCTCGGATTTTGCTGAAATTGAAGTATGTTGTATTCCAAGTGAAAATAGGATGGGCGGGGATCGATAAAAGCGAAACGATTATTTTTCTCCTGAGTCGTCAAAAAACTAAAGTGAATATAATTATTGTTATTCCTAGCCTACTCAAATAATCCACCTTCTCCTGGTTTGCATCGAGCAATGTCCTTTTCTTTGCGTATATAATCCGAAACAAAGTATTGGAAAAAGAGTGGGCACTTAGAACTATTATAAAAATATAAATGATATCAAAAATTATTTTAGATTCATAGGAAAATAATAAAGTGTTGATTTTAGGAACACCAACCAGCGTTATTTCACCGACTACAATACTTCGAAACTTAATTAATACCATCCATAGTACAAAGGAAATTGGTTTTTCTAAGCTTGCCGGTGGATGGCGGTCAATCAGTCGGTACACTTGTCTGAATCGCCGAACGCCGCGCCGCGCTGCGCCGCCGTGAATTTTAAAGAGGAAGACTCGTAGAATACGGCTATATTTTTTCAAAGTTTTTCACACTTGAACCGGGGATCAAATTTGCAAAACAAAAATATTTTTAATATTTCTGCATTAAAAAATAAAATTTTCGTATAAAATTACAAATTATTTAAGAACAACAGTCTTTTGCGATGATGATTGAAAAAAGAAAATGTTTCTGTCTTTAATAATAACCGTGATATAAATTGTTTTGTAAACGCAGTTTTCGTAAAATTTGACCAAAATTGCAAATTTTGATGGTCTGTATTTTTTAAACAATTGTGAAGATAAAATGATGGCTCAAACCGCCCCTATTTTCACTTGGTGGACTACAACATATTTCAATTTCGGTAAAATCCCAGACATAGTCCCTAAACATAGATTAGCTTCACATGGAATTACTCGTACCCCATATTATGTTTTTATTATCTTATCCATTTATGGTCATTATCAATTTTAATTATCTGTACGCGATATTCATCGTAACGGATGTTGCAAAAATAATCTGTCCGTTTTTACACGTTCATTGTCCTGTGCCTCATATGTGATTCACAGTTATAAACGGTATTGCATAACGTTTATTTAACACGTTGACTATCACAGCAATGTACATAAAAGTTACACAAAATTAGAACAACTTATTTAACAACGCAAGAATAGAAAAGACGAAGTTTATTATAAAAATTATTTTTGTAACCATCTTACACCACATAGATGCTATTAAAATTTGGTTCACGGAAGAGATTGTAATATATATTAATTTCCAAGATTAATTAAAAAATAGTGTCATCCATCTTTGGCTAATGTTGCAATTAATTATACAATTAATAAGAACGCATTCGTCGATGAGAAAAGGTGTAGTGGTAATCCAACCATTTTAATGTTCCGCCAAGCGGCAAACGTGTTAGCAATATAATTTTACAAGTATTGCGGAATAACGAAAATTAATCGAGTAGACAAGGATTGATAAAAATTGAAAAAAATGATAAAAGTTAATCAAGTTTTTGTTTTATTTCATGATCTAGTGAAACTCTTAATAGATAAGCTTTCGAGTATCTTAATTTTTATAAGTTAAGGCAGATAAAATTATCAGCAGAAACTGATGAAATAAGAGGAAAACTATGCTTATTATATATCAGATTATTATCTTGCGGTGATTATGAATTGATGTTTTTGATTCGTTCTCTTAATCAATATTCGAGATCATTGACTGTTATTAGGTTAATCCGAACTCGGTTAATCAGATCAACACTGAAACTGATTGAAACGGCGTAATACAGAGCACAATTATTGTCAACCATTGCTGGGATTAATGAATAATTATTAAAGCATAACACTTTATGAATTAGCAGCATGTGAAAATGTTTATTACTAAATAGCGGATTTTGTGAATTTCTGACAGTAATTATAGTTTAAATGAAAGAAGTAATCATATTAAGAAAACTTAATCACAATGTTTAATCACATTGTAATATTTCAACTTATTAAAATTATTAAGAAAAAAATAGATGCCTACGTACTACTATGTAGCCCCCGTATTTTATAATTAATGCAAAAGATTTTTACTTTGCATAAAATTCCGCAGTTTATATATTCCATTTAATTATATTTGTAAATTAAAATCACCTCATTTGATGTTTATTTACAAATAAATGTCTTATCGTTGTACAACTATCATATTAGTTTTGTGAGATTATTTTACGCAAAAAATAAATGGCTAAACTAAGCCGTACTTATTAGTTGCTATCAATGATGTTAAATCGTAATTTTAAAGATTATTGGCAGTGTTCAATATTAATCATGCCTTCTTTAGTTTCATACTAATTGTTGAGGATATAAGATTGTCAGTAAATTATTTTTGCGAGTTAAAAATAGAGATATAATTATAATGAAGTTATTTATTAAAATTGTTGAAATTTTAATATTCCTACATATTGTACATTAATATTTCTTCAGGATTTTCGGCTACTAATTATAGTATATTTGTCAATTTTACATTTTCATAATCCGTACTGTGTTTTATATGTTTTGAATGTTGTCTTGTTTTCTACTAGACAAACGATCGTTAATACGTTCACTATTCGAAGATCTAAGTTTGAAGCTACAAAAAAACAATAACTCTTTATGTAGCAATAAGAAACAGTTTCCTTTTAGGAACTACAGAATGTCATTCCACTAGTTTCAAAATGGCTTCCAAGTAAATTACCAATAATCATTTAATTAAAACCGTAGATACGATCATAATATTTAATCAAATCGTAAATATATTTTCTGACACGGGTAGTGTTAGCTATTTTTTATTATTTGTCTAAATATCAACCATGCTATTCGAAAATTATTTGATATTAAATGCAAGTGTAAGGATACATAGAGTAATAAGAATTGTATAGTACTGTCATATCACAGCTGTTTATTTGCAGTCACATCAGTCAGTCACTTTGCAAACTGTGCTATTCGTCTGCGAATCTTTATGAAAATGGAACATCACTTTTATGAATTAATTCACGAAAATTGGTGTACAACAAAAATGTATTTAATCTGTTAAATATTCAAATAAATTTTCAACAAAATACAAATTTTGTAATATCTTTTTTTAATTTTCACAATATTCAATCCGAATGCAAAAAATACGCAATCTATTTTTAGTAAACACGATAAATGGTTTAATAATAATTAGACTGCGGGTCTTTTTGCAAAAAAAGAAACATTTTAAGTCAATTGTAGGGACCAGAAGTTAAATTAAAATGTATTCCTTCTTTTGATAGTTTCAACAAGTCGATAATAACATAATAGTATTCTTAAATTCTTTGAATATTTTCACATTTTTATTTATTACCTATTCGTTTTTATCGGTAATGCTTAAAATACGCAATTTAATAATATAATACAATGTATATAACTGATGTGTCAATAATTAACTTGATAGTAATGCGCGCATCGAACATAATTTTGTTTGTTATACACATAATTATTAAGACAAACAAGAAAAAGTGAAAATAACAATCTTTATGCTTTCAAATTAACACATATGATAACGAAAATAATGATGGTGCGAATTTAATGTACTGTATTAGTGTCGTTATTAACCCTTTGAGGACGAATGTTGACATTTTAGTGACTCTCGTTTCTAATTCTCAAATGTGCGAATAAATAATACATTTATTTAAGTAATAAGAAAACGGAATATATTTTTCCTTTAAAAATTGTTTAGAATCATTATAACTGCCATATACATACATAGATATACATATATATATATATACATATCTGCAAATGTATAATCAAAAACACAATCATTTCGAGTTTAACAATTATTGAGTTCATTACGTCCACCGATTATTTTTGCTTTGCTTACATCAGTTATTCATTATGTTATGCAAAATAAAAACTTCCCAAGTCTAGTGTAGGGAACAGAAGTTAAATAAAAATGTATTTTTCCTTTGATAATTTTAATAATATTCAATCGTGTAATTACAGTCTTAAATTCGTGTAATGTCTTTACAGCTTCGCATCTTACCTATTCATTTTTGTCATAAACTCATAAAAGCGGTAGTCTAATCACTTAGTAACATAATTTCACGTTTGTAATAATTGTTTATCATTAATCAGATTACTTTTCATACAACTCTGCTGAAGCTTTTTTGTAAACCGATTGAGACAAAATAATTGTATGCAGGTGATGGTAGAGTATATAATATGCTCAAAATTATTGACACAAACATTGACGTGGTTCATAGAATCGTATATAAGATAACCGAAGAATTTTATACATTTTATTAAGAATTTTATCTTTGTACTTAATTGATCAGTGTTGGTTCTCTCAAAAGATGAAGGAACGACCACGACCGAGCAGAGTTGTCGAACCCAGGGGAAATATACTGTACCGAATATACAATATACATAGTCCACCTTTCTGAAGGCCTTGCAACTTTTTGTTTTTTTTTTATATCTTTCATCCCACACAGATATTAATGACCTGGTTGCTTAGCATTAATAATCGCCACTTGACGGCCAGTTTTCTTGGGGCCAGTTTTACATTCCTGACCCGTAGGATCAAGTGTCCTTGTTGGGTACACCGTAACGTCCTCCGGCTTCTTTTTCGCCGCGTGCTTTCGTATTGTACTTAATTCCACGGGGCTATGGCATCATCGACGCTCGTGGTCGCTTCAAGGGCTCTTCTTACGAGAATTGAATAAAAATTTCTACCTTGTGCACTATGTACACCAGTTTCGTTTAGCTGAGACTGCTTGCGTGCTATTAGGAAGCGTTTCAGGACGACTACTCAGGGTGATTATACCTGATGTGTATAATTTAAAGATGAATCAATAATAATAATAATAATTTTATGCTAGTCCATACTTTTGCATCAAAGTTTTTGGAATATTCACAAATATTTAGCATCTGACGTTACACTTTTTTGTTTCGTTTATTTATCATGTTCGCAATCTAAATATAACTATACGCAAATCTATAATTATAACTATAACGTACGAAACTAATCTACATCAAATATACATACAGTGATTCCCATAAATATTCGGACAGTCTTAAAAAGACGATAACTTTTTCGATACTGAACCCTAGGACTAGGATTTTGTTGGAGTGATAACAATTAGTTTATTACATGCTATGAATAAAACATTTTGAAAAAATTGTAATTGATCAGAATTGCATAGAAAATACTAAAAATTGCATTTCACAACTTCTTTATGTGGACCTATATTGAAAATTTCAAAAAATATGTTTTGTAGATCTGTGTTAATTATACATATTCTGAAAATTTCATCTGAATCGGTCAACGTTGCAATGAGCTACAAACGATAGAAGATGGTAAAAATTGTTATATAAATAACTACAATAAATTTAAGGATTCTTATATCTTTTAAAAACCTGCAGTACAAAGTTAAATATTTGATGGAAGGAGATTTGAAAGGAAAGCAGTGATGTTACGAGAAAGGAAATTATAATATTAAATTTTACAAATAAAATCCAGTTTAGTTTATTTGAATTTGAATAGCCTTAGTTTACGTACAGCTATTTGCATTTAGGCAGAAACTATTATATTATGACACCTAATTTAACAGTAGTTCTTACAATCGGATAAAGAAACATATGTATATGTGAGCAGAAAAAATTTAAAAAAATCGGATCGTAATGTAAAATACCATTTTACCTATTGCAAAACTTTTTGCAAACAATGAGATATTTTTTGTAGAACATAATAAAACCTAAATAAACTTTTTAAAATTTTGAAATAAAATAGACGGTTTACCATTTACTATGGAAATACTACTGTACACTGCACTGATTCGTACAAAGGTAGGACATTGAGTAAATGTAACGCGATTAATTGTTAGAAAGTGGTGTCTCACCTCACTAGGCATTTGTTTCTTCACTAGTTATTAGAGCGCAGATATCATTGCAGACCTAATTCTAAGTGGACTATTTGAAAAAAATTCCAGCTTAAGGTACTACCAATTAGAATACAAATTATATTCAAAACCAAAGCTATATTAAAGTATTAGCTCATCCTATAAATAATATTGCTATATAAAGATAATAATAAATCGACTTTTTCTTTTCTATACGTTGATCTTGTTTATCTCTGACCGTTTCTTATTTCCTACTTTTGTTTTCCTTATTTAAATGGAAATTAACATCCTATTTTCATTAACTATAAATTTTATTTAAGATGGCATATTAACACATTTCCGGTTCTGTACATTACATCCGTATGCACAAAGTGATGTGTTATTTTAAAAATAATTTAAGTTCAACTAAATTAAGTTCTATCATTTTGAACCATCACTTTTCACCAATGAAATGAATTTAATTTTAGTACGTCAAAGAACAATTTAGTCACATCAAACTTTCTTTAATAAACGATGAATAAGTATTCTACAAGTATTGACACATTGTAATCTGAGAAATAATAAATTTTGCATTCATGTTTTATAATGACTGCTTAGCCTTGTTAGTAACGGATTTTAAAACACGAATTTAGTGGAATTCCATGTAGAAAAACGTAAATAAAATTATTATGTTGCCAGAGCCTCAGGTATGTTGAACCTCGTTTTATTGTTGACGCTCAACAGGCGTCACAGTAACAATGCTATAAACTGGTGTGAAACCTGTTCTAAATGCCTTCGACGATTACCTTTGACTTTTGTAACAGGCGCCATCGAAATTAACATATTCTTTTTTACAAATCATTTTCTTTTTTTGAAAGACGTGACTGTTTTTTGTATGAGAGGCATAGCCGTTGAAGCATTTGTTTGAAATGTAGGCATTTACAGTGCAATCAATATCATCAATATTTTATTATTACAATAAAACTAGTAACGTAAAAAATAAAATTGAGTCTAATTTTTCTTTTTATGAATCCGTTTGTAAAATTACAAATATGCATCATTTATTTATCAGTAGATTATAGATTTTATATTTCCGTTTGATTACAGAGCTCCTACAAACCAGTCCATACAAATGCATGTTTATATGAATTAAAATTATTAGATTAATATAGAAGTGGTTTTTGGATATAATTTGCATAATTTATGTATAATAAATTTAAAGAAAGTTTGAAAAAAATGAGTACAAATTAAATCTTGATAAAGCCTTTATCTGATCAAATATAAATAGAAAGGGGAAACATAAAGGATCGATATCAAATAACAAACGGAAACAGATGAAAAAGTGGAAAACAAAAATATTAAGTTTGAATATTTTGAAAATCTTCACGTTAATGTGTAGGTGTGTGTTTTACAAACTATTGGAGTATGTTTTCCTACAGACCATACTTGCTTGTAATTTCAACTGAGTTCGAAACTTATGGTATTTTTGTTGTTGCTATTTTTACTTATCATCTTTGGAATCGGTGCAAAGTGCGAGTGAATGGTAAGTTTTGATAAGACATTTTTATCAACATGTAATATTTACAGTTTACTTCATTGAATTATTTCGATAAGACGTCGCGTGACCATAGTAATTTGCATTCTACTAGACACTTACAAATGTACAATAAAAATAGTACATGAAATAATTGCGTTTGTAGTAATTAACGCAATATGTACAAAAATCAGATTTTGAGCAAACAATTCATACTGTTTTTAATGCTTCCAATTAAACTATCAATACAACATATTATAATATCATAAAATTGTAAGTGGGGAATAAAAACTACAAAAATATGCAATAAAAATAGAAAAAAATGAAAAGAAATAATCAAGTATTTATAACGGCTGTTAATGCTCAATAAAATTAGATTGCACGAACCACAATAATGTTACAAGAAAACGCTCAGCCCGACTATGTTCACAATATTCATATCCGACATAGATAGTGAATTAGAAAAAGGATTGATGGGAGGAGTAACGATTGGTACAGAAAGATTGTGGTCACTGGCCTACGCAGATGACTTGGTGATAGTCGCGACTAGGGAACAAGCATTAAAGGGAATGTTAAAAAGACTTGAAACATATTTAGACAAGAAAGAACTGGCGACGAATGTGGAAAAATCAAAGATGTTGGTATTTAGGAAAGGGGGAAGAGTGAAGGAGTCGGAGTGGAAATGGAAAGGAAAGGACATTGATGTAGTCAAAGAATTCAATTATTTGGGAGTAAAATTTCAAAGAAATGGAGGAATAACGGAGCATGTCAGGGAAAGAGTGAAAAAAGCAAATGTAGTGTTAAACTAGATATGCGGTATAGGGGAAAGGAAATTCAAATCGGAGTTCAGGGCGAGGATGTATATGTTCAAATGCTGGTGATGGGGGTGCTGATGTACGAAGTAGAACTATGGGGATACAGAGAGAGGAAAGAGGTGGACAGAGTGCAGATCATGTACATCAAATGGATACTCGGCCTGGACATCCACACACCAGAATATGTATATAATACTGGAAGAAACGAAAAGGAAAAAGATAAGGGTAAAGGCGGGTCAGAGGGCATGGAAATTCGAGGAAGAAGTAAAAAAGACAGATGGGCAGAAAATTTCAAGACAATGTCTAGAAGAGAAAGAAAAGGGAATAGTAAAAGGAAAAAGTGTTAAGATTAGGGAACACTACTTGAAAAGAAATGGAATGAGTCAAATAGGATTGGATGCCATGAGAAACAAGGGGAAAGAGGTAGCAGAGGCGCTGGAGGAAAGAGACTTAGACACACAAAGACAGGAGCAAGATAGCAGGATACAGAAATCGAAATACAATGAAAGGTACAAATGTATCAGGACAATAGGGTTGTCGGAATACCTTAGCGAGGAGGGAAGAGATGAGAGCCAGCAGCTAATAGCAAAAACAAGATGTGGAAGCACAGAAAAATGGAACAGTTATTGGGAGAAAGGAGGAAAAAGAAGATGCGATCTGTGAAGAGATAAGGGAACGCTAGAACATCTAATGAGGTATTGTAGCGAAGTGGAAAAAGGGATCAGGTTGGGAGATGTAGTGAGCGGAAGGAAGTACAGGAAGATAGAGGAATGGCTTAAAAAACTGCAAAGGAAAAGGAAGAAGAGAAGAACAGATCGGCAGTGAGAAGGCACTACAGAGAAGGAGAAGAACACGTAGCAATATAACATAGAGTATTAACAAACAAACAGAAACCAAAGGACAAACCAAAATAGGTATTTAGGTTCTAGGTTGTAGGTTTAAGATTTTAGGTTTTAGGTTGCAGCACTCAGGCCTAGAGGTTGGATTAAGGTCTAAGTTTAGGTATTAACAAGAGAGACAGGGAGAGAGAGAGAGAGAGAGAGAGAGAGAGAGAGAGAGAGAGAGAGAGAGAGAGAATGTGTGAGTGGTATAGCACTGAATTGTAAACCAAGTCCATGGTCGGCAAGGTTGAAATAAAGATATTATTATTATTAATATTACAAGAAAAAATAAAATCATATCTTAGACGGTACTAAATTTTATATTTAATATAGTATATTGAATCCTGTCATAGTCTTACATTGCAACTGTAAATAGATCATTTATAACAGCAGTTAATATGATTGCACTTAAAAAATCAGTCTTTTAAGGAAAATAAGAAAAAAGTAGAATAACATTTCAAAAAATGATCAATTTTAACGAGTAGTTCAAGAGAATTACCAAATCATTAATTAGAGTACAATAACAGAATTATAACTTTACGTTATTGCAAAAAAAGGTAAACTGTAAAAAAACTACATTGAATTAAATCATTTCAACATGAATGACTATAAAATTACGCTTATTGTTAATTATGAATATTAGTTACAGCTTTTATAAATTCAGACTTCTTGAGTTGATTTAATCACGGGAAGAGTGCAGCTACAAATTTAGAAGATCCGTTCATATCTGAAGCAGCGCACTTAAAATAGTGAAAGGATTATTCATTCGCATATTTTTACGTACAATTGACTTTACTAGCTACAGCAGTGCTGAAAAGTCGAGGTCAACACTTTTATGTTGACATAATAAGTTTGATATAACGCAAAGCGAAAGTATTTTCAAAGTGTAAAAGATAATGAAAAGTTTATTATAGCGATTAGCACAGTTTTTACATAATAGTTTTTAAAACAAAAGTTAATTTAATAGTGTTTTAAATGCATTTATTGAAAACTATGGAAACAAAACGGTGAAAGAGTGAGTAAAATTAAAATCCATGTTAGATCGAGCTATGCAAACGATAAATAATACACAAATATTATGATACTCAAACAGAATTCACAAATAAGAAAGGTATACATCTCCTTAAAGTCAGGTATTACAAATTAAGTAGAACAAATATGAATTTTCATAGAAATCTCTAATTAATCATTTATAATTAATGGTACGCACAAAGAAAATATGTTATTCGAAAACAAAGTTATTTTAATTAATTTAGTATCATTATTTTAGAAAAATATAATTAAAAAAAAAATGCTATGTATATTGGATTCCTGTTAATAAATTAATAATGTGTTCAGTATCTATTATTTTTCGAGTAAATAAATAGATTGAACCTCAAATTCGAAAATATTAATTAATAATTTAAAGCTATCATATGAGAAATAGAGATCATATTTTCAGTAGAATCCTTGCAATGTTATCAATTATATACTAATTGTAGCTTTTATGTCGCCCTTTGTGAATGCTGAAGTCGTAAGTGAAATATGTCCTGTATGTGCCAGACACAGTGAAATGTATAATCCCAACTAGCAGCTCAATAAATTCTAGAAATATAGTACCAGATTTCGGGTCTATGCATTTATGTCTGATGCAACAATATCAGAGCGCATAGATTGTAATTACTAAACTGCGGATTTTGATGCACAATTAAAATTTTAATTAATTGCAAGAACAGGGACTACATAGTCATGTATTTCTTCTCTTAATCATTTCAATGGATTGAAAAGAATACAACAATATTTTCAAATACTTTGAATATTTTCAATGTTTTGTATTTGATGTAGGTACTAATATTACCAGTACTAGTTTAGTGTAATCATAAATTTTAGTTATGTGATGAAACAATTTATGACGGTACTATATGCTTGTTATAGACATATATTTAAAATGGCATAAAAATGCGAATATGCAGTAACAAATCATTACGAGATACAACAGAAAAATTGTTTAATTGTTTGAAGTTTATTTGTTTGAAGTTTCTGAACTGAAAGCCACAGGAAACTATAAATACGCTCATTCTTTTATATAATCTAACCAATTTTATGATGATATTTAGGTAAGCTTGCCAATACAAATAAATAATACTATAAATATATGAAATCTCAAAAAAAAATGAGACTAAAGGAACATCGCTCGTACCATTCATTATAATAATAGAAAATCTGAAATATAAACTTAGCAATCGAATCTTAGAAGCATAGAATAATATTAGCAGTCGAAATAATTTTATAAGTATTCTTAATGAAATGCTCACGAACTTTAATAAATGATAATGTTTCAAGCCATTCAACGAAATTTGTATCAAAAAAGAAAATGAATGATTTGTCAGACAGTCATCTTACATAATGATGCACTGTAATCCCACACGAATATATTTGTACATGATATCGGAATGACGAGCACCACAAATTTAACACGATAAACAACTATACTCTTTATTATTTGCAACGTCCTCCAAACCAAAAAAGCGTGTAGAAAATTTTCAAAACTTACCTTTCACCACGATAGTTATTAGTAAATTGTTTTGTTAAGAAGAAACGTTTACTAAACTAGTAAAATTAAAAGAAAGGCTTTATTAACATACAGGTGGTTGTAGATTCTGTGAAAATAATATGCATAGTTACAAATTAAAAATGAGACGGTACTTCCGACAGCGGTGGTGCAAAGTCAGTCGAATTTTGAGTGCTTTGGTAATGAAAATTGTCTCAAACTATTAGTAGTCGATTTAAATAACCACAAAAGGAGCTGTAGATGTGTATTAAAAATGGATACACGCTAAAGATACGTGTAAACATTGTTCGATTTTGATCACACCTGTTGTAAAGAAATGAATCTTTCCCTAATAAAGCAATCCAGAAAGCGGAAAATGGTTGGGATTCTGTGAAATTGTACACCTTCGCGTAACGGATCACCCACGATAATGCAGCTAACTCACATTTGACATTGCGAAGCTTACAAGGCTCTAACGAAATCATTCTTTGTATCTATTTAAACACGTGTCCCTGTGAATTACCCGAGCCATAAGATATGAAAGAAAAGGGTCCACTGAATTGTCCGAGAATCGATGAAATGTGAGAAAAAAAAACGAAATATCAATAGATGAATGTAAATACTAATTCTAGCCAAGATTATGTTCTACTTCGGTAAGGTTGGAGTGTCGGTGGGAGGCAGGCAGCATAATTCTCACCGCTGTTCTCGGACGGCCAGGGCCGTCCAAATTCGTATCGCTGTCCACCCTCTACCGAGATTCCGACATCTGGGCTATACTGATTTCCTGGTTCGTAGCATGTCTGATCCGCAGACATCACCACGCAAAGCTTTTGCGTGGGTAGAGGTGCTGGCCAGCCCTGGAGGCGTCCCGCGTGCCCATCTTCGGTAGCGTCGCGTACGCTGCGGATGTTATATCTGGCGTCGCGACGCCTTCGTGCCTCAGCCGCGCCTCAGCCGCCCGTCGATTCACAACTCACCCCCACGGTTAGTAATTCTACCAAGTCTTCCACGTTCATTTTCATTCCATTTCGCCAGGTACACGAAGAAATTCTGGTGTGTAGTGTAGCACGATCCGCCGAGTGATCTGTGCTTCTGTGGTGACCAAAGTGTTCCTATCAGATCGATTAATAGGATTTCGAAAATTAGTACGCGGGGATCCATTCTCTGAAGTTCAGTGCGAGAAGTTCCTAACCCAATGTAGGTAACCTGGGTCGTTTATATCTGGAGCGAAATTTCACTGTTGAATTTTGTACTTTTCAATATTTATTTTTTCTCATTAATGCTTTTTAAACATTTGACGTTCCAACGATTATATATTAAAATATAGACTTTAATACGTATTCCAGAATTTTTTTAGATTTTTTGAAAGCCTAAAACAGTAAAAAAATTAGACGTGAACACAAATGACCCAGGTTGTCCAGGAAAGGTGCAAAATACATGCTTGCCCACGGAGGGTTAAAAGTCGTCAGTCGAGTAGCGAAATTTTAACAATGAGAGATCCATTGAATTTCAATACTTTCGAAATCCTAGCGATATTTCGTAGTGAAAATTGGTGAACTTGTAGATGAGGGTCTTCCCCTCAGTTTTTCCGGGACTTTCCTTAATCACTTTGTTTTAACCTACAAGTAACCTTGATAAAATATAAAAAAAAATTTCAGAAACGGATGAAAACCTTGTTCCTTGCTGGATTCTCGTATGCGTGGTCGTGTCGGCTCTCTCCACCCCCTATAACCTAATCCCAAGTCACTCCAATTTCTTGGTTCCGAAATACAAATCTTGATTTATAATTGGAATCAAGAAATTGGAGTGAGTTGGGATTAGGTCGTAGGGGGCGGAGATGGTAGGCCCGGCCACGCATACGATAATCCAGAAAGGAACAAATATCCCATAAGGATATAACGTTTTCAACCGTTTCTAAAATATTTTATATTTTTTAAAGGTCATCAAGGACCGACCGACAGTTTTCTTTATTTTTTCTGTTGCATATGCATCAGAATAAAGTGATTAAAAATAATCCCGTTAAAATCTGAAGGGAGGACCCTTTTCTACAAGCTCACCGAAAAATTTACTGCGACAGACAAGACACATTAAACAGTCGAATCGATCTAAAACAACTGTCTTAAAAGCTTGTAAAATGATTTACATTTCAATTCAGAAAAGGAAACAATAGTTTTAAGAAGACGTAGAAGTAGCTTCTGCCAAACAATGGAACAGAATTAACTTCATTTAACTTAAAATTCTAATATCATAAACTGATTATTAGATGATGAGTAGATATTGCAAAATGGCGGCATCTCGAAATTCAACTTAGTTACTGAACCATATGTTTTCTATGACTGTACAAAATTAATCTCAGAGTTAAGTCAATGTAGATACTGAGTAAGACACTATACACTTTCGATGATTGTACAAGATTGAGAACGCAACCAAATTTTTCATTTTAGAGACACTAAAAAAGCAGCAACATGTGCGACGACGAAGTAGCAGCCCTTGTTGTCGACAATGGATCCGGTATGTGCAAGGCCGGTTTCGCCGGAGACGACGCTCCCCGCGCCGTCTTCCCCTCGATCGTCGGTCGCCCCCGTCATCAGGGCGTGATGGTCGGTATGGGGCAAAAGGACAGCTATGTCGGTGACGAAGCCCAGAGCAAGAGAGGTATCCTCACCCTGAAATACCCGATCGAGCACGGTATCATCACCAACTGGGATGACATGGAGAAGATCTGGCACCACACCTTCTACAACGAATTGCGTGTTGCCCCCGAAGAACACCCAGTCCTCCTCACCGAGGCCCCCCTGAACCCAAAGGCTAACCGTGAAAAGATGACCCAGATCATGTTTGAAACCTTCAACAGTCCGGCCATGTACGTCGCCATCCAGGCCGTCCTGTCCCTGTACGCTTCCGGTCGTACCACCGGTATCGTCTTGGACTCCGGAGATGGTGTCTCTCACACCGTACCCATCTACGAAGGTTACGCCCTTCCCCATGCCATCCTCCGTTTGGACTTGGCCGGTCGTGACTTGACCGACTACCTCATGAAGATCCTGACCGAGAGAGGCTACAGCTTCACCACCACGGCTGAGCGTGAAATTGTCCGCGACATCAAGGAGAAACTTTGCTATGTCGCCCTGGACTTCGAACAGGAAATGGCCACCGCCGCCGCCAGCACTTCCCTCGAGAAGAGCTACGAGTTGCCTGACGGACAGGTCATCACCATCGGTAACGAGAGGTTCCGTTGCCCTGAGGCACTCTTCCAACCATCCTTCTTGGGTATGGAATCTTGCGGTATCCACGAGACCGTGTACAACTCCATCATGAAGTGCGATGTCGACATCCGTAAGGACCTGTACGCCAACAACGTACTCTCTGGTGGTACCACCATGTACCCTGGTATTGCCGACCGTATGCAGAAGGAAATCACCGCCCTCGCCCCCTCAACCATCAAGATCAAGATCATCGCTCCCCCCGAGAGGAAATACTCCGTATGGATCGGTGGATCTATTCTGGCCTCCCTGTCCACCTTCCAACAGATGTGGATCTCCAAGCAGGAATACGACGAGTCTGGCCCTGGCATTGTCCACCGCAAATGCTTCTAATCATGTCACATCATCGACGTCGCACGTACACCGAACAACCATCAGTCGATATCAAGTTGATCGGATGTACAATCTGTTCGATTTTCTTGAACGACTACTATGCTGCAGTGGAACAACTTTATCGGAATGTCGCAGAATTTGGATCATTATCAGATCTCATCGAATCTTCATCGTCGTAGCCATGCAGGTCGTTCTGCAGGGTACGACCACCTGGCTGATCATAATGTTGATCTTATAACTCTCGATCGAGTTGTGAAGATCGCTATCATCTGTCACTTCATCACGACTGAGGAAATCGGCGAAGGTGTTGGTTCTCGATACACAGAGCTTGCTCGTGGAAGGCCATCCCTTCTTCAATATTGAAAATAAATGTCGTATACAATACGTTGTCGGCTGATCGCTGCCAAATGCATCTTTCGTGCAAGAAAGGGACATTATGGGCGTACGCGAAGAAAAACAGGATCTTCTACAGGATTGGACCAACTTCGAGAAAAGCTGTCTCTATTACTGTTATGCGAGATCCTCACGCCTCAAACAAGAAATTTATCAAACTTATTATATGATGCTTAGCCTGCTAATTGAAGCAAAGTCGCCATCAATATACTTCTACTTTAATTTATTTTGTAAATATTATACATTATATATTGCTATATTGTTATACGATATCAACCTCAAATTAAATACATACACGTTGTCTCATACCATTGTTTGCGTCCCTCGAGCACCACTATCTTAAGTCATTCAATACTATACCTGATATCTTAGCTTTAGAAAAGCAGAATAGAATCAAAAGGACCGTCGCAGTCAATTTCGACGAACTCTCTCCCTCTTTTGCTGCGTTTTTCGGATAAATATCTGCAACATACGTAACAATGTATGCTTAGAAACTTCAAAACCGTATTCGTTTAACGTTAATGAAGACTTTCGCTCTCTATTCAACATCTTTTTACGACACATATAGTTATCACAGTCGCAAGAACATGTACGAGTCCCTCTTTTCTTATATTTTAATTTTAAAAGAGCATTATGAAAAATATATGTTTGTAAACTATACTCGTTTACAGACAGATTTATGTAAGAAGAGATTACTATTATCTTCGTGGCGCTCAAGTTATAACACTTTCCCCGCAGACAGCGGCGAAAAGTCGGAGTTGTTTTAAAATAACTATTGTTGTGCCTTCGCGGTAGCAGATGACCTTGGCCTAATATGACTAATCGGTTTCTGAACGACTCCCTTTCGTATATATTTTTCTGGCCCCCACGGAACACTTCCTAAAAAAAGCTCGTTTGTATTTTTCAACAGGCCGATCTATAGCGTCGGTACTTTCAGGGACTTCGTGACTTCTCGACGGAGAATATTTTACTGCATTCTTCGAAAAGCTCTTCTGTCGATAAGGCGACGCCGGAACGCGAGATTGGCCGATAAAAGAGCCGCGGATTCTGCGATTTATTTTCGTCCCTGTGCGTAATCTCGAAATATTCCCATGCCCTGATATCTGGTAGAAAAAGGCAAATGCGTATCATGCAAGAATCAAGCTTCGCCCCGCGCCGCGGTAGCCGCCGAACTAAAATTGACCGAGCCATTGAACAGACTTTAAACGCCTTTAAAGGTGAAGGGGAGCCGCAATAGCAACAGCCAGTTGTCATAGCTGCTACAGATGATATAACGAACAAACATTCTTGAGTTAACCAAACGTTTATGTAAATTCATATTTTTACCGTCGACTATTGTGATTCTAGAATCTCCAATAACTCTTACATCAATTTGCTGTCAGTTAATTTTGTAAAGTAACATAAGATAGAATGAGGTTGTTAAAAAATTTTGATTTTATTTAATTTATAATTTTAATTTTAAACGAAGAAATTACAAATATTATAGAATGTTATTGAATTTTGGACGTTTCAAATTGATCGTTTTGTTGCATAGGAATTTTAGCATGTAAAAATTGCGATAGCTGTGTTATTATATTAAGATTGAATTAACGTCCATGAAAAGTAATCTAGATAATGGAAATTGTCTCGGGTTCTGCATTAATCTATTAAAAGCTATAATACATTTTTGTTCTATAAAATTTAGGTGTGGTTTGTACATTCAAAGAAGTTAAAATAATCGTTATAAATAGACCTACACTTGTTAATTATCATCTAATGTATGTATTACTTGTAAAAAAGATATAATTCTATCTGTAAATTTTATATACGTCTAGGTATGTATATGTAAAAGCATAATAAAATCAATTGTTAATTTCAATACGGCGTTCATAATTTCATATGTATCCTTACACCTATATTTAAAGTATCAAAATCTACTCTATATACATAAAATTGGAATCCTCTCTCTCCTGTTAGTATACAGAAATTATGTATGAGATTTTCTTTAAAAATTTATCTAGAACTCAGAAATATTCGTGCATTGATTCGATATTCTAAACAAATTGTAGGTCAATCACAAGTATCATTTATTTGCGTTTGTACGATATCTGTTTTTCAAAAACATCCTTTGAGAAATGTAGATTCAATAACATCTTTTAAGCAAATTTGAATTGTTTTAAAAATGTTTTATAAATATGCGTATACGGTCGTATGCGTGACACATATTAGGTTAAATATGTGTGTACTAATTACTATAAACATGACAACAAACTGTTGTATTTTAAAAGTAACTAATCAGAAAGTAAAAAATATCAATGACCAATTATATAGGTGACAATATTTGAAGTGGTAAAGAACCCGAGGTTAAAATAGAATGCACAATGTAAGCATATTTTAATGTCAATATTATATTTAGCGAATAGATTAAACACGTTCATGGAAAGATCTATTTGAACACGGAAAGTGTTACAGCAAAACTAATTGGAATCTTCTAGGCGCATCATTTCCCTAGAAGCATAGCGCAACTACCTCCGACACGTCTCCAACAAGACAACGACAAAGGCCTGAAAATCCACTTCCGTAATAAAGTAAAACGAACGTTAACTTTGTACCAGTAATATCCACTCTCGTTATAATCTCCAGATACCACGAAGAGCGAAAGGGATCGAGAGCATACTGTAGAAGCGTACTGTAACAGCATACTGTAGAATAATCCCTGTTCACCTGTACTAATTAGGATAATAAATCTTCTAGCTTAGAATTAAACGGCATACGTTTTTAAATGATCCCCTCAATTTTGACGCACACATTATCCGTTCCACCTACTGCCAACAGATTTAGAACCTTTACTTTTAGCCGATGGAAGACAAATTTGATCGCACACCGAGTTCTATCGAGAATGGTTCCGACTTCCACACCTGTGACCGACAATTATCAAACCTTTTCGTAACGAATGGACTCAGCCCGATGCCAATCCTTTCCACACGCATACACATGCAACAAGTACTACGTATTGCGTTGGTCGCGCGAATCGACGCCACCCCAAAACAGGCAAAGGAGCGCGAAGATCATGCGAAGAAACAAATGTTACAGAAACATAAACTTCCCCTTCGTGTTTTATGAGCTAATATCCATTTAAAATAGTGCAAATCTAAATGAATTTCACTGCTACACTATAAAGTATATGACTTGGTAAGATAGTCGTCGGTCTATGTGGGTTTTCCCGGAGTCGTAAATGTTAGAATCGAGTTTACAAGCGAGTATTTCAACTAAACCTCCCTCTGGAGTGAGGCAAAGGGGTGCAGGAATTCGGAGAATCCACGAAAAGTCAGAAAACTATAAGGGGAAACGGTTGTAGAATGTTTTCACAGCGAGACGCAGTTTCCCCGGCCCGCGTTAGGGCCTGGGGGCCGCCTAGTTCGGCGAGCGTCGCGACGCCACACGAGGCAAGCCTTTTTCGTGCCTGTCGGGCAAGCACCATCGCGCGAGAATGCGGGGGCGTCCTGACGAGAGCATATATTCGACGTCGCGACGCTCCCCAAGCACAGACGGCACTCCAACTCTGTCCCGTGCACGGTACGTAGAAACTGCTCTCTGGAACGGTATATTACATCTCTTTCGATACTATCGGTTACTTCCTGAACCCTCGACGCTGTTGATGATACAAGCTTGTACTCGGTTTATCCTCTTGGTTAAATACATTCGATCATTTCGTTCAAGCGAATCATAACTCCCCGGCGCTCGCTTTCAGACGTTTCGCCATTTTAAAGGGAGTTGTCGGGTTTCCTTCCAGTTATCATATCTGAAATAGCACCAAGGGTTCATTTTAATAGTGTTCGATATTCGAGTGATACGCTGATTACCTACGAGTGATTTTACATTATATTTCTTCGTCATAATTAGACTCCGGACCTTTATGCGAAATAAGAATTTTCAAGGAAAGTCTAATAGAGAGTTATTACTTAATAATTTTAGTATATTGAAAACAAGACGACAGTATCCTTACATTATTCTGATATTTTCAGTGTTTCGCATTTCTTCATTTTTGTCACAAATGCATAAAATCCGTAGTATAATTATAACTAATTTAGTCGTATTGAGATCTCAGAATTTTTAAAATTCATTTTTGGTATATTGTGTTTCACTGTCAATAGTATTTTGATCTTATATTGCATTGAAGTTTACGGAATTGGTTCAGTCAGAAATATTTGATACATTAGATAGGGTATAGAATTTTGTCACAAATGATCAGTAATTATAGACTGTGGATGTTTATAGAAATACAGTTTTTTAGAGACTGATGAACATGATTTCAATCCGAATAGAAACTGGGTCACTCCCTTGAATTTTTTATCACATTATAACACAAATGTAAAGCTTTGTTTAACTTTTTATTATATCTCAGGTAATTAGGTAAACTAAAAGTGAAGAGAATCTGCAATATAGTAATTTTCCAATTTAATTTTAATAGCAGTTTCTTGACAAATGACGATTAACATTGACAATGAATTGTATTAATCCAAGTACCTTTAATTTCTTATTAAGTCAATTAAATCTGTTAAATCTATTTTTCTATCCGTATAATACAACAAGCACGTATTTTGATTGCATCCGATAGTATCCACAAATCTTATTTTCCTCCATGAAAATAATCTAATCTATTACATTTTAATTTCAATATTTTATGTAATCTCAAAAAATATTGATTGATATTGTGTCAATAATTTTTGCATTTTCATACAAAACAGGGTTCCTATTCTTCCCGATATTTGAAGTGATATTTACTAAATTAAATACTACAACCTTGCATATTTACAAAATAATAATTCATGAATAATAAAACATGTATAACTTTAAATGAACAATGTCAAATTGTGGATACTAATTTTCTAAAAGTTAGTAAATTATCCTGCAAAGAAAGCTTGCATATCCATAATACACAAATAATCTATCATTAGAATATGGATCCTTATGCAAAATAAAAATTGTTTGCATCAATTGCAAGGAACAAGAACCAAATAGAAATTCCATTCTTCCTTTATTAATTGTAATAAGTCAAAACTAACAAATTGATATTTTTAAATTCTTTTAACTTGTCTATTGCTTTAAATAGCACTTATTCATTTGTGTCATAAATGCATCAATTAGGCAGTTTATCTATCAGTAGTCACGAAACACGTCAATAATAGCGAAATAGCAAAAAATTATTTTGGCAGTAGCCGAATTATTTTCAATAATACGTATAAAATTTGATATATCACACTCCAAGCCTCAGTTAATCAACATAGTAGGCAGTTCTTGGTTCACGATGCTTTGATAGAGATTTACGAGACAGTGGTGTAGCAATCCAAGAAATTCTAACCGCTCTGCTATTTCTAACTTTCCAACAAAAGAGTAGAACGTTCTTGAGCAACGAAAGTTCTCAGTTTTCCTGGTAAATATATAGTTTTCTATCCAAGTATTTCTGTTTTTCTTAATTTGACGAAATTCTTCTAACGAAGCTAATCACTAACGCCAGAAATACGCACACGCGGGGCGAATGGCCGACCCTATCATCGTGTTTAGACATATTCGAGGTCTTTGCCCGTGTGCGAGGCTCGTCCTTTTGTGAGCACAGCATAATTTTGGCACGCGCGGGCTTCGCCGTTATGCTTTTTCCTCGTGAACCGAGCACAGCCGCGGCGAACGAAGACGGTGGTGCCCACCATAATCGTCGCTTGCACTTATTAGGGATCGTCCGTCGGTCGTACGTCTAAAGTTAGCGCCGCGGCGCACCGAAATAGTGCTGCGACGCCGGGACCGCTTGCCTATCGTTTTATAGGCAACTGGGTCAATTCTGGCGAACGTCGACGCTTTTCGTGAAAATCATATCGAATCTTCTGATAGCCCCCATTTCGACATAACCATTTATTTTTCTTCGTTGCAAACTTCATTTTTATCTCACGCCAATACATAAATGCACAAATATTGACTTTTTCACTGGGCATTCTTTCTGGGCCATTCATTTTCTTTTTTATTTCGCATCAATGGAATTAAACAAATCATTGAATATTTATATCTCGTCCTCAGTCCGTACGATGTTTTTCGACTATTTTATATTATTTATTTTTCTTTATGCATTAATATTGGTCCATCCAAACATGATTCTTCTCAAGTCTTTCTGTTTACTTGGATTCATACTTTGATTCAACAACGCGATTTTTGCTATACAGTTTTTTACAAGAAATATGACACACTTGTCTCATCTAGTGTTAACTACCTCGAATCTTTGATTCATTTGGTTAGGAAGACGTAGATTAATCTATCTATACACTTAGCATTTCTGAAACTGACATCTAGAGATAGCTAACTTACCAAGTGGAACGTTGCAACGATTATACGTATCAATACTCTGAATGTTTAAAAAGACAACAACGAGGAACCAAGAAAGGACGCGATTTCTGTTACAGAGACTAAAAACGAAGAAGAAACAAAATGTGTGACGACGAAGTAGCAGCCCTTGTTGTCGACAATGGATCCGGTATGTGCAAGGCCGGTTTCGCCGGAGACGACGCTCCCCGCGCCGTCTTCCCCTCGATCGTCGGTCGCCCCCGTCATCAGGGCGTGATGGTCGGTATGGGACAAAAGGACAGCTATGTCGGTGACGAAGCCCAGAGCAAGAGAGGTATCCTCACCCTGAAATACCCGATCGAGCACGGTATCATCACTAACTGGGATGACATGGAGAAGATCTGGCACCACACCTTCTACAACGAATTGCGTGTTGCCCCCGAAGAACACCCCGTCCTCCTCACCGAGGCCCCCCTGAACCCAAAGGCTAACCGTGAAAAGATGACCCAGATCATGTTTGAAACCTTCAACAGTCCGGCCATGTACGTCGCCATCCAGGCCGTCCTGTCCCTGTACGCTTCCGGTCGTACCACCGGTATCGTCTTGGACTCCGGAGATGGTGTCTCTCACACCGTACCCATCTACGAAGGTTACGCCCTTCCCCATGCCATCCTCCGTTTGGACTTGGCCGGTCGTGACTTGACCGACTACCTCATGAAGATCCTGACCGAGAGAGGCTACAGCTTCACCACCACGGCTGAGCGTGAAATTGTCCGCGACATCAAGGAGAAACTTTGCTATGTCGCCCTGGACTTCGAACAGGAAATGGCCACCGCCGCCGCCAGCACTTCCCTCGAGAAGAGCTACGAGTTGCCTGACGGACAGGTCATCACCATCGGTAACGAGAGGTTCCGTTGCCCTGAGGCACTCTTCCAACCATCCTTCTTGGGTATGGAATCTTGCGGTATCCACGAGACCGTGTACAACTCCATCATGAAGTGCGACGTCGACATCCGTAAGGACTTGTACGCCAACAACGTACTCTCTGGTGGTACCACCATGTACCCTGGTATTGCCGACCGTATGCAGAAGGAAATCACCGCCCTCGCCCCCTCAACCATCAAGATCAAGATCATCGCTCCCCCCGAGAGGAAATACTCCGTATGGATCGGTGGATCTATCCTGGCCTCCCTGTCCACCTTCCAACAGATGTGGATCTCCAAGCAGGAATACGACGAGTCTGGCCCTGGCATCGTTCACCGCAAGTGCTTCTAAGCAGTTATGCTCGATTCAAATTATTATTACTATCAATATTGTTATTGCTACACCTTTTCCCAAAATGTACCGTTCACTGCCGCACCGCTTCGTCTAATTTTATCTCCGTTAGTTTAATCCTATCGGTATTGTTTTTACGTGGCGGTGAGATTTTTTCCGGCGAACATCATCTGAACATATACGTCATCTTTTGTATATAAGTTTACATCTACGGAATAAATCAGTCTTATATTCTTACAACGAATCAAATCGTAGCTCTTCATTTAACGATTCCCTAAATAAAATAATATTTTAATGTCGTGGCGTTTTCGCAGTAATAACAGATCGTTAGTACATTAGCTATCAATCAAATTAAAAGAATGTTGCCAAAAGTCTAATTAGCTGCTCTAGTTAAAACGGTACTCAGCACTCCATTATAATTAACAAGTCCGGGACGTGTTAAGATACACCGTAACAAAGAACGGGTTCGATATTTTCTCGTTAATACCATTTTCTCGTAATTCGAAAAGGTAAACAGTCAAGGTGAATTCGATCAGTGTCAAAAACACCGGTGAAAGTTTCGCTAAGTAAAAATGCAACAAATGAAAAGAAAAACAATTGGACAGTACAAGGGGATCAAGGATTCAGGATATTAAAAAACATTTTCTAAGAAAATGTCGTTTATTAAGTATCTCGTATAAAAATTTAGCGGCACTAGTGTCTACCTAGAGACAAGTAATATTTTGGGAGGGGTAGTAATATACATCATCTACCATGCATGGGCTGAATAATACGAGGGAAGAACTCATTGCTTCTATTAAAATTACCGGGAGTATCCAATCGAACTTCTTTACGTAATCTTTGTTGCCAATTAATCGAAGACATATACCCGTTCATCCAGGAACACGGTCATGCGAATCCCTGGCTCTTCCCTTCGATGTTGTCCATGTTTTAAACGCTTGGCTCATTTCTGCTGATGTACCTGTAAATTTTGATTATTTCAATTTCTTTTACTTAACCCTCGAGCTTAAATATCGAAGCTTCAACGAAAATATATCGCAGACATTCGCTATTCTTAACTAAGAAACTACCCTTATACATACTAATCAGAATCACTTGAACTTTTCCAGCAGTATATTGCTTAAAACAAAAGTTTCAACGTTAGGGCTTGTTTTGTATCATTTACTTGAATTATTACACGGTAGTTAATAGTATGATGATTTATATAAGCTTATCTACCTTTTATGAAATACCGAGATCCCTCGCAGACTTAGACGTGGAGAAAGTGAATCACCTCAAATTATTCTGCCGTTGGTCATGTTTGTGGTCCGATCACCAAAGTCAGCGAAACTCTTACTCAATCGGCCAAATCTACCACCGCGTTGAAGAGATTGCGTGTAGACATCTCCGCGGTAACAAATACGCGCCGCACCGTTTCAGGGTTGAAACTCGGCAATGCGAATCTGCGAACAGTTCGGAGCGGTCCCACAGCCGAACCTTGCAAAAAGGTGGAGGGGATCGGCGGTGGCTCGAGCTCCGTTGTCGCCCCGTGCATTCCCAATTATAGAAACCAGCCTAATCATCCAATAATTTGGCTCATTATACTTTTCATCGACTAATTGACCAAGAATCTCCGATGACGATGCGGGCGACTGCTAATCGCAACCCTGCAACATTGAAAATATCGTCACGCCATGCACATAATGCTGATTATTATTGTTGGCACGCAGACCGTGCAGATTCTCACCCATGCGTGAATGAACGATACAGAATGGATCGTTTTATGTTTCTAGTGACATCGTAATAAATTTAATACGACACGGAACGAAGACACAAAACAGGAATCGTTGTGCCATCAAATTCGGATATTGGTTAATGCGATTTATTGAATTGCGTTCAGTTAAATTGGTTGAATCAAAGTATACAAGATTGAATTTCGTATTTGTTATTCTAATTAGAATTATTATAATTGCTATACTTCTAACGTTCTACGAATCGTTTTGTAAATTTTAAAGTACTTACAGAAGCTTCCTTGATATATGGAAACAATCTATAGAAACATTTTTTTATTAGAGCAGACAATTCAGTTCATGAGGTACTAGATTTTTACGAATAAGCTATTGACATGATGATATGGATAAGTAAAAATTGATTGAGTCACAATGTATTTGACTAGACAGCGGATTGTATGCTTTTATGACAAAAATGAGTAGGTGTAATTTAGAATAGTAAAAATATTAGAAGAATCTAATATTACTGCTATATTATTTTCAACCTACTACACATGTTGGAAAGGAAATATATTTCTATTTAACTATAGTTTGTTGCAATTAAGTTAGAAAATTTTTATCTTGCATAAAAATCCGCTGCCTACGTATAGCAATCAACGAATACCATACACTAAATACCATATAATAATTTTTAATCGCTACGACAAATACGATTACTTACAAGGGACCCTTATAGTCCTTTTTTAGATTTCAGATTATTTAATAACTGAGCCTGTGTCTTGATATCTATATGGATATTTCGTATGATGCGGTGGTGTATTAGAACGGACGTTAAGGATCTGTGTAGATAGAATGTAGTTGTTATCTATGAAAAATCGATGGGATCGAGGATATCGTAAGTGCCCTTCGACCCTCGGTTATTAGCACCCAACGGCAGCCGGCCCTGGCGCGTGACGAGTCCTTATTTGGATTGGGGGGCCGTCGGCAGCCGCCTCGTCGCGACGCACGGCGTCTCTCCCTCTCGGCGTCGCTGTTAGGGCGACTAAGGACTAGGCGGTGGCGGCGGGCTGAGACGAGTGTTAATGCACGATAGATTTCCATCTAAGGGGCGGATCGCTATTTTCGGCTGCGAACCGATATGGATAAAGGGACCCCACAGAGCCGGCACTGTGCCACTCGCCGCTCTCGGTCTCTTGCACGACGTACGCCCAAAGCGACCGTTGCCGATTTTTCGACTCGTCAGTGAACCGTAAATGCATTTTCTCGAGTGTCTTCTATTTTCCAATATAATTTTAAAGCACCGTACATGTGAGGCACCGGCAAGTTGTCTTCAGGATTGTGCTCCTCGGTCCTCGCGATTTATCATTTCGATCGATACCGCCGCGGACACAGTGGATTTCCGTTGGAGGCTCCGTTCTGTGCGATTTATTTACCCTCTTTTGAGTGATCTCGCGGCGGAAATCAATGCCAACCTTGTCCAGGCTGCACGAGGGCCGAGCACAGTCGATCACTTGAAGATATCGTTGCTTGAGCTTGCATGTCCGCGGATTATTGTGAAGTGATGTTCCGCGAATTGTGATTTTAACACTTGTGCCGTAAGCTGTTTGACACCGTTGATCCTATTCGATGCATATCTTGCAATTAACTAACGACTTCTTCTTGTCCTCCTTCTTCTATTCGAAACAGTAACAGTGAATGCAATTCCTTGATCGAAAAATACTGATTACTGTCGATATCATTTCCTTTCTATGATTTATACCTAGTTAATAGTAACGAATGGTCTATTCTATAATGGTTTGATCTTCAAATCAATTACGTTCCTCGTAATTAAAATTATTCACAGTACCGAGGAAACTTTATCTGTTATTTGAAACGAGCATTTTAATATAATAATTTTTTTATTAGTATTGTACTACTAGTATTTTCGTTCATAGTAATTCAAATTATTCACAGTACCAAAGAAACTTTATCAGAGTTCCTTACTTTGTCTGCTATTTAAAACAAGTATTCTATTGTAATAAATTTCTAATTAGTATGGTATTGCTAGCTATGTTTTATTTGTTTCTTTTAGAATAATGTGCTTCCTTAGTGATTAAAATTTTCTTACTTGATCTGTTGTTGAAAACTAACATTTTATTGTATTACATAATTCAATATTAATTTCTACCAAACAGTAGCAAAAACTGTAGTTCGGTATGAGGAATAAAATGTTCCCCATCGTCGGACCGAGGCACCCGCTGCGCCTAATGTTGTAAAAGTCAAGCGATAACCCTTATTAATAATCAATTATCTTAATTAAAATCATATGTCTATCCTTATCTCCCGATATTCCTCTCCTTTTCTATCCTTCTGCTCACCTAAGATCGATTGACATCGATCAGGTGTTGTCACTATGTTCCAGCCATTGGATTTATTGTTACTATTTTACCTAAATTTTAAAATCGCCTGTCCTTCCAAAAATTTGCATATATTGTGTGTAGTCGATAGTCTGGTGTACGTCAATTTTATTGTTTTAAAATAGAGTATAGTTGTATTTAGTTTACACTACAGTATAGTCATTTACGTAACATATTGTAATCATCTTTTTATTCATATAGTATTGCTAACTACCTTTTATTTCTTTCCTTTAGAATACTTTGTTTTTCTAGTAATTACAGTTATACAGAGAATCAGAAAATAATTATAATTGTAATTGTGATTGGTAGTAGCTACTTTAATTCAAATAAATATAAATGTAATTGTTATTTAATATCAGTTCTATTTCTTTATATTGGCTGCTTTTAAGTCACGTGTAAAAAGTTATTAGCAACGGTTATTCCATTATCCATATTATCTAATCCTTATGCATCTCGTTAACACCGGTTTCTCCTTTATAACGTAACGAATTCAATATTATTTTATCAAGTACTCATAGTTTTGTCCCTTTACGCTAGACACTATAATAATATTTTCGGAATATCAAAGCTTTACCAACTAAGTTATGACTTGTTACTCACAATTATTTTTTAAAAACTTACATAATTAGATTGTAGATACGGTGCTTATTAATTTTTGCAATCGAATTGGCCTAATTTAATACTAGCTCGACCCTTAATTAGTATTTATATAACAAGAAAATACAATCTTACGTAATTTGTTTTACTCTTACAGAAAGTAACTAAAACCAGCCAAGATGTGTGATGATGATGTTGCGGCACTAGTCGTGGACAATGGGTCCGGTATGTGCAAGGCGGGATTCGCTGGAGATGACGCACCTCGTGCTGTCTTCCCCAGCATTGTCGGCCGCCCGCGTCATCAGGTGGGTTACAATTCAAATTTAACTGATATTCAAGAAATAAATCTTATTAGAGAACAGTAAAAACTCTAAAAATAAATCAATCGAACAATTCATTAATCAACTCGAACAGTATCAACTTGACTGAATCGTTCAATTCTTCTCCAGGGTGTGATGGTCGGTATGGGTCAAAAGGACAGCTACGTAGGGGATGAGGCCCAGAGTAAAAGAGGTATACTTACCCTAAAGTATCCTATAGAACACGGTATAATAACCAATTGGGATGACATGGAGAAGATCTGGCACCACACCTTCTACAACGAATTGCGTGTTGCCCCCGAAGAACACCCAGTCCTCCTCACCGAGGCCCCCCTCAACCCAAAGGCTAACCGTGAAAAGATGACCCAGATCATGTTTGAAACCTTCAACAGTCCGGCCATGTACGTCGCCATCCAGGCCGTCCTGTCCCTGTACGCTTCCGGTCGTACCACCGGTATCGTCTTGGACTCCGGAGATGGTGTCTCTCACACCGTACCCATCTACGAAGGTTACGCCCTTCCCCATGCCATCCTCCGTTTGGACTTGGCCGGTCGTGACTTGACCGACTACCTCATGAAGATCCTGACCGAGAGAGGCTACAGCTTCACCACCACGGCTGAGCGTGAAATTGTCCGCGACATCAAGGAGAAACTTTGCTATGTCGCCCTGGACTTCGAACAGGAAATGGCCACCGCCGCCGCCAGCACTTCCCTCGAGAAGAGCTACGAGTTGCCTGACGGACAGGTCATCACCATCGGTAACGAGAGGTTCCGTTGCCCTGAGGCCCTCTTCCAACCATCCTTCTTGGGTATGGAATCTTGCGGTATCCACGAGACCGTGTACAACTCCATCATGAAATGCGACGTCGACATCCGTAAGGACCTGTACGCCAACACTGTACTGTCCGGTGGTACCACCATGTACCCCGGTATCGCTGATCGTATGCAGAAGGAAATCACTGCCCTCGCCCCGTCCACTATCAAGATCAAAATCATCGCTCCTCCCGAGAGGAAGTACTCCGTTTGGATCGGTGGATCCATCCTGGCTTCACTATCCACTTTCCAACAGATGTGGATCTCCAAGCAAGAGTACGACGAGTCCGGTCCCGGTATCGTACACCGCAAATGCTTCTAAGGTGTCGCACCGGGTTCTGGGATTCACGATTATATCACCTGCTTTCTTTTCTTTTTTTTTTCTATTGGTGCTCGGTGGTTTTCGAGCTACGGTCTCCATTGATGCTGGCGTACCGAGGTTACAGAGAAGAAGGAGAGAAGAAGGTAGAATCGGGGGAATGTGGTTTTGGGAAACGAAAATTACTGAAGTGCCTTTATTCTACACATTTATCAGACTGTACTTTACTTTGTAGTTTATACAACACGACTGTTTGTTATTAACGTTAATTAATTTATTGATAATTTCCTCGGTCATTACAACGAGCCCTTTCTCGGTCCCGCAAAACGTGTATACGCAGCATACATGTATATCTACACATACATACAGACACACACGCAAAGGCTTTCTTGTTATCGTACGCGCACTTAATTTGGCATTTGCGATATTTGCACGGGGTAATAATAGACGAGAGTGAAAGTATACGACAGGAAATAAAGGAAAATACCGTAACCAGGCGCATCAACGTCGGCTCATATTGCTGCCTGGCGTATTGTTCTTCTTATTATACCATATGATTAATGATAATAAAACTGTATTATATAATAAGTAGATGTCGGCTTATGTGAATCTTATAGTGGTCGATATCTTGGCGAACGTTCAACATGATGACATAATAGTCGTGAACAAATTGCGATTTCGTACCCGGCAAGGTTCGAGAGAAATATTGTGTTTTGGTTTCTCATGACATTTTACTTTGGATGCAGTGTACTCTGGAAACCAGCCAATCTATGTGTAACTTTAAGTGACCGTATTTTCGTTCGGTTTCGAAGAAGGGATGCGAAAGATCTTTTACAACGATAAAAAAAGTAACTGATTTTTCTTACGCATAATCTGTTTAAGAACCAGCAAGACAGTTCGTAGAGGAGATTTATTATAAAGACATGTACCGTATCAATCAGGTATGGCGCGTGTAAAGATCTAGATTAAAAAGTTCTCGTTACTCCGACTTAAAAATAGTCTATGGACGGTAACTAATGGACTTTACCGTTTCGCATGAGATCTTGATTGAAGCATTTCGCCCAGAGATCACGACGAAATCTGGCCAGAAACAAATTTAATTTTACGAGACTTCATCATTTTCGTGTCACTCGTGAGTTGTTCATTCCATTTCAACGTGCGAGCCTTCGTGTTGCACTCGATTCGGATTGTTCCTCGTAAAACGATCATCCCCAGTCTTAGACGCACATTTCGGATCCATTGATAGGAGACAGGCTGGTCTCTTATTCAACGTGGTACCTTCGGTTGGCCCAGGGAAACGGCTGATTTTAGCCGTTTCCTCGAAGGCAAAGGCGCTAGCGGAACCGTAACCCAAGACGACCGGTAAAACTGCGGTACAAATAAAGAAATAGCGAAAATAGAGTTGTCGGTAGTCGAACGCGTGGATGCCTATGGCTGTTGGGGAGCACGTGCCGGGGATCCCCGGGAGCTTCTTCTAGCCTTACAAGGCCCCCAAGTGACTTACGTTTATTCTGACGCTTCAACGACTAAAATTAGAGCCTGCACTCTTCGGGGCGTGTATGCATATGCACGCGTCCGTACATCTACATGGGGTGGATGCGCGCCAGTTTAGACCGAGTTACGCTGTCTCTCTTCGTAAATCGGGGACGTGCTGAACACTTACAAGAAGAGGACGGATCGGTTCGACCACGCATAACGCTATAACTCTCGTGCTTGTACGTGTTGCCTATTAATATGAACAAACTTGACCAATAAGGCAATCGCTACGTCAATATCCAAGTTCGTTCAGAATGTTTTCAACTCTAACTTTATTGATCTGCGTTTTCTCGTTTTTTTTTATCGGGGCGCTTCACAATGCACAGTGGACCATGTCTATAACTTAGATGGAATTAATTAAAAAATATTCATACGGTAAGCTTTTAACGCCACGTTCTCTTTCTAAACGAATATTTTCTTGCCTACGAAGAATGGATTTTTATAGTACAGGCACTTATATGTTTTTACTAAAAAAACTTTTATATTTTCACCATCTACTAAAGTCATAATTCACTACTACACTATTACATAAAATAATATTCGATACTCTTATTGAACTAGAATAAGAATGTTGTAACTTTTTTGGTATGGTTAGATATATTATGAACATTTTTCCATTATTAGCAGCAACTTGCTGTAACTGTGAAACAATTTGTTATTTTATGGAGTGATATTGTAGTAGACAGAAGAGAATTGTTGGACGAATTGAGAGAAGAAGGTTTCATGAAACTAATAATAATTTAATAACAATTTCAATGTTAACGTTTGTTCAGATTACGTTTTTATGTAATTTTAAGTCTATATTCATTTAAAATTCGTTGAGGCGTGTCGAACTCACAATCTGTAAAAATCGTAACTTTCCTTAACATTAACGTTTTAACTATTTACTTCCGAGGGTATATCGATAAGACATTAATTACTGAAAATGACATGCGAAATCAACTAGCAAAGTTCTAATTTATTAGATTGAAACACTCCGTATAAGGGTAGTTTTATAAAGACAGTTTCTCATTCGAGCAAACAAGTAATGCCAGAATTAGATTCTATGGCCGCAAAAACCTCTAAAATCGTTCCATTTGTAATTAATAATATATATTTAATAGAGACAGGAATTTTGTCCAGATTTTTGCGATTCTGGTCCATTGTGCACTGGTTCCGAATGACAATTATTGTATATGAGTTTAAAATAAGACTGTTAAATAAAGTATATTGACATTATACTTTATTATCATTATTACGAATCATAAAATTGCGAAACGTAATTTTCCCGTAATCTTTACTTAATTTTCATATTAGAAAATAATCTACGAATATTTAATATCTTCTGTTTTGTTATCGAAAAGAAGAAATGTAATGATGGATATAGACATTATCTATGTATTCAAAGTCGTATGCCTTTAGATTTTAAATTAATTTCGTTGATTCCCTTTCTGTGTACGGAAACTTTCGAATTGCTATAACGACATTGTGGACCATTATACGCGCCAGAAAAACTTTGGTTTTTGATAATAAACGAAGATAATGAAAAACTATGCAAATTGTACAACAATGGGTTCAGTTCATGTTTGAGCGTTTTGGTTCAAAGTCATGCACTACGAGTATACAGATTGTTATATTGAGTACACAGGTGAACATTACAAATTGGGAATAATCAATAAATTCCCTATTTAAAGATGTCTTCGAAGAAACAACATTTATATAAATTTTATGTCTATCTTTACTCGAAATATTAAATACTGACAATGAGGGGAAATACTATTTCATTTGGACATAAAAGAAATGAATTATTTATATATCTTATTTCTTATTTTTATTATTTATATTACTAGACTGCAGATTTCTATGCAACACAAAATTTGTCTGTATTAATTTCAAAATATAGGAACAATATACAGACATTTATTTGTTTCCTTAATAACTTAGATCAGTTGAAAATAATAATACATAACAGTAATTATAAATTCTTAAATAAATGCATAAAATTCGCAATCTACATGTATTATATAATTATACATATATACTTACATTTACATCGAATAGTAAATATAATATAATAATTAATAGTAAATATAGTACTTATTATGACATTGGATCGTGTGGAAAACTGGTTCCGTATCATGTCACTAAAGGTCCCAATTTATGATCAATTCATTATAACAATTATTACTTTTTAAAATCTTTTAAAACAATATTTCTTATTTTTATGTAAAGATTTTATATGGTGTGTGTTGAGAAATTGAATGGTGGATGTACGGTTACAATCAATACTATATATACGACATTATTTATAGTATGATCAATGGCATTATAGAAAATTGCATATATTTCTTTAATTATTTTGAATGTAACCATTACATATATTAGCTTTCAATAATTCTCACTTTCATTGTTGGCATTATCATAGCAAGTCTCTGTCTCTGAACATCGGTTGAATTTCAGAACATATTTGCAAGTCTGACAGACTTCATAGAATTATTGACTGAGTGCATATTAGCATCGCTGCATTTTCAAAACCCAAAAAATTTGATATCGAGTGATTTTACGAAAGGAAACGTTAAACGTTAATCGTAAATGTAGATATTATTATAGAAATATTATCTTTTGATGCTCTAATAAAAAATTTTTCCGAGTATTGTACAAGATAACGATATCTACAATAAATCAGACTTCAATAAAAGCATTCAGTATTGTCGCAAACAGTGCTGTCACAACCGCGTTGATCCGAAATTATTTCTTTCAACAATATTACATTATATTATTTATCAGTATTTTATAAAAAAAAATGTTATTCTGATTTAAACCTATGGTTTGCAAATTTTGGTGCATACGAAGATTAAAATTTGTGTAACATTGTTCATCTTTTCGAAAAGAAGATATATATATATATAGTATTTAAAGTAAATAGTAAAAGGTAAGTCATATATATATATATATATATATATATATATATATATATATATATATATATAAATCATAGATCATAACTCAGCCCAAATATTTATTTAAACATTTGAAAATAGTTGTCAATTAATAATAAAAATTGACTGCATATTTATAGTCCAATAGTGTATTATAAAAGTAGAACGTAATCAAATTTTAATTTGTAATCGAGGAATGTGTAAAATTTTTATAGAAAACCAATTTTAAGTGTTTTACACGTGAGGATGACATATGTATGTTTCATAATCACGGCGCGCACATAAAAAAATTGTAGATAAGATTCTACATATTGTTATAGATTGTTACCCATTTAAAGAAATATAAATTATATTTAGTAGATATGTATATGTAAAAGGTATTATCCAATTGAGAATGTCTTAAGTTTTGTTGAAGCAATAAACTAAAAATTAGTATGACTTAAATGTTGTAAATATACGTATAGCTCATGCTCAGTTGTGTCACACGTCTTCTTTATATGCATACGCATGTCACAATGGAGCATATGGTAGCGCACTTCTTTATCAACAAAAAGTGAACGACAGTTACTCGTGCTATAGCACGTAAGTACTTGTGATATAATACCATATAATACCTCGCATATGAGTACGCTTGCACTGTGAGTGTTGCATTTATTAATTTGCGCTCGATTTCAATCGGTATACACATGTCATACGGTGTTATTTGTGTTACACGATAAATACTACGTTGTTACAACAATGTCTGTTGTCTTGAACTGAAAATAATACGAGTGACGATGGAAAGAATAAGAATTATCACGCTCGTAAAGATGTCCTTCGTGCGTTCTGTGCAGTAAATAATTTAAATAAAATGGTCATCCAGACTCATGTGCGAATAAACACGGGCATTCTAAGATAGAGAGTTACAAATATCATATTAGTGCATGAAAGATCCAGACGGCTATGGAGAACACCGAGGTTAAATTCCGAATTATAATGTCAATTATAACAAATCATTTTAAGAGCAAAAGGTACATTTTACAGTTTTATTTAAAGTCGTAAAACACTAATATTACCTCTTTAAACATGTTAAGAAGTCTTGTCTTTTAAAAATAAGCGACAGTATGTTTATTAAATGTAAATTTATATTTAAAATGTAATTTGAAATATAATCATTTTTTGTAATTTCTTGATTACATAATTAGTACAATAAAAGTTGCATTATTTGATGGATATGAAACGTTTTATTTTGTAACATAAAACTTGAAATTACTTTATGCTTTAGTAATGAAACTATGTTTCTTACAGGTTTATATTCCATTGGTACAAAGTATAATGTTAAAGTTATTATTAATGTTAAACTATGTTTATAATGGGAAGAATTATACCAATGAGCTGGTTGAACCAGATATTGTTGATTTTAAGTATATTAGGTGCTAGTTTGTCTTTAGTTATACAGGAATGGGTTGGCCTGACCCCGTTACCAATTTATGTTTCTATATTATGGATTATTTTTATTATAATAATGTCAGTATGGCTCAGTTGTTATCTATTTCAACTTGCATTAAAGGCAAAAAGCCCACTTAACATAACATTCCTTAATGACTGGTTATATCAAAAGTTAGTAAGTAGTTTGAAACTACCCATGGACAAGAAATTGGGAAAAGTGCTTACTGAGAAAAATGTAGACAAAGATTCAAAAACAAAAAGTACAGATAGAGAAGTATCGAAAGAAAGGAGCATCGCTTCAAGAAGAAAACGACTGATAGAAGTGAATGATTTAGTGAAAGAAATAAACTCAAAATGTATTCGAGTATGGTATGAATCTATCAGTAATGACAAATCATTTCCTGATGAAGCACAAGAATTACTTAAAAAATTATTGACCAAACTATTCTATCAAATTCATTTAATTGACAAGGTGAAGCTTACCCATCAGTTAGCCAATGTATTTCTATTACATTTTAAGGAATATCACAGGTATGAGTTTTCATTTATATATACATAAAATAAATTATTATTACAAGTAATTTATGTATATTATAGAGCATCGCGACGAGTAGAAAAAGACTCAGCAAAAAGTATGCAAGAAGCATTCAAATATTTGCATCCAGGTTCCCGTAATGCATCGGCTTTGGAACACATGCTTCATCAAACGATCAGTATCTTAGCACAAGAATTTTTACAATGGGAACTAACTAGTTCATTGCCATGTAAATTATTACTGTCTATTCTAGCGAAAAGACTATTATTATTTATAGAAACAGTCAGTTCTCCAGATTGGCTTTTTCAAAGTCTGTTAGAGTTATTACAGCCTGCATCAAACGAAGGTGCTAAAATTCAGGATAAAGTGAAAAGCACAGAAGAAAATATATTACGCACAAAAGTATAGCATAGCTTTAAAATGTTCTATATTAATCATTAGTCAATTAGTTATCCTATATTGTAACAGTAATGACTATTTTAGAAATTGGTATCTGAAGCTTTGTGCGATGGTATAACATCTTCAACAGCTGCTATAATTCCAAGGCCAATACCAAAACCAAAATCAAACTTAGACAACTCTACAAAAGTGACAACTGAAAATAAGAGTAAAACTTTGGTGAAGGAAAAAATTATGAACGAAAAAAGACCTACCTTACGCTTAGACAATTTACCTACAGAACATAGAGGTCTTTGGGGTCAAAGTTTGTCAGAAGGGGATATGGAATTAGACGAAGATAAGTTGTCCCCAGTATACGAAGATACTACAGATTTTGCAACAACAATTGCTAGACTAAGGACTGTATTACAACAAAAGTCAACTGTGACTACTCCTTTGTAAGTTCTAAATACTTAAATTAAATAGTGAGCATCCTTTTACATTGTATATTTCCAGACATGTGGAAGAAAAATCGTACGCAGTTTACGAAGGTAGTCAATTTACAAATCTACTGATACCTTGGACAGAATTTCGTACTGAACCTGATGGTTCACAACAATTACTTTATTGTATTCAATTTGATGACGTGGAACAACGCGGAGTTGATTTGTTTGAAACTACGACGGCAACTGTTAGGAGACAATATCGTGATTTCGTTCAGTTACATGCTAGTTTACAAGAGGTAATTTGAAATTTAAACATTTGATAACATTTATATGTTTCATCTCATTTACGTATCATATTATATGGAATGTAGATTCCAGAATTAGCAATCATCATGAAGGATTTAGTATTGCCAGAAGGCGGGCGTATAGAGTTAGAAAATTATATCATAACTCTAACTACACGCTTAGCTAGTGTATGTCCACCACAATTGCGACATTTTCTACGTCCGAGCAGTGGTGCTGATAAAAAAGCAGACGTTGTTGCACCTCGACTTGATAGGTTTTTAGCTAAAACTGTGAGTGGAGTATTCAATACTTTAAAAACAGTTGTTCCGGGTTTTGAAGTCGAACAGGAAGAAGAAATTGTTCAATTACCTACCTTGATGCCTCTAGCTGATATACCATGGAGATTTGTGAAGGACGTTAAAACGGTAATGACTAGAAGTGTGCGGGTACCTGAAAATGTAGGGTCGAGAATTTCGGGTTCTTGCACACCTCAAGTGATGACAAAATGTATACATATCTAGATAAAAGTATAACTAATATATTTAAAAATTTTCACTGCGTATTTTATTAAAATATGTATACAATTTTTTTTTAAATTTGTATAGAAAAGTTTGGCAAGCGAACTTCAAAAATTCATTGCTGACAGAACTGATTATTATTCTGTAGACACAGCTTATGAAGCTGTGGATTCTGTAGAAGGGAGCAACGATACTGCACTGATAACTCATTGGCTAGAAACAGTAAATGATTCTTACGAAGGTAAATTCAGTATACATTCTCTGCTTAGATATATTAAAAAGCATTTCTTAAGTTTTTACACCTTTTTCTTGTTTCCTTTGACAGAAGAAGCAGATGAATTGGATTCTCAGTTAATGTTAACATGTGCTGCTGTAGATCTTATCTGTGAATTGTTAGCTGGTGTTGGAAGTAATAATGCATTGCAACAAGAAGCAGTTGTTAGGTGGACGAAATTACTTTTTGGAAATGTCACTGAATCTGTATTACAGGTAAGAAATCATGATATTTATAACTAGTATTTTTAAGGTTGATTAGTGAGTTTTTTTATTTTTTGCAGACCACAATTCATCAAATTTTTGATTACTTGAATAGTAAAACATTTCATAATGTACAAACCAAAATTTCTGATGAACCATTAGTGCAAGTAAGGGAAAAACTTGTACAGGAAATGTTAAGAAAAATTTCTAATGATGTAAGATTAATATTCGGCGAAGATGATACGATATATATTCTAAAATATCTACTTCGTTCTTATGAAATCAAGAAAATTAATATTGATTTGAACCTACATATATTAGACGTTGTAGCATCACAACTGCTAGTCTCATGTAGGTCAGCTCATAATCGTGCAATTTCTTAATAGTTAAATTGTTTTTCTTTTATTTATTAAAAACCAAACAGTTCATAGAAAGGTATACGTTATTGAAATAAATTTATTGATATTTAATATCGTGATGTATTAACACGTAATTTTAGTCACTAAGGAATTGATGTGCCATAGTATATTTGTTGACAATTTAGAACCATCAAGATTTCAAAAACAGACTATGTACCTGATTACATATTTAAAATAAGGATGCCAAGTATTTTTTTCATTAAACTGACTTATAAGTTGAACGATGTGTAATATACGTCATAGGTACTATATGCATTTAAACTGTACATTTGTATTTAATGTTTAAGTTTTGTACAAATATTTATGAAAAACCATTATATTTCACAATTAATAAAAGTGAACAATATACGTGAAATTTAAATGTATGCAAGACCTCAATTGTCTAATACATGTTCATTGTTATGATTAATAACATCTAATTTATAAATTTACTTAATTCTCCTTCCCTTGTTCACTTTTCACCTTCTGCTTCTCTAATTGGGCTCTGAAATTAATAAACATATTTTATAAAATATGATGCTGTATGCTTCAATATGATATTATTTTATATTGCTATTGAAACTGATAATAATGCGTAAATTCAATTTATTCACACAAATAAAACTGTGCCTTTTTACTTGTACATGCAAATTATCTTTAACACTAGGTTTATGGGACTCATCAAAATTACGAGTTCTAATATTTTCAATTTACGATTAAGATTGTAAAGATGCAACCATAAATAATTATTCAACAAATTTATTTCATTGCGTATATATTATTATAAAAGTGGCTAAAAATTTGGGTAGACACATTCTTGTTATTTTCATAAAGTAATGTAAAATAGTCACTTTTACTCTTATGTAAACCTAGTGTTAAGTATTCAGTAGTAATACAGTCTTGTTCCGATATAAGGCGACAGTGTTTGTTTCCAATGAGGAAATTGCTATCCCCGTTTCTTCTTTAAAAGTTGTTGGCTCAACATTGCTTAGTGTCAGGAGAAGAGGGCATTCTATCCTTTTGTAAGGAAAAATATCGCTGCTTAACCAACTATTTCATGGTGTACCACTACCTCTTGCCTCTCGCTCATTCTCCGTGTTCTTTGTCGGCCTGCTTGAAAAAGCTGATTGAATATAATATACTGGGAAAGTCGGTCCCGAGCGTTCACCTTATATCGGAACAACACAGTAGTAATTTATTGTTCCATAAATATAATAATATAATATAGTAATGTATCGTATAATATATATATATATATATATATATATATATATATATATATATATATATATATAAAAACTTAGTAATTTATTATATTTGTTGTACACATTTGTTTTGCGTGAATATTCGTTTTTTATGCGAAATTACCTCAATTGCTGATTAAAATCGTCTTCTACATCGTCGTCATCCCAATTGTCTTCCCAAACACTAATATCCTCATTGTCTTCGTCTGCTGCGGTCCAATCTACCAAGTCATTCCATAATTTGTGGTTAGGTTTCGACTTTTTTAATACTTTATAAGTAGTGGTTTTATATTTTCATACCTTCCGCATGGAATTCTTCGAACTCATCGTCCTCCTCCAACAAACCCAAATCCACTTTCGCTTTGTCGTTCTTAGCGTCAGTCATTTTCGAATTTGACAGTGGCAAACAATTGTTTTGCATACGATCACTAAATATGATACGATAGAAACAGATAGAAAGCAAGCGAATTTTCTAGAAGTTAAGCATGAAGCAAATATTTGTAGATTCTTCTGATTCACCATAGACTACATTACTATTCCACGTGACAGAGACACTGATATAATGGACCATGGATATAGAATAGTGGACCATAGATATAGGAATACAGGGATGGAGCACACTGATATCAGTGATGGAGCATGTCGTTGCGGGGTTGGCAAATTTAGAGACGGGGACGAGGTAGATTTACGCCTAATTTTCATTGGCTGTGTGCGGCGCAAGCGCAGTACGTCATTATGTATGCAGCGCCACGCATTGACACAGCGTCACATAACCTTTCCAAGCGTCTGTGAGCAACACCAAGCGTCTCATACCGTTTCATTTCAGTGTCGTCTTTCAGTATTAAAAAAACTATTTAGTATTAAATAATTCAACAGTGTTAAAAGAAGCTATTAAAATGAAGTGCTTTGTGCCCCCGTGTAATAACCGATCTGATCTTCAACATTGGAAAAAAAGGAGTAATGTTGTGAAAGTTACATTTCATAGGTATGAAGATTATTTTTATAGTTAATAAAATTATAATCTTAGAATATTTTATTTTAAACTTTGATTCTGTTTGCAGTTTTCCAAAAGATTCTGATACTCGTAGTTTATGGTTAGATCTTTTAGGCATTGGAGCATCGGTAATTCCAAAGAGAGCTTGTATTTGCTCAATGCACTTTGAAGAAACAAGTTTCTACACAAAAGGTTCTTATGTGTGATTGAGACCAAATGCATTACCATGTGTATGTATAATAATGAATATTTTTAATTTTTATGAGTATACCCAACATAGTGAACAATGTTTTATTTCTACTTGTATGTGTTCGTTTTATTCCAGAAAACCCTTGAAGAAGAAGCGACTTCTTTCACTGAGTCATGTGAAAATAATGTGGACACAACATTATCACCTAACACAAGTATGTATATGTTTATAGAAAAATTACTTTTGATAAATACATTCATTGTCATAATAACAACATAAATTGATATTACAGTTACTTCTAAACTAACAATATTTGTTATTATTACAGCACAAGTTTTGATCCCTAAAACCGAAGAGATTGAAAGTATAGCTGGTACTTCCAAGTCGTTTGATGACTATCCATTATCACCAGAACCGTTCACATCCAATAAAGAAGACAAGGGAACAATGGTATTGCCTAAATTCATATACAATTCTCCAGAGAAGCTGATAGTAAGAGAAAGAATTAAATTTGTGGAAGCAGATTCACAGAAAAAACTGTTCGAAACGTGGCGACAGTTATAGAGGAGATCAAAACAAGTTTGTGAACTACAAAAGATCATAGAGGGCTTGAAAAGTACGCAATTATTAAACCCTGATCAGGCAGAGATGTTAAATATGCTTGGTGGAATGGGTGGCGAAATTTTTAACAGCATGTACAAAAAGGATATGCATGCGTATCTAAGAGTTATAATGCAAAAATTCGGTGCTTTGCGCTTACTCTTCATTATTATTCTCCACATGTATATGAATATGTGTGTGAACAATTGAGTACTTGTTTGCCACGCCAGAAGACTATTTCATCATGGTATAGAACGTTAAATGGAGAACCAGGCATAAGTTTGGAAGCATTGAGGTCCATCAGTGAATGGGTAAAAAATACACATTACCAATTAATAGGTTGTTTAATGTTCGATGAAGTAGCGATTAGAGAACATATAGAATATGATGGCACAAAGTTTAGTGGATACATTGATTTTGGAAAGGATATTGCTTGCGAACACGAAATTGTAGCAAGAGAAGCATTAGTTTTTATGCTTGTGTGTGTGAATGGAGGCTGGAAAATACTGGAAAAAAATGCTGGAATGGTATGGAAATCTATTGATACAAACAAGTTCAGTTAATTCCGGGGCCTGGTATAAGCCTATTATGTTGTAAAACAGTCCATTTCTTGGTCAAAACGCTGAAATAAAGATATACATACATATAAGCCTATTATGTGTAAAAACTTATTGTACCCTATTTTTAATTATATTATAAGAAAAAATATATAACATTTATGTTATCCTTATTAATTATTAGATATATAACACGTTTTAAATTTATAAAAATAATGATTTTAAAATATAAATAACAAACTATTTAAAATTAGTATGTTCTTTAATTCGTGTTACACGTTTCAATTTCTCTTCTATATCCTCTAATTTTAGTTTTCTTTAATACCTCGCCCTACAATTTTTTTCAGACTACAGTTTTATGAATTATTTGAAATTGTACATTAGAACATGAAATATGCAACTACTAATTGCATAAAATCAAAAATGTAGAAGATTTGCCGTTATTTCTTCACTTTTAATTATTTAAAAACGTTCATTACAATATTTGGGACATAATTCGTACCACGAGTGTCATACGTTATTATAGAACAAAGGGTTAACTATCACTTTTCTAGTTTCAACTTGTCAAATATATGTAAGCAATATGTAGACATTTTTCATACTTGGCGGTACAGAGTATGCGCAGAAATGCCACCAATCAAATTTAGGCGTAAATGTGCCCCTGCCTCCTCCGCAATCCTGAACGCGCCCCTTGCCTAAGATGCTAGCTCATGCTTCATCCCTGTATTCTTATATCTATGTAGTGGACAGAGAGCTCTGATACGGTATTGACAGAGAGGAATGAGAGTGTTCACGCCCGGGTTTTGCCCGTCCCCGGTACACTGCTGCCCCCTAATCTAAATCTAGCCTGGATCAGCTCGTGACTCCACTTTTGACCCCCTCTAACGTCTGAATCGGAACTAACTTTTAGCCTGGAACAGATCCTGACTCCACTTTTGACTCCCTCTAACGCCCGAATCGAAACAAACTTTTAGTCTGGAACAGATCCTGACTCCACTTTTGACCCCCTCTAACGCCCAAATTGGAACTAACTTTTAGTCGGGATCAAAACCTACTTATGGGTATTGTCATCGTCAACAATATCTGCAATTTTCCACTTTGTTAGCTACGGTTATTATTAACAACGTGGATATCTCTGTTACTAATAATGAAAGATAAAATCTAATTTTTCCGATAAACATCGGTACACTATCTACTTTCAAATCTACTTCCAAAATGACTGCTGCGCGGACACAGCCACCGACGTCTCCTCCTTCCTTTGGATACTGTCCTTGGCGCCGTCCTCCTTCTTCTTCTCCGCCGGCGGTTTCCTTCTTCCTTTCCCAGGCAGCGGGTCGCAGGCTTGAGACCTTCCAAGGTCCGCACAGAGCGGACACTTGGGGGCAGCCGTACAGGCATTGGCCCGATGTTCCGTTGCCCCGCAACGGTAACACATACCGCTACAGTCCACCTTGCTGGTGCACTTAGCGCGTACGTGTACCCGCTCGAGACGCCGGAAGCATTGAACCGGGCGCTCGGCAAGAACTTCCACCCGGGCAGACGACCAACCGATCAGCAACCGGCCAGTCTCCCCCACCTTCTTAACGGCCGACAGTGGGCCTCGGGCCCAGACGGAGCCCAAGGCTCGCGCCGACATTCGAATGTCGCCCACACTTACATCAGCTTCGAGGAAACCACTTGTCGCTGCGAAGACCGCCCACACATCCTGGGGCAGGATCGAGTCGTCCATTCCACTGATGCGTACTTCAGCATTTTTAGTGGGCTGGGCGACTATCACTCCGTCACTCGCTAGGGCGGCAGCCATCTTCTCGGCCAGGGCCCTTGCCCTCGAGTGGCACTCGGCCCCCTTCACCTCAAGAAGCATGCCGCCCGTCCTCGTCCTCCTGAGCCGCATCCCATCTTCAATGCCAATGGACTTGAGGTCCACGGCATCCTTAGCCTTGGCCATCACCTGCGTGTAGGAGAGCTTCGTACACTCCGGGATGGTGACAGCCACCGCCGCCATTTTGGGTGTGCGGCCCAAGGTGATGCCGTTCTTGGAAGCCGCCGTTTTTCTTCGTCAACTTCCCTGGCTTGGGGACCGCGGGTCCTTTGGGGGTTGCAGCCCCTCTTCCTCCTTCTCCGCTACTGTTGCCGCTGCGGCCTCTGTCACTGTCACTACCGCCGGCACCGCTATCTCCACCTTGCTCTCCAAGTGGCTGGTCGTCCAGCTTCAACTTGGCCAGCTCTCGCGGCGGCTTCGCCGCCGCCTTCATTACTTTCTTCCTTTCCACCAGGATCCAGTCGTCAGGTCCCGCGACCTTCTTGACGACTGGCCCTGGCAGTGATACCAGAATCGTGGAACCGAGGAACTTGCCCCTCCGGTGGATCCTCCGGCTGGACCCCCCACTCTGACGTACCGTCGTCGCCTTACGTTGTTTCTTACTGCGCACGCGCTACACAAAAGCGTACCTCTAGTCCGTCCGTGTGAGCTGCCTATTCGACTGGACGGGGTCGAGGTACGCTTGTGTGTAGCGCGTGCGCAGTAGAAACAACGTAAGGCGACGACGGTACGTCAGAGTGGGGGGTCCAGCCGGAGGATCCACCGGAGGGACAAGTTCCTCGGTTCCACGATTCTGGCATCACTGGGCCCTGGTTTCTTCACCTCCGCAACCTTCACCTGCTGCCCTGATCCAACGCCGTCTGTGCCCGGTGGCACCAAACCTAATTGGGCCAGACGGGCCCGAATCAGGGCGTCTACCTTCCTAAGGAAGATATCCTCGTTGATGGCGGGTGCCCCGTGCACCTTGGCCACCTTCCTACTCTCCTTCTGAAGATGAGGCGGAGGAGGAGGCTCCGAGGCTTTGATTACTTTCGTAACCTCCACCTTGGGAGCCCTCCCCTTTCCCTCTTTCGCCATCTCCTTCAAGGCCGCCTTCATGGCCTTGCCCTCCGCCTCGAGCCTGGGCCAGGGCCTGGATCTGTACCCTTAGTTGCGCCAGGTCCTGGTCCTTCTTAAAGTTGGCGCCAGAATAGGTGCGAGACGCGAGAACCTCAAGGACCACCCGCTGCTTCACCATTGCCCTCCGAAGGCTTTGTGCCAGACAGCCCTTGAGTCCTGAGGAGACCGTTGATACCTCCTCAACGGTCTTCGTGTTCCTCATGGATCTCTGGAGCAGCACTGCCACCGGTAGGCCATGAAACTCCGTCAGGAGGGCGTCCTTATGAGGGAGCGACCTCCTGCTGGAGAGGTAGAACCTAACCGAGGCAGGAACCTTTGGAGTGCCTGCATACCATCAGCTAGCTTAAGCTTGACCAAGGGTCCTCTACCAATGGCCTACCATTGTTTATCATGGTCTACCTCAGGCCTCGAATTTAGTTACTCGCGACGGCCGATTTTCGAGGGCTACGCCTCCTCGATCCGGCTGCGCGTCTCGCTCCTCGTGGCAGCCCTAGTTCTCGGAGCTGCTCAGGCGCGTACCGTAGCTCAGATAAGCGCTATTCGTGGCGCATAAGGGGCGACACTCGTGTCAATAGGTTTCCACAGGACGACTAGCTCGACGGCGGGTGCGCGGCATCGTTCCTGCGTTCCCTCCCTCCCGCAAAAGTTTGCGTTTGCTTTAGAGTGTTTCGACTTTTCAAGCTCCCATGCTCGAGCTGCAACGATCAACTGTAAGATGGGCACATCCGCGATTTCGAGTAACGTTGCGAAACAAATTGTCACACGCGTTGTATTAGTATCAATTTTTAAAATTGATTAAATGTCTTGTTAATTTTGTAAAAAAATAGTCGCGATTTAAAGTAGTTCTAGAGACACTGGTCTAGAATATTAGACGTCAGAGTTTCATAATTCTTATTTAATTTGAAAGAATCGAAAAACTTAATTCGTAAGAATCTTAAAACTTAATTTGTAAAGATCTTAAAACTTAATTTGTAATAATCTTAAAACTTATTTTATAAGAATCGTCGTTATAAGAAAGGGAAGTAGCACAATTCGCAAAATGCTATAACTTATAAGTTGTAGTACCTTGCAGGTAGTGGATAATATCGAGGTAATGGCTGCACAGTTAGAATTTCCGTTAGTAAGTATTTTATAGTAGAATGTAAGACTTAATACTTTCTGCGTTTTCCATTGTCCCAGTTTCAGCATTACTTTTCAAATAACAATACAAATACAGAGTTTCAATTTCAGAATACATGTACGTTCAACAAACAGCTTCAATATTAATTTTTGGATTTATAATTGGAATCTGTTCTTGAACTTTCAACATACGAATTTCCCAAATTGATATTTTTGTCATGAAATTGATATTTTTGTTTTGAGATTGATATTTTTGTCTTGAAATTGATATTTTTGTCTTGAAATTGATATTCGGGATTGGGATGGGGCCCGTGAGTGGGTACGGGGACTCGCGTCCTCGGGCAACCCGAGTCGCTTATAGATTGTTGCGTCCACAATTTATTCATTGATTTGGTTTCGATTCTGTTTCGAATTATTCTGGATTTGATGTGTTTTCTATTCTGGTTTTGATGTGGTTTCTATTCTGGTTTTGATGTGGTTTCTATTCTGGTTTTGATGTGGTTTCGATTTGAGTTCTTCATCATGTTCTTGTTCGTTAGGCCGCACTCGTGTACGGGGTTTGGAGTCATTTCTTATTTTATCTTCATCGCCATCGTTTCAACGTTTTCTTTTACTTTGATTTTGACATTGTGTTGTGACTAATTTTGATTAGTTTGCTACAGCTGGAGTACAACAGCTAATCATCTTCATCGTTAGATGAAGACTCCTCGTCCAACGAAGAGGATTCATCGAACGAAGACTCCGGATTATTTATAAGTTAGTTTTAGTGCGTAGATCGTCAATCGTCGTTGTAATTATGTTTTCTGACTCCGACACAGCCTTCTGCTGTGTCGGCCTTGCTTGCAGGTTCTGAGCTGGTCCAGTTTCGGTATCCGGCTTGAAGTTATTGAGAGGGATGTCTAAGAGACTCGTTCACTCGTCTTCTGACGATCCTCTGTGTTAACGTAATCCTGGGCTAGTCGTGTTAACGCTTGCGATCTCATGGCTCCCAGTTGCGCCAGAAAACGTTTGAGCGCATCACTTTGCCATCTTTCTTGGTGATGGAGTGACGGGTATCGGGCTGGTCGGCTCAGGACTTGTAAGCAATGAACGCGTCGCGTCACCCTTGAACCAGAGCCTTCTGCTCTGGTTCGATCTTGTTTGTCTCTTTGAAAGAATCAGAGCCTTCCGCCTGATTCGCCCTTGGTTCCTCGTGGATCGGAGACTTCTTCTTCATCATCATCAACATTTAGACTTATTTTCATCAAAAAAGCATTTGCAATCGACTCATAATGTTTCCATGGCAGAATTATGAACCATAATAAACATTTTATTGTTATTAATACGCGTTCGTGAAACCTTTACATTGTTGTCTTCAGGAGGCACACGTAGCGGCGACGTACGATATGGACGTGATTTAGCATCAGAGGCAACATTGTAACACACATTGTATTATAAATAGATGCAATTTTATTTATTATTAACATTATCATAATGGTAAAATCACCTATCGATTGAAAATGTTTTTCCGATCAAAACAAGCCCAAACACGGCATAAATCGGATTATCATGTATATATAGCGTACATTGCACTGAAAACAACGTGCGAAACATTTCCGACGACAGAATCTGTCTACAGAAGCTGACGGAATTTGAAACGTCTCGATCTCGATAAATGCGGTAGTGCTTGTACGTGACCACTGTTACTCACGGTATTTGTTGTTGCACACAAGAAATAATAAATAGAAATAATAAATCACGTTGATAAAATTTTCGCACGTTAATGACGCACGTCATTAAATCAAAAATTTATATCTCTTCAGTCAAATATATTGTTTTTCTACATATTGTATAATAAAGCAATGTCTCTTTGGATACTTTAGAATTAAACTAATACAATATAAAATTTGTATTACTTTATACATATTGATTAAAAATATTATAACGAAAATTTAATTTAAGGAACTTAATGAATTTATGAAAATTTAATGAATTCTTATTTTTCTGCAGATGAAAAAAATGCAAGTACTTATTTTAAAAACAAGAAAACACAAGCATAGTTAATATATGTGTAATGTGCACGCATTCATAAAAGTATTATAATATACATTCATTAGTGACACGAGTAATAAAAATAATATTACGTATAGAAACCAAATTAATTGTACTACAATTCGTATTTTTGTAATACTTTCTTCATAAATATTATTTTCAACGTTCAAATACACGCGCCGTATGCATTTGTAGCCTCCAAAACACCCGTAGTAAAAATAAAGTATACGGAATATTCAGTTCTTGCTAATACTGCTAAATTCGTGAACTATCGGTAATATTGAGTGCGACACCGAAATGGTACGGGGGCCACTGTGGCCCCCCGAGGCCTAGACAGAAAAGCCCATAAGATGCAATGTCTGTAGTAGTCTTAAGTCTATGGAGTGGGTTAAAATGGGGATAGATTCTGTTCTAGGCTTAAAAGTAAAAAGTTGGCACGGCCAAACCCTGGGCGTGAGCACTCTCATTCCTCTCTGGTAATATCAGTGACTGTACAGACTCTGCGCGTGGTCACTTTGTGAATTTGGAATGAGCTTATATCGTATTGTGTGCACATTACATCTATAATTAAAATTTCAAAAGATGTACTTTTCTAAAAATAGTTGATTAGAAACAATTACCTATTTTTTTATTGATAATGTTGTGTTAAAGGTGTACTTTTGAAGCGTATTTAGCTCGAAAGTTGCCTTATCTGATAGATGGAGTTATTACCCGCTTACTATTTAGTTACAGTTTGCTACGTTATGAAGCGCACAACTATATGATTTTTGGCGGGATTTGTTGTTCAATATTATTATGAGGGATTCAAAAATACAATTATCGTTTCTGGAACATGTATATTTCTATACATTATTTTTACTGCTACTATTGTTGTACTTGTTACTAATATCTTTTGTGATTTCTAAAGGTAATATTTTAATAATTAATTATATGTATTTATATGAATTTTATGGAAAGTTGTTATGCTACAATTTTGACATCAGATATAATATTGAACAATTTAATATTAGTGCAATAAGTTCTTATGGACAATTGATCTAAAGAACGTACATTCTGTTTAACACATTTTATTCCAGTTTGCAAATTCATGAACAAAAGATTATGCTTCTGTAATATGGTTATTTCAAGAAACGCATGTTCTTATGCATTTCAAGATAACATTTCTGTAAAATGTAAAAAAATTCATTTCGTAAAGTAGGACACAGTCTTTTTCATAATAATTTGTTAAAATTAGGGTATATACATATTTATAGATTGTGGTTGGAAGTGAAGGTCTAAGCTTCGCTCAGTTCGAATGTTAAAATTTGCAAAACATTCTTAATTATTTAATATTATTTTTATTACGAACTATCAAGATATTATAATGTTTAATTTATTAATTTAAGATATTTATTTGGTTTTTTAAACACTTAAATATTAAAATAATGCTTAAGGCTTAAATATTAAATATTAAAATAAGGCAAATATTAAAAATGACTTTAAATCAATTAATAAAACTAGTACATCCAACGTCATTGTTTTATCAATAAAATTCTCTCCTACTAAAAGAAGTATAATTACGTTGTTCGTAATTTATTCATTCAGAATTGAAGTTCCAAAACTTCTTTAAGCTTGGACTTAAAATTTAGTTTTAATAATGAAATAGTTATATGTCACTGGTGTATAAGATATTTAGACGCCATTTGCATGTTATTTAAGCAACTATAAGTATATATACATATGAAGATTTACATTAATGTAAATGGCAGTGAAACGGACTAGAATATGTAGTTTATTATTTACTAAAGCGACGCGAATGCCTTGAACCGTTAAGTAAATATGAGTGATTGATAGTTCTTGATAGGAATAATGTACGTATAGTTCGAAATACTTGACGCAGTTCAAAATTCAAATATTTTGAATTGCTCCAACATCTAAATTAAATGAGAGTTTTGTTTCATAATTTAATATGTTATTGTTATATTCCAGATGGACGCCGACACTGTAAATATTGAACAAATAGAAAGTCATATTGAAAATCGGAATGAAATTCTTCTCGAATTGCGAAAAATATATAAAAGAAATTCAGGTCATTACACAGCGGATTTAGGTTGCGTAAAAATAACTACAGGCAAGGCCGGTTTTGTAAAAGTGTAACAGTATGCAAACAAGTATATGACAATTTGACCCAGAGATATTATTTGTTTTTAGTTATAAATTAAGAAAAATATATTCCTCAAAAGAAAAGTTATGCATGAAAATTATAAATTTTGTTTTCTATATACCACTATATAAATGTGTACAGAACGCTATTTATTTAGCAATTCATCATAACTAATTATCATGATTTTTATTTAATTTTTATTTTTTTTGGTCTATTTTTATTTTTATTGTTACAAAAGATTTAGCAAAGTCCAATACCGGCCTTGACTAAAAATTGTAAATCATAAAAGCAATAAAAAGGTGATAGAATATTAAAGATTATATTTAACAATGAAGCAGACAAAAAAGAAGAGTCGAGTTTGTCGATTGTGGAGGATACTTTGGAAATTAATAGTAAGAGCTTAAAGAAATTCGCTGATGAGGATAATATGAAATGTTATAGATGCACGCATTTTCTAAGTATTCCAAAAAATTTTCTCGATAAATGTGAAACGACGTCAAATTTTACGGAAGAATATGAGGCTGACGTAAGATTCATACAGGCTGTTGTCTGGTTAAAAGCGACGACGAGAGTTGTGAAAGATATCTCACTCCAGCAGTTGCGTTTACTATTCCAAAAACAGTGGAATAATATTTTACACAAAAGTAATATAATTCGTCAATGCTTTATATATTTTAATAAAGTTTTCGTTCTTTCGGTTCGAAAGCAGTTTAAGTTAAAATTGTAGGAAATGGATCGCGTATGACCAACAAAGATATTTTTGTGCACAAAGACTAATAAAAACGTTGAAAACAACAAGTTTAATTTAGAACATTCATCGGGTATAAATTTTCAATGATATAAAATTTGTTTTTGAAAGTGTGAATATACATTTAATATGTTTTAAAAAAGACAAAGAAATTATGATTTTTAATAGATCAAAAATTAGTAACTTAATTTCTCATATGCTGTTATAGTTTGCAGTCCATGTTAGTAATGATATTTTCATCATCCACATTATACAAAATTTAATTTCATACTAAATTGGCATGAGGCTTTGTAAGTGTAAATTATAGTAATAAAGAGTGTTAATAACAATAGAACTAAGATATTAAAGGAATTACAAACGAGAGAAAAATTTGATATTGATCTTAATGCATGTATAGATTAGATTTATCTTATTGTTGTATTGTTTTATTTGCCTTATCATATAAAGTATCATAATTTCAAGAACTAAAGTTTAAAATAAGACTGAGCATAGCAAGATAAACATTAGAATCTTGATGCCATGAATCACGAATATCAATTGTATGAACTCATTGATAAGGTGAAGGAAAAATCGTGTAGGTTTTTATATGTTATTGACGTCAGCATGATATGAAAAACCCAGAGCTTGTATACGACACCGATATCAACGTTGACGAGTTAAATATTTTAAAAAATTACTTATTATATATTTATTATACGAGTGTTTTAGATTTATAAACTCATACAGGATGTTTCGTAGCAGGCTAGAGAAAAATTGATGAGATGCCAAATTTTATAATTATGACAACATAGGACAAAAACCAAGAAAGATTTCTAATCGCAAATAATTAAAAAACGAATTTGAATACTTTTATCAACAATCATTACTTACAATAGGTTCTAATGAATTGCTGCGAATCTAAAACGTAAAAAGAAGTTCTTTTCTTTGTATGTGATTTCCGTACACTGAAATTAAAACTAAGCAGTGTTATAATTTTCTATTGCATAAACATTGCAGTGTATCAATTTTTAATGTACCACTCCACGTTACGTTAATGAAAAAATTAAAGTAACTATTGAATTATGATAAGATTCATACGAAATTATGGACTGTTGGTCATCGCATAAAATTCCTTTAATGAGTCCAAAATGCTTGTGACCTTTTTCATTTTACGGAAACAAGTTGTACCAATTACACTTTCAAAACGCTAAAATTTAGAGAATTTCGGTTCTAGATGAAAATTTTTGAATTGTTACATAATAAGCTTATCATTCCAGAAAATAAATTTAAAGACTAATGTCATACAACTTTTAATTGATGTCAAATAATAATTCTTTGTATCCAGAAATATGTGAAACTTATTTCTTACCATACATTCTATATCCTATTGTTTTTACATAAAAGATATAAAAACTGTTTCACTATATATGTCAAAAACAATTTAACATTAAAATATAAAATTCATCAACAATGACTCGTATAAATCAAATCAGATTTGATAGATTACTTGTGAATTTTAATCATCAATAACTTAAAAATAAAATCAAAACCGCTGTCCAAAAAGAAATTACCTTCATAAAATATTTGATTTAAGTAATGGAACGCTCTATACAATGGTACTATACATAAGATAAAATTTTCTTAGAAATCTTAAAACTCTTGGTTTATGATAGTATTTTTATTGAAATGATACTTTAAAGGACATTCACAGTTCACAGGCCTAGTTACTTACACACGTATCCGATGAATGTTCAATGTACTCTTTCTTTTTACAGAAATATGCTTCATCCGAATAAATTTACCTGCAAATTTTAGATTTAGATAGAATCCTAGATTTCTAAGAACATTTAACATAATAATATTTAACTATGTTCATTAAATTTTATTATAACTTCGATTATATAGGTACTATCTTTTTGTAATACGGAAGGCAAACTAAAATTGTTTTACAATTTTAACACTAACCTGGATTTACTTAGATTTTTTATTTGGATTTACTTAGATAATTTCTAATGGAAGCATCTTTGTAATTTTATTAACTAGAAAATAGAAACTGTGAAACCGGTCGTGGTACGGTTAGTGTTAAATAATATGAATTTAAAAAATTACAGAGAATGATTCAGGAATTTGCAACAAGGACGTTTCTGAAACGTTTTCTGAAGATGAAGGACATGCAAGTAAGTGTCCAACTTCGAACTTATCGTTGACATTGACACAAGAAGATGATAGAGTTTCGGACGATCATTTAGAACGTGCGGACATCGACTTACTCAGTAATGATGAACATAATAAAACGTGTAGTACAACACTATTACAACAACATACAAAAGAAGGCGACGATTTTACGAGAAATATAAGTAACCTATCCATTTTCTCTTCTGAAAGTACACGAAGTTATTTTCGAAGTTTCGTTAAGAATACCGTGATCCCAAAAAATCCTATTATTCCTGATTCGCAGAGCGAATACTCATCATGCTCAGATATGTTTAAAGATTCTGTAGGAAGTCAAGAGGTGTATGATAACACAAGTCAAAAGAAAATGGATGATAAATTGTACGATGACAATAATTTGATGAATGAGTCGATACACTTGACACAGTCGTTATCACAAGGCGAAATGCCTTGTTACAACAACTTTACACAGACGAGGATTCCGAAATCGAAGGTCGATCTCACTGCAAATGTCAATGATACCGCTTCGACAGACATGTTTAAAGAAAGTTGTTCATTGGACCATAAGAACGTCAATGGTTCACAAAACGATGAAGATAAGACGTTGTCAGGGTTAATTAGGCCCGCGATTACACAAATTTCGAGAATATGCGATTCCCAAAAACCCAACTCCTCTAAAAATGACAGCACATATAACACATATCAATCTAATGGAAAATATTGTGTTTCCCCAAACGAAGATGAGAGTGATTTTTTAAATTTGGAGATTGGCAATATCACGTCGTATCAAAGGTGCAGCATTGTGGACGATTTACAATTTCCCACTGTAAATACAAATGAAACAGAATGCATTTCCAATAAAAACCAAGAGCCGTGTCTGACTCCTTTCGATCTAAACGACAACGAAAGTATTAATTCGGCTCAGACCATTCAGAGTATCGTACAAGGTATTTCATCGTTTCGATCAAATCGACGACGATCGCAAGCAGGTAATTTAATAGAGGACGAAGAACTTAGTGAAACTCATGAGAAACTGAAAAAATCGGATTTTGAAAATGAAATGGATACACATCAGAAAAATGAAGGGAAAAAAGTTTCCTCCAAGTGGTTGAGATTTACACTGGACGCCATGAACACGAACGACATTGCTTTTCAATCTATGAAAGTCATTCTTTCGGTGCTCCAGGACGAGAAGCTAGCGAGACAATACATGAAAAACAGGTTTTGGAAAAATACTATAGAGATGCAGGCAGTGAACGCTGTATTGAATTTTTGCGACGTTTTCGAAGCTGAGAACAAAAGCAAGGCGTGCACGAATGAAATTGTACAGGTGATTACGAACACGTTGGACAGATGTATTGGAAACACCGAATTGAGTAAGGTAAATTGAAAACGGTAGTAGAATTGTAAAACACATTTTGTGCGTTATGGTGTGTCTAGTAACTGGGCTGAATTATAATCGCATCTGTGCAATTGCAAAATACGCTACCACTTCATTTTTTAATGAAACTTTATGATTTTCTTTTGCATGAATCGATTTCTTCTGCTATTCTGAATAAAAAATATTAGAGAACAAACATAAAAAACTCAATACTTTCTGGAATATTTACAATTTTTCGAGCATCTACAGTAAATGTTCGAATGTTTTACCACTGCGGTTATGATGATAAACAGTACAATGATCTTTGCAACTGTACCGATGCACACCAGTGAAAAACTGCATTAGTCGACGATACATTTTGTAAAAACATGCAAAATTTTTTTTGTAAATCTATCCTCAATAGCAACCGAGTTATAATTCGACTCAATCACTAGATATATCCTGTATATGTATGTGTAGGCAGTGGATTTTTATGCAAAATAAAATTTTATTAAGTTGATTACAAGGAACAAATTAAATGACAATGTATTTCTTCTTTTAATCATATTTTGATAAGTCGGAAATAATACAACAGCATCCTTCAATTTTTGTAATAAGTGCATAATATCCACAGTCTGGTTATATTGATTGCGTCTGTTTATGTAAATTCATACTTGCAAAATTAATTTACGAGAAATTTTAAATTCACATCTTATTATACCAAGCATACCAAGTACAATACCAGTAGTAATTTTAAATATCAAAACTGAAATTTTTAATTTAAAGATTATCTTTTAAAAATAATGTTTGGTTGGAATGAATTTTGAATACTTAGTTTGAACATTACATTGAAAAAAATTACCAAAACTATTATTGAGATAGAAATTGATAATTAACATGACTTTCATATTTTGATCACACACTATTATATTCTTATAATTTGTGTATGATTAAAAACACATCCTACTTTGAAATTGTTTATATTATTTATGAATCTACAACAGTCAAATAATTTAAAAAGATAATTTTGAAGTACAGTTATTGTGAATCACTTGGAGATAGTAAAATTTGTATTTTGAGATATCTTGGGAACGTCACATAAAAGAACTGAATAATACAGAATTATAAAAAGCTTTCCACGTTGCGATTGGATGTCATTTAAAATAATCACGTGTTACGGCAATGCCCGATCTGTGATACTAATAGAGATGCTTTGATCCACAAACATTGCAACAAAGGTTACTTTCCACCCTATACAATAGATGCCTTTTTGTGTGGAGCTTTCCCTTGCTCCTTACTTTATATACGTAAATTTCTAATGTTTCATTGTTTGTACCTGTAGAATTGTACTTGGATATGCTTCACTATATTGTCAACCCTAGACTTGTTAGAATGTTAGAATGCACAGTATTGCACAGTTATGTGCATACTGCTAATAATCCCATGTGGGGTTTTACAGCTTAATAAAAAAAAAACTATAAACTTTGTCTCCCGAAATATTACATAATGCTGTTTAATGTAGGTAACACTAACACTACGATCACAAGAAAATATTGAAATCTACAGTTTTTTTCAGATGTTTAAATAACAAACTATGAGAAAATGCGTAATCTTATAATAAGTTTCTTTGTGGAAAGCTTATGATCGTAGATGATTCCTTGAAAATCTTATTTAGTTTGAAAATGTTTTTCATGTTTTCTGTTCTATAGACGAGGAATAACTTTTTTTTGCATCAAGGTAGTTTGCATTATCTTATAACAAGTCATATCGATATTTCATACAGATTAACATTGAAAAGAATATGGGAAGAACTAATTATTTTTTAACCTGGGTTTTATGTCGCACCAACTTCTAGGTAGTTAGGGACATGTATTTTCTGTTATTTTAAATGATACCGGAACAGAGAGTAAGAAGTTTTACTAACAAGGGAAGCTTGTGAACTCAAAAATTCCGAAAATTCTGAAACCCGTTATAAAAGTAGTGTAGGTCCCCAGTAACACAAAACTATTTTTTGTTGGTGCTAAATTACACTTTAATTGTACTGAGATATGCTTCACTATATTGTCAACCTCCAAAGTTTTTGACAAAACTTGTCAGGGATAGATTGTACAGATTTTTATGCTCTAGAACCCCATTGCAAAAAAGACTGTTCTCGTTGTGCAATTTTGTTTATTTATTTATATAACTGTAAATGATAGAAACGATTGTTACATACCAAAAAGTATTCATTTTGAATAATCTAACGAAATGTAAAATAAAACAATTTTTTTTCAAGTATTTGTTATAAATAATTAATTATTGTCATACGCAGACGGCTACATTTTTCTTCGATTCTTCATTGTATTTGTATTTTTCAATACAAAGCACACATTTTCCATAATATTTTACTGTCGAATATCTACTTCGTACAAACATTCGTTGCAAGAATGTCTGTTCTTGGGTTAATATTCGGAGCTATCATGATCACACTCTCCTAAGTATCAAATATTGATTTATATATTATATGGATGTTAATGTTAACTAGAATACCTAAATTGTTTCCGCTACTATTAAAAGTAAGAAAAAATAACTAAATAGGATGTACATGGTTTTAAGGCGTGCATCAGATGGTAATAAAGAAATCCTTTGAAGGTCACTGTAACGGTTGTTTCAAGGTCACCGTATTTTTTTGCATATTAACATGTTTTCTTATAATGCAATGTGTTAGTCAGTGTCAAAATGAGTTCAACGACCTACACTTCATGACCCTGAAGTGACCTTGAAGACGAAAAAATCAGTTTCAGTTTGAAGAATACAAAATTAATAAAACGAAAAGGGTAATATCACCTTATTTTATTAGTTGCTCAAAATGCTGGCCGTCCGCAACAAGACACGTGCAAGTATTATCTGGCCAGCTCGGTCATCCGACTTATCGCCACTAGATTACTTTATGTGGGGGGCTTTAAAGTCTACTGTTTATAGCGAAAGTCCCACGACGCCAGAAGATATGAAAGAACGAATACGGAATACATGTTGCACGATGATTCGCGGAAATGCCATAAGAAATGCCATTCAGTCATTCACTTCTCGTGTACAGACGTGTATATACATATACACGTCTGTACATATATAATTACGTGTTGTAGTCATTACAATAGTGATAATCTTCATAAAAATGTTTGAAACAGAAATATTTGCCACACCATGCACATCGCATAAATGCGGGCTCACCACAAACACTCCATATTTGCATAATATCTTCCTTTCTAAAATAGCAATAATCTACAGGATTTTCAAATTCACCTGGATGTGTTGCTAAATATCCGCTTTTATACCATACGTATCGAAAAAGATTTTTTAAATCTGGGCGAAGAAAATTGAGTTGAAAAAGACAAATACAATGAAGAATCGAAGAAAAACGTAGCCGTCTGCGTATAACGATAATTATAAAAATACTTGAACAAAATTCTTTTATTTTACTTTTCGTTAGGTCGTTTAAAATGAAAACTTGGTATTTAACAGTCGGTTCTACCATTTACAGTTATACAAATAAATGAAAAACTTGTTTATTTAAAAAAATTGCACAACGAGAACAGTTTTTTGCAATGGGGTTTTTGACCATAAAAAACTATACAATTTATCCCAGACAAGTTTTGTTATATCTCGTAGCATTACGAAGTTATGCAGAAAAAAAACAAAAAATGCAAAAACTTTGGAGGTTGATTTCACCCCCTTAAAGTGTAATTTAGCACCAACAATTTTTGGACCTTTTGAGTTCCCATGTAATTTAATATTTACATTAAACTAGAACATTCTATATTCTAGGCTACAATATTAGTTCATCAAGTAACCATTATATTGGAATTGTGTGCTTCTATGGCCGTTTGTATTGAAGTTATAAATTATTTAACAACGAAATTGAAATCATACGAAAGTATTTTGATTTCATTAATGGATGGCAAAAAAGCGGATGTTCACAACGTCGTAACTCATTTGCACCTTATCTTTTTTTCGTTAAATATTTGTTTGGAGAAATATCGGTCAGTATTTTCTAATAAAAAGGGTAATAATTTCGAAGAAGATACAATTCCACCCATTATTGATTTATGGAAAACACAATTCGTATTCGAGGGTGTTTTAGTGGAAGAAACCATTCAAAAACGAGAACGTCGATGGCGAATGATATTGAATGATTTTACTATAATTGCTGCTGAAAGTTTTATTCAGTTTACAGAAATGTCGCGCAGATTATCCAATATTTTAACATGTATGTAGCCAGTGTAATTTTAACGACAATGAAATATATTATTATTTTAACAATATCGTATAGTGTAAATAAATTCATACGAAATGTACTGTCTTTAATGTAAGTTTTAAAGTTTTTATTAACGTATATATAACATTACAAATTGTGTATAATAAAATAATTTAAATACATTGAGATTATTTACTTATTTCTATTTTCTAAGCGTTACTTACAAAAATTATTTGTATTAAATTATTAGTATAAAATAAATACTCTGAATAAAAATTATTTTGATTTGTCGCGTTATACTAATGATTTAAATATAAATAATTTACAATAGAAGTGTAAATTAATAATTATTTTGTTTATGTATGAAATATGTATATTTATTAATATACAAGGGAAATAGACACAAATGAAACTATAAATAATACTCTATATAGTTTCTGAGATTCAGATCGATTGTAAATGACGTCGTTCAATAATATTGTTTCATCTGAGATATTAAAATTCCTCCAGTGGCACAACTGTACTGAGTTTTCCGGTAATGAGTAGAAAACTATATTTAGAAATGTATCCAATGGGCATAGTTCTGTACAACTAGGTATCGTCAAGGGTATAGTTTCACCTTCCACTCCTGTATAGTAATTTATCTGAAACAATAACGGTCTAATTACTGTTCTGTGAAATTAGGAGCGATTTCAATAACATGAAATGCTTTTCTCTCCTTGAATGAAGTTAATAAACTTCACATAAGTAAGAAAATAATTTCTTTCGATTTCTATGAGAATTATTATAATATTAACAAATTTAGCATTACTCTCTAACAGTAGCGTGAAATACTCGCTTCTGTTCCAATGTTTCATGAATATCTCAGAACTTCTCGAAGATATCACTATAAATGAAAGGCACCCTATATATTCTTGCAATTACAGATCATTATTTAATATTCTACTCTGCGACTTCGAATTAGGTAAATCTATACAGAACTCAGTCAACTAATGCAGTCTTAAAGCGCTTATTGAGTCGGCCCCTCCGCAAACGATTGAGATTAACACAGATGGTAGTAAAACTAAAAATGCACAGTATGTAGGGGCAGTTTATTATTGTCCCCAACTAGACATTAGCAAAAAAATTAGCTTGCATAGACAAGCGTTCATATTTACAGTAGAGTGTTATGCGATAAATCAAGCTTTAGACGTGGTTAACTCGCACACTGATTCCAACTTTCTCATTCTCACAGATTCGCAAAGCGTAGTAAAAGCTTTACATGAACCTATATTCAGTCCCCAATGTAATAAACTACTCATAGAAATTAAGGACAAATATTTTAAATTTATTGCCAACAGTGGTAATCCAAAATTTGTTAAATTTATTTGGATCCCAGCACATGTTGGCTTAACAGGAAACGAAAAGGCTGATTTGTTAGCAAAAGAAGCTACAGAATCAGGAACCCTATCGAATGTTAACATACCGTTTACCGATTTTTTAAGTGATTCTAGATGTCGAATGAGAATGTCTACCAACGATACTTTTAAGAATGATGCCTTATACCAGGGATGGGCATTTTTGTCTCAATTGAGACAAAATCGTCCCCACCATAGCGCCCACTGTCCCCTACCAGCATCCACCGTTACCAAAGACGAAGGAAGTGCTTCGCCCGTTGCGAATAGTGCGCAGGCCTCGCGCATGAAAGAGAGGTTGGTGGGAGAAGCAGGCGTTTGAGGGGCCCCTACCGTGCTCATACCTGCCTTATACCAAGGTGTATATTTTTTCCAACACTTCTTTAATGATGCAAGAATACCTTGGTTTTCGGGTCTGAAATTACCCAGAGATTTCATTAAGTTCGTCAATAGAAGTCGTTCGAACCACTATAATTTAAATGCTTCTCTGGCGAGAGTACACTTTATTTCGGATGGGTCCTGTGAATGCGGAGCAAAGGCTCAAGACCTTAATCACATTATTTGGCAATGTCCAGAATATGATTCAGAACGAGGCCACTTGTTTGAACTGCTCCACAATCGAAAATATTATCCTCCCTACACCATTAATTTCTTTCTAAGCGTGCGAGACATTACAGCATTAATATTTATCTTTAATCTCCTCAAAAAATGTAAGATTAGCGTTTAGCGTTTACCGTTCATATTAATTTAACTTAATACAGTAATTCCTCGATCTAAGTCCTTTTTCGGTTCCCTGCCCGGACTTAGATCGCGAAGGGACACTATTCTTTTGTGACCGCGTCGACCGCGCCGAACGTAGAAAAGGACAGCATACAAACACGGACCGCGCGGTCGAAGGCGCAACAAAAAATAGCGTATCGGTGAGACAATACTAGTGCAATAATAAAACTTCTTTATTTTTTATTATTTTTTTATGGAACTTTCACGAAAATATTTGTGGCATTTTTCTAATGAAAATGATACCAAATATGATATAATTCCGATGATATTTACTTGTGTACTAACCAATGAAAGTTTTGGACGTAAAGAAGGACAGCATACAGGAAAGAAAGAGACGACAAGAGTCGCCGCCACCGGCACAGTTTTAAGGCCCGCGTGTCCGTACAATGTAATGCGAATAAAAAACTTCCATCGTTCATTACACAAGTAAATATCATCGGAATTATATCATATTTGGTATCATTTTCATTAGAAAAATACCACGAATATGTTGGTGAAAGTTTCATGAAAAAATAATAAAAAATAAAGAAGTTTTGTAATTGGATTAGTGTGATTCACACCGATATACCCGACCCAGGATCAGATTACGCGGTATGTTTACACTGCTCGGCGACCGAGGCAGCTTGAGCTCCACAGTGGAAGGAGTAACCAAGGGACATAGATCGAGACGTTCCGTTGGACTTAGATCGCGGAATTACTGTATAACGATATATTCTCCAATACGTATTGTAAAGTGTTATAATAATGTATGTTATGTAAACCATACATGGTTTGCGGCATCAATAACTAAACAAATAAATATTAACACAGTTATTTTGAGCGTTGCAAATAAACGTTCCTTTTGTATGCTGTTTAAAAATTTATTACGCATGTAATCATTTTCGAATAGTTTCTTATATTTCTGGTTTTTAGATATGTCTGTTTTTCAAAATTATCTTCAAAATAAAGTTATTTAGATCATTCATTATTTTATTGTTCCACCCCCTCCCGAGACCTAACCAAAATTCGTTTAAAATGGCGGAATTCGCTGTAATGGATTTTACAATTTTTTATAAATATCTCGGAAACAGGTGGACCGGCGGTAACTTGTGTAGGGAAAAGTTGCTCAGAATCACGCTCCAGGTCATATTTGAAGCTCGTCAAAATCGGTGAGGCGTCCCTTCTCTGGTTATCTTACGGAGGGTTCGGTGCGTACAGCTTTTAAATGAATTTTGGTTAAACTTGGGCTAGATTCCTTAGGGAAGGGGCGCAGGAGGTGATGCTCCCCTTCGCCGCCCTAAAGGACGAATTCGGTCACTGAGAAAAGTCGGAGTTAATATTCGCGGTGCGAATCTTTAAAAAAGAAAGGCTGCATTTTTTACAAAGGAAAAAGTTGTTCAAAATGTCGAACTGCACAAAATATTTAAATTTCATCAAAATCGGAGAAGAGTAAATACCCTTTTGTAAATAATTACCGAAGTTATTTGAGGAATACAATACGTACCTTCATCCCATAGTGCTCAGTTTCATTGTCATAGTAAGTTTCGAAAATCACGGAAGCTGCTTCGTTAGGAATATGAGGCGACCATAGATCGAGAGTTTTCAATATGCCGGCGATGTTCCTGTCGTTACCACTGTACATCATAAGTTTTCGTTGTTTGGATGTAATTCCATCGATATATTCTAAAGTATTCGCTAAGATTTCTTTGAGGAACGTTCCTCCGTTCAGTTTCCTTTGCAGAGAAGTTTGTGAAAGAAGATCGTACTCTAGTAACGTTACGTTGTACAGTTCTCCATCAGGAAAAATATCTTTGGCCCAGTGCGGAAGCGATTCATTGAGAGTAGCCTATGGTTACATTCACTTTTAAGTACTTCGTTATTTCATAAATCATTTTTAGACTGCGGACTTGATGCATTTATGGCAAAAAACGAGTTGATGCAATATAAGATAGTAGAAAGATTAAAAGAATTTAATAATCTGACTATATTATTTTGAACTTAATAAGATCATTAAAGAAGGAAAGAAACTTTAATTTTTATTCTGCATGAACTTCCGCGGTCTAGTTATATACGAAAAATCAAATGCATTACACTATCAATTATACTTTAAATTATGCGTTTCTATAAATTTATTCACGTTTGATATTATCATACAAACTGCATATTACAGACATTAACTATGTGTATTACTTACACGTTGATTTGGTTAATTTATTTTTCAAACTAATTTTCATTTACATACACATCTGGTGAGAATTTTTACTGCCAATAGACGATATTTCACACGATCTCAATAAGTTACTTATCATAACAGTTAAGTTTAACTTGCACGTTTAAAACAGTGAACAGCTTTTTTATATAAATTTCATAATTTAAAGTCCGAATTTGGAAGCCACATTTTTTAACAGTGTACTGCTTATACAGTTTATCTGAGAATGTACCTATTCCAATTGAGTATTTTTGAAAATTAATTTTAATATAAATCTTCTGAACATTCAAAAGGGCACAGTGACCCCAAATGATAGGAGATATCATTTTGATACATCCTGTATGTCGAAGAAGATAATATTTGTCGTAACTATAATAATGTAAAACAAGGTAGATATAAGTACTATGGACTATGGATGCCTTACTTTTGTTTCGAGGACTGCGTATAAGAGAGCTATTTCTGATGGATGCTGTATCTCTATACCAGTATAGTTTGACACGTAATCAAATAGGGGCATATGATGCAGTATTTTTGATTTTACTTCATCCGAGGTTAATACCGTTTTCATATCGGAAGCAAAACTTGGACAATGTGTCCCTAAAAATAAAGTATCCTCCTCGGCGACTGTATAATCTACAAGTGTCGAAAAATTTGAGTTGATCTTTTAATTCATTTCATGTTGAATTATATTATATTAGATGTATACAAAAGTTTTTTTCTTTTTCAATCATTCATGCGTAATGACTTATAATTACAATGGTTATCATCTTCCATCTTTTCGTGCAATTGTTTGTTTGCTACCGATATGTCTAAATAACCGACATCATTATCATTTGGTAACATATCGCGTATGGCGTGTAAAAATAAAAGAAAATTGAAGAAAAGTGTAAAACTTTTGCATACACTTTAAAATTTTCATTATACATTATGTCAAATGTTTTATCAAGAGGAATCTGTTTTTTTATTCTATCAAGTTTGAGAATTCTAAAGTCTTACAGGCAATTTTCTTAAATTATTTCGTATACAATACAAATTTCAGTATTGCGCGATTCAGAGAATAGTTTAACATTTGCTTTATCATTCCTATCATTTTGTAAGTGTCACAATATTAGAAAATTTTCATATTTAAATAGTGCATTTTGTGTGTACAAGTGTTCGTATATGTATACTAACCGAAATTTTATATCTGTTAATTATCGGATAAAGTAATTTACGTTTTTCCTTTGCTTGGAGTCAACCATTTCTTAGATTAGATAAGTACTTAGTTGCAGAAGTAAGCTTTTATATTCACACTTTCTCGAAATTTTGATTTACATTTTTTTCAACAACTTAACTATTATTTGCCATGAAGCAAAAATGCTGTGGCTCAATAATGTCAGATAGCTGTGCTATATTTTGATATAAATGTTTTAACATTTTTAGTCGTAAATGTAATAGTTTTTGTTGATGAATTATTACTTCTTTGGTCTCTTTTACCTACCTGCAGGTATTGGTTGCCAATTAATATCATTGCTCCATTTATTTAGTTCCTTTGGCGGCCAGAGACCTGCATTTACCAACTGCGCTGACAACATCGACAGTGGATATTCTGCAGTTTGCATTTTCATTACTTCAACTCTATAGAGTTTACCCAAAAATTCATCGTACACGTCACGGAAATGTGCTCCCAGATTGTACATATTGAGTTTGCCAGTCTGATGGAAAAAAAAATATATATATATTTTTATATATATATTTTTTTATATATATATATATATTTTATTTATATATATTTTATATTTTATTTATATATATTTTATATATATATATTTTACATGTATATATTGTATATATATATTGTTACGAATATGGCACAATAGGTACTCCCGTTATATCGTTGCCTAGATGACGATATAACAAGAACAAAGGACAAGTCGCTTCACGAACGTCGTACCGGTCGGACGTGCAAATCCCTTCCTCTCTGAATAATGAGATTGATTGCCTTTTTATAACGGTTTATTTATTGAGTATGCCTAAGTTACGTGGCCGCCCGCGCAACAATATACAGGGTGAGTCCGAAGAAACAGAACACCTAAATATCTCCGTTACTTTTCGTTGTACAAAAAAGCTTCTGAGGACAAAGTTACACTGTTCGAAGGGCCACATGTAACGGTGCAAGGGAAAAAATTTCAAGGTAATTTTTTTATGAGATTCTAGGTCATCGATGTTTTTTTAAATGGAATGATATATCTTCTTTAACTTAATGTTGTAGCTGACAAAATAACGAATTTATCCATGTAACACAATATGATCTACAAATGGCCTACAACCCCGAAAAATGGAATAAATAAAATTCAACGTGTGTGTAAGATTCATTTGCTTTATTTCTGTTACGCAAAATGTTCAAAAATATTCCCTTGAGCTGCTATACATTCATTTAGCCGTGAAGTTACAGAACGTACTGCTGTGTAATTCATCTCTGAGGGAATCGACGCACAAGCCTTGACGATTCTTTCTTTCATGTCGTCTACAGTGTTAGTAGTTGATAAACACGACTCTGTACGAACGCATAGGTGAAGGTATTTATGATATCATAAATGTCTTCCTGACAACACCGAATCTGTGATTATGTTGTGTATTGCGATATATTTGAATGTAAGCAGCTCAATGAATATTGAACATTTTACGTAACAGAAATAAAGCAAATGAATCTTACACGTTGAATTTTATTTATTCCATTTTTCTGGGTTGAAGGTCATTTGTAGGTCATATTGTGTTACATGGATGAATTCGTTATTTTGCCAGCTACAACATTACGTTAACGAAGATATATCATTCCATTTAAAAAAACATCGATGACCTTGAAATCTCATAAAAAAATTACCTTGAAAATTTTTTCCCTTGCACCGTTACATGTGGCCCTTCGAACAGTGTAACTTTGTCCTCAGAAGCTTTTTTGTACAACGAAAAGTAACGGAGATATTTAGGTGTTCTGTTTCTTCGGACTCACCCTGTATATACATAAATTAATTATTGCCATGACAATCGTTCATCGTTTTCGTTAATTCACCAACATTCGTAAAAATTTTAAACCTTTTTAGTTCTTTAATCCTATAGAAATTCTATAGAAATTTTATCCACCATTTTCTCCTTAAAGCACATTTTTATAATCTAATAAAAAAACTGCCTAAAATTTTACTCGTTAGCAAATATTTACAATTTCTATAGCATTTAAAAAATGTGATCAGTTATAATATTCACAGACTCAGGAAGAAGAAGTAAATAAGAAGCATATAGTGAAAATACTACTCAATCTGAATTGTTTTATCATTCCTCTCCACTTATGAGGATTAACTTCAAGTATCTCAAAGCTGAAACGTTCATATATGTATTGTTTACAAAAGGATTCAAGTGAAACGAATTTCATGAAACAAGCAATGAAGTATCTTTGAACTGAAATGCGAGAACTCTTCCTGGTTAAAACATGCATGCTGTTGTTTAATATATTCCAATAAATATTGTATTATCAATCACTTGTCAATTTTTATGAAAAATGTGTTGCATGATACACCAAATTATTTTACTATACATATACAAATGAATGGCTTCATGTTGAATTCATGATGGATACTTATATTTCTTCATTAAAATATTTCACTAAACATTATATTTGTCGATGTATAAAAAAACGTTTCGACGGTAATTATTTACAAGATGGTCCTCCTCACCGATTTTGATGACCTTGAAATATGTTGTCAAGGTCATCATTCTGAAAAACTTTTCCCTATACATGTTATCGCCGCACGGTTTTAGTTTTCGAAATATTCGCAAAAAACTATTGCTAATACTGTATTGAATTTTCCGTACTTTTGCACGCTTCGTGGCAACGTAAGCCTGTTCCGGCGCGGCGTTTGTTTACTTTTTTTTTGTAAACACGCTGTGGAGATGAGAGAGAAAACAGGGTCTCACTCTGGTCATACATATATGAGGTGAGCTTTCAATTTTGAAAGACTACTCTTCGATTGTCGTATGCGTGGTCGGGCCGGCCTAACGGCCGGCCGCTCTGCCCCCTCTACGACCTAACCACAACTCATTCTATTCGCATAATTTTTGCATTGTAGCTGCCATCCAGAATTTGTTCTAGTAATGGAAAAATCATATGAATAGAATGAGTTGTGGTTAGGTCGTGGAAGAGGCGGAGAGGGCTGGCCGTCACATAGCATTTATAAGAAGCAGAATACGTTATGAACACCGTTAAGCAATCGCCTATGCTGTTATACGAAAATCCAAGAGAGAAAATTCAATACACTATTGGCAATAGTTTTTTGCGAATATTTCGAAAACTAAAACCGAGCGGCGGTAACATGTATAAGGAAAAGTTGTTCAGACTGATGACCTTGACAACATATTTCAAGATCATCAAAATCGGTGAACTTGTAAATAATTACCATTTCGACGAGAGTGAAGTGAGGCACATTATAAAACATATTTTACTTGTTTTTCCGTGTGTAATTTAAAGTTTATTGCTACTTAGTCCATATTTATTTTTCAATTTCATTAAAGAAGCTTACAGACTTACGTTAGGCATATCGATCGGTGCAAAATTGAAGTGATCGTAAGTTAATCTGGCTGGAAAACTTGTGCCATAGCTGTTTATCATAGTTGAAATTGGAGCGTATGTTTTATGGGCAAACACCTGCAAAATTTTTGTAAATTTTCGTTTCTGATATCATGGGATATTTGTTTACTTTTTATCATATTTCTGAATTATTTCGAGAAAGTTCAAACTAACTTAACACGTTACATATATGTTACACTGAAAGTTTCCGAATGTGTGTGTGGTATTTGTTGCTTGCTTACGATTTGTAATAACTGCAATTCTGGCTTGGCCTCGACTAAGGTTATTAAAATGCATAACGAGTAAAATATGCTTGCTTTCATATTTAGTTACGCGAGTTTATACTTTCTTCGGTATTATTACGTTGTTCCGAATTCCTGGAAACAAATTAATAGCAATTAAGATTTTGATGATAACAACATTAACTAATTTGGATCATTTGAAGCAATGATACATTAGTGTTAGCTTTTTTAAAGCTAAACATGTTTCTAAATATCATAATTGATTTGAACATATTCAATGAAACAGAAATTTTTTTTAAAAATTCATTATTATGTAGCCACTACAAAAACATTAAACTATCATGATTGAATTACATAAAATCATTAACTCTATAATTTATATTTTTAATGTCATTAATACGTAAGAGTAAACATATAACTTAAATGTTTTTTTAAAATGAATTTTGTTAAAATAAATGATAAAAGAATGACTAAATCTTATTTGGTATACCAAGTAATGTTTTATTGAATGAATACAGCAGAAATATGAAATGACAACTCCCTGCTTTTTTTTGCTTAGTGCAGCATACAGAAGAATGCATTTTGTAATACGTTCCCTGAAATGAAAGGAAATAAACAAGAAATTCGCAATTATAATGGATTTTTTTACAGGTGTTAATCCATTGAATAATGTAAAGGTCAGATAAGTGTTTGCAATCTATTTATATGCTATATCGAACGAGAAGTCAATTTATTATCATTCGCATTTAGTCAATCGAGTTCACATTTAGTTACACTATTTTTTAATTTATTAAAATATGTATTGAATAAGGAAACCCTGACACATCCTACATATATATATATATATATATATATATATATATAAATAAAATAAACTCGACAATATTTTTTTTAAAATTAGACCAAAGCATTTGGGCTTTTTTGGAAATTAGAGGAATCAGTTTATTAAAAGTTTTACACGTTAATCGTGCTGACTTTTCGAAAAGACTCACGTAGTCTAGTCAAAATATTCTTTTGTTAAATATCTCAAAGACTAAAAGTCATAAATATTAGGTTGTTGCGTATGAAATGTCCGATTTTTCACAGTGACATTAAACGAATATAACTTTTTCCCAAATAAAGTAAACTAATTTTTCTAATTTCTTAAAAAATCCAAGTAGTTTGGTCCCACCTACTAACCAAAGTTATTCTTTTTTAAAAAGTGTCCAAATCTCAATGGGAGTCGCTTCTATCCCGCTGTGGTCAACTTTACACTAGATCTACGGAATACGTCAAAATGTCTGGTTTATAGGAATATGTTATTTATAAGAAATTTGTACAACACACTTATTTCTTTAAACATATTTTACGAAAAAAGTCGCAAAATTCTGAATAACTATGAAGTATTGTAAGATAGTCACAAAGTTTAGTTCTCCGTAGACCAAGTATTCACAAGATCACACCTCTATCAGATGCCCACAAATGTTCACACGACGTTTATCATGGATGATAATTTTTATCCCAATTTTTTGTTCAAAGTCCAATTAACCGATTATCAGTTGCAGATCGCAAGAGTTAATAATTTTGAAAAAATAATTTTTGAAAATACTTCCACCTACCTCTTTTTCTGTTGACGGTGTAACGCGCGGCTGTTTCAGCGATTACACAATTATCGATACACTTCTTGTGCCTTTGAACATTCTCCTGTGGGTCTGTAATCGTTCGCTTCGGTGACGTTTCTCTGGTTGACAATAGTCTTCAGCAGACGAATGGAGTGCAATGCGATAAAGGAGGCGACACTTGTTCCAACTTCGCAAAGGACTGCACAACACCTTACACGCTTACACTCCTTCGGCTCATGATTGCGATCAGATAACTTGTCTTTGATGTGTCTCCGCGCGTTTGTGCATCGCTCGTGCTTAATTTAATCGGCAACCTTCGCTTGAAATCGTCGTCTTTATCAGAGGTAGCAATCGATGGAGCTTTGTCTAACTCTTGACAATCAGTTCGTTTCCACCAAAGAATCTCTGTAATCAAAGATTGTGAGTCTTATAAAATGAATTCTGGAAGCGGCTGCAGTGGAGATTGTTTGGACACACGGCAGCTTGCGAAGCCGCCACAGGCTTTGGGCCTACGACCTACTCAATGTAAGATTTGTTAGAATCATTTATCATTAGACTGCATATCTTCATACATTTATGGCACGGGCAAGTTTTTGAAACGCAACAAAGCGTCTATATTCTTTAAATATATTAATATATTAACACTTGAGCCGTTTAATGCGAACTTGGTGTGAGTCAATGTTTATCTATTTGGTTGAACACCACATGTCAAGGGTTTAATCGTCATTGAATAAAATGATGGTAATTTAATTTTAGTTTGCATAAGAGCAACGTAAGATCTTTCGAAATTATTGTGTTTTATGGAACTTTTACTTAATTCCTCGTTATCCAATAATTAACTGTTTTGATTTGCACCATTTTTGTATTAAATGGCACATTTTTGGTTGAGTCTTTCTACAGTGAGAAAATGCATGAGGCTCCGCAGTTTACTTGGTACAAAATTGTCTTTTGTTGTATTTGATACTTCTTCAAAATATTGTGACATCATATTGTATAGTTTATTAACAATGAATCAAATTGTATTACTTTTAAGTTAAATAATTGGGATTTAAAACTACAATTTGATCGATGACATTAAATTACTAATTAAAGTAATTAAAGTAATTAAAGTAATTAAAGTAATTAAATTAGTAATTAGTCTGAAAGTGGTTATTGGATAGACAGTGTAATTAAAATCAGCTTTTCGGACGTGGTGTAAGCCGACGTAAATGTTAAATTCAAATTTCCGTAGACTTTTTTAAGTGGACTTGACTCCGTCACAATAACGGGTTCTAATATTTTTAATTTACGATTAATTTACGACACGTTCTATCACATACTGCATAAGTGTGTTATTTCTCTTTATTAACTGAATCATTTATTATTTACATTTTTTTACTGTAATTGTTTAATTTTTAGTGTTAAAATTTCGTTGTTGACCTGCTTGTTGTTAAAAAACGTATGGTTAAAATATGTATTTCTTTTTCTTAAATGAGTTATAACAAATCCTAAATCGGAGAGATTTAGAAAAACTTTAAGTACTATACAATAATAAAGATGTTCAGTTAACTACGTTTTCTTTCAGTAGTTACCATCATTCACTAATAAATATTCGTGTTAATAATATTAATGGTATTTCGTTTCGCATCAAATTAACTAGAAATTATCTATTTTACAATGTGCTTAAGGATATACTTTTTGAACATTTTTGTTCAACTAAATAGTATTATATATTTTTATAAAATTTAACAGATTTATTTGTGCATGTCTGAATTCTGTTTCTAAATTTGTATGTATTATTATTATCAAAACTGTAGGAAATTGTACATCGTAGAGGTTCACCATTCCTCTGCAATGGTTCACATTACAATTTCAGCTGATATTATCCAAAATAAGAAATTGAAAACGACACTTAAGTAACATTATTAACATAATTAACACACATGATTTTTGGCAAAATGGCATCAAGTTGATGAAAGAATGGTGCTTTAAAAATATTTTGATATTTAAATAATTTTAAAAGTTATCAATATTCATACATACAAATTTCCATTGTTCAGAAATTAAGTATGTACGCATTGAACTTACCTAAAACAATTTGAAAGTAATTTCTTAAAGATCACGAGATATTGTGCAAAACTATTTGAGAAGAATGAATCCGATCAATAATTATTATAGTTTTAATTAAAATAACGTATAAGGTATTGTGACAATTATTCGGAACTCTGCCATTTTAAAGTGACCTAACTCGTCCTTTAGGGCGGAGCCCCTCCTCCTCTACCCCAGAAATCTAACCTAGACCTAACCAACATTCGTTTAAAATGGTGGAATTTGCTGTAGTGGTCCTGACAGATTTTTACAAATATCTTAGAAATTAAGATCGAGCGAGCGGCAGTAACATGTATAGGTAAAAGTTTCTCAGAATCACACTCCAGATAACATATTTCAAGGTCATTGCAAGTAGTGAGGATCCTCCTATTCCGAATAATTACTGAAATAGAAAATATAATTCGTATATACAAGGTGGTTTAACATTTATTCCCCACGTTTTTTTAGGTATTTCTAATAGACTGACAAAAATGTGTTTCGAACAAAAGTCAATCACATTTTAATGATCAACAAACTATTATACATCATTAGTAATTTGAAAACAATTTAATTTCAACGAAAAGTCAAGATTAAAGTGACTTTCTTAAATTGCATTTTTGTATTCGTATTAATTTTGTATTTGTAATTGCATTTGTATTATTTATTATTGAAATTGTAGGTAATTTCAAGACAAATTCAATGATGTACTCAAATGTCGATATTGTATCATACTGTGCCCCTGTGGTGACTTTGTACTAAGAAACTGGTATTGAGTAACGACTGTTCTTGTGTAACACGAATTTTATCATTTGTTTAACTTCTTTGTAGAAAATTAAATCCGCTGCATTCTTGAAACATTTGCTCTGTTGATATTAGTACATATAATGACTCGTTGATAAATGAGATTTAGATGATAGAACATTAGAAGCTAATAGCTGTCGCATTACTGGAATGAAATGTTATTCTGCAGAAGGACGCTATCTATTTATTCACGTTCACGTTGAACGTTCAGTTTTCATTTTGAAAGTTGTATGACGATGTGATATGTCGTGAGTGAAATCGGGAGTTGTGCGACAGACGAAAATAAAATCACATTATGTTTTTATATTTCTATTTCTTTTAAATAAATTCTTCTTTCTTTTAATAAATGAAACATTTTTGTTCCACAAGAAGAGTTGCTGCATAATACCAATTGCTTCGTTCGAAGCCACTTTAAGGTCATTTGAAGGTTAAATTTGTCTTGACATCACCTAAAAAATCATACGTTCAGTAGTACATAGTGCCATTTAGAAAAGTTGATGCGACCTTGACTTTTCATTGGAATAAAACTTTTTTCAAATTCCTAATGATATAATTTCTGGACTATTGAAAACTGATTAACTTTAGTCTGAAACATTTTTTTGACAGTCTATCAAAAATACCTAAAAAATCGTAGAAACCCAATTTGAAATCACTCTTTGTAAGACGTAGAGTCAGTAAATCATGATCAGAAGCGTTAGTTGATTTTTGTTCAATAGCACGTGTATTTGCCAAATTTTCAAGCTCGATCTTTTCGGAAACCACCCATTTTGTTCCACCCTCTATAAATAAGTTTTCATGAGTACTTCATAAAAGTACGCTACTCAATTTGTTAAAAAATATTCCAAAAGTGCTCACTTTAGATGTTGACAAATTTCTTCTTAATCCTTTGCAGCATAATTTCTTTTTGTGCTTTAAGTATTTGAATTTGCTTGTTGTCAATAAGTCTCTAAAAGACAAAAACGTGTTTCCATGTATTGTATGTCTATATGTACTCTAATGTGAAATATTCATAGAAAATTAGAATTTTATTCCGATTTAAGAGAAGCGAATGACATACATATGTAGTAGACGCTGTTTGAAATATTTATCTCAAGTCTGGCTAGAAATTATACGGCAAGTAGTTAATATTCTAATTGCTGAGCAAATCGTACTTTATATTGTGGCATGTAGTCCGTTATTCATTGTTCCGACTAACACAGAATCTACTTAATCTAATCATGTCGCAGTTTTGAATGCTGCAAGAGATACGTTATAGATATAGTGTATAGAATATTTCATGTAACTATGCTCTGTATAAGATAAAAAAAGTTAAAAGTAGTTGTATTTGTGAAATCATTTTAATCTTTATACGTTGACTTAAAAAAAGTAGAGTTGTTTAGAAATATTTGATACCGTATAATTGTCTATATTTCTTTGTTTTCAATTGATTTTTGTAAACTACATTCACTACCACTCATGGAAGTATAGACACTTGAAAATTAAGCGAAACAATACGTACAGAAATTGAACACAAAATAATTTCACTTTATAAGTGCAAAAAAACGAATTATGCATAAATGATTAAGTAATTGTGAAACAGAAACAAAGTGCAGAGAAAATACTAAAAGCTGGATTTAACAACATTTGAATGTGGGCCCATATTGAAAATATAATTTTACCATCATTAAACGTTTGTAGCTCATTGCAATGCAACGTTGAACGATTTTGATGAAATTTTCGGATTATGTATAATTGCAACAGATCTACAAAAGATAATTTTTAAAATTTTCAACAAAGGCCAGTATAAAAAAGTTGTAAAATACAATTTCTGTTTCAAGATAATTCAATCATTTATGCATAAATTATTTAGCGTTGAGCAATTTCTGTACTTATTTCATCACTTAATTTTCAAGTGTTCATACTTCCATGAGTGGTAGTAGATAATGATTTGTCTATAAGTTTAAAATATCATGAAGGAAGCACAATTAATTTAAATTGCAAATTTTGGCCTATACGACAAGACTAATCCAATCCGTGAGTGTCTATCTTTACATTATAATGACGTCACTATTCTGTTTCTGATCTATGTATTTCAAAGTTAACATTTATCATGTTAATAGGAAACTTACGACAGATATTTTTCAAAACAGATAGGCACATGAGACTGTCATTAACACATTGTGTCCACATTAAAAATAAACTTTCATCTAAATCGTAAATGCCGTGTGAAAAATCTCTACATTTGTTCAATTTTCGAAACACGATGAGACGAACGTGATAAATGAAAATAAAATTATCGTCACCGCTAGAGTACTTTTTATGTGCAGGAGCTGTAAAATGATTACGTGTTATCGTCGACGATGATCAATATCGATTGTAACGCAAAACAATATAATTGCATTAAGTATGATATGTACCAACTTATGAGTTCACGTCGATACCAATATTAAAGAATCGAATCTCGAAAAAAACTTCTCGGACTTTGAAACGCAGGATACAATGTGTACAGCGTACATAATAAAGCTTGTTCGTAATCATTTGTGCATCATAAAAATATGTATTAAGAAAGAAAGCTCAGAAAGAATATTTGTGCATCAGTTTTTCTACCTAACAAGAACGCCTTTTTCCGAAAATTGTCTTAATAGTGACAGAAATGTACACGAATAATATATTCAGTTTTATTTTCAATTTTTTCTAAAAACTATGATGGCGATCGAGAGTATACAGTGTGCGTACGCGAATTATCGTGAACCAATTTCTGGAACAAAATAAGATGGAGGGGATATTAAATTAATCTAAATTGTTTGAAGTGACTACAAGTTAAAGTAAAACATTTCTTGTTTGTAAGGAAATGGTTCATTCACTTATTTATGCATCACATAAAAATTAAAATATCGAAAAATCCTAGGTTCGGCGATAGACAATTTAGATTGATTTAATATCTCCTTTATCTGTTCACGAGAAATCGCGTACATCGCACAGCCGTATTTGCCACGGTATACTCTTGGTCACTAGCTGTGTATTAAGGAAAAATTGGAAAATTAAGTTACACTACGGTTCATAGAAGTATGGACACTTGAAAATTAAGCGTAAAAATAGGTACAGAAATTACTCAACGCAAAATAATTTTAGTTTTTCATTTTATAAGTATAAAATTAACGAATTATGCATAAATGATTGAATAATTTTGAAACAGAAACAAAATACAGAGCAAATGATACTAAAAGTTGTATTTTACAATTTCTTTATATGGGCCTATGTTGAAAATTTTAAAAATACCTTTTGTAGATCTGTATCAACTATACATATTCTGAAAATTTCATAAAAATCGGTCAACGTTGCAATGGGCTACAAAGTTTAACGATGGTAAAATTGCAGTTTTTTGCGACTTTTGGCCGCCAACTGTAATAAATCAAAGGATTCTTACACATTTCAATATTTTTTCCGCATCAATCGATTTTGCTGAAATCTTCAGAATATGTATAAATGTAGACACAGATGTACAAAACGTGTTTTTTAAATTTTCAATTCAGGCCTACATAAAAATGTTGTCAAATATAGCTTTTAGTATTTTCTCTACATTTTGTTTCTGTTTCACAGTTATAAGCACAATAGACTAAATAAAGTGAATCTAATAAGTTGAAAATAATGGAGCAATACTCCTAGATCCTTCTAATGTCCCTATAATTTTCAATTTCACCTATCCGTTTTTCTTATAAATGCATAACATCCGCAGTCTAGTTATAAACGTCAAGAGATCTGCAAACGGTTTACAAGAAAAATGTAGAAAACATGTAAAAACTAAACTCAGTAGCGAGTTCCATCTTTTGCGACAAACAGCTTTTCAATATCAGTATCAACGTAACCTATGGTTGGGAATTTATGATAATACGTTGCTAGAGCCACACTTTTTACTAAAAGGGTGAGTGCATATTTGCTTCATCAGTAATTATAGAAGAAGTTCCGTTTCGTTATCACCTGCACATGTAGTTCCACTTACAAGGAGAAGACGCGGTCATCGGGTCTTAGATTTTGTCGAAACTTTGCATACTGGTAGATTTCGTTCTCCTGTTTATGAAAATATAGCATTATAGGCGTCGATACTCAATAATTTTTGAGATGTTTACAATTTAAATTTCATTATACCCGTTAAACCGTTAAGTACAGTTTTGGTTGAAGTTTTTTGTCATGTGCCAAACGGCGTGATGGTAACGTACTAAATTCATTACCGGGAAGCAGTAATGGTATACGGTCTCAGTTTTCTCGCGCATGCGCGACGATTTTAGCGTCAGTAAAGTACAAATTTGGGCTAAAATGGGGTACCTTAGTCACCCCGCATAGTTTCGCAAATTTTTTTTTCGATTTTCAAATATGAATTGACAAGTAGCTCCTTCTCCAATACTAGTTGTCATTATGAAATCGAATATATTGACAATAACTTACCAAAATTTCGAAGTACGATCGTCTCGTCGTGTCGTCTTGCACTCTTCTGTCCGATTTCCCGCCAATAAAAGTTCTCCCCTACCTTCCCAAAAACATAAGGCGTACGGTACGTTCCTGCATTTAGTCGCGCATGCGCGAAAAAACCGAGACCATATACCATCACTGCCGGGAAGGCCAGTGTTCAAATCCCTTTTTCCTTTTTTCCATTTTTTCTTTTTTTTCTGTTCTGTTTATCTATTTTAATTAATTGTATTTTGCACATGAAAAATACACTGATAATATCTATAGGAAACAAAATATAAAAATTTTATTGAAAAGGAACATAGTATGAAAGAAACACTAACTTAATCAATCTTAACGTGTCTCAAAAGTTATTGAGTATCGACGCCTAAAATCTGAGACCCCATGACCGCGTCTTCTCCTTGTGAGATGGTTGTTTATCATATTATGCGAAGTCTGTTAGAGAACAATTACGCGAACACTATCATTAGACTGCGGATTTTATGCATTTATGAGAATAATGCATAAGTGCAATTAAAGCAGTGGACAGATTAAAAGTATGTAGAAATATCAATGTGTTAGTTTCAGTTGATTAGAACCATTAAAGAAAAAATTGAATGGCTATTTGTCTGCTATTTCGTATAATTTATATACACTATTTTCTACATGAAGATACGCAGTCTAATTATCATGAAAAGTCCAGGAGGATAGGTACATGGTGTATGAAAATTATATGTTACGACTATCATAGCGGAATTCTATGCTTCTGAATCGGTGGAGATCTGTTACAAAAAGACAATTTTACGTCTTTTTTATTCAAATCAATCAAATTTTTTTTATTGCATCGTATAGTACTCATCGCGCGGAACAACAATTTCAAAAAGTCAGCCGTTCTCTTAAAATACGATATTACAGTTTCGTAAACTATTTTATTCCACTCCTTCCTAAATGAAAGAAGTCGTAAATATAGAATAAATTTTTTTTCATTTGACGCCACGATTTCGAGAAAATTGACTTTGTAAATCAGTCAAGTTTTAGATCAAGAACTAGTAGGTCATAAACAGACGCGTCAGACGATTCCTATCAATATCACGCCTATTCAATACACAATCATCGGCGAATTTTCAAACTCTAATTTGTCGAAAACGAAGTACCAAATGAAAGAAAATTGATTCTATATTTTCGACTTATTTGCTCATGTAGAATCATCCCCTCCACAACAGATCTCCACCGATTCAGAGTTGCAAAAACCCGGTATGGTAGTCGTGACATATAATTTTTATACACCATGTACATTATTGACCCGCAAGAGAGGCTGAGTGGCGATTCTACATGCAGAAACAAGTCAAAATGAAAAGGAATAACATTTTCTTATTTAATGCGTCATTTTCGAGAAAATCGAGTTTGAAAATCCAGCGAATACGCATGCAATTTATAGATATGAATCGTCTCGCACGTCTGATAATGGCGTACCGATTCTACTTCCTCCAAATAAAGGATGGGCCATCTGTTAGTTTCTTGTTAAAATTGCTATAAAAAAGAAACTGTTTAATATTTTTAAAAGTTTTATGCTTTGTTAAGAATAGTAAACCTTCCGATTAATTATGAAAAATAAGTTCTTACAAGCGGCTGCCACGACTGGCTTGGCAGTAGCCTATGCTGTAAATCCAATTTTTTAGTACATTTTCGATGGTTTGTGGCTCTATTTCGCAAATAGCTCGATGGATATTTTCCTTAAGTGGCTTAATTGTTTTCGAACTGTTATAGTAACAACAGTCCTTAACGATTCCCCATAAAAAAGCAGTCCAACGGCGTCAAATTGCAGCTACGTGGTGGGCATGGCACATTTCCAGAACAGCTGATCACGCGATTACCGAACTTAGTGCGCAAAAGATCAATTATTTGATATTTTGCATCAATTCTTCAATCATTTGGACCTTATAAGCCGGTTTTTACTCACGCTTTGGGCAACAGCAGCAACATTTTTGTCCGTGCGCATTGGTCAAGCACGAGGATCGATTTTGTTATCAATAAGCATGCCAGTTTCACGAACTCTCTTCGCGAATTCCCTCACCCCAGCCACTGAAGTAGCTTGATTTCGATTAAAAGTTCTTTCCAATTTTCGCACAGTTTCTACAACGCAGCACTCGCTTTGAAAATAATTTCTTTATCCATTTTGTACCGCAGAAGTTTGGCAATAACTTTCTGTCTATATTTCAAGCACGTTAGTGTTGCTTATGTTGAATTAACACATAGTTAAAAAAGGAACCAACGGATGGCCTCGTCTTTATTAGGACACGCAAAACCAGACAGGATCTCCAAACTTTTCTCTAAATACAAACGTCGAACAAAAAAATGTTATTCCTTGTTATCGATTTGGTTTTGAATGTCAAACCAACACCTGGCCGCTTGTACCATGATTTCAGAAACATTCAGTATGTGAAAACTTCGGGACCGAAATGTCATTTATACTGCATTCGAACACATATTCCCTGACCTCCTGCTTACGTCGAACGTAAAAGAGGATGGCGAGTAAACGAAAAGTCGCTACCGTCGGCGAGACAAAAGTAATCAATTATTAAACTTTCTTGTTTCAAGTGATTTTCTTACGATACTTTTACCAACATATTCGCGACACTTCCCTGATTGAAATGATGCCAAACATGACATAATTTGGATCAAGTTTCATTAACGATACAATACAACCTCCATTATCCGTAAATCAGTAGAATTATATAACTACAGTGTTGGATGAAATCTTTGCTGATCTGTACAATAAATCGTGTTGCATACAAATCGGTTTAGATTCAACTTTTTACATACGAAATACGTATTTGAATAATGTCGAATTCAGATATAACTGGTTCGGATAACCGAGGCTCTACTGAATCATCAATTGGACAAGCGAGTGTGCTCTGAATTATGTCATGTTTCGGCTTATTTTGATCAGAAAAATGTCGCAAATATGTTGGTAAAAGTTTTATAAGAAACATCTAATCCCGTATCATATTACACTTCTAGGCTCCTCAAGGTATATACTCAAGGTAAATTCACAAATATCGTGCACTTTCATTTCATACATGTTAAGACATTACTGTAACTTGTGACAAGAACTGATAGAAAGGATTAACGGTGAATTCACTGAACAAATGAAAATGAGTTAAGCTGAATCCCTATGACGTCAATCTGATAAATATTTGAAACCGTTTGGAGACTTCCAGGTACTCACAAAATTGAGCGTACACAAGTTATACAAGTCTTATTTCTTCGATTAAGAAAAAAGAAATAATTTTTGTGCCATACCAAATGTTCAACAATAACAAAATAAAAATAACTCAAACAATGGGTTTTATATTGTTCTATTAACAAAAATAACAAAACGCAGTACATCGTACAATGCAGTAGGGCGAGGAAGGAAAAGAATTTTAAGTAAAGTGGACGAACGAGATTCAGTTAGTCAATTTGATTAATGTTCTTAAGTTAACAATAGATATAGCAGAAAGAATTAAGCAATCGATTTCAACAGAAATAGTACGCAGAGTTTCGCGAAATAACCATAATAGAAGAGTAGCTCGTAAAAGACCCTTACATTTCTGAGGCCAACAGGTTGTATAGAATTCGCAAAACTGTATATCAATTTTGATCCCAGTTTCTGATATAGTCATATTTTTTCACGAGATAAAAATTAATTTATTTAACTCGAAGGGTGGATTTATGGTGTGGCGCATACCAAATACTACGTTTCATGAGAATTATACAGTACTAATTATGAAGCATGGAGGAGGATCATTAATGTTGTGGGCAAGTATTGCAACCAAAGGAGTTGGAAATATGGAACATACAATTATAGACAGGATGAAATACTTAACCAATATTTACTAATCTTAAAGAACAATTTGAAGCAATCGGCTGAAAATTTGGGAATGCCTGCCTGATATTATTTTCTGCATGACAACGACTCAAAACATTCGCCGTATGTTGTAAAAGAATGGCTGTTATACAATGTGCCAAAATTATTAAATAGCTCGTCACAGTCATGGAATTTAAATTCGATTGAACATTTGTGACAGGAGTTGAAAAGAAACATAAGAAATTACCAAATAACAAATAAAACTGAGGCAAAAACTAAGATTACGAAAATATGGAATAATATTTCAAGTTATTATGAGGATATGTTGCGTGTACGCTCAATTTTGTGACATTGAAATGTATTATAATACAACTTTTTATTTTTGTTAATAAAATGATATAAGTATATTGTCTGAGATTCATTTAATGGTAATTATTTCTTAAGGCCTCAAATTGTATACACAACAATCTTATTTCCGAAAAATTGTTTGCTTTTTGTTAATTGAATAAATAAGGCTTTTATAATTTGTGTACGCTCAATTTTGTGAGTAACAGTGTGTTTATGTAACATTTTCTTCTTGTTTCTTGAAGTTCGATCGTTTAAAACTGGGACACCCTGTAGCTTTTCGAGGAGGAAGTAACGTCAATTGCACATAATACTAAGCGGACAAAGTATTATGCATTTTCAATACACAATTGCGGCTAATTATCCTGCGGATCATTTGTCCTATCAACAACCCGCTTTTCGTAAAGCAGTTTTACGTGTATCAACTGAGTATACGCTGACGAGCTAACAAGAATCTTATCGTTCTCATGATAATAGACCCAACCACGTGTTAAGCATGAACCCAATGCTCCTTCAGAATAATAGACGAACATTTAAATTTTCTGACGTATGTCTGCATTCGAGTTGGACGTGTTTTAGTTATCTTTGTTAGGACTTGACGTCAGTCGACTAAATTCATTGATCCTATTCGTGAACAGATAGCGGTTGTATACAAATGCAGTACTTTCTAGTTGGCTATTATATTTTTGATTCACTACTTGGCAAGTAAGGATACTTTTTAGATAGAGTATCCTTAATTGCCAACTAGTGAAATGATAAACACAATCAAGTGCTTATTGATCACTCTAATACATAGCACGCACAGTTTGTAAGACAATGTGACTGATAAAATGATTCATATTACACTTTTTTCAGACGAGATAGTTAATACACATTATCACAATACATGTCTAATTAATTTTGGAGCACTACTAGAATAGACAGAACCTACAGTGGGTCCAAAAAACTATTCGAACATTAAATTTCAAATTTGTTAAAAATTATCGATATATAAATTGTTATAATTTCGTGCAAACGAATCTTAGAACAATAAACCTGGAACTAGTTTAAAACATGAAGCCTCTACTTTGGCAATCCATCATTTATTTTTTTCTAGAATGTTTCCTTTTTACAACGATCTTCTAAAATTTAATATATGATTTTTTGGTCGTTTTATTGACCTTTGAGTGAAAGGTGGATGAAGGCTCTACACGACCGAAATTGTTCCCCATTTTTCCCATAAAACAGTGAGAAAAAACGTACATCAATGTTTAAGTAGTCGTTATAAAGAGGAGGCTCCATTCTTCAAATGTATGGCAATGAGAAAAGTTTTTCAAGTTTTCGAAGACATCTTGCTTTATTATATTTGCTGTATTTATTTTCAATTCTTCTTGCAACTTTAAATATGGTGCTAGACAAACTTGCAAGTTCCTTCTAAATTGTGTAGAAGTTCTACATCATAACTAAATCAAGTCTTCGGTTTAGATCTTCACGAGCAAAATATACGTTTGTTTCCCCGTAACTCGAGCTTTCTCGTAGTTTATATTTGGAAAAAATTCTTCTTATAATTGCAGATGATCCGATTGATCTAAACCTTCATTGTTCTCAATCAATTTAATAACATCATCATGGTTCACATCATCAAATCCTTTTTCACCTATTTCAAGAAAACAATCTAATGCTCAACTGAAGCAGATTTAATTCATAAGTCAGGTGATTCCTGTGTTTTATTATTTGGCGTGTTGTACGAAGAATCACGTTATATGAAAACAATAATCGCAATGTCTTTGGTGCGTTATAGGAATTCGTGTTGGAAGAAATCGAGTTACATAGGAGTCTACTCTATGCATTTAAAGTACGGATAACGTTTCCTCATTTCCGTACTACCGTAATAAAGTCCATAAATGTAGGCTTAAAATGATCTGCTTGAATAATAAATACAACTTTATTTAATGCATACGTTTGATGCTACATGTTTCAAATGATTAATTTAAACACGTGCATATTTCTCAGTAGAGAAAAAATTTGATAAGAACTGAGTTGGCTAAAGTAATTTTTTTTTTAACATTATGAAGGTATTATGATTTCTCGTTTCTATAAAATCGAATTTTTTGCATTGCCTTTAAGTGCAAGTGTTATAAAATATGTGTGCAAACGGATTTGTCTGAAATCAAAAAATTTGTTACATATGACGTTGAATCTTTAAACGTATTTTTCTCGAGATCCCTTTTCTGGAAGCGATTGCACGACATTTCAAGTTCTAGTTGGCCAATTCACTTGAAATTTTGAGAGAATCTTCAGCACATATCCTGTTATCGCACAAACCACAATTTTTAAAATCCCTCAATGTTTCCTTGTTTTTTCATCGTACTAATGGTCGAAAAATATTTAAAACATCAGTAATATGACTTTAAAATACCGCCATTTTGTAACTAATTAAGATTTTTAATTTATTTTGGTTCGGGCCATAACTACATTCATACTGATTAACAAACACATTCATTTTTCCGTTTTCGATCAGTGGAAATGTCATGGCAACCGTCGACGCATGTTTTTCAATACACTCTCTGTAAACAAATATGTCTCATGTAATTTTGATTATTTTTCTTTGAAAAACTCACACGTGTATTTCAAATACCAAGAAATATGTGTGCAAAATCCTAATGCAGAAGGTTCAATAGTTTTTGTGCAAGCAATTTCTAAAAATGAGTACAAAGATGGTTTCGAAAACTAAAATACCTCCTTAAATAAAATTTTTAACATTAATGTAGTAAGTACTTGTAGTACATAAAATGATCAATAGAAAATCCTGTAAAGTTTTCTCATAAGTTTTCTAAATTAGAAATCAAGGTTAAATAGATTTCTATTTATCACAGAAAACACCTAGTTATTTTATTTACCGAGTTACCAAAGTATTTTCATTTTTCAAGGAGGTTTTATCGATGTTAATGCATGTTAGATAAGACAATTTCAATAATTCTTTCTAAGAATTTGTTGACCTTAAAAATTTTTTTCCTTTAAGATTCCATGTAGTGAATAATTGATGCCAATGAATATGAAAGGCTACGTGGAAATTAAAATTTTGCAAAAATCAGTTGGTATAAACTAGGACTATAATTTTGTCAAGAAAATGTATTTGATATGTTTGAAATAAGTTGTACGATCTCAATAACAAATGATATTAAATCTTAATTATTAAATTTGAATAATTAATTTCTTTTAGATCTGCATAGCTTATTTCGGTTTCACAATGTTACCGAAGAAATTGTTTGTAAAAACAATGTAAAAACACGTCGTTTATTACACTATCTACACATGCCAGGATTGACTGATTTTACAGTAGCATCGCAAATTGTCTGTCAAACTAATTATCGTGATAAGACATTTCGCTATGGTTGATACACAGATAAGTTATCAGCAAACGAGGTACATTTAAATGCAAAGAACGTTTAGCTGTCTAAAGATAAAGGTAACTTTTTCGTATTATATACGCGATTTTTGAGACAGTATTGTTTTACTTGTGTTTTGAACCGGTTATTGCGGTGTGGTCAATCACTCAAGTGTGGAAATATGTTGTAAACGTAGACGACTGTGATATTTGTTTAGTCTCAAATTTATATTTCAAGCACAAAAGAAATTCATACTTTGAGTAAGCCATAAAAACTATTATTTCTATTTGAACGTAATAGATAACTGACACAGGCACGTAGAATTAATTGCTTTCGATGTGTTAAAGAGTATACTTAAAACAAGTAAATATATTAGATATTTTATTTCTTTGCAATTTCTATGATTAAACTTTCCACACTTATATACTCTGTAAACAAAAAGAGACATAGTGACATTGTTCAAAATTAGCTTAACAGTTATTGTAATATGTATTTATGACAGTTTTTAGTGATATTAAATACCTAACAATAAGTGAGTTTTAACGAACAGATGTTATAACATTACATCGATTAAGGTGATGTAGGAATTATTTACAAACTTTATAATTGTGTACGTTTAATGAGATTCCCAAAGTGTCCATACTGTTTTAATATTTTAAAGATTATACTTTTTATCATTTTATACTTTTACTATATCTTATGGTGATGCGATACAGCTATAACTAGACTGTGGAGTTCGTGCATTCATAGTAAAAATGGGTACGTGCAATTTAGAGCAGTAAACAGACTAAAAGAATGTACGAGCTTCAATGTATTAGTATTAGCTTATTAAAACTATTAAATTGAAGAAGAAATTTTTCGCATGTAGTTCATCATAATTGATTCAAACAATTTTTATTTTGCATAATGATCCGCAGTTTAGCTATCGCTATACCTTATGGCTTATAGTTGTAATCATTTTGGAACGTAAGCGGACTCAAGAAGATGGTACTTATATTGCTGTTTAATAAGATCATAAATCTTCTTCAAAATATACAATCTACCGTGTATTTCACACGTAGTTCTATTACAATGACATATTTGGACAAGATATACAGGTTCTAACGAAACATGCGGAACTCATTTCGTGAGCTGGTTGTACACTTGAAACAGTAGAAAGTTCATATAAACATACCCATCTCCATCTATCTTTGTTTATGAGACATGATGAACTTTGTAAACAAAACAAACATTGTGTCTGTAAACCGTGATAAACCGCTATATACCTCATATGCATGAAATCGTACTGTTAACAATTAATAATTGATGTAGTAGTATTAACTTGTCCATTTATATAAAATAAGGTCAATTGATAGTGGATGTTTTATCTGTATATGTTATTGTTAGACCGATACTGTACAAACGGAGGGCCTGTACGACTGTCTTCTAGTTCAAAAGTTACAGGGAAATTGGTATAATTTTTGGTACTATTTACGTTATTGTTTGATTGCTTTCTACTAGTAATGATCTTCATAGTCTTTATTTATAGTACCATATACTTATTTCAAGTTCTCCACAAAATTCCATTTTTATACTGTCGTCGTAGTAATCGTAATTATCATATATTGGGACGGTCCAAAAAGTACGGTTTTGTCAAATAAGAAAACCACATTAAATATTTATTTGAAATTAATCTACGATGTAGTCCGCATCATTGTTTACAGCTTCTTCCCATCTTTGCGATAATTTCTGTACCCCACACTTAAAAAGTTATTTATTCAAATAATTCTTCAGGCTATTTTCGAAATCCCACATTATTATTAAAAGAAACTTCACTAAATCTATTATGAAGGGAACAAAAAAGATTATAATAATAGGACCAAATGATGACAGATGCCTATTGTACTTCTCGTCCTAGATTTTGGAGAACTTGTTGCGTCCTACGAGATGCTCGTTTTTACTGACTTGAGAATTTTTGAAAAGTGATCGCTTCGCAAAATAAAAAGACACTATCATATCAAAGAAGAAGACAAAGGTATCAAATGACATATGACATATTCATGTATTTATAGCCTATTAAACGCAACATGTTAATGATATTTCATGTTATTTAATGCACTACATTTATGCAAAAGATAACGCCTGTTGTTAAACTTCCAGGGTCTAGTTATAGATATAGACAAATTTCTGACGTGAGAAATATATAATGCTGTATTAATCCTAATTGTGTGGTTAATGTTATTAATATAGGTTTACGAAGCGTTACAATTTTTTAGCCGTATTTTTTATAATATACAGTTTGGAAATTATACAGCGTTACAGTCGAATATCTCCAAAAATATTGATTATACGCAAAAATGTTTGAGATGAAAGTTGTTCAGTACCGAGGGGGGCATCATGTGGTGAAACTTTTATTTTTCCCTGTGGACACTCCAAGGTGAGGTGAAGGTCAACTTTCTTTTTCTAAATGGAATGATATGTTTTTTTATCCACCATCAAATAGTGCGTTTTAAGATGAGTTCAATTACCTATGACTCAAGGTCATTCAAGGTCAAACTTGCAGGGAAATTCATCTCAAACATTTTTGCGTATAATCAATATGTTTGGACTGTACATACCAAAGAAAAGATTTGTTGGATAATTCCTTGTGAATGATTCTTTATAGTCTCAATAATCATAATTAAAAATTATATTAGATTAGAATCCATCATTTTGACAGGTTCCGTAAATCTAGCGTTAATAATAATAGAGATAATTTTCTTTCGTACAGTAGGTATTGCGGTGTCTTGCTCGTGCACATTTTTCAACTATCTCTAATGAACTCTCAGTGAATGGCAAGAAGCCTAAACCTTGTCATTCATTCGAAGATTAATGACCGAAATGTGAAAAATGGCCTGTTGGTGTATCGAGTGATAATTTTATTCGAATCATAATAAGTTATCCACTGTTATCTGGTGTCATCCAAGTTTATGTAATCGCGAATTTACTTCCGCAAAATTGCAAACTTTTCATATAAATTCCCGGCTTATCATTGAGTAATCTTCTGCAAGGTAAGATTTACTTGCGTAGAGCTGCAGATTTTACGGTTTAATGGTTTCTTTAACGACGCGGCTGCAGATAAACGATTTTGTTCCACACGAAGCATGTAAATGTCCGTGTCTAGGTGGCAGTTCTCCATCTTTACACTCGTTCGAACACCAGGGCTGTCTATAGCGGTAATTAATTCGTAATCGAGGTCTGTTACGTCATGTGAAATTGCTTGTTTCTAAATTGAAATTCTTGTTATTCAGAGTCGCGCGAATGAACTTGGAACGATCGGCTTTTACAACGTCATGAAACGTGTATTTACAGTAGGTGTAAATAGTATTCGTACATCCTTTAAAAGCGAATAACTTTTTAAAAATTGCACCAGGCGGATAGAATTTTTTGAAGATGTTAAAAGGATTTGTATACTAAGCAATGTGTAAATAACTTATTTTACAAATTGTTATTAGTCACAATTGCGAAGAAAAAAGTAAAGATCACGATTTTTACGTTGTTTATTTGTGCCTATAATGAAAATTTAGAAGTTGCCTTTTGAAGATCTAAGTAAGTTATGTACATGCACAAAATTTCATTGAAATTTTCGATCAAGCTTGCTATGATAGTATCGCAAACCATATCGCAAATTATAGCTTTTTTTATGCGTCAATATATTTCGCTGAAACTTTATGTATGCATAGTATAAATTACTTAAATTTATCAAAGCCATTTTTAAAATTTTTATTGTAGGCGCGGATAACAAATTTAAAAATCATGACCATTATTTTTTTCGTCGCAATTGCCACCAACAGCAATTTTGTAAAAGAACTATTTACACTTTCCACATTATCTAATAAGCTTCCTTCTAACATCTCAAAGAACTCATGTCGCTTGGGTGTACGAATACTTTTTACACTGACTGTGTAGTCATCTTTTCATGTATATATACTAGCAACTAATTCATTTTACTCTATTTTATTTCATTTTGTTTAAGGTAAAACGACTTGTAAAGAATATTTTTTCAGTTCTTGGTATAAAGTGAAGAAACATGTTAGAAACATATTAGAAACATGTTAAACAACCAATGTATGCGGCAATTATTAGCGCAATCTTATCTACGAGTGCTTCTGTTATGACTAGATGTTGGCCTTTTTGCATTTATAACAAAAATTTATGTGTACAACATGAGCGCGGACAAATTTGTGAAGAGTTTGAGCACATTATATTATTCTATATTTGAATTTTTAAAATCTTCTTGATGAGAAAAACGTGACTGCTGTTTCTTCGAACTGTTTGAGAATTATATTGAAATGCGACACTAAAGAAACACAGTATTTGCCGATGGTAGAAAGAATTAAAAAGTGAAGACGATAATTTTGTTAATGAAGAACCTCAACGTTCAAAAAATGAAATTTCTACCGTAATACAATCGAGAGATTTGTAATTCGTTAACAGAATATGTCGGTGCTTACTTTGATCAATAATTATTTTATTTATAAAAAAGTTTTTCTTCTTTAGTCATTGAGATATTTAGAAGACGAGTCTCTACATCCTCTAATTAGAGAGCTAGTTTGTTTTCTCTCCTTGACTCTCAAATGATGGAAATTGAATCAATTTTGACCCACAATTATAATTTTTCCATCAAACTTCATATTCTTTAGCAGCGAGTTTAAATTACTAGCTACTCATATTACGTTTATTAAAAAAATATCCATTAATCTCAAAGAAGTGGCTTGGCTTCAACGATCAATTCAAACCCTACATTGTTATGAGATAGTCAAAACCATCTGTCATTTACGGGTTAAATATTAAAAAAAATTATATATTGAACACTTTTTAATTCTCCGTTGTTATGTAAAGATTAAAAAAATTCACTTTTCTCATAATTGGAAAAAGAGCAGCAATACGTATAATTAGGATTTTAATTCGAGAAGTCCAGAGGACAGTATGTCTTTCATAATGCAATCTATATGTAATGATTGTCATCAAGCTATTTTCTCGAAAATTATTGTTCTAATCAATGTTTCGTAATTGATAATTTGTCATCATTATTAAGTATTAAATTACAAGCTCAGGTAATATTACATTTGTTACGTTAGTATCATTAAGTACGATGAAAATTTCAGGAACAACGGTGATTATATTTAATAATTATTAATGTAATATCTTTTTTACTAAATTTTTTATGATTTTATGTTTAAATTAGTTTTGATACCAAGACTTTGCTATGAAGTACTATTATATTCTATTATTTTTATAACTTTTGACGACTAGTTTTATACATTTTATATATGAAAAATATGTTAAAAGATTGATTGTTAATCAAGGTTGCCATTATTCTAAAATGAACAGATGTTGTTTTTACGGTACTCAAAAGTTGATTCTAGATAAACTAATAATTGATATAATCTGTGATTTGTTCATTGTCTTATAATTTAAGAAACAATGAATTATCACAAACCGCATAACTGAATAATGACTCATTGTGGTCAGTAAATTGCATGTTATGAAGAAGTTTTGAAAGAGAAGTTTAATGGATGAGCATTCATTCTAATTAATAAAATCCGGATGTTTATGCAAATTTATATTTTTATAAATGAACTGGAGCTCTTTAAAGTCGCTTCCTTTTATTAAATCTACAGTCTAGTAATAAATTAGATTAATAAAATATCTTTAGAAAATAACTTATCTCTAAAAACAATAATAAAGTAACAGCAAACGGATCGTTGGTTATTTAACACGCATATTACTGTACACAATTCATGTAAAATAATTTGTTTACAAAATAAATAGTCCACGAGTTATTTCAGCTTGTTATTACTAAATTGCGGAACTTTATGCAGAATAAGAATTTTCTGCATCAATTGCATAAATAAAGCATAAATTAGAGCTTTACTTAATTTGTTTGCTTTCAATTGTCAAACTGTAATATTTTGTTAGTGTTTCATAAGAGCACCTACCGATTTTCTTCCTCTAAATTCTTTTTATTTACATTTCGGAGTAAAATACTCATTCGTTATTCAGAACGATATATTATATGCTGGAAAATCATTGTCATATATATTTAAATCTGAAATATTTTTATATACTTTACTAATAAGAAACTTATTACTAGACTACAGATTTTATGCATTTATGACAAAAATGAATTAAGAACATTGCTATAGAATTTTCAACTTATTAAAATTATTAAAAGAAGAAATACATCCTCAATCGGCTTATATTTCTTACAATCGATTTGGAAAATTTATATTTTGCATAAAAAACCTCAATATACATATTAGTAACTCTGACATGAACATACGGTGCATGTAAATGTCCTCCCTTCAGATATTAATGGGACTTTTTTAATTATTTTATTTTGACGCATATACAACAGAAAAAATAACAAAAATGGAACCCACGTTTGAATTGGCAACCGATTCCTACGAGATATTTGCTTCGAGTTGAAGACAATATCTTTCTTCCCGATGACTGTCCTTTGTAAGTATCAAGGAAGTAAGGAAGTCTATTTTTAAGTAGACCGCAGAGTTCGTGAAGATATAATGGTTTTTATTCTTCATTGTATATAGAATGTACAGTTAACCACAGTAATTTAATGATAAGTATTATTTAAAACTAGAGAACGAGATTAATAAGATAAAATAAAATTGTATTTGTCTTGAATTATAACCGATTCTTCCAATCTGAAACAACTTATATTTCTTTTCATGAAGAAAAATATAAGTTCTTACATAATTTAGCATGCTAGATATATCGGAAATCATAGAACACATTAAAAAAGTATCAAATAAATAAAATAATGTACAAATGAAATTAGAATATTTGTTGTACAAATCTAAAATTAGGTTGTAACATGTAAATATTGCGCTTGAATCTCTAGTTTTTGCGTATACATTTATAATTGAGAATATATTCACACATTTATAAATATTATAAGTAGCGTCATACATAAAAATCTGAATAATAAAACGAAAACGTTACAAAAATATATTAATACAAGTAATAGACACATGTGCTAGTCAAATTGAAAAAGAAAGTACTAATATTAAGAAAATATTACAAAAATTTTAATATTTGTTGCTCTTCATGACATCTTCTATGATCACACTTTCCAACAAATTTCAACTTTTTTTATATTTCCTAATTATTGTTGGGTGGATCTTATAGAGTTTTTTGCGCTGATTCCGAATCTGCCCTTACTTTATCGCCTACACGCACAGTTTTTGAGAAACATGACTTTGATAAAATACCTATTTTTCATCTTTAAACAAATATTGTGATGTTATTATAAAAGACATTGAATTGTCAATTGCATAAATAAAGCATAAATTAGAGCTTTACTTAATTTGTTTGCTTTCAATTGTCAAACTGTAATATTTTGTTAGTGTTTCATAAGAGCACCTACCGATTTTCTTCCTCTAAATTCTTTTTATTTACATTTCGGAGTAAAATACTCATTCGTTATTCAGAACGATATATTATATGCTGGAAAATCATTGTCATATATATTTAAATCTGAAATATTTTTATATACTTTACTAATAAGAAACTTATTACTAGACTACAGATTTTATGCATTTATGACAAAAATGAATTAAGAACATTGCTATAGAATTTTCAACTTATTAAAATTATTAAAAGAAGAAATACATCCTCAATCGGCTTATATTTCTTACAATCGATTTGGAAAATTTATATTTTGCATAAAAAACCTCAATATACAAATTAGTAACTCTGACATGAACATACGGTGCATGTAAATGTCCTCCCTTCAGATATTAATGGGACTTTTTTAATTATTTTATTTTGACGCATATACAACAGAAAAAATAAAACAAACTGTCGGACCGACCTCGATGACCTCGAAAAAATATAAAATATTGCAGAAACAGGTGAAAACGTTATCATTATGGGATATTTGCTTCTTGATGGATTTTCACATACGACAAAGCATAGAGGAAAATGTTGGAGGACATCGAATTTGAAAATGCAGCCAATATGCGTGCTATTAGTTAGGAATCATCTGACGTGTCCTATCATGACCAACCAATTCTACTTCCTGCGTATATTATAGCACGCGAACACAACGGATCTCTAAAATTGATTTTCTCGAAAATGAGGTGTCAAAAAGAAAAATGTTATACCTTCCTCCGATTTATTTTTACATGTAGAATCACCCTCTGGCCGCTTGTATATGAATAGTGTTTTCACCCGTATCAGCAATATTTTATATGTTTTCAAGGTCAGCGAGGTCCGGCCGACAACCCTCATCTAAAAATTCACCGAATATTTGATCTGCAATTAACCCCTTGCCATACCATTTATTTTACTGTTTCAGTGATTAGAATTTATTTGTAGTTTATAATTTCCTAGAAGAAGGAGAAAATGTATATCTATTGTATGTCTATATGTTTTCCAATGGCTATACATTAACAACAACAAAATGGAATTTTATTTCGGTTTAAAAGAAATTAATAACATACATATTTATTTGACTCCGTTCAGAATCTTCATCACGTCTCTCACACGTCATTGTAGGCGAAGGCGTTAAGAGAAAGTATGTCTGAGACGTGATATTATTGCCTTGTACAATTCAAATTATTTGTTTACCTCCGATTATACGTCCTGCGTTCCTTGAATGATTCATTCGATACTTTGCAAACGTTAAAGAAAAGGAAATGTAAAAGTGATCTAATGGGAAACATTGTTTCACATCCTTCGTAAACCGTTCCCTATACGTAATGTATAGGGATACTCGACACGCATCACAATATTTTCGTTGCATTATCGTCAGAGTCTACGTCAACAGTCTAGAAAATCCTTATATGGTTTTCCTTATCGTTGGACATGACAGCGTATGATTGAGGACAATGAATTTGGAAACGGGATCTCCCCTACTGTGTTTCACATGTGGCAAAATTAGGAAACGATTCTACGAAGGGACAAGCTCGTCTGACGTGTTACAGTCCTTTAAAATCACTTGCTGATACTCGACATCCACAGTTCATCATTTGGATCAGCAATTGCTATTTCAATATTATTCAGTTACATCGTGGACGTTGTGTCAACGCTATTTATTTATTTATTTCAAACGTAAGAGGAACATATACTTTCTTTCATTGTAATAAGTAGCAAACTAGTAAGATTGAAATTTCCAAGTTGATATAAGTAGAGTGGATTTTGTGTATTTATTAAGCAAATTGCGTAAGCTAAATACAAAATAGTAAAAGCATTAGCAGAATTTAGGAATCCTGTTATATTGACTTCAACGTATTACAATTATTAAGAAAGAGGTATGTAACTTCTGTTACAAACCAGTTTGTTATAGGAAAACCATTTTTATTTTGTATAAATATCCACAGTTTAAACATGAGTCTTGGTGTTATTATTAGTAATGATCTATAAAATATAAAATTTTACGACTTGTTGTTCTTTTAAAATACTGTTTAACGTCTTCTGTTGTGTTTCACTGTTTAAAGTTTTTAATTTTTTATCTTTTTTTTACCGTTTCGAATTGTGCTTACATAGTCTCATTATAATTGCTACAGTATTATATCGAATAGTACTACAACTTAATGGCTTATTATTTGAAGCTCATTAAGGGTATCTCTTTAAGTATTTTGTGTAATTTTAGATATATCAGGAGAATTTTCACAATTTTTAGCGTGTTCTTAAAATTTAACAAATATGATTTCTTGAAATGTATTTCAGAATATAAGTTAAATTCTAAAACGAATTAAATGTACTTTGCAATTATTAATAATTTGCAATTATTAATAATTTGAGCTAAAGTTTTCCGGTATTGTAACTTTACTACCTATAAAGACCATGTTTTTGTTTCTTAATGAAGCAGGCTATAGTATGGAAGTCATAACAATCACATGCAATATAATGGCGATTCTTGTTAAAACATTCTTACATAATCATCATAAAACAGAATCATAAATCAGAAAATTAATGTAGCTGGTTTTCAAAAATTTATGTAAAATCTTGCATTATAAATTGTATAAGGTGCAGAGTATATTGATAAATTGTTTAAACTTTTATAGTGGCTTTTATCCCTACGACTCATGTGCCCTCACATTGATTATAAATCCAAAGTTGTACTGTATTTTACCGGTTATTGTAGTAACGTTAAATTAAAGATTCTAAATTCATCACTAATTATGCGTATTTAATATAATGCTGCTTGCATTAAAAAGTATTCTATTATTTAATATAAGTCTACATTAACCCTTTGCGGTCGCATAAAATTTAGACGTGGGTGTCGTACTGGTCGGAATTCATTTCCGTTGAACGAGCGGTGATACATAATATGCAAGATTATGAAGGATAGACAAGATTTATTAATGCTTTTGTGAACTTTAGTTATATGTTTACATAATAATGTGTTTTAATGTGCTGTTTCTATGTAAAAATTATATTTTATAGTTCGCCATCGTGTGGTATCTTTCAAAGCAGTCTCCAACATGAAGTCCTGGTTTTCGATTACATGTGTCGCAAAAATAATTAGTTTGGCGTCATCAGCACTTGATTTTTCTGTTTGAACATACAAAACAATCTTTACTCTTTACGTTTTGATAGTGCCGCAATATATGTAATTTGCCATTAAGCCTTTTCTCTTTATCTGAGGACGATGGTCTTCCTGAGTTTGAAGATGCTCCATCACGAAAATCACCTACAAGTTGTTCCACCAATTTTGGTACAATCATAAAATGTGACATAGGCGTCTTGTTTTCTCTTCTAGCTGACACCTTATATAAGATGTAGTATAATGTAAGCTATTGATGGCACAAACCTCTAATCCCCAGAAAAAATTTTTCTCCATCATTTGCAAGATTTTCTCATAAAGCAATATGAACTTGCTAATTGGTCAGCCTTATCGACACCTCCCATATTCATATTGTAATTTATAATAACATTTGGTTTGCTAATGTTGACGGTGCCACCTTCTTTCACCCTTCTTTCTATAGTTTTCGTGCCAGAGATTTGGAATTCTACAAAGTATCTGCGAAACTTATCGATTTCTTTACGCTCGAGAGGCGACTGACTCGCCACGGCGTCTTGCATGGCGAATGAGGGGCGACAACCTTTGTTTAGACTGGGTTTTGTTATCTCCAATTGATAGGAGCACCGTATTGGTTCGTGAATAGGTTCCTTAGATATTCAGGTTCGTTTAGAAAAAGTGTAAACTGATACATGGATGAATACAATATTAGATTAATATGGTTCTTTGCTATGGTGACTGAGAACAGACATACGACCGGAACGGTAAAAAAGCTTTGGTGGCTGAGAGTAGACATACGACCGCATAATTAAAAAAATACTCTTAAAATTTATTATCTACTTTACGTAATTGGTTAATAATATGAAAAATCTTGTTCTAAAAACTAACTTCAACTGAATATATTTCTTGTTTCAGAAGGATTACCTACAACATGGTGCGGTTCAGTGATTATAGAAATTCCTCATCGATGTATACAATCATTGGTCTGGCAGCAATCATTTGTGTCGGAACCGTTCAAGCAGAACTTCGACAAGTGAGCGTGGTAAGAAACAATTATTTATGATTCACTTATTTCTTGTTCCCAGATATTTTCTTGTAGAAAAAATTATACTTAATAATTATAGTCAATATACTATATTTAGTACAATATTATAATATTATAAATGATTACATAAAAGACTATATAGTTCAATTATATCCAGTTGCCAGGAAATATGTCATACTAATATTTTAATAACGTAATACATTTAATTATCATGTAAAACATAGAAATGCTTGAAATACTTTTCATTACAAGCCAATGTTATTTATTATTACTTCTTTTGCGTAAGAATAATAGTTAATAAAGTGGCTACAGATAAGCAATATTTCCGTTGTACCCTAATACATATTTGTCAATAAAATATTAAATGTTTAACCGTCATATTCTTTTTATACAACAGCGTCTTGCTCACATTTTTCGAATCGTATTGAAATTCCAAATGAACGAAATGTGATAATTTATATTTGTATTAGAATAAATACTTTAGATAATCTATAGTAAAAGGGAGGAAAATTATTTTAATTGAACCATTCACTTTTCGAATCATTATTTCAAAAAAGCTGCCAATGAATTATTGGATGTTACATGTTTATTATGCTTACCATTCGTATCTCTGCAGCTGTTCAGACATGGTGACAGAGCTCCGGATGACACTCCCCTTGAAACGTATCCGAATGATCCGTACCTCAATTACGACTTTTATCCTGAGGGTCGAGGTCAGCTGACTAATGTAAGTATCTCCATTGTACGAATAATTTATAATTATTATTTATGATCGTTATTATGTAATTGTTACTGCATAATTCGATAACTGTATAATCTTTATCGCACGAGGAAGAATGAAAAACGACAATTTTTTACATCATTTTATATAATTTATTTAATTTATTTTTATTATTATTTTATTAGCTTCAATCGTGTGTTGTGCAAAATTGCGAAACTGTTTCCGACAGATTTTATTTTTGCATGCAGTAGTGTATATTTATCATGAAATATCAGTTATGATATAAAAAAAATAGAAAAGTATATATTATTTCGTGCCCCTGAAATGATAGTTGAACCGTTTATCAATCGATTAACTCCACAATTGAAAATTGATGCAATAGTTCATACGAATACATTGATTTCTAAAAGTCTTTTCAGTTTTTGTTATTCGGTGGTATAATACCTAATTATTAAGGAAGTTTATTTTAAATGTCAAGAATTAATCAAGTGTTTTGGCTGTAAAATATCAAAACACTGGAATGGTGATTAATCGATTTGGTTTGCGAACATCTCAGTTATAACTCTATAAATGTTTCTGTTATAAATAATATAATTCATTGATCACTAGACTAGGGATATTATGCAATTACGACAAAAATTAACAGGAGAAACATAAAGCAGCAAAAAGGATTAAAAGTATTAAAAAATAATTTATGAAAGTAACAAATGTCGATTTAGCTCCAGCTTCCTGCAATAGACACACAATAGACAATAGATAATTTTTATTTTGTTCGATTTAATTTGTTCATAAATATTAAGGGATACATATTTTATATAATTTAGCAAGGAAAACGGCGAGAGTTCCAGTTGGGAAAATTTTTGCATGAAAGATACTCAACTTTCATGGGTGATCTCTACAGACCACAATCTGTCTCCGGTCTGAGTTCGGATTATGACAGAACCAAGATGTCTTTGCAACTTGTTCTGGCAGCAATTTTCCCGCCAAACTCAGAACAAAAATGGAACCCACGTTTGAATTGGCAACCGATTCCTACGAGATATTTGCTTCGAGTTGAAGACAATATCTTTCTCCCCGATGACTGTCCTTTGTAAGTATCAAGGAAGTAAGGAAGTCTATTTTTAAGTAGACCGCAGAGTTCGTGAAGATATAATGGTTTTTATTCTTCATTGTATATAGAATGTACAGTTAACCACAGTAATTTAATGATAAGTATTATTTAAAACTAGAGAACGAGATTAATAAGATAAAATAAAATTGTATTTGTCTTGAATTATAACCGATTCTTCCAATCTGAAACAACTTATATTTCTTTTCATGAAGAAAAATATAAGTTCTTACATAATTTAGCATGCTAGATATATCGGAAATCATAGAACACATTAAAAAAGTATCAAATAAATAAAATAATGTACAAATGAAATTAGAATATTTGTTGTACAAAACAAAAATTAGGTTGTAACATGTAAATATTGCGCTTGAATCTCTAGTTTTTGCGTATACATTTATAATTGAGAATATATTCACACATTTATAAATATTATAAGTAGTGTCATACATAAAAATCTGAATAATAAAACGAAAACGTTACAGAATATATTAATACAAGTAATAGACACATGTGCTCGTCAAATTGAAAAAGAAAGTACTAATATTAAGAAAATATTAGAAAAATTTTATATTTGTTGCTCTTCATGACATAAATTACATCGTCTATGATTACACTTTCCAACAAATTTCAACTTTTTTTATATTTCCTAATTATTGTTGGGTGGATCTTATAGAGTTTTTTGCGCTGATTCCGAATCTGCCCTTACTTTATCGCCTACACGCACAGTTTTTGAGAAACATGACTTTGATAAAATACCTATTTTTCATCTTTAAACAAATATTGTGATGTTATTATAAAAGACATTGAATTGTTTTTTGTAGCAAAAGATTCCGTAGACTTTCCCAAATACAGTGATATGCAATATTAATACATTAAGAATGTTAAAACGTGTTTAAACAGTCATTAAAGATGGAGAGACACCATTTTTGCACCAGCTTTTGGGGATATTTTTGAATTTTTCACAAAGAATAAGGGTCCAGCGTAAAATCGAACTATATCAGGCGATAGAGCAGACTTTTATCTTGAGAAACCCCCCTTTGAAGTTTGCAACATCGACGTTTTCGAACGACCGTGCTAGTGGAAGAGCACCACTGGCGGCAACTCATGTCGGACGTAGATATTTTGCTTTCTGGTTCGGTAAAAATGTCGATGTTGCAAACTTCAAAGCGGGGTTTCTCAAGATAAAAGTCTGCTCTATCGCGTGATATAGTTCGATTTTACGCTAGACCCTTATTTTTTGAGAAAAATTCAAAAATGTCCTCAAAAATTGGTGCAAAAATGGTGTCTCTCCGTCTTTAATGATCTCTTAAATACGTTTAAACATTTATAATGTATTAATATTGGATATCAATGTATTCGGGAAAGTCTACAGAATCTTTTGCTGCAAAGAACAATTCAATATCTTTTATAATAACATCACAATATTTGTTTAAAGTTGAAAAATAGGTTTTTTTTTAAAGTAATGTTTCTCAAAAACTGTGCGTGTAGGCGAAAAAGTAAGGGCAGATTCGGAATCAGTGCAAAAAACTCTATAAGATTCGCCCAACAGTAATTAGGAAACAAATTTAGTGTTGGACAGTGTTATATTGCTATTTTTCATTCACGCTATGCTTATGTACAATTGTATAAAACAATCGTAACTTGATTAGATTTTAGAAATATAAATATACATTTTGGTTGCAGATACTTGGAAGAATACAACAGAGTCTTACAGTCGCCCGAAGGAAAAAGTGGACTTTCAAAGTTTAATAATTTTATGAAGCAGTTAACACAATGGACGGGGAAAGAAATAACCACGCCATTAGATATGTACTATCTTTATCATACATTAATGGCTGAATACTCTCTTGGTCTTCCTTTACCAGCGTGGACACGTAACATTTTCCCTGATGGCGAATTATTAAATGGAACTGTATTCGCCTACGATATTGCCAGCTCTACACCGACACTCAGGAAGTTATACGCAGGTATGACATCTCTTCCCATATTCTATTTATAGTCAACTAAAATTTCGGGTATCAAAACCACAACTCTGACTCGTACACTATTTTCTTGTATACTAACTGTATATGTATTTTGTACGCTTATGGTAAAAATAATGTTTCCGTTGTTTGTCAATGCCGTAAAACTTTTTTAACAAAAATGTATTTGCTCTAAAGAGATAAATATTGCGATACAAACATTTTTTTTTATAGATCATACTTTTCCAAATTTTTAAGTAATCTATATCATTTTAAACGCCGTTAAACAATATACAAACAACGAAAACAATATTTGCCTATTTAAAACAAATATTTTTATCGTACAGTATATCGTAATATGCTATCGTTAATATGTTTATTCTTCTATTCTTGAAATAAATTAGACATCTAAAAAAACTGAAGTTAGGATCTTGTATATTTTAAATTGGTATATGTACATATAATAAACCTGTAGACTATAATAGTATGTCTTGATCAATACACTTTGTAACAGGTACATTTTAAAATTGGACATTTCATCTGTAACGACCTATTACTATTTTATGGCCATACTGTACATATGTACTAATGTCTTATTACTCTTATGCGTTAATGTATTATGTATGAATGTTTTAGGACCGTATCTCCGTCTAGTCACAAGAACCATGCTGGATTTGATAACCGAAACACCCGGAAATGACCGAAAACTGTATCTATACAGTGGACATGAAACTAACATTGCTGCCCTTCTGCAGGCTTTAGATCTCTACAAGCCGCATGTTCCTGCATATTCCAGTTCTGTGATATTGGAGCTCCACGAAATAGACAACGACTTTTACGTCAAGGTATGTAAAAAGTCTTAATTATTTTACTACTACTGTTAGTACAACAAAGATTAAACGTGGGACATTGTAAGTAACAAAGTTGGAAAGCAAAGTTAATATCGTTTATTGATATACGTTATCTACATACATATACTTATGTGACTGATTGGCTTAAGTATACACACGCAAAATGCAATTGACACACGTGTTATTAGAATTCTTTTAAAATTATTTGGAACTCCGCGCGTGTTGAAATGATGGAACGATAAGATAAAATATAATTTTTATAGCGTGTCTTCTGCTTTTTGAAAAACTCGTAATTGTTAACTTCTTCGGAGAAAGATCATTGTAAATCAAGTAAAAAAAGTTAAATGTTGTGAGCATCGACATAGATCTATTATATTTATTTGACAGTAAATAACAAATTATTATAACTTGACATGCGCACAGGTCCGATTAAATATAAATTACAGTCATGTTCTGAAATAAGGCGGCCGTGTTTGTTTCGAAATAAGGAAATCGCTATTCCTTCGTCTTCTTTTGAAATAGTTTGCTCGACATCGCTTAGTGCCAGAACGGGAGGGTATGTCATATTAGATCCTTCTCCAAGGAAACTTGGCTGCTCGGCCGACTACTTTCTGGTCTGCCGCTACTTCTCGCCTCTCACTCAATGTCTGCGTTCATCTTAAAGAACAAAGTTAAGCCGAATAGCACACACCTAATCCGAAATACGGCGAATGCTGATCCCGAGCCTTCGCCTTATATCGGAACAAGACTGTACATGTACATATTTAAATGCGCGTGTTCACACTATAGGTACTGCTCCGCTCTAGTAGGAATATTTGATCAGACCGCGAACGGACCGATAGTTTGTATCGAGCCTAATACAATTTTCGACATATAATTGGGTAATCCACGAGTATTGCAGAAATATATCACAAGAACCACATTGTCACAATAATTCTAATATCATGCATTAGTTGTACCAATAAGTATTTGATTATTCTTTGTTTATTTTTTATGACTATCTTACATATATCATTTCAATAATACTTGTAACAAATGTACATAAAGTTTCAGTCGAGAATTTTCCTGAACGAAAGATTTAGAAAATACGTGCAATTAAATGAGATATTGTTACATGATTTAAATCATAAACGATTACTTATTGGGACATTTAGCATTTAGATTTAGAAAGTGTTTACATTACCAATTGAGTCTATTTGTTAACATTTGAATTGTATATTTAGGTTCTCCATTACTTGGGTATTCCATCAAAAGTCGAAGAACTTAAATTACCTGACTGCGAAGACCTATGTCCTCTGGATTCGTATTTGCGAATAATCGAGGACTTGATACCGACACAAGAAGAGCTAAAGTGCAACAAGCGTACAACAATGCAAACACCGTCAGACGCGGAAGTAGATTTGATGAGATTTAACACGATAGTTGACGCCAGAGCATCTGGAAATAGTAACTGAAAAGTACAAACGTCACAATTTGGGATGTCTCTCATCTTGCTAATCCAAAGAGAAAACATCTACGGACATGCTGAATGTAACCTTCTAATTTAAGTGTGTGTTTTTGCTGTTGTGATAAAAACTTTATACGAGCACCAACTCCAAATTTCTCTATTTATTTATAAACTTTACGTATGTACTGGTATACATATATATATACATATGTAAGAACTGTCATATATTTGATTTTTCATATTCATTCTAGTGTGTACACTCCGTCATCCTTTTATAGACGTAGGGAACATATTTACTTGAAACTTAGTATTTACTGTACATATTTTCAAGTGCTTAGCAACATTTAGAAGGAGATTTAAACAAAATTAGATCGTGCCGGATTACGTGTTCAAATAGTTAAATGCATTATTTAAGAAAATATCTAAATGCAGTTTTTTTAACGAATACATGTATAAAAACCGAAACGTGTACTTCTGCTAAATATTTGCATATTGTATTGTAGAAATTAAATATTGTAATAAATATTTGTATACCGAAATCATTGTGTGCGTGATTTACACTTTTGCCAAATTAAATACGTCAGTTATTTCAGAATATCTACTACATAGTTTATAGTCTATGTTTAATTCTTCATTAGACAATTATATAAAAAAAACATAAACAACAAAATGGAATTCGTAATATTAAGACTTCAAAAACTCAAGACTTAATGACTTTAAACGTTCAGCATATTATTATCATATATTTTAGTGCTTCCTTCACCATTAATTTGAGCCCTCAAATATAAAAAAAGTTCCTATTGAAATACATTCTAAATTCATCTCGTAAAATTACCTTAAAATCGTGTCAATTTTGTCCGAGCTATTATTGGATTTCATGATTGCTTCCTTTCGGCCGCTGCATGATTTGTTCCTTAAGCGAAGACTATTCATCGCATGATGATTCCTCAGTATTTATAAGTTAGTTTTATTTTCCTTAGTTTCATTTTTCTAATCTCCCTCGGTGTGTGCAAGTTATGGGCCGTTCCAGTTTCGGTATTCGGCGTGAAGTCATTGAGAGGGATGTCTAAGAGATTCGGTCATTCGTGTTTTCCTCACTCCGTCATGCTGTGTAAGTCATTACAACGCTGGCATTAGTCGTGGCGCGTAGTTGGGGGAGGTGATCGTTTGAACGCTTTTCTTGGCCATCGTTCTTTTTGATGGAGCGTTGGGTACCGTACTGGCCGTCTCCGGGCTTGTAAGCATTGTACGCGTCGCGCTACTTTCGAACTAGAGCCTTCTGATCTGGTTCGTTCCTGTTTTTCTCTTTGAAAGAATCGGAGCGATCTGTCTGAATCGTCTTTAGTCTCCGTGGAATCGGAGTCCTCTTCTCCGAATCACATATATTGCTCCGCAATAACTACTCGACATACGCTAATTGGAAAAGAAACTTTTCCTGCGAAATTTTGGTTGTAACAATTGTCATTGTAAGAAAGAGAGACAGAAGGAATCATGATTTCTGGGCAGTCGCTAATATCCACAAGTCGCAAGATACTATAACTTAGAAATTATAGTATCTTGCATGCAGTGGATAATATCGAGCTTGTTACGAGCCGAGGGCTAAGCGGTTGATGCGTGACCGAGGTTATATAATTAGGAGACTTGGTTTTGTGGACTGGCCGGTGTGTATTTCACCACCGGGTCGCCACCTCGCCAAGGTATGGAGCAATGGACTGGCCGACGTGTATTTCACCGTCGGGTCGCCATATAGGAAAGGAACCTGTGGACTGGCCGCCGTGTATTTCACCGACGGGTCGCCACTTTGGTTTGTAGGATAGGTAATACCGTGGACTGGCCGGTGTGTATTTCACCACCGGGTCGCCGCCTTGGAAAAGGAAGGATTGTCGTGGACTGGCCGGTGTGTATTTCACCACCGGGTCGCCGCCTTGGAAAAGGAAGGATTGTCGTGGACTGGCCGGTGTGTATTTCACCACCGGGTCGCCGCCTTGGAAAAGGAAGGATTGTCGTGGACTGGCCGGTGTATATTTCACCACCGGGTCGCCACCTTGGAAAAGGAAGGATTGTCGTGGACTGGCCGGTGTGTATTTCACCACCGGGTCGCCACTTCGGAAATGTAGGGACACGAGGACTGGCCGACGTGTATTTCACCGTCGGGTCGCCGCGTGGATCGGGAAATGGATAATTGTTATCGGCTCTCGTAACGTTATAAAGAAATTGATATACTTTGAGCGGCTAAAGTATATCGTTGTGGGAATACTAGTTCTGGGATAGAAATCTGATGTGAATATGGACTTAATAGAATTGAATTCCTTTAAAAATGTAGTACAATATATTGAATAATTAAGTAGGGGTTACAATTGTATTTGTGTAACGTGTAGAGGCGGATACTAATATCCCTTACTCTCGGTTTTGACGCACTGAGAAATGCGGGGGTTACGGTTCTCTAGTTATTTGTGCGATGGTATACGTACTGTTAAGGTATTGCTCGAAAAGGACTTTATACCCGATCTTGCCTATACGTAACTTGTCGCAACGTGACTAGGTTTCAACTGTGCCCGATTGTGGTTGAAATCGTGGGCTTTATATACCCCGAAATTGTCTAGAAATTTGAGGTGGGAGTAGGCGTGCATCTGGATGGAAATTCCTGAGAATTTCCCAGATGCAGCACCCCCGTGGGAGAGTTGGTTTTTTAGATACACTAGCGGACCGCTGCAGAGCAACATGTGGCTTCAAGAAGGCTCAAAAATCACGCAGATGAATTTTCCGTACGTAACAAGCTAATAACTGCGCACTTAGAATTTGCGTTAAGAAAGATTCTAAATAATGATCTTGTAAATTAGTGTCTGCAATTATATCAAACCTATTCCCTTCCATAGCATCATGTAATGCCATGCCACCTTCTCTTAAAATAAGATATATTATTCATGCCAGTTCATTTGGTTTTTTATTAACGTGAATAAGATTACTTTGAATTATTATCGTTCTCTCGATGAATCTCATTTTTCGGAATTAGTCAGTTTTTTCGACACGATTTTGAACTTCCTTTTAAACATTCATGGTCCTATTTCGTAGTTGAAAAATTTTTTCGAGTCAACGTTGTTCGACCTGTTGGTAGGTTTCTATTGATTTTTCCATGTGTTGGCGTGTTTCTTTCTAAACCTAATTGTCCTTATAACAAAGTATTATCCTCTACCTTCTATGGAAATACAATCTATGGCCGGCTCAGAAATTCCTCCTAAAACCGTGCGAATATTATCAAAGTTGCACGTCGCGGTATATTTATTTTTCAACCCGATCTAATATTTTTTGTAAGATTAAGTACCTCTATAACAAGATACTACATTTGTACTTGCTTTATGCATTTATTGTCTCTAAATCATATTACACATTCATAGTAGAAATAGAGTATGCAATATACTCGATCCTCACTAATATGCCCAGATTCATGAGTTATCGGCAACGTCGAGCATGACATGAAATTGGTAATGGGACTTGTAGACTCTAGACTCTAGACCTAGAGCCCCACGAGCATGTGGCAGAAAAAGATATTAGGTGATTCAACTATTAACATACCTTGTCTATGCTAATGCCACAGACGACGTATCGGAGTAGACGACTAATCACCATATGGGGTTTGGCACAGACATTGCACCTTATGGGCTCTTCTGGCTAGGCCTCAGGGGCTGCAGTAGCCACGGACTTAAAGGACTGTGCCTAAGCCTGCGGGGGTGTGCCAAAAGACGGAAGGAGTATCAATTTGTCGGCCATCTTGACTGGTATACACTGTGGTGCGCTCTATAGGCAGTGTTGGGATATGGTGCAAGATTTCACGCGCATGCGCGGCAATTTCAGCCTCATTAAAGTAAGATTCTTGATAAAATGGGGTACCTTGAGTACCCAGCAGAATTTTAAATAATTGGTATGATTTGATTCTGAAAAATGAATGTATAATTTATTGTATTTATTGATGTATAATTTATATAGAATGTATAATTATAATTACTGTCCTGGCCGCGCATGCGCGTGAAATCTTGCACCATATCCCAACACATACCCAACACAACTTTACATACTAGTTGCGCGAATTTGCAATGTAATCATGCGGGAAATAGATAGATATAACTTATTTATAAAACTTAACCATTGCAATGATCAAAATGCACTTTACGACCATAGGATACACGTTATAAAGTATATAATTAATAACTATGTTAAGGTTAGATATTATTATATATGTAAGCAAAAAAGTAATGTTGCCAGTAGTAAAAGAACCTATTTTAATGAACTAATAATGTTTCCTGGCCATTAAATTGTAGGGTAGTGTTGGGTAACGTGAGGTAATGAGGTAACAGAGCCCTGAGGCAGTTATATTGGAGCCGAATATGCAATTTTTTGTATATATATATATATATATATATATATATACAGATATATTGTTTGGCATTGGGTTTGGCAAAGATATTGCACCTTATGGACTTTTCTGGCTAGGCCTCGGGGCCCCCGTACCATTTCAGTGTCGCGCCCAATATTATCGCTAGTTCACGAATTCACGCGTATTAGCATGAACTGAATATTCTGTATACTGTATTTTTGCTACGAGTGATTTAATACTTAGACCATAGTCTAAGATTTAATACTTAGACTTAGTCTAAGATTTAATACTTAGACTTGGTGTAAGATTTAATACTTAGACTTAGTCTAAGATTTAATATGATTTGGGGTCTACAAATGCATATGGCGCGTGTTTTTGGACGGTGCAAATAGTATTTATGAAGAACGTAATACAAAAATACGAATTACAATAAAATTAATTTGGATTCTATACGAAACATTATTTTCATGACTCGTGTTATTAATGAAAGTATATTGCAATAGTTTTACACGCTGTAAACGAATAAATTTTCATTCGAATAAATCGTACGAACGTGTAACAAAGATTTTTTCGAAATTTTAATGATTGTTGTTTCCACAGATGTGGAAAATAGAATGTAAACCTATTTTCATTAAATTAAAACGATTGAACTAACAAAATTCAAGAGCATCTAATGAAAATGTTTTCACAGCACTTTAAACTACGAAACTCTAAGGGCAAACAATGGCTGCGAGTATTTGGGGGCAGTCACACCGACTGCGAGTGATCAGGGGCAGTCGTTTCTGGGTACAGTGCGGCATTTCATTCTTCGTAACTCTAACGAAAGGCACCTATCTTTCTATCACCTACATTTTTTAAATATTTTTGTATATTCGATACACAAAAACAAAAGCGTTGCCGACCATTGTAGATCGGTATAAATGCGATTGACGCACGTCTCTAGACAAGCATCGCATCGCGTATAGACGCACATTGGAGATCTAAGTTAAACAGATCGGAGTTCGCGAATTCTCATCGTAACACGCGACTGGAGGACTATAATTCGCGTTCCCGACTATTACAGATTCGGACACTGCAAAATTAGTTTTGCATGGCGCAATGAACACTAAAATCCATCGATAAATCTATGAACCACCACGTTGGTTGAAAAAAATCATTCTGATGAAACGCAGTGGAACGTTCCTAGCATTTAGTGTTCACACACCACCAAATGACCAAGGCGCAAGTCGCTACATCCAGATGAAGCTGCAGCGTTACTCCGCCATCGCAAGTCACTCCAATATCCACAGCTTCACCGCATTAGATACTAATACGATGGTTACCGTGGTATTGTCGTGCGTACCGCCACAGGTGACATAACTTAATATGTCTTTTTTTTGCGTACGGTATTTTCATACGACAACGGAGACGCTTGTTCCATTGATGGAACGAAAAACGAATCGTGTGTTAGGAAACACCGCGAGGACTTGAACGTAGCCACGTGCGCGTGATTTTGCGCCAACTGCTGCGGCAACCAGACCCGAGAATGCGACAATACTTTTCTGCTCTACACGTAATGGTCCGGTGGGTGTATGCTTCACGTTTTGATCGGTATCAAAAACTCTAAATCCAGAACCTAAACAACATCCATTTCAAATGGATTAAATCTAAGTATCCAAACATCTCCAGAATGTAATGCTCGTATGCGCCTTGCGGTAATGGTTCTGCAATGTTAATATTCTATTTGGAAACGCGGCTCTTCCAATTGAATCGCACCTCTTAGGTGTGTTCTCCAATATTTGTGTAGAATTGAAATTGTATCGATACTAGTCTGTATTGATTAGCAACGCTAACTTGACCCGTTGTGATTCTCTTGCAACTCTAATAAAAATCGAGAATGCCTATGAAACGTCGAAACATTCTAATACAAACACGATACTTTTGATACGTAACGCTAATTCGACAAATCAAAATTCAAAATGCTATTAAAATAAGAAATTTAGAACTGGAAGTCTAAAATTCTAGATCGATATCAATAGAACTGATTTAAAACGCAACTGATTATTCGCAACATTAACTAGAAATTTAATCAACTTTAAAAATTGATACTAGTACAACGCGTCTGACAATTTGTTTCGCAACGCTATTCGAAATCGCGAATGTGCCCATCTCACAGCTGATCGCTGTAGAACGAGCATGGGAGTGTGAAAAGTCGAATCAAACTTTACAAACGCTAACCGACAGTTCATCTGACGAAGACACGACTCCTGACATAGAAATCCGATATTCGCAATACGGAAAGTATAAAATAATAACATTCTCTAGGGAAAATTTAACATATTATCATTCAAATTACGTACATTTCATCTCCTCAGACCGTACAATGGTAACACCCATAAACAAACTATTTTCCGATATAGAGATTATAAATACAGGCACCATGAAAGAAATAGAAACGAAAATAGGACAAGTATTAGCAACTAAACGAGGGAAATATACAAACTTCAGTGTAGTTATTAAAAAGAATTACTTTGATGAAATAACGACGGCAAATTTATAAACCGGGTTACGAAATTAAAAGCAGGCTCTCTTACGATGAAAAGTAGATTCATTTAGAATATCTCAAACCGGTGATTCCGCAGACAAACTCCCGCGAGGTATATTAGAACACGTGTCGACGGATATCTTTACGGACAGCAATATTGAAATAGTACTTTGTCAAGATAACGTTCAAGTGCCACCTAAAAAACTGCCGACATATAACGCCTATCTAGCAGACTTAATAACGCGATTAAATGAAATGCAAAGAATATCCGCGAAAAACTATATTGAGGCTAAAAGGAAATCTAAGGTTTACTACGACAAACATACACGTCCGTTTTATGACGAAATAGGGCACATAGACGCGTTTTGGTCGAGCCGAGAATAGGAAAATTTAGCAAGCGCTATCACGGACCTTATAAAATTGTCGGAATTTTAGAAAAGAACAATATTATCTTAGAAGATGAAAACGGAAAGCAATTTACAAAACATATCGATAAAGTAACATTATGCTAAAGAAAAGAAATATAACAAAGAAAGAGAGAGACGCTCTAATAATTGGCAACGCTAAAGCTCATTCACGGTCTAGTCTCAGAACTCGTAACGGTTGGTAAACATCAGCGCAAATCTTGGGTTATACTTCGATGGGCCCGACTGGCTAATTGCGTTAATTACAGATACTAATAAGTTAATCACTGAGTTTTGCAGAAAGACAGAGGCCTAATACGAAATCTTAGAATATGTACATAATAATCGTAGCACTCTAAGTAGTCGGGTCTTGGACATGGCTGGCGTCGAATCCGAAAATTGGTTATCACGCTACCACCCATCGCGGAACTGAACACCGAATGCGCTGCCACATTTGTACCATCTCGCGATAAAGTTCATGTACTCATACGAACATTGTCACTGTAGGATAAGATTAATATGGAGCAGCAACCGGGGTGCAGCAGTAGCAGAGCCGGGGAAGGAAGGCGAATATTCGTCACCTGCGTGGCCCCAAATACGAAGATCGTAAGGGCCTCTTAAAGGTATTCAAGGAGCGCACGAGGGAACGCTGGGACCGGAACCCGCTCAAATTTTCGCGGAAAATATACAACTAACAAGGTTCAGGGCTAATCGTGCGGCTCTCAGTGGACAGTCCCTAACGGAAATTTGTTCATCCTTAAAGGCATTAATTATAAAAAATTGTAAAGGATTAAAATTGTCATTCCTCTGGTGTGCAGTTGCATAATTACCGGGCCTAACCAGATTAGAAATGGAACATTACGAGCCATTATCCGATAATAACGTGCTAAGTGCGTTTGCCTCTAATTTAATATTATATAAAACATTGTATCCACTAAGATTACACAACTGTACGTTCGTGGAAACCTAGGAAGACCAGGTGCCGAAATGGAGGAAAATGCCATGTATGTAGAGCTGGGTGCCTTTGCTGAGCTGGAGTTAGGACCGGCAGAGGAGGCCTTGTCGATCTTCCAGGCCTATAACCAACTACATGAACTGAATCTAACGTTTTGCGGGTAGATAACGGGGCAGATGCTGTGGACAATCATCCGAGCTATGTCGCTGCTAGAATACGTAGTATTAGATGGACGCACCAACATACGGGGCGAATCCGCTTTGGACACATTGGCTGACCTTAACCGCCTGAAGACGCTGGATTTAAACTACATGCACCCGACAATACGTGGATATGTGTTTAGATTATTGCACACACTGTAAGAACTGTACTGCAAAGACAACCTGGGAATCGGCGGTGAGGATATTTGCGGCGGCTTGAGAAATTGCCCCTATTTAAAAATTGTGAATGTGGAGGGTCGACCCGTATTGTTACACTTCTCGGCGACCGAGGCCTCTCGAGCTTCACAGTCCATCACGGGATATGTATACCCCGCGGAAGTGGGGATAGTTCTATGGCAGTTATCGGGCTGATATTTGGGACAGTTATCGATAAAATACTGTATAGACAACAGAGACAATGTCGCCCCGTCGGTCGCTGTTATTATCAATAGTATAAGCGAACTTGCCAGCCGGGCCATAGTATGTAAGTCGTGCGTACCAAGGTACAACGAGAGGATTTACTTTTAAAATTTAAAGAGAGAGAGAGAGAGAGAGAGAGAGAGAGAGAGAGAGAGAGAGAGAGAGAGCGAGAGCGAGAGCGAGAGAGAGAGAAGACAGTGGGAGGCGTCGCCCAAACCTTCGAACAAAGGAATTGGTTAAGGATGCGCGTAGTGGGAATTCGGCTGAGGAGCTTAAGCTTTCCGAAACCGCGTGAAATAGCGTTACTCATGGACACATAATCGCAAGGTGCGTGGTCGATGTTTCCGCAGGGTGTTAGAGCGAGAGTTTGTTGCAAGTTGTTAAACGTAGTTTCACCAATTTCGGGTAAAAGACTCTATCCGTGTTTATATTAGAATCCAACTTTTATTCTTACTAAATTAATATTCTCTCAAACCAGTGGATTGTCCTAATATTCTAGCTCATTTCGTTCTAATGTAGCAAGCCGAACTACGTGTGGCGCGAGTTCGGATAGGTAGACCGACGCGTCTTAATCGAGTGTGTGTCTCTCTTTCTTTTTCAGATCTACGAGCAAATTGTACGAAAGCGCCTAAACGTTTATCCATATTATTATAGTAAAAGTAATTGGATCTGTTTGGTGAGTGTTTCCGATATTAACATTAATATGCTATTTTCTCGTATAATATATAATGCCCATAGCGTATGGATAGTCTCCAGCAATCAAGGTTCTTGATTGTGGGATATCCCTAGGTGGGGATTATCCACGCGCTGCAGCATTACCGTCCGCATTTTAAATTCATGACCGACTGTTGTTTTGCTGCCGAGTTGTCGGCATCTGTCATTTCATTATTCATGTAGTTATTTAATTGTTATTTAAATATTCATCTGTTATTTTATATATTTGTTATTTTATATATTATCTGCTATTTTATACATTTATCTGTTATTTATGTATGTACTCATCTTTTATCCATATGTTGACTAGTCAAGCACATAAAAAACCATTCAATTGTATAAATTCGAAAACACAAGTTTATTCGCACATTTATGACTCCCAGTCTCGATTGTATAAAATCCATTAAAGCACTGTACTGTACAATAATGATTTCAGAATATACAAATTGTTAAATTGCTCGTTATATTAGCTCTCGATCATTTATAAATCTTTTTAATTTCCTTTCCGATCTTATATCGTAGTCAACACTAAAGAAGGAGCCCGTATGGAGCTAGACTTCCGAAGAACCCTTAACTTTTGATTACCCTACTTTTAGACTTCGCTACTTTAAAGCTAAATAAAGTAGGTATTATTTCTTCGTGACTTCGGGTTCGAACGAAACACGCGCTATAGGCGTCACAGACATTGGTGGCAGCGCAGCGGTGAGATAACCTAAGGAAATATCTCATGACAAGTATTGTTAACGGAGAGATCTCCTAAAGGAGGATCTGTTGAAACAGATTGTTTCAACATAAAAATAGTTATTAAAACTTTAACACTTTAAAGAAAAACTAATACCTTGAAATGTTTAGTATATTCAATATAAAAATTGGAAAAAGAAGAAGGAACTGGTATTCATTATGATTGTCTAAGATATTACACATATACACTTGAATGGTTTAATGATTTTGTGTAATATACATATATGTGGTTGAATGGCTTATTCTTGAATTTTGTCCGTTCTATTACGATAAAATTGCGACAATTTCAGATCGTTCATAGCGTTTCCTATTGGATATTTACTTGCCGCATTTCGGGTAATTTTTTAATTTATTGTTCTATTTATTGCATCACCATTATCATCATCATCTGATTGAATCGTTTGATTTTCTTAATTTATCATGTCTAAACAAGACCCTCTGTCAATTTATTTTAACGATGTTACGTCTAAGGCAATGGCCGAGATTCTCGCAATGAAACAAGTAATCGCGCTTATACCGTATTTTGATGAACATAGTATATCCATTTCCGACTTTCCGATAGATGTTCAAAATGCAGCATATTGTGTCCTACAATCTTGTGAGAAAATGTTTATTAGAGCTGCTATTTCGAAGTTACAAGGCGAAGCTCGAGACTACGTTTACGATTTAGTTTTCAAATCCATCGATGATTTAATTAAACATCTAAAACGACGCTTTTCACAGGGAAAATCGCACGAATACTATCAACAGGAAATTGCAAAAATTCGAATGAATCGGCATGAATTCGTTCATGCGTTTTATGACCGTTTAAAGATATTAATAGGTAAATTCTATAGTTCTATAAAGGATAAATACATAGACCAGGCAGATAGCATAGTAGCTTATGCGAAGTCATCAGCACTAAATTCGTTTATTTGTGGTTTACCGGGCGAATTAGCAAAAGCAGTATCTGCGCGTGACCCGCCGACGTCGATCAATTATAAATCTTTCTAATTTCCTTTCCGATCTTATATCGTAGTCAACTCTAAAGAAGGCACCCGTATGGGGCTAGAGTTCTGAAGAACCCTTAACTTTCGATTACCCTACTTTTAGGCTTCGCTACCTTGCAGCTAAATAAAGTAGGTATTATTTCTTCGTGCTTAGGCAAGATCCCCGCCTGAATGACACCGGACATTTGGGTTCGCACGAAACACGCGCTAGGCGCGTCACGAAGATAAAACGACTTGTAAAAAATATTTTTTCCGTTTTCGGAATAAAGTGATTAGAAAGATACTAAACAACCAATGTATTCGGCAAATTAGCACAATCTTATCTACGAGTGCTTCTGTTATAACTAGGCGTTGTTCTTTTTGCATTTATAACTAAAATTTATGTGTAAAACATGCAAGCGGAAACAGTTGTGAAGATTTTAAGCACATTATATTACTCTGTATTCGAATTTTTAAAACCTTCTTTATGAGAAAAACGTGACTGCAGTTTCTTGGAACTGTTTGAGAATTATATCGAAATGCGACACTAAAGAAACGCAGTATTTGTCGATAGTAGATACTGAACGACCGATAAATGAAAATTCTACCGTAATACAATCGAGAGATTTGTAATTCGTTAATAGAATATGTCGGTGCTTACTTTGATCAATAATTATTTTATTTATAAAAAAGTTTTTCTTCTTTAGTCATTGAGATATTTAGAAAACGAATCTCTACATTCTCTAATTAGAGGTTTGTTTTCTCTGCTTGACTCTCAAATGATGGAAATTGAATTAATTTTGACCCACAATTATAATTTTTCCATCAAACTTCATATTCTTTAGCAGCCAGTTTAAATTATTAGCTACTCACATTACGTTTATTAAAAAAATCAAGCTATTTTCTCGAAAATGATTGTTCTATTCAACGTTTCGTAATTGTTAATTTGTCATCATTATTAAGCAATAAATTACAAGATCAGGCAATATTACATTTGTTACGTTAGCATCATTAAGTACGATGAAAATTTCTGAAGCAACGTTGATTACATTTATTAATTATTAATGTAATATCATTTGTACTACATTTTTTATGATTTTATGTTTAAATTAGTTTTGATACCAAGACTTTTATATGAAGTACTATTATATTCTAATATTTTTATAACTTTTGACGGCTAGTTTTATACATTTTATATGCGAAAAATATTTTTAAAAAATTGATTTTTAATCATGATTGTTATTATTCTAAAATAAACAGATGTTGTTTTTACGGTACTCAAAAGTTGATTGTAGATAAACTAATAATTGAAATAATCAGTGATCTGTTCATTGTCTCATAATTTAAGAAACAATGAATTATCACAAACCCCATAACTGGATAACGACTCATTGTGGTCAAGAAATTGCATGTTATGAAAAAGTTTTCAAAGAGAAGTTAAATGGATGAGCATTCATTCAAATTAATAAAATCCGGATGTTTATGTAAATTTATATTTTTATAAATGAACTGGAGCTCTTTAAAGTCACTTCCTTTTATTAAATCCACAGTAGGATGGTCCTTATTTTTTTACCAACGAATTTTGTTCACGCCACCCCTCAAAATCGTTCCTCTAGGCGAGAAAAAGATTTGTGCGAACTTTGAGATCGATCGGATAAAACGATCGCGATGGCGCATTTATATTGAAAATTTTGAAATTCATCATAACTATAGCATATTATATATCGTTAGATTTGTCTTTTTTTCTAAATAAGAATATGGAGAAAATATTTGTCCTCCTTTAAATAAAAATATCGATGACTTTGAAATTTCGAAAATATGATTTTCGAAATTTTTTTTTTCTATTATATTTGCCATATTGTACAGTGCAATTTTCTTTTCTAGCATTTTTTTGTACAATCGCAAAAACCAGAGATATTTAAATGCCTACATTAAAATGTAGCAAAATTGATGGTAGGATATACATATGTATTATCTTGTGTACGTAAAATAACATATTATCAGTTGCAGTTTTGTAATGAAGCGTGCTATACATGTAAATGAATATATTCTACAGGATAGTAATAACGAACTATTTCTTATATTCTGATGAATTTATATTTACACATTTTTCGCTAAAGTAGATTTCTTTACATCAGAATATTGCTGGTGGTAATCTTTTACAACTTGTATAGTACCATCTGTTTTTCTTCCTCATTACGCGCTAAAATTTTATTATAATCCTGCATTAACTTAACGGCACTTTCTGCAGAATCGTTAACCACCCGTAAAACCTTAATTATATCTAAACCTATTTTATATGATGATGCATCCTGCCAAGCTACAGGATTTTGATCTGATATGAAATCTGAAATATCCTTCTACATGTGGTCTACTACATTACTGGGTAGAATGACAAATTTTGTATTATAATCGCCGCCACTATTAGTGTTATTTAACGCCTGCGCCATTCGTTTCTTTGTTTATATAGAAATTTCATTATCGAAGAACGATAACGCAGCATTTTCTGGTATCAAATACCACGGGTGCCTGAAAAATTTGTCTAACGTTACATAACTAATATCTTTATCTATTTGCTTATATTTATATAAAGATTTAATGAAAGTAAAATCCTGCTGCGGATCCCCGTCGGGAAAGAGGAGCTTCCCTCCATGCTTTTATCTATAAAGTAATAAATATACATATGCATACATGTCATTGGGTTCCATTTTCCTCCTCTTCGCGAAACAAAAACATTTGTAAATAATAAATGTCCTTCGCCAACCACCGAGCATGATGGAAAGCTCGAGAAGTTCGAAAATGGTATTGTGAAAAGGTATTACCTAAAAATACTGGTACGAGCTCAATAAATTCGCGATTGTCTTCTCGTGGATGTTGCATTTGCAGAGTCTGTTTTACAAAATTTAGTCGCCGATTTTCCAATGCAAAGTCGATTGTTTCTTCTGATTATAAAAAATGTGAATAATATGAATAAAGAGAAATAGATTTCGATAATTTTACTTTAACACGAATAATTTCTGGAAAAACGGACCTTGCATAGCTGCTTGCACTCGAACTTGACGTGATTTTTTTTGCTTGACGATCATTGATCGTGGTCGTGCATTTTTTCTTTGGTTCAGAAGAAATAGTTTATCTTCATCGATCGTGATCATCTCTTAGGCATCACTATGAGCGATATAGAAAAGATTATCTGTTGTTCCCGTTGCTCTTGTAGCTGTGATCGTAGTTTCAACCCTTTTGTAAGGCCTTCCTCTCATGGTATAAGGACTCGATGCCGTGATTGCAATTTCTCGATGCAGTGACTGCAATTTCTCGATGCAGTGAGTGCTATTCCCAACTGGAATTCTTGCGTTTTCCTACAGCAGTTCTACTCCTTTCACAACAAGGTGTGCACTACATCGAAGGTTCAATTTCACTTTCCGCAAATTGTAAACCAGAGCACGTAAAACTTGTCCTTTAGATGACACCTTAGCGCCAATAATCTCATTTTCATCATGTCATAATAAAGACAGTTTTTCTTGACTTCTACTCTTCATTGAGTTTCTGATTCTCACGGTTCTTTGATGTTTTCATGATCACTGTTCAGAGCATTCTAGCAGGAACGATACCCTTATTTCCAAGTTCTCCAGCCTGGCTACAGTCGTTTCTAGCTCATATTTTGAAAAATCAAAGCCAGTTTACGAAAAATTGTGGCAACATCAATAATTTTCTGACGACCCACATTCATTTTGACAAAAATACTTTGTAATGCAAAGTACAAGTTGATTTTGTTTATTCAATGCTTATGTGGCTAAACGATTTTCTAAATACTTTCGGATCATTATCGGTTTCTGTGGGGTACAGAGACTATACCTGAGACAGGCGTGACTGTCACTTTAGACTTCTTAAAGTCTTGTTCTACCGCACCCGGAGACGGTCCAAATGGACATGGTCTACGGTCTCCTGCGCCTTTCACTCTGAACAAAGATTCCCCGGGAGTCGGTAACCTCATTTACAGAACGTATCAAGCGGGCCCGAGAACAAGAAGATCTGGAGTAGGAAGTCCGGGGATATCAACTGCAACAGTCTTCAAGATAGCAGCGACGGACGGGAGGAACTTTTGCTGTACCATATCTCAAGGATCACAACCACTGCAATATTTGCCGCTGCCCAGGGCACGTCGCCACCGACTGTCGTTTGCGAAGTTCCTGGACACAAGCCAATGACCGCCCCAAACTTTCAGCAACCAGGCTTCACGCAGCCCCCAGGAAATCGCACTCCGTTGCAATGCTATGGATTCGGTAAATCGGTAGTTGTAAGCAGCAAATGCCCGGATGCTGAAAACAAGAAAACCGTCCACGTAGTAAAGTAACAGCAGCGAACAGCAATCAACGAGGTTACCATCGCCGGAGAAAAGGAACAAGCTTTTTTCGACACGGGAGCAAAATGCAGCGTGGCAAGCCAGAGCTTGTATCGCTTGCTGAAGAAGAAGGGGCAGATTTTCCAGGAGCAAAGAATGGAAGTTGCATTGGCGGACGGGAACCCGCGAATGCAGAATGTCAAGGCAGTTCAGCTGGAAAGGACAACAGAACGCTGTTTGGTGTCGACTTTATCGAAGACGCAGGAGTCGTTTTGAATGTTCCGCAGCGGACGTGGCACTTCGTGGATGCACCGGGATAACTACACGACTTCCAAGGAGAAGTACCGTTCGGCGGTACACCTTTCGGCAAGGGGGAAAGGGGTGTCCCTCTGTTATCATTGGAGACAGGACCAGTTCGCGGGGTCGAGGAAATTGCGAAACTTCCACCAAGATGCGTAAGCCCGATACCGGAAGATATGAGTGGACTCCAGGCATTCCTAGATGAAGTCAACGAGATGGGGGAACCAATAGCGAACAGACATTGGCCGGACATCGATCTATTGTTCAACCAGTGTGTTCGAACATTCGATGATAGGATGGACATCTCCGCTATCGACATCAATGTTATTAGAGAAGACGTACCACATAACAGAAGTACCACCAACGGCGAAGGCTGTCCATCGGATAGACACCGGGGATCACGCTCCAATCGCTATGCCACCGTATCGTCTACCACCGGCGAAGAGGGAACTGCTGCATACGGAGATAAAGAAGATGATTAAGGCAGAAATCTTCCCATCGAAGAAGTAGTTATAGTGCCCAAAAGAGACGGCAGTATTCGAATTTGCGTGGCTTATCGCAAGATCAACGCAATTACTGTTACAGATTCATACCCTTTGCCACGAATTGATGATTTGCTTCACTCTGCCAAGAGAACGGGTTTCATGTCGGTGCAGGATTTACAATCAGGCTATTGGCAGATCGGCGTACGGGATAAAGATCAAGTCAAGACCGCTTTCACAACACCTTTCGGGATTTTTCAGTTTAAAAGGATCCTATTTGGTTTTAAGAATGCGACGGCTACCTTTCAACGTCTCATGGAACGGATGAGAGCTGGGTTGGAAGATCGCAATATCCTTATTTATTTAGACAATATATTGGTATTTTCCACCAATTTTAAAGATCACTTTGAAGACTTGACGGCAGTCTTCAACAGACTTCGTCATTTTGGGCTCCGAATGAATCGGAAGAAATGTCGGCTCGGATGCCCAAGAATCAAATACCTTGGACACGTGCTTATAGCGGAAGGCATACATTCCGATTCCGAGAAGGTCAAGACGATCCAATGTATGGCTACACCGACGAATCTGAAGCAACTTCTATACTTTTTACAAACCTGTTCATGGTATAGACGTTTCGTACCAAATTTCGTTGCAGTGGCACAACCTTTGACCCAGTTAACGAAGAAGATGACAACTTGGAAATGGACGGGACAACAACAAGCCTTTTAACACCTTAAAGGAGTCCTTACGAGCCCGCTCATCTTAGGATACGCCAACGAGAACCAGCTTTTCATCATACGCAGCGATGCCGCTACCTATGCCCTAGGAGCGGTCCTGCTACAGGGTGAAAAGAAACGGAACATCCAATCGAATATGCCACCAGATTGTTGACGCAGGCGGAACGCAACTATTCAACCACAGAGAAGGAGTCATTAGCAGTGGTCTGGGCCGTCGACAAGTACCGGGGCTACATCGAAGGAACTTTTGTCACAATCGACCATCAACCCCTGAAATAGCTGATGTCTTTGCGATCACCCAGCGGACGTCTCGCCCGATGAACGCTACTACTACAACCATATTGCCCGAATATCCAATATATTCCAGGTCGGTGCAACGTCGTCGCTGATATGCTATCAAGACTACCGAGTGAACCATAGAACGAGGAAAACTCAGCGGAGGTCTCCGTCGATATACCGACACAAGGACCTGCGGTAACCCGAGAAGAACAACTAAAAGAAGAGGCCCTGAAAACCATAATCGAAGCATTGGAATCGACTACGCGGGATGACGACATGATTAAGTGGGCCACGAAGGGAAACCTGATCAATAACGGAGTGCTCTATCGATACGCTCCAAATGTGGATATGGCGGAAGCCCAGCTGGTCGTACCTTCACACGAAAGGAAGGAAATCGGCCGATACTTTTGGCCAGGGACGAGCCGAGAAATCGCAGACTATGTTCAAGCCTGCGTGGAGTGTCAGAGGTATGAGGTAAATAATTTAAAACCAGCCGGTTTATCACAGACGCCCGTCATGCAGCAACGGTTCGCAGTATTTGCCATGGATCTCTTTGGGCCTCGGCCGACTATAAAAAAAGAGAATCGATGGATCTTCATCGTGGAAGATACAGCCTCACGGTGGGTAGAACTGTTTTCGCTACAACAGGCGATAGCAGAAGCTTGTGCAGAGATACTCGTTAACGAAGTTCTGCTTCGGTTTGGGATGCCACGTCGAATAATCAGCGACAATGGCACTCAATTTGTCAGTGGAGTCATGCAGCAAATTACCCATTGCTTTAGAATACATCAGGGTTTTACCCCTGTTTATCATTCCCAGGCCAACCCAATAAAACGGAAGAACCGGGATCTGAAGGCGCAGCTGAGAATCTACGTGGGTAGAGATCACGCTACTTAGGACGAGAGGTTGCCGACCATACGATTTGCGATGAATTCGAGCAGATGCATGACGATCGGTTACTCAGCAGCCTACCCCACATTCGGAAGAGCGATAAGAACCCTCCATGATGTCAATCGGGACTTGAGGACAATCACCCAAGTAGAAAATTTCCTGTCGGAAATTACTCCGAAGCTGCTGATACTGGCGGACACGATGCAGGTAGCCCAGCAGAACCAGGAACAACAGCAGGAGGAGAGGAAGGAGTACGCCGATAGACACCGTTGGCCCAATCCTGGATACGAGAGTGGAAACCTGGTGTGGGTAACCACTCACACTCTTAGCAGCCGAGAGAGGAACTACACATTAAGGTTCGCACCAAAGAGGGATGGACCGTACGTGGTGAGACGCCGCGTAGATCCCAACAGCTACGAGATCGAGACCCGGGACGACCAGCTTGTGCGCGTAGGGGTGTATCACATCTCCTCGTTAAGGCCCTACAATGGAGCACGGGAGGAACCACCAGATCATGTTGCATCTATCCTAAAACGGGGACGACCCCGTAAGCAGACCGAGAGTCAATCAACGGGGCATCCAAGGCAGCAGACCAGGCGCAAATAGATGGAATGACTGGACTACTCATCGAGACGTCGTCAAGTCCAGGGGGAGACTGCAACATGAGAATGACGTGGTGTCGCCAGGGTAGCAGACAGAAATCCTTGACTACTCGTCGGGACGCCGTCGTGTCCAGATGGGGTGACTGTAACGTGACGAGGAACGACCAACAAATGAGTCGCGTCTAGGCAACGCGGACGAAACCTCGCGCATCTTCTAAATATACGATGTCGGATAGATGTACGATGCAATGCTATCGGACGATAAATGTTCTGCGTCCTTAGATAATCAATTCCTGAGTATTTCCCCGAACCCCTACTGCATCCTTTCTACAAGATTCTAATTTCATGACTAATCATGCTTGTTTAATATACTGCTGATTGCATTAAAAAGTATTGTATTATATAAGTCTACATTAAGTAAAAAAGTACTCTTGAAATTTATTGTCTACTTTGCGTAATTGGTTAATCATAGGGAAAATCTTGTTTTCAAAACTAACTTCACTTGAATATATTTCTTGTTTCAGAAGGATTACCTACAACATGGTGTGGTTTACTGATTGTAGAAATTCCTCATCAATGTATGCAATCATTGGTCTTGCAGCAATCATTTGTGTCGGAGCCGTTCAAGCAGAACTTCGACAAGTGAGCGTGGTAAGACATAATTATTTATGTTTCACTTATTCCTTGTACTCAGATATTTTCTTGTAAAAAAATTATAATTAATAATTATAGTCAATATACTATTCTTAGTACAATATTACTAAATTATATGTGTAAATGATTACATGAAAAACTATATAGGTCAATTATATCTTGTTGCTAGGAAGTATCTAATACTAATATTTCAATAACGTAATACATTTAATTATCATGTAAAACATAGAAATGCTTGAAACACTTTTCATTACAAGCCAATGTTATCTATTATTAACTCTTTTGCGTAGGATTAATAGTTAATGAAGTGACTAAAGTTAGCGATACTTCCGCTTTACCCTAATACATATTTGTCAATAAGATATTAAATGTTTAACCGTCATATTCATTTTATACAACAGCGTCTTGCACACATTTTTCGAAACGTATTGAAATTCCAAATGAACGAAATGTGATCATTTGTATTTGCATTAGAATAAATACATTAGATAATTTATAGTAAAAAGGAGGAAAATTACTTTAATTGAATCATTCACTTTTCAAATCATTATTTCAAAGAAGCTACCAATGAATTATTGGAAGTTACATGTTTGTTATGCTTACCATTCGTATTTCTGCAGCTGTTCCGACATGGTGATAGAGCTCCAGATCACACTCCCCTTGAAACGTATCCGAATGATCCGTACCTCAGTGACAGTTTTTATCCTATGGGTCGAGGTCAGCTGACTAATGTAAGTATCTCCATTGTACGAATAATTTATAGTTATTATTTACGATCGTTATTATGTAATTGTCACTGCATAATTCGATAACTGTATAATCTTTATTGCATGAGGAAGAATGAAAAACGGCATAATTTTTTACATGATTTTATATAATTTATTTAATTTATTTTTATTATTATTTCATTAGCATTAATCGTGTTGTGCAAAATTGCGAAACCGTTTCCGACAGATTTTATTTTTTCTAGCAGTAGTGTATATTTATCATGAAATATCAGTTATGATATAAAAAAAATAGAAAAGTATATATTATTTCGTGCCCCTGAAATGATAGTTGAACCGTTTATCAATCGATTAACTCCACAATTGAAAATTGATGTAATAGTTCATACGAATACATTGATTTCTAAAAGTTCTTTCAATTTTTGTTATTCGGTGGTATAATACCTAATTATTAAGGAAGTTTATTTTAAATTTCAAGAATTAATCAAGTGCTTTGGCAGTAAAATATCAAAACTCTAGTAGTAAAATATGAATATCGGAACTCTGGATTAATCGATTTGTTTTGCGAACGTCTAAGTTATACCTCTATAAATTTTTCTATTATAAATAATACAATTCATTTTAAGGGGGGTGATCGGTCTAACTAAGAAAAAGCGGGTGACTCACGATTATAATTAATAACGTTTATTCGTCAACGGCTCAGGGCAACTCACTCGAAAGACTCGACGGACCATGGTCCTCGCGATAAAAAAAAACCGTCGGGTCGCAACGGTTGCTAACGGCCAATCACCAAACCGATGATTCTGGAACGTTCGTGACGGCCAATCGTCAACCCGATCATTCTGGAACGTTCGAACGCATCCAACGCCTACACATTGGTTACTAGACTGAGGATTTTATGCAATTATGATAAAAATTAACACGAGAAACTTAAAGCAGTAAAAGAATTAGAACTATTAGAAAATAATTTATGAAAGAAATAAATGTCCATTTAGCTCCCGCTTCCTGCAATAGACAGACAATAGACGATAAATAACTTTTATTTTGTATAGTAATCCACAGTCCATTGATCACGAAATAAAGTTGTTTCTGTTCGATTTAATTTGTTCATAAATATTAAGGAATAAATATTTTATATAATTTAGCAAGGAAAACGGCGAGAGTTCGCGTTGGGAGAAGCTCTGCGTGAAAGATACTCAACTTTCATGGGTGGTATCTACAGACCACAATCTGTCTCCGGCCTGAGTTCAGATTATGATAGAACCAAGATGTCTTTGCAACTTGTTCTCGCAGGAATTTTCCCGCCAAGCGCGGACGAAAAATGGAACCCACGTTTGAATTGGCAACCGATTCCTACGAGATATTTGCTCCGAGTTGAAGACAATATCTTTCTCCCCGAAGACTGTCCTTTGTAAGTATCAAGGAAGTAAGGAAGCATATTTTTAAGTAGACCGCAGAGTTCGTGAAGATATAATGGTTTTTATTCTTAATTTTATATAGAATGTACAATTAACCACAGTAATTTAATGATCAGTATTATTTAAAACTAGAGAACGAGATTAATAAGATAAAATAAAAATGTATTCGTCTTCCATTATAACCGATTCTTCCAATCTGAAACCACTTATATTTCTTTTCATAAAGAAAAATATAAGTTCTTACATAATTTAGCATGCTAGATATATCGGAAATCATAGAATACATTAAAAAAGTATCAAATAAATAAAATAATGTACATATAAAATTAGAATATTTGTTGCACAAAACTAAAATTAGGTTGTAACATGTAAATATTGTGCTTGAGTCATTAGTTTTTGGGTATACTTTTATAATTGAGAATATATGTATTCACCCATTTATAAATACTATAAGTAGTGTCATGAATAATAATCTGAATAATAAAACGAAAACGTTACAAAAATATATTAATACAAGTAATAGACAAAAGTGCTAGTCAAATTGAAAAAGAAAGTACTAATATTAAGAAAATATTAGAAAAATTTTAATATTTGTTGTTCTTTATGACAAAAATTACATCTTGTATGATTATATTGCTATTTTTCATTCACGCAATGCAGATGTGTAATTGTAAAAAACATTGATTAGATTTTATAAATATACATTTTGTTTGCAGATTCTTAGAAGAATACGACAGAGTCTTACAGTCGCCCGAAGGAAAAAGTGGACTTTCAAAGTTTAATAATTTTATGAAGCAGCTAACACAATGGACGGGGAAAGAAATAACCACGCCATTAGATATGTACTATCTCTATCATACATTAATGGCTGAACACTCTCTCGGTTTTTCTTTACCAGCGTGGACACATAACATTTTCCCTGATGGCGAATTATTAAATGGAACTATATTCGCCTACGATATTGCCAGCTCTACACCAACACTCAGGAAGCTATCCGCAGGTATGACGTCTTTTCCTATTTTCCATTTGTAGTAAACTAAAATTTCGAGTATCAAAAACACAACTCTGACTCGTAGACTATTGTTTTGTATACTAATTGTAAATGTCTTTTGTACGCTTATGGCGCAAATAATATTTCCGTTGTTTGTCAATACCGTAACAATTTTTTTAAAGAAAAAGTATTTGCTCTGAAGAGATAAATATTGCGATACAAAAATTTTTTTTTATAGATCATACTTCTCCAAATTTTTAAGCGATCTATATTATTTTAGACGCTGTTAAACAATATACGAATAACGAAACCAATATTTACCTTTCTAAAACAAATATTTTTATCGTACAGTGTATCGTAATATGTTATCGTTAATACGTTTTTTCCTCTATTCTTGAAATAAATTAGATATCTAAGGAAACTGAAGTTAGGATCTTGTATATTTTAAATTGACATATGTACATATTATGATAAACTAGTGTTAATGTATTATGTATGAATGTTTTAGGACCGTATCTCAATCAAGTCAGAAAAACCATGCTGGATTTGATAAACGGAACTCCCGGAAATAACCGAAAACTGTATCTATACAGTGGACATGAAACTAACATTGCTACCATTTTGCACGCTTTAAATCTCTATAAGCCTCATGTTCCTGAATATTCCAGTTCTGTGATATTGGAGCTCCACGAAGTAGATAACAGCTTTTACGTCAAGGTATGTGAAAAGTCTTAATAATTTGACTACTACTGTTAGTACAACAAAGATTAAAGATCGTACATGAACATAGTTTGAAGTAGGGCTGTTACTTTTCCGAAGCTTCGACTCTTCGAAGTTTCGAAGTCTTGGAAGTGCACGAAATTTCAAAGTCTTCGAAACGTATGAAGTTGTAACTTACGAGTTCCATAGCATGTCACTATTTTTGATAAATAAAAATATTAACATGTTAAGCGCCATGTCAGTCACCGGTGACTGAGACTGATCTTTCCGTTTGGACTGTTCGTAATTAAATTAAATTTAAAAAACTGCATTCTATTAATAAATTTCGGGATCATATCACAAATGTACTTGAAAAAGAATACTTTGGTAACAAAATTTCAATGAGTGTTATTAAATTTTGTGAAGGTTTCCCGTGGCGGTCTTACGTTGTAACGCATTCGCGCAGATTCAACTTTTTTCGCTTCTGATCCGTTAACTGGGAACGAATCGAAGCTTTCGCATTTTCGAAGTTTCGAACTTTCGACGTTTTGAAGTTTCTGAAATCGAAGCTTCGAAGGAAAGTAACAGCACTAGTTTTAAGTTCGCGTGTTCGCACTATGGGTACTGCTCCGTTCTAGTAGGAATATTTGATCATACCGTGAACGGACCGATAGTCTGTATCGAGTCTAATACAATTTTCGATCTACAATTGGCTAATCCACGAGTATTGCAGAAATATGTCAGAAAAACCACATTGTCACGATAATTCAAATATCATGCATTAGCTGTACCAATAAGTATTTAATTATTCTTTGTTTATTTTTTATGAATATCTTACCTATATCATTTCAATAATAGTTGTAATAAATGTACATAAAGTTTTAGTCGACAATTTTACCGAATGAAGAATGTAGAAAATACGTGCAATTAAGTGAGATATTGTCATGTGACTTAAATAAGAAACGATTATTTATTGGGACATTTAGGTTCTCCATTACTTGGGCATTCCAGCAAAAGTCGAAGAACTTAAGTTACCCGACTGTGACGTCCTATGTCCTCTGGATTCGTTTCTGCGAATAATCAAGGACTTGATACCGTCACAAGAAGAGCTAAAGTGCAACAAGCCTACGACAATGCAAACAACGTCAGACGCGGAATTAGATGTAATAAGATTTAACACGATAGTTGACGCCAGAGCATCTGGAAACACTAACTGAAAAGTACAAACGTCACATTTTTGGATGATTCTCATCTCGCCAAACCAAAAGAAAACATCTACGGACATGCTGAATGTAACCTTCTAATTTAAGTGTGTATTTCTCTATTTATGTATAAACTTTACTTATGTACTGGTATACATAAATATATGCAAGAACTGTCATATATTTGATTTTTCATATTCATTCAAGTGTGTACACTCCGTCATCCTTTTATAGACGTAGGGAACATACTTACTTGAAACTTAGTATTACGGTACATATTTTTTAAATGCTTAGCAACATTCAGAAGGAGATTTAAACACAATTAGATCACATCGGGTTACCCGATCAAATAGTTGAATACATTATTTAAGAACGTTGCAAATTTTGCGACGTCACTTCTCCGTTATTTACGGCGGCCAAAGCCGCAGTTCGAATCCACCGGATCGCCCTCTTGCGTAGCAGACCAACACTCGTGAATTTCGAGAGCGCTTCCCGAGGAAATTCCACGTAAATAACCGACCGGTGGCTAATTCGAATTGCGCGCGCCGAGTACGGCCAAGTTTTAGACTGTGCCCCGTGCAGCCCCTCTAATGGTTCCTACGGGGGCTCGCTTAGTGGGACTCTATTGTGAAGGATATCTTCTCAAGAAGCTAATAATAGCCAGATTTCACACGCGACACCGCGGCTAGGGAGATCCGTCTTATCAAATCGCATATTCGTATATGACTCCTGCGATGTACAGCACGCGATCGATCGAAGACAACCAACGCTCCTTTGTTCAGAGCTGCCTGGTAACACCACTGATAAGAAACATATATAAAAAGACGCCGCACAGTAAACAGTCAGTCTTGGATTTGAAATCAAACAAGCACGACTCTTTGACTCTCCCCGACTCCGTATCCGCTTACTACGGTTCGCGACACGTTTACAGCTCCGGTCGACGGTACCTCGTGTCAGTGTTCTTTAAATAATTTTTTTATCTCACGTCGCGAATAATTCCCGTGACACTGTCGTCGCGATTTGTTGGCCACCCAAAGGTCCTGTGCGCACAGGCGGAAGATAGGGGCCGCTAACACAAACGGGCCGAACAACCCGGAGACGACACAGGCCTAGAATCACCCAACACCGGACTTCCCCCAAAAGGAACTCAAACAGAAAGGTCCTGATGCCGCCTCATCCCGCTTGAAGGGGTTCCATATGCGTGGCTGGTGTGGAAGCGTCCTGGGACTGTCGTGGACGCCCCGTTCGCGGAGAGGCGATCGTTAAGGAAATTTCGGATGTCGTCTAGGGCCAAGGGCCATCCGTGGGAGCCCCACACTTAAATATTTCGCGTGCGAGAGCGACCAATTAGGCAAACCTGATAATGAGTAGAGTTGGAAATCGTCGGTTATATCGTCATTACAAAAACCGCGAAGGATCACTGTCGTGCTGGCTCCCGTGCCGAACGTATTAATTTGTATACGCTCTGCACTTAGAAAAGTGTAAGTCGTGCCGTGCCACCAGGGTCGAGTTCTGAGCGACCAGAGGGGTGCAACATCCGCACACGAGAGACGGTAAGTTGGCCAAAGTGATCCTTCCCGGTACGTGCCGAGGCGCGTCTCGCCCCGTATTTACGCCTCACGCCGATTTCCGGTATTTTGAGGGAAAATCAGATTTCGCGTTAGCCATCAAAAGAGAGTTTTCGTCGGAAGAGCTGCAACGGAAGTGAGTGTAGTTTTCGCGACGTTCCATCGAATAATTCGTTTCGTAGATCTCGGTCGCGTAAAACTGCGACAACGGGTATAGCGCGCTCGCACGAGTGAGTGAGAGAAAAGATCGCATGCCGTTGCACACTCGCATCGTTCCGTTCCGGGAATCCTCGCGACAGTCCTATTGAAATTGCGCCGTTTATTTGCGTTCGCGAGAAATTGTACCGACTACGTCGAATTAAATACCGATGTACACCGATTAAATAATCACGAGACAAATTCATCTGTCATTTCTCTGCCTGCGAGATTCGTCCTGCCGTAAGGGCCGCCCCGTCCTTCACGCGTCCGAACCTCTGACCCTTCGCGAATAGTATAGCGTGACACGAAGCTCGATAACCCGAATTCCCGATTCGATTCTCCGCGTGCGGGAAATCGTCTCGTTTCGCATGATACCCTTCCGGAACCTGGCGCGCGAACTCTTTCTGTACGTATCGTTATCGGGTCCTCGAGTCGCGTTTTTGTGCCTGGTGCACATCGTCCGTACGGCCGGCCGAGGCCCGGTCTCAGAACCCATAAAATCCCGGAGTTGGACCCGTCTTTAACACACAGGAAACGCGTGAAACAGGGCAAATGTCACATTTTAAAAACCGAAACGTGTACTTCTGCTAAATATTTGTATATTGTATTGTAGAAATTAAATATTATAATACATATTTGTATACCGAAAGCATTGTGTGCGTGATTTACACTTTTGCAAAATTAAATACGTCAGTTATTTTAGGATATCTATTACATAATTTATAATCTACGTCTAATTCTTCATCAGACAATTATATAAAAAAAAAATAAACAACAAAAACTCAAGGCTTATTGATTTTAAACGCTCAATATATTATTATCATATATTTTAGTACATCCTTCACCATTAGTTTGGGCCTCAAATATAAAAAAAGTTCCTATTGAAATACATTCTAAATTCATCTCGTACAATTACCTTTAAATCGTAACAATTTTGTCCGAGCTATCCTTGGATTTCATGATTGCTTCCTTTCGGCCGCTGCATGAGTCGTTCTTTGGGCGAAGAATATTCATTGCATGAGAACTATTCGTCGACTGAAGATTCCTCAGTATTTATAAGTTAGTTTTATTTGCCTTAGCTTCAGTTTTGTAATCTCGCTCGGTGTTTGCAAGTTATGGACTGGTCCAGTTTCGATATTCGGCGTGAAGTCATTGAGAGGGATGTCTGAGAGACTCAATCATTCGTGTTTTCCTCACTCCGTGATGCTGTGTAAGTCATTACAACGCTGGCATTACTTGTGGCTCGTAGTTGGGGGATGTGATCGTTTGAACGCTTTTCTTGGCCATCGTTTTTCTTGATGGAGCGTTGGGTACCGCACTGGCCGTTCCCGGGCTTGTAAGCATTGTACGCGTCGCGCCACTCTCGAACTAGAGTCTTCTGCTTTGGTTCGTTCTTGTTTCTCTCTTTGAAAGGATCGGCGCCTTCTGCCCGATTCGTCTTTGGTCCCCGTGGAGTTGGAGACCTCTTCTCTGAATCACATATTTTGCTCCGCAATAACTACTCGACATACGCTAAATGGAAAAGAAACTTTCCCTGCGAAATTTTGGTTGTAAAAGTCGTCATTGTAAGAAAGAGAGACAGAAGGAATCATGATTTCTGGGCAGTCGTTAATATCCACAAGTCGCAAGATACTATAACTTAGAAATTATAGTATCTTGCATGCAGTGGATAATATCGAGCTAATAACTGCGCACTTAGAATTTGCGTTAAGAAAGATTCTAAATAATGATCTTGTAAATTAATGTCTGCGATTATATCAAACCTATTCCCTTCCATAGCATCATGTAATGCCATGCCACCTTCTCTTAAAATAAGATATATTATTCATGCCGGTTCATTTGGTTTTTTATTAACGTGAATAAGATTACTTTGAGTTATTATCGTTCTCTCGATGAATCTCATTTTTCGGAATTAGTCAGTTTTTTCGACACGATTTTGAACTTCCTTTTAAACATTCATGGTCCTACTTCGTAGTTGAAAAATTTTTTCGAGTCAACGTTGTTCGACCTGTTGGTAGGTTTCTATTGATTTTTCCATGTGCTGTCATGTTTCTTTCTAAACCTAATTGTTCTTATAACAAAGTATCATCCTCTACCTTCTATGGAAATACAATCTATGGTCGGCTCAGAAATTCCTCCTAAACCCGTGCGAATTCTGTCAAAATTGCATGTCGTGGTATATTTATTTTTCAACCCGATCTAATATTTTTTGTAAGATTAAGTACCTCTATAACAAGATACTACATTAGTACCTGCTTTATGCATTTATTGTCTCTAAATCATATTACACATTCATAGTGTGTATCTCGATCCTCACTAATTGCCCAGATTCGTGAGTTATCGGCAACGTAGAGCATGACATGAAACTGGTAATAGAGCTGTAGACTCTAGACTCTAGATCTAGAGCCCCATGAGTATGTGTCAGAAAAAGATATTAGGAGATTCGACTATTAACATACCTTGTCTGTGCTAATGCCACAGACGACGTATCGGAGTAGACGACTAATCACCATATGGGGTTTGGCACAGACATTGCACCTTATGGACTCTTCTGGCTATGCCTCAGGGGCCGCAGTGGCCATGGACTTAAAGGACTGTGCCTAAGCCTGCGGGGGTGTGCCAAAAGACGGAAGTGGTATCAACTTGTCGGCCATGGTGCAAGATTTCACGCGCATGCGCGGCAATTTCAGCCTCAGTAAAGTAAGATTCTTGATAAAATGGGGTACCTTGAGTACTCAGCAGAATTTTAAATAATTGGTATGATTTGACTCTGAAAAATGAATGTATAACATGTGTATTTGTGTATATTTTGTAACTCGTAGGGCACGTCCTGAAGTCTTTTTGTCCGGAACAGATTGTTTCGATATATTCCCGCCAATATAACTGTCTCAGGGCCACTACCTCCGTCATCATGATATAGATACATTACTGTTCTGGCCGCGCATGCGCGTGAAATCTTGCACCGTATCCCAACACATACCCAACACAACTTTACATACTAGTTGCGCGAATTTGCAATGTAATCATGCGGGAAATAGATAGATATAACTTATTTATAAAACTTAACCATTGCAATGATCAAAATGCACTTTACGACCATAGGATACACGTTATAAAGTATATAATTAATAACTATGTTAAGGTTAGATATTATTATATATGTAAGCAAAAAAGTAATGTTGCCAGTAGTAAAAGAACCTATTTTAATAAACTAATAATGTTTTCTGGCCATTAAATTGCAGGGTAGTGTTGGTTAATATTTTGTCTATATATACAGATATATATACAAATACACTTGTTATGCATTCATTTTTCAAAATCAAATGATATCAATGTTCCCGCAACGTTATATAGATGGCAACACTAGTTTTGCCACTCAATATGGCCGCAGTCTACCATCCCTCCCCGCTCGCGGTACGACCCCTCTCGCTCGTATATCTACTTTACGCTCAGTCCTTTAGGTCCGTGGCAGTGGCCCCCGTACCATTTCAGTGTCGTGCCCAATATTATCGATAGTTCACGAATTCAGGCGTATTAGCAGGAACTGAATATTCTGTCTACCTTATTTTTGCTACGGGTGATCTAATATGATTTGGGGCTACAAATGCATATGGCGCGTGTTTTTGAACGGTGCAAATAGTACTTATGAAGAATGTATTACAAAAATACGAATTACAGTAAAATTAATTTGGATTCTATACGTACCATTATTTTCATTATTAACATTTTAACATTTTAAGGGTGTCCGAATATTTATCAGAGACACTGTAGTAGGGGGTAGTTAACCCATTCTCATGAAAATATATGTACAGTAAATTAAATAGAACATGCAACACATAAGACAAACATGCAGCCTACGCACATATAATAATTTTCATAACCAATAGAATTCTACGAGACAATCACACACGGTTAAGAAGTTGAAGGGAGTGAATCTGAAACATACTAAATGTTGGATTAGCACATGAAGAAGAAATAAAAAAAAGATACATATGCAAAATGGTTGTCCACTCGATATGTGTATGTACCAGGCATTGAAACTGTTATGATATCGGTTCCGGTTCTCGAAACAGTTATGAAGAACCGAAATGATGTTATAACTGTAACGAGAATATCGGTTCTGGCTTATATCGGTTACGGTTACGGTTCTCGAGAACCGATATTATTTCGGGTCTAGAACAGTTATTTTTCGGTTCCGGATATCCGTTCTGGGTTTCGGTTCCAGTTTCGGTTCTGTCTTCTGTCATTCTGTATTCTATTCTGTATTGTGTTCGCCCTCTATATTTATTATTTAAGTAGTTATTTATTGTTATTTATAATTTAAACAATTTTTAAATAAATAAATTTTTATAATTTTTTTTCTATATTCATTATTTGAATTGTTATTTTAATAATTTATTGTTAAAATAATTGTTTAAATAAATATTTTCATAATTTGTTTCTATACTTATTATTTGAAGTATTTCAATAATTTGTTGTTAAACTAACATATTTATTATTTGAATTATTATTTCGACAATTTAATGTTAAAATAATTGTTTAAAAAGTTAAATTTTCATAATTTGTTTCCATATTCATTATTTGTATGCCTATTTCAATAATTTATTGTTACAATAATTGTTTAAATAAATAAATTTTCATAATTTGTTTCTATACTTATTATTTGAAGTATTTCAATAATTTGTTGTTAAACTAATATATTTGTTATTTGAATTATTATTTATTTAAACTTTATTATTTATCTTAATTTATTTATTTAAACAATTATTTTAACAATAAATTAATGAAATATCCATACAAATAATGAATATGGAAACAAATTATGAAAATTTAACTTTTTAAACAAGTATTTTATCATTAAATTATCGAAATAATAATTCAAATAATAAATATGTTATTTTAACAACAAATTATTGAAATACTTCAAATAATAAGTATAGAAACAAATTATGAAAATTTATTTATTTAAACAATTATTGTAACAATAAATTATTGAAATAGGCATACAAATAATGAATATGGAAACAAATTATGAAAATTTAACTTTTTAAACAATTATTTTAACATTAAATTGTCGAAATAATAATTCAAATAATAAATATGTTAGTTTAACAACAAATTATTGAAATACTTCAAATAATAAGTATAGAAACAAATTATGAAAATATTTATTTAAACAATTATTTTAACAATAAATTATTGAAATAACAATTCAAATAATGAATATAGAAAAAAAATTATAAAAATTTATTTATTTAAAAATTGTTTAAATTATAAATAACAATAAATAACTACTTAAATAATAAATATAGAGGGCGAACACAATACAGAATAGAATACAGAATGACAGAAGACAGAACCGAAACTGGAACCGAAACCCAGGACGGATATTCAGAACCGAAAAATAACTGTTCTAGACCCGAAATAATATCGGTTCTCGAGAACCGTAACCGTAACCGATATAAGCCAGAACCGATATTCTTGTAACAGTTATAACATCATTTCGGTTCTTCATAACTGTTTCGATCAGAACCGATATATAACAGTTTGAAACAGTTATTTCCAGAACAGTTTCAGTCCCTGGTATGTACAACATATAAAAAAACGCGCGCGAGTGGACCATTTTTTTGCGCAACGCTACTCTACAAAATGCACATTGAACAATTTAAAACAACGCGTGGAGTACATTATCCATCGTGATAATAATTTTCTTCCGATTCAAAACGCAAAAATTTCTGTGTGCACTCTCGTTTCTTTCTTACGCAATTGTAAATGGAAACGCGATGGCAGCCATTTCAATAAATGGGGAGGGAATCAACCCGAATATCGTTCTTTCGCAACAGTAATATACATAAAATATCTCGATACAAACGCGAGTAGCAGTGCATTATTTGTCATGACGCTAATTTATTTATAATAATTCGATATGGAAAACTACCGTGCACTTTAATTTCTTTAAACTACGAAACTCTAAGGGCAAACAAGGGCTGCGAGTATTTGGCGGCAGCCACACCGACTGCGAGTGATCAAGGGCAGTCGTTTCTGGGTGCAGTGGGGTATTTCATTTTTCGTAACCTTAACACAAGGCTCCTATCTTTCTATCATCTACATTTTTTAAATATTTTTGTATATTCGATACACAAAACAAAAGCGTTCCCGACCATTGTAATCTACACGTAATGGTCCGTTGGGGTATGCTCCACGTTTTGATCGGTATCAAAAACTCTAAATCCAGAACCTAAACAACATCCTTTTAAAATGGATTAAATCTAAATATCCAAACATCTCCAGAATGTAATGCTCGTATGCGCCTTGCGGTATTGGTTCTGTAATGTTAATATTCTACTTGGAAACGCGGTCGCGGCTCACCCAATTAAATCGCACCTCTTAAGTGTGTTCTCCAATATTTGTGTAGAATTAAAATTGTATCGATACAAGGTCTGTATTGATTAGCAACGCTAACTTGACCCGTTGTGATTCTCTTGCAACTCTAATAAAAATCGAGAATGCCTATACCGCACGAGGCAGCCCTTGCAGCTGGAGCATGGGCGCATGAATCGTCGAAACATTCTAATCCAAACACGATACTTTTGATACGTAACGCTAATTCGACAAATCAAAATTCAAAATGCTATTAAAATAAGAAATTTAGAACTGGAAGTCTAAAATTCTAGATCGATATCAATAGAACTAATTTAAAACGCAACTGATTATTCGCAACATTAGCTAGAAATTTAATCAACTTTAAAAATTGATACTAGTACAACGCATCTGACAATTTGTTTCGCAACGCTATTCGAAATCGCGAGTGTGCCCATGTCACAGCTGATCGCTGCAGCTCCACCATGGAAGTGTGGAAACACGAACTTTTGGTGCGCCCCGCTAATTCGTTCTGTGTGTGGTATCTATTGCTTCCGAGCAATTAAAATGAATTTTAAAAAGCAAACGATTTTCTTTCGATGATAAAAGGTGATTGGAAGAGAAGCGAGTGGAAATGGACGAGCAAAGCCAAGCACTCAAATATTCTACACAATTCATTCGACATCATTCTAAATTCATTCAGAATCATCCACAACGTACTAAAAGTGTTCTAAAAAATGTGTCAAAATCTACCTAATAATTACTGTATATACGTTTTCGAATGAATTCCCGAGTATGTGGAAACAAGGGCGGCTAACGTGAAGTCGGAAGTTGAAAGTCTGCAGTATTCTTCGGGATGATGGACCCTAAAAAATGTAGATTCGGAGAAAAAAAAATTGGAATTTGTTGAGAATTGTACGGAAATAATTTTGAAAATTATTTATTATTTGAGCTGAACAATGTTCATGAAATGAAAAATTATTCAAATAAAACGTTATTTGAAAATAATTTATTTCATTGAAGCACCAAACGAAAATAAATTTTCTATGTTAGTTGAAAAACACTTAAAATAATTCATTACTTCAAATTAGATTATTTGTACATGTTAGTTTTTAAGTAATCGAAAATAATCATAGCAACGAATTATTATATTACTGTAATTTGAAATGAAAATGTCCAATAAAAAAGTTTAATTGTGAATATAGTATGTATATTGGTACTCACATCCTCTCTATCTTGAATCGATCCTCTCGATCCCGGCTTTCGATATCGATTTTCCCTCTGGCTCTGTGACAGAAAGAACAAATTCAATCGATCAACCGTTAAAGAATAAGTCCGAGTTAATAGAAAATAAATAATTTCAAGGGAATATAAAATCAAAATTCATTTGTACTAAAATTTACTAATCGCAATTTCTATCGCACGACACGAATTTAAATTCAATTGTCCGACTCGACGCAAGAGTAAATTATTGCGAGAAGGCAACGTAATCCGAGAATAAATTTAAACCGATGAATAATAAATAATTCGATTGTACAAAAAATTAATTCCAATAAAAATAATGATCAATAAACGAGGAAATATTAATAGAACTCCCAAAGATAGAAGATAGCACCAGCGAAGACGAAATCTTCGAAACCCCAAATCAAACTCAACAAACGCTAACCGACAGTTCATCTGAAGAAGACACGACTCCTGACATAGAAATCCGATATTTGCAATATTTCTCTAGGGGAAATTTAACATATTATCATTCAAATTATGTACATTTCATCTCCTCAGACTGTTCAATGGTAACATCCATAAACAAATTACTTTCCGATATAGACATTATAAATACGGACACCATGAAAGAAATAAAACCGAAAATAGGACAAGTATTAGCAACTAAACGAGGGAAATATACAAACTTCAGTGTAGTTATTAAACAGAATATCTCAAAACCGGTGATTTCGCAGGTATATTAGAACACGTGTCGACGGATATCTTTACGGCAGCAATATTGAAATAGTACTTTGTCAAGGTAACGTTTAAGTGCCACCTAAAGAACAATAATAACGCGATTAAATGAAATGCAAAGAATATCCGCGAAAAACTTAATTGAGTCTAAACGGAAGTCTAAGGTTTACTACGACAAACATACACGTTTTCAAGTTAATCATCGAGTTTTGCAGAACGCCAGAAAGCTAAGACGAAATCTTCGAATATGTACATAATAATCGTAGCACTCTGAGAAGTCGGGTCTTGGACATGGCTGGTGTGGAATCCGTCAAATTAGTTATCACGCTGCCACCCATCGCGGAACTGAACACCGAATGCGCTGCTATATTTGGCGCGAACATGTTAATAAAAGATTATCATCTTTCATTATTGTACCTAAAGGAGCGCACGAGGGAAAACTGGAACCGGAACTCGCGCTAATTTTCGCGGGAAGTATACAACTAACAAGGTTCAGGGCTAATCGTGCGGCCCTCAGTGGACGGTCCCTAACGCAATTTGGTTCATCCTTAAAGAAATTAGTTATAAAAAATTGTAAAGGATTAAAATTGTCATTCCTCTCGCGTGCAATTGCACAATTACTGGGCCTAACCAGATTAGAAATGGAATATTGCGGGCCATCGTCCGATAATAACGTGCTAAGTGCGTTTGCCTCTAATTTAATATTATATAAAACATTGTATCCACTAAGATTACACAACTGTACGTTCGTGGAAACCCAAGAAGACCAGGGGGTTGAAATGGAGGAAAATGCCATGTGTGTAGAGCTGGATGCCTTTACTGAGCTGGAGTTAGGGCCGGTAGAGGAGGCCTTGTCAATCTTTCAGGCCTATAACCAACTACATGAACTGATTCTGAAGTTTTGCGGATGGATAACGGGGCAGACGCTGTGGACGATCATCCGAGCTATGCCGCTGCTAGAATACGTAGCATCAGATGGACGCACCATCATACGGGGCGAATCCGCTTTGGACACATTGGCTGACCTCAACCGCCTGAAGACACTGGATCTAAACTACATGCACCCGACAATACATGGATATGTGTTTAGATTATTGAATACACTGGAAGAACTATCTAAAAATTGTGGATGTGGAGGGGTGCCCACAAATTCGCAAGCTAACCGTAAATTGCGGAACCCAAGCAGTTAGACAATTCCAACGCGAATCGCATTAAACAATTGAGTACCACCGTCAGATATTATCGAGGACGATGAAGATTTTAAGGAGAGATAACTGTTACGTTCCGAACAAAATTATTATTTTTGCTCTATCCGTCGGCGGTAATGTGGCTTGATAATGCGCTTACATTGTGAGAATTTCCAATTGAAATATAGTATTGCCTTTGACGTGTTTAAATTTATTTTATTTTATTACCGCGATTAATGTATTGTATATAACGAATACGTTCGCTGGAATCAACGTCGTCTGAAGATACATGTCTTCGAATATTCTCGAACTCGCATTCCAGCGTACCTCGTAAACATATACAGTATTTTATCGATAACTGTCCACAACATGGATCCGGCCAGGGACAGTTATCGGACAGGTAAACTATTCTTTGACTTTTTCCGAACGTAGAAAAGGAGAGTGATGCTCGAGAGGCCTCGGTTGCCGAGACCTGTGGGGGCAACCGCAACTTCCCGCGTCTCTTTCTCTTTCCCGTACGCTGTCCATCCTTGCGCCCGAAACATTCATTGTCCATTACACAAGTAAATATCACCGCAATTATATCTTATTTGGTATAGTTTTCATTAGGAAAATGCCACGAATATGTGGTGAAAGTTCCATAAAAAATAATAAAAAATAAAGAAATTTGTCATTGGATTAGTAGTGGTCTCACACCGACATACTCGATCCGTATTATGTTACACTTCTCGGCGACCGAGGCCTCTCGAGCTTCACAGCCCATCACGGAGTATGTATACACCGCGGAAATGGGGATAGTTCTGGGGCAGTTATCGGCCAGATATTTGGGACAGTTATAGATAAAATACTGTATAGACAACAGAGACAGTATGTAAATCGTGCGTACCAAGGTACAAGGAGAGGATTTACTTTTAAAATTAATATTATTGTGAAGGCATCGTTGGCAACGCTTTGCGTTGTGGGATTACCCTAGCATACCCTAGATTTCTCCTCTACCATCGAAGGATTCTCTTAATAGGATCGGCAAGCGGTAGTCAGAGAGGGGAGAGAGACAAACCTCCGAACAAAGGAATTGGTTAAGAATGCGCGTAGTGGGAATTCGGCTGAGGAGCCCAAGCTTTCCAAAACCGCGAGAAACAGCGTATGAACGTATAATCGCAAGGTGCGTGTCGATGTTTCCACAGGGTGTTAGAGCGAGAGTTTGTCGCAAGTCGTTAAACGTAGTTTCACCAATTTCGGGCAAAAGACTCTATCCGTGTTTATATCAGAATCCAACTTCTATTCTTACTAAATTAATATTCTTTCAAACCAGTGGATTGTCCTAATATTCTAGCTTATTTCGTTCTAGTGTAGCGAGTTGAACCACGTGTGGCGCGAGAACGGATCGGTAGACCGACGCGTCTTAATCGAGTGTGTGTCTCTCTTTCTTTTCCAGATCTATGAGCAAATTGTACGAAAGCGCCTAAACGTTTTTACGAACGCACATATACCTACACATACATATATATAAATATATGGTTATCTATATTATTATAGTAAAAGTAATTGGATCTGTTTGGTGAGTGTTTCCGATATTAACATAAATATGCTATTTTCTTGTATAATATATAATGTCCATAGCGTATGGATAGTCTCTAGCAATCAAGATTCTTGATTTTGTGATATCCCTAGTTGGGGATTATCCACGCGCTGCGGCATTGCCGCCCGATTTTTTGAATTGATGACCGACTGTTGTTTTACTGCCGAGTTGTCGGCATCTGTCGTTTCATTATTCATATAGTTATTTAATTGTTATTTATATATTTATCTGTTATTTATGTATGTACTCATCTTTTATCCATATGTTGACTAGTCAATCACATAAAAAACCATTCAATTGTATAAATTCGAAAATACGAGTTTATTCGCACATTTATGACTTCCAGTCTCGATTGTATAAAACATTGCTAGAAAATGTTTATTAGGGCTGCTATTTCGAAGTTACGATACGAAGCTTGAGACTACGTTTACAATTTAGTTTTCAAATCCATCGATGATTTAATTAAACATCTAAAACGACGCTTTTCACAGGGAAACTCGTACGAATACTATCAACAGGAAATTGCAAAAATTCGAATGAATCGGCATGAATCCGTTCATGATTTTTAGGACCGTTTAAAGATATTAATAGGTAAATTCCATAGTTCTATAAAGGATAAATACGTAGACCAGGCAGATAGCATAGTCGCTTTTGCGAAGTCATCAGCACTAAATTCGTTTAATCGTGGTTTACCGGCCGAATTAGCAAAAGCAGTAGCTGTGCGTGACCCGCCGACGTCGATCATTTATAAATCTTTCTAATTTCCTTTTCGATCTTATATCACAGTCAACCCTAAAGAAGGCACCCTTCTTCCTTCGGGTTCGAACGAAACACGCGCTAGGCGCGTCATAAAGATAAAACGACTTCTGAAGAATATTTTTTCCATTTTGGAATGAAGTGATTAGAAAAATACTAAACAACCAATGTATGCGACAAATGTTAGCGTAATCTTATCTACGAGTGCTTCCGTTATGACTAGACGTTGGTCTTTTTGCATTTAGAACTAAAATTTATGTGTAAAACATGCGAGCGGAAACATTTGTGTAGATTTTGAGCACATTATATTACTCTATATTCGAATTTTTAAAACCTCCTTGATGAGAAAAACGTGACTGCTGTTTGTTGAAACTGTTTGAGAATTATATCGAAATGCGACACTAAAGAAACGCAGTATTTGCCGATGGTAGAAAAAATTTAAAAGTGAAGACGATAATTTTGTTAATGAAGAACCTGAACGACCAAAAATGAAATTTCCAACGTAATACAATCGAGAGATTTGTAATTCGTTAACAGAATATATCGGTGCCTACTTTGATCAATAATTATTTGATTTATAAAACTGTTTTTCATCTTTAGTCCTTGAGATATTTAGAAAAAGAGCCTCTACATTCTCTAATTAGAGGTTTGTTTTCTCTCCTTGACTCTCAAATTATAGAAATTGGAGGAGGATGGAGAGGGGGATATAGAGAGGGGAGAGGCAGGTAGAGCGATAAAGGGCCTGAAAGAAGGGGGGAGCAGCGAGTGGGGGGATGGAAGAAGGTGGCTTGGAGATGGAAGGTAATAGAGGAGGTGAGGGAATACACATATTTGGGCGATACTGTAAGGAGAGATGGGGGTCAGGAAGCACATGTGGCGGCAGGGCTAAAGAAGGGGGCGGCAATAATGGGGAAAGTGTGGGGGATAGGAAAGAGGAAATTTGGAAACGACTGGTACGTTATGGTGATGGGGGAGGGGTTATCGGGATATCTAAAGTCATGGGAGCATGTGTTTGAAATTTGTATGAAAACAGATGAGGGGGGAGGGGAAGGGTGGAGGAGTCGAGGGAAAGGGCGAATGGTAGGAGAATAGGTGAGGATGAGAAAGATGAGACAAGACGGTATGTGATGAATGATGATTGTGCCTTGATGGATTTTCTCATGCGACGGAATGTAGAGCAAAATGTTTTCATACGTGCTATGCGTGCTATTAGTTAGGAATCATCTGACGCGTCTGATCATGACCAACTAATTCTACTTCCTGCGTATATTAAAGCATGCGAACCCGACGGATCTTTAAAATTGATTTTCTCGAAAACGAAGCGTCAAACAAAAAAATGTTATACCTTTTCTTTGATTTATTTTCACATGTAGAATCACCCTATGCCCGCTTTTATATAGGCTTTTCACCCGTATGGCAATATTTAATATTTTGTCAAGGTCATCGAGGTCTGGCCGTCAGCCCTCATCTACAAATTCATCGAATATTTGACTGCAATTAAGAGAAAATATGTCTAAGACGTGATATTATTGCCTTGTACACTTCAAATTATTTGTGTACTACCGGTTATACAACCTGCGTTCCTTGAATTATTCATTCGATACTTTGCAAACGTTAAGAAAAAGGAAGTGTAAAAGTGATCTAATGGGAAACATTTGTTAGCGTCAACGCGTTTTAAGAGAGATTTATGGCAGGGTCTTGGCATACGTGAGATCTTAAAGAGGGATGCTTGAGATTAAACAGAACCGTCGATGGACGATGGCAGGCGACCGCGCTGGGTCTTTCGGCTATCGGCCATTACGGGGGTGTTTATGAGAAACAGATGAGTGAACGTTTGGAATAACTTTATGAAAGAGATAGCGACGAGTGCGTTGCGCAAGGATTGGGACTCTGTCCTGGAGGAACTGGCCACGGAATAGGGAAGACAGGGGTGCCTTCTGGTAAAAGGACTGTATTAGACCGCTCAGCACTTATCCCAAAACCTTGAAGGTATACAGTTCTAGCTCTATATTCGAGATTTCTCCAATAAATTTTTAACACATTGTTTGTTTCACATCCTTCGTAAACCGTTCCCTATACATAATGTATATGGATACTTGACACGCATCACAATATTTTCGTTGCATTATCATCAGAGTCTACATCAACAGTCCAGAAAATCTTTATATGATTTTTCTTATCGTTGGACATGACAGCGTATGATTCAGGACAACGAATTTCGAAACGGGATCTCCCCTTCTGTGTTTCACATGTGCCAAAATTAGGAAACGATTCTACGAAGGGACGAGCTCATCTGACGTGTTACAGTCCTTTAAAATCACTTGCAGATACTCGACATCCACAGTGCATCATTTCGATCAGCAATTGCTATTTCAGTATTATTCAGTTACATCGTAGACGTTGTGTCAACGCTATTTATTTATTTATTTCAAACGTAAGAGGAACATATACTTTTTTTCATTGTAACAGAAGTAGCAAACTAGTAAGATTGAAATTTCCAAGTTGATATACAGTCACTCCCATTAATATTCGGACACTCTTAAAAAGACGATAACTTGTTTAATATTGGACCATACGACTTGGACTTTTTTGAGAAGTTAGAATAATTAGTTTACTACATGACGTGAAAAAGAAAATTTAAAACAATTGGAATTGGTCGGTATTGCAGAGAAAATACTAAAAGTTGTGTTTTACAAATTTTTTATGTGGCTTATATTGAAAATTTAAAACACACATTTTGTAGATCTGTATCAATTGCATACATTTTCAAATTTTCATCCAATTTGGATTACGTGGAAAACAGCGACAGCCATCGAATGACGTAAGAATCCTTCGATTTATTACAGTTTAAGGCCGAAAATTGTGAAAAGCTGCAATTTTTACCATCTTCAAACAGTTGTAGCTCATTGCAACGTTTGCCGATTTCGGTGAAATATTCAGAGTGTATACAGTTGACACAGATCTACTAAACGTATTTGTTGAATTTTCAATACGGACCCACATAAAACAGTTATAAATAACAACTTTTAGTATTTTCTTTCTAATTCCGACCAATTACAATTTTTTCAAAATTTCTTTTCTTCTACGTGTAGTAAACTAATTGTTCTAACTTCTAAAAAAAAAATCCAGGTCACATGATCCAATATTAAAAACGTAATCATCTTTTAGAATGTACGAATATTAATGGGAGTGACTGTAAGTAGACTGGATTTTGTGCATTTATTTTAAAAGTGAGTAAGCTAAACACAAAATAGTAAAAGCATTAATTAACAGAATTTAGAAATCCTGTTATATTGGTTTTAACGTACTACAATTATTAAGAAAGGGGTATGCATACATCTGTTTCAAACCTGTTTGTTATAATTGAGGAAAACCGTTTTTATTTTGTATAAATATCCGCAGTCTAAACATAAGTCTTGGTGCTATTATTAATAATGATCTACGATCAAAATTTTAAGATTTGTTTTTTTTTTAAATACTGTTTAACATCTTCTGTTGGGTTTCACTGTTTAAAGTTTTTAATTTATATCTTTTTTCACCGTTTCGTATTGCGTTTACATAGTTTCATTTGAATTACTTCAATATTATATCGAATACTTCTACAACTTAATGGCTTATTATTTAAAGCTTGTTCGGTCTTGGATACGCAGGGATTATGAGTGTAATGAAGTAAACCCAATAACTGCACTAGTTTAATGAACTGCGGATGAGGTTATTACAGGCACGTGATTTATAGCCGTAGCGGAAGCGAAGAAGAGTGAGTCCCGTGTCCGAGCGTCGAGGATGTCTCCGTAGACAATTGCCTATCGCTGCGTTTACAGCGCACTATTAGGATTGTCCTCTTGGATGGATATACGATTAGATCCCCAACAAAGCTCATTAAGGGTATCTCTTTATATCAGGAAAATTTTCACAATTATTAGCGTGTTCTTCAAATTTTACAAATATGATTTGTTGAAATGTATTTCAGAATATAAGTTAAATTCTAAAACGAATTAATGTACTACGCGTTCTTTGCAATTATTAATAATTTGAGCTAAAGTTTTCCGGTATTGTAACTTTACTACCTATAAAGACCATGTTTTTGTTTCTTAATTGAGATAGACTGCTATTATAAAAGCAGACTATATTATGGAAGTCATAACAATCACATGCAACACAATGTCGATTCTTGTTAAAACATTCTTACACAATCATCTTGAAACAGAATCATAAATCAGAAAATTAATGTATCTGGTTTTCAAAAATTTATATAAAATCTTGCATTCTAACTTGTATAAGGTACAGAGTATATTAATCAATTGTTTAAACTTTTATAGTGGCTTTTATTACGACGACTCATGTACCTTTACATTGACTATAAATCCAAAGTTGTACTGTATTTTACCGGTTATTGCATTAACGTTAAATTAAAAATTGTAACATGACGAGGAACGAGCATCCTTGTAACGTGACGAGGAACGACCCTAAGCAACGCGGCCGGGACCTCGCGAACCTTCTAGAACATCATGAGGCGAGAAGCTTCTCGACCCCTAGTAACGCGTTATCGATAAGGATGGCAACGCCTTGATATAAATATCGGTAGATTGCCGCGGAGCGCGCACTTCGCTGCACCTGTGGGAGAGGACTAGGTGAAACCACGGGATGGGAGAGTACGACGCAATGCTATCGGACGCCCTGCAGCCCAGGAGAGGACAGTGGTTACACATGGTCGCCTCTCTGGATATATGGGAGAGGACGGTTAGGAACAAGGTAGCATTCGGGCCGCCTGAGGGTGAAATCACCTAGTGCCTACGGTACGTTTCGGAGAGGACGGTCGAAACAAACCGGTCGCCAAACGTACTGGAACACACAGGTGGAAACCCAGACGCGGTCGCTCTTTCAGTTGGAGAGTACGATTGAAATAAACCGGACGCCCGATTATGGAGATTCGTATAATTATTTAAATATTTAAACAATTCGTTGTTAACCCTGTCAAATTTTTCAATTCCTCATAATTCCATCCAAGTTCCATATAAATTCAAATCTTGTTGAATTGTTCAAATATCCATTATTTGTAATTTTTGCAATCCTTGCAGAATACCTACCCCCACAATAAATATATATGTTCTGCGACCTTAGATAATCAATTCCTGAGTAATTTCTCGAACTCCTACCGCATCATTTCTACAAGATTCTAATTTCATGACTAGTCATGCTTGTTTAATATAATGCTGATTGCATTAAAAAGTATTCTATTATATAGTATAAGTCTACATTAATTAAAAATATACGCTTGAAATTTATTATCCACTTTGCGTAATTGGTTAATAATAGGGAAAATCTTGTTGTCAAAACTAACTTCAATTGAATATATTTCTTGTTTCAGAAGGATTACCTACAACATGGTGTGGATTAGTGATTGTAGAAATTCTTCATCGATGTATACAATCATTGGTCTTGCAGCAATCATTTGTGTCGGAGCCGTCCAAGCACAACTTCGACAAGTGAGCGTGGTAAGACATAATTATTTATGTTTCACTTATTTCTTGTTCCCAGATATTTTCTTGTTGAAAGAATTATACTTAATAATTATAGTCAATATACTATTCTTAGTGCAATATTACTAAATTATATGTGTAAATGATTACATGAGAAACTATATAGTTCAATTATATCTTATTGCTAGGAAATATGGCATACTAATATTTCAATAACGTCATACATTTAATTATCATGTAAAACATAGAAACGCTTGAACTATGTTTCATTACAAGCCAATATTATCTACTATTAATTCTTATGCTTAGGAATAATAGTTAATAAAGTGACTGAAGTTAAGCGATATTTCCGCTGTACCCGATTACATATTTGTCAATAAGATATTAAATGTTTAACTGTCATATTCTTTTTATACAACAGCGTCTTGCACACATTTTTCGAATCGTATTGTTCCCGCCGCAGCCAGGCCATCGCAATAGGTTACGTTATATTAGTTATATCGTTATATGTAGTTTACATTATATTAGTTATATCGTTATACTTAGATTACGTTATATTAATTATATGGTTACATTTAGTTCTCGGCGCTAGGATTAACCCCTTCCCGTACTTTAGCGAGTCAGATTCGCGATGAAGATTTTGGCCCAAATACGAATATCGCGAGTCAGACTCGCGAACAGATACTTGGGCCAAACATGAACATCGCGAGTCAGACTCGCGACCAGATACTTGGGCCAAACGTAAACATGACAAGCCGAGCTCGCGGACTGATTTTTTGACCTTTACGATCGTGACTGAATGTTCCTATCAGTACCTCATGACAGTTAGTCACCATTCTTATCGTTGCTGTTACGAAGCAGTTCAATTATTGAAATTTAAGAAACTCCTACAAAATGCAAGATACAAAAATGTTAAATGAAGGCAGTGATAACGAATCCTCTGATAGTGACGCGTTTGTGCCAGTCGTAAAGCGTATAAGGCGTATGATTATAGATGAGAGTACTGAAGAGGAGAGTACGACACAACAATCATGGATTTGGCAAAAAGTAAAAAACACACCAATAGTTTGTAGTTCGTATTGCGACTATTTACAAGCATCAGTTTGATCTGTTTAGCGCGCGTCGATGCCTACCGCTTGGGCCCAAGTTTCGTCGAGCTAAATGGCACGGGAAGGGGTTAAGGTTGTATGGCGTTTTGTTCTCACATTGGACCTACAGGCTACAGACCCAAAAAAGTGTCGTGATCGAGGTTTGCCGATCGGCGCAAGGTTTGCCGCACCGTGCCGCACGGTGGGGGATTGTGTCTCCTACGGGTTTGAGAGTGGGGTTTTGTACCCCCGCACGGGATGATCAAGGTTTGCCGATCGGCGCGAGATCTATTACTGTACCTTTCTCCGATTTAGCAATAAAGCGTTAGTGTGACAGTACAGTGGTCTGTGAATTAACCCATTTTATCTCGAGAACAACTGTTTCCACGAATCTCGAAGAAAGTCCAAATGAACGTCTGTTTACTTTTTTTTTTGTAAACACGCTGTGGAAATGAGAGAGAAAACAGGGTCTCAATCTGGTCATACATACGGACTAACGGCCGGCTCTCTCCGCATCCTCCCACGCCCTAATCCAGGCATGTCCAGGAATAGCTCACTTGGACGCGTTTTCGAGGGAGACGCCTACTTTTCCCGACCGCGCGTCTCGCTCCCCGTGGCGGCCGTAGTTCTCCGAGCTCATCAGGCTCGTACCTACCGCTTGCGGTATGTATTGCGTGTGGCGCTTTGGGGCGACTCACATAACCATAGGTTTCCACATCACCCATGAGGTACTATGGTCAATGCGTTTTTTTTTTGTTAGTGGTATCCGCTATAGGCCTATTCCACTGCGTCGCACGATAATTTCGAAAAAATAAATTTGGAAAATAGTTTTTATTATACTGTCAAAATTTTACTAACAATTAGGAAAGCTTGCAATATCCGCATCGAGGACAATAGCGAGGAATCGTTCAGCAGTGTACGTTGCTCTGTTTTAACACTAGAACTACCGAACAAGTCAAAATGACTGGTTTCTAAATTTTTCTTTTACAAATATTGAAATTATAAAAATGTTTTCCGTAGTAATGTTTTAGTCAAATTCTCTATTAGAATACATATTTAAAGAAAAGTTGTACGGAAGTTGAATAAATGCATTCTTGTCGTTATTAGAATGCAATATACACCAGTCGCGTTTAGCGCTCGGTAGTTCTAGTGTTAATGCTACGCATTTTTGAAAACGAACATTGGCACAAATAAGTCGATCCGAACATTGAAAAAATTCGGATGGCAAAATTTCTTAAAATGGAATACTTCGATTCACTTAAAGTTTTGAAGCATGCTTTCCTAATTTGTCAGTAAAATTTTGACAGTATAATAAAAACTATTTTCCAAATTTATTTTTTCGAAATTATCGTGCGACGCAGTTGAATAGGCCTATAGGGGATGCCACTGACAAAAAATAACGTATTGACCATAGTACCTCATGGGTGATGTGGAAACCTATGGGTATGAGAGTCGCCCCAAACCACCACACGCAATACATACCGCAAGCAGTAGGTACGAGCCTGAGGAGCTCGGAGAACTACGGCCGCCACGGGGAGCGAGACGCGCGGTCGGGAAAAGTAGGCGTCTCCCTCGAAAACGCGTCCAAGTGAGCTATTCCTGGACATGCCTGCCCTAATCACAACTAATTCTATTCCCATAATCTTTGCATTGTAGTCTGTCATCCAGAATTTGATCTAGTAATGGAAAGATCATGTGAATGGAATGAGTTGTGGTTAGGTCGTAGAGGGGGCGGAGAGGGCCGGCCGTCAGACCGGCCCGACCACACATACGCGAATCCAAGAGTAGTCTTTCAAAATTGAAAGCTCACCTATGTATGACCGGAGTGAGACCGTGTATTCCCTCTCATTTCCACAGCGTGTTTACGAACGCCGTTAAGCGATCGCCTATACTGATATACGAAAATCCAAGAGGGAAGATTCCATACAGTATTAGCAATAGTTTTTTGCGAATATCTCGAAAACTAAAACCGAACGACGGTAATATGTATAGGGCAAAGTTGTTCAGAATGATGACCTTGACATGTTTCAACGTCATCAAAATCGGTGAGGAGGACCAACTTCTATACAATACGTTAGATAATTTATAGTAAAAGGGAGGAAAATTACTTTAATAGAACCATTCACTTTTCAAATAATTATTTAAAAGAAGCTGCCAATGAATTATTGGAAGTTCCATGTTTGTTATGCTTACCATTCGTATTTCTGCAGCTGTTCGCACATGGTGACAGAGCTCCAGGTGACAGTCCCCTTGAAACGTATCTGAAGGATCTGTACCGCAAATACAACTATTATCCTACGGGTCGAGGTCAGCTGATCGTTGTAAGTATCTGCATTGTACGAATAATTTATAATTATTATTTATGATCTTTATTATGTAATTGTTACTGCATAATTTGATAACTGTATAATCTTTATTGCATGAAGAAGAATGAAAGACGACATAATTTTTTACATCATTTTATATAATTTATTTAACTTATTTTTATTATTATTTTATTAGCTTCAATTGTGTGTTGTGCAAAATTGCGAAACTGTTTCCGACAGATTTTATTTTTGCTAGCACTAGTGTATATTTATTATGAAATATCAGTTATGGTATAAAAAAAAATAGAAAAGAAGACTTACCTGTACTTTAGAGGACCAAAAATTTTCAAATTTTCTGTATGTGACACTACAGATTTTAACGAGAAAATGATAGACGTGTAAGTTTTAGTACACGAAATTCAAATTTTGGTTACTGGAGTTCACTGGTTGTAAAGTTATAAGTCGAGCGCATGCGCTGGATAAATGGTGGGTGTTCAGCGTATCGGCTAAGTACAGTATTTCATCGTTAATTGTCGTCCAATTCTGAACAAGAATCGTCGCAAAACAATCCCTCCTTCCGCGGAGTACACCCCGTCAGGGGCCGTGGAGCTCGAGACGCCTCGGTCGCCGAGAAGTGTAACATAATACGGATCGAGTACATCGGTGAGACCACTACTATTCCAATGACAAAACTTCTTTATTTTTTATTATTTTTTGAGGGAACTTTCACCAATTTACTTGTGTAATGGACGATGAAAGTTTCAGGCGCAAGGAAGGATAGCGTATTGGAATCAAAGAGACTTGGAGAGGTCGCGGTCGCAGCGCCGGCGTAGTTCAAGGGCCCACGTGTCTTCACAGTGTAATACCAATAAAAAAACTTTTTTATTATTACTTATTTTTTATGAGACTTTCTCCAATATATTTGTGGCATTTTTTTGATTAAACTGATACCAAACACAACATAATTCGGATCATATTTACAATAATTTTCCGAAACTTTTATCGTCCATTACTCAAGTAAATACCATTGGAATTATATCTTATTTGGTATCATTTTCATTAGAAAAATGCCACGAATATGTTGGTGAAAGATCCATTAAAAAATAATAAAAAATAAAGAAGTTTTGTCACTGGGTTAATTGTTGTTTTCACACTGACATACTTGACCCGTATTATGTTACAATTCTCGGCGACCGAGACCTCTCGATCTCCGCTGTCCTTTTCTACGTTCGGCACAAGTCAAAGAATAGTATCATCTGTACATTAATCGTTGCCAGCCGGTCCCGTGGTGGCGACGATTATTGATGAAATACTGTAGTACTGAGCGAGAAACTTAAAGCAGTAAAAGGATTAAAAGTACTAGAAAATAGTTTATGAAATAAATAAATGTCCATTTAGCTCCCGCTTCCTGCAATAGACAGACAATAGAAAATAGATAATTTTTATTTTGTATAATACTCCACAATCTATTGATCACGAAATAAAGTTGTTTTTGTTCTATTTCATTTGGTCATAAATATTAAGGAATAAATATTTTATATAATTTAGGAAGGAAAATATCGAGAGTTCGTGTTGGGAAAATATTTGCGTGAAAGATACTCAACTTTCATGGGCGATCTCTACACACCACAATCTGTCTCCGGTCTGAGTTCAGATGATGACAGTACCAAGATGTCTTTGCAACTTGTTCTCGCAGCAATGTTCCCGCCAAACTCAGAACAAAAATGGAACCCACGTTTGAATTGGCAACCGATTCCTACAAGATATTTGCTCCGAGTTGAAGACAATATCTTTCACCCCGAAGAATGTCCTTTGTAAGTATCAAGGAAGTAAGGAAGTATATTTTTAAGTAGACCGCAGAGTTCGTGAAGATATGATGATTTTTATTCTTAATTGTATATGGAACGTACTATTAACCACAGTAATTTAATGATAAGCATTATTTAAAACTAGAAAACGAGATTAATAAGATAAAATAAAATTGTATTTGTCTTGAATTATAACAAATTCTTTCAATCTGAAACAATTTATATTTCTTTTCATTAACAAAAATATAAGTTCTTACATAATTTAGTATGCTAGTTTTAAAAAGTATCAAATATATAAACTAATGTAGAAATTAAATTAGAATATTTGTTGTACAAAACTAAAATTAGGTTGTAACATGTAAATATTCTGCTTGAATCCTTAGTGCTTGCATATACATTTATAATTGAGAATATATGTATTCATCCATTTATAAATACTATAAGTAGTGTCATGACTAATAATTTGAATAATATAACGAAAACGTTACAAATATATATTAATACAAGTAATAGACAAATGTGCTAGTCAAATTGAAAAAGAAAGTACTAATATTAAGAAAATATTAGAAAAATTTTGATATTTGTTGTGTTGTATTCCGGGTGAAAATGAACTTTAACTCGAATGTTCACTAATATAAATATATATATATGTTTTTTCGATGTTAAGGTTTATTCCGAAAGTACACGATATTGAAGACTTTGTAAGTACAGTGCTCGGCAAGTTCGGAGTTAGAGTCTGAATGATGAATGCTTTAGATTTAGGAATACGCGTACTTATATCTATAAAGTGGAAGGGAAAGGGCAAGGATGGAGCTGAACTCTGGACGTTGTGATTCAGGGTTCGGAGGTGATTCTGTCGAAGGTGGTCGAAAACATCTTACTCACTAAGACAACGCGATGCTTTGTGGATATCGCGGGTTGGTCATCCAACAGTTGCTCTTTATGACAAAAATTACATCTTCTATGATTATATTGCTATTTTTTATTCGCGCTATGCATATGTGTAAGTGTATAAAACATTGATTAGATTTTATAAATATAAATATACATTTTGTTTCCAGATTCTTAGAAGAATACGACAGAGTGTTACAGTCGCCCGAAGTAAAAAGACAACTTTCAAAGGCTTATTTATTTATGAAGAATTTAACAATTTTTACGGGGAAAAGAGTAACCACGCCATTAGATATGTACTATCTCTATCATACGATAAATACTGAATACTCGAGTGGTTTGTGGTTACCAGAGCCGATAAGTAACCTTATCTCTGATGGCGTCTTAGAACGTGGAGCTAGATGGGCCTACGATATTGCCAGCTCTACACCGACACTCAGGAAGCTATCCGCAGGTATGACATCTCTTCCCATTTTCCATTTGTAGTATGATCTATATTAATAAAATTTCGAGTATCAAAAACACAACTCTGACTCGTACACTATTTTCTTGTATACTAATTGTAAATGTCTTATGTACGCTTATGGCCAAAGTAATATTTCCGTTGTTTGTCATTACCGTAAAAATTTTTGAAAGGAAAAGTATTTGCTCTGAAGAAATAAATATTGCGATACAAAAATTTTTCTTTATAGATCATACTTTTCCAAATTTTTAAGCGATCTATATCATTTTAGACGCCGTTAAACAGTATACAAATATCGGAACCAATATTTACCTTTTTGAAACAAGTATTTTTATCGTACAGTATATCGTAATATGCTATCGTTGTCGCAAAACGATGTTAGGCGCGACTTGAAAATTATCGGATCACTTGAAATGCCAGTTCAGTGCTGAGAAAAACTATTGTAAGCAGCCACGTGGCGAGCGGTCACTCGAGTTTACTTGTATTACGATGATTGCACTCAACGGTCTCGTGAAGGACGAGATGATTTCGAGTGTACAATGTGATAGAAAACGTTTGTATCAGTGCCCTATTTCACGACTGAGAAAGCAACAGTGTAAAGCACGTGTTAACAAGTCAGAGACTTGAAAAGAACAGGAGTAGACAAGCGACGTTTCCGGTACACGAAAAAAGCAGCAAACTCAAGCAAGGCTGTCCCTCATTGGCCACCAGGGCTATGCGCAGACTCTGATTGGCCAGTAAGAGACAACCGACCGATCTATTGGTTGCCGTCAATACGATGTGATCGTGATTGACGGCGATCAAGCGGGAGCACCCCGTTGGCTGGCAGAGCAGCACGTCGGGATCTGATTGGACAATAAGCGCGTTACCATCGATCCAAATGATCGATTGGCTGTTGCTGAATCGATGAGCACGCCGTTAACCGCGTGTCGAGTCAAGCAACATGGAGTCTGCAGACGTGCTGCCGCCAACCTTACGCAGTCGAGCTGTCTTGACAGTGTGGTCTTCAACATTCTGCCCCCCATCAGCGACGGAGTTGATGATCAAGATGAGCCTCTCAGAGTTCACGGTTCCTTGGAGGAGTGTCCAGGTAGAATTGCTAATTTGGTGATCGGTCGTGTTAGAGTGGTGGTAGCGGTCTTCAATGTTACCACTTACAATGGTAAGTCCTTCCTTGCCAGGGTGCAGTGAGATGACTCGTGCAAGGGGCCACTTGCATGGAGGATACCGCTCATCTGAAAGGAGAACTAGTGAGCCAACCTGGATACGATTTGAAGCATGATACCATTTTGATATTGCGAGCTGTCGTTGCAGGTATGATGACGACCACTTTGCCCAAACAGCTGGGTTCTCTCCTGGACCAGTTGCCAGCGAGAGAGTCTGTTCAACGAGACGTCTTGGAGAGATGGTTCTGGAAGAGCTGTCATAGCACTGCCGATGAGGAAGTACCCTGGTGTCAGTGCACAAACGTCGTCAGGATCATCCCTGAGCAGCTCCAGTGGTCGAGAATTCAAGATGGGCTCTATTTCAGCTAAAAATGTCGTAAGCTCCTCTAACGTGAGTGTTGACTCGCCGATTGTGCGTCCCAGGTGAAACTTGATCGATTTCACAACTGCTTCCCCCTTGCTTCCCATATGTGGCGCAGCCGGAGGGTTGAACTGCCAGCGAGTGCCATCACTGGCCAAGACATCTGCGAGGTGACGGTTCTCTTGTGAGAACTATACTATACTGAGTACAGGGTGTGGCATATACCGCGGCGTGCAGTGAATCTGCGATATGCCGCCATGAACCCGTCTGATGAGTAGTCGCCGACTAGCTCGAGGTGGACGGCTGACGTGGAAAAACATACAAACACGCAGAACCATCCTTTCTGCACCTTGGACCCGCATCCACGCCAAGTCTTGACTGTGATCGGTGCAGCGTAGTCTACTCCGGTGTGGGTGAATGTCCTCGATGGTGTGACTCTCGGTGATGGTAGTTGTCCCATGGGGTGTTGAGCTCTGATTTCCAGCTGCCTCGCACATTTGACGCAGCGGAGCACGTGAGCCTTCTCGGGTGATCGGCCTCCGATGATCCAGTAGTGTTGACGTATGTATGACAGCGATGAATCAGGCATCTGTCTGAGACATCTGAGAACTCGACATAGTGTGGTAGTGACTCCCAGAAGCTTGATCAACGACGAATACCCGTAGATCAAGTCCCATTGGTCGTCTTCATGAGACGTTGCTGCTACGAGTGACAGTCCAGGTCGAGCCTCCAAGTCCATTGAGCTGTCTGATGATGGCGAATGCGTTGACCAGTAATGAGTTGGCTCGGTGATCCAGGGTGGTCCCGTCCACCATAACGAGTGATCAATTAGCTGGGCGGTTGTGATGCCTCTCGATGCACAGTCTACTGGATTTTCGGCCCCAGGAACATATGTCCACTGAGCAGATGGGGTGGCCTCTTGTATTAAGGATACCCTGTTCTGTACAAAGTCTTTCCATTGGGAGGGGTGCGACTTCACCCATGAGAGAGTGACTGAGGAATCCGTCTACAAGCGAACATTAACACCGTCCAAATAACAGGTGTTTTGCACATACCATACGAGTTTGGATAGGAGGAACGCCGCAGTGAGCTCCAACTGTGGTATGGTGAGAGGCTTCAGCGGGGCTACCCTTGTTTTAGATATCACAAGCAACGACCGGGTTGGAGTGGATGGTGATCGGACGACAATGTAGACGACAGCAGCCATTGCAAGTTGCGATGCATCTGCGAAGCCGTGAATTTCCACTGATAAGGTGGCTGACATCCTCGTCCATCTTGGTACCGACACGCTGGCCAGCGATGTGAGCTCTGCTCTGATGGTGCACCATCTTCACACGCCTGTTCCTCAGGCGTGAGCTGACGAGCTGCATCAGCTGAGATCTCTTCCTGGACCCAGAATCGAGTCAATACGTCTTGGAGTGACTGGTGTATTGATTGGAACGTGACATGATGGGCAAGCCTAAGTGGTTCGTGTCTGGAGGCCACAGGCCCAAAAATGGTCCAGCCAAAGATGGTGTACTGTCCAATTGGAGAAGGAGGAGGACCCTTGACAAGCCCAGAACGGATGACTTGCGCGTAGTAGTCAGCCCCTATGATAAGGTCTACAGGTCTCGGAGTGACGAACTCCGGGTCTGCTAATGTCAGATGCCTAAGATGAGGCCACTCTGACTGAGCAGTCTGAAATGATGGTAGCGCAGTTGCCAAGGATGCGAGAATGTGTGCTGTCACAGTGACTGAGTCAGAGGAGTGAAATTACTCAAGGTGGATTGATACAGCACCTTTGGTCCGAGATGACTTCTGCCATCCAATGCCAATAATCGGAGTCGATGAGTGATGTCGCTGAATGTTCAAATGAAGGTTAATTCTGAACCTGGATCGATGAGCAGTCTTACGGTGTGAGCAGCAACCTGTGAGACGATGCAAGCCGTGCTGGTTGCCAAGAGCGTTCCTTGAAGTGCGCTGGAGCAGTCATGAGCAGTCCTTGAGCATCTGTCTGCTGGTCAGCGAGCAGCACCTTGGTGTGATGAGCTGGCAACGGACGCCGTGGAGCCAGAACGTTGTGTCGTCGGCCTGTCCGCTGGAGCAGGCGGGTGTAGCATGGTGTGATGCTGTTTCTCACACCGTTTGCGCAACACTGAGCTGCGACAATTTCTCACATTATGATGCCCCAAGCAGTTGTAGCACAGTCAGTGAGTTTCCACAGCGAGGTTGCGCTCTGAGTAGGTCATGTCCCTAAACTGAGGGCATGACACCACATAGTGGTCTCTACCGCAGACATCACATGGATATCTCGTCTCCAGCGCAGCTGCGGAAGGCCTGTGGTGAGCCGCATCCTGAGCTTGTGACCGTGAGCTTACGTAAGCTGCCCTGGATGTGGACTTCGGTGCTGTCGAATGGGTGGCTATGCGTGATCGGTCTGGCTGCGCCTGAGCGTGACTCGAGGCAGGTGCACGGTCTTCAATGTCTTCCGGAGCTGTCGCCGTGGTAGTGAGGAATTCTAGCACCTCCTTCGTCGAGCCCTGCGCCATCCTCCACTGTTCTAGTGTGACTAAGTCGAGCCTGATGGTGATGTGGTACACGATCATGGGTCTCCATATACCACACTCACTGCCCAGAGACTCGAGCATCTGCAACGCCTGAGTGGTCTCATGCACCACCTGATGAAGGTCAACTGCCTTCCGGGTGAGTGGGTCTCTGGAACACAGAGTCTCCTGTTGGTTCCGAATGATGTTCCTTTTATTCTCATATCGCTGGGTGAGTTTTTCGCATGCGGTCTGGAACGATGAGTTGATCGGTGGAAGTGAGCTGATCAACTGAGCAGCCGGGCCTGACACTGAGCCTTGCAGATAGTGCAGCTTCTGCGCACTTGCAATGAACAGTCACTACTCAACAAATCCAGCTCGAAGGACTACAAAATGTCGCAAAACGATGTTAGGCGCGACTTGAAAATTATCGGATCACTTGCAATGCCAGTTCAGTGCTGAGAAAAACTATTGTAAGCAGCCACGTGGCGAGCGGTACACTCGAGTTTACTTGTATTACGATGATTGCACTCAACGGTCTCGTGAAGGACGAGATGATTTCGAGTGTACAATGTGATAGAAAACGTTTGTATCAGTATTCTATTTCACAACTGAGAAAGTAACAGTGTAAACCACGTGTTAACAACTCAGAGACTTGAAAATAACAGGAGTAGACAAGCGACGTTTCCGGCACAAGAAAAAAGCAGCAAACTCGAGCAAGGCTGACCCTCATTGGCCACCAGGGCTATGCGCAGACTCTGATTGGCCAGTAAGAGACAATCGACCGATCTATTGGTTGCCGTCAATACGATGTGATCGTGATTGACGGCGAGCACGCGGGAGCACCCCGTTGGCTGGCAGAGCAGCACGTCGGGATCTGATTTGGACAATAAGCGCGGTACCATAGATCTAAATGATCGATTGGCTGTTGCTGAATCGATGAGCACACCGTTAACTGCGTGTCGAGTCAAGCAACCTGGAGCCTGCAGACGTGCTGCCGCCAACCTTACGCAATCGAGCTGTCTTGATAGTGCGGTCTTCAACACTATCGTTGATATGTTTCTTCCTCCATTCTTGAAATAAATTAGATATCTAAAGAACCTGAAGTTAGGATCTTGTATATTATTCGTTACGAAATTTATGAGCGACACGCTGATTTTAAGAATCTAATTAGTGTGCGTATCTTAGTACGCGTCGATTCCGATTTCGTCTATTCACTACTGTAAGAGGTTCGATGCTTTCTGTCTGGGTTTTATTGTGCGACTGCTGTTCCGTCACGCTAGGCCCATCGCCGCTGCCGAAAACAAAACGCTATTGCCAATCGAGCGACATCGACGCGGCTCAGCGTCTCGCGTAGAGAAGCGAAACCGCTCACGCACACGTGCATCTCGTATCACACTACCCGCCAAATTAATATTGGGTAGCCGGTTCAATGATTCGTGAGATGTGTGATTTTATTGAGAACTGGCGTTTCATCCCAGACCTGTTAGAGGATTCTTCAGTAAGGCTAATCTAACAGGCCTTGCCTTAGACGCGCGGAAATGCACGACGATCGCTCCACTTGTTCTACGAATTGCGATTGAATGAATAATAATCGAATTGTCCGAAGCTGACAAGATGAAATCTTTGAAAAAACTGGACGTCGTTTGCGAGAGACTAGTTGCCTGGCTCGAATGTGTCCATAGTACTTTTTCGTTGATCGAGATACTTTGAAAGCTTGACTTCGACTGACTGAGAGTTGCGTTTTTTGGGAGGACCCTTCGTTGTATCGTGAAGGCGGTCCTCCCTTCTTTTGGGCATCAATACGGTGACACCCATTGCCATGCAGAAAAGATGCACTGCTTGGTTCCTGCCGAACTCTGCGTTCCCCAATCAGCATATTCGTGATAACTTATCGATTTGCCTTAAGCGAGCCTGCACTGGAGAAAGCATGGGACCGTGCCCGACTCCCTCCGAGGCCGACGCTAGGTACTTGAGAACCGTACTTCTCGTTCGGGAATATCCTTCGTCAGTGCTAGATTTATGACGCCTAACTCTTAAGGAGGCAAAAAAAAAAATACGAAAGTTAGGCAATGGCTCGACTGGTCACCAAATGTGCATCGAGCGCCTAATCCTCGGAAGTGGCCTCCGAATCACGTAGGCGCCATAAATAAAGTCTAAAGAAAAGGCCCTTTTAACGGTTCCCTTGCGACGGAACATATATTTTAAATTGATATATGTACATATGATAAACTAGTGATAATGTATTGTGTATGAATGTTTTAGGACCGTATCTTCATCAAGTCAGAAGAACCATGCTGAATTCCACGTATGGAGGCATAAAAAATAACCGAAAACTGTATTTATACAGTGGATATGACACTAACATTGCTGCCCTTTTGAACGCTTTAGATGTTTACAAGTCTCATGTTCCTAAACCTTCCAGCTCTGTGATATTGGAGCTCCACGAAATAGATAACGAACTTTACGTGAAGGTATGTAAAAAATCTTAATAATTTTACCAGTGCTGTTAGTACAACAAAGATTAAACGTGGGAATTTGGAAGTAACGAAGTCGGAAAGCAAAATTGATATCGTTTACTGAGATACTTTATCTACATACATATACATATGTGACTGATTGGCGTAAATATACACGCGCAAAACGCAATCGATACACGTGTTATTAAAAGTCTTTTAAAGTTACTTGGATGTCCTTACGTGCTGAAATGATGGAACGATAAGATAAAAAAGAAAATTTTTGTAGCGTGTCTTCTGCTTGTTGAAAAAACTCGTAACTGTTAACTTCTTCGGCGAAAGATAATTGTAAATCGAGTAAAAGAAGTTAAATGTTGTGAGCATTGATATGAGTGATTGATATGATTGATATGATGAATGTAGTGAGCAGTAAATATAGATTTATTATATTTATTTGTCAGTAAATAACAAATTATTATAATTTGACATGCGGTACGACAAAGCTTAGTAGTAATGCTCGGTACAGACTATATAGGTCCGCTCACGGGTCCGATTAATTATAAATTACAGTCCTGTTCTGGAATAAGGCGACGGTGTTTGTTTCGAAATAAGGAAATCGCTATCCCATCACCTTCTTTTGAAATTGTTTGCTCGACATCGCTTAGTGCCAGAACGGGAGGGTATTTCATATTCGACTCTTCTCCAAGGAAACTTGGCTGCTCGGCCGACTACTTTATAGACTGCCGCTACCTCTCGCCTCTCACTCAATGTCTGTGTTCATCTTAAAGAACAAAGTCAACCCGAATAGCATACACCTAATCCGAAATACGGCGAATGCCGGTCCCGAGCCTTCGCCTTATATCGGAATAAGACTGTACATGAACATAGTTATAAATGCGCGTGTTCACACTAGGGGTACTGCTCCGCTCTAGAAGGAATATTTGATCAGACCGTGAACGGACCGATAGTCTGTATCGAGCCTAATACAATTTTCGATCTATAATTGGCTAATCCACGAGAATTGCAGAAATATGTCACAAAAACCACATTGTCACAATAATTCTAATATCATGCATTAGTTGTAACAATAAGAATTTGATTATTCTTTGTTTATTTTTTATAAATATCTTACCTATATCATTTCAATAATACTTATAATAAATGTACATAAAGTTTTAGTCGACAATTTTACCGGATGAATGATGTAGAAAATACGCGCAATTAAGTGAGATATTCTTACGTGACTTAAATAAGAAACGATTATTTATCGGGACATTTAGCATTTAGATTTAGAAATTGTTTACATTACAAATTGAGTCTATTTGTTAACATTTGATTTGTATATTTAGATTTTGTATTATTTGGGCAGTCCACCTGAAGTCGAAGAACTTGCGTTTCCTGACTGCAGAGATCTATGTCGATTGGAATCGTTTTTGCGAATAATCGAGGACTTGATACCGACACAAGAAGAGCTAACGTGCAACAAGCGTACGATAATGCAAACACCGTCAGACGCGGAAGTAGATTTGATGAGATTTAACACGATAGTTGACGCCAGAGCATCTGGAAATACTACTGAAAGGTACAAACGTCACATTTTGGGATGATTCTCATCTCGCCAAGCCAAAGAGAAAACATATACGGACATGATGAATGTAACCTCCTAATTTAAGTATGTGTTTTTGCTCTTGTGATGAAAACATTATACGAGCACCAACTCCTAATTTCTCTTTTTATTTATAAACTTTACGTATGTACTGGTATACATAAATATATATAAAAACTGTTATGTATTTGATTTTTCATATTCATTCTAGTGTGTACACTCCGTCATTCTTTTATAGACGTAGGGAACATATTTACATCAAATTTAGTATTACTGTACATATTTTTAAATGCATAGCAACATTTAGAAGGAGATGTAAACACAATTAGATCGCGCCGGGTTAATAGTTGCATACATTATTTAACAAAATCTCTAAATGCAGTTTTTTTTAACGGATACATGTATTGTGACGATGCAAATTTTGCGGTGGAAGAATGGCGCCGCTAACACACATGGGCCGAACAACCCAGAGACGACACATGTCTAGAACCCTCCCAACACCGGACTTTCCCCAAAAGGAACTCCAACAGAAAGGTTCTGATGCCACCTCTTCCCGCGGGAAGGAGTTCCATATCCGTGGCTGGTGTGGAAGCGCCCTGGAACTGTCGCGGACGCCCTATTCGCCGAGAGGCGATAGTTAAGAAAATTTCGGATGTCGTCGAGGGCCAGGGACCATCCGTTGGAGCCCCACACTTAAATATTTCGCGTGCGAGACCGAACAATTAGGCAAACCTGATAATGAGTAGAAAACCGCGAAGGATCACTGTCGTGCTGGCTTCCGTTCCGAACGTATATAATCTACCAAAGACCTGACTAGTATAAACTTGCAACGCGAGGTCTCGCTGGATTTTTCCGTAAATCGGGAAGTACCAAAAATTCGAATGTAAACCCGAGAAGCGGGTGGAAATAGACGAGCAAAGCCAAGCATTCAAATATCATTTACAATAACCCTACCTGAACTGTAATAAAAATTCCGACATAGTATGTAAACAATTTATATGCGACTACTAAAACGCAACATATAATAAACGATGAAGAATGCGCGAAGGTGCGCAAAAACCCCTCCGAGGCAATATGTCTATGGTGTCCTCGATTTCTTAGAAGTGGCCCAACAACGTAAATGTCCATAGACCGGGTGAGCAATGACGTCACGATTCGTACTATAGGTGGCTTCTACGTATTATTGGCAAATGGAAAAAGCACAATAGCCAGCAAGAACGCGAGGTCACAATAGACGTATTGCCTCCGAGGGTTTTTTGCGCACCTTCGCTCCGAGCGCGTTGGTTCGAAATCGGTGGTAATCGCCCATCGTCGGAGACAGTCGTCGAGACGAGAGTACCCCTGGCACTCTCGCCAGCCGCAGCCCCAACAATTCGGCCCCGATTCATTAAAATCACAACAGTCAAAGTGAATGGATGCGCGTTTCTTTACTTCGGAACCATCCTCTGTCCTTGTGAACCGCGTCACGTCGTGCGTTGTTTTATTGCAAAACAGAAAGTGTACGACACAAAACAAGGACCGTTACTCGGTGAGTACGCATTTCTGTGTTTTATGATTAATTAGAAATCAAAATTATTCAACATTATTTTTATTGGAATTAATTTTGGTAAACATTCTGAACAACTTTTCTTTCATCTACCCGGCGCTCGGATTTAGTTTCCGAGATAATTGCGAAAAACCTTTATTAAATTTTGGTTGGAAGTATACTTTCTTCTCGTACAAACTGTCAAAAGGAAATATAATCTATGTTGGTCTGTGGTTAGGTTGGTGGTGGGGGTGGAGAGGGTCGACCCTTCGTCGGACGGTCGGTCCGACTTCGCTTTGACGTTCTGCATTTTGTCAAAAAAAGAAATAAAAAAATAATGGTAAGTATAGACATCTAATGAATGTATACATCAGGGCTCGGAATTACTTACTTAGTTCTACCTCTACTCTTAGTCCTAGTTTTCCTAGGCGCGACGAATAGCAATTATAGAACACCTCTGATCTAATACGCTCTATCTCTATGGTCAATCTCAGTACAATATAAAACAACGTCTGAGTTAGTTAGATAATTTCGCGAATACAATTTACTGCGTCCGTACACTCACAAAAGTAGGCCTAATAACCCAGACCTACCCGGAAAGGAGAGAAGCTCCCCTGAACCCATTCCACTACACAGACCCGGCGACGGCAGACACCGTGTCTCCCCTTCCCCAGGGACTGCCCGTTGGACAAGTGGGTTCAGGACTCAAATGTCCGATGGCTCCCCGCATACTCCTTTTCTCCCGCTCCTCACCTTCGAGCTGGTGAGGAACGGAGTATCCGTGCTTCTGGTAAGGCCGGTCCTCCTAAGGGGAGCGTACTCAAACCCTAAGGACCTACCTCCTACCCTCCCCGGTGGGCGTGGTTACACCGGTCCAATTTCAGAGAATGTCTTCGATAACATACAGTCACCCCAGTAATATTCGGACACTCTTAAAAATACGATAACTCTTCTAATAGCGGGCAACACGATTTGGACTTTTTTATGAAAATCGGTAAACGTTGGAATGAGCTACAGCCGTTTAAAGATAGTGAAAATTCTAACTTTTCACAATTATCGGCCTTAAACTGTAATAAATAAAAGGATTCTTACATCTTTCGACGTATGTCACTGTTTTCCACGTTATCCGATTTTTATGAAATTTTCAGAATGTATGTAATTGACACAGGTCTACAAAACGTAGTTTTTAAATTTTCAATATAGGCCCACATAAAAAAACAAGAAAAATCAACTTTTAGTATTTTCTCCGCAATACCGACTAATTGCAGTTGTTTCCAAATTTCTTCTTTGCGTTATGTAGTAAACTAATTGTTCCTACTTCTTAAAAAAGTCCAAATTGTATTGTCCACTATTAAAAAAGTTAACATCTTAAGTGTGTCCGAATATTAATGGGAGTGACTGTATATCAAATCCAAAATCACATTCATGTAGATACTGGCAAATTGCAATATGGTAACATCGGCATATTTTTGTTAATAACTTTTTAATAAAAAACAAGCGACGGCTAAAACCTCTTAAAGGTTATTTAGAAAGGTGACCTTGATAACATATGTTAATACAGTATATCGTTTTAGTCTTCACTACTTAAAATAATTGCTATATTTTGAAAACTTCTACTGTTTCTAACTTTTTAATGAACAACGAGCACCGCCTAATACTTCTTGGGGTTTTCTCAGAATGATGTCCTTGACAACAGATGTCAAGGTCAAGGTCATTCGAGATGACTCCCCTCAACGTAACATTTCCCTTAATTTTTTGTACGAGCGAATTAGGTATTTATTATTCATCGGTTTAAATTTATTCTCGAATTGCGTTCCCTTCACGCAATAATTTACTCTTGCGTCGTGTAGGTGAATTAAATTTAAATTCGTGTCGTGCGATACAAATCGCGATTATTAAATTTTAGTACAAATGACTTTTGATTTTATATTCATTTGGGATTATTTATTTTCTATTAACTCGGACTTATTCTTTGACGGTTGATCGATTGAATTTGTTCTTTCTGTCACAGAGCCAGAGGAAAAATCGATATCGAAAGCCGAGATCGAGACTCAACTTGTCGTGCTTCCTTTAAGAAGGAGAGGATGCTATGATTATTTTTGATTCCTTAAAAATCTAACATGTACAGATAATCTAATTTAAAGTAATGAATTATTTTAAGTGTTTTTCAACTAACATAGAAAATTTATTTTCATTTGGTGCTTCAATGAAATAAATTATTTTCAAATAACGTTTTATTTGAATAATTTTTCATTTCATGAACATTGTTCAGCTCAAATAATAAATAATTTTCAAAATTATTTCCGTACAATTCTCAACAAATTCTAATTTTTTTCCGAATCTACATTTTTTAGGGCGCATCATTCCGAAGAATACTGCCGACTTCCGACTGCACGTTACCGCCCTTGTTTCCAAGTACTCGGGAATTCATTAGAAAACGTATGTGCTTGCCTTTGCTCGTCCATTTCCACCCGCTTCTCGAGTATGCATTCGAAACTTTGGTACCGCTCGATTTACGAGGTAATCCAGCGAGACCTCGCGTCGCGTATTCATATTTTTTTGCCAAACTTTGTGCAGGTATTAGGTAGATTAAGCAAATGGAGTTCATAGATGCAATATCGGGTGCATCAGATCCTCGCGTATAGTAGTAAATTCATTGATGATATTTGTTGATCGTTACAAGCCATTTGACGGATAGTTTTACGCTTACCCCGTTGTCGGGGAAATCCGAGAGCTGGCGATGGTACAGCTCGACCTGCTAGAGACTTGGGCGAGGCCTTGGGCCTCAACAAGGCGTAACCCATTTTGGCCGTGCTTAGGCAACGTGGGCCTTCAATGTGGAGACCCTTGCAACACTCTGAGGCTTTACCGGCAGGTCCGCACCGTAATTATTATTTCACTTGTTCTTGTTGGAGAGAGTAACTATTTACCTCGTACTCGTAGTACAGTTGAGTAGAGTCACACTTATGTTATAGATGCAAGATTAATTAACCGGTCACGCTTCCGACGCATACGTTGTTGTATTGGACAGAGTGCATCGGTTGATACGTCTTCCATCTACCCTCTTGTCTAGCTGGAATCTATTGTATAACGAAATTCATGTACGTTGTCTAAAATTATCAAGTATACAGACGAGAGTTTGTTTATTTCATTATTTTCAACAACCACGAATTCGTGACTTGTGGAGATATGAAAATATCTTGCAGCTTGTGACCGCTATAGCTGGCGACTGGGTCATTTCCTAGCGTACATATGTAGTATCATCTAGACATATACAATAGTGCGCCGGCCCACCGGGACACGTCGCTAGCTCGATACATTTTGTGGAGGGTACCGGCTATACTTTCCATAGGCATGAACAGTCCTGATAGACCTGCAGAAACCAGATCGCGGCTATCACGCCCGTCATACCCCAAAGAGCCTACTTTTTTCGAGGTTCCACATCTGGAGGCCAACGTTGTTGCAGTAACTGTAGAACAGTTCATTTAAGTATTATCTATTTGTCGAACGAATATATGAAGGAGATCAGGCGAACATTGTTTGAATTGCAAATCAATTCTAAGTAGAGTCCCCGGAATCGATATTGGTCGTGGTCGTTTTGCAAATTGTTGCATCGTTGGTAATGTTGCTCGGCACTTCTTCTCGGGTGCAATCGAATTAGATCGCTGGCTTCGGTTGGTACCCAGAAATCACCTGCATGTTTGCTCGGAGTTGTTTCTTGTTATTCCTTTGGCTTATTGGGCGCCGAACAAGTGGACGAGGCCCGGTGGAAGTTAGTGGCCCTGGCAGCCCGTATTATAATGCGTACAATCGTAATTCTAATAGATATTGTTTCATGGTGTTCCCCGATGGCACCTTGGACATGGGCTCAGAAGGACGATTGTCAGCTGTAGGTCTCCTTCCTTGTCGTGCTGCGGCCAATGGAATCTGTAGAAACCCCTTTTTGAGCGCGCAGATCGGGTTGTTTGTTCTTGTATTTGTGTTATTGCGCGCACCTTTATGTTTCTGTGTGTCGTGAGTTGTCCGTTGTACATAAATTGTAACGTAACGAAGCCAGTCGAAGAGAAATAAAGGTGCCGTTCATATCACTGCGTGTGTGTTTTTATATCACACTGCTCTCGAAAAAACAATTAGAGTTGCAAGAGAATTACAACGGGTCGAGTTAGCGTGACTAATACAGACCACAATTTTCTTAGTACCTATACAATTGCGATTGACTCATGCGTCCAGACACTCGTTGCATCGCATTGCGTCTACACAAATATTGGAGAACACACCTAAGATGTGCGATTTAATTAGAAGAGTCGCGACCGCGTTTCCAACTGGAATATTAACGTTGCAGAATCAATACCGCAAGGCGCATACGAGTATTAAATTATGGAGATGATTGGATATTTAGATGTTGTTTAGATTCTGCATTTAGAGATTTTGATACCGATCAAAACGGGGAGCATACGCCTACCGGACCATTACGTGTAGAGCAGAAAAGTATTGTTACATTCTCGGGCCAGGTTGCCGCGGCAGTTGGCGTAAACTCACGCGCACGTGGCTACGTGCAGGAATCGCCCCTTTCAAGGAAGAACGACATTTTTGGGACACCCTGTATAACGAGTGGACAACCATTTTGCATATGTATCTTGTTGTCATTTCTTTTTCATGTGCTAATCCGACATTAAGTATGTTTCAGATACTTTGCTCGTTGCTGGGTGAAAACCGCGAGAGGAAACTGAAGGATTCACGCCCCTTCAACTTCTTACCCGTTTGTGATTGTCTCGTAGAAATCGTATTGTTTATGAAAATTGTTACATGTGCGTGGGCTGCATGTTTGTCTTATATGTTGCATGTTCTACTTAATTCACTGTATATATATTTTCATCTCGGCATGTTTCAATATAAGTGGAGAATGGGTTAGCTACCCTCTACTACAATGTCTCTGATAAGTTTTCGGACACTCTTAAAAAGGCGATGATTCTTCTAATATCTGTATCTACGGTTGGAACAATCGGTTTACTACATGAAGTGCAAAAGAAATCTTTTGAAAAAATTGCAATTGTTCGGAATTGCCGAGAAAACGTATCTTTTACAATTTTCTATGTAAACACACATAAAAAAGTTGTAAAATACAACTTTTAGTCATTTCTTTGCAATTCTGACCAGTTATAATTTTCTCAAAAAATTTTCTGCACATCATGTGATCAACTAATTCTTCTATGTAGCTTCTCAGAAGAATCCAAGTCTTTGGGTCTAATATTTAACAAGTTCTCATCGATTTAAGAGCGTCCGAATATTAATCAGAATTACTGTAGTTGGGCACACATATGGCCAGGATATAAAACATATGTATATATGTTGGGGATTATATAACAAAAACCCAAGATCACAAAGGATGAAACAAAATGTAAGAAAATAGGCAAAAGGCCTATGTGTACACATGCGCATGCAAGGGTAAAATTAGCTTCTTTACTAGGAAGGTTAAGAATTCGGGCGGGTAGGCTTGCAATTAGGCTCTTCTTGCTACTAGTTTGTACAGTGGTGGAAAGTTAGAGCACTGTTGAATGTGAATGTCAGATTTTCAATTTTCCACTGCTGTGAAAACATTTTCATTAGATGTTCTTGTATTTTTTTAGTTCAACCGTTATAATTGAATGAAAATAGGTTTACACTTTATTTACCACATCTGTGGAATCAACAATCTTTAAAATTTCGAATAATTCTTTGTTACACGTTCATACGGTTTATTCGAATGAAAATTTACATTAATAACGCGAGTAATAAAAATAATGTTACGTATGGAATCCAAATTAATTTTACTGTAATTCGAATTTTTGTAATACATTCTTCATAGATACTATTTGCACCGTTCAAAAACACGCGCCATATGCATTTGTAGCCCCCAAATCACATAAAATCACCCTTAGCAAAAAGAAAGTATACAGAATATTCAGTTCGTGCTAATACGCCTGAATTCGTGAACTATCGGTAATATTGGGGGTGACTTAGACCATATATAAGTGATATATAACTTTTATATGTATAGCTCCGAAATCAAGTATTAATTCGATTATATGCAGCTGAGCAGTGGAATCAGTTATAACAATAAACATTATAGTGTGACTAAAACTGCCTCGTAGAAACAATGGAATCGGTTACATGATATCAAAGTTGATTATTCATTTTGAAAGCTAAGTATTAGCATACTTGCTTATCATTTAGTTTATTACTAGTTAATTAATTTCTCACAATAAATAAAGTTATTATAAATAACCGGTGTGTAAGAATTTATTAAATGACAGTAGATCTGTGCGTATTATTTATATTTGTTTATTACATTTTGATGGAATTATATAGCTATGTATGCACTATTAAATCAAAATATAATAAAAAAGCTATAAACTATGCATATTATGACGAAGTGTAATAACAAACTACAAAAACGAAAACATTAGGAAGGCGTAAAAAGTAACATTACTAAACTTCCGTTAACGATGCATATAGAATAACCAATTTTTCGATAATTAAAAGAAGGCTTTATATATGTCATATTCAACATTTAAACTGAAGCATCACGTATGTTTGCTCCCGCCGAATCATATTAAGTACACGTAATACGAATGGAGTATAATATTTTCTCTTCGTGTTAATAATGCTCAGAAAGTGTGTTTTATCGGTAACGTTGGGTGTTGACACTGAATGGTAATGGAGTTACTCTGGGGTCCTGGGACCCCAAAACCGATGGCCACCGGAATACATTGCATGTCCAGTCTATTCTTATATCTCGTCTGTGGTCCTAGGACCCAAAAACCGACGGCCACCAGAATACATTGCATGTCCAGTCTATTCCTATATCTCGTCTGTGATAATAGGATCCATATTCGCGCGGCTGAAAACTTGCTCGTGTGACAAAGAGATGGCGGTCGCTGTGATCTCCCGGCATTCCCTGGGTCGTTCGAAATGGGAGATGCGCGCGCGCTCGATGAAGACATGCGCGAGACAAGCGGCAGCGGTCTCGACAGTCAGTGCATGGCGGCCCGAGGCCCATCGATATTGTACGCGCAGTACTCGAGGTACGTGTTTGTGCACGCGTGTATTCGCAGCGTGCCGGTATTCTTTCTTCCTTCGATCGCGAGAGTATATCGACACCGTGGTTGACAATACAGTGCGTGACGCTTGTGTGAGACAGGATTTCCTCCCCTTCTGATCTCGTGGATTCACTGGACCGAGCCGTCAAACGGGAGAAAGTTCGGACCCGTTGTCATTTCGGTGAGTAATTCCGCACGAGATACATTCTTGTTCCGTTACACATATCTTTACGCGTCTTTCGCTTTCGTGCTATCGACTGTCACATGGAACTGGCTGTCATTCATTCCATCCAAGCTTAGACTCTCCTCCACTCTCCTCTCTGCTTTGAAAAAATACTCGTTTCATTAACAACTAAAATCTCATTGACACATCGTACAACCGGCATCGTCATTAAAATATATCTAAGGCGAACACCGGTGACGTGCATTATAGGTGACAACGATTTATTGCATCGATTGGGTGATGAATAAGATCAGAGACAATCAGGGTACAAGTTTTACCCGATAGATTACCGTAAGAACGGAAGCACAAGAGCGGTGTGCTCCGACACGAGTCGTACGACAGACGTCTCTCGTTGTCAGTAGGATGACGTATCCGGCAACGGTGGCCGGTGATCCGGAAAATGTCGAAAGGACAGACTGTCGAATCTCGGTGTCAGTGGAACGGGTTTCAAACGCGGTTATTATCGCTTCTCGGACAGCTTATAGTTTGTAGCTTATACCTGCGTGCACGGTGTCGTGTCCCTTTTTATTTTGACTGCGATGCGCGCACGGGCAGCAGTCGTCACCCGCAACGTTGCCAAACGCTACAGGTGTAACCGTCGATTTCGATCGGGGGAAGCCTCGTCGGTATCGCGGTAATGCGAAAACATGAGACAGCCGGCGACGCTCGCAAAATCCTCGCGGACGGGAAGTACATATCACGGCGCTGGTGACGCTGAACGACGCCTAACCTGTGACATCACTTTCGCAGCCCATGTCGGCTACGTGGGCGAGCGGCGCGCTCGATTCGGCCATGCCGTGCAAGGTTAACGCGCACGGGCAAGGTTAACGTCGATTCGACCCGCGTCTGGAGGTACCTAACTGTATTTTCGCCGGCAGGAATTTCTCAAGCAAACTCAGACGTCTAACTTTTACCGTGTAGGGAACTGGACAAGATAGTGAACCGAGAAAAATTAGTTTGGAATATCAGAAGAAAGTTTATAACGTCCCCACTATGATTTGAAACCGTATAGATACGAACCAAAGTGAACGTTTTCGACTTCGTTGAAAATTCTTATATGCCTGAACTATATATAAGTCGAATAAGTTATTTTGAATTTTTTTCCAGAGCTTTGAAGAGAGCGAAACGTAGAACGATTATATTTTCAGCTGAAGTTGGTGTACTTGACGTCACTATATTTCTTGATTCATTTGAATGTGTCTAAAGTTACTTATGTAGTGACAAAGAGCTGTCTTTTACCTACACGTATGTAAAAGATGAAAACAATTAGTATAATTTTAACCTTTTAAAAAATACCCTTTTCTGAATCCCCATTTTTCTCCGTTTTTTACGATAAATCTGGCATGGCTGTATTTGTTAGAATCTACCGGAGATGGCTGAGTAAGAATTTTGTGCATCCGCTTGCATCTACGAAAGTTCTAACGATATTGTATGTGTAGTTAGAAATGCGTATGCCGAAATCTGTGAACGCCATATGAAGTGAAGAACTTGAATAATCTTACAATGGCCTTAACTGATTTCAAATCCTACATGCAACGAAGAACTAACTACTAAAGACATTATATATACATTTAGCTGCGAAAGTACAATATAGAAAGCAATTGTAAGAAAATATGAAGGTTGAACTGTTTTTAGATATAGGCATCACTGATAAATTGCTTCTTCGGATTATGTATTACATTTATCTACAACTGTTTTTATTGTTTATATGATATCTGTTGATGGTTTGCTGTTAATTCTCATTTTCCTAAGAATGCCTTATCTTACAAACGCCCAATGAACTATCAGACAAATAGCCTGCGTGAGGGATGGTTCGTATCCACTTACAATAGGTATGTTCAGTATACGATGCGAATGCACGTGTTTACTATTTATATATCAGATATTTCATGGAGTGAAAATCAATGGAATTTAATAATAATAGATTAATAAGTTCCGATCCTTATTTAAGTTCATTTTCTCACAATAAACAGAGAAAAACAATTGAACAAGATATGGGAAGTTTGATCGTTCTATCTGCGGATACTTTGGAAACAGACAATGAAACAGACACTGAAATAGACAATGAAATACACAGTTACGCGCAGCTATTTATTTACAATAATAACCAATTAACAGTCTCTGATATGTAATGCATAGATCATTATACGTCTGCTCGTTCTGACCTCTCGAATAGATTTGCCGACCTTCTCGTCAACAACTACCCTCTTGAACGGAAACTACAATATCGATTCAGAAGTCGACCTCTCTTGATCGAATGGTTCTAATTCAAATATTTGCTATATCTTCAAAATATCAGGGGTGCTGGAAACTTCATTATATTTATGCCATTTGAACACGTTCATGCCGGCGCTGTATTTTAATTTCCCACCATCTCTGTTTAGCAAAACTTCAGTCTCAGCGTTGATGATAATATTATGCGATGTTTATTAAAAATATGGTGGTAGATGAACGTACTATTCATAACAGTCTTATAAATGAATGACGTGAACAAAAAATTAAATTTCTATCGTAATACACTAAATAAACTTGTAATACCCAGACAGAGTATGTTGAGTACAATAAGCCTTACTTTAATCAGTACGTTTTATTTCGGAAAAGTCATGTTTGTTTAACGTTACTATTAAAAATTGGACATTCCATATGCAACAACCTAATATACTATTTGAAATAATTCATTATTTCAACTGATTATTGGTTGTCTTATTTCACATAAAATATGCCCAACACTGCTAGGAAATAGGAATAGGCTGATGCGTCTCTTCATGACCTACCGGTTCTACTTCGTGTAGACACTGGAGCACGCGAATTCGACAGACTTGCAAACTTGTTTTTTCTTGAAAACGAGGCGTCAAACAAGAAAATGTTATTATGTTATGAAAATGCTATTATATTACAATATATTTATTATCTATGTGAAGGATAATGCTATGTTTCAGCATTGCTAAATGTATATCTGTTGTTTGAAAACTACAATACTTCGTAAAAGTAGTATGACTTTAACGTAGCTAGAATTCCATACAATATTGATATTTTTAATGTTAACTTGTCAATTTATGCAAGTCTCTAATAATCCGTTGAACCACTGTCCACTGAAAATGGTATCTGTGACTTTGAAAATGTAAATAATGATCTTCTTACAAAAACATTTGTCTGAAGCGTATTCGTCCATTTATACAATTCAAATTGCACACACGATATTTTTTTATACCATCACAATCGATGCACTTATTTAGGTGGATCATTTTGTATAGTGGATGAATACATATATTTTTACTACTAGATTATTAGTCAGCCACGAAAATATTCTGAACTGAATATTTTATATAGTTGTATACTATGAAATAAATAGTACATCAACATTTTTTTTCAATCAGCACTTACCAGCAATTTATTTGACTACAGTTTACATATGAAATAGACCAACTTCATTAAAAATAAATTTAACCATTTAACTAAAAAAAAGAAGACGAAGTTGATATCTTCATTAGATTATGAGTACGTTATGGCAAGCGGTATCATAAATCGTACTGATTCGTTTCTGAAGTCATACTTGGAAAATTTCGGGAATGTGAAAACACGAAATAAAATTAAATCTTTAGACAAGACGTAGAGCTTTAATCCTGTGCACACCTATGTTGAGTGTGACCCGACATTTTTAGATTAAAGTTCAAAATTTGGAAGGGTTAAAGGGAAACTTGAAAATGTCTTTTAAACGTAGATTTAGATATTTTTAATCTTGTACAGCATTCATTAAAGTTGTGTACTTTAGTATGATGGATTTCATTCCTGTCTTTCCGTTTTTGTGGAAAGATAGAAAATATATTCCAATTTTTCTAAAATTTGATCAGACTTACATATTTTCGGGACGATTTAAGAAATTATACAATGTTTAATTTAAGCTTGAAATGTATATTAATATACTATATAAGGAATTCATAAACAGTACAAAATATTTATTTTCATTTGACGTTTAAATCAAATAAATTATTTTCAAATCATTTTTTATTTCAATTACAGTGTTCAGATAAAATAATAAATAATATCACCTCATGAAGAGGTTATTGAAGTAATTAAACTAATTATTAAATTTAGATATACTAATTTTTGTAGTTTAATGATTAAAGTTCAGCTGCACATTCGGTTTTAACAGTATTTTTTAGTACACGAAATAGATAAAATTTTAGCGAATACGAATTATTTGATCAAATTAAATACGAAATAAAAAATTATTTGAATTTTTTTTTAAATTCAAGTAATGAAATAATTTTTGAAAAATTATTTGGCTGTTCAAATCAACTAACATATGATTATTTCAAATGACATGCAACTAAACAGGATAATAATTTATCTTAACGATTATTTTTCAAATAATTAATTTCGATAATAGCCAAGTCTGTCGTGAATATACGCATAACTATTGTTTTACTCATGCAAAAAAAATGCCGGAAACATAGAATGAGAGTTTTTTATGAGGCTTTATTTTTACGAAAATCGATTTTGAATATTCATCGGGCACCCGTGCATAAGCATTTTCAAGAAGGGGATACGGTAAGTTATGAACAGACATACCAGCCGACAGCAGCTCCACAGTATCAGTGGCTGATAAATTTTCATGTTCGTTTTTCTTGGAAACGAAGCTTTGATGTAGATAAACTTTGTTTCAATTCGGCCACCTGCGCCAGCCATAATTTTTGTGAGAATGGTTAGCAGCATCTGCCAGTTACTTGAAAGCCCAGAAATTATATCCGAAATGGTTCGTAAAACTTTGTAATTAACTTTTTAGTGTCACCGTATCGCATGAAACGAAAGGCATTATTTAATGTCTGATCGTAGGAAACCAGTAAAGAGAATAAGAAAGTAGTTACTCAATTTTGTGAATTTTCATCATAAGTATAATAATAATCCCACTTGTATTAACAGTAAAATTCAACTTTCACTATTAATTAGTAAGAAATAAGGTGGCTTAACAAAATTGTTCGAACAAAACAGTAAAAGACAAAGAAAAGAAAGTTTGATATTGTAAAGAACGTATTCGAAATGAATAAAATGTAATGTAAACAATTATTTTAATAATGATATTGCGAGATATCTATTTAAGAGAAAGTGAGATTGTGATCAAATGAATTCATGAGGCTCAACAGAGATAGAGTCAGAATGTTATGTTTTTCTCGTCCTCGGCGTTTGCTTTCTAGTGTAGGTTTTACTAAATTTATAAACGCTTACTTGTTCTGCGCTTTAGTTGATTTTAGTAAAAAAAATAGATTGTTCGATTGTTTACCAAAAAAGAACGCCTCCTGCCAAACTTTAAGCCTACACCTTTTTATGTATTAAGGGTAGTTATGGGGAAAAATCGGAAAACTAGTTTTTGCCTTATTTTCCTATTTAATCGCTTTTAAAAGTATGTGAATTCACCACGCAAGGTAAAAATGTTCACTTGTAACGTGAATAATCCGTGAAATGTATAATTGCCGATGGAATGCATTGTTTGTATACCAAGAAAGTTTTGCAAAATAAATTCTGTTAAGGGGACTCTCTCGTTAAATCGTTTAAAATAAAGATGATATTTAGGAAACTGGTAATTATTGCGAAAAGGTCACTATACTCCGATTTTGATGAAATTTAAATATGTTATAGATTTCGATATTTTTAACAAATTTTCCCTTTTTCCAATATGGGGGGTCGCATTTGGTTTTCGAGATATTCGTAAAAAACTATTGCTAATACTGTATTGAATTTTCCGTATTGTTGCACGCTTCGTGGAAACTAAGGCTGCTTCGGTGTGGCGCGGCGTCTGTTCATTTTTTTTTGTAAACAAGTTGTGAGGATGAGAGAAAAAACAGGGTTTCACTCTATATAGGGTGAGTTTTCAATTTTGAAAGACTACTCCCGAATTTTCGTATGCGTGGCCGGACCTCTCCGCCCCCTCCTCGACCTAACCACAACTCATTCTATTCGCATAATCTTTGCATTGTTGCTGCCATCCAGAATTTGATCTAGTAATGGAAAAATCATGTGGATAGAATGAGTTGTGGTTAGGTCGTGGAGGGAGTGAAGAAGGCCGGTCGTCAGGGAAATCCTAGAGAGAAAATTCAATACAGTATTTGCAATAGTTTTTTGCGAAAATCTCGAAAACTAAAAGCGACCCCCCTATATTGGAAACGGAAAAAGTTGTTCGAAATGTGTTGCTGCATAACATATTTAAATTTCATCAAAATCGGAGTATAGTGACCCTTTTGCAATGATTACCGAAATTTTTTCTTAAAATGTGCAATATTTTATGAAAACACCTCTTTTTATCCTTAGTCTCTACACTCTTTCAGTATACATAACAATTTTATGTTACGTTCATAAAAAAGATTGTGAACCGATTCGAAAAATTCTTGCGGCATCATTTTCGTTATTGTATTGGTTATGCACCGAAATGATGAATTTTGGAACACGCAGTTTTTGTTATTCATACTCTTATACGTAAAATCTACCGTTTTTTATACGTTTTGATTACACTCGCATTAAACATTGCTATTTTGACTTTGTTGTCTCACAGTGGTAGTGAGACCGCCAACTATAATGACACCACAACAGAAACCACAATAGAAATTTTTTTTTGTACACTAAGAGAGTGTACAAACTAGGGACAGAAGTTTTTTTTATAGAATGTTGTATATTTTAAGAAAAAATATCGAATATATACGATTGACGAGTGACGAATATACAAATAGTATAATCGTTTAGTAAACTATTGCTTTTAGCGAAATATTCTAGTGATTTCCTGACTATTTGAATTGACCGCTGTTGGGCACACTAAAACGCAAGCAATAAATGTTTATTGATGTAAGCTTTGGTCTAACAGTACTTTACAATTGGATAAAACGGCCAATGTAAGTGTCAAGATAGGTAGTCCGTTAGTAGACGTCATAATATGGTGAAAATATAGCTTGACGTATGTATCATTGGATATTAGATATACGATAAAATTTCAGTAAGTATATAATATTGGAAAGATTGGAAATTGATGTCATGTGTAGGAATGACGATGTCGAATTTTCAAAATTGATGGTAATGTCTTAAAGATTACTTTGAAGGAATTAAAAAGAAAAACAATAAGCGATATGCAATAGTTTGTGTGCAGATCATTAAATATGTGAACGCCTTACAAATTTATCTTAAAAATTAGCATTAAATAATTAATATGAATTCTTTACTGTAAACAACTCTTTTCAATATAATTTGCACTGACAATAAAGCTTAAAATATTTTCTATTATTATTATTTTTGTACTAGTGGTATATAATATAATAGTCAACTTTTTGGTATCTTTCTAATGTGTACATACAATAGAATATGTTTAGGATTAAGCTTAGAATTAAATTTAGCTGTAAGATGTCGAAGGCGAGCGATACAGACCTCGGTAGCACCCCGCGTTACACGGACCCAGGATACACGCTCCTGAGGGTCAACTGTGCACGAAACCCCTGTTTTTGGCGATTCCCGGTATCGCGCTCGCGATGCGTGATCACGTGATTACCGAGAACCACCGTTAATCGCTCGCATCACCGTACCGATTAGATTCGTTCTAACGTTCCAACGCTTTACATGCTCTACATCGCGCCCATTGTTTACTTTGTATTCTGCCGTTCGGGATTGCCAGTACACGTTTCTCGATCGCGCCTTTGCTTTGTCGTTTATGCGAGTGCGTGTAATAAATTGTTTTATCTTCCACGTGCAACGAATATCTCAACTTCTTTCCCATTTCCGGACTCCCTTCTGTGATCACACCCGATCCATTAACAACTTTCCCATACAGTCCACTACCAATCCTACAATAGTCCCGGGTTCCCGAGCAGAATAGATATGTATAAAATATTTTATATTTTAAAGTTGAATATAGAAAATAGAAAAAAGTAAGTTTGTATACAGGCACGATAATTTAATGCCTTGCCCTATAAAGGGTGGGGCACTAACTATTGCCACCTAGAATAACTCCGAATGAATGATAGTAGTAGAAAAGTTGCATCGGACAACAGGGCCGTAGTATGAACATGATATGGATGAAAGTGTATGAAGAAGTCGAACAACGCTTTTTTGGTTGTTACTTCATGATGGTTGATGTCGATTAGGATATTTCTCAGCGTAAGAAATTTTGGATTTTGGTGCATTTTCATCGCATAAACTGTAAACTGAAGCCATATCTAACCTTTCACTTTGACATTGGTCTTTCATCGCGAATTTACGCGCATCAAATGTTCGTTAATATCTCGTTAACTCTTAGGTTTAGGACATATGAAGGTCAACACTTTTGTACTCAAAATTTGATACCTTACCCATTTATGGTGTAAAAATAGGTAATTCTGTTTAAAAAAAATCAAGGTGACCTTCATATTTCTGAAGCGACTCCACCTAGCAACACAAGATTGACGCCATACTACGGTCCCTCTTGTCCCATGCAACTTTTGTTTCGAAAACTTTTCTACTACTATCATTCTTTCGGAGTTATTCTAGGTGGTAATAGTTAGTGCCTCACCCTGTATAGGGCAAGGCATTAAATTATCGTCCCTGTATACAAACGGGTGCCTCACCCTATATGTATACAAGATGCATGATAGGGAGCAGCTATTTACACATGTCATACGTACAAGCCATCTTTATTATTATCACGTGTGCCATTTGCAGATGGGCCTAGCCTGACATTGTGAATAGTGTTTAGTGAACACCTAATCCATTCTTTCGTAGCACTAGGAAACAAATGGTTCCAAAAATGTATTCAGTGTCGCGATCATTCTTCTTTCAACAATTGTTGTTTCCTTATTGTAGAAGGACAGGTTTTTCCTGTTTCTTTCTACACTACTCGAGCTTCAACTATTCTTTAAAATAAACAACAGAAAATTGGTTTGTAAAAATTTGAAATCAACTTGGTAACCTTCATGCGCAATACAAAAGCAGTTATGTAAAAGATTCTTGGTTAATATTTGTCAATTTTCGTTTTTCGCTTTGGTCCCACTAATTGTGTTCTATTTATAATTTCGTACTTCAAACAAATACATCAAATTGCTTCACGACAATAGAGAAACAATAAGATTTATAATAGTTAACATTGAAATTCATACGTTGTAAATTATAAATCGTCTATCGCAGTTTTAAGAATGGTTGCAAATCTAACAAATATTTAATAGTCATTGTACGATTGAGGACATTACAAGTTGACTAATACTATTATTTTACTTTTATCGTTTTTAGGAAAGTGGTAGTATTTTATTTATACATATAAAGTGATTACGAAATTAGCGTATCTATTTACATATATAGATTCATTTTGACTCTCCGATTCACACACACACACACGCGCGCGCGCGCACACACACACGCACACGCATCTTGCATTAAATAATCTGTAGGCATTGTCGATTTCCTGAGACGTAATTGAAGCACATGCTGCAGTAATCCTTTGCAGCATATCCTCTGGCGTTGTGGGTTTATCTTTGTACACAATACATTTTATCTTGCCCCATAGATAAAAGTCCAATGGTGTCAGATCCGGAGAACGGGCTGGCGATGGAATTGTTCCTCGTCGCCCAATCCAGCGTCCAGGATATTTCGTATTTAGCACCGTTTTAGCAACTTTAGAATAATGCGCTGGACAACCATCATGTTGAAACCACATGCGCTCCCGATCGAATAACGTAATTTCTTCTAAAAGGCCCGACAAATCCTGGCGTAAAAATGCAGCATACTTTATACCAGTAAGAGTTCCTTGTATAAAGTACGGGCCTATTATTTTACTGAATAAAATTCCGCACCATACGTTAACGGTTCACGGTTTTCGCTTTTATACACCTCTTAACCATCGTGAATTCTCAGCTGACCAGAAGTGCATATTGTCTTTCCCATGATTGGTAAATATTTCAAACATTTATTGTGATTTGTAAAGGTCAACCCGACGTAAACAACGCCTTATCATTGATGAAACGCGTATATTTTAAACTTCTATATTTTATCCGCTCCAACATGATTATTCTTGCTCAAGTTCATTTCAAGGTCAAAAAGGTGGTATCCACTAAATTTAGTTTTTTATTGTCTATCATGCTATCGTAAAAAAATATACTATTCCATTTAAAAAAACATCGGTGACCTTGAAATTTCATTAAAAAACACGACATAAAAAATTTTTTTCTTTACCATTATATTTGCCCCCTGTAATAGCGTCACTTTGTCCTCTGAAGTTTTTTGATAGCACTGTAAATACGACAGATATTTAGGTGTTTCCATTTATGTGGGACACCCTGTATATGAATGGTGACAATTATGCATATAGTGAATCAGGTTACCATGATGTGAACCATCTTTCGCTCGGCGAATCTGGGTCATTTCAGATCCAGAACGTTGTGTCCGAACATATTATTATTTTCCCCTCCAAAAAAGTAGATTCGCCTTGTAGAAAGCTAATAAGAAAGGCAAAAATTTATTTGCATCTTCTATATGAATTAGATACAACTTTATCTTTAAGGGGCAACATACAAATGAAACAGTGTTAGTAAAAATATATATAGTACCCCAGTCACATTATGACAGAGAAATATAACCCTCCAGTGTAATAAGAGACGAATCGGCGATTGGTTGTCGTTTCCTGGAAGGTTAAAAAAATTTAATAGTTCAATCGTTAACAAAGTGTAAAAAAGAAACGTAAAAACAAAGTAGTCGAAAAAGACTATATTAACGGGTTCTTAAAAAAAAAGAATAAAAGTTCGATGCAATCACCGTGATAAAACTGTTCAAAGTCCAAATGAAATTACGAAAATTACGACAAAAATAATTGAATACTTAAATCGTTGGAAAAGTGCAAGGAAGAAACATAGAAACACTCACGATAACGAAATTGAAAATGAAATTCATTTGATGACCTATAGTTGACACCAAATAAGAACCTGTTTCACGTATCTCATTGCGCGGTTACCTTGTTTTAAAGTCTCTGCTCCCGCACTGGATCACCCAAACGCCATGAACTTTTATATACCGGAAGACAATTGATTTGTGATTTGTATCGTCTTAAGCGTGAGTAGGGGATTAGCCAATATGAGCAGATAAAGCCTTAAAGTCGTTATTTGTCAGGTACTTTCTTATTTGGAGTCAGGTTTAGTTCTTAAAAAATCCAAGGGAGAGGGCAAGTTACGAGCTTTCCAAGCTCGATGACAAGAAAAACTTCTGGAATATTATCTTTGGCGTGTCGCGTCGCACTCTTGGAGCGCAACTGTGAAATCGAGCAGAAAGTTGACATCGAGCTAACACTCGGTGCTTGTGTGTCGCACGGCGAACACGTAATCTCGGCTTATCAGTCGTTCGAGGCACGGTTGCTTATCGGTCCACGCTGGAAACAGAGGTTCCCAGTGTCGTAGAACTTCGATCGGGGCGGAAGGTCTCCGCTTGAGCGGCCGCCGGAACCGGAAACGATACGTCGAGACTCGCGGTAACGCTTCGACATTTACGCTGATGACGACAATGGCAATAATGACGGCGATCGGCGGAGGCTAAATAGAACTCGATGCACCGGGATTACACGCAACAATGAGTCGCATTAAACAACATTACTCGCCGGGCTCGTTGAAACGAATCATTTCGTGCTTTTGTTACGCCGGCACGGCCCTTTTGTTGGTCCGCGGATTCATCGAGGGAAAACGCGCGCATCTTCTTGTAATTGCATTACACCCGTTTCGGAGCGGGATTCGCGCAGCGCGGCGGTCTCAGCAAATGATGCATTAGAATTATAAACGCTCGTTAAACTTTTAGTTGTGAAGAACACGTTCAAACTGGGAACAATACGTTGCCGGTGACTAACCGCTCCGCAGGCCCCTCTTTATGTTTATTTCGCTCTCCATAGCCGACCGTTCCATAATACCTTGCAAACAACCGGACCTGGTTAGTACGCGGGCTAAAAGTAAGTAAGAACGATTTTATACAGCCAACACTTTAGAAAACGCTACCGTCCGTCTCCATTTAGTCGAGAAATGAAACACGTCTCCTTTCGTTTGGTCGTGAAGCGTGCACGTATGCTCAGACGCGTTTGTAGTCGTTTTATCAATTATATTTACTTTTCACTCTTACCTGTAGTTCGAAATAAACTGGGATCTTTCGTTGTCATAGAAACTATGTTCGAACTTCGTCCGGTTTAACACTAGATCTACAGAGCACTTAAAGTGACTAATTTGTATTACTTTATAAAAATAACAGGAATGTATTTATTCAGATTTTTACCGATTTTTATGAAAATGTCCAAAGAACTCAATTTATTCAATAATTTTCCTATACATGCATTTTTACATTCTTAGTAATCGTAAATTAAAAAATTTGGAACCTTGCAAGATGGCAGATCCCGTAGTTCTAGTGTTAAGAAGGTATTTTATTTATTTGGAACTTTTATAGAAAGAGACATCAAGGTTCAGTGGATCGTGCAAGTATTCCTTACGCCATTTAAGTCAGAATAATTTTTTTATAATTGGACCAAACGACTTGACTTTCTTTTAGCAATTAGAAACATTGATTTACTAAATCACTTTTTAAAACTTTTTTATTTGAGTTCGTAATAAAAATTTAAAATATTTATCCTATAGTTCTATGTTAGTTATACGCATGCTGCAAAGTTTATCGAAACCGACTAACGTACAAACGAGCTACAAGCAGTTGAAAGTGGTAAAAATCGCAGTTTTTCACTCAGTTTCTGCTTAAAATCCACAGATCCTTACATCTTTCGATATTTTTGTCCATCCACCCAACATCGTCACGTCCAAGTTGTCATTGTATGACGCAGGCTTTAATAAATAGTTATCTCTGACATGACATGTCAGTTTAATTTTCGCATAAATACTTAACAGTGTGATTTAGTGCAATGACGAAGGAGCCTAAATTCTCCTATTTGAATTTTATGAGACTAGAAACCGTTATACTTATCTTTTTCATTTGTTGTTCCTTAATAAAATTGACCTAAAAGTACGTTGCTCTGTTATTTTGACTTAGCCGGTCTATCATTATTCTATAATATTTTTACAGTAATTGTGCTCTCTCAAAAGCTGCACACATAATCAATATGAGTCGGCATCTGCCTATTGTGTTATTGTTCGTAATCCAGGTGCAATGTAGGAAATGTATAATTTATTTGTCTTGTATGTTGCATATAATTTCCAGAGTAAACAAACAACATCTTTTTGAATATACAAAACAAAACCGTTATAGAAATAATTGTAAAAATTAGCTAATATTAGTTGAACAAAAGTATGAGAAGATACTAGAAAAATTGTCATTTATTTTATGGAAATAAATATAATTTATTTCATAATTTCTATCATGGTCTGTTTCGCAAAAGGAAAGGCCTGTAGGTCACTACAGCTGTCCATTTCACTCCTTTTGACCACGTATTACAAGTGGACAGCTATTAAGACCACCGCTACATCATTCAAAGGCTTTTCATTCCAAAAACAAACTACTGTGTACACAATCGCATACAGGCAAAGAAAAGCGTAAAATCACCAGAATCGACTATAACATCAATAGCTTCGGACATGTATTGTCAGATGGATTTTATGTGCAAGCCCAGCCAAGTAGGGCTTTCACGAGTAAGAGGTCCTTTTTACGGTTTAGGAGGCAGTCAGCGGGTCACGCTGAGAGCCAAAACCATGAAAGAGTGGAGATATTACGTCGTATATTACCCTATTACGGGACTTTTTGGCACTTAGCTGTTCAAATTGACTTGTGCGAGCAGCATCATCACTATACGTACATACGGTTCACTATAGGTATTGTAAGGTAGTAAATTCCTGTATACCATGGATGCATTTAAGGAGGTATTCTAGTGTAGAAATGTAGTGTAGAGTAAACCTACTCTAGTGTAGTGTATTTTTATATCTCCACGGGATTTTTTGTACAAGAAAGTCGAACAATTTGCAGGATACATTTATACATATTTCAATAACATTTATAATTTTAGGTAAATATATAGAAACGGGCACCCAACTCCGATAACCTTCATCTTCACATATGTTGTCAAGGTCAACATTCCGAACAACTTTTTCCTGTACATGTACCCGTCGCTCGATCTTAGTTTCGAAGATAATTGTAAAAAACTTTCGTTAGATTTAAATTACAATTACACTTTATCCCCCTACAAGCTGTCACTGAACGGTAATTGAAATGTACAGAATCATATACAGGATCTCAAAGTGAAGGTATAGTCTAAGTTGGTTGGTCGTTAGGTTGGGAACATAAGAGCTACAAGCGGTTTAAAGTGGTGATAATCGCAGTATTTCACGATTTTTGGTCAGTTTCTGCTTAAAATCCATAGTTTCTTACATCTTTCGATGCGCGTCCTTCTTATTCTGCGCAATCGATTTCGATGAAATTTTCAGCATATATATAAGTAACATAGATCTACAAAAGGCATATTTTAAATTTTCATTATGGGCTAGAATAAAGAAGTTTTAAAAAGTACCATTTTTATCTCTTCATGTAATTCCTACTAATTGCAATTTTTTCAAAATCTTTCTTGCACGTGATTTACTAAATCAATGCTTCTAATTGCTCAAAAAAAGTCAAGTGGTTTGGTCAAATTTTAAGAAAGTTATTCTGATTTAAAGGGCGAGCGAATACTTTTGTGAGCCACCGTACATACGTTGTTCGGAATCATGCCCCCAACAACATATTTCAAGGTTATTGAAATCTGTGAGGATCCCTCAGTTACGAATAATTATCATTTACTTTACTCTTTCATGCTTCATCTGTACATCTTGTGTAAATATGTACGTGGATTTAAATGCATACTTAGTCCATATTTGTATAACCTGTTCATATAACATGGGGATTTAGTGGTACATATATAGTTATATTTGTGGTTGATGCCAAACAGTTTACCAAATTAAGTAGACTATAAATGTACGCTAATTGTAGTACGTTCCAGGTATAAATACTGGCTGATCATCGATCACAAATTATGTGATTAGTTTTCAACCTGTTTTCACTGTTATGTTTCCTGGTTTAATTTATCTTTTTAATCCACAGATGGCGGGATTTTAGTCTACTTTGAGCCAAAGTTACAAATGTTCTATCTAAATTCTAATATTCTAGAAATCAATTCAAATCATTGGTTATTTATACACTGTAGCTATTTATGCAAAATAAAAGTGTTTGCAGTAATTCCAAGATACGGGAGCTACATAGATATTCATGGCTTGTTTTAATCATTTTAATGAGTTAAAAGTAATACGATAGTATCTTAAAATCCTTCAAGTGGTTCCGCTATTTTGAATTCGATGTAGTCATTTTCGTCATAAATGTATAAAATCAGCATTGATCTGCAAGAAGTCGGTGCAAATATATGTAAAAAAAATTTGATGTTATAGCGTTTGAGTGAGAGGCTTATGAAAAGAATCCGCCTTGCGAGGGTTAAGTAACGCAAAGTAGTATCAAAGGAAAGTATGTCTTGCCATTCTTCGTTTTAAAACAGAAGTCTCCATTTATGTACATTCGATCCGCTCTCGTAATAAGTCTCACCGCGCTTATTTCAGTTTCATTCTTCGTCTCACATTCCATCTTTCTGTTCGGCTTGCACGGCACGGTTACTTCTCGCCACACTGCCAAGAAGAATAGAAGCACATTTATGTTGTATACTGAGCGAGAGTGCTCTTGTCTCGAGGACGGTCAGTTGAGCAGCGAATTAATCGAGTTGACGACACCGGTTTCTTTCCTATCACTAGAACACAGTGGTTGTTTATATGTGTTCACCGTTGTCGATAATGATGGCGTTAATTGAAATTAAATTTGTATCATAAAAATGATAATGAAACAGGTGTTGCCTGGATACTAATGGTTTGCAGCATATAAGTAATTCATTAAAAAATTGCCGATTGTTATATTCTGCGAGTAAATACTTTGTGAAAGGCTAAATGCTATTTTATAATATTTATAATATATAAAAGTGTAAAATTTAATTATAAATTTTCATGATGCATAAAATGATCCACTCTAAATTATTGGATGAAATTGACCTGAACAGCGCGCGAGGGTTGAACTGTAAAATAAAGTTGGGGCGAGGGTTAATACTACGTGCCCTTTACACCCGTGTGCTAGAAAAAACAATTTTTTAATGAAAGTGGCAGAGGTAAGATCTATTTGTTTCAGGCATGGATTATCAATTATGCGATTTAAAATTATACCAACTCTCTCCAAACTGAATGACACGAGTTTTCGTTTAAAATAGTATTTCACAACTACTGAATGTAAGTAAAACTTATTGCTTGGAATATTCATTTGTATTAATAATAAACAATGAAATATAAAACTTTTATCATTTTGAGTGATCTGACAATTTCATATTCTATTGGGATCTGACATTTTGGGTGGCGCCGTTTGCTGCCGAAAAGTAGAAATACTTTAAGCTTGGCTTGGCTTGGCTTATAGCAGCTTACAGTGTTAACAGAACTGTTAATCACACTATAAGCTTGCAGTGTTAAACAGGTGTTAATTAAAAATAGCGTTGTGGAAGCTCCAATTTTTCCACCGCGTAGCAAAAATAATTTTGATTACTATTCAGTGAAAGATTATGATAGTAGAGCAAGCAAAAAATTGTTGCTCCATTTCCACACTTTGAAAAGAAGCATGTGAAGTGAACTGCTTGAAATTTATAAGACCTCCATTTCTGAAATATAAGAAACAATTTAGTAATGAACAGTCTACTTTAACAGCTAAAATAGCTAAATCTAGAGTGCATATTGAAAGATCTAATAGAAGTCTCTAATAGAAATCTAATAGAAATCTCTAATAGAAGATATTTGTACAATTATTTGTGGAGTAATTAATATATCCTCACCAATTATAAGCGATTCGAAATTTATGAAATTATAATTGTAAATTTAGAAGGTATATTAAAGAATAAATTCTTTTTGTAAAATGAATTATTTGATAAAACATACTTTAAAAAGCCGCTCTCCTTCAACAAACTTTCTTTCTGCAGGATTTTTACCTGCCCACTTACAAGTTTCACTCGATACTTACAAACATTTCAAGTAAAAACAAGAAAGAAGATATCAATACAATGTTAAGACCAAGCACTTCGTCGCCATATTGGATAACTATATATATTGTCCACACCCCCATGTCAGATCCCAATACTTTTAGTCATATTTTTATATAATACATTCGTTTTTTCCTATTTTCTGCTTCGTTAATTCCTATCCTCAGTTCTATAATGTACTGTGTTGATAATTGTTACAACAAATCGGCGCACTAATATGTCCAATAAATTTTTTGCTAGATTTCATGCTACTGTCTACCGTTTTCATCAACTGTTGCGGCTTCTTCTATAAATATGAAATTTTTCCATCACAAACGTACGTTCAAGCACTTCGCATAATTAAAAAGATAAGATATTTTTTATTACGAGTATATCCTCTTAACACATATTCAACTGATATTTTTCTCTGTTCATCTTTCTGTTCTTCCTTGATGTAGACTGCATATCTTTAGATGTCTCGCAATTTTTATAAAAATACATTCTTGAATGAAGAAATTTATTGAATAATATCTAATGGAAGCATCATTGCAATTTCAATAATTAAAAAATAATAAAAAATGTCTCGGTAAAAATTTTAACGTTTCTGTTAAAGAAACAGTCATTTATTTACTGCAAGACAAAAAATACTACTATGACTGATACTAGAGTTTCTCATTCGTCAAATTGATTGACTCCACATAGTGTAAAGTAGGGAATATTGATGAAGAAGTATACATACATCTTTAAACGTTCGTTAAATTTTTTTCATTTAGTGACAGTAAGCGTAGCTAGTAAGAAAATTTCATTTTAAGTGGAAGAAGTAAAGCATTGGTCAAAAGTTTTGATTGTAGAATGTAAGACAACTCGGAAGGTGGTTAATCGAAATGGCTCATTAGTCGTTATCATCCATGCGGTCTGATAAGTGTTAAGTTTTTTGCGCGGAACCACGTGAATTCCACATTGGTTTTCCTAATAAATTATATCCGACAAAAAAGATTTGCTTGATGTCATGTTTTTAGTCGCGTAATCGAATATGTGTTCATTTTTTTTTCTATGTAAAACCATACAAAATTGATTTGTCTAATAATTTATTGTAGGAAGCAATTGAGTGTTATACTGAATAATGGCAAAATGAATATATCCATTGCCATGTTTTTAGTCATGCTGTCGAATATGTGTACATTTTTGTATGCAGATCCATGTAAAATTGATTTTCCTCATAGATTATTGTAGAAAGACAATTGAGTATTGTATTCAATAAAGACAAAATGAATTTGTCTAGTGCCAATTTTTTAGTTGGTATCGAATGTGTCAATTTTTTTTACGAAAAATCTTATGAAACTTATTTTTCTACTAAATTATTGTAAGAATACAACCGAGTACTGCCTTCAATAAAGGCAATATTTTTTCATGTGTCGCGTAAAAAATTAAAACGACTATATTTTTTAAAGGCATTGTAAACGTAATCGCGTGCGCAGTCACGATCGAACAACTATGAAATCACCGGTGGCGTACGGACACGTTTGACAAAATGTATTTTGGCGCGGATTGTACGTGGTTATTGACCTTGTTCATGACTTCCATCACAATTACGGTGCGCGTTGCACTTTTTGAAGGGTATTGAAACCGCATCGATCGCCGAGGTCCCCGACGTTCCGGGATTCCTTTCATTCATTTTCTTCCTGCTCATTTTCGACCGTACCCGGGCTTGCTTTTCACTGGTTTATCTCGAAACCGGTTGGGAACGGAACAGAAGTCCGTCCTGACACCCGGCAAGCATCAATAAAGCTGCCGCACAGTTTTCGAAACACAAGTGCGTCGTCTATTAATAGATGTTTCTCCTCCTGTTCCCCTCTTCTCTCGTGCTCCAACGGTTCGTCTCTCTCTCTCTCTCTCTCTCTCTCTCTCTCTCTCTCTTTTTCTTCCTCTCTCGTTTTCTCTCTTCTCCGTTCTCTTTGTCTTTTCTCCGTATGGTGTACCCTCGAGAAAGGGAATACCTGCGTCGACGAGAAGGCTAAAAGAAGGGGGTGGCGAGCGACGTGCAGTCTTTTTACGCACACTCGGCTCGAAATGTGTGTGCGGGACACATAGACCCCTTTTCCGTGGTATGGCACTCGGTTTCAAGCGGCCAGACAGAAAAAAATGTCCAATAAAAATAAGTCCTAAAGCGGTTCCAGCACGCACTATTCCGCCGAGCTCTCGCTTCTTCTCGGGAATTCATATTGTTACTTGTATCCGCTCTCTCCCTCTCTTTTTCTCTTTCTCTTGTTCCTCTCTCTCTCTCTCTCTCTCTCTCTCTCTCTCATTTTGCTTCATCTCTCTCCATCTTCGTCCGCCGGTACATATTCATTGCTTTCGGGCACAATGCATATCGAAACGATGCAGTTCTGTTTCCAGATAAAGATCTCTTCAGATGTTTCCCGGAATTCCGCCGTAGATTTCCTCGTTGCTCTAACTGTTGTCATGAAGCCGGTGCACCAGTGTCGGAACATATGGAAAAAGTCTTTAAGAAGTTGGAACCTTTTTGCGGAAGGGAGATTAAATAGAAGCCGACATCGAGGAAGCTACTAGATTCCCGCAAAATAATTACGGTTTTGGTCACTTTGAATTTCAGACAAATGAAGTGTAGTGTAGAATGTTTGGTAATTATATAGAAAAAGGTACACCTCGCTGATTTCAATGACCTTGAAATATATCGCCAAGGTTATCATTTCAAACAACTTTTCCTTACACATGTTACTGCCGCTCGGCCTTAATTTTTTGATGTTCGCAAAAAACAGTTAGGATGACTACAGCAAACTTCTCCTTTTCCCAATAACTGAATTCGTCCTTCGGGGCGTGGGAGGGCCTCCACCCACCCCTCTTAACCACCACCCCAAGAAATTTACCCCACAACCTAGCGTAAGCCTATCCAAAATTCGTTTCAAGACTGTACAAACCTAACCCTCCGTGTGGTAACAATCTAGAAACAGGATTCTTTGCCTTCATTTTGATGAGCTCCAAATGTATTATCTGGAGCATAATTCTGTGCAATTTTTTCCTGTACATGTTACCATTGTTCAAGCTATGATTCTGAGCAATTTTTTCTGTACATGTTACCACTCTTCGAGCTTAGTTTTCGAGATATTTTTCAGAAACTGTTAGGTTCACTACAGTGAATCCCGCTATTTTAAACGCATTTTGGTTAGGTTTGGGGGTGGGGGTCAGTGGAGGGAACCTTTCAAAATGGGCGGCTCCCACCAAACACGTGTTCGGACAATTAAAAACGGTAGAATTCGCTGTGGGTTCGTAGATTTTTGTGAATATCTAAAAAACGAAGACCGAGCAGCGGTAACATGTATAAGAAAAAGTTGTTCAGAATGGCGCCTTTGATAACATATTTCAGGGTCATTGAAATCGGTGAGATGTACCCTTTACTGTATAATTACCGAATGTTTATTTCGTGTGATTTAATTGTAGTTGTAACAATATTTATAAAGGAGGATGGTAGAAAATAGCCAAAATTTGGATATCTCGGGCACCTAAAATATTATTAGGGTATGTTTCTACAGGTTATAAGGAATTTATGAAGAATACAAACATATTGGGACGTTCGCCGAGCGATGTCTTGCGACTCTCTAGTTGATCAAAGCTTTGAAATGAATGCATGCAATATAAGATTTCGAACTCTATTTTGTAACTAATATTATTTATATTTATTTCGTACATCAAAAATTTGTCCAAAATATTCATTAACAACCGCAAAATCAATAGTTTAAGGGAACTGATTAGTATGTATTTATACGAAGAATTATGTTTGTAATTATGCTATAACTCGTATAACCGAATGGAACTTCTTAAATGGTACACAATAATGTTTCTGAAACTCAAATCAGTCGTTTATTCTGCATGTATCACTGCTGCAATAAAGACTAAAACCTGAAGAAAATATCAGAAGACGAAAGTAGGACTATCTCCTTTTTATCGTCGTTGTTCCGTCTGTTGTCATAAAGCCAGTGCAGCAATGTCGGAACAGACTGCAGAAGAAAATCTTTAAGATCTGAGAATGAGTTTCGCGGAGAAAGAGTCAAACGGAAGTTGATAATTCGGAAAAAATGACTGGTAGGTGTATGCAGATGATTTTCAATCTTTTATGCATAATTATAATGGTTGTAAGTTTCTGTCTTTTCATGCAACTGTTTGTTGGCTGGCGATGAGTCTACATAATCAACTTCGTTATCGACTGCGAACATATCGCGTACTTATGTTGTGTATAAATCAGGCATGGGCACGGGTGGAGCCCCTCAAACGCCTGCTTTTTCCACCAACCTCTCTTTCATGCAGCGCGCACGTTCGTTGCATACGCTGATGTCTCGTGTCTTCGTTGCCCCATTGTACATCGTTTGCTGGAAGGGGACAGAGGGCGCTACGGTGTGGACGGTTTTGCCTCAATTGAGGCAGAATCACCCATCCCTGGTATGAATAAATGAAAATTGTTAAAATAATTAAAATTTTTACATGTGCCTAAGAGATTGGTGCAAAAATAATTGCTATTTTCAACAATTTTGGTACAATTATATTAGTACGAATATTGAGTGTTCTTCTTCCAACTAGCTGCCATGATTGCGAATTTTGTTGGTATCTGGAACAAATGGATGAAGAGATATATTTCTTAAAATTAAATTTGATCAAAATGGTAACATTTGCTGAGGCGTCCGGTCGATGCGACCGCTCAAGTACGATACCTCAAGAAGACTCGTACTTATTCCAAACTCAAATTAATGAGAATGGAATGTTGAATTGAAAAATGGGACCCGACCAACTTTGGTTTTGATAGAAGTATATTTGGAGAATTGTTTGCGTGCGTTAAAATATACAAGAGTCACCATGACGGTCTGACTGTCTGATCGGATCTGATTTTACTCGGTACATTTGCCGGCTTGTACATATAGTAATTTTTGTGACCAAGTCTTAGCCAATGGCGTTTTTGGTTTAGTACAGGCAGTTCCAACCAGTAGCTCCGGAGCTATTCGAGGTACATTCCCCGCTTAGGTTCTTCCCCCACTCTTAGACTTCATCGTTATAATGTATAGTAGTGGGAAGCTCCCACCACAAGAGCCACGTGGCGCGCGCAGCTCTCACTAACTTTACGGCTGTACGTAATAGTGGGAAGAGGTTCGATGGTGGGGACCTTGCAGTACTCGGAGGGAAATACGTTGGAACTACCTGGATTAATATATTATTTGGAGTCCGGAGCTAAGTTTCCGGAGTTTTTATAAGAATACTAGCAATTTCATTGAAATCGTTATGGAGATATGCCGGCAGTCATTTCGAGGAACATGGTCCAAAGAATAGTGGTTTTGAAATTTTACGGTAATTATATAGAGAAGGTCTGCGTACTCCGATTTTGATGAAATTTTAATATGTTATGGAGCAACACATTCTGAACAACTTTTTCCTTTTCCAATATAGGGGGGTCGCTTTTAGTTTTCAAGATATTTGCAAAAAACTATCGGTAATGTTAATTTCATAACGAAAACCTTCTTTTTAGAAACACAGGGTGCGTGTGAAACACTGGGTGGGTGGGTGTGGTATTGTCCCTTCTCATCTCCACAACGTGTTTACAAACAAAAAATAAACCGATGCGGCCCGAAAATCCAGGAAATGGAATAACAGAAGAAACAAGCAGAATTAACTCCTGTAGATAACTCTGATCATACATAGATAGGCTGAGCTTTCAATTTTCAAAGACATTTCCTGGATTTTCGGGCCGCATCTGTTTATTTTTTGTTTGTAAACACGTTGTGGAGATGAGAAGCGACAATACCGCACACACCCACCCAGTGTTTCTAAAAAGAAGGTTTCCGTTATGAAATTAACATTATCGATAGCTTTTTGCAAATATCTCGAAAACTGAAAGCGACCCCCCTATATTGGAAAAGGAAAAAGTTGTTCAAAATGTCGAAATCTATAACATATTAAAATATCATCAAAATCGGAGTACGCAGACCTTTTCTATATAATTACCAATTTTACTTCGAGTTCAGATAGAATAAACCGAAATTAGATGTACATAGGTTCAATCGACAATATCTGGCAATATCATACCTTTTTGAGGCTACAAACAATCAAACAATGCAAAAATCCAAGAATGGATTTTTAAATATTTTTAGACTAAAATAACCCCCTCGAGATTGATTATACTCAAGGAAGTATACCCGATATTTTAGCTCCTACAGCTAAATTAGTCAAAATCACCGAGAACATTTTCAAGGTTGTTTCTCTACAACTTTTTGTCTGGGCTTGTACTGAAAATTTAAAAGCTGCATTTGGTAGATATATATCAATTATACATATTCTGAACATTTCATCGAAATTGGTTGATGCGAAAAGATACGACATGTATTGAAAAATGTAAGAATCTTCAGATTTATTACACTCAGATGCCGAAAATCCTGAAAAACTACGCTTTTTAACCATCGTTACCTGTTTGTAGCTCATTCCAACGTTGACCAACTTCGATGAAATTTCCAGGATGTTATCTATATAATAAGTTTTCGATATAGACCCACATATAAAAAGTTGTAAAAGGCAACTTGTCACTTTACGGGATTTCCAACGGCACTAAATAATCTTGAATGACTTTGGAAGACGAAAGTGTTATGGGTCAGTGAATTCGCCACGAGATAGGATATACGCTCACCTAAATGAAAGCATAAAGTTCGGTATAAAAGAACAGAGGTCATCTCAAAACCACCTAGAGAAGATTTGAGACTACCATACGATGTCTTCCCGTTGAAACAGAATAAGTTTTATTTGAAATATTTTTGACAACGAGGTTTAGTTGGGAAATAATTGCGAGCAAAACTTGAAATGGGTACTCTGTATATATAAATTTTTCGTAAAGAAAATTCAAGTTTTCCATGGAAAAATGCCGGCCTTCTACAGGTTCAACTATATTCCAACATCTATTATCTCCAAATTCTGTATAACCAATTTACCCCAACGATCACTGATTTTCTCATCCGTAGTCTCATCTCACGGCCCGTAATTATTTGCAGCCACTCGATCCGATTCGTTTAACCAGGCAAATAACACTTTCCCCGAGTTGTAAAGTGATTCGAAACTTTCTGCCAACAGGATAAGTGGCTGGCAGCTTCGGATCAAAGGGGTACATCTCAGTTATACGCACTCTTATTAACTGCGGCTAGCTGTCTCCATGTTGTAACGTGTTACGTTAGAGACACACGTATAATCTTCGTTTCCCAGGAACACACGATCATATCGCCGTTGACATCTTGTCTCCAAAGGCGAGGTTTCGGGGGAAGCCAAGCCTTGTTCCATGAATCTTGGATTTAATCAAACGCGTTCCGAGCCACTCCGCGCACGCAGTATGTTCCTCCTTAATTCATTGTTCTCTCCCCGACGTTTAGCCAGGGACCCTCCCCCGCCATCATCTCGAGAACTTTTCATTCGGGCCGCAATTGAATTTCTCGTTTGCAGGTTTTTCTTTTTTTGTCGTCGACGGCCTTTAATCGTCGAACAATGCAGCAGCGACCGGGTAGGGGTGTACTCGTCCTTTCTCGCGTCTCCTCTCGTTTCTCCCCGGGGGCCAACTTTATCACGAATGTTTACAGGGTTTATCTTCGCACCCTCCGGAGAGCCCTGCAGTCACTTAGAACCCGCGACCCTGCTTACGTGCCAGAGGCCCCCTTGTGTTTCCGAGGCAAGAGATTCTCCCCGAAGGGGTTGGAAAGATCGCGAAAGACGTATGTGTATGCGTGTTCTTCTGGCAGAAACATGTATGCGTATGCGTGTCTCTGTGTGCACGCATTGCGTCGGTTGTGTTTCGGCTCGTGATGGCATACTACCCTCTTTCTAGGCTTTGTGCAATAAATAATGGAATTACGGCCACGTTCGCGGTGGCCCCGAGATTCGCTTAGCAATCACGCTGCTGCAGTTGACTTGGGGGCTTGTTTGCCGGGGCTACGATATTTGCGTGTGTGAGAATACTTTGCGGTATAATTACAGATCACCGATAAAAGGCTTCACGCTTATACTTTGTTTGAGTTTTGATGCCGGTTAATTACATGTTACGTACGGTACGTAAACGAAGTTGAATGGAGGTACCAAAATAATTCTTTGAAATCGTAGATGTTGTTACAAATGCGATTTATGGCGAAAGCTCTGGAACCGTGCATGATGAAGTCATTGCTAATCATGATTAACTCGGGCTTTCGTTTAACTTTGTTGAAACGAGATATCGTGAACGGAAATGTGGATATTTAGTTGGGGGTAGGAGATAATCGCTAAAGTATAGTTGATTTAGCAAAATTATTGAGACAAAGGAAATGTGGAGGAAATGGGAGTAATATTCAAATACATTATTGAACCATTGAATCACCCCGAAATACAAATAGCTAATCGATTATGATTACATGGTAAATTTTGTTGGCCGACAACAATACTTAGCTTGAATACATGGGATATCGTTCGAACAATTGCTAAATAATAGGTGATCAAAAAATTAGATTTCTTTGGCAAGACGTCTGTGAATTAACAATTACCGCATAAATTTCAACATGAAGAGGGCATCATAAATGTTCTTTTTTTGCTTAATTCAAATTATGTTCGTTCACTGGGAAGTATTTATTCATTGGACAGGTCACTCTTCACATTTCCATACTATGGGTACTGCTCCGCTCTAGTCGGAATGTTTGATCGGAGTTTAACTTTTTGTAGCAGCGTTTGAAAGAAGCTAGTGTGCGTGGGGAAATGTGAATCCTGCTGGCTACTGTGACATATTCCAAATGTGCTTGTTGTTGGCAGAAATTTTGAAAAGTGCTACTGCTCGCGATAGATTGAAATGCGCTACTCTACGTTAGACACGTGAAATGTGCTACTTTTGTGGGGATATCTGTGGTGAGAATGAGAGAGAAACATTTATGAATGAAACAAAAGTGTATGAAGTGAATTTGGTTGTATGTTAAAATGAAATGAATGGACCTGAAGAAGCGATTTTGTTATTCTGAAAGTATGGCTGTGATATAGAATAGTTGTCATTAATATTTTATATAAATATATAATTATTTGTTGAGATACATAATTCCATTCACTGCCTGAACAACTTTGACGAAATATGGGGGGCTGAAAATCATAGCGGTGCAAAACACATACATGGTATATCGAGTAAAATAATGTTTAAAGTTTTTTGTTATAAAACAACTGCATATACCTACGCATTGCGGTTGCAAAACACATCTATAGTATCATAAAACTATAGGGAATGTCTGTATGTGAAAATTAAATCACGAAACTGAATTTTATACAACTCACAAGTGAATTATGTAATTAAGATTGGCTTGTACGATATACAATGACTCCCATAAATATTCGGATACTCTTTATGTATTAGACTCTAGGACTTACATTTTTTTGAAAAATTGGAACAATTAACTTACTTCATGACGTGGAAAAAAAATTCGTAAATTGGAATTAGTCGGAATTGCAGAGAAAAATATTAAAAGTTGTATTTTACAACATTTTTATGCGGGCCTCCTATATTGAAAAATTAAGAAATTCGTTTTGTAGATCTGTATTGTAAATCAGCGGTTGAAAACAAAAGTGCATAACGTGGATTTACACCACGTGATCCCGAACAGTTCGTTCTATTCGTTTAGTGAGAAAAGATTAGGCTGCCATTTTTCAATAAAGAATGAAGTTCTAAGTCAATTAACGCTGCCGGTAAATATTGGGTTGGCAACTAAGTGATTGCGGATTTTAAATAAAAAGGATAATTCAAAATTTTTACTTGAAAATATAACTTTATTAAATTAGTTACTGTCCGTTTTTGTCGATGACCTTTTGCCTTCTTTCAGGCAGTGTCATAATTCCATGTTCATAAAACTACAAAAAGGAAAAAAAATTTGGCAAACCAATTTTGACACTGCCTTTCTTTCAAGGCTTCATCCCCATATACGGCACGTAACTTCTTGTATGCTTGCGGTGCGTTTCTGCCTTTTCGGAAATAATAATAAAATATGTCTCACATGCGCGTTTGGCTCGACTGCGTTTTGGAGAACTCCGTGTTCTTAACTTTTTTGAACTTTTTTTATGTGATCCTGTAGATATCGATGAAGACATTCCGAAAATGTGTGTATGATTGTTAGGAATTCACTGGTTTATAAGTTATACGCGTGTAAAGATGACCAGTTTTAAGTGTTTTTGACAGGTTAGAGCGTCGCCATATTGGATATTCGTTGTGTGGTAGAGGTAGGTAGGTCTGTTCGGCGCATGTGCTGGATAGATAGTATGGTATATTTACGGGATCGGCTAAATAGTACTGAGCGTATGCGCTAGATAGCAATTCAGTGGTTACACATACTTTGTAAACATAAGCAATTTCAAGTGTTTTTCACAAATTAATTATTAATAAGTTTATTGTTGATTTTGAAATGGCTAGTTCAAGTATTAGAAATTTTAACTTTAGAGACATGCCAAGTAGTAAAGAAGAAGCAATTACTTGGGCTCAGGATTGTGGATTGTTGCGGAAACTTAAAAAATGTCGTACTCATCGGTGCGAAATGAAAATTTATAACAATAATCATGGAATCGGTCGTTTTCGGTGTCCAGTAATGAAAATATACAGAATCACATACAGGATTTCAAAAAGAAGGTACAGTCCAAGATGGTTTAGGGTTTGGTCGTCGTGGGAGCGGAGAAGGCCGGCCCGACCATGGTATAATGTTTCGCATTTTGATTTAGTAAATGTGTTATTATGTATTTTGTACGTGTTTGTTATTAACGTTTGTTATTAAAGTTATTATGTACGTGTTTGTGCTGCCATCTAATGGATTTGCTCGGAAGTATTTAGCCTAGTTTGTATGTATTACCTAGCAAATATATCAATATGGCGGCGCCGTAACCTGTCAAAAAGGCTTAAAACTGTTCAACTTTATATGCGTATAACTTTTTAATTAATGAATTCCATGCATTATGATTTTCATTTTCGGCGCTTTCTCGTCGAAATCTAAAAGATTGAATAAAAAAAACTTGAAAAAAAGAGTTCTCCAAAATGCAGTTAAACCGCGCGTTTTGTTTTTCCATTTTTAAATTGGGACAAAAACGAAACGAAATAACTAATCGATACAATTTTCTAACTAATTAAAGGTGGAAGTCCAAACAACAAGAAAACAATATAGGTTAGGTGCTTTGAACACGTTTACAAAACCAAAGAATGTGCTAGAACATCTATCGACAAAATCCGCAATCATTTAATTGCCAACACAATAAATAATGTCTTTAAGATTCGAAAACAATGTTGACTAAAATCTTCAGAATTTGGACTTACACCACTATGATGATTCTCAGACTGCCGTATGAGCTTCTGGCAATCACAATTGATACTGTGCCGGTCGCATTGCGTCGCTACAAGTATTCGGAGGGGCATCGAGTCTAGTAAACACTTTGTAAATCACACACCCCTCCAGCAGAAACATGCAAGCACACCGACGGCATAGGTGCACGCAGTCGTGTTCCAGGTAGGTACACGACGCGTGCCTTCAGTGCGTCGAAACGCAGCGCACTTCAGGTGCACCCCTATGGCGCGGCGCGTTCAGAAACTTCTGCACGCGATACAGCCATTAATTATTCGAGGTTCTACGCACACGCACACAGGGGTGGAGACTCGGTGGCACTCTTTTGACTGACCGGCTTCGTCGTCTACGACAGTACGTGACTTCCCCTCGGGTCGTTCGTTCGCGTGTCTTCGTTCCATATCTCTCAGTTTTAATGGTACCGATTAGCTAAACCGTTCGACGAGCGGTGCGCTTTTTAAAATTTATCCCTTGTCCTTTCCTCGAGAGCGTGAACATTTTCACGGCCCAGGGGTGGCCAGGGGGACGAAAGCGTTGAAATGCGCGCACGTGCCGCGTATCGCACTTACTAGTTCTTATAATGGCGTCTGGTTTCCGAGTGTGAAGAACTTGCAACGTCGCGTAACGATCGAAATCCTCGACCCCGATAGACGAAATCGAAAAAATCCGACTATTTATCTGAAACCGTAAAATGAAAGGTAGCATATTACCTTTTCCGTGAACCGGAATGACAACCTTCGTGGCGTAGCCTGGTAATTTTGTTTGGGATTATTATGTAAAAGATTACTTTGAGCTTTCCTTTAGACCGGCCTGGCCAACACGCAGCCCGCCACATTAAATTGTGCGGCCCGCCGGGCGATTTTATATTTCTATTGAAACTTTTGTTTCTGGTTGTATGTGTACAAAAGATATTAAATAAATGAAAATTTGCATGTGTCATTGTTATAATACGCAAGTGCGACTACGAACTCCAGTTCTATATTTGATATACACGAACGCCACATGTTACTGAAAGCGAGTAACATTGTTCGCAAGAAACGAGTTGTAAGTGCTTTTGGATCCACATATGTTTGTGAAACAATTTTGTCGAAGATGAAATTTACAAAGAGTTCATCACGTACTTCATTAACTGATGCCAATTTAGAAAACCAGCTAAAATGTCCAAGAAGGGAAGGATAAACAAATATTTTATTAATTAAGACTCGAGAGTTAATTATATTGAATCATAGTATAACAATAAAGTTTTATTCATTTTGTATTTGTATTACATTTTTTAAAAATATGTTTACCTAAAGTGCCGCCCGCTGTAACGTTACGCATCATCAATGTGGCCCGTGAAACCATTTGGGTTGGCCAGGCCTGCTTTAGACAGAACTGAGTAAAATTTTGGAGAAAAAATATTTCAAACAACTATTTTAAATAGTCACTGTTCCGCAATTCAAATGAGATACAATTTGAATGTGACGCCTCCATTTCGAGAAAGTCGACTTTGAAAATTCGCCAGGTACGCGTGCCTAGCATTTGTAAGAAGTAGAATCAGTAGGTCATGATCAGACACCTCAGATGATTCCTATTCCGTAGCAGGCGTGTTCGCCGAATTTTTAGTCATACTTTGGTCATCCTTTAGTCGTGATTTACAGCAGACTGTGAATGTTTCATTTTCCTTTCTGAATTAAGTTTCCAAATCCAAATACATTGTATTTTCATTCTTCTGAGAACAAAGGAATTGTGTTGTTAGAAAAGTAATTTAGTTTTTCCAAGAGAAAATGGAAAATGATTTTTCACTATTTATTTTTTTATCCGGTACTGTAGCGGCCATTTTTTCTGATGATCTTGCGCCATTTTTCTGGTAACTTGAAGATCCCATATTCGTAGAATTCCTCGGTTTTATTAGCAAAAGATTGATATTAAAGACATTATTCCGTCACTAAAAAATTTCTGCGGTTTTTCGTTAAAATACTTTTCAATGTTTGTTTTTAAGGACTCGATCGCATCAAATTTTTCCGGCTAAAGAATATTGCGTTGGCCGAAATAAGTGATAATCCGATGGTGCGATACTAAAATATTTTCTGCACATACGGGGCGATAAAGCATCTGCTCTGTAAACAGCACAAATATTGTTTGCGGTAACGGTTGCTGTATTTCTCGGCACGAACTTATGGGAAAACCTAATATTATCTTATAATTCTTTTGCAGCTATAACCGTTCTGCCATAAATATCAGAGTCGTTGATTTTGATAGTGGGGGAAGTCCATTTTGTGAAAAAAATAGTTAGAACTAATTTTTATTACAAATTAACATAAAATATCTGGTAATGACATAAAATGGACATGCCTCACTTTCAAAATCAACGACTAATTTGTCCGTATATAAAGATGCAGCCAGAATTTTCTTCTTCTCTTCTATATAATTATATATAGAATTAGCATGTTCTCATCGTCACTCAAGATTCTCTTAAGATTCAAAACTTGCTGTGTACGCTTCATAAATAAAAGAAAGCGTCCACATCTCATACGCTACGCGTACGTGGACGCGTCTTTGACGCGACGCGCCGTAGACAGAATCAAATCGTGCCTCATACGCTACGCGTACGCGTCTCTGAAGCAACGCCCCGTGGACGGAGGGCCTAAAAGCGCGAAATTATGTCAGCTTATTTCAATGTTAAATTTTATTTAAATGTTATATATTGTTTATTAGTATACTTATTCTCTTGTTTTTTGAGACTTGTTAGTATCTTGTTCATAGTATATTTCATACCAAAAGGTCTTTTGTAACAAAAAATAATTTAATACAAAAATCTATTTAATATCGCTTATTGTGAAAATGCTAATAAAGAAAACTAAATACAAAAGAAAAACTTACTAAATTATTTTTTTGTTACAAAAGATTTTTTTAGTATGAAATATACTATGAACAGGAGACTAACATTAAAAAAATACATAAAATAATTTATAGAGAATAAATGTACTAGTAAATAATGAATAACATTTAATTAAGTTGACATAATTGCACGCTTTTAGCCACTGCATCGCCATTACGCCGCGCCGTATCCCGACGAACGACCGCGCTAGTGGAAGAGCACCACTTGCGGCAACTCATGTCGGGCGTAGATATTTTGCTTTCTGGTTCGGTATAAACATGTATGTTGCAAACTTCAAATGGGGGTTTCTCAAGATAAAAGTCTGCTCTATCGCGTGATATAGTTCGATTTTACGCTGGACCCTTATATTTGAGATAAATTCAAAACTATCCTCAAAAATGGGTGCAAAAGTGGTGTCTCTCCGTCTTTAATGATCGTTTAGACATGTTTAAACATTCATAATGTATTAATATTGGATATCACTGTATTCAGGAAAGTCTACAGAATCTTTTGCTGCGAAGAACAATTCAATATCTTTTATAATAACATCACAATATTTGTTTAAAGATGAAAAATAGGTTTTTTTTCTAAAGTCATGTTTCTCAAAAACTGTGCGTGTAGGTGAAAAAGTAAGGGCAGACTCGGAATCAGCGCAAAAAACTCTATAAGAACCACCCAACAGTTATTAGGAAACATAAAAAAAGTTGAAATTTGTTGGACAGTGTAATCAGATATCGGTTTAATAAATTTTGCATTTAAATCGTCGTAAACAAAAGATATACGCTGAGAAATAATGAATTTACGTGTTTATTGCTGAGATCAAATAGCGTACTCATTAGAGTACAACGGGCCATATAATATATCATTTCGCATGGAATGTTTTGAGTGCAATTTATCCTTCCTAGGCAATAATAACATTGTTGTTGAAAAACAGATTATGGGATTGTAACATTTGTCAGAACCGTTCTTTAGAGAGTTACTAGCAATGGCTGCTTAATCCCTAATACTGCACTATTTATAAAAAAAAACAAATGAATGTACAACTTCTAAACAGTACAGATTATAAAAGCAGTTGTCGTCAAATATTCCGATGAAGAATACTTGCGAATGTCATCGACTTATGACAGCAGTAGTCAAAATACAGTCTGTCCCCCAAGAATGCGTTGGCGACATGTCTGCATAAATTATTGTATTTGAAAACAATGACATGAAAATCGAAAGTACATATCAAATACCAAATCGCTCTGACACTGGATTAATAAAATTGGAAGCAAATGGATATTGTAAAAGAATAATAACTTGAAACATCGAAGCCTCGTATACGCAAATTGGGCGATAAGGACCGTATAATTGTGATTAACTGACTATCCCGGTCACCAGATACAAATTTCATATCAAAATTTTGGTCCATTCTGAAATAAAAGCATAAAGAAAAAGATATATTAAAATTCAGAATTTGAATTGATGGTATTCGAAGAAATACAGAGGTCGCTACTTGTATCGTGCGAAAAAATTAGTAGAAAGCACACCAAAACCTTGCCAAACTATGACCGATAATGGAGGAAATTGAGTCCATTATTAAGTAAGAGCGTGTTAGTATTTTAAGTATGAATTCAACCAATATAAAGCTTTTTACAAAGGTATAAAAATTTACAAAAATGTCGCCGACATGCTTTAATGGGACAGCCTGTAACATGTGTACACATTTGATCACGATGGTCCAATGGGTTATCCAGAATTAATTTAATTTTTGGAGGCGAAGTGCTCTTTACAGGTAGTTTCTCTGCTGGTAATTGAAATGTAATTCTTATTTATGCTTCGGCGGTCAGTGGAAGTTGTTTCTTTCTTTCAATTAAGTATTATGATTATATGTACATTACGTAGAAACATCGAGTCAGCTGCTGCAACCCATTAATTACTGTACGTAAACTCCTTTTAATTTGCTTAGCTCTGCTCAACATGTCATTTGTAAGAATAGTTAGAAGCATCTGTTAGCTAATTAGAGGTTCGAAGATTGTCAGTAATCTATCATAGAACACCGTAATTGGTTTTTTTACGACACCGCATTAATCGAAAACTGCTGTTTGACAACTGACGGTAAAAGACTATTACAGAGAACAGAAAATCAATTTTAAGCTATGTAAGTAAGAACATAATATAAATACAGAAAGTAGGTAACAAAATATATTAACATCAACAGTGTTATCAGTGAAATTCAACTTACATCATCAACTTGTAAGGAATGAAGTTGGTAAAAAAATATTGAGAAATTTTTGTTTTGAGAAATTTTGTCTAAATCGATCAGTAAATAAATCGCAGCGTAATCGGCTAAAGGATGTTTGAAAACAGTCAATAGTATTCAAGGACCTTAGCATGTTTACTGCAAGTGTCACTGGTAATAAACGTATTCTGCTTTCATATCTTAAATCTTATACGTTATCTCTGTCCGTGACCTTGAATGACCTTGAGTAATTATAGTCACTGAATTCGTAATGAAAGGGACTGCCATTATAGGTGTTTAAAAAAGCGTGATTCTATTTTAAAAAATGAAGGTGACCTTGATATCTCTAAAAAAGATGACAAAAAATTTTTTGGTATCGTGTGAGCCCCATTTTACCATTCAACTTTGTCCTGAAGACATTTAATGTATCTTTGAAAACAACAAAGACATTTGAGTTGAAAACGTTAGGTGACTCACCCTATATAAAAAAATAGTTCAGATAAGAAGTGAATTGTTTCGAGAGGACCACAACCTGGTGTATGTCATTTTTCTGTAGATGGACACGTAGAGGTCACATGACAATGACCTAGGTGTTTTTAAATGATTGGAAGTAGTCAAAAAAGTTAAAAAACAACTCCTTATAAAAAAGTATATAGTTGTTTATGTCGAAAAATCAATGGTGTAGGAGATATTTTGTCCAGAACGTTACGAAATTGTCATGTATGTATGTACGAATACTTACTGTTTTGAAACAACAGAAGATTACATTGGCCTCGATGCCCTTTCCAACGTTCTGGACAAAATATTTCCTAAACCGATGATTTTTCGACACAAATAGCTTCATATTTTTTTATAGAGACTAACGAGCTGCATCGATTAGTACATGAAAAAATATACGGTTCCATTAAAAAAAATGTAGATCACTTTCATGTGACCTCTACGCGACCATCTACAGAAAAACCATTTACACCAGATTGTGGCCCCTTCGAAACCATTTACTTTTTATCTGAACTATTTTTTCATATAATACATAGTGTGCGAGTAATTTGCATTTACATATTACAACCGGTCACCCTGTACACATGCGGAAGTGTGAAAATATGCTTAGGTTTACAATAAGTTGATAAATGCAATGCTTAAGCTTACTATGATATAAGTCTCTTGATTAGCAAACTACAATGTTTTAAAAGAGATGGTTTAGAAAGAATTTCTATACTTAAGGGTAGTAGTACTCTTATTTTTTGTTAGTTTCTGATTAGTTTTGTCCTTTGTATCTTGTAAAGTTTACGTTACCGTAGTATGTGATTAATGTTTTCGTATTCGTAAGGATATACATTTGCATTTAGTAATGAATAAAAATTGTCTGTATTAATCACAACATACAGGAGCTACATAGACTTGTCCTACTAAAATTAGTGATTTGAATATAATACAACAGTATTTCTTAATTGAATAAATGGTGGAAAAATAAATATATTAAGGACAACTTTATGTTATGCTTGGTTAAAAAAATTAGTAAATGAACGCACTATTGCTTGATGATATAACAAATTAAAAAATGCAGACGACTTGTGAATGAAGACCTTGAAATAATTCAATTTCTACCATAATATAAGCGAGAAACGTGCAATTCGTTAAATATGTTGTTTACTAGACTACGAATATTTATGTACAATAAAAAATTGCTAGGTCAATTGTCAGGAACAGCTATTGGATAAAAATGTATTCTTTCATAAAATACGTGTAATAATTCGAAAATAGTGTAAAAATATTCTAAAATTATCCTAATGTCTTTAAAATTGTGTATCCCATCTACATATTTTTGTCAGAATTGCATCAAATCTGCAGTCCATATAAATAAGTTTTACTTAGAAAAAAGTTGTTTCTTTGAATTTACTCTTAAAAATCAACCATGCATTGTTTATCATACTGATTGAAGAACAAAAATGTTTCACCAAACAAATCATGTTTAATTACATAAATCCGAATGGACTCAAAATTCTCCATCTGCGCGGTTCATGTTGAAGAATGAAGGGGGTTTAAATAAATCACATCGAATCGGGACAGACCGAATAGTCGGAGCGTTTCTCACGACGGTTACTCCATCTCGACCAATACATAATTTCGCGCGATATCATAGCTCAATTGGAAACTTCAATTTCAGCCAATAGCACGCAACAGTAATTTCACATAATGCTGCCCATTACCAGCGACGGGCGGAGTCGCTTTAAGCTTGGAAATTCTGGAGAAGCCGAAGAAAACCAGCGGAAACTCACTCGGAGAATAATTTAGACGTTACGGCGACGACATGCTGGAGGCAAAGCGACCCAATATACACGGGTCATGCGGTGATACACAATTAACATAACTAAATGAACCATCCGACGTTTCAAACTATTTTAATACGTTTGCCGCGGCTATTTACAACGGCTGTCTGGGCAGTAATAGTGTGTGCATTACCGTCCATGAACGTATTCGGACATATCTACACTTTTCGAGAAGCATGAAATATACAGCTACTCGAATCGAAGCTTTCCAAGAAAATGACACGCTGTCGGATAAGGATATACTGTTGATATGCCCACCAATCCTGTTCACTGACAGCTACCAAATGTATAGAAAAGGACTAAAGCGGATACCCTCAACATTATCAAAGAACCGAATTGTATTAAAAGGAAAACATTATAAGTACTTTTACAGAGTGTCTGTTCCGTCGTGGAACATCGGTACTGAGCACCGTTAATTTGAATTTTCGTTTCAATACAGTCAGAGCGAAATTGTTTTATTGCATCGAACAGCTGGTCGCTCTCCAATCTCCAGGTAGTCCCGATCATGCGGCCCTTCGTCATCTACAACTTATTTCGTATCGTGTCGAGTGCCAAAAATTCTAACCCGCTGATTAGTGGACTGCTGGTTCACATTATAAACCGACCAGGAAACTCCATGAACCAATTTTGTCTGTAACCAAACGAAGCGCTGTCTGGCGAGACTCAAAAATCTTTGTATTTCGTCAACGAACGCCATATAATGAACGATCGCACAGTAATTATCGAACGCACAACACCCATCGCATCCAACCTACACATTTTCAAACATTTGTTCAAGCTTGCTATCAGTTTACTGTTTTGTTTTTAAATATATTGTGGCGGCTACCTCCTATGCTCGCCAACAGATGGACAGTGCGACAACACCTTCCCCGCTACTACCTGAATCTTCCTCTGTTTGCATATATACCGTCCTAAACTGTCCTTACGACATCCAACGTCTAAGGCACGGGTCCGCTAGATAGCCTTACTGACGAGTCCTCTAGCGGGCCTAGGACTAAACGCCTCCTTCTCCTTTTTCCATCTTCACACACTTTTCAGCCGCCATAATTGGTGACCCCGACAAACGAACAACACGCTACCTTCTGAGCAGAGGAGACGACAACATCAACAAACCACTGACAACATTAGGAGGACTGGAAGGTGACTACTCTGTCACTGCCTTGCCTGAACTACTGCCCGACCAACAGCGAGGACTTCTCCCTACTATGCGCTTCTGACGTCATCTTCGCAGCATTATATGGTTTAACGATTCCGCACCTAAATTTGTGCGACGTTTTCGCATCTACATTTGTGCGACGTTCTTCCATTGTTTGTGCGACTATATGAGTACTACAAGCGGCTTAGGGAGCTATTCAACTTCGTCAATTCGGCAGCATCACTAGCGGGCACACTGACAGCACACAACCAGCTACCTCCTTGGATTCCGGCGGAAATCAGCGTAATGAGAGGGAAATTTGTCCAGATATCGTTGACCACTGGCAAGGGGGTAATGTGGCGGCTACCTCCTATGCTCGCCAACAGATGGACAGTGCGACAACAACTTTCCCGCTACTACCTGAATCTTCCTCTGTTTGTATATATACCGTCCTAAACTGTCCTTACGACATCCAGCGTCTAAGGCACACGGGTCCGCTAGATAGCCTCACTGACGAGTCCCTCTAGCGGGCCTAGGACTAAACGCTTCCTTCTCCTTTTTCCACCTCTCACACACATTTCAGCCGCCATAATATACTGTGGGATCAGGAGCCTCCAGACCAAATACGATATAGAGATTGAAAAAGGTCGGAGGGTTCCGTAGGTGTGTGCAGAGGTGATGAGTTATAAATCGCAAGACTTAGTGTGGCCGGTGCCCTCTCTTTTCCGAAGATCCTACCATTCAGTAGTAAACTCAATGCCAATCAGTTCAATACAGTCTCAATTAAACCGTTGTCAACTGAAACCTCCATACCTCCGTAACGAGACGTAGAGACCTCGTGGATCTGGACTGACGAAAGTCTTCGTGTCAAGGATTTAGAATCCTTGTTGACTAGAAGGCTAGACACACCCTGGACCACGAGAAAATAGTGTCCCAGAAAGAGTGTTGGAAAAAGAAAGGGGTGATTCCCGACGTGGCTCTAAGCACCCTTTTTCCGTTGCATATTTGCATCAAGCTGCATTGTTTTGAGTTATTAAAGAAAAACACGGATCAATTAGAACGTGGCAACAACGGACGGATTCCTGCTCAGCGACTGATCCCTCTTAGTGGGGCGTTAATAACTCGAAATCGAAGCGTTTCGGAGCGAATTGGCAAAAGGAAAAGGTACTTAGAATCACACTAGGAATCACCCCCTTCTTTCTCCGACACTTTTTCGGGGACAACCTGCACAGGGTGTATAAAAATTATATGTCACGACTACCATAGTGGGATTCTATGTCTCTGGATCAGTGGAGAGCTATTAAAAAAATGTGCCGCAAAATTGTCCTTGACCCCTTTTTCGAGGTCAACATTTCTTTTTATTTCATCGTATAGTACTCGTCGCGAGGAACAAAAGTCTCAACGAAACCATGGATCTCAAGTTAACCATTCTCATAAAAACGACTTTAAAATTTCGTGAACTAGTTGATTTCATATGTCTACTGGGTGTCCAAAGATAGTATAAACGTGGAGGGGGTGATTCTACATGAGATTTGACGTCTCGTTTTCGAGAAATTAGAGTGTGAAAATCCGCCAAGTTATTTTCCTAGCGCTTGTAAGAAGTAGATCAGGTAGATCATGAACAGACGCGTCAGACGATTCATATTCAATGTCAAGCATATTCACCGCATTTTCAAACTCTAATATCTCGAAAACGAGGCGTCAAATAAAAAAAAGTTATTCTACATTTTAGACTTCTTTTCTCATGTAGAATCACCCCCTCCACGTTCATACCATCTTAGGACACCCAGTAGATATGTGAAATAAAATAGTTTACGAAATATTAAAGTCGTTTTTTACGAGAATGGTTGACTTGAGACCCATGGTTTCTTTGAGACTTCAGTTCCTTACGGCGAGTACTATACGATGAAATAAAAAAAAATGTTGACCTTGAAAAAGGGATCAAGGACAATTTTGCGGTCCATTTTTTTAGTAGATCTCTAACGATCCAGAGACATAGAATCCCGCTACGGTAGTCGTGACATATAATTTTGATACACCCTGTACAATGACAACAATAAACCCTGGTATTCATTTAGCAATTTCTCTATGAATTTCATAGCCACTGTAAATCGCTAGAACATTGTATCCAATCTACTTCACTATTTTCTAAACAAACTACGCAGATTGTCCCCTGGTTTGTCTGTCTGGGGTCTAGTGTTCTAGCATTCTGAAGTTTATTTTTCAAACTTTCCCTTTAACCATTTTTCTTGCAACTTATATTCCTTGGGTGTATTTTTTAATCATCGAAACTGAAAGAAGAAATAGTAGAACAAAATGAAACACACAAGACTGAGATATGTACTGTCCAGCAATAGGGGAAATTGTTCCGTTCAGTATTAGGGGACAGTGAACCAATCACAGAAAAATTTATTTATTAAAACCAATACACTCCATGCACAATATCAGAAGACAATTAAAAGAAATACTTATCGAAAGGTATAATAATACACTTTACACGTTTTCTGACCACAAAAATTAATAAATATAACAATCTACAGATTGTAAGATGCATCAGATTCTGGTCAGCCGCATATTTTTTTTCGTTAGTGTATTTAATGGTCGTATCAACAGCTTAGGTTATTAGCGACCGCATTCAATTCCATGACATTACATATAGTTTGGGTTGTGTACTGAGAGTACTTACAATATGTTGGATCTATGTGTTCATATGTGTGATTTTTTATTTATGCTTCTTACATGCTATTACATTGTTTATAAATATATTCATATTTCATTCTTTAGGTTTAGGTGGGTAATAAAAGACTGATCTTTTCACCTATGCACACACAACAGGGACGTGATAAAACATGATTGTTGTTCGTTTTTGTTCCTCTAATGACTAATACTAGGTGCCATCCTGCCTCTTTACAGGATGTCTCATTTAATGTTATTTATACAGATACTGTGAAGTTGCAGATTTTGCGACGTCACTTCTCCGTTACTCTTCGCGGCCTAAAGAGGCATTTCGAATGGACCGGACCGCCATCTAGCGTACAAAATCGACATTCACGAATTTCGAAAGCGCTCCCCGAGGAAATTCCGTATAAAATGACCGACCGGCGGCTAATTTGAATTGCGTGTGTCGAGTACGGCCGAATTTCAGTACGCACCCCGTGCACCACCAGCCCCTTTAGAGGTACCTACGACGGCTCGTTTCGTGGAATTCCATCGTCGCAACTTACTGGCCCACCAAAAAATCCCGTGCACGAGTTATGGAAAAAGGCTGCCAACGCACACGGGTCGAACGGCCCGGAGACGACACAGCTGCGATCCTCCACATTTTCGTTTCTTTGTATGAAGACCGCGGGCCACTGACATCGATTTAAATTAATCTCGAGACAAAATGAACTGTCGTTTCTCAGACGCGAGAAGTGAACTGTCGTTTCTCAGCCTTCTCAGCCGTCCTTCCTGCGTCCGAACCTCTGACCCGTCGCGGATAGCGTAACGTAAAAAACGAAGCTCGATAATTGCATTTCTCGTTTCGATTCTCCGTGTGCGTGAAATCGTCTCGTTTCGCGTGGTACCCTCCTGGTACCTGGCGCCCGAACTCTTTCCGTCTGCGTCAGTATCGAGTCTTCGAATCGCGTTTTTGTGCCGGGTGGACCTTGTCCGTACGGCCAGCCGGGGCCCGGTCTCAGCGCCTGTAAAATCCCGGAGTTGCCTCCAATTTTCGCCCGCGGAAGACGCGCCGAAAAGGGGGCAACGTCACAATACAAAGAAATGTTTGCGGAGAAAGTTATTGAAATCGGCGGGGATTGTAAGTGTGTGTAAATGAAGGTCATCTCATGGTCATATTTTTCGAGATCATATCATATCATATTATCGAATGGTATTTTTATTTTAAATTTAACGACTTATTTTTTAGGCTAATTTTCGATAGAATAGAAAATCCTGAATAAAAAGGTGTTAAGGTATATTGGTCCGAAAACGTTCCGTTTCTGAGATAATTAGACTTTATCCACCTTATTACTTTCCTTATGAAATAGGGAAGACGACACTTCGAACATCTTTCATAACATAATTTTTTTAACAAAAGTAATAGGATGAATAAAGTGAAATTCTCTCAGAAACGATCAATTTTAGGACAATTGAACCTCAGCAGTTTTTTTATTTAGAATGTACCATTCTATTGAAATTGATATGCTATGTTTTTTTAGAAATGTTCTAATTGCGAAAGAAATATAGTAATAAGTGGGCAAAACGACTAGAAAATTCGACTTCATAAAACGACGCGTTGGCGTTTCAAGTGAAAACGAAATTTCTCAACTGATCCGGGCATCAAAGACACGGAAACTTTTGTATCGTGTCGGAAGACCAAGAGTTTTCACTGACGGTCCCAGCCAGAAAGCAGCAGCAGTCTATATTTACCCGGCGCTTTCCGCTTTCCGGTTTTCTCGTTTCCCTTAATGGCGAGTTCACGGAAGTTCGTTAGTGTACAAACCGTTCTATTATTAGAGTAGCGCGCGTGTGCGTTCACGATATTCACCGTGCTTTTGCCATGCTGCGAAGAATTTCGACGTGTTTTTGCCTCTCCTGAAAAAGATCGATTTCAAGGGAACCCGATGGTCTCTCCGCAGATTCACGAATTCGAGTCATGCTTCCAGCTCGCAAAAGCCACGGTTCTCTCTCTACAGACTTGTTCCCGTGCCTCAAGAACGTGAAAACGATCGATAACTCAGTGGAACGCCCCCATTGTCGAGGAGAGAAAGGAAGAAAGGCTTCTTCTTCTCTCTTTCTCCTTTCACCGTTCCTTTCAGCGAGGAGAATGTGCGCCAAGAAGATCCTTTAACTTTTTCACCGTTCCCGGAATCGAAATGTTCGATATGCTGGTCGAAATTGAAATTCCGATAAGATTATGAAGTAGTATGTTACCTCGCAAACCAAGTGTTTGCGATTTTCCACCGTATTTCTTATTACGAGGAAGAACACACAAACGTTTTGCGAGTCTATTATACACAATTTGCATCGTTCTTTATTTGTTTTATTATATGTAGACGATACAATCATTTATCCGGGTTTAAAAATCAAATTTTCTATTGATATATTTAGTATTACAAATTTGTACTGGATCTATGAGATGTAAGAAGATTAAAACAGTAATCACTATCGCAGTCTTGACTTTTGAGTTTTTATTTCATTAAATAAATTCGAGTGTTCTGAATTTTTAAGATTGATGGTGCGATAATCAGCATATCTACTAAATTCGGTAACAAAAGTCCTGCACATATATATATATATATATATATATATATATATATATATATATATATGTATACATATAAGAATGTAACTATGTATTCATTCATCCTCAGGTTTCAGAAAAGTTTCTAACCTGTATTGTTACAAGCTTTAACAGTTATAGACGTACATAACAAAATTTCTACAATGTTCAGTACATTAAAATGAATCATTTTTGTTAAAAACAATGCAATAATATCGTGGTACTTAACTAAAACTGTTTTCTCGATCATAAATAACATAATTGTTTTTATAAATGTTGTTATAGAATGTGTAAGAAAGAATATTTGAAAATAGTATATTTACGTAAATATCTTTACGAAAAAATGAGTTTCTGCGTGCACTTACAATCACTACGACAAATATTGTTCAATTTACATAAACCAAGAGAAATACTACGAATAGTGTTTATTAAAACGGGATCACAATACACTTATGAGGCACATGTTTCTAAATTTACTTGAACTTAGGAAACGATTACTATTTCCATCCTATTACATTTAATTTACTGGTTGTAGTATTTATCGCCGACTCAACTTTGCACCAGTCCAAAATACTAACCAAAAAATAAGTCGTTGTTTTTGAAAGTGGTATAGGTCCATTTTTGAAAAAAATGAGTGTCTGGTAGTTTTAGTCATATATTGATATCCTCTTTTTATATTTTTAACCACGTAGTCAATGGTGTATAATATCCTTATAAATTAATCAAAATAAGTTGAACTGTAAAATATTATCGCAGGAATGTTTTTTGTTGAACGTGGAAAAAGTCCATTCGTAACAATGATAATTGAAACAACTTTCTAATCGCATTAATTATTAATTAGTACGACTTTAATGTGCACTGCCCTTAAAACGCTAACCCCTAAATATCTCAATGTATGAAGAAATGGACTTATATCACTTTCGAAAACACCGGCACAAACATATTTTTACATTTTATTTAAGAACCCTGGACTGGCCCTGATAGATGCGAACTATTTTGGCATATTTATTACTAGATTCTTACAATATCTTGTGACCTTTATTGTTCCTCTTTTCGCTCCAATAGTTGTTTTAGTAAAGATGGCGAAGAGTTAATCCTGTTGAAAACTAATATCGTTGTCTTCGTCTAACATATTTTCAATTGTTTCTGTCAATTGCATTTGTAATATTTCTTGGTACGATCACTGGTTAATTCGTCTTTTAACCCGAAAGAGTAATCTAACGATATATTACGTAAAACAAACCCCTATAATGAGTGCACCATCATTAAATTAAATTAAATTTTACAGACTCTTTCACATGTCATTTCTGTAATTTTTTCCTCGTCGTATTCAACATCAACTTCGTGCAAATCTATTAATTTTCCATTCATCTGACCAGATAACGTCTTTTTAATTCTCAATGATGCAATCTTTTATTTAGTTGCAAATGTTCAACGTATTTTGACATTTCTTTTTTCTTTTTTCTTCCATAGTCTTAAAGTTCATGTCACGAACTCTTCTCCCACTATCCATCTTCTGTATGTTGCATCAAAATTTTCTTTTAATGCTTTTGCTTCCATCGAAGCTGATTTTTCCTCCGCTTTTGGAATATATTTAACTAGTTTTCTTTACGAGTGATCGTTTCAAATTTTTAGTCTACCTGCAATATTGCTTGGAAGATTCAAATGTCTGTTTCAATGTCTTAGTACACTGACTAGGAATATTCCAAACTTTTGAACCCTTTTGCGGTTGACAATCCATCTTTTAATATAACAATTTCTTCTCTTCTAATATTCTGTGAATCTCATTTCATTGTGGTACTCTAAAGTGTTCTGTTTAGTGTTTTAGTAAATTTTATTAAAATATTAATAATTTCTCAATCTAAAATAAATGTAAAATCATATTCCTCTTGAAATCTATGAGACTCTGTCTTCATAAATACACAGACAATATTTTCATTAGTTCAGTTTTGCTCCGCTCTGTACATAAAACATGTAATCCTGCTCCAAACAAACCATAAAGTAATAGCTGAGTCGAAGCCGATAAAGTTATGAAAATAGGTTCTACGAGCATGTACGTTACTTTGGCATCGATTTATGTGGCAATAGAAGGGATTTTATTTCCAGGAAAATTATTCGGATTCTCATCTGATGGCAAACACTGGACTTAGACACACGGTATGTTTTGCACCTCGTGTTTCTGACTGATTTTATCGACTGCTTAAACGCAACCCCGGACCGATTCTCGAGCGCGTAGTCCCATCTTTGCAAACAGACCGCGGTGTACTTGAAACAAAGAAGCAAAGCCTGTTTTACGTACTTCTCTGCCGGGAGTGATTGCTGTACTGACGTTTTTGTCCCGGCACTATTTGCCGTTTGCAGGGTGCATGTGCAACGGAGTGGAAATGGTGCACCGTTTCCACAGCTCTCGCGGAAACGGAGAGGCTGACGGAGGCAGATGCGGCTTCGGTCACCGCGTCTGCGACGAGAACAATGTGGTCTAAGGAAATTACTGCACGTAGTTTTGCCCCGAGCGTGGTCGAAATGGATCTTTGCGTTCTAGCCTCGAGTGTTTCTTTCTTGGTTTTGCTTTTTGATCTTTTGCTTTACCTCCTGGGACCTTGCGTCAAAGAAAAAGAGTGTTTCGTTTGCTCTGCAGAAAAATTTCGAGCTACAGAGTAGAACTCCGGTTGTTTGTGCTGCATTTATTTAACACGTCGATTGCCGAACTTTCAGCCCAAAAAATCCCACAACATCAAAGCAATCTAGTTAACTCATACGCCCCTCAGGTTACAATTTTTATATAGTGTAGAACGATTGCCTTCTTTATATCTGTGTTGTGAGATGTATTTTTGAAGTGAAATTTCCTTAGGCGCGGTAGGCGTAAAACCGATCTGGCAATGAAACCATGAAACGATGAAACGATGAAACGTGAAACGAAATTCTATTGTTAGCATATACGGTTGAGTGTTCGGCATTGCTTAATAAAGATTATGGTAAAATTCCGATGATACCAAGTAGAGATATCAACGTGAATTTTGCATCGGAACAATCAAAATTATTAACAGAATTTTTTAGTAGTAAATTAAGATTGAAAATGGTAAATAATTCTAATGAAGCGACAACAAGATCAGGTACAACTCTCGATGCAGTATTTGCAAGACATTTAGACAAAATTGAATCAAGAATATTTATATTATATTTTAGCTATCACAAGCTAATTGTTTCAATAATAGAATCATAAACAATTAAATGTTATAAAGTGTTAATAAAAATACGAAAAAAAAATTAAAGAAAGATGTTTCACTTCAGCCATGTGTTTTTATGATTTGTTGTCATAGATGAAGCACAATTTGGTGATTTAAAATGTAAAGCAAAAGCGGATAACATCCTAGGATCTTATATACTTGCAACTATTTCTGAGTAGCGGTTGAGGGTTAACAAAGCCGAAAATGAAATGCTAGTATTAAATACAGTAATTTTAGATCCTGCAACTGTAAATAAAATTCAGTTTAGATAAATATCTTCTGACAAAAATTAACATTTAACTGTAGATACAAATCAACAATGAATTCATAGCTTAACAATTTTAACCGTTGCACTTTGCACTAATTTCTAATCCTAACTTCAATTATGCAATTAGAAGGTACAAGGAAGAAACAGTTAATACTACCCCTGGCAAAAATTATTCGATTTGGTCAATCATTATCATTCATATTTTGTATGTGGAAAATATTTTTGTCTACGATAAAGGCAAATGCAATGATAAAGTTCGTTATATATAAAGAGAATATTAATGTAAAAACAAATAAGTACGTTTAATTTTTCTTAATGTACAGAATGAGCAAATACGACACTGATTTAAGTTCCTACTACGTATTCAGAACATCTTGTTTGGCTATGCCTATCATCGTCTTCAACATTAAAAATATTAGAAAGTGTTCTAACGTTTTGTCATGTTATATATATTTCTTCATAATTTTCACGTATGTGTATGTTTTCATTAATTTATATCTTGTAAAAAGGCAAATGAGACCATCATTTGATTAAAGTTCTTATAAAATATCATTAATTCTTATATTATACTTATTTGTCTAATATGTGTATATACAGTAATGCCTTTCATATTTAATGTACGCTCCAATAATTAGTTCATTGATTCATATTCAGGATTTTGATCGAATTTTTTCTACTAGTGGTATTATCTAAAACTTATCTAAAAATTGAAAGAGACGTTCGTCCATATACGGATCGCGAAGAGTAATATCGAACGAACAACCTGCTGCCACAATGCGCACATATCCGCGCTTCCTGCCACTTCAGAGAATCGAGTTGTATCAATTTAAATAAACTGGTACCTTGTAAACGCCCACCTAAGCAGCCCGAAGTTACTCGAACCAGGAAGAGGGAATGGTCCCTATGGGAAATTCACTGTGCTCGTTATAAAGACAGCTGCATCTGATAAGTAAGCCTCTATTACATTGTTAAGGTAACCACATGAGCAAATAGTCGACTGTGAAATCACTGCTATAGAACCGATTAACTAGCTATTCTCTGTTTCGAATAGAAACAAAGAGTAACTTTACGATTCGCCGGTGACTTGTGTGTTCTTTCGTACCGGTGCTTACTCATTCTGCTAATATGTATGTAAGTACCTGGGAATATCTATATAATCAGAACCGATAATTTATACAAACTTATTAGGTCGCGACGCTCGAAATATCTGTTTTCTCTATTGAGATAAATACTTTTACGGTATATACGTTGCATTATAGAAATCAGGACATTTCTTCCACCGAGTCGGAATATGTTTAACACTAAAGCTAACGAGCATTCAAAGGTACTGATATGTATTCCATAATAAAAATGTCAAGATTTCATTTATTCAGACTTTGTACAATTTTTATTTCAATATGAGCTTGAGTAAGGAAATTTATACAATTATTTCAATATGAGCTTGAGTAAGGAAATTTATATAATTATTACATATAAATGCATTTTTGTAATTTCAATAATTGTGAAATAGAAGATTTGAGACCGGTCTATTTGGCCGGCTCTGGTACGTTAGTGTTAACAGTTTTTGAGAATCTAACCTATACGTTCCTTAACAAAATGACGCGAATTTGTCGCAATTTAGACTCATAGAAGAAAATTTTTTTCTTTATATTTTTCTTCGATCTCTTACAATGATTAAATGTGTACACAACGCCCTTTTTAAAATATTTTAGTATGATACTTACATTCAAATCATTTACAGAATTGTATATTTCATATTACTATTAATATCAGTTGAAACGAAGTGTGAAATTATTAAGAGGTTGAAAAATAATGAGTGTGCAACAGAAACTAGCACATGCTGTTGGAGAGGGCATGATAACTGACATCAAACATGAAGAACGATTAATTGAAAATTTTCTATAGCACCGTGACCTATCTGATGCTAGAACTAGAGCATAAAAAGTTCAAAGTTGTTAACAAATCAATGTTTGGATACGTATCGTTATCACTGACTTCTATAATGTACAAATACAGGAAAGTATACGTCTGGTGATAAGAAATGTTTTAATTTTATGTAGTAAATTATAGGCATTAAAAAAATTCAAATCATTGCAATTTATTTTACGATTGCAATGATTTGAATTTTTTTAATGCCTATAATTTACTAGGGAAAAAGGAAAATTTATATTTATTGTATACCCATGTATTCTCAAACTGCTAAACATCCCCTAAGATAAAATATTATAGAATTTCACTTCAATTGAATGAGAATTAACAACATACATATTTAGCATATCCTGTTCGAAGTCTTCATCACGAGTATTACTCGATATTATAGGAGATAGGGTTAACTAGCGTTATGAATTTTGAAATAGATTTTACTATTCGTATGCATTTTTCCAAAATATATAAAATGATGAAATAGGAAACGTCTTCGTTCTATATCCAATAATTCTGTTATCCGAACACTTGTTTCCCCGTTAATTTCGATAACATTAGGTGCACAAATTAATTCGTAGCCCATTCTTCTTGAATTAATTTTATAAATAATCTTTAATTTTATACATCTTTAATTTGGTGGATTTGAATAGAAAATGAAGTTACTTAAAAGAAACACTAGGAAAAAATACTAAAGAACTGCCACCAACATCGTTTCCAACAACAGATGACGAGACTGACCTTTGATGACACGTAACGTACGGTGCAATGACTTCTACAATAATACAATGTGCACAGAGAAGGAACGAACCATTCGAATGAACATTTCACATGTTACAACTTCCAACCTACCACTTGAATATACCGTGTGAATTACGTTACAATGTTTTGCGCTTGTAGAGAAATATGCGAACATAAATGCCGAAGAAAATGGAGAAAAAGTTGTTTATTGAGATTACATGAGAGTTTGCAGTAGGTTTCACAACGATAAGAGGATTTTATTCTCCATAAATTAACTGTACGTGTATCCCACATACATTCACGCCCCCGGAAGACTACTTCAACATTTTTTTTACTACGAACCGAGACCAATTTTGTTATCAAAATTTCTTGTTACGCTGGATTCGAAGTTTTATCGTGGCGCAGATAGATTTGATACTTTTTTGCTTGAAGAATTGCTCTCTACTTCCGACGCGCCTTACGCGTTTCCTTATCGGGAACGCCGACGTTCCCGCAGGGGCGGGACACGTTTGCCCACATATCTTTGCGTGGGTACACCTTGCAGGTTAGATTCACGGCTCGTATCCGATATGATGTTATTAACTGCGCAGGAAATTGTGTTAACACCGTTTTATGAGAGTGTCATGCAAGGTATTACTGTGTTCTCGCGTCTACAATATCGAAAACCACAAATTAATTTTGATTTCTGAAGAATCTCTTTCCTGAATTTGTTGTTAACACTCATCCGATTTTTATGTCAACTTGACACATTTTTCATGTAAAGGATGATATTATTTTACGAGTAACATGAAATATATAGGGTTGGGCATTTAAAACAAGTCACCTGAATAACTCGGTTACTTTTGAAGATAGAAGAGATTGCATGAAACCAAATTTACTTGGTATCGAGGAGCCCACAATCAGGTGTTACTAATATTTTGTAGGTGGAGACGTCAAGGAGATATGAACGTGTACTCTGTTTTTCTAAATAGAACGCTATGGTTTTTTATTTACATTCTGGTGCAGTGTTTCAAGACGAATAGAATGACCTATTATGGAGATCATTGAAGGTCACTCAAGGTCAACTACAATACAAAATAAATGGTAAATATATAGAAAAGGGGACCAAGCTCCGATCACGTCGCCCTTGAAATATGTTGTCAAAGTCAACATTCTGAACAACTTTTTTCTATACATATATCCGTCGCTCGGTCTTAGTTTTCGAGATATTTGCATACAAAATTTTAATAAATCGAGATTACGAGTACAGTTTATTCTGCAAGTTTTAATGCACGATAGTCAAAAATAAAATATTAAATTCTTTATGAACTTGTTGAAAATCTATGACCGGCGGCTGAAAAGTGTGTGAGAGGAGGAAAAAGGAGAAGGAAGCGTTTCGTCCTAGGCCCGCTAGAGGACTCGTCGGTAAGGCTATCTAGCGGACCCGTGCCTTAGACGCGGGATGTCGTAAGGACAATTTATTACGGTATATATACAAACAGAGGAAGATTCAGGTAGTAGCGGGAAAGGTGTTGTCGTAATGTCCCTCTGTTGACGAGCACAGGAAGTAGCCGCCAGAACCTCGCCGATTTGAAATTCGTTAGGATTAGGTCTGAGTTAGTTCTGGGTTAGGTTTGGGTTAGTTCTAGGTTAGGCTTGGGTTAGTTCTGGATTAGATCTTTGCCGTTAGATGCACGGTCGCTGGATCGGTTAAATCGAAGGGAATACAGTTTACCAGATCTCTGATGACCAGAGTAATATGTGACACAGGCATGGGCACGGGTGGAGCCCCTCAAACGCCTGCTTCTCCCACCAACCTCTCTTTCATGCAGCGCGCACGTTCGTTGCGTACGCTGATGTCTCGTGTCATCGTTGCCCCATTGTACCGCGCTTGTTGGAAGGGGACAGAGGGCGCTACGGTGTGGATGGTGTTGCTTCAATTGAGGCAAAATTGCCCATCCCTGATGTGACACTTTGCGCGGCACGTCACGTGACCAGTCTACGGTCTCAGTGGGGGACGTTGGATTGTATTCGGGTACTGGAATGGGATGGTGGAAGGGGAAAAGGAGGAGGGGAAAATGCAACCAGTTCTGGTTGTTTCTGGCATCACCCGACAATACATACAGAAATTCATGTGAAATGCGGAACATTGTAAGCGTCTGCGTTAGGTAAAGACGCCCCTTCTCCAAACCCAACCTAACCATCAACCAACTTCGATTACCTTCTTGGACTACCTCCTTACCTTCATACTTTCTCTTTCAGATCCTGTGTATGATTCTGTATATATTAATTACCGTTCAGTGACAGCTTGTAGGAGAATAAAGTGCACTTGTGATTTAAATTTAACGAAAGATTTTTACAATGATCTCCAAAACTAAGACCGAGCGACAGGTACGTGTATAGGAAAAAGTTGCTCGGAATGTTGACCTTGACAACATATTTCAAGGGCAACGCGATCGGAGCTGGGTCCTCTTTTCTATATATTTACCAAATAAATTGCCTGAAAGCACTTTTCGAATATTTATTACTTTATTCTCAATAAAATAATTAGCAAAGTTAACTATTTATTGTTTCGCTTCTCTTGACAGTTTAGCATTGTGTTAATTTGACACACGGGAGATACTTTAACTTTGCAAAAATGTCGGACGGACGAGGGTAAATATTTTCTTAGAAAAGATAAGATATATCAACTTTCACTGTTAGTTTTTATCAATAACAGTACCGAGCACAAAATGCGACTGATATACAAAATACGTTCTTGTATAAAAATCCCAAAACTGAATTTATTTAGATTTTACGCAATTTTTATGAGAATATGCCCTGAACTGAAGAAATGTATTTAATAATTTCTAATGGAAGCATTTTTGTAATTATAATAATTATGAAATAAACGGTGTGAAACCGATGATTTGGCCGATTGTGGTACGATTAGTATTAACCCTACGACAGCGGAGCTTGGGTCTATTTGACCCAAACTATTAGAATCGACATTTAATTACGCATTTTCTCGTGATTAAATTAAATGGACATCTGTTGCATTAGAAAAAAGGGAAGAGTAACGTGCCTACAAGAAATACTTTCAAGAATATGTTTCCAAAAATTGATAAATGATACAGTGAATTTTCATCAACATCATAATTTATACAGTTTTCTATATAAATCTTGAAAACCTCTGGAATCGAGTGAATCTGACATTTTATTCGTGTATGAATACACTACAAAAACAAGATTTTTATACAAAACGTTAATCCAAATCTTAACTCTATGCCCATATCTTTTTATTGCTTGTTGTATTACATCATTGTTGCAAGTTGCAAGCTCGCACTCAGCGAAAAAAGTGACTGAAATGTAAAAGATGAAAAAACTTGTCCCAATTTAAACAAAGATGTAGTATCTTTAAAGTAGCGTAGAATTTTTTAATGATTATGAAAAATTTGAAAGTGTGGGTTTGTTGAAGACATAACATTTTGTTCCACTAAAGAAAATCAACTTAAACATTTATATGATATCAAAGAATTAAGATACCAATAAAATTTATGCAAAGGGTTAACACCTGAAAAAACATGGTAGAAAGGTAGAACATCTGTAATTTTAACTCTCTTGTTGCTTTATCACATAACACTGCTGTGAATAGAGAATATGGAAATAATAATCTACGTTCGTGAATACCACAGATCCAACCTGTACCTATGTACTGGAAAGTTACTATGGATTCATACAACACGGTGCATGCATTAGTAAACTATATCACCATATAAACTATAATAAGCGTTGTATGAATATTTATTTGCCTCTGATATTATAGAGTGTTTATACTAATTCATTATTTCACTCAGTAAAGCAAAATGTCAATAAAGACATCAGTGAAGGCTTTCTTTATTAAAGTAAAATGTAATGAAAACGTTTTTCATTTCAAGATCTGTTTGTTAGGAAGCAATGGAGAAATATTACTGTTGCATCTTAAACATTTACTTCGCATGTCTGTTAATTAATCCTTAAACCTTCATAAATATGTATTTACAAATGCATATTACAAACGCATTCATGTTTCTATAACTTGTGTAGCTCGTATAACATGGAACGCATCTCCCGTGTAATTCAGGGTCTAATGTATTTATTTTGAATGCTGAATATTAACAAGCAGGCTGTCACACGGCGGTTTTCATCGCAGAATTTACTGAAATTTTGCTGAAATTATCAACTTTTCCATCTCAGTTGTATTACTTCCTAAATATTCATGTATCATGCATTAATTACAAAAATGATAAGGTGTAATTTGAAACATTAAAAACATTTGAAGAATTTAAAGATACTTTTATATTATTTTCAATCTATATACATAATAAGAAACAAATTAAATTTTTATTTCAGCCCAGTTTGTTGCAATTCAGGTAGAAAGTTTTTATTTTGCATAAAGTTCCGCAGTCTATAGTATATAATATACATATATTATAGCATATTGACTGTGGAACTTTATGCAACATATATATTATATCATATCTGTGTATTAGAAAAAAAAAATTATATTTCTAATATGAAATAAAGATTCAATTTATAATAAGAAGAAAATATTTTTTTCATAATATGAAATAAATATTATCCGTATAATAGGAAAAAAATATTCCATTTCTAAAATGAAATAAAGATTCATTTAATATTTAGAAAAAAATATTTTTCTCGTAACATAAAATAGATATTTCCTGCATATTTAAAAAAAAAAATTTGTTCCTTAATATAAAATAAATATTTTATGTATATTTGAATATTAAAAAAAGATTGAATCTCTTTTTAATACTATACGAATGTGTATACAATATTTTTTGCTACTAGGGTAGACTGCGGAACTGTATGCAAAATAAAAACTTTTTACCTGAATCGCAACAAAGTGGGTTGAAATAAAAATTTATTTTGTCTCCTAACGTATATTTAATAGATTCAAAATAATATAAAAGTATCTTTAAATTCTTAAAATGTTTATATTTTTGTAATAAAATGACGAAATTAATAAAAGATAGAATTATGTCAATTACTTCAACTTGAACATGTCGAAAATAGAAAGAACATTTGTTGTATCCTTACTCTGTAATCGACTTTTCTTCATCGTTCATTACTATCTTCTCTGTGTCATCTCTGTAAAACCACTGAGCATTTAAACTATACGTATTTACAACATTGAACTGAATGGAACTTGTAATTTCCTACTATTTTACCCAATTTAAAAAAATGTATGCTGTCAACCAGAGAACTTAAGGTTGAATAAAAATGATAAAATGTATGAAATTCTCAGTAAGTACGACTATGACTTCAATGTTGTAAAACTCTCATAATATGTATAACAGAAGCTAATGAGTGTAAGTCACTGAGCATGACTGAGATAATTAATTCTCACAAAACGTTGCTGTAAAAAAAATACCAGCGCATATAGTCGTTCACAAGAATATATTTATTAACAGATAACGTACAAATATAGTTAAGTACCAAAAACATAAAACTAAACCTCTATAGTTGAAATAAATTGATATCAGAAAATTGGACTTACACTGATTAGCTGTTGAGCTCTTCGTCTACACATTTAATAAATCGGTCACGGAGGTAAGATCCATTTTTTCCAGATTTTGCAGTATATTTCCAATTATATATCCCTGAAAAAGAGTCACTTCTATTCAATAAAGATGAATTTGTATAAGTAATATCCGGCTCGTAACGTAGTAGTAGCTACAGGCTCTCGCAATGCTGTGCTTGATGGCATGCGTCTTCATTAACACTAGAACTACTGGACAAGTCAAAATGACTGGTTTCTCAATTTTTCTTTTACAAATATTGAAATTATAAAAATGTTTTCCGGAGTAATGTTTTAGTCAACTTCTCTATTAGAGTACATATTTAAACAAAAGTTGTACGGAATTTGAATAAATTCATTCTTGTCGTTATTAGAAGGCAATATACACTAGTCGCGTTTAGCGCTCGGTAGTTCGTTAGGTCATGCAGCTAAATTAATTAAATCGTAATTAATGCACCAGCCAGTTAGCGGATATTATTATGCAGAATCCAATTGAGGGTCTCTTGAGAGGCTGCAGAAATAGAAGTAACAAAGTCAAGTTTGTTTTCGTAGTATGTGTGCGATTAAAATCATGTTTATACAGGGTGATTGATAATTTGTTCTGTAACCGGAAAGGGGATGATCCTACATAAAAAATAAGTCGAAAATGTAGAATAAAATTGTTTTATAGGAGGCTTTCTTTAAAAAAAAAAACGACTTTGATAATTCGGCTTGACGGGAGCTCGATTTTCTCGAAAACTAATCCTCGTATCAACAAGTTTTATTCCATATTCAATGATATTTCCATAGTTCCATTAAAAATTTCATGTTTCATTAATTGCTATCGATTGAATTTGTAATTTTTACTAACTAAGATAGTTAGGTGTAGTTGTGTTTCCCTGTTTACTGTTGATTATTACGCTAATTGCTAACATTGCATCGTGAACACCAACGAAATTACCATAGTTCTAGACGATATATTTCTGTAGTTTTGATAGAGTTTTCTGTGAGTATTGTATAACGTGTAAATATTTTATCTGCAGTTATATAAAATAGTATACATTTTTCTATTTCAATTTTCTTCATGTTGCCACGAGATAAAATATTAAATAAGAAATAGCAGATTAAGACAATGGCTTATAAAGATCAAGGGCTTTCTAAAGGAAAAATTGCCTGAAAACTAAGCAGGTCCCACCATGCAGTCAATAGTTTTGTTAGACGATGTAGTTTGTATGGTAAAAATCACTCGAAAACGGGAATAAGAAGCTGAATCGAAGGATAACTTAGCTAATTTTACGTACTGCATAACATTCGAATGTAACAGCAAGGCAAACACAAGCGAAATTCGATCCACCGATGTCTAAAAGCCGTGTTTAACAAATTTTACAAACAAGTAAACAATTTTTATGGACTAAAGAAGCTTTAAAATCGCCCTTCACGCATGATCATAAAGTATCACGAATCGTTTTTGCCAAAAGTTACATGTCGTGGAACGAAGAATTGAAAAACGTCAGCTTTACGGACGGAAAATTTTTTAATCTTGATATACCTGATAGGGCAGTGAGAAAATTAAGTATTATTGGCGCGATTTGAGTAAATCGCACGACATTGCTATGAGTCGAAATTTTGGTAGTGGGAGTGTTGTGGTTTGGGCTGCATGTAGCTTCTTTCGCACAGACCATCTAGTTGGTATACAGAACATCTAGAAGAACTTTCGAATCCGTGAATGGAAGAAGTGAGTTCAGATGAGTCCATATTTAAACAGTATAATGCGGCCGTTCACACATCAAAACTAACCAGCGAATGATTTTGCAATAAAAATACTAAGTTAACCCCTTTGCTTACAATGTCGTGTGAGAGACGTGATGAAGTTTCTGAACAGAGTCTAATAAAGATGTATGTTACTAATTTCCTTTAAACCGAAATATAATTCTATGTTGTTGTTAGTGTACAGCCACTGGAGAACATATACACATGTAATAGATATACATTTTCACCTTTTTCTAAGAAATTATGAACTACAAAGAAATTCTAGTCATTAAAACCGTAAAATAAATTGTAAGTCAAGGCGTTAATGCACTGGCCTGTCTGTCCTCCTGACCTGAACCCCGTAGGAAATCTTTGGGAAATACTAGTCCACATACCGGAACTTAAAGATAGTTAGATATATCAACTATACAAATGTTAACTAAAAGTACCTATAGCCGAATTTTTTTAGTTATTTTGAAAAATGGTCGTAATATTAACATGTATGTAATCATTAAGATTTTGATTTTATACAGTAAACAAACTATTATTTATTAACTGAAACTATAACATATATGTTATATTAATCACTTGAAAGAAAAAAGTATTTTATTTTGATACTATTCGAATATGTTTGTAGTCAGCTTAATATAACCCGGAAAATTAGATCGTATTTGTTTTTTTAGGAAGAAATTACGAAGAAATTACACATGGAACATGGTAATCTCGCAGACTATATATTTTCGGTTTACTTTGTTATGTAGAACCACCCCCTTTTCGGTTGCATCACCTGTTACCGACCACCCTGTATATTATATAAATATTATGTATTTATTGTTCCTGGTTGGAAAAAATTGCTCGTGTCGCTCGCAGCGTCGCGACGCGAAGAGAAAACAACGTTTGCGTCGGCTGGTACCGACGAGGGATCGCGAATAATTTCGGTCGACAAAGGATGCCCTTGGATTTTCTTTGGTCGACGTTGCGTAGGGGGCGCAGATAATCAAGCTTAATTAAAACGATTATATCTACAAATCGAGCGGCAACGAGAATGCGGGCTTTCAAGCGCTTTCTTCCCTTTCAACCAATTACCTTCGGCAAGCCTTCGAATCGAAGGGAGAGCGCTACGCAAAGAGAAAGAGAAGAGAGAAGGAAAGAGAGAGAGGGGGAGAGTGATGGGGGAGAGAGGGTGGAAGAAAGGGCGAAAACACAGGAGCGTCTGTATACGCGATTGAAGTTTCATTCTTCGAAGGGTACGTTTTTAACGGAGTGCTTTCAGATACTTCGTCATGAATTACTTACGACCTAAAGTGATCCCAAAGGTTGTCCAAGAAAGACTTTAATCCAGTCGTTTTCCCCCCGAAATTACTTTTTCCTCTTTTTCCTCTGATTCACCTGAACTTTGTAGATTCACGGTTTCTTTTATTCGTATCCGAATCTCGTGATTCTTCTTCCAACTTAAAAGTTCCTTTTCTAATGTTCAAATGAAAGCGCGATTCAACTTCATTAAACTTACCTGTGTTACTGTATTTGAGTATTTTTAATTGTTTATTTATAAAAGTCGTATTAACATCGAGGTCATTAGATACCTCATTTGGTAATTATTTGCAAAGAGGTACTCCTCTCCGATTTTGATGAAATTTAAATATGTTATAGATTTCGACATTTTGAACAACTTTTTCCTTTTCACATATTAGGAGGGGAGGGGGAGGAGAGTCGCTTTTGGTTTTAGAGATATTCGCAAAAAACTATTGCTAGTACTGAATTGAATTTTTCGTATTCGTGTATGCTCCGTGGCAACGTAAGCCTGCTCCGGCGCGGTGTCTGTTTACTGTTCGTAAACACGCTGTGGAGAAAAGAGAGAAAACAGGATCTCATTCTGGTCATACATATATAAGGTGAGCTTTCAATTTTGAAAGACTACTCCTAGATTTTCGTATGCGTGGTCGGGCCGACCTGACGGCCGGCCTCGCCGCCCTCTCCACGACCTCACCACAACTCATTCTATTCGCATGATTTTTCCATTATAAAAAAACAAGGATTTCATGTCGGTGCAGTTCATGTGGATTAATCTTTAATCCATGTCCAGTTCATGACTAAAATTCTTATTGCATTCGAATAATTTTTTAAGAATTTGCCTTTTGTGAGTCATGAAGTGTAAAATCGGGAATTATTGCGAAAGGGTCACTATACTCCGATTTTGATGAAATTTAAATATGTTATGCAGCAACACATTTTGAACAACTTTTTCCTTTTCCAATATCGGGGGATCGCTTTTAGTTTTCGGGATTTTTGCAAAAAACTATTACTAATACTGTATTGAATTTTACCCCCCTCCCACAACCTAATCCAAACTAACTCTGATCGCATAATATAGATTTCGACATTTTAAATAACTGTTTCTTTTTTCAATATAGGGGGGTCGCTTTTAGTTTTCGAGATATTCGCAAAAGAGCATATTTCCAGTTTCTTGACAGGTAAGGGTGCCGCCATATTGGTTTGTAGTTGCGCGCCGCTTACCGAGTTGGTTTATATTAGGTAGGCGTTGGTTTGGAGGGGGGGGGGGAGGAAAGTGGCCACAACGTGTTTACAAAAAAAAAATAAACTGACGCCGCGCCGGAACAGGCTTACGTTGCCACGAAGCGTGGAAGGATGCAGAAAATTCAATACAGTATTAGCAATAGTTCCTTCCGAATATCTAGAAAACTAAAAGCGACTCCCCTATATTGAAAAATTGTTTAAACTGTCGAAATCTATAACATATTTAAATTTCATCAAAATCGGAGTATAGTGACCCTTTCGCAATAATTACCCTAAAATCTATAAAATAGTCGCCGATAAGTAATATGTTAACTGTTTCATAATAACAGACAATTCTATTAACCCTCATCCGTCCCTCGTGTCAATTTGTTACATTTTTCACGTAAAAGATGATGTTACTGTGTCATTTGTAGAACGATTGATTTGAAAATGTGTTATTTTTGTTTAAAAAAGGGCTTTGGTGTGTCAATCTGACACATGAATTTTCACATTTTTTCAAGTCCATTGTCGGCTAGTTCATTGTTTTGTAATCGTTACACAATTTTGCGTTCATTGTACAACCACTTCAGAATGCAGCTAGACATGTTCAAAATCCTTTCGCTCGCGGGCCTATGTTTCCTATGTTTCATATGCCAAATTAACTGCCTATTTTCCATTGTCTCCTTAGACGCACCGGCCGTTAGAGCATTGCCCTCATGCTCTAAGAAACGGTCGGTGCTGTCGTCCTTGCAATTTCAAACTTCCCACTCCTTATCCTTTCCTAATCGATGGCCCAAAGTCAGTATAAATAGGCCGACGACAATCGCTCGCTCTCTTGTCTAGTACACATTCTCGATCACTGATCACGCTACATTGACACGTCTTTATACAATTGCTGTGGGCTTCGCAGCAATTCTTTCTCGTCGTGCACTCGCGGGCTTCGCGACTGTCTGTCATTCCGTTCTCATTTCATCTCTTCTTATTTCCGTTCTTTGCTTTCATTTGTAAACCTAATTCACTTCTGTATATATTTCTGTTATAATAAAGTATTTACTTTCGTTTATCTCTCTATATCTTTCGTCATATTACTGACCTACCTCAATCTACCTATTTGTCGACCTAATTCTCTGTCCTTTTCTTCCTCATTTCTCTCTGTTTCCACGACGTGGAAAATCCTCAAAAACACACGGCTAGATCTCTCACACATGTATAGCTTTGAATATCAAAAGTTGATGAGAACTTGAAGAAGAGAAGAAGAGACGTTACGTATTCTCTTCGGTCTTCTCTTCGTCGCGAGACAAAGCTATGAACAATAACATCGAAACAAAACGAAGTCGAATATGCGAGGAACATATTGTGTAAATATTTATTACTTTAATCTGAATGAAATAATTAGAAAATTTAAGTAGTTATCGTTTCGTTTCATCTGATGTTTTGCCATTGTGTGAATTTGACACTCGAAGGTTATATTAAGTTGCGAAAATGTCGAACGGATTATGGTTAAAGCAACTCATCGATCGTAAGAAATTACGTGTTGTTTGTTTAAGACGTTGGCAATCACGTACCCGACAGTAATCAGCGCATGATTTTCATGCAATCGTGTGGGCGATCTACCGTCGCAGTGGGAATGTCAGTGAGTCCCGCGCGGCAGACAATGTGTTGAAAGTCCCTGCGGTACTATCCAGAACCGAGATTACTCTGTTAGCACGAATCATTATCATAACGCCACATTAATACTGAACGGCGAATTATAGCTAAGAGTATTCATTATCTTAATATTCTTCTCCTGCCAAACGACCAAAATCACTCGCCGGAAGTGCAAATAATCCAGAAAAAATTTACCCTTAATATTAGAAGATGCCTGCAGCAAACGGGAAACAACTATTAACGATGATTCTTCGAGGATGTTGCGAAGTGATTTCGGAAAAGCGACAGTTTTTGCTTGACAATTAACGGAATAAACGCGAGTCAAAGGGACTTTTGCTGCTTTATGAGCCGTTGAAGGGAGCGAACCGCAGTTAGCAGGCGTCATTTTATCAAGGAAAGAGGTTCCTACCTCGAGGCGACAGGAAGATTAAGCTCGACCTTTTCGGCTCATGCCTTTTCCCGACGTGTCAAAGACCATCGCGGAGTAAGTATGTTACCTTTGGTGCGACGCCTTCGGAGGAGTCTAACACACTCCTGCTATTAAGGGTAACGGTCCGCGGAATATTTACGGGGCCCAGTCGCTCTGTAAATTAACGCTAATAAGTCTGTGAAAGAACGATTAACTCTCTTTCAGCGGCCCTTTTTTCTTTGAAACATTCACGCCGCTTCACTTCATCTCTTCAACCGGATGGAAGAAAGGTTCACTTTCCTCTGGTGTAGGGGAAACTGGGAATGTCTGACACGTACCGAGGTTGGATACGGTTTTATATTTCCTATCAAGTTTTTTTATGAGGTGGTAATATAGAAATAATTTCTTTCTGATGTCTGAGTAGAAACTTCCATAGAAAATTATTAGAGAACATATTTTTTATCACTATTGTTAATGCCATTATTGCCGGGATTTATGGTCCACTTGGGGGCAGCTGTTTTTGCAGATGTTTTTGACCATAGTTTTTAACTGCTTGCTAATTTCATTGCCTCCTTGACATTCCTAGCCCTCGATAGCAAACAGATGTGCCATAAGCAGGCAGTTTTCCAACGTTAACATCGCAATGAGATACTAACGTTTAACACTAACCGTACCACGACCGGTTCCATATTTTTTACTTCATAAGTATCGAAATTACAAAGATGATTACAATAGAAATTGATAGATTTTCTTCGTTCTAGTATGTGTTGCTATGAAAATTTGAGAGAAATTTAAACAAAATCCAATCTTGTAATTTTTATAAAATAATATACAGGGTGTCCCACATAAATGGGAACACCTAAATATCTGTCGTATTTACAGTCCTATCAGAAAACTTCAGAGGACAAAGTGACACTGTTGCAGGGGGCAAATATAATGGTAAACAAAAAAAATGTTTTATGTCGTGTTTTTTAATGAAGTTTCAAGGTCACCGATGTTTTTTTAAATGGAATAGTATATTTTTTTACGATAGCATGATAGACAATAAAAAACTGAATTTAGTGGATATCACCTTTTTGACCTTGAAATGACCTTGAGCAAGACTAATCATGTTGGACCGGATAAAATGTGGAAGATTCAAATTTACGTGTTTCAGCAAAGATTACGCGTTGTTTACGTCGGGTTGACCTTTACAAACCACAATAAATGTTTGAAATATTTTTCATAGTAAACAGCGTATGTTTATGTTAGAGTATGTATCATTGAGATCGTTAACAGTAGGTTAATCGGTTAGAATAAGTACGTTGTTTCTTCTGCATTATTCGAATTCGAAACGTGAAAGGCCAGAGGATATACGGCAAAGGATTACTGCAGCATGTGCTTCAATTACGTCTCAGGAAATCGACAATGCCTACAGATCATTTAATGCAAGATTGCAATATTGCATAAATGAGGATTTATTATGATATGTAAAAGTCAACCCTCCGTAAACAACGCGTAATCTTTGCTGAAACACGTAAATTTGAAACTTCCACATTTTATCCGCTCCAACATGATTATTCTTGCTCAAGGTCATTTCAAGGTCAAAAAGGTGATATCCACTAAATTCAGTTTTTTATTGTCTATCATGCTATCGTAAAAAAATATACTATTCCATTTAAAAAAACATCGGTGACCTTGAAATTTCATTAAAAAACACGACATAAAACATTTTTTTCTTTACCATTATATTTGCCCCCTGCAATAGTGTCACTTTGCCCTCTGAAGTTTTCTGATAGGACTGTAAATACGACAGATATTTAGGTATTCCCATTTATGCGGGACACCCTGTATATCAATCCCATTTTGGCTCGCTACGGTTAGTATTAAAGATGGTAAAAATGGCAGTCTTTCGCGATTATGAGCCTCTAACTGTAATAAATCTAAGGATTCTTACATCTTTCAATGCCTGTGGTTTTTTCCACATCAACCGATTTTTATGAAATTTTCAGGATATGTATAACTTGCACAGATCTACAGAACGTATTTTTAAAATTTTCAATATAGACCCACGTGAAAAGGTTGTAAAATACAACTTTTAGTATGTTCCCTGCAATGCCGACCTATTACAAATTTTTAAAAAACTTTTTCACGTCATGTAGTAAACTAAATCTAGTTCTAACTTCTCAAAGAAATCCAAGTGGTAGGGATCCAATGTCAAAAAATGAAATGTCTGTTTAGGAGTGTCCGAATATTTATGCGAGTCACTGTAGCTGTCTTCAACTTTTAGAAAGGAAACAGTAATGCTCGAAAGTATATTGAAATATACTTTAGAGTCAGTATCGTGTTCAGTCATCATCTTTGAAGGATTAAGGACCATATGCCAACTTTATGGCATATTTTGTACATCATCATAAAAATATATGTATTTGTATATAGTCAACTGAGGTAAAATATGAGTTAGTTAAATGATGTAGCGACACACCTTTACGGACGAAGATTTTTGAATTGTTAGAAATATATTCCTCAAGTAACTACAGAAATCTTATATCGAAGTCTTCAGTTCTGGGGAAGAATGGAAACATATACTGGTCGTTTGTTACTGCAATAGGTAAATAAATTACTAAATTAATGGTACAACATTCTTCCTCAAAGGGTTAAAGAAATGATAATCGAAGCGACGAGCCATATCAATATCAGGGGAATAAGCAACATGAAGACTTTCTAACTCAAGAAGAATTTGACATCCTTTGTCAGTTTTATGACAATGCGAATAAAAGTCATTTCAACCTTAAATGGCCTGTTTTGCTCAATTTTGTCAATCAAGTTAATAAAGTTGTGTCAGATAATATCAATATAATTCAGTGTTTCATTAATTGTTAGGATGACGCTCTAATACTGTAAAAGATCGAGAGTTACTTAACTTATATAAAGTTTTTATTCCTGTGTATTGACTTTTATGAAAAGCTGATTATTTTATGTGATATTACTTTTCCATTGTTTTCAGTTTAATGTTACATGACATTTAGAATTATTGTTTTAAAATTGTATATTTAAGCAGGCTTGACACATACATTTAAAGGAGGTACAACAAAATGATAATGTAATCAATTTTAAAATAGAGGATACAGATGTTGAAAATCTTTTTAAAAGATAGAGTTGTTAGAGTTATTAAAAATGAGAATATTGAAAAAGAACAACTTATTCTTTCCGTGATCGAGTATGGTTGTTGGCAGTAACAAAAGGGTTAATCAATTTTAACACTTTTGCAGAGACCAGTACTAAACAACGGAAACTTATCTATGCAATTCATTAGCGTACTAAGCACTTGATGCAACGACGGTTCTGGCTCCACCTATTGGCTCTGTCCGACTAATCCGACTTTGTTCCCCCTAATTGGTCAAACCGAAATGGTTCGATCCAAAATCGTAACCTTGCGCATTCGTTTACAGCTGCTGACGCGTTGGTTAACCCCTTCCCGTGCCATTTAGTTCGACGAAACTTGGGCCCAAGCGGTAGGCATGGACGCGCGCTAAACAGACCAGACTGATGCTTGTAAACAGTCGCAATACGAACTACAAACTATTGGTGTGTTTTTTACTTTTTGCCAAATCCATGATTGTTGTGTCGTACTTTCCTCTTCACTACTCTCATCTATAATCATACGCCTTATACGCTTTACGACTGGCACAAACGCGTCACTATCAGAGGATTTGTTATCACTGCCTTCATTTAACATTTTTGTATCTTGCATTTTGAAGGGGTTTCTTAAATTTCAATAATTGAACTGCTTCGTAACAGCAACGATAAGAATTGTTATGTTATGTTATGTTATATAACTTCATGAGGTACTGATAGGAACTAACATTCAGTCACGATCGTAACGGTCAAAAAATCAGTCCGCGAGCTCGGCTTGTTATGTTCACGTTTGGCCCAAGTATCTGGTCGCGAGTCTGACTCGCGATATTCGTGTTTGGGCCAAAATCTTCATCGCGAGTCTGACTCGCCAAAGTACGGGAAGGGATTAAACGTACCATACTGTGTTCAAAGAATTGATCTGAGAATACTGTCCCTTACCATATGCATAAAGTTATAGTCCAATAAAACGATCACACCTTTTCTGTATTTCCCTGCAAGTTTGACCTTGAATGACCTTGAGTCATAGATAATTGAACTCATCTTAAAACGCCTAATTGGTGGTGGATAAAAAAACATATAATACCATTTTAAAAAAGAAAGTTGACCTTCACCTCACCTTGGAGTGTACACTGGGAAAAATAGAAGTTCCACTACATGACTTATGTACTGAACAACATTCATCTGAAACATTTTTGCGCATAATTAATATTTTTGGAGAAATTCGTATGTAACACTATCATTTCCACCCTGTATATGTTGCTGCAGCGTAAGCCATGAATGTTACTGTACATCTTATGTTTTTTCTTTGCCTATGTAATTCCGCCGTGAACGCGTTGCATCCTGATCGCTTTGAAACGTGATTCAATTAAGTTGTATATTTAATATAATTGCGTTTTCTTAATACATAGTGTATTCTCCAATTTATACAATTAAACCTGACAATCCTTACAACAAAATTGACGAAAAATGATTTTCTATTAGCACCATTTGTACTACAAATAACTATTTTGAAATTAAATTTTTGACAGCAGTAGCCCAAGTAATACTACCTCTAGCAAAAATAATTCCATCAAACAACTCAAGTACCTAACACTGTAAGTGTTCATATTTTCAATGTGGAAAATATTTCCACTAATGAAACGCAAAATGCAATAATAAGTCTCGTCATATATAAAGAATGTATTAATATAAAAATAAATATGTTTGTTTCTTCGTAGTGTACAGAATAAACAAATTAGACATTGACTTAATGAATGCTTTTCCATGTCGAGCGATTTCCATGCAAGTTGCAAAAACTGCGTAAGTCAAATAGTGCGTGAGCGCCATCGCTGAAGGGTTATTGATACGATCTGCTTTGTACGTTAGTCTTCCTTTTTTCTCTAATCTAACAGCTGTCCACTTAATTTATTCGCTGAGAAATGAGTAATCAAATGTCGATTTTAATAGTCTAGGTCAAATAGACCCAGGTTCCACTGTTGGAAGGTTAATAAATTACGAAATATCAAACACTATCAAGACGTAACGAACAGATCAACAGAGTCACTAAATATTTTATCGTTTTTATATAATTTATTTAGAGATTAAATTAAAGTGTGTATCCTTTCGTCTAAGTCGACGCATTTCCCCGTAAACGTTGGTTAAACGAAATCGTTTTTAGGAATTACAGATTTTACTTGGTTTAAAAGCCCTCAACACGGTAGCAAACGTAACCCGGAGAGCAAAGCGTGAGGATTTAAAAGCCTCGAGCCGCTGCTGGTAAAATATCAAAACGCCGGAGAAACTGTAACGACCGGTAAATTACTGCGGATGGATCGTGCTCGTTAACTTATCTCGATTTTCCAGCGCTCGGTTTCTCACGCGGATTCAACGCGCCAGGCATTCAAAGGAATTTCGGGCTGCAATGTAACCGCACGCTTTCGAATCGCGCCACGTTTGAAAACGACGCGTTAGTTTCTCGATCGTCTTTGAATTTCCTGCCAGGGTTTTTTTCCTTGTACACCTTTGCCACGGAAAACTCGTTTACACCAGTTTATTGCACGGACAATGTAACGTTCAAATAAGAAATCTAAAACGGGGAAAGAAACTGTTAATGCAAAGGTGAGGTGTACAGAAATGTCTCGATATAATAGTTTTTGTGTTTGTTGTTATAAAAAACTCCATATACGCATCACGATTGAAAAAAGACGTCTATAGGTTCAGGAAACTATAAAAGTGTCTGTATGTGAAAATTCAAGCACGAAACAGAATTTTATACAATTTACAACGGAATTATCTAATTAATACAGACTTATATCGATGTACAGGGTGTATAAAAATTATATGTCGCGACTACCATAGCAGGTTTCTATACCTCTGGATCGGTGGAGATCTGTTAATAAAATGGACCGCAAAGTCCTTGACCCTTTTTTTCAAGGTCAAACTTTTTTGTATTGGATCACAGTGCTCGTTGCAAGGAACAAAAGTCTCAAAGACACCATGGATCTCAATTCAACCATTCTCTTAAAAAACGACTTTAAAGTTTAGTAAACAATTTTATTCCACATTTCCACAGAGTATCCCAAGATGGTATAGATGTAGAAAGGATGATTCTACATGAGAAAATAAGTCTAAAATATAGAATAATTTTTTTCATTTGACACGACGTTTTCGAGAAATTAAAGTTTGAAAATCCGTCAAGTTCGTGTTCCTAGCGTTTGTAAGAAGTAGATCAGGTAGGTCGTGAACAGACGCGTCAGACGATTCATCTTCAATATCAAACGCAATCGTCGAATTTTCAAACTCTAATTTCTCGAAAACGAGGCGTTAAACGAAAAAAAACTATTTTATACTTTAAACTTATTTTCTCATGTAGAATTACCCCCTCCACATAGTTTATGAAACTTTAAAGTCGTTTTTCAAGAGAATGGTTGACTTGAGACCCATGGTGTCTTTGAAACTTTAGTTCCTTGTGACGAGTACTATACAATGCAATACAAAAAAAATGTTAATTTTAAATGTTAATTTAAAATGTTTTTTAACAATTCTCCACCGATCCAGAGGTATAGAGGCCGCTATGGTAGTCGTGACATACAATTTTTATACACACTGTACAGTGACTCTCATAAATATTCGGACATTCTTAAAAACACGATAACTTTTTAAATATTAAGCCATCCGACTTGGATTTATTTGAAGAGTTAAAACAATTAGTTTTCTATATAACGGAAACTTTTTTTCGAAATAGCGAAGTTGTATTGTACAACTCTTTTATGTGGACCTACATTAAAAATTTTAAAAATGCGTTTCGTAGATCTGTGTTGTAAAGGGTTCGTTTTATCCCTTTAGTAACAAAAGAATAGGCTACCATCTTCAAGTAAAGAATGAAGTTCTACATCAAGTAACGCTGCTGGTAAATAAATGATGCCTTTAAGATTCGAAGAACAATATTAACTCAAATCATCAGAATTTGTACTTATACCTCTATGATTCTCAGCTCACCCTGTGAAAACTTCGGAACCGAAATGTCACTTATATCGTGTACAGACACTATACCTTGATCTCTTATCATTAGCGTTGAACATAAAAAAGTACACAATTTTTTTGTTTGTAATTTTTTTTTTATGAAACTGTTATCAGCAAATTCGTCATATTTTTCTGTTTGAAATGATACTTCAGATTGGAACCTCGATTATCGGTACTAATGAGGGGAACATGTGTGTTGGAATAATAGACAGGCAACTAGGTCAGTGATAGATTAAATCGTTACTGATTTGTACAATGAATTACACTGTATGAATATGGTTCACTTTAGATTTAATTGCTTACACGTGAAACACGTATTCGGATAATGAAGGAATCGGATATCATCGGTTGGGATAATTGAGGTTCTACTGAATCATCAATTTGGACAAATAAATGTTCATTGAAAGGTATCATGTTTGGTCTTATTTACTTCAGAGAAATTTCGCAAGTAAGTTAGTAAATGTTTCATAATAGAATGACTAAAAACGAAAATGTTTTGTCATTGGATTAGTATTTTCTCACTGATATATCTAATCCCGTATCATGTTACACATAGAGTTCAGCGATCGAGTAAAGTATTACACAAGTAAGTATCATCGGAATTATATCATGTTTGGTATCATTTTCATTAGAAAAATGCCACGAATATATTGGTAAAATTTCATTAAAAATAAGTAAAAAATAAGGAAGTTTTATTATTGCACTAGTATTGTCTCACCGATACGCTATTTTTTGTTGCGCCTTCGGCCGCCCGGTGCGTGTTTGCTCTCTCATCTCGTATAAAGTCGTCGCTCGGACATATGAGTTGATGCCCAGTGAGTACGAGTATACACACAAAAGTGCATACAATTCACCAACCTCCGAAGGAGGCTCGCCACATAAGGGCCATTCGGTCTTAGACACCGACCCGTGGCAATGCTGTGTAGAGATCCGGTGCGTGTTTGCATGCTGTCCTTTTCTACGTTCGGCGCGGTCGACGCGGTCAGAAAAGAATACTGTCCCTTTACGATCTATGTCCCGGCAGAGAACCGAAAACGGACTTAGATCGCTGGGTTACTGTACTAAAGTCTACCTGACCGTGTCGACGAGACATAACAAAATCGTGTGCTTACCTCGATGTGTGATGCACGAATAAAACTTTATTCGAATTAAAAACTATCCGTCACTCACGAATAAGGTACTATTCGTTATCTATTATTTCTTATTCGTGAATATCCCCAACTCTGACCACAACCCACGAATTCCAAACTTCAATATCATGAGTTTTGTCCATCGCTTGTCGTACTGTGGGACAGTATGAAATATTCGTCCCCGTCGAATACACGCTAGTAGACGGGCGGCGCGGGCATCTGCATGTCAAAGGGTATACGAGAGGGAAGGCGGGTGGTTTGCCTTTAAAAAAAAGTGTTGACTGTACGCACATGATTTGCGCGTCTACATTACAAAGTGACTTTTCGCTTTTGAGGCGGCGCGGTTGGGCTCGCGGCCGTGTTTCTCCGTCTGGCCGTTCAGCATCGTCCATTTTCCCCTTCACGGATCCGAAGAGGATCGACCGAGAGCGAAGGCTTTCCGAGTGGAGAAGCACTCGTTGACGGAATGGGCCTCTACCCACGCCCCCGCATCCCAAAGGGGGTGGTGATCCGGGGGTCGGAGGTGTACGGGGACGTAAGGGGGGGGCAAAGGAGCTTTGCCGTCCTCGAGTGCTCCCGAAACGCTTAGGAATCGTGTTTAAGGGAAAGCAGTTTCACCGTTCAAAATCAAGCACCTCTGACAGTCGGAGAATGTGTGCAGGGGAGAATTATCATTCTCGAAGAGGCTCCTACGGCTCTTTGGCCAGCAGCCATGCGGAAATTCGAATTCCTCGGGGATTCATTTGCCCGGGTCGTCCGCGTGTTTTCGGTAAACGCGATGGATTGCGAACTCGCGTCGATTTCACTTCCGAGAACTCTCGGGTTCGTAATTATTATTAACTTATTACGGTTCCAACGGTCTCCTTGACGCTGTGGTAGCTCGACTCGAGAGAGATTCGGAGTCGAACAACGCACAGATTTGCCTAAGAGAGGGAAAGTGTTTTCTAGCGAACACGTTTATGCCTGCAACGAGCGCAGACATCTATCTATTTTCTGTTGTCGTATCGAACTCAATCTTTTTTCCAGGGATCGAAATAGAAGTTGTCTTTTCTTCTGAAAAAATTCTGTTCGACCTTATGTGTTTTGCTTAACACTAGACGAAGAGGTTTCGCAGTCGGACACCTTACTGCTTGCTCTAATCGGGATTATTGAAATTTGCGTATGTACATTTCAAGTTAACGCGTGTTGCAAAATTCTATGATTCCGAATTGAATTTTTAATTATATACGTTGTTACTTCAACCATAGAAGTGTTTGATATTGCATAATATATCTACAAGAAAGTAAAATACGCCGAGAAACATCGATTTTTAGTTTTATAAACTGCGACACACTTTATAAACGAATTTAAAATAAAATTAAGAACACTGTTTTTGACAATTGCTTACTACTGAATTTTTATAAAACTGGTATTTCTATAACTTCCATGAGAAGCATGCATTTTTCGGATTTTTTAGATTTTCAATATTTTTAAGCTCATAAAATTACTCTATGTAAACAAAATTTTAATCTATGAAAGAACTATTCACTACAGAAGCTCACAACAATAAGAACATAAAATACGACGTATGGCGGCATTGATAATGTCTTGATCAAACAAAACATTAAATAATGTTGTTTTCACTTTGAAAAATTCCTCTCTGAAGAGGTTCAACATATTATATTATAAGAAGCAACTACCATATTAATCTAAACGTGGTCATCTGATAACTTCAATATAAAATAAGGACTTTTGAGCTTCTGCAATTTTTTAGAAATCGATTTTGTAGCCGGAAATTCGAAAAAATGCACAGTCGTTTATGCTACCAGCTAGAATGTACATGAATTTTTTCGTAATTTATATGTATATAATTCATTAATCAAATAATGATTCATTAATCCGCAGGGGTACCGACTTGAAACTTGTCACAGACAGTTCTTTGGGGGCCCTATCGGTAGGTATGATAGAGGGCATTTGATTCGGGGCATATTTGACCCTTTTATCCGGCTGTACCTTTTCAAAACATAATCATTTATATGTTATTTCTGGCCTACTAAAAATATTAAAGAATGAAATAAAATAGGTGGCTCCTACTTCTTACAATAGACGTAGACAATTTTTGTTCTGCATAAACATCCGCAGTGTTATGTTAAGATTTAGGTGCAACAATAAGTAGTAATGCAAAAATATTAAGTCTTAAATAATGTTAAATAAAATCGAAATCCCTTATTATACTTATAACTTGAAAAATAATTAATTTAATAATAAGAATGCACCGACAAAAGTTGCGCTAACGGAACATTAGGTCTTAATGGGTTAAAGCATGAGTTGAGCATTTTAGAAATTGTTAATATTTATATGAAAAATAATGAATCTGTTCAGTTATTGAGTGATAAGTTTGGTGATCGTGTAATCTCTCGCAATGCTGATGTGTACTGGCCACCATGCAACATAATTCCTTTAGTTTACTTCCTCTGGGATTATGTTAAATTGTTGGTTTATTCCAATAAGTCGACAACGCTATTGTTACTGCTGCAAATTTGTGTTCACGAATCGATTTTTTAAAGAAGTCCAGAGGCAGTCATTTAAATGAAATTATTCTTAAAACATAATGGCATATACCAATTGCTGAGTGCTCACATTACTCAATGCGTTTTTAGTTGTGGATATGAATTTACTTTAATACATATAAATTTAGCTGCAGAGTAGGCCATGGACATTACATTATGTCTTATCTTTTTGTAATTTTGCGTTGTGGGCGGATCGCATTGATACATGATTCGATGATGTTGTTTATTTAAACGTAATTGCGTTTAGTAATTGTTAGTACACTGTGTACTCTCCAACTTTCATGAGTAAATCTGACACCAATAAATAAAGATATATAAAATTGTATGGGAATCTTATACCGTTATGTTTTTATTTCAATTGAAACGTGTATAGCTCTTATTTGATGACCCTTTACTTCTGAACCGGGGTGTATGTAGCAATTTAAGCACATTCAAAAATTAACATTTCCTTTCTTTTTGACCACGTATTATCTCAGTAATCTTCTAAGTAAAACTTCTAAGTAATAACGAGCTGTGATGTTTGTCACACCGAAACGACGGAGGTGGAATATTTTCGCGCCCATCCACAAAAAAGAATAAGTGCCCCGAGAAAGGATGTAGACTTATTTCCGGTCTCGAGGACCGTGCAGCCCGACGAGCACGGTACAACTCCGAGTATACGTTAATGACGATCCTTTGAATACCGGCGGATCACAATCGTCGCCGACGAACTGACATTAACGACAGTAATCTCGTGGCGCGCTGCCGGGCGACGGGGAAGAGCGGATGGAGCACGACGCTGCATTATTGCATCAACGTAACTTCATTAATTACAGGGTTTATTCCATCCGCCGCCTATTCGCCGACCAACGCGAATATTTGAATGTCAGGCTTCAACATCGGATTCTTGGGAAACTCCGCCTGCTTTTCGATACCCTCGGGATTTCTAGTATGTGAGAGCGTTGACAGACCAGCTACCTTAACACTAGATTTACCGGCTATTTAAGTATATCTATTTCTACCAAGACCAGTTATTCTTTAGAAAAAGTGCTTAGTGGGGTTGCCAGTCTTTATTTACTTTTAAAAAATGACAAAAAAGTTGAATAATATCAATTGTAATACAAAAATAGATTTATAGACATTATCAATTAATCAAAAGCTTAATTGTTTGTAGTTCATCGGTCACAATTTTCGCACTTACAGATAGCCAAGTGTCCGGAACCCAAGGAGAACCTTATGTGCAGCCCAAAACCCTGAGTAAATATACAATTCCAAGGGCCGCTAGCGTACTTCATCAGAATCATGATTTTCCCGGAATCATATATTCTGTCCCGAAAAATCGTTGCAGTACTTATCAATTGTTGTAGCTGTCCCAATATAATTTTATCACATAGAAACATGCACCAGTCATTTTGACTGGTACTGGTATAAGTGCCAATAACAAAAAATACATTTGTTACGAATACATATAAAATAATATAAAGTTCATAAAACTGGTTCTTTAGTTATGGCTACAAAAGTCATGATATCATTTCGGAAAGAAAATATTACATGCAGTTGGAATTTTGAATTGAAATTGCAAAACCAGTCATTTTCACTGGTCTGGTAAATCTAGCGTTAAGGGACCGCGATTTAAACTATCACGTGTTTTTTGTCGGTAACAGCGCCGAAGAACCGATACTGACAACGAGAAAGCGCACGGACCTCGATTTGAAAGATTAACGCCCGACCGACCGATCACCAGATTTCTCGACTTGATGTCCTTCAGAAATAATCTTTCCTTCCAGGTAGGGTTGGTGTACAATATGTTAGAGGGTTATTGAAGGATGAAGCATGCTGCGACGGAGGGTTCCGTAGTTTAATAAAAAATAGTCCTACGACGCTTAGTAAATAAGTTACATCCTCTTCTAGTAGGTGTAAGGAAAAGTTGTGTCGTTTCTTTTCTAATAAATTCAGTCATTAATTCAAAGTTCTTACAGACAAATCAATCTATTATATATCTTCCTTCATTTGATATGATCTTCTTCCAATTTATTGATTCCTCTAAAGCAGAAACTCTAGTCTTTTGATGCAAAAAACTCGTCGATTGCCATTTGGACACCGATAATTATTTATATTTCCTATACATGTTATCGTCGCTCGTCCTTTATTTTCGAGATTATATATTATGATTATAACTTACAAAAAAATCCACGGACACCCGCTACAGCGAAGTCTGCCCTTTTTAATTGACCGAACACTTATTGTTTCGGAGCGGGGGATTCGCCCGCACCCCTGCTCAAGGAAACCTAACCCATACCTAACCAAAATTCATTTGAAATGACGGAGTTTGCTATAGTGGACCTCTCAGTTTTTTCACAAATATCTTGGAAGCTAAGGTCGAGCGAAGATAACATATTTGAAGCTCATCAAAATTGGTAAGGAACACCGTGTTTAGATTGTTACTCCGTCCGTAGAGAGTGAGGTTTGCACAGCATTTAAGTGAGTTTTGATTAGGTCTGGTTTAGCTTTGGGTTAGATTTCTTGGAGGGAAAGTGCAGAAAAAGGGGTGGAGCTCCTCCGCTGTACTAAACGGCGTATTTGGTCATTGGAAGAAGTCAGAGTTTGTTATAGTCATCCTAATAGGTTTTTGCGAATATATAAAAAACTAGGGCCGAACGGCGGTAACATGTGTAGGAAAATTATTAGGGTCCTAAATCCATTTAACAACTTGTGGGGCATGGTGAAAAAAAGTGTAAAAGAGTATAAACCAAACAAAATTGAATGATGTCTATATATAATTGAAAGGGCTTAGAATAATTTTCCTATTGATAAATATAAAAATTGTCCAGATGGCCGAGGTGATAAAAAATAATGGACAAGCGAGAGAATATTGAACTGATATTAAAATATATCGTTCTCGTGAAAATTTTTCTTCGCGTGTAGTCTTAAACTTTCGTACATAGAAACATTACACACATTTGCTTTCCTTTTGTATATGATATCTAATACGTTGAAAAGTAAAGCGTAAACCTTTATTATTATGTAAACCAATGACGTATCAGCTATTACAAAAATAAAAATACTCCATTTATATTTTTCATTTTAAACTATTGCCCTCAACTGTTGGTCATAGCCAGAAATTATTTTTACACCTTAGACGACTGTTTATAAAAATTAGATGATTACTAAAAAATGACGTATAATGCATCGTAGAGGATCGGGCTATACGATTTCTTAAATAATTTCTCTGCTGCGAACAGTGGTTCCAAATCGCCAAAACGTGGTCAAAACCTCTAAACGTATTAAAAAATTATTGGTTGGGCTTGAAAATTGGTATTAAGGCGTTTTTATGGTCGCAGATCACGAATCTGATCTCGAAATTAGAGAAAACAAAATGGCGGATCCAATATGGCGGACATATACATTAAGAAATTACTAGTTCTGCTTAAAAATTTGAATTAAGGTATTTTTGGGATAGCCGATCACGAATCTGAACTTGAGATTAGAAAAATAAATATAGCGGATCCGATATGACAGACATATACATTAAAAAATTACTAGTCCTGCTTGAAACTTGGTACTAAGGCGTTTTTGGGGTAGCTGATCACGAACCTGAACTTAAAAATAGAAAAAACAAAATGGTGGATCCAATATGGTGGCAAAAAATTATTATTTCTCCTCAAAAATTGTTTACCGGGATTTTAGGGGAAGCTGATTACGAATGTGAACTTCATATAATAAAAAAACATGAGGGTGCGTTTAAATTTTAATAGTAATTAACATAGTCACTATAAACCAAATTAATTAAAAAAAAAGATAACACTTTTTTAATACTTAGTATATACTATAATACAAATATAATGTAATACAAATATAATGTAATACAAATTATAATATATACTACTGTAATACAAGAGGTAGGACGACATAAGCAGTTAAAAGCAGCTAATTTTTTTTAGAATTGCAAGATAATAGTATAATGTAGAAGCTCCAACAAGTTTTAATGAGGGATAGTGCAGGATACACAACTTTTTCTCTACATCATTAAAATTTATGCCTTCACTTTTACTCTCTCTTTAGCATATATAACTATCAGTTAACAATAAACATTTGGCACTATAAACTATGCAACTTACCTCCACAAACAGCATCCATAATGCACATTATATGATTAAAATATATTCGTGTCAAGACAATTTGTACACTGTACACTTAAAATTCGCACTGGGCTTCACAAGCGTAAGAAGGTAAGCTCTAATGAACTGAAAGTTCGGACTGTGACTGTTAGTCAGGTATAAAAATGCGACCTTAATGCTAACCAACCCAATAATTAAAACTGACCTAGCTAAAAGTTCATTTTTACGGTTTTTGGCCACGTTTTCGGGCTTTGGGACCACTGTGCTGCGGTGTGCAGGTATAAATTGAATTCAATTCAATTTCAATTCAAAATTCCTACTGCATGTAACATTTTCTTTCCGAAATGATATCATGACTTTTGTAGCCATAACTAAAGAACCAGTTTTATGAACTTTATATTATTTTATATGTATTCGTAACAAATGTATTTTTTGTTATTGGCACTTATACCAGTACAAGTCAAAATGACTGGCGCATGTTTCTATGTGATGAAATGATATTGGGGCAGCTACAACAATTGATAAGTACTGCAACGTTTTTTCGGGACAGAATATATGATTCCGGGAAAATCATGATTCTGATGCAGTACGCTAGCGGCCCTTGGAATTGTATATTTACTTAGGGTTTTGGGCCGCACATAAGGTTCTCCTTGGGTCCCGGACACTTGGCTATCTGTAAGTGCGAACTCGATACTCGGGGTTTCTGAGTGTCTTGGCTGTGCTCGGTCGACTCGCTTTTGGGCAAGTTGATTGAGTTGTTGCCCGTATAAATTTCTAGCACTGGCCCTATCAATATTATTCAGCTTTTTTGTCATTTTTTAACAGTAAATAAAGACGGGAAACACCACTAAGCACTTTTTCTAAAGACCAGTCATTCTGTCTTGGTAGAAATAGATATACTTAAATATCCGGTAAATCTAGTATTAATTGCATGAGTTCTGATGATTGCATGTATTTTTTGCCCGTTGTCGCGCAGTGTTCGGGGTTCCACTTTAAAACATAGATGTAGCTGATTTAATGGACCGTCGCAGGATGAAAAGGTTAACAGTTCCAGGCGTACGATTCCATGTCAGATTAGCCTTGTCTGCGAGGCCATTGTCTTGTATTATTTATTCGAGAGAGCGTCCTAGAGATTGATTAATCCTTGGAGCACATAAGGAACGCGATGTTACATACTCTGTGCACTAGTTTCACGATTGGCGGTTCGCATACCGTCCCACGATAATCAATGGTTAGTGATCGGCTGAATTGGTGCCGTGACAACGATTCGCCTGGTCCGCGCTCCTCGAATCGTGCCGTTTCGTTTTGTTTCATTTCGTTCCGATGGAAAAGGTCAATGGTACGCGTTACGTACGGCTACACGACCGGTTGTCACGCGGCAGAGTGGTTATTGATTTTCGGATGCCGGCTTCGATTCTCCTGGTAAGTTTCATCTGTCGCCATCACATGCAGATCATGCTGATTTTAGAATTTACGTTGTCTTATTTCTCGAGGAATTATCCCTGCTGTGATCTTCCATTGTGCTACACATTTAAAATTAAGTTAGAAAAAGAGGAACAAGTATTTACCTATGGTTAGTCTCATAATCGATGGCTCACACTTTCAATTCATTAATCCTACGTTATTATCAAGTGTGCACATGAGTATAGAAATCATAAGAATTAGATTTTTCTAAAAATATATTGGTTTATCTCATAATTCACTATTTGATATTCGAACCATTTTTTCTACTCTTAAACATATAATTTAGAAATATTTTAAATTCATACCAAAGGTGTTTTATTAAAATGTATATGTATATTTTCCGCTCAATACTAATACAAAAATTATTGTAAAACCTGTATGTATAGAATAATCGTTCCCTAAGGTCTTCTAATTCGCGAGACACATAAGACCAGTGTTAGCCATTTTGCCATTGCTCTTATTGGCTGGTAATTTATTGCTACTTCATGTTTGGTTGAACTACTAGTAAAGATAGAAATATGACATTTTGGGAACCGACTGATACTCCCTGTTACCGGTTAGTATCGTGGTCGTTAGCGGCAATGAAGTGATTGAAATGATAATGTCTCCAAAAAGAATCATTTTTCCAATAGGGAATGCATCCAATACGTACAACCCCCGGCAAAAAGTATTCGATCACGTTTAAAAATCACATAATTCTCTTAAACTTGAACCAAATGAGTTGAGATGTGTTGACATGATAAAAGAATTAGTTTAGTAAGTAACGGGTGAACAAAATTTTGAAAAAATTGTTATTGGTCGGAATTGCGAAGAGAAGAGTAAAACTCGGTTGTTGCAACTTCTTTATCTGAGCCTGTAGTGAAACTTTAATCAACGCGTTTTGCAGTCCTATGTAAATTATATACACGATGGAAATTGCATGAAAATCGGTTAACGTTACATTGAGAAACAAGCACTTCAAGATGAGAGCTTAATGGTGAAAGACGGAGATTTTCTGCCTTATCAGGGAATTTCGCCCTTATGTGATCACCTTTAAATGTTTGTAGCTAATAGCAATGTTAACCGATTTCGTTAAATATTCACCGTGTATATAATTGACATAAATTTACAAAACGCATTGATTAAGATTTCACTACAGGCTCAGATAGAAAAGTTGCAAAAACCGACTTTCACTCTCTTTTTCTTATTTCCGACCAATAACAATGTTTTCCAAAGTTTGTTTACCCATTACTTAGCAAACTAATTTTTCTAACATGTCAACAAATTTCAACTCATTTGGTTCAAGTTTTAGAAAATTATGCGATTTTTAAATGTGATCGAATACTCTTTCCCAGGGGTTGTATTTCCTTTCTTCCTTTTTCATAATTATAACAAATTTATTGTTTCTTATTTTACGGAGTATATGCAATTTTGTTGACTCAAATATCATGAAAAGTAGAATACGATGTACAGTCAGTCTCATAATTGATGGCACACACTTCAAATATGAATAACTATTTATGACTGAACCAAACGACTTCAGTTTTTTCTGCAAAGCTAGACGAATTAGTTTACTAGAAGATATGTAATGAGCATTTTTGAAAAATTGCCTTTAGTTTGGATTCCGACAAAAGTAGTAACAGTTACTTTACATGACTTTTTTTTATTTGAGACTGTAACGACATTTTTAAAAATGTGTTTTGTAGATCAAGTTGTATACATGGTGAAAAATGTCATCGAAATTGATTAATTGGTTTGTGACTTATAGACAATTAAAAGTGGTAAAAATTACAGTTCTTCACGATTTTCAGCCTATTTGTGCCGTTTTACGGTATTATTTGGCGGTTTTCACCAGTTTTAATCTTTTTATGATTCATAAACTAATGAAAATAAAATTTTCAGCACGTATACAATAACTGATGATCAAGGTCGCCTTGACTTTTGTAAAATTACACTACATATTTTTGACTTCATATTATAGTATCTACTGTAAAGACGAGTTCAACGACCTACTATACTTTGAAGATATATTGTAGATAGATAGATAGATATTATGGAAATAAAAACTTGGTTGGATCAGTAGAGACTTAAAGAACACTACAGACTTAATGCCACATCGAATTACATGAAAATTAAACAGAACATAAAATTAGTAGATGAACATCTGGGTTTCGTTTGTGGAGTTACTCTAAGTAAGCAGAAGTTGCAATATACACACGGTGTTCCGAAACCGTTCTTCAGAATGGTCCTCCGTCTTTTGAGAAATTTGAGTTTAAAGTTATTGTGTGCTCGCAGTAACATGATTACGAAGCGAAGAACAACAGAAGCAATTTTATCCGCGTTAGCAAAGGAAGTTCTCCTAATTCTTTTACTTACGTCATTTCATATAAAATTGTAACCAAAATAGAAAGGGGTCATTTCATGCCACATCGATCACTTTGTGACGTCGCCATCAGCGATTTTGTTTTAAATGAAATATGTTATAGTCCATGTGAAATTAAGGGGGGGGGGGGGGTTAAATCATCATTTTGCTGGTTTAGAATATTTTTTTATTTTATTCAAAAAGGATTGGTCTATTACAAAATAATTTTTTCAACCTTGATAATTAATTTTACAATGTCGAAAAATGTAAACAAATTCTTTTTCTACGTTTTTTTCGATAATGGGAAGAAATGATTTAAATTTTTAAAAAAATATGGTCATATTCCCTGAAGTTTCCTCTTCAAAGTAAGCCCCCCAGAAGGATGGAGAATTGAAAAGTGACGTCACAATAAGCTGGAAAACGACGCGCTGTACCCCCGTTTCATTTGGGCGAGTCGTGCACTCCGCTATTATGGTCGCAATTGAGATCAATAGCAATTTTCAAACAAAATTATTTACACATTAGCTAGTAAACTAATCCTCCTAACATCTTAAAAAAAATTCAAGCCGTTTTGTCCACATTTAAAAAAGCTATTTGTTTTTCAAGCGTGCACGAATTTGTTTACACTGAGTGTATCTTCATTTCGTTTGGTACTGCTGAAACCTGAGACATTTGTAAAAATTTAATACATTCATTGGAATTTTTCTGAGTTAAATAAAGAAATAAGTTTAAGAGATTTGGTGGTGAATTATGTCCACGATGGTAATCTGTCCGCCGAAACGATGCGGAAGTAAGGGGGCTCCGAAATACGGCCCTTATCGCGAGTCCTAATGAACCAGACACGCGTGTGGAAAGTTGTTAATTATGATAATTGGTATGATAACATGGGGATGTGAAAGTAAAAGGGTTTTGAGGCACGGCTTGTCGATGTAGGGTAAGTTCATGGTGCAGAACGGGTTGCAGGAACGTGACAGCTACAATGTGAAGATCACGCTCTCCTCATTGCGCATTCACGTGTTGCTAACCGCGGTTTCCGGTGTACGTTGACAGCATCATGTGCTTCATCGATTTATGAACTTGTACTTGTTCAACATCGATACCAGTTGCAACGGAACAACAGTGTTCGGTGGTTAACAACTGCCGAATCAATACCTATGAAAACCTTACGAAACTAGACTGGCGAAATAAATTCTCACAGTTTATTATTAGGTTGTTCCATAAGTTCGTTCCGCGGATTGAAAAGTATTTTAATGAAAAACCACAGAAATTTTTTAGTGACGGTATAATATCTTTACCAAAAAAATGGGAAGAGGTTGTAGAGAAGGTGGTTATATTTTTTCGTTGACTTTGAAAGTATGTTTCAAATATTAATTTAAATAGTAAAACAGTAAACGGCACAGACTTATGGGACGACCTAATATATCAATGGGAAACCGAATGAAGATTTTAATTGTGATGAGCTTTTTTATCTTATATCTTACAGATTCTGATATATTTGGTTTTCCTGATATGTTTAGTACTATCAAAATGCATTGTCCAGTATAAACGAAGGCAAAGTTATCTATATGTACGTACGTACATACAGTAACTCCGCGATCTAAGTCCTTCTTCGGTTCTCTGCCGGGACTTAGATCGTGACGGGATACTATTCTCTTGTGACCGCGTCGACCGCGCCGAATGTAGAAAAGGACAGCATGCAAACACGGACCGCGCGGCCGAAGGCGGAACAAAAAATAGCGTATCGGTGAGACAATATTAGTGCAATAATAAAACTTCTTTATATTTTACTTATTTTTAATGAAATTTTAACAATATAATCGTGGCGTTTTTCTAATTAAAATGATACCAACTATGATATAATTCCGATGATATTTACTTCTGGAATAAACGATGAAAGTTTTGGACGTAAAGAAGAACAGCGTATAGAAAAGAAAGAGACGACAAGAGTCGCGCGGCCGCCGGCTCAGTTCAAAGTCCCGCGTGTCCGTACAATGTATGCCAATAAAAACTTCCATCATTCATTACACAAGTAAATATCATCGGAATTATATCATATTTGGTATCATTTTCGTTAGAAAAATGCCACGAATATGTTGGTGAAAGTTCCATGAAAAATAATAAAAAATAAAGAAGTTTTGTAATTGGATTAGTATTAAGTTATATTCTTGTTATAAACAGACAAAAAAGATCATTTCTTCTACCTTTAAATATGTATAATAATAGTGCCGGATTAATTATGACTGCGGATTTTTACGTAAAATAGAAATTATTTAAGTAAATTGTAAGAAACAGAAATGAAATTGAAATGAATGTTTCTTGCAGTGTTCTTAATCCTTATTTTTACTCATTTTAACACTAAACCTAACGACCATTAAACGATTACTATGTGCTCCCTTATCAAAATTACACAATTGAATTTATTTAGATTTTGTGCTATTTTTATCATAATGTACACTTGAATAAAACAGTGTGCATAACCATTTTCAGTGGGAACATCTTTATAACTTCAATAATTGTAAAATAAAAAATTTGAAAGCGGTCATTTGACCGGCGCTGGTAGGTTTAGTGTTAATCCAGACTTGAAAATCGATTTTTCCTACAATCGATTCCTACGAGGTATGAGAATTTTACTTAGTCTTTTTTATTCTTGTATTATTAAATAAGTTGTTTTGATTTTGAGTGACTATCGTGAATATTGGTACGATATTCAACGTGTTAATATATGACAAATATTGTAACAATGGTTTTATATTTCACCAATTATTGATGAAGTTTTATATTTCACCAATTATTTTTTGTCATAAATGCATAAAATCCGCAGTCTATTTATGACTTATACCAAGATAATATCTTGAGTTTAGTTAAACATAACAGAAATTTGTAGAGAGAAATGTTGAATGATGTTGTTAGGTATTTTTCATTACGTCTCTTTTTTGTAAAAATGCAAGTACACCTGAAAAGTGCAGATGTATTCTTTTTGTTCTTTATGAAGCTACATTCAAAAATAACGTGTAAAAGAAGTGTTTTGATGAAGCATTGGACTTATTAAAATTTCTTACCTTTGCCATACTGCACACTAATATTTTGTTGCATAGAAGATTTCAAAGAATCGATCTACGTATAGAAGATACGTAGGTCAGTAGAAAATGGAGTCTAATTACATGTCTTAGTTTCATCGTTGTATTTTATGAAAACAGTGTAGTTGTAGAAAGTAGACCTTCCTACACTATTTACCACAATTGAAATATAACCCAACCTAATTGCATGACTCACGCTGTTAATTATTCAACATACAGAGTGTCTCATTTGGAATGATCATCGAAGTAATTTTCATTGAAATAGCAATTAAGGAAAACTGATCAGAAAGGTTTTATACTATTTAAAGACATAAGGATTCACTATATCATTTCTTGCTTTAGAAATCCCATTATAGACGACATCAAAATTTCGTATGAAATATTTTATTGCTCGAGTTCGCCTCATACTCAAAATGAATTATAGATCGCTGTACTTACCTTGATGCCTTGAGGAACATAACAGAAATGTGGATGTCCGTGAAATGATCTCGAGCCAAGCCAAATGTGCGGTATAATGATGGATGATCGGGCATCTTGGGAGTTGTGCCATTACTTCATCGGTGTAGGCATTCCTGCGACTTCCGGTTCAGTCTTTATGCTTTCAAAGTGCTTTAATGATGGAATTACCCAGCATTGAAAATTATTGATTTATATTGTACTATAGAAATTAAAAGACTGTAATTATTCGAGCTTTGCAAGATTTTAATTCTAATAATTGATCGAATATATAAATGTATTCAATAATTACTCACAAATGCTTTTTTGTGGGAAAGAGAACTTTCATAATTATAAGTTTAAACTAAACCTTCTACTTTCAAGAACTTCTCTTTATCTGTTCTCATTGGAACTTGTATTATGAAAACATTTTTTTAAAACAGTTCTATGATCCATGTTTTATATAAAAGGCCTATAATCCTTTTGAGCTTTGAATTTAAAGTATCATTACTGTATATTCTTGCCACAATGAAGTTACAGAATATTTTTATTCAGCATATGTATTATGTGAACAAGCCCGAAGTATTTCCTAAATCATCGAAAATATACATGACATGGCAATGTGCATACTTCATATTATTATGCAATACAAGCAAGAAAATTGATGTTAAAGTTTTTTTTACATCAACACCTTCTACCCATCGAGAAGAGAAAAAGTTTGAAAGGAGACATATGTCGCAAACAAATAGTTACTGAGATATAAGCTGTGAAAGTTTTTGCAAAATTTGATTGTGTGGAGTTATGAGTATAGACAAAAGCCTACTACTATAGTCCACCCGACGGTATCGACGAGACAGAACATGATCGTGTGCGTGCCTCGAGACAAACGAAATTTAAAGAGACTTTCGTCGCTAGGCCTGTACTATGTCAACGTCTCCCTGCCCATTCAGATTATACATTTGAATTTGCAACATACAACATACATTGTTAAACATAAGAATATTTATCCTACATGATAAAATACTAATGTAAAGTATTCTATACAAATGTTTCATAATCTTCGATTACTTCGGTGGATCCACAGGACACTGCCTCCTAGAAGTTAGCCCCCCACTTGTTGAAATAAATAATTTCAACAGTTGTGCTGAGTTGTGCTAAGTTTGTGCTACATTGTTCTCGAATATTATAACAATAAAATAAACAATAAGCCTAAAAATTGAGAAAAACGATTTTTTTTAGTAGCCCCACTTTTCGTTATTTTCAATTTTCTAAATTGTGCTAAGTTGTGCTAGGTTGTGCTAAGATTGTGCTAAAGTATTACTTTATAAAAATAATAAATAAAGAAGTTAAGGTAAATAATCGTTTTGGACATGCAATTAACGTTTAAGATAGTAACAGTTATCCAAACAGCATATAATCATATATCTGAGTTGTGCTAGCCTAGCAAAAGTCAGCACAACTTTCCTTTTCGCCATCACAACGATATAAAGGGCACTTTACTCTTGCTCGCGGCCCTTCGCGGTGGACACTATATTATTAATTTGACTTTCTGGTCATCCGACGAACATAATATTGCGTATCTGAGTTGTGCTAGCCTAGAAAGTCAAATTAATGATATAGTGTCCACCGCAAAGGACCGCGAGCAAGAGTAAAGTGCCCTTTATATCGTTGTGCTGGCGAAAAGGAAAGTTGTACTGACTTGTGCTAGGCTAGCACAACTCAGATATATGATTATATGCTGTTTGGATAACTGTTACTATCTTAAACGTTAATGGCATGTCCAAAACGATTATTTACCATAACTTCTTTGTTTATTATTTTTATAAAGTAATACTTTAGCACAATCTTAGTACAACCTAGCACAACTTAGCACAATTGAGAAAATTGAAAAAAAACGAAATGCGGGGGGGTACTAAAAAGTCGTTTTTCTCAATTTTTAGGCTTATTGTTCACATTATTGTTATAATGTTCGAGAACAATGTAGCACAAACTTAGCACAACTCAGCACAACTGTTGAAATTATTTGTTTCAACAAGTGGGGGGCTAACTTCTAGGAGGCCAGGACACTACCATTTTCACGAATCCGTCTTAATAATTGTGCCTGTCTTCCGGCTTCAATGGCACCACCAGTGTCTTTTATATCGTCTATTTAAGAATGTAAACTTGAAAATCGATATTTCCAGATGATTCTTGAAAAATCAATATCTCCTTGGAAACGATTTCTTCTGTTTCAATCGGAGCATATTTATCTCGCGGGAATCGCGAAGAACGCAGAACTTTTTTGATCGTGGTCGGAGTAATTCCTATTTCGCCATTTCCTATTACCATTTCTAAAAGTGTGTCGTGTAGCGATTAGTGATTTTGTAAAAGTGTGGTGTTTTGTTCGAAAATAGTGTTTACATTCTTAAATAGACGATATAAAGGACACTGGTGGTGCCCATATTGAATACGGTCCACGTGTAATAGTCAAAGGGATTGCAGTCATAACAGCGGTTTACGTAAAAAGCGTGATTAATCTTGTCTTTCAATTCGATCACGAATTCCGCGCTTCTCTTGCGATCGAAACGATTTCCTTGAGTTTCTCGGGATGCAGTTACCTCCTGCTGTTTGTCAGAATTTCAGAATTTCTTAGCTAGATCGTAAACTAACGTCTTCTTGTAGCAGAACGATGTAATGAATTCCACGGGCGATTTTCCGGCACGAAGCAACTTGAGTATTGCCGCTCTTTGGTCGTATTCTCGGTTTTATGACTGATATTTTTCCACTTATTCACTGATTGGTGGCTCATATAATGAGTTACCTTATCAACAATTACTTTGTTTATATTTGCCTTACCTAGATCTTATTTATGGGAATGCAAATTATTAACGCCGATATAAGCTTATTTACGGGGTAAGCGGTCGTGTCCTCACGTGAAATTGTAATTCGGAGCAACCTACACGAACGACGTGTATTTCCGTGTTCTCACTCACACTTGTTCTCTACTATTTCGCATCCTCTAGCGCGTAATACACACGGATTCTGGTTGTACCGAGTGGAGCACTTGTTTCAAACGAGATACGAAATTGGTTTCGCAAAGTACCTCATTTTACTGGCCTCTTTTTTCCCTCACTCTGCGTCACTCCGCCTCTCTTTCTCTCTCTCTCTCTCTCTCTCTCTCTCTCTCTCTCTCTCTCTCTCTCTCTTTCTCGGCTGGAGCATGCACGCCTATTTATGTCTTCCCGATGCAATTCAGCTACGTTGTCGATACGAGCAACAGATCCATTCAACTCGAAAAGTTTGAACCCGTTTACTCAGTTAATATCTTATCTGCGGTGCGGGCTGTTTCAACGTGAACGACGTAAACCGGCAACATAAGTTTTCATATAAATAAATTTCACTCCATCGGCATCACTTCATAGCTACAGCAATCGAAGGAATTATATTCTTGAAACGAAGCAATAAACAACTGAAAAACGATCGTTTCTATACCGTCGAAAAATGTATCGATTTGACAGCGTGCAATTTCTAAAATATGCATGTGTGCACATAATGTGTTATAGCAGAATGCAAAGTATCGGCACTGAAAATATTTGTACGCATGATCAACTTCTGCTATTTTAAAAATTCTTCTTAATTTACTCCCTATGTAATTTTTTTAGTTGAATGAAGCAAAAGTTATTTATGATAGCCCAGTACAGTTTAATGAAACATATATGACCAATTTTATTTAATCTCTTCGGAGTATAATAGTATGTCCTCACGTGACCGAACAAAAATACGGAGATAATGTAAGTTATGTATCTTGGGACTGCATATGTATGTCTATCATTCTTTCCTTAGATGTTATTCAATCTTACTGTATAAATGAGAACACGTAATTAAACGGGATAGAAATTGCTATATTTAAAATATTGTACTTTATTATTTCAGTGTACAGTTTATATTACTCAGACTTTTATCTAGAAAATATTAGTCGCAGGTCAAATTAAAAATGGATTTATTTTAAGTTATTTAAGAGGTCATAAGAAGTATGACAGATAACGAATTTATTTAAATTTTACAAAACTGAGTTCGTAGCGAACCGATCTGTATTCCAGGCTATTTTTAAAGAATATTTGCGTAAATTGTGTTTTGCCAAACAAAATGTTCATGCACTGTTCATATATTAATAATTTTATCTAAATTTGAACTAATAATTGTATCTAAATTTTGTTAATTTATAAAGTTTCATGTTTCTATATGATCACCTTGTACATTTGTATTTGTCAAGTATAAGATAATTTCAATATAACATCAAAGTACAGCATGCAAATTCTATATTTATATTCATATCTCATTGCATATACATTGTGTATTCATATGCTTAAATTTGTTTTTTAAATTAAACTTTAAAATTCTGAAACACCATCACATAAAAATAGTTCAAAACGTTCTTATTTGTCTCGTTTGAAACCATGCATCTTTTATACATAGAAATGTTTTATAGATCGCGTAATTTGAAAGTTATTTGAGGTGTGTAAATCTGTAGGATTATTTTTATTATATTTTATAATGTTGGTATCGTCAGGGAAGATAGGTTAGTTTTTGGTAATGAGATTGAGGTTGAAAAGAGAGAGGAGCGGTGTGTGAGAATCCACGACGAGTAAGACAATTTAAGAGACTTACGTGCGAAAATGTATCACATATTATGTCAAATATATAATTGTTATTTAGTGAAAAAGAGAACGTTATTCACCCAAACGAAACCACTGATTCCAACAACAAAATCGAGTGACTCACTCTAGAAGCGATAACTATTATGGGTCTGACTACAATATCGAGCTGACTACAATATCAAAACTTAACTCTTTACACTCAGAGGTTTTTCTCAGCAATTGGAACTCATTTATTTATTTACTATTTAGGGAAATAACTACAGTATTTAAATAGGCTTGGGTATTTTTTTATAAAATAAGAATTTAACATCGCATTAACTGCTGGGTTATTTGCAATTATGAGATGTTATCTGTGTATTACTTTACTGTAACACTGTTGAATAATTTAATTTTTTTTAGGAACTTTAATAGATCTTGACGTATTCGTGAGATCGTGAACCAATACTAATGCAATGACAAAACTGTTTTGTTTTCTATTATTTTTTCACGGAACTTTTACCAATACATTCGTGACCTTCTTCTTGTTAAAATGATACCAAACACTATGTAATTTGGATCATATTTACATGTTTAATTGCCGATAATAAATTTTGAGCGCAACGAAGACAACGAATGAAAAAGGAAGAGACTAGAAGTCGAGTAGTCGGCAATCGCTGAAACAATCGCTTTTTTATTTCTCATTCTTCCCTTATGGAACTTTTACCAACATAGTTGTGATATTTTTCCGATGAAAATGAGACCAAATATGACATAATTCGGCGCATATTTACTTATTATTATTATTTATTTATTACTGTGAACCATATAAAGTTTATATAGCATATACATTACGAATTATACAATATATGGTCATGTTACAATATGGCTTAGTGTCTAACTTATAATTAGTTTACATTAATTTTGTTAGGATACAACCACCTCATTGAAATTAAATTTTAATTGAGCTTTTATTTTCGCCAATTAAACAAGTAAGTATGATCCAAATTATATCGTGTTTGGTGTCATGTTCTGGTGATTCAATCAGAAAAATATCACCAATACGTTGGTAAAAGTTTCATGAGAAAATAATAAAAAACGAAAAATTTTTGTCATTGCATTAGTATTGGGTCACCGATATACCTTACACGACACGCTCGTGCCGATTGATTTGGTCGCTCAGCTCGACACTGAGACCGAAAGGTAAAGGAATCTCGAGGAATCGTATCTGTCTCAATGAGTGCGATGTTTCGAATCTGAGGTCGCGGCTTTCATCGCGACAACACTATATTAAAATTATTAAGAGAAAAAATCAATTTTTATATAACTCCCCGTTCTTGCAATTGACACAGACCATTTTTATTTTGCTTGAAGATCCGCAGTCTACTGATTAGATTTACAATGTCTCTTGAAAGTATCAGTCGAGTACAAAGGGATAGCGTCTGAAAGATTTCACAAAGATGCAATGTTATCAGCACTATCGGAGCCGATCAATCCCGAAACCGTGAGTCCATGGTGTGCACGTTGTGCAATTGTAATTAGCCAATTTGTTTTGAATAGACAGCCGCGGCGCGGTGGCACGGCGCGGCTGCGTGATGCAACATAAATGGTAATGAGATCCAAATACCCCGCATATGTTTGCCGGGCAAGGGAGTCATTAGAGGCGTGGGTATATATAATGTTCAATAACGCAGTTACGGTTTACGTTATTCCATATGCAATTTGCATTTATGACTCCGGCCCTTGAGTTTCACGGTCCGTTCCGTGCCCGTTTCTTTGAAACATTCTCTCCTAGCTAATACATTGCCGCTCTGAAAAACTTCGTCACTATAACGATCACGCTCAACTTATCTGATCCCCGCTTTTATCGCTTAATATTTCTGACAAGGGATCGTTTCGTTCCGATGAACCATGAATTCCAGCTTTAAGATCTATAAACTGCGAAAGTCTTCTTACGAATTCTTTTACCGTTCGTAATATTGTACAGTAAAGTACAGGATATCCCACGTTTATCCCGTCGGACCGCGCTCATAAATGCCACATTAAAAAGTTTCGAGAAAAATACGAAACAACAATATACTTACTTTCCTTTCAGTACAGTCGAAAGTAAAGGTTGTGCAAATATTAATATATGTGGCAGCAATTAAAGAGAGCATTTATATTGCTTCGCAGAAATGAAAGATAATCGACGTACTATTTCTAATATAATAAATCAAACTCCTAAATATCAACTCTGTATGCATATGGAAAGACATGACTTTGATATTGTACATACAAGACAAGAGTGGACATAAGTTTGAGACCACCCTTTAAAAACGAATAACTTTTTTAGAATTGGTGCAGATGAATGGTACTATTGAATGGACTATTGGTCGGAGTTGTGAAAAAACAGTAAAGTTACGATATTTAACTTTTGTATCTGTGCCTACAACGGAAATTCAAAATATGCCTTTCGGAGGTCTAAGTAAATTATATGCATACACAGGTTGCTACGAGACACAAATGATTAAAACTGTCAAAAATTATTAGAAAATTCGCTTTAATCCAGGGTTTGAAGTTCGGAGTCGGAGTCGGAGTCGGAGTCGGAGTCGGAGTCGGAGTCGGAGTCGGAGTCGGAGTCGGAGTCGGAGTCGGAGTCGGAGTCGGAGTCGGAGTCGGAGTCGGAGTCGGAGTCGGAGTCGGAGTCGGAGTCGGAGTCGGAGTCGGAGTCGGAGTCGGAGTCGGAGTCGGAGTCGGAGTCGGAGTCGGAGTCGGAGTCGGAGTCGGAGTCGGAGTCGGAGTCGGAGTCGGAGTCGGAGTCGGAGTCGGAGTCGGAGTCGGAGTCGGAGTCGGAGTCGGAGTCGGAGTCGGAGTCGGAGTCGGAGTCGGAGTCGGAGTCGGAGTCGGAGTCGGAGTCGGAGTCGGAGTCGGAGTCGGAGTCGGAGTCGGAGTCGGAGTCGGAGTCGGAGTCGGAGTCGGAGTCGGAGTCGGAGTCGGAGTCGGAGTCGGAGTCGGAGTCGGAGTCGGAGTCGGAGTCGGAGTCGGAGTCGGAGTCGGAGTCGGAGTCGGAGTCGGAGTCGGAGTCGGAGTCGGAGTCGGAGTCGGAGTCGGAGTCGGAGTCGGAGTCGGAGTCGGAGTCGGAGTCGGAGTCGGAGTCGGAGTCGGAGTCGGAGTCGGAGTCGGAGTCGGAGTCGGAGTCGGAGTCGGAGTCGGAGTCGGAGTCGGAGTCGGAGTCGGAGTCGGAGTCGGAGTCGGAGTTATGAATTTTGTCTACCGACTCCGCAGCTCTGATTTAATCCCAAAATTCAATGATTTTTACATCTCCGACCAATAGCAATGTTAGAAAGAGTCTTTAACGAATTATCTAGTAAATTAATCCTTTTAACATCTCAGAAAAAACTCAAGTCGTTTGGTCCAATTTTAAAAAACTTATTTTTAAGGGGTGGTCTCAAACTTTTGTCTGCTACTGTACTTATATTACTATCTCATGTAACTCTTATAATTTTTTAGAAAAGCATTTAGAAGCTTATGTGTATACAACATTTCTTTTCATTTTTCTTCCAAGACATTGTACATTCGTTTACCACATCAATAGTTACACTTCAAAGCGGTGGTGAACTTTTTCGATTACATCGATATCCTTCCCGAAAACTTATTTTCGATACATTATTATATCTCTTTTGATTAAAATAAGTCAACACAATTTGAAAGAATTCTACTAATATCCAGATACATTTATCCCGGTGTAAGTTAGTAATAGAGTGCGGATTTTATGCATTTATGAAAAATATAGGCAGATCAAATACAGTACGGTAAAAACATTGAAAGATCTTAAACGTATTGTTGTTCTGTTTTCAATCCAATAACATTGTTAAGAAAAGAAATAAATGTCCATGTAGCTACAGTGTTTTGTAATTACAGCAGACAATTTTTATTTTGCAAAAAAGTCCACAGTCGAGTTATTAAATTCATGAAATATGTGCCTTTTTAAGCAGATACCGAAAATTATTCAACTAAAACCCTCTTGAGTTCAATAACTCACAATTGTGCATTAGAGGAGTTCAGAAGGTAACCTATGATGGCACACACAGTATTTGAAGAATTGATTTAGGGGTGCAATGGTGATTGTCATACAAACATTTGAAAATTCAGTGAAATTTCTGGCCAATTAAGGCTGCAGCTGATCTAAATGGTAGGTCATTCCAATAAAGGTGCATTCGATCCCTGTAAACTAGCTAGTTTTCGTTGATTATGTTCATGCCATTTCGTTGAACTCGCCGTTTTCTGCAAAGCTTCGGTCGCAATTAAGCTCGATTCTCCGTCACGACACTTCCGCTGAGATTTTCGATTTTCCCGATAATTTTCTCGTCCGGCGAACGAAATTGAACAAAATGAATCCGGGGATGTGAATTTCGAGTAATTCGAATAGGAAATGGGTATGTCGATATTGTTGATACGTTTTCCAATTTTCGATTTTTGTTATACCTATCTGAATTAATTGCTTAGCCATAAGTATGCTAAAATATATTTTGGCTGCTTCTGTTTATACGGGGGAGGGGGCCAGATAAAGTGTTATTTAAATAATACATTACAGATAACAACCTGTAATTTCGAGATATTATATGTCGTATATGGTTTGATATTTTCGATTGTGAGACATTGCGAGGGTGGGTTTCAAACTTTAACACTCACGAAGATATAATATAAGACAAGTAAAATTGAGATAGTAAAAACTTTATTTTATTTAATATTGATACTATGATGCAATTAACTGAAAGAGTTGTTCATTGAATTAAGAGATAAATGAAAAGTTTTGAAGAATTTAAGGGTGAAAAGAATATCCTCCTTATATTCTTTTTAAATGGGATGGTACATTAATCAAGGAGTTATAGTGACAAATATTTACGATTGTGTAGGTGTTGAGAAAAATTAAAAGAAATGAATTACGGTTTAAAAATTATTTCATTATCAACAATTTGTTCGAAGCTTTTATGATAAATGTTTACTAACCTTGATTTGAGTTTATAAAAACCAGTAAAGAGGTGGTAAACTTCAGATTTACTTTAATTGTTCAAAATTTCTTCAAACGGAAAGTATAGTCGAAATTAGTACTAAGACGGTGTCAAGTAATCAGTGTCCAATAGTAAACAATTATTAATAATACGTCCTCAATCATATGGTACGAATACCAATCCATGTCCTGATTCTGATGTGGATGTAATACAGCATAAAATTTATTTAGAAAATATATTAAAGAAAAGGTAACAAACAAATCTTAATTATTGCTTTTTCCTTAAGATACTCATTTCCAATGAACAGATGAAAACGATTATCAAACGAAAGTTATTTACTAATCATGTGGTAATAGATTAAATTAAACGAATTAACAAAACGTTACTTTTCCTTAATTTTTTTAAGTACAATTGTATTTTTTTCATCATTATATGCAGTTTCATATCCTCTTTAAAAAAAAGTGTTACTGGTCTCAGGTTGAAAGCGAATCAGTTTAGAAGTTACAGTGAGTGTTCAAAGTATTCATATTTCATTTCAAAACCAATAACTTTTTTAAAATTGGACGCAAAGAGATTTTCTGAAATGCTAGAAGGATTAGTTTACTAGGAGGTAATGAATAAATCATTTTCTTTTTGAATTGGTATTGGTCGGAATTGCGAAGAAAAAAGAAAAGCGCACGATGTTTAACTTTTTCTCTGTGCCTGGAATAAAAATTTATACGATACTGTTTTGGATCTAATTGTAAGTATGTTATATATGTCCACAAAGTTTCATCGAAATCAATTAAGGTTGCTGTGAGCCATAAATGATTAAAAAACGCAAAAATTGTGAGAACTGCAATTTAAATGAGTCGGAAACCCTAAATTCCAAGATTTTTGCACAATATTATTGTACAAATACTTACAGCTGTTTTATGCGTCAACCGATTTCGATAAAACTTTGTACATGTGTGTAACACTTATATCTACAAATGGCATCGTATCATTCCAAGCACAGATGAAAAAGTTCCTCTCCCTCTTTCTTTGAAATTCTGATCAATAGCAATTTTTTAAATATTTATTTGACACATTACCTAGTACACTAATTCTTCTAACATCTCAAAAAAACTCAAGTCGTTTCGTCTAATTTCAATAGTTATTCGTTTTTAAAAAGTGTAATACTTTGTACACCCACTGAATGAATTTTAATCTGAATGTCCATATATGTCACATACCTCGTCATACATTGTGCAACGATACAAAAACATGTACTCCGGGCCGCGTTAACTTGATTTTAGTTAGTTCGTGTTGTTTTCACGGTATACTCCGAGTCGAAATTAAGGTCCAGTCGAAAATTCCAGTGCCCATTACACTGTCCAACACTAAATTTGTTTCCTAATTACTGTTGGGTGTCTCTTATAGAGTTTTTGCACTGATTTCGAATCTACCCTTACTTTTTCGCGTACACTCACAGTTTTTGAGAAACATGACTTTGAAAAAAAACCTATTTTTCAACTTTAAACAAATATTGTGATGTTATTATAAAATATATTGAATTGTTCTTTACAGCAAATGATTCTGTAGACTTTCCCGAATACAGTTATATCCAATATTAATACATTATGAATGTTTAAATGTGTTTAAACAATCATTAAAGACGGAGAGACACAATTTTTGCACCAATTTTTGGGGATATTTTTGAATTTATCTTAAAAAATAAGGGTCTAGCGTAAAATCGAACTATATCACGCGATAGAGCAGACTCTCATCTTGAGAAACCTTCTTTGAAGTTTGCAACATCGATGTTTTTACCGAACCAGAAAGCAAAATATCTACGCCCGACATGAGTTGCCGCCAGTGGTGCTCTTCCACTAGCGTGGTCGTTCGTCGGGATACGGCGCGACGCGGCGCGGCGTTACGGCGATGCAGTGTCGAAAAGCGCGCAATTATGCCAGCTTATTTAAATGTTAAATTTTATTAAATGTTACATTATTGTTATTTATTATTTATTAGGACATTTATTTTGTATACATTACTTTATGAATTTTTTAAATATAGTCTCTTGTTCATAGTATATTTCATACTAAAAAGGTCTTCTGTAACAAAAAATAATTTAATATAAAAATCTATTTAATATCGCTTATTGTGGAAATGCTTAATAAAGAAAACTTTGTACAAAAGAAAAACTTACTAAATTATTTTCTTGTTACAAAAGACCTTTTTAGTTGAAATATACTCACTATGAACAAGAGACAAATGTTAAAATAATTTATACAGAATAAATGTACTAATAAATTATAAATAACATTTAAATAAGCTGGCATAAGTGCGAGCTTTTCGACACTGCATCGCCGTTACGCCGCGCCGCGCCGTATCCCGACGAACGACCGCGCTAGTGGAAGAGCACCACTGGCGGCAACTCATGTCGGGCGTAGATATTTTGCTTTCTGGTTCGGTAATAACATCGATGTTGCACACTTCAAAGAGGGGCTTCTCAAGATGAAAGTCTGCTCTATCGCGCGATACAGTTCGATTTTACGCTAGACCCTTGTTTTTTGAGATAAATTCAAAAATATCTCCAAAAATTGGTGCAAAAATTGTGTTTCTCCGTCTTTAATGATTGTTTCAACACATTTAAACATTCATAATGTATTGATATTGGATATTACTGTATTCAGGAAAGTCTACAGAATCTTTTGCTGCAAAGAACAATTCAATATCTTTTATAATAGCATCACAATATTGGTTTAAAGTTGAAAAATAGGTTTTTTTCAAAGTCATGTTTCTCAAAAACTGTGCGTGTAGGCGAAAAAGTAAGGCCAGACTCGGAATCAGCGCAGAAAACTCCATAAGGGCCACCCAACAGTAATTAGGAAACATAAAAAAGTTGAAATTTGTTGGACATTGTAATCGGGGCCTAGACACGGGACGCTCCCGAATCCTCTCGCGTGGGTGTGATCCAACACCGTTATTTATGATGCCTGGAGAACCTAGAAACCCGTTTCTGAGTTTCGACCACGGGGTGGTCTTGTTTGGTGAGTACTTTCTCACAGTGACTGCACCTTGTTCAGTGCCACGTTTCGTGATTTATTGAGGTGTAACGTACTTTTGGGAAGGTGTAATCAGTTCTTTATCAAAATTTCATAGTTTGAATATGCATCAAAGAATACTAACACGCAGACTCGTACAATTTTCTGTAGTCACCCTTTCTTTGGCAACATGAAATCCTACATTATACATACATTAGAGTAGTATTTATTTTTCGACATTCGATTTTTTCTGGTTTTTCTTCCCTAGTTTGTGAGACATAGCGATAAAATGACGTGTGCAAAATTTGGAAGCAATCGGACAACGGGAACCTATGCCGCATTTGCATTAAAGTTTTGAAATTTTTATGATTCCATGTCATTTTCAAGTATAACTGTATTTCGTTGTTTTCGAAATACCATAAAACATTGTTAAGTAAACGACAATTCCTCAAATGAATAACGATGAGATTTATGTGACACTTTAAGAAAACATACAAAATCTTTATTTACCATTAAACTCCGTGTATGATGCAGAATTTTGCAAAGGGGGTTTGGTTAAAGGATTTTGCTAAAAATGTTAGGGGCAGATAGTTTTCGAGAAAATATTTGGCACGTATTTTTTTCGACTATCATCCATGTTAAAAGGTTGAAACAGCCCATTAGTTATATTTATTTAACGGGCTCGTTTTAGAGGGCATTCCGAAACGTAGTTTTCTTTATAAGACCACTACTCTTGAAAAAGTGGGCATTTTTTACTTCTAATACAGGAAATATACATTATTCTCTTAAAAATAATATGCAATTAAAAAAAGAAAGTTCCGCAAGTTAAAAAAGATACATATTTTTCGTTAATGTTTGGTGATAAAAGATAATGAAAGTACACATCAGAAAACTGTTTACTTTACGAAAAAAAGTAATACGACATAGAAAACACAGCCTGTATAGATCTACATGTTTTGTCTAACATATTTTTCGATATACACAATAATTTAGAAGATATTCGAGAAAAACGTTTTCACGAGCATTTAATTAATTATTTTAATGTATAGAGGCTCGCAGGCACGTTTTCCCGTTATCTGATCGAGCTTAAACTTTGTACAGATTTTTTTTTTCATTAATTGGAACAATTGTGGAGGACGTCGCAAAAAAATTCAAATGCCAAAAATAAGAACCACCCTAGCGATACATGGGAACAATATGTGTTCTCTGGAAAATTAGAAATATTACTGTCACATATTAACCCCTTAAGTGGTTGTAACGGATATAATCGCCATTACTATGTGTATTACAGAATGCCCATGACGTACATACTCGCATGATAGAATTTTTATTTGTAACGCTATGCTTAAGCCGAGACGATTTTCTGATGTAATGCCTATGACATTATAATACATACAGATATATATATATATATATATATATATATATACATATATACATATACATATATATATACGCTGGCACAATGAAACAAGCCTCTTAATAGATTGCATGGTTCTGTTTCACATATAATCCTATGTCATATAAAAGCAATTTTAAGTACTTATTTTTCATAATGATATCTGGTTTTGTCCAGTAGCGTACACGTTTAATACACTTTACCATAGAGCTGTTCTGGATTAACGTTCTGCCATTTCGGACGGGGCAGAGGCGCGTGGGCAAGACCACGAATCGCTTAAATAGTTGAATGTCCGGCGTTCACCCACGTGGATCAGGTACCTAATCTGAACCCTTGCACGTTCGTGTCTGGAAGTCGGTTAATACCGGTTTTATTCGCACCTGGTAAACCGTACACGTCTATTCTCGACGACGTACGACCTCGCGGACTGATAAAATCCGACGATTATTTGGCCAGTGTTTCTTTCGCAACTCTTATCTTGGCTTACACTTGCAGTTTACAGAGTCATAGCGTTGTGTTTTCTCTCCGAGTGACTACGGTTCCCGAAGATTGTGCGCCTGTTTCACGATAGCGCGGCATTGTTCTCACATGATCTGTTTGCGATGGATCTGACGTCACTGCAAAACAGTTCTCGGGCACGCGAGGACATTTGCTCTTGAATTGGCGTCGTATCCCGAGACTGATTGCGACTGGAGCTACCTAAATGCCTGTGACTCGAGATTCTTCTTACTATTATCACTAGCCTATGGATCTGTGCGTAAATTCATACAGTGACTCACGTAATTAATAATTAGACTGCTGATCTTTATGCATTTATGGACCACGAAAATTTTCAAAATATGCTATAGTATCAAATTCGACAGAATTTTGTACGATTTTTATTTATTTGGGATCTTCAAGAGTTGTTACTAATGGAAATAGGATTTTAATAGTTACCATTTTCTTATAATTTGTCTACAAAAATTCAGAATTACATAAACATCCGCAGTTTATTGATAACATACGCTTTATGGAGGGCTTCTCGTCTAACAGCAGCGAAAACGAGTGATTCTTAAGAATTATTGTCGGAATAAGTATTGGACATACTCCCATTAATATTCGTACTCTTAAAAAGACGATAACTTGTTTAATATTGGACCATACGACTTGGACTTTTTTAAGATGAATAATTAGTTTACTACATGCCGTGAGAAAGAAATTATAAAACAATTGCAATTGGTCGGTATTGCAGAAAAAATACTAAAAGTTGTGTTTTACAATTTTTTTATGTGGCTTGTGTTGAAAATTTAAAACATCCATTTTGTAGGTCTGTATCAATTGTATACATTTTCAAATTTTCATCCAATTTGGATTACGTGGAAAACAGCGACAGGCATCGAATGACGTAAGAATCCTTCGATTTATTACAATCTTCGAACAGTTGTAGCTCATTGCAACGTTTGCCGATTGTGGTGAAATATTCAGAGTGTATATAGTTGACACAGATCTACAAAACGTATTTGTTGAATTTTCAATATGGACACACATAAAACAGTTATGAATAACAACTTTTAGTATTTTCTTTGTAATTCCGACCAATTACAATTTTTTCAAAATTTCTTTTTTTCAACGTGTAGTAAACTAATTGTTCTAACTTCTCAAAAAAAAATCCAAGTCACATGATCCAATATTAAAAACGTGATCGTCTTTTAGAGTGTACGAATATTAATGGGAGTGACTGTATGGGACTAGACCTTTGGGGGATGTAAACATATAGTCTTAATATACAAGTGTTTTTCTAAGTTCATTATAAATATATTATATTATGAATGTAATATAATGTATGTTATAATATATTTTATTCATTTAATATAAATTTTATAACTAAAAACTAGTCAAGTAATCAACTTCGGACGAAGCTCTTTCATATTTTTTACAGATTGAATTGAAAATATCAATTTGATTTTTTATTTATGATACATTTTGAACAATATAAATTTAACTAATCGATCGAAAAAAAGTAAATTTTTCTTGCAAACCATAGAAAATTTTCATATTTTTCTTTCCAAATAGGTTGAATCTCAGCATAAATTTTCTAACATTAAGGAAATTTCTCACGTTTTGTGTTTTGATCACTCTGATAAACGTTACGAAGCTGTTAAGAAGTGTTGTATATTACACAATAAATAATAACAAGAATTGAACTAATAAAAAACACTTGTGCGTCAACACTATTTGTTTACACACCAAAAAGACCTAGCCTCAGATATCTAATAGTTATTCTAATAAAAGATTCGTTATAATTGCTTGTTTTCGCTGAAACCCTCCCTTAAGTCAAAATAACTTTTTTTCTAAATGAATCACACAAGTTCTTCAGCTTTTCTGCTAAGTTATAAGAATTGATTTAGTAGGTGACGTGTGTTATGGACGCCTTAGAAAAATTAGTTCGAGTAGCGATAAAAATAGTAAAAGTGGTTCTTGAGAACTTGTGTATTTCTAGGCTTGTAAATCTAAATCGTTTAATGTTAGTACGATGCTACAGACGTTTAAAAATTGTGACGATTATAGATATTGTGGTATTCTATATTAAGTGCAGTTATCCTAAATATATCAATATCAATTTAAAACGTATCAACCTTTAGATAATATTAAAATGTTCTTTGCAAGCAAAAATAGCAATTCTATGCAATATTGTGATTTAATGAGATGGTTGAACAAAATGCTTATTCTCTCTTTTACATTCAGACTTTGGTATTCGCAATCATGATTATCTTTAGTGTTTAACAAAATATTTCACACTGTTGCCAATTGGCTTTACTACTGGCAGATATTGCAGTGTTCCATATTAGATACGGTTACCGTACGACGGGGATGTGCATTTTCGTCTCAATTGAGACAAAATCGTCCGCACCATAGCGCCCAGTGTCCCCCACCAGCATTCGCCGTTACCATAGAGGAAGTGCTTTGCCCGTTGCGAACAGTGCGCAAGCCTTGCGCATGAAAGAGAGGTTGGTGGGAGAAGCAGGCGTTTGAGGGGCCCCTACCGTGCCTATTCCTGCCTTACGATATACAGACTGAAAGTCAAAAGAGTTGGGTCGGTGTGAACGGATAAAGGTGTACAGTGAGGAGACAAATTGGATCAAAGAATCCATTTTTCCAGAACATCATTATTTATGTATTTATTAAAACAGGATCACAAAAGACTTAAGGGGCACATGATTTTACATTCATCTCAATTTACTAGTTACAGTATTTTATTCTTGCCTCAATTTTACACCAGTCCAAAATACTATCCATGAAATATATTTAATATTTTATTTAAGAATCTTGGACTGCCCTGATAGATGCGAATTGTTTTGGCATATTTGTTATTAGATTCTTACAATATAGTGAATGGTCGATAATTGTCCGCAACACGGGTCCGGCCAGGGTCAATTATCGTGCAGAAGATATTATTTTTCGACCTCTGCCGAACGTAAGGACGGAGACCGAAGCTCGAGAGGCTTAGGTTGCCGAGAAATGTAACACAATACCGGTGGAATATATCGGTGTGAGACGACTACTGATCCAATAACAAAATTTCTTTATTTTTCATTATTTTTTTATGGGACTTTCACCAACATATTAGTGGCATTTTTCTAATGGAAACGATGCCAAATATGATATTATTCTGAGAATATTTACTTATGTAATGAACGATGAAAGTTTCGGACGCAAAGAAAGACAGCGTATGGGAAAGAAAGAGACGCGGGTAGTCGCGGCCGCCTGTATAGTTTAAAGGTTTTCGACTCTCTGCGTCCGAAACTTTTATCATTCATTACACAAGTAAATATTATCAGAATTATATCATATTTGGTATCATTTTCATTAGAAAAATGGCAAAAATATGTTGGGAAAGTCTCGTAAAAAAATAATGAAAAATAAAGAAGTTTTGTTATTGGATTAGTAGTAGTAGTCTTCTGGTCTCGCACCGGTATACCCGACCCGTATTACATATGTTACACTCCTAGGCGACCGAGGCCTCTTGGTCCCTCACAAGGTATACCCCGCGGTAGTAGGGATACTTCAGGGACAATTATAGGCAAGATATTTGGGACAATTATCTAGCATTCACTGTATTCTCGAGATTTTGATCTCTATTGTTGCTGTACTCGGACATATAATTGTTTCAGCAAAGGTGGTCAAGAGGAATATTTTTTATTTAATTGTCCCTTCAAGAAAGCGCATATTATTTTTTTAGATTTTAGTCTGGGCTTTGTGTTGATCAATTTAGAATAAATAGCTGAGGATTTAAACATTCTTCCACTATTTTTTTACGTGTGTTTTGGATTTCGCTTTTAATTTTGCTCCTCGCTGTACGTGCAAACATATTGGAAATCATTCGCGGAAGACTGCCGTCTTTTTCACGCGGTTGTACCACTGGACAGACGAAGTGGAACCGATGCAAGCTCGTAAATGAGGTCGACGTTTGCGGAGAAAGCAGAGCTTTCCAACTAGAAACCATCGCCACGAACTGCCGCGGGAGTTTTTCCCGGTTAGAAACTCCTGCAGAAACTCAGGAATCGAATGATTACGAAGTAGGTCATTGTTGTGCTGCAGAAGAGGCCGGGAGATCCACTGTGAGGAGTCAGGGTCGTACGAAAGATCGAGAAGGATCGACGATCTCTCCTTGGATAGGCGTTCACGCACGGACGAGTCTGTGCAGCATTGAACGTACCCAGGCAAACCAGCAAACCTGCGAATCTGCGACCTGCGTCAAACAGGAAAGAGAGAACAAGGGGAGGATAAGAACGGAACAGAGAAGGAGAGTGACGGACCGTTATATGCGTATAACTGCACTGTAAAGTGCATCGACGAGTGCGGAGAGTGCACCGTAATCGGATTTACACGCAGATCGCGTTCATCTCCTGTAGCTTGAAGCTCGGAAGACAGTCAGAATTTCGATCACGACAACGGGGCTTGGTTCCCGATAGTGTGTAACCATTTTGTGGAACAAACAACAATGTTCCTCCGCTTGAAGCAACTAGTGTTGCCGATCTGTAGTCACTTACATCAACCCTCCGACAGACAAATCTGGAACTATCTGCCCCAGAATATCATAATCGACTGTTAATTACTCATTTTCATCGATTAAATTAAATGGACAGCTGGTACATTAAAAAAAAGGGAAGACTAACGTGTCCACAAGAGATACCTTCAAAAATTGAATTGGTTAATATTTAAACACTGTCACTAGAAGTACCGGGTGGGTCAAAATGACTTTGTTCCTGATATTCTCATTTATAATTATTGAAATTGTTTTTATGAGAAATACTTGAGTAAACTTCCTTACTCCGACACATACTGTAGCAAAAATCAGAGGATATTTTGAATGAATCCATTCTTGTTAAAAAGAAGTTTTCATGACGAGTTCAAATAAAGAAGATTCAAAAAGTGCTTTTTTTATTTTTTCATGTCATTCCTATCAATTTTAATTTTTTCAAAATCTCTTTTTGCACGCCATTTAGTAAATCAATGCTTCTAATTATTAAAAAAAAGGTCGTTTGGTCCAATTTTAACCCCTTACCCTTCGAGTTCTTTCATGATTGTAGTGATTGCTTTGACGTTCATAATTTTTTAGAAGAAGAAGGAAGTTTATATTTATTGAATGCCTATGTATTCTTCAATATACAACGAATACAAAAAAAATTTTATTTGACCTTCATCACAGGTCTGACTCACTGTTGCAGTGCAGGAGTTACAAAAGTTGTTTGATTCAACACTTTGACTGCCATGGCATCCATATTTGGGTGACGGGATTGTTACCACAGACTCAAAAATTAATTTCTATGGTGATAGATAGAGTGCGACAGGCTTGTTTATGGAAAGCGAAATGCAAAAGGATTGGTAATGTAATTAATACCATAAATCTTAACTTCGTAAGTTTTGGTTTACAACATAAATTACTTCGATTTCAACCAACTTTTATGATCACGGAGTTGATAATGAATCTGTTAAAGTTAAAGGGCGTTAGGATATTTTCGTGGACCCCTCTATACTTGAAATTAGTGCCTTCATAAAGCTGAAAATAATACAAAAATCTCACACAGTGACCTTAAAAGATCCCTGACTTGCAAATTACTTAACACATGGAACAGTTATTGGATAGCCCCTGCACGCTCCAAAATTCGAAGAGTATGGAGTAACATCTACGAGAACACACTACCGAATGGACTAAACCGTCGCGTCGAGTCGTGACCAAACAATCCTCACTCGTTTAAGAATAGGCCACATAATACTAACACGTGAACAATTAATGTCCATCGAGACCCGCAACAAATGCAACAGTGCAATGTCAAATTCACAGTTACTCACATCCTCCAAGATTGTCCAGCTACGATCCACAGTATAAATAAATATAAACTTTCAATCGAAATAAAAGACTCACTCAACGACGAAAAATGCCAAGTTGCAATTAGTTCATTCAAAAATGATATACCATTTCAAACATCTTATATATGTAAATTGTGTGTATATCTGTATATAGATGTGTTGTACAGTATATGTATAAATATATATAATATATTAATATATATATAATCTATAAATATACAGGTTGTACCAGATAACGTGTTATTTTTCTCAGAGTCTCGTGGAGATATCGACTTAATTTGTATTTTAAATGAAATGGTTAAGGAGGGCTAATATTTTAGTATGTATTACATTTTTTGGGGGAGAAAGGGGTGCCATCAACATTTTGTAATTGGCCAACTGTTGTGAATTGTTTCTAATTCAAGGACTAGCGAAGGTCACAGTATTATAGGTCGTTGGATTCGTCTTGACCCCAGCTATCATACTATCAGAAGGAAAATATACGGTCCCATTTAAAAAATCTTCGATTACCTTGATGACCCGACAAAATAAACTTATATATGTATGAATTGACTAAACAGCTGAAAACTAAGGGAAAAAAGTTGAAAATGCTGCGAACCTAAGTAATCCGATGGAGAGTTGTTTATACGATTTCCGGAGCGGTCACCATAAAAAGAATTAATATAAAAAACCGTTGACCTCCGTTATCGGTAGACACATATTAATCAGGAAACCCATAATTTCGCTTTATGAAGCGAGACAACATTAATCATTGAATGGCTGAAAACTGTCTTCCTGGTGGAGCAATTGAAAGCACGCAGCACGTTCCATATTTCGTCCTTTCCACTTCGCGATTACGCATTTATATGAAAAGGCTCGGTCGAAGTTAGAATTCATGGTTCTCGTGAGTGTTACCCTCTTCATGGGCGCAAGAACAAGGTTATAAATTCTGCATGACGGGAGTCGAGTCAATTTGAGTTCGCTCGTCCAAGTGGAACAGTTCGTTCACGGAAACGAGAAAGCTGCTCTGTCGAATGGTGGGCGTCGAATTTCATTTCGTTTCATTGGGATCCGTTTTCGCTCGATGCGAACTCGCGAGGAAACAATCCGCCATGATTTATCTTTAGGAAAGAAGCTGGTCACGGGGTCGTTCACGAGGATCGCGCAGCTACAAAACTTTCTTGCGCCATGGGGCCCCATGACAACCACGTCGATGGCCAAATATGGCCAGGTATGTGACCAAACATTGATTGAGATTAAAAGAAAGCATCAGGGTTCGCCGGCATCGAGGTCCATCGAACGATTCCGAGGAATGATTCAGCCCTTTGTTCCCGTCAATACCTGTAGCTCGTTTATTGGAGGACCGTACTCGTTGATAATAAACGTATTGTGCATTTTCATTCCGTTCTCGATCATTTTTGTTACTTTAGTGGTTCTGCTTTCCGATTGTTATAAAATAGCTACTTTTAGTTCCGCATGAAAGCACAAAATGCGGATAATTATGTTTGGAATGAAATAGGATAGTTATAAAAATTAGGTGTAATTTATAAATTGATGAAGATGAAATATCCATTCAGATCTACCGCATATAGCAGGCTTTACCATTATCGAAATAAATTACTTGAAAAATAATCGTTAAGATAATATATTAACTTATTTGTCTACATGTCATTTGAAATAATCATATGTTAGTTTATTTGAACAGCCAAATAATTTTTTAATAATGATTTCATTATTTGAATTTTAAATTAAACTCATAGTTTTTCATTTCATTTGATCAAATAATTCGTACTCTCCAAAATTCCATTTATTTCGTGTACTAAAGAACAATTTTAAAACCGAATGTGCAGCTGAACTTTAATCGCTATACTACAAAAATTAGCATATCACAATTAAATAATTAATTTAGTTAGTTCAATAACCTCTTTTTGCAGTGAAATTATTTATTATTTTATTTAAACAATGTGGTTGAAATAAAAAATTTATTCGAAGAAAACATTATTTGAAAATAATTTAGTTGTTTAAACGCCAAATGAAAATTTTTTTATATATTACTTGTAAACTAAAAATAATAACGTATTTGAATTAATAGATTGTTTTATATGATTATTTGTTATCTTATTTCAAATGAAATGTGCTCAACCGTGGTATATTGTAGGGATCAGTTCATTAAAAGTTCTTTTTCTATTTTTCTGATAACTTTGTCATTTCTTTAATTATATTTATAACGAAAATTCTGACTGAATTAGTTTCAGGTTTGAATGGGTGAAACAAACGTTACTTTTTCCAAGTAAAGTTTGTTAATCGAGCATCATCGTTAGTCAACCCGTTTTGATAGTGGATTAAGAGTTTGAGTCATCTTGTTGTATTTGTTGTACCATCGACGAAGAGTGCATTTATTTACCGTATCTGGTACAAATACTGCAAATTTTATATTTTTCCCTGCATGTAAGAAAGTTACAAAACAATCATGTTAATTTGTTCTGAATTAAACTTAAATATACTAAAAGAATAATGAAGTTACAGTTTCTACTCTCCAGTTGTAATGAATTCAAAGATTAATATTAAATGTGGATTTTATGCATTTATGGCACAAGCCAGTTAGTACAATTTAGAACAGTAAAAGAGTTAAAAATATTTCAACGTGTCAATATATTATGTCAATACCACTTATTAAAATTATTAAAGAAATAAAAACGCTTCGGTATATCTATTGTTTCTTGTAAAGGATGCAGGTAACTTCCATTTTGAATAAATCTCCACAATCTAATGATTATATTATTAGACTGCTGAAATTGCATATTCTGATCAGTTTTGATGAACTGCGACAGCTTCATTACGATTCAATCGCCAATTTTAGTCAATTTGCAAGTACTTTTTGACTGCATTGATTTCTGCTAATAATCGCCATTCTCGTTTAATGTGCTCAATTAATTTCAGTTCCTCATTGAATAGCCGATTTGGCATCTCTCTCAAATGTTATTGAATGCCATCTAAATGGGCTACATCGTGGTCCAGTCACGTTTCGGGACGTTCAATAACATTTGAAGGTATTGCGATCGTTTCCTGAGCGTGTCGTGACTTGACTGTCACGACCATCATAATGTGGGACAATGCTAATGTCAGATAAGTGATATGTATGAAGCAGATCAATGATCGGCCGTTTATCAATTTGTGCACATTAATGTGGCACTGTGAGAATTTTCAGAGAGAAAATATTCATGAAACTTACACGTGGATATAACACACCTACTTTCCCTAGTTATATCCAATTGTTTCTTGTTCGTAAAAGTAGTTACGTGCACGATAATTGCATAAAAGACTTTCAATCACTAATTTAAAACAAGCTAACGTAAAATGTTAGTATGAAGAAGTTCAGTGATTAGTCAACTAGGACAGATGAATTGAACTTTTCTTAAAGAATTATGATATAACTCCATAAAAATATTTTTCATACTCATATAATTTTAATTGCAATTATATCTTAGTTCCATTTTCAGTAAAATATTTTCCTTACGTGGTTGATATGATAGTACACAATATTCAGGATGTTGTAACAGAGTGATGTGTATACATCATACGATGTGCAATAATGTAACAGTAATAATAATAATTATTATTATATCCACAATTTGTGGAATGATATTACAGTATCATTGAATGGATGTTCAATTACAAATTTAAGTATTTTAAAAGCAGGGAAATAATTTTATAGAATAAATTTTACGATCTAACCCCGTGATGGGCACGGTAATGGCCCCTCAAACGCCTGCTTCTTCCACCAACCTCTCTTTCATGGGCGAGGCCTGCGCACTGTTCGCGACGGGCGAACCACTTCCTTCTTCTATGGTAACGGCGGATGCTGGTGGGGGACAGTGAGCGCTATGGTGGGGACAGTTTTGTCTCAATTGAGACAGAAATGCCCATCCCTGGTCTAACCTACTTGCTTCTAATTAATTAAATAAACACAATTACACATTGTTATTTCATCTTTTAATTGGTGAATTAGAGCCTCCAACGTTTTAACTGAATAAAACTTTGGTATTAAGCCACATTGCAAACAAAATTTTAATCATTTTACTCTTTCCATTACACTGAATATATCAGCTTAGAAGAAAAGCGATAAAATTTTACTATATAAAAACGAAACCAGTTGAGGATTAAGTTTGTGGTATTCGGAAATGGGAGATACATTTTATCATTTATCATAAGAATGGTTTGGTCAAATTCAAAACTATGAAGACATTAGGAAAACTGAATAATCTTGTCATATTGTATCCAACTTATTAAAAGAGGATATACGTTTGCATTTAACTTCTTGCTTCTTGCACTTGACTTCGGCAATTTGGATTTTACGTAAAGATCTGCAGTTTAATCACAAGCACTCTTTTTTATTTATTATCTTTCCTATAGATTTCTAATAATGAAGGTGGTATTAACAAGTTTTGAATATTTCTAGTCAATAATTCAACAAATATTGTTCGTAGTCGCATCGACTGCGAAGGTTATTACCGACATCATCGTTTTATTCATTTATGGAAGTATTGGATATCATTTTCAATGACATTCTCTTCGTCTGAAATAACAGGGCTGCAATCATAACCATGTATCAAGATACAGAATATCGTAAAACGATCAAGAATTGAGTCCTCTCGTTGTGGGCAACAGGACACCGCTTGAATACTAACTTTTTGCGTAAAGAAATATCGAAGCACTGAAAAGGGATACTGATCGAATAAAATGGTCGCGTCGTAGTATGGATCGAACCGGAAACGTAGTTCGCTTTTCCGTTTCGTTCGCGCTTCGTGATTCTTTTCACATGCCGGATCCGCACAGTCTTTCCTGTGCTCCATACGTATAGATATAAGTAGTGATGGGATCTGAATCACTTCGAATCGCTTCGATTCAATAGTTACGACAAAAAATTTGAATCGCTTGCAACATAATTCGAAGTTTAGAACTCTTGAAACTCTTGGACGTCTTGAAAATCTTGAAAGCCTTAACACTTTGGAAAGTTTGCAAGAATTGAAACTATTGAAATGTTAGCGAAGTATGTAGACAAAATTCAATTAACGCTAAAAGTATCGAACCGATAAATGAATTAGAATTTTACATTGCGGAATGTTATATTAATAGACATTCCGATCCTTTACAGTATTGGACAGATAATAGCACTAAATATCCTAATCTATCTAAAATTCTCTGTTGTCCTGCAACTTCAGTTCCGTGCGAAAGAGTTTTTTCTAAAGCAGGAACCATTCTTAATAACAAACGAAACAGATCAAAGGATACCACCTTAAACATGATGTTGTTTTTACATAAAAAAATATAGTTATATTCTCATGAAACTTGACGTAATTACATTCCCAAGACCTTTAAGATTTCCTAGATTTTCCAAGCTTTCAAGACATTCGAAACTTGCAAGATTCTTAAAAGTATAACATTTATTACGATTATCAAGACTTTTAAAATTTTCAAGACTTCAAGACTTTCAAGAGTTTTAACAACTTCTGATTTCGAATAAATATCGAATTGATTCGAAACTCTGTGGTGATTGATTTGTTCGAAAACTTGCAAGACAGAGTATTGTATATTAGCAAAAGATACTCGATCTAACAAACTTAGCAGCTACTGTTATACATAATTTACCGATTTTATTGAGTATAAAGTGATCGACGTTATTGATATTTTTTAATTCTTTTAATCTTTCTACTGTTTCGAATTACAATTACTGATTTTCTTCATAATTCCTTCTCACAATTATTTATATACAGTTGAGGGCAAAATTAAGTAGACACACTTTAATTGCTAAGAACTTTTATAAAATTAAAAGTAAACGATTTGAATTTTCTTGAGGTGTTAGAAAAATTAGTTTACTGGGAAATAAGTGAAATAAATATTTTAAAAATTGCTATTACTTGGAATTTCGGAGAAAAAAGTGAAGGTCATAAGTTTTAACTTTATCATCTGTGCCTACAGTGAAAATTTCTCAAGATTGGTTGACGCATAGAAAAGCTCGAGTGATCAACTTCAAAAGAAGTCTTTGAACTCGTGTATATATCGAGAACTGATACGCTCCTCACTTTTCACGTAAGGTTAAACAAAATATTTGAATGGTGTTAAATTGCGCGGAACAAATTCTTTGTGAAATAATTCTGCCTCCGAGACTCTTTCCTACTGCCTCGAGTAGCTTCCAGTAGATTGAATGCGAGGGCCATTTGGTCGATTTTATTCTTCTCATATAGACTTAGCTGAAAGTATTAAGCACATTTATTATCGTGACTTACTACGAAAATTATTCGTTTGAAACTTTTTCATCGTCCACCCTTTGTTGGCTGGTTCAAAGGCATTTTAAATCAGTTGTTAAGGTTTACGGTAGGTAATAAACAAATGAGTACACGTCTTTTCTTTTGACAACTCGGAGAAAAAGTTAATAAGAAATCAAAAAATTAAATAGTGAAATTACATCAGGGAGAGGTCTAAAATAAACAATTTGCAAAATAAAAGATTGTTTACATATTTCTATAGCTTAATTTTCTCCTCATACAAGAACATTTCTTGAAGATGTACGTGTATTTAACATTTTTTCTTTTGAATCAATGTTCAGTCAGCTCCTTCCTTCTCCGTATTATAAATAGCTTGTGAATTTTAAATGTTGATAACAAAAATAACATTTAACGCAGAACAGAAAAAGAAATCGTAAAATCTCTTATTAATACTCTTGAGGATTATATTCACTTTATTAATCTTATTAAGAAGAGAAATAAATATCTGTTGAACATTATTTCGTTTCTCGTAATTGATGGAAATCATTTTTATTTTACATAAGGGAATATACATAAATGTAGAACATGAATATTTATGAGACTAATATGGGTCAAAAGTAAATCGATATTGACCTATTATGTTCACTTGTGTCCGTCGACTATTTAAGGATTAAGTAATTCATATTGTGTAAGATGCCTAATAATTAATATTCGATTATTCAAACGGAACTTCTGAAACATCGTACCGCAATAAACCGAGAAAACTTTTATATATTTTCCATCATTCATTTATTTTTTGTTATTTACGTTATGTATTACTTACTGCATTAATAATTGCTCTTATCGTTATTTGACAATGCATCTTACACGTTATCTTAACCTCTGAACGCCGGGGACTGCGTAACGAAAAGCTGCGCTAAATTTCGTGATTAACGTAAACTGCAAGTAAGCTGAATGTAACAAAGAAACAAACTTTTTAAATAAAAATCATGAGATTGCATATATTTTTCAGATACAATTTGTTTATTTAATAAAGTTTGTGAAGAGCATGGGCGCCCTTTGTTTATAAGAAAATGTATCGCATAGAAGTCCGTAAGAAATACGAGTTCCGTGCATGAGAGGTTCAGTTAGATATAACTTAATAATAAACTTTAAAACAAGACATTATTCGCAATTTATAAAACAGGTATAGTCTGAAAGTTGAGATCTAAATATGTAATTTAAAATAGGTTCATTGTGCTTCAATAAATTTTTTAATATTTATTTCAATTTGGAGATGAGTAATGAGAGGACGTGTTTTCGGATGGTGCTGTACATGAAAATATGCTACTGTAACTATTGAGTGGTAAATAATCCTATTTAGTATAAAGTATGCGTGTAACTTTGAAAATGGAAATGTTTTATTTGCTCAAAGTTTACATATCATTTGATATACTATTTTATATTACATACACATGGTGGCTCAAATCAGTTAACAAATATATGAACTGCAAGCGGTTGAAAGTGGTGATAATCGCAGTTTTTCATGACTTTTGGCCAGTTTCTGCTTAAAATCAATACTTTCTTACATCTTTCGATGCGCGTCGTTTTTTTCTGCGTCAACCGATTTGGATGAAATTTTCAGCATATGTATAACTAACATAGATCTACAAGAGGCATATTTTAAATTTTCATTATGGACTAAAATAAAGAAGTTTCAAAAAGTGCCATTTTTATCTCGTCTTTAAAAAATCTTTTTTACACGTGATTTACTAGATCAATGCTTCTAATTGCTCAAAAAAATGCCAAGTGGTTTGGTCAAATTTTAAGAAAGTTATTCTGATTTAAAGGCCAGGCGAATACTTTTGTGAGCCACTGTAGTTGGTAGATCCTGTTCGAAATCCTCATCACTAGACAGTCTATTTTAAACACAGTTTACTTTAAAATGTAACCGTTTATGATTTATTTTCAAACAAGGCACGAATCTAATACATTTTGCTATAATAAATCACGCCAAAGGTCCCATCGGAGAATTCTATAAATGGATTCTAACTGGATATCGTTCAACGTGCACGTTCGATTCGACTTCCGGTCTCGGCGAGCACGTGTGAGCTGTCTTCCCGTTCATTTTCGATCTTCCGCTTGATTCTACGGTTCGCGCGACATCGCGTCTTGTGGACAAGCATCAAAGCGTTGTACGCAAATTATTCTGCTAGAATTAACGCGCGGCTGGAACCTGTGCAGCCCTTTCCTCGCGCTCGGCGCCGTAGATTAGTATCGGCGGCGCACATAAGGCCAAATTAACAAATTTACGAAGACAAAAATATATTAGGAGGTTGAATAAGTTCTCGCTGTTTTTTTTATGAAATGAATGCTTTATTTTAAAAAATTGGTAAAAAATATGTTCTTGAAAGTATTGTCTCTCGCTAGCCATTACTTTTCCCCATCTTTCTGGCAGCATAGTAATTCCATGTCGGAAAAACGACACGTCTTTTGAGGCAAACCAAGAGTGGACCCATTTTTTGATATCTTCATAAAATTGGAAGCGCTGTTCAGCCAGGCCATGTGTCATCGATCGGAACAAATGGTAATCTGATCGGGAAATGTTTGGTGAATACAGCGGGTGGGGTTGTACTTCCTATTTAAGTGTTTTCAAAAACGTTTTCACCGGTTTTGCAACATGTGGCCGCGCGTTGTCACGCTGAAAAATCGCTTCAACTCGTACAGCACCCAACGTCCTTCCTGTGAATCATTCCTAATGCTTTCAAACGTTTCGAATCTGTTGTGTGATCAACTCCTAATGATTCTGCAAGTTCAGCTAGTATCTGACACGAGTCTTCATCAAGTAATGCCTCAAATTCTTCGTCTTCAAGTTTTTGTTGTGCACCAGGGCGTTCTTTATCTTCAAGATCAAAATCATTATTTTTGAAGCGTCTAAACCAATCTCTGCATATTGTTTCCGACAGAACATGGTCGCCGTAGGTGTCAACAAGAATTCTGTGTGCTTCAGCTGCAGATTTTTTTTTAATAAAATAGTGTAGTAAAATTCCCCGCAAGTACTCTTTCTTTGGCATGAAATTCGACATTTAGCACAATGAAAGAAAAATTGTTTATACTTCAGTGGAATGACATACACTGAATTTTAACCTTGCATATATGTAGTACTTCATTATAGATACGTTACTATCTGAAACTAAATTCACGCAGTTCTGGTATTACCACCTTTCGGAAAACAGCGAGAACTTATTCAACCTCCTAATAAAATATGATTTTATTTGATAGTCTGGTTAGAAATGCTAATACGAAGACTGCATAATAATTATCTTCGGAAAATAATTATCTTATAGTAGCAAAGGATGGTGTATCATGCACCTGTTTCACTTTTTTAAATCTCTTGGGACTAGATTGGGTGGGCAATTTCACAACTTGGGCTGACATTCTCATGCCTGATTTCACTAAGCTTGATTCTACAGCCGAGGACAGCTTTTCCGAACTGAGATCTGCTACAATTTGTTTAACCTGTCTATGCTTATTGCGTCCAGAACACTCTTCGAATGATTTTCTTGGGCTGCCTCGCTTCTTTTGCTCTGAAGTCGGCTGTATTTGTGGAAGATTCAAGTCTTCATGAAGCCATTTCAAACGGTCGTACATGTATTTACAACCACGCCATTTCTTCAACAGTTTCGAAACGAACACTTTAACTACACGTTTCATTTGCATTATACTGGGTGTTTCGTCTAAAACAGGACACCTAAATATCTCCTCTACCTCTGAAAATACAAAAAACGTTTCTAACGTAATCTAAATGGTTTCAAAAGACGAATCGGATGGAAGAATCGTTTTTTATAAATTGTAATTTTTTAATCGTTTTTTCAAGGTCACTCGTGTTTTTTTACATGTTCGGGTCAATTAAACAGCGCTCATGCAATCCTTTGCCGTCTTTCATAGGCCCACCTCTTGCTCCTCTTCCTTTTGCTTGTAATTTTTAAATCGTCCTCTTATCTGCTCAGCACCGCTTCTTCCGCAACTACTTTATTGTCTTGCGGAAGAAAAGGCGGCCCCTGTCGTTTCTTCAATTAATACCTTCCGGCGTCGTTAAAATTTGATTGCGCGGCACTCTCTTAAAATCGACAAATTGTCAAAGTTGTATTTTATAATGGTAACAACGCGAGCCTGATCAAGAATCGACACTCCCACGAGCACTCAACCTTTTTAAACGTAGGTTCAATTAGAAATTCTTTTATTTCAGCTGCAGATGTTACAGATTTAATGCGGGTAGCTGGTAGTTGCGCTCGGGAATGGCGATTTTATTCGATCGTAATTTGGTTGCACTTTTATAGATGGCCATTATTAACAGTGGCCATTACCTGGTTGTTGCGTTTGTAGCTGCTGCGCACTTTTCACATCCGTATTTACGCCGTATTTATGTAGAATGATAGTATATTTAGTATATCAGATCTCTGCATTACGATTTTAAACGAATCGTAACTATTTCAGTAACGCATACTTTAGTAAGGATTTTTAGATTCTCATGTTATCAATATCCTTGTGTCTACTATACTATTCATTCTTTGTGTTTCAGATATACGGGAACAACCGAAGGACGAAAAGGTAGCAACAAGTATTCATGTAAGGAAATATACATAAGCTTATTTTAATTCTTGCAAGGTGAATAGAGATGAAAATAAGTTCTATTATACTTTTTCAAAACTTACTATTTTTAATTTAGTTCTAATTTCAGACGAATTGAATTCTGTTAAAATATTTTCAATTCTTAATTATTTAAAAAGTGGTTATACTACTCAACTTTTACCACCCGTTTTATTTATTTAACAATTTAACGAAAAATGCATTTATAAATGAGAACGATATAAAATCGAGACAAAAAGGGTACATTTTTGTAGAAATCTGAATAATAATCTGTTTTCTTTGTAATGTCTCTTTTAGAGATCTTATTACTTCACTAGAATTCCCTATAGTTATCAATTGCAGATTTTTAATGTATCATTGTAAAAAATAATTTATATCTTGGACTTTTATACATATATGTATATTCTTATTCTAATCCAGTAAAGCAACTGTTGTTGATGAATTCTGTATTACGTAAAAATGTTATCCTTATTGTGTTATGCTTATGATTGTATTAACTTTTTGGCCTGCATAACGATTTTAATTATATTTTCTCAAATATAAAACTAAAAAAAAGACGAACGGTATGGGTTATATTTTTCCTAATTATTATAATACTCAGGCAAGTTAAATGATCCCGTTATTTGCCACATACGAATGCGGTTATTGTATACTAAGCACTATTTATTTATAGTGAGCATGAATATTTACTTGTAATGAATGTAATTTTGGTAGTGTTAGAGAGGTTATTTTCTTTGTTAGTTTCTTAAGATTTCAGATATTAGCTGATTTTTCCGGGTCTCTTTTCCCTGCTTCAGTTGAATTGACAATTGCGTTCCAGAAATGATTGTTATCAAATGGATTACTTCGAATGATAAAAGTTTTACGTGGATTTATAATTTTTGATCGTTCTTTTGTGCCATGAATTATATTTAATATTAGAGTTGCCTCAGCGTATCTGCTATGCAGATTTGAATCTGTGCACTCAGACATTCTTCTTCTATGACTGCAGACAGATATTTTACTCTCCAGCGTTTTAATGCCATTCTGAAATGGTTCAACTATTTTTATGCTGTCTCTTAGTACATAAAATTTTCTTCGTGAATATCACAGATGCACCCGTCTGCATTTGATGCTGTGCTTCCAAGTTTATGTTCGTAGGATATACAAGCTCGAATTGCTAATATTTCTCCCAACTACTTTCAATTTGCTTAGGCGACAGACATCGATATAAATGAAAAGTGCAATCGTTGTACATAAACAAAATAGACAGAACCTTCTAATGGTACCATCAATGTTATATTATTTTTGATCAACGCTATCAAAATCCAACAAATTTCAGTTCTCCTAAGAGTTTTCAAACCTACCTCAGGCACATATTCATAAACATAGTAGCAGAACGCAACCAACATGCACTAGGTTGCAGAACGGATTTACGCATTCCCGCATAATCACCAGAGGAGCACAAGGGAACCGCAATTTCTGTAATTGTATCTTATCAGCTAGTCATCTTCTGAATTGGACGCAATTTACATATCATGTAAATTGAACAAAGTTTCACTTTTCAACTGAACTTCACAACGTCTTAAAAACACTACTCCAAAAATTGAATTCCAAGTGTAACTCTGTTTCCAAGATATACAGTGTGCGGCAATAACATTGTCCACCTTGAATATTTCCGTTATTTGTAATAATATGAGAAAATGATATACACAAAAGTTGCACGGTATAGAGGGAGAAATATTGAAATGTAAACATTTTCTATATGCGTGAAGGCATTTCAGAGATTTCGAGGTCCCGGTGATTTCTTTAAATGAAAATATCTACTGTTTGTATCATGAATCGATAAAGTATCAAATTCTGCGTAAAGATGTATTTGACTCTATATGTCCTAATGTAATAGTTAACGAGATATTATCGAAATAATTTTCAATACGTACCCACTATTTGCCTGGAAGCTTATTGAACTGATGTCCCACAACTTGAATATGGTAAGAACATATGGAAAATTACTTCGTTAATATCTCGTTAAATATTACATTAGGGCATATAGAGGTCAAATACATTTTTACGCAGAATTTGATACTCTATCGATTAATGATACAAAAAGTAGATCTTTTCATTTAAAGAATTCACGGGGACCTCGAAATCTCCGAAATGCCTTCACACACATAAAAAATGTTTACATCACAATATTTCCCCCTCTATAATGGTACAATGAAATGACCAAGTAATAATATAACAGCAATAAACTGCAATAATGTAACTGATACATTTACAGTCCGGGACAAAATTAAGTAACACGTTCCAAAATCAATAACTTTTTAAAAATTGTACAAAACGCCTTGAATTTTTGTTAAATATTAGAAAGATTAGTTTACTAGATAGTGTATAAGAAAAAATTAAAAATTACCATTGGTCGAAATTGCAATGAAAAAAGTGAAGGTCACGTTTTTCTTCGAAATTCCAAATAATAACAATTTTAAAACAATTTTTTTACGCATTACCTAGTAAACTAATCCTTCTAACGTATCAAAGAACTTTTCAAGTCGTTTGGTCTAATTGTAAAAAAGTCTTTAAATGTCCTTAAAACTTTTTAAAGGGGGTTCACTTAATTTTGTCCCCGACTGTACATCTATAAGACATATTTTAACAAATTTGAATACCTCTCCAAATAAACAATTTGTAATAAACATCATCAGTATATTCTTCAGTCAATTTCTTCAAAATTTCTTTTACTATCTTGTAAACTAATCCTACGAAATGAAAAAAGTATCAGGTTGTTTTGCACTCATTGTGTTTAACCAATTCAAGCCTCAAATGAATTCCGTCAAAATTTTATGCAATTTCTATTATAAATATAATTAAAACGTTTGGAAATCATCAGAAAATAAGAAAATTTCATGTATTGATTGCTGGGGACTAGCTGTCACATATGTGGTTCAAGTAGGTTTATGCATATTCAAAAGTTAATGTATGACAGTATATCTTTTTACTTTTCACGTGCATTATTCATTGTTCATTATTTATATTCAACACTAACAATTAACTTTTGTTATAATCTATGAAGTAAATCAAAGTTTGTTATGATCCAACTACAAGGTGCAAAGGGATTAGGAAAGTAATGAATACAATAAATCTTGTTCCGATTCTGCGTGAATTTTATCGGCAATGGTTTTATCAGCCAACCTGTTTATCAACTTTATCGTATACGGCAGGCATGGGCACGTGTGGATCCCCTCAAACGCCTGCTTCTCCCACCAACCTCTCTTTCATGAGCGAGGCCTGCGCAATGTTCGCAACGGGCGAAGCACTTATTTCCTCTATGGTAACGGCGGATGCTGGTGGGGGACAGTGGGCGCTATGGGGGGGGGCGGTTTTGTCTCAATTGAGACAAAAATGCCCATCCCTGATATACGGTAGGGTTTAAATGGATTAAAAAACTCATTCCTTTTTAAAGAGTACAGGAGACCCTCGCGTAACAAAAAACTGTATATATTTTCATTTAACCCCTTGGAATACTCTGAAACTCGGAAAAAGCCGTGCCAAACCCGTGCGCCCGAATGGTCGGGGAAGGTGCCGAATGGCGGAGCCCGAGTGTCGGAATTTGAAACACGATATCTTACGACTGAGTGCGAGATAGCAACGCTCGTATTTACTTCACGCGATGGAGCTCTTGTGAAATTCGAATGAATTTGAATCAAAAACTTTTAAAAAATATTTTAATTATTACATATGATTAGAACAAATTCTGTATAAGTAATAATAATATGATTAATTAATAGCGAGATATTCATATTTGGCCTGAAATGTCGATAACGAGTCAGACTCGTGATATTCATGTTTGACCCGAAATGTCGATTACGAGTCAGACTCGAGATATCCACGTTTGGCATAAAATTAAACAACGAGCCTGACTCGTGATATTCAAGTTTGGCTTAAAATTTTCATCGTGTCAGGGGTTAAGGATTCATTTTCGAAAAAAATCAGTTTCAAAATCCACCAGCCATTGCTGTTATCTTATTTTCGCGATATCAATTGAGGACGTTTCAGGAGAAACGGCCCTTAAACGAAAATGACACGTTGTTCCTCACGTTAGTTTTAATTTTTATTTTCCCAATATAATATCATGTTTGACTTGTTAATTTCCTGTTTCATAAAAATATTGGTATTCCTATTAAGTATATAGTATACATTTGTAATGTACAATAAAACCATTTTTAAAAATAAACTAAAAGATTGCAATAGTCGTGTGAGTCCATTTTCCATAAATCATGGGAAACGAAGTAATCAAATGATAAATACGCTATAAATATGTTAGAAATAAAAAATAAATATATTATAATTCAACTACAAATTCATTGCTTTCTTCAAAGATTTTGTTTAACCAATGACAACTTTTGTCATCTAAATATTTATGTAAGTTATGAACATCTTTTTCTTCCTTTACTGGTGCATGATCTACAGAAGACAGTTTAATGTTTCTTAACCTTTCTTCTAACCGATTCTTCCATAGATTAAACCTTGCGGATGTATCTTCATATAATGTAGAGCAAAGGATGGTCCCATTTGTTATTTTTCTTTACTGAGCACGAATAAAGAAATAGCATTGTATCTATCTCAATTGTTAGAATATTCAGATAAAATTTTAAACAGTTGATTACAGATCAGATTATAGATCTATAGGCCATTTTTTCCAAAAATTTCCTCATTGTTACTTTCTTTCATTCTGTATTTAAGTTGAATGGTTTTTTTTATTTTTATTTAATTATTTTCTTCACGAAATTTACTGCCACAGAAGCAACTTATACACAGTTTTTTTATCTTGCTATAAGGAAGTCTACAGTACGCTAATATTTGTGCCAGTCGCTGTATTTCTGATGAACATACGAGGGTTAAAACTAAACCAATTTAACTTGGAGGATTCATTTGTAATTTTTTCCGGACATGAATGGCAAAGTGATCGATAATACAAGTATGGTCGCGTACAGGGACATTTGGCATGCGTTCCGCAGCAGTGAGAAAATTTCTACGGTTCCGCCGAAAAAATGATTGCTCGGTTAAATGGTTGATCAATATCATTAGCTTGTTCCGTGCGCTCGCGGAAAGGGTCAATGGTCTACAGTCTACGTCTACGGCAAAGAGTTTTCTCTCGCAGCCATGACTTTGTGGCCGCGTTCAAAGCCGATGGTAACGTTCGTCACGCAACGCGAACGCGAACAAGAACGAGAACATTCATGTAAACGTACCGCTTGCACCGCGTGCAACCTGAAGTGAGAACCAAGAGAAACAGAAGCTGGCCAAGGGTGCAGCCGCCGGGCGGCGGGGGTGGAAACCGTGGCGGAGGATTTCAAACGCAACTATATAAGCAGACGTTGATACAGAGCCTAATAGAAATATTGATTTCAGGGTCGATGTACCTTGCGGCGTTACTCTGTTCGGTGCGTGTTTCACTTCTTAAAGAACATCGATACCGGCTCCTAATTACAGAGCACCACCGAGGCTCTCAGTTTCTCTGAAATCTTCGCTTCCACCTGGATGGACTTTCGATTCGTTTGAACAGTTTGAACCCCGTTCAGTGAAGCCTTCGCTTTTAAGATTTCGACTGGTTTCGTATAGTCGCATTAGTTTCAATGTATACGCGTGACTTTGTGAATTACCAATTTGACTATTCGGCGATTACATGGATTCCGAGAAATTGATATGGAAAAGAGGATTATTATTCAATTGTGCACATTTGTGTACATTTATACTTTACATAGTACCGAGTATCGAAAGAAAAACAGAATTTATTGCATTAAAACGTTAACTGCAGTGTCACCCATATATTAGTGACGGAATCATTTTCCCGGATGGAAAAATTAATTTTTACACTAATATATTCAGTGTACCAAATTTGGTTACGATCTAGATAGTGCAAGAAGATTGAAGGACTACTCGGTATAATATATTTTCTGTTTTAAATTTTTATTTTGTCAAATATATTACTTTGATTTCATGGAATTTTTGAGGTTGCTGTATTGGCAATCAAAGTGTTAATGGCATTGATTAATTGAAAATTTGATGGATTGTCAAAGGAAAGAATTTTATGAATTTTCTGTACTGCTTAACTTTGAAGTTTTCTAAAAACTATAGTACAACTTTAGTGAAGTAAAGTGATCTTTTTAAAAACCTTTTTATTTATAAATAAAACATTTCAGTAAAGAAATATAAACTGACATTTTTTACAGAATATTGATTCATATTACAAAGTTTTCTGTATGATTTAGGTCATCATTTCTGTAAATTATGCACTTATATGTCTTATGGTATCCATAAAGCATGATTAATTAAGTCAACACTAATACTATTTAATTGTAGATAATTTTTGTTATTTATTTACAAATTATTTGTAAATAGATACCTAACATAAAAGGAGTATTTTGATGTAGTAAAAATGGAGTATATAATATTAAGAAAGAGGTAGATATGAAACAGGTAATTATTATTTTTCTTTTTATCGTGTGTTATATACTAGCAAAGTATAAATTAATATCATACCATCAATTTATCGATATTATATCTCGGTTATCAGAAAGCTTCTTCTCTTAATTAATTTATAACTTAGATTCTACTTATTTCGCAAAACTTAAAGATAACAGTTCCGCGAACATTGCACGTAGGTAAAATTCAATTTTAGCGAAAACTTTGACGTTATTAGTTTGATAAAGTTAAATTGCTAAAACTCCACACCGTGCGGTACAAACATGAACGTGTAAATCATATATGCCACGATGATAAAACGATGATACGTATTAAAATGAAATACTTAATTTACATCGATTTAATAAGCTGTGTTATACATGGTAATAATGCTTAGAGTGAACGTACCATTTAAAGTACTACGTAGTACTAGTACGCAAAGAGAAGTAGTAGGTCAATAATAAAATATCAAACTTAATTGTCAAAATCTAAGGTATACAATATGCAAGGCTGTCAACGTAACGATTAAATCAATCTCATTATATTTAACAAAATTACAGTGTTAAATAAATTAGATGTTTGGGTTCTGTAGCAATCGAAATGTATTCTACCACGGCAGTTCAAGTATACATATCTTCATCGATATAGGAAAAATATTATGGGCAACGGATTTTGCACACTGCAAAATTGTTTAAATGGGAGATCATTCAAAAACATGTAAATATTAGAACTAATTAGTGCAGAGAAAAAGTCATATAACAAAATGTGAATGTGAATTTATGTACAAAGTAAAAATTGCTTGCAAAATAAAAATCTCTTTAATAGTTTGAATAAATTGCCACTAATGTATCGTTATTCTTAAATTCTTTCGATCATTCTACTATTGGAAATCCTACCAACTCCTTCTTGTCATACATCTGTATAAAATTAATAATTTTTATGAAAAGAAAAATACGTATCCAAAATGTTAATATAACTGTCATAATTATTTAACACTGTTATATATAGTACTATCCATTGAATATCATTCAGTATTTGTTACAATAATTCCTAATAACCGTTACAAAAAAATGGTTGACGTTGACAAACCAACTATCTGTCCCTGTAATAGCAAAATTTATTTATATTTTATTTATGTATCAAATGGTATAGCCGGGTAAGATGGTAAAAAGTGCCCTTAAACCGAATTTTATCGACAATGGATCATTCGATAGGGCCTCAAGAAAAATCAGTTTTTGGCCTGTTTTCCTTAGTTAATGATGTTTAGAAATTCTGGTAAAAATCTGACATGTCAAAAACCCAAATGAATATTTTGCAATTGGTTTCAGATTTTTAAATTGAAAATCCAATAAGTTCTATTCCAACTAAAACTACCAATCCCTTAAAAAATTTTTGTTCAGTCAAATCGGAATTAATAGCATAAGGACGTCTTTTAAATTCGTTCTACTGTTCATATCTAACAATAAAATAGAATCTATCAAAAAGTTCCACAACTCTTTCACACCCTGAATAAAACGCTTTCTACGTACCGATTTAAAATTGTAATGATTTTAAGCGAGAACATAGTCGACGATGGAATCGTGAGAAGCGAGTTTTCGAAGTTGAAGAAACGGTCGGCGAAACGTTCACAACGCTGATTGCGACGGTGCCGTAAAAAGGGCAACCGGAATAGGATATCGAACGGATGTGTAACGTCAAGTCCTCGGCAAAGCGATCGAAATTCTATATTTAGATGTAGAAACTGTCAGTGCTCTAAGTACGGTAGCCCACGTATGGCACAGCTAGCTATTCCCGTATTCTAGCCTACTCGTTCGGTCGGCCTGTTCGTTTTTCGTCTGCGCCCTGTCCTCGCCTCGCTGACGGACTCTCATTCCTTTTGCACGAGTCCTTTCGAGGTAACGCTTTCAGCGAACGACCAAATTCGCGCTCAATGATACACACGGAACACGACAGAACTGTTCTTCTATAATTTCTAGTTATCGCACGTCGTAACGACCCAGGAGGTGCTTTAAGATTCCAGGTTCTTCTGAAAGAGCGAGACGGTACTGGAAACATTTATTGCGCCGTTTAAATATTGAGCACGATGCTTATATCTCTCGTGGTGCCAACATTCGATCATTCTTTAAAACAAATATTTGTCCGAGATAGACTCCCTTTATTTCGGGTTAGGTTTAAGTGGGACACCTTCTTCAATGTGATCGTATATCAAATGTACTCGAGACAAAAATCTCCCCCACACATAAATGTTAAATTTTCTTGTCTTGAAGTTCAGGGTTATTCAAAAGTACCTTTAGGATGTTGAATGAGAATATCTGTCAAACGCCATGTTTGTTTCTTGTCACTTTCTTGTATTTTTAACTTACAATGATAGACAATTTTAACAATGGAGTCGTATATAATTGAAGAGCGTGTTAAAGTTATTAAAATTTATTTTGCAAATCAGTGTTCGATAAAAAATATCTATCGTAAATTACGTGATTTATTCGGCAAACATAATCGTCCATCTGAGCAAACAATTCGAAATTTGGTTAAGAAATTTGATGAAACTGGATCTGTTTATGATAAACCAAAGTTTGGCAAACCAAAAGCAGCTCGTTCGAATGAAAACATTCCTACTTTTCGCGAAAGTGTTGCTAATGACCCATCAACATCAATTCCACGTCGTTCTCAAGAATTGAGCATTTCTTATGGCAGTTTGTGGAGAATTTTGCATAAATTTTGATTATTTATGGCTGAAATTAAATGGAAAACATCACTTTATTGCGATCAAAATTCAATGGTCGATTAATTTTAAGAAATGGTGATGTGAATTGGCTATCTCGTTCGTGTGATTTGGCTCCATTGGACTTTTTTCTTTGGGGTTATTTGAAAAGCAAAGTTTATGCCAACAAAACCAACAACAATTCAAGACCTGAAAAACAACATTAGAAATGAAATTGGCAAATTAAACGACCAAATATGCCAAAATGTCATCGAAAATTTTGATGTTCGAATTGATGTCTGTAAACGCGGTCGTGGTGGTCATTTGACAGATATCGTCTTTCACACATAATTGTCATAGATGATACCTGATAATTAAATAAAAAAACCAATAAAATTAAAAATAGTATGTTTTTTATTTTAAAAAAACTTCCTACAGTTTATTTTGGATACCCCCTTACTAAAATGAGCTAAACAAAAGTAAAAGTTTTAGAAGAGTCATATTCCGCCATTTACTATACCTTTATTTGTATCAAGACTTACACATAAATGTGCACTGTATGCATTTGTCCTGTTTCTTCCAACAGCAACACCGCGACGTAAATGGCTAATTGACCACATTGTTAAATACTAGAGACGCCAGTAATGATGTACACGTACCAAATGATCTATTATTATAATTCATCACCATTCATTATCAGCATTTTCTGATGCCGTCGTAAGAAACAACGGTTGAATAAAAATTAATTTGTATTGAATTCTTCCTAGATGCCCTCTGAATGTGAACACTGAATGTGAACACATTTTTAACGATACTGTAATTGTGATTTGAGATTATTAAAGCTTCTTTCAGAAGCACACCGTGTGTGCACAAATTTTTATTTGCTGGTAATTGTTTCTATATTTTGCACATTGAAAAATTAGGAAAACATATTTCATACTTTATTACGACTGTGATTATGAGTTAAAGTGAAGCTATTTGTACAATTATAAAACACGTAAGTGCTAGATTAAATTTTGAAAAGATATTCCAACAAAAAGTACATGGATTAATAAAATCTTATTGAAATGTAATCTTATTTATTTAACTTGTATAGTGTCCAAGGGAATACAGAAATCATAATAGCAATAATAATAATGGTAATAGTAATAACATCAACCGCATTTGTTATCTGTTAAATTTCGTCTCTGGTTTCATTTAGTTTTCTTAGTTATTTCATGCATAGCGTTTATTTTTATTTTCTATCAATTTTGTATCTTATTTGTATCTTTTATTTTTCTTTACATTAGTTTGTACAGATAAATGGGTGTAACTTTAAATCATGCTTAATATAGAAATGTACTACAATATTCAAAATTATGCGTCCTGCATCCAATAGATAACAAAATATTTTATTTTTATTTTGAAAATTATTTGCTTGTTGCAAATACTACAATCCTTCTAAAATGTTTAGTAGTTTTGGATCTCTAACTTGTCATTGCACGTAGCATCTTCAAGATATCCAGCAAAATATCTTGTTATCTGTTCAGATTAATGTTAACTGAAAGAAGTGATACAATTCCCAGTATGAGAGATAGGAATGTGTCACGTCACAACGTGCAAAAATAAATTCACAATGTTGGCGAATGGTTTCTTGTATTACACTCTGTCTTGAAGCAAATCGTATCCGAAAATTTACCAACTCCAACTCAAATTCGAACGTAACTAAATAAATTCTATTGTAATAATTCTTCTTTACACTGTAACTATTCTAAATATCCAAACAGTGATCTTTATTAATTTACTATTATGCATAAAAGATCGTAGAAATATTTGATCAGTAAATCCTGCAACTTCATGTTAAACAACTGCAGATTGTACTTATGTAGTAGTGTATACCATACAGTATTCGTGACTATGTACCTAAAGTTTTATGTGATGGAAAGATCGATACGTTTTGTTTTATTTTGCAATTTTATTAAAACGGTAACAAAACAACCGCGCATATGTATAATTATTAGTTCAACCGACGTTTACGGCCTGGTAACGGCACTCGGCAAAATTAATTAATGGAAAATCGAAGAGCACGATCCTTGAGTATGTTTACTGGAAAAGTCTCACGATGTAATTAATCGTTTGGTATAATTATAACGTCAGTTTTTCTCTGTTTACGCCTTCAGATAACGATTTCTCTTAGAAATTCGTCATTGACCAGAACGAACTTCGACGCGCGAACAAAGAATTCACTCATTCAGCATCGGTGAAAGATACTGATGAGTTCCTTCGATTGTACACAAGGATACATAGCGTATCGTCACAATTATTCATTCACCAGTTGCTCATTCGTGCAATGGCGAACATATACGTCACTGAATTTACAATTCTATGGCAATTTTTTCTTATCACTGAACTTCGTATTTGTAACCACACACCAATCTTTATAAATTCGTAGTCGTTGTTTATGCTGTTTTATACAACATTTTCCATATCGTATAAAAATGAGTTTCTATTGAACTTCATAAATAATTAGTGGACTACGGATTTTTATGCAATATAAGAATATCCTGCATCGATTAAGTACAAGCTATTGGAACCAAATTAAAATTTGTATCTTCCTTTAATAATTCTAAAGAAAGTAATAAGAATGTATTGATACTCTTAAATCCCCTTTATTTTTCTACTGTTTCATGCTTCACCTACTCCTTCTTGTCATAAATGCATCAAATCCGCTGTCTAATATAATTCGACTAAACGTTATCGATTGATTATAATTCCAATAATTATTAAAGTAATTTGTAATTTGTGCCCTATTTGCTGTTTAATCCATTACTTTGCTCTAGGTAATATTATTTAATAGTGATGTTTTAGGAAAATGAATTATTTGAATATTTGCTACTCGAAATAGTCAAGTATTTCATAATTAAATTATTTGGTAATATACCATTTCTGATTATTAGATTTTAACATTTATTCGAATATCTTTATATTTCGAAAAAACTCTGTTACTATTTTTGTATTTGTCCTCACTGGTTATTTTCATTTGAACTAAAAACTTCTCAGTACTGATAACTATATACCGGATCTCCATGTATATAGTAATAGTATTGCTAAAATAAAATACTAAGCTAACATAGTTTTGGTTTATTTTTCTTATAGATTACAAATCTTTTTGTACGAAATAAGAATTTTTTGCATCGCTTGCAAGAAACAGGAGTTAAATGAAAATTGATGTCTTCCCGTAATAATTATGGGTAGGGGTTTAAAATAACGGTGTTCTTAAATTTCTCTGAAGTTTTTACTATTTTGTTAATTTATGTAAATTCACATTTGTAAATGAACTTTACGTAAAGCTCCGCAGTACATTTACGCATTCCCAAATTTAATTTTGCAATCGACTGTTTAAAAAATGAAATCTTCCTCGGAAATCCGAAGACAGCACACGTAAGAGACACGATCGATCGCCGGTGTTCAGAGTGATTGCCAATATTGCCATACTTCCTGCTTTCTCGCAAATCTTATTTTCTCCGTATACTCGCCAATATCTTCACAAGTTTCCTATCGTATGGATGTAATATAGCGGAGTGCATAACAGAATCAGTGGCGAATCAATCTTCGTTGCGTTCTGCAAAATGGAGGAACATCGATATGCGTTGTCGGGCTCGATTGGAGTAATTGAAATTGATAACAGCCACAAGGCCAATCAATTGTTAATATATGTCAATTTTGCGAAACTCTATATTGTCTGCGCCGCAGGGTAAAGCTGTTTTTAAACCGATGAAACGGGATACTTTTTTCTAGGTTATTAAAACATCTTCGACATTGCTTCCCCAACAGAAAATATGCTTTCATGAGAGAGTAATTGACACTCTCTTTGTCGGGATCAACGTTTAAATATTTCCACGATGTGCAATTCGTTGGACATCCATTGTGCAAATGAGCGCGATCAATTTTTATATTCGGTGAAATCGTGATCTTTATGTAGTTATTAGCAAACCGCGGATTTTATGCATTTATGACAATAATGAGTAGAGATCAAATGTAAAACAGTAAAAACATTTAAAGAATTTCAAAAAACTGTTGTGTGGTTTCCAACTGTATAAATATATTAAGAAAATAAATGAATGTCTATGTAGCTCTTGTATCTTGCCATTAGTGCGGACAATGTTTATTTTGCATAAAGATCCACAGTTTAATTATAACAGACAAGGTCGAGTTGAATTAAGTAAAATAAAAACAATAAAGTTCCTTTGATTTCATTGGACTTTTCTATTTTTTTTATTGTTCATACACCCTTGTCTGTAATGTAATAACTCTTCTTGTACTTGAAATAATTGTACTTTTTTAAAAGATTTTTATTTATTGCAGCACATGATAATAGTTAGACTACGAATCTTTATGTAAACTAAAATTTGTCTGCGTTTATTGCAAGAGACGGGAGTCAAATGTTGTATTTCCTCCTGTAATGATTTTAAGTAGTTGAAAATAATATATTGATATTTTCAAATACCCTTAACCTTTCTAGTGTTTCTGTATTTTATTCACTGGTTTATTATTGCATATACATAAAATTCGCAGTTTACAGTTTTGCAATTTTACAATTTACAGTTTTATGCAGATAGTTGTTAATTTGCATTTGATTGTTATTATTAGAATAGTGATAAGTGAGTTCCACAAGATGATGTAGTTCGTAGCTGAATAGACTAATCTTAAAGAATAGAAACTCGAAGATACGAAGTACAGGAAAGTAGATGAGAAAGTGAAACATAAAAAATAATTCCATTCACCACAGACTGGAGGATTGAAGTATCCGCTTTATAACAATATCGTAAAACTTCATGTTTTCGTGCCGTTTATTATACTTTGAATGAAAAGTGTGTTGTTGGCATTAGAATAATGTATGGATTCTACATACAGTCGGGGACAAAATTAAGTGGACATCCCTTAACACCTTGTCCTACCCGCTAACTCCCGATTGCTCGGGCCATAATAAACAAGAAGGTCGGTCACACGTTGAGCTATGTAGCTGTTTAGCCGTGTGCTCGAATTTGCGCAAAATGTATGCGTCTTATGACATGTATATTACGGCGCAACGAAAGGAATTGTGAAATAATAAACACGTTTGGGCACAAGTAATACTTTTAAGATGTCTGGGAAGTAATTATGATCAATTCATCGGTGAACAAAAATTATTTATAATTTTAAAGTGGATAATGTATCAGTAACAATTTTTAAATTAATACTTAATTTAAATTAATAATGTTTTGAGAAAACTCGTAGAAAATTAGAAATCTTCGTGTTAGTGTTGTTTACGTTTGTCACGAATAAAGTACCACGAGCCAGGCTCGCGTTGTTCATGTTTGGTCCGAACGAAGTACCACGAACCAGGCTCGTGTTGTTTACGTTTGGTTCGAACGAAGTACAAAGAGCCAGGCTCGTGTTGTTTACGTTTGGTCCGAACAAAGTACCACGATTCAGGCTCGTCCTTATTGTTTTTGGCCCAAATTTCTTACCACGAGTCTCACTCGTTATTGTAGGCCAGACATGTCCAGAAGTAGCTCACTTGGATGCAAATTTGAGGGAGACGCCTACAACTCCCGCCCGCGCGTCTCGCTCCCCGTGGCGGTCGTAGTCCTCCGAGCACCTCAGACCCGTGCCTACCCAGTGATGGGAATGTTGGCGCTTTTCACGCGCATGCGCGGCGATTTTAGCCTCAGTCAAGCACGAAAATCGGGTACCTTGGTCGCCCCGTTAATTTCGCAAAATTTATTATGATTTGATTTTGAAAAATGAATGTACAATATGTGTACGTATATATATATATATATATATATATATATATATATATATATAATATATATATATATATATATATATATATATATATACGTACACATATTGTACATTCATATATATATAGAGGTTTGTGTGTGTGTGTCTTAAAATGTAATATATTCATACGTACATAGAATATATAATATTTATGTATCTATGTACAATATAATATAACTTACTCTTCTTCATCATCTTGGGAATAAGGAAGGGAAGGGTACTAAAATAACTTTAAACGAAATATATAATAACAAACCCACTTTCGCCCCAATAGTACCCCACAAACTTCTGACGTAGCTTCGGTGCTGCCGAAACTCGCGCATGCGCGTGAAAAGCGCCAACATTCCCATCACTGTGCCTACCGTGGGTCCGAAAGTCGCCCCAACGCGCCACACGCGGTACATATTACAAGCATTAGGCACGGGTCTGAGGAGCTCGAAGGACTATGGCCGCCACGGGGAGCGAGACGCGCGGGCGGGAGAAGTAGGCGTCTCCCTCGAATTTGCGTCCAAGTGAGCTACTACTGGACATGTCTGTTGTAGGCCAAGGGGTTAAGAACTAATAACTTCCTTAAAATTGAATCAAACGATTTAAGTTTTTTAACATGGTAGATGGATTAGTTTACTAAGTAACAGGTAAACAAAATTTTGAAGAAATTGCTCTTGGTCGGAATTGCGAAGAAAGAAATAAAATTCAAATCTTTCAACTTTTTCATCTGAGCCTGTAATGACATTTTAATTAATGCATTTTGTAGATCTATGTCAGTGGTGGGCACGAGTGGAGCCCACTGATCAGTGGTGGAGCCCCTCAAACGCCTGCTTCTCTCACCAACCTCTCTTTCATGCAGCGCGCACGTTCGTTGCGTACGCTGATGTCTCGTGTTTTCTTTGCCCCATCGTACCGTGCTTGCTGGAAGGGGACAGCGGGCGCTACGGCGTGGACGGTTTTGCCTCAATTGAGGCAAAATTGCCCATCCCTGTTCTATGTCAATTACGTACATGGTGAAAATTTCATCGAAATCGGTTAACGTTATTACAGTTACCAACATTTAAAGATGATCACTAGACTGTGGATCACTGTGCATTGATGGCTTATATTTCAAGAAATCTGCAAATATAAAATTCGATATAATTTAGTACGATTTTTATGTGTTTTTGATCTCCAAAGGTTATTCCCACTGAAAATAAGATTTCATGTGACTCAACTTTCTTAAAATTTGTGTACAAAAATTGAAAATTGCATAAACATCCGCAGTCTAGTGATCGCACAAAGACGAAATAGCCGAAAATCTGCGACTTTCACACTTAATCACTCGTCTAATGTTTGTAGCTGATAGAAGTATTAACCGATTTCGATGAAACTTTGTACATGTTATAACCTTGCTTCGAAACGCGCGTTTTATTTTCATTATGAGTACAGATAACAATGTTAAAAGTCGTGATGTTTACTTTTTTCTTCGAAGTTCCGAGCTGTAGCCATTTTAAAAATATTTTTTTTTCATATTACCTAGTAAGATAACTCTCCGAATATAGTAACAGAAAAACTTATTTGATGCTTATTTGATCTTATTTGATCAATATTTGATCAATATAACTTATTTGATCAACTTATTTGATGCACTTTTAACGAAATTATTAGTTTTCAAACTGTGCTCACATAATTTTGTCCTTGACTGTACATCCCAAGGAGATTTCACGGAATTGCACTCTGTGTGTGTATCTTTAGTGTATGGCATATTTGTAAGACGATGCTATCTACAAAAGCACGGTCGATTTTGCTAAAACTCTAGACACGAATTTGAATCCATTGTGAAATGTCATGATTCAATTAATGTGTAATAGAAAGGTAATAAAAAATTGTATATCAAATTTGATCACGTCGCTCTAAAGAAAAGAGTTCAATCCACGACTCTATGATAATTTCAATTGCAAAAGTACTTTGTCAACTTTCTAGAAACAGAAATATTCATCAAAGTTTTAAGAAGAAAATCATTTTTATCTTTCCACGCTTTTCCGAGTGCAGTAGTCTTAAAAAAAAGTAACGTAAGTGAGGATGAGTGAAGGTAAAGACCTCGCCCTATGAGATGAGCCGAGAGATTTAATTGTCTACTTATTTTTAGGGAATTTTCAAGTTACATTTTGAAAAATTTTCTTGCAAGTATTTAGCATCCATTTTCTTTGTTTGCCGGCATGTTAGTGATCATATTTGTTTTTATTAAAAATAAAATGAATATATAATTTTAGCATAAAGACCCACATAAAATTAAGCGCCAACCTGATTTTTACGAAGACATAGTAATTACAGTGGGTGATCAAATTATTAAGGTCACAGCACGGACATTATATTTATATCACCCATATGATAGATAGCGTTTCCTGTAATGTTGTCAAACCTATATTTTCATTGTAAAACTCCATAAAATACTTTGTAAAAATAACAAGAATTCAATATATCTAGACTTTCTTATAAAGATTGATTACTTTAATGTAATCACTAGTGTGCGGCTCTTTATGCACTTATGACATGTGCAAACTTGTAAAATATAAAGAAACGTACACATCAGCAATATCTAATTGCATTCTTATTTGGTTATTACATTGAGGAATTTTTTAGTTAACGTAGAAAATGATATTATTCAATAACTCATGAAACTGATAAATTGCAGAAAGATTCGCGGTCTATTGATCACCCACTGTAAATTAAAAGTTATGCACTAGATTACGAAATAATCATTTCTTCATGCAAAAATCATTTCCCTTTGCACTCGGTCTAATGAAGCGCGCGCGTGCACGTAGTTATAGTTAAATTGTCAATCCTATCCAGAATCTCGCTGAGAAACACGAAATAAACGTTAGTGTAACGTGGCGCAAGTAACGAACGCCGAAAACAGGAAAAGGAACACGCAAACACACTCCTATAGAGGAGGTTCTCGTTAAAACACCGGGAAAGATCGCCAGTAAGCCCAATGAGGATCTCATTCAGCGTTCCTCGTTATTTTGACGCACTGTTGTATGCTTTCAGACGTTTTTCCCTTTTTATTTTACGTTTTCGTCTCGTTCTTTCGAAATTCGTTCGTGGCTCGTCGAGCGACTCGCAAACGCGCCACAGCGATTTCCTGCGCGCATTATACAGGGCGATCGGTTACTAGTGGTGCAACCATAAAGGAGGCGATTCTGCATGAAACAGTAAGTCGAAGATTTACAGTCAGAGACAAAAACATAGGGTACCCTACGTTTCTTTGTTTTCATATTGTTGCGTTGCGACCGAACTATACTAACGCGCAATTTCGACTGTTAACTCACCCGAGGTTGTAAACGCGTTTCGATATCGTCTCGCCGATTTATTACCCACCAAACTAATTTTGGGTGACTGGATTCGAGTGAAGAGCGGTGGTTGCGTGTGACTTTGCTTGTGTTTTCGAACGATGTTCCGCGACTGCTGTCTGATTGTAGTGTTATTTTAAAACGGCTAGTTGAGGAGCGCCTAGGCTTCCTTCGTACTTGTAGGCGGTGCCCTTTTTGGGGAGGTTTTCCGTGTCCATGCAGCAAAAGTGCTACAATTGCTTCTTGCCGATGTATTTTCCCAATCGGCACATTCTTTACGTATATCCCCACCCTTCCGTTATGCCCTGAGCGTGCGTTGTCTTGGGTAGAGTGGGGGTGTTACCTACAAGGCCGTGGAGTCGTTGGGACCTTGGACCGCGTCGTCGGGATTCCTCCAGGTTAACCCTCAGTAACTTCGAGTACCGTCGCTCGCTAGGTTTGAGACGACTCTTCGGAAATTATTGGTTTAAGACACGTCACGGCTATTGAGGAAAGACGGAAACGAAAGTTGGACGTCGGATGGTCGCCAAATGTGAAAAAGGTCTGGTAATTATTTACAACATTGTACTCCTCACCGATTTTGATGACCTTGAAATATGTTGTCAAGGTCATCATTCTGAACAACTTTTACCTATACATCTTACCGCCGCTCGGTTTTAGTTTTCGACATATGCGCAAAAATCTGCTGCTAATACTGTATTGAATTTTCCGTATTCTTGCACGCTCCGTGGCAACGTAAGCCTGTTCCGGCGCGGCGTCTGTTTACTTTTTTTTTCGTAAACACGCTGTGAGGATGAGAGAGAAAACAGGGTCTCACTCTGGTCATGCACATATGAGGTGAGCTTTCAATTTTGAAAGACTACTCTGGGATTGTCGTACAGTGTTGGGATATGGTGCAAGATTTCACGCGCATGAGCGGAGTTTTCAGCCTCAGTAAAGTAAGATTCTCAATAAAATGAGGTACCTTGAGCACCCAGCAGAATTTTAAAAAATTGATATGATCTAATTCTGAAAAATGAATGTACAACATGTGTATTTGTGTATGTTTTGTAACTCATAGGAGACGTCCTGAAGTCTTTTTGTCCGGAACAGATTGTTTCGATACATTCCCGCCAATATAACTGTCTCAGGGCTCCACTACCTTGTCATCATGATATAGATACGTTACTGTTTTGTCCGCGCATGCGCGTGAAATCTTGCACCATATCCCAACAATGTTGTCGTATGCGTGGTCGGGCCGGCCTAACGGCCGGACCGCCCTGCTCCCACCACGACCTAACCACAACTCATTCTATTCGCATAATCTTTGCATTGCAGCTGTCATCCAGAATTTGAGCTAGTAATGGAAAAATCATGTGAATAGAATGAGTTGTTGTTAGGTCGTAGAGTGGGCTAAGAGGGCCGGCCGTCAACATAACATTTGTAAGAAGCAAAATACGTTACAAACGCCGTTAAGCGATCGCCTATGCTAATATACGAAAATCCAAGAGAGAAAATTCAATACATGTATAGGGAAAAGTTGTTGAGAATGACGAGCTTGACAACATATTTCAAGGTCATCAAACTCGGTGAAGGGAACCAACTTGTAAATAATTACCAAAGGTCTTAATCTCAAAAATAGCCTTTTCGTCACGTCCGTGACACAAATCTTGTCGATGCAAACTCCACGTGCGCGGGTCCCTTCGCGGTGGAACACATATGATATTAGAAAAAATGTACATTTTAGTAAATCAATTATATTGTATACATAGCTGTAAATATTTGTACGTATAAGCGTAGTATCCGTTTCTAAGACATGTTATAAAGAATATTGAGTAAACATAAAAATTACAGTCCTCAAGCGGGACAATGTGATAGGACATGCGTCGTATTAACCCTTCTCAGTTGTAAATCTGCACAAAAAGCGTTAACCTCTTCGGTATCACTGACGAGAAATTTCCGCGATACAACATTGCTCGTACGATGGCCCTGAATGAGTTTGTACACAACAAAGTTTATGCGACTCGCATATTTCATTATTGTGACCAGACTTTTAAAGACATATCGTAATTCAACAGAAAATTATTACTATAAAGGGAGGAAATGTCATTTTCATCCCCTTCGTTTTCAATCCCGATGGTTCCCCAAAACAATACTCCCAACAAAGAACAAATATCATCCGACAAAACGTTATGCATTATGCAAAGTTGAAAATTTACGAAAAGAAACAAGTTATTAGTGTAAAAATTATAATACAGCATTATGTATTGCTCCATGTTTCTAGTTACTTCATGTACAAGAACATTATTCTTTCTGAAAACAATGTACAGTCGGTCACAGTAACATTTCACAGTAACGGACACTTTTAAAAAGACGATCACTTTTTTAAGATGGGACCAAACGACTTAAATTTGTTGAGACGTTAGAAGCATTAATTTACTATATGACAATAAAAAACATTCTTTAAAAATTTGCAATTGGTCAGAATTGCAGAGAAAATAATAAAAGTTTTTTTTTCTACTTTTTTATATGGTCCTACAACTACGTTGTAAGTTAGATTCCCTGTCAATAATCTTCACGTTATCAAAATCAAAACCATGGTCAAATTCCAATGAATGTTTCGTTAAGGCAGTGTGTTGTGTAGGGGAAAGAAAATTCAAAATTCAAAATTACCGCCCAATATGATTTCGAACTTCCACCGATCGATATCGACCAACCAATCATGGAACGTTGTCGTCCTATAGGACACACTAGTTCTCACGTTTGCGCCAGCACATGGTTCAGTTACGTATCTGCCACCATGGATTAAAGTATTGTTTTCCGTAACTCCTTAATATTCTGTTTATTGTTTTCCCTGTTGGCAAAGCAAGTATGTGTGTTTTTTCTTTTCCCTTTTTTCCGCAATCTTTACACGGCTGTGTTGAAATATTATTTTTTGTTCAACTTGTGTTATATATATCTTATTTTTCAGACGCAAAAATGTCTCTCTTGAAAATGATCCATATAGGGATCGAAACGTTGAGAATAATGTTTAAATAATAGTAAATTTGCTGTTTCTAAATTTGATCGAACCGTGCGCCGAAACCACAAAATTTATTATATTGGTAGCATCAAATGCGTGCTTAGCATTTGTAAGAAGTAGAATCGGTTGGTCATGATCAGACTCGTGAGACGACTCCTATTCAATAGCACACGTGTTTGCCTAATTATCATACTCGATTTTTTATAAAATAGAGACTCGCGTGAACAAATTTTATTGTTCCTTTTCGACTATTTTACGTAGAATCATCTGCTTTTTGGGTGTATCCCCAGTTACCGATTACCTGTATTCCAAGGGGCGAAACGATGAAGAATTTTGTCTACGATCCCGGAGCTTCTTTCATTGATAAACCGACGGGGATTCGCCCAGTGCGGATCGTCGGATGAATGCCGTGACTGTTCCACATAACACATAACGCGTCTCGACGCGGGATGACGTCAAATCGTGGCATGTCGTGTCACATTCTTGTCGCAAGTGCACTCGAAAAAATGCGACGCAACCCGTATCCTGTTTCGCATATCGATTTCAACGTTAAACACGCAATTTTTCGTGTTCGATCGCCTGCCTCAGCCGCGCCACGCTGATTCAAACTGAAACAATACATTGATTCGATTGGTTTCGCTTCTCCACAGATTATTTGTTGATTTTTTTCGCATGTCTACTGCCACGCTGCGTGTTTCACACTAATAATGGTTTATTCGATTTATGGCGAAGATAAAGGTTTTCAAGAACGATTAGGTCAAATGTCGGTAATATGAGAAGTCGTAAAATCTCAATAAACGTGAACGAATTTTAAATGTAATTACAGGAGAACTTGAGCTTTATGGACATTGGACATCCGTTATGTAGACGTTATACGGACACCTGTTAGTTGAACGTTCTGTCACTGAGGATTGTATTTTTTAATAGAATTCTCTATATACATGTTCTAAGTGTTTACATATTTGTTTTTGTTTAATTGAATATATTCGCTAAACTGTGGATTTTACGCAATCATGAATTAAGCTTATCGATATATTAGTTCCAACTTACTAAAATTATTACATGAAAAAATAAATTTCTATTGTGATTAAGTGTTTTACCAATGACGTAGAACATTTTTATTGAGTATAAAGATATATAATATAAACGTTATGTCGTATTGTCATCAAAACGGAAGCGTATAGCATTAACAGTTGAAATTGGATATAACGATATTGCAAAATCAATCGTTACCAACATTAAAAACCGAAAACTTGACATTGAAAAATATTTATTGTGTGAGAAAATGTGAGCAACGAATTCTTCAAGAAGTCAACAAACTTTAGTGCCGGTAACAATTTGAATATTACTGTATTACTTAGAGATTATTATAATTACTTGAATAGATGGATCAATTGTGCGAAAAAAGACTTTTAATGAAATTTTAATGAAAAGTTTAAAGAAGATCCAGATCTTAAATTATAACAATTTTATTTAACGCTTACCGTAACGAGCCCAAAATTTGACTGACATACGTTGTTGTATAAAAATTACAAAACTGAATTTCCAGAGGTTCCTCGCAATTTACATAGGGATATGTACTTGAATGAAGAAATTTTATTAATAATTTATAATGTAAACATCTTTGTAATTTCAATAATTAATTATAAAGTGAAAAATGTAGAACCGGTTGTGATATGAGTAGTGTTAAGCAGCAACGCTTAGTATATTCTGCGTAGTGCTAGAAGCTTGTTGTTCAATTGTATAGAAATATTCTCATGTGAACACTTTCGTTCCCTAATCAGTTCATGTAATGGAGGTTCTACTGTATGTATATCAATTTCTCAGAAGTAATAAGTAATAATGGTAACAATTTAGTTGCATAACTATTGAAAGAGAAATGATTTTAATATTCATGGTCAAAAGTTTATGAAACGAGAATTAAATAGTCGAATATGTATTGTGCCAAAAGTTTTGGACTATTAAAAAATAGTTTATAGTAACAAAGGAAAAATTATTTATTATTATATTGAGTGTTCAAAATGATGTCCTCTAATGTCAATGCATTGTCTATTTAACAATTTGCTTCAGCTTTCTCTGAAGTGTGCTTAAACTAGCAGTGTACTTAAATTCAATCTGGGAGAACGTATCAGAATTTCATGTGCTAACATCCGTGAGCAAGTTATAACGAAGTGTAGAGAATTATTCATAAACCGTTTACAAAAATGTATCGACGTAATGTATATCATTTCGAACTATTATGAATTTTTTCTACTCGAGGTCATCTGAAGGGCACGATGTTATAGGCCATTGGGTTCGTCTTGACCTCAACTACCATATAACAATGACAAAAATATGTAGTCTCATTTTAAAGAACTGCGACAACTTTGAAGTTTTTAAAAAATAATTGACTTGTCAATCATTAAGTTCGAGTCATGTGAAAAGCATCAGTTTGCAGTTGTTTCATTTATAAATTATATACATCTTCGTTATTATATTCAAATTCTGTAAATATATTGTGAATATAACCTGTTAATAAAGTAGTCGCTAATAACCTGCGATGTTAATGCGACTATAAACTAATATAAAAAAATGGTCTGTATTAACTGTAAGCGACAGGAGCCAAATAATCATGTGTTTCTTCGTTTAATAATTTTAAATATTAAATTTTAAATACTTTTAATGTTTCGTATTCATTTAGTGATTTTTGTTACAAATGCATAGAATTCGCGTTCTAGTAATAGTAAACCATGAATTTGTATTCACTTGTAGTTCTACGCATATAGTTATAGTAAGTAATAAATAACTTAATGCAGTCCCATTTAAAACAAACTGCGATGATTTTGATGTTTCCATATAATTGGCTTGAGAAAATTGATTTGTCTATTAGATTCTCTCTTCGAATCAAATGTTCGCAATGTTCACCAACAGACAATTTGTCTATCATAGAGACTAACAAGCGAGATTAGATTGTTGTATATGAAATGTCCGATTTGTAACAGTAACGTTAAAAAAACATGACTTCTTGGTAAATCAAACTTGTCGATCGAAGTAACCACGACTGTAACAAATATATTCTCTCAACGAATTGAAAATTCCTTGATTCTATTACAGTAGAAATTGCATTTGTTGGTTGTTCACGTTCTTTATTTACCGCCACATTTTGATAAAACATCACATAATGCTGTCGGCAATATGTTTAATTTTCCACTCCTATAAAAATCATACGGGACAATCTCGTCGATGGACATTAAAATTAACTTAGGGGGATTTTTCATAAAATCATTTAAAATAAAGATGATATTTAGAAATTTTTTCTTAAAATATACAACATTTTATAAAAAAACTTTTTGTCCTTAGTTCATATTCTCTTTTAGTATACAAAAAAATTTGTTTGTTGCGATTCTTGTGGTGGTGTAATAGATTACTGCACTGCTTACAAATATGGAGTGAAAACGATCATAGGTCATTGTAAGATCATCAGAAATGAAAAAACAATAGAAATTCTTAAATTTTATATCAGTGCCTATCGTATGAACTACTGTGACACAAAACAATTAAAAAAAATGTCGATTTTTACGTATAAAAGTATGAGTAACAAAAAAATGCGCGTTCTATAATTCAGGTTCCAAAATTCGTTTTGGTTCATGCGATAGCCAATACAATAATGAAATAAATACCGCAAAATTTTTTCGAATTGGCTCACTACTTCTTTTGGGAACGTGCCACCGTTTTCACCCCATATTTTGTAAGCTGTGCAGTGACCGCCATCTATAAATGACACCACAATAGGAACCATACTGAAAACATTTTTTTTGTATACTAAAAGATTGTACAAATTAAGGACAAAGAGTTTTTTTTATAAACTGTTGTATACGCGAGGAAAAAAAATTCCTGAATATCATTTTTATTATAAATGGGTTGATGAGGTTCCGGCAAAAGTGAAATTGCACATCCAAATGTGAAATTAAAATAAGACATCCCAGATGAGCTTTGTACCTTAAAATGTTATATGCATAATAAACCTGTAGGTTTAGCAACAGTAACAATAGTATTTCTTCACTAAAACTCTTCATAACATTTGCCTTCTAAAATCAGACATTTTATGTGCAGAAATTTAATAGTATGCCCATATTTGGTGGGACATCCTGCAAATTACATATGAAAATCGTTTCTGTCAAAATTATTCAAATCGATTCCTGTGCAAAATAGTAATAGCATACATATATATATATATATATATATATATATATATATATATATATATATAGTCCATTCTTAACATACAGCTATTGTTTTCGAAAAATGCCTGAACGTAGAAAGCGATCGATTAATCCTCAGGCTCTAACTAGTGAGGTGGAATGGGAGAAAATCTTGTGTGTCTGAGAAATGATGCCTTATAAAGGGTGGGGGAGGGAACGGAACTTTCACCCGTTAATTCAGCCCGCTGCAGTAATAGAATCGCAACGATTGCGTCGAGATAGGATTGAAACAGTGGTAGTTGGGACGCAGAAGCTCGAAGCTCCCCCATTGCAGTTTCCTTTCGTCGCGTTGGTTCCTTCGTTTTCTCCCGGCCGTGGTCGCACTTGTCTCATTTCACCGTGGCCACGGTTTGTTCTTCCTTTTGTGGCGCCTCGCAACGCCATGTTACACACTTTCGCGATGCAACGGACGTTCTCGCTTCACGGAGGATGATTTCAAGAGAGAAAGGAGGCGCGCGACCGGAGAAAGAGGAAGGATACGGACCGCGATAATCGAGATCGACGCAAGAAAAATAACGAAAAAGGGGAGAGTAACGAGCGCCACGATGCGATGCTGCGAACGTGAAATCCGCGATAGAGAACCGAAGCGATAAGGAGCCAGCGTGCAGAACGAAGAAATGACAAGTCCTAATGGCGATTCGTGTCGATAAACCGCACAATTACTCACCTTTAAAACTCGCAGTGTTTGTCGATATCATTCGTCAATCAATTCAATCCAGCTCGCTTTTCCACCGCAGCTTCTGAAAACCAACAATTTTCACGATACCCGGACTGTATGTAAAAACGTTTTATTTTACAAATTGACTTTCCGCGGCTTCACACTACTCACGCAAGGGTAAATATAGGGTTATCCGAAATAGACTATAGGAAGTTTTTTTAAAATAAAAAACATACTACTTCTAACTTTATTGGTTTTTTTATTTAATGATCAGATATCATCTATGACAATTATGTGTGAAAGACGATATCTGTCAAGTGACCATCACGACCGCGTTTACAGACATCAATTCGAGCATCAAAATTTTCGATGACATTTTGGCATATTTGCTCGTTTAATTGGCCAATTTCATTTCTAATGTTGTTTTTCAGGTCTTGAATTGTTGCTGGTTTTGTTGGCATAAACTTTGCTTTTCAAATAACCCCAAAGAAAAAAGTCCAATGGAGCCAAATCACACGAACGAGATAGCCAATTCACATCACCATTTCTTAAAATTAATCGACCATTGAATTTTGATCACAATAAAGTGATGTTTTCACGCGTTGTGTGTGGCGTAGCTCTGTCTTGTTGAAAATAAACATTGCTTATGTCGATTCCATTTAATTTCAGCCATAAATAATCAAAATTTATGCAAAATTCGACACAAACTGCCATAAGAAATGCTCAACTCTTGAGAACGACGTGGAATTGATGTTGATGGGTCAACAGCAGTAATGTTTTCATTTTAACGAGCTGTTTTTGATCTGCCAAACTTTGGTTTATCATGAACAGATCCAGTTTCATCAAATTTCTTAACCAAATTTCGAATTATTTGCTCAGATGGACGATTATGTATGCCGAAAAAATCACGTAATTTACGATGAGTATTTTTTATCGAACGCTGATTTGCAAAATAAATTTTAATAACTTTAACACGCAGTTAAATCGCATACAACACCATTGTTAAAATTGTCTATCATTGTAAGCTAGAAACACAAGAAAGTGATAAGAAACAAACATGACGTTTGACACATATTCTCATTCATGATCCTAAAGGTACTTTGGATAACCCTGTACATTATATAAGTTTTCTGTTTGGTTCCGAGGGCATACGGATACATGTACATGAATATGTTTGTCTAAACTTTGATGTGCTGCTGGATGATTCACGGGGTGGTCGTACAGTTAAAACATGACTTCTGTCATCAGTACTACCGTGCTATTGTAATCGTATTCTTTTTAATAAACTCAGGATCACCATAACTTCTCTACTTATGTACTCTGTTCAGTAAAAGTGTGACCAACATTGTTTTTAAATTAATCATGAAAAATTGGTTCAGGCCCCCAAATAGTCCAGTTTACTGCCACAGTGTATAATCGGTAAAGAAAATCTTCATACTTGAAAATTATGATACTGTTCTTATTGCAAATTTATAAGGCAGTTTCTTTTCAACTATAGATATTAGGTGTGCGCAAAATTTTAGTTTCTTTAGTCTCCTAATAAAAATATATTAAATTGTAATATTTTCTCGTCGTTTTGTATTTTTGTGAGGTTGGTGATGATCTTCCTACAACGCCATTTACTATTATTTCATGATACACATAGCCACAAAAATTACAAAAACGTCAAAAACTTGCGTACACACCTAATACTTTAATTTAAGTAAGATGATGACCTTAAATATACATTGAACAATTGTCTGAATTCACTTTAAACAATACGCAATTGCAGTATGTCCATACCTGTATAGTACATGCATATTAATAATAATCTAAAAATATTGGATGAAGGGCAAGGAACATTTAAATAGTTTTCCAGCAGGCTGGCATATATATGTATATACATACGTTAAATATACGTGATGTATACGTTTACAACTTGAGTCACTTGAGATCGATTATTTTGAAGTACAATGAAGATATTAGCGAAATGATTTTTCAGATTGTTTGCAATAGAAAATGAAGCTTGTGGAGAATTAAGAATTATTTTTCAATACTAAAGTTTATGAAATTTCAGAAGATCATTTTCTACTTTATGTTCATCGATATGGACCGATCTGGTAACTTACAAACTTTTGATTAAATTTGCAATGTTTTCTACGTGAAGATTACCACATTATTCAATTTTGTTTTTCATTAAGTTTATGTTTTATGGATTCCTCAGCACTTTCTATCGAATTCATATCTGGTGACTGTGAAAGTCGATCCTAACGTTTCGAGGCCATGATCAACCTTTCAGTTACAGCAATGGTGACGCCGATGTTTTGGGTCATTGTCTTATTGAAAGCAACATTCAAAAGTGCAGTTTTTAAAAAGTTTTGTAATACTTTTATATGATAATGTAGAGTAGATAACGCATATTATGAATGCAATACAATAGTGCTAGATTATTCAAGACAGCAATTATTTAACATAAAATGTTTATGGTAATTCGCATCTATTACGTTAGACGATAAAAATTTAAACGTTTATTTCCTGTGCTGGTAGATTTTTACGATATTAAACTTTGTGTCCAATGAAAAGAAAAAGAAAATAATACAGGAGAATAAATATAGTGTACGATAAGTGTTAAACAGAAATTTTTTGCACACCTAATTTTATATTTTCGCGAAGTCCTCAAATTATGTAGAAATGTTTGTATGAGAATAGTTGTTTTACATTTCAATGTTGATTTATTATAACTAGACTACAGTTTTTATGCATTCATGACAAAAATACATGAAATTTAAAACAGTAAAAAGATTAACAGAATTTAAGTACATCCATGTATTATTTCCATATCATCAATATTATTAATGAAAAACATTCTGCATAAAAATCGACAGACTAATTGTAAACATTTATCAAGTTTCATCGAAATCGGTTGAAGCATAAAAAAGTTATAAGCATTGTAAGATGTAAAAATCTTTGAATTCAGGGTGTGCGATTCATTTAACACTAAACCTACCGAGTTCTAAATATGGCTGACATGTTGCCTTATCAAAATGTCAAGATTACATTTATTTAGATTGTGTACAATTTTTATTGTAACGTGAGCTTCAGTAAGGGAGTTTATATATATATAATCATTTCAAATGAAAGTATCTTTATAACTTTATTAATTGATGTTATAGAAAGTTATGAAGTTCTAAAAAGTTGTAAAAACAAAGACTTGAAACCGGTCATTTTGACCAGCAGTGATAAGTTTAGTGTTAAATTGCAATTTCTTACAAATTTTGTTATTTTCAATCAATTATATTTCAATAGCAACCTGATAGATTTCGATAAAACTTGATATGTTTTAAATTTTCATTCTAGGTGCAGATAAAAGCACTTGAAAATCGTGACCTTTACCTTTTGCATCACAGTTGCGACCACTAGCAGTTTTATAAAAAGTTTTTAGTCGTTTTTAAAGGGTGTACAAATACCATTTATACTGACTGTATGTCAGAATAAATTTAAATTAAATTCAATAGTACTCTTCCTCTTGTTTAGGAGATACGACAAGTTTTATTGAGTAATCTATTATTCATTTTTCTTTCAAGTTATCATTAATTTTACGATGAAAAGTAGTTATGCATGGATTAGATGTTACAAGAAATCGTAAAATTTTATTCACTCAGCTTATGTACTTGAACACTCTGCCGTGTATCAGGTTCTAGCATAAACAAGTTTCACTACCTAATTAACGATCGTTAATTTAGTCACTGTTCGAGTTATTATGTTTATAAGATCCGGTTCAGCGTAGGGTGAACGATAATGAACGACGAGGGGTCGAGATACGAGTGTTCTTTATTCAAAGAGCAGACGGAGCAACGATGCCAAGTTTGGAACCGTTAACATATTTCCATTCATAACCCGACCGCTGCTGTCTCTTTTCTCTCTTTCCGACGCAGAAGTCAGCGACCGTAAGGGAGGATCCGCATGTTGGTCTCTTGAATCAAGTCGAAAAATTATCGTGTTCGTACCGTCTAAGAAACGACCCACATAACCGTGCAGAATTACTGCAGATGTTTATTATGAGTGCAGATCATTAGATTTGCGATGTAAAATTCGCTGGAACTTCTCCATTGAAAGAGACATAATATAATTAAACAGCGAATGTTCGAGCAAGTTTTCATTTTATGTGCAAACTTCGAGCGAGGCGTGGAGTCTTTGCAGAATTTATCTTCATAGAGCATATCTTCTCGAAAATAGTTACATTAAAAAATCTAAATAGAAAAGTTGTTACAAAGCAGTATTGATGATTGGAAACATTTCTATTGTCACGGCTACTTTTATTTAAAATGGTGAAATATTTAAATATCATAGTATTTAACTTCTGTAAAACATTGTTATTTCTTCTCTTCTTTACACAAGTTATTACTAGACTGTCGGTTTTTATACCAAATAAAAATTGTCAGCATCGCTTACAAGAAGTGGGAGTGTCATAAGAATTGATTTCTCCTATTAACAATTTTAATAGGATGTAAATAATGTACCAATAATATTAAAGTCGTGTGTTGTTTTTTTCTATTTTATGTTTCACCCACTCGGTTTTGTTATAAATGCATGAAAGCCGCAAACTAGTTATTACAGTTGGAAGTTGGATAATGTTCATTTTAATTATGTATACAGTCAGTTACACGAAAAAAACAAATTTCAGGATGATGCATATGATTAATATACAATGTATGCTCACTGTAAACGCTCTGTAAATAAATAATCTATATTCATTACGTAACAATATAATAAACAAAATGTTCTGAATAAGAAGAGTGTTTATTTCATAAGTCAGTCAACTTTTCTCTTCTACATGATTGATCATTTTTACCAGTATTGTGTTAAACACTGCACATTTATTTGCAACGTACATTAATATTTTAAGTTATATTTTGCTCTTAAAGCTAGATGCTAGAGATCCCTATTTGACGCGTGTATGTAAATACAAATGTACACGTATAGTGAACGAATCCAGATCTCAATCCGTGTAATTTTTAATACCCGTGTTTCTGTTTCACGTGTACCCGTATGTTACTGTTTCACGGGTATCCATGTATTTCCATCCTTCGTGTTCAGGTGTATTTAAATATATGCGTCAGCAGCTGTTGACGGGTGTATGAACAATCTATGAATATTTGATATTTGTGCCGGACATTATGAAAGTTTTCTAAGTCATTTATTCTTCTAGAAAATGCTTTATCGATGAAATGTTCGACATGTATTTAGAATTCGAAAAATACAGGGTGTCCCGCGACTCATGGTCAACCGATTAGGAGGTGATTCTACATGTAAAAACAAGTCGAAAACAAAGAAAAAAATTTTTTCATTTGGAGCTTCGTTTTCGAGCAAATCGAGTTTGAAAAGTAGAAAACAGAAGGGAAACGCAACGCATGGCAGTAGTCCTTACATACCCCGCGAAGGATTGAAACACAATATAGAGTTAATCTTAACAATATGTATCATAACAATAACACGATCAAAACCGCGATCCCTACTAGATGCACAAGATACCAACAGATTTCGAGATTTTTTAATAATAACATATAATTTAAAATATTGATAAGCCAAAATCAGACATTTTATGAGTTACAACCACGGACCTAAAGGACTGAGCGTAAAGTAGATATATGGGTGAGTGGGGTCCTGACACGAGCGAGGAGGGATGGTAGACTGCGGCCATATGGACTGGCAAAACTAGTGTTGCCATCTATACAATAACGTTGCGGGAACATTGATATGATTTGATTCTGAAAAATGTTTATAATTCGCACTTATTCTTTATTTTGAGGACGGGAAAGAGAAGGAGTGCTACAATAACTAAGCAAAGTACATAATAAAACGATAAAATATTTTATTTGGCAGAAACAATTAAAGGATAAGGAAAACTGCCAAAACAGTAGCAGTATTCACAAAACAAAAGTTACATTGTATTATTAGAAAATAGTTTATAACTAAAACAAAACTTACGTTAATAAAACATAAAACAATAAATATATAAAACAAAACAAAATATTGCACATTTGGTTGTCTTTTCTGAAAAATAAGAATAAAATAAATAAACAGTAAAAATAAACAAATCCGTGGCATGGGTTACACTAGTATTTAAAGTTGCCTATAGAGCGCACCATAGTGTTTGCCACACAAGATGGCCGACAAGTTGATACCCCTTCCGTCTTTTGGCTCACCCCCGCAGAATTGGGCTCAGTCCTTTAGGTCCGTGGTTACAACCTAATACCTTACGGGTGTGTCGAAAGTAAAGAGTGTCTTCGGTGTCTTTTCTCATGAATTTCTCTCTCATCGAATCGTCGAACTGTCTCCTGGAGGAGCAGTCGAGAAAGCCAATGTTCGAGATGTTCGTCCGTGGGTTACGTAAAATGATAGGACGGGAACGGCTATTCTGCAGATCGATGGTCGGTCGTAGCTCGCAACTATTCCGCTTTGTACCAGGCTGATAGATGCGCGTGTATCGAGTGACAATCATTCGATGCTAACGTAGATATTATGAATGCTTCAAGATTCGAAGTGACACTAACGGATGGGCCGGAGAGGAAATCGATACGTCTTCGTCGTCGACGAAAACGATGCCGCGGTTCGTGCGGGTAAATATTTTAGCGCACCGATCGCGAGTTATTTCGCGCACGTTAGCGTTGGTCATGCTGTGCAAGCTGAAGAGGTACCGAGCTCTGGGTCGCTAACGTTCTCATCCATAAATCATCGGACGTTCGACACATTACCAATGTAGAATAACCGAGGATGCATATTTTTAAACTAGTTTTAGGGGACATTGCTGATTTTACAGCAGGGAATTTTAAGCGGACTTGCTCATCAAATCATTTAAAATAAAAATGATATGTAAGAATTTTTTTCTTCAAATATACATTTAAAAAACAGAACATTTTGTCGTTAGTTTGTACACTGTTTTAGAATACAAAAAAAAATTTGTAGCGCTTTCTGTTATTGTGTCATTTATAAATGGCGGTCACTGCACTGCTTACAAAATATGGAGTGGAAACGCAAATTCAACGATGTGCGATATGTTGACTTTTTGTTTGACTTTTGTTGACGATATGTTCAACTGCTTCTACTGTACTGTACATGCTGAATATACTTCTGATGCTGATTGTAAAGCGATAATCGCCTGCAAAGATTATCGCTTTGATATCTATAATGTTTGTAAACATACCTCAAGCGATGAATGGAGAATATGAAAGTCTGTTCACAAGCATCAGGAACATTTACGCGACACACTGTTCCAATGAAATTGAGAGTCCATTTATCCTACCCGAACGAGTATTGAAATTAATGGCAAACATTTCATGATTTTCTCGTTGAAGGTCATGTGAAGGTCAACATATCGCACAATGTTGAATTTTTTTTAGGAGCTATAAGACTGTTGCAATGAAAAGATATATGTAGTTCCATTTAAAAAAATCGATGACCTTGAAATCTCGAAAAAGTGACCTTAAGAAAATGTTTTGCCTATCACCGCATTTACCCCATCGAATCAAATACTCTTTGCAAATGACCTTATATCCTATCATAAAAAATAAGCGAGATATTTAAGATGGTCAAGATAGGTGAAATATCCTGTATAACGGTATGACATCATACCGTATAGTCATATGGTATTTTACATGTCTGTAGAAGTCCCCGGTTTACAGCGAATCTACTCCAACCAATTCATTTAGAATGTATACATTTTATCCAACATTGGACACCGTTTAAAATACAATACTATAGTTAAAACTACATGTTATGACCAAAACTAAAACATTAAAGATTTCACGCCCCTTTGTTTTTATGTTCCGAAAATGAACGGGTGTATGTAATTCTATACCATCCATCTTTTATGTTGTATAAATGTCCAGAGTTTGATATTCACAATGATTCAATATATAGTTGGCATAGTATTTGGGCCGTTATATTATCGTGATGTTGCCAAAATGAATCCGCGTAGTATTAACAAGTGTAAAAAATATGATATATACTTGAAAATGTGGTGTGGCAAAATTTAATTATCACCAACATCAAAAGCGTAAATGTGCCATTCAAAAATATTTATTGTTAGGGCCAATTAATAAATCTTTTTAGTTTTGATTATTTTTCTTATGAAACTTTGATTAACATACTTGAGCCATTTTTGTTGGTAAAATGTGACCAGACATGGTACAATTTGGAACATATTTGCGTGTTCCGAATAAATTGACGATTCAATAGAACGTCGATGATCCGAACCGATGATATCTGACTGATCTGTACAGAACACGATTTATTGTACAAATCTGTACAGATTTGATGAAACTGCCACAGAACTATCATTCTATTATCTGAACACTCGTGTTTCACTGATCAGTTCTGTTAATCGAGGTTCTACTGTATCATGAATTATACAAGTAAATACGATCCAAATGATGTCATGTTCGGTGTCGCTTCAACCAGAAAAATGTCACACACATTATGTTGACAAAAGTTTCATGAAACAATAATTAAAAACAATTAATAACAACTGTTACACGTCACTAATAACATTGTCATTGACTTGATGTAAAACTGTTCATAAAAGAAGTGTTGTCTCCAAGTTAGTATTATCTCACCGACACACTGGTATCGATGTTTTGTTTACTCGTTATTCTTCTCTACGTTCGACACTAGCGACAAGAGATTAAGGAATAGCGTCTGTACACGATACGAAGTGACATTTCGGTCCCCAAGTTTGCACGCATATCGAGACATTACTGCAAATAGGCTAAAGATAAACTCAGGTAACGGGTGGGGGATTACTTTGGACAGGAAAGAACGAACGAAGTCATATCTGTCATCGTAAAATCCCTCGTTCCGCCTACCGCGAAGCGAGAGGGAGCTTTCAATTTCTAGAAATTCCGCTTTCGTTGTAGCTCTTGCCACGATTACCTAATCACGCAAAGCTGTGCACCCGTGCTTTGGGGCGGTAACATCGGCTCGCGTAAATCGTTCGCTCGACATACGAAGCCACGGTAGCTGCTGGAAGGTGGTACCGCGGTAAAGGGGTATTATTTAGTATTGCCCTGGGCAACGACAGTGCGCACGATTTATCGAGCGGTTTGGTAGGCCAAGTACCGTTCCTCTGCATCACATCCTACACCACTGAAATGCTTCCACCAAATGGTCCCGACCGTCTTTGATCGTTTTCTTTCAGCGGCTGATCGTCCGACGGGCTAGATATCGACGTGCCTTGGCTTTTTTTTATTAAAACATTCACTGTTGCTGCATGAGCAGATTTTACATCAGTGCGGGAGGATGTACAGGGTATCTGCGCGCACTGATAGTACAATGCGGAAACAGCTGGTGCTGCATAAAAAACAAATTGAAGACGAAAAATAATATTTTCTTGAGCGAAGTTTTAAAAACTACGTTGAAATAATAATCTCTGAATAAATAAGTTAAGCAAATTATAGTCAATTGAACACTCGGATAGTCAAAATTGGTATTCCATTTATCAAATTAATTTTTATTCTATATTTTCGGTATATCTTTTTTTTCATGTAAATCCATCTTCTGGTTGCATCTCTAATTTCATATTGTATACATGAACTAAAATGATTATATTGGTTTTGCTATGCAAAAGTTATGTTTATACATATGGTACATTGTTTAACTGTGATCAGATAATACATTTTGGAATTGATTCGTAAAAGTATTAGAAATTATAAGGTTCACCCTTTGAATTTCGATTTATTTTACGGTTACAGTGATTAGAAATTCTTTGTCGTTCATAGTTTCCTAGAAGAAGAAAATTTTTACCCAATATATGCCGATATGTTCTCAAATGGATATTATCTTGACAATAAAATTGAATTTTATTTCCGTTTAAAGGAAATTAATAATGTACATATTTAGTATATTGTATTCGAAATCTTCACCACGAGTCTGATATTATGGTGCAAGGAGTCAACAATTTATTAAAGTCTGGTAGAATTATGAAAATACTGTCTTGATAAAAAATAATTGATTAACAAGTCAGACTCGTGTTATATTTGTGCGGCAATAATACGCATTAATATGCGCAAGTTAATAGTCGGGCTAACGCCCGAATAATAATTATTCAATATAATTACGAAATAGTTTCACCGTTTTATTTAATTACGAGGTAATTTTGATGCGTGAGTGGGTTAAAGATAATTATTTTTTTGCAACACTGAGGACATGTCTTAATTTCAGTAGAAATCATTTTGCAATCTGCATTACCGATAGACAACTGGCTAGGATTACCTTTCATAACTAACTGAATCTTCGTTAAAAAGTTGCCCATGTTCAAAGTTTTTAAAGCTGAATTTAAGTAGTTATTTCGAGGGGTAAGACCAACAAATTAAAAAAAAATTATCTATCCATATAGCAACGGACCACCCAACTGACATAAAAAAAACTCATGATTGGCTTCCCACCGTAGAACCTTCCCAATATTTAGCAAATAATTCTGCAATCCCGATCCAGCTCACACGGGAGTGTCTTCCAATAATCGAGTGGAGGATTTACAGGCCGGGTCTGGGTCGACCAGAAATTGCGGAAATTGGATTACGCCTAAACCGATAAACCAGAATGGTGTTCGTGGGCGACTGAACATCACTTTCCAGTCTTTCTCGCTTCTCGCCTGGCTCGGGCCCGGTTGTCTTCGATAAAAGCGGTACTCGCCGAAGCTCAATTTGGATTATCGAGAAAAATAAATTAACTCGATCCGCGGAGAAGAGGATGCTCGTAAGATCGCGGCTTACCGGGCAATAGCGTGCCGTTACAACCACCCACCGTGAATGTTAACTTCCATTCCCCGCCATTCGTTTCGTTCCACGCCGGACGAAACTTTCACCCGTTCACTTGACGATAAGTTCTGAGATCGTGGAAACACTCTTGCCAGCGGAGTTTCCCGTGAAAGTTGTTTTCGTCGCACACATGACTCATCGGGCCACCCCCGCAAGAGGGAAAGAAAACCCGTTGATAGTAGGGATGTTCAGTTCCGATTCGATTCTCCAGAAGATTGGGCGAAACTGTAGACCAGCACCTACCCTCTGAATTCGAGGACTTTCAGATACAGTGCTGGTCAAAATGATAGGACGTTTGATATATTTCGAATATTTCGATTAATTAAAAGAACAAAATATACATTTTACGTTTCGATGATTTTCAGATATATTGCCGGACAAAATGATGGGACGTTTGATATATCTGAATCTTTCGTATAATTAAGAGAAGAAAATGTATATTTTACGTTTCGAAGATTTTTAAATACAGTGCTGGTTAAGATAATGGGATGTTTGATATATTTCGAATATGTCGAATGATTAAAGGAACAAAATGTATATTTCACATTTCGAAGATTTTTAGATTCAGTGCTGGACACTGAATGAACTTCACTTCAGTGAATGAACACCTCCTAGTGAAAGAACATAATTCGAATTAAACGAAAAACCAATAAAACATTTATGATGTCCTTTTCATCTCGAAATTTATTCAATAATTCTATTGCAAGTTCTCAAATGTATCGTCATAAAGATCACTTTTCATAATCTATTCGGCACTATGTTAATTTATCTATCATTTCTTCAAATGACATTCCACGTATGTATTTGAAGTAACTATTGTTATCGTGAGATCAGCAATTTGTATTTTGAAATGGTTCAATGGTCCTATGTTATGGTTATTTGTGTAAGTATCATTCTCTGCTCATTCATAAAGATATTGATGTTCATTGGTTAGTCATCTTGCCCATTTTTCGTTTAATCCTATGCCAGTTTTGAAATTCAATTTATAACCACCAAATATTGTTATTGAGCTTGTACCTCAACAAGTTGCAGGCTCGTTCCACCTCTTCCCGTCTCATTTTCATCATCACCTCCGCGATGGTGGGCTTTAGGGTATCTTTGGAGTTGCGATGCTTTGCATTCACGTTTCCCTCGACTACGCTCCACATGTAGTAGTCAAAAGGATTGAAGTTGGAGCTATAGGAAGGTCACAAGTTGGGAGACCAGTGATAACGTAAAAAGACTGATTAATCTTTTCTTTCAATTCGATCATGAATTCCACGCTTCTCTTGCGATTAGACCAATTTCTGTGAGTTGCTCGGGATGCAGTTACGTCCTGCTTTTCGTCAGACTTTCGGAATTTCTTGGTTAGGTCGTAAACCTGCGTCTCCTTGTATCCAAATCATGCAATGATTTCCGCGGACGATTTTCCAGCACGAAGCGACTCGAGTATTTCCGCTCTTCGGTTGTATTCTCGTTTCCTGGCTGACATTTTCCCACTTGTTCTCCGATTGGTGGCTTAATGGGTTACCTTAATAATTATTATCTTGGTTTAACTGCGTTTTGGAGAACTCTTTTTTTCAAGTTCTTTTTATACAATCTTATAGAGTTCGACTAGAAAACACCGAAAATGAAAATCTTAATGCGCGGAATTCATTAGTTAAAAAGTTATACGCATATAAAGTTGACCGCTATATTGATATATTTGCTAGGTAATACACACAAAATAGGCTAAATACTTCCGAGCAAATACGTACGTAATACATAATAACACGTTTACTAAATCAAAATGCGAAACATTATACCATGCCCTTCTCCGCTCCCACGACGACCTAACCCCAAACCATCTTGGACTGTACCTTCTTTTTGAAATCCTGTATGTGATTCTGTATATTTTGATTACTGGACACCGAAAACGACCGATTCCATAATTATTGTTATAAATTTTCATTTCGCACCGATGAGTACGACATTTTTTAAGTTTCCGCAACAGTTCACAATCTTGAGAACAAGTAATTGCTTCTTCTTTACTGCTTGGCATGTCTCTAAAGTTAAAATTTCTAATACTTGAACTAGCCATTTCAAAATCAACAATAAACTTATTAATAATTAATTTGTGAAAAACACTTGAAATTGCTTATGTTTACAAAGTATTTGTAACCACTGAATTGCTATCTAACGCATACGCTCAGTACTATTTAGCCGATGCCGCAAATATACCATATTATCTAACACATGCCCTGAACGCTCACGATCTATCAAGCGCATGAGCCGAACAGTCCTACCTACCTACCACTCAACGAATATCCAATATGGCAACGCTCTAACCTGTCAAAAAAGCTTAAAACTGCTCATCTTTACACGCGTATAACTTATAAACCCGTGAATTCCTAACAACCGTACACTCATCTTCGGAATGCCTTCATCGATATCTACAGGATCACATAAAAAAAAGTTTAAGAAAGTTAAGAACACGGAGTTCTCCAAAACGCAGTCGAGCCATTATTTTGTTTATATTTGCCTTATCTAGATCTCATTTATGGGACTGCCCGAAAAAATTTCTGATTTATCTCGACGGCCATCTACACGTTACAATATCTCAAATTGGTTAAATAAAGTGTTAGAGGAAACTCTGTGAGGAAGGGGAGATATTTTTAACACACTCGTGACTCTTTTATTGCGATTCTTGCTATAAGACTTTTCATATCGATTCTTGTAGATTCTTTGATTCCCATTTCTTAAGAGAATCGATTCTTTAAGATAAATCGTACGTCCGTAGTTGGTGGCCGTGTGATGCATTGGTATGCCAGTATTTCAATGTGTTTCTGCTTCGGTAGACGTTGTGGCAACCGAGAGTCCATGGGGTCTGGCTACTTGGGGGTGGGCTGCCCGGGGGGTAAAGTAAATTGCACCGCGCGAAGGTGAGGATCGATCGAATCAGGGCGGTGCACGAAGAAACTGCGTAAGAGGAGGAAAGAGCCTGCCGGTGCTGTTGCATCCCCTCGAGACATGCGTCCAGATTAGTTGGGAATCTTGTTGCCAACTTCTTATTCCTCGCCGTTACCACCCACGCTCTACTGTCGTCGTTATTTGTTGCTTTCGTGGGCAACCCGCGATAAATTGTCGCGCCTTCGTCCCAGTAGAAAAAGATGTCATTGCCAGACAGCGGATGTTCTTGCAGGATATACAGAGTGATTAGGTATAAGTTATAAGTACGAATTATTCGTACATTATGTAATATATAAAAGAATAGTTCAGATAAGAAGTGAATGAGTTTGAAGGGGCCACGGTAAGTGGTTTTTTGCAGACGTGGCATACGCTTTTGTTTTAAATGGAATCATACATATTCTAATCTGTTGTACTACGATTTATTTTACGGTTACAGTGATTAGAAATTCATTGTCGTTCACAATTTCTTAAACGGGGAAGAAATTCCTCTAATGTCTACGTATCGACAACAACAAATAGAATTTTATTTAAGTTTGAAGAAAATTAATAATAGGTTAGGAAAAAGAAATCCATTATTTTTTCGCTAGATGGCTGTAGTGATCTATATCTCGTAAAGTATTTTTCAAACAAATTCAGACTTGTCCTCGCTGGAAAAATGACATTCCGTACCGAAACAAATTCTTTTACAGTTTTTTGATTGGTCGACTCAGTTGTGAGTTATAGCGTTTAAAAGATGGAAGTTAACAAAGAGAAAATTCGGTATATTTTACAATTTTGCTTTGATAAAGGCGAAAATGCAAGCCGGGCGGCTGAAATTGTGAATAGTGTTTGTGGTTCCGATACTGTCACAGCCAATTACGCGCAATTTTGGTTTCGTCGAATCCGCTCCGGTATTTTTTATGTTAAACATGCACCTCGCACAGGTAGGTCCGTTGTCGAAAATGTTGGTAAAATCATGGAAATGATCGAAGTAGACCGGCATGTTAGCAGTCGTACCATCGCCCAGGAGCTAGAGATCGGCCACAAAACAGTCTTAAACCATCTGCATAAAGTAGCGATTGATGAGAAGCGGCCAAAATTGGCCAACAGGAGAGGTGTTGTGTTCTATCAGAACAACGCCAGGCCACACACGTCTATAGTGACACATCAGAAACTCCGAGAGCTTGGTTGGGAAGTTTTGATGCATGCCCCTTATAGTCCGGACCTGGCACCAAGCGATTACCATCTTTTTTTATCATTGCAAAACTTCCTTAGTGATAAGAAATTGGCATCAAGAGAAATCGCTTAGTCGAGTTTTTCGCCAATAGGGACCAGGGCTTCTATGAGAGAGGCTTTATGAAGTTACGTTTAAAATGGCAACAAATTATAAAAGAAAACGGTGCATATTTGACCCAAATCCAAGAATTAAATAAAGTCTTGAAATAAACGTAAAACTAATGGATTTCTTTTTCCCCAACCTAATATAAGAACATACATATTCAATGGAATCTGTCGAAATCTTCATCAAGAGTCTGACTCGATATAACGGTAGAAGGGCTTAATGCATTAATCGATGCAGCCCGTTATTCACCACAGAATTGTATTAAACTATTAATGTTGAAAAATCATTAGTTTAGGAGATATATTTGGGGACAAAACTAAATAGACACCTTTTAAAAACTAATAACTTTTTAATAATTCGACCAAATGTCTTGGATTTTTTGGAGATGTTAGAAAGATTACTTGACCAGGTAATGTATAAAAAATGAATTCAAAATTACCATGATTCGAAATTGCCAAGAAAAACGCTTTTAAGCGTTAGAAATATGCTTCTCGTAGATCTAAGCAAGTTATATATATGCACGAAGTTTCATCAAAATTCATTGAAGTTTAATGATGATTATTAATTAATAGTAAGTTAAAGATTTAAAAAAAAGAGTACATCTTTAAACTGCTTGTTTAGCGGGCATACGAATGTTTATAATATTTATTGTATTATGTAAAGTATTATAATATATTGTCTGTACAGTACTGCAAAATAATCTCTTTCTAGAGATTCAAATATCATTATTAAAAAAAATTGATATCTATGGTTTCTTAAGCTGAAATACATCCAAGATCATACGCTTCTTGAGTTTGAATAAATACTGCCTTAATAAATACATGAATTTTCTCAAAAAAATTGTTTCATTGGTCCATGCGTTATTTACGATGGATCCAAGAAGTATTTGAATACTAATAATTTCGTAAAAAACCAAATCGTATGACAATAAATTAGTGCGTAGTTTTATAATCCATCGTTCATTTTGTTCTATAATTTTTTCATGTTATAGCGGACGAGGAATTGAAGTGTTTCCTTTAGAAAATAGTACACATTCAAAGGTCTATGAAAACTTTGAAAAAATTTTCTCACGACTGAAAGAAATATAGATTGAAAGGTTGAAGCTTCGTGTTTACGACCCTTTAAAAATTAATGTACGATTCTTTTTAGCTGTTTTAGCAAGCTTTGAACGTAAGCTATGCTGCCAACTTTACAGTAATATAAATTATACCATGAGGGCTTTACACGACCGAACTTTTTCCTCATTTTTGTTACATCAAAGCAAAGAAAAAATCGCAAATTAATTTTGAAGGAGTCGTTGTAAAAAGGATTTAGTCTTCCAATCTGTTTTAGTTTCATTCAGGAGAAAAATTTTTCAAAGTTTCTGGAGACCTTCGAATTTGCACCATATTTTATAAGAAACGGCTTTTCAGTTTCCCACTTGTTACGTCATGTGAAAATATCTGAGTGAAAAATGAAGACTGCTTTCCGAAAGTAGAGACTTTAAGCTTTAAAATGAGTCCAGGCTTGTGGTTGTACTATTGTACTTGTTTTCACAAAATTATTACAATTGATATATCGACAATTTTCACGTGTAGTGTTTAAATTCTTTTGGATTCACTGTAGCTTTCAAAATGAAAATATTAACTCCAACTTTCACAATTTTTTATTGCCATTATAACAATCAACCCCTTAGCATACGATTTTCTGTACGGCCGCATTGCTTAAAACTTCTTTGTCTTTAATAATTTTCTAAGAGAAAACGAAAATATATATTTATTCTATATCTGTTGTGTCGTGTCAGTGCTCAAACAATATTTAGTGAGCCGCTGAGAAACACGCCTCAAAGAGAGGTAAATAAGTTAGTCTTACAACTAACGCACGAGAAGTAAAGAAGGCTCGTGGGGGTGAAAAACTCCCTCCACAAAATGTAACATAGTGGAGGGCCCAGCCAATGATAATATTATTTGGGAGGCTACAAGTGATCTCCCAAAAGAAGGGCAACGCCCATAGACAAAATGCGTTGCGACGAGTGTCGCCAAACAGACAACACGCGCTTTCCCGTGATTTCACCGGAAATCATATTTTAGGCTTTGGGCCACAGGCCCCGCTTGGCGCTAAGCGTGGGCCTATGCTACGTCAAGTGCCATTGAGAGCGATACGGCGGGGCTGACTTTCCCATGGTCAACTGATAGTTCCCAGACGTACCCGGGTCATAAAACGATAAATTCTTCCAAGAGTTGGAGGAACCCTTCGACAATGGCACTTGTACAAAATCGGCCGTAGCGTCGACCCAAACCGAAATACGAGCCGGCGATAATATGCACGTCTCAACAATATCCCCATTCACTTGAACGCTTAGTAGAACTCTGTTTGAAGTTTTCATCACAAGTGAACTCGATATTAGAAGGCAAGCGTCTAAGAAAACGCCGTCTAATATTGAATAATCTTATCAACATGAATAAATCAATGAATAAATATCAACAATTTTTGGAAAATCGGAAATATAGTATTTGCATTCTTTTTGGATCCGCTGTATGTATTTCTGGAGAATCGCTGCTATCGGAGTTAGTGATTATCACCTCGGTACGTTGCCCCGGTCAGTAAATACAGAAAACGAAACCTCGTGCACGAGGTAAACCTCTTATGATCAGTAATCGAGTCCGGTGAGGTGAAACTTTTGTATTGGGATTGACTTGGATCCAGGAGTACATATTGAACTTGATCCCATCTCTAGTTAAAGCTAGCTCACGCGAACCTGCAATGTTTACGCTGCCTGTTCTTCCTTAATCCCCTTCATTGGCGATTCGTTCCGCATCTTAACACGGTAATCCAATCCCAGTGTCAGTGAATTGACGTGAGATCGGCCGGAGAAAGAGAAGGCATCCAACCGATCGTGTGCGTGCACGAACGGCCGCATTCGACCAGCAAATAAAGTTAGTCGATATCGATTCCTATCGATCTCGGCATGCGCGTACACGCATCCATTCGCGAACCGTATAAATTGCATCGCACACATGCCCACCGATATCCTGTGGCCGGCTGCATACCGAGATTCTTTCGAGAACATGCGAGAAATACAACGGTATCGCGATTTTTTCCCGCAATTTACTACTTACTCATTTATTTATTGTATCCCGGGTTCTCTCGATGTCGTATTATCCAACAAATTATTGGGCCGGGTTATAAATAAGACTTTGAGTTTCTTTCATCGCGTTTCTCGTTACGAAAAAACATATGCAGCTACGGTTCTGGTCGACTAAATAATTTCCAGTATTTTCAACTGTTATTTTGATTTTGCAAGCGTCGGACTTCCTCTGCGAAAAGTCAGTACTTTTCGTAGAAATGTGCAAGTACGCGAAGTTCAAAATGTTACACTTTATCGCTGAGAAGAAGCATTTCCACTTTGTCATATCTTATTTTCAGTTGTTTTTTTATTTATTCATTCTCATGTGTTTTATAACCAGATTGCGGATTATATACATTTTTAAGAAAAATTAGTAGATAAAACTTAAATTAGTACAAACATCAGAGAAATTAAAAATCACTAATCTATTATTGTTCACGCATCACGATTGTTAAGGGTGGACATAAAATTCTATTTATTCTCTGCTCCTCATAGCCGATGAAGAAAATCTTCATTTAGCATAAAAATTTGTCGTTTATTTATAACATAATTCAATCCCACGCTTCTTACTTAATACCCATGGTTTGTTAATTTTATTTTCCAAGCTGTTTCTTTAGATATTTACTTATTTCGAACATCTAACTTTCCTTTTCTTCTATTTTTATAATAATATATATTACGTTATGCTTTCTTATGTTATACATTATGGAGTGGGACATTAGTAATGACTTCAGACTGTATATTGTAGAGATGTCGTTTATTGTTATATTATTGTAAAAAAAGTCCCCATTCTACAGTCAAAAATACGCAAGTACAATAATCGTAAAGATGGTCAAAGCTGTAAAAGTATCTTCCAGCAATCAATTTCATTTACACACTATGATTTATTTTACGGTTACACTGATTAGAACTTCTGTGTCGTCCATAATTGCTTGGAGGAAGAAGATAATTTATATTATATGCTTGTATGTTCCCCAATGGCCTAATATACAGGGTGTTCGGTAACTGTTGGTACAAGCGAAAATGGAGTGATTCTACATGAAAAAATAAGTCGAAAATATCGACTAAAATTTTTTCATGCGAGGCTTTGTTTTCGAGAAAATCGAATTTAAAGATTCGTCGGGATCGCGTGCATTAGGATTATAGTATGCATATGCAAAGAGTAGAATTGGTTGGTCATGATCAGACTCGACAGCCCATTTCTATCTACATCAGGGATGGGCATTTTTGTCTCAATTGAGACAAAACCGTCCCAACCATAGCGCTCACTGTCCCCCACCAGCATCCGCCGTTACCATAGAAGAAGGAAGTGCTTCGCCCGTCGCGAACAGTGCGCAGGCCTCGCGCATGAAAGAGAGGTTGGTGGAAGAAGCAGGTGTTTGAGGGGTTCCACCCGTGCTCATACCTGATCTACATAATGGTACGCGTATTCGATGAATTTTCAAACTCAATTTTCTCGAGAACAAAGCCTCGCATAAAACAATTTTATTCTATGTTTTCGACTTATTTTTTCATGTAGAATCACCCCCTTTTCGCTTGTACCACCAATTACCGAATATACCCTATATACAACACCAAACTAAAATTTTATTTTGGTTTAATGGAAATTATTAATTTATATATTTAGTTGACTCGTTGCTATAGCGCAAGTTGTTAATTGTGAATCATGAAAAGAGAAGTAAGACATTTTTGAATAAATATATAATAATTGTTAGCTTGATTCGAGTAATCATCTAACTCTGTGAAAAAGAGACGTCGAATCGTCGCGCTGTTCACGATAATCGGACCAAGTCGAGATTGTCATCGTTAAGTTGATACAGCGGTTATCATTGCTACCGATTCATTGATCCAGTATCGGTGGATTTCGATTTTGCGGTCGCAGTTGGCGTGCACGACACATTAGAAATGTGGCCGGAAGACCGAAACCGATCGGTTTGCTGATCTCGTCAGGTAGCTGGCCACAAGAGAAATCATTGATCTTTGCTTCTACGCGATATTTATTAGATTAACTCTGGTAAATCGTATTTTGAACATGCCCTTTTTTATTGATAACGGTGAACTCTTTTGCCCATAAGTTTGTTCGGTGCTATAGATAAATTATATTTATGTTATTAAATTAATAGGTGTACAAATTAATTCTCGGCCTTTAAACAGAATAATTAATGTCTATATATTACAAATCAAGTAACTATTTAATCAGAAATGTCAGCTTCAGCAGCGCCTACACATTTTTTCTAACTCTCGGACAGGTGGCGAATCCCATTTGTATAAAATGCGTGGTGCATTTTCGTCCTCTTCGTACGTTTTGAAGTGGGAATCCTCTAAATGGTGGTAGACGGATCGGAATAAGTGAAAGTCCGTTGGAGCTAGGTTTGACGAATACGCTGGATGTGGCAAAATTTCCTAGTTCAACGAATCAAGAGTATCTTTAGTCGTTTTTGCCGTACGAGACTTGGCAATTTCGTGCAGCTTTATAACCAGCCTAGTCCATGCGGGACTCGGTGATTCTCTTCTTGAATTTTACTCGGCTTTTGCAACCAGACAATAATGGTTTGTTGGATAATTCCTAATGCTCCAGCAAGTCAATAATTGGGTTTGGAATAAATTACCGGCCAACAGGTGCTCTAAATCTTTGTGTTCCGTTTCTTTCGGATATCCAGAACGTTCATCATCCTCAAGATTGAAATTTCCATTTCGGAATCTGTTGAAAATGTATCCGATAGATGGTGCTGCGAGAATTCGTAGTATGGAGTTACACACTTTGAGGGAATAAGCTCCTCTTAATTAATTGCAACAGCTAATTTAGTGTTAGTGGCGAGAATTAATTTGTTCATCTAATATATATATGTATATCACACTTTTATTTATATATATATATATATACATATATATATATACATATATATATATATATATATATATATATATATATATATATATATATATATATATATATATATATCAAAAGCTATACTAACTACTGAACCAATGAAACAATTTTTTTGAGAAAATTCATGTATTTATTAAGACAGTATTTATTGAAACTCAAGAAGCGTATGATCTTGAATGTATTTCAGCTTAAGTAACCATAGATATCAATTTTTTTTAATAATACAATTTGAATCTCTAGAAAGAGATTATTTTGCAGTGTACAGACGTTTCAATATATTATATATATATATATATATATATATATTTATATATAAATATATATATATGCATATGTATATCAAAAGATATACTAACTACGTTGCGTTCTTCAGGTCGTCTTTAACCAATTCACATTTTTATTTTTTTATTACCATATTACCCTTTATTATCTTTATTATCATGACTGTGTAATATTTTTTATTACTCTACTGTCAGACTGTACTATCTTTATTGTGTAATATATTTTGAGCTAGTCAAGTTCATATGTTGTTGAAAATAATTTTGTATTTTAGAAAAATCGTTGGAAATTATAGATCATATGTTGTTGCCTTTGTGGTTAAATATTATTTGAATGTATAGCTCAAATCGAATATCGCAGCAGGGTTAAACTAAAATTACTGTAATGACGGTATGGATAATAAACGAACTCTATTCATTCTTTACTTTATAAATGGATAATAAAAAGAAATATGTTTGTATTTATTTGTACATAATATGCATGGTATTCTTGTAAAGATGTAATAAATATAATATTTTTGTAAAGATGTAATATTCAATGTCTTTTAGCATGTTATATGAAAGAATTAGTATAAATAAAAAATTGTTTTGTTATCATATAAAAAAGTTTAACTTATTTTAATCTCTTGTCTAAAGTACAAATATTGTCTCATAAATTATTTTAATGTTGCCTCTTATTTCGAATTTCAAAGAGTTTATGTGGAGACACAGTTTTGAAAGCTGTGGGTAAACAGAATTCTAGTTGAACAATTTCTCATATTTTTCTACTTACTTTCAGTTACTACTAAACGCTGTCTCATTACTACAAAAAAATAAAAATTTTTTTGAAATGTTTTTACTGAAGGAATTGATTAAAACATTCTATTTGCGATATAACTCATACGAATCACATACAATTTACATAAATATTTTTCAAATTTTGTCGAATTACAATCACATAAATAAAAAATATGGGTCAGGTAGAAAGGACGGTTTTGTTCTAAAAGTAAGAAAGCATTGGCAATGGAATGGTGTAGAATTTTTAAAGAGTTCGAGTAAACAATTATAGAAAGCTACGTATGTAAATATCGGTATGCGTGACCGAGGATTCTCCTTCGGTCAATCAATCCAAAACCAATTGAATACTGTTTTGACGTCCTGTTACTCACTGCTTATAAAACGGATAGAGAGAATTAACTGCTTATCTCCATCGATTTCTCGCAAGTAACTCTTCACTGAAACGAGATATCTGCTACTGAATACCGTGTAAATTGACGGCTTCGCGCACGATCAGGTTTCGCGAGCTACGATAGAACACATGTCGCTCAAACGATCTCGCGCTACCGTGAGTCGCGGACTTGGAAATTGCCACCTTGGTTCTTACTATTTGCAGTAATCCAAGAAATCTAAATAATATTACACTCAGAATAAGTCGTATTATACCGCTTAACACGTTCGCTAACAAACTGGTATTCCAGAAAATGGAAATAACTTATTTAACGCTAGAACTACCTATCAAAATGGCGAGTACTATATTTTTTAATTTAAGATTATACTGTGATTGTAAAAATGCATTTACGAAGAATTATTTAAAACATTTATTTCTTTCAACATACAGTGGCGTGCAAAAGTATCCGGCACCCTTTAAAAACAAATAACTATGTTAAAATTGGTTCAAACGGCTTGAGTTTTTTGAGCTGTTAGAAGGATCCGTTTATTGGTAATTTACACAAAATAAAATAACAAATTAATTAAAAATTACCATTGGTCGAAATTTCAAAAGTTAAAGTAATGATTATGATTTTTAACATTTTTATCTGACACTATAATGAAAATTTAAAACATGCCTTTTGTGAATCTAATTTATGTAAGTACATACACAAAGTTTCATCAAAATCGATTTTTATACATCAACTGATTTTGATGAAACTTTGTGCAAGTACATACATACATACAAGTTAGATCTATAAAAGGCATGCTTCAAGTTCTCAGTATAGGCGCAGAGTATCTTTTCATTCCTAAAGAAGTATTGTTTAAAGATTTAGATTAGCTTATTAGATTATTTTATCCTAATGTAATATGCATTTTAGTTTAGGCACACTGCGTTTGTATTATTCTGTATTTACTTTCGAAATTGTACTTTCGTAGTAGCCAAAATGAATCCCAAATGAGATTCAAGGTGCTTTATTAAAAAAAAAAAGTTAAAAATCATAATGATTACTTTTTTCTTCGAAATTTCGGCCAATGGTAATTTTTGATTAATTTTTTTCAAAAATAACCTAGTAAAGTAATCCTTTTAACATTTAAAAAAACTCAAGCCGTTTAAGGTAATTTTAAAATAGTTATTCGTTTTTGAAGGATGTCCGAATACTTTTGCACGCCACTGTATATTATAATAATTCCTAAAAATGAATACAAATATATTATTATTTTTATAAAATAATGTTAACTAGTCACCTTCAGTGCTCTGAACATATAGTGTTAAAGAAGGCGTATATGATAAATTAACATTTTACTTAATGATTATTAAATTTCAAATCTTTATGCAAAATAAAAGTTTTCTGGATCGATTGCAAAACATACTTTGAATTTTGTCAGATAAGAAATTGAATTTTCAAAATACAAAATATTATAATCAATTTGTATTTTGAACTTGAAATACAAGAAAAACAATTATCTGTACTTGAAAAATAAGAAAAAATAATATTATTATACCTGGAACTATAATATTTGACAGAGTATAACTATTTTGAATTCAACTATTAAATGCCCTCCGATATTTTAATTACTTATGGCACTGTTTCATGGATATACTCTTGAATAAAGTATTACTTTGAATTCCAAATTTAGTATTTCATTCGATCCTGTCTATAAAGTGTTTTATTTTCATAGTCGCACGCATGGCTGATAACACTGTCCAACACCAAATTTGTTCCACAATAACTGATGGGTGATTCTTATAGAGTTTTCTGCGCTGATTCCGAATCTGTCCTTAGTTTTTCTCCTACACGCACAGTTTTTGAGGAAAACAGCTTTAAAAAAAACTATTTTTCAACTTTAAACAAATATTGCGCTGTTATTATAAAAAATATTGAATTGTTCTTTGCAGCATAAGATTCTGTAGACTTTCCCGAATACAGTGATATCCAATATTAATACATTATGATTGTTTAAACATGTTTAAACAATCATTAAAGACGGAGAGACACCAATTTTGCACAAATTTTTGAGGATATTTTTCAATTTATCTCAAAAAATAAGGGTCCAGCGGAAAATCGAACTATACCACGCGATAGAGCAGACTTTTATCTTGAGAAACCCCCCTTTGAAGTTTGCAACATCGACGTTTTTACCGAACCAGAAAGCAAAATATCTTCGCCCGACATGCGTTGACGCCAGTGGTGCTTTTCCACTAGCGCGGTCGTTCGTTGGGATACGGAGCCGCGCGGCGCGCTACGGTGTAACAGCGCGTGGCTATAAGCGCGCAATTTTGTCAGCTTACTTAAATGTTATATTTTATTAAATTTTGTACTATTGTTATTTATTATTTATTAGTATATTTATTCTGTATACATTATTTTATGTATTTTTTAATGTTAGTCTCTTGTTTATAGTATATTTCATACAAAAAAGACCTCCTGTAACATAAACATAATTTATTACAAAAAGCGGTAGCTTCAATTTCATAAATTGTTTTTTTTTTGGGTAACGATCATATTACACAGAATTATAAAATACAATATATATTCACATTTTATTGTAGAAATGCTTAATAAAGATAACTAAATACGAAAGAAAAACTTGCCTATTTTTTTTGTGAACTTTAAAAATCAAGATATTTCAGTAATTGAAAAACGTTATCAAGGAAAAAACTTATGTGTGATGCTTGCAGACTATTGTTGGACACTTATCAGTGAAAATCGCCATACCACGTATAAGCGGCAAGCAAGGCGGAACCATAAAAAATTTTTGTGAACTTTAAAAATGGTTCCGCCTTGCTTGCCGCTTATACGTGGTATGGCGATTTTCACTGATAAGTGTCCAACAATAGTCTGCAAGCATCGCACATAAGTTTTTTCCTTGATAACGTTTTTCAATTACTGAAATATCTTGATTTTTAAAGTTCACAAAAAAAATAGGCAAGTTTTTCTTTCGTATTTAGTTATCTTTATTAAGCATTTCTACAATAAAATGTGAATATATATATTGTATTTTATAATTCTGTGTAATATGATCGTTACCCAAAAAAAACAATTTATGAAATTGAAGCTACCGCTTTTTGTAATAAATTATGTTTTTGTTACAAGAGGTCTTTTTTGTATGAAATATACTATAAACAAGAGACTAACATTAAAAAATACATAAAATAATGTATACAGAATAAATATACTAATAAATAATAAATAACAATAGTACAAAATTTAATAAAATATATCATTTAAGTAAGCTGACACAATTGCGCGCTTATAGCCACGCGCCGTTACACCGTAGCGCGCCGCGCGGCTCCGTATCCCAACGAACGACCGCGCTAGTGGAAGAGCACCACTGGCGTCATCGCATGTCGGGCGAAGATATTTTGCTTTCTGGTTCGGTAAAAACGTCGATGTTGCAAACTTCAAAGGGGGGTTTCTCAAGATAAAAGTCTGCCCTATCGCGGGGTATAGTTCGATTTTCCGCTGGACCCTTATATTTTGAGATAAATTGAAAAATATCCTCAAAAATTTGTGCAAAATTGGTGTCTCTCCGTCTTTAATGATTGTTTAAACATGTTTAAACAATCATAATGTATTAATATTGGATATCACTGTATTCGGGAAAGTCTACAGAATCTTATGCTGCAAAGAACAATTCAATATTTTTTATAATAACAGCACAATATTTTTTTAAAGTTGAAAAATAGGTTTTTTTAAAAAAGCTGTTTTCCTCAAAAACTGTGTGTGTCGGAGAAAAACTAAGGACAGATTCGGAATCAGCGCAGAAAACTCTATAAAAATCACCCATCAGTTATTGTGGAACATAAAAAAAGTTGAAATTTATTGGACAGTGTAATAGATTGAAATAATGCTTCATGTGTCACAGGTATTCCACCAGGCGGGTATATTTTTTTGTTAATAACTGCTGCAGAATGAAAATTGATTGATCCTTGTCCTCCTTCGTTTACATATGAAAGAATTCGCAATGACAAATGAACCGACGAATCGGCTTCTAAACGTAATTCGTCGTATGTCTATAGAGACACTGTGTGGTGTACAAGTATGTAAATTCAAAAGAGTAGGAGGGACATTAAACAAGAACAACTTCGTTTGTCATTGTAATGTTCTATTTGTTCCGGTTGTAATTTGCATATTTCTGCCGCTTTTGCACGCGTTTCAAAGAACATGTTGGATTGAAAACGGGTGAAACAAGGGAATTCTGGTTTTCCATTTTTTTCTTTGCTAATACACGTGGACAGCCCTTGAAAAATGTTTCCCGTACTTTTCAATTGTTCATGCTTGAATGTCTTTTTTCAAATAAAATAAAGTGCAGACCGTGCTGTGGAACTTAAATTGCGGCGCTTCAGACACCCTATTTTTTTTAAATTAACTGTTGTAGAAATTGCATCTGAAAAATCACAAAAATTATGTTCTTTTGCAAGAATTATGCTTGCAGGCTGCATGAACTCGTTGGAAACAGACATGCGAATTACGGTAAATTTAAAATTCATTATATACTTAAATGTGATTTGATCTGATTTTGTACTAAATCATAATTAATCAGGAAGTCTTTAGCGCGTAAATGTCGTATTAAAATGTTTAAAATTTCAAGAATGGATTGTGTGGAATCTTACATGAATAGTATTACAAAGGTTGTAAATTAAATTTGGACAAATTGAATGGATTTAAATCTATAATGATTTATCATACTATACATTAATATGACTCCAATGATCAGTATTGTACATGGACTCATTATTAATGGAAAAGCTAGGTGTACTCCATAGAACTTGGAAGATTGAGAAATCCAATTTCACACTTTGAACTTTCCATTGTTCGATTAAGCGATTTCGAGTCTGTGGTCACGCAGTGGTGTCAATGAACCCACTTTAATAGCGGTTACGCAACACTATGCAATCGAAACTATACACACACTGATATTTAAAGGGTATACTGTCATATGATTTTGAATTTCAATTATTCTCTTTCGTTGGTCTTTCAACGCAGAATATCTCTGTAATTATTAATTTTTTAGCACATACTGCTTACTAGTTTTTTACTCAACATTCATTCTTTATCCGAATCACAGAGTCAAATATTTCACATTACGATACAAAAATTCAAAGTTATCTTCATATCTCGATAAAAAAGCGTAACATAAAAGAACTAAATATCGCATCACCTACCTCTCTCGATATCAAACAACTTTCGAAATATTTTTGTATATGATAAGCTGTTTATGAATAAATTTAGGTGGTACAGTGAAGTGACTCACTATGCATGCACCCCCCCCCCCCCCAAAAGCGGTAACTATGAACAAAATTAATACATGTAAAAGACCTTGAATTCCTGGGAGAAATAAAAATTTTATTGAGATTTTATAAGAAAATATTTATACTTCATGAAAATGTTGTTGATTTTACCTTTCAAGCTTCCCAGAGATTTACTACTCCTGCCAAAACATATTCGATCAAAATTGTGAATGTGACTGTTGAATGAATTGTTTGGGCGTACATTAAATAGGAATAATAGTATAATTATACATATTAGACAAATATGTTATATGAGCTGATGATATTTTTAGAAAATATCAATGAAATGATGAACTGTTTTGATCTCTAGCAAATATTAAATAATACACTATTTTCCTACATGAGTGAATTATAAGGAAATTTTATCGTATAACAAAGTAATAGAACACCTTTTAATATTTCTAACGGTGAAGACGACAATAAGCATTACCATAAAAATGTTCTGAATGCTTTAGGGTAATTAAACTCTCCCTTAAATCAGTGTCTAAGTTGCTCATTCTGTACATTGTAAATAAACAAACATAAAGACAAAATAAATGATGAACATTTGTGCTAAAGTCAATGACCGCTACAGTATAAAAGATAATATTTCCCAACAAAGCCCACAAGATTTAATGGAATTGGGAGATGTGTATCTCTTTGTCGCCGCAGTACCATCTTTTATATTACAGTGTATTGAGAAACATGGCTGAAACTGTGTCCTTGGGACGAAACAACATTGCTGGGACTCCTGTTTCTTGGAGCGAAAGACGAGTACGCGTTACGTAATGAACGTCTCCGGCCGTGTCGAGCAGGGACCCCTGCCAGGTCGTTGCATTATTAATCGAGCAATCGATATCTCGGTCTATGTCCCGTGCATCTACACGTTCACGCTGGCGGAGAGTTTACGTCCGCTCCATCGAATCGTTTCACGGGAAAACCTTGCAAGGACACGGGGAACCGGTGCACCGCAGCACTGCATTCTTTCCTTTCTCCACATTCTGATCTCTTCCTGTCCGATGGAGAAGAGGTCTGTTGACCCAGTCCTGTTCATCCGATACGATTTTTTGCGAAAATTCCTCTCAAGTTATTCGGAGCACCACGACATACCCTTACCATGCGTACACTCCCAGTCAAAAGGATAAGGTCTCGTTACTACAGTCAGCGAAATTTCTATAGTTTCTTGTGTTTTTGATTAATATCGAGTGAATTTTTATTTGTTGCCGAATGGAATAGTTAGATATGCTTTCATTTTCCTGGTTATCAGATCTATATGCAAAATACAAATTTTGTGCATCAATTATAAGATACAAGAGCCAAGTGAACATTTATTTCCCTCATTAATAATATAACATGATGAACATGATATATCGACATTCTTGAATTGTTAGAATCTTTTCACTGTTTTAAATTGCAGCTACTCAGTCTACTGATTACAATTGTTTTTATCATTAGTATTTCTAACTTTTGCGTACAATTTTGATTATTACGATAATCGCCAACATTGGATCGCGAACTCCAGCGGAATTACCATAGTTTCAGCCAATGTAGGGGAGAGTTGCCGAATTTGAACCCCTAAACAATTTTTGAAATATACAGGGTGTTTCCACTTGCAGCCATCTGACGAAAAAAGTTTAGAACAAGAGCTGCAGGGTATGGAGTATATAATAGATAGCAGTAAAAAAATTTCGAAAACAATTTGTTTTCATGTCCAAGTAGAAGTCACCTTCGGTTTTACAAATAGGAACACATATTTTTGACTTTATATTATAGGAGCCGATGTTAAGGCAAATTCAACGACCTACTATACTTCAACCTTGAGATGACATTAAACCTGAAGATATTGCTGTAAGTGTGTACTTCGATCGAGATAAAAGAATTTAGAACAATAGTTACACTATATTAGGCAAATATTTTAAGGTCCAGAGTCATCACATGATCATGTATTAGCCTAATTGAGTGTAAATATTGTTCTAAATTCTTTTATCTCGATCGAAGTACACACTTACGGCAATATCTTCAGGTTCAATGTCTATTTATAAAACCCAAGGTTACCTCGATTTCGTCATGAAAACAAACTGGTTTTGAAATTTTTTGCTGATATCTATAATGTACACTCCATGCTTTGCATCTCATGTTGTAAACGTTATTTTGTCAGATGGCTACACGAGGGTGAAAAATCGTGCGTCGCGTTAGGGGAAACACCATGTATAGAGCTGAGAATAATTTTAATAAAGACGAAATAGTAGAAAAGAATGTTACTATTTTAATCTTCAAAGTAATATATTTTGTTTCTTAATACACAAATTAAAATACCAAAAATTTCATTTATAAATTTAGAGTCATCGGTCCTGTAAAAAAAAATGGGTTTCCTAATTTAAACCTATGGTATTTCAAGATTCCTATGGTAATTCACGAAGAAATTACACGTGAAATTATGGTAATCTCGCGGACGGTATTTTTATTAATTATTGGTGAAATGTGCAAGGAAATGTAGGATTATTGTTCTAGTAGTCAGCCATCTTAAGCGTTATTATTGTTAATATGCTATATCCTAAATATTTTACAATATGGGGACATGGTACTGCATATTGGGATTACGGCATAGATATTTATTTTTATGGAATTTGTTTTCAGGAAGGTTGACTATTGGGTAGGGGCCGAAACAAGGCACGTTTACTTTATGTATACCTTGGTTATCCTACAAATTGCTTGCTCTATTATTCGTAAGCATACTGAAAATTGCATTCGTTGAAGATGGCTCGCTAGAATTCTGTACACAAAGGTAAATACTCTCCTGGAGAAAATATGATAGTCTACTTACCATGTTTTATCATTTTTAAAGTTATGTGCAAAGAAATATATATTTTGGTTGCCTCACTAATGCGCACTCTATTATACGCCAATATACTGAAGATTACACTCGTTGAATCTGATTTATTAGAATTGTTGGAAAAAATATTAATACACTCCTGGAGGAAATGATAGACCACATACCGTTCGTGTCCATTTTTCAAATTATGTGCGAGGAAATATATAAATTCGAGTACCTTGTATATTGTTCACTCTATTATACCTAAACATGTTGGATTGATATTGAACTTAGTTTACTAGAATTGTGGAAATAAGTGTAAATAGACTACTGGTGAAAATGGTAACACATGTGTGCTATTTTTAATTTCTCGAAGACCACAGAGAATTTTTGAATGAAACACGCAGTATCATAATTCTGCCGGTAATTATGAAAGCAGTCCAAGTAAAAATTCATAAAAAATTGATTCTCATTTGTTTTATATTATTGTATTTTGATTGACTTCATTATATTATGACAGATTTTTAGTAAAATATTTTTAAATTGTATTGTGATTAAAGTTAATCTGATTGAACCAATTTCATGTCCAAGTCGTTCATTTCCTTTATATTTATTTGATCAGGATATTTTTCGCCAAATGATCGCGATTTAGATTTGATCGAAATAAAGACGTTTCCGGAATTTCAAATATTGTTAAAAGAATTCGCAAGGTAATATATAATTTGTTAAGAGAACCTGAGAATTCTGAGAGGAAAACAGTTAAAAAATATGTTAAAGCTGCGATAAAAGCAATGAGGACGTCGTTCAGAGTAGCGATAAAAGCTTTAAAAAATTTCATTCTTTGATGTGTATATAGTGGAATTGTGATAACGGTATAATTTCAGGAGTTTAAAGTTTTGTGAAAAGGAGTGGTACTGAAGAAGAATTTGTTATCTGCAGGTTAGGTATTATGGTGTATCGGAAAAAGTTTACTTTCATTTAAAACAGTAGAATGCGTTTCGACGGCTCGCTCTTATCGTTGCTCTGCTCGTTTATGGCAGCTCCAACATGAAGCACCTTTAGGTAAATGTTCTCATTCGCTTCCACGTTTTTATTACCAATGAATTTTTCCATTTGTGGTACTGAAAACTGCGAATATATATTTAAAATTCAAATATTTTATGTACAGTGAATACTAGAAGTATTTGAACACTAAATACGCGATTCTCGAAAAATTACGTCTATTTAAATTGTGATAATTTCGTAAAAAATTGTTCGTAATACAATAAAATTAGGCTTATTTTAAAGCGTCAAGTCTTTAATTACATAATCCATCGTTCATTTTATCTAAGATTTTTTTCATGATGTAGCGGACGAGAAATTGAAGATGTGTTTTCTCTAGAAAATGCTATACATTCAACCATCTATGAAAAGTTGGATAAACTTTTTTCATGATTGAAACCAATATAGATTGAAAGATTGAAGCTTCTTCTTTACAACAACACCTTAAAAATTGATGTACGATTCTTTTTAGATGTTTTTCGCGAGCTTTGAACGAAAGCTATGCCGCCAACTTTACAGTAATATAAGTTATACCATGAAGGCTTTACACGACCGAACTTTTTCCTCATTTTTGTTCCATAAAACAGAGAAAAAGTGGCACATCAATTTTAAGGAGTCGTTATAACGAGAATGCATTAGTCTTTAAATCTATGGCAGTTTGCTCTTTACAAGCAAAATTTTTGAAAATTTTTGGAGACGTTTGCATTTGCAGTATTTTTTAGGAAAAATGAGTTTTCAGTTTCCCATCTGTTCCATCATGTCAAAATATCTTAGAGAAAAATGAACACTGCTTGCTGAAAGCGGAGGCTTGCGAGGTGTAAGACTACATAATGTAGCTTTTTAAATGAAAATATTCTCTCCAAGTTTCACAATTTTGGATCGTTACTATAATAATTAACCCATCTTTAATAATTAATTAACCCCGTCGTTAATAATTTTCTAATAGAAAAAGAAAAAATAAATTTATTCTATATCCACATTCACTTTAATGTTGAAATATTGACGTAGTTATTTATTCAAATATAGAAATGAATTATAATGCTAATATATTCTGTGTACAGAATACAATAGAAGGAAGAATAAAATACAAGGAAGCCGAAAGATTACTCATTGATAGTTATAAAAGATTTTAATGTTTTAAGTATTATTTCATTAAACAAATTTCATTCGTAGAATTTTAAAGATGAGATGATAAATAATGATCTTCGAAGTCGTTTAGTTTTTACTAAAAGTTTCTGAAACTGTTGATTAATAGGAAATATTCAGTTATTAGGGGCACGAAGAAATAGATAAGGGAGTAGGACGAAGGGCTGATAGCTCGGAGAGTAAGAAAAGTGAGGTTAGGTGGCAACGTGGTAAACAACGTAGTAAGACAAATAATACACAATACAAGTTAAGCAGAAATTGAAACGATACTGAAATTAATTATTCTCAAAACCATTTCTTTTTACGTGTACTTGTTGAAAGGTTTGGAAGATTATTATTGCAGTGTGAACATTTTGCAACCATAGGAGTGTGCATTACTGGAATTTTGAAATGTAAGAAATTGTTAAGGAATGCATACTTCGTTTTGTTTCTATGCACAGTTGGCTGATATAAATATGTTAATTTTACATATATTATTGAAATAAATAAATTTTTAAAAATCTATGTACATATGAACCATCCACGTGTCAAGTCAATTAATCACTTTTTTTATATTTTATTGTCACAACACTTGCTTAACGCTTAACTATTTGTATTTAGAATAAGTAATAAGGAATAATATCACTGAATAACAAAAAATTGAAAATATTTCTAAAAATACTATTTCGTTAATTTTCTCTAGCATTTATACTACACAGTAACCAAATCGATTTGGCAAGTAACTAGTTCAAACGTGCACTTAACTAAATATTTTTCGAAGGAAACTCTCAAATATTATTTGCATGCCTAATCTTGAGGACTGTTTTCATCCCCCACATATAAATGATAGCCATTGAAACAAAACTACGTGTCGAATATTTCTTATCTCTAGTATGTATTACACGGTATGGTCGGTAACTGGTGGTACAAACAAGGGAGGGGTGATTTCCATCCTATAATAAGGCAGTGTTTCCAAAAATGTGGTACGCGTATCCCTGGGGGTACGGGAAGAGTTGAAAGGGTTACGAGCTGCGCAAATAAGCAGCCAAGCAATGGGTGTCTACTGTTTACTAGTAGGTTAGTCGGAAATAAATGTCGGTTTTTAAACTTTATCATTAAAATCACATATCTCAACATAGAATAAACTTTATTAATCAAAATGAGATCCATTACAATCTATTCATTTTTGTCAACAAGAAATCAGATTTTTAATTCCGATTGCATAAAACTCTCAATTCATAACATAATATAACTATGTACTAAAAAAGGAAAAAAAAATTTTTTTTGATTGTTATTAATATATATGTGATTATTTAACAAGATTCACTCGGTGTTACGAAAATTATAGTAGGGGGTTCGCAGATGTCGAAACATTGGGAAACATTGATATAAGGCTTCATTTTCGAGAAAATCGAAAATTCGACAAACATGAGAGCTATTGAATTGAAATCGTCTGACGTGTCTGTCCCTAACATGCCGGTTCTACTTCTTACAAATGCTAAGCACACGAACTTGACGGATTTTCAAAGTCGATCTTCTCAAAAACAAAGCCTCGTATGAAAACATTTTATTCAACATTCTCGACTCACTTGTTTTGTGGATTCATCCATTTCCGGTTGTAGAATCACCCCGTTTTCGACTGTACCACCATTTATGCCCTGATAAAAAGCATCGCACTTGTACATCTCGGCACAGACGCTTCGCATCGAGATAGAACCTTGGAAGGACATTCGCGATACTTTTCTATAAACTTGTTCCTCTCGATCCGCTGGCTGCAACTAGTAATTACTGGTGTACTACGATGCAAGCTACAGACTACAGATGCAGTTCTAAACGGCTGTTCATGTAACGCCACACTATCGCGTTTTAAGTGCAACCTGCGCCCAGCTACTTTTCCAAGCGTTCTCGATAATTCCTCATTCACGTTCATTGCCTTCTATCTCCTCCTCTTTCCATACAAATATCTGAGTCTTTAATAGCATGTTTTGCACGTAGATTGGACGAGAATTTTATACTGCGCAACTACACGAGAACATTTTGTGGCCCGTTGCAAACACGTACACGCAGTCGCATACAGTAATGTTCAAACACTTTTAAAAGGACGACAGCTTATGGTTAGTCCATACTATTTGGATTTGTTTGAGTATTATGAAAAAGTTTTAGAAAAATTTGCAATTGGTCAAGATCGTGGACAGAATTTTAAAAGTTGCATTTTACAACTTTTTTATGTGGGCCTATATTGATGTGCCTATGGGGATCTGTGTGAATTATACATATACACTCTTTCATCAAAATTTCATGATGATGATTTTCATGACAATTTCATCAAAATTTTATCAAAATCGATCAATATTGCAATGAGCTACAAACGGTTAAAATGACTAAAAACCGCAATTTTTCACGTTTTTCAGCCTGTAACTGTAGTAAATCTAAAGATTTTTATATCTTTCGACGCCTGTCAATTTTTTCAACATTTTCAGCATATATTACGTATATATACATAAATTATATACATGCATAAAGTTTCATCGACGTCGATTAACGTTGCTATGAGCTAAAAACAGTATTAGTTATTAAAAAATGTTTAATATATTAATTGTTCAATTCATTGTTAAAAATAATTATAACATTACTTACTTAGACCTATAAATTGCATCTTTTAAATTTTAATTACAGGCACAGATTGAAAAGTTAAAAATTGAGATCATTACTATTTTCGTCGCAATTCCGACGAATAGCAATTTTTAGAAAAAAAATTATTTACACGCTAGTAAACTTATGCGTCTGACATCTCAAAATAATTGAAGTCGTTCGATCCAATTTTAAAAAAGTTATTCGATTTTTAAACGTGTACGAATACTTTGTGCACCCACCATACATTATATTTTCAAACTACAAAATGAAAATGATTACATCTAATATGATTTTTATGATATAGTTCCTGAAAGTTTACCTAAAGCTGTGTTCATAAGTATATGTCCGCCACAGTAGTTACCTACAGGAGTACGTATGCGCCAGAAGTACTTGTCTTTTATCGAAAGCGCAGAGCGTGGAAGGAGTAACAAGTTAATTTCTCTCGAGTCGGCAGGCACATCGGTACGTTGATAGTCTCGTACCGGGCGTAATTGCTGCACGCGTTCATATTAATTTATGTATTCTCGCTTGCTAAATTCAATTTTCCGCCGATCACGGAATTTACAACGCAATCGTTCGGTTTAATTGTTTCGCTCGGCTCAATTATTTGTTACTATCGCGTGTATCCAATTGAAATATGAGGGTGGTACTTTGGAACGATGACGCTCGCGTTACCTTTGTTCACCGAATAGTCTTGATGAATGTGAACGTACGGAGAAAAAAGTATCATTCGATTCATGTAGAGCGTTCCTAGCACAGTTGTCTAAGTGGGGCACTTGAAAATAACAGAACGATGTAAAATATGTGCACAGCGGAATTATTATTATTAGCGACACGAAGCACAGTGCGTTGAAAAGCCTATTTTCTGAACATACTTCCATTACTTGAAAACTATACGTGATTCGAAAAAATATTTCAGACGAAAGTTGTAGGGTATAGAAGAGATTACATGATGATTGTATTTGTTTGACCTTACAATAACTCTGAAAAGCTCTGTAGAGATTAAAATTGAAAAATGTAAATCTATATTTATGATTGTATATTCTTGAAGATGACACCAAGACGTTTTCAAAACACTATTTTGTTTTTGCATAAAATAGTTATCTCGTTATCGAGATTAAGCGTCCAACATTGATGTGATATTAGTACAGTAACCCCGCGATCTAAGTCCTTGTTTAGATCGTAAAGGGACACTATTCTTTTGTGACCGCGTCGACCGCGCCGAACAAAGAAAAGGACAACATGCAAACACGGACCGCGCGGCTGAAGGCGAAACAAAAAATAGCGTATGGGTGAGACAATACTAGTGCAATAATAAAACTTCTTTATTTTTTACTTATTTTTAATGAAATTTTACCAATATATACGTGGCATTTTTCTAATGAAAATGATACCAAATATGATATAATTCCGATTATATTTACTTGTGTAATAAACGATGAAAGTTTTGTACGTAAAGAAGGACAGCGTATAGGAAAGAAAGAGGCGACAGGAGTCGCGGTCGCCGGTACAGTTAAAAGGCCCGCGTGTCCGTACAGTGCAATGCCAATAAAAAACTTCCATCGTTCATTACACAAGTAAATATCATCGAAATTATATCATATTTGGTATCATTTTCATTAGAAAAATGCCACGAATATATTGGTGAAAGTTCCATAAAAATATAATAAAAAATAAAGAAGTTTTGTAGTTGGATTAGTAGTGATTCACACCGATATACCTGACCCAAGATCAGATTACGCGGCATGTTTACACTGCTCGTCGACCGAGGCAGCTCAAGCTACACGGCCCTTCCGGGGATACCCCGCAGTGGAAGGAGTAGGCCAAGGGACATAGATCGCAATGTTCCGTTGGACTTAGATCGCGGGGTTACTGTACTGTGCAGTGTACATCGTGAAGTTGTTCAATTGTTTGCACGGCACTATTCTCCTCTATGTCTTGTAACTTTCTTCCTTAAACAGTTGATGAAAGTACGAGATTTAAAAGAATTTTTCCTTTTCGCATATAGGGGAGTCGCTTTTAGTTTTCGAGATATTCGCAAAAAACTATTGCTAATACTGTATTGAATTTTCCGTATTCTTGCACGCTCCGTGGCAACATAAACCTGTTCCGACGCGTCGCCTGTCTACTTCTTTTTAAGTGAAACTTCTTTAGGCGCGTTAAGCGCAAAACCTTGACGCGGTAGGAGTAAAACCAATCTGGCGATAAAACGGTGAAACGCTGAAACGATGAAACAATGACAAAATGAAACGATTTAGTAAAACCTCGACGCAGTAGACGTAAAACCTCGTCGCCGTAGGAGGAAAACCGATCTGGCGATGAAAGGATGAAACGACGAAACCATGAAGCGATGAAACGATGAAACGATGAAACAAAATTCTACTCTATTAACAATCAAAATGATTAATAGAATTTTTTAGAAATTAAGATAGGAAATGGTAAATAATCCTAATGAAGCGACAAAAAGATCAGGAGCAACTCTCGATGCAGTATTTGCAAGACATTTAGATAAAATTGAATCAAGAATATTTATATCATATTTTAGCTATCACAAGCCAATTGTTTCAGTAATAGAATCATAGAAAATTAAATGTCATAAAGTGTTAATAAAAATTCAAAAAAAAAATTAAAAAAAGAAGTTTCACTTCAGCCATGTTTTTTAAGCACAAACCAATTTTTTGTAAACACGCTGTGGAGGTGAGTGAGAAAACAGGATCTCACTCTGATCATATAAGTTAAGCTTTCAATTTTGAAAGACTACTCTTGGATTTTGGTATGCGTGGTCGGCCCGGGCCGTTACCCTAGTAGCATTTATGGTTAGCATTTCGTTGGGCCTACGTTGCAGTATTCGTTGGCCAACCGTTAGAAATGTCGCTATTTTTTTCGTTGGGCCAACGATCGCGGCCAACGTAGGGCCAACGATCATACCCAACGTGGAGTCTACGTCGCTATAATACGTTTGTTCTGATCTTCTCTTTTACGGTTGTTTTCACAGAATATAATAAATAATACTTAAACATTGTATCTCCACGGTAAAAATTGGAACAAAAAAAAAAATTTCGTACCCTCGTCGGACTTGAACCTGGATCCTCTGCGTAGTAAGTTGAGACGATACCCCCGTAACTATAGACATTTCGTAATTGCATATGCTATGATTGGGTTACTAGATACGTCGACAAATGTAAATCATAATACATAAAGGGTTTCGTTACGGTATACGAGCACTAAGACCTCCGCATACTGTCGTTCTAAAAGCGAATGCAACACCCGTACCTTCCCCTTGTCAAATGGAGAAACTTAAAGAAATAAATAAACTCCAAGGCTGCACACAATAAAACTTTGGTGCATCAACTATCGCGCAAAAATAACAAATTGTGAGTGTATTTAGAAATATGAAAAAAAAATGAATTTGGAATATAACATGTTTTTGGTTACAGCAACATTACATTTCTGGTGTCTGTTAGACGACATATTTCAATGTTGACATATTTTCGTTGGGCCAATGTAGTATTATCGTCGTAAATTTCATGTTACTTAACCGACCATAATATCTGTAGGCCCAACGTTGAATATTCGTTGGCAAATTGACATAATTTTTCGTCGTAGGCCCTACGTTGGGGATCTGTAGGCAAAACCACTAACCATATCCCAACTAACTCCCAACCGTTGGTCACCGTTAGCCAACCATAAATGCTACTAGGGACAAAACACATCAATTTGGAATATTATATATATATATATACATAAATATATAAATATATATAACATGTTTTTGTTTGCAGCAACATTTCTGGTGTCTGTTAGACGACATATTTCAATGTTGACATATTTTCGTTGGGCCAATGTAGTATTATCGTCGTAAATTTCATGTTACTTAACCGACCATAATATCTGTAGGCCCAACGTTGGATATTCGTTGGAAAATTGACATAATTTTTCGTCGTAGGCCCTACGTTGGGGATCTGTAGGCAAAACCACTAACCATATCCCAACTAACTCCCAACCGTTGGCCACCGTTGACCAACCATAAATGCCACTAGGATAGGCCGGCCTTCTCTGCCCCCTCCACGACCTAACCACAACTCATTCTATTTTCATGATTTTTCCATTGTAAAAAAACAAGGATTTCATTATTGTTTAATCCATCTTTTTATTTGCAGTCTCAAATATTAAAATATCAGATATTAAATATCACCAATTAGAAATATCTCGGCAATGCTTCAAAAAATGCGGTAATCCTATTAGATTTAAGATGGATTAACAATTCATGAAACCCTTGTTTTTTTTTTACAATGGAAAAATCATGCGAATAGAATGAGTTGTGGTTAGGTTGTGGAGGGAGAGGAGAGGGTAGGCCGTCAGGTTGGCCCGACCATGCATACGAAAATCCAGGAGTACTCTTTCAAAATTGTATGCTCACCTTATATATGTATGACTAGAGTGGACCGTGTTCTCTCATCTCCACAGCGTGTTTACAAATACAGTGAACAGACGTCGCTCCGGAGCAGGCTTATGTTGACACGTAGCATGCACGAATACGAAAATTTCAATTCAGTACCAGTAATAGCTTTTGCGAATATCTCGAAAACCAAAAACGACTCTTCTATATGTGAAAAGGAAAAAGTTGTTCAAAATATCGAAATCTATAACATATTTAAATTTCATCAAAATTGGAGAGGAGCACCTCTTTTTAAATAATTACCCTTTTTTTCTTTGGCCCGCCTCCAGACCCTAAAACTATATAAAAAACACGACACAGTCAGTATGCACAGACCTTAAATCGAAGAAAGACATTCGGGGACCGAGTACGGTCCTGTACGGTTCCTCGCGCGTGCTCGGCACGGTATACAAAAACATTTATATTCTTATCCAAATCTTTACTAGAACGTCTCGGAGGGACGTACAAAATTTGCACGTCACAATATCTATTTATAAAAGTGTTTATTATCAAACAAAACTTACATTTTAGTATCAATGTTTTAATGTTGTACAAAACTTTGTTTGTACTCTAAAGATGCGTACTACATACTTTTAAGTCACGAAATGAGGTGTAATAATGTACACAATTAAAAAAATGGATTTTAATGGTTCTTTAGAAACTCAAGTTTGTGAAATGGACTACAACAGCTCAATTATTATGCGATTAAAATAATGAAGTCTTAGCAGCAGGAACACTCGAAGTGAATTATTATTTGCAATATTTTATTATTCTAGCTTGTATCTTTTTTGCAAATGGTGATCGTGTGGAAAAAGTGAATATAGAAAATAGTTGCACTATTTTTTGTGAGTATCATAATAGCGTACACGAAGTTCTTTTCATTATCTACATCTTTGTAAAAACGAAGCTGGCCTTCAATGTTTTAGATAATACAAAAGCGTGTATCAAGACTTGTGGGAAATAATGTTCTTTAGAATCACGGTTACAACATTAGAAAGCAAATAAATCGTTACAATATTTCGTAATAAAGAACTACGTAACCGTATTAATAAAAAGTAGATACCGGTATTGTTTCTTTCGTTTCTGATGTTGTGGACCACAGTATCGTAAATACTTAATCTATTATAATATAATATACCATAATAAAATTGTTGAATACATTTTAAAAAATCGATTTGCTCGAATTCGCACATTGAATATAGTCTCAAATATTATTATAATGTATAACGAATCAATGCAATGTGAAGTTTGTTCATGTTGAGGCGCCGGGGAACGCGTGTCTTTTTAAGTTGAACGACCAAACGCTATTGATTTTATTTGCAACCGCCGTTCGATGAGAACATGTAAATTTGTTATAACTATTGTGTTTGTGTTAAGTTTCTTTTATCTTCAATATTTGCCTTCAATTCATGCTGCAAAGCTCTAGAGTCCTGACAACAATATCTACTATGTTATAATAGTACTATAACAATTATCTAGATTCTAATTTTTTGACATCCAGTTCAAATCATTATCTATTTATATCAGAATTAATAAGAAGATAAATGCATCTATCATGGCTGTTATGAAATTGTCAAAAAATATCTGTCTTACGAGAGCTACGAATAAAGCATGTTGGAGATGCTCGTTTTTATGGATTCGAAAATCCATAAGTTTGAAAATTAATTACTTTCATATTAACACGAACTAAAAAGACAGACAATCGAGTGAAAGGAAAATACAAAAACTATCAAATGACATATGGCACATGGCACATGCTGATAAGCAATTCTTAAAAGCTACAGTAGATGTACAAAGTATTCGTACACACTTCAAAAACGAATAACTTTTTTAAAATTGGACCAAGCGACGTGAGTCTTTCTGAGGGATTAAATGGATTAGTTTACTTGGTGATAAGTACATAATTAGTTTTTAAGTTGCTAGTTTTTCTTCGCAATTCCGACCAATAAGAATTTAAAAAAGAACTATTTTCACATTACCTAGTAAACTAATCCTAACATCTCAAACAAAAACTCAAGTCGATGGTTCAATTTTTAAAAAGTTATTTGTTTTAGAAGGTGTACAAATACTGTACACCAGTGGTGGGCATGGGTGGAGCCCCTCAAAAGCCTACTTCTCCCACCAACCTCTCTTTCATGCAGCGCGCACGCTCGTTGCGTACGCTGATGTCTCGTGTCTTCGTTGCCCCATTGTACCGCGTTTGCTGGAAGGGGACAGAGGGCGCTACGGTGTGGACGGTTTTGTCTCAATTGAGGCAAAATTGCCCATCCCTGCTGTACACTCGCTGTATTTATACAGTAGTTTACATAAACATTCAGGTATTCTTTAAAAGACGAAAACTTTTTAAATATTGGACCCGACGTCTTGATATGGTCTTGGACTTTTTTAAGAAGTTTGAACAATTAGTGTGCTATATGATGTGAAAAAGAATTTTTCAGAAAAATTGCAATTCTTCGGAATCGCACAGAAAATATTAAAAGTTGTATTTTACAACTTTTTTTATGTGGGCTTGTATTGAAAATTTAGAAAATTCGTTTTGTAGATTTGTATTAATCATTTATGTATATTCTGAAAATTTTATCAAAATCGGTCGATTTGGGAAAAGATGACAGACATTAAAAGATGTAAGAATTTTCAGATTGATTACAGTTATAGGAATATCCCAAGAAACTGCAATTTTTACCATCTTCAAACGTTTGTACCTCATTGCAACGTTGACTGATTTTGATGAAATTATCAGAATGTTTATAATTGACGGAGATCTACAAAACTTATTTTTTTAACTTTCAATATAGGCCCACATAAAAAGGTTGTAAGAAGCAACCTTTAAAATTCTCTCCACGATACTGAACAACCGTAATTTTTCCAAAAAATTTGTTGTACGTCAGCTAGTAAACTAATCAACCTAACTTCTCAAAGAAATCCAAATCGTATGGACTAATATTTAAAAAGTTGTCGTCCTTTTAAAAGTGTCTGAATATTACTGTGATTGACTGTACAATGTGAAATAAAAAACCGCACAAACTCATGGATCAACAAAATATTTCTTTTATATTTATCATTTGGGAGAAAAACCTAGGCTAGTAGCTTCGCAAACACCCTGTACACTTTTCCTTCTAACTCTCACTATTACATAAAACCGTTCGTTCCAAGGCCTTGCTGACTTTGCGATGATTTAATATTATTGTCGCTCTAAGCATTCGGTACATTGCGCACGCAAGTGTGATTCACTCAATTATTGAAAACGCGGAATCATCGACTCCAGAAGCTTGCGAATTTACATCGTTGCATCATTTATACTCGACGATGGTGATGCTTGCGCGATATGCGAAACCAATGATCCACTGTTGTGTTTTAGCATTTCATACGGCACAGTTGAACGGTGTGTAAGAATTAATTTGTATTATTTGTAAAGTGGCAAAGGGAATTTAATGTGATAAACAATTCCGGACCGGAAATAACTATACAGATTCAGATGCAGGTGGGATTAAAATTAATTATTTACGATTCAGTATAAACATTTCGTCCTTCACAGCCGTTTAAGGACGGTGTGCACATTTCCTTTCTCTTCAGATTCTTATTGTTTACAGAGTTATATGCACAGGTAGAAATGTTGAATAGATTAAAGTTATTTATTCGAGCTCAATTGTTACTTTCGTAACGCAATATAACCCATTGGGTAACATAAATTCTTCCAGTTGCAAATATAAATATGTTCTCATTCATACATTACCAAACTTGTTATTGACACTCATTGCAAATGCAGATAACTGTGATTAAATAAAAGCTACTTATAGTCAACAAGTTTATGCTACACCCAATCTAACGAATTTACGTTACAACACAATCCAGTGTTGTAAGAATGCTCGATAATTGTCCACAACACGGGTCCGGCCAGGGACAATTATCGTGCAGAAGATATTATTTTTCGACTTCTGCCGAACGTAAGGACGGAAAAGGAAGCTCGAGGGTCCTCGGTCGCCGAGAAATGTAACACGTTTAGTCATTATTTAAATTTCAAATGAAATAATTCAAATAAATAATTCAAAAATTAGCATAACTAAATTTAATAATTAATTTAGTTACTCCAATAACCTCTTCTTGAGGTGAAATTATTTATTATTTTACTTGAACAATGTATTGAAATAATTAAGTATCTAAAATAATCCATTATTTGTCATTAACATTATTTATCTGAAATAATTATTATCTGAATATAGACACGAACACGATTATTTCCATATTGACGTTTATCGAAATTGTCTGAGAGAAAATAATTTTTTTAATATCCAAATCAAAGGTCTCCATATATTCTGCACATATCAAATATATTAAAATTATTTAGTAATGCAACTTCATGATAAGAAATCGAACAATGCACGTGGCATGAACTTTTGAAGCTTTCACTTCTATTTTCCTAGATCATTTTTTCAAATTCATGTTTCTACAGAGTTTAACCATTTTTTCGCGTAACTTGACTTTACGACGACCCCATACATTTTGATTTACGATCATTTGTTACTGTTTTATTACTTCGAATGGAAAGTATAACACCAACGTTAGAATAGTCTAATATATATGTACACCACGGTGAGATTGCACAGTCAATTTTGTATCGCGTATAAACACGTTTTGTACATAGTATGTATGTCGTATATACAAGGTGTTTCGTCTAAAACAGGACACCTAAATATCTCCTCTACCTCTGAAAATACAAAAAATGTTTCTAACGTAATCTAAATGGTTTCAAAAGACGAATCAGATGGAAGAATCGTTTTTTATAAATTGTAATTTTTTAATCGTTTTTTCAAGATCACTCGTGTTTTTTTACATATATACACACATTTTTTGTTGTTGCATGTTATAGCAAACATTATTGTGCACTCATCCATGTTTAATAGCACGACCTTGAAATGACCGTGAAATCTAAAATTTGCTAATTAATGCAGAACTTACTTTCAGCGACATTTCAGATTTCAACAGTAACAGAAATTTGACCATGAACTTGAACTTGTAAGTCATCACATTTATTACTGCAGTAAATGTTCGAAAGGATGTCCTTCCGTTGTGATACGAAAAACGACAGATTGTACAGCTCTTTCGAAAACCCTATTGAGAAAAGTGTACGCGGTTTTCAAAGTCTCTTCAATGGTTTACTATAATACATGCCTCTAAATCCACAAATTACATTCCTTTAAGAAAGAAAAAATACATATAGTTACTAACACTTCTAATTAATATATTTAAAGGCAGTTGTAACCTTATGCAAATGTTGAATTAAGAGTACCCTTTTTGTTTATTTAGTCATACAATATGGTTGATGTCATCAGTTTCATAGTTACATTCGCACCTAAAATTGCTTAGCCAAATTGTCATGATTAGACTGCATTTATGGCAAAAATCAATAAATATAATACAAAACAGTGTAGACATTATATGAGTTTATGAATATTGCTGTACTATTTTCGACTTATTAAAATGATTAAAAGAAGGAATATATTTTGATATAACTTCTGTCTCTTACAATTGATTTAGGCTGTTTTTATCTTGCATAAATATCCGCAGTCCACTCATGGCATTTGATTATATTCAATATACTTTTTATTAAAAAGTGATTTCTATATTATTTAGTAAATGCTTGCAATGCTAGAAGTGTTTGCAATAAGTCATACCTAAACTCTTACAATTTAAATCGGAACATGTCTAGACCGACAGCTATATACTATTCATATTACAAGTTACAACCTAATAATCTGTAACTACTGGCAGACGATCGGTGTCCGATCTGGACATTTATTCTCGCCTCGAGTCCCTGGAACGATATTGTAGCAGCGAAACACACTTTTCATACGGAAACATGATCGTTTCTCATTTTCAATTCGCATCCATATGCAAACGGCAGGACGGGGCGCACGGGCGACCGTAGCAAATCGTTTACGAAACGTACAAGCCCGAGATTAAAGACAGTTCGATGTCCGTGTCGGTGGCTGCGAGTGTCACCGCAGCCTCCGCAAAAATAAGAATTTATCGCGGCACGATTAATCGGTCGTTAATTATACCCCGCGCGGTGCGGTGCAGCGCAGGCACAGGAAAGCCAAGCCGAGGCTTTCTTCGACTTGATTTACAGCCACGGTGTGCGGCAGCCTTCGATTCTGTACACGACTACATAAAATGTCACTTAACCCCGCCCGAAGTAAATCGATTTCTGCGGTTAATTCGCCTTTCCGGTATTCCGTCCCGCTAACTTTACACACCACCCCGAACAAGGGGACCACTTTGTTTTCTTTTTCTTTTCCAGCCAATCGCCAAACCACGCGGCAACCTGATAACAAATAACCGGGCCAGTCAAGTTGGTCTCCGTCGTGTGATTACTTAAGTCGTATCTTACAGTCAGAGACAAAAAGATACGGCACCCTACGTTTCTCTGTGTTTCCGAATTACATTTTAGTAAATCAATTATATTGTACACATAGCTGGAAATATCGGTAGGTAAGAGAATGCGTAGTAGCAGTATTACCAAAAAAGACGTAAATATTACAGTCCTCCAGTTGGACAATATGTTCGAACATGTATCGTATCTTCCCTTCTCAGTTCTAGATCTGAACAGGAAGCATTAATATTACAGGTCGTGAGAAGTCTCCAATACATAGTATTTAATATACATATAATAAATGGTTCAGTTTGTTCAGTTAAAAAAGGAAGTGCGTCTGAAATAGATATCGCTCTAAAACTATTTCAAGAAAAGTTTCCTGGGTTGAAGTTGCTTTTAGCACTCACCTCCGATTGGCTCCCAACATACCCGAAATATTGCCCATGCCCAGTAGAGTCATGTGGGTTGGTCACGTGACGCGGAAATGCTCTGCGCATGCGCAACAAACTGTTTGCGTTAATGACTCGTATCCGCCATTTTCATTTATTAACACACCCTGAACCAGGCATGTCCAGAAGTAGCTCACTTGGAGGCAAATTCGAGGGAGACGCCTACTTCTCCCGCCCGCGCGTCCCGCTCCCCGTGGCGGCCGTAGTCCTCCGAGCCAGTGATGGTATATGGTCTCGATTTTTCGCGCATGCGCGACCAAATACAGGAACGTACCGTACGTCTTATGTTTGTGTGGAAAGTAGGGGAGAACTGTTATTGGCGGGAAACCGGACAAAAGAGTGCAAGACGACACGACGAGACGATCGTACTTCGAAATTTTGGTAAGTTAATGTTAATATATTCGATGTCATAGTGGCAACTAGTATTGGAGAGGGAGCTACTTGTCAATTCATACTTGAAAATCGAAAAGAAAATTTGCGAAACTATGCGGGGTGACCAAGGTACCCCATATTAGCCCAACTTTGTACTTTACTAGCGCTAAAAGCGTCGCGCATGCGCGAGAAAACCATATACCATCACTGCTCCGAGCTCCTCAGACCCGTGCCTACCGCTTGCAATATGTACCGCGTGTGGCGCGTTGGGGCGACTCTCGAACCCACGATAGGCACGAGTCTGAGGAGCTCGGAGGACTACGGCAGTGATGCCAGAACGTGGGCGCGCGCCCACGGACTCCCCTACATCGGTGTTTTCAGAAGTACCCCCACTTTGCTTCCACTAGCTCTAGGCACACGAGGAACTCTACCCCTACCGTGCCCGAAGAACGATTTACTAGTAATGACTAGGTTGCTGGTTCGATTCACGCTGTCGACATTATCTTTTTTTCAACTGATATCTACCTCAATTTTAAGAATATATCTAAAATTGATGAAATCTATGCAAAATAAAAAGTTATTTTCTTTTTTTAATAGAAAATGCATGTTTTTTATTTGCGGACATCGGAAAAAAGTCGAACATAAAAATAATATAGAAATTTATATAGAATTATATATAGAATAATATAGGATTCTATATTATTTTTATGTTCGACTTTTTTTTTCCGATGTCCGCAAATAAAAAACATGCATTTTCTATTAAAAAAAGAAAATAACATTTTATTTTGCATAGATTTCATCAATTTTAGGTATATTCTTAAAATTGAGGTAGATATCAGTTGAAAAAAGATAATGTCGACAGCGTGAATCGAACCAGCAACCTAGTCATTAATAGTAAATCGCGCTCCGCGCTCGGCCACACATCTTGTTCTTCAGTACTTAACGCGAACTCCATATAAATGAGTTAAACGATTTTCATATGTAATTTTCTCGGAAAATCTGGAGAAGTGCACGCTACTGCTTTGCCAAATTAAATTTGGAAACGACTTCTTCAAATCCAGCAAGTTTTAGGAAATTCCGTTTCCCGTCGACTGCACTGTCTCCATGTAAGTTTGTACATTATTTTTCCGAATATAAAAACGTTTAATATTACATGATACACCTACAAAAAAGTGAAGAAGCATCAAAAATATTTATTTTTATTTTCGGTTACAACAATGGACATCAAAAATTCTGAAAAAAATTAAGAACAATTCGTTCAACAATATTTCATTACTGAATTTTTATAAAACTGGTATCTCCAAAACTTCAGTAGAAAATACGTATTTTTTCGAAGTTTTAGAGATTTTCAATTTATTTGAACGTGTTCACATAATCTAAAAAAATCTAAAAAAATACACACAAATAATCATCGCGAGACACAGCTTACATAATAATATAAACGCGGTGAAATGAAAACTTTGATATAAAATCGGATATTTTATGCTTTATAATTTATTTAAAAATCGATTTTGCAACTAAAAATTCTGAAAAAAATTTCAGTCATGTATGCTACTCGGTAAAATATTCCTGAATTTTTTCGTAATTTTTCCTTGAGCATGGTTTGACTAAACATCTATTTGATTTGATTTGCCATCTTATACAGCAATACCTTAAAAGAACAAGAAGAAATGATTTTAGAAATACAAAACATATTTCAGTATTAAACCGACTTTTTGAAAAAAATTTGAATACAAATTTCGCTTTGATAGCTTTTTTAGGTCAAAAGTTATAACAAAACGAGTGCCGTGCCGCACCGAGAATCGAATGCGCCCGTTCGTAACACCGGTAATCTGAAATAGAACACGATGGGGGTAGAGGTTCCTCGTGTGCGTAGCGGCTAGTGGAAGCAAAATGGGGGAACGTCTCAACATCGACTAGAGGGAGCCACGGACATTTCTGGCATCACTGGACTATGGCCGCCACGGGGAGCGAGTCGCGCGGGCGGGAGAAGTAGGCGTCTCCCTCGAATTTTCCTCCAAGCGCGAGCTACTTCTGGACATGCCTGCCCTAAACTGTTGTTTCTTGTCTTTAATAAGTTTAATAAGTTACAATGAGTGACAGTTCTGACGAATCAAATCAAAATGATCCCGAGTGGAAGCCGCAAGAAGTAGCCCAACATGTTGCGCGTGACCAATATTAAACTAGTCATGTTACTTTATTTGGTTTGGTTAGGTTAGGTTAGTCCTGCTTTGTACTTTTGTACCTCAATTCGGTTTAAAATTGTGTTTCGCCAGCAAAAAATTTATTTGACTTCCGCGCCACGGTGTCACCTTCATTTTGTCAGACACCTCGTGGGACGTCTACAGAGTAAGTTTGAAGGCAATCGGAGGTGGGTGCTAAAAGGAACTCTTACCGTTTTCTGTTGTAAAAATTGCTAGTTTACTAGGTTTACGTAACACTAAAAGCGACTATTTTACATTGCTTTATAAAAATAGCGAGAATGTGTCTATCCAAATTTTTAGCCACATTTTTTACGATATATACTCAAAGAAATAAATTTGTTGAAAAATTCTTCATGGATAGAAGTACCAGAGAGTAGATACCTGAAAGTAAATATATATGGAGAAATACAGATAATAAAAGAAAATGCTAGAGGAAAATATGTTAGATTTAAAGGTGTAAAGCCTATGGTAAATATCAAATTTTTCTCGACAACACATTTTTTACGATTTCAGGGTCATTGATAATTTCTAAACTAGGTTTCCTAGGACAATACATTTGTATCACTGCCACATAATAGCAATGGTCAAGACGAATTTGATGATATACAAAATAGTATATAATCATTACCTGTTTGTATCAGATTCAATAAGAAGATAAATGCATCAAACATGGCTGCTATGAAATTATCAAGAAATATCTGTCTTGCGAGAGTCACGAGTAAAACATGTTGAAGATGCTCGTTTTTATGAAAATCTATAAGTTTGAAAATTAAACACTTTAATATGAACACGAAACAAAAAGACGAATTTGATGATGTACAAAATAGCAGCATGGCGTTCGTAATATCACGTTTAGCACTCTGTAGCATTATCAGTATAACCACGAGTATAAAAAATAAATTGGCATAAATACAATTAAGATATAATTATCAGAAAAATCGACATAAAATAAATTACATTTTAGAAACGCTTAATAAAAACCATTGACTACAATACATTGTGGCTACTTTAACGTCGATTATCTAACCCTCCTTATAGTTTCCTAACTAAGTTTGCATATGAAATTCTGATGTTACTACTCTTGATGCTCAATGTCACATGAAAGTCATGAAATTTTAAAAGTCGTTAGATTCGTCTTGAATATGCAATGTTGTTTAAAAAAGAGATCAACGATCTCGAAATATTGAAAAATATGGGTATATAATTATGCTTACAACAATGTATGCTCCATCGAACCTAATTATGTTTTCCCGTAACATTGTTTTCTATTATCAAAAATACGTGAAGCATTGAAGGTGTTTAAGCGGGGTACGACACTCTAGGCAAAAATAATATAAGATTTATATGAAAAATATTATATATACCGCGCGACCGTAATTATTACTGTAACCCATACAATAATATAATATCTGTGTGAATTACCACATTCGCTAACAGGGCTTGAGAAGAAAATCTTGCACCACAGCCCAGGGTGTTTTTTGTTAGAATATATTCTTTATCGACATGGGTCTTTTTAAGATATATTCATTACATCCCAAATGAGCAAAATGAAGAATTATCTCTAGATCAAGGACATCCTTCATCTATTTCATTGTTTTTAGCTCAACTGTAAGCTTGTACTTGCTAATAACTCTTATGAGGTTGATGCAACTTAAAAAAAAAAACGGTTCATTTCCAAATTTAACTCCCATGAAATTCAATATCCATGAGACTATAAATAATATGTTGAAACTATCTCACCCAGAACACCTATCCTATTTGGTTGAAAACATAACGGTATAATTCATAAGAAATGCGATTCTACAAAAGGTACGATTTTACAGTAGCTCTTTAAAACTAGTCTAGTCCAATAGTCTGGAAAAGAATCTCTTATATTTTTGAAATATCTTCAGCTAAAAATAGCCCGCTTAAAAAGGAAAGGGAAAGATTGCACGATTTATGGATGCCCTGATGACTTCCTGATATTGAAAATGGAAAATCCGTGATCGGAATGACACGATTGATCCGAATCCGTAACGCTGAAATCTATGGAACGATCAGCATCCCCGCGATTCGACTTAAGATGCACTCGAGAAAACGTTCCAGGACGTCGACTGGAAGTTTCTATCATTAATCTATTGCAACATCTGTCCTCGAATCCCAGACGTTGTGTATCACAATTTCTCGAAGAAGGAAGTCGAGGAATCAGGACAAAGACTTCGGAGATAATATTATTGGAATAATGTCAAACATTTCCCAGTATTGAATCGTGAACTTTACTTTCGAAGGCATTCCAACGCTGCAATCTCGGAAATTTCATGCGATTTTGAGTCGTTTTGATTGCGTACGATTCGCTTAATGTTGTGCTAGTTTTTTAAACATTACTGGTAACACATTCTCATTATATTGGTATGTTGGCAAAAGACGACAACTGAGTTTTGTTTTGATAAAAGAATGACAGCTATAGCCGTCGTGAATTTTCTTGAAATAATAGAAATAATTTTCCGTGAACTGATAGAAATAATGTTAGTTGATCCTTATAAGCGTTGCCTTTATATGATATACATATAATATTGTATCTTCATCTAATTTCATGTAGCACCAAAGATACATTTAAAAGAAGTGTTTCTGAAGCCGATATAGAAAAAATGAGTATGTAGGAATGCGATAAATGCCATTTTATCGAATTGTATTCAATACAGTATTTTATCGATAAATGTCCCAACCACGGGTCCGGCCAAGGACAATTACGGGCTAGGTATACTATACTGTGACTTTTGCCGAACGTAGAAAAAGACAGCGATGCTCGAGAGACCTCGGTCGCTGAGGAGTGTAATATAATACGGGTCTGATACATCGGTGTGAGACCACTACTAATTCAATGACAAACTTCTTTATTCTTCATTATTTTTTATGGGATTTTCACAAACGTGTTTGTGGCATTTTTCTGATGAAAATGATACCAAATATCATATAATTCTGATAATATTTACTTGTGTAATGAACGATGAAAGTTCCGGACGCAAAGAAGACAGCGTATGGAAAAGAAAGAGACGCGGGTAGTCGCGGCCTCTAGCACAGTTCAAAGTTCAAAGGCCCTCGACTCTTTGCGTCCGAAACTTTCATCGTTCAATACACAAGTAAATATTATCAGAATTACATGACATTTGGTATCATTTTCATTAGATAATTGCCACGAATATGTTGGTGAAAGTTCCATAAAAACATAATAAAAAATAAAGAAGTTTTGTCATTGTATTAGTAGTGGGCTGACCGATATACTCGACCTGTATTATACAGGGTGTATCGTCTAAAACAGGACAGAAAATGTTTCTAACGTAATCTAAATGGTTTCAAAAGACGAATCAGATGGAAGCATCGTTTTTTATAAATTGTAATTTTTTAATCGTTTTTTCAAAGTCACTCGTGTTTTTTTACATATATACACACATTTGTTGTTGTATGTTATAGCAAACATTATTGTGTATTCATCATGTTTAATAGCACGACCTTGAAATTGCCGTGAACTCTAAAATTTGCTAATTAATGCAGAACTTACTATCAGCGACATTTCAGATTTCAACCGTAACAGAAATTCGACCATGAACTTGAACTTGTAAATAATCACATTTATTACTGCAATAAATGTTCGAAAGGATGTCCTTCCTTTGTGATACGAAAAACGACAGATTGTACAGCTCTTTCGATGATATCAGCACATGCAGCAATTATTCGTGCCTTCATATTTTCTGGCGTCGTGGGCTGCTCTTGATAAACCGTACCCTTTAATGTCCCTCATAAGAAAAAACAAGTGGGGTGAGATCGGGTGAACGAGCCGGCCATGATACAGGTCTATTGCGTCCAATTCAACGATTTGGGAATTTTTTCCCATATTGCAACACGTGTCCTCAACGAAAATTTCCCTAATCGTTGGATTGGACGCAATGGACCTTTATCATGGCCGGCTCGTTCACATTAAAGGGTACGGTTTATCAAGAGCAGCCCACGACGCCAGAAAATATGAAGGAACGAATAATTGCTGCATGTACGGATATGAAACCTGAAATCATCGAAAGAGCTGTACAATCTGTCGTTTTTCGCCTCACGAAATGTATCACAAAAAATGAGATTATTTATAAGTTCAAGTTCATGGTCGAATTTCTATTACCGTTGAAATCTGAAATTAAGTTCTGCATTAATTAGCAAATTTTAGAGTTCACGGTCATTTCAAGGTCGTGCTATTAAACATGGATGAATGCACAATAATATTTGCTATAACATACAACAACAAACAATTTGTGCATATACGTAAAAAACACAAGTGACCTTGAAAACACAATTAAAAAATTACAATTTATAAAAAACGATTCTTCCATCTGATTCGTCTTTTGAAACCATTTAGATTACGTTAGAAACTTTTTTGCAATTTCAGAGGTGGAGGAGATATTTAGGTGTCCTGTTTTAGACGAAACACCCTGTATGTTACACTTCCGGCGACCGTGGCCTCTCGAGCTTCGCGGCCCCTCACGAGGTGTACCCTGCGATAGTAGGAATAATTCTGGGACAATTATAGGCCAGATACATTGGATATTTATCGATAAAACACTGTACATATAAACTTTAAAAAGTTTCTTTAGCTTCACGCTATCTGATATACAATTTCTTCGTCTCCTTCGACTTTCTATTATCTGATATAGTTTTAAAATTGTCTTGAACTGTCATCAATCAAAGTCGTACATAATGATATCTAATAATTACTGAAGTTTATCGGTAAGGTTTGTTGTTTGATTTAAAATCACGTGTAGCGAAATTTGTTTGCAACACGTGTAGATACGCACTCTGAGACACCAGAGAAGCAACATTTTTTTTTGTTAGAATCCAAATATAATTAAATCCTATTCAAGAACTACGATGTTATTCATTAAAAAAACAAGATTGATAAAATTATATTCTATGTGCTGCCGCTGATAATTGCGTTCTAATTAAGTGTATCAATGTAGTTGTAATTACTTGCATAATAACAAGTACGAAATAAAGATTAATGTTTCGTCATGTTCCATCTATGTGTGGCAATTACGATATTTTTATACTAAATATATGACCGGTATTGTTAATATTTAAAAGTTAAAATTGCTCCTTTATCATTCTCTGAATCAACAGAAATACAAAATGCTTCTGTCACGTATGATGTAAATGTATTATAATTTCACGACAGTGTTATCTGTTGCGAATCAAACTTAATTTGAATATGCCATCGTGCAACATTTTCTATTGAGTGGAGTTACGCATGACTTTTGTGCGTTAATTTTATCTGTCCTCAATTTTGTTCCCAACAACTACCTCTAAATGTTTTATCAAAAATATACTTCAAAAGACAATTCCTTAATAGGTACCAATTTCAAACAAATTTTTTTGTGATTATTTAATTAAGTAAATCAAAAATGTTAATGTTATTATAAAACATAATTTATTATAATATTATAATTATAAAATATAATAAATATTTAACTTAACAATTGAAAAATGTAAATTGACACATAATATGATGTAGAGGTGTAAATGGTAAAACTTCCGTACTGCAACTTTTCCTAAAAATGTGTTAGGCCTGTGTTAGGTCTAGTAATTGAATATACATTATATACACTATATTGACATATAGTACATTATATTAATTATATAACATTCTATTGACATTATATTAACATTATATTACATTATATTAATAGGTACATTATATTGATTGAATATACCTAACCTAGATCTAATCCAAACCTCGCCCCCTGCAATTTCTTTTCCAAGTTTTTGAGGGAAAGCCACAGTACGGAAGTTTTACCTGGGAAGAGTTAAACCGTTCTGGCCGTTTTAGTAATCCACTTTTTCCGCAAAAGTAGTCAGCCATTTACGGCCCGTAATGTACCCTGTGAAGCATTGTTATTATTAATATGCGTTATTAATAAATGTTTTATGATATGCGGACATACAAATGTAATTGGTTAGATATTTACTTTTAAACAATTTGTTTTCAGGAAGTCTGACCATTGGATGGCATCTAAAATAAGGCGCGTTTCCCTTGTACATGAGGGCTATAATTTTCATTTTAGGTCTGCAACTTTTCCTAGCCTTCAAACACCATGCTTAACGCGTCTATGGAATAACATGATTTTGTTACAAATGCACAATATCTATAATTTAATAAAGAACTTCAGCTCTTATCTTTAACCGCTATCTCTTATCTGATCTGGAACAGACCAGACAATTCGTCCTCGAAAAACATATCCTCTCATATTACCGTTATCTCACATATTACCGTCGGCAATGACTTGTAAACTGACTCGATATTTCACGTCAACGGTTTCACCGTAAAGTGCATATTTCGTCGTACGGACACAAACATGTCATAATAGGACGTAACCTTGCATATACCTATGTATAGGGTGTTTCGTTTATCTGCAGACGCAAATATCTCGCGATACACTAAAGTTACGAAAAAAATTGGTTTACAAAAATTGTTCATAACACGATAGCATTTTCCGAGACGAATTTAACGACATATCACATTATGTTATTTACTGTTACAAAACAATAGAAATTGTATTATAAAGTTACTTCTTAAATACGTATACAAGGTGTCTAACCCGAATTTGACATCATGATTTCTTCGCTATTGTTAGGCCTACCACAAAATGTTTCAGATAGGAACTAAATGATGCTGAGTGGGGCATAATTTGTTGTTATTAGTTTATTCGTGGGTGAACTTGTTAAGGTCATATGAAGATCAACTCCGTCCTTTTAAATGGAATTATGTATATACTTCTTAATACATCAATCGATGCAGTTGAATAGTCTTTATAAAAAAAGTATTCACCTATTTATGTTGAAAAATTAGTCGTTTAGGAGATATTTCGATTTAAATAACTCCAAGACACCATTACTGTCGCACTAAAGCGTTCGCTTTTATCTCTCACAGCAGAGATGGACAATTTTGCCTCAATTGAGGCAAAACCGTCCACACAGTAGCGACCTCTGTCCCCTTCCAGCAAGCGCGGTACAATGGGGCAACGAAGACACGAGACATCGGCGTACGCAACGAACGTGCGCGCTGCATGAAAGAGAGGTTGGTGGGTGAAGCAGGCGTTTAAGGGGCTCCACCCGTGCCCACCGCTGCCTTACAGAAAAGATTCAACATAACGACCATTTGTATCACGGCAATTATGAAGTCGAAATATCTCCTAAACGACTAATATATACCTGAAAATACAAAAAATGTTTCTAACGTAATCTAAATGGTTTCTCTAAATCTAAATATATACACACATTTTTTGTTGTTGTATCTTATAGCAAACATTATTGCGCATTCATCCATGTTTAATAGCACGACCTTGAAATGACCGTGAACTATAAAATTTGCTAATTAATGCAAAACTTACTTTCAGCGACATTACTGCAATAAATGTTCGAAATGATGTCCTTCCGTTGTGATACATTTCGTGAGGCGAAAAACGACAGATTGTACAGCTCTTTCGATGATTTCAGGTTTCATATCAGCACATGCAGCAATTATTCGTTCCTTCATATTTTCTGGCATCGTGGGATGCTCTTGATAAACCGTACCCTTTAATGTCCTCCGTAAGAAAAAATCAAGTGGGGTGAGATCGGGTGAACGAGCCGGCCATGATACAGGTCCATTGCGTCCAATCCAACGATTTGGGAATTTTTCGTTGACGACACGTGTTGCAATATGGGAAAATTGTGCTGGACACCCATCGTGTTGATACCGTAATACTAGACGGTCCCTAAATGGTACATCTTCTAATAAGCCTGGTAGAATTCGTTCTAAAAATTCAGCATACTTCTGCCCAGTTTGCGTACCGTTGATAAAATACGGTCCAATTATCCTATTATTTAGAATATCACGCCAAACATTTATGGCCCATGGTCTCTGCTTATCGAGTTGTCTAAACCACTGTGGATTTTCAACCGACCAATAATGCATGTTCTTGAGGTTCACCTGACCATGATTTGTAAAGGATGCTTCATCCGTAAACAATACTGCTTGGAAAAACATTTCATCACTTTCATATTTCCGTATACCCCATTGAGAAAAGTGTACGCGGTTTTCAAAGTATCTTCCATGGAGCTCTTGGTGAAGAGATAAATGGAAAGGATGAAATTTTTGTGAATGAAGAATCCGGAATATGCTTGTCACACTAATACCGGTTTCACGTCCAAGTTGCCTTATACTAACGTGCGATATTTTGTTTAAGTTTAGCGATGATATTGTTCACATTTGCTTCATGAGTAACAGTCTTACGTCTCACACGAATGTTTCTGATGACACTACCAGTCTCACAAAGTGTTTTAACAATACTTGAGTATGCAGAACGTGATGGACAAGAAATTAAAGCCATTTGAATTTTCTCCTGTTCTGAATAACGCATTATGGATCGCTTGTCGATACACTGAGAAATCTAGCAGTGAGCAAACTCTTAAATATATAACTCTCTCACTCTCTATGTACACAGAGGAATGATACAATGTGTTTATTTACAAGTAAAGTTTATGGTCGAATTTCTGTTACCGTTGAAATCTGGAATGTCGCTGAAAGTAAGTTCTGCATTAATTAGAAAATTTTAGAGTTCGCGGTCATTTCAAGGTCGTGCTATTCAACATGGATGAATGCGCAATAATGTTTGCTATAACATACAACAACAAAAAATGTGTGTATATATGTAAAAAAACACGAGTGACCTTGAAAAAACGATTAAAAAATTACGATTTATAAAAAACGATTCTTCCACCCGATTCGTCTTTTGAAACCATTTAGATTACGTTAGAAACATTTTTTGTATTTCCAGAGGTAGAGAAGATATTTAGGTGTCCTGTTTTAGACGAAACACCCTGTATATGGCCTTATAATCCCCATTAGGACTGCACATGTTTAGTAATGAGGCACAATTAATTGCACCTAATGATCAATGCAGGAGCTGCCGGCGAAAATCGCTTGGCGGCCGGTCCTTTCGAAAATTCGTAGTTTCCACCACGTGCCTCGGAATAACGCTTGCCACCAATTAAGAATGAAACAGGGTTCCGGCAGTTTCAAGTGGCAAGTTGCTCGTCACACGCTGTCACTTTGTGGCTAACGACGCGGAGCTGTTGCTTCGATCGATGTCTGAAGTGGTCGTTTAGAGAGCACAAGAACGGCGAAAAACAAACCCCGAGGCATTCGTGTTGCACGCGCGGAATGAAAAAGTTGTTGCTCGCGGTTATGATCGCTTTTCCCGTTATGGCTACCGGGGTAAATGACGTAATCCGGAGTCACCGGTGCCGAGGCCGGTGATAACATCATCGTGGTTGGCTTTGTTCGACTAAGATCGTTACCACACTGTCCTGTGAACACGTACTTACAGGATTATCGTAGCGTCAAAGGTCAAATCTCGACCGACAAATAAAAAAGGAGACAATCTTGAGAATACTACATACAAAATTACGTATTTGTACTGTGAGGAGCAAACTTGAACCAATGAAACCATTTTTTTTTAAATCCGTGGAAATTATCTGTTTATTTATTAAGACTGGGTCTCATAGATTACAAAAAGCATATGATTTTATATTTATTCTAGCGTGAGGTACGGTTAATATTCTAATTCTATTACATTAAATTTACTAGTTACATTATTTTATTATTGATTCAATTGTGCACCCATTCAGTATATTAACAGAAAGATACATATCATATTTTGTTCAAAAACCTTTGATATAAAATATCCACCATGGTAAGGTCACATGTGTTCATATCTACTAGTCAAAATGCACTAGAAGTGCAATCTGTACCAGTTTTATACTTTAAAGTACCACAATGAAACGAGTTTCGCAGAATATTAAAGGAGAATCATGGATTGTTTTAAGAGATTGAATGTCAACCTACAAAGGTTAAAAAGTGTAGAATGTGCCTATTAAGTGTTCAAAAGCGACCATAATTGTATAATCAAAATGTTTAAAGTTATGACATAAGAATCAATATTATTCATTAAATGATTGTGGTTACGAATAACCCTTATGAGTGACCGAAATTTTTCTGATTATTATTAATTACACTTTCCAACGGCCAAAAGACGTTTCGATTTTCACTGTCCGGTTCGTGTAGAGTTTCTTGCGCTGATTCTGTATCTGCCCTTGATTTTTCCCCTTGACGCACAGTTTTTGAGAAATTTGATTTTGAAAAAAGACATATTTTTCAACTTGAAACAAATATGGTGACGTTATTACAAAAGATATTGAATTGTTCTTTGCAACAAAGGATTCTGTAGACTTTCCTGAATACAATGATATGCAGCATTAACACATCATGAATGCTTAAACGTGCTAAAAAAATCATTAGAGATGGAGAGACACCGATATCTTCTGCACGATAATTGTCCCTGGCCGAACCCTTGTTGTGGACAGTTATCGAGCATTCCCTGCATACCACATTATGTAGTTTTTTCAACCCTACAACTTATGTATGTAAGATTTTCTCGTCTTGTTTGAAATAACCAAGATATTTAAGTGGACAAAGTTACAGAGACACACTGTATAATGGTGCATTTTGATACTTCGTTTCCGTCAGCAGTGCAGCTTTTAGACTTTACTTCCGTATTTTGTACTGATTCTATCAAAGTATAGAGTATACATAGATTCTATTCAAAGTATAGACAGTCTGTAGTCTACAAGATTGGTTTCTGGAGATTATGGGGGCGTTTTCAAGTATTCCATAGTGTTATGTAAGACCCATTATTTAGTATTATAAGTATGTTGAGAACTATCGGCGTGCATCAAGATAAACTTGCCTGCAAGTCCCATTTTCATAGCGCTAGAGCAGAGGTGACTTTGTTAAAATTTTAGTATAGATCCTACAGTTGATACAATATGAATAAATAAAAGTATTTAAATAAAGCTACTTCCGGAAAATTAATATTCTAGAAATATCTTTTACATGTTATTGTATTGTACTGTTATTGTAAATCCTTGGAATCTCTTTTGATTTTCATAAAGTTTTTGTAAATAAAGAATCGCATACAATAAATAATTAAAAATTGAAACGTAGGTATTCGTTTTTATTATCATGCGCTATAATTATAATTATAACTATAGTTATGAATGGACAACTCGAAGTATTACCGTTTGATATTACATAATACTTTTGAGTCACTTTTTTATATATTAATACACATGATGTATTTACTGTAAATCGTAATTACACACTTCTCAATATTTTTAAATCTCTGTGAATTTTTTAAATTTCGATAGTAGCACACGTAATATTTCTATTGTAAATCGTAATTGTATAATTTGTAATATTTCTAAGCCTCTGTGAAGTCTATGAATTTTTATATTAATACACATGATCTGTCTACTGTATACATCGTAATTACACTATTCAAACAGGAATCACCCTTTTTGAAATACAAGTCAAAGAAAAAACTGGAATAATACCTTCTAATATGTGGCTTTCTTTTCGAGACAACAGCGCCGAGAAATTGTTGAGTGCAAATGCTGCAGAAGGCGTTTAGTATTTTCTCTGTTCACGACGCGCACTTTCTACTTATAACAGACATGGACGATACGGCGGTCTTGTTTGTTTTCCATTAATTTTATGACCTCTTCGCTTTGAGTTTATACCCAATTATAATGGAAAACAAATATTTCCATGCTACTGACAGTGTTTATAAACGTTAATAGAAGTGGAACTAATCTGTAATGGACAGAGACAGGAGCTAAGTGGTTCTGATGCATCAAGTGGTGCATTCGACTCGATGAATTGTCAATATCAATTTATTTGAACTTGAGCCTTTACATTTAATGATTTAGTCTACTAAATTTAAATTCGATCAGTAACAAAACATTTTAATAAATAATCATAAAAACTGTGCTGGTATTAACATGCAGTATACTCTTTATAAGACACCTTATCAAATTGATAAAATTATATTAATATCTATCAAATTTTATACGAAATTAACGAAATTAATATTATCTGTAGACTGGAATAAACTGATTTATGATATTGTATAATCGTATAGTAGCCATAACTATAAAGTAAATTAACGTAAGATCACGAACTTATAAATTGTTACTAGTCAAACAGAATAATTTATTAGTCAAGTAATCATTTGAATAGAATGTAATTCAACAAATGTGTACTAAAATCTACTAAATGTTAAAAGGGATAATTTAAAGCTGTAATTTCTGCGAAACTATTCAAGTAACATCACCACGTTTTGTATAATTATTTTGTCACAAGAACGGCGAGGTCGGGTGCTGTTTCGCGTTCTCGACAGCTAGTAGACTCCTCGCTTTGCTTTTCTTTGAACTTTCCGCAGTCTGCACGGTGCACTTTGATCCTCTGTTGAGAAAACTTTTTAGTAGTTGGCATTTTCCCTGCTGGTTCCGGTGAATGTTTATTATCACGTGCGCGCAACACCACCGCATGATCTGGGCATAACCACATTTTTGTTTGTCCATTCAGGGCACCATATTTGCGTCAGCATATAGGTTTTAAAAATCTTTGTGATTATGACGTTGAAAACTTCATATTTCATATCCTCACTAATGAATATTTTTAGACGAAATATTTTATAGAAACACTGTCCAATTTCTATTGTACAATTTGTACTTTATATACTTCAACTATATTGGTAAATAAATTTAAACTGCAGGAAAACTGCATATATAATGTACATATACATAACCGAGTATAAAATATGGTTAAAGTAAAATTTTCATTTTTATATTATAAATCAGATTATTCTAGTGGAAGTTTTCTGCAAACCAAACTCCTGATATGTTGACCACCAAAGAGGTCGTACATTTCTATAACATTTGAAGTAATTTATGTTAACTTAATTTCATGATACGCGCATTTTTCATTGACGAACGTTCTTTTAATTTTTTCAGTTTCAATATCGTGGCCCCTGATCTGTTTTGACTCAGAATTTATGAAGCGACATTAAAGAACGAATATATATATATATATATATATATATATATATATATATATATATATAGTTTAATATAATATTATATATATATAGTTTAATATAATATTATATATATAGTTTAATATAATATTATATATATATAGTTTAATATAATATTATATATATATATATATGTGTATAAAATACATGTGTTTCACATGACTGCGTGGAGGAGACTGCTATTTCTTACAAAAGTTTTTTTTTCTTCAATAATTTTGATATATTGAAAATAATATATTGACATTCTTGAATTCTTTCAATCATCCCACTATTTCTATCTTCTTTCGTTATTTAATGTCGCTTCATAAATTCTGAGTCAATATATATTTATATATATATATATATATATATATATATATATATTTATTTATATATATATACAGTTTAATATAATATTATCAAAGTGTGATAATAAAGCGTTGTTTTTATCCCAAATCTCCTGACAAACTTCTATTTCGTTTCTATTTTTTGCAATAAATGCGTATAATTTTTATTGTGCGTAAAGATCCACAATCTATTATTAATCATTATTTGACTCTCCTATACACAACTCGATTTTTCTATTTATACTCTACAATAACTGTTTATTTATGTCTTGTTGTATTATTTTTGGAAAAGATAAAAGACTATGAGTCCAGGTCATTGATCGAGGAGAGTCACAAAAATTATGGCGACCGCGAAAACAAACTATTTTTAGGTATTTTTCTCTTCTTTTTTTAAATAAGTATCTCTATATTCTTTCGTAAACTTACAGGCAACGGCTTTTAAAGCTCCTTCACTGAATACAATCGTAAATCGTTTAATCCCACGTATCGAATCCGGAATTATACAATGGACAAAAACATTTTCGTCGAAGCTGCTAATATTAGGTCCGATGAACCTAATCTCTAGTTTCTTCTCTTCCCCTGTATATGGTGTAATATTCACCAAATCCGGTTAAAAATATTATGCTCTGTTTAAATATAACATATTTATGTCGAACCTGAATTTCTCTACTTTTTAAATTAATATAAGAATACAACTAAAAGAATTGGTACTTTCAATAAAATACGTAAAATTTGACATATATATTTACAAAAATATGATAATTATTTAATTGTTATATTGAAAATATTACATTTTAGTACTAATGAAAATATTACATTTTGGTAATAATCAATATTTTGACACAAGAAAAACGTTTAGTCACAATCAAAAGTCTTTCCTACAAATATTCCCATTCCTATAAAATTTCATGTTATTCGCAACGTCAACGTCAATGTGGCACGTCTTCCTCTTATCCGATCAACTTCATCTTTTGCAGAAATTATTTTCTTACTCAATGGCACAATTTTAAGGGGAGGCGTGAAAAAATCTCGCAAAAAAAATTTCACCAGGTATAGCTAAGGTCCACCCTAGTAGACACACTAATAAATGCGTGTTTAGCTGCGGATATGAATTTAGTTTAATATAAATTTGGTTGCAGCATAGGCCATCGATATTACATTACGTCTTACGTTTTTGTAATTTTTGCGGTGTGGGCAGATCGCATTGATATGTGATTTATTAATTTATCAATAATAAATATTAAATTAATAAGTTTTTAATACTAAATCTATCAATCATTAATACATCGTGTATTTCCCAACTTTTATAAATAAATCTGATAATTGATATAATTTTGAATCTTCTTTTATGAGTGTTTTAAACACTTTAGCTTTTAATCGAATTTCATAACAATTGTTTATCAGCATGTACCACATATCATTTGATAGCTTTTGTTTTATTCCTTGACGTGACTGTGAGGTTTTATATTTTGCGTGAATAATAAAATGATTAGTTTAAAAAATGTATGAGTTCTAAAGCTGTTAACGATTCCAGCAAGATTTGTGTTGCGTATGCAGAAGATTGCGTTACTGAGAGAATAGTACAAAAATAGTTTTCTCGTTTTAAGAAAGGAATTTATTCAACCGATGATATACTGTGTTGTGGTAAGCCATCTGACTTCGATGAATAGAAGTTGTTCTATCCGATGGTCTACAATAATCATTTTTATATAAAACACTATGGAAGTTTTCAAGCGTGGAATACAAATATAGCTGCTAACAAAAGAAGTAATTCCAAATAGTAATACAGACTACATTGTTAATGAATTTTAATAAATATTTAAAAGGGAGCTTCTTTCTATTTCTCCCTTGACAAAACCGTAACATGTATTAAATAGATTTGTACATTTTATCACACAAAATAAATTTAAAAATTGCGATGTTCCTTTGAATTACATTGCATATTTTCAAGACTCCTGTAATTTCTTTCGGTTCCATCTTTCTCAAGTTTCACTTAGAATCTTTTCATATGCGTAAGTACATACATGTTGTTTCATATTTCATGTTAGGCCCAGTTCATTGGTCGACCTGGAACATGAGAATAATGAAAAAAGTTTGTATAAACGTGTAGGTACGTTATTTGACCTAGTTCGCGAGTTATAGGCATTTCTGAACTCTTGAAATGTGTAACTGCCTTGCTTCCATTAGAACTACGTGAAATAGCCGACTGTGGCCTGAACGGACTTGTGATAGTCATTTTTCAAAGATTCTTCGCCTTTCATAAAAATTCTTGCTTTTATTCATTCATAGTTTAGAAAATATTAACCAAAAAAGGGGAACACATAAGCTATATTAGCACCACCTATGAATCTTTAAAAATATTGTTTACTTTATTTTAATGTCACTTGTGTAAACAGACAAGTAATGCTTGTATTTAACTTTTTTTTCTATCTCTATTTCTTTCTCTACTTTCTACTTCTATCTTTTTTCTTTCTTAACAAAATAACTTATTCATTTTGTCTACTCTTATATTATTAAATAAGTTATCTTCTCCATTCTTGTATTACAGTTTATCATAGAAAGATTTTTGGTTTACTTAATAGATTATACTAGAATCTTATTATAAGTTCATTGAAAGTTTGGTAACAATATTGTGTCCGTGGCAATCAGCCGACGCGACGTGGCACTCAAAGTATTGATTGTAGAAATGTTTCACGTACTCCTCATCCTTAAATATCAGCTATTAAAGAGCAGCTATAAATAATAAAGTATATTCTAGTGTATTCTAGTATATTCTAGTATATTCTAGTATATTCTAGTGTATTCTAGTCTATTCTAGTATATTTCAATATATTCTAGGGTGTTCTTTTTGTCTTTGACTTTAGCATATCGCGCCATTGTCGTACTCGATCGGAATGAGTGAGAAAGGATGATTTAGTCGCATGAAGAGATTCAGTGGACTGGGTCTGGTGGACACACGTGATTCGCCAGTGAACCACTTGGCCGGAGTTCAAAAACTTCCGAAAGTTCCTTTAGCGAACAAGTCCAGTGCCTAACGAGCTGGGAGTGCGTCACACTCCTCTTCTGGAAGGCGCCGCGCCGCAACCTGTTTTTTCAATGCTTGCCGTCGCCTTAGTGGGCGCTTACAGTGTACGCGTTACGAATGTAACGTCACACGGTTATGCCTTTACTACCGGCTTTCCTGGTTGCTCGTCCGCATTTCATTTTCAGACTCCGGTCGTCCTAAAGTGGGACAGAACTTCTTGGCTCCTCGGGCCTTCGCGTTGTTACCAACTACTTTTTTTGTTTTCTTATTATTAATGCAATTTGAATCTCAAGGAAGAGATTATTTTGCAGTGATGTACAGACGTTTCAGTACATTATAATACTTTATATAGTACAATTCAAATTATAAACAACCGTATGCCTACTACACAAGCAGGTCAAAAATGCATTCTTAAATCTCTAATTTACAGTCATTCAGAAAGGAGTAGGTCAGTTTACATATCTCTACCGTAGGTCTGGAGAGTAGGACATTACATGAGAGCGGAAGAAAAAGATGTAGTTTTTGTAAATGCTTGACAAATTTTTATATCTGTCCTTCAAATGTGGGACGTTGCCATAGAACATGGTCAATATCTCGAGTTTCATAGCCGCATTGACATTGTGGATCGTTTATTATGCCAATTCGAGCAAGGGAGCTGACAAGATTGTAGTGTCCTGATCTGTATTTGTTTATAGTCGTTATAATTTCACGTTAGAGATATTTGTTACCGTACCACGATTGTGATTTTCGATTATGATAGCGTGTGAAGTAATTTACGCCTTTAATTAAGTCTTCTTTTTCTATAATATTATATGTGTTTTGTGCTGCCGCTGATTTAGCCGATTCCCTTAGATCAGTGTAGGGAATTTTGACGGGGTTTGTACGGATCGCGTTTACCGCTATTTTCGTTAATGTGTCTGCACTCTCGTTGCCCAGAATCCCAATGTGAGCCGGTACGCAGTAGAATTTAATTTTACTATCGTTTTGGATAGTAAAGTGGAGGCGAATTTGCACCCTGCACCCCACTGACGAGATTTTGTGCCAACTCTCGTTGCGCGGACAATACGTTGTAACGGACTGTAGGTAAGGGACTGTAGAGAAGTCAAAAGAGAGGTGAGGATATAAGAGATAGTGAGCGGGAGAAAATATAAGAAGGTGGACAATTGCTTAAGGAATCTGGAGAAGGAAAGAAAAAGAAAAATGGGAGAGGTTCTCGCAAGGAGGGGACAGGGGAATAGGAAATCCAAAAAGTAATACAGTCAAGGTTGCAATAGATATGGTAAACAGGGTAGATAGGAGAGGAAAATTAATTAGAAATAAATAAAGTAAGGAAGAAGAGGAAGTAAATAAGAACGAGGGAATGAGTGAGTGAATCTGATTAGATTAACCCTTAGCGAACGGAAATTATTTTTAGCATACTTCTTGATGGGTCGAATAAATTTTTCTTATGAAACAAAATTGTGTATTGAATAGTTAAAGCATATGAATTACGTTAAGGGAAACGAGTTGTGTCCAGTATAAATTTGTTTGATATTTTTTGAGAGTAATAATTTCTTTAAAAATTATTCGCAGTCGCAGCACGATAAAATTGCTTGGGCGACTAACAGTTGACACTAATATCCCTAGGAAGCGTACATGTTCGCTTGATTTAATTGTTGTATTCTTAACACTTATTTCTGTTTGCCCTGATTGAACATTGAGTCTGTTGAAATGTTTTAACACGGTTTTATGAGATACCAACTACTTTAATGCTCCAATTGAAGTCCGTTCCCTTTTAGTCGTGTGTTATTGCGCATCCGAATTCCTGTTTCGTTTTATCGACGACATGTTTAATGCATGATACCGGTGAACTTGCTCAGATAAGGTATAACGCAGCGTGTTTGTACGGTTGACAGAATATTTGCTTGCCTCTAATTGCTAAAATTGGAGTACAATGAGTGTACATAGTTTTCGAACACCGGTAAATGTTGATCCATGTATAGTATCGTTAATTCATAAATTTGTTAATAAATATGCCACAATTTGTGTATCTTACAGCGAGTCTTTAGAAAACGACTTTTATGAACTTATGTATCCATTGTTCTGTGAATTGTGCTTCTTCTTGTTAGTCACTTTAGTTTGGATATTATACACTTAATTGATTATACACTTTTCTTTATTTTTTCTTTAATTCGTCTTACGTAATTTTTATTGTACATCTCCATGTTTACATATAAGGAGTGGGTTACACACTACCGGCCAAAACTAGTTCTTGCTCTTACTGTGAATTGAGTGAAACATAAATTAAGAAACGAATAAACAGTTTGAGCTATACATTTAACATAATATTTGAAACATCGGAACAAGTAACTGAGTAATTAAACTATTAGAGACACAATGCGAGAAATACAGGGTGTTCGGTAACTGGTGGTACAAGCGAAAAGAGGGTGATTCTACGCACGGGTGGAACCCCTCAAACGCCTGCTTCTCCCACCAACCTCTCTTTCATGCGCGAGGTCTGCGTACTGTTCGCGACGGACGAAGCACTTCCTTCCACTCTATGGTAACAGCGAATGCTGGTGGGGGGCAGTGGGCGCTATGGTGGGGACAGTATTGTCTCAATTGAGAAAAAAATGCCCATCCTTGATGTAGATAGAAATCGGCTGTCGCGTCTGATCATGACCAACCAATTCTACTCTGTGCATATACATACAATACTAATGCACACGAACCCAATTAATCTTTAAATTCGATTTTCTCGAAAACAAAGCCTCATATGAACAAATTTTATTGTATATTTTCAACTTATTTTTTCATGTAGAATCACCCCCTTTTCGCTTGTACCACCAGTCACCGAACACCCTGTATATTTATTTTCCATGTGACAGATAATGTAATGAAAATTTGTGATTTTAACGTAAACACAATTTATGCAAACGATTCTATTATAATAATTTGATCGTCTACTATACACTGTTGTATACTTTTTTAAAATTCATCTATTCGTTTTTGTCATAAATGCATAAAATCCGTAGCCTAGCGATGGCTTATGAATATATTTATGATGTGTGGAGGGTGTCCACTGCAATCAGCGTAAAACCAGAGAAAAGGAGCTGAATTCCGAATTGATGGAAGTATTCTCCTTGCGTTACCAGTTTTATGCTATCGTAAATCGTTTTACGTCTTGCCACCAAGTGCGGCTGGTTCCAATAGTCACACCCAATCTCTTTCCCCCTATTATCGCGATCGGAAGGGAGACAAGCAGGCAGTAGTGTCAGGTGGACAGTACGCAGGCGCAATTGTCGTCGATTAATCAGCCCTTGTTCCCCCAAATTGGAGATGGCAAGTAAATCTCCCGTTTGCAATAACGTTGCATATAATTCGCGCATACGTGTCTACTTCGATCATCATTTGCGTCAATGGATACGTGTCTCGGGAGTAATAGATATGCAAGGAACATAGATGTATGAACTTTCTTCTTCTAAGAATATAATTTCAATTCATACGTTTAATAGGTTCTCAAAATTCATCTGTTATATAATAATGAATAACACTTCACCATGTATATCCTATTTCTTTTCAAATCATTTTCTTACGGTCATATACAGAGTGGCCCACGCAACTTGCATACCTCTATAACTTCCAAAGTATGCGTTGCACAAAAAAGTTTTGTGCACAGAAGTTGCATGATCTGAAGAGGTGAGTTATGTAGTGTATTTATTTTTTTTATAGGTGGAAGCGTTTCGGAGATTTGAATGTCGACTTTGTTTTTTTAAATAGAATACTATATTTTTTATGCCAAAATATAGACGAATGTCGAATTCTGAGTGAAAAAGTATTCACATACATTAGCCCTAAACCTAATAACTAACAAGTAATTTCACTTTACTTTCTGAAAATTTTCAAAAAAATTTTCACTTTATTTTCATAAAAAATAAATATACTACATAATGTACCACTTCATATCATGCAACTTCTGTATACAAAACTTTTTTTAGACACAAGTTTCGTCGACCATCCTGTACAGGTACATGATAGTACATAAAGATAGCATACCTCACGTTTTTGCATACATTATAAAATTTTCAAATATGATTGATAGATTGCGCATATACTGTACATTTTTATTTTATAATTATTGCGATTATAATTATAATTACTACAAAGATGTTTCCATTAGAAATTATTGAATAAATTTATTCATTTAAGCACATAATGTTATACAAATTGCGGGACATCTAAATAAATTCAGTCTTATAATTTTTTTAAAACAACGTATACCAGTCACATTTTGGGATCGGTACAATTATTGTTAAGGTGGTCATATATAAATAGACGCTTCATTATTTCATATAGTGTTGAGAATACGAAAAAAATGTTCAATAGAAGTTACATGATACAAGAGAGTATATCAGTGAACACAGACTTTTGTTTATATCACGAATTTAAGAATAAAAATGGTCAAGTTTTGTCTTTTAAATGGAAATATTATACCTTTTGTTATATCTTTCAGTTTTACATGCAATATACACGCAAAATGTTTAAATTACAAACACAAAGTATTATCCATGTACATTGTGTTGCAAAAAGATTGTAGTGGAAAGTGTTGACAATACTTACTCGTGATGAAATATTGAAACTTCAAGCTTAGCCTTGCTAGTGTGATTATCTTGTTCTAGGAAATACAACCAGGGCCGCTGCGTGGGTAAGAGGCGCCCGTGTGCAAAAGAAAAGCGCCCTTTTCTATGATATAAGATTTGTGAATTACAAGAAAATAATTCATTTCAATTCAAAAAATGTTTATTTAGTTAGGAACAAATACATACATAGAACCACAGAAAATAGAACATAAAGACAATATTGATTTATTATAATTATCCTCTTATTATACATTATATAATTATTTACATATTAATACTTCGCGCTCACCTCGCGTCGCTGCTCCGCGTGGCCGCCTACAAACTACTTTCGAGAAGCTTCTAGAATCTAGAATCTGTATATTAGGTTGTCCCATAAGTTCGTGCCGAAATAGTAAAACAGTAAACGGCACGAACTTATGGGATGACCTAATATAAATTATAGAAAGCACATATAAATTATAGAAATTATCGTAGTGACATGGCGCCCCTTCGATGAGGCGTCCGTATACGGTGCACAACCTGCACATCCGCACGCGGCGGCCCTGAATTGGGATCTGACATGGGGGCGTGGACAATATATATAGCTATACAATATGGCGACGAAAAGCTTGGTCTTAACATTGTATTGATATCTTTTTTTTTGTTTTTACTTAAAATGTTTGAAAGGAAGGAGAAAACTTTGTGTTGAGGGAAAAGCATCGGTATTGTGGGCAAATCCAGCTGAGGATGGCAGTGTTAAATTTAAAACTAACATATTTTGTTATATATTCTAAGTTTGATAAAAAATATTTAGCTTTAAAAGTTACAAGAAATGACAGTTTTATTTCTTCAATGTTGACTAAATTAAAAAGTATTTATTATACGAATATGTTACATAAAATTTGTTTATTGGAAAAAATATGTGATGAGAGTCAATAGATTTAAGAAATAATAACAAATGACGAGAGTACAGACTTAATAAATATTGACAAGTTTAATGTTACTTCGAAAAGATATATTTATTAAATATATGAAATAAATACATGTATAAGAATCCATAAAGTATGTTTTGTCAAATAATTCATTTTACACTAAAAATTTGTTTTTTAACATACCTTCTAAATTTACAATTATAATTTTATAAATTTCGAATCGCTTAGAATTGGTGAGGACATATTAATTGCACCACAAATAATTGTACAAATATCTTCTATTAGAGGCACGAATGCTACAGGCATCACTGAACCAAGAATTTTGAAAGTCTTTATACGCTGGTTAGGTCTTTCAATATGCACTCTAGCTTTAGCTATTTAAGCTGTTAAAATAGACTGTTCTCTGCTAAATTGTTTCTTATATTTTAAAAATGGAGGTCTTATAAATTTCAAGCAGTTCACTTCACATACTTCATTTCAAAGTGTGGAAACGGTGCAACAAATTTTTGCTCGCTCTACTATCACAATCTTTCACTGCACAGTAATCAAAATTTTTTTTGCTACGCGGTGGAAAAATTGGAACTTCCATAACGTTATTTTTAATTAACACCTGTTTTAACACTGTAAGTTTATACTGTAATTAACACCTGTTAACATTGTAAGCTGCTATAAGCCAAGCCAAGCCAAGTTTAGAGTATTTCTACTTTTCGGCGTCAGACGGCGCCACTCAAAATGTCAGATCCCAATACAACTTACATTTTGTTGAGTGGGCGGCCACGTAATTTAGGCATAATTACAATAAAGGTACAATCCTGCAGCAAACCAGTCTCTTTATTCGAGAGAGGAAGTATACTTACTCGCATCGAGGTTCGTCAAGCAACTCGTCCTTTGTCCCTGTTATATCGTCGTCCAGGCAACGACGATATTGCAACGGGACTGCCAAGCGTGCCATATTCGTAACAATATTTATTATATGTCTGCATTTACTTTAATGCTTAAATATTTATAACAAAATAGTCGACTTTTATTTCGTTTTAAAAGACGTAAATACGGGTTTTTTTAGTAGATTTTAGGAGTCGATATTACACAGTATATCTCACGCAGCTGGAACAGTTTGTACCTTCTAAACGGTTGGAAATAGAAGAAACTGTTGTAGATCAAAGTTAAATGCTATCGGACGGTGGATAATATGCAAGTGACATTATACGCTTTTGTGCATTGCTGCATCAGAATATTGCAACAGCCCTTTTTTTTAATGGACACCTATGTTTCTGACTACACTGATTGATGCAGTTTTCTGTGCTGTAGGTAAAAGTAATAACGTACTTATTCCCCAAACTTATTCGTATTGTAGCTAAAAATGTTGCTGATTTTTTAATAATTTCGATGTATCGGCAAGTGTCCTGAAGTATAATGTTTGCAACTTTTAGCTACGATAACTTCCTAACAAATAAGTTTAGGACATATGCAGGTTAATATTTTTATGTAGAGCACAAAAACCTGCGTCAATCGGTGCAGTAAAAAACTGTTACATTTTCCGATGCACCGATGCACAAAAGTGCATAAAGTCAATTGAATATTACACGCCGTCCGATACCAACTTTGATCTGTAACAGTTTCTTCTATTTGCAACCATTTAGAAGGTACAGCCTGTTCCAATTGCATGGGATACCCTATATAGGATCAGATTAATAATCTTTTGTGCCTTTTTGTTTTATCCATTATTCATTAATGCACATATTTAATTCGTTTCAAATCTTCTCCGTTTACGAACGATGCTTTTATGTATTTTTTCAAGAAAGCGTACTGTACATCATTGAAGTTAATTGACTGCAGATTCTCAAATTGAGCTATTTTCGAGCAATGTGAAGGGCTGCGCCCTTAGTTTCGAGTAAGGGTCGGCGCAGGGCATTGAATGGTTATCGCTATAAAGGTACTTTCAGCGTTTGACACGACCATTATCAAAGTGTCCGTTAAGCGATAGTGGGTATTAAGCATTAAGCGTCCGGTGATTCCGTCCGAAATTGGCGGTAGCAAGCACGGCTCCCTGTTTCGATAATGCCACCGATAAATCGTGTATAGAGGACAAGCCCGGTCGTCATTTGGGATGTCAGTGTCAGGCGATTCGGAGGGGGCGGCAGACTGAATTACATACCCGTTTGCTTCTTGCGTGCGTTTTATGTATATAATATATTCGCCGGCGTGAAAAGGCCGCGACGCGTTTCTTCGGTAATCGCACGCGATTCGCAGCACCGCGAACACGGCCGACGCCTGTCATTCACCGATGCAATTTGCGTCGAATCGCTTCATCCAACGGGGGTAGACTTTTGAATCGTTTATACACCCCATTAACGAGATTTCCGTTTCGAGGGGTGAAACTTCTGTTTCAAATATTTAGGGTAAATCCGCCTAATTGCGTAATGTCGGATTTCAGAAGCATTGCCAAAAAGTAGAGACATGCTTTCTTTTAATAAAACCGATGTCAAATGGAGCTTTTACTTGTGAGATACCCGGGTTACCAATGAGATAACCCGTAACAAAAAATTACCCGGGTACCCGAGTATTCGGGTGAACAAACATTACCCAGGTATCTCATGAATAGACTGCGAATCTTTTTGCAAAATAAAAATTGCAAGAAGCAGAAAACATTACGATTACTTATTTTCTTATTTTTCTCCCATAATAACTCTTGTAACTAGTTGTGAGACCAGATGAGATACTCGGGGACTCGAGGACACGGCTATCTAATGAGATATTCGGGTACTCGAGGACACGGCTGTCTAATGAGATACTCGGGTACCCGGGTACACAGGTGCTCGGCTATCTCATAAGATACCCAGGTAGTTTTGCTTTACCTGGGTATCTCATGGGTACTCGGATAACCGGGTATCTCGCATGCCCGAGTAAAGGTACTAACCCTAATGTCAATGCGTGCCAAAATTAATAATTCAACTGTCATCCTCTAGATCAGGCAGTTCCAACCAGTAGCTCCGGAGCTATTCGAGGCACTTTCCCCGCTTAGGTTCTTCCCGCACTCTTAGACTTCATCGTTATAATGTATAGTAGTGGAAAGCTCTCATAACGAGAGCCGCGCGGCGCTTGCAACACTCACTAACTCTACGGCTGTACCGTACAGAGCCTCTACGTCAGGCATGTCCAGAAGTAGCTCACTTGGAGGCAAATTCGAGGGAGACGCCTACTTCTCCCGTCCGCGCGTCTCGCTCCCCGTGGCAGCCGTAGTCCTCCGAGCTCCTCAGACCCGTGCCTACCGCTTGCGGCCAGTGATGGTGCATGGTCTCGGTTTTTTCGCGCATGCGCGAGTAAATGCAGAAACGTACCGTACGTCTTATGTTTGTGGGGAAAGTAGGCGAGAACTGTTATTGGCGGAAAACCGTACAGAAGAGTGCAAGACGACACGACGAGGCGACCATACTTCGAAATTTTGGTGTGTTAATGTTAATATATTCGATTTCATAATGGCAACTAGTATTAGACAAGGAGCTACTTGTCAATTCATATTTTAAAATCGAAAAAAATTTTGCGAAACTATGCGGGGTGACTAAGGTACCCCATTTTAGCCCAATTTTGTACTTTACTGACTAAAATCGTCAAGCATGCGCGAGAAAACCGAGACCATATACGATCACTGCTCGCGGCATGTACTGCGTGTGGCGCGGTTGGGGCGACTCCCGGACCCACGGTAGACACGGGTCTGAGGAGCACGGAGGACTACGGCCGCCACGGGGAGAGAGACGCGCGGGCGGGAGATGTAGGCGTCTCCCTTGAATTTGCCTCCAAGTGAGCTACTTCTGGAGATGCCTGCTCTACGTAGTAGTGGGAAAATATTCGATGGTGGGGACCTTGTAGTTCTCGGAGGGTAATACGTTGGAACTCCCTGCTCTAGATATAAATTCAACAATGAATTGGCAGTTTAAAAGAAAATTAGATTTACCCTAATGTGTGAAAGAAAAATGACCAATAGCAAAGCAGCATTTCCTTGTTTACAAAGAGGACATAACAGAACTAGCTACTTCTGTCACATCGCAAATTAATTAATGGGGAAGAGATAGACAATATAACCTTAAATTATTTTTAATTGTTATTTATTTGAATTATTATTTCATTGATCATCTGGTTCTTAAAAAAACTGAAGGACATCTCATTCGGATATTGTTTTTATTTTCCCTGGTTTTAAAAATCTCAAGCTTGATAAATATGGATCCGAAGAAATCGTTTATCTCACGCACTTTCCCAGAACATTGTGACCTTATTTCTAGGAACGTCGCAAAAAGTCGCGAACCATTTTTTGGTTTATAACATTCATGTTTACGTCTAGTTCTAAACGTAAACAAAACAGTAGTACTCAAAAGACTAATAAAAAACAAAAAAAATTAATAATTAGCGTCCAAATTTGTATCCTTTTAAAAATTTCTTTAATTTGAAGTAATGTATTTACCGCACTAATTAATATTTATACGATAAAACTTTAAAAAATCAGGGATTATATACAAAAATAACAAAGAAATAGGACACCAATTTTTCCTTAAATAGCATATGTTGCAGTTGTTTTCAATGTCAGTTTTTCTTTTGAAGTTCCGTCGTAATCTATGATCGATGTATTTCAATGCTGCTATATAAAGTTTTTAAAATATCTAAAAACAAAATTAACTTCAAAGTTCCATTGAGTTTTAAAGTGTTAATATAGCTAACCATGCATATTATGGATGAATTTGCTTCTAAATTGTTCATACACAATATAGCTTAAATTAACGATGCCGTGATAATATAATATATTACTACTGATTAATAATTAGTTGCCGATTAGTTGTCCGAAATATGTAAAAACGTAAACATATTCTATGTTATTCTGTGTTAAGTACTTAATTTGTTGTGTCGTCGACTCTTCATAGAATACATATAAATATTTGTGTTTGATTCCAGTTTGCATAATTTCGTGAAAAATATCTTTATCTGAATAAGTATTATTAGTCCAATTATTGTTAACAACTTAAGAAAGGGTTTTAATGAATTATATCGCTTTTTAACTTTTATTCACATTATTTCATTCTATTCAAACCAACAAGGTACATTTCGATATGAACATTTATCTTAATATAATGTAATATAATAAATTAATTCATTGGACGTTACAGAAAAATATTAAATATTTTCTAACCGCATATATCAAAGGAGTATATGGAATAAAATGACAGCTTTATTTTTTCCCTTAAAAATGAACGTTTATTTAAGTACAAACGATAACTACTACTTGTACATATCGAACATGTGAATAACACACCTGGAGAACCACATTCTTCGTGACCCAGATGAAAACAGGAAATGCATTGGATCCATTTTTCACCATTATTATCACTTGTAATTGCCCCCATAAAATTAACATTATGTATCATTAGCATCATTAACATCGTCGTCTGGTATTAAGTGTTCCACATTACGAACGCTCAACGTGTTCCATATTGGATACATTCGCATGTCGAGAGAAACATCAAAATTACTTATATTATTGTAAGAAGAAAATAAATTGTACAGTCAATTCCTTCTGAATACTCAAATAAATATGTTTAATGATAAGTTCTACGAAAGCATTATTTTTAACTTCATTAAAATACACGGTGTATTTTATGTTTTTATGGTGAAATTGTGTCGATGACTTTTAAAATCGTAGGTAGGAAGACTGAAAAGGTTTAATCCTTATGTCAATAACCGGGTACCCGGGTACCAACTTTCAAGACTTCTTTAACGTTTTTATTAACTAATAGAAAAATTATTGTAGATTTTATGTTCTTAGATGGTGACAGAATAATTTAAATTTGAGGCATAAAAATATACATTAAAATTATGAAGTACAACATCAACTAATATCGTAGAAAACTTTGTTAAGAATGTCACTGTTTTATTTTCAATCTTTTACAATTATTAAAGAAGAATTGGTCCTTTACTTTGACTTCTATGTATTACAACTTACACAGAAAATTTTTATTTTGCATAAAAATCCAGAGTCTAGTGATGAAAAGCAAAGCTGTGCTGAAACAGTTAAGGTAAATTGAATGATCGCTTAACGAGATATCATACACACCAGCTCTCGAAATTTTGTCTCGAGAAAACCCTATTTCAAGTTTTACGGATTGTTGTAAAATGTATAAGAGGTGCTCCACCTCGAGGATTGTAACATTGCCAATTTTTCAAGTGACTCTACAGCAGTGTTTCTCAACCTATGATCCGTGTTGAATTTTGGATGAGCCGGAAAATGATAGCTGCTGCCTTACACAAACTTACATATTATCTTAGATTGTTATTTGTTACTTTGGGTAATATAAATATAAATGTTTTTAGATAGAAAGAGCCTATTTTACTTAAAATCGTCAATTCTGTATTTTGTCATAACTAAAACGAGAAAGATAGAAGAAAAATAGAATAGACTCCGTAACATAACAAATTAATGCGAGATTTTGTCTTTATGAATTTGTTGTTCATTCACAACCAAACCACATTATATTAAAGGCTTCAAAATATAATAATTTCCATCAGTTTCTATACAACTATACTATTTTACAGATAACTGACGAATCCAATGAACAGTTTGAATATTAAACAAAGTTACCCTTGTACAGCTACATTAATTTGTGCAGCTGATATTTGTTATAAACTATATATTCCGGAAAAAGAAGATCAAAACTGAAAAAACAACATATGAACACATGAACAACCAAAGCTCTTTTTAAGCTAAGTTTTGTTTATAAATTAGTGAATAGTTCACATAGTTTATTTAAAAATCAAAAAATTATATAAAATTATATATCATATTATATACAGGGTGGTTCTTTTAAGTAAGGCCACCTAAATGTCTCTTCAGCTTATTGAGATGCAACAAATATTTTCTACGTAATGTGCATGGTGTCAAAAGACCAATATCTGGCAAGAATATTTTTTTCGGAGTTATCAAGGTCATCGGTGATTTTTGACACAAACTTTAATTTTCCAAGATCAAGGTCATTTCAAGGTCATGTTATTATACATATCTGAATGTATTTTTCGATCAGCTATACGATGCAATAATTAAAAAAATGTAGTTATGTGTCAAAAAACACCGATGACCTTGTTAACTCTAATATTAGTCCTTCAACACACCATGCACATTATATAAACAATATTTTTTGCATCACAATAAGCTGAAGAGATATTTAGGTGGCCTTACTTAAAAGAACCACCCCGTATAATTCTATAAAAGTGAGGAGGGCTAAAGCCGAAAGGCAAGGTGATATAATAAATACTAATAAACGGTATTGAATGTGACTTTTCATATGTAAAATTTATTATCAAATATGCATGATTTTATCCATTTATACGTATGATATGCAGTTACTTCAGCCTCCGAAATTCTTAAAAATAGTATATTACGTAGAATTACAGTAAACAAATGATCGCAAGGCAAAAAGATGAGGAACTGCTGCTGCACAGTACTTCAGGTTTCCATATAGAGGGTTTTTGTGAACCCTAAACGTAGCGGCCTCCTTAATTATCTATAGTACGTGGGTAGTGCGTGTTTAAGCAAAGGAATTAACGTGAAACGTTTTGTGTGTCCGCAGGAAGTGGAAAGAACAATATAGGCCGCGGTCGTAAGCTGGATTAAAGACCGACATCATGGAACGTTACGAGGAAGAAGCCGAGGACAGTGACAACGAGACAGACCCAGAGCAGCTTTTGAATGAATGGCTTGGCGAATTGGACAGCTTGACAGTGGTAAGTCCTTGGAAAACTAGAAATATGTATTATTTAGGATAATAAAATTAAACCATGACAAACCACATTGTTCCCACAACGCATTACAGTAATGCCTCGATATATGTGAAAACTTTGGGACCGAAATCTCATTTATATCATACATAGACACTAATTCCTTAATCTTTTGTCTCCAGCGTATTGGCGAAACAATACTAATTCAATGATAGAACTTTTACGTTTAATAATTTTTTTTAAGTTTTTACCAATATATTCGTGACATTTTTCTGGTTGAAATGACATCATACACGATACAATTTGGACGATTATTACTTGTTTAATTCACGATACGGTAGAACACCGTATCCGACCTTATCATTAGAAATAAAAAATAAATAAAATAGAATAAAAATGTTCTAGGTTGAAAGAAATATCTTGATTTTGAAAGTAGGATTGCTTCGAGTGCAAAGGGTTAATACAATACATGCTTCTTTTCTAATATTCTGTGAAACTCGTTTCATTGTGGTACTTTAAAGTATTTCATACAAGACTAGTATAGCCCGCGCAACGAGAGTTGGCACAGAGAAACTTGTGGGTACCACGTGATGCTCCCACTACGCGCTACACGCCTTCCGCGATTGGCCGAATCGCTTGATGAAGACAGCAAACGAGCGTATTGAGTGTGACTGTAACAGAGAGATGTGGTGACCATGAAGTAAGATGGTGGTGACGCTGAGCACCTATGTCGGCCGTTCCCGCCAAAACGTAAGCGTAAGAGTGGGATCGATTGATCAGTGGTGGGATCCGCAGCCTTGCGTCAAGAGTGGGGACTCGCCGTTCTCCCTGCACCCCACTCACGAGATTTTGTGCCAACTCTCGTTGCGCGGACAATACAGATTGTGCTTCTAGTATTCTATGACTAGTAGATGTGAACACATCTAACCTTACTATTGTTGATATTTTGTGTCAACGGTTTTTATACAAAAAGATTATATATATCTTCTTGTTAATATTTTGAATTCGAGCAAAAATTGAGTCAAGAATAAAATACTGTAAGTCGTAAATTAAACGTAATAGAACCAATACATTAGTCGTTTCTCAAACTACAGTAAATGTAAAATTATATGCTACTTGAAATCTATGGGAATCGCAATAAATACACAGATAATGATTTAAAAATAATTTTTTTCATTGGTTCAATTTTGCCCTGACTGTACGTAAATACATCTCGCGGTAGTGGGGTTCCACAAATATCGTGTATATTTCTTTCACATATACCGAGACATTACTGTATCTCGACGATTATACTCGGTGTAACAAAGGGGCAGATTTGAAACTAGCTATTGGCAGAAAAGTAGGGAGCGGTTCATTGGAAAGCCAGCTAGTGACGACTCCGCGGTGCCGTTGCTCAATTGGTGTCAATTGACACGTAGCCTAACTAATTCGTAAGTAGGACCGTTCGCATGAAAAACGATGCGTCGTTGGTGTTCCGAGTGCCGCAAAAAGGCGTAATTCGTTGTTTCTGACCCTAACATTGTCTGATCCACATTTCACCAGATCCAAAGTGCTCCACTTACAGAAGAAGTAGTAGACGCCGCCTCGCGTCGCGTTGGTTAGCGTGCAATTTAGGCAAAAAGTAGTTCTCATAACAATACTCTAAATAAACATTTTCTAAGTCAATTGTACGAAATGAAAATTAAATAAAAATGTACTTTTCCTCTTGATAATTTTAACAAGCCGAAAATAGCGTAATTGTTACTGATTCAGTTTTGTTATACAAATATAGATAACATCCATAGTAACTCATGAAGAGTGAAAACATTTCTGAAGCTGTGGAGAAAACAGTTTCAACATCTGCATATGCTCACATCTGCGTATTTCACATTGATTGAATACCCTAGTATTTAGTCATAATATGTTACCTGTTGTAATTTGCAACATTTTTCCATCGAAATAATATGTGTAATATTTATCACTTTACCCTCCAGTGCACGAGATAAAGAGTACCCAATTTTCCGTTCACATTTCTTCTAAAAACTGAGTTTTTCATACATATTACAATTGCTTTTATACTCTATAAAACTACTACTAACAGAGCAAAAATTTCAAGATAATTTTAAAAAATTTAAAACGGTATAAATTCAATTCATGGATCTCGCAGACGAATTATGAAGCAAAAAATAAATGTGATGAACAATTTTGCAAAAACTAGTTTATATCAAAGCTACTTCGAAAACTGGGATTAATATTTCAGTTTACTCTCTTATTCAACATCCAATCTAAGAGATCGAGCATTCATGACGAATTTCTAGAATGAATTTTACGCACAATAAAACAAGACATCAATCTGCGCGTGTAATGTAACGAATCGATTTTCACGATGTGGTCGATAGCCCCTGAGTATACAGGCTCGTGGTACGGCACAATGACAGGCCGCAAAACGACAAATTGTCGACAATTGACGCGGCTGAACGATTGCAACGTGAACTTTGCCCGGTGAACTGTTGCATTCATTGTTAGACCAGCATCCGATGAATTTTCACTACTTTGTGACTCCTGGTTCCCATTTCAAAATAATTCAATACAAAACTCGTACACTCTGTTGTGTTTGTTTCAAAATTTGTTGATTCGAGCAACGATTCTGTACCAAATACTAAATTTTCTAAAAGTTAATTAACATTGCTGTAAAATGTAGATAAAGTGCAGAATATTTGGAATGCCAGTTTGTTTAAGATGAATAAAAATGTAAAGCAAAGAATGGGAATAAATAAAAGTATATAATATCATAGGGAAACTAATAAACTTATACATATATGTTACGGTAAATGTGATTAATCCGGTGATTATGTATAATTACCAGTTATTATATATAATTGTTACGGGTAATGTAATGAATCGGAGATTATCCATAATTTTTGGTGATTATGAATAATCTCCATTACCCAGACCTAACCCATTTTAATTATGTCATAGCTTTTGAGTTTTTGATAATCAGCGGGTATTTTGCCAGAAGTTTTCAATTTTAGTGTCGAAATAACATTTGCCAGCAGCACATATTTTTGTTTTGCCATGAAGCCGGTGATTATGTATAATAATCGGATTAATCGAATTAACCGTAACATAATCACCACTAAGTTTGGTCTGTGTTATGTCTAGGTAAGGTCCTAAATATTCAAGAATTCATCACATTTACCAATTATTTACCTAACCCAGACCAAACTTAGTGGTGATTATATATAATAACTGGCAATTATACATAATCACCAGATTAATCACATTTACCGTAACATACAGTCACTCCCATTAATATTCGTACACTCTTAAAAAGACGATAACTTGTTTAATATTGGACCATACGACTTGGACTTTTTTGAGAAGTTAGAATAATTAGTTTGCTACATGACGTGAACAAGAAATTTGAAACAATTGTAATTGGTCGGTATTGCAGAGGAAATTGTGAAAAGCTGCAATTTTTACCATCTTCAAACAGTTGTAGCTCATTGCAACGTTTGATGATTTTGGTGAAATATTCAGAGTGTATACAGTTGACACAGATCTACAAAACGTATTTGTTGAATTTTCAATATGGACCCACATAGAACAGTTATAAATAACAACTTTTAGTATTTTCTTTGTAATCTCGACCAATTACAATTTTTTCAAAATTTCTTTTTTTCAACGCGTAGTAAATTAATTGTTCTAATTTCTAAAAAAAAAAAATCCAAGTCACATGATCCAATATTAAAAACGTAGTCGTTTTTTAGAGTGTACGAATATTAATGGAAGTGACTGTATACACTCTGTACCACAAGAAGGTGTTGGCGATGTATCTTCAAAATTAATGTATTTGTGAAAAATGTAATATAGACCGAAAGTACATTTCTCATAGGAATACGCTCTTAGACTGCATTAATATAAGCAAATGGACTTTGTAAAAGAATATGACTTTAAACATCGAAGCCGCGTATGCCGAAATTGCATGATAGAGAACGTTTCATTGTGATTGACTGGCTATCCCGGTCACCAGATACAAATTCCATTAAACATTTTTGGTCTATTATGAAGTAGAAGCATACAGAAAAATGTATGTTCAAATTCAGACATTTTAATTGACTGTATTCGAAAAATATGGAGGTCACTAATTGCTTCGTGCGACAAAATTAGTAGAAAGCACATCAAAACGTTACCAAACGTCCATTATTAACACTAGGTTTACTGAGCACTAAAAGCGAATATTTTACATTACTAATAAGGAGAATGTGTCCATCCAAATTTACGGCAAGTAGCATTGGTATATACAAATTGTTATTTTCTGCTTCTCTATTTGATTATTCCAAAAATATTTACATTTGCAAATAGTTTTCTAAATACAGACAAATATTATATTACGACAGTAACATAGTTCGCAAGCAAACGTTTGCATTTGCAGTCGTGAGCTTTCATTATGCAAATCTAAGGTTACCGCCCATCTCACTATTGTGGAGGTGAAAGTGCGACTTAGTATAACCCACGGGGTTACTGGATCTACTGGAGGCATGTGAATGTTTCTTTGCGCTCATAACGTGATTTATACATAGAATCCTATGTGAATAATAGTTTGACAAAATGCTTTTGGTGAAGATTAACTAAATTTTTAATTGCGTTGCTGCCAGATGGTTTAAGAGTTAATATTGTATATTATGATTTGTTCGATCACGTGTCTTTTGCACCATTGATAGAATAACTGCATAACTTTTCTCATGTTGTTCTTCATTTAATCCTTACTTATTACGATAATCTTATTATCCATCTGTTCCACACAGACTGTTGTGGTCCATGTAATTTTATTACCACCAAAATACTAAACGATATACTTTTTTCACAAAATTGTATATTGAATTCACCAAGAAAACTTCCAACTTTTTGGAGATTAGTATTCCGAATGACGCAAATTTTCCGAAAAATAGAATATTTTTCAAGAATGGAATAATAAAATAACTCAAACTGCAAGAAAAACCTTTCGAATAAGGCCACGTGCAGTTTAGTCACGTTTTATTTAATAAAGGGAAAATGTTATAAACTTCTTTAAACCATACAAGGAAAGCATTCTTTCTGGAAATAATGTTTGTATAAATATTGCGACATTTAGGGTAGCAGCATACCACTCAGTCAACAATAGCTAGCTGAATAAAATATTTTAAAAATTCATGAGTTATGTGACGTTAAATTGAAATAATACATTTACAATACGATTTTTATGCAAAATACAAATTCTCGAAGTCAGTTGCACAAAATTGCAGTTAAAACTGTATAGTTCCTTCCAATACTTATAGTAATTCGAAAATAATGGGCTAATATTTTTAAATTCTTCTAATATCTTTAAATGTTTGTCTTTCACTCATCCATTTTTCCATGAACGCAGAGAATCCACAGAGTAGTCATAGTTATTTATTTTAAAAATCCTTACAGGTTTGTGAATTAGCATCAATGATTAGGTTCAAATTACACGAACGATTTCTTTCAATCTTGACGGATACATTCACTCTACATCTTTCCATATTTAATATAATTCAGAAAAATATGAAAAATTGAAAGCTTTTGTTTAAACCATTACCAATTTCGTTATTTCTAAGTGCCAATAATTCTAGTTCTAGTTATATGCATACATACGTTATTTAAGATCACATTTGACTCACCACTTTAAAACCCATGGGAACCATACTTGCATTACATAACAGATTAGATTCGTAAAAAGTTGGCTCCAATTGTCACGTAATCCAGTTTGAAACATTTTCATATTTTTCAAATAAAACAGTTCTGAATGAAAGTCTAGACTTTAAATAATAAAACATAAATCTTAATATCTTTTTTCATAATCAATAAAACCGCCTTTTGAAATGAAAAATCTCACACAATATACAGTGACCCACACAAGTGTTCGTACGCCCTTTAAATCAGAATAACTTTCTTAAAATTTGACCAAACCACTTGACATTTTTTGAGCAATTAGAAGCATTGATTTAGTAAATCACGTGCAAAAAAGATTTTGAAAAAATTGCAATTATTAGGAATTACACGAAGAAATAAAAATGACACTTTAATCGAAAATTTTATCGAAATCGGTTGACGCAGAAAAAAACGACGCGCATCGAAAGATGTAAGAAACTATGAATTTTAACACTAGATTTACGGGGCCGGTCAAACTGACGGATTCAAAAGTTTTTAACTTACGATTATTAAGAGTGTAAGGAGGCATTCGCTAGGAATAATTAAATAGATTTATTTTTTTGTGTACATATTACAATAAGAATCGCTGAAGATTTAAGTAAATACAATTTTATTATTTTTATGAAGCAATGTAAAATAATTAATTTTAGTGCTCCGTAAAGCTAGTGTTAAGCAGAAACTGACCAAAAGTCGTGAAAAACTGCGATTATCACCACTTTTAACCGCTTGTAGCTCATGTGTTTGTTAACTGATTTCGATGAAATTTTCAGCACATGTGTAGGTAACATAGATCTACAAACCGCATATTTTGAATTTTCATTTCGGTCTGAAATAATAAAGTTTTAAAAGGTGCCATTTTTATTTTTTCATGTAATTCCTACTAATTGCAATTTCTTCGAAATCTTTTTCGCACATTTTAAAAGTAAATCAGTGCTTCTAATTGCTCAAACAATGTCAAGCGGTTTGGTCAAATTTTAAGAAAGTTATTCTGATTTAAAGGGCGTACGAACACTTTTGTGGTCCACTGTATGTATGCCGACAATTAATCAAATCTGCAATCTATTTAACAGATTTGCGGTGCGTGAAAATTTCCTTGAATGTTGAAGAATACGCGACGCTTTCTAGGGAACTGCTCGGCTGTATCTCCTCAACGGTGTGCGATAGATACATACGACAGCGCGAGGGGCTCACTCGGGTGGCAGAAGATAGATTAAACGTGTTCAAGTTGCGGGCAACGACCGAAAGAGTTTCCGTGCTTGCACTTGCACTTGAAGTCACAATTCCAAACCACACGGCAGCCAAAAGATCAATAGACGCACGATACGCACTGTTGTCGATTCGAACTCTCCAATAGTAATATTAGCTTGTTACACATAATCAGTGAGCGGATTTCCTGCATTTCCAACGGACGACATTATTTAATACCAAGTTAGTATAATACACGATTTAAAACAAGGCAAAGACATATTTAGTTTACTTAACACTTTCGGGTGTATAGGTTGTAATATAATTAAGTACCTATGTTCGTCCAATTGCTCGTATAAGTCTGTTCTAGTTATAACAAGTTAATTGTTAGTCACTGAAAAAACAATGAACTCATGGGATAACTGTCATGAACAATAATGAGAATGACATAATTTATTAGATGCACAGTCAGAGACAACATTAAGTGAACATATTTTAAAAACTAATAACTTTTTTAAAATTGGATCAAACAACTTGAGCTTTTTTTGAAGATGTAAGAAGAATTAGTTTAATAGAGGTACTGTAGAACAACAATTTTTAACTTTTTTATCTGTGCCTTCAATGACAATGTGAAAAATGCCTTGTTTAAAAATCGATTTAGGTGGTTGTGAGCTATAAATAATTAGAAGTGACAAAATTGTGAGAAACTGCGATTTAGGTCAATCGTAATTCCAAAATTCAAAGATTCTTACATCTTTCAATGCCTATAGCTTTTTTATACGTCAACTGATTTCAATGAAATTTTGTGAATGCATATAACTTACTTGGATCTACAAAAGGTATATTTTAAACTTTCATTATAGGCACGGATACAATATTTAAAAATCTTGACCATCACTTTTTTTCGAAAATACACATTGCCTATTCAACTAGTCCTTCTAACATCTCAGAAAAACCCAAGTCGTTAGATCCAATTTCAAAAAGTTATTAGTTTTTAAAGGGTGTCCACTTAATTTTTCTCCCAACTCTAAGTCTGCACTTTGTTAATAAATGAAGAGAAATATTGAATTCGACCTTTATGTTACGACCCAATAATTTCGAGATATTGTGATACCTGCATATTCTTAACTCGTAATCTCACCGTTCTATTAATTACGAACACAAAATTGTGCATGTGTCACTAAAAAGTTATTAATATAAATACCACATTAAATTATCACTACCTTTTTGACTGGGAGTGTATTAATTTCTTACCATTGCATCATATTGAAATCAAGGGACATATTGATTTGGGAAAATGAGGGATGGATGGCGATAAATTAAGCCTTCAGTCAGAAATATGTAATTAAACCTCATAGGTTTCGCAAAAAGAGTTGCACAAAAAATCCTCGGGCAATGCTTCATATGTATATTCGGTTAACACTTTGACTACCAATCACCAACCTGAAAAATTCCATACAGTCAAAGTAATTTATTCAATGAAGTAGAAATTGAAAAATTAAAATGTATGATACTGATCAGTCCTTCCACCTACTCTAACAAAATTTGTAATTAAAAGTACCGGTCAATCAAAATGACTCGTCTGCATTAGGATAAACAAATGACTACAGTTCATTACTAAAGCTTTTAAATTAATGAATTCAATAATTTTTCGCAAGCACTATATATTATAAGTGAATGAGCTGCTTATGTAAGTACAATAGCAAGTTCTCGCACGAATTTATAGTTCTAATCCCTTCTTTGAATTTCTCATTTCTGCAATAATCCTCTTTTACATCAACATTTAAAAAACATGCTTTGATAATATGTTCTTTTAAATTGATTTTATCGCATTATATATGTTTGAAGCACATCATTAATTTGTAGTACGTTTGCATAAAAGAATTTTACATCGAATTTCATGTCACAGGACCGTTAATATCGAATGCGCCAACCCTGTAACTACACCGTGACCCGAAATAAATTGAAGTGCCAGGTTATTTGTAGTTAAAGCATACGCAACGCCCCTCGAATTACCAATTGGCAGCGCGAATTCACACTATTCGGGAACCAAACGTGCTGTTTGGTACAGAACAAACGTAGATCTGGATGGGACGTACCTTCCTGCTCAAGAGACGAAAGGTGAGAGAGCTTTTGCACTTGCACTTGACGGTGCATCGGAGGTCGGTCAAGGCGCCTGCTCACAGATCGATAACCTGGCAACGCGGAATGGATAATGTGAGCACTCTGGTCGGTGACCCCGACTCCGCTGCTCGATTATGCTTCGACCGTGTTCAGCGATTACCTAAAACACGAATCACTTTTGCTTGCACCTCCGATCTACTATCATAGTTCCTTAAGTGACTTGCACAGCTTTGAATGCTTGGAAACTAAGAGATATTCAACCATTTCTTACGTATTGAATTTCTTTAAATATCCATATGTGCATCTCGTTATATGATATATAGGTAGTGAATTATTATACAAACAAACCATTGCTTAAATCGCTTGTTGCAATCTCAATTCAGAAGTTTTTTAGACTTTTACTCACTGAAAAATACGTCGAGGATAACGTAGCGTTACGGTTTGAGGTTGTCGAAAAAATGTTTGCGGAGAAAGGGTTATGTAGTATTTGCTGAAAATTTGAGCGAAATATTTTAAACTAGAAGGACTTGGCATCCATTTTCTCAAAGCCATTTCTGCAGAACTCTATTTGTAGCACCAGATATGATTTAACCCATTCTCCTACAATATCGTGTAGACACGTGATGAAGATTCTGAACAGAATCTAATAAAGGTGAAAGTTATTAATTTCCTTTGAACCGAAATAAAATTCTATTTTGTTGTTTTTAATGTATAGGCATTGGAGAACATATATACATACAATAGATATACATTTTCTTCTTTTTCTAGAAAATTATGAACTACAAAGAAATTCCAATCACTGAAACCGTAAAATAAATCGTAAAGCAAGGGGTTAACCTAAGGTAGCCATCTAAAATGTCCTTCAGGTGTTTCAATAGGCAAATTTTTGCTGCACAGAATACTTTTATAGCACGATAATTTTCTCTTTATATTTTTAATGGTTACGCAAATTTTCTTGAGTAGTACATAATGGGTGAAATACTTGCATGAATTGACGTGTTTATATTGACACAATCAATTTTTAAATAATATCTAGCTACACTGCATTCTTATAACTTTTTATGAAATACTAATGTTCGTGAATTACAAATATCACAACAATTTAAGACAGTAAATATATTTATCATGCTATGGCTCTAATAATTTGATTGCCCACAGGGAGTGTATTGTAGCGTCTTTAATTTCTGCAATTAAACTTAAATATGAAATTCCTGTCCAATAAATTACATACAAAATATATTTCATACTACTGTAACTAAAGAAGATATTTAGGTGACAACCTTCAGGTAAACCACCATGTTTACAACTGATTAAAATTTGCGATAGCAATAAAAGGATTGTGTCGTAACACTCCCCCGGCATTTATTGAGAATGCTGGGATCTATCGGCACTGTGCTGAAACTTTCTCATAGAGATTGTATACCGTGTGAACCAGTTAACTACAAGGGGTTAACCACCCTGTTAGCGATACTGCGCGAGTCATCTAGAGTTAGAGGCTACAACGTTTGCGTTACATTTAACGATACAAATAAATTCATAGCGAAAAAATACTCTACTTAAAAATTGATGCGGTGTTAGTTACCTAAAATTTGAATGTAAAATATTTTGGTTGCAATTTCTTAAAGAACTATCGTTCCAAGATCATTGGTCTTTTGCAATCAGTTTCGACAATATTTCCAATTGTTACTCAGGTATGTTTGATCTGTGTGAAAGTTACCCGGTTTGTTTAATCGTCGGGAAATAAATAATTTCTTTATTTAAAATATGAGAATAATACAGTTTTTCCATCAATAGTTTTATATATTTCTACTCCGCAAAAGGTTAATGTGATTTTTCCATGTCATTTTTTTTAACTGTAACGGCCTCATAAAATGAAACTGGTAAAATTAAATAATTTGCAAAATAAAAATACAAAACTCTGGACCGAGAAACAACGATATAAATACCACCGTTTAAAGATGTGGTCAATCCTTAGTATGTTATAAAATGCATTTTATCCAGCAAAGTGAAATCATCGTACTAAGTTTCTCAAAGTCACCGAGAAATTATTCTGTATATGTGTAAATGTTGCATCTCCCGTGTGATGATGCTATTATCCTGCACGTGTAAGATTTCTCGAGACCGCGGAGTTGCATAATTGCATTCCAGGAATAAAGATGAAACTGCAGCGAAGTTACGTTGCTGAATCCGTTGAGAATCTAAAATTCACTTTGTAAACTTTGTGGAAAATGGAATGATAATGAAAATGTGGTTTTCGAAAATTGAAATGTAAGAACATATAACCTTTACTTTTAATTTAATTGCAGCGAACATTTCGTTAAAAGGTACAAATATCATAAAATGTAATACTAATTGTCTCCAACAAATTGCTTTCATAATAATAATTGTATTCGTAAGGTTGATAAATTCTGATGTTGTCAGTTATTTCCTCACTCTAGCGCAATCTGACATCTGAAAAGCGAACCTCATTTGCTCGCACGGTGCGTATAAAGTTACCGATAATGTTACCGACTCAATGCAGTTTTCTATCTTATCTACAGCCAATAACGTTTTCATACTTATCTACTGGAGTGGTTAGAACTTTTCAGATTTATATACGTGTGGCGCGAATGTTCCACGACTCGATTTTTTAGAATGTGATTCACTTTTACAATACGATTTCTTAAACGAATTAAACATCAGGATAATTATTTAATAATTTACTACTTCTGTCCACAAATGTAATCATTGATACTTTGTGTGAAAGATAATCAACCTCTACATCGCCATTAATCTCATGATAACTTATAAGCTCCATAGTCAATATAAATATCTAACATCACAAAAACTATTTATTATGAAATTTAGGCGGTATGAAGACAGCAATATATTGCAAATAATATTTTTATATCGAAATCATATTTTTCATTTAGCATTGAGGATTTTCATAAATTGTTAAAAAGATAGGTTCTTTTATGAAAATTTAGATTTTAGACTAAATTACGAAAACCAAATGGTTGGAATATTTTTATTATAAACTGTCAAATATGCTGAAATAAAATTAGAATGTATATTTCAATGGATTTTTATAAACATTTTTATAAACAGTTATAGAACGAAGAAATGATTATTATGCTGCGGAAGGACAACCTGAAATCACGTTTGTATGATTTTGCTAGACCTAGAGGAACATCAATTTTGAAGTTACCCACGCATTCGTAACTTGATTCAGTCCTTGACATAATAAAGGCTGGCCAAATTACAGGAATGATGAAGTACATCCACAATAAAATAGACAAACGTTTCAAGGCATCCGGTGGCTATTAGTATGCGGGCTTCGTTATATCCGCATCCGTGCGGCTCGTCTTAGCATCGTTAATCACGACTAGAGGCTACGGCATCCTTTGTTCGGCAATATTACTATATCCGGTTGTAATACCCCGATATTAGATTTCATTGGTAGAATGAAGAATTTCTGAGAATCTAGGTGCTCTTACCGGGAACGTTCCTATGAAGGTTTTAGGCGAATCAGATTATATTGACGTAGTATCAGTGAATTAAGATGAAAATCTTTTTAATATACTGCTCCCTTCGAAATTGTAAGACTCGGTTATTAATTTAGTAGCACGTAGTCGAACTTGTTTATGCTGAGATCGTGTTTTAATGCTGAGTTTTGACTAGTTTTTAATGTAATCGGTTGTTCATTTGTAACAAAATATTTTTTTCATTGTTTATAGGAATACTACAATTTTTATTATAAAAGCTTAGTTTAGGTAATTTAGTGGTAAATTAATTTCAAACATCGTCATAGATTAATGACAATATTGTATTATACAGTATAAAAGTGTAATACTATACTGGGTGATAGCTTCAAAAGTGACCACCAAAATTTCTCCTTTAGATGTGATGAAATAATAAATATTTTATCCATCACACTGCAGCTTTAATAATTTGATTATCCACTGTATGCACGTATACTTTTTTCTTTCATATTTATTTATATTTCTATTCGTATTTTGTTTTCCTTACATATTCGAAGATGTTAATTATATAATCTTAGTGATTACTGCATTGAAATTAAAATGGAATGTGAAATTTATTTCCAACTATCTGCGTACAAAACATTATTACACCATGACAGTTGAAAGAAATACTTAGGTAGCTGCATTTATATGGACTACCGGATACAGAGCATGATTATTTACTTACAATTTATAATATAAGAAAATAAACAGTGGTAAGAATGATTTTTTAAAAATGGTTAAGAACAGGACAGAAGTATAATAAAATTCTCGGAACGGAGTAAGTTGCGATATTCAAAATATTCAAGGAGCGAGCACTACGCATTATGTTCTTTTCCATACAGATCCCATTATTAGTTTTACTTGAATATATAAAATATTATTTTTAGAACATATCTCCAATGCTTGATTTCGAACTGAAAACAATTAAATCAACAAACCTAATTTTCATTATTGTAAATATTATTATGCAGAATTTTATGAGAGTTTCTACGTTGTTATAAACGATCAAGAATTATATCCAAAGCAAAATAATTGCTAGCCCACAGCGTCTGACAATGCACACGTTCCAATCTCTAGAACAATCAGCAAATATAGAAGAATCTTTTCTAGAAAAGTTGTCTCAGCTGGTTTCTGTAACCCAAGCTACCTCTTTGTTAGCTTTTGGCCAACAGAGAAAAGCTTCTACACTATACGTGAAGAAAGTACACAGAAAAGCGTGGAAAAGGAGATTTTAAATTGAAGGAATAGTTCAGGTAACGGTATGGGCCACGTGCCCAAGGGCAGCTGCCATTTGCCGGACCTTCCTTCTCCACTTCCAGCCTCCCTCGTGTCCTCGTAAGGCGATCCTCACTTCCGCGTCTCTTGTGGGGCTTCTGTTTTCGTCAGCCCTAGGGTCAGGCGAACCGTTATCACTGCATTTCTTTCTCGATTCTACAAAAAATGACACCAATCCTGCGATCTCGCGCTGTCGGTGCAATTTTTCACTCGTTCGACGCGAACACATCATGTATCCACTGATACTCCACTTTGGAGTACTATATTCCGCACGTGCGATCATTCTGTATAGTTCTACAAGGAGAGCGCCAGAGTGTGAGAATTCGCCAGGTAGAAGCTGTAATATAATTGACTACGTCTGGTGTTATATAACTTTCGTGGTATCTTTCAGAATGAGTTTGTTATAATTTTTAGAGATCTTAATACAGTCGAATCATGATAACTTGAACCTCCATAAATTAAAAATCTCTATAAGACAATACTGTTGTTAATAATTAAACTGAGAATGTTTGTGCAAGATACAATTTTTTTCATCTGATTGCGACAAACTGGAGTACAATAAAATGTTATTTTGAGTTTTAATATGATTAACAGGCTGAAAATAATGCAATAGCGTTTTTAAATTGACCCTCAAACGATCACAAGAAAGCAACGTAACAGATCAGAAGGTTACAACAGACCCACATCCCATATATGAATAATGATTGGTAAAAAGAAGTAATAAATTTATTTGTCGTAACATTTTTATTAAAACTAATTTATCAATTCACTTTATACATTTTTTACATAGTATTGATTTTTTGGAATGCTCTGAGCATAAAAAGAATCAAATCGTATTCCATATTTCACTTTTACATTAGCTTTATTACTAAAATGGGTCCGATAGATCCTTCTGATCGTTTGAGGGTTAACTCGAATTATTTACCATATGTCCAGATGCATTGTTTTACCTTTGTAATTCGAATTTAGAATAACCAAACGTCTATAAGTCGGACTTTTTCAATACATAGAACCTAATACATTTGGTCTTAGTAAATTAGATTAATCCGATAAAATTAGAAAATTATTAACCTTCGTACAAAGCTTCCTTTAACTTAATTCCTTTTAAACCCCTTCTACTAAAAAATCTCGAATACTCGAGACCTATAGCTTGAAAATTTTAGCTCTTCCCTTGAAATTCGAATTACCGTAATTCTACTGTACGAATTTTTGCATGCTGCTAGTTATAAGTTTGAAAACTTCATAGTCATAAAAAATTGATTGTTTCCACAGAATTTACCTTCGAATGTCCCTTCTAACTGGATGTAACTATTTGATTATTTATTCTGTATTCCATGAACAAAATGATTATTTACTTATTTGATAGTAATAGGAATAGCTGTACTAAAATTAATATTATTGTCAATTAATATGTTATTAATATTTATTACGTTGCCTTATTATTATATGTGATATTAGTACTCAATGTTCTGTTATTACTATTAGATAATTGATATTAAATGTTAATTATTACGTATCATGGTAATATCATATACAATGATATCAGTATTGTTATTATTAATAATGATCTATAGACTTTTCTTGTTGAAGAGGATGATTTGTATCACTGTAATCTGTAGTAAGTAAAGAAACTGTCACGGTGTGATGATACATAGTTCTCTTTAATACAAGATAATTGTCAACGCGAGTATTTAAATAAAGATAGTAATTCATCGTGTAGGGTAAGGACTCAAACTTAAAATTTGTATTTACGTCTTCATCGTATAACCAAGTTCCTACGAAGATAAAAAATTGGAAATTTAAATTTCTCAAAAACGCAGAACCATTTCGAAGTAATCCAACAAGGTTATACCACTGTAAGTGTACTTTGCACTTTCTATCAAATACCAAATCCATTTCCACACTCTAGTATCATCCATTAGCAGGCAGGTCAACGCTTACAAACTGTTTTAAAAAATTACCGCAAGTCAACCATGCAATTCCAGTACGAACAGTACAAAGCCGATAAAAGTTTAACGCACTGAAAGGAGCTAGAAAAATGTGGAGGTGCTGAAGAAAAATGATTGTTGGATTCCAGGGGGGCACAGAATAATTTTTTTAAAAGAGGCAATAATCGTTGACAAAAACGAATCTCAGCATTTTTGGAGGACTATTACTTAACTATATTTCCGCAGCGACCTACATATAGATGGAGCCAACGTAATCACGAAATAGTTTGAACGTAACTTTCGTGCTAAGCTGTCAATAGTCAAAACAACAGCTGTTGGTAAAAGCGAACTATCAGTTGCTTTTATTAGTATTAGATCAATATCCAATAATCAGTTCTTGCTTCAGTCATTTTATACAGGACCATATTATGGTATTCTCGACAAAGCAAGGACATAAACTGTTCCGTGAGGCACAGTCTCCACCCCATCGAAATCGGGAGTGTCGAAACCGTGCGTATTCAACACATTCTACACGTAGACAGCAGAATAGATCTTGCATTCGACATCTGCTTTATCTCTCTCCTTTCTGAGAGGAACATTCCTAACAATGAGTCCTACTGTCAGCATCGAAAGCTGTCCACACCTCAACGATCATCAAAATGTTATTAGTCAGGAATAACTGAAACCAAGTGGACAGCTACTATAATGATAGAGCTCTTGCTTCAGAAAGCAAGCTCTAATATTCCAGTGGTCACTTTTGTCCCCGCCTGGGCCTAACCTTCGCAAGGCGGATGCTTTTGATGATTTCACGGCAGCTATAACTAGATTTGCTCAAACTCTGACACGTCTTATCCTTTTTCACATATTTCAAAACCTGCTTCTTTAAGATCAACGTTGACCTTTTTACTGGACCTAACAAAAATAGTTAATGGTTTCAATTAGCTATTAAAACATTAATATTTAGGTGAAGCGTTTGTAACTCTGGATCAGAATGGATCCAAGTCCTGCCACCAAGGGTTAACACAATGACTGCCAAATCGCCATGCTCAAAAATACCACAACTTCAAAGTAATCTAGTTAACTAGAGTGTTAAATACTGTCAAAACCTTTTTTGTTTCTAAGGAACATTAAAATGTTCAATCTAAATGTCCACTTTTCCTATTCTTAATTATTATCTACTGTCATTGTTTCATTCTGTCTCTTTTCCTCGACTAATGTGTTTCTATTTATTATATCAGTTTTATGTCGCATATACTTAAAATAAATGTTATTCAATACCGATTGTAACTGTGAATGATATACAGCATAATGCACCGGAAATTAAAATTGATCAAAGTGATCACTTGCATGATTCTCCTGGATGCTTCAAATAATAATAAAATTAATAATATATAAATTTAATATTCTCAAATACTTCATACAACATAAATTAGTTTCTAAACTTGCTCAAAAAATAATGTGATCCATATATGACCAACACGCAGGGAAATGAACCGCCACATATATGAACAACAGAAAGATATTTCATTTAACCTTTACGTCAATAACCAAAATTTTCTTCGATATTCAATGATGTTGCACATTATAGTTTCAGTCTTCCAACTTCATTCTTATTTCTGTGATTGCAAGGAAATACGCCACGAGTCACAATTTCAAAAAATTTAAGTTTATGCATTAATTGAGCTATATGATATAGGATTTACGTACAATATTTACCAGAAAAAAAATCATACAAACAAATTCTACAGGCTCAAAAGAGGAATGCAACCTAATCGGAGTCCAATGTTTAAGTCATACGCATTAGGCAAAACTAATGCTAAAAAACTAAAATTATTATTCTTTCTATTATTATTCACATTAACTGTACAAATATTCAATATTATGCAAAATGAAAGAAAGGCACACTAAAATAAAAAGAGAGCAAGGAAACATTACTAAGAACAAGTACGTTGAATTAGTGATTAAAACTTTAAATGACAAAATCTCGAAACTGGCGTTTCGAATAGACACGGCGTTTTTCCTTGCAACCACAGATTTTTGATTGCCAGTGCAAACCATCGGCTTCTTCTATTAGGTCCAATTAAGAGATGACTATTGACCAGAACATTAAACGACAATATCTTGAAAGTGAATACACGTTATATGCGGCGTTCTTCCTTACAACGTCAGATTTTTGGTAGCCAGTTCAAACAATCGGCTTCTTCTATTAGGTCCAATTAAGAGATGAACATTGGTCTCAAAGAAGTAAATTCAAAGGTATGTAAATAAAATTAATGCCTAGGGACCTGAATGAATTTAATCATAGCTTCACGAAATCTTCAAAAGCATTCGCCTTGCCAGGGTTCAAATAGTATTACAGTAAGGAGCAAAAATGGACCAATGATCATTATCTGTGAGTTTCATTCAAGTCATTACCTGTGTATTTATTAAGACCAAGTCCCACAGATTTCAAGAAGGTTTTCTTTTAGCTTGAGAAACGATTAACATTCTAATACTATTACATTTAATTCACTAATTATAGTATTTTATTTATGACTTAGTTTTGCACCAGTCCACGATATTAACAAAAAGACATATTCAATATTTTGTCCAAAAACATTTGACAGAAAATATCAATGATAGTAAGGTCGCATGTATTCGCATCTACTAGTCGTAGAGTATTGGAAGTACAATCTACAGGGTGTCCCACATAAATGGGAACACCTAAATATCTGTCTTATTTACAGTCCTATCAGAAAACTTCAGAGGACAAAGTGACACTATTGCAGGGGGCAAATATCGATTCGTTCCTGTACAGTATAACGCATTGTTAACACTTTCACGTTTTGAATTCGAATAATGCAGAAGGAACAATGTACTTATTCTAACCAATTAACCTTCTGTTAACGATCTCAATGAAACGTACTCTAACATAAACATACGCTGTTTACTATGAAAAATATTTCAAACATTTATTGTGGTTTGTGAAGGTCAATCCGACGTAAACAACGCGTAATCTTTGCTGAAACACGTAAACTTTAAACTTTCACATTTTATCTGCTCCAACATGATTATTCTTGCTCAAGGTCATTTGAAGGTCAAAAAGGTGGTATCCACTAAATTCAGTTTTTTATTGTCTATCATGCTATCTTTAAAAAAAATATACTATTCCATTTAAAAAAACATCGGTGACCTTGAAATTTCATTAAAAAACACGACATAAAAATTTTTTTTCTTTACCATTATATTTGCCCCCTGCAATAGTGTCACTTTGTCCTCTGATATTTTCTGATAGGACTGTAAATACGACAGATATTTAGGAGTTCCCATTTATGTAGGACACCCTGTATATACTTGTTTTGTATAAAACACTTTAAAGTACCTCAATGAAACCAATTTAATAGAATATTAGAGGAAAAGTGCTTATTGTATTAAAAAATGGAATTTCAGCCGTAAAGAGGTTAAAAAGTATGGAATGTTCCTATTAAGTGTACAAAGACCTCGAAAAAGGTATTTGAATCTTGGAGTTAGACTAACAATTTGTAACGATCACTCGTAAAGAAGAGTAGTTAAATTGTATCTTCCAAAAGCGGCGGCAAAAATAGCTTCAGCAGCAAAAACGTTAAAACATGATTTTGACAAAATATATATTAGGTGGACAGCAGGGAGAAGTCTTCATGGCGGGAACTTTGCAATTATGGAAGAGAAGACGAAATCTTATCTATCGAAACCAGAAATGTCAAAATACTTTGAACATTTGCAAATAAATAAAAGATTGCACCATTAAGAATTAAGAAAAGTTATGTGGTCAGATGAATCGAAAATTAATAGATTTGGACGAAGTTGATGCTGAATTCGACGAGGAAAGATTTACAAAAATGGCATGTGAAAGAGACTGTACAATGTTATGGTGGTTCACTCATGACATGGGGGTGTTTTACGTAATTTATCGTTAGGTTACTCTTTCGTGTTAAAGGACGAATGAACCAATGGTTGTACCAAGAAATATTGAGGAACGTAATTGACAGAAACAGTTGAAAGTATGCTAGACAAAGACAACGATATTAGTTAACAGGATTGAGATCCGAAGCGCATAAAAAATAGTATAAAAATTCTCAGTTATTTAAAATTTTAAATTGATCAACATAAAGCACAGACTTAAATCCGATCGAATAATATGGACCTTTTTGAAGGGCCAATTAAGTACAAAATATCACTCTTCTGCTCCCTCACTGAAACAATTATGGGTCCAAGTAGAGGAACAACAGAGATCAAAATCTCAAGAATATTATAAAAATCTAGTAACAAATATGCCAAAATAATTTGGTATCGATTAAGGCAGTCCAAAGTTCTTAAATAAATTATTAAATATATTTCTTGGCTAGTATTTTGAACTGGTGCAAAATTGAGTTAGGAATATAATTCTGAACAGAATTAAAATATTAATCTTTTCTCAAGTTGAAATGAATGCAAAATTATGTGCCCCTTAAATTATTTACGATTCCGTTTTAATAAACAAATAAAAAATATTTTGCTCCTCACTGTAACTTTATATGAAACAAGTTTTCCATAAAATCGAAAACGACAGGGTTATTTTCCTTACTTATTCCACTGTGCGACGTGGTAGTGTGCGACTCGTAGTCTCAACGTGTTAAGTAGTCTCGTGCTCGATTCCATAACTGAAATCATCGGGAACCTCGAAATTTGTTCATAGGCCGCAGACAGTGGGTCTAATACCCATTGGTAAGACAGGCCTAACATCATAGTTTTAAGACGAGGAGGATCGAAAGTTCGAGAAGTGAGCAAAAAGGCGCACGGCTTCGGAGCAGTGATCCAAGGCCCCGTGCCGGTCGGGTACCTGTGTCTCGCAAGCCCAACACTCTCAACACCTCGAAAAACAGGGGAAGCCGGTCTGGTCGTATATACGAGTCATGCTTTGGGTTGCAGCTGCCTCGTAGCGGCAGCACGTGTTCCTCTTCAACGAGGCAGGTGGTTGGCGTCGTTAAGCAATCGCCTCCCCCTCGACGACGACCGAGATTTGAACGTAGCATAGTCGGCCAACAGGAACAAGACCTCGAGGTAGGAAGCAAGGCGAGAGGACGGTGGTTCAGCACGGAGGCTGTGGAGGAAAAGATAAGCTGTTTAGAATCTGACGGGAGCCGGGAGATCAACGGAGATAAATATTGATCGGGATTCTTACCCGATTACCTGAAAATCGGATCGCTCATTAACCAGGGAGAAACTAAGCCTCTGGTCTGGGCTACCGATCTACATGTATAACCATTTATAACCTAACCATTCATTTCTGATCCCCATCTTGAGACGTGATACCTTTACTAATGGGACAGTGGTTCTTCTGTAAATATTATGCACGAAATAAATCATATATTATGTTGTGCCACAAATTTATTTCACATTGTATTATAAGTTTAATAATGTTAGGTAACTCGAGCATACACAAACAACGCGATCATTTGTTCGGTAATATTTTATAGCTTCCACTTACTTAACCACGCACACTAACTCCTTAAATCTTACTAATTATGTGTAAAAATGACAAAATATAGTCAGAGATATTTTCAAATTAAAGAAAAACGTGGGAATAAAAGTGATCAATATTTCCATAAAAGTGGAACTGAAAACTGGACTGTGAATATTTATACAAAATAACATTTTTCCAGGACAATTCTGAGGAACAGAAGTTAAATGAATTCCCATTATTCCTTCTTTTGATAAGCTTAATAAATCAAGAATAATTTTATAACATTCTTCAATATTTTTAATGTCTTCACTGTTTTGAATTTCACCAATTCACATTTGTCATACATGCATGAAGTTCAAAACATGTATTCTGCTCCTAATAGATGAGTATAGTAATAAAAAATATAGGAAGAAAACTGATTAATGTTTTTGTCAAAGTATAATAACTAGACTGGATGTCCATGCAAAATATAAACTTTCCAAATCAGTTGTGGGGAACAGTAGTGAAATAAGAATATATTTCTTCTTTTGATAATTTTAGTAAGTCGGAAATAACGTAATAACATCCTTAAATTATTGTAATATCTTCAAAGTTTTGTATTCCATCTACTCATATTTGACATGAATGCATAAAATTCAAAACATATATTCTGCTTCTAGTATGTGTATAGACACAAAGAACGCAATAGCTTTAAGAAGAAATCTTCAAAAAACCAATTCATTTTATTTTAATTAATAGCAGTATATGTATACAGATATTATACTTCTAAAGTTTCGAACAGTAGTTGATATTTATTCTACAATTATTCTGAATAATTACTATTAAGAAAATCACGTTTGCTTGCAACGATCAAGTTTATAAAAACTAGATAACAGAGCAGCTTGATGCGGAACGCTATGAGGAGGTATCCTTTTTGACATAAGATAACAAATGGTTTAATCGCACCCTCGTAACATCAATTATAGCAATTATCCCATTATCCTGTCTGGAGCGAGGTGAGGCAGACCAATCAAAAGCCGAGAAGTCCAACCGCAACGAAGACAGCAGTTTGGGTAGAATTGTTAGAACGGGGTCCGTCCGAGTGGACAGGAGAGCATGATCGAAGTCGAAACGATCCATGAACCACCTGCTCGCCTCTACGATTCGTGTTACAATCGCATCGGTGAGATATATCGCGTACGGAATATCGAGTGGCAAGGGTACCGGCAGTTCTTATTACAGCTTATTAAGCGGCAGTAAACCGCGTATCCATGATCCAGGAACCGGTCACGAGCAAAAAGCAGATCTTTGGTATCACCTGCTTCTATAACCGTCCCCGTCCGGTCTCTGATGGCCTCTATCGTTCTCTCTTCCACCGTTTTCCAGTCTCGGTCGCGTCTCTGCGTCTTTTTTCGCTGCGATTCACGCAGGCGGATACCTTTCCAAGGGCTGCTTGTCGAGAGTCCCGTGCCACGGTTCTCCTCGCCCTATTTTCTTCCTTCCCTCTGCGATATTGCTTTTGCTTGCTCACAATTAGATGGCCGATCGCCGATCGCGTTTTATATAATGCGACGGCAATTTTGTTCGATGGTTCTTACACGCCAACTTTCGTACAGTTAGGAAAAAAAGGATAGAACACCTTATTAATTTGTTGATTTTTATTTAGTAGTAGATAACGTAAATGAAACTTCTTGCACATACGTCGTTATACGACGTTCTTTTTCTTTTGTTTATTTGGCTCAATTGGGTAAACTAAAATGTTGTAGCCCCGCATAAATTTATCTAGAAAAATGTAAATTTTCAAGACAAATTAATGGAACAAAATGATAAGACATGTGTTTAAACAGTGTAATGTACAAAAAGAATTTACCAGTTTTGTATAATATTCAATATTGTAGAGAATCTTTTATTTTTTATCACGGAAATTAGTCGTTTGGACAGAGATTTGTATAATTTTTTTATTGTTTCCTCCCTTAATTGGTGTCATTCATGTTCAATAATTCATTGTTTTAGCTCTTCATGAATTAAAAATTGCCGGTTCTTGGCATATACCGCTATTGCAAGGTTTCTCCATACAATTTCAATAATATTAATATCCAGAGATCTTACTGGCCGATCCAGAATTTTAATTTTTTCAGTTTCAAAAATCATTTTCACTATTTATTGGCTGTGTGAACGGAGGAATTATCACGTTGAAATGTGAAATTAATGCCAACAATTAATAAACTTTGAATATTTCTGACTATTTATTTTGCCATTAATAAATCCGTCTTTCCATGGTAACCTATACCGTCTCAAATCATAACTTCGCTACCACCAATTTAACGACGGCTTAATAATTAAATTTCCTTCGATAAACCATGGTAAAATTAAAATTTGTTGCGTCAGTAAATATTATTCTTCGCCACAATTTCTTAAATTGAATATGTTTCTCTGCAAATAGTAGTCGCACACTTCTATGCCGTTCCGTTAATACCGGTTTCTTCTACAATCTTATTCATTTTGAGTGCTTAGACTTTTGGAAAATTCATTGTATGTTTTATATAAATGTTTTAACACCAGCATCTTCGACAATTCAGCTAGCGGACATTTTCTAATTCGATACTAAGCTTCAAATTGCACGCTTTTGACGTAACGATAACACGGGAGAACAACCAGAACTCATTTTTGTGCCATAATTACCTGGATTTTTAACGAATTTACTGATTACCTTTCTCCTTCGTTTTGAATTGGATACGTGGAGTTCAAACCGTTTTTATAATGAAAAGAGCATTAATTACTCTTATGAAAACTGTAGTGCTCAATACTTGTTTCCACATTTCTAAATTGAAATTAAGTATAAAATTTGTGCCAGTAAATTAATTACGATCTGTACCGTAATTATTGAATCATCAATGTCTAATATCCTTTCCATTCCTGTAATACGGTGTTTATCTTCGTTACAAAAAAGAATAAATATTATAAATGTAGAATAAAAAACCTTTATCATTATGATTTTTTAAAACGAATCTGCGATAACTTATTACTTTATAAACTGCAAGCTTTTATGCATTTGTAGCAATAAAATACAGAATAAAAACTTGTACATTACATAAAATTAAGTAGTATTCTTTTAATTTTTGTTAGAATGAATATTTTTAGTCGGGAAAAGAAACTGCAGTTTTATTTCCCGATTATTTATTTTATTTATTTCTTTATATTTAACTTTTATCACAGCTTTTTCTATTTTTTTTTTTCAACGCCAAGACTGTTAATTGGTTTTTCATGAACGTATGAATCATCTATATTGTATATATAATTATCATGTTTACAGTCGTAGAAAAACTCAAATAAAGGAGAAGAGTGATGGCGGTTCACTTTAAATAAAGCAATTCGATTAGCCCCACATATGACATCAAATTATGAATGATCGTAGAGACAGGTTATAATATACTAATAAAAATCATACTGCATTTGGATACCATAGAAGCTCATAATAAAAAACAAATTTGAAGTTCCAAGTTTGCCTTTTTATTTTAAATACAAAATTGGAGATCATGTTTCTTAGATTCATACCAAAATTATTCCGTTCGCACGCGTTTGTCTCATTAATAACATGTGCAGATACTAATTAACAGCCTAGTACAGTGGACAAAGTATTGCACAGAGTGTGGGAGAGAGAGAAAGATGGCGCAATATGAACAATTAAAATACTTAGCTCTTTGGCGATATAAGAAATATGGACTGAATTCTTATTTCGATTTGATCCACCTAGGGCTATCCTACCACTGTAGGGTGGTACCATTGTCATTGTCAGCAATAACTAAAATTCTAAACACATATCTGACCACATAATTCAAATTAGTCATTTCACTAACAATCATAAACGATAATTAATATTGGTTACATTATTCATAATAGTCATATAAGTCATTTGTGTCCTGCAATAAATAAAGGACTATGAAAGATTGAAAGACTGTATTTTAATACTAGATCTGTGGTGCAGTAAAAATGACTATTTCACATTACTTTCTAAAAATGAAACGAATGTGTTTGTGTCACAAACTTTGTGGGGGTTATAAACGATTTTTATTATAGAACATAATTATAATTCAAAGATATCAATTTATCGAATCCTCCTCTGTGTGCGCATCCTTACAACTTCAATAATCGTAAATGAAAACATTTAGAATCCATAAATTTGACGGGTAGCGTACTTTCAGTATTGAATTGAAATGAATTAAAATAATCCATGAACATTAACGGAAGATAAAATCATAATTTATTAGAAAAGCGAATGGAAAGAGCAGGGGGTATGTGTTAAAAAATGTTTTAGTATCCGACTGTAGTAGCCCATCATTTTTGAAGTGCCTTCTACGGATTATACGACTAATAAATCTTACTTTTGAGGGAATACTAAGTTGGGATAGATCTCGACCAACACGATCACGCTTATCGGCGCGATTGATCGCGTCCATAAGGACATAAGGGCCATGTTGAGGAGTCCAAGGGCGGTCCACCCCCTCGTAACTTGTCCACCGAGACCCCGGTCGTGGGGGCTCTGGACAAAGAGGCGAGCAGAGCTGTCTCTCTTTCTCTCTCCTTCCGTAGACTCAGGTAGACACCGGGCAAGGACGGGACGGGAAAAGTGGATTTTTCTTCCTTTCTTTCTTTGGTAAATCAGATGCAGCCTCGTCTCTCGTCGCCGCTGCGTGCAACAGTTGGCGAGGAGGAAACATCTGTCGGTTGCGACGCATGCGTACCCCTCAGGTAAAACCGGCGTGCAACCAGGGATTCTCAATTTTTTCACCTGGTTTCCCTGTGATCCGCATAGTCCTACCTTCGAGTTTTCATTTCCGATTTTAAATTGAATTTTTTTTATATCAATCACTAATTGATACTCAAAGACGAACTCTTTCTTCAACAATATACAAAGAAATTTTATTTTTAATATTTATTTGATTGATCTTTAACTTTTGTTCGAATAATAGTCATATACTATGGATACATTATATGTTTCTTATGATTAAACAGCGTATGTTTATGCAAAATTTTCTGCATCAATTGTGAGAAATAGGAATTAGATAGTAAGCTTGTCCTTCGTTTTACTAATTATGATAGATTGCAAATAATAAATTGACGTTTATATTTTTGTTTCCTTCTACTATCTTAGACTTCACCAACTCAATTTTGTCATAAATTCATAAAATCCGTAGTCTACTTGTGACATTGTATACATTAAAATAAAATATTGTTTAATATGAACAGCAAATATTACCAGCAACATGTCTATTATCATCCGAGAAACATCTCTGTTTTGAATTTATACGAAAATTCATTACTAAGCTTACACAAATTATTAGTTAAATAATAAATAGTATTTTGGTCACATCGAATTTTATTTGATTCCTATATAATGGGGTTAATATGTAAATTTTTTCTATACAACTATATTAAAGCTTTTACAACCAAAAAGCAGAGTTATTATTCTTTAATAAAAATAGAAAAGGAAGATGGTTTCACTTGTACATTTTCTTGTGAAACCTTTCTAAAATTTGAAACGAGTTAACAAAATAATAATTTGATAATAAAACGATCTAAAAATTAGCTAAAATTGGTTTAAATAATTATGTGATACAAGTACTGAAGAATTAAAATACTTTCATTGGCTCTGATTGACGCGCATGGTAAACGAAAATTAGTCGTTTAACATAAAACGTTTAACGTGAACGTTTAACATAAAGGCGTTTAACATAAAACACTTAATTTAAAAATAATGTATTATAATTATCAAAGTGGAATATGTAGCTTCGGACAAAGTTATAGCGTTTATTATTCTGTCTTGAAAACGTTAATAAATACCGCATCACACAACTTGTATTTTTCATATTTTTCACATTTTAGAGCAATATAAAATTACTTGTACTTCGCACACTCTTTATTGAATATGTTATTAAATATTTGCAGATGCACTCTATTTTCCCTTCTATGGGGTAACGTCTAAGTTTAATTTTTGTAAAAGGTACACAGCACATTATTCAGTATCACGATTTTTGTAAAGTATATTTTATTAGGTTGTTGCATATGAAATGTCCGATCCTAGAATGCAAATGTTATGTAGCGTTTTGATCAAGAAATACTATTACAATCTATGGAGTTATTATACATCATTTTAAGGTACAAAGCTGATCTTAAGGTCTCATCTTCAATATTTATTTAAACGTCCAATTTTACTTTTAAATAAAGTTTATATCAATGTCAATCTATGTGATTGTCGAGTATTCATATTATACGAGTGGAAAAATAACATTTTAACGATAGCATCATGTGATGTTTGGTCAAGATTTGTCGATTAATCAATGCCCTATTCGTCGACGGTAAAGAAGACTACAAAATGGAGATGAGAATCTCGTAAATGATGAACGTGAACGACAAAAAAATCCGATTTCTGCTTTAATACAATCAAGATTCTTGCAATTCATTCACAGAATTCGTTGATTAGAATGATACTTACTTTGATCCATAATTTTATTGATCCATAAGAAGATTATGTTTGCTTAACGTTCCTGTTAATAATCGGACATTACATATGCAACGACCTAATATTATGAGGAAAAATGTGTTAACTCTTTTTTATGTGTTTAATGCTAATATTGGAAAGAACGTGTTTTGAAAACATTCTTCCAATTGTCTCAAATTGAATTTCAAAAGTTTGACACATACATATGTATAAAAGATTTTCACATTCTTATAATAGCGGTGTAAAAATGAGAATGTATTCTATCAAATCGTGTTTCAGATATGTAGAGATGTTCTTAACGAACTGAATTGAAGCGACAGATGAACATTTGAAAAGTTCTTCTTCTTCTTTCTAGACCGATAGTTTAAAGACAGGAAATTTATGAATTTGGATCCCGGAAGTGGTCATTGATTGCTTTGCAACTGTCCCGATTGAAAAGTGTCTACATCCTGGGAATCAACAGTCTCGCCAGAGAAGATCCTAAGCCAGCAGGTGCACGTGAATGAGCGTTTTTATAGCCATCAAACATGCATAAAATGCAGAATCAGTCATTAAGCAAATTTTACGACAAAGTCTTAATCTCACGCACGAAAGTCAGCACCGTTTAATGTAGGACACATCTGTTCCCGTTTCAAATAATCAAGCCACAATTAACGAACGCTGAAATGCCCAATTCATTAAAATATTATTAAAATATGCTAACGCCCACTTTGACGTATCACTGATCTTACACAAAACTGTAAGACAAAGATAAAAACAGTTATAAAAAAATTCTGTAGTTGCTTTAAAGTGTATTTGCACTTTTGGAGTCAGTTATATTGTACAATTTTACTATATTAGAAAATATAAATCTATTTTATTCGTCATTGTTTAAAATTTGAATTCTTTTATAAATGGCGTTGTACAGTTTTGTTATCTAGCATATTGAGTAGTGTGCGAATCTTTAAAAAAAACAGATGGAGAAAATAGATGAAAATATACTTCTTCGTTTAACAATTTTAATAAGTCGAAAATTTTATAATATGTACGAGATTTTATATTTCACGTACTCATTTTTGTTATAAACGCATAAAATCTGCAGTCTATTAATGAGAAATAAGAAGAATACGTCGCCATTATGGGTAATTGTGTTGCAACCTATAAAAATGTCAGTCCATTATAAAATAAATTCTCATCATATACGAAGACTTGACTACTAATTACCGCTATAATTATTAGAACCTTAATTAATTACAGACATAAGAAAAATATGATATAATTTCCGTTCCCAGAACTAAACTCGTTGGAAACAGTCTTACGTGTTCTGACGTGGGTTTACAATAATAATTTGATGTTCTTCCGGTAGGCTTTCGTTCGAGACAACCTCACGGTACAAAAGTAGGTGAATGATTCTGGAGCGTTTGTGTCTCGTATTAGATTTTCCTTTCGGTCGGCGAGAACAGTTTTAGAAACAGCGAAGATTTAGAACCGGATGCGTCTGGATGAACCACAATGACACGAGTATTCACGTTCTAGTGGATACCTTCCGAAAACTTTCTCAACATTTTTCACTTTCTCCAAATGTTCGGAGATAGTTCACATATCTGCCATTTTGATTTATATAAAAACTGTATTTATTATAATTATATTTGTAATTCTCAACCTTTATGAACGTCGTACTTCGTTGCAGCCGAACTCTATTCTGCTTCTCTTCATAATTATAAATTATTCACTTAAATATTATGATCATTATTATTTCCTTTCGATTAGCCTTTCAGAAACGACGTCTGTGCACTACACTAAAGAATATTTCCAAATTTGTTACATCAGATCAAATTATTAGGCACGATATACTTTGAAACATTAATGTCGACTTTCTGGAATTTGAAGATAGCTAGGAAAATATAAAAAAATCTAAATCTCCAGCAAATTATCAGAAAGTATAAATCAAATTACAAAAATCTATAATTTATAGATAGATTGGAGACGCTTAATCTTGGTACTGTGGGTCTTGAGCTGCCTCATAATAAAACAGTGTTCGTCCATTTTTACAATAAACATATTCTGCCTGGTAAAACAAAAATCGAAATTGGAAACTGTATTATTAAATCGAGTAAATCTGTAAAATTGCTAGGTATCAATTTTGATTTCTACATGAGTTTCAAGGTCCATGTCGAAGCTATGAGGAAAAAATGCTTCAAATTGATAAACATTATGAAATTTCTCTCTGGTGTCTCATGGGACGCCTCACCGGAAACTTTTCTGTTAGTCTTTAGGGGTATCATAAGCGCAACTATGGAATACAATTGTATCATATACTACCCCACAATTAAACAACTAAGATTAAAGATGGAGCGGATTGAGTATGCTGCAATAAGGCTAGCATTGGGACATAGAATAGGCACACCTACTAACATCTTGCTCCGTGAAGCCAAATTAACTTCCTTCCGTGAAAGAGTCAGTTTCTTGACAAAAAAAAGTATCTTTTAAATGCTACTTTTTTAAACACATAACCTCCTACAAAAACCTGTTCAGCAACAATGTAGATCTGGTTACTTCACTCTCTCAACGGAGAAAGCTCTCTCTCCCTTAAGTGAAAATATCCAGTGCATACTGGATTTACGACCAAATTTAAAGATTAATGAAAGACATCCCATCTTTACGTGTGATTACAACACAGTCTACAACACACTTCCGTGCGATGTGGATTTGGGCGTTCTGATGCCTGATTCTGCTCATCCTAATGCGGTACTAACACACTTTACCGAATCCAATAATCCTAATACTATTGTAATCTATACAGATGGTAGTAAGGTAAAAGAATCTCCATCAGTAGGTGCTGCGATATATTGCCCGCAATTAAATATAGAACAAAAAATTATCCTAGATATAAGAACGTCAGTTTTTACTGCGGAGTGCTGTGCTATTAATCGTGGACTGGACATCACCAATTTACATACAGATATGAACTTTTTCATTCTTACTAACTCTTTGAGCGTGATTAAATCGCTGAAAAAACAACATTCCGTTATGCCACTAATCATCACCTTATTGAATCTAAGAAGAAATGCTTCACCTATGTATCTAACAATAAGTAAAACTTTATTAAGTTTATATGGATACCATCACATATTGTATTCATTGGAGGTAGATCTAATTGCGAAAGAAGCGACAAATAAAACGCCCACTTTGGATATTAAGATCCCATTTACCGATTTTCTCAGCGACTTTAAAAGTCATACACGAATATCTACTAACAACTTAGTCAAAGAGCAAGGTGTATTTAAAGGAAAAGAGTACATTCGATTTTTCCATACGGATTATGGTAAACCATGATTTACTCAGCGAGGGGTTCCTCGAAACTGTGTAACTTTTGTTAATAGGTGCCGCTCTAATCATTAAAATTTAAACGCCTCGTTAGCCAATGTTAATATTATTTTAGGCAGTGCTTGTGAGTGTCATTTGGCAATGCCCAATCTATGAAGCTAATTGTGAGCGTGACACGTTTTTATCAGCGCTTTTCAGACACAATTACTGTATCCCGATTTCTATCCATTCTTTTCTATGCTGCCCAAATATTAGAGGCGTCAAAATTATTTTTGATTTTATTAAAATATGCTCAATTAAAATTTAATTTCAATGAGGTGGTTGTAACCTAACAAAATTAATGTAAACTAATTATAAGTTAGACACTAAGTCATATTGTAACATAACCATATATTGTATAATTTGTGATGTATATACTATATAAACCTTATATGGTTTAAAGCAATAAATAAATAATAATATGCAAAGTATATGCATCAGGTTGTTTGCATATGAAATGTCCGATTTTTTAGAATGCAAATCTTATAAAGCGTTTTGATCAAGTAATGCTAATTACAGTCTACAGGTTCATAATATGGTTTATACTTCTTAATACCTCATCTTTAATTTTAATGTAAATGTCGAATTTTACTGCAAAAATATAATGTGATTTTAACGTCAATAAATGCGACTGTCATACATTTCTTTTATGTGTGTGTAAAAATAACTTATTGACGATAACATTATGTGATTTATGTATTTAACATACTGCATATTTGTTGATGGTAAAAAGAACTACAAATTTAGAATTAACAATCTTGTAATTGATGATCGTGAACGACCAAAATTCTCGATACGATCAATTTTTACCGTAATGGAATCAAGAAACTAGAAATTCATTGACAGAATATGTTTATTACAATAGTGCTTACTTTGATCAGTAGGATTATTTAAGAAAAAAGTTGCACTTGTTTAATGTTACTGTGAAACATCGGACATATATGCAACAACCTAATATGCAGTCATCAATTTCTACTGGCTTTTCAAATGATAGTGTTTTACACTCCCATTCTCTTTTCAAAACTGCATTCTATTTCAAAATAGTGTTTTCTCCAATACTTCCACTTATACTTTTCCAATTTGGTTCGATATTTTTTCTTTTTTGTTAGTGTTTAAAGTCGCTTCAACTACCAAGGTATTAGCGACTATACCGATTGTCAGTGGAGAAACTGGTTTACAGTGTACTAGATAGTTTGATGTCCTTACAGAAGTTGAGTATGCTTCGTTGAATTGGGGCTGATGTAAGAATATTATTCATGTTTCCGTATAGACCGTTTTTTTTTCTCTTTTCGTTGTAATGTGGACATTCTGGGATTATATATATGGTTTATTGATAATCTAGTGTTACAAAAGACACATATGGGAGGAGAATTGTTTTCCAGTAGGTGTACATGCGTTAACTTTGTATGTCCTGATCTAATTCTGGTAATTATAATTTGCTCGGTGCGTGTGAAGTCTGGGTTGATATTCAAATCTTAAAAATTTGGTATTGTCTTGTGGAGAGTACTGCTATTGAAGATTTTCCATACTGTGTTCCAGTTTTCCTTGAGTAATTGTTGGATGTGTTTGTTTACATCAGATGGTGTGTTACATATGGGTTGGTTTTCCGGTTTTTCTGTAGTTGTAATTTTTGCAGCAAGGTCGGTTATTTTATTTCCGTAGATATCTTTGTGAGACGGGATCCGTGCTATCACAATTTCTTTTCCAGATCATTGTTCAATAGATTTAAGAAATCATTTAATGCCATTCTACTAGTTTTCTACTGTTTCATATTTTCATGTCTGTTACAGAATAACATGAATTGTATTAAATATAACGAAATTTTGATATCGTTCATAGCAAATTGATTCAAAAATTCAATAAATAATATCGAAATTCAGAAGTACATATAATAAACGTAAATAAAATATACAATATACTTTTGCGCATACATTTAAACAAATATATGCAGGATATGCAAAGCAAAAGCTTTTTATTTAAAATATATAAAATTTGTATCTATTAGTATAGTTACAGAAATACTTCCCGAATGAACGTTAGTTCAAAAAAATGTTGGTGGAATAGTCATTGTTCTCATGGTTTCGTACGAATAAGTACTTTATTCAAAACATTATTAAAGTTATGACTCCTCGAAGTACTACTTGGCGTTCTCATACATTATTTTTACAAGAACACATGTAATTTTTTGGAACATAAACATAACCCTTAATGTAAAATTACGTTCGGAAAGCATACATTATTGATGTACCAAATCATGGTTAAAGCGTTCAGTCTGTTCAATTAAATAATATATTGTAACTATTAGTAAAATACACCACTTGCTATTGTAAATACGAAAATCAATGATTTTCGTAGAACACCGCAAGTGGTAAATATTTTATATATACTTCTCAATAATAAAATTCAGAAAATTACGTTAGGGAAGAAATTGATCAGTGAAAATGAAATAAACGTTCTGTTTCCCCAGTTATGAGGAAAACTTCATTTACAAGTTTTCCATCTCCCGTTTCATTTGGCTGCCCAAGGCTCCCGAGATTAATAGATTAATTATACGCTTTTGGACCATTCCATTATTTCCTGTTAATGAAAACGAGCGAGACAGCCATCTAATAATCGTACAGTAATTAAAATTTAACGCCGACATGCTTTCCAAAGCTTCTTGCATAAGATTTAATTAGCATTAATCACGTGGTCCGCTAAACTTTGCTTTGTACTGACGACGGAAATGCGAAACGTGCATACAGTGTATTACAAGGGAAGTATTTATGTTTAACTTTCGAATGACAAATGTTGGTCGATTCTGATCAAGATTTACAAACATTTCATTCATAAATCAGCATGTCTTAAACAAGTATACGTCAATAAAAACATATACGTTCAAAAAACATTTTATCACAATATAGGGGAATCATAGTATTGTTTTCTATTTATTAATTCACCACTTTCATTGAACATTATTCGTAAATTGCATAAATGTTAAAACACCCATAAGTTAATCAAGGGAATATTATTATTTTCTAAACATGAAATCAAATGTTTATTTACACATCAAATATAAATTTCCAAAATACATGGAAATACAAATTGTAATCAACTCTAAAACAATATAGTAGAACCTTATATATACAATTTCTATTTGTTTATTAAATTGATATTCTGAATTGTGAGCTTGCATAGACATTTATACTATAGCAATAACCATAAATTAATAACTTTAACGCGATTTTGAAATTTAATATTATGAGAAATCTATGATTGATCACAACGAAGTATACGATCTGATGAAAAAAGCACAAAACATTACGAATAGTCTGCGGATTTTATGCATGGCTGACAAAGATGGATAGATGAAACGGAAAACACTAAGCCCATCAGAAGGCTTCAATAATACTATTATGCATATTATTTTTCACTTATTAAAATCATTAAAAGAAGAAACAAATTTTTATCCAACTGTCGTCTCTTAGAATTGAGGCAGAACGTTTCTATGCTGCATTAAAGGTTCGCAATTTAATTATGAACAATGAAAACGCGACAGTAATATGAAAAGGACTAAAAACTCTGATTAAAATCAAAGGCTGCTGATTCCGACGCAAGTTCCCATGGGGAGCATTTATTTTCGCTACTTTTGGTGGTAGCTTATATTCAAATCTCGCATTCAAATGATGAATTGCTCTCGTGACATGATTGAAGTTATTGTGCAAAATTGCTGTTCGAATCGATTTCGAGCCACGATGAGTCACGCAAAGCTTGCACACAACTTCCTTCGTTAAGGGGTGGCGCACCCCGGTTATATGGTGCACGTTGTGGTATTATTATTCTGATTTTGATGCAAATGCATCGTTCACTTGGGTGTTTTGTTAGTCACAGAACATGGTAGCCAACGAAGAATGACTCGTGGAGTAAATTATATGGTACGTCGTAAAACTACGGAAGTTGGCAAGGCGAGGTGAATAATAGCCAGACATTCAAATAATTGAATCATTTGTTTCCAACCGTTTTGGGGGTCTATATTTTTTCTAACCGATTCACAGTGCATCGGCCAAAAGAGCGAAAATAAAAAAATAATCTTTTTCATGAATATATTTTCAAAAAGCTTTCGTTAGTCCATAAAGAATCGGCAAAACAAATAAGCATAACTTTTCCTCCTGCCATAACCTGCATTACACACTTGAAAGAAAGACCTTGTACAACCAATTGTAAGTATTGTGAAGCGAAATATTGATCATATAGATCGTATATACTATTTGTTTTGACACCCTAACAGTTTTTACAATTATTATATTTCTTATTATATTGGTTTGAAAATGACCCGTTTATTAAAACGCGAAGTTAGAAATTGTTGTAATTTTAACTAAACTTTTATTAAAAAAAGGAAAATATATCTGAACACTCATCCGTTCATCGTGACAATTTGACACATTTTTCACGAGAAAGATGATGTATTCTGCCACTTGTAGAACAATTGATCTGAAACTTCATGACTTTTATTACATCAACATGGAATCGGTATATTTAATATTACTAATAGCAAAACACGCAACAAAAAAATGTGACAACATTTGTTACAAAAATCTATTCTTCATAGATTTTTAAACAAATTTTCTGCCCCAAACTGCCCCTCTAATTTTAATCTTTTTGTTTCTTTAGAATGGGTATAATATAAAAATTAAAAGTTAAAAGCAATTAGTCAACTATCCCCGGTCTCACCGACCGTCAAAAATATGTTTAAAGAATTGATAAATGCAGTTTGAATGGTTCTAAGGAACCATTTATTTTATAGTTGCGATATAGGCACGCCACAGTGTCGCCAGATCAACCCAAAGTTGGGTTGATTTTCGTCTCCTCCTTTCCCCTTCCACTATTCCATTCCACTCCTGAGCACATTCCAACGTCTCCCACTAAGACCGTAAACTGGTCACGTGGCGTGCCGTGAAACGGGTTACACATTACTCTGGTCATCAGAGAGGTGGTAAATTGTATTCCCCTCGATTTTAGCGATCTGGCGATACTGGTACGCCATCCGAGGGCTAATAAATAGGGAGAGACGGAGACAGAGAGAGAGAGAGAGAGAGAGAGAGAGAGAGAGAGAGAGAGAGAGAGAAACAGGAGCAACAAATTTTTGTGGTGTATAGTATAGTATAGTAGAATGTTTGCAGGTCGCGTACCCCGTATCATCTCTAACCTTTTCCCACTTCTTTCTGCTGCCTCCGCTGAGAACATACATAATATGTACATATTAGTCGATCACGCGATCTTGATTCCTTTCTATCCTCGCTCGTACGACGAAACCTCGCGGCCTTCCTCCGTGTAGTGGTTCGTGACAGGAAGCAACCGATACTCCTGATCAATGGTCAATGATCACGGGTAGGAAGTAGGAAGATAATACGTTTTCGCGCGAGAAGCGATCGGTTTCGATGGCCCCCTGTTTAAACCACAGATGTTCACGGATGAAAAAGACATTCGCTCGTGAAATTAATAGCGATATTCAACGGGATTGCATAAGGTGACATATGTCTTCGCCGCCTCCTGGCGACTGACCTACATCCTTCGAATACGATCTTCGACAAATAAGATTCTCGGTAACACGATTTAACCCTTTATTTAAGAAATTATTACCTGCAACAGCTATTGCAATATGTTGCATTCTCTTAATGAGGTGGTAACAATATATTGTGAAAGATGAAATAACATTTGGTTGTCCCTTTTTTAGTAAACCGGAGAACAGCTTTATTGAATATTATTAATAAAGTCTACGTTTTTATCAAATTCACCTAATATATTTAAGAAACAGAAGTGTTATACATGTTATATATATATTTAAATAATATATGTATATACAGATATAATGTGAATTAGGTAAAGGTTAAATCTATAAAATTAATGAAAGTTTGAAAAAGAAATTTAAAATAAGTAATGGTAAATTTAGTGCCAGCATCAGCGGTTAGACTATTGTTATAAATTAATTAATAGAATTTATTCAAAATTTAATTGCGTTGAATTAATATTAATGTATTTTTTTAATAAAATATAAAAAATTAATAATTTTAATTATGAAAGTTTTAATTTTTATTAGAATTTATAAAAAAACTAGGATTAAATAACCTATTATTAAATTAATAATTAAATGGAAATCATTAAAATTAAATGTTATGGTGACTTTATATTCTTATTAGAGGAACTTGTTTATTAAATTGATATTCCACGTTAGAATATACTTGAATTTAAAATTGGTATATTGTTGTTTTAATTGTATAGAAATGCATGTTAGAATAGCATGTTATACTATACGTGTTGCCTAGCATGTTATACTATATTGTTATACAGTATGTATTCAGTATAATCATTTACTTCATCACAAGAGGTTGTTGGATCTGGTTTTAACAAATTATTCCTTACGATATTGGTTTTATTTTTAAGTAATGAAACTTTGAAGATTCTATTATATTAACACCATTTAATCACAATTTAATATATAATTTTTAAAAAATCAATGTCAAATGATATGCGTCGTTATTAGTATGTTACTTTCACGAATACAAAGCTAGGAAAGCCAACGACTCATTTCCAAAGAATGTGATACATAATTAAAATGTTACAAACCTCTAGATTATACGATTTAAAGATTTCTCACATGGATCGAATAATGAGTTGCGAGGGAACGATCATAATTGCCGGGCTATTTCGGACAAGTTCAAAGTCGTTTCCCAAGTAGGTAGACAATGCAACCTGGTCGACTTCTTGTGAGAAATTCCTCGTTACACAACAATATGCAGCTCGCAGGAGGTTCGTTTGTAAATGAGATAACCTCGAAGGATTTATTGGACACTCTGTGCACTGGAAAAAATGAGGAAGTATCTGAATCCGGGTGACCCAGTTCGCGCTCTTGAATTTCAGAATAGACGTTCTCCCGTGCTCCAAGGATCTATTGTGGCTAGCGAACACTGCCATCGAGTCAACCAGCTTTTCAGCCCCAGTGTCAAACTCGTATCAAACGAGCTTCGTTATTTTGCTACAATAGTAGTCGGGAAAAAGCGTTTTTGAAATCGCGCGAAATGGTATTGCGAGTTCCAGTAATTCTATAAACATTCACATTCGCAGAAATATTTCAGATGAATATGCATGCTAGGAACTAGGTTAGAAAATTCATTATGTATTCCCAGTCTTTTCTGTTGGATAACTTCTTCGTATCTGCTAAACATAATTCCTAGACTGCGGATTTTACACATATATGACAAAAGTAAGTAGATGCAATTTAAAGCAGTAGACAGATTCAAAGAATTTAAGAATATCAATGTGTTAATTTTAACTTGCTAAAATCAATAAAAGAAGTAAGAAATTTCTATTTGGCTTCCATTTCTTGAAATTGATATAAACAACTTTTAGCTTCCATAAAAATTTGCTTAATTGAATAAAAACATCTGAGTTAATTCTCAACAGACAGTCGGTGATTATAACTTAGATTGAACTGTTACTAATAAATGATTATAACTAGCCTAAGAATTTGTATGCAAAATAAAAATTGTCTATGTAAGAAACAGAAAATATTATACAATGAAAATGTATGTCCTCTTTCAATCATATTAACAAGTCGAAGATAAGGTAATAATATTATTAACTTCTTATAAATGCATAAAATGGGCAAGCTGGTTATAATATTATTGACTGGCAAAAATCTATGCGGGATGCGTTATTATTTTATTCTGGTGAGTATTGTCAATGATGTGTCAAGAGTTAATTGGACAATATCGCATAACCGCTTCAAAATGCAATTTTCGTAACGAGGGAACTTTTATTTGGAAAATTTTAACATCGTCAAAAAGCAGTCTGAATTGTACTCATGTCATACATGCGATCATATCATCGGATTAAATAAAAGTGTAAATAAATTGATACGCGAAAATCAGGATGTAAATTCATATTTACAAGATTTTTACGAGCATTGAATATTGTGTTGATTTCTAGTTTTATATGTCACAAAATATTCATGTTTTTCTTGAAAATACTGAAGAATACAATAAACAATCCCACGTGAATCCCGTTCCTATAATTATTTATCCATTAGATTCCATAATTAAATTTCGCTTAACCTTGATTCGACGCTAGTAATTATTTTCAAAATGAAATCTTTTTGCTATTCGCAACGAAATGTATAATTTTCATGGTTTGTGTAAGGCGAATCCTTGGTTTCTACAGGATATTTTCACTACAAAATAGGAAAATGATCTTTCACAGAACATTAAATACCTAAATATTAAATGAATTTTATTTTGCGCATTGTTGCATACGGACACCGTGTACTGCACACCTACAACTGTGCAATCTTGTTGTTGTTGTGCCTTTGATTATTCTAATACTTTTCGGTATACCTTTCATTCAGAGCGCAATAAAACAGCAACGAAAAATCTTACATTCGGTTTTATAGGGTCATTGAATAAAGTAAACCAGGGATGGGCATTTTTGTTTCAATTGAGACAAAACCATTCCCACCATAGCACCCACTGTCCCCCACCAGCATCCGCCGTTACCATGGAGGAAGGAATTGCTTCGCCCGTTGCGAACAGTGCGCAGACCTCGCGCATGTAAGAGAGGTTTGTGGGAGAAGCAGGCGTTTGTCGTGCCCATCCCTGAAGTAAACTTTAATCCTCAAACTCATGACAATTTTAATTGCAGAAAAAACGTAGAAACATCTGAATTTATAAAAGTTTGAAGAAAGGAGAGATTGGAAAGAGTGTTGTATGATTTCCTTTTATAATGTTAAAATATTTCACATATCAACAATTGTTCATCTAAAATCTATACTTTTGTCCATTAATGTATTTTATTTGATCGAAACAATTTTTATGAGCTCGTATACAGAGTCTTCAATAAAAGTGACTTAATTATTCAACCATTTCTTGATAGAAATTTAATAAAATGAACTCTAGAATTGCGCTTTTCTCGTTCTCTGTGTTGTGAAACTGCGTTTCTTATAAAATTATTCAATATTCAAAACGGATAGGACTAGGTTACGAAAATAACATTTAGCTGTATGACCTGTTAATGAACAATACGAAGTATTTGTATTCAGTTTTTCGAAGAAAAAGCCATGTCTTATGGCTTTATCACGACTAAACATAGGCGTTTTCATTCCTGTTGGTTTTATTGTTATATTTCTACAACTGTAAATTACAATCTATTGACAAGTAACTTCTCATGAAGTAAACAGTAATACTGTTGAAAAGACAAATTCTTTTTCATAACACAGATTTGTATGATTTTATATCCTCTGGCTAATAATAAAATTTGTTACGTCCCAGGGCCATTATGAAACAAACGATTTACCATTAAATATGTAAACAACTAATAATTTTCTTTTAAATAACAATTTCACAGGAAGTTGTTCATCGTATTAAGTCTAAAAATTTGTTGACTGATGAATAATATTACCAGACTGCGGATTTGATGCATTTTTGACAAAAGTATATAGACAAAACCCAAAATAGTAAAATCGTTTGAAGAATTTAAAATTACTATTGTCTTATTTTCAACTGATTAATATTATTGAGAAAACAAATAAATCTGTATATGTATATGTAATTTATATATTGTTACGGGTTCGGGGCATCTTCAATAAATAAACCGTATGAAATACCAATAGATCGTTATTCAACAGAGGAGGAGTACTTAACTTTGTGTCTTCTCTCAACGACGTTCGTCAATCGACTCTCTCATGTCTCCGTTGTATCGTCGTCACTAAGACGACGCTGCAACGAAGACGATTCGGCGCGATGTCTGCCTATCGTGACATATCGATACTCGTAACAATATGTAATTATATATTTACTTTTATATGTAAATATATATCGTAATTGTTATCGTACAAGTGCGCAGTCTGGAAATTACTGTCGCTTTTGAACAATTTATTGCGACATTCTCAACTGATTTGAGAACGTCTTTCTACTTAAGAACGAATTTCTTGGGAGGAATGCCACACCGTGTGACAAAATGATAGCACGCATTAATATTTACGTGATTTTAATTCATATTCACATTGCAACTGAAATTTATATCTCAGACTATTTCAGTATACGTTTAATAACATAATAAGTCAAATCAAATAGGATTTTACCAACCTGTTTAGCCTTAAAAATAACATTTTTGTCAAAATCTAGCGCGACAAAATGATAGCACACTTGTATAAAAACGCAATATATCAACAAATTTGCGAATGCTATTTTGTATTTAATATTTTATTGTATCTTCTTTACATTTAATGACAGCAGTAGTTCTGTCACGTGAAGATTTATATATCTTTTTCATACTTTTCTGACCTAACTTTTCCCATTTATCTTGAATATATTGTTTAAAATCATTCAACGGTTTCAAATTGTCTGCTATGTATACTACCCTGACAATATTCAACTAGCTATTTTTAGTAATGTTGAGATGAAGGTATCTTGTTTCTAAAGATCTATTTTTATTAACCTATTGCCGTTTTTAACAAATGTAAATCACAGAATGTTATTATACTTTTTGTTAGCTATATTCCATGTTCGATGCTTGTTATCCTGTAGCTTGTGTACAATCGGGCAGTTCAAATTTTGTGCTCGTGCTATCTTGTTGTCCTATCGTGCTATCAAATTTTGTCGAAGTGAATATTCTAGACAATATTGAACATGTTATACACACAGACATGTCAACAACTAGTAATTAAAAAATGCAAAATGTGCTATCTTTTTGTTAGACAGTGTATTCACGGCTCGTGAATTTTCTGTGCACTATTGCGGCACAAAGCAAGAAAGGTTCGTCAATATCTGAATGTTCGGTCCGCCGAAGTTCCCTCACAAGGGACCAACGGGGCCGAATACAGTAGCAGGCAGGTCTGGCGATCGAGGGAGCGAAAAGGAAAAGATTTTGAGAGACACTGCATATCTGTGCCGAGCGCCACGCGACCAGGTCGTCCGGTCGGGCTGGATGCCGGGTGTTGTTGAAATCAACGTGGTGGGGTTCCTTCGACGACCACAACCGGAGCCTTATGCCTTCAGTCGACTCTCGGCTCTCCCTGCGACTCGAGCTGGCTGAGATTCCGTTAATTAAGCATCAACCGAGCCAAGACGGTGGTTGCACAACAGGTGGATCACGATCACGTCGTCGGACTCCCTCCAAAAACATCACCACCATTTTATCATCAACAAGTGTGAGAGTACAAACTCATACGTTAACACCTATCGATCAACAATATCGGTCCAATGGAACACGTCTGAAAGACTGTTCAAATCGGAACAGCTTTTTATGCGACAAGACCGAAGGGGGACTAGAACGTTCATCTGGACAAAGAGGATCGTTCGAAAGGCGCGAGTGTGAAACGCGCCTAGTGCTCGAGCAGTCGTGTCACGGTCGATCCGGAGATCGATCCAACCAGTTCCTTTTACCGGTCGATCACCTCGATCCCGCGACGCGAGTGCACATCCGTGTCTCGTTGGCTTCTTAATTAGTATACATAGGTGTTGTGACAGAGTGGAGTCTGGACGAGCCTCGAAGGACAGAATTGCGGGAAAGTGCAGCGGGACTTGAAGAGATGCCGAAAGCAAAAGGACCTCGGTTTGGCGAACTCAACCAGCGCATCTGGATATAAAAGGGACAGAGAAAAAGAGAGAGAGAGAGAGAGAGAGAGAGAGAGAGAGAGAGAGAGAGAAAGGGTTGAGGGTGGTGGGGCAGTTAAATAGATGCAGGAATCTCTACGCGGCGCCATGCTGCTGTAGCGGTGAGAAAAAATATTCGGATTCATCGGTGTGCGTGCTCGCGTGTGCATGGAATCCCAGGACCGTATCGGTCTGCAGGTTGCTTGCAAGTTCGAAGACCCCATGCGACGGTGAACCGCGACTTTTTCAACGAACAGGGACACTCTGCGAACGATTTTGAACGGATTCGAAACAGTCTGCGGAAGGATTTGCACAGTGCACGTAGATTTGATTGTGGAGTGAAGTAATCGGTGACGATCGATGGTCAATTAACGAGTCTCTCCGATTGTGGTATTCGCGAAGATCGAGGAAACATGTTGTGCGGCACGTTCCGAAAGAAGAGTAGGCACAACGGGGATGAGTATCGACTGGTCAGATCGAACACGATGCCGAGGATCCTGGCGGGAAAAGAGGGCAGCCTGGTTTCGGTACGAAGGACGAAATCCTCGAGGGTGCCGGCTCGCTCCTCGAATCCAAAGGATCTTCTGCACACGGTAAGCCGTAAATCCGTTCGATTCTAGCGCGATCGTGCGATCTGTTTGTGAACACGCCGTGGCTCCGGGACTCGCGACGTTTTATCGACGATAAAATCGGCCTCGAGAGTCTCGCTCGATGGAAGGACACTCTTTCTATTATGAGCGAAGAAATATGGCTGCTTGCTCTCAGTGCTTCGTGCTCGTTTACGCTCCTCGGTTTCAAGGCGACGTTTGCGGAACTTGAGAATAACTTGATATATGGGTACTTGTTCACTGTGATTCCTTCAACAACTTTTTATGTTCTTTTAAAAATATCAGAATACCGCTTTGAATTTCTTTGGATGCTATTGCATTCATTTCTAGCTTCGTGGTAATGTTTTATATAAATTAATGCTTTTAAATTACTTACACGTTTGCCAACGTAATTGTTAAGTAGAGCCTTCCTAACGTTGAAGACTCGACAAGTATATTAATTAACATAATGCGGATTTTATGCACTTATGATATAAACGGTTAGTTCAAATACAAAACTCAAGGAGCATTTTAAAAAATAGCTTGCTATTATTGCAAACAATTTTTATTTTGCATAAAAGTCCGCAGTCTTAGTTAACCATCTGTTAATTATTAATTTGTATAATATAGACAATATTGTTAAATGAACTACGCTGTTTTAGTTCAACAATATATAAAGGGTTTGTTAACGTGTATAATTTTGACATTAGTGCTAGATTATTTGAAAAATATGCAATAAGAGAATGTAAATTAATAATATCTACTAAAGTCTTACATACTCTGACACAAAAAGTTTGTATAATTATAATATAAATATTATTATTACATAGAAATATTTACTTCCTGCTTTCACAATTTGATACTAAATGAATAAATGTTCATTAGCATGCATAACATTTATGTCGAATTTGGAATACAACTTCTTTTTTATTTAATCATATGCTTTTCAATGAACAATTAAATTCACTTTGCAGGAGGAACAATCAATAATTGTTATGTTAAAATTTAGGTATTTATTTCCATATAGTTTTTTATAAAATATTTTTTATTATGTAATAAATTAATTTGAATATGTGGTAATAAACAATTATTTTAAGACATTATATTTGTTTAGTTAATAATATAAATACAGAGCTGTCAGTGCAGTCTCTTCGTATCTCTTTACAAAAAACAGTATACTATATATTTAGTGCATATAATTGCAGTGTTAATAAACTTATACCCAGAATATGAAACCAGTATCTTTATTAATATTTGAAAAAATACAATTTAAGTATTGAAGCTTTCTCCTTCTTATGCCAAAGTAGAAAACAAATAGTAAGTACTAACTAAGGAGTTTGGAAAAGTGGGTGTAGTGTAATCAGTATTGTAACGGAAAACATAATTAGAAATAAGAATACATACATACATCTATTCGCACAATGAAATATCAGGACATGTAGCATCGTAATAATAATCACGGGATATGATATGCAGTGTACGCTAATGATTATGATCGCAGGATACACACCTGAGCGAGCGCGACTGCGATGTTACACGAATAATTTATAATTGACAGAGACGATGTGAAATCGAAATTTGACTATCAAAGAAAATCACATTACAAAGAAGCGACATTTACAATAAACGTAGAGAAACACAAGTATAATTGTAACGTTACAGAAGTATAGTGCGAGTTTTGTATTTAAAAGTGCAACGCGTGCGAATTCCTGTTCTGTTCCAATGCAAATATACAGATATATTCGTTTAAATTTAAATAATTTACACAATTGTTAACCCACTTAGATCTTCTGTATCATATGAAATACTTATAGTTCATTAAAATAAATTTACTAACGTACTTTCCCAAGTTCCATATGACTGATTTAGCTTGACGTCGAGTAGAAAGCATAAACAATGCAGCAATCTTTATATGAATTTATTCTATGTACTTCCGTACATAAAGTACGTAGTACGTAAAGAACTCATAGCCTTGTCTTCCTGAATTTATTGATCATTACAAACAACCAAAGTACATTGTACACTCTCAAATAATCTCCATCATTATACATGTGCATTTGGTCCGCCTAACAAGTAATTAATGAATTTCCAACGTGTATAGCAAAAGACTAAAATTTAAGATGTTTTATATAAATCCTACAATTAATTTGTGCACCTAATGTACTCATAAGAAGAATTCGATAAAATTCTGAGTGAATTAGTTTCAGATCTAAATGGGTTAATTTTTACGTAAATCCTACATAGGTGTACCAAAAAATGTGCAAAAAGTGGGATTGCATCCTTATATCTGGAAACCCTTCAATCGCGTACTCGGCCTAAATAAATGAAATACTAGCGTCCATGTACCCGCCAAAAATATCCGCCTTGCGCGAGTTAATTCGGGTACCGAAGATCCCATTGCGTTGGATCCTCCGTGCAAATATTCCCGCGTGCTACCGAAACGAACAGGTTCGTCGGGAAATTTCGAAGAAGCACGGCCACGCCATTTCACCAACGCAACGTTTTGCTTAGTATTCATGCCGGACTGACAATAAGGGGCTTCGCATCGGCCAGTCGATTGCTTCTCAAAGGTTCCGGACCATCTCGAATCTACATACATGAATGCGAATGCGTCATGCCATTTTACATATGTATGCACGCGACGATACAGTCTCGGTACCCATGTACGTACGCGTTCTGTAGCATAATTTACGATATTGTACACGGACATGTTCGAGTGCACAAACGGACCACTCTCCTCGCCCGTTTCAAGTAGAATCGATTTGTTTTGGCAACGGATGGAAGAGGGCGATCCCGAAACGATTTGAAGCGATTTGGGAGTTCGGCCCGATCCTAATCGTCCGATTCCCGTCGTTAGGCTCAATCTACCCCTTTCACGGGGGATTGTTAACCCTCGTTTCCGATCGAATCGAGTTCGCTGCGTTCACGTGGAACGAGTTAACCCGTTACCAAGGCGTACTGATTTCGTAGAATTTTGTTTCAAATCCTGTACACGGTCTGCCGATCGAATTAGAAATTTTGTTTCTGTTGAATGTAGTTTCAAAAATCTATTTGCCCAAATCCGCACATTGAATTAGTTTCAAATACTATTACGTTGGGAAAAAAGAAATCCATTATTTTTACGTTTATTTCAAGACTTTATCTAACATGGTTCGGATTGTCCGATTTGGGTCAAATATGCACCGTTTTGTTTTATAATTTGTTGCCATTTTAAAGGTAACTTCATAATGCCTTTCTCATAGAAGCCCTGGTCCATATTGGCGAAAAACTCGACTAAGTGATTCTCACAATCTTCTCTTGATGCCAATTTCTTATCACTAAGGACGTTTTGCAATGATAAAAAAAGATGGTCATCGCTTGGTGCCATGTCCGGACTATAAGGTGGATGCATCAAAACTTCCCAACCAACCTCCCGGAATTTCTGGCGAGTCACTATAGACGTGTGTGGTCTGGCATTGTCCTGATGGAATATAACACCTCTCCTGTTGGCCAATTCTGGCCGCTTCTGATCAATTGCTACTTTATGCAGATGGTTTAAAACTGTTTTGTGGTCGATCTTTAGCTCCTGGGCGATGCTACGACTGCTAACAAGCCGGTCTACTTCGATCATTTTCATGATTTTATCGGCATTTTCGACGAGGGGCCTTCCTATGCGAGGTGTATCTTTAACATCGAAAATACCGGAACGGAATCGACGAAACCAAAATTGCGCGTAATTGGCTGTGACAATAAGGGGGCCATAAACACCATTCACAATTTCAGCCGCCTGGCTTGCATTTTCGCCTTTATCAAAGGAAAATTGTAAAATGTACCGAATTTTGTCTTTGTTAACTTCCATCTTTTACACACTATAACTCGCAACTGAATCGACCAATCAAAAAACTGTAAAAGAATTTGTTTTAGTACGGAATGTCACTTTTCCAACGAGTACAAGTCTGAATTTGTTTGAACAATACTTTACAAGATATACAGTGGCCGAAATAATAATAGGTTCACTGTACAAATTACCTTGTTTAGTGTTCTTATTTCTGTTGTGGAACATATCTTGCGGTGTTTGTTATTGTTTTCAATGGGCGTGGTCTATTCACTGTAGCAGCAATCACTTAAATTTGGGTATCGAAGATAGTTAGCCATGGTTTATTAGCAAATGTATTCAAAGTTATTGTGTTAATAGAGCGAAATAATCATAGGCTCACAGTGATTTATTAAAGAAGTATTTTTGATAATTTATAGTTTGAACAAATTTTATGATGTAAAAACAAAACTCATTCACGTTTATATTTCAATATAAATTATATAACCATTTAATGCTTTTAGAGCATAATTGATCATGGAACGCCTTTAGATGATCATGAAAAGGGATTAACCACTGCTTTCAAGGATATGAATCTCTCAAACAGAAAAATTGCAGAAAAAATGCATAGATCTTGAAATATTGTGGACCATTTTGTACAATTAGAAGATAAATATGGCTCCAAAAAATATATATAAGCTATCCAAAGAAGTTAATTCAGTGAGATAAATGAATGGTTTTTCATGGAGCTCGCAAAAGTAACTTGTACAGGTAGTAAATAAAGACAAAATTAAATTTTCCAATTGTTATACGACGTGTACAACAAGTTTTAGAAAGGAGTAAAACACTTTCGTGTATAAAACGTGACAAAAGACTCTAACTGAACTTCACAAACATGAGAAATTATAATTTACCCAAGATCGCTTATCATGTGCTAAAAAATGCAAAAGTGAGATTTTCTTAGACGAGAAAAAAATTTTATTTGGACGGTCCACATGGTTAGTACTACTGATATGATTTGCGCGATCAAAAACAGATCAAGAGGTGGCGTTATAATTTAGGCAGCGTTTGGCTATAACGATAAGACTCCAATCATGTGGTTTCCGCCAAAGGTCAATGCTAAAAAGTACCAAAAATTGTTACAATATGCGCTAGGTGAATATGGTGACAGAATTGTCTGACCGAACTCGATTTTCCAGCATGATAATGCCCATATTGCACGTGTAGAATCGAGTAAAAAATAGTCCGATGTAGACAAACTGCAGTTGCAAAGTGATTTTGCCGTGGCCATACAAAAATTTGAACCGTAACCCAATTGAAAACCTTTGAGGCACTTTAGCTCGTAAAGTTTGCAGTAATAGGAAACAATGTTACAGTGTAAATCAATTACAAAATAGCATCAGAGAAGCGCGGTATCAGATGAAGACAGAAATATTGCAAAAATGAATAGATCCGATGTAAAGAATACTTAAAATCATAAAAAACACTGCAGGATCAATTAAATACTGAATTTTCTTTGCCTTTGTCATATTGTTGAAATTTTAAATAGAAAAACATTGAGTGAACCTATGTTTATTTCGCACATAAGTTTCCAATGTTGTAATTCAAATTTTCCAACCATGTTAATAATAATTAAACTTTTTAAACAAATTGTGTGTGTTACTAATTACATTATAAAGAATCACGTACTGATAAATAAAATTAAAAATATAACATAAGAAACACCATTACGTTGCAAAAATAAAGTGAACCTAACATTATTTCGGCCACTGTATATCACTACAGACATCGAGCAAAAAGATACTGGATTTATTTTTCCCCAACCCATTATATGTATATCGAATCAATTAGTTTGTTGGCGCCGTAACACGAATGTAGCGCAATCTGAAGTTTGTTTATGTAGAGACGTCGAGGAACACGCGCCTATTTAAATTAAGCGACCAAGCGTTATTGATCTTCTTTTATACACAGAGTTATCAAAGTCTTTCCATCCTTGGAAGTCCACTCCAATTGATTTTCCTCAGTTCTCTGGTTGCTTCCGTTTACATATGTTCAGAGTTCGTGACATATCAACACTTTTAGGATAATTTTTCGATGTGCATATTTCCTATGTTGATCATCATGAATTTTCTTCTTCCTCAAATCTCTTTCAATTCCGTTACGATATCTGGGCAATGTCTGGGCCTATAACCTGTCAGGACTTTAGAGCTTTGCAACGTAAAATGAGGACGAATATTGAATGAGAGGTATGCCGCTAACTTGACAGTAGTATAAGTTACGCCAAGAGCGCTTTACACGACCGCACTTGTTCCTCATTTTTGTTTCAGAAAATAGTGAAAAAAATTGTGCATCAATTTTCAAGGATCTTCAATCTTAAAATCTATATTAGTTTCATTGACGAGACAAAAGTTTGCAGGTTTCTAATGAAAATTTACAACATTTTAATTGCAAAAATGTATAGTACGTAAATTTATTATGTGGATATAACACAATGATGGATTTACTATCAATAGGCTAAGAATGCTGAAGCCTATGATTACGAATTTTCAGCAATAACAGATTTGCAAAGATGTGCAGTCGCAACTAAATTTCTTAGCAAATTAAATAAATAATACCTTTAAATGAAAATGAACAGCAAAACAGGTCCCTCTATTTTGTACTTTAATTTCAGAGTTTGTTATCCGAAACAAATATTTTTGGATTGTTCATCTAGGATCTTTATGAGGGTTTACTAGCAATTTGTATTCTATTTTAGATGTTATATACATACATCGTCACAAGGCAACAAAATATATCAGACTAGAGGCATAAAAAATGACGACAAAATATTGAACATTGTTGAATTATTGAATATTTGATCATGAATCGTTATGATCGTGTTTACTATTAAAATTCGTATCTCTACTTACGAATACTGTGCTTCCTGCATTTTATTTTATTTAAACCACTACAGTCGAGCTAAATTTTATAATTTACTAGTATGTGATATTATAAATTGGTAAACATAATAAACATCCTAAAGAGATGTATTTTTTCTATTACATAAATTAACGTATAATATAAGTTTTTACTACTATAGTTTTTAAGATTATACATTTTCATTATAAGGGGACTGTGTACGTTCATGCAAACGTAGATAATTCTAAATGGTATTTGATTAAGAGGACAATTCGGTAAAATGATTATTGGTACTGAGAGTCCAAAATTGTTAAGAGTAAAGCGAAAACTTAATAAAAGCGTTAAAGGTAAATAAAAGAAATAGCATGCCTTTAAAATTTTATAACTGTTAAATTCGAGAAGCCACTGCATAGTTTTTCTAAGGATAATTATTTGATTCGCAATATTACCTTCTATAGCTTGAATGAGAATTGTACCAATTCATAAAATGTTTCTACAGTGTTTAACCTCTTAAAAGAAGAAGAGTGGTTAAAAATTGAAATTCATTCTTTGTGAAGTCGTCAATATCTTCTACACGAGTTTTTTTTTAATGGTCGTGATTTAAAATATATGTATAGCAATGCAGTTTGCAGATTATAGGAATAACCTATTTTCTTATTTCGTTGTCTGATCGTGGATATTATTAAGTATAAACAACATCATCTACACCATTATGTAAAAATTTGTAAAATATCTTAAAAATTGTAATTTTGTATTGTAAAAATATTCAGATTGTAGGCTTCTTTCTTGTACTTAAAGAAAGTAATAAAATATAGCTGTTATTCATGTTTCCTATCTAGAGTGGATGAGTATTCTCAGGAGAGATCAAAACGTGTACGGAACAAAGTATATTTTATTAGTGCTCTCTGTCGAGTGTGAACGCTGACTGCTTTACAAAGCGGTTGAAATCGAATGATAGCCTCATTGCCAGTGGATTTTTATATTTCTGGCCTCAGAACGCAAGTCGTCGTCGCGTCGGTCAGCTGTTTGTCCTATGACCTATGAAGGGATGGGCACGATAGGGGTCCCTCAAACGCCTGCTTCTCCCACCAACCTCTCTTTCAAGCGCGAGGCCTGCGCACTGTTCGCAACGGGCGAAGCACTTCCTTCCACGATGGTAACGGCGGATGCTGGTGGGGGACAGTGGGCGCTATGGTGGGGACGGTTTTGTCTCTGACCTATGACGTCGGTATGGAGCGACGACCGCGCGTTATAACATTATTTGTGGAACGATACTTTTCCTCTCGTAACGGACATAGGTACATAAATGTTGGCACATGGTGTTTCTTTTACACCTATTGGTAAAACTTCGTTTGATATTTTCACAGTGATTCTTAAAACGTTACGAAGAACTCCATGGACTATATCAATATAATAATTCTACAAAATTCCATAAAAATTTGATTTCACTACCCGAGCCTTCAAGGGGTATCCTGTTTCTCATGTTTTTATTTAACCCCTTTTTTGGCTTAACGATAGCTGTCACAGAAGTTACATTCCTGAAGTTTCAGATAGAAACGTGTTTGAAACAAATTATATGCCCGCTAATTTGCACTTTCGATGATGAGGTGAAAAAGGATCCCGAACGAAAGTTGTCTCCTATCAAACGGAACATCTCGTTAAAAAACAGACGAAATATGAGAAAAACTAATTATTACACTGTACGTTCCGCTTGATATCAAACAACTTTCGTTGGAAACATTTCTTTGTACAAGAAATAGTTGACAATTGAATTTCATAGGCACGGAAAAATAACTCACCCGGTATATTCATTTCTATTCCAAATATTTCACGTAGATTTTATGCACATATGGCAAAATTGAGTAGTTGGAATTTAAAACAGCGGTAAGCTCAAAAGAAATTGAGTCTATCGACATACATATTATTTCCATCTTACAAAAATAAAGATAAGTTTCATACAAAGCCGCTTCATAATTGATTGAACAAAGTAACCGCGAAAGCCACCTTATTTTTCTCGTTCTAATTCAGGCTTCCCGGTCGGGATTTACACGGGCGGTTAATGGCTAATCAAACCAGCGAACACGCGAAACGTTTCGCCTTCAGCATTCGGAGCAGGAAGTCGTTCGATTTTCATAACTAGTCGCAAGAACATGGCGCACAAAAGGGGAAGGTAAACCTTAGGGGTCTAGTGCTACTGTTTATAACCGGGTAGCTATTTGGGACTTTGAACTAAATATTTTTTATGATCCTGATCAAATTTCTTCAAACCCGTTCAGATCCTCGTTGGTTAACTTATTCCCGATCAATTTATCTATTTACAGTTGAATAAATTGTTTATCAATAAAAGGTAATCGACTGAAAAGTGAATCTTAACTCACACATAATTTAACAGTAAAGCCTTAATAAAGAGTTGTGAAATGCAGTCGCATCAATAAAAAATACTCGATTACTAAACAAATGCTATTTATTAATAAATAGAAGGTAAAAATAACAGTACAAAAATTGTAAAAAATGTATCTACTGTTGTTCAATGTATCCTATACATTTTGTGATTTTTTGGGAATGTTCATCGCAAGCAGGTTTGTGTTACGTTTGTTGCAATATTTGCAAGCTTTGCGAGTTTTCCTCCACTTCCTACAACTACCGTCATTATAACAAATGTAACATGAACCTATTATTTTTATTCTTCCCCTTGAATCGCGTGGAATCTATGGAGTAATTTGAGGAGTGGATGATACTATATTAGTTAATTAGAAGGGTTTATGTAACATAGATTCAACTGCAAGCTTCGTCGAGAAATGTCTTGTAATTTGTAGATTCGACAACCGATCTTTGATAGTTGTAAAACCCGCGACAAGACTGTAGGCCAGAGGTGGGCACAGTAGGGGCCCCCCAAACGCCTGCTTCTTCCACCAACCTCTCTTTTTTTTATATTAATTACTGTTTCAAACATCTTCCATTTCGCAAATAGTAAACAAATTTTATACACTCAATCTACCAATTTAAAAATTAATTTTCAATTATGTATAAATAATTCCGTCATGCAAATATGGGTGACATGGCAATCAAACTGTTAAAGCTATGAATCCAAGAATTTAAATGAAAAATTAAAACACGCTATTGTCGCTGCAACAAAACTATAAGACAAGCTCTATTAATCAAGCAAAGCCAATAGTGTCTGATAAATTTTCAGTGTCAAATGGCTAATGTGCTACGCAATTAGTAACATAGAGCAGTATTATAAATAGTTAAAAATACCTCATGGAATTGATATCAGCTTGATCAGGAATGTACTATAATATCGAGTGAGGCTCGATGTAGAGGCTCATGTATGTTATTAATCTCCTTTCAATTGAAATGATATTATATTTTATTGTAGCCAATGTGTATCCATTGGAGAATACGTAAGTATTCGTTAAATATAAATTTTAATTTTTTTCCTAATAAATTATAAGCGTCAAAGAAGGTCTAATTATTGTAATCGTGAAATAAATCATAGTGCAATGGGTTAATAAATAAAAATTATTTAGTGAAGGATATTGCAAAAATATTAGGACAAAACCGTTATGCAATTTACAGAATTGCGTTAAAAAAACAGCGAGGTAGTCACCCAAAGATCACAACTGCTCCAGAAAGACGTGTAATATTAAAGATTGCGTCTAATTCTTCGTTAACTGCTAAGCAAATAGCAGCTGAAACTGCAGCAACATGTAACGTCAGAAGATCAGTATTCAGACACTCTTAAAAATATGGTAACATTTTTATAGTGGACACTACTTACGATCTACGTTTTGTGGATCTGTGTCAATTATACATATTCTAAAAATTTCATCAAAATCGATCAACGCAGCAATGAGCTAAAAACTTATAAGGTGGTAAAAATTGCAGTTTTTCGCGATTTTCGTCCTCTAACTGTAATAAATTTAAGGATTCTTACATTTTTCAATGCCTCTCGTCCTTTTTCGCATCAACCAATTTTAATGAAATTTTCAGAATATGCATAATTCACAGAGGCATACAAAACGTACTTTTTAAAATTTTGAATAGAGGCTCACATAAAAAAGTTGTAAAATACAACTTATAGTTTGCTCTCTGCAATTACGGCAAATTGCAATTTCTTTTTCGCGTCACGCAGTAAACTAATTGTTTTAACTTCTTCAAAAAATACAAGTCGTAGGATTCACTATTATAAAGTTGTCGTCTTTTTAAGAGGGCTCGTATATTTATGTGAGTCACTGTAACAATCATTGAGTATTATTGGGGTATCTTAGATACAAGTCATATACATATACATATACATATATGAGCTGCTCATTTGCCAAATCGATTAACTTCATGATTAATCAACAGTAAAGAAAATCGATGAAATAGTATGTATGCATTCTTCAAAATTTTTTCGGAGTTTGTCATTCAGTAATATTAACTTAAATTGTTATTCGGGAAAATTATTTTAAATGCAACAGTGTTAATGTCAATCAATTGCTTTAGTAGAAAAATCTTAGGAAACTTGAAAGGCATTTAATCGATTTGATCTGTGAACGGATTATATGTCAAACATATAACGGCGCGCACCTCGGAACGTCTTTAAGACGTAAAGTTCAGACGTCTTAAAGACGTAAATTTCAGACGTCGTAACGACGTCCTTTTCGAACGTTTTTAAGACGTCTAAAAGATGTAAACAGACGTCTTAGAAACGTCAACTTCGGGACGTCTTAAAGACGTCCATTTTAGGACGTAAGACGTTCAGACCTAAAATGGACGTAAAATAGACGTCTCTAAGACGTCGTATGCTATCTGGGATGTCTTATAGTTTTGTCGCCGCTGCAATGCCATATTTTCACTTATTATTGAAGTTCTTTGAACCGTAGCATTAAGAAAGACGTAGAACTGCTTCAAGTGTTACTGATGATGCAAACAATAACATTTGAAATAAAGGAAGAAAAAGTTCCTCACTAGAATAAACTTTTTATTAATTTTCATGTATGTCTCATAGTTTTGTCACGGCGATATAGTGCATAAAATCCGCAGTCTAGTTATGATCAAGAGGGCTAGAGGAACAGGTAACGCGGACAGGAATTCGTGTGTCTTCCAAGAAGCTCCGTGAATCCTTGGTTAAAGGATCGTTCGGGGGCAAAATACAAAGTTGCCTTGTGGTATCGATCGAGGGGATCGTGGTATCGGTGGGGTCCGGTCACGATCACCTCGACACTGGTCCCACTGGATGGGACGTCGTTGCCGTGGTCGTCGTTGTCTTCCCGAAAGTCCCGGTGTTTCTTTTTCAGTCTAAATCCGGCCACAGAGGCGCCTGTAGACGCTCGCAGAAGTCGTCACGAGATACTCTCATGCTAGAGAAAGAGAGATAGAAAGGAAGAGGTAAAGAGGGGGCTGGGGGGCAGTGCTGGCAGAGAAGGAAGAGGCAGAGAAAGACCAAAAGGAGGTTGAGCCACCTTCGCGAGAGGTTCGCCTTATAAGGCGTCCTCGGGTGGGCAGCGTCCATTAGAAATCCTTTGTCGTCCCGACCTCTTTTTCCGGACAGATTCTCGAGGGAAGGGAGACACGGGGGTTGATGGCTCGTTCGCCGTCTAGAATTCGTGGTTCACTATCGAGAAAACGCGCCCTCGTTCTTCATCTGGCCGCGGGTAGAATGAAAGAACTTTTTAGAATAATGAGAAAGTGAGGTATAACTCCACTTGAGAGAATTACCAACGGAGAACAACGACGGACAGACGTCGACGGCCAGGCTGCCACCAGAATCAGTCTTTTAACGCCGTGAAAGTACGGATTCTTTACGAGATGAGTCTTTTCAAGAGAAGGATTCTTCGGTTGGCTTTCGTAGGTGTTCTGTCGATGGAACAGCATAGCCTCTGGTCGCGTTTTTCGATTCGCTTGAAACGAATGAGTGTCAAGCTTTACTGTTTTCTGTGTCATAAATAAATGAGATTAATTAGTTTGGTTTTTGTTTTTGCTTTAATGACATTTGAACAAATTGCTTGGCTAATGAGTGAGAATGGTAAATATGTATCTCCAGTTACCGTTTTTATATTTCATAATTAGAGAATTTGATACATTTATGACGAAAATGATTTAGTGAAATACAAAACTCTGAGAGCAGTAGAGGAATTTGAGAATATTGTAATACTATTTTTGGCTTATTAAAACTGGTAAAATGAATAATTCATTTTTGCTTAATTTCTATTTCTTACAATTGATTCAGAAAATTTGTATGCTGCATGAGAATCTGCAGTCTAATCATAATGAAATCATCATCCATGTCCAGGTTTAAACATTAATTTTAGTTAGGATGTACTTACTCGTATAAACTGAATTGTATAAAGTCAACAAATAATGTTATAAATTATCGTGACAACTCGTTAACTCTTTGCACTCGGAGCAATTTTATTCTAATCCCAAATCAAGACATTTCTTTCAGCCTAGAATATTTTCACTCTATGTAATCTTTTCTACATTATACACACGAAATTGAACCTGTTTTCGCATACAACTCTTGGATGTTCAGCAATTCATAGAATACAGACGAATTTAATAATATGAAAACTGTTTTGGATAATATTATGACAATATTTACTGGTTCCTCAGAGTCACCAACCGAGTGTAAATGGTTAACACGCTAGCTACCGACAGTGATACTGAATAATCCTTAAAAATTGAAGCTAGATATTGTTCAATAGTCATAGTCATTTTATTTAAGCAACAATAAATTGTCTGGAGTAATGTAATGTAACAACTTCCTTTGAGATTACTATTTATAAGAAAAGGATTTACTTCTTTCACACACAGCACAATCGTTAAAGTATCTGTTAATAGTCTGTATAAGTCATTCGCTAAATAAATATGTCTTGCAATTCACGGCATTGCAATATGCACCGATTAGAAGTTAGCTAACGGAGCAGCACAAGAGCAACAAGAGTACCTCCCCCCATCCCGTCCTCTCTCTTTCTGCTTGATCCTGTTTGTTGCATGATCTAATTTGTTCATATTAACATTTCAGCCAATAAGAAATACTCGTGTCCCAGATAAATAATCCGACTCGCACTCCCTTGTCTTGTCATTTTCTTATCCCTGCGTAGTTTGCTGCTGTACTACTATTATAATCTGTTTATGCTATATCACATTATGTCTAGTATAATCATTACTTAGTTTTTTACATAATTCCGTTGACTCTCGTGTGTTGCAACGAATTTTTGTTATACTTACACTGTGGATTTTCATGCAAAATAAAAATTTTATAAGACAGCTGGATTAAAATATATTTCTCGTTTCAATAATTTTAATAAGGCGAAAATAGTATAGCAATATTCTGAAATCTTCTTAATATCTTTATACTATTGTAGTTCAACTAGCCATTCTGTCATAAATGTATCGACTGTTCGTTTGAATTATATAAATATTACTATAAGATTATATTTATAATTACTATTTCAAGTATACATTTTAGTCTATAAAATTAAAAGTATCGACATCTAATTTTTATTTCCTATTTAATTTAAAATTGGTATTTTTAACCATTCTGTTACTGTACATTTTTAAGAAATGGGAAATAGATTTAAGGCAGCAATTAAAATAAACAGTTATTTTCTGTTCCTATAAAAATTCTACTCGAACTCGTACATTCCATCGAAGAAAATATTTACCCCCGAGTAATTTTTATGAAAAGAAATATTACTCTTAAGAACTCCTTTGACAAGTGTTTTTGTATAACAGATATTTAATGATCTGTAATAAAAGTTCCATGGAAACAAGATGTCTTGAAGCGTTTATTAAAAATGGTTTCACAAGCGAAACACAAAATATCCATTAACCATAAACTATCTACATAATTATTATAACTAAATAACATGGTCAGAATGTAATATTCATTGCGTAGTAAGTAAATATTTGTTTAACACTTTGATTGCCGCGTATCCCAGAAATAGGAGATGTAATTATTAGACCAGACTTGTAAATAAATTTTTGCGTTAATATATTGGCTGTAACAAGTTTAGTTAGGATTTGCAAAATACTGAAACAATGAATGAGTATTTTTAGTATCGTACATCTTAATTTTTCTATTTTTAGTTCACTCTATAAATTAGTTCGATTTTATGGAAATTTTTAAACTGCCGCGCAAACACTCAAAGTAGTAATAAGATGATTGAGATTTTTTTTAACATCGAAGAACGAAATACGTGTTTCTGCTACATAAAAACATCGATTTTTATATTTCATAAGTAGGCTGCGGATCTTAATGCAAAATAAAAATTGTAGGCATCAATTCCAAGACACCTGAGCTACTTAGAAATTTCTTTCTTTCTTTAACAATTCTAAAAAATTAAAAATTAATCTCTAATGTTTTTAATCTCCCTACTGTTGTAAATGTCTTTTTAACTTTTCAAGAACGTTTCTTTCTCTGCTCGTTAGACCTTGTAGTGTGAGAACCTATAAAAAAATTCCATCACACTTTTAATTTTTGATAATGTAAATTACTTTGGATTGAAGTTGTGCATCAGTTTTCTTTAAAGAAATTATGTGTCTAGTAGTTTCTTCTAGTGAAACAGACTATAAAATCCACGCCTATGCAAACTCTTCAAATTATCGAGTAAAATATATTTCACAAAATGCTCGGAAAAACCACCGCACCGTCTAGAATGTCTAGAATGATCGAACGCTTATGTTTCTGGAGCAACGTCGTTGGTGCTGTGCGTAAAGTACAAAAAGGGGAAGTAAAAAACATTCTCGGCATGATTTCTATAATCGCCGTAGTACTTTTTCAACGACCTTCGTCGGCGAGCGATCGCCTACTGCCTTTCACTGTTCAACGTTCGCGAGTTTTCGATACTTTACGGGCCGAGTCGGTCGGAGCAATCGCACTTACAGGCAACGGATCAGGAAATCGGAATTCTCGGGGATCGAATCCGATCGAGGGGACAAAAGTTTCACCGAAAGGGAGGAACACAGTTCGTCCTGCTAGCAATTTGTGTACGCCTTGCCTTCTTCCCCTTCCCTTATTCGCCGCCTTTGGCTCGTCCTTTTTGCTCGTCTCGTTCCTCTCCTTTTCTTCTCTCCACCTTAATCCTCTCCCGCTGGAATTCCTCTCCCTCCACCGGTCGCGAAATATCTCGACGCATTCCCGCGCATGGTTCTGGTTCAATTTGGGCCCTCCTGCAGCTCTCGAGTTCCTCCTGCAGCTCACGAACCAAGGGCCTCCTTTGTGGAGGTTACTTGTAATTGAATCTATTAACTAATTAAACCGAATTCCTCTCATATTTTAAACGAAAACGCAGTATCACACGTAACATTAATTTGTTGGGTTCGTTTTATTAGTATTTAGGGTAACTGCACTTGAATATGGAAATTCGTAACATTTAAATTTTAACACATTTAGGTTTCAGTTGGAAGCCCGTTGTTGAATGCCAAGGTGAGCGTTATTTGAAAGCATGTTAAAGTTTTTGCGAGGATAATTATTTAGTGAACAATTTTACTGAAGGTAAGTTAAAAAAAATTGGTGCGTGCTTAGACCACATGGCTGAAGTAAAAATTCTTTCTTTAATTTTTTTTCGAATTTTTATTAAAACTTTGACATTTAATTTTCTATGATTCTATTATTGAAACAATTGGCTTGTGATAGCTAAAAAATAATATAAATATTCTTGATTCAATTTTGTCTAAATGTCTTGCAAATACTGCATCGAGAGTTGTTCCTGATCTTGTTGTCGCTTCATTAGGATTATTTACCATTTCCAATCATAATTTACTTCTAAAAAATTCTATTAATAATTTTGATTGTGCCGATGCAAAGTTCACGTTGAAATCTCCACTTAGTATCATCGGAATTTTATCATAATCTTTATTAAGGAATGCCGAACCCCCAATCGTACATATATGCTAATAGAATAGAATTTCGTTTCATCGTTTCATTGTTTCATCGTTTCATCGTTTCATCGTTTCATCGCCAGATCGGTTTTACTCCTACTGCGTCGAGGTTTTGGCGTTTTGCGCCTAACACGCCTAAAGAAGTTTCACTTCAAAAAATATTACTTTTACATGATTCATCATTAAACATGCATGTTTTTGAGTATTTAAAATAGATTTACCGTTCAATTTATTTCATTCGTAGTATAATTATTATTTATTTGTCGAAATTCGTATGCACCCAATATAGAACACATTGAGTGTCCGTAATATGAAACATGTTTCATACTGGTTGCACGCTTATTTTGTGGTGATAATTATAAAAACGATGCTAACAATGAATAATGGGTTCAACGCATTTAATGCTTCCATTGGGGTAATGAAGAATTTGTTGCATTAGGTACGTCATTCAGGTATCCAACATGTATAATAGAATAATATAATCCAAGTATTAAAAATGCAAGATAATACGAATAAATGTTCATTTTTCATCGCAAAAATAAAGTTTCTTGAGATTTAATTGTGATTTTCGTAGATGATCCATATTATATAGATACCGTTTTTTTCTACTTTCTGCGTTTGCCTTTTTTTTGCATTTTTTACAATAACCGTGATACTTAAACTCTTGAATAATTAACTAATAACTGGACTGCCGATCTTTATGTAAAATAAAAGTTATCCAAGTCAGTTGTAAGAAATCAAAATTAAATGAAAATGTATTTTCACTTTTAACCGTCTTAAAAGGTCGAAAATGTCGAATCTTCTAATGTGTTTTTAGTTTTGTATTTGACCTACTCATTTTTGTTATAAATGCATAAAATCCGCTTATTTACTAGATACTTAAATAAGTTTCTGTCGTTTCCTAATAAATAGACTGCGGATTCTATGCATTTATGAGAAAAGCGAGTAGATGAAATAGGAAGCTGTTGGGATATTTGAAGAATCTAAGAGTATTGTTCTATGCTTTTGAACTCATTTATTAGGTTGTTGCATATGAGATGTCCAGTCTTAGAATGCAAATCTTATAAACCGGTTAGTAATATGGTTTATAATTTTTAATATCCTATCTACAATTTTAATTCAGATGTCGAATTTTGCTTTTAACTAAATATTTTTTTAACGTCTATCAATGCGACTGTCGTGTATTCCTTTTATATGTGTGGACACATAACTTATTGACGATAAAGCATCGTGCGATTTTTGGTCAAAATGTGGTGATTAATTAATGTACTATTTGTTGGTGGCAAAAAGGACTAAAAAGTGGGGATAACAATCTTGTAACTGATGAACGTGAATGACCAACAAAATTCAATTTTTACTATAATACGATCGAGAAACCTGTAATTCATTGACAGAATACGTTGATTACAATGGTGCTTACTTTAATCAGTAAATTCAATTTCAAAAAAGTTGCTTTTGTTTAATGTTACGGTTAAAAATGGGACATTTCATATGTAACACTATCCAATTATTAAAAGAAGAAATATATTTTCATTTCACTTCTGTTGCTTACAATCAGAGCTGGATAATATATTATCTCAAATAGTAAATAGTAAATAATCTATTTTATTTAAAATCATATGCACACTTTTAGAAATGAAATGTTTTTTTTATTAGACAAAGTTTTAAAATAGTATTTTAAGGTGGTAAAAATTGCAGTTTTTCGCGGTTTTCGTCCTCTAGCTGTAATAAATCTAACGATTCTTACATCTTTCAATGCCTGTCGTCCTTTTTCGCATCAACCAATTTTAATGAAATTTTCAGAATATGCATAATTCACACAGACCTACAAAACGTACTTTTTATATTTTAATAGAGGCCCACATAAAGATGTTGCAAAATACAACTTATAGTTTGTTCTCTGCAATTCCGACAAATTGCAATTTCTTTTTCACGTCACGTAGTAAAATAATTGTTTTAATTTCTCCAAAAAATACAAGTCGTAGGATCCACCATTAAAAAGTTGTCTTTTTAAGAGTGCCCGAATATTTATGTGAGTCACTGTAACTATCACTGAGAATTGCTGGAGTATCTTAGCTACAAAAGTATCTTCAAAACGGGTACAATTTAACAACCTCGAGGATTTAACAACGAGGTGCAAGAAAAATGGAAATCTATAAAGCAGAAAACAATAAAAAATGTATACAAATCACACCCGAAAAGAATGCTAATGGTCGAACAAAATAAAGTTGGCACTGCACATAATGTGTATGTGGTTAAATAAAATTTGTCTTTTAGTATTTTAAATAGTATTCTATATGAAGGATTTTCAAAATAATGAGAATTTTATTTGATAGATTGATTTTAAATATTACCCGTTCCCTCAATCTATTTTCATCGTCGAGGAATATTTCAAATGATATTTAACGCAAAATTTAAATATTTTATTCTATGTTTAAATTAGATTTGTCGGAACAACACGACAGTATTTGCCGGAGGTCCTGCTGCATTATTTCATTTTAATGAGAAGTGAAGCTGAAAGTTATCGTTTGCTTGTAAAAGTTTATTTAAACTATTAGAAAAAAATAAATTTTTATGTAACCCTATTTCTTGTAATTGATAATGGATAACTTTTATTTTGCCCAAAGATACGCAGTCTTGTTATAGCTATCTATGGAAAATATTTGAATAAAATATTCTGCATTTTTATATATCTAAACAAAGCACTTTTATTTGCCGAAAGGAAAGTCAGAAATTGATTCAAATACGTAATACCCTTAGAGTATGTAGAGATGTGAAGCAAATTCACATAACGAACGGCAGATGTGATTGATGCCGTTCCCAGATCTTTTCTGTCGGCTCGCGCGTCTCTAAATGCGTTTCTTTCCGCTTTCTTCCGGCATCCTTTTACATATGATCGTCTCGCTGGAGCCAAGACCGCAGCGTTCCTCTGAAAATTGCGCAATCGAGACACGATCCGGAATGCCGGCCGGCCGTTCTATTAGTGCAGCGAACGCAGCGATCGCGGTTCGACGAACTTCCATCGTTACGACGTCCTATATTCGTTATCAGGCCATCGTTAAACCAGTTAACTTTATTCTTCCTTCAGCTGATAATGCGATTTCGCGGGTAAATTCGTAGCGCTTGCAAGACTTGCGCAATTCGATTTTCCGTAATTATCGGATTTTATTACTTTTTCATCATCATCCTCTGTTACGACAAATAATTTACATACCCTGCTAGATCGCATCGGACGATCGGTGTTTTGAAATTCTGCAACGTGAATGCTACATCAATTTTTATTTTGTCATTTCTACCTGGGATTGAAAGCGTTACAAAACTTGTTGATGGTTTCTGTATAAAATATGAATCGTGGCGTATCTCTTTTAAAAATGTTCGAATAGTAGGAGTGTCGATCAGAATAGATAAAGTTCTTGAAATGGAGAGTTCTAGTAAAGACAGAAGTGACAACATATCAAAATAAATATTTATCTACAACAAGTATATATAGGTGGTTCATTCATATTAAGAGTTCTCAATTGTTGCTACAAATCAGTAAATTTCTGTATAACGCGAGTTCTTACAACGCGAATTCCTATATCGCGCCACAGATATTACGACCAGTGATGCCAGAAACAACCAAAACTGGTTGTTTTCTCCTCTCCTCCCTTCCCCTTGCACTATCCCATTCCACTACACGAGCACACTCCAACGTCCCCCACTGAGACCGTATACTGGTCACGTGACGTGCCGCGCAACGTGTTAAATACATATTACTCTGGTCATCAGAGAGATGGTAAACTGTATTCCCCTCGATTTAACCGATCTGGCATCACTGATTACGACTACTGTTTTTATATACCGCGATTCTTCGTACAACGCGCTAAATAATAAAACAGAGGAATTACTTAACTGATTTAAAAATTAAATCTGCTTCAATTGAGCATTAGATTGTTTTCTTGAAATATGTGGAGAGGGATTTGATGATATGTACAATGATGACGTTTTTGAATTGATTGAGAACAATAATGATTTTAGATGAATCGGGTCTTGTGCAATTATTCGAAGAATCTTCTCCATATGTAAACTACGAAGAAAGCTTCAGTTACAAGGAAATGAACGTAAATATCTTTTACTCATGAAGATCTAAACCGTGGACTTGATTTAGTTAACGAAGTGTAAACATATTTCATAAATACGGTTTCGTTATTGGAGCTTCTACATGTTTTAAAAGGAACTTGCAAGATTGCCTAGCTCCATATTTAAAACTGCTAAAAGATCTGGAAATAAATACAGCAAATATAATAAAGCAAGGTAATAGATTCATTGAGTTAATTCTGCTCGTTTCTTCTGTTATTCCATTTCCTGGATTTTCGGGCCGCATCTGTTTATTTTTTGTTTGTAAACACGTTGTGGAGATGAGAAGCGACAGTACCACACACACCCATCCAGTGTTTCACACGCACCCAGTGTTTCTAAAAAGAAGGTTTCAGTTATGAAATTAACATTACCGATAGTTTTTTGCAAACATCTCGAAAACTAAAAGTGACCCCCCTATATTGGAAAAGGAAAAAGTTGTTCAAAATGTCGAAATCTATAATATATTAAAATTTTATCAAAATCGGAGTACGCAGACATTTTCTATATAATTATCAAATTCATTTTTATATCTGAGCAAATAAGTGTCACCCACGAGCGACTGTCGCGGCTATCAACCCGTCAAACGAAATAATACATTTTTTCCTAAAATTGTTAAGCAACCACGTTAAAATTCGTAGCTTATAGTAGACTAGATTATTCGGTGATACATTCGTGCAGCAATTTCATTGGTGCCAGTCGGCATTTCGTTTGATTCACAGCGTTCGACGCTCTTTACCTCGCACGGTCTACTGTCTAGATTGGTTTACGCCGGTTTCAATTTGTGGCGCCGTCCGCGGAGCTTCTTCTAATTACCGCTAATTAGAGGCGATGCTTTAAGTACCAACGGTTCTGTTGGTGTGCTCGAAAGGAATTTCCTCTGTTATTGGCGCCGCTAAGTTCACATAAACGTCACTTTATCCGCAAACGGGACAGAGACTCTGCGTGGAATGCTTGCGAACAAATATTGAACGATATTGTTGATTTTTATACATAGCAGATATTTTTTAACTTTCAGTTTGACAATAATTTACCTTCTATCTTTATTTCACTTTCCACATTGATCTTTCTCATGTGTTACAAAAATTTATTAGCAATACAGACGACATAATTTAATATGATGTCTAATATTCATTAAATTAGATTCATTCGATTCGATATTATTACATTTTTGGAGAACGCTTTGGAATGTACAAGACATTTATCCCGCTACTAATTAATGTTCTCCTTGTAGCTGGTAAGAAAAAGTTTTATTGTCTTTTATCACTAGACCGCAGATTTTATATATTCATGACCAAAATGTGTAGATCAAATGCAAAACAATAAAATCATGTAAAGAATTTGAAAATACTGTTGTATCATTTTTAACTCTCTAAACTTATAAAGTAAAGAAATGAATGTCTATGCAGTTTCTGTGCCTTGGTATTAGCTTGTACAATTTTTATTTTGCATAAGGATTCGTAATCTATTTATAACCAACTGTGGATTTCAGATGTTCATATTTACAATATTTTTGAAGAAACACATGTTAATATTAATAAATAAAAAGGTTTGGAAATATTCAAACTGCTCCTATCGTTCTTGACACTGCCTTGCTAACCTACCACGCCACAAAAGAATTCAATTTACTATTAGAAATTCAGTTTCATTTAGTTTCAGTATTTAATATCTTTAATTCGAAACCGTGTGTTTTGGTTCAAGCTTTTAGATCTTCAATATCAAGCTATGGTTTTTTAATTATTTTAAATCGGGTTATTCGAATAAATTCATGAAATTTGAAAACCGGTTTTACATACCAGGATTCATATAAAATTAAAAGAAATGTTGCAAATGGCAGCAACTGATGGCTTTCAAATTAGTTATGATAGTGAAATGTTTTGGAACACTTATCTTTAGCATGTGGATTTTATGCGATTATGACAAAAATTATAAAATGCAAAACAACGAAAGCATTTCAAAATTTAGGTATACTGTTGTATCATCATTTTCAACTCACTAAAATTACAAAGAAAATAAATAAATGGCTACGTAGCTCCTGTATCTTGGAGTTAACTTAGATAATGTTTATTTGCATAAAAGTCCACAGTTTACTTATCTCATCCAACATAAATAATAATCTGAATTTATGCGCTTTCACTAGGGTTCGCTAGTTGAATACATACATTGGTAGGCTTTAAACTATTGGCACAATGCTTAATTCCATATACAAATCCTCACAAATATTGTAATAATTACTTACATCAAATTCTTATACTTCATGTGGAATACCTTATTTATTTTTACACCAAAACAGAGCTACAGTGGCTCACAAAAGTATTCGCTCGTCCTTTAAATCAGAATAACTTTCTTAAAATTTGACCAAACCACTTGACTTTTTTGAGCAATTAGAAACATTGATTTAGTAAATCACCTACAAAAAAGATTTTGAAAACATTGTAATTAGTAGGAATTACATGAAGAAATAAAAATGGCACTTTTTAAAATGTTATTATTTCAGCCCGTAATGAAAATTCAAAATATGCGATTTGTAGATCTACGTTATTTACGCATATACTGAAAATTGCATCGAAATCGGTTGACGCAGAAAAAAATGACGCACATCGATAGATGTAAGAAACTATGGATTTTAAGCAGAAACTGACCAAAAGTCGTGAAAAACTGCGATTATCACCACATTCAACCGCTTGTAGCTCATATGTTCGTTAACTGATTTCGATGAAATTTTCAGCATATGTGTAAATAACATAGATCCACAAAACGCATATTTTGAATTTTCATTACGGGCTGAAAAAATAAAGTTTTAAAAAGTGCCATTTTTGGTAATTATTGCGAAAAGGTCATTATACTCTGATTTTGATGAAATTTAAATATGTTATAGATTTCGTCATTTTAAACAACTTTTTCTTTTTCCAATATAGGGGTGTCGCTTTTGGTTTTCGAGATATTTGCAAAACACTATTGCTTATACTGTATTGAATTTAACGTATTGTTCCACGCTCCGTGTCAACGTGAGGCTGCTCCGGCGCGGTGGCTGTTTACTTTTTTTTGTAAACACGTTGTGGAAATGAGAGAAAATAGGGTTTATCTCTACATAGGGTGAGCTTTCAATTTTGAAAAACTACTCCTGAATTTTCGTATGCGTGATCTGCGCCCCCCTCCGCGACTTAACCTCAACTCATTCTATTCGCATGATTTTTCCATTACTAGATCAAATTCTGGATGAGGGGCGGCGAGGGCCGGCCGTTAGGCTCGCCTTATATATGTATGACCAGAGTGAGACCCTGTTTTCTCTCCATCTCCACAGCGTGTTAACAAAAAAAAAGTAAACAGACGCCGCACAGTAGGTTGAAACGCGAAAAACGCGGACAAAAATTATTTCGGAGCAGCCTTACGTTGCCACGGAGCGTGCGAGAAATTCAATACAGTATTAGCAATAGCTTTTTGCAAATATCTCGAAAACTAAAAGCGACGCCCCTATATTGGAAAAGAAAAAAGTTGTTCAAAATGTGTTGCTGCATAACATATTTAAATTTCATCAAAATCGGAGTATAAAGAATACAGAAAATTCAATATAGTATTAGCAATAGTTTTTTGCAAATATCTCGAAAACCAAAAGCGACACCCCTATATTGGATAAAGAAAAAGTTGTTTAAAATGACGAAATCTATAACATATTTAAATTTCATCAAAATCAGAGTCTAACGACCTTTTCGCAATAATTATCCCATTTTTACTTTTTTAATTTAATTCCTACTAATTGCAATTTCTTCAAATTCTTTTTTGCACGTGATTTACTAAATCAATGTTTCTAATTGCTCAAAATAAAGTCAAGTGGTTTGGTCAAATTTTAAGAAAGTTATTCTGATTTAAAGGCCGAGCAAATACTTTTGTGAGTCACTGTATGTAGACAAAACATTGAGTACGTAATAAATTAAAGTGTCTGTCACAATCATCTTACAGCAGGGCAAAAATATTCGTGCAAATTCAGAAATTTTTTGTATATAAACACTGCATTATAGAAATTGCGTAGTTTTCCTCTAACAATGTGTATGAATAAACAAGATATCGTGCATAAAGAGTAATGCAAAATAAATTGATGTAAACTATTATTTCATTAGTTGTAAGTATTTGTATGTTGAATTTCGTCTTGTGCCATCCTTTTGACCACCACTGTACAATCATATGAGATAGTTTCAAAGAGAAACGGTATTGTATGGAAGCTACCTGTACTGTATAAATACATGGCTACCATGGAATAAAATTTTCTTGAAGTTCCATTTATTTCCATCGATACTAGAAAATAAATAGTCAGCCGCTCAAATGGCTAACTTTATGGACAATCAATATGGACATCAATAAGAATGATTGTTTGCACGTGATTCGCGGAAGAACGGTGACACTCCGACGCGGGAAACGCAGCCATAAGTCTCGCGATGGCGCATCAAGGTTTTCCAATGAATATGACGGTTCTAACAGAGGTTAAATCGAGCCCACATGCGCATTTCACTGGGCGTGGTCGTCGACTTTACTCGATTTAATCCCCGCGACAACGCCGACGAGCCTCGATCCGTGTTGCCGCAGGATTCTCCGCTGCAGTAAACTATCGAATTCATGGGTCGATATCTCGTTAAGCCGCCTCTAACCGCGCACTACGGAGAGACCGTTACGAATAACACTTTGCATACCATTCCTCGGAGAAAGTCGATAATTTCGTAGCTTCTCATCACTTCTAACTCCTTCGTTCGTAGGACATCAGGCACTGCTTATAAAATTATACGGCAATGGCAACCGTGGCGAATCGTATCTAGTTACTTCGGAATACAGGACTCCATTTGATCCTCGTTTTCTCCATTTTAATGGACCTTTCTATTCTGACGGCTTCGAAAAATCGATTTTTCTTTCTGCACTTTCTCACTGCTTTGCGTTCTTTAAACAGAATCTCAATGTATTGGAAATGAATCCGTATGTAGGTTTCAAAATCCAGCGTCTGTAATTTCTGGCCACTTCGCCATATAACAACCATGTGTTCCTTATTATATCTGGTTTAGTGGACCTTTCTATCCTGAAGACTTCGAAAAATCGATCTTTCTTTCTATACTTTCTCACTGCTTTGCGTGCTTTAAATATTAGGTCGTTGCGTATGAAATGTCCGATTATTAACAGTAACATTAAGCAAACAAAATCTTCTTCGTAATAAACTTATGGATCAAAGTAAACCTCATTCGGTAAATATTACGTTTGGGGGAGGCACCTCGGATGACCTTGACCTTCACATATGTTTTCAATGACAACATTCTGAACAACTTTCCTCTATACATCTACCCGTCGCTCGGACTTAGTTTCCGAGATAATTGCAAAAAACCTTCATTAAATTTTGGTTGCAAGTACAATTTATTCTCGTACAAGCTATCAAAAGGAGACATAGTCCAAGTTGATTTGTTAACTTTTTTATAGAAAACGAGCGACGGCTAAACACTCAAGATGGTGTTAAGTCCGGGTTAGGTCTGGGTAATGCTTGGTTAAATTACCAGACCTAACTCAGACCTAACACCATCTTGAGGTCGTTCAATTTCAGAGAATGTTTTCGATAACATATGTCCAATCCAAAATCACATTCATTTAAATACGGGCAAACTGCTATATGGTAGCATCGGTATATTTTTGTTCATAACTTTTTAATAAAAAACGAGCGACAGCTAAAACCTCATGGGGGTTACTCAGAAAGGTGACCTTGATAGCATATGTCAATACAGCATATTGTTTTAGCCTTCAATACTTAAAATAACTGCTATATTTTGAAAACTTCTTTTGTTTATAACTTTTTAATAAACAACGAGCGCCGTCAGAAACATCTTGGGGGTTATTCAGAAAGGTGATCGTGACAACATATCAAGGTTAAGGACATCCGAGATGCCTCCCCTAAACGTAATATTTACCCCTCATTCTAATCAACATATTCTGTGAATGAATTGCAAGATTTTTTATTCTCTTAAAGTAGAAATCGGATTTCTTTGTCGTTCACGTTCATCATTTACAAGATTCTCATCTCCATTTTGTAGTCTTCTTTAGGGCATTGATTAATCGACAAATTTTGAGCAAACATCACATGATGCTATCGTTAGAATGTTATTTTTCCACTCATATAAAATGAATACTCGACAATCACATTGATTGACATTGAAATAAACTTGATTTAAAAGTAATATTGGACATCTAAATAAAAAATTGAAGATAAGACCTTAAGATCAGCTTCATACCTTACCACAGGGATGGGCATTTTTGTCTCAATTGAAACAAAACCGTTCCCACCAGCATCCGCCGTTACCATAGAGCAGAGTTGGGCAATTTTGCCTTAATTGAGGCAAAACCTTCCAGGAAGCGCCATACGGTGGAGCAACGAAGATATCAGTGAACGCGACGAACGTGCGCGCTGTATGAAAAAGAGGTTGGTGGGAGAAGCAGGCGTTTGAGGGGCCCCTACGTGCCCATCCCTGCCTTACAATCATGTATAATAACCCCATAGATTGCAATAGTGTTTCTTGATCAAAACGCTACATAACATTTGCATTCTAGAATCGGATATTTTATATGCAACAACCTAATAGAATCTCAATATATTGTAAACGAATTCATATGTAGGTTTTAAAATTCAGCGTCAGTAATTTCTGGCCACTTCGACGTACACCAATCATTTGTTCCTTATTCTCTCTGTTTTAATGGACCTTGCGGCTTCAAACATCGATTTTTCTTTTTGGACTTTCTCACTGCTCTGCATGCTTCAAACAGAATCTCAACGTATTAGAAACGAATTCGTGTGTAGGTTTCAAAGTCCAGCGTTTGTAATACAGTCTGTCCCACAAGATAGTGTTGGTAGTATTTCTGTAAATATTTATATATTTGTAAAAACTATATACAGATCGAATCTACATTTAAAAAACTAATACGCTTTTACTTAATAATGGACTCAATTTCCTCCATTATAGATCACAGTTTGGCTACGTTTCGATGTGCTTACTACTAATTTTTTTCGCACGAAACAAGTAGCGACCTCTGTATTTCTTCGAATTCGATCAATTCAATTTCTGAATTTCAGTATATTTTTTTCTTTATGCTTCTACTTCATAATGGACTAAAAACTTCTGTGGATTTTGTATCTAGTTACCAGGATAGTCAGTCAATTGCAATGATACGTTCTTTATCGTGCAATTTAGGTGTTCACGGCTTGGATGTTTCAAGTCATTATATTTTAAAAAAAATGTCCCAGTTCCCAGGGTCATCCTGTACATGAAATTGAACTAATACAATATTAAATTGGAAGAAAAATTGGTGTAATATTCTAATTCAGTGTCATAAATTTTCGAGCTCTGTTCAATCTGCATCACTAACTCGGAAACAACAAATTGGGATTGTGTTATTGTTGTAACAAACGAGGGATGCATACAGCAGAGAATTACGTTTACAGGTAAGCCGTTCTTGCATTCCGCATTGTTCTTTTCGCGGGTAGTATGTATAAGGAAATCCTGAAAGGACGGTGAGGTCCTGTCGTGGGATAGTCCTTGCTTCCCAGGGACCCTTTTGGCCTCAGTAAGTTCGTGCGGCGATTATTTCTGTGCCCACTTCCCCTTCACCATTCCCGTTGCTTCATTCCTTTCCTCTTTCTGCTTGCGAGAGATGTAAATCTTCCGAGATGAACTCTTGCCTCTTGCATCAGCGGACTACTTCAAAGGTCCGAATATCTGGCCGGCCTTTTTCGTCGGTGAAACAGTCGCGTACCGTTAAAAATTAACTACGCCTCTTTCCTGTTGTTCGAGCTTCGTGAAAGGAACGAAACCGCGAGACATCGTGGACATCGCGCCGCCCGAATCGTGCGGTTTTTCTTTCTGTTAGGATCTTGCATACGAAGTTTCGGATTTTTAACAGTAACATTAAACAAACAATACTATTTTCTAAATAAAAATTATTCCTCAAGATAAGCACCCTTGTAATCAACATATTCTGTCAAAGAGTTTACAAGTTGCTTGATTGTATTGTGATGGAAATTGAATTTTTTGGTCGATTACCTTCATCATTTATAAGAAGAATAGTGTGTTCATTTACCATCATATTTTGACCAAAATCGCATAATGCTATGGTCAATATGTATTTACTTCTCCAGTGATATAAAAGGAATATAATAACGAGCACATTGATTAGCATTGAATAAATTATATTTAAAATTCAAATTAAATATCTAGATCAAAACTGAAAGATCCTAAAGACCTTAAAGAGGACCTTAAAGATCAACTTTATATCTTAAAATGGTGTATGTACAATAAACCTGCAGTCTATAATGATATTTCTAGATCGCAAGGCTTCATTATATTTGCATTATAAAATCAAACATTTCATATGCACTAGCCTAGTGTAACTCGATTGCCGATTTTTATGCGAAATAAAAATTTCTTGTATTAATTGCAAGAAACGGGAGGCAAATCAAAATTTCTTTCTTTCTTCAATAATTTTGATAAGTTGGAAATAATATATTGATATCCTTAAATTATTTTCATCTTTCTGCTTTTTGAAATTCTACCTACCAATTTTTCTCATAAATCCATAAAATCCGGTCTATTTATAAAAAAAAAACAAGACGAGAAACTAACTACAATTATTACAATAAAGGAACAAATTTTTTTACAGAATAGTAATAAAAGAAATTTTCAACTTTCCTATTGAAATTGCGTTTTGCAGCCAAGCTGTTTTTTAAATAGTGAAATTAATGTGTGAATTGTGGATACTCTAGTATAGGGGGCGTCCCACACAACTGGAACAGGCTTATCTCCTAAACCAGGCAGTTTCAACCAGTAGCTCCGGAGCTATTCGAGGCACCTTCCCCGCTTAGGTTCTTCCCCCACTCTTAGACTTCATCGTTATAATGTATAACGATATATGAACCGCGCGGCGCGCGCAGCACTCACTAACTCTACGGCTGTACGTAGTAGTGGGATGAGGTTCGATGGTGGGAACCTTGCAGTTCTCGGAAGGGAATACGTTGGAACTCTTTGTCCTAAACGATTGGTAATAAGCGAAACTGTTATAGGTCAAACTTAATTGGTATCTGACGCAACATCATATGCATATAGCTTTAGGCACTTTTGTGCATCGGTGCATAAGAAAAATGCATCTGCCACATTTTTTTTAAACGGAAACCTATATTTTTGACTGAACCAATTGATGCAGTTTTTTGTGCTCTACATACAAGTATTAACATACTTATGCCTTACACTTATTCGTTAGGAAGTCATCGTAGGTAAAAGTTACAAATACAATATTATAATGGAGCATCACGTACATACAGTCACTCCCATTAATATTCGTACACTCTTAAAAAGACGATAACTTGTTTAATATTGGACCATACGACTTGGACTTTTTTGAGAAGTTAGAATAATTAGTTTACTACATGACGTGAAAATGAAATTTTAAAACAATTGCAATTGATCGGTATTGTAGAGAAAATACTAAAAGTTGAGTTTTACAATTTTTTTATGTGGCTTATATTGAAAATTTAAAACATCCATTTTCTAGATCTGTATCAATTGTATACATTATCAAATTTTCATCCAATTTGGATTACGTGTAAAACAGCGACAGGCATCGAATGACGTAAGAATCCTTCGATTTATTACAGTTTAAGGCCGAAAATTGTGAAAAGCTGCAATTTTTACCATCTTCAAACAGTTGTAGCTCATTGCACCGTTTGCCGATTTTGGTGAAATATTCAGAGTGTATACAGTTGACACAAATCAACAAAACGTATTTGTTGAATTTTCAATATGGACCCACATAAAACAGTTATAAATAACAACTTTTAATATTTTCTTTGTAATTCCGACCAATTACAACTTTTTCAAAATTTCTGTTTTTCAACGTGTAGTAAACTAATTGTTCTAACTTCTAAAAAAAATCCAAGTCACATGATCCAATATTAAAAAGGTAATCGCCTTTTAGAGTGTACGAATATTAATGGGAGTGACTGTAGGTATTCCAGAATACTTGCCGATTAACCGAAATAATTCTCAAATCTACAACAATTTTAGCTACAATAACGTTTTAACGAATAAGTTTAGGGCATAAGTATATTAATACTTTTATGTAAAGCACAAGAAACTGCATCAATTGGTGCAGTCAATAATATGAATTTCCATTTTTAAAAATGTGTCAGATGTATTTTGTTCATGCACAGGTGCACAAAAGTGCATAAACTTATATGCCTATGATTCATCGTCCAATATCATTTAACTTTGACCAATAACAGTTTCATCTATTTCCAACCGTTTAGGTGATACAGTCTGTTCCAATTGCGTGGGACACCCTGTATATTGTGATTAATTTGATGGAGAGAGGACACACATGAATTAACGCTGCCGGTATATAAATTATGCTTTTAAGATTCAAAAAAACAATATTAACTGAAATCTTCAGAATTTAGACTTACACCACTATGATTCTCAGTCCGCCAAGTGTCTTCGCGAGTATTCCAATTTCGCAGAGCAAAGATAACTTTTCTGCCTGTTGGATATTTTGTATATCTCCGCCGTGCAAGATTGAATCAACGCAGTACGAAACTGCGGGGAAACGAATGAAACGTTGTTAGAGTTCGGAGGCAATGATGTTAGAAACACCCTAAAACTGGGTGGATTTTCTTCTTCTCCTTTTCCCCTTCCACTATACCATTCCACTACCCGAGCACACTCCAACGTCTCCCACTAAGACCGTAGACTGGTCACGTGATGTGCCGCACAACGTGTCACATCCCTCGTAGCACAAATATATTGGATAAATATCTTTTTCAAATATTGAAAAAACATTTTTTAAGCCACACTTTTTCATATTAAAAAAATATTAGATCTGAATATTGTATACATGTACAAAAAATATTAATTGAATGTTTAAAAAATATAAGCTAAATATTCAGAGAATATAAACTACATATGTAAAAAATATAAGCTAAATATTCAGAAAATATAAACAAGATATTTAAAAAATATAAGCTAAATATTCAGAAAATATAAACGAGATATTTAAAAAATATAAAGGAAATATTCAGGAAATATAAACGAGATATTTAAAAAATATAAAGAAAATATTCAGAAAATATAAACGAAATATTTAAAAAATATAAAGAAAATATTTAGAAAATATAAACGAGATATTTAAAAAATATAAAGAAAATATTTAAATAACATTCAATAAAATATTCAAATTTAAAAAAAAGTTATAACAAAAATTAGTGTGTAGTATGCTTTCTATGTACTGCTAGAGGGAATATTCCACTTTGTCTTCGAAAGGACCTTATTACAATTAAGAAATTTTTATGTAGTTTGCGGGATTCGAACTCAGGACCTACCGTTTACTTGATGATGTCCTACCTCCCTGAGCCATGCGAACCTATACATATTACTCTGGTCATCAGAGAGGCGGTAAAGTGTATTCCCCTCGATTTAACCGGTCTGGCATCACTGTTCGGAGGTGGAAGCGATTTATTTTGTTGCAGCGCCTCCACCGATATTCGACCAACAGCTCCTTAGCGTTCATTCGATTTGATCGAGTCGAACAGTAAAGACGTTCCTTCCAGTCCTCTTGAAATAAAGTATTACTGATAATAGGACGTGGTATTATATAGTAAATTAGTACCCAATACTGCCCGTCCAATAGAATTCCCCTTTATCATCTCGATGATGTCAGAACTATGGCTATCTCGAGACGCATCGGTTTGGATTATGGACCAGCGAGCATTCGCATCGGTCCAGCGGTTCTTACCGTTCGGGTCATACGGTGCTTAGGTATACCCGTGGCAAGAATGATCGAGCCTGTTGTGTAGCAGACGAGCCGTATCATTGTATCGGTACGGAGAACCTAGGAAGCGCATTAGTGTTCGAAAAGCGGTACACTGGTTCTACGGAAGAGGTGTATACGAGAGTGGCGTCCCCGCGTTGGCGCTTGTGAGAAGACGTCGAGATTTCGACACATTGTTTCCATTCGCACCTATCGCGGCCTGGGCCACGAATTTCTTGTAAACTCCCACGCGTCTCGAGCCTGCTCTTGGCTGGATCGTTCGAGAAACGCCGAGCGTCTGTTGGGGCCGGGTTGTGTTCTCTAGGTGCATTCAACTCGTTCCGACGACGAAGACGCGTTGGTGGGGCTTAATAGGCGGCGTGACGTTCCCTGAACACCGGGAATCATTACTTACGCGTATCGACGCACAACCCGAGAACAGTAGTGCTCACTTTTTGTTGAATCTGTTACACTTCAATTTTCACGAACCATCCCACTCTTCCTCTAATAACAATTTCAACTGGCTATTGAAAACTGAGAATTCAAATGGAACCTTGGATACAGTCATTCACATTGAAAATCGTACAGTGTATACCGACGGATATTTTAACTAAGTTTAATAACAGGATAAGAATTTCGACAAAAATTGAATTACCAGCTTCTAGTTTCATATATCTTTATAACTTAATGTGACCGAAATTAACCACACATTAAACCCGTACGATATGAGATATCGCATAATTACATAATAACACTGTAAAAAACCAATTTTAATATTTGGTGGGATAACCTTTGTTATTTATAACTCGTTGTAACCATCGTGACATTGACTTACTAATTTTTCTAAACAATGTGTTTCAATGTTCATCCACACTATCTCCAGTGCTTCTTTTAATTGATTTTTATTCGATAGTTTATATTCCTTTAATTTTATTTTCAATTTCTGCAATACGTTCCCTATTGCATTTAAATCCGGTGATTGTGGCAGTGTCTGCATCACTTTGGGGGAATTATACAATAGCCGTTCCTATGCCACACTAGGTTTCTAGAGCTTTTATCCCCGTAAATCATAAACGAATTCAATATTTCTAATTTGTGTGCAGTATCTTTCAAAATTTTGTAATGCTTAGAGAAACTCATTTGTCTATAATTCCATCTACAAATTTTAAATTTCCGGCTGCAAGTGCTGATACACAGTCCACGACACAATTACCACCATGCTTTTTAGTCGAATTCAAATTTTCTATTCGCCACTCTTCATTTGATTTCCACCAAATTTTAGTTTTTCCATCTGACCTAAACACAGTTATTTTCCTTTCATCCGTGGAAATAACGTTCTTCCAAAAGTTATGAACTTTATTAATGTACTGGTTTGCGAATTTTAATTTTTCTGTATTTTTGGTACGACATTTCGATGTGCCAAATCGATCATTGTAATTACATTTTCTCAATGATCTTCGAACTGTTTCGGCACTCACAGATTTCTGTAAATATTTCAAAATGTCAGCTGCAATTGTTAAGGCATTCTGTTGGATGCTTCTTTATTCTTCAAATTATCCATCTTTCGTTAATTTCCGTTAGCTTCCTTGGATTAATTTTCGTTTTGTTCTTTAAGTGGTTTTCTTCTTTAAAATGTTTTATTATATATTGAATTGTGGAAACACTTCTGTTTACTATTTTTGCAATACCTGTATAAGACATATCATTCTTCATACGTTGAATTACAAGTACACGCTCTACAATTATTGTTTGCCTCATATGAATGAGTAGCCAACGTGTATCCTAAATTGAAGGAACAAATTACGAACAAATGAAAGCATCAAACACAAATGACAGATTTACTCAAATAAACACGGGAAATTCAAATGCGAAGTAAATTTCCATCGTATCTTGGTTTCAGTTACATTTTCGTAATAAGAAATAATTTCAATTCTTTTGTACGAATAATGAAAAAATGTTAATCTTGTAGTTGGTAATTCAGTTTTTGACAAAATCCTTATCCTGTTACTAAATGTAACTAAAATATCCGTTGATACATTATATAATACACGATTTTAACAGCGAGTGACTGTAAGTCTGGGTTAAAATGAATTAATGAAAGGGTACTTTTGAGGGAGCTTTAAGAACTTAATCTTTCTAGCATATACATGTAGTTGAAAGAATACTATTCGATGCTGTGATTATTAGATTTCAGTTAACCCTTATTTGTACAATAGTTAAATATCGCGTAGAAAAGAATGTCAGCTTTAATAACAATTTTAAAGAAAATTATTTACACATTATTTAATAAATTATTCCTTATAACATCTCAAAAAAACTCAAACTGACTGGTCCAATTTTAAAAAAGTTATTCGTTTTTAAAAGGTGTACGAATACGTTCTACACCCGCTGTATACACGGTGGCACACGAAAGTATTCGAACGCACTTTAAATTGGAATAACTTTTTAAAAATTGTACCAAATAATTTGACTTTTCCTTTAGCAACTAAAAGCATTGATTTACTAAGTGGGATGCAAAAAAAGTTTGAAAAAATGACAGTTGGTAGGAATAACATTAAAAAATAAAAATGTCACTTTTTAAAACTTTTTTATTTCAGTTCGCAATGAAAATTTAAAATATGCAATTTATAGACGTTAGTTATGCACATGCCGAAAATTTCATCGAAATCGGTTGACGCAGAAAACAACGGCACGCATCGAAAGATTTAAGAATTTGTGGATTTTAAGCAAAATCTGTTCAAAAGTCGTGAAAAACTGCGATTTTGATCAATTTGAACCGCTTGTAGCTCGTGTATACATTAATCGATTTAGATGAAATTTTCAGCATGTGTATTACTAACATAGGTCTACAAGACGCATAATTTTCATTACGGGCTGGAATAAAAAAGTTTTAGAAAGCGCCATTGTTATTTTTTTATGTAATGCCTACGTATTGCAATTTTTTCAAAATCTTTTTTGCACAGCATTTAGTAAATCAATGCTTCTAATTGCGAAAGAAAATGTCAAGTTGAGTGGCGCAATTTTAAACAAATTATTCTGATTTAAAGTGCATTCGAATACTTTCATGAGCCACTGTACATGTAAGAATTTATAACAAAAATTTCATACACTTTTTAAGAATCCGAAAATTTGAATTTCGACCGGGTTTTTACGATTTTAAAACACTGTGCATCGATGCTCGACGGATTACGTCTATCTCGCTTTCGCTCACTGCATCTATTCTGATTGTCGAGCAGTGTTTGAGTAGATACCTGGAAGAGAATCGCTGACCTGCAACGCATGAATTTTATTTCCGGATCCCAAAGTTTGCAAAGTGAGCACTACTGTCCGCATGAACTCCAATAGTACGTGCCACTGGATAGCATAATGCCACGGGAACGAACGGTTGGCGTTCAGTCGGTTCTCGTCGTGGCCTGTTTCAATTTAATACACAATTGCTCTCGCCGTATCGCCTCGGCCCTGCCCTGCCCGTATTTCCTTTCATAGACGCTCGACATCGTAACGTCGTGTCGGCCCGAATCTATGTCAGTCCTGCCACTGCTTGCTGCAGCACGGCTCAGCTCGCTGTTTCCAGGATAATATGCAACCATGCGAAATGGGTTCGTTGTTCCTTGCGCGTGCGACGCACACCGCCGCGCGTTGGCTAACCCCGCTTTCGTAAGCCTGTGCTCTACGCGTTTTCTTCAAACTTGACTGGTCTCGCTTCATCGAACCTTCGTCGGTTCGATTATGCTTTCGCGTATTTGATTTTCCTGATCGACACGTGACAGTGCCCGCTGGCTTCCGGGAAAGTAGCTGTCGATACTGTTCCGGTAGCTCGAAAATTTCAAGCTTTCTCGTTCAGCCGAATGAAAACATAATTAGTAGAGGTGCGCGGGTGACCGAAATTTTGGTAAATTTCGAGCCTTAGGTCGAAGGTTACAAACTTCGGGTACCCGGTAATCGGTTATCAAACTTCGCGAGGAAAAAAAATATTTTAGAATACATTATGTCAGGGGTGGGCAATTTTGCCTCAATTGAGGCAAAACCGTCCACACCGTAGCGCCATTTGTCCCCTTCCAGCAAGCGCGGTACAATGGGGCAACGAAAACACGAGACATCAGCGTACGCAACGAACGTGCGCGCTGCATGAAAGAGAGGTTGGTGGGAGAAGCAGGCGTTTGAGGGGCTCCACCCGTTCCCACCACAGCATTATGTGAAATAATGTACGTAAAGGACGTTTCTGTTTCTAGTACACACTGTTCTTACAAGACAAGGACTCTTCGTCCGCACACTGTTCGTATAAGAGCACTGTTTCGTAAACAGTGTTTACTACAAATCGAAACATTATTACAACCGATGATTGGACATCTTAATATGCACACAGTTATTTATCGCTGATTTGATCGCAGACTTGCCCCAACTTTAACGAGTACCCGAATATTGCAAACTTTCGGGACCCCGACCCGACTACCTTTTTAGGTACCTGAAGTTTATAAACTTTCGGGATCCCGACCCGATCCCGAACAAATTTCCCGACCCGACCGGAACCCGAAATTTCGAGTACTCGCACCCACCTAATAATTAGGGATCCCTTAATCCTTTATGTACATTTGATTTACACAGTCTCTATATACGCTTCAATGGAGAACGTAATTTCTGATATTTTTAAAAGTTCGCCACTGAAAGGGTTGTTCGCGTAAACCACCTGGAAAATAAATGATTCATTTTCATTTTTATTCCATCACAATATCTAAAGCAGGCATGGGCATTTTTGTCTCAATTGAGACAAGACCGTCCCCAGCATAGCGTTACCATGGAGAAACAACGCGCTTTGCCCGCCGCGCCGCGAGCAGTGCGCAGGTCTCGCGAAACCATGGGGCAGTGATGGGAACTCCGTGGGCGCTGGCAGTGATGGTATATTATGGTCTCGGTTTTTTCGCGCATACGCGACTAAATGCAGGAACGTACCGTACGTCTTATGTTTGTGGGGAAAGTAGGGCAGAACTGTTATTGGCGGGAAACCGAACAGAATAGTGCAAGACGACACGACGAGACGACCGTACTTCGAAATTTTGGGAAGTTAATGTTAATATATTCGATTTCATAATGGCAACTAGTATTGGAGAAGGAGCTACTTGTCAATTCATATTTGGAAATCGAAAAAGAATTTGCGAAACTATGCGGGGTGACTAAGGTACCCCATGTTAGCCCAACTTTGTACCTTACTGACGCTAAAATCGTCGCGCATGCGCGAGAAAACCGAGACCATATACCATCACTGGGCGCTGGGCGAAAATACTACCACCAGTCTGACGTACCGTCTTCCCCTACTTTGCTTCTATCGCGCACGCGCTACACAAACGTACCTCTACTCTACACGAACAGAGTAGAGGTACGCTTGTGTGTAGCGCGTGCGCGATAGAAGGTAAGTCTGGGAAGACGTTACGTCAGAGTGGTGGTATGGTGGGGACAACGAAGACGCGAGACATGCGCGATCGCGAAGAAACCGCGCGCTGCATGGAAAAGAGGTTGGTGGGAGAAGCAGGCGTTTGAGGGGCTCCACCCGTGCCAATGCCTGATCTAAAGCAACAACTGGACTGCAGATCTTTATGGAAAATAAAAATTGTCCAAGCAAATTTTAAGAAACAGATGTTATATACAAATGCATTTCTTCCTTTAATATCTACTAAGTCGAAAATAATATAACTAGAACATTAAATTCTTCTAATGCCTTTACAATATTCTATTTGACTAATCAATTTTCGTTATAAATGCGTAAAATCTGCAGTCTAGTATTAACTGAGAAAATAAAAGCTAAAGTTTATGCTTTTCGCACTTATATTGCCGTTAAACGAAGAGGTAGAAATTTCAAATTTTACAGAATAGTATTTTTGGCAAAACACATTATTTAGCAACCAATAAAATGAAAAATGGCATGGGAGCCGATTACTCATGCTTATCCTGCTATACCCTTTGTTCACTTCAGAATCCGTAGCAACGTTTCTTCCTGGAGTGTTGCGGTAGCAAATGCTGGGGGCATAAAATGAACTTATTAAAATAGTTTAATGATGATATATTAGTCTTTTTTTTTAATTATCACCGGTGCTGTAAGAAACGAGTGTTCCAAAATAATACATTTTTAGAATTTCTAACAACATTTCTTCCTGGAGTATTGAGATAGCAAGTGCTAGGAGAATAAAATGAAATTGTTCGATTACGTTACGAGACTGGTTCTCTGTACGTTGGTGTTAGATTATTATGTTGTTGATAAGCCTGTTGCACAATCAGGATCAAGTGGATCGTATTTTCGAAGCCGTTCGCTACCGGATAAATTACTAGAAGACTCTTCCTGACATGGATCTTAGGAAACCAGCATTACCAATGACCAATAATCGAGCGATAATGATCGTCCGTAGCCAGATCCAGGCCCTTTCGTGGTGTGCACCGTCGAATGCATTTGCATGCGGCGAAGTATCTCAGATTACGGAGCGTAGCGCTCTTAATTGGTGCACGTGTCGTGATTGCGCCCGGATGCAGCGAACCGGTGCAACTGCATCCTCCTTGCCAGCAAGTCGAATTCTTCGCGCGCTACAATCGAAGCGCAAACTCGACTCTGTGGCTGCAGAAAATTATTCGTGGCTTGGCATCGATTACAGCTCGACGGGTTTCGCGAGAGATACACCGACGCACGTTGCTCGTAATTCGATCACCGGTCCGCGATGTTTATACAGCATCTTTATTATATTTGATTAGAGTTCGGGTGGATTTTATACTATGCAATTAACACTAACCGCACCGAGCAAAAATGAAACTGACACACGTTGTTCCATGAAAATTACAATTAAATCTCACGCAATTTTTATGACAACATCTGCTCGAATCAAGAAATTTATTTAATAATTTCTAATGGAAACATCTTTACAATCTGAATAATTATAAAATAAGAAATGTAAAACCGGTCGTGCATTCAAATGAAACGGTCGACATCATTAACCTTAAGGAAGTTTATTTCTCTCGTTCGAAATATTTTTCAATCGTTATTCCTTTAGGACAGTGTGAATCGTTTAAAAAAAATAATTTCAATTAATGCAAAACTAATGTCCGCTTTTGTAGGCAGAATAATCAGAAGGTTGAAATTATTTATTCTACTGTTTTTGTAGCTGAAACGAATTTCTGTATACACATACTCTTCAATTGAAAATGATGTTTTCCTTGTTAGAGTTGATCTTTCAAAATGAATACTGTTGGACTATTTTCATGATTATTACAGACTATCAAAGTCGTCATTATATTATTCAGTTCCTGGCGAATTAACTAAATGAACAGCTGCTGCATTGAGAACAATAAAAATATTAGCATGTCTACAGGAAGTACCTTCAAAAATATGTTTCAAAAAATTGATAAATAAAGTATAGAATGATCCTAAAAATGATTAATTATATGTACTTATAAGAATAGTCCACCGTCTCAGGGTTAATGATTTTACTATAAATGTATTTTTAGCTACATCAGTTTTGTAGAAACATGAACGTTCAATGCTGCACTGCAATAGAATTTAATGTTATTTTTTCCACTCCTAGAATATGGTTATTGTACCGTACTAATCTACTTTTTTGTTTTCTGTTGCAGGTGAGTCCTGTTCCTTCCAACTTCTTATTATGGGCACAATAGTTGGGTAATTGGATTATTGATAATTTTATTGTAAATTGTACGAGACTATTGGAGATTGTTTATGCTAGTAATTATAATGTACAATTTAAAACTCTTTATTAATTATTGAACATATACTGCAAATACAAAATGCAAAAGTACGAGTATATGTATGCAGCTGTAATAATTTCAAATACGTAAAATCAAAGTTAACGATATTGGTTATTTTTATATTCGAGAAGACATTGTAACCATAAAATATTGATTCAGCTAGTTGTTGATTTCACTGAAGCGAGTAAATAAATAATTTAATTATTATAAAGTCCTAATTGCACATATATCACAATTACGACTATATACAGTTATTAAAACAATACAAATAATACATACGTTTCGTCATTAATTTTCAAATCTTTGTCAGACGATTGATTTAATTTTACCTTGTACAAATAAAAAGGTAAAAATAACGGTATATTTTCCGACCGCAGCTGATATGTATATGCTCCGGATTGCAGAATTCAATGAAATTTTAATACAATTTTAGTACCATACAAGATATGAAAATTAAATTTTGACTGAGAAACTTTTGAAACTAATTATATTTTAATGATATGCCACATACTATATTTTGATTCGTCTCTTGTGTTTGTTTAAATAAGTTATACATTGTAGTGAAAAGTGACACTAAAAATGTAGCGTAATCTATTAATTAATTTTTATTGTGCAGTTTCAGACGGTACTGAGTAATTAAACTGATACAAAAATAATATAAATTAAATGAAAATTAAAACGGGACACTTATCTATAGTATATCGCTTGATGTGACTATAATTTAAACGGTACAGTGGGAAAGTTTCTTAACACCATAAAACAACGTAACGGTGACGGCTTGAAGCAGTAATAGTTCGCAGTGTAGGACGAAGTAGGGAACTATTCTTGCATAATTATATAGGGGGAAGTGTGTGGAAACTATTCGGATTTATAAACGCGAAGAATGTTCCTAATTCCTAGTCGGTCGTAACGAATTTCAATAAATTTTCTTTACTTACTTCAACATTTCTTTTTAATAGACACTATGTAGAATGCTTTTCATTTAAAAAAGTAAATATTGAACAAATTTGTTGAAGAATTTCAAATAAGTGTAATCGTCCATTACACAAATAAATATCATTGCAATTATATCTTATTTGATATCATTTTCATTAAAAAATGCCACGAATATGTTGGTGGATGTTCCATAAAAAATAATAAAGAAGTTTTGTCATTGGATTAGTAGTGATCTCACACCGATATACTCGACCCGTATTATGTTACACTTCTCGGCAACCAAGGCCTCTCTAGCTTCATGGCCCTCACGGGGTATACCCCGCGGAAGTGGGGATAATTCTAGGACAATTATCAGCCAGATATTTGGGACAGTTATGGATAACATGCTGTATATCATACAATAGTTGACATCTAACTTTAAATCATGAACCTTGATTAAGCGTGACACTCGGCGACTATCACAACAGTTTATTTGCTGTTATATTAAAACGTGGCAACGATTTCTGACATCTTGAAGAGGAAAAAAACACTTTATACAAAGATATTTTTCAATTCCCATGAGCAAAGTTCGTCTTTATAATATTTGTACAGTGTGTCTCACGAACTCTGTCCACTTAAATATCTTGGTTATTTCAAAATACGAGAAAATGTTACGTACATAAGAAACTAAATAATATGGTATAAATGGTATCCTTGTAAGTAGAGGCGTAGAGTAGATATAGTGGTCAACTTTGTTTTTTAAAATGGAATGTCCCATTTCTATGCTCGATTTCGATAAATTTGCGTATTTTGAATATAAAAGTACTAAGGCTTATTTTAATGCTCGATTTCGATAAATTGACGTATTTTGAGTATAAAAGTACTAAGGCTTATTTGTTCTAAATTTTACAGTTGCTGAAATATTTGACTTCTTTCATTCCATTACTTTCATTATGGAACGTATTCGAGGATATGCTTACTACGTCAAATGTAAATGTCATGAAATAGACTGAAAAAATTTAAATATCTCAGCAACTCTAAGATTTTGGACAAATGCGCTTTAGTACTTCTATACTCACAATGCTTAGTGTTTACATTCGTTTAGTAAACAAAAACATTTTTTTATTGTGGTTCTCGTTGTGCTGTAATTTATAGATGGCGATCAATGCAATGCTTACAAAATATTGGGTGAAAACGATGGCTATCATATTTCATTGTAAGATCTTTTGAAATTAAAACACGACAGAAATTTTTAATCTTTGTATCAATGACTATAATGCAAACCACTGTGATGCAAGAAAATCAAAATGGCGATGGTTAATTCGAGTTTAATCAAAACGTATAAAAAGCGCCAATTTTACGTAATAAAGTTTAAGTAACAAAAAAATGCGTGTTCTAAGATTTATCATTTCGCAACTTTTTTTGCACAGTACAGTAGCTGTCATGTATACATGACATCACAACAGGAACAGCCACAAAAAACTTTTTTTGTCTACTAAAAGAGTGTACAAACTAAGGGCAAAAGGTTTTTTTTCTAAAATGTATATTTTAAGAAACTAAATTCCTAAGTATCGTCTGTAGCTGAAATGATTTCGCGAGGAAATCCTCTTAACGAGTTTCAGAAAAGTGCAATATCGTGTAAAAAAAGTTTAGGTAGTCATTTATCCGATATAATATTTTACATTTAATTGTAAAAGATCGTACTGTAATTTTCAGTAAAAGTTGTGCTAATCCTTTAAATATAAACATGTTTTATTAACAAACAACTTCCGGAAGCTCTTGTCGGAAGACCCATTTTGTAAAACATCTACAATAGCAATTTTTTGCTGCTATCTACTTTAAAAAGAGCATTCTGGTCAGCATTTCGGGAAAAGGGACCACTGCGCAACGACTGTTTGATCTGCAGATTGCTCGGCGTAGCCGGCATTTCTCTCGAAAAATCTGCAATTCGACGAGCGCAATGTCGCGACAGAGGCCAGGCCGGCGGTGATAACGCGGTTTGGAGGCGAGGCCCGATCGAACAGCAACATCGTGGCAACAAATGGAGGCGACGAAATCAATTAACTCGGCCACGTGTGTGGACGCACACGAACCTGACCTCTCATTTTCCATTCTGAACGGTCGTAGTGATACGCGTAGTACAACCTACGGAGTTACGTACGCTCTCTCTCCCCTATAGCGTTCTCCTGAACGAGCAGCCCGTGCCCGCGTACATTAGCCGCGTGGGTTGCCATGGGCAACCCATGACTAACACACGTTCCAGCATCACGTGTCCCTGCGTTTTCTCCCTTTCTCTCGCGGATCAACCCAGTGCCGTGACCACTGCTGGTGCTGCACACCTCGATGCACCTGTGAGCGAGTGCATCTTTGCTACTCAACTTTGACTATAGCTGATGTCGCTTCATTATCAACCCTAAAACGACACTGTTGCATTTTTGGACGTACCATGACTCACATACAAAGGGAGGCAGTGCTGTATTCACCAATAAGCGAAGTAAGCTAGTGCTTAAAACATCAGCAGAAGGGGGGCACCATGGAAATTATCTGAATTTTACAGATTTTACATAGGAATAATATTGATAGGTATTTATGTGTTAAAAACACATTTTAGTCAAATTATCAACTCTGCATTGCGTTAAGTGATCCTGCGAAAGGGGGCCACAAAATCTTTTAACTGGTTGGGGCCTCTAACAGTCTTGATCCGGCACTGATGGGAGACAAACGTATTCAGATACCCTTTAAAAACGAATATCATCATTAAAATTGTAGCAAATAACACGAATTTTTTGAAATGTCTGAAGGACCAGTGAAAATTGCGAAGAAAATAGTAAGGGTCGGTATTTTGAACGTCCTTATAACGAAACTTTGGTACATACCTTCGGTACATACCTTGTGGAGGTATAAAACGTCCATAGGCATTGAAAGATAAATATATCTTTCAACATAGGATTTGCAATTTATATAAATCGCAGTTTCTCAGGATTCTTGCTATTTATAATCATTTATGCCCCCTGACAACATTAACCAATTTCGATGAAACTTTCAGCATATATATAACTGACATAGATCTAAAATATTATATATAGTTTTTAGAGTTTCATTATAAGCCCCGATAGAAAAGTAATTTCTACTCTTTATTTTTGCGATTCCGACCAAATGTAAATTTTTTCCAAATTTTCGTTACACATCACCTAGTAAACTAATCCTGTTAGCCTTTTAGAGAAACTGATATCATTTGGGACATTTTTAAAACAGTTATTCTAATTTAAAAGACATGCGAACAATTACATGTGTGAGTAACTGTATATGACACTGTGGGGTTATCGGCAACCCTTATAACTATGAAAGCAATATGTGAAATATCTTTATCTTCTGTTGTTTCTTAAATTGTAGTACGAATAAGGAATATATTCGAACCCTCAATATTTTATTTTTTTATTTATTCTTCTGTAGAAACGATCAAAATTCCGTGGGGTTGCCGACGACCCCACAGTGTTGTTCTAGAGTTAATCCCTTAACCATTACATGGCACTATTAAATTTTCACGAATTTTCCATAAAATTACTATTTAATCGTTCCAGGGCTTGAAATGATTTCGAAAATATTCGTTTAACACTAAACCTACCACGGTCAAAATGACCGGTTTTCTATTTTACCATTATTAAAATTAGAAAAACGATTTCCTAGGAAATAACTGAATTGACTTCTTTATTTAAGCACATATTGTAATAGAAACGGTACAAAGTTTAAATAAATTTAATCTTCTCACTTTCTTAAAGCGTTTTAGTTTTATTTGTTTTGTTGTTTGGTAGGTTTAGTGTTAACCTTCGTAAGGCAGATGTTTTTGGTGATTTTGTGGCATTCATGGCTCGATTGATACAAATCCTTCCGCATTAATTTTGTTTCTATATTTTTGAAGCTAATTCTTTGAGGTCAACGAAAATTTTCTTCTTGGACTTGAGTGGAATATTTGAAACTCTGGGTCAAAGTGGACCCAAGTCCCGCCATGCGTGGGTTAAGTACTTGCCATGTAATACACAGTCAGACTCGTGATGAACATTGGAAATACAAACATATATTCTATTAAACATGAGACCTTCTACACAACTTTAAATGATTTAATATTGTACCCACTTATGTATAATAACACAAACATTCTATGTTCTTTCAATTATTTCTTTAAATTTTGAAATAAGAGTTACTAAACATATATATAAAAAAATAAGATTTGTGACTTTCCATGGACAATATATGAAAATAGATTTTACAATTAAAATGGAATCCGAAATGGTGTACATTTGATGATGAACATTTTTACAAACCTTTAATGTTATTTTAATACAAATTATTTAAATTATATTATAAATCACAAGGATTATCAGAAATAATCTAAAAAAAAATTTTTTCTTATGTTAACTTTTTCATAATTAGATCAGATGAAATTTAGGTTTTCGGTGGGTTAATTAATTACTTTCTACGAAATGGTATCCGGCACGTCATTCTACCATTTGCTATGGGAAACGCATGACGTGTTAGTGACGTCATACATAAGTCGTTGAGGGGTTAGCGTGTCACAAGAAATAGTGCGTATCCCCAAATTTTTATTATGTGTCATAGAAAATCCAGGAAGTAAAACCAATTGACTAAATCCACTCTATCGTGAGCGGGGATCATTTGTCATTATCCTTTACCCAATTATACTGCTGCGGTATAGTAAAGGAGTAATGGGAAATAAGGAAATTGAATTTGTTGAATATCTGCCTGGAACAGTATGACATTTCAAGCAGCCGTCGCCAAGTAAAATTATATAAAAATAATTACAAGTCTGTAATGTCCGTTCTTTAAACATGGAATGTTAAATTCTATGGAAGCCTTTCATTCTTTCATGATAAGCAATAAGTATATTTAACCCTCGTATACTCCTCAGGTGAAAATTCACCAATTTTCTGTTTTGGAAATTGTAGAATCTTTGACATAACTACAATTGGAATGCAGTTGTGTTTTATTCCCAATGTAAAATGGGAGTAAATTTCAGACGGATCTTTTGTGTAACTATTTTTGGAGAACGTGTGAGAGTTAAAATTGAACTTTTAGAGCAAGACAATAACTCTATCTTGATTTCCAGTAAAATCACCTACATTCCAACTAAGTTCTTCATTGCAGGATACACTGCACACTCGACAGGAAATAGGAAGATCTAATAATCTCAGACAGTCAATCAAATCTTGTCAATCACGATTGCAATGACCAAATAGTGATTTCCTAGTTGGTCCACGCCGGTATACTTCAAGAAACGATTTTTTTACAATACTTCCTCATCAGGAAAATAGTAAATGAGCTACAACGCGGTCGACTTAGGAGAACCAGTGCCATCAACGGTTGCCACTCGAAATTGAATCACGCCAAATACCGCAGCCTCCGAGTACTAGTTACGACACTGCGGTTCATTCTTCTTCGTCTCGTGAATTATGCCCATCTTCTTCTAACGTATTTCGCTCCTCGAAATGTCTGTGCCCTAGCACCGGGTACATTCTTCTCCTTCTCGTCGTTTTTATTATGACATACTTGCTATTTTCTTCGTCCGTCTTTGTCCCTCGAACAGACCTAGCTGAGGGATGTAACTTTGCGGTTGGACGCGAATCGCAACAACACGTGATTCGCCGCGACGCAATTTGCGTAATGTCTCGCAAATTTCCATGGAGGTCCGAATTATCGATTTTGAAACGCGACGTGCAACGTACGTTCGCTTTCCTACCCCCATAAACCTACCCCTCCGGGGGTTCATTTTTCGTGAACGACAAAACGACATTGTCCATCTTTAGCTCGATGTATAGTTTCCGGCGTGTGTCGAGCTTATCATGGGTGGAATATTTCGGATGGGCCCTTATCGGCAATTTGTTTCGAAAGACGTATGCGTATCGGTGCTCCACCATTAACGTAAAAAGACGAAATCCCCGTGCCACGAGAAAGTCGCTATTTCTGGGATCCCTCGGGGCGTTAGATCCAGGGACTCGACTCAAAACGGATCGTCCCTGAACTCGCAGCGAGTCCACGCGAAAGGGAAGGGGTCATGGAACCTAGGAGAGGGAGGAAACTCCGTGTGGGACAAAGATGCCGGCTGTGTTTGGTGGGGGAGGACGAAGGATAAGGGAAGAAGGGAGAGAAATGGAATAGGGATGCTGTTCCTGAAAAGAGACGGGCACGCTGCGTGAGAAAGAGAGTGCCGTCATTTCTGGCTACCCTCGTTAGGCTTCCTCTCTCCGTCGCTCTCTCGCGCCCTCTCTCTGTCTCTCCCCCTCTTTCTCCTTTTCCCGGCTCCGTTCAGCCATGGTACGTGCTCGCCGTTTTCCGGCCGGCTTTCAACGCAGAAAGAGAGAAGTCGAATGGTCGAAGGAAGATGGGAAATACCCGAGTGGGATGAACAGAGAGATCAAGCAGAAGCATGGAAGAATGGACGGAAGGAATAGAGCCGGGCTAGAGCGACGAAGCAAGCTATACGGGGATCCAGAGAGGACAGTGAAGAGGAGAGGAAAGCGGATCCGAGTGAAAGAAAGACGAACGAGAATGCGGGGCGGGACGGTGAAGAGAGGAGTTAGAAGGAGTGAGAGAGAGGGGAGAGAGCCAACAGAGGACAGAGAAGGATAGCGCTAAAGGGCCCACAGTGGAGACCCACGTATGGAGAAGAGAGAGGGTGTTAGAGGCGCGCGAGAAGCGCCGTAAAAAGGAAACGGGAGAGGAGAGGGGAGAAATTAGAGGGAAAGAGGGAACCGCGAAGAGGGAGAGGCAAGCCTCAACGAGAGAAAGATAAACGTAACGAGTGACGAATCGTTAGACAGGGTTGGGAATACTGTGTGTGCCCGTCGAGGGATCACGAGCGAGACGGATGGAGGAACCGGCGGGCGCGAGAGAGAAACGAGGGGGGAGGGGGGAGAGAGAGAGAGAGAGAGAGAGGGAGAGAGTGACGGTGACCGAGAGTCGGAGCTTGTGGGTGAGCGAGGGAGAAAGTGCGACTATTCGAAAAGGGAGGGAGAGAGAGAGGGAGCGAGCCGGTAGAGACGAGACAGAGTGCGCCCACCGAGCCGCCTCCATACCACCTCCAGCATTCCCGGCCTGTACACACAGTTGCAGCTGCACTGCCGCCGTGGCTCGCTCGCTCGCTTGCTCGTTCGTTCGTTCGACTGTTCGTCCTGTGCACATGCGGGACTGCGCGCGCGTTCCACTCTCGCTCGCAATCATCTCGCCGGTACGTTTTTAACGATGTGCTCTCCTTTGGATATCGGAGCGTGCCGCGTGTGAGTTTTCCTCTCGATCGGAGTGTATCATGTTGAGAATATAAGTTCCCTCCGGAGTGACAATATACAGTGCGAGAACGGTTGACCAACCGCCAGCCCCGTGGCTCGTTACACGAACGAGTTTCTCGTCCGTAAGGTCATCGATAAATCGCGTACGACGACCGGCTGAAACTTTGATCCGACGCCACCCCGGATTATTCTAGCCCCATTGATCAGTGGCACGCAGCCGACAAGTTCACCTTCACCCCTTTTCCGCCCTTATCTCGGACCACGTACGGTGCACGTGCACGTCAGAGCGCCGGTCGCCGCGCAATACGTATCGGGGCTAAAGATCTCCACAGAGAGAAACCCGCCGTCTTGTTAGCTAGATATTACCACTACCGGCCCGGAAAAAGCTCTGACATTTCGCAAATGTCAGCCGCGGTCTCGCGCGTAGTGACTTCCACGTAGTCGGAGCGTGATAGACGATAAGGAAAGCCCCCGTGCGGATTTCAGCGTGCCGAGGCTCCTTCTCCCTCTCTCTCTCGCTCTATTTCTTTCCCTCTCTGCGTTCGCGGTTTTTCGTTGCTCGTCGTCGACTGTACACCGAGACATGTGATCCCGTCAAACAGAACAGGAAGAAGCTACAGGCCACGCATTATCTTGCCGCTCGCCCGGGGCTAGAACACGCTACAAGATGGACTGGATGAGGAGGCAGGATATCAAGGAGGAGGCACCGGAAACTCCTACCGCTTTGACACCAGACGAGCCTGACGAGTGCTACTTCGACGAAGACGCCTCGATCGACGAGGGCATGGTACGTGCTTCGCGGATTTTCGCTTCTTACTACATATAAGGGGTCGTTGCATATGAAATGTCCGATTTTAGAGAACCAAATGTTAGTTTGGTAATTATATAGAAAAAGTCTTCGTACTCCGATTTTGATGAAATTTTTATATGTTATGGAGCAACACATTCTGAACAACTTTTTCCTTTTCCAATATAGGGGGGTCGCTTTTAGTTTTCGAGATATTTGCAAAAAACTATCGGTAATGTTAATTTCATAACGGAAACCTTCTTTTTAGAAACACTGGGTGCGTGTGAAACACTGGGTGGGTGGGTGTGGTATTGTCGCTTCTCATCTCCACAACGTGTTTACAAACAAAAAATAAACAATTTTTTTTATTTATGAAACCTGCATGGAGGTTTGTGTCTGCGTACATAGGTATAGTTACATATGTATTGTAGATTGTTCACGTTATTATAGACTCGCAGCTTTTATAATTATATGTGAAGCGTTTTGATCAAGGATTACTATTACAATGTACAGATTTTTTATACATCATTTTGAGGTACAATGGTGATGTTTAAGGTCATACCTTCAGATATCTTTTAGTTATCTACTTTTAACTTTATCCTCTTAACCGTTTGTCTAGTATATCCGTCATGAAAAGATAGGGACTTTTTTGTCTAATGACGAGTATACTCGTCATGTATGAAAAAACTTGGATTTACTATGAAATCAAATTTAAGAGAATGCACAGTGTAGAATGGAAAAAGGCACAAAAATATTTCTAGCTTAAAAATAATTAAGCACTCATGTGCACGTTCTTAACACTAGATTTACGGGGCCCGTCAAAATGACGGATTCCAAATTTTTTAATTTACGATTATTAAGAGTGTAAGGAGGCATCCGTGAGGAATTATTAAATAGATTTATTCTTTTGTGTACATATTACGATAAAAATTTCTGTAGACCTAAGTAAATACAATTTTATTATTTTTATAAAGCAATGTAAAATAATCAATTTTAGTGCTCCGTAAACCTAGTGTTAAAATGAAGCTGAACAGTTAACAGCTTAAATAAAGTTTTATTTTCAATGTCAATCGTGTAATCGTTGCACTATTCGTCGAAAGAAAAGAAGACTACAACATGAAGATTAGTATCTTGTAAATTAAGAACGCGAACGACCAGAACATACCATTTCTATCATAATGCAATAAATAAACTTGCAATTCGTTGACTGAATATGTTGATTACAATAGTGCCTGCTTATGGATTATAGTCAGCCATTAAAATTTCAGATAGTTCCATAACTTGCAATTCGTTGATCGAATATGTTGATTACAATAGTACCTGCTTATGGATTATAGTCAGCCGTTCAAATTTCAGATAGTTCCATAACTTTGATAGAGCAAAGTATGTACATCTGTTATGTCAATGACTACTCATTGTTTCGTATTCTATACTTCTTTTATTTTATGCTGTTATGTAATTTGAGTACGTCCGCGTTGAAATAGCCCTGTACCGTGGTACCGCATGTGCGAGTACGGCTGCCGTATCGAAAGGATTAAACGTCTCATAAACGTTTCAAATCCACTTTTGTTTTGCTGCTATGAATTCTTTGAGTACGTACACTCGCGTTTATCTGGGTCTATCGAGCAACATGGTGTAGATAACCGAGACATTTGAGTTGCGGTTCACGTAGTTCTAATGACTTTGTATCGTCGAGTATACGTATATCATCGTTGATACTTCAGTAAGTTGTATGACAAAATAATAATTTTTCAGGAGAGCAAAACAAATTTATTTTTCTGAAAATTAGTTACAAATATTTTCTTACAGGATATAACTCTTAGGTAAGACGTCTGCTACTGGTTCGTCATGTACATTATATTCATAGTGGAGCTGACAATCTTTGCTATATCTATGCCATAAACCGAAAATGCATTTGTTGACATACGATTTATTGAAATATCAACGACGATATTCGGAACAGCAGAGCAATTTGATACGTGAACAGTTAATTGCTTATCACTCGACTGCGGATCTTTAGGCAAAATAAAAATTGTATACATCGGTAACACGTAAAGGTAATTACATAGAAATTGATTCCTTCTCTTAGTAATTTTAGTAGATTGTAAATAATACACCAGCCATGTTAAATTCTCTCCATGTTGCTTCTATTTTGTCTTCCACCTATACTTTTGCCATAAATGCATAACATCCACAGACTAATAATAATTTCACTTTCGAAGGACCATGTATTCCTGATTAAAGATAAGGATAAAGTATTTTTGAAAACTCATTTGTACAATTATACTGATCCTGAAACGTTTCTCGTAATAATTATGTTATATAATCAATGGAATCAACGAAATGATGATTTGGAAGAACGTTACACTCTCAAATGGTGGCCATAGTTATGCAATACATTATAATTTTATATATTAACACAAACCTTACCACATTCGGTCAAATGACACTTATCACGTTTTTCACCTCATAATTATTGAAATTACAAAGATGCTTTCATTAGAAAATATCGAATGATTGCTCCATTTAAGCACGCGTCTTTATAAAAATTGCGATAAATCTAAATAAATTCAGACTTGTAATTTTCATAAAACAATGTATACCAGTCTCATTTTATGCTCGGTACGGTTAGTATTAAACCAACACCAAACTACAATTCTACTTTTATCATATTTTGTTTGTCTAATCCCTTACATGGTTGTATGTGTATATTTACGAATTGCAAGATTTTCTATATGCAACAGATTCCCTAAGGTTGAATCTATATGAAGCATGAGTTTACTCTCCGTTTGCCAGCATGTTAATGTGTTCCAAGATGATAATTATTCGATGGCAAAATGTCTGTTCTACAGGCTTGGCATAAATGGAGCACTACTGTACATACTTAAGACCAAGGGAACTATGCGAGAGAGTTGCATGATTATTAACCCTGCGTATACCGACGCGTACTCTACCTCCAAAGCGATTTGCTCGGAGCAATGCAATTAAGGGACCACGTATTCGTGGACTAAATATTGGGGGAGAGCGAAATACCTTGCATAGAATATAGAATCGTTTCACTTGTGCAGATGACTAAGAGCTTTTGGAAATCCATATGTTTTGGGCAATTCGATGTCGTGCATTATCCACACTAGATACCCCATAAAAATACAACTATGTACTAGTAAACTACATTGCAGCGTATATTCAAATCAAATTCATTAGTTTGCTAGAAATAAAAATTACATAATAATGAACTAAGATTTGGAAATAACAAATTTATTTTTCATATGCTCGAAAAAGCGAAAAGTTTATTATTTACGGGATGGGACATTTAAAAGCATAACTAGCCCTCGGACACAGGAGGTTGGGTCAATCTCGACCCAAAGTTCTAAACGTCCCATTTGAATTCCAATCTTTTAGCAGCAAGTTTTAATTGATTGGCTACTTATATGCAGACTGCGGATTTTATGCATTTAGGAAAAAAATGAATAGGTCGAGTACAAATCTGTGAAGACATTAAACGTATTTAAGAATGTTATTATATTATTTTTAACTTATTCAAATTATCAGAAGAAGGAATACATTTTTATTCAATTTCTGTTCCCTGCAATTTACTTCGAAAGCTTATGTTTTGCATAAAGATCAGCAGTCTACTTATATGAAATCGAATAAGAGGGTTAATTCTAATGTACAGTACACTTATGAAAAAGAATGGAAGTGACATTTCTCTATGAGCCCGTTTAGATCCAACATTCGGCTTGCACGTTGCTACTAAAATCATCCATCATCCGAGGGTTAAATTTATATATGTAACTTGTAACAAGTTATTTGCCTGAGAAAATTTTCAAACGATTGCCCGTGGTTTATAAAGCAACGTCCATTGTGTACGAAGCACGTGTAAAATATGCTAATAACATCAGAGCTAACGTCTGCGGTTGTGAAATAGCAAAGTTATTTGTGCAACAAAACCGTGCAAGTTACACGTTGCAACTTGTAAATTATCCAATATTACGAGCTTGTATCTCATTGTGCAAGCGACCCTAACACACTGTTCATCATTGTTTGATCAACGGCTCTTGCTAATTCGACCAATCGACTAGCTGAAAGGAAACCGGTCTCCGAATGATAAAATACAAAATCGTGGGATGATTGAGCAACCGCGAACAGTTTGTCCCACCAGCTTGGAACGGGTGTAACCGAGTCCGCAGGGGTCCTTTTTAATGGTATGGTCCGGTAACTAATTTAATGCGTCGCCACGCATGGAGGACGCCTTGGAAAGTTGATTCGGTTCGAAAAGGCGACGATCTTCATGCAGTCTCATACCTTTCACACCATTCGATCTGTGAATGACAGTACCTGGGTCTATTCGGACGCGTCGTTTCAAGAATTTCATCCAATATCTCAACAATCTCCATACAAATCCCTACTGTCGTATGTTTTACACATTACTTATCTAAATAACATTAAATAATGTCCGTTACCCATGTTTTTCAATAATATTAAAACTAATTGAATAATTTGTTAAGAAAAATATACATATTCTATTCATAATATACCGATTTTTAATCTGCAATTTTAACCCTTTGCACTCAAATGGCGACTCTGAGGCACCAGTAAAAATTGCTATACCATTATTTAAAGCAGTTTTTATATGATTAAATGCGTCTGTATTCTATAAATTCCTAGATATTCAAGTATTGTATGAGAAGGATGGTTCAATTTCACGTGTATAATGTAAAAAAGATTACATAGAATGAATATTATGTATATTGAAAGAAATGTCTTGATTTTGGAATTAAAATTGCTTCGAGTCCAAACGGTTAACACTAAACTTACCAACACTGCTTCTTAATTATTTGTTCTAGAATTATTGAAATTAATAAGACTCTTTCATAGGAAATGATTGCATAAATCTCTTAAGTCAAAAATTATACTATTATTAAAATAGCGAAAAGTCTTTATAAACTTAATCTTGTCATTTTTATAAAGCAATACATTCTAGTCACTTTCAAATCAGATTATCAGTTTGTGTACTAGTTTCGGTATTTAATTGTTCATGAAAATTGAGGAAAAGAATTATATACAAAAATTTTTTTATTACAATTTCATATATGGATAGTTGAAGTATCACAGTTAACCCTTGAACAGCGGACCGTTCTTACAACTATATAATTGATGATGTTTATGGCTATTCACGCTTTATTTATCAATTTTTGGAAATATATTTTTGGTGGTATTTCTTGTAAACACGTTAATCTTCCTTTTTTCCTATAATGGGACAGTTATCCATTTAATTTAACCACCAGAAAATGTGTAATTAAATGTCGTTTTTCATATTCCGGGTCTAATAGACCGAGGTTTCTCTGTCGGAGAGTTAATATTTACTATAAATTCGCATGAATTGCAACTATTGAGTATGTTATTGTTTCACCTTCAATCAGCTATTTGAATTGCAGTCATTCATACTTCAGAAGCCAGTGTACCAATTTTTATGTGAATTGAAGCCTTCGCATTCATGCTCCCTACTCTTTTCCTCGATTTGGAGATTCCGGACCACTTTGCGTCCCCGCCTATGAAGTCCTCAAAGCTGTCTGCCTTCCAAGGGTTAAGGAGTACTCATTTTTATCAGGCAGGGATTCTGTGGAAGCCGGGAGCCATGTGCGCATCGCAGACGCGCTTAATCTTCGATTCTGGCCCCGTGGCAATCATCAAAAAGCGTATCACGAGCCGGGTACCTCGTGGCTCGATTCTATTACGAGAGCTCGGTCTTGCGAGCGCGTTTCCGCGCGATAATTTCCGTGGGCCGGTTGTATCGCGCATCCGAGCTCGATAATAATTCAAATTAACGATCCTCGAAGCAACTCCGACCCACGGACACACGACTCAACAACCCTTTTTCACGCGGCCCGCCAGGCAAGGCCCGAGATCCATACGAGGATTTAGCTCTGCCATCAATTTCGCTTTATCTCGCCTTGACCCTTACTCTCTCCCCTCTCTTTGCTCTTTACGACGCTTCGAGAAACAAGAAATTAGCACAACGCTTCCTTCCGGCGGTGTACGCCATAATTGTTATGATTCCCTTGCGTGAAGTTCGAGCAACTCGGTTCTTACCGCTGCTGCCGGCTTGATGAATTGGGCTTGATGCTATACGAGAATGTAGTAATGTCTCGATGTATGCGAAAACCGAAATGTCACTTTTATCATGTAAAAACACTATTGCTTGATCTTTTACAGCTAGCATCGGACGTAGAAAAGATTAGCGAATAAACAAAACCAGTGGTGAGACAATACTAATCCAATCGCAAAAGTTATTTGTTTTTGCTTACTATTTTATGAAATTTTTATCAGAATATTTGTGACATTTTTCTGACTAAAATGACCCAAACACGACACAACTTGGATCTTATTTACTCGTTGAATTTACCGTACAGCGGAACCTCGATTATCGGAACCGTTCTGTAAATGATACAATTGATCGTAACAGAACCCTCTGTATGCTTACACAATTATAAATATGCATCTATCATAGACAAATTCTTTTCAACTATTTTAACTATAGCCATGAGATGAAATATCAGTTGAATTTTTAAAAAATTAGAAGTGGAAATTGATCTCTGAATGGAAAACCTAAAGTAAAGAATACTTTTTCAGTACTAAATTTTTAATAAAATTAAGGTATATCAAAATAATTATTTTACCACAGTTTTCAGATCAGAAACTGATTCTTGAAAAAGGCGACTTCTATGAGTTCTAAAAGTGTGCATTTCCATTTCGCATTCTGGACAGAATGGATTTCCACGAGCCTCGACTGAAGTACAGAGTCCTTTGTGAAAGGAGGGGCAACCGGTCATAAGGTTGCAAAGTACGCCGGTTATAACTATCGATCGTTAATGCGCGTCAAATGTTTATATCGCGACGAGATGCATTAGTGCAACGGCAGACTCGGCTGTGTTCCATTGAGCAGGTCTTCAGGGCCGTAATTCAAGCAGCCACTTCAGAGGCAAGCACCGCCGCAACAATGGCCGTAACTGTAGATTCGAGGTAACTTTACACTCGAGTCCATTTTCTCTTTGCCCACTTAAACCCCGCTGCTGCAACGTTCGCGCCCTGTCGACCGAGGGAAAGGGTTTGCGACACGTGTTCGAATTTCCCTTAACGGCCAGCACGCTCTCTAAGTCCACCCTGGAACGCACAGCAATTACTGTCACGTAATTCGAGATCGCAGAGCTTTCGGAACCTGGGGAATCGGGATGCCTCCGGGACAGGAAATCTGAAGATTTCTTGCAATCAACGCCTGCTCCGCGTCATTGCTCAGTTTCATTTCCTATATAGAGACTCATAAAACTGTTCGAACATTGAAACTCCAACCCCTTGCTATATGATTTATTTTATGGCTGGAGCTATTAGAACTTCTTTGTCGTTCATAATGTCTTATAAGTAGACTCCGGATTTTATGTATTCATGACATCAATAGGGTAGATGATATTTTGCAACAGTGGAAAGATTAAAATACTTTGAGAGTATTAATATATTATTTTCAATATATTAGAATTATTAATGAAGGATATACATTTCAATCAAACTTCCGTATCTTGCAATTGAAGCATAAACTTTTTGTTTTGTATAAAGATCAGTAGCCACCTATAAGAAAAATTGATATGTATCTGTTATATGCCGATATTTTCTCTAATGGCTAAATATGAATTACAGAAAAATAGAATTTTAAAAGAAATAAGTAGATCAAATGCAAAACGGAAAAACATTTACAGAATTTAAATATACTGTTGCATTATGGTCAGCTGAATGACATAATTAAATAAAGAAATAAATGACTACGTAGTTTCTGCATCTTGCAATTGATACAATCAATATTTATTTTGCATAAAAATCCGTGGTCTATTAATGACATACATATTTAATAATAAACCTAGCACCACCAGTCAAATGACCGCTTACAGATGCTTTCATGGGAATGGATTCAATAGGTTTCCATATTCGGGTATATGTTGTAGTAATATTCGCACAAAATTTAAATAAGTGCAGTCCTGTTATTTTTATAACAAGTCCGTAGGTTTAGTATTAATAGGTTGTACTTAAATTTAAAATTTAAAATCTACACCAGGACTTTGACTTGATTTTAACAGGGGTAAACAATAAAAATATGTATGTTGGGCATACGTTTTGAAATTAATTTGAAGCGGATCATAGAGAATGTTTGTTGAAATCGTGAAGCATGTATTGTAAAAATGAGCTGAAGCAGAGCCATAAAAATATTCGAACGTAATTAATTGTACGCGCCTTAGTTTACATTAATATTTACTTGGATATCTTCCTTCAGTTACAGTTTTTAGGGGTTGTATCATGCTGCGAACTTGCTTTTTTGTTATTGTATAGATTCGATTGAATTTTATAGTTTTCTCTATGACTGTGTAGTAACTTAACGAACTTATTTAAAATTGTAAATTATGAGGAAAACATAATTGATCAAATAAAAGTGTAAAACGAAACTGAATGAATATCAACCAAGAAATTTCTGTGCAACTCTTTTTGATTGGTAGTGGTTATTGATAACACCTTTGTCAATGCAGGGCTATAATATGACATTAATGTGTCAATTATAAAAATGATATGTGCCTTCGTGAACAATCGTTTACTTACAAGAAAATGTAAGGCTTAACAAAATGGAAATGAATTAGCAATGTGTTTTAGTGAGTTATGCCTAACAACTTCCACTTCACTTCATGTCTTCTCATAAATTTTGCCAACATGATGCAAAACAATGCACAACGAAGTGCCATTGACTTTCGCAATATCATATCTCAACACTGGAGCGATATTTTATCTATTCGGATCAAGGCGTTCTTTTCCACTATAAATAATGTTTAAAGGCTTCCCAGTGTCTTACATTTCAAATTGAAAACAGATCACGAGCCGGAGTATCCCTCCTGACTCACCGCGAAGCCACAAAACCTTGGACACCGAGTTCCATACAAAACGATACCTTCAGTTTATTGTCGAAACCACGATAAAAAAGTCGTGTTAGAGATTAGGCTAATTACAGATGTAGCCTGTCCGTTATCTGGTCTGTGTATACGTCGGGGGACATACGCGTCTAGCGTAGTCTGTCCGCGACAGATAAATCGAAGCAGGATTAGCGACACAGAGACCGGTAGTTATCGCGGTTGCATAGTAGCGAAGGCGAAACTCACGTGAGTTGTAACCTCTGTTCACTGTCACACAACCGCGGGGCTTTTTTCCTAAGTCGACTCGATAAGAGGAAGCGATAAGTCGGTAGAAGCCGCTCCGAAACCTTGGCAACGCCGTACTTCGAGACACCGAGGGCTCCGGATGATTCAGCGCCAGCTGCGCCCGGCGAGGGCCGCCTAAACTTGCCCCAAAATTTGTTAGTCAAAATCGAATTGCCCCGTTCCACGAAACGAACACCGATCGATCCTCCCAGACTCAAATCTCACGTCATTCCAAAGCTGTTTCGCTCGCTCGTTTTTTCTCCGATTCTTTGATTTACCTTTCCCTTCGGACAAGTGTCGTTATTCAGCCTCCGACGCTCGTACCTGAATACTTGACTGAAAATCCTGTTTACAGTCCCATTCAATTCTTGCAACTGATTCGAATCATTATTTTTTTTTTATTATACAGTTGTAACCTCCAATGAGAGGTTATTCTGCAATCTGTATTACATACATAATATTACAATAATCTTATTTAAAGGGGTAGGTAATGTAATAAATACATAATACATAATTATATATGCAATCCACAATCTTTCAGGAAGGAACATAAGATCTTACATAAAATGCTTGTAGTCCTGTGGAGTAGAACATTACGTGACATGGGAAGAAAAAACCCTGTAATCTCAAATTATATATAAATTTCAATCTGTGAGTGTCATATATAGGACACTGCCATAAGACGTGATCAATATCTTGTGTCTCATGCCCAATGAGCAGCCAGGGATATTTACCACATTGATTTTTGCTAGAGAGAAGTTAAGACTATAATGGCCAGATCTAATTCTGTTAATGGTCACAATGGTTTCTCGAGATAAATTTTTCCCCGTGTACCAGGGTTTTCTTCTTTCATCGTGGAATTGTTCAAAATAATTTCTGCCCTTGAATCGGCCTTCATTGATTATATATCCATTCGTGTTATTGATAGCACGTGATTTGGAGATCTCACTTAGATCAGTGTACGGAATTTTGAGAGAACTGTCAGGATCACCACTGTTCCTGGCAATATTGGCCAATTCATCAGCTTTTTCATTGCCACGAATACCCTGCTGGGACGGTATCCAGTAAAATAGAATTTTATTGGAATCAGGATACTTCGTGCAGTGTTCATAAATTTTATTCCTGATACTGAGTATATAAGGGTTAAGACTAATACTAATGGAGGGATGACTAAGGGCAGTTAGACAGCTTAAAGAGTCAGAAAATATAAGAAAACATTGACCCTTGTTGTTGAGGGCAACGTCTACAGCATCCATGAGTGTAATACTCTCAGCTGTGAATATGGATGCATTACTATTTATACTTCTTACAACTGTTAAATTAAGATTGTGACATATACAGGCTGTTCCAATCGCAGTGGCATCCTTACTTTTATTGCCATCTGTATATATGTAGAGTCCACTCATTTCACGCAAAAAATGGTCTATCAAAAGGTTGGGATTTCTAGAATCAGCCACGATTCGTCCGAATCATTATTTGAACGTTGATTTATACAGGGTGTTTCGTTTATCTTGTCTACTATAATGCTTTCAACACTTTTGCTGTACAAAAAATGTGTGAGCAAAATATTGTTCGATTTCGAATCTCGAATGTCATGTACATTAGCGAACTCGAATATTGTATTCACATTTTTCCCTTCAATACCATCCGTGTCGACCTTGCAAAACCATAGACGATTTCAATAATAGCGACATATTTTTGTCATCAAGATCTCTTAGCTCAGAAAAGATGTATTTTAAACATTTACATTCTGTCCAACCAGTGTGGTCGGTAAAGGTAAATTAACGCACGTAATAGCCCCGTGATTGTGACAGAGTTGAAGTTCTATTATTCACATAGTTAACGAAGGATGTCCGTTGAGGTTTTGTTTATCTGCCCTGACTGACTACTTCTTGGACACAGATATGTCGATTTTGAAATGCCTCTATGTTGAACACTTATTTTTGCAAAGCCATCGATGATATTTCAGTAATAATGATTTTAACTGACAAAAAGTATATTTTAAACGTATATTTTAAACGTGTATTTGTTGGAATGATTGAAATTCGCGCGTCGCGTCGTGTTGTGTTGGCGATTCTGTTGTGTGGTTGGAATGGCGTTGTTTTTGTTTCTTCCGCGTCTTCGGACGTTCGTTGGTCTGCCTCCGTACAGTGTGCACGTGTTTGATGCGATGTGCGTCCCGTATATTCTAGTTTATATACAGGGTGGCTCACATAACTCTGAACAGCTCAATATCTCGAAAACTATGCCATCGATTTTAAAGTTCTTAGTCTTAAATTGCGTGGGACTGAAGGGCCTTTCTGACTACATAAACGTGAAGTGGCCTCCCTTCCCCTTTAACGGGGGAGGGGAGGTACCTTTGCAATTTTAAATGGAACCCCCTATAAAATGTTACATATTTAGATTCTACCGGAAAAAAACAAGTCAATTTTGTCTGAAACATTTTTTTGTCAGATACTTCCATGATGAGATATAACAGTTTGAAGTTTCGAGTTGTAGGTACTCGAAGCTCTCGGAAATAGCGTTATGGAATTATACGCGCTTGAGTCCTTTCCTTATTCGTGAAGAAATAAAATGTACTTTAAATTAAATGTTCAAAATGTCCACCACGGGCTTGTAAACATTTATTTACTCGAAACATCAAAGTTGTTCTAACATTTTTTAACATTTCGGGAGTCACTGAAGCGCAAGCGTCACGTATTCTTTGTTTCATATCCTCTTTTGTCGTCGGTGGTTCAAACATAACTTTGTCCTTTACATATCCCCATAAGAAAAAATCTAATGGTGTTAGATCGGGGGATCGAGGAGGCCATTGACGAGGTCCCCCACGACCTATCCATGTGGGCCACCCTGTATAAGAACATTCTGAAACTAACTCTAACAGTATTGAACAGTTTCATACTTTTGCCAACAATTTTTATTTGTCTGCGGGAAGCAGCGTATAACAAGAAATAATAAAATATAATAGTTAGAAATAAGTTCAGATAGAGTCAGAATTTTAAACATGCTCCATCGTGTTCCTTATTTAGCGAGGAAACTTTATGCAGCGTGGCCCCCACGGCGTTCAACGTACAACTTTTACAAAAAGTTTTCGCTCGGCTTCGTAGCAAATTGCATCTCAGATTTATAGCTGGATGATATTCTTTTTTCCCCACTTTCTCTCATCGATCCTGAACGATCTCGCACCGATATTGTATAATTTATGAATCATACCGCCTCGTCGTGTTCCTTGTCTCGATAAATCATGCGGTGTCGCGTGATTACCTGCCATCTCGTGTCTCCCATCTTTTCGACAGCTTACAGTGATGGACGAGAATTGGGTGCTGTTTCAGGATATACTGTGGGTGGAATCGTGCACGATCTTTGGAGGAATGCTTAATTTAATTAAACGCGACATAGGGAAAAGTGGAACTGCGTGGGAGGATACTCGTCGATAAATTGAACTTTTGCTTGAAAACCGTTTCATAAAATATTACATTTGTAGAGACATTCTGATCTTGAGGTAGTACATCCTTACGACTAGATTGTAGATTTTATGCACTTGTGACACAAATGGGTAGATAAAATAAGAAACAATAAAAGCAATAGAAGAATTTTAGAACATCATAATTAGACTGCGGATCTTCATGCAAAATAAAAATTGCCTGCATCGATTACAAGAAAGTGGAAGTATACAGGGTGTCCCATTTAAGTTGAGATTGTAAATAACCTCGAAGACATATGATTAAAAAAAAAACAAACTGACACATGTCCTTTAGTGTTTCCAGTGGGGAGACAAATGGCACTACTATTTTTCTAATTCGTGGGTGTTTTCAAGGTTATTTCAAGGTCATTTTGTCTTTTTTATCATAAACTCATATTTTTTATTTCGGAATCATATTCTACGTAAAAAAATGCACAACTTTTGTTTGAAACATTTTTTTACTAAGTGTCTAGAAGTTGAGGGTAAAAACTTCGAGCATTTATTATGGTTCTTAAATGAAATAAAAAATTTTCCAGATGAAAGTAACGTTGTCATTTTAATAGAAAAACAAAATTATCGTTGACATAAACATGAAAAATCAGCTAAACATCTTAAGAAATATTGAACTTACAAAAAGATGTTTCAAACAAAAGTTGTGCATTTTTTTACGTAGAATATGATTCTGAAATAAAAAATATGGGTTTACGATAAAAAAAGACAAAATGACCTTGAAATAACCTTGAAAACGCCCACGTATTAGAAAACTAGTAGTACCATTTGACTCCCCACTCGAAACACTAAAGGACATGCGTCAGTTTGTTTGTTTTAGATCACATGTCTTCGAGATTTTTTACAATCTCAACTTAAATGGGACACCCTGTATAGAAATTGATTTCGTCTTTTAATCATTTTAATTGGTTACAGTTTATGCATCGGTAATATTTAATTCATCTGATGTTTCTTCTATTTTGTTTTTCACCTACTTCTTTTTCCTATAAATGCATAAAATCCGCAGTCCAGTGATAACATTCTCCACAGTTTATTAAAATTATTGAAAAATGTAGTCAATTTCAAACAAATCCTTCTGTACACATGTTGAAGAACACTTATACTGAAAATTGAAAAAATTATTGATTCTTTTGTGTGTTCAAAACCAGAATACTCCCTCAAAATAGTACAACTTTGCCTTGGAAACTTTTTCTGTAAAACCATTAACACTAAAACTACCGAGCCAGTCAAAATGACTGGTTCCGAATTCTTTCTTCTAGAATTACTGAAATTCTGAAGAAGTCTGAATAATTGCAGATATCATTATAAAGCGATGTCCACACTTAAACAACATTTAAGCGCCTTTATGTCGCTTCTTGTCGACTTCTTCTTCGTCTACTCGGTAATATCGGCGACTTTTTCAATAAATATTAACAAAAAGTTGCTCGTTGTTGCTTCAATGTGGACATAGCTTTAAAAAAACAATATATATATATATATATGTATATATATATATATATATATATATATATATATATCAGTTGAATTTATTGCTCGGTAGTTTTAGTGTTAATAACACAGACATTTAGGCGCTTTCATTTTACTGATCCATACTGTGTAATTTGAGTACTAAATGCTTGTTCTCCTATTAAATGAGCATTCTTTGAATCCTTTTGTTCGCAATGAATTCGTGTAATAGAGGTTCCACGGTATTGCGAATCGTCGTAGAAAAATGTGTGTACAAAACCGAGCTAATTTGATGATGGTCTCGCAAACGCGACGCATTTTACGATCTCGAGGTCCACAATTTCACCGAGCCTCGGGACGTATCGATCCAAGTATAAAGGAAATGGCGGCTACCTTCCGAAAATTCCGTCCGTCAGAATTCGGACAACCGAATACAATTAAAGCCCGCATCCTGCTGAAGAAATCTCGAGGCTGAACCGATTTCCACGGACACGAAACGACCCTCACGGCAGACAGGCAAAACCCTGCGTCGTGACGTGACGCGTCGCGTCGCATCCCGTCGCGGACGCTTGCGGGGGAGGAGATTGACGGGGGAAATATAATTTCAATCGTTCGCCAGGACGGGAATCTATAGACCGTCGCTGCAGGCAGAAAATAGGGGGATGTTGGCGAGCAGTCACTGTGGGGATGAAGTATGACTCACCCGGTGTGCCACCACCCCTGTTTTCGGCTGTCTCGTGCCGGGGAATCCACCCTCTCTGCTCTCTCTCTCTCTCTCTCCCCTCCCCTCTCTCTCTCTCTCTCTCTCCCCTTCTCTTTGCTCTCTCACCCTCGTGGATCAAACCAGATGGAGAACAAGCATTATCATAATCCGTGTCGACAGCCCGTAGAAAAAATACAAAGTCAGACGTGCTCAGGTGATCCTGCATTATTATCATTCGACGCTGCAGCGCTCTGGACCAATTGTGCGTGAGGACGATGCCCGAATCATCGTCATGGACCGTTCTCGATTGTCACGGACGATCAGCTTTTCGGGGCCAGCGATTCTTGTTGGCAGAGATGAGGTTCGGGGTGGAACATTTTACTGATCCGTCACGTACACGCCGAAACTGCGGCGCTTTTCTTTTATTAGAAACTATGAATCACTGCTCGGGGATTCTGAGCATCATTCGTGATCAGAGGCCTGAATTTAGGGTATCGATAGAATTCGTTCGTCAGCAGGGTAAAATTAACTCTCCCTCAGTGCCTCGTGTCAATGTGACACATTTTCTATTGATTCTTGATGAATTGTGCGTTCTACACTTCATTTGGTTCAACCCTTCGGGGATGATGTGTACCGTGTGTGCATATGATGACTACACTGATTGTAGATCTTCGTGCAAAATAAATATTTTCTAAAACAATTTTAACATTTTTGAGCATTTTCTCCTATAAATTTAACCTTTCGAGAATGAGTGCGTCATATTGCCAACATCAGGTCCATATGTTTAATTCTTCAAGTTGCAAATTAATAATTTCAGTATTGTAATAACTAGACTGCGGGACTTTATGCAAAATAAATATTTTCATAGTCAATTTTAAGACACAGGAACCATATAATTTCTCTCTGTCTTTAATCATTTTGATGAACTGAAAATAACATATGGATATTCTTCTTACTCTATTCTAAACTTGCTAAAGTCAAGTAATATTATGTTGTGGCATACATAATTCAAATTTCGCTGCGTATTTTTGTAAGATGAAACACAGAAAAGGACCGCAATCATTAGTCTGCTGTACCTATGTATATGTATAATTCTATGAATTGTAGAAAATGAAGAATATATATACATGGATCACTAGTTGTTGTGATTATATTTTAGTACTTCACCTTCCAAAAACATGAAAAAAAGTTGCAATACCTATGAGATGACCTTATAAATATAACAAAACAAGATTTACTGCATATTTTGGAGGCTAGGTCTAAATAAACTACGACAAAATGAGGTACGAATCAGAATTAATTTAAAATCAGCTTTCTACAACAAAATTACGAACGACAAATATACTATCAATTAAGGCCAACCAAACAAAGTAACAAATTAACCGCGAAGAAACATCTTCACACAACTCCATAGCTTCTAGACCACTTCCTATTATTTCACTGTGAGAAAATTCAACTTCCTAAACCGCTTTCGACCACGTTATAGTTCTTAGACCACGGTTTTTTAATATCGCCATCCCGAACGAATATTTCACGTCATTCATAGCCATGTTTCAGCTAGAAAAACGTTCCTAATCCGTCGTTTTCAGCATCCGTGACCGGACTCCCAGTCTCTGACTCTAAATGACTTCCATACAGGCGGCGACCGAAAAAAGCTACGATATTATTCGGGCGCACACGTGGTTTGGAAACAGTGTTTCGTCATCGCGTTTGCTTAACGAATTAAGGTCGATTTATACTATCCGCACAGACACGTAACGTATTCGACGAGACAAATATTCTCCAATAGATTTGAATAGGACTGTCGGTGTCGTTACGGTGGGTATAAATTCTTCTACTCAAATTCAGTGGAGCATATTTGTGTGTGCGGATAGTATAAATCGTCCTTTAATTCCATTATTATCTCTATTCTTGCTCCTGATGTCCAAAGCAGAGAGAGAGAGAGAGAGAGAGAGAGAGAGAGAGAGAGAGAGAGAGAGAGAGAGAGAGAAAGAACCGAAGAGGGTAGTAATGAGTAGCGTGATCCATCTCAATTAGTATATTCCTAATAGCAAAGTATGGTTGTACTTAAGGTACGCACGAATACATATAATCAGTCAAAAAAGTCTCTATGCACCCTTCCAAATTATGTAACTTTTTAAATATTCGATTACATGACTTAAGTTTCCTCAAGAATGTAGAAGAAACAGCTTACTAAATGATGTGCAATGAAAATTGTAATTGACAGGATTTGAGAAAAATATAGTAAATATCGATTTTACAACGTTTTTATCCGAGTCTGTAATGAAAATTGAAAAAATAAGTAGTGGGGATCATTGTATTGCAGTTATCGTGTACAGCCTTGTATCTCTTCTCGTGACAGTACAGTACTAATAATCATTTAGTATTCGTTTTGACAAGTACTAGAAGTATCAGTTGCCGATACCGAGTACTTTACTTTTCAATACGCTACGATTCTCCGATATAACTATTTGATTACCGAATTACTTTAAAATCATAAGAGAGAATTGGATAACTCACATCGGTCGAAGAGAGAGGAGTGCGGCATTCGTAATAGCATCTGGAAAAGCTCGCATCTGCCACGGAACGGTGAAAGACGAGTTTCGATGTTGAAACGAGATTACGAACCCTTCGAAGGCGGAGGAATACGTTGGATTTATGCGCTTCCTTGGGCGTGCACGGCCAGACAATCGTCGTTGCACAAAGGAGGGGGTGTTGCTCTGCAACGTCCACCCTCGAAACCAGGGGGAATAGGCTATCTTTTATCATTGGCGATTCAATGGATCGCCACAGAGAAATTACTGGGAGTTTTGACAGCGAGCTGACACGGGCAATCGTTATTTTATCTTGATTCCAGTCGAGGATAATTGGCACGAGCTTCCTGAAAGCTCGTAATAAACGCGCCCGTTTAATTGATCCTGTTTACGTCACGCTGATGTTTGATCGTCGTGCTCTCCCATCCTTCGAAATGAATTAATTTGCTCCTCTTTCGCACGAAATCCGTTCCGATTCGCTGGATTTTTGTCAGCCATAATTTCGTGATTTTAATCACGCTGAAAGGCTTTCTCTTGTTTTCGAACTCGGAACTTTGTTACGAAATTGCGAACACGAATTGCTCTTTTCGCAAACGTTCCCTTTGAGATTCGTCGAAATTTTCGATAATGATGAAGCTCTGATGGAATTTTGACTGCGTAGGTCTATATACAGAGTGTCCCGTAACTGGTGGCACAACCGAGCAAGGGGTGATTCTACATGAAAAACTGAGTCCAAAATATAGAATAAAATTTGTTCATACAAGGCTTTGTTTTCGAGAAAAATGAGTTTGAAGATTTGTCTAGTGCGCGTACACTCGGCTTACTTGCGGCTCAACGGATTCCACTGCCTTTGATTTTTATTTGTGGGGTCAGGTGAAATCGATTGTGTATCGCGATGACATAACGAGCATCAAACAATTACAACAAAAAATTGTGATAGCGTTTGAACACTTAAAACAACATAATAATTGCACATTACAAGAGGTTCGAAGTCTACAACAACGTGGACAGCACTTCCAGCAATTTATGAATTAAACGAATTCCTCAAAGGTAATTCTAACCTTGTAACCTCGACTTTCGATTTATTCGATGTATACAAACCTCGAAAACATTTGCGAAAAAAGGTTGAGGTAACTCAGAATAAAGTTCGTTGAGCCGCAAGTAAGCCGAGTGCACGCGCACTAGACATATTTTCAAACTCATTTTTCTCGAAAACAGAACCTTGTATCAAAAAATTTTATTCTATATTTTCGACTCAGTTTTTCATGTAGAATCACCCCCTGCTCGGTTGTACCACCAGTTACGGGACACCCTGTATGTTTGTACAGCTGGTTGTAATAGTTTTTGTTCAATACTTTCTTCGACATCTAATCGTTCTCTTTCCTTGTAATCAAATTATGTCAATTCATCTTTCCTGTCACTATTTATTTGTACAAACCGCATCTCATCGTCGGTAATGTTTCGTGTGTGCGGAAAGAGCACTTCGAATCAATTCTATCAATGTTTGTGTTCGCAAAAGTGTCTATGAAACCTTTTTTCGTTCGCACTTATACAGTTCTGAACATCGTAAAATATCAGACTTCGAATTGAAAACAGTAAATCGGATTCTATGCATTCATTCATAAAAAATCGTAAGTGGAATTCAGAGTGAGGAGGGTATCAGAAGATCTTGTTACATCATTTTCATTTTATCAGAACTATTAGAAGCAGAAATCCATTTTTATTTAACTCCTACTTCTCGCAATTAATGCAAATAATTTTTACTTTGTATAAACGTCCAAGGTTGTATATTCATACCACAAGATTCGGCCGACAAATTAGTCTATTACTATTAACCGAGGATTGATTAAAAACCAGTAGTAAGTCAATCATGATGCCAGCGTAAAAGAAAAAATAATTATATCTCAAAAATGGTTGAATTTTCAACGTTTACTGAGGTTATTTTATATATGATCTGCTCTATGCGTCGTATGACATCAATTTAAATATTAGTGACATACAGGGTGTTCGAGCTGTCACTAGCCAGCTTTTTTCTTGTAAATAGTAAATGTTTTTATGCTTATACTATTTTGTTAGATATGAACGTGATCTTCAATTTTTTAAATTTATGATGACAATGTATTATTATTCGATGGACGAGAAGGCGGATATGGTACAAATTTATCACCAGTACAATGGCACTAAAATACAAAGTAAATTGAGAGAGAGATGTAAACAACTTGAAAAGCAAAATAACTCAAGCATGTGCATTATTATCTCGAACTACATGAGAGGAAGCCACCAAAAATGTAATTAATAGAGCTGTAATATGCATTCATGCACAAGGAAGTCAGATTGAACATTTACTGTAGCCTCGCCAATAAAGAATACTTGTAAACACATTGGTACAAAATATTCAAAATGTTTCCTCAATTTCTGACCTTGCATGACCTTGAATGCCACTGTGTAGTATACGGATGAATTCGCCTAGACACGCGCTTTCATGTGATATAAAAAGATATACAGCATTCCATTTAAAAAATTGAAGGTCATCTTCATATCTAAAAAAAAGCATAAGCACAAAATAATTACATACGCCATTGTGTGCGCATAAAAAACAGTATTACTTTCTCCTCTCATTTTTTTTCTAATATTTACTACTTACAAAAAAAAACGCTGGCTAGTGATAGCGTGAACACCCTGTATAAGATTATGTTGTAAATTTCGATACAAGGCAGAATTTTGCGAATTGTTATTGTAACGTTCCAAAAGCATAGAAGAAAGTGAGAAAGTTAAAGGGAAAGAACGCATTTCTATGTCTAGCTAATACGTATGAGGAAGATACGACACGCAAATAAATTGCTACGATGGTATTTAAGTGATTATAGTCATTCTTAATAAGCAACATTACGCGACTGTGGCTGGTTGTCGCAGTGGATGCGTTAGTTAGAAGCGTCCGTTATCCTCGAGGCTGTAGATTGTAGATGATTCCTTCGCTTTCGCCTACCGTTCTTTTAGTCGTGAGAGAATAGCGAAGTTGGAACACGTGCTTAGCATGGGGACCCCACTGGTCAGGCGCCAAGCAATAATAACCGATCGCCCACGCTGAGCACTTTTTCCTCTGTCTCTTTCTCTCGCTATTTCGGGGTTTTTGCACCGAACTGGGCTAGCGTTGACGACGCACAGTGGTCCAGAAAGCGACAAATCGTGGCCAAAGTTCAATTTTTCAACTTCAACTTTACCGTCAAACTTTTTTTGTACATATTTAAAACCTTCTAGAACTTAAAAATTTCAATACTTTCAGTTTTTTAGATAAGTTTTCTATGAGATATGTCATCATAAACACGAAAACATGAAATTGTATTATAAAGTATTGGGTTGTTCGGAAAGTAATTTCGTTTTTCGTGTAGAGATAGAATTGTTTCCATTTATTATTACTTAACATTATTCTAAGTCGCAAATTCATTGTATATTTTCAGAACTGACATTTCGGACGTCATTTCGTGCCTTATAGAACTTTATAATCTTTCAAGCATTTCTTTTGTCGTTGCGACAAATATGCAAAATCAAAGTGAGCATATCCGTCACATTCTGCTTTTTTGTTACGGGTATGGTAAAAACGCAATGCAAGCAGGGAAAAAGATGTATGCTGTTTACAGAGAGGTGGTCGTATTACCATTTATGTCGTTCTTTTCAACACTTTTTAAGCGGTGTAACTGTCATTTTAAATGAAGGCGTCAAAAGTAATACAACTCAATTATTTGCTAATAAAAAACAGGAATTCTACGAACATGGGATCTCCAAGTTACTAGAAAGATGGCAAAAGATCATAGAACAAAATTGCCACTACATCACCGAATAAATCAATAAATAGTGACACATCGTCTTCATTTTCCCTTGGAAAAACGAAATTACTTTCCGATCAACCCAATAATTACTTTAATTCCTTATTATAGAACATTAAAATATGGTTTTGTATTATTGTATTATATAAACAACTAAGCATATTTTAGATATTTCTTTATGTTACATGCACTATGTATCCCGTCTGCAAATAATGACAAGCTAATAACAATTTATCCTTCAAGAAGAAGAAGAAGAAGATACTTGACATATTTTTTAACAAGGATATATCAATTTTAAGTCTCCTGTAGTTTATAGTTTTATACATATTTTTCGAAGTTGACGCTCGAAAAATGTTGACCTGTTGAACGCATGTCGCGGCAGGCATTGCCGCATCGAACAGCCATGTATAGAAAATAAATTTGCATTAGAAAAATGTTGATATAAAGATATTTTTAAATTTGGTCACGAGTTGTCGCTTCTTGGACCATTGTACAATATCTATAAATGTCGTAAATGTTACTGCACATATCTAGTAGAACTTAGTCATAAAAACCTGATTTGTGTTTGAAAAAATCAAAATTGAATTTTGTGTTTTTGATATCAAATTCGTTATCAGCGACCCGACAACCCTTAATTACAAATTTTCAGGAAGTTGCGATCGAAATTTGTATTTTGGCTACGTCTTCGTGGTTACTGGTCCACGGTGCTACGATCATACTCGCAGAATCCTCTGACGGCGCTGGCAAAAAGCTTCACTGTCCTGCGGAATCGATATCCTACCATTTGACGAATAATTCGGTGCTGGTCCTGGATAGACTGAACAACTTACCCACGCAGAAAACCATACGCTTCTGATAATTATTTCTAAAAATAATGATTTCTTTAAAATATTTTAGAAATACCCAACGCAGGAAACTTTTACTGTTTTTAGAACTATTTGGCGTGACATATATAACGTAGATTCAAGTAAATTAATCTAATGGGTACACAATTTTAAGAGTACTGAAAGAAAGCTAAAATATGCGTTGATTTTTGGTTATTTAAATAATTAAACTACTTGTTTGCAACATTAGGAATTAGAGATACGGGTCTTATTAAAAGATGAAATTTGTCACTGCAAAATTTAAATTATGTTAGAAATGATTTGAGGCCAGGCAGCGTTAGCAAAAAAACATGTAAAAAAATTGAAGAAATTTTGAGACATTACTATAATTTCTTCTTGTTTTGTTAGCACTACAGCAGAATGACGGAAACGTAGTTTGTGTAAATGTTAAGTTTGTCCCCTTTCTTGTTCGTGTAATGAAATTTTAGTGTTAGTAATTTTAATTTTTAGGTGAAACACGATGATAACTTCATATTTAATTCTTTAATCAACTTCATATTTTTCATTCTCTAAGTTTTTACTTTGATTCTTCAATAACATTTAATCTCCAGACATAAATTTCTCAGAAATATTATGCATTTCGTTGTTGATTAACGATTTGTGTTTATAGCAAATCGACGAATAATAAAATATAATTTATAGTAGCTACAAAGTTATCTTGAATGTTTCATGACCTAATAATAATATTAATGGAACTGTCATCAAGTGGAAGAATATGTATAGGCAATGAAGTGATGTTTAATAGTTGGATCACTGACAGGTGACAGAATGCGTCCCATAAATAACGCAAACAATAATGGCAGAATATGGACAATAAATATCATCTTAATATTCTACAAATTATAACAAAAAGTAAAAATGTCATACAACAAAAGAGAAAAGATGTGACCTGAAGGAAGATTACAGAAATATTACCATATCTCAAGAATATAATATTTGCCATCGAGTGAGCTATACTGTACAAATTTGCATCTGAATAAGTGAAAAAATGATTTCATTTTATGGCGATTTAACGATTATTCAGATTTCGGTGGAGATAGAGTGAAACGATCCGCTTGGCGGTAACCATAAATTCGAGTAAAAATGGTTGATGTCAGTCTGAAGAATTCCCAACCCGTCTTGAACCGGCTTGAAGATCCTTTACCTGGACCTGATTAGGTCCCCTCTGGAATGCCATTTATCAAGAACTCATGGGCTTCGAGATTTCAACTACGTGATGTCCGACAAGCTTGGAGCACGGATCATGCTTTGACAAAAATGACCGGCGAGAATCCTTCGACCAATTAAATGCCTCGTTAGAGCACCCTTGATGGCCGGGCTGAAAAAAAGAGGATGACTAGACCGATTAGGATACAATGTTGAATCTTTATCAAAAATTCCATGTGGTATCGTGTTAATTGCCGGCACTTCGTAGTAGCTTCTTCTCCCGAATCACATTCTTTAAATAATTTACCGCTGTCGTTTCTTCACCGTTTTACACCAAATGATTTCGAATCTTCTATGTAGAGATGAAAAAACTGCATTTTACCGACACATGGAGAAAGCAAGACAACTTAATTATCATTTCCAGTGTAGGAATTTCAAAAATTCATTTTATGGTATCATGAAAAAAAAATTACGCAATGATTCGTTTTTAATTATATTTTATAAAACTTTTACCAACATACTTGTTGCATTTTTTTTATTAAAACGAAACCAAACGTGACGTATGTCGGAGCATATTTGTTTGATCCATTGACGATTCAATTAAAGCGGTCCATATACAATACAGTGCTTATATTATGCTTAGAAATGAATTTTTTCTAATTTTGTGAAATGAAGATTTTATTACAAAATAATTGCGAGACCTCAGCCACAAAAAATATTAATTTCTATTAATGGCTTTATGACATTTTTGTGTTAATTTGTGTATATAGTTGCGATAAAAACAGCAGGTTTGGACTACTAAATTTGTTGGCCATCATTGATCGTCGTCAACTGATTTAAAACGTTAATCTCTTAAATAATGTAATTTGTATAATTATTGTTCCTCGTTCGTAAATAGCATAAACAATTTGGTTGGCTTCAGTCATGGTTTTTCTGCGATTCAATGCAGATATCTGTGCTAAAATTGCAGGTAACTTAGTGCAATTGTATACGCTATTCATTTTTGATATTCAGTCGAGGATTTCAATATTAGGCAATATTCTTTTAATTCTTTAGCGCTTTGAACAGTTGAAGAATGGAAGTATCTCTAGTTTGAACAGTTTTATTAATACAATTCAGTACTTAAATACAAAGAAGTTGTAGCTTGGTATATGTACATATAAGGATTTGTACACAAAATAGGAGGCACTTCCGATCAGTGTCGCCAGAAACATTCAAAGTGATTCCGGCTCGGCCAATGGCGACTCCACGCTAAGCGGGACCTGTCGCCGAGTCGGACTCCGTTCGCTGTAGCCGCGCCCTGATTGGTCCGTGTTTTTCGTTAATAACTCTTAACCCTTTGCGGACGTGAATTATATTTAGCGTACTTAGCGATGGTTCAAATGTACAATTTTCCTTGGGAAATGAAATGGTGTACTAAAAGCTACGCATAATAATTAAGTGAAGGAGCAAGTGTTGTGTTTGGTAAAAATTTGTTTGGTATTTTTTGAGAGCAATAATTTTTTAAAATGTGATTTTTAGTCACGGAGTAGCAATTTTACTTGGGTGACTATCTGCAGATACGCGTCCGCAAAGAGTTAAACAAAGCAGCGGACGCCATTTTTGCAAAAGAAAATGTCGCATCAAATGATCTCAGGAACCTCTTATTTCCAGATGTTGAAGGAATTTTGAGACACCCTGTATAGCCGATACAGAACCAAAAAATATCAGTTGCAGAATTGCAAAACCGATATGAGACCGATACGGGACACATTATAGGTTCTAAAGTCTGGAGAACCGAAACCGAAATCGAAATCCAGAACTTAAAAATAACAATTATAGAACCGTTATAATATCGGTTCTTAAGATCTGTAACCGTAACCGATATTCTCATAACAGTTACAACATCATTTCGGTTCTTCATAAGAGTTAGAACCGATATACATATAACTGTTTCAAACAGTTGTTTTCAGAACCGTTTCAACCCCTGCTTTAAAGTCTGTCCACTTAACTTTGATCCCGACTGTATATCGAAACAACGATACTATACAGAATCAGTGAAAAACGTATCAAATTGACACGAGGGACGGATGGGGGTTAGAAAGCGCTTTTCTAAACTAAGAAGATCCCCTTAAGTGGGTTCCTCGATAACGCGGAACGCTCGTAAAGTGGATCGCAAGAGCACCGGTAAAAATTCTCCAGTTTCCTGGCGATACTACGATTTCGTATCTAACGAGTCGATGCTCTCGTCCGCGGCAGGACAATCGCGAAACGTTGGCCAGATAACCTCGCGCAGAGGTATCAGTTTTCTTATTGTTACGCTGCGCCATGCCAAGAGAATGTAATGCGAGACACGGCCGCAAAATGTCGCCAAGAGATTATGAAAGTCATTTCCACGTGCGTTCTTCTCCCTTGTTTAACGGTCAGAAACGGATGCGAGATGTTTCTATTGCTTGAGATATTAGAGTTTGCTGAACCTCCGGGGAGTCATTACAGAGGCTCGATGCTGGCTTCCCTTCGGAGAAACTTGCGTAGCACCGGTTATCATTAGACTGCGGATCTTTGTACGTTTATGTTTATAGCTCATTGAAATCGCAATGAAGCGACAAAGTACAAAACTTAAACGGATGTTGATACGACATTGCTGTGGGTGTTGAAATTATTGGCGCCACTTGCATGAACTGACGCATCCGATTAAAATAATCAATTTTTAAATAAAACCTCAGTTACATGGAATATTTTCTATTTTTCTTTTTATGAAATGTTTAAGTTTATAAATTGAAACTATATATTTGAACTTTGTAGGCAACATTATTTGTCACGTTAAAATAAAGGTATTTTTCACACTGCGGCTATAATAATTTGAGCATCCACTGTAAGTTTTTTTTTTATTATTATACAGTTGTAACCTCCAATGAGAGGTTATTCTGCAGTCTGTATTACATACATAATATTACAATAATAGCCTTATTCATCCACTGTAAGTTATTCTGTGTCTCCATTTATGTTTAACTATTTGTTTCCATGGAAAAATTAACTTTCTATTCAATTTAGGATTTTTGAGACTTACGACCGATCGTAATCTAACTTTCGTGAACCATAATGAAGGTATTTGGAGAACGTTAAATAAAAAAAATAAAAAACGTCTACATTAATTGTAAGGTGCAGTAATTACATAGACATTTGTTTCTATTCTTAACCATTTTAATAAGCTGTACATAATACAGCAGGATCTTTAGATTCTTTTAGTATTCTGTATTTGATCTATTAATTTTATTGTCATAAATGTATAAGTTCCGAAGTCTAATCATAACAATATTGATAAAACGGTTCTTATCCAATTAACTCTAGCTACAGTGCAAGGATAAAAAAGGAAACGAGGCAATTAAATGATATCGCAAAAGAAACCGCTCAGAGTTAAAATTCGTTTGAAAATGAAAAAAACTTATCTGTCATTCTAATATAATAGACACGCTCGTGATTCATTTGTATATAAAGGTTAGCGAAGTAGATGTACAAAAGTTATTAATTTAAAAATGTAATGCGTTCCTATGATTTATGGAACTATGTGATAGAGCTATGAAATATTTATTGTTATAATTACTAAACATTCCTCACCACTGTCATGCAAAAAAATGTAGAATTCATACCGTAGAAAAAGTTGAACTTTGAAAACTGTTGTAACACTAACCGTACCACGACCGGTCAAATAACCGGTTTCGCATTTTTTATTTCATAATTCTTGTAATTACAAAGATGCTTCCATTACATTCATGTACGTAATGTTATAAAAATTGCGAGAAGTGTACATAAATTCTGCCTTGCAATTTTTATAAAGCAGCCAATCACATTTTGTCCTCGGAACAGTTAGTATTAGAACATCATTGCATTATAGTGATTAGAGTATGGAAATTGAATACAATCAAAGTTGCAAGATCCAATTAAGAAAGAAATTTATATATGACTGATATAATAAATGTATGCAACTGTTGGTATAAACACATTGACTGTTGTGCTGATTTTGCGTGACTTTCTATTTACGCTGCGTTATTAAGTATGTTCATAAGATATCTTATAATATGTCGAGATTTATTACGACCATACATTTCGATAATAATCTTTGTAATTACAATGTTTAATTAAATACAGCATACCGCTTGCATCAAGCATGAAAAAAGGTAGAAAACAATCTCATTAACTTCATAAATCTTAGAAACGTTTTAAACTGTTTATATTTATACAACCATAAATATCGGGCTGTCAATTGAATTCGCTAGCTTTCGTGCCAACTTGATCATAGTCGAACAAACTGGCATAAACAAGAAAAATTGCATATTCTTCAACAGGACAACGATCTAACATATATTTTCTTCTTAAAAAATCAATAAGTACATCTTATTATAAAATATTTAAGTCCTATTTGCTTAAAAATTTCTGCTAAATATCTTAAACTAGAGGCACTTTCTCAAAGCCATTTCTGCAATACACCAGTTGTTGTATCAGATGTATCTTCGTGGGATTTTATCTAATGTGCATCTTTTTAATTTTAAATTAAATGTACTACACAAAAAAGCTAATCCTTGTTGTGGTGTTGAATTGGTCATCTAGTATTAGGGGACTTGGATCCGACAGGATTTACGAAGAGAGGGTGTAAATTCCAACTCCGGAGAACAACTCGTTTATTTAGGTTAGATCTAAGCTAGGCTCGGCTATTGGGATCTGACATTTTGAGTGGCGCCGTCTGCTGCCGAAAAGTAGAAATACTCTAAGCTTGGCTTGGCTTATAGAAGCTTACAGTGTTAACAGGTGTTAATTACAGTATAAACTTACACTGTTAAAACAGGTGTTAATTAAAAATAACGTCATGGAAGTTCCAATTTTTCCACCGCGTAGCAAAAAAAATTTTGATTACCGTGCAGTGAAAGATTGTGATAGTAGAGCGAGCAAAAATTTGTTGCACCGTTTCCACACTTTGAAATGAAGTATGTGAAGTGAACTGCTTGAAATTTATAAGACCTCCATTTTTAAAATATAAGAAACAATTTAGCAAAGAACAGTCTATTTTAACAGCTAAAATAGCTAAAGCTAGAGTGCATATTGAAAGACCTAACCAGCGTATAAAGACTTTCAAAATTCTTGGTTCAGTGATGCCTGTGGCATTGGTGCCTCTAATAGAAGATATTTGTACAATTATTTGTGGAGCAATTAATATGTCCTCACCAATTCTAAGCGATTCGAAATTTATGAAATTATAATTGTAAATTTAGAAGGTATATTAAAAAACAAATTTTTAGTGTAAAATTAATTATTTGACAAAACACTTTATTGATTTTTATACATGTATTTATTTCATATATTTAATAAATATATCTTTTCGACGTAACATTAAATATTTTTTCCAATAAACAAATTTTATGTAACATATTCGTATAATAAATATTTTTTAATTTAGTCAACATTGAAGAAATAAAACTGTCATTTCTTGTCACTTTTAAAGCTAAATATTTTTTATCAAACTTAGAATGTATAACAAAATATGTTAGTTCTAAATTTAACACTGCCATCCTCAGCTAGATTTGCCCATAATACCGGTACTTTTCTCTCAACATAAAATTTTCTCCTTCCTTTCAAACATTTTAAGTAAAAACAAAAAAAAAGATATCAATATAATGTTAAGACCAAGCTCTTCGTCGCCAATTTGGATAGCTATATATATTGTCCACGCCCCCATGTCAGATCCCCATACTTAGAAGATATCAATATTTCGTTGGTCGAGAAAGTTCTGATTTGGTGGAGTCGTGTAAGATTCTAGGAAAGCTCGGGTGTAGGTGTGGTCTTGGAAAATTGCATATGTTTGGTTGTAGGGTGTGCCGAAAAAAGTGGTGGAGATGGCGAAAAGTTTGAGTGGGAATAGAGAAAAATTGAGGTGGAGTAGGAGTAGAGTGCGGAGAGTGACAATAGGATATAATGATTAATTGTCGTAGCTAAACGCGGTACAGGGCCTTCAAAACATCTGGTTATCAGCTGTACTTTGAGCGAGACCTACGATGTCTATGGCATTTATGGTCGGTACGTAGCCAGGTATAGTTTCCCTGACCTCGGTCGCGCGTTTGCCACTGAGCACGAAGGGTTTTGCGACGGATCACTTGTCAAAGTCAATTATGAGAAACTAATGTTTATTTAAATTACGAATAAAAAATTTACTTCATCAACGACTAGATAAAGTTATTGGAAATGTTACTAAAAAATTTGATCCATATTAAGTTTATTATTGTAATATTATGTATGTAATACAGAATGCAGAATAACCTCTCATTGGAGGTTACAACTGTATAATAAAAAAAAAACAGAATATACCACTCCTGAAAAATTGATTTTTTTATTTTACCAAAGTAATATCGAGTACGATTAGATATTTTTAAATTGTCAGCTTGTGTGTGCCTTATATTTTACAATATTAATATGTTTGTCATCATTCTTAACTCTTATGTTGGCAATAAAATAAGTAATTTTAAAGCTTCAGTGTTTAAGTATGTTATCTACTTTTTATCCTGGAAGGATAGATTAAAGTATTACTATTGGCCATGTGGGCCTAGACTTTTTGTCTTGAAGGACAAGTGTTTTTTTTTAAATTCAATTCTTCTTATTCTTAAAAATCACTTGTTTTCACTGCCATTACACGAGAAGCTTCCTTTAAGTGTTCGCAGTCGGTCCCGAGGAGGTGATTTCTGCGATTTTGTGAGCGAGATACTCGACACGTTTAAAGTTTCATTCTGCCCGCTCAAAGCTTAGCCCGAGGTCCCATCTTTTTAGAATTGGTAGGTGGGTGGAGGGGGGATAACAGCGGACACTTAAGTGTACAAAAGAGCGATCGCTTAAGTGTGCACTACTGTACTCGGTTGACAACACAAGGGTTAATGGTGGCGAAAGTTCCGCAGTCTAGTCGCAGATTTGCAGTTTCAAAGACAGATAATGCTTGAATACGGTCCAGTCGCATGGCATCGAGAGTGCGTCGCGCAGAAAGAAAGGGGCTCCTAATATTGTCCTCGAGCAGCTGCTCACCGAATGGCAACGTTCATCGAACGATCGTCGGTTTGCAGTGATACACTGTTGTCAAGAGCATCGAGAGCATCTCGACAAAGCTCGGTGGGGCGGCAACAAAGGGACGGAGTTCCTAGAGGGAGGGGGGCGGGTGTGTGTGAGTACGCGTAGGCCAGTTTCTCGTATAGAACAAGAGGAAGATGCGATGAAGAGACAATACGAGGATTACAGAGTCCTCGCGTCAAGACCCATCGTTCTCCCCGGGCGGCGGCGGTACATACTCTCTCTGCGCCCCGGCTCGCCTCGCTTTCTCGTGCTTCATGCTTCACAAAAGGGTGCTTTTTCACACGGAAATGCTAGCACGACACTCGGAGCTGGATTAATCGAGCGGAACGAGCAGCGCGAGCAAGCGGAACAGTGGACGAATGTGGCCACGATCCGCGATCGTTTCTCATTGTGCCTGGCGGCCGCGTGATTTTCAACCGACGGGAACGATCCCCGTCGAACTCTGAGCCCGCGCTCCTGATTTAACCGCGATTACGGAACCGAGACCTGTTACTGTTTCACGATTCAGCCGACATTTGGATTAAAACAGAACTTTCGACACCCGGGAGTTACGCCGCGGCGGCTCTGCCTTCACAGAAACTCCTCTGCTTCTTCGTCAATCCTCCAGCAACGGCTCGGTTTGCCCCGAAAGCGACCTTCTGGATTTAACCCTTTGTACTCGGAATTTCTTCTTAATTTTAGTCCAAACAATTCACTATTATTAAGCGTTTTATTTAATACCGGCGTTGTTTAACATTCATGACAACCAAGTGTTTTATTTGTACGGCGCTATTGAATTAATCAATTTGGTAAGTGAGCGAAGCCTTTATTTACTTTTTTTGGATTATGGGTGGCTTTTCGACTAACTTCGACTAATATTTTAACTTTTTTCTTTTTAGAGAACTATTAGCTACAGAAGTTCATTACTTTATAGGCAGAAAGATACACCCAAAAACTAGAAAAAAATGTATTCATCTTTTTATCACTACTACAAGTTGGAAACAATTGTTATTTTCTTCGGCAGTACAACCATCATAAAATAGATTTTTAAAGTTAGGTAGTTTGTGCTGGAACTATTCCAAAAATCTGACAAAAATCACGAAAATTACACGAGTTTTATGTCCTCTGTCCCATCGACGTGAAAACCTTTTGGGGAACAATGGGGAATTCCCAAGTGGACGTGCCCACAGCGCGTCCTCGCATTTCGTTCCGCTCTTCGCGAGAAAATATACAACTGTCCCAAACCTTTAACACTAGATTTACGGGTCCCGTCAAAACGACGGGTTCAAACATTTTTAATTTACGATTATTAAGCAGGCATTCGTGAGGAATTATTAAATAGATTTATTTTTTAGTGTACATATTACAATAAAAAGTCGCTGAAGATCTAAGTAAATACAATTTTATTATTTTTATAAAGCAACGTAAAATAATCAATTTTAGTGCTCCGTAAACCTAGTGTTAAGGGTCTCGCGAAGGAGGTAAGTGTAGGAACGTCTCGAAGTTCCAATTGCTTATACTACTCAGCATTTTACGAGTTTAAACCAGATTAAAAAACGTTCATTTGAAAAATTTCTTGTGCTGCTCATGAGACAAATTTATTACAAAAACGTCTGTACACTTAGAAGGCTCTGTTCGTACTCGCACGATTGCCGGTGTAATGCGTACATAGTTTGTTGTTAGGTGTCGCTAATGATCATTAGGCGACACCGGCCGCGATTCCCACTCTTCCTCTTTCTCTCTCTCACTCACTCACTCAGAGGCAGCAATAATATTTGTGCTGCTACATACATACACGGTTACCATATTTTGAAATTTTTTATCTTTAAATATACATCGATTTTTCATAATTTTGATAGTATGTACTTTAACTCGTTTTTTAAACTTTTCTTATAAATCAGTGTGGTGGATTGCAGGAACGATTTCGCTGCAATTTCTTGCTTTCTAGAATTTGAAAATAACTATGAAGCATATGAAAAGGTCTAGTTAATTAATATACGATTGTAAACATCGACGACATTGCACGTCGCGTCGCACAGAAAGGAGTTAAGATGCGTTAATATCGTAAATCTAAACTTTTCAGTTTTTTATTAAGTAAATTGCTTCGATGGTATCTAATTTTATGATAGCCGAATGTGCAACCGTGCTAATTGGAACCTATTAATTCGCCGCAAATACAGAAATGCGAGCGTCGACTGTCCCGTTACCCGTATAATACTCCATTCTAATGTCCGTGTACGCCAAGCTGACGTTAAGACGGGGGAAGGCGATTATAGTAAAAGTTAAGATCACGAGAAGCCAGAGTTTGGAGAGCGACCACGGTGAGCGTTAGTTGGCACACTAAAAGTCCGTGACTTCCTCGACGGAAAACTCTCGTCAAGCAGCTTACGGCTTCGCGGTGTTGCGAACACTTGGCAGTGACCGTTGGTAACCTCTTCGCGGCTCCTTCTTCCGTCTTGTCTGCGAAGCATGATTCCTACTACGAAAAAACTTCTTAACGTTCGGGTTGAAGCGCTGTTGGCGTTGAAGATGAGAAACTTCGGTACTCCTCCCAGCTAAGAAACGAGCGGAGAGCTTTTTGGAATGCCGAAGATTACAGCTGACGCTCGATGCCAGCCAAGTTTGGTGTCCGGAGAATTTATCACTGGCGATACTCGCTCGGAAAGCCCTATAACGGAACATTTAGACGGCCCTTAGGCCTGGGAATCTCGTAATTCCAGGAATTATCTTGATCTAACGATCGCTCGGCTATTGGACCGACTTTACGCGACGATTAAGCTGGAAAATATTCTGACTCCTCTTTATCCGTTTACCAATCTGTCCGTTAAAGGCGAACATTAAGCCCCTTTAACATCGTTGCAGCACCTTTTTCCACGGATTTCTTTCACTCGATGCGTGAGAATTGAACGGGAAGCGACTCTATAATCCCCCCCCGGATCTCCGGACGAAAGTTCTGAACGGTTTCGGACACGGTTGTCTTCTGGGAGAGTCCGATGTCTAGATAGCACGATGCAGGTCGACTGGTTGTGATTCAGACGCTTTCGCTTTCCATTCTCTTCGCTGCAGAATGCTGAAGTAAATTACATGCGAAGCACGCTTCTTATATTAATCGCCAAAAGATACGGGTCATCGTTCTGAAAGTTGTTTCTCCGCTTTGACTCCTCCCTTGCAATTAGTGGCGTCATTGCTACTCCATCTTTGCGCAACAACGATCTTTTTTCAATTCATTATATGTATGCTCATATTTATGCTATCTATAAAATTTGTGTGACCACACTAATTATCTGTCGCGAAGACTTTCCATCTTGGAATGATGACGAAATGACAAAATTCTGATTTCTGAGACGATTTATCAGCTGTTTCATTTACATACGAAGTGCTTTTTACACTCTTATCAAGTACATTAGGTTGTTGCATATGAAATGTCTGATTTCAGAATGCAAATGTTGTGAAGTGTTTTAATCAAGAAATACTATTATAATCTACAGGTTTGTGATATATCATTTGAATATAGAAAGCTGAACTTTTAAGTCCTATCTTCAGTTTCTATCTATGTATCCAATTTTATTTTTAAATAAAGTTTACTTCAATATCATTCGACGTGATTGTCGTGTATTCTTTTTATAAGAGAAACACTCGCCATTATTTTTACAGAATATATGATGATTACAATGGTAGTTATTTTAATTAATAAGTTTTATTTGGAGAAAATTATGTGTGTTTAAAGTTTCTGCTATAAATCAGACATTTCACGTGCAAGTAGACTTCAACTTCAAAAGGTGTTACAAAATTTGTTTTTGACAAGAAAAATTGCATATTTTTTTCAAAAATGAAATAATATTTTTAATATATATAATAATATTATAATCGTATTATAATATCACAGTAGGCTCATTTTATAATGTATTACCTACATGTAATAGATACCTATAATTCTAAAAGCTGTTCTTAATGTAGTTATTCTTAACATTCTTCAATGAAGTTCACTAGCATAATCGCATTTGTTCAAGAAAAGTTGAAATTTGAATAGAAATTATCAGAAGCATTAACAAAAGATTTTCGTGTAGTATAATTCGAAACAGCCGCTTCAATAACTTCAATAAGTTACAAATCTATAATAATTGAATTTAAGGAAAGAATGCCAGTAGTACATAATAAAATTCTATATTTGCATAAACATATTCAATATAAATATAAATAAGTCCATACAGTGATGGCAGAAACAACCAGAACTGGTTGTTTTTCCTCTCCTCCTTTTCCCCTTCCACTATCCCATTCCACTACCTGAGCACACTCAAACGTCCCCCGCTAAGACCATAGACTGGTCACGTGACGTGCCGCGCAAAGTGTCACATATTGCTCAGAGAGGTGGTAATTGTATCCCCTCGATTTAACCGATCTGGCATCACTGAGTCCATACGAATACTAGTGAGAAAATTTTTAAATGCCAGTTTCAAGAAGAATTTTTAAAAAGTTTGAACAACAATTTAGAGAACATGAAACCGAACGAATATTTATTTGGCTGATTATAAGAAATGAAATCGACCACAGAAAATGAAAATATCATGAAAGTTTATTGAACTTTTTAATCGACTATGCTGTTAATTCGTTTGATAATGATTCTTTGGCAGCGAGATCTTAATGAATCTTGTCAAAATTCTATTTCATATGTTAAATGTGCAAATAAACACGTGTAGTACTTGGAGCACGAGCATTTATTGACCGTGCGCCAACTTGGCAACAAGCGATTAAATAACCGTCCACGGATTTACGCCTCGCTATGTCGTCATGGGATCGGTGGAACCAGAGCTCCCGCATTTAGTACTTAATCTGTTATCGCCGACGGGATTCAGAGACCCTCCGAGTGCACTTATTTTTATCGTCGACGTCCTAAATCGTGAACGTTTTTATTTTCGGTGGCGAGACAGTTCCATTGACGTGCTCGGCGCCCCATGTCTTTCTGGAGTTCGAGGGTGAACCGGCCTGCTCCCCTTATGGTGTCATTACTTGCGCCTCAAAATGGAGTTGAAGCATTTGCATATGACATTGTGAGCATTCGAGCACGAAAATGCCGCGAAGAATTCTTTCCAGAAGAGACGCGTGAAAACCCCTTTCAGTCTCTTTCACCATCATTTTTTCGATTATTTTTTGACAATTGCTTTCGTTTGCAAACTATTTTTAACTGTTTGCAGTCGAAGCTGTTTTAAGTCCAATATCAAGTCAATTTTTTACCTACAATATTTGCATTGTACATCCCTTTTATGTATATGAAGTTCATTACGATTACTCGTATTCATAACACTTACATTTTTAGCAACTTCATAGATACTACTATAGTGGGGGAAAAATTGTTTTAAATAATAATATGGCAATTTTTAGTGGCCATCTTCCATCTTCCATCATAAATTTATAGATCTTATATACACGTACAATGACCCACTTTGTTCACAAACTTTTCGAATAAAAATTAGGTGCAAAAATTATTATTAGCTTATTTATATTGACTTTTGTTTGAACATTCTTTTATGATGCATTAAACTTTGTATGAATATAAAATACTATAATTTATTTATTGACAAGAAGGAGACAGGTTTCTGTCAAACGAGCAAGAAATGAATTAGCTGTTTGAGGATCTAGAATCAATGTTAGTGTTTCAAATTAAATTTATAAAGACCATCACGAATAATTGAAGATTTCCTAATAACTTATACAAGAAACTATTTTGTAAAATCTAAATCTAGTAACTTTTCTGAAAAATACCATTGAATAAACAATATTTATTGTTTATATAAATATTAAATAAGTATCTTCTAGATGTAGAACAGTCGTCAAAAAGCCTATTAATTATATAATTATATAATAAATCGCGTAGAATCAGTGGCGCGTTATGACTACTTGGGGCACGTGGGCAAAGTAGAATTTCGGGCCCCCCAACCCCAACTAAATAACTTTCACGTTGGAAAAAATAAAACAATTGTAAAAACATCTACATATTTATTATTGCATAAAAAGTGAAATAAATTCTCCTTCATGCGTGAAAACCTTTTACAAAAAAATACGAAATATTTGGTTTGTGTTCGGGGCACCCTTTTGCTTGGTGTCCCGGGGCATTTGCCCACGTTGCCCATAGGCTAATACGCCACTGCGTGGAATAGCTTTTAACCAAAAGTATTGGAACAAACTATATTGTATTTACGTTGATAAATGTAGAACTGCAAAATGTTTGTTATCTTAAGTTTACACGTCCTTCATTACGTCTTCGTAAGTGTCCATAATTAAAGAGTCACTCACTTAGAAGGTTAAGAAGCAAAATATTTTTATGAAAATATAATGAAACAATTATATCTGACAAACATTTCATGAATTGTCTAATATCGCAAGTTTTGGATGATCTTATTGTCATTTGTCCATAGGATAGTAATTATAGGTTGCGATAGTCGAATTATCAAGTTCTTTTCTAAAATCGTAAAATTTGCATCAAGTTCCTGGTTATCAGGTACGACCATTTCACACAGTCGCTTCCGTGTAGGCGTTCCGTAGCTGCATGTAAACAAAGTCAGGATCGTACATTCCACATGTATCTACAGTTCGCAACAAGCGAATGCTGGCCATGACGCAGGAACTCGAGACGCTTAAGGTTCGCACTAGAACTATTCGTGCTTAGATCGCGAAAGTTGCGAGCCGAATGCAATCCGCAGATGTCGAGCAGCTGCCGCGGCAAATTGCCTTCGTGTCTTGCATTTAATCTGCCATTGGTAGCTTCTCTAGTTGGAACGACGAACGGCATGGCACAGCTGGCAGGACTTTCGAATTCGACAACACAACGAGCAACGTCCCATCGGGTTATACCCTAGCCGAGGTTAAAAATGGGCGAACGAGTTTCCGGTTTCAAGGTTCTCGGCTACTTTTACCCTGCCTTTGACTTACAATCTACAAACTGTTTTAACCCCGTAAGACTCGATCGATTAGACTTTAACACACCGAGTAATTTTTAACGCCACCGACAACACCAATTCTTAAATTGAGTTCTCGAAAACTGAGAATTTTATTCTGAGAAAAAGAAACTGAAAATATTTGTGAATTTATTAGGTCGTTGCAGAGAAGTGTTCGAATGAAGAGATACTGTTGGAAAGTAATTTCGTTTTTCGTCTATGGATGGCATTGCTTCTATTTATTATTACTGAACCTTATTTTATTGAGGTTTAAAAATCATTGAATATCTTGATCGCTGTCATTTCGAACGTTATTTTGTGCTATAATATTTCAAGCATTTTTTTGTCATTGCATGAAATATGGAAAATCGAAGTGAACATTTCCGTCACATTTTGCTTTTTTATTGTCGCAAGGGTAAAATGCAATGCAAGCAAGGAAAATGTTGTGTGCTATTTACAGAGACGATGTACCACCGGATTACCACTTATGTTGATCTCTTCAATAATCTTTAAACGGTGTAATATCATTTTAAATGAAGGCGTTCAACGTAATATATATCACTCAATCTATGCTAATAAAAAACAGCAATTCTTCGAACATAGGATATCCAAGTTGCCAAAAATATGGCAAAAGATCACACAACACAATGCTTACTGCATCACCGAATAAATAAATAAATAGTGAAAAATCGTCTTCCATTTTTCTTTGGAAAAACGAAATTACTTCTTGAACAATCCAATATTATCATCTACTTTATTATGTATATCATTTGAAGGTACAAAGCTAATCTTTTAAGTCCTATCTTTAATTTCTATTTACATTTAGAACTTACAGTGTAATTCAATATCAGTCGATGAAATGTTCCATTTTATATGCTTGATTTTAATAGGATAGAAAATCTTGATTATAGAAGTACATACATAGGTGCATCTTAAAACTCATGGTTTCTGAGATATATGATTTTGTTCATCCTATTACTTTTGTTCTATTCTATTGTCATATTTTCATTACGAAATTTTAAAAATAAATTTCTGAAAACGTAAAATATCAAGTTCAAATCTGCGAAAAATAATAGAAAAATACAGAAGAATATTATTTCAACACATATGTTATTATGTTCTACACAATAAAATATATAGGGTGTTCATTTGAAAACTTCGAAACTAGTGCGCAGATAAAAAAAAGTGTCTTATGAAAATTGCTAGTCTTTTCACGTACAATAAGATCCCATACCAAAAAGATAGGTTTCTATTTGAAAAAAAAAACAAAGTTGACCTTCAAATAACCTTGAAAGAGCCACCCAAATAAAAAACTGATACTGCCCCTCTCTTTCCCCCTCGAAATCCTTGGACATGTGTTTTGCACTTTTTTAATATCTTTCATACTTTTCGAGATATTCGGCTGGAAAGTTCTCAGATGAACACCCTGTAAAATAATTTAATATTACACAGTTCTATTTCTACGAAATATCTTTCTGTTTCTTTCCACTATAATGAATAACAAGATCGCGGACCTGTATGTAAAATAATAAGTTGGTACATCAATTACAAGATGCAGGAGATGAATGAAAAGGCTATAGCCGGGTTTGGGGGTCAAATTCGCTCCCGGCCTCGATTTTAACGATTTTGAACCAGCCGATAGCCTACCAAAAAAGAAACCTTTCTGCCAAGTTTCAGTCCGATATCTCATCTGTAAGGGTAGTTATAGAGGAAAATCGAAAATCCAGTTTTTGGCCCATTTTTCCCATTTAATGACAATTAAAAATTCTGAAAAAAATCTGACACATTTCGAATACCAAGCCACATATATATCTTTTTCAGATTTTTCCGTTGCAAATTCTGGATTTAAGACATGAAATACATGAAAAAAATCGAAAAAATGCATTAAAATCGAGGCCGGGGGCGAATTTGACCCCCAAACCTGGCTATAGCCTTTATTTCGTTCCTGAATAATTTTTTATATTCTGAGTATAATATATTGATACTCCTAAATTCTTTTAAACTTTTTACCATTTTAAATTGCAATCACTCATTTTTGTCGTAATTGCATAAAATTGACTTTAATTCAAGAACACTAAATCTCATTTCATCGATGTAATAAATTGCAATGCCACTTTCATCTGCACGCTGCTTCCGCACTGTGGAATTGAATTCCCGTTTCCAGTTCACTCGATAAATTTCAGAATCGGAGAGCAATTTGAGAAGAATGGGGTGGGATATTCGCCGAAAGTTAGGAGTCAAGTGGAGCTCGTTACAAGAGATACGTACGCGTTTCTCGATGGATCGGACGATCGAGTTCGTTCCTTCAGAAGGTCGAGTAACTTCGTTTAATCGGTGGCACCCTCGTCGCGATATTATCGGAGGATATTTTACCGAAGGGGAGTCGGGTTAACGACGGACAGCGGAAAACTTGGACGCCATAATTTCAAGGATTTCGTCGAGATCGTGATTTCGTTGTAGATTTTTTAAGAGCCCCGGAAATTCGGAGCAATTATTTGACCCCTGCGCTGTTTGGGCAAATCTGACATTCCAAAATAGATACTTAACTTTTAGTGCTTTCTTATCGCATAGAAATTCGTGAATACATTTCATTTCGTTTGTGCACAACAACGGAAGAATTACAAATTAATTTTTATTTTAACTTCATACTCGCATTTAACTTCTTTCACAGCTGATCACAGTTGGTTGAGTATTAATCATTTCCTGAAAGAAATAGGAAATTTATGTTCATTATCTTCGTTCAATCCAGAACGATTAAGTAACATTCAAATTCATCAGAATTTGTTCAAAACTATCACCACCAGACTACGGATTTTTGCATTTATGATGGACGTGAGTAGATGCAATATATTAAAGGTTTTAGGCTTTTTTCAATTCTATTTTATTTTTGCGAGGTATCTTACCAGTCGACAATGAAGTTTTTTTATTTAGATTTACAGGCGGAATATTATAACCATTATAATTATAAGTCATTATCAATGAACGATTGAAAAAAACATATATAGCACACATCTAATTAGACAGTAGAAAGACTAAAGGAATTTATGAACACCGATATACAGGGTGTTCTCGATAATTTGTACCAGCGTATGTTTCGTAAACGGTAAACGTTAGAAAAAAAAACGGAAGAGGAGAAAGTTGTATATTCTACTAGCGACATGAAAGCTATCTCAAATTATTTGTGTTTTTAATATTTTTCTAGAAACAAAGTGACTTTTAGTGACTTTCCTTTTTTTTTAATGATATGCTACATACTTTTTTACATCATATGAATGCGGGCATAAGGACGAGTTCCGCCATGTTGTATACAGGCGGCCATCGACTTTCGCACATTCTACTTTCGCACAATTCGCTATTTCGCACATTTTTAAAGATTCAACTGTTTAATCCTCTGCGATCGGATGTCCCCTCTCAGGGGACATCAGACTAGCCATCAGATTACAATGTTGTTCGGATCAAGAGAACAAAACAGTTTCAGTCTTGCATTAGGGCGTGCGTCAACGTGTTGTGTGTTTTGCTAATTTATTTGTTTAAGTTTAAATATTTCGCCCTTATAAATTGATAAACATGAGTCAGAAACGGGAAAACTGCAGTGTTGATACGAACAAAATGAAATTAAGGACTCATAAACTTCATACGATCGAGACAAAGATGGAAATAATTAAACGTTCTAAAAACGGTGAATCTTTTGCTTCAATCGGACGTTTGTACGGTGTAAACAGATCTACGATATGTTCAATTTTGTAAAACAAGAGTAAAATTAAGGAATACGTTCAAAATTGTGGAAATATATCTTCAAAGATTGTTTCCAAAAGACACGGCATAGTGATGGATGAAATGGTTATAACTTTATAAAGGAAACACCAGAAAGCACTTAACACGCCTCTTTAACTTCATTATGTATACATATTGATAGATAAATACTTTAAAACACAGTTTTCGGTGCATATTTTTTTACATCCCTCTACTTTCGAACATTCAACATTCGCACAAACTTTCAGGAACCAATTATGTGCGAAAGTCGAGGGCCTACTGTATTATGGTCATCAGAGTCATACAAGGGCAGAAATAGAATAAATAAATGTAACATTTTTAGTACAGCATTGGCAGAAACTACTTACAAGCAGTGTGGTCAGCAAAACTCAAAAATGAATTGTTGCGAATGGAAGTCACATTGAAATGTTAAATTTCTTTTATGTGCCCTTATCTGCCCTCGTATAGCCCTGAATACGATAGTATACTACATGGTTGAACTCGTCTTAATGACCGCTTTCATATGATGTAAAAAAATATGTAGCATTCCATTTGAAATAATGAGGGTCACCTTTATTTCTAGAAAAATATTAAAAACACGAAAAAGTTGAGACAGCCATCATGTTGCTAGTAAAACATACTACTACTTTCTCCTCTTCCATTATTTTCTAATGTTTACCGTTTACGGAACAAACGCTGGTACAAATTATCGAGAACACCCTATATTATCTCTAATATACATGTCAAAACTATTAGTGAATGTGGGAAATTTCTATGTAGCTCCTGCATCTTGAAATTGATACACAAAATGTGTACTTGAAGGGATCGATAAAGTATTGTAAATGTAGTTCGAATTTCAACGAAGTTTCGTAGAAAGCATACGAGTGTGGGCAGTGTACGAGCGGAACAGGAGGGTCGAAGAAGGGAAAGCAGAAACGAAGATAGGAAGATAGAGATAGCGGCGAGAGATCGTGAGACACCGTGTTCTTTGGTGCATTTATTTTCAGATTCCTCGGGGCGTAGCTGTATAATGCGAGACGACTTTGCGTTAGGTCCGCGCTGCCATTGTCCAGCGGATTGCCTCGTAAAATCTAATACCTTGTATTCGGATTAGACGGGTTTAGAGACTCGTAACAAAAGCAAAGGCCCCGGGGGCGCGGCAGAAATCATTCCATTCGAGGCGAGTCAATGGAAAACTAAAGCGAGATGGTGTCTGATTACGGGTTTCTTTATTAATGTCCTTGTACTCGGAACAAACATGATTATTCTTTGTCCTTTTGGATTACCTTAATTAACTATTTTTCTGTTCGCAATGGTTCGCATTTGTTCGTCAAATATTGGGTAATGTATTCAGCATGAATGAAAATTATAACCTTTTTTAGAGGTCTATAAATACTGATTACAATCTTCTCTTTGTATTTATTAATAAAGTACAGATGTATATTGAATAACTTGCATAATTCCTGACTGCAAATGGCATCTTTTCAGTCACAGTTATGTACATTTACAATGAGTCATAAATAAATTCTTAAACTAAGAACATATTTATATTTGCAACCTAACCAATGTATGTTACAACCCAATATAAATAATCTATAGAACATTACATGAAACGTAACTTGAAACATTGATTTCGTTCTGTTTTCGAAACTCATTTACTACGCATTTGAATTACAAAAATAATTTATATGAAGAGGAGGAAAGCAATATATGTATGTATTATAAGCAGTTTGTTAGAGACACTAATGCAAATTATTAGAGACACTTTACTATACAATCACAGAGTTGCGAAATAAAAATACAGAGTATCTGTCACGTATCAGAGATTTCAAGTTCGGTTTTGTCTAAAATTCTTGTAATTTGTTTTCCGTGTCAAATTGTACCTACTCATTTTTGCCATAAATGCATAAAATCCGCCGTCTAATTATTACTTTTAAAACATGTGAGAAACAGAAACGGCAAATGATCGCATGATCCATTGTCGTGCGAGGTTCACCGAACGGTATAATTTTGTTAAGGGTGAGTTTCGAAGGGGTTGAAATCCGCATCAGAGGTTCTATTAAATTAGCTCTTATCTCCGCTGCGAACCTGCGCAGGCCGCTGAGTCAAGGTTCTAATCGAGCATCGCCAGGACATTGCATCGGACGGATCTACCCCTAGGAACAGCCTTAAAATGCATTTTAAATTAGCGATTAATCTCGATTGCGGGAACACAGGCCCGATAACGGTCATTATCTGGCCGGACCAGCGGCGCGCGAATTTATTTTCGGCGAGTAGACACACACATACACGCGCGTGTCGGAAGTGACACACACGGAAAAACAAAACCACGCCGATGGTGCGAATACGGAAGGGAGAGAGGAGTGAGGGAACAAAAGGAGTTGCGTGCACCGGGAATTTATGCGGAGGCACGCGCCACACCGGCGCGCATACAATTTACCAAATTTCCGGAAGCGGCGCGTTAACCTTGCGGACGGGCCGGGCATATCATTAAAGCCCGCTCGACGGGACGACGCAACGCTACAGGCCGCACTGTCGACACGCTGCAACCCCCGATTCGTTCCGCTGTTCCGCTTCCGAAAAACGTTCCAACTGATCGTTGTGCTTCGATAGGAACCCTACAATCCCTTCGAGACGGTTGTCGGGTGCTCGAGCACGCCAATTCCTTTTCTTAAACTTTTCGACTCGAGTTTTTTCCATTTTGTGTCTTCCCGTTTCTTCTCTTCAAAATCAATGTTAGAGTGGCTGTTGTTATTATTCGAACACTCGTTCAAATACAATGACTTTTTAAAATTTTTGTACAAACGACTTGAGCTTTTGTAACCCTTCTGTAGACACCGGGTAACCAGTTACTCATTTACTGCATTTCTCGCAACAATTTTTTTAATGTTCTACCAAATATTTCAAAACTGCTCTGAATCTGTATTCTTTGAACACTATAAGGGCTGCCATACACGCTCTGTCTTGTCATCCCTTTTGCTTGTGTAGTCAGAAGTTGCAATGCAAGACGGAGCGTGTTCGTGGTGAAATTGTCCGATGTGCCGTGTGCCTTCTGTTAATTGTCTAGTGAATGCAATCAACGCGATGCTGATTTTTCTGTACATTTTTAGATTTGTTGCTAATTGTAAGCAAAACGGATCGTATAAGCTAGCTTCGAGCAAATGTGACAGATTTGAAATTATGGTCGCGAGATTTCCTGCAGGAGTTTATACTGACAAATAAAGAAAATGTGTGTTTGTGATAATCACTTGATTGTTAAATTAAAAGCAGTGGGTCCGGAGATTAATAATAGCTACTGCAGCTAAAGTTACTGTCTGTACATCAGCCATCTTCTTTTAAAATTGGCAAGAAAGTCTATATGTATAGGTACTAAATTTAGCATGAGTGGGTTCAGGTATGTTCCCTCTTGCATTACTTATTTATAGTTGCACAAATAAAAAAGATGACAAAATGGATCTTGTGTGGACGCCTTTGTATCAATGTACAGGTTCAAAATAAAAATTTGCATAAAAAATGTTAGAGAATAAAGTTTTGAAATTATTCATATATTTTTGTTATCTACACAAGGATTAAGAAGTTGGAATGAATAGTTTACTAGAGGGCGAGTAGAAGAAATTTTTATAAAATTGCAATTTGTCTGTATTTTGGAACAAAAAAATTGTAGGGCAATTGCTGTATTGTTCAGCCATCTTAAGCCAGCTATCTTTTCTAAATTTGTTATGTACGAAAATATGAAGCTATACGCTTGTAGCAAGCTGTAGATTGATCATTGTACTAATATCAATGTGAAGGACTTTGTTCGTAGATATCTCTTATTTTTAAATAATTTATTTTCAGGAAATCTGACTACTGTGGAGGGGCTAAGATATAGCACATTTATCCTAATTAATGTTTTTTTACACCTTCTTTATTTGGGCCTATATTAACAATTTAAAATGAGTTTCATACATTATTTTTCTAAAACCAGTTATAACTTATGAGTGTGGTCGCGTAACAAGCTACCCGAAATTTCTAGCACACTAATCTGCGCTAGCACTATCACAGGAAATATGTTAAGTGCCTCGTCTTATTTAGTCTAGAGTATTTTTAATCTACTATGTAGTGCCGGTTGTATTTAAGTAACGGTAGAGAGTTTATTTGATAGTATGGGAAAATATGTATTCGTTTGTATAGATAGAGTAAGGGTGTGCATTTTGAAGGAGCTTCTTGAGAAAACACGTGAGAACGAGAAAGTGCTAGAAGAACCTGAAATGCTCTTTTGTAATGTTGTATAACCAGAGGATTATAAAATGCTTGTTTGCATAATTTAAATAATTTTACAATTCCCAATGGATGTAAATTTAAGCTAACATTGCACTTACACATTTGAATGAATGTTTGTTCTGTAAAGTTAAATCGATTTTTGTATAATTCACAATGTTCATTATATTTTGATAATTGTATTTTATTTGATATTGTATAAAGAATTTATCATATTTACTTTCAACACTAATTTCTCTGAATTAACAAAAACATATCTGAAGTTAAACTATTGCATAATTACGCAAAGTATACACCTTGGCAATATCACATAATACTACTATAATAACGCAATTCTTAACGCTATAAAACTACGGCTTCCAAATTTTGTAATTCATGATTATTGAAATGTTTAAGATGCATTTATGGGGAATTTATTTTTTGAAATGTACGTGGCAGTGATTATGGAAGTGGTCTAAAATCTAAATCTTTGTGCATATTATGTATTTCGTCGATAGATTAGATCGAAATCGAACAATAAATGCGTTCTTGTTATTTATAGAAAGTACTGTAAAGTAGTCAGTCATAGTGCTCCATAGGTCTAATGTTAACACGCTCACCGCCAACTCGACAATCATAAAAATTACACAAAATCAATGCAACATATTTGATAAAACAAAAACTAAGAAGTTTAATTTTTATGATATTAATTACTGTTTCAAACCTCTTCTATTCGTCAGATCGTAAGAAAATGTTGTACACTCGATCTACCAACGTAAAAATTAATTTTCAATTCTGTATAAATAGTTCCGTCACCCAGATATGGGTGACATGGCGATGAAAGTGTTAAATGGAGATACTAAATGTACTTGAAATCAGAGAAATTGTGAAACATCTGCCATAAAGAGAGTTAACGTACAGATGGTCCACAACTTTCGACGTGCGGTGTTCCTAAGGTTAAAATAAGGTCCACCGATCTTCCCATAAACATAAACAATCAAGTTTTCGTGCTTCATGTGGAACCTTTCACGATAAAAATCTCTGTCTATTTTCACATTAAATTCGTGCTGTTTAATTTCTCAACCCCAGAAAAAAAAACAGATCCACCCCAGAAAAACAGGCAATTACCAAGCCTTTGTATCCACTGTCCAGCGCATCGGGCTCCGAAATATCATCCCCCGAGGGTCAGAAAAATATTGACACGAATGAAGAGCACGCATTCGTATTGGAGCGTGGCAAGAATGATGGAAGGTAAAAGGTATAGAAGTGAAGGTGGTGGTGGGGGAGGGGGCAAGAGGGGCGCGGTAGTTGCGTGGGTGAAGGCCAACGCAAACAGAGGAACTCGTATCAGTACAATAAGTTATAACAAATGGTTACCTCGGTCGTTTTCTTGATTTTCCTTCTCTGTTTCTCCCGTAAAAGGGTATAACGAAGGAAAGGCGAGGGAGCGAGAGGGATTGCGGAGCGTAAAGAGAGGAGGAAGAGGGGACGATGCCACGCCTTGGCATATAAAAATATCGGGTGACTGTAGGCGTTTAAATAAGCTCCCAGCCGCGTCTATGCGAGTCCTCGAAAATGAGACGAGAAAAAGGAGCGACGCGCTTGTCTCCACGTGGAATGAGAAATGACCCGTGACAGAATATATAGGGTTTTATGACTACGGTAAGAACCGCAAGCTGGACGCCTGAAACCGACCGAAATAAACGGCTACCTGCAATAATATTATTATTCTGCCCTCTGAAGAATGGCGGGCTGCTCATTTTGTAAACCCATAGAAATGTGTCTAATATTTAAGACGATAGAGATGCTACTCGTCAGATCATGCTACTAAGTAAGATCATTCGTGGTATTGGGTTTATATCATGTGATTTATCTGTTTCTCTCTGGACGTGCGGACGTTATGCAGTGTTATGCAGACGTTAGACCCTGTACCTAATTTTGTAGAGTCTACAATGTAGACCCTAGGCAACATCAATTTCAAGTCTCATTTCTATATATTTCTGCTTGAAGAATCTGACAACGTTGCTTCTAGTCAACTAAATAAAAAATCACTTATGTCTTATTATTTTTTGTATTTCTATAAACAAAAACTATTCTTGATACTTATTATTAGAAGACATGTGGACATTGTGTTACATTTTTTAACAAATATTTGACCTTTTGTCAGATACAGGTTTAAAGGCTATGTACCATTATTTATTAATTTCTATTGTTCTTGATGTTCATTTAATTCAATTGTTAAAAATTGAGTAATTAATTGACGATTATGATACTCCATGCCGTAATAGATCCGAGCCAGAATTTGATTATTAACAAAAATTGACAGTATTTTGGGAAGTAAACGATGGAGACGAACGTTTGTCTTGCAGTTGATGCAGACAATTTTTATTTTGTTTAAAGATCCGCAGTCTTTTCATCATTGAAAACAGTCCCTCCTTTAAAGTATACATATTTGATTTGAGAATATTGGCAGAAATGCATTACTATCGTTTTCACAGATGTTGATGTAAATATTAAATACGATATTCGTAAAATGTGTTTCTAACTTGGTAACTATTTCTAATTTCTCCATTGAAATTATCCCAATTAAAATGGTCCCCTAAAATTAAAAATGTGGAATTAGTTTTCTGTATTATCGCGTAAATCAACATTTGTTAATTCTACTCATTCTGTTTCGTCAGTGATGTGGCTTCGGCAAAGTAATGGGTGAATAATTAACAGGTTAGTAGACTGCGGATTTTATGCATTTATGACAAAAATAAGTCAGTGCAATTTGAAACAGTAAAAAGATTAAAACAATTTGAGAATATCAATACATTTCTTAGAACGTATTGAAACTATTAAAAAAAGAAGTGAAGTTTTATTTCGTTCCTGTATCCTGCAACCAATACAAACAGTTTTTATTTTACATGAAGATCCGCAATCTACAAATTACTTACCGGGCATTAGTACACAATTTTTTAAAAACCTACGATTGATTTACGATTGTATTTTGGGAAGTAAACGATGGAGATGAACGTTTGCATAAAAGTTGATAAACTATCAGATATTCAATGTATTTAGATAGTTGCAATGCACTACAATGTAATAAAATGTGATCTGAACAGAAAAAGGAACACAAGATCACAAAAAGTTAGCGCATGATGTTTCATATTCCTCTAGTTACTTGATTTAGTTGTAAATGAACGTTAAAATGCTAACAAAGAACCGTTAGAAAAATCGATTCCATCATAAATTGGCCTGGATGCTTCAAATATTCATATCTAGGTTTAATAATTGTTTAAAATTCTGATAGCCGCGTGAAATTTCAATGTTCTTAGACCTATCGGATGATGTCAACTAATTGATAAATGTTTAAATAAAGATAGTAAATCAGCTAGAATTCAACGTTTTGCAAGAGTCAACAAGGCGAAACAAAATGATATAGTGTAGTATAATGGAGTAGAAAATTAATATATTTTATAGATTGTTGAATTTGTATTCAACTATAACAAATTATCTGATATAGAATACTTAGAAAATTGAGCCGTCCATATAAAAAAAATGATTTTCTCTAAAAATAATTTTACATGAAACGTTGTTTGCTTTCAATACTTAATACTTTAAGCGATAATAGCCTACTGCACCCACAGGAAATGCACTGAATATATCGATGATTATCTTATGATATCGATAGGCAGAAAAGATGTGACTAAACTATAGCACGTAATACTTGTAGCACTCTTTATCTATAATATTTGAACTTGACTATACTAAAGACAATGTGTAAAATAAAGTTCACTAATAAACTGGATTTTATGCGTTCATGACAAAAGTACAATTTAAGATAGTAAAAAGTTTAAAAAAATTCAAGAACATCAGTATATTATCTTCAGCCTACTAAAATGATTAAGAACAGAAAAACATTTCTATTTTGTCCCTGTCCCTTGTAATTGAGGCAGACAATTTTTACTTTTAAATAAAGATGTGAAGTCTAGTTATTCGAATAAAATTGATCGAGAAAAGTCTAAGTTACGAAAGTTGTTTGTCATTTCACGAAGAACTGTGCAGTATCAGCAAAATTTTGTGTTTTACTTAGAATATCCCTCCTATTCTTATTTGAATAAATTTCTTTATTATAACTACACACTTCTATAGTACATGAAACACAATGAAGAGAGAAAGGTGGCACCGCAACGATGTTTCCTATCAAGATAGAAACACCGTGCGTAAGTTCATTGTCTACCAGCAGAATAAAAAGATTCACCGCGGGTCAAATACGACTCACCCCTGGTCTTTTGTACGATCGTCAGACAAATTCAGTCTCCGGCGGTAGGGGTTAAAATGGCCGCCCGCAATTTAACGTGGTAATAACGAAGTTACCTCGAAAAAATAATCACGAAGCGGCGAACAAAGCGGGGATATAATAATAGCAACACACATTTCGTGAACAAAGGACCGCGGCGCGAGTGTCTCGAGTCACTTCCGTTTGGTGAGACACGGGGCCCGGTCGTTGTTTCCTCTCGGAGACGGGTTTTTGTTGCACGACGAGCGTGCGCGAGCGGAATGAAAATTCGTCTTCGATCAGGCTCGACCACGGCGAAAGTTGCAGACACCAGCACATGATAATTACAAGCTCTGCTGTTAACGTCTTCCTTTTTTTGCCAGTTTTCTCGCGTGTCGTTTCATTCAGAGCAGTCGCGTTTTTTTTTGGTGGGCTAATTAATTCTCCGACACCTTCGATGTCCGACCAAGGCGTGTACTTTCTCTCTATTTCGTTCGGTTGATCCGTTGATTATGACTTTTTGGTCACGTTACGAGGAAAACAGGCACACGATTTTCTATTTGATTCGCAACAAGGTCGACGGTTAAAAGGCATAATACGTGAACAAATCGCGTGCCGATGGTTATCGAGACCCTGGTGTTAACCGGCTATTCGATATCAATGCTCACGTGGCAATGTTAGCGCGCCTATCGACAGTACTATCACGTACCCGCGCGAAATGTGGACACTTTGCTCTCCGCGTACACGACACGGTTCGTTTTGTGCTTGACGAGTGTGTACCGTGTTATTGCGTTTCGCTCGAATTTCATGTTGTTATCTTCGCTTGACGGTGTGAAACATTGACTTTTAATTGCCGAGTCGGACCTCGGGAAACCGCCAGGTGTCATATTTGTAACTGGACCGCAAAACGTAGAAAAGGTACAAAATTTAATAGAATTTCATTCGGGCTCATTACATTTTTTTATGTATCGTTAAGCATCAACGAAGATGGAAAAATATATTTATTGAATTTAATTGTCCTAAATTTGTTAATGAAAGTGTAAATCTGTGTAAAAATTCGTAATGAACATGTAATTCGAATATTAACCTTTTAACTGCGATCGTCTCTCAGATAATTTTCATTTTCTTTTTAATACGTTCGCCTGTACTTCGGCAACAGCCGTAACTAGCCCTTACGGTTGCAATATTTTATCAAATACAAAATCGTTGTCTTCACATATTTGTGAACTTATTAATTCAACGAATAAGTCTTTTGCTTCACTGTGTCATAGTATCCATATTGGCATCAATTAAATTGTATTTAGGTTGATTATGATAACGTTTTCGTAATCTCACTTTTATCTTTCATTATGTCTCTTTGTAAAAGTTCACGATTGAAAACTCGCGCATTAAACGGCTAATGGAGACCTAAGAAAAGTATATTGCAGAAAGAAGAAAAAATATATAAGAAACAGTTTTGTAATAGGAATGTAATATAATTATGCTATATGATGACTCAAGTCGACACTCAAAAATAAATCAATATTTAATCCACAATATCTTGAAACTCAAAAGAAAAAAAACTCTCGTTTTTATACATTATTCGAGGGAAGTTAAAACAAAGGATAACATCTTTTCATAAATGAAACGGTTGCGTATGCCTTAAATTATGTTGAAATAATATTTATTAGATCATCCTTTGAGTAACGTGAATGTCGTTGCCTATTTTTAGAAGGCGAAACGCAGGAAACAAACATAGTCATTGGTAGACTGTGGATTTTATGTATTTAACATAGGATTGACTAGATGAAACGCTAAATTATGAAGAAGTTAGACAAAAATAAAATTATTGTTACATTATTTGCAATTTATTAAAACTATTGAATGAACAAACACATTTTAATTTAACCTCTGTTTCTTACAGTTGACGTAGATCATTTTTATTTTGTACAAAGATCCGCAGTCTACTTATTAGTCTTCTGTATATCACTAGTCAGCGTTTTTCTTGTAAATAGTAAATATTTAAAAAAATGAAAGAGGAAAATGTTGTACTGTTTTTTATGCGCAACACAATGGTGTATGTAATTTTTTGTGTTTATACTATTTTGTTAGCATATGAAGGTGACCTTCAATTTTTTAAATGGAATGCTGTGCATTTTTTCATATCACATGAAAGCGTGTGTCTAGAGGAATTCATCCGTATACTGCACAGTGACCTTCAAGGTCGTGGAATGTCAGAAATGGGAGAAAGATTTTGAATATTTCATACTAATGTGTTTACAAGTATTTCTTATTCATACGAATCAGGTGATGTTGTCATTCACTATCAGAGTGTTTACTTCTAGTTTCTTCTATGATAAGACAATTTCAGTATTACTTCCGACACCGATTAGTAATATCGCATAGTAATGTATTATTATTCGATGTACGAGAAGACGGAAATGGTACGCATTTATCACCGGTGCAACGGAAATAAAAGACAAAGTATTTTCAAAATGTTTCTTCCATTTCTGACCTTGCATGACCTTGAAGATCACTGTGCAGTATACGGACGAATTCGTCTAGACACACGCTATCATGCGATATAAAAAAATATACAGCATTCCATTTAAAAAATTCAAGGTCACCTTCATGTCTAAGAAAATAGTATAAGCACAAAAAAATTACATACGCCATTCTGTTGCGTATAAAAAACAGTACTATTTTTTCTTCTCATTTTTTTCTAATAATTACTATTTACAAGAAAAATTCAAATACTACAAAATCATGAAATAAATCGCATTACTTATAGATAACCTAATACTTGAAAAAGTATTCTGCTTTGAATTTAGAAAAATAGATCTATCTACCTCGCATTTTCTTAAAGAATAAACTTTTAGAAGGTTTTGTTAATTCAAACATTTGCTTTTCCTTTACAAATTTAGTAGTGCGGTAAATGCACAAAACTACTTGTGCCATTTTATTTCAACTCATAAAACAGTGGATGGGTGTGACGTGGATTAAATGGCCGTTGTCACGTGAATTTAATTACGGTTTGTCCTTGCTAGAATTTCGTGGTTGTAAATCATTAACGAGTTTGTGGACAGCTGCACGTCGCCGGTAATGGACCTGTTTCATGTTGCAAGAAATTATGAAGAAATTGAAGCAACAAATGTTAAATTGTAATATCAATTGATCGATTGCAAATTGATTTATGAACACGATGGCAGTGACACAATAATGCTGGCAGTGTGAGAATTTTCAGCTCGTATAATTTCGGAACGTGCTTGATTGAACTGATTTCGATTCATTTAATTATATCATATCAGTAGATTATTCAATCCAATGTTTTATTATTATTCAGTCAGCCAATTACACATTTCATTTGTTTATATTGACTCAATCATTCGATTGATGGAACCGCTTATAGGGCTCGTTTCAATTATTATATTTTATTAACTCAAGCACTTGGTTTCGTTGCTTGACCGAGTTTATCGTTTGATTTATTGTTGTAATCTGTTTGATCCATTTAATCCTTTTAGGCGGTCTATTGGTTGATCACGCGCTGCTAAATTTTAATTGGAAAGATTTCACTATTTTATTCTTTAACTATCCGTGGGAGTTCACTAGTTGTTCTCAATTATAATTTTTTTATTTATCATTTAATCTTGTTTATCAGTATTTATCATTGGGTCCCAATTATTCTCCCACTTACTTATCTCCTTTCGAAATTTTAGATTAGCGTTTGTAGTGATCACAATTTGATGGCGGATGTGCGTTGCAAATTCAATATTTTATATGCCTAATACATTATAGTACAGGAATTGCAATCACAGGAGAATTTATTTCGTTATTTAATGACTTTATTCTATTGACGAAATGATTCTATTTACACATTTTTGGTGTCAGCAACAAAGAATTTACTTCATTAATTTAAAAAAATTATTAAGTTCAAAAGATATTCTTTTTATTCATAATCAAATATTTATTTCCGTATATTTAATACTAAAATTTTTATTTGAAATCTTTTATTTGGCAATTATTAAAACTAAAAAAATGCATTCATAGGAAATGATGGAGTAAACTCCCTTACTAAAGCATTTGTTGTGATAAAAATCGCAGAAAATCTAAATAAATTCAAATTTGTAATTTTTACAAGACAACGTTTACCAGTTTCTTTACTGCTTGGTACATATGGCGTTGTATGCGCTTAAAATCATAAAACCGCAATCTCGTTACAGAGGGAAGCATTAAAGTGCAAAGGAAAGACATTATAAAAACTGCGAGTGTGTAGAGGAATAGCATCGGTGAAAATGCTTTCGAAGTGTGTCAAAACAGCTGCAGTTGACCCAGTGTACAGTTACAGAAAAAATGTGCTCTTTTGAACTCTAGATGGGCGACTTGTTTTTCTATTCTCGGTGGTTCACACCCACCAAAACGGACAAGCCTGCCTATTTATAAAGAAAAACACGATTCTGAACAGGAAACCCACTTCTTCGGCTGCTCGAGATCCGACACCATGGGCCGCCCATGATGGGCGGCTCGTTTACGCCACAGTCATTCAGAGCTCCATGAAAGTTAGGAAGGGTTTCGCCCTTGAAGAAGCAATAAAACGCAAGTTGTGTCCAAGTGGTTCGTGTCTCGAGAATCGAAGGCCTGCAGTGGCTCACACTTTCTCTCTCTCTCTCTCTCTCTCTCTCTCTCTCTCTCTCTCTCTCTCTCTCTCTCTCTCTCTCTCTCTCTCTCTCTCTTTCTCTCTTCTTCTGTTGTGTCGCGTCTGAATATTTTATTAGAAAAATGCCGAATATCGAACATTTACAATTTATTTGTATTTTATATTAGATCGTTGCATATGAAATATTCGACTTTAAAATTCAAATGTTATTATTGTATGTTTTAATCATGAAATACTATTACAATCTACAGGTTTATTATATGTATATGTACCATTCGAAAGTACGAAGTTAATTTTTTAATAAGTGTTGATATAAGATTGGGTCTCCTTCTCCGGATGGTTCAAAAAATGAAGTATTTAAATTTCGGACAGTTAATAATATTGTAATTGGCCCAAGTTCTATCTTCAGTTTTTATTTAAATATCCAATTTTACTCTTGGGTATAATTTATTTCAATATCAGTCGATGTGATCGTCGTATCTTCGTTTTATATGAGTGAGAAAATAAACATATTGACGACAAAATTATGTGACAATCTCATAAATGGCAGAACGTGATTGACCGAAAAATTCAATTTTAAATTACAGTTTAATTGAAAAACTCGTCATTTATTGACAGAATATGACGATTACAATAGTACTTCCTTAAATCAAGAAGTTTTATTTGTTTAAGTTACTGTCATGAATCGGACATTTCATATGCAACATATCATATCACTATAATGTTAAGATTTTCCTGAGGAATTGTTTTTGCATGACCGCTCACACTTTTTAAAATAAAATCACAGCTAACTTTTAAATAATATGCAAAACTTCCTTCCGAATATTTTGGATATTTCTGTTACTGGATAGGTTCTATCACTTTAAGATATACTAATCGCGTATATTTTTTTATCTGGCAGTATTTTATATAAATAAAAAATGTTCAGTTAAAACATTTGTCTTATACTGTTCAGTTTGTCGGTTTAGTAAAAATTGTTTTATAGTTTTGTCATGGTAATTAGGGACTGTCAGTTATTTTTATCTAGTTTCGTAACTCTTAGAATTATTAATTACAGCGTCTCCTTAAGTTAATTGTAACATGTACATAGTGTCCAATAAGAAGAAATTCTTTCTTGTGGTGTAGATGTGTACGATTTTATGTGGTATGGAGAACTTGTTTGAAACAAGTGTTTTTCAAATCTCTGACGATTTTCCTGTTTTTCTTGACACCGGACGTGAACCAGTCTTCTTGAGGGATTTTCCAAGAATCGCTTCCGGTAGACAGGAGAAACAACTTGGTTCGTGCATAAATTACGGTGCGAGATTATACATCTCAGCATAACATGACGAAAAAGTGATAGTACTATAAAATCCGTTAATGTATTTGACACTTGTCAATGTAGGAGAGATATGTTTTTATTCAATATTACCTCAAAACATTAAAAGCAACACTATTCGCTAATAAGAAATCTAAATTTAACTTTGGACTAAAAAATAGAAAGATTGAAACATTGCTATCTAATATCAATTATCAATTTTTCGAACTAGTAGCTTCTACACAAAGAATGCTTTAACAGTCATTACTAAATAGACTACTGTTTTTTATGCATTTTCGACAAAAATTAATTGGCACAACTTAAAACAATAAAAAGATTAAAAGAATTTAAGAATCTAATATGGATGTAGTATTGAATGTCTAATGGATTATTTATTAATGGAAGAAAGAAGCTTCTACATGACTCTGTGTCTTGCAGTTGATGCAGACAATTTTTATTTTGTTTGAAGATCCGCAGTCTTGTCATCAGTAAAAACAGTCCCTCCTTTAAAGTATACATATTTGATTTGAGAATATTGGCACAAATACATTTCTATCTTTTTATTATATATTCGTAAAATGTGTTTCTAACTTTTTAACTATTTCTAATTTCTCGATTGGAATTATCCCAATTTAAATGGTCCTCTGAAATTAAAAATGTTTAATTAGTTTTCTGCATTATCACGTAAATCAACATTTGTTAATTCTACTCATTCTGTTTCGTCAGTGATGTGGCTTCGGCAAAGTAATGGGTGAATAATTAACAGGTTAGTAGACTGCGGATTTTATGCATTTATGACAAAAATAAGTCAGTGCAATTTGAAACAGTAAAAAGATTAAAACAATTTGAGAATATCAATACATTTCTTAGAACGTATTGAAACTATTAAAAAAAGTAGTGAACTTTTATTTCGTTCCTGTATCCTGCAACGAATACAAACAGTTTTTATTTTACATAAAGATCCGCAATCGACGCATTACTTACCGGGCATTAGTTCATAATTTTTTAAAAACCTGCGATTGCTAGTTAAGAATTTCATAATAAATTTTTCAATTACATTAACAATTTCAATCGTGAAATAACGAATCACGCCAATTAATATAATCTAGTAATTGGGATTATCATTTATAAAATAGTTTTCGATTATTTTTTTATTTAGCATAGGTACACAGAAGCCTATTAATAGGTTTTCGGTCAGCAAAATGTTACGGGAGTCATCATCTGTAATTGGTATCTTTGTTACGCTTGTTTGCAAATTTGTTACAAAATTCAGTAGAAAGTATTAACACGAAACTTGTTTCTACATACTCATCTTACTTTTGAAGATAATTACAATATTTTTTGCTAAAAAATAATAAAATATGGCTGCGGTACACCATACTAAAATTATCTCTACATATAAAAAGTATATTGCTGCTTCATATTATTACAGCCGAACCGCTTGTCTAAACCTAAAGGACTGGAATTAGCATCATGCCAAAATAAAATTTCTTCTACTACCAACAATCGTTCAAAGATAAAATCAATTGAAATAATCAAAACGTTGATCTCAAAGTACCGCCATTTTTTAAATCTTCAATGTTTTTCTTTTATTCTAGTTTCGGCTATAACCATATTCATACTGACTAAGTGTAACTTTTGCTGCTTAGGTTCAGACAAGCGGTTCGGCTGGAATCATGTCAACCAGCAATGAGTATACTTTTTGTATGAAGAGTTAATTTTAGTATGCCGTACTGCAGCCAATTTTAGTTATTTTTTAAGCTAAAATAATTGTAATTACCCTGGTAAGGGAATGGAGGGAAACTTGAAAGGGGTTTGTGCATAGAAGAGTTAGTGAGTGAGAGGGGGTCAGAGGAAGTGGTAGAATGGCTGAGGAAGCTAGGGGAAAAAGGAAAGAAAAGAGTAGAGAGAAAGATAGGAGAAAGACAGCGCAAAGCAAAGTGTATGAGGGTCCGGGGATGTGTGGAAGGATGAGTGAATTTAGCTATAATTGTAAACCGAGTTCCTTTTTATGGCCGGAAGGCTGAAAATAAAGCATTTCTATTCTATTCTAATTGTAATTACCCTTAAAAGTAAGATAAGCATGTAGAAACAAGTTTCATTCTAATATTTTTTACACAATGTTCATAGAAAATTCGTAAAAAGGTTTATCAAAGACGCCCATCACAGTAGAAGATCGCTTTGATACGTAGACACATCCGAGTTTTCATAAGCAAATTCATGCAAAAACTAAGACCTTCATGCCAGTGCTGGAATAACCAATAAGCAAAGTAAGCAGGTGCTTAGGGCATCGGGTGGAAGGGGGTACTATAGAAATTTTCTAAATTTTACATCTTTCATATAGTAATAATATTGGCAAGTGTGTACACGTGTATGAGTTGAAAGAACTTTGGAAACTTGGAGACACTAGTTTTTTTTAATACCACTTTTTAGTCAATTTATTGGAAATGGCTAAGAAACTAACCTTTTCAGTGTTTTATTGCCTCTAAAGGTCTTTATACGGCACTGATTCACGGTTGTGCACATAACATTCCAATCCTGTACTAGAAATCTATTTTTTTCCAAATGTCTCGTCTTTTCCGCTAACACGGGCCGATAGAAGTTACCAACGAGCAGGAAATTGCATTTTCCCCGACAAACGACGAGAAAGTGTGACGAAGTCGCAAAAAGTCTTAAAAGCTGGTCAACCAATTTCGACTGGCGGTTGACCGTGGGTCTCCTCGGAGATTGTAGAATAAAACAACGGGAGACGTGATTCGAAGCCGAAGATGGTGGCACAAAAGCCGATACATCCTGACAAAGCGAACAAAGAGTGACCGTGGGGAGCGTATTGCGCGAAGGATCACGAACTCCGCAAGGATCTTAGGAAGGATTTGCTGAAAAGTTCAAGAACCAACTGTCGAAATAAAGGCCACCGAACGAACGAAGAAACAAGACAATTTTCTTGTCCATTTCCTGTAGAGAGAAACTGTTCGGAATTGGTCGATGTCTTTGGCTTGAATCCTTTTCTGGTTTCTTTCAAAGAGCATTGATGTCATCGATGTGTTTATACATAGACATGATCGCAGGCTATTGGTAAATCATACGCTGTCTTTTACAGGATTATTGATGGTTAATAAATTCTGAATTGCTAATACTGTTCTGATTTATGTTATGTGTTCAAGGTACAGGAAAATTAGATAATAGGAATAATGAAGTATTAATATGCTTGTAAAATAAAAATGTTTGATTCCGGTTTTGAAATATACATTGTAAGGAATTATATTAATTTAACGTTGATTTAAAAATCAATTCTGAACAGATGCTACACAATAAACACAAATGACAGCGTGCCATCTCTATCATCAAGAAAGAAGAAGGTACAAAATTCCAGGAAACATCAAAGATGTCACCGACTCAAAAGAATCTTGCGAAAAACTAATAAAATTCTTGAAGCACACAAAATTATTCAACCAAATCTAAATTATAAATGACCACCTAATTGTAAGCTTGTAGTTGTTAATAACCCTTGTGAGGTTGATGCAACTTAAAAAAAAAAGAAATATGAACAAATTCTTAAGAAGAATTAGCTTCCGATATTTATCAAATGAAAGACAGAATAAACGTTTTACCAGTTGCGATTAAATCTTGTTATTCAATAATGTTTCATTATGAAATATTATTCATTTTTATGAATACATTCAACAATGCTGACTAATGTTTTACCACATAAAATAATTTTGAAAAAGATTATGAATAGACTGTGAATATTTACACATAATAGAAATATTCTGTATATATTGCAAGAAATAGATACTAATAACTGGTTTTTGTTTTTTAAATCATTTCACTAGATTGAAAAGATTGACATTTTTAAATTCTTTTAATCTTTTTATCATTTCCAATTTTATTCACTCTATTTGATCATAAATGCATAAAATTCGTAGTTAAGTTATGAATAATCTATGAAATCTTTTTTTTTAATTTCTCAAGAAATTGTTACAAGAAATTGAAAGACAATGTTCGTGTATAATCCATATTTAATCATTTCTGTTCAAGTACGCAAATGAAATAATTTGTAATCTGCAGTAGAGAAAAATTCAAACACCCTTTCATATTCATTTAGCAATGGAAATTAAATTCTCTAATCTGGTAATTTGTCATTAATTAGCAGTTTCTTAGAAAGCAGCGAACGTAAAAATGCGTTAGCTACTTCGGATTCGCATCTGATGATAAGTGTCAATTGCTTTTATGAGCGACTACAACAGCACGCAAGAATCATTGAAGCACATCGTGAAGAAAGTGCGAATCTTGGCACAGGTATGGTCGAGCTTCTGCGACGATGCTTCTTCGTCTGGCCTCCGAATGGCGAATTCCCTAATAGTTGAGTCACTCCTGGCTGAGAATACTTTATGCACCCGAAAGGTGCAGCGGCGTCCAGACGGTCGACGTCGGAGAATGCACCCAGGTCCGGAGGGACCGACTGCACCCTATAAATAATCGTCAGCGTTACTTGCGTTCGGCTATTACTGGAGTCCTCTCGCTCGAGGATTTTCCTCTTGATTTTCTTTGTTTTTCGCGAAAAGCGCGTTTCAGTTTCGCGGCCGGAGCCTGCGTAGAGGGCGTGTCGTGTCGCATAGCCGACCAAAATAGAGAACGATACTTTGAACCTCCTGAAATCCTCCAAAGTTTTTGCATTTGTGTTTACTATATGTTGTACAGCAAATATTTCGAAAAAGTTTCGATCAATAGAAGAAAATATTTATCTCTAAAATATGCAACGAAAGCTCTGAGTTCAACAAATCCTATTATTGTCATCGTCGTACTCCCTAAATTCTACAGCTCATATGCACAAAGAGACCATACTAAGACCTTCTACCAAAGAATGAATAAATATAGTAACGAATTAAAATACAAGATACCGAAGATATAAAAATAGAACACATTAGATATACCCTTAACCCTGTCAATAGTAATAAAATTAGATAAGAAGAAGAAAAGAAATTGAATTCTTAATTCTCTCAGACTCTCTTCGTATAATTAATAAAACTCAATACATAAATACCAACTCTGAAATGAACACGTACATACAAAAGTTATACCACGACCTATCAAGATCTGGAAAAGAAATTGTGATAGCATGGATCCCGTCTCACAAAGATATCTACGGAAATAAAATAGCCGACCTCGCTGCAAAAATTGCAACTACAGTCACACCGGAAAACCAACCCATATGTAATACACCATCTGACGTAAACAAACACATCCAACGATTACTCAAGGAAAACTGGAACACAGTATGGAAAACCTTCAATAACAGTACTCTCCACAAGACAATACCAAATTTTTACGATTTGAACCTTAACCCAGACTTCACACGCACCGACCAAATTATAATTACCAGAATTAGATCAGGACTTACAATGTTAACGCATGTACACCTACTGGAAAACAATTCTTCCAGATTATCAATAAGCCATATAATCACAGAATGTCCACACTACAACGAAGAGAGAAAAAAACACGGTCTATACGGAAACATGAATAATATTGTTACATCAGTCCCATTTCAACGAAGCATACACAACTTCTGTAAGGACATCAAAGTATCTAGTACGCTGTAAACCAGTTTCTCCGCTGACATTCGGTATAGTCGCTAATAACCTTGGTAGTTGAAACGACTTTAAACAGTAATAAAAAAAAAAATAAGACATACTCTCACAGACTTCAAGTTTAATATATGCATATTAAGGATGTACGGGATCCCGAAAGTTTATCCGACCCATAAATATGTTCGAGTACTCGAGAATTTCGGGCCCCGAAATTCAATTAGGACCAGATAACCATCATAATTTCTCAAACTGATCTTTTCATTTGAAAGCATTTTATTTTCGTATGCGCATTTTTTGCAATAATGGATGAAATTGCAATGAATGAATAAATAATGAGTATCGGATGCCGATCGAGTCTCGGGTTCCGAAATTCCCGGGTACCTGAACATATTTCCGTGTTGCCAAGAAAAACGTCGCACGTCACAATTTCAAAAAATTTGAGTTTATCCATTAATTGAGCTTGATAGTATAGGATTTACGCATTTACCAGAAAGATAGTCATGAAAACAAATTCGAAAGGCTCAAAAAAGTAATGCAATTTAACTAATGTCGTATGTCAAAGCATTAGTTATCAAATCTTTAATACATTCCGTGCCACGTGTACCACCAATGGTGCACGCATTCAAAACATAATTTTATATAAGTTCATTTCTGTAAGTTTCATAGAAGTTTAAGGTTATATATTAACACCAAAACAAAAGAAGATGATACACAATGTGAACACCAAGTATGTACAAGCTTGTTTTGTTATCGAAATGGTTTATAATAATGTATCGGTCTTTAAAATGCCCATGACGTACCTATAGATTCGCATGAAGTATAATGTAAAACAGTATGCCCAAGTCCAATATCTTCGGTTGCGTGTAATGATACTTTTTATTTCATTTGTAACACTATACAGGGTGGTTCAGATTGTAAGTAACCTCGCATGCATGTGATTTAAAAAATACAAACTGGCACGTGTCCTTTAGTGTTTCGAGTGAGGAGTCCAATGGAACTACTAGTTTTTTAATGTGTGGACGTTTTCAAGGTCATTTTGTCTTTTTTTTTTTATCATAAACCCATGTTTTTTATTTCGGAATCATATTCCGAATACATAGTACATAATACAAACTACAATACATAAATACATACATATACATACAAACAATACATAATACAAACAAAAGTTGTGCATTTTTTAACGTAGAATATGATTCAGAAATATATATATATAGGCGAGGCGAAAAAAGCTCGCTACTGAGGAATACACTTCGCACAATAAATCAAGCCACTTAAGAAGTTAATCGAAACATTAAATAGCTTGAATGAAAATTCGAACGAAATTGACTCGGCATAGAATGTATTAAACGGCAATATCTCGAAAGTGAAATGGTCGGATAAATTTTTGGGATCCTGGCCAACCCGACCCAACCCGAGGCTCGGGTACTCAGGATCACGCACACCCCTAGTATACAATATCATTTTAAGGTCTTTAAGGTTCCATTTTCAGTTTTTACTGAGATGTGTAATTTTACTTTTCAATAAATTTGACTTCAACGTCAATCAATGCGGTTATCGTGCATTATTTTTATATGAGTGAAAAAATGATGTGGTGATTAACCAATATACAATTTGTCGATGGTAAATCCTCAAAATGAATCTTATAAACGAAGATCGTGAACGGCAAAAAAATTCAATTTCTACCGTAATACAATCAAAAAACTTGTAATTTATTGACAGAATATGTTGTTTACAATGATGTCTTTGAACAATTAGTTTATTTAGAAAAAAGTTTGTACTTGTTAAAAGTTACTGTTAAAAATCGGAAACCTCATATGCGGCAACCTAATAAAATGCGCAAAATAATTATTAATCAATTATGTTGAGTTGGCATTTGTTTGTTACTATTACTAAAGATAACTTCTGTAAAACGTTCTTTATGTTTATCTTTTACTACATACTTTCAACTACTACATATATCTTTAACTATTTTTAGGCAATGTTTTCAGGTCAATGTGTTGGTCTTTATGGCTATCTTCTTATGATTTCCTCGTCCACAGTGGAGGAGGAAATAACAGTTTTTTCCGGGTATCATGAATACACTGCGGATTTTATGAACTTATAATAAAAATGAATAGATGAAATACAAAACTTTAAAGACATTAGAAAAATTTAAGGTTACTGATACATTATTTTCGAATTATTGAAAGAGAAAACAAAGCTTCATTTTACTTATATTTCTTACAATTGACTGGGACAATTTTCATTTTGCATAAATATCCGCAGTCTACTCGCGATTAAAAATTCTATATATATATATATATATATATATATATATATATATATATGCATTTAAATGTACTTTTCGAGAATATTTTCTGGTGAACGTGTTAGTCTCTACGATTATTTTATGATTTAACAATGGAGAAGAGTAATAAGCCTTTCCTGTGTATCTTGATTAAAAATTCGCTAATGTCACGGAGAGAAGAGTCTTGCTGTGAGCACAAGCATGTGCAAGAAGTGATTTTCTAAACTCTATACTTTATACAAGAATTGTAAAATTACGCGGAATATTATTAATTAAAATTGTTTTCATCAAGAGTAAATGCATTTCTTTTTTTTACAGAACTTATATGTTGAGTAAAATAAGAAAGTATTGGTTAACAATTAATGGTAATGATTGATTATTGAAATGATGGAGATTGATAGTATCGGGATAATCTCATGGTGCCAATTGTCATGGATTCGAAATGTATACTTTTGTTTTAACGTGCTGATTGTGAGACGTTCTTTTTAATCTCAAGATAGTTTGTATCTCTCATTTTTCGCTGTCAAAACTATAAGGGAAGTTTCTAATCGGCGAAAGCCAAGATGGTAGAAGAAGAAGAGCCCGGCTATATTTAAACTGACGGGCTACCACGATTGGGATGCGTGGAAATGCCACGAGACGTGCTTAACGAGCGGAAGTACGTTGCAGCTGCAGCTATAGTGAAAAGGAATCAGCCGGATGGGCTGCATGTACCGCGTGAAATTACTTCATCTTTGTTCATAATAATCATATAGAATTTTCGGACACAGTTTTCTCCAGCAGTTCTCCCACATCTGTGTTCAATGATTATGCACTAAATAATGCTTGTGCACATGCCACGTCGTGTGTAGTCTATTTTATTATAATTGGGGTCATACAAGAATGAATGTTAGTGGCAACAGAATTTGCGAAATTAAACACGGAAAGTACCGGTTTATATTTTCTTTTAAGTACAACAATCGCGATTATTGTTACCCATTAATTTTTCACCAGTTTTCATGAGTTTATTTTTTATATAACTGATATAATTATTCATTGAGAAAAGAAAATTGTATTTACTGTTTGTATGTGCTGGTTCAGTTTAGTGAAACTAAATTTTCAGACGATCCTTCAACAAATTCTACTGCCAAAGTAACTAGTATCTTGTAAAAGTTTATACATGTTTGCATATTAGTTTTCCGAGTGGTGGAATTTAAGTATACTTACTGGGCTGTATTTTAATAATATATTGAACAAACATTATCTCCAACCGTTTTCTATTTTTAAAACTATAAAGAAATAAATCTTGTAATGTACTTTTGTAATATTTGTATCTTACATTGTTATCACAATGCTCTTTTTCAGGGAATATCCATATCTTTTATTTCTTAGTTTCGTGAATTGATTTTCAAAATTGTGGTAGTGCATGAATTGCAGTGCAGTCTAACGAAGTTTGGTACTGTGGTTCTAAACTGTTTAGTATGATTTCGTTTGTTACCTCAAAGGATTAAACGAAGCATGTCGAAGTAAAAGGTTTTGAGTGTTTCATCGAAACAAATGGAAATGCGGTGGAGTACGGCCGAGAGGCTGCATCGTTGACCAAAGCCAGAGAACTAAAAGCTCCACCGTGCTGTCGTTCGGATTAGAATTTGTCGAATCGCGTCCACTGGTGTCTCTGTCCACAGCCCTTTGTTTGATTTTCTACTACTTCCTCTCTTTGATGGCCCATGACTTTTTAAGTCAATCATTACACGCCCAGTCCAAACTGAAACTCCCGGCAATTCCTCCGAGTCTTATCCATTTATCCATGACGTTTCAGTGTTTATATAAAAACGGCGACCAGAATCGAAATATCCATTTGAACAGTTTCTGCGTTTACTTGGCTACAATTTTACGCGTTTGAGCATTTACTGCTACGCTAAAAAATGTGCTTGTATTTCTAGGTAAATGAACCTTGTAAATCACTATAATTATTAAAAGATTAAAATAACCTATACACGAATAATGATAATTAGATTTCGGATCTTAAATAAAAACAGTTTGCATCAATTACACGAAAAGGCTGTTGCATAACAATTGATTCCTTTTCTTAATAATTTTAATAAGTTGTTAATAATGTGTCGGTAATATTAAATTCATTTGATGTTTTTCCATTTCGTGTTTCATCTACTCGTTTTTGCCATAAATGCATAAAATCTGTAGTTTATTGATAATAATTGTCGTAGACTACACAGTCACCAAAACTAAGAATTATTTTATATACACCAAATCCTCTAGTAGTATTCGACAAACTAGAAAAGAAAAGTAATATTAATGTAAAGAAGCAAACGCGGAAATATAAATAATATGTAACTAACACACAGTTAAAATAAATGGTCAAAACTATGCATAATTTATTAGACTAACAGACCTATTCAATATTGTCGGCCTAGTATGTTTGACTTTCACTATATACACTGGATGTGAAGTATTGCAATGCTTGACTAACTATTATATAAAAGTTGGTTGGGAAACAAGAGTATTAATGTTTCGTTTTCTTTTTTGTTACAGGTGAGTCTGAGATTTCCAGATCAATTGCTTGTTGGAAGCTCAATGGATAAGTAGTTGAATCATTTAAGAAATCATATAGTTTTATTTCATTCGTTGATTACTGTGGAAGAGGCTGTTACAGTAGACCAGTGGTGGGCACGGGTGGAGCCCCTCAAACGCCTGCTTCTCCCACCAACCTCTCTCTCATGCAGCGCGCATGTTCGTTGCGTATGCTGATGTCTCGTGTCTTAGTTGCCCCATTGTACCGCGCTTGCTGGAAGGGGACAGATGGCGCTACGGTGTGCCTACCGTTGCCCATCCCTGTATTAGACGATAAATAAGAATCTTTTCATCTCATGACGAAATTACAAATTTTTATAATAGAATTGTTTGTAATCGTTTAAGGTTTTCAACACAAAAGTCATTAATTGTGCAAATGGGTAACCGCATAACCATGAAAATTAAGTTTCTGCAAATTTTGGTTCTCTCATTTCAGTGTAGCAATTTACATGTATGACATGGACAGTGCAGTGATTAATATTCGTATACACTTCAACTCCTTGTCTTATGACTTACTTTACAGCTACAGTGATTAATACTATTTTGTCGTTTATAATTTTTTAGAAGAAAATTGATATTTATTGTATGTTGAATGACATACATAATTAATAGATCGTATTAAAAATCTTTACTCGATATTACAAAGCAAGGGATTAAAAGAATATAACTTCTTTCAAAGTGAACCAAACTTTGATTTTTGTTGAGAAGTTTGAAGAATTAGTTTACATGATTTATGTAAAAAAGCGAAAGCATTATCTGATAGAATTATCATGTATATCAACAAATAACTATATATTTAACATAACATATTAGTGACAACCATTCTACATCACAGCCATACTTTTAGAATAACAAAATCGCTTCTTCATGTACATTCATATCATTTTAACATACAACCAAATTCACTTCATACACTTTTGTTTCATTCAAAAATGTTTCTCTCTCATTCTCACCACAGATATCCCCACACATAATTGTATGGTTAGATAAATATGTACGATTAAATAAGCTGTTTTGATCTTGTATGACTTTTATGAACATTGGTGTAGTATTCAACGCCATAAAGAGTGTACGAATGTTAATGTGGACCACTGTACCTATCTACTACAGTGATCCACGAAAGTATTCGAACGCCCTTTAAATCTAAGAATAAATGTAAGAATCTGTGGATTTTAAGCAAAAACTGACTAGAAGACGTGAAAAACTGCGATTTGCACCACATTTAACCGCTTGTAGCTCGTATGTACGATAATCGATTTCTATAAAATCTTGAGCATACGTATAACTAACGTAGGTCTGCAAGAGGCATATTTTAAATTTTCATTATGGGCTCGAATGAAAAAGTTGTATAAAGTACATGTTTTATTTTTTCATGTAATTCTTACAAATTGGAACATCTTGAAAATCTTAATAGGACGTCATTTAGTAAAACAATACTTTTAATTTCTCATAAAAAGTCAAGTCGTTTGGTGCAATTTTAAAAAAGTTATTAGAATTCAAAACGCGTTCGATACTTTCGTGGGTCACTGTATATCAACTGTTATTATTGGCTCAAACGATATTGAAGAGTCAATTCTCTGGCCACGGCGGAGAAAATGGAGATAGTCATGGAACGGCCTCTGACCTCTCACGGTACATTTCGGTTTCAGTTTACTCGGTTTTCAATTACCGTTGCTCGGTAGCTGCGTAATTAATCGGCCATTACACGGCCGGCATCATGTAATTGAATAAAGGTTCGTGCAATCGGTACAGACACGAAACGGCGAGCGATGGGCTGCCATTAGCGCAGTATCGTTCGCGAAAACACGCGCAGGACACCATCGCTCGATTGCGAAACGGTCTTTTGCACGTTGTCGTCGACAATGGCGGCGCGCTCGCGAGACACACACAGCGTGTGCGTACCGCGAACGGGTTTCCCGCAATTTCTTCGCACACGGCGCAATTGCGCGATATTGGCTCGCCGCAAGCGGAATTGCACCGTTTCAAGGAAGCGAACACTTCAACGACGTCTGCGCATGAACGCTCCAATTTGCTGGTAATTGACCGACCAGAGAACTCGCACTTCGCCTTCGTCTACCACCGGCTTGAGCGTATACTCGTCGCCTTTTCCGGGTCAGGAGACACACACGGCCCTTCGCAAACGAGCCGAAATCTCGACTTCGAAACCCCGCCGCACATTGTAATAGCTGACTTGGACCTTTACCTTCTCCTCTCGGTGATGGAATATTCGTGGATCCCCATGAATTATGCGCAAACCGTTCAAAGCGGCCCCAGCGCCTTGTTCTTCAAATATTTAGTCACTATTTCTCCTTGAACCCTTTAGGGATTGACTACCTAGCTTGGCTGTTAAGACAAAGCGGCCTCGTATCTTTGAGACGACGCACACTCGGCTGGAAACCCGTTTTTCATGACCAAAGTTGAATTTCTGAAGTTTCATATTTTGTACAAATTTCTATACTCATCAATTGTTGCTTTAAAATTGACGCTTTCAAAATTTAAAGTTAGTAAAAATTGCAATTTTTCGCGTTTTTTGGTTTCTTACACCTTTCAATGCCTGTCGTTTTTTCCCGCATTAACTGATTGTAATGAAATATTCAGAATATGTTTAATGACACCGATCCACAAAACGTATTTTATAGATTTTCCATATAGACCCACATAAAAAAGATCTAAAATACAAATTTTAATATTTTCTATGCAATTTCAAAGAATTGCAATTTTTTTCATGACATGTAGTAAACTAATTGTTCTAACTTCTAAAAATAATCCAAGTCGTATGGAACGATATTAAAAAAGTAAACGTCTTTTTAAGAATGTCCGAATATTAATGCTAGTGGCTGGACTTGAAATATTCTAATAAGTCTCATCAACAAGCGTCGAAGTTGGCTTGAACGTACATCTAGACGAAGTAGAAAACAGCTGGAATGTGGTTTTTTAAATCTATTCAGGCCTATCGTAGCATACAGGGTACAGTCAATATTTACCCATATAGGGTATAAAAAATTGTACGCATGTAGATATTCACTTGCTCAACTTTTGAATATGCATGAGTCTACTGTATTTACTATACGTGGACGGGTGGTTCTCAACAATTGTTACATGAATTTTCTTTTGTATTTTTTTTATCATTTTCAGACTTTCTTAATTATATCTATAGCAAAAATTACATAAAAGTCTGACTAACTTTGTGTCTTGAACCTACTCGAGTTCTTATAACGAGACTGCAGATCTTTACGTAAAATGAAAATTTGAGTTACATCCAAATTTATTTCTTCTCTTAAGAATTTTAATAAATTGGAAATAGTATAGCAGTGTGTCCCAATTCTTCTGATGTTTTTCTTTTTTTATGTTGCACCTATTCATTTTTGTAATAAATACATGGAATCTGCAGTCTACTAATAACTGAGTAACAAAATATGTATACCAACATATGTAACCACTGTATGATAATACAATCAACCTATAACATAAACATTATTGCAATTTTCCAGAATTCCAAAATATTTTGAGTCCTTTAAATCTGTATCTAAAGTTAAGGTGAATAAGATTTAAAGTCTTATAATTAGTTATAATAAATTAGGCATACAATGACTACAATTCTCCACTACAGAAACATATAGTACGTTGTTCTGGTATCGCAAAATGTGTCTACAAATTGCTTTTGTAACTAATCCTCTACATAGTCGTTTGAATTCTTTCTCAATAAATATGATCATTTCATTGTTAAACAATGAATTTTCCGAATTTTGTCCACGGGCGGTCGCACAGTACAACGTTTTCAAAAATTTGTATTCGTTCACAAATATTGTATAAAGTTCACGGTGTTGAAATAATACGTGAAGATGACTTTAAAATTATTATTCTTATGGATGATATGTTTAAATAACAGTGGAATGCATTTATTAATTTGGAGAGGTCATTGCTCTTAAAAGTAAGTAATTTTAAAAGCTAATATATCATAATGTTTTTAAAGCACATTCTCTCAAGAAGAATTACATAATAATTTCTACAGGTATTATTTATAAATTTCTTGATATCTCATCTACTTAAGGGGAACAGGAAGTGAGTTCATGTTGGATTTCGTAGAAGCAGGTGTTTCAATTACGGATTATTAGCCCTTATAACGTGGCTTCGTATGGTACGGGTCTTTATGGATTTTCTATAAAATCAATATTCAGTTTCCGCTATCTATTTACCTACACACTTCTAAAGTGTTACACTGACTCATTCACTAAACTTATTAAAAAGTTTCAATCCAACCTAAATTATTACCAATACTTGTTATTAAGATAATTCTTAAACTGAATAATTTAAAAGCTGCCTTTCTACGAATTATGAAGTCATCTATTCTCACAGTTGGTCAAATAATTTGATTATTTGCAATATAATTCGATGTTAATCGCAGATAATGCACTCATACATTTAGAAATGGAATTAGTTACACTTGTTACTTACAGTCAAATATTTTAAGAAGAACTTGAGATATTTTGCAATTTTATGGAAGTTTTATATCATTCTTCAGTGATACTTCTTTTGGCATGTAAAGCCACTAGTATGTACAGTACCGAACAAAAGTGTTGACATACCCTTTAAAAACAATAATTTTTTAAAAATTGGCCGGAACGACGAATTTTTTCGAGATGCCAGAAAGATTAGTTTACTAGATAATGTGTAAAGAAATTATGTAATAATTGGTCGAAATTATGAAGAAATAGTTAAGGATATAATTTTCAAGTTTTTATCTCTGACTGTTCATGCACATAACTTACTTAGGTTTACAAACAGTATGTTTTAAATTTTCATTATAAAATTTCATTGAAATCGATTAACGTTGTCATAAGCCGCAAATGATTCAAAATGGAAAAAAATGGTGAGAAAGTACGATTTAGAATTTAGATAAATTGTAAGCCCAAAATTCAAAGATTCTTAAATCTTTCAACGCCCGTAGCTTTTCGGTGTTACCCGATTTCGATGGACCTTTGTGTACGTATATAAATTACTTAGATCTACAAAAGGAATATTTACATTATTGGTTCAGATGAATAAGTTAAAAATCGTGATGTTCACTTTTTTCGCAATTCTGATCAATAGCAAATTTTAAAAAAATATTCACATTAGCTAGTGAACAAACTTTTCCAATTTTTAAAAAATTATTCCTTTTTAATGGGTGTGCCAATACTTTTGTTTGGCACTGCGCATTATGTATTATATAAATATATTAGCTAGTTGGATTGTATATTACATACAGTAGTATTCCGTTTATTCTCTTGATAAGATCGTGGGTCATCAAATCTTTGCAGTGCGTACTTGTCAAGACAAGACATCACTGAAGTCAGTCACATCTGCTAACAACTCAATCATAAGATTACTAATCATTAATCCCGGAAAACCATCTCGTTAGATAAAGTTTGAACATCCATGTTCACCAGTCGGATAAAAAATGTCATAAAGTGTTATTGTGAGAAATTTTTAAACAAATACTCATAATACCGCTACAATAAAAATTGTATAGGGGTAATGATACCAAAATAATTAGAGTTTTGGTGCATCAATTTCAACAATACTTATGTTTCATTAAAATATATTTGATGTGTATAAATAAGAACCATTTGCATATAAACAAATGTTCATTGTATTTTCATCAAGAATCAAATCTGTTTGTATTGTTGGCATAGAATTTTAGAGATATGAGAAGATCTTGATCAAAGTTCCAAACTAAAAGTTATATTTGATTTCTAAAACCATTGTGTTTGATCTTGTATGCTTCATTTAGGGAAATATCTGTTCCTAGGGAATTTTGATGGTAAGAAATATGTTACCATCGAGAGTTTCTTTAAAAAGTGTTCTTATGGAACAGATATTTTAGAATTTTGTATGATACAAGCTTCTATAAGAGAAACACAAATAATCTTTAAGCTATGAATTAATTACATGAATGTTACAATTAACAACGTATACAGAATGTCATTTTAACTGTTGTAATTGTTTAATATTGTTGGAGTACTATACAATAAATAGCATTCAGTGTTTGTTGCAAATTATTTAATACTTTTAATATTGAGGGTCAGAATATGTGTTCCTATTAGCGAAAAATGTTTATTTTGATAGGTCTTGTCCAAACTAAACTTTTTACTTTCAAGAATTTGTCTTTTCCTATTCTCATCGACATTCAAAATGTTAAAACAGTTTTCGGTAAAGGTTCCAGGGTTCATGTTTTCAATAGAACCTATTTAAAAGTATTAGAACTTTTTCAAACCCTGATCTTGATATATTAAATGAAATCTTTGTGATTTTGTATCCCATTTTGACCACATTCAATAAAGTCATTGTAGCATGATCAAATGTACATTTCGACATAATGGAAGAGAAAACCATTGGCACACATCATTAAAATAAACTGTTCACTATGCGAGGATATAACACACGAACATATTCAAATAACAATTCATTTTAAAATAGGTGTCAAAGGTAAATCGACGAAAACCGCAATTATTTTGTCCACTACCTGTTAGATACACAGTGGCGTCCAAATGTATCCGGACACCCTTTAAAAACGAATAATAATACAAAAATTGAACCGAATGACGAGTTATTTTAAGATGTTAGAAATATTAGTTTACAAAATTACTAAAAATTACCATTGGTGGAAATTGTGCAGAAAAAAGTAATTGTTATGATTTTTCACTTTTCTATCTACGCCAAGCATGGGCGCAGTAGGGGCCCCTCAGACGCCCGCTTCTCCCACCAACCTCACTTTCATGCGCGAGGCATGCGCATTGTTCGCGACAGGCGAAGCACTTTCTTCCTCTATAGCAGGCACGGGCGACGCTGGTTCAAAAAACACATGTTCTGCTTTTCTCCTTCGCCTTCTCAGCAAGGCAGTCCCCACTTCGAGTCTCCCTTCATCACGAGCCCCACGATGCTGCATCGGCAGGTAGGTGGCATCGGCACGGGGCCCGTGCTGAAGGGATCGTCGGAGTGGGCGGGGTGCGGGGATTGCCTCGCCGAGCAGGCAAAGAGGAGAAGCAGCAACATGTGTTTTTTGAGCCAGCGTCGCCCATGCCTGCTCTATAGCAACGGCCGATGCTGGTGGGGGACAGTGGGCGCTATGGTGGGGACGGTTTGTCTCAATTGAGACAAAAATGCCCATCCCTGATCTACGCCTATAATAAAAATTTTAAATATGCCTCTTGTAGATCTAATCAAAGCTATATACATGCACAACATTTCATCAAAATCGGTTAAGGTTGATAAGAGCTATGAATAACTAAAAATGGCACTAAAATTATAAAAAACTGCGATGTAGATCAATCGCCAACCCATTCGAAGATTCTTACGTCTTTCAATGCCCATAGTTTTCTTTATGCGACACCCGATTTCGATGAAACCTTGTGCGTTTACGTAACTTACTAAGGTCTACAAAGAGCATAATTTTCATTAAAGGTGCAGATAAAAAGGTTGAAAATCACGACCATCACATTTTTCTTCGCAATTTTGACCAATGGTAATTTTTAATTAATTTTTGTTATAAATTTCCTAGTAAACTAATCGTTCTACCACCTCAAAAAAGTTCAAGCCGTTTGATCCAATGCAAAATAGTTACAGTATTTAATCGAAAAGTGTCGCCAAATTCTGAACAAGAAGTGTCGCAAAACAATCCCCACTTCCGCGGCGTATACCCCGTGAGGGTCCATGAAGCTCGAAAGGCCTTGGACGCCAAAAAGTGTAACATAATACGGGTCGAGTATATCCGTGAGACCACTGCTAATCTAATGACAGAACTTCTTTATTTTTTATTATTTTTTATGGAACTATCACTAGCATATTCGTGGCATTTTTCTGATTATAATAATAGCAAACAAAATATAATTTGGATCATATTTACCATAATTTTCTGAAATTTTCATCGTCCATTACACGAGTAAATATCATCGCAATTATATCTTATTTGGTATCACTTTCATTGGAAAAATGCCACTAATATGTTGGTGACAGTTTCATAAAAAAATAAAAAATAAAGAAGTTTTGTCACTGGGTTAGGTATTGTTTTCGCACCGACATACTCGACCCGTATTACGTTACACTTCTTGGTGACCGAGGCCTCTTGATCTTCGCTGTCCTTTTCTACGTTCGGCACAAATCAGAGAATAGTATACTTAAACACGAAGTGTCGCCGGCCGGACCCGTGGTTGCGACTTTTATCGATTAAATACTGTATATTTACTGTTTTTAAAGGGTGTCCAGATACTTCTGCGCGCCACTGTACGTTTGAAATTTATTTATGTTCCAACGCATGTACCATAATTGTTATCGGATCGCGCGTTTCCGTTCCATGCAAATATACGAAGCGATCAAGAGGCTAGAGTGGCAACTCCCTGCAATGTATCTACCAGTTGAATGTAATCGACATTCTTTTGTCGAAGACGTAACAGAGGCTCCATTACTGTGGTAATTAGGCCTGCTAATTATTTTATAAAGCTTTCAAAGCCGATTGACGCTACCACGGTAAATGCAATTAGCTCCGTGCGATGTTGTTGTTGTTCAAGGGTTCTCCGGAAAATGGGAATCACTTGTCGGATAGATATTAACCCGGCCGTGCGCATGATTAATTAAGATGACAATTTTGTTCCGTCGCTGGCGGCATATGAAATTTCGACCGATTGCCAACAGCGAGGAAAGCGTTGCCTGTCGCTTCATTTTTCTCGCGAACGTTCATCGTCTCGTTCCAGTTGGCACGGCGTCAACACTGTTGAAAACCGACGGGAAAAATCAACGAGCTCGCTTTTTTTTCTCTTCTTTTAGCATGTCGACGAGATAACAAGTATCAGCTACCATAGATCCTCGATTACCAGGACACCGGTCAACGGATCGATTGATTATCGAAATATCGATTAACGAGTTCGCTGGCGAAACAGCACACGTAAAACTCTTTCAAAATTCGGGGCAGTAGTATGTTTAATACACGACAAGTGAAAAATCTTCAGCGATTACTAAACTGTACATGTTCATTTTAGGTTTGATTATGCAAGGCATACAATAATATCACCAAACCTACCAGCACCGGTCAAATGACCGCTTTCAGATTTTTTATTTTACAATTCTTAATGTTATAAAGATGCTTCCACTGAAAATGGTTATACACTTTTTTATTCAAGTATAAATTATTATAAAAATGTCACAAAATCTAAATAAATTCAATTGTGCCATTTTTATAAGGGAGCACATAGTAATCAGGTTTAATGGTCGGTAGGTTTAGTGGTATGATTGTTGTTTTACAATGTTTACATTCTATACAGTGTGAGTCACCTAAGATTTCCACTTTAATTATCTCCGTTGTTTTTAGTGGTGTGAGAACATGTGAACGGAAGAAAATATTTTAGTTAGTAGCAATTATTGTAATAGAAACGATTTTTTCTCAAGTTCATATGTTTCAAAATTTCATGGTTACCGTTGTGTTTTTAAATAGGATGACATATTTTGATTGGTGTAATGTTATGGCTAATGAAAAAACGAACTCAAACAGATTTATATAATGTGTCGACCTTGAAATGACCTTTGGAAGTTATTTTTCAAAAAGCATAACGTAAAATACGGGTATGATATTCTAGCGTACTGTATTGAAGTAATATTCCATTGATGTAAACTCCGAAACATTTCTGAAGGTTATTTGGAGGTCAACATATTACACATAGTTGCGTTTGGTTTTTTTCATTAGCTAGAACACGATTCCTATCAAAGTACATCATTCCATCTAAAAAATCAACAATAACCATGGAATTTCGGAAAATATTACCATGAGAAAAAAAATTTCTTCTATCTCAATAATCGCCCCCTTGAATGAAACATTTTCTTCCTTATATGTACCGGTTATTTTGAAAGTGGTGTAAGCCCATTTTTTCTTCTTTCGAGAATTGTTTATAAATAAACAGTTCACTCTAGATTATTTGTTTATTTCGTGATATTTCAATTTCTTCCAAAAATAGGCTTGCACTACTTCAAAATGAACGGTCCACGTGTGATTCACCCTGTATATGAATATATTAAAACTTTATGTATATGTATAGTGAAAGAAATTATCATTTGATAACGATCATTAAAGATTTCTTTTCAGTATGACGAGATTCCATAAACGTGCTCAATGTATTGATTACTTTTTCAAACTGTTTACATCTTATTACATCTTGTATTTATTTTGTTGACTCGACCACTTACTATAAAATTTAATTTTTAATAGCATTGTTTAACCATTAGATCGTAAATTTTATAAAGCAAACAAGATTGCCTGAAGTTCAGTGCAATATTGTAAAATTTTATATATTTTAAATGTGGTAAAATCCTTATTCATTTTTCTGTAGACATATCTCCATAAATTATATTTGCGTCAAAATTTACAGTCTATTAATTACTCTGTCAATAAAGTTTGACGGTTTGTAAATCCATTGTCGATGAAACGACAGGATGTTATCACCATAAACGAAATATACAAGGATAAATAGATTAGACCGCGGAGAGACTGTAGCTAAAATAATCGATGAATACAACACCGATATATTGGCTGCCTTCGGTATATTAACGTCGAAATGTGTACCTGAATGGAAATTTATCGAGTTCGTTGAATGGGAATAATTGATAAGATTATGAAATTTGTCGATAATACATCAATCGCGTAATCAAGATGAAAGAAATAATGATAATTGTATTAAGTCACTATTATTATAAGGAAGAATATTCAAACATCTATTAACATTTATATTATTTAGTTAACGTAGGAGGTTGAAATTTAATGCGAGACGCAATAAATTTAATTGAGAGAACGAGTACTCAAACGCTAATGCAATTTCAGGATATAGTGCAGTATGACCCACAGAAATTTACGAGCTGATATTCTCGGGAGTGGTGAAGTAGGGGAATCTATGTACATAGATGTAATCTATGTATTATATACAATATAATCCGAGATATTTAATGTTAAGTTGTCGAATGTGAAAATCGTCAGAATTGCTGGCTCGAAAGATACTAAGCAGACCAACGCACTAGTCTTACTACATCGCAAATTGGTATTGGCCTGATTAGTTTTTCTGGACCGAGCGAATTATGGAATGCGAGAAACGCCAGAGTTAATAATTAATTATAATTATTTAATTATAGATTATACGTATACATAACGAAAACTTATATGTAACGGGTGAACTCAAGAAACATCTTTTTCGACAGTTTTTCATTAATATCTTACTAACTAATAAAGACCCGTCATTGAAATTTTATATTCAGGGTTCTCGCCCCCGGCCTCGCCCCTCCTCAACATCTGAGCCCATAAATTTGTGTAGGTCATACCACACTACAGCTTAATTTCGCTGGTGTTTCATATTGACATTTTTATGATAATTGCAAATAATAATTTTGAATTGTTAATACATATATTGTATAATAGCAATAGCAGGGATGCTTTTGAAGCCTCGTGTTCCGATTCTCCGGGTTATGAACTCTATCAACACGGCGCGGAGCGGCGCGGCGATGTTCAATACACTTTTAATCGGCCACGCCCATTTTATTGCGCGACCCACTGATTGAAAAGCTTTGTTTGGTCATGTTATCAAGAATAGCCTGATAGCATATTGGGGATTTTGTACATAATCGATTCTAGCCTAAGAATTATAGATACAACGTGTATTCACCTAGAAACTGCTCCTTTATATTATCGTGAATGAAAAGAATGACCTATCGATGGTTGTCGGTTGGATCAATGGCTAAAAATATGAAAATGCTGAATTCTGTGCGCATTTGACAATTTCATAACATTGTACTTAGAAATATTTAATTTCGGAGTCGAACAACATCCATTTTTCATTATGATAGCTATTCAAAGAAATCTCTTAGCACTTGTTATGTGTTTGAGAAGATATTTTTTTGTGAAACAATTGTTTCAATAAATAATCAGTATATAAAAGTGGCAAGACTCAAATAATACTTTTAAAGCAAGATATTTTATATTTCATATTTTATATATTCAGAAATATGAAGGGAACATCTTCAAAATTTGAAAGAATGACTAAAATAAAAGTTTCATATACAATATTTCTCGGGATGACAATTTATACATTTTCTTTTTGTTTTAGATACTGAAAAACATTTGATTTATTTTCATTTGTGATGTAAGATATGTTTCTTTAACAAAATATCTATCACCACTGGTCATGTGATGACATCTGTTAAATCGAATCAAGGCAGTATCAGACCAACGCACAGAATAAAATACGTAATTGTCATCGGACGATTTCTCCGCAGAACTAAGAAAACCATCAGAGAACACAATGCTGTCGCTTATCGTTTAACGCTCGAGGACACACGCAGTTGCGTCTCTTGTAGAAAAACGCTAATACTATTACGCCAGACGAATGTAAGAGTTTTATCAAAGCGTGGCAGATAAGCGTCGTCCGGTTTACTTGTCACTGCGTACAAATTCGTCATTGACCATGAAAAATCTGGTTGATACTGCAGAACAGTCAGCTACACTCTGATTTCGATGATTTCTGATAATGTTATAATTATAAATCTCAACATTTTTAACAACATTTTCCTATGCATGGTAGCGGTGGCATTGAATAATTTCCGAATATTCGTGAAAAACTATGGGTACAGTGAATTCCGTATGCGCTTGTGCGTCTGTGACAGCGCACACATTAGTATTGGTGGCCATTTGTCTTTTGTTTAGATCTTATTGTTCGACCATATAGACCCGGCATAGGTGTAGGATATGCATAGGACGCTGTAAAGCCAACATAACAGAGAAAAGTGCTCGCAACTGAAGTCTCAACTTATTATTCCATTTTAAAATAATGCAAGCTATGAGGAAATAAACACAGATTTCATATTATCAACGTTTAAATTAAAATTTAACTTTTTTTCAAATTATAATTGACAAAATCAGTTAGCACTATTTTGGCTGAGGAAGGTGGAGGAATGGAGAGAGGTTGAGGAGGGAAGGAGAGAACAGAGAAGAACGAGAGGGAGTGATGCGGTAAGGATTGGGGTGAATGATGAGCGACCGGAAGAGGGGGTCCACGATTAGGGAAGGGCGTGGTGTTTGTGTGTGCGTAAAGTAAAATGAGCATAGATTAGGTATAGTTTTTTAAGTTACATTTTCAGAGCTTTTGTATGTATATATGCAGCTTTACGTAGTATTAATGCGTTAGTGTAATAAGTAGTCTTGAGTTAAAGTGTAAGAGGAACGGTAACTGTGTATGGAATTGTAACCCTAAGGGGAACAATAATAACCATGCAGTTGTTGCACGTAGAACCGTTCAACAAAAAAAGAGGCATATATAGATGTAGATAGATAGAATTAGCAGCATTTAAAATGATAAGAGTAACTATTGACTCTAGATTCAGCTGTTCCTACCTGCCCGTTAATTTTTAACAATTTTTCATGTCAGCGATGACGTATTACAAATAAATCATTCTTGGATATATGGTTTTCAAACAATTCGAAAAAGAAAAATTTGAAAATTCTTTTAAATTTTTTACTTTCATTAACTGTTTACAGAAGAAAGTTACAAGGCGTAGAGGCGAACAGTGTCGTGAAAAGTTCAATTGAACCACTTCCCGATGTACATTGCATACTATTATTGTCAGTACATCAGCTATGGGCGCTTATATCTCGATATTTTATGCAAAAATAAAAATATTCTAGTGTTTCGAAAACGTCTTGGTGTCACTTTAAAGAATACATAATTAAAAATATAGGTGTCTTCGTTACCAGCAGAGCGATTCTTAGTTATAGAGACGAAAAAATGTTTTTGATACTTTTTCGTTTTGAGCGGTTTTTAATTACAAATAATATTAATCTTTTGTTTCGGAATATTGTAGCTCACGTTAATATGAATCCACCGACCTACGTTATTATGATCTCGAACCTATAAATAACGCTAGAATAGTTTTCACGGCATTTTGGGGTCAAATACCCCACTGTGCGCTGTCGATGGCGTCTTTGCCCTATCAACCCTCTGTCGCGTGATTTTCGTCAATTTCTTCTTTATCCATACGCTCCTCCGCGCGGAAAAAAACGCGGGCCTTTGTGTCCCCGTTTGTTTTGGACGTCACCAGTCATGGTTTTTCTTTCTGCTTCTCTCTCTTCCGCTCTATCCTCTGCTTTCTCTGTTGTTTATGGCGGACACCTGGGGACAGGTCTAGGGGTGACAAAGACATGCGCCGCGTTTACGGTGCAATCAGCGAACGGTGCAATGTCGGAACGATGTCAATCTGTCGACGCGGCGGCCGTGTCGTTAATTGAATCGTGACAGGAGAAATTGTCGGCCGGCCAGACAATCACTGCCCTTATTGCGCCTGTTTTCCAGCGAGTCCCTCGTTTTTAGAGCGGTTATATTTAAACGGGGAAACCCGCGCCTGTTTATGTCGTTGCGTGACCGGTCGTTGCGCAATCCAATACACTGATATGACACTTTATGGTACCTAGAGAAACGCATTTCCTGTTTGGGAATACAGTGACTCACAATAATATTTTTTTTTTCGTTAGTGTTTAAAGACGCTTCAACTACCAAGGTTATTAGCGACTATACCGATTTTCAGTGGAGAAACTGGTTTACAGTGTATTAGATATTTTGATGTCCTTACAGAAGTTGAGTATGCTTCGTTGAATTGGGACTGATGTAAGAATATTATTCATGTTTCCGTATAGGCCGTGTTTTTTTTTCTCTTCGTGTAGTGTGGACATTCTGTGATTGTATGGCTTATTGATAACCTTGTTTTGTGTACATGCGTTAACTTTGTATGTCCTGATCTAATTCTGGTAATTATAATTTGCTCGGTGCATGTGAAGTCTGGGTTGATATTCAAATCGTAAAAATTTGGTATTGTCTTGTGGAGAGTACTGCTATTGAAGGTTTTCCATACTGTGTTCCAATTTTCCTTGAGTAATTGTTGGATGTGTTTGTTTACATCAGATGGTGTGTTACTTATGGGTTGGTTTTTCGGTTTGTCTGCAGTTGCAATTTTTGCAGCGAGGTCAGCTATTTTATTTCCTTAGATATCTTTGTGACACGGGATCCATGCTATCACAATTTCTTTTCCAGATCTTGATAGGTCGTGGTATAACTCTTGTATGTTTGTGTTCATTTGGGAGCTGGTATTTGTGTCTTGAGTTTTATTAATTGTACCAAGAGAGTCTGAGAGGATTAAGAATTTAATTTCGTTAGAGTTCTGTATGTACTGGAGGGCTAATATAAGCGAAAAGGATTCAACAGTTTTACGAAGAATTTATTGTTAAAATGATATATTTATTATTTGAATTATCATTTCGATAGTTCATTAATAAAATAATTGTTTAAATAAATAAATTTTCATAATTTGTTTCTAAATTCATTGTGTGAATTGTTATTTCAATTATTTATTGTTAAAATAATGGTTTAAATGAATAAATTTTCATATTTTGTTTCTATATACATTATGTGAATTATTTCAATAATTAATTGTAAAAATAATTATTTAAAGAATGTACAAGTATTTACGTAATGAATATAGAAACACATTTCTATAGATTATAAAAATTTCTATAGATTATAAATTTTTATAATCTGCAGAAATGTGTTTGTATATTAGTTATGTAAATATGTGTACATTGTCTAAACAATTATCTTAACCAGAAATTATTGAAATAATTCAAATAGTGAATATAGAAACAAATTATGAAAATTTATTTCTTTTATCCGTTAACTGGAAACGAATCGAAGGTTGGAAGTTTCGAAGGTTTCAAGGTTCGAAGCTTCGAATCTTCGATTCTCACCACCTTCGAAGTTCCCTTCGTTCCTTCGAATCCTTCGAATCTTCAAAGATTCGAAGCTTCGGAAAAGTAACAGCCCTACTATTGATAGGGTTAAGGGTATATCTAATGTGTTTGCTATTCACAATAATATTCGGACACTTTTAAAGAGACGATAACTTTTTTAATATTGGACCCTATGACAAGGATTTTTTTTAAAGTTAGAACAATTAGTTTACTATACGACGTGAAAAAAAATTTTGAAAAAATTGCAATTGTTTGAAATTGCTTTGTTGTTAATGTACTGCCATTGGAGAACACACATGCATACAATAGATATCAATTTCGTCCTTCTTTTAAGAAATTATGGACTACAAAGAAGTTCTAATCACTGAAACCGTAAAATTAATCGTAGGGCAAGGGGTTAAGAATGTTATCGCCTTTTTAAGAGTGCCCAAATATTTATATGAATCACTATAGATGCTTGCTTTGTGAGAGACCGTGAAATAACGGTTTATTGAAGGACTGGCGGTCCCTTTTATCGATGTGGTGTCGAATCGGTCACCTCGAAATAGGGGACCTGTGATCCTATAGGATTTACGAAGAAGGGTGTAAAGACCAACTCCGGAGAACAAACTCGTTTATTTCGGTTATATCTAACAATAAGCTAGGCTCGGTTATACTTAGTAGATATCGAGTAGGTCAAGAAAGTTCTAATTTGTTGGAGTCGCGTAAGATTTTAGGAAAGCTTGGATGTAGATGTGGTCTTGGAAAATTGCATATGATTGGTTGTGGAGAGTGTTGGAAAAAGTGGTGGAGATTGCGAGAAGCTAGAGAGGGAATGGAGAAAGATTGAGGTAGGAGTAGGAGTAGAGTGCGCAGGGTCACAAAAGGCTATAGTTATTAATTGTCGTAGCTAAACGCGGTACAGGGACTTCAAAACATCTGGCTATCAGCTGTACTTTGGGCGAGTCCTACGAGGTTTATGGTATTTATGGTCGGTACGTAGCTAGGTGGTTTACCTGACCTCGGTCGCGCGTTTGTCCCTGAGCACGGAGAGTTTTGCGACGGAACAATCGAGTTTACTGATCCTTTTAATTAGTATGAATCTAATAATGAGATGCTTGACGTTTTTAATACGAGAAATCAGACTCTACTAATTTTCATTTTTTAATCAAATGATAATGAGACTGTGAATTTTATGCACTTATGGTAAATAAGAGTGGATCAAATGTAACATAGTTAAAACAATTAAAGAATTTAAAAACGCACTTGTATTATTCTTAGCTTATTAAAATTATTAAGAAAAAAGATACATGTTTATAGAGTTCCTGTGACTTGCAGTAAATTTTTATTGTGCATGAAAATCCGCAGTCTAGTGACAAATGCTCCAAAAATTGAGCTATTACGTGTACAAATTACTTCGTGGCTCTCACAATGAATCAATTGTAAATTTATTTTGAATACAAGTCTTTCAATCACCATATTAGGTATTTGATAACTATTTTTCTGATGAAGTAAATGCATAGAATGATATTGAGAGTATTTTCGGGAGTACATAGAATGTATCGTAGTTGTTTGTGTTGGGCGTGGATTATGATAAATGATTAAACAAATTTCACTTAACCTAATGTTTATTATAAACCATATACTATATACATATACATCACTCGATACACCAGTGGTGGGCACGAGTGGAGCCCCTCAAACGGCTGCTTCTCCCACCAACCTCTCTTTCATGCAGCGCGCACGTTCGTTGCGTACGCTGATGTCTCGAGTCTTCGTTGCCCCATTGTACCGCGCTTCTTGGAAGGGGACAGACGACGCTACGGCGTGGACGATTTTGCCTCAATTGAGGCAAAATTGCCCATCCCTGCGATACACTATAATACACTCGAGATCTCTCCTCTCGACCGTCTTTGCATGTGTTCCCCATTAGTTTTCCCCCCACTCTACGCGCAGGCGCGCATCTCGAGCGTTACGGGGCCCTACAGGAGCGTACCTCCTATCAGTTTGTAAACAATTCATAAATTCACGAACAAAGAGCTACGAATTAATTTGTACACCTATTATAATTCATAGATACTTTAAGTACCCCTCGAAAAACAATTGTCACTTGAAACGTGTGCATAAAACATTTTCAGAGAATTAACAATCGTCTGTAAGTTTGCTATTTATCTTGTTCCTTCAACTTATAAGAAACCAATATTTTTTATTAGTGTACCATTGACGACGTTTAGGTCTATTTAGATAAGTAATGTAAATCAATTTCCAAGTAAAAATGGACTTGGCTATCCTCATCCAAACACTGACATTTTGATTGTCAAACCAGCAAACGTGAAAACCTCAAGAAATGGAGGTTATTTAACGATAAGTTTCGTCTTAAAAACCAAGACTCTCAGCAGCGATTATTATTTTTTCATTTCTCTTGGATTTAGAAAATTGTAATTAGCGTACTCAACATAAGTATACACAAGTACACAGTAACACATTACTCACCGTCAACTATTTAATAGATTTTAAACGTTTATGATTCATACCTAATAATTTCTTAAACATTTATTCAACAGCAATGGTAATTTTCGCCATGAACCAACAAGTCATCCTCAGAAACGTAATCTAATCATTTTCTTTCAGAATTATTTTTTAACATTAGACTTTTTTAGGTTTCCTGTGAGTAATGTGTTAAAAATTGAAATAAATTTTTATTGAACTCCTGTTTGTTGCAATTGAGGTGGAAAATTTACATTCTGCATAAAGATCCACGGTCTCGTAATAAGTACATTGCTGATTTTATGCACTTATGACCAAAATAAGTAGATCAAATGCAAAACAGTGAACACATTTGAAGAATTCAAACATACTGTTGTATTATTTTCAACTGATTAAAATTGTTACGGACAGGAATAAATGTTTTCATAGCTTGTGCGTCTTGTACTTAATGCACAGTTTTTATTTTGCATAAAAATCCGCAGTCTAGTAATAAGTTTAAAACTTACTTGCTGTTTTGACGATGACAAATAATGTTCGAATAATTTATGAATAAATCCGTATACTTATGAATTTCCATTTACCAAAAGCACACAAATATCCGTAGTCTGACTATAAAAGATTGCTTGTTCAACGAAAAATCATTTCCAAAATGGAGCCAATAAAATGTAGAACGAACATCCGAAAAATCAGTTACGTAAAGTGCAATGAGTGCACGGAACTCTGAATAGCAGCATGCATTTACCGAACATGATTTCTCCACCACCCCGTATAACGATTACACGTTCCCGCGTGTGTTACACTTTTCACGTTTGCCAGGAACACTTCAAAGAGCAGAGTTTAAAGGGCCGCCTTTCCGCCGATGCTCCTTTTTTTACCGGCGTTCATTCCGTTTCGTTGTTTTTTGCAACGTTATTTTTCATCTTCTTGGCAACAGTATCGTAGTGTCCATTAGCCTTATTAGAGCCAGCCTCTGTCGGGCAAGGGTGCACGGGGTTAAAAGTATTGGACCGCGGTAAGCGCATCGTCACTTATTGAAATGAAATCCGATACCACAAATCAGATTTGTGAGAGACACGCGAAACGAAATTCGCTTATCGACCGAGTCGGTATCGTTTCCCGAGGAACTTTCGTACAAAGAGTCGAGAGCTGTCCGAGACCCGTGACAATGGGAAACAAGTTTTCCCTCCCGGTGGCGTTTTTATGCTTCCTATTCATTGTTGTTTTGCTGGCTCCTTTTTCTTCCGTGTCTTATAGACACTTTATGATAGAACGACGAACGCCATCGAAAGCTCCGATGGAATGAAACTATTGTATATACCATGTAATGTAAAAGGCGTGTCTTGAGTTCAGCCGTGAAATAAACTTTATGTCGTCTCTCCACCGGAATTAGAAGCTTATCTTTCGTCAAAGTTAATATTTTCTTTATTTAACATTTTAATTGTGAATTACGAATTATTCGTGTTTGTTGTTATCATTCAGAAACATTTTATTTTCTTTTTAACTGAACGTGTAACTCTCTCGATTAATACTTTTGCGACCGCTGACGTGAATTCACGTATTTTCAAATTCTACTCCTGGTTGCCGCTGACTTGAATTTACGTGTTTTTAAATTTTATTATTTTAAATAACACATTTTTACAAGATTTATTTTTTAAATAAAACTTTCCAATTTTTCTCCTCGCCCTAACGATAACAGTTTGCGGCAACCAGCTTCAGAATTTCCTAATTTTCGCCGGCAATTAGTAATATAGAGGACACTTTATTATTGATTGGAATGAATAAACGTATTATGCACAGTACTTTTGAACTTAGAATAAACAATTTTAGGTTCACAGATTGTTAAACTCATTTTCCTGGGACTAAGTGTCATGATTTGATCGCATTTAATTCTTTTTACTTTTTTAAATTAAAAATAGTGGTAGAAATTTTGTTAAAGATTATTCAATCAGTTGTAGTCTTCACAGTTCATTTATTGTAAATAACATTTTGTGTAAATAAGCCAATTTCAATGCTTTCTAAATAACGTTGTTTGTGCATTTTACATTTTAAAAAACAATATTAACCCCAGGAAACGGACATGGAAATGTAAATAATATAAGCAACTAAATAAATAAAACTTAATCTGAATGAGTTCTGTAAAATTTGTTAAAACAATATGTCTATTCAATATTGTATGTCTAATATTTTTGATATTCACTATATACACAGTATATAAAATATTGCAATGCTTTAGTAACTATTAGATAAAAATTAGTTAAAAAATAAGAGTATTAATATTTCGTTTTCTTTTTTGTTTCAGGTGAGTCAGATTTCACGATCTATTTCATGCTGGAGGATCAATGGATAAGTAGCTGAATGTTTTAAGAAATCGTATATCTTTCTTTTATTTTTTGGTTGTTGTGGAAGGTGCTGTTATAGATTCCAAAAAGATTTTTCAATAATTTAGATAAATAATAAAATTCTTCTCATTCTGTTTAATTAAATTAAATCTGTTAAAATTAAAGATTTTTATAATGGAATTGTTTGTAAACGTTTTCTAAGTAATTCACAGAACGATTCCAAATATATTGCCAGCAATGTACGGAACGATACAAAGTCACTACAAATAACGTTTAAAAACAAATTTTGACGATGCAAATCATAATTCTAAAATGTGCTATAAAAGTATTAAAATTTCAAAAACGAGATAAATCATTCTGTTTCGAATAATTTGAGATAAATAAAAATAAAATCGGGATAAACAAAAATCGATGTCGCAATTGTATTGTAAAAACTCGTGGAACGTGTCATTTGAAAACTTCGCTTCGTGGTATTCATTGAGGGGCTCTGATTGTACAACCATAAGCTTACCACTCCTCAAACATGGATTTATCTGTGGACATCTGAGCAAATTCGACGCCATGAATGGACATCGGTGAACGAACGATAGAATACGTACCTACTTAAGGACTCGGAGGCTCGTTCATGCTTTATCGGATGCCCGATGGCGTAAAATCCGGAACAAACGCTCTGTTGTTTTCAGGGACGGTCAGATAATTCCGAGGAAATAACCGCGACCGATAATTGACCAGAAAGATGATAGACCTTCCTATTACACCCCAATAGGCAGATTTCCACTAAATTATTCTTCCGGTCTTTGCGCGATCTTCCCGACTGAATTTCTTTACGACAGGGTTTATGGTGTATACATCCCTTACCTTCGAAATCAAGGAAACGTTACCAGAATGAGTTAAATTCATTTACGATCTCTGAAGTTTGCTGCGCAAATCGATGTGTGTCATAAACCCATAACTGACCATAATGGTCGTGGCAGATGTGAGAATGTCGTCCCCGAATTTTGGCCGCCTTGTGTACCCCCACTTTAGTACTGCCTCATGGCATAAAAGTGAGGTGGCTGCAAAATCAGAATTTGTCTTAAAGAAAAGCCATTTATTAATTAACATATGCAGCTTTCCCTATTTTTTTTGTTTAATAAAGAAGACAAGGTTTAACGGAACATGAAGCCTAAGATTATATAGGAATAGGTGTGAATGAAGACTTATCGAATTATCTTACTGTTACTTTTGACACTTTACTTGCTGAAAACCTATTAACAAGTTTTTTAATAACTGTACTCGATTTAAATGAAGCTTAATAATTTTCTTTTAAGTAACAATTTCAAGAGAAATGAATAAGCTACATTGCCCAGAATAACTTGTTAGTTTACGAGTGAAGTCGATGTCGCCATTGAAAAATTGATTAAGAAGCCCTTAATTGTTAAATATTCATTTGTAAAAGACTATTACATCATCGCCGATAGGTAAAATGTTATTACATATTTTATCATGGATCCATTAATCCTTTTCTCTCGATAAATGACTGACAATTCATTAAATATGCTTTGTTTGCACGAATATGTAAGTATTAATTTTAATTACTCACTAAATAATCTACGAACAAAGATGTATAATAAATAACAATGATGCCAAAATAGATAAAACCAGTGACACAACTGCATGTCCACTGAATTCTGTCCTCGATTGCACGTACAGCGACAATGAGCATTATTTCATCACTCTTGTGCCTGCGTTCCAGTTTTTCTCTGAACTATAATCATTTATATCCAATGACGTAAGACGTAAATTGTGATCCCGCCAGTATCTTACTTAGCCAACAAAAGATGAGCGATCGAGAGATCAATCACAGGTCGTGAACTTCCATCTGCATGATTCTGCGAACACATATGACATCGTTTCGTCTCTCGCAAAGCTTTTAACCGGGTTTGCACCGTTTTCAACGTCATTGTGCGGGACTAAAGAGCGCCGACAATTAATCATACCACGCACACCCTCGTGGATAAGGGAAGTCGATTTCGAGCTGCGATGTGACGGCGAGGCAATGGACGAATATTAGGGTGGCCATTTTAACGACTAGATCGGAGATTCAATCTAATTTGTCAGCCAACTGACGGGACAATCGCCGCGACAGGCGGTCTACTTTGAACTGTGCGTCAATTAAGGCTAACTTTTTTTAACATCCCCAGCAGCGGAATGACTGTTGGACTGTCTGCTGACTTCTTATCTTTTGAAACGATGTGCTGCTGGTTTAGCGTCAGCTATTCCTTTGGATCTATGTATCTAGATATGTGTGTGCATATGTGTGTGTGTGCGCGCGCGCGCGTGTGTGTGTGTGTGTGCGTGTGTGTGTGTGTACTGTCACTTACATCGTGTACAGATAGTTTTGTATATTGTTTTTTGATGTCTTACAGCCAGGATACGATCGTTTTTTTTAGGAAATTTTCACAAATATATTATCCGCGAAAGGGGGATTAAGTGAACACCTTTTGAAAACTAATAACTATTTTTAAAATTCGATCCATCGACTTGGGGTTTTTTGAGATGTTAGAATGATTACTTTAATAGGTAATGTATAAAAAAAATTAATTCAAAATTATCATTGGTCAAAATTGCGATAGAAAAAGTAATGATAATGATTTTTAACTTTTCTCTGTATACCTACAACGAAAATTTATAATATGTCATTGGTAGATCTGTGTGAGTTTATACATACAGGGTAGCGCAAAAGAAACGAACGGGGTTTGAATAGTCTATAATTTCTTTATTTCAGGGTCAATTATATATATATTTTTTACATCTACATTTAGGGAGAATTTATTAAATTTAAACATGAAAACCAACGTTGCATAAGTGGTTCCCAACGCAGGAGCCAATTTAAATCGCTGTTTCTTGAAATAATACGTTTGTCGAAAATGTTCCGTAACAGCGCCATTGTTTGCCTTGCTATATGCGCTGTGGCTCCATCTTGTTGAAACTACATTTGTTAGTGGTTCTCCACAGCTGGCCTCAAAAAGTTTTCCAACATGGTGCGGTATTGAATAGCATTGATGATAACTGTTTTAATTGCTCACCGCGTTCGCCGAATTTATCCGTTCCCAAGTTTTTCCTTTTGGGGATATTTATCCGTTCCCAACTAAAGACAATATTCGAAAAGAAATTCGAGTGATTACTTCTGAAATCTTAAAGAAAGTAATCTAAACGTAAAATAAAACGTATTAGAAAGAGCGCGACTATGCGTAGCTAATAATAGTCATCACTTACGCGACGTTATTTTTCATGTTTAAATAAAACAAATTCTGTATCAATGTACTTTATTTTTAAAAAAATTGAATTGACTTTGGCATAAAGAAATTACTGACTATTCAAACCCCTTTGCTTTTTTGCGTCACCCTGTACATGCACAAAATTTCTTCGAAATTGGTTGACGGATAAAAATGAATTTTGGGCTTATGGACCAAATCGCAGTGCTGACAATTTTTACATTTTTAAGTATTGATAGTTTATAGCAACTTTAATCGATTTCAATGAAACTGTGCATGTATGTATATAACTTACTTAGATTTAGAAATTTTAGAAATATTTTAAATTTTCATTATTGGTAGATATAAAAATTTTTAAATTTTAAAGTAAAAAATTTTAATTTCACATTTTTCATCGCAAGTTTAATTAATGGTAATTATTCATTAATTTGTTTGTACATTACCTAGTAATCCTTCTAACATCATAAAAAAGCTGAACTCGTTAGATCCAATTTTAAAAACGTTATTACTTTTTAAAGGGTGTCCACTTAATTTTGGCTCTGACTGTATGTATTCGTGAGACTTTCCTGATTCAAATGACTCCAAATATAACATAATTTGAATAATATTTACATGCGTAATTCACGATACAGTAGAACCTCGATTATCCGAACTACCCAATTGAACATGATTGTTCAGATAATAGAACAGTTACTGTTATTAAGTCGTTACTGATTTGTACAGTGAATCGTGTTGTGTATGGATCGTTTTAGTTTGAACTGTTTACACGTGGAGAGTTCGGATAATTGAGATTCTACTGAATCGCGAATTATGCAAGTAAATATGACTGTAATTGTGTCGTCTTTGGACTCGTTTTAATCAGGAAAATGGCACAAATATATTTACAAAAGTTCCCATGGAAAAATAATTGTAAACGTAAAAGGTTTATCACTGAAGTAATACATATTGTCGTGGTTTATATTACGTATGAATAGACTGCGAATTTTATGCGTTTATGACAGAAGTGAGTAACAGAATTCAATCAGTAAATATATGAGCAAGAATTTAAATAATCTGTGACATTATTAGGTGGTTGCATATGAAATGTCTGATTTTATAATGCGAATCTTATACAACATTTTGATTAAGAAACGCTATTACAGTGTACAGGTATAATAATAATAATGATTTATTGCTTTAAACCAAGTATGGTTTATGTAGTATATACATTACATGAACATATTAACATATTACATAATAACTTAATGCGCCACTTAACTTAACTTAAACTGGATTGTATATCTCCTGCTTGTTTACATTAATTTAATGAAATTAAATTTTGATTGCACATCGCTTAATAAAATCGAAGATAATTAACAGGCTTTTAATATCTGAGCTTCATAGGAAACATTTTATACATGTAGGAAGACTGTACTTGCGGCGTAGAAGAGTTAGTATAAGTGTATCGCGTTCATTTTCATATTTTGGACATTGTCAATTATATAAAACTTTCAGGTACAAAGCTAATCTATAATATCCTATCTTCAATATTAATCTAAGAGTTTTGTTTTATGAATGAATTTAATATTGCAATAATATTAAATATTATAATATTTAAACAAATTTTGTTATTGACGATAGTATTATGTGATGTTTCGTAAAAATGTAGTGATTAATTAACGTACTATTCATTGATGGTAAAAGGACTACAAAATTTAAAAAACAACCTTGTAAATAAAGAACGTGAATTACCAAAAAAGTCATGTTTTATCATCATACAATCAAGAAACTTGAAATTCATTGACAAAATAAGCATTAAAATTGGTGCTTGCTTTGATCAATATGTTTATTTAGAAAGAATGTCTAATGTTACTGTTAAAAATCGGACAATTCATATGCAAGAACCTAATATATCCAACCTACTAAAGCTATTATGAATTGGAATGAATTTTTACTTGATTCCTGTTTGTTGCAATTGAAAAGTAAAATAAAAATTTGCAGTCTATTTATGAAGTAATGTAAAAAACCTTTCATGGTTTCGTAGATCCAGTGTAAATTACGTTCAGTCAGAAAATCGTCCGCATCTGAGTTTCGTGGAAATTTCTGAACACGGTGTTGTCAACGGAGGGAGCTTGTTCGCAGACAAGTCGGCTGACATTAGGGTGGCGGTTTTAGGGACTAGACACCGGTCTAATTTGTCGTTTACTCGCAGGATGTTCCTCATTCCCTCGAAGAATCGCGCGGTACTCGGTGATAAGCGGCGAACTTTAAAGGGGCGCCGCTTCCGGACATGAAACACTGATCTATCATGCTTAGAATTTATCGTGGATTCTAGGCATCCGCTTGCAGATATCTGCTTGCGAAATCCCTGGAAATCGCATCGTGCAAAATAAATTGACGATCTTAAACGAGAATAGCTGCTGATATTTTAAAATCCTTCATATCAGTATTATCTAATAATAATGAATTATTATTTTACTGGGATATAATTCTGTTCAGCTCACAGGGTATCAGATATCTCCATTTGTACACAAATAAACAGATCATGGGTACTAAATTGTTTACCAGCAATCATTATGGTAAACAATTATCGATCGACCATACATACATTAAATGTGAATATTATTTAGTGATATAATCAGATGATATTTTTGTTTGATCAGCGAAAAGAGGAATTACATCGAAGTATATTTCTCCGATTATTGAGTTTATAAAATGAAAGTTGATAAACATCGATATTGTATTCTGATTTTTCTATTAGAATGACAGAAATCCGATTTTAATAATTGTCGGTTAAAACGTTAGTATATAAATGATGTAATTGAGAAATATTATAACCAAAATTACAGTTTACTATCTGAAATCAGGTTTACGTACTTAAATTAGTATTACATGATTACACAATAGTTGATAAACTAGTTTTCAATACTTTGACGATAACTTATTGAAGATATATTAACGTTGGATTTAACATTAGGTTTACGAAGTATTACATCGGTAAAAATAACAAGAATGTGTTTATCCACATTTATAGCCATTTTTCTATAATATATACCCAGAAAAATAAGTTTGTTGATGGATTTTTCACTTTTGGAACTATTGGTGGAATCATAACTGATGAAAAATTCCTGATGGATGCATTTTGCCGAGTCCTGTAAACTTAGTCTTAAATCTGTCGCTGCAAGGGAACACGTTGTACGTCACAATTTCAAAAAATTTAAGTTTATGCATTAATTGAGCTTTAGAATATAGGAATTATGTATTTATCAGAAAAAAGTCATGAAAACAATTTTTATAGAAAAAACTAAAATTGCTATTCTTTCCATTATAATTCACAGTAATTATGCAAATATGAGATATTGTGCAAAATATAAGAGAAAGAAGAAATGCATAGTTATGTTAAAAAAAACGGAAACGAGGAAACATTACTAGTACGAAGAATTAGTGATCACAACTTTAACGACAATATCTCGAAAGTGAAAATATGTGACATGCGACGTTTTTCCTTACAACCACAGAAATATCAAGCCACAAGTTGAAAAAAATTGGCAGTTCACTAAACGCTTTTGCTGCAGTGTTCTCAAAATGACGTGCTTCGAAAAGTCGCACAACTATGAAATCTTTTTAGTTCCACGAATGTGTAGTACTAGGAAGAAGAGGGACAAGTCTGTATCTCATCATCATCGTGAAAAGGAGCGATGACATCGCGCGGTACACGCAAGTCTCTAGTGCAGTGTGCATTGTGGCTTGAGACTACATTTCCGTGTTCCGGATACGTGGCTATGCGACAGCTTAGTCAACGTTGCACCGGTGGATGCATATTATTCATATATTTCCCCGACACTGAAGATTTTTCTTCAGGAACGTCAGGAACATTTCACACGAACGTTCGCATGGGAAATGTTTCCAGTGACTTTGCAACGAATTCAGGTCGATTTTTCGGCTGACTAATGACGTCGATAGACGAAAGCTCGAAGGATCGAATGTTCACTTCTCCCGGTTTTTCGAACCCTATCGCCATTAATTTGGGAGCATCAATGGCTAAAGTTTAAATAAATGTTTGCAATTATAGAGCACGATGAGGGTTATTTTGGATCTATGACTACATTCCAATTATTTACCACGGCGGTTGGAATTTTTTATATTTCAATATGGCCTCAAATTGGTTGTTTCGAGTGTATACAATTTAAGTAGTTAGAGAAAATGATCGATATCCGTCTATGGCTACTTCGTGCCTGTTAGCTCCATCTGGGTGGCTTTCCGTTAGACTCTTGCTGCGAAACACTAAAATGGAGGAATTGATTTCTGTTTCGTGATATTTTCTTAAAGTAAATTCAATTCAGTTCTAGTAATTCGTAAAATTATTTATTCTTAGATAACTAAACTATTATGCGCGGAAACATCGACGCCAATTATAATGTTATACTATAAAGAAACAGAATACATGAAGTAAAATAGTTTTATTTGGTATCGAATTTATTAATTGAAATTTTTGAGATTTAAGTGTTCCAATAGCCATGTTTACGTTTTCTTCAAATCTCTATTCAGAAAATAGAGTTGATCGAGATATTGGATGTATTTTTATCGACTTTAACTTTTTTATATTGAATAATAGTGTTGAAATTAAGAAGATAGTATGATCCGTAGAAAAAGTAAAAGTGTGGTATCGGTTTTACTTCTTCATATTAAATAACGCTATCATAGATTAATAAGATGGTGCGTTGAGCAGAAGAAGTAAAAGTTAGGTATTGGTTTTAACTTCTTCATATTAAGTAACATTGTTAAAATTTAAAAAATAGTAGGTTGAGTAAAAGACATACAAGTTCGATTGAAAGTATTTTATATACCGTTTCATTTAAAGATATGGATAAATACTCGGTTAATTACAACAATTCCACTAGCTTAAGAGGAATAGAACAATATGATTATTATTATAGGTTTCGTCGAGGAGTTCACTGACAGTACACGGTTAACATTCAAATCTGCAGTCAAGTTCACAAACTCTGAGGTTGCGTGTCTCTTTGTGTACTTGTTTTCAAGTCAGAATTAAACTTATAACTTCTCCTTCGAAAACGAAGACCTCGTCTCCAGGCGATTCCGCTGCCTCGGCAACTGGTCTATAATTATATTTGCCACCGCATCTCGGCGCTTCACGGTTCTGGGATTTCTATTGCATGTTTTGCGGAGCACGGAGCGTTGCTGCATACGCAGACGTTTCGAAATAAACGAATCAACGGAAAAACAGTCTAGAGTCAACAAATGCAATTCAAAACGTAACGAATTTTAGAGAGAAGCTGCGGGACATGAAAAATTCATTAGAGGTAAACTGTAAATCTTGCCCTTATCCTAGTTTCTATATAATCCTAAGAAACAGAAACTAATTATACTGTATTGTGAATTTGTTTTTGTATTCTACCTTCCGGAAATATGAAAGAAATTACATTATTTATACGATGCCTTGATACTTTTCATAAAATAGGGACTCAACAATAACGTTACAATAATCCTTGATAAATGAATTCTGACATTAACTAGACTGTTTAAAACTAGTTCTATAGTCTGTTCAATGAGTCGAAGCACTAGGTACATATAGTGGGTGTAAAAAGTATTCGTGCACCTTTAAAAATCAAATAACTTTTTTAAAATTTGACTAAACGACTTCAGTTCTCTTGAGATGTTCAAAGGATTAGTTTACTAGGTAATGTGCGAATAATTTTTTCTAAAAATTGCTATTGGACGAAATTGTGAAGAAAAAAGTAAAGGTCTCAATTTTTCACTTCTTTATCTTTGCCTATAATGAAAATTTAAAATACGCCTTTTGTAGATCTACGTAAGTTATATTCATCGAAGTCGGTTAATGTTACTATGAGCTAAAAACATTATACAAGATTAAAGTTTAAGTGTGAAAGTCGCAGATTTTTGGTCTTTTCAGGGAATTTTGTCCTTGTGTGATCACCTTTAAATGTTTGTAACTCATAACAACGTTAACCGATTTCGATGAAGCTTTGTACATGTACATAACTTACTTAGACCTATAAAATGCGTCTTTTAAATTTTTATTACAGGCACAGATAAAAAAGTTAAAAATTGTGATCATTACTATTTTCGTCGCAGTTCCGACCAATAGTAATTTTTAGAAAAAAATATTTTACACGCTACCTACAAAACATGCGTCTGGCATTTCAAAATAATTGAAGTCGTTTGATTCCATTTTAAACAAGTTAATCAATTTTTAAAGGTGTACGAACACTTTGTACACCCACTGTATAAACGAAATCACAGACAATATGCCCAAGTATTGGCTACCAACTATCGCAAAACGCTAAAATTTCAGTAAACTATTGTATAATATTTGTTGCATTTTCTTATCTATATCTCTGTTTCTGTGTACTTGTGTTTAGATATGTTCTTATAACGTAAAACTAATATTTGCACACACATGTTTATCTCATACCACGGCGTGCATATGTTTATATCTGGTACATTGACTAGTTGAATGAACTATAGCAGTTGTTAAGTAGGTAATAAGCAATCATCGCATAATGAATTGAAAACTGTGAGGCTAGTAAATAGAACCAATGAATTGTATGTGGACACATACAATCAAACACATTCGTTAGTACGACGTGCATATGTTTATGTCTGACATTTTGACTTGCTGAATAAACTGTAGCAGTTGCTAAGTGGCTAATAAGTAGGGATGTGATCAAGTTCGATATGTACTCACGAATCCGAGTCAATTTTAATAACCAAGTTTCATTTCATGGCTTTCGTTTACTACTTAAAAGCAATAGTGTTCCAATGATTATATTTGAAAAGTATTAATTTTATACAAACTGATATCGAACCTCAGAATGAGTACTTACAAGTTTCGAAAATATACTTATAAGTACTTCGATGTTGAAACGAATCGAACCTTTCAAAAATAGTACTCGAGAATAGTACTTCATTTACAATACTTGGTTTTATCCTATTTCTTTTTGTATCCATGATATTTCCTGCTCTTGAAAACATTCTTTCTGAAGGTACAGCCATTACTGTTTATATTTATATCTTACAGAATACAACGCCTCTAATGGGTTCTTAGGCACTTCATAGTGATCACGTAATTGTTGCACAGTCATAGATTGAAAAGTAAGGAGGAGGGGGGGGGGGTACTGGTTGTTATTATTGATAATGAAAGCTGCAATTAGATTACTGAATATGTGTCCATATGAAAATCTGATAGATTATGAAATTATAGTTACACATGTTGAATTAAATTATGCATTAAAGGACAGCATAACTGATTTTAAAAGTAAAAAATAATGAGAAATCAGAAAAATCAGAGAATTTTTGGTACGATATTCATCAAAGTTTCGAATCTGTTCGACCAAAAGATTCGAATATACTTGCAAGTATTACTTCCGTTTACCAAACTACTTAAGAACGGTTCGAGGCTCGACTGCGTTTTGGAGAACTCCATGTTCTTAACTTTTTTGAACTTTTTTTTATGTGATCCTGTAGATATCGATGAAGACATTCCGAAAATGTGTGTATGGTTGTTAGGAATTCACTGGTTTATAAGTTATACGCGTGTAAATATGAGTAGTTTTAAGCGTTTTTGACAGGTTAGAGCGTCGCCATATTGGATATTCATTGAGCGGTAGAGGTAGGTAGGTCTATTCGTCTGTTTCGTTAACTTTAGAGACATGCCAAGTAGTAAAGAAGAAGCAATTACTTGGGCTCAGGGTTGTGAATTGTTGCGGAAACTTAAAAAATGTCATACTCATCGGTGCGAAATGAAAATTTATAACAATGATCATGGAATCGGTCATTTTCGGTATGCAGTAATTAAAATATACAGAATCATATACAGGATTCTTCAAAAAGAAGGTACAGTCCAAGATGGTTTGGGGTTAGGTCGTCGTGGGAGCGAAGAAGGCTGGCCCGACCACGGTATAATGTTTCGCATTTTGATTTAGTAAATGTGTTAGTATTACGTACGTGTTTGTGCTGCCATCTAACAGATTTGTTCGGAAGTATTTAGCCTATTTTGTGTGTATTACCTAGCAAATATATCAATATGGCGGCGCTGTAACCTGTCAGAAAGGCTTAAAAGTGTTCAAGTTTATATGCGTATAACTTTTTAATTAATGAATTCCGCGCATTAAGATTTTCATTTTCGGTGTTTTCTCGTCGAAATCTATAAGATTGTATAAAAAAAACTTGAAAAGAAGAGTTCTCCAAAACGCAGTTAAATCCGGTTCGAAAGTATCTGGCATAGGTTCGAGTATAGTTAGGAGTATTATTTCTATTTTTCAATCAAACGAAGTTCGAACCTGTTTGCAAGGTACTTGATCCCATCCCTATTAATAAGCATTCATCGCATAATGAATTGAAAATTGTGACGATAGTGAGCAGAAAAAAAGAATTGTACGTGGATTGAAAAGAATAACGGTTGCCACGTGACAGAAAAAGCGTTAATATGATGTCGCAGACGGGCTGTGTCATTGAGAAAGCATCTCGTTAAGGAACGCACGGAAGATCGTTAGGCCCTGATTGTTCTCGCAATTACCTCTGCAATTAACGCGGGTCTAGAAACCGATGTTCGACTCTAGATTTTCGGGGGCGGAATCGAATGTCTCCATTACCGAAACTCTAATTGGGGTTGAACCGCAGCCGGTAGTGGGATTATACACTGCGAGGGCACTGTACACATGGTATGGGTACCTTTAGATCGCGTTTCTACGTTTAGACGATAATGGAAGCCAAAGAGACGCTTGTTAGGGCCAGGTTCAAGCAAAGTGCGTGCGTTCGTGTGTTCTACACTGGTCGATCCATTATCCGATGCTTTTCATTTCGCTTGAACGCGATAACAGCTTGATGATAGCAACCTAAACGATGATTCTTCCTGCTCCACGGCCTATCAAACATTAGTCGCACTTCATGCAATTCGATTTTATCAAAAACGCAGTAGAACGTCCGCTGCTTAACCCTTTGACTGTCACGTCGGTCATATCGTGTAACTGACACAATGTTTCTACCAAACTTGAAAATCAGTTTTCACTCCAATAGATCGAGTAAATCAAATTTTCTTAGAATCTACGAGCTCTAAGAATGTTTATAAAAATCATCGTAGTGATGAACAAAAAAATGTCTTTTCTACTCTTGCATTATTAAATAAAACACAGTTCCTATTTTCTCATTTATAAAAAGTTCGGAGACACTTAGATTCACAACTGCTCGTTATGTCGTTTTTAGTTAGGTCTAAATCATGCTAATACTTTCGGATGCTCCACTGGTTATTACAATTCAAGCAAGATCGATGTATTACACAAAAATATTATAAAATTTGTCAGCAAATACGCATCTTTATGTCTGCATAAACACAAACTGATTACAAGAGACAGTAAATATTGTCAATATAATTTCCTGAGTAATTATGCAAATAGAACATATAAATAGACATTATTTTGAAACATGATATTAATTGCAATTGAAATTTTGTCTCATTTTCATCAAATATTAACAAAGATGGCTGATTCATTGATTATGTTATTTATATTGCAAACACTAAATAAATCAAGTCAAAAATTGATAAAATAAGCACAAACCAGTTCTACAAACAAAAAGATATGTTCGTGAAAATTTTAAATAGTATTAATAATAGTATTCATTTATGTAAAAGACTTAAATTGTTAATAATTTAATTGAATAATAGACTAATTTCTATTTTCTGTTTACCGTATGAAAATGAAATCCGGCACGGAACATGCTTGTTCTCTTTCTATCGGCAATCGAATCGAGGATCTAACTTTCCAACAACTCAGATTTGTAGACTCGCAAAGCTGTTCAAATTGAACTTCTTCGTTCAGCTAGTCAATTCCATAGATTTTTTTGTTCTCCCGAGTCGATTCTAGTTCCCGAGAATCCGCTTTTATCTCGCACCCGGCTTTCAGCGGTTACTTGGTCGATTTCACCCAATTTCCTGGCACGATTTCGTTGACCCAACACTCCGGATTCACCGTAAAATTTCATTAATCAATTCACTGCACTCGTAATTCCCGGTGACACAATTTTCACACTGAATGTTCATTCCATTTAAATGGATCTGCGCTAAGCTCTCAAATTGATCTACCATTTCATTTCTGGATTGAACTGGAAAATTTATTATTAAACGTTGAACAAAATTAAATAAAGTATGTAATCAAACGTTCGACAAATATATACGCATTTACATAGTTATGACCATTTTCTTAAATCAATTTCTAAATTTTTAATAAAACTAGAATCTTATGTAAATATTAACTTAGTGTGACATAGATTTAACTAAAGTAAATATAAGTTTGGCTCAGCATTTTTTGTTCAATTTTAATTTTTCAGCCAACACTAAAAAGTTTAAATACGAATTCCTGAATGAAACAAAATTTGTTGACTGGAATTGTAAATGGAAAATGGAGTAGTATAATCTAAGGATGTTTCTCGTGAAGGTTTGTTGAATATCAATGTAAAACGAGAATACACAAACAGTGTAAAAATCAACACTAAACCTAGCGAGCTCTGACTGGTATATATTCCCTTATAAAAATGTCAAGATTGAATTTATTTAGATTTTCTGCGACCCTATTTTTTCTTCAATAATGAAATGTTTTTAATGACTTCCCTCGCATTACAATTTCAAAAATTTTATAATTAAATCTTTGGATTCGGTCATTTGGCTAGCAGTGGTAAGTTAGTGTTAATAAACTAGTTTAACACGCTGATCCCTCACTCAAATCGCACAAAAATTGAGTAAAACCGAAGCAATATATTCTCAATCCTCTTACATTTCACAGACCACAAGCAAAATTAGCTATGACGCTTGTCAATGTGTTAACCCTTCGACTGCGGCGTCTTTTAATTTAAAGCCATAAACCTTTAGCTACGTGATATTCGCATGACAATTGTTGTGGCTAGGTAAAATAATTTATAATTACATTTTTGCGTAAGAACAATAAAGCATTAAAACGTTCCTAGATATTTAAAACTCAGTCATTTTAATTTAATAAAAGAGATAATGAAGTCACTGACCAAAATTTCTTGAGCGTATAATACACGTCTTTCGTATATATACGTACATTAACACATATGAATTGTACATTAACAAATTAATAAATCTATATCCTAGATTTTAAACGTTTATGATTAAATTGCGAATTTTTATGAAAAATGAAAATTATGAGAATCAATTTCAAGAAGCAAGAGATATATAGACATTTATTACGTTCCTTAATAAATTTAATATGTACGAAATAATACAACAGTATTCATAAAGTTTTTAAAAGTTTTTATTATTTTGCATTTGATCTACTAAAAAATTATTTAATACCGATGGTAATTTTGGCCATGAACCAACAACAATCCCTTTTCACAATTAATTCTTTCCATATTATTTTTTAAACGAATATTTTTATATTCTCTTTTTATTTACACGGAGGAGTATAATTGAGTAGAGAAATAATGGAGATCAAAATCTCGAGAATATTGTAAAACCCAAGATACAAATGTGCCAAAACAAATACGCATCTGTCAAACATCTATTAGATTAGTCCAAGGTTCTTAAATAAAATATTAATTATATTTCTTCGTCAGTATTTTGGACCGGTGCAAAATTGAGTCAGGAATAAAATACTGTAACTAGTAAATTAAATTAAATGAAATAGAATAAAAATACTAATAATTTTTTAAGTCATTTCAATTAAATGTAAAATCATCATGTGTCCTTTAGTTTTCTGCGATCTCGTTGTAATAAACACATGAATATTAATATCATTGGTTCAATTTTGCTCCTCGTTGTAGCACAGTCGGTGAGAATCATATTAATAGGCTTCCGGTGTCTAATGAGTTAATAACTTTACGAGAGGGTATATAAGTCAAAAGGTTAATTATTGGGCACACAGACGTGTGCAACGAGAATCGACACCGTCAACGACGAAACAAACGTCGTCGTTAACGATTGGAGAAAACATTGGGGACGGTCGCATCTTCTCGGCGCGTTGAATCCTTTCAGGGGCGAGCACAATTTTTCACCGCGAACCGGGGGACTGGACATAGGCAATTTCTGCCGGAGGGTTGCGTACACGAATATCCACCCCCTGGTTCGCAGGTTCGCGTAGTCGCGTGAACGCACGAGCGAGCTCGAATGTGGCACCTGAGCGAATGCATCGAATCTCCACGTTCAACGCGTCCTGCTGCCAGCCCACCTCCGTTTCCCGTTGCATACCCTCTGGGGGGTAACACGACCCCCATGCTCTCAGAGCAGAGTTGTTACTATGCCTTCGGCTTCGAGGGTCGCGTCGGGCGCAGTTGGTACATTGCAAATAAGACGACCGGTTCAGCTGATAACTTCTCCGCGTGGGAATCGTGAGAGTCAAATTAAAAATCGAGCCACGATGACAGATTAGCTTCGCGTTTTGCAACGAGTGTCGCGTGGACACCACTCAGACGTACTCGTTAAAACAGAAATCGATGGTTTTAATATTTCATCGAAACATTACTGTCGAGAACGTTGTCCTGAACTGGTTTGTACGGATGTTCTTCAAATGTTGTTGCGACAGTCCACAGAAAGTGATTGGCCTACTTTTTTTTTTAAAGACATCAATACGCTGCTTAATCGAAATTAATGTACACCTGGATCTCCTTTTCCGCGTCACATTTTTTACAAAAATAATTTTTACTGGTTTTACTTGTTCTATTTTCTTTTACATGATTTTTCAAGTATATTTCATTGAGTTTTATGCAGTTTTCAGTTATAAAAAAATAGAAATTTCATCCTGTGCATAAGGTCCTGCAACTCAGATTGCCCAGATGAGGTGACACATAGTTTAAGATCGTTTAAATTATAACAATACTTTAACAATATCTCCTGTTTTAATACGTTTTTTTTAAATATCCTCGAGGATGTTCAAATTAGCAACTTATTTCCTACATTTTCAAATATGTTGATCTACATCCAATGCTGTGATAAGCATTGAATTAGTTTCATTTAGCAGAATTACCTAATTGTTAAATTGAGATAAGAAGACTTTCTCATAACGTTCAGGTTAGTGCTACTAACAGAACCTGAGAATTAGTATTACTATACATGCTCGGTTTCATTATAATGATGTATATCAACGCAACAACTTGCAAGCAGGATTCATATCCGTTCCTGAAACTGTTGACATTCGACAGTTGACAGTTGTATCAAGTGGCATTTTACGACATTTTACGGAGTCACTATATTTGCTCTACCAGGAATAAGACAGCCCTTAGACGACACGATTTATCATGCGACGAGTTGTGCAACTTTCTTCGATGCGACTGTTTGAACAATGATTACAGTGCGTGGAGACTTTCGCGTGTGTCAGTCGTGTTTGATGTTTTATTCATGTTTAATTCGTTGTACTAAGGTTTATCATAATTGTGTAGTTACAAATGATATAATTAAAGATATGTCACCGTGAATGAATACGTTGGATGCACCAATTAGCAATTTATTTTTCTACCGAAAAAGATTTGAAATATACTCCATTTTATCTCTATTAGATCTCTATCCATATTATCTCTATTTCATATCGACTGGTAACATACATCATTATTATTATATTTTATATATACAATATAAATTTGTATCGTTACAGTTTACATTGACGATAAAAACTTATGGTAGAACCCTTCCACGCCATAATATAAAATGTTTTATTTTAATTTAGATTAAAAATTAACTACAACTAGTTACTGAAATGGTGAACTAATATATAATACACTTTTATGGAATAATTGTTCTTATTGTTCCCGATGACAAGACTCTAACGTCTTTCCATAAAGCAATTTCTAATAATATGTAATAATGTCGTTGAAAGCTCTTCCCGGAGTCGGAAGATCCTTTTATAGAATAAGTGTGTTTCTTTGAAGAGAACTTAAAACAGGTCGCTGTTTGAAGTTGCATCTCAGTCTTTGAAGTTGCATCTCACTCTTTGATGAGGTTATTGCGTCGCGAGAGTTTATGTTTAATTACTTTTTTGCCTCGAGTTGTGATCGCGGAATATATCCACGAGGAAAATACAAAAACCGACCAAGAAATAAAACGAAATATGATGCATTGTCGTTGAATCGATGTGGGTCCGTCTTTAATTAAACCCGCCTAGAAGTCGCGATGTGCCGTTCGTTACACCCTTTTAATTAAGCTCTTTTAATCCCCAGGACCAACCTCCGCTCTGGGTTAAACCGAAAACGCAATAGCAATTGTGCTGTATCTTTTTTTTCTTGTGTGTATGTGTGTCTGTTTTAACGTTGAGAAACGACCGAAATTTTGCGGTTTATCGGCAGAAGAATGGCCACCAGTCTGAATTATAATTAATGTATTTCGTGCATGCGCAGTTGTAAATATTCATGTCCTGCTACTAATACTTTATGTTAATGTCGGTTTAATCAGTTCCGTTCTCGCATAGTAATAATGGAATTTCACTAGTAATTGACGAGAAATGTGTCAGACGAGGAGGACACGCATAATACTAAAAAGGATTATATTACAAGTTAAAAATATTTATAATAATATCTATAATAAAATCGTATGCACTGTGATACACAAGTTGAGAATAACTTTTTCGGGAAGATTTATTACATAAAGTAGAAAATATCGGATTGTTAGCATGAACATTTTTATCTTTTACGAAATAATGATTATATAAATTGAAAAACACAATGACGTGTATGAATAAAAATAACTTTATTTTTATTAATATGATACAGAAAATAACCATACAAAATTTCAAGTAATTCAGGCATTAACTAACAAGATATGTGGAGTATCCTTTTTAAAAACATTGCACCAAGAAAGGCAGTTTTAAAATTTCATGTACGTAATAATGTTTTGGTTTTGATAAATTTTGCAATTATTAATGTAAAAAAGAACCAAATGACTTGAAAGGATTGAAAAATCGTGCAGTTTCATCTACCCAGAAATATTCGGTTAGTGCAAATGGAATTGCCACTTCACTTAGAGAAGGTCATGTAAAAATATTTTCATGTTTCCTATCTATTTTATGTGATCAATATCATCTTCATCAACTTGCCTGCAGGGTTTTCAACGAGAGACTAGGATATTCATTCTTTTATAATAAAACTAACGTCCATTGGCGAAACACATTTTTGGAAGAAGTTTCCCACGCCCATTTAAAAATTGGTTGAACTTCTAAATAAATAAATATTCATGGAGAGCAAGTTTGATGAATAGGCAGGATGGATCACGATAGCTGGTGGCAACTTTCAATGCATTCCAGCGACGAAGAACATTCGTTAAACTTGCTCTGTTTGTAAATTATTCCACGAAGAAGTAATCTGGAAGTCTAGTTACGTATTCCGCGGGTAAACAAAAAATCGGTGCTCAAGCCGCGATCGTCGATTTCATATGCAATACGCAATCCCCTAACGGGCGAAACTTAGCCGTGAGGTTGAATGCCGGCGATCCTCGTGGCCTTATCCGCAGTATGTCTCCGTAAGTCAGAAGCCTCGCAGGACCTCGGACGATTTCCTCGCGGCATTGCGCAGGAAAAATCATCATTGTAGTCCTGTGTTCCTACAAGAACCGGCGGAATCGATAGTCGCACATGCGCTCGCCGGACGCGGAACCATGGGGAAGGAGAAACACGGGGATAGAAGGACAGAGAGAGAGAGAGAGAGAGAGAGAGAGAGAGAGAGAGAGAGAGAGAGAGAGAGAGAGAGAGAGAGAATGAGAGAGAAAGAGGGAGAGTGAAGGAGAGAGTGAGACCCGTTTCTCCTCTCGTTTGTTCACGTCGGCGAAGAGGGAGCCGAGAGGGCGAGGGACGAAACAGCGACCGGCTCCACGTTGAATCCCTCGCGGATCAGCATCCAGTACTCGCAATACCACGCCAGTCGCGATCACGCCGCACGTTCGTGTCCACTTTCGAGCCGTCCACTTTGAACCTCGACCGTGATTTAACTGTGATTCATTCCGCGACCGAGAGCTCTTTCTCTCCGTCGCTCTGCCCTCCGTTCTCCTCTGCGTCCTCTTTATCGATATTCCTCGAAATCATAGTTCCTCGGCGCGCAACGGTCAAGGACCGTTCGCAGCTCAATCTTCTGCATTGCAACCGGCTCGAAAACAGCATGACAGCGATCCGCGGCATTTCTATTTGATTCGAAGACAGCAGGGGGTAGGGGGCGGATCGCGCTTCCTCAGGGACACCGGAAAACGCGACGTGATCGATCCCACTGCGGATTTCTTGATCCCCGGCCATCGCTGCCGTGCGTTTCTCCCAGTCACGTGCCGGTGGAAGTGATTGCTCCTCGATCGGTTTGTCATCGCTGTCATGCATGCGTGGCGCCGATGTTATCGTCGACAGAGAACCACGACGATAGGCTAATCCGTGCGATGACTGTCATCAGGCGGTCGCTCAACCGAATCGAAGGACTGCCATATGGTTCAAACGATGTTACGCTCGTTCATGGACACTCCGCGTCGCCTTTGATCACCCGGCTTGATTCGAGACCACGGGCCTAAGCGATGAACCTGCGGAAGCTGCTCGATCGAGGATCAATCGGTGCGTCCCGCCGTTCAAACGATATTTTATCAACCGGCAGTTTACGGCCCGTTATCGAGCCCCTGGTTCGACGATAATTAAACCAAGATGAACAGCGGTTGAGGAGATCGCAGACTCCCCGGAGAGTTGTCTTGTAAGTTCCTCGAGGCTGTACCCCTTCCGCAAACGATCATGTCGAGAACAATGCCGGCACGGCCGTGCTTATCCGTCCAAGCGAACCACGATCCCGGATCGGCAGAGCCAAACAGATCGGGAACATCGTATTTCTAGAATCGTTAAGAGGCGGAGGAAGTTTGACCGACTTCCTGATGGACAGGTTTTTCCGCTGGAAAAGCCATAAGGCGCAGGATGACGTAAGTAGGCATGGTCGAGGCGTTGATTTGCTAAGCTTGAGGGTAGAAGAGTATATGTGTGTTTCTCTGTAAATACTTTACCTGAATGTCGTCTTCTTTGTTAGTTGGACAGTAACACGTCGTTAGATTGCGGATCTTTATGCAAAATAATTATTTTCTGCAAAAACTGCGAGAAATGGGACTCAAATCAAAAGTTTCTTTGCGCTGACTCATTTTTGTCGTGAATGGTGATTATTTCATAATTTTTGAAAGTTTATAGTCTATGGCAGAGGACTTTTTAATAGATCCTTCGACGACAATAGCAACTTCAATCGTAAACCAACAATTCAACTCTGATAACGTAATTTAAAAATTTCCTTTGATATTATTATGTAGAAGAAGATTTTTAAGCTTCCTTTTGGTACTTCATAATTATTGAAAATCCTAATAACTCCTTGCCCTATAATATCGAGTCTGATTCGTTTGAAATAAAATCCTATTTCTTTGTTACCGATACTTAACTTAGAGAAAATTTAGAAATACAGTAAATGTATCTTTTTATTCTAGGAAATTTAAAACGACAGAGACATTCTAATCATTGTAGAAATAAAGAAAATCGTTGTGCAAGGGGTTAATTATTATTTCATTCACAATTAAAATTCAATTTGCCGTCTTGAATAATGTATATATTGCTGTATTTTTATATCTGCAGATGGTTATAAAAAGTTGCTGCCTTTTGTTTGGATAAGAGCGCGCAACTACCGCAAAGCATTACCTATTTATATACAGAGATGAATGGAAAATGATTTCACTTGAGGCAGAAAGTTAATGAACAACATTCAAATATTTTAATAGGCTTTTAGTACCATTTGACTGTATGTGATTGTAACTTTTTGGCATTTATAGCATATTGAATAGTAGAAACACTAAGTGAACTTGAGCTTTTACAATAATTCTAATTTTAATAGTATTTGTAACCGACTACCAAATGAAATATATTCCTTCCGACTATACATCTACACTATAAAAATACACTTCTGAAGAAGAAAAAATCTTAGTTTGCCCATATAACCGAATTAAAAGGTCGCACTACTTACGGTAAAATATACTAGTCTTGGACACAAAATATTATATGAGGAATATGATAAAAAATAATACTTCGAAATAGTTTAACAGTCCACGTTATTTATTATTTTTATGTTATACATAACACAGCAAAAATAACTTTATCTTAAAATCATGCTTTTTCAAATAATGTATTATTTCAATTAATTACATCATTCAAATAAAGCAACCTTTGTATTAAATAGTCACTCCACTGCAGCAAATCATAGCAACACAGTGTTACGTGTAAGAAAGTATTTGAAAAATTATTTAATAAATAAACCATCGCAGAGTAATATCAAAATAATATTTAGCCAAATAAGATAATATATTATTCAAATGACCATTTTTCAAACATGTTATTCGAATAATTCCCACACGTGTGTTATGCAACCTCGTCGGAATTAAATGAAGAACAATAGCGAAATGATTTCAACGCAAAATACACCGACAACATGCAATGAAAAACAAATACATTACGTTTAGTAAGATAACATATTATTCAAATAATTATTTTTCAAATAATGTTATTTGAATAACTCCCTCGCGTGTATTATGCAACCTCGTCAGAAATAAATGAAGAATAATAGCGAAATGATTTCAACGCAAAATACACCGACAACATGCATCGAAAAACCGATACATTACGTTTAATAAGATAATATATTATTCAAATAATCATTTCTCAAATACGTTGTTTGAATAATTCCCACAAACCGATACATTACGTTTAATAACAGTCATTTGCTTACGAGGATTGAGCTGTCGCGGTTTGCTTTCCCGAAAATGGTCCCAGTGAAGAATGAAGGGTACAAGGATAAATGAAGAACCCAAAGGATAGAGGATCGGACAGGGTAGAAGATGAAATTATGTATGTATTAGGGCAGCCCGGCTTTACCGAGCCGTTTCAGGTGGAACGGGCTTCAACTGTGGCCTGTTTCCTCCATGAATGCGTAGGATTGTGTTTCCCGAACCGGTTTCCGCGTTTAAAACACATTCTATTTCACGTAATAACCGACCATCGTGCGGAAAGTTGTTCTGAACGGTGGAGACGCAGCGGCCAATCGGGAACCGATAATCGTAAGAAATGAGATTCGTAAGAAAAGTAAATTGACTCGGCCTTCTTGCCCCTTTGCCATGTGATGCAAGTGTAATACTGGGAATCCTGAAGAGTTTATCTTCTTTACCCTTCCCTTCTTTTACGACGTTGATTTCCCTGTCCTCCGATGTTCCGTATTTTTCGAATCTGTTCCGTGTTGTTACGATTTTAACGCTAGGTCTACGGGACGCGTCAAAATGGCACGTTCTTAATAGTTTTAATTTAGGATCATTGAGATCGTAAAGATGCATCCGTGAGGAATAATTCAACAAATTTTTTTCTTTGGACATATGTGTATTGTACTATTTAGAAATTGGTGTGTGCTTAGACCACATGGCTGAAGTGAAACTTCCTTCTTTAATTTTTTTTCAAATTTTTATTAACACTTTATGACATTTAATTTTCTATGATTCTATGATTCTAAATGTCTTGGAATTAGTGCATCGAGAGTTGTTCCTGATCTTGTTGTCGCTTCATTAGGATTATTTACCATTTCCAATCTTAATTTACTTCTAAAAAATTCTATTAATAATTTTGATTCTTCCGATGCAAAGTTCACGTTGAAATCTCCACTTAGTATCATCAGAATTTTATCATAATCTTTATTAAGCAATGCCGAACCCTCAACCGTATATGCTAACAGAATAGTATTTCGTTTCATCGTTTCATCGTTTCCTCGTTTCATCGCCAGATTGGTTTTACTCCCACCGCGTCGAGGTTTTACGCCTACCTCGTCGAGGTTTCGCGCCTAATGCGCCTAAAGAAGTTTCACTTCAAAAATAGGTGAAAATGTGGTTAGACACATCTTCGTTATTTTTGTAAAGTATTGTAAAGCAGTCGCTTTTAGTGCTCCACAAACCTAGTTTTGCGTAATTTAAAATATTGGTATTGTTGAGTATACATATATAATAACTAGCGCAAAGACACCACGTGTCATATGATGTAAGTATGTATACTTGAAGTTGAAGAAAATGGTACATATTTATTAATGGGATACATATGATTAAATCATTTATTAAAATGATTTAGAAAAGACATGGAAGAGACCCATGTAGTTCCTACATATTGCAATTAATGTAAACAATTTTTATCTTGCTGAAAAATCCACAGTCTAATCATCTAGTTCTTAAGGAAAACAAAGTTTCTGACAAGAATAGCACGGCAGACTGCATAGTTTCGAAAAACCAAGAAGTGGATGCGACTTTTTAGAGATGCAGTAGATGTTTCCTTAATAATGTGTATAACATATATGCACGTGGATTGAAGTGTTCTCTTTTTTAACTTAAATGAGCTGTTTTTAATAACTTTGACGAACTTTAATGAAACATGCAAAATTCAGATGATCCCATAAATAATACATTTTTTCATATTTTTGGAAGGTAAAATACCAGAACACAATATGATCCATGTATATTTCTCTTGATTTTTTACAATCCATAAAATACATATGGAAGACTAATGATTACAGTTGTCTTCTGTGTTTTATCCTATAATTATATGCAACAAAATTCGCGTTATGTATAAGATGACCTAACCCTTTTTTCACTATTGATATTTATATTGTACAACTAAAGAATTTTGCCATCGCATTGAAATTCTCTGAAGAATAACTTTAGAAACGGGAAACCTCTAACAGCAAGTTAATAAGGGAAATTGTATTTGCTTATGTAAAGGTAGTAGCATGCATGTTAATGGCAATGGTCGTCGACTTGTCAACGATAGGTATTGGAAAACTCGATACACAGGGGTGTGTACGTTGTCGCAGTAACGTCGTCACTCAAGGAACGTCGGGAAACACTGTCTTGGCACGAAACACAGTTGCGAAAGTGAAGGGTGTGGGGGTATTCTTCAGGGCGGAGATAAATCACGTATTTTTCTCACTCGTACAGTATCTCCGTACTCGGTGCCAAGAAGAGGATTAAAAGACACTCGACGCAGTTTTTTTTGCCGCCCCTTCAGTGAATTTGAGTGTTTGCTTTTGTCAGACTTTCACCAGGATCGTGCCTCCTATTTCTTCTTATTTAAACTCCTAATCTGTGCTGAATCTTATTGGGGAGATTAAGCTTCAAAATGCTTTGGTTTCTAAAACTCTGGCGAGCCTTCATATTGAAATTTTTGAAGCTTTCTCGTCACGATTCGATTCGATTTCTTTTCGTATACAGTATGTATATACATATAGGGTATTGGCAGCTGCTACATTCTAGCTTTTAATATATTGGCTGACATGTCAGCTACGAATGCGGGCGACACCTGCACTTTCCTAGGGGCTGTTCCATCTTCATACGGGTGACAGATCTATCGTCTGATCGTGGAATATATCGTGGCATTTCATTGCGTTGATCTTGATCTTGTGTCCGCCGATCCATCGTGCGAGTGGTTCTTGAGATCTTCATGGTTTGGATCCATTTCCGGTTGGATCTTCGAAAATTTTTTGTGTAGTATTTCAAATAAATCTATTAAGTTAATCGGATCTTTTATGGCAGTGGTTCCTAACCTTTTAATGATCGGCATCCCCTTAGAACAAAAAATAAATTCTCCCACCACCCTGAAAAATGTGTTTGCAACATGATTTATTTCTTGAAAAGTAAACACATTTACATATGCATACTTCTTGCGCACCCCTGGAAATGCTTTCTCGCACCCCAGGTTAAAAATCACTGTTTTATGGGAACAGCAAGTTTGAATACTCATGTAATTTTTTGTTCTGATTTGTCAAATTCTTTTTGCAATTTTACTAACTGTTTAAACATTTTTATTTTCTATCGGAACAATAAGTTTCGTTTATTTATTTAACTTTCTGATCTGCTTCACCTCGGGAAATTATCATTATATGATTTAATTAATTGTTTGAAAAACGTTATTTTTAACCATTTTTTCATATATTTATAAACAATAAAAATAGTCAAATGTGAAACAACGTAGATCAGGATGATGTAATTACAAATATATGTGTAATGGTGCTATAGATTGTTTATAATTTCGAATTTACACAAAGTAAAACACGTGTATGCTATCAGTTAAGAACAAAAACTGTTCAGACTATAGTAAAGGTGCACAACCGTTTATTTATTGATCGTTTATGGCAGTCGCTGATTAGGGAAGAAATCAACATAAAAAACACCGTAGATAATTTCACACTCATTAGCTTTTCATTAATATAACACGTTAACGTTAATTATAGCAAACTTCGATCTTCCATTTATATCATTATCACTAAAGAAAAAGTTATCTGAAAAGTGATTAAACACTTTTATTTGCACGCTGCTTGTGCAAACGAGGTAGGATATCAAATGAAAATAGTTTATTCACTGGTACTAACATTCAAAAAGTCTAACAACATAATTTAACACACCGTACCGAGCACAAAATGTGACTATTATACGTTGTTTTATAAAAATGCCAAGACTGAATTTCTTTAAATTTCTATAATAACATGTGCCTGAATTTAGAAATTTATTGAATAGATTCTAATGGAAGCATCTTTGTAATTTCAATAATTATGAAATAAAAACATGTGAAACCTGTTAATAAAAAACCTTATTAAGCCTGTTAATAAAATAACTTTGACACCCTTACAATCATAGGTATTTTTCGTTGTGGTTTTTAAATATGCAGAATAAAGAAATTGTTTTCGATAGAAGTTCTTAGATTTGATAACATTCTTGCGAATATCTAAAACTTGTGCCATTAAAAAAAGAATGAAAACATTACGAAGATACATCGGATATACCATAGGAGAATGACAGCCATGTCCTTCTAGCTTATCTATCTATCTTAATCTCTATCTTAATATCCAGCTTAATTTTTCAGCAAATACCCCTTAAATATCATATAATATGATGTGCATATTTATTTTTTAAAGAATCATAATTTTATACGTAAACACATTATCGAATTTCTCTTATTCTTCGAAGGTACAGTGGATCCAGAAAGTATTTGAACTCTAAATTTCTGATCTTCGAGAAGTAGTCAATATTTGAACCATGATAATTTGCTGAAAACAAATAGAACAATAATAAATTTCGGCTCATTTCTAAGCTCAAAGCCTTTACTGTCGCTGACCACCATTAATTTTTTCGATGGATATTTATGCATGATATAGAAGTAGGTGCATAATGGAGGATACGTTTTTGGCCAAAAAATGCAACAAATTGAATTGTGTGTAAAATCATCATTTTTACAATGACTACATACTACTTAATGTACGGTTTTTTTGGCTGGTTTATAGAAGAAAAATGAGGAATAAGTTTGATTGTGTAAGGTTTTCACGGTGTACCTTATATTATTGCAAAGATGGAAGCATATCTTCCATTCAAAGCTCGATGGTTTCAATCACGAGACGCATTTCTGAACGTTTTTACAAATGTTTCAATTTGTAACATTTTCGATTAGAAATGTGCGTTCAGTTTGCCAGTCGCTGTATCATGTAAAAGTATCTTAAATAAAAATGAATGATGAATGCCAAAAGTAGAGGGTTCTGACCTACTCGTTTCTGAATGACTGTGAGTTAAAGATTTAACCCCTTCGCCTGCAATGGCGTGTGAGAGACGTGATGAAGATTCTGAACAGAGTCAAATAAATATGTATATTATTAATTTCTTTTAAACCGAAATAAAATTCTAGTTTGTTGTTGTTAAATGTATAGCCATTGGAGAACATATAGACATACGATAGATATACATTTTCTCCTTCTTCTAGGAAATTATGAACTACAAATAAATTCTAATCACTGAAACCGTAAAACAAATGGTATGGCAAGAGGTTAAGAAAAGAGTACATCCTTAAACTGCTTGTGTAGCTGGCATACGAATGTTTATAAGCATTCCTATTGTATTATGTAAAGTATTATAATGTATTGATACGTCTGTACAGTACTGCAAAATAATCTCTTTCTTGAGATTCAAATTGCATAAATAAAAAAAAAGTAGAGGGTTCAAGTTTTAAAATGATCCCGGTATATTGTACTATTTTTTTAGCAAGATTATTATAGTTCAAATATATACAATTTCTCGAGAATGGGAAATTTAGTGTTCAAGTACTTTTCCTCAGGCTCCGTTCATTATTCTTTCCGTATCCGCGTTCCGACACGAAAAAGGAAGTTCGGACCCAGTCGTGTAAGATCTTGCGGGATTCGTTAGCTGAATCAGGCTCGGCTCGATTTCGTACGCGGCCTTATTGCCGAGCAATAAAGCTCGATGAGAGGCCTCGCGTAGAATAAATTGCGAAAGCACAGCAGCGCTCTTACCGCCTCCTCTTCTCTGTCTTATGCCCGGGAAAACGCGAGCCCTCGAGAGAGCAACGTTGAAAGGCTGAAAATGCAGAGTCGACTCGAGTCGAGAGTAAACTCCACTCCTACCTCGAGTAAACTGACACTCGGCGAGTGCGAGCTTTCTGCTCTTTTCATACTCCTTGGTGGCTCGCCGCTCGGAAGAGACTCGACGTCGTGGCCATGAAAAATTTAAGGGCCAACCACCGAGCCGCGTGGAAATTATTGCATCAGAAGTGGAGGATCCTTCAGGTGCGCTGGGCCTCGAGAATGTTCGTCGACTGTTTGGATGTTGTCCCGCCCCTAGCACTTCGTTTACACTAGCACGGGTTTGTGCTCGATGCTTTGTAATTGCCTGTGCGTTCTGTTTCCTCTGAACCAATCTCTGTCACTCACATTCAGTTTCACCCTTTGATTGCCGCTCGTATGCTAGTAAAAATTGAGTATTCTCAAAAAAACTTTAAACAAATTTCTATCAAACACAATCTCTTTTCTTTATTCTAGCACGAAACCTACCAGCGCTGGTCAGATTGACCGGTTCTAGATCGTTTGTTTAAGGATTGTTGAAATTATGAAGACTCTTTCATGGGAAATGATTAAATAAATGATTAAATTTCTGAAAACAAGCATACACTATTTTATAAAAGTACCAAAATATGTGTATATGTACAGTGTGTGTCAACTAAAGTGTTACTAGCTGTTTTCACAAAATCTAATAAAAATATTGACTTCATGTTTTTTTTAAATTAAATGGCTAAGGAGGGTTAATCTTTCAGTATATATTAAATTTTGTTGTGGTAACTCCAGGGGGAAACGGGGGACCTCCCAACATTTTTTTACACGGAAGTAGTATTGATTTTTGGTGTTGTGATAAGTCTCATTAAACTTGTTGTTGTGCATAGTTACAGCGTTATAACGAACAATTTGTTCTGAATTGATACTTTGAAGAAACGAAAAATATCATACTATTACATACTATTTTATTAAATGTTCAAAATGATGTCCTTGTACTTCTGAACACATTGTAAATCTTGTAGAAATAGTCTGTCCAACATTTGATAGCATTAAAGAGGTAACCGATGCACAAGCAGTTCATATTCTTATTTTCATGCCTTCTTTAGTTGTTAGAACAGTTGCCAGAACATCACTATAACTGTGTAACTATACACATTATATAAAAAACCTGTTTAAGCGGATGCTATTCAGTTTAATAAGATGTAACACAATAACAAAAAATCAATACTACTTCTCATTTAAAAAGAATGTTGGGAAGTCCCACTATTCCTCCAGAAGTTACCCCAAAATAATCCAAACGCATCATCGCATTCTAAAATCGGACATTTCATATGCGTAATAGAACAATTTATCGGCCCGTTGGCATGAAACAAACGACAATCTTTTCCCCACTCCGCTTTTATTCAAATAACGTCATTTGCCCGTAATTTTGCCCTCACCTATGTCCGCGAGCATCAACGTGTGCCCAGCGCCCATGCTGTACAGCACTGATTTATGGTAAACATGGATAGGTGAAATATGAAATAGTAAAATCGGTAGAAGTATTAATATTTCTTTCAATTTATTAACGTTATTAAGACACGAAATTTTGCATTTAACTCCTGTTGCTTATAATTAATACAGAAGATTTTTATTTTACGTAAAGATCCGCAGTCCGATCGATTGTGTCTTTTATCACGTAAATTACTCTAGTTTCTTTACACTCGAATGAACTATTAGTGATACCTATAATTTACAGATTGATTTCACGATAAGCAGACTACGAACTAAATGTTGATAAATTTGATTGGTATGTACTCCACGAATAGATGAAAACAACATTACTTATGGAGAATACCCCTAATACAATAATCCATGAACATTAACGAGAGATGAAAAAAGTGTCTGTCGGATATGTGTTAAAATCGGACACCCTGTATGTGACAGCATGCGGAACATTGCAAACGGACACTGGGAGGAAATGAAAACCATGGTGGACAGGTATCTCATGCGTTTCAAAAAAAAATGTTCATTTTCGCGATCAATGAGGTGTGCATCGGGTCCGATAAATCGAGGTATGCGTACTCGAGAACACAGAGAAACGCGGTATCACAGAGAGCGGTGTCGATGGTTCTGCCGATGTGACGAGTAGCGTTGTGGATATGTAGATATGTGGATATGTGTATCTGTGTATATGTGGTGAACGACCCGGTAACCACCATTCGGCCAACAGGCACAACAATTAGATTCGAGCGGATAAGCCCACTCTTCCTGTAATGCGAAACTCGTGGATGTTATATCCGCCGTATCTCGTGCGCATTGTCACGGATATTTAGCCGTGTTATTGACATGCACTCAGTAGATAGCTCGACCCGATAGGAGAGAACGAATTTCTCGAGGAACTCTACAGCGGTGTACATTTATCGACAATTTAATCGATTCGTGAGCAATTTTCGAAGAGCGTGCGTGGGACGAAAGTAACTGTAGATTTCGTTTGGTTGGTGAACTTACGGAGACGATTTCGAACGCGGTCGCTGAACCGTGCACAACAATGAGGAAGGGCTTTGCATCCTTTGTCTTCGGTTTCTTACCGTGGAACGAGTAATCGAGTGGAATCGTTCAATAATATTTAATCCGAGATACCACAGTCCTGTGCGGAAATATAAATAAGTGCTCGTAAGTATTAACACTCGTGTGATCTTTTGATCATTTCTGAGCAATTAAAAATTTTTTTCGTAGTATAATTGGTGGTTTTTCATGGGTATTTTACTTCGAATTTTAGGTCAAGCTTATTTTCGCTTCTAAAGAAATAGCAATAAAATTTTTTTCCCAAAACGCGTATCGTTCTCACGAATTAAAAATTCTTACGTTACCAGTGGGTTTACGGAGCGCTAAAAGCGACTATTTTACATTAATTTATGAAAATAACAAGAATGTGTCTATCCAAATTTTTAGGCATTTTTTCTATAACATGTACCCAATGAAATTAATTTGTTGAATAATTCCTTATGGATACATCTATACAATCTCAATAACCGTCAATTAATTTGAACCCGTTATTTTGACGGATCCCATATTCCTAGTTAAAGATCTTCGTGTTAAAACATGAACTATTAAATATAATTCAAATTATAATTATCTGATTGCACTATAATTAGGAAAAAAAACTAAAATATTTTAACCTTTTATTAATTATTGCACCATCTTACACATTTACTTTAGCGTATTGTATTATTGCGTAAAAATACAGAACATACAAGCGTTTACAACTCACAGGAAGAAACTATCGGTTTAACTGCGTTTTGGAGAACTCTTTTTTTTAAGTTTTTTTCATGCAATCTTATAGATTTCGACGAGAAAACGCCGAAAATGAAAAGATTATTGTGCGGAATTCATTGTTTCAAAAGTTATACGCGTATAAAGTTGAACACTTTTAAGCCTTTTTGACAGATTATTGATATATTTGCTAGGTGATACACATAAAATGGGCTAAATATATCCGAACAGATTCGTTAGATGGCAGCACAAACACGTACGTAATAATAACACATTTACTAAATCAAAATGCGAAACATTATACCATGGTCGGGCCGGCCTTCTCCGCTCCCACGATGACCTAACCCCAAACCATCTTGGACTGTACCTTCTTTTTGAAATCCTGTATGTGATTCTGTATATTTTAATTACTGGACACCGAAAACGACCGATTTCATGATTATTGTTATACATTTTCATTTCGCACCGATAAGTACGACATTTTTTAAATTTCCGCAACAATCCACAATCCTGAGCCCAAGTAATTGCTTCTTCTTTACTACTTGACACGTCTCTAAAGTTAAAATTTCTAATACTTGAACTAGCCATTTCAAAATCAACAATAAACTTATTAATAATTAATTTGTGAAAAACACTTGAAATTGCTTATGTTTACAACGATGTGTAACCACTGAATTGCCATCTAGCGCATACGCTCAGTACTATTTAGCCGATCCCGCAATTATACCATACTATCTAACACATGCGCTGAACACTCACGATCTATTCAGCGCATGCGCTGAACAGACCTACCTACCTCTATCACTCAATGAATATCCAACATGACGACGCTCTAACCTGTCAAAAACGCTTAAAACTGCTCATCTTTACACAACCAGTGAATTCCTAACAACCATACACACATTTTCGTTATGTCTTCATCGATATCTACAGGATCACATAAACAAAAGTTCAAAAAAGTTAAGAACACGGAGTTCTCCAAAACGCAGTCGAGCCGATTAGATGCAAAGACTGTGCAAATTAAGTTGTCGGTATAATTGTTTTCTTGTATTTTGAATGTATTTTCTTTTTATTTAGTCTAGGTGATCAAAAGTGGCCATGAATACCATTAACGTTATTTTAAATGTAGACCGTATGAGGGTTAAGTATAAATAAAAGCAGAGACTAGGTTTCTTGTACATAATTTTCTATTAGTAATGGTAGTAAAATTGAGTAAATACTATTCTTAGTAAATACTTCATCCTTTGTGCATGCCGACCCGAGTATTTGCTTTAGAAATCACTAGTACAAGTGTTTTCATTTAACTTTATGCGTGAGGCTTATATTTGATGGTGTATTTTATGCATTTATGACAAAAATGACTGTATGCAATATAAAACTATGCAGAAATTACAAGAATTCATGAATACTATTGTATAACTTTCGACTCATCCACATTATTAAAAGAAGAAATATTTACATTGTACTATACATTGATTAACGGCAATTTTGCGTGAACGTTGGTCATGGGTATGCCAACGTTACATTATCCGGTGGCTTATATTCCTTCAAGGAATTTCCTTGATATAATACTGAACATTCAGAACACAAAAGTTTAAACAAGCAATTGCTTTATAGGCTGTTCACTACAATTTTCGAATTGTGCGGATCAGTAGCTAAAATCGTCTGATAAATTAAACGGTATTACAGCTGGAAGGCATGTCTCAGCCAGAAAACCATGGTATGCGGCTTGTGAGGGACGCACATTGTGTGTAAAGCGTTTCCACCCTCCTCATTAGATCAACCCTCAAGTGATTCTATCCTTTGAAGTTTTATAAATTGTTTGGGAAGAATATTTTTCGTTTGACATTGCAATCTTTCACATTTTTATTTCCAGGTACAATAAACTAACATAAAAATTTTAGAGAAACACATTTTTAGCCCTCACACGCTCAAAAATGTTTACTTTGGTAAAAGATCCTATGATAACATTTCACCCATTTTTGCTTTACACTTTAAATTAAGAAATTATGTTTTATTTGTAACGTTAAATTTTAAATCTTGCAACACAGACAGAAAAATTGATTGTACAGTACGTCAAAAACGTAAATGGGTGAATTTTCACTTTTAGAACCGTAGGAGCGTTAATATCGTTTGTTATGCATAAAGAAAATTAAATTTGTTTATTGAAAATGACATTAACTCTGTCGGCTAAAATTTTATTTGGGTCATATCGATTTGAGAAGAATGTCATAATTGATTATACGGGATGGTTCGCCGAAAAATAGTAACCCAAATACGTCTTTCAATTGTTGTAATATAAAATATATTGTGTACGTAATTTAAATGGGATCATGTTTTATTAGGAATTCCATTTTGTTTGAATAATACGCATTCGTAGCATAATGCCACATAATTTAAGAAGATCAAGATCAAATTAGGGAGATAAAAGAATGACACTTTCATAATTGGTCCAGAAGATTCTCTGCAACATTTTTCATACTCGTAACTAGACAGCGGATCTTTATGCAAAAAAGAAATGTTGTGCATTAATTACAAGATACAGGAATGAAATAAAAATACATATCTTTCATCAATCATTTTGAAACGTTGAAAGTAACGTGTCGACATTCTTAAATTCTTTCAAGCTTTCTACTGTTTTAAATTGCACTTTTTTACGATTTATACAATTTTTCAAGTTCTATCACTTTTGCAGCGAGGGTGCGATATGTAAAGCGGGTGGTTCAAACCATATCTTACAAGGAGAAGACGCGGTCGTGGGGTCTCAGATTTTCTTGAAATTCTTCATACTGGTAGATTTCGTTCTCCTGTTTATGAAAATATTGCATTATAGGCGTCGATACTCAATAATTTTTGAGATATTTACAATTTAAATTTCATTATACCCGTTAAGTCGTTAAGTACGGTTTTGGTTGAAGTTTTTGTCAAGTGTCAAACGGCGTGATGGTAACGTACTAGATTCATTACCGGGAAGGCCAGTGTTCAAATCCCTTTCTCCTTTTTTTCCATTTTTTTTCTTTATTTTTCTGTTCAGTTTATCTATTTTAATTAATTGTATTTTGCACATGAAAAATACACTGATAATATCTATAGGAAACAAAATATCAAAATTTTATTGAGAAGGAACATAATATGAAAGAAACTAACTTCATCAATCTTAAGAAAATCTGAGACCCCATGACCGCGTCTTCTCCTTGTTAGCGTTCTTTGTTGCACGCTATTGCTCTAAAACAAAAATTGCAGAAATCAAAACCCGAAAAATGTGTCAACCTTTCCCGGTCTGGCCTATCGTAAAATTGCCAATCAACGAAAGTAAACGAAAACTTTTCTGTTATGCCTGGAACACCGATGCTCGAACGTCATCCTACAGTTCACCGAAGAGCCACCCCCGTGGTTCGAACCGTTTCACTCGGGAGCACGCTCGGTCGTCGAGGAATCGCCGATAGAATGTACCATGGGGTCCCGTGTGCTATGGAGCACACGGAGAACTAGGCCGTGAGGAGAAGAGAGTAGCCGCGAAATGAAGGGAAGAGAAGAGGGGAGGGGAGAGTAGAGTAGACGATCTATCGGGCGTAGCGGAACGTGTACACGGCGCACACACGGCGAGCCCAGTTTTCTCCTGTCCGCTCTCGGACGGTTTATCGTGTGGGTGTACGGGGCCGAAGGCATCGTGTGTTCACCGTACGGTGCTGTTGCTTGATTAACCGCCGTAGAACGCCGCATGTACACACACGACCGAGCGGACAACTCGACTCTCACATTATTTACGGCTAATGGTTCAAAACGCGGAAGACCGCTGCTTCTGGCTGGCTCTGCGCCACTGCGAGACCAGCGGTCGCGTTTCCCTCCAACCCGGAGCAAGATTTTTCAAAACGTCTTCCCGTCGTAAAAACACCTACAGTAGTATTCACTTACACTGTACGACAAAATGGTAGCACACATCAAGATTTACATTAATTTATTTATTCTCACATTGCAACTGCAATGTGTTTCCATACACTTCCTGGATACATTCAATAACTCGCATATACAGAGTGTTCGCGCTATTACTAGCCAGCGTTTTTCTTGCAAATAATAAATATTAGAAAAAAAATGAAAGAGGTAAAAGTAATACTATTTTTTCCAAGCAACGTAATGGCGTATGTAATTTTTTTTTATTTGCACTATTTTCATGAAAATGTCGGTGACCTCTAATTTTTACAAATGGAATGCTATGTATTTTTGCATACCACATGAAAGCGTGTGTCAAGACAAATTCATTCGTATACGACACAATGACGTACTAATGCGTACTATTTCGTACTTATGCGTTTACAAGTATACTTTATTGACGAGGCTATAGTAAATGTTCAATATAACTTCCTTGTGCATGACTACATATTTCGGCACTATTAATTACATTCATGTTAGCTTCTTCTAACGTTGTCCGAAATATTAATGCGCATGATTGCGTTAGTTTCGTTTGCAAGTCGTTTACATTTCTTGGCATTGTGTATTGTGAATGATATCTTTACGAAATATTACGTACCTTGAAAGTCATTGTGTTGTATACGAATAAATTTTTCTAGACACACGCTTTTATATGATATAAAAAAATATATGGCGTTTCATTTAAAAAATTGAAGGTCACCTTCATTTCTAAGAAAATAGTGCAAACACAAGAAAATTACATACGCCATTATGTTACATATCAAAAACAGTATTACTTTTTTTTCTATCATTTTTTTCTAATATTTATTATTTGCAAGAAAAACGCTGGCTAGTAATAGCGTGAACATCCTGTATAAGTAAAATCAAATTGGATTTTACCAACCTGTACAGCTTTACTTGACAAAAATAAATATGGCACACGTGTATAGAAACCAAAAAATATTAAGAAATTCCTGAATGATATTTTGTATTTAATATTTTGGACAACTTCCATGGACACTTATTTTTCGAGTCTTCTTATTTTGTCCGTTTTCGGCTTTCAAAATATCTGGGAAAATTCTGGAATTCTTATTCAAGTCTTTACTTTAAAGCTGCTATCAATAGCAAGTCCCTTCCTCTTGAAAAGTTTCAGAAGTGAAATTTTTACCTAGATATAAACGATCCAATGTGCCCACGGAGGGTTATGTTAGATATGGTTAGGTTTTTCTTCGAAGAATCTACTAGACATAGTGAGAAAGATGTAGTCCGTTGAGCATTCATACTTCAAAAGAATATCGTGAGCGTAAAAAAATCATTGCCCAATAAAGAAATTTTCAAATTCAGCCATTTCTTTTCTTACCCTTCCAAATGTCGTACCAGTGGATCGTTGAGATTCTTCCGATTAAAATGAATCCAAACATGGCGCAAAATCGGTCTACTTTTATAGACTTCATGCATAGCGATCATGCACATATCCTTAATTTTGTTATTTACATTAGATACATGTAAAACTAGTCCGATTTACGTTGTTTTAATCAGAAAAACCTCAGCAAGCCACTGATACTATAATCGAAAGGGTAAGAAAGTTCTATATTCTGTCCCTGTCAATTGAGATAAGCGTCCGCTTAGGTTGAGGTTCTTGGTGGTTAGAGAAGAGTGGGGGTGGGTTGTGCAAATTTAAATGAACACTACTTACTTTTTTGGAGCTATTTTCGATGGTATTCTCGATAATCTGAACTACAACCAGGATGAAAATTGCAAAAGTGGTTTGTTTACCCCTTACAGACCTTAACCCTTAGCGGACAGGAATTATTTTGAGCACACTTCTCGATGGGTCGAATATGTTTTCCTTGTGAAATAAAATATTGTGTACTGAAGAGTTAAGTGTATTAATGAAATGAAGGGGGGAGTGTTGTGTTTGGTAAAAATTGGTTTGATATTTTTTGAGAGTAATAATTTCTTTAAAAATTATTACCAATTGCAAAACGGTAAAATTGCTTAGGCGGCTATATGCCGACACTCGTCCTCAAAGAGTTAATTTCTCAAACGTAATAATCAATTCCTTTCGACTAATCATTGTTATTTAGTTTAAAAAGAACAACTTTTCCGAAGCTTTCCACAGATATTATTAAACGCTGAAACGATTAACGCAGTTGTGAAGCAAAAAGTTAAGAAAAGCTTTACTTGAACCAGGAGAAAAATTAAGCAAAGGTGGCTATCAACTCCTTACAGAACTTAATTTCGAAGAGATAGCGGGATTTGGGGTCATTTTGATTCTGAGTTATAAATATTCCATTTAAATTCTATGTTTTTAGTAGCTAGTACAAATCATTATTATATTAGGTTCAATGAAGAGATCAATATTGACCTCAAAGAGGTATGCTCAACAATTGCAAAGAAGATTGTTCGCATTGCGAGGGTTAATGAACTATTGATGTTTGCCGAAATCTAATTGTAAGATAGAAACATCAGGGGAATTCTCCCGACGATTTCCTGGTATCCATTGAGGATGTTTGGAACTATCTGCATCAGGATTGGTCTAATTGCTTTCAATCTTACTGGCATTCTAGGTGTGTCGCTGTGTAGGAGTTATAGCATAAACTGGAATCATGAGGTATGCGTGCACGAAGTAATGGAATAGATTGATTGATTCTTAGGTACATCTCAATCAAAGTTACTAAGAACAATTTTTTATAAATTTGCTTTTTTGTACTTGTATAGGCAATTACAAGCTAGCTGTTATAGCATAATTGTTCCGATAACCAAGAACTCTTTGATAGTTGAACACCTTGAAACTACTTGGAAATAACTACAATGTATGATGTCTGAAGAATTTAGCTGTTCGTAGGTAACGTTATTAGTAAACTGTGGATTTTATGCATTTATGATAAGAATGCGCAGAGGAAACACAAAACAGTAAAAAAACAATAGAAGAATATAAAAACATTGTTATATCTGCAATCTTTTAAAAATGGAAATTAATTTATAGTTTTCTACAGCCCGTTGCAATTAAGATAGAACATTTTTATTTTGCATGAATATTGAAGCATGTACATTCTAATTGTTAGACTTTATGAAACGTCTTTATGAATTCAATATTATATGTTACAAATTAATGTGTCTGTTTTTGTAGATCCAGTAATTTCCAAAAAATTCAATGAAACATTTTTTGCTACACACATCAATAGACTGTGGATTTTATGCATTTACGCAAAAATGAGTAGGTAAAATACTAAACAGTGGAAAGAATTAACGAACGCGGCTTTGTTATTTTCGATTAATTTGAATTATTAAGAAAATAAATACATTTTTACTTAACTCCTGCTTTTCGTAATCAATGCAGACAATTTTTAGTTTGCATTCTACATTCTGCAGTCTACACATCAATTTCTCAAAAATTGTAAAAATTCCGGTCCACTAAAGTTTCATCAAACTCAATGATTGATACTGCCCCATGTTCCCTTATCAGTTTCTCAGTGTTCCTAGTGTGAATCTACAGTTACCGTCAGGATACACGTGTGTCATCTATTTAAATGTTACCAGTGCGTAGCCATATGCGTTAGATGTTCACGGTTTTCAGTCGTAAAATCTCGAACGTCTGGGAGACATCATTTTAGCGCAAGAGGTTAACTGTTGCGTGTGATCGTAACGATAGTTCAAGTGTACGAGAACAAGCATGCGATCGCTGACCAACAGCATCGGCAAAAAAACAATTGACAACCACATTGCCATCGATCGCTGGGCACACGATACGATGGTCAACGTACTGCAAAGCTGGCAAACTATTCGCCGACTGTTTTTGTTCGTAGAAACATTCGATCACAAATGGCTCGTTTATAATCTGTGATTATAGCAATGGAGTCTCAGCCTTGATTTCTTAATTAGAAGTTTAGATCTCCAACGTGTAAGGTACACAAGGAACAGTTATTTGTCCACAGAGTATTTGCGCGAACAAAACGTTCAGTTTTCACAAGTATTTGTGAACAGGTCGCTCGCTGCAAAGTGTTTTTCGAAGAATACGTGGCATTAGGCGTAAACCGTTTGATCGAAGTAGGTCATCGGGAGTTTAATGTCATGTCTGTAGTTATGAAATTACTTCAGAATTAAAACAAGGTTCATTATACATGGTGTCTGATATTACTACTCGAAAGACACCTTGCTGTAACGTGTAATCAATTTTCTTGCTAAATTCTATCAATTACGTATTGCGTCAAAACAAGGTTAGCAGAAATCTATAGAAAATAAATTTATCATTACAGTTAGTATGTTTGTTAACAATTAGTATGCTTTTTCGAGCTCCGTGATGAAAAGCGATAGTGAAACCAGTACCATTAGCCGACTACATTCAAGATAGAAGTCTAGTACTTAACGTTATTATGATGTTTCATTGCAAAAGATTACCAATGTTATGAAGAAAATTGTTACTAATTCTATACTTATCTAAATGAATTCGGTGCATTAAATGTTCAGTCACTATTCAAGCATTTTAACTTGAGATTACTTCTTAAATACTTTTTATTGTATTCTCTAAGAATGGTAGAAGTACGGCAGTTTGTTAAAAATTGGATTTTGTTTATAAGAATAATTACACCCGCAGTGTCATCTTAACCGGAATTATTGTTGTACAAATGTTGGGAATTGAGGTGAGGGTCCATTTGACTTTCTACCGTGACGAGCACGGTAGGGGTCCCTCAAACGCCTGCTTCTCCCACCTACCTCTCTTTCATGCACGAGGCCTGCGCACTGTTTGCGACGGGAGAAGCACTTACTTCCTTTATGATAACGACGGAAGCTGCTGGGCGACAGTGGGTGCTATGGTGGGGACGGTTTTGTCTCAATTGAGACAAAAATGCCCATCCCTGTTCTACGTTATTATAGCCCGCGCAGCGAGAGTTGGCACAGAGAAACTTGTGGGTGCCACGTGATGCTCCCACTACGCGCTACACGTCTTCCGCGATTGGGCAAATCGCTTGACGAAGACGGTAAACGAGCGTATTCAGTGTGACTGTAACAGAGAGATCTGGTGACCATGAAGTAAGATGGTGGTGACGCTGAGCGCCTATGTCGACCGTTCCCGCCAAAACGTAAGCGTAAGAGTGGGATCCACTGATCAGTGGTGGGATCCGCAGCCTTGCGTCAAGAGTGGGGACTCGTCGTTCCCCCTGCACCCCACTGACGAGATTTTGTGCCAACTCTCGTTGCGCGGACTATAAGAGAATAGCGTTCTTTTTGGTGGCGCAGCTACCGACCACCATGATACTTATGGGGGTAGGAACCACCACGGAGAGGCCAGATGCGGGTGGGGAAAGGCCTCGAATCAGAGGGTATCATTAGGCTCCTGGAATTCTATTGTTTACTGTTTTATGAAGGTAGAATGTCTAGGACTTAGGACACCGGTACCGCATGTGCTTGTTATCTGCTAGCAATAAAAAGATCTTCCACCGTCCTAGCTCAAAATGAAATCTGTTTTTTACTAAATGGCACTTTGTGAAAAGCTACAGACTTGGGATCATGACTGTAATCGCAATGAAATGCGGCTAAACAGCCCGTGCAAGCAATTAATATAAAAAAATTAATACTGATTGATTATATGTGTCTAGTAGAAGGGAGTATGTTATATTTCATGAAATTTGCATGAAGACAAAAATAATTTATACAAACAGTGATCTAAGGTTTCAATTTCATATTTATCTATCTTACCACATTTCTAGAAAATCTGCTTGTCACAACTTTTCACATCAGAATAAGTATTCCAACTTAACACTTTATCTATCAGAACCCTATCAATAGGCTTTTTAATAATTAAGCTGTACCAAATAGAAGCTTAAAAATCTTCTTTTACACAATAATCCTGAACGAAATTTTTAGAGTACGTTCTGGAGGATGAGTTGTTGGTTTATGATCGAAGTTCCTGTTGCTGTTGCTGGATCTAGTAAAATATCCTCAGCCATGAGCCATATATATCCAAAATTCATGGATTAATCGCCGGTAGATAATGCGTTAACTAGAACCTCTTTCCATTTTCAAGAAAATAAAAATTGTTTATTTGCACAAAAATGTATGGAATTCAAGTTTCCGTGAACCCACTGCATTTTATAACACTTTTCTTGCGACAGAAAAGATGATGGTCTTAAAATTCCAGTTACTCCATAATTGATTGACAATTTCACCAGTTTCATGCTACCATAGCGTATCAATGACCCGAAAATCAAAGCAGTCCGACAATCAATTGGTTTGTAAGTTCTCTCCTCCATACGTTCATTACACTGCATGCTCAGAGGAAATTGGGTGAGGCGAATCTACGGTCTCGCGCGAATTGCATTTCCCGCCGAGCCGTGAACGTAAAAGGATTTCGAATGGATTACCGATCGACCGTGCCGCAGCGCCTGCTGACTGCCATGCTGGTGTCGCGACGAATTCAACCTGCGTCGCGAACGCTGTTTCCGTTTCACGGATCCCATCGTCGCGTCTTGCTCGTGAAATATACTCGGCTATTGATGCCATTCTGCAAGGACGAGCGTGGAAAAATTGCATGAAAAGGAGTAGATTCGTGATTTGAAGACTCAAGCAACTTTATTCTGTCGAGTAACACGGTTGCATTTGCGCGAACCAATTACTCATCTCAATTCACACGCGACGATGTATCATTAATATTTTAGTTCCATTCTGTATATACTAACGGATAAAAATTGCATGAAAAGGAGTAGATCCGTGATTTGAAGACCTGAACAACTTAATTTTGGCGAGTAATGCGGTTTCATCTTGTCGAACGAATCACTTATCCCAATTTACACGTGTCAAATTAGATGTAATATCTTAGTGCAATTCTATATAGACGAAAAGAGAAAAATTGCGTGTAAAGGAGTAGATCCGTGATTTGAAGACACAAGCCATTTTATTCTGCCGAATAACACGGTTGCATTTGCGCGAACGAATTACTCATCCCAATTCACACGCGACGATGTATCATTAATATTCTAGTTCCATTCTGTATATACTAACGGATAAAAATTGCATGAAAAGGAGTAGATCCGTGATTTGAAGACCTGAACAACTTAATTTTGGCGAGTAATGCGGTTTCATCTTGTCGAACGAATCACGTATCCCAATTTACACGTGTCAAATTAGATGTAATATCTTAGTGCAATTCTATATAGACGAAAAAAGAAAAATTGCGTGTAAAGGAATAGATCCGTGATTTGAAGACACAAACCATTTTATTCTGTCGAGTAACACGGTTGCATTTGCGCGAACCAATTACTCATCTCAATTCACACGCGACGATGTATCTTTAATATTTTAGTTCCATTCTGTATATACTAACGGATAAAAATTGCATGAAAAGGAGTAGATCCGTGATTTGAAGACCTGAACAACTTAATTTTGGCGAGTAATGCGGTTTCATTTTGTCGAACGAATCACTTATCTCAATTTACACGTGTCAAATTAGATGTAATATCTTAGTGCAATTCTATATAGACGAAAAGAGAAAAATTGCGTGTAAAGGAGTAGATCCGTGATTTGAAGACACAAGCAACTTTATTCTGCCGAGTAAGGCGGTAGCGTTTGCGCGAACGAATTACTCAACTCAATCCACACGTTCAATTTAGATTTAATATCTTAGTGCCATTCTGGATAGACGAATGGGAAAGAATTGCGAGAAAAGGAGTATATCCATTAGTTCAAGACTCGAGTAACTTTAATGTACTGAGTAATAGCGTTTTATCTTGACAAATGACTCGTATCGTATCGTACTTTTCGATTTGGATTTAATATTTCCGTCTTCGGATCTGAAGATTTCTGAAATTACGATTTGAAAATCGGAATCGTTCAGTAGCATCTGACTATACATATATCCCAGATATCGCTTCGGGCAGCGATGTCTGTGTTTGTGTTGATTCAGGTTATCAAAAGATTGGTGCAATCTCACAATTTCCGGTGGCTGCTTCAACTCATGGACTGTCAGTTTTTCTGAACATTTTTATAAAGTTCTGTAGACTATTTGGCTTTCCATGGATTAAACCAAATAAAAAAATATTTGTTGGTTAGCAATATCTAAAAACATCCGTTATTATTATTTATTTATTTCATGCTTTAAATCAGATCGTTTATATTCGAAAATAAAATTTATTATTGACTACTCTTAAGTAGTGTTTAAGAGATATTAATTAAGATTGAACATCATGGTACATTATTAACTCTAATGCCCAGTGACTGTATCAATTTTGCAATGTTTTTATGTTATAATCGTTCAATGTATATACAATATGTACCAGTGATCTATGAGGGGCTGAAAACGTAAAAACAATACTTATTGAACCACAATTGCATTAGATGTTCGATTTATTTGGAGGAACAAGAAAATGCATAAATTCTTTTACAATTACTTAATAGCGTTATAATATGCTATATATTTTGCTTACACAGTTACTTCTTTGTCAATTTTCAATACTATAATGTCATAAAATAATGAATGATAGTTAATAAATAAATATTATAAGTAATAATAATAATAATGTCAGAACAAAGGAAATAATTGTGTTTGATCCCGAAATGGTAACTGTGACAGCCTTTGTGTTGTTAGATCATTAAATAGATTCAATTATGCTGCAAATAATTATATTTTAAACAAATAATTATTATTTTGTTTTAAGTAAATTTTCCATTCATGTCTTGATTAAATCATTTTAACTAACAAAACAGCCGACACAACAAACCTCTGTTGAAAGAAATTCTTCAATTCGTGGATAAAAGATTTAAAATTCTTGCAAAGCAACTTACTATTGTCTCGTATGATTAGCAAAATATATTTCTTTGATATTAAACGTATCGATAGTGATTCGATTGAATTTATTTAGACTTTTCGCGTTTTTTCTAATATGTGCTTGAATGAGGTTTATCCAATAATTGTCAATGGGATCAGCTTTGTAATTTCAATAATTGTAAAATAAATAATATGAATTCGGTTAACTGACTGATGATGATACGTTCAGTGTTAAAAATCTATTAACCCTTCCGGGACGACGTGTGTGTACCGACTGTGAGGAATATTTCAAACTTATTACACAAAATGAGATGATTAGATGCAATACACTTTCAAGCGTTACAGTTTACTTTCCAGAAATTGAAGATAGTTCTGAAAAATGTTTGTAGATAGCTATCAAAATGCCTACATCCCCAGCAAATTGTCGTATAACATCTGTAACATCTTACAACGTCGGTCACACAGAAGGAAACTGGCAGTCTGATGTCGTCTCTGAAGGGTTGAAGATTTACAATTTGTATCTGAATAGGAAAATTGCAACCGTTCGTACCCTCTAACGTCCCGATGAATTGATGTTTCAGGGTCTGGACAATGTGAGCTCGGCGACCCTCAGGCCTTTCAACTCGGACATCAACACGCCGAGAATCGACAGCTATAGGTTCTCCATGGCAAACCTCGAAGGTAATCTATCTGTTCAGCAACCCCGCAGGGGGTGAGCATCCATCGTTCCATCTAGGTGCAATTTCCGTAGCCGACGTCGCGTTTCGCCAAGAAGAAACACGTTCTCGCCCCGGCAAAAAGCCGAACGTCTCTTCCTTTGTCCGTGTTTCTGTTATCTCGATCCATCCCCACAGCTTGTATGTCGGCCAGTTTTTCGGAACTACCCACCCTCGTATGCTCCGTGCGTCGTGAATAAACAAGGGACGGTATCCTGCAGAGAAAATAGATAAAATAGACAGAAGTTCCATCCGACGAGATTGTTGCCACGTGTCTCCACGGAATTACGTCCGATATTGCGCGATCTACCACGAATTTCTCTTCCAAAATCGCTTCTTTTTCTGCTGCTTTTACGAATGGGACTGCTTACCGTAGGCGCTCTCGATATTCGAGAAACTGAACCGCCGGCTAATGAGTTTTTCTGTGTACAGAAGGGAACGTCTGTAAAGAGCAATTCCTCGTGTTTTATTACACGCTGTAACGATTCCTCGGTGACATAGAGCATACCAATCGGCCAGGAAACTCATTTCGGCCAGACTATCGCCTACCAGTAACGACGCTTCGCGGCTATAAATCGCGATTATCGCTATACTTCAGCCTGGAATGGTCATTTCGAGAGGATTTAATAATTCTAGGGCATCGCTAGAATGCTGTTCAGTGACATTGATCATTTTCCGCAACGAGTCTCATGATTTTTAAGGGTTGTCTCGAATATATGAATATTTGAGCCGGTACTTACAAACATATTGGTAGCAATAATATCGTAGTGGCTGACCGAATTGTTAATCCGTTGAGGATGAATATCGATACATCGACCTTGTTGACATTAAAGTTGCGAACATATATTTTAATTATTTACGTTACGAAAGGTGTGTACTTCCGAAAAGACCATACCTCCGATTTTTTTATACTCTGGATTCTTACGTTTCTTTGACGTGCTGATTGCGAATATGATAGTGAAAATTGGCGCAAATGTTATTTTCATAGCGGAAACCATGAAAAAACCATAAAAATCATAGTTTTTTCCATTTATTTCCGTAAATAATGGCAATTTTGAAAAATACTTCAAATAAAAGTTGTAGGTCTCATCGAAATACACATTTTATGTCGTATCGATTTTTGTCATAAAGACAATACTTTCTGAGAAAAATGATAGATAATACGGAACCACTCTCGATTTCAATGTCTTTTACATATGTTATCGAAATATGAAAAATATCCATGCAGAATAGAACACACACACACGGGGGGTGTAAGCGGGGGGGGGGGGGCCTTATTTTTTAGTTTATATGAGGTTGTTTCATTTCTTCCATAACGACCAATCGTTTAACTTAATGTTTAAGTTTAGGTTTAGGTTAGGTAAGGTTAGGTTATTCCTTTTGGGGACGAAGCTTTCCGCAGAGGGTGGATCTCGCTATGCGTGGAAAGCTAAAAATCCAATGATACAGAAAAGACGTGGGCGAGAGAGGAGCATTGCTGTATCCCTTTCTAGTATTAATTAATGAAATGAACAATAAAACTTGATTTGTGTTGGATCAGTTATATGGAGTTTTGAACATTTAATATCGTTTTTCTCAGAAACTATTGTCTTTATGACAAAAATCGATACGACATAAAATGTGTATTTCGATGAGACCTACAACTTTTATTTCAAGTATTTTTCAAAATTGCCATTATTTACGGAAATAAATGGAAAAAACTATGATTTTTATGGTTTTTCGTGTGTTTCCGCTATGAAAATAACATTTGCGCCAATTTTCACTATCACATTTGTAATCAGTACGCCAAAATACGTAAGAATCCAGAGTATAAAAAAAATCGGAGGTATAGTCTTTTCGGAAGTTTATCCAACGAAAGTACATATTGCTCATTTTTCAGGGTTAAAGTACAGGGTTAAAGTAACTTTCTCAACTAAATTGACGATTTTATATTGAAACAGTCAATTGTTGAATGAAAACCTTGCTATAGTGCATTCTTGTTGTTCTTCTCCGAAGCATTGAGGTTTCGGAATTGTGAACATACATTTAGGAGCATTGCAAGTAATATTATTTGGTACTTGGATAAGAAATATAGTTTTCATACTGTGGCACTAATAATTTCACCACTCACTGTATATTTCTAGAGTAAATCATTCCATGAAACATTTCGTAACTACCTTCATCTACTCTATTTTTTAATAAATACAATATCTATTCTTTTTATTCTATATGTATTTACTCTAAGCGATAACAAAAACTTTGTATTCCATTTCAACCAAAAGGAAGTAAATGATATCGATATTTCTCAAATTATATTTAAACGGTTTACAACATAAGATTTACAGAGCGAAGTTACACTTACAGAGCGTCGTATTTTAAACACGAAAGATAGAGTGAGGAATAAAATTGACCCAATGAATTAATTTTTTCAAAACATCATTATTTGTGTGTTTATTAAGACAGAGTCCAAAAAGTTTGAATATATGTATATATTTCTTGATTAATATTTTATACTGGTGCAAAAATTGAGTCAGGAATAGATTAATTGTAACAGAATTAGAATATTAATCGTTTCTCTAAAATAAATGTAAAATTATGTGACTCTTGAGATTTTCGGGACTTCGACTTATCAAATACATAATTAATGATTTTCTGGACTAATGATTTGGTTAAATTTTGCTCCACACAGTAACATTTTAGTAGTTGTACGTGCTACAAATGCTCGAACCTGCCTGAAAAAGATATCTGGTAAGCAGAGAACATTGGTGTTGGTCGTTTTCGCAGATTTCTCGAGCTAGGTATCGTCGGTCACGTTCGACTCGTCGCCCCCTGCGGCAATTCTGCAGCAGCTGCAGTTGCAACTGCAGTATCGGGCCTCGCACCTACAACACAGTCGACCTTATCCAACATCTTTTGAACTGGCTCCAGCCCCCTTCCCCCGGTGGAGTTCAAGTCCCGAGAAAAAGCCTAGGCTGGTCCTGTGCCGGCGTCGGCTTTCACGTCGTATCAGCGGATTTATACTCGACGATGGCGCATCGCCGCCCCTAACCGCACGTTCATGCGCTCGATAATATCCCGCTCTGCGGTCTCACGATCCCTCCTTCGCGCCTTCTTCTTCTTCTTCTTCTTCGCCGACCAACCAGCCAGCCAGTTTCGTCGTCCTCTTGTCTCGCGAACTGCTTTTCTCTCTCCCATTGCCCGTCATCTGATTACTCGTGCCTGGAATTTCTTATTTGCCCCGCTCGTTTTCAATTACGCTTCCTTCGCCGCGACCGTCATTTAGGGGTGACTAAGCCGGCGAATGTGTCCTTTCGAGGCATGCTAACCATTTCGGCCACTGAAATAGTCTCCGAACCTCATCCCGTGTGCTGCGAAAAGGAGGATCCGTAAAAGCGTCTTTTCATTTCACACCGCCGTTCATGAAACTGTCGGTTCTTTAATCAAACATTCGCGCGCGATGATCGTGGCCTTACCAAGCATTGAAATCTCCAGTGTTGCGTTCATGTCCTATTCGTAATTGTAGTCATTTATTTCGATCCTATGTCACATATCAAACTTTTCTCAATACGTTATTTGCAGGGTCATTTTATAATATTTAAAACTTAGGATTCATAGCTAGAAATTGTATAATGAATTTTTTCATAAAAGTAGCAGTTTTAATTGTAAACTAATGGATTGCGTTAAGTAATATAATCTAGCAATTTCTTCTGGAATTATTATTTAAAAATGTTTTCAACGAACTTACATCTCGGACTTACAAGGTCTTAACTAGAATTATAAGAAACAGGAACCAAATAGAAAATTCTGTTTTTCTTTAATCATTTTAATACATTGAGTGCAATGTCCCGGTAGTTTTAAATTCTTTTAATCTTTCTTGTCTTTTACATTTCACCTGCTCAGTTTTGTTTGTGACACGAACAGAAGGCAGATACGATATTGGAATTGTATTATTGTAGTGGAATAGTAAGGAAGGTCTAGAGTTTAAACTCAGTGTAAACATTTATTGATAGAACTATTAGCTTACCGTAAACTAAGAAGGCGTTTAATGTAATAAACCGATTTTTCATTGTTTTTTGTTAGTTTATTCAACTTCGCATTTCTTCCTTATTGCAGCATCTCCTTCAATTGCAAAGTTATAATATATACTGATTTATGTTTGTGACGAAAATATATACAGATAATTTCAGATGTAATATCTTATTGATCACCATAGAAAATTTTAGTTATCGAGGTAAGGAGCAATTAAATTGTACAGAGGTTATCGTATTAAAAGATTGTGTAAGTTCATGACACAGTAGGGATTAGTTAAACACCACTTTCATATAGTTAGGACTTTTGTCCGTTAATACTTGCTCCCACTGAAACTCGAGTTTCAACAGCAGTATCATTATCCTTATCATATTAATAGTTTTATTTTTTCCTTTTCCCTTCTCAAAGTTCGTGTCCTCTCGTTGTTCAACAATTCCATTTTACGAAGTTCGCGTTAATATTCTCCTTGATGAAACTTCGATGGAAGCTACCAATACAATTTACAGTATTTCATCGATAATCGTTGCACCCACGGGTCCGGCCGGCGACAATTAAGTTCAGATAATACTATTCTTTGACATTTACCTAACGTAGAAAAGGACAGCGAAGCTCGAGAGGCCTCGATCGCCGAGAAGTGTAACATAATACAGGTCGAGCATGTCGGTGTGAAAATAACACCTAACCCAGTGACAAAACTTCTTTATTTTTTATTATTTTTTAATGGAACGTTCACCAACATATTCGTGGCATTTTTCTAATGAAAATGATACCAAATAAGATATAATTCCGATGGTATTTACTTGAGTAATAGACGATGAAAGTTTCGGAAAATTATTGTATGTATATCCCGAATTATATCGTGTTTGATATTATTTTAATGAGCAAAATGCCACAAATATATTGGGGAAAGTTTCATAAAAAAATAAGTATTAATAAAAAAGTTTTTTTTATTACCATTACACTGTGAGAACATGTGGGCCCTTGAACTGTGCCGACGACTGCGACTCTCCGCGTCTCTTTCTTGCCCATGCGCTGTTCTTCCTTGCGCCCGCAACTTTCATCGTCCATTACTCAAGTAAATATCATCGCAATTATATCTTATTTGGTATCATTTTCATTGGAAAAATGCCATGAATATGTTGGTGAAAGTTCCATAAAAAAATAATAAAAAATAAAGAAGTTTTGTCACTGGGTTAGGTGTTTTCACACCGACGTACTCGACCCGTATCATGTTACATTTCTCGGCGACTGAGCTTCACGGCCCCTCACGGGGTATACACCGCGGAAGGAGGGATTGTTTTGCGACAATTATCGTTCAGAATTTCATGACAATTAACGATGAAATACTGTATTTCGAAAATCGATTTAACTCCTCGGAACACATCAGTGATTAATGATAAAATGTTGTTATACACTCCATTAGGGGGAGTGTACACTCGTGTCTCGTGTGTAAAACAAGGAAACTAAACTTTACAATAAAGTATAATCACCATGGGAAGAAACACGAATAGATAACTATATCAAGCCGTCGTTACTGGCCAGACTTGTGGTCTTTATGCAATACAGAAACTCTCCAAATCAATTGTAGGGAACAGAAGTCAAATCAAAATATATTATTTTTTTGATCATTTTAATATGTCGAAAATAATTTAAGAATATGCTTAAACGCGTTTATTGTCTTTTGTCAGAATTATGTATCTTCCCCACTCATTTTTGTCATAAATCCATAAAATTCGCATTTTACTAATTATTATCAGAAGGTCGATGCCATGTAGAATATATGCTTGAGCAATTTAATGCAATTGAGGTGTGAGTGTTAGTTTGTTTTAACACTTTGTTTGTTTGGTTTAACACTACATCTCAAGGACCTAATCGTTATTGAATAAAATAAATGTAATAGAATCTTAGCTTGTATAAGACAAACGTAACACCCTTCGATATTGTCGTATTTTATAGAACTTTTTCTTAATTCCTCATTATCCAATGATTGACTACAGTATCTCATCGATAATTGTCCACAACACGGGTCTGCGGAGGGACAATTATGCCAGAGGGATATCATTGTTTGAGGTTTGCCGAACGTGGAGAAGGACAGCCGAGCTCGAGAGGCCTCGGTCACCGAGAAATGTAAACATACCTAATCCGAATTTCCAACTTCTTTATTAATCATTATTTTGTTATGGGACTTCGATGACCATATTTGTGGCATTTTTCTAATAAAAATGATACCAAATATGATATAATTCCGATGACATTTACTTGTGTAATCGACGATTAAAGTTTCTGGCGCGAAGAAAGATATCATCGGAATTATATCATATTTGGCATATTTTATTAGCATATTTTATTAGAAAAATGCCACAAATATGGTCATCGAAGTCTCATAAAAAAATAATGAATAATAAAGAAGTTGAAAATTCGGATTAGTGTGGTCTCCCGATATGCCCGAGCCGCATGGTGTCATATTTCTCGGCGACCGAAGCCTCTCGAGCTTCACGTCCCCTCAAGGGGGTACACCCCGCACTAGTGGGGATATCTCAGGGACAATTCTGTCGGAGAAATTTGGGACAATTACCGGTGAAATACTGTATTTTGACTTGCACCATTTTTGTATTAAACTGTTCATTTCACGAACAGAATTTGTAAACTATTTCGGAACTTAATATATTGGCAGAAGTGTGCTACATATTTGTATGTTTCGTCTGAAAGCTGTTTTCATGAGAACTAGCCAAATATTGTTCACAAAGACGCAACACACATCAGTAACGTCCCACGCAGCAACTCGGAATATTCCCGAATCACTGCGTACCGGAGATAATAGCAATTTGTTCAGTATTGCGCCAGAGGCTGGTCAATCGATACAGTAATACCTCGATGTATTCTCGTTCAGGTTGCGTACGAAGCAGTAGATTTACGACACCATAGCAGGGGGAATTATTATTTTAGTCGACACGGGGTAATAGTTCGCGTGGGAGTGCCATTAATTTGTCAAATTTATCTCTATTTTAGTTTCTTTTTTTTTTGTAAATTATACCCCTTGTTTATGCGCTATATAGACGTACGATGGTGCTTGTGCACGTTTGACAGCGCGCAGGATTTCAGTTTGTTATGAATGTCTTATAATTTACGTCCATCATGTTTCTATAAAATTTGGACGATGGTATACAATGCGCAATTCATATCACTCTTGCTTCGGTAATTTCAGTCCTTTCCAGATTGTTTGCAATCATAATATGTATGTATATCTGTATTTATCGGTTGCAGCCACGTTTATTCCTTTTCTAACGATTTCTTTTCCAACTGTAAATATATTTATTGTTTAGTATGCCGATTGGAGATAATTGCAAAGATCTACAGTATGTAATCAGTTTAGAATGTTAGTTTATAATATGATATCATAGCTATTTAATATCACCAGTAACCCAGTAAATATTTTTCGTTTTTTGATAAACAAGATGATTCGGTTTAGGAACTTGTTAAATTTTGGCAAATTTTCGCTCAATAAAGATAAATTTGTCATTTTTGAAGATACCATAAATGGCTTTAATTGTATAATTAACATCATCTGCTTTAATAGAAGCTATTATAATGCCATAAAATACATTATTACAATACAATGTTACAGATGAGAGATCCTTAAAAATTAGTTTAGGTAAAATTTGGAGTTAAATAACACTAAAAATTGTGAAACATCTGATCTTATTAAAAATTGTTTGTACCATAATAACGCATAAAGTTATTCGTTTCTTTCTTCGTAAAGTTTATTTGTAAACAAAATTCGAGTTCATACAATCAAACAGATTTTGACTTACGATAGTTACACACCTTCTACTTTGAAAGTTATGTTATAGTTAAAGTTATAGTTAAAAAATTATAGGATGATAAGTCTTGTTAAAATATGCAAAATTTTCCTCACCCACTTTTTTTTTATCTTCAAGAACAGCCAAGTTATAATTCGGCCCAGTTACTATTAGGTTGTTGCACATGAAATGTCCGATTCACAACAGTAAGTTTCAACAAACAATTCGTAAAAACATTTTGTTAAAAAAAATGACAACTTTTTCAATTATATTACGTTAAACATTAAATTTTGTGGTTGTTCGCTTTCTGCACTTATGAGATTGTCATCTCTATTTTTGAGCTTCTTCTATCATTGACTAACAGCGCGTTCATCTACCACCACATTTTGAATAAACATCACGTTGTCGTCAATATGATATATAATAAACCTGTAGAGTATAATACTATATCTTGATTAACACGTTGACCACCATGTCACCCATACATGGCTGACGGAATTATTGGTACAAATTTAAAAATTATTTTTATCGCTAATATATTCCGTGTACCCATTTGGTTGGTGTTTGCAAGATGGAAGAGTACTCAGTATTATACGTTTTAACTTTCAAATTTGTATTTCATTAAATAAATTACTTTGATTTTATAAAATTCTTGAGGTTTCTGTCTTGGTAGTCAAAGTTTCAAAACACTTCATAACATTTGCATTCTGAAATCGGACATTTCATATGCAACGATCTAATAGTTACAGCCTGTACAGTGTGTAGCCATTAGAGACTACAAAGGTATCAATAAGCATCAACTTTCTTCTCCTTCTAAGAGATGATGAACGACAAAGAAGTTCCAAACACTGTAACCATAAAATAAATCATAGTCCGCCGGGTCAATTTAGAGAATATTTACTTCGCATAAAAATCTGCAGTCTAGCAATGTCTTTTAGGATAAAACGTGTATGCGCTGCAGGCCTTGGACACGTAGCTATCGTTACAAGAAAAATGCAAACGCGCTCAGATCGAAGAACGCGATTAGCCTGGGCGTATGCAAGCGGGGCACGGGCAAAATTGCACGGCTGGCCGTTCATCGCGATCCGGTATCTTCGTGGAAGGTTCGCCGGTCCCGTCTCGGTAGAAGAGGGTAGCCTTTCCCGCAGCTGTAAAAATCGACACCCGTCGGGACGTGCATTCAATTACAGCGGCGGAGGCTCGCAGAAATTTAATCAATCATCTAGCGACGCATTGAAATAGCTCAACAGCATGCCACGGGGGCGTCATCGTTCAAATCCGTGCTGCGTCTTCCGTCCATTTTCCTCTCCCGACCGTCCTTTCGGGCGAGCCCACGCGGAATTCTACGGCTTATTACTAACTGCACCACTAACCCCTCCCACGATTAGTGCTCGCAATTTGCATCGTTTTGGAGATCTCTCGTACTTCTCCCGAGGCATTTCGACCTTCTTGATATGCCATGATCATAGAATCAATTGATTTCGTGACTGACAAAGATAGGACCCCAATAACAAGCTTTTACGATGCTGCACATTTCATTTGAAATAAGATAAAAAATAATAATATGAAATGAACGAATTATTTCAAATCCTTTATCATTCTTATTTGATAAGTAACATTTAAAATATTCTATAAACTGCTAACAATTCAACTGTTGTATGAGAAAGCAGGTTAACTTTCAGGTGCACAATGTAAAAAATATACCTAGAATAAAAATGTGCTAGGTTGAAAGAAATATCTGGATTCTAGAATTAAAATTACTTCGAGTGCAAAGTGTCAAAAGTCGTGACCTTCACTTTCTTCATCACAACTCCGACTAATAGCACTTTTAAAAAAAGTTTTTTTACACATTATTTAGTAAACTAACCTTCTAACATCTCCAAAAAACTCAAGTCATTTGGACCAATTTTAAAAAAGTTATTCGTTTTCAAATGGTGGTCTCAAACTTTTGTCTGCTACTATATTAACTTTTATGCAACAAGCCAAAAATAATCTCGATATTTAGATATTTTTAGTGGTTTCATCTAAATCAGCATTTTGGTTCGTCTTTAGAGGCACGATCTAATACTTTTTACCAAAAGACAATTTAATGACAAGCTTTTACAAAAAAAAAAACGCAATAAAAATGTAGAAACTACTTTTAAAGTTATTAGCAGAATGGCAGACGTTGGAGTACGATACGCAGCCGCGGCGTTTACTCTGAGCGATAAGGGCGCGTGATCGCTGCGATTGAAAGTCTGATTTCCGTTCCTTGAGCGGAACGTAATGACATACTGATAAAGAGCACACGGCGGCATATGCTTGCCGATATCACGAAACGGCTCTCCGGAGAGTCTGGTATCGGTCGCGGATAAGAAACGCGCACACGTGCGATCGCGCTTCGAGTCGCGTCCGCTCATATAGGTTCATTTAGTTTTCGCCGGAACGAGCTGTGGGAACGACTCGATAATAAGTTCGCACCGAACGTCCGATTCTCGGTGGGCAATGGTCAACCGGAAGTAATCATGATGTTACAACGTCCTCGTACCTATTCCATGGATAGCAGGATTTTTTAGGAGACCACATTTGAAAATTACGCACATTGATTTGCAAGGGCCGGTCGTACAGATAGTTGCTCTTTTATTAACCCCTTGTGCTATAATATCGAGCCAAGCTCGTGACGAAGACTTCGAACAGAATCTGCTAAATATGTATGTATGTAGTTAATTCCTTTTAAGTTGAAATGAAATTCTGTTTTATTGTAGTCAATATTTAGCCATTGGAGAATATGTGGGGATACGATAAATATAAACTTTCCTTTTTTCCTAGTGGGTTATAAACGTCAAAGAAGTTCTAATCATTGTAATAGTAGTGCAAGGGGTTAATCGGAGATTGAAAGAGTTGTGGTACTTTTTAACAGGTTCTGTGTAAAAGATAGACCATTTTTAAGACTGAGTGCCAGCTGTTATGGCCCAAAAATCCATAAATTAAAAGTAATTTATTTATCGGAATAAAAGTTGAAAAGTTAAGACGTGGGATACTGAAAGTACTCTCTTAACCTTCTTGCATTTTGTAGATTCTATCCATATTTGCTACAGTCAATACAATATTGTCAAAGTTTATTTATAAATCTTGACAATTAATTCATTTTCCTGGAATGTTAATTTTGTTGGTATCTAAATGTGATGATAATATTGTACAATATTTTACTGGAATGTGTATAATGTCATAAGTAATCTGTGGATCTTTATGCAAAATATAGATTGACCAAGTAAATTGTAAGCAAACGAAGTCAAATGAAAATGTATTTTCTCTTGCAAGCTTCTAAAGAAGTAATATAACATAACAATATAATATATTATAACACGACAATATAATATTACAAGAATCGTAATATAAGAAAACATATAAATCTGAACAGAATGATTTTAAAAACAGAAGATACAATGAGGATCAAAATTGAATCAATGAAATAATTTCTGCAAAAAATCATTTGTTTACTTATTAGGACAGAATGCCAAAGTCTCAAGAAGTGATTTTACATTAATTTTAGTTTGCGAAATGATTAATATTCTAACTCTGTAACATTTAGTTTACTAGTTACAGTATTTTATCATTATTTTAAAATTGTTTTGAAGCAATACAATATTCTATACTATAGTTCAAAATGTGCGAAAAATCGTGGAAGTTCTATCTTGGAAAAACTCAATTTCCAAAAGAAGGATAGACACGGGATAAAATATCTAGGGCAAACGTAACTTCCCGTCTCCGAATAAAAGTTCCCCCCGATGGTTGCTCGCCGAGTGGAAATGCTAGTTTTATTCGGCCCCGCAATAAAGCATGGGACTTTTCCACACGACCCCCCTTCCGTGAGAGATTTTCGCCCGTAACTCTTCCACGACGGAAATATTTCGCCTCTTTTCCAGTCGTTTTACGATCGTCAAACATCAGACACAGTCGACATCGTTCGGCTTAAATCATCGCGCTGCGCCGCGCCGCACCGGGAGGATAGATGCTCGTCCATTCTGTGTGCACATCCACGTTTGGTATCCCTGCGAGGCGCGAGATACCATATTTCACGGTCGCTTTACTGCCGAAACGTGTCTTTACACCGATTTACCTCTTTGCAAACGCGTACACTCTCTCGCGCGATGAGTTACTGCCGGCGATCGTAAACGCTCTGCACAATGTGCCGGGGACGGCTTTAATTCGCGAACATGGAAATTGAATCGTGGAAATTCGTCGAATGGGTTTTTGGCAGAGAACGAATAAAAAGTTCATTCCTGGCTGGTCTGTTTCGCAAAAGTTGAACGCGTTCGCATGAACTTGTGTGCGGACCATAAACGAAAGAATGGAAGCACGCTGAGCACGAAGTACCTAACAGACTGTGGCTTGAATTTTCATATTCTTTACGATTCCAGTGCACTCGCAAACTTTTATATCATGAGATTTATGGCAGGGTTCATACGAATCCCCATTTTTCGGATGGTAGATACGTGTAAGTCGTACTCTTGTGAATTATTAGACTGTTGCGTATGAAATGTCCGATTTGTAACGGTAACTTGAGGCAAACATAACTTTTATCTAAATAAAACTCATTTATTAAAGTAAGAATCATTGTAATCGTCATATTCAAATTGTGTGGTCATTCACGTTCTTCATTTATGAGATTGTCATCTCTATTTTGGAGCTTTTTCTATCATTGAGTAACAGTGCGTTCATTTACTACCATATTTTGGCTAAACATCACATAATGCTGTCGGCAATATGTTAATTTTCTTATACACGACGATCATGTCGACTGATATTGAAATAAATCTTATTTAAAAACACAGTTGGATATGTAAATAGAAACTGAAGATAGGACTTCAAAGATCAGCTTTGTACCTTCAAATGATATATAAGAAACCTGCAGATTATAATAGTATTTCTTGATTAAAACGCTTCATAACAGTTGCATTCTGAAATCGGACATTTCATATATGTAACAACCTAATGGAATCAACCCTTTGCATATAAAACTGTTTTAACACGTTGAAATTAGGTTTAGAAATTAACTGTTAATTAAATATATTGCAGAAAATTAATTTTTATTAGAACCAAATGATGCAGGAGGATTAACCCTCGCTGGCTTCTCAGAAATTGTTGCATAAAAGATTTTATGCTATTATCTCATCTATTTTTGCATTACACTTTGAATCAACAAGTTCATTTATAATGTCACATTTTAAAGAAATTCATTTTATAACACTTACAGAAATATTAATCATTTCACACCATGTGAAAATAGTAAATGGGTGAATTTCTACCCTGAGTAACATATGAGGGTTAACGGAATAATCAATATGATAAACTCTATCTTTCTAGTTTTAATTTCATTAACTAAATTACTTTGATGTTGTTGGGTTTTCTGGGGAATGTAATTTAGCATTAAACATGTTAACACCGGTATTTAATACCATACAGTATTTGCTCATACTGTAATTAAATGTTTAGCAATTTGAGAATTGTTTCAAACTATGGCAGGCTGGTATTTCGTGCGAAAGGCTAATATTAGAGTCAAGGACCTAAAAGTTAATTTATTACTTCACGCTTTTCGTGAACACATGTGTTGTTTGCGTCTCGTACGTATACTACTCAGCAACGATTAACATCGAATAAATCTACTAATTCACTGCGTGAGTCAAAATATTTTTATTTTGAGATAAAAGATTATACCCTCTAATTATGATATTTAAAATTATGATCTTTTATTTTAAATGTATATTTAATCTTTAATAATCTGTAATAATATTTATTTAATAATAATATTTATTTTTCGTAGCGCTCACATAACATAATATCTTAAAACCTTATTCTTAATATCAAATGAGACATTTTGGTTTCTAATTTGTATACGGATTCTAAACAAATTAGAACATTTAGTATTTGAAATAGCATATTTTCTATCAACCAGAATCGCTTAATTATTAGATTGTGGAACATTATTAAACATGCTTAAAACTCTTACAAAACTGTAATGTAAAAATACAGTAGTATTGAATATTGTTTTATTTCAGCATTAAACCTATCAACAACGATCAAATAACCGGTTTCAGGTTTTTTATTTTGACATAGCTGAAATTATAAAAACCACCTTGGAAATGATTGAATATATTTCTTAGCTAAAGCATATATTACAATAAGAACTACTAAAATTCTGCATAAATTAAATTTTGTCATTCTTATAAATAGACTGTGAATTTTATGCGTTTATAATCAAAGTAAATAAGCGAGACTTAAAGAATACTGATATATTATTCCCAACTTATCACAATTATTAAAGGAATAAATGAATTTCTAAGAAAGGTCTAAACGATTCTAGTATATTCTAGTATGCTCTAGTACCTATATGTATTCCAGTGTATTCTAGTATATTATAGCATGTTCTAGTTTGTTCCAGTACATTGGTGGATATTTATTTGACTCTTGTTGCTTGTAATTGATGTAGAGAATCTTCATTTTTCAAAAACACCCCCAGTCTACTTACGATATAACACAAACAAGCCACTTATTGTGCTCGGTAAGTTTACTGCTAAACATTCAAGTTTTGCGTGTACTGCTTATAAAAGTGGTTAAAAGAAACTCATCAACATCGCTTATCTTTTGATTGGCTATATCTTTGCGATGAGAATATAATTGAATGTCTCATCAGAAGTTTCTTGCCGCTCTAACTATGTTAGTTCTTGCCCCCGTCGTGTCGCGTCGCTTTTCCGTTCACCAGAGGGATACATTTCTCGTCGACTTGATTAAAATGTAAATTTCGTTTTCTATTCAATGAACGTGAACGATCGTCACTCGCTTTTGCATACTGTTTTCCATTCTTATTCCGACTTCTGGTGGATTTATTTGCTTTTGACAAATTGTTTCTTCTTAGCCCAGGAGCGAGCATATCCGGTAAGAAAGCTTGGGGAAGAAATTGCCGGCAGATCCGCGGCGAGCTCTGCTCAAACCGGTCGTATTAGGTTCCAAGTTCTCCGGACGAATAAAGTCGCAACTTTATTCCTGTGTCATCCCCTTGCCCCCCCCCCCCCCCCTCTGCCGCATAATTCACCCCGAGGATTTTATTACGAGTCCGAGACCATGATTTTCTTACCTCGACGTGGATAAATTTATTTTCTGAGACGGGTCGAGGGTTAGGTTCGTGGCACGCGATCAACGTCGCCCAGTTAAGCTGCTGCTTCGTGGAGGGGATACCGTGGAACATTTTTCAGGTTATTAATCTTTTCGTTTGTCAACCGACGAAAATACTTCGAATTTGAAGAAACAATGACCTTCTCCTAATCCTCGAAACGTTTAACCTCTTGCCGTACGATTTTCTTTGCTGTTCCGATCATTAGAACTTCTTTATATCGAAGAATTTATTAAAAGAAGAAGACAATCGACGTTTATCATGTATCTACATTTGCTTCAGTGCTTATACACTACTCTACAAAATTAAAGAATCACTATATTATACCTGAAAAATTGATCATTTTTAAACTCCTATAACTTTATGTCAAAAAATTTTTTAACATATTGTCTGTGCTCATTTCAAAGTGGTAAGTTCCTGCTTTTACACCCTCGAACTTTTTTTTTCAAAGATTCTTTATTATTGTAACACAGAATGATAAACCGTAGTAGATGCCTTTTTCATGAAATCTTACAAATCCAAACGATTCGATGAAGTTGAAAAATTGTTTTCCGCATTCGTTTTAATGTGACCTTATAAAGGGAGGTTTCCCCTTTACAATGACTTTTTAAAAATCGATTTACGATTTTTTGTCACGATTTTACTACAATTTAAAGAGAAAGTGTAGTTCGTACGATTTCTCGAAAGAAAAATAGGAACTTTAATTTCTGGCTTTATTGCTGACAAAAGTGGATCTTTGAAAAAATTATGTTCAAATGCTTCAAAGTAGACATTTCACCATTTGACACAAACCTAGTTGGGGTACAGAGCTGAGCATTATCCAAATAAACGATTTGAAAGATAATAGTTAAGATAATATATTATTTTATTTGGTTACATGCTATTTGAAATAATCACATGTTATTTTATTTGAACAGACAAATAATTTTCTTTTAGATTACTTCGTTATTTGGAATTTATTTGACATAATTTTTCATTTCATTTTTAATTTGTTAAAATAGTTTTCCAATAAAAGTCTTTAATAATGTTTAATTCTATCTCAACAGTGTCGTCAATTGCATCGTAAATACAGATTTCTCTATTGTATAACATCTCATCCATATAACTCATTGTGAGATAATGTTACTGCTATACAACTTAGTTGATTCATTTGTTAAATTCAACATTTTATGTAAACTGATTTATTTTATTTGTGTCAAGTATTTTCAATAAAAAACTATTCAAAAACAGTTCATTTGAGTTAAATACAAAATAAAAATACTTTTCTTTATGTTATATATCAAATAAAACTGATAGAGTATTTGAAACCATTTATTATCTCAAATTATTATTCTTTATCTTGTTTCAAATAAAATGTGCCCAACCCTGTTGGAATATTGTATGTTCTTTTACAATCAATATTATAACAGAATCCAAGCTCCAATCACATTACATTTTTCAAGAAATCTTTTCCTTTATTGAAATGTTTATATTAATTCAACTGAATTTAAAATGATTCAATGAAAACGTCAGCACTACACTAGCAATAAAGATAAAATATTTCAGAGCCGTTTGTAGCTAGAAGGAAAAGCTACAGCTGTATATTTTTCGATTGAAATTTATTTATTGTTCAAGTAAAACCTCGAAAATAATTTAAAGAAGAAAATTGCTCTCGGTGCAGCCATCGAAACGAGAGAGAAACTCGTTTGAGCACCGTGGAAAAAATTATTACCGTAGATTAGTCCACTCTGCCTTCTTGCGACAGACCTAAAGTGACTGTCATTATGCCTTGCGGTAGTGTTGTAGCTCTGACTAACGAGCGCACGCTGCACCATGTCCGCAGCTGTGTTATCGCACGGCGCAGCCTTAAAGTTCTTGCATTTAACCTACTTATACAGTTTCCTCGCGAGGAACGGACTACAGTCCACGACAATCTGTTTAATTGCACGAAAAAATCCTTACCATTAGCAAACTTTTTCCACCATTTACTGCACGTTCCCGTTCAACCATCAATCCTGAACTTTTCTAGAAATTCTCTTTTGCGTCCTTTGTTGCACTTTATTAACGATAACCATAGCAGTTCGCGTTTTATTCTTCCTGGTAGTTGTCTATAATACCACGGTTTTACAGCAGTTCTGTTATACCTTATAACTTGTTTGCGATAAACTAATCAGTAAAGGTGCGCAGCTCGCGGACCTTCCAAGTAAAAGCGTTCAAATAAATATTACAAACAAAATAAATAATAGTTTAAAACATGTATTAATCCGCACACGTAAAAATAGTTGCAGAAAAGATCCTCCTGCAGCTTTCTCCCACTTTCGTTCTACACTTTAATTCGAACATTTTTAATTTCATTGCAAATAAATAAGTAATAAAATAAGAGATTCATCGGAGGAGCATATGAGAGTTAATTTCTTTCTGCAAAATAATCACTCTTCGAAATCATACGTATATTCATCAACATTCAAAAGATTCGAGTTTAATTTAATCAGGGATGGGCATTTTTGTCTCAATTGAGACAAAACCATCCCCACCAGCATCCGCCGTTACCATAGAGCAGGGATGGGCACGATAGGGGCCTCTAAAACACCTGCATCTCCCACCAACCTCTCTTTCATGCGCGAGGCCTGCGCATTGTTCGCGACGGGTGAAGCTCTTCCTTCCTCTATGGTAACAGCGGATGCTGGTGGGGGGCAGTGGGCGCTATGGTGGGGACGGTTTGTCTCAATTGAGACAAAAATGCCCATTCCAGGCCTCGCGCATGAAAGAGAGGCTGGTGAGAGAATCAGGCGTTTGAGAGGCTCCAACCGTGCCCATGCCTGACGTACATGAAAAATAAAGTGAGGTTATTTATTAGGATTTTTTTTATTGTACAGTTATAACCTCCAGTGAGAGGTTATTCTGTAGTCTGTATTACATACATAATATTACAAGAATCTTATTTTGAAGGGGTAGGTAATCTAATAAATACATAATTATATATGCGTCCTATACATGACACTCACAGATTGAAATTTATATATAATTTGCGATTACAGGGATTTTTTCTTCCCATGTCATGCAATGTTCTACTCCACAGACCTACAAGCATTTTATGTAAGATCTTATGTTCCTTCCTGAAAGATTGTGGATTATCAATATCTTGTGTCTCATGTGGAGGATTAACAAGGTTCTTCGTATTTTTAATCTATTAGAATTCTTGACCAAATTGTTTAATTATTATGCTCTAACATTAATTTAAACATATTTAAAGTTATATAAAAATTCTATTAATATTAAAAGCAACTGGAAAGCCTTGCCTTATGAAAATGCCAACATGGAATTTATTTTGATTTTCCACAATTTTTATTATAGATGTAGATGTTTGAATAGACCTTATACCGTCACTTTTCACAAGAGCATTTTTATAATATAAATGATTGTCACTTGGCCGTAGTGAATTTAGTATTAAGAACAAACAAAGCATGTTTATGAAATGCTTTCGAGTAATATTTTCCAGCAAAGTTAATATTGCTTTCGATAAATTTTTCCGATCTCCTTGGTCTTTAAAGCTCAGACGCAGAAGGGTCATTCGTTTATTGCTCGAATAGTGACTAATTTCACAATAGTCACCGTTTGGTGACTTCTCCAGACGTTCGTGTCAGTTCCTTGAGAGTGCGTGCACACGCAACGCGAGGGGGTGCATTTGTGTGCACACACCAGACCTAATAAAACGAGACTGTTCGTGACGCAGGGCGGGGCTCATTAGTTAATTAAACAAACTGTGGGTCACGTGCACGCGATAGAAGGTTACAGTTCCCTTTTGTTGACGCTGACTTCTTGCTTCGGTAAAACGTACGATTAACTTTGCCAACAGTTTCGCGTGCAGGCTCACTGCCAATTTAAGACACAATAAGAATCAACGTTAATACTAAACGTAGTTTAATACTTAAACGATATTTAAAATATTAATTGACGATAAAAATAGATTGACAAACCCGGTAATATTAAAATACAAGAAACCATAATATTTTCAAATTCGATTTTCTCGAAAACGAGACGTCACATGAAAAACATTATTCCATATTTTCGAATCACCCCCTCAAATACAATTTTAAGAACTTCCTCACAAATAAAGTATTTTATTTTTAAAAGTGCACGTATCATTTCAAATAAAATAGACAATTTATTATTCACTATTTGAAATAGTATACTCCTCAGTTCTGATGTGAAATTGACACAACGGTAAAAAATCAATCTGATGAAAAGATGAGTTATCAACGTTGTGAATTCTTTCTTGAAAAATGAAACCCTAAGGCACAATCAGATAAGGTTAACCTTTGGACTATTCTTACAATTATATAATTGATGATGTTTAGAATTATTTACTGCTTTATTTATGAATTTTTTAAACATATTTTTTTGGAGCCTACTTGTTGTAGATATGTTAGTATTTGTTTTGTTTCTAATGTAATAGTTATTCATTCAGTTTAATCGCCGAAATCCGAATAATAAAATGGCCGACACCGCTGTCGGAGGGTCAAAATAAGATTATACACGTCGTTTATGACTAATAAAGTGAAGTGTAGAACATACTATTCGTTCAGAATCAGTAGAAAATGTGTTAAATTGACGATAAGAGCACATTTATTCATATTATTATTCAAAGTCGTGGTACATAGTATGATATTCAAGGAGTGTAAAACATTATTTTGCTCAATTGATTCAACATTTCATAAAAGCGGTGGGTTATAAAATAAATTTTATGCCCGGTATTATTCAAAATTGTAGTACGTAGTATAATATTTAATATTATGATATTAAACTCGGTCATTTCTATACCGCACACACGAAATATCAAGATTTTTAAGTGACGCTTGGTATTCAATTGACCTTTATGTGAATTATGATATTTCAAGAATAGTTGCTTGCGTTTCCCACGTCTTCTCAGCAATGTTATCGGAAACCCGAATTAAGTATTAAACAAAGAATCTGCCAATGAAATTTACTAATAATTTTCCGATACAAATCGCATAGCAATTTTGAGCACATTTTGTTATCGGAATTAAACAGAACAATAAATCCATTCCACCCATCGCTGAGTTTGTTTGCACTGTAACTATAGTTTCAAAGGTAATAAGAGGATTGAGAAAATTGGGAGACAGCAAAATAAACGCACGCTGCACTTACTCATGAATTCTAGCCGCCTAGAGAGGTTGCGGCAGCTTGAGAGCGATGGAATAATTAATCAACGAGAAAAAAATGTCCTTTTGTTCGCTTTTAAGTGACAGAGTCCTCGCCTCAAGCACGCTCGATTCGAGCGTTCGATTGTTCAACAGACATTGTTTGATTTACGCTACCCGAGGCTCATTTAAATACACTTTAATACACACGCATAGGCCCTCCTCTGAATTTACTGTGCAATTGCAATTGGAACTAATGTGTCGTTTGCTAACGCCATTTTTGCGATGAATGCGGAGGTAGTGGCGTGGTATAATGAATAGATCGTTTACGTTAAATAAAGTTTCCTCAGTGTACTTTACAAAGACTGCAGTTCATTTTCCACATCAATGATTTCAATACTCCAGCGTGGAAATAAACGCGTTATCGAAATTGTGTTTCATCGGTTTTCGCGTATACGGTTACATACAAATGCGAGAACGTCCACGGACGAATAATGGACAGAAATATCGCTTCAGAAAAACACATACCTAATTAGGAAAACTGTACAACGATTTTAAAGTTTGTTTGTATATAAAAATCAAGATATTTCAAAACATTTTATCGGAACTCCAGAGATGTGTGTTTTAATTTGTATTTTCGCCCAGACTGGGATAGAAAAACGCATATCGATATTCTGGTGATAATTGAAAGTTGCATAATTTGCTGCGTGGATGAACTTGATAAACGACATGAATACGAGATATTTTTGCACGAGTATCGAAGCGATCGATGTTACACTTATTTCCACACGTGTCATCGACACGGGGCGATGCTACAGTGTCGCGGAATCGACAAAAATTGACAAACGTTCGCAAGAAATCGAGGAAATTGGACACCTGAGAACGACACACGCACTCGCCGATTTCGCAACCCTTTGGAAACGACAAAATCAGCATGCGAATTTTTTGACCCGATGAAATTGAACCAGCCAATGGCTTTGGTCGCCTTGTAGGTGAACAACTGCCAGTTCTGGCGAATCGCGAAGACCGGTTTTTCCTTCGCAATTGGCTAAATATGACGCAGCTGCCGGCGTCAGATTCATTGCCAATAAAAAGTACGGCAGAGGTTACCCGAGCTCTCATTAACACTCGTTGGAACGCGCGAAATATTTGAAGCCGCAATCCTACTTTGTTCTTTCCTGTTCCTTTATTTCGCTCTCGGAGAAAGAGATAGAGAGGGGGGGGGGACTGTTTGCCCTGAGGGCCGACAGCCCGATTTGTTCAGCTCGCCAGCTCGGCTAATTAATTTACTAATTATCGCCGTTTAATTGGTAGAGCGTGAAATGCTTGGGTGTTCCCTGAGAACGGGAGTGCGTTTTAATATTCGCGACGGCGCAGAAGAAGGTCTTCTGCCCGGAGAATAAATCGAGACCACTGGGTAACGTTGAACCTATTATTACGCCTCGAAACGAGGCTTCACGTTAATTAATGCGACAACTACAACGCAAAATGCCGACACTTGCTCAGTTGTGACCCGATGAATCGTAGGCAGGGTTGGGGAAAAATAGATATTTGAAACAGATAAATGGAAATTAATATTTTTATTATTTCGAGTGATACAAGATTTGGCAAATACATTTTTATGGAAATAGTAATTACATAAAGAAATAGTTATTTCAAATATATATTTTAATCTTTACTCGTACAAATACTACTGTGAAATGAGTATTTCGTTGAAATATATGATACAAATATTTCAAATGATAATATTTCCATCAATTGCTATTCGAAATACTATTTTAAAGTAAGCACTATTTAACTTCAGCTTGTTTTTAACTTCAGTTAGAGTTTTATGGATAATATAATAGATTTACAGTATTTCATCGTTAATTGTCGTGATATTCTGAACCATAATTGTCGCAAAACAGTGCCTCCTTCCGCGGGGTATACCCCGTGAGGGGCCGTGAAGCTCGAGAGGCCTCAGTCGCCGAGAAGTGTAACATCCCGACTAGAAATTCAGTTAGGCATGCCTAAAAACGAATGTGGACCTAATGCGGCAAGACTGGGGTACGCTTAAGTTGGGCATTCCTAACAAATGCCACATACGGTCCAAATTCGGATGGCCGGGCGCACGCCTAGATTGGATATTCCTAACAGATGCCACATATGGTCCGAATTCGGATGACCGGGCACATGCCTAGGTTGGATATTCCTAACAGATGCCACATATGGTCCAACTTCGGATGACCCAGCGCTTACCTAGGTTGGATATTCCTAACAGATGCCACATATGGTCCAACTTCGGATGACCCAGCGCTTACCTAGGTTGGATATTCCTAACAGATGCCACATATGGTCCAACTTTGAATGGCCGAGCGCACACCTTAGTTGGACATTCCTAACAGATGCCACATACGGTCCAACTTCGGATGGCCGAGCGCTTGCCTAGGTTGGGTATTCCTAACAGATGCCACATACGGTCCAACTTCGGATGGCCGAGCGCTTGCCTAGGTTGGGTATTCCTAACAGATGCCACATATGGTCCAACTTCGGATGGCCGAGCGCTTGCCTAGGTTGGGTATTCCTAACAGATGCCACATATGGTCCAACTTTGAATGGCCGAGCGCACACCTTAGTTGGACATTCCTAACAGATGCCACATACGGTCCAACTTCGGATGGCCGAGCGCTTGCCTACGTTGGGTATTCCTAACAGATGCCACATATGGTCCAACTTCGGATGGCCGAGCGCTTGCCTAGGTTGGGTATTCCTAACAGATGCCACATATGGTCCAACTTCGGTTGACCCAGCGCTTACCTAGGTTGGATATTCCTAACAGATGCCACATATGCTCTAAATTCGGATGGCCGAGTGCATGCCTAGGTTACAGATTCCTAACAGATGTCACATATGGTCCATCTGTGGATGGTCGAGTGCACGCGACTCGAATAAAAATTGCGAATAATTTTTATTCGTTGCGTTATTCGACTACATTTTTATTCGAATAAAAATGTAGTCGAATAACGCAACGAATAAAAATTTATTCGCAGTTTTCATTCGCTCAGTTATTCAAATGAAATCTTATTCGAATAATGTCCAACTCTGTCTGGCGTCGACCATAATCTATGGTCCATATATTTTTTTTCTTAAGTACTTCCATTGTAGATTAGCATCGAAACACACAATATATTTGCTAAATAAACACAAACATTTTATTGTGAAACAATATATATTGTGGAACAAATATTTTTCCATGATAAACATAAAATATTTCCTGCATATTTAAAAAAAAAATTCTGTTTCTATTATTAAATAAAGATTCGTTTTATAACGACAAAAAAATATTTTTTTCATAATATGACAAATATTATCTGTATGTTAAAAAAAAAATTCTATTTCTAATATTACATAAAGATTCATTTTATAATAAGAAGAAAATATTTTTTTCATAATATGAAATAAATATTATCGGTATATTAGGAAAAGATATTCTATTTCTAATATGAAATAAAGATTCATTTAATATTTAGAAAAAAATATTTTTCTCGTAACATGAAATAGATATTTCTTGCATATTTAAAAACAAATATTTGTTACTTAATATAAAATAAATATTGTATGTATATTTAAATATTAAAAAAAAAGGTTGAATCCCTTTTTAATATAGTATGAATATGTATACAATATTTTGTGCTACTAGGGCGATGAGTAGACTGAAGAATCGGGTAACTCGGAACAGTTTCAAATTTTTCCGAGCGCAACCGAGACTCGACGCCGGGTTACCATGGGGCCATAAAAAAGACAAACAGAGCTAGGCCTAAACGAAGTCGATTATCATTTTCCGTATTTCTTGTCGGATCTTAATGGAAGTACTTTTTCCTAATATTTACCGTGTAACAAAAAAGCGTTGTTTCAAATTATTGGTATAAATTATATTTTCTCTGCAATTCTGACTGATTGCAATTTCTCACATAACTTTCTAACATTTTCAATTCGTTTATGTTCAACTTATAGTTCAATACAATATCTGTACGTATTCAATTGCGGACGCAATAATTAGATAACTATTGGTCTACAGAATCGTTTGCTGCAAAGAGCAATTCAATGTCTTTTATGGTAACTTCACAATATTTGTTTTTAGTTAAAAAATAAGATTTTTCTCAGAGTCCAAAAGCTGTGCGTGTAGGAGAAAAGTGAGGGCAGATTCGGAATCAGCGCAAAAAACTCTATCAGAATCACCGGATAGTAATTGCACAACATAATAAAAGTTAAAATTTAGCAGAAAAATCATCGAGGGGTTTCTTCGCCGACTTCGAATACATCCACGAATACTTTGACGAATACATTGACGAATAAATCCACTAGAAACGGTCCGAATACTATCGCGTTTCGTCTTATTTGAATCGGAAGAACGCCACGAACTGGTTCGTATCACTTCCACGAAAAAATTATGACAATCACAAAAGTTTATCAGTTCACTTGTCAGTGGTGTCATGTCGATATACCTGTCTGGCCCTCGGGTTGTCCACCCGTGTTTATTGCACCGCTTGGCCACAGCTACAGGGGCCTTCGTCGCCTCGACGTTCCGGCAGAATATAATCAAGGAGTACGCCTTGCACATTTTCCAAAATAACAGAGACTAATAGCACCGAATTACCCGTTGTAACAATATTTCCAGAAAGCTGTTACTCTCCGTTAAAACTTTTAGCATTTTATTAACCTATTGTCCACATTTGGTAACCAGATGTCAAACTATCGTCGAGTCCTTTATTTCCGCTTGCTTTATTCGAATCAAGGCGCTTTTCTGGTTTATTGCCTGCTACGGTACTCCCTTGGGACACATTTTTCTTATGAATTTCTAATGAGTTATAAATCATGTAGCAACTGTGCGAATACTTATTGCTCTTACATTTCGGACAATATTTTGTTTTTTCTGGATAACTTTGTAAATTATTCAACCAACTAATACGTACGGTCAGACGGTACGGAGACTCGCCATTAACATATAGTCAGGTATCGTCCCACTCCTCCTTCCGGGTAGGCGTCCTTTAGAGCTACAGGAAGGGGCCTGAACAATCGAAGGTGTCCTGATTGCGAATTGAAAGGTTCGGCAGGAACGAATTAGGGCATTAACGCCCTCTCGTTTTTAGAGGACCTCACGGACATCGCGTTAAGACTGGAAGTCAACATTACTCAGTTCAGTTCCTACACTAGGACCGTGACTACTGTCCAGTTCTTCGCATAGTCTGACTATCTTTCAATCAGTTTCACGCCCTCAGCATTGCGCCTTTCTTGTCCAGCGATCGGGACAAGGCAAGTTGACGAAACGCGATTCTTCGAACACGAAAATACTCGCTAGCGTTCAGTGAACCGGCTACTCAAAATTATTTTGACGGTTTGTTAATACAACAACATTCGCGAGTCGACGCGTCCGCGGTCTAATTTAGACACTAAACTAGATTGTTCTAGTCTAGAACAATCATCCGCGCGTCATTAACGAGTGTATAGACTGAAAAGTGAATTAACATAAATTGTTTTCCGCTACGATGTCGGATGACATGCGAAATTTGAAAACTCGCGAACTCACACGTCTCAGAGTACAACGACTTCGTAAGCGTCGTAAATTATTAAGTGATCAGCAATGCACAGAATTTATAAATTCGGAAGCAGATGCGATAGTGATGTTGGAAAATAGTGAATCAAGAATCTATGCAGAACGTGGGAGCGAAAATTCAGATAGTGTCGTGTCGGATGTTGTACAAGTTTCACAAGTTGATCGTAATACACCACAAGTAATTAATGATGATATTGTGTCGTCAGAGGGAGACGAGACAAGGGAAGATACAGGACATAACAGTGGAAATAATCATACAGAATCTTTTATACATTATCAGAATACAAGCGCTAAGACGACAGAAGTAACTGCAAAGAATTGTCAAGAAAGTGGCTTTAATGACATACGAGATATACGCGAATGGGCTCTCATGGATCCGCCAATACCACATACTCGACTAGAAATATTGATGGACATATTAAGGAGACATTCTTATCCTAATTTACCTAAAACAGCCAAGACATTTCTAGATACAACATCCACAAATTATATCACCGAAAGCTTTAATAACACCAATGATGAGTTTGTATACTTTGGGATAAGTAAAGTTCTGGAGAAATGTGTAAATCCAGAGATGCATAAAAGTAGTGATATACCACTAATGTTCAACGTTGATGGTTTACCATTATTTAAGTCGAGCAGAGTACAGTTTTGGCCAATTTTATGTAAAATTTTTCATGATCCTGACGTTTATCAACCATTTCCTGTTGCCGTTTATTGTGGACATGGAAAGCCAACCAATATGGAACGATATTTGGAACAATTTATAGACGAAATTAACGATCTGCAACGTACTGGCATTGCTATAGATAATAGAACATTTTCTATATCTATCAAAGCTTTTATATGTGACAGACCTGCGCGTTCGGTTGTGAAATGTATTAAGGGTCACGCAGGATATTGGGCCTGTGAAAGATGTACGATACGTGGCAAAAGATATAAAAACCGGATCATTTATCCATTTATAAATGGTAAGAAAAGAAGTGATTTATCATTTAGACATCAAACTAATGCACAACATCATATAGGAATATCTCCTTTGCTTCGCTTATATCCGAAAATTGATATGATCAGTCACTTTTTGTTGGACTCTATGCACTTATTATATTTGGGAATTATGAAAAAACTATTACACTACTGGATAGATGGAAATGTGAAAAGGTTGAAGCTGAGTGATCGTGCTAAGGTGCAATTATCAAATTTACTAAAAAGAATAAAAGTACCTGCTGAATTTCAACGAACGACTAGATCACTAACAGAGTATCATAAATTCAAAGCCACTGAATACCGATTTTTATTGTTATACGCAGCTCCTGTTATCTTCAAAGAAATTTTACCAACTGACATATACAAACATTTATTACTCCTACATACTGGTTGCAGAATCTTATCGTCTAAAGAATTAGCCGTGAATAAATGTAAATATGCTAGATTGTGTTTAACGAAATTTGTGACCAAAGCACCATTTATATATGGAAATGAATTTATGATTGGAAACGTACATAATTTGATCCATCTTGCAGATGATGTTAAAAATATGAACTGTTCTCTGTCCAATATTTCCAGTTTTCCATTCGAAAATGCTCTAGGAAAAATGAAACGACTTCTTCGAAATGGAAATAAGCCTCTCTCTCAATTATGCCGTAGATTGAATGAAATGTCTCATATTTGGAACGAAAGAGCTGATACTCCGCCTACAATCCAAATTACTAGACTATTAAGATCAAAAGAATTAGAGAATAAAATACTAGTTAAACGAGTTCAATATAAAGAGGCACTACTAACCACTACATTTCCCAATAATACAGTTTTATTGAATAGCAATGAAATCGTACAATTAGATAGTATGTGGTTATCCCCAAACGATGACGTAAATCGTATCAAAATTACAGGAAAGATATTGAAGAAGAGAGAGGCACTTTATTCCTATAATGCTTGTAATTCACATCATCTCCAAATATGGAATGTTAGCGGTAGAAATACGAACACTATAATGTGTAAAATTACCGATATTAAAAGCAAAATGGTTCCATTTGATTTCAGTGATGGGGTTAGAGAACAAATTTTGGTAATGCCTCTACTGCATATGTGAAGTGCATACAATATCAAAAGCATAACGTATATTATTAAAAAATATATCTATTACGATGTAATATAATTATTAGTGTTTCAATAATGCTACAGTCAGAATTGGGCATGTTAGAAAAATACTCCCTCAAATAATGACGACTAGGGGTAAACATCGGCAACGACGGGCCCCGACAGCGTGGTGCCGCGACGGTCGTAAATTGTCCCGGGCCCTTGAAGACGTCATCGAGGAAGGGGACTTTTGAAAATTTAAGATATATGTTTTGTAGATCTATGTTAGTTATACGCATGCTGAAAATTGCATCGAAGTCGGCTAACGCAGGAATAAAAGGCACGCATCGAAAGATGTACGATTCTGTGGATTTTAAGCAGAGACTGATCAAAAGTATATTGTGTATATATATATACAAACGCATACAATGTAACCATATATATATATATATATAGTTAGACGTCGACCGATCAAATCGGCCGACTGTGTGGTTACATTGTATGCGTTTCGTTGGTCCGTAGTCGTCCAAAACGGTTAAAATCGGCTGGTGAAATCGGATGGACTCCAGTGAGACCACTTCGGTCTTCTTCGGGCGACTTCGGCCTACATCGAGCTCTTTCCTCCCAATTCCCCTGATCTAGCAACTGTGAAATGGGATAGTGTTCTGGCGACACTGCATCCAGTGTGAAGTGTGACTGCACCATTAGTTCTTTCAAACGCTCTGAAGAAACGAAACGTGTCCGACGAGAGAAAAGTTTACCAGTGAGTGCAACGTGTTTTCAAGAATGGCTGAAATAACAAGAAATGGTCTCAGGCGTAAACATCAGAAAAAAATAGTGGATAACAAAACAAGTAAGATACTTCAATTTTTAATCATTAATTTTTTGCAGTTTTTTTAGAAAGTGTACCTTTTTAATTGTAAATGCCATTATTTTGTTCTGCTATTCAGTGATTATAATTTATCAATCGACGCAATCATTTAAATCGTCAAAAAATAAAACGATGCATTAAAAGTTTTAGATGAGACAGATTCAGAGATGAATTCTGATACTGTAGAAGACGTCGAGTTCAGAAAGGATAAAAAAAGGAGAAAGATACCACGTGGGAAGAAAGTGATGAACACGGGAAAAGTAAAACGGACAGTTGCCTTGACAGAAAGCTCGGATAGCAACTTTGATTGTAATTCACCGCCGCCGACATTCTCAAACTCAGCGCACCAATCCACATCTGTACAGCCGACATGTTCATGTCAAGAAGAAATAAATTCATTGAAAAGTAATTATGCTAAACTATTAGATAAAGAAATTATTTAAAACAATAAATGGTTCGTCCATTCAATAATGCTTTATAGGCATTTTTACAACCATAACATTTAAATTTATTACAGATTACTTTGAAACAAAATTCACGCAACAGAACGAAACAATGGACGCCAATTTTAAATCGCTGGTCGTCCAAGTAAGTCAACTGGGTAGTCAAATGATTGACCTAAAAACAACCCTGAAAGTGCTGACGGAGAAAACGATCGGTAACGGTGACAATTGCGATTTAACGTCCGATTTTGAGGATAATTGGAGATTTCTTCCGTGTCGTACGATGGAAGAGTTCAACAAATTCGACGAAAGGATTAAAGGGGAGATGGATTTTCGTCAAAAATTAGTAAGCTTTTATACTGTTCTATTTTTTCATATTTATTTATTTATTATATGTAAGTAAAACAAGAATTAATTCTATCGTAAAATTTTTTGTAGGCACATAAATTAATCAATATGGTTAACAAACGTGCAACAATCGTGCGGAACGTGGGCGAAATGTTACGGTTCTGCTTATCCCGAGAACTCGCCCTAAAATGCAACCCGGTGAAGCAAGCCGATGGAAAATTATTCGTATTTGTCAATACGAATCTTTACAATGTTGTGAAATGTATGTTTCCATTTTCCATTTATAAGATTTGTATTAATTGAATTATGAAATAATCTAATGAAATTGATTTTTTATTCCAGCTACGCTGCTGTCCACCTTTTCGAACAATACGAATCCATTAAACGAAAGCGACATCATCAAAGTTGTAGCAACCGTCTTACATCATTGTAGAGATTGGGAAGGAGGGCGAGTTAAACGCCAGACGAAAGGTGCTGTAAACATTCAAAACGCGAACGAGGATACTCTACCTTCAGATTATTCATTTATACAGTGAGTGTAAATATAGGTATTCGTACGCCCTTTAGAACAGAATAACTTTTTTATAATTGTACCAAACAACCTGATTTTTATATAACACGGTCCAACAGCCAAAAAGCCTTTTTGGCTGATTCCGAATCTGGCCTTAATTTTTCTCCTAGACGCACAGTTTTTGAGAAATTTGAGTTAAAAAAACATTTTTCGACTTTGAACAAATATTGTGATGTTATTATAAAAGATATTATAGTGTTCATTACAGCAAAGGATTCTCTAGACTTTCCCGAATCCCGTGATGTTCAATAGTAATACATTATGATTGTTTAAACATATTTTTTAATTTATCCGAAAAAATTAGGGCCCTGCCGAAAATCGAATTACACCACGCGATAGAGCAGACTCTTATCTTGAGAAATCACCCTGTCAGGTTTCAATCATCGACGTTTTTACCGAGCCAGTCAGTAAAATATCATCGCGGAACACGAGTCGCCGCCAGTGGTGATCTGCCATTACCGCGGTCGTTCGACGGGATACGGCGCGGCGCGGCGTAACAGCGATGCAGTCGCTTTGACAGAGCACCACTTGCGGCGACTCGTGTTCCGCGATGATATTTTGCTTTCTAGCTCAGTAAAAACGTCGAAGTTCGAAACCTGATTGGCTGGTTTCTCAAAATAAAAGTCTGCTCTATCGCGTGGTGTAGTTCGATTTTCCGCTGGACCCTAATTTTTTCGGATAAATTAAAAAATATCATCAAAGAAGGGTGCAAAAGTGGTGCATCTCCGTCTTTAATGTTTGTTTAAACATGTTTAAACAATCATAATGGATTACTATTGCACATCACTGGATTCGGGAAGTCTAGAGGACTTTTGCTCTAAAGAATATTATAATATCTTTTATAATAACATCACAATCTTTGTTCAAAGTCGAAAAATGTTTTTTTTCAAACTCAAATTTCTCAAAAACTGTGCGTCTAGAAGAAAAATTAAGGCCAGATTCGGAATCAGCGCAGCAAACTCTATAACAATTGTATAGTGAGAATCGAAAGATCAAAAAAAAGTTTGAATTTGTTGGACAGTGTAATCAATTACAAGCAGTGGTTTACGAAGTGATATGCACAAAAAATTTTCCAAAAATTATAATTTACAAGGTTATTAAAAAAAGGCATTTGTTAAAACATTTTTATTTGGGACCATAATGAAAATTTATAAATATGTATGTTTTGTAGATTTATGTTAGTTATACACATACTAAAAATTTCATCGAAATCGGTTGACGCAGGAGAAAACTACCCGCATCGAAAGATATACGATTCTGTGGATTTTAAGCAGAAATTGATCAAAACTCGTGTAAAACTACGATTTTCGCCATCTTTAACCGCTTGTAGCGCGTGTGTATGTTAATTGATTTCGATGAAATTTTCAGCATGTGTATAAGTAACATAGATCTACAAAACACATATATATATATTTTAAATTTTCATTAAGGTCCCAAATAAAAATGTTTTAACAAATGCTTTTTTATTTTTGCATATGACCTTGTAAAGTATAATTTTTGGAAAATTTTTTGTGCATATCACTTCGTGAACCAATGCTTGTAATTTATTATATAAAAATCAGATTGTTTGGTACAATTATAAAAAGGTTATTCTGTTCTAAAAGTCGTGTGAATACATTTTACACTTACTGTATATGTCGTAGATTTAAGCGCATAGTAATTAAGTTAAGCATAGTATAGATTAAACGCGTGTAGGTTAAGCATTTGTTGTTAATTGGAAGTTGGCGGAGTCGGCTGCCGGGTGCTTTTAAATATAATTATATTTCATTTAATTTCATTTATTAATTTTATTTTGATTTATTAATTTAATTTAAATTTAATTTGATTTAAAATATTTTCCAATAGTAAATGAAAAATGTAATAAAGCGAATTAACTAACTGAATACTACCATAGATCTTATTTTCCTCATGAGAAGACTGCGGATTATTATGTAAAATAAAAATATTGTCAGGTCAATTGTAAGAAACGCAGAAGTTATATAAATATATAAATGCACTTCCTCTATTAATATATTTAATACGTCGAGAATAATATAACGACAATATCATTCACTTCTTGTATTGCCTTTATATAGTTTCCTTTTCCACCAATCCTATTTTTGTAAAAATTCGTGAGATTTCATGAATGTCTCACAATGAGGGCCTAATAAGGCTATCCCAATGTTGCCTAATGCGGTCTGCCGAATTAGATAGTCATTGGGAAAACCCAATGTGGCCCCATACGCGGGTTTTCTAATACGAGCCCCATGCGGCTTTCCCAATTAGGCAGTCGCGGATATTCAGCGTTACATGCCGCATGCTTGCCCAATGGGGCAGCCGCATTAGGGCCTAACTGAAACCCTAATGTGCGCCTAATGCGGTTTGCCTCATTGGATAGTCATTGGGAAAACCTAATGCGGCGTTCCCAATTAGGCAGTCAGCGGTACCTAGCGTTACATTGCGCATTCGCGCCTAATGGGGCTGCCTCACTAGGGCCTAATGACCAAATTAGGCTAGCCCAATGCGAGTCTAATGACTGCCTAACTGAAATTTCTAGTCGGGATAATACGGGTCGAGTATGTCGGTGTGAAAACAACACCTAACCCAGTGCCAAACTTCTTTATTTTTTATTATTTTTTTATGGAACTTTCACCAACATATTCGTGTCATTTTTCCAATGAAAATGATACCAAATAAGATATAATTGTGATGATATTTACTTGAGTAATGGACGATGAAAGTTGCGGGCACAAGGAAGGACAGCGCATGGGCAAGAAAGTGACGCGGAGAGTCGCAGTCGGCGGCACAGTTCAAGGGCCCACATGTTCTCACAGTGTAATAGCAATAAAAAAACCTTTTTTATTAATACTTATTTTTTAATGAAACTTTCCCCAATATATTTGTGGCATTTTGCTCATTAAAATAATACCAAACACGATATAATTCGGGTCAAACTTACAATAATTTTCCGAAAATTTTCATCGTCCATTACTTAAGTAAATACCATCGGAATTATATCTTATTTGGTATCATTTTCATTAGAAAAATGCCACGAATATGTTGGTGAACGTTCCATTAAAAAATAATAAAAAATAAAGAAGTTTTGTCGCTGGGTTAATTGTTGTTTTCACACCAACATACTCGACCCGTATTGTGTTACACTTCTCTGCGATCGAGGTCTCTCGAGCTTCGCTGTCCTTTTCTACGTTCGGCACAAGTCAAAGAATAGTATTATCTGAACGTTAATTGTCGCCGGCCGGACCCGTGGTGGTGACGATTATCGATGAAATACTGTATTTTGTTTATAAATAACATCATCAACTTATTGATATTATTATAGGAAGAAAAGAATATTTGTTTGTATCCAGTACCTCGTAATTGATATATACAATTTTTAATTTGAATATAAATCCACAGTCTATTCATTATATACCAATTTAAAGTACGAAGCTGATCTTTAAGGTCGTACCTTCAGTTTTCGTCAAGCAATTTGATTGTGATGTATGCTGTTTATATGAGTAGAAAAATAAACATATTGATTATAACAGCATTATGCCATGTTTGACCAAAATGTGGTAACAGTAACAATAAGTAGAAAATCTCAAAAACGTAGATGGCAGTCTTGGTACGTTGTAATTGAATGTAATTGAATATATTGATTACAATAGTGCTTGCTTTCAAAACCAAGATTTATATAGGAAAAACTGATGTTTCTTTAACCCCTTCCTTTAAATGACGTCTTAGAGATATAATGGGATTCTAATCAATTTACGTTAATTTTAGAGCAATAGAAATTATTTTGTACTCCATCGATGTGCTATTAGATCGTCAGACGAAACGAGATAATACGTTTTAATCTGAAACCTTGAAATAACAATATGCAACAACTTAATACATATTTTGTTTGCTCGAGCTAAATATTTCACAGTTTATCTTATTTTTTCATATAAATAGCATAGCTTAGAGAAAATATTGATTGGTATCGATTATCGTTCCATTTAAGACACAAAACTGGGTTAAGTGTTCCAACGATAACAACGATTAAATTTCGTGCAATAATAAATGTGCGTTTTAGTTTATAAGTAGACTACGAATGCATTTGGAGCTTGAAAACATTTTCATAATGCAGAAAAACGTATTTCCTTTATATTGAAACCGTTAATTAAAAAGTATAATTCCGTTTGTTGCAACTAGCTGCGAAAAAGTTCATGACGTCGTTATCTTAAGTGGATTTTTTACGCATTTATTGCATGTTCAAATTTATAGAGTTCAAAGGTACGTGTGTATATTAATAGCAATGAATTGTATCTTCAAATCTCCCAGAAATTCTTTCACAACTGTTATGAAGTGGATTAAAAAACATTATGACGTCTAAATGCTTATGATTAAAGAGTTGCTATCCAAGAGTTTTCATATTTAAATGGGAATAATTTGCAATTAGTTTAGGCAAATGAGGTTTCACCGTGCCATTGCAAGTATTTAGTTCATGAAATTCTTCCACGTGAATAATGAAAGTGAGAAGAAACGGAAAAGAAATAGAGCCTGACAATCTTATCGAACTCTGCTTCGCAGAAGGGGAACTGTGGGACGTAAACTGCCAGCGTAATCTGTGCAGTAAGTACAGCACGACGAGTACAATAAAATCTTAGAAAACTGTTGATGATATTGACAACTATTGGCACAGAATATCCCGATCATTACATCACAAGGATCACCGGGTCAGACGCAATTGTTTCCACTGACGCCACACCGTCGACATGTCACGGAAAATTGTGATTTTCGTCGGCGAAAGATATCTCGGAGAATGGCAAGAAAATATGATCCATCAATGAGGGGCTGGACTAGTGATCTATGCGGTTCAATTAATCTAGTCTATTGCGCTATCGCTCGCTTTGCATATTCGCATAATCACAGAGGGTGAACGAACCTGTATTCGTGGCAGACCGCGACGTCGGAAAAGTGTATGCGAATACGATGAATGCTCAAAACACGAAAGTATGTAGATTGCGAACGAACGATTCTTTGCGATATGATGCGAAAAGAATTCTGGGAACGTGTAATCGATGAAAATGATCCCTATTTATCAGAACAACGTAATAGATATATTATTTCTAATATTTAAAATATTAGAAATATTAGAAATACTGTTTCAACAATATGTACACTATTTAGTAAAATATCCAAAATAATGGAGGACAATACAATCGACTATTTGTTTAGGTTTGATAAGAACCATTATTTTTGAGACATTAGCTTTAAACCGTGATCATTAAATAATTTTAGCAGATTATTAATTCATGTTTTCTGATTAATCAACAAGCCAGTACCTTTTTCTGAATGCAATTCTAGAGATTTGTAAGATACTTTTCAACAAAAATATATTGCCTCTATTTCCTTCTTTCTCCCATTTCTTTATTGGGTAGATTAAGGGTCATCTACTACTGCTTTCAAATTATTACTATTATTTTTATCGTCAGTAATTGTACAGAGATTTTTATTCAATCTGGTTTACACCAAATTATGTTTATGAACAAATTATGTCAAGCATATAACAGTGTTGCTGTTCTTGTAGAAATCTCTTCACCATTCTTTTAGTATTTGACGTGACTGCTTTTATCGTTATTATTATGTAAGTAATCTTTTTAATATACATAAGGTAAACAGTTACGGTAGATTTGTTAGAATGCTACAAAACATTGTAAAGGGTACGCCTGAAGCTACTGCGGAAGGTAAAAAGTCTCTTGAATCACAAAGATTATTTACATTAATAAGGATACTGTTAATGTAATCATATTGTCCATACAAATTGTGACGTAATTATTAAATGATGAGGAAACGATGTCTTGAAGCAAATCTTGGTTATCGAGTCTCAATAGACTCACGGGACAAATAACGACACAATTGAGACCGCGAGATGAATAAGTTTAATGATCATGGCTTCCGCAAGTAAATCTATATATTCATGGATCCGTGGACATTTATGAAAATAATATTTCTTACGAATCTTTTCTTTTCTGATCGAAACGATCAGATTGACGTAAAAAAAATTCAACATTAATTTTTTATGTTATATTTTAGTGTAGATTCGTCCCTAAAGAAAAACCATTAATTTCTTTACGTCTTAATTAAACAGTGAATCTAGCACATGAAGGGAAGAAAATGACGAATACTTATGACGGCAACTTTCATATAAGACAGGCATGTACAGAAGTAGCTCACTTGGAGGCAAATTCGAGGGAGACGCCCACCTCTCCCGCCCGCGCGTCTCGCTCCCCGTGGCGGCCGTAGTCCTCCGAGCTCCTCAGACCCGTGCCTACCGCTTGCAATATGTACCGCGTGTGGCGCGTTGGGGCGACTCTCGGACCCACGGTAGGCACGGGTCTGAGGTACTCGGAGGACTACGGCCGCCACGGGGAGCGGGACGCGCGGGCGGGAGAAGTAGGCGTCTCCCTCGAATTTGCCTCCAAGTGAGCTACTTCTGGACATGCCTGATAGGATGACGTAATTCTTATTGCCAAAGTATCTTGATTAACACATTGCACTTAGTTAGCAGTTGTTCGAACGACATCACACGTATTAAAAACAATATGTTTATCATGAGATCAGCAATTTGTACTTTGAGGTAGATAGTGGACCCATGATAAGTGTGTTTATTTAATTATCATTCATTGGAGTACCTCTGTTCATTCATTAGAAATTGATGTTCATTCACTGGTCGTTTGGACCATTTTTCGTTTAATCCGATGCTAGATTTTTAATACAAGCTACAACCATCGAATATTGTTATAATTGTATTCCGGCATGCAAAATCTTAACAACAACACAGCTTTCTTATAAAGATAGCACTCGGGAAATTACTTGGGTCTATTTTGATCCAGAGTTAAAAACTGTCCATCTAAATTCGAATTTCGTACGAACCACATCAAATCATTTGTTATTTATATCGTGTCCCATAAGAAGATCAACGTTAATCTCAAAAAAGTAAGTTGAACAACATAAAGAAATTTATACGTACGTATTTATTTACAAATGAATCTAGTCATGGCTACCATGAAATCGTCAGAAGTATCCGTCTTACGAGGGTTAGACGCTAATTTCAACAGACATGCAGTTTAAGGGGTATTCTACTTTGGTGGATGTCGTTCCTCACGTTTCTTGCAACTATTTTATACAAATGCAGTAAAAAGTAGTAACGTGAAACTTGTATTTACATACTGATCCTACTTTTAAGGATAATTACAGATTTTGTTAAAACATAATTACAATTGGCTGCAGTACAGCCTACTAAATTTAACTCCTCATAAAAATAGTATACTACTGGCTGACATGATTCCAGCCGAACTGCTTGTTGGAACCTAGTAAGCCACGGCTACTCTTACACGGCATGAATATGGTTATAACCAAAACTAGATTAAAAAAAGTATTGTACATAAAAAAGAATGGCGGCACTTTGAAATCAAAATTTCGATTTATGCAATTGTTTTGTCTTTAAAAGGTTGTAGAAATAAGAAAAAATTTTAGTTTGGCATGATTGTAGTTTTGGTTATAACTACACATATGCTGAAAAGAGATAAATGGTTCGATCGGTTCAGTAGTTTTTAAGATATCATGCCAGCCAGCAATACACATTTTGTGATGAACAATTACTTTTAGTATGCTGTACTGCAGCCAATTATAATTATCTTTTAAAAACGAAATTTTTAATTATCCTTAAAAGTAGGACTCTTATGTAGAAATAAATTTCATGTTAATACTTTTTGCTGAATTTTTCCAAAAAAATATTGGCAAAAAAGCGTAAACAAGACACATCTCTTAAGTGTTTATTCACTAGACAGGTCATTCTGCTTGACATGTTTATAAAGTATAAATACAACTTTGGCCGTAGTGCTCGTGCAAAGCTGTGTCTCATTTCGTTCTGAAGGTACAGACGTAAGTTTACTACTTTTCAGCCTCGTATTTTGACGAATTTCGAAATATGGTACTGTGAATAGAGATTCGCGTCAAACACGAAGGAGAAGAAGCTCCGACGTGCCCGCCAGACCCCGATAACCTTATCGGTCGGCATTAATCACCGTCTCCCCGTATTCTCCGTTGTTCACGACGTGTTTGACACGCTTGACTCGCTCAGGCGACACGAATTACAACGCGAATTAGTTGTAAGCCCGGGGAGAATGATCCACGAGGCGTTGAACGGCGTCGATTGTAATTTATCAAATTGCCGTTGGCGCCCACACTTCAATCAATACAAATCCTCTACTCGTGGTCCCTGAACTCTCTCAGCCATCTTCCTTCGCTTCTTCACCATCGTCGTCACCAACGACGAAAATTATTCTTCATATTTAGCTCCGGATCTCGGCCGTCTTTTCAACCCTCCATGCTCTCCGCAGCTGGTCTTCTCATTCTCTCAACCGACATTATTCATGTAATTGTTTAATGCGAAGCATCTTTTAATACTTTTCAAACTAAAGTATCATTTAATACTATAGTTTTATTTTTTCTTTGCTACGTCTTACACATAATTTGTATCATTGTCAGTCTTACAAGGAGAAGACGCGGTCATCGGGTCTTAGATTTTGTCGAAACTTTGCATGCTGGTAGATTTCGTTCTTCTGTTTATGAAAATATTGCATTATAGGCGTCAATACTCAATAATTTTTGAGATATTTACAATTTAAATTTCATTATACCCATTAGGCCGTTAAGTATAGTTTTGGTTGAAGTTTTTATCAAGTGCCAAACGGCGTGATGGTAACGTGCTAGATTTATTACCGGGAAGGCCAGTGTTCAAATCCCATTTTCTTTTTTTTCCATTTTTTTCTTTTTTTTCTGTTCAGTTTACCTATTTTAATTAATTTTATTTTGCACGTGAAAAATACACTCATAATATCTATAGGAAACAAAATATAAAAATTTTATTGAAAAGGAACATAATATGAAAGAAACACTAACTTCATCAATCTTAACGTATCTCAAAAGTTGTTGAGTATCGTCGCCTATAATGCTACATTTTCATAAACAGGAGAACGAAATCTACCAATATGCAAAGTTTCGAGAAAATCTGAGACTCCATGACACCTCGTCTTCTCCTTGTTAGTTTGTCTCTAGTTTCCAGTTCGGAGCAATTTATAAATCTTCATTGTACAGTGCGTTTTATGCATTTCTTAAGTTCTTTTACATGAAACGTTTAATGGTATATCTGGAGTAATGTTAGGAATGTGTTTTAAAAAATTGGATGAATGCGTAAACTCTTCCTATGTGCTTGTTTGTAACTTGAAGTCTGATATAGTATATTTCTCGGGAAAAAGTTCGCCCTCTTTCTGTTTTACATACTGTGAAATCTTTTATTTCTATGTGATTGTAGTGTAGTTTGACATATTTGATTCAACTACAGAATTATAAATGAAACATAATCGGTTGAAATGAAATTGGGTAATAATAATTATGTGCACCAATGAACGTTGACATGCTAGGAAATCAAAATATTCTTTTAATGTAAACAAAGTACAATTCCAACACGAAATTAGGACAAAAAATGTGTAGTTGCTCTGATATATTCCAATTCATGTTTTTTTATTAATATTTTAAAAACGCTTGAGTGTTGGACCTAACTTCAAACATATATTGTTGTATGACACCTACACTACAACATATATATGAGACACATACTGTAGCAACCGTGGAATACGTCGTTGTTAGAAAGTTGTTGATAAAATTTATTCAAAACAAAATTTGTTGGAATTTTAAGGAATTAAAAACAATTGTAACTTTATCTATTGTTTTGTTTCCACCATCCGACAACCAAACATCTTTATTTTATTAAAATAATTCTACTTCCAACCATAGCAACAGGTGGATAAGATATTTGTTTAAAAAGATAAGCTGATCAGCTATATTCAGCTATATGTAAAAATTTATTTATTTAAACAATTATTTTAACAATAAATAATTGAAATAACAATTCAAATAATGAATATAGAAACAAATTATAAAATTTATTTATTTAAACAATTATTTTAACAATGTGCTATCGAAAGGATAATTCTAATTAAAAATATATTATCTTAACAATAAATTATTGAAATAATTCAAATAATGAATATAGAAACAAATTATGAAAGTTTACTTCTTTTATCCGTTAACTGGAAACGAATCGAAATTTCGATTCTCATCACCTTCGATGTTTCTGAAAGCGAAACTTCGAAGCTTCGAAATCTTCGACGTTCGAAGGAAAGTAACAGCCCTACACTATCACCTGTTTTCTCCGATTCTGGTCGAGCGAGGTGTCTGACTCGGCGATGGCGTGAAATAATTTTTAAGAGTGATAGCTGCCCAATAGACGTTTGCGTAATCTCTTTTACAAATCTAACTCCGGTTCACAAACGGCGGAGAGCCAGAGGCAAGAGCAAAGGCAAGGCAAGGCACACGCAGGATCGCTTACACGCAAGCGTGGAGCGCGTCCGCGCGGAAAACTCTCGAGGCAAGAGGCAAGTGTATTCACCTTAAGGTTTAAGGCCTTTAGTCGAGCGCCGCTCTACGCGCCGTAAACATGTGATCTCGTCGCAAGTTGCTATTTTCACCGCTTCGATCGTTTTAAACCATTTCCATCGGCTCCGATTCGTTAAAAATCGAATTCGCTGGCGATTTTCAGTGATTTTTATCAGTGTTCGAAACCTAAAGAATCTCTTCACCTTCGTGCTTCGAGTTTTACATCTGCATCGAGTGATTAAGAGCATCTCTTTTTATTATTGCACACAATCCAAGAAGCAGGTTCTCGATTTAAAATTTCTGTTATATTGCTTACTTTGGCAAATCAGTCATTGGTCTGATAACCGGCTGCGAAGATTTTATTTTATAATGTTGGAATTGTAAAGATTCTCCAATCTGAAATCATAAATCACATGTTTTTATTATCTACAGTCAAAGTTACACAAAATCTAAATACATTCAATCGTGTCATTTTTAGAAGGTTACGCATATCAGAAACTTTTAGTGCTCGGGAGGTTTAGTGTTAAATTACATGTGTTGAAGTGTAAAGTGGTGAAACGTGATTCTATAGAGATAAATCGAAAAAATATAATAAATTGTTTTCTTTGAGGCTTTGTTCTCGAGAAAATCAAGTTTGAAAATCAAAATTATTTTTATTTGATTTTTCTTGAAAACGGAGTCTTGAGCAAACAAATTTTAGTATTCTTTGCGACTTATTTTTCTTTGTGAAATCGTTTTGTACCCAATTGAACGATTTCGCGATATTCTTTGTTGAATTTTGGATCCTTCGTTCGCATTTTATTTACCAAAATACCCAATTCAATTGTTCTTCGAGTTACTGCATAAGTCACATTTAGTTTCTTAACTTTCTCTTTTTTGATGTGTATTTTCTGAAAATATCCATTTTTTTAAATAGAAATATTTTCAACTTTAAAGGTGCTTTGTCCTTTGACAGTAATAGTTGTGCAATTGTTTTTTGCAAAATGTTATTCTGTGGACTTTCCTCGACAAGATAATATGTATATTCTCATATGACATTATGAATATTTAAATGTGACTCATGCTAGAACTATCGGACAATTCTTTTACAATTACAGAAACTAAAACACAATGATTCATGAGAAATTTTTTAAGTATCAAGTATCAAGTACTTTTATTCAATTACATATTCTATTAAAAATTGTATGAAGACTGAATGAATCCAACCTTGTTACTACTATCAAACAATATTTAAACTATGTAAGACCAAACTATGATTGAAATGAAATGAATTGAAATGAAATGAAAAGATGTTCTTAACTAAAATTCTGAGAAACATTTTCGGTGTCGCTCATTTTGCCAAACCATTTGGTTTCTTTATCGAAACCGATACGTGATTTTCAGCTTCAATTAACTACAGATTAAAGGTTCTCTCTATCGCAATGAATAATTAGGCATTCACTTCGATCACTGTTTAAATGCATTTACATATTTATGGAACAATATTAAAGCCGCACCATCGCGTTCAGACGATCCCACAGAATGCACTATTAAATCACAAGACATCTTCAAAATGAAATTTCTTAATCTAACTCGCAGATATCTACAAGCAACTCTTATTCAAATGTGTTACAAGCCTAAAAAAAGGGGGAAAGTTACGAAGTGTAATTAGACATTCCTGAGCTAGTGTACACATTTATAGTGACCGTCGGTAAAATACGCGATAGTGGACTGTTTACAAACAGTGATTAACTACCGGATGCCTCGTGTTGTTGGTTCGAGACAAGCGACATTCGTGTTATTAGATTAAGATTGGTTCGATGCTGTTGACATACCGATGCCTAGTGACAGCGATTGGCGTCGATCCACGTTTCCGCCGGGGGATCCGAAGATGCTAGGGAATTTTGGTAGCAACCAGAGCATACTCGGTTTTCTGTCCAGCCAAGGTACGTCGACCCCGCTTCGCCATTAATTCGCATGTCGATTGTTGCGGCAGATGAGTCTCTCTCGCGAAGTTAAGTCATACGTCCACGCGTGTTCGCCAAGCCGAGAGATAAGTCTGCTTAGAAAGCCAGATAGAAAGCGATCCTCTCGGCGTCATTGTTCCGGGACAACGAATTCTAACCCGCCAAGATCGCTTTCGTCCCGATAACGAGGTTCGTTTTGTTTTCGTTTTCTGTTTTGCATGCTCTTTTTTTCTTCCCCACCCCTTTTTTCGTGTAGGCCCGTTTTGCCTGCGCGCATAATTTTCAACGCATCGCTGGCGTTAGGCTCTCTGCTTTCATCGAGGCGAGTTATCGCCGTACGATTATCCCGTTCCGACCAGACGAATTGTTGCATTGAGTTTCCGATCGCCGGGGACGGCGAAGTTTCATTCTGGTGCACGCCGGTTCCATTTTTCGCTTCTCGATGGTACAGCCAGAGGCAAAAAGACAGGACACCCCACGTTTCTTTGCATTTCCATATGATATTGGAAGTGAATATGCATGTTAGCGAAACGATTTGATTGTATACATGGCTGTAAATATCTGTACGGAAGATTATGCGTAGCATCCGTTTCTGAGAAATGTTATGACGAACGTAAAAATTGCAGCCCTCAAGTATCTAGGACAAAATGATAGAAATACGCGTCGTATTTTCCTTTCTCAGTTCTGAATCTGGTGAGATTACGATTTCCGTGGCCCCTTGTTTAGAGGTTAAATTTGTGTTCTTGGGATCATTTTAAGAAAAAAGTGTATATATCACAGGTATCGAATGGGCCTGGTTTAGCCGGTAAAGTAGATTTCCTGTTTTTTTATAAATCTGCAAATATCTCGGTAACTATGCGAAATATGGCAAAATATCGAGAGACCTTTTTTGTAGAAAATTAAATTTCCAACAATTTATGTCGTATGACATTTTTTATCAGCTGCGCAGTTTCCGAGTATATTTATATTTCGGCGAAGTTGCAGAAAAACTGCCTCCCTCCCGAAATGATGGTCGGGGGAACGTAAAGGCTCCGTTCACAGCTGCGTATACGAGATTCAAGAAATGTCTATGTATTAAAACTCAATTAGCAGTGAATATTATTGACGTATTAGGTTAAGTTCGGATAGTTTCCGAGATATTTGCAGGTTTATAAAAAACAGGAAATCTACTTTAGCGGCTAAACCAGGCCGATTTGGTACCGATAACATATACAGTTTTTTTCTTAAAATGACCTCAAGGACACAAATTTAACCTTCAAAGTAGGGGTCACGGACATCGTAATTGTGCTCTGAATCTGCACAGGAAGTGATAATATTATTATATTAGATTTAATATAAATGGTTCAGTTTGATCAGTTCATAAAAGGGGTTGTGGAAAAAAATAAAGTTCGTCTGAAATGGTAACCGCTCTAAACCTGTTTCAAGAAAAGTTTTCTATGGTCAAAATTGCTAGCCTTAAAAACAAGTAGAAATGTAATCAGTAAATTTGTTAAAAATTCAGATAATTACTGCACAAAAAAGAATTTTGGTCGTCCACTCGTGTTAATATTACGCCAAAATCATGCAGTTTTAAGCCTGGAATCGAATTCGAAAATGTCCGCTAGACAAACGGCTGAGGATGCTAGTGTTAAAACACTCGTAAAAAAGGTACGACGAGTTTTACGGACGTATGAGCACTTTAAACGAACAAAATTGCAGAGGAAACCCGTATTAGCGGAATGTCACAGAAGTGTTCGATTGGTATTTGCAGAGAGCCATATGCAATTTAAGAGAAAGTGGCGAAAAATAATTTTTATTGATGCAAAAAATTTTAATGTGGAGAGGTCAGACAGTTTTAACTACGGTTGCTACGTTTTACGAAAGGAAACTCAATTACTAAATCGTCTTCATATGGGCGGCAGCGAAGTTATGATTTGGGACGGTATAGGTTACTATGTCATAGTGGATATTAAATGTATTGGTGGCAAAATGAATATGTAGTCAGAAATATTTAGGCATTATTAATGAGCAAATAAATAAACGTATCACAAAATTGCTGGTACTAATTTCATATTTGAACATGATAATTTCTCCGCCCACACAACCAAAATAGCTTAACCGTGGTTTGCAGCTAAAAAAATTACAATTCAGGGCTGGCCATCAAGATCTGCGGATCTTCACATTATTGAAAAATATCAATGAATTAAAACAATGCATTAAACATGGACATCACCAATTAAGGCAGAAAAGGATAAAAAATTATACAGATCTCTGCCCAAGCGAATAATTTCTGTGAAAAATATAAAGAGGCTCTAAAAAATATAAACACTTTTAAGCACAAACACTCCATTTTAGTAAGATATCATTTTGTCCCATTAATTCATCTTGGAAATTTACATTTTTCTAGATACTTTTATATTTATTTCATCTGGATAAGCAAAAACAGTGTAAAACGCTGCATGCACAAGAAATTTTATTTATGTTATGTATTCAATAGAAATTTACGTGTGCTTCTAACCAAGAAAAAAGGGACTGCTTGTTTTTATAATATGCAGGCTGCTGCGTTTCTATCCTGCGTTCTAATTGATTGTCGAATGGTTACGCTGAGCGGTGACTTTTTTTCTTCGGTCACTGTGTGTCATGAACATTAAGCTGCTTATCGCGTAATGAGTCATCGCGTTCGATATACTAACACTGTGACAGCGCGGAAGGTAGTCGAATCGATTTTTTGTTTGTGTTCCTGATAGATTGGAACGTTTTTGCATTTTTGAGATTTTTTATTGTCCGGGCAAGGGGAGTTGTAAATCATTGATATAGAGTATTGAACTGCCAATCTTTATGTAGAATAAAAATTGAATGCATCAGTTTATAAGAAACAGAAATTCTTTACAATTTTAATGAATTGAAAATGATTGATCAATTTGCCTGAATTTTTTACATGTTTTTACTGTTTTCAATTCCATACACTGATTTTTGTTCTTACCGCGGGAAATCCACACTACTTTGAGACATTACTTACCGGACGCCTATTTCTACTTTTTAATACCACAACTGTCTCCAAAAGAAGCTCGATTATTTTCTTTTAGATAATAACTTCAGAAAAAGTTGTTACATTATATTAATCTAAATATGTCATTTGCTAGATTATCAACAGAATCGCCATAGATTTAAGATAATGCAACAAGAAATTTGCAACTGGTATCAATTTTCAAAAGGGCTGAATATCTAACGTGTCATGTATTAGATTAGTATTTCTGAAATCGTGCTACAAGCAAGTGATGATTCTACATGCAGAAACAAATCGTAAAAAAGGAATTACATTTTTTCGTTTGTCGCCTCCTTTCCGAGTATATATCTAATTTTGAAATTTTTATCTTAGCATCCACAAAAGAATCAAAACACTCGCGATACGAAAAGTTTTACATAAAACAATGAGAATGGCATGTAAAATTCATTTTTAAAACCTAATCACAGAAAAGTTCCATTTCGTGTAATGCCTACGCTTTATTATTATATTATTCTCCGTGCTTATGTAGTATAATGTTCTCGTCAAATTAATATAGTCCTTCATTGTTAGTTAATAAACTGTTGAATCATAACAATTGATCTTATTTAACTAAATTGTCGATAGCAATATTATTCAATTAACATTATTCTATAAATTAAAATATTATTAATTGTAATTCATCAATATTGTTAACAATAATGCTGTCTCAGTGAATTGAAATATGCACCAATTATATCTCGTCACATGAACCGACCATTTTCTGTGTATAAATTAATTTTAACGGTTAAACGTTACCAATTTAACTCGTTAAATTGAAAGAAAATGATTATAATTTATTATAATTATTCTAGAGATTTCTTGTACGTACAGAATCTGTTTAGAAATTAAAATGGTATTGGATTAGGTGTACAAATTAATTCGTGGTCCATATAATTTATCATTTGTAAGTTGCTTTACATCCAAACATTTTACTGAGACCGTCAGACACTTTTAAAATTATGTCACAGTACAGAAAATGGTGAGAATTGTTTTCACGACATGAATATATTTTGATTGTTTATTTATATTTTATAATTTTACAAAAGTTTACAGTTTGAAATTTATAGTTGATCTTATGTTACCTTTATATTATAATTCACATATGATGATAATATATTGTTCTAATACCTTAACTGAATTTAATTGTGCAATATCTTATATAAATTTATTATACTTTGTATTTCTACTGCATACTATGCATACCTAAACTTCCGCATTCTAGTTATATCAGGCATATAAATTAATTTGTAACCTTTCTTCTTTTTTTTCGTGTACTTATTTAATATTTACAAACAATTAAAATACGTGTTACTGTTGAAAATAATCTCCATCACTTTCTGTGCAGTTATTCGATCTTATAAATAAGTAATTAACGAATCTTCAGTTTGGTGGATGAAAGATTTGGATATACAATAAAATTACTGCTGATACATTGTAAGGGCCATAAATTAATATGTACATCTAATAACTAGACTGCGGATTTTATACATTTTTTAAAAATTTCAAAGCATCAATGTACTATTTATTTTCAACCTTTGAAAATCGTTGAAGAAAGAAAGAAATTTTTGTTCGGCTACTATGTTTTGTAATTGATGCAGAACATTTTGGTTTTGCATAAAGGTCTGTGGTCTACTTATAACTTTAAATAACAATCTGCAGTAAATCTATGATATTCTCGAAATACCAGACTGCGATCGTCAGAGACATGCGACGCCGCCGGAGAACGTGTTAAGTTACGTTCATTTCACGCTGTACACTGTTCAGGATTATTCAGTGACTCTCATTGCACGTACTCTGCTGCCAAAATGGCCGACCGATAGGGGTTAACTAATCGGTATTATGGATTCAATGGACAACGCGTTTGGTCCCGGAACCCCGAAAAAATTCCTAGTTTCGTCACAGCACGGTCTCCCACGCGCTAGGGACAAGCGACACGTCTCGTATTGTCGAAAACGATCGAAGCCACGAGCGAACGTGGCTGGGCACGGAAGGCATCAGCTCGGAAACACCAACGTGTCACGTGTCTCTGTGTCAGCCGTGCATCCTTGCAGGAATACAAATTGAACGTTTCTCAAGGCGTCCCCCACCGGACACCATGAAAACGGTGGCCGTGTGACTAACGGTAATCTATGGTGTATTCGCGACTTACGGCAGTTCTTACCGTGTTATTCCACCGTTTCGGACGTGGAAAGTGCACGCAGCCGTAGGCGATCGTCACGGTTTCATTTTCATCCGCATCGAAACTTGGATGCCGATCCATTGAATAACTTGTTTGCTCGTAAATTCCCATTAGGGCTCCCCTGGGGCGTGCTTTCCGTACACGGAGACGTGTTTCATGGCCCTGAAGAATGAAGACGTTTCTATCGCGCGTTCCCTGACCCAGCCTTAAATTGTATTTACTCTTTGTTAGAATTACGAGGAATATTCCTGTACGACGGGTCAAAAACCTAATTTTCTTGCATCTCTTATAGTTTCTAGTCTCAAGAATGTACACTCGGAGGCAAAATTAAGTGGACTCCCTGTAAAAACCAATAACTTTGTTTTAATTGGGTCAAATCACATGAGCTTTTTGGGATGTTAGAAGAATTAGTTTACTAGGTAATATATGCAAAAATTAATTAAGAAGTATCATGGGTCGAAATTACGAAGAAAAAAGTAAAGGTCACGATTTTTAACTTTTTTGTCTATGCCTATGTATAATGAAAATTTAAAATACACTTTTTCTAGATGCAAGTAAGCTACATACATTCACAAAGTTTCATCAAAATCAATTAACCCGTTACACAACGATTTATTTTACGGTGGCAGTGATTATAATTTCTTTATAGTGTAATTTATAGTGTAATTTGAAATTTTACTATCTCACTACGTTCTTATTTATGTGGACACCCGTTAAAAACTAACAACTTTGTTTTAATTGGGTCAAATCACATGAGTTTTTTGGGATTTTAGTAGAATTAGTTTACTAGGTAATATATGCAAAAATTAATTAAGAAGTATCATGGGTCGAAATTACGAAGAAAAAAGTGAAGGTCACGATTTTTAACTTTTTTGTCTATGCCTATAATGAAAATTTGTAATACACTTTTTCTAGATGCAAGTAAACTACATACATCCACAAAGTTTCATCAAAATCAATTAATCCGTTTCACTGCGATTTATTTTATGGTCGCAGTGATTATGATTTCTTTATAGTGTAATTTATAGTGTAATTTAAAATTTTTCTATTTCACTACGTTTTTATTTCCCATTTCGATGGAGATCAATAATTGAATGATTGCATTTTTAAAGTATATTTTAAAGATCTGCTTAAGGGTTAATAGTTAACAAAATAGCAGTAAAAATTTGTATAAAAATGTAAATTAAAAATTGAGATGAAGTAATGTGAATCAATACACAAACTGAAGATGCTGTTAATCAGATTTTCCGTCCGCTCGAGCAAAGAGCATTTCCTCGTCAGGGTTCGTAGCCGGCGTCAACGATTACTGAGCAAATGACGAAGTCATGCTGGAATGCGACGGTATCTTGTTCGGAATTGTCCAGCCATGCGTCCAGCACGCGCGAATCTCCTCGTCGCGTCGTCCTCAGGGACACGAAGTCGCAGGCACTCGATGAGTTGACTTTGTCAGTCGAATTCTTGTTTCGCGACTCGTGTTTAGTTGCCGTTGCCGGCAAGCTGACGTCGGGTTTCCCCGTGGAAAAAGGACACCATAAACTTGATAACTACGTCGCGAGAACGTGGTGTGTTTCGCGAACCGCGCGAAACTGATGCACAGGGCACGAACGATAACAATGGGAGCGGAAGTTCTGCGGAACGTATTTATGCGAGACGACGTAACTTGCTAGCTGCCGACTGTCTTCTGCTATCTATGGTAATGCTTCGGTGGTGCCATTCGGGCCCAATCTTGTTTCGATGAACCCATCACCGGACGAGCCAACAGCAAACTAGTCGCGTAAACATTAGTTTACTTTTATTCTTCGAAAAACTTGTACGGGGTACACGGTAAAAAGGGTTCGTAACTATTGTACAGCCCACGAAAAAATCTGAAAAAACTGGAAATAGTGCTTTTGACAATATCTTTTTCATTTTTCAGAACCAGAGTTTGCAACTGAAAAATTCCATAAAGTTAACTAATACGTGATTCATTGCCTCGAATGAGTCAGATTTTTTTCAGAATGTTTAGATGTAATTAAATGAAAAAATGGGGTAGAAACTGGTTTTTGTAACTACTCTTACGGACTATGTATAGGGTTGAAACTTTGCAAATAATGCTTATTCTTTGTAAGCTGTCGAAAAAGTCTTTTTCGATTAAAATCGGTTAAAAGAAGAGGGAAGAAAAATACAGTTAGAACCTTTCCATCGCTGATAACTTTTATGAGCAACAAAAATAAATTTCTCACATCAATAACTATTGTAAGGGGTTGAAATAGGATTTCTGTCATCGACAATGGTTATCGGTAACGAACCATATTTTCGGTTACTTTATGATTGTTATTTCTAACCAAAAAAGTCTGCTCTACATTCTATGATTAATATTCTCTCACTTATCTTTTTCATAAAAATTGTTGTGATAATTGTTATTTTATATTCGTGGTTGTAGGATTAGATTTGACCCCAATATCGATTATTATCCATTCATCTGATACAGGTTGCGTGATTCAAATCAAACATTGTAATCTTGACTATGAGGAAATAATAGCATAATCGCTAGCACTTATTTATTTACTTGGATTACTTGATCACGATCAGTGATCTAAATTAACCACGATCTTGACACCAATTCACAAATAATTGATCACCTCGATAAACCGTACTGGCCCGTGTTAGTGTAGGAATACGACTTATTTGGGATTATATAGCTCGTGTTACGTGTCTGCTCGAACAAAGTGTAAGAGCCTACCCGCGTGCCCTTAGTTGCACTCACGCAACTAATGGTAGAATGCCCCACGCCTTCGCACGAATCCCAGGAATTTCATTCTTAACCGCTGCCTGTTAATTGTGATTCGTATTATGGAACAAGGACAATACTCGGTAGACACATATATGTGTACAGTGGATATGAATAGCATTTAAACACTACATTCCCAATTCTCGAAAAATTGTCGACATTTAAATTGTAATAATTCCGCAAAAATAACTAGTACAACCATAAGCCTCGATTCATTTTAACACATGCAGCCTCTACCTTCGTAAACTACTGTTCATTTTCCTCTAAGATATTTTGATGTGGTTTTTCCTTTTTTTTTATTAAGTTATAGAACCCCACAGGGGATTATTAGCAGCATGCACATGCGTTTTCAGTTTCTAGCACGCTACATCTTAAAAAAAATCTCAGAATAAAATCAACGATAGATTATGAAACTAGAGGCTACTAGCTTCAAAATGGGTCCAAATTTAGTTTTGTGCAATCATTTTTTACGTAATTATCACAGTTTAAATATAGGCAATTTTTCGAGATATCATTGTATTTCTTTAGCTCCGGAGGGCATTACATATCATTCAAAAAGAAATTCATTCGCTTGACGAACTTGGCATTGCTCATGCAAAAATGCAAACGGTGTGAAGCTTATACAATAATTGTGCGACAACGAAATAAGATTCTTTTTTCGTCAAAACAGTCGTCTTTCAATTTTAAAAATATTTTGTTCGAACTCTAAATTTTTGTGTGCTTATACTCTATATGTATCTTACTTTTATATGAATCTTTATACTTACACGTTTAAAAATTTTTTAAAATGTATTCTCATGGAACAAATACTTTAAAAATTTTATAATAAAAGTTCTATGGATACAAGTTATTTTAAAAAGTTCCTTGATAAAGCTTTCGTCAAAAAACACACACAAACAAGCTTGGAACTATATATTATCTACGCAATTATTAAACATAAATATTAGTAATAATGATTTAACACTATTGTGATACTATTCATTGAACAGTCCATGTTACTGTAAAATTTTTGATTTTATTTTCCATTCAAACTAAACTATTTAATTTCTATTTGTAAATACTAGATTCATATTTATCTAATATATTTCATTTAGTTCATCACAATGTTGTATTGAATTAACCCTTAGCACTCGAATGGCGACTCTGAGGCGCCACTACAAATTGCTACACCATTATTCAGAATATTGTTTACATGATTAAATTTGTTCATATGTAATAAATTACTAAACATTTCAATATTGTATGAGGTACTATATCAGTTTCGTACGCATATAATGAAAAAAACTTATGTACGATTGAAATATTTTAGGTTAGAAGAAATGTATGGTTTTCTAGTTGAAATAGCTCCGAGTGCAAAGGGTTAACATTGTAGTCACCGTCAGTACTGCTTTTTTTATCTTCATCGCTGGGCATCTTTTCTCAAACTCTGAAGCTTGTCTTTTTAATCTCATTGGTTGCTAAACCCATAAACTGTCATCCTAAAAGATTCCACAGAATCAATTTAATTACTAGACTGCGCATCTTTATGCAAAATAAACATTTTCTTCATATATTACAGGCATGGGCACGGGTGGAGCCCCTCAAACGCCTGCTTCTCCCACCAACCTCTCTTTCATGCGCGAGGCCTGCGCACTGTTCGCGACGGGCGAAGGTCTTCTTTCCTCTATGGTAACGGCGGATGTTGGTGGGGGACAGTGGGCGTTATAGTGGGGACGGTTTTGTCTCAATTGACAATGAGACAAAAATGCCCATCCTTGATCTATTACAAGGGATCGGAACCACATAGAAATTTCTTCCTTTAATTTTGTTAGCAGAAGTTAATTCGTCGATATCCTACAATACATCTTAATGTTTCTACTGTTTAAAATTCCTGTTACCCATTTTTGTCATAACTGCATAAAATTCGCAGTCTATTAATCACCGAAACCAGAAGTTTTCTAAACTCTACCGATCCTAGTGAAGTTCGGTTTACACAAACGTGTTGCGACAGAAATAAATTTTTAAAGATGTATGAAGAATCGTGTCACCCACATACGACTGACAAGACAGTCAGCATGTTAGGCAACAAAAACTCAGATTGAATGCATTCTTCGTAATGGTATACTAAATGCTTGCGCATTCGTTTCAATAATGATACCATTGAATTATTCATTGGTGCATCTAATATCTATGTAGGTACGATCATTAAACTGCGGATTTTATGATTTTCGACAGAAATGGGTAGATAGGATATAATTTACTAAAATGATTAAGGACAGACGACAGTCTTTTACTTGGCTTCTGTTTTTTACAATTGGTGCGCGCAATTTTTATTTTGAATAAAGATCCACAGTCTAATATAATCAGTGCTATCACTTTCTATTCAAAATTCAATAGAAGGGTCAATAGAAATATCGTGAAACGTTCCAACGTGTTTCTCTTTAGGTTGAATAAGTGATAACTAGACAGCGGATTTTATGCATTTATGACTAAAATGAATAGGTGTAATTTAAAACAGTTAAAACACTAGAAGAATTTACAAATACTGTTCTATTAGTTTCAACCTATTAAACGTATTACAAAAGAAAATAAATTTCTATTTCACTTTGGTTTGTTACAATTTCAGTAGAAAATTTTTATTTTGCATAAAGATCCGCTGTGTAGTGATAATGTGATAGGTGTAATGTGCCTGAAAAGGATAAGACGGTTGTGCAATTCATTTGAATAATTTCGTTTCAATGATGAAATCGGTTTTCTAGCTACCCGGTCTGGTGCCGGCTAATTTCGTTAATTATCCTAACGAAGCCGGCATTATCGTGCGCGGGTAACGATCCACGATAATTATTACGCTACACGGAGCGGGCACACGCAGACGATCGTGCTTGAGTCTTCGGGGATATGTACGTTCGATTTCGTATGCGACCGTTCTTAGAAGAATGTTGCAACTGGGAACGAGTGAAAATAAAGTAAAATAAGAAACGGATGCCAACACGGAAACGTGGTTAGCTTGGTTTACTTGAAAACGCGGGGAACTAGCCACTTAGTACCTTTATCTCCTCTTCGTTCAAATCTCCGTAGAATTTATTCGTACTGAATTCTCATTACCACGGTTTCACTTAGTCTGTTATTTAGCAACGGAACTATCATCGTAAGCGAATGATCGTTATCGATACAAATTCACTACTTTGTACTCCAATTTACAAATATGAAAACTGTACTCTAATTTACAAAAATAAAAATCAGTTTCTTGTAGTACTGCAACTTTTTGTAAATTTTAGAAGATGGCAAGGTAAATTGGTTTTTGATAATTATGATCGTGATCAGTTAGAATTTAGAACATATGGCACGTTTAATAGGAGAGAGGCGTGATTAGAAACTTAAGATAAATCAACACATACATATATTAACACTACCGTACCACGACCGGTCAAATGACCGGTTTCACTTTTTTTTATTTTAAAATCATTGAAATTACAAATATACTTCCATTAGGAATTACTCAAGAAATTTCTTCATGCAAGCATATATTATTATAAAAATAGTTAGAAATCCGAACATATTCAGTCTTGTAATTTTGATAGAACAAAGTGTACCTGTCACATTTTTGCGCTCGACACGGTTAGTGTAAAAAGAAGAAAAGGAATGTTTCTAAAAATTTTACAAATTGAAATCTTAAAACACGTTATCTTTTTGACGCTTATTTAATTATTATTTAAAGTATGTGGTCCATGGTTAAAAAGTTTTTGGATAGATTCTTCAACAGCTATAGTAATTTTAATCATAAATCAACAAGTCACTCTCAGTAATGTAATCTAATAATTCCGATTAATATTATTATAGAAAAGAAGATTTTCAAGCTTCCTTTTGGTACAGTACAATTCTTTATTCTTATTCTTTGGTACAGAAAATCCTATTAATAAGCTTTTGATGAACAAAGTATTGTCGATAATGGGCATGAAACAAAAATCTAATGACTTGACTGCGGATTTTTATGCAAAATATAAATAAAGATCTTTTTTAATAAGTCTAAGAAGTTAATATAACGACGTCTTTGTATTCTTTTAATCCCTTCTACTGCTTTTTTCTACACCCTTTTTAACATAAATGCATAAAATTCGCAGTCTACTAACAGAATTTGCACACTATGTGAGCGTAACATGGAAGAACTCGAACGTCGTACAGTGGTTCCGTTCCTCTTGACGCTAGCTGATTTATTCTTTTACGGCTTTCAACTTATTTGGGGTTTTAATTGTTAGAACACAAGTCAAATTTGTATTATAATTTATAATTTCATTAAAAATATTAATAACACACGGTAATATTTGATATCTGTTTTTGCAGATCTATTCCTTATAAAAAATTACACAACTTTATCCTGTAAACTATTCCTCTTACTGTAGTATTTTCCAAGATATTCGATAAGTGTCATTTTTGTCTCAACGTTGTCTCGATAAGTGATCAATCGATCACTTTTTGTGATTCTAAATGAAATATGTTCATGTGAAATTAGGAGGTGGGGGGGGGGGGGGTAGTCATTATTTTGCCAGTTGAGAATTTGTTTAAGTATTACAAGGCCTTCGAAGTTTGCAATTTTTGCCCATTTTGGCGAACATAAGCTTCATAGGATTGAGCTAAATTATTTTTAGTTTTATTCATAAAGGAACAGGCTATTATAAAATAATTTTTGCAACTTCGATAATTAACTTTCTAATGTCGAAAAATACAAACAAATTTTTTTTACATTTTTTTCGGTGAGGGGCATAGATTTCTTAAATTTTGAAAAAAATATGGTCATATTTCCTGAATTTTCCCCTTCAAAATGAGCCCTTAAAAAAGATGGAGTATATAAATATATAAAATATGTTTTGTTGAAGATTAATTACGACCCGATCTGCAACGTTTTACAGGTTCAGAATGCGATTAAATGAAATTAAAATGTATCAACATTTCATATATTTAAGTTTTATCGTGTGAAGCTGCAGAGCATATACTTTTTCATTGATAAACTCTTACTACGAATTAACTTATTGGCTGCTAGACTGATTTACAAAAGTACAAAAAAGTTATTGATAATACTTATACATTTAAGATATAAGTGCACTTTAATAAATTCAGAAGATATTTCTATCGATTATGAGGATGTGATCGAATAAGTGCCAGTTCACTTTCTGCCGTCAAGTGAAAGTTTGCCTAATACGTAAACATTAACAATTAATATTTAACACTTTCTAGCGTACCAGTTTTGCCATATGGTTATTATTAGACTGCGGATCTTTATGCATTTGTGGATTACGAATATTTAAAAAAATGTTATAGTATCAAAATCGACAGAATTTTATACGATTTTTATTTATTTGGGATCTCCAAAGGCTGTTACCAATGAAAATAGGATTTTGTTTGGAACCACTTTTTTAAAATTTGTATACAAACATTGAGAACAGCATAAACATCCGCAGTCTAGTTATTATAGACCGCTGGACTGAAAAGACATTAGAAGAATTCCAGGATATTGCTGTGTTATGTTTGTCTTTTTATGATGATTGAAAGAGAAAATACATTTTCATTTATCTTTGGTTTCTTACGGTTAACATGGACAATTTTTATTTTACATATAGATCCGCAGTCTACAGATCACATTGACACACTTAGTTTTTGTTGATTTGAAAGTGAATTTTGTCGAACGAATTGTGCCATTCGAACTATTGTGCAGCGCGGCGCGGCGCTGTGAACGAAACGAATTCTCCATCAGTTTATGGCTTATGCGAACAAACTATCCTTAGTTTCGATCAAAGGCAACCGTTTCTTGGTCACCGAAGGACATTCGCTCACGTTAGTTGCACGAGGTCAGGTACACGAGCCCGCGGCCCGCGAGTCCTCGCTTCACGTTCGAGGAACAGACGATCGGTCGACGTGCGGTTACCGGACGGCCATACAATCGTACGGGCAATTAACGCAGAACTGGTTTTATCAACGTATCGTTCATAATTCCAGTCGTCCCTTGTCCAGCTTCCAGCGATCGTAATCACCGCGCGCCGTCTTTCTCTCAGGCAACACGCCACGCGCATCACTTTTACTGTTTATGTTTCCCTTCCTTTTTACCAGGCATTTTCGTTTATTTTTCACGCGTGACTAATTGGTTCGTTTCGTTCTTTTATCGTTGCAGATACACAAGATGTCGATCTGGATGCCATCCTCGGCGAGCTGTGCGCTCTGGAGCGCCGCTGTGATGGTGACATTGCCGCTACATCCGCACCGGATGTTCAGAGACAAGGTCGCCCTAATAGCACCAGGATCACACCTGGCGACAATACCGACATCAGCAAGAATGAAGGAGGTAATCATCTTCGGATTTAATCCTGTTTAACATCTAGATTGTGTTATCGTTACATTTTAATTGGAATTTTTTATTCGGGATAAAGTAATGGAGCCAATTACTGTGTCTTTAGTTCGTTTTTTAGGCATAATTAATCTTATATTTATCAAATAAGATATTTAAAACTTTTTTACTTAACACTAAACCTACCAGCATCGGTGAAATTGACCGGTCCCAGATTATTTATTTTGGAATCGTTGAAAATATAAAGACTCTTTCATAGGAAATGATTGAATAAATTTTGTTAAATCGAACTATTATAAAAATAGCAAGGAGGTCTGTATAAGCTTAATCATGTCATTTTTATAAAGCCATACATGCTAGACATTTTTAATGCTCGGTAGGTTTAGTGTTAAATTCAATTAACCATTTATTTGTTGATATTAACATGTAAAGCACGGTGGCTTTTAAAATACCACAAAAATTATTTCAGTTTTTTTGATAATGAATTCGTCTGTAAAGCTTATGAGAAACCTTAAGAAAATACTGAATGAATGAAGGTCAATCTTCAGTAAAACAAATCGTTCTCTTATTTATTTAAATTTTGGTTTTTATTTTCAATTTCGGTAATCTATTTACTGTGCACAGTAATTGAACCTGTTTTTCGCTTAATGTGTTAAGTAGTTACTGTGCCGTTTACCACAGGTTAGGACCACCTAACCTCGGCCATATTTTTAAAGAGAAGAATGGTAAATATGAAAGACTGATTAAAGCAGTCATCTTTAATGTGAACTTTTAAATTACTCAGTATTCAGAAAGGGAGCACAGTATTCAGGGAGGGGGCACATTATCAGGGAGGGGGCACAGTAACTGAGGTACAATACCTGATCTTTGGAAATCATGAGTACACAGTAATTGACTACAGAACTTTTTTTGTGTTTCATAATATCCAAAAAAGATTTGATATTTGTTTCATGAGGAAATTTATATCGATAAAAGAAACTAAAATTTATTAAATCTTAATGGAATTATTAAATATAAATGAAAAACAATTATGGAAATGAACGAAATGTGTTGCATTTGAATAAATGTAACACGTTCTGTCCTACGTGTACCATTGATGGCACACACGTTCAAAACATATAATATTATAGTAAGTTTAAGACTGAAAAATATAGTACCAAAAGAAAAGAAAGAGGAATGGTACATGTTGTAAAAGTTAGTATGTCCAAGCTGGTATCTTATCGGCCAGTAATATAGTGAAATAGTTTATGATAATATATCAGTCTTTAATCAAAATATCAAATAGCCTGAACGAAGGGTTGATTAAAAACGGCTCGGTTCGGAACGGGTTATAGAATAGATTGGTATTCGTTTACAAGTGGTTAAGAAAATTAACTAAAAATGACTAACATATAGATTGCGATATAGTAAATTTCATCAGCCATCTTTGCGTTCTATTTCTTCGAGATTGTCGCTGCAGAATTTGACTGTCTTCACTCGTGCGCAAATCGTGCAACGTCAAAACATGGTCGAACTAGTTTCTCTAGGCACACCATGACACATATTCTTGTCAGTTTATCTTAGATATCAGGACTAGCAGACTTGAAACAGCCGGTTCCAACTCATAACTGCGTAATTAATATGTTCTTACATTGTCGACTTTCTTCAACCGGCGCCAACTGTTTGTTACAGCTATGCGAACCGATAGTCCTGACAATGACAGCGCATTCTCGGACACGGTCTCGATGTTGTCCAGCGAGAGCTCCGCGAGCAGCAGCGGCTCCGGACACAAACCTCCTCAGACCGCCATGCACACAGCCCCTCAACAGCAACCCCATCAACTTATGGGTAAGTTGGATCAATATCAACACAAAATTTCATACACAGCTATAAATTCATTTTAACACTACGAGCCGGCGATTTCGAGCCAAAGCCCGTGAAGTTTGAGCCTTTGTTGCATCTGAATACGAGATGAAAGCCTTATATTCTAACAATCTTGGACGAAACAGAGATAACTAAGAATACATAAAACACTCTTATGAAGGTAAACACCACCGTCCATGAGTATTAGGACACCCTTTAAAAACGATTCTTTTATAAAATTATACCAAATGGTTTGAGTTTTTTTGTGATGTTAGTTTCCCATGTAATGTACGACAAAAATTATTTTAAAATTTCTATTTGCCAAAATTGTGAAGAAAATTATAATGGTCACGATTTTTAACTTTTTTATCTGTGATTACAATGAAAATTTAAAATACGCCGTTCGTAGATCTAAGTAGATTATACTTGAACAAAGTTTCCATGAAATCGATTAAGGTTGCTTTGAACCATAAATTATTAAAACCGGCAAAAATTTTGAAAAAGTGTGATTTAAATAGATCGCAAGCCCGAAATTCAAAAACTTTTACATCTTTCAATGCCTATGGCTTTTTTATACATCTGATGTCGATAATACTTTGTACATGTATATAACACATTTATATTTACAAAAGTCATGTTTTAAATTTTCGTTATAGCCACAGATAAAATAATTAAAAATCATGACCTTTGCTTTTTCCTTGATAGTTCCGAACAATAGTAATTTCAAAAATTGTTTACACATTATCTAGTAAACTAATCCTCCTAATATCTAAAAAAAATTCAAGTTTGGAGCAATTTAAAAAAAATTATTCTTTTTCGAAGGGTGTCCTAATACTTATGAACGGGAGTGTTTATGGCTTTCAACATTTGTTAGCTGTTTTTTTTATTTCACCAATATTCAAACATGAAAAAAGTGATCAGCTCGTAAGGTGTTAATCAAGTAACATTCAAAATTCATATTCGGATATTTAAAGCTTTCACTGCTCGGTATCATAGTTTTTACTGTTGAGGCTTTCGAATGCAAGCTGTGTCCTTTTTTAATTTTTTTCAGTATCAGTGTGTCTTCTGATCCCTGTTGAATCTAGATGCAATGCTTGCCTAGCCCGAGACTCGAAAGCCTCAAGAGTAAAAAGTAAAAACTCGCGTCTGCTATCAAGAGCATTATTACAATATAAGATAAAGATTGAAGTAAAATTTCAACAGTTGTACCATGCGACTGAACTTTTGCATACATGTATGCTACAGATATAAATAAAATTTCGTGGAAAAAATGTAACCTTTGATGCATTGTACAGTTAATTATGACGTACATGCAACGTGGGTGTCGCTTGACTCATCCCTTAAGCAGGTTTCAAGCGAATCGAAATAGAGATTTCATATTTTTCAATTGCAGAACTTACAGTGACTTCTTATTCATTTCTTTTTTGATCAAATGCAATATCAAAAAATGGAGAAGTTAAATGAAATGTTTCCGTGTTCGAATTTTGTTCAACATTGAAGCAAAGTAATTGTGTCGTTGAATCGGCTAAGTATACGGTAGATATCATATCATTGAATGATCATTGAATCATGTCATTGAAGACGTATTATTGAATGAATAAGGTTAAAATAATTGTACTCAACCGAATTACATTGAAAGACAAACACGAGCGGCAGAGAGGAAGAAAGCTCTTTGTCTAATTGAGTTGTAGTAGTTTGATATCTCATCAAGCAAAGTGATAGAAAATGGAGTAAGACATAATTCCGTAAATTCGCCAGATGCTGCAAGCAGAGTCAAAGCAGAGAAGATTCGATTGGCGCTGGAGAAGATGCGCGAAGCGAGTGTCCAGAAGCTGTTCATTAAAGCGTTCACACTGGACGGCAGTGGGAAAAGTTTACTCGTTGACGAGGGAATGAGCGTGGCTCATGTCTGTAGACTACTCGCCGACAAGAATCACGTGCCAATGGATCCGAAGTGGGCTGTAGTCGAGCATTTGCCTGATCTTTTCATGGGTGAGCATTCTCTCCGACGCGAGATAAGTCGATCGTCGATCAAAAAAATCGTAGACACTAACCCATTTTGATCTTGCAGAGCGAGTTTACGAGGATCACGAGCTGCTAGTGGAAAATCTGTTATTGTGGACGAGAGATTCGAAGAATAAGCTACTTTTTGTTGAACGACCAGACAAAACTCAGCTATTCCTTAATCCGGAAAGGTTCCTCCTCGGCCCATCGGACAGAAGTAGTGCGGAATACGATGACCACTCGCGCAATATTCTTCTTGAAGAATTCTTCTCCAGCAGCAACGTCGGCGTACCAGAGGTAACTCATTCTTCCTATTCGTATTAATGTATTAGTTTGATCTTTTTGAAGTTATTCGAGAAAGAAAGACATTTCTATTTGGTAACAATTTCTTGAAATTGATGCAGATCATTTTTATTTTGCATATAGATCCGTAGTCTAACTATGAGTTTCCATGAATTTGTAGCTTGTGGAAGTATTTAAACCTTTCCTTACGCGACAGGTTTCTATGGGTCTCCCTTTGTTATGAATACAACATAGCGTCTTTTACTTTTCCATAATGTAAGTCGTTTACAGGACGATCATCTACCACCTTTGGAATTTTTTTCAATTTTGTTATCAAAACAATCAATTGATCTGTGAGTTTTTAAATTTCAAATAAATTTCCCTAATACCTAGACTTTCTTCAGAGTTTTCTTAATGTTGCTGAGTGGCAAGATTTATTTTTTTATTCTAGACGTGTATAGTTTTATAAATTTCCTTGTGCTGTTTCTTTCGTGGAGTTATTCGATTTAGCCAACGAGTGATTCATATTGTTATATTCACAGTTGTCAATATAATCAGTTTTATTGAGAAGAAGATTAAAATCAAAACAGGGAAAGCGTAAAAATCAAATGTCCCTTCCAGTGGCGCGTTATGACTACTTGGGGCCCCTAGGCAAAGTAGAATTTCGGGGGCCCTAACCCCAACTAAATAACTTTCACTTTGGAAAAAATAAAACACTTGTAAAAACATCTACATATTTATTATTGCATAAAAAGTGAAATAAATGAAAACCTTTTACATAAAAATTCAAAATATTTGGTTTGTGTTCGGGGCCCCCTTATGCTTGGGGCCCCGGGCATTTGCCCAAGTTGCCCATAGGATAATACGCCATTGGTCCTTTCAAATCCAATTAAGCCGATGATGGATTGTTCGATTGCACGCAGATACAAACATTTTGTGCCTAGTTTCAACCCCGTTATTGAACGAGAGGGTAGTTACAAGATAAAATCGGATTAGCGATTTTTCCGCGCCAGTGTCCGCATGCAAAAATTCCGACATGTTGCTGTCATCGGAATACGCATTAAACAATTTTCGTCAATTTTCGATTTAATATCCATACACGCAAAGAATTAAAACCGCTGAAACATTCTCAGGGACACAGATTTCTTATTGAAGCTAAAAATGACAACTTCTGTATCTTGACAGTGATACCGTATTGTCATAACTCGTCTGCGAAACGTTATGCAAAATAAAAATTGTCTGCCTCAATTGCAAGAGACAGAAGTCCAGAATGATTTCTTTCTTTCTTTAATAAGTCTAATAGGCTGAAAATAAAATATTGACATTTTTTTAATCGTTCTAGTATTTTTAATTTTACCGACTCACTTTTGTTATAAATGCTTAAAATACGTAGTCTAGCTGTAACTATTATCATTAAATATCTTCAGATCTTTTGGTATGCGTGCGTACTAGTTCAAAAAAATAAAAACGATTTTTTGCGAGAAAAATACTTTTATTTCTATGCTTTACTTAACATTTTAATATATTTTAATATATTAAAATGCAATAATCCAATATTAAATAACATTTTAATATATTTTATTTCTTCACTATCGAAATCACAGAAATCTGTTTATTCCCATTTTGCTAAATCTGTCTGCAAAAATATTTTGTAGTTTTCTAGCTGCATTCACAGGGTATGTATATTACATATCTGTAATTTAGGCCATACGTGCAGTAAGGGCGTGAGGTCATCTTACAGACATTAGTTCAATGTATTCTACATTCGAAGTTGTACACCTTCCTCGAAGTTTCACTTCATTGTCTTCAAAGTTAGAGAAAATACAGTACTTCATACAGCTCTAATTATTGCAGAAGCAATCATATCCTGTTTATCTTTTGTATCTCTGGCTTTTTCCAAGTTTTAAGTTCGTTTAAGTTCGCAACAAACACTTGCTGTAGAAAAAAGAGATCGATAAATAATCTCTGGAATTAAAGATTCAAAACATCACAGAATAGGATAGTTGAAAAATAGCCCCAACAATAAGACGTTATTGTAAATATCACATTTTTTGCGCTCGCGTCTTTATTACATATATGGTTGCAATTCTAGTTTCTTAGTATCATGTCCATTTTATTTGAAGAATATAAATTGCAAAACTTGAGTATATGCCCAACTAAAAAATAAAATATAGAGAAATGTCAATTTAGAATGTCAATATGTACATGAAGACACAGGACACGTGTACAATCGATTAGGGATAATGACGTTCACTAAATGCATGAAGAGAGGCTCGTAGACAAATGTTAAATAGCTTGCAGTAGATATAAGTAGTAACCCATTGAAACATCGTTTATTGCAAATTTTAGGTCGAGGGTCCTTTATATTTGAAATCAGACAGCAAGAAAGGTTGGAAAAGGTACCACTTCATCCTAAGAGCTTCCGGCCTCTATTATTGGCCGAAGGAAAAGGCTCGTACCGCTCGCGATCTAGTTTGTCTGGCAACATTCGATGTGAATCAAATCTACTATGGCGTTGGCTGGAAAAAGAAGTATAAAGCGCCGACGGATTTCTGCTTCGCGGTGAAGCATCCGAGGCTGCAGCAGCCGAAATCCACCAAGTATATCAAGTTCCTTTGCGCGGACGACAACGCGTCTCTGGAACGATGGATAGTCGGGATCAGAGTGGCCAAGTATGGCAGACAGCTGATGGAGAATTACAGAACTCTGGTCGATGAGCTAGCGCAGGAAGATCTCGATATGCTCGCGCATGCTAGATCGTGTTCCGTTAGCTCGATCGCTGTGCCGCCTCAGAATCAAACACAATACAACACCAGCAACGACAATGCTCGTCAATTCACGGAAAATTCACGGAACGGTACAGAAACTACCAACACCAGACAGTACGATGGTCAGAGGCAGAGTTACAATTCCGAGCAACGACAGAGTTACAATAACGACGGGAGGCTAAGCAGAGCCAGCAGCTCGAGTTCCAGTGGGTGTCTATCGGATGGAGCGCCAAGCAGTTGTGAGGTACAATAATTCAAAAGATTAAAAAACCTTTTCTGTAGGTAGGTGTGATGAATTAACACATAACGATTTCTTTTGTTCGACGCTACAGGTAGCTTTCGAGTGTGGCGAATTTCCAACGGGAACGATAAAGAGGAAACCCTCGATGAACCCAAAACTGCCTCTCACATCGATCACGCGACAGTTGAAGGAAGTAGGTGAAACGGTTCGAGACGAGCCGGACTCCTGCCCGAGTCCTACGAGCTCAGGATCCGGCACGTTGACCAGAAGACACAGTCGCAGAAGGAGTGGCACCGATTCCGATGGGTCTGGAACGCTGAAAAGACACCACCGATCCAGCAACGCGATTCCGGTCAGTCCTGTACCACCTGGTACACCAGTCAGAGAGAGGGCCAGCCCTATGGGATACAACAGAACGGAAAGTCAAGAATCGAAAACACCGACAAGTCCTATTCCACCGTCTATGGTACGTACTAGCAACTTGGTTAGTTTGAACAATCTCGTTTCAACAATCTGTTTATCGAATAACGTTCTACAGATGGATTCGATCACTTCGCTGCCCCCGCCGCCGTCGCCGTCAAGAGTCACCGAGGAAACAGAATCAGACAACGAACCACTCCCACCGCCACCGCCCGAGATGTTCAGATCGAATCTCTCCCTGGACTCATTGCCACCACCTCCAGCGCCTGGCGAAATTCCAGTGTGCAACACACCTGAACTGTCCGGATCATCGTTGAGCCTGGCGTCGCTCCCGCCACCCCCAAGTCCTCTGGTAGGAGAAACGGGGACGATCCGGCGTGCAAGGCCCAAACAGTCCACGTCGGCTAACTCGGTGACACCAGAGAACACTCCGACGCACACTCCGTCGAGACCGTCGAATAACCAGCACATGTACACGAACGCAAACAATGCTGTGCACAATAACGCCACGGTTCAGAACAGTCAGAGCTACAACATGAACGCGCAGAACGCTCTCCACGCGAACAACACGGCGAACTCGGTGGCTCCGTCGCACAGCTCGTATCCAGGATCCAGCGCGAGCACGCCCACCTACGCGCCAAGTTCACCAAACTTTGCAACACCTCCGCCGTTTGTTGCTCCACCGGCTTATGGTTCCCAACAACAGCACGGCAGTTCGCAGAGTTTGACGAGGCAGAACTCGAAAGCAGAGTCGATATACGGGACCCATTCGTTGCCTCATTCAACGGTCCAACCGATCAGGCCGAACCCGAACATGGATACCGTGCGACGAAGTGCCATGAAGCAGAGCTCGAGCCATTACGCAGTTCCACCTTATCTAGCGGAACTGAAGGCGGCGTCCAGTCCTCAACCGCAACGCAGGGTGACCATTCAAGAGCCGCCGACATCGCCGAAGTCGAAAACGGGCACTGGCAAGAAGATAACGTTCAACCTTCCACCGCAACAAGAACCGGGGAGTCCTGCTCTGCCTCAAAGAAAACCCATGCCACCGAGGAGATCGGACAGCACGAGGCTCACATCTCCTAAGAAACTCGCTGCATCCGATCAAGCTCCACCCGGCGATTTCCTGAAGGATCTCCAGAGGGTGATGAGGAAGAAGTGGCAGGTAGCGCAAAAGTGTAAACTCGACACGACCACCACACCGCACGAGGTACTTGGCTTTCGCGATCCACCGCCTGCCGTGGCCGACTACAGGGAAACGAACGTGTCGAACTGGGTCCAGGAACACTATGGAGCCGATAACTTGTATGAGAACGTTTACACAACGGACCCCCATGCCCCCGTGGAGTACGCTTCCAGCCCGGCTCGGCAGCCGACTGTCAGATTCGCCGATGAGAATCGTAGCGTCAACATCGTGAACGCCATCGCAAACAAGAGAAGACCACCTCCACCACCGCCGAAAAGGGCAGAGACCACACATTTGACCACCACCAGAGCGATGCACTGACAATAGCAGATAATTCAGCCCCGTCCCGAAAGGCGATGGTACTGTTGTCTGTGCAGTTGGTGGAAGGACTAAGAAACGGCGAGAGGGAATTCGCTTTGTTCTGTGATTTGGTCACCATTTCGAGGTCCTAGTATCGAGTCCACGTGTTCGTTGATCGTCCTTTTTTCTGTTACACCGTTCGAAGGAGTTCCGTTCTTCTGGAAAGGGGAAAGGGGATCGATGATTATCCTTGAAGGGAGGGAGATAGGGAGAAGGTTCGGCTTTGTGTTCGCATATGTCGCCAGAGTTTGCATGGAATCAGCTTGGCTAGATGTCCTGTGTCTACCCAACAACCAACTGCGGCAGTTATAGGATAATCGATGTATATTTAGGAGTTCGAGGATGAAAGTCTGATCGATACTGCCAATTAAATGGTCGTCAACGCCGTCGTCGGGTTCAACCCTCGACGTCGGTGTCCTATAGAGAATTTTTTAGCGAGAGAAAACTTGGTGGACCGGAACCGAGGACCACCGGAAAATCGGAATTATAGATTATCGAGTCCGATGTGGAGCATCTGTCTTAACGGCGATTTAGCAACGGCCATTCAACTAGAACGTAAGGGAAACACTGCCGCACATATTGAGGATGTGATATATAAGTCTTAAGCTCCTAATTTTGGTTCCCCGTCAAACCGGGAACAGAAACGTCGACTTTGCGAGCGATCTTCGTTTAGGAGAGTCCAGAGAGAGACCATGGACGCGGTCGAACATAAGCCAATCGAATTTAAAACGCGTGAATCATGCTCGCCATTTTTTCTGTGCAAATTAATCCAGAGTTAATTAGGCTTAGCTGTATCTCTGGTGTCCGCCGACCAGTTAACGACGAACCTTTTCGCTTGTTTTCTATTACAACGGAACAGCTGCGCACGAATCAGATGACGAGAGATTGAAACTATTACATCGAAGACACATTGTGGTTAAGGTGGTTGGGTTGTTGCATATGAAATATCGTGTCTCTTACAATGAAGATTCGTTGAGTCGTTAAAATCTGTTAGTTCTTAAAATTTCGAGAAATCGGATTATTTGTTTCAACCTTCGTGTAAATTTAGTTCAACTTCATATATCTAATCCTAAGTATCAACTTCTGGGTTCCCGTCGTCATGAAACTTCGTTTCTTTAATCTAAGAGAATGGGGGCAAATATTTTTATTGTACGTTAATGCTGATTTTTCAATTAGATTTGATCTAAGAGGACTAGTTCGAACTTCGAATATATTCTTTTTGAAGGTTAGGGGAGCAAGCCGGGAAACATGGTAAATGTATTGAAAGTCGTATTGGTTGATTTTCATTCGAATTCTTTTATTATTGTAAAGAACGAAATTTCGTATGCAGAAGCCTAATTCTTCGCAACGTATAGGGGAGACTGGCAAGTTGATAAGTTTTTCTTGGAGGCACTTTTTTTACACATTGCAAGTGAAACTCTGAGGACAAGTTCGTACTAAAATGGGGCACATTGATACATCTACAAAATATGCTGATAGATCTCTCTATCAATCATTTTTGTTACATTTATTATATTTATAGCTGAACTTGTTTTTTATAAGTCATTATTCGACAAAAAAAAAGTTTTAAACAGCAAATAATCACTTTCAGTATCACAAAACATTTTTAAACTTGAATGACACTTATTTTAGTAATTTTATCAGTTTGGTACATATTTGTAATTTGCCTCAGTGGCAGCATGCTTTGTTTCATTGGTATTTGATATATGCCTTAATTTCTGAGAGTTTTTAATGTATTTAAAAAGAAAACAAAAAGAAGATAGTGGAAATTTTCTGAGATTAATCAACACAATACATCAACGCTCTCCAAAGAAAATCCATCAATTTAGTTCACACAATATTACACGAAAATTATTAGTTAGGAAAATGAAATGAAAGTGACACAACGTGAAACCAAATTAATTCAGAACGTAGAGTTTCATACAACTTATTTGTGACAATTTCTAGAATCGACGTGAATATTTACTTTTTTATTGGAGAAATGAGACAATTGAATAATGTTGGCTATTGTACACATTGTTGAGCATTGACTACACCATATTAGAAATTCGAAGAAATTACAGTAGACCCCTGATTATCCGAACTGAACTGGGAAACATGAAAGTTTGTATACTAGAATAGTTCCTTAATGCTAGATTCAATCTTTATTGATTTTTACAACAAATAGTGTTGCTTATGGATCGTCTTAGATAGGGCTATTTAGATTTTAAGCATATTGGGATATTGGTGACTTCTGGCATTGGATGTTTGGATAATCGGGGTCGCACTGTACCTTTTTGTATTTCGTCTTGGTTAAATTATACATCCTAGCATTGGAAAAATGTCTGTATCGACTTGTTGATGCAGAGAACCACTTTTCCTCTTACCACAGACAAAATCAGCGAAAAATCAATTCATCCCTTGTGGAGCAAATCCTTTAGCCAGTGTTAGCGGGAGGACGCTGGAAACCTAATTGAGACACATTTCAGCGGCCTCCTACATCTAATAAAGGTTCGACCCAGCTCTTTATCAATTTAGCCTGTCTCTCCTGCGCATGAATGATGAAAACGCTGTTCACAAAACACACGATGCGTTTTTTCAAGCCTTCGTAAATAGGTATGTATGTATATAAATGGAACACGTATGAGCGTTTATATCAATATATCGACTTTGATGCTGTATGTTTAGATGATAACGTACGAAACAAGCTATCCTCTGCGACGTGGACACTTGACGGTAACTCGAACCTATTCGATGGACCTCGATCGAACGCTACGCGCGGCTCTGCTCTCATTTGTCATAATTGTATCGAAACCTCCGAGTTTCTTTTTCACCTAGCATCATGTTTCGTTTCATTTCGGACAGCTTGAGGCAGCTCGAACCTGCAACCTATTCTGAGCAATAAGATTACTTTAATCTTCGATCGGATCGGGAAACAATCGCGCGAATCGTCATGGTCTTTACAATCGACTTACATCGAATATTCGAAATCTCTGACATCATTCTGATCCACTGCTTCCGCTGAAACTACTTCTGTCATGACTCAATGTAAATATATACACCGTACGAATTTGTAACGACTTTTTTACCAAGCGGAACAACACGAAATTGTTCGAGACTATAGGTGTTAGCGCAGTAACCAGATGCATCTCGGTTGTCAAGTCCATGAGAGATGTCGAGAAACGATACCGTGTGCGAATTTGAGAATCGTGTTCGTTCTCAAGTTCGTCCGTGTTATGCGTCTTTTTATACTCTGAACTAGTAGCGGCAATTTCGTGCCGCCATTTTGCACTTACACCGCGTATGATCGCCAATGGAATTTTCGTGAACGACTGAAGACCTCCTGTTGCCTATAGCAACCGATTTAACTCTTTATACTCATGAATTTGTACCGCGTGTTTCGGGTGTCCTCGAAAAGTTTGTATCTTTCTTTGTGGACACCAAGGAGAACGGCCCCTATGCCGTTTGGGAGTGTCTCGCCGAGTCCTGTGCGATTTTACACTATTAAGAATACCCAAGGACCGTGATACGATATTTTCTACTAGCCGAGTTTTGATAGAAGTCCGACGGAGTGAGGATCCGTTTCCGAACGTATACGATCCTGGTGGACGTTTTGCTAATCGATCGCACACGGACACGCGAGACATCCGCAGAAAATAACGCGACTTCACAGAAGGAGAGAGAGAGAGACACACACAGACACACGTGAACACAAATACACATGTACACATACTGACGTCGATTTATATGTAACTGTAATTTTGTCTACCGTGCGTGCGGTCCAATCAAACGGAACCAATAATAGTAATGGTAACGATATATTGCTAACGATATACGTTTTTTGGGACTAATGTATCGAACTTACGGAATCTTGACTGTCGTTTGACTTTACAATAAGCGAGAATAATGGCACGAACCTCACCGGATGGCTTTTCCTCCGGGACGATCGGGTTCTATGTCGAGAAGGTACGCCACGATGAGAGCCTCTTAAAATATGGATGTTCGAGTGAGATCCGAGACGTTATGCTCCCGATATAACGTTGATGCGGGAGTTCATTGTTTAAACCATACGGATATCTTGATCGAAATCAGGAACAGTTGTAGGATGTAGTTCTAACGCAGCGTTAACTGAAAAAGGAGAGGGAGAGAGAAAGTTTCAGCGCTCTTTCAGAGTGTTGCTTGTGGATGAATATTGTAACGAAGTATAAACCAATGTACAGAGTGTCTACAAACAATGGAACAGCAGCTTGAGATTTGATAGATACTGCAGTTTCGAGTAAAATGCGTGCGGCGAACCTATGCAATTGCTAATGATTTTTTAATCAACCGAAAACTATGCGAGTCGCCGACAGGAATTCTGTCGGCCGATAAAATGGCAACACAAGCAGCATTATTCAGAGTTGTATATAAATATTATATTATTTTTTATTTAAAAACACACTCTTCTAGCTAACAAGGTATCGTGTCGCTACTCGAGCCACCACAGATTTATTACTACACTGGCAACGGTGCAACAGATTGTCGCTGGTTCTCGGGGCTCGCTTTGGCGATAGAAACTTGCCCGTACAATAATTGGCACTCGCGAGGAAATTTGGCACTACAATTGACACGCTACTTATCTATGATATGGACCACGCAACAGTAATCGCGGATTGTCGGTGGCTCGAGAACGCGGAAGTGAGGCGTCCCCCACTTTCTTCATCTTTTCTCCTGCAATCGCTGCTCCGTGTGCTTTTTTCGCTGCATAGTGACGAACCCGACGGTAGAGCCCCCGACCCTTAGCTAATTCCCGACTTCCCTAACGATATCCTTTACGTGACCCAGAATGTCCGGAGACATTCCAGTGTTACTCGAGCTTCTTCTGCAGTGGACCGTTGAAGTTGCTGGGCGAGGTATCGACGCGACGGCAAGTCGATTGTTTTCTTTGGTTCTTCGGGCCCTCGTCGGCGCCTCCGGGTTGCTTGACCCGAGCTCGATACCCTTTTCGTTTCTCCTCGGGGATATTCTGGTGGTCGGCTTTTTTACGCGGGTCTTCTCAGGCGGTGACAGCGGTAGATTCTTGGTTCTGGAGAAATGGCGGGCTACGGTCCTGTAACTTTTCATGAAAGGGCGCGACGCACGAAATATGTTATCTTGTGACATCCCTGTGAGAGCGCACGCGGCTTTATTTGCCAGACGGTGGTCCGGTCCTTCCGATTTTACAGCAATTTTGCCACGTCACAAAGGATATTAAAATGATTAATCACGAAAAAGACACTGGAAAGACTCAACAGCAATAACAGTACGAAAACAGACGTTTTGGTGAAACCATGATGTAGGGCTGAGGTAAGAAAACCGTTAAAAAGTATAATACGATGCGTAAAGATAATGGGTGTGCTCGTCAACCCAACCAAACCATCCAAAGCTATCATTGTCAGCGGATCTTTCGTACTGACGTAATTTAGCTCTAAACCGAAGTTCATGTTGGTTTTCAAACTTGCCGTTTCCAAGTTATCTTGGCGGTAATAACTCATTATTGGAGGTGGCTGAAAGCCACTGTCGTATATCAGGTTTATAAACTCAAATCAGGATTCTTCCGCTGACAATACCTACATGAAACTGCCTGAGAAATGGCCCTCGTTGGCAATGATCACTTATTTTGTATCCTCGTTGCGTCCCATTTCCTCCATTGTCACAGAAAACAAATAATGTAACACTGTCTTTAAAATTTTGATTTCAAAAATTGGTATATATCCGTTGTTGCGGTTCATTTTCGTATTTTTTATCCATAACAACCTGTCACCGGAAGAAACGTCTTCATATGTTACAATATTATTATCAAAAAGTTGCACAACGTTCGCTACTTCCTTCTCGCGATGAAGATTTGTTATCAACAGGTGCTCAAAATATTTCCATCCTTTGTATACATGGATATTATAGACAAATAGTAAACGTGTTCACACTTGGCTGAAATAATTGGATGTCTAAAGTTTTCGAAGCTCTATGATTGAGCTCTTTCCAAGAAAAAATCTCTATATTTAGAATAATCCAATATGTAGACATTACGATAATGTTTATAATCTACCGTCAGATTGTTGGGAATCGTGTGTCAGCTGGAAGAAGTAAGGGAATACTAACTCAATCGCTGGAAGTTGAAGAAATAGGTGAACACGATTTTACATGAAATTCAAAAGGGCAATTTACTCGTTCAAAGTCACAAATTACAGTATGTACAACCTGTCGATTCTATCTTCTAGTTAGCTCACGTATCATTCACTTCCAATCAAGTTTACTAGGTGAACGTTCAATCTATCTACTATCATACACAGCCGCCTTTATTGACTCCAAGCCTTCCACCGTAGTCACAGCAAACTCGTTTGTATCAGCGGCGTCGTTTATGATGGCGTAATGATGGACGTCGCCAATTCCTAGCCACAGTCACAGCTGTCGCGAATTTTATGTTAACTTTACCCATCGATCCCTTGTACCAAGCATATATGAGCTGTCCAGATGGTAGTATTTCTTTGCTGTGTATTTTAAAATAATCTCGGAACCCGTTAACTGTAGTCCAGAGGCACATATAAGACCCCGTCGCACCATACGATCTCACGCTGGATTCCTCTGCTCTATTTCTTTACCTTGATCAGCTACAACGTGACCAGTCCAAATTTGAATGTCACCGCATCTCAAAGCCCAAGCGTCGTCTGTTCCGAGCTTATCGTATTTCATGTCCCACGCATCAGTCCATGGTGTTGCAGTAGAACAATCTACGGATCGAACCGCTCTAGACCTAATTACAGCCGTCATACCTTCCAAACTAGGATTTGGGGTTTCCAATGCGCATTCGTTGCATTTCATTTGCAAATCTGTGTCAACCTATCTACTATATATTTGGTTAATTGCTCATGTGTTTCTATTTCTCAGACCAGAGAGTTCCTTTAATAAAAAATGAGGTTCATATAAAAGCCATAAGATAATTTGCCACAGGATACCAATACGAACACTTTGTTTTGTTGCTCCCTGTTGTTTTGCTCGAAACTATTTTTATTGTGTTAATAGGAGAAAACAAATTAATTCGTGTTCATTGACAGTCTTTCAGTTCAGATAACCCTTTCGCGCCCGTTATTCGTCATTTGTTGTTATTTGTTGATGATTGCTTTTATTAAACTTGAGTGTAGAAGGAACCGTGAATATTCATTAAACATTACCCTTCTCCACCTCAACTTTGTGACCAACCAATCACAGCGCATACGGATAAGGTTGTCAGCAATTGTAATTTTCATTTCACAAATCCAAGAATGTAAAGAAAGCGTAAATGTCTAGAACGACGATGTTTTTGGTGTGATAACTGGTCAGCAAAGTGTTGCCTATATGATTCTTTACTAGTTACGCATTGTAGTTCACCTATCCAATAATCTCGAGTCTCACCTCCAGGTTATTTGGCTACCACCAGAAAAGTCTAACTCCTTCATTGGAAAACTGGTATGGCCAAGTCATTTAACCAAACTATACTGCGTTGTGCTATAGTTGCTGGTCGGTGCTAAGTCCATTGATCCTCGAACACAGTCCTAGCCCAAGTATGTCCTAGCTCCGGTTTTCAGTTTTAGTAATGATGGCGCAGCGGTAACGCTATCCGATTTTTGAACGGAAGTCACCTTCGTGTCTCCCGTGTTCATAACGAATGCCCCTTTGTACCACACATATGTTAATTATATACTGTTGTCTTAAAGTTAAAGTTGATGTAGCCGCCGTTGAAACCGTTGGAACTGCATCAGAACCAAATTTCTGGATGCTTCTAATGATTCTTATGGTCAAATGGTAACCGTGCCGTGTATCGCTTATTGTAATCACGCGTCATGTTTTCAATAAAATGCCTTCCGCATGGGAGGTTTTAACGAAAAGTTCTCCGACTACCCAAAATCGATTTAAGCGCGTATCTAACGTTACTGCGTAACATCTGGCTCCAGAATTTCTGATTTTACTTTCGTTTCGTATTGACCCGGTGATGATTCATCCTAACCTAGTACATTCGGCATTATTAGTTTGCTATCTTTGACGTATAGCCTCTCTGTTCCTAATACGTTGTAAAAGAATGTGTTTCTTAATAAAGTAAGGTGCCCGTTCTGCACTCTAACACGAAAAAGGCGCCTGTTGCGTTAAATGAAGTATCGGTTGACTTTATGATTATTCTTACAATATGCTTGGCCACTGTTCTATGCTTTGCTGAACCTTCAAATGCTAAGTTGATTCTATTTTTTTTCTGAAATTCAATTTTTCGGCCATATTGCGCGTGAAATTTCGACATTTTGTGTTATCGAAAAGGTTCTTGGCACGGCCTGTGAATTAGCGTTGGTGTTTGTCATTAGACCTTCTATTGAGTATTCTTGTTCTTCGAATTTCTTGCAGGAGTATAGGGTGCCTTTTCTTGAAAAGTTAGACTCTGATTTTAGAGCTTTATTTGCCGCCTAGCATTGGGGGAACATTCGCTTGTCGTGTTGATACCAACTGGAAATGTCACCCCTTCTAACAGAACGCGATGACACCCATATAGTCCATATTGGGATACTTTGAAAGATATGGTTTCTCCTCTTTCGTTTCTTAATTGCATCTCCCGATGCTCCAAACTGAGGTCTCCAAAACGGAGATCAAACCCTGGATGAAAATTTAACAATGGGCTCGCTATTCCATACCGGTTATCTTCAGAATTTAATCCATGCTTTTTGAACAGAACTTGTTGGAATATGGTGAATATAAAGACACCGCGGTATACTGTTTTACAATATAACTGTATTTTACACTTGCACAGAAGAAACTTGTGATCGCTACTACTGCCGGAACACGAGTGAGCGCGGAACCTCGTAAGACAATAAACATTAGCGATTTACTCTAGAGCAGTACATATTAATTACACGTGAACATGTTAGATGTCGCGGTTAGTAGTATCTATGTTCTAACACACCCCGGTAATCGTAACAACTTTTATTAAATTAATTTTAAACCGAAACCTTCAGTAAATTTGCAATGTTTGGAAGCTAATAGCGACTTGGTTAATACATCTGCAATCATTTCATTTATACTCGGATGATACACTTTTACAATTGAAGTATCAATCACCCCACGTATGAAGTGGTTTCTGACATCAATGTGCTTACTTCGACTGTATGGTATACTATGATTTGCCCATACATGAGGTGATTGATTATCGTTGAAGGCATCGATTTGTTGTATATTTATATACATGTAAATATACATATACAGGGTGTCCCACATAAATGGGAACACCTAAATATCTGTCGTATTTACAGTCCTATCAGAAAACTTCACAGGACAAAGTGACACTATTGCAGGGGGCAAATATAATGGTAAAGAAAAAAAATTTTTATGTCGTGTTTTTTAATGAAATTTCAAGGTCACCGATGTTTTTTTAAATGGAATAGTATATATTTTTTACGATAGCATGATAGACAATAAAAAAACTGAATTTAGTGGATACCACCTTTTTGACCTCGAAATGACCTTGAGCAAGAATAATCATGTTGAAGTGGGTAACATTTATCATGATATGTAAAGTCAACCAAAGGGTTGACCTTTACATATCATAATAAATGTTCGAAATGTTGACCATCCTCATTTATGTAGGCATTGTCGATTTCCTGAGACGTAATTGAAGCACATGCTGCAGTAATCCCAATACATTTTATCTTAACCCCATAGATAAAGGTCCAATGGTGTCAGATCCGGAGAACGGGCTGGCCATGGAATTGTTCCTCGTCGCCCAATCCAGCGCCCAGGATATTTCGTATTTAGCACCGTTCTAGCAACTTCAGAATAATGCGTTGGACAACCATCATGTTGAAACCACATGCGCTCCCGATCGAATAACGTAATTTCTTCTAAAGGACGAGTCGCTTCACGAGCGTCGTGCTGGTCGGACGTGCAATTCCCTCTCTCGCTGAATAAAGAGATTAGTAGTTGTATTGAGATTTTGGTAAAGTATTTTGTAACACAGAGTCAGAGTATCAAAAATGGTTTAATATAAGAAAGAGAAAAGCAAAAGTAAAAGGGAGACGTACGTTGATATGCGACTATGTCAGACACGTGTTCATACCGGACTAAGGTGAGGACGGTTCCTCGAGAATCGCTAGAGCCAATAGGCGTGACGCATCTCCTCCTATCAGATAGAAGAAGGAAAGAAGCGCGCGAGTCTTATTCATTCAAAAGCGATTTCTAGTACATATATTCTTAACAAGTTGTCCTTTTATATCGGTCTATTTATTGAGTATGTCTAAGTTGCGTGGCCGCCCGTGCAACATTTGTTTGCGCGTCCGACCGGTGCGACGTTCGTGAAGCGACTCTTAGCTCCTAGACAAGGTTAAAACTTGATTTTTCAGCCACATGATTGGTCCTTTTCTCTCTCGAATATTCAAAGAAATCATTCCTGAATCTCCGTGTTCTTACTCCTGTTTCTTACGGTGCGAATTTCAAGAGCGATGCGCGGGTCTCGGTCTCGTGCCCGCCTAAGGTTGTCTATCTTAAGCCCGGTTGTAGCGGACGCGTCAACCCCGAAATCGCCGATTTTATTATCCGCCAAATTAATCTTGGGTAACCAGTTCAATGATTAATGCGACGTGTGAGATTTTAGAGAAAAGCGTTTCGTCCCAGGCCTGCTAGAGGATTCGTCAGTAAGGCTATCTAGCAGGCCCTGCCTTAGATGCGTGCGGATCCGATCACGATGATCCGTATTGTTATTTGCCTTGTCTGGAATGTGCAAGGAAGTAACTGTTCCATTCCGACTGTTAGATTCCGGCTGTTAGATCGCAACTGACTGGTTGTGACTAACTGACCGTCGCGGTTTTCGGGAGGAGCCTTCGTCGTATCGTGAAGGCGGTTCTCCATTTATGAGTGTCAAGATGGTGACACCCATTGCCATGCGGAAGAAGTGCACTGATTGGTTCTGCCGAGTTTTCCATTTCCCAATCAGTGCACTCTTAGATCTGCCCTAAGCTGGCCTGTCCTGGGAAAGCGTGGAACCGTACGCGATTGCCTCCGAGGGCGAAGCCAGGTAACCCGAGAACCGTACTTCTCGGTCGGGAATGTCCTTCGTCAGTAATAGATTTACGACGAGTAATTCTCGAGGAGGCAAGAAAAAACTACGAAGGTTCGGCGATGGCTCGACTGGTCGACAAATGTGCATCGATTCCCTAATCCTTGAGAGTGGCCTCAAGTGACAAAGACGTCATAAACAAATCCGAAGTAAAGGCCTTATGTCTTATTCCCTTCCGACGGAACAACTCCACTGAAAACTGGTTGGACAGATATTTGAGTGTAATTATTGCTCAATAGCCCCGTTTGATTGGCAGAATGTTACTGAATTTCTACAAGTATTTGGTTTGGCCATGCAAGATCCAGATTGTTCACAAGTGTACCATGCTCCATGAGAGGTAATTTTGCTTAACCCTCTGGAACTCGCCCATCCATTTGTAACGTGAGAACTCGCATGGCGTCTGTGGGACGCCATGATAGAAAGGCAGTAATAATCGTAATAAATTCTCCTATATTTATTTATTCATCATATATGAAGATTAATAGTAGAAAATACATTTCTCATACAGCAATATTTTGCTGTACAAAGTTCCGATAATATCTAAATTAAAAGTTAATCGATTTGAAAAAGTATGAAATGTAATTTAGATATCGTAACTTTGTGAATCTTCATCTTGTTTGAATTTGGTACAATCTTTGCACATATATTCAGCATGTTCCAGGCATATAGGTTTATAACATTGTTTTCATTTGTATCTAGTCATGCGATTTTTTTTCTTGTGCATAAATGACAACGTTCTCTTTTATCCTCTTCTACCGTTTCAGTAATATTCTGACTGTTGGTGGCAATATCAATTCTCTGGGCTGCAGTTCGTTTACATTGCATTTTCAAGTTTTTCGGTAAATTCGGAATATCAGATCTCCTATTTCTATGCTGTTCAGTCATTTCTACAGCTAGTGATTTTATAAAATGTCTTCGAAATTTTGATCCATCATCATTATTTTCTTTATATATTATTTGAGCATTTATTGCTCCTATGTTTAGCATATGATAAAATATGACCATTGGCCAGCGGTTTGTCTTACGTGCTACTGAGTACGTAGTACACAACTGATCTACTACATCAACACCAGATTTAGTAGAATTATAAAATGTAATCATTTCGGGCTTTTGTTTTATCCCAGTCTCGTCATCAATTGCTGTATCATGATGCATGGTGGAGCAGAGCAAAACATTTTTACCCTTTTTGGGTGTGTAAGATACGAGAGTTGTATCTTGTAGGAACGCGAAACGACTTGAGTATTGGTCTCTATTTTGAACCGCGACAAAAGACGTTAGCAACTCTCGCTTGTTTTTTCTCATTGTTCCAACGTATGTCAGTTTATGGTTTTTCAAAAGATCAGTCACTAACCCAATGCTTGTGAACCAATTGTCTCCTGTAATATTTCTACCAGTTCCACTCACTGGAGTACACAATCTCTTGACTACATCGTATGGGGTATTGCTAGCTGCAAACGGTCCCTCAGGCTGACAGCCTACATAGACTTCAAGATTCAAGGTATACCACGACTTGGCATCCACTAGCGAGAAAACTTTTATTCCATACCTATTCGGTTTACTCGGGATATATTGACGGAAGGAACATCTCCCACGGAACGCTGGCAGCATCTCGTCAATTGTGAGATACTCTCCCACCGAAAAATGCTGTTTGCAAGATCCAACAAATATATCAAATATTTGACGAATAGCGGCTAACTTATCAAAAGTCTTGCGTTCATTTCTGGTAGTTTTATTGTCAAAGCGAATATATTGCTGTAAGAAGTGAAAACGTTTGCGAGACATAGTCAAGCGGAACAGTTCAACACCAGATCCATCTGTAGTCCACAAGTCTTGTGTGTTCAACTTACCATTTTTGTTAAAGCCCATCAAATATAACGGGCCCACATATGCTTTAATTTCTATAGCGTCAGTAGGCTTGCAGTCCCGGAGCCTACTGAAATTAGCTTCCAGCATTGCAAAAGAAATTTAGCACTTTTGGCAATTCCTTTCGTGCCTGGTGTTTCACGAATTATATTATGAGAGCGAGCTCTTATTCGTAGTGACTGCTTCACGGGAGAGAGATTCCACTTCGTAAAACCATCTTTACCAAAAACATGATTTTCATTATCATCCTCCGAGTCCGTTTCTATATCGCTGACGTCTTGTTCAGTATCTGAAGATTCAAGTTTTTCTTCCAAATTATCTTCTGACGAATCACTAACATTGTCGTTGGCCACGGAACCGTCTGAACCAGACAATGTAACTAATTTCATCAGTTCATCGACATCTTTTGGATTATCGAAACGATAAATTCTATTTTTATCCATCTACAATTGTGAGAATGTTATAGCAAAAAAAAATAAAAAATCTCTAGAAGAATCCTACCTTATAACAGCTAATCTGAATGAGATGTTTGGAACGAAAGTGGTCGCGTGGCGTCTACGAGACGCAAGACGCAAGAAAATCTCTGCTGAAAAAGCTGTTCTCAGTAAGCAGGCTCGCTGAAAACTGATTCATTTGTCGTATGTCGCAAAATATTAAGCTAGATGGAGTGGCGGATCCCCATCTCCTCCCACTCCCAAAATATTCACACTTATAGATCCAGTGGCGCCTGACAGACGCCGCGCGAGTCCCAGAGGGTTAAAATGCTCAGATCTTCCTTGTAAGACCCAAACATGGCATGATAGCAAATTTGGGCTGCCTGAGTGTCAGTCATTCATCATCCATTTAGTTTCACACATCTTTTTATAGAAGAGGAAAGCCCCTTTCCCCGAGAAATTGAAACTCTTTTTCAGTGTTGGATTCTTCTTCAAAACTTCTACAAACACATTAGGTGGAGGAAACATCCTAGTTGCCTGTCGAGTGGTGGTTAACAAATCCAAATCCCCCATTGCATGTACAAGGCTTCGAACTTCATCGGACCTCTTTCCTCCGAGCATTGGAATTATGGAGTCAATGTTAGGAAAATGAGCAAAAGCTCTTTTGGCTGCTATTTCCCATTTTGCTGAATATGCTGAATCAGATTTTATGAGATTTAATATAATAGTCATGGGACCCAAGGATTGTGCCATTGCTGTTATGGACGGAGAGTAATTTGGCAATTAATAGTTCCAAGGGAAAAAAAGGAAACGATTCTTCGGGAGGCGCATAATTCTTGTGCTGGAGGGCATTTCGGAGTAAACAAAACGTTGACTAAAATTAGGACGAGATTTTATTGGGTTAATTGTTTAAGGGATGTTGAGGAATGATGTCGTTGCTGTGATGTTTGTACGTCTAGAAAAGGACCTCGCGATTTAGGGAAAGGTCTGTTACAAATTTACAATGTGGGTTTTCCGTTTGAGCGAATAGCCTTAGGCATTTTGGGTCTGTAGAAAATCGTGGTAGACGTTATGGGAATTGCTTGTATTTGTGATATATAAATGTCTTTGTACAAGTATTAACAGTTGTACAATCGAAGTTCTTTAATACACTCTCTATCGCAATTACTATATCCCTTTATCTCACTAGATGACTCTCTAATACTCTACGTCTGTTCACTACTGTATACGTCTCTCTCTACTCTATGCGTACGTTCTCTCTACTTAATACATTTCTCTACTGAGTACATTTCACTACTCGTCTCTACTACCAAATCGCACATCGGTCACGGCTAATACAATTTACTTAGAGAGTCGACTCATACAACAGTACCATAGATCAGATACTTATATATAGATGTGATATTCAACTCATATCCTCAACAGGGTCATCTTCCTAAGTCCTATGGTGGAAACCGTTATCTGTTGGTTGTGTCAGATTATTTTACGCGGTGGCCTGAGGTGGTCTGTTTATCAGATTATCAATCAAAAACTGTTGCGAACACCTTGGTCGAGGTTGTTGTAAGTCGTCACGGTATCCCAATGGAAATTCATTCGGATCAAGGTCGGACTTTTAAATCTAAAGTTTTTAAGGAAGTAATGGCTTTGTTGGGAATTAGGAAGACGAGGACGACACAGCTCCACCCGCAGTCGGATGGTTTAGTGGAAAGGTTGAACAGGACTAATATGTTCGCCTCAAACGATAAGGTGGTGTGTAGGGGTGGAAAGGGCTCACCTATTTTTATACACCGGGGAGCAACGAGTTGACTGCTCAATGTTAGCCATTAATGCCGAATATACGCGTCGCGGCGTTGGCTCTCCTCGGTCAAGGGCGGTTGAATACGTGCCCCGAAACCGTGAGTGGACGCAGCAGAATCGAGCATCACCAAAGGCGAATACGATTCCTAGCTTAGCGTCATAATCGGTTATCTCCGTCATACAAAACCAACGAGTTGTAGCGTCGGCTTGCCATTCATCCGTGAACTGAACAAACTGGGCGGCGGTTCCATTTCCATGTTCCAAATCAAGCTCAACATTAAATCCCTTTCTGCTGTTGAGGGATCGGACTACCTTTTGAAATGTACGGTATTCACCGTCGGTCCACCGAATTCGCTCGGATCCTAAATCACCACTTAACCAAAACTCTGCGGATTGTGGAGTCAATCGGATTCCACGGAGTGGCTGTGGAGGGGGTTGCCCAGAGAGAGCTGGCTGTTGAATCTCAGACTCTTCCCAATCTATGCCGGGGAAGTCAATCAATTGTTGACTTAGATTATAGACCTCACCAACATGAGGGACTCCGGCACGCAGGATCCGCAGTAGAGGTAATAACTGCCGCGGTGCGTAAGATACGGCACCCGAGAAGGCAATATCCTCGTGTTCACATAAAACGGGTGTGATGACGTGGTCACCCTGCTTTACGTTGCCAATGAATTCAAGATACATGGCTAAGGGTAGCGGGAGCGCAATTACCATGTTATTAAGGTCGCGCAATTCCTCGCTTGTGTAATACTTTTTAGCTGGAAGATTTTCGTGCGGCTTATCAATGTGTGCTCTTTGCGCACAAGCCACTTTAGCTTCGGAAAGTATCAACATCCCTTTACGAAAGATATTCTTATTCATCGGGTTGTTAACGTCTCTAAAGGGCCTAGTACCCACTGCTTCCATAGCGTCCCAAGTTCGTTCAAGAAGGACGTGTTGCCATCTGAAGCTGACTGGCACTACGGTGGGGTGATGTTCCCTAGGGATCTCCAAAGCCGTGACCGCTGTTGGATCCGTGATCTTCAGTTTTGAGAATATACCTGCAAGCAACATCTTATCGCTTTCATCGTTCTTTCTATCCAAGAAAGCGTCAGTCCTTCTCTGGCGAGATTGCTTCCCTGTGCGAGCGGGCTTCTTCTTATCTGAAACATCATTCGGCTCCGATGGGTCGGAACTCTTCTTAATATCACTGCTAGATACTGTGTTTGGCATAAAGATTTTTCTTTCAGTTACCGTTTCGACCCAAGCTTTAAATTGTTTGAAACCTGTTAGAACTCCAGTTTTATCTTTTAAGAAAAAGCTACATGTCATGCCTGGAAAATCGTCTATTAAAACGAATACATATTTTGCTTCAAACCAGCTTACTTCGGGCATTGGTTCACACAAATCAACATGAATCAACTCTAACAGTTGAGTTGCTCTCTGTCTCCCTTCAGGTGGGTAAGGTTTCCTTGTCTGTTTTCCTTTAGCACATGCAACACATGACTTTTTATTGGATGAGTTAAAATTTATTCTATTTATATTATCCTTTTTTGAGTAAATCCAGACAACGGTCACTTAAATGTCCTAAACGTCTATGCCATAGTGTTTGATTTAGCTACCGCAACAGAGCCCTTCCTGGGAGTGAGATTTAATTTATATAATCCGTCTTGAGCTACGCCCGTTATATACGGGTTTCAAGAAATTTTACAATTATTCTTTGGATATGTATGTATATACCGCAGCCCGAATCATCGAACGTGACTATGTAACCTTTTTTGTGCTAAAGTACTCACTGACAGGAGATTGGTATTGATATCAGGTATATACAAGGCATCGCAGATCGTTGTGGTGTGTGTAACACCCTGTAACTTTATGGTTACATACCCGCTGCCTTTCCCAGTTAGATCATGTTTAGGAGAAAATGCCACCGGGTTGTCCGGGGTTATCTTTGTCACTCTTCCTCCTACTTGGGAGTAAAGACTTCCATCTTTCTCATAGTAGAACTGAGGTTCCTGGTTGCAGCTCACTACTGTGCTTGAGAAAGTGATGGTATTCCCGGCCTCTTTCAGGAATCCTGTGTAATTTTGACTGTTGCACATGTACCAGATGACCTGGTTCATATGGCATGTATCTATTTCGGGAGGCCTCCATAAACTCACCTCCCTGCAGGGCCACACGACAATGTTGTTGTCGAGCCACACCCTAGCGATTTGTTGAGCCACATCCTGGTCGTGCTTGGATGTTTCCAGGGTCCTGAAGATTATATTAGCTTGAGTGTTTTTGTAGTCTATCTTGGCGCTCATCTTCTCCTGAACGGCTTTGGCCATGGCCTCTGCATTCCGAATCTGACGGGTGCTCCGTAGCTTAATGGTAATGTTAGAGCCCTCTTGTGTTCTGTATGTGGTGATGTAGTTCGCCATGTTGATATGTACAATGTTCATGTACATTTCATGGAGTTCCTCTATGTCGAGGTTGCTCTCCTTAATGCCTAGTATGTAAGTTGGTCCTCTTTACCTCCTCTGGTATATCCTCACCCCTTCTTCATCCTGAGGGTTCCAGATTACATATCCTCCACTAGGGGTCTCACATGCCCCTGCGGTCCAAGAGCACCCGGGAATCAAAATCTCCTCCTCGGATGAGATGTTCTCGCCGTACGGTAGTCGGACGACTTATGCAGTACCGTCAAGTGATAACAATCTCTCTAGGCCAGCATATTCACAGCTAGCCGCAGTTGACGGAGGGGTGGTCGATGTACGGGACTGTATCTGGTGTATCTGGGCAATTGCCCCGAGACACGTCGAGAGCGTGGCTGTGAGAGAGTGTTATTTGCTTACGGGAGTAGTACTTTGTCCATGCTCCGAAGAAGAAAGAATGTGTTGTGCAATTGATTTTGTATCGGCCCACCCAGTGTCCTGTTACCTGCTTAGCTCGGAATTTCAGGATCCAGATCGTAGTATCGACGAGCTTGTCGGCTTCTGAGTACCTGGGACATCCGGGGGAGGCCCTGCGGTAGACACAGTGTCCTCCGGTTCTCTGACACACTGTCGGTCCACACTATTATGGGAAGGACGAGAAAAGTGATTAGCACCTGCATAGTGATTGTTAGTTATATGGATGCTAGCAATCTTACTATTACATCTTGGTCGAAGTTGGGTTCCCTCAGGCAGTTTCACAAATGCCCAAACCTGTTGTATCTCCGAGAATGTGTACAAATCAGGGTGGATTAATCCTGATGTAGGGTGTAATCGTGGAGATGAATTGCTGATCCATTGAAAGGGATAGAATGGCCGAATGAAGAGTATGGGTGGGAGAATTTGCTTGTTGTTGCTACTTTATTTTCAGACCATGAATAAATACTGTGTGTAACTTCTTCTATTTTATTATTAATTTTAGCGGACAAAGCACTAATGATATTTAACAAATGGTCACTGAGAGGTACTGTAGTACTACAGTGTTTTGTTTTATCACTGTTTAGCTTGGTTAATTTGATGGTTTCATTAAGCAACGCATGCTACTCCAATGCTACTCTTATCATTTCTTATACTATGTTTACGTCTATGACTACACTCACCATTTTTTGAACACTCCGTACACAGAATTGCGTAAAAAAATGAAAATTACTGTTGAATCGGCAACATCACAATGTAAAATGAAGACAGACCGATGGTCGTCACTGTGAACAATTTCTGAAACGTTCTAACAATAAGTATAAACTTGGTATCTGTCGGCCATTTTACACAAAACCGTATTGCTTAACATTTGCTTGAAATATCGCAAAAGCGTTCTAAATAATTGTACATTAATCTGCGCTTTCATTAGAGTAAAATTGCGTATTTAAACTTCTTCAACACGGTAGAATATTTTAGTTATCAACGCGAAGGTAAAGAAAACAAGCGCAGACTTGTTTGGTGGATTTCTGCAGGGATCAATCACGTTCCTTTTTTGCAGAATCTCGTTCCGCTTCATTCGAACATCCAATGGAAGACTCTCACGTGGCGTTGGTTTCACGAAATCATTTAAGAAACGCCCGAGGCGCCACACAGTGTTTGCGAATCGCGAAATTGTGGCCGAAACCTCAAAACCCACCTCAATGTGAACAAAAATGGATATATTAGGGTTTCCGGGGCCTCTGATGCGAATCTGAACTTAAAATGTTTGAAAACAAAATGGCGAATTGGATATGATGGATGTGTACAGCTAAAAATTGTTTATTCCTCTAAAAAAATTGTACAGTAGTGTTTTTAGGTCGCCAATCATGAATTGAAATCTATTTTTTGTTAATTTAGAATTTTTGAAAATTTGAACCTTTATAAAATGAAATTTTTTACACCTGAAATGGTGGAACATTTGTAAATGAAAATTTATAACTTAGAAATAACTTATTTATTTATTTACGGGTGAAAATCCATAATATATAGTTAGACATAACATTATAATATTTTGCATTATTTTACATTAGAATTTTTTTATATCTTGTACACTTTCTGAGAAAACATGCTTCATGCTGCTTGAAAGCGATACTATTATATGTACCATAAAAACTAGCTTTACAAATGCCGAAAGATAACAGTTTAAACTAAAAGTTCCAAACACGATTTTTAGCGTGATATTCTGGAATACACAACTTTTTGTCACATGTTCAATATTTGTCCTTAAAATTTTTCTGTTCATATTACATAATAAATTTTGTAATTGTACAACGTAACCAGTAACTAGAACAGATATAGTACATACTTACAGGAACAGCATCCATGTTACGCAATTGAAATTAAATAAGTCTATTTAGTATTATGACTTTTAACGTCACACTTACACATCGTTCTTCACAACACGATTACCGTACGATAAATGAAGAAAAACTTCGAGCTCTGACTATTTTGCAGGAATAAGTAATAAAACCTTCGTACCTCGATCTTTTTATAGGCTCACTATTAGGGAATCTAAAATAATACTTAACATATCCCGAACCGAATATTTATGTTTGTGGTTTTGACCACGATTTCGCGATTTGGAAACACTGTACGCCAGTGCGAAGCGGACAACTCTCTTTTGTATCCATATCGGTTAAGGAACATTATCGAACTAAGCAACGTAAGGGCGCATGTCGGAAATCAGCAAGTAGCTTAGTGGTAGACCGCGTGCTTGATCGTTTTCGTAGTGCTAAAGGCCGATTTGAGTGCTGCACACGGAGCGCCGACAAAAGCTACAGTGAAAACCGTGAAAACGTATGCCACCGATTGGTATGAAAGGATCGACGCATCGCTTTCGAACTGTTGATCGTAGAATAATCGAACGCAAAAAAACGAGGGAAGAAAGGGAGGGTCAGAGGGGGTAGGGGGAGAAAAAAATTTATCAGCGGACTTTTGTGAAATCATGTATACTGCGACGAGTTGTCGACTGAAGTTAACGGATTATGGTTTCGCGACAAGGGTCGAGTGCAATCAGAGTGTGAACGCGAGAGACGGTAAGCGACTGTATGGAGTATGGAAATATGCCCCACGACATTTTGTTCGTTCGTTGTATATCGTAACCACATTATATCTTCTTTCTTTTCTCCCATAGAATAACATTCTATGTTGTACGTACGTTTTTTGTAAATATTGTAATGAATGGTAGCGCAAAAATGGAAATTATGGTCGGGGGGTACGGGTGGCACTCGCAGATGTTTAATAATAGGAAATGCATTATATTTATGACGATTGATAAATAACATGATTTCGTTCGTTTCTGTCGCGCACAGTCGAAGCATACGCGAGGCGATGATGTTCATGTGAGTGCAAAAAAGTAATGACGAGGAGAGAAAAAGAAATTCAGTCTTAGGAACCGGGCTCCAATTGCGTTCCGTTTGATTTCTTTCCAGTTACCCGACGAATGAACAAACTCTTCGGGTAACTATGTTTGCATCTTATCGAGTACTTTCTCTTTCTTTAAATATAGTTTAGAGTTAAATCCGTTCAATGATTACTCCTACTTTTATTTGACTATTGTGACATTCAAGGAAATTGCGACAATACCGATTCTAATTTTCTCGATGAACCTATCTCGACGCCAATTGTTTAGATATGACACCAAGTGGAAAACAAAAAAGCGCAGCAGTTGAAATATTATAGGTATTACATTCATGTTTTTATGTAAATAAATTTTTGGTATATTTCAATGATCGTTGATTATTATTTACTGGTAACTTTGTATCCTCACCTGAAGCTGCGCCTGTAATATGAAACTTTATTTAGGCATTGATAATTATATGTGACATTTTTCAATTGAATCATAAGACCTAATTGTATTAGGTCGTCCCATAAGTTCGTTCCGCAGACGTCATCTTCTAATGAAAAAACCGCAGGAATTTTATAGTGACGGAATAATGTCTTTACCAAAAATTACATTTTTTCGTAAGCATTGAAAGATTATTTAAAATATTAATCTGAATAGTATAACAGTAAACGGTAAGAACTTATGGGACGACCTAATACATTGTCACGGACTTTTCGTTCGCGGTCTCCGGAGAGCCGAGAACGAACGGTCTTTCCAGGGAGATTCGGGGCTGTTGTGGGCCCGTAGCATTCCTGGGACAAAACGTTACTACGATACGGGAGATTCGGTAGATTTTTCGCGACAACTAACTTTATCGGGCGCCAGACGCGTTTCCGCGTCCACGAAACAAATAAGTCGTAAGGTGATTGGAAGTGCGCGATAGTTAATGATAATCTACAGTCTACTCCACGCGACGGAAAGGAAGCTCAGAAAGGAAGATAGAATTTTCGTGTAACAATATTGATTTATTCAACGGCTTAGAGTTTACATGAGCTATTTACAATGACCGGACTTCGCGCGAGGTCGATAGTTCGATAAAACGGGAATCGGTTCCCGGCATCGTGATAGCGTAAACAGGGAAGCGGTATCATCCCGGCGCGTCGCTCAGTGGTCCCAAATCCCGAAAACACGGCCAAAACCTCTAAACGTACTTTAATGCACTCAAAAATTCGTACTCGGGAGTTTTCGGGGTCGCTGATTACGAATATGAAGTTGAAATTCCAAAAAACAAAATGGCCGATTCAAATTTAGACAACAATTCGCGTTAAATGTGTTTTGAGTAGTTGATAGGTAAAAATGTATAAATGACAAGCAAAATTGCACTTTGTATATCAAGAATTAGTATAATTGTACAATAAATTATGTACATAAGATTTAATCATCCGAATCGCAGCAGATATCTATTCAATTCACAATGTTTATAAAGAAATGCTTAATTCTCCGCGGGAGCTTTCGCGAAACGCTTTCACTAATATAACACGAAACGATAATTCCGGGGATCGGAAGGATCTACCGGTCGCGTTCACACAGGACCCACCAAATATTCTTCGCGAATTATTGCCGTCAAGCGACCACCAAAACGGTACCGAGTCAGCACGAGAAATATTATTTTATACGGTAGTGGCTGATGCTTACCTCCGGAAACGTTGTAATTAACCGCTACGGTAGTCGAGATGTCGTCCAACCCTTTCGCAAAGCGGTAATGTAACGGCAGACACAATTATAAGATTCTTAAGCGGTAAGCGGTAAGCGACAACACTACGTCCGTTCAAGTCGATAGCCAGCGGAAGGAGAACGATCGTTCGTCCGACTCGGTACCAGTGATGGGAATGTTGGCGCTTTTCACGCGCATGCGCGGCGATTTTAGCCTCAGTCAAGCACGAAAATCGGGTACCTTGGTCGCCCCGCGAATTTCGCAAAATTTATTATGATTTGATTTTGAAAAATGAATATACAACATGTGTACGTATATGTATATATATATATATATATATATATATAGATACATAAATATTATATATATATTATATTCATATAAATATGAATATAGATACATAAATATTATATATATATATATACATAGATACATAAATATTAAATATATATACATAGATACATAAATATTACATATATACATGCATACATAAATATTATATATATTATATTATATATATATATATATGTATATAATATTTATGTACAATATAATATAACTTACTCTTCTTCATCATCTCGGGAATAAGGAGCGGAAGGGTACTAAAATAACTTTAAACGAAATATATAATAACAAACCCACTACTTTCGCCCCAATACTACCCCACAAACTTCGGACGTAGCTTCGGTGCTGCCGAAAATCGCGCATGCGCGTGAAAAGCGCCAACATTCCCATCACTGCTTTGTACCAGTGATGGTATATGGTCTCGATTTTTTTGCGCATGCGAGAATTAATGCAAGAACGTACCGTACGTCTTATGCTTGTGGGGAAAGTAGGGAAGAACTGTTATTGGCGGGAAACCGGACAAAAGAGTGCAAGACGACACGACGAGACGACCTTACTACGAAATTTTGGTAAGTTAATGTTAATATATTCGATTTCATAATGCCAACTAGTATTGGAGAAGGAGTTACTTGTCAATTCATATTTGAAAATCGAAAAAAAAAATTGCGAAACTATGCGGGGTGACTAAGGTACCCCATTTTAACCCAACTTTGTACTTTACTGACGCTAAAATCGTCGCGCATGCGCGAGAAAACCGAGACCATATACTATATACCATCACTGCTCGGCACTGATATATATATATATATATATATATATATATATATATATATATATACTATGGATACGGTATTACCATAAGCTAGCTACACAGCTTTTTGTTCCGAATTGAACGTAGATTTGGATGCCAGCGCCGCTATTGTTCGACCGGTGTACTGTACCTCTCGTAGTCCTCTTCACCTCCGTAATCCTCTATACTTCGCCATGTGTTTGCGTCCCTCTAGATGGCGCTGCTTTCAATCGAGTTGAATGGACGCCATTGACACGCTACGAAATAAAAAGTGTCGATGACGTCCAATCAACTCGATTGAAAGCATCACCATCTAGAGGGACGCAAGCACATGGCGAAGTATAGAGGATCACGGAGGTGAAGAGGAGTACGAGGGGTACAGTATACTGGACGAACGATAGCGGCGCTGGCATCCAAATCTACGTTCAATTCGGGACGTTTCCAGAATCCGAATTCCTTATCCATAGTATAGAGATCAGTGCTGCTCGGTACCGCGGAGATCGAGGCGTCCCTCGGTACCCTTCATCCCTCTCCCGACCTACACTAAGTTCCCCGGTGACGCTTGAGGCGAACGCGTCCCGGTTCGGTAATTTCAACAATTTTTCGATCTACTTTTTCGATCGGCGCGTACACGGCGGTTTCGGGGTGCGGGGTCGCCGTGGCCGAGGTCCTTCTTCCTCTTCGCCAGGTATGGCGTCGGCGGGACGGAGAAGTGCAATGTTTCTTGGAAGGATCCTTGGTCCCTCGCCGGCGCCTCCTGGTTACTGGCCAGTGCTTCCCCTCGTCCTGTGCCGCTTTTCCTGCGTCGGCTTCGTACGGCAGATCGCTGAGATCGCTTTTCTTTTCTGCATTTTTCTGGTGGGTGAGAGGCATCCGGGCCCCCTGAGCCCAGGATACGGTACTGCAACTTGTGGATGGCGCCACGGTTGGATGTGTTAATTTCTTTCGCTTCTTAAGGGCGATTTTCCCTGGAACCGCTCGCGATTCTCGTCCTTGCGGACGGTGGCACGGTCCTTATTCAGAGTGGCGGACGCAGCAAAGTTTTGCTACGTCACAACATATATTTCCAAAGAAAAAGGAGACAACACTTTCTAATAACACTGTACAACACGAAATTTGTTTTGCAGTATCTGTTTAGTGATTCTTATAGAGTTTGTCATTCTAAAACCGAATCATCAGAAATAGGTAAGTTTTTTTTTTGTACTTAGTTTTCTTTGTTAAGCATTTCCAAAGCGAAATGTAAAAAGACAAAAAATATGTGCGCAATTTAAGCATAGTAAGTAAAGACATTTTGAATGGTACAAATGCTCATTGCGCATAGCTACGTCCCTGGGAAGTCAAGAAAAGGCTGCAATGGCCGCGTGGCGCGAACGCGTCGCACACGAGCTGTCAATGAATATTTTCTTGACCTGTTCATATACTAACCGAACCAAATACTTTTCGTAAATTGTTTCTTTATCAGAAATGTTTGTAGAATTCAATACTCTATTGTAAATTTTTGCTTGATGGAAGATTTTCCACATAAATACAAAAATAAAGCGTAGAAACTACCCGCGTCAGCTATTTTTCAAACTTTAACAAGCATGTACAACTATTAGAAAGTACAAAAATATATAATTGGCTATATGGATATATAGAGGAGAATCCCCTCTAATTTTTAACTCCAACCTGAAGTTTTTAGCAGGATTAATTTTCGCGTAACACCTAATTTTTTTATCAAAATCATGCATTTATACAAAAATCAATTTTTTCGAAAACGTTGCGTAATAGAGCAATTCTGCTTCCGGATTCGGTTTTATAATGACAAACTCTATAAGAATCTTCAAATAGATATTGCAAAAAAAGAAAAAAGTTTCATTTTGTTGGCCTGTGTAATTTGATTAAAATATACAATATCTACGTTTGATTTTGGATGGATGGAAAAAGTGAAGACTTCAAGTTTCAAAACGATCCCAAAGATATTGCTGTTCTATTGCGACACAAATAAGGATTATAAAAGCAAGCATGGAAGCATTCTAATATTACACTTTAACATTCGCAGACTTGAAGTTTTCAGTTAATTCCTTTCCCGCTTGTATTACACAAAATATTCATGTTGTGGGTGTTTGAACTTTGTTTTGCATATCCACATTGATGCTGTGGGGAAATTTTTACGTCAGCTATACCAATACTACAGATAATTATGTATAATCTTTATTAATATAATTATCTGTAGTATTGGTATAGCTGATGTAAAAATTTCCCCACAGCATCAATGTGGATATGCAAAACAAAGTTCAAACACCCACAACACGGTTGTTAATAAGGTAACTGCACCTAATATGGAACAGCACCTAATATCAGTGGCGTATTACACTATGGGGCACCTTGGGCAAATGCCCGGGGCCCCAAGCAAAAGGGGGCCCCGAACACAAACCAAATATTTTGTATTTTTATGTAAAAGGTTTTCGTGGATGAAGGAAAATTTATTTCCCTTTTTATGCTATAATAAATATATAGACGTTTTTACAATTGCTTTATTTTTTCCAACGTGAAAGTTATTTAGTTGGGGTTAGGGGCCCCGAAATTCTACCTTTGCCCAGGAGACCCAAGCAGTCGTAACGCGCCACTGCCTAATATGGAACACTGTAATATTTCGGCAACTAACCCCATAAGATCAATCGACAACAATATAAGATATTTCGTTGAAAGCAAAGATCGTACATATTCACATTTGGGTTTCAGTTGGAAGTGCGTTGTTGAATGCGAAGGTGATCGTTATTTGAAAGGTAAACAAGTTTTTGTTAGGAGAGTTATACGTATATTGAAAATTTTTACTGAAAGTAAAGGTTTGTTGCTTTTATTGGAATAATGAAGAATGTGGTGCACCAGGTGCGCCATTCACGTACCTAACGTGTAAAAGACGATGAAGATTAATATAACATAACATGGATTTAAAAACTGCAAGGTATTTGTTTATTTGTTCCTTTTATATAGACAAATATCCATTTCTCATCGCAAAAATAAAGTTTTTTGAGATTTAATTATGATTTTCTGAGGTATTGCATATTAGGTATCGCTTTTTCTACTCTCTGCGTTTGCGCTTTCTTACCTTTTTACTATAACTTTGTGATACTTAAATTTTTGCTGTATTAACTAATAACATACGAATATCTATTCATTTTTTCGTATTTTAGCGTTATTTTCATTGAAGAAAAGCATGTTCTACTTTTAGCAAGCGTTTAAGCCAGACCTGGTCAACCATAAATGGTTTCACGGGCCAGTTTGATGACGCGTAACGTTAGAGCGGGCCGCACTTTAGGTAAACATGCTTTTAAAAAATGTAATACAAATACAAAATGAATAAAACTTTATTGTTATACTATGATTCAATATAATTAACTCTCGAGTCTTAATTCATGAGATATTTGTTTATCCTTCCTTTCGCTTATTTTTTGTAAATCTATATTTACGCTCGACATTGCACATCTTGGCTGGTTTTATAAATTGGCATTAGTTACTGAAGCACGTGATGAACTCTTTATAAATTTCATCTTCGAAAAAAATGTTTTACAGACATATGTGGATCCAAAAGCACTTACAACTCCTTTTGTTACAAACAATGTTACTCGCTTTCAGTAACATTTGGCGTTCGTGGATATCAAATATAGAACTGGAGTTCGTAGTCGCACTTGCGCATTATAACAATTACACATGCAAATTTTCATTTATTTAATATTCTTTGTATATGTACAATGAGAAACAAAAGTTTTGATAGAAATATAAAATCGCCCGGCGGGCCGCACAATTTAACGTGGCGGGCCGCGTGTTGGCCAGGCCCGGTTTAACCCCTTGCACTACGATTTATTTTACGGCTGCAGTGATTATAATTTCTATGTCGTTCATAATTTCTTCTCAACAGACTTAGTATTTAACCCAGAAACGTTCTGAAAGGTACTTAAAACTGACTAAAAGGAAATGTTGTGCTATTCCTACGAAGATCTTCATTTTCTACCGATCTGTATTCTCTGAACCATTGACGTAAAAGAAGATAAGATAACACATAACTTTATGATTTTTATTAACGTGCACGTCATCGTAAAACTTGCCTCTCATGGTACGCAATTCTATTTTACAAGTAGACTAGCGGTCAGCTAATGACTGAAACATGTACTGTGAAAGCGATGAAACGCCGCAGATGGGTGTTTAATTTTTTATCAGATGCTAGGGATGATATTACATTATACGAGGATCCGCTTTATGCAAAAAAAATTCAATAGCTGAACATTTTATGCGTACTCGCATGACGTAGGCCCTCCACCGGCACGGAAATATTAAAAACAGGGCTTTTTATTGGTGCATTTTATGAACACCAACGAATACTGTTTTATCACTTGCAGTCGCTGGAAAACCAATATCACAATTCAAAACACCCTTGAAAAATGCGTATGAAATTGCTGTCTGCAAATCCTGCCGCGAGTAAAAATACTGCGTGCGGGACGTAAAACCTTGAATCGTTTTCGATCCCGAAGGTTTGTAATAAAATTGTGAATTTATTTTCAGTAGTCGCTATATATTTTCAAAGAAGTTCCATAGAGTAGTGAGCGCTGGTTCATTTGTTAATTGTTCATTTCCAGTAACTCGTAATTAACATCGGCTGCACACTGGTTTCAATACGAGAAAAATTATTGGGTGTTTGTCCGTGTTTGCCTAATATGAAAATGATGGTAAAATTTATACGTTGACATCCAATTCGGATGATGGGATTTTTCGACCGATGAAAATAGCAAAATATGAAAACAAACAAAGAGGGTAGGTACACTGGATTTTCGGTAAAATTATCATAAAACTAATTTGCTATGAAACGTGGGCCAAAACAAACATCAAAAGAAGAGTTTAATTTAGTATTTTTTCATTGTTAAAGTAGAAAAGTCAATCTAGTGTAACAGATATTTATTATACATTTATTATTATTATATACATGCGACGTAGAAAATCTTATAAATAAAACTGTTTTTAGCTTCGAAATGTTTATACTTTAGAGCTCAATAGTTATGGATGTAGATAGTATTGAATATAAATAATTTCCTCATAACTGGACAACTGGTAAGAAACAAATCTAAATAGAAAGTTTTTTATTATTTTAATAATTTCAATAAATTGAGGATAACGTATTGACATTCTTAAATTCTTCTGATCCTACTATTTTAAATTTCACCTATTCAATGTTGTTATAATTGCTTAAAATCCGCAATCTACTCATAACATTTCTATATAATGGTTCATATTTATTATCGTTAATGCGAATGCCAGTGCTACTGCAGCAGTTAAATACGTTTTGTAGTAAAAGATGATTCAACATCTTCTTTGTCTGGGGTTTTAAGGGGATATTCCAGTATGAATTTTTGGAAAAATCGATCATTTTTCACTTTCTCAAAGAATGTAGCTTGAAAATCGTATGTGCCTTTTATTAAACGTCCTGATTAAACTCCTACAATTATAGAAGTTATTCACAGTGACCGTAATTGGCAAACATTAACAAAGCTGGGTTTCTTTTAAGAAAGAGAGTGCCTCTTTTATGGTTTTGGGCTAGTAGATAAGTATGATTTTTATTATATACAAGTGTAAATGATAACCAGTTTTACAAAATCAGTTTTATAAAAGTTTATACACATTTTCCGCAGACTCACGTTTTTCAAATTGGCAGCCATGATATTTTGAAATCTACTTCACGATGTGCATCTTCAAATTATGTGTCTTTACTGCCCAAGCTAGAATTAATTCAAAATCGTTTCCTTCTATTTTGCTAAATTATCGGGAGATAAGAAAGGCATGAAAAAATCGATGATTAACTTTTAAAGAGCCGTAATTTCTTAAATGTGTTAAATTATCAACCTTATGTCTTTAGATGACCTTTTTATGAGCGATTAAGAATGAAATCACGTAGTGCCACTAATTTGTATCTTTTTCAATGAAAAAAATTATAAATGTTCTTAAAATATGCATACATGTAAGTACCTTGAAGAGTACCTTAAAACCCATTAAAATACGCTGTTTACGTTAAAACATTCCGTCCGTTTACTGTAAGTTGACCGAATCATCTAATCTCATTTCATTTAGCGTAAATCGAATTCATAGTGTCTCGATGAATAATTACGTTATTGTTATTAGCGTTGCATGGTAAAACAAACAGCCGCTTCTCATGTGTATGTCTCTTATCGTTCGGTTCTTTTGGAAAACGAAGAAACAGAAGCCCGCGGAAGGTAGTAACCAACAACGACGAAAGAGGTCTCTGATGGATCGGATATTCTTTGACAAGGCTCCTAGGGATATTCATGTTTCTTTAATTCGGGTAAAGTCTAGCGAGTTACGATGACTATGAAGCGATTAGGGTTACTGGGGAAAGTCAGCGAAGTCTGATGCATTTTTATTAGTTAGCCATTTTTACAAATGAGATTCTAACGAACAAGAGACCGGATAAACAGTTCATGATCTTCAATAAAAGGTACAAGTTTTCTACTAGCCTGTTTAGACAACTTACTTTCCATTTGTTAAACCAATACATTGTCGTAACTGATCTCTGCAAAAGATTTTCCTTTTTTGTATGTATGTAATTTAACAGCGGAACTACTAGACGAACTAAAAGGACTTGTTCCTTATTTTTTTTCTTTACAGTTATTGAAATTATATAAAAAGGTTATCATGAGAATTTTTTTAATTAACTGAATTAATCTGCATAATTCTCGTAAAGCAACATATATTAGTTGTCATATAATTGTGATCTTCATTTTTTTCTCTGCAATTTCGATTAATAGCAAATTTTAAATAATTTTATTTACACACGGTAAGTACATAAAAATAAAAAGTAAGAAAGAAGTACACTAGTAAATTAATCCTTCTAACATCTCAAAAAAATTAAAGTTGTTTGTTCCAATTTTTAAGAAGTTTTAAACTTTTTAGATGATGTCCAAATAATTGTATCCACTACCGTATTACATAGGTAGTTTGGAACCGTTTGAATCTTAAAAGATAAAATCATCGAATTTGAATACAATCGAAGCTTTGTTGATGGAACTGTGTTTTGTTTATATTACATCTAGCTCAAGTGCATTGTTAATTCCATAGAACTGACTCCATTTTGTTCGTATAAGATATAATCGTTTCTCGAATGCACACGTTTCTACGATTGTTAGTTTCTTTTCAGAACCCAGTTATTACTGTGCATTATTAGAGGGGTTTTACGGGGTTTTGTTGCGAAAGTAATTTTGCTCATGGTGCCAAAGTGCGTCTGACAATTCCCAGCTGAGACTTTCTATTGGACAAACAGGTGCACATTGCGATTTTGCATTTTTCGAAATCAACGTCTTAGTAGCTTAATAGGAAATTTAATTAAGTCTATCGTTAGTCTTGAGATTTAGTTCTCAATTGGTGGACGGGAACGAAACGATCTTCTGACGAGGGTTGCTTTCCTTTCTTTGGGCTTGTTGTAAAGAAGAAGGCAACCACTGTGCAAATTTAGTTTCAAAATTGTTTTGAATGTTTATGTTCTTTGCAACCCCACATGTTGGAACATACATATGGTAGTCTGCAAGAAATTGATATTATCCGTGCTTTAGAATACTTTATTGTTTGTAGAACTTTAAATGTTTACATCATTTGTCAAAATAAATGTAAATTGAAATCTTTATTATACACTGTTCTACTTTATATAAAACATAAAATATTTTTTACGTTAGACAGAATTTATAATAGAGGGAACTTAAAATCAAAATTTAATGGTTTCTAAGATCTTGTAAGTTTACATGAAATGTTCTTTTTTGTAAATGAAAATGATAGAATATTGACTTACTTAAACAACACAGTATTAGCATGGACATACATATAGTGAGTAATCAAATTATTAGAGCCCCTTTCATAAATTGGTCAATTTAAATTAAAACAAATAATATTTAATTGAAAATCTAATTACATTGAATTCTTAATATTTCTTTATGGAGTATTGATATTTTCATATTGTAAATATATATTTAACAACACTGTAGGCATCTTTATCCATTATATTATAATAACAATTAATCTAGTCGTAATATTTGTTACTGTGACTCTACAAATTCTATTGCCTAATGTAAGGGGTTTTCCACCTTGATGAATTGAAAACTATCACAGAAAATGACAGATATCTTTACAGATATCACTCACAAGTCTGCTGAGTTTACTAAAATTGAAATTTTAGTTTGCATAATATAATATAACGTAACACGTGTCGATTATATCGTCTACTACATTTTGATAAGTAATTCCTTTTCAGGGTTACAGGTTTCGTAACTGTGCATCATATATTACCTTCACCTATGTTGTTTCATAACACGAGAAGATTGACGTAAATACATATGAAATTGCTGACTGCCCCGCTGCCCTAGGTATGGGGTACAATTTTATAGGTTCCTTTTACGACTCATGGCAGTCGTGTGTTCTACTTTGCGTTTACGTTATACACGACCCTCGAGCGTTGCTGTCGAATACGTAACCTAGACCTAAGACCTAACATAGATCAAACCGGGTCTTTTTTCCTTTATATTCGAGAAAATACTCTCCTTATTATTTTAGAGACATGGATAAACCTATCCATGCGTTATCAGCGTTCTCATTCACGTCATTGAATATTTCCATAAGATTTATTCAATATTCCTTCTGCTGTTACTTTGCACCCCACTCCTTATTATTTTTATATGTTTTTATTCAATCTCAATTTCTACATTGCTTTATTTTCAGAACAGTCGAGTTTTTATTTCGACCATTTCATAAAAGTTACATTTTTTATCTACTTATCCGACAATTTTCAGATTGATAGAGGAAGTACAGCATATTTGGAATAACGAAGTATTATGTTGTCGCATATGAAATGTTCAATTTTAGAATGCAAATGTTATTAAGCGTTCTAATCAAGGAATATTAAATAAATTTTATTTCAACGTCAATGAATACGATTGTCGTGCATTCTTTTTATATCATTGAAAAAACCAGGGCTGCGAACTCGGCAATCGAAATCCCGACTCCGAATTTATCGTCGTTTGACAAATACTGTTTACGTAACATAAATTTTTGCTCTTTAACACGAAAAGAAAAACAGGCAAGTCCAATATCTACTTGTATTTTCATACAAATATCGTATTTTTAATATATGTATAAATAGTTTTACTACAACTTTCAATTATTTTGAGCATATTTTTGATTTTTGTAAAATTTACTAAAACGGAGTCGGAGTTGGCATATTTTCTTCCGATACCAAATCCAATTCCACAGCCCTGGGAAAAAGAACACATCGACTATAGCATTGTGTGATGTTTCGTCAAAATGTGATGATTAATCAACAAAGTGACCAAAATGCGAACGACCAAAAAATGCAATTACTACCGTAATATAGTCAAGGAACTTGCAATTCATTGACAGAATATGTTGCTTACAATAACGCTTATTTTGATCAGTAAGTTTATTTAGGAAAAAGTTGTGCTTGTTAAAACGTTACTGTTAAAAGTCGGACATTTCATGCACAGAATTTAATATGAATCTAACCAAGTACCGACGTTATTTAATTTGTAACCCTGCAAATAATAGGAGCGAGTAACGTATTAACTAGTAACCAGATTGTGGATATTTATGCAAAGTAAAAGTTGTATGTATTAATTGCAGGGTGCAGAAACCAAATAGGCGTTTATTTCTCTCTTTCGTAGATTTATTAATTTACAAAGAATGTGCTGATATTCTCAAACACTTTTAATCTTTCTACTGTTTCAAATTACACTCACCCATTTATGACATATGTAAGTGCATAAAATCCGAAATCTACTAATAATATTTGTGGACGAATCGTAATTTTGACATTTCAAACTCAATTTGCAGAATGAAAACATGTAACTTTGAAACAAATTTTCCAGCAAGTGTTACATATTATTACCAACTTCTTTTACTACTTATGGCATGTAACCCACTGAAATCTTGTATAGGTTATGTCAACAGTCTAAGGATGAAATATTGTAAAGAACATATACAACAAGTTAGGAGATCGTTGTATAAGGAAAGGTTTTACGTTTAAATCTATAGCAGGAGCAGTCTTCAAAACCATATGACACGAAACACTTTTAGAATAGAATGGACTTTTAAAGCTTTATAATGAGTTCGGGTTTATTATCGTACCATTTTTTGTTGACGGACTTGTAATAATTTAAGAACTGTTTAAGAGACACTTCTCATATTTTCCATTCTTGAAAAATTCTTGGACTCATTTTACAGTTTCAAGCTTCTATTTTCATATACTATTATTCTTTTATACTTCAGAAAATATTGTTCAATGCAACGGATGGAAAACTGAAGAGATGTTTTTCTTCGAAAATGCTACTTTAAGCGACTCTAAGAATATTAAAAAATTTTGTTCGTAAATGTATCATTGATAGATTTGAAGATTGAAGCTTCCTCGTTGCAACGACGTAAAAACACTTCATGTATGATTTTTTGGGACCGTTTTATTAAACTTTAAAAGAATAACGTACTGCCAAATTTACAATAATATAAGATACATTATGAATAAACTGTATGCATTCATGACAAAAATGGGTGGATGAAATTTCAAATAGTGTAACGATTAAATGAGTTTAATAACACAAATCCGTTTCTGACAACTTAATAAAACCACTAAAGAGAGAAATAAATTCCCATTTAGTTCCTATGTATTGCAATTAATGCAAACAATTTTTATTTTGCATAAAGATCCGCAGTTTAATTATGATGGCTTTACATGACTTTACTTTCCCTTATTTTTGTTCAATGAAACAGTAAAAACAAATCGTATGACAATTTTTAAAATATTGTTACAAGGGGGAGGCTTCAATCTTCAAATCCGAGAGTGGATTCAGCAACGAAAAAAATTTTCCAATGTTTTCAAAAATGCATAAGAGGTTCCAAAATGAGCAACTTTCTTCAAAAGGGAAAGCTTCAACCTTTAAAATGAGTCGAAATTTATTTCTGTACTATTGCTTTTTACGAAATTATCGCAAGTTTAATGTTGACACTTTTTCCAGAATCGAAAATTTAGTGTTGAAATACCTTTTGGATCCACTGTATACAGTGTAGTCCACTTAAAGATAGACACCTAAATATGGTCTTCAGTTGTGATGGTATATAAATCGATGGACGAATACGCCGTAGAGATAGTTTTATGTCAAGATCATTTTCCGATCTTTTTCACTTAGAGATATTTTTTTCAGTATACACTGAATGAACCAACTATTAGCATAGAGTAAATCTATTAGTCACCTGCATAAATTGACAAATTGACATTGAAAGAATCAATTTCTAAATGAAACTTACACTGAATTCTTATTGTCTTTAGGAAGTAATATTTACAAATTGCAAATGTTTCTTTAGCAATACTATAGATGACATTAATCGTGACTCTAATCGTTTATTTATTGACTAGTAAGTGTATATTTTCTTTGACTTCTAACACTACAATTAAATGTGAAAATCTGTTCTAATAAATTACATACAATAGATTTGTTATATCAACGCAATTGAATGAGATACTTATGTGGCTACATTTAGGTGGACCACCCTCTATAGAAGCATTTATTGAAACTATTGTATTTACTCCTTCGTAACACGAAACGCAGCGACGCTAAGCAAACGCTTACGATCTAATTGCCTATCCTACTTCTTCGTTTCGCAATGATGTGACGTCACGTCCATGCGAATCCTGATTTAGGAGAGAAGAAGAGAGTAGGAACGGTAACGGGGCCGAAACCGAGCAGTTTTTATTGGAATGTGAAAAAATAACTCGATCCACGGAAAGGTCAAAGAGACTTCGGTACCGGACAACATTGCCCCGACGGGGTTCGACCTCGTATAACTATCTTGGCCGCGAATGAACGAAGAGGTAAAACGGGTAGTGGAACGAGCCAGGATAGTGGAACGTTTCGAACGGCCCGCTTTCCAGGAACAAGAGTGTAAATCACGATTTTATTACGGATAATTTTACGAGGATTCGAGCTCGCCGCCGCCGACGCTGTTCGAGTGTCGGCTACCTTAAACTTGTAATCGCGCTTGGTCCCGTGAATCTCGAACCACGGCCGCGAAATCGTTAGCAAATTAGGAAAACCTGACCAAACAACCCTGAACACGGTCCCCGGCGACGATCCTGCGAGATATCTGCTTTCTTATCGCCTGCCAATTCTCAGAACACAACTTTCATCGAATGGTAATGTTTATTTAACTCATTAGCACATAACCGAACGGCATTTTTTCTCTCTTCATCTTACGTTTCCTAATAAATGATCTATAATGTACCTTATAGATAATATAATCTGCAGAGTGGTCACGCTATTACTCGCCAGCGTTTTTCTTGTAAATATTAAATATTAGAAACAAATGAAAGTGGAAAAGGTAATACTGTCTGTTTGCAAACATCGTAATGGCGTTTTGTAATTTCTTTGTGTTTGCACCATTTTTTCAGAAATGAAGGTGACGACTTTTTTAAATGAAATGCTATCGATTTTTTATGTCATATGAAAGTGTGTGTCAATATAAATGTATTCGTATACAAGACAATGACCTTCAAGGTCATACAATATAGTTTATTGACGAGGCTACAGTAAATGTTCAATATGACTTCCTTCTGAATGTATAATTCGGCTCTATTAATTATATTTTGAGTAGCTTTTTCTACAGTGGGTGTAGGAAAAATGGTGGTACCATTAAAAAAAACTCAAGTTGACCTTGAAATCTCATTAAAAAATGACATAAATACAATCATTTTTATGGCATCTTGTGAGCCTCATTAAACTATTCAACTTTGTCCTCAAGACATTTAATGTATCTTTAAAAACAACAAAGATATTAGTGGTACAAACGTTAGGTGACTCACCTTGTATGAAATCACGAAGTAGTTTTGAAAAGTATTTTTTAAAACCGTAATCAAAGTCATCAGTAGCGTAACTAACCTCAATATAATAAGAACGTACCTCCAGTAAAACACTCTATGTGGAGATAATAAAAAGTTTTGGCTTTTATGTAACGAAGATGCCAGAACAATTGGTAAATGGATTTTAATAGAAACTCTTCATTTGCACGTGAAGTATCCAGGCATAGTTAATACTTGCTTGTGGGTTTTAACATTATTACTTATCTTTATAATAGATATCTAGGTACGCTTCTACGAACGTTTTAAATACAAGCATGAAGGTTAATTTTTTTTATTTTTGTCCATTGTAAACGCACTGTGTGCCCCAAAAAATTGAAGTTCTTTAGAAGAAAAATATATTTCAGGTTTAAGAGAGCACAATTACAAATACAACGAGTTCTTCTTTTTCAGTTATCTTATTGACTTTGCTGACTGGTTCGTTCATGTGATGACCAGTCAATTAAATTTGATCAGTGGAAATTCTGTGGACGAAGAATCAACATGGCCCTGATATTCTTGCTGGACCAATCGCGTGCTACACGTCCGTGGAACCGGCATCGGTTTTACGATCGTTGGATGCGAGACGTTTCGTCGAAATTAAGATTCACAGGCAGAAACTCGTCGCTAGGGGGATGGTCGTGTCTATTTCTCCCCATTTTTGCTTATTTTATGCGTTTATATGTTCGATATTTTATGAGCGACAAGAAAATAATCGCAAATGACACGTCTCTGCTATCCGTATATAAATTTGTGTTCCTGCTTAAAGTGGTTTCTCGATTTTCGATCTTCTGCATGTTAATGAAACGATACATTGTGTTCCACGTGTTTTTTTTTCTCACTCGTGTAGATAACGTCGCGTCAGTTTCACGGACACAGGAGCCCGTTCAACAAACTATACTCTTTACATTCAAGTTCCATTACATACTGCGATCTTCTGAAATGAAATGATTGGCAAATTATTGTTTATTAAGTTGATCAACACAATATAATTTGAACTGCTGGCTAAACCGGATGGATAGATGAATATCTTTATTTTTATCACATTAACGCTAGATTTACCGACTAATAAATGCGACTGATGTATATTGCTTCGTAACAATGACAAGATTAAATCTATTCAGACTTTATACAATTTTTATTGTAATATGTGCTTCAATGAAAATGTTTATTCTAGAATATACTAGAATATACTAGAATATATTAGAATATACTACAATACACTAGAATATACTATAATACACTAGAATATACTACAATACAATAGAATATACTAGAATACACTAGAATATACTACAATATACTACAATACACTAGAATACACTAGAATACACTCGAATATACTAGAATACACTAGAATATACTAGAATACTCTAGAATATATTAGAATATACTAGAATATATTAGAATATACTAGAATATACTGAAATACACTAGGGTATACCGAAATGTACTAGAATATACTGAAATATACTAGAATATACTAGAATATACTAGAATATACTAAAATATACTAGAATATACTAGAATATTCTGAAATATACTAGAATGTACTGAAATATACTAGAATATACTTAAATATACTAGAATATACTAGAATATACTAGAATATACTAGAATATACTAGAATATACTAGAATATACTAGAATATACTGAAATATACTAGGGTATACCGAAATGTACTAGAATATACTGAAATATACTAGAATATACTAAAATATACTAGAATATACTAGAATATACTGAAATATACTAGAATGTACTGAAATATACTAGAATATACTGAAATATACTAGAATATACTAGAATATACTAGAATATACTAGAATATACTAGAATATACTAGAATATACTAGAATATACTAGAATATACTGAAATATACTAGGGTATACCGAAATGTACTAGAATATACTGAAATATACTAGAATATACTAAAATATACTAGAATATACTAGAATATACTGTAATATACTAGAATGTACTGAAATATACTAGAATATACTGAAATATACTAGAATATACTAGAATATACTAGAATATACTAGAATATACTAGAAAATACTGAAATATACTAGAATGTACTAGAATAAGATAGACTATACCAGTCTTCTATCTATACTAGATAGAATATGTTAGATAGTATAAATAAATATACAGATCAGAATAAATAATATACAGATCAAAACATTTTTATAATATCAGTAATTGTGAAAGCAAAAATTAGGAACCACTCAGTTCGACTGGTTTGACAGTTCTAGTATTAATAAATATGATTACATAAAGTGTCAATAATATAGTTACAATAAAGCCACTATACTAAATAAGTATAATCTTAGAAATAATGTAATTAATAAAATACATATTGCATTCTGGCTGCAGAGGTAATAATAACTGAGAAAACTATGTTTTTCAGGATAAACGGAAAACTGTTTGTGAACAGAATTAGACAGTGTATTGTTAATCAAGGTTTATGGACAAGAAGAACTCATAAAACAGGTTCAAGTATATTTTTTTCGGTTGTATTTTTTACTTCTGGAAAATCGATCGTTGTTTGTATGATACTTAAGTAAACAAGAATTTGTATGATACTGCATGTTTTAACGGCCCTTTATCAATAAAATTAAGAGGATGATTCAATGAGATTTTCATCATTAACAAGTGTCATAGTTATATTTTCATAGTGATAACTCAGATGTCGTTCGAACAAGTGTTCGAATGAATAGGTTGTAAAAAGGAGATCTCTTTAGACCAGACACCTGTGAACTTACAATAGAATTCCTCTATTTTCAACTATCGTACTCAAAGAGATCATCATAAATGTTACTTTTTCATTTCATAAAAATTATGTTCATTCACTGGGAGGTGGTCATTCATTGGACAGGTCATCCTATAGTATCTTTAGGTCTTCCATAATAGTTATTCAGAATAAAAGTTTATCACAACTATTTCAAGATCCGAAACCAATACCATAGCAGTTTTCAAGCTCTGATTTCAAGTCTTGGTTACAACATGTTTCAAAAGTATACATTCGTATGAAAGCACAAGAAAATTACAAATTAATCAAGTCGCGTGCTCTGTTGAGTTTTGTATTTATTCAGTAATGTTTTACTTCTTAATGTGACATTGGTTCAAAGAGATCATTATTATAGTCTTCCGCTTCCGGTTACATCTCAGAGTGTGATGGCGTCTGCACGTATGATCAAAAGCCTTTAGTTATCTAATAATTATATACTTAGCTATTTATATCAGTCTAAAAGTTGTAAGAGTATTAACATAAATGTTAGAACAATAAAATAGTAGAGTTAAGTAAAGTAGGGCGATGGTATCAGTAAGTGACCGAGCACCAGTGAGTGACCGTTTTCAAATAAACAGAAGGAGACTTTAATTAACAATTTTTAACAACTGTTGGTATATAAATCGAGCCTGAAGATACTTTTTATCATATAATTATATATTATAATTAATATAAAATATGTTTTGCTACGCGTATTTCTAGCGCTAAGTGATTTCTCACTTTCGTACTAAGGTGTGGTATGTGTACTGTATATTCTCATTAACTGTAACATTGATGACTTTCGAGATATTGTGAATAAATACATTGTTTTACTATTTTATTAACTTATCAGCTATTCTGTGGTCACTTACTGGTACATCTGCTTTGATTACAATTTCAGCATTTCATTAATTTCTTAGTATATAAGAAAAGAAGTTGCAAGGTAAGTCTAAGAATCGTTATTTGCTTAACTATACCAAAAGCTAACAAGTTATAAGTAATTGTAGTATGATCTTACTGTTAATATATCTTGGATCGTAATAAAGCACTTTACTTGAGGTAACACTAAATATATTTCTTTATACTAGTATATACAATAATGATATATTATTATACACTCTACTCTTTCATACTCGAGTCTCTCGGGGAACAACCTTACACCGTGAGCTTCCGTGCTCTCCCTTCCGCCAGATGGCGCGGCCTTCTCTTCTCTGTGTGTGTGTGTATAAATTTACCGCATATTCTAACACTTACTCTTAACGGGTCACTTACTGTTACATCCAGCCTACCATCAAACCAGTTGAAACAAATATCAAACACACAAAATTAATTAATCGAATCTAAATAAAAAAACGAACCACTTACTTGTAAACTCGTAGTTGCTAATAACTCTATTGAGGTCGATGCAAACATTATAAAAAGTAAATAAGAAGAAATGAAAAAACGATAGGAAGACTCAAACTTTATATCGCTAACTATGATATGGACCACTGTGAGACAAAAAACAAGATAATGACGATGTTTCATACAAGTTTTATCAAAATGTATGAAAAACGGCCAGTTTTACGTTTAAATATATAAATAACAAAAAATGCGTGTTCCACAATTTATCATTTTGGATCATGTGATAATATAATAATTTTATTTGTGAACGTGGTCACCGTTATTACCCCTTATTTTGTAAGCACTGCAGTGACTGTTATCTATAGTTGACACCACAACAGGAACCGTAACAAAAAATTGTTTGAATGCTGGAAGAGTGCACAAAATAAGGACAAAAAGTTTTATTTATAAAATGTTGTATATTTTAAGAAAAAGAATTCCTAAACGTCATCTTTATTTTAACTGATTTGTTGACAAGCTTCCTCAATAATAATATTAATTGTAGTACGCAGTGGAGAATCTTTGTCGTCTGTTGCACAGACGCATCAGACTAAATCGAAGAAAAATTGACTTGGCATTTGGATGAGAGTTAAGTTCCGTGCTTGTTATTATGTGATTTGTGGTTGGATTAGCGTGGAACGTTCTCAAGGAACAGCCTTACATACACGTTGGTGGTCTCAGTTTGCATTTCTGGTTGAATCACGATTCACTCGGTGGGACGCTACTCGTTTGCGGTGCCTTTCTTTTCGGCGTTTGCGGTCACGTAAATTCGGATTTCGTAAAGCAACGAAAGGAAGGAATCCATCCTCTCGCATAAAAGGGATCCCGACGGTTTAATTACATTTTGCAAGAGGCACAGACGTAGCGGCGGCGACGCGTGCGTATTCGATGGTTTAATGATCTTCGAATCGCGTGAATGAACCTTTCGCGTAAATTAATCCGTTTCTTCCCAATCACGGTTATTCCCACAAAAATATTCAGTCTGTAAATAGTACTAATTTCATTATGATTTATCTTGATTAATCATGCAAAGATTGGGTACTGGTACTTTAGAAATACGTATCCCTAGTTTAATGCATTTCTAGATATGTAATTTATGATATAGAATGTCAATTTTTAGGTACGTTTAGGATTTTGAAAAGAAGTCAGGAGATTGTTTTGCTTTGATCGTAAGCACACATATGCACTACTGCTAATAATATACCATTTTTTTTTGTTGAGCTATAACACTTAATGAAGTATACATCACTTTGATAAATCGAAATGAAAAATGAAGTAACTTCTTCATCAGTATAAATGTGGCTATGATTAGGGATAGGATCAAGTTCCTCGCAAACAGGTTGGAACTTTGGTTGATTGAATTCGAACTCTCTATAAGTACTTCGAAACATAGGAATAGTACTCCTAAGTATACTTAAACCTATGCCAGATAGTTTCGAACCGTTTACAAGTACTTTGGTAAAGTACTAACTAATAACTTGCAAGTATATACGAATCTTGGTCGAACAGATTCGAAACTTTTATGAATATTGTACCAGAAATTCTCTGAATTTTCTAATTTCTCATCATTTTTTACTTTGAAAACCAATTATGCTGTCCTTTAATGCATGATTTAATTCAACATGTGTAACTATAATTTCGTAATCTATCAGATTTTCATATGGACACATATCCAGTAATCTAATTGCAGCTTTCATTATCAATAATAACAACCACTACCCCCCCTCCTCCTTACTTTTCAATCGATGAATGTGCAACAATTACGAAATTGCTATGAAGTGCCTAAGAACCCGTTAGAGGTGTTGAATTCTGTAAGATATAAACATAAACAGTAATGGCTACTTCTGTACCTTCAGAAATAGTGTTTTCAAAAGCAAGAAATATCATGGATAAAAAAAGAAATAGGATAAAACCAAGTATTGTAAATGAAATATTATTCTTATATAGTTACGAATATAATAAAAAAAGTGCTTAAAACCTACTATGCTTGTGAAAGATTCGATTCCTTTCAACATCGAAGTACTCATAAGTCTCTTTTCGAAACTTGTAAGTACTCATTCCGAGGTTCGATATCAGTTTGTATAAAATGAATACTTTTCAAGTATAATCATTGAAACATTACCGCTTTTAAGTAGTAATCGAAACCCATGAAATGAAACTTGGTTATTGAAACTGACTCGGATTCGTGAGTACATAGTGAACTTGATCCCATCCCTAGCTATGATGTGAACCCAAATAAGTTGTAAATAAAATATTTTTTCATATGTTTAGCTAATCATTTTGATAAAACAAGTTTATGTTTGCATAGCCGTACAACAGTTCGAAAAGCAACATACTACATGATAATGAAAGAGCGAAATTCATTTATTGTAGTCGTATTGCAAATTGTAATGTTTGCTCATCAAATGAAGGGCATTACCATAAGATAAAATAGAACCTCGATTATCTGAACAGGGAAACATGACTGTTCGAATCTTATAACAGTTATTCAGTTATAATGTTAGATTCAATGTTTCTTAATTTGTACAATAAATAGTGTAAGTGCATGTAAATGAATCGCCTTAGGTTGGTCTATTTTCACTGAATAATTAAACAAGCTTATAATTTGTTAGAAAAAAAGGAAGTTTATATGTATTGTATGCTTATGCAGTCTCCAATGGCTATATTTCGAAAACAACAAAATAGAAGTTTGGTTGGGTTTAAAGGCAATTAATAATATACATATTTAGTAGATTTTGTTCGAAATCTTCATCACGAGTCTGACTCGATATTATCGTGTAAGGGGTTAATTACCTATGTAAATCTTGTGATTTTTTATTAAGCGATTTAAACTTTAATGAGGAAGTTACTTTGCAATACAGTTCTTTACATTATGAAACAAATTTACACTGCAAATACACTGCGGTCACTAATGACCTGCGAAGGAGCGTGTGACCTAAATAATTCAATAAAACAAAGAAAGAAAAGATAGATTAAATTATTTTCTTATACAATTAGTTTATGTAACGCCACGGACGAGATATCCCGCAATTCTGTTTTTCTATGTTTACCGCTAAATGTCATTTACAGAACAGTAGGGCCAATGTATTTCCTACCTTCGTGGAAGATATTTTCAGTTTTCAGTTAGTACTTGGCAGGTATACACTGCATTTGTACGTAACGATGGCTCGACGAGTAAGAAACCAAATAATCGGTTAAACTGTATTTTGGAGGACCAATTTTTATTAAGTTTTTTATGCAGTCCTATAGATTTCGACGAGAAAACACCGAAAATGAAAATCTTATTGCCAGGAGTTCACTGTTTCAGAAGTTATACAATATTCAATATGGCGACGCTCTATCCTGTCCAAAACGCTTAAAATTGCTCATGTTTACACGTGTATAACTTTTCAACCAGTGAACTCCGGTAACCAAAACTTGAATTTCGTGTACTAAAACCTACACGTCTATCATTTTCTCGTAAAAATGTGTAGCATTACATATAGAAAACTTGAAAATTTTTGGTCCTCTAAAGTACAGTTCAGCCAAATAATCAGTGATAGTGATAGTGACTACGAAGATAAGCAATTATGTGTAAGTGATGATGATGTGCATACCATTATCTGAAAGATGGCAAAAGTTATTGGTAAAAAGAAAATGGAAAATTTAAATACACCTAACAACACCTTGTTTAAACAAATTATTTTGCAAAAATTGTGATGTTGCGTTATGTGTGACTCCATGTTTTGTGTTATATCATACACAAGAAAAAGTAAAATTATTTCTAATCACAAGAGAGAGTCTAATGAAATTTTAGATTTTTTTTTACATTATAACTTACTCTAGTGAAAATCGTGCGAGATACTTCGTGGCATCGTACAAACGCTAATGAGTCGCAGGGTATCTCGTTCGTGGAGTTGCATGAACAATATTGAATCGCGAGATATCTCATCTGTAGTAGCCAAGGGGTTAAATGACAATGAAAGAGAAAAACGAATTTCCTTTTCTAGAAATTGTTATCTTGGTTCATCAAATAAAGGAAATTGCAAAAAGTATGGTTTATATCCTATTTTAGATGTGCAGATTGACATTTAGGATCATTCGAATAAAGTAACTATATGATTATATTTACCACAAAGCATTCTGGTTTCTTCTGTGGCGTGAAATAGGTTTCAAAGGGTATCTATCGCTCAGCCTAGAAATAATTGAAAGATAATGTCTATTTTCGACATGTTCACACGTTGTCGCGGCTTTATACTTTCTTGTTTCGGCGGATTAGAGTTATGCTAATTTAATTTATGCCGTGTTTCACGCATCCCGGTGTCTATACACGCCGGTTCCACAGTATTTAAGTAATAATCTCCATCCGTCTGGTTTCGAACGATTCCCGATTTGCCAGCTCACAAGTCTTAGCTGGCGGCGGCGTTCCCCCGTTTCTTTCAGCGCTTTCTCTCCAACTCCCCAGATCGTCTGCCACTGGAAACATCGTATTAATTGGCCGATCGAGCATCTCTAATTTATGAGTGTTCGTCGCACGTGCGCCCACCCAGGCTTAAGAATATTTTTCAAGTAGGACGCCGACCAGGGAATACGATCTTTGTTCCCCCGTAGATCGTCGATAAAATCGTCGCGCGGTGTTCTCGGTTTAAAAAAAAAGCCACCTAGGGCCTAATTTCGTAAGCCCTATGTTAATAAGATTTCTACAACGTGATTTCTTTGTGTGCTTTACCCCGAGATGAAAATGTGACTTTGTAAGAAGACCGATGTCTTGGTTTTTGACAGAAAGCGATTATGTATCTGCTCACTCCGTAAGTTCGTTCGCATAGCACGAACGTTTTAAAATCAATTTTCAGACCCAATGTGGATAAAAGACGATAAAAAAACTATGTGATTAACCCTTTTCCGCACAGTGGGACGAAACTAGTGATGGGATTTGAGAAACTTCGAATCATTTCGGATTTGTATCGTATACCATAGTAGGAATTCGAATCACTTTAAATATGATTCGAAATTTGAAACACTTGAAACTTGTAATAACTCTCGAGTCTTGCAAGTTCTGAAAATTTTGATCGTCCTGAAAGTCTAGATCAGGCATGTCCAGAAGTAGCTCACTTGGAGGCAAATTCGAGGGAGACGCCCACTTCTCCCGCCCGCGCGTCTCGCTCCCCGTGGCGGCCGTAGTCCTCCGAGCTCCTCAGACCCGTCCCTACCGTTTGCAATATGTACCGCGTGTGGCGCGTTGGGGCGACTCTCGGACCCACGGTAGGCACGAGACTGAGGAGCTCGGAGGACTACGGCCGCCACGGGGAGCGAGACGCGCGGGCGGGAGAAGTAGTCGTCTCCCTCGAATTTGCCTCCAAGTGAGCTACTTCTGGACATGCCTGTTCTAGATCGTCTGAAATCGTATGCTATAGACATCGACACGTGAGACGCGACAGTCGACAGTCCATAGTCGATAATTGAAAGCGACACGCATTAACACCAATGGCCTCATGATATTCGTTAGTTACAAATGATTCTGCATTATTATTCGTTGTTTGAGAATAAATCTTTATTTGTTATTCGATTTCGGGATTAAGCGGGATTGGCACTGCCACACTGCCACACCGATTCGTATCTACGAGTTGTCGATACCATGAGGCCGTTAGGGTTAGTGCGTGTCGCCGGACGACTGTCGCATCTTGCGTGTGGATGAAAACAGTTGATATCGATTCCGGTTCTTGAAACAGTTACGAGAACTGAAAAAATGTTATAACTGTTATGAGAATATCGGTTCTCTCTTATATCGGTTACGGTTACGGTTCTTGGGAACCGATATTATAACGGTTCTATAACTGTTATTTTTAGGTTCTGGATTTTGGTTTTGGTTTCGGTTCTTCAGACTTCAGAACCTATAATATGTTCCGTATCGGTCTCATATCGGTTTTGCAGTTCTGCAACTAATATTTTTTGATTCTGTATCAGCTATACAGGGTATCTCAAAATTCCTTCAACATCCGGAAATGGGAGGTTCCTGAGATCATTTGAAGCGACTTTTTCCTTTGTAAAAATGGCGTCCGCTGTTTTGTTTAAGAGTTATTAACGAAAAACACGGACCAATCAGAGCGCAGCTACAGCGGATTGATTCTGGCTCGGCCAACGGCGACGCCACGCTAAGCGGGACCTGTCGCCGAGTCGAACTCCGTTCGCTGTAGCTGCGCTCTGATTGGTCCGTGTTTTTCGTTGATAACTCCTTAACAAAGCCGCGGACGCTATTTTTGCAAAGGCAAAATGTCGCATGAAATGATCTCAGGAACCTCCCATTTCCGGATGAGAAGTTTAAATTTTTATTATTATTTTGATCTCAAGAAAATGGAGAAAACAAACAAACTAACATTAAAATAACAAGTACACACCTCCACTAACATACTCTATGTGGAGATAATGAAAAGTTCTCACTTTTATTGAACGAACACAGGTGCAGTAGTAGACATAGTTAATACTTGTTTATTGGTTTTAATGTCATTTCATACCTTTGTAATAGATATTTAGGAACAGTTCTATGAAGATTTTAGACACCAATATGAAAATTGATTTTTGTTCCTTGACAACGCACTAAGAAAAATGGTTAAAAATTAAGGAGCGGGTAGGAACAGCTAAATATTGCATACTTTTTAAAATTTACGTATAACATTTGAAGTTTTTTACATTTTGTATGAGTTTTTGATATTTTTCCCATGACAAGACGCTAAAGATGATTTAGAAATCAAGGGGCAGATAAGGACAGCTAAATATTGCATAACTTTTTACATTTACACATAGATTTAGAAATTTTTTACATTTTGCATTATTCTGTTATTTTTGTCCCATAACAATGCACTGTGCGGCAATGCGAACTATACAGGGTGGTCAGTAACTGGCGATACAATCGGAAAGGAGGTGAATTTACATAAAAAAAATAAGTAAGTAAAATATAGAACCAAATGAAGTTGATTCGACTATAAACTAATAAAAAAAAAAATCTTTTTATGTCAAGTTTGCGTGCTTAGCATTTGTAAGAAGTAGAACGGGTAAGTCATGGACAGCCGCGTCAGACGATTCCTATTTTTTTTCTTTTTTATTATTATGCAGTTGTAACCTCCAATGAGAGGTTATTCTGCAGTCTGTATTACATACATAATATTACAATAATAACCTTACTCTAATGTGTAGGTAATGTAATAAATACATATCCAACTGATGTTATTATTGTAATGTTCACTGAATTTTCAAATTAAATTTTCTCGAAATTAAAGAGTAGCATGAAAAAAATGTATTCTACTCTTGCTGTTGCACTACCAATTACTGAACACCCTGAATATGAAGAGTTTTATCATCGCACTTGCCTTTATTAGTAATGAAACATATCCACATTGGAAATATGAATAATTACAATGATAGACGTTTGAGTTGTTCGATCGAATAATTGTTGCCAGCACTTAAAGAAAAATTGATATTTTGCAAATTCAAAACCAGAATATCTCCTTAATAGATTTTTCTGAAGGGATGAGGGATTAGACACGAAAAGAGGAGGAGTTCACAGGGAACCACGGAAGTAGCCTTCATTCTGGCGGAACGCTTCTTAAAGAGGATGTATGGGATTAAGATAATAGTCCCGGGAGGGAAGGAACTCGGAAGGTGAAGCAACCGAAAGCAAAAACGAGCGATATGATGTGGGTCAAAGTCTTTGGGACTGGGTCGCAGCGTTCGGCTCGTTCCTAAGGAGGAGCCCGTCCCTTGCGAGCCTCTTCAGGGTCGATGGTAAGACGGAAGGTGAAGCCAGGGTGGGTTTCAATTGCCACGGTGTCGTGCTTTCTATACACTCACACGACTCCCATTCTTTACCTTTACTTGCTTGCTCGATAAAAAGATGTCGTATCGAAATACGATAAAAACCACTTTATCGAGATTTATGGCCTCAAAATGTTTCTACAATCGTTACAATTTCTAAAAAATGTATATAACAGAACACAATTTGGATCAGTTTTGTCACGAGTAAAATCCATAGTCTAATGCGATGAGCGTTATTTAGAAACTGAATGCTTTTAATTTTCATGGAAACACTATACTTGTTAAAAAATAATAAATTACTTCTTGGTACATCCAACAATGAATTGAAGGGTACAGAAAGCAGTCAGTGTTAAGTCGCTGAAAACTGAGATAATTAACTCTTTCCAAACTTATTCTTAGTTGTAAAAAAATACTATTCAATATAAATGTTTTAAAAAATACATTTATTAATACACAATACACAAATAAACTTAAATACAATAAAATAAAACTAAACCGCTGTGATTTAAGCACTTGCTTTATATTATCAAGTCAGACTGGTCGTGAAGATTTCTAACAGAATTGACCAGATATTGATGTTATTAATTTATTTTAAATCGAAATACAATTATATCTTTCTATTACGAGCATATGTTATTAAACTGAATGTAGGTGTGCAATAAATACAAATTTCCTTTCTCATATAGAACATTATTGAGAACAAAGTAGTTGTAACTACTTGTTGTTGAGAGAGAAATTATAAGGCAAGTGGTTAAGTCAATTGATAAGAGAAAATTGTACTTACACTGATTGGCTTCTGACCTCTTCAATTACTGAAACGAATAAACCGTGAAATATTAGATGGTCGCGAAACTTGGTTCCGCATTCGATTAATGCGCACTAAGCAGATTCAGAATAGTTTTCTAACCTCTTAACAGGATGACTTTTCAATTATGAACACTTACGAATATGGAACGAAAGACAAATAGGATTAACAAAAATTCTGCCACAATCAACGAGAATATTACATATATAGTTTACACCAATGTGGATACTACGAGACAATGAAGTGAAAGAGTTATTCGTTAAATTGAAAAGAATGCTCATCATTAGACTTCGAACTTTATGCATTTATGTCAAAAATGAGTAGATCAAATGCAAACCAGTAAATATATTTCAAGAAATCAAAAATAATATTGTATCTTATCCAACCCACTAAAATTATAAGGCCACGAAATGAACGTAACTTGAAATAAACTTGTTAGGCATTATTTATTTTTAATAAAAATCCGCAGTCTATTTATAATTAACCCATGTTTGGTGTTATTATACAGGGTGGAACCGAAAGAAAGGTGATTCTACGAAAAAAATAAGTTAAAAATGTAGAATTCGCCGAATTTTCAAACTCTATTTTCTCGAAAACAAAGCCTCGGATGAACGAATTTTATTCTACATTTCCGACTTATTTGTTTGTGCAGAATCACTCCCCTGCGGTTGCACTGCCAGTTACCGAACACCCTGCGTAAATAAAGATTGTTATGCTTCCAATTGATACAGCATAATTACATACATATAATTTTTTCAATCTACGATTGTCGAGAATGTAAAGATACGCTCATAGGAAACTAGTCAATAGAGATCACGAGTTTGAATATGTATTGAAAATTCACGTGTACACGTGTAACGAATATATACGTGTTTGAGTTCGTGTAATGTTTAATACACGGGTACACGTGTATTTCGATACACTTGTACATGTGTATCGAAATTAGAGTTTCTGATTTCGAACGTTCATTGAAAATGCGTGTTTTAATCCGCATACCGGGTGCACGTGTATTGAAACACATGGATCGTAATATCTGTACAGGGTGTTTCAAAATTATATGTCGTGACTACTCTAGCGTGAATCTCCATCTCTGGATCAGTGGACATTTGTTAAAAAAACGCCGCAAAATTGACTTTGATTGAAATTGAATTTCAAAATCAAAATTTTTTGTTATTGAGTCGTATAGTTTTTGTTCCCCTGATGAGTGCTATACGGCTATACGGAAAGACTTTGTTATAATTTGTTAAGAGAACGATTGAGTGTTAACGGATAGTTACTTTTGCACGTGGTATCCTTGTGACGAGTAGAATATGATACAATAAAAAAAATTGTTGATATTCTGACCTTAAAACTCAAGGTCTGGGTTAGGTTAGTGCTGTTTGGCACTATTCGACATGGTTTTTGAAATAACTCCTGGAACTATACCGGTAAGAGATTCAAAAAATCTGTATTGAATATTTTCATGATAGTGTTTTGATTCTCTGCCATTGAGTAGGAGGGAGAATAAGAAACATGAAGTGCGAGTGAGACACAGATACGAGGCACCAGACAGCGAGAGTTTACTTCAACTACCATTTTCTTAAAAAGTAGTACAATGCAGCACTCAATTCTTTCTGTTTCTAAACGACAAGAATTCATTCATTTATACAGTATTATTTACATTAATTGTAAACGGTTGCAGCTCTTTAAAAGTTTGGAACATGAAGCTTTCGTTAACACGTAACTTCTTCGACTTGAACACTGTTATTAAAGAAGTTATTAACATTGTATTCTAATTTATACAATAAAAAAAGTTGTTGACGTTTTACCTAGAAGTTCAAGGTCAAGGTTAATTTTGCGGCAGCTTTCATATATCAATTTCCACCAAACCGAGAGTGTAGAATCATGCTCTGATAGTCGCTACATATAATTTTTTGACACACTGTACATTGCAAAAGAAACTCTTGGGACAACCTAATATATTTAGTCTTCTTCACGACGAATGATTGATGAATCTCGGTGTGCCGCTATAAATAATATCTCTCCAATTGGTCAATTTCGTCTGGAGTTGTTTCTTATACAGCTTGTCGCCTGAAACCATCCCCAAAGCTAGCCTAAATTATGGGACGTGGAGGAATCATAAAAATCACTTGAACCGGGCCACTGTGTCCTCCAGGAAGGAAATGAAATCTCGTAGCTCTGCGACAGATTCATTACAGGCTGATATCGCGGAAGAAGGAAAGGGAGAACGATGGGGCGGCACGTTGGGCGATGACCGATGGCCTGTGGGGTAGGTCCTCTTCTCTTCTTCATTTTTCACCCTCGCATGCTATTAACCATCCCTCCCACGCATCCCGCCAGCATACCCTTAATAAGATAACGCCATAAGAACGATAAAGTTACCCACTCTATACCCGAGTGTTATTTTATCTCGATGTTTGGATCTTAATCTTTTCGCGTTTCTTCTGGCTGGGAGAAAATATGATTACCGGCGGGTAGAACAAAAGCAGACTGATATTATTATTTGTACGTCGTATCTGATAACTTCGTAAGGATGAGCGAGAAAAGCGAATTATTCACGCATCTCCTTTTCTCGGTGATAATAGTTTACTTTCTGCACGGGATAAGTTGAAAAATCCGTCAGCTATGCTCCAAAGCTTTTATTAGTATCGCTCAACGCTTTCTAAAAAGGAGCTGTCGAATGAAACTGTTAAAATTTTCTATAGGTACTAATGTTACTAATTTTTATTATTGTTAACTTTTCTGTTCTAGTAAAGCAGGTTCAAAATAATGTACATTTACTGGACCTTCTATTCCACAAATATTCGCCTCAGGTGAGAACTTTTATTTTTTCGGGAATGGAAAAAAGTTCTAGTTCAACAATAACAATTATTGTATTTTAAAAAAGTAAAAGTTAGTACTTAAAATAATAACATTTACAACACATTTTTTCATAAATTATAACATATTGTATTGTAATATTTATAACATATTGTAGGTCCAAAAAGTATTTAAATACAACATTTCCGAGTCTCAAATAATTGTCGATATTGAAATTGTGATAATTTCGTAAAAACAAATAGTACAACCATAAGCCTCGACTCATTTTAAAACTTGATGTTTCTACCTTCACCAACCAGTGTTCATTTTCCTGTAAGATATTTTTACATAATATAGAAGGCAGGAAACTCAAGACCTATTTCCTTCAAAACTGATGTAAATTCGAATATATCCAAAAACATTAAGAAATTTTTTTCGTAAATGAAACTGTCATGGATTTGAAGATCGAGTCTTCCTTGTTACAACGACTCCTCCTAAGGATTTTTAACAATTTTTAAATTGATGTAGGATTTTTTTTTGACTCATTGCTTAACTTATACTACTGTAAAAAATCGTACATCAATTCTTCAGATGTTGTAAAGAGTAAGTTTTAATCTTTAAATCTATGGTGGTGTTAGTCATGAAAAAAAATTTTGAAAGTTCTCATAGACGTTTGAGAGTATAGCATTTTCTAGAACAAACACAGAAGAAATCTTATAATAAGATGACTGATGTGTTACGAAACTAGAGTCTTTTAGCTCTAAAATGGGTCAAAAAATTTATTATAGTATGATTATGTTTTACGAAATTATCGTAGTGAGGCAATATTGCTGTAACTGTAACAATGTTCTATAATTTTATATATTATACACCGTACATTGATATTTTACATGTAGTATATGTGACCATGATACTATTGTAAACAAATGTAATATGTTAACACAACTTTTAGTAACAGGCGTTAACATCTGTTTGTTAATATATCATCAACGCCGTACTAAGAGCTGATTAATCAATTTTGATGACTATAATTATGTAATCTGCCAACGCGAATCTGTCATCGTTTACAATCGCTTTGCAATCGGAAGGCATGCATATGCAAGGAATTTATGAAAGTTTGAAGAGCCTGAGAGATTTTGAGAAATCCAGGTATTTCGAGAACTGTACGAGTTCTATCCACAGCACTTCTGAAGTTCTGAAATTTAATTTCTCTCTGTCGACTTCGATGGACACACATCGTAGACCCTAAATATCATTTGCTTTGAGATAACTAGATAATAGTGCTAATTCTCAAGTACCACAGTTCTCAAATAGCACGGCTTAATGCTTTCAAAAGTCGGCGAATCCTATTCACATAAAGCTATTTCGAAGGGAAATAGAATTAAATTCTATTTCGAAAGTAATACTATTATATGATTTTATTTCTAAGTGTTTGCAGTATGATGCGGTTGTATAACTTTTTTATTCCTACGAATTATTAATCCGTGTTGAGTATTCATCTGAATCAATGCATGTGTAGATATGGACTCGGTTTAATATACAGGGTGGAAATTATAAAGCGTTACAGACGAATATCTCCAAAAATATTAATAATACGCAAAATGTTTCAGATGAAAGTTATTCAGTACCGAGGGGGGCATCATGTGGTGGAACTTTTATTATTCCCGGTGGCCCCTCAAAGGTGAGGTGAAGGTCAACTTTTTTTTTTTAAATGGAATTATATGTCTTTTTTATCTTCCATCAAATAGTGCGTTTTGCAATGAGTTCAATTACCTATGACTCAAGGTCATTCAAGGTCAACCTTGCAGGGAAATGCAGAAAATGTGTGATCGTTTTATTTGTACTTCAGTTTAGTATGTGTTCAAATGGATTACCTCTTACTTCAATGCACTTAACAATTCTTTGTCCTAATGATTCTCTAACTCTGCTCAAAATTTCAACATTTGTCTTAGCACAAGCTTCGCATATTAATGGACATTACGCAGTTTTTAAGCACAGAACCTGAAAGGAGAAAACATTGTTCTAGTACTTTAAATGCCATATGCGAATTTGATGGTCGATCTGAGTAGCGTCGTGCATACAAATCAGCAGCCATTCTGTAATTTTTTCTGCATTCTGCAAGTACCATAAACATATAAAAACAATTTTGATACATTTCCATTTTCACCACTTATTTAAGTAGTATCGTTCAAAATACCTTAGCAAGAATAGTAATGAAAGTAAACTGACTATCTTGCAGAAGAGCACAGTAATACATAAATACGTTTGTTTTCATTTCATTGATAATGACTTTGATGTTGTCCCGAGTAATGTTCATATTGAACACATGTTATTGTTTTGGTGTGAAAGTTCGAAGGCACGAACTAAAGTACAAATAAAACTAACACACCTTTTCTGTATTTCCCTGCAAGGTTGACCTTGAATGACCTTGAGTTATAGGTAATTAAACTCATCTTAAAACACACTATTTGATGGTGGATAAAAAAACACATCATTCCATTTAAAAAAAGAAAGTTGACCTTTACCTCACCTTGGAGTGTCCACCGGGAATAATAGAAGTCCCACTACATGATGTCCCTCTCGGTACTGAACAACTAACATCTGAAACATTTTTGCGCATAATCAATATTTTTGGAGATATTCGTCTGTAACGCTTTATTATTTCCACCCTGTATATGTTGCTGCAGCGTAGGCCATGAATGTTACTGTACATCTTATGTTTTTCGTTTACCTATGTAATTCCGTCGTGAACGCGTCGTGTGCTGATCGCTTTGATACGTGATTCAATTATGTTGTATATTTAATATAATTACGTTTTCTTAATACATTGTGTATTCTCCAATTTATATAATTAAACCTGACAATCCTTACACCAAAATTGAAGAAAAATGATTTTCTATTAGCACTATTTGTACTACAAATTACTATTTTGAAATTAAACTTTTGCCAGCAGCAGCCCAAGTTCGGGCTACTTTTTGCAAAAATAATTCCATCAAACAACTCAAGTACCTAACCTAACACTGCAAGTGTTCATATTTTCAATGTGGAAAATATTTCCGCTAACCAAACGCAAAATGCAATGATAAGTCTCGTCATATATAAACAATGTATTAATATAAAAATGAATATGTTTGTTTATTCACAGTGTACAGAATAAGCAAATTAGACATTGACTTAATGAATGCTTTTAATCATCCCCACGGTTTCAGAACACGTTTTTGGCAATGTCTATCGTCATCTTCGTTGTTAGGAATTTTAAATAATGTTTTCATGCTTTGCTATGCTATTTGAATTTCTTACGAATTTTCACGTAGGGATAGACAGTTTATTACTTTATATTCGGTAAGAAGGCAAAACAATCCATCATTTTGTTGATATTTTTCTAAAATATTTACATCTTGTACCACATATGTCTAATATGTACACAGTACTAATTTTCGTATTTTACTCCCAATCACAGACGGCAATATATTAGGACAGGCAGTTCCAACCAGTAGCTCCGGAGCTATTCGAGGCACCTTCCACGCTTAGATTCTTCCCCAACTCTTACACTTCATCGTTATAATGTGTAGTAGTGGGGAGCTCCCACCACAAGAGCCGCGCGGCGCTCGCAACACTAACTAACTCTACGGCTGTACGTAGTAGTGGGAAGAGGTTCGATGGTGGGGACCTTGCAGTTCTCGGAGGGGAATACGTTGGAACTCCTTGTATTAGGATACTACCGCACACGTGCAGTTTCACACATCGCTATATCGTCATTGCTAATACACCTTATGAAAATATTTTTATACTCTGTTTTCAATTTTTTTCACAATATAGTAGGCTTAAAAAGACTTAAACTTCTTAAAGGTTTTACAGACCGCACGCCTGTGATTAATATATGTTGAAATAATTCATTGAACAATCGCATTCACGATTTTGATAGAACATTTTCTACCAGGGGTGGTACTACAAAAACTAAAAGTAGCCAATACAGTACTACTCTCCCCTAAATTTCGTAGAGTAGCACATATAATTAAAGAAACGTCGCGAGATATACGAACGCACGGACAGGGGAGGAGTACGTGTTCGGCGGATTAGGAGGGTTACAATTGTTTTTCATATTTAATCAACTAAAATCCCTTTTAATTCAGCGTCTACTGTATTATGTCCAGGTCAGCTCCATTCAAAAGGCGACGGTCCCGATCACGACCACCCTCCGCAAGATCAGAACAGATAGGAGCGGCACGAATTTACATACTGACGAAAGTTGCCCGGCCAGTTTCCAATTATCAGCGTGGAAAATGGAAATGGAGTAGCCGGTCGCGTTCTCGTAGCCACCGAATTTCACTTTCCACCCTCCACCGCCTGAACCACTGCGACCACCACGCGTTGTTCTGTCCTATCTTCCAACGCTATAAATTAATACTAATCTCGGCGTCCGTTGTGCAGGCCTGCTCGGTTACAAGGCGGGATGCGAGGGTGGCCGACGGGGGCGTTTGGATTTATTGGGATTCGAGTAACTCGGTGCGACGTTATCGTACGCTGCTCCAACGGCACCGTAGTCGCTACTGACCTCTTCAAGTTCCGCCGAAATACACTCCCAAAGGTCTCAATGCGCCCGCTCGCGAACATTCAAATTATTGTGAAAACCATGGCACTCCTAGCATTCACTCGAATAACATTACCGGGCCAGTGGTCAGACCAATATCAATATGTACTCATGAATACCAATCAATTCGGTATCTACATTCATTTCATCGGGTTCGATTATCACTCGTAAGAATGAATAGTTCGGTCCATATGCTTGCCAAGAATTCCATCTAGTAATAACTTCGTCCACTTTGTTACGCTTCCATCAAATGTCACGAGTACGGTGGGTGATCAAATTATTAGAACCAGTTGTATAAGTTGATACTCTCACGTTGAAACAATCAATTTTTAAATGATAGTTTAGCTATACTGAATTCACATTATTTTTATGAGCGAGAACTTATTCTATCGTATATCTAGATGAGTGCAATCAATCCAACATCATTATATAACAAGATTATGAAGAGCTCATCATATAAGCTAAATTAAGTAAAATACACTGTATTTAATGAAAATTTGGTTAATTTTATTTGAGAGAAATCATTTCTTATTCTACTATAATGACATTCGTCCGCAAAGGATTAATGTTTGAAAATTAAAAATGTGTATTTAGTAGCTTTGTGGACAATATTATTCGTCACGTAGTCAAAAAATATATTTTTTATATTGTGGCTCTAATAATTTGTTCATCCACTTCTTTAACTATATTCCCAAACGCCTGCTTCTCCCACTAACCTCTCTTTCATGCGCGAGGCCTGCGCACTGTTCGCAACGGGCGAAGCATGTTCTTCTTCCATGGTAACGGTGGATGCTGGTGGGGGACAGTGGGTGCTATGGTGGGGACGGTTTGTCGTAATTGAGACAAAAATGCCCATCCCTGTATTAGGATGTAGCATATGAAATGTCCTGTTCGTAACAGTAACTATAAACAAACATAACTTCTTCCTAAATGAAATTTATTGATTCAAGTAATAGAAATAGCCATAGAAATCTTCATATTCTGTCAACAAATGACGAGTTTTCCGATTATAATTCTATAAAAATTGAATTTTTTGATCGCTCACCTTCTTTATTTATGAGATTGTCATCTCTATTTTAGATGTTTTTCTATGATTGACTAACAGTTCGTTAATATACAACCACATTCTGACTAAACATCACATAACGTTATCATCAATATGTTTATTTTCTCACTCGTATAAAAAGAATATACGACCGACTGATATTGTAATAAACTTTATTTAACACTAAAGTTACCGAGTCTTAAAAGTAACTCGTACATATTGCCTTATAAAAATTACAAGATTGAATTTATTTAGATTTTGTGCGGTTCTTATTGCAATATGTGATCTACTAAAGATATTTATTGAATCATTTCTTATGAAAGCATCTTTATAATTTCAATATTTTTAAAATAATAAATTTGGTACTGGTCATTTTGTCCGGTGGCGGTAGTTTTAGTGTTAAAAGTAAAGTTGGATATGTAAATAGAAACTGAAGATAGGACTTAAATTATTAGTTTTATACCTTCTAATAATATATAATAAATCTGTAGATTATATAATTATTTCTTGATTAAAACACTTCATAACATTTGCATTCTGAAATCAGACATTTAATTTGCAACGACCTAATACATAGATACTCGTAGAATTAATTATTATTCAGTGAATATTGTAGATATTCGACTTCATGGCAGATATTTTTATATGACAGTTTTATTATTATAAGAGTTAATTACATTCCAAGCGATACTGTGATTTTTAGCTAAGACATGTTCTATTCTATTATTTTCAAAAAGGGGAAGTGTCTATCTATAACGAATATGGGTCGATAGAAAATTGATAATTTTATAAACCTTGCAATGGTTTTAAAAATTTTTAGTATTCAATAAATTAGCGATTTCTAGGTTTACCTAGCATGTATTTTAATTCTCCGCCTGCACTGTGGGTTGTTTACATCCAGAGCGCTGTTTCACTTTTGAATTTCTTCCTTTCCAATATTTAGAGCAGTAAAAAAATTAGTCTTGAACATAAACCAAGGATGCAAACGGTGGGTTAAAAACAATGTCTCAAGAAAAACAGGCATGAAATTTTAATTATAATTCGTACAAAAATATCTTTTTGATATATCATTTATTTACCTCTCTATAGCAGTTCACTAATATATTTCAACACAATTTGAATCGAGGAGATTATTTGACAATTATTTGCGTTAATCCCAGACTACTAGATCGCAGATATGTTTGCAAAATAAAAATTTTCTAAGTCAGTTATAGGAAACGGCAGTTGTCGAAAGACATGTTATTTCAGTTAATAATAATTTTAATAATTTAGAGAGATTCGCAATATTCTTAAATTCTTGTTATGTATTTACAGTTTGATACTTCACTTAGTCAAGCAGTCTAGCAATCAGTAAATCGTGTTTAATATAACTAAAAAGAATATAACTAAGTACATTTAAGTGGCATATATAGTTAATTTTGTTTGTCAATATTTGAGTACTTTAAGAACCATGTATGTTGTGTCACCGGTGAATAATTACCTCTAACTCCCTGTGAGATGATCAACATTCTGGAGATTAATTGTTGGTGTTACGTAAAACGTCTGTTTTCAGCACAATGTAAACCATTAATGCAGAGTGTAAATAAACATGATGGAGGAGCAAACAATCCTTTAATAACTGGATATATGATTCTACGAATTAATTTGAGGAAACGAGTGGAGTGATGATACAATTGAGCCATTCAGTATCGCATGACTAAGCGCAGACGCTTTATAAAACGATAAAAATAGTAAATGAAATTCAAATGAAATAATGCGAAACTATTACAAAATGCCTGGGTAGACTACAGATTTTTATGTAAAATGACAATTTCCCACCTCTACTGCAACGAACTGGAGTAAAATAGATTTATTTTCTTAATAGCATATATAGGTTGAAATTCGAGAATAATATACCTGCATCATTCTACTATTTTCAGAATGTATTATACTATTCAGAATTCATTATACTATTTTCTTAATATGATTTATAGGTTGAAAATAGTATAGAAATCTTTTTAAATCTTTTTATGAAGAACTGAATGATGTAGGTATATTATTCTCGAATTATTAGAATTAGTAGAAAAGAAAATACACTTTTATTTAACTTCTATTTCCTGCAATTGTCTTAGACAATTTTTATTTTGCGTGAAGATCGGCAGTCTAATGATTAGCCCGCGGATATTTATGCAAAATAGAAGTGTTCTAACAATAAGTAAATTGAAAGAAAGAAAATTCAAGTCAAAGAGTATTCCTTCTATTTATAAATTTTGCAAATTGAAAATAGTGTAATAGTGATCTTAAATTCTTCTAATGCTTAAAACCCGCAGTACAGTGATGAATAATTCCTCCACAGTTGGATCTGGATTCATTTTGAACCTAAGTATTAAAATCGTCATTTAATTACTGGATTTCTGGCGATTAAATAAAATGAATTACTGTTATATTGGGAATAACAAGACTAGTTAATATTCGAAGCAATTAATGATATAAATGTACATAGTAAAAGATCCTTGCGAAAAAGAAGAACTACTGGATAAATATTCGCGAAACGTACTAAAAACATGTACAATGTGGGAGATTATACATATATCCAAAGGTGTTATACATAATCTAAGGCAACAGAAGAAAGAACGAAAACAATTTGCATATGATGTAAGATGCCTTTCATAAAACATGCTTTGCAAAATATGATGTGGAATAATAAAAAGGAAATCTCACAATAACACGACTTGTATACTACACTCAAAAGGAAGTAGAAAACTATCAACCTTATTTAGCCCTTATGTTGACAACCAAATAAGTAATTTTCAAGCTTATGTATTTAAGATTCATTGCATAAATCTGCATCTTGAAACTGGAAATTGAAGTAATACTATCTAACGCTAATGTGTATTCAGAGTGACTTCATAATATTTTTGCGAAAACATAAAGAATTATTAAATGAATTACAATATAATAAATAGACACCTGGGTACCCGATTGCCAACACAAGAGTTAACATGTGATACATATAAATCTCATCCAAGAAAACTTTTAGGGCCCAATGTCCCGATGTATAAATACTAGCAGGAAAGCTTCAGAATCGATGTACACTGCACACTCAATCCCAAGTATATAATATTGATTTTTAAACGAAAAGGGAAGGAGATCCAACTAGAAGAAGCTTGGGTTGAAAGGGTTAATGAAAAGGACATGTGACCCGAAAGGAAAACGAGGAGAAAAATAGGGCATCTCGAACGGATAGAATAGAAAATCGAAGTTGCCCGCCGATTCTCGCGACTCGTCGGTATCGTTAATAAATAAATGGGCAGTATCTACGGTGGATGGGTGGAAAGGGTGAAAATCGAAGTGAGCCACGCCCAGGCGAAGAGGGAACAAAGAAAATCAGAAGTTGCGGGACGGAACGAGACGGGCCGGGTCGGGCCGTGTGCGACCCATTCGGATCCCGGAAGACGCCGTGGCGCTGAAGAGCGGGAGGTGTTTCGAGCGTATCAAGGCCAAGGTTTATTAGCGGCGGATCAGTTTCAGAAGCCAGGGCTAGGTGTCAAGCGGTTGCAAGTGGTCTGGAGTGGTGCTCGTAAAACGTGAATATAAACGGACGGCGAAAGTGTCGCCTTCCGCAAGCTTGGGCTCGGGCTTGCTACGCCATGCGCCCACCCTGTTGTTCCATTTGTCACCCCGGGAACGAATTATTGCGACTTGTCACCCGTCAACCATTGAATTATTGCGCGCCTCCGAGATATAATCGAACAAACAACGACATAATCGAACCGACGATTTAGAATGATGGCATGAATTACTGGCTATTTAGGAAAGTCGATGAGTTATTGCCCTTCCAGCGACACACGATCGGGAATTAATGTTTTGATACAGTGATATTATACACCCTCCTATCAACATCTAAATTCTATTTAACAATAATTCTGCCACTGCCGGCCAAATGATCGGCTTCATATTGTTTATTTTGCAATTGAGCGGTTCAATTGAAAAATGCTGCAGGTGAAAACAGTTAATCATTGGATAATGAGGAATCAAGTAAAAGTTCTATAAAATTGAATAATATCGAAGGATGTTTGTCCTATGCAAGTTAGGCTAAAATTATATTACATTTAGGTAATTATTTACATTATGGGCTTCCTCGCCGATTTTGATGACGTTGAAATATGTTGTCAAGGTCATCATTCTGAACAACTTTTTCCTATACATGTTACCGCCGCTCAGCTTTAGTTTCCGAGATATTCGCAAAAAAGTTTGAACATCTCAAAAAGTGATCGGAGTAGGTCTGGGTTAGGTCTGGGTTAGGTCTGGATTATTTATATATTACTTATATATTTATATATTTATATACTGGGTTATTATATATTTTCTTGATTGTTGCAGATATCCAAGAATTCGTATAGTTTCATGCGTAATTCTTTGTATGCTAACACAGCTGACAATGAAATGAGTTCGCGTTCGACACGATTCATTTCACTTTTCAGTTCGTAAACATAAACAGATAAGACAGTGGGTCTCAACTGATTGAAGTCGTTTTAAGTTGTGACCGTGACCGCGTTATCGGCGGCCACAATTTCAAATCTAACTCAGACCTACCCCGATCACTTTTCGAGATGTTGAAACTTGTTCAAAAGTTGTTCAGAATGATGACCTTGACAACATATTTCAACGTCATAAAAATCGGTGAGGAAGCCCCTAATGTAAATATTTACCTACATTTATTTTATTTAATTGCGATTAAACCCTTAAAATGTGATGTTTAGACTGCGGATTTTATGTATGTTATAAGAAAAATGAACAGGAGAAATTTCAAACGACAGAAATATTAGAAGAATTAGAGGATATCGACATGTAATTCAAAATTTTTTAGAATCATTAAAGGAAGAAAGAAATTTCTGTTTGGCTCTCATGCTTTGAAATTGATGAAGACAATTTTTATTTTCCGTAAAAATCCACAGTCCAATAATGTTATATCCAACAGACAAACATTGATTTACACCAATTCTGCATTAAACGGTTCAACTATTGAAATTAATGATTCAATAAACTCCCTTATTCATGCGTATATTGTAATAAAGCTCGCAGAAAATCTTAATAAACACAGATCTGTCATTTTCATCAGGTGAAACGTTTCAGTTAGTCTGAGTGGTTGATATGTTTAGTGTTAACCCCCTATAATTCCGTGGAACTTTGAAGGCACGCAATGATGTAGCAATATGTGTTAGCCTAATTTTATTTTTACAAATATAAAAAAAGTAGGGTAAATGTGCCTTACTTTGGCTTCTTCCTAGTCAGCCTTGCTCAAACTTAATTGTTTAAAAAAAATAAATATTCACTGGATAGCTCTTATATTTTCTTTCTTTTATTATTATGGCTGACCATTGGAATAATTACTCTATCTTGTTTTATTATGTCCCTTTTGTAATCAAAGGAGTTTTATATTCAATTAAAGGATACATTGCATTTGATAGAATGTTATAATTATGCGTCCTGTTGTTGAAGCAAGTGTTAGCAGAAAACGTGGTAATTTGAGAAGTATTGAGTATCTTTGTTTGTTTTTAAGAATTGTCACCACTATTTTGTTTGTCAGTTCTCACCTACATGTGAATCAGTGTGTCAAACAAAGACGGAATATTGATATTAAAATAATAATAATATTACTGTGCAGTGAAAATAAAATGACTGTAAAGTCATAAGAATGGCTTACATATTTATTACAACTATCAGTATGTGTTTACATTACATGTCGTTACTATCACGAACCAAAAAATACTTTACTAGTTGATGAGGTGGAAGAGTGATCCGCAAAGTTGAAAGATCAGTACGTACACCATTTGTGTCAGAATCTTTCTGTTACATGTATGTAGTAGAAAATGATGTGCCATTTTTTCAAAATCAATATTGTTTTCCTATGGAAATCGAAAGTGTTCCAATAATGTTCACCCTTGTTATTTAACAGTTTGCGTAATATAAAAATAATAAGAAAGAGGTACGGAGGTTGCTAGAATACAAACAAATCACGCCACCATAATGTTGCCATCGCGTAGCGTAACACATGTAAAATATTTGTTTTATGTCAAGAAATTTGAGATCCTGAAAGGTCTTACGACTAATCTACCTAGATTGTGGATGTTTATGCAAATTAAAAATTGTCTACATGAATTAGAAAAAATAGAAGCTAAATTGAAAAGTCTTTGTTTCTTTAATGATTTTAAAAGGTCAAAAATAGTACATTGATGTTTCTAAATTCTTGTAATATTTTGCTTGTTTTAAACTGCAGCTAATCATTTTTGTCATAAATGCATAAAATCCGCAATCTAATCCTAGCGTATTACATCTAGCAAATATACATCAAGTGCTGTGCTCCACTATGTGGCCTTAATTCCCACAAATTATCACAAATTGGGAAATAAATCCATGCATACATTCACAAGTTCTAAAAATTCGTTGATCATAATTAGACTGTGAATTTTTTGCATTTGTGAGAGAAATGGATAGGCGTGCCAAGAACCTGTGAAACATTAAATGAATTTATGAGTGACATTATATTATTTTCCTATTAACATGATCAAAAGAATCAAAGAAGGAATACATTTTAATTTATCTACTGTTCCCAATAATTGACATGGAAACATTTTATTTTGCACTAAGATCAGCAGTCTAATCGTAACATTTTATAAATATATGAACACATTTAAGGACAATGCTAATAATGTTTTTTGATGGAGGTCATTCGTTAAAACATGTACCCTTATGGCAGATAACTACCAATCAGAATCGAACACACGAAACATGAAAACGCGAATCAGTGTCTCCAGTGATCATCGTTTAGAAAACAAACGACACCAATTGGCGCCTTTCGTCTATAATGTGTTAAAACATGACTTGTACATACGTGAGTAAATGGTCGCCACTGTATATTATTAGGTGCTTGAATAAGTTTCTGCTGTTTTTTGGTCAATGAAAGTCCTTCGTTTGACTAGAAACAATGAATATTTAACACACATACATTATTTTAAACTGTTTTTGTTTATTTGGTACAGTTGGTAAAACTAAAATGCTGTTGCCTCGCATGAATTTATGATAACATGACAACATGCATTTACAGAATGGAATGTACAAAACGAATTTAGCAATTTTGTTTAAGATTCAATATTTTGTAGAACCTCCTTTATATTTTATCACGAAAATTATACATTTTCTATAACTGTTATTTTTCGGTTCTAGAAGAACCGATATAATATTGGTTCTAGAGATCAAAAATCGTAATCGATATAAGTCAGAAACGATATACCTTATAACAGTTTTTTCGGTTCTCCATAACTGTTTCAAGAACCGAAACCGGTATAGTAACTGTTTTCAACCCCTGTTTATAACTGAGATGAGAAAATACGGCGCAGGTCCCATCATATTGTCCCACTCGAGGACTGCAATGTATACGTCTTTCTTCATAACATTTCTTAGAAAGCATAACGCATAATGTTCCGTATAGATATTTACAGCTATATGTACATTGTAATTGATTTACTAAAATGTACATTTTCTTCCGATATCATATGGAAACACAAAGAAACGTATAGTGTCCCATCTTTTTGTCACCGACTTGAACAGTTTGATTCTGCTCCCCGGTCGAAGCTGATCCGCCCCGATAGCCGATGCGTTCCTCGAGAGTTGAGCACCGCTGCGGCGTGTCTAATGTAAGAGGAGGAGATCGTAGGTGGAGGAGGTGAGAGTGAACGTGCGTAGCTAAAGGGGCAGCTCGGCAAGCCGGACTTCGAGGTCCTCCTTCGAACCATCTCCCTCTTGTCCCGCCGGTGTGCCGCGCATCCCCGCTCTCTCTCGCTGGTTCTCTCCCCGGCTTCCATCCCTTTTTCTCTGAACCACGACCCCCAGGAACGGAACAGGGCTGGCTTCGCGACGAGCTTGGAGATGGTGGAGGCGAAGGAGGTGGCTGGAGGTGGCCGAGAAGGGAGGAAAGGTTCCAAGGGGGGTTGGTTAGGTCTGAGCCTAGATCAATACTCGCATCTCTGCCGGCTGGACCAGGCCGGACATTGCGTTCCGAAGCTCACCTTCGAGCCGATATCAACCCTCCTACGGCATCCCTTTTCCTCTTGTTGCCACCCTCGCTGCCCCACCTCCATTCTCCTCCTTTCAACCCCTCTTCCACGACCTCTTGGCCGGCCAACACTGCCGGCTACCATCGCCACCCACCACTCTCCCCCATTTGCATCCGCTTGTTTGGAGGCGAATTTTTCGGTGGAAGGATCTTTTTTTACCCTCCGTCAACGTGCCGGACCCGGTCTCTCCGCGTCGCTGTTTATTTTCGGGGGTGGCATCGTTCGTCGAAGGGTGACACGTTTCTCTCCCTTCTATTTTTTCTTCCTTCACTATCTCCATCTTTCTCTCTCTCTCTCTCTCTCTCTCTCTCTCTCTCTCTCTCTCTCTCTCGCGCGCACTGTCGCTCTATCTTTTTTTTTTCTAACAACGAGTTTTAGTTGCCTCGCCGCAGTTGTCGGTTGTTTGAGCTGGAAATTGAATTTCGTCGAAGGGTGGTCGTTGTCCAAAGGTCGTTGCGCGAGAAGTCTGTCTCTACGCCTCGAATTGAAAGCGAAAGGAACAAGAGAATTACTTCTCCTTATATTTCCCAAGTACAAATTTCATTTGTCGCCGCTCTGTGCCCGGACGAACCCCTTTGTCCAAGTTGGCTACTATTTCATTATTGATTTCGTGGTAATTGTTGCACGAGTCCCTCCTAACGAACGTTTGATTGCTAATACGAGTAACATTATCCGCTAATTCTTACGTTTAGTATTTTACAGATTTAAATTAGTCAATTTGTCGCTATATTGTTTCTTTCCACTAAAACAAACCTGATCAACGAGGATAGAAAAGTGTTTTAGAATGGAGGATTAGGATTAATCGCTGTATACCTTTCTTCATTCTGTTTCCAATTTTTTATCAATTGTTCACATTATTATAAGTTTTCCATTTTTTTTCAGTTGTTTATTATTAGCATTGAACTCGGGAGATTAATAGATACCGTTCTCGTTAATCATGATTTTCTTGTGTCATAGTAAGCGAAATGTTAGTTATATTAAATAATGGGGCTCTAGAAAGAAAATAAAGTTGTAAAAATAGAAATTTATCTTCACGCTTTAAGTAAATTGATTCGGGAATGACGAAGAGAGTGAAAGAACAATGAAAAACTTTATTCCGCTCATAATCCGGTTTATTAATCCCTTTTGTCGAATCAGATCTTAACGTTGCTAATTTTTTTACACGAAGAGGGTAACTAAAGATCGATAATTACATTTTCCGTTATCACGAAGATACAGCGATGTCGCACAGGGGGTTAAAAAGTTCCGGATCAGACAGATCCCCTCCAATTGATTCGCAAGAGAGCACCGTGTCGCGAGGATACGCTCGTCATCCGCTCTGAAAGCCGCACGAGAAACGAAAAAACTGTGTATCTCGGTCGGGTGGTCACAATGAACCCACAAGAATAACGATTATGACTTCCGTGAAATAAACGCCGTGTAAACGGCACGAGAACAATTCAATCCCACCCTTACACCCGCCTTATGCTTAACGTCGCCCCTTGTACGATGTGGCACGCGCGTACAACTGCCTTTCCAGCGAGCACGCACGACGATAAAGTATCGCGGGATCCATTTCCTTAATTCCGAGAGGCGATTTTCACAGTGTTTTATTCTCGAAACAATTTTACCCCGCATTTTATTGTCGTCCGTGTCGAAAAAGTATTAGTATCACCGCTGTCGTAATGTATTCGATGATATGAAACGCTATCTATTTATCTAAGTAGAAATAAATCAGTTTTCTACTTTTCAAAAATAAACTTTCTCCATTTTCTTATTCTTCAAAGATGCTTTCTTATTATAACACATGTGTATATGTGTATATTCAATGAAGTATTCTACAATGTACTAGGTATATTCAAAGCATCGAGACTAGCTATTTGTTACCAAGCAAAGATATTTACAAGCTCTCGAGACGAAAAGAGAGTAATTCGTTGAAAATGGTAAAAAAAAAACAGAATTTCTCATAGAGAAAAGATATTGGTGAACAACAATTTTTTGAAGAGAAAGAAGATCCATTATATGCTCCTGGACTTGCAAGATTATCATAAAAAATACATTTTCATATAATTGATAAATCAATCTTTAAACGCGTTTTTTTCGAAATCGCATTTCCTGAAATTGTTATCATGATATTTCAAGTTCTAGTTGACCAATTCACTTGAAATCTTGAGAGGATCTTCAGAACATATCTTGTCATCGCACTAACCATAATTGTTTAAATCCGTTTTTCTATCTTATTTTTTATGATGCTAAAGGTGGAAAAATATTAAAAAATTGATAACCTGAAGTCAAAATGTCGCCAGTTTGTAAATAGTTGTTTCTATCCGTATTTGTCCGCATCGGAATTTACAATATGTGAACGTTTTTTGAAAAAAGTACCACGATTCATGTTTTAAATAGAAACTAACGAAAAGTTTCATAACTCTTTCGACCATAGTTTTACTAAGAAACAATTATAAGAGTTTGATCTGAGAAGTATTTACTATTATTCTCAATAACGTCACGCTATCTTTGAGGCAACCTGCTAGCATCATAAAGTAAAAACTGGATGCTGTTGAATTAATAAATTTTTTAGCATCATAGTCAACTGGTGCAGAATATAGTATGTCTGTTAAATACTGTTGTAATGGCTTAAGAAGATAGTTATTTCTTTTAACGACAATTATTTTCTAAAGATGTATGCTATGTATTGTACTTTTGCCGCTAGGAAAGTCACAGTTTTCAGGTTGTGGAGGTTATGTTTCATTGTGTATATTAGAGGAACAGAATGGAAGGGTTGACTATACTTGAAGAACAAATTAAGTAAACAATAAAAAGTTCATCATTACTCGCTAAACATGATGGAATGTGGAAAGTATGGAAAGTTATTTACGCAGTGTCATAAAGAATTAAAGGACCTCCATATATAGTACAGCAGTTGTTGGAAACTTTCTTCAACTCTTGGAGTAAATTACACGCTTCCACCAATCACTGTTTCACTTACTCGTTCTGCATTTTGAACACAAAAGAAATTAAGCATTTTTGCATTAATTCTCCAGCTTAGCTGTTTTTTTCAATTTATGATCATTATTTGTCGTTAATTCTTTATTGATTACTTATTAAATAATTCTTAGGAGAGTTTAATGAATATCGTGAACATATACTATTTTAAACAATTAAGTGCTGGTATTAAAATTCTGGTTGTATAACACATTTTTTGCTCGCGTATTATGTTTTTATTAGATGAATGACTCTTTTAATCTCTGTTTCTGGTAGGGTAAAACAGTCGTACTCCTGAAAAATATTTTGACTCGATTAATTCAAGTACAGTCTCGAAGCTTTGCGTGCGAAAACATAGGATGACCGACGGCGCGTACTAATTTACAATTCATCCTTTGTTTCGAAGAACAATAAAGACGGTGATGACAAGGGTAACAAGGGGTTGTGATTTTGCATAGAAAATAAGAGATATTTATACACTCTCAGTTTCTGTCTCTTTTAAATGTGAGGTGAAATTGACTCGGCGATCATTACGAAAAATGTACGATAACAATAATGTCCGTATATTATTAAATATCGCTAAATTAACAACATCTATTTCTTCCGGAGATACATGATAAGATTGCATCGTAATCTTGAGAGTAATTGTAAATTGCCTTTTAATACTCGTCGACGATTAACATTGAAATTCGTATAGATGTTTGATAAAAGGTAACCAGAAATATCTTAAAAAATATTCATCGTTTGTATTATCAATAGTGTATTAAGATGATGAGGATGAAATAATTTGAATTAATATTTTGTGTTATACAAAATGTTCACATACACATCCATCGTGCTTTATAGTAAATGATAATATAATGCAATGAGATTATGAAAAAATATGTTCTTTATTTAGGAATACAATTATCAAGACTAGAATATAGGGTATATGTAATTAGTATACATAAATAACAAAGAAAGGATATGTTAAATCGAATATAGGAATTATGTAATCGCGTTTACGAATACGAATGTGTCTGATCATCGCCGGGTAATTCTACTAGGAATGAATATTGATCAAGGGAAGCTCCTGTCTGCGTCGCATGAAATTATATCATGTTTACGTTAACATTGCAGCAAGTGATTATGAAAAAAATATTTTACAATCACACTCAATACTTTATTTATAAGTCTATTTATGGCTGCCAATTTTTGTACAGAACAAAAATTTTCTCTGCAGATCGTAAAATATAAAAGCTAGATGGGAATGTATTTCTCTTTTCAGTAATTTCAACAAGTCGAAAATAATGTAACAATTCTTAAATTCTTTTGATGTTTTTACAGTTTCCGTTTTTACTCGTAATTACATAAAATCTGCAATCTATTTATAAATATTAGCAGAAGTAGAACAAATTATGATCGCAGGGAAGGCCATTGAATACAATTAACTGCGACACCTCATTTCATTAGGTATGATATGCAAACATCAAATTTTAAAATGGATTTCATGTAAAAACGTTTCTTTGAATTATTAATTTATTTTTCCGTAATTAATTCTTCCTAGATTTTCATTATATGTCTATTATACATTATAGTATATTACTAGTTTCTACACATTTTAAAAATTACGCATATTCACCTAGAAGAAGGAATCTTAAAATAAACCTGTGACATCCTGAATACTTGAATTCCATTGAAACGAATATTTCACTAAAACGAAAGTATGCGCTGGAAATAAAAACAGTCCAAATTTTAGGTTAGCCATAAATATAAGTCTAGCTGAGCTATGCTTTTATACTGCTTCCCTTCCCTTTATTTTTCTGGAGAATGTAAATTAATTTAGTTCTTCTCTTCTTCTTGTGTTACGAAGACGCGTATTATAATTATTTAAATTTCTCTACCAACGGCGTGTTACGAAGAACGCAGTTGCTCTTTGCACATGTTGTCAGGTATAAGAAGCCTCTACAGCGCTGGAAATTGCGTGGATGGAAGAGACAAGAGAGAGAACCACTGTACACTGGTCAATTTCCCCTTAGTTTCGTCTAGCGCAGGGAGGACGGACGCTTTCCACCCCGAATACGCTTCCATACGTGGCCGTAAACGAGCACGCCGAGAAAGAGAAATGTGTTCGCACACCCCGTATTTACAAATACACGTACCAGAGCACACGCACTCATGGGGGCCACGTAGCCAGAGCCACGCCGAGAAAATTCAACCGGTCGGTTCATTTGCATGCTCGTCTTTTTCCGAACCCTCGGAGCCTCCCACCTTTCGGATTCAACCCGGACGACACGTCGCGTCGCTATAATAACCAGGCAAATTTCTCCTTGTCCAAGTCCCATCGACCTTACGAAATTTATTATTACGTCGGAATTCAACTCGTATGATTGACGTACAGACAGCGACAGTTCCACTAAAAAGTTTTTTTTTTTATTTATTTTATGTCGTTCTCAACTCTTTGCTAAGGTCATTTCGCGACGGGACCTACAGTTTATTAAGGTGGGTTCCGAACCACCTTCGTGTGTTTTTGATTGATATCGATTGAATTTGTAATCATTACCGACTCGAATAGTTAGAGGTGTTTTTGTTTCCCTGATTACAGTTGTTTTCTTCATTAGAATTTCTAATCGTTGCGTACAATTTTGATTATTACGATAACTGCTAACGTTGCATCATGAACACCAGCGAATTCACCATAGGTCTAGCTGATATACTTATATAGTTCTGATAGAGTTTTTTGTAAGTATTGTATAACATGTAAATATTTTATCTTTAATTAAATAAAATAGTACTCTTCAATTATTTCAATTTTCTTCAAGATTCCTCGAGGTGAATTATTAAATAAGGAGGAGCAGATTAAAAATTTAAAAGGCGTGTTCAATACATTATACCTATAAGTAAACAATTTGTATGGACTAAAAAGATCTTCAAAAACGGCCTGAACGTGTCGGACAACTCATTTTTGCCAAAATGTTCATGTCCTGGAACGAAGAATGGGAAAATGTCATCTTTTCGAATGGAAAGAAGCTTAATCTATTTCAGTTTCAAATATTATTGGCACAATTTGCGTAAGCCACATGATATTGCTATGAATAGGGATGGGATCAAGTTCAATATGTACTCACGAATCCGAGTCAATTTCAATAACCAAGTTTCATTTCATGGGTTTCGATTACTACTTAAAAGCAATAATGTTTCAATGATTATATTTGAAAAGTATTCATTTTATACAAACTGATATCGAACCTCGGAATGAGTACTTACAAGTTTCGAAAAGATACTTATAAGTACTTCGATGTTGAAAGGAATCGAATCTTTCACAAGTAGTACTCGAATCTTGGAAATCAGAACTGCATAGTAGGTTTTAAGCACTTTTTTATTAAATTCGTAACTATATAAGAATAATATTTCATTTACAATACTTGGTTTTATCCTATTTCTTTTTTTATCCATGATATTTCTTGCGTTTGAAAACACTCTTTCTGAAGGTACAGAAGTAGCCATTACTGTTTATGTTTATATCTTACAGAATACAACACTTCTAATGGGTTCTTAGGCACTTCACAGCAATCTCGTAATTGTTGCACATTCATCGAGTGAAAAGTAAGATAATGAAAGCTGCAATTAGATTACTGGATATGTGTCCATATGAAAATCTGATAGATTATGAAATTATAGTTACACGTGTTGAATTAAATCATGCATTGAAGGAACAGCATAATTGATTTTAAAAAGTGAAAAGTAAAAATAATGAGAAATTAGAAAATTCAGAGAATTTCTGGTACGATATTCATAAGAGTTTCGAATCTGTTCTACCAAGATTCGAATATACTTGCAAGTTATTAGTTAGTACTTTACCAAAGTACTTGTAAACGGTTCGAAACTATCTGGCATAGGTTCGAGTATACTTAGGAGTACTATTTCTATTTTTCGAAGTACTTATAGAGAGTTCGAATTCAATCAACCAAAGTTCCAACCTGTTTGCGAGGTACTTGATCCCATCCCTAGCTATGAGTTGCAAGGTTGGTGAGAGTATTAGGGTTTAGGCTGCATGTATTCTTTTCGCAAAGACATCAATATGTTGGATATTGACAAAAATGATTTCCTAAAAGTATACAGAACATCTAGAAGAAGTTTCGGTTCCGTTAATGGAAGACGTGGGTTCGAATGAGGCCATGTTCCAACAGCATAACACGGTCGTTTATAAATTAAAACTAAACAGGAAATGGTTTTGTAAGATAAATATTACGTTAATGCACTTCCCACCTGTTCTCTAGACCTCAATAGAAAAACTCAGTGTATGCAAGTGGAAAACAATTTGCAACAATTAGTATGTTGTTTCTATCGAGTAAACAATCTGTTATTTATTAACTGGATCTGTAGAAATTTCGCACACCTCTTTATTAGAAATACATATATTTTAAATTGATCACTTAAAAAGAAAAATTAGTTTAATTTGAAACTATTCAGATATGATTATGGTCAATTTAATATAACAGAGATAATCAAATCGTGTTTATTTTTTACAACTGAATTAAAATTACAAAGAAATTAAACATGAAACTATGATAATTTTGCGGACTATATCGGGACAATCGTACTTGGCTGCACTGGTGATTATGAGAGCGCAATTTTTCAAGATATGAATTCGAAGTATTTAAACTTTCGTATTTGAGCTGTTTAATACAAAAGTAGTATATGTCAACAATTGTCTATTTGGTTTAACACTTAATCCCTTACACTACGATTTATTTTACGGTTGCCGTGATAATACTTACTTTGTCATTCAAAATTTCTGAGGTGAATAAAAGAAATTTGTATTTATTGTATTGCTTATATTCTCTAATAGCTATATAATGATAGCGACAACATACAACTTTATTTCGGTTTAAAGAAAATTAGTAACATACATATTTAGCTGATCTTGTTCGAAATGTTCATCAAGAGTCTGACTCACTGTTATAGTGCTGGGGATTTAATAAAACAATTGTAATATAATTTTAGCGCCGCTTACATAAGACAAGCGTAACATCCTTCGATAGTATTGTATTTTATAGAACTTTTACACAATTCCTCATTATTAAATGATTAACTGTTTTAACTTGTAATAATAATATATAACTTTTCATTGGGGAGTTATAAATACATTTTCCAACAGCTTAAAAATAAAAGAAATTCAACAATTCTTTTGTATATAAAATTATATTACTTTAAAAAAACAAAGTGTACATCTTAATGCATGATATTTCCTGAAAATTTGAGCTAAATATCTTAAATTAGAAGGATGTCGCAGTCATTTTGGCAGAACATTATTCGTGGTAACAGATATGTGTATTTTTATGGAGTTTCATCCAATATATATTTATTTAATTTTTCATTAAACTACATAAATGAACATGGAATTGATTTTATCAAAGTCGATGTTGAAAAAGTCAAGTTTCAAGAAAGTTACAGCTATTTGAAATCAAATATACATATATTATTGAAAATTTCAGTTTCCAATGTTCGTAAAACAAGATAAAATGTTCGAACTAAAAATCAGTTTCGCCAAGGTACTAATGCTGTAAACAGCTTTTATAAAGCAGCAACATGATATCATGTAAGTTTAGAATACTATCCCTACATGAATTTAAAGTAAGTTATGGCGTATTTGAAACTTGGCGAAATATTAATGTATCCTGTGGCTGGACCAAAATTCGTTTCAAATTATTGTGAACTGAAAACCAAGATAGAACGGGTTTCTTCACAAGTTGAATGTTGTATCATTTATAGTTAATTCATACTGTATTTGGTCAAAAGGTTGTATGACTTAAAAATAGCTCCACGGTTGAATTTCATGTATAATAAAAATGAGAGGCTCCAAGATTTTGCTTTACCTGTTGGATGATTGTAAAAATTTGTGCATGATTCGAATATGAAACGGAGGTAAATATTACGTTTAGGGGGGCATCTCGGATGACCTTGACCTTCACATATGTTTTCAAGGACAACATTCTGAACAACTTTCTTCTATCATCTACCTGTCGCTCGGACATAGTTTCCGAAATAATTGCATAAAACTTTCGTTAAATTTTGGTTGTAAGTACACTTTATTCTCGTACGAGCTGTCAAAAGGATACATAGTCTAAGCTGATTTGTTAACTTTTTTTTAGAAAACGAGCGATGGCTAAACACTCAAGATGGTGTTAAGTCTGGGTTAGGTCTGGTTATTCTTGGTTAGTTTACCAGACCTAACTCAGACCTAACACCATCTTGAGGTCGTCCAATTTCAGAGAATATCTTCGATATCATATGTCCAATCCAAAATCACGTTCATTTAAATTCGGGCAAATTGCAATATGGTAGTGTGATATTGTTTTATCCTTCAATACTTAAAATAACTGCTATATTTTGAAAACTTGTTTTGTTTATAACTTTTTAATAAACAACGAGTGCCGTCAGAAACCTCTTGGGGGTTACTCAGAAAGATGATCTTGACAACATATGTCAAAGTCAAGGACATCCGAGGTGCCTCCCCTAAACGTAATATTTACCGAAACGGACACATTTTAACCGTGTTAAAAGTCAGTAGTAACTTCAGCACACGTTGCATACGGCAGATGTTATCACTATTAACATTCGTGAATCATTTGCGACAACCGCGAAGGTATGTTAAATTTTGTAAGACTTGTTGTTCAATAAAATTTGCACATATCATAGACGAAACGGAATTGCGGTGATGCGTATAATTAACTTTGCATGCGTTCAGGACGCCGCGCGCCATGGCGTCTCGGCGTTAATTTTTAACCAGATCTTGGCTGCAGTTTGAAAGCAAAATACCATTATTATTAACAGACGATATTTTCTCTCTCTTTTTTTTATCCATTTCCTGCGCTCCGTTTAATTATTTCCAAACTGGCAGCTATATCTACGTTCGCCAATCGGCACAGCCCGCGTATAAAGGTTGTGATTTCTTCGCCAGACGATTTCCGGTCCGTGTCACGGACTGGATGAAAAATTGCATGATTCGACACGAATGTAATTATTGTACTCGCGAAGGTCTCATGAATACAGCCAACCCTTGCTTGTCCAAACACATCATTACACGCACAGTTTCGATAATCAAATTTTTCCGGGAATCAAATAACTCAATTTTCGCACACAGTACAATGATTGCATGAACTCAATTTTCAAAGTTTCATAAATATTCATTTTACACGAATGTAAAACCACATGAACTGAAATTTAACAATCCCTTTCAGACTTCTTTTGTTTGAATAATTCTTAGTCGAAGTACTTTTGTTTCAGCACGGTGATGGTATAATATTTGTAAAGATAAATATTGTAAATAAATAAATTAAGCAACTCAATGGAATACAAGTTGTCCTCAAACTTTAAAACATGTGAGAATATAATATAAAACAAATCAGTAAAACTCTTGTAAAAATTACTTTTATCTAAAAATTAAACGCTAACGTATTAGTCATTTATGGGGTATATATATATATATATATATATACATATATATACATATATATGAGGTGTACAAATTAATTTGTAGTCCTTTCTTTTTAAATTTGTCGATATTTTGTAAATAATCAAAATACAATCTGTTGTCGAACAAAAAATCTGCATCAGCTTCTGTATATTTACTGCATCTTATAAATAATTACTGAATCTTCAATTTAGTGGATAATCGATTTGGATCTAATATAAAGTTGCTACTCATTGATTGTGAGTTTCACGAATGAATTTGTTATACATAATACTTTGTGATTATTAGACTGTGGATTTTATACGTTTACGACAAAGACGAGTATGTGAACAAAAAACAGTAGAAAGAATAAAAGGATTTATTTTTCAGCATATGAAAATCATTAACGAAAGAAATGAACTTTCATTTTGCTCCTATTCTATTAACCTTTTGCACTCGGAGTTATTTCAACTAAAAAACCAAACATTGCATCTAACCTAAAATATTTCCATCGTACATAAGCTTTTTTCATTATATGCGTACGAAACTGATATAGTACTTCATACAATGTTTAAATGTTTAATAATTCATTACATATGAACAAATTTAATCATGTAAACAATATTCTGAATAAATGTGTAGCAATTTGTAATGGCGCCTCAGAGTCGCCATTCGAGTGCTAAGGGTTAATCATTTTCTACAACATAACTTTGAGTTAATATGAGAAAGATTCGAAACTTGTTAGTGTTCAATTATTTAAACGGTAATCCAACGAATAATGAAAATTCGATATTGTACATTGCACGATTTAACGCTGGACTAATAAATCTGTAAGATAAAAGCCTCGATCTTTTCGGAGATCTGCGATACGAGACGTGTGAAACAAAGAGAACGAATTTTCTTGTGTGGAAGCAATGCGATCGGTAGGTTATTGCGGGTACCGCGAAATTAATTATCCAGGATCGAATTTACCAATTTAAGGGGAATTACTGTGTTCCTATCAGGCAACCGTAAAATCACAGTATCATTAATCTCCGCAGCAGACTGTTGGTAGAATGAAAGAAAGAAGAATGGAAGCGAGACAATAATAGACGTATGTTTCCGTGCCACGCGAAAAATAATAATCTGACGCGGCCCTCAATTATAGTCGCGGCAACACGATCGACGACAGTGTACACATTGCAAAAATTATGTTACAAACTACCAATCGGGTAACCAGTTATTACCGGCCGATCACGACTCGAGTTACCCAATTAACGACACGATGAACTGGAGCCGAAACGTTCAACGGATAATTCGCGAAACGTGAGCCACTTGCTTTTAACCATCGGACAACGGAAAATTAAAAGAAAAATGCTAAACATAATAGACTAATAATAGTACCAGTAAACGCGCTAGTGTAAAGACTGTTGGTCATTCGATTTAAAATCAATGCGTGTATCGATGTAAACATGTTAGATTATGTACTATGAAATGTCGGATTTGAAATCGTTCAAATGGGTTTTGATTGAATGTTAAGAGGTTATGTATCTTTAGAAAAGTAATTGCCGAAGAATTATATTAACTTTTACATAATACTAATGGTACATAGAATTTCTTAATGTTCAATTGAAAAACCATTTGCACAATTAAATTGAAAATTATATAAAATCCGATAATTTCATATTGCACGACCTAATATATTGTTATGAATTTGGTTGCAACATAGACCACAAATACAAATGTATTTTTTTATTGTTGTTCCGACGCATAGCTTCATACTGTTCATTAGTTGAAATAAGTATTCTAAAATCTAAACTGACTTTTGTGTATCTCTCAATTACGTAAATCCACAAAGAGTATTTTTTCGCTCACATTTGAGCGACAAAATTATTTCTGAAGACTCAAAAATTCATTTTTGTGGTGAAGCATCGTGCGTACTAAATCTTACGATTTGCGAAATACAAGAAGATTAAAAGAATATTTGATATTATAAATCTTAACTTCTTACTTTTGTTTCTTTAAGTGAATAGCTTTATTTTTATCCCATTTTTATAGCTGCTAAGTTGGTACACAAGGTGTTAAACTGGTCCAATTATGGAGTGTTCATTAATTGTGTTACATTTTTTCAAAAAACTTAAGTTCAATCTGAATTCTAATTTTTCAGTAGCTGGTTCAAATCATTAGCTATTCATATTATTTCCAACAAAAAGGTTGAAAAATATGTAAAAAATTTGATGCGACAGAATTTGAATGAGTTCAGCCATGGCTTCAATTAAATCATTAGAAGCATCTGCCTGGCGATTGCTAATAAAAATATCCTGTCTTTATTTTACTATGTCTGACACTCGTGTCGTCATTTAGTTTATAAACGTGCAAGAATTCGTACTATACAATCACGTCGCCAAAAACAGTCACTTGTGTGTAAGAACACTTAGCTTTAACGATGTGGTTAAACGTATCATTACTCGTCTGGAAGATTTACGCATTCACCTTCTAAACGCAAATACATTTTACCTTCCTCCTCGTAGCCATCTTCAAAATCGTCATGCAGCAAAAATCCGATCGAAACTCAAAAACCACCGCATAAGCCGATCAACTATTAAAATTTCCAAAGAATTTACAGCACAAGGAAATTCAAATTTAATACTCCCCGCAGAGGAGCGATTACAATTTAAATTTCCGAGCAGTGAACTTTGCACGTGTTTCGAGAACAAGCGAGCTGAACTATAACACAACTTTGCGAAAGACAGTTCGGAGTGAAACAAAGTAGGTCAACTATATCCAACTTAGAAGAATTCGTACCGCAGTTTCTGGACCTGGAAGAAAGTGTCTAGTTAACGAGTCGCGAAACGCGTAATACGCGTGATGCTGCACCTACTGAAAATGCTCTCCCTTTCTCCGGGGAAATAATTTGGAAAGTTTCTTAGGCTTTCCGGTGGGCGAGAATGAAAGGTTGGCCACCACTGTTCACTTTCTCCGTGTAGGAGAACGCCGGCTAAACGAGAGAGAAGTCGCCGAAGGGAGAGAGGCCGAGGAACAGAGATGAAGCAACCATTTCGCATCTCACCCCTTCGACTACCCGTCAGGCCAGTCTCACTCTCGCTCTCGATTCGCTCTCACTCGTGTCCTCCGCAGCTCTCTTCATCTCTCACACCCTTCAGTCAACCCCTAACCCCCTATCCCCGTCCCCGCCATCGCAGGTTTCGCCTCTTCTCCCTCCCGGCAAGTGAGAGTGGACCTTGGTCCAGCGCTGAATCGACCCTCTTTACCTTTTGCCCCCTCCCTCTACGGCCCTGGCAACCCTCCGCAATTCCAATGATCCAGCCTTCCTTCTTCCACCTACTTCCACCCCCTCGTCGCCACGTTCCTCGAGCTTTTCTCTGGCCTCTGCACGTCGCCGCACCCTAATCCCCCATCTCAAAGATACGTCTACCCTCGAATCCTCGTATCGATTGGCAACTGACTCGCTAGAGAGCGCCACTGAGCTCTACCCACCAAGTTTTAGAAATTTCGAATTCTTCTCCTCTGTCCAAGGCTCGCGCAGATTTGGGTCAGCTTTTGAACTACCCCGGGTCTTGGGACTCCGTGTCTACCGAGTATTTCGCGACGGCGAAAGACCTGCTTTGTGGCCACAAACTTCTACCAATTAGAACTTTCCGGGAGCAGCGTCTAATCGCGGTACATCATTCACATTATCTACTATTATTTCGTCAGTTTTGAAAGTCTGTGCTCCGTGGCTAAAGACCACCAAAATAACAGTATAATTATTATGAACCTTATCTATCGGTTTCTGGTAGACAAAGCGTTATTGTATCAATGGGTCGAAAATAATATGGCGATATTTTTTAAACTTCTTCCAATGATTTTACTCTTTTGTGCTGCTTTAGACATAAATGCATAAAATCCACAGTCTAATCAGGTAAGACGACTTCGATGAAAAATAATCACAATTTTGTGAATATACAATCAGTGTAAAGAGTATTCGCACAACCTTTACAAACGAATAATTTTCTTTAAATTGGACCAAACGGTTTGAAGTTTTTTCAGATGTTAGAAGGATTGATTTACTAGGTAATGTGTAAATACCATTTTTTAAAAATTGCTATTGGTCGTAATTGCGAAGAAGAAATAACTAAATGTCATAATTTTCAAGTTTTTTATCTGTGTATGTAATGAAAATATACGAGATGCCTTTTGTAAAGTTTCGTCGAAATCGATCAAGGTTGGCATGTAATATAATTCATAGAAAATAGCAAAAATTGTAAGAAGCTGCGATTTAAATGAATCACAAATCCTAAATTTAAAGATTTATACATCTTACAATGTCTATAGCAGTTTTATGCATCAACCGATTTTGATGAAACTTTGTTCATGTACATAAAATACTCAGATTTACATAAGATAGATATGTTTTAAATTTTCGTTATAGGCAAAGATAAAAAAAGGTGAAAATCGTGATTTTTACTTTTTTCTTCGCAATTGCAACTGATATGAAACAAATATATTTACACATTGCTAGTAAACTAATACTTCTAACATTTCAAAAATATTCATGAACTTTCTTTGAGTAACGTTAAGCAGACATAACGTTCTTCGAAATAAACTGATGGATCAAAGTAAGCATCATTTTAATCAACGTATTTTGTGACTGAATTGCAAGATTCTTGATTGTATTAAGGTAGAATTTCGATTTTTTTTTTCGTTCACAATCATCATTTACAGGATTCTCATCTTTATTTTGTAGTCTTGTTTACCGTCGACGAATAGGGCATTGATTAATCGATTTTTGACCAAACATCACATGATGCTATCGTTAAAATGTTATTTTTCCATTCATATAAAGTGAATACTCGACAATCACATTGATTGACATTGAAATAAACTTTATTTAAAAGTCAAATTGGACATCTAAATAAATATTGAATATGAGACCTTAAGATCAGCTTTATACCATAAAATGATGTATGATAACACCATAGATCGTAATAGTATTTCTTGATGAAAAAGCTGCATAACATTTGCATTCTAGAATCGGACATTTCATATGCAACAACCTAATACTGCTGAAACTACAAATGAAAATCTGCTGTTTCAAGTTTGTTATCAGTGGACTGTGGAACTTAATGTAAAATAAAAGTTTTCTACGTCGATCGGGAGGAACAAAAGTTAAATAAATATGTATATCCTCTCTCACCAGTAACCGTTCTTTCTTATAACAGTAATATTAAATTCTTCTTGTTTACTCACTGTTACCTTATAATCTAATATGCTCAGTCCCTAGTACGATTAACACAATTTGGTTTTTTCTATTCTATATGGCAGGGTTGGTCAACTTCTGTATAGATACAGGGTGACCCGCGCCTCATTGTCAACCGATTAAGAGGTTATTCTACATGTAAAAATGAGTCGAAATGAAAGAATAACAGTTTTTATTTGAATCTTCGTTTTCGAGTAAATCGAGTTTGAAAATTCAGCGAATACGCGTAGCATTAGATAGAAATCAGCTGTCGCGTCTGATCATGACCAACCAATTCTACTCTGTGCATATACTAATGCAGTGGTGGGCACGGGTGGAGCCCCTCAAACGCCTGCTTCTCCCACCAACCTCTCTTTCATGCAGCGCGCACGTTCGTTGCGTACGCTGATGTCTCGTGTCTTCGTTGCACCATTGCCTCAAATGAGGCAAAATTGCCCATCCCTGTACTAATGCATGCGAACTAGGGCTGTTACTTTCCTTCGAAGGACGAAGATTTCGAAGCTTCGAAGCTTCGATTTCAGAAACTTCGCAGGTGATGAGAATCGAAGTTTCGAAGCTTCGATTCGTTCCCAGTTAATGGATAAGAGGCGAAAAAAGTTGAATCTGCTCCAATGGAGACGCTCATTTTCTAGTATGCGTTACAATGTAAGACCGCCACGGGAAGCGAGCCCTGCGCTATTAAACTTTTCTGCAGAATTTGAAAACAAAAGAGAAACGAATCGAACGCACTTACACCGTCCGCATCCGCACATCCAAAGTTGTAACGAAACGTTCACGTATATGTATAAGAAGCTAGTGAGCGAATTGTGTTGTGCAGAAAATATTCATCGTACATATTTGTTAAGTATTAAGCAGATAAAAAAGGTAAGTGTAATATTTTCAAACATTTATAATAGGGTTATTCCACGCGAAAACGGATACTTTTTGGCGTAACATTCCGAATTTCATTCGAATTCGTTCATAGGTCACTAAAGACTACAACATATTTGAATTTGAATAAAATCCGAAATTTTACGCCAAAAAGTGTCCGTTTTCCCGTGGAATGATCCAATAAAATAACATTACTTATCTATATTATAATAATCATATACTGTAACTAAATGTATGTATTCATTCCATTATTACGGTTTATTTATTTTTCTAATAAATTTATTTTTCTGACATACCTTTCTAATACATTTTTAATTTTATGTAACCGATTTTCACATTCGTGATATGATCCCGAAATTTATTAATAGAACGCAATTTTTTATATTTAATTTAATTACGAACAGTCCAAACGGAAAGTTCAGTCTCAGTCAAAAATCGTGACATGTTATGAAACTCATAAGTTACAACTGCATACGTTTCGAAGACTTTGAAATTTCGTGCACTTCCAAGACTTGGAAACTTCGAAGTTCCCTTCACTCCTTCGAATCCTTCGAAGCTTCGAAGAGTCGGAGCTTCGAAAAAGTAACAGCCCTAATGCAAACCCGGCGAATCTTTAAACTGGATTTTCTCGAAAACGAAGCTTCAAATGAAAAAATTTCATTCTTCCGCTTCGACTCAGTTTTACATGTAGAATTACCTCTTAATCGGTTGACCATGAGTCGTGGGACACCGTGTATATATGTTGATCGAGTTTTCTTCTTAAAAATGTATCGCCATTTACCTACCAAAATCTTGACATTTAACATGTGATATTTTATGAATAATATTTATTAATTGAAGAGTAGCCACAGAAAAAATGCGAGTTGAAATTTCTCTCCTGTCGGCTGAGATCGACCAAAAATCGCTTCATGATCGACTTGTTGGCCATTCCTCCTATCGGACACTTTTTCTTATTTCATGTAGCTACCGATTTTCTTTTATTCATACTTTCATATTTTAAACACATAAATCAAATTATAGCAGAATAATAAAGAAACAATAAATTTTACAGTACCTGAAATAACGAGTAATATTTATCACGGAATTAAACGGTATCATAAGATGAAACAGATGATGAAGAATTTTTTTATAAATGCCATTTTGTAATGGCTTTCTCAAAGCCTCATGTCTTTTACTTATGTACGCATCATTTTTCTTACTGTATGTTATAATCCTTCATCCACGTGTAAGAGCATATTCTAGCAATGACATTGGACTTTGAACGTTTTTCATGACTGTGAAACTTACCTTCAGTATGATTTCGAAGTTTAGTGACAACAAAAACCAACTTGAAATTGTTAATAAGTACTGCATAATGTTTGTCACTTCGATAAATATGATGTTATACGAAAATTTATCATATTTATAATTAGTAATGTTTTTTCTCGTACCTGGTAACTTATCGACTATATTAGTTAATAATATTCACTACGTTTATTATGTGTATCAGAAACTGTAGATTTTATGCATGCACAACAAAAATGAGTAGACCAAATCCAACCAAGTGAAAACATCAGAACAGAAAATTTAAAAATACAGTTGTATAATATAAAAATTATTAAAATTATTTAGGAAAAAATAAATGCATATGCATAGCACCTATATATTGTAGTTAACGCAGAGAATTTTTATTTTGCATAGAAATCCGCAGTCTGGTCACAAATTATGATTCATAATAGAAAAATTAGTTACGAAGTCGTTATACAACTCGGTTAAACGACGGTCATGTGGATCTGAGGAACTCTGTTCGGTAGTCAATGTGTCAAACATTGTTCCAACGTTGTTCAACTTTCTGTACATCGTGCAAACAAAATAGTCTAGCCAGCTTGATGACTTTGAATCGAAGAGCTTGCATCAATGACACCCCTTTCGGGAAAGTTCCTCGAGGCCGGATGTCAGTGACTCGGGGGACATTATCCTACCAGGTGTTGTTGTTACGCGCGAGATACGTGGAATTTACAGAAACTTCTCCCTTTCAGCGTGCAGCATTAAGAACTATCGGATAAGGCGTTTCTAAAGCAGTCCACCGGCTGCTTCGAACACGGGGAAAAATTCCGAGACATCATCAATCCTCGCACGTCGTCATCAATTTAATTTTTATTGCGCTCCGCGGTTGTTAACGAGTCCTGCAATTAGATTGTGACCAAACGAATGAATTATTTCAGATTATATTGCTCGAAAGAGGATCGTAAAATGGTACAATGTAATTTCAGAATGCCTAGATGATTTCCTGTTTTCATTCTAGCTTGATGAAAGAAGAAGTGCCGCGTTCTTGCAAGACTGGCTTCTAACGAGCGCATAAAATGAGTCGCTGAGAACGCCAGTGGAAATCCTTAAAACGCGAGCTATCTCAAGTAGTCGTTCGAATAATGATGGTGTTCTAATGAAATTGATGTTTCATGATTCGTTTCACATGGTAGCATTAATCTATTCGAAATATTCATCCTGCATTTAATTTTCAATTTAACCCCCAATGCGTTTACTAGTTCGTATGTGAAACTCTATTTACTTTCTGTAACGTTATTTTATCGTATAAGATGAGTACGAGTGTAAAAGGAATTGACTGGTAAGACACAGGTAATAAAAGAATAGATTTCTTCGTGAATCTCACAGATCTATCCGTTAACATTTATCCAATCGAAGAATTTTAACCGTTAAAATTTATTTAAGTGTTAATATTTATTTAATTCTTAAGTTTTAAGGATCAGTATTTATTTAATCGTTAGATTTTTGAGGATCAATATTTATTTAATCGTAAAGTTTTAAGTATCAATATCTACTTAAACAGTTTTGTTATTTTTATAATAGAAAGTTGAATAATATCTAATACATTTAAATTTATGCTGATAATATCACTAGTTGATATGTATCTTTCATTAATCTTTGTGAGTTTGTTATGAGTAGACTGCGGATTTTATGAATTTCTAACAAAAATAAGTAGATCAAATGCAGAGCAGAAAGAATATTTAAACAATTTAAAAATACTTTTGTATTAATATCAACTCACTAAACTTATTAAGAAAGAAAGTAAATGTCTATTTAGCTCTTGTATTATTAATAATTCCAAGCCTTACGAGAACAAAAAAGAACAACCTTAATTACTTCAGTTATTAAAATAAAAGGTATGATAAGTTCAACATAAAATATAATTTTGGCATCGGCGAGATATAGTAGTATGCATATTATCAGAATTTCAAAACAATCGGCCATGTAATTTTTGAGATTTTATTTACACCAGGTTTAAATTAGAGATCGCGGTTTTGGACGTGTATTGAGAATACCACGTGTTCACGTGTACTAATATATATCCGTATTTTAATCCGTGTACTTCTTTATACACGGATACATGGGTACTGAAGCAAACGTGTACACGTGTATTGAAATACACAGATAATACATAGGTACACGAGTATCGAAATACACGGATAATATACGCGTACCCGTATATTCAAGTTCACAGTAGTACTCGTATTATCCGTATATTTTGATACACCTGAGTACGTGTATCCGTGTATTAAATAGTATCCGGACTTCTACACGGACATATTGATTACACGTGTACACGCGTGTTTTCAATACACATGAAATGGGTATCTCTAGTTAAAATGTACGTTTCCAGAGAAGCCAGTTTAAGGTTTTGTATTGACATCGCTACGCTGAAGCTCCCGGAACCGTCATAACTAGACAGCGGATTTTATGCATTTATGACAAAAATGTGTAGGTCTATTTGTGAAAACATTAGAATAACTTAAAAATTCAGTTATATTATTTTTAACTCATTAAACATATTAAGAAAGAAAATAAATTTCTATTTCACTCCAGTTTGTTGCAACTCAGGTAGAAAATTCTTATTTTGTCAATACTTTGTCATTTCAATGACTTTAAGCATAAAATTTTGGGAAAGTATTTTTAAGATTTTATAATTTCAAAAAATGCAATAAAATAAAATCAAGTTTTTCTCCCGCCTAGATAAGACTGCCTCCCCTCAATATGTGAAAGTAGGGATACACATTCTACGGGGGAGATGAGACGAAGTACAGTGGCTTCCATAAATATTCGGACACTCTTAAATAGACAATAACTTTTTTAATATTGGACCCTGCGACTAGGATTTTTTTGAGAAGTTAGGACAATAAGTTTACCACATGACGTGAAAAAGAATGGGAAAATTTCAATTGGTGGGAATTACAGAGGAAATATTAAAAGTTGTATTTTGCAACCTTTTTATGTGAGTCTATATCAATAATTTTAAAAATACGTTTTATAGATCTGTGTGAATTATACATATTCTGAAAACTTCATCAATATCGGTTGATACGGAAAAGACGACAGGCATTGAAAGATTTAAGTATCTTTGGTTAGATTTATTACTAGACTGCGAATCTTTATGCAAAATAAAAAATGTTTGCATTGACTGTAAGATACACGAACCAAAGAAAAATGAATTTCTTCTTTTAATTATCTTATTAAGTTGAAGCTAATACATTGATGTTCTGAAATCTGGTTAATATGTCCATTGTTTCAAATTGCAGGTATTTTGTCATAATGCATAATGCAGATTTCCAAAACGCATTTTTTAAATTTTCAATATAGGTCCACATCAAAAAATTATAGAATACAATTTTTAGTAGTTTCTCTGCAATTCCGACCAATTGTAGTTTCGCAAATTTCTTCATGTCATGTGGTAAACTAATTGTTCTAACTTCTCAAAAGAATCCAAGTCGTAGGGTCCGATATTAAAAAAAGTTATCGTCTTTTTAGGTGTCCGAATATTTATGGTTGTCACGATAAAAGTGGATTAACTTTCGATGTCCTGAATATTTCAAAGACTATTCCGTCTAATGTCGATTCTAACGAAATCTCCGGAAAGTCGTTACATCGGGCTCGTCGTCTAACGATCCCGCGTTAACCACAATGTAACCGAGTTCCTTGGTTGCCCGGGAACGTCGGCCCGCCCCTCCATTAATATTTCAGGCTCAATAACGCAGAACGCTCGATTTTACAGTCGATTCGGCGCAGCTTCCGGCAGGCTTTTTACGATCGATCCGACGTGACAACCGCTCGAAATCCGACAAATTCAGCTCTATCCTATCGAGCCATGATCAGAAGGCGGTCGTAAAAAAAAGCAATTAGCGGTCAACGCATTTAACCGGCACGTAAAATCCATCGTGCGCTTTCTTTCTTCATCCACTCCCTCTCACGGATTACCCGCCTCTTTCGGATATCGTTCGGCTTGGTTCCGTTTACCGCGTACGTTGCTTTGCTGTACAAGGAAACAGCTATTAGGCCTTTCCACAGAAAAATCGGTGTCAATTTATGAAAAATCAATGAACAACTTGATCAGAAATGTACACTCCAGCAGAGTCTACACATTTTTTCCTATTTCTCGGACAGGTGGCGAGTCCGATTCCTATAAAATGAAGGCAGTTTTGAGTCAATGAAGTCGATGATGCATTTTCGGATCTTTTATTACGTTTTGAAGTGTGAATCTACTAAATGGTGTTGAAGGAATCGGAACAAGTGCAAGTCCGATAGAGTTAGGTATGGGTTAGGTGAGTACGGTGGATGTGGCAAACATTTCTAGTTCAACTAATCAAGAGTATCTTTAGACGTTTTTGTCATACGAGGCTTGGCAATTTCGTGTAGCTTTATAACAGGCCTACGCCATGCGGGCCTCAATGATTCTCTTCTTGAATTTTTCCCAAGCTTTACAATCGAACAATAATGGCTGTAGCAAGTTATTAATTTCGTTTGGCATTGATTATTGGGCACCACCCGCTCTAAATTTTCATTTTGTAATTTCTTTTTATGTACAGGATGTTCATTATCTTCAAGATTGAATTTTCAATTTCGGAATCTCTGAAATCATTTTTAGCAGGACATGGCATCTTGTACTAATGCCATACACATAATTACTTTAGCCTCGCTAACACCTTTTTTTAATTAGAATGCGAATAGCAACCAGCGCCTAATATGCATTTATCAATCGATCTCTGTAGTTACTTGTAGTAGATGTTTCTTAGGGAATGTTCTACAAATCAAGAATGACGAAGCTGCGATACATTATACGCTTTCAAATTTTTATTAACCATTAAAATTTATTAATGTTGATGCATGAACCACTCCTCTGTCTTTTTATTTCACTGTCGGACGGTTCACCATTGTCTACATTCTCCCATAACTGAAGTAGGTGCGTCACTATGGGCGAATCACGGAGATTTTCAATGATTAAACTTCACAGGCTTCTCAGAAATAGTCGCAGAGAAAATTCTCCTGTGATATTTCATTAATTTTCATTTTACACTTTGATTCAATGTTTTATTCATAATTACCAGACTGTGGATTTTATGCAATTATATAAAATTTAGAATAGCGGGAAGATTAACACTAATCGCACTACAACCTGTCAAATAACCGTTTTCACGTTCTGAATGTTATGATTATTGAAATTACAAAGATGCTTCCATTAGAAATTATTAAATCGATTTCATCATTCAAGTTAATTATAAAAATTACGAGAAATGTAAATAAATTCAGTTTTGTAATTTTTATTAAAAAAAAATCATGCCAGTCACATTTTGTGATCGGTAGTTAGTCATTTTAAGTCCCACTTTGTATAATACTTTCTTACGCAAAATTTCATACTTTATCCGAATTTGAGAACAAATATTAAACATTCCATTAAAAAAAGCTGAAGTTGGTTCTCATATCTCGATGAGAAAGCAAAGTAATAAAATACAGATTAGAGCACTGTATGTCCCCCAGGAAACCATGCAACTCCTGTTCGAAACATTTTTTCGTACAAAGAATAACTTACGAGTTATTCTATATCGTCACGTTACTTAAACAATTCTACGTTTCATTTAAGAAGATATTCCCCTGGAACTTTTATGAGAAAGTGGTAAGTTTAGGAACTTCTCTAAAAAGTGACATTATGTAATAGAACATTTTTATTTTCATATTTTACAAGGCTATTCAACCTAAAACTTCTACTTTCCAGAATTGTTCATTATCTATTCCAACCGCAACTTGTCACATAAGGACATTTTGCAGAAAATTCTACGGTCCATGTGTGAAATCTATTTTACCACAATCTATCAAAAAGTTCCATAACTTTTTGTATCTCCGAATAGAACATAATATTCATATCTGCTCCATTCTGGGCTCGACTGCGTTTTGGAGAACTCCGTGTTCTTAACTTTTTTGAACTTTTTTTTATGTGATCCTGTAGATATCGATGAAGACATTTCGAAAATGTGTGTATGATTGTTAGGAATTCACTGGTTTATAAGTTATACGCGTGTAAAGATGAGCAGTTTTAAGCTTTTTTGACAGGTTAGAGCGTCGCCATATTGGATATTCGTTGAGTGGTAGAGGTAAGTAGGTCTGTTCGGCGCATGCGCTGGATAGATCGTGAGTGTTCAGCGCATGTGTTAGACAGTATGGTATATTTGCCGGATCGGCAAAATGGTACTGGGCGTATGCGCTAGAGGCAATTCAGTGGTTACACATACTTTGTAAACATAAGCAATTTCAAGTGTTTTTCACAAATTAATTATTAATAAGTTTATAGATAAGTAATAAAGAAGAAGCAATTACTTGGGCTCAGGATTGTGGATTGTTGCGGAAATTTAGAAAATGTCGTACTCATTGGTGCGAAATGAAAATTTATAACAATAATCATGAAATCGGTCGTTTTCGGTGTTCAGTAATTAAAATATACAGAATCACATACAGGATTTCAAAAAGAAAGTACAGTCCAAGATGGTTTGGGGTTAGGTCGTCGTGGGATAGGATAAGGCCGACCCGACCATGGTATAATGTTTCGCATTTTGATTTAGTAAATGTGTCATTATTACGTACGTGTTTATACTGCTATCTAACAGATCTGTGCCGAAGTATTTAGCCCATTTTATATGTATCACCTAACAAATATATCAATATGGCGGCGCTTTACCTGTCAAAAAGGCTTAAAAGTGTTCAACTATATACGCGTATAACTTTTTAATCAATGAATTCCGCACAACAAGATTTTTATTTTCCGTGTTTTCTCGTCGAAATCTATAAGATTGTATAAAAAATAACTTGAAAAAAAGAGTTCTCCAAAACATAGTTAAACCCAATTCTGTTCTATATTGTCGTCACGAACCTAACACAATACTGTATGTGAGAGCTCAAGGATCCCTGTTCACAATCGAGCAACGGATCCGAGATTGGGCTAGGATACAAAAAAAGAAAGGTTATGACGAATTACGGCCACCCTCGCCCTTCGTATTCGAAGGAACAGCCAGCTGAAGGAGACCTACCCCAACGTTAAATGCGTTTCGAAGGCGGTTAATGCGCGCCGTTCCAGGATTCACGGGACCCTAAATGCTCGCTATGTATTTCTTAGTTCAGCGTATAAATCAGCATAAATCAAGTACTTGCATATACTTGTCAATATACAAACTTTTCCGGAAATAGTTGTTTCGTCTATTTATTATGCACTTATTGCACATATCTATTATTTGTTCGCATCGTTATGTTATATTAAATTCATTTCAATAAAACTCTGCACTCCCAAGAAACTTGTCGGTAGCGTGCAGATCATTATACAAAATAAAAATTTTCCTTATTAACCTTCAGACGGCGGAGTACGGGTCTATTTTGATCCAACGTATTAAAATTTTCATTCATTTATACAATTTCTGGCGAATAGATTAAATGAACAGCGATTGCATCAGGGACAATAGAACAATTAATGTGTCTATAATAAGTAACTTCAAAAATATGTTTAAGAAATTGATAAATTTCGCAGTGAATGGTCTGGAACGTCATCAATTATGTACTTATAAGAATGGTCCACAATCCGTGGGTTAATCAAGAGCGAAATTCTAGAACTAGAATTAAAAATGAAATTAATTTCTAATAAATTACATATAAAAATGTCCAATTTTAAAAAGTAACGTTTAACAATCACAAACTTTTTCTAAATAAAATTGTTGATCAAAGTAAGAATCATTAAAAACAGATTCCGTCAATGAATTACAAGTTTGTCTAGTTGAGAAGAAAATGCCCGAAATGTCAAGTCGAGCGTTAAAATAGACGGCCTACAATCTTACCATTCGGAAGTGACTGTCGTCCATGTTGAAATCAGCTAATCGGATCAAGCGACTAGAGCTGACGGGACCTAATAATATTTATCCAGAGATCGCATGTAGAATGTGATTTTCCTGTGCCATCGGTTAATCGATAAAGCGATAAACGCGTCCGCAGAACGCGGAAATTGCGAGGCGTGCCGGACCCAATATCACGACCCGTGGCACAAGCGTAAATTAATTAACCAGCAGTTTTGAAAAGTGGTTAGGCATTATACTGGCCGGTTGGTCGCACGAAAATGAGAAATTACGAAACACATAGGGAAGCGTATCACCGAGCGCATAATTTTCACGAGCGGCCGGCTTTATCTGTCTCTTGCTCTTTCTCTCTCTCCCTCCCTCTCTCCCACTCTCTCTCTCTCCCTCTCTTGCTCTGTCCGCCTCTTCCCCTTTCTCTGTGATGCCTCGTTCCGGAATTTCCGTGCTCAAAGGACGAAAAACGAGTGGCTGTGGTGGAGGGCGAGGCTAAAAGCGGGGTTCGTCTCTCGAGCAGCCGCCACCGATAGAAGTACCTCGGGCCCCGTCTGATGTCTGCGTTAACTCTATTTGAGATTTTAAAATTCAATGAGCCAATCCGATCGAGTATATTGCCGGTTCTGTCTCGGTGCTCTTTCTCTTTTTGCGGATGGTTCGCGGGAGCCTCTACGGAGAAAAAGGGGAGCCCGGGAGGGCCTTTGTGATACGGTTAACGGCTCCCTTCGGCCTTTTCGGATTCTCGATGGATCAAAAGCATCGACCAACCACGGCTTCGTCAACACCGACGCAGCGCCTCTACGCCCGCCTTTTCTCTCTCGTCCATGCTGACATCCTCGTTGCTATAGCCATCGCCGTAGCCGTAGCCGTCGTCGTAGAGCCCTGGTCATAGCCACGTAGTATACTCCTAGTCGTCGTAGTCGTAGTCGTCGTCGTTATCGTAGTCGTCGTCGACATCGACTGTTCGGGGATGGGCTTTTCTGTTGCGCGAAAACTTTTGCCAAGGCTCGCCCGCACGCTCGCTGGCACGTGAAATTTCCGGCGAGGGTTTAATAATCGTACAACCAGCTCTCGCTTTGTCACGTACAAAGCGAATTGATTTGTTTTAGAAATTGGGGTAGGTCTGTTTGCTTCGCTAACTTTCGGAGGATACCGGACACGGAGGGACGTTTTCTATCCGGTTTTTTTAGGGGAGGTTGGGACGATTTTAAAAAAGCGGTAACACCGCCGACCGTGGCGCCGAGCTTGTGCATTCATTGGCGATTTGCAAGTTTGTTCACAGAATACTGTAGCCGTCCCGCCAAATTATGCAGGAAATCCCGAATCTAATACTGCAATTTCACATGAAAATTGAGTTTACTTTTTATTGCATGATCTGTTTTGTTTCGATGGACAGGGTAGTTTAACTTTAAGAAGAAATATCTTTTTGAGGGTATAATATGAAATAAATAGGTGGTCCGATTACTTTTGAGGGATTTTTTGCAGAAAGATCCATTTACTTTAGAAACACGTTAACTTGTATTTCATTCAAAATAGTTTCTTCTGCTAGCTAATACTATTTTGCATTTTTCTGGCAATAAGTGCATTCCACGATAAAAAAAGAACAATAAAATATTATTCCGCGTTCTTTGTCTTTCAAGTGAAAATCATCACTTTGGAATCACCAACACTAATACAACATGAAATGGTCTTTGTTGTATACCATCTTCAATCGAAATGAAAAATAAGGTTATGTTTATAAATGCGAACGATGTAGGTTAAATCCTTCTTATAAGGTTAAATGCTTTTTAGAGGTGACGTACCACTTTTAGAAATATTTCAACCAGATTTACAGTTACAGCCATCAATAGAGAGCCCTCAAAACTATCCAAAATAATTAATATAAATTATTCAAGATTTTAGTTAGAATAGAAGAAGCTAGCTATACACAATATGTTGCTCGGCTTTGTCTCAAGAAGAAAGAAGGGAATACGTAACGCCTCTTCTTCTCTTTTCAAGTTCACGTTTTGATATTCAAAGCTATACATGTTTATCTGCATTCTGAGGGGCATGTACAATGAATAATTGTCGTGTAACAATTACGAAACAATGAACTTGACAACACGTCGAAATTATGTGTGGCAGATTGACACACCGGGTCCTTTTTTGTAACAAATGTTGTAACATTTTTTGTCGCATGTTTTGCTATTAAAAATACTAAATATATATAATATATATATAATAAATATATATATGAAAATAAATAAATGTCACGAAGTTTCAGATCAATTGTTCTACAAATGACAGAATAACATCATCCTTTGCGTGAAAAAGGTGTGAAATTGACACGAGAGACGAATGAGGGTTAATACTCTTCAAAATTTTTATACATTCTAATCTTGGTAATCTCAAGTTGTAATTACGATAACCTATACAATGAATCAACGCCATTCAGTGAACAAAATTAATTCGTATTAAATGACAGATACACTTATATTGTCCTCTTCATGTTAATATTTATACAATAATTCTAGTATGTTTATAGATGTCTCGCTAAAGAGATATCTTTTTTTTTTGAAAAACCTATTCGGCGGTATATCTATTGCATTCTTACTCTGTAGTCGAATTTGCTCTGCCATTCATTGTTATCGTTTTAGTGTTGTCTCTATAAAATTGCTGATCCTTATTTCATGTGAAAAAAAATAAAAGTCACGAAGTTTCAGATCAATTGTTCTAAAAATGACGGAATTACATCATCCTTCACGCGAAAAGTGTGTCAAATTGACACGGAGGGACTGGATGAAAGTTAAGGAAAATGCAAAAAATTGGTTTTTTGAAAGTTCAGAACCAGCATGCTCCCTTAATTCGAAATCCGTCGAATGGAATAGTTTTTCCAGATTCCACCCCCGAAGAATCACGTGGCTGTGTACGAAATTATCTCAAGTAATCGTTACATAAGCGCCATCCCCTTCGGCACGCAGTAAATTCTTGAGAACCGTCCAAGGTGTCGGCCGATAATGACCGACCGTTTACGGGCGTATAAATGAAAAAGCGAGACGTTCCGCTTACCACGGTTCGAAGCCCGTAATTCTAGAGCACCCTCCACCTTCTAATAAATGCCCTGTACCGTTCAGCCCTTTGTAGATATAATTCAACCTTGATTATATACAATATATCCTGTCGTACGTGCCCTTATACCATTATCATGACTAATTAAGTGATTCCACTCGGTTCTTGCTATTGGATCACTACTGCTAACAGTGTTAATTTTCTTAAACACTGCACTCCGCAACTTTATTTATTCCAATCAGTATCATCAACTGAATAGTTTTGGTCGACATAAACATCAACGATGTTATATCGGGATAAATCAGTATAACGTTGATTGTGATTAACATCGTAGTTTTTATAAGTTTAGAAATAGTTGTAAATATATTATACACATTGTTGGCTGGTTGAAATACATACCGTGAAAATAATGGCACTGGCATTCAACATGAAATATACAATGTAACAGTAGTATAGTTAAATTTAAATGAGAGACGTGACTAATTATTAGATTTACTGTTAATTTTTTGTAATACTCTCTGCATCCGTTAACTATTATTCTTATATTACACCTACATAGTTTAATTACAGTACAGTACTTTAGTACAGGGGTTGGATAAAATAGAAACACTGCTGATGTGTCATGTAGTTTGTTCATAAAACTATAGTAGTCATACTATTGCTCACTAACACGTTCACAGAAACGGAAATAAATGAGAAATAAAGTGGTCTGAAACTGGAGTATTTCATACTTCTGTAACATTTGCTAAATAATACAACAAGCAAGAAACACATATAAACAATGTAAATGCATGAGCATGTAAACTGAAGTAATTCTATCTTTTAAATTTATTTGAAAAAATTACCAGTGGATATAGAGGTTTAGAGGAATACATTTATTAAGAGATAACATATAAATAAATTTAAGTACAAAACAATAAAACTAAACTGCTATATGGATCAAATAAATTTATATGAGACAAACACTGATTGGCTTCTGAGCTCGTCATATGTTTAAACTTAAAGTTGTGATTTGACCTGTCTGTAACATCATTAATAATTGTAATGTCTTGCGTTCTCTGAATTTAAACTATTTCTGTAATACGCGTCCTCATGAAACTACCTTTTTGAAATCAGGAAGCAACACAGTGAACGAAAAATGTTTAAGGGTGTACACGGGGTCGTAGGACAGAGAAGCTGTGTTATTAGAACAGGAATGTCAAGGGAGAGAGAAAAGAGGGTGGAGAAACGCTGATAACAAGACTCTGCTCGCCACGTGACTTCAATACGAAGCTAAGAAAGGGGATGATATCGATACTACAAGGACAACGAGCAGGGTTCTCAATTGTGGAGAAATAGTTGTGCCCGGCTTCAGTAGTTCTTTCATTCGTCTTCTTATGAAATTTATCTTTTCAGATGTCTTTTAACAAGTACCCTCACCTCTACTTAATACCAGTTGTATTAACATTTTTTTATGTGACTCGAAAAGGGTACATTGATTATACATTCATTGCAATCATTGTCATTCGTACTAAACTGTCACAAAGATATTTAGAAAAATAAATCATTCAATTCAAACCTTACGTAAACATGTAACATTTTTTGTAAGCATTTGCTGTTGAATACACAGTTTATATTAATCTTTTCATTAGATATTCCCTGAATTTTTAAAATTATTTTTACATTCACGATTTTATTAGATGAAAATAATGAAATGCACAGTTCATTCAATAGTTGCACCCAGCTTGAATCGTTTTTTCATCCTCTCAGTATCAAAATTATATTTTTAGATTTCTTTTAACAAGTATCCTCACCTCTACTTAGCTTCCTTTGTATTAATATATTTTTATGTGGCGCAAAAGGTGTTTTATTTAACTATTGCAAATTTTGTTTAAACCTAATTTAAACATTCATCAATTTCTGAAACCATTATTAGCTGAATACACAATTTCTTTTTATCTCTTCATTAGAAATCATTTGATTTTTTAAATTAATGTTTCCATTGACATCTTTGTTGAATGCCAATGAGAAGCCCATGAATTTTTCATTAATTCTTCCATTAACTTAACGATATATAGCTGATAATGATCAATAGACCAGGCCTGGTCAACACGCGGCCCACCACGATAAATTGTGCAGCCCGCCGGACGATTTTATATTTCTATTGAAACTTTTGTTTCTTGTTGTATGTATACAAAAAATATTAAATAAATGAAAATTAACATGTGTCAATGTTATAATGCGCAAGTGCGACTACGTACACCAGTTCTCTATTTGATATCCACGAACGCCAAATGTTACTGAAAGCGAGTAACATTATTTCTAAGAAACGAGTTGTAAGTGCTTTTGGATCCACATATGTTTTTGAAACATTTTTTTCGAAGATAAAATTTACAAAGAGTTCATCACGTGCTTCATTAACTGATGCCAATTTAGAAAACCAGCTAAGATGTGCAACGTCGAACATAAATATAGATTTACAAAAATTCAGTAAAAGAAAGGATAAACAAATATCTCATTAAGACTCGGGAATTAATTATATTGAATCATAGTGTAACAATAAAGTTTTATTCATTTTGTATTTGTATTAAATTTTTTAAAAGCATGTTTACCTAAAGCTCAATTGAGGCAAAACGGTCCACACCGTAGCGCACTCTATCCCCTTCCAGCAAGCGCGGTACAATGGGGCAACGAAGACACGAGACATCAGTGTACGCAACGAACATGCGCGCTGCATGAAAGAGAGGTTGGTGGGAGAAGCAGGCGTTTGAGGGGCTCCACCCGTGCCCACCACTGACCTAAACTATACCAGCTGTAACGTTACGCGTCATCAAAGTGGCCCGTGAAATCATTTGGGTTGGCTAGGCCTACAATAGACTATTGATTTTCATGCAAAATGCAAATTGAAAAATCGAAATTCTTAACTTCTAATCCTGTTACCGTTTCAAATTCCACCTATTCATTTTTGTTATAAATACACAAAATCCACAGTCTGATAATAAGTAATATAAATTAAAGATATACTTAAAAACCTTCTTTTCTTAACACTTTAAAACGTTCTATCTAAATCTCATTCGATTAGGTTACGGTATAAATTTTTAATATCAATATGTGTTCATTTCGCATCTCAGACCGATCGAATTAAAAATGAATTATACACAAATAGAATAAAACGTACGTATTTTGCTATGTATTATTTATAGAATATTCGGATGTAGCGTTTCAAAATTTATACTTAAAACAACTTTCGTATTTCTGCATAATGAGTAACATATTTCACTGATGACCTTAATAAAATGTAATTGATGTGGAAACAAATCATCCATTATTCGCTAGCCGGAGTCATTTTATAATATTATAATGTTTATCCGTTGCCGGCGGGAGCAATAATAATCCGAGAAAAGTAGTTATTTATTTTGTTCGGAATAAGAGAAAAAGACGTTTTAGTATAGGAACGCTGATTATGGCGAATAATTCAGTTGCTGGGGGAAACACATTCCTCGGTCTGGTTCTACGCGGCGACCGTTTTGTATGCGATAATTGCCAATGTTATTAAAAACAGTTTATGTCAGGCAGATCAGTCGGTGTTCGTTAGTAGAACGCGTTCCGAGAAGCAGTTTTTAATAGGCGCGTAGTTTCCCGTGAAACGTTCCGAGTCAACGAAAACGATTTTACGACTGCTCGTTCGAGCCTTTTGGTACCGTACCGGCAAACAAGATGAATGGTTCTGTGCCGTTTAAGAGACTCGGCCGAATAATTAAAATTGATGTGACAGTAATATTAGCGTGTACGTGTAAATCAGATGCTGCGTTGAACAGGTGACGCAACGCTACACCCTGTGAATCTGCTTTGAAATTCAGTTTTTCGGCTGGAAACTATATTCTTTGTAAACCTGTGAATCGTATATGGTAAATCCATATAATTTTTATACGGCACAAATGATAATAAAAATCACTTTTGGATAGATTATTCTCTGGAAAATATGACACAGCCGCATTGGAATTTCAAGCATGTTACGATTTTAACACTAGGAGCAACCATACCCTTAAAAATGACAAATTCTAAATTCTTTATTGTACACTTGCTGAATGCACTTACTTATTTGGACGTATTTTGTAACAACAATCATGTAATGTCTTGATAAAAGCGCTCTTGTTATTTCTAAAGGGTCCCATGAAGATCACCGAAACAGGTTTCACCGACACAGATTTGACCGACAATATTTCACCGACTCCAGATTTGACCGACAACGACTTTGACCGATAACGATTTTAACTGACAACGACTTTAGTCGACGACGTCGTGTGATAACAACAACAACAAGAACAACAGCATTAGCCGACTGCCTCTAACTTTATATAGTGTAATAATTATATTTTTATACAAAAGTAAAAGTGTCAGAGCAGAATAGTTAGGTATGGGTTACGTCTGGGTATATCAAGAAAAAAATTACATAATCAATGAGGTAGTACGTATGCTGGTCAAAATCGTTATCGGTGAAATCTGGAGTCGGTGAAATATTGTCGGTGAAATTTATGTCGGTGCAACCTGTGTCCATGATTTTCGTGGGACCCATTTTTAAAAGATACTAGTCAATTTTTATGATCGGTAGTCCCAGTGTTACAACACATGAGGTGGGTCTTTACACTTTGAGTGCTTCGAGGACTACCAGTGGATCATGGTATTGTAGATGATGCTCTCAGAAAATTTTATAATATAATATATAATCTTGTGATTCTTTTATAATAAGTATCTGTTGTTTACTTAAAAATACGAATATTTTTGTTAGATATTTATCGCTGATATCGCTGGTTTGCTTCATTAGTCAGTCAAAGTGAAGACATTTTTGTGACGAATTTACAATCAAAATTAAATTCTGAACACACTGAAAAATACCGTCCTTTTTCTATGTAATTGATAACTAAATTTTCCCTGTTTTTCAATGTGTGACCATATAATTCCAGAAGTTTTTATTATAAAATCCAGGGGTGTTGGGTCGCCAATCAAAATCCCGACTAGAACAATGCTTCATTAAAGATAAAATTTATCATCGCGGTCATGGTAACGATATACAAAGAATGGAAAGGGTGTTCTCCGAAATTGATGTAGGATTTATTCATTAATTGCAGATACGAAGATCACTACAATTGTAGAGCTTCTACTCCTACAAAACAAACTGCAACGCGAATTTCGTTCTAACAGATTTCAAAATTCCCGGTTTTCCCTCGCTAATGTGAAAGGAAAAACAGTGAAAGAAAGAAGAAGATACAAAATTCCAGGAAACATCAAAGATACCACCGATTCAAAGGAATCTTGCTAAATTATAAATGACCACCTAATTGTAAGCTTGTAGTTGCTAATAACCTTTGTGAGGTTGGCGCAACTTAAAAAAAATGTAGTATTTTTAACGTATGTATAAATAGTTTTATTACAACTTTCAATTATCTTGGGAACATGTTTGTGAAATTTACGAACACGAGGTCGAAGTTGGCATATTTCCTTCCGACTCCGACTTCACAGCCCTGATAAAATCAAATACTTTGAAGATATCCAACCATAATTTTCATCCTAATAGCAGAAAACATTTTCATTAAGAAACGATTAACGAAACTTTTCTTTTAATTCATTTGTTGCTATAAGGAATTACCTGACCAGCGAAATAATTGTTTTCTACTATATTATTTACAAAATATTTAATGGAAATAGAAATCTGTGTAAAAGTCTACAGACTAATAAATCTAAAAGATCAGAATAATTTAACTTCAAGTATTGACTTGTCCAAATTAATCAATCCAACGGAATAACTAATAAGTAAGAAATTACTCGTGAATTTCATGTGACGTTCAGCAGTTTAAATAAACAAATGTTTCATCAAAATGATTAGTCTCTTATATCAAAGAAACAATTTTTCATTATATTTGACAACGTTGAATGTTCAAATGGTGATTAGTAATCGGCGGTATTGAATTATTTAAAACTAATAGATACAAGTTTTGTTATATTATAATATAATAAGCTAGAACTACATAGACGATTTTAATGAAATTTAGACGTTTAGTGAAACAAATGTTTCTTTTGTTTAAAAGCTATATTATACAAAGTAATAAGCAAGTAGTTGATATATTTTAATATTTTCGTTATGGATAGATGTGTATTGCCTTTATAGTTTATTTACAAATTCATGTTACTTTTGTATACAACACTAATCATTGTGTTAGAAGATGGACTGTCAACTGTAAAGTGGTTCAAAAGTGTGGGATATCCCTATTATGTGTAAAGGAAAAGTTATTTAAATCTCATAGGAAAATTTGAAAGTAGACTAAAAGTCTGAAACGATGACTTGTAAAGACGAGCAGTTAAATACACTCCATAGGCGGATACAAAATTACCCTCAATGGCAGCAAAGGCATATTTACACGTTGGCTACCACACACGAGATATCTCGCGATTCAATGTTGTTCATGCAACGCACGGACGAGACTGTTTTTCTATGTTTAAAGTTAAATGTCATTAACAGAAAAGTAGGGGCAATGTATTTCTTACCTGCGTGGAAGATATTTTCAGTTTTCAGTTAGTACTTGGCAGGTATACACTGTATTTGTACGTAACGATGGCTCGACGAGTAAGAAGCCAAATAATCTGTGATAGTGATGTGATAGTGAACATAAGCAATTATGTGTGAGTGATGATTATGTGCATACCATTATCTGAAAGATGGCAAAAGTTAGTGGTAAAAAGAAAATGGAAAATTCAAATACACCCAACAAATCCTTGAGCTGAACTGTACTTTAGAGGACCAAAAATTTTCAAGTTTTTTGTATGTGATGCTACACATTTTGACGAGAAAATGATAGACGTGTAAGGTTTAATACACGAAATTCAAGTTTTGGTTACCGGAGTTCACTGGTTGAAAAGTTATACACGTGTAAACATGAGCAATTTTAAGCGTTTTTGACAGGTTAGAGCGTTGCCATATTGGATATTCGTTGGGTGGTAGAGGTAGGATTGTTGAGCGCATGCGTTGGATAGATGGTGAGTGTTCACCGCATCGGCTAAGTAGTACTGAGCGGTATAGTCCAAGTTGGTTTGGTGTTAGTTAAAAGTTCTCAACTTTACACGCGTATAACTTCTGAACCAGTGAACTCCTGGAAATAAGACTTTCATTTTCGGTGTTTTCTTTTCGAAATCTATCGGACTCCATAAAAAAAAGTTAAAAAAATTGGTCCTCCAAAGTACAGTTTAACCAAACCTTGTATAATGTGTAAGAAAAATTGGTCCTCCAAAGTACAGTTTAACTAAACCTTGTATAGTGTGTAAGAAAAATTAGTCCTCCAAAGTAAAGTTTAATCATACATTGTACAGTGCGAAAGAAAAATAACGTACGTAAAGAAACAAATTGTTTTTGCAAAAATTATGATGTTGCGTTATGTGTGACTCCATGTTTTGAGTTGTATCATACACAAGAATAAATAAAATTATTTCTAATCACAAGAGAGAGTCTAATGAAATTTTAGAAATTTTTTAGAATATAACTTACTCTAGTAGAAATCGTGCGAGATACTTCGTGGCATCGTACAAACGCTAATGAGTCGCGGGATATCTCGTCCGTGGCGTTGCATGAACAACATTGAATCGCGAGATATCTCCTCTGTGGTAGCCAAGGGGTTAAAAGAAGATTTGAATGCAAGATGTAGTAGATGGGCATTAAGGTTCGAGAAGTCTTCGTAACATGAACTTCCGAACTATGGAAGAAAAGAAGAAATTTCATCTATCAAAACCAGAAATGTCAAAACACGGCGATCATTCGCAAATAAATGAAAGATTGCATCATTGAGAATTAAGAAAGTTATGTGGTCAGATGAATAGAAAATTAATAGATTTGGACGAAGTTGATGTTGGATTCGAAAAGGAAGTAATTACAAAAATGGCATGTCAAAGAGACTGTATAATTTGATGGTGGTGCACTCACGATATGGGGGTGTTTTGCGTAATATACCGTTAGGTTACTGTGTCGTGTAAGAATGGTTAAATACTCAACTATTTACGATTCTATAATGACCAATGCGAAACCCAGACCTATATCCAATTCAATAATATGGGCTTTCTTGAGGAGGCAATTAAATAAAAAATATCACTCTTCACCATATTTACTAAAACAATTATGGGACCGAGTAGAGTAATCTTGAGAATATTGTAAAAATCTAGTTAGAAATATGTCATAACGTATGACGTATATTTCTTGGTTAGTATTTCGGTCTTGTGCAAAAGTGAGTCAGGAATAAAATACTGTAACTAATAAATTAAATATAATAGAATTAAAATATTAATCGTTTCTGAAGTTCAAATAAATGTGAAATCATGTTCCCTTGAAGTTCTTGTGACCCCGTGTCAAAAGACATAAATAATGATGTTATGAAGAAATGGTTTCATTGATTCAATTTTGCTTTTCATTGTATATCCAAGTGCGCACTCGGCTTAAGATACTCGCATATTGCGGGATTCACACCACGAAGCATATATGAAGCCATTCCGAAATCACAACGTTAAATACGTATCCTTCAGCCCTTCAACGAGTCATTTAACCTTTCCGCTGCACTCGTACGTTCGGGGCCGGTACATAAAATGCGCACGCTGAAGTGTGTAAAGACCGAGCGTACAAGACTCTTGACATCCGTGACACTTTAACGACGCCGGTTAAGCCATGAGCGATCAACAGAGGCCCTTTCTCTGGAGTTCTGTCGCGTGTATGGTGTTCACTGTGTATACTGTATGTATGTACAGCACGGGGTCCCGAGAGTTCGCGTCACGATCGAATTTTTCGCTCTTTTGTTACGGTCGACGAGCACGCGATTCGGCGTAGCGAATTCGAGAGAAGCGGCCGATCTCTGTTGAATTTGTTGGAGAACGACAGTCGTCTGGTGACCGCGCGATGTCGATCCCGTGATTTACGAACAGCTTCGACCTTGTTTGAACGATAATCCGACGGTATCCTAATGACACCGCTAAAACCTACATCAAAAACTGAACTTATTATGAATCGCATACGCGAACCAATCGTAAACATCAACGGGATTTTATTTACGATTGTTCTTCCCCGGGCTGACACGAGGTTATTCATCGCTTGCTTTTAAAGTTCTTTTTGGTAAACATTTTTGTCAAAATCAACCAACCTCGAAACAAAATATCTTTATCATTATATAGATACGCTGATTCGGGAAAGTACGAGGATCTGTTAACTCCTTGCTTTACGATTATCTTTACTGTTTGCAGCACTGACATACTTCCTAGATTTTGACGCAATATGACTGCCAGATAGCCAAATGCCGCCGCACTGCCGGCACATAAACGCGGCAATGAGCCGATCTCTCAATTTCCACGATAGAGAACACGCATATACAATTATACATAAGTTTTAAGAGCACTAAATCAGAGCTGGGTAATATATTTTCTCCAAAATATTAACCAGCTCTGATTTAGTGCTCTTAAAGCTTATGTATAATTGTATTGTGTATAAATGTTATGTATAAATGTATGCGCGTTCTCTATCGTAGAAATTGATAGGTCAGATCATGCTAGCGAGTCACTAAAATCGTCACTAGGTGATGTAACAGTCCTTTATGGCAGAGTCTGTCGGCAGACTGGCGAAGCAGATGGCTACAGATCTGCCACGCTCATCTACCGGTATTTGGATATCTGAGTGGATAAGACTCTAACACTTAGAAAATGATTTCTTGTTTTTTTAAAACGCGATTACTATATAAATGAGCAGTGCGTTATCTCTAGACTGTGGTTATATGTACTCACAACAAAAACGAGCTGGTGTCATTTAAAACAGTAGAAAGATTAAAAGAATGATAGTGCCCATATACGTGTAATTTCCAACTTGTTATATGGATACAGCCAATTTTTATTATGCATACAAATCTGCAGACTAGTTATCACTTTTCTTACTACAAGATATCATTTATTATACAGTATTTTTTAATAATGAATCACCAACGTTTCTAAACCAGCATATTGTTCTAGTAATATAGTAAACTACATAAAAATCTGGATATTACTATGTCAGTTTTTAATTTACACTATAACGTATAATTAGACTGCGAATTTGTATACAAAATAAAAATTTTCTGTGTTTATCCCAAGAAACAGGAACCATCTTCAAATCTTTCTTTTCAATAATGTTAGTAGATAAAAAGACTGCATCGATAGTCTTCAAATCTATTAAGTTCTCCACTGCTTCAAATTGCAACTATTTTTGTCATAAATGCATAAAATCCGCTATCTACGTATAAGAGAAAGACTCATTAATACTGTTTTTATAGACTGTAAACAGATAAGATTTCCATAATTGGTCGAGAAATGTCTCTGTAACATTTTCATAGGAATAATTACGTTGATAAAATTCGCGTTCTTTGAATTCTATTATTAAACTGTGGATTTTATGCAATTATAACAAAAGTGAATAATTGATATATAAAAACTGTGAAGACATTAGAATATTTCCTAAAAACAAACAAACACTGCATCCGATTTTGTAACACCTAAGCAAGTTCCATCATTATACACTTTTGCTCTAATAACCTGGCAATGTTGGTTCTGATCAATTAAATAAAAAAGACATGTTTTTCTTATAACTTTTTATATTTCTATAAACAAAAACTATTCTCGATACGTTAATGACATGTAAACTTTATATCACATTTTTTTAACAAATAATTGTTTTCTATTTTTAATAAATGGAAAAGTTCGTAGCAACAACATTTATATCGATAAAAATTCCATAAGAGTGAATGTTTTTCAAACGAAACATATTGAGCCGTTTAATGCAAAAATGAGTAAAAACAGTTAATCATCGGATAATGAGAAATTATGTAAAAGATCTATAAAAGACAATAATATCGAAAGATGTTACGTTCGCATTACGTAAGCCACGCTAAAAATATACATATTACAATTATTTTATCTAATGACGATAAAATTCTTAAGATGGGGTGTTAAACCAAACACACAAACATTGACATATACCACTTTCACATTAAGCTGCTCAATACTAGTTTTGCATCATTTGTTTAGAAACCAAAGATAAACGTTTACTTCGATCTTCAATTCAAACACGTTTATTCACTTACATGTGAGTCAAGATATAAAAACAGTTTTTCGGTACATTTCAGGACACCCCGTACAGTCGTTGAAGTTTGAATTTCCTGAAAAAAGTATACACTTAACACCACAACTACTCTCGTCTTTTCCTCGTAAAAAGCGCGATTGAAAATAACGAAATTCAGGTTGCGGCGCTTCTCGTGCCAGGCTCTAGTTTTTGAAGCCTGTTATTGTCAGTAGAATGAGCAGTCATGAACGAGCTACGTGAGTGATGGACGAGGAAAAAGCTCGCGAGCGAGCCTGAGAGAATCCACGTGTACTCACTTACGTTGCAAAGCGAGCAGGGAAAAGAGATCGAGGGAAGGAAGCCGACACGGCGAGCGACAGAAAGAGAGAGAAACAGAGCAACACATTGAGAAAGAGGGAGAGAAAGAGAGAGAGAGAGACAGAGAGAGAGAGAGAGAGGGAGAGAGAGAGACAGAGAGACAGAGAGAGAGAGAGAGAGAGAGAGAGAGAGAGAGAGAATAAGAGTGTTTGCCAGTTCGCGAGCAATTATCGCGCGTGAATCGCGCCACTTGCCGGTACGTAAATTGGCCCGTGTTGGCTATATCGATCTTGTTCAGCAATTTAGACCGAGTTAAACTTCGTGCCTCGATCGATGATAACACGGTATCTGACACACTGAGACCTTTCCCTTGCTCTGCCTTTTAGCTCCGGACAATTTTCGATGCCACCAAGATTGAGCCAATTAAAAACGAAACTGCCAAGCAAGTTGCGATTGTTATTACTAGACTGCGAGCCTTTATACAAAAGATAACATTTCTGTGTCAGTGTCGATTACTAGAAATAGAAGTTTACAAACAAATTTGGAAAAATTCGGTAAAAACAAAGAAATTTATTTAATGAGACAAAATCAGAGAAATTGTTATTTATGATCTTAACACTATACCTTCCACCACCGGTCAAAGTGACCGGTTCCAGAGTTTTTTTTTAATTATTTATTTAATGTTGCTTCAACATCAAAGGTCATTAGCAACACGGTACATTTTCTTACAATATTTTGTACATATTTGTATCCTTGATATACGGATCTAGGCAAGTTAGCAATTTTCCTTTATTTTTTAATTAATTTCCATTATTATTAGATGATTCATGTTAACTGTTACTTTACATATAGCGCAGATCGTATTTTCTTTTTTATTTAACAAAAATGAATGGGTTATTTCTGAGTGCCCAATTCTAATTCTAGAAATTGTAGTTTGAATTTGGCGATCTACTGGACTTGGAAACTTTTGCCACTCAAAATCCGCTCCTTCGTTATGATATTTTTGTATGTAATACCTTTTAATTTTATCAAATGCTTGTTTCCTAAAGATTTCATTTAAGTGGTTTTTGAGATCGTTTAGTCTGGTATAATGGGTGATTTATTTCATTTTTGTGTTACAGGCTGCCAATTTGGCTGCTTTATCAGCGTTTTCATTACCCTGTATACCCATATGCGATGGAATCCAGCAGAATGTAATGGATTTGCCGGTTTCAACAGCCGAGTTATAACTTTCTTGTATTTCCTGAATGCACTCATTTGCTGTTTTCAAATCTTCAATGGCCATAATAGCACTCTTTGAGTCTGTAAAAATTGTTTTACAATTAATGAAATCCTAAAGATGCTATCGTAGGAAATTATTATATAAATATATTTATTAGAGCACATATTACAATATATAACCGCACAAAGTTCAAATAAATTCAAACTTGTCATTTTTATAAGGTAACATATACCAGTTACTTTTAAGGCTCGGTAGTTTCAGTGTTAATTACTTTTTTTTAGAAGGTGCCCAGAAAGAGTATCGGAAAATAGAGGTGATTCTAAGCAACTTTTTCCTTTGCCAATTCGCGCCGAAACGATTTGTTTTCGAGTTATTAACGAAAAACACGGACCAATCAGAGCGCAGTTATAGCGGGCGGATTCCGACTCAGCCAACCACAATACCACGCTCAGCGGGACCTGTCGCTGTGCCGGAATTCGCTCGCTATAATTAGGCTCTGATTGGTCCGTGCTTTTCGTTAATAACCCGAAAACGAAGTGTTTCTGTGCGAGTTGACAACGGAAAAAGTTGCTCAGAATCATTCCAGGAATCACCCCTTTCTCTTTCTGACACTCTTTCTGGAACACCCTGTATACTTTTACAGTTTGCAGACTGTAAGAAAATCTAGCACACCTTATCTGTAATTGGAAAATTTAATTTTTAAGTCTGGAGAAATAATCCTGTCAACGAAATGTAAATGAGATGGCAGTCAATGTGTTAATATGTCCAAGTCAATATAATGATTCAACTATAGTTGTTTACGCAAAATAAATATTTATAGACGTTATTTCTTTCTTCTATAATTGCAATAAAATGAAAAAATAAATAACGTCTATGTAGCTTCTGTATCTTGCAATCAATGCAACAAATTTTTATTTTGCATAAACATCTACAATCTAATTTTAATTAGCCTTTAAATGTCTTTCACTATTTTACTTTTATTATAAATGCATAAAATCTGCATTCTAGTAATGATAGTCTCAAATTCTTTTGATGGTTTTAGTATTTTGTTTCTCACATGCTCAATTTTACCATGAATGCAAAAAATCCACAGTTTAGTTATTACTGGCCAACGGACGTTCGTGCAGGATAGATGTGCAAAAAACGTGTGACATTTAGCTACGTATAACATGCAAATATGCATCTAAAGTAAGTAAATGTGCGCTGAAATCTGTACTATACGACTAGAATGTGAATAAATAATGCGTAATAATGAAATGTGTAGTATAATAAATAATATACTATGTTATTGTTAAATATATGTACATATTATCTTTCAGAGTCATTCTTGTATATTGTGCTTTGTGTTGCAGTAAATTACAAGCATTTTTATAGATTTGATGTTATTAATTGATGGCGTTTGCCTGTCAAAATTAATGAATACGCAGAAAATGTTCGCTCTAAATCGCACGATGTAATCGGTGCATACTTAACCTTACACTAACAACGTTTTGACCTACATATGGGTACTTGAACGCACTTGTTATTCTTAATATGTGAAATTATTAATAATTCGGAAAATCCGACATTCTTTTCCAAAACATTTATTTCACTTCTAACTTCTCCGAATGATTTCTCAGTTTTTCAAAATATTAGAAAGTATTTAATTATAGTATTATTCACATACTATACAATTATACAACAGACATCTTTTTTTAATTTAACGGTTTTACGTCGCATCAACTGCATGGTTATTAGCGACGGGAAGGTGTATCATTATAGTATAACTTTCAGGATTTCGGTTTCTTTAATAAATTCTAGAATGTCTTGTAAACATTATTTATGGGGAAAAAAGAACAATAACTACATGTTCATGCATCATTCGATTTTGTTGTAAATGTATGTAGTTCTGCAATCGTTATAACGTGATTATGACATTATATTATATTACATTAGGAAAATAATTTAAGTTTGTAAATATTTTCGTAATGTAACAATCTTAATTACAATTAAAGACCTATATTACTATTACACTTTCTATTGTTTGGGTTTCACCATTTTCCTGATAGTTTGTTTCAATTAGGTTCAGAACAACTCTATTTACATGAACCTATCATGAACACGCAGTTCATACCATTGACCATTTTGTTTCGTTCAAATAATTAGATTCTATCAAACTTAGTAATATTTTAAACTACACGACATAAATTTTCTTATTATACAATACAAACACAGTGTCGGTGAAATGATGTAATATATAAAAGTTAAATTAATTAGCAATTTATAGAGGTTCGAATATTAAATTAAATTAACAAAAATATATTTTAATGTACAATACTTATATAAAAATAATGATGATAACTTTAAGCAATAAGTATAAGCAAATGGGTAATTTATTAAACTTTGTGCAAACGTAGGCTTCGATTTTTATTTGTTTATTTTAGATCGTATAATAGTAGTGATACTGAATAATTATACGATGTAATAAGTATTATTATTCTATTAGTATATATACTATTATTCTATCTACGAGTGTACCATAAGTTGTCTTCTGAAAAGGAGGCTAGAGTATTTCCATTAAGAACGATGGAAAAATTGGGTTTTGTATTGTATTTTTTGAAAATACAACACCTTATAAATGTCTTCCCAAAAATTGTTGCTTGAATTAATTAAAATGACAAAATTATGACTATTCTAAGACAACTGGATAATTTGGATTTAACTATGACTCAAAACTCTGAACGTTTCTTTTTTAAACCACGGTTTCCAAATTGACAGCTAGGATATCTCAATAATGAATTGATACGACTGCCATTTTGTTAAAAAATGTTGTTTTGCATCGTTCAATATAACAAGATAACCACATCATATGGATTAAGATAATTTTCTTACCGTCTTCTTACTTACGGTTATTCAAAATGATATTCTATAGAAAATGTACATATACTAATTTATGTAATAATTAGGATAATTGTACGAAAATTCCATTGTATGATCTTGTAATACGAGCATTCATATATGCAACGCAGCCAAACAATAAATTTCTACTGTTCATATTAATATCAAATTATATAGATTTGTATCACCTCGTATATTAATTTATAATCCTACTATCCTTGTCAAAAAATATTCGATCAAGTCGCGAATATAACTTTTGAACGAATTATTTGAGCGTATATTAACCCTTTACACTCGAAGTTATTTCGACTCCAGAAATCAGACGTTTCATCTAATTTAGGATAATTTAGGGAACGTTTAGGAATTTATTAAACTCAAAGACATTCAAGAAGCTAGAAATTTTTTGGAATTATAGTATAGTCATTTTTAATGGTGCCTCAGAGGGGACGGTCGAATACAAAGGGTTAAATATGGAAAATAGTACTGTAATATACATATATTGGGCAAATATGGTATAGGAGTTAATGATATTTCAGAAAAATATTAACAACTTTTTACCAACTGTAAAATAATAAAAGATCTACAAATACATACATATACTCCGATTTATACGGAAGATCGATTCCTCAGAATACTATGGTAACTCGAAATCATGGCTTTCTGTATGAAGAACTGTGTAAATCAAAAAGAAATCAAAATGCGCATAATTCAATCAATTATTTAATTCATTTATTTCAATGTAAAATACAGATGAAAAACGTAAATATTAGTGCATTTATGAAATAACAAATATATAAAGTTATATATAATTCATTTTAAAGAAACTAGAAATACAAAATTCATAAAAAATTAGTCCAAAGGTTTAATTACTATCATGACTAACATTGATTATTAATCGTTTCTTGCTGGTTAGGATTTCACTTTCATCACTACATACAATTCGCCTACTACAGATATGCACATTTCTGCTGCTAAAGATTTATTACGCTAATTAATATGAATGCTTTTTGTGTACAAAAGGAGGGGGAATACCATTCTTTTAAGGTTTAATGCCATTGTTAATACTAAACAGTGTCCGTATAAATATGTGTGCAGCATACGTCTTTGTTTTTAACAGTTTTTATTTTTGAAATTCAATTATTTTCAAAACCGTGTCCAAGCGAAATCATGAAAGGATAGTATCATGTAAATCGGAGGTTAGGTGTATGTGAAAATTATGAAAAAATTGTTGTAGCATAACAAACCGATATAAGTAATACTTTTTAATATTTGTAACGATAGAAATGACGATAAACATTCCCAAAAAGTGTTCTGAATGCATGGGGATGATTAAACTCTCACTTATATCAGTGTCCAAAAAAAGCAGACATATGACGAGTTTTGTCATTTCACTCGTCTTTATCACAAATGAAAATATTTTCCACATTGACAGCATGAATTGATTGAATACTTTTTGCAACGTGTAGCAGTATAACAGATTGTTAAAAATATTTAAAGACGTAGAATAATATCTAAAAATCCTTGCAACGAGAACAAGTAAAATTGATGTGCTTTCAAGTGAAAAATGTCTGAGGACGCGCAATTAATACTCTACATTTGAATGTACCGCAACAATTCGTCGCGGGAGTATGTTTGTCCCGACAACGTAGTGCCCCATCGAGGACCCTTAAAATTTCGCGAGCACCAGAATGCGCGGTACCGTGTCATAATCGTAATTAATCCCGTCGTCCTTTCTAACAAATATGCATCAAGGTAAAAACGTACTTTAGCGTAACGCGACTCTCGTTTTACCGGCGCTGCCGGTTCATCTTAACTTTATAAACAGACGTGCGGGACAATAGTTACCCTCCAGTTTTCGGAATTACAACGTCTACCGGGCCCGGGTATCATAATATCGTATACACATACATATATAATACCCTGCCCGACAGCCATACAAGGACCTACACTTCGCGAACACGGAACACCCCCGTCCCCCGTGCACAATGCCGCCTCGCATACTTAGACGACTCGGCAGATGAAATCTTAACGAGACGCCGACCGCTTCAAAACGGGATCAACGTCGATGACAACCGCGTGACTTGACCTTTTTCTTTTTACCATCCTCGGGAAAAAGTTCCTCGTCTCCTTACCCTTTTATATCTCTATAAATCACATTTACCCTGTCGAGAGGTGGGTACGCGATATTTTCAGCTAACAATGTCATTTATTAAACAAAAAACTACGGACCCTTTCGTTATTAAGCTTTTGCGTAAGGTTTTATTCAACCTTTATTAACATACAGAAATTTTTATAGAAAAGGGAAGTTAAAATTGAGCTTGTTATAAGTAGACTGCGGATCTTCATGGAACATCAAAATTGTCTGCATCAATGGTGAGAGACAGACTTTTAGTAAGAACAGTTTGTGAACCAAACAAGATTGTTATTCCTTCTTTAATAATTTTAACAGGAATAATACATCTGTATTTTTATACTTTCTTACTATTTTATTTTTCATTTACTCGTTTTTATCATACATGCATAGAATCCGTAGTCTAGTTATAAGCGATCAAGTAAATACGTTCGTCGATAAAGAAGATATCCAAATGGCTACCACAAGTATAATAATTCTTTTTTGTTAGGAAATCTCTTATGAGATTTGTTACAACATAATGTACATTACAGAGTATAGTGAATAATGAGAAAATTTAGTAACATTGTGAGGAGAAAGAAAAAAAAAGAAAAAAAGGCCTTTAAAGGCCTTAGCTATCATATACAGGGTGGAGCACTATAAACAGGTCACTTGAATAACTTGCTTGCTTTTGAAGATAGAAGAAAATGTATTAGACCAAACTTACTTGATATCGAGGCACTCGTAAGCTGATGTCATTAACTTTTTTTATAGGTGGAGACGTCAAAGAGATATGAAGGTCAACTCTGTTTTTTTAAATGGAACAGTATGGTTTTTTATTTACATTCTGATAGTGTGTTTCAAGACGAATACAATGGCCTATTATGAAGGTCATTCAAGGTCACACAAGGTCAACTGCAATAGAAAATAAAGTGTCTCAAAGCACTCTTCAAATACTTTTGTGTTTTCTCTGGTTGTTGGCATACGGCTCTTGTAAGTGTTGATAAGGGTCACAGAACATAAGTAAACATACAATCAGCTCGATTGCATTTTTTCTTATCCACATTTCCAATTTCTCGAAACTTTTTTATAATGTTTGCAAAGACAGAAAGTGAAGGACTATTACGATCGGCAAATCTTTCATCATACACACGTACCGCTTTCCTCATAATTCTATGACCTTCACCATAAATGATAACCATTTCCACTTTCTCTGCTATTGTGTAACGCATTCTTGAAAATTGAACACTCAGATTGAATATTACGAAGCTGTACTCTGGTCGGTAGTCAAACTACTAATAACATTTCTGGATACAGGTAAGCATACAATGTGATTGTGTTTATTTTTGATCTGTGACCCTTATCAATACTTACAAGAGCGGTATGCCAACAACCAGAGAAGACACAAAAGTATTTGAAGAGTACTTTGAGACACTTTATTTTCTATTGCAGTTGACCTTGAATGACCTTCATTATAGGCCATTGTATTCGTCTTGAAACACACTATCAGAATGTAAATAAAAAACCATACCGATCCATTTAAAAAAACAGAGTTGACCTTCATATCTCTTTGACATCTCCACCTATAAAAAAGTTAATGACATCAGATTACGAGCGCCTCGATATCAAGTAAGTTTGGCATTTTCTTCTATCTTCAAAAGCAAGCTAGTTATTCAGGTGATCTGTTTGTAGTGCCCCACCCTCTATACGCACGTCATAATAATAAGTTCAGTTATTAAAGAAACTATGTCAAACGGCTATTAAAATCCTGCTTTGGAAAGGTTTTGGATAAATTTTGTCCTCTGTTCGTTATAAGGATTGCACTGCCGTAGCACATGATTAAGCGTTTCCTGCTCTAGGTTACATTTACATTTGGGGTTATTGATGATACCAATGCGACCAAGTGAGGCAGCCAAATGATAATGGACCGCCCTGCATCGATTAATTGAAGCAATGCGTTGACGGGTTGATTTTGTATGCCCAAACCCAGACGAACGATCATCATTATAGAACCGTTGTAAATAGTTTTTACTTATATAAAGCCCTTGATCTTTTATTATTTTGGCAGTATCTGAAATCGCTTTGTTCTTAAACATTTCGGACAGGTCAGAGAATGGAATCTTTGAAACCTTCAAGGTTCTCCACACTTAATTCATGTAGACCCGAGACTAATTTAACCAGAATTTTAAACGAATTTTCGTTATAAATATGATTAATCCTTGATCAGTGAACGGCTCAAGTCATGTTGACTCGATGATGTTACGATAACCAGCGTACGATAATCGCTGTAACGTAAACGATAAAATATGAATTCTAGAGTGATAAGAACAGTGCATATTTTAATTTTAAAATTTATGAAAAATTAAGGTAAATATTACCGTTAGGGGGTCCACTTCCAATAACTTTGACCTTGGCATATGTTGTCAAATCAACATTCTGAACAACTTTTCCCTATACATGTACTCGTAACTCGGCCTCAGTTTCCGAATTATTCACAAAAAACGTTAAACTTAGGTTAAAAGTACACATTATTTTGGGACAAGCTGTAACCAAACTGCAATTAAAATATACAGAACCATATCCGAGATCTAAAAGAGAATGTATAGTTGAATTTGGTTGGGGTTAGTGTGGCGAGGGGGCGGAGAGTAACAATAAGTGACAGCTAAAACCTTTTGGAGATTACTGCAGAGAGTGTCCTTGATAATATATGTCGAACTGAAGGTCACATATGTGTATGTGCGGGTAAATTGCAATATAATAGCTTTAATATATTTTTGTTAATAAGTTATTAATAAAAAAAGAGCTATGGCTAAAACCTTTTGAAGGTCACTCAGGAGGATGCCTTTGATAACATATGCCAAGGTCAAGGTCTTTGGAGGTGGGTCCGCTAAACGTAGTATTTACCAAAATTAATAGAAGAGTAGCAAAATCCATTCACGTATACACTGGGTCATTGTCACCCACCTCCGCCATTTTCAGAGGATTCATATTCTGAGGGTTGAAGAAGTCTGAAAATCATCAGAAAAATACAAAAAGAAATAAATTCATGAAAGGATCGTTGTGAACCATCGGTCCTATATATGGTACAGTAGGATCATGCATACTCAAAGGATAAATTATTGTAGTTTATATTTTTATTTAATAAACTGTACCGTGTATGATAGGGTAAGTGTAAATGGATTAATGGAAAGAGAAGATTTAGATTCGTATTTACTATATATAACTATGGCCATAGATCATTCCAGAAAACAACTGAGAGAATCGCTGCATTTTGCAGATTTAATATCGTTAATTTTCAAGTTTTACGAATTTAAGAATATTTTATGGGAAATACTCCTCTGCTCATATTTAACTACGCTGAAAGCTATTTCTATAATAGACATAATGTAGATTCTTTTCAGAATAGAGATTTATGTAACAAATAGTTCACTTCAAGATTAAGATTATTTTCCTAAATTTTTATCTTGAAACTATGAATTGAAGTGATAGTGTCCAAAGAATTGACGTTGAGAGACATTTTACGATACTTTTAGAAGATCATAGAAAATAGTTAAAGAAATCATAGTAAATGGGCACTCGGTTACCCACGTAAGGTTTAAGTAATTTATATTGTAAGAGTTAAGGTAAAATGATTTTGAAATACATGAAAAATGAAGATAATATTCTAAAGTAAAAGTTCCGTAGTATAAGTAAAATTGAGTTATATTCCATGGTAATTAGCGATTCTTGGGGACACTTTTGCCGAGATTTTTGGTGCATTGTAGCGACAGCCTAGGATCCAACAAGCTCTTTCCGTTAGGCCATTCGCTAAAAGCTCTGTAAATTATTGCTCAAAGTTTACGACGACACGGCAAGGCGCAGACGCGGTCGCTGCGCCCCTAATTGCACTAATTATTATCGTTTTGAGAAGGGAAGAGAAGATGGAAGGGGAAGAGTCACCACCCTTAACTTTCGCGATGTCGCACGGACGCTTTACGGTCGACGACACGGGACGATCGTCGACGCACAATTCTTGAGGAAACCAATTACCACGCGACGGTTTCTCCGTCAAGCAGAAATTGAGGTACCGAGCATTATTGTATATTATCATATTAAATGCTACAGATATTCCTTTGCTGTAAAATTGCCAAACGTTATTGACAAATATCTGTGTAACTTAATCCAGTTAGAAAATTTTTGACTGAGGTAGCTAATTACCTGACTACATATGCGCTTGTAAATTTATACTTTTTCTAGACCAATTTATTAAACAATTAGAATCTAATGTTGAGTAATTAGTAATATGTAAAGTGTCTACTAACGATCATACTCGAAATTGTTCACACCATGACAAATTTTCCTGTTTATGTTAAAACAAGCAAGTCAAAGGAATAATTTATATTGAATAATAAATATTACATTAACCTCTGTAACCGAAAGCGAATATACGACATATTTTCAAAACATTATTTAAAAAATATATACAGCGACGGTCCACTTAAATTTCTTCAAGGAAAATACATTTTACATATCATTCAAATTGTATCAAAAATAAATGTGTTGCAAAATGTATTCGTGTGCTAAGATTTCTCGAAATTTTTAGTTTATACTGTAGTTATCATTAAAATAAATTCAAAGATGTTAATGACATGACTTTGAATTAAGCATTGAATTTCAAAATTGAACATGGCATTGACTTTATATTTAAATAATTTGCAAAACGTGTACATAATATTTTTGGAACCACGCAACTAAAAGGCATAGTCTGTTGGCCGTTTGTTATTCTCATTTTTAAATGACAATAGCGAAGTACTGTGTACAATGAGTAATATTGCTTGATACATGAAATTCATTTCCTATTTTAACAATTTGCAAAAGGCTTACAAAATATTTTACCTATCATCGCAATTAAAACACATAGTATACCGGCTATTTTTAATTTTCTTTGTTAAATATCCATAGTAAAGTAACTTGTACAATTAATAATATTGTTTGATACTTACAATGACAACAGAAATTACTTCTCGTTTGCGATTTAATAAACTGAAATTTCGAACCAGGAAGGTATTTTCCAAGTGAAACGGAACACAGAACTCCTTGTGTCGCATATTTTTCGCTTTTAATGTACACGGTGCATATTATAGGCATAAATAGTATAAACAGTTCGTAAGGTGAACTTGTGTAGAAGATAGTACACAAATATGTCGAAGTTCTCGCAGGTGTGCACACACGAAACTCTCCGTAATAGCAACCCCCACGATGGGTAGTCGCGCGCTAAAGGTAAACCACGTCAGTTCGTGCTGAGACGTGAATCGAGTCGCAACCCCCTTTTTGATCAGCTGTATGAATTGCTTTCTGTTATGGTGTAGCCCAATATTTTTGCTACGCATGTACGAGACAGGTAGGTGATTTATGTATTACATCGGTTTTTTCTCCAATCTTTTGTGAATTAGATTTACGCGAAACTAATAGGCGTCGCGTGTTAAATATAAATTTAATTGAATTAATTTATAGAGAATGAAATACTGACTCACGAAAGAGTAGTTTGTGAACCATATATACAGTCCCTGACCAAAAATTAGGACCACTCAAAATGTTCAACATTTTTCTCGTTTTTAGTTAGATCTTTAGGCTTGGATGGAATTTCATCCCTAAGTTTTCGTACCTATTAACTGTTAATGTATTTTACACACACGCATGGTTAATCGGCGAATTTTTATGCAAAATTAAAATTATCTGCATGTATTGCAAAATACAAGAGTTACGTAAACACATATTTCATTTTCTTAATAATTTGAATTAGTGGAATATAACATAACGGCATTTTTAAATTCTAAAAATGTGTTTAGTCTTTTACATCGGTCCTTAGTACTCTGTTACATTTTTGTCTCAAATATGTCAAATCCGCAATCCAATTATAATACTTTTATGGAACAGAAAAAGTAGTAATTACGGAAGCACACAATTGTTTAAATTGTTTAAATGGTCATATTAATTTAGCGGCGTCTGAAATCGCAAATCTATGCTAAAGTGATCATATTTCGATGTTCATGATTACGACTTAAATATTATTTAGACCTTTAAATTTGATTAGAAACATGAAGAATATTGGAAATCGTGAGTGGTTCTAATTTTTTGGTCTGGGACTGTATTTGTAGGTAAATAGCAATTTGTAACATTAATTTTGAAGATCCAAGGGATGGTAGCATTCAGTCTGACGAATTTAATAACGAAATATTGTCAATGGTTGTCTGGAATAGGTTCAAATAAACCTAAATATATTTTTTAAACAATCTTCTATGAACTACATGCAGATATATGCATGTACAGGAAACTAGTAGGCGTATGGCGTTACATTTAAATTTAATTTAATTAACCCTCGGACGGTGAACCATTTTTGAAAATATAGGTATAATTGATCATGTTTAGGACTATACTGCTTTATTTGTTAATTTCTGGAGGTACTTTTCTTTTAATTTAACCGCCAGAAACTGATCAATTGAATAATGATTTTTATACTCTGGGTCAAAGTAGACCCAGGCTCCGCCAGCGCGTCGGAGGGTTAATTTGTAGGAAATGAAATAATTATTACAATCATTTAAATTGTAATTGTTGTATATTATGTATTGTTAGATACTATGTAATAGTATGCGATATAACACTATGAACACGTGCTTCGGCGTTGCCTTCGTGCAGCTCGGGTCACCAATTGCATAAATCTACCTTAAAAGACAAAACGCAGCACAAGAGAATGGAGCTAATGGCTAGTTCGACAAAATTGTAGATCAAGCAGGGACAATAATTTTCTCCGGACGCGTAAACTTTGGACTTGTTCCTTAACGGGCTGGTCACGCGATTCATCATTTGAAACGTGTCTGGCCCCGTAAATTGCGACGTCTCAGGATTTGTTTCGCTTCGATTCGATTCGATTTCGCCGCGAAATTTCTGCTGGGAACCGAGAGACGGGAATGAGGCTTCGCAGTCTGAAATAAATTAAAAGTCGACGAAACCCGGTTGTGCGTCAGGTTGGAACAAAGGTTCCGCTCCGGCCCGCACCGGCCCGAAGCGACGTAGAAATATCGGGACAAATCGCGTTGCGTAAGTCGGCCGGCATCGTCGGCGTCTCCATCGGCCGCCTCCTTTTTATTTCCCGGAAATTTCGCCATCAAATTTATTCGGCTAACAGCGCCATGGGCGAAAGGATGACAGAAGCTGGCGTGCACGCTCGTTCGTTGCCGACGTGGATTTTTATCGGGGCAATTACTGCTTCATGCAGGGTGTCGAATTGATAACCTTCTTTGAGGAGATATTCTAGTTTCGAATTTTTCAGAAATCAATTTCTTCTTGCATTTTCTTAAACCCTTACAGGGCTAATAATCTGATTTTCAAGGCCGTTGAATCCTTAAGAATTTTTTTCAAAAAAATTATTGAATCTTTTGCATTAGGATTTTGCACACATATTTACTGGTATAAAAGGTACATGTGAGACTTTTGTTAAAGTAAAGATAATCAGCACTACGTGAGTTATATATTTTTTAGTACATTTGAAAAAACTTTGGTCGACAGTTGCTGTGATTCCGGTCTTTCTACTGATCGTACACAGAAAAATGAAGTTGCATATTAATCATTATGAATGTAATTATGGTCAGACGCAAAAGTAATTAAAAATGTTGCTTATTTAGGAAATGACGATATTTTGAAATGAAATTGCCGATTTTGTATATATTTTTTAGCATAATGTACATACACAATAAGAAAAAATTTATAATTTAAAAATTTTTATTTCGCGTGATAAGAGGGCATGTGCTGAAGATTTTCTCCAAATTTCAAGTCAATTGGTCCACTAAAACTTGAGATATTGTGACAACCGTTTTGAGAAAAATGCGTTTAAAGATTCATCTATCAATATCGTACAACGCGAGTTGTATTCTTCAAACGCCTACAACTACGTTAATTTTACGTTAATTTTAAGTGATAAAGAAAATGCAAGAAATGAAAAATCGATATTTTGAAATTGAAAAACGAGAATGCCTCCTTAAGTAACTAAGGAATTAATTTTATTAGATAGTAAAATTTTAATTAATTAAAATTTAATTAAGTTCTAAAGTTAAATACTAAGTATTAAATATAATTATTAACAGAAAATTTGAGTGGGGCCTCATTGACTCCTAAAGGGCACATAAGTGAATGCAATAATAAAACTTGCCATATACTAAGAAAATATTAATATAAAATTGAACGTGTTTGTTTTTTTCATAATCTACATGTTTTCAAAATTCAGAAGATTTTTGTAGGAATATCTACTGTCACCTGTACTGTTAGAAATATTTTCATATTTCTTTGTTTTTTCAGGCGTTCTATTGCTTTATTATGTCATTTCGATTTCTTTATAATATTCTCATAGAGATAGATTGTTTATTGTTTTATATTTGGTTAAATACAAAACAATATGCCATTATATTAATATTTTTCAAAACATTGTCACCTTTTATACCGTGTGTGTCTAATATACAAACACATTGTACATTATTTCTTTTCACAAAAGGCTAGAAATATTAAATAGTTAACGAAAGTTTTTACTTTTAACAGTCTATTTACTAATTCTAACAGGTAACATATTTAGTTTCATTGTAGTATGAAATAATTATAGATCGTTTCATTTAATTTTAGAACGAACAAACTGTTTTTGCTTTAATACTCATTTTTTATATTAACTTAATTACTAATATAATACCGTAGTAAAAATATTATGTACAAAGTTGTCAGAAATATATAATATATCATAAACATATATTACAACATTATCAGAAAAAGTGAAATATTTTATATTTAGGGCCAAAAATAAGTGAACTTTCATCACAGCGGCAGTGTATGAGCGATGCGTAGTACGTATGTGAGTTAAAGTATTGACATAATGCTTCATCAAACCTTCAAACTTTTGCTATTTTAGTAAAACTCTTGCTAGGCTGCGTAAGATTCCTCTTCAATGTTTGTTTTTGCAGTTCTGTTTCTAATGTGAATTTTTTAATATTTACGTCCGTGATGGGCACGGTAGGGGCCTTACAAACGCCTGCTTCTCCCACCAACCTCTCTTTCATGTGCGAGGTTTGCGCACTGTTCGTGACGGGCGAAGCACTTCCTTCCTCTGTAGTCTATTACGGTAACGGCGGATGCTGGTGGAGGACAGTGGGCGCTATGATGGGGACGGTTTTGTCTCAATTGAGACAAAAATGCCCATCCCTGATTTAGGTATTTATATGTATATATCGTTTTAGTGTCCTTATATTCAAAGTTTAGAATCAAAGAGTTTGGAACAAAATTACCACACAATAAGATTTATCACGAACAATGTGATCGAGATGAAGAACATGCAGCAGATGACCAAATTATTAGTTCTTACATAAATTGACAAGCTTACGTACTGTATTTTATGAAGACTAATAATTTGGTTAGTATAGTTTAGTATGAATTGCAGAATATCATAAGGATTGAAAAAACAGAAATTAGTGAAATTACCATTGGCACTTGAAAAGAAGAAATAGCTTCTTCATAAAATATCTGGAATTTTCTCGTTAGTCTTTTTCATAGCCAATGTAATGTAATTGGCTTATATAGGGTTACCAGGTAATATTACAATGCGGTAATTCGGTTTCAGTAATCGATCGACCACAAATTACCGAACAATCAGGTTAAATGCATCTGTGTGTATGTGAGAAAAGTCTGCCAGCTTCTTGACAAGGTCATATATCGATAAAGGAGGGGATGGAATACATTGTAATTCCGTAGTGTCGAGGAAAGTTAATCGATTCCAAATGGTCGGACGTAATTCATCGGCTCGAGGATAATTTTGTTGAATTCCGATGGTTCGCGGCCGATTTTCGCCCGGGCCCGATCGATGCCCTTCGGCCTCGTGCCCGAGAAATTTCATTCCCGATTCGAGATACTTTTCGGGACCAGCTATGTAATTTTGATTCGTTATTCCGCGAAACACGAGGAACTCCGCGGTAATTGTCCAAATTGCCAATCCTGCCAATCAATCGTTAAATATCAAGGATAACCTGGTCCTGTTCCCGCGTGCTCGCGACTGGTTAGTCACCTGCGTTGCTTTTGTATCCGTTTTCTGTTCGTGTGTCGGCGTATGTACAAACGTACGTACGCAAACAGCTATACGTTTGTAACAAGACGGTACTTGGACTCGCGTGCGTGTTTTAAACGACAAGATAAAAATTGACACTGTGACAGCTGTTATTCCAGTAAAAGGGGACTTGCGATGATAGATGACAAAAAAACGCGCATTAAATATCGGATTGGTATGATGCAACCATTTTATTGGCATTTTGTTGCAAAGGATTCAATTTCTACAATAAATCTATGCTAGTTAAAGTAGCTAAATGTTACATATTGTAGAAACAGATTTTATCCGTTTAGTTTGTCGCATCTAAATGAAAGCAAAACAATGAATTGATTTTTTGTTAACAAGAAAATGTAGTATTGCCAAATGTATATTCGCAATTTTTACATTTCTATATTCCATAAAAGAACGGTAAAAATTCAATGTGGCAAGGTGATTGTAAAAGTTCACACCCAATTTGAAAATCATAATGATTATATTTTAAAATAATATCTCCGAAAATCATGTTCAGGCAGTGAATGGAATTATGTATCTCAACAATTAACTATATATTTATATAACATATTATTAATGACAACCATTCTACATTACAGCCATACTTTTAGAATAACAAAATCGCTTCTTCATGTCCATTCATTTCATTTTAACATACAACCAAATTCACTTCATACACTTTTGTTTCATTCATAAATGTTTCTCTCTTTCTCACCACAGATATCCCCACAAATCAGGCACGAACTTTTGCAATAATCCAATAAAATTGTTAATCTGTGGAAAGTGGCACTAACAATTCGATCACGCACTGGAATGCTCTAGTTCATCTTCCGAGAAACATCAAATTTGTTTCCATCGGGAATGATGGTGGTTGATAGTTCGTTTTACAAATCAGCATGATCATTGCTACAATTATGCGGCTGTTCGAATTGAACCCGATGAAATCGAAGAGTCCGCGAGAACGGCGTCTGTGAAAGTTCCGAGGAAGGCCATTTCGACTTAGCAATCTCGCCCGGGCAATTTCCACTTTTCCAATTCTTTCTTCTGGCCACATCGCCGGTGTTTCCCCGCGTGGTCGTGACTTTTCCACGCAACTCGAAGTCGTAAAGTCCCGGCCATAGGCGAAGCCGGGGTGGCTATCGATTTCGTGTGTTTCCTTTCGGAAATTACCTTGTTTTTTTCTCTCCCCTAACGTGTTTCGAGCCACGGGAAAGATCGATACGATATCGTGATGCCTCCTGATCACGCTGGGTGGCCTCCGCGACCTGCCACGCTCTACGAATCTGCCTTAATTCGCTACCTCTGTATCGGTTTTAATCTCAACAGTTTGATGAACGCGCGCACCACGAAAACCTTTCTTTGTACGAAGTTAGGTCAAATAAATATTATTAGGTGTACAAATTAATTCTCGGCCTTTCCGAAGAAATATTGACGTCTATTTATTCAAAATCAAATTTACCACTTGATCAGAAATGAAAACTCCAGTAGTTTACACCTTTATCCATCTCTCGGGCAGATGGCGAATCCCATTTCTATAAAATGATGGCGGTTTTGAGTCAATGATGTCCGTGATGCATTTTTCGACCTCTTCACACGTTTTGAAGTGGGAATCTAGTAAATGTGGTCAAAGGGATCGGAACAAATGGAGTTAGGTTTGGTGTATATGCAGGATGTGGTAAAGTTTCCTAGTTCAACGAATCAAGAGTATCCTTAGTCGTTTTTGCAGCATGAGGCTTGGCAATTTCGTGCAACTCTATAACCAGCCTACGCCATGCAGAACTCACCGATTCTCTTCTTGAATATTAGTCAGCTTTTGCAACCGGAGAATAATGGTTTGTTGGGTAATGCCTAATACTGTAGCAAGTTTTTCACCAGTCAACTGTGTAGCTCGACTTTGTATGTGGCTACTAAAAATTTTTGAAAACTTTATTTATGACATATTGACCTCTCGTCAATTTCTTTGTTCCGTTTCTTTACTTCGTCTTAGACTCGAAGAATTCTAAAATGTCGACAAATTAATAATGCGTTTTAATTTTCACTGCAAATTTTAACATAAATAGCAAGCAATTAATTTTATTCCACGACGAGTATACTCGGCACAAACAGCTATCTGGTTAATTGGGTTTGGCATGGATTATTGGCCAACAACTGCCCTAAATCTTCCTCTTCCGATTTTTTCTTCGTATATCGTTCATCATTCTTAACACTAGATTTATCAGACCAGTCAAAATGACTGGTTTTGCAATTTCAATTCAAAATTCCTACCGCATGTAACATTTTCTTTCCGAAATGATGTCATGACTTTTGTAGCCATAACTAAAGAATCAGTTTTATGAACTTTATATTGGTTTATATGTATTCGTAACAAATATATTTTTTGTTATTGACACTTATACCAGTACCAGTCAAAATGACTGGTGTATGTTTCTATGCGATGAAATGGCATTGGGGCAGCTACAACAATTAATAAGTACTGCAACGTTTTTTCGGGACAGAATATATGATTCCGGGAAAATCATGATTCTGATGCAGTACGCTGGCGGCCCTTGGGATTGTATATTTACTCAGGGTTTTGGGCCGCACATAAGGTCTCCTTGGGTCCCGAACACTTGGCTATCTGTCAGTGCGAAAATTTTGACCGATGAACTACAAACAATTAAGCTTTTGATTAACTGATAATGTCTATAAATCTATTTTTGTATTACAATTAATATTATTCAACTTTTTTTTGTCATTTTTTAAAAGTAAATAAAGACTGGAAACACCACTAAGCACTTTTTCTAAAGACCAGTCATTGTGACTGGTCTTGGTAGAAATAGATAGATTTTTCTCTATTTGAGTTCAATTGTTTACAAATACATAATTTTGCAATTTCAATTTCATAAGAAATAGAGAGTTGCTCCACCTCTTCATTAATATTGAAACGATAGCCTCTCAATGTCTCTTTGAGTGGTCTAAACGAACGATAATCCCAAGGTGATAGGTTTGGGCAGTAAAGAGGGTATTTAGTTATTACAGTATTGTAATAACTAAACAAGTTTATTACAGTAGGCCCTCGACTTTCGCACATAATTGGTTCCTGAAAGTGTGTGCGAATGCTGAATGTTCGAAAGTAGAGGGATGTAAAAAAATATGCACCAAAAACTGTGTTTTAAAGTATGCATCTATCAATATGTATACATAATGAAGTTAAAGAGGCGTGTTAAGTGCTTTCGGGTGTTTCCTTTATAAAGTTGTCAAGAGTTATTTGAATACCACTCATTTTTTTTAAATCTGATTGCTAGTCTGACGTCCCCTGAGAGGGGACATCCGATCGCAGAGGATTAAACAGCTGAATCTTTAAAAATGTGCGAAATAGCAAATTGTGCGAAAGTAGAATGTGCGAAAGTCGAGGGCCGCCTGTAGTCTATCTTATTTTTTCCATTTTTCTTATGTTCAAACGGCTGCTCAATCAGCTCACAAATGGCTTCATAGTTGTTTGTAACACTTGTCTTGATGTGTCGTATTTTGATCGTGTTGACGTTCACTAACAAATGATTTATGCAAAGCAACCACTTGAGTTCTCAATAACATTTTATCCTTACATATTTTCACGTGATCTATGCAAGATTTCAATGCATTTTTCAATAGTTAAATACATTGTGTCATGGAAGTCAGTACTATTCGCCGATTCATCGTTCCAGCCGTGGTGGAAACGGTTAAGTAGAATAGCTCGTAATGCAGATTGAGTATAAGATATGTACACTTTTTTTTATTTAAGCTTACCCAAACCTCTAAGTGAGTTTCATACAGTTCAACATAATTTACATCGTTACGAAATACAATATGTGCAGGTTATATTCCTTCAGAAAGGAAGAAATATGCCCGAATGTCAGATCGGACAAAAAATATGTCGACCTTGAGTGGCAAAAAGAACCCCAGACTGCGCAAATCAAAAATTAATCTGGTTCTACATGCATCGTATAAGCAACATTGCCACAAAACATGGTCTATGTCCTCATCCTCATGACCACACTTGACCCCTTTCCCTGATGTCCTAGGCATGCGCTTATTTTGTTTATTGATTAATCCAACACTGATGATAACTAGAATCGTGCGTTGCTCATCAAGATTCTAGCCGATTCGTCTGTCTTTCTAACTTGCGGTCGCTTTTGCAGAGTTAGTGGGTCGTTCGAAAAAAAAGTGGAAAATCTTGTGGATCTGGAAGGAATGAGGAAGGGAACGAGAAGAGGAACGACGACGACAGAGTAACGCTTTAAATCCCTCGGCAGGGACGAGAGGACACGAGCAGAGCGAGGTCTAGCTCGCCTCGTAATCCAGACAGATGGCACTCGTTAATGGGACGCGCGAGTAATTTGCAAGAAATCTAATAACACCGTGGATGTCTTTCTCTCTCTTTCTCTATTCTTCTGTTCCTCTCTAGTTCCCTTTCTCCGGCCCATAATTCGTGGCTTGACTTTTCCCCCTTGCTGGTCGTCGTTGGCCTCTCTAATGACAATACACGGCGAGAGCACCCTGCTCGTGAAAATTAAAACTCGCCCTGAAGCACTGCCAGATCGCGCGCGCGCGCACAAGCAAGCTGGACATCCTTCGCGTGATAGCTAACCGATGAAGCAGCATGAAATTGTGTACATGCGTGAACTAACTACGGTTAATGATGGACATTCGGTTCATTCTTTAGCAAAGCTCTCAGCGATTCAGTTGCAAAGTACTGTTAAATATCATTCATGAGCTGGAAAAGTATGCTTGGTCTTGTGGAACGGGTAACGTTGTGCGGAAGCGTTTAACGCTTTATGAGGCGATAAACTTCACATGCGAAGTATCAATTTTTAATCGAATGTTATGAGGCCATTATAGAAGCGAAGGGTTTGCACCGGTAAGGAGGTAGCTCCACTTTTTACTCACTGTTTATAAATATTTCGTAGAAAAAATCAAACAAATATAGAAGTGTTGTAACTGATAGCATTGTATGGTTAAAATTGTTGGTGCAACAAAGAAGAAACTCCTGAGAGTACTATTAGTATTAATGTATTATTATTGCTGGATATATTATCCATTAGAGTACTGACTACACTAAAATATACTCCGTTTTTAAATTTCTTTAGTACGTACCTACTATTTGTTTTGTACTTTACCATAATAAGGAGGCAGTTTCAATATTGTATAATTATTGGAACAATGAGAAAGGTACAATTATTAATATTTGACTAAGCTAGAAATGTTGTATGGTCGTGACAAAATATCTTCAAAGCCGTCCAGATTCTCGTTATTTATTTAATTTCCGATCGTTAGATGTACTTCCAGTGAAAAAAATTCTTTGTTAATATAATGAAATCGACTTCAAAGTTTGTAAAATAAATAATTTAATAATAAAACTTTTATAGTGGTTTCTTCGTCGAATGCTATAGACATTGTTCTACTGCCGGCGGCACAAGGTGAAACTCCGGTCTTCAAATCTACGATGGTATCATCCATTGAAAAAATTTGTTAACGTCTATATAAACGTTTGAGTTTGCAAAATTTTCGAAAATAAAACGTATGCTCATTTCCTCACCCGTTGCATGGTGTAACAAACTTTATTGAGGAAAACGTGTAATATATTGTACTTACGTATCATATTAAAATGAGTCCAAAACGAATATTCTACGAAGTTCTTTCATCAAGTTATAACACTTTGAACATGAGAAATTTTTTAACACTTTAGTGATTCTTTAATTTTTCTCGTCAATGTATTAGTTACTTGGGAGGGTTTATGCAACATGGATTCAATAGCAAGAACTTCTTCCATAAATGTCTAACAATTTTTCGATAGTTGAAATCTTTATCATTGATCCACGCCGCACAAAGTTTCCGATTTCTACCCTATGTTGCTAAATTTGTTTATTTAATTCAGAGAATACAAAATGCAGTTGTCAGATAGAAATCAGATAGAAAGAGAAAATTAGGATTTCCCGACATTCTACTCTCACCGATAAATACATATATTGACTAATACTATGGTGAATCATTAGTACGTATATTTTTTTTTGTTCAAATCCAACACTTTTTATATTTTCCTCTTCGCCAAGGTCGGTTTGAAGTTTTGTTTCTAGTAATGCCGCAAAAGCACGCGAATTGAATATACATGATTATGTACATATGTATATGTCAGTGAGAATAGAATGTCGATGAAAACTGATGCCAGTTAATACTAACCATACCGAGCAAAAAATATGATTGACATAAGATATTTTATAATAATTACAAAACTGAATCCATTTCTATATCTTGCAATGTTTATAAGAATATGCGCTTGAATGAAGAAATTTATTTAACAATTTCTAATGGAAGCATCTTTGTAATTTTAATAATTATAAAATAGAAAATGCGAAACCGGTCGTGGTACGGTTAGTGTTACAACAGAATGTCGATGAAAACTGATGCCAGTTAAAACAGAGTGTCGATGAAAACATATTTTGCGCAAATAGTGTCGACGTAGACATTGTCGACGTAGACACTGTCGGTCAAGTAGAACGGACCCGTCTTTGGAGGGGATCCCACGAAAACCACCGACAATATTTCACCGACTCCAGATTTGACCGACGACTTTGACCGACAACGATTTTGATCTCCAACGACTTTAGTCGACGACAGTATTATCCAGTAGTAACATCGTGTGACAATAACAACAACGTTAGCCGACTGCCTCTAACTTTATATAGTGTAATAATTATATTTTTATACAAAAGTAAAAGTGTCAGTGCAGAATAGTTAGGTCTGGGTACATCAAGAAAAAATTACATATAATCAATGAGGTAGTACATGTGGTGGTTAAAATCGTTGTCGGTCAAATTTGGAGTCGGTGAAACATTGTCGATGAAATCTGTGTCGGTGAAACCTGTGTCGATGATTTTCATGGGACCCCTTTGGGGGATAGATATTTACTTACCCTGGTTATGAAACAGTGTGAAATATTTCACTTGTGTAGAGGATTAATTACAGTCAAGTACAAAAAGAGACACCCTACGTTTTTTTGTGTTCCATATGATACCGGAAGACAATGTACATTTTAGTAAATCAGTTACTTGTACTTTAGTATCAATTATTGTACACATAGCTGTAAATATCCGCACCTAAGATTATGCGTACTATCCATTTCTAGGAAATTTTATATGAAGAACGACGTAAATATTGCAGTCCTCAAGTGGAACCGAAATTTTGTTACAAAATGATAGAACATGCGTCGTATTTTCCCGTCTCACAATCAGTTGCAAATATGCATATGTAGGATCTTAGGAAAAATGAGGAATTCCGCGCCGGGAATCGAACCCGGGACCCTCGCGGTTGTAGCTGATCAACTCTTACACATACCCACGGAACCCTCCTACTTTTCCTAATCTCCATACAGTATTTGGTCTGGGAGGTCCTGATCCCACACTATCCCACACATAAGAAATGTTAACACTCCACGGCGGGGAGTGTTGAGGTATATCTGCTACTCCCTTTTGTGCAAAAGCCATCATTATATAACTCTTTCAATGCATGGTACTATTCAAAACATCCCACCGACAATCGCTGGCAGGAAAAATCAGGAAGAGGTGCGACTCCTGCCGTGAAAGTGTTAATATTACACGTCGTGAGAAATTCCTAGTATATAGTATTTCACATAAATAGTTCCGTTTGTTTAGTAGATAAAATGGGTCGTGAAAAAACATTAAGTGCGCCTGAAATGGAAACCGCTCTAAAACGGTTTCAAGAAAAGTTTTCTTTAGTCAAAATTGGTAGTCATAAATCGATGTAGAAACATAATCCGTAAAGTTAAAAATTCAGACAACTATGGCACACAAAAGATCGTTCTCATACGTCAAAAGCGTGCAATTTTAAGTTTAGCACCGTAGTCGAAAATGTCGTCTAGACAAATTTCCGAAGATGCTAGTGTTAAAACACTTGTAAAAATTGTACGACGAGTTTTACGAAAATGTAAACATTTAAAACCAGCAAAATTGCAGAGGAAAACCATGTTAGCGGAACGGCCCAGACTGTATTCGATTGGTATTTGCAGAGAAACATATTCAGTTTAACAAAAAGTAACGAAAAATAATATTTACTGATGCGAACAATTTTAGTATGGTCGGGCCAGACGGTTTTAACTGCTATTATCGAGGTATACAGAAATAAACTCAATTATTATGTCGTTACCAAAATGATAGTAGCGGAGTTATGATTTGAGACGCTATAGGCTACCATGAAATGACGAGTATTAAGGTTATTAGTGACACAACAAATAGTTAGAAATATTTAGATATTATTACGGAGCAAATAAATAAACATGCTACAAGAATTGCAGTTACTAATTTCATATTTCAGCATAATACCTTCGTTTACATAGCCAAATAGTTAAAACATTTTTTACGACTGAAAAAATTAAAATTCTCGACTGGCCAGCAAGACCTCCGGGTCTTAACCCTATTGGGAGTACCTGAGGAAACCTTGCAATGGCGGGTTTCCCGCCAATTCCCTTGATAGGGATAAAGGGGGGACGAATCATCATTTCGGGGCGTAGTCCAAAAATTGTGCAATGTGTATTAACTCCGTGATTTCATTTTCCGACGTAAGCCTCGTAGGACAGTGATGGGCATTTTTGTCTCTATTGAGACAAAACCGTCCCCACCATAGCGCCCACTGTCTCCCACCAACATCCACCGTTACCATGGAAGAAGGACACCCTTCGCCCGTCGCGAGCAGTGCGCAGGCCTCGTGCATCGCGGCCCCGAGAAGCGCCACTTTTATGCAGCGCACGCATTCGAATGCACGTGAAAGACAACAAGTGAAATAGATTCTATTTTGCTATCTCGCGACCTGCTTATTGAGAAAAGCGCAAAATGAAACAAAACAAAACGAAACATTGTATATAGTTTGACGCTTCGCTCTCTCGCCAACATTACTAACCGTTACTTGTTTACATCGGAGGCTTGTTTATATCGCGCGCGCGGTCAGGTGCGGAGGTACATATGGGGGCGACAACGAAGGCGCGAGGCATACGCGATCGTGAAGAAGACGCGCACTGTACAAAAGGTAGGTTGGTGGGAGAAGCAGGTGTTTGAGGGGCCCCTACCGTGCCCATCACTGTCGTAGGACGTAGGACGGAAAAATTTACTTTTTTCTAGAGAAATTCATGCTGAAAATGAAAAAATCAGTGCAGAACGATTTATGTACAAAACATTTAATTTATGTTATCTGCTATTATAAATTGACAAATTAAGATGTCCAATTAAGGTGTCCTATCTTTTTGTCCCTGACTATAGTATGTATACTTGAGTGAATTTTGTTTGACTCTGGTTCCACTCGAATCCATCGCCGTTCGGGAACCGGGCTGCCGTGTGGGTGCGTGCGATGCAACTTCGTGGCATCGCATAGAAGCGAAAACTTGAACGGTCGGGGGTAAAAGGAGCAGGACTCGTTAAGCAGTTTGTGGTTCGTCCCGGCCTTTTTTTTCAAGGCGCGCCTTTAATGTAAACATATTCCGCGAAGAGATCGGCATCTTCCTCTGTTTCGCCTCCTTTCTCTGTTTTCTACCCGCCCGCTCTCGTGGTCCTTTTTCCCGCCAGTAGAACTATTCTATTTTTGCTCCCTGTCCTCGTTTCTCACGCGTCCTCTTTCTTTATCCCCCAAACGGACTCGCACATTTTGTTTCGCACGTCTTTGTTCTTTTGGAGAATCAGCTTTGTGGCCCCAATGGTCCACCCACGAAGAACAATCTGCGGATCGATGCTCGACCGAACGGTGATCCTCGTCGATAATGGCGTCGAGCGACGAATTCTCTTTCGAGAATTGTTTCCTGGTTTGCGATTGCAATCTACCATAATCTCTGGTGCGAAGTTGGAACAGTTTGGTATTGTCACTTCACATAGTACTAAAGGTTTACTTACAATTTACAAACATCAATATTTCATTAAACAGGTGGGAAGAATTTAGTATAGATGTACTGCGATTTAAAGAATTGAGAAAACGACAATTCATACAATAACAATTTGATTAGCCACTGTATTTGCTGGGGAAAATTTGTTCATTGACGATAAAGGAAATTGTAATGATAAAATCTGTTATATGTAAAAGAAAGGTTAATGTAGAAACGAATGTGTTTTTTAAATTGTTTATGCAACACAGAATGAGAAAATGTGACTGATGTAAAGAAGGTTTTTAATAATCGACATGCGTTGTGGCAACTTGTTTGACAGCTCCTGTGGTCATTTTTATTGTTCGAAGTAGTGGAAAAGTTTTAATATTTGTTATGCTAATTCAAATTTTTTATACTTTTCACATAACGGTAGACAGAGCGTTAATTTTTATTCGATAAAGAAACAGAAGCGATTATTATTCTATTAATATTTTGTATCATATTTATTAGATACACATATATGTATGACTATATTTAATTTTTTTTATGCTCAAGTCATTGTTTTAACAATCACATTTTCGATTTTGATCGAAAGTCTTCTGTCAGCAGTAGCACTAGCATTGACTGCTGGAATGAACGGTCCTTTCATCGACCCCACAAGAATATGATTATTTCGGAATTAGTATTATTTATTCAAATATAAAACTAATTTTGTCGGACATGAATTATTGATATCGTTGCCTAATGTTTTAAATCAAACGTAAACATTTCAAACGTGAAATGATTTTCTGTGAGAAATGTAAAATAGAAGTTACATTCTACCTACATATTTACTTATACACCTACTTTTTCTGACTGTGAAATTATTAAGTTAGCTAAACAAATCTCCTTTATATTTGGTTATAAAATAAACTTTTGTTATTGTTAATTTCGTACATAAACATTTGTTATAAAATAAATGATTGTAAGTGCCTTGTTTAAAATCTTTCATCAAGAAGTGCAATCTTTAATAAAACTTATATTTTAATTAAACACGTTATAACATTAACGAGATAACAAGTCAGTAATAGAAATGTGGTCGCAAATAGGAATATTTAGCTTAATTGTGAACTGTAAGAGCATTAGATTTTTGCGAGTGCATAAGTACAGCAGAATTTGATTACACTTGACTGAACTATTTGTGGTTTATGCTGATTGCATTCTTAAGTTCCTGTATATGTAACACTGCTTCATGTATATTCGTATATTTTACAATAATAATAGTATATATTTAGCAGCTTAATATACAAGGTGAACCAGGATGCATACAACAAAAGTCATATTTTCGGCGTGACAAATCCCAAATAATTAAATTTAATTAAAGTTAAATTTTTTTTATGTCACAAACAAGATTACATCCTGCAAATTGTACAACTTTCATATCAAAATCACTCGTCGGATGGTTAACCAAATATTGGTTGGCGTTCACTCGTTAACTATGTAATATATAAACCTTCTATAACTATATAATATATAACTATATAATATATATTTTATTGTTATATATAACAATATAATAAAAATATAACAATATAAAATTGTATAGTATAATTGAATACTTAAAATGAATTCATTACGGCATTTCCTCGTTAATTTGATAGTTAATTGTGGACAAAATAAAAGAATCAGATTCAAGAGAACCAATTGCCTGATATCAAAATGCTTCGGGTTCAGCAAATCTTCATTCTCAAAACTAGAGAGCGGAACTTGTTGATCGAATTCTGACATAAATAGTAGAAGTTAAACAAACAACTATTTTTAACGAAAAGAATGGTCGTTAATGATTTATAAATCATTTCGTAACTATTCGACATTCATGTACTAGTTCTATTCCATAGAGAACATTCAACACCTTTAGATAAGAAAAGAAAATATCCATCCGTATATAGCGTTTTGAAAAATATTTATTTTTTAGATATTGTTATACTCCAGCAAACTTTACATTGATGAAAGCATCAAAAAAGAATTTTAATACAACATTTTGCTATTAAGGAAGACGGTCTTTTTACAAATATAATTTTTAGATAAACGGCTTTCAGAAAGATGGTTCTTATAGCATATTTTAACAACGTACAATTTAAAGTAGTGCAGAGATTAAGAGAGGTTAGAAACACCAATGTACCATTTTTAACTTACTAAAATGATTACAGAATAGAAGAACTTTTTATTTGGTTCCCGTTTCTTACAATTGAATTTCAACATTTTTATTTTGCACTAAGATCCGCAGTCTTCTTATGACATAATGACGGTGAATCCCACAACTTCAGTAGTCATGCCGATACCTCTATAAAATTTTATTTAGAAGAATCTTATTTTATTTCAGAATCAACGATAGGAGAAAATCTATTTCTTAAAGTTTTAATACTGCTGTGTTGCCTTGATTGGAAAACTAAAATAACTACGCAATGCCGCGATAGATTTCTCAGCCTTTGAATAACATTCTTCAAACATCCTCGGGCAATTTCACGCCAGCTACGCCCTCGTTTATTCCTTGATCCGCGGTAAAACAATGTATTGCGAAAAGCGAAAGGAACAAACAATCCAGAAACGTAACGGCCGGCCCATGGAGATTAAGTGCCGATTAAAATTCATGGCGTGTCAGCCGGTATAATTCCATTTCGTAGGTGTTCGTGCAGATCGAGTTACCCGAGGCGGATTTCTTTTTCCACGGAGATGGGGGCTCGGAACGGAACAGTCAGGAACCGTCGGAGCGTTGCTTCGCGGAGACAAACTTTTGACGTCGATTAAGATTGAAACGCGGCTCATTATCGATTCGTCACGCTAATCGAGCGTGAGGAGCACGACTTACGGATTCCGCTTGTATCGTGTTACGCCGCGATCCGGCCGTTTCCTTGGACCAAGGACGGCCAGGACGATGATAATGCAAGATGATCGTTCCGACGATGCAGACTCGGAGATCTCTTCAAATTCGTTTGAGTTATCTGATTACTGGTGAAACAGTACTGCGGGCTGAATTAATCATCAGCTTAAGTTTCTCGTTACCGGGAATCGTCGAAATGTCGAACTCACTGATGTGTGATTATGCATCGACACGTTGAAATTTTACAAAAAACTTGACGTGTTCGTTCAGATGACTGTGTCCATTAGCGGTAGAATTGAGTTCTATACATTCAACTCCACGTAAAAAAAATTTATACATATGTATACATATTCATATGTAGACAGGTTGTTCACGCTATCACTAGCGAGCGTTTTTCTTGCAAATAATAAATATTAGAAAAAAATGAAAGAAGAAAAAGCAATACTATTTTTTGCAAACAACGTAATGGCGTATGTAATTTTTTGGATTTGTACTATTTTCATGACAATGTCGGTGACCTCTAATTTTTGTAAATGGAATGCCACATATTTTGCATACCATATGAAAGTGTGTGTCAAGACAAATTCATTCGTATACGACACAATGACCTTCAAGATCATACAAGGTCAGAAATGGAAGAAACATTTTGAACATTTCGTACTAATGCAACAAGTATACTTTATTGGCGAGGCTATAGTAAATGTTCAATATAACTTCCTTGTGCATGATTACATATTTCGGCTCTATTAATTACATTCTTGTTAGCTTCTTCTAACGTTGTCCGAAATATTACTGCACATGATTGCATTAGTTTCGTTTGCAAGTCGTTTACATTTCTTTGCGTTGTGTATCGTGAATGATATCTTTACGAAATATTACGTACGAAATATTCAAAATTTTGCTGCCATTTCTGACCTTGTATGAGCTTGAAGGTCATTGTGTTGTATACGAATAAATTTTTGTTAACACACGCTTCCATATGATATAAAAAAATATATGGCATTTCATTTAAAGAATTGAAGGTCACCTTCATTTCTAAGAAAATAGTGCAAACACAAGAAAATTACATCCGCCATTATGTTACTTACCAAAAACAGTATTACTTTTTCAAGCATCATTTTTTTTTTAATATTTATTGTTCGCAAGAAAAATGCTGGCTGATGATAGCGTGAACACCCTGAATTTTTTTCAGGATTGGATATGTGGAACTAGGTCTTTTTGGAATACAAACATATAATCTTGAAGTACAAGTGGTTTGTTTATTTCAGTTCTTATTATTACTTATTGTATAATACGCGTGTATCTCGAAACTATATGTTTCTTAAACTGGCGTGCACGATAACTGAAAAAGTAGTATAGCAATCAATTTCGGACAAAGCTCACTCATTCCTTTAGGTATGGGACGTGAAATTTATGTTTGACTTTTTATTTGTAATATTTCTTCAAATAATATAAATTTAACTAATCGACCCCCAAAAGGAAGTAGACGTTTCTTCCCAACCCTAGAACATTTCCAACTTCTCACATTTTTCTTTCAAAATAAGAGGCAGGAAATTATAAACAACATTGATAGCTATATCATTAATTAACTAGTATGTTTTACGAATAAAATGTGATATTTATTAGTTATTTACTGAAACTTCAGTGCACCCATTACTTTTGCGGCAACCCATTATAAAAATAATATTCAAGTATTATACGTCCAAGTAACCTAATAATTAGTTAGTTATTTAAAACAGAAATTGTTTGATTTTAGCAAATCGTTTTTCTTTAAAAGAAAATAAAAAATGAATAAAAATTCATAGGTACTATTTGCATATTTTCATACTTTAACAAAAATCAGAGTCGTTTTATAATGTATGGACTGAAATACTATCAGATTACAATTTCATCATTTACGAAAATAGCTATAAAAACTTTTGTGTTTTCATAATTTCTGTGACACCCACATTTTTCGTTGTCAAATTTTGCATAAGCGACGTACACGATTCCGAAAGATGAATATTTTATAGAAATTATAGACATATATAAATGAGCGAAAGACGTTCGTTTTGAAATATTCGTCTAGATAACTGCACCTCCCAGTTCTCTTAATTAATAAAGTTAGCTTTTGTGACAACCACATTAATTCTCGTAATGTTCTGCGTTGACTATGGACGCAGTGATTGTAATCAATGGAAACTGTAGAATCTTGTATCTCTAAACATTCCATTCATAGCATTGTAAACTACGTTTAGATCAAATAAAAGCAATAAAATTTCTATATTACCAAAGAAGATGAAACATTAAATGTGGTATGTTACATTTATATGTAAATATGAAATACGTATTATTAGAGTGCGGAACTTCACGTAAAATAAAAATTGTTAGCATCAATTATACGAAGTTGAAATTCAGTAAAAACATATTTCTTGTCCTGACAATAGACAAGATAAAAATCACATAATAATATTCGTTAATTGTTCTGATGTTTTCACCGTTTCACGTTTCACCGGCTCATTTTTGCCTTAAATGCATAAAATACTCAATCTACCTATTATCAATAATGTCTACAATATGGATAAAGACTACATTATTATTTGTTTATTTCAGCCTCGTGGCTATGAAATAGACTTGGTTTTCACTTTCCTAACAATTACAATTTTATCTTAACCATTCATATTACACTCTCATTCATCGCTAGCATACACACTCATTTTCACCCTATTTATTAATTACCCTATAAAATTACCCATATATGTATATAAAAATATGAAGTCGACATTTTTATTAGATTCTGAAAAAGACAGCTCGTGTATATGTATATTGTTACAAGCTGTTTTCTCAGAATCTAATCAAGATGTCGACTTCATATTTTCTTAGCCAAATGATTAAGGGGGCTAACATTTTAGCCAGTATTATATTTGGGGGGGGGGGTAACTTCTGGAGGTGGTGGGGGCCCCCAACATATTTTTAAATGGAAACTAGTATTGATTTTTTTCTCATTAAACTTCGGAGCATTTACTGAATCATTTCCTATTGTGCATAGTTACATGGTTATGGTGAAGTACTGACAACTGTTCCAACAACTAAAGAAGACATGAATATGAGAATACGAACTGCTTGTGCATCGATTACATGATACGATTAATATGAGAATACGAACTGCATGTGCATTGATGTGCAGAGTATTTGTACAAGATTTACAAAGTGTTTAGAAGTCCAAGGACATCATTTTGAACATTTAATACAATAGAATGTAATGCTATTATGATATTTTTCCCTTGTCTTTCTCGTTTCTTTAAAGTTTCAATTCGGAAAAAAATGGTTTATTATAACTCTTCAACTATGCACCATAAGAAGATGGTACAAGTAAGTGCTATTCAGTTTAATGAGATGTATCACAATAACAAAAAATCAATACTACTTTCCATTTTTTTTAAATTTAGGGGAGATCTCCCTCCCCCTTCCAGCAGTTACTTCAAAAAAATTCAATACATACTAAATTATTAGGCCCCTTTAACCATTTAATTAAATGAAACGAAGTCGATATCTTCATTTGATTCTGAGAAAACAACTTGTAACACTTAAATTGGTACACCCTGTATATACATGTATAAAGATTACATAAGAATACTTAAATTGATCAAAATTATCTTGAATTTTTCATCTTTTTGTACCAGTAAATCTAGTCTATAAGAGATACAGCTACCATAACTGTTCGATAGTATTTTTCTTTTATAACTAAATATACACTCATCACAAGCTTATCGTAATTAAAAGCTGAACGAATTTGCCGATCTGATATCAGCAGGCGATGGTTACCATGAAACGTTACTCCCTTGAGGACCCATTAATATATCTCGCGGCACTCGTGTTAATCACCAATTTTATCGTCATTAACGCTTCTTCGCCGATTAACTCGAGCTGCCGCACATTTTCAGCACAGACAACGAACACTCGTGCACGAAATGTCGTTGCAAATTAATGGTCATTTCACTAGAACGTACTTCTGGTCCAGCGCAACAACGAATGACAATAAAGTTTCCTTAAACGATGTTCTTACTTTGGTTATCGCTAAATTGTTGAATTGTAAAACAGAGACCATAGTAATTAGACTGCGGATCTTTATGTTAAATACAAATTTTCTTCGTCAGTTGCAAGGTACGAGAATTAAATAAGAATTCATTTCTTCTTTTAATAATTTTAATAAGTTGGAAATAGCTTAACAGAATTTCTTAAATTCTTCTGACGTTTTTGCTACATATTCTGAATTTAATCAATTCATTTTTATTACGTAGGTATGGAGTACACAGTCTAGTGGTGTTATTAAAGGTACAGCATTATATTATCTCTAATTTAATGAAATCTTTCGTGGTTCTGCATAATCTTCCGTAGCTCAGTTGTTACAAAAATGAATCATTTAACAATTTATTTTTGAGAAAGCGATAATTCTATCTATTGTGTTGCTCAATGTTAAAACTGATCATGTGAATTGATAACACACTTTTCATATCCTTTTTCTCCGATCGGAAATTGAAAAATGTATATTTCTACAAAATATCTTGTCACTTTTCGTTTTCTATATTGTTTTTTATATACTAAATTTGTTATCGACAATTTTTAATGTTAAACAGAACTTGCTTAAAATTGTTTAAGATTTAAATTACTTTTATAAAAAGTACGAATAAAGTATTTCCTGTTTCGAAACTATTAAATTTGTCTTTGATTGCTCTGTCTAGGTCTTATAACCCAGATTTCTAAGTCTCATCTAACAAGTTGACTCACCACTTAACCAACAGTTGTTAATATTAGGATCAATCAGAAGACCAGCATGTTTCGAAGAAATACGTTATGAAATATAATACATTGAGACAGAAAAATGTGCAGGTTGTTACGGTCATCAAACACATTCGTCTTCCGATACTATTTTAGGTTTAATTCCTATAGTTAAAAACTGGATAAGAGCACACATGTTTCATTATCCGAACTGTTCAATTTTCCATACCACCTCCTAATTAGAACTCTATTGGTACGGATAAGTGACGTGTTACTATACAGGGCGAGGCACTAACTATTGCCACTTAGAATAACTCTGAAAGTATGATAGTAGTAGAAAAGTTTTCGAAACAAAAGTTGCATGGAACAACAGGGGCCCTAGTATGACGTCAATCTTTTGTTACTATGTTAGAGAAAATGTTATTTGCGCAAGGTTCGATCTTTTTGAAATTCAATCACAAATTTGCAATTTAATTAATACCCAGCGTTTCGATCCAGATGTGGATCATTATCAAGGGAATATTGCGTTTGTTGTGCACTATTTTTAATAAAGCCGGAGAAAAGAATTATTTTTTAATATAACTGAGTAAGAGTTACGATGGCAACGTGATCGTACCATCGTAACTCTTACTCAGTTATATTTAAAAATAATTCTTTTCTCCGGCTTTATTAAAAATGCTGCACAACAAACGCAATATTCCCTTGATAATGATCCACATCTGGATCGAAACGCTGGGCATTAATTAAATTGCAAATTTGTTGTTGAATTTCAAAAAGATCGAACCTTGCGCCAATAACAGTTTCTCTAACATAATTCAAAATTCGATCGATATAAATCACAATTTTGTTACTATGTACAGTTGCTTCATAGATATGAAAGTCATCTTGATATTTTTTTTTTATTTATGCTTACCCAGGCCCCTGATTGGGCAGACAGCTAGAGGAAATTTACATTATGTTCGAAGTACAGTTGGAGCGACATTATTGCTTAGCATATCTTATTATATACGCAGGTTACATTCTTTCAAGAAATTAAAAATACGTAAACATGCTCGAACGTTGGGTCTGACAAAAAACATATCGACCCTGAGGGGCAGGAAGAACCCCACCTTGCGGAAGTTGTCAGTTAGTCTAGTTCTTTGTACATCAAATAAGCAGCATTGCCACAAGACATTTTCTGTGTCCTCCATTTCATAGCCACATTTACAGTTGGTATAAACAATAATGCCCACATGGAACAATGTAACAGCCAAGTTGTAGTGATTAGCCCTGATATGATTAACGGTAGTAACAAACTCCCTCTTAAGACTTTCAAAGTTCTTATTGGCAAACCAGGGGGTTCGATTAGAAACAAAAAAGCGCTCGAAGAAGGTTTTGCCCTTAGATGAGCCCGGATCAGGAATTGTAGCGTTAGTTCGTTGGAATGCTTCTATTTTGAACAAGTAAAATGTGTCGGAAAAGGGAACGTATGGTACATCGATGGAGTCGGAAGCAATAGCAGATTTGGCAAGTTTGTCGGCATCCTTGTTACCTCGCACTCCTATATGAGATGGAATCCACACAAATTTTATAGAGCAGGAGTTATCTTGGTTGAATTGTACGAATTTTTTCTTGATGTCGAAGATATACGGGTTAGTTGTCACTTGAAAGCTAACTGATTCCAAGCATCGAAGGGCACTTAAAGAATCGGAAAAGATAATGAATCCCTTGATATTTTTAACCCCTTGACATACCATTTATTTTAGGGTTTCAGTGATTATAATTTATTTGTAGTTTATAATTTCCTAGAAGAAGGAGAAAATGTGTATCTATTATTATATGTCTATATGTTCTCCAATGGCTATACATTAACAACAACAAAATAGAATTTTATTTCGGTTTAAAAGAAATTAATAACATACATATTTATTTGACTCTGTTCAGAATCTTCATCTCGTCTCTCACACGTCATTGTAGGCGAAGGGGTTAAATGGAGTGTCTGCTTTTTGTACCAAAAATCGAAAGAGTATCAAATTCTGAGTACACAAGTATTGACCTTTGTACGTCCTCAACCTAAGAATTAACAAGATGTTAACGAAAGTTTCATCCGCGTAAAGTCGCATCGAAAGACCAATGTCAAAGTGAAAGGTTAGAAATGGCTTAAGTTTACGGTTTGTACGGTGAAGATGCAACAAGAGCCAAAATTGCTTACGCTGAGAAATACCCTGGCTGAAATCAACCATCATGGAGTAATAACCAAAGAAGCCTTCTTCGACTTCTTCATACACATAAATTTCATCCATATCATGTATCGCTTCATCAAAAGTTACATGTCACAGATTCTGAAAACTGTGTGCAATTTTGTCAGCAGTCTCTGAATCAGATACATAATAGTGTTATTGTTCGGTGTGGTACACTTGGCAATCGAATAATTGAACCATATTTTATTCACGGAAAATTAACAGGGAAAAAGTATTCAACTTTTTTAATATAAAAATTGCCAACTTTATCAGAAAATGTACCATTAAATGTGCGTACAATAATGCGATATTAACATGACGGTTGCCCTACACATTATGCACGGCAGACAAGGGAAGTTCTACAACGCCAATTTCCTAATCGGTGGATTTGTCGTAGTGGAAATCATGAAAACCGTAGACGATAGCATCAAAGTGAGAATACGTGACATGTTGATAAACATTGTCAGATAAACGCCGCGCCGCGCCGCACAGTGGTTCCGATCCAGAAATATGGGGACATTTTGCCAAAAAATCAACTATCTCGCATAGAGGTCTGTTGAATATGTTTTGCTTTCTCAATTTCCAGCAATCTCGAAAATGAAAAAAGTAATAAACTGCAATAAAAATTGTTACTGTTATCGACAGTTAAAGTTGGATGTTTTGAAGATAGCATTTTTCATGGGAGAAATTGGTTCCTTTCTTTAACATGTCCTGACGACTCTTTTCAATATTTTTCCACCATTTTTTTAAAAATGAAAAGTATCTTTAAATTACAAATTATCACTGACAATTAAACATTACTGTTTGTTATTTAAAACAAATTTAATGCTGACTCCATTGGGGAAAATCCTAAAAATTCTTAGTAATTCACATAGAATATCTTTTGACTCTCGAATATTCCCAGAATTTTACAAAGTGGACTATTCTCAGCATATTTTCTTTTATATAATCCTGCAAGAATCGGAATCACCTTCTTCCATTTTTACAAATTATCATTGTTTAAAGCTGCGCGCTTCGCTGTGCGTATAGGTGCTATGGGCGCATTCATCGTCGAGACTATGCTACAATAAAATTCCTTTGGCCACACGAAGTGAGGTTTTCAGGACATAGAGCGACATCATAGGGAATTCTTCAGAAGATACACACTTTTAAATGTTTATGCTATAATATATATAAACCTTCAACAATGATATTCACTGCCATTCTGCATTCAGTTGATACAAAGCCATACGAGAGTGAATCGTGCAACTGTTTGAGCGTTACATTGTAATTTGAATGCAATTATAAACGTATGAAAGCTAATTTAAGTAGTTCTATGCATAAAAGAGAAATGTTATCAGCAGAGAAAGCTCTTTGTACGTTTATAACAGCAGACCTGTCCAAATTTCAGTATACGTCCATTAGAAATGACGCTATACTGTACAAAACCAATCAATGGCCGTCGTATGCGGCATTATTAAAAGAAAAAAAAATTGTTATCCACCAAAGGAAGCTATAGATGTAACCGAAAAATATGCAAAAGTTGAGTTACAAAATTTGTTAGATGACGCGGCTAAACGAATTTTAAAAAGCGTAGGTGATTTACAAAATAAGTCAATTGTCTGAAGAGGCCTTAGAGAGGAGACATTAAGATTTTAAAAATTATAGAAGTAATAAAAGCCGAAAATTTTCACGCACTGCTACAAATGAAGATATATTTCATAGATTATTACTAACTTCTGATCCATATATATCTTCTTTGCGTATAAAGTCCAACAATAATAAACCTAAAACCCTGGGCTCAGAGGCTGAGGAACTAATAATTAAATAAAAACTTTTAACAGAGAAGTTAAGAATAATTAATTTAATTCTGTGTCACATAATTCTCAACTGATCACGAATTAAACTTATTGTATTTATTATTGCTTATATTTTAATTTGTGCTTTATACAGGTACCATAGACTTTGTGAATTTTTAAATCTTACCTGGAGATTCTGGAAAATACAGAAACAAGTTTACTCAACTAGCGATTCGTTAAACAAGTAGAAGAGTATTATTAACTAATTAATTAATTTGAACCTGTTTATTTAAAAAAAAAAGTGCTAAAATTTGTTATACTTGTACACATATTTAAAAATTGCAAGAAAGGCTATTAAATAAACATAAAGTATATTACATTTTACAGTATTAAAAATGAATTCTTGTTAATATTCTTCACTCCAAATTTCACTTCGATATCTTTAATAGTTTAAAAGTTATACCAAAATGTGCCCGTATTTCTCGATCGGGACCACTGTGCGCCGTCGTATTTGCGTATCATTCGGAGACATTGGTCTTTCAACGAGACTTTAGGTGGATCAAACTTATATTAATATCTCCTTAACTATTAGATTTAGGACGCATGAAGGTCAAAACTTTTATACTCAGAATTTCATACCTTATTGATTTATGGTACAAAAAATAGATCATTCCATTTGAAAAACTCAATGTGACCTTCAGATCTCTGAAGCCACTCCACCTAACAACAAAAGATTACAGCCACACTACGACCTCTATTATCCAATGCAATTTTTGTTTCGAAAACTTTTCTACTACTATCATACTTTCGGAGTTCTTCTAGGCGTCAATATTTAGTGCCCCACCCTGCATATCATTTCTTATAAAATTATTATTACATTTATTGAAATGAGGTTATTTAAAGTAACTTTTTCCTTTGCGAAAATGGCCACCTCGGCTTTGTTATGGAGTTATTAACGAAAAACACGGACCAATCAGGACATCGTTACAGCGGACGGATTCCTGCTCGGCCAATGGGAACGTCGCCCTCAACGGGGCCTGTCGCCGAGCCGCAGCCCTTCCGCTGTAACGGTGTTCTGATGGTGCGTGTTTTTCGTTAATAACTCGTTAACAAAGCCGTTAACAGACCATTTTTGCCAAGGAAAAAGTTACTTTAAATAACTACAGGAACCGCCCATTTCAAGGATTTGCAACATTTTTTAGGCACCCTACATATTATATTATATACAGGATGTTTCGAAACATGTAGGCATAATTTCAGGGATAGGTAGAGTATACTAAAATATGCACGACAAAAAGTTCATATAAACATATACCCGATATGACCTTGTTTCCAAATTATAGACGTTTTCTTGAAATGTTTACAAGTTAATATCGCATTCAAGAAAGTTGTCGGCAAATTCGAAGAACACCTGGTATTATTGAACGAGTGAAACAATTTATGATATCACGTTTGAAAACTTACATTCTAGCCGAGGGTGACCTCTTCGAACAATTTCTATGAAAATTATTATATGCATAACAGGTATCATCCAATGCGTCTGTAATTCGGAAATAAGGTTACACTAGGTATATGTTTACATTGAGTATTCATCTGAATGAATGCGTATTTAGATATGCCATGGATGTTACTGTATATCTTGTTTTTCGTTTATGTAATTCCGTCGTGAACGCGTTGTGTGCTGATCGATTTGATACATGATTCAATAATGTTGTATGTTTAATATAATTACATTTTGTTAATACATTGTGTATTCTCCAATTTATATAATTAAACCTGACAGTTTATATGACATCTTTTTATTATTTTAGCATATTGAATTCATCCTTGAAGTTATGCTCAGATGTTTTGAAACACCCTGTATACATTAGTACATATTGTAATTAATATTTGCAAATTCTTCATGTATAAATGTCGTATGTTCTTTATATAATTATCGTTCGTAAACATCCGCTGACTAATTCTATCATATGATGTATAATTATGAAAAAATTGATATACGAAGAAAATTGGTCTGAACACATATCCGATTGCGTGATTGAAACCAGTCATTCCACTGCCAATCACAAACAAGTATATAGTAATATTAATCATGTGTGTCGGTCAGTAAATAATAAATCACTCTAGTTTCTTCAAATCGAAATGAATTAAAACATTCCACGAACATTAATAGCAGATGAAATCATAACTTATTAGAAAATATAAGAAAGAACAAAAATATGAACACAGAAAAAACTCAGGACAATTTACTTTATAACAAAAAAAAGTAGAAAGGATAAGACCTATGGTAGTAATAATGTTTGTAATCCTCTTGCACCTTGTAAATCCTAACCAACTTAGGCTTAAGTAATAAATTGTAATAAAAATTGATTTTCAATTTCGCTAAACATATTTTATTATCCATGTATATACAATGCGTGCAGGAAGTATTTGAACGTTAAATTTCGATTTCTGGAGAAATTGTCGCTATTTAAACTGTGATAACATCGTTGGAAACAATCGTACAACAATAAACCTAATCTCATTAGAAAGCTTAAATCATCTGCTATTACTAGCCGACATTCATTCTTGCTTGGGACAATTTTGTACGGCGTGACAGGTAGAAAACTGAAGACATCTTTTCTCTCAACAATGCTACTGAGTGAATCTTTCATAGATTTGAAGATTGAAGTCTCTGCTTTAAAAGACACAAAAGACTTTATGTATAATTTTTTTAGTCGTTTCAGTCAGGTTTAAATGCAAGGTGTACAGCCAACTTTAAAGTGACACAAGATACACCGTGAGGGCTTTGCACCACCGAACTTGGTTGTCATTTCTGTCGTGTATTAATTTTTAAGGTGTTGTAGTAACGAAAAGGCTTCAATCTTCAAATCTGTAATAGATTCATTCAGACAACAAATATTTTCATGCTTTCACAGAGGTTTCAATTTCTAGCATTTCTTAGGAAAAAGGGGTCATCAGTGTCTCATCTACTATATGCGAAAGTAGAATTGTCAAGCTTTAGAATGAGTCCAAGTTGATTGCAGTAGAATTGTCTTTTACTTCTTAGATCTACTGTATATGACTGACACGACGTGACAATCAAAATGTTAAAGTTGGACATTAAGCCTTTCGGAGTCGAGGTAAAACAATCTCGAGTTTTTCTGAAGCAATCAGTCGAGCGAGCTCAGCGCGCACTATACTTTCCGAAAACGAAAGAACTTCGGATTTCTGGATGGTCGAAAGTAGGAAGAATCCTTAATGATCATTTCAGTGGAACGGTACCGGTGGTCCGACGCGATGGCGACCAAGAAGGCACAGAAGCGAAGAAGAGAAGAAGAGAAGAAGAAGAAGAGACGGCTGAAGAAGCGAGCCAGTCGGTCAAGGCCCCGCGGCAAGTAGCCAAGAGTCGCGCGGTCGAAAACTAATCTATCCCACACCTCGGCCAGCAGCCAACTTGGGGAAAAACAAAATTCGAAATGGCCTGCTAAACAACGCTTTTAATGCGGTGCCACTAAGGTCCCAGAGAGCCGGCCTCCGCGAGGGCCGCCCCTGTCTACCGAAATCGGACCACCTGCTGATCGAGAATTACCTGAAACCGATGTATCGTTTGATATAACGCCTGCCGCAATGCGATTCGATGTGATTCGATGCGATTCCGCCCCTGTCGATCTATGTGTTTCCCTTGCCGCTGATGCATTGCGGGAAACGATCAATTTAACCTGTTAAGTATGTAGAGAACACGACTGACTTAAAACTAGAACTACTGAGTAATAAATGCGTCTGATATACAGTGAGGAGCAAAATGAAACACATAAAACCATTTTTCCAAAACATCATTATTTATGCGTTTATTAACACATTATTTACCAGTGATTATCCTATAATTTTTTTAAGTCCTTGGTCCATGGTCAATTTTTTAATAGATCCTTCAACAGTAATGGAAATTTCAATTTTGAACGAACTTGTTACCATCAGTAAATTAATCTAATTATTTTGTTTGGGATTTTTATGGAAAAGAAGATTTCTAAACCTCCTTTTAGTACGGCACAATTATTGAAAAACCTATCACAGGTTTACGGTAGATAGAGTATTAAAACGGAATCACAAAAAGCGGAAGGGCACATGATTTTACATTCATTTAAACTTAAGAAACGATGAGTATTTTAATTCTAATACATTTAATTTACTTGTTACTGCATTTTATTCCTGACTCAATTTTGTACGAGTCAAAATTATAATCGAAGAAATATATTTAATATTTTATTTAGAAAACTTGGGCTATCCTGATAGATGCAAATTGTTTTGGCATATTTCTTACTAGATTTTTACAATATTCTCGAGATTTTTACCTCAATTTTTCCTCTTCGTGGTCCGATCATTTTTTTCAAAATCTTAACTAGCTGAGAATGTCACCATTCATACACTATTTTTTATGTGTAATTCGGAACTCAATCCCGTTGAGAACTAATACCGTTGTCTTCGTCTGGCATATTTTCAATGGTTTCTTTCAATTACGTTCGTAATATTCTCTCGTATGGTTAATTCGATTTTTAACACGACACAAAACACCCTCATATCATGAATGCACCACCATCAAATTTTACAGCCTCTTTCGCATGCCATTTTTGTAATTTCTTCTTCGTCGAATCCAACATCCAATATATTAATTTTTTATTCATTTGACCACAAAACTTGGGGTCATTTGTGACCCCAAGAAAATTTTCTGCATACCTACTGTTTTTCGCTGATGCATTGTAAGATAATTGAAGATATGAAGTCTCCTTATTTTCTTTTGAATGTTTGGATTTTATAGTCCTAAACTATGTACTTCGAAGTTTCTCAGTCAATTTTTACGGCATTTTTAGGAAGATCGTAGTATGATAGTTCGTAGTCTGAGGGAACAATATACCATTTGAGGATTAGTAATGCAATTTTTTATTTATTTGCAAATACTCAACGTACTTTCATACTTTTTATTTTGATAGTTGAGCTCTCTTTTTCTCTTCCATAGTTCTAACGTTTATGCCACGAAGACTTCTCCCTACTGCCCATCTGCTATCCACTCCCTTCTATTAATGTTTTTGTTACCATTGAGGCTGATTTTGCCTCCGCTGTTAGAATATGTTCAATTACTCGTCTTTAATAGTCATCGTTTCAAATTTTTAGTCTACCTCCAAAACTCCCCCGAAGGTTAAAATGTCTTTTCCGACGTCTTTGTATACTTTATAGAAATATTCCACGTTTCTAATCAACTTTTCGGTTGACATTCCATCTGTTAACATAATATAAATACTTTTTTCTAATATTCTGCAAAACTCGTTTCATTGTGGTACTTTATAGTGATCAGTTTAGTTTTTTATACAAAACTAATACCGATTGCAATTCTAGAACTTCACGACTAGGGCTGAAGTTCCGAAAACCGGTCAAATCGGATTGACCTGAAATTTTACACATAGCCTCTTTTTGTATTAAAAACACGATTTTATCATTATCTACCTTATCGACACAAAATTTGCTACCTTGCCGACATAAAATTTTCTAATTTCCGTCAAATAGATTCATATTAATGATATTTTTTAAAAAATGGTTTCATTGGCTCAATTTTGCTCATCACTGTATGTAGGTGTAGTGCTGCGAATAATTAAGCAAATTAATGCAAAAGGGATGTAAGTCCATAGTTTAACCAGCATTATATAAAATAATTGTAACATAATTTTAGCGTGGCTGGCGTAAGACACGCGCAATGTCATTCGATATTATTATGTGTTTTGACTGGCACCACTTTTACATTAAACGGATCGATTATAAATTCAGTTCTATTTCTAGATTTTGCCGAATACTAAAACAAAAAGTGACAAAATTACTCATAAAATTTCGTATTATAATGTAAAATTAATCTGAAGTTAGATAGTAGGATAGGATGGATGAAGTAAAATAGATCAGTAGAATTCCATATTGAAGTAGATATTGCAACTTTCTTAATTCAATAAACAATGTATATTTATAGTACACTATGTGATCCTACGTAAAAAATAGAACAAGGGCGCGTGGGTGGACGGTAAACTTCGATCATTAAAGCATTAGCATTAGAGAATTAATATAGAAGTGCAAGTTGTGTTGCAAGAGAATTTGTAACAATAATTTATTTCGTCTTTTTTTAGTTCTACAATATTTTGTTTCATTTTGTTTTCGTCTAGTAACTTCTCTTTATATTTGCGAATGTATTGTATATGCATTTTACCTCAATGCATGCATGTATATGTCAGATTGTGTACAGAAACGATTGTTGTTTTTCTAAATTACTATTTAATTTTTAGTAAGTTATGTTTTTCCATTGTATACTCGCTGTTGATACTCGATGTCATTCAAGGTCATGCAAGGTCAACTGCATTAGAAAATACCTTCATAATAGGTCATTGTATTCGTCTTGAAACACACTATCAGAACGTAAATAAAAAACCAAACCGTTCCATTTAAAGAAACAGAGTTGACCTTCATATCTCCTTGACGCCTCCACCTATAAAAAAATTAATGGCATCAGATTACGAGCGCCTGGACATCAAGTAAGTTTGGTCTGATGCATTTTCTTCTATCTTCAAAAGCAAGCGAGTTATTCAGGTGACCTGTTTATAGTGCCCCACCCTGTATATGTCACAAAGTAAACCATACATTTGGAAATGCACGGTAAAAATTTCATAGATTTTCAAAGAAATTTTAGCTTACTCTGCAAGTAGACAGACCGTTTAGTAAAAAAGATAGCTATAATTTACAAAGCAGCATACAGTCGTATCTAATTTCGATTAGTATTTCTAACTAAATTCTAAACTTTATGTTAAGAAACAAATCGATATTTGGTCTTGGCTGATAGTTATCTTTATGCCCAATTATGTACGTTAAATATATAATATGTAAATTGTTTGTAAAATATGGAAGAATATTTTAATTCTAAGCATACATAGTCCATAAAACACTAAATTACGCTTATCAAAAAAATTGACTTTGTAACGTTAAAAAAATGTTATAAATTTAATATTGTTAATGTAGTACCCTGTTATAATGATAACGAATCGAATGTGCCATTTCTGAAACAGATCGGTCGATTAGTTTTTGAGTGATCTTCCACACCAATTTAGACAATGTAATTTCGACTAAAACGCGTTTAAAGTTTCTAATGAAGTTTTGAGATTTTTGCAGCTTGAAAATCTATTTAAAAAGTTTGTCTACAGTTCTGGAACCATAGAATAAGACTTTCTCTTCCTTGAAAAGGTCTTGCTGGATGATCTTTTTCGATTTTATTGACTGTACGTAATATAATTTATGACGCTTTGTTCTCAATAGCCGTTTCTCATCATGGGAATTGGCGGATGGTTTATATTGTTGTCCAATCGTAATAATCATTCAGTCCATCATCTTGTGCACAGATTATAAAAACCAATGTTAAATATTGTAGCAGCCAGATAAAACTCAATTTTAATCGTTTTAGAACTACGGAGGATACTAGATGCCAAATGACTGTTTTATAGCTTTTGCTAAAATTTCGTCTAAATACAATTAAACAATTTTCTAATAAGTTTTCTTGTAACTCAAGGCAGGTCTCGTACACGAAATAGCATTTCGAAAAGAATCGAGAAAAAGAGGTGTATGTGCTTACTGACGAACATTTGCTGAATGAAAATCTAACGTATTGTACTAAATCAGCTGAAACTTCGTGATTTTAGCGAATAGTTTTGTTGAGCTTGTAAAATATTAAGAGGATATTGTTCAAATGTTGTATTTCGATTTAAATGAAAAAATTGAATACATGAATTTATTACATGAAAATTCCATCGTAGGTTAAATTTTGTTGGATGACTATAATAAAACGATTTTCTGTAATCATAGTTTGTGGTTATAGAATAAACCATTTTTCTTTACTTAAATATTCTGTACATACAAGAGCAGAAATTCGTTATCGGACAATAAAACTTTTATGTATACACACAAACTACTTCAACGCAAATCAAACGTGAACGTCATCTTGACAGACTGGCATCAAGGCACTAACAATAAATTGTAATTAAATTTTAAGTTGTATTGCAAATACGCGTCATGGGGTTGATCGTGTCGGCAAGAATTTTTCGCAATAAGTAATCGATGTTCTTCCTTCGATCATTCAACGCGCAATGCACTTACTTTTTACCAAAATTGCATTTTACCCATTCCTTGGTTGCACGGTGGGTCTTGTTAGCGATAGCAACAATCTCCCGGCAAATAGTTCTCGTTGCGCAAACAAGCTGGCACGATCAACACGCGATTAACCCTACCGTTGCACGATTTAGTAGTATAATTTAATCGGGCCATGTGCAATTACCTAGGTACCCCGAGGCTGACCCCGAGGAATTGCAAAACGGCACGGCACGCTACCCGATGATTTGCAACATATGATCTCGTCGGATCGTGGCGGGAATCGAGAAAACAAGGAACTCGTTACACGACTGTCGTCACTGAAGCTGTTTGCAACTATGTTACCCATCAGGGGAACGATGCTGGATGCCTCGCGATCCCGTCGACGTTGATCTTCTCAGGATCACGGTTCAAGGTCATCGATCGAATTCACAGCCCACCGTTCCACCCTGGTGCAGAGAAAAAGGAAAAGAAAAAAAGAGAGAGAGAGAGAGGGGAAAAAGAGGAAGAGAGGAAGTGAAAGAAAGAGAAGAACGATGGCGGATGATCGATGATGAGAATAGGTTGGACCAGTCACTGTGGCTTCGTACAGGAGAAGACATCAGCTCGCGGAGGAGGTGCCAGGGCTCTATATTCGGCGCCTCACGCTGGAGGACCCCAGGAGAGCGCGGGAATCCTCGAGTTCAAGGTCACAATCACCGGCACGCCATATCTGTCATCCTGCCGCCGGTTACGTACCCTCCTCCAGAAGATTCTCGAGGTATTCTTCTTCTTCATTTCTCGCTCTCTCTCTCTCTCTCTCTCTCTCTCTCTCTCTCTCTCTCTCTCTCTCTCGCGCGCGCGCAGCAAGAACGTGTGCACTCTTTCTATTCTATCGCAAACTCAGAGAACGTTCGGTACATCGAAACAATTAATTAATCTGAACTGAAAATTCTGATCGATCTTATCTGTTTCGTTTAAAGAAATACTTGACTCGGTCCATACGTTAGTTATACCCCTTTCTAACCTTTATCTTGAGCAGGGTCTTCTATCTGAATGTAAAATACCGATATATTGTACCGGTGTTTTTCGGTCGTACCTTCGAAACCATTATAGAAACCGAAGTATGAAAATACCGGTAAATATATTGGTGATTTCTTCAGTTATATAGTTATATTTCTTCAATTATAATATTTATTATAATTTCCAAAGTATTTTTAAGCACCGATTTAGAAGTTCTTCCATAATAATTATTTATATTGTTTTATTTTTTCGTTTTATTTCGTCTTGGCCTCCAAATATTCAAAACATCTTAATACAAATATATTCTAGTTGTCACTAATATTGTAATTTAAACAGCAAATTTTATCTTGCTCTACTTTTTACGCATCACGAGTATACTCGTCATAACACAAAAGCTTGTCATTTCTCCATGACGAGTATACTCGTCGGAAACAGCTAACTGGTTAAAACACCTTGATACATATACCTGTAATAGAAAGTGGATTATAAAGGTACAATGTCATATCTTAAAAATGAATTTATACCTAAGTGAGCATCCTAATATTGTGTACATAAGTCGAAACTTTTCATAAGAGAGCAGTCGTTAAGCAGTCTTAATCCTAATTAAATAATTAGATGCTAACAGGTATAAAAATTGATAAATAATTTGTTAGTTTAACGCAAAAAACGTCGCGAGATTAACATAATAACAATTTAAGGACTTTATGATAATATTAGATATACATTCTTTGTATTTTATTGATCGTCGAAAGTGTTTAGAAAATCAATCGTATGAAAACATCAGCAAGTAAGTCAGTAATTTAAGTTCAACACAGAATATTTGCCTAGTCTTTATTCGTGGAAAAGGCTGCGAGGTTGAAATTATAAAGTACAAGCCTGAATTAGCTAAACTAAATTTGCTTGGATGTTATATTCCCGATAAACCAACGTGAAAATTTTACCATCGCATAAAACAGACGTATGCCAAAACTCATCCCATCAATTAAAAATTAACATGTCAGCCATTAAATCCCTTAGACATTAGTTGATCTACTGGGACGCTGTGCTCGCAATAAACAAACGTCCAAATTTTACTGTCGGACGCATAAAAATGAGGTATGCCGAAACTCATCCAATCAATTACATATTAACGTATCAGCTATAAAATTCATTCGAGATAAATCTCGTCATAGTAAAAACACTAATTATTTAAATTATAATACGGAAACCTTTTATTTTGTGCGTCGACAACAAATTACATTATCCGTCAGACGGCTGCAAACGTAAAATTTAAATGTAGACGAACAGATCGGTTTCGAATGAACGGGAAATCTTCAAGGGGCTGAATTTCTTATTAACCGGTGCCTAGACAATACTCTCTCAGTGTCTCCGTGTACGCGCGTAGAAACCCTATAATTAAACGCACTAAAATTTCACTGTCGGCACAAAAGGAACGATCAGCGCCGCTCGACTTAATAAAGCCTCGACAGCAATCGTGCCTTCGCAGCCCATATTATGACGTTATTAAAGCAGTTATCACATCGAAAACACGAGAGAGTATCTCGGCGCCATTATCATCGACGTTTTCGTTCTCTTCTACCTTGCGATAGCGTTTATTCATTGTTCCTTGCCTCGCCTCAACCGCTTCTCATTGGAATTCGTCTTATTCTGCGTTCCACCACGACGTTCCAGACTCGACTATAGTATTATATTTCGAGGCTGACCTCTGAGCCCATGATCCGGGCAAGGTTACCAAGTTTATTGCGAGTTTAAAACGTGCTCTCATTTCTCGTGAATCCACCACCAAGAGGATCGGCTTGCCCTCAAAAAGAATTCTTTCTTCCTCGCCGTGCTTTCTTCTCGTTTTACTCGAACGTTATCGTCGCCCATTTGTCCACTCCCCCACTCTTTAATGCATTTCCATCTTCCACTTAACGAACGCTTCCGCGACTTCTGTATCGGAGTCGACGCGTTTCCTATCTCCTCCAGCCGGAAACGTAATCAATTGCATTATCTCACTCCGGGCTGAGATTTAAAAGATGCGCTACTTTTATTAACGCCGAACTATCGATCTAATTCCCATTGTGCTTCTGCTTTTCTAGACAAGTCGTCGAATGATAATTTCAAGTCAGTTTAACATTTTGACTCAGTCATGCGTTAGTAACACACAACTCTTTGTTCAACTTTAAAAATTAATTTTATAGAGCAAACAAAATTTCGTGGGGATATATTGTATATTTGTCCAATTTCGATAAATAAATTACAACAATTTTGTAGGATTTCTGTGAGCATCAAAACTCTACTCAAGTTTTAATCGAATCAGTTTTGTCGAATCTTTAAACCCCAATTTTATTTGAAATATATTTTAGAATCTACTTCATTTAAATTCAGGTTGATCTTCTTATTGGACCTATTGCAAATGACTAATAATAAAAATTGACTTCTAGAAAGTTGGAATTGAAATGGAATATTTTGAATTCTCTTTTAATTTCATAATAGACTCAAGCTTTGTCATTCGAAGGTTAAGGTCTTAAACGCAATAATTATAGTGTAATATTCGGTTTAGGTTTCTTACTTGAATCACCTAATTGATTTTTTATTAACACTAGGTTTACGGAGCACTAAAATTGATTATTTTACATTGCTTTATAAAAATAATAAAATTGTATTTACTTAGATCTTCAGCGATTTTTATCGTAGTATGCGCACAAAAAAATAAATCTATTTAATAATTCCTCACGAATGCCTCCTTACACTCTTAATAATCGTAAATTAAACATTTTTGAATCCGTCATTTTGACGGGCCCCGTGAATCTAGTGTTAATATTATCCTGTAAGAGATATTTACATGCTCATTCTTTATATAACACTAATTTTTTTAAAGTGTAACTTCTTTAGGCGCGTTAGGCGCGAAACCTCGACGCGGTAGGAGTAAAACCGATCTGGCGATGAAACGATGAAACGATGAAACAATTTAGTAAAATTTCGACGCGGTGGGAGTAAAACCGATCTGGCGATGAAACGATGAAACGAAATTCTATTCTATTAGCATATACGGTTGAGGGTTCGGCATTGCTTAATAAAGATTATGATAAAATTCTGTTGATACAAAGTGAAGATTTCAACGTGTACTTTGCATCGGAACAATCAAAATTATTAATAGAATTTTTTAGAAGTAAATTAAGATTGGAAATGGTAAATAATCTTAATGAAGCGACAACATGATCTGGAACAACTCTCGATGCAGTATTTGCAAGACATTTAGACAAAATTGAATCAAGAATATTTATACCATTTTTTGGCTATCATAAGCCAATTATTTCAATAATAGAATTATAGAAAATTTAATGTCATAAAGTGTCAATGAAAATCCGAAAAAAATTAAAGAATGATGTTTCACTTCAGCCATGTGGTATAAACACCAATTTTTTTGTATATAATTCTCCTTCATGTGTGCAAATGTCTTCGTAGCCTGATAGATTGTTACAATTATTCTTTACCTCGAATACAGTTTTATAGAAACGATACCAGCAATTCTGTGAATATAATAGAATGGTCAATTGCCTCAACTGTTTCCTTGCCATTTTAGTTGAACTTTCAGTTACACGTTCTGCCAACGTTGACCTCGGTATTAATTTGCATCGTTTATGTTACATTCAGTAACGATTTCAATGCATCATTGGAAAGATGTACAGCAATCTTTGTAGCAAATTGCATTATATTTGTACAAGGCCGATAAAAATAGATTTCAATACTTTAACCCCGTGAACCCAGAGATCTGCATTTTGTGTTAGGGAGAGAATACAACTACTATCTTTAAATCCAGCGTATTAAAATTATCTGAATAGTATTTTCTAAATAGATAAATCACCATTTTTAAAGTTGAATAGAAAAATTACCGTGTTCAAAATTATAAGCAACTTTTCTTTTAAATTAGAAGAAACAGTTTATTCAGATTCGTATGAAATTAGATCATTATCTTTCCTTTCGTAATTGCAAAAGATTTTCTATATATAAATATGAAAGTTCTAATTTTTTAATCGATACTTCTAACAATTCTCTTCCTACATTTGGTACTATTACTTACCCATGAAATATTTACACCCTACTTTTTCACATTATGTATCTATTTACTATAATATCTTTCTTGTTTTGAGAATAATAATTCTTGTTTGAAATTTTCCTTCATTATTTTAAGAATTTCTGGAGGAAGTGTTTTACAATCGTGTACTGTGGATCCACGAATCATTTGAACACTAAATTTCCAATTCTCGAGAATGTTCTTAAACATAGTACTTGAACCATGATGATTTCGTTAAAAAAATAATACAGTAATAAATTTCGACTCATTTTAAAACTCCAAGCACCTACTTTTGCAGACCAGCATTCATTTTTCTCTAAAATATTTTTACATGATATAGCAGGTAAAACATTTAGCACACGTTTTTGTCCAAAAGTGTTACAAATTTTATCGTCGCTAAAAGTATCTAGACATTTTTGAAGTGAAACTTCTTTAGGCGCGTTAGGCGCGAAACCTGGACGCGGTAGTCCTAAAACCTCGACGCAGTAGGAGTAAAACCGATCTGGCGATGAATCGATTTAGTATAACCTCGACGCGGTAGGAGTAAAACCAATCTGGCGATGAAATGATGAAACGATGAAACCATGAAGCGATGAAACGATGAAACGAAATTCTATTCTATTAGCATATACGGTTGAGGGTTCGGCATTGCTTAATAAAGATTATGATAAAATTTCGATGATGCTAAGTGGAGATTTCAACGTGAACTTTGCATCGGAACAATCAAAATTATTAATAGAATTTTTTAGAAGTAAATTAAGATTGGAAATGGTAAATAATCCTAATGAAACGACAACAAGATCAGGAACAACTCTCGATGCAGTATTTGCAAGACATTTAGACAAAATTGAATCAAGAATATTTATATCATATTTTAGCTACCACTAGCCAATTGTTTCAATAATAGAATCATAGAAAATTTAATGTCATAAAGTGTCAATAAAAATTCGAAAAAAATTAAAGAATGAAGTTTCACTTCAGTTCACTTCAATTTTTTTCTGATTGAAACTATTACAGATTTGGAAAATGAGTCGTCCTCTTTACAAACGACTATTTAAAACTTAACTACGATTTTTTTGGCTGTTTTATAGAACAAAACTGAGGAACAAATTTGCAGTGTACCTTCTATTTAAAGCTTAATAAATCGACTAGAAAAGATTGTAGATCAAGTTTTGGGCATTCGTTGTAAAGGAAGAACTTCAGTTTTCAAATCTACAGTGGTTTCAATAACGATAACATTTTTTAAATATTTTTACAAACTTTTCAATTTGTAATATTTTGGATCAAAAAAGCGTCTTGAGTTTCCTAGTTAAAATGGTTCAGGTATATTGCTGTACTATATTTTTGCTTAACGTAATTATCATGGTTCAAATATCGACAATTTCTCGAGACTGTTCAAATACTTTTTGGTTCCACTGTAGATAAGTACTAAGAATCTCTTCTGTTTCAACTTTTGTCCTGAAATGTACACAAACAAATATTTCATAGACAATACTTTGTGGAAAATCGATATTTCCCAACCATCAAACATGTGTATTTCTTTGAATTGAAAGTGTGACATCTGTAACGGAGTGGTAGTGCGTCCTTCTATGCAATTGCACGTATTACATTTTTAGAAATCTTCTCGAAGATTATACACTTCTCTTCAATCTCCGTACTTACACCAGTTAGTATAAAATTATCTTCCAAGATAATTTCACGTTGTTTCTCAACAGGCATCTTCGATCCTCTCTATAGTTGACAAATGTTTTCCCATGCGAACCCCGATGTTCTCCAGGTTCGTGTTTCTGTATCCTTTCTTTGAGTTGCCTCATCATCGATAGTTGCTTCTCAGACATCCTCTAATTTTCGTTTCTTGTCGAAGTACGTTGCATGCGATATTTTCTACCTTTCCTTTAAGATTCTACTTCTTTGTTCGGGTTTCCCTGTTCGCCGCTCTGTTCGTGTCGGTCGATGTGTCGATGTTCCTCGGACAGTGTCAATTACATTCGGTCGTTTGTTTCTTCTAGTCCGCAGAACAAGAATATTAGCTTTGCCCGTTATTAAACGGCGTCCTCTTCGTTCGTAAGACTCGTGAAGAGAGATCACTGCGAAGTGAACGCGAAAACCGTAGCTTCATTCCTAGAAATCCCACCACGGTTTCGTGACACGGTGTTCAACTTGTTTTCGCTTCCCTTTCCTCTCCTTCTTTTATTCTCCTTGCTAAAGATACCGTGAGAAGCAATGGTTGCAGTCGAGAACAATACTCACCCTGATAAAGGTTCTTCCAATTTTACAGCGTAGAAAATGGCATTTTTGTTACGTATTCCGACAACTTTATATCTTAACAGTTTATCTACCACGCAACTTCCAAGTAGTCCGTCTGCATTCGATGATCATCAGTTGAGAATTTCTTCATGAATTGTCCAAAAGCGACAGCAGTTTCGTTCATAAATTATTATGTAAAAGAAAATTATTGAGCTTCTTTTAGATACAGCTCAGTCATTAAAAAGTCTGTCTTAAGTGGTCTTCGATAGATAAAATGTTGAAAACATAAGTTTGATGTGTAGACTGCAGATCTTTGTGCAAAATCAAAATTTTCTGATACCATTGCAACATATAATTCATTTTAGTTCGGGTGGCAGATACACTCATAAGTATAGATGAAACCTTTGTTCGAATTTTAAATTTTAAACAATTACATCGGTTGATTTTGTAGCTAACATGACTTTGTATAAAACTCTGGCGAATCAATCATTTTATAATTGTACATTAGACGATTCTCAAATGTGGTATCATTAGATCAAAAGAATGTAGATTGCTCGACAATTATAAAAGTATAATGGAAATAAAATTTTATGAGTAATTTATTCAAATTGGTATCGAGGAACATGTTTTCCTTACTGTGATAGAAATTGAATAACATCTCATCGAATTTAAAGTTCTAGTAAAATTTGATTAAATGTTTTATCATACCGCGGTTTTTATGATTAAAATTATTACAAATCCAAAATTTTATTTATGTAATTCATTAGTTTCATTTACAATTGCCTCAGAAAACAATTATATTTAATCATAGTGGTACATTTTTTTATCTACCGCTTATAAACAAAAGCAAAACAAAACTTTTTGTCCATTTTGGAGCGACCGTAAGTAAGTAAACATAGCCAAATCGATATTATGTATTGAATATTTTAATCAAATTAATAGCAGATGCATTGTCCTCTTGGTATTCTACTGACTAATTTCTGATTTTATTACATTTTTACAAATACTTTTTATTTTCTATCATTTCTTGATAGATTTCACTTTAAATGTACTATCGGATTAAAGTCAAAGTTTTTAGGAGGCTACTACATTAACTCAATATTATTTTCTTCCAAAAATGTCACTGTAATAATTAGACAGCGGATCTTTATGTAAGATAAACATTTTCTAACTCAATTACAAGAACCAGAATTTAAATGAAAATGTGTTTCCTTTGCTAATAGTGTTACTAAATTGAGGAGATGCCTTCACAGTTTGGTGTTTCCATGAAGTCCGCGGTCTAGTGACAATGCATCTTGTAGTTTAATTCTTTAGAGATGTCTCTGTAAAAACTTATGTTAGAATTCATAATATTTTCGAAGTTATTGTCAAAAATACGAACAATTTTTCCAGTAAAACGGAACATGTGGATTTGAATACCTACTATTTTCCATAAAATAATTTTCTTCACTGAATATGGATCAGTGGATAACCATATGTTTTTAAAAGAAAACCTGATTGGAATTTTTGACTTCAGATAAACTGGAAAGTATTACAGATATCAAGTCAACCGCCATTGAAGAAATTATGCTGAGCGTAGTAATCCTAGAAAAATTTTGACAATTTCAGCATAAAAATCAATATTACATTTGTAATCACATTCCAAATTATTTCACGAAAAAAAAGAACTTTCTCCCGGTAAAACAATCAATTTTAGAATGAAAGCGTAGCACGATTCAGTTGTTATTATTCTATCATAAAGTATTGAAGTTTGCAGATTGCAAACATTCATTCAGTACGAATGTATCGATCACATCCATTGTTGTAAATTCAGGCATTGTTATACAATCAGCATGAATGTATTAAACATACCCATTCATCATATCCGTTTGTAAGAAATGGTAACTATTCAAGTCTAAATATTCTATTTAACTGGAATAATTGTTCGTACTTTTGGCAATAACTTCAAAATATTATAACTTCATACCCAAGATTTTATATTGTCATGTCTAAAGAGTTAAACTACAACTAACTTCGTTGTGTGCACTAATTTTCCCTACTGTATTGTACACGGTGTAAAGAAATTATACATCGCGACTATCATAGAGTGATTCTACACATAAGAAAGGTGCCGCCAAAATTAACCTTGGCCTTGAATTTCAAGGTCAAAAGGTCAACAATTTTTTTTATTACATGGTATTCTATTCCTCACAAGAATAAAAAGTGGAAAAAAAACCTTGGGGCAAAACTCAATCGTTTTCATAAAAAATTATGGTAGTTTTTTCATTATCAAACCGATTTTATTACGGAGTTTGTACAGCGTGCTATTGATGAAGTCATTGAAAATTATAATTTGGCACGTGAAATATATCGAATATATTATATATATATACATATATATACATATATATAATATATATATATATATATATATATAAAATCAGTTTGATAATGAAAAAACTATACCATATTTTTTTAAGAGAACGATTGAGTTTTTAATCGTAGTTCCTTTTGCACATTTTATCCTTATGGCGAGTAGAATACCGTGTATTAAAAAAAATTGTTGACCTTTTGACCTTGAAATTCAAGGTGAATTGCTGCACCTTTCTTAGAGCAATTTCCACCAAACCGAGGGTGTAGAATCACGCTATAGTAGCAGCGATATATAATTTTTTTCATCGTGTACAATAATTACAATTGTCAAGTTTCGTCAACGTCCTTAGAAGATTTGGATTATTTAGTCTTAAATTATATACTTAAAGGTATCTGAAAAAATACAGAATTTTAGAAAGGTCCTAGTATGATAGTTCGAAATTGCAATAAACACTGTTCTACTTAAAAGTTAATATGAAAACTTCAATTTGTGCAGGTGGCTTTAATTATTCGAACAGCCACTGTACATTCGTTTCCCTGCAAATTGCGTTTGTTAACTCGCTGACGAAGATAACTGTAGCAACTCGCAACGAAAATATCCAACAGCAGCGGCGATCTGCGCAGCCCGGAACGCGTTAAACTAAATTTATCGGTAACAGTAAACCACGCTCGCAGCCATCATCCCCGAGGCAGAAGTCAATTTTCCAGTTCGAGGACTCGTCTAATTCACGTGTCCCCCCGACGTAATTGTGATCGTGTACGAAACAGTTATAGATCTTGGCTGGAGAGGATCCGGAAGGACAGACCGCCGTTCCTGACGATCGTTTCGCTGGAGCTTCCAGACTCCCCAATCCCTTTGATCGAATCTCAGGCAAATTCACGGTCGAAGTCCGAGGAGACGAGCGAATCCACCGAACCCAAGGACGACATCCTGGCCGAGCTTCTGGAGAAGGTCACGGCAAACAGCGACGGGAGAAAGAAGGCATCTCATGGTGGAAGGAAGAGGTCCTCGAGGAAGTCTCGAAGCGAACGCAAAAGGGGCGAGGAGCTCGTGGAATGTACGAAAGGAGTTCCAACCCTCGAAGAATGCACGAAGAACATTGTCGAAGGTCAATACAAACTCCACCGTTTTGGCGAACGTTTACTCATTGGCATTCCTGGTATTCATGAAAGCATAAGGGAACCTACGTTACCGAGCGACCATTGTTTATAGAGTTCCTTTGATCCTCTTGATCATCGCCAACCTCCATATTAATGAATCAGTTTGGGATCAAATCAATTTTCTTTATAGGGACTGATCTTCTTCTATATTCTTCTGTTTCTATTATCGGTTTTCGTTAACCTTTTATTTTTAAAGACCAATTAAGCCTTGAGCTGTTTTGATTCATTTTGAAAACGCGTATATGTGTGTTTAACTATTTTTAAGCGATGACGTATGAACTCAACAGAAGTATGTAAAGTTAAAATAAATTATAAGGAAATGTCAAATTTTACCATTTGTTTTTTCGTTGTAGAATTTACATTTTAAAGATTCATTAGTTTTATTTAAAGAATTTAAAATTAGATTAATTTATAAACAAAAAAATAATCAAATATTTCGAGAAGAAAAGTTAGAAATTAAAAATGTAAGCTATTTTTAGAGAAAAGAATGGTGTCATTGTTTCTTGATTGTTGCACTGGCTTCATTAACTTAATCGTTTCGTTGCGTTTACTAATGTTTAGTTAATTATCACCGATATGTTAAAATTTCGAATACATGTGTAGTTCTACTTTTTTAATTCAAATGCACTGTATATATTTAATAATAAACAATTAGCACTATACAATTAGCACTGTATATATGTATATATGTATATATGTATATTCAATAGTAAACTAATATTACTATTTTGAGGGATAAGCCAATGCATAAACTTCCATTACTCGTAAGTCTTTTATTTTTATTGATTTAAAGTAACAATATTGACTAACAATAAATTTTATGAATAATACAAATACATGTAAGTATAACTAAAAAGATCCTAAAACTAGTCAAAATTAATTTGAGATAGATAATACTTTGCAAAATATTTGTGGAAGGTACCTATCATGTTGTTTATAATTTTTTTTTAAACATCAATAGCACAATTTAATACATTAAACAATATCGAGTAACATTTTAATGTTCATACCTCCGTTAAATATTCTAATTTTAATTTAAGAATAATTAAAAAAGAGAGTGGGAAATGTTTTATTTTCCTGAAGCCTTACAGCAAAGGGTAGAACTATCTTGATATAATTAAATGTTTCATTTATTTTGTCCATGGAGTTTGAAACAGAGACTATAAATACAGATATTGTATTAGTAACTCGAGCGATTTTGAAATAATTAAATAAACGTATTTTTATCGAATGTCATAATACTATTTCAAAATTTGTGATATTTTTATTATTATTTATTATTTATTATCTATTTAATATAAACACTGCTGTCGACTAAGACACATTAGTTTACAATAGAAAAGTTTTGTCCTTTGTCAACGAATTGTAATTCTCTTATTACGTTGAGGCTACACAGGTTGCTTGCACGCAGGAGCACGACCATTGCGCCTATTCAATGCAACCCATTCGACACTTCTCAATTGTGAATGTCGATGCGATACAAAATGCATGTGTCTCAAATTAGTTCTATATGATTAAGTAACAAGTTTTAGTATGTATAGAAATTATAGTGGTATCAAAAGTTCTGCCTTTACAACTTTTATATTAGAGTGATGATCATTACTCATTACCTACATTTCCATAGCACTAAACATTTATTTAACTCTATTAGACATATTTAATATAATTTAACTTAATTTTAACATTTTTATTTATTCCAACTAAGTAAAAATTGAAACTTTTAACAAATTTGAATTTTGAAAATTGTTTTACATTGGACTGGATGTATCACAAACAAATTAAAGAGCAGTGAATACAATGTATAATAATAATAAATAACAAACCGAGAGACGCTAACGAACATCGATATCGGATACAAGGCAATAAACTATTTTTGACAAATCTATAATATATTTATGGCACACTTGCAACTAAGAATATTAAATTGAAATTATTCCATAACCATTATTGTTTCTACATTGGTTCTGAATTGATTCTGAAATCGACACTTATATTGACTTTTCTATAATTAATACGCCCAATTATTCCAATAAATATTTATAACAAGAAATCGAATCTTATATTTATTAACTTCCTATCCAGAATAATATAGTGTGTGTTAATGTGAAAAATACATAACTGCTTTATTTATTTCAACGGTTTCTTAAAAATTAATGACATATAGGTATAAATGTATCTTCACTTTCTATTACAAAAAGTGTGCACATAATTAAAATAGCTGCAATAATTTACAACACAAATCAAGGAATAATCGATACAAGAATCAATTTTAGAATTGTTTCGGAACCGATACAAAATTTAAAAAATAGTGGTTATGGAATCTATATGGAATCCGAAGTAAAAACCATAAGTGACATGGGTAATAGTCGTAATATTTGGTCTTTCATAATTAGACTGCGGATTTTTTGCATTTATTGCAAAATGAATAGGTGAAACACAAAATAGAAGAAATATCAAGTTAATTTAATATTAGTGGTGCATTATTTACGACTCATCAAAATTATTAAGAAAAAAGAGTAATTTCTATGTAACTCCTATTTCTGGTAATTGGTGACCTAACCCAGACAATTTTTATTTTGTATAAACATTAGTAGTCTATTCACAACAGTTATTCAGACTAAACGTTCTTCATTGCTTCTTCAAAGTTCGTTGTCTTGAATGGACTATAATAAAAACTGATTTTCAAATTTAATAAAAAATATCGCTATTATTTTTAGGACAGTTTCAAGTATAAAATGAAATAAGATTAAATAAATGAATAATATGAATTAAATAAAATTGCCAGTGTTATTTTTAGACTCCGGATGCTTATGCAAATGCACGTTTTTATAAAATACAGATAAAGTAATGGGACTAAGGAGCAAATATTTTTCGTGATTAGGAGGTTTTAAAAGTAAATTTCTTGCATAATGTATATGCTTTCGTTCATGCTCACGTTGAATGTCCATGTTAAACTAATTTAACGTATCATCTATATCTGTAAATTTATTCCACATAACAGCTATAAGAACACACTTCCAAGAGTGTGTACAAGTAATTTATACTAATTATAGACCACAATAAAGTATATTTTCACAATTTTGAATCATTCATTGAGTGTTAGACAATAAATTTGAAATTCACTTTACATTTCAGATTTCAGTGGTAAAGTCAGACTAGTTTATTAGTGTTTTGAATATTTAAAAAATGCTAGAAGTTCGAAAGCGTAAAACATTATTAATGAAAAGTTATATCAGTGGCGATGAGAATTTCGTTATTGATGAAAATTAGGGATGCAGTATTTATTGTCGAAACCGTAATAAAAATGTGAAATGCATCAACATCAAGTATTTCGAGTATATTTGCATATTTTTCGTACATACACATTTGCATATTTTTCGTGCATAAATGCCACATGCTTCTTATATATTTCTCGTGCATAAACATCCGGAGCCTAGTTATTTTACAACAATACAATATAAGAGTAAAAGACTTTGTCCATGCGGCACCAAAATTTCCAATTAAATTCTTCACTCGATTTAACGTTTCAGGCCCGCACCGTCAACGATTGTCGGATCTCGATCTCCACGGTATCGCGGACTGCATCTGTTCCGAAATGTTAGAAAATTACCGTCCTCGAATCAATAAGAAACGGGAGTCGCGATCTCCGAGTCCTGAAATTACTCGCATCATTCGGATCGCTATGAACTATCACGACCATTTGAGTTCCGGTATTCGAGACGAGAAGGAACCAGAGGAGAACGGAAGATCGAAACCGGAAACAAGTCGAAGGGATGCTCAGGTGAAAAAGCAAGTGCTCAAGGAGGACGGTTGTTGCAGCAATGTGAACGACGCTTTAGATTTCACGCTGAATTGCTGCAGCGTGCAACTGACATCCCGTGGCACAAACGCCAAGCCTGTAGTGGGTGGTGGAACGCAACAGGCATCAGAAACGCGGACTTATTCTGCTCCCGCTTTTGTCCATAAACCCTTTTATCCGTAAATTTCAACACGTTCATTAACTAGTTTATATTATTCTCTTTCCCGATACGTTGATTTTTTTGCTTCTCGGCACACTCGCACTTATACTGTGCCGACGATAAATACGAATTAATTGCACATTGATTACAAGATTGTAAACTTTATACATTTATGACAAAATTGAATTGATATGCTTTGAAATAGTAAAAAGATTTAAAGAATTTAACACGTTGTCTAGCGGCGATTATTTCATGATTTATGAAAGTATGTAGTCTATGACTCAGGATTTTTTAACAGATCCATCAACAGCAATGGTAACTTCAATCGTGAACCAACATCTCACTCCCAGCAACGTAATCCAACAATTTCATTTGAAATTATTATCTAACAGAAGAAACTTCCTTTTCTGGTATAATACAATTATTGAAAGTCCTACTAATAGGCTTCCGGTATGTAAAATGTTAAGAATATCAATATATTGCCTATTAAAATTATTACAAAAAGAAAAACATTTCTATATAGCTTCTATCTCTTGCTATCAATGCAGACAATTTTTATTTTGTGCAAAGATCTAATGGCTATTAATTACGTATGAATATGTTTCCCTTGAATGTACTGTTTGCTATGTTTTTCAAGTGTTCCTTTCTCTGTTCATTATCAACTACTGCATCCAATACCATCTTTTTCACCATTAATTATCTCTTTTTGTGTTTCCCAGTTTCCTTAATCTCCAGCAGGTTTCTCCTGAAAGTTGCGACGTTTCTCTCCCAGACTTGCATACTCTAAGAAGTTTCTTTTAGTCCCGATTCCTATATCGATTTGCTTCTTACTCATTGCAGCATATAAATCTCGTTATCATTTTCAGTTTCTTCCCTTCACCGTTTTACTGTAGATACTTCGGTTTACCCTCCTGCATTTCTTAGAATCTATTGGTTTCAATTCTTCTAACTTATTTCTTCTTTCTTTTTTTTGTCTTAATCTTCTCTGTTGATAATCTTCATTTCAACATCATCCCTTGCTTTCGTAACACATTTATAATAATGAAAATTAGCGTTTGGCCAGTGTAGCAGTCATAAATATAAAAGTCTTCATTAACGCTAAGTATAGAAAGTTCAATAGATCCCAGTGTAAGGTCTTGTCAAATAAATAACATAAATTCTGTCATGAGCCGTCATCCAGTTGCAAATTTAAAAAATACATAGTCAGTCAGATAATTGATGGCACACACTTTAAATCAGAATAATGAAAGAAAGAATTACGAAAAAAATAGTGACAGTGGCTTTATACGTGTACTACTGCTCAGTATGTATACATGAATCTGCAAAAGACATTGTTAAAATTTTCGTTACTAGCCCAAATAGAGAAGTTGTAAAAAAGCAACTTTTAGTATTTTGTCCAAGCGCAATTTTTCCAAAGTTTTCATTACACGTCATCTAGTAAAGTAATCCTTCTAGCTGGGTAGAAAAACTGAAGTCGTTTGGTCCATTTATAAAAAAGGTATTCTGATTTTAAGTGAGTGCTATCAATTATATGACTGAATAAATAGGCGAATGATTAAACAAATGAGTAAGTAACTAAATGGTAAATAAATATATAAATAAAGTAACCGAGTAAATTATTTGAATACTATATTCTCTTATATTCTTGTATATTCTAGTATATTCTAGTATATTCTAGTATATTCTTGTATATTCTAGTATATTCTAGTATATTCTAGTATATTCTAGTATATTCTAGTATATTCTAGTATATTCTAGTATATTCTAGTATATTGTAGTATATTCTAGTATATTCTTGTATATTCTAGTATATTCTTGTATATTCTACTATGTTTTATGACGCAAACACAGAGCATGAACAACACTTTTGTTGCAAAAATGTATCTGCATTCTGAGTAGAGTAAGAAAACCAAAGCAACTGTTCTTCATTAAGAAAGTAGAACGGAAAATATCGAAAAGAAAGGGTGATTAATTTACATATTTTTTATAGCTATTTGCTCGCTAAATCTAAAGAGAGATAGATTAGAAGCTTATAATGCCCTGAATGAGTTCAAATGTATGTGTTGAAGTATATGGTAGTGAATACGAATACTTGTTTGTGTCTATAACACATGTACATAATTGTTTTCTGATAACGTTAAAGATTGATTTTAGAAATCGTAATTTTATAAAAATAAATTCTGGTAATAGCCTTTGTATTTAGCCATCACCATGGATTCCTCGTTTAATAAACTAGATAAATCCTTTCCTACTTGCAGCCATTTTACGCTATGCACCAACAACCTTATATAGCAAAAATAGCTGCATTTATTAATAAATATATGTATGTAGAAAAGACAGGATCCCTCGGTCCGCATGCTTGCACTAAAGAGAGTTTTGTTCATCCGTGCAACGCACGGTTAACCATTTTGCTTTACCGAAAAAAGTTTCGAAAGTTTTTCAAAATCATTGCTGTGAATGCAGAAAATTCACGCTGAATTTATCAGAGCCTAGTAAATGCCCAGTGATTCGAGAGATAGGAACTAGCTGGAGAAATATATTTGAACATTTTTTAATATATTATTGCGCTGGCTTCGGCTCCGCCTCGCCGGTGAACACATTTTTATTAATAAACCTAAAACAGAACACAACGGTTTATTTACAATAGCAAAATAACTACCAGTCTTTCATTGTACAAAGATCTTTTCACGTCTTCTCTTTCAGACGTCTCGAATCGGTCTGACGACCTTCTTCTTGTCAACAATTTCCTGTCCAATTTCATCGATCGAACGGCTTCTCTGCGATATGTTCAGCATACCGCAGGGAGAAGACAACTTCATGAATGTCGCGATTCCATATCATGGTAACAATATTTTACAATTTTCTTTCTTCAAATTAGAGCAGAGAGTACTGATATCTGTATATTGTTTTAATTTTTCATTCATTGGTCGTTTGTCTCAATTATTGTTAAATCCTATGCAAGACTTTTTGTACAAACTATAACCAACATTAAATATTGTTGGAATTGCATTCGGGAATGTAGAAACACATTGCTTGTTTACATTGTATATTTTGTTATATGTTTTTATGCATTTATTATATATATATGCATTGTAGCAATTGACAGTTCAATCTTTAATCCATCCGTGTCAAGTTTATTTGTTTAAATAGTAAGCTACAAATTTTTCAATAAACACCTGTTTCAATACACTATAAAGTGCTCAAAGGAAGGCACAAACGGCTAATATTTTGAGTGTTGCAATAAACATTTATAGTACCGTGACTATATGCATTTATATCGAGCAGTACAGCGCAGCGTATAGACTCGTCGTATGACTCGAATGGGTTGGGTTACCTATTAGGGGTCGATGCGGCCACTCAAATGTATGCTAATAATTAATTAATATGTAACTATTAATAATATAACTATTTGTTGATTTAGATGACATTTTAGTATCTCACTACATTCCTATTTACCAATTAGGTAGAGATGAATATTAAATATATGAATTAAATTATATCATATCACTATATCATATCACTATTAATAATATAACTATTTGTGGATTTAGATGACATTTTAGTATCTCACTGCGTTCCTATTTACCAATTAGGTAGAGATCAATATTAAATGTATGAATTAAATCATTTAAAGCACATTTTGAAAGTGCATTTCAGTGTCAATGTGTACATACAGTAACCGTGAAATCACAAATTAACGCGGCACTGGTGCACAAATATTCATGTGATGAAACAGCATTTATACGATGTGCAATATATTTCACTTCTTTATGCTTCGTTTGCTTCTAATGCCACTGCTGTACATAACAATAACTGTAAGTATTCTATTATACGTACTCTATTTCTATTAGTAAGTAAATACATTTCAAAATGGAATATTTATGAGTAAAATCTAATTGATTGTAATTAATAATATACGTATACATTGAGACAAATGACTCATAAATTTAAAATATAATAAAATTTAAAACAAAATTGAGTCAGTAGGCAGGATTCGAACTCTGGTCTTCCGCATGAAAATACATGATACACTACCACGCGCCGGCTCAAGAGCAACAAGTGTAACCTGGAAAGAATAATGTATATATTTTACTGAAGCAATGAAACTATAATCGTTAATATCTCGAGAACTATTGAGTATCTGCCCTTATAATGGTATATATTCGTAAACAGGAGAACGGGACCTATAAGTGTGCAAAGTTTCAACAAAATCGGTGTCCCGAAGGTCTTGGGATCTCCTTGTGAGATGGGAAGCAAGTGTTCACGGACTCTTCAATATCGTGATCTTGGTGGAAACCCCGACAACCGAGGAACATTTTCAGATACAGGAACAGATGAAAATCACGGGAAGTCTGGGCTGTCATGAAGATGATCGAATTCAAGAAACAGATAACAGACCGCATCCCACAGGCGGCGGCAGGTTCCTCGATTTTCTTGAACATCTTAAACAGACACAAGTATGCGTAGACACGGCCTGACTGTATCAAAATTTCATCTCTGGCTTACCAATAAATAAAGAATCATCAATACAAATGTGCTTAACTGCGATTACAGCGTTGTAATACCTGTTAACGAAATTTACTTTTTTGTTATGCCTCGTATGTAAAGTGTCGTATTTTATTCAACTCTATATAGGAGAATATAATTACCATTTTTGCAACTTACATTAGGATGTTCAGTCCATCCAGCACACATCGTTCGAAGGCGCCGTGAGTCCATCAGTTGGCATGGTATCGAGCACTCGAATTACCGTGACACCGTGGCGGCGTAGCAAAGAGGAATTTGGCCGTAGGATCGATCTCTCATCGCGGGAACATCCGAATTAAAGGAATTCCGGCGCGGCGGCCGCGGATGCTCTCTCTGGCTTCGGATTCTATTCCGGCCTGCCGTGGAAAAAAGCGCGCGGCCCCTTGCTTTCAAGCCGGGAAGACACTCGGCAGACGAGCACGGAATCATGAATCTCTCGCGCGGTAATAAATCGAAAATCGTTGCTTCGATTTCCACGAACCCGCACACCGACGTGCCACCAACACGTTGCTGGCCGCGCCCAGTTAGCCTATTAATTAGCTCGCCTAATAAATCGCGACTGACTCTGGGACCGGGATGGCGAGAGGGCGGTGGTAGGGAGCGACTAAAAGAGAGGAACGCTGAGAGAGAGAGAGAGAGAGAGAGAGAGAGAGAGAGAGAGAACGAACGCTAACGCGGCGTGCGGCGTTAGGCATCGTTCGTCGGTGTAGAAGAAAGAAAAGGGTACCACGGAGTGGACGAAGAAGAGAAGCATCGTACGAGTTTTCGTCTCGCGGTGGACCAACACAAGAGATGAGAATCGTTAGTCTAGGCTGGCCCCTTGGAAGGCCAAGCCAGCCCAAACCGGGTGAGAGAAGTTGGCCGGGTTCTCTCCTCTTCGTCCCTCTTTTTCTCTTCTCTTCTCCTGCTCCTCTCCCCGTTGCTCGCGCCTCCCTCGCGCCCCCATCCTCCTCCTCCTCCTGCCGATCGTGGAATTTTTATTTTGTCTGTGCTGTGTGCGCTGCTCCTTCGTAGGGCGAAAATGGTTCATGGCCGTTTCTAACCGCCGATTTCGCCGCGAATCCTGCCAGGAGGATCGACCTCTGTTCTCGATTCTCTCTTTAATTTTCTTCCTTCCCAGGAACATTTCCCTTTACTTCGAGATCCTACGACTCAATAGTATCCTGCCCGCAATTGATTTTCCTTTTTCAGTCAAGCGGCACTGTTTCTATTATCGAGTGATTAGGCTTTCAAAGGACAGAAGAGTCGCGCACTGGTCGGCTTGAATAGACTGTAGGATCTGGATACTAAAACCTGGATCACTGTTGCAGTCAGTTTTGCCTGGAAGAAGAAATCTGGGTTTAATCATACTTTCCGTTGAAAAGATGCACAATGATTGGGATCCATATTAATATTTCAATATTTCAAAGCAGAATTATTGAACCGAACTGTTTGTAATGTGGCTGTAATGAAAAAATTGGTGTGTGATCAGACCACATGGCTGAAATGAAACTTCTTTCTATAGTCTTTTTTCGAATTTTTATTAACACTCTATGACATCTAATTTTCTATGATTCTATTATAGAAACAATTGGCTTGTGATAGCTAAAAAATGATATAAATATTCTTGATTCAATTTTGTCAAAAAGTCTTGCAAATACTGCATCGAGAGTTGTTCCTGATCTTGTTGTGGCTTCATTAGGATTATTTACCATTTCCAATCTTAATTTACTTCTAAAAAATTCTATTAACAATTTTGATTGTTCCGATGCAAAGCTCACGTTGAAATCACCACTTAGCATCATCGGAATTTTATCATAATCTTTATTAAGGAATGCCGAACACTCAATCGTATATGCTAATAGAATAGAATTTCGTTTCATCTTGTCATCGTTTCATCGTTTCATCGTTTCATCGCCAGATCGGTTTTACGCCTACCGCGTCGAGGTTTTGCGCCTAACGCGCTTAAAGAAGTTTCACTTCAAAAATTGAATATTGAGTTTTGTAGTTGTTACAGGCCAAAAGTTGAGAGAAATTGCGATTTCAACATTGTTAACTCAATCATTTATAACTCGTAACGATTTTAACCTATCTCGGCGACATTTTCTGATTGTTATAACTACTCTGCGGATTTTTATAGAAACTCAATTTTTAATGGATCTTTCTACAAATACCAGGATGAGGAAGAAGTTCAATTTATCAACTACAGAATTCTTTGTGATAAGAATAGTGTAAACTTGTCATTAATGATTGTTATTCTGCCTGGTTTCTTGTATTTCAAAAATGTATAAATATTATAAATATGTAAAGATCCGCAGTCTAGTTATAACTGATACAAATCTATTAAAGCAATGTTTTAAATTCCTAATGGAGACCTCAAAAAATTGTGCAAATTATTCAAATTTTCTTTTCTGTGTGTCCCATTTAGAAAAGTAATGCTTCTAACTTCTCAAAAAGAGTTAAGTCGTTTCATTCAATTTTAAAAAAGTTATTCTATTTCAAAAGCTGTTCGAATATTAATATAACACTGCACGTGTTGAGTAAATAATAACTGTTTATACCGGTAAGTGAGAATTTGGTGTTGTTTCATTAATTGTATATTAATTTTAGCCCAATACAGATTACAAAATATTGAACCTAAGTTTTGAGGTGGACAACTAACTTGCGTGCATAAAAAATTATTTCTGATGCTTGGTCTGTAAAAAAAATATCTTTTCTTTACAGTGAAAACAATTAATTGACATCAATATTACTAACACGGGTGACAGTAAGTAATCTTCGTTTTAAATATATTTCATGCAATATGTAACGCATTATACCTACTTCCCTTAGTTTACGAACAATTGAATGTAACAACATTCATCCGAAAAGCACGCGAAGATTTAAAAGAGTTCGTGTTTCAAGTAGTCGAACAGAATACAGTCTCACAGAATAAGGATAAAATAGATGCAGTGTCGAATATTTAAAAAATATATCTCTTTAGCGAGACATCTTTAAACTTAATAATAGAATTACAGTATTTTCAACATGAAGATGGTATCACAAATGGATCTATATCCTAACCACCCTAATTACAACTTCAGATTCCCAAGATTAGAATGTCCAAAAACTTTGACGACTTAACCCTCATCCGTCCCTCCCTTTGATTCATTTTTCCCGTAAAGGCTGATGTTATTCTGCCAGTTGTACAACAATTGATCTAAAACGTTGTGACTTTTATTACTTTAACATGACATATATATTTATTATTATTAATAACAAAACATGTGACAAAAATATAACAACATTTGTTACGAAAAGTGGTGTGTCGATCTGACGCACCTAATTCTCACGTTTTTTTCAAATGCTTTGACGGCTAGTTCATTGTTTTGTGATTGTCAAACGACAATTACGCATTGATTGTACAACCCCTTCAGAATGCAGCTCGACATGTATAGCTTTGAATATCAAAAGTTGACGTGAATTTGAAGAAGAAAAGAAGAGATATTATGTATGCTCTTCGTTGTTTTCGAGACAATGCTAGGAAGATTAACATGGAAACAAAGAGAAGTCGAACACGTGCGAATGAAATCGAGAAATACGAATATGCGAGGAACACGTAACGTAAATATTTATTACTTTATTTTCAATAAAATAATTAGCAAACTTAATTCTTTATCGTTCCATTACATTTGGTGCTTCATCATCGTGTCAATTTGACACACGAGGGACACAGTATGTTGCGAAAATGGAAGACACCTGAGAATTAAACTGTTAAATTCGTGGTCACACATTTTCTTCCCGTTGATTCATTTCGAGCCGGAATAATTACTACCCTTCTTGTCAGGATTCCTTCATTTCTACCTCGTCACTCGATCTATATTTCTTCATCGGCTTCGCGTCACTCCTCCTCGATTTTCTTCTCCTTCGTTCCCTTTACTCCATTCACGAAATCGATTAACGTGTCTACTCGATCGAGACGCGCGGCTTGGGGACGCGCGAATGCTGACGAAGTCCGATCTCGCGGTCTCAGAAAACAAAGAGGACTTTGTGCGCCAATCACTGATGAGACCACGGCGCGTTCTACCGCCTCTTTTCTTTACTTTTTTTTTCTTATCCGCGCGGATACGCCACCAACCGGCTAGTGGAGTATAGAAGAGACACGAGAAGGCAGAGCAACGTGCGGATAGGGAATTGGTGTGCTGATTGTCGCGTTAAATTGATGAAAAGAGGATGCAAGGTTCCGCTGGTTAAGTGTTTTAGCGTGGTCGCGGAGCTATCAGCTTGAGCCGTTAATTTCATCTACTTTTTCCTTATAAATAAATTTCTTTATTTATAAATTAGTTTATTTATCATAAACTAGTGATTTGGCGTTGAATTATTTGAAGAGAAAGTCATTACGTTTTGTCCTTTTGTTTATATAGCCGATATTCTTTTATAGAGATGTTTTTATATAATTCCCTCCAGTGGGGCACGTTGATGCATCTCCTATTTGAAGCACATGCTGGTACAGCGTTTAAATTTGCCCTGACTATTTTTCTCTATTTAGTTGGATTATTTTCTTGTATTCCTAGAAAAATGATTTGAAATTACATTAAAAAATAAAAAATGGTAAAATATCGCGTTGTATTTTTGAGACAGCTTATGCCACAATGAAAGGAGATTCATTAGCAATAAGGCAATGTACAAACACAATATATATAGATAAAATTACAATATTAACATATATTAGTAAAAAAGAAGTAGAAATCAAAAATGTATTAATAAAACATAGTGTATATAGAATACTTGCAATCAACTTTGATACGTTTTGCATGTATCAAATAAACAGATTAAAACTTATTTTGGTTCACAGAATTTTTTAGCACATACTTTTACGTAATTAATTGCAGAAATGAAAAACGGAAAAATGTATCACCTTGCTCTGACCTCCCCTACATTAATTGTGTTTGTATGATGTGACTGTTATACGTTGTTTTATAAAAATCAACAGACTGAATATGTTTAGATTTAGTCACGACTATTTAGTTTATTTAATAAATACACTGCGAATCTTTTACAAAATAAAAATTCTCTGTATCAATTACAAGGAAGAGGAGTTGCATAAAAATTAATTTCTTCTCTTAATAATTTGAATAGGTTCTAAATCATGTACCAGCAATATTAAATTCATGTGTTGTTTCTTTTATTTTGTGTTTCACCTACTCATTTTTTGCCATACATGCATAATATTCGCAGTCTACTAGAAACATCTTTGTAATTTCAACAATTATAAAACAAAAAATGTGAAATCGGCCGCTTCTTCGGTCGCGATACGATTAGTGTTACATGATTGAACTCCACAAAAAGATTCACGCTGTGAAAAGCACTAGCAAAAATTTGTACGAGTAAAGAATCCAATGAAACTAATGACTCACAAAATAAGCAAAATTCAGCACTCGAATAAGAGGAGCTCCTTAAAAAATTTTTTTTAGAATAAATATTGGATATATGGCACTAGGCCTTTTTATGATGTAAACAGATAGTCTTGAAGTACAAATGCTTTTTTTAGTTCAATTCTTCTTATTATTTATTCTACAATACGCATGTTTCACGAAATTATGTTTTTTAGACTGGCGTGCACCATAACTAAACAAGAAATCAACCACTTCCACAAAATCTAAAGTCATCACGGAAGTTCGTTGCTAATGACCTGGATGTTGATGCGACGTTAAACTTTACATAAAAAAAAAAACTATTAACGCTACAACTTCAGGCGAACCTCATTCATTTCTTTACATTTTCCGGTAGGCATGGAACCCAATAGTTATGTTTGATTTTTTACTCATAATATTTTCTAAAATAATATAAATTTAACTAAGCTGCCGAAAAAAGTAAATATTCTTCTTAATCCTAAAACTTTTCCAACTTTTCATTTTCTTCTTTTAAAATATGTTCAATCCCAGGAAAAAAGTATCTAACTTTAAGGAAATTTCTCACTTTTTGTGTTTTGATCGCTATGATAAACGCTGTAAAACACGTCGACAATGTTTACACTGCCAAAGTTGTTAAGAGGTCTTGTACATTATACAATAAATGCTAAGAAAAATTGAACAAAAAAAAAACCACTTGTTCTTCAAGACTATCTGTTTACATTTTTCTCTATTCTCTATTTTCTCCTCATCTGTTTATTCTAAAAAAAAATTTTAAATCGCCTGTTTTTATTGCCGTTACACGAGAAGCCCCCCTTAAAGCAGGAAAAGGAGTAGGAGGTTAAGTATAATCAATCGAACAGACAAGTGCCCGAGGCCGTCTGATTACCAGGCTGCGGTACTGTAAATAAACGTAAAATCACCCGAAGAAAGAAGAGCAAACGTGGTTTCGCATCAGGAACAAGAACATCAAAAACATGTCAAACGAAAATTGAAGCAACTATCCGGTTATTGACACGGCAGTAAAACGAACGAATCGAGACGAGCGTACGTAAATCTGCTTAAACGCAAATTGCAGGATCTTTTATAAATAAGCGCTTACATTTATTGTGTCCTTTTGCGGTGGCTAATGACCGAAAGGTAGACATTTCTAAATAAAAAAGAACAGGGGGGAGGGGACAGTGTGTCCTGCACGACGCGTTTTAATTTGGTCCCCGGGCGTTCGAATGAAATGTGTCGGAAATGTCAAGACGACGCTCCAACTTTCACGGGGCCAGGATCCACTTTTCGTATCGGGACTGTTTCCCTTTACGGGCCATTAGAATCGCTCGAAGCTCCAATAAAACCCGACGAGATTGCGCTTACGGCCCCGCAGAAGATCGAGGAACGGGCGCGTTCCGTTCACCAGCATTCATTATTCCGCTCCGATATGAAATTAAAGATCCGTGCGGCCCGTTTTTAGCGCTTCGTCGCGTCGCCTTCGGGTTGGTTTCCACCGCGCGGCCCGATTCCGTCGACAGACGAGGAACGCTCCACGCGACAACGCTGTTCGAAATTAAGATATCGAGCATATTCGCCGTCCCCTAAGTGGCGATCTCGCTCGGGGATCCGGACCGTCAACGAGCTTCTGATTAGCCTGGACAGACCGATTAATTCCACCGATTCTTTGAAACGTTAGTGACTCGTCGATGTGAACAACCTTTTGCCACGAACCCTTTCTGGAACCGTTTCGCATGCACCATATGGAACATGTTCGTTCAATTTTTAATATTGACCATATTATTGCCGAACAACGATATTAGAATGTTGCATATGAAATCTCCGATTTTAGAATACAAATGTTCTGACGCATTTTGATCAAGAAATACTATTACAGTCTACAGGTTCATTATACACAATTTGATGGTACAATACAAAGCTGGTTATTAAGGCTCTACCATCAGATTTTGTGTATATTTAATTTTACTTTGAAATAAAGGTTATTTCAAAGTTAACCATCGGACAGCAGACCGTGTTTACAACTATATAATTGATGATGATTCTTCCAATTTTTTTCTAATATAACAGCTGTTCATTTGATTTAATCGCCAGAAAATTAATAATTAAATGTCGATTTTGACATTTTCAGCCAAATAGTCCTAGGTCACGCTGTCGTAGGGTTTAGCAATGTAATTATCGTGTATTATTTTTGTACGAGTGGAAAAGTAATTATATTGACGATATATTGTACATATATATTATACTATTCGTCGATAGTAGTAAGAACTCCAAACTGGATGTGACAGTCTTGTAAATGAAGAACCTGAACGAACAAAAAAATTCGATTTCTACCATGATAAAATCCAGAAACTTGTGCTTCGTTGTCAGGAATATGTTGATTACAACAGTGCTTACATCGATCAATAGGTTTCATTTAAGAAAATATTACAAATCGGAAATTTCATATGCAACAACCTAATATGTCGTCCTTGGTCGTAGATGCGGAAAATGATTGTTCTTGTCTAATTTATATATTTCTAATGATTAGACAGCGGATTCTATAAATTTATGATGACAATGAGTAGTGTAATTTAAAATAGTAAAAACATTAGAAGATTTTAAGAATGCTGTTACGTTATTGTAATATATTATATTAGCAGATTAGAATCTTATTCTAATATATTCTTCTATTAGAATATTTGAATCATATCGTATTCTAACATATTATCATGAAACTGGGAATTTTATGCATTTATGACAAAAATGAATTGGGCGAATACAAAACTGAAAATACAATATAAGAATTTAAAGATACTGTTATATTATTTTCGACGTTTCAAGATGATTAAAATGAAAACTGCGTTTCCACTTAACTTTGATTCCTTACAATTGACTTGGACTATTTTTATTTTGCATGAAATTGCACAGTCTAATTATTATACATATAAGACTGGAATCTTATTTTAATATTAGAATCAATATGTTATTCTCATTTATGGATTCCTCTTCGGTATCATTTTAACTCAGCATTTTCCGATTAAGTTTAATTTTTGGGTGAATACTAAAAGGATTAGCCCTCGATGCATGGTTAGAAACAGTAAAATAAAAGTAGGTACATATATTGTTCTACTATTAGTGTTCTACTCGTCTAGATTTTTTAGATGTCTGGATATTCATACATAGTAATACAAAAGGTGATGATTTTACTGCGGATTTTAATGCACAATAAAAATTGTCAGCGTTAGTAGCAAGATACAGTAGCTACATGGACATATCTTCTGATTGTGAATAATTTTAATGGGCTAACAGTAATACTACAGTAATTTTAAATCCTTAAAATGGTTTGACTGTTTTGCATTTGTTCTACTCATTTTTGTCATAAATGCATAGAGCCAACTGTCCAATGACGAGTATACACTTCTGCTCATAAGTATAAGGACATTTACGAAGTCTTAGTGAATCTCGATAACTTTCCGTTTTAGCTATAAAAAATAAAAAATTTAAACAAATATTAAAAATCTTATGTGTAATATTGATTAAATATCAACTTCTCTCATCAAATCAATGCACTAATGTGATGCACTTGTGATCGGAAGTGTCATAACCATTATCTCTGTTACAGTCAATACATTATGGGTCTCGGGTAAATTCCCTGGCAGGGGTTAAAACGTGTATTCTCTTTTATTTGTTTATCTACTTGTTATGCCAACGATTGTTTACCCACTTCCAATTTGCATTCAGCCCTTATCTTATTAAATCAAATTAAAATTAATTGAATTTACCAAATATTAATATACTCAGTGCATATCAATTGAAGGGATAAATCATTTGAGTTTACGAATATTAAACTTTTACAGTAAATATTATAAATACATCATTTCTTGTTTTCTTAGGAAGAGATTATACAATTCTTCGCACAATTTTCTATTACATTTGGGATTTGAAATATGTCTACAACGCGTTAGTTGCGAAAATGCCCAACTTCCGGTTTTTAGCATAATGGTTGAACTCTTTAGGAACGATGTCTGTACACTGTGATCCTAATACACGTTTATAGTTTATTACCCGAGGTTAGACTATTGTGCACGATATACTTCCATGCATTATTGCTCACTCTCGAGACTCAAAGGTAGCTACGAAGAATTATAAGAAGTCTAAATCATCAATAAATTATAGTGACCTCTGTAATATCAAAATCTCCAGCTATACGGAAAGAATCTCTAGCCTTGGCCCTGATGGATGAACGTTGTAGCATGTGGTCAGCCATCAACGACACGTCACCGCACATAGACATACGTTTATTTATCGTGTTAGAATCTGCGACCGATCTAATCACGATTACAATTAACATGGACGCGGGAGACCACAGGGGCACGTATTCAAACGAATCGACGCGAAATGGATGGTGAACACAGTTCGTTCCGCAACGTTTAATTATCGTTTCCGATACAATGGCTGGCCTCGTAACAAACCGGACACTAGCCCGTGAAAACAAAAAGTATCCGTCTATCATTAAAAACGGACTCAGTCCTGAGTGAAAATAAAAATACGAAGTACGGAAAGAGAAATAAAAGAGAGGAACGAAAAGAGGATGGAACGGCAAAGCCGCGATACCTTAAAATGATCATCGCTTTAAAGGATCAGCCGAATGGTGGGGGCAAGAATAGAGGAGATAAAAGAAGTAGTAGGTATATCCTTGATGAGCGATCGTTATCACGATGAAAATGCAGTCTCGGATCGATCCGCTGCAGTCGATTCCTCCCAGGCTTCTTTTATTAGACTGCCAATTTCGTGGCGCCTTCTCGCTCCCTCTCCCTTCTCTCCTACTTCTCTGTCTCTTTCTTCAGCTCTCTCCAGCTCTTCTTCTATCTCTCTCTCTTTCTCTCTCGTTCCTTCACTCCGCAGTCTCTCCTCGTTTCGCTATCTCTACGTTTCACAGGTCCACAGTCTCTCTCCCTCTCTCTCCTCTTCGTCTCCTTCGCCGAGTCCTCGTTCTCCTACGCTTCATTTTTCTTCGCTCGCACGAAATCGCGCTGACTCGTTCCTTCGCCAGAAATTCCTCCTCTAATCTCGCGGCCGCTTTCCGGCGTTTATCTCGACCATGACGTCACACCCGCGCACATGTTTCAACCCGTACGAAGAATAATTCGATTATATACGGGACGGAATCATGAATTTCACAGGGAGCTCTTTTGTCGCTCCTACTCCTACTCCCTGGCGCTTCGTTTTCTTCTTTCGACGATTACACATTTTTACTGGTGACCTCGCCGCGGCCCGACCACCCGGTATATCAAACGGATTTGGTCGATGGGAAACGCGAGTTGAATGGAACTGCTTCAGGTCGCGTCTTATCCGAGAGAAATGGAAACAATACGAAAGTTCGCAGTTGAAAGTTGCAATAGTTGTTAGTTTATTCAAGATGTTCGGACGTTTTTCAGCGTTTGGAAAATTTATTTGACGGAACAGGTGGCATCCAGTTCTGCATTAATCATGGAAAGCAGGACTCAAGAAAAACATTTAACATTTACCTTTTAATTGTTTTGATACATTGAAGACAACATGACAATATTGTTAGGCTTTTCTAATCTTTCAGTGTCTTATATTCCACCAAGCAAATCTTTTCACAAATGCATAATAATCTGCAGTTTAATTATTATTGTTTGGTGAATAATATTTTGACATGCACGTTTGGCGTGTGTGACAAACTTTTATGTTACAATAAAATTTTCTATGGTAATAAAACTACGTTGATCTGATAAAAAGCCCTACAATATGCAGAAAATTAGACTGCACATTTTTATGCCAAATTAAAATTGTCGATATGAATTCCAAGATACAGGAGCTACATTGACATTTATGTGTTTCTTCATTTAATGATTTTAATGACCAAAAATAATACAAGAATATTTTTAAATTGTATAAATGTTTTCATTAATTTGCACATGATCTTCTAATTTTTGTCATAAATGCATTAATGTGCAGTCTATTGAAAATAGTATAATAATAGTTTTAAACCATTTCCATGTTTCTATTGTTTTATATTTCACAAACTAACTTTTGTTATAAATGTATAAAATCCGCCGACTAGTCATCATTTATCATAGTGATTTTGTTCATATTCGAACAAGAAGTAGTTTTCATCCTGCCTTGTAAAAATAGAGTTTCATTTGTTTAGGATTCGAGTCATACTAATTACTAGCCTGCGGATTATATGTAGGTATATTTATGACAAAATTGTGTAGGTAAAATATAAAAACACTAAAATCATAAGAAAATTCAATGGATACTGATATATTATTTCCATCCTGCTAAAATTATTAAAGTAAAAAATACTTTTTTATTTAACTTCTAGGTGTCCTATTGGTTCAACATTAACATAAAAACATTCGTCTCCCTTCCATATCTTTTTTTCATTTACTAACAAAGGAGAGAATTACAATCAATCAATTATAAAATTGATGACTATAAGTAGTTGTGATTTTACTACAGAGTGACAATTAAATCGTTCAAATTATAATATATATATATATATATATATATATATATATATATATATATATATATATATATGTTTGCAACTGAATGAATGTATAATGCAACCCAATAATTGAAGTAATGAACATTTTTATTTGCATAACAATCGACAGTCTACAGATTACAATAAATATGTATATTCAATAATATTCATGAAAGATGTTTTTATCATTTCAATATTCACGAAAGATGTTTTTAATTAGTAAATCAATTCATCAGTTTTTTTAAGTAGTAATTCTGCTGTTAATATTTTTAAACCTCGAAGTATCTTACAACTTTTCTTTTCCCTAATATTGTAATAAAAATGTATTATCCACTCTAGACGAAGAATCGTATCGTCCATATATGGATGTCACGGCAATCATTAGTGTATTAAAAGAGTAATTCATATTATAAAGGACGTTAATTTTGGACGATGCGCCCGATTGATTCATCCAAATGGAGGATTCGTTCTTAGCTCCATTTATATTCACATTGGATCGCAACATCGACATTATTATTCAAACTAATTCGTGTATGAAACAATCAGATAAATAATCGACGTACTGATATCTATAGCTATACCTTTCTTAGACGATGTATCGCATAAAGGACAAATATCTTTTTGCGAAGTTACTGTAATTAGTAGCCTGGACTTTATGCATTTATGGCAAAACTGAATGAGTGAAAAATGAAACTGTTAAGATTAGAAAAAGGAAGAATATTGGCGCATGGTTTTTGATTTATTAAAATTATTCAAGGAAGAAATACATTTTCATCAATCTTATATTCCATACGGTATTTCGAAATTTTTTTATTTTATTTAGAAATCCACAGTTAATTATAATTCTCTGATCAGACATTGTATGCATAATCAATGTTCACAGTTGATTGAATACAGAGAAAAACTTTGAATTAATTAAAATCTTTAGATTTTTACCACATTTTGTTATTTGATTATAGTATACTATTTCATTATCTTTCTCTTTTATTGATTTATTCATTTATATTTCACATTTATCGTTTGATTGTATGATAGTTATTTTAATACTTTTAATCTACACTATATATTACTGTATAATAACATTTTAATTTTAATGTTCGTTGAGTAATTCACAATGCATTCGGAAATAGTATGCTAATTAACGAAGTGAGTCAAACATGAATGTTCAAATGTAACCTCAACACTCTATGACGTATCGCAAAATAAAAGTAGTTTAAATTTCATAAATGCAATTAATTAATGCCTGTTTAAAAATGTAAAAGGTATACATACAGTGTGAGTCTCGTAACATGATGACTTTAAATAATTAGTAAATTATTTGTTGTACAAAAATATTTTTCAAACAAATGTTACATGGCTTCCAGGGGGGCATACAGTGTTGTAATCTGTTTTTATCACTTCGTTATTTATCGAGTGTAAGGGTCACTTTCAGTTTTTTAAATGGAATACCCTATATTTTTCTCGAATTCGGATAAAGCACCACATTCTGTGTAGAAAAGTATTATACCAAATACGGCTTAAAATTAAATTACAAAAATGACTTGCCGTCATAAACGAGGTCGTGTTAACACTAGAATTACCGAGCACTAAACGGGACTGGCGTATATTGCCTTACATCAGGCAGTTACAAGGTCCAACCAGTAGCACCGGAGCTATTTGAGGCACCTTCCACGCATAGGATCTTCTCCCACTCTTAGAGTTCATCGTTATAATGTATAGTAGTGGGAAGCTCCCACTACGAGAGCCGCGCAGCGCGCGCAGCACTCACTAATTCTACGGCTGTACGTATTAGTGAGGAGAGTTCCGATGGTGGGGACCTTGCAGTTCTCGGAGGGGAATACGTTGGAACTCCCTGCCTTATAAAATACCAACAACATTGCATTTCTTCAGATTTCGTACAATTTTTGTTTAAACATGCACTCCAATAAAGAAGTTTAGTAAAAAATTACTCCCGAAAATATATTCATAATTTCAGTATTTGTAAAAGCAAAAATTAGAAATCAGTCATTTTGACTGATCCGGTAGTTCTAGTATTAATAATCATGTTTACTGACAATGAGCATATGAAATATGTCCTAATAGAAGATTATTAATTTGAAAATATCTCAGTAATTATCAATTTCAAACCTTACTTGATATAACACTTATTTTACTCAGAATTTGGTGCTTTATCCGAATTAGAGAAAAAATGTTAGGTGTTCCATTTAAAAAACCGAAGACGACCTTCAGATATCGATGGAAAAGCAAAGCAGTAACAAACAATTTACAGCACATGTCATCACGTTAAAAGGCTCACCCTGTATATAAGAAAAATCATTGACAAAACGTTTTGCAAAGATTCTTATAAACAGAGCAGGGAAATTGAGAATACTGTACAGAATAATTTAAACTATGAATCTTATTATATTTGAATGTATAATGTGTGTTAATATAGTACAAATAAAAACGATTACTCTTTTTTAGATTAGAATAAAATGGAATATTGAATTTTGTTCCGAAAATATATTTTTCACTTATAATCTAAAATCTTCTCTTATAAGTAAACCGCAGATTTAAAACATTTATGATAAAAATGTCTATATGAAATGAACACGGTAAACAGATTAAAAGAATTTATGAACACTATTTAATTATTATCAACACATTAAAATGATTACGGAACAAAGTAAACATTTACATAGCTCTTGAATTTTGCAGTTAAAATAATTCTTTTTGCATAAAAATTTGCAGTTTAGTTATAAGCTTTTGTATTATTTTTATTTTGAAACATCTGCTTAACAACTCGTTCATTTAGGCAGATTCTTGCAATGGTAACTTACATCGACCGAATGCAAGCGCATGGAAAAATTCCTCCAACTCAGACTTCATTTTGTTATATATATATATATATATTCTTTCAAGGTGGAGAAGAAGGTGGAGGATTTCAATTTTCCTGTCACCGAGCCCCGTTCCATCAATCTCGAGGACTGTGTCACCGAAGTGGAAAACGAACTCGATGATTTCTCGTAGGAAACCGTTTCTCTGAATTGCGGTACTTCTTTGTGAAACTATTTCCAACAATTTAAGCAGTACCAGTCGAATATTGAAAAAATTATTCATCAATTCTTTCGCACCGTTACTATTAAATTTATTGTTCATTCCTTTTTTATATAAATATGTACATTGCACATACATACATTCTGAAAAGTTTCTCCTTAATAGACTATAATCACATTTATATTTTTATCAAAAAAATTATGTTAACAGTTGAATTTAAACATGAAACTTCAAGATACTGTAAAGAGAAAGAATCGCTGATAAAATAAGGTTTCTATTTTCTTATTATTAGGTGTGCAACTATATTTTTAATTCAACTCTTTTAATCGCCATATGCGAGATTCCTTAATTATTTGTGAAATAGCTGCGAATTAATTTGTTAATAAGTTTGTTCCTCAGCATATGGTTACATTATCAAGATTTTGAATTTGTATACTTTTATAAACGAATTTATTAAAACAATCATAATGTTTAATAATGTTTAATAATTATTATAATTATTATATGTGTAAATGCTACAATAATAAACAATATAATAATTTCAGACGATCTGTCTGTACATAAATCCATAACACAATAAGTTGCACAACTTATGTCGTTACAAACTATATTATAACGAAAATCTGAATTATTGGTTTGTTCGGAAAGTAATTTCGTGTTTCGTGCAGAGATGGTATACTTCCATTCGTTATTATTTAATCTTATTCAAAGTAGCAAACTCATTGTATATCTTGACAGCTGACATTTCGGACGTCATTTCGTGCTTCACTGTGCGTCCTGACCTTTCAAGTATTTTTCTTTTTGCCATCACAGATTTTGCTATTTTATTACAGCAAGGGTGAAAAGAAAGGTAAGAGAATATACATACCATCGGATTACCATCTAGTTTGTTCTCTTTAACACTGTTTAAGCGGTGTGAATTTAATTTCGAATAAAGGCGTTAAAAATCATATAACTCAATTTTTTTGCTAATAAAAAACAGGAATTCTACGGTACCTTGGGATCTCCAGTTTGCCAGAAAGATGGCAAAAGATGGAAGAGTAAAATGGTCAATGCATCACCGAATAAAATTTCTAAATATTGAAAACTCGTTTTTTGTTTCCCTTTAAAAAAAAAACGAAATTATTTTCCGAACAAACTAATATTATAGAGTAAAATGTTTACATTATATACTACTACAATAATTAATTTTTCCCATAATAACCGTAAAAAAACTCAAACGAATTACAAGGATAATGACAGACGAAGAGTCGTTAATTAAACTTTTTCATTGAAGTTCAAATATAATGTTACATACAAAACCATTTAGTTTCACAGTCCCTCGCCGCAGATATAAATAAAGACTGCATTCAGCACAAACTTTGGCATTCTCGTAAGATTTCAAATATGGTTTTTTTCACTTGACTTCCAGTTACAAAATCATTCAGTAATAAAGAAGTAGCAGTTCCATTTTTCAATCTAGGAAGGAATTGTTCGCTATCAAATCCGGGATCCTTTTGCATCATCGGTTCAATCCAGGAGGCCGTCGAACATTCAACCCCTAGAGCAATTCCATTCGTCCCAATGATTTCCCTGCTCATCCCAGAGTTCGAGTTAATGAGAATATAATCTTAGTTGTGCGTGGTCTCGCTCAATCCATGTCGGCAATACTCTAGCCATTTGGCGTTCCGTGTCTCATCCTTTCCAGCCGTCCTCTCTCCGAACCGCATCCGGCCCTTCCTTCCGCCAATTACTCTTGTCTCGACATCGTCGCGCGGAATTATTGTCGTCGGATTTTTCCATTTTTCACGAATTTCGCCACGAACGACGTTTTTATTCCAACGAACTCCACCGAGCGACGTGGGCCACGGGAAATGTACTTTATGAACAGAGAAAATTCCCGACGGTCGATGAGACTCCTAAGTTTACGATTACTCGCAAGAGAACATATTCAACTTCCGCAATCCGATTTTCGTTGAACTCAGTGGCAGTCAGCTACTTAACACCGCTTGTGAATGCAAGAAACAAACATTGCTTATCCATAAATTGATTATTTTGCATACGTCAGTGTAAAAAGTATTGGTACGCTCTTTAAAAATGAATAACTTTTTTAAAATGAGACCAACCGGCTTGTTTTTTGAGATGTTAGAAAGATTACATTAGTAGCTGCGGTGTAAATATTTTTCTTTAAATTGCTATTTGTCGCAATTGCGAAAAATAAAGGTCACGATTTTTAAGTTTTTTTATCTGTGACTATAATGATAACTTTAAGTTTATGTTTTTAACATGGCTTTTGTGAATCTAGGTGAGTTATACATATGTACAAAGTTTCATTGAAATCTGTTGACGTATTATAAAGCGACAGTGGCGTGCAAAAGTATTCGGACACCCATAAGAAACGAATAAATTTTTTAGAAATCGTTCAAACGGCTTGACTTTTTTTGAGATGTTCGAAGGATTAGTTTACAAGGAAATTTATAAAAATTAATTTATTAATAATTGCCATTGGTCGAAATTGTGAAGACAAAAGGAAAGGTCTCAATTTTTAACTTCTTTATCTTTGCCTATAATGAAAATTTAAAATACGCCTTTTGTAGATTTACGTAAGTATATACATGCACAAAGTTTCATCAAAGTCGGTGAATGTTGCTACGAGCCAAAAAGATTACAAGATTGAAGTTTAAGGGTGAAACTCGCAGATTGTCGGACTTTTCAGGGAATTTTGTCCTTCTGTAATCACCTTTAAATATTTGTAACTACGTTAACAACGTTAACCGATTTCGATGAAACTTTGTACATGTACATAACTTACTTAAACCTATAACATGCGTCGTTTTAATTTTTATTACAGGCACAGATAAAAAAGTTAAAAATTGTGATCATTACTATTTTCGTCGCAATTCCGACCAAGTAATTTTTAGAAAAAAATTATTTACACGCTACCTAGTAAACTTATGCGTCTGACGTCGCAAAATAATTGAAGCCGTTTGAACCATTTCTAAAAAAATGTATTCGTTTCTTATGGGTGTCCGGATACTTTTGCACGCCACTGTATAAGACAGAAATGTGATATAAGTTGAAGCATATTGATCCATATCATGAAAATAAATTTATTTTAAGTTATAAGCTAGAACATTTTCAACATTTTCTTTCTGAATACCGTGTCGTTCAATATAACGATAATAAACGGACAACTACTTAAGACCAAATATAAATTAATACTACAAAAAAAATATATTAACTTTGTATAATAAGAGGTGTCAAAAAATTTGACTTGGAAAAGAATTAGTAACGCGTTGCTTTTCCTTGATGTTTGATAATTTCTTCACATCTTCTTGGCATGGAATCCATTTAGTGACGACAAGTTCTGTTGAAATATTATGCTATCCTTCTTTAATAGCTGCATAAAGTTCGTCTAAGTTTTGGTCTTTTTCTTTTTGCTATGTTTGTCCTCAACATTTAGGTTAAGGTTCGGTGATAGTGATGTCCATAATAATATCCTTACATTCTGTTCATTCAAAAATTGTTTCTTCTGTCGAGCTGTATGCTTTGGATCATTGTCGGCTTGCAACATCCAACTCTCTGGCATTTGATTATTTCTGTAGCACTGATTTTGAGTACTGACTTATAATACCATAAATTCTGTATATGGAAACAACGCCTTGTTAATAGTGTCATTGCTCTACACACGTCCACTGACTTCCACAATCTTTTGTGTATATTGATTTGGTCACGCGCTGTAATTCATATTCCATATGATTTTTATATGATAATATGCACACGAATAAGGAAGTATACCTAGCAAAAAATGTTTCAAGAAGACATTTCTAAAGTTCTAATGATTTTAAAAGAACAATTCTATTGTCAAAAGCTTGCCAAGAAATAGAGACATGTTTCTTTTTCAATAAAACTGGTGTCAATACACGCCAAAATTAATATATTTTCATACTTAATAGTTTGCAAATGTATAAATCAAACATGTAAAAAATGGCAAGCTTTAAAATTGGAAAAAGGAGTTTATGATATGAAACACATAGAATAAAGGAATCCCATACAGCTTTATTTCTTCACTGAAGTATGAATATTTATTTGAGTACAAGGGATAAATAATCAAATATCTACTATTTTATAAATTCAGATTATATTATGTTAATCTTGATGAAGCGTTACATACACCGTAGCCCCAATACGAGCAGGAAATGATGAAACTCAATTTTCATTTTTATTTGTTATTTTTGTAATTGCCCTCATAAAATAAACATTCTGTGTCATCATCATCATCATCATTAACGTCGTCGTCTGATACTAACGAGTTCTCGGTTACGTACACGTACACTCAACGTGTTCCATATTGACTACATATATGCGTTTCGACAGAAAAATAACTCCTACTTCGAAAACTTTCATACTCTTCCAAGCACACTCTTTTACGGTCTTTCAAATACATTCTTCTACACTCCTTAAATCACACTCTTTTACACTCTTTCAGAGGCAGATTACCAACAGTCACGCGATGCGAATATAATCATCTTTCGTGTTTAACGGAATATTTTACACTGTTGTCGATTTTTCTGTTATTTGGTTCCCGAAATATTGCGAGTATTCACATTAGGTACAGTTACTCTAATTCTTTTCCATTGTTCCTTTTTGCGACTAGTATCCTGTTATACAAATATTTAAATTTAGAGAACCTCTATCGATTATTGAAAAACCAAGTAACAACATCTAATGCCGCATTATAGTTCAAAATATTATAAAGTTTTATGATATCATTTATAAAAGAAGTCCGAATATTCCTATTCTGTTGATAAACATTTAATAATTATTGTTGAATAATATCGTTAAAAAACAAAAATTTCAAAATTACGTACAAGTGACATCACAATTCAAGTTCACAGAAAAGTAGACTAATAAATAGTAAGACAAATTGTAAAAAGAATCCAATCTTTAACATATCTATTGTTTAAACAAATTCCTTTTTTCATATCTTATTGTGCAATTAGCAAGTTTCTCATTCGAAAGAACAATTAACCAAATTTTTGTCTTACACTTTCTAATTTTTTGAAGATATTTTAAAAAGTCTTAACTTTTATGAGGGTTGTTTTCATCCCTTCAGTATGGACGAATCTAGATGATCTAAGACCTAGATCATCATCGATTAAATCTAGGAATTTTATATAACAATATAAATAGATCGGTGTTTACATAAAATAAGATATTTTAGTATAATTTACGAACATTAGAATTACACAAAAGTTTACATTTCTTCCATTAATAATCGTAATGCATAAAAACAATACTGAATTTAATTGTATTCGCTATTTTGCTGTGTTTCAAGCTATTTCAAGCTGTGAGCAAGCAGGTTAGTCAAATCAATGTGAAAATAAAAATATTCACAAGCAATTGCAAGTAATAAGAGTTAAATGAACATTTATTTATTTCATTATTTTCTATCTGTAAAGCTTCTACTGTTTTATATTTATTCCAATTATTTTTGTTGTACATGAATAAAATATACAGTCTGGCGAATATAAATGAAGATATAGAATTAAAGAATTTTAATTTGTAATTGACATATAATTAATAAGGGAAACATGTTTTCGGATTCACATATTTTACAATTAAAGTTTATGCATCTATCAAATCACAAATCAGTTAACGAAAAAGATTCAATTGTTATCTAACGAAAAAAGTCATTCCATCTATTTCATTTCATCTAAGTCAAAACTATCACCGCCAGCATAACTTATAACTGATAAATTCGTTATGAAAATGCATTTTGTACATGAAAGTTTAGTAAACTAAGATGGTATCAATAGTAAACACATAATGAAAATATTTGTAATTTTTAATGATGAATGTTATATGATTGATGAAGACATCACTTACCTTACTCCCTGGCAATGGAAACATTTTGATATTACCTTAGAAGAAATTTTGTTCTATGCATACACAGTATAGTTAAGAAGAGAATGTTGAACTGTACGAGAAAGATACAGTTATAAAGATTACGTAACTAAGGAAATAATCGCAACTAAAAACTCATTATAATAGAATACAATCTAAAAATATAGAAAATGATTTCATGTATATGCGTCTAAAAAAATATATTACATAAGCAGTACAAACAACTCGTACGATACTGACTTTGTAAAATACAATAATCATAAACTAATACCTCGGATAATGAATATGTATATACGTTCTGGGATATGAAAATCAAATTTTTTTTTTCAGAAGGCAATTAAGTAATTATTATATTATACACACCGTTCGTATGAATAATGAATAAGCGTGTGAAAACGAATAACAAATCACAGTGTCCGTTCCAATCTGAATTCAATATACTCGTGAAATAATTAAGACGTGAAACAAAGTTAATTTTCTCACGGGAGGAGAGCAAAGTGGCGTGTTCCGTCGCCCATTCTATTTGATAGAAAAAAGCAGAAATGTACAGATAAATCAACGCAGCTACACAGTGAACCGCGCGGCGCGCGCAATGACTTTAATTAAGACAAGCTAATCGACTTTCTTACTGAGAATGACGCACGCCAAGGCAACGGCGCATCGACGCCACCGTCGAATTTTATTATTGTCGCCAATTGAGATACAATTTGAAAGACGCTGCCGATTATTAAACGGTGCATCACAGTTGCACAATGGCCCACCAACGACCGCACAGGAAGGCTTCTATCACCGTTGATTTAGCTTCATTACTATTTTTATTAATAATTTCGCTAATTGCTGAGTTTGCCGAATTAATTGGACGCGTCTGGGAACAACGTACGGCCTCGTACGTTTCCTTTTTTCAGCAGCGATTGTATCGAAGCCAGAGTTGCAAACTGCAGTTACACTTTCGTATTGCTTATCAGTAGAACTTCGTAGATCGCATTTATTACGTTTTACATATGAAATGTCCGATTCTAGAATGAAAATGTTGTGAAGCGTTTTCATAAGATGAAAGTACTATTAGAATATACAAGTTTATTATAATATATCATTTTAGATGTACAAAGCTGATCTTAAGGTCTTATCTTCTATTTTTATTTCGATATCTAATTTTACTTTTAAATAAAGTTTAAGTAAATATAAATAGTAAAGTAAATATAAAATATAAAAGGTTACTACACGAAGAAATTATAATTCCAAAATGAAGATATTTCGTTCAACCTAGAACATTTTGAAGTGTAACTTCTTTAGGAGCGTTAGGCGCAAAACCTCGACGCGGTAGGCGTAAAACATTGACGCGGTAGGAGTAAAACCAATCTGCCGATGAAACAATGAAACAATGAAACGATGAAACAATGAAACGATGAAACGATGAAACGGTGAAACGATAAAACGTTGAAACGATGAAACGATTTAGTAAAACCTCGACGCGGTAGACGTAAAACCGATCTGGCGATGAAACGATGAAACGATTTAGTAAAACCTCGACGCCGTAGGCGTAAAACCTTGACGCGGTAGGAGTAAAACCGATCTTGCTATGAAACGATGAAACGAAATTCTATTCTATTAGCATATACGGTTGAGGGTTCGGCATTGCTTAATAAAGATTATGATAAAATTCCGATGATGCTAAGTGGTGATTTCAACGTGAAGTTTGCATCGGAACAATCAAAATTATTAATAGAATTTTTTAGAAGTAAATTAAGATTGGAAATGGTAAATAATCCTAATGAAGCGACAAGATCAGGGACACCTCTCGATGCAGTATTTTCAAGACATTTAGACAAAATTGAATAAATTGATTCAATCAATTGTTTCAATAATAGTATCATAGAAAACTAAATGTCATAAAGTGTTAATAAAAATTCGAAAAAAATTAAAGAAAGAAGTTTTACTTCAGCCATGTGGTCTAAGCACACACCAATTTTTTTTATTGCATATATCTTTTTTACATTGTGCACTTGAAATTAAACCTGTTCTGTCGGACAACAGTTGAATTTTTAGCAATTTATAGAATAGCGGCGATATAGAATAAGAAGAATTGAACTAGAAAATAAATACTTGTACTTCAAGACCTGTTCACATCTCAAAGAGGCTTAATCCCATATAGGGTGACGAGTCGAGTGAATGAACATTTTCCGAATTATATGGAAAAATAAGGTTTATCACACCCTTTCCACGTTGAAATGTATACAGTTGCTTTACTATACACCTACAGATGACATGCGAATGCAATTTTGATTCTGCTTAGTCTCGACGACGTCCCATGCGTTCACGATAAGTATTGCTACGTGAAATCTACAATTTGTATTTCAAAGTGCGTTCAATGGAATTATGCTAAATTTGTTTATACAATATTACAGTTTAGAAGTTATCGATTTGGTAAAGTGTTCATTCATTGGTCATTTGACATATTTTCACTAAATCCTATATTACACTTTTAAAAAAGGCAATATCAATAAGAAAAATGCTAGAATTGTGTTCAGGGATGTATGAACGTACTAATAAAACAGCTCACTTAAGATAATATAACTCAGGAGATTAAATAACGATTTGTAAACGATCATTTTAACAAACATGCAGCTTAAGTGTTAATTCACTGGACAGGTCACACTATCCAATATCCAATAGTTCTTCAAAATGTTATTCCGTTATCCTAGAGCTCCCGTTAACGATAGTATTATGTGATGTTTGGTCAAAATGTATAGATTAATCCTTACGCTATTTGTCAATGGTAAAGAAGACTACAAAATGGAGGTGACAATCTTGTAAATGAAGAACGTGAACGACCAAAAGATTAAATTTCTACCCTAATACAATAAAACCAACTTGTATATTTTTTGAGTTTCCTTTAGCGGTTAAGATTGCGTATCCGGCATTGGTTACATATTTTCCCACACTACTAGAGCATCTACTCATGTGAAGCCTTTGCAATCCTCGAAGGTTTAAAACATATAGACACAACATCCAAAAACATTAATTATGTAACAAACCATAACACTTCAAACAAATTCATAATCTACACCGACTCCATGAGTGTCTTGGATACAATAGAACTGGGTAAATGCAATGAATTAATTTATAATAAACCTTCCACTGAAATCTTGCTGGGATGGGTCCCATCCCATGTTGGAGTCATTGGCAACGAACTAGCAGATCAAGCAGCAAAACTAGCAACAGAACCAGACCTTGCAGAATTAGACACACCTGTTTTCCACAAGGAGGTAGCAAAGAACTTTGCCAAAGCTCTAAGGGACAAATGGAATAATATATGGAAAAACTCACGCCAGACGCAGGTCCACCGTTTTAGGAAAGACATCTATGAATTCAACCCCACTGGCGCTTTTAACAGGAAAGAACAAGTAGTAATCAACAGAGCGAGACTGGGACACACAAACCTCACCCACTCATATTTAATTAAAAACCAGGATAAACCTAAATGTAATAGATGCTACACAATAAATACAATGGAACACATAGCTGCAGTGTGCCATCTCTATCATCAAGAAAGAAGAAGATACAAAATTCTAGGAAACATCAAAGATGCTACTGACTCAAAAGAATCTTGCGAAAAACTAATAAAATTCTTGAAGCACACAAAATTATTCAACCGAATATAAATTATAAATGACCACCTAATTGTAAGCTTGTAGTTGCTAATAACGCTTGTGAGGTTGATGTAACTTAAAAAAAACAAACTTGTATATTCATTCACAGAATATGTTGATTAGAATGATCCATAAGTTTATTTCGAAACAGATTATGTTTCTTCAACGTCACTGTTAAAAATCGGACATTTCATATGCAACATCCTAATGCAAATATATACTTTTACAAGGTGCATGTTGCAGTAAGTATGACCAAAATTAAACCATACCAAAATGTCAAACCATGTCAAAAATGGATGAGTGAAGAACGCAATAGGAAAGACATAAAGGTACGTGTCCATCTGAGAGTTTAAACTCGCGAGTTACTCTCGAGAGTCAAATTTGACAGTGTACACCAGGGATGGGCAATTTTGCCTCAATTGAGGCGAAACCGTCCACACCGTAGCGCCCTCTATCCCCTTCCAGCAAGCGCCGTACAATGGGGCAACGAAGACACGAGACATCAGCGTACGCAACGAACGTGCGTGCTGCATGAAAGAGAGGTTGGTGGGAGAAGCAGGAATTTGAGGGGCTCCACACGTGCCCACCACCGATGTACACGGTATTGATAGGGCTATCGGAGAGCTCCACAGAAAACTCTCGGAGAGCATACAGATAGATGAAGAACGCTAATGGACACGTTCAGTTTTTCCCTCGGCGAGCAACTGTCATCTATACGAACGCCATTCGTATTGCTGAGAGCCGTCGAGGTAGTTTTCACATATATAATATATTGTATACATATTTATACAACAATGAACGGGAATCAGTGGTCTGACACAAAAGTGAAACAATTAATCACGTTGTACGAAAATAATGAGTTTTTATGGAATATCAAACACCCAGATTACAAGAATCGTGATAAGAAAAATAATATTTTTAATGAAATAGCAAAAACATTTAACTGTGATTTCCGTGAAATACAAAGGAAATTACTCTGTTGTGCATCTTCTATATGCAATTCTTGTATAAGTGTAGAAAATGCACCCATTTTATTGCTTCGCATTTTCCATGGTTTAATCCAGCACTCTCTCGTTTTGGAATATTTATTTTCCCTTATTAAATACATTGCAACAATTGCAGCAAACTTTGGCGCATCCATTTTGTTCACGAGTATTCTAATAACTATCAAGATTCATCTGAGAGCTACACGCACGAAATTCAGATGGCCATATACCTGAGAGTACTTTCCGAGACTTGACTGTCACGTCAATCTCCGAGAGCAACAAATTTCTGAAGTACTCTCAAATGGACACGTAAGTTGAGAGTACTCTCAAGAGCAACTATCGACAGAAACTCTCAGATGGACACGTACCCTTAGAAAATTTGTTAAGTATTGTCACATCATTTTAGACTTGTTAAACTTGTTTAAGCCTATTTTATACATACAATGACGAGTCAGATTCGTAACGAAATTTTCAAACAGAGTCTATTAAATACAAATGGTATTTCTTTCTTTTAAATCGAAATACAATTTTATTTTTTTGTTAGTAATATTGAAGCAGCAAAATAACTGTAGACATACAGGGTGAGGCACTAACTATTGCCACCTAGAATAACTCCGAAAGTATGATAGTAGTGGAAAAGTTTTTGAAACAAAAGTTGCATTGGACAATAGAGGTCGTAGTGTGGCGTTAATCTTTTCTTGTTAGGAGGAGTTGCTTCAGAGATATCAAGGTCACATTGATTTTTTCAAATAGAATAACGTATTTTTTGTACCATAAACCGATAAGGTATCAAATTCTGAGTATAAAAGTGTTGATCTTCATACGTCCTAAATCTAATAGTTAACGAGATATTAATGCAAGTTTGATCCACGTAAAGTCTTGTTGAAAGACCAATGTCTCCGAGTGATACGGAAATACGACGGCGCGGCGCGGCGTTTATCTGACAATGTTTATCAACATGTCACGTATTCTCAATTTGATGCTATCGTCTACGTTTTGTCGTGATTTCCACCACGACAAATCCACCGATTAGGAAATTGGCCTTGTAGAACTTCCCTTGTCTGCCGTGCATAATATGTAGGGCAACTGTCATGTTAATACCGTATTATTGAACACACATTTACTGGTACATTTTCTGATAAAGTTGGCAATTTTTATGTTAAAAAAGTTGAATACTTTTGTCCTGTTAATTTTCCGTGAATAAAATATGGTTCAATTACCGCGCTAAGCAATAACACTATTATGTATCTGATTCAGAAACCGTTGACAAAATTTCACACGGTTTTCAAAATCTGTAACATGTAACTTCTGACGAAGCGATACATGATATGGATGAAATTTATGTGTATGTGTATGAAGAAGTCGAAGAAGGCTTCTTTGGTTGTTACTCCGTGATGGCTGATCTCAGCCAGAATATTTCTCAGCGTAAGCAATTTTGGCTCTTATTTCATCTTCACCGCACAAACCGTAAATTTAAGCCATTTCTAACCTTTCACTTTGACATTGGTATTTCGATGAGACTATACGCGGATGAAACTTTCGTTAACATCTTGTTAATTCTTAGGTTCAGGACGTACAAAGGTCAATACTTGTTTACTCAGAATTTGATACCCTTTCTATTTATGGTACAAAAAGTAGATCACTCCATTTAAAAAAATCAAGGTGACTTTCATATCTATGAAGCGACTGCACATAGTAACAAAAGATTGACGCCATACTAAGGCCCCTATTGTCCTATTGACTAATAGTTAGTGCCTCACCTTGTATAACAAATATAGTGATAAATGAAGTTCCAATCCTTGTAGCCGTGAAAAATAATACTGTAATGCGTTAATAAAAAAACAAGTTAAGAGATAGAAGAAATTAAGAATATTGGTACATCATTTTCAACTTATGAAAGTTAGTTAATGAAGAAAAAAAGAACTAAATTTTAATCTATCTTCCATTTCTTACAATTGATATAGGAAACTTTTATTTTGCATAAATATCGGTAGACAACGCATTACTTTATTCTTTCTGAACGATTTGTATAATTTTATGACTGGAAATGCAAACATTCAATTATTATTTTCAATAAGAGAATGTACAAATTCAAACAAATTATTTTCCCACAATACTGAATTCCATATCGGTTTGGTAAATGGTTACCAAACGACAAATTATGTTGAAAAATTGAAAAATGAGATTGTATGAACAGTTATTGTAATGAATCTTTACCTTTGAATTATTGTGCTATGAGATAGACTCTAGGTCGAATTTCTCTAAAAACTAAAAAACAATATTACTTATTATGAAATAAACTAATAAAAATAATAGAAAATGAAGAAAGTTATACATATTTCTAAGTAAACATGACTGGATATGTTTAAGTTCATAATATGTTAAATAAATGTGTGTGCTATCATTTCGTCCTTGATATAAAAAGATTTTGTTTCGTTCTACATAGAACTTCGAGATATTGTGACTTGTTATAAACAGAAAATTGCACATAGTGATTGAGAAATTAAAGATAGCATACATGTGCAATCTCTTTGGTTGGGAGTGTAGATTAGTTTTTTATGGAATTTTTATAATTGCCAAACCGACAGTAAATGTGTCAATGAAAGATGTTATATTTCTAAGGAACTTCTGCCCGTCAATTAGTCGGCCTTATCAAGTACGAAATATATAGCTTCCAAGAAATTTATTATGAATGTTATCTATAGAAGCTGAATGTACAGAATTATCAGTAGCGTAGCCTGAAAATACGTCCATTCATGTCAAAAAATAAGGAGTAAATGTAAAATCTGAAGTATCCAATGATACTCAGAGTAGAAACTACATCTTTAAACAGGATGTTTGTGGAATTGTAGGGGACCAGTGTAGATGATTCACATTTTGACTTAGGACAAGAGGCAACCCTAATTGTGACTGATTGTATGAAAAAATCTGTATAACCTATTTCCTCCATAAGATCAATTGTTAACATTGATTTCTTGCGATATGTGAAATTAATATTATAAAATTTATGTTGGTTATTTCTATATTCTTGATAGTGGTTAGGTAAGCGTATTGATTTTTATTGTTGGTATACAACTAGAACTACCAATACTTTCACCGTTGTCTAATAGGTAAAATAAATAAAACTAATGAGATAGTAATTATTTACAAAAAAGTATTACTCTACAATCTCGATAATTGTTTAATGTGTTGTCAGGATCATCACCATAACTGACAATGAGTGGTGTTGTAAAAGTTTTACTTGTCGATAATGGTTAATAACACGGTTACTTATAAGAAAGGGTAATTGTAAAATTAAACATTTCTTAGTTAGATTTGATAATGGTTTAGCATACATTTAACATGTATGCTAGATTAATTATTTATATAGCTGATTTTATTTTTAAAAAGAGATTTGATTTTAATGGAACATAAAATGTTTTTTCAAAATAATGCCAGATATAAACCAAGTAACGAAATTTATATATATATATATATATATATATATATATATATTAATGAACAAAACTAAATAAACTGTTTCGAAGAAATGCTTTTTTTAATAACTTTCTTAAAAACAACGACTGGCAAATAAAAACCTGTATATAATGTCTAAGGTTGATGACCAAGATATTAAAAAAATCGTTGAGATCAGAGGTTGGTGCCTTTCTGTAAATAAATTTCTGAAAGAGTTAAATAAAACAAATGAAGAATCAAACGAGTAGTTAAGGAAAATAAATTACCATATATCTAGAGCCACGTAAATACATAAATATGTTAATATTGATAGATAAAACATGGAAATTGTGCATAAAATTGTGCATATTTAAAGATATTAGAAGATTTTAAGAAGATAGTCATATTATTTCTCACATATATTGCAGTTGTCGCCGGACATTTTTTCTCTTGCATAACGATCCACAGTTTAGTTATGTAGCATGCCAATAAATAAGACGTTCTAAATAAACGGATCGTGATTATTCAAGTAAATACGATCATTGTAACAAAATATGAAACAAGTTACTTTAACATGTCTAAGTCACCAAGGATAATAAAAGAACGATGAACTTTTTTGCATTAAATATAAAACGTTTTAAGCATACGGATTGATATTATTATACTGCGGACATTTATGAATAATAAAAATTGTCCAAGTTAGTTGTATGAAACTGATGTTATATAAAGGAAAATCTGTTTTCGTTTTTAATCACCTTAAAATGTCGGACAAGTCGCATCGACCTGTTTCGTTGGTAAATCGTTAATAAAGGAACAATGGACTCTTCTGCGCGAAAAATTTTGGCAAATCTATTGTTAGTCAGAACTAACGAATATTTACCAGTGAGCAGCTGCAACTGAAATCGATGGAATGCCGTTCTCCAGGTTGCACCGAAACTCGGCTGGTAACCCGGCCCGATCAACGCACCGATAAACCACGTCGCGACGGTGGTTAAAATAAACTTTTACCATTTTCTTTATTCGCACTAAATTAATCACTGGTTCCCGGGGAATATTTCACCGCAACACGAGATGTTTTATTATACGATAACGCAACGCCCGAAATGCGGCCTGTCCAGGAGAATATTCGAAATTAATTGATTTGATAAACGAGCCGCGTTCATTGATATACTGTTATTCCTTAAAATGCCTCGCCGAGAAGAACGAGGAATCGCTGGGGAAATTTATGTTCACAAATAAAGCATGGTTTCACTGACGACAATGGAAATAACGCTTCAATGCCTCTCAATTTTTCAGCCCGATCAAACCGTTCGATACGATTATGTGAGCTGTTATGATTATTTTGTTCATCTGATCGTCAACGTTGTTTTTGATCATGTAAATGGAAACTTGTCAAGAACCAGTTGATACTATTTTTGGTTCCCAAAAAACGAAACCATAAATGTTGTGCAAAAAATACGGTGCGTATGAAGAAGTAGTAAACTGGTTCCGGATATGAAGATCTACCTGAAATAACGAATTGTTTTTTAGCAGATTATATCAGAATCATTAATTGTAACTTTAAATAGTGTTTATTCGTTCGTATCTATTTCCTACTCTATAAAGTTACAAAAATAATTGTATATGCATATGATAGAGTAGGTGTAAATTACAGTTTATAAAGAAACTAACGGCAATAATTAAAGAACAGAAAAGTGTAAAAAATAAAACATATAATGCATATTAAATTAGGCCACATACTCTCGAGGATGAAAGTACTTAGCAAATTTGGCACTAATGTAACTTCTGCAAATATCTTTTTCAACAGAAATATTTTAAGCAGGTGTTAAATCTGTCGTTTTCTTTTTAAATAAAACTAATATAATATTCAAATTAATGAGAAATGAAAATATTTAACGGCGCCTGAAAAAATCATTTTGCAATCTTTTCTAATATTAAGAACTATAAAGTTATCCTAGGGATTGAAATCTCCAAAAGAAAGTTTCACTGAGAACCGTGGGAACAGATCATGCCTGTGTTCGATTTTATGTTAACTACGAGAATGTAATGTAGCAATATTGATAGCCCTGAAAACTCAGAAACAGAACCACTTTATACATAAAAGTTCTTGGTTCTAAAGAAGATAACTACATCCAGAAAATCTTCAAGTACCGTCGAAAGCTGTGAAGATATCAACCATCAAATAACAGTGGTTCGGCCACTCGAGATTCAAGAGGCTATATAACCTCGACAGTTTTTTACAGATTTTAGAGGGGTAAGATGTTCGACATAAATAACGCGTCTCATATGTATATACGATTGTTAAACACGCTAATACTTGTATTCACTTTCATTTTTTATTGATTTCTGGTTTTCTTATTTATTTACCTGGAGATTCTTGCGGTAAATTAGTATTTTAACACACATAGCAATATAATTTAATATAGTATTGAAACAACGTTCATTGTAGGATAAATCGTTTCGGATGATTAGTATTGAAAAAGGGGGAAGAAACAAAATAATTTGCATAACATACAAGATGCTCCATTGCAAAATATCATATAGAATAAGAAAACATATATTTAAAAATAAGTATACGGTAAAAATAAATTCCTATTACAAAGAGATGGGAATAACACACTGAAGCAGATAGAGAAGATGCAATCTTATTTAACTTTACTGGAAGACATAGATATGTTCCATCCCAAAAGAACTATTGGAATACATACACACCACGGTATACACTCACCTCCCGCTAGGGAATATCGATTTCATAAAGAAAAATTAAAATGACACATCTAGAAAAAATAGTCAGATCGATGATATTAAGAAAGTGCAAAAAGAAATCGATTTTACCAGTGGTTTACACTAGAATATTTCTTAAGCGTTTACTGTACCGTTATTTTTACAGCTGCAATGATTAGAATGTCTATGTCCTGATTAATTGCGTAGATGAAAATGATAATTTATATATAACATCGTGGGTACATCTCTTCAGCGTTTAATGTTGTTCCGTGGGGAAAACGCGTACATTAAATCTACCAGAAAGTACAATAGAAAAAGTTTTCATCGCATGAGGGTTAATATTAATCCAAAAATTCGTGTCCGACATGAGAATAAAACGCAAGCAGTTACACTGTAAAATGATAACTTTATTAATCAATCAATTATCTTCCAACGTTTTACAAGCTAGTGGATTCCTTTCATAAAAATTGCGAGGTTTCTCTTCAAAGAAAGTCTTGAGATCTCTGGAAATCACGAACTTTTGCAATCATCCAATAGTCCCTATTTGGAAACTTCATCACGAATCTGGCACAATATTATACTGTAAGGGGTTAAGTGCATAAGATGAATTGCTTGAATGGAAGAAGAAATCACAGAAACATCCCCTAATCGCAAATTAGCTGCGAATAAACGTCGGGGAGGTCGAGAGAATGCTAGCTAATCGGGACGGGAAAGAATCATCGAAGAGAGACGTCGTGGATGAAAGTTGCCGATGGAGTGTAATTCGATTTGCGAATTGCTCGACTGGCGACGAACGACGTCCCCGCACCCTCGGCCACGGTTGATGCCTCAACAAGTTGTATACATGTAATCTGACCCAGATCCTGGGGTCTAAGTGAGGTCTAACACGAAGGAGAAAAGGGAAAGAGGAGGATGAGGTGGTGAAGGCAGAGGAGGAGGAGGTGGAGGTGGAGGTGGGAGCAGAATCAGGTGGAGGAAGGAGGTCCGGAGGGTTCCTCGGAAGCAGACAAACAAAATATAACAGCGCGAGTTACAAGGAAGGATCCCGAGAAGATGAAGGGTCTCTGACTCTATCTTTCTCTCTCTCTCTCTCTCTCTCTCTCTCTCTCTCTCTCTCTCTCTCTCTCTCTCTCTCTCTCTCTCTCTCGATCCCGGTGTCTCTTTCTTTCTTGCTCGCTCTTTCCCTCTCGATCCTCTGCGTTCTCCTTCAAGAAGTCTGAGCAGAAGGAGGAGGGTATACCCTCTTGAAGCATGAATGGATTACGAAGAGCCGTGTTCATTCATTCGCTCCTTTGCGGCCTAGAAACCCACAAAAAGTGTATCTCTCCGGCAGCCAACCAGTGCCGTAGACGATGACCGCGGACCTCCAACTATCGTCTTTTTGCCCGAGTTGATCTTGCCCCCTTTGAGGACCGATCAACAGTCACCCCCACGGTGACATTAATCGGGGTACTATTAATTGCCAGATGGGGGGAAGACGGATCAATCTCCTCGATAACCGATACGGTTAACCCTCGGACAGCGGACCGCCTTCACGCCAAAACGGGAAGGACTTCGGGTCCGCTCAGACCCACGTCCAACTTCCTCTTATACTTACTTTACAAGGTTACTGATCTTTGTATTTGTACTCGTTAGACTGCAGATTTTTATGCAAAATAAAAATTGTCTACATCGATTGCAAGGGATAGAAACCAAGTGGAATATTATTTCTTCCCCTAAGGATTTTAATAGATGAATAATAATATACTGATATCTTTAAATTTTTTAAATTTTCCTACAATTTTAAATTCCATTACATTACCTTTCGAGCAGTAGAGAATACTTTTCATTAATCTACACATTAGACTGCGGATCTTCATGTAAAGTAGAAAATGTTTGCATAAATTGCAAGATAAAGGAACCAAATGGGAATTTATTTTGCTCTATAGTGGTTGTATTAAATAATACGAAATATATAGATATTCTTAAACAATCTTCATACTTCTACTGTTTCGAATTACACCCATCAATGTTTGCCACAAATGCATAAAATCCGCAGTCTAGTACTCATTTATATGTGTAAATTCTGTATTCCTTAGTAGAGTGCGGATTTTTATGCAAAATAAAAATTGTTACTATTAATTATAAGACACAGATACTATCCTTAATAATTGTATGGAGTTGAAAACAATACAATAGTATCTCTAAATTCTTTTAGTGTTTTTACTGTTTTGCGTTTGATCTATTCATTTTTGTCATAAATGCATCACATTCGCAGTCTATTCATGATCAATGCTATTGTATTACTGAAACAGTAAACACATTTTTCTTAAATCCATATTGCAGGTATTTTTATAATACACCTGAGACTTTCTTTACACGATTAATTTTGATATGGTTCTTCAGCACGTTCTATTTAGTTTCACACATTTTTTAGCATACTTTATTCACTTTTGTGCAATTTTAACGAATAAAATGTTTACTTTGGAGAAATAGTTTTTTGATTTTCCTTAATACATTACGTGTTAATGTTATGTGTTCATTTTAAATAATATCGAGAAAGCAGGAATATGTAGGTATATCAACCTTTAAAGGGCTAAAAGAATCACTATAGTGGCCATAGGGAAACAGCTATTTGATGTGCATGTATAATCGTAAAAATTTGAATATTATTCATACTGTTCAAAGTTGGACTGTCCACTATTGTAGCCATTAACAAACTAGAATACTTTGGAGAACATGTAAATTGCATGTATGTATACATTTTACGAAGAAAATGTTAAAAGAAATTCAAAATGTCAATGTACATTAACGGCCTTCTAAATGTTAATGGCAATTTTGTTATACGTTTGAGGACTAAACTAACGAATATCGTACAATCATAATAGGGTTAAAGGAATAAGGATGCGGTTGGATTGAGAAGAGCCTCAGGAACGCAGCAGGGTTAAAAAGCACGAATTAAATGGTTCAAGATTAAGACACCGAAACGAGCATGAGTAACTTTAAATTATGGTACCTGACCGTGGTCCTCTCGGGCCATGACACGCACGAGAGTAGAAACGACGATAAAGAATTGACTGCAGGTCGTGGCTCGGTTGAAGCCCGTTGACCCAGGTCGGTTTTCAGTAGAGATTAAAGTCATGGGATTAGGGGCCCGGCGCTTCGTCAAATTCAGCCGATCCCTGGTTTGTTCCGCCATCTCCGTTAGCTTAAAATGGTCTGCGAATGTACAACGTGTTCGTCAAATGATTTAACATGGAATAGTAGATTTCTAAGTAATACTTCGAACTATACCATAATTCTCTTCGTAATGTACACGTGTCATGTTGTTGGACATCATGAATATGAAACGTGAATATACAAACAGTGTTACCACCTTTTTGTTAATGTTTTACTGTATCGCAAGTTCTGACTTAATTAACTGCGCCATATGCTTGCTTATGAAACTATTTCCGATTTCACAATGACCGTGTTACCAAAAAATGAAACGAATTTTTGGGATAATTTAATATTTGTAATTAATACGAATTTCGCTTCCATTTGAGCACTCACTGTATGTACTTGGAAACTTAAAAATTTTGTTTTGATAAATAATTATTATATTTAATTATGTTCCCGTTTCAGACTGCTACCAGTAGAGTATTCCACATTTTTACCATCTTGCCATTCCACTTTCTCTCATTATCTGCCATAATAGAACACGAATACTTTAAGTATTCTTGGAAATACTAGAACTATGATAATTATAATGTACTTACTAGATTGTTGCATATGAAATGTCCGATTTTAGAATGCAAATATTGTGGAACCGGTTTGATCAAGAAATACTGTTACAATCGGCAGGTTTATTATATTTGGTTGTTGCGTATGAAATGTCTGATTTTAAAATCCAAATGTTATAAAGCGTTGATCACGAATTACTATTAAAGTCTACTACATGTATACATCGCTTTGAGGTACAATGCTGATACTTAAGGTCCTATCTCTAATTTTGATTTAGATATAAGATAAAGACTACGAAGTGAATTGTTAGTATGTGAATTACCAAAATGTCAATTTCTACTGTAATACGAGCAAGAAGACTGGGACATACAAACTTCACCCACTCTTACATAATAAAAAGCAAGACAAATCCAAATGTAACAGATGCAACACAATAAACTCAATTGAACACATATTTACATCTTGTCATCTTTACCAACAAGAAAGAAGAAGATACAAAATCCCAGAAAACATGAAAAGTGCCACTGACTCCAAGGACTCCTACAAAAATCTAATAAACTTCTTGAAGCACACAAAATTAATCAACCGAATCTAAACGAAAAATGACAACTTGATGCAGTTTAGAAAAATAAATTAAAAACAACTTGTAATTTATTGACAGAATACGTTGAATGCAATGGTACTTACTTTGATCAATAAGTTTATTTAGATAAAAGTTGCGGTTGTTTAACGTTACTGTTACAAATCGGACATCTCATATGCAACAACCTAATACATTATTTTAAAGTAAAAAGCTGATTTATAAGGCCTTGCCTTCAGTTTTTATTTAGGTATGTACTTTTACTTTTAAATAACGTTTATTTCAACGTTAATCAATGCGAGTGTCGAGTATTCTTTTTATATGAGTGGAAAATATCATTATGCGAAGTTTGGTGAAGATCAGGGTTACCAGCTGCGCGTCCCGCCGGGCCTCTTACCCGTCCGCCCCTCACCTACATGCGCTGCTAAGCCTGCCTTTGCTTCCCCCACTCTTCAGCGCCATGGGACTGTGTAGAGAAAATAACGGGTGCTCTTTTGTTTCTTTGGCACTACGCGACGCCACGGACCGGACAGATTGGTTTTGGTAAAGTTGGGACACTTGTTAGCATGCTCACGTGGTATGCATGAGCGTTCGTAGAAAGAGTGGCGGAAGTGTCGGCCGGCTTAGCAGTGCAGCTAGGCGAGGGCGGAATGGTAAGGTGCCGCACATGGAAACCCTGGTGAAGACTATAAAATGGAGATGACAATCTTGTAAACGAAGAAAATAAACGTCCTATCGTAATACAATCAAGAACCTCTTAATTCATTGACCGAATATGTTGATTAGAATGATGCTTACTTTAATCATTAGATTTTATTTAGAAAAAAGTTCTGTTTGTTTAACGTTACTGCTAGAAATCGGATATTTCATATGCAACAACCTAATAAATTTATTTCAAGTGCCCTAATAATTTGATCAGCCACTATACCCGGTAAAATTGCAACAGCGGATTTCACAAAGCGAGCAGTAGCAAGGAAGAAAGATGATGTACCGAAGGAAACAGACTAAAGCGGAACATCTTCTCTAACGCTGAATTGGCGCGAAGATTTAGCAGACCGTCGTTAAGCAGAAAGGGAAGTCGAAGCCACGAGTTTGACCGACCTTTCTTAAACTTAGAGACCCATCGAGGAAGCAAGTGCCAAGGGTCTTTTAATGTTGGCGAGGAGGCGGGGGAAGGAAGTAAAAGGGAGAAGTGGAAGGAAGAGACACGATTTCGCGGAGGGTCGTTTGCTTTTTGCCCGGCTGAGATGTCGCCGGCAAATGTGCGAAGAAGGCTCTTCTTCACGCGCCGTTTTGCGCCTAATTGAAAGCGACAGTGACCCACTTATACCACCTATGCCACAGATTCTTCTTCTTATTGCTACTGCCGGACTTGTCGGCTATGTAGAGAGCCCCCCCACCGACAACTATGTATTTTATTCGTGGTATTCGTCGCCCACCAACACCGGCTTCCTGACTTTTTTTCACGACCATGTGCATTTTGAGTGTACAGTGAGTCACAGCCAAAATCGTACACTACGTAGTGTAAAAATACTTACTTGTACAGACTAAAAATAACAGTTATTTTAGAACCTTTTCTAAAAAAAAAAAAGACCATTAAGGAATGTTAATATTTATTCAAATGGAAGTCGGATTGAAAACCAAGTACTTAATTAAAATATTTCAAGATTTATCTGTTATGGTTACAAGTAGCCATTATGAGTGACTAAAATTTTTTTTATCTTTAGGAACTATTATCGATGACGAAATTCATCTTTGGTTATGAATACAATTACTATTGACATTGAAAAGTGTTTTCGATTAAGAATAATCACTGTCGCTGATGAGAATTACCTTTTTGGTCACCGTTAACTATTATCGATGACACGAATCTCGTTTTGATTACGAAGTAACAAAATTACTTTCTGTTATCTTATTTTTTTTTTAAATAATATCAAGTACTAATAATTAGTACCAACATGCGATGTAAAATAAATTATTGAGTATTTGTTTTCGAAATATTTTTAGAGATTACATCTCAAACTATGTTACTATAATTCATTTGAAATCATTTTTTCTCTTAGGTTTATGTAGTCACATCAACTGCTTAGATTTTAGCGACTATTTCGTCGATTCTATTGTTGTAGTAGTACGCTGCAGTCAATTATGTCTTATCAGTAATTTTGTTTTCCTTGAGAATTTGATGAAGTTTTCTGTTTTGCCTTCTTCAAGGTTGCCCTTTAGTGTTGGGCAGATCTTGAAACGGTCACGGTGGAATGTGCATTTTAATTAGTAGAAATACTATTTGAAATGGATATTTGATTGTACAAGTGCCTATGTGTAATATGTACATTTCAATTGCGTATCTTCGGCAGGAACTTCAAATGGTTATTTAAACTAAAGATTTCTGTCCGTATTTGTGAAATAAAATTTTTGTGAATTATTTTCGTATGTCAACAAAATTCTTTTTACAAGGATTATCCTGTGTATATGCTATTACATTCATAATTATGTTTATACATCATAAGTTAAAGAGCATGAAATATTAGTTGAAATAATATTTATAGCGCGTTCTGCAATCAAATTTTATAAATAAGTTCTTTCTTTCTATCGACTGTCTACTTCGATTACATTTAGTTTGCAAAATCTTAATCCAAGAATTGCCTGAACACTGCAAAAAGAATTAAAAATATTGTCACGTACGAACCCCATTGCGAAGGTAATAGTGTTAACACTAAACCTACCACAGTCAAATGACCGGTTCTATATTTTGCAATTATTGAAATTGTAAAAATTCGTTTATGTAAAATAATAGAATAAATTCTTTTTCCATCATCGCCCCAGTAGGGGAGACCGGGGCTGCTTACCTATAGGGGTAGATTGACTAATTGTTAATAACTTTGCACCGACGCGTGCTCTACAGCGAAAGATAGACCATAGTAACAAACAATTTCGCTATGCTATTAATTTGTTTCTGACATCATTATCGAAGCGTTCCGTAACAGTTATAAGCGTTTCTCAAAAAATTGGTGAGGTAAGTAACCAATTTATAATAAGTCGATACATAATTATTATTGTGCACTAGGATTGTAATGCAGGTTATTCGCTGCGACTGTTTATTTTCTGTTTACTTCTGATGCATTGTCTATATCACTGGTGGGCACGGTTGGGGTTCCTCAAACGCTTGCTTCTCCCACCAACCTCTCTTTCATGCAGCGCGCACGTTCGTTGCGTACGCCAATGTCTCGTGTCTTTGTTGCCCCATTGTACCACGCTTGCTGGAAGGGGACAGAGGGCGCTACAGTGTGGACGGTTTTGCCTCAATTCAGGCAAAATTGCCCATCTCTGGTCTATATAATGCTGCAATATCTTCATACTTCCAAATCAATTATTACATTTATTATTTTATTTGTACGTGAATCAAAACAACATTTATACCAACCCAATACTTTACAAAATCATTACAGCAATTTCTGTAATGAATTTGAAATCTTGAACTTTTGCAGTATTTAATTAAAGTTGGTCATTTTAACACATATGTAACCGCATGCCTAAAATTAGTCATTCCACTGCCAATCGCTAAGCAAGGACCAAATGACTAATATTAGTCAAGGTAGTCATTTGTGTCTTGGAGTAAATAAATGACTCTAGTTTCTTTAAATCGAAATTAATTAAAATAATCCATGAACATTGACGAAAGATGGGGTCATGTTCTATTATAAAATGTAAGAAAGAACGGAAAAGTGAACAGTGACAACATGTTGGCCGGACATGTGTTATTCGAGTGTATGTGGATATGATAGCTTTGTAATTACAATAATTACATTTACATTTACGTGTTGCATAAACCCATTACAGTCTCGTTAAGGATTAATTTTCGCAACATGCAACTGTCGATCCAGAGGTTATGCAAACCATAAAGGGAAGCTTCGTGGAAACAATATCAAGCAAATCCCAGAATGAAACAACCATGAGTAGAACTACTCTCAAAAACATTAGCAGTTAGGTCCTAGCTCTTGCTCGGCAAAGCCGCAAATAGAGCAGATTTCCTGTGAAATGATAATACGAACAGTTGTTGCAGACACTTCTCCTACCACAATTGCCGGCATCCTAATAACTGCGTATACACATATTGTCCCTTACAATCTTGCCTTGCATCAAGACCATACAATTAAATTGCTTGATTAAGAAACAGCTATTTTTTACTGACAAGGAGAAGATGCGGTCATTGGGTCTTAGATTTTGTCGAAACTTTGTATACTGGTAGATTTCGTTCCCCTGTTTATGAAAATATAGCATTATAGGCGTCGATACGCAATCATTTTTGAGATATTTACAATTTAAATTTCATTATACCCGTTAAGCCGTTAAGTACAGTTTTGGTTCAAGGTTTTGTCAAGTGCCAAACGCCGTGATGGCAACGTTCTAGATTTATTACCGGGAAGGCCAATGTTCCAATCCCTTTTTTCTTTTTTTCCATTTCTTTCTTTTTTTTCTGTTCAGTTTATCTATTTTAATTCATTGTATTTTGCACATGAAAAATACACTCATAATATTTATAGGAAACAACATATAAAAATTTTATTGAAAAGGAGCATAATATGAAAGAAACACTAACTTCATCAATCTTAACGTATCTCAAAAGTTGTTGAGTTTCGACGCCTGTAATGCTACATTTTCATAAACAGGAGAACGAAATACCACCATGACCGCGTCTTCTCCTTGTGAGTTCAACTTAGCAATTCTGATTATGAACATTTAACACTAAAGTTACCACGGTTAAGTTTTATTGGTTTCTTATTTTACAATTGTTGAAACTATAAAAATGCATTCATGGAAAATGATGGAATAAGTTTCCTTATTAGAACATCTGATATAATAAAAATTGCAGAAGATCTAAATAAGTTCGATGTTATTATTTTCAGAAGTTAAAGTTTACCAATTACTCTTAGCGTTTGGTACATACGTTTGATGTTAATATAAAACTCGTATTACTTATACGACTCATTTAACATTGATTGACACTGGGAAAGTTTATGGAAATTTAATAGGTGAAATACGTATTCGGGTTTAAAGTTTGTAATATCTACGCGGGTATCGTATTCAGTAGAATTCTCTGGTTAAAATTTATGGTTGCGATGACCATAACTACTCCATAAAATCATTTCTTATTGTTATCCAGCCAGCTGTAATCCCATATGGTTTATTGTGAGAGATATAGAATTAAAAGGTGCACTTAATATTAAATAATATTAAGAAATATTGTCTTTCCAATAATATATCGTATAATGTATCTAACATACTTTCTATTTAATAATGTCGATTATACCTTAAATTTGAATTTATTCGAAAAAATGTTTAGATAATACTTTTTTTTATATCTGTTAACATATATCCGACCGCATAAATAAAAGTAGTCATTTCGCCATCAATTACCAGGGACCAAATGACTAATATTAATTATATTAACCATATTAGTCATTGATATTAGTCATTTGTGTCTTGTAGTATGTATACAACGGCTCACAAAAGTACTCGCTCGCCCTTTAAATCAGAATAACTTTCTTAAAATTTGACCAAACGACTTGACTTTTTTTAAGCAATTAGAAACATTGATTTAGTAAATCACGTGAAAAACAGATTTTGAAGAAATTTCAATTAGTAAGAATTACATGAAAAAATTAAAATTGCACTGTTTAAAACTTTATTATTCCAGCACATATGTATAACTAACATAGACCTACAAAAGGCATATTTTAAATTTTCATTGCGGGCTAAAATAAAGAAGTTTTAAAAAGTGCCATTTTTATTTCTTCGTGTATTTCCTACTACTTGCACTTTTTTCAAAATCTTTTTTTGCACTTGATTTACTAAATTAATGCTTCAAATTGCTAAAAAAAAGTCAAGTTGTATGGTCAAATTTTAAGAAAGTTATTCTCATATAAAGGGAGAGCGAATACTTTCGTGAGCCACCGTAAATGACTTCACAACCACTGGCCAAAATATTAGGACAACTTTTCAGTATTCCTCGAATTTGTAGTCAAGAAAGGTATGAATGATATTTAACTAGCATTTAAATAGCACAATTTTTACTTCAAACCACCTTTTTCTGTTCTGATTACAATCTTTTCAGGTCTGTAAAAGTATCGTGATTAAACTACGCATGAAAATCCGCAAAATGAGTAAATGAAATTGCGAAACAGTGAACACATTTTAAGAATTTAAAAATACTGTTGTATTATATTGAACTAATTGAAATTATTAAGAAAGAAATAAGTTTTTATATAGCTCTTGTATCTTCTAGACAATTTTTATTTTACATAAAACTTTCCTATTTAATCACGTACGTGTGAAATAATTGACGGTTAATAAGTACGTAATTTAACCAATAAAATGTCATCCAAATCAGATTTTGCTATAGACACGAAAAACGTTGAAAATGGAATGGTCCTAATATTTTAGCCAGAGATTATAGTTTCTGTAAATTCGAATGAATTAAAATTATCCATAGACATTAACAGAAGATGAAATCATAAATTACACTGTCCAACAAATTTCAACTTTTTTTTGACGTTTCGATTCTCACTATGCGGTTCTTGTAGAGTTTCTCGCGCTGATTCCAAATCTGTTTTTAGTTTTTCTCCTAGGCGCACAGTTTTTGAGAAATTTGAGTTTGAAAAAAAGACATATTTCTCAAATTTTAACGAATATTGTGATATTATTATAAAAGCTATTGAATTGTTCTGTACAGCAAACAATTCTTTAGACTTTCTCGAATACAATGATATCCAATATTAACACAGTATGATTGTTTAACCGTGTTTAAACAATCATTAAATACGAAGAGACGCCACTTTCGCACCAAGTTTTGACGATATTTTTGAATTTATCTTAAAAAATAAGGGTCCAGTGGAAAACCGAAATATACCACGCGATAGAGCAGACTTTTGAGAACCCCCCCCTTTGAAGTTTGCCACGTCGACTTTTTTACCGAACCAGAAAGCAAAATATCTTCGCCCTACATGAGTTGCCGCCAGTGGTGCTCTTCCACTAGCGCGGCCGCTCGATGGGATACGGCGCGCCGTAACGGCGATGCAGTCGCTTTTCAGCAGCAGCGCGCAATTATGTCAGCTTATTTAAATGTTATATTTATTATTGTTGTTTATTATCTATTATCATATTGTCATTTTATTAATATATTTATTCTTTATTTATTATTTTATAGTCCAAATGGGAATTTACAAGATAGAAAACATACCTAAAACTTCTTTCTTCTTGACTGACGATTATGAGATGTTTTCGCTTCTTTTATTTTATTTTCTTTTATTTTATAGTCCAAATTTGAATTTACAAGGTAGAGAACATACCTAAAACTTCTTTCTTCTTGACTGACGATTATGAGATGTTTTCGCTTCTGTTATTAAATTCCAACAATAGTCTGCAAGTATGGTTGCATTATCTTCTCCCAAGTATCTTGTTTCCATAACCAAAATGTCTTCATGGAACCTTGATGGAACTTTGGTAGGACCACAAATAAAAATACACTTCGGCAATGAAAAATTTGTCAACACAATGAGTATGCCTGAAAAAAGAGCCTGGAGAGCTTTTGAAAATGTTTGCAAAAACTTTCTAGGAAAGCATCGCTCACCAAACTACGTTAAAATAGTGATAGAACTAATAGATTCCTTCTATAAGTTGGGATGTAATATGTCGTTCAAAATGCAATTTCTACATTCGCATTTAGACTTTCTTCCGTGCAACCTTGGTGATGTGAATGATGGACACGGTGAAAGGTTCCATGAAGACATTTTGGTTATGGAAACAAGATACTTGGGAAAAGATAATACAGCCATGCTTGCAGACTATTGTTGGAATTTAATAACAGAAGCGAAAACATCTCATAATCGTCAGTCAAGAAGAAAGAAGTTTTAGGTATGTTTACTACCTTGTAAATTCAAATTTGGACTATAAAATAAAAGAAAATAAAATAAAATAAAAGAAGCGAAAACATCTCATAATCGTCAGTCAAGAAGAAAGAAGTTTTAGGTATGTTTTCTATCTTGTAAATTCCCATTTGGACTATAAAATAATAAATAAAGAATAAATATATTAATAAAATGGGAATATAATAATAAATAATAAATAACAATAATAAATATAACGTTTAAATAATCTCTGTAATCGCCGTATCCCGTTGAACGACCGCGCTAGTGGAAGAGCACCACTGGTGGCAATTTATGTCGGGCGAAGATATTTTGCTTTCTGATTAGGTAAAAACGTCAACGTTGCAAACTTCAAAGGGGGGGTTTCTCAAGAAAAAAGTCTGCTCTATCGCGTGGTATACTCCGATTTTCCGTTGGACCCTTATTTTTTCAGATAAATTCAAAAATCTCGTCAAAAATTGGTGCGAAAGTGGCGTCTCTCCGTCTTTAATGATTGATTAAACATGTTTAAACATTCGTAATTTGTTAATATTGGATATCATTGTATTCGAGAAAGTCTAAAAAATTTTTTGCTGTACAGAACAATTCAATAGCTTTTATAATAGTATCACAATATTCGTTAAAATTTGAGAAATATGTCTTTTTTTCAAACTCAAATTTCTCAAAAACTGTGCGCCTAGGAGAAAAACTAAAAACAGATTTGGAATCAGCGCGAGAAACTCCACAAGAATCGCATAGTGAGATTCGAAACGTTTTTTGGCTGTTGGACAGTGTTATTAGAAAACATAAGAAAGAATAGAAAGAGGAACAGAGAAAAGCTATTCATTTCCAGGTTGCAGGCAGCTTAACAATGTACTATTACAACTTACATCAAAATCTACAATTTAATTAAATTTCAGATCGTAGTCTCGGATAGTACTGTCTAAACTGAATGCAGACAGAAAGTGGGAGGACTTACTTAGTTTCAGGCTTATCTGCAGCATAGCATTTCATGTGTCTTGAATCTAAACAGTGAGTTACAACAGTTTCCCAGCTCCATGGAACAATCCTACACTGACAGTTCCAGACTATAATAATGTTCAATGTTGCACGAAGTAGGAAGTGATACGTACATAATTATACTAGATTCATTAGCAAGATCAACCATCATTTACTTTTGCTTTTAATCCGTATACATATGTACTGAAATTCACACGTCTTTCATGCATCGAATATTGTAGAAAAACAGATTCCTATACACTTCCAATGTAATTATAGTCACATGGTTATTAAACATTCTTAAATCATTGACGCACATTCAAGCAATTACTCATTGCAAGGATACTTTTGCTTTCCTTTATTATGCAGGAGTACTCTACAATATTCTCTATAGTTAGATGAGATCGGAGTTAGTAATAATAACAGGGAGTGAAATCAACATTGTTAATAATTTAAAATCCATTACAATCATTATCGTAAATTTTTTATATTCGATGCTAAATTGCGATTGAAATACATGATTCCATGTTCTAACGGTGTAATAAATATGCGATTGATATACAGGGTAAGTCATTTAACCGTGCCATCTTGAATTCCTTGATTGTTTTTCTGTCGTACAGAATAAGGTATAAAACGAAAATTGTTTCCTACACATTGAAAAACAAAATGGGACTTGAAAACTATTTTACTTTTTAAGAGGACAGTGACCCTAAAGTCAGAAGTTAAATTAGAATACAATTTTTGGAAAAATACATTCACTCGTGGAAGTGGCCACGTTAAAGTCATATGTTAGTATTCACTGTCGCATGCTAAAATCTGAATGGAATAATGTTAATATAAATATCATTAACAAATCATTCAATAGCGTGTCAAATCGTTTTAACAATAGATTTACGGAGCCCGTCAAAATGACGGATTCAAAAATTTTTAATTTACGATTATTAAGAGTGTAAGGAGGCATTCGTGAGGAATTATTAAATAGATTTATTTTCTTGTGTACATATTACAATAAAAATCGCTGAAGATCTAAGTAAATACAATTTTATTATTTTTATAAAGCAATGTAAAATAATCAATTTTAGTGCTTCGTAAACCTAGTGTTAAAGCTGTAATAAAAGCAAAGGAAGACTCTTTATTAATTTGATTATAATATCTAATATCAATTTCGACACGATAGTTTAGTTTTCGGTGTCCTCACGATGGACAAAATATACACTTTTCATTTGTTTCAGTCCTCTAATTAACATAAAATCAAATTATTGTTATATATATCAATATTATTACATATAATTATATCCATTTCTTTCGGGTCGTTAACTTACATTCTGAGGTAACCGTACCTTATATTATATTTTATGTTCCGCTCAGAACTGACAACTTTCGTTTCTTTCGCACAGTGTTTATCGCAACAATTACTGACGATAAATTATTATAAACATTTTCATGCTTGAACAAAAAATTGTCGAGTCACCCATAGACTAATGAACGTGTTAAATATTCTAATTACAATTTCTATTCAATGTTATCCTTCATTTGTTTAAGTTAGACGATATTTGAAGAGAAATAGGGAGAGTACTGAAGTTCTCCATTGCATCTAGTGCTACCAAATGTTCATACATTGACTCAAATAAATCGCTGTAATTTCTGTTCAGGCAAGTAATGGAAAAAATGGTGATACAGCTACTATAAGTAACATTTCTGACGAATTGCGTTTTGTTCAACTAATTGAAGTGAAAATACGGGATAACATACAGTAGCAGTATCCAAACTTGACTCCCGGAGCTAAACGCCGTCCCCACCACCGTTTGTCGTTTCCATGGCGCCGTGACGCGGCGAATTGATTACCAATATGCTCGCTTCTCGCGTTAAAAAGATGATCGTCGATTGTTTTGCGACGCGTGGGTCGGTTACGCGGTTTCTTGGTCGGCAAGGTGAGAACACACTGCGCCTGCGCTAACTGACAGTAGGAAGGGGAAGCAGGCGCGTGAGGCGTCCCTACGCTGGACACCGCTGACATAGAGGTTTGCGAAAAAGTAGTTTGAAAGGGTTGTAACAGGTTTATGTCTTCCATTTTACACTTACTTACCCTCAAAAATTGCTCTTTAACGCAATGTAGTTAGATTTTAGTATACAGTGTTACATAATAGTTAGATTCAGAATAAAAATGAAGCTATTGTTTCATTTTTAAAGCCGTGTGAAGAAACAGATGTACTTAAGAATAGTGTTGGCCACACTTCATTTGAAATAAGATAACTAGTAATTACGTGTAATAATGAATTATTTTAAATACTTCATTAGTTTTTATTTTACAAATAATATAAAAAATTTATTTTCACTTGGCGTTTAAATTAAATAATATTTCATTTGAATAATTTTTTGTTTCAACTCCATTGTTGAAATAAAATATTTATGAATAATTTCACTTCAAGAAGAGGTTGTAGAAGTAACTAAATTAACTATTAAAATTCAGATAAGCTAATTTTTGTAGTTTAACAATTAACGTTTAGCTGCATTCGCTTTTAAAATTGTTCTTTAGTATACGAAATAAACAGAATTTTGTAGAGTACGAATTATTTGATCAAATGAAAGACGAAATGAAAAATGATTCGAAATTATTTGGCTGTTCAAATAAACTAACGCATGATTAGTTCAAATGACATGTGACCAAACAGGACAATATATTATGTTAACGATTATTTTTAAAATAATTTACTTCGATAATGCCCAAACCTGTTTAAGAATATCTAACTAAAATTTCATAGTTTGATGGAGGTCGACAATCTCAGTTTTGTCCAGGCTTTTACGATTCTGGCCCACCGTGCATCGGCCGTTTGAATTTCCTGGAATAGGGAATCCAAAATTCTCGGCGGAACAAGTAAGGTGGAAGAATTGTTGCGATCCAACGGATGATGGGATCCGCGTACACGTCCCGGGGGTAATTACTATCGGCAGGATAGGAAGAAGAAGAAGAGAGGCCAGGATCCGCTGACTTATTATTTCTTAGTGATTTTCTGAATTGCACCGGGCACGAACGCGAGCAATGTCTTCGTGACGTAAACGAGATAATAGGCCCCCGCTCGCATACCCACGATGTAGACATAATGACGACGTGCTATAGGATTATAGTTGAGCCCGGTAACTCTCGACTGTTCGCGTCCATGATGGCGTTTTCGAGTCTCCCTAGCAGATCTCGCTCTCGCGCTGGACCTCTACCATGGGCAATTTCGCGCCAAGTTTGCCGGAGATACACGAATTCAGATACGCGCCGCCGGCAATTAGTTCGTCTAGCGAGATTACGACTGCGATCAAATTGAATCGGGACTCGGCAATTACGGCAAATATAATAAGAGCGCCCGTTGGCCTCTGGAGTCGAAGCGTAATTACACCTGGGAACGGCCATTCTCTTCTTTTGTTATCTCAATTCTTAGTTACCACTTTCGATCGAACGGCCGCCGATCGATTTTATCTAAATGTTCTCGAAAGCGCAGCGCGCCGTGCGATGCAGCGGTCATTCCGCTCGCGAAACTGTGTCAATTATGCCGACATTATTCGGGCGTTGTAAGACCTGACTAACGTTCGTTTAGATTATACAGTCAAACCTCGATAACTCGAAAACCTCTATAACTCAACAATTTTCATTAACACAGGACTGAATTTCTTTAGATTTCTATCAATTCTTATAACAACGCGTACTTGAATAAAGAAATTTGTTTAATAATTTCTAATGGAAGCATTTTTGTGATTTCAATAATTATAAAATAAAAAATGCGAAATCGGTCATTTGATCGGTCATTGTACGGTTAGTGATAACATGTCCACTAGCACCGTCATTAATATTTGACGACCATAATCTCGCAGTTTGTTTAAAGATAGTCAAATTAATTTTATATACTTTGTTGCTTAAATTCATAGTATACAACATAATATTACGAGAATCGATGATTTGCTTCTGCTAATTCTATTAGTATTCCATAAAGGAGGTACGTTGCATTTACAAACACACCACCTTAACAACCAGGGTAAACAACTAAACGGAAGGTGATAGCGACGCGTTAACTCGTATTACTACATTTCTAAATAACTCTAAATGTATTATTTTTACCTCTGTAACTCGAATTTAGAATAACCAAACCCTTGCAAGTCGAACTGCACCTTTACAACTCGGAGTTTCTAGATACATAGGTAATAACTAGGCTGCGGATATGTATGCACAATACAAAATTGTGCATCAATTGCACGATACAGGAACTAAATGGAAATGTCATTCTTCCTTTAACTTTCACTAACTCGCACTACACTTTCTACATAACTGTTTACATGGCACTTTACATAACTTCAACACAAATAAATTTGTATTCAATAAAATAATTTTCTAGCGTAGACAACACCTTTGTTTATGCTTGAAACACTAAATTTAAAGTTTTGAGATTCTAAGTACATAAATTGCCTGCGATTATAATTATTTTAAGAAAGAATTCCTTTCACGTTACATAAGAACCATCAGAGATATTCTGGTTTACCGTGGGAACTGCTCTATAAATACCATGTTATAGAATGTGTTGAAAGATCCCCCACGTTTAATAATTTGTCAATGAAACTACAAGAATTTGCAGATAAAAGATATATTATTTAATATCATGCATCATGCTATTCAGTTAAATATTCAGCATTCTGTCGGGTGTATATACAGGGTGTTTCGTTTAAAACAGGACACCTAAATATTTCCTCTACCTCTGAAAATACAAGAAATGTTTCTAACGTAATCTAAATGGTTTCCAAAGATGAATTAAAATGAAGAATCGTTTTTTATAAATTGTAATTTTTTAATCGTTTTTGAAAGGTCACTCGTGTTTTTTTACGTACATACACACATTTTTTGTTGTTGTATGTTATAGCAAACATTATTGTGCATTCATCCATGTTTAATAGCACGACCTTGAAATGACCGTGAATTCTAAAATTTGCTAATTAATTCAGAACTTACTTTCAGCGACATTTCAGATTTCAACGGTAACAGAAATTCGACCATGAACTTGAACTTGTAAATAATCACATTTGTTACTGCAATAAATGTTCAAAATGATGTCCTTCCGTTGTGATACCTTTCGTGAGGCGAAAAACGACAGATTGCACAGCTCTTTCGATGATTTCATTTTTCATATCAGCACATGCAGCAATTATTCGTTCGTTCATATTTTCTGGCGTCGTGGGCTGCTCTTGATAAACCGTACCCTTTAATGTCCCCCATAAGAAAAAATCAAGTGGAGTGAGATCGGGTGAACGAGCCGGCCATGATACAGGTCCATTGCGTCCAATCCGACGATTTAGGAATTTTTTCCCATTTTGCAACACGTGTCCTCAACGAAAATTTAGAGTTCACGGTCATTTCAAGGCCGTGCTATTAAACATGGATGAATGCACAATAATGTTTGCTATTATATACAACAACAAAAAATGTGTGTATATATGTAAATATATGTAAAAAATTACAATTTATAAAAAACGATTCTTCCATCTGATTCGTCTTTTGAAACCATTTAGATTACGTTAGAAACATTTTTTGTATTTTCAGAGGTAGAGGAGATATTTAGGTTTTAGACAAAACACCCTGTATGTATGTATCCTGTACTTGTACAGTGGCGGCTCAAGTCAGGTGGAGGCCCCAAGCGGTAAAAATTTTGGGGGCTCTCAAACTCAAGTTAGAAATACCGTTCGTGGTATTAAAAGTAACCATAATTCACAATTGAAAATTGAGAAAGGTGGTTTAATTGTTTGTAAATAAATTGAAATTTTTTGTAAAAATGAGTGAATGCCGCGAAATTCGGGGCCTGGTGGTATTCGGGGCCCCACGCGTCCGCTTAATCCGCTTACCGTTAAACCCGCCACTGACCCTATAGTTTAGTCTACATACTGATTACTTTAAAGCGTAAGGGAACATATTTTTAACATTCAAAAGGTGATCATTAACACTAACCCTACAGACCACTAAAACTGGCTAGTACCTGTTGTCTCATAAAAATTACAAGATTGAGATTAGTTAAAGTTTCTGTTGTTCTTATTTTAATCTATGATCAAATAAAAAATTGTATGCAATCATTTTTCATTAATACGACTTTATCATTTCACTAATTGCAAAATAAGAAAATTGAAACCGGTCATTTGATCGGTACTGGTAGGTTTAGTGTGAAATATTCGAATACCCATATTTCTCTAACTCTGTGGTAAAGAGATAAAAAACCAAACGTTATGTTGTTATCATCAGCTCAACTCTTGACACTAGGAATGGGGGATATATCAAAGTGACGGCATCCAAATTTTTTAATTTACAATTATTAAAATTGTAATGCATTTATGGAGAATTTTTCAATAAACTTCTTTCTTTGAACACATATTATGACGAAATTGCTAAAAATTTGAATACACACTCCTGTTATTTATAGAATGTAATGTAAACTTATACCAACTACTAATTACTTTTAGTACTCCGTAAATCTAGTGCTAATTTAGTACTTTAGAAAGATAAAGAAGGGATAATCGAGACATTTCACACAATCCTAAACGCAGGATATTCTTGAATCTCAATTCCAAGGACTTTCCCGATGGTATCGATAAGGTTGTTGGTTTTCCGGCGTTTATAGCCGAAAGATAAAGAAATCGTAGTGGGAAAGTATAGCGGAGGAGGGTTTCACAGAGAGACCCACGAACTCGGGAAAAGATAAGTACCTGTTGGGCACAGCTTTTCTCTTTAGTCCGCCATTAGAGCAATTGGAACATCTCTTGGAACCCACGGCGGCAAAAACGCCGACGAGTCGTTGCGCTAGACTGAAGAATGATCGGAGAGGCGCCGAACCTCTTTCCCCTCTTCCTCTCTGACTTTCGATCTTTCACTTCTCTTTCTCTTTCTCTTGGCTCGTTCTACAACCTGACGGTCGCATCTTCGTTGCGCACCTGCGAAACGTGTCCTGTCTCTATCCGTTCAGAAGCGCAAGGTCCTTCGTCCTTTTTTCATTCCTCTCTTTCCAACTGTATCCGTTGTCCAGCTTCGTCGCAGCCTCCTTTTCGCTCGACTCGCTCTTCCAGGACTCGTCAGATTCACCCGGGGATTATGTTTCGTGCTATTATAGCTCTCTTCGGCGAGAAACACCCGCGCTTCTTCTCGTTCGTCCTCTTCCGATCGCCACTGGCCGGTCCTCCTCGTCCTCTCCTTTTTCGAGGCCTGTCGGTCCCCACGGACAAACGCATCGTCTCGTTTCTTCTGGCCACGAGGAAGCTCTGCTGATTGATAAAATAGTTGGCTCGTCAGTGCCGAGCGCCGAATAATTGGTTTGTCAGTCAAAGGTGATCGCGTGAAAGGATAATGCTTGTCACCGACACAACCCGCGCGGTCACGATCGCCGCCGTCACTTTTTCATCGTCGTTTGATCGAGCACGATTTTCTGACTCGAGAAATTGAATAACAGATACACCGAGCCACATGGGCATTCGTACCCTCTTTAAAATTTTCAGTGCCGCGTCTCCCAGAAATGGAAGACGGAATTAAATTGAGGGACAAACTTGAACCAATGAAACCATTTGTCCAGAACATTATTATGTGTTTATTAAAACGGGATCACAAAAATTTAAGAGGCACTTGATTTTACATCCATTTAGACTTGAAAAACAATTAATATTTTAATTCTATTATATTTAATTTACTAGTTACAGTATTTTATTTCTGACTCAATTTTCCACCAGGCCAGAATCCTAACCAACAAATATATTTCATATTTTATTTAAGAACACAGGGCTGGCTCTGAGGGATGCGAATTGTTTCCACATATTTGTTACAACTTAAGGATTAAATCGTCATTAAATAAAATAATTGTAATATAATTTCAGTTAGTGTTTATAATAACTTTTGTTAGTGTTTATAATTCTTCGATATTATTGTGTTTTATAGAACTTTTATTTAATCACTCATTATTCAGTGATTAACTGTTCTGACTTGCATTACTTTTGCATTAAGCCTGTCATTTATAAATGAACTTTAATGTTACTTTATTGAGTGTAGCGAATTTGGTTAGAATCTGCAAACGGCAAGAAAGATAAGATAATATGTACTTTCAATATCAGACATCTTAACTTTGTAACTTTTATTTCGTTAAATAAATTACTTTTATTTTATGGAAGTTTTGAGGCTGTTGAGCTGGCACTCAAAGTGATCAAAGAGATTACTTTTTTAAAAGTTGACTAAACAACTTGCATTTCTTTAAAAAGTTAGAACAATTGGTTTACCACACGATGTGAACAAGAATTTTGAAAATATTCTAATTAGTCGGGATTGCAAGGAATATACTAAAGATTGCTTTTTACAATTTTTCATGTTAGTCCGTATTAAAAATCTAGAAACTGCATTTTGTAGATATGTGTCAGTTTTATGTATTCTGAAAATTTCATCGAAATCGGTTAAAACTATTTATATAGTTTTTTACAGTTTTCGACTTTCACTGTAATAAATCTGAAGCTTTTTACATTTTTCGATCTGACATATTCGCAACCTTTGTGTATTCTTCGCAATTTCAATCAATTTTTTAATTTTTTCAAAAATTTCTTTTCACTTTATGTGGTGGACCAATTGTTTTAGCTTTTCCAAAAAATCCAAATTGGTGGCTCCACTTTAAAAAAAAGGTATTCTATTTTAAGGTACGAACAGTTTCTTAAACCTCGCAGTACCAAGATATTTTTTAAAACGCGAACTACCAAGGGATGCATTTTGTGCGCACCTCCATGAATTTGTACATATACTGACCATTTTAATGTTGACTGAATAATAAATAATAATTATAAATATGCATGTCTTTTGTTAAGAAGACAGTTCTTTATTATATATTTATCAATCTCAACTTTCCCAGACAGAAGATGAGTTCGGTTTGCATCTGGTATACATATTAACATCAATATAACATTTATAAGTAAACAGAAAATATTTCCAAAAGCTTAAAAGAACAAACTATTAAAATATCAAAATCTGTATTTAATATTGTATACATACTCTTATGCTATCCCAAATCTACACATCGCTTACACAATATTTCTTTATTACTTTTAAGTAAAAGACAACAAATATTTTTGCTGTATTCTTTACAAATAATGTGTGGTTTAATGTTACATTTATTACACGTCACTGTTGCTCCATCATGTGCGGTGGAAACAACTTTCTAAAATTTTTCATATATAAATGATCCTACAGGAATTGAATCATTTTATAACAGACTAAAACCACAAAGGATTTAAAAATTCGAGTCTCCTCTTTGCGACGACCTCTCAAACGTTGCTATACCACTTTTTTCGCCATTATATTGGACTTTAAATGATAAACGTATAGTGTAAAAGTGTTTTACAATGCATTTACAGATTGATAAATTTTCTATTCATTTTTTTTTCGAATGCGGTTTTACCAAAGAGATAAAATGTAAAAAATTCCTGAACAATTGTGTTTGTATTGAGAAGGATTGAAGTAAATAATCATACTGGTGCATAATTGATAAATGGTAGGAACCTTAAATTGTTTAAGGACAAGCTTAAGAGAGCTTAAAAGACAAAGTCATTGTTTGATTCCTAATGTTATGCAATTATTACCAAAATGAGTATATAAAATTGAATAATGTAGAAAAATAAAAATAAATTAAAAATATTTCAGTACTATCTTTAATATATCAAAAATTTATTAAAGAAAGAAGAAAATTTCTATGTGGCTCCTGTTTCTTATTGAAGTAGAATATTTTTATTTTGTATAAAAATCCACCGGCTACTAACAAAAGCTATAGGAAACTCTAGTCGTAAGATGATAAACAGACTGCGGCTTATATGCATTTATGACACAAATGAGTAGATGTCATTTAGTATAATAACAACTAAAATTAAATATAATATTACTTATTTATTTTATTTTGTTGAAGAAATCAAATTTTTTTTTTATCTTATGTTTGAAATTAGCTTGATTTTAAAGAAGAATTTAAAAATACTGTCATATCACTTTCAACCTATTAAACATATTAAGACAGAGAATAAATTTCTATTTCACTCCAGTTTGTTGCAATTCAGGTAGGAAAGTTTTATTTTGCATAAAGATGCGCTGTCTACTGATGGACATTGGAGCACCAGATACTGCACAAGCCCATGAAAGAATAAGAAGTAACTTATCTTCAGCAGCAAATCTACATTGATCGAAGAACGAAGTTCAAAATCAATTCTCGGAATACCATTATTCAACCGGGTTCGACTGATCTCATATATTCGCGAAATCATTTTCAACGTCCTCGATGCAACAACATCGGAGGGGTTTAGTTGGCGGAACAGAGTATTCGTCGGCGATTTTGAGGAGTAAAAACATCAATTTCGATCTCGGGGGCATACATACAACGGGGAACGTAAAAAAGAAAAATCCTGAAACGGACGTAGATCTCTACGTGGGATCAGGTATATCCTGGTACAGGCCAGGAGCTATCCGTCTCGGCCCTCTGCAGAATGGTGGAAGATATATTATACTCGAAGAGGGTGGTAACACTTGTTTGATTCAATTCCAGGAACACGCTCCGAGGCGCCGGATCAATTTTTCTTCCGCCAGGGAACTCCCGCCGCCGCGCACGTATGCGTGCACACCTTCGTTCCCGGCTTATGACATGAATTCGCAGTCATTACAGAGATTTCGATATGAACATATGATGTCTGACAGATAGATTCCCAAATAATCGATTTATCTTGATTGTAGGAAATAATCAATTCTCCGTTGTTGCTACTCCGGTGGAAAAACCAAATTTCCTGCATTCAAATGAAAAAACAAATGTTTTTTAAGTATTTACTTTAGAATACCTACTATTGGATGATGCATAAAATCTGCAGTCTATTAATAATTTTTAATGAAAACGTGTTTGTACTTTCAGCAATTATCAAAGAAAAAATGTATTAGATTAGTATTGAATGATTTAGCATAAAGAGAAAGGAAAGGATGGTAAAGGAGGCGGATGTATGAGAAGTGCAACCCTTAGGGGAGTCAATAAAGCTTATTATTATAGTATTAAATGATTGAACTCAACGAATAGATTCAACCCGTGAAGAGTACGGGAAAAATTAGTATGAGTAAAGAATCCAATGAAACTAAGAAGTCACAAAATAAGCAAAATTCAGCACTGAATTAGGTGGGCTTTCTCGTGTAACGGCAGCTAAAACAAAGGATTTAGAAGAATTCTGTTTTAGAATAACTATTAGGTATATGGGACTAGTCCTTAGTAATGTAACAAGCAGTCTTGAAGTACACGTGATTATTTTTTAGTTCAATTCTTCTTATTATTTATTGTATAATATTATTTATTATATAATATTTTCTAAACTGGCATGCATGATAACTAAAAGACTGTAAAGTAACCAACTTCGGACGAAGCTCATTCATTTCTTTACATATTTCTGTGGGAATTGAACCTAAAATTTATATCTGATTTTTTATTGATATTTTTTTTCCGAACCCTAGAACTTTTCTAACTTTTCATATTTTTCTTTCAAAATAGGTTGAATCCCAACATATAGTATGTAATTTTAAGGAAATTTCTCACTTTTTGTGTTTCGATCATAGTGGCCGACGCTACACTGTACCTACGCCAACAATGCTACCTGTCGAAGTCTTGTATATTATACAATATATGAACAAAAGAATTGAACTAAAAAAAATACTATTACTTCAAGGTTATCTGTTTAAATTCTTACAAATCACTTGTTTTCACTGCCGTTACATGAGAAGCCTCCTTAAGGTAGAAGACCTTAACAACTTATGAAATGGAATCCTGTATAACTAATGCCAACCAAAATTGGTTATTTCTATATAGTAAACAATCTACTTATTAAATACATAAACGAAAAACGCGTTATAAAATTTTTAAATATTAATAATTATTAATAATGTAAAATTCTGGAAATGTCCCTATTTCTACTCACCAAAAGCTAAGAATGTACGTATTTCTACTCGTAACATGTACCAATTTCTACTCGTTCATTTCAATGATTATTTTACTGAGAGTTTCTTTAGAATACGAATTATATTTATTTCTTTTCTGTTTTTTATATATTCTTCATTCATAGAAATTTGTGCTGCCATATACAATATCGATTTAGTAAAATTTTGAATGAATTACTATTAAAATATAATATAATTATATAAAAAGCAAGTATTTTAAAACGAGGGAAATCTAAAGATAATACAACGAAACGAACGTCATGTGGTGATAAATCTTTTTCGAAATTGTAATGTAGAAAATAGGTGCATTATTAGAGAAAAAAATTATTTTATGAAAACGTACAAAATAGCAATATATGTATATTTAGAGGTTATATCACGCTAGAAAGCTCCGAGTGTACACATAGGTAAATACTGTATCCTAATAAGTACTCACTTAAATTCTGCACAAAATACATACAAAAAGGTTTAAATCAAGATTTGGAATGCAACTTCTTTAATTTTTACTCTTAAAAAGTATACTTTGTAATATATTACAGAACTTAAATTTTTAGTTACACATTATTAATTTCGATGCGTTGTACTTATGAGATGCGTTAACGCTATATTTGAATCTGCGAGCAATATTTCTCTAGATAAATTCATGCTGAGCAACAACATTTCAGTTTTGCCAAATGAGCCAAATAAACAGAAACAGTGTAAAACGCTGTATGTACACGACATTTCATTTATGCTATCAACCAAATAAAAGTTAACAAATTAATCGGGTGTCCTACCGTTTGGTCCCAGACTGTATGTTCAAACGTTGGATAATACAACGAAGCCTACACCTTGACTCTCGCAGCCTTGAAGCCGATGGGAGTTCAAATTACTGGGGTCAATAAACAGTGGATGCAACCTGTTGCGATAAACTTCCTGTGCCATTCGGGTCGACCCAGTAGGACTCCGGGTGGGTAGGTCGAGCAGAAATAAAGTCATCGGGTGGCTAAGAAACACGATTCTGCAATATGATGTCTCGTGACAAAGTAGAATCCCGTCGCAGCCCTATGGACCCAAGAAAAAAAGAGGAGCAGGATAGAAAGGCGAGGGGATTGGTAAAAAAAGGACGATCCTGAAAGCAGATCAATGGGTCAACCTGTCGCAATAAAAGTCTCATGGCTACCTGGGTAAATCGTAAGAGCGAACGGCTCTACGACGGTCCCGGGGTAGGATGAAACTTCGCTCCGGGATGTTCCGGATGATCCATGTGGCATAATCAGGATGCTAGGCTACCTGGATCCGATGGATCCTCGCTGCACAGGGAATGGTAGCGAGGAGAGACTCGATGAAAGGGGGCGAGCAGAGGTGGAAGAAAGAGAAGAATAAGAAACGCGTGATGTCCGCAAGAAAGTGGGGCAAAAGGTGTCGCGATGGCCCTGTACACGCAGCCCGTCCACGACCATTGGCATGGGTATGGGGCACGCGTTAGACCCCGATTGTGTCCCGGAAGGATACGAAAAAAAATCAGTCGAAGAACTCTCGCCGGAGACAGAGATGGAGAAAATGGGCGGCTGGTTGGAAAGGAGAAGAATACGAAACGTGACCACCACCGGACGAACCCTTCCCGGCGGTCTTTAATTCCTGCTATTATTGAAAAACGCGACCGCCACGTGCCACCGGGAGACTCCTTAGCTGTCTTCAACGCCGCCTCAACCACGGGAACCGAGGGTTCTGCACGCGAAAATCGGGACACACACATGGAATGTGACTTCGCCCGGCGAGCCTCTGATACTGGAATAGTCCTCGTTTCCGCGACAAGAACCGAAATGTTCTCGTACGCGGTCTGGTATACACCTGTAATCAACATCGTCTGAATCTATCCGGTTTGTCTAGAAAAACGTGCTGTCTTTTATTTTGCATATTGCTCATAACAATTGCCTATCTGTATGTGTTATACGTCATTTTCTAACTTTTGTCTTCTTCTTTCACATTATTGCACGTCTTTCCGTTTTGTGTGACTAACAAAGTGATTGATGTTCAAATAATATGGATTCTCAAGTCAATAAAAACGAGCACCTTCAATATGTTTTACGCTAGGAGTGTAACCCTCAGGTTGGCAACCGGGTACCAGAGTGCCCATTCACTATAATTCCTGTAACACATTTATCATACACTAAACGTATCATAAAATTGCTCTAAACGTCTATTCTTTGGACAATATTAATTCAATGTATATTAGGTATACAAATTAATTCGTAGACGCTTTTTCGCGTATCTGTTGATTATTTATACAAGTTTAAAATACATTCCACGCTCCAAAATCATTTTCATCACTTCTTTATGCGTTTACTCTATCTTACAAGTAATTGTGTATCGTACATGAAGTGAATTGTATTATTAATCTTATTATAGTTTCCTAGTTTCTATAATTATACGTCTGTATATACATACATTCGTTTATGTCTGTAAAGACATAAAAACAATCTGTAATATTTGGTTCTGTAATTTACACCTCAAAATTAAGGAGTAGTTGTAACTTTGCTCTTTGCAGATTCTTAATTAATTTTATAACTGTTTTAACTATATTTGAATGTTGTAGAAGTGACCATCTATACTTTAATGGGTCCTATTCTTACAAGTTGCTAGTCAAGTAACTCTCTACAACATTTTGAACATATTAAGTGCTGCGTGGTGTCAATGTACAAAATTTTGATATTAAGATGATTTGAAAATTTTGAAAAGGATTTGTAAATAGCCGAAAGAAAAATTTTATTCATTGCTGATTGTTTTAAATCAGGCATGGCCACGGGTGTACCCCTCAAACGCCTGCTTCTCCCACCAACCTCTCTTTCATGAGCGAGGCCTGCGCACTGTTCGCGACGGCCGGAGCACTTTCGTATATGGTAACGGAGGAGGTTGGTGGGGGACAGTAGGCGCTATGGTGGGGACGGTTTTGTCTCCATTGAGACAAAAATGCCAATAACTGTTTTAGATGTTTCATTCTTACTGACGTAACACGTACGTTTCTGTCATGGTGATACATTATAGTAAATGATGAACTAGTCATTCGTCTGCTTAATATTGCGAATAAAAATACCAGTTCGATTTAGAGTTTTCACATATCTTAAAAAATGGCGCACGTTTAATAAAATTTTAACCAATATTGACTGTTCATTTCCAATCACCTGGACTTTTGACTCCAAAAAAGACAATAGCCTAAAACATCGAAGTCATTTTTGCTGCCACTAAAAATAGATGGCATCAGATCATTATGTTACCCATTGAAATTATCAGATGCGTCTTCGACAGACAGTGTGTAGGAGACCATAAATTTTAAACTTTACGCGACAAAAGTGTAAAATTTATAGAACATGCGTAGAATATTATATAAAACTAATTGAAAGCATTCCTCGAGGAATTAAAGTGATTATAAATAGTTACGCTGACTGGACACTTTATTAATTGAAAGAGTGGTATTATAAGAGTACTAGCACATTCCAGATTTTTTCATGCATGTATTATTAGCCTAGATACTATGTCGATCACGCACTTGTATTGCACTTTCAAGTAAACTCGAACCAAAACGTGACTGCATAATAAGAACCTTCTACGTACGTGTACTATGAAAAATTAAATATTTATTTTCAAGTATTATAGAATTTAACATTACTCAAATAAGTTTGAATACCTCATAAGCACTCCAACAGAAATTTTATTCAAAATTTATTCTCTATACATATATACACGATACGACACTTCCGAGTGACCAGTTTGTATTCCACTATAAATAATAACATTGCATTTATTCTGATTTTGTAAAATGTTTGCTTTAATACATCAGCATTCGAATAAATACATTTATTAAGTAATCTTTTACAAAAGCAATGTTATATTCTTAATAATTGTAAATCGATAAAGCTAAAATTGTCATTTTTGCGAGTTTGTGAGTTCTAATAACAATTAGAAAATATTAATAAAATTTATAATAATATAGATCATGTACTATTCACAACACTTTCGAAATCTGCAGGTATTTATTCCATATTTCGAAACTAGCTTGTATGGATTAAATAAATTGCGAATATAATCATTGAAATACAATCATCATTTCTAATATCCGTGTATAAAATTTTATTAATCTTAAGTATCGAATTAAGTATTTTAAAAACCTTGCCAATTAATACTTCTCTGTTAAAAAGGATTCACTAATTATGTTTCTAACACTAGTTGTTGATTAGAAAAATTTAACAACGCAAGAATTGTTTCGAGTTGTTGAGTTACTAATATCTTAACATATTACTGTTATAATACAGAAGGGAGAACATTTTTTGAAGAAAGTCTCAGTAGTAGAACATGTAGCAAAGGTGTAAAATATTTAAAAATTTTCTACTCATTAAAACAACACAAATAGAGTATGTAGACTACAAAAGTTAAAATTTTTGATAATTAAACCTATATCATTTACAATTCATAATATAACAATTCCTAAGAAAGAGAAATGTTATTTCTGACGAGTTTACTTTGTGGAGCATTTTAAGCCTTAAGTGACCTTTCACAATGTATATTCTTCAAGGGTAATATTTCTATCTTGTTTCGAGCCCGACAGGATAATCCGTTCAACAAACAGGCGAGGTGCATTAATGTTCCTTTTGCGTTTTCGGTCTCTCTGTCGATAACGGTAATGACAAACATTATCGCGCAAGTTTATCAATGCAAACACGCGTTGCCGCAAACACTAGATTAGATTCACTCAGGCGAGTATGCCTCGGGAGGGCCTCTCTCTCTCTCAGGTAGAAATAGTAAAAATGATCTCGATAATCGACTGGTTCCATGGCGGGCAAAAAACGCGAACGATTCTGCTAATTACCGTAATCGTTAAAAGAAAGACGCCACGTGAGAATGGTTTACACTGTCGGCGATTAAATCGCATTCGAGCAGCCCCATGAGCTTGTTTTGAGCGAGTGCAACTGCAGATCCCTGATAAACACGATCCAGCCATAGCTCGGTGTCATAATATTACAGTCATTATAGGAACACCGTTTCCCTTGCAGCTACGTACACCGGACACTTATGCACCGTGATCAGCAATCTCGTCTTGTATAAACGCTCGTAAACATCATTGTGCATCGCAGACAACAAAGTTGCATCGTAACGACAGCTCACGACGATCAACCTATTCTTAATGCAGCTATTAGTGCATTAATTGCGTCAAATGCGAGCAATTACGTTTAACATCGCTACGGAAATTCTCCTTTTCCACGATTATTTAAAAACTATTCCTGCTATCCAGTACAGTGGAATCTCCATTATATGAAGTAATTGGGCAATAAACGTGTTCGCATAAAAGAATTTTCATATAATAGCAGAATTTCACATTCGGGTCATACTATACATACGGTGGGTGTACAAAGTATTCGTACACCTTTAAAAATCGAACAACTTTTTAAAAATTGGATCATACGACATCAATTATCTTGAGATGTCAGACGCGTAAGTTTACTAGGTAACGTGTAAATCATTTTTTTCTAAAAATTGTTATTGGTCGGAATTACGACGAAAATAGTAATGATCACTATTTTTAACTTCTTTATATGTGCCTGTAATAAAAATTTAAAAGACGCATTTTGTAGGTCTAAGTATTTTATATACATGCACAAAGTTAAAGATGATTACATGAGAACAAAATTCCCTGAAAAGACCGAAAATCTGCGACTTTCACCCTTAAACTTTAATCTTGTAATAGTTTTAGCTCATAGCAGCATTAACCGAGTTCGATGGAACTTTGTGCATATACAGGGTATTCACGCTATTACTAGCCAGCGTTTTTCTTGCAAATAATAAATGTTGGAAAAAAATGAAAGAGGAAAAAGTAATGCTGTCTTTTGCAAGCACCGTAATGGCGTATGTAATTTTTTTGTATTTGTTCTATTTTCATGAAAATGTCGGTGACCTACCCAATTTTTGTAAATGGAATGCTATATATTTTTTCATACCATATGAAAGCGTGTGTCAAGAAAAATTCATTCGCATACGACACAATGACCTTCAAGATCATACAAGGTCGGAGATGGAAGAAAAATTTTGAACACTTCGTACTAATGCGTTTACAAGTATACTTTATTGACGAGGCTATAGTAAATGTTCAATATAACTTCCTTGTGCATGACTACATATTTTGGCTCTATTAATTACATTCTTGTTAGCTTCTTCTAACGTTGCCCGAAATATTAATGCACATGATTGCGTTAGTTTCCTTTACAAGTCGTTTACATTTCTTGGCGTTGTGTATCGTGAATGATATCTTTACGAAATATTACGAAATATTTAAAATTTTGCTGCCATTTCTGACCTTGTATGACCTTGAAGGTCATTGTGCTGTATACGAATAAATTTGTCTTGACACACGCTTTCATATGATATAAAAAAATATATAACGTATCATTTAAAAAATTGAAGGTAACCTTCATTTCTAAGAAAATAGTGCAAACACAAGAAAATTACATAGGCCACTATATTACCCAAAACAGTATTACTTTATCCTCTATCATTTTTTTCTAATATTTATTATTTGCAAGGGAAATGCTGACTAGTGATAGAATGAACACTCTGTATATAACTTACGTAGATCTAAAAAAGGCGTATTTAAATTTTCATTATAGGCATATATAAAGAAGTTAGAAATTGAGACCTTCACTTTTTTCTTCACAATTTTGACCAATAGCAATTTTTAGAAAAAATTATTTACACATTACCTAGTAAACTAATCCTTTTAACATCTCAATAGAACTGAAGTGATTTGTCTAATTTTAAAAAAGTTATATGATTTTTAAAGGTGTACGAATAGTTTTTACACCCACTGTATAATGGTTAACGTTTGAATGGCGGGAATTGGGTCCATTTTGATCAAAGATTATAAGCAGACTGCGCATTTTACAAATTTACGGCGACGAATAAAAAGACTACAAGAATTTAAGAATATCAATGCAGTTCTTACAATTTAATAAAACCACTAAAGGGAGAAATAGATTTTTATTTGCTTCCTTTGCCTTGCAATTAATGAATACGATTTTTATTTTGCATAAAGATCCACAATCTACTTGTAACTGTTTCATGTAAATTCTAACTTTTCAACGGTACACTCAATATTATTTTGTCAAGTATTATACAATAATTAATAAGAAGAACAACGTTAACACTTTCGCTACCAGCACTTATTTCGCTGTTTACCTCTCTCACTCAAATGTATTATTAAATGCAAGTTACCACTTTTATAAAATAATAAAACAAACTAGCAAAGAATGTCGTGAATTGTCTGAATCTTATGCCGTTGTGATTTCAAACAATAAAACGAAAAAAATTAATTTGAATCTATTCAACTAAACTACGACATAATGGATTTCTCATATCAGTGACAATGGTATCGAACATGGTAAAGAAGTGGGTTCTAAAATGTCTAAAACAAAATTTATATGAATACATGAATATACGGGGGCTCACGAAAGTATTCGAACGCACTTTAATTTGGAATAACTTTCTTAAAATTGGACCAAATAATTTGACTTTTTCTTTAGCAACTACAAGCACTGATTTACTAAGTGGGATGCAAAAAAAATTGAAAAAATCACAGGTAGTAGGAATTACATGGAAAAATAAAAATGACACTTTTTAAAACGTTTTCATTTCAGTTCATAATGAAAATTTAATATATGCGTTTTATAGATCTATGTTAGTTATGCATATGCCGAAAATTTCATCGAAATCGGTTGACGCAGAAAGTTCTAAGAATCTGTGGATTTTAAGCAAAATCTGATCAAAAGTCATGAAAAACTGCGATTTTTATTAGTTTAAACCTCTTGTAGCTCGTGTATACATTAATCGATTTCGATGAAATTTACAACATGTGTATTACTAATGTATGTATTACAATGTATTAACAACATAGGTCTACGAGACGCATATTTTACATTTTCATTACGGGCTGGAATAAGAAAATTTTAAAAAGTGCCGTTGTTACTTTTTTACCTACCTATTGGAATTTTTTCAAAATCTTTTTTGCACGTTATTTAATAAATCAATGCTTCTAATTCCGAAAGAAAATGTTGAATACTTTCGTGAGCAACTGTATGTAATAAGACAAAATGAAACGAAACCGAGTACAAACTAAAATTTCTAAAATATTTATATATTATTCTAACATCTGAAGTACAATAAAATCTAAATCAAAAAATCTTTGATAAGCTATAAATTACTAACAAATAAACGGAGAAACGGGAAGCGGACATAACAGAGTATGTAAGCAGTTTCGATCGTGTAGCCGTTAAACTTGGCTCCGTCCGAACAATTTTCACAATGGGGAAAAAACACTACCTGCCGAGAAATCGTGCGAAAGTTTCGCGGAGATGGTATAAACAAGTCGTTACGGATTACAAGGAGGTACCAATTTCATGAGTATCCTGCCTAATCGTGAGATGTTCCCCGTAATTCATGAATAAAATATACGGGCGCCGGCCACTCGACTATGAGTATCCGGGCTAAGTGCCCTTCTAGGAGAAGACTATTATAACTGATACATCATAAACTGTCGTTCATGGCGACACCGGCGTATTATTCACGAGATCCCGCGTTCGAACAATGCCACGATATTTTGCACGCGTAATGAATTCCATTAATGAATCTTTTCTCTGCTGTTTACGATAACACACCCGAATCTTATGTTCAAAACAGTGCAACAGTTGACATTTATGAATATTTTCAAGCTTCCAGAGATGATACTACTGTAGCTATTTTGGACATTGCAATTTTCAAGCAATTTCTGTTTTGTAACTGTTCTAAAACTATACGGAAATTAATTTTAACGTTATAAATAGGCTGTGGATTTTATGCATTTCTGACAAAAATGACTTGGTGTAATTAGAAATAGTAAAAAGATTAAATGAATTGAAGATTATCCATATATTACTTACAATCTAACAAAATTATTATAGAATGAAAGAAATTCTTAACTAGGTTCTGTTTCTTGCAATTGATGCAGACAATTTGTATTTCACATAAAAGTAAGCGACTTCTGTTTCTTGCAATTGATACAGACAATTTTTGTGTTTCATAAAAATCCAAAGTCTAATTATGAAGTTCAGTATGTAAATTAGTAAATTTACCTGTAAATTTTTACATACCTAGCTTATAAATACAATGATTTTGTATAATACATGCACTGTGTGCTGATCTTCATGAATATGAAATTGCTTTACGTAATAAGTAGACTGCAGATCTTTATGCAAAATAAAAATTGTGTGCGTCAACTCGAAAGAATGGTTATTAAACAGAAATTAATTCATTCATTTATTAACTTTACTGAGTTTGCTTATTTGTTTGCTATTTCGTTTGTTATCAGAGGATCAGAAATATTAATAGGATTTACAGTGGCTCCAAAAAATACGATAGACTTCTGCATAATGCAATGAAAAAATTGTACAAAATGATTGTACATGAGTATTTTCTGTGACAGTAAGTGTACCGTCTTTTTAAACAATTGTTATTAAGTTTAATGTACATTTATTGCTACCTGGAAATACATATGTACAGTTTTCTTAAACAATTTCTTTGATCGTTCTATACAGCAGTTTATTATATTTGAATACTAAATTTCGGTTTTTCGAAAAATGGTTGATATTTAAACTGTTACGATTCTGTAAGAAAAAAAAGTACAACAATAAACCTGAAGTCATTGTAAAGATTGAGGCATCTACGTTTAATTATATTTCTGCGGAATATACAGAATAGAAAATTGAAGACGCGTTTTTTTCGAAAATTATACAAATTGAAACATCTCTAAAAGCATTGGAACATTTTTTCGTGACTGAATGTACCATAGATTTGAATGTTACAGCTTCCTCTGTATAACGGCGTCCTAAAATTTGATGTGCGTTTTTTTGGGATTTTTTATGGAGCAATAGCGACGACTGAGTTCGATCATGTAAAGCTTCCATGATGTACCTCGTAATACTGTAAAGCTGGCATTCTGTACCCTTCTCATTCAAAGTTCAATAAAACGCCCAAACAAAAATCGTAATGAGCTTTTAGAGGATCATTGTAAGGGTTAAAATTCAATCTTCAAATCCATGCCACATTCAGTCACAAAAAGGAATTTTGCAGTATTTTTTAGAAATGTTTCACTTCATAATATTCTTGGGAAAAAACAGTGTTCATTTTTTCCCTTCCAACACATCATGCAAAAAGACCTTAAAAAACAATGAACGATGGATTGCGAAAGTAGTGGCTTCAAGCATCGAAATGAGTCCATTTGAATTGTTGTACGATTTTTTCTTATGATATTATAACAGTTTAAATATAAACAATTTTCCAAAAATTGAAGATATAGTGTCCAAATACTTTTTGGACCATCTTGTATATTCGATAAGGAAAGAGTTAATAAATAGAATATTAAATATTTAATTTTAAAGGATACCGTGCAACATTTCTCGAAAATTATCCTAATTGAAACTGTTTAAGATAAGCTGACGTTTCATGATTACAAGTTGAATACAGTTAACAAGTACGATAAATAAAAGCTTACATAGATAATAGCCTGAAAATACTAGATGTTTTCCTGTGGTTGGAACGTGTAGCGTGATAGTAATTTAAAAGAATCGCAAACACGAAAAACTAAATTACAGGAATGGTAAATGGTGCTTCCGCGCGACTATGTAACATTTTCAGCCTCGATTCGTTACATAACAAAGTCTCTGTAATCACTACCCGCCGAACGATACGTCTACCAGGCTCTAAACTCTAAATTACAGAGTGTCGGCCAATATTTCGTTATTACCGTGACATAGAACTGACGCGGTAGATTACAAAGTAAGTGAAAATAACAATGATTAATATGCACAACAGGCACGCAGATAAGAAATAACTGCGTTCCATAGGTGCACGGCGCGCAGTTTGATTGTTGCTGCGGGCAAATGAGTAACTGCAGAGACAGTTACATCGTCCGAAGGGTAAGGTAAACATCCCGACGATCCACTATTGCTATAACCGGAACCATGCTGTTATTATGCCCATGATAACATGTAATAAATGAAAGAAAACGACCGCGCTATTATCGATAATTTCCCTTCAGGTGCACCATACCTTGTGTTCCTGCTTTTGCCGTTTTCTAATATCCACGTAAAACATCGGGCCCGCTATCTGGAAATTCAAATTAGCTTGCTGCTAAATACAGTAGAACCTCGCTCATTGCACGAAACGGAGTATAAAATGCGTGCAAAAATTAAGTTTGTGGCTTGTGTTATTTCGCTTCTACGTAGCGGAATCTCCACCATGAGTTCTAGAACCTTGAACACCATGTGGCGGGGGTCGTTACCCAAATGGCAATTATATGTAATTGGCATTTGTATGGGCCTTTGATGAAGTATTGGTTAGCCAACAATTAGCAATGCCACACTTTTTTTCAAGTGGGCCAACGTCACTATAATACAGGGATGGGCAATTTTGCCTCAACTGAGACAAAACCGTCCACACCGTAGCGCCCTCTGTCCCCTTCTAGCAAGCGCGGTACAATGGGGTAACGAAGACACGAGACATCAGCGTGCGCAACGAACGTGCGCGCTGCATGAAAGAGAGATTGGTGGGAGAAGCAAGCATTTGAGGAGCCCCAACCGTGCACAGTCCTGCTATAATACGAAAGGCTAACCGGGCCGCTAAAATATTATTCTGATCTTCACTTTCGCGGTTGTTTCTACAATATATCATAAATGATATATAAACAATGTGGTGGTTCGGAACCCACCTTAATAAATAGCAGGTCCCGCTATAAAGTAGGCTGAAGTAAGATGAAAAATTAGGCGATAGTGAGAGTGGAAGAATGGAAGAAGGGGAGAGTGGTAAAAATGTATTTAAAACACTGAGGGGTCCAAATATCATTACCTAACCATGTATAAATAATGTATTTTATCATTGTTTTAAAATTGGAAAAAATAGAAAACTTCATACCCACTTGAATCCGGACCGCTTGCGCAGTAAGATGATATGCTACTACAGAGACTTCTTGGACGTAGATTCTGAAGAAACCCAAAAGGGTTTTGTTCAGGTGTCGAAAACAATTATTATATCGGTTTCGGTTCTTGAAACAGTTATGGAGAACCGAAAACGTCATTGCTGTTATAAGGTATGTCGTTTACGGTTTCGGTTCTTCAGAACCGATATTATATCGATTTTATAACTGTTATTTATCAGTTCCGCGTTACGTCAGTCAGTCAGAACCGATGTATAACAGTTTGAAACAGTGATTTTCGGAACCTTTTTAATCCTTGGTTTTGTTCGGGGCTTGAATGAAACTGTAAACTTTTATAAATAAGAGTTAATTTGTAAACTTTAAACTTTTAAATTATGTCTTTTCTGTTTTAAGTTAACTTTGTACATTAACACTTTAATTCTGTTATAAAAGTTCAATTGTAACAGTTACTTTATATTTGATTAATAAAAGTTTTGAAGGAACATTTATTTCTTGATAGATATTTTAAAGAAAAATATAAAACTGTAAACTATTTTTCACTTACTTAGCATTATTTAAGGAATTGAAAACCGGTTAAACATAGATCAGTAAGCAAGTCGTGATTTTCATATAAAGTATTTTATTCTACTCTTACGTACTCTTATGTACATAGTATACGTTCAGTGAAGTCTACAGCGAATTCTATAGAATGATTCAAGGTTTCAACCTCAAACCTATGTTTCAGTAGCGAGGGGCACATCATGTGGTGGAACTTTTATTTTTCCCGGTGGACACTCCAAGGTGAGGTGAAGGTCATCTTTCTTTTTTTAAATGGAATGATGTTTTTTATCCACCATCAAATAGTGCGTTTTAAGATGAGTTCAATTACCAATGACTCAAGGTCATTCAAGGTCAAACTTGCAGGAAAATGCAGAAAAGGTGTGATCGTTTCATTTGTACTTCAGTTTAGTATGTGTTCAAAATGATTACCTCTTACTTTCAACGCAGAATAACTGTTACTGTCCAACTAGAACTTTTTCCCATTTCCGAAAAAGTAAAAATTTTCCACGTATGCATGAATATATAGAGTGAAAGATTCAGTGGATTTATATCTGTTTTCTTAGAGCAGAAAAGTTAAAAGTCAAAAAATAACTGTTACAGAACTAATTGAAAAATGTAACAGTTTCCTTCAATCCCTGGTTTTGTTATACTATATAAGCATACTGTCGTTCCAAAAGCGAGTGCAACACCCGTGCCTTCCCCTTGTAAAATGGAAAAGCTTGAAAAAATAAATAAATTCCAAGGCTGCATACAATAACACTTTAGTGAGCTAACCATTGCGCAACAGTAACAAATTGCGGTTAAATTCACAAGCAAGGAAACAAAGAAATCAATTCGAAATATAAGTTTATGGTTGTACATAATAACGTTCTTGACGTCTGTAAGACAATATTTAAATGTTGACAAACTTTGGTTGGGTAATTGTAGCATTATCATAGGTCAATTTTTTGTTAATTAACCAACTATAATAATGGTACACCTAACATTAGATGTTGGTTGAAAAATTGTCATAACTCTTTCGTCGTAAGTATAAGAATTTTTTAATAAATTTTAAATATTTGAATTATAATTTTTTTATTTGATTCAGTGTTTTCAACAGCTGTTGTTACACTTTTAGAGTCGGTGAGTATAAAGGTATTTTGATACGATTCGTCATCGATGATTTTAAAGGCCTTATAAATTGCTGTTAGTTCAGCAATATAGATTGATGCATTATTTGGTAGTTTAGATTTGACATAGAATTCTGTGGAGTAAACTGTATATCCTGTGAATACGTCTGCTTTAGATCCATCTGTGTAGATTTGTTTGTAATGTTTGTAATTTGCAATAATACTGGCGTCAAAACACGCTCAATTTAGTATATGAGCCGTTCATTGCACAAATCGATTAACTCCATCAAACCAAAAGTTGAGAAATGCGATGAAATAATGTACATTGTTTTTTAAAATTCCAATTATAATATAAAATGAAATAAATATTGTAGAATACATAAATACAGATGTAGCTTTCATCTAACGGTATGTAAAATTAATAAGAAAGAATAGCCAAAAAATAATCATCAGTAATGTTACAATTTTTATGTGACTGGCGGAGTTAATCGATTTGGCAAGTGAAAAAAGTAATAAAGTTAAACTCAGTGTTTAAATTTATAAGTTTTTTATTACAGAAAGAGCTAATTATTATATATTTTTATTACAGATTTTCCATAAAAATGAATATTAACAGTTCTGTTATAATATATTATTTGTGATTAATTCATCCGCGATATAAATGATCAGCTGTATGTGAGGACTCGTCATTTCGATTAGTTGTCAAGTTTTTATTGTAATCATGTTTAACAGGAGGAATAATTTTAGCAAGATCATCATGTCTCTCATTTATTTCCTTGTCACAGTTCTACCTTTAGTTCATTTGTGTTGCATTATTGCAACGATCTACATTAGAGTACGGAGTTAATCAAAATGGCATCTGAAATAAATTATTTATTATTCAATGACCAAAAAAATTTTGTCGCTTAATGGTGTTAATCTTTATTATTCAGGAAAGTTATTATAAATATGAAAAGTTATGATTATACCAAGTGCTTTGACACTTAAATTTAAGATTTTTCAAAAAGTGGAGTTAATGGACTTGTGCAGTGAACGGCTCATATTATTCTATACGTTGATAGTTAACTGTGCAAATATTTAAATGTATTCAGTCCATAGGAAAATAGTTCAAAAATAGCTTTTTAATTTAAAAAAAAAAGGTAGTACCTAATATGAAACACTTCGGAAAAATATAAAGAACTTTCATACAGCTTTATTTGTTCAACACGTGATGGACAGTGCTAGTATACAACGAACGAGGATTTCGTGCAACAAACGAAGTTGCAACGAGAGAAGTTCTACTATATTTTTCTGTGAAATTATAACGGGTCTCAAAGTCCGGTTTTTTTTATCCGGTGGGATAGGGTTTGCATGATCTTTGATAGATTCTTGACAGTGAATCATCAAGATGCTCGAATCTATTTGAATAACAAATTACACCGTGTTCTCGCGTGGATGAAAGTAATAAATAAGAAAAAAGACTGTGGATTTCCCTCCTTGGAGTAGCGTCTCGTCGGCTTTTTGTGCTCACACCATCATCATCACCATATCACGGGACCGGTTGACAGTAGGCGGGCCTTCGCTCTTTTCGAGGAGCAGAAAGCAGAGTAAAAACAGGAACAAGCTGTCGCACAAGGGATCGAAACGGAAATAAGTGTGCCAAATGCTGAGTGAATTGATTTTGAAATTTCTAAGTAAAAATCGAAGTGATAAAACGATGTTTATATCAGTTTACTGGTAAACGTTAGGTAAAAGTTTCAATGGTCTTTTCCATACACCCGTAGATTGCATTATTTTACTGACACGTTTACTGCCATATTAGTGCACATACAAGTTACACGTGATCGGAACAGCTTATGTAGTAATATAAGAATGGAGAACTACTTATTTTTTTCGTACTTACTTATTTATCTCGTAACCATTTTATACCTTGTAGAACATAACAAAGTTTCGTTGACTGAACATATTGTAATCAAAATTTACTTTCAAGTTTGATTACAAAATAGGGTCAGGCATGTACAGTCAGTCAAAAATGTTTTCATACGCCCATTAAAATGTAGTAACTTTTTTAAAAATGGAGCAAACCACTTGAGTTTTTTTCAAGAAGTTTAACACGTATATAATTTATACAACAAATTGAAATAGTTTATGTTCTATGGTGGTTGCCAGTGGCATCGAAGGCAGGTGAGAACAAACAAAATGTGAACAGTACCTCACAGACTGTAGACCAAGCAACATATACTCGGATTTAATAAATCATATTATTATAAAGTCCTACAGAAATCACACTGGTAATTATTACGTTTAGGGGAGGCAGCTCCGATGACCTTCACCTTGACATATGTTGTCAAGGACAACATTCCGAACAACATTTGTCATTACATCTATCCGGTGCTCGGACTCAGTTTCAGAGATAATTGCAAAAAACTATTGGTAGTACCAAATTGAATTTTCCGTATTCGTGCACGCTCCGTGGCAACGTATGCCTGCTCTAGCGCGGTGCGGCGTCTGTTTACTGTTTTTGTAAACACGTTGTGGAGATCAGAAAGAAAACAGGGTTTCACTCTGGTCATACATACATATGTAAGATGAGCTTTCAATTTTGAAAAACTACTCCTGGATTCTCGTATGCGTGGTCGGGTCGGCCGGGACTAACGGCCGGTCCTCTCCGGCCCCTCCCACGACCTAACCACAAGTCACACTATTCGCATAATCTTTGCATTGTAGATGTCATCTAGTCTTAAGTACGTGTTACTAGCTCAAATTCTGGATGACAGCTACAAAGCAAAGATTTTGCGAAATGAGTGAGTTGTGGTTAGGTCGTGGGAGGGGGCGGAGAGGGCTATTAACTACCAAATGAAGTGTACTCGTAATCTAAATTTGACTAAAGATTTTTGCAAATGTCTCGAAAACTAAGACCGAGCACCGGGTAGATGTAATGACAAAAGTTGTTCAGAATGTTGTCCTTGATAACATATGTCAAGGTGAAGGTCATCGAAGCTGACTCCCCTAAACGTAATAATTACCATCACACTTTCTATTAACTGTACCAAAGTGATCAATGTGTGAAGTGAAGAAACGAGCGTCTCCTTTTGGAATAGCATGCAATTCGCCTCCTACTTTGCCTGAAGACGGCGAATTGCATGCTATTCCAAAAGTAGACGTTCCTTTTTTCGCCTCCTACTTTGCCTGAAGACAATAAAGTCTTGAATAAAAAGCTTCGACAAATTATTTTAAATCCCCGTTATTAAAATCTTTATATCTTTTTATACAAGTCGAAGATTAGATAAATACACATATACATGGTTCAGAATAATAAAAATCAATTGACTTATAATAAAATCGAATAATAAGAGAAGAAAACGAATAATCTTCAAAGTGGATTTAAAAAAAGCGTAAACCTGTATTTATCTCCAATTTATCGCAATAAATCCGAAAAAGGATAATTATTTTATGGTAATTATTTAGAGTAATTATTAGTTAATTAAATTGGTAAAAATTTACCATACTTTAGTTCCATGGTTGGGAGATTTAGATTCGATACCTTGATTATGTGCAATTCTGTACAAAAAGACCTGCGTTGATTCACTATACTTTTTCAACGATTTATAAGTATTCCCTTTTTCTTATTATCGCAAAAGTGTAGTTTCATTAAAATGTTGTAGAACATGCGACACTTGTTTAATATAAGCTAATTGGATTTTCATTGTACTTGAATTTTGTGCTCCCAAGCCGTGATTGCAATGCTGTTAAAAAAATACCCACATATTTATCAGATATGCGTACGGTAAATACCAATTCGATTAATGCAGAAAAACGAGATATTAGTCCGATATTTTATTAATACCAATTAAAGATCAGTTCTCGGAGTAAAAGGGCGAATGATAAGTTGAGAAGATAATGTACTTTAATACTCCTTCGAGTGTAATTAGTATTACGACCGAGAAGCCAAAACTGGTTTTGCTTTCAATTAGCAACAATTCTGTTAATTGGGCCTTCACGTTGCTCCGACTGGAGATTTCTCGTAATTGCTGTTCACGCCGTATGAAACGGTTGTACACTTAATTTTATGGGTGCTTTACTTCCGGACTCGCTCAACACACGTATTTACGGGTAACAATTTAATACAAGACATGCGTAATTACCACTTTATTTTAAATTAATCTTACTATTTTTAAACGCAGAATCAGATACACGGAGCGAACAGCGTGATCATGCATAGTATTTTATTTGTTGGAACTAAACTGCGGATCTTTATGCAAAATAGTATTTTTCTCCATCGATCGAAAACAGCGCGAGCTAAATAAAACATTACTTCCTACTTTGTTGAAAACAAAATAGAAATTATTTTCAGTCCTTATAATTTTAATACGTTGAAAACAAAATAGCAATAATTTCTTCTCTTAATAAATTCGGACACTTTAAAAATGATGTAACATAGTATTCTAAAACTGTTTCAATTGTCTTACTGTTTCGTAATTCGCCTACTTACTTAATTTTATCATAAATACATAAAAGTACATACACTTGCGGAAAATTATTTTGTAAGATATAAGTTTATAATTTTTCATGACTCTATTATTTTATCTTGTGTTTATATACGTTGGCATAAAGTTACAGATTGATTAATATTCCAATTGTTTGTTTACTTCAAATACAGCTTCACAGAAACCAGATGAGCAATTAGATGAACATAATTAAAGGGTTCAAACATTGAAGTATTTTCTATTATTTTGCTAAACAATAAATACGTAACTGCTACAAACTTAACTTCTAATTAAAATTAATAGTCTTACACAGTTTTGCTTCTTAGTATCGTCCCGTAGGAGTATGTAAACGTTTCAATTCATTTACTAACAAAAAGAAACTACCAGGATTACCTCAAAATATATTTACAAATTTTTAAAAATCTTATTCAGTACATATTTAACTCATATATTTTTAACTCTTCTGAATATATTCATGCATTCCTTACTTGATCTTTAATACCATTTCAGAACTACATATAGCAGAACAGCATTGTCAGAAATATTATTTTCTTCTTGACTGAACTATCGTTCCGTCGTTCGTAAAATTGCAATTATACTCACCTACTTCAATACATTAACAGTGGAGTTTCCCTGTTTCTCAAACAATAATAAAAGATGCATTGCGATTGTTTTTACGAATACAGTGGGTACATTTCGGATTTTATGCATTCATGGAAAAAATGGATAGGTAAAATTTCAAACAGTCGAAAGAGTAAAACAATTTGAAAACATCGATACATTGGTTAGAATTTATTAAAACTCCAACACAATGAACTAAATTCTTATCTAGTTCCTGTGTCTCACAATTTATATAAACAATGTTTATTCTGCATCAAAATCTGTAGTCCATGATACTGTATACCACGAGTTTTTAGTTAGTATAATAAGAGCTCAGTAACGAGGTCAGTAAATTAAGCTTATGACAATAATGATTCGGACAAATGTAGGACCATTGTATTTGTTTCGAAATTATCACTTACTTCAAACTGTTAAGCACCATGCGTAAGGATTTTGAGATATACCAAAAGCTGTCGTTGATTAAATAGAAAAGGGCTAATTCGAAGAAAGTGGAAGAGCTAAAAGGGTAACGGGACGTAAGGGCTCGATTTCGACTCACTCCCACGATGTGGGACCAAGATTCACGTTGTGAACCATAACGGGGCGCCATTCAACAAATAGAGAATGCACGTAAAAGAAAAGTCGATGGATAAGAGCAGAACGCGCGCCAATAGACGTGAAACTCGAACTTGCTCGTGGAAGATCGGGCTCCATTCGACGAGTCGCTCATTTCCCAGAGCAATTCGAACAAGTTTCGTCCGGTATCCAGTTACCGGACTGTGGCATCAGGATGATTCACCGTTAGCTCCTGAAATGAATATTACCCCTGAATAGAAATTTATTGCGGCAACGTCTACTGAAGATAGACCCATCTCCATCGGACCTAACGAACTGATTCTTAAAAATGTTTATTTCACACGATCCATAAGTAGTTCATTCCTATGGCTGTTTTTGTTTTAGATGATAAAAATTGTCTGCATTTATTGTAAAATACTAGAGCTACATATATTGGGTTTTTTGGAAAGTGATTTCGTTTTTTCCAATGGAAAATGAAAGTCGCCTTTTCACTGTTTATTTATTCAATGATGTAGTGAGTATTTCGTTCTATCGTCTCTTGCCATTTTTCTGGCAACTTCCAGATTCCATTTTCGTAGAACTCCTGTTTTTTACTAACAAAAAATTGAGTCACATTACTTTTGACGCCATCGTTTAAAATTATACCACTTAAAAAGTATTGGAGAGATTGAAATATATGTACACTCGCGTCGGTATTTATTTTGATGCGATAATATTATAGGCGAGTGCAACATTTTGTCCTTGTAGTGTAATTTCTTTGTGTTCCTCCGACGCTGTGATGTTTGTTTACATTGCTCGTGAGTAGTGGCGTTCAGTTCACCCGCAAGTGGTGAAGTGTAAACGCGGTGTCAATTTGTTAGAGCAATGAGTTTGTGATAGTTGTCAGTTGAACCAGGCCGGAATGTAAGTTAACGTATAGAAATTTTTATTTGAAGAATTGAATTTTGTAATTAAACTAGTATTTACATAACTCTAATATATTTAACAGTTTGTGAAACAATTTCCTGAAAAAGTGAATTGAAATAAAACAAGGAAAAATCAATAATGCCGGAAACAAAGTAATTGGAGGCTTCAGAGCGAATACAAATTTAAAGAAGAAGAATGGATGGAAAATCCTTACAAACGATTGCTGTTGAGTTTAGAATTTGGAAAGAAGGCGTTTGAAAAATTTGTAAAAAATACATATGACAGGGAAAACCGAAAATTGTGTTAGATCAGGAAGGAAAAGAAAAGGTTTAACTGCGTTTTGGAGAACTCTTTTTTTTCAAGTTTTTTTATACAATCTTATAGATTTCAACGAGAAAACGCCGAAAATGAAAATCTTAATGCGCGGAATTCATTAATTAAAAAGTTATACGCATATAAAGTTGAACACTTTTAAGCCTTTTTGACAGGTTACAGCGCCGCCATATTGATATATTTGCTAGGTAATACACACAAAATAGACTAAATATTTCCGAACAAATCCATTAGATGGCATCACAAACACGTACGTAATACATAATAACACATTTACTAAATCAAAATGCGAAACATTATACTATGGTCGGGCCGGTCTTCTCCGCTCCCACGACGACCAAACCCTAAACCATCTTGGACTGTGCCTTCTTTTTGAAATCCTGTATATGATTCTGTATATTTTAATTACTGGACACCGAAAACGACCGATTATTGCAATCTTGTTATTTTCTTCGGCGGTGACACCATTAATGGCATGCAGTGTAGCACTTCTATCAGTCATTAGACCCTAAAAGTTCATCAAGTTTTTTAAAATTCTATAGTTTACGCTGGGATTATACCAAAAATCTGGCAAAAAGTACGAAAATTAAACAAGTTTTGCACTTTCAATACGAAAATAAACCTTTTTAATTGAACGATTGGGTTTATATGAATTGAAAAAATAATATAAATGTAGAAATGAAGTTAAAATCTGTGGTATATTATCCACAAAAAATGTTTAGGGATCTAACTAATCGCTGGTTGAACATGATTAGTCAATTAGTTATCGAGTTATCCTGCATGCCAATTTATAAAATGTATCTTCGAGAAAAACGCGTTCCGAGTTTTGTACACTGTTACTCCGAAGCATCGTTCTCCTACAATCGTCATCATTTTGTTATTTCAGTGATAGATTCTAAGTATACTTTTAAAAAATCGATATTTGGACTAATGACACGAACATCTCCCCTTAATAAGTCAAAAATAAAACTACATTATTTTTAAATTCTTGGAATATTATCACTGTTTTCAATTTAATTTACTCATTTTTATTATAACTACACTCAAGTTGCAGTTTAATTATTATTAATGTATTCGAAGTAGTTTTCTATTCGAGTTGATAGCGATAGCTAATAGCATGATTTTTATAGATTATGAAAAAGTTATTTTGTATGCAATGTATTATTATTCTCATTGCAGCATAACGCGAACATCAACTATAAAACATACCAATCGAATATTTCTATTAAAAATTTTTATATTACACCCACGAAAATTAATACTATAAACCACTGAGAATAAATTCATTGATATGAAGTCCATTAATGCATTTTAAACAATATTTCTATTGTTCAATTAAATTAATTGTTTCGTTGAATTTCATTATTTTAAAGTCAAGAATTTAAGGTACAAAAATTTCTAATTTGGAAGTAATTTAGAATAATTTTATATGAAATTTATTCCAAAACGTATTTACTGCAAATATTTAAGATTCGACAAGTTTGATACTTTTCTGAGTGAAGGAATTGATATAGCTAACGATCTGTACTTTAACAATGTTCTCTTTAAGAAAAGTCTATTATAACGATTTCTTCTATAAGAAAAATCTTTTATAATAAATTCTTAATGATTTTTTAATATGTTCACTATCAGGGACAGACATGTGCTACGACTAAATCTTATTACTTCAACCAAAGAAAGTGAAATTCATTTCGTATATGTCGTTATGTAGATAATTATAACAAGCAATATACTACACCAATTGCAAAAAACAGGACTCGAACGCACGTGTGACATATTCTTAAATTCTTTAAATTTTCGAGCTATTTTAAGTTGCACCTACTCAATTTTGTTATAAATGTATAAAATTCGAGTCTAATGAAAACTTTTTAGTTCGTAATTTTTGTGTGACATTATTTTTTTTTCTAGATTGTATGCATGTACAGAGAATATGATGCATTTAATTCAATATTATAGCTATGTAGAGTGCTATTGAAGCAAAGGTTGGTTGTGAACTTATTAATAAATATTATAATGATGCATCTTTATTTCAATATAAAATTATTCTATTTGAATTATTTTCATGTATCAGTGTTATTAGTACATATAATAGAAATTTAATAACCGTTTCCTCACGTCTGAAAAATAGAAATAGAAACATAAACGTCTAATATATTTTTTTCAATGTAATGGCTCAAGAGTTTACCATAGTATGTATAGACCACAATAAATGTACCTAATCAAGTACAGTGGCTCTAAAACGTATTTGACCACTATAATTTCCGTTTCTCGAGAAATTGTCAATATTTGGGGTATACTAATTTCGTCAAAAAATAGAATAATAATAAATTTCGAGTCGTTTTAAATCTCGAAACCTCGACTATCCCAGACCATCGTTCATTTTTTTCTATGATATTTGTGCATGACGTAGCAGGTGAATCATTGAAGACACGTTTTTGGTCAAAAATGTCACGAATTGAATGATCTGTAAAGACCACAAAACATTTTTTATCTGAATAAATCTATTACATACTTGAAGATTGAAGCTTCAACGCACTTCACATTCGATTCTTTTTGGCTGTTTTATAGTACAAAAATGAGGAACAATTTGGTCATGAAAGACCTTTAGGTTGTACCTTATTATTAAACTGTGAATCTTCATACAAAATATGAATGTTCTACATCGATTGTGTGCAGAAGGGGTTCCATAAAAACTGATTTCATCCTTTAATAAATTTGATATAGTGAAATTATTAACCTAACAACATTCTTGGATTTTTTAAATCTTTTACCATTTTATATTTTACCTAGCTGATTTCTTTATAAATGCATAGAAGTCCGTGGTCTACTTATTATATTCGTGCAAAGATGGCAGTACACCTTTAATGCAAAGCTAAATAAATCGACTTGAAAAAATCGTAGATCAAGTTTTGAGCATTCGTTGTAAAGGGGGAACCTCGTCTCTAAAACTACGGTGGTTTTAGTCACGAGAGAAATTTTTCAACGTTCTTCAGGCATATGAACTTGAAACATTTTGGATCAAAGAAGTGTTTTATTGTTGTACTAATTTTTTAATGAAATCATCACAGTCTAAATATCGACAATTTATCAAGAATTTGATATTTAGTGTTCAAGCACATTTGAGATCCGTTTGTACGTGGAATGAAGGTTTCTCTCACCATTATATAAGATTACAGCTGTCAGTCAGAATATTGAAATTCGATAAAACGCAATGTCATACCGTTGCAGGCCTCGAAACACGTTTTTTTGTTTTTGCGCTCATTCCACAGTAATTTTGTTGTCTGCAAAGCAGATCCAATTTCGTACAAAGCATTTCTTATTGTTCCAGCGTCGAAGCTTGAAAATTGCAGGAACCATTACGACGGGCACCCTATATAATTTCTTTGAGTGCGTTATCGTTACAACGATCAGCAAACAACTGTTGCAACAACTACTTTATGCAAGCAACGCAGAAGCGGTTCCCGTCTCGAAGTCACAATTATTTCCTACTGCGACGGAGTTCACACGAAAACAGGAGCAAATAAGCAGTCACGGTATCTTACCTTTAGTGAATTATAATTGTGGCAATTTCATGGAAGAAAAAGCAGCCGGTCCCACCGGCGCGGCAGCGCGGCGCGGCCCAGCGCAGCGCGGAGTGCAAAGCGGTGCAGCGATCGTCTCGATATTGAAATCGTAATTGCACGAAGCACAGTACACGTCTATCGGCCATCGAACTTGACAGGCTTCGACACTTTAACGAGTGGAAACGCGGTCGCGTTATTAGTCCTGTTTCCTTTTATTTACCTCCCACTTTTCTCCCAGTCGGCGGAGGGCTACGAAACATTTTTCGACCAACGAGCGATTCTCCGCCGCGTTCCAGGCGGCCCGTCATTATAGACGGTGACTCAGAGACCGAAACCAGTTTTCGTCGCGCTTGTGCGCTTCGTTTTTTTTTCGCGACACGCGGTATATGACGTTATACAGGGAGTCACCGATTGCAGTCGGGCCCCAATGGAATTCGACAAGGCCCGTGCGCATCGGCTCTCTCTCTCTCTGTCTCTCTCTCTCTCTCTCTCTCTCTCTCTCTCTCTCTCTCTCTCTCTCTCTCCCTCCCTCTCTCTCTCTCTTTCTCCCACCTCTTCTTTCCCAGTTATTTATTTATGTAAACAGGATAGGACCCTTTAAAGAAATGCATGAATAGGACAGCAGTTATTGGATAATCGTTCCGTCGACTGGCTCCCCGACAGGTGCGCAATAATTCGATCGAACGGATTTAACAGCGTCTGAGGAAAAGTTGAAATAGTTTATGACGAGATATTGAAAACTGAACCGTTTTTTTTTCTAGTTAATTTATAATCGCATTGGCACGAATACGATTTCCGTGGCCCCTCGTTTAGATCCGCTCCCTCCACGATCTAACCTCAACTCATTCTATTCACATGATTTTCCATTACTAGTTCAAATTCTGGATGACAGCTACAATGCAAAGATTATGCGAATAAAATTTCATTTTCTACAAAATAGGTCTCTTGATATTTTGCCATATTTCGCATAGTTACCAAGATATTTGCAAATTTATAAAAAAAAACAAGAAATCTACTTTACCGGCTAAACCAAGCCAATTTGACACCATGTTATATATACATTTTTTTCTTGAAATAACCCCAAAAGCACAAATATAACCTCAAAACGAGGGACCACGGAAATCGTACTCTCCCCGTCGCATTAAAAGCATAGGTGCTTACAAACTATTCTACCAATGAGTTCTACATTTTATATACTGCATTTGAGACTAAGATTTAGACATTTTATATAAGATGTCTGAAATGTATATCATTTGTAAGTGAAATAATTCCAACTTGGTATTCTTCGCCGTTGAGTGAGTTTTTTTATTCGATAGAAAGTTTATATTTATTTTTAACGTGGTTAATAGTTGGTCAATCTTGCAGGATATGAGTAACTGCGAATTCGATATTTCAACTGTTGCATATGTAGATTGTCTTCATTGATATCAAGTGTTCGTGTGTTTATATTGTGTGGCTGATTCTTAAACGAGTGAGAATTGTTAACAGACCACTGTGCAGCGCTTTCAATGCGTCCGGCTAAAAATTTGTGCAAAATAATCTCTCATCGGGGCTAAATTAGATTTCGATTATCTCTCCACGAGCCTGTTCCGTTCACCTTGCACTTTTTCTTCTTCTGCGAGGCGAGTATCGAACACGCCGCGAGCCGGGAACACGTTCCTGGAACGCCTATTCATCGTGCTGGATTTTTCGACGATCAAAAAGCAAACAAGACCGCGGATCCTCCAATCAGCGCCGATTCAGATTTCCAGTTCGCAGTGGGCCCTGAATCGTTGCTTTTCCACCAGATCGTTTCAGCTCCTGGCCGGTTCATTAATAAAGACATCGCCGCGGTTTATGCCACCGACGCGCTGCTCCACGAAAATCCCTGAACGACCTGGATCTCTGCCAGTGAAAGTGAAGCCCCTTTCGGTCAATAGAAGAACGAAACCGAGTTTTGAGACTGTCCGCTCGGAGTGAAAGTAATTCAATTGAAGTAAATGGACGCAACTTTCCCTGAGGAAATTCTGGGTAACAGGTAGCTCATTTTTAACGTACACCTTGTTACTCGGAATGCCTTGTCAGTTACAATGGTTATTAACTCGACTATGATCCTCAATACTTAGATCGTCAACGCAGCAACCTCGAAAATTCTATAAAATCAAAGTAATTTATTTAATCAAATACCAATTGAAAAGCTATGACGTATAATACTGTATACTCTTCCAATTCCCTTACATTTTGCACACGCCAACCGGTACAGTGAATACATGAGTGAAAAAATTAATTTTTAAATAAATAATTTCGTTACCGATATATGGATGACATGGCAGTCAATCATCTGTTTGTCGCATTTTTTTAAAGTTTTGTAAGTCCGGCGAGACAAATGCACGCATTCTTGATAGATAAAATTCATGTATCTACTTATAGCTTATTTTTATTATTATATAGTTATGGACGGTTAAAAGTGGTGAAAATTGCAGTTATAAGTCGAAAATCGAGAAAAACTGCTATCTTCTATAATAAAGCACAGTTTTTAAAGTTTCTATAAAAGCCCAAATAAAAATGTTGTAAAATCAAGTTTCACTATCTTTTTTGCAATTCCGACCAAATGCAATTTTTTTCAAAATTTTCATTACACATTTCTACTAAACTAATTCTTCTAAGTTTACAGAAAAACTGAAGTCGTTTGATCCATTTGTAAAAGAGTTATTCTGATTTAAAGTGTGTTTGATCATTTATGGAAGTCACTTTATTTTCACTTATTATATGGCAATTATATTATACTTCACTATTATATAATAACTGTATTTATACTTTATTATGTGTTATTTATTATAAATTCTATTACAAATGATATATGTAGTTGATATTGACCTTACTAGAGGTTATACGAGGTTTCTATTCAATTATTCAGAATGAATACGCTTCCGGTAGATAAATATTAATGACGCCATTCGTTTTCTTAAAAAACTGTTCTGCATTGATTTATCGAAGTTCGATTTTCTTGTTATACAAAATTAAGATGTGCACAAGGAATGTATGAGCCTAAAAAGTAAGGAATGTACAAAATGTATTTTAATCGAGTCATACATATGAACATATACGAAAAAGTGATAAGAATTCTGTTTTGTGGCACATAATTATATTATAACAAACTTTATGATGTTTAATCATCTATTACCCCCTTGAAATGTAAACAGTAATATCTACACTGTGAATTTTATGTATTTTTGCTAAAAATGGGTGGGTGTGATTTTAAACAGTATGAAGATTAAAAGAATTTTTAAAAAGTCAACACACTTCTTACAACTTAATCAATTACTAAAGAGAGAAATAAATTTCTGTTTAATTTACATGTCTTGCAGTTAATACAAAAAATGTCTTCATAAAACTCTGCAGTCTAGTCATACATTAAATTATTTATTTCAAACTTTCTAAACTTTCTGTTTATCAAACCAATTTAGTTTAAAAAAGAAAACAAAATTGGGACAAGATATTAACTGAGCTACTTTTTTAGAGAAGTTTTTTAATATCTACTATTATATTGTTTAAACAAATGCAACTTTTATCTAAATAGATTTATTGATAAGAGTAAGCACCATTGTAAACAACGCATTCTGTCATTGAATTTCAACCATCTCGATTGCATTACGGTCGAATTTGAATATTTTGGCCATTCACGGTCTTCATTTCAATTCATTTTCTAGATTGTCATCTGCATTTTGTAGTATCTCTTACCGTCAACGAATAGTACGTTGTTTAGTCACCACGTTTTGACCAAAATTCGCATAATGCTATTGTCAATATGCTGTTTTACCAAGTATTTAAAAAGAATGTACAACAATTACTTTGATGTTGAAATAAACACGCACAAGACAAATTATATATTTAAATAGAAATTGAAGATGGGATTTTAAGGATCAACTTTATAGCTCAAAATGATCTATAATAAACCTGAAGTTCGTAACAGTATTTCTTGATCGAAACGCTTTGTAACATTTGTATTCTGAAATCGGACATTTCATTTGCAACAACCTAATATTTAATTTTATCTTACTCCTCAGTTCACTCATGTAAAGCTTAGTTTGTCACACATAAAACATTATAAATAACAAACACACCGATTTTACATCGATAAATGTTTTCCTTTTGTTACAATTTGACATATGATACAATACACGTATCACATTGTGATTTATTATTTTGTACGTCTCTTTGATTAAATAGTTTTGTAATAATATGTTATATAAATACCAAAATGTAAGAAACGGAAACGTCCTCTGCAAGCGTTTAGATTTATAGCGCGTTCCACACCTGCCTTTAGAATGAGAAAAAATCTACGAAAGCAAGGGAAGAAACGAAATGAAAAAAATCGAATTTCGTGGTAGAGCCTTGGTAAGTGAAGCTGGCAAATCCTTGGAATTCCAGTAAACCGGAATGAAGGAATAGAGATATAAGGGAATTATGGTTCTCGGGGGTGGAGCGAGACCTCGATGGTGAATACAATTGACTGACAGTTTCATTCAAATACGTATTTCATTTTTCAGATGCGATCTTCTTTTTTATAGTTACAGGTAATGAAAACACGTCTACCAACAATATTATTCTGCTGTGGTGTCTATACAATAGTGTATCATAGAAATGGAGGAATTAACGAAATGGAGGATATTAACGAAAATTGTCAAATTTCAAACTATTAGGTGTACGCAAAAGTTTTAGTTTCTTTCATTCGCATAATGACTTATAATCGCCATGGTTATAATTTTCTACCTTTTTGTGCAATTATCTGTTTGATATCTAAATAATTAAATTCATCGTCGACTGATAACATATTTTATATATCGCGTATAAATAAAAAAAAATTGAAAAATGACTAAAACTTTCACATACGTCCAATAAATGACAAAACAAGGTCATCCTGAACACTTTAATCAAAATCAAAGAGAGTTAAATTCTCCTAAAAACACCAGATCAAATATATAACAGAAGATATGCAAATAAAAAACACGGACTTTGAGTGTTACAAAATTAAAACTCAACGTAATACATGAACTAAAAATCTATAAAATAATTATATTACTGATTTGGCCGATGTTAGCATTTCTATCACAATATTTACAAATTTTCCAGGCCCATTTAAAAAATCGAGACATTCCAAAATTTTCACAATCTGTACCTTATAAATAGTCTTTAAGCAAAATACAGATTGTATGTATTAATACAACTATATAATTGTATACAACGAGTGTTACTAGTACATCATCTTGTGAAGAGAAACTTGATTTATTTCATCGAATACTTTTCACCGGTGGCGGCAATAATCCACGAGCTGTAAAAACCCAGGAGCTAGGAAAACTTACCAAATTTCCAGTTGAACAAATCAAATAGGAAAGGCTGTGGCGCCTAATTTCAGAGAACAAAAGTAAATCCCAAAACGGAGTTTACCCTTTCCGCAAGAGATTATATCTCTTTCCCCGGGTGTAGCACGATTTTCTAACTCAGCCAGACATTTCCCAGATCATATCTAAGAATGAATCACCATTCAGGAAGATGCGGCCCTGGTTCGTGCCGATCGTTTCGATCGGGGGACACAGTCGCTATGGGCCAATGCATGCTGTGATCACGCCATTTCTGTCCGTTCTACCGGAAATAGAGATGCAACCTCTGCGATTCGTGTCGCCAAAAATCTTGCTGGTAAATTCGTGACGATTCGGTCGATTTCTGTAGTTAATGCTTTACCGATTAGCAATTTTCGAATAGTCTTTTTAGAACGAAAGATAAACCGCTCAGAATTCTTCCATAAATTCTTTAACCCTCATCTGTCCCTCATTCTCGCAACTTAATGTGTCCCTCATGTGTCCAATTGGCACAATGGTAAAGCATCAAATAAAATGAAACGATAAATGTTTAACTTTGTTAATTATTTTATTGAGAATATATTAATAAATATTTATACAATATATTCATCGCATATTCACATTTCCCGATTTCATTCGTGTGTGTACGACTTTGCTTTGTTTCGATCTTATCGTTCTTAGCTTTTTCTCGCGACGAAGAGAAGAACGAAAAGCATACGTAACTCCTCTTCTTCTCTTCTTCAAGTTCACGCTAACTTTTGATATTCCAAACTATACATGTCTAGCTACAATTTAAAGTGTTATACATTTTATAAAACAATGAACCAGCCGTCATAGGACTTGAAAAGACGTGAAAAGGATTTGTCAGATTGACACACTAGGTCCCTTTTTGTAACAATTATTGTAATAATACTAAAATATATACTAATAAATAAATAATATATAATAAATAATAGTAAATATATACAGGATGGGTCTCGTAACACGACGAGGTGACCTTGAAAATTCCTGAAACAAAAAGTTGACAAAAGAATTGACTGTTATACACAGTAAAAAAAAATATCAATTGCCCTACTAATAACAGAATAATCTAAACTGATCACGTTCCGTGTTTCACCCTGTATATATTTCATGTTATAAAAAATAAAAATCACAAAATTTCAGATCAATTGTTCTACAAATGGCAGAGAAACATCATTCTTTACGTAAAAAATGTGTCAAATTGGCGCAAGGGGCAGATAAGAGTTTAAAGCGACAGTACTTTCATTCATAATTTAACAAATTATTAGAATCGTTAAATACAAATGTAAAGCAATGCCCACTGTTAGCAACTAAAAGTCCAAATTAAAAGAAAAATATTTTATTCGGTGAATGAAGAAGAAGAAGGCTACACGAGGCGACAAAATGTTGCTCGATGTTGCTTCAATGGGGACATTGTTTTCTGAAACGTTTTAATCGAGAAATAGGTAAGTACTATTATAAACTACAGGTTTATTATACATACAATATCATTTGACTGGTCGAAGCTCTAATCTTTCAAGACCTATGTTCAGTTTCTATTTACATCTAGAACTATACTATTTAATAAAGTTTATTTCTATATCAATCAATGTGATCGTCATGTATTCGTCTTATATAGGTGGAAAGATAACATATAATATATATAGTTGATAATAATATGTGATGTTTGGTCAAAATGTTTTAGCAATTTAGCACATCGTTAGTTGATGATAGAAAAAGCTCAAAAATGGAGATGACAATCTCATAAATGACGACCACGAATGACCAAAAAAATTCAATTTTTAGCGTAGTATAATCGAAGAACTTATCATTCGTTGATAGAATATGTTGGTAAAACTTATAAAGCCAGTTTTATATACAGTTTAGTCATTAAAACGACTATTAATAGGCTACCGGTAGGTAATGTGTTAACGCGGCGCCTGTAATACATTCAACCCCTGGCAAAAAGTCTTCTATCACATCTAAAAATCGCATAATTTTCTTAAAATTGAACCAAATGTATTGAGATATGTTGACATGTTAGAAGGAATAGTTGACTTAGTAACGGGTAAACAAAATTCTGAAAAAATTGCCATTGGTCGGAATTGCGAAAAAAAAGTAAAAGCCGGTTTTTGTATCTTTTTTATCTGAGCCTGAAGTGAAATTTTAATTAATGCGATTTGTAGACCTATGTCAATTATATACACGGTGAAAATTTCACTAAAATCGGTTAACGTCGCTATGAGCAACAAATATTTCAAGATAACAGCTTAAGGGTGAAAGTCGCATATTTTCGGCATTAGCAGGGAATTCCGCCCTTATGTGATCACATTTAAACGTTTGTTGCTAATAGCAATGTTAACCAATTTCGATGAAATTTTCACCGTGTATATAATTGACATAAGTCTACAAAACGCATTGATTAAAATTTCACTACAGGCTCAGATAAAAATGTTGCAAAAACCGGCTTTTACTGTTTTCTTTGCAATTCCGACCTACAGCAATCGTTTCAAAATTTTGATTACCCGTTACTTTGTAAACTAATTCTTCTAATATGTCAACAAATCTCAACTCATTTAGTTCAATTCTAAGAAAATTATGCGATTTTTAAATGTGATCGAATACTTTCTGCCAGGGGTTGTAGTAGTACCTCAATAGTAGAAGCACGTTTACCTCAATGTTAGACCCATCGTCATTATCACCATTTCCTGCAACTGTTTCGGCTAAGCGAATCTCTGGAATTTTTACGCTTCAGTAGTAACGTAATTTCAGGAATTCTTTTTACAAATATTGTGAGACATTCTTAAAAAAATATTTTCATATTTGAGATGGTTTATTTTAGAGAGTTCTTATTGATTTTTTTATTTAAAGATATTAATCAAGTACAGAGCTGTGACTAATCTTCCAGAGGTTCTAAGGGTAACTAAGCATACCACGTCTTTCAACAGACATGTAGCTCACATATTCATTAATTGAACAGGTCATGCTATAAGTGACACTGGATCCAAAAAGTATTTGACCACTATAATTTCTGATTCTCGGGAAATTGTCAATATTTGAACTATGCTAATTTCGTTAAAAAACAATAGTACACTAATAAATTTCGAGTCATTTCAAATCCCGATGCCTCTACTATCGCAGACCATCATTCATGTTTTTGTAAGATATTTGTGCATAATGTAGCAGGTGAAAAACTGAGGACACGTTTTTGGTCGAAAATATTAAAAATTGAATCGTCTGTAAAAGCATAAAAATATTAGTTATTTGAATGAATTTAATACAGATTCTAAAACTGAATCTTTCTCTTTACAACGATTGCTCAAAATTTAATCTACGATTCTTTTTGGCTGTTTTATAGAACAAAAATGAGGAACAAGTTTGACGGTGTAAAGCCTTCACGATGTACCTTATTATAGTATTGCAAAGATGGCAGTAGACCTTTCATTCCAAGCTCAATAAATTGCCTAGATTATCACAGTTCAAATATCGACAATTTCTCGAAAATCTTATGTTTAGTGTTCAAGCACTTTTTGGATCTACTGTATGTCAAGACGTAGCTACTGCTTCACTTGGTGACCGCGTAGAAGGCAAGATTTGCGCACTGTCGTGGTTCGGCTAGGATGCCGAAAACGAACGGGAGGAAAACGAGGAACAAGGTAGAGGGCCGGAACAACTTGGAGGAACAAGAAGAAGGCGAGGTTAAAAAAGAGAAGTCGATGCACGAATCGAGATGCAATTTGATCCCCTGACCAGGTTCCTCTTCTGCCACTACGGAACGACGGGGCTGAAGTTGGTAGTCCTCGAGCTCACTTGACGTGAATGAGGTGACAGGCATTGTCCCACATGTTCTCGTGTACTCGTGTCTCTTGCCCTCTTTGATCGCATATATAATGCGTTCCCCGCGTGCACGCGGCACCTTTTGGAGATTTCTCTCCATCCCACTCCTTTTTCCTCCGCTTCTTCATCGTCGACTCTCTTTCTTCCCCCTTCTCTCTTGTTCTTCCACTTCGTTCAACTTCATTTTCTGCTGCTTCGTCTACTTCTTCTTTATCTTCAGCCGCTTCCACTTATGTCGAAGGAAATTGACAACAATTCGTGCATTTATAGTCGCTTCGATGAACTTCCACGAGTAGGTTTTAGGTTTCTGGCTCGCTGAGCACGATTATTCTTGACAGTGATTTTACTGCATCTTTAACTTTCGTTTTACGACTTTCGCGAGGAGGAAAAAAATTATATTGATGCTTTGCATAGGTATGCTATGTAACAGTGGACAGTGTACTGGCCGAGCTGTTCGCGAGTCACGGTCAATGAAAAGTCGACTTTAAAAGCGTTTATACGAGCTGATCGTAAAGTAGGTCTTCATATTTTAGAATTACAACACAGCAGTGATCTATTGGCATAAAGACGAATTTATACTTCATCACTTTGGATGTACACGGTGTAAAGAAATGTCACGATCATCATAGCATGATTCTATATCCTCGGTTTGGTGGAAATTGATGTAAGTGATAAGGATTTTAGTTTGGAAAGGATTTAGATTTTACTTTCACTCGTTTTACTTTTACTTATACATATATTGTACTCAAGTTCAGACGTGTTTACATACCGAGAGGTTCTTACAGACTAATTTACATGTACTGCTCTTGTCGCTTCGCTCATTCACACACAAACACACACACGCACACACACACACACACACTCATTCATTTATACAGCTCAGTCGATATGATCGATCGAGATATTACCAATTTACAGTTGGTTATATCAGTAGATTTCTTCACAGTCAGAAAGGTGCAGCAAAATTAACGTTGACCTTGCATTTTAAGATCAAAAAGTCAAAAATTTTTCTTCTTGCATCGTATTTTACTCGTCGCAAGGTTAAAGAGAGCAAAAGAAACCATAGGTAAAAACTCTATCGTACTGTTAAAATTTTATTGTAAAGTTTTCTATTATCAAACTGATTTTATCTATATTATATTTTCAGTTAGTTGGATGGACTGTATGTAGCGTACTGTTGATGAAGCTGCTGAAAATTATTACTTGGCACATGAAATATATCGAAAATATAATGTAAATAAAATCAGTTTGATAATGGAAAAACTTTGCCATCATTTTTTAACAGAGCGATTGAATTTCTACCCATGATACATGTTGAACTTTTTATCCTTACGAGGACTAGAATACGATGTAATAAAAGAATTAATCACCCTTTGACCTTGAGCTACAAGGTCAAGGTTAATTTTTCGAAATCTTCGTTACATCAATTTTCACCAAACCGAGGGTGTAGAATCGCGCTATGATAGTCGCGACATAATAATTTATTTATAACCTATACATCGCGGATGAACCATCTACAATGAATGTTAAAGATGAAAACCGGAGTATTTATACTTTTTCAACGATTGAATTCGATTCACATTGTGTATGAAAACGAAGCATTGAAATTTTTTTTTTTATTAAGTTATAAAACCCCACATGTGATTATTAGCAGCATGCACATGACTGTGCATGCTAACATTACAAAGATCACTTAGAGTCTAGGGTTCACAATATAGTGAAGCATATCCAAGTACAATTCTAAAGGTACAAACAATGAGACATTTGAAATTTATGTATAAAAAGTATGGGGCAAGGAAAGGGTCCACACAAAAAGGCATCTATTGTATAAATTGAACGATGAGAATGAACGCTGTTGATTTCTTTGGACAGGTTTAGATTTGTTACTGCCATTCCACTGTTTCATCGTGGGTGAATCATCCAGTGGATTCATCCAAAGTAGAAACTGATTCACCTTTGTTCTCTAATCGCTTTGGATGATCATTTTGGATGAAGTGCAGATGAAAACAATCTTTAGAGCTGTCATTATGGATGAATCATCCAGGATGTATTTACGTTCATAGTGAAAGGTCCAAATTTACCATAATGCAAAGGCAATAGGAATATTGAAGATTCGTTAACAGAACATTTTATTCGCAAACTATAATAATTAGTTAATAACTCCGTAGTCATTACTACTTATAACCTGCTGCTATCTGTTAATTGGCTTGGGCATGATCGAAATAAATTATTTAAAACGTAATCGTTAAAATAATGTATTATCCTATTTGCCTACATATCAATTTCGAATGCAATTCAAATAATTTTTCATTTCATCTTTGATTTAACCAAATAATTCGTACTCTCAAAAGTTCTGCTTATTTCGTGTACTAAGGAATAATTTTGAAAGCGACAACTTCAATCATTGAACTACAAAAAGTAGTATATTTAAATCTAATAATTAATTTCATTACTTCAATAACTTCTTCGCGAGGTGAAATTATTGATTATTTTATTTGATCAACGTTAATGAAATAAATAATCTATTTGACTTAAACGGCAAATGAAAATAATCTTTGTATGTTATTTGTAAAATACAAATAATGAAGTATTTAAAATAATTCATTATTTCAAATGATTATTTGATATTTTATTTCAAATGAAATGTGCCCACTCCTGCCTGTCAATAAGTATATAAATCCGCTCTTGATACAGACAAATAGATTTAATGGCGCACACTTTATTAACACTAAACCTACCAAGCACAAAACACATAAAACTGAAATGCCCTATAGAAGTGAAAAGATTTAATTTTCTTTAACTTTTTACGATTTCCATTATAATCTGTGTTTAAATGAAGAAGTCAGTTGAATAATTTCCTATAAAAGCGTTTTCATAATTTCAATAATTGTGAAATGGAGAACCGGTCATTTGACCGTGGTAGGTTTAGTGTTAAGGGGTCGTGCTCAGCTCCGAAATTGTAATTTTGGAAATTTCTTTTTCAAAAACTGTAAGACTTTAATAAAAATACATATATTCTCATATCTAAAATGGTTCATTTTAGAGACTACTTTTAAGAGAGTAACTCTTCAGCTTACGGAACAGATGATTACAAATTAAATCTTTAGGATTTTTATTTAATCGAAATGCAAAAAGATGAATTGCAAAAAAGATTATATCATATGTTTTATCAAGTTATAAAATACTGAAGTATTAAAGTGAGCATTTTAAAATCCCAAAGTAACAGGAAAATATTTTTTAAAGTTACATGGTAATTAATTTAAAGGAAAGGGATCGAATTAATTTCTGCACCTAATATGTGTAATGTAAAATATACGGAATGAAAAACGTTTTTTTCTTCACATTTTAATTTAACAGTTTCAAACGTGACACATGCATCATTTATCAAAGTCGAAATGAAGAAAGTCATGTGAAAATGTTCATCTTAATTGTTAGTCGAATCATGGAACTTCGTGGGGGCATCCCACGAAGGATTTTCGGAACGCAAGCATGCACCGTGTGTTACACGAGATCTCACGTTCTTCGGACCGAGTTCCATCTCACTGAGTCAGTCGTAGCCAACAACGATTAAAATCTCGGTATGACTACACGAAATCCTAAAGACTTTTGGGCCGTTTCGTCGAAAATGTTTCACCGAATTACAATTCCTGAAATTTTAATTTGCATGGTAGTCGTGAATATTGACAAAACAAAAACAACGACCACTCTTTATTCTTTATTTTATTCATCATTTCTGTCATCGTTAATTCTTATGAAATGCATACACCAATTTTTGTTTTTACACGAAAGAACACATTCCAGAATATAATATAGCATCTATGGAAAAATGAAAGACTGATTCCGGACCTCAAAAATCAACAAATATAATACAATAAACCATATGAGCACACTCTATTTCATGAAAATTTACGCATAATAAACATATGTATTAAGTGAAGCAAATTATTATTTGAAAATAAAAAAGAAATATCACTAATTCATGAACACAAAAATTATGGAAAATAATATCTGCTACACATAGCAAGATTTAATTCGTTGTTATTTTCTGACAGTACACACATATGTTTGCGTATAGCTATTAATTAACGCTACAACTACTGAACCAGTCGTAATGACTAATTTTTTCTTTTACAAATATTGAAACTATAAAAATGGTGTTGCATTAGAAATGTTCGAATGAACTTCTTTATTGGAGCACTTATTACAACAAAAATTGTATGGTCTAAATACATGCAGTCATGTCATCTACATTACAAAGCAAAATACATCAGTCGCATTAATTACTCGGTAGTTCTAGTGTTAATAAAATCAATAAATTTATGTGGACATGAATTCTATTTTACTTTTTATTAAATTTTTTTAACATCAAACATCGGAAAGGTACTTTTCACTTTTAACAACAAATTCAAAAGCAGACGAAATGAATTCCAAGGCCACATTATTCGAGGAATCTCCGCAAAGAGAAATTGCGAATGTAACGAGCACAATTAGGTAAAAGTCCAACCAATTGTGAAGTTATGTGAAGTGATTGTGGCGTTATGAGAAGTGTAACACAAAAAAAAATATGTTTTTTAAATGTGGGTCAATTGTGTTAAATCGTGTAACTCGTGTAAAAAGAGTATGACATACTTCTTTAATACTTGTTCGATAAAAATCGTATAATAAAAATTCATGTAAAAATAGACTTGGATGTATGTATTTTTGCCCGATTTCTTTGTTTTAATTAGAAGAATTAAAAAAACTCTTAATATTTAATTACTTGTCATGGGGAATCTTCCGTCTTTATTTGTATGAAATTAATAATTTATTTGTATTCGCGTAACTACACGGTCCCGATAATACAAGGTAAACTACACTTTTTACGAGCTTTAATATTATATACTTGTATTTTTTCATACCGATAACTTATACTTCCCCCACCATTTTAAATTAGAAGTTTTCTCTTTCAACTACTTTAGAAACCATCTGATGTTCCACGTATCCACTTTGTCATACTTTTATTAGATTCCACATATGAACGTACTTGTAATTAGCACTCATAATATAAACAGGTTTTCGCTTGAAGGGAAATGAACAGTGAATGTGTTGCCTGTGTAAAACACTTTGCTGCATCAACAGTTCGCTGACTGTGCCGTTGTATCATAAGTATACACATATTATCCAACAAGAAAATTTTCTTCGACAAAATTGCTCATATAAATTTTACAATGTCTTATATCTAATACTTTCATAGCAAAAATTTCTGTAAATCTATTTTACAGAAACTAAAAGATGTGTATGTCAATTAAAAAAACTGAAGTAATTTTAAACAATTGCATTCATTTATCAAGAGTAATAAAAAATTCTGAAAATCTTAAGAATTTTAGAATTATTAAGAATTATCAGCTTTGGGTGAAAAGAAAATTGATGTTCTAAACTTTTGACCAATAGTAATGTAAAACATTTTTTACACCATGAATACTATTCATCTGTAAAGGGTTATCACTTCCCAGATCTATGCCGTGTCAGAATACTCATTTAATTTTGTTTCCACGAATATAATACTAATTATGTATACAAGGACCCCCAAAAGTCTTGGTACGGTCAATTATCTTAGAACAATACATTTTGGAAAAAAATGTTGAGGTATTAAAGATTTTACATACAGAACGGAAATAACCTTTTGGCTTTGAGTGGACGGGTCAAGGACACGTCAAAGACAACATATCTTTTTGAATAGAACACCACATTTTTTATTACGCAGTATTACAGCTATACATCATTAATTAATTCCTTTTTTTAATGAAAATTGCCTGAGTTATGAGCTTTGAAAGATGTAATGCCTCCAGGTACTATCACACTCATTTTGAGTAGTTAGAATTTGTCAAATTTCGAAAGAAAAGAAGCAAATTTCAGTTTCTCACGTCCACATCCATTAAAACACATCCAATGATTCTTCTTCACTAATAATAAAAATCGCTGTAGCTACCTCAGCAGCAGCTAGTAGCGACTAATGTTTTTTTTTATATTAAAGGTAAGACATTGCCAGTTGTAATGATACCAAAATGAATACTGAACTCTAGAAAACAAGTATTAAAGTTAATGATAAAAAATGGAAAATACCAAATTACACATAAACATGAATATGGCACAAAAATACGAATAAAACCAAAATGAAATCTGGCACAATTCACATGTACATATATCTAGTACACTTAGCTTCATTAAAAAGCAGTCGAATTAAAACAACAGCAAATTGTACATAATAATTTGAATTTTCAGTCATTGTCAGATTTTGTTATTAATGAACAAAAATTATAACACATCATGATCTAAAAGTTTACCGCGTTCGGGAGGCAAATGTCCCACTGTACTTCGTTCTGCAACAAAAAGGAGATTTCGAAAAAACTGAGTTCAGAGACGCAAAGGTAGAGAACTCACCCTTTTAAGTGTTGACAGAGTTGGCGTAGTATATGTATAAACGTAACATATCTGAGGAGATATTATACAATGAGTTCTAATAAATATTAATACCCGACAACAAATTCATACAAGATGTAAAGAAGACGAAAGAATAATCGATAAAACAAACGACGATAACGATATCACCATTTTTGCACCAAATATATATTACAACATTCATTATATCGGGGGAGAGTACAACTTCCGTGGCCCCTCGTTTTGAGGTTATAGTTGTGTTCTTGGGGTTATTTCAAGAAAAAATGTATATATAACATGGTGTCATATTGGCCTGGTTTAGCCGGTAAAGTAGATTTCCTGTTTTTTATAAATTTGCAAATATCTCGGTAACTATGCGAAATATGGCAAAATATCAAGAGAACTTTTTTGTAAAAAATGAAATTTTATTCGCATAATCTTTGCATTGTAGCTGTCATCCAGAATTTGAACTAGTAATGGAAAATCATGTGAATAGAATGAGTTGTGTTTAGGTCGTGGAGGGGGCGGAAATCTTACGAGGCGCCACGGAAATCGTACTCGTGCCTTATATCGCACTGCGCACATCGATTAGACTGCATACATATGTATGTCGATTACATTACATCAGCCAACAAATATGCACAGCTGGAATATTTTCACATTACTTTACACAAGGTGAGGAGTTGAAAGGTCGACACTTTTTTTTATTGTAATTTGGCGTCCCTTTAATTTAGTGGAGTAACGTATGACCGACGTGGCGCTCGAGGTGTTAAACTTTTATATTTCGTTCCCGTGTTCGACATCATCATAGAGTCGTCGTGCGGCGCAACAGCGCGAGCTCCTCAAATTATTATACAAAAAAAAAAACGGGGATCAAGTTGAAACGAAAAGAGAAACGTTGAACGAGTTGCATGTCCCTATCCCCGACGAAGCTTAATAACTCCATCGGGTGCAACATTCGCGGCGCGGCGACTCGAATGTAATCGACGCCCGGTTGAGGAAACATGGCCAGTAAACGCGCAATAAAAATGGTAATGCTTGTAGCCGTGGGAGAGGCGTCGCGCTAGACGCTGTGCTTAAACTGTTAACGACACCCGACGACGCGCGCATTTCGCGTTATTACCGCACATTTACGACATCTTTACACCGGGGTACCTGCAACAGGTTGCACCGGCACCCCCGGTGCATTTATTACGTATGCAGTAAACCGAATAAGTCCTGCTTTGTTAAACGAGCCTGCTCCCCATGGGAACAAAATCATTTCAGCAAGTTAGTCACTGTGCTTTGTTACATGGATCCTATCCCGTGGACCGTTTCATTAAATTAAAAAGCCGCGGGAAATTAGCTAAATCTCGGATATTTTTACGCGAAACACAAAAACCACACGAAAATGAATAATGACTAGCAGTAATATTCAGAAACATCTAAAAGAGAACAGCTGTTTTAAAAGTACGTGAAACAACTCGGATTTTGTTGAGAAGTTAGAACAAATAATTTACTACATGACATGAAAAAGAAATTTTGAAATCTGTGCGATTGGCCCGAATTGCGGAGAAAATATTAAAAGCTGTTTTTTACAACTTTATTATTCGTAGATTGTTACCAATTATACACATTTTGAAAATTCCAGTGAATACATACATTATGCATAAGAGAATCAACTTAAATGTAACAAATGAAAATATCATTACCAAATTCTGGCTTCGTCAAGATGACCAACTTATTTTTATACCGTCAAATGTCAAATAAATTTTTGCAATTCTGTTCATTAATTTTATGATACAATATGATCCCACACACTAGAAAATTTATGGTTGCCTAAGAAAAAGGAAAATATAACAAAACATGTACATATGTAACATTCAATGAAACATTTTTGGCATTCTATTTATTAATTTTATAAAACAATATGGTTCTATATACTACAATTATTTTATTTGCTAAACTATTTAAAATATACAATAAACTTTGCTATTATTAAATTAGATGACGATTCGATCATTAAATCTGAAATATCCAGAGTGATACTGTTTCTTATATTCTTCGCACGCGATCTCGCAGCAAACGGTCCTCAGTCGATTAATAAGTAACAGCAGTGTATAATTAAGTATTTATTAATACACTATGCCATTATTTGCAGACGTTTACGTGTTGAGTCACATAGTCACTTTAAAAATGTCGTCCATCATTAAGGAAATCTCATGTTCTACATGAATTATAATGTGTAAAATTTTGTCATGAAAAATGTTTCCAATGTTATATAAAACGATGTGTTGTGTTAACATGTAACCATAGATTGAAATTATTTGTTGGAACGTATGTATAATTGTCTTTTGCAAAATTTTTTTGGTCTCACACCGCCCCCCCCCCCCCCCCCAGAATGGTGACAAATGTTGAGAAAATGATATGGAAAAAGTTTGGAGTCGATTGGATCATGGCAAAAGGGCGCGCAACGTATTTGAAAATTTTGAATTTTTTAGTCTTGACATACATAGACGTTATGATATATCGTTGAATTTGTCTTTTTTTTCTCTTTAAGAATCCACATATAGCACAAACAGTTGTTAATAGAAAAAATATCCGTGACCTTGAAAACTTGCAAAAATGACCTTGAAAAAATTTTTTCTCCTAATACTATATTCGCCTTCTTACATACTATGACTTTTGTTTGAAGAGTTTTTTCATATATACAGAACTGACAGAGATATTAAACAAGTTCATTAATACTCTCCAATCTTCAAAAGAAAAACAGTTCTAAGATCGGAAAAAGTAGTTATTATGAATGTTATGTAAATTACGAAAAGAGGTGACATAAAATTATTTCGTCCCGGCTTTGCTTGCGGACTCGTCAGTAGGACCCAACAAATCCTGTCTCAATTCTTGATACAATCATGTAAGTTTTTAAATTATGTATTAAATTTCGTAAGCGTTTCGTCCCAGATCTGCTTGTGAATATTCGGTAAGACCAAGCAGATCCTGCCCTAGACGCGACTGTGTTAACCCTTTCGAAGTATTTCCAAAAAACTCTACTGCATACATCAACAATACGAGTAATAAAACGATTCATACTACGGCTAAAGATCGTATCAAAATAGATAATGCCGAATTATACATTTTTACGTTGAAATGACCACTAGATAAAAATATTTATTTTCAATCAAACATCGCTAAATAAAGATTTTTTAGATCATTTGTAAGAAACAGAAATCTATTAAGAAGGTAGATTTAACGACGTAACGATGTTCTTATATTCATATAAGAATATATTTCACTTATTCATTTTTATCATAATACATCAAATCCATTATCTGTTTGTCACTTATAATAAATGTTGGTTGCAGTTAATTTCAAAATGCTAACAATATTAAATCTTTCAATGAAATCCTTGTACTAAAAATATTTGGTCTACCTTTTATGTGTAGAATCATATACTTGTTGATATATCGAAATGATATAAATGACTGCAGATATTTATACAAATTTTAACTCGTATAGGTGGTAAACATTACTAATGATTTCAGTAGAGTCAAAATAAAATGATATAAATTCGATTACTATCATTTTAATTATTATAATTTTTAATTTAAAGAATGCATTTGAGGTAACATATGTCGATGAATGGTACACATAAAGTGAAAGTCATAATTCGTAAATAGGAAAATATTTAATGGCGTGGCACAAGTTTCTAATTCAAATTTTAAACAACACGTCCGAGGGTAATTTTCGGATATTCATTTTCTCTCGGCGAAACCTGCTTCTGGAGATGCCGGTCGAGAAACACAAAAGAAAATACATTGCCTCTAGTTGTCACTTGAAAAGCTGCAATTTTCTAAGGAGCACCGTTCGGTTCGTTTTCGAATTGAATTCCATCGCCGCGAGTGGCGGACTGCGACAGCAGGGGTGGTTTTACAACGTTAAAACCTATTGTTGAATATTGCCGGCACTGTAACAGTTGTTCATTGTTATCGTTTCGGACGAAGTAACCGAAGAACTTCGTTGGCAATTTCTGTTTTAGCTGAGAGAACAATCAAACATGGTTTTTCGGGAGACAATAGATAAAACTGGTAAATAACACATAATAAAATTAATTACAGCTGATGTCAAGATTTTAATTGTACATGGTTAGAAATGATTACAGAAGCACGAAATGTAATAATAACTGCAATGCGTTTTACATTGTCTCAAACACGCGTTGCGTGAGGTTATGAAAATTATATTTATTACTTAAGCTTTATAATTCGAGAAAGTGAAAATTGTTGGCTCTTGCAATCCTTAGATACGATCTCTGGAACTAGTTCGCCTCCTATTTATAGGTGCCCTTTCTTTTGGACGCGATTATATTGACGTCACAATAAAGGGAAGAAACGCGAAGACGAATTGGAAGTTTAGTTTCCGTGCACTCTAATTGGTCCGGTGCGCTGCACTTTGATGGGGGCCCCCATTAATGTTGTGAATTCTTGCATCACAACAAAATATTTGCTTTTCAGCGGGGCCTGTTTGTATAGGTGCACACGGGCCTTCCAAGGTCTCTCTGGTTCTTTCTTTCAATTCTTTTGCCCTCTCGTTTCCTGCCAGAGGATCTTTCATCTTCTTTTCTTCGGCTCGGCCGGTTCTACTAACCAATCCGAAAACGTTTCCTCGCAAACAACACGTAGTAACTACAATTTATGTTCGCCTTTGCCCTCCTCCGTTTTTAGCTTCTCAATGATCGTATGATTTACAAAAAAAGAAAGGAAATGCTCACTGCCTCACCGTGTTTAATTTTGCAATTCTAGTTGTCTCTCCAAATTCTAAGCGATGCTGCCGTTCTAAAACAATATTGTTAGACAGCGGGCCTTTATGCAAAATGAAAATTTTTTACTTGAATCGCAGCAAACTGGAGTGAAATAGAAATTTATTTTCTTCCTTAATATGTTTAATGGGTTGAAAATAATATAACAGTATTTTTAAATTCGTCTAATGTCTGTATTGTTTTAAATCACACCTACTCATTCTAAAATACCTAGATGAAATACAAAACTATGAAAACGTAGCATGAATCTAAACATCGTACTCTATTACGATCAGCTCACTAAAGTTATTGGGAAAAGGAATAAATGTCTATGTTGCTCTTGTGTCTTGCAATTAATATAGACAGTTTTTATTTTGCATAAAAAACTGCAGCTTAATGATTAGTAAACTGTTATTCTAAATAATAAGTCTGCCAAATCTCGTTTAGTCATTAAAAATTGTTTGTTTAATCCTAGTACTCTAATCTTCTGTATTGAATGGCTGTAATGATTTAGATATTCATTTTTCTAAAAAAGTTGTTTAATAGCAATTATCGTATTATTTTACTGGTTTTCGTCAGAAAGTCATATCCTATGCATTGTATTATTGCAATACAGTGATACATGCAATTTTTGTTAAACACGATTTTGAAACTGTCTACAATTTACCAGTAGACATGTAATATGTTTACATGTCTACAAGTCTACAACAAATCATATAAGAAAAAGAAACAGATAAAAATGTTTAGCTTGGTGAATTTATCACTGAGTAGTACCTCAGTGTTATGATGAAACGTCATAGATATTTTCTTTATTGCATTTCCTTTTTTAGTTACATTTTTGCGTTTCAAAGTAATAAAAGTTAATTCTATTTGGCGATTTATTTAATTTAGCTTCTCACAGGTGTATATTGTCTAACAAATTGGAATTCTTTAAAGAAAATGACAAGTTCCCTTGTATATTAATATTAAACCTACCAAGCACTAAAAATGACTGATTATATATGTCATTATAAAAATTAAAAGATTCAATTTATTTAGATTTTAGACGAGTTTTAACATATGTGCTCGAATAAAAAAATCTATTCTCTAATTTTTCGTGAAAACATCTTTACAATGTTAAAAAAACTGAAACGATCACTCAACCAGTGAAGGTTGATTTAATGTTAATGGCCAGTGTTATTCATACATTGCTTTTGTTGCATTTTTGTTCTTTGATGTTCTTGCGGGAATTTTACAAGAAGATCAAGAAGCAAAGAGGAATGGACAAGAGATTGTCCCGCATTTGAATCGAGATATACAAAATCTCGAAAAAGGGGCAGAATTTTCGAATTCCGGAAATCATCTTGTTAGACAAATTGCCAGCACGGCGCGGCACCACATGCACGCGTCTCCGTCATTTATCGCGTTGACGATGGACATGTCACTTGTTTCCTCGTTGAAAATTTCAACTTGAAATTCCTTGCGTGGCCAGTAAGACCGCGTTGTTTTCTTGACGGTATGGCACACCGATTTAAAATGTGATTCCCCACGAATCTATATTACCACGAATAATAATTACGAATTACCCTCGATAATCACTAATTTCGCATAATGGCCGCGGCTTATCTCGCAACGGCGAGGCTCACGCTCGAAATCAAGCCATTCGCGTTGCATTACGATCGCATTATGATTACCCGCACAGTAATTTGCGAGCGGCCGTAATGCCTCCTCATGCGCCGCAACGTTTTGCAACTTGAATTGCACTTATCTGTTGCTCTCTATCATTGCTCTTTGTGCCTGGGGGGATCATCAATGCTTTTTGCAACAGGGAACAGTAAATGGACCTTACTCGGCCATTTCTCTCTTCGTTTCTCGTATTTCTCTCGCGCTGCTGTTGTAGCTTCGACGTTTCTTTCGGCCCGTGAATCGTGCTTGACCCTTTCGATCAAGGTTGCCTAATTGACACGCGCCGTTGTAAAATCGAGGCCAACCGCACCAAACGCTTTACTTTTCCGAGCGATCGAGGATTCGAGTTTTATACGATTTTCGAGACTGAAACAAAATTGCTCCGACAACGGAATATAAACTATTCAATTGGCTAAAATATTCGTGAGGTTTTATTACATGAGAAAAACAAACCATTTGTCTTTTAAATATTTATTTCAAAATCTTCAATTTAGTCTTTTTAATTATTTGCAGCTTCTTCCCATCTTCGCATTAATTATATTAACGCTTTGCAGTCGAACAACTATTCCAGGGCGCCATTAAAAATGACCATGTCATAATTGGAAACGATTTCACACAACGATTTACTGACTTTGTTTTTATTTTTCTAATAACTAAAAATTTTAATGTAATATAAATAAATGCGTCGAATTTCAGTGTATTTTTGTTGACAAAATGTTCTAACATTAGAAGTGTTAATGAGAAAAGATACAAACAAGTGCTTGAAAGTAAAAGTTCTCATTTGAACAGATCCATTTAAATATCATTTATGTAACTCACTCAATTAAGTAAACACTTTTCTAGAAAAGGAACACGCATTTTGTTAATCTGTATTAAAAGAGTTCTCAACCATTGTTATAAATACTGAATACTATTTAATGAACAGCACTCCAACAATATTAAATAATTATTACAGTTAAATTGATATTTTGAATACGTTATTTATTTCTAATATTTCTGTAAATAATTCAGAGCTCAAAGATCGTTGGTGTTTCATTTATAGAAGTTCATTTAGTAAACCTTCTAAGTACATTGTTTTCATGGAACATTTATAGAGGAGAGGGTAGGAATATGAAATACCAAGGTTTTGACTAATACACAGTATTGATACTTTTCAGAATGATTGTACATCACATATTATACTGATTAAAATACTTCTCCTTAGCGACCCGTGTTGCTAAGCATCATTTTTTTATTTAACAAGTATTTGCAGTTTATACCTGCAGTTTATGTTGTGATATTCAGAGAAACAAAAACGATAAGTTATACTATAATAATCGTACTATGAGTATATCAAAGGATATTTGAAGTGTTTGTAGTTAATTATGACCTAAACCAAAAAATGGTGAAATAGTAGATTAGTAGCAACATGAGACACCGCTAATATCGAACCAGATGATGCAAATGCACAACCAAAATCGAATGATGCAATGTGCATAATTTGCAATATGAAAGTTCCTGAAGATTGTGAAGATGAATTGTGGATACAGTGCTTATCGTGTCAATTACGGGCCCATCACGATTGTGCAAATCCAGAAAGCAGTATTTATGTATGTGATTATTGCAAAATAAGATAATTTAAAAACAGTAAGAAAATCAAAAGCTCTGTAAGATTCACAATATTTTTGTGTAAACGGCACAATTGACATGAAATTTCCTAAATTTCTACGTTTGATTTTTGTATTTATATCCATTTTGAGAATTTCTAGATTAAAAAAATGAAATGGGAACGTCATATTCCTAGCCCCTCCACTACAGACTCTATAATATCTGTTCCACGAGAACACTTTTTAAAAAGGTCCCAGGGGGTAATATTTCTTTCCATAAAAATTCTAAGGGAACAGATGTTTTCCTAAACAAGTCACACAAGTTCAAACAGCATTTTTTTTAGAAACGAAACATAGATTTCGACCTTTGGATGAAAGTCTGTATAAATTTTATAAGAAGCGTCAAGCATCTCCCTCAAAATGACCTCAGATCCAAGCCCACGAAGCGCGTTCCTCTCGAACACCGAAATGTTACTTTCCGAACCCGAGGTGAGAGCGTCGACGCGGGCATTCAAGTCCCCGGCGCGATTAAATTTCAAAGCTGCCCCAAAATTACGAGCGCCGAGCGATTCGCGTTTCCCCAGCGGCCGACAAAGCACCGTCAAAAGAGGAAACGCAACAGTTGCGCCCCGTCGACACTCGACAGCCGAAGGAAAAGGGTTCGCGCCTCGACCCTCGAGAGCAGCCAGAAGAAAAGAAGAAAAAAATATAGAAACTCATCGTCGCATAATTTGCGGCGCGCGTTTCCACCCCGCCGGGCCTCGTATTCGATTAAACGCGGAACGTGTAATTTCTTCGCCCCTTTCGATTCCCGGGTTGCGGTCGTTTTCGTCAATGGAAAGCCGCAATTTCTTTTCTCTTCTTTAGCTGTTCTCGACCACCCTCCCGTCCACCCCGTGTTGCGAAAGAGTCCATCGAACCAGGAAAAACCCGTGAACGGTCTCGTGTTACCCGAAACGAGAACCTGAGGACGGATGTGACGAGGAGGTGGCCGGATGCCGAACAGCCGGAAGTAAATATTATTCCCGTAGGTGCATCGAGAGCTCCGCCATCTCTCTCAGGGACGCTACAATGCACCGATTGTGTGCGTTCTACGTCCATTCATCCTCGGGAACGCTGGCTGGGATCAGGAACATACAGTCAGCCGAAAATTCGCTCTGTGATCCTGTCGATGTTGAAACGACCACGCACAGCAAAGACCGCTTTGCTTAAGGCGACAGAGGTGGAGGGGGTCGCAGGCTATTTTTCAAATTTCCCGGTACTGATCGGAGATACTGCAGGAGCCCCCTGTATACGCCTTTTGTCGAGACGTCCACTCGGATTCTCCTCGCGAAACGGTTCACTGGAGGACAACGATTACCGGCGCTTTCTTCCTCTCCTCCGTATCGCACGCTCATCTTCTCGGCTCTCTTAACGATACGCTCAGTTTCGCCGTGACTTGTAATAGCGATCAGACGTTTTCGATGACAGCGACGCAGCCGGATTCCGATTGTTTTCTTTCCTTTTATCCGTCAACTTCGGAACGACAAGAGCGTCGTCGGCATCGGCGTCGGCGTCGCATCGCGTCGTCGTGCCGTGTCGTTTAGTGTCTGGCTGGTTCCTCGGCCTTCGTTCCCGTGGTCGAGCTGGAATGTTTTTCGTTTTTCGTGTTATTAGAAGTTTCGGTGTATTTGGCCAACTATATTTTGTATCAAGTATTTACAATGTTCTTGTTATTATTGCCCACCTTTTTTTCTCGAAAATGGTGAATATAAAGAGAAAATGGCAGAGTAAGAAGTTGCACTGTTTTTCATGACTAGACTACGGATTTTATGCAGTTATGTTAAGAATAAGTAGCTGTAATTTATAGCAGTAAAAATATTAAGAGAGTTAAAAAATGCTATTATACGATTTTCTACCTGTTACACATACTACGAAGGAACGTTTTTTAACCAATTACAGTTCCTTGAACTGTACACCTCCTAAAAATTCGCAGTCTAGTCGAGACCGACACAACAGTACTTAATAATTATGTATATTTACAGTGTTCTTTCAGAAATTCAGATCACCTTTAATTTTTTTAATAAAATACTATATATTTTTTTTACTATATGAAAGCGACTGTCAAGACGAATTTAAATATGGAGTATAAAATGACTCAATTTTTTGAAAAATACTATAAACAAGATTGTTATGTACTATTGTAATGGTTGTGCCTAACAGTGCAGCTTTTTACTGTGCCATTTTTTCTTCATAGCTACCACTTTCGAGAAAAAAGCTGGACAATAATAACGTAAGCACCTTATATAGGGTGGTACACCTAAAGATAGCCACTTCAGTATTGTAAATATAAAAAATAAAAATTTTATTTGATTCTCAGTCGTCCAGTAGAAGGTTAATTTATCAGTTGAAATTCAACAGATCTTATACAAAACTACGTTGGTTCTTCTTTTCCGTCAACATGCAGCCATGTCCATCGACAGCATGGTTATTGGCGACAATATTTATTAGGAACATATTAGTCGACGCAAAGGGGTGCAATAGAAAAATAATAACAAATAATTAAGAATAGTAAAAGTAAACATTTAAACTGATTATTTTAATGTTCCACGTGATGCTAAAGACCTGGACAATGAATGTGATAACACAAAATCAATATCTTTCATATGTGTGTAGATTGTAGACTTTCGTTACTGACTATATAAACTGATTTTTTTGAAGTGTTCAAAAAATCATCACCCATATGTATTTATATGTATAATACTATGCGTGATCAGATTGATGGAGCCACTTGCAGAGATCGACAAGTTCATAATGAAACAATCAATACTTTAAATAATAGCCTAGTTGCACTGAATACTTTCTATTTTTTTATGAAGCATATCTTATTATATTCATACAGGGTTTACTAATAAAAACTAACATCTGAAATGAATCGTAACATGTAGATTGTATCAAGAAACATTTTAACACTAATATTTTTAATTTGCGATTGTTGAAATTGTAAAGATGCATCCACGAAGAATTATTCAACAAAGATATTTCTTCGGGTATATAGTTTCTTAAAAAAATATCTAAAAAATTTGGGTAAACACATTCTTATTATTTGTATTAAGTAGTGTGAAATAGTCACTTTTAGTGTTTCGTGAACTTAATGTTAAACGAATTATGTGGCATTTCGAAAGACTCATCAGATGGATATATACATATATAGTTAGATTATTTTGGATTTTATATTTTCTGAGATATCAAATAAGTCACCTTGAAGGTCAATTTACATATTTTCTAGTGTTATCTTGTAATCGGCAAAAATATGAACTCAAAAAATATTCATGACTTTTAATATTAATATTTCCTTGTATTTTAAAAACCTACAGTCCTACAATAGCGATCATAAAATACTCTTTACTATTAAAAAGTTTCATTACTGTTGCATGCTACAAATGCTATCAGTAGTAATGGAGACAATCATATTGTTGTTTCGAATAGAACCTGTAGTCAATCATGCAAGACAAATTTACAAAAGGTCGCAAGATATATGAATAATTCGATAAATCAAACAATAATATTTCATTGGAAAATAGCCTTACATTACAAATAGTTAACATGTTAATTACCTGCATTCAAGAGCGATGCGTTTATTTGTAAAAATGTAATACTTAATTCGTGTATTGATATATTTAATATACTAACCTTGGTTAAAGTCTGCAAGGTTGCTCAAACGAGGTAAAAATATATTTATTTTCGATGTGACTGATAATGACAGATAATGTTGCAAAATATATATTTTCAATTTGTAAACGTTAATATTTCAGTAAAAAAATAGTAAATATTCGGTGTAACTAAGGCTTTATCTAAACATTGATTGTTTGAATGCAAATACTTTAATTTGTGCTGGTGGTACTAATAAGTTTGTCATCCCCTGTCAAAATTAACTTACCAGTTATCAGTGATTGTTTTATTAAACTTTAGTTAAGATCTGCAAGATAGATGAGTGTTAAAAAAGTGATAATCAGTATATGGTAATCAGTATTGAATAATAATTATTCTTAAGATATACAAAAAAAACTGATGTGATAACCGAGAAAGAGGTATAAAAGGGGAAATTACGACAATAATAAAGAGTAGGAAAAGTAAACATTTAAACAGATCAATTTAATGTCCTGTAGGGTGCTAAAGGCCTAGATCGTGAATGTGTTAATTTTCGTTTTACTGAATCAATTTCTCGAATTCCGTGAAATTTTTATGTGTGTGCAGCGGTCAATGAATTAACACAGATCGAAAAAAGACGATGTCGTAAAGGTAACAGGACCGACGGGTTAGGATTTCAAATAGATTTGAGTCGGCTAATGGAACGAGAGCAAAAGCAGGCATATCGAATGGTATAGGAGAAAACGACGGTAAGAGAGATGAAGAGAGATGAAAAGGGATGAAGAGGGGTGGAGTTGGCTTGCATTGGACACCCCTACTGGACGAGTCCATTTTCTTCGACGCGGGGGTGTCGACTCGTTATGCGTAGTCGGCCCCAGGGCTAGATTCTCGAAGTCTACGTGGAATTCTTGGAAGGGAAGATTTATTTTTCTGAAGAGGACTCCTAATGGCGCGCCACGAACCGAGAAACGCTAGTGGCTGAGTTACGACCTTGTAACGGAGGCTTCCACAACGTCGGCGTCGATTCACTTTTCCTTCCTTTTTTTTCTCTCCCTGTCGCTTCTTGTTCATTCTTTCTTACACCACTGGTTTCCGAAAATTCGTCCAAAGGGGTGCATCCTTTACTGCCGTCCTGCTGGGTGCGAAAATGTGAGACGGGCGGTCTTCACACTCTACGGTGCATCTAGAACGGCAAAAGATATCGTTATCGGTTTTTATCTTTAATCTTGCTGGAAAAACTCGCGCTTCAGAAAGGGTCCTGTGATCTATTATGATTTATTCATGGACTCGCACATTGTTTTAACGCGGAAGTTGACAATGCCAGAAATTTAGTTTAAACGATGCTTATAATAAGGTCCTTTTGGACCTTGAGGGACTTTAGTATTCTCATTTTTTTAAATTATATTTTTAAAGTTGCATCAATCCCACAAGGGTCATTAAGAACTACAAGTTTGTTCATGAGTAGCCGTTATTTAGATTTGGTTAATTCTTAAACCTAACACTTTGAATTTGCAGCGAAGTATACAGTGTGTTATTTCTATATCTATTGCATTCAATTTTAATTAAGGACTAAAGCGATTAGATAAACCCTTTGTTTATTGTTATAAATATTGGAATTTATACTGATGTTATATATTATAATATATTATGTGAACACAAAAAATGATTTGTTTTAACATAATTAGACTGCGGATTTTATAATTGTACTTATAATTGTAAATAATAAGAATATTAAAAGAATTGGAAATTGTCAATATATTACTACCAACCTTTTAAAATTATTACAAAAAAAGAAAGAAATTCCAAAGTGGTTTCTGTTTCTTGCAATTGATGCAAACAATTATTATTGTGCATAAAAATCCGCAATCTAAACATAACGAAAACGTTCAAGTAATTCAATATTTAAAAGTTTATAAAAACTTTTTCTTGGAACACTGAAACATTTTTCCATACATCAAATAATTTTGAAGTTAGTTTAAGTAGTACAGTTAAGCGAAAAATTGTATTAACATTCTGTTATGTATAATAACTTAATAATAAAAGTAACACGAGAATTTGTTATGTCACAATAGAAGTTGCATACTTTATTTCTGCTCTCAGTAATATTGATATGTGAAAACTGATATAACAATAGTTTTTAATACTTCTAATAATATTTCTGCTCGTCTGTGTTGCACTTACTCGTTTTTTTTTCATAAATGTATAAAATTCACTGTCTTATTATCATATTAATGCAAATGAAATGAAATTAGAATTTCCTTGCTAACTGGTTTATGAAAAATAAAATCAAATGACATTTACTGCATATAAATATTTGTTCTAATAAATAAGATGGTAAATCGTTATTACTTTTAAAATAAAACAGTAGTGAGGGAAACGTACCAACCGATGCATTCAAATCAGAGTTATATGAGTAAATATTACGTTTAGAAGAGGCGCTCGGAGGACCTTGACCTTGACAACATATGTCAAGGTCACCCTTCCGAGTAACCTCAAAGAGGTTTGAGTTGCCGCCCGCTTTTCATTAAGAAGTTTTCAAAATAAAGCAGTCATTTTAATTATTGAAGGTTAAAACGAATAAATGCATTTATTTCTCGATTAATGAAATGTATTAATTCCATTTAAACATATTTCGATCAATAAAGATTATATTTATTAAAAATATACACATTTTCATTCCTAATAAATTGAATAGGCATCCTGTTGACGGAATACATACTATTATCATAAAAGCTAATTAATCAAATAAATAATCAAAGATATCTCATTTTAAGTATTACCTTAGATTTTATTTTATTACCTAGAAAGCCACAGACTTTACTGACGATATATACATATTGTGAGTACACACATTTCAACCAATCGTATGTCCGCTAATTAAGTCTTTTAATTAGATTGCAGGTGCATATTCAAGTTCATTAAATAGTAAAAACAAAATTGACGCTGAAGCTTCTTACATACACAAATAATCCTAGTAATGGAAGAAGGAAATAATATGTTTTAAAATGTTTTTTTAACTTTCTTATTATTAGTTTAAATGATTAAAAACGCAAACATACGTGTAGTCTGTTTCTAATATTTACAATGATTTCAAGCATACATCCAAAGAGTGGTAAAGATTTTTTGGATATTTAAATATTAAATTACTTATCCCATAGAAAACCTACGCAGTTTATTCAATGCGAAAGTATGAAAGTACTATTACATAAGAAAAATAATAAAATTGACATTTTCAAAGGTTTGCAATCAAAATTTGAAAATATTAATAAGGGTTACATTGAAAAGTTAACAAGTACCTAGTATTCCAAAAAGTTTGGAAGCAGTAATTGAAGCAAAGGACACCTAAGGACACTAAATATTAATTTTATTATATTGGTCATTATTCTTTTATTATCTATATTATTTTAATATAGGTAACATATTGGTAAAATAGGGTTTGCTTTTTCATTAATGTTTCATTAAATACTCTTTGAACACACCTAAAGTCTATGCCCACACTGAAGTAACATCGAGCAACTTTTTGTCGCCCCTTGTTGCCTTCTTTTTCTTTTATTTGGTAAAAAAGTTAGAGAGCAACAAGAGGCAACAAAAAGTTGCTCGATGTCGCTTCATTGTGGACGTAGCTTTAAATCATAGCAGTAAAGTTAATTCGTTTACACTTCATTGACACCTGCTTTCACTGCAGCGACTCACAATAACATTCGGATACTTTTAAAAGGCCGAAAACTTTTTTAAGATTGGCCCATACAACTTCAATTTTTTTCAAAAGTTACAACAGTTAGTTTCCTACGTCAGATGAAAAATTTTTTTTGAAAAATAGCAACTAGTCGAAATTGTAAAAAACAACTTTTAGTATCTCCTTTGCAATTCTTTTATCTTTTATGTGGGTCTATATCGAAAATTTCAAAAATACTTTTTGCAAATCTGTGTTAATTTTATACATCCTGGAGATTTCATCGGTCATGGTTACAATGAGCTACAAACAATTAAAAATGATGATATTCGTAGTTTTTCACGATTTTTGGCTTCTAACTGTAATAAATCTTCCTTCGATTTTTACATCTTTAAATGCCTGTCACTTTTTTCGCATCCGCCGATTTCGATATACAGAACTGTCATATGTCTACCCAATGCAGTTTTAAAATTTTTAATGCCAGCCCAGATAAACATGTTGTATGGAACAACCTTGAATAGTAAATGAATCTTTCCAATTTCTCAGAAAATTCAAGTTGAATGGTTTAATTTTAAAAAGTTATCGTCTTTTCAAAAGTGTCCAAATATTACTGCGAGTCACTGTACCTGTCCATTTATTTTTGTACTCGACTGTATGTTTTAAACTTGATAATGTTTTTCAACTTTACTTATTATTAATCCTGATTATTAGAAATGCGAAACGTGTGTAGTAAATTTCCAATATTTACGAATCTAGAGTCCTGAGAAAATGGGTCGCAAAGAGAACGCGATATTTCACTGAAACGATTTTACTCTGAGAACCGTATGGAAGAGCATGATTTTCCGCTGCAATCCATCCGTGTAGAAGCGCCTGAGAATTTCAAAAGCTGCCGAGGGTGTTGCGGGAACGGAGGGTGGAAGGGATAAGGGACCGTGGAAGTTTCGAACAGATCGGGGGCGTGGGAGGGGGGGAGGTTTTGGCAACAGGTTTCACCCCCGTGGAAAGCCGCCATCTTTCGTTCCGGGTACGTGCTTTTCGAAAAACGTTCGCTTTTCCACCAGTGGAAGGAGAGAACACGGCTCGGTTCCTTTCTCTCTGTCATTCTTCCCCTCTTCTCTTTCTCATCTTTGTTTCTCTCGTTTTTCTCTCGGGGTCTCTCGCAGTGGATGAACGGGAGAGGCTCGTTTCTGTGTTTTGCTGGAAACCGGTTTCTTTCCTACGTTAAATTACAAGACGGCTCTTCAACTTTTCTTCCCCGGCTCGTTATTTCAACTTCTTTCGAAGTTTATTGGAGGCAACGTTTTATTTACATTGTACCGCGGGTGCCTCGAAATCGAGAGTTGCCGTGGAAACAGGCTCGTAAACATATGCGGTTGCTAATATCGTTCCGACTTTCGTTGCGAAATGTAATTGTCTTATTTCGCTTCTCTGGCTGCGTGGTGTTCCTTTTTCTTTCGTTTACTTCTTTTTTCATTCCGGTTTCGGCGGATAATTCGCTGCACGAGGATTTCACGGGACACCCAAAGCGTGGAACGCTTGCATTTATAGGGAAAAAGGATCTCCGAGTCGATTAAATACTCCAAACTCGTTTTCAAAGTTCGACGACCGTTTTTGCTAAAAGCCTTTGGGATACGTGAAAAATGCAGAATGACTAGAACATGGCCTCGATGTGAATGAAAATCCCACGACCACAGTGTTCTCTTCCTTTCTTCGGATACATACAACGCGTGAGATTCGAATGCAAATTAAATCATTATCGCAGCATGTGGGTACATCGTATTTCTGAAGTGAAGTTCCAAATTAAATTCAAGTCCTTTAACTATGCATATAGTAATCTTCGAATGATACAAGTAACTGAGTAGTCAATTGGATTGCTCGGATATTCTTCGGTTCATTAGATTTTATATAACTTATTAATTAGTAACTTTCTATTCGTCACTGATGCACTTTACATGTTGAGTGGAGATACTATAAATCGAATATCACATTATGTTAATGTTTACACTGTGAATGTTAACTTATTCACTTGCTCCATTTAAACAACCTGGGCTTCTTATCACTGACTGTAATTTAGATATAGGCACATAATCGTTTTGTATTCTACATTATCTTACTTTCATTCTATTTTTTTTTGTTTATGTGTTATTTTCCGTCATTTTTTTCTTACCCTGGACCTCTGTTTTTTTATTTATTGTATAAATGTATTGTCAGCATTTTGTGTTAACTACTTTTTTTGAGTTACAAAAAGCTACTACTATCATATATATATCATTATTATTATTATGAGACATCATGTTGCTAAACTAGTAAGTAGTCATAATAATAAGGTAATAATAAAGGAAGTAAGAGACAACATAGATGGCATACTATTATAAAAATAATTATTATTTTATCATTTTCCTTTATCCCCTTGACGTACAAAGATATTGTACACAGTAAAGTCGAATATTGTTTTTATTAACAGCAAATGTCTATTATCATTTCAGAAACACATATGTATTTTGAATTTATACGAAAATTCATTGATTAGCTTTTGGCTTACACAATTTTGGGATATCTACTGAAAATGGTTTAATTATCATTATTAGTATTATTATAAATTTTTATTAGTACTACGTTCTGCAAAAAATATGTTCAAATTTTTACTTTACATATTGATAAACGAAAACTCATAAATATCTTAAAAATGCTTCAGGTAGACACAATTTATTTTTATACCATACTACACAAATGATAAGTTAAATAATAACTAGTATTTTTGGTAACATGAAATTTCATTTCATACGTATGTCAAGGGATTAACTAAATAACATAAATTAACATTTATATATTGCATTCAAATAAAATGAAATACATTATAGCGAAATAGCATGCAAACGATATTTATATCTTTAAAATAAAAGAATAAGCAAAGAATAAATGTAATTTAAATAATTTTGAGAATAGTGTGGGAATTCGTGCCAAACCGACGCAGAGTTACGAGACACCTGTAAAAAGAAACGACACAGTACAAAGCACATTTCGTCCTGAACGATTAATATAGTCCCGTAGCCAAGCAGTTGAACAGTTTTCTTAAGGTCATCAAGTTAGATGAGCGAGCCACATAGTTTCCTAACTCGTCGAAATTTGAATGTAAATTAACTCCACCCGATTTGCAACATATTAAAAGATTATCGGGGAAATCATTTAAATTTAAATAATATGTGGACTCGTTTCAAAGAACACCGAAACTCGCGTCCGTTCAATAAACGTACAGAACAGGATAGCAACACGCAAACACGGAGCCGATAGGCAGAGATAAATTCCTCGACGCGTGAATTTCGTCTCGAATCTCGCGGCATTCCAGGAGCAGGCACAGAGAAAACGAAATGAAAAGAAAAAGAATACGAAAAGAAAAGACGAAAGCACTCTCTCGCTCTCGCGCTCTCAGCGTTCTAACATAACGGCGCGCAAAGAGGGAAGCAATTAAGCTTTCTTCTGATTTATTTCGGGCATAAATAATTTTGTAGGAGTGCTAATTATCGCCCGCTTTGAATCTATATCTCTTCCCTCGCCATCGGCCGGCACTCTCTATTTCTCTAGCTCGTTCCCTCTCTCTCTCTTTCTCTCCCACCCCCTCTCTCTAACTCTCTCGTCCCGTCCCTCCCCTGCTCTTCGTTCTCTCAAGATGAAAGCACCCGCTTTTGCGTGGCCAAACTTCCCGTGAAGCGATAAATTTCTAGAAACAATAGGAAACTCCGAGGTAGACAATAGAAGAAATATATGTATGTACCGCCTAGAATCCTGCTCCCCGTAGACGGAAGCGCGACTTCGAGTTTATTTTCGGGAAAAAAGAGGGCGCCGCTCACAACGGGGACCGAGGAGGGGGGGGGGGGTGAAAAAGAAGCGGTCCAATTCTGTTTCTGGTGTTTCTCTACCGACAGCCGACCAGCGAACCTGTAGATTCACCGAGAAGATTGCGGACTCTTAGCCAAACACCGTTGGAAAATAAAAACTGTATGGTCTTTACTACTCCGTCGACGCGACGGTACGACGACAGAAATTCAGCGTTAGTCAAGAGGAAGGATTTTCCCAGAGAAATCTTGCAGTGAAGCGTAACGAGGACGTTATTACCTGAGCAGTTGCGATTCTCTTTGTAAAATTAAGCAACTTAATCGAGATTAGGTTGCTGATCATCATCAAATTGGAGAGAGTACAAGAAATTGAGCAGAATTTAAAATTACTCATTAGCAAACTGCGGATCTTTATGCATTTATAGTCTATGCAAATTTGTTAAATTCATAGGAGCATGTACATTAATAAAAATCTTTTAATTCATGCAAGAAATATTTCTCTTATTTTGAGTTGAATAACAAGCGTGAAAATGATAATTTACCTAAAGATACGCATTCTACTCATAAGTTAGTTATTGTATGAAGATATGCTTTAAACAAAATATGCTCGATGTATAGGAGATCACATGATGGAATAATTCATTTCTTACTATTTCCCATTTTTATTATAATAATTAGGCCATCTTCAGTTTTTTAAATGGGATTCACAATATTTTTTCCTGAACTTCGATGCAGCATTAAAATTTAGTTAGATTATTATTCTAGGATATGATATTTTATAGTAATGGTTTGACTAACCCTCCGTGGACAACCAGGGTCGTTTAAGGATTCAAATATTTGACGTCCCAACGATTATATATTAAAATAGGGACGTCAGCACACATTTCAGAATTTCTTTAGATTTTTCGAAAGCCTAGAACGGTTTATCATAATAAAAATGCTTAGGAAGAAAAATAATTACAAAAATAATTTTTAATTCGATCCCAGGTCCGTGTTCAAGGATGCTTTAAACTGAACTTATTTTACTGATTCCTCAGAAACTATTCATTTTAAACACCACATGTTTCGGTTTGTAGTATTTTCGAGTAAAAACGTATCTTCAGTTTCCCACTTGCTATAGCATATAGAAACATGTTACAATTAAAAGAAAATTAACTATATTGTGAATCTAAAGGTTTCAAACTATCAACGGAGTCCATGTGTATTGTTGTACAATTATTTTGAACGAAATTATAACATTTTCAATATCGACAGTTTTTCGAAAATAGAAAACTTGGGATTCAAATAATTGTTGACGCTACTGTAGGTACAGATTTCAAAAGAACTTGCTACATATAATGAATTATATAGGGTGTCCCAAAAATGTTGGAACCCTGAGAGGGGTGATTCCTGAGGTCATTTGTAGTAACTTTGTCCTTAGCGAAAATTTCTTCCTCGGCATTGTTAAGGAATTATTAACGGAAAACACGGACCAATAAGAGCGCGGCTACATCGGACGGATTTTAGCTCAGCCAATGGCAACGCCACGGTCAGCAGGACTTGTCGCCGAACCGGAATCCGTTTGTTATAGCCGCACTCTGATTGGTTCGTGTTTTTCGTTAACAACTCCTTAACAAAGCCGATGCAGATATTTTCCCTAAGAAACAAATTACTTCAAGTGATCTTAGGAAACAACCCTGTTAAGGTCTTCCGACATTTTTGGAATATCCTTTGTATTGCACAAAAATTAGGGAACAGAATAAAATTCCTTGCGCACACCTCTATTGATACACCTGCACTTTCTTTTTAGTATTAGGCTGTAACATGTAAAATGTCCGATGTTGGTTTATCAGTATATTAAATTTTTTTTATTAAAAAATCTTGAAATTTATTTATATTGTTTATCTAGCTTTAAGTGCAGACTGTCAGATCCGGCCTTCACTTGTTTTGTATGTACGTATAACCTCATACATTAACGTTTCGCTTTCCAACACGAACGAACGTCATTTTCGCATACTCTTCTTCTACGCTGTATATGGTAATGACACAACTGAACAAATTTTTATTTTTGAATTACAATTACAATTTGTTGGTCAATGTCCGATGTAATTCATTACAATTTTTTAAAGCCGGTAGGGAGAATCAATTACGTCCGAGAAGTACTGCATCGAAATTGAAAAAATGCATAAAATATTGTAAGAAAAACAACCGGCATTGGTCTATCGAGGAGAGCCGATTTTGCTCCATGACAATGCTCGACCACATGTCATAGATAACGGTAAACAAGCTGAATGCTTTAAATTGCGAAACTTTACTTCATCCTCCTTATTTGCCAGATCTATCACCAAAAGAATTTCATTTGCTTAAAACCCTAAGCCCTTTCCTCAACAAAAAATACCTTCACGAATCAAGGAAACGTTGAAGACACGTTGAATTGTTATAATAATGGAATTCAAGTAGTGAATACTTGTTGAAAACATGTGTTGCTATTTCGATAGAAAATATTTATTACTAAAAATATTGTGTTCATTTAAAATTAATCGTAAAAATCGGAAATTTCATATGTTACAACCTAATATAAATCTTGTTCAGCGAATTAAAAGATGGATCTGTTTTAATAGAAGAGATGTCGTCTGAAATTTAAATAAATTGATTAGATATTAGCATTTCTCGAATATGGAAGGTGATGTGTGCCCGAAAGACGGACAGAAGTCGTGTCGGCACGCCATTTAAATCTTCCCACGAATTTCCAAGAAAATATTAGTGTACAATGATGAAAGTCTTGCATTTGACGGAGCCGGAGGATTTCCTGGAAGCAACGTATTCACCGGACGACGTGTTGCTCTGAAGATTCGTCGATTTTCTACTATTCAAAATAATGGGAAACGTCTGTTGAACGTCAGTCAATGTCAGTCGACGTTGCTCCACCCCCGTTGGCCCATAGACGGCTGAAAAAAGGCACAACAAGACACGGAAATTGTCTATTTTTGGCCGGGCGCGGAGCTCCGTTCCGACAATAGGAACCGAATTAGTCTGGAACGTTAATTACACTGTGTTGTCGGATGACATGTTGGCCGTCGATAAATAACGGGAGAAACAAAGCTCTGCTTTCGTTCGTTTTTATCGAAACCGCAATTAGGAGGGCGAGATCTACTTTCGTTATTAACAGTCACGAATGAAACGGTTCTGTATAAAATTGTTCCCCTGCCATCTTCGGACGGAAGATATTAATTCCGGCAGAGATATTCAGATATCCTTGAACCGGGTTAATGCGTGCGACGAATGATACTGTTTCGAAGAATGAAATTTTAAATTCATCGTGAATGTGGCAGCGACTATGATATTGCTGTCAAACAATTTAACATTAAACTGGTTCAATGAATTTACATTATATCGATATTCATATTATAACAAAGATTGTACAATATTTAAATAAACTCGATAAGTTTAGTGTTAATCTCATAATTAGACTATACGAAGCTAGAAGAATAGGTGAAATACAAAACTATAAAGGCATTAGAAGAATTGAAGAATTATTAATCCATTATTTCCGACTTTATTAAAATTATTAAATTTAGAAATACATTTACGTCTATCTTCTTTTTCTTGCAATTGACTTAGAAAAGATTTATTTTACTTGAAAATCCTCAGTTTAATGACAAATATGGAATATTATTTTACATTTGCATGTAGTAGATGCACAATGCTCAAATGACTCTAATAATTCGCTTCGGCTACAATAAATGAAACTTACATGAATGCTTGACATTTACACCATGGAATTGAAGCGAAGCAATGAAAATGCAATCGCAAATAGGTAGTGTGTATCTCTCCCAGGCGTGTAGATTTCTTAAGGAAGAGAAATGTAGCTGTATTTATAAAAAAACATCCTTTAAACCATATTGTTTGGCAATGAGTGTTTCGATTATTTGTTATTTACCAAGCTTGGTCATCTTGGTAACGTTTGATCCGAGATTCACCTTATAGGATTCCCTGTATCAACATTCATCTTGTGCGTACCGATGTCGGGATGTTAAAGAGGAATGTTAAAGAAACGGAATCGTAATAAAGGAGAAAGCTGTTTTTCCTACGACCCTAACGACCACAGCGGAAGACAAATGGAAGAAGACGTTAATTACACGAGGTCCCTGAAAATGAATTTAACCAGGTCGGGATATCTGCAAGCGAGATCTGTTAAAGAAGGGAAGAGGCGTGCCGGCTTCTTGCATTACTCGCACAGTCCCGCAGAGTCTCCTGCTGAGAACATTGCCACGCTAGGTTTTGCCAAATAGTTTCTCGAAAAACGTCGTGCACTTGCTTTGTGGACGAAAGAGAATAGGCGGATGGGTGGAACGAAGACGGACACCGAGACCGAAGGAGCATCTCACCTGTCTACGATTTTTCCTTCCCTTACGGATGGACGGATGATCGATCACCGAAAATGAGGGTGCACGCTGAACGATAACGAATCACCAAATTTCTGCATTGAACAATAAACCAAAGATCAAAATGAACAGCTATTTTTATTTCTTACAGATTTCTGTTCGAATTTTTACAGTTTCGTTTGACAAACTATTTATTCTGATGGATTTTTTATGAAAAGAAACATTGCCCTCAGGAACTTCTTTAACACTAGCTTTACGGAGCACTGAAAGTAACAACTTTACATTACCTTATCAAAATAACAAGAATTTGTAGCCAATTTTTGAAATAATGTATATCCAAAGAATTGAATTTGTTGAACAATTCCTTATGGATGCATCTTTACGATCTCGATAATCGTAAATTCAAAATATTAGAATCCACAGTGTTAAAAATTGCTTTTGTGAAATAGATATTTCAGAATTTGTGTAATAAAACTTCCATAAAGACGAGTTGTTTAAATAAATTTATTAAAGAAGCTTTACAGTGTGCATTATCTACATCATTTCACAACTGATGTAAGTAGCATATTCACAATGTCAATTTAATCATAATAATTACTGAATGCTGTTATCACTCTATTCATAGGATAGTGTTCAGTAGGGATAAGCGATTTTGAATCGATTTTCTGAAGAAAATTTTTTGAAGCGATTCCTGAATATTTTGAAACAAATTGTTTTTTTTAGTTATGAATCGATCTTCGATTCAAAGGGAGGCCCGGGGGAGTTCGAGATTATAAGTGGACGATCGGGAAACTCGTGATGTTAATAAAGGATAATTAATGAATGCACAAATTATTTTTAATTTTTCCTTTTTTCAAGTCCTAAATATTAAATAAATAAATTTATCTCGACAGTGCTATAAAATTTGTACACTTAATGCGTTACAGTTTTATCGAACAACTTGATTGTGTAAATCGGTTCTAAAGTGCCATAAGAATTAAAGCATTGCATTTTAGGTCTGATTTACATAATCGGATTCCGCGATATAGCAATGTGCCATGCAAAATGCATATGGATATAAATAGCATTTCGATAAATTTTTTTATAAATCGATTTTTTAAGTTTCGATTTTCAATTAAATCGATTTTTAAAGTTTCGATTTTCAATTGAATCGATTTTTGTCCCTGCGATTCAGAATCGATACAAAAATCGATTTTTTGCAAGTTTTGCCCATCCCTAATGTCCAGTATTTGTCACAGTGATCATTTTAAAAATTGACGAATAAGATATTGTTCCTGTTATAGAAACAGTAACATTGGTATAAATAGTTTGTAAGTGTTATTTAAATTATAAAGTTTTACATTCAAGAACTTTATTTAAAAATCACATTTTATGATTGAATTTTGTTTCAATTTTGTATTTATGATTTGTTTTTAATATCGGCAAATAAATTAATATAAAAAAATAAATGAATAGGCTATTTAATTTCTCCGTATCAGATATTTATAAACTCTTTGGGCAATCTAGTTTTTTATTAAACATTCTACTGAATATTTGTTTGATAACGCAACGTCTATGGGAAGGTTATAATGCTTATTTACTTAGCGTTTATATGTATTTATTTTGCAATAATACAGGAATTGGTGGTTATTATTATGAATTATTATGCACCATTTTTCCATAGGTACTTTGACATTACCGCTGACGTTTCCTTTTTTTATTATTAGAACAGAATTAAATTTCTTTCGAGATTATACCGATATTCAATATCCCCATCTATAAAATTTTAATTAATTACGATTTTGAAAATCTTTTGTTTCATTTAAATATTATATAATATAATATAACACTGGGGGTCTGCGAGATTTATGGAGAAAGTTGTTGTATTTTCTTTTCTCGCTTAATTGTCTAATAATTACTTAATCTTTTATATTTATTGTTTGTTCACTTGTCAAAATCTTATGCAATTAACCAACAGCCGTATTACGCGAAAAAAGGACTTATTTATTAATAAAAATACGTGCAAGATATTATTGAGTTCCTTGGGCCTTCACCCGTGCACTGGAGGGTTAAATCGCAAGTAAATGTAAAACTAACACTGGATAAAGGTACAATTAAAAAAGAGTACACAGGAAAGAGCAAAACACAAAACAAAATAATACAGTTAAGTTATTTGTTGTCAGTTGAGACTCATTGTATTTACTTCTCGAATTTGTGGGAACAATTACAGTGAATGCAGTTCACCGTGCATAGTATAATCCATATGCAACTGTATAATAATGTATAATGTTTCACATGACTAGAAAGAAATGCGGTAACTAAAAAATTGTTGTTCTCGAGAGTAATAATTATCGGTATCCAAAATATATTTCCGTTCATCGATAATGGTTACTAGTGGCCGAAAACATTCCAGCGACTTATATTGGTTACTAGTAACCAAAAAAAGTTACTAGTAACCAAAATTTAAAATGATTTATTCGTAATCAAAATATTAGAAATTATTATTTTTTTGGAAAATTTCTTTGAGATGTATTGATAACTGACATTCGTTTAAAGAAAAATTAATTTTCACTCAATGACCTTTTGTAAAAACATTTTAAAAATAACCGTTATCTTTTACCTCGGCTTTAAAGTGAAGTGAAAGAGGCGTTTGTTGCAAAAATATGTAATTTACTATTTCAGCCGAAATAAACTTGATACGAATGGGTTAAAGAGCCTAGGTCTGAACAATTGAATCAATACCATGCGATCGTACCCTTCCTCCGGTGGTTCTCCTGTTCGGCCATTGAATCGCCGCTGTTAACTAATGAGTGATCAGTGCAGAAAACACGTGCAACGAGTCCGTATCTGGCGACTTTGTCTTCGGTTTCGATAGTCCCTCATTACTCGACGAGTTCGAGTAACGACCTCGACGAGAGATCTCGGAATGGTTTTTTGTATCGCGGGGTCGAAGTCTCTTGCCGCTGATCAGAATCGCACGATAACGTTCTCTCGGTACATCGACGTCGTAAATTATGGCGATCGAGTTCGGCGCTGGCTTGCTCGTTTCTTCAGGATTCGAAGGTGAATATCTGCGGAGGATCCTTCCATCCTTGAGACGACCGGATCGAGCTGCGAGAACTGCGAGCTGAGAGAGCTGGGAGCAGCACTCCCACTGCTGCCGGGATACCAAGTAAATCCGCGTTGATATCTCTTTATCCGTCGCCCACCTTTTTACTCGTTCGCGCGATCCTGAAACAGAATAATTCTTCGCCGGGTCAATCGAGGACATTTAACACTTTGATCGCCATGTCACCCATACCAGGGTGACGGTATTATTTATAGAGAATTGAAAATTAATTTTTACGTTGGTAGATTGAGTGTACAAAATTTGCTTACGATCTGAGGAATAGAAGAGATTTGAAACAGTAATTAATATCACAAAATTAAACTTCTCTGTTCTTGTTTTGTCAAACAAATTGCTTTGATGTTTTGTAATTTTCGTGAATGTTGAGTGGGCGATCAACATGTTGAGCTGCCGATAATAAAAGCTGTAAACCCGGTAACGAATGTTCGGATACTTCTCTTCTTGCGCCGATTGAAACAACGAAATTTGAAAATCCCGAGTTTCGAATATCAAACGCTCGAGTTCAGAGTTTCTCGGGCCATTTGTACTCTTTCTCATTTCCTAATGTGCGTGGATTGCGTTAAAGAGGACTCCTTTACAGCTTACAAAATTTACTGTATATGTATTTTCACAATGTTTTAGAGCGATTTGCGTAAATCATCAAACATCCTTTGACACTCATCTGTCCCTTAACCTTTTTAATATAAAAATTGATGTTACTCTGCCATTTGTGGAACAATTGGTCTGAAACTTTGCAACTTGTATTTTTTTAACATAAAAATATATACGTTTATATTTTAACAATTACAAAACAATAACGTAGCCATAAAAGGACTAGAAACACTAATATTTACTTATTATCATATATAGAGGGTGGGACACTATAAACAGGTCACTTGAATAACTCGCTTGCTTTTGAAGATAGAAGAAAATGCATCAGACCAAACTTACTTGATATCGAGGCGCTCGTAATCTGATGTCATTAATTTTTTTGTAGGTGGAGACGTCAAGGAGATATGAAGGACAAGTCTGTTTTTTTAAATGGAACGGTATGGTTTTTTATTTACATTCTGATAGTGTGTTTCAAGACGAATGCGATGACCTATTATGAAGGTCATTCAAGGTCACACAAGGTCAACTAAAATAGAAAATAAAGTGTCTCAAAGCACTCTTCCAATACTTTTGTGTCTTCTCTGGTTGTTGGCATACCGCTCTTGTAAGTATTGATAAGGGTCACAGAACATAAATAAACATACCATCGCATTGTATGCTTACCTGTATCCAGAAATGTTATTAGTAGTTTGACTACGACTAGAGTACGGCTTCGTAATATTCAGTGTTTCAATTATTCCAGAACAATTATGCATTCATTGTATGACTCCTTCAGAATACAGCTAGACTTGTGTATCTTTGAATATCAAAAGTTGGCGTGAGCTTGAAGAAGAGAAGACGAGTGGTCACATATTCGTTTTAATCTTCTCTTCGCCGCGAGACACAGCTAAGAACGATAAGATCGAAACAAAGCGAAGCCGAGTACATTCTTTTTTTTTGTCGAAGTCTGTCGCCACGTTTGAAATTTCATCGAAATTGGTTAACGTCGCTATGACTATAATATGATATGTCATATATATAAATAATAACGTCGTTACACATTATTAAAAACGATGAATATCGCAGTTACAGACCACAAACCATTTCATCGTTTGTAGCTCGTAGAAACATTAACCAATATGTAAAAAACATTAACATATTATCATTACACGTTATCTACTAAATTAATTCATTTAGCGGCGCAGGACAAGTCGTTTGACTTACTTTTAAAATGTTATTCTGATTTAAAGGAAGTTTGAACAATCCTATAAAGCACGGTATATTTTAACACTCTATCTACCAGAGGATTATTAATAGGCTTTTGAATAATTGTACTACATTTAAAAGAAGTTCAATAATCTTTTTGTTAATCATTAATTTGAAACGAAACCGTTTGATTGCAATTGATTGAAATGTAGATATTAATATAGATACATACACTGTCCTTATATACTAATGTTACACTTAATTGTTCTTCTGAACAAAAGTTTAATTTGTCAGGCTTCGATTTCATCTTAAAACAAAGTTGATAGAATTTTGTAATAAAAAATATTTGCGGAGTAATTAAATAACATGGCATATCAATTCTAATCTACGAAAGACGGTTCTCAAATGGAAAAATGTTCAATCCTTCGAATACTGCTATAATAATGTTCTAGTATTATTTCCACGACTGGGTGATATTCAAGTTCTAGACTTAACACACATAAGTGTCTACATTATACAGGGTGTTTCGTCTAAAACAGGACACCTAAATATCTCCTCTACCTCTGAAAATACAAAAAATGTTTCTCACGTCATCTAAATGGTTTCAGAAGACGAATCAGATGGAAGAATTGTTTTTTATAAATTGTAATGTTTTAATCGTTTTTTCAAGGTCATTCGTGTTTTTTTACATATATACACACATTTTTTGTTGTTGTATGTTATAGCAAACATTATTGTGCATTCATCCATGTTTAATAGCACGAACTTGAAATGACCGTGAACTCTAAAATTGCCTAATTAATCCAGAACTTACTTACAGCGACATTTCAGATTTCAACAGTAACAGAAATTCGACTATGAACTTGAACTTGTAAATAATTACATTTATTACTGCAATAAATGTTCGAAATGATGTCCTTCCGTTGTGATACATTTCGTGAGGCGAAAAACGACAGATTGTACAGCTCTTTCGATGATTTCAGGTTTCATATCAGCACATCCAGCAATCATTCGTTCCTTCGTATTTGCTGATGTCGTGGGCTGCTCTTGATAAACCGTACCCTTTAATGTCCCCCATAAGAAAAAATCAAGTGGGGTGAGATCGGGTGAACGAGCCGGCCATGATACAGGTCCATTGCGTCCAATCCAACGATTTGGGAATTTTTCGTTGAGGACCCGTATTCCAATATGGAAAAAAATTTACAAATCGTTGGATTGGACGCAATGGACCTGTATTATGGCCGGCTCGTTCACCCGATTTCACCCCACTTGATTTTTTCTTATGGAGAACATTAAAGGGTACGGTTTATCAAGAGCAGCCCACGACGCCAGAAAATATGAAGGAACGAACAATTGCTGGATGCGCTGATATGAAACCTGAAATCATCGAGAGCTGTGCAATCTGTCGTTCTTCACCTTACAAAATGTATTACAACGGAAGGACATCATTTCGAACATTTATTGCAGTAATAAATGTGATTATTTACAAGTTCAAGTTCATAGTCGAGTTTCTGTTACCGTTGAAATCTGAAATGTCGCTGAAAGTAAGTTCTGCATTAATTAGCAAATTTTGGAGTTCACGGTCATTTGAAGGTCGTGCTATTGAACATGGATGAATGCACAATAATGTTTGCTATAACATACAACAACAAAAAATGTGTATATATATGTGTAAGAAAACACGAGTGACCTTGAAAAAAACGATTAAAAAATTACGATTTATAAAAAATGATTCTTCCACCTGATTCGTCTTTTGATACCATTTAGATTACGTTAGTAATACATTTTGTATTTTCAGCGGTAGAGGAGATATTTAGGTGTCCTGTTTTAGACGAAACACCCTGTATTGCATGTCGTCGAATTATATCAATTATATCAATTATTCAATTATATCAATGTATCATACTTCCTATTGCTATAATTTTAAAGTGTCACACACTTAAATAATTTTAAATTTAAAACATTTAAATATTTTTTTTTTGTACTTTGAACAATATTCGTGATTGGGCTAAATCAAAACATTATTTTTGAAAGAATATTATACATGCAGGAAGTGTATATAAATAAATGAAAAAAGTTTGGAATTAATACGTTTAGTAATTATGTTTAAAGTCTTCAGAGAGACATTATTAAATAAATAGACTTACACTTGCGCATTATTACAATTTGTGTAAGACATTAAACGAATCAGTTTTAGTGCTTTGAACATCTAATGTTATATATATAGATCTTCAATATTGCATTTTTCTATGCAACACATTTATTCATTAGAGCTGCGTATATTTATTTTAATAGAATGCTAAAATCAGTCGGAGACTAACAATAGTAGCAATATCTTGTAGAAGTAATTTTTCATGAATAACAAGATGGTGGGACGACATGAACTTTTCTAACAGTATTTATTTTACGTGAAAGACCAAGAAAAATTGAAAAGTTAGAACGAGTGGGAGAATGTAGTCTTTGTGGCTAGGCAACTGGAAACTTTGTCTAACACTGTGTAGACTAAATATTTAGATACTTTTGCTTTCACTTCACTTTGGAGTTACCTTAATAAAGAAGACGAACCACAGAAAGAAAGACTTCACGTCTAATGGAGTTTCTTTAATGAGTGTTTTCTTTGCTGGTCAAACAACCGCCTTGGACATCTGCTCGCTAAAAGCTGAGCCGTGAGGGCAAGAGCTGGGAACGGTGCATAAAGATTTTGTCCATCTTCAAATAATTAATGAATCATTATCACTGATTTCAGATGAATTAAATATTAGATACATTTATGTCGTAAATTGTAAATATCTACCAAACGATATCGCACTCGGGTTCCCAAAATAATAATTGTTCAGCATAATCATAACAAAACATCTATCTATTTTTCATTCTCTATTCCAATTTTTGGTTTTCTACATGACTGTGACTGAATGTTAAATTCCGATTTATTTACATTATAATAATATAATTTTTCAGACGCATTAAATCCCTTGAGAATGATCTGAATACGGATCAAACCGTTGGGTTAATAATAAAATTGCAAATTTGCTGAATCTCAATAAGATCGAACCCTTGCGCTGAAATCAGTTTCATCAATATAATTCAAATTTCGATCGAAAGAGATTACATTTACATCTATTTATCTGTATGTGTAAATATTATCTATAAGTTTATTCGATAATTTATCATATTATTGGTTAACCGGACTGACGAGCAGCCGCGCCGTAGCGTTATGGTATCGTGTCAAGTTTTGATGCGGTTAACTGGACTGTAAGAAAGCAAAAAGTGGCTAAACAGTAATTAAGATACAACATACTAATTTTGAAATCTTACTGGAGAAAATAAAGGTAATAAGTATATATTTATTATACATATATAGTTTCCGAATTATGTGCAAAATTGAAACAAATATTTACGTAAGTGAAACTCTTACAAAGTCGACATTGAGGATTTTTAATTTGTGACTTAAATACCGTTTTACTATTTAACATTATTTGTTGTATCACTACTATATAGGACCAATTATTACTTTAATCTGAATTAACCTATAAAAGTTGTAGCAAGTGAAATTTAACTTCATGCGAATTTTGTTTTTATGTATATATGATGAAAACCGAGTATTTTTAACGTGATTTTGAATCAATAATTATCGGAATTTGAGCTTTTAACATTCTATTCAGACTAAATTTACACCACCAATTTCGACATAAATTTTGAAATTTTATGCATAGTATTCAGGATGAGGCACAAACTGTTGCCACGTAGAATAACTTCGAAAGTATGGTAGTAGTAGAAACGTTTTCGAAACAAAAGTTGCATTGGACAATAGAGGTCGTAGTGTGGCGTTAATATTTTGTTGCTAAGTGGAGTTGCTTTAGAGAAGTTGCTTGAGGGTCGCATTGATTTTTTTAAATGGAATGTGCCATTTTTGCGCATTCTGAGTATAAAAGTGTTGACCTTCATATGTCGTAAACCTAATAGTTAACGAGATATTAACGAAAGTTTGATCCATGTAAAGTATAACCAAAAACTTACTACCATAATTAACGTGTTACTGAATATTACGACCAATCAATCACGAATAAGTGAACCAGCTCAAATCCATCATTCTTTTAAAATGCTTTAAACATAGAAATTGATAAGAATACAACAGAAATTATACAACTATCAAACATAAATTACTTCTTATATTTTTATTACAATGCATGATTCTTTATTTGAATAAATAATGGTTTTTTATCGTAAAATAATTTAATTAAAAGTATTGTAAATATCATTTAGCAGATGTTGTGTATATCAAAATTTAAAGAAACTAGTTGCACAGTGAAATAAATTCTTTACTTTCCACAACGGTGGAGGACATACCTGGCTAAGTATTTACAATCTCCAGACAATAAAATATTGATAACAACATAAATTAACACGTTGACTGCCACGCGAATTTTATGCGTTTCATACAAGCGCCATCTATTTTGTTCATAGAAACGATTAGCGTTATTGATAACAATTGTTAATAACTTGATAATAAAGTTCTCACCTTATACTATGATCCAGTTAATTTTAGAGTTAATAAATTGATATTCGGTGGCATTAATTTTATGACAATCATTTTTAAGCATTTCCATAGCGCCGCGGCGATCAACGATGATCACCGTGGCGTCCAACGCGTTAAATCAGTTATACGAACGCCAATTCTTTTTTAAAAGAACAGATGAAGAACAGAATCGGTTTCCTGACAAGCGACATTTAAATGAATACTGCAGGATTTGTAAGAACACGCTAATATAACAGATGCCACAGACTTCCATAAATAAATGCAGTCACCGCCCTGCAGACTGCAACGGGAATAATTTACTCACATCGCGAGATCTCTAAAAGTTCGTACATTCCAAAGATTGAACTGTCTGAAATGCTGTATTGTTATCCGAAGTGCTGCCGCCGTCGAAACTAAATAAGGGACGTTGGATAGCGATGAAAGTTTTAGGCGGAAAGACTGCATAGCTGCGCGACTTGACGGTTGCCACGGTTGTCCAGGGAGGAATTGGCACACTGACACAGTGGTGCACTGCATTATTAAACCGGCAAGAGCACACCCAAGGACGCGGCCGGAATTGGCCCCAAGCAAAAATTAGCCGGTTGTCGCTCAGCCATGATATTAGCCTGCGAGCAATGTCGGCCTTCGAGCCTTCGAGCGGTCTGGACGATCATCGTGGCGCGGCGCGGCGCGGCGGACGATCGCGAGATCGAGTCGCGCCGCATCAATCGGCCGTAATTGTCGGAAGATCAACGATTCCGCAGCTCGCATTCACAATCACCGACTTCGTTCCAGTTGCCGCTTAGAGTTTGTCAACGACAAAATTAAACTCCACCATTCAGATCGCACTCTTTCTTCCTGCCTACAGTCAGGGACAAAAAGATAAGGCACCCATTAATTTGTTAATTTTTATTCACTGGATTACATAAATGCAGTTCCTTGTACATACATCGTATTACGTCGTTTTTGTTTATTTGGTTCAGTTGGTAAAACTAAAATGTTCCGCAGCAATCTATCTAGAAAAAAGTGAAGAAAATTAATGGGACAAAATGATAGGACATGTGTTTAAAAAACGAAAGGTTCAATCAGAATTTACCAGTTTTATTTAATATCCAATATTACGTAGAGCCTTCTTTATTTTCCATCACAAAAATCATTCGTTTGGGCACAGATTTGCATATTTCTTTAATTGTTTTCTCTTTGTCGGCTCTTTGCATATACCGCTTTTGTAAGGTGTCCCCAGACATTTTCAATAATGTTCAGATCCAGAGATCTCACTGGCCAGTCAGGAGGTTTTATTCTTTCAGTTGCAAACAACGCTTCAACTATTTTGAGTGTTTGAACGGGGGAATTATTATGTTGAAATATGAAATTAGTATCAATAATTCTTACGGCATGTTTATTTATTTGCTCCTTAATACAGTATTTCATCGATAATCTTCGCCACCACGGGTCTAGTCGGCGACAATTAACGTTCAGATGATACTATTCTTTGACTTGTGCCGAACGTAGAAAAGGACAGCGAAGCTCGAGAGAAATGTAACATAATACGGGTCGAGTATGACGGTGTGAAAACAACACCTAACCCAGTGACAAAACTTCTTTATTTTTTATTATTTTTTATGAAACTTTCACCAACATATTTGTGGCATTTTTCTAATGAAAATAATACCAAATAAGATATAATTCCGATGGTATTTACTTGAGTAATGGACGATGAAAGTTTCGGAAAATTATTGTAAATATGATCAGAATTATATCGTGTTTGGTGTTATTTAAATCAGAAAAATGCCACAAATGTATTGAAGAAAGTCTCATAAAAAATAAGTAATAATAAAAAAGCTTTTTTTATTGGTATTACACTGTGAGAACACGTGGGCCTTTGAACTCTGCCGCCGACAGCGACTCTCCCCGTCTCTTTCTTTCCCATGCGCTGTCCTTCCTTGCGCCCGAAACTTTCATCGTCCATTACTCAAGTAAATACCATCGGAATTATATATTATTTGGTATCATTTTCATTAAAAAAAATTGTCACGAATATGTTGGTGAAAGTTCCATAAAAAAATAATGAAAAATAAAGAAGTTTTGTCATTGGATTAGTAGTGATTTCACCGATATACTTGACCCGTATTATGTTACACTTCTCGGCGACCGAGGCCTCTCGAGCTTCACGGCCCCTCACGGGCTATACCACGTGGAAGGAGGGATTGTTTTGCAACAATTATCGTTCAGAATTTCACGACAATTAACGATGAAATACCGTAATGTCTAAATTCTGATGACTATTCATTTTGCCACTATTAAACATTTAATATCTGTCTTTCTATGGTAGCCTATGCAGTCCCAAATCATTACTTCACTATCATATGACGACGGCTTAATTACACTACTCAACAAAATAAAACTTTTTATTGTCATAGAAAATATTTACATTTTTTATTATCATAGAAAGCCGTTTATCGTCATCAGCTTTAGTTTTTGAGAAATTTGATCTTGAAATAAAAGCCATATATATTATTAAATTTTAAAAAGTTATAAATGTAGTTAAAACTTAAGAACCGTCTGACCCGCATATACTAAAATTGTTTGCATCAGTAAATATTATTGTTCGCCACGTTTTCTTAAATTGAATATGTGCTGAACAAAAGTATAAGACACTTGATCCTGTTTGCACGCTTCTCATATTTAGAAGAAAAGCATTGCACATGAGTGTTATAAATTATAAGAAATTCAGCTTATTTTCTATGTTTATGATTTCTGTTAGTAGTTGTTCGACTGCGAATAGTCGCAGACGTGAAAATCTATGAGTTAGTAGTAATATTATGGCATTTGTAAAACACAAAAATCAATGGGAAGTGGACAAATGTTAAATATAAGTGAAGTTGGTCGAACAACGTTGTTGAGATCAAGAAACTATAGTATTAGCAAAATTGCTAAATTACTAAAGATATATCGTTGTTTTGTGTACAATGTAGTAAAAAATCCTAATAAGTACGAAAAACCTAAACAAAATAGAAGACCACGAGCTGTATTTGAACGCGAAAAACGAGCAATCTCACGAGTTGCTTCGAATATCAAGGGCACTGCAAGACAAACAATCCAAGAAACTGGTGTTCGCACAAAGATTTTCGCCACACCATTTTGTCTATTCTATTGCCTCTTTGTGGTTTTATGTAAAATAATTAAGTATACAGTGACTCTCGTTAACATTCAATGTTATGTATTAGGTGTATACAGAAGTTTTAGTCTTTTGCTTGAATTTTCTTTTATGTACCCATAAAACTTTTCCATGCACGAATACTTCTAAATACCTATTTGTTGTATATGAATAGAGACTATTAATTGAAATAATATTGTTCGTTGGATGTACTAGAAATAATTATTTGAAATAATATTTTTTTGAGACTTATGAGAAATAATTATTTTAACTAATATTTCACGCTCTTAAACTCACTCCGTGATGTATCAATATTCATAATTTCAAATATAAAGGCATGAAATGCAATGAGAGCAAGAATCATTTGCAAAAGAAAAAGAGCGAAGTTTACTTGTATGCTTTATGACAGAATAGCACACGAACATACTCAAATTATAATTCATCTTAAAAGACACATCATGAGCCTTCCATCCATGACTTCAGCGTAACTGTTATGAATTGCCTTGTAAAAATCGCATAATTCAATTTATTTAGATTTGTCACAATTTCTACTATATTACGTATATTAAATATTCGTTCGTTTTTTCTTATGTAAATCGAGTTTTGTAACTCCGAGTTATAAACGGATTTAGCCAACGTAACGGAAGCAGTGGAGAGTTACGAGCAGCAAGATTAAAAGTTCGATTTTATAAGATCGATTTATAATATTTTATAAGTCGAACGACGTTCTCGTGAATGTCGTGTAGGTTAATGAATGGTTATACTCTTCAGAATTTCCGGTTTTAGAGTGGAAACCACTGAATCTCATTACAAATATCGTTTCCAGTAATATCATAATACGTGCACCAAACTACAAAAAGATACCGTGAAAGTAAAGTTAGTTAAATCGTGAACATATGTGATGTAAAATATTATTTGCAGCTCGTTAATAGTATCTAAAAATCTCTTTGTAAAACCAATGGAAGTTACTAAGTTATAAATAGCTTAATGAATACTGCAAAAAATGTTGAAGTAGTTGTTGCTGGCTAAGCTTTATGTTTTTGCAAATTGTATGTTTTCACGGTTACGAAAGAAGTGGAAAAAACAGACGAAGTTTTTCCTTAAGTGAGCTGTACATATATTATAGTAAGCATTGGAAAACATTTTAATGGCATCGCAATTATAATTTGAAATGAACATAAAGTCATAGCCATAGCAATTTCCAACGTCCAACAATAAATCAAAATTACCAAACGACAGAACAGTTTTTTCAGTTTCTACGCTCCATTCGTTTAACATTATAAAATAGACTGTGGATTTTATGCATTAATAACTCAAATGAACGAGTTATTAAAATTATTAACACACGAAATCCGTTGTCCTTTAATTTCGGCTTCTTCCGATTAATTTAGAAACTTCTTATTTTGCATAAAAATTTGTAGTTTGATAATAATTATTGAATAACCACAATTTTCGCACGCTAAAATACTAGGAATCCTATTTTACAACAACATGCAGTAGATGTACAATGTTTTAATGACTCTTATGACTTCCATCATGAGCAATGAATAAAATTTGAATGAATGGTCGAGTTTTAACAAAATTAAATTAAAGAAATGCGATAAAAATGCGATCATAAACAAATGATGTGTCTCTCACATGTAGATTTCTTAAGAAAAAAAATATAGCTGTATTTATAAGAAACATCATTTAAACCATATTGATTGACAGCTTTCATGTTGTTTCCTAGATAATATAATTAATAAATTTAATGATTTATTACTTTCTTTGCCATCGTCTAAATTCAGTACTATGCTGCAAATAAATTAATGTAACAAAATATTTTAAAAGATCGCATACCATTTTATAAATCTATGTGCCTAGATCAGGCATGTCCAGAAGTAGCTCACTTGGAGGCAAATTCGAGGGAGACGCCTACTTCTCCCGCCCGCGCGTCTCGCTCCCCGTGGCGGCAGTAGTCCACCGAGCTTCTCAGACCCGTGCCTAACGTGGGTCCGAGAGTCGCCCGAACGCGCCACACGCGGTACATATTGCAAGCAGTAGACACGGGTCTGAGGAGCTCGGAGGACTACGGCCGCCACGGGGAGCGAGACGCGCGGGCGGGAGAAGTAGGCGTCTTCCTCGAATTTGCCTCCAAGTGAGCTACTTCTAGACATAGATCTTCAATTATAATAAAAAAGAAAATACGAGTCTCCATTTCACCGATCCATTCCAAACCACAAATTTTGCAGCTAACCAAACACAAAGCGAATACTTAGCTGCAAGTGTACAAAAGAAAATTTTGTTCCCAACGCTACAACCACGACGAAAGCAGCCATTTTCGTATCAGCACATGACTGATTTTATGAACAATTTCTTACCCGATCGAGAGAGTATCGTGGCCTTTTTTGAGTTGCCATGCGACAAGTTCTAGCGTTCTTTTCACGTACCGTGGCATTGGTGTAATATCAATGTAATTCGAATGCAAGCTACGAGTAAGAAGAACAGTTACAGTGGGAATGAAACAGAGCAAAGCCTAGTTCATAGGACTGTATATTCGCAGTCCACGTTCTTCGAACCCATCTCGTTACCCATCTTTCTGCCTCTTTCTCCTACATTCTCTTTTATCTAATTTCGTTTCCGTTACATTGCATTCGCTCTCCTCTTTCTCTTTTCCCGCGCACGCTTTCCTTTTTCTCTTATACCCTTTTTCCCAGCTCTCTTGCCTCCCTCGCTCTCTTTTCCTCTTATTCCCCTTGTTCTCTATTCTGTTCCCTATTCCGTTCCCTCTTTCCTTCCCGTTTTCCGTATCATCTTCCGTCCCAGTGTCTCGTGCCTTCTCCTTGCCTCCATATCCATCCAGCTTCTTCACCCTCCTGTGGCACAGTACCACCCTTCACTGGCACCCTCGCAAACCATTCGAGCTATCCAACCCCCTTTGGATATCTCCATACGCCACTTACCGGGCTCAGGATGTTCTCCGTACGTACGTGCGTGGAATCTCTGCGCGCTGATAAGGTGCCGCGATTATATTCCAAGTTTATTTGCATTACCATTGTAATTCCACGAATCTTTGTCCAATTGCCAGTCGCGACGATTTGGAACGGAGAGGTGAAACTTTTTGTACAATTTTTTACCGATTTTAATGCAATCGTAAAGCCTTATGTAGCCTTATTACTGATAGGAGTACATTAAAAACCCGCTTAACGCTGCTCTGCTTAACGCTGTTTCAGTATTATGCGGTATTCTTGGGATTTCCCAAAATCGAACGAGGTATGGATATTCCCCGAAATGGCGCACGATTTTGTTACTTTTGTAGCGGCCATCGGTACGTACAACACGAGTGAAATTTTTATTTAAAAAATTTAGGGGGTTAATTGAATAAAAATGTAAAACATTTCGCGTACAAATTGACCGGCTGGTTTATGAGGCGAGCTTATGGATCAGTTTACACAAAATGATTTAAATTTTTATAGAAGTTCAAAAACAAGACGGAGTGTCATTGATGAGATGTCTTGCTATCGACAACTGCTTGCTGAACGAAACAGGAAAAGGCAAACGTCGTTAGACGACTGGTTTACAAAAAAGTAAAAAATGTTAAATGAGGAAGAACCTTCCTCATCACAATGGTTTATGAATAAAAATCGATATTAGCAATAAATAAGTCTATAATGAATGTAATAAAAAAGTATGTAACAATAAATGTTACAAAATAAAACAAATAAAACTGATGAATTTTCTTATTCTCTGTTCTGTTTCACTTATCCCCATTATTTACGTGTCAAGACGACCTCGTTTAACGCTGTTTCGTTTAGCGCTGGAACTTATCGGAACGTATCCCCCGCGTTAAGCGAGGTCTTACTGTACTCACAATATATGACCGAAAACTACGAAGTTTGCTACCTATACTATTTTTTAACATTAGGCTTTAACTCCAAACTTCGTAATTTATATCTAAGATTTGACAGATAATTATTAGTAGTAGTAAGATTACTTAGATTAAGTCCAAGATATTTCTACGATAGAAAACCACGATGTTAGCAATCTAAACTATTTTTCATCATTCAATTTTCACGCCCGAACTTCGTGGTTTTCTATTTAAAATTGCAACTGTGCAAGGCGATCATTTATATCGTGCAACATTTTTCGAGAAATTATAAAATGCTTTGCATAGAATATGTTTGCCCGGCATTTTTTCTCTAACCATCCTTTGCTTCTTTATATGTTTTCTAATAAATTATGATTTCACCTTTCGTTAATGTTCTTCGATTATTTGAATTCAGTTTGATTAGTTGCTTTAAAACTAGACTCATTTGTTTACTGCAAGACATAGATGCTTAACATGATTAATGTTAGCTATTTGGTGGTCGTTGGTGATTGAACGTGAACGTTCTATCATATATGTCGGAAAAATATGCTATATAAATATAAATGACAAGGAAAAGTATGCCATTTAATTTAATTCGTAAAAGTCTGAATTGGCATAAACATTTGTAATTCACTGCGCGACAACTACAAATTTTATGTATCTTTAGTGTAAAACGCTATCGAACAAAGAATTCTATCAGTCGTTATAGTCGCTGAAAATAGGGAAACAAAATACTTGTAAATTACATAAATGTGGTTATCGTTTGCACTAGAAGAAACTAAAGACAATCTAAAATTAAAAAAGGCAATAACATCTAAAAACAAAATTTATATTTCAACTTTACAACCTCTACTTCGGACAATAATGGAATATCTTCAAAAAGCATCAATTATAATGAATAAATCAGATGATTTGTTTTTGAGATATTATATGGCAATTAAATCGACAAACAATGTTTGACATTTCGGCTACTAAATATTATGACATACAAAAGCTTTTGATTCAAAAATCTGCAGAATTCCCTACTTTATGATTTTTTCTGTAATACTTTAAGATTACATATTTTTAAATATAACCCTGTAAGAAACTGCAACGGAAGTTCAATTTTTCAAGCCATCCAGGCAAGGAGACTCTTTGCAAGGGTATTCTAGTGTAAACAGCGTATTTTTATGTCTTTTAGGGGATTTTTTCACAAAGAAACTATGCCACTTTTTGTATACAAAATTTCAGTATACATTTATACATATTCCAATAATATTTATATTCATTTTATTGAATAAATAAAGATTGGTGGCTGCGCATTTGACGTAATCCCTCAGAAAACAGGTGTTCCCGTGACGACCATGATCTCGTCCATTTCGCTTATCAAAAATAGAAAACGAAGAAGATTCTTTATTGGGCTGAATTTGGCTATAGCAGAAAGTAGAACCAAAGAAAATACTGATATTCAAAAAAATGGCGACACTCTGAAATTGAATTGTCGATTTTTTCATGTTTTTTAATTGTCAAAGTTTCAACAAAATATAAACAAGAAAGATTTTGAATTAATTCCGTTTCTAGTCGATTAAATATCATCTTCAGTTGTGATTATATGTATAAGAACTATTTGACATGCAATTTGAATGATATTAATGACCAGATACGTTGTAAAGGATATACATATTTTATGCCAAGATTATTTTTTCGGAGATTTTCAAGGTCATGTATTTTTGCATATAAAGTAGGTGAACGAACTATTCGAGCCTCTTAAAACAATCAATTTTTAAAAGAAAGCCTAACTACATTGAATATTTCTTTATAAATCGTTGATATAGACATATTGCAAATGTACATTTAGTAACCTCGTAGGTAAAGTTAGAAAACGATTTCTTTTTTAAAACTTTTACTAACATATTCGTGGCATTCCTCTGATTAAAATGGATACCAAACACGGCACATATTAGATCATATTTACTTGTTGACTTCAACATATAGTAGAATCTCGATTATCCGTACTAATCAGTGGAACGTGAGTGTTAGGATAACAGAACAGTTACTGATCTCCTTTATACTTATACATTTACTGATTTAAACAATGAATTGTGTTTTATATCGATCACTTTATTTTGAAGTTCACATGTGCAGAATTCAGCTCGAATAATCGAGGCTCTACTGAATCGCCAATCGACCAAGCAAATCTGCTTCAAATTTCATGTGTTGTCTCATTTCAACCGTAGTAATGGTGCAATTATGTTAGTAAGATTTTAATAACCATATACACAAAAACAAAACAATTTTTTTACTCGAATAGAATTGTCTGACTGATATACAGTGGCCCACAAAAGTGTTCGTACATCCTTTAAATCAGAATAACTTTCTTAAAATTTGACCAAACGACTTGACTTTTTGTGATCAATTAGAAGCATTGATTTAGTAAATCACGAGCAAAAAAGATTTTGAAAAAATTGCAATTAGTAGGAATTACATGAAGAAATAAAAATGGCACTTTTTAAAACTTCTTTATTTTAGCCCATAATGAAAATTCAACATATGCCTTTGGTAGATCTATGTTAATTATACATTTGCTGAAAATTTCATCGAAATCGATTGACGCACAAGAAAACGACATGCACCGAAAGGTGTAAGAAACTATGGATTTGAAGCAGAAACTGACCAAAAGTCGTGAAAAACTGCGATTATCACCACTTTCAACCGCTTGTAGCTCATGTGTTTGTTAACTAATTTCGATGAAATTTTCAGCACATGTGTAAATAACATAGATCTACGAACCGCATATTTTGAATTTTCATTACGGGCTGAAATAATAAAGTCTTAAAAAGTGCCATTTTTATTATTTCATGTAATTCCTACTAATTGCAATTTCTTCAAAAATTGTTTGCACATTTTAAAAATAAATCAATGGTTCTAATTGCTCGAAAAAGTCAAGAGGTTTGGTCAAATTTTAAGAAAGTTATTGTGATTTAAAGGGCGTACGAACACTTTTGTGGGCCACTGTATGTAATTCCATATTATGTTACACTTCTCACCGACTAACCTTCTGAGCCTCTCAAGGGCTATCCCCACAATACTGTGTTGGACAGAGTGATAAGACTTTCAATGCATTTGAATGTTTCGTGTAATTAAATGAAGAAAATGTAAGCATACTAATTCTCACGATTTTGTGGTACACAAAGGAGAAATTAAAGGAAAAAATGTGCACATGAGCAGATCTCGGACGAACAAAATTATAGGACACTTGACATGTTTTTTACTCTTCTGTAATTCACACTGCAAAAGCAGTTCGGGAAGCAATTTAATGACGTAAAGGAATTATTGTGAACAACTGAGATTTTATCCCATGATCTCCAGTTTACAAGTCTCGTTACCAACTAACTTCGCCAATACTACACTGACGTAAAAGAATTAACAGATAGTATTATTGAAAGCAGGATCCTATTTTAAAAAAACGAATAAAAATTTATTTAAAACAATTCCGAAACGTTTATCAGATGAACAACGATAAGATGGTCTTACGATATGTTAGTATGATGTTTATTAAAATATTTGGTAATTATTTACATTAGGCGCTTCCTCACCGATTTTGATGACGTTGAAATATATTGTCAAGGTCATCATTCTGAACAACTTTTTCCTATACATGTTACCGCCGCTCAGCTTTAGTTTCCGAGATATTCGCAAAAATGTTTTAACATCTCAAAAAGTGATCGGAGTAGGTCTGGGTTAGGTCTGGGTTAGGACTGGGTTAGGTCTCGAGGGGGGAGGGTATCCATAAGGCGGATTCCCCACATTACAAAAAAAAGTTCTGGTTTATTTATATATTATTTATATATTTATTTACTGGGTTATTATATATTTTCTTGATTGTTGCAGATATCCAAAAGTTCGTATAGTTTCATGTTTAATACTCTGTATGCTAACACAGCTGACAATGAAATGAGTTCGCGTTCGACACGGTTCATTTCACGTTTCAGTTCATAAACATAAACAGACAAGACAGTGGGTCTGAACTGATTGAAGTCGTTTTAAGTTGTGACCGTGGCCGTGTTATCGGCGGCCACAATTTCAAAGCTAACCCAGACCTACTCCGATCACTTTTCGAGATGTTAAAACTTTTTTGCGAATATCTCGGAAACTAAAGCTGAGCGGCGGTAACATGTATAGAAAAAAGTTGTTCAGAATGATGACCTTGACAACATGTTTCAACGTCATCAAAATCGGTGAGGAAGCCCCCAATGTAAATATTTACCAAATATTTTACTAAAACAACAAGCTCGGCTCATGTTTATATTTTATTCTGTAGCGTCTCTTTTGTACATCATATAAACTTTAGGTTAGAGGCCGCATCCAATATACAAGGATGATAAGAAAAAAAGGTCCGATACTTATAGACATTATAGTACTCACCGTGAAGAATGAAAGAATGTCTAATCAACATAGGTCCTACAAACAATCCTTTCCCTATAAAATCAACTTTTATTATTTATTACTATTTCATATCATAACTAGTTCTATTCGGAACACATTGAATGTACACACTTCAAAGACGACTTGTGTCTACAACCTTGAACTAGTTAATACTTAAACTCCTCTGAGTCGGAAGCCAAATAATATGATCACGATGCGGAACGCTAATAAATGGTAAAATTTGATTTTACAGGGAATGAAGTGCTTTTAGGATCTATGTTGATTAGACATGTTTTACTCCTCTCGGTGGGCACTATAAGGACTATAAGTATCCGACCTTTTTTTATCACTCTGTGTAGAGTGTGTAAAGCGTACATTTTCTACATTCAATTATACGAACTATTCAAATATATGAAACGTCCAATCATTTTGTCCGGAACTGTAGCAGGGCAAAATGTTTCCCAAACATTATGCACATCTCTCTCCCATACATCGAATCATTACCGGCACCTCTCTCAAAACAGATGTCAGCGCCGTTGGATGTGGGGTGAAGGGAGGGGGGGGGGGTGTATAACACATATCGACTGACCCCCGTAGGATCTTTGAAATAAATTTAAAATGTATTCCGACATCGGCGCGGTGTCTAAGAAAAGTGAGCCGCAGGTTGCCTGGCGGCGTAACGCCCCAGGCGTATCCAGCCAAGCATCAATGCCTCCTTGGTGTTGCCGTGGGTTCCGCGCGCGGGTTCCAACCCGTGTCAAGTAATTAAAAGCAATAAAGCCGAAGTAATCCCGTGGGGAGGCCGGTAACGCGGAAAGAAAAAGACACGGCGATAAAAAAAGAAAGATTCCTTATCGCGGCCGGGCGATCGGTAGCGCGAGCTTGAGCGTCACTGTCCTCGGTCCATTCTCTCGGAAGGGGTGGTCACCCTCGTCGTCGGGCTGCAGAATGTTGTCGCTGGAGGCGGCAGCTAGGATGGTCAGAGAAAACGGAGAGACAAGTAGAGCACACGACAGAGGGAAAAAGAGCGAGAAATATGGGGTGGCCGGTCGGACGGCCAGCTAAGGGTGTGGACTTTAGAGTCCACCCCAAAGGGAGCGAGCGACTAGATGCTGGAGGAGACCAGGATAGAGAATTTACGCCCGGCAGTGAATTCCTACAGGACCTCATATCACACGCACCACCAAGACCACATACACGTGCGCGTGCCTGCGTGCCTGCGTGTTGCATATATCTCTCTCTCCCTTTGCGTATGTAGATGGACGCACATGCGCGTGATAGTGTAGCACCAGGAAAAATTCTCGCGCATTCGTGAATTGTACCGGGCCTACCAAAGGGAATCCATAAATTCTGTAACACATGGACCTAGCGAATTTGTTCAAGTTCTTATGATTTGCACAAGCGTTATTAAATGTTGTACCGATTTTATCTACACTGACACGCGACCCAAATCTAACACCAAAAGCACATACTATATTGAATTTCTGAATGGTACAGTATCGTAAATGTTACGATGCAGACAGGGGAAATCTTCTCATAAATGAAGTTCATCTCACTAGCTGTCTGAACAAACATGAGAGAAACAGAATTCCTGGATGTGAAATGATGGTACATTTACGAAGCTTATATTACTTAGGAAAGCTATACATTACTTAGGTAATTAATCGCGGATATATTTGCCTTCACTTTCTATTACCTCAAGCATCCAATTTGGTAAGGATTTACATGTACTGTGTTTTAATTGTAGTCTGCTGTACATGGTTCCAAGAATGGAATGGATATAATCAAGTTTTTTATCTGTACCTGTAATAAAAATTTAGAAGATGCCTTTTGTAGATCTAACATAGTTAAATACATATACAAAGTTCCATCCTTCATGCTTCTAACTTTTCAAAAAAACAGCCGTTTGGGCCAATTTTTAAAAAATTATTAATTTTTAAAGAGTGTGCGAATACTTTTTACACTGACTGTATATATATATTGAACTAATAATTTTTCCTTCAATAAATCGCATATAGATTTTGCTTTTGTATCTGAATTTGGCCCAGGATTTTCTTAAGTCATGATAATAATAAGAAAATCCGTCTGGACCGACCATGTTGAATTTCTTTTCGTTAATACACAGAACACGTTTACATTTCTTCTTACTATAGAAATATGTTCTTTTGAAAATGTTAATCTTTGCTCTCTTCGGACATTTGCGGTGACACTTGCTTCTTGAACAATTTCGTGAAATGTCAATGTTTTTGAGGCAACAAGAATAATAACTCGTTTTCCCAGTCCGATAATGTTGACGATCTACCACAAGTTTGTTCCTCCCATAATTTGCAGGATCTTTCACAAAATTGCATATTGCCTTGCTACTTTATTTACAATATTTGAAATATCGGAAACAGTTAATTGTTGATTTTTAATTCAATAATTTTCGCAATTTTGGTTTCACTTGACTCCTTGCTGCGGTCCATGTTGACTTGAGTTAAGCCAGTTGGGTTTAATTCTAATTTTCAAAATGAATTTATCGATTGCGTGACGACTAAACTAGTGAACGATATCGTCACGAAGCTAAAGTGTATAAATATACAACAATTTACTAGTTTCAATCAAATATAAATATAAATACCTAATAGCTTGAACTTGCTGCTAAAAGATTTGAAATCCGTAACACATGGACGGAGGGAATTTGTTCAAATTCTTATGATTTGCGCGGGATTATTAAATGCTGTATCGGTTTGGTTTAGGTTGACGGTCGCCACCGAACCTAGTACCATATTCGGGATTGTAAACAATGTCACGGGCATCTGAGGTATACACGACTGCTCGAAAACTATACGCATATTGCTTCCGTGATTTTCCCCGTTTCTCGATGTACTCCTTATTTATTGCGAAACGAATTTTTTACAATGATACTGAAACCTACAATTTTATTTTGTAAGAATATACGAGGGGCAATATTGAAACCACAAATATTGTTGAAAGTATCTGCTGTTCGAAGGAAAATTTTAATATTCTTGTGACCTGTTTCTACACGCGAGATTGAAGACATACAGACACTTAGACTATGTTCAGCTATTTTCTCACATTTAAAAACAGAGTTCATTGATTTTTTATACTAATTATATTTCAGTGTGCCACATATTTTAATTTAATTTTATCCACTTTACCGAAAGGGTTTTTAATACTACAGACTAGATTAACATAATCCTATTATACTCATAATTAGGTTTACTGGAATTCCGAATCTGCTAAAAGTATATAAAATTATTAATGTTTACTACTAATTGTGCACAATATGGTAAATATATCTAATTATTGCTAGATTAAAGTGAAGCAACCAGTTCATTTTACGACAGAATCAATTCCTCTACATAGTTGTTCAGCATCAGTATTGAAACATTCAGTTGTAACTAATCGAAGAAATTGATACCGCTTTTTTTAGATAATATTTTATTCTACCGTAGTGTATTATGAACTTTTATATTTTGTCGATAGATGTTCTAGCACATTCTTTTGTTTTATCAACGTGTTCAAAGCACCTAACCTATATTGTTTTCTTGTTATTTGGACTTCCACTTTTAATTAGTAAGACAATTGTATCAATTAGTTATTTAGTTCCGTTTTTATTACAATTTAAACATGGAATTTTATTTTATTATTATTTCCGAAAAGGCAGGAACGTATCGCAAGCATACAAGAAGTTATGTGCCGTATATGGGGATGAAGACTTGAAAGAAAAGCAGTGTCAGAATTGGTTTGCCAAATTTTTTTTTTTAGTTTTATGAACATGGAATTATGACACTACTCGAAAGATGGCAAAAGGTCATCCACAAAAACGGACAATACCTAATTTAATAAAGTTATATTATCAAGTAAAAATTTTGAAATTTCCTTTTTATATAAAGTCCGCAATCACTTAGTTGCCAACCCAATATATTAATATATTTTGTTTATTAGAAAATTCATATAAATTAGTCATATTAAATTGAAATTAAATTAAGGAAAATTGTGCTCCAAGATAAAATATCATCTAAAACGGAAGCTGTAAAAAAAATGAGGAGAAAAACCAAATAAAGTCTGAAATTAAATTATACTGGTTACTTAGGTTAACTACTTTATTATTAGCACGTAATTCTGAGATGAGGAAATGTACCGTGAAAAAATTGTGCGAAATTGTATGCATATTTCTTTTCAAACTTCGATAATGGAAGTGTGGATTTCTTTTTTTGATTAACCCCTTAGCTTGGGATTTATTTTGTTACTACCAGTGTTACTTCAATGTTAATTATTTCCCCCTAAAAAGAGGCATTTACAGTAAGTTTATATGTATTTAATATAAAACCCCAATATTTAGTAGCAAAAAATAGCACCTCTCTTTGATGAAAATGGAGGAATACACATGTTTATTAAATAAAAATTTAAATCTTGACGTGTTTGATAAAATAGTATACTGTAACAGATTATTGATAATTGCTTATTCACAATAGTAGCCTATTGCCGCCCATATCATTACTCCACTGTCACCCATTTGTCGCATTTGCAAGAAAACTTCCTCCTTCCTCAAATCATGAAAATAATAACTCAGACCATTAGGCCCATCCAAATTGAAAGAAGATAACTCTTCTCTGATGAAAAAGGTTTCAATTTGGATGGGCCTGATGGTTTGAGTTATTATTTTCATGATTTAAGGAAGGAGGAAGTTTCTTCGCATTTCTTGCAAATGCGACAAATGGGTGGCAGTGGAGTAATGATATGGGCGGCAATAGGCTGCTATGGGAAAACAAATATTGAATTTATTACCACAAAAATGAATAGCAAGTTATATATGGACGTTGTATATAAGCAATTATCAAACCATGCAGCTAGGATAGCGAAACAAAAATTCATTTTTCAGCAAGATATTGCAGCTGTGCATACTGCAAAGGTAGTACTTTGACATTAACAGAATAGATGTTTTACCAAGGCCCGCGAGATCCCCTGACTTAAACATTATCGAAAATTGTTGGGGAATAGTAGTGGTGGGCACGGGTGGAGCTCCTCAAACGCCTGCTTCTCCCACTAACCTCTCTTTCATGCAGCGCGCACGTTCGTCCGTACGCTGATGTCCCGTGTCTTCGTTGTCCCATTGTACCGCGCTTGCTGGAAGGGGACAGAGGGCGCTACGGTGTGGTCGATTTTGCCTCAATTGAGGCAAAATTGCTCATCACTGCTCTAGAGGAAAACAGTTTAAAAACGTGGAAGTAAAAATGTACATTGAAGAGGAGTGGACGTCTAAGCCAAAAAAACAATTACGAACTTGTATAAATCGTTACCAAGAAGAATGTTAGAAGTTATACAAACTAAAGGTGGCACCACACATTATTAATAAATAATAGAAATAAAGTCTACATGTTATTTTTTTACACAAAACGCAATTGTCTTATAGTTTTGTCGCGTCTAATACGAGGTATTTCGATGTAGCTTTGTAATTCTTATAAATATAAGTAAACACACTGCGTTGAAAAACGTCTCCTGATGCAAACAATATCACACTGTACGTAAATAGGGGAAATTCTTTGTTTTAATACGAAATTACATGGTTTTATATGATATCTTATAGTATTGTCACGGAGTGTAGATAATATGTTTATGGCTACTGTGCCTATAATGAAAATTTTATATATGCCTTCTGTAGATCTTATGTAAATTATATGCATGCACAAAGTTTTAGCGAAATCGATTGACGCAAAAAAAGCTATAGGTATTGAAAAAAGTAAGAATCTTTGAATTTTTGGCTTACGATTGATCTAAACGGAAGTTTCCCAAAATTTTCACCATTTCTAGCTCTGTGGATAAGTATAACTTACTTAGATCTAAAAAAGGCATAACTTAAATTTTCATAATAGGCGCAGATAAAAAAGTTAAAAATCGTGAGCTTAGTTTTTCATTCCTAATTTCTACAAAATGGTAATTTTTAATTAATTGTTTATACATTATCTGGTAATCTAATCCTTCTAACATCTAAAAAAACTCAAGTCGTTTAGTCCAAATTTTAAAAAGTTATTCGTTTTTAAAGTGTATCCATTTAATTTTACCCCCAACTTTTGAATAGGTTCTATATAAAACATTAAAAGTAAAAATGTTAGTTTAAATACAACCTATAAAATAACCAGCAATATTTCTTAAGCATATGTAAGTTCGTCGAATTTTTTTCGAAACGAAAGATCTCTGATTCAAGCGAACGCAACGCCTGCTTTCGAGATTGGACGCGTTAAGGAGGAAACACCTTTTTTGAGTAATCCTGTAACAACGTCAGCTCTGCATACGCTCGTTACCGAAGTTAAATGTCAATAAACAGTCACGTAGACAGGAATGCCAAGGCACCTTGACGTTGGACCAAACAGAAGCAGCAAAGCAAGGCGCCAATCACGCGCGAAGACAAACAGCGGCTGCGGACCATCGCTGATTGCCGAGGAAGTCCTTCCAGGACCTCGTATTCCTGCTGGTAGGCAGTACTCTACCTACGCCATGAAGGACAACATACCCTGAATACGAAATCAAAAGGCGTCCAAGTACGCGCAAGTTCTGCTTCTGTAGTTCAAATATTCGTTCGAACACGAATTGCGCCGTTTAGAGATTACCTTGCGACCATTGAACGCATCCTTCCAATTTTTCAATAAACAAATATTCATAATCATCGATATAATGGTATACTTTTTTTTATTACGATTCCAAACTTTTTACAAATGTATTTCATAAGACGTTAATAACTAGATGTCAATTTTATGCATTTATAGCAAAAATTGGTGAGCGAAATAAATATTGTTACGTTGCTCTCAATTTATTGAGACTATTAAAAGAGGAAATATATTTTATCCAACTCCTGTTTTGTACAATTAGTTTTTATTTTGCATAAAGATCCGCGGTCTATTAAACTTCGGACGGCGGGCCATACTTATAACTATATACATAATTCACGATATTCAAGACCATTCATTACTTTATTTATTTATTTTTTTAAACATATTTTCGAAGGTATTTATTGTAGGCGCGTTAATCCTTTTATTATTCCTAATGCAGCAGATGTTCATTGAATCAATTCGCCAGAAACTGAATAAATGAATGACGATTTTGGTACTCTGGGCCCAAATGGACCCTGACTCCGACGTCGGATGATTAATAACGAAATAACTGCTTTCTCTTCTCAACAACAGAACTGCAGGTGAAGAAACTCAAAGGAAACTTTACTTTTTGTGTTACCGTAAATACGTAGGAAACTGTATAAGATACAAGGAAAAAGTTACTTAAAAACTGTAATGTCTATATTGTGGACGTAAGGCATTGAATATAAGTATATTCTTTTAAGTGTTACGTTTTTATTTTTTAGTAATTTTAAATGCAGCTCGAAGTAAGTAGTTGCTAGAAATGATAATTTTTTCCTTCGAAATGCTGCTATATCTCCAATTTTGCATTTTTGAAACACGTGCAGTCTTATTACGTACACGCGGCAATGAATGAAATTCGACTACCCGTTTCTCTTGTTGTGCAAGCGAGACAGAGTCATACTTTGTGTCATAATGGGAACTACAAACGTGTGTCGTATAGGCATCGTTGTGTAAACGCAAAATTTAAGTTACTTAAAAATTGCAATGTCTATATTGTGGACATAAGGCATTGAAAATAAGTATATCCTTCTTAAATTTATGTTTTTACTTTTCAGTAATTTTAAATGTAGCTCGAAGTAAATAGTTGTTAGGAATGATATTTTTTTTCCTTCGAAATGCTGCTATATCTCCAATTTTGCATTTTTGAAACACGTGCAGTCTTATTACGTACCCGCGGCAATGAATGAAATTCGATGTAAATCCGTAAAAGTGTTACAAACATATTAACCCTTTGCAGTCGAAACTATTTCAGCTCTAAAACTAAACATTTCTTCCGACCTACTGATGCAATTTACTGGCACAATATTTCAATATTTAATAATTTATTAGATACAAACAAATCTGACAATGTGAAACATATTTTAAATAGTGTATTGCAATTTTTAATGGTGACTTAGAGTCATCACTCGACTGCAAAGAGTTAATAAGAATAAGATATGTTCAAATCTAGAAGAGATATTGAACTTGTGATAAATAATATGCAATACAAAGATTTTTAATTAGTTACGTCTTTCTTCATCATAATAATGTGCATTAACTTTTCATAATGATTTCAAGAATCAGAAATTGTTGTTGCGATATAATATATCACGTAAGTTAATGATATCGTGTAAACATGTTCAAAACAATAGAATTCTCGACATACGCGTTCCATAATGTCCTAGTATCTGCAAGACATAATTTGGTAGATTCAAATAAAATTTCTCACATTGCTACATAATTAATACGTATCTTCGAATTCGTAAATTAAATTATAATGCAATGGTATTTAAATTAGAAAATTGTTTATTAATTTTCACTTAAGTCCAGCTTATCAATATGATCTTATTCTACTGTAATCTTTGCTTCAATTAAGTTTTACTGTATATAATATCCAGAAACATTAATTCTGCAACAAACCATAACCCTTCAAACAAATTCATAATCTACACCGATTCCATGAGTGTCTTGGATGCAATGGAAGTGGGTAACTACGTCCACTCTTTAAATCATTGAATTAATTTATAATAAACCTTCCACTGAAATCCTGCTGGGATGGGTCCCATCCCATGTTCGAGTCATTGGCGACGAACTAGCAGATCAAGCAGCAAAACTAGCAACAGAACCACACCTTGCAGAATTAGACGTAACTGTCTTCCACAAGGAGGTTGCAAAGAACTTTGCCAAAGCCCTACGGGACAAATGGAATAATGTAGGGAAAAATTCTCGCCAGACCCAGATTCACCGTATTAGGAAAGATATCTATGAATTCAACCCCGCTGGCGCTTTTAACAGGAAAGAACAAGTAGTGATCATCAGAGTGAGATTGGGACACACAAACCTCACCCACTCATATTTAATTAAAAACCAGGATAAACCTAAATGTAATAGATGATACACAATAATCACAATGGAACACATAGTTACAGCGTGCCATTTCTATCATCAAGAAAAAAGAAGATACAAAATTCCAGGAAACATCAAAGATGCCACTGAGTTAAAGGAATCTTGCGAAAAACTAATAAAATTCTTGAAACACACAAAATTATTCAACCGAATCTAAATTATAAATGGCCACCTAATTGTAAGCTTGTAGTTGCTAATAACCCTTGCGAGGTTGATGCAATTTAAAAAGAAAATATTTCAATGAAAATAAAATCCTGCGATTTAGATTATCAACGTGTGCAAATAAAACCACTGTAAGTATAATAAAACGAGTGCTTCGTTCTAGTAGACGGTCAGTAGCACAAAGTCATTCGAATAGTTGTAAGAGGGACCATCGATATAACATAATTCTCGACAATGCTTACTTCTTTTAATGTAACCTTGTAAGGAACAGATAGTTTTAAATCACGCATTTTATGATTTTTTCAAAAAGATATGCAGAGGAATTGGAAGAAACAGCAAAGGCGCGAGTGAGCTTCAAAATTGCAGTATCGTGTGAATGATTGAACCGACGAGCATCTAGCTTCTGCTTCAGACAAAGTGTAATCTGCAGATGTCATCATGTGTTCGTACTTTAAGAGGAAAGACAGTAGATTACATTTCCGCATTCTACATTGAATATCCATAATATAATTGTTTGCATGGACCCTTCAGAGACGATATCTCTCGGACAGCGAACCGTTCTTACAACTATATAATCGATAATGTTTACGAATGTTCACTGCTTTATTTATCAATTTTTGGAAAAATATTTTTGCAGATATTTCTTACAGACACGTAAGTGTTCGTTTTTTTCTCTAATGTAATAACTTTCCATGTGATTTAATCGCCAGAAAATGAGTAATTAAATGTCGATTTTGATATTCTGGGTTGAATGAACCCAGGTGTTCCGCTGTCGGAGTGTTAAAGTAAACAATGATACATGAAAGTACATCACCTCGAATAACCTGACCTTGTGCAATCAATGTTAAAATATTAATTTCAATTACTAAAGGGTTAACTGTATCATGGAACGTCTCAAATTCAAAACATTACGAAGAAGGAGTGCCATAATCCGCGCTACGGCCATTCACACAGGAACCAACGAAAATCGTGAAAACGCATCCTGCGGAACGGCTTGGTCGAAGGGTGAACGACCAGAAACAATATTTCGTTATTTCCGCTGGCGAAGCCTACCATCAAGCGACCGGGGATTCATTATACGCATCCACGCGGCGAAAACGATTCAGGACGTCAAGAATCAACTTAGCCGATCTTCGCCAGCCGATTTGATTTTAGGTCGTGACGTTGAAAGAAGCAGATATCGAGGGACGTGTTTCGCTTGTCCAAGCCACGGCCTCGTGAATATTCCAAGTTCTAAAAGCTTCTCTTCCCCCTTTCTGCCCGGTCTACTTGCCCAGATGTACGACGAACGAGGGGTCCATCACGTCCATAACAAGCTCCCCCACTTCCTCTCTCCTTCTCTCTCTCTTTCTCTTTCTCTTTCTCGGTCCATGCCATCCCTCTATTCGCCGCTCGGCAGTCTTCATCTCCTCTCTTTGCTCCCCCGTCCGGGAGGCCTCTCCCTCGCACCCAGCCTCTCTAGGCCTCCTCGAGGAGAGCTCTCAAAGGGTCCAGAGCTATGGAGACGTTTACACCAGGGGAGTGAACCAGCGCGCACTCCAGAGAAGGCAAGAGAACGGAAGAGAGGAACGCGCGGAGGTGAGACAGAGGGAAACGGACAGAGACGAGCAGAGGAACAAGAGGAAGAGAGGCTACCGCGCCTACGTTAGGTAAATTCGATGTAACTCGAGGGGATGAGGATAAGAGGAGCTCACTGTCGAGGGAAGAGGGGAAGATCGAGAGAGAAAGAGAGAGAGAGAGAGAGAGAGAGAGAGAGAGAGAGAGAGAGAGAGACCGCCACGGGCAGACAGAGACAGAATTTACTAGGAGGAGACCATCGCCCACAGGGGTGGACCAGTGATCGATAGCCACACACTTCGTCCGCCACCACCTTCAGACTCTGGACTCTTCCCGCGGTGGATAACGCTGCAAACTTCCAGCCGCCGGAAGCCTTCCTCGTCATTGGAAAATCCCGATTCCAAAATTGCCAGATTCCAGCTCCAGTCGTCACTCCCGTCACCTTACCTCGGATATGAAATGCTGTTTATTCTATGACCAATGTTCGATCAATTTTCAAAATGACCCAGTGAGCGAAAGAGAGGCTTTTATTTGCACGGTGCAACAATCCCTCTTTATTGCGAATTAGCAAAGCCAGGGTTGTCACTCGACTGCACCCACAACATCTCCACGATTTCCTCTAGACCACGTTCAAGAAATTCCATCGAATCATTAGTCTTCTTTGACAGGGATCGGCCGAACCACGGCGACTGGTGTTTGTTCAGGTGGCAACGCGGATTAGAGCTCAGTTCATCGAGCTCCGATCCAGATTTTCCGTGCGCTCCGACCTTTCCAAAGTCGTGCGACATTAGCATCAACTGGCGTTGAGCCGATCTAATTGGGAATTTCCCAGAGGGACTAAAGAATGACCAGCCCCGGAAAAGCACTGAATTCACGTAACGCGCTTCCTCCGGAGAAGCATTATGCGAAATCCTGCTAGCCGTATTAGGACCGCATGCTCTCGCTAGTTTTTCTTCTAATACTAGGCTACGTTCGAAGCTTCAAAGTATAGCCAGGATTTCACTTCTTCGTGAACCTCAAACGTGCAACGACTTAGTTAATATTACGTGTTCCAGTTATTTTTGAGATCTGGTTGAGGTATCGAAAAAGTTAATGGAAAGCTTGGACATTCATAACAAATATTATATCTGACCTGCGCAGTTCGCATTTATAAACTGTAAACATGTCCTTACTTTTCAGTACAATTGAAGATGGAGAGCGATAATGAGCACTGGTGTTCTAGTTAGTTCTGAGAGAATCTCGTAGATGACTATAACTATAAATCTAGTTGAGATATTTAAGAAGTTAGAGCTTTATTTCAAAGCTCCGACATTTATAACAAATATAATATTTGATCCGCGCTGTTTGCATTTATAAACTCTAAGCATGGGCTTACTTTTCAGTACGATTGAAGATGGTGAGCGATAATGAGCACTGGTGTTCTAGTTCTAGTAACTATAAATGTGGTTGAGACATTTAAGAAGTTAGTGCTTCATTTCAAAGCTCCGACATTTATAATAAATATAATATTTGACCCGCGCTGTTTGCATTTATAAACTCTAAACATGGCTTTACTTTCCACTGAGTTTGAAGATGGTGAGGAATAAAGAGCACTTTCAGCAGTTGATACTTTACTCGAAAAAACAGCTGCCGAAACTTACCAATCCATATCAGATATTTATTCCGAGTCTGCTCCATCGCTCAAGAAATATTGAATACTGGCGTCGACAATTCAAAAGTGATGGCTTTGACTTGAAAAACGAAGAACGAGGAATTATTCTATATTTTTTATTAACATCACTTATTGTCAGAAACACGGGATAAAGTTAAAACTAGCAAAGAAGAACACTATGAATAAACTGCAATTTTACGTTTTTCTAAAATAAACGTGTTTTTCATGCAAAAAATCAGTGAAAAACTAACCAGAACAGGTAATATGATGCATGTACAAATTAATTCATAACATAATTTTTCCTGTTCTTTTAGAAATGATTAAAATACATTGAAGTTTTAAAAATAGTTCCCAGCATTTTCTATGAACTTACTGCATCTTACAAGAAACTAATGAATCCAGTAACTAATTTGAAATAATAGACAAAGTTACAATTGGCAAGCGGAAATTCATAGCGGTGTAAGTTCAAATTCTGAAGATCTGAGTTAATATTGTTTTTCGAATCTTAAGGGTATCATTTATTTACCGGCAGCGTAAATTGATGTAGATTTTCATTCTTTACTGAAAAATGGCAGCTTATTAATTTGGACAATAGCGGTTTAAGTCCACCTTACGCTCTTTTGTTTCCAATCGCTGATTTATAACACAGATCTACAAAACATATTTTAAAAATTAGTCCCACATAAAAAAGTTGTAAAACACAATTTTTAGCATTTTCTCAGGAATTCCGATCAAATGCAATTTTTACAAATTTTTTCTTTCTCGTCGTGTAGTAAACTAATTGTTCTAACTTAATCAAATAAAATCATATGTTCAGTGATAGTAACTGTCGTAGATCCAAAATAAATTAAAATTGTACTGAATTCTGTGAAATTTTATATTCTAGAATTTCTTGAAAATTTTCAGAAGCCTTAAATACAAAAAGTTCTAATTATGGCCAACCTATTATAATTGTTAAAGGGAAGAAACAAAATATTCTTACTTTTCATAAAGATTGGTAGTCTAACGATGATAGATTAATTTACATTTAAGCCATAAAATTATGCGTCGAAACTATAAAGTGCAATTTAATATAAAGTTTATTAAAAAGTGCAGTTATTATCGTAGAAAATTTCGGTTATTGGCATATGGGTTAGCAACAATGTGAAGCGTGAAGTTTTATTTCCAAAAGAAGAAAACCCATCAGACCCAATCGCTCCACATTAATCCGTAGCGTATCTCGCCAATAAAATTCACAAGTGCTGTTTAGGAAGAAGGAATAAAATCAAATTACAGAGAAAATTGAAAGCCAGCGTAGTTCCCGTAGCTGCGAAGCTGACCAGCGGGATTTATCTCTGACCAGAATTTTTTACAATGGCTTGGCCGCGCTGCAGCGAAATGCACTTTTCTCGCGAAGAGGCTTTACTTCCCGCCATTACGACGCAAAGATTAACAGCGGCTTCCTGCACGTCCGCCGTTCGCTCGACGTTCTCCTTTTTGGCGGTCCGTCGCAACTAATTGCGACGATGCAGGCATATTTCTGCCGGTGCAAGAGGGTGAGAAAAATGGTGGTCGGCCACCATCCTCTCTCCCCTATCCTCCCCTAACCATCGTGGTGCAGTTTTTTCCCCAACAAATGCGAACCCGTGAACGGGGTATTGTGCGCGGGAGGTCTCGGTTCGGCCGCAACGAGGACGCGTTTCGGCGAACACGTGCAACCACCGTGTGCACGTCTCTTCTCATCTTTCTTCCGCCAACTATATCTCACCCCTAACTATATCTGGCCGGCCCGCTTCCCTTCTTGCTCCGTTTCGTCCTTACCCAGCGCATTGTGCTTGTCTATTCTCGCGCGTTCCGTCGGCTTTTATTGCGGCGAGTTTTCTCGCATTTGTGGCGGGCCGGGCTTTCCCGAAATCGCGATTAGCACCGGAACTCCGCGCAACCACGCGCTGCCCTGTATGTGATTCACTTTTATTACCTCGCAACAGTCGCAACGTCGGAACAGACCCACTGCCTCTCTCATTATCGTCACTACATTATTATGAAGTCGTTGGGACTTCTTCCAGCTACCTACGACACTCGAACGATGCGTTTGCGAATGTGAACCGCTGCACGGTCAAAGACTTCAAGTCTCTATGAAGTTTTGGTTACATGCAATGGTGGATAAATGTATAGACCGCGAAATTACTATAGTTCCATGTCTAATTTCTTCGTAATTTTAATTCAGTTTTAAAAAAACAAATACCATGTAATTATCGCGGTTATATTAGGGTTACTACAAACTCATCCTATAGGTTCAAAATAAAATTTTATGTCTTTTAAGTGTTTCTTTGGAAAAATATGCATTTCAAGTAAATGGACGCGTAAAATTTAATAGTTCCAGTTAATAGTTAATAGTTTTTATAATAACTTGACAACTGCGGTTATTAATACTTTTAGTTATCATTTATATAGTTGATATATCCAACTATCTTTAAGTTCCGCTATTGTTGTAAATTGTTTTCTATTTGTATACACCTTGCGAGTTAGTATTCCCCAAAGATTTTCGATAGGGCTATCTTTAAGTTCCTCTATTGTTGCAAATTGCGTTCCATTTGTATACACCTTGCGAGTTAGTGTTCCCCAAAGATTTTCGATAGGCCTCATGTCTAGGGAACGGGCGGGCCACTGGCATTAACTTAATATTTTTGTTGCAAAACTATTCTCTGCTTAGTTTTGATGTGTGAACGACCGCGATATTCTCATGACACATGTATATGTATAGAGCGAGTCAGTAAGAACTACTATTTAAAATAACTCGGTATCAAACACGTTTTTAATGAATTATCTAGTACTTTAAGGAACGCGTCAAATAAGTAAAATTTCATTTTTTTATATCTCACTTTTTCTAAGATATCAAGATGTCGTTGAGTTTTTGCCAAAATCAATGCACCTCCTTTTTTAATATTGCGTTGTTGCTGATGGGTGGGTGAATTCAGGGACCTATAATATGATGACCTTGATAAAATCTTGAGAAAACTCAAGGTCACCTTGATATCTCAGAAAATATGAGGTACAAAACAATCAAATTGTGCTCATTCCATCCGTCCCTTAAAATTCTACATAATTCATTAGAAAAATTTTGTATACAACCAACAGATACCAAATTATTTTAGACAGTAGTTATTATTAACTCACCCTATATACTCATCCGAACGTTGTAACTCATAACGATTTCGATGAAACTTTGTACATGTGTATAACTTACCTAAGGTTACAAAAGGCGTCTTTTAAATTTTCACTACAGACACAGATAAAACAGTTAAAAATTGTGATCTCTACTTTTTTCGTCGCAATTCCGACAAATCGCAATTTTTAGAAAACATTATTTACACGCTACCCAGTAAACTAATTCTTCTAACATCTCAAAAAGAAACTGAAGTCATCTGATCCAATTTTAAAAAAGTTATTCAATTTATAAAGATGTACAAATATCTTCTGCACCCACCATCTTTTGCACCCACACATGACCGGAATCAAAACATCTGCTAGATGTTTTGTGTACTTCTGGGTATTAATTTTGATTATGAACAATTTTTAAATAATTGTTAACACATCTAATACATTAATTGTTCTAATATCTTACGAAGTCGCTTACGTTTGGTCCTATTTTAAATAAGTCTTTTTTGCTTAAACAATATGCGAATGCTTTTGCCAACCAACTACTATATTGTTACTCACGTTAATATTCGGAAGCAATACCATTTCTGTTTTTGTTGTATTGTATAAGACCACATGATTCAACTATCATGTTGTTTATTGTATAATATAAAATATTTATTATACAATTATCGTAAAGCATGAATATAAAATATTTATTATACAATTATCGTAAAGCATGAATTAAGTACATGCTTGCATAACAGTGTCTATATGACTATTACTAGTTCCTCTTTAATTAAAGCATAACAGTGTCTGTATGACTATTACTAGTTCCTCTTTAATTAAAGCATAACAGTGTCTATATGACTATTACTAGTTCCTCTTTAATTAAATTAATAAACACTTTGTACCAATTGGTAATATGAGCAGGGTAAGGGTTGGTAGCATGGGACACTTGATCAAATAAACATAAATATTATTTAAATAAAAGAGTTTGAAATTATTATTTAAATATTCTAGACAATATGTAATGGAGTCAAACGTTTTCATTTATAACATTCACGATGACATTGGTATTTCTGAAAGCACATTTTCCAAATTGCCATTATCTGCAAACTCATTAGCATTACTGACAAGTTCCCATAAATTTCTACGCTTTAAGTAATGAATATTTACTTCCGATGTAAATGGGTTAACAAGAAAATAATTGTTGTAAATTTGGACGTGGACTAAATTATAGAATAACAAAAGTTTAACAATTGGTATTGTTCGAATGAGTTAGAAGAATTTTTTTTGGAAACTATCTATTGGAATGTTGTGTACACAATTATTTATACTATGTCCAGGCTCGACGAGATTTGAATTCTAAAAAAAAGGGAACAGAGGGAACTGAAATTGCCGTGTATATGGATAAAAATAAGGGACGACGTCCCAGGAGTACTACAATCCCAGGATTTGTTTGCTACCACCTACCCCCGTAAACGTGCTTTCATCTAACGGAGTCAATTCCGATGGGGAAACGCGAAGGATACACGTTTTGTGTCCTGACGAATATGGTCAGGACTCGAATTAATATTTACGAACGTCGAAGGACACCCTCCGGTCCGTGTATCCGTGCCTCTGTTACCATTTTTCAAGCCCGACCTATGCCGGTGAGTTATGTTTTTAACCCTTTACTAAATCTATGTTTTATCAGCTTGAAAGGATTTAGTCGACAGAGGAGAACGTGAGAAATGGCAGGAAATAGTATTCGATAATTAAGATTAAGTAAAAACGCATATAAATATTGTAAAAAGATTGCGGATTTTGTGGATTTATGACAAAAATGAACATAACGAACATAAAATAGAAAAAAAACATAAAAAAAATGTTTAAGAATATTGCCACATTACTTTCAATTTATTGAAATCATTAAGAATTAAATCTCTATTTAAATCTCGTTCTTTACAATTAATAAAGAAAGTTTTTATTTTGAATAAAGATCCGCAGCCTAATTGCGAATATTTCGAATGAAGATGTTTGAGTTACAATGGTAAACGCAAATGCATATTTTTATAAAAAAAAAACAGATAAAGCAATGAGGCTAAGGCCCAAATATTTTTCGTAATTTTTGCATTTTTTGCATAATGCATATGTCATGCATATTTATGTTTAAAAACATTTGCAATATATTAATGTGTATGTTATTTGTCCTATTTGTGCATACTTCGTGCTTACGTTGAATATTTATGTTAAAATAATTGAATGTATCATCTATCTGTAAATTCATTCCACATAACAGCCATTAGAATACAGAGAGTGTGTACATGTAATTTATACTAATTATAGACCATAATGATGTATGTTTTCAAAATTTCGAATCATCCATTGAGCGTTAGACATTTAATTTAAAATTCAGTTTACATCTCAGATTTGAGTGGTAAAGCCAGTCTAGTTAGATGCTATTGAAAATTGTGTGAATTTATTATAATGTCTTTGGAATGGAAAAAATGGACAGCTGGATTAATGGCGATCTCAATGTCGTTATTGATGAAAATAAAGAAGAAAGCATGTATTGTGAAAATTGTAATAAACGTGTGAAATATGCAAAGTATTTCTGCACATTTTTTATTTATAATAATTGATGATATTACTCAAATGTTTTGGAACTGTTTAACAGCCACGAGAATTCCACAAAATGAAAGTAAATAGTTGATTCAATGAAATAAGAAGTAACAAGTGAAACTTAAACAGAATCTTACTGTTTTCTTATTATTAGACTCCGGATTTTTATGCAAGTACAAATTTTTATGGACGGACTTATATGATTAATGTTGCTAGAAATGCATAATTATAGAAATATTAGCACAAAAATTATTTTCTAAATCTCCATGCATGAATGACGCGGCAGTCAACGCGTTAATACTCATATTTAAGAATAATTGAATTTTTTAACAGTAACATAGACAGTATAATCTTTGATTATATTTGGTTTACTGGATATACTTTAATTAATAGACATTGACAGAAATGACTCGATCGGAGGCGATTTTCGAGCGTTACCTCCACTCCACCCGCCCGCACGTCTTGCTCCTCGTGATGGTCGTAGTTCTCGAGCCACCTCAGGCTCTTACCGTATGAACTAGGACCATCACGGGGAGCGAAACGCGCGGGCGGGTGGAGTGGGGGTAACGCTTGAAAATCGCCTCCGATCGTCCATGCCAGACTTATACTCACGTGTAGCTCAGATGGCAGAAATGTGTTTGAACTACATGCAATTCGGAAATCCCAGACAGTAGTCACCTTCTTAGAGAGGAAAAAATGCTGACTCATTTGAAAATACGGACAATGTTCCTATACAGCGTCCGTCTATAAATGTCGGAGCAAATATTTCATAACTGGTTGAAGTTACAAGGCAGTTTAATAAGATAAATTAGCACGGTTAAGTCTGCTATAAAGTGCATGTAAAATATATTTTCTTTACTCGTGACCTTTGCGAGTTATGAAGGTCACCATCGTTTTTTTAAATGCATACCCCCATTTTTTACACATTTATGAAGTAGGAATCATTTGTAGTCAAAATCGTATTTGGTAAAAAATTGATATTATGCACTGTTTACGAGATAATCGGTATCTGAGGTATCGACGAAATAAACTGGATTGTAAGTATTTTTGAATTTTATTTGGAATGTCAAAGAGGTTGAGAAAGTATATAAATAATTTTTTTATGATACATTTATTATTAATTCATAAATTGGTCGAATCTTTTACCATCATGTTCGATACAGGAAGGCTGTCGTTCAAAAAGTTGACCACAACATGCGTTCTCAACCTCAAAAGTACTTACAATAAAGTTTACTTCTTCGGTACCTCAGATGCCGATTATCTCGTAAACAATGCATAATATAAATTTTTTACCAAATATGATTTTGACTGCAAATGATTCCTACTTCATCATCAAAGTGAACAACTTGAAATTGGAATATGTTTGAGAAAGTTGTCGCTAAAACCATAACACTAATATGAAATTATCCACAAATAACTCATATACGTACTAGTAACATTAATTGAACTCCATTAACTGAGAACTTTTAAACTTTGGTCATGTTTTCGCACAAATTGACCATTGTGAGTCAGTGTCCAAGCCTTCATACAGGCGCAACATGCTTTTTGGAAAAATAGTTGTACTCTTCTTATGCTATGAATTATGATGAGTTGCAAAATAAAATCGAACAACAGGATTTTGTATATCCTTGTTGATGGTTGACTACGGTTGATTTAATGTCATTTGCTTCGTATATGTATACCGTACACCACATAGTTTCTAAACTTTTTCATTTAATTATTAATATCTGTCCTGATACTTTAATTATTCACTTTACAGCTACATAATTCCATCACGTAACATTAAGTTTGAAAACTTCAGGATCAATCACATGGTATCGTCGCGAATATATTATATGATTATTTCAGCGAAGTAAAATACAAATTACTACCACAATCACCACTAAAGATGAAATAAAAAAGTATTTTCTATATTAATAATTTTAACAAGTTGGAAATAGTATATCAATACATTTAGAATTTTCGGACGTTTGTATAGTTTTATGTTTCACCTACTCATTTTTGTCACAAATACATCAAATCCGCAGTCTAATGTGAATGTCGCAGTTATTTCATTATTTTATCTTTTAATAATTGTTCCTGAATTTTTCACAGTCATAACAATTACTCTTAAATGCTTTTTCTATGTTTTCGTGTAATTCCTAGCAATTACAAATTTTTCCAAGACTTTTTTGTACGACAATTAGTAAACCAGTGCTTCTAATTGCTGTTAAAAAAAAAGTCAAGTCGTTTGGTGCACTTCTAAAAAAGTTACTTTGATTTGAAGGGCGTTATAATACTTTCGTGGACCACTGTATATTAAATACTACGTAGTAGGGACTTCTCGTATATAACATGAATGCTTCCTGTGCAGATTTACAACTCTGAAGGGAAAGTACGTTTTATAGATCCGTAATGTAAATCAACGATTGAAAACAAAAGAGTAATAGCTGCTATTTTTCAGTAAAGAATGAAGTTCTACATCAATTAACGTTGCCTTTAAGATTCGAAAAACAATATTAACCGAAGTCTTCAGAATCTGGACTTACACCACTGTGATTCTCAGCCCGCCAATTGTAAGCGATTGTTACGAAGGACGTCTAACGGTAAATGGGTTAAAGGTATAAGATTCTTCTGTAACAACTACAGGAACAGGCGATTTTCATAGATTGTTTTTTCAGAAAATTACTGCGCATCGTAATTAGAAATCTAGTGCAGCGAAATCGTTGTTCACATGACTCGACAAAAGCAGAAGAGGGAAAAAACGCATCGATTCTTACTTGTTGAACCGTGGAGGCACCCTCGTGCAATTCCTGTAGGTGCAGCATCGTAGCGGGACAAGGAGGGGGCAGGGGGTAGGAGGGGGTGAAAGATGCGGAAAGACAGATAGAGGAAAATGTAGCTGGATGAAAGCAGCCGGTAGATTCGGCATGGATTTCCAGCGGCGGTAAAACCGTCACGATTTCCGTGCGATTGTCACCGTGAACGGTCGGACAAGCATTGTCCGTGAAGCAAGAAGGGGGGGGGGGCACAGCGGGTGGCAAACGTTAGGAAATTCGCCTTATGGAGGGGCTGCGGGGAGGTCAGGAGGGGGTGGTAAAAGGCTAAGCCGAAACCTTTTTCAAGGATGAAGGGCTCTCTTCTCCCCGCTTACCACCTACTGCATTGTGTCCGTCGGTGTTTCTCTTTCTGCTCTCGGTACCTCGGTCTCTCTTGCACCCCCGCAGTTCCTTGCGAACTTGCTGCTTCTTTCTTCTTTCTTGGTGCAAGCACAAGCATATACGTTTTCGTAACGCGCTTTCTCGCCCACCATTTTCTCTCGCATCTTCGTGTTATGTCCGCAGCTCGAATGCGTATGTACATATCTTTGTCGCCGAGACTTTCCACTCTGTTTTGTTTACTCTGCCGTACGTTTCTCTCCTGGAACGACTACGCAAGCTTCACTTTCATTCCCCTCCTCAATTTTGTCTACCTTCTTATTTAACCGATAAGCTGCCAACCTTTTTTCCAAAATGTGTTTTCCTAACGTATTGAGAACCGAGAGTTCGTGGTCTAACCCGTGGCCACTGAAAGCTGACTACGTCATTTAAAGAGAATAAATCTTTTTATAGTCCCAGAGAAGATGTGTAGGTACAGAAATGGTAATAGTTTAGAGATTTGAAGACTGGCATCATACAACTTTTACTGTTGAGGGTTTATATTGACGTCAGTGTCAGTGTGTCTTCTGATCCCTGTTGAAGTTACCGGCAAATCTTGCGAAACATTGGGAAAATAATTTCAGAAAGACACGGCTTCCTTCAGAAAGCCACATTAGCAAAGACCGTAGTAATAATTCAATTTCGGAAAATGGACACGTTTTTATTTAGCTAACTTTCGTAAGTTTAGTAAGCTTTCATTATAAACTAGTTTATATGATAAGGATTAACTATTTTACATTGATTTCATGTCATTAAAAATTACTTGTTAATCACCGTTACGAAAACGAAGTGAAAGATATGAGAAAATTTATAAACGTTACTATATTACATTTAACTCTTAAGTACTATATGAATCATCTGCGAGACTCTTCCCAGTTTTCATTGATCTCTCTTCGATTTTGACAATAGTAGATTATCATAACATATGTTTTGTGTATTTCAAGCGTAATTACGTCTGATTGGTATCTACCTGATAACGTATTATAATAAATATAGTGGTCTATGATATCTTTTATAATAATTGCATTAGCTTGAATGTCTATAGTTATTAAGGGTTAAGGATCAATTATATAAACTAACAATAAATGGTAAGGCAAGGGGTTAAAAAAGAAAGCTGTGCTAACTACATTATGCTAGGAGCAATATTTAAGCACACAAACTAAATTAAAAGTAAATTAAAAGCTCTTGATAATCGAAATAAATTCATGCAAAATTTATCATTATCGGTAACCTGGAAATTTATATATGAATAAAAACTTGCTGTTTTGCTATGTAGAATACTGGGATAAAAATATTTAAATGTTTTAATATCGTACATTAAAAATAGCTTGAATTAACCGCTCAGAGACAACGCCTGATTTCTTTCCGAATGATCGACGTCGTATATCTGATATGATATTACGAATGTTACCATAACCCGTTGATGAATTAGACTTTTTCATATTGTCAACAGCTATCTTCAAATTTTCGAAAGTAAACAATGATTCATGAAGCTGTATAGTCCATAATAATAATCTGATGTCCTGTAATAAATTCTGAAATATACGTCAATGTCAGCACAGTGCAGGCACGTTTTTGAAAGGTTAAAACACGTAAATGTTAACACACCTGTATCTAAATACCCGTGAAATAGAAAGCTTTGACACACGGTACGATTTATTTCCCATAAAATAGAATATATTACCCGTGAAATAATATAATTTATTACCCATAGAAATATTGAAAATATTTTCCTCAGAAATTTAAATCTTATTAGTTAGTGGAAAATATAAAAATATATATTACCCGTGAAGTAGTATAATTTATTAAGCATAGAAATATTGAACATATTTTCCTCAGAATTTGAAAATATATATTAGTCTTTTATCACTACAATACTTAAATTATTTGGCTGTAACATGAGGAGCTAAATACATGGTGCTGACATGCCGCCAATATAATTCCCCCTCAGAGGGTTAGAATAATTAAAAATTAAATTGTAAAATAATCAAATGATTTAGTGTCTTAAAATAAGAGCGTTTTTGGCTGTTACGCTCAGTTTGAAAGTTGCAGCGCGACAGGAGGAATAAAGAGAAAGAACGAGGCGCGAGTATCTACTGGATCGCATCAGAAGACAAACGTTGTGGCCGCGCGCATGTCAATGGCCCCACGCCAAAATTGCAGAAACACCGTCGAAGCCGGTGTTGGCTTTTCGGTCCTTTTGCTTGATTTTTGGTAATTACGCTGCACGGAAGGCTAGCAATCTCGTAGCTTGGTCGAGCTGCCTCCGCGAAACTTCTCCCGATGATAGCTCGGCAAATAACAGAGACGGCCGAGGAGAAGCCAGGCGGATGGCAACAGTTGCCAGTGGACTCTCCTCTCCTTGGACGTTCATCTTCGTCGTCGATTGTTCCACGTCGATCGTCGTGGATCGTGTAATTGGATCTGTACTTACGTGGCAGACTCCGACGAAATTCGTTTTCGCTTCGGGAACCGAGAATATAACCAGAAGACTAACCATTTCCGAAACAAGACCGCTTTTGCGTTAATACGTCTTTGAAATTGATACAATGCAGCAGTCTCAAGAACGTAAGACGAACTTCTCGGTAGACATACAGTGACTCACAGTAATATTCGGATACTCTTAAAAAGATAATATTGTAACTTTTTTAAGATCGGACCCTACGACTTGGATTCTTTTTCTTTGAGAAGTTAGAACATTAGTTTACTTCGTGACGTGAAAAATGTTGTGAAACAATTTCAATTTAACGGATTTACAGAGGAAATACTAGAAGGTGTATTTTACAACTTTTGATGTGGGTCTATATTGCAAATTTAAAAAAATATGTTTTGTGGATCTGCGTCAATTATACATATTTTGAAAATTTCATCAAAGTCGGTTGATCCGAGAAAAAAGAACGCATTAAAATATGTAAGAATTCTTATATTGATTACAGTTGGAGTTGGAGGCCCAAAATCGCAAAAAACTGCACTTTTTAACATCTTCAAACTTTGTAGCTCATTGCAACGTTGACCGATTTGGATGAGATTTTCAGAATATGTATAATTGACACAAACCTACGAAACGTATTTTATAAATTTTCAATGTAGGTACACATAAAAAAGTTGTAAAATACAACTTTTAGTATTTTCTCTGCAATTTCGATCAATAGCAATTTGTTCAAAAAATGTTTTTCCGCCCCATATAGTGAACTAAGTAATTGCTCTAAAGTTGCAAGAAAAATCCGTAAAAATCCGGTGTAAATAAAACAAGTCGTAAGGTCTAATATTAAAACCTTGATCGTCATTTTAACAGTGTCCGAAAATGACTATTCATATTCTAATAAAAGAGACATTGTTTATAAACGAAGAATTTAAATTTTGTCTAGTGATATAATATAATATTATATTAATTTTATTTAAGGATCGTAAAAAACACCTTTGTTGTATTTCTAAAGCATCTTATGCATCATATGTCATAAACAGACTGCGGATTTTTATGCCAAAATGAAAACTGTCTACTTGAATTAAGAAAAATAGCATTTAAATAGAAATGTATTTTGTTAGTAATTTTCATAAGTTAAAAACAACACAGCAATACTCGTTCTCTCTTTCCACGTTTTCACTGTTTTGTGTATCTTTTACTCCTTTTTGTCAAGTATGCATAATATTCACAGTTTAACCATGAAAGATTTGCAAGGTTTAATTATTTCAATCACAATATTACATGTTATTGTTTGAAACAGTCTGTAATTTCATAAACAACTTTGATAAAACTCCGATTTATAGATTCAAATTTCACGACATACAAAGGTTGAACGTCTTTGAATTCGAATATACAGGTCAAGTAACTTATCAGTAAAAAGCGAATTTTATGCATTTATGAAAAGAATGGATGAGTGAAATTCCAAACCATGAAGACCTTACAATAATTCCAGAATGCTTTATTTTATTCTCGACTCTATTATTATCGACTCATTGAAATTATTAAAAAAAGAAGTACACTGTCATTCACTGTGGTCTATTTATTAGTTTATATTATAGACTTCATTTGCAGAGATTATGAAGATGGCAACGATGGGAATGAACAAATAGATTTTTTATATACAATAACAAAATAAATTTTGAGCGACAATAACAATAATAATAAAAGTAATAATTGAACTAAAAAGTATAATAGTCTGCGTAGTATTGCATGGAATACGAATTTAACGCATTAAGTGAATTCCTCCACAGGTGAATTTTTCAATTACTCCAAGAATCTTTTGTTCCTTTCATTCCAAGCACAGCTGCAACACTCTCGGCAACGACTTAATTAGTTCGAATTTTCTTTCCTCCACAAGAAAGAACCCCGGCTGTTCGCCGGGGAACTACCATTTTCTCGGCTTAATTCGTGACAAGTGATAATTGTCGGACAGGGCCCGTCGTAAATCTATCGCCGCGCGTTTCAGTATGCAAAAGAATACCCCAAAGACTCTTCGGTTCGTTTTCGAAGCTCCAAGGAGATTCCCAAATCGCGTTGGTCTCAAAGCGGCACGTCGTCGTTCGGAGAAAGTCTTAGCAGGAAAAGGTAATCTCCGTTTCAGGAAGAGTCTCTGGCGCGAGAGTATCCATCAGCGTTATCTTGAAATCTTTAAGGACTCGGTATGGATTCATTAAGGGAAAGCTTCATTAGTACCCCGACGGAGACACTTCTTTCTACCCTTCTCTCACGATTTTTGCAAGTATTCGTCTTCCCCACCATTGATACCTCTATTTATTACACATTTTTTATACCGGCTTCCATACCTTCCATAATAAAAAATTAGATGTGAACTGCGGATTTTATGGATTTATGACAAAAATGAGTGGGACACAAAACTTTCGAAACAATAGAAGAATATAAAAATAATAGTATAATACACACACACATGCGAAACAAAAGTTTAACAATGGGTAAGAATCATAATAAAGATTTCAAAGAGGATCTACTAAATATGAATGTTATTCATATAGATCTTCGTTTAATTTAAACTTTAAATTAAAATAGAATTTCTGTCATCAATATTTCAACATTAAAGTAAATGTAGACATAAGAAGCATTATGTCCTAAATAAACTAATTTTATATATTGTCTTTTTTGGTTTGATTAAGTTACACATGACCTTTATGCATTTATGTCGTGTAACAATTATTAAGAACTTATACAGTACAAGCTGTATCGGAAAATATAATCTCATTACATTTTTAAGTTAGTGAAACCAGTAGTTAACCTGTTGACGCACGTCTCATCTATGTAGTGTTTATATGTTTGTACATACCGAAGTAAAATATTGTTCAATATTAACAACAAATATTACCAGCATCATACCTATTATCACTCTAGGAACAAATACTTATTTTAAATTTATACACAAGTTCTTTGTTAAGCTTAGACAATTAATTCAGTTAAATAATACATGGTATACTTGGCCACATCAAAATTTAATTTGCACATCAAGGAGTTAAGAAAATAAATTTGTACCCGACTGTTTCTCGAAATTTTTCTAGAAAAGTTGCACGTAGTTTCCGTAGTCTACTTATGCACGTTTCTCGAATCTTGCCCAAAGCATAGCTTGCACAAGTAGTAAAAGAAAGTGCATCGTACTTCATCGTATCGTTACTTCGACAATCTTCCTAGCTCTTTTTGTCCTCGCTCGATGTAAGTTTCAACTGGGAACATCGATGATCTCGTGTCGTGCCCGAGTCCTCTACTAGACCATAAATACTTCAAGATCTCGATCGTCGGGTAACCTCTGCACCATTGTTCTACGCACCACGGGAGGTTCTTCCTTCTTCGCTAGTTTATCCTAGATCGTCTCTCTGCTACGCCATCTTGAAGCCATCGTCCCTCGTGTTCGCCATGCACGTTCATAGAAATTCTAGTCATGAAATGAAACTTTTTACTATTGTGCACCTCTCGCACGAAGAAACAGAAGCGGTTTATTTTAAATAATAATTATCCGACGAGAAATTTTTAGACTTGTTAAACTTTCTTAAAAATCTAATGATCCTACGTTTTATATGATTAATGTTGCTAGAAATGCATAATTAGAGAAATATTAGCACAGAAATTATTTTCTAAATCTCCCTGCATGAATGACGCGGCAGTCAACGCGTTAATACTCGTATTTATTAATAATTGAATTTTTTAACAATAACGTAGACAGTATTATACTTGGTTTACTTGGTATACTTTAATTAATAGACATTGACAGAAGTTGCACGATCGGAGACGATTTTCAAGCTTTATCCCCACTCCACTCGCCTGCACGTCTCGCTCCCCGAAGCAGTTTATTTTAAATAATAATTATCGATATCTCCGCGATATCTCTGCAAAAATTAATGTGTTTGAAAAAAATGTAATATCAATCGAAAGTACATTTCAAATACCGATACGCTCCGAAACTGGATTAATAAAACGGGATACTTGAAACATTGAAGTCTAATAATGACTTGAAACATTGAAGTCGCGTATGCCCTTACACGATAAAGAACGGCGTATCATTGCGATTGACTGGTTATCCCGGTCATCAGATACAAATTCCATACAAAATTTTTGGTGTATCATGAAGTAGAAGCATGTAGAAAAATGTATGTTAAAATTCAGAATTGTAATTGACCGTATTCGAAAAATATAGGGGTCGCTGCTTGTTTCCTGTGAAAAAATTAGTAGAATGCACACCAAAACATTGAGAAACTATGATCTATAATGAATGAAATTGGGTCTGTTATTATGTAAAAGCATATTAGTGTTTTAAGTGTAGATTCAACCCATATTAAGTTTTTTTATATAAATATTTATAGAACTGTCTCCTGCACAGGAGAGCAAGGAATAGAAGTTGGGATACAAGAGAAGGTGAAAGAAATACTAGCTGAGGATAGGAGAGGAGAGGAATGGATAGACAGGGAGAGAAAGGAGAGACAACAAGGAAAGTACGAAGGAGAGAGAGAGAGAGAGAGAGAGAGAGAGAGAGAGAGAGAGAGAGAGAGAGAGAGAGAGAGAAAGAGAGAGGTGAGAAGACAGGGGAGTGAAAGGAAGAATGAGAGAGTGAGTGCGAAGAAAAAAAAAGAAAAAAAAGATAAGATGTGTATATAGTATAGTATAAATTATAGATGTATATAGTTTAAATAGTTTTAGATGTAAGAACCATAAATTAAATTAAATTTAATTAAGTAAGATAATTGTAACAGAAACGGGATCTCCTTGTCACCCGTAAAGGGAACAAGAAATAAACATACATACATATAGAACTATCTCCGGCACATTCTTATGGATCAGATTGTATAAAAATTCTAGACATGAGTATAGAATTTTTAAAACGTTCCCTTCACTATTCTTACTATTATATTTACCTATCATTCAACAAAAAAATTTAATAAGTTTTAGTACAACCGCAAAGTTATATAAAGTACAATTCGCTAAACAATATTGTAATGTTTAATAGACCGTTGAAGAAAAGAAGCTTAATTCATCTTCGCTATGCATGTTCTTAGAAATTCTAGCCATGTTTGCGGAATTTTTACTACGCCTACACTTCGGTCTACTCGCCACTTAAACATTTTACTATCGTACGCATTTGTAGTATGAACAAATATGGAAATGCATGAAGTTCAATGTACTATAAACAATACTGTAATTGAAAAAAGTGGAAACTGAAGAGTAATTACTAATCAGCACATTTTATTTATTTGTAGCCGTAAAAGATTTGCTAAAATATGATAAACTTATTACCTTGTTTGGAGTCTAATAAGATCATTAACACATACATGTGTACTTGTTTAACCCGTTCAGAGATTTTCTTTGTGGTTACAGTAATTAGAACTCCACTGCCTGTAACAATTTCATGGAAAAATCATTCACTTTAATGCTTGAACATTGGTTACAAAAGCATAGAATTTTATTTCCTCTTAAACGAAAAGGAAAACAATCGTATTTGGTAGATTTTGATTGAAGTGTTTATCACGTGTTTAACTCGTTATTATAAGCAAAGCGTTAATACTCTATTTCACGTCACCTTGTTCGCAGTAGTTTAATAATTACGGATTGTGTCGCGTTGTTTTCAATTGATTCTCAGCCGCAACAAAATATATCTAATACAAACGCAATAAGTGTAATAATAACTATTATCACGAGAAGCAATTACTTTTGCCAACATAAAACAAAATTGTTTATACTCGTGCACCCTCCAACATTTATAGGAACATAAAAAGCAACACAAAACATAAACAGGAAGCGATGTCGTTCAAATATATTATTTCTCTTTCTAGACCGTCGACAGTGAACAGAAATATCTATAAAGTCAGTATGTTTTATATTGAATTCTTATAATTACACCATACCAGTAAAAAATTTGTATTTGATAGCATTTTGGGATTACATAAAGAAAGCATACACACCGATTGCAAAACATAACTATAACGTTTGTTTGTAAAAAAAAACAAATACATAATTTTACAGAGAACAAACTACGAAATATCTATGTCACTTTCGTTTTACAGGAATAAAGTTGAAATTAACAATTGTTTTTTTATTAGTTCTATTTTAATATTTAGTGTAACCTCCATTTTTTTAAAATTACATTAAAAATACGGTTAGGCACTGACGAAACTAACTTTTATAACGTTCCTGTTTTAACACAGGCCCACGCTTCGTGATGCTTTTTCTTCGTCTGTTAATATTTTTCCTCTCGGCATTCTAATACACGTGAATTAAATTATAAAACTAATACCTTTAGACTATTTGCAATTTTCCATAGTTGTCTGCTTAGAATACAGAGAAACACTGAGTGACTTTACAGAAATTTCGCACTTATATTATGCACCACGTAGAAAAAAATCAAAACAAACGTAAATTGCAAGTATATCGGTATAGAGTGCGCATTCCTTCTATCCCAGTGTCAACGAAGCACAAGGCCAGATACGATAAAGCAACAAAAATGGAGATATTTTTAAAATATCTATGAAAATGAAGATGACTTTATAGAAATTTCGCCGAGTGTATAATAGTATACAGTTTTGAGCTGGTAATTATATTCCATCATAAAATATCAATTTCATGGATAAATGGCTCGCAGATAATCTCGCACGCGTATTAAGCGTTAACGAGAATGAAACCTGATATCGAGCTTACGGTTAAGCAATTTCGTTCTCAAAGACCGTTGTTTTATAAATATCAACTGGTAAACGAATTTCGCAGCGAAAACTTCGTTAAAAAGCTTGCGAACGTCGCCGACCGCATCATCAAACTTCCATCCACCGCGCCGGGGTTAAGGCGCAACGATTTTGCGAGCGATAATTCCCGGAGAAGCGTTTAGCACGCCTAATTAACGCTCGGATAGCCGGGAAAGCGGTTTATTCCCAAACGTCCGATCGATCGGGCCGCCTTAATCTGCAAATGACATTAATACCGTTGCCTCGTAAAACAATGCGGCCGAGGAAAGTAGCAGCCCCTTCCGAACGAATAACATTCGTAGGGAATTAACATTTATGCCAGAAGAACAAACGGTGTGCCTCCGACGCCTCTCACTTTGCGCCCGCGACTAATCGCATTACCGGTTCCCTGGAAGCTCGTGTCTAGCTCGGACGCGAGACTCACCAAATCCCACAGGTAGACAGCCGAGTCTATTGTTCGGGCCCATCGAAAATCTTTATTGTTTTAGCAGAAATATTATTTCAGGCACGGTTTCGCTTAGCTACAAGCCGTACACCACGAGCCCCGTAAATTCTTTCGCTGTTCGGAGAATCGTACATACGGATTTCACCCTTCCAAACCTTTCCTTATGCCTCATACTGGCTTAAACCCCACGTGTACAAGGAGAAACGATCGTAAATTTATGGTCGAGCCGACGACCGAAACGAAAGTTCGAAACATTTATTGTTACGGTTTTATTCTTATGGCGGATTGAACAGAGGAAGTGTGTACATACTTAGCGCTAGAGGGGCGGGTACGATGGCTTAGAGCTTATTTGAGAAGTGTAAAAGATATGGGAAGTTATCTATTGATATGAGGTAAACATTGTTTAAGGGAGGCTTTTCATATCACGGTTTAACGGCAGTGAACACAAGTGATTTTTAAGAATTTTTTTAGTATAACTATTTGATATCTAGGACTAGGACTTTTTCGGGTGTAAACGGATCATTTTCTTATTATGTATTGTATAATATACAAGACTTCTTAACAACTTCGGCAGTGTGAGATTTGTTCACATCCAACTATCGTGATAATGCTATCTATAGCATTTATCACAGTGATCAAAACACGAAAAGTGAGAAATTTTCTTAAAGTTAGATACTTCAGGCTGGGATTGAACCTACTTTGAAAGAAAAATATGGAAAGTTAGAGAAGTTCTAGGGTACGGAAGAAAAGTTTATTTTCTTCAACCGATTAATTAAATGTGAATTATTCCAAGAAATATAAATAAACAATTAAATACAAATTTTAGGTCCAATCTCCAAAGAAATATCGTCCGAAATGAAGAGTCCAAAGTTGATTAAAGTCAGTTTAAAAAATATAGTTTCGAGAAGAACTGAACTAACAAAAATTCAAGACTATCTGTTTACATCCTCAAAAGGTGTAGTCCCATGTTTCCAATAATTATTCTGAACAAAAAATTCTCAAAAATCACTTGTTTTCGCTGCCGTTACACGAGAACGCCCCTTAAAGGATGGCAAGATGATTTTCATAAGAAAAAATCAGACATTCTACGACGGTCTCAAAAAGCTGATAGTAATTAGTTTTATCAGTCTCGTTGGTTCTAATAAATTTAATTATTAAATTTTTACAAATCGACAATGCGAGCTTATTTAGAAAGTGTAGGACATATTAGAATTGATTTATTAAGACGAGCTAAGCATTGTTTACTGGATGGCAAGAGGTTCTCTCGAATAAAAGAGTCAATTAATTTTTCTGTGTAAAATACATAATTATGAAGACAGAAGAATTTAAGAACAGTATTGAACTTTTTAAATTCATTAGTAAAAGAAATATTCTTCAACATCAATTTTGTTTCTTATATTTAACTCACATCATTTTTATTTTGCATAAAAATTTAGTGTACTAATAACTTTAATTATTGAATGTTTACGAATTGACTACAAGAAAGTCGCTTTTTTATGTTACTGCAAATGGAATTTCAGACATTGTTAGATAGTAAATAAATGTATTTAATCCACAATGAAACAACAGCCCGTTTACACTAATATTACTATTAAATGTGCACATGTGTGCAATGAATAAAATTTAAATATACCTCAAAGAGATCCCAACAATATTTCTATACACTATTTTTGGCTACCGTATTGCACAACTGCAAATATGAAGATTCTTTACTTTTGGAACATTTGTAGTTGTCGGTTTTAAATTACGTGTGTAAAACTATCTTAGTATATTCTTACGGAATTTTAGAGAAGCCCCAATACGATACTTCGTAGTCCGAGTAAACATGATACCATTCAAGGATTCAAAATGTACAATACATGCGTATGTGTACAGTGGCGTGCAAAAGTATTCGGAAACACTTTAAAAACGAATATCTTTTTTAAAATTGGTGCAAACATCTTTTTTAAAATTGACATTTTTCGAGATGTTAGAAGGATTAGCTTACTAGCTAATATCACCTAGGTGATTTATAAAAAAAATTAATTAAAAATTAACGTTGTTCGAAATTGCAAAGAAAACAATAATGGTCATGATTTTCAACTATTTAACTGAGCCCACAATGAAAATTTATAATATTCCTTTTGTAGATCTAAGTAAGTTGTGTACATGCACAAAGTTTCATCGAAATCAGTTGACACATAAAAAGCTATAGATATTGAAAGACGGAAATGTATTTCTGTATTTTGGTCTTACGATTGATTTAAATCGTAATTCCTCACAACTTTTTGCCATTTTTAATTATTCATAGCTCATAATAACCTTAATCGATTTTGATGAAACTTTGTGCATGTACGGTGGCTCACGAATGTATTAGAACGCACATTAATTTGGAATAACTTTCTTAAAATAGGACCAAATAATTTGACTTTTTCTTTAGCAACTACAATCACTAATTTACTAAGTGGGATGCAAAAAAAATTTCGAGAAAATTACAGTTGGAAGGAATTATATGAAAAAATAAAAATGGCACTTTTTAAAAATCTTTTATTTCAGTTCGCAATGAAAATTTAAAATATGTATTTTATAGATCTATGTTAGTTATAAATATGCCGAAAATTTCATAGGAATCGGTTGACGCAGAAAAAAACGACACGCATCAAAACACATGCACGCATTTAAAAATCTGACCAAAAGTCGTGAAAACCTGCGATTTTTATCAGTTTGAACCGCTTGTAGCTCGTGTATACATTTATCGATTTCGATAAAATTTTCAGCATGTGTATTACTAACATAGGTCTACAAGACGCATATTTAAAATTTTCATTACGAGCTGAAATAAAAAAGTTTTAAAAAGTGCGATTACTTTTTTTATTTTTTATCGTTCAAAATCTTTTTTGCACGTAATTTACTAATTGCGAAAGAAAATGTCAAGTTGAGTGGTGCAATTTTAAACAAGTTATTCTAATTTAAAGGTTGTTCGAATACTTTCGTGAGCCACTGTATATACATACCTTACTTAGTTAGATCTACAAGAGACATATTTTAAATTTTCATTATAGGAACAAATAAAAAAGTTCAAAACCATACCTATTAGTTTTTTTCTTCACAATTTCGACCAACGGTAATTTTTAATAATTTTTTTTATAAACTACCTCGTAAACTAATCCTTCTAGCATCTCAAAAAACTGAAACCGTTGGAACCAATTTTAAAAATCTTATTCGTTTATAAATGGTGTCCGGATGCGCGTCACTGTATGCAGGTGACCATTGAAGCAGTAAACAAAATAAAATAATCTCTAAGTACCAATGTATTATCTTCAATGTATTCAGTCATCATTCTGTGTGAGAATGACATACCGGAAAAATAGTTTTTCAAAGATTCACGTTTCGATCGAAGAGGTAAAATGAGCCACGGGAATGCGCGGTCGTCGCCGGTGAAAACTTCGATTGTTCCCTCGCAGGAGACGAAGGCGAAGGAGGAGGAGACGAAAGAGTCCAGATGAGAGAAGAAATCTGTCCTCGAAGAAAGGAACGAGGGGGTCGGATGATTATCCGAAGTTCATCGGTCCTCTTCACGAACTCGTGAGCCTGCTAAGCCACGCATTAGAAACATCCGGGCGGAGTTATTCAGGTCGCGCGACTCGTTTTCTCTTCGTCCGCGTGCGCTGATTTCTCCTGGACCATGCGACTGTGTGTGCCCCCGTCTGATCGTGAATGCTCCTAGAGGATTATGGGGTGCGCGCGTGTGACGAGCCTCAGGTCCTCGAAGACTATCCTCTTCTTCCTTCTTCTCCTTCTCCTTCTCCTCCTCTTCCTTCTCTTTCTCCTCATCCCTTGCCACCTTCCAGGTCGACTCTCTTACGACCATCGGTTACGCGAACATTGTGTCACCGACGGGATTATCCCTGCTCCTTTTTTTTCAGCCACGACAGAAGGGGTTACATGAATTCGCATCGAACGCATCATGAGTCGCGCAATCTATTCGAAACAAGGGTCCTGCACCGAGATTAGACTCACGACTTTACGGAATTGTTCACTCCGACGCGACGCGACGTCTTGCCTCTTTTTAGCTTGTTTTCTTTTAATCGCATTAAGAGAGATGACTGAAAATTTTTTGGATTGTTACCCTGATTAATGAAACTTGTGGAATTAGCTAAGGATGGCTTTTGGAGTTCGTGCATCTTATTCCTCTCCTTACTTACGTATTTTTACAACTACAAAAGTTTTTAATAAGATACTTCTATTATAAAATTTCAAGCCTTTTTTAACATCTCAACTATTGTACTAAACGAATAAACTTGTAACCATTAAAACATATTCACATTTCACTCTGACACGTCACATTATTGAATAATTTACGCCACTGCATTGGGACAATACTAAGATGGTACTAAAATAGATAAATACACCTAGACTGTGAATTATTATGCAAAATAATAATTTTGGAAGATAATTCATGTTAGAACAGAGTTGGAAACTATTTAATGTATTGAAAATTGCGACACAATATAAAACGCGTGTAAGATCTCGCGGAAGACGAAACAGAAGGGGGACGAAAAACATAATAACGATTATTAATATTGAAGAAGAATAACGGGGGTAATGTGCGCCAATGCATAGTTGGCTGAAAATACGTTTTTAGTGGCCAAAATTGTTTTAGCGTTATTTCAAGGTTTACAGCTATAGTATACAATATTAGGTCGTTTAATTCGTCTCAACACGCACTAGAGTATTATGGAGTTAAAAATATATATATTAACATTTAAAAAATCATGACCTCCATTCATTATGAAAAAAGATAGTTTTGAAATTTTTCATATTGCATTTTATGGAAAAGTGAATACTGATCAACTTTAGTTGGAACAATTGTACACATTCTGAAAAACTCATAAAAATCGGTTAACGTTACAATGAGCTACAAACGTCTGAAGATGGTAAACATTGCAGTTTTTCGCGATTTTCGACCTCTATCTGTAATAAATCTAAAAATTGTTACATCTCTATATGCCCCTTCTTTTTTCTTCGTATCAACCGATTTTGATAAAATTTTCAGTATGTGTATGATTGACGCAGATCTACAAAACGTATTTTGTAAATTTTCAATATAGATCCACATAAAAAGTTGTAAAATACACCTTTGAGTATTTTCTCTGCAAATCCGACTAATTGAAATTGTTTCACAAAATTTTTCACGTCAGGAAGTAAACTAATGTTCTAACTTCTCAAAGAAAAAGAATCTAAGTCGTAGGGTCCGATCTTAAAAAAGTTACAATATTATCTTTTTAAGAGTATCCGAATATTACTGTGAGTCACTGTATGTCTACCAAGTTCGTCTTAGGTTCTTGAGAATGCTGCATTGTATCAATTTCAAAAGTGTATTAACGCGAAAACGAAATAATACAACTTTGAGCATTTTACACTCTATAATTCCCACCAATGGCAACATTTCCAAAAAATTTGTTCACGCCATGTAGTAAACTTATTGTTCTAACTTCTCAAAAAAATCAAAGTCGTAAAGGCCAATATTAATAAAGTTATCATCTTCTTAAGAGTGTCCGAATTGTATATATGTAGATATACAGTCACTGTATGTATAATATCCGTAGTCGAGTATTATAGTTAAATTCTATGTCCGATAACGCCATTGCCTATTCAAATCCTGTGCAAAATTCGTTAATCTCTGAACACGTAACGTTCAACTACCAAAAACGATTTCCCCTATCTGAAAATAGAAAAGTTCGTTGTCTCATCGCGAAAAACGCTGTAGGGTCGCATAAATCGATCAAATTCTAGCCGTTGAAACGCGAATGGGGATCGAAGAACAGAAAGACTTTGTAAGATGGAGAAGGATAGAATGATGCAGAGTTAAAAATCATAAGACGTAACACGCGGAGAACGAAGTAACCCAACGAAGGGGGGGGGGGGGGGTAGGTACAATGTCGTGAGCGCTTACGACGTCATTTTACCTCGATAAATGTGCTCGGAACCCCTTTTCGAGGGATGCAAAACACCCCTCCGGTAGGCGGGGTGCAGTGAAACCTGTGTAATCTGCCATACGTTTCCCATGAATATGCATCTGCGAGGCTAATGCGATTTGATTCACGATTGGCCTAAAGTGTACGGCCGGGGGGAGATCTCTCGAAACCCACAATAATTCCATACATCGACCGTGAGGGCACAAATTAACGTTTGTTAGCATAACGTTTCTCGCGACGCTCCGAGGCGATGCAATTTCCTGATGAAAATAAATCGCTACCGCGTCCCCGGATTACCGACCGGAATTGATTAACGATATTTTCGCTTTATGGCGTGCTGATCAATCATAAACAATTTGAACGCAATACATCTCTATTCAGTTGCTGCGATTTTGGTAGAAAACGTTCATATTTACATATAGGAAGTATAATATTAAAATTGGCTGTGTTCAGTCTAAATTAGATTGAGACATTTCATCAAAACTAGTCTCCGAATATTTAAGAAGACAATTTAAACGTATTGATAACAACATATGATACGTATAGATATTAATATAAGTTGTTATATAAAATTTGGAATATGTTATATTCATGATTCTTGATAGTTTTGTTGATAATCAATAAAGATACAGGATATGCTATCTAACTTCAGCATCCTACATAACTCTCTTAATTTTTAAAATATGAAAAATGTCAGATAGGAAAAATACTTAGTTCGAGAGAACAAACTTAACGATAGACAAACAAAATTTTTTCAAAGTAATTTTCTTGTAAATTCCGCGGCCATTGCAGTTTATTTCAATGGTACTACATATTGTTGTCATCGTAATATGATAGTTAAGGTAAAAAAATCCAATGACCTAAAATTCTATGACCTTTGGTTGACCTTGAGTAAAAAGTATTCATAATCGTTGACTAACGGATGAAAATATCAAAACAATAAAAAAACAGTAAAAACAATTATTTTGTTATAATATATGTTCAAAATACTATCTACTAACATTAGTACTTTTTAGTAAACGATTTATGAAGCTTTATGATCTATAGCTTTCGACATAACTTGCTGACTAATGTAAGCACATGCAGGTCTGATGCTATTCCTACATCATAAAACATATCACATATCACCTTCTTTTCATTTTAATTGGAATGACCTTCAAAAGAGTAAGCTTCAGAAAAGTTTTTTACCTAATGTTAGATTTGTTACATAACGCAATTATTTTCAACATTTGACATGTTTCCTACCATAAAAAAATTAGTAGGATATATAGGGTGCTCAAATTAGATGAGACATCCTATATATTGTATTGGCTAGCACACAATTCCGTCGTAATATATTTCACTACGTATTATAGCTACATAAAGTATGTATTGGTTGAATATTCTTTTAAAATAAGTGTAAATAAAAACTTCAGTTTAAAGTCACCATAAAATTGAATCCAATAAAAGTTTTTGTACGATGTCGGTAAAGATAACGATTTAATAAAAAAGTTATCGGCATAAAAATATATGTAACAAATAGATTTCAAATTTAAGAATGGAATGTATATTTAAAACTTTTCAATGAAATAAGTCCATTACGAATGGGTTTGTATTTGAAAATGAATATCTACTGATATTTTAAATTAGACAAATTGTTTCTTTATATTACTAATAAAGTCTGGAAAATTTGTTATTTAGATAACTCAACTATTTATTTAATAATTCGACTGTTTGTTGAAGCTAATGATCAATTTTAATAATGAAATGTAAATGCATTTACCACTTCCTTCTTTTAGCATGGGAAATGATATACAATTTTTCAATTTTCCTCTAGACCTCCCGCAACAGGTGGTCCCATTAAAACGAATGTAATTCTCTATTAAGCGTTCCACAACTTCTTCCAGAATTTGATATCGTGAGTTATTGTATGTGGGAATAATATTTAATTCTAAATTCACTAGTCATCAGCATACAAAAATTGCAATATTTACAATTACTAATTCTAGAATTAGAATAATTTTAAGAGTGGCATATTTGTATATTATCTAACATTTAACGACGACCAATAATACGGCTTACAGAAAGCTATAAAGATTTACCTTGATATCATATATTACAAGTGTTACATGAAATGCATATTACCGTATGATCAATTGAATTGTTCATATGATTCCTTACTATTTTACAATAGTTATTTTTCATTTTGACAAGAACTTACAAAATATGAGTTCATTGCATAACATGCTCTCATAATCGGCGTTTTTAATAACTGTCCAATTCTTTCATAGTCTGGGCTTGTTGATTTCTTGTCGCAACAACCGGGATTCCTGCAAATATTATTAATAGATTAAGAACTGAATTTTCAATGTTTTAACAAGTAATAATAGCATATAAATATGATATAATACATAGATTCAAAACATGTTACTTAACACTTGATTGCCACACCTCACTATCCATAAAGGTCATACAAAATCAGAACGACTTGTTTAATTATATAATTATATAAGTTCGGTTTACTTCATAGATTGAAAAAAATGTATTATCAAGTCTGATAGAAAAATTGTGTTATCCATATGTGACCGACGTGACAACCAACATGTCAATTAATTTTTTTTAACTAATAAAAAAATCAGGATTACGCTCGATATTTTAGACACGTAGTTAATAAAATCTTCAAATAAAACATAGTAACACAAAACTGCAGAATTATAGCTTTTAGATCATACAAATCCTAATAAACTTTGGTTCGGGAAACTATATAATGCAACAAATTAATTTTTAAAGATAGTCGAACAATTATGTCGCCCACATTTGACTGACACGTGACAGTCAATGTGTTAAAATTTGACTAGATCTTTATGTAGTTTATAAAGCAATAATTAGAAACGTACAAGACTGAAGTATACAGATTCATGTACTAAGAAACAAAGCAAATCTTATGTTGTACACAGCTTACAAAGATGCCTGCGTAACCAATAAATTGCGATGCACCGTACCACTCCCCCGTCGCTGAAAGATCTATTCTTTCTTCGTTTTTAAAGCTTTACTACGCGAGTTATCCGAGCATTAACTAAACCCGCTTCGGAAGATTTAATAAATCACCAAGGATAATTAGCAAGTTCTCAAGCTCGCGTTCCGTTAGGTTAGGTTGTCCGGTCGGCTATTTACCGGCCATTGATTCGCATTCGTTTACGATCCGCCGTCAATACGCTTCGATCTTTCTCTCTTGTCGAAAATTCGAAATTGTAGTCGGACCATGACAATGCTACGGTAGACAGGGACGCAAAAGCCCAGGGAAGATTTTAATTGCTTTATTACACCGGAATTTCCGGGAAGCCAATAAAACCGATTTTACTCGGCCCCTCGTAAACTTTATGCCAGCGTGCCCGTTGAGCAGCATCGAGTTTTCACTGTCGAGAAGGAAATTCCGTCAATTTGTGATTCCGGGGTCGTGAAAAAGGGGGGGTAGGGTGGTGGAAAACACGGAACTTGCAGTTTAGAGGGAGAGGGGAGAAGAAGAAGGTGCATAATGACTCACCTGTTTGCCTGCGAGCGAGATCGCCGAGCAACGATACTCTTTCTTTTTATTCTTTAATAATTCTCCTGGTGTTTCCCTTGGTTGTTGAGTCCTCTTCGTCGCTCCCTCTGTTCAAAATAAAGGAGACAAGTGTGAGCAACTAATGAAAGTTATTAACAAGGTTGACCTTATAGCCTCGCAGATCGTTGTCTTTCTGGAATTACGCTGGTAATTTAGATACTGCCGATGACCGCGTACCGCCACGCTCCCACAATGCGTATTGTTGTACAGGGAATAAAACGGAAACTTGGATGAGCTTCTTGCACCTGGGACTGTACCCCTTTCGGAATAATTCCGCAACACCTGCGTGTATTACGTGTTTGATCGCGTCGTAAGCGCGGACGGTTGATGATCGATATACTGATTGTATCTTCCGGCTTGGGTAACTGTCGTCTTTACGATGCAATAAAAATGAGACAACGCGGGTGGGAATTATTCAAAACACGACCACACGATTTACTTGTCATTTTTTAACCATCATTGTTTCTAGTTACGAAAATTTTATCATTGGGAGCGGGTGCTTCTATTTTAATGGATCGCTTTTATAGATAAAAATAGGACAATTATGAAGTTAAATGTTTTATTAATGAGTTTCGTTATGCGAAGCATTTGTAGCTGTCATCTTACATGTATTAGATGCTATGTTTCCATTTTTCCTAATTATATTTATGATATTAAATTATTTGTTCACAGATCAATCATACTGACTTGTTCAACGTTGCATTCTTGAATAGTATTACTAGAGTGAAATATAGTCTATATGTGTGGTTCATTATTTTCAAGCGATGGCGAGTATACTCGACAAAAGCAGAGTAACTGTATTGTAGAGTTAACAGATTATATCAAAGTGTCCAACTTTTCTAATTGTTTTTTGTTGCACAATTTATATTTTAGAAATGAACTGATGTTATTTAAAGAATTAAAAATTTGATTAACCCATTAACAAAAAGAAAGTAGTTAACATTTAGAACTGAAAATATTTTTCTACTAAATAATCAAATATTTAGAAAAGCAGGATCAGAAATTAAGAATATATTTTGTTTCTAGAGCAATTAATGATATTATATTGTCTCTTCTTTGTTGCACTTTCTTTATTAACTTAAACGTTTTATTTATTAAAGTTTAGTTCATTGTTAACCCCTAATATGTTAAAATTATGAATACATTTGTTTTACCTAATTTTTATTTTAAATGGCAAAAGTGATTTTATTCTCTATGACGAATATAAAATAGTAAAATAGTAAAATTGCTTACGATAAAATGTTCATGTATAATTAAAACATAAAATAGCATAAATGAAAAGTCAAGCAAAAAATGGTACTGCGCAGAATGAAAGTCATTTCTAATAAATTGCATACGCAATATTTTTTATATCATCACAACTAAAATAGATATTTCTTTGATGTCTTTTAAATGGACCACCCTGTATCTCTAGTGAAACGAACTATGTAACAAAGTACACAAAATAACGCATAGAAGTGACACATACTGTCAGAGAGGCTCAGAGGTATTTATAAGCATGTACACTGCCGGTCAAAAGTATGTGGACAATTATAATTTTTCTTAATGAATTCTCTTATACGTGTCAATTAATAATATTAGCAGAGAGTAGTTTAGTTTACGTCACCATCTAGATTGAATCACTATATACATTCAGAAAGAAAAATAGCTACAGTGTTATTCATAGTATTAATTGATTGTGAACTATAATTTGGGTCTAGCTTAGTTATGCATCTTGAAGAAGGAAAATACTAACAGTGTTGTAAATGGTACTGATTAACTACGGTTTGTCAAATAGGTTCAAACTTGCGATGCTTTAAATTCAACTCCTCTGTCCTATATTTAAAAACATTTAACTATATTTATTTGGATATACATATATTACGATAAAAATCCGTAAAACGGAATCTGAAGCAGTGTAAAATATAGTCACTTCTACACTACATAAACGTAGTATTAGTGTATTCATAACTACTTTACTTAAAAATTTATTTTTACAGGTACCTCTTGCAGACACCTTAATATTTCTATTGTTTTCAAGACAGCCATTCGTTTAACCCTTAAGTGAACCCCCAAAATGTACTTTAAAAATGCAATCCAATTATATTTATTATTACATTTATATTTAATACTCATCTCTCTCGATATACAGTCACTCCCATTGATATTCGGACTTTCTTAAAAAGTCGATAACTTTTTTAATACTGGACCATACGACTTGTGCTTTTTCGAGAAGCTAGAACAATTAGTTTACTACATGACGAGAAGAAGAAATTTTGAAATAATTGCAATTGGTCGGCATTGCAGAGAAAATACTAACAGTTATATTTTACAATTTTGTTATGTGGGCCTATATTGAAAATTTAAGAAATACGTTTTGTAGATGTGTCTCAAATACAGTGGCCCACAAAAGTGTTCGTACGACCTTTAAATCAGAATAACTTTCTTAAAATTTGACCGAACCACTTGACTTTTGTTGAGCAATTAGAAGCATTGATTTAGTAAATCATGTGCAAACAAGATTTTGAAAAAATTGCAATTAGTAGGAATTACATGAAGAAATAAAAATGGCACTTTTTAAAAGTTCTGTATTTTAGGCCATAATGAAAATTCAAAATATGCCTTTTGTAGATCTATGTTAGTTATACACATGCCAAAAATTTCATTGAAATCGGTTGACGCAGAAAAAACGACACACATCGAAAGATGTAAGAAACTATGGATTTTAAGCAGAAACTGAACAAAACACGAGAAAAACTGCGATTATCACTACTTTCAACCGCTTGTAGCTCATATGTCTGTTAACTGATTTCGATGAAATTTTCACCATACGTGTAAATAACAGATCTACAAACCGCATATTTTGAATTTTCATTACGGGCTGAAATAATAAAGTTTTAAAAAGTGCCACTTTTATTTTTTCATGTAATTCCTACTAATTACAATTTCTTCGAAATCTTTTTTGCACATTTTAAAAGTAAAACTATGCTTCTAATTTGCTCAAAGAAAGTCAAGTGATTTGGTCAAATTTTAAGAACGTTATTCTGATTTAAAGGGCGTACGAACACTTTTGTGGGCCACTGTATATTCTGAAAATTCCATCAAAATCGGATGACGTAGGTAACAGCGACAGGCATTGAAAGATGTAAGAATCCTTCGATTTATTACAGTTTAAGGCCGAAAATTGTGTAAAGCAGCCATTTTCACCCTCTTTAAACGGCTGTAGCTCATTGCAACGTTTACCGGTTTCGGTGAAACTTTCAGAGTGTATATACAGTTGACACAGATCTACAGTTCGTATTTGTTAAACTTTTAATATAGACCCACATAAAACAGTTGTAGAAAACAACTTCTGGTATTTTTTTTGCAATTCCGATCAATTACAATATTTCCAACATTTAGTTTTTGCGGCATGTAGTAAACCAATTGTTCTAACTTTTCCAAAAAAACCAAGTCACATGGTCCGATATTAAAAAAGTTATCGTCTTTTTATGAATAATTGCACATTAAATAATTAATAGCATTTTGCGTACGGCCGCACCCGCTGTGGTCCCAATAGTTCCCTTAAGGGTTAATTTAATCGCTATAGATTGACTGCTAAAGCGACAATTTTTATATTGGCTCATAGTGGTTTGATTGCCACAATTAGTTGTCATAAATTCATTTTAAATTCAACAAAAACCAATTGTATTAACGTAATCTTGCCCTAAAACATCAAATTTTAATTGTTAATGTTTCTGGATTAGACAAACTTTAATTTAACCCCTTGTACTACAACACTGAGTCAGACTCGTGATGAAGGTTTCGACGAAAGTCCAATAAATATATGTATGTTATTAATTTTCTTTAAATCAAAATAAAATTCTATTTCATTGATGTCTACATATATTTTTGACTCCATAATATCCTAACTGGTGTGAACTCAAATTCGACGACCTATTATACTATTACCTTAAATATTGAAATTACGTAAAAACAATTTTGGCCACAAAAACGGGTGTCCGGACCACTGTGCGTCGGAGGGTTCAGAAACTATGTACATACATTTGAGCAGCAATGTATGTCCCATCAGGGCGAGAAGGGTTAAAGAAGAAAGATTGTAGAAGTCCGGTGCAAGATTAGCTGGCGCTTTTTCGCAGAAAACCGGAAGACACCTGCGGTTCCGATCATTTCCTGTATCGTCCCCCAGGGGTAACCAGGTTAATCCCCGATTGACCCTCCTCTGCACGCAGGTTGGACCTGTCCATGGCAGGACAGGGAAAAAGAGGAGGACTGCGACCGCGGAAGGAAGAGAGACGGATTCGGGTCCGGCACGCGACCAGAACTGCACCGCGGTGACAAAAAGGTTGGCCCCGACGCGACGCGACGTCGTCACACATGCTTGTCTCTCGGTGTGCGGGCCTTCGGGACGGGTGAGGTTGAACGCGGTCGTCCGTTCGCCTCCTTAATATAAGCCTTCGGACCTTGCACACGGACCTTCCCGTGAGCGACCATCAACTGAAAGAAGGGCTTCCCTCTGCCCTTGGGCGCCGTCCCCCGCTACTAAACCGACAGGTTGTCATAAACTTAGACCATGCTGGACGGGCCAACGACGTCTAACGAACTCGCGGATCTCGCTACTTACGTGCTACGGAAAGCGTGTGTAACAAGGTAGGGTTTGATTAATCGACGTAAACGAGCGGCCCGGATCGCTGTCGCAACTTCCCTACCGACGTCTTTCTACGATGCTAAGGGCTGAACGTCGTCCTGCATTGTTCTACCACGTCTTCTCGGGATAAAGAGATTTGATTGGACCCCCGAGAAGAAGAGGTAGACTTTGCACTCCGTAAAATGATACGTCGAGTGACGTGGAAGCTCGAGCATTATGGAAGTCTATTATTTAAAATGTAATTGTTAAGATAATATTGGGCGATTGCAATCGTTTGTGCTTCATTTTCAGAGACCTTGAGAATTTCTTTGAAAAATAGTCAGGCAGTTTTTATGAAAAAAGAATCCAACGGTTTGTAAAACGTTGAGAGACAATATTGTAGAAAATGGTGGTGACTGATATATATTTCATTTTTATAATCATTATGACAATTCTATCGCTTAGCATAAGCTTTATGATACATAACATAATGTACGCTTATACTTTAAACGTACAAACATACAACTATCTAACTAAAGCTCATGTTATATTTTTAAATTTCCCACGAACTTTTGCAATTATTTAATGATTAAGAAGTCTTTTCATTAGTACATACGAGAAAACTTGAAGATATTTACTTAGTAATTATTTGAAATAATATTTTACGGGGAATATAGGAGAAAAAATTATTTCGTCTAATATTTCATGTATCCCGATGAGATATTAACTTAACAATAGCAAGCGTATACTTCTTTAACTATAATCTAAAACTATCTATTAATAACTCTATAACAGACTTGGTCATTACATACTAAAATATTTAAAAAATAGTTTTAGATTATAGTTAAACAATTGCAATTCAATAATACTAACACTGCAAAACTTTGTTCATTTGCAACGTGTCAAATACCTGGAAATATTGTAAAATTTAATCTTAACAACATTTACTAATACATGTAATTTTCAATCTAACGAAACCACACGTGAAGGAAATAGAAGTTTATTGAATTTCAGTTTCCTAGAATTTGTCCGTAAAAATATGAATTTGTATAAAGTCCCACATGCTCTTACTTTAGTATTAAATAAAATAAAGAATTTAACTTTCTTTTGCAATAGATATAATTGAAGGATTGTATTTCGAACCGACGCACACTGGTCCACGCGCTCGAACTGGCTGTTCATTTGGAAAAAAGCAACTTGCCCAAATCGATGTTTATTGAATGTATATTGCTTCCTAAATGTCCATGTCAAATTGTATTCAAAAACGATGAAATTAATGAGATTTATTAAAAATTGTGATTGGAACAAGCATTTAAAAATCAACATTTCATGAATCCTATTTGCCACCGATAAAATTACCTCTTTTCTTATTGATACTCTGGAGAATCTATTTACTATTATGTGTCCATTTTTGTTGCAAATGAATAGTATTTGTCTATATTTAGAGTATATCTTTTGTACTAAAATTTAATATTTATAATTTATTGAGATAACAATGCTCAATAAACTAAAGAAAATCTTCAAAGTTTTCAATCTTTAGTAAAGGATATCTTTCGAGTCCCTCATCGTTCCTCATTGTATCACAGTGCATTATTATCAGCGTTCTTTTCTCTAAGAAATCATGCAAGAATCACATCCCATTCGGCCACGGTACAGAAGTTATTATTTTTGTTTAAAACGCATGTGTCACAATAATGATTTGTCGATATGATGTAATGTCAATTGTTATCGTTGTTTGTAAAAATTATATTTTTGTTTTTTATAATTAATATTATGTTTTTCGCACAGTTTTGAATAAAATATTTTTAATTATGTTTATAAAATCAATTTCTTCAAAAATGATTGATTATTGTGTTTATTTAAAACCTGAACCTGATTTATCAGACACTTCCGATAATCTGAGAAAAAAATGTTTTAAACAAAACTTAATCGACATTCAGCGGTCTACAAATTTCAATTCAAAAAATTAAAAAAGAAATTTTTAATGTATAAATAATTAAAGTCACCTTGAATTTTTAAAAGTCAATATGTATTTTTGATTTCATAATATTGTAGCTGATATCAAAACGAATCCAACGACCTAAATTATTACACCTTTAAACTTTCAAATAGTGCTAAAAATTAATGAACAGCTAGATCGAGCGCGTGGACCAGTGTGCGACGTGTGGTATTACATCATTTTTAAGTGATTTCTGGGCCATTATTGTCATAGTATTAAAAAGTATTTTTTATTTAATGAAATTGTTTTTTTTTGTTGAACTACAGGTTAATTGAGATTGCAATTTAGTCAGGAAACTTGAACAAAATTCCAACATACGTCTAGGGCTACGTAGAAGCAGTACCTCGGGCAAGGTAGAACAGAAAAGGGCATGCACTTTCGACGTCATTTCCAGGTAGGGCGACAGGTTGTCGATAAAGCACGGCACTGTACGAACCACGTTTACGAACACTTTGTATTAGATCGGTCTTCTCACTTTGAAGGCATAACACAAACTGTGACCATCAAATAACATCTTGAGCGTTCGCGGCTCGTAAACATAAACGTCGTTGTTATTATACCAGGTTGTCCTATGATTACTTCGCGACAAGTAATCTTCATCTAAATACAAATTTTGTACACCAAACATATTTCAAACTGCCACAAAATCATTAGTACTAAATAGACTGCGAATTTTATGCATTTATGACAAAAATTAATTGGTAAAACAAGGGACTGTGAAGACATTGAACGAAGTTAATATATTCGCACACCATTAAACGAAAAAGTTAATTTTTCTTTCAATTTCTATTTCTTACAATTGACTTACAACATTTTTATTTTATTTTATAAGAATCCGCAATCTAACAATAAACTATATCCCTAATTATTAATTCTCAAATAACTGCATATTATTTCTGCCGTTCTTACTTTGAGTTCAGATTTTACAATAAGAACCAGGCAAAGATGATTAAAGCTTTATGTTAAACTTTTGGTTAATCATATACGATGTACTAATAATACGTTTATAAATTAAATCTGGTAATTGATCGGGATTTATTTTTGAAAGCAGAGACAACACATATCTTAGAAATGTATCGTGTTTTGCTTAATTTCTTATAGTTTCTACAACCTTGACACCATACAAAATAAAAAGGAGAAACCCATTTAACTATTTCTTAAGTGGCAGTGAAAACCTACTGAAATCCTTGTGGACAAAAATAATTAATTTGAGACAAGTTTTAATTTCAAAGCACACGAAATGAAATAAGCAAAGCATACTTTATTATACATAATTGCAGGAGACATATTTGTTAATAATTATCGACAGTGGATCACATTTGGTTAATGCACATACAATACCTATTATTTATGCAACAATACATAGCATTTTGTACATCTCAGTACTTATATTCGAACTGATATATTAACATTTTACAGAAATCTATAAATGTAGGCTTTTTAATGACTGGCAAGTTTAAAAGAAAGTGAACTATTTTCCTTTAAATAATAACCTCAAAAAGTTCATTATAACTTTAAATGTGGTGCAAGTAAATACACTAAATTTCGTATAAGCAATATGAAAAAGGTCATACACAACTGACAAAAATATTCTAAATTAAATAAAACGTCTGGATTCTAGACTCAAAATAGCTTTGAGTGCAAAGGGTTAAACATAAAGGCTAGGTACTTGTTCCGATTCCTGATTTTATATACAATTTGTGAAAGGGCAACAAGAACAATGCGATTGTATTAGCTGTCAATTGAATGCGCGGAAACTCAACCGAGGTACATTCTTCTGGATCTAATAGCGAGGACGTTCGCGAAGAAAAAAATGTTGATTACCGTCTTCCTCGGTTCCCAGGAGATCCTAGAGAAGCAAGAAAAACAGAATGGGGATTTTCATGGGATGTAGGTCATCGATTCAGGAGCACGGAGGATATCCTGTCCATAGATCGGCGAAAAGAAGCTGAAAAAGAGGAAGGAGCGTGAAGTGCGTTCATGAATAAGGATTCCTGTGGACCTGACCCAAGATCCCGTGCACTTGCGTCCTGCGTTCGCCCTTGGAGACACCCCCTTCCGGTTCGATGATTTCGGGGGGTTGGCAGCACCGTATGCCGCAACAACTGTCACCTTAAATTTTCGGGGGCGGCGTGATTTACTTTCTCCACCAGTTTTTCTCTCTTTCGCTCTCTCTCTATCTTTATTTTTTTACGATGGGAACGTGAAAATCCATGGCATTATTTAATGCGTTGCGATATACTGAAAAGGACGTCGAGTCGCCACCTCCTCGTAAAGAAACAACGTACGATCATACTTTTAGTGCGTAAATATTTAACGGTGACATAAAAATCGTAAAAGAGAAGAGAATTCGGAGATACAAAAAGGTACAGAGGGAGAAATTGAGTAGGAAGGTCGATCGATCATTGTGTTCTGCATAAAAGCTATGTATGAAGCTAGGTCTTCAACAAATATCAAAATGCCCGAAGTTCATTTCAAACAAATGGCGTGGGCAAGTAAGAGGAAACTTAAGAAATAATATTCTATTAGCGAACTGATTGTAACAGATTGCATTGTTTGTATATTTTCGTGTTGCCTAACAATGTTAAGCGTGCACATTGTGGAAGAACATTTAAAACAACCTAGTACTTGGACAATGTTCAAATGTTAAGCAATAACATTACTCTTACAATTTTATTTGGTTTCATCATTAAGTAATTCATACCAATGGAGCAATACTAAGACTGTGCTCAAAATAAATTTAACTATACTATAAAAAATGAAAATTGTCTGCATTTATTCCAAGATACAGGAACTACATAGACATTTATTTCTTTGCTTAACTTCCAGCTATTCTCACTCCATTTTCTACAGAATTGTTCACCTGGAACTTTATACGACTTAAACATTTTCTATTCAATGAAACAATTACTTTAATGCAAAATAAATATTTAATAACATAGACGAGATCTTCAATTATACTTGAAATAATAACTTTGAAAATTTTAGGTTGTAAATACTACATGCAAATAATTGAAAGTTAAACATTGTAATAAGTGGGAAATAATAAATAAAAATATAAATTTTTAAAACATCATTAATATTATGCATTTGATCTACTCATTTTTGTGAGTATGATCTGGTTGGTTTAACAAACACCACATCTTAAGGATTTAATCATCATGAGATAAAATAATTGCAATATAATTGAAGCGCAGCTTGCACAAGACCAACGTAACATTCTTCGATATATTATAAAACTTTTACATAATTCTTCATTATCTAATAATTAACTTATTGACTTGCACCATTTTTACATTAAACGGCTCACATATAACGATCAATAGAGCAACAGTACGAAAAACCTACTTTTTGTCCATGAGTCAAAATGATTTTTATGATGTTGCCGAATGTATATTTGTAGTTTGAAATCCTGTATTCAATCTGAATCGTTAATTTATGCAGGTGGCTCCAATAATTCGATCTCTGTAACTCAGTAGAATTGTGGCAGGAATTGAATTTTTGGAAATTTTGACCGGTTCCAGGGATTCGGTATAACGCGGAAAAAGGAAAAGTAAAATTCCGTTCGATCAATATTCCCGCGTGTTTTCCTTGAACCCTCTAAACTATCACGGAAACGATGGTTCACGTTTGTCAAACACGAACCGTCGCTTCCACGTCCGTCAAGATTTGCCCGCAAAATGGATCTCCTCCTCTCTCCTCTCTTCACAGGCCTGTCGTCACAATGCGTGCAAGCCTTTTTTCCGTGGCTTCTCGTCGAAACGGATTCCTTTAACCGGGCGAAAGAGGTCCCAACGCCAGCCAGAACACGTGTGTGCACGACACATCACCGGCGGAACGTATTTTAACGTGAAAACGTCAGAAAGGATTCCGTGGGAACTCTTTGGGAGAGTCGGGGAAGAGTTGGATTTCCTGAACGAGAGGAAAAACGATCGTCCTGTCTCTGTGTGTTCAGGGATTGAGCAGGGGAGAGAGGATCAACTGTATTAAGGGTGGAACGGACTTTTTTCACCCTATTTTCACGGTCTCGAATCATTAAATCTAACGTATAATAATAAAATTTTCTATGTCCTATTTGCTATTTTATTGTTATTTTACTATTATAATAGTGTCTAACTTACCTTGGTCACTGCAAATATTTATGTTGTTTCAGAGTATGGCATGTGTAGACTACGGATCTTTATGCATTTATGGATCAGAAAATTTTCAAAAAATGCTAGAGTATAAAATTTGACAGAATTTAACCCTTAGCACTCGAATGGCGACTCTGAAGCGCCACTACAAATTGCTACACCATTATTCAGAATATTGTTTACATGATTAAATTTTTTTATATGTAATAAATGACTAAACATTTAAATATTGTATGAGTACTATATCAGTTTCGTACGCATATAATGAAAAAAACTTATGTACAATGAAAATATTCTAGGTTAGAAGATATGTTTGGTTTTTTAGTTGAAATAATTCCGAGTGCAAAGGGTTAATACGACTTTTATTTATTACATATCTGCAAATACTGCCACTAAAAAGAAGATTTCATTTGATTCCACCTTTTTAAAATTCGTCTACAAAAATTGCAAATTGCGTGAACATTCGCATTCTAGTCATGTGGTACGATAGAGACTTTTAAATAAAATTTGTACGATCTCGGAGGAAAATGTTACACTTTTGAAGATATTATAATCATTGATAATGTTTTTTACAAAACGGTATGTTTTGATTAGTACCATTATATGAAAAATTAAAGCATTCAACAATATAATAATACATTAATTTATATTTATACTACAGCATAGTCTTTGTACAAATTTTGATATTCTCCGCATTATGATTATTACTGTAAAGTTCTACATTTAAAACGTAATTATTAACTGAGATTTTTAATGGAGTTTCATTCTACTTTCATTTTTTAAGACATTGATGGCAAAAAGAAAATGAATTGTAAGTAACTACTGTTTACAATCTATAATGATATGTAAAAATATACAAATGTATTTTAAAAAATAGCGATGATATTGAATACATTTTGCTTCCTCGAATCGTACAAACTTATACACCTTATAAAAACAGTATTATGCATTATTCGGTTAAAAATATTGATACAAGTCGTTGACATTTTAGAGCAAACTGAACAATATATTATCCTTACTACACTATCTTCGAATATATATTTAAAAGGAAAGATACGGTCGAAGAGTTAGTAAAGTTGAGGGAATTTTAGAAAATTTCATGGGCACCATATGTAACGACAATTACCTTAAAGGTGAATTATTACGGAAGGGACGATGAAATATTGCAAGGGAGAAGGGCTCGATCGCTACCGTCGATCACGTCATTCCGCAACAGAGAGGTCATAGGTCCACAATATCAAAGTTAAATAGACAGGGGTCGCGTTGATTGACGATCGATAGGGTGTAAACTTTGCAAGAAAGAGGTCAACTATTGCGGTCAGGAGACCTACTTTTCGCACGACTTACGTCTATAAAGGAAAGGTGAAACGAAATCAATTTTTTAACGTACAATCTTGTAAATTTCACGAGAACGGGTTATACGAAAGGGGTAACGCCCAGACGTTTCCTATAAATGGGAAAATAAATTCCGCTGATTTCAGGAAGATAGGGTTACCAGGCAAGGAAACGTGTTCCCTAAAAATTAATTTTAACTAGAGAAGAAATGGTATTCATTTTCTTCGAAAAGGAGCAACGAGTGATTTCTAAAATGATGCCTGCACACTGCACACATAGAAAAGTAGGTTCTTTCATGACAATTTGAAGGAACGGTGAAACTGTTACATAGCTTGAGAAATATATTTGAAATCAATACCTGGAATGTCAAGAATCTGTAGAGATTTTATGAGATCAAAAGGTCAGGTTTAACATTTTGACTGCTGACTCGACAACCACATAAATTAGATAAAATCTGAAAAATTTATTTATGTAATGGAACGGAAACTACGACGTCATGATTTGTGATATTAATTACTCTTTCAATCCTCTTGTATATTGGTAGAGCAATGTGTTGAAGGATTCTCAATGAAATAAATATCTTAACCCCTAGGAACTATAATATTTCGTCAGACTCGTGACGAAAATTTCAAACAGAATCTAGTAAATATGGATATTACTCTCTTCCTTCTAATCAAAATAACATTCTGTCGTTATCGTTAATATTTAGCTAATCGAATAAACAAAGGGACACGATGAATAAAAAGTTTCTATTTCTTACAGGAAATAATCTAAAATCTAAGACGAACTAGTCTTATTCATCGTAGCAGTAAAATAAATCATAAGACAAGGGTTAATAGCAAAATAATGTTTAAATTGTCTAGGGAAAAGTAACATAGATAGATTGGAATGGAATCACAGAATTTAAACTTAAGTATGGAGGTAACATAAACTGTGTAGAACAATATGAATGAGATTATTTTTAAAATTGAATTAAAAGAGCTTGCAAAATTTAGAGTTTTAACCCTTAGCACTCGAATGGCGAGTCTGTGGCGCCACTACAAATTGCTACACCATTATTCAGAATATTGTTTACATGATTAAATTTGTTCATTTGTAATAAATTACTAAACATTTAAATATTGTATGAGGTACTACATCAGTTTCGTACGCATATAATGAAAAAAACTGATGTACCATGGAAATATTTTAGATTAGAAGAAATGTTTGATTTTTTAGTTGAAATAGCTCCGAGTGCAAAGGGTTAATAATGTTAGTATAAACGCACACGTGACTCATTGGTAAATGCATCAAATTTCAATACAATTTCATATGTATTGACCTAACATGTATCATTGAAGCTTAATTAAACGAAATAATGGTTCATTTAGCTCGGTAACCTTCCTATTGAAAAAAATTATTGGTGAAATAACCATGAGCTATGGTGCATTCTCGAAAGACGACAGATTCCAAGAAACGAGTCCGCATATGTGCAGAAACACACGCATGCTGCATTATGATGTGCAACGAGCACACGTTAGAACGAGACACAATTCCATTGTCAGAGGTATCCCTTGTTTGCTCGAGTATCTGGCGAGCAGCTGATTGGGATTTTCGCTCTCGTCAAGTCTTGTGGATTACACATGGCACGCCGCTTTCGTAACGACGCCGATGCTATGTTTGCCATCAGACAAGAAAAAAAGTATTGTTTGAGGGCGGTTCAACCTCGACCAGGAAGAAGTACGAAGAAGTCGTTGAAAAAATCACCAGCGGACATTTCTATCGATCTTGGAAGAAATTTATTTTAATGTGAAAGTTATTTTAAAAATAACAAGTATTCTATGCAACTTTGTAATCATCGTATATAAAATCAATTAGATTGTTGTCTGTCTCGTTGAATCGAGATTTCAGAATATTCCATTTATTTTCTTTGTTACCATATTACTATAAGGCAATATTTGCGAATTTTTTAAAGAGAAGCTATTGAGTTGTATAGTTCAAAATTTGATACAAATGTTACCTATAATTTGACCTGCATACTAAAATTTCTTTGAGCAATAATAATAATTTTCTTCAAAGTTATAGCGATAGTATGAAGAGCGTTTATAAAAAATGTATTAGGTACTGGCAAATACAATTAAAATTGTTGCAAACTGTTTGTTAAACAATATGAGTGTAGGAGTCATGTGAACCAGCAAGAATAAAAGATATTTAAAAACAAATATATATCATTATTTCGAAAGAATGTAAGATACTGCATTCGTCAGGTCGGAGGAAGCTGTTTTGAGAAAAATACATTTAATATAACATTTCATATAACAAGAATTTCGTATAAATTTCGAATTCACCCGTAAATCTTTGAGAATATGTGTTTAAGATGTTAAACTGTAAGAAAATGCAAAGAACAAGAAGGAAACAGTTTTTATAAGACAAGCACCTTAATTGTGATAAAAAGAAGGTAAAAAAATATCTCGACGACAGTAGGTGACAGAACAGATTGATTACATTCCCGATGAGTTATGCGCTTCACTCTGTTTCCCCACGGATTCAACGACAGGGAGAGAAATCACCCCACCATCAGATTTATTTAATACAGCGTCGAGTGGAGGTGGCGTTCGGGGTGGCACAGAACTGCAAGCGTTCAGGGTGGAGTTGAGGGTGGCTGCAACCTGTTGAGTCAGGCAATATCGCGTTTTTACTAATGCCACATAGTCGTCCCGGCTACGAGACTCGAAGGGGTGGCTACATTTTTGCCGTTCCGCACGGGAACCCCACCTTGGGATCGTTATTATCGAGCATGGGATTATTAACCCTGAACTACGTGTAAATCCATGCTCTCTTGAGAACTGCATTTTTTACTTTGTAGTATGACGATTATCATTTGTTGTGTAACAGTTATGTATAATCTATGGTTGTTACCACAAGGTATGCTAGTATATCCAAGATTGTAAAATGGGCAATATCGATTGTATTTCTGCTTTAATAATAAATCATATTTTATTGAAATCCTACGGTTGCAACATATTTAGAATATTTGGTTGTAACATAAAGTCGTTCGGTTGCAAATGTATGTTCTAATTTTAAAGATTTAGTTGTGACCCATTGCGAATCCAGATAACTGTGATTAATCATTATTTTACATAAATGTATAGAAACAACCAGAATATATTTATTCAGATTTTGTGCGGTTTTTATTATAATATATGACTAAAGATATTAATTCATCGAATAATTTCTCATTAATGCATCTCGACAATCTCACCAATGGTAAATTACAAATTTTCGTGGTTCCAGTATGAAATAAAAACTACTTATAGTTAACGATCTTTTAACTTATTGATTGTAATTCTCTACTTTATTAATAAATAAAGAAAAGATAATGACGTTAATTGAACGAATTTATGTTACGACCCAATCTTTTAAATATAAGAAATATAGTTTCATTTTTCTTGAAGGAATCGATTACAAAACCATTCTAAATTTGAAGATTTCTTCACCATTTTAGAATGTTGTAGTGTTAACTTTTTAAGAAATAGACGTTTAGCAGAACTAGTAACTAGTCTGCCGATTCTATGCAATTATGACAAAAATTAATAGGTGAAACGTAAAATGGTAAACACATCAAAAGAGTTTAAGAATGTGTTAATGTCAACTTATTAAACTTAATTAGAAACGAAGCAATTTTCTAAACTTTCTTATCTCACGCAATCGATGTAGAAAAATTTTATTTTAGATGACAATCCGCAGTATACTGATAACATAATCTGAAGAATACATTGGTAAACAGTTATATTTAAAACAGTGCTAAAAATTCTTTCTCATGTTTATTCATTTGATCTTGCCCAATAAGATTATAAAAGTTCTTATTATTTTAACATTATTTTTCTAATACAGATTTGAAAATATTAGGAAGGGTGCAGAAGGCATTGATACTATCATTGCATAAAAAACTGCCATCTATTTAGAGGAGATAGTTGCCGGAAAAATTAAACAAAGTCAACAATAAATTTTTTTAGAAATTGCGAGATTTATGATTTTTTTGCAATAAACGTGCAACATTTTAAAAAGACCGAATTCATTTCAATACAATATAATTAATAGGAACCCTTGTTCCTCGACAATACATATAGCGACATAATCAAATTGATTAAGATAGAAGAATTTAAAAATACATTCACAAGTAATAGATAACAAAAGATGAAAGCATTTGAATGTGAACGTCACAATGTAAAAATTTTTTAACATTAATGTCTGCTTCTCTTCTTGCGAAGAAAACAGTCGTTAAAGACAGAATTGAAAGAACTACTCGGCTAACATTTTTCAACTACATGTTGACCAGTCGCGGGCTAGGGCAACGTCTTTGTTCTACCGACAAATACATTATATCTGGTTCCAATTTCTGAATGTTTGTAAAGAACTCAATCACCAAGTGGAGCAACTAATTCCAACAGTCAGCCATCTTAAGCATTGTTATTATTAATATACTATTTTCTAAATGTTGTATATGAGGATATAAAGCTATACACAGGAAGTGAGGAAATTTATTAGTAGATATCTCTTATTTTTATGTAATCTATTTTCAGAAAAGCTGATTACTGGATGGGGGTTGAAATAAGTCACATTTATCGTAGTTGCCAATAACCTGATGCATTCGTGCGACTCTAAACTTTAAACTTACCACTAGCTTTATGGGGCACTAAAGCGACTATTTTACATTAATTTATAAAAATAACGAGAATATATATTAATATACACTCAGAGGAATAGATCTGTTGAATAATTCCTCGCGGATGCACCTTTACGATCTCAATAATCGTAAATTAAAAATATTAGAACACGCCATTTTGACCCGTCCCATAAACCTAGTGTTAGTAACTGTAATATTGAACGTAAAAATCTAAATGTAATGGGAGTTGTAGAGCAAGGGCTAATGGTTTGATGTTAATTACACCAGAGACAACGCACGTGGTCAATTTTTCAAAAAAGTGGGACAAAAATCAGTACGACTTGAAGACTTGACTTATTTCTAGATAGATGTATAATTCTCGTCAAGTAATGACTTAACATCACCAGCGATCATGATGGGTTTCCAATGAAAATCTCATCAGGTGTGTTATAACGAGATTCAAGTTAATGCAAAGTATGTGAAACAGATCTTCCATGTTCCGACTCCTTCAAAATTGAATTTTACTGTCTCAAAAGTACTCAAAAGTGTATTCTTCAAATTATTCTATATTTATTGATTATCAGGCACTTGAGTCTCTTTATGACATTCAGCCCATAAATCTCAGCAAACCGCAAACTGCCGCAGCTACTTTTGAATTCTGTACTTGTATTAATCAGTACTCAATTATTATATGCATTTTGAAAGAATTGATTCCAATAGATTCGAAAGAAGTTCTACACAAACATTCAAACTGTCGAAAATCTTCAAACAATAATTTTCCTGCTATTGTACCACTTCGAAGCTGTGGCGCGTTATGACTGCTTGGGGCCCCTGGGCAAAGTTGAATTTCAGACCCCCTAACCCCAACTAAATAACTTTCACGTTGGAAAAAATAAAACAATTGTAAAAACATCTACATATTTATTATTGCATAAAAAGTGAAATAAATTCTCCTCCATCTATGAAAACCTTTTACATAAAAATATAAAATATTTGGTTTGTGTTCGGAGCTCCCTTTTGCTTGGGGCCCCGGGTATTTGCCCAAGTTGCACATAGGCTAATACGCCACTGAATCGAAGCCATATTTTCAGTTTCTTAAACAATTAGGAACATACTCAGTTCGGCAGAAGAGAAGTATGATTATTAAAATTTAAATAATATTAAATCATTTCAAATTTCTTAATTATAAATGAAATTAAGTAAATCTTGAACTAGACCAAGAACTTTAAAGTTCCTTTCATTTAGACGACTAAAAAATCATTTCTCAAAAATTTCTTAATTTGATTTTGCTGGATGTATTTACAAAGAAATAAAAAAGATTAAAATTAGGAGAGCAGCTTGGTACAGAAATTTGTAAAGAATAGTCCTACAAACATTTTCCAGCAAGAATTTCAAAACATATTTTACCTTCTTTAAGAAAAATTAAATTAAAGTTACAATAATTTCTCATTTCGTGTTTTAATAAACGAGCCATTTTGAATCAATAAAATAAAAAATATAATAATTGTAGAAACCGTTAGGTTGCCAAAAGAAAGAATATACGTATACCTTGAATGAAAGGATCCATTGCAAATTATTCAATATTTTGCTTTACAATACTTTGTAAAAGGTCTTTCTTTGAAGTGCGCAGTTTAGGTCTTCAGGTTATGATAGGAGGAAAAATAATGTTTCAAGTTATGACGATAAATAAAATTCTTTTTACATTAATGCTCAGTTTATTCCATTTTGGTGAGTGTTTATGAACAAATGGAGTTTTTTGTTAATATGTTCGTGTAAACAAAAAGTTTGTTTATTTTTGCCCTCTTCGCCGACGTGCTGTGCGTATTTACCTCGTACTGACTCTGAGGAATATTTCAAAATTGATTACAGAAGGTCAGATCGGAAGGACCGGACGTGTTTTCATGCATTATTGTTCACTTTCTAGAATTTGGAGATAAGTAGGGAAGATATCAGTTATTGTAACAATCGTAACATCGTACAACGTCAATGCTACAGAAGCGAACTGATAATCCATCGTCGTATCTGAGCGGTTAACGATGATGGGGTCATGCGAGACCCCCACAAACAATTCTAGAAAAAAAACGTGAATAACTGAAGAGTAAAACCATAGGGTGGGTTAAGGTAGCTCATCGATCAGCTTCGAAATTCCATCGATTACCAGAAATACGAAGTCGTTGGGCCCTGGGCCCGCGAGTAAGTACGAAAAGCGTATCCCCCTGGCCCGCTCGCTTGGTTGCCAGGATCGAGAACTACTCTCTGCGGGTATTCATTCGGTGGTTCACGAGCGCAGATAAATCTCGAAAGCGATGGGCAGGGCCTGTGGAACGAGCGGTGCCGGCATTGAGCCGACGTTGAGCCGTACCATCGCGCTATTCAGGTTCACGAGAGCATGTCTCACTCCTAGCAAAGGCGCGGGGTTTTCGGCGGGAGGGAGGGAGGGGGGGAGAGAAGGCAAATGCACCGGCACCACGGAGGAGGACCAGGTGCATCCCGTGGAGCCTGGGAAGCGCAAACTACAGCTATGAAACGCCGGCAGATGCTACCGAGTCACTGCGGGGCCCTTCGCATTCGGCGGCTATGTGCACAGACGCCGCTGCGCCGCGCCGCCATCGTCGGCGACTTTGTTTGTTCACGCGCGAGACCGCGACGGTGCGCTTCACAGTGCATTGACAATGGGCAAAAATCAAAAAATCAATTTTCATGTTGGCATTTAAAACATTCATAGAAGTGTCCCTAGATATCTACTACAAAAGTAAGAAATGATTAGGCTGCGGGTATTTATACCAAATAAAAATTGTCTACATCGATTCCAAACAATAGAAACTAAATAGAATATAATTTCTTCTCTTAATAATATTAATAGAAGAAAAATAATATATTGACATTTCATTGTTTTTTAAATTGTTCTACTTTTTTTAAATTTCATGTACTCAATGTTACTATAAATGCATAAAATCCGCAGTCTAGTAATGATATTAAGAAAAATAAACAAGTGAACAGTTTCTATGAAAATTTGTTTCCCAATTGTGCTAGTGTGTTCGTTTTATAAAGGTGAGGACTTTTCTTCTCCACATAGAGTATCTTACTGGAGGTGTGTATAGTATAGTCACCCACTGCCAAAGTGAGACGCGGGAGGGCATAGGGGCAAGAGGCGCGATGTTCACAGACACGCGACGCGATATACTTGAAGTAGTAGTGGTAACTTTCTCAGCGAATAGCGAGAGACATGTGACTTCGTATGCGCCTGACCAATCAGACGGTTTCTTTACGAATTCCTTGAGCATTCCTTCCAAGCCTATTCCTCACTTTCAATTTATATAGCTTCATATCCTCATCAAAAAATTCTAGAAAATAGCATGTTAATAGCAACAATGCTTAAAATGGCTAACTACTGATCTTAAATGGCTGACTACGGGAGTAATTACCCTATACAATGTGAACTAACGGCTCGCGGCATGCCGTTTATTGGAACCCATAACATATGCAAAAAACAATTTTTAAAAAACGCCTAATTTACATCGTTACTGAGCTCTTATTATGCGAACTAATTATTCGTGATATACTTACAAAATAAAAGATTTTTGTATCAATTGCAAGACACAAGAACAAAATAAAAACTCTTTAATAGTTTTCGTAAATTGTAACTAATGTATCAATATTCTCAAAATTTTTTAATCCTTCGAATGTTTGAAACTTTGCTCACCCATTTTTGTCATAAATGCAATAAATCCGCAGACTACTCAACATTCGTTAAAACAATTACAATGCGTCGTCTGTTAATGCTTGAGAAACAGAGAAACCGTATATTTAAATAGGCGAGTGTAATTCCAGTCATACGAATATCAATTCTTATTATGTATATGTTCAAAGAAATAATAGTGCTGGAGGGGAGAGCTGTTAGACTCATATTATCTGAATCATTTTGTCTTCCGAGCGGTTTGAATAAATGGAGTCATCATACCATGCCACATTACTACATGTGAATCTGCGGATTACACATTTACGGGGGTTAGTAAACTATAAACCGGACGTTGTAAATGGAATGTAGACATAATGATAATAACATTACGTGATAGTGTTAACACCGTATTTGATCAAAATATGGTAAATGAATGCCCTATTTGTCGATGCTAAAAAAAAATTGAAAAGTAAAGATGATAAGCTTGTACCGTGCGAAGAACGTTTACCGCAGTGCACCTGAGGAGCTCGTAATACCTTGACAAAGTGTATATTGAGTATAATAGCGCAATATAATGTAGCACCTGCGGTACTCATTCTATTCTCAAAAATTAAATATGTATATTCTTTTATGTTATGGGTATGGTCTTGGCATGAACTTATTTTTATGTTAAAAAGTAAAAAATCGAAGAAATGATACCATTTTCCAGGAAAATTACATGTTTTTACGAAAAGTTCTGCAAAAATGAATTACAACGAATTACTTAAACAATATACTCTAAGAGGACAGATATTAACAAATGTAACAGATTACATTTCGTTGCAGAGTTTTTTTTATTTTAATTTTATATCCTTTGTATGTAATTTTTATGAATTTTGTAGGATTATGATTTGAGCATTAACTTGCTTATTTAAAAGAAATTCTATTATCTTATAAATTGTAGTCTATATTATAATTCTGTATAAAACAGTAAACTGAAAAGGAGGTATAATGACTTATTGTTACTTCTTTGTAGAAATGTACTGAATAAATTACAGAGAATAAAATCGTAAAAAGAGAGAGTTCGTTAAAAAGAATTGAATTTTCTATTCCGGATTCATCGTGCTTCGACTACTATCTTTTGTAGACCTACTCAAAGGATGCGTTCCACGAAATTTCTATTAGATTTTCACAAGTCAAGACCCTAACTCTCTAGTTCCGTGGTACCGCTAATCGTTTTCATGTATGATAACACATTTTTTGTTAGCACGCCTACTAATGGCATAGACACTCATCGCCTGTGTATTTTGACTCCAAGAAACCACACGGAAAATAAAACTTTTTTTTACACATAAGTCATCAACCATTAATGACTGATTACAATTTTCACCTGTAATCAAAGTTGAACTTCAGTGATTACTGTTTCATTACAAGCTTAGATAGAGAATTAAAAGCAAAAAAGGAAATATGTAAAATTTTTGCTTTGTCGAAACATTCATATTTATTACAAAATTCCGTATTTTAGATATTCACCGATAATTCCTATTCTTATACTATTAAACAACCCATTGCAATTTTTAGTTTAGTAATTTTTAAACATTCTTCTACATTTATTTTTTGTAATTTAACACTTTCAAGCTTCTATTCTTTAAACGATAATGATATGCAAATGTAATTAAATTCTTGTAGAATTTGTATACTCAAAGTTTTTCGAATCTTCTAATACGATTGTTCTTCGCCTTAAAGCAGTATTTGTAAATACTATATAGTATCTATAAAATTTCACAATCGTTTGAAACTAAAATTTATACTTAGTCTAATAATGAAGTGGGACAAAGTTAAAAAAAAATTTTTTTAATATTTTAACGGAAAAAAGAAACAAAATAATAGATGGAATACCCTAAAATAAAATAAAACAACCATACTTAAGATAACAGAAATAATAAAACAAAGTGGAAATGTGTGGGCGTTTATCTTTGAACCAATGGTTCTGAAAATTGTGTTTACATTATTATCGTTCAAGGGAATTACTGAATAATTGTTTTAGATTTTCGGTACTTGATGGATATCGGTACTTGATTTTATTTTGTTCTGAAATATCAAAATTGTTTGATCAATCAGTTTCGGATGATTAATTTGAATTAACAACGTGTCTGAAAAGTGTACTTTCAAGAATATGTTTAAAAAAAATTGCTAAATAAATTTGAAGACATTCCTAAGTATCTAACAATTGCGTATTTGTGAACAAGTTCTGCCATCCAAGGATTAATCTACAAAACAATAATTTAAGAATGATACGCGTTATTTAATCGTCAGAATAAAAATAACAAAAACTGACAGTATTAACGAAATAAATAATTTGAAATTTTTATGTCCGTACCAAAAACCACTGCACGTACACACAAAAAAATAATCAAAATCCAAATTACGGAGAATTATTTGTCACACAACGGGTCTCCCACGATACACGCAAAGACGAGCAATGAAAAGTCCGAATGACACTGATTACATCCATTACAGAACGATCTTGTAAAACTTACGATATTTTCCTCTGCGGAGGAGCGCCGGCACCATTGTTCCAAAACAAAGAGACAAACCGACTCTCGTCGAGTGTTACGAACGGTTTCGGCTACTTGTCTCGGACTTTCTCCGGCGCTTTCACCGGCCTGCTCGAAGGAACAATCGAACGATAATCGTCTTACTATTTATACTATGTAAGCGAAATGCGAGCGGCCACTTAGCGCCTAACATCCGAAACTCTTTCACGTATCCGACCATCTGGCCGTAGGCTTCAAGAAGAACGAGGTAACGCGCGGAAAATCGAGCGACATGTGCATCATCGTCGTGGGATCCGGGCCGAGAAATTCTGAGCGAACCAGCGCGATGACGAATCACGAAACTCAACGAGATGATTTACGATCGATCGGCGCGGTGCCGGTCCCGGTCCCGGTCCCGCCCTGCGGCCAGATAAGATTAAGTAATGATGGTAATACGGAGGCGATGGAGGTACCGGTCCAGTTACTCTTCTTGTGGATTTCTTTTTCTCGCACGCTTCTTTAATGGCAAATCTGGCCTGTTTGTTATGTAAATTCGACCAGGATTGAAACTTTCTTGCGAAACAACTGGAGGCTGAGATTTTATCGACCATAATGCTTAATGCGAGAACGTGTTAAAGTTTCTTCCAAGAATACCAAGTTTTACTTCCTGTTCGGTTCTCACACCGCAAATCTGGTCTGTGTTTATTATGTAAACTCCAATAGAATTGGGATTTTGCACATCGCAATACTTGAGAAATTGTAAATTGTTATTATTAAATATTTTGTTTTCTTAGGTTTCAAAGTTGCATCAATTTCTTGGTTTTTAGTGATTATATAGCGTATGTTATTCTTGTCAGCAATTTGATTTAATAAGATTAGTAAAATAGAAATCTACAATTATTTTTTATTCCAACGAATAAAAATTGTATAATTTTCATTTGGATTTTATTCGGCCATAATTATCAATTATAAGATTTTTATGAGTTGACATAATGACATAATGACATAATGAAGAACCTCCCTTTAATACAGTAATACATAAAATATTTTTAAATAAATAAGAGTTTTACATTTCTTATTGGTAGTTAAAAGAAATTTTGTATTAAATTTCTACTTAAAGAATATATTAGATTGCAAATTAATCTATTACACCTATTATTACTTAATACATTAATTATTATATCATATCTCATAGTTTAAATTTGTTATTGCAGAAGATATTACTATATTGCTGACACACATATATTTACTATAAACGCATAAAGCCGAAAGACTGATAATTATAGCAATTGTTTTACTCGTAAATATGTAACACAATTGCGTGACCCAAATTGCTAATTTCCTTTAATTGGTCATGATAGTGGAACGTAATTTAAATATATAATACAATGAAATTTGAAGTGTTGCTTTGTTTATGCTATGAAAAAGAGAATCGCATTAAAAAAACAATGCCAGTTTCATTGTTTAAATTTTAGAATTTCATAATTCAATTGAGATAAAATGGCGCAATACGATCCAGACGAAGTCACGCATGATATAATAGTACGCCGGAGGCAGCTTTGATACGACCTTCGTCCCACGAATGTCATGAAGTACTATAGCAAGGTCCTCCGTATTGAAACTTTCTTCGGACACGACCTACCTCACACTTGTGTCTGCTTTTAACCACTTGAGACCTGTGTAGTCGAGAGGTCCTTCGACTTCTCGCCTCGGTTTACTCACTGCCTAACACCTGACGATACCCTCTAATAATACTGTCTTAATAGATTACTAATCGTATTATCCTCGGATCCAAATAAATAGTTATCTTTCAATTCTGTTCGATCTCCGACGTTCCGTTTAAGCGGATATCTGTTCCTGTGGAACTTTTATAAAACGTAACGTTACCCTTTGAGACTTCTTCAAAATACTATACTTCATTTAGACAGTGAATTAAACTACTTGTTAATTGTTTTCAATATTTCATGGGCCTGGGTTAGGTTTGGTCAGTTGAATAAAAGTGATCTACAACTATTTGTTGATTACAAGTTATTTTATGAATTTATGTTTATTGCAGTTGTAGGCTCTTTAAGGATTGCTTATAGTAGTATTCCATTCAATTGAATTCCTCTCATTTGAAAATATTTTATTGACCCATATTTACTAACAACTAGTTACTAACTTCTATTAGTTTATATCAGTTTCTTACAAGTAGTTCAATGTTCACATACTAACATTTAAATATTTTTACTGTATTGTATGTTCATTTCAAAATAAGTAATGCATATATGAACAACAATTCATAGAAACGTAGCTTATCTGACTTCCCTACAATAACTTTTTCTAAATTTCTAAAAGTACTTGTGTTTTATTAAGGAGTTAAAAAAATTAGTGTCTATATGACGCGTAAAGGAAATTTGAAGAAAATTGCAATTATCGGAATTTTTAATTTCCGCAAAAACTGAAATCGATTGATCCAATTTTTAAAAAGTTATTCTATTTAAAAAAATGCCGGAATATTAATTCTGGCCACTGCATATAATAAAGAAAATCAAACCATTCTTCGTTACACCTATTCCGATTACACCAATAAATCCTACTTACTCTGACATAAAAATTTGCAAACATTTTGATTCACTTAAAAATATTTTGTTAATGTTATCAAAACTGTTTCAGACATATTTTCCACGAGATCGAAGATCTTTTCGAGCGAAGCGAAAACGAACGAGAGGGGAAACGAAGTAAGAAACTTTCGCAGTCAGAAGCACCGTTAAAATCGCAAATTCCGATCGAGCCGTCTGTTATCTGTGTTATCGGGGACGATATACGTATACTGTACTATGGGCCGTTTCTCAAATACCGCCCCTCCCCCCCCCCCCCCGCTTTGCCCTACCGAGCGTCAAACCACAATAAAGGAAAAAGGAACCTGCATTGTCACGTAGGGCATGCAACGTCGGTCGAAAATGCGGCGGCTACAGACGCCTAGAGGAAGCTAGCTGATAGATAAATCGGCTGAGCAGCGAAGAACAGAGACGTGAGGACGCAACTCATTACGACAGCTGTCTTCGGTGTGGGAAAAATTCTCGGATACGGATCGGAGAACCGAAATCGAAACTCCGGAACTGCGGGAGATTCTGCTTTTGGGGAATTGCCAAAGATCTTAACTAAAGCGATCGTGTCGTTGATGTTAATTTTGTAATTGTTTCGAATAAGTGAATTAGAAGACCAACTGAGAATCAGTAACTAACAAGCCTGTAAGTTCATTTTTCAAAAATGTGAAAGCAAATTTTCGTTGCTCATAGGATAATTTAAGAGAACGAGTAAGAGTGAAAAAACATATTATATTTAGATTATTTAATGGTGTACTTTCCAGCTTTGTTACAAAAAGCCAGTTTAACTTACATTTCTCATTTCTTTAGTTTACGGAAGTATATTCTTTTTATGAAATTTTTATCTTCTTGAGGAAAATACGAAGAAGTAATAATTTAATAGCAATATTTAACACATTAAATGCCGTGTCGGTCGCCGATGACCGACGATACAAGTTTAGTACGTCTATATTAAAAATTGAAAAACTGTGACCTTGCGTTTTGCTTACCGCTCAATTGTATCGAATGGCGTAAACGTAAAGGTAAACAAAGTAGGCACGGCGCTTAACATGTTAAATATAATTAATAAGTAGACTGAGGATTTCTATGCAAAATAAAAATTTTCAGCATTCGTTGCAATGCTCATATTTTTAATTTACGATTATTGAGATTGGGAAGTTACACCCAAGATGAATTATACTAAATTAATTTATTCTATTATATATATATATATAAAATTCTATATTATATATATACTAAATTCTAAATTCTATTCTGAAATTTAACAAATTTATTTCCTTGGGTACATATATATTATTTAAAAAATTACTAAAAATTTTGATAGACACATACTTGTTATTTTTATAAACTAATTTAAAATAACCACTTTTAGTACTCCGTAAAACTAGTGTTAAATTCTTTAAATGTTTGTATTGTTTTGCAGTTGATCTACTCATTCTTGTCTTAACTGCATAAAATCTGCAAGCTATTAACACATTACTTACCAAAAGCCTATTACTATGATTCTCAATGACTATTCTATACATATAAAAAAGATGCTTAAAAATCTTCTTTCAAAAAATAATTCAAGACGAAATAATTGGATTACATTCTTAAGAGTTCATTGTTACTTCGTATAAAAAATTGCAATTGCCGTTGAATAATTCTTTAAGAAATACCCGGTTGTAAAATCTATTAAACAGTTGCTTGTAACTAATGTGTTAAGACTTTGCTTTACTCGTGGAACTGCTTAAATACCTTAGTGCAATCGTCACGTTAACCACTTAGTTTCTAGAAACATTAGTTTTATAAGTTTGTGGATTTAGACGAAACTGATTAATAAAAATATTGAGACCGTAGAATAAACCCCTAAGTAATTGAATTTTTATTAATAATATGTGTACAAGTTTTATAAGTGAATATCGAGGACTTGGTTTTGTGAGAGTGAGAATACAGGCAAGACTCAGTCTGAAGAATTGTTGAGTAAGTTTTATTATTTGAAAAGAGATAATAAGGACCTAAATATTGTATAATAAATATTCATCCCTAGGCGTAGAATAATAGTTTGTAGAAGAGATTCTACTGTAGCAAGTATTTCTTATTCCTCGAAATAGCAAAAGTTTTTGCGAATCGAAGAGTTTCCATCAGCATTGAGAATGAAACTCTCTCGAAAAGAGCTTGACTAACGGTATCTAAGGGATCGTACTATGAAACTTTAATGGAGTAATAAAATTCTGCATAATCATCGTATTCTCTCATAATCACTCACTATTCTTCAATTCTGAAAGGACCACACCCCCGTCGCAGTTAATAAACCCAAATGTATGCGAAAGCTTCCCTCCATGAGCAATAATGAAATATGAACGGCAATCTTTCGACGTTCCTGCCTTTAATCTCGTTCTGCGTGAAAAATGTGTTTTATAAATTTCACCGGATAATCGGCCGAATTGTTAAACGCCGGCGTCGAGGTTCACGCCGTGAAACGTGGTCCAAGTTCAGGCAAGGGTCTCTCTCACAACCTTGGAGCAACATATGGTCCACGAGCGAGGAGCATCGTTCATTGGACGACACGTAGACTCGTAATCTTGCTATTTATCACAGGATGCGAGAGGGGAAGTCGAATAAGAAGGGGCAAAGTGTTTCCTTCATTTTCGTTTTGGACTAACGCGCATTGGAAAAAACGAGTTTAAAGAAAACGATAGCCAAAACCATCCCCTCGGAATAATCTCGCGTTTAAACTGCGCATGTCATGCATTTACTGCATATACAATTTACTATAATTTCATATAATAACTATTACAAATTTTAATAAGCTACATGTGTTATTTTATTTAGTCTCCAATTCAATTCTTAAGCCATTAAGTGTTTTATTTAATTTAGAAAGTGTGCATCTGCGTACTTATATAAATATTTTCAAGCTATGACGATTACGTCATAGTATGCATTTGGGTTGTTAATTATTTTTAAGCCACGACGAGTACACTTGACAAAAGCAGAGCACGTGCACTTACTTTAAAACTGAAAGAAATTATAATAGAATAACTTCTATTCTATTTTTGTTGTATAATTTATATTTTACAGTTTATTAACGTTATTTACACAATTTGAAATCTGATTAATTCAAATTGTTAAAAACTATTGAAAAAAAAAAATTTGAATTTAAGAACGTAATTTATTTTTAAAGAAGAGAAGGATATCAGTGTTTATTGATTGTTGCACTTTGATAATTATCTTAATCGTTGCGTTTTGTTTATTAAACTTTAGTTTATCATAATTCTGAAATATGTTAAACTTTCGCGTATTTTTCATATTTTACCTAAATTTTACTTTAAATAGCAAAAGCGGATTTTGCTTTCACGTAACGAGCATAATCGTCGTTAACAAAACATTGAATGGCTCAATGGAATATACTAATTTCTTTAAATGTCAATGTAAATATTCATAGTTGCATGCAGATTCACTACCTACATATATCTTACACATGCATTCGTAAATATATCTTAGATAACTGCATACGAATCTTGCATAAACTCTGTTCTTGCAGGATACTTATTTAAAAGTACAAATATAAATAAAATGGCATTTTTTTAAAATGTATTTGGAAATAGAAAGCTTGCTATGTATTATTTATCTGCTTTGACTTGTTAACTTCTTAGATGAACTTTAGCTATTTTTTTTTATTGTTTTGCAATTATAATGACAGTTTTTGATTATACTTTCATGAACGTAAGAAAACGTTGATTAACCGGTTGACGACAGACCTGAATGTGTTTGACTTACATTATGTTATATGAAGTTCTTTCTTAAAAAATATTCTATGTTCACACTAAAAGACCAAGTCATAAATAGTAATAAATTGTAATAAGTAATAAATTTTTTCCAAAAAACTTTCAAAGATTATGCAAAATAAAAGTATAATGACATAAAAGTCATAAGTGACCTTTACAAGGTTTTTAGTTAAATTTGTCGTGTGAGTGAATGTTGAATGCAGAAACACGAAGACTATAGTATGTTCTAAATAATAGCGTTATAATTACAAACAGATGAGAATAGAAAAAGAAAAATACTAATTTTAAACGTATTAATCAGGTTACGAAGATATTGCTTCTGCAACAAATGCTATCGCATGCACATTCTGCAAGCAAGTATCGAAACGTTAAGAATTTTGGAAACTCGTAGATAATATCATATAAATTACTTACTCTGTGTAACGTAGTTCTTCGTACTTTCCAGCTGTTCGTCAAACATAAATTAAGTCGAAAGGATGGCCGCTCCCCATAACTCACACGTAAGCTCAGTATCTGATATTTTGAATTTTATTTACTAGATTTCGTTACAGCTTCGAATTTCATTATCGAGGAGGTACAAATATAAATGACTCTTTCTTTTTGTCTCATAAATATGTTAAAAGAATATTTTCGTAAAATAATGAGCAGTTGTACTTCGTCGTACAAACACTTACAATAACCGCATTTGCCAGAAAATCAGGAAAAGAAACGATATATTTTCTTCCGCTTACAAAATGGAATCAAGGATAGGAGAGATTATAATCCAAAGAGAAAGCCATAGAGAAAGTCCTGATCTGGATATTAATTATTTATTAATTAGCTAATATTCTGAAAACGTATGAACATTTGTACATGTGTTTTGTATCATGAGGTACTTGTGTATGGCATTCGTCAAATATTACGTAATAAACACGATTTCGACGCGTACACAGACACACGAGCTGTAAACCTGTGCCCGTATACAAGTCTACGTGCGCCTACATAAGTCGATCGTTACACTTTTTCTATCGTTTTCCTTTCTTCCCTTTTGTTACCTTTCATTTTGTGGCGGCAGTGAACTCCTCTCGAAAGGACAAATAGACGTTCTATATAAATAAACCGATAGTAGAACCGGAGCAAGCACGCTTCTTTCATTCTTAAAATCTCCATTTTCCCTGTCCGATTTTTGCGCACGGATCGATCGTCTCGATTTTCGAGTCGTTACTGGATGGCTTTCGGTGACGTTATTCGGCAACGAGCTATATGAATATCTTATACGTATATCGTAGTGTTACGCGGATTATTACGTGACTAATTCCTTTGACGCAGAAGTTCATCATCGAGCGCGAAAAGATCTCGCAACTGCAATTTTCGCTTATGAAATTAAAACAGTTGTTATTGTCATTTCACTCGTTTGCCGCAACAATAACACAATTCCGAATCTGTGATTTTTGAGTTATTGCTATAAGAACAATCCCCGAGGGATTCAATACATTTGTCCCGATTAAATATTTTGTTATAACTAGATTGCAGATCTTTATGCAGTTTCCCACTCTCATAGTGGATGTTTTAAAAATTGAATTGAAAAAAAGATCTTTTTGCCAGATTGAAATATTCATCGTAGGAAAACTAAACTAAGAATGTTAATATAGTTTAATAATATAGATGCTTTCTTGTACATGTATATCATAAATTTGTGGATGTTGTAAATGTAAAAAGATCCTGTGTATAGTTTTAACTAGACTGCGAGTTTTTATGCAAAATACAAATTGTCTGCATTAATTTCCAGCTATAGAAGCTGCATAGATCATTAATATCCTTTCTTAATAATTAGAATAAGCTACGAATAATACAACAGTACATTTCAATTCTTGCAATGTCTTACTATTTCTCATTTGATCTATCCATCCTTGCTATAAATGCATAAAATCCATAGTCTAGTTATAACAATTTGAAATTCTAATCATCTTAGAATTTATTCAAAAATACTTGAAATCAAGGTTCAAGAATCTATCATTTCTAAGTTATGATATTGTTACAGCAAATTAATCAACCATTACGAAATTCTTTAAATTCAATCTAATAAAAAAATGAATGGCAAAAGAAAAATTGGAAACTTCGATATTTTTCGACGTTTATGGTCAATTTTTAATAATTGAAAGTAAAAAGTAATAATGAGTTATAAGAGGTTGCACAACATTTTGAAACACCAAATGTTCTTTTAAAAAAATAAATTATTAAAATCCGATACCTCTTGGTATAATTGGACAATTCACTATGTGTTGCAAAGAACCTTCCAAAGAGATTTTGACTGGGTAACAATGCGTTATGGAGATCCGTAAGCGCAACGATGATAAAAATTCTGCTCCAGAGTGTTTTTAAAAAATGCATACGCTTTTTTGTTTATGTAGATCTCGATTGTCGCATCGATTCACGCGTGAACATTGAAAAATTTCTCCACGAGGGTTGTTTTACGTTGAATACGCGGCAGGAGACAGTGAATCCGCCAGCTGCGCACCTCGTTGATTGGCTTACCACTTACAATTAATATCCTAGAATTTAAATATATATATATAATATATATAGATTCATTTATTTATATATTTATACCAAAAAACATTCGTTCACAACGAATTAGAAAACATAAAAATTTAGCTAGGAGACGCATAGTACAATATAGTGGACTACACCTAACACCATTTTACTCTTGATTTATTTCTATCCGTTCGAAGCCGTCCGTTCTCCCGCGTCTCCACCACCTTACTCTCTCTCTCTCTCTCTCTTTCTCTCTGGTTCTTTCTCTCTCGTTCTCTTTCTCTCTCTCTCTCTCACTCTCTCTATCATCATTCTCATCGTCATGCTCTCATCGTCTTAATAAATCGTAGATAAATCGCATCAATATATTGCTTCGTCATCAGGTAGATGTTGCCTAAGCCTAACAATGAATATCTCGCCCGTATTACGCGGGGCGAACGATCGAGCGAGCTACCAAATAGTATGAGAAATCATCGTCTGTATCTCTCGAATGCCCTCGTTGTATCAACGCACGATCGTCGATCGTTGTGCACCGCGTAATTTGCGATTCGCCATTGATCCGCCTTTAGTTCGCGTGAGGCTGCCGGCAACGTTTCTCTCGATCCGCCTTGGAACGAATCCTTCAGCGAGACCCTCGATCAGAACGTCCGGAACAGACGTTTCCAGTCGGGATTAAGAGATTGGCGAACCGAATGTTCCGGGAGGGATCGGCGAAGTCACTCGCGAACCGAGCGAGCGATTCTGTTCACAGAGTGCGCAACAATTTCCTAAATTACAGAATGCCCAAGGTTTACGAGTGCGCGACGAGAGGCTGGCGTTTCGGGGGAGGAATTACTCTTCTGCGAGGGGGTTCAGGGGGTTAAAAGGGAGGAAGGGGGCTTGACGGGGGGCGTGGACCACGACGGAATGGATCCCGGCGAACAGGGTGATGATGCGCGAAACGATTCGCCCCGTGTTCCGAGGGATATATTATTCCGCGGAGTCACGCACGCCGCGCCGATTGCGCTCTGCCATTAAAATGAAACTGACCGACAACTGAACGGCGAACCCGCATTTCGTATGAACAATATGAGAACGCAAAGCATCGGGCATTGTTCGCGCGAGCGTGAGTTCGATCCCGAGAGCCGAAGGAACGCGCGACGGGGATAGCCGTTCGAACAATTCGCACGGTTATTCATAAATTATCCGAGATCATCCTACTACGTGCGTACAGAACGATACATCAGCTTTTGTCAATCTGAATAGAGTTTGCTTAAGGAAATTAAGTGTTGAGCAGTATCACGTTTACTCAATTTTACGGTAAAAATTTACCGATGTACAGGATGATTCACTTAGGAGTGTATTCAAAGATAATGTCGCCACTTCCAGTTCATAGATGCACGCACACAGTTATCTCCGCTGCAGTAGTCATCGTCGTCTACCTACCAATACCAACGACGAAAAAGGGATATCGGACTCTGAGCCGACACTTAAATGTAGCTTAAGAAAACGCGTTTCTTGCTGTGATGTTTTGTTTATAACTTCGAGTACACTATCCAGTGAATTAACCTATAATTTTAGATGTACTATATAATTTACGACCGAAAACTTGAAATCCTTCAAAGAAGATAAAGAAATTTCATGTTTGCTATTGTCGTACAGTACAAAAATTTTGTTGGGCTCATGAGAGACCCCAGAATACCATTGCAGTATTAAGTTATCGAGTCTGCTAATTCATTTGTCACACGTTGACAAGAATGAAAAAAATGTCAGAAAATAAAACTAATTTGGTTAATGATATTATTGTGATTGCTGCTTTTTACATCCAAAGAATTCCGATAAAATTTAATTTGTTCGAATAAACTGCAACCAAAATAAATTTTTAAACTGGTGAAAAAAATAGACTGTTAACACGTTGACTGCCACGTCGTGTCGGTTGTATATGGATGACATAATTCTTGATTGACCCTTAACACGTCGATCGCCCACTCAGCGACCACAAAATTGGGTAAAATTAAAGCAATTTATTTTATAAAATAGAGGCGGAGAAGTTAAAATTTATGATGTTAATTACTTTCTTGATCCTCTTACATTTCATAGATAATACGAAAATGAAGCACACTCTATCACTGCAAAAATATTAATTTTTCCGCGTTAAAAATTAATGTTTGCCTTAATATGGTAACGTAAACCGAGATCCATTATAAATTTGTAGGATTTAAGTAAACTGAAATCGTGACCACGGTAAAAAACTTTGCAATGGCGGCATCATTTAACTAAATTATTCTGATTGTATGCAATTTCTCGAGGTGATGGGGCAGTCAACGTGATAACGCTTTGACTGTCAATCTAGCAACTTCAAAAATTACATAAAATCAATGTAATTTACAGTAAGAGATAAAATAAGTAGTGCCACAGTATGAAGAAATTAATTTTTTAACCATGTGATGACTAATGTTATCTGCAATCCTGCTAAGTGAGCATTTGTAATTTATAAACTTCAATACTTTATACAAAAATGATGAGAATTCAGTGTAGTTAAGACTTTTATTTAACACATTGAATTCCACGGCGGTTATATGTGAGTGACACAATTCATCCTCCACTTTCAAAAATTAATCTTTGTCCTAATATATTCTTGCAAACCAGATTTTATTAGACTTTGTAATATCTGAAAGGATCAAAGGAGTAATCAACGTGATAAATTTCTTTAAACAAACTTTGATTTTTTAGGACTATTCAGGGGCTATTCACTTCGGTATTCTAGGTTTTTACTTCATAAAACACGATTTGAGTCATGGAACTGAATTAGATTTGAAACCTTACCTAAATTTACACCAGAGTTTCGAAAATATGATTTAAAAAAATGTGACTTCAATACAAAAATAATTCCATTTTTTTATATAGCAACAAACATTTTTCCAATTTCTATTAATAATGATTAAAAATAAAGTTTAACATTACAATATTTTATATTAAATCTAATTTAAAATTATTCAAATATAAAATCAATTTAAATAATTGTTCATCTAAATTACTGAGGAATTAATAATGTAAATGGGTGCCAATAATGAAGGTCTGTTTTTGAAATAACAGTTGAAAAATTAAAATGAATACTAGTGAGCATATTTTCAATCTGTTTGTATTTTGTATGAATATACACGGAAAAATTAATCTTTAAATCTGCAACAATAACTTCGTTAGTCATATGTATGTATGTGTGATATGAAAATCAACGTGTTAATAAGATATATTTTTCATTGTTTTGAGAAATTATCAATATATCGATATATCTGCCAAAATTAGAAAATTAAAATTCCAAAAATATACAGTGAAATCGCATAGTCAACTCATAAAAATAGATTTCTAACATAGTTTATAATGTTGCTAATTTAAAATGATTTAAAATTAAGCGAGATAAGTCAAATACAACATTCTTATCATTTCCTCTATTACAGCTAACTACGAATATGGTAATGTAACAAACTAATTTAGTATACTTCTGACATGAGTAGACTGTGGATTTTATGCATTTATGACAAAACAAAAATATTCGTCAAAAGAATTTAATATTATTGATATATTATTTGTAACCTTTTACAAATTATTAAAAAAACTATTTCTATTCAACTCTTTTCTGACAATTGATTCAAATAATTTTGCTTTTCATACAGATTCACAATCTAGATATGCATTTTGAAAAAACTGATCTTTGCTGTTCAAAAGTTGATGTATCATTGAATATAAACTGAACAATATATATCTCACATAAAAACCAAATTACGTTACGTTTGATTAAACAAAACGAGTCAACCAAACTGTCCGAGATAGGTTGCGTAAAGTGTAAAGAACGTAAGAGAAAGGAAACGATCAAATGAAAAAAATAAAGAGTTCTTGTATGTCTGGGAAATAAAATATATTTATAAAAACAAAATTAAACGCGTATAAAATAATACAGATCGTAAATATTATACTTTTCGTCATCATAGGTTTCTTTTTTATTCTCTAATCTTCACTCTCACTCACAATCTCTCTCTCTCTCTCTCTCTCTCTCTCTCTCTCTCTCTCTCTCTCGCTCTCTCTCTCTCTCTTGTTCCTGCGTCATCGTAAAGTCAGATGTATAGCAAATACCACAAAGAGAAACATGTTCATATACACAAGAAGGAGAATCGGAAACCGCGTGCCGTCGCACTAAACAATAAATGTTACACATGTTCAATTATTTGTTGATTTCACGTCGGACTATTCGAACACGCGTTCTCTTTTCGAACAGGCTATCATCGCCGCGCGATAAAACTCCATCCTCTTCTCACATCTCAGCTTTTTCTCCATCGCACTTTACGATATATTTGTATACATATAATATATACTATATATATATATATATATATATATATATATATATATATATATAATATATAGTACCGACTCTCTCCGTCTTTCACATGAATACCCACTCACATCTTCATACGCACAGCCAACAATCGCGCGCGCGCACACACACACACATACACATGCTCTCGAGTACTTAGATGTTTACAAATTTGTCTCTCTCAACACACATTATTATGGCACAAAACGAGGAATGGGCGTACACGGAAATACTTGTCGTTACCAGATAAGAATTCCATCGACTATCTCTTTCTTTCGTTACCTGTCTGATTTTCACCCCTCTCTCTCTCTCTCTCTCTCTCTCTCTCTCTCTCTCTCTCTTTCTCTCACTCGAAAAACGCATTCGCTCCGCTACTATCGCTCGAGAATTATTAGTTATAATCTTTATCATAGATCTCTCTCAACTATGTCTCATCTTCTGTTGAAATGCCCGCGAAATTAGAATCACACGTGAAGGGGAAGCACACAAAGTTCTATTACATCTCATCGTTTGATCGCCTACTCTTTCACTTCCACTCTCACTCTCACTCTCATTCTCACTCTCTCTCTCTCTTCTTTTTGGCACAACCAATGATAGTTTGGTACCGTGTGTATATAAATATATACACATATGTATACATAATATTTATATATATAATAATAATTTAGCACTCGCGTGCCGGAACAATTATTTTACACTTAGAAACACGCTCTCGCACCAAAACGCGCTCACGGAACGAGTGAAAAATACCAACGATGCGCGCCTTTTTGTAATAATAATTAATAATAATAATTATATCCATAATATATAATAATAATAATAATAATACAAGAAACAAGTGGGACGCAGCTTCTCTAAAAACAAGTTTACAAAAAATAGTATTCGCCGCTTCGTCGTCGCTTCGCGAAAAATACATTTTTCGCGAATAAATGCCCAAGTAGATTGATTTTTCGTAACGCGATTACTTTATCATTCTCGCCCTTCATCTATTTACCTATCTATCTATCTCTGTCTCTCTTTCGCCACAAGCCCGAAGAACATAAACGCGCAATATTTTCTTTCTCATTATTTCTCTTCTCCTCTCTCATTTCATCTCACACACCTTCTCTCTCCTAAACGCGTTCGCAAGACGAATGTCTGACAATGATATGACTATCGGAAATATGTATATTTACGATCGCTCTCACTCTCGCTCCTGTAATCGACGCACCGTTTACTTTCTTTCTTCCTTCTTTTTTTCGACCTCTATCCTTTAACTTTACTTTTATTTAATAATAAAACTGAGTGTACAGTAATACTGTTTGATATGTCTCTAAAACTTACATCCATCTCTACGGCCCCTTCTATCGTCTCATTCTCCCATTCTCCCATTCTCTCATTCTCTCTCTCTTTCTCGTTTACATTAGATCCTATATGTTAAATGCTCTAATACACGACCGGCGGGCGACTCGAGGAACTTACGGGCAACAATAAAGAGGAAAGAGAATATATTATATTTCCGACTTTCTTCTTTATTTACTGGCTAATTTGAGAACGAGTGTAAAGATCACCAGGAATGTTCGTGTAACAAGAATAAATATCGTTTAGCGGATGGAATGTTCGAAATACTGTTTTATTTCGGAATAATGGGGGAAAAGATTTTCTTCTGGACTTTCGGTTGATTTTTATAATATAAAAACAAACAACAATCGAAGTACGTCGTTCCGCTCGCACAGGTGGGCGCTCCCTACATTCTCTCTCTCTCTCTCTCTCTCTCTCTCTCTCTCTCTCTCTCTTTAATAACATTATTATTATTGCATTGGCTCTTTCATCTTTTCTTTCTTCCTTTCATTCATCGTTAAATTCCTGAACTCTGAGGTAGTCTGTTCTGGGTGTCATATTACGTAGTAAGAATGGCAAGAGTGCTAGATAATTTATCGTCTTTTTGCTCGCTTTCACGTATTATTTCCTCGTCACTTTTATACGAGACTACTTAAAAAAAAAAAGAAAAGAAAACTCGTGAAAGGACGTCTTACGTGTCTGTACGTGTGTATCATGTGTGTGACTACTTCGTTCAAATACGCTGCAATCATATGTACAATTCAGTTCGCACGGCTCAAAATAATTGAAGGGTGACACGTTCAAAAATGTTATCACACCGAAAATATTTTGCATTGTGCGATGCACCAATTTTTACCGAATAAATGCCGATTTCGAAAACGAGGATCCCCTTCAATCATTTTGAGTGGTACGCGTTTGTAAACGGACCTCGACCCCCAACTAATCGATACGAAGAAACAAGGAACATTGTTTAAAATGTAACAAAAAAGAAAACGATCACACTTGTCGCAGTATATTTTACAAATTATCAACAGATTCTTTCGCAATGAGTTTACAAATAATCAAACGATTCATTCACGATGAGTTTACATATAATCAAACAGTTCTTCCATGATGAATTTACAAATAATCAAATGATTGTTTTACGAACTGACAATAATCGAAAGAAAGTTTTTATTCGAGAAATAATTAGGCGACGGAACAATTACCGAAAATCTAAGGAAAAGAATAACCAGTTGTAATAATTTCGCACAAAAATTTTGCTACAGCGAGGTCAACGTTTATTTTGCATTGCGGTGCGTGTGTGGGTCGGTAGGTGCGTGTGTACGTGTGTATAAATGCGTGTAACAAGCTGTGCGAAGCTCGAAGGGAAATTCGCTCGTGTCGCGAGAGAAGAGAGACCCGTTCCTATGCTCGATGATCGGCTTGTTTCGCGCTCCGCGGGTAATTAATCGAGCATTAATTGATCGTACGTCACGGTGCCGCGCAATTAGATGCACCACGCTGCGCGGGATACCAGAACGATTATAAATTGATCGAACGAATTACGGCCGAATCAATCGCGACGCGTTCGCGCGTAAATTCGAAACGATGAGCGAAACACTCCGGAATTGCAAACGTTACCGCGAGGAATTTGAAAAAAATTGAGCGTTCGGAACATCGTAATTGTGAGTGAAAATCAATCAGTGTTTCTGTTAATATGCGTTATTCGTCTAAAGTAAAATTCTGCTACTTCATTTGGAAATACGACACGAGCAAGATTCATTCCGGGCAACGTACAATTCGGAACTTAGGTTATCTTATAATTTAAACAAAATGAGAAAAGACGCCACGATGTGATGAGAAACGATTCTTGTGACGACAAATGAAATGTAATGAATTTTTTCGTGGAATGTTACCGAGAGGTTCGTCGTTGAATTGAAAATTAAATAGATCTAACCATCGAAGAACGTGTACACCTATCAAACAATTTGTAAAATTAATATGTACAGTAACAAGACAAACGGAAAAAAGGTAACGCTAAACATCTTATTATTCGAATGATGATAATACTAGAAGTTAGAGTTTCCCACGTTTCCGCCGTCGCGTCTTTTCACAATTACTTATCAATCGTTTTCTTTTTTCTTTACGATCGTTTCCTTCGACAATGTACGCTATATACGCTATAAAATACGAGTATTATGCATACATTTCATAATCACTTTCTAGACGATATTCAATTGAGTTCAATTAATTACAGTGATAATAATTAGAATAATTATACGCCTATACATTTAACATATTTTGTACAATTGATAAGCTTCGAAGGTTCCAACGTCGCATTAGAAATTTCCATTGCGCGTTTTCGGAGTTATTATCGTTCGAGAGTGTGTGTGATTTTTATAGTGAGAATGAAAAGGATATTCGAACCATCATGGCGGGTTGCGTTTTGGAACGGAAATCGCGATCCGTCGAGACGAGCAATTGCCAAACGAAACAAAAAAAAACAAGACGTTCCGTTGCCAATTTTTCACGATCGACTCCGCGTATCGCGACTTACGATGTATAATCGAGAATCGATCGGCTGTTTACCGCGTGTGTGTTTCTGTGTGTGAATGTGTATTCGATTGAAAACCGATTGATCGTACGCGACGCGAAAAAATAACTGAAAACAAATTTCGAATATCCTGCCACGCGTGGCCATTCTACACACACCGAATCTGCTCTCGTTGGAACGTGTAAAAAATATCATCTCGATTCAATAGTCCCGAGTTGGCCATTCAAATAAATATTACGCAGTTGAGCAAAACACGCCAATATGCTTTCCGAGCACCATCGCTCTTCACTGACTTGCAAGGTTCACGAGAAAAATTTTCATCTCTTAAATAACAACGATCAACCGATGAACTGCTTAGAGGAAAAAAAACGAACGTAATACTTTCTTCTGTACAAAACGAAAACAACGGCATGAAGGGATGGTTTTATCGTCCTCTTGTCGATCCAGATGTTGATTCGAGAAGGATTTCGTACCGGTTAGTAAAAATCGAGTGACAAAGGTATTTCGGGCTGCCCTAACCGAGAACTATATAATAAATACAAATTTGATCACGTTCGAGCGGGTATACGCACGCGAGTCCCACAGTGTTTATGATTGATAATGCGCGAATTATCGATTTCGGCGGGTCGCGTTCTCGCGGGTGTGTACGATCTCACCTTTCGATAAACAAACACTGAAGACCAGGGCGAAGATCATCGAATAACGGCCGGGTTCCTCGACGATGATGCACGTCCCTCCGAACTTTAGAAATCACGCCCGCAAATGGAGGTTGTGGTTGTTGGATTTCTTTCTGTGAGTCTCGAGGTGCTTCATCATGTGGTCCTTCCTGATGAATCCCTTGCCGCAATTATCACAGGCGTACGGCTTTTCGCCAGTGTGGAGGCACATGTGCCGCCTGAGGTCAGTTTTGTGGTTGAACTGCTTCGGGCATATCTCGCACTTGTACGGCTTGTCACCGGCGTGCTTCTGCAAGTGCTCCGCGTGCAGGTACTCGAGAGGGAACCTCTTGCCGCACTGATTGCATTTGAACGGCTTGTCGCCGGAGTGGAAGCTCTTATTGTGTTGCGTCAGGTAGCAAGCCTTGTTGAATACCTTGTCGCACTCGATGCACTTGTGAAAGCCGTCCTGGGAAATGTAGTGCGAGCCGGTGTTCGTGCTGGTCACCTGATGCTCCTTCGTGACCACGCTGTTGCCTTTCGATTTGTAATTCTTCTCGAATTGTCTACCGACGTTTGGATTCAGCTCCTCCTTCGCTTGGATCAGCTGCGGTAGATTGTTGTTCGCCTCGAGATTATCTCGGGCCAGGTGATGATGGAGCGGATGATGAGACATACGATGCGTCTGGATCTCGTACTGTTTGATGATCATGCCGTCGGTGTTCGGCTGCATATCCATGTCCATGTTGGTCAAGGACTCGTACCTCGGCGGAGAGCTTCTGTACGGATCGTAGTTTGATCCAGGCGAATCGAATGATCTATCTTGAGGAGACCCGTTCTCCTCCGGACTTAGCCCCCCCACGTTAACGGCCTGAGGTTGGTTCTGGCCAATTAAAAACCCGGTTACGTTGAATTGAGTGAAACTCGGTAAGGGCCTTTGGTGGTTACTGAAGGTCCCGAAACCAGGTAAAACATCCTGGGACAGTTGCTGCTGGTGATGTTGCTGCTGCTGCTGCTGCTGCTGCTGAGCGTGTTGATGTTGAGATTGACCGTTGAGTGTTAACGGCATCTCATTACCAGTAGTAGTTAGCTGGATGGTGATAGACTCCAGCAGGCCCGGGATGTTGGTAGTAGTTGTAACGTGGGGGGGCAAGGCGTTTGGGTACGGCTGATGAGGCATCGTAGTACCCCCCATCGCCGTGGGCGAAGCCATTGCTGGGTGGACCGAGCCCGGCGTTATGGGAGACGGCGAACTCATGTGGTGCGGGTGGGACGAGCCCATTGGCGAAGGCGAACTCAGGTGGGGCGCCGGTGGCGGGTGCATGGGTGACATGGGCGAACTCATGGGATGGTGGACCGGAAGCTGGCCCGACGGCGAACCCATTGGCAGGTGATGAAGTTGCTGCTGCTGTTGCTGCTGCTGGTGGCCCAGCTGAGGGGATGGGGAACTCATTTGTTGCTGATGGTGGACCGCCATTGGTGATTGAGCCGGGGAATTGAGCGGCGGCACCATTGTGGAGCCCAAGTGGACTCCCGAAGACGGTTGTTGCTGTTGTTGCGATAGGGCCGCCGCCGAAGATTCGCTGCTGCTGCTGCTGTTGCTGTTGTTGGAATTGTTGTTGCTGTAGAGACTGGTGGTGGTGGGCGTGTGAAGCAGGCCCCTCGCTGCCTCTCCCGAGGGACCTGCCATCAAGTTTGGGGGACTCCCGGAAGCAGATAATTCTGGTGATCTCGGTGGCCCCCCGCTCCTACCACTCCCCGGATGATTATCTCTACCGGGATGGTGATGAGCGCTGATAGGCAGGTTCGCAGGATCAGGTTGATTGCTCTGCTTAACCGCGTTCTTATGCAGCGTGGTATTGTAGTGCCTTTTCAGATGGCCCGAACTGGTGAACCACTTGTTGCACGCGGTGCAGTTGTAGGTCTTTGGTCGCCGCGCCTCATTACTTTTCCACGATTGATTCGCCAAGGGTGGAGGTTTAGGTGGTTGTTGCAGAAGACCTCCGGGCATCTGATGTCCAGGCATCGGCTGTGTGCTTGTAATGATAGGAGAACCTGGATGACGCGGGGGCTCTACAGGCATATGCTGCCCGCGCATAAATTGACCTTGATCCGGCAACGGTGAGACACTGTCCATCGGACCCATTGGCGATAACCCTGGATGATAATCATGAGGCTGAGCGGCCGGTGGCCAACCGAGCATAGAACTCACCGAATGCGGTCCTGCTCTTTGCTGCTGTTGATGCTGTTGTTGCAACACCTGCTGCTGATGTAACTGCATTTGCAGTTCCTGTTGTTGTTGTTGATGCAACCTCATCAGTTCTTCCTCATACCTATGAGTTTGAACTTTATGGGAATCCAAATCAAGAATCTCGGCTTGTTCCTCGGGCTCCTGCTTCACTTCTGTCTTAATTTGTCCTCCATTATAATCGTAGCCAGATTGTTGCTGTTGGCCGGGCTGCGACGGCGACGTGTGCAACGATTGCTGCTGCTGTTGTTGATTCTGCTGCTGAGGACTACCCCGCAGCTGCTGGTATTGATGTGGCCCCGGGTATCCACTAGGTGAATTCGAATGATTTGTCCTTACGTGTTCACCAAGTTGATTCGCGTCCTCGTACACCGCACCGCACTTATCACACTGAATAGGTGGGCTTCTTGGACTAGTGGAACTGACCGAGCTGGTGCGTTCCGGAGCAAAATGTTGCTGATGCTGGTACGGATGGTAGCGCGAATAACCGCCACTGCCGACACCACCACCACCACTGCCGCCGCCATTGTTCTGCGTCTCTTCTCGCGGCGGAGAGTAATGATGGGGTAAGATATAGGCCGGCTCGTTCTGCATAAAATAGTTCGGCTCGCCGAATATCGGCGTCTGAAAATGATTGTAACTGTGACCAGCAGATTGTTGCTGCTGCTGTTGTTGTTGCTGCTGCGAAGAGGAAGGGTCTTGCGAGGGCGGCCTCGAGGAAGACTCGCTCGAGTCCGCCGGCGCAGTCACGCTGTCGCGTTTAACGCCCACGTGGCTGTTGTGATTGCCTGCCTTGCTATTGTTGTTGTTACTCTCCTCTTGCTGCGCTTGGCTCGCCCACTGACTCAGCAGGTTTTCCTGGTGGTACCGCAGGTGCACTTCAAGACTTTTATCGCTTTCAAAGTAAAGGCCGCAGTCCTTGCAATGATGCTCCGGATTCGAACTGCCGCCCACGCACTGTTGCTGCTGTTGCTGGTGCTCGACACTCGTCATCTCACTCATATTGTCTCTCTCGCTCTTTCTCCCGCGCTTGACACGCCCGCTTTATTTCCCGTGAAAAGAAAGCACCGCGCGCGCGAGCTTTGTCTCTTTCTGTCGCCGCGAACACAGCACTTGTCCGACAGACAAAGACGGGCCAAAGACGACGATCGACGCACCTCACACAACCGAAATTATTTTACAACACATAGGGTTGTTACGCGCGTGGCCGCGCTCGCGCGAGAGCGCGGAGTTCCCCGGTAAAGCAGTCTATCCTCCGCGATTCGCGCGATTTTTTTTCGATTTTCTCAATTTTTACTTCACTTACCGGATTTCGATAACAACCGAATACAGAGAGAAAATCGCAACCCGTTACGGAGCTGTTGATCGGAGCAGGAACACGTGCGTCATGAAGCGACGTCTCGCGCCTCCCTCCTTTCAGGCGTCGCCAACCGCTGACACGGGTTTCCTCGCGTAGAGCACATGGACGATGCCTCGGTTGACGCGCGAAACAGCAGTCACATGTGCTGCCGTCGTTGCTTTCGCGGCGGTCAACGATACTGCGGGACGACGGGGAAATCGAATCAAACGGAAAACGAAACGGAAAAAACAAAAAAACCGAGGTACAACGTGTTCTACATTTATCATATGATCGCACGTACGCCAGGCACGAAAGTCCAGATCAACCCCAATCGCTCCACCTGATCCGACGTCGAGTGCGTCACTGTGTGCGGCATCGTCACCCTTTCCTCGACGATCGGCCCACGACGACGACGACGTTCACTGGAGGCTGTTCGGAGCGCGGATTTCCTTTTCCAGATTGCGCCGTCTACCGACGCCGAATGGTTACGGAGAGTTCCCCAGAATTCCAATCGTTCACAGATCCGAGTTTCTCGCAAATCGGGTACCGAACTAAGGTAAACGAAGATGGAAAAAAAAAGATAAACGGAAGCGAGGCGCGTAGAATTTACATGTTTCCTTGATCGCTTGATTGCCGTGGTTTCACTCGTGCCCGTCGCGTCGGCCGGCGATCACCCGACGACGTTTGACTTCACGCGGTCCAACGGCAACCGGAACTTCCCGTCTTCGAATCATTGGTCATCACGAGCTCGTATCACTTCTCACTTTTGTCACTGGTCTCGTGTCCATAACGCCATCAGGGGACTCGATCGATTGTCCTCAGAGATCGAGAGACTCTTCAGATCCTCCTTTCGCAGGCGAGGGGGATTGGATCGAAGATTTCGTTCGTATCCTGAATCGTGCACCGTGAAACAACGCAGATAACTGTACGATGACACGGGAACGCGGTTTATCCTTCGAACTGCGATTGTAAATAGCTTTTGCGATCGTCCTCAACCTCGTGTCCCTCTCCCCCCCTCTTTTACCGCTCCCCCTCTCGACGGACACGGTCGCTCCGCTCGCTCGGTCGCGCTCTCACTCTATCCGATACACACACTCTCCAGACCCGCGTCGTACGACCGCCGGCACTGTTCTGTCGGTTGGAATTCCGGAGTTTCGAGTCCTCGGGCTCGCGCCAAGGCACTGCTCTCCCCCTACCCTTCAAGCCGTCGCCGCCGCCCCCTCCAAGCCGTCACTTGCTAGCACTCGCACTGGCTCTTTCTAATCTTCGGGACTCTCTCCTTCGCACCGGCTTCACCCCTTCTCCTCTGTGGCGCTGCCACGGAATGGACTGTTTCTCTCCCTCCTTCGCTCTGTCCTTCTCCCCCCCCCCATCTTTTCCTACCTTGGTACACCTACTCTAACCTTCTCCTTGCTTTTCCCTCCTTCGCTGTTCTTAATGTTAGTCGGCCGATCGGGCTCTCTCGCTTCAACTCTGCGATACGTTTATCTTTGTCTCCATAGTCTCCCACCCTATCCTTCTTCGGTTTACAGGGAACACCCGTCTTCGTTCAACTCATCTAGCTTTGTTCGTTCTCTCCTTTCGACCGATATCCTTCCTCCTCGTTCAAACACTCCTCGAACCTCCGTTCCTCTTTGTTTTTCCCTCGATGTACTCTCCTTCTCTCGCTCAGCACCGTCGCACAGAGTCCCCTTCCTACGATGTAGCTCAAACACGAGGGACAAGGAAAGAATGAGTCTCGCGAGAGAGAAAGAGAACCGGCCAGCTCGAGACAGCCAACCAAATTTGAGACGTCGAGCACTCCTTGCCCCCACCAGATCTTCCATGCCGCTCTACCCTTCTATTACAGTCCACGGTTCCTCCGGTATGCCTCTCCGTCTCGCACCCGAGATTTTCTCTATCACCCCTTCGCCTAAAAGGACGACGAATTCTACAGGACGCGGACGGCGAACGTTTTCTCTCTCCGTCTGGTGTATCGCTCTCTTTAAATTCTTCTTCTCTTTCGTCCTCAACGAACGCTCTGTTGTTCTTCTTCTGCACCCTCTGCCCTCTCAACCCCGTCTTTTATTCGTGCATCGTATCTTCTTCTTTCTCGTAGTCGAAACGCGAAAAAAGGACGAACCGGAACGCGCATGGCACAGGAATCCCTGTGCACGGCCGTATCCACCGACGTTATCCTTACACACAAAACTTTATCCGACGAGATTTTTCGGAGCAAGTCTATGCTTTCCCGCCAGGATACTCGTGGACGTCGTTCCCTTCTGGTCTGATTCGCTTTCTTCGTCTTCCTCTTCTTCTTCCTACTCTTTCATTTCCCTCGTTTTGTCTGAGATACGCTCGCGAAGGACAAGCATCCCGCGCACCCGCGAGATTGAATATCTCGCCGCATTGCCGTTCGTTCGAGTTTCGGCTGCCGGAGGTCGCTGACCATTTCGAAATTAGCCACGGTATCCTTGGGGATCCTTCGCTGAGATGTGTCCTTCGCGTTCTCCTTACTCCGGAAACTTTATGCGTACAGATTTAGATGCACACCTGCTGCAATTCTGCAATTCCGAGCGGAATAGTTATCGCTTTAACGTTTAATCGTGGTTTCATGCGATTTCGCTGAAACGAGATTTAAATGGACACTCGGAAATTCTTAAGTTTGCAGTTGATAATGTATCGACCATAGTTCAGACAATTTAGCCGATTTTTATTAAAATTGACTAACAAGGAAAGGGAGGTCAATGTTATTCTGTGTAGAATGATTCTTACATCCCTGTAATAGTAGTGTAGAATTATTACTATTGATTTCTGGAATGTTCATTACTTTCTTATTCTTCGTTTTCATCAGCATTCCATTTTATGCTTAACAATAGCTAATTGTTTATTTATAATTGCTTAGTTAAATTCCTTGAAAGTAATTGTTGTTTGTTTGCAAATCTTTTGAACGATTTTTTGGTTACAATATGATACATACAACATTAACTTGAGTCACGTTGCTGATGAATCATGTTTTTTTAAAGATTAGTTAACCGACAAAATTTATTATTATCCTTATATTTTCTTCACCCTACTAGAATGTTAGATAAAGAACATATAGCAGTTAATAACATACATGTCTTTGAATTAATTTATAAATTTAAAAATGATAAGAATATATAAACTCTAAGTTGTATTAACACTTGAACTGTCGGGCAGGTCTAAATGGCCAATTTCAAATTCACCATTCTGCGATTATTAAAACTATGAAGTTACCTTTGTAGAAAATTGTGGAATTGATTTACTTCTGTGCATGTTACAATAATGCATGTTGTAATTCATATAAAATGTTTTGAAAACGAGTCCTCGGTATAATCAATGAATTATTCCAATATATAAAATGTAATATCACATGTTATATTTGGATGATATTCAAGGGAAAAAATATTTAAATGTTTAACTCTTAACTAGACATTTTATGTTTAGCTGTTCTCTTTAGGACAAACGCAGGTAAAAAAGCAAAAAATAAACATTTCTAGAATTAATTATAACTTGAACTGAAACATTTGTAAAGCCGAAATACTTTGTTTCAAACCGTAGAACTTACTTCAAAACTTGCGAGTGAAATAGTTTTACAAATGGCACGTGAACGCATGAGGGTTCACCGTCTCGAAATCTGAGTCAGCCATATTTATTTGGAAATATCAAAAGTTACTATAATTATATTCAGTGTATGTAGTAAGTTTGTGATTAAATATGATAAAATTGATAAATGATGTTTAGTCAGGATTTTGTCCACTTAAATATTTAAGTATACGAATATGTGTAGGACAACACAACTTATAAATGATTCACAGCTGCCTATTCCTACTTGATAATAAATAATAATAGAAATAAGTTTAACAAATGAAAATTTAAGTATTAACTCTCGCAGAATCCCGCGGGGGGGAGGAACTTTATATCCACCATTTCATATTTTATATTTCTTTTACTAATCGGTTTGGATAAAATTTTAAAAATATAAATTATTGTTTAGCATGACGTCTTAAGAATAAATTTTGTTTTTCTATCATTTCAATGCCATAATTTAGTATCATAAAGTGAAAAATATAACTAACTAAACAAAACAACAATTATCTGCAGCTTTTATAAAAGATTATATATGGAGAAAACGCAGTAAAAGAATAACTTCGTATTACAGAGCTTGAAACCGTTCTGAAAATAATGTTTTAACACTATTATACATATAAAGGTTCCAAATGAAACAGTTATGTACTAAAATTTCGAATAACTGTTACAAAGAAACGAAATTTCCAGTTAATATTAGTTTTGATTGCGGTTTTTTAATATCGGTTCTTATATCGATTCCAATCAGTCATTTTTTCTGTCCTTGTATATCGGTTCTTGTGGTTATCGAATCGATTCTCGTATCAAATTTTCCGTAATTAATATGTTGAATGATTATATCTGCATTGTACTGTATACGTACATATGTTTTATGAAATAGTTTTAGAAAAAGTAGCAAAATTTATACAGGATGTAAGGAAAGTAAAGAGCATCCGTTCTAGGGCTGAATCTAAACCTCTGGATCGATGGACATTCGTAAATGAAAGTTGCCACAGAATTGTTTTTATTGTAATTAAAATTTGTTTACATCAGCACCTTCTATTCATCGAGAAGAGAAAAATTTTGAATTATGGCGATATAAGCTCATACAGTTTTTGCAAAAATGTGGAATTATACGTATAGCCTAAAGTCTGCTACATACTGTTATACATAGCATCCTACAATGTCCATTAAATTTTTTTTTAAAGTTGTTTTATTTAAGGTCGCATGAGCATCACAGGTTATTAGCAACCACGTTATAATATAATATTTACGTTACGTTGCAATACATTGCATGAAAATAGAGGTAAGGTTATATTCTATTCCTTAGGTTTCGGTGGGATAAAAACAGTATGACATTGTTGTTTTATCTTCACTATTTAGCGCTTCGTTAAGATTTCCTGGCATGTTTAATCTATTACGTACTGCCTGTAAGTGTGAGCAATCAATCAGAATGTGTTTAACTTTTGTTCGTTTTAAAGTTCGCACGCGGTCAGATAGAATGTACTAATAGTGGTAGTCTTTTGTCTACATATACATAGGTACATACGTATAAGTCCACACAGCCGACACATTGCAAGAACATTATGAACTTATACGGTGATAACTATTTATTTACGACATATGGTTCCTTTCACATTTTTCCTCTTCTCGACGAGTAGGTGTTGATGTACAAAATTATGTAACAACAATTTGTATTATAATATACAATTGTGCGGTGAGTTTTTTTCCATAAATGTACACCGATCCAAAGGTCTAGATTTACTCATAGAACAGAAGGCCATTACATTATTTTTCACCCAGTATAAACGTTTCTACATTTTTTATAATTATTTCATAAAACATATATACGTATACAGTAAAATGTAGTTATAATAATTCAATATATTAGTTATGGGAAATTTTATGCGCCATTCGATTCGATAACCGTAACAACCGATATAAAAGGACAGAAAAAATTATTGTCTGGAACCGAAATAAGAACCGTAATCGATACCAATACTAGCTGCAAATTTCGCTTCTTCGTTGCAGTTATTCGAAATTTCGGTTCTTTATATCATAACTAGACAGCGGATCTTTATAATGATAAACTGGAGTGAAGTAGAAATTTATTTTCTTTTTAATATGCTTAAAACGTTGAAGATAATATAACAGTATTTTTAAATTCTTTTAATGTTTTTACTGTTTTAAGAACCGAAACCGATATTATAACAGCTTTGAAACCCTGCTTCGTAAATCACAACATCGGAAGAAAGTGATATCTAATGAAAGTACAAATTTGTTTGTGAAAAATATAGGAAAAATATTAAATTATATTAGTTTACTTAGAATTAATAAGAAAATGGCTTTTTCACATCAAAAATGCTTACTTATGATTACTTTATTATTCAATCCACATTAAATTGTCGGTAAAAATATTTCTTCGAAATGAACACAGAATGTCCCTCTTGGTAATTTACGTTTTAAAAAATACCTTGGTAGTGCGAATATATAATGGTGATAAATGCGTCGATTGATCCACCCATATTATTATTAATGGCCCACATTAGCGTGTGCTTCGTGAACCGATTGATAGTCTAAACTTGTAAAAATTACTCAAACAATGTTCGTCAGTATTCAACAAAAGAACAATTTGACACGTGAAAATGGCCAACTTAGGATTTTTAATTTTACGATAATATTGATTATAAAAATGTATTTATGGGCGCTTACTAGTCTGTACAATATCTCGACAAATGTAGTCTTGCTGCTATGCAATCCTTGAACGGCGGAGCCATTCTATTTTGGGGCTGTTTTGACTCAGAACTAATAAATCATGCAAATTGGCAATTGTTCCATTAAAAACAACAGAAAGACCGTTCAAAAATAAGTTTCAAAAAATAGACAAACAACTTCGTAGATGATCTTGAATAACATCGACTGTGTGGTTGCGAAAAGAGTTCACTATCCGAGCGATAGAAGACAATACTTAGGCACTGTGAATGATCGGTTGTGTCAGTGTTAATGCAACTTCTCGCCGCTCGTTTTCGTAAATCTAAAAGAACGAAAACGAAAGCTCTATTCTCGTGCGTATTCGAAAATCCTTTTCCGGCGAATTAAATTAAAAGCAACGAGTAAACGTGTCGTGTCTCACTTTCAATTCCCCCTCGACGGGGGATGTTTTGTCTCACGAAATTACCCGCTAAACAGGTTCAAAGCGGCCACGAGCCTTCGCTGTAGGTGTCTGCATAAAAAGTGCGTCGGTATTATTCACCGATAACCAAAGTCTCTTTCTTTTTCTCTCTCTCTCCCTCTCTCCCTCTCTCTCTCTCTCTCTCTCTCTCTCTCTCTCTCTCTCTCTCTCTCTCTCTCTCTCTCTCTCTCTCTCTCTCTCTTTCTCCCGCTGTGTTGTGCAAGAGTATATCCCACCTCCCTCGATTCCCTCGATCGATGCCACCCCGCAACAGCCACGAAGCTGCTCGACGGGGAGAGAATAAAAAAAAATGTGGGTAACCTTGCATTTTTTTATGATACCTTTTTTTCCACGTGACGAAGCGGGTCCCCGTGGCCCGTGCACTTTGCATACCGAATGCGACAAGTCCCTCTCCCCCACCCCCTGGCTCGACCATCCCTCTCACACTCTTTCTCTCCCTCTCTTTTTCTCCCCCCCCTTCCCACTCTCTAACAACGAGAGATCTACCCCACTTCTCCCTTCACTCGCGCTACATTATTCCACCTATGAATATGTTTATTACGTTGCACCGCGGCCACCTGATGCAAAAAAGAAATTTGGCCCGTTTGTGGTCGACCAGGTACCGGCACGTGCTGTCAAGATTGATAAACGTCACTCGCGCTCACGCGCCGTCCCGCATCCTTTGATCTCGATACAATTATATCGTCGAACATGGGACTGATTAGTAATCATTGCTTAACGACCCTCGTTAACGGCGGTACCGCTCATCCAAAGATGTCGAAAGACCGAGCCTTTTTATCCTTGTATTTAGCCAATGCTTTGGCGTTTGACAGTTTGTTTTTCGGTTACAGAACAACGGTGTTGAAATTGACGGTATTGCGCTGGTATTATCGTTCGGTTGTTAGGAGGATGGATGAACTGGGATGTTTAAGGACACAATATAGTATAATTCTAAAAGTATCAGCTGTACTAACTTCACTCGAGGATTACTTAGGAGATAAGAAAATACAGAAAAGACTTACATGAATTTATTAAGGAAACCAAGTTGATAAATCAAATAATATCACCTATTCGTACTCGCGCTATGATGACGCTAATAAGTTAGCAGTTGATGCGACATGAAACTCTAAATAACCAAAAATTCATTCGTGGCTGGTACAGCTAACGCAAAGTAAACATTGTCAGTATTAATTGTAAGATACAGGAGCTACATAGGCAATTACTTCTTTTTTAACATTCTGGTGCACGGGTTGGGTCTGTGGGACCCATGAGGAAATTTCTTGTCTATTTAACTACTTGAAATAAATAATTTAAATATATTCGCTTCCTTCGTATGTATTAGTGTTTCGCGATAAAGCAACTACCTCATTACAAACGGAAAGAACAATATTTATTAATGAAAGTGCAGGTCAAAAATTTCCTATATACAGTGCGTCCCGGGTTTTTTCGGCCAAACTACGGGAGCGTATTCTACAAGAAGAAATGAGAGAAAAATGTAATTTGAAGTTCGGTTAGAAACATTTCATTACAAAGTTACAACCAATTGAAATTGGATTTGGTAACGGCGGATTTTACTTCGCAGAGTATGAAAGGTCTGGGTTAGGTATGTTTGTCTTATTCATCGATAGTTATCATGCTTACTGTCTTGGAGTGATTCAACATCAGTGTCGCTTTTACCACAACACCTGTTAGATCAAGAAATCGTGGTGAAAATGCCAAGAGTGTTTTCAAATGAGAAATACGCTGATATTCACTCTGCGAAGTAGAATCCGCCGTTACCAAATTTAATTTCATTTGTTTATAACGTTATAATAAAATAACATTTTTTTCTTATTCAAAACTTGTAGAATATGCTCCCGTAGTTTGGCCGGAAACACCCGAGACACCCTGTATACATAGACAGTGTGAGGAGTTCTATTCTCCCGTGAACTGGAGGGTTAAATAGTTTTAGTGAGTTGAAAATAATACAACAGTATTTTTAATGTTGTTGAGATGTTTTTACTATTTTGCATTTGATCCATATTATTTTGTCACAAACGCATAAAATCCGCAGTCTACTAATGACAGTATGATAGGTTATGTTTTTTATTCATTATACGAAGATCAATTTACATCGATTTACATCGTAGGAGTGCTGACAAAAATATTCAACAATATCAACAAGCAATATATATATTCCTAAAAGAATCTTCATAAGAAAATATTAGTCCATACCATAAGTAATACGATTTTTCTTTAATGTTTTTAGAAAGTGAAATACAAAAACAATCAGAACCACTATAGTGTGCTACTTATACACATATAACTTTCATTTTCTTTAATCTGTAAAACGATATTCAGGGTGATCGGTAACTAGAGGTACAACCGAGAACAGGGTGATACTTCATTAAAAGATAAGTTGAAAATGCAAAATAAAATTTTTGTATCTGATGGCACATGTGTCCACCGAATTTTCAAATTCGATTGGCCCCCTTTCGATGGCCCCGCCAGCTACCGGTCGCTCTTTATGTATAAATATAAGAATACGCAATATTAACGATATCGTTTATACATGAAAAGAAGAAAGATTATACATATATAACTGTTCTATCATGAATCAATTTTCCCATTGTCTACAACGACACTAGAACAAAATCCCGTTCTTAAGAAAACAACTGCATAATATTTGAATATTGTGCGTCATTGTCTCTGTATCTTTGCATTCTATAACTTTGCATTGCATCGAACTGGGACAGCGACTTTCAAAAATCGCCTACAGGTATTTTATTGTTTTGCGAGGAAATCAGCGATTCACCTTAAAGCAGGTAGCCTAATGCCCGCGAATTTCAATTTACGCGTTTCCAAAATGTTTAGTACAAATTGAAGCGCGTTATGAATTGGAATATAGAACCATAATTATCACCACTAGTGTTCTAAAGAGTAACGTTTGTTACCTATCTTTTTATATTTCACTTTCAATAATCTGAAAGAAAATTTACATTACTTATGGGACAACCCAATATTATCTTAGACAATCAATACACAATCTTTAAAGTTATATTTCATTCTTAAAAATAAAATACAAAAAAATTATATGCAACCTTATCATGAACCAATTTCTCCGTTGCCTGCAAAGGGACTACAGTGACAGACAACAAGATTTTTATTTAGTAGGCAACATAACTCGTCGCTTTACACTGTTCCTGTTTATTTGGTTCAGTTGGTAAAATTGAAATTTCGTTGCTCCATATGAATTTATCTAGAAAAGATAAAATTCGAAAAATGTTAAGAGAAATTAGTGGTATAAAATGATAGGACATATGCTTAAGAAATGGAATTGTACAAGAAGAATTTATCACTTTTGTTGAATATTCAACATTTTGTAGTTCCCCCTTCAAGTTTTGTCACAGAAATTACACGTTTGGGCAAAGGTTTGTATCGTTTGTTAATTATTTTCTGCCTTGATTCGTGTCATTCATGTTCAATACATTGTTTTGACTTGTCATGCCTTAAAAATTGTCGGCCCTTGCCGTGTACCGCTCTCGCAAGGTTTTTCTAGATATTTTACTGGCCAATCCAGGATTTATATTTTTTCAGTTGCAAAATACGTTTTTACTATTTTGGCTGTATGAACAGAGCAATTGTCTTGTTGGAATATAAAATTACTACCAGCAATTCTTGTAGCATGATTATTTATTTGCTCCTTAATAATGTCTAAATAGTTTGGACTATTCATTTTGCCACTAATAAACTTAATATCCGTATTTCTATGGTAGCCTATACCGTCCAAATCATAACTTCGTTACCATCCATTTCGTCGTTAATTGTATTTCGTATTTCGTCGTTAATTGTCGTGAAATTCTGAACGATAATTGTCGCAAAACAATCCCTCCTTCCGCGGGGTATACCCCGTGAGTGGCCGTGAAGCTCGAGAGGCCTCGGTCGCCAATAAGTGTAACATAATACGGATCGAGTACATCGGTGAGACCACTACTAATCCAATGACAAAACTTCTTTATTTTTTATTATTTTTTTATGGAACTTTCGCCAACATATTCATGGCATTTTTCTAATGAAAATGACACCAAATAAGATATAACTCCGATGGTATTTACTTGAGTAATGGACGATGAAAGTTTCGGGCGCAAGGAAGGACAACGCATGGGAAAGAAAGAGACGCGAAGAGTCGCGCTCGCCGGCGTAGTTCAAAGGCCCACGTGTCTTCAAAGTGTAATACCAATCAAAAAACTTTTTTATTATTACTTATTTTTTTATGAGACTTTCTCCAATATATTTGTGGCATTTTTCTGATTAAAATAATACCAAACACGATATAATTCGGATCATATTTACAATAATTTTCCGAAACTTTCATTGTCCATTACTCAAGTAAATACCATTAGAATTATATCTTATTTGGTATCATTTTCATTAGAAAAATGCCACGAATATTTTGGTGAAAGTTCCATAAAAAAATAATAAAAAATAATGAAGTTTTGTCACTGTTAGCGGTCATTTTCGAATTCGATGTTTGGCTTAAAATGGTACGATTTTGGCGTAATCATAACGCAGCAGGACGTAAATTTACTATACATCATTTTACTAACATAAATTTACTGATTACGTTTCTACTTCGTTATAAGATTTTAGTAATTTTGGCAATAAAAATCTTAATCGAAATAGTTTTAATGCGGTTTATGTTAAATACTAATATACTGGACTTCACACGACATGTAATATTAACATTTCCTGCGCAGACTTAAAACTGAGAAGGAAAAATACGACGCATGTCCTATCATTTTGTCCTACTAGATGGCTGCAATGTTTATGTCGTTCTTTATAACATCTCTTGGAAACGGATACTACGCATAAACTTCCATACATATATTTGAAGCTATATGTACAATATAATCGATTTACTAAACTGTACTTTTTCTCCCGATACGATATGGAAACACAAAGAAACGTAGTGTGTCCTGTCATCTTGCCCCTGACTACAGAAGAAAATCCCGTTCTTCATAAAGGAATAGCACAATATTTGAAATAAAGCCATTGTCTCTGTACTTCCGCATTGTATCGGACGGAAACAGCGGTATATTTATAGCCTATAACTATCTTATATTGTTTTATGGTGTTCCCGTTCGAAGCAGGTAAGCGCGCGAATTCAATCGTTTCCAAAATGGGTAGTAAACATTGGAGCTCGTTAGGAAAGTACGGGGATATCAACGATTGTGGAAAATCTGGGCCAGGGGAATTACAACAACGTTTTACGACAGCCGGCGGACCATCGGGCACCGATAAATAAGGCGAAAGTTCTATTGACGGCAATCGGCTGCGATTGTTATTGAGACGTATAATCGAGTTATCAGCGGTGAAGCGAAGCACTCGAAACAACTCGAAGTAATGCCGGAGACACGCCGAAAAGTGTTACCTGGAAGAGAGCTGGGAACGAGGGGGTGCATGTTGCGGTGCACGCCGTGGATCTTGGGGGAGGAGGTCGGCGGAAAGGGTGGACGGAAGGTGGAAATTGTTCACAAATCTAATTGTACCACGCGCCTTTGTACTTCGTCCTTATTGTTCTACTTTGTACTTGGATGTTTTATTGCGGGCCATTGTGGTCGCTTTAACCATGCTACGTAATTAATTCTGACTTGTAATTTTCTTTTCCTGGGAAATCATTCACGGGGCGAAGGCCGCCGACCTCGATTGAACCAAATGAATATTCTGTTGCGCTATCATTTTCTCGAATGCGTTTTTAGTACAATGTACGTTCTTCTTACAATGTAAACCCTAATTTAATTTACTCATTGCTAGCTGCAATGGTAGTTTACCTTCATTTTGCACAATTTCGTTCCAGTGTCATATAATTTCATCATCGCGGTTACACCGCATTATTGTTGCTTCCTTTAACTTGTATGTGGAGCAACCAGGCAGTCAGGTATTTACCTTCATTTTGTCTTGAATATTTTGTATAGTTTTCGTTGACCAATAGTAAATTTCTTATAAATTTTCACTTATTTCGATAGTCATAAAGTAATTTATATTTAAAGCATAAAAATATACACTGAAATTATGAAGTCTAACGACTAGGATTTCATTGAACACCATAGAAAATTTTAGGTATTAATAATAATATTTGATTATATTATTATAGATCGGAATATTGGTAATTATTTACAAAAAGGTAATCCTCTCCGATTTTGACAAAATTTTATTGTGTTGTACAGCTCCACATTTTGAACAACGTTTTGTAAAAAATGCTGCTTTGTCTTAGTTCCTGAGATGTTCTCAAAAAACTGTTAGGATGACTATAACAAATCTTGCTTTTTCCCAATGACCGAATTCGTTATATATCCTGCCAATAAAACTTAACTCAGACCTAACCAAAATTCGTTTAAAAAGGCTGTACAAATCTAACCCTCTGTAGGGTGACAATATAGGAAAGGGCTCCTCAGCGATTTTGATGAGCTTCAAATATGTATGTCATCTGGGGTATGATTCTGAACAATTTTTCTCTCTACACGTTACTGCAGCTCGGCCTTATTTTCCGAGACATTTGTAAAAAAACTGTTAGATCCACTGCAGCGAGTGTTGCCGTCTTAAACGAACTTTGCTTAGGTGTGGGTTCAGTTTTTTTGAAAGGGGGTGCAAGCGGAGGGGTGTGGACCATCCCCCCTTCAAAACATGAGTTTAATCATTTAAAATGATGGATTTCGCTGTAGTGGGTTTCAATAGTGTTTTGCGATAATCTCGAAAACTCTCAAAAAATCTCGAACTAAGCCGACAGTAACATATTATACAATATATGTACGAAAAGATTGTTCAGAATCATGTCCCTAGTAACATATTTCAGGGTCATCAAAATCGGAGAGGGAGTACCCTTTTGTAAATAATTACCATAATATTTTATCATATTATTATATCAATAATAATATTTATAAAATTGTCAATATATTTTTACAAAACTTCATTCATAGCAAAGTTTCTTCTATATTATTCTCTGTGGTGACCATGATACGAGAATCAAATTTTAACGTTGAAGTAGAAAAATTAGTTTGATAATAAAATGTAATCTAATTCAAGTGTAGTAAACTATATGTAAAGAATTGAATAAAATGAATAGTAAGAGACACACAAACATGCGCAATCTCTGTCTAAAAGTTTATTACTTTTATGGGAATGCAGACATCGTTACACCCCTTGTTTCTCATCAACTTATTAATAAATCTTATGTTATAAATGTAATGAACTCGATATTTTTAACTATTATATTCACTAGATGTGATCGGCGAATAGCACTGTAATATGTAAGGTGCAACTACATTTGTTTATCGTTTCTTTTTTAGAAGGAGACATTTCCCATCGTCTCAGTCAATTAGGCTAATATATTGTAAGTAGTTTTTAATGTCACGTAATTATTTAATATCTTCACATCTCAGATGCCATCATTGATTTCGGCCGCGGATTTTGCATCCAGTCTGTGTTACTATACTTATATAAGAAGGGTGAGGCATACAGGATTTGAATAATACATCCCTCGATCGCATGCGACACGAAGAGCCAACGAAAGAAAGGTAAATATCGTCGAGCCTTGGCAAACAAGGTCTATGCGGATCGGAGAGTTACTGGAACGATCTTTCCTCCGCCAGAGATCGACTTCCTGTCATCGATTTGATAAAGAATAATCTATTTTCGGGCAGGATCATTATTTTAGCTTATTATCGATTTTTTAAAAGCAACATTAATACTTACATGCATTAGGACGGTTGAAAAATAAGAAAAATCCAACAATCTTTTTATATGTAAAATTATAATTCGTTAAAAGATCAATATATTCGAATAGGATTTACTGGAAAATTGAGCTAATTGTCTTAAACTAAAAGAACGTGACAGCCATTTTCCCAAAATCATTCTATCATAGTTCAGGCCATACACATTTTTAAATTTGACGTTAAACTATAGAAAAAAGCTAGTCTTGCCGAGTCTGATTTTGAAGAAATCGACTTTTAGAAACATTACAGCCATTTGAAAGCAAATATGCGATTTTTCATTTAAATTTTCAGCCTCTTCTGTGGGTAAGAAAGGGAAAAATGCTGGAATAAAAAATCCACTTCCTCAAGGACTAGGTAACTAGTCCTTAGTAATTGTCTTAGTATGTTATAGCAAAATTTTATATGACTACCAATTTTGAAAACTTCATGTCGAGAGAAAAAAGCGTTTAAAGTTTCTATCATCTGGTACCATTATGTCATGTGCCTGCATTTTCGTAGGTATAAATAGAGCAGTTCTACAAATTTCAAGATAAGACTTTAGAAGCGTATTCAAAAAGATCATACTAACAGAATTTATCATTTTCTGAAAAAACGATGTTTTTACTTTACCAAAGCATGTAGTCCTTTAAAACTATGTTTCACAAATTATCTAGTGGACCCTTTAACACCTCCAAAACTCCGAATACTTACATGAAACACAGTGACTGAGAATATTTTTCATAATTATAATATAACACAGTGGATGTTCAAAATGTTTAACCATATTTACAGATATTGGAAATAAAATTAGTAATAAATTCCGAACTCGTTAAGCTATACGCATTACGGAACTAATTTCTTCTTTTTTAATAGGAAACAAAAATTAGTTGTTAAAGATTTTAATAATATTTGAGAATTAATGAATATTTGTATTAATATCTCGTATTTAAGTTTTTTCATTGACTGAAATAAACAAACCGAAATAATATTGTTTGCTCATAATGAATACCATATATTGTCGATTTAGCTACAGGTAATTGATGATTTATTGTGATTTTTAACCGCTGCTGTCCACAGATTGCAAATGAGACTTGTATGAAGTGAAGAATTTTGTAAATGGAACAATCGCGAATTCAAACGAATATTTATTACAATTCTGGTTCGACCTTTTGCGTACTCTTTCCGCATTTCGCGCACGTTCGATCGACAAAGAGAACAGCAAGCAGGAGCTTCTGAAAGATAGACTTCGGCAGAAATAACGCGGTCTACGTGGCCGGAAACATGCAAAACAGTCGCTAGCACCGTCACAGACACGTTCTAGACTGAAAAACGATATTAATTTTAGGATTATTTGACTGTACCAACATGTTTCTAGACTACAGATTTAATGCATTCATACAGTGACTCTCAGTAATGTTCGGCCACTTTTACAAAGATGATAACTTTTCTAAGATTAGACCCTATGAGTTAGACGTTAGCACAATTCGTTTAATACGTGATGTGAAAAAAATTTTGAAAATATTGCAATTGGTTTGAATTGCAGAGAAAATACTAAAAGTTGTATTCTACAAATTTTTTTATGTCCGCCTATATTGAACATTTAAAAAATACGTTTTGTAGATCTGTCTCAATTATAAATATGCTGAAAATTTCATCAAAATCGGTCAACTTTGCAATGAGCTACAAACGTTTAATGCCGGCAGAAATTACAGTTTTCCGCGATTTTCGGCCTCTAACTGTAATAAATCTAAGCATTCTTACATAATTGATAATGATCTACAGAACGTATTTTTAAAATTTTCAATATATGCCCATATAAAAAAGTTGTAAAATACAATTTTTAGTATTTGCTCTGTAATTCCGACCAATTGAAATTTCTTCAAATTTTTTCTTTCACGCTATGCAGTAAACAAGTTATACTAACTTCTCAAAAAAAAAAAAATCCAAGTCGTAGGTTCACATCTTAAAAAAGTTACCGCCTTTTTTAAAGTGAACGATTATCACTGTCAACCACTGTACACTGAATTGATAGATTAAAGTAGGAAACCTAATATTATTATTACCATATTTTCTTTATCCTAGTAAAATGCTGAACCCCTTACCGTATATTTTCTTCACAGTCACAATGATCACGACATCTGAATCCTTAATAATTCCTTACAACATAATGTAAAATTTATATTTAATTCGTTGCTTAAATCCTCGACACGAGTCTGAAATATTTTAATTGCGGATAATTGGCTAAAGGTATTTATTTATTTCTCGCATAGTCCTTCTTGAATTAAGTTAGGTATTTTTTAACACTAACCGTACCACAACTATTCGAGTGATTTGTGTCACATTTTTTATTTGCTATTTTTGCTTTATATTTATGCTTCCAATAGAAATTGTTAAACAAATCTTTTCGTTCAAGCACACATTGTTATGAAAATTGCGAGATGACAAAATAAATTTAGTCTTGTAGTTTTTATAAAATAACTTAAATCAGTCAAATTTTGTGCTCGGTACTGTTAATGTTAAAAAATGTTGTATAACTCAATTCAACACATGTGATTAAAATTACAATATTTAACGCAGTGAATAATGTTTTAGTAAATTATTGAGTATAAATGTCGCAAGAGAACCTCATTATAATGGGCTTGGCCGATTGAAAATTATAATATCGAAATTGTCTACTTCCAAAAAGGGGGCATCTGATAATACAAATTTTGGGGAGTGTTTGCTATATCGACTCGAAACAGTCTCGCCCTCTGATACTTGTCGACACACAAACACACCGGTACATGTGCGGAACCACGAACAATAATTTCCATACTAACGTTATCTCAAACGTCCCTGCATCTCTGGACTACGTGTTGAATTTGGATAACGCTAACTTGACAGAAGGGGATGGTCACCCTCATGGAAATCTTGTTGCTTTTCTGCCGAGAAAACCACATCTACTCATGCTTCAGAAACCACCACTATATCCATGCGCTATACTTCAAATGATGGAATAAAGTTTAAAGAGAAGTTTTTAACTTGCGTTAATGTACATTATATTTGCTTAATTTTGCAAAGTCTGATATTCACCACGTTATAAAAATAATAGAAAATTTCAATATATTGGGCAATAATAGCTTTAGCCTATTATTAAGCCTCGTACGTTGTTCAAAAATAGTTGTATGAAAAATTCTCCATTCATATTCAACCATTTTAGCTGTACTCTTTAATTCTACCAATTACGTTGAATTTCTGATCTCGTATTCCAAGCAAGTAGATCAAATTACAGCACAATCCTTGAGAAATACAAACTTTTACAGTATCTACAACTACTATTAAACTATTATTATGTTCATATAATTAATTACTAAACTATGTACTTTGATTACTATGCATATATATACTATAACCCCTTTCGACTCAAAGTAAGGGTACATCATTATGAAATTTGAATTTCACAGAAGGTTTTGATTAGCAGAAATTTTGTTTTACTCCATATAAATCCTCTCTCTCAAATTTTGTTGCCAGTAGCACTAATTTTGATGAATGACATGTAACACAAAATGTTATCAATCCTTTTCGGATTACTAATTTTTTGGGCAAATATGCTAAGAAGCGCAAACAGATGCTGAAAACAAAAATCTTTACAACTACATAAACATTATGTTTCTCATGATAGCACAAAAAAAGAAAAAATACTTCTATTTTTAGTACATAACCTGTTAATGCGTCTTAGCAATTATTAAAAATTACTAATACTAAAAGGGTTGATCAAATAGTCGTTCTCCAAAATTATTGCTACTAGAAGTAAAATAAAAATTTTTAATTTTATATTTTACTCAACTTGATCTTACTCAATGTTCAAAAATAAACAACCAAGGTTTTGCCGCCGTGAGAAAGGTTCTGGAAATGCTGATCTAGAATATTTCGAAGGCACCCGCGAAGGTATCAAGGTATGACGGTATCCTTGTATTTGTTAATTTAGCGGAGGTTATCGGTCGATAATAAAAATCCAGGATAAATCTAGCTGTTCATAACTAAGCGTGAACGCGATAGATTGAATCGGCCTAAGCAACACCGACCCTCCCACGAATTTCATCCTAGCAACCCCCTCTTGCCTTACGTTTCTGCTCGGCATTTTCGAGGTGGACACCGAGCTGACCGAATCACTATCAGCTAGATATTCGCTGGCGTGGCGTTTGCGCCCCATTTTATTAAGGAAATCCTACCCTGTCCACCTCGTCGGCCCCTCTCCTCCTCGCGCCCCTCCGTTGAATCCACCGGGTCGAGGGAGGAGATTTCCTCGTCGTAACACGTGCGACGACGTGCATTTCCACCGATCCTGGTTTTCCACCTTTACCCGATTACCCTCCTCTCTCGTACCGTGCGACGTCCATGGAATTGTTTTCCCCCGAACCGGCGGCATTTTTCTTGCGAATACGCAAAAGACGGAATGAGAAATGCAAAGCCGGGAGAACGACACGCTGCGCTGGTTTCCATTGCCAATCGATGACTGCGTTACGCATATCGATGAGCCACTTTCGTGGTTTCGAATTCGTATGTTCTGTAAATTAGGAAATTTTGTTAAGCAACTTGACCAACGTGGCTTCTGACCGTGATAGACATCTCACTGCGTCGAATTGACAGAGAGAAAAAGATAAAATACGGTAAGCTTCTGTATAACGCGATCAAAAAATTATTTGGAAAGACTGTATGCGTGTATCTTTTGTGGCAGCGAGGGTATTGTCTTTTCAAACATTTCTACCATACAAAACATATATATTTAAATAGTTTCTTTATCACATTATGCAGGAATCTACGGTATAAGAATTCTTTTTCAAGGAGACGTCTATTTCTAGAAGGGTAAAATTTGAGAATCCGTAGTAGTAAATTTATAAAAACAGGCGAAATTATGAAGGGTAAAGTAGCGAAATTTCATCCGCCGACCTTTTTGTCAAGTTTTACAAACTATTAGCGATAATTGAAATTTATAATATATAGAATCTACAGTCATTGATTTGCCACGAGTTGTGCACTTTAATATTCCTCGAGATTTGAAAACGTATTTTAGCGTCTAAAATAAATACTTGTACTATTGTATTTTTGTTAGAGTTCTCATTTTATCACATACATCAATTGGAAGTAACAATTATGTCAAAACATAATTTTGTGTTTAATTTCATCTCTCTTCATAGTTCCCAATTTTACTAATTTATTTTATATTTAAGTGAATCGTTTTTATATTATTCGGTTTTTCCTGTTCCATTGACAAATTAATGTTGGCCGATTACTTGTCTCTTCTTGATTGAAGCTATTCGATTATACTTGTAATTAACTGGCATTATACATATTATGGTAATCAGCAATCAGTCATTTATTAACAGGACGACGAAAACTGGACAATTTGAAAGCACTCTATCAGTCAATTTTCAAGAGATACGATATAAAATAATTGATTTCGCGCACAAGATGTTTAAAATAATACTATATGCTATGCACACATGTACACACGTAAAATTTTATATGGTTTTTTTCTACATTCATGATTGTATTCATTAATAATAGGTATGGCATATACATAAATAGTTATGTATATGAGTATATAGTTTCATCAATGAAATGTTTATTAAGTACATGAAAAGAAAATAATATGAAAGTTCAATCCCATTAAAACTAACAGGAAAAAATTGGGAAGAATTTTTAAAACAACTGTACAACGTATCCTTTGACATCTATATATTTTCTTTTTTGTTGAAATGAAGTTATATAAAATCTGATTACAGATCTTTGTTAGTAAACTTTCAATTATATTGATATTTTTAGATGTACAAATTGATTTAATTTTGGATAGGTGCCAAAAAATCTTCCACGAAATAAATGTAGGAACTTTACCTTAGATTGAGATATATGTAAACAAATTTCGAACTAATATTAAACAACAAGTATCATTGAAAAATTATTAAAATTAAAGATGTAGTAACAAGATTCATGAAACGAATTTTTTAAAACAACTTTTGCATAATTGACATCTTCAATGGGACATACATATGTGAAAGAAATTTTTCTCTCAAAATAAATAGGTAGATGAAGCAGTTTTCGTCGTAGCCATTTTAAGAATAACAATTTCTCCAACGAGAATTTAAAAATGAAATTTTTAAAGACTATAGCTCAAAGTTTGTATTATTGAATTAAAATAATTAGAGGAAATAGATGATTTTCTGCACTAGTTGTATGATACCCCTCAAACTACAATTTTTGCACTATTCTTAGAAACAATTCATGAAATGAATCAAACAAAAATTGTATAAAGCCTTAGGATCTCCATAATAGCAAGAGAAGTTCCAGTTGTCAAAATAAAAATAAACTAATACTGAAGTGAACAATCAATAAATAAGGACTTCGGTATCTATGACAGAATACCTTGAAAGTAAAAATGTTTAACTTCGAAAAAGGGGAGATCGAAACATATAAAAAAATGTTTTTTTTTTCTTAGATTTTTAAAGTCGCATCAAATGTTTTCAATTGGTTTTTAGGGACCATGTAATCTATTATGCTCGTCTTGACGACGGTGATTCTGTTTCCCTTAAGAACTTGATGAAGTTTTCTATTTGTCTTCAGTGGAATGAATTAACACTTTATCCTACAGAATATTGTAATACCTACTGACGCAAGGTAATATTATAACAACTAATTATATTAAAAAATAATGTAATGCTATTTGTCTCATATAGCATGTAACAAATGTTGGCCTATATGAATAGAGGCAAATAAAACATTTTAACACGTTTATTGTCTAGGCCTTTAGCGTCCGGCAAAAATTAAAATGCTAATTATTATTTTTCATCATTTTTTCATTGTACCTCTTTTCATCGCCTCATACTTTTTTACTTATTAGATTAATTTTATTTCATTTATGTTTTAAATAAACGTTATTTATAACTGTAACTGTGAATCACACATGATGGACAGAACAATGAACGTGTTAACTAATGATTTTTATGCTTTACTTATTTTTATGCATTCGACTCATGCAAAATAATTTCCTCAAGTCTGCCACACTCGATTCGTCTTGTCGTCTCTTTTACTTGCTCAGTCATAAATAACTAATGCAAGATGGAACACAGTTAAACACTCACGCTATATTTACTATGTAGATTTTCTTGTCAGTTTTAAAAGAACGTGGCGGATGAAAGTAACTCTAGCCGCACTAGCTATTATTATAAAGAAAAAGAATAATAAGCAGAGATGTCAAAAGAAGTGTTCAAAACAGTGGTTACTGAAGAGAGCAGATTTAAGTTATATCCTGTTCTTAACCCTTTGCATTCGCTTGTCCCCTCTAATTCACCACTACAAATTACTATGCTATAATTGAAAACAATTCCTACATAGCTAAGTGTCTCTGTATTTCATGACTTGCTAAACGTTCATGCATAATGCGAGTAAATACACTTTATTTCATATTTATCATTTTAATTCTAGATTAGATGCAATGTCCGAATTCTAGAACCCAAACAGCTTCAAGTGCAAAGTGTTGAACAAATTAAGATTAGAACCTGAAATTTGGTTGAATTACGTACGCACGAGTGCATATGTTTAAAGTGCACAGCTTCAGATTATTGGTGCATAATGAAAAGAGATACTGTGATGAGGAAAGCAATAACATCCCCATGAACGCCTCAGTGCAACTCTGCGTTTTTTAGCAACGGGAAAAAATTATGATGATTTGAAGTACACGTGTACTATATCTGCTCAAGCTTTAGGAGAAATTATACCGAATAAAAATATATTATAGTTCCTTGAGCGTCCCCGGATCCACTTGTTTTAATTTATCAATTAAGAGATTATATGCTGCATTTTTTCATTTTTATAAATGAATAATGTATAAATTTTTAATTTATAAATTTCCGCAGGAAAATTTCACGACCACAATCTCAGATCTGTCATGTTTGCTTGAAACTAGCCTACGCGATCCGTCATGCTTAACAACAAATCGCCAAATGTGCAGACACATCAACATCGTGGTGATTACGTTCATGCCAGACAATTGACGGAACGCACACATAAAATCGGAAAATTGTACCACTCACGCCTGGTCCTAATTAAATGTACAACGACAAAATCGTTATCGTCCAGCCGACCGATTTCGGGCGGTCTTACGACAATGCGACAGTGTCCATGTACAGCCGACTATCAAATATTATTTATGATTGAATCAGTCGGTTTTTAAGATGTCTTTGTCGAAGTCGAACTTGCTTTTTCTTACTGAAAATAGTTATATAAATTACATTATTAAGAAATACACGGAATAGAAGACATGGTGCAGTAGAACAAATATTCCGCCAAGTACGAGAAAATGACAATTTATTTCATCAGTATACCAGAACGACTCGAAATACTTTTGACTATATTCTTGACGCAATACTTCAAGAAAAATGTATCCACAGAACTACCAAGTTACTGATTTCTTTTAATTCTACTGCCACTTTCTTCCCTTCTTTGTCCATTGATATAGGATTTTCATAGTTTTTCATCCATTTGTTCCATAAAATAGGCTTTTTTTAACATCGGTACTCAATTACTTTGCGACATATTCATGTCTTTCATAGAGGCGTCTGCAGTGCGATGTGACAAGAATCAAGCTAATTTCAAATTCAAATAATGTGATTGACAAATACGACGTTGACGCATTGCACGCATCGTCAATTTGGACGCGACCATAAGATGTGTGTTGTTTGTTTCTCGTAGTGTTGGTCGACAGAATGGACGACAACGATTTTGTCATCGTACGACATCTAATTAGAACAAGGCGTTACACGTTTCGTGTGTGACGGTCATTATAAAAATTAGAATTGCTTGATAAAAGAAGAAGCGGAGGGAGGACACAAATGCCGGCATCGGTATCAACGCAGCTCTTTTCGGAAGGTGAAATGAGCCGCGAGTGAATCTGTGAAGCTCCGCGACAAAACGTTACAATAAAGCATTTAAACTGGCTAGAATCATCCAGCAATTTGACCTGGGGAAGGATTTTCCAGTCTCCACACCCTCAATCTTGCGGAACGGCTCTAAACTCCATCGCGACGCGGCCGCTAGACGGGGGGCAAAGTAATAAAAATATTCCGTAGCGCCGGCAGCGCGGGGAGGTAGACAGAGAGGAAGGGTGGCAGGACCGCGTCATTAAAGGAAATTATAACAAAGTGGGTCTTCTGCAGTACCGTGAGCCACCGTTGGCCCGTGGATGAAGCTTTATAAGAGGAGAAGACGGACGCGGGATGGAAGAAGGACGATGGAAGGGCTGACTCAGTTCGCGCGGAAAACGAATTGAAATTTTAATCGCCCACCCCCGTGGACAAAATGCGTTCACCTCTCTCTATCTCTCTTCTCTCTCGCTCTCGCTCTCTCGCTCTCTCTCTCTCTCTCTCTCTCTCTCTCTCTCTTTCGGTCTTTCTCTATCTATCTTTCGGTCCTTCCACCGTAACAATCCCTTCTTCCTGTGCCATACCACCGCCTCGACCTTCCACCCTACTTTTTTCTACTTCCTACTTTCTTCCTCTACCCTCTTCGTCGTTCCCTAGATTTTTATATTTCCTTTTTTCCAGAACAGGGTAAATGCTTTTACGCGCGTCACCATTACGCCCGTCGATGCCGTCCATTCTGCTTTTGTAATGGATCTGCTTTTTCCGATACTATTTTACAGAGCGTTTTTCCTATTAATGACGTTTAAGCACGCTGTACCTTCGTCGATATACATATATACCAGTCTGCAAAACTAATAGATTAATTATATTGGCACACTTTTGTTAATACAGTAATGTCTCGATGTATGTATGTATAGTATGTCGCAGTAAAATTCGTAACTTTTTTAAAGATTCGTCCAAACAATTTGAATTTTATCGAGATGTTAGAAGAATTAGTTTCTTAGTTGACATAAAGAAAATTTTTTGAAAAAATTGTAATTGGTCAGAATTGTGGAGATAAGTTTAAAAATACGGTTAGTAGATTTATATGAATTATATAGATTCTGATAATTTCATCAAGATCGGTCAATGTTCCATGGAGTTACAAATGGCTAATCATGGTGAAAATCGCAATTTTTTGGCTTGTAACTGCAGTAAATCCAAAGATTCTCATATCTTTCGATGAAATTTACAGAATATATATAATTCATAGAAATCTGGGGAAAAGTAAAAGTAAATTTTGTTTGAAATAGTAATTACATGAAGAAATAGTTATATCAAATATACAGGGTGGCCCACATAACTCTGAACAGCTCAATATCTCGAAAACTATGCCATCGATTTTAAAGTTCTTAGTCTTAAATTGCATGGAACTGAAGGGCCTTTCTGACTACATAAACGTGAAGTGGCCTCCCTTCCCCTTTAACGGGGGAGGGGAGGTACCTTTGTAATTTTAAATGGAACCCCCTATAAAATGTTACATATTTAGATTCTACCGGAAAAAACAAGTCAATTTTGTCTGAAACATTTTTTTGTCAGATACTTCCATGATGAGATATAACAGTTTGAAGTTTCGAGTTGTAGGTACTTGAAGCGCTCGGAAATAGCGTTATGGAATTATACGCGCTTGAATCCTTTGCTTATTCGTGAAGAAATAAAATGTACTTTAAATTAAATGATCAAAATGTCCACCACGGGCTTGTAAACATTTATTTACTCGAAACATCAAAGTTGTTCTAATATTTTTTAACATTTCGGGAGTCACTGAAGCGCAAGCGTCACGTATTCTTTGTTTCATATCCTGTTTTGTCGTCGGTGGTTCAAACATAACTTTGTCATTTACATATCCCCATAAGAAAAAATCTAATGGTGTTAGATCGGGGGATCGAGGAGGACATTGACGAGGTCCCCCACGACCTATCCATTTGTTCTCAGGCAAATGATTTTTTAATAAATCACAATAACTTGCAGATGTTACAGTTTCTTGAAAAAAATAAGGTCCAATCACAAAATCTCCTATTAGGCCACACCAAACATTTAAAGACCATCGATGTTGAAAGGGAACACATCGCATCCAATTTGGGTTTTCCACGGCCCAATAATGCAGATTATATCTATTTGCATGCCCTGAATTCATAAAAGTGGCCTCATCGGAAAAAAGTATTTTGCACAAAAAGTCATTTCCCACAACACCCTGCAGCCACTCACAAAATCTTACGCGGTGATCGTAATCTGCTATCGAAAGCTCTTGTGATAAAACCATGTGATATGGATGATACTTTTGCCGTTTCAAAATTCGTTGAATCGATGAACGACTAATATGTGATGTTTGTGCAAGTGTACGTTGACTAATATGAGGATTTAATGTAATTGCAGCAAGAATACTGGCACTATTATTTTCATTAGTGAAAGCTTTAGGTTTATTGCTAGTTTTTTTTTACACAATTCACCGTGCTCGCGAAGCCGCTTTTCTAAATTATGAAATGTTGCATGACATTTTTTGATCCCATAACGTTCAAAAAACATCACTGCTGCACGCCGATAATTTTTTTGGCATTCACCTAACGTTAATAACATATTCACTTCTGTGTCAAAAGTAGCCATAATCACAATGTTACTGCTTGAATAACAGCTCTAAACTGAAAACGTTTTCATAGATAAGTGAGTCAAACTCAAGAATTGTAAATATTATTGTTTGTGTTTCTTCATGAATAAGCAAAGGACTCAAGCGCGTATAATTCCATAACGCTATTTCCGAGCGCTTCAAGTACCTACAACTCGAAACTTCAAACTGTTATATCTCATCATGGAAGTATCTGACAAAAAAATGTTTCAGACAAAATTGACTTGTTTTTTCCCGGTAGAATCTAAATATGTAACATTTTATAGGGGGTTCCATTTAAAATTACAAAGGTACCTCCCCTCCCTCGTTAAAGGGGAAGGGAGGCCACTTCACGTTTATGTAGTCAGAAAGGCCCTTCAGTTCCATGCAATTTAAGACTAAGAACTTTAAAATCGATGGCATAGTTTTCGAGATATTGAGCTGTTCAGAGTTATGTGGGCCACCCTGTATACTTTAATCCAACCTCGTACAGATACTATTGTTAAATGAGTATTTCTTTGTAATATAAGATAGAAGTACTTCAAATAATAATATTGCCATCAAGTTTTATTTAAAAGAATATTGTTAATGTAAGTAAGCACTTTTTAACTTTATCGCGTAGGCAGAATTTTATCGATAATATAACACATTCATTTCGTTTAAAAATAATTGAAAATATTCGATAAAAGTAATTTATACATGCTACTATCATTCAGTTTATTTGCTTTAACCAGTTAGCTGTTCCCGACGAGTATACTCGTCATGGAGAAATGACAAGCTTTTGTGTTATGTCGAGTATACTCGTCATGCGTAAAAAGTAGAGCAGGATAAAATTTGCTGTTTAAATTACAATATTAGTGAAAACTAAAATATATTTATATTAAGATGTTTTGAATGTTTGGAGGCCAAGACGAAATAAAACGAAAAATAAAAAAATATAAATAATTATAATGAAAAAAACTTATATAGTGTGAACAAAGTAGTTCGCGTACATTTTGCGACACATTTTAGGTACACACTTTTCAAAGAGGTCGCAACAGCTAACTGGTTAATCAGAACACATTTTTCGATACAATTCCCTATTTCTTATATTTGAATGTAAATGGGAAATAGTAATTGCTCAAAATTAAAGTAATAATGAAATAGTATTTACACATAGAAATATTTCACTTTTTAGTATTTTATCTCAATCTATTTCATATTTTGCTCAGCCTCGTGTATTATATAATTATAAAATAAGAAATCTGGAACCGATCATTTGTCCGGCGCTAGTAGAATTAGTGTTTAGCGTCATGACCTTTGTTCTTCGGCCAGGTATCAGGTTACCTAATCCACCAGGCGAGCGCAAATTGCCAGATAAACGGAACATACAGGAACGGTAACTTGAAAACGACCCGGTCCTATTGAATGGTCAACGTTGCTCGAGTTCATCGCTCCGACTAAACGTTAGAACCACGGGCCCCGATGAAAGACAGGGTCGAAGAGAAAGAAAGTCGAAGAGAGAAAAATGGGGGCCAGATTGGCGGAGAAAGGGACGTACGTTGTCGTTGAGACGTTAGGTGGCCTGGCGCACCTGACGAGAAATAGATTGTTCACATTCAAGGATGAACCAGGTTTGTTCCACAGACTCCTCCACGGGCCTGGAGCGCCCTACCGTGTCCGTATCAAATTTTTCTCGGCCACGAGACTCGTGCGGAGGGGATGAAGAGCCCGCCTTCAAAGCCATTGAGAACTTATTGAGAAATCGTGAAAATCGATCAGGTGCTCGACCCTTGGGCGCCATAGTCGACCATGTGCAACTCGTCTCTGACATCGCACGGCAAAGCAACCGTGCCCGCGGACAGAGACCTGCAGAGAGAAAAAAAGAGAGCATTGTGTGAAATTAGAGCCCTTCTTATGGTAATTCGACCACCGAATGATTGCCGGGTTACGATCAGTTGGCCCTCATAGTTTTCTACTGCCACAGAAGGACCGCAACTCCGGCGTAGGACACCCGAGACACGTGTCTTGGAGCTATACCTATTTTGCTTTTATGGACTCCGGAACGAGGTTAGGTAAACGTCTTAAAGTATCGCGCACCCGAATCGAGCCCGTCCGACTTTCTGCGACCCGACCCGAACCCGAATATCGGGCGGCCCGCACATCCCTAGTGAATAGTGAGTTTTGCTGTGCTTAATTTCACTCGGCGCGGCGCGGCGGTTGGCTAACACGCGGCAATACTCTGGGCGTGATGGCACACTTTTTTTAACACGTTGAAGATAGTCAATTCTATACACTTTGCTATTTAACGCTAATACGTTCCTCAGAAATAGTCGCGTAAAAGTATAATAGTATAGTAGTATAATAATACACCCATTTTCGTTCTATACTTTAAATCGACAAATCATGTATCATTTATAGCATCACGTTTTAAATACATACGTCTCAAAACACCAATAAAAAGAGATCAATCATTGTGCAGTATTTAAAAATGTTAAATGGATGAATTTTCATCCTGAGGAATACATGCGGGTTAAAATCGTAGCGAATACAGCATGATATTCAGAGACTCTGTACTCTATGAACTTCTTCTGTTAGATAAGTTTTAATATTTCGTAAATGAGTTGCATTAAATAAAACATTTTAAGAGTGAAGGTAGGCAGTGAAACAAATGGTGGTAGCGAACGTGTTAACACTACAATTACCACATAGGTAAAAATTACTAGGAACCGATTTTTTCTAACGAAATTATTGAAATCATAAAAATGTTTCTACAAGAACTTATTGAGTGAACTTCTGTATTGAAGTAGGTATTATGATAATAATTGTACAAGATCTGAATAAATGCAATCTTGTTATTATTATAAAGCAATATACATCGATCGCAGTTAGTGCTCGATAGTTATAGTGTTAAACCCATAAGCACACTGTAAATTTAATCGGTATATCTAATAAAAAAATATATTGGTAGAAGTAAATACATGCAAAATTGTATTGTCAAGATAAAATATAAAAATGATCATAGATTTTTTCACGAAAGAATAGAACTTGTATGTATAAAGCCACTTAGCCCAAATTGTTTCGGTGAGAACCATGGTTTAACACGGCAACATATTTTTCATGTGATCTATTTTAATCTTCATTGAGATTATTTCGTATAATTAACCCCTTGTCTTATAAGTATGTAGATCCAAGGTTTCCAATTAGAACGTTATTGTTTTATTTCACTTGATGCTTTAAGTACGTGATGATGGAGAATAAAATAATTTTTACTGCCTCAAAATCAATGTGTAATGGTTAGGTTGTAATCACTTATGCTAGTGTTGGAAATATTAGGGCATTTGCTATTTCATCATATGTGTCATTCATGGCTACCTCGCCAGTTTGATATAATCGATGATAGTTTGGCAGTTTGACGTTTCTGACGTTGTACGTTTGGTGTGTGGGATAAAGTTGTACGTTATATTAAATTTTACATATTGAAGCTACATCTACAACTTAATAAATAAATAATCCAACAGTTAATTGATTACAGTTTGGGGTCCGAAACCTGGGACGTCATCCGACATCGGACGTGGGCCCGAGATGTCTGTATGTTCTTTACATTCACCGACTTAACATAATATGTTGTATATAACTTGCTCTTGTGATATAACAATAAATTACAGATTTTAAAGAATAAATGTATAATATTGCAGATAGTTATTGCAGGATTGCAGGATATAGTGGAGTAAAACATTCTATGATTAGGAAAGACTCCATGATTAACACTCTATCTACCGATGATTAGTTCGTAATTTTTGATCGTCTATGGTCCATTGTGCAAGATTTTTTAATAGATCATTTAGCAGCAGTAACAATTTCAATCGCAAACCAACAAGTCACTCCCATTAACATCGTCTCATAATTTTGTTTGGGATTATTATGTGAAAAAGATTTTTAAACTTCCTTTTAGTACAGCAAAATTATGGAATATCCTGTTAAATCTTCGTTGCTCAGGTGGAGGGTGATAAACTCCAAAATATATATAACGATCACACCTTCTCTGCATTTCCCTGCAAGTTTGACCTAAAATGACTTTGAGTCATGGGTAATTGAACTCATCTTAAAACGCACTATTTGATAGTGGATAAAAAGACACATCGTTCCATTTAAAAGAAGAAAGTTGACCTTCACCACACCTTGGAGTGTCCACCGGGAAAAATAAAAGTCCCACCACATGATCTGCCCCTCGGTACTGATCTGAAACATTTTTGCGTATAATCAATTTTTGGAGATTTGTTTGTAACGCTTTATTATTTCCACCCTGTATACAGGGTGTTCCAGGTTTTAAGGTTCAAATGTTGTCAGTATATTCTGTGACACTAAATAAGAAAAAAATGTTATGTCAACATAAGTCACATAGAGACTCAGTAAAAAGTTATAACGAAAATACGAAATACAAGTAGGAATAGTAACCGACTTGCTGTTATTGCGAGCATTAGCTTGAATAAATCAATGTATTTACTTCCAGAGTTAATTAATACTCCATTTCAGAATGTCTACCGTTCTTGACAATACATGATTGACAGCGATAAATATTGCTGATCTATTCGAGCCAATACTCGCAGTAACAGCAAGTTGGTTACTATTCCTATTTACTTCTATTCCGTATTTTTTTTATAACTTTTTAATAAAGCTCTATGCGACCTATATTTACAGAACATTTTTTCCTTATTTAGTGCCTTAGAATATAGTGACAAAGTTTGAGCCTTAAAACCTGGGACACCCTGTATACATTGCAAGCTGCAAGGAAATATGTAATTAAAGATAGATCTTGGATTACTAACGATTTGAATATTATTCAGTTGATTAAAAACGTTAACAGAAGCTTCAATTGGTTAATTTCACACATTCCTTGTAAGTATACATTTATCACCTAAGTAGCGAAAAGGTAATAGGCTTCCGGTGAAAAGAACGGTTTATTGCTTTTACAGGTAGAAATTCTTTCAGTTTAAAGGGGATTTAAAAATTTTTGTTAGACTAACTATTGGATATATGGGATTAGGCCTTTTTGGGATATTAAGAGATAGTCTTGAAGTACAAGTGCTACTTTTTTAGTGCTATTCTTCTTATTATTTATTGTATATTATACGTTGAAGCATATTTCTCTATACTATGTTTTTTAATCTTGATTGCACGATAGCTAAAAAACCAGAAAGTAATCAACGTCGGATAAAGTTCATTAATTTCTTCACATATATTTCTTTCGGAATTGAACCTTTTTTTAGTTGTAATTTTTTTTTAAATTTATAATGCAATATTTAACCAAGTGGCCGAAAAAAGTAGTCTTTTCTTCCCATTCCTAAAACTCTTCTAACTTTTCATATTCTTCTTTCAAAATTGGCTCAATCTCAGACTTATCTATTATTTTTAAAGGAAATTTCTCTTTTTATAATTCGAGTACTGTAAGAGATGTTCTACTGCACGTCAACAATGCATACACTGCCGAAGCTGTCAAGAAGTCTTGTATATTATATACTAAATAATAATAAGAATTGAATTAAAAGAAAACAATTGTACTTCAAAACTATCTATTTACACACCAAAAACCTAGTCCCAGATATCCAATAGATATTCTAAAAGAACTTCTTAAAAATCACTTGTTTTCACTGTCGTCAAACGAGAAGCCCCTCTTAATGTCTTCTTTTTGAAAACTATTCTTTATCCAATGTTAGCAAGGGATGTTAACCCTCGTATGACGGGACTTAGGTGCACGTTGATCCAGAGTTTCAGACGATCGACCTAAATTCCAATTTTTTTCAAGCCTGTTCATATCAGTAGCTACTTGCATTAGGTTCGATAATAAGATCAACGTTGATCTCGAAGTAGTAGGTTTAAAAATATGTAAAGAAAATAAATGCCACGAGTGCTAAGAAATTGTCAAAACCATCCCCGTTTCGAACATTAAAACTGTAGCAATTTTTTCCCACATTTACTAATTTTCTGAATTACACCCAACGGCGCAACTGGCGCTTAAATTAATTTCATCTAGTAGAAGAAGACATAAAAACCGTGTAGGCAATGCTCAGTATGTCACAAAAAATTGAAATTTGTTTAAAACATGCATGAAACTTCGCCATCTCACCTGCAATCGCTAAATCAATGGTACGAAAACTGCCGCGAACGCATACAGCTATTTCTCCCGGTGAAATCGCTGGGCAGTTAATAATGACGGAGCTAGTTAATCAAAGTGGCTTGACATCTCAAGGTCACCCTGTGTATTTTTTCAGCGTCTCGAGTAACGATCGAGAGTTAATTAAGAGAAACAAGTCTGTATAGCCGGCAGATCGAAAAAGCGTGGCGTGGCTTAGAGAAGAAAAATGACGAACAACTCTCTTCGTCGCGTCGTGTCGTTTCCAGGTTCGCGATGACCGGTAATGTTCTTCTCGCCGATTCTTTTTATCGTTTGGTCGATCCTCCCACTCGTTGGTCTTCTTCTTGATCTGGTTACCTCGCGATATGGCCGCGAGAGACTCGCCGGCACCACGGTTCCCACAACATCCTTTGTCCGGTCCGCTTGGCGAACAGAGAATGGGAGAAGAAGACGGCGAACGAGAGAGCAACCGGGACCAAGATCGAGAGCTCTCTCGGACTCCGAACTAAAACTAAAACTAGTCTAACTGCATCCTGACGTCATCCGCGGCGCTATTTGCCTTAACCTTGAACGGTCTCCCCCTTGCCCTCCTTTTTCGCCGCGCACCGAAAGAAAAGAACCAGGATAACGCCGAGGAGAGAAGATGGAGCGGATGTGGAGCAGAGTGGGGGACTCGGTGTGGTTCTCTTGTTTGGACCAACTCCGGTACAATTAAAGTTCGTTCACACGTTTTCCTCGAATTTCAGTCGCAACGATCGGTTTCGCGCCGCGCTGCCACCACACTCCAACATTCGACACCGCGCCGATTAGGAAAATTGCCGACGACGTGGGCGGACATGGATCTTGTTCGATCACGGACGATTCAGAATGGTCATTTTGATCGATTCTTGATTCTCAAATCGATTCTTCCGTTTGCCATGCTGGCAGATAATGCGACCGTGTGATAGGAGCACCAGTGTTGGCACACTTATGAGTAGATTGCCGTCTTTATGTATTTATGGCAAGAATGCGTTTGTAACAATGAATACAATGCAAGAATTTAGGAATATCGATGAAATATTATAAATTCATTAGAATTAATAGCTAGACAGTGAGATCGTAAGCAAACTAAAGATTATCTACATTAATTGCAAGAAATTAGAACCAAATAGGCACTTTATTTTTACTTCAATAGCTTTAACAAGCTGAATATAATAAATTGGCATCCTTGAATGCTTTTAGCCGTTCTATGTTTTAAGTTGCACCTACTTATTTTTGCCATAAATACATAAAATTCGCAATCTATCAATAACCCTTTGTGATCCTCTGTCGAGTATAACTCAACATCACATTTCATTCCAACTAGTTTTACGTCGAACTAAACTCGACATGGAATTTTGGCTTATTTTTAATCCGTGTTGATGATTCGATGAATATTTTTCATACTACAATAATGAAGCATGATTTAACGCATTAATAGTAATTTATGAGTATAGACATGATACAATATTGTAATTCTCAGAATTATCCATATACAGTTAAATATGTATTACGACACTGGTGGAAAGTAGAACGAGTCGGCGCAAGTCGCTAAGACAGCAAAAGGTTATAAATAGACTGCGGATTTTATGCATTTATGACAAGAATAGGTGGGAAACAGTAGAAACATTAAAAGAACTTAAAAACATCTATATGTTATCTTGAACTTATTCAAATTTCTAAGGGAAGAAAAGCATTTTTATAATATATGGTTCTTGTGCGCTACAATTTTTGACGAAGAAAATTTTTATTTTGCATAAAGACCCGCAGTTTAGTTATAAAAGAGAAAAGAAATTTCTATTCGGCTCCTATTCCTTGCAATTGATAAAATAAATTTTTATTCTGTATAAAGATTCGTAGAGTATTTGTGAGTAAATGGAGGTTGGATTAGAAGAAAAGTGGTGATCCATTTTTGGAACATCATATGTTAACCCCTTACCATTCAATATCTAGTCAGAGTTATGATGAGGATTTTAAACAGAATCTGTTAACTCTTCAACGGCGGGCACTGTTAATTATTTATAATATAGTTATAGAAGCATTTTTAGTGGTGTGCACAAGTATCCGGACACCTTTTAAAAGTGGATAACTTTTTTAAAATTGGTTCAAACGGCTTGAGTTTTTTTAGATGTTAGAAGGATTAGTTTACTAGGTAATTTATAAAAGAAATTTATTAAAAATGACCATGCTTAAGAAATTGTTATGACTTTTACCTTTTTTCAGTAAACTCTTACGTATAAATTTTCTTTTACATATTGTAGAATATAAATGTACCGTTTATAACTTTGTATCAAAACGGACCCAACCCTCGCCATCCGAAGGATAAACATGACTATTATTAATATCCTATAAATCGAAATAAAATTTTATTGCGTAAGTATTACAGAGAATATAGATAATGAATACAAATCTCTTTCGTCTAGAAAATGCATGAAAACAAGGATACTCTAATAATTACAGTTGTGCAAGAAATCGTACAGAAAAGCGTTAACAAATGTGTATCTTCAGTGACACAAGGTCTCGTGTCACATTTCATTTATAGTTGTTTTAATAAAAGAGAGTTTTAATCATTGACTATAACATTTATTATAATAATGATAAAATAAAAATACTACCGATTTCCATTAATATACATACTTCTTAGGACTTATCAGTTACTCACGAGTTGTGTAAACCTAAAGAACTAATCCTAAAAGCGATATTTTACTAGAATAGTTGCGATTAGTATAGAAACGGAAAACTCGTAGTATTATAGGCGTATCTAATACATGTTATAAAATTTTTATTTTGTTCAGAAAGGGGAAGAAACTTACGTAAATTTTCTAATATTTTTAATTGCTGATTCATTTCAGCTAAATTGGAAGTCAGGATGAGTGAAAAGGGACGCTGCACGTGCACGGTTCGGATAATCAAAATAAAATCCGATTTCCAATTCAGTGAGGCACAGGTCCCAGCAATCAAAAACATTTAGTTAAAATATCCAAGATCTAACGCGTCCGATCCGATATTTGGTAACCAGAATCTTCCGAGTTAAGTGATGGAGCATCGGCGACACCAAAGGATTCGGTAAACTCTAATCCGTCGTGCGCTCGTCCAATTCTTTCTCGGACACGAGAATTCCTGGCCATTTCTCTCGTTTGGCCGTGACGAGATCGAGAAATAATTCAAACCGCGAAAACCTATAATTTTAGTTCGCCGGGTCCCGCTTCAGATCTTATCGATCGCAAACAAGCGGAGGAAGAGAGACGGACAGGGGAACGAGAAAGAGGGAGAAAAAAAGAAGAAGAAATATCATCGATACTATTGGTAAATACCAAAATACCGTTCCCGCGGGCGAATGCTGCGGAGACCAGTTTCGTGGTATTCACATTAGTTTTCGATGCGTCGTCGATCCGCCATGGCGGGCATGGTTCGATTTCTTCTTCTTCGTCGCGTTTCGTCCCTCCTTTTTCTACCTATCGATTGCCCGGCAAACCTCCTCTCTTTTTCCACGGTTCCTGGGCTCTCGCAAACACGAAACGCCGCGAGAAACGAGTCGCAAAAATCCTTTGATCGCGCCCACGTGACGTGGTCATGAAGCGTGTTCCGTTTTGCGCGACTGACGCTTCTGTGGCTTCAGCCTCGTTTAAACGACCGCGCGTCGATGGGAATTAGAGGCGGGGAATCCGACGCTCTGTATAAACACCCTTCCCGCGTGAATAACACTTTCCCGTGCGGATTTTCACGTGTTGCTTACTGGCTAATTTTTCGGTATAAGAATAAGTATAAACGTTTTGATGGGAAATAAATATGCTGTATTATCTTATTCATCAATTACGTATTCGACGTTATTTTCAATAGCTCTTATACGCGTATAAACGTCCTGTTAAAGATTAGGAAATAGGATTTCCTTCAGATGGACGATGCTTCTTGTTTAAATCAATATCTTACTGGGTTATTCTATGTTCGTGTACATATCGTATATAGTCAGTCTCATAATTGGTGGCATATACTTTTTTTTTGCCAAATTAGATGAATTATTTTACTAGATCAATTCTAATGAAAATGTTTTGGAAAAATTGCGTCGTTTAAATTATGAAAAAATAGTGAAAGTTACTTTATACAACCTTTTTATTTGGGCCTGTAACGAACATTTGAATGTATTTTGTAGATTCATATAAGTTATATAAGTTATATGTCTGAAATTTTCATTGAAGTCGGTCAACTGGTTTGTGAGTTATAAATGATTAAAAATAGTGAAAATCGCCGAATAATAGAATAAGAAGGCAAAGTGTAGTTTTTACCATTTTTAGTTGTGTATAACTTGTATCGAGGTTTCAGTATCTATATAACTTATATGAATCTACAAAACACATTTTTCAAGTGTTCGATACAGGCCCAAATGGAAAGGTTATGAGAAGCAATAACTTTTACACTTTTTTCGCAATTCAGACAACGCAATTTTTCCAAAATTTTCATTACAATCGTCTAGTAAAATAATCTATTTAGCTTGGCAGAAAAAACTGAGGTCCATATATAAAATAGTTATTCTGATTTAAAGCGTTTGTCATTAATTGTGAGACTGACTATATATCGATATCTTTTGTTCTTTCCCTCGAACTTGTTGTCATACAGTTGTTCGATATGTAATTCAATAATAAAATATTATAACCATAAAACGTCCTTTGGGGATGAATAACACTCGTTCCCTTGCGAATCTTTGCGTATTGTTCCGCAGCTAATTTTTTGGTGCAGTCGACGGGTACAAAAGTTTTGATGACCGTTCTAGAAATTAATAGACTGTATTATCTAGTTGATCTTTTAACTGGACATGACGAATTAATCCGTGATTCAGTTATCGCATCATCTGCAAGAAACTTATTATTTTCTCTTTTACACTAAACGTATCACCTCTGGTCAAATTACCGATTTTATACATTTTATTTTACAAATATTCTTTTGTATTTGGATTATTATGTCGCATCAGCTGCATTGGAATTATAGATATTTGATACTTCTGTGGAAAATGATTGAATAAATGTTTTTATTCAAGCACATACCATAATAAAAATTATTGGATAACATCTAAATAAATTCAGTCTTGTAATTTGTAGTAATCAGCATGTACCAATCTATTTTAGTGCTCGGTAGTTTTAGTATTAATTCAACAAATAATTCTTCCTCTTCATATCGTATTCATGATGATTATGGTAAAAGTTTTGTTTTAATTATTCGTGTCTTTCATCGCGTCTTTGTAATTGTTCACAATCCAATAGTCATAATTTATTTTATCAATTACATATTCGCTGTTATTTTTAGTGACTATTATCCGTCTGTTAACACTACCCAATACGCTAGCAAGATAACTTTGATATAAAACAAGCCATTATCTCATTTCCTGACGTCCGTGTGTTAATAGCCTAGATCCCTCTATTTTAAAATATACAATGCCTTGTATTCGAAGGTTGAAGATTTCGAAGCTTCGCTTTCACAAACTTCGAAGGTGATGAGAATCGAAGTTTCGAAGCTTCGAACATTCGCAACTTCGAAACTTCGGCACTTCCAAACTTCGAACCTTCGATTCGTTTCCAGTTAACGGATCAAAGAAATAAATTTTCATAATTTGTTTATATATTCACTATTTGAATTATTTCAATAATTTATTGTTAAGATAATATATTTATAATTTGAATTATCCTTTCGATAGCACATTGTTAACATAATTGTTTAAATAAATAAATTTTATAATTTGTTTCTATATTCATTATATGAATTGTTATTTCAATTATTTATTGTTAAAATAATTGTTTAAATAAATAAATTTATACAATTTGTTTCAATATTCATTATTTGAATTATTTCAATAATTCATTGTTAAAATAATATATTTATTATTTGAATTATCATTTCGATAGTTCATTGTTAAAATAATTGTTTAAATAAATAAATTTTCACAATTTATTTCTAAATCCATTATGTGAATTGTTATTTCAATTATTTATTGTTAAAATAATTATTTAAAGAATGTACAAGTATTTACATAATGAATATAGAAACACATTTCTATAGATTATAAAAATTTCTATAGATTATAAATTTTTATAATCTATAGAAATGTGTTCGTATATTAATTATGTAAATACGTGTACATTGTCTAAACAATTATTTTAGCAATAAATTATTGAAATAATTCAAATAATGAATATAGAAACAAATTGCAGAAATTTATTTATTTAAACAATTATTTTAAGAATAAATAGTTGAAATAAGAATTCAAATAATGAATATAGAAACAAATTATAAAATTGATTTATTTAAACAATTATTTTAACAATTTTCTATTGAAAGGGTAATTCAAATTATAAATATATTATCTTAACAATATATTATTGAAATAATTCAAATAGTGAATATATAAACAAATTATGAAAATTTATTTCTTTTATCCGTTAACTGGAAACGAAGCGAAGGTTCGAAGTTTCGAAGGTTCGAAGTTGCGAAGTTGCAAATGTTCGAAGCTTCGAAACTTCGATTCTCACCTTCGAATCCTTCGAACCTTCGAAGAGTCGAAGCTTCGGAAAAGTAACAGCCCTAGTATTAACCCCTTGACATACAAATTAAATGAAATTCGGTGTGACCAACAATACTATCATATCTATTATTTAACTAACCATTTGCGTAAGTTTAACGATGAATTTTCGTATTACAACAGAATGTTCGTGGAATGATAAAGACATGTTGCTGGTAATATTTGCTATTAATGTTCAACAATCGTTTACTTCAATATGTATGTATAATGCCATAAGAAACACATGATGTATCGGAGACATCTTTGTACGTCAAGGTGTTGATATTCGTATACTCTTTAATACTAAATCTACGGGACCCAGAAAATAGACAGGCTCCAAATTTTTTACTTTCTGATTATCGAGTTAATAAAACTGTATTTGTGTGGAATTCAAAAAATTAATTTGTTGGACATATACTGTGACAATACAGATAAAAATTTAAATAAGTACATTCTCGTTGCTTTTTCACAGTAATGTAAAATAATCGCTTTTAGTGTTCCGTAGGTCTGGTGTTAAAACGAAATAACTTTTTTAAAAATTGATATAATTTCTTTTCATATAACACTTTTCATATAACATGAAAAAGAAATTTTGAAAAATGCAATTGCTCGGAATCGCAAAGAACATACTAAAGGGTGCATTTTACATCTCTTTTATCTGGGCTTGTATAGAAAACCTGAAAAATGCGTTTTGTATTTTTCTATCAATTATATCCAACCTGGAAATTTGAAAGATGTAAGATTCTTTAAATCTATTACAATGAGAGAACAACAATCGTGAAAATTGCGATTTTCGCCATCGTCATGTCGCGATGTGTTGCAACACTTTTCCATTGTAAAACTTACGTTTAGGGGAGAATGCTCCGATGACCTTGACCTTGACATATGTTGTTGAGGACAACATTCTGAACAACTTTTGTCATTACAACTACCCGGTGCTCGGTCTTAGTTTTCGAGATATTTGCGAAAAACTATCGCTAGTACTGTATTGAATTTTCTGTTTCGACTAATTTTGTTGATCCTGAAACTGAAGTTCATACACAAAATATTGAAAGATTGTGGAGAGACCTGAGAGCAAGCATTCCTCGCTATGGCATACGTGATTATCATTATACTAATTATATTGCCGAATTTTTATTTAAAAGAACGTACAATTTTGATAAACGCATTGATGCTTTTTTCGAAATAATGAGTTCTATGTATCCATTAGATCATTTAAATACAGAATAAAATTCTCAGTTTGATATAGATACTATTCGAGATACTCATAATTTCGTCTACGTGCTCTACGCCCCCCGTGACCTAGTCCTAACCAACACACGACACCACACACACCCACCCAGTGTTTCTGAGACGAAGGTTCTCACATTAAACAATGTAAAATCAACTGAAACCATTACCAATTTGTTTTACTATCAAATGCGATAATATAATACATGTATGCTGTATTGGTCTGGGTTAGGTCTGGGTTAGGTTTTGCAATTTGTTTTACTATCAAATGCGATAATATAATACATGTAAGCTGTATTCGTCTCAGTTGATTTTATATTTTATAATGTGAGAGCCTTCTTTTTAGAAACACTGGGTGGGTGTGTGTGGTATTGTCGCTTCTCATCCCCACAACGTGTTTACAAACAAAAAATAAACAGATGCGGCCCAGGAACAGGTTTACGTTGCCACGGAGCGTGGAAGAATACGGAAAATTTAATACACTATTAGTAATAGTTTTTCGCAAATATCTCGAAAACTGAGACCGAGCACCGGGTAGTTGTAATGACAAAAGTTGTTCAGAATGTTGTCCTCAACAACATATGTCAAGGTCAAGGTCATCGGAGCATCCTCCCCTAAACGTAAGGTTTACCCTTTTCCATTTGAAATCAATCTTTTGAAAGTTGGGGTCGATAAAACAACTTCTCTAGGCACATCGCAAATGGTTTTCGTAGTATTTGTAATATTTCATTGCATCGGAAACAGTACCTCTTCATATTCATATAATTTTAACACAAACATGTTCACTCAAGTTAGCCACCTTTGTTTTAAATAACAACTACATAACTAGTTATATTATTAAGGGAATATAGTACTTGAAAGTTTGACTCTGTTTTACTAAAAAATAAAAATATATAATAAAACTCCATCCATTAGAGAAAATTGCCTAAGTTTTGCACATATCGTATATGTTTTGCCTTCTCTACATTTAGTCTTCTCTATTGTAATTTTATGAATTGTAGAAAGTGAAAGGAACTATACATACAACACTAATATAATTGTAATCATATTTGAGAATTTTACCTCCCAGAAAAAGCAATAAAGTCACATTATTCATGGGTTAATCTGATATTATAAAGACAAACAGACAGTTTAATTTAAGAAATACAGCTAATGTACTTTTGTGTATAAAATGGGAAAATAGTAATGTAGTTCGTGTGTTTCAAGGTACCGTGGCGTCGGCATATAAAATAGAAAGAAAAGAACTGGGTAGATCTTGAAGTAGCGATTGATTAAATACTGTATGTGGAGAAAGTCTGTTAACAAATCACAATCAGCGGCCGAATCTCTCGATCATTAAGGAATTACAGATCAGCCGCGACATGAGCCTTCCGAAATCCGAACAAAATTCTTTCAACTAGTTCTATTAATTTCTACAGAAACAGTATACCACCGAATGAGGTTTTATGGCGGCCCCGTACATTCTGGACATTTTGTTTTCGGCCAAGTATTTCACGCTTTCACGAAATGGGATAGGAGGGTTTAATTATTTTATGGCCGAAACATAATCACGCGTACCGTTGGTTTTTCGTTCCCTCATTTAATCGCTGCAAGCTATTCTCTTAACAGGAGATTATACCTTTAACGACTTAATTTCCTTCTCATTGTTCGCTGCTAGCAGTTGTACGAACAATACATTCGACAGTACTGCGAACGTAATAAAAGATCCTAAAATATTATCCGCTTTTTATAATTTCGTACAAGGATTATTAAATTTACTAGTGTATACTATATTATCACTACGTGAATTAACTCTTTGGTGGTCGCTGCTAATTTTCCACATTAAATTAGAATAATTTGTTTAAAATTGCACCACTCAACTTGACATTTTCTTTTGCAATTAGAAGCATTGATTTACTAAATGACGTGCAAAAAAGATTTTGAAAAAATTGCAATAGGTAGGCATTACATAAAAAAATAACAACGGCACTTTTTAAAACTTTTTATTCTACTCCGTAATGAAAGCTTAAGCGTCTTGTATACATATGTTATTAATACACATGCTGAACATTTCATCGAAATCGATTAATGTATACACGAGCTACAAGCGGTTCAAACTGATAAAAATCGCAGTTTTTCACAACTTTTGGTCAGATTTTGCTTAATATCCACAGATTCTTACATATTTTGATGCGTGTCTTTTTTTTTGCGTCAACCGATTTCGTAACTAACTAACTAACCAACTAACATAGATCTATAAAATGCATATTTTAAATTTTCATTGCGAACTGAAATAAAAATGTTTTAAAACGTGCCATTCTATTTTTTCATGTAATTCTTACCAACTGTAATTTAAAAACAATTTTTTTTTTGCATCCCACTTACTAAATCAGTGCTTGTAGTTGCTAAAGCAAAAATCAAATTATTTAGTCCAATTTCAAAAAAGTTATTCCAATATAAAGTGCGTTCGAATACTTTCGTGAGCCACCGTATATATGTCCTTTGTATACTAAAGGGAATTAATGCTTTGTTTCATAATTGTAACTTTCATCTATTTGAATAAACATTTCTTATTTAGATATATGTATAGTACATGTAGTACATATATTATTCTTCTTACAAAAACTGGAACTGGATTTTAAACAACTTTCGTATACTTTTAAAATGTACTATATTAATTAGTTTACGATAAGGTAAAAGAAGGAACACTTTTCTTAATAATTATAATATAGATATGTCTTGCTATGTTAGAGCTGTCCAAATTTTATTATTTGTGTAACATGATACATGTGTGTATACATACATGAATGTTACACAAAACAAATTCAAATTATGCATAAAACAATAAAAAAATTTAAAAGTTTATAATTATTTAGTGTATAAAAAATTTTTGAAAGCATATATATGTACCTTTGCAATTTATTTTTATTGAAGTACTGCATCAATTTTGTACGGAAATGATACTGATTGCGGATTTTATGGAACAAACACGAGTATATCATGAATGAAATGGTAAAAACATTTATAGATTATAGCAATGTATTAAAATTATTATTAGATACGCATTCTGGTCATTAGTAATAGCTATTGGCAGTGAAACAAATTTTTAGTAACTTGCAATTATTATTTGTAATGAAAGACATAGGTGTCAAAAACATAATTGTTATCTTATCACATTTTGCAAGTTTGTTTATGGATATAGATTTTGGATCTTCATGGAAAATACGACTTTTTTGCATTGATTGCACGGTACGGAAGTTAAATAGTAATTGAAGAGCTTAATCCAAAAACTGAGTAAGTCCAGATTTTGAAAATTGTTTAATTTTTACTTCAAACTATCAGCAATATATAAAAATATATAACGATTGAATAAATACAATTTGACTAAAAAATGGACTTGTCTGATTGTTGTATCGAGGTGTTCAATTAATTTCTTCTTTTAATAAGTTTGATAAGTTGAAAACAGCAGAGGTCCAAAATAACAGTTATTTTAAAAATATTTTTGAAAAAGTCCGAGGGAAAGTTAATATTTATTTAAATGGATACGTTATCAATAAATCGGTAAACGAAAATAAAGTTGTTTTCATTACCGCATACTCAATAGCGTCAGCAAAAATTTGATAATGTTAAAACAGGGATATGAAAATATGTAAAATGAAGAATACAGTAAAAGATATTGGAGAACAATACTTTTATTAGTATATGCACATATTTTCTACGTATGTACATTCACACTTGTTTATAAATGTTCTATAGTTAATTTAATAAATATAAGCTTTCCTAAATTTAATTAAGATAATTTGCATTTTTTATCATTCAAAATCAATCTAACGGCTGAAAATGCTCTTTTCACGCGGACTTGAATATGCATGGCAGTATTGATGCCGATAAGCTTTTCCTTGTAATTCGCAATTTCGTTAAATACTGATTAGAGTTTCTTCGATTCATCGTCAGAAGGAGAACCTACTTCCATTTAATAGAGTCTATTCAAAGAGATAATGAAATTACTATATTATACCTAGAAGTAATATCTATATTTATTTCATTAATTTATTTCACTTTAAACATTAAATAATGATTTTTGCCACTGTTTTAACAAAAGAACGATGTCCTCGTGAATAATGATTATCTGTTACTAAAATAAAATTCCAGTCATTGATACGGGTTATTGATAATAAAAACAAATTCCGGTCAAAGACAATGGTTACTGGTAGCTATTAAAAATGCTGGTGGTTTTTAATGGTTACGGGTAGCTAAAATGATTTTAGTTATTCTTAATAGTTACTGACAACCAAAGTTTGCGAATTAAATGTATTAACTCTTATACCATAACTTTATGCCACTTTGATGGCGATTCATAACGTTACAGCGGTCCGCACTTTAGGTAAGCATGCTTTTCAAAAATGTAATACAAATAAAAAAATGAATAAAACTGTATTGTTATACTATGATTCAATATAATTAACTCTCGAGTCTTAATTAATGAGATATTTGTTTATCCTTCCTTTCACTTAATTTTTGTAAATCTATATTTATATTCGACATTGCACATCTTAGCTGATTTTCTAAATTGGCATCAGTTAATGAAGCAAGTAATGAACTCTTTGTAAATTTCATCTTCGCAAAAAATGTTTCACAAACATATGGGGATCCAAAAGCACTTAAACTGGTTTCTTACAAACAATGTTTCTCGATTTCAGTAACATTTGGTGTTCGTGGATATCAAATATAGAAATGGAGTTCGTAGTCGCACTTGCGCATTATAACAATGACACATGCAAATGTTCATTTATTTAATATTTTCTGTGTACATACAACGAGAAACAAAAGTTTCAATAGAAATATAAAATCGCCTGACGGGCCGCATGCGGGCCTCGGGCCCCGCGTTGGCCAGGCCTGCCCTAGACAATAGTCTACCTGTATTCCTAAATTCTTCTGACTATTCTTCTGACTAGTTTACCTAATAACAGTCTTGTCATAAATACATAAAATCCGCAATCTAGTTGAAGTAGTTACGGTCCCTATATAAAACACATTTCAAACTAGGTCCCATGGATGTATTTACTCTCTGTAATAATCTACATTTGCACAAGCATTTGAAGTGTACCAATAACAGGAACAAAACCATTGAAAAGCAGCTTGACGAGAGCTAATCGAACGGGGCTAGACAAGCCGAAGTAGGAAGCCTCGGTTGAAAAGACGATACTCGGCAACGAGGTCGTGTCGGAGTAGAATCGACTGCCCGGGGCCTTCGTCGCCGTTGTAAATTAATTAATCCTCTAAACGCGGGCGCAATTAGTTTGCCCGTGGAACGATGAATATTCGAGAATTCCTGAAAAGCGTAGACCCGTGAATTCCGTAGGGCGAATTAATCCCGAAATTGTGGTAATAAAACAATCGATGCCCACGGCTGTGGATCGTTCGAGGAGCGGTCAAGTGGCGGAACGACGACGAACCGAGGTACCGTTTCGTACCTGTGTTCCTCTCCTTTCACAAATGAACAATAAAGCGTCGTCGTCGGGATGCACAGTGCGCTGAAAATTTTGAGTGCAAATTTATATTTTTGATTATGCATTCTTGAAGGTGACATCAAGATATTTTCAAAACACTAGAATATTTTTTCTTTGCATAACCTATTACCGAAATGAAAAATAAAGTAAAGTAAAAAATTGTTCAGTTGAACTTTGCACGGCATTATTCTCCTCTTTGCCTTCTAGCTTTTTTTTTGTAAACTGCTAATGAAAGTGGAAGATTTTAAAAAATTTTCGAGTTTTTCTTTTTTGAATTGTTTGAAAACTATATCCCAAAAATAGATTTATTCGTAAGAAGTCGTCGCTGACATAAAAAAGTGGTTAAAAATTATGGGACAGGTAGGAGCAGCTTAATCTTGCATAATTTTTTATAATATACTGTATATCCACGCATATTTCCGCCAAATATCACGAAGAGTTTTGAGGAGTAACCTTTGAAACCTGAATGAAAGTTATCAGTAGCGTTTAAGTTTTTGCAAAATGAGTGTTAACGGTAAACCATTCCTGGATACCATACAATAAAAACAGATGGAGATAAATGCAATACATAATCCGAAGAAGCAAGTTATCAGCGACCGCATACCAACATCTAAAGACAGTTCAACCATCACATTTTCTTACAACTACTTTCTGCATCGTATTTTTGCAACTAGATCTGCAAATATAGTCCTTATTGGTTACTATTTCATTGCATGTAGAATTTTAAATCAGTTACGACCATTGTAAGATTATTCAAGTTCTTCACTTCCCGCGACGTCCGAAAATTTCGACATAGTAACTACACATAATTGTTATAACTTTTTGTAAATTCTAACGGATACACCCGTGTAAGATTTATCGTAACTGCGCGTAAATTTCCTTTCACAGGTCCAGTTACATCTTAAAAAATGGTAAAAAAAAGGGATTCAGGGAATTGTTGAAAGGGTTAAAATTACAAACATTTCATGGTGATCACTAGACTGCGGATCTTTATGCAAAATAAAGATTCGGGAGAGTACGATTTCCGTGGCCCCTCGTTTTGAGGTTATATTTGTGTTCTTGGGGTTATTTCAAGAAAAAATGTATATACAGGGTGGCCCACATAACTCTGAGCAGCTCAATATCTCGAAAACTATGCCATCGATTTTAAAGTTCTTAGTCTTAAATTGCATGGAACTGAAGGGCCTTTCTGACTACATAAACGTGAAGTGGCCACCCTTCCCCTTTAACGGGGGAGGGGAGGTACCTTTGTAATTTTAAATGGAACCCCCTATAAAATGTTACATATTTAGATTCTACCGGAAAAAACAAGTCAATTTTGTCTGAAACATTTTTTTGTCAGATATTTCCATGATGAGATATAACAGTTTGAAGTTTCGAGTTGTAGGTACTTGAAGCGCTCGGAAATAGCGTTATGGAATTATACGCGCTTGAGTCCTTTGCTTATTCGTGAAGAAACACAAACAATAATATTTACAATTCTTGAGTTTGACTCACTTATCTATGAAAACGTTTTCAGTTTGGAGCTGTTATTCAAGCAGTAACATTGTGATTATGGCTACTTTTGACACAGAAGTGAATATGTTATTAACGTTAGGTGAATGCCAAAAAAATTATCGGCGTGCAGCAGTGATGTTTTTTGAACGTTATGGGATCAAAAAATGTCATACAACATTTCATAATTTAGAAAAGCGGCTTCGCGAGCACGGTGAATTGTGTAAAAAAACTCGCAATAAACCTAAAGCTGTCACTAATGAAAATAATAGTGCCAGTATTCTTGCTGCAATTACATTAAATCCTCATATTAGTCAACGTACACTTGCACAAACATCACATATTAGTCGTTCATCGATTCAACGAATTTTGAAACGGCAAAGGTATCATCCATATCACATGGTTTTATCACAGAGTTTTCGATAGCAGATTACGATCACCGCGTAAGATTTTGTGAGTGGCTGCAGTGTTGTGGGAAATGACTTTTTGTGCAAAATACTTTTTTCCGATGAGGCCACTTTTATGAATTTAGGGCATGCAAACAGACATAATCTGCATTATTCGGCCGTGGAAAACCCAAATTGGATGCGATGTGTTCCCTTTCAACATCGATGGTCTTTAAATGTTTGGTGTGGCCTAATAGGAGATTTTGTGATTGGACCTTATTTTTTTCAAGAAACTGTAACATCTGCAAGTTATTGTGATTTATTAAAAAATCATTTGCCTGCGCTTTTGGAAGATGTGCCACTGCACGTTAGAAGAGAAATGTGATTCCAACAAGACGGTGCTCCTCCACATTTTGCAATCATCACCAGGCAATTTTTGAACGAAAAATTTGGGAACAAATGGATAGGTCGTGGGGGACCTCGTCAATGGCCTCCTCGATCCCCTGATCTAACACCATTAGATTTTTTCTTATGGGGATATGTAAAGGACAAAGTTATGTTTGAACCACCGACGACAAAAGATGATATGAAACAAAGAATACGTGACGCTTGCGCTTCAGTGACTCCCGAAAGGTTAAAAAATGTTAGAACAACTTTGATGTTTCGAGTAAATAAATGTTTACAAGCCCGTGGTGGACATTTTGAACATTTAATTTAAAGTACATTTTATTTCTTCACGAATAAGCAAAGGACTCAAGCGCGTATAATTCCATAACGCTATTTCCGAGCGCTTCAAGTACCTACAACTCGAAACTTCAAACTGTTATATCTCATCATGGAAATATTTGACAAAAAAATGTTTCAGACAAAATTGACTTGTTTTTTCCGGTAGAATCTAAATATGTAACATTTTATAGGGGGTTCCATTTAAAATTACAAAGGTACCTCCCCTCCCCCGTTAAAGGGGAACACTTCACGTTTATGTAGTCAGAAAGGCCCTTCAGTTCCATGCAATTTAAGACTAAGAACTTTAAAATCGATGGCATAGTTTTCGAGATATTGAGCTGTTCAGAGTTATATGGGCCACCCTGTATATAACATGGTGTCAAATTGGCCTGGTTTAGCCGGTAAAGTAGATTTCCTGTTTTTTATAAATTTGAAAATATCTCGGTAACTATGCGAAATATGGCAAAGTATGAAGAGACCTTTTTTGTAGAAAATGAAATTTTATTCGCATAATCTTTGCAGTGTAGCCGTCATCCAGAATTTGAGCTAGTAATGGAAATCATGTGAATAGAATGAGTTGTGATTAGGTCGTGGAGGGGGCGGAAATCGTACTCGTGCCAAAAATTCTGAGTGACTCATAGCCACCCGCATGCTTGTCAAAATTGACATCAGACATATAAGACTTTATAGTTAAAATTTCAAAAAATATTAACGATGCGACGTTGAAAATTCAACTTTAGTTTGTATTTTCACGGTTTCGAACCACTGTGGTGTCGGTCGCAGCGCACTCTTCGGGGGCCACTTGGTTGCATAAAGCGCGACAGTGCCACTGGAAAAACCCGGTACACAACATTGTTTCCGAAACAATGGAATTTGTTGGCCTCCCTCCTGCTGTCTCGCGTTGAACTCTCCCTGGCCGTAGCCGGGGATGCACACCTGCGCGCTGACAAGTGCACTTGTCCTTTCTTATCGTCGCTGTGCCACGGAAAATTATGATTGCCCTAATTTCTTTTGACTCACTGCCTACACGTCCTTGGGATACGGGAAGGAGGACGTTCAGAATGCGCTGAGAGATCAAGTGGTCACCGAACGCTTGCCATCGGGGATGAACCGAGCGATAAGCTTGGACTCGTTTCGCGAGTGTCGCAATTAAGGGGTCGTTCTACTTCGTTGTCTCTTGGAGTCTAGTTCAGGGGAACTGATCAATGGATTTTTTTTATCGTTATAACGCGCTGACGATGGTGTGTCTCTTTTAATTGAAGGTAATGCATAATTGATACAATTTTGTTCATTTATTTAAGGCGACTTTCTCATAAAATCATTTAAAATAACGATGATATGTAGGAACTTTTTTTCTTAAAATATGCATGTCATAAAAAAATTTTTTATTCTTAGTTTGTACACTCTTTTAATGTATAAAATAAATTTGTTTGTTATGGTTCCTGTTGTGTATGGAATGGAAACGGTGGCCACATTCACAAAAAAGATTGTGAACCGATTCGAAAATTCGTTCGGCATTATTTTCGTTCTTGTATTTGTTAAAAGATAAATGTTGGAACACGCAGTTTTCTGTTATTCATCCTTTTATAATATACGTAAATTTGACCGTTTCTCGATACGTTTTGTGTAATTTAAGTTTTTGTCTCACATGGGTTTATACCATAGCCATTTGTATAAAGTTTAGCAGTTTCTATCGTTTTCTCATTTCATTCATTTCATATAAATGACATCACAAGAGGAACCGCAATAAAATTTGGTTTGTATAATAAAAGAGTGTACCACTTAAGGAGAAAGGATTGTATATTTTAAGAAAAAAATCTCTAAATATCATTTTTATTTTAGATGATTCGATGAGAAAGTTCTCTTAATTGGAAGGATACACCAAAATTCTGTTCATATTAGCAAAAATATTTGCTTCAGCTGTCAACTGTTTATGTCAACTATATTCATCTTGAAAAATGTAATTTTTTGTCTCATGCCAAGTATATTCTTCATGTAGAGAAAAAATAGCGTTATCTATTGTTAAGAATTTAAGAATAACTGTAAATTTTATCGATGAGGTAGCATGCAATCCACCGACGTGAATATAATGTATCTATGTAAACAGAAGCGGGACGTCTGTCGCCTCAAGACTGAGGCACTTGCCTCGTTTTTGCATATGTATACATATATGTATATATACTCCTGTGGAACGCGAGTAGTATAGTATAAGAGAGACTAGCCAAATCCGTTATACAGAAAACGTCTAATAAAAACTACTCCGTAAATCCAACATTGTTGTTGATTAAAACAAAACCCAATAAATTATCACCTATTAAATAAAACTTAAGAGAGTGAGCTGTGTAGTATGAGAAAAGCTCTAAATTAATGCAAACTCGAAAATAATTAAGCACTATTAACACAAATTACAATCTATTAGAATGATTTAGAAAATATTCTTAACTATATGATGATGTATTGTACATATTCTGAAACGTAATATATAATTTATTATACAATTTATTATATATACATTTCTGCATATTTTAATACAAATTTACGTATTTTTCGAGCATAAACGCCATGTTTTCTGCATATTTATCGCACATAAATATCTACTATCTATTTATAATTTCAATTCAACCATATTGTATCAAACACATGCCGAAGACGTTAAATGTAATTTTATCAATAACTTCTTAGTTCGTACTATCTGAAGGGATACATTATTTTACGCTTATGAATATAAAGTGTTCATTGTTCAATTCATGTTCCCTCGGGCTCATAATAAATGCTGAGGGGTGTGTAGAGTTGTTGCGTTTTAGTAAGGGTGATTAACAATAAATATTAAATTTTGACAATAACCACAAACTTACAACACACATGACCTCCTTTTTCTTATTAAGGAATGACTAACATCAAATTAAATCTTGTAAATTCGTGCACGAAATAAATTATTAAGCAAGGGATCCATGAAGTATTTTTATTTATTATCTAGTTGATTTAATATAGGATATAGGGTTCATTGACTCTTTGTTTTAAAATTAAAAGAAACGATGTCACATTTAATGAAACTTTATTCGATATCATTTGAGAAGAATTATTATTTTAGGTACTGCTAAAGTAGCGGGTCAAGTTACTTATTTAATATTATTTAACTTGTGTTACAATAGAAAGATACTTAAACTAGGCCACATTTTTTTAAAAAGTTGTTCTTAACCAATATCAATGCAACGAATTTATATTTTGAAGTGAACGTGACTGTTATCGACGGTAGAAATATTTAAATAATGACAGTGCAATAAAGATAAATATATATATATATATATATATATATATATATATATATATACATATACATATAATTTTTATTTTTCAAAATCTTACAGTTACTTTATATGTTTATCTTTATTGCACACATATATATATATATATATATATATATATATATATATATATATATGTATAAACACATTGACTGCCGAATCGCAACCCCCAAAAATTCCTTCAAAATGAAAATAATTTAGTTAATATTAGACTACTCCTCGAATATTTATGTATCTTTCAAATTTTATTCAAGTTTAACTTATTCGAATCTAACATAAGCAAAATTAATCTATAAAACCTAGTTAAAGAATAGTGTCACCCATATATGACCGACGTAGCAGTCAATGTGTCAAATAACATTTGCAGATGGTGCGAAGATCCAAAATGCATTGCATTGTATTATTTCATAGTTCTTTTAGAATGAATTCATCTTGTCACTTGTGAGTTCCTTTTACAAAATTCGTACAATGATTGTGCCGATACGAAGTCCTCGCGAATAATTATCGTTAGAAAAACCAGAGAAAAGAGCCAAAGAAAACGAGGTCGAAATGCATGGGATAGAGAAGGAAGAACAGAAAGGAAGAGGAACCATCGTGGCGTCGACGACAATCGGTAATTTCTTCGGTCATCGATCATCGTGGAACGTGACGTGATTGGCTAGCGTTTCGGGGTTGTCGGTAGAACCAGGGCTTCCGATTGGTTCGCGGTAAGTGTGAGAAAATCTCCTGCAGGAGTGCTCAATGCCTGTCGAGCCAGATGATTTATCGCAATGACATTCTTTTTTTTCGATTTTCCTTTCGTGCACCTCTGCCATGCAATGTGACCAATAATACGCTACTGTTTGCGAAATGCGCCGAGCGGACGATTTTCAAACATGCACGCTGACAATTTCTACTACGATATATAAAACGTACTTTTTTAAACAAATTTCCTATATTTTTATACCTGTATATATTTTCTATTTTAAATGTCGAGTTGTAAAATAAATATGTTCAAATTTAGTTTACCTTAGTCTTGTGGCCGAAAAAATCTATCTGCCTATTTATTATCTAATTGACAATTTAGTGACATCCTTTATGTCATTTTGCTTGATATTCATAGACACATACAGTGGCTCACGAAAGTATTCAAGCGTCCTTTAGATGCATTGATTTATATATCTAAATGACGTGCAGAAAAGATTTTCAAAAATTGCAATTAGTAAGTATTACATGAAAAAATAAGAAAGGCATTTTTTAATAGTTTTTATTTCAGCCCGTAATGAAAATTTAGGATATGCATCTTGTAGACCTACATATGTATGATAGGAGTAAGACACGTTTACGTCTACATGCGGTGAAATGTGGTGTAAATCGTAGTTTTTCACGACTTTTTGTCAGTTTCTGCTTAAAATCCACAGATTCGTACAACTATCGATGCGTGTCGTATTTTTCTGAGTCAACCGATTTCGATGAAATTTACAGCATGTGCATGTGGGTGAACTCAATAAATAGTCTCGTAGATTGAGAAGTGAATAAGTGATGTAAAATAGTATAAACCCTTCGTAATTGTTACTCGCTGGTTTCTCGCTTTTCTCTCTCTCAGTCGCACTTTCATAAGACGCTCTCTTCTCACGATACTGACTCGTTTCGTTAGCAACGAAGAACTCCCCCGCTCGCTCGACGCTCGCTCGCCACTCGCAGTCTAAGACCATACCTAACCTAGAAAGCCTTCCTTACGTCGACGTACACATCGTGCCATCTCGGTCCCATTCACACCGCGCCTCCCACAGTGCGTAACTGACATATATTTACAAAACGCATATTTTAAATTTTCATTATGGACTGAAATAAAAAAGTTGAAAATGTGCGGTTTCTATTTCTTCATGTATTATAATTCCTAACAATTGCAATTTTTTCAAAATCGTTATGCACGCCACTTAGTAAATCAGTGCTTCTAATTGCTAAAAAATAAGTCAAGTTGTTTTATCCAATGTTAATACTTCGTTCAAATATTTTCGTGAGCAACTGCTTGTTAAAAGAATAGTTGAAAATAATTGTTTGTACCCATCTGTTAATTTTTAAACGTTGATTAAACCATTATACCATTATACCATGGATTATACCATTTCGCAAATATCGAATTTGTTTGTTATTTTCACTTTCATTTAATTTGTTTGTATATTTCGTATGATATGTTATTATATTAAATGCTTAAATATGATTGATCTCTAAAGCTCTGCCTAACATTAACACTAAATGTGCACAGCACAAAAAGTGACTAGTATGTGTAGATTTATAAAAGTGAAAGATTTAATTTATTTAGATTCTGTTCGATTTTAATTATAATATGTGCTTCGATAATGAAATTTATTCAATCATTCCTCATGCAAGTGTCTTTATAATTTGAACAATTATAAAATACAAAACCGGTTATTTGACTGTAATCATTGTTAAAACACAATCGATGAGTTTTTCATATCAACTTTATGTTTAAAATATTTCCATTCCGATTTATATTTTCTATTGGTAAACTCGTCTATTTCAACGAGAGTATTTTGTTAACACTAAACGTACCGAGATTTAATATATACCTATTTGTATCGCAACCGGTCAAATGACCGGTTTTTAGATAAGGACTTTATTTTTTCTGATTGAATGGAGAAATATTGATTTTAGCAAGGAAATATTAAACGAACTAATTTTAAGGTAATAATTATACAAAAATTTAATTTTTCTATTATTACTAATAAACAAAAACTTAATAATAGGTAATTCATTGCGGACCGCATTTTTTACAGATGCAGGGAGGTTCCAATGTACATTTTCCGCAAACATATTTCTTACATTTAGAACAGATTTTTGTGGTTTTATTGTCTTTACAATATTTTATTTGACATGTTTTACGTTTATTAGAATTTGTTGTAGAATTAGTCGATGTTCTTTTCGTATTTGTCATTGTTATTTGTTCTTCTCTGGCTTCTCGATAATTTTCTTTCTTCTTCTTCCTTCTTCTTCTTTCTCTTTTCTTCTCTTTTCTTTCTTCTCTCTTCTAAGTACTTGGACTGTCTTGATTGTTTCGACATTTTTCAGGGTAAACGGTAACACTAATGTAACGGTAATGGAGTAACGCCCTAAAAAGCAAAATATAAACTAGCTACCAACAATATTTAGTTTTTTTTTTACTTCACTTTCTTTCCACTAAACCGATACTTGCAACTTGAAATTTTAAGCACTTTATTGAAATTTCAATTCACAACTATTTTTGATTGAGCTTACTACGCAACAACCTTTGCAGAAGTGTACCACAAACTCATATAATACGTAGAATGTGAATGCGCATTAGATTTTCGAATCCAATGCTCTTAACATGGAGTAAATATTTCTCTTGGGCAAATGACCTGTCGTGGTAAATAACGGCTAGGCTACACGTGTTTATCAGATTTAACAAATAAAAATATAAATAACTGATTTAACATTAATTGTATATATTTAATAGAAAAAGTCATGAAGTCAAATGTGAAAAAGCGATAACATTTTATTCGAATTTTTTAATCAGAAGTTTACAACCGGTCATGGTATGTTTACTGTTAAGTAACGTTGAATATAGAATACTTGATGAATTTTGAAAGAACTTTCTTTGTAACAATTGTCTAATTGCAAATTGAAATGCAGACTCTAAACAATGGGTTTTAATTGAATCGGACAGCACCGAAGTGAACTCGTGGGGAAGCCCAAACTCCTATGATGCCTGCAGTCTCAATCACGGTCTCTTTTTTCATCCTGGTCGATGACGTGCATCTATGCGGCGCGATACTCGGTGCGTTCGCCGTTATATTCGTAGCATGTAAATAATGCATCCGCTGCACCGCATCGCTGAGCGCTCCGGCGTCGAAATTTTCATAGGAGGGTGCGCTCCCAACAATGGACGATGATCGAGCTATTTTTGCAGGTGAGCCGACACGCCGCGTGAAACGATTTTTCGCTGATGGAAACTCCCCGAATTGCTGTCGGACCGAAAAATTTCAATTTAACTCGAACCACGTTCTCAGCTAATATGGAAACGCTAATTTAAGAAATCCTGCGATTAGTGATTATTAGACTACGAATTTTATACACTTATAACAAAAATGGATTCGTAGAATACAAAACTATGAAGATGTTGAAAGATTTCAAGAATGCTGCTGTATTATTTTCGACTTATTAAAATGATTAGAAACACGAATACATTGACATTTTATTTATGTCTCAGCTTAGAAAGATTTCATTGTGTAGAAAGATCCGCAATCTAGTAATTATACTGGACCAAAGTTGTTTATCATTAGATATGACTTGTTTTCGAAATTTGATCTCAGAATTTGAAGACTTATGTAAGTATTACGTAGAAATCTCACTTGTAAGTTTTCCGTATGTGTGAAGAATAACATTGTGTTTATATGAAACAATTAATGTAATATATTACATGAAGTAAAATCTTATTCTTCATAATTTTGTCACTGATCGTTAATTTTATATAAAATAATTAAAACAAATATTAGCACTGTAATATGTTACCTGCTACGTAACACTTTTTAAATGTTTTACTGATACAGTATATTATGGATTTCATGCATTTATGACAGAAATGAGTAGATTAAATTTGAAACAGTGAAAATATTCCAAGCATTTCAAAATACTGTTGTATTATTTTTGACTTGTTAAAATGATTAATCAACGAAATAAATTTGTATGTAACTCCTGCATCTTGTAATTAATGTAGAATAAAAATTTGCAGTCTAACCATTAGCAGTCACGACTTTTGCCAACAGTATATCAAATACCAAGTCATTTTTTTAATAGCAGAAAACAATTACGGTTAAATGCTAAAGTACATATTGCAACTTACTTAACTGAATAAACAATGTATACTTATAGTAAACTATGCGAACTTACATAAGAAAATCAAACAGGAATGCTCGGACGGCAGACGATCTTCGATTACTGTTAGAGGAGCATTAGCGTTAAAGGATAAATCTAGAAGTGCAAGTTTTGTTGCAAAAGAATTTGGTAAGTTTTTTTCGTTCTATAATATTTTGTTTAATAACTTCTCTTTATACCAGAAATGTATAAGCAACTTATCAAAATTCTAAATTACTATTGAATTTGTATTCATTTAGTTATGTTTTTTTTTATAGTATATTATATAATATGTATAACCTCTTAGATACGGTGCGCCACTATAGTGACTCACTTATTTATCTCGTGTTTAAAATATAAACTATTTAAACATTTATTCAAAATTTTAAAATGAAAATGTTAAAACTTATCGTCTATAATTTCATTTTAACGTACGTTTCATGACATGAACATATCGCGAGAAGCAATAAATACCGATATCAGTAGTAATGTCGTTTCTGCACACTCTGCGTTCAGTCTCGTCGTAGTTAAGAGGTTAAATAACAAACAAAACCTGATTAATTTTGTTGAAATAAAAATATTCAATTTTGTACACATTTAATAGAAAACCGTAGCCATCTTCCCAACCGTATAACCTTATATGCTAGTATCAGTAACGGTTTGTTTTTTTACCGTTCGAAATCGGTAGATCACTCTGACGTTAGATATAGTAAAAAGGGCGAACGACGGGGAGCGTTTAGAGTAGTCTGAATGAAGGAGACGATCGAATTTATCGGTCGATTGCTTACGTAGTCGCAGTGGTTCGAGTTAATGCACAGACTGAAGAGTTAATTTAAAGAAGGTAGCATTCCGATTCCGGAATAATGCAAACGTTTCGTTGGTATCTGCTTACGAGGACGCGGGGTTTGCAGACTCTTTACGAGGGTGCATGTCAATGACCTCGAGCTTCGGGGGTTTCGAATCGAGGGTTGACACACGGGGGTGGTCCCGGGATTGGGGGATGAGCGGTTGTGTTCCGGCATTTTTCTGACTGCCGTTTGTGGGAGGGGGATGATGAGCTGCTGTCGTTGCTACTTTGGGGTAGGTCGCGGCACACGAACATCGCCTTGTGATTTAAGATACGCCCCGGAAAAGGAGAAAAGAACCCGTAAGAGAGGGTTATTTACCGGCAAAACTCCCCAGCAGTTTATGTTTCACTTTCCCCTTTGTTCCCCGGATATAAGGTTTTTGCGTCTCTGAGCAAGTTCCCTGTCGTCGATTCGCCATCCGATGAAAATTATATTTTCTATGGGACAAACCACGTTCCGTGAACGATGCTTCACGATATAAATGCCATGGAATGGTTTATTACGATAACTAACGCATTATGTGTCTGTATCTTTCTATCGTCTCTTTTTTCGAGGGAGCAGAGTGCACGGTGCGGGTGGCTGAATTTTTTGTCGACGTCGCTCGGGAAATGCAAGAATTGATAGTCTTTTAAGCGTTACGTACGGACTGAGTCGAGTCGAGAAGAGCCGTCAAGGGACTCTTTAAGCGCCGTCCACAACGAGATTAGATATTGCAAATGGACGTGGCTTATCTCGGACGAAACGGCTGGCTGGACTTCAGCCCTGGTCGTGATAAGGCCGACTCCGGGTGGATTTCGCGCCCTCTTTTACGGTTCGACAGCCGTTTGCATTTGCATTTTTCGCAAATTTTCCACACCCTACGAGATTTTCGGCACGCCGCTTGACGAAGTGATTACGACCCGCGCGTGCTTCATTTTATCCACATTATTCGCTTAAATGCACGATTAAAGTCAGCTTCACTTTTTCTATTCGTAGTTTCAAATGTAGGATAGTCGCAGTACACGCTATGTTTTTCATATCGTTTTGTTAATTGGTAACGTCACGAATAAGCTGTAGCTTGACCATTACGTTATTATTTTCATTTACGTTAAGATTTCTATAGGCATTATGTTTCATAGTTTCAGTGTATATTTTTATACTACAATTATGGATTCATTTATCATCGTCAATAACAGTTGAAATTGACAGCAGCTTTGCTATTTTTTAATCAGAATAAAAAAGACATTTTACAGACTAGTACATGTGAAATGTATACCGTGGTACACAGATATTGCCATAAGGATTAATCTTATCGTACTTTACCTTATCGTTTTTATTTTCGAAGTAGGAATTTACAAAATTAAATATTTGTCTTCCGTCATAACGATATTTTACCATTGTCTTTATTTCACACCAAAAGAAAGATTAAGTTGGAAGAATAAGGAATGAGTGAGGGTTAAGATAGTTATTATAAAATTCTAGTATAACAGGTTTAAAATAATCGATTTTTTTGCATGAATCAAAAATACAGCATTTTATAAATAAGCTCCTACAATTTTATAATAATATTCAGGATTGTTTTTTTAAATGATTTTTCTTATTTTCAATATTTCTCTTTTTTTTTGTACTGACCATAGAGAAGCAAATTAAATAGGAAATGATTGGATTTTTTAATTCAAATAAGCGAGACGACCCAAATTATGTTTACGTTTGACGTATTACACTGAAGTCAACTTCAACTATCTTTATACAATAAAATTTGTAATTACCCTTCCAAGACAAGTAAATACATAAGATTATGAATTTGCTATAAAAATTCAATAAAAGGTACTTACATATACTTTAGTCTCGTCTTGACTTATACAGCCTAAAAAACACTTATCACACTAAAATACTGCCTTAACAATATTGATTGGATTTTTTAAAAGTAATTTCAGATGAACCAAATTTTCAATGAAAAATGTTTTCTATGCTTTCCTAAAATGATATACAATTCAATATGTGAAACGTAATAATTGTTTCGTTCTTTATTGGCAGAATGAATTAAATTCTGTTTCGCATGATGATGCTAATCTAAATTAAAAGTAACTTTGAAATATAAAATTAGCAGATTCATGCACCTACACATGAGCAGGTGTGAAAAAATTCTACGGCACTTACTAACCCCTTGCTAACGTCGGGAAGGGTAAAATTCGTATTTTGTATTCCGTACAGATCTACGATAGACCGTGGCACGCTTTTAATGGTCGTCATGTGGCGTATTTAGAGTCAACAGGAAAGTATGTTTGCGTGTACAGTTCATAATGATGTAAGTAATAATGTACAAAAGAATTTACTCCTGACAAATTTTACCATATTTCTTACATACACATACACCTGTTTGTTGTTTACGTCCATTTATTCAGCATATCGTTATTTTCATTATCGTTGTGTGATATAATCTATACAAAATTAAGGCCTATTTGTATAAATGTTTGCACAAGCGTTATATCAAATATTATATGTATTTGCTCTGCATTTGTCAAATTATATGCATTTAACAAGGGTCAAATTATATGCATTTAACAAGGGAACGTAATCAAGTATTCTGTTTTATATTATGTATATTTTTGAATTATTGAAGCCAAGTACATGCAGCATATAATGTCATAATTAGACTACGGATCTTTTATGCAAAATAAAAATGCTTTCCATAAATTGCAAGAGACATGAGCCAGAAAGACATTTCATTCTTACATTAATCATTTTAATAAGTCGAAGACAATACATTGGCTTTCCTAAATCATTTTAATCTTTCTACTGTTTTAAAATGCAACTACTAATTTTTGCCATGACTTCATAAAATCCGCAGTCTAGTCATAATGTAATAATTAGATAGAGGGCCTTTATGAAAATATACATTTTGATGGCAAGAAATAGGAACTGCATAGTCATTTCTATCGATAATTTAAAATCTTTTGATATTTTCACTGTTTTGAGTTTCACCTATCTATTTTTGTCATAAATGTATAAAATCTGCAAATCTAGCAACAGTCATTGTAAAAGACATTAATTGTCTTATACGTTTGGAATCATTGAAATTTTACTCGTTCATTGAAATTTTACAAAATGCTATTCTCTTCGTTATTGAACTTTATTCTACATTATCAAATAAATATTGATTTTCTTCAATAGTTCTTCAATAACTCTATTAACTTTAACTATAAGTCAATAATATAATTTGAATTCCGTAAATTCCTTAATTCTTTTTTAATATTTTGTTTTCCTTTTCGTTTTCAATTTCCACGTTTCTTTGCGCGTTTGTACAATTTCTGTAATGCCTGCAAAAAACTTCAATGCAGACTGATATTAAAAGTAAAGGAGAAATGATATTAACTAAATTTTATAACCTCAAAGCGCCTCCTTCGATGAAAGCAATAAATCGTGAGCCGCGTTTAGGGTGTGAACAGAACATAGAGATTTTTTCTCACGCCGAAGATAATCGTGACAGTTCCATTCCTCAAACGGACCGAGATAAAGCGATGCTTTAACGAGCATTTAACTGTCCCCAGCCAATAAGAGAAAACTTCGTTCAACACTCTTGAACCTGTGACATCTCTCGTTTAGTTCTTGATAAATTGAATGGGATTAGTCAATGGGGTTGCTTTATCATCTTCGGTTTCCGATGAACTTCAGGTTGGATTCAACTGAGCTTATTGAAGCTCGAACAGACACGCGTTTCGTTTTGAAGTTGCTTTGGTTGGCCGGAGTTTACAGATTGTAGATACATGTGACATATCAACAATGGCAGAATAAGATACACGCACCACGAAGCAAAATCTTTGGAGTGGCATGCGTTTGGCGTTGACTGGTGCAGGTGAAGCCCAGAAATGTAATATATAGACACAGAACGCCATAAATTCACAGACCGAGGCCCGGCTAATAGTGCTACAGCCATACAATGTTATTAATCACGCGAACGAGCTGCCGAGGGTCTTGCGAACTTAATTAATTAAATAATATAATAGCTAGAGAAACTAGGGAGCGACTCCTCCCGTTCACTCTGCCTTCTCTGGACTTTCCACTTTCCCACCCCTTTCGCTTAGCTTGTCCTTATTCAATCGTCTAGCATTCGTCCTCTTTGTCTCTCCAGTATCAGAAACGTCCATCAGCAGCAGCATCCCCGAGGCGTTGTTTCTCTTCGCTGTCCAAACCTCGCGGCGAACGCACGAGATATCGCTGGTATGCAGCTGTAATTGCGTAATTTCTCCCCGTGTATGCTTGTACATGCTGGGTCGCGTGTGTTTATGTTTCGGGGGTTATTGTCTTCCATTTCTCTGTCGAAATAAAGACACCGGCGATTAGGGGTGGACCTTAGTGATAAGAATTCCCGTTGCTCGTTCGAATCCCCTGGAAAATATTTTGCCGCATTCAATCTCGGACATTAGATTTTATTTTCTATTGATTCAAACTTACAGAGAATATTAGGAAACAACTTTTTGCATGCCTTACCTAGTTTGTCTTACCTGGTTTTACTCCAGTTTGTTGCAATTCAAGTACAACAGTTTTATCTTGCATAAAGAACCGTAGTTCAATTTTTTAGAAAATATTGAAATGGTCAAAACACTGAGTTGTACAGCTCATATTACTTATTGATTCGTATTCCTTCCTGAATTGTTAGTACACACACACACACACACACTAATTGATCACTTAGGTCTTAAGCCTATTAATAGACTTTTTAATGACTGAACTGTGCGAAAGAAGCTCAATCCTTTTTTTGAAATAATCATTTCAGAAGAAGTTGTTACATTATAGTAATTTCAAAAGTTTGCTAAATTGTGAATGAAATTGCTATCGCTCAACTGTCGAAAATTAGTTATAATAAAGACTATTAAAAAATTGCCGGCAAATTAAGTGTTAACAGTAAAATTAAGGTTTATTTAAAGTTACAATCATTGAAAATAAGTTATGTCGGCCACTTATAGGGGTTTTCAGTTAATTGCGAGCGATATAAAGTAAGCTGCTATAGGCTTTAATAGTACTCAATAGACAGCGGATTTTATGCATTTATGACAAAATGAGTAGGTGTAATTTAAAACACTAAAAACATTAGACGAATTTAAAAATCCTGTGACCTTATTTCCAACTTATTAAACATATTAAGAAAGAAAATAAATTTCTACGTTACTCCAGCTTGTTGCAATTCATGTAGAAAATTCACATTTTGCATAAAAATCTGCTGTCTAATAATCAGAAGCCTTTATGTGCCAGCAGTAAGGAAAGGTTTAAAAGAAATAAACTAAAGAACGAACCTCTATTTCTCCACTCAAATCAGTCCAAACTGCAAACGCATAAAATTTCTCCATCCAGTAATGAACAGGATTCGTATTCTCCATGAGGTAACCTACTGATCATTGTAAGTTCCAGATAAAACTGATAAAACCGAACAGGATTGTGGTGCGATCGAAATCGGAGCATGGAAAAGCAGAACACGCGCGCAACTATTATCCGGGCAGCTGGGTTGCGACAAGAACTGAGAGCTCCTCGGAGCGGTAAAACCGCCGCGAATCTTCGTCCTGGAACGATCATTTATAATTACAAGCAGCCGGACGCGCGACCCCCACGGCTACCACGAAACTCCCGAATACCAGAACACGATTGCGAAGGCAAACAGGGGACGACCAGAGAACTCCTCTGTCATAATTTACGGAGCTAACGTAAGCTTCGACTTATCACCGAAACATGCAACTAGCCGGATGCAACCGATCGATAGTCTGCCCGATAACCTTGGTCCTAGCTTACGGAAAGAGTTTGGTGTCCCTTCTTCTCGCCCCCTGGTCATTGCTTTATCAGTGGATGCTCGTTTGGCGCCGGCGGTATGCATCATTAAGCTTCCAGCGTGCCGTAACGCCGACGAAGCTTACTTGCGCGGACTTCGTGCACACACACGGACACAGGTGCACATGGACGCTGCGAGACCCATACAGAAGCTTCCTCTTACCGCCCACCCTCTTTATTTCATCCTTCATCCTTCCCTACCTGTCTCTTTCTTCGTCCCTCTCGCGGATAAACGAACGAAAAGACACACGGACAAGCGAACACGAGGGTGATCCGAACCTTCACACCGACTCGCACGTTTCGTTCACCCTTTCAGCCTCCTCTCCACCCTCGAGCTTCAACCCAATTCCCCTTAACGCTAATTTATCTTAATTACATTCTACGCGCGTTGGCTGGCGGCCGCGTGTGGGTGGCACTCCGCGCGTCCCGATCTACGAGAATGTGTGCACACGAAGTTTATGCACGACGCCGTTAGTCGAATCTATGGGGGGTATGGGTGCCCCTGTCTCTCTTCTCTCTCTCCTTCCCTCCCTCTCTCTCTCTTTGCCCGTATGTATATGTTGTGTAGGTGTGCGGACGCGTTTGTAATTGCATGGCGACGTTATATGTGTTTTCTGGATTTCGCCCCGTCGCGCGTCCCCGTATACGCGTGGACGTCCTGCATCGGCGAATCGCACACGCGTCAAAGTTTAAGGGTAATTTCGAATGCGGGCCCGGTTGATTTAACGATGCACATCGAGAAGAATGAGTGCACCGTCCATCCACGAAAGGAATATCCATTGGACTCGCTCGGTTTCTTCGGCTCTAATGCGAGAAGCCTGTTTTCCTAGCGAAAGATCAAAATAGTAGAGTGCAAAATTTAGGAGTTGGAATTCTGGATGTGCAGCGTGTTCGGAATATCGAGTTGTTTAAGATGAATATTTTATTGGAGAAAATGGAAGCAAATAAAAGTCTACAATATCGTAAGAAAACTAATACACAAATACCAGTAGCGCACTCAGGATTTAATTTTGGTGTGTGGGGGGTGGGGGCGAGTTGAACAGATAAAATTTTGTGACCTGGTGCAGGAATTGCCAATCTACACATGTACTTCATAAATACTGGCATTGAAGCTTTTTGTATCAGGCCACAGAAAGATTTTTAATGCACATTAAATAAAATCCATTAAGATGATTATAGAAATTTATTTACACAATAAAATCTAGTTTTCTTTTCTTTTTACACAGATCTTCAATTGCTTCGGTTATAGTTATATTAACACTAAACCTACCACGGTCAAATGACCGGTTCTCTATTCCACAATTATTGAAATTATAAATCGCTTTCATAGGAAATGATTCAACTGACTTCTTTATTCGCTGATTATAATGAAAAACGTAAAAAGTTAAAGTAAATTCAATCTTTTCACTTCTATAGGGCATTTCACTTTTATATGTTTCGTGCTTGGTAGGTTTAGTGTTAATGTATGTATAACAAAGCCAACCTTAGCGAACGCATGGCTTATATGCAATATAGGGAAAAAGCTGTTCAAAATGTTGCGTTTTACATATAACATATCCAGAAATCATCGAAGTCGAAGAGGAAGCAGCTGTTCTACCAGTTTGATAAATTTTCCAGTGTTCTATTTCCTTTTTCTTGAGGGGGGGGGGGGAGGGTTTGCCTTGAGTGCGCTACAGACAAGTACAGTTTGGATAAAAGAATATACAGTCCCTGGCCAAAAAATTACGGCAACTTACAATTTTTGGCGAGTCTCGTGTTTTCAGTAAACTTGTAATGCCTGAATAGAATATAATTACTTAATTACATTAATAATTTAATTCTATTAGCTATAAAGGTAGTGTATGCAGGCAACTCTTCCTACACGAATTCCATTGAAAACGTCTGGAGTTGGAGTCTGAATTCTGGATATTTAGCAACATCATCCCAAAATAATGGATACGATAAAACAATGCATGAGGAATATGACGGAAAGGGTGCATGGTGTAATAAAAGCAAAGGGGGGAAACACAAATTATTAATATGTATCTACGTAATATATATGTATATATTTTAGTAGATAATACAAATTATTATTCAATCACGTTTCGGCCTTTTAATTGTACAATTACCGTAAAAAATTTGGTTAATTTTTGGTAAGTGGCCCTAACTTTTCGATCATGGACTGCATTGTGGACTTCGAGAAATTCTTATGGTTATTTGCTACACTCAAGCTTCAAATTTTCTTATTCTTTACTATTCAATCGCCCACGAGAGATAACACAATCCGTACAAATCTAATGCGATAAGCCTGTTTTTGGCGAGAGATCAAAATAGTGGAGTGTGAAATTTAGGAGTAGGAATTTAGAATTTGCAGCATGTTTGGACTAACGAGTTGTTCGAGATGACTAGAAATTTATAGCTGTGGATTGTGTAGTTTGAATAATATAATGCACTGTTGCGAATGTTGCTTTTGGTCATATGTCTCTCTTCAACTTCGAGGAATCTTCGTGATCATCTACTGCATTCAAGCTTCAGATTTTCTTGTTCCTTACTATCCAATCATCAGCAAGGGATAATGCAATTTGTACAAGTCTAATGTGAGCAGTTTGTTTCTAGCGAAAGGCCAAAATAGTAGAGTGTGAAATTTAGGAGCAGGGTTAGAGAATGTATTGCGTATTTGAAATACCGGGTCGTTTGAGATGAATGAAAATGAATAGCAAAGGATGGAAATAAATAAAAGTGTGCATCGTGATAGACATACTAATAAACCAGTATGCAGGCAGGTCTCTATTAATGCGAGTAATGAATCTCAAAATTGAAGGCATTATTTGAATTCGAATACACTGTTGGAGTAATTGGTACATTATTTGCTTCTATTATTTGAGGTGTTACTTCTTCTCGGTATTTTCAATTACCAACAGAATTCCAAATATGCTTCATTTTCTTCGATTCTCCAAAAATATTATAATTCGATACTGCCTTCACACTGCCTGCCGAAAATGTATTTCTTCAATTATAGGGTGACTCCGTCTAATATGGAACACCGGATTTTTGAAGCTCACCGAAACTAGATGCAATGAAACCATCGTTAAAGCGCGCCAAAAGTAATATATTTTCATATATTAATAGTTATTATTAATATTATTATTAATAATTATATATATTAATATTATTATCAATAGTTATATATATTAATATTATTATCAATAGTTATATATATTAATAGTTATTATCAATAGTTATATATATTAACAGTTATTATTAATATTAGTATTAATAGTTATACATATTAATAGTTATATATATATTAATAGTTATACATATTAATAGTTATATATATATATATTAATAGTTATTATTAACATATGAAGTTGTTATAGAAACGTATAAGGGTCTTAAGGTCACAGTAAAAAATATAATGTAAGTGAAACTTTATTGTTTGTAAATGTGGTAACTATTAAGAAATTTAGAAAATTTGTAAAAAATCTTGCATAACATACAACTATAAATTTAAGTAAATAATACAAATTTTTATTGTTCCATTACTTTTTCTACGTATTCGTACTATGGTAAGTATGCAATACATTCCGTTCTTGAATATTGCTTACACTTGTAGAGAATCCAATTAAAAATAATTCATAGTAATTCTTTCTTTTTAGATAATATCATTTTTAAGCTAATTATAATTTGATTGTATGTGTTACAAATAAATTTTTAATGGCGTAGCTTATTTTAGCGTACTGATTAAATTGGCATAAACGCTTGATTTTGTAGAAATTCGACAAACTTTATTGTACTAAGAAAAATAATAATATAATACAGTTGAATATTGTTACATTTTCTTTACAACTTTCTAATACATAGAACGTTCATGTTTGCAAGGTCGAATCATGCATGACGGTAAAATCACAATTTAGTGATAATATTATTCTACTTGTTACTCCATGAATAATTTAACGGTAGCGTTAGAATATACGGTATATGGCATAGTAACTGTTATTACTGCGTATATTACAGGCTTGACGTACTTATGACGTAATAATTCAGGCCATAATATTACATTCGCGTAATTGCACTATCATCTTCGTAATATATTATACTCAAACATGCGACCTAATTTAATATCCAATGAAAATCGGAACCGGTCAAATCTAATTAATCAAGATTGATGAAAAATTAGTTCTAAATGAGAATACCTAATGGGAGTAATAAACTTAATGATAAATAATGCGTATGGGCAAATCAATAACGTCAAATCAATTGTTAGTTTAAAACTTTTGTACCTGGCTGAAATGATTAAACACTGTTTTCTCTCGCGACTCCGAATTATTTCAAGTAACAGTAGGATTTTTTATTAGAAAGAATCGTGTTATAAACTAACACAACAATCATACTTCATTCTATGGAGAAAGTGTGAAACTGAAATTATTGTTACTTCCAATTTTTTGAATACTCTATATTTTCAACAGAGCATTCTTTTTATCTATTGTTATGATACAGAGTTGGATTTAGAGAGTTTCAAAAATATTGGGAAAGATAATAATTCCTTGGAAAATATCTACGCAACAGCTTCAGCATATTTAAAGAATTTATAGTCTTCTCGCTATTACATACCTACAAAAGAAAAATTGTTCAATCTTTTAATAAATTCGTAAATTAACTTTAATATTACACGAGAATTAAGACAAGATTCTTGAGAAGCATTAAGAAAACGTTAATTCAAGATTTCACTATAATTTATATTTCCAATTTCTGTATGTTATTACTTATATGATGTTATTTAAATTGATCGTATCAAAATTACACTATACTTGCTTTTAATACAATATAAACATTGATTGAAAAAGTGAAAAATATTTATTTACAATTACCCATTATAAACATCTACTTACACAGTACCACTCATTGTCCTGTACTATACACTGGCTGATCAAAATATTAGAGTAGAATTGCATAAGTTGACGATTTTACATTAAAGCAATTAATTTTTAAAGGAAAGCACAGCTATACTTTTTTAACATTATTCACTTATGTTATCGTTTTTTAATAAAGTATTGATGCTTGAAAATTGCAAATGTACATTACGTAGTACTACAGACAACGTTATTCGTAAATAACCACGTAAAATATAATAAAATAGTCAATTTTAGTACTCCGTAGAACTAGTGTTAAGAAATTATTTTTTCGCGCCGTGGCTCTAATAATTTGTTGACCCAATTAGAATGTCGTTTGTAAGAAGTTTAATTTAACACCTTGGACCCGACATTAGTCTGTTGTACTGACTCCGTAGAATATTACCAAGTTTATTACAGATGGTCAGTTGCGGTGTGTTTTCATGCATTAAATACAAAAGTCTAAATCATCAAGATATTATTGTAACGTCTGCAACATCATATTCCGGGTTGAAAATCATATTGGTGTAAGTCAAAATTCTGAAGAATTGAGTTAATATTATTTTTCGAATCTTGAAGGCATCATTTATTTACTACCAGCGTTAATTGGCCTAGTTCATTCTTTACTGAAAAATGGCAGCTGTTGTCACTAAACGATCAGAACGAACCATTTAGGATCATAGTGGTATAAGACCACCTTATACGCTCATTTATTTTCAACCGCTGATTTACAATACAGATATACAAAACATATTTTTGAAATTTTAAATATAGGACTACACAAAAATTTGTTTCGCGTCATGTAGTAAAATAGCTGTTCTTCAAAAAATCCAAGTCGTAGGGTTCAATATCAAAAAAGTAATCGTCTTTTTAAGTGTCCGAATATTAATGGGAGCCACTATATATCCTTATAAGTCAATCTTAATTAGTTAATTTGCTTGGAAATTGTACAAAATTCTGTTTCGTGCTTTAATTTTCACAAACAGACATTTTTTATAGTTTTTTGAACCTATAAATGTGTTTTTGGTACCGCAATGCGTATATGAAGCTTTTTATAACAACAAGTCCAAAACATTATTTTATTCGATACACCATGTATGTATGTGACACTACTATGACTCTCAACCCGCCATAAAACATCGACCATACAGAAGCAAACTGACACTGTATTGTCGTCCCGGAAGGGTTGATCTTTCCTCTGTGATGCTACTTTTAATGTGACAATTTTGTCAATGATTGTCAATTAGCTTGACTCAGTTATCAAATAAGAGAGGGGGCAAGGTGAAACTATCTCCTCCATGTGACCATCGAGGGGTGGAAAGGGGCGTCGGAGATGGTTTGGCCTCGTTTATCTTGAGATTGAGCATTAGGATTCAGTATATGGTGCCGGCCTTGCCGGTGGGAGATAAGGGGGTAATTTCTGTTCACCGAGGGGGTCAGAACTGCCCGTAGCTCATCTCTACGGCATATACCTACCACCCCCGTGGCCACTTGGCCCACGAGCCCCCATGGCCGAAAGTCGTTTCCACGATCTTAGGGCCACGGGCTTGACTTAAGCCCTATGCAAATTAGATGCGGGATCTTATGGATGTAGATATAGCCATAAGGCCGTTGATATAGATACGCGCGGCATCATGGAAAGGGGATGAATGACTGTTGCTTGGACACCAGACTGCCACATTAATGATTTACACTGTAGATTATAGGTGCCCTGTTGGTCTATTAGTTTAATTGATTCTCTCCACCACCATTAAGAAACCCCTTCGCTCTTCGCGCCTGATTTAGCTTACGTAAATATTAATTCCACTGAATTTGATAAATCAGGTTTGATTTGCAGAATTTAAACATCTGATGTGGTCCAACGCAATAAGTGATCAAATCTTTAGAGCCACAAAATGAACAATATTGTTACGGCGGCGTGAATATTGAGAAGTCGCCGTAATGCCGTGATGAACAACCCCTAAGGAATAATTGAAGATAGGGGTTGTCAACGAACTGTTGTTCTTTGAACATAAGAGAGAGAGACAGAATCGACAGCCGAGTAGAAAAGATATATTCTGAAACCGATATATTTATATAAAGTTATAAGAGTTGTATTGTAAATAAAGTTTGTAAATAAATATCTCGTGATGCCGCGGCGTAAGACGCGAAGTAACAAAAGTCGCAACAATATATTTATTATGCATGTAAAAAATAATATTGTTTACAGTATTACTAATTTAATTTAATATATGTAGATGGACTGCCATTTAAAAATTGATTGTTTTAATGTAAAATCGAAAACTTATGCAAGTGACTCTAATAATTTGATCACTGGGTACGGTAGACTGTGAAAACAGTATCAACTAAGGGAAGTGCTAAATGTCATAACTCAACAGCACAATGTTCAACTATTCCATACCTCGTTGCATTACTATTGCGTCATATCTTATTTTCATGTTTATGCCATGAATAATATTTATTTTTCTTACAATTAACATGTTGCTGTTATAATTAGGAATTTTTTCAGAAAACATGAATAGACTCTTTTCTCGGAGCTGGATCATCTAAATATTCGAGATTTCTTTAATATACATATAATTTTATCCAGTGAATGGACGATGTATTTTTGAAAAAATTGAAAAACTCATATTATTTAATAATATGTTGATATTCATACTAGTAATTTAATAGTAGAATTAAGCTGTATTTAATGTTCGTTGTAACTATTGCCAATAAGAATTATCAGGTGCCTATGGGTGTCTTCAATTCTCTTCGAGGAATACGAAGTGAGAGTTTGTAGGTGGCAACAGTACATCGGAAGTAAAATTTCAAAGTGTAGGCATCAACCGTAATGAAAGTTTTAACAGAATCGTCATGAATTTTTCATTTCAGATGATCCAGCCCCGAGAAATCACAGAGTTGCGCAACGTTACTCAGACAATTTTCAAGATTTTGCTGCAAGAAAATCACTACAAATTGTACAATATATGTACCTTTAAATAAGGTATTTGTTTAAAGAGGAGGCCATTAATTTTTTCAGAGGAAATGCGTAAAAATTACATTCTTTTCAAATTGTTCACTGGACATGCCTCTTACAACTTACAATAGTCTGATGCACTATTGCAAATAGCGAAAGAATCACTATAAGTTCTACGCAATACATGTACAGTGCAGAGCAAAAGTGAACCAACACCATTTGAAATAGCATAACTTTTTTAAAATTAGACCAAATCACGTGAGTGTTTTTGATAAGTTAGAAATATTAGTTTTTTAGACGAGGTGTAAACATTTTTTTGAAAAACTTGCAGTTGGTCAAAATTATAAAAAAATAGTAAAAGTTGATTTTTACAACTTTTTTATCTGGGCCTGTAGTGATAATTTAAAACATGTGTTTTATAGACTAATTTGTATACATGCTGAAAATTACAGCGTTATTGGTTAATTGGTATATGGGTTTTAGACGACTAAAAATGGGAAAAATTCATGAACCAATGAACCAATATCGATGAAATTTTCACCATGTATATGTATAATTTGTTTGAGTCTATAAAACACATTTTTTAAGTTTTCACTTCAGGCCCAGATAAAAAAGTAATAAAAATCAGCTTTTACTATTTTTTCCACTATTCTGACCAATTGGAATTTTTTCAAACAATTTTTACCTCATCTAATACCTACACTAATCCTTGAAACTTCTCAAGAAAACTTGAGTCATTTGATTCAATTATTCAAAAGTTATGCTGTTTCAAATTTTATTGATTCGCATTTTCTTTTCACCGTAAGTACAATACATATGTATGTACTTCTAAAGAAGGTGCTCGTTTAAAAGAAGCCTATCAATTCAAAAAAAAAGATTGCTAAAAATTACGTCCTTTTCAGATTGTTAACCAGACATACCTGTTGGAAGTATGAATAATACAATGTTATATCCAAGGAGTTTCCATGGTCATCCGCTGTACCGGAGCTTCAGATTTTCTTTCTTCTTACTATCCAATCACCAACGAGAGATAATGCAACCCGTACAAAGTAGAGTGGAGGTAAAAGGGAGCATAAAAGAAATTGATTTCCACGGAGACCTGGAACAATTTCCCTTCGTTCATGTAATTGCTCGGTAACCAACCGGCGCAGCATCCTGTCAATGACGCACGGTTCCACTCATTCGGATTACACGTGGCGACCAACATGGCAAAAGCACGCGATTCTCCGAAACCGGCCGTGCAACTTTGTCAATGTCATTACGAGCATCCGACACCTGACGTTTCGTGCAACATTTTCGTGACACGCAGTTCACGATTCTTGGTACGGGATACTTTTGAGCATTTTCTGCTCCCGTAAAGACATACGATTACGTAGAATATTGTATGTCATTATGCGTTATTTCACCATGCTTCCGTATCTTCGTGCAAGGACTTTTTACAAGCATGGTTTCGTGACATTTGAACGAGTACCGTGAAACATGAAGAACCCGTCTCTCCGAGTAATTTTTAAAAATTGCTGCTCGTTTTCCTCCGCTTTGTTCTCTCTCTCTCTCTTTCTCTTTCTCTCTCTCTCTCTCTCTCTCTCTCTCTCTATCTCCCCCTCCCTCTCTTTCCCCCTCACGCTCTTTTCCCGGTCTCCGTTTTTTCAGACAACGAAATAGGAGAAACCTATTCCACCCGTTCCCTCGATTCCCAGTCCCAGAATCGATTTTCCAGGATCGTAAGGGGTTCTTTACGGTGGGGGATGCTCGCCTTCCAGATTATTTACGAAGTTCTCGGGGGTTGTGTGTCCGTTTTTTCGGGGGCCGCCAGCGAACCTCCGTGGAGTTTTCGCGTGCGCCACGGTCCACGTACAGAACTCAAGCAACCCCTTTGGCTTCTACATCCGGCGGACACCCTCGTGGTCATTCCTCACATTCATTGGCGTAGAGGAGGAATTTTTATAAAAAAAATTTCACCATACAACTTACGAATCTTTAAAATCCCTATCACTCTCCTCCTTCATCTTAGTATGAACTAGTTAGCTTCATGTTATTAGACTGCGTATCTTTACGCATAATGAACATTTTTTTAGTGAATTAGAAGCGACAAAACTTTAAACTAAACCTAACACAGCCGCACGGTGGGCCGTTTCTATAAAATATGTTGGTGTAATTAATTCGAATCCTTTTATTTTTGAGATATACTGAAAAGGTTACAGACCTATATCTTATCTTATTTGTTAAATAAATAATTGTCAAATTGAAGTGTCTTGAAGCAGTGTATCAGTCAGTTTTGTACGCGTCACGAGTCTTGATGCCATGTTTCTTTTGTAACTAAATATTTTTCTGCCAATTAAAATGGATTTTTATAGTACAGACCAAAATCTGTTTGTACTAAAAGAACTTTCATATTTTTATCTCCTATTAATGTCGTAACACACTATTACACTATCACATGAAATAATATTCGATATTCTTTATATTGGACTAGGATGGGAATGTTGTAACTTTTTTTGGTATGGTTAGGTATGTCAAAATTTCGTCATTATTACGTTTAGGAAACACTGCTGTTGAGATGAATTAAAAATTTACCTGCAGCAACTTGTAACTGTAACCGTGAGACAAGCTTCTATTTAAGGAAGTGATTTCGTAACAAATAAAAGACAGATGTTTAACGAATTAAGAGAAGATGTAGTGATGCAACTAATAATAAATTAATAATAATTTCAATGCTAACTTTTGTTCAAATTACGTTTTTTTTTGTAATTTGAAGTCTTTATTATTTTGAACTCTTTATTTCCGAGGGTATGTCGATAAGACATTAATTGCTTAAAACCATATTCGGAATCAACTAGCAAAGTTTTAATTTTTTAGTTTAAAACACTCGCTATAAGGGTAGTTTTATAAACAGTTTCTCATTCTAGCAAATAAGTAATACCAAAATTAGAGTCTACGACCCTAGAAACGCCTATCAACGTTTTCGTTGTAATTAAGAATGTATAATCAACAGAGACATGAATTTTGTCCAGCATTTTCCGACTCTGACACACTGCGTAGCAGTCAAATGACCCATTTCACTGTTTCTATTTCACAATTATTGAAATTATACAGATACTTTCGTTGGAAATGATTATACACGTTTGTTTATTCAAACAAATATTATAATACAAATCGCAGAAAATTTTAATAAATTCAATCGTAATAAAGCAACTTAGGCTAGCTACTTTTAGAGCACGGTAGGTTTAGTGCTACATTTAGTGTTTCTTCTTTTAACACTGGACCTACCGAGCACTAAAAGTGGCTGATGTATAGTTGATCCAAAAAGTATTCAACTCTAAACCAAGCATTAAAAGTACCGGCAAATGATGCCTTATAAAAATGGCAACACTAAATTTATTAAAATTTATTAAGGAAATTTATTTCATTATTTCCCATAAATGAATTTTTATAATTCCAATAATTACAAAATATAAAACCGGTAATTTGGTCGTGGTAGGTTTAGTATTAAACAATGCATTTCCGATTCTCAAAGAATTGTCGGTATTTAAATTGTCATAATTTCGTGAAAACAAATAGTAGAGCAATAAACCTGGACTCATTTTATAGCTTGAAGCATTTACTTTTACAAAGCAATATTCATTTTCCTTTAATTTACCCTACTTTTCTTAAAAAATGCTACAAATTCAAACGTATCTAATTTTATTTAAAATAAAATAAAGATTTAAAAACTTAAGCCATCGCTTTTCAACGACTTTTTAGAAATTTATGTCCGATTTTACTTCGCTGTTTGATGGAACAAAAATGAGGAACAAGTTCGGTCGCATGAAGCCCTCATAGTGTATCTTATCTGCTGGAAAGTTGGCGGCACACCTCACAATCAAAGTACGATAAAACGACTAAAAAAATCGAACATCAATTTTTAAAGTATCGTTGTCAATAGGTAGCTTCAATCTTTACATCAATAGTGGTTTTAGTTGCTAAAAGGTTTTCACACGCATTTGAATGTATAGCATTTTCGAAAGAAAACGCGTCTTCAGTTTCGCGCTCGTTATATCATGAACAAAACTCTTGGAATAAAATGAAATATTGATTATCAAACTAGAGGTTTCTAGCTTTACAATAAGTATAAATTTATTGTCATGCGATCATTTTTTACGAAATCATCGTATTTTAAATATTGGCAATTTTTGGAGAATCGGTTATTTAGTGTTCAAATATTTCTTGAATTCTCTATGCATATATTATTTATAATAACAAGAAGGTTGAGTTCATTCAGATTTCTTATGAATTTCATTGTAACATGTGTTCGAATAGAAAAGTTCATACAAATATGTTATATGAAATACTGCCTATCATTTCAATAGTTCAATAGTAAGAAATAAAATTGGAAACAAATAATTTTGACTCACCTAGTAGTTCTCGTGTTAATAATTTTAATAAATTGGGAAAGGATACAACAATATTCTTAAATCCTTCTAATGTATTTACAGTTTAGTGTTTTAAATTCCATAATATTTTAAATTTTACATTTTAAAATCCATAAAATCTGCACTATAGTAAATTACGACTGCGAAGACTCAAATCATGCAATTTAGTAATGTGAGTTGTGTGACTCAAAGAGATCATAGCTTATAAACTTATTATTCGAATTAGGGTATCAACTATCACTACTGAACGTTCATATGTTTGTTTTTCTTTAAAGAATGGAACCTGGGCATTTAATTAATATGTTGTTAGATGTATTTTTTCATTTTGTAGCCAAATAAATCTGCAAGGGTTTGGGTTGCTCATAATAAAAAAATAATTAGCTTCTGACTATTACTGATTAGTATAGAGCATTTGATATTTAAATAATTATATTATTTGTTTTCAACCTTAGTGACCAGACACATGATCACTAATGACACTAACATCACTACATGATACTAACGTCACTAATTGACGACATGTGACCTAATAGGGTTAATGGATAAAGTACCTAACACATATATGTATAACTAATGCGATTGCAACTCACATGTTTAAAATACGTTAACAAGACGATACACTTGATTTTGAACACGATATTCTCGTAGGTACTGCAGCAAATGCGTTCATCGAACTGAATAACATTTGTATACCCGTAACAGTCAGAGTCATCTAGCAAATTAATATTATTTATTCATATGAAACTCAAAATATTCGTATCCAAGTTTTCCTTGTAATTCAGATCGAATCTTTGCGTTCTGACAGAAAGTATAGCTACAATCCAGGTTTCGATAACAAAATGTTATTTAACTGTATTTAGCTGTTCGTCAGGCTTTATGGGTCGAGAATTTATATAAAATTCAGAGGAAATAGTAATCATATCATTTAATACACAAGTAGCTTGATCGAATAGTTGTCATATTTATTTCTTGATTTGATATTTTTTATCAATAGAATGAAGCACTTTAATAATAATGGCCCTATGATTAACTATTTCTTATACTGTTGTATTACAATGATAACATGCAGAACTATTTTAAATAATTTTACTTTTATCACTAGAAACATGAGATTGAAAATGTGCCCTTACGGAGAATCGATTCAACCATTTTTTTGACATTACGATAAAAAATCGTGGAAAATTTGGAACACACATTCTTGTAATTTTTATTAAATAATATAAAATAGTCTCTTGTAATGTTCCGTAGATCTACCGTCACATTTCATTATTGTACATGTATGAAGAGTTCGGAAGGCAATTAGTGTAAACCCATTTTTCTCATATTAATTTACTTCAACCATAGCCGCTTCGTTTTCCTTTTTTTATATTTAAACTTATTTGTATGTTATCAGGTAATAAATACGCTCTATCAATGTGCCCTGGTATTCGTTTACAACCACCCAACTTTTCAAACACTTAATTATCACAGTTTTCATGCTCAGGAGCTTACACTGATTGCTTTTTGAGCTCTCCACATAATAGAATTAAATAAGGCGAGCAATGATGAAAGAAGAGAATATTAATCCTTTAATGACAAACAACGATATATGATTGTTCTATTCTAATTCTCAGACGTCTAATAATATTAGAATCTAAATTATTTTAGGTTGAACTGCGTTTTGGAGAATTCTTTTTTTTCAAGTCTTTTTTTTTAAACAACCGTATAGATTTCGACGAGAAAACACCGAAAATGAAAATCTTATTGTGAGAAATTCATTGCTTCAAAAGTTTTACGCGTATAAAGTTGAACACTTTTAAGCCTTTTTACAGGTTAAAACGCCGCCATATTGATATATTTGCTAGGTGATACACATAAAATATAATATATCACTCCTAGACCGCGGATTTTATGCATATATGAGAAAAATTGATGGATGAAATTTCAACTTACTAAAATTATTAAAAAAAGCAATTTCTATATTAGTCCTATGTTCCATAATTTATGGAGAGACTTTTGAGTTTGCATAACGATCCTCAATCCAGCTGTTATATTACCTATTCTAAGAATCCTATTCTAATACTAAAATCGATATCCTACTCTAGGAAAATAAAAACTGTTCGCATTAATGTCAACCTAGATGCGCTACATAGACATTTATTTCTTTGATTAACAATTGTAATGAGCTGGAAATATTGAAACCGTATTTTTAAATTAATTTAATGTTTCTACTGTTTCGCATTTGTTATACTCATCTCTATCATAAACGCATAAAATCCGCAATCTACTAATCGTTAGCAAGTTTAATGATTTTGTCTCGCCAAATGCGTCAATAGCGAGAACACAGAATTTTCCTTTGGAACACGGATTAATAACGTCGGTCGCGCAACAACATCGTCCGAGTCAACAGAGAACGGTGGTATAAGAACAAGATCTTGTTAAGGTAAATCCAACGAGCAAACGAAAAAAGAGGCTCCCAGATCGACCAGCTACGCCAATGCGCCGTCCACCCCTTGGTCAGGGGTGGTTTAGGGTGTGTAAGCCTACGGTAGTGAGAGCAGAAAAGATGGGGTGTGGGGGAGGGGGAGTGGTCAGAAAAGAGAGCGGAATCGGACGTGTGCGTGCGCTCTTACGCACCCCCTTACGTGTACCCAGGTAACGTACACACTTTTGCATAAACCAGCTGGCGACCACAGGCGCAACCCGGTACACCCACGTGTAACACGTATAGCCGGGGGTATCTTGGTGGCAGGACTCGGCGTGTATGCACACATAAATTTCCGCGGCGCAACTGTGTGCTCGCGTGTGTGCGGGTGAGAGCACGGAACACGGAGTAGCCGCGCGTCCAGGCGCAGGTTTACCCCCAGAGAAACGGCAAACAAGGACCAGCAACTTGTCGTGGATGTGAGAGGAAGGAAGACAGAACGACACAGATCGCTCGGAAGAGGGAAAACGGAACAGAGGGAGCCGGACGGCAAGACAGAGAGGGATGAAAAGACGGACAAGGGTCGGAGGTTGGCGGTGGGGGGGGGTGGGTCTATCTCTTGCACTCCTAACTAACATGTATTTTGCATAAAGCTTACATTACTTGAATTACAATGCTCCAGTACCGTCTCATACCGGCCTCCTCCGAGCGAGCGAGCGAGCGCGCGCGGGCGCAAGCTCACGCGGCCGCCCCTTATATCCCGGGACCAGTCCAACCCTTCGTCCTTCTGGAGGAGAGACGGTGCCATGTAAATTGCTTCCAGAGCCAAGTTTGCGCGCAAGTGCTCGATGTGCGTGCGTGTGTTCCGTCAACGGGACGCGAGAGTGTGTTTCACGGCCGGCACGCCGCGCCGCGCCGCGCCGCGTCGCTCCGCACCGCTTCGTATCACCGCTGTACCGCTCCGCACCGTACCGGTTAGAATGCGCGGACCGCGTCGTCGCATCGCCGCGCTGGGCCAGTGTTCGTGAGGGTGATTCTGGACAACGCGCCCTCCACTCTATGCTATTAGGTACACAGACACGATGGTGAGGGACCAGCGGAGAAACGGCTGAAGGTATCGCGCAGGAGAAATTCATTAACTCAGTCATCCCGTGGTGAAAGCGTTATCGGACGCGACATTATTTGAAAAAATAATAACCGGACATTGTGGACTGGAATGACTGACGGACGAGGTAAACAAGATGATCAACTGAATAGATGTTATAGATGGATTGTTCAACTTCAGTCAGCGAAATTTCCATAGTTTTACTATAAATTTCATTTGTTTTTCATTGATGTTTTGTTGTTACCGACTGGAATAGTTATTAGGTCGTTGCAAATGAAATGGCCGTTTTTTAATCTTTAACACGAGCTATTATTTTACGAGCTTTATTCATATTCCATAAATCGAAATAATTTCCATCGACATTAGTGCGCTTCTTCCATCGCGATACAAGTCCCACAATGCCTTTCTGGTATAAATCTAATAAACGTGAGGCAATAAATTCATCAAATGCAGTTTTTACAGCACGTTCTTCTTTGAATATTTTCCGTTCAAAAAGCCATCTAGGTGGTTGAAAAAATGGTAATCAGTAGGTGACAGTTCAGGCGAATAAGGAGGGTGAGGAAGAACTTCACACTCGGCTAATTTTTTTGCTGTTTGTTTCGCAGTATGTGGCCGAGCATTATCGTGAAGCAATAATACACCACGTCTATTAACTAATGCCGGCTAATTTTTTTACTTTTCCCAAAGCCTTCAGATGTCGGGAGGCAGTTGAATAGTGTATATTGCCTCTCTCCGCGATTTCCCGAACAGTTCGACTTAAATCCATTTCAACTATCTCTTTTAAATCTAAATCTTGAATAACTGTTGGCTTATGACCACGAGGCTCATTTTTCAGATTTGTATCTCTGGAACAAAATTTTTCAAACCAACGCCTTATGGTCCGATCACTTGTTATACCTTCACCAAAAGCAGCATTTATGTTTTTCGCTGTTTCAGATGCAGTATGTCCATGTTTGAACACGTACAAGTAAATGATACGGATTTCCTTTTTTTCCATGGTGAACGAAAATCGATTTTGAATCATGTACACTGTACAATATCAATAATCTTATACACGCAAATTCGTGTACAAGATATGTACTTTTTAAATTGTACTACTTCAACGCCATCTGTCGTGGAAAAACTAAACTACAAAGGCCGGATGTTTCAAATGTGCAAAACGGTCATTTCAATTGCAACGACCTAATAGATGTGTTTTTGTTTTCTTGATTACAATTGGTTTTATCATTAGTAGACTGTAGATATTTATGCAAAATTGAAATTTTGTTTACAGATAACAATTGTATTAGATTGAAAATAATATATTTCCATGCTTGTTACAACCGACTTAAGTGTCGCGGATCGCAACAACGACCAAAAACGTTCCGAACGATTGATTTATAATTGCGCGGCAGGTGCAGATGCACTGCGGGCCGTTTCCGAAATCCTGCTAATTTTTATGGCCCACCGTACCTTGGCTGAGTGGTTGTAAATCACGACATCGACAAGACGAGACAAGACGAAACTAAACGTTTGACAATTTTCCATTCTAGGACACAAAATAGACACATCCACGTCCAATGACAAATTAAAATTTACTTCCACTCAAAACTGTAAATGACGAATACCAAAAAACCCGAGATTACGTAAAACGAAACACAACCAGAACGCATCAGAACACTACAAGATCTCTAGACAGACCGAACTTTGCGATCATATAACCATCTCGAACGTCGCGAAATCGTACCTTTCGTAAGAGAAGGTTCTCAAACCCCGACTATTAGTTGATAAACAGTGTTCAGCAAATCTATCGCGTCAAGCCTTATTCTCCGATCGGGACAAGAACCCAACCCATTACGGGAAACCGTTCCGTGTGTTGCGGCAACGTAACATGCTGCAATCCTTTTCATCTACCCACTGGTTTAAATTTCATCTACTCAATTTTGTCATAAATGCATAAAGATCTATTCATTAGTATTTCTAATAGTTGCGTGCAATTTTGATTATTACGACGTTTGCAGTCGTCATATTTTTGTAAGTAATGTGTACTGTGTAAATATTTGATCTTTAGTTATATATAAAATAGTATACACTTTATAGTTATCTCAATTTTCATCAGATTCCACGAGGTAAATTATTGGATAAGGAGGAACAGATTAAGATAATGGTCTATAAAGATGCACGACTTTTGTAATAGAGAAAATGGCATAAAAATAAGCAGGTTCTATCATGTAATCAATAATTTTGTTAGATCAAGTGATTTTTATGGTAGAAATCATGCTAAAGGTGGAAATCAGAAGCTGAATTGAAGACAAACTTCGTTAATTTTATGTGCTGCATCACATTCAAATGTTAAAGGAAAGCAAATACAAGCGGAATTAGATTTTCCGGTATCGCCCAACGCGTGATCATAAAATATCACAATTGGTTTTTGCCAAAAGGTACATGGCCTGGAACGAAGAATGGTATTCTTTCTTTAATTGGACGTCAGCTCTTCGGACGGACAAAAGTTTATCTAGATAGACCAGATGGTTCTAAATAAGTCATACGACATTGTTATGAGTCGAAATTTTGGTGGTAAGAGTGTTATAATTTGGGATGCATTTAGCTTTCTCGTAAAAGCGCCAATATGTTAAAAATCGACGAAAATAAATTCCTAGATGTACACAAATTATCTAGAAGATGTTCAGATTCCGTTCATGGAAGATGTGGGTTCGGATGAGCCTACAATTCAACAGGATAACGCGGCCGTTCACACATCAAAGCTAAGCAGTGAATGGTTTTCTAATAAAAATATTAAGTTAACTCAGTAGCCTGTCCGTCCTCTAGACGTCAGCCCCATAGAATATATATTTGGGAAATATTAGCCCGCAAAGTGTGGCTGCGGCAAATGAAAACACAACTTGCAACACTAACAGAACTTAACAGCTAGTTAGATATATCAACTATACAAATGTTAACTAAGAATATGAATAATCGAATTTTTCGAGTTTTTTTTTTAAATGGTGACAATATATCATACATAGTATATGTACATAGTTATTAATATTTTGATTTTCTAGAGTAACTAAACTATTACCTAGTCAGTGGAGTTCTAAAAGTCTTAGCCATCACTTTAACAGAAATACATACTTTGTTTATGTTTATTTGTTAAATACAAATTTTTCCCACATTGCAACACGTGTCCTCAACGAAAAATTCCCAAATCGTTGGATTGGACGCAATGGACCTGTATCATGGCAGGCTCGTTCACACGATCTCACCCCACTTGATTTTTTCTTATGGAGGACATTAAAGGGTACGGTTTATCAAGAGCAGCCCACGACACCAGAAAATACGCAGGAACGAGTGATTGCTGGATGTGCTGATATGAAATCTGAAATCATCGAAAGAGCTGTACAATCTGTCGTTTTTCGCCTTATGAAATGTATCACAACGGAAGAACATCATTTCGAACATTTATTGCAGTAATAAATGTGATTATTTACAAGTTCAAGTTCATGGTCGAATTTCTGTTACTTTTGAAATCTGAAATGTCGCTGAAAGTAAGTTGTGCATTAATTAGCCAATTTTAGAGTTCACGGTCATTTCAAGGTCGTGCTATTAAACATGGATGAATGCACAATAATGTTTGCTATAACATACAACAACAAAAAATGTGTGTATATATGTAAAAAAAACACGAGTGACATTGAAAAAACGATTCTTCCATCTGATTCGTCTTTTGAAACCATTTAGATTGCGGTAGAAACATTTTTTGTATTTTCAGAGGTAGAGGAGATATTTAGGTTCTGATCCTGTTTTAGACGAAACACCCTGTATATTCCAAATGAATCACTTAAAAGAAAAAATATTATATTTTGAAACAATTCAGATATGTTTGTAGTCAACTTAATCTAACAGGGATAATTAGATCATATTTCTTTCTTTAAATTGAATTAAAATTACGAAGAAATTACACATGCAACTGCAGTAACTTCGTGGACTGTACCATTATAATTATTAACCCTCCGGTGAGCGCGTCTCCATTCTGAGATGCAGTATTAACACGTTGACTGCTAAATAGGAACCCTAAAAAATCCAACAATACTGGAACGTTAAAATTTGTTATAGCAATTGCTATCGTAAGCCGTTTACATCTTAACGCTCCGTAGACAATTTGGGTCGTTTACGTCCGCAGCGAAATTTCACTCTTCAATATCTTTCCATGCCAACGATTACATATTTAAATAAGGACTTCAATACGTATCACAGAATTCTTCAGATTTTATGAAACCCATGGATAAAAAAATGATTAATCGTGGACATAAAGACCTAGGTTGTCCACAGAAGGTGCAAAAAACATCCCTTCCAACGGAAGGTTAAGAATCCTAGTAAAATGTATTTTATTCTAATATATCATAATAAAAATTATTAACTTACGAGAAACACACGCAACGGATGAAACTTCGCACATGTATAGTTCATCTGATGAAATAATTGACAGCTGGTTTTCTATCGGCAAATACACGGGTTTGACTGGTGAAATTAGAGCCCGAAACATTTACAGTCGTCAATTCTAGACAACATATGAGATAAAAAATGGTTAGGCCATTATAGATTGTTTGAATCTTGATATGTTTCACTATATTTCAAGATAATGCAATGTAATTTTTATGCAATTATCTTCATTATTACATATGTAGGTGACACATTACTCTGTCCATCTTTAAAAATTAATTTTTCGTATAATATAATTGCTTATACAGAAGTCCACCAGGATTTGTACAGTTTAAAAGACTTTCAAAAGCAATCATTGTGATAAGCTTTGACTTTAAAGTTCTTATTAGATTACCTAAATTGCATGATCTCCAATAAAAAGAATGTATGGTAAAGAATTTCGGAAAGTGGGCATCTGTTTCGATATATAAATAACAGGCCAACTATGAAATATTTTGGTTGTAGGTCAAATGATAATAGGATTCATTCAAAAATCAAAATCCTTTCGGTCTTGATGAGATTTATATTGCCGGATTGCTACTACCTCCGATTAGTAACTATGACAATAAATGTAACAACGTGCAACACTACTTCCATTTAATGTACATGTCTGTCGTGTATGTAGTGCAAAGTCACACATAGAAATTTTGATTCACTTTGTGTGAACAATTTTCTTCAAAATTTGTACTATAATTTTTTATTTTATACTATAAATGTTGTGCCCAAATAATTTTTCAAAACGTTATGTTTTCATTCATGCTTTCAAAGATACTTGTGCCTAAGTCTCATACAAGCTAATTTCAATTTTGCTTTTTTACTAAGAAGCGGGATTTAAATTTTACAAATTCAAATACCTGTATGGAAATTCATCATCAAATTACAATGGGCTTGAAGGTCAATGTCTTTTCTATACAACGATCTCATAAAATGTGGTGTAAGATATTTGTATGCAATTTTATTACAAGTTTCAGGAAAAGTGGAACCTCAAACTGACACTGATTTCTTCGCTTTCAAGGTCACTTCAAGGTCATGGTGTGTAGGTCGTTGAAATCGTATTGACCCCGACTACCACATTGCATTATGAAAAATACATGTTAATATGCAAAAAAATACGGTGACCTTGAAAAAACCGTTAAAATGACTTTCAAAGGATTTTTTCATTACCATCTGATGCACGCCTTAAAACTATGTAAATCCTATTTAGTTATTTTTTCTTACTTTTAATAGTAGCGGAAATAATTTAGGTGATCGAGTCAAAATTAACACCTTGTGTATGAGACACAAATATTGACTCTGCAACTGCAACCTCTTCGTCGAGTATTTTGGGTTATTCTGATGCCAGTTGCTCACATTTCATTCAAAGTGTAATAATACATCAGGAAAAAATTGTACACTAACTCTCATGAATTCGTCGTGCAAGCGATGGTATTCGTTTTTTAATATATGGAAGCATAAGTACCAGAGAAAATGTTAAATCCTGAAAGGATACTTGAATTTGTAACATTTGTAGGGTTATTTTAATGAAACTTGTGTAGGATATGGTTTTGGTTTTGGTGAGGTATAAGTGCTCTGGAAAACAGATTTCAACGAGAACATTTGCTAATTCGTCTATTTCCTAAAATTACTAGCCTCGAAACAATTATTTATTTATTATTTATTTATTTATTGCCTTAAACCATATGAGGTTTATACAGCATGTACCATACAAATTATAGAATACAATATATTATTGTGTTACAATATGACTTAATGACTAACCTACAATTAGTTTATATTAGTTTTGTCGTAATACAACTACCTTATTGAAACTAAATTTTTATTAAGCATAACTTAATAAGATCAAAAATAATTTTCAAGCCTCTAATATCTGGGCCGCATAAGAAGGAGTGGATAGAAATCGGGAGACAGTACTTGTGTCGGAGAAGCGCTGATACCAGCGTGTCACGCTCAACCTCATAGACTGGGCATTGCCAAATTACATGATTTAAGTCTTGTGATTCAGCACCACATTCACAAGCACTGTCTAAAATAAAGTTAACTCTGGCTAATGAGGCATTTAAGTTGTAATGGTTAGAGCGACACCTACTTACAAAAGTTACAAAATTTCTAGGGAGCCCGCGCTCAGTAAACCATGGCTTACCATCATCCTTATGGAAGCATCGGATGTACTCTTTTCCCTTGAATACGCCTTGATATTTGACTAGGTTGTTAGTAGATATTCGCGTTTGAATTTTAAGATCGCTGAGAAAATCGGTAAATGGCACTTTAATGTTTAGCGTAGGCTGTTCGTTTGTCGCTTCCTTCGCCGTAGATCGACCATCTCATTGCCGATGAGTCCAATATGTGCTAGTACCCATATGAACTTGATAAAGTTTTGCTTATTGTTGTTAGATACATAGTTGAAATATTTATTTTTAATTTCAATGAGATGATGGTTAGTGGCATAACGGACAGTTGGTTTTTCCAGCGATTTAACCACGCTCAAAGAATCAGTAAGGATGAGAAAGTTTGTGTTTGTGTGCAAGCTGATAATGTCCAGCGCACCATTAATAGCACAGCACTCCGCAGTGAACACTGATGTTCTTATGTCTAGGCAAATTTTTTGTGCTATATTTAATTGCGGGCAATATATCGCAGCACAAACTGCCGGGGAGTCTTTTACCTTACTACCATCTGCGTAGATTACAATAGTGTTAGGGGGGTTCGATTCGATAAAGTGTGCTAGCACCGCGTTAGGATTAGCAGATTCACGCATCAAAACGCCCAAATCCGTGTCGCAGGGTAGAGTATTGTAAACTGCGTTGTAATCACATATAAAGATGGGATGTTTTTCGTTAATCTTTAGATCAGGTCGTAAATCCAGTATGCGTTGGACACTTTCGCTTAAGAGGGAGTAGCCTCGAAACAATTATACAATTTTATTTCCATGTTCATTTATTTTATTATCTCTTCATCCATTTAACTTGCAAAGAGTAACCAATTATTCTAGAACAATCCGTCCCAAATTATACTTCGTTAATTATGTCGATTCGAACAAGGTCAATAAAATGCGAACTGTTGTCCCAATTATAGGACTAGTGGTAACGAAAACAGAGGGATCAGTCAGCAGAGAATCTCTCGAAGTAGAATTTAACAAGATTCGATTTAAGAACTCGACCTACTTTACGGTTTGCTGCATCTGGGTCATTCATTTTTAAGTCACTTTAAGAAAACTAAAACTTAAGCTTCTCTGACAATAAAACTTCACAAAAGATTTTACACATCATTCATCCCACATTTATGATTCTTAAAAAAAGTCTACAAAATATTACAATTTCAATTTTGACTTTCTACAAAAATTGATTTTTCAGAGTTTTGATTAACACAGCATAGCCGTAGACCTTTAATTCTTGACGATATAAAAAACAGTCGCAAAATAATTGTTAAGCCGTTCCTTAAAGGAGCCAGGGGCGAATGGTAAGATCGCGCGATGAAAGAAACGTATTACGGTACAATTGACACGAACTCACTTGTGTATCATGTAGCCCGAGAAGAAAAGAATTCCTCTCCAGCGCGCAGAGCGCAACCTTAATGCTTCCTTTCTATGTTAAACACACTTAAATGAGTTTCCTGATATTAAAGAGATTCCTGTGTTTCTTTCCCGGAACTTTTTCATTCCTCCGTTACAGCGTATCAGTGCGTTCGCGCACCGAAGGGGACAAATGTTCACCCCCGCCGACGGGGGTCGGCGATCTATTTCCGTACGAAAACTGCTGGAAAGTATGAAAACTTCTTTCCGCGGTGAAGAATAATTTTCTTCAGGACGTAGCTGGCAAGAGCCAGGGGAGCATCCCTTGCCTGGACAAGAGCCCTCGCATCTCGGCGTCTCCCTTCCCGGTTAGCCCTTCTCGAACCGGTTCTTTTCTTACGTATTACTCATGCTCACGTACTTCGAGCCGCGTCTATTCCCGCGCACGGGCCCCCGAAGAGAAAGAACGAGAGAACACCGTGCGAAAGCGAGCTGGACAAAGACGGAGACTTTTCACGTACTAAAAAAAATCATTTTCCTTCGCACGCAGAACAAACCACAAAGACTTTTCCCCCGCGTACGGAAGCCCTTATCGGTTTTTCACCTCGCAGATCCCTTTGCCCAGGCAAGTTCTCTCTTTCCATTACTCACGCTCGCGTGGTCTCCATCGCGCGTGCCCAGCATCCTATGAAAAATACAAAAAGAATCAGCCCCGAAGAAAACAAAGACTTTTCAGGAGGTACTAAAAAATCATCCTCCTTTTTTTCTTGGATCTCTCCCTCCCTCGATCGCAAGCACGGGGTAGGGCAAACGGGGCCGACACATATTCTGCGCGAAGCTACCCCGTTGGACAAGCCCTTATTGGCTTTTCTCCACGCCGACGTATCCCTTTCGTCCAGCTTTTCCTTAGATTATTCACGCCTGTGTGCCGCGTGAGGATATGCGTGGGCGAATGTGCGTAACGAGGAAAACTAATGCCCCGTGGATCTGCGACGTAATGGACATATTGGATACGCGTGCTACCATCCGCGTACGACGATTAGTGCTTTCGTCCTTTCTTCCCCATGACAGCATGGCCCTAAGGTGCAAGATCGGCTACCGGGCTACCGTTTATGGAGTAGCTGCCAGCGAGCTAGACGGCAACGCAACGGCTACCAGCCTACGCGTGGGCGTGCGTGTTTATCGATGTGCGAACATGCAGAGAAGGGATTACGATCCTGACGGAGGACAATACCGGTAACACGATGACAAGGTGTAAAGCATCGGCGAACACTACGTATCACCTTCTACGGGTGAAACGATAAGTTGAACATTATCGAGCCGGGCGCCAATGACAAATGCTCCTCGGTTCGCTGGCTGATGATGTCCTCGCTACTAGAGTGGACGGTGCGCACGGTTTGCTCAAAAACCTGACCAGAACTCGTTGGTTCATATAGAACATTATTGTACAATCGCAAGAATCTCTATGTTTGAACAAGAAACGCATGAACATTCAGTATAATTTTAAATTCAAAGCTCGCATCGAAACTTCTTTTACTTTGCAATTGGGCCCTGTTCTGCAACAAATTTTCGAACCACGGAACAGTTCTTCTATCATAAATTTATTAAAACTACAAAGCCATAGTTCGATTTTGTCTTATAGGTATCTTGCAGAAAGTTACCAAATGATTTGATCATATTGAAAACAATTTTCCTAAATACAAAAATTTATTAATTATAGTTGGTTGAAAATAAGATTTATACGGATGAAAAAGAAAGAACCATATCGCCCACCTCCCGTTATGATTACATGAATTCTCTAATCCTCCGCGAATAAAAAATTTAAAGAAAATTTGCTCGCAACGAGTTGTTGTTCCTACTTTTATAAAAATTTGACGTGGATGATACCGAAACTGAAATTGCTAAATAATACAAACACACAGAAAAAATATAAATAAAGAATAAATAATATTAGTTACATTGCGCAGTGTTTAATAAGCCACAAAAACAATATTGTAAAACAGAAATCACAAATAAAATATACCAAACTCAAACGATGCTGAATTTGTTTGAATATCAAAATGTTTAATTCTGATTTAATTCCGACTTCAGATCATTGTGGGTTGGTAGTGTTCTGCATAGGTGTGCCCAATTGTGCTCGTACTGCCTAACTTTCATTTTCAACGTCGGACTTAGTAACCCGATTCTTTTGACTGTCTTTTGATTCCTCTTTTCTTTTCGATACCAAATTGTTTGCAAATATTATTACTATTCTACCCCTAGTATTATTATCCGACTCCTACATGCGATTTGTATAATAACTGGTACTTTTACATTTTTCGGGCTTCTGACTTTGAATACCTTATCAGAAAAACAAAATTGAAAGTGGAAAATTTAATATTATTCATATGAACATTGTTTTTTTAGTCAATTTTTATGAAAACTTGTTTATTTGCCAAGGTATTACTAAAATTATAATTTTAACTCTTTTTTGAAACTAATGATTTTGAAAATTTAATTTCTTCCGATTTTAGTGAAAAACTAGAATTCTGCGTTTAGTAGGTAAAATAAGTGTTGTTCGCAATAAAGAATGCTGTTTCATTCATACTCTGTGTAATTCCTAAACTGTAACTCTTTGTGCAAAATAAAAGTTGTCATACTATTTTTCAAACAATGAATGGACAGTATTTAATTCTTTTAATGTTTATATTGTTTTAAAGCGCATCAACTCGTCTTTTTTATAAATGTATAAAATGTATTAGTTACTGAATTTATTTAAATTCTTATTCCGAGTTATCAGAATCAGTTTACAATTTAAACTTAAATATCTCAAAAAATCGCAAACTTTCTCAGTTAGACATGACATTTGATATGTAACTTTCTATCACGTACCTAACTTATCTCAGTATGAATTTCGATGAATAACATTTTTGTTTACCTCTCGTTTATTAAAATATGTCTAACAATAAGATTTGTGACGTATTGAGAAGGGAATTTCAAAGATATTTGAAGATACTGACCCATTAAACATGGTTCAATTTATAAGACATTAGGAAGCATGACGTTTCGTCAACTTTGATGGCCTATATCTCAGTAACCAATCAATATCTTTAAAACATTATAGCTGCTTTCTACATAAGAAGTACAGGGTGGGGAAAAATTATTGGTCATCCTTTTGGGAGGTGATAGAACTCGTCGAGATCGCCAACATTGCATCATAAACATGGTGCCGCAAAATGAACTTTCAAGGTCATTTTCAGTGTCAAATTCTTTTATTGGCTTAGTCGATTCTTCTCGTCGAGCTGAACAAAATTCTCAAAGGGACCATATGCTGGAAATCAATATTTTATAGAGAAATCTTCGTTTGAACTTTTTTTGCCTGAAATTTCAAAAAAATCGATTTTCATTAAGTCAGAAAATAAATTTGATGCTTATAAAGTTCTTAAAATCATGTTCTGAATATCCTGATCACGATTAGCGAAAATCACTCCCCAAAACTGATCCTGAAAAATTTGTATATTTGTTGGCTTCTAAAACTTCAAACGAAGACTTCTCTATGAAATATTGATTTCCGGCATATGGTCCCTTTGAGACTTTTGTCCAGCTCGGAGAGTAGAATCTACTAAATCAATAAAAGAATTTGACACTGAAAATGACCTTGAAAGTTAATTTTGCGGCACCATGTTTATCATACAATGTTGGCGATCTCGACGAGTTCTATCAGCTCCCAAGAGGATGACCAATAATTTTTCCCCACCCTGTACATCTGGTGTAAGAATAAAAAACAGTCATATAGAAGGTGTGTTCAAAAAATTGGGAAACTTTGTTTATGACTATTATATTTTTACTGTTACACATATTTATAAGAAATTCTCTTCAAAGTAGTCTCCTTCATATGCTATACTCTTCTAAGTGGAAAAAAGATAAAAATCTGCTGGTGTAAAATCAGACGATTCGTAGAAGTATTTCCGAAAACTGTTTGAAAGTTTCCGTGATACTTTTACAAATCTATAATAGAATTTAACGCACGCTCTATGCTTCTTGAAATCCGTTATGATTAACACTTTAACTGTCGCATCTCTCAAAAATTGGGAGAGGGGATTACTTGTCCAGATTTAAAAATCAATTTTCACACTAATACATTCAATGTACCGAATTTTGTTAGGATCTACAAACTGCAAAAAGCTTGAAAAACTACCTGTTGCCATACGTCTTAACTTTTCAATGCTTATTTTAATAAATAAATTACATTGATTTTATGAAATTTGTGAGGTTGATGGATTGTCACTCAAAGTGTTAAAAATCGCCGAAGACATAAGATGCCGTTATGGTATAAAAGCGATAACTCAACCAAAGAAAGATTAACATTAGATAACTCCTCCCTGAACCCTAAATACTATCATCTTTTTACTTTTTGAGCATACGTTGTTCTACCAAAATGGAATTTTGGTCAGCTTCTCGAGAAAACGCACCACTGCGAGCCGAACGCAAGCGGGTGGGGGGAATTAATGCATGAGGGAGCTATGATTGCGGGCGATCTTTAGTACGCACCCCGTGCTGTGACGATTTTACTGGGAATGCGTAATTGGATTTTGTGGTCCTACATATTGGATGATTCAGAAATAGCGGTACAAACGGAAAGTAGTGATTCTACTGGGATGAACGGAAAGTTCGCTCCGTTTTGGAATTGTATTAAATGGTAGAAAAGACAAACACATAATCTTCTCAAGGTTTTTCTTAAAGTGAACAATGAAAAAAGTTTAATCAAAACGAATGCAAGTGGAATTATTTACGTCCAGATACATACAGATATGTATAGATACGTCATACTAAAACGAAACAAACTTTTCGTTCAACCCTACACAAACCAAACACAATGAAGGCGTTGATTCAAAATCGGCCAAAATTACCCAAGACCAATTTTCCTGAAACTTTGCATATTGGTAGCCCTTTGGGTCTAACATTGATTCCGTGCAAAAACTTTTTCCCAGAACTTCACAGTTACGGGGGGTAGGGGGTCAAAGTACGTATTTTGCGAAATCTATTATGTGCTGTAACTTTGAATAAAAATAAGATATCGACCCGGCACTGATACCAAAAAATCATAAAAAATTCAAGCTTTCCAACGGTGTATAAGTTTATGTAATTTATTTATTACTAACATAATTTTTCACGTTTTTCGTGTTTTTCAAGGTGTAAAAAATTAGGAATTAGAAAAATAAAAAAAAGCAGGAAGACAGAAAATTTCCAAAGTAGAGGAAAGAAAATCATAAAGTGACATACTGGTCAAAATTGCTAAACAATAGCATATGTGTGAAACAAATTTTTCTAATCGACATGATTGGATATATTATAATTTCTTCTATCTTATGTTGAATACTAATCTTTAGACTCAAAAATCGAAAATGTATAAAGTAATCGTAACTAACATAAGCTACATATTATATTCAGAACAATGAAAAATACAAAATAACCCTATGATTATACCAATATTTTTAAAAGTGGAAAAATGTATCTGTACAAAATCACACTGTTGCAATAATTTTTATATGATGTTTTTTCTATATTTGAAAGTACACATATTTTAATATCATTGTATCACACACATAAAATTATATGACTAAAGTATTTCTGTTTACGAAATAGAAATTTCATTCAAGATACACAGGTAATCTTTGAGTGCACCGATAACTACAGTACTGTAGAACATTTCTACGATCCACATGTTTTTAACATATGATAATATGATAAAAATTCATTTATTTTATATGTTTATGTATAGATACACGCAATTATAAACTTATATTGCAATATAAATTTTATGTTTAATACTACCTCAATTTTTTTATTATTGCAAGTCAACGAACAGCAGAATTATATAATAATATAATTATATTATATTATAGCAGAAGGAAACATTATTCTAGAATTCCACCATGCGAGTCAGTATATGATTAACTCTTTGAGGACGCATGTCGAAATATATTGACAACATTATATGTTGTCCTATTAAACATCATCAATATTAAGTATGTTCCTGATTTCTGAACTTAGAAATGTATAATTTAATTATGCACATAGCAAAACATCAGTAATGATATATGTATTGTTCAATTTTCCCATTACTCAAGACTTTGACACATACTCTGGTGCTCCGAAGGTGGAAACATTCTTAGAGTTTTAAGAAAATCTCGCCCGTAAAGAGTTCAACTCAAATAAAGTAGGCTAAGTTGATTGACCCACAGTAACGATATAGAATGATTCCTTTGAATTAGAAAAAGTTTTTCCTCTACAGCGATTTTCTGCTTTCATCCTGCCAGTTGGACAAAACTTTTATGTCAAATTATTAAATTACTCTCTTGATTTGCACTACTATCTTCACAATTGAATGTTATGATGAAATGTAGAAATATATTATACTTACACATACATATAGGTTAAAACATATAGGTCCTCAAAATCTAGCAGCAAGCATTACGAAAGCGCAGAAAATCAACGATTGCAAACTTTTATGTTTAAATGACCCAGGTTTTCCAACGAGTCGCGTCCGCGGTATGTATGGGAGGACATCGTTACCTTCAGCAAGATAACTTATTTAAGGCAGACAACGTACAAGACTCGGCGTACACGGCTGGCGAGCAGGATGAGCATTGGGCTACTTTGTATGTACGCATGCTGACATCTTACCCACCCTTTCAACCGCCTCCGCCTTCCTTCAACGGTGGCCGAAGAGGAGGAGAGGGTCGCGAGATCAATACTGGCGCCCCCTGGACCAGACCCGCCACCGACTCCCCCTTTCTCACCCCCTTCCTTACCCCTCGACAGAGAGAGAAGAAGAGAACGAGAGAGAAAGACGAGAAAGAGAGAGAGAGAGAGAGAGAGAGAGAGAGAGAGAGAGAGAGAGAAAGGAGAAAGAGAGAGAGAGGCCCACGCGTGTAAGAGCCGGACCTCTTAGAATCACCAGCCCCCAAAAACCCAGCCGCCTACGCCGCTACCTCACGGCCACCGCCGTGGCAACCACCCTCCGAACATCCACTCTCACCCTTCGTTGCTTTAAAGCGATGGAGTCGTATTGGGCTAGCTGCTTGGACCTGGTAATACAACTACCTTCCATTCCTCCAAAGGTCATCCATACCGCCATATCTACAAAAACCTCCTTTCGTTTCTCTTAATAACCGAGGTAAATTCGGTTACGTAATATTCGAAAAGCAAAGCCAAATCAAACGCGACGATGACCCGCCTGAATGCTAATATAGGGAAGACTATTGTCTCTCCGATATTAAAACATAAAGGGAACTCTGGACCCTGCCCCTTGTCCTAAGGGGAACGAGTGTCCCAGCGAGAAATTTTTATTCCTTCGACAAGTAGCGGAGTTTCAAAGTTCCAAAGCCACACCAGAGACGCGCCTTCTTCTCGGCAACCCTTCCTGGACCAATCCGTGTGTCCCCTTCCCGAGTCTCTCGCGGAGCATCACGATGATCCCCTGTTTAATCATCCTGATAACTTATGCTGGTCTCTTTTGCCAGTCGGCAAAAACTCCGGGCGACCAGGACGCCGGCGAATGGCTGAAGACGGACACTCCTATCATTCCGTTAGCCATCGTGAGTTTTTGCATGGCAATTAATCCAGGGAGGTAATGGTCCTGATCCTGGCCACCTGGTGCCCAACGTCCTGTAGGACAATGGTTCGTCCTGCGCTCTCTCATCCTCCTTTCTTCTTCCGCGTTACGACTGGCTTCTAGTCCGGCTTTCATTAAGGGGGAGCCGTGAGATGATGACCTGCATCTCGCGTCGTAGCCTCGTCACCGTGTGAATGCTGCAGGACCACCAGAACCCGTGGTACTATCTGCATTGTTGAACAGCACGCTTCTGGCCAGTGGCATTTTTCGTAATAAACTGCCCGGCGAGCTCCTCAAGCCGCGAAAATTTAGAAAGAAGATTACTCTTTCAGTCTTCCGTAAAATTTTCGTTCCGTTGCTGGACCGACGAGCGTCGCTGATGCTAACGAAGGGAGAAGCACGCGGGAAGGGGTGAGATTTAATAGTGCAGACGCATATGTTCAACTAATTTGGAACTATTTTATCGCATCCGAACGGTACTCGTAAAAGTAATATATAATTGACCAGTAAGTTTTCATAAATATTAGATCATCTCACAAGTAGACTATAACAAATTGAAAATGGTACAAGCATCAAAGAAATTAAAAATCGCTCTCTGTTAACACGTTGACTGACACGTTGGTCATACATAGCTGACACTAATGTTCGTCGTAATTAGAAATTAATTGTTACTATAACATATTGAAAATAATTAATTTTTATTGGGACCGAAGGAAGCAGGAGTGTTAACAGAATAACCATTGTAATCAATTTTATCTTTCCAGTTTTGATTTCTTTAATTAAATTACTTCGAATTTGCTAGATTTTATGGAAGTTGTATCTTGGTAGTCAACGTGTTAAACCAAATTAACCTACTTTCATTCCATCCGATCCATTTTTAACCCCTTGCACTATAATTTATTTTACGGTTACAGTGATTAGAAGTTGATTGTCGTCTATTATTTCTTAGAACAAAAAGAAAATCTAAATTTATTATATGCTTGTATATTCCCCAATGGCTATAATATCGACAGCAACAAAATAAAATTTTATTTTGCTTCAAAGAAAATTAATAATTTACATGTTTAGTATATGTTGTTCGAAATTCTTATCACGAGTCTGACTCGTTATTATAGTGCAAGGGGTTAATCTTGTACATTTTTTCTCTGAATATGGAAGTGCTCATGTATTGTTACATAATATACCTACAGAAAAGTAAAGAAACATCAAAAAATCGATTTTTTATATTTTATTAACTACGATGCACTTTATTAAAAAATCATTGCTATAAACAATATCTCAGTACTGAATTTTTATAAAACTAGCATCTCTAAAACTTCAATGAGAAATATGCATTTTTTCGGCGTTCCGTAAATTTAAAATTTTTTTTAAACACGTTTGCTTAATCCGAAAAGTCTGAAAAAATATACATTAGTAATCATAAAACAATGCAACTATAGTTGCATTATAGTTGCATTGTTTTATGATTACTAATGTATATTTTTTATATTATTATGATAATATAAACGTGGTACTCAGTTAACTCCAATATAACATAATATTTTTAAAATCGATTTTCTAGCCCAAAATTCACATGCTATCGGGTAGAATGTTCTTGCATCCTACTGTAATTTTTCGTTAAACGGAACAGAAGAAATTGAGCATAATTTTTTAAACCGGTCTCACCATATAACTACTCTTGTGCTAGGGGTATCCATTTAAAATTAGCCAAAAGACGGTTTTCTATTGAATGGTATGAAGAAAGATTAATTTCGTTTGGGCACATTTGACCAGCTTATCTTCCTCTATCTACTCATAAACAAGATGATTTTTCTGTCATATTTTTAGAAGGAGAAACATACACATACCACATAATTATATCTAATGATATAAATATAACAATGTAATAGATGATAGAAAATAAGGTAAAAAATACAGAAGACCAATGATCGTGATTTTACCTTTGAAAAATACAAAGGGAAATTACCATTACTTACGAGTAGACTGCGGACGTTTATGCAAATTCCAACATTCATGAATTATTTAATAGGACCAGAATAAGAACTTTCATCAACTAGAAAATTCCTTATGGTATGAACAGAGTAAAGGTGTCACTGATGTTTGATATTATACATGTTTTTATATATTTTAAAAATTCATAAAGATCCGTAGTCTACTTATGAGATGAGTTAACACATTAGTAATTTCCTTAAGAAGTTTTTGTGTCTATCCTTAAATTAATTTACATTTACATTTCATAAGAATTTAACGCAAGTTGTTCAAAAATCTAATTTTAATAATTGATAATTTGGCACGACGAGTGCAAAATAAAGATCAAGTGGGAAAAAGAGATGGTTCTTTCTCAGTTTTGAGTTGAATTGTTTATCCAACGGAATCCGGCCTCGTGATATAATTAACTCGAACTCATTGTCAGTGTGTCCCCCAGTAGCGAAACTTCAACGGGGCTTCCGTTACTTCGGTCGACATTGGAACTTTCCTCGGCTCGAAAAATTCCTCGGCTCCGATCTTCTCGGATCGGTCAATTAATTTCTAAGAATACGATCATCCGGATATTTGTCCACGTGGATCCGCGACCTAGGGTTGGCCAAAGGTACGTTGCCCACCCTTTGACCCGTTGCCCGTCACGATTACATGGTCGTCAAAGTTAATGACGCCGTAATGATTGGCCATCCTATAAGGTCCTCGCAAGGTGACCGTGGTCACCGAAGGAGAGGGATGCACGTGACGAGGTACGACGACAGAGAGAGAGGAACGGGGGCCCTCTGGATGACTGATGGCCATCACGCGAACAGTGGACAGTGCGATGTTAAAGGTCGGTTCTTCGGCTAATCCTGATTAATTGGGGAGCATGCCTCCCGTGCTTGTAGTTTTCTTTCCGTGCCGAGTACTATTAAAGTAGGGTCATCCTAGAGGAGCTTGAGCTGTGGTTTCGGGCTTGTGGTCACTACATCCATTCACACTTGCACGATTTCGCAACTCCTATTAGTTTCAGGGCGAGGCGGGTACAGGTGATCATGAAAGTGAATTAAATTGGATATTTTCAAGACGAGAAATCTTTCTTAATCTTGCATTACATTCATTTATACAGGATGTTCACGCTATTACTAGCCAGCATTTTTCTTGCAAATGATAAATATTAGAAAAAAATGAAAGAGGGAAAAGTAATACGGTCTATGTACTTCTGCAAGCGGCGTAATGGCGTATGTAATTTTTTTGTATTTGCACTATTTTCATAGAAATGTCGGTGACCTTCAATGTTTATAAATGGAATGCTGTATATTTTTTCATACCATATGAAAGCGTGTGTCAAGAAAAATTCATTCGTGTACGACACAATGACGTTCAAGGTCATACAAGGTCAGAAATGGAAGAAACATTTTGAACATTTCGTACTAATGCGTTTACAAGTATACTTTATTGACGAGGCTATAGTAAATGTTCAATATCACTTCCTTGTGCATGACTGCATACTTTGTTTCTATTAATTACATTCTTGTTAGTTTCTTCTAACGTTGTCCGAAATATAAATGCACATGATTGCGTTAGTTTCCTTTGCAAGTCCTTTACATTTCCTTGCCGTCGTGTATCGTGAACGATATCTTTACGAAATATTACTTACGAAATATACAAAATTTCCCTGCCATTTCTGACATTGTATGACCTTGAAGGTCATTGTGTTGTATACAAATGAATTTGTCTTGATACACGCTTTTGACATGATGTAAAAAAATATATAGCATTTCATATAAAAAATTGAAGTTCACCTTCATTTCTAAGAAAATAGTGCAAAAACAAGAAAATTACATACGCCATTATGTTACTTACAAAAAACAGTATTACTTTTTTCTCTATCATTTCTTTCTAATATTTATTATTTGCAAGAAAAACGCTGGCTAGTAATAGGACTGTAATCATTGTAAAAATATTTTAACAATATTCAACCACATCACTAAAATTAATCGTTCCGCCATCAAGCACCAACGACTTACAAAATGAAGAAAGTTATATTGTATACATTCAAGTCTCTTATAACACGGTAGGGTGAAGTAGTCTAACGCCTTGTCCTAATTAGATGTCGTACGTATTTGTCGGTATATGTCATTGATTGAATTTGAAATTAGTTTTATTTCTATCACCTCGCACCCCGAGCTGCCTCTATGAATGACATGAATAACTTCGCGGAGTTATTGATTCCCGACGGTCAAAAATGCCCTACATTATGGAACAAATGGATGGAAAACTATAAAAACCGTATATTAGTCTCAAAGAATGGGAAATAGTGGCAGTAGCATTAAAAGAAAACAGTAAGTTGATAGTTCTGTGGGTACACTTTTCTTGTATTGTTTCGAGAATATAGTCAAAAGTATTTCGAGTTATTCTAGTATGCTGATAACATAAATCGTCATTTTCTCGTAGAATTTCATTCTATTATTGTATATTTGTTCTACTGCATCAGTCTTCTTATGCGTGTATTTCTTAATAAAATATTTACCTTACATAACAATTTTCAGTAAGAAGGAGCAAATCTGACTTCAAGAAAAACATCTTGAACATTGATTGGCTCGATCGTGAATAATATTCGATAGTCGGCTGAATATGGACATTGTCGCATTGTCGTACGAACGACCGAAATCGGTCGGATGGACGACAACGATTTTTGTCGTCGTACGACATCTATTTAGGACAAAGCGTAATAACGGTTTGTGGCATCAATAAATAAATAAATAAATAAAAAATAAATAAAAGACCTCTTCTAATATGAGACGCCAGCTTATCTCCGATGCAGAACTCTTGGATGTATTGTAGCGATGCTATTTTGTTCCGTACCTAAACATTTGTTAGTTGTTTTATCCGCACATTGGCGTTGAAAGCAAATGAGCGTCTTAGGAGAGCATATTGTGAAATACAATATTGAAAGTTTTCGTAAATGTTCCATTAAGTTAGAAATAATTTCCAAAGAAATTTAGGATTTCATAGTTCTTTTTCATTAAATAATGATAACATAACCTTGTAACTATTTAATAGTTATCATGCTATTATTTCTCAATATGGGACCCTAGGAAGATCCTATTATGAGACCGGTCTCATATTAGGTACCCAAATTTGTTTTAGGTGGGTGTCGTTAAAAAACGGAAACAAAGACGTAAAAATCAGATGATTTCGGCGATTAATTTTACCGGTGGGTCCACTAATACTGCGTGGCTAAAGAAGTAAAATTTATACCTAATGTGTGAGAAAAAGCTGAATAAATGAACAAACATATGGGGACTCATATTAGGAGCCTTTGTTTTAAATACATGTCGTTAACATCTTCGTTTTTATGTCATTATTAAGGAACCGAATAATTTTTCCTTCTTTCAATAGATTTCGAAAGTACTTTTAAAACATATAGTCATGTGTAATAAAAGTGGTCTTATTCGAGTTCAGATTTTTTTTTAAATAGACCACATATTAGGCTACTTTACCCTGCTCTGAAAACAAAGTTTCCATATAACACGATGTAAAAATTCTTCTATAACACGTTTCCTATATAACATAACTTGATAAACTTGGACAACCCTCCACATTCGCCTAATTTGTATTATGTACTTTTACGTTTCGCTTAACACGATTTCTATATTACACGAAACGAATTAACCCTGTTATAGTATGATTGACTGCGCAAACGTAACTCAGACTAATATTACTTGTATTAGTAATTTGTGTCTTGTACCAAACGAATGATTCTAGTTTCTTTAGATCGAAATTAATCAAAAAAAATGTAAGAACATTAATATTTTGACTTCACTAAACATTAATATTGTTCATAATACAATTGTTTAAATCGATCTTCATTGGAACTTATACGATCTAATAGAGTTCCGGAAGTAATCCCTGTGATAAGCATTTTAGGTCTGCAGTTTTTGTTAAAATGACTAAATTACTATGATTTTCGTGGAGGTGACTGTTTGGCAGTCTACGCGAACAAGGAAAGTTGAAATCATAATTTTAAAGAAAATATAAGAAAGATCAAAATGGTGAACAGAGACAATTCCCATATCGATATTGTTAACTCTCTGACAGAGGAGTCAGGGTCTATTTTGACCCAGGTTATGACCCAAAATCGTCATTCAAATACTCAGTTTCTGGAGAACTAACACATTGATCGCCTACTCAACAACCACAAATCTGGCACAGAATCAAATCAATTTATTTAACAAAACAAAAACTGAGACGTTTAGTTTTCTTTTTATATTATTTACTGTTTTAGACCTCTTCCATTTCGCAGATCGTAAGCAAATTTCTTGCACTCAATCTACCAACGTAAACATTAATCTTCGATTCTGCATAAATAATTCCGTCATCCAGATATGGGTGACATGGCGATCAAAGTATTAATTAAACGAACCTTTGCTGCGTCAGGAACAATAGAAAAATTAACGTGTCTACAAGAAGTACCTCCAAAGGTATGTTTTAAAAAATTGACAAATAAAGCAGTGAATGGTTGTAAACATTCTCCATGATATAGTTATAAAAATGGTCGTGATATGTTTGTGCTAGGCAATGATGTGAGAATGAAACAAGAATGAAATTATTTGTAGTGTGAGACGAAAAGAGTGATAGAAATAATTAATTTTGTTTTTTTTATTCTGTACAGGTAAATCGGTATCTGTAGCATGAATTACGCTGTAAAAGGAATGATATTATGTCGACCACCAATTTTACTACCGCCTCGCGTGGAAAATACTTGAAGGAATATCTAGTAACGTGCTGCTCGGCCAGCATGGACAGGATTGGTGCTCCGGGAAAGGAGTTTGGAAGTTCGACTATAGCGAAAGTTTACGATGAAGCGGTCCTATAACCGAGAGAATCAGGGTATTCGAAGGTTGGAAGCGAACAGCAAAACCGAGCTTCATAATCGCCGAGAATCTAACCGAACCATCGTTCGTGTCAAAAACGGCATTGAACTTTATTAATTACGCAGACGAATTACGGAAATTCAATTTACCATTAATCGCGATAATCCGGTGCTTTTGAAAAATTAACTATTGCTATTCTGTAAACGGAGAAAGTCCTACGTTACATCGAAAGTAAGGTTCATATGGAACCTTTGAAAATTACAACAAACGAACATAATATAAAACATATGAGCCTGCAATTATTCTGATAAATGACGTAAAATGATTATATTAGATTATTGTCGATGTTCGTGCCCGATTTAAAAATAATATACAGGGTGGCCCACATAACTCTGAACAGCTCAATATCTCGAAAACTATGCCATCGATTTTAAAGTTCTTAGTCTTAAATTGCATGGAACTGAAGGGCCTTTCTGACTACATAAACGTGAAGTGTTTCCCTTTAACGGGGGAGGGGAGGTACCTTTGTAATTTTAAATGGAACCCCCTATAAAATGTTACATATTTAGATTCTACCGGAAAAAACAAGTCAATTTTGTCTGAAACATTTTTTTGTCAAATATTTCCATGATGAGATATAACAGTTTGAAGTTTCGAGTTGTAGGTACTTGAAGCGCTCGGAAATAGCGTTATGGAATTATACGCGCTTGAGTCCTTTGCTTATTCGTGAAGAAATAAAATGTACTTTAAATTAAATGTTCAAAATGTCCACCACGGGCTTGTAAACATTTATTTACTCGAAACATCAAAGTTGTTCTAACATTTTTTAACATTTCGGGAGTCACTGAAGCGCAAGCGTCACGTATTCTTTGTTTCATATCCTCTTTTGTCGTCGGTGGTTCAAACATAACTTTACATATCCCCATAAGAAAAAATCTAATGGTGTTAGATCGGGGGATCGAGGAGGACATTGACGAGGTCCCCCACGACCTATCTATTTGTTCCCAAATTTTTCGTTCAAAAATTGCCTGGTGATGATTGCAAAATGTGGAGGAGCGCCGTCTTGTTGGAACCACATTTCTCTTCTAACGTGCAGTGGCACATCTTCCAAAAGCGCAGGCAAATGATTTTTTAATAAATCACAATAACTTGCAGATGTTACAGTTTCTTGAAAAAAATAAGGTCCAATCACAAAATCTCCTATTAGGCCACACCAAACATTTAAAGACCATCGATGTTGAAAGGGAACACATCGCATCTAATTTGAGTTTTCCACGGCCCAATAATGCAGATTATGTCTATTTACATGCCCTGAATTCATAAAAGTGGCCTCATCGGAAAAAAGTATTTTGCACAAAAACTCATTTTCCACAATACCCTGCAGCCACTCACAAAATCTTACGCGGTGATCGTAATCTGCTATCGAAAGCTCTTGTGATAAAACCATGTGATATGAATGATACTTTTGCCGTTTCAAAATTCGTTGAATCGATGAACGACTACTATGTGATGTTTGTGTAAGTGTACGTTGACTAATATGAGGATTTAATGTAATTGCAGCAAGAATACTGGCACTATTATTTTCATTAGTGACAGCTTTAGGTTTATTGCGAGTTTTTTTACACAATTCACCGTGCTCGCGAAGCCGCTTTTCTAAATTATGAAATGTTGCATGACATTTTTTGATCCCATAACGTTCAAAAAACCACTGCTGCACGCCGATAATTTCTTTGGCATTCACCTAACGTTAATAACATATTCACTTCTGTGTCAAAAGTAGCCATAATCACAATGTTACTGCTTGAATAACAGCTCTAAACTGAAAACGTTTTCATAGATAAGTGAGTCAAACTCAAGAATTGTAAATATTATTGTTTGTGTTTCTTCATGAATAAGCAAAGGACTCAAGCGCGTATAATTCCATAACGCTATTTCCGAGCGCTTCAAGTACCTACAACTCGAAACTTCAAACTGTTATATCTCATCATGGAAGTATCTGACAAAAAAATGTTTCAGACAAAATTGACTTGTTTTTTCCTGTAGAATCTAAATATGTAACATTTTATAGGGGGTTCCATTTAAAATTACAAAGGTACCTCCCCTCCCCCGTTAAAGGGGAAGGGAGGCCACTTCACGTTTATGTAGTCAGAAAGGCCCTTCAGTTCCATGCAATTTAAGACTAAGAACTTTAAAATCGATGGCATAGTTTTCGAGATATTGAGCTGTTCAGAGTTATGTGGGCCACCCTGTATAAGTGGTTAAATTTTAAAATAATAGATTTGTTAATCAATTATATAGACACCGCAATTTTCTACAATTTTGAGGGTCCACTGCCAGAAGCAGTTATACCATAAAATGTTAAAAAAGGGATTTTTAATCATTCTGACACCATAATTTCTAGTGGTTAGAGTCTCTGAGTGGGTTAGAGCCGTACGATCTATTCTAATTCTTACAACGCAACGTCCTGTCAATGCTAACAATGCTACCGATAGAAGAATAATAAATCTCCCAAACAACGTGAACAGTATACTAGATTCAGAGGGTAATATTACTAATATCACACAATTAGTAAGTTCAACAAGACTATATCAAAAATTGTAAAATATCCAATAACCAGCCAATGAAATTTAAGTTTTCGAACAACTGTACAACGTTGCTAATGATCCTAGAAAAAAATGTTCAGGTTAATAAATTTGCTTCGAACAATCGTAACCTCTTTTGCTTTTTGTGTGCGAAATATAAAAATGTACAAATTCTCCTGCGTTCTGTTCGTTGTAAATGCAGAAACGAAATTCCGCAGTCTACAATCAGGGACAAAAACATAGTAAACTCTGCGTTTCTTTGTGTTTCCATATGATATCGGAAGAAAATGTACATTTTAGTAAATCAATTATATTGTACATGTAGCTGTAAATATCTGTATGGAAGATTATGCGTAGTGACCGCTTCTATGAAATGTTATGAAGAAAGACGTAATCATTACAGTCCTCAAGTAAGACACGCGTTGCACAGGAAATGTTAATATTACAGGCCGTCAGAAGTCTCCAGTACAGAGTATTTAATATAAATAGTTTAGTTTGTTCAATGCATAAAATTTGTCATGGAAAACGAGTACGTCTGAAATGGAAATCGCTTTTAAATGGTTTCAAGAAAAGTTTTCTGTTGTCGAAATTGTTAGTCTTAAATCGAAATAGAAACGTAATCAGTAAATATCTTGAAAATCCAGATAATTACGGCGCAAAAAAGAGTATTGCTCGTCCTTCTACATTACTATTACATCAAAGGCGTGCAATTTTAAACCTAGCATCGAATTCGAAAATGTCCGCTAGACAAATTGCCGAAGATGCCGGTGATAAAACATATGTATAATATGTACGACGAGTTTTAAGTGTAAGCATTTAAAACGAACAAAATTGCAGAGGAAATCGGTATTAGCGGAATGACATAGAAGTAGGTGATTGCTATTTACAGAGAAACACATTCAATTTAAGAAAAAGTGACGAAAATTAACATTTACTGATGGAAAAATGTTTGTATTGTTGGACGAGACGGTTTTCACTGTTATCGTGGTTTATGGAAAGAAGCCGTCGTCAATTGAGTGGTAACGAAATTATGATTTGGGACGTTTAACTCTTGACAGAATTATAGCAGGAAACAATTAAAAAATTATAAAAACCTTTGCCAGAACGAATAATTTTTGCGATAAAAACTAAAGGAAGCTCTACAAAATAATGAATATTAAACAAAACTGGTGAATTGTTTTTGTACATTCCACTTTTTAAACACGTGTATTATCATTTTGTCTCATTAATTTGTATAGAAAATTTACATGTTATGGTACATACGAAATAAAAATTAACAAATTTTGTTCCAGACTGTACTCACTGTCCCAATAAAATGCGAATCTAATCCGTGGTCGGTTCGAAAAATCGTGCGGATCCCGGCGCGCAATCAATTAACTCGGATCGGCGATCGAATGTCGCAGCTGTCAGTCCTAATCTTCTGTCGCGAACAATCATTAGCGTAATAGAGCGAAGAGCATCGGGGGCGTAATATCCATGAGTCGCCGTTAGGAGCGCTATTCGACAGGACGGATTCCAGATACCGTGTCGTAAAGGAGCAGACCGGGAGAAGATCCCGTAGCCGGCCGTGCCGAAAGAAGGTGAATTCGCATCCGGCGCCGTCATCGTACAGGACGGAATTGAATTCCGTGCTACCCCTTCCACCGTGGCACTGTGACCACACCACACCACACCAGTCCAAGAAGAGGTGTTTTCGGCGAGGACCACAGGTCACAATCTGGGCGTTGCCCAATCCTATCCGATTTCAGCTGGCAGGTCGACACGGCACACGGGCCGCTGGCCAGAAATTTTCTATTGTTTGCAGGTAAAACGCGTACGCTCGTTACAGGCCACTGTTCGACGGACTTATACGTATACGGACTATACGCGTCTCTCCTACCTCTAGTCTCTCCTCTCCTCTACAACTCTATGCGTGTAAGTTTCTTGGGGCCAGAGAGCACGTGCTTGTCAGAAGAACTGCTCGCGGTCAAACGACAGGGATGACGGGGGTACGTTGGACGCCCTTTGAGAATATGTAGCGAATCGCGGCCAGCCAACGGACCAGGCCGACTCTGATGACCAACAAAAAAAAGAAAGAAGAGAGAAAGAAGCTTACAAAGCTTCTCTACGGAGCGCGCGCGGCAAGTAAAAAGCGAGCAACTGTCGTAACGGATAATATGCAAATTATAGGAATTTTCAGGCGCCCGCGGCCAACGGATTTTTCGCGTCGCGAGCTATGACGAGGGCCCTTCTACAGGACTTTACGCGCGACCACCGAACACGCTTGATTGAAACGGGACTGGGTTGTGTTACCCTTATCTGCTGACGAACATGCACGATGTCCTCGACAATTTGTTAATTTCTCAGTTTTGTGTCTTCGCGCGCCAGGTGTGAATCGTGGCATCTGTACTCGAATGTGACACATTAGTAGATTCTTTGTGTTTCGTTCACTTTGCGAAGAAATCAATTCTCAAACTTTGAAAAGTAGTTGTGATTAACCCTTTCGGTTAATCGACTTCTGCGCACCGTGCTGACTTTAACGAATGTTGTAAACATTATGATATGAGATGCGAATATAAACTTTCACACATTATTACAGTAGAACCTGGCTCGTTGCTCGAAATGGAACCGTGAACACGTGAAAAAATCGAGGTTGTGCATCGAAGGAGGTAACCAATCATAGTGATTCGTAACGTCGATCTTCTTTTCACCTCGTACATGTTTTCTAGAATTTGAAAATTGTCATGAAACGTGTGAAAGAGTCTATTCAATCAACACATTGTGATAACATTCGCAACACTATGTAGCGTCGATCGTAAAGAAGGAAACCAAGTCGTCCCTGAAGGGTTGAAAAGAAACCGGACTCCATCGGTATCTCTACTGCAGTGTCAGATAAAATTTAGTAGTTCTGTACATTTAATTCTTTATGTCTTTATGTATCAGTTTGTCAATTTTCATTGAGCTGTGACTTCTTTACGTGTGCTGCGAACAATTTAGCAAAAGTGTGATCGTGTGGCTTTGCAATTAAACAATTTATCTAAAAATTGTAAAAACTCGTATTCATCCCCCAGTCTAAATTTGACTTTTATTGCCCTTGTAGTAGTTCCTTTCTGTGTTAATTAGTGATTCCAGTGATGCTAAAATACCTTAAATGTTCTCTGATTCTACCCAAACTCCTACAAAGATAAAATATCGGCTTATGAACTTCGATTTCAGTATTAGAAATAAGGAATGATTCTGTAATAGATCTTCGTAATTTGACAAAAAAATTCACGTTCACCCTCTGTTTTGTTAGGACTACTGTCAAATTGCAGAGCCAGTATAGAAATGATCCATATACATATATCACCTAATCTTATACTGTAGTGTGTTTTTCCTACTCATTTTTGTCATACATGCACAAAATCTTTCGTCTGTTTATAACTATTATGGTGATCACAATCAGTTTTTACAATTTCATGTGCAAATAAAAACGTCATGACCATTGTTCCATTATATTTAACATTTCGTCACAGATTATCACAATTGTTACGATTGTACGAATAATTTCACAAGTTTAAGAACGTATACTGCACAATGCATTTGAAAGACATTTTTGAAATATTCAAGAAAAAATAAAGAATCTTAGAAGAAAATCATATTTATACATGTAGGTTGTCTGCCAGGTAACAACAAACCTTGCCGTAGAAGATCGGATCGATCGATCGAATGCCGTAGATTCGTGATGAAGATTTTAAACAAAGTCTAATAAATATGAACGTTAAATCTTCATTTCTACACTAAATAAAATGTTATTCTTCTGACATCAATATTTAAGCATTGAAGTAAATGTAGCCATACAAAAAATATAAAATTTCTTTTTTTTCTGCGACATTTTTTGGGATAAAGTGCACTAACCACTGTAATCGTAAAGAAAGTGGTACAGGAATGGATTAAAAATGAACAGTTTTTCAGGAATCAAACTTTAAAATTATCTTACTTCGAGGTTAAGAAGAATATGCTGAATAATTCCTTAACATTCATCTCCAAAAATATCGTTTAAATATCTAAAATTTGTATTCTTCAGCTTCCCCTAACCTAATTTGTTCTTAACCCCGAGGTATCCAATTTTTACAATGATAAAAGATCAACATATTAATAAGAACAGTGCTTAAGTAAAATCTTTTGCTGAATGTAAACAAACTGAAATTTCTTGCATATTCAAACATGCGATTGTAACTACCTTTAAACACGGAAATGTTAATTTGTAATATTAGCATTGCAGCCTTTTTGTATATTTTTAATATCTAATTGGATTTGTACTGTTTTATTTTTCTTCAAGACAAATTACATTTTCAAACAATGTTGCCACGTCCATTGTGTACAAAAAATGTGCGAACTTGATACAAGGGACGAACAAGAGTTGAAAGACATGCGAGTAATCGTTGAGTGTCGTCACAATTAATTTCTGTGCTTCTTACGTCCGAAAAACCGGACTCGGTCGTTTCGAAGGAACAGGTGTTACTCTGTATGACCAGGGTGTTTTCAGGATCAGCTCGTTTAAAACAATCTCTGGACCACGTTTCGCAGCACGTGCCCCGGTTCTTCTTGGCAGGAGGTAACCGGTTCTTTTCCTTTTGTGTTCCCTCCTGCGACAATGACCAATGGTCACTCGAGTTCCAATAGTATTCAGGAGATCTAGCACGTGCCTCGTCAGCTCGTCTTAATCCGAAGATTCGCACCGGAGACACGTCGAGTGAACTTTCAATCGTTTCCTTCTTCTTCGCCCTTCGTCCTTGCACGTGGCCACTGTAATAATCCTGTCCGCGCATCCTACGAGATCACGATGCCGTGAACTTTCACAATGAAGGAATCACGAAAACTTGCGTATGCCAGGATAATTCTATTCACCCTGACAACAATTGTATTTGTTACTATAAGCATTGCATATATAAAATAAGTTATTCAAGTTTCTTATTAACACATTAATTCCCGATAACTATCCTTTCGAGAAAATGGTGATTGAAATATTTTAACCTCGTGACGTCAGATGATCGGCCAAATGTTTCAATTAAAACATTCAGTAACAAATATAACTTTCGCATTTCATTTGTCCTCTTTCTTTATTAAGTAAAATATTGTGTTTATTGAATAAAACATGTTCCATTACATTTGTGTTTTTAATTCTCGTCTCCATAGCCATGCACGATATCCCTAAAATTCTGCATCCTACAATTCCTAATAATATTCCGTTTATTCGAATGCATCGCAATAAAAATGAATTTGCAAACCTGATAAAATAAAAGTGTTAAAAATGCATTTTTTGACACGATTTTTAGTAGAATGTATGCATAGGCTAAACGTTGGCAATACAGTACACCTGATTTAATACGATTTTGTTTGTTGCAACTTCAGTTTAATATGTTACATGATAAAATGAAATTGTATAAACAATTTTTGTCAATTTTTGTTTTAGTATCCTGAAAAATCTAAAAATTGGTGTGAGTTTATAATTGAACCGTTTAATGCAAATACGGTGCGAATCAAAACAGATTATCATTGAATAATGAAAAGTTAAGTACAGGGTGTACTTATATACGTGTGTCTTATTCAAGTCATGCTAAAATTATACTACAATTATTTTATTTAATTATGATTAGAGCCCTTGAGATGTGATGTTGAACCAGACAAAAATTGACTTACTTTTGCATTAAACAGATGAATTATTCACAGCACTGTCTGTATATGTTCATCAGATATTTCATTTAAAAATTGTTAATGTGAAAGCACGGTATCTGGGAGAATGTTTTATTTTACATTTATTGTAATATTTTTCTCTATGCTCATGCCTGAAAGTTGTTTTTACCTCGTCAGGAACGAATTTTCTGAAATATTGTAGAAGTAAGAGATATATAATAAGTCCTTTTTTTATTAAAATAATATCAGAACATTCATACGACAAATTTATTATTTTTATCGCTGAAAGATTCTGTAGTGATTCTGTTATTGCGCAACAAATTTTGATTTTGTTAGTGAGGATAATTTTAACTTAAAAAAGAAAGTAAACGTACACATATGTGCAAGTACCCCTGAAGAGATTAAAAAGAAACTTTTACTAATACTGAACTTATAATAACATATTTTATTCAGAAGTAAGCACAGTACTTGAGAAAACATTTGTTTTTAGACATTTAACATGAATTTATTATAAGTATGGGAAAGTTCTGAATATATGTACTAACTAATAATTTAAAAAATATACACATTTGAAAGAAACACATTATAAATCTCAATATTTCATGTATCTTCTTCTTCAACACTCTGTGTTGCAAATACTTTTTTTTGTAAACATCGTGGTACCCATACGAATATTAAATAATTGTAACGGTATTAGTTAATAATCAAAATATAATATGTTATAATAAAAAGTTATATAAATGAAATAATATTAAATAATTCGGCAAAAATTATGCTCACCTGTTTAACAAAAACACGTATTTTTGTAAAAATTATTTAAAGTCATCCCTTAAGCAAAAATTCAGTGTGGCATAACTGTCTCTTGCACAGAAATTATAACACGCAGAGATGAGAATGATTCATATACATAATCGTAGGAGAAGCATAAATTTTGCCATATACAGTGGCTCACAAAAGTATTCAAACGCCCTTTAAATTAGAATAATTTCTTTAAAGTTGCATCACACAGTTTGACATTTTTTAGCAATTAGATGCATTGATTTACTTAATGGCGTGTAAAAAAGATTTTGAAAAAATTGCAATTGTTCAAACTTTTTTATTTCAATCCGTAATGAAAATATAAAATATACGTTTTGTAGACATATGTTAGCTATGGACATGCTGAAAATTTCATCGAAATCGGTTGTAGCAGAAAAAGCGACACACATCGAAAGATATAAAAATATGTGGATTTTGAGCAGAAACTGATCAGAAGTCGTGAAAAACTAGGATTTTCACGACTTTCAACCGCTTGTATCTCGGGTGTACGTTAATCGACTTCGATGACATTTTCAGCATGTGTATTACTAACATAGGTCTGTAAAACGCATATTTTAAATTTTTATTACGGACTGAAATAAAAAAGTTATGAAATTGCCATTTTTCATGTAATTCCTACCAATTGAAATTTCTGCAAAATCTTTTTTGCACGACATTTAATAAATCAATGTTTCCAATTGCTAAAAAAGGTCAAGTTGTTTGGTGGAATGTTAAACAAATTATTCTGATTTAAAAGGCGTTCGAATACTTTCGTGAGCCACTATAGATATAAATTGTAGGATAATACCTAGACATTAGGAGGTAGAAGGTCGTAGCTGCCTCTTTTTGTTTCTAATGTATTCAAGCCTACATTTCCTCCAAAAACTGAATTATCGTGTAACCGGATCGATCCAGTTAATTGAACATCTATTGTGTCAGAGTCAGAGAACGTTGTCACGCGTCATTCTGAAAGTTGCCAGAATTTGTTCGTACATTGTGCGTCAGTTTATGGCTGCTCTACGGTCGACATCGAACAACGGATTCTCCGGTTTTCGAGGAAGCGGTCACCCTTTTCATTTTCCTCGTACACGCACAATGCTGCGATCAACGCAATGAACGACGCGACGGAAATCTACATAGCGTGAGCGCACGATGAACCGGATAATATTCTTAACCGTTGATTTCGGCTTTAGAAAGACGCGTAGAGTTGTCGTCGTCGTGGATGGTATCGACGGGAGTACCCTCAGGCCCGCTGAAAGAGGAGAAATACTTCTGTTGCGTCGCGCGACAAAAGAGAGACTCGCATTGTGCCGGTTGCTGCTCGCGATTGTGTGAATCGTCCCTGGCTTCGCCTCGTGAGGTGTATGCAAAATCCTCGCGAATAATTCCGCCGGTTTAATCCAATTTCCGCCCCGGTGCCGTTAATGTATGCCGGCCCTCGTTCGGCACACATTCGCGCGTCTCACAAAGTCTTTCACTGATCGATACAAAATCCCCAGGCATTCGATAATCCTGGGCTAGAATGGTCCACGGGGAACGTGCGAGAGAGTTCCCAACCGTTTCGTTCGCCGGCTACGTGGCAGGTTTTCTGGAAACATTATGCCCCGACCTCCGATTCCGTGATTTCCGGGCCCTACTCCAGATTCTTGTCGCCGACAATCGAAATTGGGCTGAATCATCCTCGCCTACTATGAATCAACGACAACCTGCGCAATCTGCGATACGCTAGATTACCATTTTCGCAATGGCAGTTTTTATAAACTTCTGCTCCTTCCTCTTTTAGGAGCGGATGCTGAGTACTGGCACTCGTCTCCGAAAAGAGGTAAACACCTTTTTGTCGGTTACGCAAGAATGTGGTTGTCTTATGAGACGATGGCGCATGCGAACTACCTAAATATTCTCATTAACTCGTTAACACGTTGAGTGCGAAATGTCAACGTCAGAAATCCCCACAAAATCCTAATAGTTTAATTATGAAAACCGAAACCAAAAAGTTGAAATTGATCATAGTGCATGCTCCTTTAATCGTTTTACATTCTACAAATTGTAATAAAATTTGTTCCACAATATGTGGCAGTTAGTGTGTTGGAATCTACCATTCGCCTAAAGACAACGTTTCGCTAGCAGTTTTTCTTCGTTGAATTTGCAGTATTGGATTCTGTCGTTTATATCGTCGTTATAAAAGAGATTTTCAGACATTTAGTTAGTATATTCTTCATTTTTATTCCATTTTTCCTTATAAGTGGAAAAAATGTAACCTAACAATTTGAATGTAAAAATTAACTACGTATTGTATGCATCCATGTATAGCTAAAGGTTCCAGATGCTTAATAGAAAGAAAAACAAACTTACAATTATGTACTACCACCGTTGTCCAATGACCATCATTACCGCACTGAAAAAGTGAGGTTAGGTTACAAATGATCACCGTGACAACGAACGTATTAATTACGTATGTAAATTAGTGAAAATATCACGTACAAGAAAATATCCCCCCTCTGCTGCGAAACCACACTTACAGTACACCACCTTTTGTACGGCTGCCAAAAATTTTCTACCCAGCGTCTCAAATTCAAAATCAACTCGAGACACTGTCCTCACATCCGAGAAGCACACAAGAGATACCATCGAATTCCTCAAAGAAATCAACCACTTCCACAAAATCTGAAGTCATCACGGAAGTTCGTCGCTAATGACCTGGATGTTGATGCGACGAAACCTTATATATAAAAAAAAAGGAGAAGAATATATCAATAACAGAAAACAGCTTGATTGGTATTCCGGATATAAACTTTTTATTCATTTTAATAAACCTAGAATTTTTTATTTGCATTCAAATTTGATCGAAAGACATATTTAACAAATTTTACGTACAAATGTTGAAGCTGTGCAACGACTTATGCGATCGACGTGATAGACGAACCGTTCATTACCATCAAATTAGCCATCAAGGGAGCAGGTAACTAATTCTTCTGGAAGGCAGAATACCGAGCTTTACATGACGCAACGTTCGGCACGGGCCAATTACTTTGGTTGATAATTTAATCTCGGTTAAACGGTTTCCCCGGAAATCCCCGGAAATTAAGTAAACGCAGCGGTTGCACATCCGGAGCGGAACGTTACCAACGGTTCGGAGGCATCGATTCTGGGTCGGTGGCATAACATTTCCTTAGGATTCGCTCCGTAACCCATAAATCGGTACGTTACACCATAACGAAGGGGTGGAAAAGCTCGTAAGAAAGAGAGACAGCGTGTTCTAGAGAAAGAGGCCCGCAGTGAGGGAACATTATAATGTTAAAGGGATGCCACCTAGTCGAAGAAGGGATGGAACAGAGGCACGGAGAGATGGAGAGAGTGAAACTGAAGAGAGTAAGCGAGAAAGAGTGAGAGTGATAGAGAGAGGGAGAGAGTGTGAGAGAGAGAAAATAGAGCGAGAGAAGAGGAAGCTTTGAAAGGCCGATGCGAAAGGGGAGAAATTAAAATGTAAAAGGGATGATGTGCGTGAAAAAAAAACCGGAGGCTGCCTTTGCCTCTCCTCATTCCCTTGTCTGCTTTCTCCTTCCTCTTCCCTCTTCCGTCATTATCCCCGTTGCTCGCATTTTTCTCCGCTCGTCTGACAGTCATTGACTGGCCTCTGTGCGCTTATAAAGAAGGGATTTCGGTAGGAAATTAAAATTAAAAGGGATACAGCTTCGCGCCGAAGGGTGCTCCCATGCTCTTTGGCCCGAGAGAAAACACGGGAGACCGGTTATCTCCTATCGACGATACGTTTCGCGCGGATCCCGTATGGTGAGAATAGACCCTACTGAGAATCATCTTTTTTCGATACCATCGTTTGGAAGATATAGTAGATCGCTCCTGGCTGATTTATTTCACTTCGAAAATATCAAAGGAAAGCAGTATTCCGATTATAAAATACAGTTAATCGTTTAAATAATCTGTTTATCCCGTTGCCGTATTATTTTTCTCAGAGCTACATTGATTAGAACGTCTCTGTCTTTAGTAGTATGGAAACATACAGCAAACATGAATTATTATTTACTTCGATTATCGTGTATGTTTGCAAGGTGCATTAGAATGTTGTATGACACATTATAAAATTAAAAATATATATATTTATTAGCAAGGAGAAGAAACACTATATGCAATATACTAGAAAATAGAGAATTTTTTATTTAAAGAATACATCATTAAAGTTGTTATAGTAGCTTAACAACATTTTATTATAATTTTTGCACCACGAATGTAAAACAAGCACGAAAATAATATTTGCGATTTAATTGCAAATTTACTTACTAGTATTTCTATTCCTTTCTTAACACGTTCAGCCCCATGTCACCCATATCTGGGTGATGGAATTATTTATACAGAATTGAAAATTAATTTTTACGTTGGTAGATTGAGTGTACAAAATTTCCTTACGATCTGAGGAATAGAAGAGGTTTGAAACAGTAATTAATATCACAAAATTAAACTTCTCAGTTTTTGTTTTATTAAATATATTGCTTTGATTTTGTGTAATTTTTATGATTGTGGAGTGGGCGCTAAACGTGTTAAACGTAATGGCTCCAAAAAATGTTAATTAAGTTCATTGTAAAATGATTTATGAAATACGTTAAATTGTAAGTCCGGAGGACGTTGCGGTTTTAAGTCATCATAAAATGTCAATTAGTTCTATTAGAAATTTTGGTGCAATCTGCAGTTTAATTAAATTTCGCTGTACAATCTCGAATGGTACTATTTCAACTGGATATAGACAGAAAATGGAAGTCTTGCAATTAACCGAAGTCTTATCGACAGCATAGCACTTCATGTGTCTACACCTTGAACAGTGCCATAGAAAAGTTTTCCAGCGCCGTTAAACGGCGGTAATCCGACTTTAAACAGTAATAGTTGCGAAATTGAAGGAAGTTCATATTTATTCTTACATTAATATTTATAGGAGGGTATTCAAAACATTTATAAAATTATGAAACTACCCGGTCTTTAAAGACATTCTTTATCGAGTATAAAGAATTATTATAATTTTCGTTCTTCCATTATGCCCTAATAATTTAATTTGAATACATAGCACACACATATACCATTTTTAGTAGATTGTATGAATTCTTGTGATGAAAGATCTGAAAAATAGCGAAAAAAAAATATTAAATATGATCAAATAGGTAATTTCAAAGACTAGAAGCAATAGAGTTACTTTTCATGAAAAATGCAGATTTTGAAAGGTCTATCCATAAGTGTTTATCGTAATTCCATTTTTTTCTATAAATTTCCCCATTTTTTAAGTTAACGTGGATTTCAAAAACAATATACATTTAACAAGTTTTACATTAACAAAGTTTTTTTTAAAACGTGTTCTTATATATAGAAGAATTATAGAATAATAGAAGTTATATATAATATAAATGTTATTATCTGTATAATAAAAAGAGTTCCTCATATAATAATTGACTGAAAAATATTTATTAAAAGGCTCATAAGACAAACATTGGCAAAGTAAAAATTACAAATGGATATCAACATTGTTCTGTCGACATGATAATGTGAATTTAACTGTAATGTTTACGTAATATTGATTAACAGTGTAATTTATACAATATTTAGCAGTAAGTATTTTTTATGTGTAACAGTATTTATATAATACTATTTATTGAATATTATTCAGTATTTGTTACAATGATTATCGACTCTTTTAATAGTTTATAATATTAACGACTCTATAATGAAAAGATTTATATTTATAAGATTTACAAATTCCACTGAAACTAAAACTACTATTTTCGACAATATATTTTCATCCACTCCACTCCAAATTTATTTATACATTCATGGAAAAAATGTGTAGGCACGATTTGAGTGAGTAGTAAGATTAAAAAATTTACGAGTGTCGATGTATTATAGTCAGCTTATTGAAGTTACTAAAGTATGTATAAAAATATAAAGTCACTAAAGAATATAGAAAATGTTTACTTTGCATGAAGATTCACAGTCTACTTATAACATAATTTCAGAAAGTACCACGACTTGTTACCATGTTACACAAAACAGAGAAAATATCAGAAGGTGTAACGTGCGCTGTTAAGTCATTTCCAAATTATTGAAATTATTAAGCGAAGAAATGCATTTTTATTGCAATCCTGCTTCTCGCAACGGAAGTACACAATATGTATTGTGCATAAAGATCCGCAGTGCTGCACAGTCAGGGACAAAAAGATAGGACACCCCATTTGTTAATTTTTATTTCGTAGAAAACATAAATTATTTTACACAATTTTTGCTTCTTTGGTTCAGTTGGTAACACTGAGATGTTGCTACTAGGGCTGTTACTAAGAGTCGAAGCTTCGAAGGATTTGAAGGAACGAAGGGAACTTCGAAGGTGATGAGAATCGACGTTTGGAAGCTTCGAACCTTCGATTCGTTTCCAGTTAACGGATAAAAGAAATAAATTTTCATAATTTGTTTCCATATTCATTATTTGAATTATTTCAATAATTTATTGTTAAAATAACTGTTTAGACAATGTACACGTATTTACATAATTAATATAGAAACACATTTCTATATTCATTATGTAAATACTTGTATATTCTTTAAATAATTATTTTAACAATGAATTATTGAAATAATTCACATAATGTATATATAAACAAAATATGAAAATTTATTTATTTAAACAATTATTTTAACAATAAATAATTGAAATAACAAATCTTATAATGAATTTAGAAACAAAATATGAAAATTTATTTATTTAAACAGTTATTTTGACAATAAATAATTGAAATAACAAATCTCATAATGAATTTAGAAACAAATTGTGAAAATTTATTTATTTAAACAATTATTTTAACAATGAACTATCGAAATGATAATTCAAATAATAAATAAACTATTTTAACAATAAATTATTGAAATAATTCAAATAATGAATATAGAAACGAATTATAAAATTTATTTATTTAACAATTATTTTAACAATGTACTATCGAAAGGATAATTCAAATTATAAATATATTATCATAACAATAAATTATTGAAATAATTCAAATAGTGAATATAGAAACAAATTATGAAAATTGATTTCTTTTATCCGTTAACTGGAAACGAGTCGAAGGTTCGAAGCTTCGAAGCTTCGAAATCTTCGTCCGTCGAAGGAAAGCAACAGCCCTAGTTGCTACCCCGCATGAATTTATCTAGAAAAATGTAAATTTTCAAGTCAAATTAAATGGATAAAGTGTCAGGACATGTGTCTGAAAAATGGAATGTACGAAAAGAATTTGCCAGTTTATTTTAATATTCAATATTGTGTAGAACCTCCTTCATTTTTTATCACGGAAATTATTCGTTTGGGCTGAGGTTTGCACAATTTTTGAATTGCTTTCTGCCTTAATTGGTTCCATACATGTTCAGTGATCCGGTGGTCCGGTGATCTTGCTGCCAGTCCAAAATTTAAATTTTTTCATTTGCAAAATACCTTTTAACTATTTCGGCTGTGTGAACGAATGAATTATCATACTAAAATATGAAATTAGTTCCAGCAATTCTTGTGCGTTATTTATTTATTTGTTCCTTAATAATATCTAAATATATCTGACCATTCATTTTGCCACTAATAAACTTAATATCCGTTTTTCCATGATAACCTACACCGTCCCAAATCATAACTTCGTTACCACCTATTTGACGACGCTATAATAATTGAATTTCTTTCCGTAAATCATAGTAGTAACAGTAAAAACTGTTTGGCCCAAGAGTTCTAAAATTTTTGCACGAGTAAATATTAATTTGCGTCACTTTTTCTTAAATTGAATATGATTCTCTGTAAATAACAATGGAGCACTTCAGTGCCGTTCCGCAACAGGTTTACTTTGGAATTTTATTCGTTTTTAATGCTTACACTTCCGTAAAATTAGTCGAACGTCTTTTACACGTGTTTTAACATCGACATATTCGGCAATTTTTTTAGCGGTCATTTTCGTTTTCGATGCCTGGCTTAAAGTTGCCCGTCTTTGACGTAATGTTAACATAGGAGGATTACCAGAACTTTTCTTTACCAGAACAATTACCTGGATTTTTAACAAATTTACTTATTACATTTCTTCTTTGATTTAAGAGTAACAATTTTGACAATATAATACTTTTCTTGAAACAGTTTTAGAGCGGTATCCATTTCAGACGCATTTAATGTCTTTCCACGAGTCATATTATCCACTAAACAATCTGAACTATTTATATTAAATACTCTGTACTGGAGACTTCTCACGACATGTAACATTTCCTCTGCAGATGTACAGCTGAGAAGGGAAAATACGATGCGTGTCTTATTATTTTGTTCCACTTGAATACTGCAATGTTCATGTCTTTCTTCATAACATTTCTTAGAAATATATACTGTGCATAACTTTTCGTATAGATATTTACAGCTACATGTACAATATATTTGATTGACTAAAATGTACATTTTCTTCCGATATCATATGGAAACACACAGAAATCTAAGGTATCCTATCTTTCTACGCCTGACTATAATCACTAGACTGCGGGTCTTTATGAAAAATGAAAACTTTCTATCTGAATGGCAACAAACTGGGATTAAATCAAACATTTAATCTCTATCGTAATATGTTTAATACATAGTAAATAACATAATGGTTATTTAAAATAATACAGTCTGTAACCCCTTACACTGTAACATCGAGTCAGACTCGTGATGAAGATTTCTAACAAAGTCTACTAATTGTGTTTGTTATTAATTTTCTTTAATCCGAAACAAAATTCTTTGTTTTTGATGTCGATATTGTATAGCCATTGCAAAATACGTGGGCATACAATAAACGTAAACTTTCTTTTCCTTTTAAGAAATAATAGACGACAAGGAAGTTCTAATAACTGAAACTATGAAATAAATTGTAGTGCAAGGGGTTAAATTCTTCTAATAATTTTACAGATTTAAATTGCTGTTATACATTTTTGTTATAAATGCATAAAACCGGCAGTCTAATATCACAATCACGGCAGAACGAAAACAAAGTCCGATGGCATCTGCGTGCTCGATGAGTCGTCTAGTTAGAACGGAAACGATCGTCCTGTGGATCGGTTCTGCCGACGGCAGATGACACGGATCTCGCTGGGGGTAAGGCGCTCGGTTCTCGAAGGGGGAGCTGCCCCAAATGGCTACAGGTGATCTCTTCAGCTCTGTGAGAACATTCCCACAGCATCCGTGCAACGTGTCACCCCTTCTGTACCGGATACCGCAGTCTACTTCTTGTTTCACCCCTCGTACCTGTGTTTCTCGGTGTTTCGTCAAGCACCATTCGGCTCTCGAGCCACTGAAGGTGCTATAGTACTGCATCATTGCACCCCTTCTTTCGGCCAGATAAGTTCGCGAACGGGAAACGGTTAGGGATACATACGTGGTACGTATATTCTTTCCGGGGAACCATCTCGCCAGATATTTTCTTTCGCTTGTATTGCAGATCCGGTGCGTGACGGTCTATCTCTTTCCATCTTGCGTCCTGCCATGCAGCGCCGCCGGCTTCCAGAGAAATATTGGGCAGAAGAATACGAGACGACGACGGGACGCCATTGTCCCGAAGACAGGAAGACTGACAACAGAAACGATTCGCCGGCTCATCTTTACCTGAATGATTCGAGAAGCATGTTCAGAATCGTGCCACAGTGAAAACTCCCGTGCCCCTTTTGGTACGTTGATCCGCCATCCTTAAACGGACGCATGAATGCCCCACTCCCCCTTTTTCCTCTCGGTCTAGATCACTTGGTATTCTTCCTTCTTTTCACTGAAAAATACAGAATTGTTAGTGAATCACACAGTTGGTTTTTTTTTGTTTGCCGCGTTGTTTTGCGGTCGTAGACAGAAGCTTAACTCTCGGGACTGGGACTATTTTCACCCAGTCGGGACTGGGACCATTTTCACCCAGAGTCACAAATGTTCCACCTAAATTCTAATTTCTTCGAAGACTGTTCGAATCATCAGCTACTTCAAATAGGTTTAATAAGGGGATCAACCTTGGTCTCAAAATAGTAGCTTTAGAAATAGTAATTTTTCCAACGTTCTTTATTTATAAAGGTTTTATTAACGTTGGGGTCTTTAGTTACCATATCGGTTTATATGAAATGAATAACATAACTATTATATCTCGGTTAGGTCTGTGTTAGTAAGTATTATATTTAATAAAATCCACGTTGATGTCAAGGAAGCAGGTTTGAGAATATGTAAAAATAAAATTTATGCGTAAAGACTTTAATAGATCTATTTTATATGGTTCATGTGAGCTAACATCATGTTTGTCGAGTTGTACGCAAAGTTTTAACATTGTCGATTTCGGAAGAGTAGGTACAAATTTCAGATAGTAATTGAAAATATTCAGATCTGTAGATTACATTTAAATAAAAGGTACAACTATGAACATAATTTAACGTTTTTGTTCTCACTGTTATAACCATTATTATAAAGAAAAATAAATTTCGATCCGAACTGTGGAAATAAAGCAGACTATTTCGAATGAAATTGCTGGTTAGTTTGAAATATTTGTAACTTCAGAAATGAACAGTGGTTTTCAATGTTTCATTTCTCTTTAAACTTTTTCGTGACACGGATAGTGCGTTTTTTTTAGTAATTGTAGAAGACGTGTTAAATATTCATGGCGAAACAGGTGGAGGTTACACTTTCTTTTTATTCGTTGCGAAGAATCGATCTTTCATATCCTGGGAGCAAAGGTCGGCCGTCGAGGAGAATTGAGTCGTTCCAGAACCAGATTTACAGTGGCGTCCACTAACTCGCGTACTGACCCCTCTGACTCGATTTCCGGTTCGTCATCTGGACCTCTGACCACCGAACAGGTCCCTGTCACGGTCCCCATTAGGATATCGTTTCACGGATTTCAACCCCCGAAAAAAAGAAAGGAAAATCACGACACGAAACCTGGCCTGGCTGTACGAAACCCTTTGAGAGGAATGGAAGAACGGTCTTCGAATCCACGCTCAGATTATTTTCACCCGGTTCTTGATAAAGCATATTGAAAAGGATATCCACGGTAGGGATAGCCTTTTTTCAATCATGGTTAACATTGTCTGTACGATGTTCCCACATTAATGTCAAAATTGTTCTTTTATTAACATTGCTAAAGTATGAAATACACCAATATCCAAATTGTTCTTTTATTAACATTGTTAAAATATTACGTACATTGATATCTAAATTGTTCTTCCATAAATATTGTCAACATGGAAGCACATGGAAGTCTGAATTGTCTTTCGATTAATATCATAAAAATATTAAGTACATTGATGTCTAAATTGTCTTTCTATTAATATTACTAAAATATTAAAAACTTGTACTATTAATATTGTTATAATATCACGTGCTATTCATTAAGTAGTCCATTAGATTTAATTTAAATTTACATTTTATATAGGTAGTTTTAAAGAATTAAAATAAAGTTCTATTTTCTGCACCATGGATGACAAGTTAAAGATAAAATAAAATTAAAATTCATTTTTAAAATTTTATTACGCTTGCAATAACCATACACTTAAATAAGGTAAACATGTGAAGTAATATTTGCATTAACTATTTTGTGAATTCTATAAACGGAGAATTCCATTTGCATACATACAGTCTCGTTTTAGCACAACGTAGTTTGAGTATATCTAACAAATAGTTTTACAATAGTTCATCTACTATTCAAACATTTTTAGTAACATTTTTAGAATAATAATATGAAGATAATTTTACGTTAGGTCCATTACCAAATGGAGTAGATGATGTCGTCTATCAATTATACAACAATGTAATAAACAAGGAAACCAAATAATTTAAATAAAGAAATTGTTAAAGAGTATTTGGAAATATTATTATAGTCATGAATGATCTTTGTGAAGCTAGTTCGACAAGAGACGCTGACACTCATGAGGCTGCAGTTTAATTAACCGTATTTATTCAGATAGTATCAACATGTAGGACTACATAGTATCACAGTGGCCATCACGATTCGATGGTCTCTGGAATCGCTTGTCAAAGCGAATCTTACCGAGCTCGAATGGACGATTTACTTTTCCACGGGATGTCGACCGGTAGCCAAAACCTATGCAAATACCGGTAACGTATACCTATGGGAAAATCCATAGGAATTTCAGGATTTCATAATGGGCGTGGATGTCGGAGAATTTAGTAACTAAAATGGTCGATAATGTAAGAGTAAATTGATAATCACGTTTAAATTGCTCGATTATAACCGCCGAAGTCGATAGTGACACATCGAATGCACGGAAATATAAAAATCATCGAATAATTAAACATTTTAAATATTATGCTGCACTGTAGAAGATTGTATAATTATTAACACATTGACTGCCATGTCTCGTTGGGATCTGCTAAATGAAAAGGTTACACTGAGTAATTAACGTGATAACTCTATGCCGTAGTTATTTATTTTACTTAACACTAAGCCTACCTCGGTCAAAATGACCGGTTTTCTATTTTACAATTACTGAAATTAGAAAAATGATTTCATTGGAACTGACTGAATTGACTTCTTTATTTCAGCACATATTGTAATGGCAACGGCGCAAAGTTTAAATAAATTCAATCTTCTCACTTCTTTAAGGCGTTTTATTTTTTATATGTTTTGTGCTTGGTAGGTTTAGTGTTAATTTACTTACTTCACTTTCTTTAGGTATTAAATTTATTTTGTCTTTGTTTTACTGAATAAATTGCTTTGATTTCAGAAATTATTTCTGGTCACTTGATCAACGATCAACGTGTTAAATAGTATGTCGTCCTAAAAGTTTCTATTGAAATGTGTTACGAAGTCTGTAATTTTGTTATTTACATTAAGTCAATTAGCCCTATTTACGTAGTTTGGACTCATCTTAATCAGAAAAATTTCAACACTCCACTGGTACAACGTTTGAAAAGGCAAGACAAAAATGACTTAATTTAAAATTTTCTTTATTGCACGATTACTTCTTACGCTTGTGGTAAGTCTTCGAAGTGCGTCTGTCTCCATTCCTAGTAGTTGTTGACTAATAAATAATATATTCTCTTTCCTTAACAACTGAGATAAGGTTCTGCTGAGCTCAAGGCACTAAAAGTGGTATGGGAAGAGTGAGGTTGAATGGTGCAAATTAAAGTGAGCACTTGAACTTTATTATTGTTTTTATTGTATTTATTAACTTTACTGTATTAATACCCCGTCATAGTATTGGTTTATTGTTTTTCTTTCGTGGTTAGAAGTGGTTCCGTTCCCACATTTCGCTTACTGACTAACTTTTTTAATTGTCATGAACTCTACTTACTTCCTAAAATATAATATAAAATGACATCATATAAACAACACTATGCACACAGAATACAGCCCCTGACCAAGAAATTAGGGCTACTTGTAATTTTCTAAATTTTTCGCGGTAATCGTACAACTACAAGGCCGAAACGTAATTTAATAATAATTTTCATTAGTTACTAAAGTACGTATATATATGTATTATAATTATATACATATATTAATAATTTGTGTTCTCCCCTTTGCTGTTATAACAACATGTACCCTTTCCATCATACTCCTTACGCATTGTTTTATCATGTGCATTATTTTGGGGTTGACTTTGCCAAATATCTGTTATGGTGATTGGTGATGAGCATATAAGGATTTTGAGTAAACACCAACCCCTTTTTCAATGTAATTCATGTCTTGAGAATTGGCCAAGGGAGTACTGAATTTTTTTGCATATTTACATTAGTAATATGCATGTATGCAATACTGTAATAGTCAATAAAATTAAGTAATTACATTCCTTTCAGACCATTCAAGCTTTCTAGAGACATGAAAGACGTCAACAATTGTGAGTGGCCCCAATTTTTTAACCATGGAGGCTGTGCGATACATACCTAATATAACATAAATAAACACATTGCTGTGTTATATAGAGTGGTTATTGAGTCTAGGCCAATAACAGGAAAATCTCCGATTGCGAATGCCTTTGTCCTTGGAGCATTAGCGATCCGAATGACCCATTCAACTACTCTAATCTCCGTATCTTCGATCGCAAATTTTGATGGCCGAGCGTAATTCAAGATACACCGGTCGATAGAGGCGGTTACTCGGAGAAGTTAAGAGCACGTCGCTCGTCATCCTAGTCGGGGTCATCCCCGTGGGAGCCACGGGTCACAGAAGTCGAGGGACACGTATAATCGGCTGGATTCACGAACCGGTCATACAGCGGAGCCGTCCACCGAACCGGAAACTACCAAACGATCTTATTTCGTGTTCGAGTAGATCACGATCGGTGGCCAGCACGCGCTGTGCACCCGCAGGTTGCCGTGGAACAGGATTCCACGGCGGAATTGTAACAACGCTATTCTCGAATCACCGGTTCGACTGGTAACCGATGATGAAGTGGTCGACGTGGCCCGGGAAGGTGGAAACTTTGTCAACGGTCGTTCTTCACGGGTCAGGGTCCGTCATAGGTCATCCGCGATCGCGTGGACAACTCGTTAGAAGGGTGAAAGGTTTCCGAGATCGGGAAACAGGTCGTCTTTTGAAACGGGATCGGCACGCTCACGACCAACTGGTCAGTCAGACTGGACACTCGTTTTGGTCAAGCAGGGTCATGTGTCATGTGTCAACGGATTACCAAACGTTCACAGTGGCTAATGACGGGTTGATTATACCGCCGGAAGATATACAGGAAACGATTATTATGCTGCTACTGGTTCTGTTTTTTTTTATCGATAAGCAGGCGTTTCAGGAACTTGAAGTCTCTCTAACCATACATGCCTAATTTGCAGGATTTACTGATCGAGATAGTGGGACAATAGGGTGCGAGTTGTACATGGGAACAGTGTTATTCCCAATTGAATTTTATGAGAGTGATGAAGTTGTGTTGATAAAAAATTGAAATATCAAATTGTATCATAGACTTGTGATATTTCATGAGCCAAAATCAATGAAGAATCAAAAGAAGCATAATATCCAAAAATTCTTTTGAGATGTTGAATTACCTTGAACCTTTTTTTGTCTAATTTGGCAGATTTGCAGATTGAAAATGACAATGAGTTGTATATGAGAAAAGAGTTATTCTTGATTTAATATGCTTCTTTTGATTCTCGAATAATTTTTGCTCACGTAATATCACAAGTTCATGGTACAATTTTCTAATTCACCTTGTTATTGACGAGACCTTACACTTAAATAAAGGTCTCGTCAATAACAAGGTGAGTTAGAAAATTGTACCATGAACTTGTGATATTACGTAAGCAAAAATTATTCAAGAATCAAAAGAAGCATATTACTCATCTAAGAGTTTTTCTGAGTAAGTTGGATTATCTTGAACCTTTCTAGGCTAATTAGCCAGATTTGCGGATTGAAGAGATAATAGAACAATAAGGATGGAGCTGTATACGGAAACTGGGTTATTTGTAATTGGATTTTTTTTAAGTGTTAGAGTATTGTTGATAAAAAAGTAAAATATAAAAATTGAGAAAGAAGTAAAATATAACAATTCAGAAAGTAGAGTTATCTTGAACCATTCTTGCTTAACTTTTCAGATTTGTAGATCGAAAGTTAGTGGAACAATAGGAACTCAGTTGTACATAGGAATGGAGTTATTCGCAAACAGGTCAAATTCGCGAGCGAGAATTGTTGAGGAATTAAAAGAAGAATACTACCTAACAGCTTCTTTCAGTAAGTTAGGTTATCACTAGACTTGTATGCACGATAAATATGTACGAAGCTTATGACATTTATGCACGAAAAATATGCAAATATGCACGAAAAATATGCAAATATACTCGAAATATTTGATAATGATGCATTTCACACTTCTGTTACGGATTTCACAATAAATATTTTCTTCATTATTTTCATAAATGACGAAATTAGAATCGCCATCGATCCAACTATTCATTAATACTAAACCTACCAGTGCCGGTCAAATGACTGATTTCAAAGATGTTTCTACTGGAAATGATTATGCACACTTTTTTATTCAAGTATACATTATGATAAAAATGGCACAAAATCTAAATAAATTCAATCGTGCCATTATTATAAGAGGGCACATATTAGTCACTTTTAATGGTCGATAGGTTTAGTGTTAATGATGTTCCCTACTCTTTGGAACATCTGGAATTTTTTGAATATTTAAAAAACACTAATAAATTCACACAATTTTCAACAGCATCAAATTAGTCTGACTACCACTTGAATCTGAGATGTAAACTCAATTTAAAATGAAATGTGTAACGCTTAATGAATCAATAAAAATTGTGGAAACGTACTTTATTGTGGTATATAATTATTATAAATTACACGTATACATTGTTATCTATAATGAATTTACAGATAGATGATACATTAAATTATTTTAACATAGATGTACAACGTGAGCATGAAATATCCACAAATATCATATACATTAATATATTGCATATGTTTTCAAACATAAGTACGCAACGCGTATGCATTATGCAAAATATGCAAAATATAAATTGTATTATTGGAACCTTCTAATCACGAAAAATATTTGTACCTTGGTCCCATTACTTTATTTGCTTTTTTAAAAATAAAAATATGTATTTGTGTAAACATCCGGAGTCTAATTATCATAAACTGTTCTTGTTTAATTTGCTATTGTTTGTAGATTGAAAAAATAGTGGAACAATTGCGAATAGATTACATCAGGAGAGACATTGAAATTTCGTTATAAAAATAAGTGCACTCTTTGAGTTAAGCTACAATTACATCAGAAATGAATAATATTTTGGCGATATTATTACAGAACAGAGAGGAGCAAAAATTCTTAAAATATATCATGCGGTATTGAACTCTCTTTCTATGTCTATAAATCGATTTGAGCAAGAAACGTCACCAATTATCTGTACAATTTTTAATCATAATATTTAGATGCCAATATTGCAGTGGTTTCAGTGCGTCTATTACGCGCAACATATATTGGCATATCGTAATTGGATATTTGACATATGTTACTTGCACGTATAGACATACGTCGGTGACACAAACATCGGTGGTCGAGTAATTAGGTCGTCATGAAGTAGTAAAACAGGAATTTAACGACGTGTTTCTTCGTTGTATATGTCCGGTGGGTTACCTTCCGGTCAGTTCGGGTCATGTGTCGACGGATTATGAGGTGACGGGCTCGACTAATGGTCGTAGGATGATCTTGACCCGTGAGACACGAGCGTATAATCCGACGGTGACCAGACAGGTCCTTCGGGTCACCGTGATATCGGGTTCAAGCTTTCCAAACAAGTAATAAAAGCGAATGTGTGACTGCAAATATCGTGTAAATTACACTTCACCAATGTAGATACGTATTCCGGACCGTTCCACTATTTGCCCAAGTATATTGCTTACATTTTAGATTTTACCTGAATACATAGAATCTTGCAAAACAGATAGAACTCCAATTAATGTAAACAATATGATTACTTTATTCTTAGCTTAATAAAATGTCTGCGTCGAAATTTTTTATTTGAACTCGATTACAATAAATGTCTTTCGGCTATTTTATAAAACATGTTTCATTACTTTCACTCTCGATGAATAATAAAATGGTTTGAATTCTAGTAATCGAAACAGTTACTAAATCTCATAATTGAGTGATAAATTTTAATCATTATTTAACCCCTTGTCTATAATAACGAGTTGTACTCGTAATGAAAAGTTAGAAGAAAGAAATAACATTCATACTTAGATTTTATTTGAAGTTAGAATAAAATTCTGTTTTTCCGCTATTAATATTTAAGCATCAAAGTGAATGTAAACATATAATAAGTAAAAATTTTCTTTCTCTGCTAAGAAATTATTAGAGACGAAGAAGCTCTATGAATTGCAACCGTATCATTTAATTTATGACACAGATCAATTCTATTTTGGAATGATTAAAATCTAACAGGTACGTAAATGTAAATAAAATACATTTGTGACTACTAACTACGACTAGCGGCAACTAACTACAAACTAGAGCCAAGTAGACAATTTTTTCTTTAATGATTTTCATGAATTGAAAATAATACATGGATATTTTAAAATTCTTCTATCCATCTTTATTATAAATGCATACAATTTGTAGTCTAGCGATTACCAAAAACAATGACTCGTATCACTGATTCATCTCGGGAAAGAATAAATAATGTTCGACGGTTTCGATAGTAATGAAGCAGCGATTAAAGGTAAGCAGCTGTGCGAGACTGAAGAGGTGGTTTCCAAGGGTGGGAAAATCATGGCTACGCAGTCATTTACTTCAAATGGGATGCTGCAAGGGAGTGATCTTCCTTTTTCAGCTATGTCACCGACTCTCTTGAAAGCAGCTGTTAGCTTCTGGCCGTGCCTGCCCCAAGATTGATTGCTAGATTAGTCTAAGTATCCTTCGTATAGAAAGGGTTCGTTTTCGGTATCTGTTCCGGTGTAGAAAGTCGATTTGATCTTCTAGATCGAAACGGCTTCTGCACAGTCGCATTAACCACGCATGATCTCTTTAACCACGGGACTTTGGAGAATTCTGTGTATGTAGTTAGGATAACTCTTAACACGTTAAGTATCGAATATCAATCCCAAAAATTCTCGCGAAATCCAATTCATATAATTAATGGAAACTAGGAAGTAAAAGTTTATCAGAATGACTGCTACTTTGCACTCAGAAAATCCTAATAAAATTCGATTCATTCGAATTTATTAAGATAAAAATGAATTTCTAAACCTGGTCAAATACTAGTGTCAGTCATATGTGACCAACATGGCACTTAACGCATTAATGTGTGTACAGTTTACATACTGCAAATTAATTTGTCTAAATTACTACTAATATTTACATTATATTCTCGGTATAGGTGACATGTTGTAGGTTTTAAATACAAAATGAAAAATTTGTATGTAATACACAGAGTTATGTAAACTAATAGGCAGTTTGAACGTGAAAAAAAATAAATAATGTGTATCACTTGTTAGCTTGAGGTGAAGAAAACACAAAATATGAAGAATAATGATACATGTCATACGATGAAATGTCCAATAAAAATGGAGCATTCAGTAATGATGCAAGTCCAGTGTACAATGTTAACATTAGAATAACGAAATGTAATGAAGCTTACTATGAATTGTTTCTGTCTATCGCATGGCAAAGTTATAGATTTATAGCCATCGAAAGTTATAGCCATAGATTTCTACTTTCTCGTATAGTTAAGAAGTCTACCTTTATTGAACATCATAGACAATTTTCGGCGTTAACATAAGGTCGAAAAAAGTTGTAGAAGAAATGTAAACCACGTCGAATTAGTCGGCAACTCTTTCGCCGACATTTAATTCGCGCTGGCGATTCGTGAAGCCGTGCCGTAGATTGTTCCTCGTTAACAAAACGAATCTGCGGCGACCGCATGCGCGAGCAGGCCCCTCCTGATTTTTCAGGTGTCCAGGTGACAAACGATCGCCGTACGTGCGGATGCATATCTTCGTGGATTTTCGCAGCCGGGCTCCTCAAAGAAATGAACCTGTTGCGGAGGTTTATGAGAAGCATTAGCATACTTCGTCGTTGGCTCATCTCGCAGAGAGCCGCTCTCCTCTGCGCGCCACGGGCCCCGAAGACCGTTGCGCATCGCCGATGCACCGACGAAACAGCTGTGGGATACATACAAAGAAACTGGCAACCATGGGGTAATGCACTTGTTGCGCCGACAGTTTCGATCCTCGCTGGCATGTATAACCGTTCCGCGCACTCCCTCCCTCCCGCACACCCCCTCTCTTTCGCTCTCTCTTTCTCATTCCTTCTCTCTGATATGAGGGATGATTTTTTCATTGAATGATTCTCTCCTCTGAACCAGTGATACACCTAGCAACAACACTATAAGACATAACACAATGACTCACAGTATTTAATACACGTTGAGTGCCAACCCAGAGACATACAAAATTCCATAAATTCCAAGTGATTCATTTAATGAAATAAAAATTCATACAATGAATTTATTTATAAATTTATTTATAAATATCTCTACAGCTTATTGTGATGCGCGAAATATTTTTTACGTAATGTGCATGGTGTCAAAGGACCAATATCTGGCAAGAAAATTTTTTCCCCAAGGTCATTTTTCTCGGAATTATCAAGGTCATCGATGTTTCTTTACATATAACTACATTTTTTTATTATTGCTTCGTGTAGCTGATCGAAAAATACATTCAGATATGTATAATAACAGGACCTTGAAAGGACCTTGATCTTCGAAAATTATATATACATATATATATACATACATATATATATATATATATATATATATATATATATATATATATATATGCATATATACATATATACTTATATAAAAATTTATTTTAAATCTGAATAAATAATTCTGTTATCCATATATTGATGACATGTCAACCAACATGTTACAAAGTCGATGATTTTTTTAATGTGGGACCCTATATACAACTTGGATTTTTTTAGGAGTTAGAATAGTTAGTTTACTACAGGATGAGGAAAAAAGTTTGAAAAAATTGCAATCGATCGAAATTGGAGAGAAAATAGTAAAAGTTGTATTTTACAACATTTATGCGGACCTATGTTGAAAATTTATAAAATATGTTTTGCAGATCGTTGGCAATTATACATATGTATTTTGCAAATTTCATTGGAATCGGTTGATACGAAACAAACAACAGGCATTGAAAGATGTAAGAATTCTTAGATTTGTTACAGTTAGAGATAGAAAATCGCGAAAAAATGCAATTTTTAACATTTTTAAACGTTTGTAGCTTATTGCAACGTTATCGATTTTGATGAAATTACAGAATATGTATAATTGATACAGATCCATAAAACGTGGTTTTAAATTTTCTATAGAGGCATAATAAAATGTTGTAAAATGCATATTTTTGTCTTTTTCCTGGAATTCTGACGGATTGCAATTTTTTCAAATTTCTTTTCATGTCTAGTAGCAATCTAACTGTTCTAACTTCTCAAAAAATCCAGCTGATAGGGTCCAATATTAAAAAAATTATCATCTTTTTAAGAGTGCCCGAATATTTATATGAGTCACTGTATAAGGAAATTAATGAAAAATGTATTCTACTAAGAATTTTTTACTTCCTGCATTCGTTCAATGTTATTGTTTATATCTTATAGTAACACTCTATACAGTTCTACGCCTTATCTAAAGCTACGGTTCCAATATGAAATATAAATACGCTCTTGTCGCTGCGACAAAATTATAAGACAGTTTCTATTAAACAGGCAAAGTAAATAATGTGAGATAAATTTTCAGTTCAAGATAGCTAATGAGTTACTTAATTAGTTAGTTAAATAGTGTAATATTATAAATCGTTAAAATTACCTTGTGGAAAGTAGCTAAATGAAACTGAAATCAGCTTAACTAATAGTTTAACAGATAAAAATTATTTAGCACAAAACATTGCAAAAATATTAGGCTGAAGCAGTTATGCGATTTATAATTACCTGAAATGTAGTGCTAATTACGGTAAAAAAGACCACCGGGTAGTCGCCGAAAAGTCATAATTACTCGAGGAAGATGTGCAATATTAAAGATTACTTATCTAATTCCTTATTATCTAATTCCTCATTTTCTGCCAGGTAAGTAGCAGCTGAAACTGCAGCAACATGTGACGTTAGAACAGTCCAAAGGGTAATAAAGAATTGTAATTATCTGGAGAGACGTAAAATGTTAATGAAACCATTACTAACAAGTCGCCATAAGCAGGCCCGATTAGAGTTGGCAAAAGGACGAATACTTTGGCGTATGAAATGGAAAATGTATATCTTTTTCGACGAGAAACGCTTTAATAGGGTGAGCCAGATTGTTTAAATTACCACTTTCAAATTATTATTTACATTTCAAACAATTATAAGACAAATATTATCACGTGTATTTCTTATTATTAGACTGTAGATTTCATGCACTGGTGACCAAAAAGGATGAGTGAGAAATAAGACTGTGAAGACATTAGATGAATTTCAAAATATTATTACATTATTTTTGACTTATAAAATTGAAAGAAGAAATACATTTTAGTCTAATTTCCATTATTTACAATCGACTCAGACCATTTTTACCTCACATAAAGATCGTCAGCCTATGTAATATACATTTAAAAAGGACGACTTAAAGAGGTAAAATTCGACTTGCATAGATTTAGTAATTCTAAATTCGATTTGCGTAGGTAAAATAATGCCTATGGACATGTGCTAAATGTTTCAAGCTAAAACAAACTTTATTTCGAACTATAGAGGCTCTCCCAGTAGAGCGGAATAAACAAAATTGTCGTCTTACAGAGGTTCGACTACATTAGTGTACATGATTTTTTTACCGCAGAACTCTGTTGCGCGGTGATGGACGAAAACTCGCGGCAGCTGCAGCCTAATCTGTTGCTCGGTTCCGTTCACGAAAGCACCGCTGCGCTGGCTACGCAGGATCATGTAAAAGCACATCAAGCTGCGAAAATAATTGTTGCACGAAAGACAGAGGCGCGGCAGAACGAGTCGGTGGTAGAAGGAAGGAAGAAAAGAAAAAAGAAGGAAGGAAGGAAGGGTGGAAGGAGAGAAATAGAAAAGATAGGTGGAAATAAATAAAGAAAAGGGGAAAAAACGGTTCCCAGGATTCGAATGGCTTCGTATGTCTCCTATAAAGGGAAGATTGTTCTGGCTCCATTCTGTTCGGAGGGATGTCTCGAAAACGAAGGGTCTACTCGTGGCACCGCGAAGGGTGGTTCAGAGGGATGCTGCTGCTGTTGCTGTTCCCGCTCCTGCTGCATCTGTCCTCCCTTTAGTGTAATGATATCTGAAAAAACGGCCCGGGCCATTCACTCGCAAGCCTCTCGGCCATCAATTTGCCTCTTAAATGGATTTTCGACGGGGTGAATTATCACGATCGCCGCGCCGCGAACCGATAACCGAGTGCCCGTTCGAGTATCATATCGGAAATGAGAGAGACACCGAAAGTATTTCTCGCGCGGAAACTAATGTAATCTCGGCACCGGACGATCAAAAGAACTAAACGAAAGTGTTTGCCATCAATTTGTTCCCTAAACTGGTTACGTTCGAGAAACATTTTTATCGGTTTCAGTCGGTCCACCATAATTCGATTGAAATACGCGGCGAACGAGATTGGTGTATCGGCGATTAATACAATAGTCAGAGATAAAAAGATAGGACACTGTACGTTTCTTTACGTTTCCATATGATATTAGAAGAAAATTTACATATTAGTAATTCTATTAGATTCTACACGTAGCTGTAAACATCTATACGAAAAATTATGCTGTACGGATATTAGTATCTATTTCTAAGAAATGTTATGAAGAAAAACGTAAACAACGCAGCCTTCAAGTAGGACGAAATGATATGACATGCGTCGTATTTTTTCTTCTCAGTTGAAAATTTTTCTTCTCAGTACATAGTATTTAATATAAATAGTTCAGTTTGCACAGTGGATAAAATGGGTCGCGGCAGAACATTAGGTTGTGTCTAAAATGGAAACCGGTCTAAAACTGTTTCAAGAAAAGTTTGTTATTGTCAGAGTTGTTAGTCTTAAATTGTAGTAGAAACATAGGCAGAAAATTTGTTAAAAATCCAGATAACTATGGTATAAAAAGAGGTTCTGGTCCTCCTACTGTGTTAGCATTGCGTCAAAAGCGTGCAATTTTAAGCCTAGCACCGAATTCGAACACATTTAAAGCATGTACGACGAGTTTTACGGAAGTGTAAGTATTCAAAACGAACAAAATTACAGAGGAAACATGTATTAACCCTTAGCACTCGAGTGGCGACTGTGAGGCGCCACTAAAAATTGCTGTACCATAATCCAAAATATTGTTTACACTATTAAATTTGTTTGTATTTAATACATTACTGAACATGTAAGTGTTGTAAGAAGTATTATATCATTTTCATATCCATAAAATGAAAAAAATCATATAAAATGAAAATATTCTTGGTCGCAAGAAATGTTTGGTTTTGGAGCTAAAATAACGCCGAAGGTAAAGGGTTAACGAAACGGCACAGAAGTGTTCGATTAGTATTTGCAGAGAAACATATTCAATATTTACTGATGCAAACATTGTAGTATTGTCGGGCCAGACGACTTTGCCTACTATTAATATGGTTTACGGAAAGCAACTCAATTATTAAGCCGTTGTTGTCAAATGGTTGGTAGCGGAGTTACGATTTAGGATGGTGTAGACTACCACGGAAAGAGGGATATTAACATCCTATGCGAAAATATTTATTGTGAAAGGCTTGTAAGTTTCTTAAGAAAAAATTAACAAACATCACGTGCATTTTTACTTTTTATCCAAGCATAGTCCTACAACAAAAAATTTAAACAAACGGAAGAAAAAAATCTCTTCTTTAAAAAAGAAAGTCGTAATTATTTACACGTTACAAAATCTCAAAATAATAGTTCAAAATAAAATCTTTCCGTATCAATTGCAAGAGACAGGAGCCAAATAGAAATTTCTTTCTTCCTTCATCCACTTTATGGTAAGTTGAAAAATTCTTTTAGTCTTTCCACCGTCGACAGAATTGTGAATTATATATATGAACACTATGATCAAATAGAACTTTATTTGTATAATACAACTATTTAATATCAGGAACGAACCTGCACGGTAACGGCTGCAACGCATAATTAAACACGTAATATGATAAATGACTTCATTGCAAATTTGTATCTTACGCTATACTACATATTCATTTTCTAAAGTCAATAACAGCTTTAATATTGGACCGTACGATTTGGATTTTGTTGAGAAGTTAAAACAATTAGTTTACTATATGTCGGAATTGCAAAGAAAATACTAAAAGTTGTTTTTTACAACTTTTTTATGTGGGCCTATATTTAAATTTAAAAAATTCATTTTGTAGATCTGTGTTGATTATACACATCCTGAAAATTTCATCGAAATCGGTTGAAGCGGAAGAATGCGACAGGCATTGAAAGATGTAAGAATCCTTAAATTTATCAGAGTTAGAGGCTGAAAGTCGTTGAAAACTGCAATTTTTACCATCTTTAAACGTTTGTAATTCATTGCAACGTTAATCGATTTTAATGAAATTGTCAGAATATGTGTAATTGATACAAATCTACTAAACGTATTTTTTAAATTTTCATTATAATCCCATATACAAACGTTGTAAAATGCAACTGTTAGTGTTTTCCCTGCAATTTTAAACAATTCCAATTTTTTCGAAATTGTTTTTTCGCGCCATGTAGTAAACTATTCGTTCTAACTTCTTAAAAAAATCGGAGTCGTAGGGTCCATTATTAAAAAAGTTATCGTTTTTTTGAGATTTTTCGAATATCACTGTTAGTTACTATAGATATTGAAGTAGTAATATATAATAAATAGACTGCGGATTTTATGCATTTATGACAAAAATGCGTAGGTGGAATTTAAAATACTAAACAGATGAAAAGTGTATAAAAATATTAAAGCATTAATGTTTATAGTCTATTAAAATAGTCTATTAAAATCATTAAGGGAAGAGTGAAGAAAAAAGTTAGCTCCTGCTTTTTGCAATGGATGGAAACATGTTTTATTTAGCATAAAGATTCGCAGTCTAATAATAACTGTAGACCTACGCTAAATACAGGTTTTTTTGTTCTACTAGGACATTATGAAGGACAAAAAAGAGTTCTAATCATTGTTACTGTTATGAAACTACTACTTACTTCAAGTGAATAATCTTTCTACTATTTCAAACAGCACCCACCTAATTTCGTTATAAATACATAAGTAAAATCCACAGCAGTTATAACATCCATCGATCGTCTTGCGGATATTTCTTATAAATTACAATCCCTTTTCACTATTGTCTTCACTATTAGCTCTCATCGAAAAGTAATAGAATACAAGGTAGGAGGGAATGTCCTAGAGGAGTCTTTCGATCCCGTTTATACTCTCCGGCGGATGCTTAGTGGATCTTGCGGGGGACATCAAAGGACGACGTGATGCGATTCGCCATGGTCCCGTCGGTCAAATGGCACTTCACCGGAGGAATACAGAAATCAAAATCCAACAAGCACCAACGTGAAGCAGGAACGAGACCCGGTGATTCGAGGAACAAGCAGCAAGAGGAGAAGGGCGAAGAAAACGATCATTTTTTGGTGGTAATACGGCCACAATGTGAATTTCCAGAAAAGGCGAATCGGCATGGTCACTTCACGGCCCGTTTTCTATTGTCCTGCAGGACGAGAAAAGAGCAGAAATACGGAGCAGGAGCCAGGATCTGAGGAGAGGAGAAAGACAGGCAGCCCGACACCCTATATTTTGGTCTCATTTTACTAAAAGCCGATCGTATTTCACGATTCCTCTCATCGCGGGGACAATACGGCTGCGTGCCATTTCCTATTCGTTTTCGTCGCTCTCTCTCTTTCTCTTTCGCTAGATCGCGTCCCGTTTTTACAAAATTCGTAACCTGACTTAGGGAACGACAGATTCTCTATATATTATGCAGTCTTCCTCCCCTCGTTCGTCAAATCGCCAACATAGACGTGGGTCATTTGTCCGCAATTTGACCATAAATGGAGCGAACTCCGGGGATATTTACTTCCAACATGGGACTTTTTTGTCCAAATGGTTCGAATTTTTTCTTCTCGTTCTTTAGCGCTTTTTTCCAGTGTTAGCTTTGGTTCGTTGTACTTTTTCTTTCGCAATCGCCTTGCTGCACGATATATCGCCTCGAGGTTCATATGGCACGTACCATGACCGAGGACCGTGGAAATGTCGAAGACTCGAAAAAAGCACCAGATCGTGTCACGGATTTACGAATAAACCGAGAAGCTGTGTGACATGTAAATACTTGTATGGGCGCAATTTGATCGGTTTACCGGTGTCACAGCTGTATGCTTTTTCGTATGTTACGAATTCCTAAGGGAAACCACAGATGTAGGTACCATTTTAACATATTCACGGGAGATGTAAGAATATGTAACTTGGAGATGCTATTAGTGTTTCCTAATACTATGATCCCTTTTTCAGCAGATTGTATCTTATGATCACTATTGGTGAGGTTCAAAAACAAAAACTTTAAGAATATAGATATGTGTTAACTCCTTGTGCTACGATTTATTTTATGATTACAATGATTGGAATTTCTTTATCGTTCGTTATTTCCTGGAAGAAAAATAAAATTGATACCTACTGGATTCCTATGTATTTTCTAATGGTTATATATTAACAACAAAATAGAATTTTATTCCCGTTTAAAAGAAATCAGCAACATATATAGTTAGTAGATATTGTACGAAACTTGTATCACGAGTCTGACTCTATGTTATACTGGAAGGGGTTAATCAGATAGATCACCTTTGACGATTCATGATCAAAGTATGTAATAATAGAAAATAAATGTTGGCAACATGTTCATATATCTTTGTGTATTCATTTTCATTTTCTAAAATGTTTTAAGAACTTTACCTTGTTAAATTGTTTGTCACACAAAATGTGACAATATTCGACGACCTGGAAAGAGCACCACTTTTCAGCGTCCTAATTCGCCTATGGATGTTTATCTAAAATAAAAATTGTCTGCATCAGCTATTAAAAGCAGGGCACTACATATAAATGTGTTTCTTCTTTCCATTTACTCATTTTTGTTACAAGTGCATAAAATTCACTGTCTAGTCATATTATTTAATTGTAGAGACTATAATAATAAACAGTCTATAATAATATTCCTTCAACATTCTTGTTAACAAATATGAAAATGATTATAAACTTGTACGTACTTGGACAATTATAAAACAATTTTCACATTTGAGTTACAAAAATATGCGTTGAAACTATAAAATACAATGTGTATTATCAAACGTCATAGCAAATTTTAAATATTGACATAACGGTTAAGCTATGGAAACACTGTTAAAAGTTAGTAAAGAATTTATAGCGTGTCAAAAAATAATACCGTTGGCAACTAGTTCACTAGGGCACTGTAATTGGGTCAGACGTAGAACGCTAGCCGACCAATGGCATTCGTTCTCGAACGAAAAAAAAACCTTTACGAAAGATATCCTGTGGAAGGCCTTTGGCCACTCGTTGATTGCTATAAGGGAGCAGAAGCCAGTGGAAGGGGAATTGAATCAGTAGAATCCTCGGACGATCAAGAAGGACACTTAAGAACACGGGGACACACGGAATTCGTCGTAACAATAGCGTTTGGCCGTTGGCGGGATTCATGTCTGGGCCGTTGATACAGATTTGAATATTAATTTAGGGTCGTCTACGGGACACGCAAGGATAGTGTCCTCGGGTCAGTCACAGGTCCGAAAGAAGGAAGATCCCTGAGGATCCTTCGTATCCGTTGCAGTCTGTTAACAGGGCGCCACCATGGTTGTTACATTTTTCAATCAGACGATTTGTAACGGATGCTATGGTAGTCGTTCCTTCGAACTGTTCAATGTATTAGCTACACGCAAAAGTTTGTTTTCAATTTTCTTTTATATGTTACTGACAGAATTAACGCAGTATAAATTAACAATAAACCAAATGTATTTTAACGAACATAAAGATATAGCAGTGAAATTAACAAAATACAATAACGATAAAATAACTAAACATACATTGCAACGTTCATCGAGCTGCATACATCGATCATACATTACACACTTCAGACAACAGTTACTAGTAGATAATGATGTTGGTTACTTTGACGCGGAGATTGCAAACAAACAATTATTTTTATGCAAAATAGAAATTTTCTGCATCGGCTGTGAGAAACAAGAATTAAGTAAAAATACATTTCTTCGTTTAATAGATTCAATAAATTGAAAATAATACAACAATATTCTTTGACTCTTCAGATGTCTTCACTGCTCATTATCAGTGTTTTATTTATCCATTTTTCTCGTAACCATCACTACCGTAATTATAAGGCATTATGTACGAATGATTGAAAGAGACCAAATCTTTTGCATACACCTGATATAAAAGATGGGAGACTTGAGAATGAAACATGAAATATCGCCGTCGATTTTAGCACATTCATTGCTGCAGGGCATATGTTTACGTAATAGTAAATCATAATTTGTATTTCCTGTTACATTAGTGTAATTAATCTTATAATTAAACTGTGGATTTTTATGCTAAATATAAATTTTCAACAGCTAGAAGATAAGAGACAGCTGAATGATATAACAATGAAGTTTTTCTTCTAATAATTTGAACAAATTGAGAGTAGTGTAACATTATTCTTAAATTCTTTTATTGTCTTCAGAGTTTTGTGTTTTGCCTATTAAATTTTATCAGAAATACATATCATTCGCAATGTAGTGATTATTTTAAAAATAGCAGAATATATAGATAACAAAATAATTTAAATATTGTTGCCCCATTTGATGGTAAGAATTGTATAATATGATGCACACTATTTCCTTTATGATATCATGTTCAATAAACATTACTTTTATCGAAGAATATAGTCATGCTATTTTACAAATTCACTACCGCTCATGAAAGTATGTACACTAGAAAATTAAGCGAAACAAATATGTACAGAAATTGCTCAACGCAAAATAATTTTATTTCTGATCAGTTTTTCATTTTATAAGTATAAAATTAACGAATTATTCATAAATAATAATATAAAATTCAAACCAGAAACAAATTAATAACTCTTGAATCTAAGCGTTCTTTTCGTCGAAAACCACCATTTTAGAAGTGGTGCCATTTTTTCTAACGCATCCAAAATTCATGTAGATCTTGATAATATAAAACATTAGTCTCTTATTATTTGGTAAAGAAGCAGAGGGATGTCAATGCAAATTCAATGAGCTTCAATGAGCTTCATGTATAGTGTTCTGATACTCTTAAACGGGATCCAACATATTTCGGTTTTTTATGATAAAAGCACAACTATCGAGGAAACATAGTTGCCAGTTGATGCTATTGGCGGTGATTGCTGCTGTTGCTCAAACATATTGTCAGTTTCTCAATTTATTTTTATTTTAACTGTAGCGCTCTATAGCTTAAAACCATAAGTTTTAGACTAGCTAAAATATAATAACTTGTTTATAATGATTTTATTTCTGATCTATTATTCTTTCACAATTATTAAAATTATAGATGTTTTCATGAGAAATTTCTAAATGAACTTCTTTATTGAAGTACATATATTGTTATAAGGATTTACGAAATCTCAACAAATGTGGTCTTATCATAATTATACAGCAATACACATAAGTCGCATGCGATACTCTGATCTTCTAGTGTTCAATTTACGAAATCTCAACAAATGTGGTCTTATCATAATTATACAGCAATACACATAAGTCGCATGCGATACTCTGATCTTCTAGTGTTCAATTATTGTTGCAGTGAAAATGAGAATTGTATTATCACGAAAAACCTTTGGAACGATCTCAGTCGATAAGGAAAAAAATAGGTTTTTGAAATAGATAAGTAGAAATGAATACTTTTACTATTTTAAGTGATACAAGATTTAGCAAATAAATTCTTGTTTAAATTACATAAAGAAATTACATAAAGTAATTATATAAAGAAATAGTTATTTCAAATGTGTATTTTAATCCTAACTCATATAAATACTATTGCGAAATGAGTATGTCGTTGAAATATAAAATAGAAGTATTTCAGATAATTAATATTGTCGTCAATATCAATTTCAAATAATGTTATTAAAGTAAATAAAATATATAGTAAATATGATATATACATTCATTTTGTTTATAAAAAACTGAAAATATTCTATCAAAGTAATTTATACATGTTATTGACCTACTTAATAAAATTTTTTAAACAAAAAACATTTTTAGTAAAAACTAAATAGTAAATAGCAAATAGCAAATAGCAAATAGCAAATAGCAAATAACAAATAGTAAACAGTAAATAGTAAACAGTAAATAGTAAATAATAAATAGTGTCATGTTATAGTCGAGTGTAAATAGTAAATAGTATTTGCGCAATATTAAAGTATTAAATGAAATAGTATTTTCAAATAATATTTGCCTATGGAAATTTTTCAGTATTTAGGATCTCATCTCAAACTATTTCAAATTCTCCCCGGCCCTGGTTCAAATATTTATAACTCCGTCATTTTAATTTAATTTAATAAAAGTGCTAATAGGCTTACTGATCAAACTTTCTGGAGTAAATTTAAACGCTCTGAAGGGTTAACACCTACGTTAGTAACTTCAATGCAATCAACACGAATCACATCGAGAAACCAGCCAATAGTATACACGGGTACGCAACATTGAATACCTACAGTGGGAACGGCGATGATATTAGCGTCTGCGCTCGAGAATGTTTCATCGGTTTCAAGGAGATATTCCCGGTGCGTTGTTTCGATTCTCGGAAAGACAAAATTAACGATACCGCTTTCGAATTTCCTGCGAGTCTGGCAACGAGTTATTAGAGTGTCGTAATTACAATGTACGGATTCGCGAGTGACAGCGAGGAACGGAACGTTTCGGGAATTGATCGACCCGCGTCGAGATTCCTCTTCGACTACTTTCTGCTTCCTTTTTTCTTCTCTTTCCTATTTCTCGTTTTTTCTCCTCGCTCTTCTGCACCCCCTCCCCCACACTATCTCCGTTGTTATTATTGCCTTTAAAGAGATGCCGGCGGTCTTTCCGTCTCTCTGAAATCCGCTGATTGCCGGCGTGGAAATCGTGGGAGCGGCGGTCTCGAATAAATCGAATTATCATATTAATACCAGCGTGTCATCGTCGCATTATTCATGTGCCCGCGACGAATATCCTTGTGGACCGGCCGCTCCGCTTATAAATCACCGGTTCGTGGAAGCCGGCCATTCCTGTGATTTTGAAAATTCTCGAGCCCATCATTTACAAAGAATCTCTTACTCTTCCTCGATAATCATCGAATTGATCGCCGGTGCTGTCGTCTTGTATTATTACGATAGAACGTCTGGCATCTCAGTGCTGTCTATAAAACATGCCTACGAACGTTCTTCTGAATATCGGACAAAAATCTGTTAATTTCCTATCAAAATACCTTTGAACTTCAAACAACCTTGTCCAAGTGTCATTCATCGACGAACACATTCGCGTAATATGATGATAGGGGAAGTTCCCTTAACGCCGAACGGCACCTAATGCCGGACAGTAGCAATATTTTTAACATTTAGAACTTTACCAAGCTACTGTATCGTGTACATTGTAGAGGAACGAAAACAAACAATAATCACGTTTTATCACGTTCTTGTCGCGTGTGCACAGCTAAGGAGATCAGTCGATTAGTTGCGACTGACAAGAATCCGGTGCATCGTACAAATTATAAACTGTTATATCTATTAATGTTTGTACTCAAATTATCATTCTTTATTGCACATAGAGTGTGTTGATTTTAATAAAAAAATTATCTTTGATGGGTTCATTGTCCCCTAGTACCGGATAGAACAATTTCTCCTATTGCCGGACCGTTTAAATCTGAGTCTTGCATGTTCTTTTTTTACTACTACAATATTTGGATATTATTTCGATTTCAGTGATTTAATAATGCAACCAAGCAACAATGAATAGTAAGAACAAAAGAGGAATTTAAAGAATAAACTTCAGATTGCGAGAGCACTAGAACCGAAACAGACGAACCAGAGGACAATCTGCGTAGTTTGTTCAGAAAATAGTGAAGAATATTGGATTCAATGTTCAGGCTCCATAAAGTGGACCTACAAGCATCACGATGTCCCAGAATGTTTTGACTACTATACTTCCGGTCGTTGCAAATTATTATTAGAAATTTTTATTGTGTCCGCTGCTAGGGGACACTTTACGATTTCTTAAAACCAGATAATCAAAGAATGATGTTAATTTAAGTTAATTATTACGGCAAGGTCGATTATTTTTCACTATATTTTGGTTTCTAATATTGTGAATGTATAAATATCGCGGAACGAAACAAATAAAGTATTATATTTTTTCATTCATTTGAGAAATACCCTATGCGTCCAGCGCTAGAGGAACTCCCACCATATTTTGAGTTTCGTAAATAAGAGTTTTTGAAGAAACAGTGAAGCAGATTCTATTTTTGAAATCGAATGATTTCTCCTCCGGGCAGTAGACTTCATATTTCATCAGTATGCAAATCAGCCGAATATCGTATTTATTAAATATCGGCTGCAAGTGATACCCGTGCACTATGGAAAAAAAAGCAAGTCGGAAATTATCGACGAAATCAGTTTGAGAGTGATAATATTGGCGACCAGCTCGTGCAGAAAAACTTGTAGTTATGAAGTATGACTTCATAAAGCTGTCAGCTCGTAGAACCAGTCTGCGCGTATTCATAATTTTCGGAAAAGGGTAACAGCCTCGTCTCGCGAATGAATAATTTATTCGAGCTTAACTGATGCCGTGACTGATCGAGCCGATACTGTTCCCGTAGAATTTATTGCGTCCGCGAGAAACGTAGGTGGTCGATTGAAAAAGTGAAGTGGGTGCAATCGATCAGTCGACGTAACAACGAAATTGAAAAACAAGGTCATCTACAGAGAAGTCCGGTGCCGAAAAGAAAGGAAGATCGACCGCAGCGAGACAGGAAGGAGCGGTCTTTTTTATATTTCTCCGTGTCCCCGAGTAGATATTTTTTCTGTCCACCACTTCGAAGTTCGAACATTGTGCGGCTGAGATTCTAGCAATAATTCAATTAGCCCCGAAGATTTAGTGGCGCCGACTCCATAATTCAAGGTACACAGTACGAGTGAAATAGAAATGGAAACGGTTGTGGGACGGAAGGGGCGAAGGGAGATGGAAGAGCGGCGGCTAGACCCACCTTAGCATAAATTAGAAGAACAATGCGCCGGACCAAGACAGACGAGCGTAATGGCTCCGGCCGGGGGTACGAGGAGGACGCTAATAATATAAGCCGCGTGTTGCGCCCGCTAGGTAGCCGGAAGAACGGACATCGTCGGACGTTCGTGCGCGATACATGCGACCTGTGCCTCTGTTTCTCCTTCGGACATTCTTTAAATGCGTGTTACCAGCATTAATACACTGCTCGACAAAATATTAAGACACATTACATGTTCATGTATTTCGTACAGTGAATCACAGTAATATTCGGACAGACAGTTTACTAAGTGCGATGAAATAAATTTGTGAAAAATTGTAATTGATTAGAACCGTTGGGAACATTTTCACGGTTGTTTTTTACACCCTTTTTATCTGGGCTAGGATTGCAAATTTATAAACTGCACTTGGTAGATAGTCAGTTATACATATATAGATTGCGGATATTTATGCAAAATAAAAATTGTTTGCATTAATTGCAAGGCGTAGTAACCAAACAGGAATTTATTTCTCTCTTTAGTGGTTTTATTAAGTTGTAAGAAATGTACTCTTGAATTCTTTTAATTTTTTTATTGTTTGAAATTACACCTATCCATTATTGTCATTAATTATCAAATTCCCAGTTTAGTTTTATACAGGGTGGGGCAATAACTATGCCCAGTTTGAATATTGCCGTTATTTGTAATAATATGAAAAAATGTTATATAGAAAACTTACACGGTATAGAGGGGGACATATTGTGACACAAACATTTTCTGCGTGGGTGGGGGCATAGAGGAGATGTCAAGGTCAACTCTATTTTTTTAAATGGAATGCTATGTTTTTTTTATCACGATGCGATAGCCAGTGTTGAGACGAATTCAGCGAGTTATCATTGAAGGTTATGCAAGGTCAAATATGGTAGTAAAATAAACTTTATTACATTACGGGAGATGCTCGAATTGATGACTGTTTGCGTCAATGCAAAGTTGCAATCTGCGTATCCCTGCATCACGTGCATGTCTTATCGTTTCTGAACTTATTCTAGCACATTCTAGCACAGTTATTGCCCCACCCTGTATATTATATACATTCTGAAAATTTCATCGAATTCGGTTGAGGCGGAAAAAAATGACAGGCATCGAAAGATGCAAGAAACTTCAGATGTATTATACAGTTATTAGCCGAAAATCGTGAAAAATTACGATTTTCACCGTCTTTAAAACCTCTTACCTTACGATTTCTTTTACAGCATCAGTGATTAAAACTTCTTTGTAGTTCATAATTTCCTAGAAAAGGGAGAAAATGTATATCTATTGTATGTCTCTATGTTCTCCAATTGCTGTACATTAAAAACAACAAAATAGAATTTTATTTCGGTTTAACGGAAATTAATAACATACGTATTTCTTAGACTCTGTTCAGAATCTTCATCGCGTCTCTCACACTATATTGTAGGCGAAGGGGTTAACTGTTTGTAGTTCATTGCAACGTTGACTGATTTCGATGAAATTTCCAGTAAGTACACAGGGTGTCTCTGCTAGTTTAATCACCTCGAATAATGACTTAATAGTACACTTTTTGTACCTATTTTTTGTACTACAGCTCGATAGAGTATCAAATTTTGAGAAAAAGTGTGTTTATTTTCATACATGCTGAACCTATAATTGTCGACGAGACATTATCGAAATAATTTTTAATACGTACCTAACATCAAAATAACAAGGACATTTTATAAAACGAACACACTGGCACAATTGGTAAATGTATTTTGATAGAAACTTTTCTTTTATAGGCGAAGTATCTAGGCATAGTTAATACTTCTAATTTTTAATATAATATTAATATAATTAGTTACCGCTGTAATAGATACCCAGGAACATGAATGGTGATTTTTTTATTTTTGTCCCTTGACAACGCACGAAAACAAATGGTTAAAAATTAAGAGGCAGGTAGGGGCAGCTAAATCTTGCATAATTATTTAAATTTACGCATAACATTTTGCATGACATTTTTATTTTTCTTCCATGACAACGCACTGCAACGCGCATACGTGTCACTGTTTATCAACAGAAATGTTCCTGACTTATAACGTACTATGATCGCTTTTCTAACGTCGATGATTCAGTATTGTGGAAGGTAGGGTAGTAGATACTGTTCTACTATTGTAGAAGGTAGTAGATACGTATTGGAAATTGAAATTATCGTTTGGCATATGGTGACTGTAATTTCACGATACGTCGCGAAAATCGTAGCAACGAAAAGAACGGTCCGACGAAAGGGTGAGAGCAGAAGGGATGCTAATAACTCGGGGCTGACAAGGCCGATGTCCTGCGGAAGGAGGAACGGTCAGAGGCAAAATTCATGCGTAATGTATGCGATGCGCGAGAGGCATGGCACCGGCATCGTTGGCCTCCCAAACAATTAGAAAGGGGTCCTCGGCGTGTAGAAGCGGAGAAGACCGAAACGGCCGGCGGCGAGGGCCGTCGTAGGGGTTGCGTTTCAATTTCGCTAGGAACCGTTATATTGCAACGTCTTCCGAAATTAAAACGCTTGGACTGCTTCCAACGTACGCGAATGACCGAACAGGCGAAAGAGAGAAAGACACCAGTGTGTCTATGGTTGGCTCTCGCCCCGTGGCACGAATACGTTTCTCATGAGGCTCTCGGCCGCGACCGTAGCACTTGCGACGACGACGCCCGGCTTAAATGTCCTGTAAATTTGTTCGGTTGAAAATACCGTCGTCATCGTCGAACCTTCCCCGCTTTACTTTCAGACGGACTGACATCCCTGTAATCCGAGACATCTCCGAATCTTCCGGAGGATGATGCTTCTATGTTGGCCCGCTACGATTTTCCTTTTGGGACACAAGATGACGAACGATTTCGGGAGAATGTTTTAATGGGGGTTGTTTTTGAGGCAACGCGACGTACAGTGGTCCCAGTCGAAGAATTAGCTATTTATTTGCTAGAAAATCAACTTTTTCATATCGAATGTATATCACTTTACAAATGTTTGTCACTTTTGGGAACAACGAAATCAATTAAATTTTTTAGAAATTGTAATTAGAAGAAGCGTTTAAATATGAACATTTCATTAGTACCATTTCTCACTGTGAAAATGATCGTCCTCTTATTGACATCCTGGAAAACCTATTTAATAATATTTGTATATTTTCGTTTAGCAATTTTCTCATACTTAATAATGCTGTTGTCTATAAAAAATTAATATTCAATTGACTAAGGAGAACCGTCAACGTTTTATATACTTTATAATCAATATCTTTTAACTTCCAAATAGTACCGCTTTCTTTCAACATACTTTTGCCTGTATAATCATTTTCTCTTCGCGGTTCGTCCCAAAAAGAAAGTTATTATTGTCTAAAGAGGACCTGTGGTCGAAATCGCGTGGAGCTTTAAGAAGTTCCTAAGACTTTTATCCATATGGATTTTAAGATAAGACGGCCAAGTAATCGCAATTCAAGATTATAAAACCTATTATTTCAAAAATGAAGAATTATTTTTTTTATTTCGAAACCTGAACAACTAACGTCAAAACTTGATGGTTGAGGGTAAGAAACATTTTCCACGAATATCTTAAAAACTACTATAGGTGAGGAATGGTGTAAATGAAAAAGTTGTGTGTCTTTTTATAAGGAGTATATTAAATATCATTCACATGTTATCGCGATTTTTCAGGCATTTCCGGTGCATTGACAAAAAAATATTTCGAACATAAATTAGTTAGTACTCACTCTTCTATAAACTTCAATATAAAAAATAATAGAATTTTTTTAAATAAAAAATTAAGGTGACCTTTGGTGACGTTTTTCAATTGTCGCTATATATTTTTTACTATATAATTTCATAGCTGAAGTTAATATGAATACAACGACTGTATAATGCGGTCTTTACGTCTTGATATAACGTTAAGATATTTGTGAACAGCTAATTTTTCCATTGGAATCACTGTGCGACGCGTCGGAGGTGCGTTCCTCCAGGATAATTTTGCATTGTTGACAACATAGAGGAAAAGTGCCTATATTGTGCCACATATACGTAGAATGCATTTATGCTGCAAGAAACGAGTACCAATTATGAAGTTCTTCCTTCTTCACTGATTTCAACAGGTCGAAAGGAATACATCAATACTACGAGATTTTTTAAATCTTTGTCTTGTTTGATATTATAACTACTGTTTTTTCATGTGAAATTTGGTGTGGTTTTTTTAAAAAAACATGACCGGATGGAATAAACAATCTTCATTCGTAAACAGTCGAATGCAGTGAATGACACTGATTTCTTGAAATTGAAATATATTATCATTCATGAACATTAACAAAAGATAAAGTCATAATTTATTACAAAATATAAGAAAGAACAGAACGAGAGAGAAGAAGAACAGAAATTATTTAAAGCTTTCATGATTTTCATCTGTTGAATTGTTTCAATATTTCATAATACAGTTTTAGTAAAACATTTGAACAATGAGTATGAGCAAAGAAACAAATACTAGCAGCGAACGTGTTCAACTTCTACATGCACAGGTGCTGTATTAGAATTGTCACAAATTTACGATCATCTAATGAATATGATAATTTATTCGAACAAGATACCCGTTGGTAGGTAGCGCAGAAACCGATAAAACGTTTGTACTAGCTTAACAGCTACTGTAACTCCATTCAAGCGTAATGCGAAAAATGTATCGTTGAGCGCTGTCATTTAAAATGATCCGTGATAAGATCTCGACACCAGTCCCAGACTGATCCTCGCTGACCATCCCGAAGGGTGATTCAAGAAATAACCCTTGACACAAGGAAAAGGGGTAAGCCACTGAGGAACCGGTAAGGCCCGTGCCCCAAATTTCGCTCGATCGACTCTGCAGTTTCCAAGTGAAGTGTCCGAGTCCCGAAAGAAAAAAAAAAGGTTACAAGACGCCGGTGGACGATGACCCTTCCCGGAGGTCATCCGGAAGGGTCACTGATGTCCGACCAATGACCCAGCCCCGCCCTGACACTCCCGTGTACAATTATAAATGTATTAAACTCATCCCCCTTACAAGGTAATATTTAAATAGGCGGCGATGGTTTAAAGGACTAGCCGCGCGACGCTCTGCGCAGCCTTGAAGAGGGTTGTTTCGGAAGTGTGCTACCGACCTGTTTTAATCGCGTGAGTATTGGTGTACCTCGGCCTGGTAGCCTCGATTTTATTGCGCGTATTTTGCGTTATAAATTCACTGACCGTCTTCGCGCAACCCCTTCTTTCGAGGCAACCGGGCTGAAAGGACTTCCGGGCTGGCTTTCTAAAGGAAGAATGCCCGCGAGGCTCGAACGACGCGGGTGATTTGCATGGGACGAATTTTTCCGCGGCCAGCGAATCGGAACACCGGGTTGTTAGAAGGCAAAAAGAATCGCCGGTAAATTGTTTGCAACGGCAATACAAATTCGTTGAGTCAGTTAGGTATATTTGTGATTTTTTGACCACGTCAGTTTAGGTCTGGCTTTGCTGGATGGCGATGCTCTCAGTTCTGAAGTTCGAAGGGAAACTTGGAACAGAATTAGAAGGTCTAGTAGTTTGGCACGTTGAGTGCCAATCCACCAACCCCAAAAATTCCATAAAATCGAAGATTCATTTAATGAAATAAAAATTGAAACGGTTAAATGTATGACACTGCGTTGTCCTTCAACTTTCTTGCATTTACTGCATATTAATCAAATTTGGTACAATGAACATATTAACGTAAAAATTGATGTTGAAATCTGAATAAATAATTCCGTCACCCATGTGTACGTGGCAGTCAATGTGTCAGTAACAGCATTTATTAGACCCTTGCCATGAAAGTAGGAAGTAAATATTGGAAGAAGGAAGAGGATAGAAGGTATAGAATACGCGAAAGATAGATTAGAAATCTTAACTTTGAAGTAGTGTACCGTTTTCTCAGACTTAGAAGTATCACACTGGAGTCTTTTTATAAATTATTTTAAAACTTACTGAAATACATTTAGATGTATAGTTTGAAGTTACAAAACCCAAATGGTCTAAAGAAGTTCAAGAAATTTCATATTTACAATTGTCTTGCAATGATGATACGATAATCAGTGTACAGTAAATTTTACTGGGATCATGCGAGACCCCAGGACGCCAATAGAAGCTTAAACACCTGTTAGAGGACTGTGAAGGAGTGGGGAGAATAAATATGAGTATAGACAGAGTATAGACAGAAGTAGAAAAGAAGACCAGAGAATAAATACAGACAATAGTAAGGGAGATGCTTATGATGCTGGTATTCGAATGAGATAAGTAGTAAAGATAATTATTTTATTATTATTATTAAGAAATAGAGAATAGAAAATAGTGTGCTACATGGAAGAATGAGTGATATAAGATGTATGATATCAACCAAGTTGCATTTCTTGATCGCGTTATCGAAATGGAATAAAAATATTATTATTATTATCCAATGCAACGTATCCTTTTACAAAATACGAACAAACGCATTCACAGAAAAATCATGATTTCCTTGAATATTATGCTACATGTCGTAATTTTAAATAACATTTAACTTAATGCAAGAATACAAACATTATGAAAATGTTAGTTTTAAGAATATGAATATGTGTGAATGAAGCAGCAGGTTGTCAAGTTCGCATAAAGATTAACGAAAAATTTCGGATTGATACAGATGGAAATGAAGGTGAAGGGTGTCAAAGGTGACAGTGTTGTTATTTTTTTATCTTACAATAATATTAATTTGATTTCCGTTATCTAAACTAGAAAGTAGTGATCGTCACACATGAGTGATGATTAGTAGCGAACATATTAATGTTTCCATTACAAATACATTACTAATCTATAATTCAATATAATTGTTCCCAGCATTAAATAAGTGTTGAACTCTATTGTTAATGCGATTATTATAAAATAAATAAATAAAAAATCCTGGATTTCCAGTACATTGGTGGGGGCAATTAAGTCCTCAGCATATTTTCACATACGAAAAATAGCGGCAGTTACCACCTGTCTCATAAATCCTGCGACGATCTCCACTTGTCCGACCCTCGCAATTGTTTCGTCGTTTCTATAATAACGCGGGTAATCCCCTGAATGTTAGCGAGAACAAAAAACGCCGAGGAAGTTATTTAAACGGCAGCCGAGACACGCCATTTAGCCGAAACGATTGTCCGACAGCGACGGTGGGCCTCATTTTCCGCATAATTTCTGACCGGTCGTATTTTTGCAACTGTGTCGCAACGTTGCTTTATCGTGTGTATTTTCTGTCATAAATTCCACGGGAATATGTGTCCATGTGCGACCCTTACCTTCCAAAGGGTCCCAGTTGCGGGGCCTGGGTACCTCCTTGCACAATGAGCAACAGCTCGAAGAGAGATACGAAGTGATAGAAAGAATTTGGGTGCGTGTAGAACGGAAAGAAGAGAAGAGGTCAGGTCACTGTGGGACAATGAGAAATTGCGTGCACGCTGCGTGGTGCCATTTTAGTGCGTGCAAAACGCGCAGTAAATCGCACAGACCGTCACGACTATATTTTTGCCTTACCGTGACCATTTTCCCAAGCAAGGGTTCAGTCGCCGATGTTATCAGATCATTGTAAAATGCATCTTTCGGCCAGGAAATATTAACGTTCGTTCGTCTTTAACCGTTTATGAATGAATTATTATTTTCTATGATTCTTTCATATCTTTCAGGCGAGTTGCGAATGTCGTCACCGAAAAATTCTTGTTGTTTTCAATTAATTTAGTGTTAACTCTATTAAATATTACGTAATACTACTAATAATCTACGTATTGATAATTGGTTTTCAACAAATTTGTAAACATCGGTGAGATTTATGTGTATTAATATTTACTCGATTCTACGCTAACAACCCCATGAATCTGTTTAATATCCGTTTAATTCAGTATGCATGTTAAAGTGTTAAATGTTAGACTGTTTGAGAGAGAATTAAATCAGTTAAATGTTAGAAGTTTGATATTGTGTAACGATAGAACTATAACACCTTTATTTCCCGACATTCATGTACGTATTATTCATATTTTAATAGTACTGTTCAATTTGAAACATATAGGTATTTGAAATTAACGATCAAGCTTACCTGTATAAAAGGGATCCAAATGATTGCAATCTGATACAAAAGAATAGGAATAGTTCTTATTTATTGTGAATGTAGTAATAACAACTACAACAATAAAAAAAGATCAAAAATTGAATGATTGAATTATGAAAAGAATTATGAAAATGAAGTATCAAGTTGCCGCCCTAATTTAATCTGTCATGGATTATAAAATTTAAATGTTCTTAACACTAGGTTTACGGAGCACTAAAATTGATTATTTTACATTGCTTTATAAAAATAATAAAATTGTATTTACTTAGATCTTCAGCGATTTTTATTGTAGTATGTACACAAAAAAATAAATCTATTTAATAATTCCTCACGAATGCCTCCTTACACTCTTAATAATCGTAAATTAAAAATTTTTGAATCCGTCATTTTGACGGGCCCCGTAAATCTAGTGTTAATATACTTATGGTGTCTGTTTGTATTGAAAGTATTCATCAGTATCAAAGAAGCTGGTTGAATGAATATTGAAACAACAAAGCAATCGATTCAATATGCTACTTTGAGATTTCAATATCAAAAAATTTTTTAAGAAATTGTGAGGTACACTCCACGACAAAGGGGTGGCACACCTGATTTATTTAGGGTTTTTGCAATTTGCACGTAGTGAAGATATACGTTTTAGTGGTATATATGTATACTTTAATTGCAAAATACCAGTATAAAATATTGAAAGAAAAAGTCTCATTTTTTAAGTATATACAGAAATGAGAAAATAACGTCGTAACAAAATAATGGCACGTGTATAAAAATTTTGTTGAAAATTCTTGAAAAAATATATTTTTAATATCTCCTTTTGTTTTATTTTATTTCGTTAAATAGTTCTTCAGATATTTACGACATATTTGAATCCCTTTCCCTTCGTTGCATATATTTAACTCAGTAATATTATCCCTTTGCACTCGGAGCTATTTTAATTGTGAAACCAAATTTTTTTCCAACCTAGAATATTTCCATTCTATACGATTTATAAAATTTTATTCATATGAATAAAATTTATACACACAATAATTAAATGTTTAGTAATGTATTAAATACAATTTATATAATAGCGATAATAACTTTAATAGAATTTAAATTATTTACATTATTACTTTCGTCTTCCGTTACTTTCAACCCCGGTCTCCCCTACTTTTATATGTCTGACCAGTCCTAAGCGAAAATGATAACAGTCGAATGATAACATTATCCATGATGCCAATGAACGGCGTACACTGTGTAATCCTACATATATCTAATTTTGTACTAGCTAGCAATATTGCATCTAGTCAACTAAATAAAATATCACTTTTTCATTATTATTTTCTATATTCTTAAAAACAAAAATTGTGCTTGATACTTAAAAAACATGTAGACGTTGTACTTTTTTAATAAATATTTATCCTTGTACTAGATATGGGGAGAATAAAACCTTTACAATCTTTAACATTGTTTCTGTTCGATTGCAAAAATATAACTATCTCGAGCGTTAATTTTAATGTTAAACTAACGTAATCCAATAAAAAAACGAATCTAGTTATACGGTAAATGTCAATATTGGCAATCTTTGTGTTCCTTTCCTTTCATCCTGGTTAGTTGCAAAACGAGCAAAAGCAAACTTCCAAACGGAAATTTCATTTGTTTGGCGCGCAGACGAGCAAGCTAGCGGCAATTTCGAGTAGATTCCGCATTCGCAGCTCACCACTTCCGATTTCGTCTTTCCCGTTGCAGTTTCCTACACGATGGACGGGCCAATCCGCGCTGCGGATTTCCTCGCGTCCAGGAAAATCTGGTTGCCGTGAAAGCTGCGTGTCTCTGGCCGAAACATTGCAAAACTTTCTTCTTTTAGCGTGTACCGTTTCACTCATCTCGCGTCGAATTTCACCCGGTGGCAAATTTCCTTTGCAGCTGGAAATTTGGCGCCAGTTGTTGACGATTGCCATTTCCGTCGAAAAATTTGGAATCACGACGCACAAACTCTGTGTATCTAAACTCCCGTGAACTCGTCTGGATCGCAAGTGAATTTTCGGGTGAACAAGAACGCCAGAAAACCGGCGAAGAGTTAAAGCGGGAATAAGAATGTGCATGAATTCAGAAATAGATCTTTTTGGATTATGTAAGTCGGCAAGAGACCGGTCTAAGCCGATCGATTAAGCGAATCGGTCGTTTCTATTCGACGCAACCGGTCCAGCCTTGGGTCCAGATACCAGATAAGTGAACTTTCTGAGCTCCTGTCGTGTATCGATCCGAATTCCGATTCAATTTTCTACGCCCCCGACGCACACGGCGAAACGCCATGCATTAAACATCGCGCATAACGCATACCGTCGTGCTAATCCAGCCGGCGATATAAGCGCATCAGTCTCGATACAAATTCAGGTCCGATCGTGTGCTTGTCTGACTAAGACCCGCTCAAATATATCTTCAACATTTCGTTTTTTGCAATTCTCAAAACGACATATATACAATCCGAGACAAAATATAGCACTTTTTATATTGTTTACAATTTTGTAGTAAACGCTGGTAAAACTACTTATTCCATGTTATTACTAGTTATAGACATCTTTTATTTATTGTACAGGGTGTACCAATTAAAATGTCACAAGCTATTTTCTCAGAGTCTAATGAAGATATCGACATCATTTTTTTTCAATTAAATTGTTAAGGGGCCCAATATTTTAGTATATATTAAATTTTATGTGGGTAACTATTGGGGGGGGGGGGCTTACACTTTTTTAAATGGAAAGACCATTTATATATTTATTTTTTTCATTATAGGCGCAGATAAAAAAGTAAGAAATCAAGATCATTATTTTTTTCATCGCAAATGTGGCCAATGGTAGTTTTTTAATTAAGTTTTTTTATAAATTACCTAGTAAAGCAATCTTTCTAAAATTTCGAAAAACTCGATCTCTTCGGTGCAATTTTAAAAAACTGATGCGTTTTCAAAGAGTGTGACAGTAATTTTTTCTATCCACTGCATATACAACACATATGTAATATTAATTCTTTATGTGATTACAATGTGTGTAATTTCTTACTTACATATATGTATGTAGGGGAACAATTTTTGATATATACAAAGATGGAAATAATTTTAATAAAAACGAAACGGTGCAAAAGAATGTTACTATTTTAAGTTAGTATCTTTACATTAATACAAAAATTCCATTTTAGAGTTATCGATCCAATTAAAGATACTGGTCTCCTAATTTGGACCTATGGTATCGCAAGATGGGGCACTAATTTCGATAGCCACAAATGATGCAAAGGTGTTTCCTTTAGGTATTTTTGGACTTACTCCAGCACATTGTATATGGACCCAGGTGTGACCAAATTCCTCTAAAGGTTAAAATTTATTGATAAAATTTTTGATTGGATCGGTCTAATTGAGCAGACTACAATGTGAACCAAACTGAGCAACTTGTTCAAAAGTTTTAAAAAGTTTTACTTAACCTTACTTATAACTTAGGTTAATAAAACCATCGTAATAATATATTTTGTTACTTACTTTAAAATGGCTTACTTACAATAAAAATGTTACTTACAATAAAAACATCCATCAATGACAAGTATATTTTGAAGCAACGTATATTGCCTATTTTACAAAAGAAAAGTCTTATACTGGTCAAGTTACAATGGTGGTCCAATTTAGGCAACGGTCAAAATTCGGCAACTCTCCTCTACATAATGTACAATAATTAAATATTTAGATTACAGGCTTTTAAAAAGTAGAAGACATAATGGCATGCTGGGATGTTTGGTTTTGCAACTATTTGGTTCATTCTAAGAAGAAGTTGTAATTTCATCTTATGAATCTGACTCGATGTTATAGCAGAAGGGGTTAACAAAAGTTTACACATTTTCTGAGAGCCAGTTCTGCAATCAATTCTGATCTGGCGCGTTGTCACGCAAATTTGCGAAGCGATCCTTCGTTTACCTTCCCGCCAAAGAAATTATCCCTCGTTGAGGCGTCGGTTATTTATGCCGGAATAATGCAAATCGGCCGGTGTGCAATACTAGCATTTCCCAGCAACAGAACACATTACGCTGGTTACAAAGTTCTGTGAAAAAGGGCCGTTCGCCGGCGGTAAAGTTTACCATAATAATTACACGCATCGGTCGCGCCTATCATGAGAGGCCGTAATGGGTCCAGACGCGAAATAACTATAATTTACGTGTATCACCTTATTCTGTATGCCGGCTACGGTCATAAAGTATTTGAGCTGGCCCAGCGCGAAACTACCATCGAAAATTATAATCAACCGAGTTATTTGACCCTTCTATGGTGTTTCGGGTCTATCTATATGTATAATCGGGTCTACAGCCGGGTATGTAGTCCACTATAACTTTTTTAATTACCATTATATTGGAACCAAATTTGTTGACTTTCCTTCTTCTTATGCACATTTTAAAATAGTAACAGACCAATTTTACAAAATTAATTGCACAAGTGCAAATAAAAATTGTTACATTTGTGACGTTCGGGTCATTGAGACCTGTAATGCAATGTCATTAGCAAAATTTGTGAAAATAAATAAGTGAATAAATTAATAAACAAAAATCGATACTTAAGACTCTACGTGAAGTTTCTGCGAAATATAGTGTGGAAATTTGGAGTATGTGTGATTTAGAAAATTGATACGAATAATATGCAAATATTTACAGGCAAATTACCATGACAACGAGCCGAAAAAATCAAGCATTTGGTGTTGTACACGATCTTATAAAGCAACTCAACGGATATAACATAACATGTGACAATTTCTTTACATCTTATGATTTGACTTAACCATCATCCGTCCCTCATTTCGCCAACTGAATGTGTCCCTTTGTGTCAAATTGACACAATTTTGAAAAATCGGTACAATGAAGGGGTAGACCATTAACTTTGAAGTCACTTTTATTGAATATGATAAAAATGAATTTACTGTACATTTAAAACGAAGATTCCTCACATTTTTCGCAAATCGAAAATCGATGTGGAGTACAAACTGCGTTTCTGCATCTGTCGCAACGCGCTCTGTGTAGATTCGCACTCGATCGGTTATCGCACATATGACAGCAAGCACGTTTTCTATTTGGGCGTGTATGGGTCATACGACCACTGGAAGATTGTAAAGCCTCTTGTGATATGCCTTGAATTTCTCGGACAAGTGAAATAGCATTAGAACATCGAGGAAGTCGTGTACGCGATGCAATATACGGTTGTACATGAGACTGTCGGACGTCAAACAAAAAAAAACGTTGTCAAAATCATTTTTTATTGTAATTCCATAATGGATTTAGGGATGTGAATATAATGACAGTATTAGAGGCAGAAATATGTATAATATTTGCAGAAACTGCCATCGGCCATGTATTAACTTTCCGCTTGCACCGATAAGTGCCGATCATTTCATCTAACACATCTATACCTCCTTTCGTGGCATTATAGTATTTGATTATTTCGTCTTTTTTATGCTCTTCTGTACCTATTATTTTTTTTGTGCGTTAAGTACTCAGTAACGTCACAAACCGTCAATTTTTCTTTGGTACATAAGACACTCTAGTCTCTTTGAGCTTGTGATCAAAAACTAATTCGGAATGGTAAACTGGCTTCTTCTTCGTGTCAACCAAAATTGGAGGTGTTTCCTTTCGGTTTTTGCGGATAGTACCAATAAGAGTCATTTTCCTTTTCTAATTATTTATATTACATTTTATTATATTTTTAGTGTTGCTTTTTTATTTATTTGCTATATTACTGGATTACAATGTAAAGCAATAGAACTTCTCCTATTGTTATATAATAAGAAGAAGTAAATTGGAATTAACGAAGGCAATTATCGCAAACAGACACAATCTACTGTCATCGAATTTTTATGCAAAAAAACAACAATACTTTCATATGTGCCAAAAACAAAGTACCAAAATAAAACTTACTAAGCACGTTACATCACGATACCAAGATATCGCATGAACAACATAAAAAACCAGAAATAATCTTAAATTATAATAAAGTATATCAGGAGATGGTTGGTTTCTAAGTGGAACTTTCACTTCGAACAGTAACTATTTGTCTTTCAGCTACTCTCAAATTCACCTGAGATGCATTATAATAGATTTCCACAACAACGAGATAAAAAAAATAGTTTACAGAAACTATATACAGTGGCCCACAAAAGCATTCAAACGCTCCTTAAATCAAAATAACTTTTTAAACATTGGGCCAAACGACTTGATTTTTTTAGCAATTAGAAGCATTAATTAGTTAATGACATGCAACAAAAATTTTGAAAAAATTTCAATTGATAGGAATTACATGAAAAAATAAAAGAAAACAATTTGAAATCTTTTTTATTTAAGCCCGTAATGAAAATTTAAAATATGTGTTTTATAGATCTACGTTAGTAATACACGAGCTGAAAATTTTACATACAGGGTGTCTCATTTCTTCGCTATTGTTAGTACTACCGAAGAATATTTCAGATAAGAATTAAATGGTGCCGAGTGGGTCATAATTTGGTAATATTAGTTTATTCGTGGGTAAACGTGTTAAGGTCATATGAAGGTCAACTTCGTTTTTTTAAACGGAAGTATATACTTTTTAATACATCAATCGATGCAGTTGGACATTCTTCATAAAAAAGTATTAACCTATTTATGTTAAAAAATTAGTCGTTTAGGATATATTTTTTCAAAATGCTGAAACTTCGGTTGAGGTATAAGAATAGACCATGTACATCATCTTCTGTGCATAAGCCTAACTTTTTGTGGATTTTCCTGGCACACAGTCGATTGCTTTACCGACCTAGCGATGTTGGTATTTCAGAACGTGCGATACAAAACCCCAGAAGGCAACTGTTCAATTTCATCTCCTATGTGCTAGCACAGACGAGATATGGGCAGAGAGGAATGAGAGAGCTCACGCCCCGCATAACTTAAGACACAGATTTAACATAAGACTACTACCAAAGAGAAGCAGAGGGTTCTCACGCCCGGATTTTTCAATTCATTTTTCTGTCTACAGTTCTGAATGACCGACTCTGTAGAAAATGACCTAGTACGGCAGCGGACTCTATCGAAATGGAACGGTCAGCTGGTGAACTACATGAGGATATATCTCGTCGATGTATGTATCAGCACAGACGAGATATAAGCCACAGACTAAAGACTACTACAGACATTGCATCTTATGGGCTTTTCTGTCTAGGCCTCGGGGGGCCACAGTGGCCCCCGTACCATTTCGGTGTCGCGCTCAATATTACCGATAGTTCACGAATTTAGCCGTATTAGCAAGAACTGAATATTCCGTATACTTTATTTTTACTACGGTTGTTTTGGAGGCTACTAATGCATACGGCGCGTGTATTTGAATGGTGAAAATAATATTTATGAAGAATGTATTACAAAAATACGAATTGTAGTAAAATTAATTTGGTTCCTATACGTAATATTATTTTTATTACTCGTGTCACTAATGAATGTATATTATAATAGTTTTATACACTTTAAACCAATAGTTTACTTTCTTTACGGTAATGCGGCAAACATGGAACAGATCCTGCCTCATCTTTTTACCCCCTCTAACGCATGAATCAGAACTAACTTTTAGTCTGAATAAGAACTAGTTTCAACCAATTATTTAATTTGAATATAAAATAATGTTTCAATATCGAAATAATATGCGATATGTAACGTTCATCTCAGTACGTACATCATATTTAGACTACATCAGAACCTACAATCTACTGCAGGAGTGCAAATCTATTTAACACTCGCTCACGAGAGCAAGAGTTACAAGTATTCTGAAACGAAAACTTTGTATTAGGATTATTAATTGAAAATAATTGTTGAAGCTGGGACATCGGAAAAGGAAGAAAGTATTAAAAGTTTTACATTCTACTATGAAATACATATTTACGCAAATTCTAAATGTGCAGCTATTAGCTCGATATTATCCACTACATGCAAGATATTACAATTTATAAGTTATAATATCTTGCGAATTGTGAATAATATCGATTGCCCAGGTCTCACCACGAGGAGGTTGCTGCACAAGAGACCCGAAAAGGAGTCAGAACGAATTCTCCCTTCGTCCTGTCTCCCTTTCTTACAACGAAGATTCTTAGAAACTAAGTTTCGCAGGTCGCTAAATGGAAAAGTAGTCTTTTTCATGGAAAAGACTTCTTTTCCATTTAGCGTATGTCGAGTAATCATTGCGGGGCAAAGAGTGAATCGGAGAAGAAGTCTCCGATCCACGAGGGACCAAAAGCGAATCAGGCAGAAGGCTCTGATTCTTTCAAAGAGAGAAACAAGATCGAACCAGAGCAGAAGGCACTGGTTCAAGGGTGACGCGACGCGTTCAGTGCTTACAAGTCCTGAGCCGACCAGCCCGATACCCGCCACTCCATCACCAAGAAAGATGGCAAAGAGATGCGCTCAAACGGTTTCTGGCGCTACTGGGTGACATGAGAACATGGCGTGCCCAGGATTACGTTAACACAGAGGATCGTCAGAAGACGAGTGAACGAGTCTCTTAGACATCCCTCTCAATGACTTCACGCCGGATACCGAAGCTGGACCGGCTCAGAACCTGCAAGCAAGGCCGACACAGCAGAAGGCTGTGTTGGAGTCGGAAAACGGAGCGAGCAAAGTCAAGTTACGGCAATAATTACTCGACATAATTATAACGACGATATACAATCTTAATAACTAACGCACGCACTAAAATTAATTTATAAATAATCTGGAGTCTCCGTTCGATGATTCCTCTTCGATCGATAAATTTTCTTCTTTCGATGAATTTTCTTCTTTCGATGAATTTTCTTCTTTCGATGAATTTTCTTCTTTCGATGAATTTTCTTCTTTCGATGAATTTTCTTCTTTCGATGAATTTGCTTCCTTCGATGAACATTCTTCTTTCGATGAATTTTCTTTGGAACGACCCAAATCGAAACAGAATCGAAAACCAATTGAAAGAAAATCGAAACAGAATCGAAAATCAGTTGAAACAAAATCGACACCAAATCGAAGACCAGTCGAAACAAAGTCGGAACAAAATCGAAACCACATCGAGCCCAAATTTAATGATTTGTGGACGCAACGACCTATAGGCGATTCGGGTGCCCCCGGGGACGCGAGTCCCCGTACCCACTCACGGGCCCCATCCCGTGAGTGAGCCCCTGAGGGAGCCGACCGCAGGAATATCAATTTCAAACAAACATATCAATTTGGAAAAGTTAAACTTTGAAAGTTCAAGAGCATATACCAATTACAAACACAAAAATTAATATTGCAGGTGTTTGTTTAAGGTACATGTATTCTGAAATAGAAACTCCATACTTCAATTATTAATTGAAAAGAAATGCTGAAGATGAGATAATGGAAAACGAAGAAGGTGTTAAGTCTTACATTCTAATATAAAATACATATTAACGAAAATTCTAAATGTGCAGCTATTAGCTCGATATTATCCACTAAATGCGAGATGCTATAATTTATAAGTTATAGCATTTTGCGAATTGTGGATAATACCGATTGCCCAGGTCTCACCACGAGGAGGTTGCTGCACAAGAGACCCGAAAAGGAGTCAGAACGAATTCTCCCTTCGTCCTGTCTCCCTTTCTTACAACGAAGATTCTTAGAAACTAAATTTCGCAGGTCGCTAAATGGAAAAGTAGTCTTTTTCATGGAAAAGACTTCTTTTCCATTTAGCGTATGTCGAGTAATCATTGCGGGGCAAAGAGTGAATCGGAGAAGAAGTCTCCGATCCACGAGGGACCAAAAGCGAATCAGGCAGAAGGCTCTGATTCTTTCAAAGAGAGAAACAAGATCGAACCAGAGCAGAAGGCACTGGTTCAAGGGTGACGCGACGCGTTCAGTGCTTACAAGTCCTGAGCCGACCAGCCCGATACCCGCCACTCCATCACCAAGAAAGATGGCAAAGAGATGCGCTCAAACGGTTTCTGGCGCTACTGGGTGACATGAGAACATGGCGTGCCCAGGATTACGTTAACACAGAGGATCGTCAGAAGACGAGTGAACGAGTCTCTTAGACATCCCTCTCAATGACTTCACGCCGGATACCGAAGCTGGACCGGCTCAGAACCTGCAAGCAAGGCCGACACAGCAGAAGGCTGTGTTGGAGTCGGAAAACGGAGCGAGCAAAGTCAAGTTACGGCAATAATTACTCGACATAATTACAACGACGATATACAATCTTAATAACTAACGCACGCAGTAAAATTAATTTATAAATAATCTGGAGTCTTCGTTCGATGATTCTTCTTCGATCGATGAATTTTCTTCTTTCGATAAATTTTCTTCTTTCGATGAATTCTCTTCTTTCGATGAATTCTCTTCTTTCGATGAATTTTCTTCTTTCGATGAATTCTCTTCTTTCGATAAATTTTCTTCTTTCGATGAATTCTCTTCGGTCGTTCTGACTAACAAGAGCAAGATGAACGTCCCAAATGGAAACAGAATCGAAAACCAATTGAAAGAAAATCGAAACATCGAGCCCAAATCTAATGATTTGTGGAAGCAACGACCTATAGGCGATTCGGGTGGCCCCGGGGACGCGAGTCCCCGTACCCACTCACGGGCCCCATCCCGTGAGTGAGACCCTGAGGGAACTCCGATCCGAGCAATATTGATTTCAAGATAAAAATATCAATTTCCAGAAATAAATATCCATTTCCAGAAATAAATTTCAATTTCCACAAATAAATTTCAATTTCCACAAATAAATTTCAATTTCTACAAATAAATTTCAATTTCCAGAAATAAATTTCAATTTCCAGAAATAAATTTCAATTTCCAGAAATAAATTTCAATTTTCTGAAATAAATATCAATTTCCTCAAAGATGTATCAATTTCCTGAAATAAGTATCAATTTCCTGAAATAAGTATCAATTTCCTGAAATAAATATCAATTTCCTGAAATAAATAATTTCCTGAAATAAATAACAATTTCCTGAAAAAATAACAATTTCCTGAAATAAATAACAATTTCCTGAAATAAATAACAATTTCCTGAAATAAATATCAATTTCCTGAAATAAATAACAATTTCCTGAAATAAATAATTTCCTGAAATAAATAAAAATTTTCTGAAATAAATAATAATTTCCTGAAAGAAATAACAATTCCCTGAAAGAAATAACAATTCCCTGAAATAAATAACAATTTCCTGAAATAAATAACAATTTCCTAAAATAAATAACAATTTCCTCAAATAAATAACAATTTTCTGAAATGAATATTAATTTAAAGACAAATATATCAATTTTAAGACAAATATATCAATTTCTTGAGAAATATCAATTTCCTGAAAAATATCAATTTGTAGACAAAAATATTGTATCAATTTGGTAAAGTTGAACTTTGAAAGTCTTACAAAATTAAGTATTACCATTCTTACAAATTACATAAGAAATTTAAAACTCTAAGGTCTAAAATTCTAGATCGGTACTTCTAAAACTACTTTAAATCGCGGCTATTTATTCGCAACATTAACTAGACATTAAGTCAACTTTGAAAATTTATACTATTACAACGCGTGTTACAATTTGTTTCGCAACGCTACTTAAAATCGCGAATGTTCTTATCTTACATTTGATCGTTGCAACTGGAGCATGGGCGCCTGAAATATCGAATCATTCTAATACAAACGCAATCCTTTTGATGCGCAACGCTAATTCAACAAATCGAAATTCAAAATACTATTTAAATAAGAAAAGAACTCTGACGTCTAAAATTCTATATCGGTGTTTCTAAAATTACTTTAAATCGCGACTATTTATTCGCAACATTAACTAGGCATTTGATCAACATTAAAAATTGATATTAGCACAGTTGATCGTTGCAGCTTGAGCATGGGCGCCTGAAATGTCGAAAGACTCGAAAGCAAACGCGAACTTTTGGTGCGCAACGCTAATTCAACCAACAGAGATCCAAAAAAGATTACGCTAATTCAACAAATCGAAATTCAAATTGCTATTTAAATAAGAAATTTAAAATCCGAACGTTTAAATTTGTCCATATGTATGTCTAGATTTACTTTAAATCGCAAATATTTATTCGCAAAATTTACTACACATTTAATCAAGTTTTAAAATTGATAGTAGTACAACGCGTGTGACAATTTGTTTCGCAACACTACTCGAAATCGCGGATGTGCCCATCTCACAGCTGATCGTTGCAGCTCGAGTATGGGAGCCTGAAAAGTCGAAAGACTCGAAAGCAAACGCGAACTTTTGGTACGCAACGCTAATTCAATGAACAGAGATCCAAAAAAGATTACTCTACAGTTTCTGCAAGACGAATCGCGACTATTTGTTTCGCAAAGCTATAGTTTAAACAAGCTATATCGCTGATAGAGACTACTATTATATTTAGAAGAAAGGCTAACTTTGATCTCTGTTCAAAATCGACTAACGCAACGCGTACTTTTTTCGCAACGCTAGTGCAAATCGCGGACGTTCCCATCTCGGCTGATCGTTGGGGCGGCGAGGCCTGCCCATGCATGCAACTAACTACTTTTACATTCTACTACAACTCTATTTCTACAGACGAGTATAACGACAAGGTAGTGATAAAATGACTCACTCGAAGATGCGAAGACGTTGCACTGATTGTCCTTTTGAATGACAGTTTGTCCGGCAGCTTCGGCATGAAACCTCGTCTGCTCCTTCGGCCCATCCCGACAATTTGTTTCGTACCGCTACTCGATATTGCGGAAGAACCCATCTCACAGTTGATCGTTGCAACTGGAGCATGGGCGCCTGAAATATCGAAAGATTCTATTGCAAACGCGATTCTTTTGATGCGCAACGCTAGTTCAACATATCGAATTTAAAATGATATTTAAAAAAGAAATTTAAAACTCTAACGTCTAAAATTCTAAACAGATATCTTTAGAACTACTTTAAATTATGACTATTTATTTGCAACATTAACTAGACATTTCATCAACTTTAAAAATGGATACTAGTCCAACGCGTATAACAATTTGTTTCGCAACACTACTTGAAATCGCGGATGTGCCCATCTCACAGTTGATTGTTGCAGCTCGAGCATGGGAGCCTGAAAAGTCGAAAGACTCGAAAGCAAACGCGAACTTTTGGTGCGCAACGCTAATTCAACGAACAGAGATCCAAAAACCGATTACTTTAGATTATATGTAAAACAACAACAATATGAACTTTAAAAGCGCAGTTATCAAACTGAAATGTAATTTTGAACCGCGACTATTTGTGATCCGCAAGGCTACGCTCTAAACAATCTATACCGTAATATTAGCTTTAATCTCTGTTCAAAATCGACTAAATTCGACGCGTGGTTTTCTCGCAACGCTAGTGCAAATCGCGGACGTTCCCATCTCGGCTGATCGTTGGGGCGGCGAGGCCTGCCCATGCATGCAACTAACTACTTTTACACTTTACTACTACTCTATACTACTACTTCTACAGACGAATATAGTGAAAAGGTAGCGACGAAATGACTCACTCAAAGATGCGAAGGCATTGCAACGACTGCACTTTCTGAGCCGATCAGCGCGGTAATGACTTCATGCCGGATACTGCAAATGGGCCGGCTCAGAATCCAAATTAAACGAAAGCAGCATTGAAGAGACCATGGCCCCCCCGAGCTAGTTTAAAGTAGGCCAAGGAAGTTTTAAATAACCCTTGGACTACTCTAAGCTAGCTAAAGGTAGACCATGATAAACAATGGCAGGCCATTGGTGGAGGACTCTTGGTTAACCATAAGCCAACTGAAGGTAGGCAAGGTAGACTAGAGTACTCCTGGAGGACCACTGGTCAGCCTCAGGATAAGCAAGGGAGGCCCGAGTAGGTCTGGATGACCACTGGTCAACCTCTGGGTAAGAAAGGGTAAACCAAGGTAGGCCACTGGTGAAGGATCCATGGTCAACCCTAAGCCAGCTGAAGGTAAGCAGGAGTAGGCTAGGGAAGCTCTGGATGACCACTGGTCAATGTCAGGGTAGACCAATTTAGGCCACTGGTGACGGACCCTAGGTCGAACCTAAGCCAGCTGAAGGTAAGCAGGGATAGGCTAGGGCAGCTCTGGATGACCACTGGTCAACCTCGGGGTAGGCAAGGGTAGACCACTGATGGAGGACCCTTGGTCAACCCTGAGCCGCTAAAGGTAGGTAAGGGTAGACCTGGGTGGCTCTGGAGGACCACTGGTCATCCCCAAGGTAGGCAGGAGAGGTCAGGGTACCTCTGGAGGACCCCTGGTCAGCCCCAAGGTAGCCGAAGACTCTCCTGGTCCCGGAGCTCTTCCGCTCCTGCCGGAGCCCCCGGCCCGACTGACTGACTGAGCGCGTTCCTCGGGCTTAGGTAAGCAATGATGCGCAGCGCGCAGCGAAGCGCAACGCTCCCCACCCCAACTAATTTTGGTGGATCTCGATCGCCGTGATAATAATTATTGATAAATGTATTATTTCTGGCCGTATAATGTTTATAACAATTCCTCTTGCCAACGATGTCGACAAGCATCCTCTTGACTATCTACCATCTTATTTTTAAGTAAAAATTGCTAATAGTACTCGAGATACAGAGTAACTTTTAACACATGAATAGTACCAAACAATATTATATCAAGCAAATGTAATTAATAAAGTTACTATCTCTGGCTGTTTAATGTTTATAATAATTCCTTTTGCTAATTATGTCGATAAGCACTCCCTCGACTATCTGACCATCTAATTTTTAAGTGAAAATATGTAATGGAACTCGAGATATTGAATATCTTCTGACACATGAATATTCGCGTACATTAATTTATCGAACACAATTCACTGATAAATTTATTATCTCTAACTGGTTAATATTTGAAACAATTCCTTTTGTCGATGATGTCGACGAGCACTCCGTTGACCATCTTGCCATCTAATTTTTTAGTAGAAGTAAGTAATAAAACTCGAGATCCAGCATAATTTATGATACATGAATATTACTAAGCATAATTATATTGAAAAAATGTAATTAATGAATTTGTTATCTCTGTTTGTTTAACGATTACAACGATTATATGTTTGGTTACCTCACCACCCAATTTTTTAGTAAAGATAGCTAACAGTACTCGAGATACAGATTAACTTTTATGCATGAACATTTGGAGTATACAAGATATTCAATTCTCACTAGTATGCACAGTTTCATTAGAACAAGAGTAACAAAAATTATTTATAACTAATTAACCTCTGCTAGAATCGAATTGAAAACTATACATGAATGTTGCCGAAGGTCCATTCTATATTCTTCGACAGCTAATATTTATAAAAATTACCTGAAGTAATTTATCAACAATTTTTGTGGAGGTAACTTCTATCTTCTATGCCCGCAATGAGTAAGACAAGAAGAGTCCGAGTATTTGTCAAAGGTAAACACACAAATCGTTGTGTCACCTCTCTGGAAATCGTAAATAACTAATTAACTAGGCGTCGAATCTACATAAAACTGCAACAGAAATGTAGCTGAGACATTATTCTAGATCCTCCGATGACAAGGAAGATTATTTTTTATCAGAGATCTGTTAAATTCTTTGAGTTTATTTTAGAACGAGACTTAGAATAATTGTTTATAACTATTTAGTCAGAAATAAAATGTGACGATAAACTATATGTGAAAGTAGCTGAAGGTCTATTCTATATTTCCTAACTGAAAATATTTGTAAACAATTCCTCACAAGTGCGTTACTAATAAATTTTCTGTCGAGTGTGCACAGTATTCAGCAGCTCTGTGTCTGTCTTCTTTCTCTTCTTAAATGTGCATAAGTTCGTCCTTGTTGGATACAAACTTCTTTATCATGTTCGCCAAATTTTTACCAGGGGGTTCAAAGTCCTGTAAAAAAATAGGCGGCACAAGTACGAATACAATTGCGTTTTAAAGCTGACAACGCTGTAAAATCGAGCCTCCTCAGACACACATTTTATGTGTTGCAACCTCATGTAGTTCACCACCTGACCGTTCCATTTCGATAGAGTCCGCTATCGTACTAGGACATTTTCTACAGAGTCGGTAATTCAGAACCGTAGACAGAAAAATGCATTGCATGCAATGTCTGTAGGTATCTCAGAGCAGAGAGGAATGAGAGTGCTCACGCCATAAGGTTTGGCCGTGCCACTTTTGTGTGCGCATCGTGTTTAGCCTGGAACAGCTCCTACTTCATTTCGCAGACTTAAGACTACTACAGACATTGCATCTTATGGGCTTTTCTGTCTAGGCCTCGGGGGGCCACAGTGGCCCCCGTACCATTTCGGTGTCACGCTCAATATTACTAATAGTCCACGAATTTAGGCGTATTAGCAAGAACTGAATATTCCGTATACTGTATTTTTACTACGGGTGTTTAATATGATTTGGAGGCTACAAATGCATACGGCGCGTGTATTTGAACGATGAAAATAATATTTATGAAGAAAGTATTACAAACATACGAATTGTAGTAAAATTAATTTGATTTTTATACGTAACATTATTTTTATTACTCGTGTCACTATTGAATGTACATTACAATAGTTTATACACTTTGAACGAATAAATTATCATTCGAACAAATCGTATGAACATGTTACAAAGGAATTTTTCGAAATTTTAAAAATTGTTCATTCCACAGATACGGAAAATAAAGTGTCAAACTATGTTCATTAAATTATAACGGTTGAACTATAATAATACAAGAGCATCTAATGAAAATGTTTTCATTGCAGCGGAAAATTGAAAAATCTGAAAGAAATTAGAGTACAGCCGCAAATTTCCCCACTCCGGACCCTTTTTTTTTTTAAATGCGGATATTTTAAAACTGGCAACATGAAAATTATTTGAAGTGAACCGATATAGATCGGTGCGTAATTGTATCATTCAACCACAACTTTTAGTTTCACAGCTATTGGCTCAATATGATTGTCGATTTTAAATATTTTATAGAGCAATTGGTGTTTTATATGTTTGCCCAACAGAATATTATAAATCGAGAATCACACCGATTATCCAGGTCTCACCACGTGGAGGTTGCTGCGAGAGAGACCCACCCACTCACTTGGAATTTCTTTATCGTTCCACCCGACGGAAAATCACAAAATACAAAATAAATATGTATATACATAGACTCTTCGTGATACACATTAGTATCTGTACAACAAACGAATAGCAAGAAGAGCCTAATTGCAAGCCTACCCGACCGAATTCTTGTGTAAAAGCTAATCTTCCCTTTGAATGCGCATATGTACATATAGGCATTTTGCATATTGTCCTTCATTTTGTTTTACCCATTGTGTTGTGTGCCTAACTACAGTACTTCTGATTAATATTCGGACGCCCTTAAAACGATGAGAATTTTTTAAATATTAGACTCAAAGACTTTGATTTTTCTGAGAAGCTAGAACAATTAATTGATTATGTGATGTGGGAACAAAATTTAGAGAAAATTGTAGCTGGTCGGAATTACAAAGAAAATTCTAAAAATCGTATTTTACAACATTTCTATGTAGGCCGACATAGAAAATTTTAAAACATACGTTTTGCAGATCTGTGTAAATTATATACATATTCCGAAAATGTCATGAAAATCGGTTCATGCGAAAAAAAAAACGACACACATTGAAAGATGTAAGAATCCGTAGATGTATTACAGTTAGAGACCGAAAATCGCAAGAAACTGTAATTTTTACCATCTTTAAATGTTTGTAGCTTCATTACAACATTTACCGATTTTGATGAAATTTAGCGGAATAGGTACGTACCTATTATCGACACGGACCTACAGAACGTATTTTTTAAGTATTCAATATAGGCACACATAAGAAGAGTTGTAAAATACGGTTTTAAGGATTCTCTCGGCAATTCCGATCAATTTGCAATTTTTTCCAAAAAATGTCTTTCGCACGTCATGTAGTAAACTGATTGTTCCAACCGTAGGGGCAGATATTAAAAGAGTTATCGTCTTTTTAAGTGTGTCCGAATATTGATTAGAGTCGCCGTATGTAGGGGTAGCTAACATATTCCCCACTTACATACACTTAACCATACAGACATACACAAAATATGTACAATGAATTAATAAATAGATCATGCAACACATAAGACATACAACACAAACATGCAAACACGAGCATATAACAATTTACACAACCAATACAATTTTGTATTACAACCACAAACGATCCAGAAGTTGAAGGCGTGTGAAATCTTGAACTTTGCTGTCGTGGGGTTTGGTCTGCAACGAGCAAAGTATCTGAAACATACTTAATTTTGGATAATCACATGAAAAAAAAAGTTATGGAGAAACTTGTCACCGAGTGCACTGTGGGATCATTTCGAACGCTGAACATACTTTTCGTAAGTATTCACTTTACTGTACAGGTGTAAATCAATTTTGAATTTATATTCAATGCAAACGGCTTATTTCCTATTAAATGAAATTAAGTGATTTTGTCGTTCCTGTTACACAGCCTGAGGGAAAAGGATGTATGATGTATCAACCCAAAGGTGACGTCGATCCAAAGACGACATCGATAGCCGAGATTGGGTGGCAACGTGTCGTGGTTTCTTGAAGGGGAGAGAATGTAAGTACCAATATTTATCTTCTCAATTAAACTTTGTTGTCGAATATTTTAGTTTTAAATTATTAATGAAAAATTATTAGTGAAACACCTTTACAAATTGAATTTATTTTCCATATGATAGAGATACTAGCTAACAATTCCAGGCAATGATTCGTTTCGTCTAGATTTGCTATCGTTACTTTGAGAATAATTTAAATAGACTCCCTTTATATCCCGATGAAAAATCGTAAGTATCGATTTTGATATTTTTTTGTTTCCTTTTCTGATTTCAGGACTCTAACGTAGCTTTTCGCATCCCCCGAACAAGTTGTAAGTGAGAAAAAAACAACAGACTTTTTTACAATTATCTGTAGTCGATGTAGTTGGTAGTTGATTTTGGCGAGTACAGTGACCGTAGGAACGCCAGGCGTTCCTGCGGTTAGTGATCTGTTACCTAGTTAGGTAGGGTCTTTTTGTACGTCGTGTTTTTTTATAAACATATAAATTTCGATACTTGGATCACCAACTTGCGAGGAGGTATTTAGATATCTTCCGCAATTTGGTACACAATTCACGACGTAGTCACTTTTTATGGTCGAGAAAAAAATCGTTTGTTCTTTAAAATTCATTTGAATTGCTCGAAAACATTAGATAACACGTACAAAAAGACGATTCGCGACGGGTAGATTCTTAAGACAAAGCACGAGTACTTCACGTTTAGTAGCGAACTTTTTCCAATATTTCGAAACGTTGCTTTGTCGAAAGGATCGCCCGAGGGTCCCTAAATATTTTCTTGAAAATTTTAAATAAATGCATGAAATATTTATCAAAATGTATTCCAATTAAATTTTGAATCTCCATTAAAATTAAATTTTGAATTACAAGTCGATTCATTTTGCAAGCATAAAACAACATTAGACCGTACACAATTTAAATAATTTTTTTAGTTGGGATTTTTAGGATATTGAGATTCCCTGTTCGTTGCTTGAACCCTTTCGCGTGTACAGGCGCTACTCGGGAGGGTGAGAGCAACGGGCACATGGAATATTGTTTCTAACATAAATATGTGTGGCGACTGACAATGGTTAGCGTATCGTGCACGACGCATTTTCCACTTGTGCGAGTGTGTGGTTAGGCAGTGGAAATGCATCGGTTCTTTTAATTTGATTTGGTAGCGCATATTTCAGTCGATCCGCGACATACTACATGGATCTTCGTAGAATATGTGCGTGCGTAGTTTCTCAATTCATTGATGAACACTAGGTCTGTAATTAATTAAATTAACGTCTCGCAATGATCGCTACCATTGTCAGTCGATTTCAGGAAAACTGGTACGTACCTTAGAGTGTGCTTGAGTGAGATCGAACGTTAGGGTGTCGGAGACGTCCCGGGACGTTCTCCTTAGGTATTAGGCTATTGCACCCTGGCGTCTGTGTGAGAAAACCGTGTAACGAGTGTGTTGGAGAGCCTGTGTCTTTTGCCATTTTTTAAATATAGGGCTAGGCAGGTTAGGTAACTTACCTTCTTGGTGTGACTGTTAATTCTAAGTAGGTAGGGGCCGGGGCTGGCTATCGCTTTCTTTTTCGGGTAAGCCGCGACTCGCGCGGGAGTCAGTCGCTGGAAGAGCTTGAACTTTCGACTCTAAGCTAAATCGAACGAGGCATGACGTTCGAAGGATGCTTCGTGCTCGATTCTTCTTGCTCGCATAGCTTTTCGCGGACGCGGACGCGAACGTGCGCGGATTAGGGTCTCGAAACGTTGCGCACCTGCTCGATTGCATCGTTTTCGCTGCGAGCACGTTTAAGGTTACAGTTTGTTGGCGGACCGCCGAAGAAAAAGAAGATGCCCGACAAACTGTCGCTCAAGAAGACAATTATTGCAATGGCTTCGCATCTTCGGATGAGAAATAGAGTAGTTGTAAAAGTAGTTAGTTGCATGCATGGGCAGGCCTCGCCGCTCCAACGATCAGCCGAGATGGGAACGTCCGCGAATTACAATAGCGTTGCGAAAAAACTACGCGTTGCATTAGTCGATTTTGAACAGAGATTAAAGTTAGTCTTCCCTCCAATGATAATTAGTATAGCATTACGAAACAAATAGTCGCGATTTTTTTTACAGAAACAGTAGAGTAATCTTTTTTGTATCTCTGCTCGCTGAACTAGCGTTGCGCACCAAAAGTTCGCGTTGGCTTTAGAGTATTTCGACTTTTCAGGCTCCCATGCTCGAGCTGCAATGATCAGCTGTGAGATGGGCACATCCGCGATTTCGAGTAACGTTGCGAAACGAATTAACGTACGCGTTGTACAAGTATAAATTTTCTATGTTAATTAAAGTTCATGATAACGTTGCAAACAAATAATGGCGACTTAAAATAGTTCTAGTGATACTGATCTAGAATTTCAAATGTTGGAGTAATAAATGTTTTATTTAAATTGCCTTTCGAATTTTGATTTGTCGATTTAGCGTTGCGCATCAATAAGATCGCGTTTGCATTTGAATGTTTCGACATTTCAGGCGCCCATGCTCCAGTTGCAACGGCTGCCCGCGTGCAGTGTAGCCATTCGCGATTTTTATTAGAGTTGCGCGAGAACCACAACGGGTGAAGTTAACGTTACTAATTAATACAGACCCGAATTTGAAATGGTTTGAATTCAAACCATATTCTCAAGGGTAATAACCGTTCCGCCGGCCTCTCGCGCTGCTCGCAGCCCTGACTCGTAACACTAACAGAATTATTACAGAGAGAGTGTACTTGACAAAGAATGGACACTTAGGACTATTTTATAATTAACTATTTGGGTGAAGTTCCTTTTAGCATCCACCTCCGATTGGCACTCAACTTACCAGAAATATCGCCCATGCCCAGTAGAGTCATGTGGGTTGGTCACGTGACGCGGAAATGCTCTGCGCATGCGCAACAAACTGTTTGCGTTATTGATTCGTATCCGCCATTTTCACTTATTAACACACCCTAAACTGTTGTTTCTTGTCTTTAATAAGTTTCATAAGTTACAATGAGTGACAGTTCTGATGAATCAAATCAAAATGATCCCGAGTGGAAGCCGGAAGAAGTAGCCCAACATGTAGTGCGTGGCCGATATTAAACTAGTCATATTACTTTATGTGGTTAGGTTAGGTTAGGTTAGGTCTTGGTTAGGTAAGGCCTGGGTTAGGTTAGATCTAGGTTAGGTCGGGTTAGGTTGGTTGGGCTAGGTCTGGGTTAGGTTAGTTTTAGTGGGCTTGGAGTTTGCTTAATAATCCTGATTTGTACTTTTATACCTCAATTCGGTATTAAAATTTTGTTCCGCCAGCAAAAAATTTATTTGATTTCCGCGCCACTTTCATTTTGTCAGACACCTCGTGGAACGTCTACAGAGTAAGTTTGAAGGTATCGGAGGTGGGTGCTAAAAGGAACTCTTACCAACTATTTTTATAAATATAAATAATATAATATGATTATTGAAAAAAGAAAAATATTTCTATATTTTTAATATTTTTGCATCAAAACAGCCTGTTGCAGTGATGATTAGAAAAAAATGGATCTATGCCTAATGATATGCTTGATATAAATTGTTTTGTAAAGCAAGTTTTTATAAAAAAACTCATTTTCATCGTATTGTTACTTCAAGCCGTTGTAATTTAATGAAAAAATACAATTTTAAAGCAACAATATTTAAGACCTCGAGAAATCCTGGCATACGTTCATATATCACAAGATTACAACATACGCAAATTTGAACACATCCAAAACATTACTCCGAAAAGTGTCCGATTTCGCGTAGAACCGATTGTGTATGGACTGCTTCTGAAGCCGATTGTTCAACGCGTGCGTTTGCGTTTACCCGATACTCTTTCTTTTTTCTTCTCAAGTGAAATAATAAGGAAACACATACATATCTGATCGCATCGTACGAATGCGAACGTGTGCGTCTCGATGCGCCTAGGAAATCCGACCTTTACACAAACCTGGGATATGCGGATCACGTTTATAAATACATCATTAATCCCAATCTATTAATTTTTCTGAAAAATATAGATTTTTCTCCATTGTGTATATTACAATAACAATTATCTAGAAATTAAAAACAATGACGAAGAAAACATAAGAAGATTCACTTTTATATGAATGATTTAGAAATTTTATTATTAAGTGCTCTCAGATTTAAAAGTAAAGTAAAAATCATATTAATGTTTCATAACATCGTGAGTTTTCTTTCGCTTTGAATATTACTGAACATTTTGAACGTATTAAATGCAAACTACTTATTACATAAGAACTACATTAACCTAACAGTTATACACGGTATGTTCGAATCATGTAATTATTGCTAGACTATAATCAATCTGACCTTGCAGTGCAACAAAGCCTTATGCAATTTACAGGTTTACTATCCGAATACGTTTATTTTCCTCGTTAGCTAGTCTTATGAGTAAAGTAGTTCACTTATCAGCATATTGATACAGGGTGTAATAATTATGCGTGCATATACGTGTGTATGTGTGAATACACATGGTCTGCAAAAAATAATGAAACATTAAAATCCTGATTTTCGAAATATTATTGGTACAGTGGAACTCCGTTTATACGAACTCCATTTATATGAAGTAAATTGTAGTAGCGTTTGGTTAATTGAATTCTAGCCGAGTAAAATCCTCTTATATGAACGTGAACTTCTATTAAATGAAGGAAAAATCATAGTCAGTGGTGGGAGACTGGTGAATTTCTATTATATGAACCACCAAATTATGTGAACCAACTTTCCTCCCGACAGGTCCATACAATGGAGTTCTACTGTATTCAAACTGTCATCATTTCGTCGAAAATAATCATACAATAATCTCCGATTCATTTTAAAGCTTGAAGCTTTTATGATTTATCTACTTAGATATAAACTACCTTTCGCAATCCCATTGTTCATTTTTTCCCAAGATATTTTTGCATAATATATTGTAAATGGGAAGATGAAGAGTTCACCGTTCACTTTTCCTTTAACACTTAATCTACCAAGCAAACAAAATTTAATTCACTTTAACTTTTTACGATTTCCATTATAAAGTGTTTAAATGAAGAAGTCAGTTGAATAATTTCCTATAAAAGCGTTTTCATAATTTCAATAATTGTGAAATGGAGAACCGGTCATTTGACCGTGGTAGGTTTAGTGTTAAAGCTCAATAAAACGATGTAAAAAAGCCGTATATTAAGTTTTAGGGAGGCGTTGTAAAGGGAAAGCTTAATCTTCAAAATGGTAGATTCAGTTGGGAAAAAAATTTTCCATGTTTTCAGTTAGGGAATACAGAAAAAGTTTTTGGTCGGCGAACAAGGAAAGAGGCGAACAGCGACCCGAGGTCCAAGCTTTTTTCTGAATTACAGACAAACAAATTGTTATGATTACAATCTACAGTATCGTTTCATTTTTATCGTATCTTTGTTATTTTTGTTTCCTCTGTGCTAGTTGCTAAAATGCTACATGGATATATAACATACTGTGTTTAAAAAATAGAGCATTGGCGAAAAATATGATGACTGTTAGTTTTGCTCTTGACCAAACAGATAAGAACGTAATACGCACGTTTCGATTTACTCAGATACTTGTAAGTATAGCAGTGGGATTGTGTAATTATGATGTTGCACTTTTACTATCGTTGTTTTTAAAATTATCTTTTAATTTATTAATACAATATAGAATATTACTTAATCCATTGTATCATTTCTGACTGCTAGTAGCTTCTCTTCAATTATAGTTATGTTACTTTGACTTATAACTAAATAGTTGAAATTAGAATATATTTATATTTGCAACCGAGCGATTTTACGTAACGACCCAATATTTTCAACACTCAATTACAAAAGAATACCAGCGTTCCATACTTGTTACGTAAAAATATAGAATACAATTTTCTGTTATACTGCAGAAGATTACATGCTTCTAAATATGTTGAAGGCTTTGACATTTAATTATTAGAGCGACGGAATTTTACTTAAAACATATTCCAGCTATCATGCCCCGCGGACAAAAACTTTCCATGCAGAAAAGTACAATTAACTGCGTCTTTCCTTCTTCCTTGACTTCTGTTCTGTACATTGTAAAGCATCCTTTGTCTCACATGTAGAACATTATCGTGGCTCGAAAACTGTCATGTTACTATGAGAAACCGAGGCGTGCATGCGTGCAACAATTTCTGGAAGACACGCTCCTATTTTCTGCGCGCCATTGTAAATGTTAATTACTCAGCACATAAAGTGTCGTGTCGTGGATAGACCACTTCAAAATGGATAGTATGGCATTGAACAGAGTACGTGGCTATCGTCACTGAATGACAAGAGTGAATCAACGACGTACGGATTGACTGTACAGTGTCGATGTTATTACAAGACATTATGCAAAATATAAATTGCTTGAGGCTGTTGCGAGAAATACAGTGGATGCAAAAAGTATTGATAAATATCACGTTTAGGGGAGGCACCTCCACCTCTTAGTGGAGCAGTGTCCTGAAATTAGAGTACAAGTACAGAGATTTTCTCTCCTCCAGGGTGGGCACTTTATGCAGACTGGGGGAGACTCCGGATAGCAATCGTGTCCACGGATCCGGGCCCTCCCCCATTAAATCATGGAGACGGCTGTCATGAGGGAGTTAGTGGGTATGATTGACATTGCACCTCTGCCAGTGAGCTCCACATAACCCAGCCCTTACTCCCCTCGGAGAAGAGTAGGGTATCCATAAAAGTGATTACTCTCATGTAAAAAGAAAAAGGTCTGAGTTAGGTTTGGTTAGATTACCAGACCTAACCTACACATAACCAAGACCTAACATCATGTTGAGGTCTGGGTTAGGTCTTTACAACCAAAATTTAACGAAGATTTTTTGCAATTATCTTGGAAACTAATTCCGTGCGACGGGTAGATGTATACAGGGTGTCTCACCCGATTTTGACATCTTGATTTCTTCGCTCTTGTTAGATCTACCGAAAAATGTTTCAGATAAGAATTAAATGGTGCTGAGGTTAATTTGGTGGGGCATAATTTGGTGTTATTGGTTTATTTTTGGGTGAACGCGTTAAGGTCATATGAAGGCCTTCGTTTTTTAAAATGGAATTATGTACTTTTTAATACATCAATCAATGCAATTGGACATTCTTTATAAAAAAGTAGTAACCTATTTATGTTGAAAAATTACTCGTTTAGGAGATATTTCCATTTAAATAATTCCAAGACACCATTACTGTCACACTAAGACGTTCGCTATTATTCCTTACAGAAAAGATTCAACATAACGACCATTTGTATCACGACGTTTTTGAAGTCGAAATATCTCCTAAATTTTTCAACATAAATAGGTTAATATTTTTTTATAAAGAATGTCAAATTGCATCGATTGATGTATTAAAAAGTATATAATTCCATTTAAAAAAACGAAGTTGACCTTCATATGACCTTAACGCAATCATCCCCGAATAATCACGCCACACTCAGCACCATTTAATTCTTATATAAAACATTTTTAGGTAGGACTAACAATATCGAAGAAATCAAGATGTCAAAATCGAGTGAGACACCCTGTAGAGAAAAGTTGTTCAGAATGTTATCCTTGACAACATATGTCAAGGTCAAGGTCATCCGAGGTGCCTCCCCTAAACGTAATATTTACCAATGTATTTAAATACTCAATTTTCCATTCTCGATAAATTGTCGATATTTGAACTATGATAATTCTTTTAAAAAAATAGTACAAGAATAAATTTGGATTCATTTTAAAGAACGAAACCTCTACTTTCGCGGACTATGATTTACCTTTTTTTAGAATATTTTTGCGTAATATTGCAGGTGCAAAACTGAGGATGTGTGTTTGGTCGAAAATGCTTTAACTTGAATCGTCTATAGGAGCATTCAAAATTTTTCTAAACAGTAAAGACTAAAGTTGCTATAAAGTTCTACATATTCACGGTGAATTGGTTTATATCCGTAGATTATGTGGAGTATACGCATTTTTAGTTAAATTTTTAACAATATTCGAAATTTTGAAAATACGTCAATTTGTTCCGCGAACTTTCAGGAATATTAATGATACTGATCATCTGAATTCTCTTTAACATGAGAGGTTTACGTAGCACAAAAAGCGACTATTTTACATTGCTTTATAAAAATGACAAGATTGTGTCTATTCTAATTTTTAACCATTTTTGTAATAGTATATACTCAAAGAAATAAATTTGTTGAATAATTCCTCATCGATGCATTTTTACGGTCTCAATAATTGTAAAGTAACGATATTAGAACGCGTCATTTTGACGCAATTCCATATACTTTGTGTTAAGATTGTTCTAAACACTCTTAGTTATCTTTGTTTATGTTAACACCTTTAATTTTTCACTCAAGTGCGGAAATCTTTTAGATTTCACAAATTGCAGACATCTGACAGTTATCAATAAAATGGTAAATATCAATAAAATGGTAGATATCAATAAAATGGTAGATATCAATAAAATGGTCGATATCAATAAAATGGTAGATATCAATAAGATAATAAAATCTATGACTTTATCATCATGAAGTGAGACCAATTTGATTTACACGGAGTGTTCGTCTATAAATGTCAGAGCAAATATTTCGTAACTGGTTGAAGTTAAAAGACAGTTTATTAAGATAAACTTGCATGGTTTTAAGTCTGCTATAAAGTGCATGTAAATATTTTTTTTACTCGTGACCTTTGCGAGTTGCGAGGATCACCATCGTTTTTTTTTGAAATTCATACCCCCATCTTTTTTACACATTTATAAAGTAGGAGTCAGTTGCAGTCAAAATCATTTTTACCATACATCGGTAAAAAATTGATATTATGCATTGCTTACGAGATAATCGGCATCTCAAGTATCGAAGAAGTAAACCGGATTGTAAGTATTTTTGAATTTGATATGGAATGTCAAAGAGGTTGAGAACGCATGTTGTGGTAAACATTTTGAACGATAGCCTTCCTGTATCGAACATGATGGTAAAAGTTTCGACCAATTTATGAATTAATAATAAATGTTTCATAAAAAAATTATTTGTATACTTTTTCAACCTCCTTGACATTCCAGATAAAATTCAAAAATACTTACAGTCCAGTTTACTTCTTCGATACCTCAGATGCCGATTATCTCGTGAACAATGCATAATATCAATTTTTTACCAAACATGATCTTGACTGCAAATGACTCCTACTTAATAAATGTGTAAAGAAATGGCATTGAACGTAGAGGACAGCCGAGCTCGAGAGGCCTCGGTCGCCCAGAAATGTAAACATAACTAATCCAAATTTCCAAGTTCTTTATTATTCATTATTTTTTTATGGTACTTCGATGGCCATATTTGTGGCATTTTTCTAATAAAAATCATACCAAATATGATATAATTCCGATGAGAACTTACTCCATCGTCAATTAAAAAAATAGGTATGTATGTATAATTAGAAAAATTTGTATCAGAAAAATATTACAAATATGATGGTAAAAGTTTCATAAAAGATTAATTAAGAATGAAAAATTGCATTACTGTTGCCTCACCGATGTTATGTACCTAACCTATACATAATGACCATACACCCAGTGATGGGAACTCCGTGGGCGCTGGGCGAAAATACTACCACCACTCTGAGGTACCATCTTCCCCTACTTTGCTTTTACCGCGCACGCGCTACACACAAGCGTACCACTACTCTGTCCGTGTAGAGTAGAAATACGCTTGTGTGTAGCGCGTGCGCGTTAGAAGCAAATAGGGGAAGACGGTACGTCAGAGTGATGGTAGTATTATCGCCCAGCGCCCACGGAGTTCCCATCACTGAATACTCCTGTATATGATCCGAATTATATCGTGTTTGGTATCATTTTAATCAGAACAATGTCACAAATCTATTAGCAAAAGTCTCATAAAAAAATAAGTAATAATAAAAAAGTTATTCCTTGGTAATACATTGTGCGTACGCGCGAGACTTTGAACTGTGCCGCCGACTGCGACTCTCCGCGTCTCTTTCTTTCCTATACGCTATCCTTCCTCATGCGCGAAACTTTAATTGTCTATTACACAAGTAAATATCATCGGAATTATATCATATTTGGTATGATTTTTATTAGAAAAATGCCAAAAATTTGGTCATCGAAGTCCCATAAAAAAATAATGAATAATAAAGAAGTTGGAAATTCGGATTAGTGTGGTCTCACCGATATACTCGACCCGCATGGTGTCATATTTCTCGGCGACCGAGGCATCTCGAGCTTCATGGCCCCTCAAGAGGGTACACTCCGCACTAGTGGGGACATCTCCGGGACATTTACGTGCGAGTCATTTGGGACATTTACCGATGAAATACTGTATCATTTTCTCATATTATTACAAGTGACGGAAATATTCAAGGTGGACAAAGTTATTGCCCCAAACTGTATATTCTACTTCCTTGCTCCACTGTCATTTATATTGTGTATAATTCTATATATGTGCCATTACTCATGCATATCTTTTTATTCGTTGATATCTGTTGTCTCTTAAATTTCTACATTTAAGTAATTTCTTAATAAAGCTAAACCGTTTAGATGAAAATTCCTTATTATACAATTTGCTGTTTTATCAATATCTATTACATTTCTAGCCGCAATTAAAATGTTATCTACATAGATAATGACATAAATTTTCTCCTTTTTGTCACCCTTATTTATATTAACATGGACCTGTATTGCTCTGATTAAACTACATACTGGATATATTTATCAACTGATACCATTACGCGTTTCAACTGCAAATCAGCTGCACACTTGGCAGAAGATTGCAAGCAAATCTTTAACGATAGTAACGCTACGAATACTGAACCTCAGTTATCATAAGAAGCCCCAAATATTATTACGAATTTAATTACTTCTTCAGATGTCTTTCCGCCTTTAAGTGGCTTAAATAGAAACCATAATATACAGGTCGATAACTTACAAATTTATCAATATGTAATTTGATTATATAAATTTCTTTTAGGCGAATTTAACTAAAATAATGTATATTTACAGGCTGCAAACGGACTTACACCACTTTCATAATTAGTTAATTGTAAAAATCATTTAATTTCAATTTGGAAAAATCAAATATCACTTGAAATATATTTTATATTAATCCAATTTTGTTTATAAATAATAACAAGAAATAAAATAGAAGTAGTATCTTTTATTTTGAACGTTAATTATATTTATATCTTGTTAAACTTAACATAAGATATTATTATTATTAAATTTATTTATGCTCTTTATGTGGCAGTGTTTTGAAATATTTATGATGCACAGGAGGTATATAAGGTAATAACTGCTCCATATCCTTATATTTTACGTATGTAATAGGTCTGGCATCGATATACAAGTTTTTTTATACGATACTCTTATCCGGCATTTCGCTTAATTTTGTTTATTTGTTGCGCATATTTTAATTTATTTTCTTTTGCAGAATCGAAGTTTTCACTAGCAATATCCTCATCTGATGAAGATTCTACCTCTATAATTCTTCTTCTCTTTTTACATTTCATTAATTTGTTTTTCTTAGTGGAATTGTCTTCATCCTTTGATTCTAAGATTATTCTTTTGTTTATATTCGTGGGTTTTATTTTTGTGTGAATTTCCACTAATTTTCTCTATTTTTGGAGGAAAATAACCTCCAAATAAAACAAATGTAACCACTGATCCCATCACCTGTCTATGCAAATTGGACTTACACCACTTTCATAATCAATGGCTACGCAATTTCTTTTATTGGAAAATTTTAAATTGAACAAGCATTGGCATTTTTTAAGATATTAAATATTAATTAATTATAAATAAAAAGTTTACACTAAATTAAACACAAATTACGTGATGTCTCATTTTTTTAAAAAAATGGACACATCACTTTCAAAATAAACGTCCATATATGCAAAATAAGCAAAAAAAGCCAAAACACGACTCAACTCCTATCAAGGATACAATTGACGAACAGCTTTTAATAATCAAAGATGATGTAACTACGAATAATGATATTTATATTCTTAGTTACCCCGAAATCAAAGGGCTTCTCGAACGAATAAAATGGAACCACAACATTAAAGAGCTTATTTCAGAATACACAAACGACATACCTGCACTCATCAAAATGCTCAATATTATGCACAATAAACTGAGAGGACGCATAGTTAAAAGTAGAATTACAAGATTATTAAATAATCTTTCACATTTTGGTGTAAATGAGTCAGACCCTATCGTATACCTTCCGGTTGTTCTATGTAAATTGTCTCCGCGAGATTTCCGTTTAAAAATGCCGTTTCTGCATTAAAATGTTTGACCGAAATGTCGTTTCTGCCTGCTGTGACCAAGAAAGTCCAAAGGATTGTCTGCCTTACTACAGGTGCAAAAACTTGATCCTAGTCGGTTCCGCACTTCTGAGAGAACTCCTGTGCGACGAGTCAAGCCCAATATTTTTCGACATTTCCTTCGGCGTTCCGCTTTTCCATGTACCATTTTCCTCTAGCGACTTTAATTCTTCTTCGATGGCTTGTTTCCACTTATCTTTATGTGGTTCAGGTGATGCAACTTGTACATTCTTCGGTTCATTGTCCCCTTCTAATTTCGCCCTTAGAGACGCTGCCATATACCTATCCGGTACGCCTCTGTTTGACCGTTCGGAACTTCTGCATTGCGACTTCATCATCTAAATTGACATGAAAGTCACTATCAGTTTCACCTGCAGAACAGAAACTGCCTTCAATATTATCTTCCGAAGTATTCATTATTATCTTAAGAAGTGAAGACACTTCTTCCTTTGGTGAAGGCACTTCTTCCGTGATGTCCTCTTGCACGCTTCCTTGAATCCCATTTTGGATTCCAACAATACCGTTGAAATATATCCACGGTTTATCTTCTTTAAATGTTTCACAGGCAGTGTAGAAAGTGTTTGTATACTAATCCATTTCAAGCAAAACTATAAGCGATTGAGATTTATTGTTTTCAATATTTCTTGAAATAAATATAATACAAAAAATATAAAAGGTATTTCACGTGTAAAATTTACAAAAACTAGAGAAATTGATAAAAACATACGAGCAATAAGTTTATTAAAACTAATTTATTAGTTAATCAATAATAATCATTAGCATTATTAGTATTCTATTTTATGACCTTTTAAACGATGTTTCTTTGCTGACTAATTGTTTGGTAAATTGAATTGTCTAGCAAATGGTGTCTGCATTACTTGCAATTTTGTCGTATAGTTTCGCTAGTAGCATTTATGGTTGGGCAACGGTGGGCAACAGTTGGGAGTTAGTTGGGATATACAATACTACTGTCTTTGCTTACGTATTCCCAACATAGGGCCTACGACGAGAAAGTTATGACAATTTGCCAACGGATATCCATTGTTTGGCCTACAACTACTCTAGTTGGTGAATCCTTATGTCGATACCCGGGTACCTGGGTGCCCACCTGGGCATGATTTATGAAAATTTTTTATCTTATCTTCTTCATTTGAACTTTTTGAAAATGAAATATACTTTCAGACTTCTTTTTTTGGTCTTGTATTCGGAGAATTATTCTGTCAATAATTATAGAGAGTGTTTCACGCAATTGTTTCAGGCTATAAAATTTCGTTACAAGTACAGTTAAAGAAAACGTCAAAAGAAAGGGATGAATGGTTTGAAGAGCACTACATCCGTAAAACCTTATTATTTTTTTAAATAAAATCGCGCTTGTGCAATCGACGATGGCATTATTTTTTTAAATGGAAATGCATACCTCTTTTACATGGATAGGTTCCTCTCGTTATTCTACATAAAAAAGCATTCGGCGTAGAATGACAAAAAATAATTAGATACCGAGTTATTTTTGAAAAATATCTGTATTGAAGCAGCGTTGTCTGATGTGTATTCAATGCAATGGAGAAGCGTTCGAGCATCCTCTTCAATGCAGATATTTTTTAGAAATATCTCGATAATTCATCATTTCTTTGCCATTCTACCCCAATGCTTTTTTACGTAGTATTGCGATCAGAATCTATCTATGTCAAAAAGTATGCATTTCCATTTAACAAAATAATGCCACTACTGATTGCACATGCACCATTGAACATTAAGAAAAAATAAGGTTCTTCGGACGTACTGCTCTTCAAACCATTCATCTTTTTCCTTTGATATTTTTCTATAACTGTATTTGTAAAGAAATTGTAGCCTGGAACAATCTCGTGAAACACCCTGCATAGTGTAACTCTACATATAACTAGGGTACCCGAGTACCCACTTACAGAAACATAAGATTATGAACTAATTCCGAATGAACAAAAAATTTACAGTACGATATTGTCACAGGGATAATTCAATAGATAAAAACAAATATTTATATGCAAAAAACCGTAATTATTTATTTTTATATGCATTCTTTACATTTTGTAATAGTGACTGTGCATGTTTATCGCAAACTGGTTCATTGCATAGGTTGTAAAATTTCCTGCGTTTTCTTATCGTTGATCTATAACATACATGACGTGAACCTGTTATAACTTTCATTCTCGAGTTATCTACAACTTGCGATGTGTTCGGCTGAATGTCCGGAAGAGTAGTCTGCCGGCCAAAAACGCTCTCGACAGCAAAGTTGGTTGTACATATTATTCCTCGTAATTTGCGCTCTTTGAAGCCGACATTCTTGTGCAGCATTTGATTGTTTGCATAATAAATGATATACAGGGTGTTAGAAAAGTCTGGAAACGGTCGAATATCTCAAAAATAAAGTAGTTTAGAGAATGCTCAGACATGTACTTTATGGTTTCGCAAGGGCTATAAGATGATGCCATTGGTTTGACCTTAAAGAGCCATTTGAAGGTCACGTAAAGGTTACCTCAATTATTTCAAATGGCACCCCTATTTTTGGTTACATATTCTGTAGCTGATCTCGAGAGCTTTCCAAAACACTATAATCAAATGTTTTTTTATCAATTACTGAACAACCGTACGTTGTGTATGATCGTTGACCCACTTGGAAAAAACGTGACAATACTAACAGTTGGCCAACCAATACCGCAACAAAGGCTGAACAAAATGCCAACCATAAATGCTATTAGGATTATTGCTAAAAAAGCTGCAATGTGGTTTAAGCTGATTTTTGAAATTGTGCGAAATCATTTACTTTTACATGCTCAAAAACCAAGGCGATGAATAAATTATTTACCAGTTATCCAAATTACTTAAATGGAATATTGCACTTTGAAAAGCTGAATTAATTTAGGTTGGTGGTTAAGTTGTTCATCATTTCAAATATTTGAGTACTTTTCGACTAGAACGTAAGTCTGCAATTTAAAAAAAGCACTGTGTCGTTTAAAACCTCACCTTCTAGAAAAAACCATTTGGGGTCAGTACAGGAAAAGAAAAATATTATCATTCGAACAAGAACACCCGATATATTTATCATAATTACTCAAATTTACAAAAACATTATTTGTTTACTATAGTTTTTTTTCATTTCTTTGTTTTAAGATATTATCACCTAACAATAACATGGAAATTTCATTCACCTTTGAAAATCAATCATTTTCATAAATCTTAATTCGTCGCATGGTAAGATTATTAAATTTGTTATACCATCACTCATGTTATATTCACACAAATCTAAATTAGAAAGTATATAGAAAAATAGTCTTTCTATTTATAAAGAAACGTTACTAATATGGAAAATTTATAAGAACGATAATGGCATTAATATAACATTGAATACAGGAATAATAACAGATTTCGTGAAATTAGTAGTAGAGCATCTGCTTTGTAAATTAGACGTAATAGTTTAACTTTTTGTTTAGGACAAACCCAGGATAGGAAGGTTAGTAAGGGCCAACGTCACTTTGCTTTCCACCGAAACTTTATTTTCACGCTAGGCCGACAAATAGATGTGCCAAAACAACACGGAGAGCTGCTTTCGTCGATGTCTGCTCTTGCCGAAGGCTCAACCAAAACTCAATCCCTTTCGCGGCCGTACCAGATAGCACGCGGTTTTTCCCTCTCTCATTATCAAAGCTAATTTATTTTCGCGGACCGTTTATGACCGGCTTCGCGTGGCCTGACAGCCCCGGCTCAACTCAAAGGGTTTTTACCATATATGTTGACCTCACTCTAGGATAACGCCTTCCTCGGGTCAGGCGGGCCTAAGCCGCTTTTATGATCGACTTTATGCGCGGCCTATTTTTACGGTTTTTACAACCGCCCCGACAAAGTTTTCGTGCTCGATTGGCTCGGAAAAAACACATCTACCTGTCGCTCTCCCCGTGTTCCTTTGCACATTTACATATATTTCGCATATGACAAACAGCGTCAACCCTCGATACTACCATATGCATAATACTCAAAAGAAATTAACTACGCTTCTCGTGACAATACTTCCCTAACATAACTACCCTAACTCGATAACCTGATGTAACGCAACATAACTTAATAATCTTACCATTAACGAGCTTAACTTTACGCTCCTAACGTTAATGATAATCAACAAAACTTAAATTAACGAACTTAACTTAACTTCATAATCTTGATTAATTAAATTTAGGTTGACAATCCTCAAAACTCTTGTTACGCACAAAATTATGTACGCTCTGCATATAAGATACGTGTAAATTATGCATTAAAATGATTATCCAATTAAAGACCAGCATGACAGACTATATTATGTTATTGTTTGGAATAACTATTGACCTTGATCACTTAAAATATTCTCCCCACCGATAAACGAGATTAAAGCTTTGGTTTTTCCACGCGCCGAACGAGTCGGCATAAGCGAAAACTTTATTGAACTATTAATAGGTCAGTTCGATAAGAAAATAATGTTTCCGAAACTTCTTCGGTAAGGTTAACACAAATGGTAATCTCGCAATGACTGGCACATTTCATTAAACGTTCCGATCGAAGCCAACTATAGTAAAAAAATTCATTAGAAATGATCGATTTCAAAGTACGCAGAACTTCAGAAAATCACAAATGCATACAATTACATCACACATTACAAATGTATAAAATTACACTGTCCAACACCAAAATTTGTTTCACAATTACTGTTGGATGGTTCTTATAAAGTTTTTTGCGCTGATTCCGAATCTGCCCTTCATATTTCTCCTAGACGCACAGTTGTTGATAAACATGACTTTGAAAAAAAACATTTTTTTCAACTTTAAACAAATATTGTGATGTTATTATAAAAGATATTGAATTGTTCTTTGCAGCAAAAGATTCTGTAGACTGTCAAGAATACAGTGATATCCAATATTAATAAATTATGAACGTTTAAACGTGTTTAAACAGTCATTAAAGACGGAGAGACACCATTTTTGCACCAATTTTTGAAGATATTTTTTAGTTTTTCTCAAAAAATAAGGGTCCAGCGGAAAATCGAACTACATCACGCGATAGAGCAGACTTTTATCTCGAGACACCCCCCCTTTGAACTTTGCAACATCACGTTTTTACCGAACCAGAAAGCAAAATATCTTCGCCCGACATGAGATACGGCGCGGCGTAACAGCGATGCAGTGGCTATAAGCGCGCACTTATGTGAGCTTATTTAAATGTTATAATATTGTTATTTATCATTTACTAGTATATTTATACTGTATAAATTATTTTATATATTCTTTTAATGTTAGTCTCTTGTTCATAGTATATTTCGTACTAAAGAGGCCTTTTGTAACAAAAAAATGATTTATTACAATAATCTGTTTAATATCGCTAATGCATAATGTAATTATGTATAATAATGTATAATATAATACTAATAGTAATAATGATGTATATTATAATTATATTTTACGTGTTCCTAAGGTAGGTTTTTTATTTTTCACTGATGCTGATGGCTCGATGTATTAGAGAACTGATCATTGAGTTCTTTTGGGCCGGGTGTTGATGGGAGGAGCCGTGTAGTTATCTATTAATCTGTGCTTAAAGGTATCAGTTCATACCTACGCGAGCTATCGGAGCTTATGTACATTCGAACTTATTCGAACCTGTATGTCATTACTAGACTGCGGATTGTATGCATTTATAGCAAAAATGCGTACGCGCAATTTAAAACAGTGGACATATTAAAAAGATTTAAGGACGTCAGTGTATTAATTTTAGCTTAATAAGATAATTAGAAGAAGAAAGAAATTTTTACTTTGCTCCTGTGTCTTGTAATCAATGCGAATATTTTTTATTTTGCATAAAGATCCGCAGTCTAGTCATTACAAATCGTTAGATCCGAGGTAGTAACATGTATGCTCTCTCCTAATTGTGTTATGAATTGATGTATCAATCGAAAATTTGAAAATAACAAATAAAACATAATGTATTGGCTGTCCAATTATTTGAAACTTTTTTAAAGAATTATTTTTGAGGAATGCATGAGAGTTAAACAATCGGAACTATTAGAATATGTGTAAAATTAATAATCAACATCCATCAATATGCCTAGTCACGCTTCTCATTCCCATCCACGATTTATGTAATCGCAGTGGCAAGTTCAATGTGAAAGACAGTTTTGAAACTACCAAGTCTAAATTATGTTTATACAAATTTTATGTTGATTAATTTGCAGAAACTGCGATTAAAAACAAACTTGTCTACTATGCTAATAAATTTATCGCTTTCAAGCTGATACACAAAGGGTAGTAAACGCAACTTTAGTTGAGAGTTAAAATTATAAAGCACAATTTCAATACACTTGCAATAAGTTGCAGTATAATCTGCAATGCAGTTGCATGAAGTCATTAGTAGACTGCAGATCTTTATGCAAAATCTTGTGGATTATTTTATAAAAACCGGTATGTCATTAATCTTTGTTTCTATACGCGTTCTCTTGTATTTTAAAAACGCACACATGCTATAAATGCAAAATCTTCCGCAGTCTGGTGATTAGCGATCCGGCATTTAACTATAATGTGGCATGTGAACTTTTTCGTTCTCCTCCTGGAGAGGGAGGGAGTGACCGTATATAGGTACACAAACATGAATGCAGATACGACTATATAAACGTGCGTCTTGTTTTCGCAGTATCTAGTATCTAGTTAGTGAAGTGCCGTCAAAGATACGTGGATGTGCGACGGCTTTTTCTTTTCTGCACAAATAGTAAATATCTCACACTAAAATCTCTTATTTTATTCTAATTTGGAAATAAATCAGAACCTCAATATAACAGACAGATTTCAAAGTGTACCTGCCATTTTTACCAGTCATAATTAGACTGTAGATTTTTATGTAAAATAAGAATTGTCTATATTAATTGCAAGATATAGGAACTACATAGACATTAATTCTTTTGTTAATAATTTTAATGGGTCAGAGATGATAAAAGAGCATTGTTAATTTCTTAAATGTCCCCACTGTTTGCATTTGATCTACTCGTTTTTATCATATATGCATAAAATTCGCAGTCTAGTTATAATATACTGAACTAAAGCATTTATTCGAACGTAATATTTTCATAAACATAATCCAGTAGAATCAACTTTATGAAGACAAATTCACATTTACGTCAAGTTTGAGCTCGATCGGATAACGGGAAAACGTGCCTCTGGGGCTTTAAACATTAAAGTAATTAATCAAATGCTCTTCAAATCGTTTTTATCGAATATCTTCAAAATTATTGACCGTATCGAAAAATAGGTTAGACAACACTTGTATATACACTTAACCCAGACCTAGACAGGCTGCGTCTTTTATTTCGCAAAGCAAATGGTTTTTGAAATAATTGAGAAAAATGTCAGAACAAAATCAAAAAAATTTTTCTGAACTTTGGAAACTGAAGAGGGTTTTCATTATCTTTGATTAAAAAACAAATACAAAAAATGGATTTTTTTTTAACTTGCGGAACATACTTTCTTTGGTACAAATTACGTTTAGGTGACCCGCCTCCAATGACCTTGACCTTGATATTGTTATCAAGGTGAACATTCTGAACAACTCTTCCGGAGTCGCGGGCCTTTGAACTGTGCCAACGGCCGAGACTATCCGCGTCTCTTTCTTTTCGTCCGAAACTTTCATCGTTCATTACACAAGTAAATATTATCAGAATTATATGATATTTGGTATCATTTTCATTAGAAGTAATGAAAAGTAATGAAGTTTTGTCATTGAATTAGTAGCGATCTCACACTGATATACCGGACTCGTATCATGTTACACTTCTCGGCGACCAAAGCCTCTCGTTCTTCGCTGTTCATTCCTACGTTCCGCAAAAGTCAAAGAATAGTATACCTCTCCCGTAATTGTCCTTGGCCGGACCCGTGGTTAGGACATACATCGATAAAATACTGTACTACTTTTCGATCATAGATTTTGTTCCGAAACACCTATCTGGATTGTGCCAATGAGTAAAAAAATACTCTGCGTACCATTTGAGATTGATCGGACAGAGAGAAGACTTGACGCATTGAATATGAATTTTTATATTTTCGTAACTCGTTCTTCTCAATTATATTCGATCTATTTCCTACATGTGACAATGTAGAAACAAAGTATAAGATTACTTTGGAAAAATATTACGACTTTAAAATCTCAATAATTAACTTCCAAAAAACAAATTTGATTTTGGAATTATATTTGCATAAAATATTTTTCACTCCAGTTTGTTGCAATTTAGGTTGTATGCTTCTATATTGCATAAAGATCCGCAGTCTACTTGTCAGTAATGTTGCTTCCCCTAAAAACTCGATAAAGCATTTCATTTTTACTTTTATTCTTGCTTGTTTTAAAAATAAAATTTGTCGGCTCACCCACACCCATCCGCACACACTCATTCGCGAACACTCACATACACAGAGTAATAGTTCTCATTCTTTTAGAATTCTCCAAAATGGGACTTCTCACACCATACTGGGGCCTCGACAGCATCCTAATATTCGCATCCCTTATTGTTGCTGCATACCTCTACGCGACCAGAAAATTTAAATACTGGGCAAATAAGGGCATCATGGAAATCCCGCCAACGCCGTTCATTGGAAATTTCACAAAGTGCTTCTTCCTTAAAACAGCACCTTCGGAATTCGTGAAGGAGCTGTACGACCAATCCAAGGGATTACCTTATATGGGATTCTACATTTTTGATAAACCTTTCTTCCTGATACGAGATCCAGAACTTGTGAAGCACGTGTTGGTGAAAGACTTCAACGTGTTCAATGATAGATATGCTTCGCCAGATGTGACCGATCGACTTGGATACGCGAACGTCTTCATGATGAAAAATCCTGGCTGGAAAGTCCTCAGAGGAAAGCTGACGCCGATCTTCACGTCCGGAAAACTCAAGAAAATGTTCGAGCTGATGCTCATTGTCGCTAACGATCTAGATCAATTTTTGGAAAAACAAAATTTGGGTTGGTATATGCTAAGCGTATAAGAGCTTCACTCAAGAGTTTAGCAAATTAACACGTTTGTGTAAAGAAATTATTTCTCTTTACACATGCATTTCTGCAGTGATAAATACAGTGTGCTATTTGTTTACGATCTGTGGAACTTAAGAGGATTTCAAAAGTAATTAACATCATAAATCTTAACATGTCAGTTTTTATTTTATGAAATAAGTTCGAAAGTAGATGATCAACGTATTAACCCTTTGCCTTACTATTTAATTCCAAGATTTCAGATTAAAATATATTACTTAATATTGTGTGATGCTCCGAGTATGCATACGCGGTAAATAAAATGATTTAAATTCTTTTCAAATTAATCTAAAATAGTTAGGTTGCTATTATACTAGTTTATGAAGCAAAGTTAAAAACAATCAAGTTTGACGTCTGAAATCCATGACATCTCTGTGACGTCATTTTAAGCCAAGGGTTTGTCCTGATGATCGACAGTCTTAAATACATACTTCAACAAACAGTATGATTAAAAATGCATTAGCCTACACGAGTGAAATCAGTAATACGATAAAAAAAACGAGTAATATTCACAGCTTATATGCAGTGGATCCAAAAAGAATTTTTTTTCTTTTTTTTTATTAAGCTATAAAACCCCACACGGGATTATTAGCAGCATGCACATGACTGTGCATGCAAACATTACATAAATCACTTAGAATCTAGAGTTGACAACATAGTGAAGCATATCCAAATACAATTCTAAAGGTACAAACAATGAGACATTAGAAACTTATGTATATAACGTAAGGGGCAAGGAAAGGGTCCACACAAAAAAGGCATCTATTGTAAAACACTACTAATTTCCGATTCTCAAAAACTTTTCGATATTTAAATTGTGATTATTTCGTAAAAGCAAGTAGTACAACCATAAGTCTGCACTCATTTTAAAACGTGAAACCTCTACTTTCGCAAACCATTATTCATTTCCCTCTAAGATATTTTTATATTTTCCTAAAAAATGCTGCAAATACAAACGCCCTCAAAAACTATGTCGGTGTACAGAGGAAGGTTCACTCTTTAAATCTATGGCAGTTTTAGTCTCGAACAAAATAGTAGAGAAATATGGAAAAATAATAGAAAAATACACAGACGCACAGTGGAGTATTTGAACCAAAAAGCTTGCCAAAAACATTTTAGCGTTATCTCAAGGTTCAAAACCATAGTATAGTAGGTCGATGGACTCGTTAAGATATCAGCTACAATTAAGTCAAAATTATTGAACGTCAAAGGAAGCACTTGGGCGGTTGTGGAAGTACAACAAAACCATTCGTGAATTGTGCTAACCGTACTATTCTTCATGAAACTTTCAGACGGTTTCAAACGTTAATAATCATGAAAGCACGATGTAATAAGGAAGTGAGAATTGTTCGAAAATAAATTACATATCTGCCTGAAAAACATCTGCAGAAAAGATTTTAACATTGCTTTCTTACTACTTATGAAAATCATTAATGAGCGAAAAGTGTTTCAGAAAACGATTAAGGGAGACACATATACAGTAGAATCTCGATTATCCGAACTAATTGCGTTCAGGATGATTGGATAATCGAACAATGCATTATAGTACACGCATTACTTACATTTGTTTTAATCATCTTTATCGCTCCAATTTTTCATTGCTGCTAAATTGCATATTTTTCTTAAAGTTAATAATTCAGTGGAAGTACTTTCTTTCTGGGTTTCATACTAAACTAAAGTCTTTCGCGGGAACGATTTCCATAATAAACCAGTGTCATCTGCGTTATACACATTTTCTAACACATAATTTTCTTTCGTTAATAATTCTATGAAATCTTTTTGAAATATCTCTCTTGTCTAGCACATACATCCCACGAATACCGTAAAATGATTTGTGTTTTCCTATGGTGGTATACGGCGAAAAGATCAACTGGCAATTGTATGCTAACGATATCCCAGCTTAAATCTAACAGATACATATTATCAATACATAGGCGAGCAACCGATGTTCAGATAATCGAGGTTTTACTGTGCTACAAAAACTCTTCACTTTTTATGAAGGCTAATAAGTCATGAGTAAATACAGTGGCCCATAAAAGTGTTCGTACGCCCTTTAAATCAGAATAACTTTCTTAAAATTTAACCAAAACATTTGACTTTTGTTTAGCAATTAAAAGAGGTGATTTACTTTTAAAATGTGCAAAAATGATTTTGAAGAAATTGCAATTAGTCGGAATTACATGAAAAAATAAAAATGACACTTTTTAAAAGTTTATTATTTCAGCCCGCAATGAAAATTCAAAATACGCGGTTTGTAGATCTATGTTATTTACACATATGCTGAAAATTTCATCAAAATTTCAGTTAACAAACACATGAGCTACAAGCGGTTGAAAATGGTGACAATTGCAGTTTTTTACTATTTTTGGTCAGTGTCTGCTTAAAATCCATAGTTTTCTACATCTTTCGATGTGCGTCGTTTTTTTCTGCGTCAACCGATTTCGATAAAATTTTCAGCATATGTATAATTAACATAGATCTACGAAAGGCATATTTTTATATCTTCATGCAATTCCTACTAATCGCAATTTTTTAAAAATCTTTCTTGCACGTGATTTACTAAATCGATGCTTGTAATTGCTAAAAAAAAGTCAATTGGTTTAGTCAAATTTTAAGAAAGTTATTCTGATTTAAAGGGCGTACGAACACTTTTGTGGGCCACTGTATATGAAAAAACAATATTGCCGCACTATTTTTTGGGTACTTAACTATTTTTTTAAACAAAATTATTTTGCTTCCGACAAACTTTTTGAAATCACTTTCTGGCTGGTAAGCTTTTCGGACTAAATACTCCACTAATTGTAAGAGAAGTTTGAATGCATAGCATTTTAGAGAACAAACGCGTCTTTAGATTTTTGCTCGCTACAATATAAAAAAAATCTTAAAATTATATGAACGGTGTATTATAAAACTAGAGGCTGCTAGCGTTGAAATTAGTAAAAAATTGTCGTATTATATTTAATATTGAAATACTTCTTGGATCCACTATAAAAAGTTTCACTTCCGGGTTTAAGAACATAAATTATTTTAGCAATCGTAAGTCTTAATATACAGTATTTAAATTGAATGTTTTTATTAATTAATGTATGGAGATCTCAAATTGAATGAACGCTTACAGTCTATTTCCGTTCATAGAGTCGACGATGGAAATTAATTTATGTATTAATTATTAATTTTTCATCCTTCGTGGACGAGTCAGACTCGACGTTGATTATTGCATCAATAGTCATTTATTTTACTGATTTATTTACATATAAAAATTTCACTAAAACGATTGGATTTACTATTACATATTACTGTACAAACTGCACCACGGCCCCGGCAGGTTATATTTTATCATTGTTTTTTTCGCGTGCAACCAATAAACCTTTCCGTGCCACCTGGTGACACGCGTGCCATAGGTTTCCGATCGCAGGTGTAGATCTTATTTGACTATTAATCAAATGACCCCGGAAGTACATAGTGAAATACACCATTCGACATTTTTAACATTTTGGTAACTGTATGTCCGCAACGTTCATGTGTCGGATAATGTAAATCCCACAAATTATAGTCGATGCATCATCCCTCTAAGAAATATTTATAAAAAAATATTACACATTGCATAATGGACAAAAATTCATAAAAAGTCAAAAGAAAAATATTACTTACAGTTGCTATTTGAAGATTTTTAGTTCTCACTGGTATACCGCACAAAATCAGGGTCACGCATTACATACTGGGCTAAACAATGATATGTTTCAAAATCTTCAAGGAAGATGGTATCAATTGTATAATATAAAAGTTAAAAGCAATTAGTCAACTAGCCCCGGTCTCCTCTACTACTTCATTTCGTCTAACGCTCTAAGTACGCATCGATGGAGAATAAAATAATTTGTTATTAGATATGTTAATTTATGATGTCTCTGAAACTCATGATGTCTTTGAAACACTATTTTAAGGCAAAGGGTTAAGGAAACTTAACACAGATCGAAGTCTACCACAATGAATCAATTGCAAATACGTGTATCCGTTTTAGGTAACGGAAAGGTGATGGAATTGAAAGATCTTTGCGCAAACATTATGACGGATATGGTTGGTAGCACCGCTTTCGGTTTGCGAGTGAATTCGTTGAACGATCCGAAAGCACCGTTCCGCGAGTTTGGCAGAAAGATATTCGGCTATAACATGTTTCGCGGCATGGAGTTAGTCATCATATTCTTCATGCCATATTTAACCAAATACACCGGCGCTAAATTTTTCGGCAAGGAAAGCAGCCTATTTCTTCGGAACGTCTTTTGGGATGTCATCAATCAACGAATTCAGTCAGGAGAGAAACGAAACGATCTCATCGACCTTCTGATCGAACTGAAGCAAAAGCACGAGAGCGAGGGTGATCTTGGTGGATTTAGTAAGTCATTTTCTCAATATTTGACTAATTTTTATTTTCGAAGGATTGAAAAGAGTTGCTGATTTTATTTGATTGTTACATGAGCCGTTCGTAAGGCAAATCAATTAACCATATTTCGTGTTTTATTACATTTTTCTGATGTAATATGTGAATCAATTATTTTCCTTTAAATTAAACTGGAATTTTTTCATTTGAAATTTTCCTTAATAACCAGACTGAACGAATATTTTTGAATGTCAAACATTGGAAGAGCTAGTAGAAATGAATGTACACTATTTCATCAATATTCTCTACTGTATATTATACGGAGTTAGCCGAATTGGAAAATGAACAGCTCAGATATGAACCCTCCCAATTTATAATGCAAATATTATGGAACGTTCTGATGAAGAAATTTTAATAATCACAGTTTTAGCTCTCTAAATTGTACTTTTGGTAACTTCTGTTATTGTTGTCGAGGATATGTGCTTGTTTTATTTTTATCTTTAAGAAACCCAGTTGAATAACTAGTATAACCCTGCCGTACAATCGATTATTATGACAAATATTAAATTTTGTGCAATGAATAGTACTACTATCAATATCAAATAGTTATCACACTTGAATTGTTTTTCTGAACATGCTTTATATTTGTAATGTTTAACATGATTCGCAGTTTAATGCAGTTCATAATATAATTCACATTGCAAAGCTTGTTTATGTTTCCCTTATATAACCCTTTAGGGAACTTTTATTACATTTTATAAAGAAGTTCTATAAAGCAACGTTTGTAGGAGCACATTATTTTATATTACTTTAATTCGTTAATATATTTCTTCTATAATTCGTTAATATTTAGTAATTTATACGTTCTTTCTGTTACATTTAATTTACTAGTAACAATATTTTACCCTCGAGCTAACATAAATTTAAAATTGTGTGCTTGTGATTTTTGGGAATTAATAAATACATAATCACAGAAGAATTCATTTAATTTTATGATTTTATTTTATTATTTTATTGAAGTAGCTTGTTTTGATGTATTTTGACTGTAGACATTACTCTTAAAAGTATGGTGTATAGATGGGTGTGGGGATGTGTGTGGAAGGACATGGTATAAAATGAATGTTTGACGTAATGGAAAAATGATTGTAAACTGATTCCCTTCTCATAGCCGACAGACTGAAAAAAATAAACTTATTATTATTAAATGCATAATAATAAATAATAAGAATTTTTTTCTGTTTTATCATAAACCCATATTTTTTATTTCGGAACATCTTCTACGTAAAAAATGCATAACCTTTGTTTGAAACATTTTTTTGTAAGTTTGTTAGAACTTTAATACGTGTTCATGAGTCTTTTATTAAACGAATTAAGTGTCTAGAAGTTGAGGGTAAAAATTTCGAGCATTTATTATGATGTTCTTAAATGAAATAAAAAGTCTTCCAAAAGAAAATAAAGTTGTCGTTTTAATAGAAGAGCAAAATTATCCTTGACATAAACATGAAAAATCAGCTAAATATCTTAAGAACTATTAAACTTACAAGAAAATGTTTCAAACAAAAGTTGTGCATTTGTTTACGTAGAATATGATTCCGAAATAAAAAATATGGGTTTATGATAAAAAAGACGAAATGACCTTGAAATAACCTTGAAAACGCCCACGCATTAGAAAACTAGTAGTGCCATTTGACTCCCCACTCGAAATACTAAAGGACGTGTGTCAGTTTGTTTATTTTAAATCACAAGTCTTCGAGATATTTTACAATCTCAACTTAAATGGGAAATCCTGTATACCGTCCTAAGCTGTCCTTACGATATCCCTGTGTCTAAGGCAGGGCCCGCTGGATCACCTTACTGGACGAGTCCTCCAGCAGGCCCAGGACTAAACGCTCCCTTTTTCTTTTCCTCCTCTCACACATTTTCAACAGCCGCCAAAATTCTATTGGTTCAATTCTGCTCCTCACTGTAACTATTATTTCGAGGTCTAACAGAAATAATCTATTCTACTCTACGTTGGTCAAGTATGAAATGTATATGACAACGTGTAATTTCTATTGGTTTGCGTTACAGAATTCAGCGGTGACGATCTAGTGGCACAGGCGGCCGTCTTCTTCACCGGTGGTTTTGAAACTTCATCCACCACAATGTCCTTCACACTTTATGAACTCGCATTGAACATGGACGTGCAGAAGACTTTGAGGAAAAAGATCATCGAGGCAATTGACAAAAACGGAGGAAAAATTACGTACGACATGGTATGCAAAACCAAATGCACGTATCGCTGGGTTAATTAGAAAAATAGACCTGACTTGTAGCAGTAATCAAAGTTATGCAACCTTCTACGTAAATTGTGTGCTGGGTCAGTAATTAGTTACATCAGTGATCAGGATAAACTACATTTCTTCGACTAATTTTGCAGGACTACGCCTCCTCGCTTCCGTCGCACGTCTCGCCCCTCCCCACACCTTCCGTGACGAACGAAGTGTTTGACCGACCTCAGACCCGTATCGTATGAACTATGAACTGCGCGTGGCGCATTAGGGCGATGATACTCATATCAATAGGCTTCCACATCACCGAGGAAGTACTATTGTCAATGCATTTTTTGCTGAAATTGTTATCATCAAAATTGGTTGAAAGATGCAGACCGTCATAATTTTTCATTTTGGTCGATTTGTACGAAAACTACCATCACAAAACAATTTACATCACGGTTATTATCAAAGATAGAAACATTTTGTTTTTCTAATCATAATAGCCAAAGATTATCCATCATAAAAAATTTATCATTTTTAATGCAGAAGTATTAAAAATATTTTGATTTGCAAACTATGACTTCCGGTTCAAGTATGAAAAACTTTGAAAAAAATATGACATATTTTACGGTTCTTCCTCCTTAAAATTCCGTTTTTTAGGTTTCACAGGGGGCGAGACGTGCGACCGGAGCGAGGAGGCGTAGCCTTCGAAAATCGGCCGAAACGCACAGTTATATCCGACCACTAAGTTACGTCATATTACACTTACTAGAGACAGATCTTACATAAAAAATGCTTAGCACGCATTCAACTACTCAGCTCTCATACATTCGAGTAGATGCTATAAAATGAGATAAATTAAACAATTGGCGTTTTTTACGTGCCACAGAATTGTCTCATGAAATCAATCATGCATTTCAGTTGGATGATGCTCTTTGAACTCGCAATAAATTCATTTCTATTGACATTTTTAGCACATATGAGGTACAACACACTACGCATACAGGTTGGTATACCTAAATTTGGTCACCTAATTATCTGCTTCAATTGTGATGATAAGACTTTGGATTTTATGCATTATAGTAAAAACAAATGCATCTAATATAAAACTATAAAGACATTACAACAACTCAAGAATGCTGTTAAATGATTTTAGACTAATTGAATTTATAAAAAGGAAAAATACATTTTTATTTGACTCGTAATCCTTATAATCGACTCAGAAAATTTTTAGTTTGCCTAAAGACCCGCAGTACTTTATATTTGATTTTAATCTAGGATGTCAAAGAAAATATACGCTAACAGTGAGTAATTAAATTATTTGAGTCACAGTACAAAAAATTTATTTATTATTCATGTGACAGATAATGTTCCTTAATTGTGTTGTTAAACGTATATTGAATTTATTACTTCGTGTAATAATTGATGAAAGTGACAAAGATTCAGAATAATTAGACTATCTGAAATTTACTTTATTGAGGTAAACTTGCCAATTTATACAAAAGAAAATTTATGCAAATTTAGACAAAAGAAATTTACTCATCCACTGTAAAAAACATAATCTCACTAAAAAATGGTTTTTGCTGTGTACTCATCCATTGATACCATTCAAACTGCATGCAATATATGTTTTATATTATCGCAAACGAAGTATATATTTAGGTGGTCACTTTTAAGTGGACCATCCTGTATAGAAGAAGATTTAAAAGAGTAGTTTCCAATGATCATAGTTTATAAAACTATGTTTCTTAGTTTTCTTTCATGGAAAGTGAATTTCGTAGAGTGCGAAGACGTTTCCAAATTTTTGTAATCCCACCACCGAATGATATATAAAAAATGTATTACTTGATTAAGATACTTTTTACCATCACCGTATTATAGATTTCATTATTTGTGTTCGGTAACACTTATTTATTAAAGATTTATTTTTTGTAATTATTATTACGAATTTATTCAGGGATAATTCTGGTTTTCGAGGTCGTTTTTGGACGAATCTTTAGCAATTATTTTCAGAAAAACTATTGAACTTTTTGCATTGAGAATTTGCACAAATATTCATTGGTATTTCAAATATACAGGGTGGAAATTATAAAGCGTTACCGACGAATATCTTCAAAAAAATTGAGTGTACGCAACAATGTTTCAGATGAAAGTTGTTCAGTACCGAGGGGGACGTCGTGTGGTGGTACTTTTATTTTTCTCGGTGGACACTCCAAGGTGAGTTGAAGGTCAACTTTCTTTTTTTAAATGGAATGATGTGTTTTTTTATCCAGCATCAAATAGTGCATTTTAAGATGAGTTCAATTACCTATGAGTCAAGGACATTCAAGGTCAAACTTGCAGGGAAATGCAGAAAAGATGTGATCGTTTTATTTGTACTTCAGTTTAGTATGTCTTCAAAATGATTACCTCATACTTCAATGCACTTAACAATTCTTTGTCTAAATGATTCTCTAACTTTTCTCAACGTTTCAACCTTTATCTTAGCACAAGCTTCGCATATTCTGATTTTCTTGTTTTCACGCGTCGTATGCTTAATAGGTATTACGCAGATTTTAATGTGAACCCATAGAAAGTAGCCGAGTGGTGTTAAATCCGGCGAACGGGGCCACCAGGCTACAGGATCTCCTCGACCTATTCACTTTTCTGCAAAGATTCAAATAAAACGATCACACCTTTTCTGCATTTCCCTGCAAGTTTGACCTTGAATTACCTTGATTCATAGGTAATTGAACTCATCTTAAAACGCACTATTTGATGGTGGATAAAACACATATTCCATTTAAAAAAAGAAAGTTGACCTTGACCTCACCTTAAGGTTCCACCACATGATGTCCCCCTCGGTACTGAACAAGTTTCATCTGATACATTTTAGCGTACACTCAATTTTCTTTTTTAAGATATTTGTCTGTAACGCTTTAAAATCTCCAAGCAGTATGTGTGGTGTCTTTGGTGTAAAATTAATAATAATTACATGAGTTATACATCTTTTTACAGAATGTGTGTTGAAAAACATGTGTAGACAGTGAACATGATGCAGGTCTTTCAAATTATGGGAAACAAAAAAAATTAAGTTGTTTAGTAATCAGTAGACTCCAGGTGTTTATGTTCGATAAATATGTTAGAAGTATATAACATTTATGCTTGACAAAATGTGCAAATATGCGTGAAAAATATGCATATACAGGGTGTCGCACGCAACTGGAACAAGCTGTACCTCCTTATGCACTTTTGTGCATCGGTGCATCAGAAAAATGCAACTGCACTTTTTTTTTTAAATGGAAATCTATGTTTTTTACTGCTCCAATCGATGCAGTTTCTTGTGCTCTACATAAAAGTACGAACATACTTATGCCCTACACTTATTCGTTACGAAGTTATTGTAGCAGCAAGTGTTTCTGTTTCTGGAGTATCCCGCGATGCTCCTTTACAATGTTTGTAAGCTTCAGCTACGATAACTTCCTAACGCATAAGTTTAGGGCATAAGATTGGTGCAGTAAAAAACATAGATTTCCATTTAAAAAAAAAAAGTGCAGTTGCATTTATCTGATGCACTGAAGCACAAAAGTGCATAAAATTAGTTGCATATTATGCACCGTTTGATGCCATTCAACTTTTACCTATAACAACTTCTTCTACTCCCAACCGCAGCATTTTGCAATTAAATTTCCGATATTTTAATATTTTTCGGCCTTTAGTATGATAAAAAATAAGAAAAGATTAACAGATTTTTAAATTTTTGTCTTTTGCCATAACAGCATATGTGCTGAAGATTCTCTTAAAATTTCAAGTTAATTGGGAAAGTAGGGCTTGATATATCGTGGAAAATGTTTCGAAAAAAGTGATTTCGACCAAAACCCGTTTAAATAATCAACTATCATTATCTCGCGACGCGAATTGCATTCTTCAAATGCCTATAACTACGTTACTATTACGAATTCAAACAAATCCGTTTGCACACATATTCTACCGCAGCTACACTTAAAGAAAATACAATAAAAAATAATTCGAATTTAAAAAAATGGAAAACCAGAATCTCTCCTTGAGGATTCTATGAATGGCGCACGTGCGAATAAAACGTGACTTGTCTACAGATCATGACACTGCCATACCTTGATATGGTTGTGTCAGAAACTCTCCGCAAGTATCCACCTCTGGGATTCCTGGATCGAGTCGCTGCAGCCGATTACAAAGTTCCTAATTCTGATTTAGTGCTGGAAAAAGGCACTCCGGTCTACATTTCTATGATAGGAATGCATTACGATCCGGAATACTTTCCTGATCCAGAAAAATACGACCCCACAAGATTTAGCGAGGAGAATAAACAGAGCAGACCATCGCTCACCTACTTCCCCTTCGGTGAGGGACCACACATTTGCATCGGTTAGTACTCTTTATTATATTGCTATTACTATGTTGTTGAGACTTTTTAATCGTCGTTTGCTCAGCCGTGAAACTAACGAACTAACTAACTAATAAGAGTTAGGCAATTTTGCCTCAATTGAGGCGATAATTAAAGATTGTATTCCTAAAATTTGAAGCAAAACTCCTATATGGTCATGCAAATACAGATCATGAAACAAAAGCATATCGCCCGGATGGATACACCTTCTAAAAACTTTAAACGCGATTTTCTCAAAAATAGTTACAGCAGTACCTCGATTATCCGAACCTCTGATGTCTGAAGTATTTTATAGCTCAGACCACAAGGAGAGTGCAAGGCCATGGGGTCACCGGTGTAGTTGAAACTTTGTATAATTATGGATCTCGTTCTTTTGTTAACGAATATATACCATTATTGGAGAAAATACTTAATAGTTTTAAAGATATTTATTATTGTAGGCTTTTCATTACCATGAATAGAGCTTTAATTCCCAGGTATACATAGAGCCATTATGGCGTGGCATACCGGGATAGTAAGCCGTTGACCAGGGTTCGATTCCTTGTTGATGGACATTTTTCTTTTTATGAATTGAACTTTCCTTACTCATCTATCCTACTATAATACCACTATTTATTATGACAATCCTGCTCTTCACATGCAAAAATGCAGATTTAATTTTACATAAAATAATAATAAATTAAGATACTTGTCGTTAACCGTGCATGAAAACAATAGAGCATAACATTAAAATCATGTTAGCCGCGATTGTCATCGTTTACGACGCACTCTCGCGTCTTCTTGGTACATAATGCGATTCTTCGCTTTGTTCATAGTAATAAGATATTGACTTCGGTATGATTAACAGTGCACTAGCCACGTATAACCACTTATTGATATTTGTATGAGTGTTAAAAGAAACTCACATTGAAAGTTTAATTTTGCCAATGATGTACAATAGAATATGAATAATCCAAATCGAATAAGATACTAGTGTTAATGAAATGATTCATTTTCGAGTCCTCTAATGCAACGAATAGCGTGAAAGACTGCCATACAATATTTCACTTAAAATTAAATATACATTTTTGTATGTAAAATACAGTAATATATTATACCAAATAATATTATATTATAAATATAATTATAAATATAATTATAAATATAATCATAAATATAATCATAAATATAATTATAAATATAGTTATAAATATATAATTATACAATTATTCGTATGGTATTATATATAAGGAATTTTTAATTTATACAAAAAAATATTCATCATCAAGGAATCGAACCCCGGTCAACGGCTTACTATATTCCGGTATGCCACATCACAATGGCACTTGGTACTTCTGGGAATTAAAACTGTATTCATGGTAATGAAACACCTACTAATAATTATCTTAAAAACTATTGAGTGTCTACCCCTATAGTGGTTTATGTTTCTTAACAGGAGAACGAGATCTATAAGTGCACAAAATTTCAACGAAATCGGTGACCCCATGACCTTGCACTCTCCTTGTCAGTTTACAGCGATCTATAAGCAACACTACTCATTGTACAAATCAATCTACATTAAATCTAGCATTGTAATTACGTAACTGTTCTATTCTACAAGCTCCCATATTTCCCTGTTAATTTCGGATAACCGAAGTTCTACTGTACTTAAAATTGTCGAGCACGATCGAGAAAAAATTATTCGATCAGTTGAAATGATCCACATGTTTAAATCAAACAATTTGTTTGCATAAATGATATACAAACTGGCCAAAATAGGAATTAAGAATTTTATTTCTATAAAAAATTAGAGGCTACATATCACGAATCTCATATAAATCTTTACATGTCATTCCTTGAATACGAGATGAATAATTCAAAAAGCTTTATAATTTATTTAAATTTATCATAGTCCGCTCATTTTTTTGTATTCTGAATCGGATTTCCCTTAAGAAACCCTGAATTCTAGCCTTATTAATCCTAACTATGTTAGACAGTCAGTTAGTTACATATGTTGGTTAGTTACGAAGCTAGTGAAAAGTGTTACTTTCTTATACACTAACTTTATGAACGCAGCGTTACTAATCGTAATTTTATTGCACTATTGTATTAATATTAGTTATTTTCTCTCACAATATACTATGTTTTAGGATTGCGATTGGGTCTTATGCAATCGAAGCTTGGACTGGCACAGTTCCTGTCCAAATATGAGGTGACACCTTGCGACAAGACACCTAGACCCGTAGTTATGGACCCAAAGGGACTCACCACCACGGCACTAGGAGGATTATACTTAAATGTACAAAAGATTAGCACAGTAGCTGGTTAAACCACCTTGATCACATGTTAACGTATAATAAAAATTTTTTGATTATTTTCCCATTTGGTTAGTGGTTTAATAATTACTTTGACATTACAACGTGCTCTTTATACAATACCGTGATTTGCATACGTGTATTATGCATTATTTCGTAAAAAGATTTGCCGCAGTTAAAACTTTCGTTGTTGTAATGGGCTTCGATGTAATTATTTTATATTATTTTATATGTATATGTATTTAGTATGAATCAGTATTAATAACTTGTGCAAATGTAGGGTAACAATGTATTCAAAAAACACAAAATCTCTTAACAATTTCTCACACGCGTACTTGCCTTATTTCAATCAGTTCCGCGCCACTCTCACTACCAACCTTTCTCACATCATACATTCCAACCGTTACCAACCTCACGGATCACACTTGCATCGGTTACCAACTTCACAAATGATATTTCTGTAGGAAAGAAAACACTCTAGTCTCCCCGGCACCAGATGGCGCAGCTGGCGACACCATGTTGGGGAAACGGTTCTGGGAGAGTCAAAGCAGAAAGAATCCAGTTGCACTTGCACTACTGAAAAAGTCTTTATTTTGCACACACAACTGCTTGAGGGTAACTCTCGTAAGGTTTTGATCCAAGCGTCTTTTTTTACAACCCTTCTTACTTTAGCGCGCGTTCCATAAGAACTAGGCTTACCAACTACTTAACCTAAGAATGGAACTAAACTAATGTGTTGCGTGACCACGCGAACATAGTTACGATAGCGCTACTGCGCCATAGGTTGATTAATGGAGATGAGAGGGAAATTTGAATATAAAAGTAATGTCTAGGCTAAAATCGCGGTTTCGTTGTATATTTAATCGCGGCAGGAATAGCTTAGAATAAGAAAGAGTGTTTTCTTACGCCAACATCCACCTTCCACGAGCAGAGCGCTTCAGCGCTCCACGGGCACCCGAACCTACCAAAGTCCCTGAATTCCTCCACGCGCAGCCGCAACAAATGACTAGAGAATCTAGGGAATAAAACTAACTAAACTAGTTACGAACTAAAGATGGCGCGTTGGGAGTTGACGATGTTGGTCGCCACATCACTCCTCTTCGAGTGAGTTACCTATTTGAATTAATTCAAACTCACGGAATACTTGTTGTTTTTCCTCTGCTTCAAAAAACGCCGGTTTTAACCTGTCTACGTTGAAAATGGTAACTTTTCCGTTATACAATATTTTAAATAAGTTGTTTGTTAATCTTTCGATAATCTCGAATGGGCCTTCATACGGAACTTCCAAAGGTTTTTTAACGGCGTCAATTCGAACAAATACGTGTGAACATGTATGTAAGGTTTTCTGTACAAATGTATTCCTTGACTTTTGGTGATGTACTACTTGTTGTGGTTTTACCTGCCTGACGTATTGTGCAAATTTTTCTAAGAACACTTGTGGATCAGTGGATGATTCCTCACCAATAAAAAAATTCTTCAAGAAGTCTCAACACAGTATCTTACTTGAAGATATTCGGAGTTATTCCCTAGTTATTCGGAGTCCCAACAATACTGGTGGAAGAATTTCCATCCAATTTCTCGTTTCATGGCACATTATCGCTGCTTTGAGTGATCTGTGCTATCTTTCAATCATTCCATTTGATTGATGTCCTGATTTTACTGCATCCTATCAAAGTTGTCAACGATTTGAAGAAATTGAATTCGAATTGTGTTCCCTGATCAGTGGTGATTGTGCTGGGGCTCCGAATCTTGCAGACCAGCAAGGGTATAAAGCTGTTGCCACTTTATCTGCTGATATGTCAGTGAGCGGCACTACTTTTAGCCACCTGGAGAGCCTATCTATTGCCGTGAGACAATTCCCATGTCCATTCACTATTGGTAATGGTCCTACTAAGTCCACATGTATATGCTCAAATCGACCCTTTGGTATTTCTATGACTTCAGGTGCTAACTTAATGTGACGATGCACCTTACTTTTTTGACATGAAATGCAGGTGCGGGACCCCTCGGCTATCTCTCTATTCATTAAAGGCCAGACAAAAATTTGACCTATCAACTGTCTAGTAGTTCTTCCGCTAGGATGTTAAACAGCACATTAACTAAACAGTTGTAACAGACCTGTTACGTATATTTCGACCGCCGAAAAGACCCGAACGCCGCCGAAAGATACCGAGCTGCGACACCGGCTCGACGAGTCGTAATCCGCCGGATCTCCCACCACCGCTCCTTAGCCGACCCAAACGCACCACCCGCTCACCAAGAACCGACACCCGGCGGGAACCGGATGCGAACATACCGCAAACTGGACGCCCGATGTCACCGGAACTTCCGTTCCGCACTTTCTCCCCTCGCCAACATTCGATGGCTATAAAAGCCTTCTTTCGCTGGGCAGCATCTTCAGCGTAAAGACGACCGCTCCAGGAGTACTTGCATCGTAAGTATTTGTCTACCTAACCTACTAGTCCCTGTACGATATCCTAGCCGCTTCCTGGTCTTCGACGGAGAGTTTCGCCCGCAGCACCGGGCCCTTCACCACCGCGGCATCCTGGTTTTCCGCCGACGTAGCAGCATCATCACTGGGTCAAAATAGGCTGCAACCTGTTCTAAGTCCGGACAGCATCCCGAGACCTCCGGCAGCATTCGGGGGTCGGTTGGCGTGGTAGAAGCATCCTCCACGTCCCGAACCTCCACGAGAGACCTCTTCGTCGGTGCGCCACAGCATCGGTTCATCGACGTTGGATCGAAAGTCCCGACCCGTGACAGGGGATCAAGGATCTGCCGCAATCACAAGCATGTCCTGACTCCGCCATGTATCAGGCCCGGAAACACAACCGCGTCGCGCACCGTCCCGTAACACGCTTTTCTCGAGCGGCAGCCGATCGTTAACAACACTATCACTCGTTTCGTTATTTCACCCCGTCCGCACCACGTCGTTCCTGCTCCGACCGAACTCCTCATCGTGCACCGAACCCTGGCTCGGCGAGCTATTCGGCCACGAGGAGAACCGTCACCCTTAGATCGGAACATGGACCGTTACAGAGTAAACTAAAATATTTTCGTATACAATTATTTAAGAATAGTTCAAACATGAATTTAAAATCATATAATAAAAATCTTATGCTCCGAAGGAGAAAAAAATATTTATCCATGAAAGAAAAAATCCGTGCATAGTCACGAACCACTTCAAAAAAGTTTCCGTTGGTTCCGTATCGAGAGGGGGTCGATGCACGCGCATCCTAACTGGTAGGGTGAGCTCTCACTGTCCTTTTCTACAACGAGTATCGTGCGTCCCATCACATGCTACTATATTATATAACCACAAGGTTACATGTGTTTGTATATAAACAAGTAGAATAGTATTTATAAAAATTTATAGAAAGGGAAAGCGAGGTTGAACTGCGTTTTGGAGAACTCTTTTTTTCAGGTTTTTTTTTAATACATTCCTATAGATTTCGACGAGAAAACACCGAAAATGAAAATCCTATTGTGATGAATTCATTGGTTCAAATGTTATACGGATTGGGATCTGCGTGGAGGATACCCATTAGCCAGCAAATCTGCGAAGCTCATACTCGATTGTATATTGCAAGCTTTCCTTTCATCGTGAGCCCTCAAGCATTTCTGGGCTTAAGCTATTAGTTCATACCTACGCGAGCTATCGGAGCTTATGTACATTCGAACATGTTCGAACCTATATGTCATTACCAGGGATGTGCGGGTCGCCAAATTCTCGGCGCCCGAATCGTCGGGTCGGCAGGGAATTGGGCGGGCTCGATTCGGGCGCGCGATACTTCAAGACACATCGGGCTACCCGAGAGTTTCGGACTGCCCGAGAGGAATGACTCGGCTTCGTCGGGCGAGTTCGACAACAATCGGACAAGTTCGGTCGAGCGAGTTATCGCGATACCCGAGATTAAATTCTGCGTTCTTATGAAATAGATGATGTTAATAATGGTATTATTTGCATAACTGTTAACGTAATTTTCTATATACATTATTTTTATTATTACATTAGGTTTATTCGGCAATCATGTGCATAATTTTTATTTATATTCAAATTTGAAATAATGCACGTTACACGTGAAAAACTTAAAAGACAATATTTCTGGTAGTCTGACGAATTTGTTACGAATGAAGTTGCATATGTATCGATAATATCCTTTAAATGACCTTACGGAGTTACATACACCTGGCAGGTATAAGTATAAGGTAAATTATGACAATTTTTTATTATATAACTTATATTATCTTGTTATATAACTTATTAATTAATTATCATTAAATTCTTAAAAGTGTATTGCATTATGTATCTTATATAAATTTTAAAAAGATAATATAACAAAGTAGAATTTATGTGTCCCGATCAAATGTGGTACATATGGCAGTTATAGGCCGAAAATCGTGAAAAATTGCAATTTTTATCACATATGATTATTTATATACTCGTAAACCAATTAACCAATTTCGATGAAATTTTAATACAAATAAAGACTATGCACATGTTTGCCGAATATACATACCTAATGTAATTATAAAAAAAACCAAGCATATTAAAAATTACGTTATCATTTATAAAAGAAATACCATTACTACCATTATATATTTCATAAGAACGCAGAGTTGAATCTCGAGTATCGCGATAACTCGCTCGCCCGAGATTGTCCGATTCTTGTTGAACCCGCCCGACGAAGTCCGAGTCACTCTTCTCGGGCAGCCCGAAACTCTCGGGTAGCCCGAAACTTTCGAGTATCTCGAAACTCTCGTTAGCCCGAAACGCTCGGGCCGCCCGATGTGTCTTGAAATATCGCGCGCCCGAATCGAGCCCACCCGACTTTCTGCGACCCGACCCGAACCCGAGCATCGGGCAGCCCGCACATCGCTAGTCATTACAAATCGTTAGATCCGAGATAGTAACATGTATGCTCTCCCCTCATTGTATTATGAATTGATGTATTCATTAAAAATATGAAAATTACAAATAAAACAAAGTTTATTGGCTGTCAAAATATTTAAAACTCTTTTGAAGAATTATTTTTTAGGAATGTATGAGAGTTAAACAATCGGAACTATCTTTGTTTTCGGGAATAGAAAAATTTAAACAATTAACAAATTTAGAAATTATACCGCATTTGATGTTTTATGAAAATTATACTGTAGCAGTATATGTTTTGGATTGACCACACACTTTTGCTGTCTTTCTTTTCTCATGTGTAATGATACTAAGAACGTATAAAAATAGAAGCTCTTGATAACTGCTTACTGTGACATCGAAGATTAATGCTGTATTACGGAGCAGAAATTAATTTAGATAAGTAAAATTTATTTTTGAATTCCAAAACATGCATTAAAACTTTTTTTAAGAAACCTTTATTTACAATTTTCAATTCAAATTTACTTTATTTACCCAACATTTATTTACGAATAAGTAGTAACAGCAACAGCAACAGTAATGCTTTAGATATTACATGCTTACTATATACTTTTATAATTGTCGTTTAAAGTTCTGATCACTAATTCTTCGTACTAGTAATATGTCCTTATTTTTTTATATAATATAAGTGTGCAATTTTTTACTTTGCACAATATTGCATACTTGCATGATGAATGTGAATAATAATAGAAAGAATAGTAATCTTAGTTGTTTAGCGTTAGTTTTTCCTAATGCGTATGAATTGAACATTGCACTCCGGTTAAATTGCATTATTTTTTTGGGACTATAAAATTTCTTTCATGGCATTTTTTTGATAAATACGTAAATAATATATTCTAAAGTTCAATTAATGCATAAATTTGAATTTTTTAAATTGTGGGCGATGAATTTTATGCTGACTAATTTGCAGAAACTGCGATTAAGAAAACATTTGTCTAGTATGCTAATAAATTCATCGCTTTCAAGCTGACACAGAAAGGGTAGGAAATACAACTTTATTTCAGAATTAAAATGATTCAGTACAATTTCAATATGTAGCTGCAATACAGTTGCAGTAGGATCATTACCAATCCGGTGTCTAACTATAATGTGGCACGTGAACTCTTTCGTTTCAGAGGATATATCTCCCCATAAACAGTGACACCTACCTGATAGGTTCTCCTGAAGGGAGAGAATGGCCGTACCTATACATATACAGGGTGTCCCACATAAATGGGAACACCTAAATATCTGTCGTATTTACAGTCCTATCAGAAAACTTCAGAGGACAAAGTGACACTATTGCAGGGGGCAAATATAATGGTAAAGAAAAAAATTTTTTATGTCGTGTTTTTTTAATGAAATTTCAAGGTCACCGATGTTTTTTTAAAGGGAATAGTATATTTTTTTACGATAGCATGATAGACAATAAAAAACTGAATTTAGTGGATACCACCTTTTTGACCTTGAAATGACCTTGAGCAAGAATAATCATGTTGGAGCGGATAAAATGTGGAAGTTTAAAACTTACGTGTTTCAGCAAAGATTACGCGTTGTTTACGGCGGGTTGACCTTTACATATAATAATAAATGTTCGAAATGTTGACCACCCTCATTTATGAAATATTGCAATCTTGCTTTAAATGATCTGTGGGCATTGTCGATTTCCTGAGACGTAATTGAAGCACATGCTGCAGTAATCCTTTGCCGCATATCCTCTGGCGTTGTGGGTTTATCTTTGTACACAATACATTTTATCTTGCCCCATAGATAAAAGTCCAGTGGTGTCCGATCCGGAGAACGGGCTGCCCATGGAATTGTTCCTCGTCGCCCAATCCAGCGTCCAGGATATTTCGTATTTAGCCCCGTTCTAACAACTTTAGAATAATGCGTTGGAGAACCATCATGTTGAAACCCACAACGCCAGAGGATATGCGGCAAAGGATTACTGCAGCATGTGCTTCAATTACGTCTCAGGAAATCGACAATGCCCACAGATCATTTAAAGCAAGATTGCAATATTTCATAAATGAGGGAGGTCAACATTTCGAACATTTATTATTATATGTAAAGGTCAACCCGCCGTAAACAACGCGTAATCTTTGCTGAAACACGTAAGTTTTAAACTTCCACATTTTATCCGCTCCAACATGATTATTCTTGCTCAAGGTAATTTCAAGGTCAAAAAGGTGGTATCCACTAAATTCAGTTTTTTATTGTCTATCATGCTATCGTAAAAAAAATATACTATTCCATTTAAAAAAACATTGGTGACCTTGAAATTTCATTAAAAAACACGACATAAAAAATTTTTTTCTTTACCATTATATTTGCCCCCTGCAATAGTGTCACTTTGTCCTCTGAAGTTTTCTGATAGGACTGTAAATATGACAGATGTGTTTAGGTGTTCCCATTTATGTGGGACACCCTGTATAGAATGCAGATACAACTATATAAACGTGCGACTCGTTTTCCCAGTATCTAGTTAGTGGAGTGCCGTCAAAGATACGTGAATGTGCGACGGCTTCTCCTCTTCAGAACAACATCGGGTAGATCTTTTGATACGTTAATTACTGGACACCGGTAACAAATAATAAATATCTCACACTAACATCTATTTTATTCTAATTCAGAAATAAATGGGAATCTCAATATAACAGACTAATTCCGATAAAAGTCAGATATAAAAAGAACTTATGATAAAGTGTTTAGTTATGATTAGACAGCGGATCTTTATGCAAAATAAAAATGTTCGGCATCAATTGTGAACAACAAATAAAATGTTCATTCTTTTATTAATAATTTTAGTAAGTTGAAAATAATATATTAACGTTTTTAAATGCTCTTAATCTTTTCAGTATTTTAAATTGTTCCTAATTACCCATTTTTACCAAAAATGCATAAAATCCAAATCTCGTTATAATAAGCAAAGTATTCAGTTATAATCAGACTGCCGATTTTTATGCAAAATAAGAATTGTCTGTATTAATTGCAAGCTATAAAAACTACATAGACATATATTGCTTTCCATAATAATTTTAAGGTGTCAAAGATAATAAAAGAACATTTCTAATTGCTCAAATGTTTTCACTGTTTGCATTTGATCCACTCATTTTTATCATAAATGCAGAAAATCCGCAGTCTAGTTATAATATACTGAACTAAAGTATTTATTCAAACGTAGTATTTTCGTCTACAGAATCCAGTGAAATCAACGACATAAAGGTAAAATCACACTTCACTTTATATTTAAATACTTACAATGTATATTCACTAGGGTGGCTCTTATTTATTATTACCGTTATTATTGCTTTATTTCAGCCTTACAGCTGAGAAATGTGACTTTGTTTACAGATCTATCTTATTCACACATTCGGTTCATACCTTCTCTCACTCTCGCTGTCGCACTCATTCCTACTCTGACCTTCTTTTTTCGTGGGGAAATGCATTACGCATCCCCTCCCCCCTCCTGGGGAAGGGATGAGGTTATGCGAGACTCCTCCCAGTCAAGGCCAGGGGACTACCCGCTAAAACCTACGGTGGCCTCCCTGAGCTAATTGAGAGGTGGTCGGCATCTCGAAATCGAACGCAACCGACCACCCCCCACCCTTAAAATTTTTTTGCATTGATTACAAGAAGTAAGAGCCATACATTAACATTTCTTGTTTATAATACATATCTAAACCTAGAGGCGGTACAGTGCACACGTTCTGGATAGAATTTTCAAACTCGATTTTCTCGAAAACGAAGCGTCAAACGAAAAAATGTTAATCCTTTTTTTGACTTATTTTTACATGTAGTATCACCCCCTGTTCGGTTGTACCACCCGTCCGACCACGCCCTATATGTATTAGCAGTTTTAATATCACATTGAAAAATTTCCAGGGGTGACGGCGGGATTTGAAAACTCACGACCACAGTGCTTGCAGTCGCGCGCTCTATCCACCGAGTCACTGTGCTCCCGTGTTCATACTCTGACATACTCTATCTTAACCTAATTATTGCACCCTTTCTTATTCTCTAACATTTGTCTTTAGTTTGGTAGATTTATGCTTTCTTTTCTCTCTTTCTCCTGTCTCTCAAGCCACGCTTCAACATTTCTGTCTTTCCTCCCTCTCACTACATCCTCAATCCTGATATTTTCCTCCATTACCCTGCAATCTCCTGTTAAGCGTTCCAGACTTCCATACTTGTCCCTGCAGACGTTGCATCTTCTTTTCACGTCTTCTAGCCTTTACCCTCCTTGCTTAAATATTCTGGTAACTCTGCCATTCTTGTAAACTTGTACCTCTCGTTGTATTTTGACCGCTCTATCCTTGTACGTTGCTTTTGTCGTTTTACCTCAACGTCTCTCTCCCTTAACCTCTCCGTTACCTCTCTCTCTCTTGCCTTCTCATCTCTTCCAACCCTGCTTGGCTCCATCCCTTTCTCTTTAGAAATTTCTCCCATTCTTTCCCGCTTTTGCCCTGCACATTTCCTGATTCCTTTTGGGTGGTTCTTATTTACTCTTGAAGAAAATTTTTTTACATTAAATACATTCGGCGAATGTAAATACATTCTTGCTTTGTTCCATACCCGATAACTCATGTAAACGCCAACGCATTATGATTACTAAGCCGTAGACACATCATCCAAAACATCTGAGTCACTAGGACGAAGCAAACCTTAGACCTTTTCTCTTTACGTCATTCTTTCCACTGCACACCTTTTCCCACTCCCTTCCACATTTTCCTTTCCAAAACCTATTATACGGGGTGTCCCACACAAATGGGAACACCTAAATATCTGTCGTATTTACAGTCCTATCAGAAAACTTCAGAAGACAAAGTGACACTATTGCAGGGGGCAAATATAATGGTAAAGAAAAAATTTTTTATGTCGTGTTTTTTAATGAAATTTCAAGGTCACCGATGTTTCTTTAAATGGAATAGTATTTTTTTTTACGATAGCATGGTAGACAATAAAAAACTGAATTTAGTGGATACCACCTTTTTGACCTTGAAATGACCTTGAGCAAGAATAATCATGTTGGAGCGGATAAAATGTGGAAGTTTAAAACTTACGTGTTTCAGCAAAGATTACGCGTTGTTTACGGCGGGTTGACCTTAACATATAATAATAAATGTTCGAAATGTTGACCACCCTCATTTATGCAATATTGCAATCTTGCATTAAATGATCTGTAGGCATTGTCGATTTCCTGAGACGTAATTGAAGCACATGCTGCAGTAACCCTTTGCCGCATATCCTTTGGCGTTGTTTGTTTATCTTTGTACACAATACGTTTTATCTTGCCCCATAGATAAAAGTTCAATGGTGTCAAATCCGGAGAACGGGCTGGCCATGGAATTGTTCTTCGTCGCCCAATCCAGCGTCCAGGTTATTTCGTATTTAGCACCGTTCTAGTAACTTTAGAATAATGCGCTGGACAACCATCATATTGAAACCATATGCGCTCCCGATCGAATAACGTAATTTCTTCTAAAAGGCCCGACAAATCCTGCCGTAAAAATGCAGCATACTTTATACCAGTAAGAGTTCCTTGTATAAAGTACGGGCCTATTATTTTACTGCATAAAATTCCGCACTATACGTTAACGGTTCACGGTCTTTGCTTTTCTACTCCTCTTAACCATCGTGGATTCTCAGCTGACCAGATGTGCATATTGTGCAAATTTACTTGCCCATGATTGGTAAAGGATGCCTCATCCGTAAAAAGAACTTTGTGAAAAAAGTATTGTCCACTTCGAATTGAGATTGTGCCCACTGGCAGAACTGGACACGATTAAAATAGTCGGTGGCAGACAATTCCTGATGTAAACTCAAGTGATATGGGTGAAACTTTTCTATTTGCAGTATTCGTGAAATACTACTTCTGCTAATACCGGACTCTTGTTCGAGTTGTCGCAAACTTACATGAAGATCATTAGATACTGCAGCTAGGATATTAATTCTATTTACTTCGTGCGTTACAATTCTTTGTTTATTACGATTTTTAGAACTCACACTACCGGTATTTTTAAATTGTTTTACCATAACCGGAAATGCGTGTAACGAAGGACAAATACGATTCACAAATTTTTCACGATACAAATGTACTGCTTGCCTCAAAGATTGGTGGCTTTCGTCATAAGTTGAAACCATATCGATTCGTTCCTGTACAGTATAACGCATTGTTATCACTTTCACGTTTCGAATTCGAATAATGCAGAAGGAACAACGTACTTATTCTAACCGATTAACCTTCTGTTAACGATCTCAATGATACATACTCTAACATAAACGTACGCTGTTTACTATGAAAAATATTTCAAACATTTATTGTGGGTCGTAAAGGTCAACCCGACGTACACAACGCGTAATCTTTACTGAAACACGTAAATTTTAGATTTCCACATTTTATCCGCTCCAACATGATTATTCTTGCTCAAGGTCATTTCAAGGTCAAGAAGGTGGTATTCACTAAATTCAGTTTTTTATTTTCTACCATGCTATCGTAAAAAAAATATACTATTCCATTTAAAAAAACATCGGTGATCTTTTTAAGTTTCATTAAAAAGCATGACATAAAAATTTTTTTCTTTACCATTATATTTGCCCCCTGCAATAGTGTCACTTTGTCCTCTGAAGTTTTCTGATAGGACTGTAAATACGACAGATATTTAGGTGTTCCCATTTATGTGGGACACCCTGTATATAGCAGTCGCCGAAACAGATTAGAGCACTTTCTTTGCGCACTTAAGTCAAGTGGATTACGTGATTGTACTTTATCTCGCCACCGTGTACGTTATCTAAATACAATCTCTTTCGATTTTTATAAAGTGTTGCATACGCTTTCAAAACCCGAAATCCAACAGCTTGTTTTAAAATAAAAATTTGTCGGCACACCCACACCTATCCCTCACCCTTACCCCCACATACACATAGTAATAGTTCTTATTTTTTTAGAGTTCTCCGAAATGGCACTTCTCACACCATACTGGGGCCTCGACAGCATCCTAATCTTCGCATCCCTTTTTGTCGCTGCATACCTCTACGCGACCAGAAAATTTAAATACTGGGCAGATAGGGGCATCATGGAAATCCCGCCAACCCCGTTCATTGGAAATTTCTCAAAGTGCTTCTTCCTTAAAACACCAGCTTCGGAATTCCTGAAGGATCTGTACGACCAATCCAAAGGATTACCTTATATGGGATTCTACATTTTCGATAAACCTTTCTTCCTGATACGAGATCCAGAACTTATAAAGCACGTGTTGGTGAAAGACTTCAACGTGTTCAATGATAGATATGCTTCGCCAGATGTGACCGATCGACTTGGATACGCAAACGTCTTCTCGATGAAAAATCCGGGTTGGAAGGATCTTAGAGTAAAGCTGTCGCCAATCTTCACGTCCGGAAAACTGAAGAAAATGTTCGACTTGATGCTCGTTGTCGCTGACGATCTAGATCAATTTCTGGAGAAACAAGATTTGGGTTAGTATATATGCTGAACATGTAAGGAGAGTTTGAAATATCACTGAAGAGTTTGAAAAATTAACACGCTTGACTAAAGAAATTATTTCTCGATACTTAAAAATGCATTTCGGCAGCGATAGCTGTCAAAACAGCATTGTTTTCTTGGTATCATCCCTCTAGGAAATATTTGTAAAGAAATATCAAACATTATTTAACGGACAAAAATTCACAAATAGTCAAAAGAAAAATATTCATTTACAGTTACTGTTTGAAGATTTTTTGTTCTCACTGGTATATCACAGAAATTTCTATCAAGGTCACGCATTACATGCTGGGCTAAACAATGATATGTTTCAAAATCTTCAACGAAGATGGTATCAATTGTATACTATAAAAGTTAAAAGCAATTTGTCAACTAGTTTCCCCGGTCTCCCCTACTACTTCATTTCGTCTAACGCTCTAAACACGCTTCAATGGAGAATAAAATAATTTACTGTTACATATGTTAAGTTGTGATGGAAAGTTCACAATAATCAAATTTATCCTACGAAACCCATGATGTCGTTGATAGATCATTTTAAGGCAATGGGTTAAGCAAACTTAACGCAAAGAAGCAATCACAAATACGTGCATCCGTTTTAGGTATCGCAAAGGAAATGGAATTGAAAGATCTTTGCTCAAACCTAATGACGGACATGATTGGTAGCACCGCTTTTGGTTTGCGAGTGAATTCATTGAACGATCCGAAAGCATCGTTCCGCGAGTTTGGCAGAAAAATGTTCGATTACAACATATTTCGTGGCATGGAGTTCCTCATCATATTTTTCATGCCGCATTTAACCAAATACACCGGCGCTAAATTTTTCGGCAAGGAAAGCAGCCTATTCCTTCGGAACGTCTTCTGGAATGTTATCAATCAACGAATTCAGTCAGGAGAGAAACGAAACGATCTCATCGACCTTCTGATCGAACTGAAGCAAAAGCACGAGAGCGAGGGTGATCTTGGTGGATTTAGTAAGTCATTTTCTCAATATTTGACTAATTTTTATTTTCGAAAGATTGAAAAGAGTTGCTGATTTTATTTGGGTGTTACATGAGCCGTTCGTAAGAACGAATTTCTTCATTTGAAATTTTCCTTAATAACCGGACTGAACGAATACTTTTGAATGTCAAACATTGGAAGAGCTTTTAGAAATGAATGTACACTATTTCATCAATATTCTCTACTCTATATTATGCGGAGTTAGCTGATTTGGCACATGAACGGCTCGGATATAAAACCTCCGAATTTCTAAATTTCTATAGAATGGAAATATTACGGAACGTTCTAATTGAGAAATATTATTACATACAGATTCAGCTCTGTAAATTGTATGTACTCTTGGTAACTTCTGTTATTGTTGTCGATGATATTGATTTATGTGCTTGTTTCATTTATATTTTTAGGAAACCTAATTGAATAGCTAGTATAACCCGGTTACTACTATCAATATTAAATAATTATTACACTTGGATTGATTTTCTGAACAAGCTCTTCAAATGATTGTTTAATATTTAACATGATTCGCAGTTTAATGAAGTTCATAATATAATTCACAGTGGAAAGGTTGCTTATGTTTTCATTTAGGGGACTTTTATTATACTTATTAAAAAAGTCCGAAAAAGCAACATTTCTAGGGGTACATGATTTTATATTACTTCAATTCGTTAATATAATTCTTCTATAATTCGTAATTTAATATTTAGTAATTTATACGTTCATTCTGTTACATTTAATTTACTAGTTATAGTATTTTACTCTCAAGCTAAAGTAAATTTAAAATTGTGTGCTTCTTGATATTTTTTTGGGGACTCAATAAATACATAATAATAGAAGTATTTCATTTTATGTTATTATTTTATTGAAGTAGTTTGTTTTGATGTATTTTGACTTTGGAAATTAGCCTTAAAAGAATGATATACAGATGGATGAGGGGATATGTATGGAAGGGTGTAGTATGAATGTTTAACATTAAGGAAAAATGATTGTAAACAAAGTCCCTTTTCATAGCCGAAAGACTGAAAAAATAAACTTATTATTATTAAATACATAATAATAAATATTATCAATATTGGGACTTAATAAATATATAAATAATGATTTTTTTAGAAATGGCTCTATTGATTCACTTTTGCTCTTCACTGTAACCGATTCTTTCTGCTTTACGTTGGTCGAGTATGACATCTATGACAATGTGTAAGTTTGATTGATTATTGTTACAGCATTAAGCGGTGACGATCTAGTGGCACAGGCGGCTGTCTTCTTCACCGCTGGTTTCGAAACTTCATCCATCGCAATGTCCTTCACCCTTTATGAACTCGCATTGAACGAGGACATACAGAAGAATGTGAGGAAAGAAATTGTTGAGGCAGTTGACGAAAATGGTGGAAAAATTACGTACGACATGGTATGTAAAATAAAATGGTCGTATCGCTGGTTTCATTAGAAAAAATAGACTTAACTTGCAGCAGTTATCAAAATTATGCAACCTTCTACGTAGCACACATTCAGGTTTCGTACATTCGCGTAGATGCTATAAAACGAGACAAACTGAACAATTGTCTATCTCATGGAATGATACATTTCAGTATTTTTAGTACTTGAAAAAATTTTCTTGTCTTGTTCGTTACTTCGTCCGCGGTGTATCACCATCGCTCGACTGCTGTCGCGCGCGGCCGTCTGTGCCAATACGCCTCTAGATCGCGTTCTGATTGGTCCGTGTTCTTCGTTAATAACTCCTTAACGAAGCCGAAACGGGGATTTTTGCAAAGGAAAATGTCGCTTCAAATGGTGTCAGGAACCGCCCCTTTCAAGGAAGAACGACATTTTTGGGACATCCTGTATATTTAGGTGGTCACTTTTAGGTGGACCATCCTGTATAAGAGAAAATTAACAGTAGTTTCCAATGATTATAATTCATTAAAATATGTTATACGTTTCCTCCCAAAGAGAGTGCGTTAGAGTACTTATTTATCAAGGATTTATTTTTTTATAATTATTATTAAGTATTTATTAAGGGATAATTCTGGTTTTCGAGGTCGTTTTTGCACTAATCTTTAGCAATTGTTTTCAGAGAAACTATTGAACCTTCCGCATTGAGAATTTGCGCACGTATTTATTGGTATCTGAAATATATGTGTGATTTTTTTGATGTAAAAATAATCAAAATTACATGAGTTATATACCTTTTGATAGAATGTGTGTTGAAAAACATGTGTAGACAGTTAACATGATGCAGGTTTTTCAAATTATTGGAATAAAAAAAAATTAAGTTGTTTAGTAGTCAGTAGACTCCAGGTGTTTATGCACGATAAATATGTAAGAAGTATATAACATTTATGCTCGACAAAATATGGAAATGTGCGTGAAAAATATGCATACACAGGGTGTCCCACCCAACTGAAACAAACTGTACCTCCTAAACGGTTGGGAATAGAAGACGATGTTATAAGTAAAAGTTAAATGGCATCAGACGGTGCATAATATGCAACTAATTTTATGCACTCTTGTGCATCGGCGCATCAGAAAACTGCTACTGCACTTTTTTTTAAAAATGGAAACCTATGTTTTTACTGCACCAATCGATGCAGTTTCTTGTGCTCTATATAAAAGTACTAATATACTTAGAATTAAAGCCTTGATTATTTACAGAATGGAGGCATTTTGCAGTTAAATTACCGAGATTTTAATATTTTTCGGCCTTTAGCATGATAAAAAATAGGAAAAGATTAGTAGATTTTTAAATTTTTGGCTTGTGCGATAACAGGATACGTGCTGATGATTCTCTTTAAATTTCAAGTTAATTGGTAAAGAAGGGCTTGATATATCGTGGTAAATGTTTCGGAAAAAGTGGTTTCGAGCAATACACGTTTAAATATTCAACTATCAATATATCGAGACGTGAGTTGCATTATTCAAACGCCTATAACTTCGTTAATTTTACTAATTCAAACAAATCAATTTGCACGCATATTCTACCACAGTTATACTTAAAGGAAATACAATAAAAATGAATTCGATTTTTTAAAAATGGAAAACCAGAATCTCTCCTTAAGGACTACGTATGGCGCATGTGCGAATAAAACGTGACTTGTCTACAGATCACGACACTGCCATACCTTGATATGGTTGTGTCAGAAACTCTCCGCAAGTATCCACCTCTGGGTTTCCTGGATCGAGTCGCTGCAGCCGATTACAAGGTTCCTAATTCTGATTTAGTGCTGGAAAAAGGCACTCCGGTCTACATGTCTATGCAAGGAATGCATTACGATCCGGAATACTTTCCTGATCCAGAAAAATACGACCCCACAAGATTTAGCGAGGAGAATAAACAGAACATGACATCGTTCACCTACTTCCCCTTCGGTGAGGGACTACACGTTTGCATTGGTTAGTACTCTTTATTATATTGGTATTACTATGTTGTTGAGACTTATTAATCGTCGTTTGCTCAACCATGAAACTAACGAACTGCATAACTAATAACAAATAGAATGTTGCATGAATTTTATGCGTTTCACGTAAGTTGAATCTATGTATTTCGTTCAGAGAAGCGAATAGCGCTGTTAGCAATGGTAGTTATTTAATAATGAAGATTTCACCTTACCTTGTAATCTAGCTAATTTGAGTATTGATAAATTGATATTCAGGGTTTTTGATTTTATGCAATTTAATAGCGCCGGTTACCAGTGATTCTATGGTTGCGTAGGGGAAATACGGAGTGGGGAAGTGGAAAAACCAATCACGTAATTAGTTACGTCATAGATCATTCGTAGCTCAATCTTGATTTTTACCAGAGGTCAAAATAATAGTTACTTTTATAATGTTTTTGAAAAAATCATCAACTGAACATTAATATTTATTTATGTTGATGTCAGTTGTCAATGAATCTCAAAGAAATTTTTCAACAAATAAAATTATTAAAAGATATTAATTTTAAACATTCTGATCACGAATGACTGTTTTAAATATATAAGTTACAAATTTTAAATATAAGTTACAGAACTTCGGTTACCAGTAACTAATATATTGTAATAAACCGGAATTTTTTCAGTTACCGGTAATCATTATAGGTGCCCGGAAGTTTATTACGGTGACCAATAATCATTATTTAAAGATTGAGTTCCTAAAGATTTAAGCAAAATCTCGAAATAGTCATGCAAATACAGTTCGTGAAACAATAGCATATCACGCAGATATGTAGATACACCCTGCATCTGAACATTTTTCAAATTTAAATAGCTCACAAGGAGAGTGCAAGGTCATGAAGTCACCAATTTTGTTGAAACTTTGTACACTTACAGATCTCGTTCTCATGCTAAATATATATGCAATATATGCCATTATAGGGACTTTTAAAGGTATTTATTATCATAGGTTTGTCATTACCAAGTGCTTTTGCGGCGTGGCGGTAGTGTACCGAATGACAGTGAATTCTCCATAATTATCCCAAATATCTGGCCAATAATTGTTCCTGCACTATCCCCACTATCGCGGGGTGTACCCCGTGAGGGGCCAAGAGACCTCGGACGCCGGGAAATGTAACATAGTACGGGACGAGTATGTCGGTGTGAGACCAGAAGAGCACTACTAATCCAATAACAAAACTTCGTTATTTTTCATTATTTTTTATGAGATTTTCACCAACATATTGGTGACTTCTTTTTGTAATGAAAATGATACCAAATATAATATAATTCTGATCATATTTACTTGAAAGACAGCGTATGGAAAAGGAAGAGACGCGGATAGTCGCGGCCGCCGGCACAGTTCAAAGGCCTTCGATTTTCTGCGTCCAAAACTGTTATCCTTCATTACACAAGTAAATATTATCAGAATTATATCATATTTGGTATTATCTTCATTGGAGAAATGCCACGAATATGTTGGCGAAAGTCTCATAAAAATATAATGAAAAATAAAGAAGTTTTGTTATTGGATTAGTGTGGTCTCACACCGATATACTCGACCCGTTTTGTGTTACATTTCTCGGCGACCGAGGCCTCTCGAGCTTCGTCGACCGTCTCTACCTTCAGCAGAGGTCGAAAAATTGTATCTTCCGCACGATAATTGTCCCTGGCCGGACCTGTGTTGTGGAAAATTATCGAAAATTCAGTGTAGTACGCAGCGTTGATCAGGATTCGATTTCTTGTTGATGAACATTGTTTTTTATGTTTTAACTTTCCCTATTTATCTATGCTACTATAATATCATTATTTATTTTGATAATACTGCTCTGCACATGCAAAAATGCATATTTAATCATACATAAAATGATGATAAATTAAAATACTCGTCATTGATCGTGCCTGAAAACAATAGAGCATAACATAAAAATCATGTTAGCCGCGATCATCGTCTAAGAAGACGCACTCTCTCTTATAACCACTTATTAATATTTGTACGAGTGTTAAAAGAAACTGACAAATTGAAAGTTTCATTTTACTAATAATGTAGAATATGGATAATACAAATCGAATATAATACTAGTGTTAATGATATGTTCCGTTTTTCTTACACAACAAGATGAATAATCCAAAAAGCTTCATAATTTATTTAAATTAATCATAGTCCGCTCATTTTCTTGCATTCCGAACCGGGTTCCCCTTAAGAAACCCTTAATTCTAGACTTATTAATACTATCTGTGTTAGACAGTCAGTTAGTTATATATGTTGGTTAGTTATGAAGCTAGTGAAAACTGTGACTTTCTTATACACTAACTTTATGAACGCAGCGTTACTAATTGTAATTTTACTTTACAATCGTATTAATATTAGTTCTTTTCTCTTACAATGTATTATGTTTTAGGGAAACGATTGGGTCTTATGCAATCGAAGCTTGGACTGGCACAGCTCCTGTCCAAATATGAGGTGACACCTTGCGACAATACACCTATACCCGTAGTTATGGACCCAAAGGGACTCACCACCACGCCACTAGGAGGATTATACTTAAATATTCGAAAGATCAGCACATAAGCTTATTAAACCACCTTGATGTCATTTGAACATTTAACAAAAATTTTCGGATTATTTCACCACTTGGTCAATGATTTAATAACTACTTTGACGCTTAAAATGTGTTCTTTATACAATACTGTGAACTGCATACGTGTACTATGCATTACCTTCGTAAAAGATTTTCCACGAAAATATAGATAATAGTACAAGACAGATATATTTGCAAGTAGATACAGTTATAGGAAAGATAAAAGTAAATTTATTTTCATGACAACTTATTTTGTATAACGAATGAAAGGTGAAATGCGCATGTGAAATTGCGTCATATAAAGTATTATGTTATGCCACACAACACATGACACGGAATAATGATAAAAACAAAAATGATACTGATAAAGTGATAAAAAAGGAATTGTGAAGATACAAGAATTTAAGAACTATTAACCTAATTCAAATAATAAAAGGGGCAACACATTTTCATTCCACTGCTGTTTCTTTCAATTGACTTACGACATTTTTATTTTGCATAAAAGATCACACTCCAGTGATCAATATGTATCCGAAAATTTCTTTATTACTATTCTGCGAATCATTATAAAAATTAAAAAATTCATACGTCGATGGCAAGAAATTGAAACCATTAGAGAGTTCATTCTTGCTTTAATAATTTTAATAGATTGTAAATAATATACGTATTTACATTCTTAGATCACTTTAACCATTCTACTGTTTTAAATTGCACCTATCCATTTTTTCCCTAAATGCATACAATTCATAGTCTAACTATAATATTCACACCATTGCGATATTTCACATAGTTTCGACCAACATGAAAAAATGTACGCGTTTGTGTCACCAATTAAATGAACCTTTTAATGCAAAACTAGTGTAAATTAACATTTTTCTGTTTGGTGTGACACCACATCTGACGGGTTTAATCGTCGTTAAATAAAATAATGGTAATATAATTTTAGCCGGGTTTACATAAGACAAACCTAACATACGTTGATTTTATTAAGTTTCATAAAACTCTTATCAGTAATTATTGCGAAAGGGTCACTATACTCCGATTTTAATGAAATTTAAATATGTTACATATTTCGATATTTTCAACAACTTTTTCCTTTTCCAATATAGGGGGGTCGCTTTTGGTTCTCGAAATATTCGCAAAAAACTATTGCTAATACTGTATTGAATTTTCCGTATTGTTGCACGCTCCGTGGCAACGTAAGTCTGCTCCGGTGCGGCGTCTGTTTACTTTTCTTTGTAAACAAGTTGTGCGGATAAGAGAAAAAACAGGGTTTCACTCTATATAGGGTGAGTTTTCAATTTTGAAAGCTACTCCTGAATTTTCGTATACGTGGTCGGTTCTGACAGCCGGAACTCTTCGCCTCCTCCGCGACCTAACCACAACTCATTCTATTTGCATAATCTTTGCATTGTAGCTGTCATCCAGAATATGATCTATTAATGGAAAAATCATGTGAATAGAATGAGTTGTGGTTAGGTCGTGGAGGGGGTGAAGCGGGCCGGCCGTCCGGAAAATCCAAGAGAGAAAATTCAATACAGTATTAGCAATAGTTTTTTGGGAATATCTCGAAAACTAAATGCGACCCCCTATAATGGAAAAGGAAAAAGTTGTTCAAAATGTGTTGCTGCATAACATATTTAAATTTCATCAAAATCGGAGTATAGTGACCCTTTCGCAATAGTAGACCCTTTCCCCTCTTATCCAAATCCTCAGTATCCAATGATTAACTGTTCCGACTTGCACCATTTTTGTCAGTCCTCGACAGTATCACTGCGACAACTAGAATCACATTAAAAACGTCCTTTCTGCATTCGAAGTTCGATCAGGTTGAAGTAGAAACGACGAACTACACTGGATTTAATTCAAATTTTTATTTTTTTGTATTTTGCACATTTTCTTGTACAATAAATCCATAAAGATCCGCAGTCGAGTGATTACATGAGAACGACAGCTGACATACATCCTTGACCATATTTGTGGACCACTTTTTTTTTGTCACGCATATAATAACTATACAATGTCGTGGTAGTAACTCGCCCGCGAGCTTAGCAAGCATTCTGCGTCCATCGTTTCATGATTCTTCTTACCGCCAGACAAATATACATTACACGTAAACTAATTGTTTTGCTCGTGGGTCATTCCATGCCATTCGATCACTTTTTTAAGTCCCCAACTGAGATTTTGTTCTGAATGAAATATGTTATAGTCCATGTGAAATTAGGGAGGGAGGTTATGTCATTATTTTGCGCATTGAGAATTTGTTTAGAAATTATAGGCCTTCGAAGTTTGCAATTTTTGCCCATTTTGGCGAAAATATGCTTCACTTATGAATTTTTAATTCAGGAACTGTTTGTCCGATTGAGCTATCTTTTTTTGTTTTATTCATAAAGGATTAGGCTATTATAAAATAATTGTTTCAACTTCGATAATTAACTTTTTAATATTGAAAAGTGTAAACAATTTTTTTGCATTTTTTTCGGTGAGGGCCATAAGTTTTAAAAATTTTGAAAAACATATGTTTATACTCTCTGAAGTGTCACCGTCAAAACGAGCCGTTGAAAAAGATGGGAAATTAACAATTGGCGTCACAATGAGCTGAAAAACGGCGCGCTGTACCTTCGTTTCAGGCAGGCGAGTCGTGCGCCCCGCTATTATGGCCGGTTGTCTGTACCGCTGGTCTCAAAGCAATGCCAGCAGACCTCGTATCCGACTAAATGGCCCTATTTATACCTCGAGAACTATATTAATAACCAATCTTAGTCAACGACACCTTTTTAATCGTAACTTCATTTTAGATGTTAGTTTCTCTACTAATTGAATATGTTCTACAAAAAAGGTATCCTTGCTCAATGGAAACCACGAGAAGGTGGTGGTTTTATAAGGTCATTTAGTCATATACGAGAACTGCTGATATTGCTTTGAGACCAGCGGTACAGATTACAAATTATTTTATAATAGCTATAATACAATACTTTATGAATAAATAAAAAAACGATTAGCTCAATCGAACACAGCTCCTGAAATAAAAATTCATAAGTGAAGCCCATTTTCGTCAAAATGGGCAAAAATTGCAAACTTTGAAGGCCTGTAATTTTGAAACAAATTCTCAACCGGCAAAATGATGACTTAATCCCCCCCCCTAATTTCACATGGATTACAGCATGCTTCATTTAGAACAAAATCACCGATGGTGACGTCAAAAAGTGACCGATTTGGCATGGAAGAACCCTCGTGCGATTCGTACATCGCAACTTGTTCTTCATATTACAGTAACTGTAGGTCGTTAGTTTTCTTACTTGATCTCTTAAAAAAGGGGATCGAATGGACGATGAGACCGGAAACATGACGATGACGCGGGAAAGGAACTCGAACCGAAGGTGAATACATGTACAGTGAGCCCCGAAAGTATTTAAACGCCCTTTAAATCAGAATTAGTGTTTTAAAATTGAACCATACGACTTGATTTTGTTGGGGCAATAAGAAACATTGATTCATTAACACGTTCAGCGCCCACTCCACAATCATAAAAATTACACAAAATCAAAGCAATATATTTAATAAAACAAAAACTAAGAAGTTTAGTTTTGTGATATTAATTACTGTTTCAAACCTCTTCTATTCCTCAGATCGTAAGGAAATTTTGTACACTTAATCTCCAACGTAAAAATTGATTTTCAATTCTGTATAAATAATTCCGTCACCCAGATATGGGTGACTAAAAATATTGTAATTGATAGGAATTACACGAAAAAATAAAAGAGGAATTTTTAAAACTTTTGCATTTAAGTTCGTAATGAAAATTTTAACCATATGTTTCGTAGATCTATGTTAGTTATACACATGTTGAAAATTTCATTGAAGTCGGTTGACAAAGAAGAATACGACACGCATCGCAAGATTTAAGAATCTGTGAATTCTTAAGCTGAAAGTGACCAAAAGTCGTGAAAAACTACGACTTTCTAGTTTCTACGATTACTATGTAATTCTTACCAATTGAAATTTGTTCAAAATCTTATTTGCACTTCATTTAGTAAAGCAATGCTTTTAATTGCTCAAAAATAGTCAAGTGGATTGATCTAATTTTAAAAGGTATTCTGATACAAAGGGCGTTCGAATACTTTCGTGGTACACTGTAGTAGTGCACGCTTAAACGTCCTTTCTATTGCACATTTAAGTGTCCGTACCTATCTCCCCTAATTAAAAAAAACTGCGACCTCCTACATAGCTTCGAGCGGGCCGATTGAAACTTAATACGTGTGACGGTATCTCACTCACACACATCCCCTGTCCTTCCTTCGGTTGAATTCGCGAAACCTACCTTCCCCACTTAAGCGTCCGCGTTCGGTCCCGACTGTGGACGTTTAATCGTGCATTACTGTAGTTCGCGGGGAAGTCTCGAGTCCGGACGCTGCCACGGCGTTCATAGTCGCGTTCATAAGTTACATCCACACTGAAGCAACAACGGGACTTCTAGTTGATGTTGCGTATATCTTGAAAAAATCGCCACTTTTACCGAATAGAAGTAAAAGAAGGCAACAAGAGGCGACAAGTAGTCGCTCGATGTTCCTTCAGCATGGAGAGAGCTTTACGTTTGTAGGAGAATAGGGGTAATCTATTACGGTTCCACGTAATTGACGAGTATAATTGGGACACGAGGACTACCCCCGGCGCATTTAAACGACGAAATTGACGAGTAGAAACGCAACACGCTGCGGCATCGTTGTACCGTTCGAGTTCCGTATCATCTTCGATCTTGACTCCTTCGAGTACCGAGTCACTTGATCGGGACTTACCATCGTGGGACTTGCGGCGATCAACGTGTTGCTCGGTCCTGTTATATCGGTGATTGGAAAGTACGATTGTCGGCACAGCTGGTCCGAAAGATTTAGGAAAATCGCCTCAGTAATACATCTGATAGATAATCGGTTTTACTGTCTAGGAGGAGACAAATAAATATTGACAAAGGTCAGGCACAGATAGCGAGCGATAGAACAAAAGGAGTGTTTGACTTTAATCGACGACTTCGAGAGTCGAACTCGATTCGGTCGTCGAGCACGTCTGCTTCTTATTTTTGAAGTTGATTAGACGAGCCCGTTTTAACGTCACGTTTGTCCGTCGACGTACGACCAAACACTTTTTCCTTTCGTACCGCCAGAAGTTTAATAATTTATATTATAGCGTGTATACAACGTTATTATGGTTCGACGAAGTACACCGGCTCGATAACATCGTTGAGTCTCTCGCATTCGTCGATCCTTTCTTTGATTCTCCACACGTTTTAGAATTCACGTGGAGCTTGCACGAGCCGAACGTTCGCTTTTCCTTACTTTTTATTCACTTTAGTTTATTGTTACGGATGGCGCGGCGAGATTACGTATCTAACGCAGGAAGGGTCGCAGTGAAAATCATTTGCGCAAATCTCGAGCACCGAGGGAAGAGATTTCTAATGGAAACATTCTACAAAATTTAAATAACCCGCAGTTTAAGAATTTTTGACGATTCAAGAATGGAAAGGTGATATGGGTAATAAAGAATGTATTATGCGACGAATGGTTTCTCGGGTAACAGTGTTAACGAATGAAACGCGTAGCATGCAGTTTAGTAACCGTCTAGCAAGTCACTTTGTAATCGCATAATGAAAATATACTAAACGAACAGTTTGAAAACATTTAGTTTTATTACATGGACATGAAAAATGTAAAAATAAAATAAATTATGACTAATTTTGAGCAGGCAGACGAAATTGTTATTGAACACACATGAACATAAGGTAGCACGGAGTCTTCCTCTATTTAAAACTTTGCAGCACTGACTGTACATAAAACTGGTTGGGCGTTTAACAAGTTATCCGCAAATGTAGAGATGACGAATAAAAATGCACAATGAAACATTGATTCTGTGATTTGAATAAAATATATTTTTTTCGTAGACATTCCATCATCTACCGCGAATATTAAAAATTATATTTCTAACCTCATCTCTCCTTGCAAACAATTCTCGCAAGGTCGCGCAACGTCGCGATTTAAAGAAATGCAGTGGACATTTTCTAGTTCGAATCGTTTTCTTCCACTACCATTGCGTTTTACCTCTGTCGGAATTCCCTTGATTCGCTGTTTACGTATGCTAACTATTGTGCTTGGATAGTTTGTTTCGCGCTCGTTTATTACTTCGAGTCTCTTCCCACAGAGTCGAAGTGAAATATCAAACAATTGTTTACGCAGAACGCAGAGGGTCGCTCAGTTCGTGCGAATTGCAAACGTGTGCGGGTTCTTTCTTTCCGTTCTACGGTCGCCGTAGAAACCGAAGAGAGTGCCCAAAAAAACGAGTTTCTTGGGTGCTGAAGACAATAACGTAAGACTAGAGTTCAACAATACATGCGGTTTTTAATCGCCGTACAGACACACTGGTTGGAGTATAAAAATATAAACATCTAAAAATAATAAATGAAAGCGAGACGCCGTTAGAGAACTAATCGTGTTCAAGATTGAGAAACACATGCGTAATGGCGCGCTGTGGACGAACTAGTCACGCGGTTTCCGTTCTCCACGAGGGAAGACCCTGTTAGGCTGTGCACGTGTGTATTTTCGCGGTCGATCTCTTCTTTAAAACGTAGTCACGTGTCCCGGACTTGGAGCTGACTTTGTCGATCTATTAAAAATTTAGCTTCTTTAAAGACAAACGAAGAGAACGAACGGAGACTCGGGAAATATTGTGAATGGAACTTAAGGGGGCATTCCCCAACTTTGGGCAATATTCAACACTATCACGACCGATGACACACAACCCCAATGTTACTTTCATTTGTTATATTCAGATACTTAAAATTATACAAGTCAGGTTTTTTAAATTCTAAGCAAAAATAGAGCTAGTCATTGATAAAAAGTTACTCACAAAGCAGTCCTCACAGCGCTACTATTAACTTTCTGTAAAAATGGATAACTCCTTGTTCATAGTATCCATTTTTGGCACTGATATGTTTATCCCAGATTCGTAAATTGAATCTGACTAGCTGCAATCCATTTTAAGATTATGAAGTAAAATATAAAAATCTAATAGAAACATATTTAAAAAGAATCTATTATTTTTCACGGATTCATTTAACTCCATTCCATTGTTTCAGACAGTAATTTAAAAGTTTAATGATGATACAATCATATTTAAAATGAATTTATATCTTGATTTGATCGACACAGACACAATTAATTCAAACGGAATCTATGTTTTGATCATTTCATAGATACATTTAATCCATGTTTAAAAGGAATCTGTGGTTTGATTATTTCACAGATACATATGTACATTTAATCCCATTTATTTCAAACAGCAATTTAAAACATCGATAAAAATAGATTCAAAGGGTAAAGCAACAGATTTTTATATTCGACAATTGTTTGACTTAGTGAGAATACCCCGTTAAGAAAAATCCATAAGCATCGTTACTAGAAGGTAGAATCGTTTCATCAACGCGTGTCACACGAATTACTATTGACTCTCGATCAGAGGAAGACACATTGTCACGAGCAAACACCATTTATTTCAACATCCATCTAAATTTCTGACAGATCAACGAAATCGTTGTCCAACACGTTTTCTATCGGTGTTCACGGTTAATTCGTCTCTTGCCTCGAGGTGTTCACGATATACGAAAAAATTTCACCCGTACTGTTCTCATTACCTTTTATCCTTTTATATTGTTTTAGATGTTCAATTGCAACTAGACACGAGATGTCCGTCTCGAAATCCATTCCATTTCCTATCTATCTACGCGCTTAACGCTCCTCCTGTATCGTATAGATTCGATCTTCTTTATATTTTCTTTTTCTTATATGTCTATATATTTATATACGTACGCATCCGTCTCGATCAGTTCAATATTTTTTTTTCATGTCTTTGTATACATTGCATCTTGTATATATTTTTATATATATATGTATATAGATATACGCATATAGAATAATATATAATATATATGTATATACATATATATAGCTTTTTCTTTATGTATATATGTATAATAACGAACAACATTAATGATTAGGCTAATCTTTTAATTGGACAATAAATAAAACAGTTTATATACCGCGCATCATTCTCTCTCTATCTCTTTTTCACTTCCTCTCTCCCTTGCCACCCTCCACAAGCCAAGTGCATTTTTCTCTCCGACTTTTCCGTTCACGTTTTCGTCCTTTGCGTCAACGTGCGAATCTCGTCGTTTGCAATTGTGCTATTTCACTCCCTGCCGACATTTCCCACCCTATGCTTTCAAAACGGAGATCGATATTTAGGAGCAATATACATGTATATTTGGTATTTGCCATCTGTTTGACAGGTCGGCTTCGACACGAATGCTAATTAGACTCACACACTTCTCTGGCTACATTTGGAAACAGCTAATCGACTTACTACACGAACGTACTAAGACATTTTTTGAAATTGCGTTTGATCCTCGTTTACAACATGTTACTTTGCTTCGCCGTCTTCTTCTCTTAATCTCTCTCGCAGCCACACACATACATAATCACACTCAATCATTTCTTTTCTTCCATTGTCTCTATCACACTCGCATATAAACAGAAACATACGTTCTTCCTCTCTCTCGATATCCTCCTCTTCCTCCGCTATTATTTTACAGGCCGTTTTCGACGTGGCGAAGCGATCGAGCGCATCGTGCGAAATTTTCATACGCGTTTTTCATCATTTTCGCGCAAGGCGATCGAGTCTTCTCCAGTCTGGCGTAGAAAAAAAAAGACACTCGACCGGTAACACAGGAGAATTCATAAGGAAGTTTTCCGTGAGGACATGTTTCTTATCGGAATGCAGATTCTATTGGACAGAAGATTGTCACGGCTCCGTAATCCTTGGCGGGCTTGACCGGCCGGGTCGTGATGCATAAACCCGAGATGAATTCGTGAGAACTTCGTCGGAATCCAGTTTTTTTCGAATAAACGTGTACCGTGCGAGATCGAGTTAAATAACAAATTCCGAAACTAACAGACACCGTCTGGAACGTAGTCGATCCACATCACGAGTAAATTGCCGGAAGACCACGGATCCTCGAATGTCGCTCTTGGCTCGCCCGATGCTCTGATATCTTAGCTACCCGTCGACCTCTCTCTCTTTCTCCCTCTTTCTCTCTCTTTCTTTGGCTCCGTCTGCCTCTTCCGATCTGATTCGATTTTCCCTCGAAATTAATACGGAAAAGAAACAGTAGCTTCATCGAGGACTGACGACCGATATGAACGCGTTAACCGCTGCAACAAAAGAAATTCTCAGCCAGCCACCTGTGCAGGCCCGACAATTGTTTCTCGGATGAGTCCTCGGCGACCAGGCCGTATCACTTGATCTCTTCCCGGCTAAGCGAACGCGGAGGATGCGAAGACAACGAAGCCTCTGTCACCTGTCTCTTCGGCCGGAAGCTCGCCGTCAGAGTGGATATCCAACCACTCGTTGACTGTGAATTTTGATCATGCAAGGAGTCGCTGTTGCTGTTGCTCCTCGTACTGTCCACGCTCATGCCGGACTTGAACCGCGACAGCAGGCCCGGGGACGCCTTCTTTGTGGATGCCGGCGAAGAGAAAATTGGCTTTTTCCGGGACTTGGTTGAGTCCTTGCGCAGCATCGAATCGAGGCTACCAGCGAGAGGACGCTCCTCCGCTTTCTTTGGCTCCAACGATCCGAGCATCACCGCTTCAGTCTGTTTCGCCATCTTCGATATGTCCTCCATGCTAGCGGAGCTTCTTCGTATCTCCACCTTGGCTATGTCGCTCTGCAACTCCTCTCCGGACCCGTGTTCAGTCTTGACAACGATCTCTGGCTTCGGCTGGTTTTTCGCTCGCACGTTGATTTCCCCGAACTCGATATCCACGCTCTTCTGCTCCTTCACTTCCTTGAGGCTCTGCGATTTACCTTCAGGATTCGAAAAGTTTCGCCGGTGTTTCGCTAATGAGATCTCCGCCATCGCACTCGGTAACGTCTCCAATGAGGTCGACGATCTCTTCTCCTTCGCGAACACCGTCCTCCAGCTTTTGTTCTTGCAATCCGCGGACTTCCGGACCTTTGGCAGAGTCATCGCTCTCTTGTCCACCGATCGCAGCTCGACCACCGTCGCTATAGCCTTCACTTCTTTGGCCGTGGGTTTCGCGAGGTTGCAACGCTTGCAGACCGATAACGAGTTATTGTGTCTAGACGATGTGGTCGGCGTGGACGCGTGGCTCACCGAGTTGCTTTTGTTCAGCGACTTTGTGACGTGCTTCGTCGGCTTTGGCGTAGGAGAGTCCCTCGGCTCGAAGCTGATGTTCAGCTTGTCCGTGAAATTTCTTAGCCGAGAGAGGATAGACTTGTGACTATTGGATCCGGTTTTGTCATCGCAGCAGCATCGCAGTACTATCGATTCTCTTTGAACTTCTTTGCGACTAGACCTGACCTCCTGATCATTCTCCACCGGAGTACTCGGTTTCTTTAAGTTGTTTCGTTGCGGCTGGGCCACCACAGTCCCGTTCCCCTCGACCAACCTTCCCTCGCTTATCTTCGTGTCCATCTGGACCACGTCCTCCTCCCTGACCAGCTCCTCTTGGATCCTCGTTTCCTCCGCTGACCTCGCGCTCACCGGAGAACTCAGGTTGCTACCAAGATTCTCCCCTCTACTCCGTCTTCTTTCGTGCTCTCTGACTGCCCTGACCAGGTCGTGATTATGATAATCCAGAGATGATTTCTCGCGACTACCCTTCCGGCTACCGGGGTAGCTTTTCCTACCTGTTGCCGAGCCTGATAAGGTGCCTTCCGTCGAGATCTTGAATTTTAACGTCTGCTCGCTGATCTCAACCTCCGTTGCTGTTTCCGGATCAGAGCTCTCGATGTTCTCAGCGTCCTCACCCGTCAGGTTCTCTGTGATGTCCTCGTCGGTGGATCGTGATCTCGAGTGAACTGTACCAACCGAGCGCTTCGAGCGCATGCTGTGCGATGAAACTGATTTCACCACAGTTGATGAGCCCGTACCACTAGGTGTTGTGGCCGTAGGTGTCGATTCGCCTCCGTCTGCTACGCTTTTTCGATGGTGGCGCTCGTCCTTCGCCGCCTCGTTCAGTCTGCGATAGTATTCCAGTGCCTCTCTCGCTGGTTGGACTATTAGACTCTGCAAAAAAAAGTGTTTCCCCACGATATTACCTGTCTCGAAACATAATCGATTTATAATAATTAGACTGCGGATATTTTAGGGAAAATAAAAATTGTTTGCATCAATTACAAGATACAGTCCTCGAAATTACCATAATTGCATATATCATTTCTTCGTAATTTTAATTCATTTCTAAGAAGACAAATACGATCTAATTATCCCTGTTATTATATATTAAGTTGACCACAAATACATCTGAATAGTTTCAAAATGGAATATTTCTTTTTAAGTGATTCGATCAAAATTTATGAAGGAATCAATTGTAATCAAGGTAATAAAAACACATCTAACTATCCTAATCGGTGACAACTACAAATCCAATCGATATCAATCAAAAACACATGAAATTTTTAGTGGTGTGTCGGCTACCTCCTACGCTCGTCACCAGATGGACAGACTGACAAGACAACGCCTTTCCCGCTAGTACCTGATCGAAAATAGATTTCGACGAGAAAACACCGAAAATGTAAGTCTTTTAATCCTTTTTGACAGGTTATAGCGCTGCCATATTGGTATATTTGCTAGGTGGTACACGTAAGATCGGCTAGTACCAAGCAGATACGTTAGATGGCAGCACAAGCACGTACGTAATAATATCACATGTGCGAAATCAAAATGCGGAACATTGTAAGCGTGGCCGGGGCGGCCTAATGGCCGGCCCTCTCCGCTCCCGCGACGATCTAACCCCAAACCAAGTTGGACTATACCTTCTTTTTGAGATCCTACCACCCAGCGAATATACTAATGTGACGACACTTTAATTTGTGAAAAACACTTGAAATTGATTATGTTTACACGCGTATAACTTCTAAACCAGTGAATTCCGATCTAGCGCATGCGCTCAATACTACTTAGCCGATGCGCTGAACACCCACCATCTATCCAGCGGATGCACTCAACAGCCCTACTTCTACCACCCAACGAATATCCAATATGGCGACTCTCTAACCTGTCAAAAATGCTTACATTTTCATAATGTTCTCATCGATATCAACAGGATTACATAAAGAAAAGTTAAAAAAGAGTTCAAGAAAGTTAAAAACATCTGGTCCTCCAAAAGAAAGAACAGCCAACTCGCCGGTTACGCGTGCTCTTTGATAGGAATCGACCGACGCGTCTGATCATGGCCAACCAATTCTGCGTATCGTAAATGCTAAAGCATACGAATAATCGCAGCTTTACTGTACTGTTATGTGCGGCCCTGGAAAGCTAATACCGCTGCGTCAACTTCCGGCCGCCCGATCGCGCTCGATGCATGGATCATGGAATCTTCCACGATGCACCCGGCACTAATATCTTGCTGACCCAACGCGACCCCACCCCTGATTTTTGTATTAACCAGTTAATATAAAATCGCCATTCAATCGTCGAGAGCGGCCATTCTTGTTCGATTCTGTAAAGACACGGCGCACCGCTGCGACGTCTATTTAAAATAAAATCTATATACGTGTTGCCCATTATTCTCGACTTTTGTCTCTGGCCCTTGAGCCTCTGTGTGCGGATCCCGGACCATATTTCCTCGGAAGCACCGTCGATTCCTGCGAGGAATCTTCACGCTTCCAACACCTTACTCAACTGAAGAGCCGCGGCATAACAGTACACTTGCACAAACATCACATATTAGTCGTTCATCAATTCAACGAATTTTGAAACGGCAAAAGTATCATCCATATCACGTGGTTTTATCACAAGAGCTTTCGATAGCAGATTACGATCACCGCGTAAGATTTTGTGAGTGGCTGCAGGTTGTTGTGGAAAATGACTTTTTGTGCAAAATACTTTTTTCCGATGAGGCCACTTCTATGAATTCAGGGCATGTAAATAGACATAATCTGCATTATTGGGCCGTGGAAAACCCAAATTGGATGCGATGTGTTCCCTTTCAACATCGATGGTCTTTAAATGTTTGGTGTGGCCTAATAGGAGATTTTGTTATTGGACCTTATTTTTTTCAAGAAACTGTAACTTGAATCTGCAAGTTATTGTGATTTATTAAAAAATCATTTGCCTGCGCTTTTGGAAGATGTGCCACTGCACGTTAGAAGAGAAATGTAGTTCCAACAAGACGGCGCTCCTCCACATTTTGCAATCATCACCAGGCAATTTTTGAACGAAAAATTTCGGAACAAATGGATAGGTCGTGGGGAACCTCATCAATGGCCTCCTCGATCCCCCGATCTAACACCATTAGATTTTTTCTTATGGGGATATGTAAAGTTATGTTTGAACCACCGACGACAAAAGAGGATATGAAACAAAGAATACGTGACGCTTGCGCTTCAGTGACTCCCGAAATGTTAAAAAATGTTAGAACAACTTTGATGTTTCGAGTAAATAAATGTTTACAAGCCCGTGGTGGACATTTTGAACATTTAATTTAAAGTACATTTTATTTCTTCACGAATAAGCAAAGGACTCAAGCGCGTATAATTCCATAACGCTATTTCCGAGCGCTTCAAGTACCTACAACTCGAAACTTCAAACTGTTATATCTCATCATGGAAGTATCTGACAAAAAAATGTTTCAGACAAAATTGACTTGTTTTTTTCAGTAGAATCTAAATATGTAACATTTTATAGGAGGTTCCATTTAAAATTACAAAGGTACCTCCCCTCCCCCGTTAAAGGGGAAGGGAGGCTACTTCACGTTTATGTAGTCAGAAAGGCCCTCCAGTTCCATTCAATTTAAGACTAAGAACTTTAAAATCGATGGCATAGTTTTCGAGATATTGAGCTGTTCAGAGTTATGTGGGCCACCCTATATATTTCATAAGAACGCAGAGTTGAATCTCGAGTATCGTGATAACTCGCTCGCCCGAGATTGTCCGATTCTTGTTGAACCCGCCCGACGAAGTCCGAGTCACTCTTTTCGGGCAGCCCGAAACTCTCGGGTAGCCTGTACAGTATAACGCATTGTTATCACTTTCACGTTTCGAATTCGAATAATGCAGAATTAACAACGTACTTATTCTAACCGATTAACCTTCTGTTAACGATCTCAATGATACATACTCTAACATAAACGTACGCTGTTTACTATGAAAAATATTTCAAACATTTATTGTGGGTCGTAAAGGTCAACCCGACGTACACAACGCGTAATTTTTACTGAAACACGTAAATTTTAAACTTCCACATTTTATCCGCTCCAACATGATTATTGTTGCTCAAGGTCATTTCAAGGTCAAGAAGGTGGTATTCACTAAATTCAGTTTTTTATTGTCTACCATGCTATCGTAAAAAAAATAGACTATTCCATTTAAAAAACATCGGTGACCTTGAAATTTCATTAAAAAACACGACATAAAAAATTTTTTTCTTTACCATTATATTTGCCACCTGCAATAGTGTCACTTTGTCCTCTGAAGTTTTCTGATAGGACTGTAAATACGACAGATATTTATGTGGGACACTCTGTATAGAATGCTGATACAACTATATAAACGTGCGACTCGTTTTCCCAGTATCTAGTTAGTGAAGTGCCGTCAAAGGTACGTGAATGTGCGACGGCTTCTCCTCTTCAGCACAACATCGGGTAGATCTTTTGATACGTTAATTACTGGACACCGGTAACAAATAGTAAATATCTCACATTACATCTCTTATTTTATTCTAATTTAGAAATAAATTGGAACCTCAATATAACAGACTAATTCCGATAAAAGTCGGATATAAAAAGAACTTATGATAAAGTATCTAGTTATGATTAGACAGCGGATCTTTATGCAAAATAAAAATGTTGGGCATCAATTGCGAACAACAAATAAAATGTTCAATCTATTATTAATAATTTTAGTAAGTTGAAAATAATATATTAACGTTTTTAAATGCTCTTAATCTTTTCAGTATATTAAATTGTACCTAATTACCCATTCTTACCAAAAATGCATAAAATCCGCAATCTCGTCATAATAAGGAAAGTATTCAGTTATAATCAGACTGCCGATTTTTATGCAAAATAAGAATTGTCTGTATTAATTGCAAGCTATAGAAACTACATAGACATATATTGCTTTCCATAATAATTTTAAGGTGTCAAAGATAATAAAAGAGCATTTTTAATTGTTCAAATGTTTTCACTGTTTGCATTTGATCCACTCATTTTTATCATAAATGCAGAAAATCCGCAGTCTAGTTATAATATACTGAACTAAAGTATTTAATCAAACGTAGTATTTTCGTCAACAGAGTCCAGTGGAATCAACGACATAAAGATAAAATCACACTTCACTTTGTATTTAAATACTTACAATGTATATTCACTAGGGTGGCTCTTATTTATTATTACTGTTATTATTGCTTTATTTCAGCCTTACAGCTGAGAAATGTGACTTTGTTTACAGATCTATCTTATTCACACATTCGGTTCATACCTTCTCTCACTCTCGCTGTCGCACTCATTCCTACTCTGACCTTCTTTTTTTCGTGGGGAAATGCATTACGCATACCCCCCCCCCCTTCTGGGGAAGGGATGGGGTTATGCGAGACTCCTCCCAGTCAAGGCCATGGGACTACTCGCTAAAACCCTACGGTGGCCTCCCTGAGCTAATTGAGAGGTGGTCGGCATCTCGAAATCGAACGCAACCGACCACCCCCACCCTTAAAATTTTTTTGCATCGATTACAAGAAGTAAAAACCGTACATTAACATTTCTTGTTTATAATACATATCTAAACCTAAACTTGATTTTCCCGAAAACGTAGCGTCAAACGAAAAAATCTTATTCCTTTTTTTGACTTATTTTTACATGTAGTATCACCCCCTGTTCAGTTGTACCAACCGTCCAACCACGCCCTACATGTATTAGCAGTTTTAATATCACATTGAAAAATTTTCAGAGATGACAGCGGGATTTGAAAACTCACGTCCACAGTGCTTGCAGTCGCGCGCTCTATCCACTGAGCCACTGCGCTCCCGTGTTCCTACTCTGACCTACTCTATCTTAACCTAATTATTGCACTCTTTCCTATTCTCTAACATTTGTCTTTAGGTTGGTAGATTTATGCTTTCTTTTCTCTCTTTCTCCTGTCTCTCAAGCCACGCTTCAACATTACTGTCTTTCCTCCCTCTCACTAAATCCTCAATCCTGATCTTTTCCTCCATTACCCTGCATTCTCTTGTTAAGCGTTCCAGACTTCCATACTTGTCCTCGCAGACGTTGCATCTTCTTTTCACGTCTTCTAGCCTTTACCCTCCTTGCTTAAATATTCTGGTAACTCTGCCATTCTTGTAAACTTGTACCTCTCGTTGTATTTTGACCGCTCTATCCTTGTACGTTGCTTTTGTCGTTTTACCTCAACGTCTCTCTCCCTTAACCTCTCCGTTACCTCTCTCTCTCTTGCCTTCTCATCTCTTCCAACCCTGCTTGGCTCCATCCCTTTCTCTTTAGAAATTTCTCCCATTCTTTCCCGCTTTTGCCCTGCACATTTCCTGATTCCTTTTGGGTGGTTCTTATTTACTCTTGAAGAAAATTTTTTTACATTAAATACATTCGGCGAATGTAAATACATTCTTGCTTTGTTCCATACCCGATAACTCATGTAAACGCCAACGCATTATGATTACTAAGCCGTAGACACATCATCCAAAACATCTGAGTCACTAGGACGAAGCAAACCTTAGACCTTTTCTCTTTACGTCATTCTTTCCACTGCACACCTTTTCCCACTCCCTTCCACATTTTCCTTTCCAAAACCTATTATACGGGGTGTCCCACACAAATGGGAACACCTAAATATCTGTCGTATTTACAGTCCTATCAGAAAACTTCAGAAGACAAAGTGACACTATTGCAGGGGGCAAATATAATGGTAAAGAAAAAATTTTTTATGTCGTGTTTTTTAATGAAATTTCAAGGTCACCGATGTTTCTTTAAATGGAATAGTATTTTTTTTTACGATAGCATGGTAGACAATAAAAAACTGAATTTAGTGGATACCACCTTTTTGACCTTGAAATGACCTTGAGCAAGAATAATCATGTTGGAGCGGATAAAATGTGGAAGTTTAAAACTTACGTGTTTCAGCAAAGATTACGCGTTGTTTACGGCGGGTTGACCTTAACATATAATAATAAATGTTCGAAATGTTGACCACCCTCATTTATGCAATATTGCAATCTTGCATTAAATGATCTGTAGGCATTGTCGATTTCCTGAGACGTAATTGAAGCACATGCTGCAGTAACCCTTTGCCGCATATCCTTTGGCGTTGTTTGTTTATCTTTGTACACAATACGTTTTATCTTGCCCCATAGATAAAAGTTCAATGGTGTCAAATCCGGAGAACGGGCTGGCCATGGAATTGTTCTTCGTCGCCCAATCCAGCGTCCAGGTTATTTCGTATTTAGCACCGTTCTAGTAACTTTAGAATAATGCGCTGGACAACCATCATATTGAAACCATATGCGCTCCCGATCGAATAACGTAATTTCTTCTAAAAGGCCCGACAAATCCTGCCGTAAAAATGCAGCATACTTTATACCAGTAAGAGTTCCTTGTATAAAGTACGGGCCTATTATTTTACTGCATAAAATTCCGCACTATACGTTAACGGTTCACGGTCTTTGCTTTTCTACTCCTCTTAACCATCGTGGATTCTCAGCTGACCAGATGTGCATATTGTGCAAATTTACTTGCCCATGATTGGTAAAGGATGCCTCATCCGTAAAAAGAACTTTGTGAAAAAAGTATTGTCCACTTCGAATTGAGATTGTGCCCACTGGCAGAACTGGACACGATTAAAATAGTCGGTGGCAGACAATTCCTGATGTAAACTCAAGTGATATGGGTGAAACTTTTCTATTTGCAGTATTCGTGAAATACTACTTCTGCTAATACCGGACTCTTGTTCGAGTTGTCGCAAACTTACATGAAGATCATTAGATACTGCAGCTAGGATATTAATTCTATTTACTTCGTGCGTTACAATTCTTTGTTTATTACGATTTTTAGAACTCACACTACCGGTATTTTTAAATTGTTTTACCATAACGGGAAATGCGTGTAACGAAGGACAAATACGATTCACAAATTTTTCACGATACAAATGTACTGCTTGCCTCAAAGATTGGTGGCTTTCGTCATAAGTTGAAACCATATCGATTCGTTCCTGTACAGTATAACGCATTGTTATCACTTTCACGTTTCGAATTCGAATAATGCAGAATTAACAACGTACTTATTCTAACCGATTAACCTTCTGTTAACGATCTCAATGATACATACTCTAACATAAACGTACGCTGTTTACTATGAAAAATATTTCAAACATTTATTGTGGGTCGTAAAGGTCAACCCGACGTACACAACGCGTAATTTTTACTGAAACACGTAAATTTTAAACTTCCACATTTTATCCGCTCCAACATGATTATTGTTGCTCAAGGTCATTTCAAGGTCAAGAAGGTGGTATTCACTAAATTCAGTTTTTTATTTTCTACCATGCTATCGTAAAAAAAATATACTATTCCATTTAAAAAAACATCGGTGATCTTTTTAAGTTTCATTAAAAAGCATGACATAAAAATTTTTTTCTTTACCATTATATTTGCCCCCTGCAATAGTGTCACTTTGTCCTCTGAAGTTTTCTGATAGGACTGTAAATACGACAGATATTTAGGTGTTCCCATTTATGTGGGACACCCTGTATATAGCAGTCGCCGAAACAGATTAGAGCACTTTCTTTGCGCACTTAAGTCAAGTGGATTACGTGATTGTACTTTATCTCGCCACCGTGTACGTTATCTAAATACAATCTCTTTCGATTTTTATAAAGTGTTGCATACGCTTTCAAAACCCGAAATCCAACAGCTTGTTTTAAAATAAAAATTTGTCGGCACACCCACACCTATCCCTCACCCTTACCCCCACATACACATAGTAATAGTTCTTATTTTTTTAGAGTTCTCCGAAATGGCACTTCTCACACCATACTGGGGCCTCGACAGCATCCTAATCTTCGCATCCCTTTTTGTCGCTGCATACCTCTACGCGACCAGAAAATTTAAATACTGGGCAGATAGGGGCATCATGGAAATCCCGCCAACCCCGTTCATTGGAAATTTCTCAAAGTGCTTCTTCCTTAAAACACCAGCTTCGGAATTCCTGAAGGATCTGTACGACCAATCCAAAGGATTACCTTATATGGGATTCTACATTTTCGATAAACCTTTCTTCCTGATACGAGATCCAGAACTTATAAAGCACGTGTTGGTGAAAGACTTCAACGTGTTCAATGATAGATATGCTTCGCCAGATGTGACCGATCGACTTGGATACGCAAACGTCTTCTCGATGAAAAATCCGGGTTGGAAGGATCTTAGAGTAAAGCTGTCGCCAATCTTCACGTCCGGAAAACTGAAGAAAATGTTCGACTTGATGCTCGTTGTCGCTGACGATCTAGATCAATTTCTGGAGAAACAAGATTTGGGTTAGTATATATGCTGAACATGTAAGGAGAGTTTGAAATATCACTGAAGAGTTTGAAAAATTAACACGCTTGACTAAAGAAATTATTTCTCGATACTTAAAAATGCATTTCGGCAGCGATAGCTGTCAAAACAGCATTGTTTTCTTGGTATCATCCCTCTAGGAAATATTTGTAAAGAAATATCAAACATTATTTAACGGACAAAAATTCACAAATAGTCAAAAGAAAAATATTCATTTACAGTTACTGTTTGAAGATTTTTTGTTCTCACTGGTATATCACAGAAATTTCTATCAAGGTCACGCATTACATGCTGGGCTAAACAATGATATGTTTCAAAATCTTCAACGAAGATGGTATCAATTGTATACTATAAAAGTTAAAAGCAATTTGTCAACTAGTTTCCCCGGTCTCCCCTACTACTTCATTTCGTCTAACGCTCTAAACACGCTTCAATGGAGAATAAAATAATTTACTGTTACATATGTTAAGTTGTGATGGAAAGTTCACAATAATCAAATTTATCCTACGAAACCCATGATGTCGTTGATAGATCATTTTAAGGCAATGGGTTAAGCAAACTTAACGCAAAGAAGCAATCACAAATACGTGCATCCGTTTTAGGTATCGCAAAGGAAATGGAATTGAAAGATCTTTGCTCAAACCTAATGACGGACATGATTGGTAGCACCGCTTTTGGTTTGCGAGTGAATTCATTGAACGATCCGAAAGCATCGTTCCGCGAGTTTGGCAGAAAAATGTTCGATTACAACATATTTCGTGGCATGGAGTTCCTCATCATATTTTTCATGCCGCATTTAACCAAATACACCGGCGCTAAATTTTTCGGCAAGGAAAGCAGCCTATTCCTTCGGAACGTCTTCTGGAATGTTATCAATCAACGAATTCAGTCAGGAGAGAAACGAAACGATCTCATCGACCTTCTGATCGAACTGAAGCAAAAGCACGAGAGCGAGGGTGATCTTGGTGGATTTAGTAAGTCATTTTCTCAATATTTGACTAATTTTTATTTTCGAAAGATTGAAAAGAGTTGCTGATTTTATTTGGGTGTTACATGAGCCGTTCGTAAGAACGAATTTCTTCATTTGAAATTTTCCTTAATAACCGGACTGAACGAATACTTTTGAATGTCAAACATTGGAAGAGCTTTTAGAAATGAATGTACACTATTTCATCAATATTCTCTACTCTATATTATGCGGAGTTAGCTGATTTGGCACATGAACGGCTCGGATATAAAACCTCCGAATTTCTAAATTTCTATAGAATGGAAATATTACGGAACGTTCTAATTGAGAAATATTATTACATACAGATTCAGCTCTGTAAATTGTATGTACTCTTGGTAACTTCTGTTATTGTTGTCGATGATATTGATTTATGTGCTTGTTTCATTTATATTTTTAGGAAACCTAATTGAATAGCTAGTATAACCCGGTTACTACTATCAATATTAAATAATTATTACACTTGGATTGATTTTCTGAACAAGCTCTTCAAATGATTGTTTAATATTTAACATGATTCGCAGTTTAATGAAGTTCATAATATAATTCACAGTGGAAAGGTTGCTTATGTTTTCATTTAGGGGACTTTTATTATACTTATTAAAAAAGTCCGAAAAAGCAACATTTCTAGGGGTACATGATTTTATATTACTTCAATTCGTTAATATAATTCTTCTATAATTCGTAATTTAATATTTAGTAATTTATACGTTCATTCTGTTACATTTAATTTACTAGTTATAGTATTTTACTCTCAAGCTAAAGTAAATTTAAAATTGTGTGCTTCTTGATATTTTTTTGGGGACTCAATAAATACATAATAATAGAAGTATTTCATTTTATGTTATTATTTTATTGAAGTAGTTTGTTTTGATGTATTTTGACTTTGGAAATTAGCCTTAAAAGAATGATATACAGATGGATGAGGGGATATGTATGGAAGGGTGTAGTATGAATGTTTAACATTAAGGAAAAATGATTGTAAACAAAGTCCCTTTTCATAGCCGAAAGACTGAAAAAATAAACTTATTATTATTAAATACATAATAATAAATATTATCAATATTGGGACTTAATAAATATATAAATAATGATTTTTTTAGAAATGGCTCTATTGATTCACTTTTGCTCTTCACTGTAACCGATTCTTTCTGCTTTACGTTGGTCGAGTATGACATCTATGACAATGTGTAAGTTTGATTGATTATTGTTACAGCATTAAGCGGTGACGATCTAGTGGCACAGGCGGCTGTCTTCTTCACCGCTGGTTTCGAAACTTCATCCATCGCAATGTCCTTCACCCTTTATGAACTCGCATTGAACGAGGACATACAGAAGAATGTGAGGAAAGAAATTGTTGAGGCAGTTGACGAAAATGGTGGAAAAATTACGTACGACATGGTATGTAAAATAAAATGGTCGTATCGCTGGTTTCATTAGAAAAAATAGACTTAACTTGCAGCAGTTATCAAAATTATGCAACCTTCTACGTAGCACACATTCAGGTTTCGTACATTCGCGTAGATGCTATAAAACGAGACAAACTGAACAATTGTCTATCTCATGGAATGATACATTTCAGTATTTTTAGTACTTGAAAAAATTTTCTTGTCTTGTTCGTTACTTCGTCCGCGGTGTATCACCATCGCTCGACTGCTGTCGCGCGCGGCCGTCTGTGCCAATACGCCTCTAGATCGCGTTCTGATTGGTCCGTGTTCTTCGTTAATAACTCCTTAACGAAGCCGAAACGGGGATTTTTGCAAAGGAAAATGTCGCTTCAAATGGTGTCAGGAACCGCCCCTTTCAAGGAAGAACGACATTTTTGGGACATCCTGTATATTTAGGTGGTCACTTTTAGGTGGACCATCCTGTATAAGAGAAAATTAACAGTAGTTTCCAATGATTATAATTCATTAAAATATGTTATACGTTTCCTCCCAAAGAGAGTGCGTTAGAGTACTTATTTATCAAGGATTTATTTTTTTATAATTATTATTAAGTATTTATTAAGGGATAATTCTGGTTTTCGAGGTCGTTTTTGCACTAATCTTTAGCAATTGTTTTCAGAGAAACTATTGAACCTTCCGCATTGAGAATTTGCGCACGTATTTATTGGTATCTGAAATATATGTGTGATTTTTTTGATGTAAAAATAATCAAAATTACATGAGTTATATACCTTTTGATAGAATGTGTGTTGAAAAACATGTGTAGACAGTTAACATGATGCAGGTTTTTCAAATGATTGGAATAAAAAAAAATTAAGTTGTTTAGTAGTCAGTAGACTCCAGGTGTTTATGCACGATAAATATGTAAGAAGTATATAACATTTATGCTCGACAAAATATGGAAATGTGCGTGAAAAATATGCATACACAGGGTGTCCCACCCAACTGAAACAAACTGTACCTCCTAAACGGTTGGGAATAGAAGACGATGTTATAAGTAAAAGTTAAATGGCATCAGACGGTGCATAATATGCAACTAATTTTATGCACTCTTGTGCATCGGCGCATCAGAAAACTGCTACTGCACTTTTTTTTAAAAATGGAAACCTATGTTTTTACTGCACCAATCGATGCAGTTTCTTGTGCTCTATATAAAAGTACTAATATACTTAGAATTAAAGCCTTGATTATTTACAGAATGGAGGCATTTTGCAGTTAAATTACCGAGATTTTAATATTTTTCGGCCTTTAGCATGATAAAAAATAGGAAAAGATTAGTAGATTTTTAAATTTTTGGCTTGTGCGATAACAGGATACGTGCTGATGATTCTCTTTAAATTTCAAGTTAATTGGTAAAGAAGGGCTTGATATATCGTGGTAAATGTTTCGGAAAAAGTGGTTTCGAGCAATACACGTTTAAATATTCAACTATCAATATATCGAGACGTGAGTTGCATTATTCAAACGCCTATAACTTCGTTAATTTTACTAATTCAAACAAATCAATTTGCACGCATATTCTACCACAGTTATACTTAAAGGAAATACAATAAAAATGAATTCGATTTTTTAAAAATGGAAAACCAGAATCTCTCCTTAAGGACTACGTATGGCGCATGTGCGAATAAAACGTGACTTGTCTACAGATCACGACACTGCCATACCTTGATATGGTTGTGTCAGAAACTCTCCGCAAGTATCCACCTCTGGGTTTCCTGGATCGAGTCGCTGCAGCCGATTACAAGGTTCCTAATTCTGATTTAGTGCTGGAAAAAGGCACTCCGGTCTACATGTCTATGCAAGGAATGCATTACGATCCGGAATACTTTCCTGATCCAGAAAAATACGACCCCACAAGATTTAGCGAGGAGAATAAACAGAACATGACATCGTTCACCTACTTCCCCTTCGGTGAGGGACTACACGTTTGCATTGGTTAGTACTCTTTATTATATTGGTATTACTATGTTGTTGAGACTTATTAATCGTCGTTTGCTCAACCATGAAACTAACGAACTGCATAACTAATAACAAATAGAATGTTGCATGAATTTTATGCGTTTCACGTAAGTTGAATCTATGTATTTCGTTCAGAGAAGCGAATAGCGCTGTTAGCAATGGTAGTTATTTAATAATGAAGATTTCACCTTACCTTGTAATCTAGCTAATTTGAGTATTGATAAATTGATATTCAGGGTTTTTGATTTTATGCAATTTAATAGCGCCGGTTACCAGTGATTCTATGGTTGCGTAGGGGAAATACGGAGTGGGGAAGTGGAAAAACCAATCACGTAATTAGTTACGTCATAGATCATTCGTAGCTCAATCTTGATTTTTACCAGAGGTCAAAATAATAGTTACTTTTATAATGTTTTTGAAAAAATCATCAACTGAACATTAATATTTATTTATGTTGATGTCAGTTGTCAATGAATCTCAAAGAAATTTTTCAACAAATAAAATTATTAAAAGATATTAATTTTAAACATTCTGATCACGAATGACTGTTTTAAATATATAAGTTACAAATTTTAAATATAAGTTACAGAACTTCGGTTACCAGTAACTAATATATTGTAATAAATCGGAATTTTTTCAGTTACCGGTAATCATTATAGGTGCCCGGAAGTTTATTACGGTGACCAATAATCATTATTTAAAGATTGAGTTCCTAAAGATTTAAGCAAAATCTCGAAATAGTCATGCAAATACAGTTCGTGAAACAATAGCATATCACGCAGATATGTAGATACACCCTGCATCTGAACATTTTTCAAATTTAAATAGCTCACAAGGAGAGTGCAAGGTCATGAAGTCACCAATTTTGTTGAAACTTTGTACACTTACAGATCTCGTTCTCATGCTAAATATATATGCAATATATGCCATTATAGGGACTTTTAAAGGTATTTATTATCATAGGTTTGTCATTACCAAGTGCTTTTGCGGCGTGGCGGTAGTGTACCGAATGACAGTGAATTCTCCATAATTATCCCAAATATCTGGCCAATAATTGTTCCTGCACTATCCCCACTATCGCGGGGTGTACCCCGTGAGGGGCCAAGAGACCTCGGACGCCGGGAAATGTAACATAGTACGGGACGAGTATGTCGGTGTGAGACCAGAAGAGCACTACTAATCCAATAACAAAACTTCGTTATTTTTCATTATTTTTTATGAGATTTTCACCAACATATTGGTGACTTCTTTTTGTAATGAAAATGATACCAAATATAATATAATTCTGATCATATTTACTTGAAAGACAGCGTATGGAAAAGGAAGAGACGCGGATAGTCACGGCCGCCGGCACAGTTCAAAGGCCTTCGATTTTCTGCGTCCAAAACTGTTATCCTTCATTACACAAGTAAATATTATCAGAATTATATCATATTTAGTATTATCTTCATTGGAGAAATGCCACGAATATGTTGGCGAAAGTCTCATAAAAATATAATGAAAAATAAAGAAGTTTTGTTATTGGATTAGTGTGGTCTCACACCGATATACTCGACCCGTTTTGTGTTACATTTCTCGGCGACCGAGGCCTCTCGAGCTTCGTTGACCGTCTCTACCTTCAGCAGAGGTCGAAAAATTGTATCTTCCGCACGATAATTGTCCCTGGCCGGACCTGTGTTGTGGAAAATTATCGAAAATTCAGTGTAGTACGCAGCGTTGATCAGGATTCGATTTCTTGTTGATGAACATTGTTTTTTATGTTTTAACTTTCCCTATTTATCTATGCTACTATAATATCATTATTTATTTTGATAATACTGCTCTGCACATGCAAAAATGCATATTTAATCATACATAAAATGATGATAAATTAAAATACTCGTCATTGATCGTGCCTGAAAACAATAGAGCATAACATAAAAATCATGTTAGCCGCGATCATCGTCTAAGAAGACGCACTCTCTCTTATAACCACTTATTAATATTTGTACGAGTGTTAAAAGAAACTGACAAATTGAAAGTTTCATTTTACTAATAATGTAGAATATGGATAATACAAATCGAATATAATACTAGTGTTAATGATATGTTCCGTTTTTCTTACACAACAAGATGAATAATCCAAAAAGCTTCATAATTTATTTAAATTAATCATAGTCCGCTCATTTTCTTGCATTCCGAACCGGGTTCCCCTTAAGAAACCCTTAATTCTAGCCTTATTAATACTATCTGTGTTAGACAGTCAGTTAGTTATATATGTTGGTTAGTTATGAAGCTAGTGAAAACTGTGACTTTCTTATACACTAACTTTATGAACGCAGCGTTACTAATTGTAATTTTACTTTACAATCGTATTAATATTAGTTCTTTTCTCTTACAATGTATTATGTTTTAGGGAAACGATTGGGTCTTATGCAATCGAAGCTTGGACTGGCACAGCTCCTGTCCAAATATGAGGTGACACCTTGCGACAATACACCTATACCCGTAGTTATGGACCCAAAGGGACTCACCACCACGCCACTAGGAGGATTATACTTAAATATTCGAAAGATCAGCACATAAGCTTATTAAACCACCTTGATCTCATTTGAACATTTAACAAAAATTTTCGGATTATTTCACCACTTGGTCAATGATTTAATAACTACTTTGACGCTTAAAATGTGTTCTTTATACAATACTGTGAACTGCATACGTGTACTATGCATTACCTTCGTAAAAGATTTTCCACGAAAATATAGATAATAGTACAAGACAGATATATTTGCAAGTAGATACAGTTATAGGAAAGATAAAAGTAAATTTATTTTCATGACAACTTATTTTGTATAACGAATGAAAGGTGAAATGCGCATGTGAAATTGCGTCATATAACGTATTATGTTATGCCACACAACACATGACACGGAATAATGATAAAAACAAAAATGATACTGATAAAGTGATAAAAAAGGAATTGTGAAGATACAAGAATTTAAGAACTATTAACCTAATTCAAATAATAAAAGGGGCAACACATTTTCATTCCACTGCTGTTTCTTTCAATTGACTTACGACATTTTTATTTTGCATAAAAGATCACACTCCAGTGATCAATATGTATCCGAAAATTTCTTTATTACTATTCTGCGAATCATTATAAAAATTAAAAAATTCATACGTCGATGGCAAGAAATTGAAACCATTAGAGAGTTCATTCTTGCTTTAATAATTTTAATAGATTGTAAATAATATACGTATTTACATTCTTAGATCACTTTAACCATTCTACTGTTTTAAATTGCACCTATCCATTTTTTCCCTAAATGCATACAATTCATAGTCTAACTATAATATTCACACCATTGCGATATTTCACATAGTTTCGACCAACATGAAAAAATGTACGCGTTTGTGTCACCAATTAAATGAACCTTTTAATGCAAAACTAGTGTAAATTAACATTTTTCTGTTTGGTGTGACACCACATCTGACGGGTTTAATCGTCGTTAAATAAAATAATGGTAATATAATTTTAGCCGGGTTTACATAAGACAAACCTAACATACGTTGATTTTATTAAGTTTTATAAAACTCTTATCAGTAATTATTGCGAAAGGGTCACTATACTCCGATTTTGATGAAATTTAAATATGTTACATATTTCGATATTTTCAACAACTTTTTCCTTTTCCAATATAGGGGGGTCGCTTTTGGTTCTCGAGATATTCGCAAAAAACTATTGCTAATACTGTATTGAATTTTCCGTATTGTTGCACGCTCCGTGGCAACGTAAGTCTGCTCCGGTGCGGCGTCTGTTTACTTTTCTTTGTAAACAAGTTGTGGGGATAAGAGAAAAAACAGGGTTTCACTCTATATAGGGTGAGTTTTCAATTTTGAAAGCTACTCTTCGCCTCCTCCGCGACCTAACCACAACTCATTCTATTTGCATAATCTTTGCATTGTAGCTGTCATCCAGAATATGATCTATTAATGGAAAAATCATGTGAATAGAATGAGTTGTGGTTAGGTCGTGGAGGGGGTGAAGCGGGCCGGCCGTCAGGAAAATCCAAGAGAGAAAATTCAATACAGTATTAGCAATAGTTTTTTGGGAATATCTCGAAAACTAAATGCGACCCCCTATAATGGAAAAGGAAAAAGTTGTTCAAAATGTGTTGCTGCATAACATATTTAAATTTCATCAAAATCGGAGTATAGTGACCCTTTCGCAATAGTAGACCCTTTCCCCTCTTATCCAAATCCTCAGTATCCAATGATTAACTGTTCCGACTTGCACCATTTTTGTCAGTCCTCGACAGTATCACTGCGAAAACTAGAATCACATTAAAAACGTCCTTTCTGCATTCGAAGTTCGATCAGGTTGAAGTAGAAACGACGAACTACACTGGATTTAATTCAAATTTTTATTTTTTTGTATTTTGCACATTTTCTTGTACAATAAATCCATAAAGATCCGCAGTCTAGTGATTACATGAGAACGACAGCTGACATACATCCTTGACCATATTTATGGACCACTTTTTTTTTGTCACGCATATAATAACTATACAATGTCGTGGTAGTAACTCGCCCGCGAGCTTAGCAAGCATTCTGCGTCCATCGTTTCATGATTCTTCTTACCGCCAGACAAATATACATTACACGTAAACTAATTGTTTTGCTCGTGGGTCATTCCATGCCATTCGATCACTTTTTTAAGTCCCCAACTGAGATTTTGTTCTGAATGAAATATGTTATAGTCCATGTGAAATTAGGGAGGGAGGTTATGTCATTATTTTGCGCATTGAGAATTTGTTTAGAAATTATAGGCCTTCGAAGTTTGCAATTTTTGCCCATTTTGGCGAAAATATGCTTCACTTATGAATTTTTAATTCAGGAACTGTTTGTCCGATTGAGCTATCTTTTTTTGTTTTATTCATAAAGGATTAGGCTATTATAAAATAATTGTTTCAACTTCGATAATTAACTTTTTAATATTGAAAAGTGTAAACAATTTTTTTGCATTTTTTTCGGTGAGGGCCATAAGTTTTAAAAATTTTGAAAAACGTATGTTTATACTCTCTGAAGTGTCACCGTCAAAACGAGCCCTTGAAAAAGATGGGAAATTAACAATTGGCGTCACAATGAGCTGAAAAACGGCGCGCTGTACCTTCGTTTCAGGCAGGCGAGTCGTGCGCCCCGCTATTATGGCCGGTTGTCTGTACCGCTGGTCTCAAAGCAATGCCAGCAGACCTCGTATCCGACTAAATGGCCCTATTTATACCTCGAGAACTATATTAATAACCAATCTTAGTCAACGACACCTTTTTAATCGTAACTTCATTTTAGATGTTAGTTTCTCTACTAATTGAATATGTTCTACAAAAAAGGTATCCTTGCTCAATGGAAACCACGAGAAGGTGGTGGTTTTATAAGGTCATTTAGTCATATACGAGAACTGCTGATATTGCTTTGAGACCAGCGGTACAGATTACAAATTATTTTATAATAGCTATAATACAATACTTTATGAATAAATAAAAAAACGATTAGCTCAATCGAACACAGCTCCTGAAATAAAAATTCATAAGTGAAGCCCATTTTCGTCAAAATGGGCAAAAATTGCAAACTTTGAAGGCCTGTAATTTTGAAACAAATTCTCAACCGGCAAAATGATGACTTAATCCCCCCCCCTAATTTCACATGGATTACAGCATGCTTCATTTAGAACAAAATCACCGATGGTGACGTCAAAAAGTGACCGATTTGGCATGGAAGAACCCTCGTGCGATTCGTACATCGCAACTTGTTCTTCATATTACAGTAACTGTAGGTCGTTAGTTTTCTTACTTGATCTCTTAAAAAAGGGGATCGAATGGACGATGAGACCGGAAACATGACGATGACGCGGGAAAGGAACTCGAACCGAAGGTGAATACATGTACAGTGAGCCCCGAAAGTATTTAAACGCCCTTTAAATCAGAATTAATGTTTTAAAATTGAACCATACGACTTGATTTTGTTGGGGCAATAAGAAACATTGATTCATTAACACGTTCAGCGCCCACTCCACAATCATAAAAATTACACAAAATCAAAGCAATATATTTAATAAAACAAAAACTAAGAAGTTTAGTTTTGTGATATTAATTACTGTTTCAAACCTCTTCTATTCCTCAGATCGTAAGGAAATTTTGTACACTCAATCTCCAACGTAAAAATTGATTTTCAATTCTGTATAAATAATTCCGTCACCCAGATATGGGTGACATGGCGCTGAACGTGTTAAACGACGTGCAAAAAGGAGTTCTAAAAATATTGTAATTGATAGGAATTACACGAAAAAATAAAAGAGGAATTTTTAAAACTTTTGCATTTAAGTTCGTAATGAAAATTTTAACCATATGTTTCGTAGATCTATGTTAGTTATACACATGTTGAAAATTTCATTGAAGTCGGTTGACAAAGAAGAATACGACACGCATCGCAAGATTTAAGAATCTGTGAATTCTTAAGCTGAAAGTGACCAAAAGTCGTGAAAAACTACGACTTTCTAGTTTCTACGATTACTATGTAATTCTTACCAATTGAAATTTGTTCAAAATCTTATTTGCACTTCATTTAGTAAAGCAATGCTTTTAATTGCTCAAAAATAGTCAAGTGGATTGATCTAATTTTAAAAGGTATTCTGATACAAAGGGCGTTCGAATACTTTCGTGGTACACTGTAGTAGTGCACGCTTAAACGTCCTTTCTATTGCACATTTAAGTGTCCGTACCTACCTCCCCTAATTAAAAAAAACTGCGACCTCCTACATAGCTTCGAGCGGGCCGATTGAAACTTAATACGTGTGACGGTATCTCACTCACACACACATCCCCTGTCCTTCCTTCGGTTGAATTCGCGAAACCTACCTTCCCCACTTAAGCGTCCGCGTTCGGTCCCGACTGTGGACGTTTAATCGTGCATTACTGTAGTTCGCGGGGAAGTCTCGAGTCCGGACGCTGCCACGGCGTTCATAGTCGCGTTCATAAGTTACATCCACACTGAAGCAACAACGGGACTTCTAGTTGATGTTGCGTATATCTTGAAAAAATCGCCACTTTTACCGAATAGAAGTAAAAGAAGGCAACAAGAGGCGACAAGTAGTCGCTCGATGTTCCTTCAGCATGGAGAGAGCTTTACGTTTGTAGGAGAATAGGGGTAATCTATTACGGTTCCACGTAATTGACGAGTATAATTGGGACACGAGGACTACCCCCGGCGCATTTAAACGACGAAATTGACGAGTAGAAACGCAACACGCTGCGGCATCGTTGTACCGTTCGAGTTCCGTATCATCTTCGATCTTGACTCCTTCGAGTACCGAGTCACTTGATCGGGACTTACCATCGTGGGACTTGCGGCGATCAACGTGTTGCTCGGTCCTGTTATATCGGTGATTGGAAAGTACGATTGTCGGCACAGCTGGTCCGAAAGATTTAGGAAAATCGCCTCAGTAATACATCGGATAGATAATCGGTTTTACTGTCTAGGAGGAGACAAATAAATATTGACAAAGGTCAGGCACAGATAGCGAGCGATAGAACAAAAGGAGTGTTTGACTTTAATCGACGACTTCGAGAGTCGAACTCGATTCGGTCGTCGAGCACGTCTGCTTCTTATTTTTGAAGTTGATTAGACGAGCCCGTTTTAACGTCACGTTTGTCCGTCGACGTACGACCAAACACTTTTTCCTTTCGTACCGCCAGAAGTTTAATAATTTATATTATAGCGTGTATACAACGTTATTATGGTTCGACGTAGTTCACCGGCTCGAAAACACCGTTGAGTCTCTCGCATTCGTCGATCCTTTCTTTGATTCTCCACACGTTTTAGAATTCACGTGGAGCTTGCACGAGCCGAACGTTCGCTTTTCCTTACTTTTTATTCACTTTAGTTTATTGTTACGGATGGCGCGGCGAGATTACGTATCTAACGCAGGAAGGGTCGCAGTGAAAATCATTTGCGCAAATCTCGAGCACCGAGGGAAGAGATTTCTAATGGAAACATTCTACAAAATTTAAATAACCCGCAGTTTAAGAATTTTGACGATTCAAGAATGGAAAGGTGATATGGGTAATAAAGAATGTATTATGCGACGAATGGTTTCTCGGGTAACAGTGTTAACGAATGAAACGCGTAGCATGCAGTTTAGTAACCGTCTAGCAAGTCACTTTGTAATCGCATAATGAAAATATACTAAACGAACAGTTTGAAAACATTTAGTTTTATTACATGGACATGAAAAATGTAAAAATAAAATAAAATAAATTATGACTAATTTTGAGCAGGCAGACGAAATTGTTATTGAACACACATGAACATAAGGTAGCACGGAGTCTTCCTCTATTTAAAACTTTGCAGCACTGACTGTACATAAAACTGGTTGGGCGTTTAACAAGTTATCCGCAAATGTAGAGATGACGAATAAAAATGCACAATGAAACATTGATTCTGTGATTTGAATAAAATATATTTTTTTCGTAGACATTCCATCATCTACCGCGAATATTAAAAATTATATTTCTAACCTCATCTCTCCTTGCAAACAATTCTCGCAAGGTCGCGCAACGTCGCGATTTAAAGAAATGCAGTGGACATTTTCTAGTTCGAATCGTTTTCTTCCACTACCATTGCGTTTTACCTCTGTCGGAATTCCCTTGATTCGCTGTTTACGTATGCTAACTATTGTGCTTGGATAGTTTGTTTCGCGCTCGTTTATTACTTCGAGTCTCTTCCCACAGAGTCGAAGTTAAATATCAAACAACTGTTTACGCAGAACGCAGAGGGTCGCTCAGTTCGTGCGAATTGCAAACGTGTGCGGGTTCTTTCTTTCCGTTCTACGGTCGCCGTAGAAACCGAAGAGAGTGCCCAAAAAAACGAGTTTCTTGGGTGCTGAAGACAATAACGTAAGACTAGAGTTCAACAATACATGCGGTTTTTAATCGCCGTACAGACACACTGGTTGGAGTATAAAAATATAAACATCTAAAAATAATAAATGAAAGCGAGACGCCGTTAGAGAACTAATCGTGTTCAAGATTGAGAAACACATGCGTAATGGCGCGCTGTGGACGAACTAGTCACGCGGTTTCCGTTCTCCACGAGGGAAGACCCTGTTAGGCTGTGCACGTGTGTATTTTCGCGGTCGATCTCTTCTTTAAAACGTAGTCACGTGTCCCGGACTTGGAGCTGACTTTGTCGATCTATTAAAAATTTAGCTTCTTTAAAGACAAACGAAGAGAACGAACGGAGACTCGGGAAATATTGCGAATGGAACTTAAGGGGGCATTCCCCAACTTTGGGCAATATTCAACACTATCACGACCGATGACACACAACCCTAATGTTACTTTCATTTGTTATATTCAGATACTTAAAATTATACAAGTCAGGTTTTTTAAATTCTAAGCAAAAATAGAGCTAGTCATTGATAAAAAGTTACTCACAAAGCAGTCCTCACAGCGCTACTATTAACTTTCTGTAAAAATGGATAACTCCTTGTTCATAGTATCCATTTTTGGCACTGATATGTTTATCCCAGATTCGTAAATTGAATCTGACTAGCTGCAATCCATTTTAAGATTATGAAGTAAAATATAAAAATCTAATAGAAACATATTTAAAAAGAATCTATTATTTTTCACGGATTCATTTAACTCCATTCCATTGTTTCAGACAGTAATTTAAAAGTTTAATGATGATACAATCATATTTAAAATGAATTTGTATCTTGATTTGATCGACACAGACACAATTAATTCAAACGGAATCTATGTTTTGATCATTTCATAGATACATTTAATCCATGTTTAGAAGGAATCTGTGGTTTGATTATTTCACAGATACATATGTACATTTAATCCCATTTATTTCAAACAGCAATTTAAAACATCGATAAAAATAGATTCAAAGGGTAAAGCAACAGATTTGTATATTCGACAATTGTTTGACTTAGTGAGAATACCCCGTTAAGAAAAATCCATAAGCATCGTTACTAGAAGATAGAATCGTTTCATCAACGCGTGTCACACGAATTACTATTGACTCTCGATCAGAGGAAGACACATTGTCACGAGCAAACACCATTTATTTCAACATCCATCTAAATTTCTGACAGATCAACGAAATCGTTGTCCAACACGTTTTCTATCGGTGTTCACGGTTAATTCGTCTCTTGCCTCGAGGTGTTCACGATATACGAAAAAATTTCACCCGTACTGTTCTCATTACCTTTTATCCTTTTATATTGTTTTAGATGTTCAATTGCAACTAGACACGAGATGTCCGTCTCGAAATCCATTCCATTTCCTATCTATCTACGCGCTTAACGCTCCTCCTGTATCGTATAGATTCGATCTTCTTTATATTTTCTTTTTCTTATATGTCTATATATTTATATACGTACGCATCCGTCTCGATCAGTTCAATATTTTTTTTTCATGTCTTTGTATACATTGCATCTTGTATATATTTTTATATATATATATGTATATAGATATACGCATATAGAATAATATATAATATATATGTATATACATATATATAGCTTTTTCTTTATGTATATATGTATAATAACGAACAACATTAATGATTAGGCTAATCTTTTAATTGGACAATAAATAAAACAGTTTATATACCGCGCATCATTCTCTCTCTATCTCTTTTTCACTTCCTCTCTCCCTTGCCATCCTCCACAAGCCAAGTGCATTTTTCTCTCCGACTTTTCCGTTCACGTTTTCGTCCTTTGCGTCAACGTGCGAATCTCGTCGTTTGCAATTGTGCTATTTCACTCCCTGCCGACATTTCCCACCCTATGCTTTCAAAACGGAGATCGATATTTAGGAGCAATATACATGTATATTTGGTATTTGCCATCTGTTTGACAGGTCGGCTTCGACACGAATGCTAATTAGACTCACACACTTCTCTGGCTACATTTGGAAACAGCTAATCGACTTACTACACGAACGTACTAAGACATTTTTTGAAATTGCGTTTGATCCTCGTTTACAACATGTTACTTTGCTTCGCCGTCTTCTTCTCTTAATCTCTCTCGCAGCCACACACATACATAATCACACTCAATCATTTCTTTTCTCCCATTGTCTCTATCACACTCGCATATAAACAGAAACATACGTTCTTCCTCTCTCTCGATATCCTCCTCTTCCTTCGCTATTATTTTACAGGCCGTTTTCGACGTGGCGAAGCGATCGAGCGCATCGTGCGAAATTTTCATACGCGTTTTTCATCATTTTCGCGCAAGGCGATCGAGTCTTCTCCAGTCTGGCGTAGAAAAAAAAAGACACTCGACCGGTAACACAGGAGAATTCATAAGGAAGTTTTCCGTGAGGACATGTTTCTTATCGGAATGCAGATTCTATTGGACAGAAGATTGTCACGGCTCCGTAATCCTTGGCGGGCTTGACCGGCCGGGTCGTGATGCATAAACCCGAGATGAATTCGTGAGAACTTCGTCGGAATCCAGTTTTTTTCGAATAAACGTGTACCGTGCGAGATCGAGTTAAATAACAAATTCCGAAACTAACAGACACCGTCTGGAACGTAGTCGATCCACATCACGAGTAAATTGCCGGAAGACCACGGATCCTCGAATGTCGCTCTTGGCTCGCCCGATGCTCTGATATCTTAGCTACCCGTCGACCTCTCTCTCTTTCTCCCTCTTTCTCTCTCTTTCTTTGGCTCCGTCTGCCTCTTCCGATCTGATTCGATTTTCCCTCGAAATTAATACGGAAAAGAAACAGTAGCTTCATCGAGGACTGACGACCGATATGAACGCGTTAACCGCTGCAACAAAAGAAATTCTCAGCCAGCCACCTGTGCAGGCCCGACAATTGTTTCTCGGATGAGTCCTCGGCGACCAGGCCGTATCACTTGATCTCTTCCCGGCTAAGCGAACGCGGAGGATGCGAAGACAACGAAGCCTCTGTCACCTGTCTCTTCGGCCGGAAGCTCGCCGTCAGAGTGGATATCCAACCACTCGTTGACTGTGAATTTTGATCATGCAAGGAGTCGCTGTTGCTGTTGCTCCTCGTACTGTCCACGCTCATGCCGGACTTGAACCGCGACAGCAGGCCCGGGGACGCCTTCTTTGTGGATGCCGGCGAAGAGAAAATTGGCTTTTTCCGGGACTTGGTTGAGTCCTTGCGCAGCATCGAATCGAGGCTACCAGCGAGAGGACGCTCCTCCGCTTTCTTTGGCTCCAACGATCCGAGCATCACCGCTTCAGTCTGTTTCGCCATCTTCGATATGTCCTCCATGCTAGCGGAGCTTCTTCGTATCTCCACCTTGGCTATGTCGCTCTGCAACTCCTCTCCGGACCCGTGTTCAGTCTTGACAACGATCTCTGGCTTCGGCTGGTTTTTCGCTCGCACGTTGATTTCCCCGAACTCGATATCCACGCTCTTCTGCTCCTTCACTTCCTTGAGGCTCTGCGATTTACCTTCAGGATTCGAAAAGTTTCGCCGGTGTTTCGCTAATGAGATCTCTGCCATCGCACTCGGTAACGTCTCCAATGAGGTCGACGATCTCTTCTCCTTCGCGAACACCGTCCTCCAGCTTTTGTTCTTGCAATCCGCGGACTTCCGGACCTTTGGCAGAGTCATCGCTCTCTTGTCCACCGATCGCAGCTCGACCACCGTCGCTATAGCCTTCACTTCTTTGGCCGTGGGTTTCGCGAGGTTGCAACGCTTGCAGACCGATAACGAGTTATTGTGTCTAGACGATGTGGTCGGCGTGGACGCGTGGCTCACCGAGTTGCTTTTGTTCAGCGACTTTGTGACGTGCTTCGTCGGCTTTGGCGTAGGAGAGTCCCTCGGCTCGAAGCTGATGTTCAGCTTGTCCGTGAAATTTCTTAGCCGAGAGAGGATAGACTTGTGACTATTGGATCCGGTTTTGTCATCGCAGCAGCATCGCAGTACTATCGATTCTCTTTGAACTTCTTTGCGACTAGACCTGACCTCCTGATCATTCTCCACCGGAGTACTCGGTTTCTTTAAGTTGTTTCGTTGCGGCTGGGCCACCACAGTCCCGTTCCCCTCGACCAACCTTCCCTCGCTTATCTTCGTGTCCAGCTGGACCACGTCCTCCTCCCTGACCAGCTCCTCTTGGATCCTCGTTTCCTCCGCTGACCTCGCGCTCACCGGAGAACTCAGGTTGCTACCAAGATTCTCCCCTCTACTCCGTCTTCTTTCATGCTCTCTGACTGCCCTGACCAGGTCGTGATTATGATAATCCAGAGATGATTTCTCGCGACTACCCTTCCGGCTACCGGGGTAGCTTTTCCTACCTGTTGCCGAGCCTGATAAGGTGCCTTCCGTCGAGATCTTGAATTTTAACGTCTGCTCGCTGATCTCAACCTCCGTTGCTGTTTCCGGATCAGAGCTCTCGATGTTCTCAGCGTCCTCACCCGTCAGGTTCTCTGTGATGTCCTCGTCGGTGGATCGTGATCTCGAGTGAACTGTACCAACCGAGCGCTTCGAGCGCATGCTGTGCGATGAAACTGATTTCACCACAGTTGATGAGCCCGTACCACTAGGTGTTGTGGCCGTAGGTGTCGATTCGCCTCCGTCTGCTACGCTTTTTCGATGGTGGCGCTCGTCCTTCGCCGCCTCGTTCAGTCTGCGATAGTATTCCAGTGCCTCTCTCGCTGGTTGGACTATTAGACTCTGCAAAAAAAGTGTTTCCCCACGATATTACCTGTCTCGAAACATAATCGATTTATAATAATTAGACTGCGGATATTTTAGGGAAAATAAAAATTGTTTGCATCAATTACAAGATACAGTCCGCGAAATTACCATAATTGCATATATCATTTCTTCGTAATTTTAATTCATTTCTAAGAAGACAAACACGATCTAATTATCCCTGTTATTATATATTAAGTTGACCACAAATACATCTGAATAGTTTCGAAATGGAATATTTCTTTTTAAGTGATTCGATCAAAATTTATGAAGGAATCAATTGTAATCAAGGTAATAAAAACACATCTAACTATCCTAATCGGTGACAACTACAAATCCAATCGATATCAATCAAAAACACATGAAATTTTTAGTGGTGTGTCGGCTACCTCCTACGCTCGTCACCAGATGGACAGACTGACAAGACAACGCCTTTCCCGCTAGTACCTGATCCGTCACCGATTCCTATATATACATACCGTCCTAAACCGTCCTTACGATATCCCTGTGTCTAAGGCAGGGCCCGCTAGATAGCTTTACTGACGAGTCCTCTAGCGGGCCCAGGACGAAACGCTTCCTTTTCCTCCTCTCTCACATTTTCAGCCGCCAAATTAGTGACCCCGACGTGATTCGTACACGAAATTTCCCTGACAGTACAGGAGCTATCCAGATAGTTATATTTTTGCTTAATAATTTTAGTGACCTGAAAATAATGTAACAGGATTTCCAGATTCTTTGAATGTTTTCATTGTTCTTTTTTTTTATCTACTCATTTCTGTCACAAGTGCATAAAATCCGCAGTCTAATAATAATAGTAGTAATATGATTCTGTAATCACTCGAAAACCTCACTGATTTTGACGTCATAAAACTATGTTGTCAATCATTCTGAACAACTTTTCTCTGTACAATATTGTCTCGACATAAAGCATGTATCAGCTAAGTAGGATTACTTACTCGTCTGATTCATTTAATGTATGAAAAGATTTCTCAGAGCAATGTTGTACCGTCTCAATGGGGGACATATTATAAAATACAATAATACGAATTCAAGGACTCTACAGGGTGTCTCAGGACGGGTGGTACAGACGGACATGAGGTGATTATTTGTGCAGAAATAAGTAGAAAAAGCGAATAATAATTTTTCGATCGATGCTTCGTTCACGAGAAAATTTTGTTTGAAAACTCGGCGGTTAAACCTTTTTTTGGAGGATCAATTTTTTAAACTTTTTTTTATGCAGTCCTATAGATTTCGACGAGAAAACACCGAAAATGTAAGTATTTTAATCCTTTTTGACAGGTTAAAGCGCTGCCATATTGGTATATTTGCTAGGTGGTACACGTAAGATCGGCTAGTACCGAGCAGATACGTTAGATGGCAGCACAAGCACGTACGTAATAATACATGTGCGAAATCAAAATGCGGAACATTGTAAGCGTGGCCGGGGCGGCCTAATGGCCGGCCCTCTCCGCTCCCGTGACGATCTAACCCCAAACCAAGTTGGACTATACCTTCTTTTTGAGATCCTACCACCCAGCGAATATACTAATGTGACGACACTTTAATTTGTGAAAAACACTTGAAATTGATTATGTTTACACGCGTATAACTTCTAAACCAGTGAAGTCCGATCTAGCGCATGCGCTCAATACTACTTAGCCGATGCGCTGAACACCCAACATCTATCCAGCGGATGCACTCAACAGCCCTACTTCTACCACCCAACGAATATCCAATATGGTGACTCTCTAACCTGTCAAAAATGCTTACATTTTCATAATGTTCTCATCGATATCAACAGGATTACATAAAGAAAAGTTAAAAAAGAGTTCAAGAAAGTTAAAAACATCTGGTCCTCCAAAAGAAAGAACAGCCAACTCGGCGGTTACGCGTGCTCTTTGATAGGAATCGACCGACGCGTCTGATCATGGCCAACCAATTCTACGTATCGTAAATGCTAGGGCATACGAATAATGGCAGCTTTACTGTACCGTGATTTAAACAAGTAAATATGATAAAAAGTTGTGACATACTTGGTGTCATTTCAATCAGAACAGTGCTATAAGTATGCTGGTGAAAGTTTCACGAAAAAAACAATAGAAACAAATTTATTTCGTTCTATTTTTAAGGAATAGTTTCCGAGATATGCAGTGGGTCAAGAAATGTCTGTACACCCTTTGAAACAATATAACTTCCTTACAAATTTAATTGAACGGCTTGAGCTTTCTGAGGTGTTAGAAGAATTAGTTTAAAAGAATTATTAATTTTGAAGTGGACAAAAATTTTTTTCAAATATCTTGCAACTTACAGCTGCACAGTGGTAAAAAATTATTCGAAATGGCAACATTTTTCAAAGTCATCAAAATCGGAAAAATGGACCTGATTTTGAATTAACCCTTTGCACTATAACATCAAGTTTTACTCGTGTCGGAAATATCGACCAGAATCTACTAAATAAAGTTGTTACTCTTTTCCACCAAATTGATATAAAATTCTACGTCTTTGTTATCGATATTTGGCTATTTGAATAAGCGGAGGCACACGATAAATAGAAATTTTATATTTCTTACAAGAAATCATCAAAGACAAAATAGTTTTATTCATCGTAGCAGTGAAATAAATCATAGGGCTTAATACCCATGGCTCTGTTAAGACTACGCCTGAAGTTTATGCTGAGGAATGTGAGAAAAGAGAAGATGGATGCATAATAAAGTGTAACAAAAATAGCCTGCGGACCTTGTGCAAAATACGAATATTCTGCATCCTTTTCAACAAACGAGAATTCTATGAAATATTTTTCTACTCCCAATCATTTTGAGATGTTATATTTATGTATAAACATAAAGTATGCTAATCAGAAGGAATGAAACTGAATTGCCTTCAACAGTTACAAGAAAAAAGGGATTGGCAATTGGGAAGGCAATAATTTAAAAAAGTTATATTAATGTCTAAGCATAAAGAATATTAATGAGAAAGAAAGAACGTTCTTAATACTCTTTATCTAGTTTTATCACAAACAGGTGCCAATCGGTATTACAGAAACCAATTTCTTTTTTATCAGTAACGAAAATATGAATACACTAACCTGCAGCTCTGGAAGCAATTTCCCAAGGGACTCAAATAAAGGAAGTAGTACCAGGCCGATGAAGCTAACCTGCGACGAAGGTTTGGTTACTTTGTCACGATCCATGAACGGTGTCACCGGAAGTCCTTCGAGCTTTTCCGCGTCGCTTTGCTTGAAGAATTCTTGCAACAACATATCCAGCCACGGTTCTGCAACTTCCATTGGCCGGGCCTCGTTACTAATGTCGGCTACCTTGATGAGAATCATCGATAACTGAAACAGCAAATCAATATTTGCAATTACACCTTACAATTAGGCTGCGAATGTTTACGCAATATAGACATTTCTGCATTTACAAGAATCTTAAGACGATGTAGAAATTGATTTCTTTTCTTAACCCTTTGCACTCGGAACTATTTCAGCTCCGAAACCAATCTTTCGACCTACAATATTTCAATTCTATCTGATTCTTTTCAATTTACGGAGATGAAACTGACGCCATTTACTCGTACAATATTTAAATATTTAATAATTGATTGAATATAAACGAATTTAACAATGTGAAAAATATTTTGGACAGTGTATAGCAATTTTTAATGGTGGCTCGAAGTCATCACTCGAGCGCAGTGTTAATAATCTTAATAAATTGATAATAATATAGTAAAATTTGTAAGTTCTTCTGATGTTTCTGGCATTTCATATTTCACCTATTCATTTCTAAAATAAATGCATCAATGCTACAATCATTGTTATTTTTATGAATTTAAAAATTATTAGAAATTTCTACTTTGATGGAAATAATTAAAGGCAAAATGAATTCTTTTTCCCTGTAGGTATGCGATCATCTATTAGGTGACAATATAGTTATTAGAATTATTTTACAGCAAGAACCCATTACACGCATGTGGTATAATGTAACTAGTTTGTAGATTTATGTGAATAAAGAATGGTTTGCATTAATTCCAAAATACAGAAGCTACATAGACATTTATTTCCATTCGTAATAATTTTAATGAGTTGTGATATTGAGTTGGAAATACTCTCTCTACAACACTATTCCTAAATTCTATAAATCTTTTACTACTTTGTCTTTGATCTACTCGTTGCATTTGATAGGATCTTCTTGATTTTAGTTCACTCTAAGAGCTTCTATCACTTACACCAACAAGGTACAATTTTTAAATATTTTAGAACCAAGAAACAATTAACTAGTATTACAAAAAATTGTTGTGTGTAGCAAACAACAGTTTAAATTTTTAAACGTTCACAAAATAATGCAGAATACAGATCGGAACGACAGAACGGTTTTCTCTTTTCTATTGTGAACTTTCAACGGAGTCTGTTAGCATTCTTGTAACTATTTCGAGGTATGTCGGGGACACAGGTTTCGAGAAGGTAATTTTTTTTTTTATTAAAGAAGGTAACGTACTAGATTGATATGAGCTTTGCTGGAGTAATCGAATTCCGGGATGGTATCGGTGAATTGCAAGAGGATCTCGTTATGCCTGGCCATATCCGTTGCAAGGATGCATCTGATGATCCCTTCGCGCACTAGTCGATAAGTCACGTTATCCAAGGACGCCAATATGTTGCATTCAGGAGCCTCTAGAACGCGAAAGGCCACGGAGCAATGATGGTTCTCGAGAGGTGAGATATCATTGTACCGAAGTGCCAACTCCGTACGGGCGTTTATTTGATAAATATTGTTGTATCCCGGATGATCTAAATCGTGGCAGATGCAGGAGACAATGAGTATAAAAACCTCAAGCTCACCGATCCGTGACGGCAGATCCACTGCCCACGCTATTGCGTACATCTAAAAAGCCACAAAATTTATTAATATACCTTCCATGATCAAAACTAATGTTTAATTGATCAAAATTTCAAGACTAGTATAGGCTCAGAAATAATCGAAATAAATTATTTGAAAAATAATCATTGAGAAAATATATCATTAGGCTGGCTACAAAGTCTTTGCATTTTTCATTTTAGTCTATTGATGGTATTATTTGCAGGCATAAATATTAGAATAAAGTAGAGACATTGCAATAAGTCCGACACAAGTTTTCGAATAGAATAGACAACACTTACATTTTTAGTAATTCCAATTTTTATAAATAGAACTTCCCCGTACACATTAAAACGCGCGTAAAGACTTTCTGACCAACCTAATATCTGGTTAGATGTCTTTTGAAATAATCATGTGCCAGTTTATTTTAACAGCCTAATGATGTTTTCAAAATTCAAATAATTTTTCATTCTGTCGTCTTTTTTAAAGAGCATTTTCTAGATGATAAAAAATTAAGAAGAGGGTATTCATTCATACTGCACTTCAATGTTTAGGAATTTGTGAAATACAATCAACTTTAGTAATGTTAAAATTGTTTTGAACGATGCTATGATAATTTTTCGGTAAATTATATTTTTATTTGATACTATTGTATATCTGTATATTCTATAAATGGATAGATATGCACAGTAAAAATACGCCGGTAAAAATCAACTATTAACTTTTTGATTAAAAACACAACTTATTCTCGAGTCATACAACTATTTAATAAGATGTCCTCTTCGAGAGGAAAAGAGGGATGCCGTTCCTTTGCGTTCAACTGATATTTAAATGCACGGATTGCTCCGAAATTATAATTTTAAATAGATATCATTCATAATCTCCATAATAAAAGTATGATATAAAGTCGGTTCATTAAGACGCAACGAACTGAGACGGGACATTTATCTTGAGAAGATAATTTCGTCCGTTTCTGAACGGTACAGATAAGCGTGATGTGTACTTGCCATTTGTGCCACGCAGAAACAGTGCCTGAAGTTATGAAATGGCACCTCGTTATAGTTGTTGTAGACTTCGTAAAGGAAGTTCCTCAGGATTGGTAAAGGAATGTTAAACTTTTGAGGTAGGTCGAGCTCGACGAACATCGTCTGCAACATCAGCAGAAGCTCTTCGTCTTCCCACTGTCGGGCGTCAAACGCAGGCGAACGAAGCCACTCTCGAACACTCGTTGACACTGACACATCGCTGAAACACGATCGACGATATTACAATAGGATTCATGGTTACGTGTAACAAATTATTATTATTTAAACAGTCTCGGGAATAATCACTTTAACCCTACGAGTGATCCCGGCGTTCATCGGATTTACAGTGGATCCAAGAAGTATTTGAACACTAAATACCGCCATTTGAACACCAGCAACCACAAAAATTGACTAAAATCGAATTTTTTTAATGAGATAAAAAGTGGAAAGCTTAAATGTATGCCGCTGAGCAGACCTGCAGACTTCTTGCATTTTCTGGATATTAATCAAATTTGGTGCAAAGAATTAACGTAAAAATTTATTTTGAAAGTTGAACAAATAATTCCGTCACCTATATATAGGTGTCATGGCAGCTAACGTGTTAAAGCTAGAAGCCTCTAGTTTCATAATCCTTTGCTCATTATATTCCAAGATTCTTTTTCATGAAGTGGAATATCAGAAACTGAAGACATAGTTTTTCTCGAAAATGCTATGCATTGAAACGTCTGTGAAAACTTTGAAACATTTTCTTCATGACTGAAACTATCATAGATTTATAGATTGAAGCTTCCTCTTTACAACGGCCCTGAAAAATTTATGTACAATTTTTTTGGACGCTTTACCGAGTTTTGAGTGAGGGGTATATTGTCAACTATACACTATATGGACTCGGTAGGGGCTCTTCAAACGCCTGCTTCTCCCACCAACCTCTCTTTCATGCGCGAGGCCTGCGCATTGTTCGCGACGGGCGAAGCACTTCCTTCCTCTATGGCAGGGATGGGCATTTTTGTCACAATTACCGTAGTAAACATCTTTTTAACAAGTTCACCCGTTATATAGGTTACTTGTCAGCCGCTGCGCCGAGGAGTAGAAAAGTTTGGGGTCTATGCTGCATACACGCAGCGGCAGGTCGTCTCGGGCTCGTAGGTATAAGCAGGATTTGTGTAGTAGTAACAATAGTTTTTCGCGAATGTCTCGAAAACTACTCATTTCCGCCAAAAATGACAATTACATTTCGTGGTCAGCATGTCAAAACAAAAAGAATGACGTAGGTCTCGTGCCGAAACGGCGGGGGGACTTTTCCGAAGTCTTACAGCCATTTTTATCATAAGCGCATAAAATCCACAATCTAATTGCTAATAACAACCGAATTGCACTTGTGTATAAAATAACATTTATTAAGAATTCATGAGAAACTCTCAACCCAGTGGTATAAACGTTCCATTTAGATTTTAACTTTTTAGCAATTATTACGTATTTATATTGAATGCAATAAGACGATTAATCTTGATCTCATAAGAATAGGTTTAAAAGTATGTACATGTAAAACGTATTCGTACATCTTTCAAAAACAAATAACGTTTTTAAAATTGGGCCAAACGACTTCAGTTTCTTTGAGATGTTAGAAGGTTTAGTTTACTAGGTAACGTGTAAATAATCTGTTCTAAAAATTGCTATTGGTCAAAATTGTGAAAAAAGTAAAGGCCACGATTTTTAACTGTTTTATCTGCGTCTATAATAAAAACTTAAAATATGCCTTTTGTAGATCTACGTAAGTTATATACATGCACAAAGTTTACAAGAGCTACAAACATTACAAGATGAAAGCTTAAGGGTTAAAGTTGCAGATTTTCGGCCTTGTCAAGGAATTTGGGCCTTATGTAATCACCGCTAAATGTTTGTAAAATCATAACAACGTTAACCGATATCGATGAAACTTTGTACACGTGTATAACTGATTTAGATCTACAGAAGGCGTCTTTTAAATTTTCATTACAGACACAGACAAAATAGTTGAAAATTATGATCTTAACTTTTTTCATCGTAATTCCGACCAACAGCAATTCTTAGAAGAAATTATGGATATTATTCCGAAAGACACCGGTGGCCGATTGGTATGAAATTTGGAGCATGTTATGAAAAATGTGGAAGGACCTCAAATATAAAATTTTTACTTCGGGAATTCACCCGTTTAAAAGATATAGATACTTTAGTGGAAGCCGCTCAATCACTGTGATCGTTTGCTTCGGACGTGTCCTTAAATAGAAAGTCGTCTATTGTTTTGGGAGGGACTGCCGCCCCCAAACACCCTACCGACCTAAGAAACTGGCTCAGACCAACTCTGATTAGTCTTCCAGCACGCACCACGATACGACTCGAACTGTCTCACATTTTCCTAAGCATCGCGTTTCCAACGGAAAAAACAAACAGATCACACCACACCATCACTCATGATAAACACATGCATACATATCCCTCAGACATTCTTACATTGTTGCTGAATATAGCGTCTGAAGCAGTCGTGGGCACGGGTTTGGAGCCCCTCAAACGTCTGCTTCTCCCACCAACCTCTCTTTCATGCAGCGCGCACATTCGTTGCGTACGCCAGTGATGGGCGATTTTGCTTCAATTGAGGCAAAACCGTCCACACCGTAGTGTCCTCTGTCCCCTTCCATCAAGCGCGGTACAATGGGGCAACGAAGACACGAGACGTCAGCGTACGCAACGAATGTGCGCGCTGCATAAAAGAGAGGTTGGTGGGAGAAGCAGGCGTTTGAGGGGCTCCATCCGTGCCCACCACTGGCGTACGCTGATGTCTCGTGTCTTCGTTGCCCCATTGTACCGCGCTTGCTGGAAGGGGACAGTGGGCGCTACGGTGTAGACGGTTTTGCCTCACTTGAGGCAAAATTGCCCATCCCTGGTCTAAAGCATCGAAAACCTATTATGACGGATTTATAGTTGAGAACCTGTATCTTTTAAACGCATAAATTGCCGAAGCTAAAATTGTATATCTGAGGTACTTCCCTATCCTTCATAATACCCACCAAGTTTCATCTCGATCGGTCACCGTTGCCTTTTGGAAGTACAACCGAAATTATTTACACGCTACCTAGTAAACTAATTCTTCTAACATCTTCATAAAGCTGAAGTCGTTTTATCCAATCTTAAAAAAGTTATTTGATTTTTAAAGGCGTACTAATACCTTTTACACCCACCGTAAAATAAAATTTATACTTTATTATAAAGGATTTGTTAAGGCTTCGAAAACAGTTAGATTTACTACCTAGCGACGGAGGATTTTTAGTATACATGCAATTTAGTTTTTAAGCCAAAACAGATGTACGTCGGACTAGGACCCCGAAGATTGCTTTACGATTTCCAGTTGGCACCCACGTGCATCTCGGGTCTCCTAGCCTTCGAGCTATAAAACAATAAACTTGTACAGCGCCAGGTAAACAGCGGTCAAGCGAGCGAGCCACCCTAACGGGCCTTGCCGTCAAAAACCCCCCACAATGAAAATTCGCCAGTTTCCTCCCTCCTTGGGCCCGTCCACAGCGGCCATCTTCTACCCCCACAAGGCATGTAGTGGGTGGTGACAAGCAAATGCGAAAAGGGCATGGCTCAAAATCCACTTGATGCCAATAGGCTAATAGTTAGATCCTCCCAAAAACCGATTTGTATATAAGCGCGACAGACTTAGCGACAGTGTGATTCATAAAGTCCGACTCGTGTAAAACACATTGTAAATACACATTCTCAGTCCACGTAGTTGTCCGCGTTTTCTATCCAACCTATTACAGTCCACTTATACAACCATACTTCTCGACAGGACTTCATATTCGGTGAAGTTCCTCCGCGTTGTTCGATCGTCGCTAACCTAATTGCCGACGCCGCGACGCACATACAGGATTTTTATAACATTTAAATGCACTAAATTATTTTATTCGAGTGTTTTACTCAAGTAAGTTTCATTTAGCACGCATATCGACTGTGTAGATCACAGATCATGCTACACGAAATGGATGCATGTTTTGCTTCGTTTGTTTATTCATATGAGCCATTTATTTTTAACTCCATCCGAACAAACACTGGTCAAGCCGCGGCTTATAGTTCAAAATATACAGGGGTATTGTTTCCGTAGAAAAATGGAAGTTTATATATAAAACACGACCGGCTACATTGTGAAGTTGCACTTTGAAAATACATTGGTGATGCTGAGTTGCAGTCGGGGTTCTCTAGCCAAGCTTTTTGTTTCGACAATGGCGGATGCTTGCACTGGAAAATACCACCAGCGAAATAATTCTTGTTTTCTCATTTTCGTCGCACTGCGCAATAAAAAACTGAATATAGAACGAGATGAAATGAAATTATTAGTCGGAGATGTTATTATATTTACACTGACGGGGAAAACATTGTTGATTGAATGTAACGCGTTCAACATTACACGACGCCAAACCAGAAAAATAGAAATAGAAACGAAAGAGTCATTCATTCTTGATTAATTACAAAATGTTCGAATTTTAAGATTGAATTCAATCAATAGAAAATGGTAATTTCATTTTGCACGATAAATACATATATGCATTTATTCGTAAACTGCAAAGCAACTAATATAAGTAATTACTAGACTGCAGGCATATGTATGCAAAATAAAAATGTTCTGCACAAACTGCAACAAAGCGGGAGTTAGATAGAAATTTATTTTCATTCTTTGATAGTTTTACTAAATAGAAAATAATGATAGTATTTAGTGTTTTGAATTGCAGGGTAATTCCGGGTGAGATGGCATTGAGGGTGAGATGACTCGATCTCATTTAGGCTATACGTGTCGCGAGTTGCAGTTATCTTTCTATGCTACATTGCGTATCATTCGCTCGCCGCAATAATTGTTCTCTCGGTTTGCTTCCAACTACAAAGTCAAGTAAGTTATTTGTAATGTAAAAATTTATTACTTTCGCAAATCTTTTACATGTTCTTTATATTATATTTTACTGACGTTTTACGAAAAAGTAATGACTTTGCCTGAATGCAGTGTGTATATATTATTTTTAGAGATTATGCTTACATCCTCGTAATGATATTTCGTCGTAGAAATGATTAAAAAACAAGAGTCAAAGCACCTTGAATCTCGAGTTAAGTGACCAGATTTTTTAGAAGAAAGTGAGTCCAGAGTAAATTCATGCATAATAGTTAGCAAATGGTTTTGTATAACATGATAACGAAATACAAACGAAGAGATGCTTAACGTAAAAGGAAAGAGAAATTAAGAAAAAAATGAAAAGACGAAGAAAATAATAATAATTGCGTGGGTTGTGGAGACCTGTACAGTGTACAACGAAACGCGACGACTGAATTCGCTGTATGAGCTGTCAAAAATGGTTCCACGAAGGGTGTTCAACTTATGCAATTCATGCGGAAAAGTTTTGTATCAGAAAAATAAATAATTGTTCGTCTTATTAACCTCATACAGTATTTCATCGTTAATTGTCGTGAAATTCTGAACAATAAACGTCGCAAAACAATCCCTCCTTGCGCGTGGTATACCCCGTGAAGGGCCGTGAAGAACGAGAGGCCTCGGTCGCCGAGAAGTGTAACATAATACGGGTTGAGTATATCGGTGAGACCACTACTAATCCAATGACAAAACTTCTTTATTTTTTATTATTTTTTTATGAAACTTTCACCAACATATTCGTGGCATTTTACTAATGAAAATGATACCAAATAAGATATAACTCCGACGGTATTTACTTGAGAGAAAGAGACGCGAAGGCCCACGTGTCTTCACAGTGTAATGACAATAAAAAAAAACTTTTTTATTATTATTTTTTTTTATGAGACTTTCTCCAATATATTTGTGGCATTTTTCTGATTAAAATAATACCAAACAGGATATAATTCGGATCATATTTACAATAATTTTACGAAACTTTCATCGTCGATTACTCAAGTAAATACCATTATATTTGGAATTATATCTTATTTGGTATCATTTTCATTAGAAAAATTCCACGAATATGTTGATGAAAGTTCAATAAAAAAATAATAAAAAATAAAGAAGTTTTGTCACTGGGTTAGGTGTTGTTTTCACACCGACATACTCGACCTGTATTATGTTACACTTCTCGGCGACCGAGGCCTCCCTAGCTTCGCCGTCCTTTTCTATGTTCGGCACAAGTCAAAGAATAGTATTATCTGTACTTTAATCGTCGCCGGCCGGACCCGTGGTGGCGACGATTATCGATGAAATACTGTAATATGTATTTTTTACAAGAACCCGGACAATCCGGGTGAGATGGCTTTTCGCATAGGTTGCAATTTTATTTTCATGTGAAAGAATGTATGATTATTTTTTTAATTAAATGTCATATTACTAATTTACACGTATTTTCATCTCTAAACATATTTTTTTGCTTTATATATCCATTACATTTACAGTGTACTGATTATTTTTAAAAAATTGGGCCATCTCTCCCCGAATTACCCTACTCGCATTTGCCATAAATGCATAAGATATGCAGTCTAGTGATTATAATTTTACGAGGCAACGTAATTTGAGAAATTAGAGAGATTGTGATTGTTAAGACTGTTCTTTACGTTTTTGTACCAGCAAAAAGTAAAACTCACGTGGCCGCATTTTCGTGTTTTTCTCGAATGTCGCGCCAGTTCGCAACATTTGCATCATGTCCGGATCAATGTACTCTTACCTCTATGCTTCGGTATACGCGGCACGTTTGCTCTAGTTTATTTTGGCCGATTTCAACGCAGAAATCAATTCGTTTGTGTTTTCACGCGCTGTTCTTTTTCGCGGAAAAGAAGCGTTCACAAACAACATTCGCGATTCCTTTTTCCTGTAGCGAACTAACGGCGAAGAAAGACTTTGAAAGCCTGCCTTCAAGCTGTTACGCTCTCCGCGTAATATGTTTTACGAATCGCCGAAAAAATAAATCGTAAAAATAAGAAACGGATTTCCGTTGTTGTTTCTTGTGGAAATGGCTGTTAGATTGCTTTCTTCAAACTTTTATTGTCGCAGATGTTATGACAAGACAATTTGTTCTTCTATGGAGTACACTCCGGGATAAAATTAAATAAAACACTTATCGCTTTAGTCAATAATATGATACGAAGTTTAATTAAAAAACCACGACGAACACGCGTATTCTGTTCGTAACAATTCTGATGGTCTCATTCAACGAATGAATTATTTAGAATTGTGAGAAAGGCAACTGGGAAAAGTAATCTAATTTAAAGCGACTCGTAGATTGGACATGATATATAATTTATAGTAACTTTATACTACTAATAACCCTTTGCGGATCTCTTGTAGAACTCTTTGTTTATGAATTCATTCATAACTAGACTGCGGGTTATTATGTAAAATAAAAATTGTCTAGATTAAATACAATATATAACAGTTACATACACATTTGTTTCTTTTCGTGATACTTTTAATGAGTCGATAATAACAAAATAGTATTTTTGAATTCTTTGAATATTATCACTGTTTTATACTTGATCTACTCATTTTTTGTCGTAACTATTCATAATGTAATAAATTTGTTCCTCTGGTTTTTACGAAAAGTTACCTTTTGGAGGATTATTAAAATGTGTTCTTATTAAACAGGTATTTCAGAAACTTTATAATAAAAATTCCATGCAAACAAATTATTTTGGAACGTATATTAACAAAGTTTTCATAAAATAAATGAAACAGCCATATCATAATATAATATTGAATATCTACAATTCGTAAATTTATTGAATAAATAGTATGGAAATTATTAACACTAATAATTAATAATTTCAAAAGAAGTGTTCAACAGAAAAGACTCTTCTCTTCTTTTTAAAAGAGAGCTTGACGAGAACAATACGTAAATAACGTTTGTGTATAACTTAAATGAAATTCGACCATAGAACTTCTATAATATGATAATATAATATGTACATCTTCATGATAAAAAATATGAATATGCATCAGTGGACGAAATATTCTATGCATATTATAAATAAATAACGCATTCAGAATATCAATTGGGCATTTAACTAGAATATTCATTTAGCATTGTTATAATTCTATTTATCAAATAGAATTCAGTATTTTTCATAATGTGAGCTAAATCTTATTATTACATTTTATTACTTGTATTCAAACCAATCATTTTATTTTCAACAATATTTTTTCATCTGCTTCCACGCGAACATATAATAGCAGAACTTTTTTAAAAAAGTTTCACGTATAATAGATTCCAATGTAGCTTATTAAAAAGTTCCAGAACTCTTTTGTGGTCTAAGAACAACCTAACCTTTCCTGCTACCACAATACGGTATTATACATTATGATAAAATCGCCTTTTGAAAGGAATGTAGAATTTTCTTTCTTGCGGAACATTTTCACAACTGTGAGATGTGTCGGAAAATTGTTTAAATAAAAACAATATTTTATGTTCTATATTTCCAAAATCGTGTAAAATCAATTATTAAAAGTTACTTACGTAGCTGGTTATCCTGTCATGAATTCTTCAAATTATATTTTTGTATTTTGCATGCAAACTGTCATGTACCTCATAATATGTTCTTATTATATACAGTACGAGCCATTTAAACTGTACTACTTAAATTTACATGTGAACTATTTGTTCACTTGCACGGAAAGTAATCAAACAAATAAAGACCCATCATTTTTCACTGAAGAATGTCTAAAGAATTATTAATTTTAGAATTTATATACCCTAACAGTTTTTATTCAACATCCAGCATTCTTTCAAATCACAAATTCTAATTTAACGCGTTATAATGTTCAACTGTGTCATTACTAGCACATACTCCCTATTTTGCACTTTACAACATAAAAAGATACCTTCTTAAATAAAAAAGAGAAGTGTAAGAAAACTAATTTTTACAACGCATGGCTCACTTGATGACAAACAGCGTTCGCTTGAAACACCTTCTTATACAACAAATAATTTGACAATAAATTTACATTGAAAATTAAATGATTCACGAAAAGTATTTAAGTACTAAATTTTCTATCGAATATCTTGAAAAATTGTCGATATTTAAATTATGATAATTACGTGAAAGTAAATAGTACAACCACGTACCTGGAGTCATATTAAAGCTTAAAACCTCTACATACGCATGATAACACAAATATGTGTGATATCATCTAGAGCAGTGTTTCCCAACCAGTGCATCGCGAGATTATCTCAGATACGTCGTGAGAATTCTATTAAACTTGAACTAACAATTAAAATATTCAATATTTATTCATACTCATAAATATCTAATATTCGTCCACGAATAAAGAAATTGTGCGAACAACACAAAGCGCAAACGTCGCATTAGAAAATTTTTCAGTATATGTTAATATTATAAATATTTTATATTGAGTGATACTTTTAAAATAAATAACAAACAATAACAACTATCAAGAAGTGTTGTTGTTTCAAGTGAATAAAAACGTTTGTATTCACCTTATGGCTTGCCGCGAAAGCCTAACTAGTTCTAAAATGTATCTCGAACTAACAAAGGTTGGGAGACACTAGCCTAAAACATTCTTATTGAATAATTCGATAAAATACGGATTGGTAAAATTAAATTTCCTCGTCCGCTTGGCGGATTCGCCAACACGCGATTTGCCTTGAAATTCCATTTCCAAAAATCCCTCCAGCTACGACCCAGATCAGCCATGAAACGATTTCAAACGTACCTATATCTGACACAATTTCGCGGTCTAACCGCATGGAAATTGCAGCAAACCAGCGTAATGTGTTTTAATTTTAATAGAACCATGTTAAAAGTTTTTATCAATAGATCTTCGCCGTAGAAAAATTACACGCAAAATTTAAATACAATGTAAAACTTTCCATTTAATGAAAACGATATGAAACATTGTAAAACTTTAAATGTCGTAAAACATTATCAAACTTTTGCTGTAACCATTTCTATTATAGAAAAAGTTGGACCACTACATATCAACTTGAGTGGCTGATAGCAAGGACACTTTTATTAAGATTCTTTACAAGCCAGCGAAGCATCAAGAAAATTGAAATTTTTTCGAAAATTTCCCGGTTGCTGTGTAATTTTTTAATATCTGTCAGCTGTCGTTGAAGATGTGGTCAAAGGGATGTCACATAAAAGAGACAATCTCCGAGGAATTCACCTTTAAAAATTGTTACTTTCGCTGTAAATATTAAGGTAATTCTGCGGATGATGCACAAGATTTTCTATTAAATGTATAGAAAATATAATATTTATATTTCTATCCAATCAACAGATTTGATTATTTAAATCATACACTACAAAAGAAACTCGTTGTCCAAAATAAAAAATGTCAGTGTCAATTGCATAAACTAGGAACCAAATAAAGATTTCGTTCTTCTTTTAATAATTTTGATAAGTTTACAATAATTGATATATTTAAAGTCTATTAATTTTTCTACTGTTTTCTGTCTAGTTCTGTCTAGTTATATCATCATGAAATGCGAAGGTTAAAAAAGCAATCACAATTGTAGATTTCAACTTAGAGTTTGTGTACTTAAATAAATAACTTCCGGTTTGTGAAATTTTGTGTCTGGCTGATTAGACAATTTTAACATAGAGACAGGTATTACATTTGCAAATTAGTTATACATAAATAATATTGCGTATATTAATTCGTTAATTTAAATATGCCCGATAGATATTACGAAAATGAATAACATATTCTTAATTTTTTTCTTTATTTCACGTATCGACGGGATATCTATATTTGCTATAGTTTCGACGAGAACAAATTGTAATTCTTAAATTGATAATCTAATAATCCTTGTAACGGAGTACCTCAAGCATAATCTAAAATGGTACCCGAAGCTTTCAGCTCGTTTTTCTTGCAATAATCATTTTCGACTTGCTTGACCGCGAGTTTTTATGCAAATATTCATTTCCATATGTTATTCTACAAAAATCGGGTTAGGGGAGATATCTATTCTTCTCACTAGAACATTTCTTATGGGAAAAATAAAGTGCATATATCTTTACTGTTGTGCAAAGTTTTGCACAGATGTATAAATATTTTCAGTCTGTTCATAGTCAACCAGTTTACTTCAAACTTAACGTTTTCATTATCAAAACTAGAATCAAATCGACATTCGTGAAAATAAACTAACTTCTCCGTAAAAAACAGAATTGTCTTCATCAGATAACACCATGTTTTTATTGTTCGTTTTCAATTATTCATTCAACCATAATCGATGGCCACACTCATACCACATAAAATTTTTTCTGAATTTTTCACTTCACGAAAAGTGGCTGACCTTATGTCTGCCTTGAGAATAAGTTAATAGTGAGAGAAAATATTTACTGTCTGTTCATCGTCGGCCGGAAAACGGTTTTTAATTCACTGAAACAATCATTTGGATCGCGACAAAAACTTTGAGCTTTCTAGTTCCCTGCGCCGACGATGGTCAAAGACGTCACGTCGGGATCACGTACCGTTCTACATTTCAAAGTGTGCTTCATGTGCACGCACGTCATCGCACTGTAACGTGAACCAGAAACAGGTTCAACCGAGAAATGCGAAATTTCGAGATTTTCTTATTTCAAACACAGCGGGCCTGTTCTGTGAATATTGCCGCGTCAGAGGTCAACGCGTTCCTGTAATTCGGTGGAGTATGCCAAATACAGTGGGTGCTCAAATTAGTGGGGCGACTGTGCGAAACATGTACAATTATTCACAGGATTTAGCGTACATAAGCTATAACAGCCTTATTTGTTCAATTAACAAAAAACACAAAAGTTTTTCGTAACGTGTATAGTTTACGTGTATAGAGTATAAATAACAACTACTCCATACACGTCACAAATGTCGCGAGCTGCTTCCGTAGCTTTTTGACCACGACGAAAAGCAAAATATTATACAGCAGATGTCGAAAATGAATTTTTTGCCTCCTAGAACTTAAATTTCAAAAGTCTGAAAATTGATTAAAATTAATTAATTCGGAAAATTGAAGCAGATAGGTTTGTAGAGCAAGAATAGGACTTGCGAATGCATATATGTATACAGGGTGTCCCACATAAATGGGAACACCTAAATATCTGTCGTATTTACAGTCCAATCAGAAAACTTCAGAGGACAAACTGATACTATTGCAGGGGCAAATATAATGTTAAAGAAAAAAATTTTTTATGTCGTGTTTTTTAACGAAATTTCAAGGTCATTGAAATGCAGCATGTGCTTCAATTACGTCTCAAGAAATCGACAATGCCTACAGATCATTGAATGCAAGATTGCAATATTGCATAAATGAGGATGGTTAACATTTCGAACATTTATTGTGGGTTGTAAAGGTCAACCCGAAGTAAACAACGCGTAATCTTTGCTGAAACACGTAAATTTTAAACTTCCACATTTTATCCGCTCCAACATGATTATTCTAGCTCAAGGTCATTTCAAGGTCAAAAAGGTGGTATCCGCTAAATTCAGTTTTTTATTGTCTATCATGCTATCGTAAAAAAATATACTATTCCATTTAAAAAAACATCGGTGACCTTGAAATTTCATTAAAAAACACGACATAAAACATTTTTTTCTTTAACATTATATTTGCCTCCTGCAATAGTGTCACTTTGTCCTCTGAAGTTTTCTGATAGGACTGTAAATACGACAGATATTTAGGTGTTCCCATTTATGTGGGACACCCTGTATATACAGGGTGTTCGCGCTATCACTAGCCAGCGTTTTTCTTATAAATAGTAAATAGTACAAAAAAAAATGAAAGAGGAGAAGGTAGTACTGTTTTTCATTCGCAATATAATGGCGTATGGAATTTTTTTGTGTTTGTACCATTTTGTTAGATATGAAGACGACCTTCAATTTTTTAAATGGATTGCTGTATATTTTTTTCATATCACATGAAAGAGTGTGTCTAGACGAATTCATCCGTATACTGCACAGTGACTTTCAAGGTCATGCAAGGTCAGAAATGGAAGAAACATTTTGAATATTTCATTTCAATATGTTTACAAGTATTCCATATTCATACGAATCAGATGATGTTGACATTCACTATCAGAGTATTTACTTCTAGTTTCTTCTATGATGGAACAATTTCAGTATTACTTCCGACACCGATTAGTAATATGCATAGTAATGTATTATTATTCGATGGACGAGAAGGCGGATATGATACGCATTTATCACCAGTGCAATGGGAATAAAAGACAAAGTAAATTGAAATACCTAGAAGAAAAGCGAAATAACATAAGCATGTGTATTAGTATCTCGGACTACATTAGAAGAAGCCACTAAAAATGTAATTAATACAGCTGAAATGTGCATTCATGCACAAGGAACTCATATTGAACATTTACTGTAGCTTCACCAATAAAGAATACTTGTAAACACATTGGTATGAAATATTCAAGATGTTTCTTCCATTTCTGACCTTGCATGACTTTGAAGGTCACTGTGCAGTATATGGATGAATTCGTCTAGACACACGCTTTCATGTGATATAAAAAAATATACAAGATTCCGTTTAAAAAATTGAAGGTCACCTTCATATCTAACAAAATGGTACAAACACAAAAAAATTCTATACGCCATTATATTGCGAATGAAAAACAGTACTACTTTTTCCTCTTTCATGTTTTTCTACTATTTACTATTTATAAGAAAAACACTGGGTAGTGATAGCGCGAACACACTGTATACTTTAATAACAAATCACAAAATTGCAGGAAAAAATAAAATACAAAAAACGCGGGAATTTATTACACAACTCAATAAATTAATGTTGTGCTAAATAGATTACAAGAAAAAAGATCTCTTTAGCGAGACATCTGTGAATTTACAATAGAATTCCTGTAGAAATTTGAATATGAAAAGGGCATTATAAATGTCATTTTTTCGTTTAATACGAATTATGTTTGTTCACAGGAAGGAGTTGATTTATTGGAGGGATCAACTTACTATTTCGAGGATTTGCCTTCGAGAAAAATTCGGCTAACTTTGTTCACCGAATACGGAATTCACGGGGACGGAAGAAGTTCCTTCTATTTGTCGCGTGTTCACCGACGGCGTCTTCCTTCTTTCCTAAATCATTGAAAATTCCAGGAGCATCTTACTCGCGGTGCGGACCAGTGCCGATCGCATCCTGCCGCAATGAAGAGCTGCGACGCACTCCCGGAGATAAATGGATAAATAATTCCGCGGCAACCTTCCGGCCCTTCCGTTTTTGCCGCCCAAAGTCCTTAAATAAACTGCGCGTACTATCGGTGATCAACGATGGACATTATACGCCGGCGTGACGACTTGATTTATTATGAAATTTCGTGTTTGCCTCACTTCGCGTGAGTCTCGCGTTCAAATAAAACCGGCTGATTTATAATCTCCGCGAACGTGGTCGAGTAGTACAGGAAACGAATCTTTCCTCCTCGCCGTTTCTCCTCTCCAGTCAATCTCTGCCGGTTTCTTGATCCGGCGAATTTGTCACCGGTGACATTCGATTGCCGGTTTTCAATTATTTCTGCAAAATTCCAGTCTTTCGTCTTATTTTATTAGGTTGCACAGTGTAATATTTTACCAATCTACAGTGGCGGTCAGCTACCGTTAAGAAACTATTGTAATTCTTGATCAGGCACTAGTTTCTTTATCATTTCATGGAATAAATAGCTTTTATAAGCTTATGTCAACAGATAATTATTTCACATAATTCTACAAATAAGAATTGACAGTTCAAAAATATGTGTTGTACACAAAAGCAATTAATATTGTTTGCGATTTCGTGAAAATAAATGTATACGTTAACTCACTTGCGGGAAACCCTTGTAAGAAAACACCATCGATAACGCAACCGACTTCTTTGATACTTTTGCAATTATTGCATTTATTTTCATATATTTTGTTTATTAAATACAGTTTATTTAGAATTTAGAGCAAGAATTTTATTATTATATGTACCATTTTTCTTAGAATACGAGTTTGGAGAGAAATACTTTCTGTTTTTGCTGTTTTTATTATTAGGAACTGATGAGAAACTATTTACAATAGTGATAGCACAGTGTGGTGCTTATTCAGAACAAAAACTTTATACTACTCTTGATATACTTTAAACTAATTTAAACGACGGTTGAGCCAACCTTTCTGGCGAACAGAAACTCTAACTCTTACGGCGCAGATCGAGGGAACATTCGTCGATACCAGAAAATCACACATGCATTCACACACACACACACCGCTCGTAACGCCATCTACCGGATACATTTCTAACAATTTTGATTTTAAAGTCTATGATCAACTATTTAGTTCCGACTAACTAAATAAGGTTAGTTATTTGTTACTTACTAATAACTGTTAGAGATATGCATGTATTATGTTTGAGTGAGAGTGTCGACCTCCGGTGTTGCCGAGGGAAAATGGCGTGGCGTCAAAGAGAGAATATCGAGCGTTGTATGGATGGTAACGTTTTAGGTTAAACACGTGTTTCTTTGTTCGTTCCCTTTCAATAGTTATAATCTGTATTATAGTATATACAAATATATTAAGTATATATAGGAAAATTCGCGTTGTGCATTTATTATAATAATAACAAATAATTTTGTGTCGTTTGAAATACGACAAGTATTTGTCGTATTTAGATTGAGCTATTTTTTGAAGCATGTTTGAATACTAATAGGGACTTCAGACATCATGTGTACAGATAATGGAGATCGTACTGTACTACTAACATGGTGAACATATGCTGTGATTTTGCCGGTGCTGTTTCATGTGTTTTATTCATTAACAAATAATCGCAATAGACTTCAGCTTCAGAAACTAAACGTTATATTCTTTTCAACTTTCAAGTTAGCTCCGTGAACGCAACGATAGTGCACGTGTGCTATCTTTTTTCAGCAGTCTAGAACGGACGGTCGCGTTTCAAGAGAAATCGATGGGTCTGTTATACGACCTCTGAACAATGGCTAGCAGTTTTCTCCGAAAAATATGAACTATCGGATTTTTTTTCCCTCAAGTGTATCCCTCTCATTCGATTTGCCAGCTATTTTTTTCGCCTCGAGGAAGCTTGACGAGCGTAAATCGAAACGAAATAGAAGCATTCTATGACGTACTATCTACATTCGATATACAGAGTGGTTCAGTAAAAATCAGCACATGGAAATTTTGCGACAATCTTCTGCGCATACCGTCTTATCGCACAAACCAAAAATTTTAATATCCGTCAATTTTTTCTTATTTTTTTCATCGTGCTAAAGGACGAAAAATGTTTTAAAAAATGGTATTTCGACTTCAAAACGCCGCAATTCTGTAAATGGAGGAATGTATAACTACATTCTTACTGATTAATACACAATGTTATCTTTTGTTTCTGATGTGTAAAAAGACCGGAATCATGGCAACCGTCGACCCACGTTTTTATAAACATACTCTATACAAATATCAAGTATCAATAAATATTTGTGCAAACTCTCAATCCAAAGAGTTCAATAGTTTCTCTAAAAATAATTTCTAAACATTTGTGTAAAAACGGCCATGAAAAACAGAAAACCCTTTTAGCAAAATGTCCTGTGGAATTTATATGAAGAGAATTGTTACCTTTTTGAAATTCTTCGAAAAGTGTTCTCATCGAAAACATCAATGTCATCGATCTTTTTTGTTTTTAAATTAGATGATGACGAGATCAAGACAAACGTAATCTACAAGCATCGCTTAAGCACGAAAAATAAACGGAATTAGATATAATTACGAAATAACAACGATAGAAAAATTGATAAAATATGTAAATTTTTTTTAGCATCTTTCGTTTATCATCTGTAATAATATAGCAATAATAACGAAGATGATTTTGCATATTTGCTAAAATAGATTTTCTTTATCAGTTTTTCTATCGTAGTTCAGATTATGAAAAAAGTAGTGTTCAAAAAATAGAAATACGAACTTTAAGTTTAATTTCTTATACTAATCTTTTTCATCCCAGTAAATATCCCAGTGAATTCCACCGACCCAATTCCACTGAAATATCGAAAAAATAAATGCTGGGATTCATGCACTTTTTGCGTGTACAAAACGTGCGGAGTATTACGGAAAATAAAAAGTAACTGTATTAATTGCAATAAACATAGCTAACACATAGTTAGTTTCTAGCTTTCTTTATTTATCTTAATAAATTCAAAATAATACATCAACATTTAAGAATTTTTTACAACTTTTTAATGTTTTAAATTGTATAAACTCGTTTTTATCATAAGTGCATAAGATCTGCAGCTTACTGATAAGAGTTAAGGGCGGTGTAATTTATCCTCTTCTCTCACATTCTTTTTACTTGATTTTATTCATTCTCTTAATTTCCATTACTTTAACTATAATTTCATAACATTAGATACATATTATAATACGGTTCCATTATAATTAATTTAATTTTTAATGTGTTGGGGAAAAAGAAATTCATTATTCTTTCCCTAGATGGCTGTAGTGATATGTAAAATCAGACTTGTGCTCGTTGGAAAAGTGACATTCCGTACTAAAACAAATTCATTTACAGTTTTTGATTGGTCGATTCAGTTGTGAGTTATAGGGTGTAAAAGATTTATGTTAACAAAGAGAAAATTCGGTATATTTTACAATTTTGCTTTGATAAAGGCGAAAATGCAAGCCAGGCAGCTGAAATTGTGAATGGTATTTGTGGTCCCGATTTTGGTTTTGTCGATACCGTTCCGGTATTTTCGATGTTAACACTAGGTTTACCGGACCCGTCAATTTGACGGATTTCAAATTTTGAAATGAAATACCCCAAAAACCATAGCATTAATTTGAACCGTTTTGCATCGTAAATTAATCACTTCATCCAAAGAATTTATACACACAATTATTTTTTCCTAAAGCTATCTAATCTTTGAAATTTCTATGTAGTATACCTACCTCTACGAAACCCGTCAAATTGACGGGCTAGCTTATATCATAAACAATCCTTATATATTTTCTTATTTCGTCAAATAATTCATCAAATAATAAATATAAGAATAAAATTAAAGTCTTTATTTTCTCCTTCTCCAATTCGTTATATCAATCGCGCCTCCATAATGTAAACTAAAGCGGATTGTATGGCCTGAGTGTTTATTTGGGTCTCCAACGAAATCGCTTATGCCTATTGCCGATGAGACCTCTAAAGCAAGAGCGATCTTCAATATGATTACTGCAGTGACAGTGTAAGAACGTTTTTCAAAGACAGTGTGCAAAAGTTTCAGTTATTGTAGACAGTCTCCGCTTATTGTAAGTATTTACAATAGAGTGATTGAATTTGGGCACAATACTTTTTTATTTTGACCAATCCCCCTTTTCTAGCAATCATGAGTAAATCCAGGCGATATAATAAAATATTGAACAAAATTGTCAACATCTCTGAAGATTGTTCTGAGGATACCTTCGAAGAAGATCAGTATGAATTAGACCAAAGCGAAGCTGACAGTGCAAGTTCTGAGAATATTAAAAGTGGAGAGTTAGAAGGATACACTATACCGTTAATATTATTGTTACCATTTCCGTGGTAGTTTAAAAAAAAAGACTTTTTACTTATTAATTATTTATTTAAACGTTAAGCCTAATATTGTCCAATTCAGACTTAATTTGAATAAATCGATTTTTTATAGAAAATGCGTATTTTCGTTTACCCGTCAATTTGACGGGTGCTCGTAGAGATAGGTATATAAGAAAGCCCGTAAACCTAGTGTTTTAAAGATGCACCTCGCACAGGTAGGCCCGTCGTCGAAAATGTCGATAAAATCATGGAAATGATCGAAGTAGACCGGCATTTTAGCAGTCATTTCATCGCCCAGAAGCTAAAGATCGACCACAAAACAGTTTTAAACTATCTGCATAAAGTGACCATTGACCAGAAGCGGCCAGAATTGGCCAATAGGAGAGGTGTTGTGTTCCATCAGGAGAACGCCAGGCCACACACGTCTATTGTGACTCGCCAGAAACTCCGGGAGCTTGGTTGGGAAGTTTTGATGCATCCACCTTATAGTCCGGACCTGGCACCAAGCGATTACCATCTTTTTTTATCATTGCAAAACTTCCTTAGTGATAAGAAATTTGCATCATGAGAAGATTGTGAAAATCGCTTAGTCGAGTTTTTCGCCAATAGGCACCAGGGCTTCCATGAGAGAGACATTATGAAGTTACCTTTAAAATGGCAACAAATTATAAAACAAAACGGTGCATATTTGACCCAAATAGAACAATTCGAACCAAGTTAAATAAAGTCTTCAAAATAAACCTAAAAATAATGGATTTCTTTTTCCCCAACTTAAATATTTGAAAATCAATGTAAACTGGAACACGTTGTAATTGTATGACATGAATGATAACTTTTGTACTTTCCTATATGCATCCGCTAAATTTTAATATTACATAAAAACGAATGTGTGCATGAAGAAAGAATTAAAATTAAAATTCATGTTCAATATGAATAAAAATCCCAAATGTATAGAATTCGAGAAAGAAATTGCTATCCGCGAGAAATAATTCTGCGCGTACGTTCTCACAATTTTGTGAACACCAATAATTCAACAATGATTTTGTTTGCTAACTCTTCTTTTAATCTTATGTTAAACAAGGTCGCAATGTTAAATTACGAACGTGAAAATGAAGTATATTTACATTGTAACGTGTAAGTGTGGGTACGTAATATTTACGTCTGATCAGACGTTGACTTATACCACTTGCTCGCGTCCTAAGGGACGATAATAATTTTCTGTGGCAAGATTATTTAGTTTTTTCTCATTTCCATTATTTACTTCCACTCGGGGCTCTTTAATTGATCATTTCTATTTATTAGTTGCTTTTGAATTTTACTCTATTTAATTTTTGTTTATTTTCGTAGCGTGATTTGTATAAAAGACTTAAAATTAAAAATTATTGTTCGTTAATTTTCCATTAAAGAAAACATATTCGTTTCTGACTCGATTCATTGCGTCTAATAAATTTACATATGTACACAAATAAATAAAAATAGAGATGGTATTTACTCTCTGAAAGTTTTCAAATGGACGTTGCAGGCGTAGCAAGTTCAATTATTTCTGTCCAATTTGTTGCCATATTCAAACATTGAAAATGTCATCGCAAACCCAGCAGTACGTTAAAAAAAAAGTTAAAAAGTTTCTATCTCGCACGAAAGCGCAAAATTCATTGCATTTCATACAGGTGCACCGTCGCTCGAAAGTTTCGAGTGTGTAATAATTTCAAAAACAAACAACGTTCCTGTAAGTAAAGAAACGTTTCATTAAAAATATTATTTTGTGGTATTAACGACGGTAATTAGATTTCGATTAAAATATGATAATTACAACGTTCTGTACATCGTAAAACTTTCCTTAATCATAATTGCGCATGGCAAATATTTAACAGCATTTCATATTCGTAAAGTGGAGTATCATTATATTTCTTGCTCTGACGGTTTGCCGGAAGTGAAATTAATCTCAAGCTGCGAGAAATTTCACTAAAGTGTTTTACACGTTTCATTACTTTCATAAAAATGTTAGGACCGCTTACAATTTCAAACAGTTTTCGTGTTTCTAGTCAAATATAAAGGGTTTAATGGTACTTAATAATTAATTTTATCACATATTATATTTTCATTTATTACTTCTTTTGTTGCACAACTTGGAATTATTTTTCCGATTCAGCTTTCTTATTTCACTCTACGTCTTATCTGTTTAAGGGGGGAGGTGGGGGGGGGGGGGGCATTCAATTGAAAACCAGGTAATAGTAATTTTTCCGATAAAATTTTGAATATATATATTTTTATAGCATTTTTTTACACTGAATCTTTTTCTGTGAAAAATTTATCTGATTGAAAAATCTATACGAAATTTTATGCAAAAGCGTGTACACATATGTAAAATATACAAGTGCGTTCTCCCCACACTAGAGATTGGCTCAAGTTCAATATGTACTAGTGAATCCAAGTCAATTTCAATACCCATGGTTTGTTTCACGAGTTCGACTATTACTTGAAAAACAAATGCAATACTTCCAAGTTTACTCGAACTCAGACAAGATGGGTTTAAATACTTACAGTGGCCCACAAATGTGTTCGTACGCCCCTTAAATCAGAATAACTTTCTTAAAATTTAACCAAACGACTTGATCTTTTTAGCAATTAGAAGCATTTTGAAAAGAAGGATTTTGAAAAAATTGCAATTAGTAGGAATTACATGAAGAAATAAAAATGGCACTTTTTAAAACTTAATTATTTTAGCCCATAATGAAACTTCAGAATATGCTTTTTGTAGATCTATGTTAGTTATATATATGCTGAAAATTTCATCGAAATCGGTTGACTCAGAAAAAAACGACGCGCATCGAAAGATGTAAGAAACTGTGGATTTTAAGCAGAAACTGACCAAAAGTCGTGAAAAACTGCGATTATCAACACTTTCAGCCGCTTGTAGTTCATGCGTTTGTTAACTGATTTCGATGAAATTTTCAGCATATGTATAACTAACATAGATCTACAAAAGGCATATTTTGAATTTTCATTATGGGCTAAAATAAAGAAGTTTTAAAAAGTGTCATTTTTATTTCTTCATGTAATTCCTACTAACTGCAATTTTTTTTAAAATCTTTTTTGCACGTGATTTACTAAATCAATGCTTCTAATTGCTAAAAAAAGGCAAGTGGTTTGGTTAACTTTTATGAAAGTTATTCTGATTTAAATGGCGAACGAACACTTTTGTGGGCCACTGTACATAAAATGAAGTAAGGTGTATATAGCAACATTCTGAATATGTGATTTATTTGTAACATTGAAGTAGACAATTCACGGTACAAAAGTTGCTAATATTTCTATCATGAAATCCCTTGTAATAGAACTTTTATTATACTTTTGTTATGAGAAGTTTGTAAGAGTAACGTTTCCTTCTTTGAAAGTTCTACAGGAATAAACATCTTTCTAAACCTCAAAGTTCGAACAGATTTTAAAAATAGAATGGAAGATGTAATGGATCCAAAACGTATTTAAACACTATTCTCGAAAAATTGTCGATAATTCTGTTAAAAAAGATAGTACAACAATATACCTAGACTCATTTTAAAGCTTGGAGCCTCTACTTTCGCCATCCATCGTTCACTTTTGTTTAAGATAGTTTGGCATGATAGAACAACTGAGAAACTGAAAGCGCTTGTTTGGTCCAAAATGTTACAAATTGAAACGTCTGTAAAGACATTGAAAAATTTTTCTCGTGACTGAAACCACCACAGATTTAAAGATTGAAGCAACCTCTTTACAACAGACGCGTCAAACTTGATTTACGATTTCTTTTATCGACTTATAGAGCTTTGAATGACAGTTAGACTTTGACATTATTTTTCATGTGTATTTATCTCTGCTTTTGAATGCCATTTTTATTACCAATTCTTGGGAATTTTTTTCAGATTGTCTATTTAACTTTTTGCGTTCGAATTTTCCACGCATGTGTATGGATACTGGAAGCAGATACTATTATTTTTTTTAGATTGAAACAATCAAAATCGTGTGAATTATACGTATATCTACCGCTCTTTTTCATATGTATCTCTGCTTTTAATGCCATTTTTATTACCAACATTTGGGAATTTTTTTCGGGTGAACCATTCAACGTTTTGCGTTAGAATCTTCCACGCATGTGTATGGATATTGTTAGCAGGTAATCATATTTTTTTTAGATTGAAACACTCAAAATTATGGAAATTATGCGTATATCTACCGCTCTTTTTCATATGTATCTCTGATTTTGAATGCCACTTTTATTACCAACTTTTGGAAATTTTTTCTGAAGAACCGTTCATCTTTTTGCGCAATAATTTTGTATGCACTTCTATTAGTGTTTAAAATATATCGATTTATTTTTTTAAGCAGAGACTATTCAAATTACATGAGTTATATAAATATATGTACTGTTAGGGTACGATCGCACGTATCAACCACAAGTTGCATTCTATAAACGCCATTCTGGCGCAAGGTGCAAGAATGATGCAGGAATGACTTTGTAGGGTTCACCATGAAGGCCTTACACGACCAAACTTGTTCCCCATTTTTATTCTATAACACCACCAGTCATCTGCAATAGATTCATTCAGATGTTACGTACGGAGAATTCATCTATGTGACTTTTTGAGCCTTCTTGAAACCACATGTTGCTCTGCACAGGTCCGCTAGTTTATCTAAAAAACCAACTCTCCCACGGGGGTGCTGCATCTGGGAAATTCTCAGGAATTACCACCCAGATGCACGCTTACTCCCACCTAAATTTCTAGACAATTTCGGGGTATATAAAGCCCACGATTCCAACCACGAACTGGCACTGTTGAAACCTAGTCACGTTGCGACACGTTACGTATAGCAAGATCGGGTATAAAGTCCTTTTCGAGCATTAACTCAACAGTACGTATTCCATCGCACAAATAGCTAGATAACCGTAACCCCCGCATTTCTCAGTGCGTCAAAACCGAGAGTTAGGGATATTAGTATCCGCGACTACACGTTACACATATACAATTGTAACCCTTATTTAATTATTGAATATATTGAACTTCAGTTTTGAGGAATTCAATTCTATTAATTCCATACTCGCATAACGTTTCTATCCTAGAACTAGTATTCCCACAACGATATACTTTAGCCGCTCAAAGTATATCAATTTCTATATAACGTTACGAGAGCCGATAACAATTATCCATTTCCCGATCCACGCGGCGACCCGACGGTGAAATACACGTCGGCCAGTTTTCGTGTCCCTACATTTCCGAAGTGGCGACCCGGTGGTGAAATATACACCGGCCAGTTCACGGTATAACCTATCCAACAAACCAAGGTGGCGACCCGTCGGTGAAATACACAGCGGCCAGTCCACAGGTTCCTTTCCTATATGGCGACCCGACGGTGAAATACACGTCGGCCAGTCCATTGTTCAAGGTGGCGACCCAGTGGTGAAATATACACCGGCCAGTCCACGGTAATCCTACTCTTCCGAAGTGGCGACCCGGTGGTGAAATACACACCGGCCAGTCCACGGTATTACCTATCCAACAAACCAAGGTGGCGACCCGTCGGTGAAATACACGGCGGCCAGTCCACAGGTTCCTTTCCTTATATGGCAACCCGACGGTAAAATACACGTCGGCTCCAGTCCATTGCTCCATACCTTGGCGAGGTGGCGACCCGGTGGTGAAATACACACCGGCCAGTCCACAAAACCAAGTCTCCTAATTATATAACCTCGGTCACGCATCACCCGCTTAGCCCTCGGGCTCGTAACACAGAAAAAAAATTTTTTTGTTTTTACAGACGATTCAATTTGTAGCATTTTTGACCGAAATCGTGTCCTCAGTTTGTCACCTGCCATATAATGCACAAATATTCTAGAAAAAAATAAACGGTGCTTTGCAAAAGTAGAAGCTTCGAGCTTTATTGTACTATTTTTCTAACGAAATTATCATAGTTGAAATAGTATTCAAATATAGCTATTTAATAACTATGATCGCTAATTAGTCTTGCCTTCAATATGTCTTTAATTAAGTAGTTCTCGAACATAGTATGAGGAAGGTGGGACGCAGTCGATGATGAGTCAGTCGCATGTCAAAACCGGTCATAATTCTTTCTGATAAGGAGCTTAAGATTAACGAGACCACCAATGTCCATGGAGCACTGTAAGAAACAGCAGCTTCACAGATCAGATTAACAGCGGTAATTAATCATTTCGAAACCAAGTGGCTAGGTGGCCTGTATAGGTGAACAGGTGCCGGTGCTTCATTGATAGTCGTCTCGATGCGAACATCGATGCGAATATTCGATCTTATTTTTAATTTAATGTGATGAATGAAACTGAGTCACTGATAATGCATCCTTGGAAAATGTTGCGTCTATTAGTCTATACTGAACAGGGAACATTATATCGCGGGCTGAGAATCATAGTGGTGTACATTCAAATTCTGAATATTTGAGTTAATATTGTTTTCCTAATCATAAACGCATCATATGTTTACCGGCTGCGTTAATTGCTTGCAGAATCTCATTCTTTACTGAAAAATGGCAGCTTATTCGTTTGTCACTAAACGAATAGAACAAACCATTTGGGATTATAGTGGTGTAATTAGGTGTAATTGCCAACCGTCCCGGATTGGTCGGGACTGTCCCGGAATTGAAGTTGCTGTCCAGAATTGAATTACACTTCAAAATAGTTCTTTCTACTGCACATGACTTTGTGTCCATCCATTGTGCAATTACATATTATTACTGTAGGAATAGAATGTTTTAAATTGTATCTATCCGTTTATTCGGAGTCAACGAGACGATAAAGACGGTACAAAAACTGAGACAATAACACAAGTACACTAAATGCGCCGTAATACATAAAAATCGTGATCCGTAATCCGTGTTCGTAAACCGTTTGTCGTAGCCCTAATCGTATTAATCCGTATTGTATCGTATCGTATCGTTTCGTATCGTATCGTATCGTATCGTAGTTCGTGAGCAACTCCTCGCCCGCGCCGCGAACGCGTCCTTTTATACGCACCTCCGTCGAACGTTCTCGATGTTCTTTTTAAAATTGTGCGTTAGATTTCGGCAGGTGTCAACGCCCGCTGCTCGTCGCGACTGCTGTTTCGTATGCCGCGGTATATGAAAACATTTCGGCGATCATAATACCGCGGCGCTCACGCATACACTCACGCACTCGTTCGCACGCGTCTATCGGGTATAGGAGAGTTCATGAACCTCGATCAGTTGTTTACACCTTACGTACGTGCGTGTTCGAGTTACACGGATTCATGAGCTCTCCTATGCGATCCTGTCTCCTACATTACGAATGTGGTAAAAAGCACGTCATAGTTAATCGTTATATCGACGTCACCCAAACGACGGCATCGAAAGATGTAATAATCCTTCGATTTATTACGGTTTATAGCCGAAAATTGTGAAAAGCTGCAATTTTCACCATTGTTGCGTACAGAGAATCCTCTCTGCGATTATTTCGATCAGAGTTTTCCAATCTCTTTCCTGAGAACGGCAAACGCCGTATTCCACCCCTTTGCTTATAGAAACGATGACTATGCTCCAGCTGGATGCAGCCGACACAAAGCATGATTCAGTTCCATAGGATTTCCTAATATAGAAATTTCGAGAACATCTTCAAGATGCCCTAATATGAAAATCTTGATAGCATCCCCACTTAGATTTCACAGTATATAAAACCTCGAATTTTAACCCTCGTGGGCAGTGCTTAAAGTACAAACGGGCTACACACGTCGTTACGCCGAATCTCGTTTTGGAGTTAGTTTTATTTAGTGTGATCCGGCCTAGTCACCCTTTCGAATCGAGTAACCTTATAAATTCCACAAGTACGGTATTAATCTATCTTGGCATAATTATTCAACCTCTCCGTGTTTCCTGCATCGCCAGTGCGTCATCCAACAGGCAGTAGTACTTAGGTATCTACACGATATTGTTCATACACACTCAATTCTTAACCGCGACAGTAACAATTGTAACAGAGGCAGTTTACTATAATATACAATTTAGTTCAAGGTAATTTTGAGTAACAATTGATTTTAACCCACTATTCAGATCCAGTAATTCTTAGTTGACCGTTCCCACATGTTACAACCTTACCGCTCGGATTGTATCAATTAATTTATAATATTAAAGTTACGAGGCCGTTACTAACATATCCTAAGAGCTACCTGATCTTGTATTAGGAACTCAAAACTGTTCTCCAACCTACAGTGTCCGAAATTTCCATAAAGCCACCCGATTTTTTGGTGAAATCTTATAATTATGTCATAGTAATGAGAATCTGATGCACGATAGCATTTTAGGATTAATAAAAGTAACCATTTACATTATTACATTCATAGATATATTACTTATTTATAGAAAAACGTAAAGTTATATAGCTTAACAAAAACCGAACTGCGAAATTTCCATAAAGCCACACGTTTTTTAAGTAGATAACATCAAGATTATCGAAAATTTCTTCTATATTTACAAATTAATACTTAGTATAATTGTCATTTCTTCGAATAACGTCGAAAATTCGATTAGGCATTGATGATATCAAAGTATGAAGAGTTTCTGCTTCAATGGATGTCCACGCTTCCTTCACCGTAATCCACAACTCAGAAACAGAGTTGTAGTGTTTGCAATTGCCATATACATTTCTTGCAAGTATTCCCCACAGGTTTTCAATTGGGTTTAAATCTGGCGAACAAGCTGGCCATGTCAAAATCCTAATATATCTGTCGTCTAACCACTCTATTGTTTGCCGTGATGCATGAACTGATACGTTGCTGATGATGCTGAAAAATGAAGTTTTCAGTCTCAATTTCTTCTGTAAATGGTATTAAGACCATCTCCAACAACTCCGTATATTGTGTCGAATTCTTATGATTTATTCGACAGATTGGTGTTTTCTTATTGGCTCTGAATGTAGCCCAAATCATTAATGAGCCACCACCGAAGCTACGACTCATTTCAACATTATTTTCTTTTCTTAAGTCGTGCCAGTAGAATTTGTAACCATCTGGCCTATCCAAGTTAAATTTTTTCTCATCGGAGATAATGATATTTTCCCATTCTTGGGTCCAGGTCATGTGTCTTTCCGCAAATTCGAGGCGTGCTTGTTTGTGTCGTTCTTTGAGTGCTGGTTTCTGCAGCATTTTTATCCATTTAAATCGCTCTGAACTTTTTAAAATTTGTTGCACATGCCTTGTTGTTATCGGTAGCTGTAGCTCAGTACGAAGTTGTGCTGAACTTTTTATTTCCTTTGCCGCCAACCTCATCAATAATGAATTTTGTCTTCTTGTCAATTTTTTATTTCTACCTGCATGGTGTTTCTTACCATATGCTTCGCCTAATTTTATATAATTATCTATCAGAGCACGTGACCTATTAATTTTTTTCTCAATTGATCAATTAGAACACCCCATATCTTTGTAAGCATCAATTGATGCCTTCTCTTCGGCTTGATAATAACTTGCCTCGTGGCATTCTAATAAAAATAAATTCAAATATAATATATACACAATTTTTATGAATTAGGGAATCAATATTAATATGAGTTCACACATCTTAATCGCAATTAAAGTTCCTTGGTTGATTGTCGCTGATGTTATCCATACAAAATGTAAGCACAAACTAAGTGGCTTTATGCAAATAGACTCAAAATGTAAACATTTGTGAGAGAGTGGAATATATATCTCTACTCGGTAGTAAGTACACAATGTTATAGATATTTGAAAACTATCAAATTTCTCAACATTTTTTAAAAATACACCAAAATGTAGGTGACTTTATAGAAATTTCGGGCGGTGTACTCAGCTCCCCGATTTCGCATCAGGTTCGCCCGTATCCTACAGCTCCTCGATTTCACATCGGGTGTGTCTGTGCTTTTATTCGACCTCCTAGCAGCTCCCCGATTTCGTATCGGGTTGGTCTGTGCGTCTACCTCCTAGTGGCTCCCCGATTTCGCATCGGGTTCGTCCACGAAGTCTCTCAAACATACGATCGGCTCCCTGATTTCGCATCAGGTTCGTCAGTATCCTACAGCTCCTCGATTTCACATCGGGTTCGTCTGTACTTTTATGCAACCTCCTAACTGTTCCCCGATTTCGCATCGAGTTCGTTCGTGCATCTCACTAACAATTGAAAACCATATTCCTCTTTAAACCATAAATCGCTCGTCGAGCACGCGCGCTTCCTCTTGGCACAGGCTCGTAATACCATGTTTAAACGGTTGTAGCTCATTGCAACGTTTACTAATTTTAGTGCAATGTTCAGTGTGTATAGAGTTGACACAGATCTACAAAACGCATTTGTTAAACTTTGAATATAAACCCACATAAAACAGTTGTAAAAAAACAACTTTTAGTATTTACTTTGCAATTACGACCAATTACAAATTTTTAAAAATTTCCTCTTTGCGTCATGTGGTAATTGTTCTAACTTCTCCAAAAAAATCTAAGTCATATGGTTCAATATCAAAAAATTTTAATTCTTTTTAGGAGTCACTCTATCGGTATTATATTATTAGTCAATCTTGATTAGATAAGACGCTTGCAAATTGTATAAAATTCTGTTTCGTGCTGTAGTTTCCACCTACAGACATTTTTTATAGTTCTTTGAACATATGGATGTGTTTTTTGCAACCACAATGCGTATACGGAGTATTCTTATAACAACAAACGCAAAACATTATTTTACTCGGGCTGAACTTTCGCTCAGCGGACAAAAAATGTTGAACTTTTCTGAATGGAATATTATACAATTTTACCAAGAAAAGGATAGAGCTCTAAGTTATGATGAGCGGAATTGAAATATCAATGCGCGGAGATAACTCGTTTAAAAATTATACGCGAGTAAAGTTGATTGACTTCAAGCGCGTTTGACGGGTTAGAACGCTGCAATATTTGTTTTCGGATATAGGAGTGGGTATGATGTATTGAGTTAACGAACTAGATGGCAGCACAAGCACATACGTGTGATTTTTAAATAATCGAGAGTGAGTTGTAATTAAGTTCGGGGGTAGGGTGGGTGAGAGCCACGCATGCTTGCTCCTATGACCGATAACTGGCGGAAACCAATATGGCAGCGTTCTAACCTGTCAAATGTGCTTGAAATCAAGCAACTTTAATCGTGTATAACTTTCGAAAGAATGAACTCCACACAGTGAAATTTCGATTCCGCGCATCAGAACTTAGAGTTTTATTATTTTTTGGTTATATTATATTGTGTAATATTTTGATTCAGAAAAGTTAAAAGTTTTTTGTCCGCTGAGCGAAAGTCTAACCTTTTACTCGATATACCGTGTATGTCACTTATACCACAGTAGTAGTGCATACGTATATGTAGGGCGCACATAATTCAATCAATTATATAGAATAAGTATAACTTTACCACTACTGTCATTTCTGTTCGGTGAATCAATTGATAATTTATTCTATATATATTTTCTGCACATGAAAGACTCCAATGTTCTTGAAAGTAGAAAGAGACGTTATCCTCCCGAAAATCTCGTTTTTTATATAAAAAGGTCGAAACGCTTTAAATCGCTTAAGTCTACACGTGTATAAGTTTGAAACCAGTGAATTCTTAAGAATAAAACTTACATTTTTGGAGTTTTCACGTCAAAATCTACAGGATTACATAAAAAACAGTTAAAAATGTGGTCCACTAAAAAAAAGTTTAACCCAGTCAGTAATTAATCGAGAAGTTGGCAGATGTACAGTGGCTCAAAAAAGTATTCGAACTCCCTATAAATCAGAATAATTTGTTTAAAATTACACCAGACGACTTGTCTTTTTTGAACAATTAGAAACATTGATTTACTAAATGGCTTGCAAACGAGATTTTGAAAAAATTACGATTGGTAAGAATAACACGAAGGTACAATAAGGCATTTTTTTAAAACGTTTTCATTTCGGCACGTAATGAAAATTTACAATATGAAATGAAGTAACGTAGGTACACACGAGCTGCTTGCAGCTGAAAGTGGTGAAAATCGCAGTTATCACGACTTTTCGTCAGTTCCTGTTTAAAATCTACAGAGTCTTACATCTTTTGACACGAGTCGTTTTCTCTGTGTCAACCAATTTACTAAATAAATGCTTCGAATTGCTAGAAAACAGTCGTCGTTTGTTCCAATTTTAATAAAGTTATTCTGATTTAAAGAGCATTCAAATACTTACGTGAGTCACTGTTTGTAACGCATAATTAACACTACATTTAAATTATAAATTAATACAGGGAACCATCTCGTAACGAGCAACGCGCGATAGCAAATACATATATAAAACGACTCTTTTCTAATTTATTTTCCGCGCTACATTATGGTGCATTTAGACCAAACGAACGAATGCTCACTCGACGCCCCTTCCGACAATATTGATATTCAAACGAGCATTTGTTTATGCTCGCCGAACATTCAGAATGCTCGAAGAATTTTTACTCGATTTTATAAATATAAATAAGTGTTACGTTTGTCGAGTAATCAGCTCAGTTACATTAATACTTAATACCAATATTAACATCAATACAACTCAATACTGTAAGAATTTAGCTGCTTAATGTCTAGATGTGTGTATTGTGTGCGTCAAATAATAGGAGTAAGGGGTGAATGAATATATCGACAAGAATGGACCGATCGATATCAGCCAGCCGTCGTTGTCAGATATACGGTACAGACGAGTTGTAATTTGTTGAATACAATTGATGATAATTATGTGTTGCCCTTAAAATACTCTTTTATACATTCGCTTGCGTTCGACATTGAAACGAGCACGAATTTATTGAAATGGTAGGAGAGGGGAGCGAATGTGCATTCGTTCGTTTGGTCTAAAGGCACCATAATGTAGCGCGAAAAATAAATTCGAAAAGGATCGTTTGATATATGTATTTGCTATCGCGCGTTACAAACGTTACGAGATAGTTCTCTATATTAATTTATAATTTAAATATAGTGTAAATAATGTTCTGTTGAAATCAGTGTTCAGATAAATGATTCACATTTCTGACGAATCTTAATTCAATGTTTGTAGTTTTGCGTACAACTTAGACAAATGGATGTAAAGCTGTCTGTAAACATATCTGTAAGACACTATATATATGTAATTAAAAGTGAACCGTGCCAATACTTTTCTTCATGACTGTATTTCTATTTCACATTTTCTGTGCCGGATTACAATCGAAATACGAATTGAAAGGAGGGATGGTTTGACATGGCGGACCAAAAGAAGAATAGCAAAGGGGTGAACAATAACAATTTTTATAGACTCACCAGATATTGAGGAACTTTTCCCGCACCTTCCGCTTCATACTGTCGCTCTTCCGACGATACTGCAATCTGCGACAAGAATCCGCGTAGATAGGCTCTGGAAGCTGTTTGTAGTAACCTGAAAGTGACAGCGGTCCGGTGATTGAACCCGAATCTTCAGCAATATTTTATCAATCGAGTCTCACTTCTCATGGATCGAAATTTTATTTCAGAGCCAATTTGGTTTACAGCACTCATTAAACATTAAAACAAACTTGGGCGTTATCGAAACAAATTATTTGACAAATAATCGATTAAATAATATATTATCTTATTTGGCTAGATGTCATCTGAAACAATCAAATGTTAGTTTATTTGGACAGCCAAATAATTGCTTCAAAATTATTTAATTGTTTTAAATTCAAATGAAATTCAAATAATTTTTCATTTTATCTGTCACTTGATCAAATAATTCGTGCTCTCCAAAATTCTATTTATTTCGTGTACTAAAGAACAATTTTAAAAACGAATGCAGCTGGAATTTAATCATTGAACTACAAAAATTAGCATATTTGAATTTAATAATTAATTTAGTGTCTTCAGTAACCTCTTCTTGAGGTGGAATTATTTATTGTTTTATTTAAAGTACGTAATTGAAATAAAAAATTATTCACGTAAAATAAATTTGTTCTGTCTTTTCGTAAAATACAAATAACAAAGTATTTAAAATAATTCATTTTTATTTGTTATATTATTTCAAATTAAATGTGCGTAACCCTGTCTAAAAAGAACTTACTAGAACCATTAAACTGCGGGTCTTCGTGCAAAATAAAAACATTCTTCATCCATTGTAACGAACAAAGAGTGAGATAGAAATTTAACCCTGCCTTTAATAATTTTAGTGAGTTGAAAATAATATATAGATATTCCTACGTTCCTCAGTCTTTCCATTGTCTTAAATTTCATCTACTTTTGTCATAGATGTGTAACATGTAATACAGTCTATTAATCATTAATTAAATAATTGTTCATGTGTGTATAATTTGTCGTCTATCGTAGCGGACAAAAATTTGAGACCACGCTTTAAAAACTAATAACTTCTTTAAAATTGGTCCAAATATCTTGTGTCTTTGTATAAAAAAAAACTCTTTTAAAAATGCTATTGATTGAAGTTATAAAGAAAAAATTGAAGGTCATGATTTTTAACTTTTTTATCTGTACCTATAAAGAAAATTTCGTTGAAACTTTGTGTGTGAATATAATTTATGTACTTAGATCCACGGAAGGCATATTTTAAATTTTCATTAGGGGCACAGATAAAAAGTTAAAAATCATGACCTTCACTTTTTTCTTCACAACTCCGACTAATAGCAAGTTTGAAATAAAATTTTTACACATTATTTGATAAATATTATTGTAATATCTGAAAAACGACTCAAGTAATTTGGTCACACTTTAAAACAAGGTATTCGTTCTTAAAGGATTGTCTGAAACTTTTTTACTCTACTGTAGGTAAATTCAAGAGTACAGGAAAGGATTATTTCTCTGAAACAAAAGATGTAGAAGTAGAAACGGTTATCCTTGTGTGGCTCATTAGCTCGCGCGTGTCAAACAAGTCTTCTAATTCCATTATGAAATAATTTTGTTTGTTACAATTGACTTATCTCTCCATGTACATTTATTCCTTTGAAGACTCCACTATTGTGCAAACAGCTCAGTCAAAAATAACTAATCCATTTAAAAATGGTCCTAGTGAATGAAGTTGCATGTAATAAAATACTAAAATATTTAAAAGATATCTCATTAACGCTTTACACTCGACTGTCTCCACTAAGGCACCACTGAAAATGGCTGTACTACAATTTAAACAATTTCTACAATACTAAATCTCTCTGTATTTAATAAATTGCTAAAAGTGCAAGTGCAGTGAGAGTAAATACACTCGATTTTACATGGACGAAATGAAAAAGGTCATATGTTACGATAATATTCCAGATCGGACGAAATATCCGCATTCTGGTATCGAAACAGCTTTGAGTGCAAAGGGTTAAAATCTAGAATAAATAATCTGCAGCGAATAGAACAAGAAATCGAAGTAATGAGAGAGAGAGAGAGAGAGAGAGAGAGAGAGAGAGAGAGAATTTTGAGGTCGAGCTTGCTTGCAAACTGGTGGAAACCTTGTATCTACAGTGTGTCCATGTTTAGTCGCATAAGGACCATTATTTGCTAAAATATTATCATGATTTATTTATTCATCTATTTTGAATGGCTGTGTTAAGAATACATAGAATCATTAGCGACTATACAGAGTGTCACCTAACATTTTCGTCTAAAATATCTCTTTGTCTTTAGTGGTACGAGACAGTTTGAAGAAAATAGTTGATTTAAAGTAGCAATTATTGTACTATAAAACATTTTTTCTCTAATCACCATTGTCTTTTGAAACAGGATGATATATTTTTATTGATATAAAGGTATAGTTAATGAAACCGCATATAATAAAATATGTTGACCTTCAAGTGACCTTCAGACGAGTTAAAACTCTTACCGAAGGTCATTTGGAGGTTACAATATTACACATGGTTGAATTTGTTTTTTTATGAGCTATAGCATTATACCAATCAAAATACATCGTACTATTTAAAAAATCAATAATGTCCTTGAAATTTCGGGAAATATGACCATGAGAAAAAAATCTCTTCTATCGCAATAATGGTCCGTTTGAATCAAACATTTTCTTCCTTATATATTTTTCCGTATCGTTAACAACATGACTCATCCTGTAACACTTAAATTGGAATTTATTATTCGACTGTGTACTTCATCCATTAATGATAAAAGTAAACAGGTGAAGCTTTTATAGAGCTCGAAAATCAAATTAATATAGGAATATCGATGTAATATTTTTAATTTGTTAAAGTCTTTAAAAAGGGAAGATAATTCATTTTTCTTCCTTGCTGGCAGTCCACGGACAATTATCCGTCAGTCTGAACAGGGCTTTAATGTTAATATTTTGCATGGAGATCCACAGTCTGCTTATTATATATAATTGTGTACAAATTAAATAATATATATATATATATATACATATATATATATATATATATATATATATATTTACCATACATGAACTTGTATGAAGGTTCAGTTTAGATACGTTATTTTCTTAAACAGTTTAATGGTTCACTATAGTTTCTCGTGACAATTAGACAAATATATTTTAATAGTATGCTATGAATAATTGACATTATATCAGAACAGTCGGATACAAAAGAGTATTGACAGCGTTTCGAACTCAATTTTCTAAAAATAGTGATGTTATAAAAAAGTTTAATTTTTTCTGTTCACCGTATTTTTGTAAGTAGATCACTTCAATGATAAAATCTTTTCTTTCGATTTCAATTGTCTGCTTTTGGTACTATTATACAATTTTTGGTACACCCTGTATTTCAGCCACCATCCCTCACCCGTTTCCTGATTGCGTCATTCAGTATTCTCAATTAACTTTGCAAATTTGTGGGTATTTAAATCTTATTAGTTTCTAATAGTAATATTCAATATTTTGCATTTCCGGAGTCAAACTACAGTTTAATTGATAATTCTTATACTACCAATTTGATTTTATACATATATATGTATGTATCTCTGAAGTTTGATTAAATGGCACAAACATACTATTCAAAACTTTATACTTCCATCCTCAATAGTCCCTCATATTTCGAACTTACTTTGTCCCATGTTATCGAAATGATATTGTAATAAAAATTAAGACGATGGAAAGTTGAACAATTAACTTTGCAAGTTCCTCTTTTGAAAATGAAAGGGTACGATAAAATAAGACCCCTTGTCATAACATGTTTGTTTGTGTTTATCAGTAATTATTGAAGCTCTGATCACTGTAATGGTTCTATTCGATAATTCCCTAGAATAACAAGAAAGTTTGCACTTATGCATGTCTACATTTATTTCGATGTTCAAACATTACCAAGTTCGCTATCAATGTCACACATATATGGCGACCATGATTTTGTGATTTATGTTGAGAAAATGTAATTAACTCTATACGTATTATTATTTAAAATTATAACGCATGTCATAATACCCAGAGGACTTGTAACTTGTCTGTAACAATATTTATTTCCATATTTTTATAATCGGATACATCGCATTAATATCAAAGGAACAGAATTTTATTCTGAATTAGAAGAAATGCATTCGCATTCAACAGAATAGATTTAAAATCCCCATTACTGGCTCGATATTACATGTTAAGGGATTAAAAAGAGACCATTCACGTCGTTCGCGACTAACAGAACGAAATGTAGAACATACTATTCATTCAGAACCAATGGACAAGTGGGACGGATGAGGGTCAAAGTATGAAACTTGACCATCGTATCTCTCGACTAAATAATACAAAGGAAATATCGCCTGGCCAAAAGTTTTCGCACAATGCCATCTTCCACAAAAACATCTTTTTCGCAGCTACAGAAACTTCAAGAGATAATGGTACGTTTACACTTCAGCGAGGACACACAGTATATATGCGTTTGGCTAGAAACCGAAGATAGGAATAGCTGGGGCGGTTCCTTGCATGGGCAAATATTTATTCAGCGGTAGGCGTATTCAGCCTGGCCGGTGTTTATCCGCGCGTATATCCATCGTCTCCGTCAGATCGTCAGCGGGCAGATTGATTTTCCTATTCGTTCCGAAAGTCCACGAATTTTCCGAAATGCGCTTGAATTTGAAAGAAAGGCAAGTTCGGCTTTCGTCGTTCGTCGATTGCGGCAACGTCCTACGATTGTGTTGGCCGAAAAAATCGAGGGGAAAGCAAACACGAAAAACTCGAAAACTCAACTTTCGAAGTGAAGTCCGAAGCTGTTGAAACATCTCCGCCACGGATGGTAAGTCAATTTCTGGAATCGGGATGAAGCAGATCGGCTTATCAGCTTTCAGTGTTTTGGAACAAGGGCGTTTCTTGCGCAAGAAAGAACTGGGTGAAATTTATTAGTCGTGTGCAGTATGGCTATGATTTCACGTCAATTTTTACACTCAATCGTAACTTATATGAAGAAAGCGAAATTAGCTTCACACGTTTTCATTTAAATGAACGTGTGTCAATTGTCTCCACTATTTTTGATTTTATGAGCAAATTGTTTGGACCAAGTTACATTATTTGGAGGAACGCATCCAACGATGATGGAAATTTTTCTACCAATATTATTTCCAATGGGATTTCAAAATTATCCGTACCTTTGTTAAATGAAATGTTTCTTCGATGTTTAAGATAATAGACTTTCTGTACACGCCGGTCAAACAACCGGTTTCAGATTTTTTCTTTTACAATTGTTGAAGTTGCGCAGAAGCTTTCACAAGAAATTCTTCTATGCGAGCATATATTATAACAAAATTCGTGCACAATTTAAATAAATTCAATTTTGTCATTTCTAGAACACAATGTATATATTATTTGTTTTTAGTGCTCGGCACGTTTTATGTCAAAGTTATAACATCTAGGATAAAATACAATTATATGAGACTTTCTTTTGTTAGGTTTTTCATAAATGTTTTATGAACTGGAAATATTATTATTAATAAAACATGTTAAGTATGAAGACTGTGACCCAAACAAATTCTTATTATTCTAATTTAATGATTTCGTTGAGTTTGATTAATATTTTCAGAATTAAAATTTGTATTTCATGTAATCTAACTCTGCATAGATTTTTCTTTTTATCTTTCATTGCATAAAATTAAAATTCTTGTTTAATTCGTATAAAGTGTTTATTAGACTATAGATTTCATGCATTCATGATAAAAATGAGTTGGAGAAACACTGAATATTGTGAAGAAAAATACTGACTTATGGAGATCATTTAATAGCAAAATAACTTTCTATCAATGCAGCGAAATATGCATTTATAATTCGCAAGCATCGATACTTCATACATAAATCATAATAATCTACTGTAGGTTGGCGTCCATGTATGGCGTCAATTTATGCAAGTGGTACTAATATTTTGATCATCCACTGTATGAGAGCGTCTGCACAATCGTTCTACGTAAAAATGATTTCCACAGTTATTACCATCAAAGCACAGAAAATGCTTAAATCTGAAAATTTAAAATTAAATTTTTCAGAAATTGCGTGATACAGAGGATTTTTCGACTCGTGTCGGATCGAAGTCTATAAAAATCACTTACTGATTATTGAAACGCAAAGACGAAGTAAAAATTGATTGAACAGTATTATTAATATGGATATTGTTACTGGACTGCTCAGTTTTTGCGTTTATGGCAGAACTAAGAACACAAAACAATACAAACATTAGACGAATTTTAAAATATTTTAAAATTATTTTCAACTTGTAAGTCTATCAAGGAAACAAATAAAAAAAGAACAAAATAGAAGACTTCAGCAAGTTCTTAAGTGAAACAAAATTACTGACAGAAATGGTAAAATAAATATAGTCGCTAAAACCCAAGAAGTTGATGCGACTTTAAAAGAACCTAAGAAAAATATTTTTATTTTACTCCAGTTCATGCAATTGAGGTAAGAAAGTTTTATTTAACATAAAGATGATCCGCAATGTAATTATTCCGTTTATTTTTATTTGATGTGCGCTCTACTCGATCGTGCGACGTTCCTGATAAAGTGTACCGCGCGTAAATGTGGATACTGGTAGAAAACTTACTCAGCCAATTGAGCTGGTCGTTGTGTTCCAACTTGTTCTTGAAGCTATCGACTTGCCGCTTGAGTTCACGAAGAGCGAGCGATGGTGACGCGTACAGAGCTTCTTGTTGCTCCCGAAGTTGCCGTTCCAAGGCCGCCACACGTCTCTCGAGAGCCCACAGCACTTCCGCCTCGATCACCCCCGACGAGGCCGGATGCGCTCCGACGATCTTCAAGAGAGGAAACACGTTTTACGGCTACGTTTGGATCTCCGCGTGTACAGAGGGCATGTCGTGAGCTTGAGAAAATAATAATCGGCAAGCACAGGCTGAACCACTTAACACTCTGAGTGATACGTCTCACAGTGGGGGCAACCCTATAATAATGTTAGACATTGAGAAACGAAAATTCAAAAGTTCACAATTGAGAATTTAAATATATATTCTCAGGAAACCTTCCTCAATTATCTTCTACAGCATTTTTGCATTGTGTAGCATTATTTATTACAAGGCATTCAATATTAAATATCTTGGTAAACTTTCTTTTTTTCATTTGCATTCTAGGGTATCTATTTTACGACTTTACCTAAAGAATGTGCAATGTGCAGAGTACATAATGTTACACTTCCATGATAAATGTTACAAATATTTTATTGACCTACAAAAATCGCCTAAGATCGTCCAGAAAAAGCCTTTCGCCATTTGTTTGTCCACAATGTATACAATATAGCGATTCAAGTACTTTATGCTCTCAGTAGCTTTTTCGCCAGAAATTCAATTCAATGTTAATATGTACTGCACCAATTACAAGGAACATCATTGAACTGTCAATAGCTGATTTTGATGAAACTTTGCTCATTCATATTTCAGATAAAAATATTTGACACGTATTTTTTTTATTGGCGGAAAAACAGGATTAGAGTTAAGAAAATTATAAATAAATTCAATCGTGCCATTTTTATAAGGTAACACATACTGTTCAGTTTTAATGGTCGGTAGGTTTAGTGTTAAGACGACGTGACGAGAATTGTAGCACAAAACCCCCCACATATGCTCAGGTAAACCTCTGCGGTCTGCCTGCGCAGGTGCGCCTGCGCGAGCCAAACGGATCGTGTGTGTGATAAACCTGTACAGTTTTTATGAACTGCACAAGCGAACATAGTCAATACCAAATTTCCTATTTTCTGCCTGTACAGGCTGCTGCATGTGTACAAGCAAGTCGGAGTGTGAGAGTAGTAAGATCTTTTTCATAACCATTCTCTGCACCATAACTTACGATTTTACTTTTTACGTTTAGTATCACTGCACTTAATAATCGAGAAATGCCAATATTTGCAATAGTTTCTTTTTTCTCACCTACCCTACTCTTCCTATTATACTCTATTACGAAGAACGAGCCATAAAAAATGTATGTTAAAATTAAGAACTCCGAATGAGGAATTTGAATATGAAATTCACTATAAAATACATTATTAAAACATGTGTTACATAGTATTTCATCGATAATCGTCGCTACCACGGGTCCGGCCGGCGACAATTAACTTTCAGATAATACTATTCTTTGACTTGTGCCGAACATAGAAAAGGACAGCGAAGCTCGAGAGGCCTCGGTCGCCGAGAAGTGTAACATAATACAGGTCGAGTATGTCGGTGTGAAAACAACACCAATCCCGGTGACAAAACTTCTTTATTTTTTATTATTTTTTGATGGAACTTTCATCAACATATCCGTGGCATTTTTCTAATGAAAATGATACCAAATAAGATATAATTCCGGTGGTATTTACTTAAGTAATGGACAATGAAAGTTTCGGAAAATTATTCTAAATATGGTCCGAATTACATCTTGTTTGGTATTATTTTAATCAGAAAAATGCCACAAATATATTGGAGAAAGTCTCAAAAAAAAAACAAGTAACAATGAAATTTTTTTATTGGCATTACACTGTGAGGACACGTGGGCCTTTGAACTGTGCCGCCGACTGCAACTTTCCGCGTCTCTTTCTTTCCCATGCGCTGTCCTTCCTCGCGCCCGAAACTTTCATCGTTCATTACTCAAGTAAATATCATCGAAATTATATCTTATTTGGTATCATTTCCATTAGAAAAGTGCCACGAATATGTTGGTGGAAGTTCCATAAAAAAATAATACAAAATAAAGAAGTTTTGTCATTGGATTAGTAGTGATCTCACCGATATATTCGACCCGTATTATGTTATACTTCTCGGCGACCGAGGCCTCTCTAGCTTTACGGCCCCTCACGGGGTATACCCCGCGGAAGGAGGGATTGTTTTTCGGCAATTATCGTTCAAAATTTCACGACAATTAACGATGAAATACTGTATATATTTGTAACATAAACCTCTCATAATCTTACGATCACCTTGACGAGTACATATATTGAAGCGAGTTCGGCTAGCGTGATACAATATTTTTGTCTATCCTTAGGAAATACTAAAAAGTGGAAATGACGAAGCTGGAAAAGAATTTAGAGTCATACAATAGCAAATATACTGTATATGCTGTCTGCCTGTTTCAATACACCTACGTAGGAGGTAAATAAGTGACTGCACAAGTCTTTGGGGACTACTTGTGTGGGAAGTACTTGCATTTATATTGAAACATGATTCTCGAATCTATTGCCGCATGTTTTCGGCCGTTGTTATAGCATCTTTGTAAACTTTATCTTTTAAATGAAGAATACAATATTTGATTATAAAGATTGCTCCATTTTAACCCATAAATGCAATTACCTTCATAACGGCTCGGCATTCGAAAAATGTTTCAAGCACAATCTATTGTGTTTCGAGGGACAATAATTTAATTAAATTATTATCTATAAAATTTTTACAGTTTCTATTTTTTATAATTTCTACTAAAATGATTCAAGGTGATCATGTTAGGTGGTTCATCCCGTGAATCGCGTTATACAGGGTGTCCCAAAAATGTCGTTCTTCCTTGAAGTGGGCGGTTCCTGAGACCATTTGAAGTGACATTAACCTATGCAAAAATTCCCGTTTCGGCTTTGTTAAGGAGTTATTAACATGGTATTCGACAGAAGAATAGATCCAGCATCTCTTTTTACTTTTAAGTTAGTACAATTTCAACGGTTGGAACAAATTATCATTATGTTTCATCAACAGGAGCTGCGTTTGCTATTATTGCCAGTTTAATCCATTAATACACAATTTTTACTGAATTTACATCAAATAAAAAATTATTAAATTTAAAATTTCTCATAATATTTATTGGAAACCCATTAACCTTTCTTCCCTCAACATTTCTTAGATTTTAAAGAATTTCCATTTCTTCAGAAATATCATTTCATAAATTGGTTCATTAATTTAAAGAATCATTACTTTATATTATTCTAAAAAGCTTATTAAACAATTAATTATTTTTAAATATTCACATGAAAGGAATCTTGCGTAAACTAATAAAATTCTTGAAGCACACAAAGCTATTCAACCAAATCTGAATTATAAATGACCACCCAATTGTAAGCTTGTAGTTGCTAATAACCCTCGTGAGATTGATGCAACTTCAAAAAAAATCGTCGTTTGAATGATTTCAAAATTCTTCTCCTTTAGAACATTCTTATAATGAATTACATATTGCTACTAAATTTTAATGTGACAGAATAGTGAAAGGAGTTTAAACGATTAAAAAACAGTTCAAAAATTTAAAATTATTAACGAGTTTATGTTTCATATGTTTGGTTAAATATAAAGTACAGTTTCATGAAAAATATTATCATCTCAGGATCCAATTATTTTTGCTAATACAATCTTAGATAACTGTATTATTGAATCAAAGTCTACTTAACTTCAGTTCTCTGAAACTTTCTCAATTATGTTTCTTTATGCCATTATTCTCGGATAACAGTTTTATGTAGGATTCTATTTTTAAGCGTTTCGTTGAAACCAATTTGCACGAACTTTTACAAAAGTATTTCCAGTTTGTCGAGTTTTTTGCCAAATAAATTAAACTACATTGAACTAAAGTTACTAAAGTTAGAAGTGGCATTTTTCAATCTGAATATCAGCGGTGGTCTTACATTTATTTGTTTCAGATAATCAATATACTTTCCCAATTAGTTTTCACCTTCCTTTTTGTGCAATCTCATTTCCCGACGAATATCGGATTACAATTCCAGTGCAATGTGTACGTAATAACTAGACTGCGGATTTTGTGCATTCAAGGCAAACATTTGAAGTTGACATGTTAAACAATGGAAAGATTTTAAAAATTTAAGAATGTCAATATACCATTTCCAACTTGTTAAAATTATTAAAGAACGATAGAAATTCATGCTCGTCTCACGATTCTTACCAGTCTTACAAGAAATTCTTATTTTGCACAAAGATCCGCAATCTAGTAATACAATTATCTTTCATCTATTCATTTTGGTACCTGAAAATTGCTTCGAACTCTATGAACTTTTTAACGAAAATAATTTATATCGTGTTAGCTTATAACAAAAATTTTATGAAAAAATAATTTCGGTACGTTTCAAAGAATCTTAGGAAAATATTCGTAGTTTAAAAATCAAAAAGCAGTTTGTGCTTAACTATACACAAACCCTGTGTGCATGTTAAATTAACGAGCTTAAGTGGCTTCAAATATATACATTAACAACACGATTTCTGGACCATTACCTGGAGAACATAGGGTGTGTCCGATGTGTTCCCCGGCAAATTAGTTGAAATGTTTAAGAGCTTGTCCCCCTTGCAAAGCTTCACGATATCCAGAGGACCAGCCTCTGCCGCATTTCTAAAGAGTTCTGTAACAAAAAAATAATTTTTGTATTATTGCACATCAAAGATCGGAAACGTTATGGATCTTTTTGATAGGTTGTATTTAGAAAATTAATCGTAGAACGTTTTTGAACAACCATACTAGCAATTATTGTTAGCATTTTGATGGACCTTTGATGCAGTATTGGATGGCCAACAGTTAGAATTGTCAGCCTTTTATGCAAGTGGATCAACGATCATACCCAGCGCAGGACCTGCGTCACTATAATACGAAAGGCCAACTGAAGATAAAGAGAAGACCCCCAAATCCACGTTGGACTTCTTGGGTAAAGGCTATGATCTGGGATACTGAACACGTCAAACTTGAATCAAAATATCTCAAAAACGATGGTCCATTCTGAAGAAACCCAAAATGGTTTTGTTATACTATATGAGCATTATGACCTTCACATACTGTCGTTCCAAAAGCGGCTGCAACACTCGTGCCTTCCCTTTGTAAAATGGAAAACTTAAAGATATAAATAAATTCGAAGGCTGCACACAATAAAACTTTAGTGGACGAACCATTGCGTGACAGTAATGTGGTAACACGTATTGCATAATAATTAGTTATTTATTTTATGAAGAAGAAAAGAAATAGTCCTAGGGTTACAATAGTTGCGCTATTAAGAACTAACTAATAAACTAAACTACCACTGATTACTAAACTATCAACAGCGACTATACGACTATACGACTTCAACCCTCAACTTTCCACTACTCTCTTCACGACTTCAACCCTCAAATTTCTACTATTCCCTTCACGACTTCAACCCCAAATTTTCTACTATTCACCCCTTCACGACTTCAACCCTAAACTTTCCACTATTCACGCCTTCACGACTACAACCCTCAACTTTCTACTATTCACACCTTCACGACCTTAACCCTCAACTTTCTACTACTCACCCCTTCATGATTTCAACCCTCAACTTTCTACAACTCACCCCTTCACGACTTCAACTTTCTACTACTCAGCCCTTCATGATTTCAACCCTCAACTTTCTACATCTCACCCCTTCACGACTTCAACCCTCAACTTTATACTACTCATCCCTTCACTCGTAACGAAAACTCGGTTTTCCCCACGCTTGCCCCATCCGTACTTTTCGCCGTGTCCAAATATGGGCATGAATTCTCGATACCCCAGTAACAAATTGCGAGAATATACATAAATAAAAAAACAGAAAAATCAATTGAATACAATAACAAGTTTTTTGCTGCAGAAACGTTTCTTCGGTCTGCAATGCGATATTTAAATGTTGGCAGTCTTTGTTGGGTCAATGTAGTATTCTGTTGTTTGGAAAATAATTTCGTTTTTCTTGTCGAGATGGCATAGCTTCCATTTATTATTACTTAATTTTATTCTAATTCGCAAGATCATTGTGTATAATATGTGTTTTATACTGCTTTATAACTTTTCTAGTATTTTTTTCGTTATTGCGTCAAATATGGAAATTAAAAGTGAGCATTTCCGTCACATTTTGCATTTTTATTACCGCATGGGTAAAAATGAAATGCAAACATGGAAAATGTTGTGCGCAGTTTCCAGAGAGGATCTACCATCGTATTGCCATTTATTTCGTTCTCTTCAACACTTTTTAAGCGATGTAAATATCATTTGAAATGATGACGTCAAAAGTAATATAACTCAATTTTTTTCAAAAGATGGCAAAAGTTCATGGAACAAAATGGTTACTACATCACCGAATAAATAAATAAATAGTGAAAAATCTTCTTTCACTTTTCCTTGGAAAAACGAAATTACTTTCCGGAAAACACAATAGTACTATCAAATATGAATTTCCTGTTAATTGACCAAGTATAATAATAGTAGACATAATATTAGATATTCGTTGGCAAATTGTCATAACTTTTTCGTCGTACACCCTATATTGGGAAGTCCTATTATTCTAAGTTTCGTTGAGAACGGACAGCCAAAATTTTGAAAAGCAATAGTTAATGTACTATTACTATAATTAGTAGTAACTCGCAGAGCGTATAACAGATGTCTCCAAAACAATACGAATGCAGTGCAAAGAATTAATAATAATATTCATATTATCCATAAATTCGAATATAATAAAATACATTTACAACGCTAAAGTGCAGTGCCATCCGTGCACAATTTTTGATTATTTTAATTTCAGTATTTTATTCATATTATAGGAAAATCTTATTTGTTTGACAAAAATATTGTGTTATTTTATTCTTAAATTCTATCTTTATATTATGTGGTGACATGTGCTAGTACACACTCCGCAATTATAATTCATTGCAAAAGTAATCCGATCACGTTGAAACTCATCTTCGACCATTGTCAAAGTCTCAGTTACTAAATTTCCAATATTTCAGTAGTATAGCGAAACAATGGTCGTACATTCCATACGAGACGTGCATGCTCCTGTTTTCTTGCTAACAACGTGAAATGTTGACATGTTAAAGTGTCATTACCAGACGGCGGATTTTATGAATTTACAATTATTATATATTATTCATTAATTATTATGAAGGAATTTAAGAATATCAATGTACTACTTGTGAAGACTTGTGAAGTCGTTATAGATTGGTTATAAACTGCAATACGAGATATTGAAAACATCGATTATGAATTCATATAGCAACGACTTTGTTATTGTATCGATATGTATGTAGTTATATGGTTAGATAAAATAAACATTAATTGTATTTTCTAATTTCAATGCAGTACCTATACAATGTTTACTGTGATCCCATTCACAATACTTTTGGCTTATTCAAATTGCAGAAAGGAAAATAAACTTTATATTTGGCTCCTGTTTGTTAAAATCGATGGAAACAAGTATAAGAGTAATTACTATGTTTTCGAAAATAAAGTATCATTTAAACATGTCGGCTAAGCAATGTTTTAAGTGAGTTATACCTCTTATTATTATTTCTCGTGGATAATATTCAGAAAAGAATGCGAACAAGTGCAAATTACATTTCATTTTTATTATGTTTGAAAAAGAAATTTAATTATTTGTATAAATGATACGTTGTAATTATATACCTAACAAATAATACACTCTGAGGAAAATATGCAGATAACGCTTCGAGAATGAAAAAGACATAGAAACATACACAAAACAGTTTTTTCAATAAAAGAACAAAAATGTTCTTTAATTGCAATAATAAAAATGTTAAGATTGTGAAAACGGAATGTTATTATATAATTTACAAACACACGTACGTTACGATTTTTCGCATCGAAATCGCATGAGCTTTTCAAGTGAAATTTAAGTTAAAAAATAAGGTACAAGTATTGGATAATAACTTTTCGTACAATGCTTCGTATTTATCCGCGCCATGTCAGTTAATTAACAGAAAAATAATAATGGGGCTGCTCATGACGTACCGTTTCCACTTCTGCAAAAATTTTCCAACTCGATCATTTCAAAAATCAAGACCTGTATGAAACAATTATATTTTACGTTTTTATCGTATTTTCTAATACAGAAAATTTCTTGTTGCATAATCGAATCACTAAAATTGGGTATTAATATAATGATTCCTTTTTAACCGTCAGAAGTAACTAAAGCTTTCCATTTTTTTTGTAATTTTATTGTCCAGGGAAATAATGGTTAAGTTGTTGGATTTATATTAATCTGTTTAATAATTATATTTAACACCACTAAATTACGAGGCATTCTACAGAAGTCCAATAATCAATAATTTACCCCGGAAACCAGCGCGATCTTTATACTTTAAATTAATTTGTTACAATAATGAAATTTATATATACAATGCTTATAAAAGATTAATGTCACGTATCTGTGAGGAATATTATACCACCATGTAGATGACAGAGCGTGAGCATGCATGCGGTGGTTAATGATATGTTTAATCGTTTAATCGTTTAAACGTTTTTATCGATTGACGCGTTGAGTTGTCTTTTCGTACATCGAGGAGAATTAACAAATGATACAAATTTTCGCCAAAAAAGAACGATTGTTCTCATTGAATATAAAGAAAGGGCACCAAAATATTACATAGAAAGTATCACTCGCAAATTTGTTCACATCGTAAGTTTGTATACACGAGTGCTATTATTTCGTCCCTATCGATTTTGGCAGAAATGTTATTTTGTCAAATAAAACTATATAAATAGTAGACTCAAATTCGATTTTCCTTATACATATGTGTCGGCTACTTCCTGTGCTCGTCAACAGGGGGACAGTACGACAACTCCTTTCCCGCTACTACCTGAATCTTCTTCTGTTTGTATATACATATACCGTCCTAAACTGTCCTTACGACATCCCGCGTCTAAGGCACGGGTCCGCTAGATAGCCTTATTGACGAGTCCTCTAGCGGGCCTAGGACGGAACGCTTCCTTCTCGTTTTTCCATCTTTTCATAATTCAAACGCCGCCATAATTGGTGACCCCTACAAACCACGGAATTAAAGGACTGAGCATAATGTGGGTTTATGGGTGAGAGGGGTTGTGCCGCGAGCGGGGAGGGATGGTAGACTGCGGCCATGTTGGATGGCAAAACTAGTGTTGCCATCTATATAACATTGCGGGAACATTGATATGAAAAATGAACGAATAACAAATGTATTTGTATATATATCTGTATATATAGAAAATATTGCACATTCAGCTCCAATATAAATTTATAAATAAATTATGTGTATCTATTTCCCGCATGATTCCATTGCAAATTCGCGCAACTAGTATTTAAAGTTGCCTATAGATAGCGTTGGGATGTGGTGCAAGGTTTCACGCGCATGCGCGGCCAAAACAGTAATGTATCTACATCATGATGACAGTTATATTGGCGCTGTTATAGTGGAGCCCTGAGACAGTTATATTGGCGGGAATGTCTCGAAACAATCTATTCCGGACAAAAAGACTTCAGGACGTATCCTACGAGTTACAAAATATACACAAATACACATGTTGCACACTCATTTCTCAGAATCAAATCATACCAATTTTTTAAAATTCTGCTGGTTGCTCAAGGTACCCCATTTTATCGAGAATCTTACTTTACTGAGGTTGAAATCGCCGCGCATGAGTGTGAAATCTTGCACCATATCCCAACACTGCCTATAGAGCGCACCACAGTGTTTGCCATCCAAGATAGAGGACAAGTTGATACCCCTTCCGTCTTTCGCCTCACCCCCGCAGCATAATGCACAGTCCTTAAGTCCGTGTTACAAACGAACAACAACGCTACCTTCTGATCAGAGGAGACGACATCATCAACAAACCACGGACAACGTCGGGAGACTGGAAGGTGACTACTGCCTTGCCTCAACTACTGCCCGACCAGCAGCAAGGGCTTCTCCCTACTATGCGCTTTGACGTCATCTTCGTAGCATTATATGGTATAACGTTTTCGCACCTAAATGTGTGAGACGTTTTCATATCTACATTTGTGCGACGTTCTTCCATCGTTTGTGCGACTATATGGGTCCTACAAGCGGCTTAGGGAGCTACTCAACTTCGTCGATTCGAAAGCATCACTGGCGGGCACACTGACAGCACACATTTCAGCGACCTCCTTGGATTCCGGCGGAGATCAGCGTAATTAGAGGGAAATTTGTCCAGATATCGTTGACCACTGGCAAGGGGCTAATGCGGTGCCTACTTCCTATGCTAGTCAACAGAGGGACAATACGACTACATTCCCGCTACTACCTAAATCTTCCTCTGTTTGTATATGTATATACCGTCCTAAACTGTCCTTACGACATCCCGCGTCTAAGGCACGGGTCCGCTGGATAGCCTTACTGACGAGTCCTCTAGCGGGCCTAGGACGAAACGCTTCCTTGTCCTTTCTCCATCTTTTCATAATTCGACAGCCGCCATATACAGTGGCTCACGAAAGTAGTCGAACGCCCTTTAAATCAGAATAATTTGTTTAAAATTGCACCACTCAACTTGACATCTTCTTTCTCAATTAGAAGCATTGATTTGCTAAATGACGTGCCAAAAAGATTTCGAAAAAATTGCGATAGGTAGGCATAACATGAGAAAATAACAATGGCACTTTTTAAAACTTTTTTATTTAAAGTCAAATTATTTGGTCCAATTTTTAAAAAATATACCGTATATGTTATTAAATGTCTCCCGAAACAGTATATAGAAACATATTTCAGTTGCAAGATGAAAATATATTAAAATCATGTAAATGTTAATATGTCCTATCTTTTCGTCCCGGGGTACAGCACGCGTTAAAATATCCACAGCTCCATGAATATGAACAGACTGATTTTTACATAAGAGCATAGAAAAGGGACCAGCAGAACTGATGTCGCTGTGCTGTATCCTATCGGTTATATCGAGCGTAACGCGCGAGAACAGCATTTTATAAATGCACGTTTCATTCGTAATCGAAACAGGCTGTCCAGTTACGTGTACCTCGGGTTAACGCGTGTATTATGACGGCGAAATTATCGTCACGCGGGACACAATGCCGAAACGACAGGCACAACGTTTGTCTCTCTTCGTTTTCAGTGGACGGCTAAATGATTTAGCGCGACGAATCGCTGGAACCCCCGTAGAATATGCGACGTGGAATTTAAAGTAGTGAGGATAGGATAGTATACTTCACGCTTCCTCTTCTGCCTGGGAGTTTAATCATTCAACTGCTTGAAAACTGCCAAGCGATCCCGATCCAAAAACGTGCTCTACAATACTTGCAGCGACTCACAAAAGTATTCGCATACTCTTTAAAAGGGAATAATGTGTTTACAAGTAAACTGAACAGCTTAAATTTTTTTGAGAAGTTTTCACAATTAATTTTCTAGATGATGTCAAAAAGACATTTTTGTTAACTTGCTTTGTGTCGTTACCGCAAGCTACAATCGGTTGCAGGCGGTGGAAATTGCAATTTTTCACGATTTTTGGCTTCCAACTGTAACAAATATAAAGATTCTTACATTTTCAAAATATACAGAGTGTCCCGCGACTCATGGTCAACCGATTAGGAGGTGATTCTACATGAAAAAGTTAGTCGAAAAGAAATAATACAATTTTTTCATTTGGAGCTTCGTTTTTGAGTAAACCGAGTTTGAAAATTCAGCGAATACGAGTACCATTATATAGAAATCGGCTGTCGCGTCTGATCATGACCAACCAATTCTACTCTGTGCAGATGTTACGGTAAATGTGATTAATCCGGTGATTATGTATAATTGCCGGTTATTATACAGGTTGAGGCACTAACTAATGCCACCTAGAATAACTCCAAAAGTATGATAGTAGTAGAAAAGTTTTCGAAACAAAAATTCCATTGGACAATAAAGATCGTAATATGGCGTTAATCTTTTGTTGCTAGGTGGAGTTGCTTCAGAAATATGAAGGTTACATTGATTTTTTTAAATAGAATTTTTTGTACCATAAATCCATATAGTATCAAATTCTGAGTATAAAAGTGTTGACCTTCATACGTCCTACACCTAATAGTTAACGAGATATTAACGAAAGTTTGATACGGTGGCGTTTATCTGACAATGTTTATCAAAATGACACGTATTCTCACTTTGTCGCCATCATCTACGATTTTCAACCGTCATGTTGACACCATATTATTGAACGGACATTTAACGGTACATTTTCTGATAAAGTTGGCAATTTTTGTGTTAAAAAAGTTGAATATTTTTGCCCTGTTTGTTTCGAAGATTTTTCTGCTACTGTCGTACTTTCGGAGTTATTCCAGGTGGAAATAGTTAGTGCCTCACCATGTATACAAGGTGCTTCGTCTAAAACAGGACACCTAAATATCTCCTATGCCTCCGAAAATACAAAAAATGTTTGTAACGTAATCTAAATGGTTTCAAAAGACGAATCAGATGGAAGAATCGTTTTTTATAAATTGTAATTTTTTAATCGTTTTTTCAAGGTCACTTGTGTTTTTTACATATATGCACACATTTTTTGTTGTTGTATGTTATAGCAAACATAAATGTTTTCGTTGAAATCTGAAATGTCGCTGAAAGTAAGTTCTGCATTAATTAGCAAATTTTAGATTTCACGGTCATTTCAAGGTCGTGCTATTAAACATGGATGAATGCACAATAATGTTTGCTATAACATACAACAACAAAAAATGTGTGTACATATGTAAAAAACACGAGTGACCTTGAAAAAACGATTAAAAAATTACAATTTATAAAAAAAAATTCTTCCATTTGATTCGTCTTTTGAAACCATTTAGATTACGTTACAAACATTTTTTGTATTTTCAGAGGTAGAGGAGATATTTAGGTGTCCTGTTTTAGACGAAACACCCTGTATAATCACCACTAAGTTTGGTCTGGGTTAGGTCCGAAATATTCAAGAATTCATCACATTTACCAATTCTTTACCTAACCCAGACCACACTTAGTGGTGATTATATATAATAACCGACAATTATACATAATCACCGGATTAATCACATTTACTGTAACAGATATACTAATGCATGCGAACCCAGGTAGTTCGGAGCCCACCTTAATAAACAGTAGGTCCCGCTGAAAAGTAGACTGAAATAGGCTGAAAATTAGGCGACAGTGAGAGTGGAAGAAGGGGAGAATGGTAAAATGGATTTAAAACACTGAGGGGACCAAACATCATTACCTACCTAATGCATGCGAATTATTTTTTCTTTTCGACTCATTTTTATCCCATTTCTCGACTCATTTTTTATATGGTCGGTTGACCATCCGTCCCTTCTGCATATTGTTTTGTTAACATATTGCTTGCGGTGTGGGTCACCAGTGAACGGCATTATTGAATACTACTGAAATGAACTAGATTATAGTGTAAGTCAAAAACTTCATTATCAAGTAACTAACAATTATTATTAGTAACGCTGATCGCCTTGAAAGAGATTCAATTTCAGCTTGGTGGATGTTTACTCTTACGTGCAACAGCTGTGAAAGTAAGTGATCTTTTAAAATTATTTTTCGGAAAACTATTGACTAAATTGGAACAAGATTTCGTGGGACGGATAGGTACATCCGTAATTTAAAAAAAAGAATAATTTCTTCATTTGCATTTGTGAATTTATTCATTGGATAATTTACAATCTTGTTAACCTGTTCGGCATGAAGGGTTACATATTTTTAGTCGACGAGCTGCACATAAGCCATTATAACTCCATTATGTGTAGCTTTTTTGAACTAAGAAAATATTTTTAGTTACTTTAATAGTGTAGTAAATAGCCCTACAATTTCAAAGAGATCGGGTCATGTCGTTAGTTAGAATAAATTCCTAAAATTTCGTTCATTTTCGACGATTTATATCAGGCTCCCCCTTTAAATTGTTACACGTGAATCTTCCTTTAACACATTCGAGACCGGTGACGCAACTGTTGCGCCATTTAGTATTGCTACCCGGTAGTCGGAGAAGCAAACCCTGTGTCATTGACTGATTTCAACATAGTCCCTGGATTGCAGCCGGAAATGTTATTCTATCAATGAAGTGAACTGTAGAATAATGTCCCTAAATTGTACATACAACGGATGGTTTATCACAAGTGTTAGTATCCTGGTCTCATTTTAACACGAGTTAATCTACTATTAATTTAACAAAAAGTAAAAAAATACCACCAAGTACTGGAAAAAGTTTTGCCAAAATCTATATATTTCCCGAATATATTAAAGAATTTCCAAAAATCACACGAATTGCTGACAGGTCAAATACAATGTATACCAATAAAATGAAAGTAATTTATATAATGTAAGAGGCAAGACACATGCCAATCACGTTAGTGCTTGGTAGGTAGTGTTGAACGTGCGAGAAATTCATGCACGAGAGTTGATGTGTGAATTGTTCGCCATCATGAGAGAGGGTTTAACTGCGTTTTGGAGAACTCTTTTTTCAATTTTTTTATACAATCTTATAGATTTCGACGAGAAAACGTCGAAAATGAAAATCTTAATGCGCGGAATTCATTAGTTAAAAAGTTATACGCATATAAAGTTGAACACTTTTAAGCCTTTTTGACAGGTTACAGCGCCGCCATATTGACATATTTGCTAGGTAATACACACAGAATAGGCTAAATACTTCCGAACAAATCCATTAGATAGCAGCACAAACACGTACGTAATACATAATAACACATTTACTAAATCAAAATGCGAAACATTATAGATGCCGGCCTTCTCCGCTCCCACGACGACCTAACCCCAAACCATCTTGGACTGTACCTTCTTTTTGAAATCCTGTACGTGATTCTGTATATTTTAATTACTGGACATCGAAAACAACCGATTCCATGATTATTGTTATAAATTTTCATTTCGCACCGATGAGTACGACATTTTTTAAGTTTCCGCAACAATCCACAATCCTGAGCCCAAGTAATTGCTTCTTCTTTACTACTTGGCATGTCTCTAAAGTTAAAATTTCTAATACTTGAACTAGCCATTTCAAAATTAATAATAAACTTATTAATAACTAATTTGTGCAAAACACTTGAAATAGCTTATGTTTACAAAGTATGTGTAACCACTTAATTGCTATCTAGCGCATACGCTCAGTACTATTTAGCCGATCCCGAAAATATACCATATTATCTAACACATGCGCTGAACACCCACGATCTATCCAGCGCATGCGCCGAACAGACCTACCTACCTCTACCACTCAACGAATATCCAATATGGCGGCGCTCTAACATGTCAAAAACGGTTAAAACTGCTCATCTTTACACGCGTATAACTCATAAACCAGTGAATTCCTAACAACCATGCACACATTTTCGGAATGTCTTCATCGATATCAACAGGATCACATAAAAAAAAGTTCAAAAAAGTTAAGAAGACGGAGTTCTCCAAAACGCAGTCGAGCCTGATAGAGAATTCACTGATTTCCCTTTTTCCTTCGTCTTTCTTGTAATCATTTCATTTATTTGTAAATGGTTGTTGGCTTCATAGCACTCTCTCTCTCTCTCTCTCTCTCTCTCTCTCTCTCTCTCTATATATATATATATATATATATATATATATATATATATATATATGCTTGTTTCATTATATCAACCACTTCAGTTCCTTTTTTCTCGAGATTCACGAGAAATATTGCATTAACACGTTGTTTTTCAAAAAGACCACAAGGCAGTTTTCAAGACTCGTGACGAACGGAGAAAACTTGGGCATACTAAGGACGCTGCCATAAGTGAATTGTTTATCTCGGGCTTGTGAAACTTTGTCTGTTTATGGATAAGACTATAAACAATACCTCTTGCTTGAACAGATCACCGCAATGTTGTCGAGGTGGCAGTAAAAAAGTAATTCTACGAATTCTTTAAATAAAGTAGTACAAATGGGTGGTGTGTGTTTCAATTCAGAAATCGAAATATGTGCTTAAACATAATTTGCGAAAGTGGGTGGTAACGTTGTTGTACAATTAGAGTTTCTTCTTTACCTTTAGAGAGCAGTGTTGGGTATCTTAGAGGACAGTAATCGAAAGTAAAGAAAGTCCCATATACAGTGGTTCCAAAGAGTATTTGAATACGTAATTTCGCATTCCCGAGAAATTGACAATATCTGAATTCTGATAATTTCGTTAAAGAAAAATAGTACAACAATTTACCTGGTCTACCTGGAATCGACTTTGAAAATTAACAGATGTGTCAGACGATTCCTATAACGCGTGTTCGCCGAATTTTTCATGTAGAACCACAATCTCCGCGTTTATACCATCTTCGGACACCCTATAGCCCAGTGGTTCTGAAAGGGTGCCGCAAGTACGCCACAAAGGTGCCACGAACTAACTTACTTTAAATACCTTCAATCGTTTAAAATACGTTTCATCCTTCATATCTTTACGAACTGTGAACAGCAGAAAGAAAATAATAATGTGGGATCAGGACCCCCCAGACCAAATACCGTATGGAGATTAGGAAAAGTCGGAGGGTTCCGTGGGTTTGTGCAGGAGCTGATCAGCTACAAACCGCGCAATCCTGGGTTCGATCCCCAGCGCGGTGTCCCTCCTTTTTCCTAAGATCCTACACTTGGGGGCTCAGCTGGGATGGGGGGAACACCGATCACCGCACGATGGCGCTAAGGACGATGACGGACGAAGACGAAAACATAGCGAGCGTAACGAAGAGGTCGCACGTAAGCGAAGCGAGGAAAAGTGCGAATTGCGAAATACGAGTTACGAGACGAGTGCGAAGTTGTGTTGATGGCGCTGAGGCCAAATATACACAAAAAGACGATGACGCTGTGATGGACATTCGAGGGCGAATGTCATTCCAGGATGGCCAAGTGGGGGATCAAGATCCTCCAGACCAAATACCGTATGGAGATTAGGAAAAGTCGGAGGGTTCCGTGGATATGTGGAAGAGCTGATCAGCTACAAACCGCGAGGTCCTGGGTTCGATCCCCGGCGCGGTGTCCCTCCTTTTTCCGAAGATCCTACACTAATAATAGACGTGCAGTGACTTTCGTTTAATGCTTCCAGTCGGCCGCCAGACAAAAAAGTTTGAGAACCACTGCTGTACACATGGTATGGAATAAAATAGTTGACGAGACTTTAAACTCGTTTTTTAATAGAACAGTTGACTTGAGACCCACAATTCCCTTGAGACTTTTGTTCCTCGCGATGAGTACTATACAATGCAATACGTAGTCGTGATATAGAATTTGTATACAGCCTGTACACTCACTCTATACCAAATAAATCGAAATTTGTTCTCCAGAGTCTCGTTAGACTTTGTAACAGTCCCATACAACTGTTAAGGCAGAGTCTGCAAGACTCTACGATACAGGTGAAAAAAGGTTCCCGTTCAATAAAGTGATTCTCTTGAATGATGATCGGGAGACTAAACTCTATAAATTTAACTTTGAACAAACTTGCGGGGAATAATGAACTAACAACGTGAATTAAGAACAACCGTATACATCTCGGACCGGTGAAAATAAAATTACATTTAACAACCAAGCCAATCCCATTTGGAGGGTAACGCAACTTGGCGAAGCGCTGATGAATGCCGCGTGTAGAGGGGGAGCGGAAAATATTCTTGGCTCTATATTATACAGGATTAACACGTTCCTCAATGAGTAATGGTGGCGCGAACGCGGCCGTTCTGGCAACAATTAATCATCAGCTCGTAGATGCACCGTATAATGTAGATTTATACCCGCAATAAACCGATACATGTTGCCACGCCCGAGCTGCAAATAATAAATGAGAAATTAGCGAACACTGCACGTAACTAAATAATAGTTCCAGCTGTTGCGAATGCGATCATCCTCCCGTGTTTATTCACGGAGCTGTTCCAGCATCCTGAAAATGATCAAATTGTTGGAAAGGTATAGTTTATATTAAGACTGATGCTGTCGGAACCATATTCTATTTGCGTTGACGCTCGTCTTCTGTCTTCTACGTAATTTATTTTATATTACTACATTATTATTTTGAATTCACATCGTTTTCGAGAATTTTCGTATGAATTTAAATCTGCGAAAATGTTCATAGAATTTCGTAATCACGTGTTTCGAGGCAGTTCATATATGAATTGCTATAAACGTATGTTATTGTTTCTCATCCAAATCCCAATATTAACTTTTACCTATTTCAAACTATTATACAAATTAAAAATATTATAACAAATTGAAAATTGTGCACAATGTGGTCGCTAATATTCTCGTTGTTCATGCGACCACATTAAAATCAACTGCACATAAAAATAAGAAAATAAAAAAACTTGAAGTTATACTGCAGGTACACGTTTCGTTTATTTATTAAAAAGATTTAGCTTTAAAAGTACAATTTAGCTTGAAAAGTACAATTTAGCTTGAAAAGTACAATTTAGCTTATAAGCATATACATATAAATCATGTATTTATATAAATAAAAATGACAGAAACATTTTATACAAAATTTTAATATATTTGTTTAAGATCTATTCACATTTCTAATGGACTTCCACGTTTGGAATTAATATCTCTAGGAATAGTATTTGCATCAATATCAATAGTATTTTCTCATACACACTGTATTTTTAAAATATTTTTTTACTCTATGAAAATTAAATTATACATACTTAGAGAACTGCAATTGCCATTTTCAAGTACACTTAAATATTTAGTAATTGTAAGTATTATATTTATAAAGTATGTAAGTATTATAGTTCGTTTTAAAGTTACAAATAGCGATTGAAAAGAAATAAGAAATTTATTTGATTTTCGCTTCTTTAAGTTTTTCGTAAAAAATGTCAATATTCAGAATAAAATTTTACTTCTTGCGAAAAGTAATAAATATGATGAAGAATCATTTCCATTAAAATTGATTTTAATTCATGAGTATACACATATAAAACTTGATCTATGTATATTGGAATAATATTCAGTTCATTGGTCTGACTACTACTAATTATTTCTACTTGTTCTAATGCTTTGAAAGGAAATAGTATCATTCACTGTTGCAAGAATTTTCTATAAACTAATCAATGAAGAGAAGTATCGCTCACAACAACGAAGCAATAACATGTGATCATACTGCATATTTTATGACAAAAATAAGTAGGTGACTCACAAAATAGTGAAAATATCAAATGATTTTAAAACCGATTATGTTAGCCGTAACCTATTAAAATTATTAAGAGAATAAATAAATGCCAGCTCCTGTTTCTAGTAATCGATGCATAACATTTTTATTTTGCGTAAAAATCTGCAGTGTAGTGATCATTCGTGATCCGTGCAAGTAGAAACAGAGAACAATAGACAAACACGATGATGAGTTAATTCAAAAGCACTTATGTACAATATACTTTCAAAACATTTTATGCAAATTGTATAAATATTATACAGTTTTTATAATAAAGAAAATGAAATTTTAGCTGATGTCCATGAATGTATGTTTGTCACTTCAACTGCAATTTTAAATTGCATCTATTCTAACAAGCATATTATACAAATGTTGTAGAATTTGTTATAATTAGGCTACAGATTTTATACATTTATTGCAAAAATGAATGGGTGAAATACTACTGTTACGACTCAATAAAACCACTAAAGAGAAAAATAAATTCCGATTTGTCTGGTTTCTGCTTCACTTGTAAATTTGGTCTCGACATTAATGCAAACAATTTTGATTTTCCATGAAAATCGGCAGTCTAGTTATAATATAAAGAACTTGAAACTTTAACTAATGTTCATACATGCTTGTCAAGGCAAGTGCAATTTGAAATTGCGTCCTCTTGAAATCACGGTGTGAAATTCTTTTGCTCGTGCGTATTTCACGGTCACTACACAGTGGCAACTTGAATAATATATTAATTATCGATTCGACGCGACGGAATGTCGGCTGTGATGCTCCTTTATATCAAGAAGATTCATGATTCCGGGTGAAAAATGAGTTTCCCCGCGGACGTCATGCAAGGACCATTTATAAATTTCAGCTGTTGCTTTCTCATTTTTCCGAGCGTCCAACAGTTTTGTTCTCGTGCATTTACGATGAGACGGGGCGGGTGGGCGTAAAGCGGGCCGAGGCGGTTTTAATTAAATTTCCTTTGCTCGATTTCGAGAAAGAACGTGCGCGCTCCTTCCTGGAATAAACAATTTTACGCTACGGAATATATGTGCACACTTTATTCCGTTGCTGTATATCTACCATCGATCTGTGAACGATGGGGACGACTGTGCAAACAGATTCCTTCTTCAACGTCCCTCTCAATTTGTTCACCGGAAAATATAACGTAAAATATGGGAAACTCTGCTCTTTTGTTGGGCAAATCCCCGGGTGACCTGTTTCGCCGGCTGAAACCGAATTGAAATCGAAGAAAAGCGGATTGACGGAAGGGCGGAAAATTTGCGGAAAAACATTTTCAGTCGCATGCTTTTTCACTTCGCTCCATCGCGCGTTAATTTAGAAGATCGCAGGAATCGGAAATACGCGTCACAGCCATGAAACCGTCTCCCATTATTACAAATCTATGCGACCTTTCGATTGAAATCTATATATACATAGTCTGATTAAAAAATTTCAGGACTTATTTTTTATAAATTTATTAAACATTCGTACTAAGTGTGTCTTCTGACCCCCTGATGAAGCTAGCTGCAATGCTGGCCAAGCGTTGGGAATTCTCTTCCTTTAGGAAACGGCTTACACCCGAAAGCCTCAACAGACACAACTGTATGATGCCGGAAGGTGAACGTCTCAAATCTCTGATTCGTACTAAGTTATTCAACATTGTCCCCTTCAAAGTACTACCCATGGCAAGCTATACATTTTTTCCACCGCTGTTTCCTGTGAGCGCGATATATTAATCGGGATTACAGACAGTACAAATAGTACGAGAAATATTTAACACAAAAGTGTGTACATGTGCTATGCGAACGAGTAGAAGCTTACAGCAAGCGAACAGAAGGGCGCGCGCAGATACATAAAAAGAAAAGGATGCAACGCCTGCGCAGTAATACAGCGCTCCTTCCAAACACTCCGCGAAGGATTGAATACATAAAAACAGTGTTAATCACAACATTTCCATTGCTGGATGCATCGGGAAAACGCCTCTTCTGATTGGCTGTTTAGTTCCATCAGCGATTTTTCTTTCATTTCGTCAATCGTGTGAAATCTTTTCCCTTTCAGCGGATAGTTAAGCTTTGGAGACAGGAAAAAGTCCGCAGGGGTCAGATCGGGTGAGTAGGGGGGCTGGGGTAAGACTGCCAGGCTGTTTTTTGTGCAAAAATTCATGAATGAGGAGGGCCGAATGAGCGGGTGCATTGTGGTGATGCAAAAGCCACTCCACGCTTTGCCAGAGTTCAGGTCTTTTTCTCCTCACTGCCTCGCGCAAGTTTCTCAGAAAACGATTAATCGTCTCACCTTGCGAAAGAAATTTGCGATAGACAACACCCTTCCAGTCAAAGAAAACTGTGAGCATGACTTTCACATTCGATCTCACCTGGCGAGCTTTTTTGGGTCTCACAGAAGATTTTAACGTCCACTATGATGATTGGGTCTTGGTCTCGATGTCGTACCCGTAAACCCACGTCTCGTCCTCGGTGATGATGCTTTTTAAGATGTTTTCGTTGTCGTTTGCCATTTCAAGATGTTCTTGACAAACCGCAACGCGGCGCTCTTTTCGTTCGTTAGTCATGCGCTTGGAAACAAACTTTGCAGCAACACGGCGCATTTGCAGCATTTCGATAAGAATTTCCTGGCATGAGCCAAATGAAATTTTGCACTCCTCCGCCATTTCGCGGATGATTAAACGACGATTTGCTCGCACAAGGGTGTTCACTTCGGATGCATGAGCGTTGTCCGTTCCTTAAACCTCCCATACCACTCATGTCACCGTGAACGACTCAAACTTTTATCCCCGAAAGCCTTCCGTATCATTTGAAAAGTTTCCGTGAATGTTTTTTTTAATTTCATACAAAATTTCACATAAATGCGAAGTTCTTCTTTTTTATGAGAAATTAGCCGCCAAATTTACTTTATTTTTAAATTCGTTTCCTTGCTGTCGATGATACTAGACGTTCCCAGAGGAGTGCGACGTAGGCTATCTTAGTGTTTGGGATTCTTCCTCTCTGAAACGTGGAAGCCGCCGTATAATATTCTTGAATATTTAAAATTCATGTAATTCGTCAAATCGTAACGTTTTTCACGCCAGTTTACTGAAAGGGAACTTATATATATATATATATATATATATATATATATATATATACATATATATATATATATATATATATATATATACTTATGTATTTGCACACACATGCTTTATCGCTATTTTATACTATTTATTTTATTATTTAAGTATTATTTATTCATTGTCATTCATGGACATTTCACTAGAGGCATTATTCCGCCAGTTCATTTTAAATCTAATTAGTATTTCCATACCGTTATTTTATTGTAACCAATCGATCCTCGATAAAATCGAATTCACTTGTACCATAAAACTACCATTTTAGAATATACTGTAACGATTGGTCGAAGTAATATCTATAGATAAACTATTATTTTCTGATCCTAAAGGCAGAGTTGCGTTAAACTATACCTCTAATTAAAGATCCTACTTTTAGACTTCGCTACCAACTAAGTTAGTAAGAGTAGGTAAATATTTCTTTGGGCTTAGGCAAGACCCCCGCGGTTACGATCACGGATCTTCTGTCCGCCTGTAATTAGCGCTAGGCCGTCACTAAGAAATTGGTGACCGACGGGACTTCCTTAAACAAAGGAAGATTCGTCACAAAGAAATTTCCCGGCCATATTTTGACGTTTTGTAAGAGACTGTAGGCTGAGTCGTTCGAGACCGAATTGTTACGGAATTTTGTACTATGCGCGACTCAACCACCTCGTCGCTGTTCGAATTGCAAAATTATCGCTTTGGCTTAGTTTGACCGCAGTTGTCGGCGATGGCCCAGAATTTATTTCAAACGTACCCAGCTCCGTATATTTGTGTTTTATTTTATATTTCCGAGAGTGTGTAATATAATGCAGTAATGTCTTGTTCTGGACAATAATCAGTGATTTTTAACCTCATTTTGTAATAAAGTTCTCCGTGACAATGATTTTTTATTTTTACACGTAAGGGAAAATTTTGATTTGACGGGATGCAACGGAACAAGTTCCGAGACAATAATTGCATCAACGGGTTAATTACAACTCTTCGAGCGTCTCTGTCACTGGGACCCCTACCGCGTCACTGCGTCAGAGGACGCGATGGTGCTTATTCACCGCAAAACTTTCCAAGCGAGAAGGAGAACGACCGCAGTGCCGCGCCACTCGCAATAAAAGATTATTTCCCGCCGTCAATAATGCCTCGTTCAAATTACTAAATCAAATATTAGCGTACTGATCGGCTGGCGTTTGAATTGTCTACGAAAGGGGTTCCAGTGAGTTACGCCAATTTCGAATGTCGGAAAAAAAGCGGCGAGAGAGACCCGTGCGAAAGCGTAGAGAACAGTGGGGTCTTGAATTAGAATCGGGGACGTGAGCGGAGGTCAAAAGGTGCAGGCCGTGGTTTACAAGCTATAAAATTCAAACGCGGCGTGCGCAATCGTTTGCAGAGTAAATTTTTTTAATTGACTGGAGGGGTGGTAACGGGTCGTCGAGGCCTCGTGGAAACCAATCGCAATGTTTTCCAGATACGGTCAGTTGTTACAATCTCCGACAAAACCATAGAACACCTACAATGACTCATAGTAATGCTCGGAGAAGTTAGAACAATTAGTTTACTAAATGATATGAAAACAAAAATATTGAAAGAATCGCAATTGGTAGGAGTTGCAGAGAAAATGCTAAATGTTGTATTTTACAATTTTTCTATGAGGGTCTGCAGTAAGGAGCAAAACTGAACACACACCATTTGAAACAGCATAACTTTTTTTAAATTAGTACAGATGACTTGAGTGTTCTTGGAAAGTTGGAGAAACTAGTTTATTACAAGATAAGTAAAAAATCTTTTGAAAACATTACAATTAGTCGGAACTGCGAAAAAAATAGTAAAAGTTGATTTTTACGACTTTTTTATCTGGGCCTGTATTCAAAATCGAAAAAATGGATCTTGTACACTCAAATAAATTATATGCATGCTGAAAATTTCATCGATATTGGTTGATTGGTTTATGAGTTATAAACGATTAAATGTGGGAAAAAATTGTAGTTATAAGTTGAAAATCGCGAGAAACTGCAACTTTTACCATCTTTATTCCCTTGAACTTCATAATTAATTATTTGTGCATGTCTATGTAGTCTCCGATCGCTATACATCGACAACAAGAAAATCGAATTGTATTTCGATTTAAAAAAATAAATAGGAAATTAATAACATTTAATAGATTCTCTTCGAAATCTTCATCACGAGTGTGTAGCACTCAATGTATTAGGACAACGGGTTAAACGTTTGTAGCTCATTGTAACGTTGACCGATTTTGATGAAATTTCTAAAATATGTATAATTGACAGATATATTATAAACCATATATTTCTTGATTATCAATATAGGCCCACATGAAAAAGTTGCAAAATGCAACATTTAGTATATTCTCTGCAATTCCGACCAACTGCAATTCTTTCAAAAGTTTTGTTTTCACGTCATGTAGTAAACTAATTGTTCTAACTTCTAAAAAAAACTAAGTCGTAGGATCCAATATTAAAAAAATAATCGTGTTTTAAAATGTGTTTGAATATTTATGTGAGTTACTGTATGGCGTAAGGTTTTGGTGAATATCGCGATGGGATCCATATGCAAAATCAAATTTTTACGCATTCATTTCAAGAAACAGGGGCTGCATAGAAACTTATTTCCCGTTTTCACGCCCGAATGGCGGACCCTTTTTACAATTTTATAATTGATGATGTTTAGGTACAGTTATCAATCTGCTATAGGGTTATTCCATGCCAAATCGATCACTTTTTGCACTCACCATCGTCGATTTTGTTCTAAATGAAATGTGTTGTAGTCCATGTGAAATTAGGGGGGAGAGGTTTAAATCATCATTTTGCCGGTTTCGAATTTTTTTATAAATGACTGGTCCTCGACATTTGCAATTTTTGTCCATTTTGGCGAAAACAGGCCTCACTTACGAATTTTTATCTCAGGAACTGTATGTCTGATTGAGCTACTTTTTTTTGTTTTATTCGGAAAGGATTGGGCTATTAAAAAATAATTTTTTCAACCTCGACCTTTCAACGCCCCTAATTTCACATGGACTACAACATATTGCATTTAGAACAAAATCGACGATGGTGCCTGCAAAAAGTAATCGATTTGGCATGGAATGACCCATAGTTATTAATTTATTTCAACATATTTATAGTAGTGTTGCTTGTAGCCGGCCTTTCTGTTAGTCCGAATACAGCAGTTGTTCATTTAATTTAATCTCTCGAAACTGCGTCAGTAAGTGACGCTTTTGATAATCTGGGTCAAAATAGACCCAGCGGTTCCCGTCGGAGGGTTAATCATATTAATAAGTCGTAAGAGATTTAACCGAAGTCTCAATTCTTCGATTTTTATTTTTTCGCGTTTCGTTGACTCACTCTTGTCATAAATGCTTAAAATTCACAGTGTGTTTATGAAATCATACTTTGCTACGATACTGTAGACGTTGTATGTATTAAACGATTGCAAAAGATTATACTTGATTTTCAGAGACTCACAGAACTACTTTGAAGAAAATCCACGCAATTTGTACTAAACAGAAATCATGATTACTTATAAAACGTTGAATTGTAGAAAATCACGGTAATGTACGTATGTAATTGACTAATAAAATTGTTACATTAAAATGTAACTTGCGACTTATTTTTAAATGGGGCGCGAATTTTTGCAAACATCTAATATAATACAGCAATCGAAAAAAGCTAAATATAGTTGGTGTAGATTGTTTTATGAATGAATGTCTTTGAATAGTTTTAGGCATAGATTCTCATGAAAATATTATTATGATTTTAATAATCATGGTGAAAGAAGAAATCAGGATTTGATCATTTTGATCTGTCAGCTAGTTCTATTCCTATGCTAAATATAGTATCATCTGCTATTTGAAAGTAACAGAAATGTATTTTTTACATACTATGTCCACATACTATGCAAAACAGTACTTTTATTAACTATATTAGGTAGTAATGTCGTAATCAATGTTTCACAGTATTAGAAGAATTTAATCCTTGTAGTGTCAAATATCAATATATCGTCGTTGGCTACACTTGCGAAAAGTGATTGTTCTATTTTATTCTAATAAAGAATAGTAGTAGAATATTACTAGATAATTGTAATACTAGTATCGATATCGTATCCTAATTTATGGATTCCACTTCCGTATCATTTTACCTCAGCATTTCTCGGTCAAGTTTAATTTTTCAATCGTCATTTAAGGAAATAGTTTTCTATTTTACCGCAGTCTGCTACGATTGAGGTAGAACATTCTTGTTTTGCATAAAGATCAACTGTCTAATTATCCTAGCTATACCCTATAGACGACCCTTATAAGTACCTATTTAGATCATTCATGATCTGCCAATATGACTGTCATCAATATTCGCGCGATACGCCCAATTAGGGATTACATGTCACCCGAAGTCTGGTGACATGGAAGAGACAACGTGTTAATACTCTCGGGACAGCTCTGTCAATTCGTGGTTAACCACGAAATACGATGGACCAAAAACGTATTTGCACACTTAATTTTTGGCATATAAAAAGAAGTACCATATCCATGAAAGATACACGTTTTAATGCTTCTTTATGCAAAAAACAACATGCTCAAATTCTAAATGTTTGGGTAAATATGTAGAGAAGGGAACTCCTCACAGATTTCAATGACCTTGAAATGTGTTGTCAAGGTCGTCAGTCTCAACAACTTTTTCCCTATACATGTTATCGCCGTCCGGCCTTATCTTTCTAGATATTCACAACAAACTGTTAGGATGAAATAGCAAATTCCGTCATTTCTCAATGACCGAATTCATCCTTTAGGGCAGGAGAGGGGTGGAGCCCCTCCTACCCAAGGAATCTAACCCAGACTTAACAAAAATTCACTTAAAAGCTGTACAAATCTAACTCTCCGTGGGATAACAATTTAATAACGGGGTTCCTCACCAATTTTGATGAACTTGAAATATGTTATTTGACAGGCAGCCGCCGTCGCGTCGATATGATTTTTTAAAAAATTCCAAAACAGACGTCTTTAAGACGTCTGTAAGATCTTTATAAGACGTCTTTAAGACGTACAGGTTTGAAACAAAGGCGTTCAGAAGCCGTTCGGAAGACGTTCGTAGGACATTCAAGACGCCTTTAAGACGTTAGTCAAAGATTAACCGTACGCTACTGTGCTGGAAATGGACGCTGATACAAATTGTTCATTTCAAAGTACGCCCCAAACTAATCCATCTAGCTTGGCAGAAAACCTGAGGTCGTTTGAGCCATTAACAAAAAATTTATTCTGATTTAAAGCGTGTGCCATCAATTATGAGACTGACTGTATATGTACATTCGAATTAACATAATGATAAGCCTGTTCTTCACTTCCAATGTCCAGCTTCATGTTCTTGTACAAAATGTTTAGAAGATAGTGCATTAATAATAACAACGATTAAGATGGCTGACTTCTGGAACAATTACTCTACAGTATTGAAGGCTTAACCGTGGTGCAACTATACTGGAAATGGACGCTAAAACAAATTGTCCCTTTCAAAGTACGTCCCTTCCCTAATCACAGACCATTTCGGGAGCAAGGGTTCCCATGCACCTGTTCGCAGAATTGTCGACAACATGCTCCCAACATGGCTGTACAGGAGCCAACGCGAAGCACGGTAGTCGTCGGTGAGTCAGCTAAAAAGGGGTTAAATTGCCGTAAAACGGTGAACGCTTTCGGTCCGGCCACGGGTCACACCCGGTGGGTACCACTTCAGAGCCACTTCGATATTACAGGGTTTCCCCTGTAGCCTCTGTACCCTCTGTACCCGCTGTACTCTCTTTGATCACCCCCACCATCTCTGGGCAAACTTCCCCTCCTGTCCCAGGCTCCCTCTCACCCATCCCCTCCCTCCCTGCCCCCCCCCCTAAATCCTCCCACCGATTGCCTTGGTCTCTCCCACGCCCTCAGCCGAGTTAATAGGTATCGTGGACGTACCGAAAGTAAAGTTTAGCCGGTTGGAGAAATCAAAGTGGTCTTGTTCCTACCTTCTATCGTATCGTTCGTCCGCTTACACGAGAGCTGTGAACACGTGTGGTTCGCGTAAGCGAGAAGAGAGAGAGCAGTGTGTCTTGGGCGGCTGTGGCTTTTACGGGCGACGACGCGACGTGTTCGTCGTCCTGGCTCGCACGACGACGCGCGACGCGACGCGCGGCTCCGTACGAAACGAAACGAACGTGGTGGCACATATACAGAGAGCCGAATGAAGGGGAAGAGGCTATCTTCCGACCATCCATTGGCTCTAATAGGATAATGAAACGTGAATCATGGATGTACGGCGGACGATTATATTTTTATTGTGACCCACGCTCAATTTATTCATTATTTTGTTGAGGCCAATATCATTGGTACGAGGTGTAGGAAGCCATTGCTGGTCGGAAAGCATCGCTCGAGAGTTCTTACGGGATACGAACCCGTACTATTATCATTTTTTATCGTGCGTCCCTCGCATTAGTTCGTCGTTCGAAACTGTCATGTTATTCGAAAAAAGCGTTGCAAATCAATGTTGCTCGAAGAAACCACTTGGGAATATTTTTGTTCATTCAATCATTTTGGCAGATCGAAAGTAATGTATTGTTACTCTTCGCTTTTTTTATCTCACTACTGTTACAAATTGCATCTACTCATTGTTATCGTTATCATACATGCATAAAGTCCGCAGTCTAGTCATCAGTTCTGTTTAGGTGTAGCCGCTTTTGAGATCTCCTGGTAACCTTTGATTTATAGAATAGAATCGCATATTTTTATTTAGTTAGTACTATTGCCTGTTCCATGCTTTTAAAATCTTACCTTCGTCGAATGTGTAGAAATTGTATCTTACCTACTAAATTAGAGTATTATTAAAAAAAGAGTTTCAAATTAAACTTGTCCTGTTTCATAAGCATGCTGTTGTGTCGTGTCAGTGCTCAAACTGTAATTAATGAGCCGCTGAGATACACGCCTCAAAGACACGTGATAAATAAAATATAGAGAATGATCGGGTTTCCGGATAACAGAACAACTTTAATAAAGCGATGTGCAGAACGGTATACAATGATATAAGGCAAAGGCTGAATATATGAAATTTGATTCTATTGGGTTGTTCGGAAAGTATTGTAATTTCGTTTTTCCAAGGGAAAATAGAAAACGATTTTTCAATATTTATTTATGAATTCGGTAATGTAGTGACCACTTTGTTCCACGATCTTTTGCCATCTTTCTGGCAATTTGGAGGTGTTCGTAGAATACCTGTGTTTCATTAGCAGAAAAAATAGTCATGTTATTGTACTTTTTACGCGTTCATTTAAAGTGATATTTACACAGCTTAAAAAGTATTGAAGAGGACGAAATAAATGGTAATCCGATGGCACATCTTCTCTGTGAACAGCACACAACTTTTTCCTTGCTTGCACTGCATTATCACCCTTGCGGTAATAGAACAGCAAAATGTGACGGATATGCTCACCTTGATTTTCCATATTTGATGCGGTGACAAAAAAAATGCTTGAAAGATTATAAAGTTCTATAAGGCACGAAATGACGTCCGAAATGTCAGTTCTGAAAATAAACAATGATTTTGCGACTTAGAATAATGTTAAGTAATAATAAATGGAAGCAATACCATCTCTACAAGAAAAATGAAATTACTTTCCGAACAACCCAATACTTCGCGACTAGCCTTGCAACGAAAGCATATGAATAAAGAAACCTCGTGGCTGTGAAAATTCCTTCCACCAAATGCAACATAGTAGGGCCTTAGTCAATAATACAATTTTATGGAGGTTTCAAAATGAACTCTAAACAAGGGCAACGCCCATAGAGAAAATACACCCGCGTCCATAAGTATGAGAATACCATTTAAAATCGAATAACTTTTTCAAAATTGGACTAAACAATTACAGCTTTTTTCATTGTAAGCACAGATAAAATAGTTAAAAATCGTGACCTTTATCTTTTTTCTTCGCAATTTCGACCAACAGTAATTTTTAAATCATTTTTGTTGTACATTACATCGTAAACTAGTCCGTCCTTCTAACATCTAGAAAAAAACTCAAATTGTTTGGTCCAATTTTGAAAAATTTAATCGTTTTTCCTATATTTTTTTGAAACTTATAAATCAGGTTTAGGGCTACAGGCTCCTAGTGCTATGTGTGGCGTACGCTACGTCAAGTGCCATTGAGAGCGTTATGACCAGGCTGACCTTCCCAAGGAAATCGGCTGATACTTTCCAGCTGTAGTCGACTCACAAAACAACATAATTCTGTGCGCATAAGACCGCACGACCGAAGTGAAAAACTTCTATGGCGATTGTAATCGATTCTAAGTAACATAGACAGGTTGTCCCGCGACTCGTGGTCAACCGATTTGCAGGTGATCCTACGTGTAAAATGAGTCAAAAAAGAAGAATAAAATTTTTTCGAGTATACCGAATTTGAAAATTCAGCGAATACGCTTACCGGTAGATAGAAATCGGTTGTCGCGTCTGATCATGACCAACCAATTCTACTCTGTGCATATACTAATGCACGCGAATCCGACCAATCTTTAAACTCGATTTTCTCGAAAACGAAGCTACAAAAGAAAAAATGTTATTATTTCTTTTTGACTCATTTTTACGTACAGAATCACTTCCTAATCCTTTGACCATGAGGTGACCATCGCGGGACACCCTGTACATATATGTATATAAAGTATAAAGTAAAGGTCACGATATTTAACATTTTTAATCTGTGCTCATAATGAATATTTTAGGTTAAGGTTGCTATGGTTTTTAGATTAAAGTTGCTATGAGCTATAAATAATTAAAAATGGCAAAAATTATGCGACACTGCGATTTAGATTGTAAGCCAAAAATTCTAAGATTCTCACATCTTTCAATAGCTATAGATCTTTTTTATGCAACAACCGATTACAATGAAACTTTGTGCATGTATATAACTTACATGAAACTTTGTGCATGTATATAACTTACATAAATCTATAAAAGTCATATTTTAAATTTTTATTATAAGCACAGATAAGAAAGTTAAAACTCTTAACTTTCACTTCTCACTTCCAAATTCGGAGAATTAATAGTTTTAAAAAAAATTTTTAACCATTGCCTGGTAAACTAATTCTTCTAACATCTATAAAATGTCAAGTCCATTTGATCCAATTTTAAGTTTTTAGTTTTTAAAGAGATTTCTTAATTTTGCCCCTGACTGTATATATCATTTTACTCTTTGCACGGTTAATTGAACGATTCTCTTCAAAAGTCGTATGCAGCCCTCTAATTAATAACATAAAGCAACTATTGTATTTGAATAATTTTTTAAGACACGATCGATAATTGAATTATTAAAATTTAAAATTAGAGAAATTTCAATATTAATTTAATTTTTCAATTACTTTATAGAAGGATTTTCAACATTCATGTTTTTGAAAATGGAAGTGCCAGGTATTTTTGGGACACATACATGTTTCGGATCACGAAAGTATTCAAAAGCTTGCCATTAGAAATACGAACAAATAAAATATGCACATTAGACATCAGATTTTAATGTAATAGTATTACTACTATTTAATGTAATAGTAATAATGAATCCAATAATATTTGTAAAAGTTATGAAACATTAATTGCAATGATGCACTGAAATAGCATTACAAGAGTTGAAAATCTATCACTAGTCTCAATGATGTGTGGAAACAGTAGGTTGCGAATTGGAGCAGTTATTGTAATATAAATAACTAACTACTGTCCTATATCACTCGAGCTTTACCAATCATTCGAAAAACAAACATTCACGCTCGAAACCTCCAGTAAAACGAAAAATTGGTCAATATTCCTATATTGTTAGCGGAGTAACAACGGTATTTCTGTGTGAGCTAATAACTCTGTTCGTGCTTTGAAAACATTTATTTTTCAACACTATTTCCAAAACGAATTGAGTTTTTAGTATAATCTTCTTAAATTCATGATTTTAACTAAAATTCCGCCTTAATAACTTAAATCACAAGCGTCCAGAAAACAATTACATAAATATAAATTTATATTCTGAATTTATTGATTTTATTGAATGGACCAATAATTCGTATAAATATTTATATAGGAATGTTTCGCGATAATTTGTAGCTAAACATATTTTTGTAATATTCTTGATTATTGCATAAATATTATCACAAAAAATAAATTTCCAAAATCATCTCCGATACGTACATTTGTGTTTTTTTTACAATTTCGACTGTCCAAAAAAGAGTATTTGCTGTAAAAGTAATCGTTTCCCGCTTAATCTCATGAAAAATAGGATTAATGCTTGAGCGTAAACATTTTTACCAATAAATATTCTTTAAAGTTATTTACCAACTATTATTCGTTAAAGCTACAATGGGTCCAAAAAGTATTTGAACACAAAATTTTCGATTCTCAAGAAATTGTCAACATTTGAACTAAGATAATTTCGTCAAAAAAAAATAGTACAACAATAAATTTAGGCACATCGTGACATCACTTTTATCTTCGCAATTTTCAACAATGGTAATTTTTAATCGATTCCTTTATACACTACCTAGTAAACTAATCCTTCTAACATCTCAAAGAATCCAAATCGTTCGGTCCAATTTTTTCAAAAATATTAGTTTTCGAAGAGTCTGCACTTAATTTTCCCCCCGACTGAATATCGAAACGTTTCAGTGGATGATAACGGCGACGTTACTGTGGATAGAGACACACCAATTATATTTTATTTCTTAATTCGCGTTGGAAATGTTTTACGCGATGGACGGTATACGTTCCGCAATAGTTAGAAAACCAATAACTAAAACAAAGTTAATCGATATCACTTCGAGTTACATGAAACGACTAGTTTCAACAGACACGAAGGGATTCGTTCCGGAGAAACCGATGCTTTTCCAATACTCCGGCTCTCTGCGGCCTCTGCCTTTGAAAAATAAAGTAACCGGTGCAGTCTATCTCACGAGGCGACCAGTCCGAGCCCATCGGAATGTCCCGGAAACGGCCGTTCGACCGCCGTCAATTTCGATCCGCTCGATTTCCGCTCGGAATCGCCGCCGCGCCGTGCCGCGTCGAAAGTTCATTCGGTCTCGTCTGGTTCGGTGTTACGGAAAAATCGACGCTGATTGCGCACCATGGAAACTTACGCAGGACTGGTTTTATTTTCGGCACGGCTACGTTGCAACCTTCGCGCACGCGAAATGTTCACAAAGCCTAGTCAAAAATACAGTGGGGCAGACCTCATAATTGTTACAAGACAAAATTTAGAAGTTTTTGTATAATAATCAATACATTTAATGAACAAATTTTTGTTATGAATAACTATTATGAATGATTAACATTATTTTGGCTACCAGTAACCATTAAAAATTACCAGAAAATTTTTATTTTTATTACCAAAAACTATTATCAATGATCGGAATTTTATTTTATTTCAGTATTCACGGAGAAAAAGTTTTTTGGTTACCGCCTAATCAATATCAAAAATCATTATTTAATTTATAAAATGAAGAAAAATTTAATGAAATAAATATACATACTACTTCTGCGTATAATTTAATAACTTCTTCATCTTTTTTAACACTAACCGTACAAAATTCGGTCAAATGCTTGGTTTCTCAATTTTTTAATTTATAATTATTGAATTTACACAGATTACAAAGCTTCTGTTAGTAATCGTTGAATAAATTTCTTCATTTTAGCACATATTATTATAAAACAATGTATATCAGTCCCATTTTATGCCCGATACGGGTAGTGTTAAAAGAATCTGTTAAATTGAAGTAGGTTCTCCTTCCAATAATGAATCGGAAAATCTCTAGTCAGTCTATAGCGAAGTTGCTAATTACAAGCTAAGTCTTATCTGCATCAAGACTGTATTGATGATCTACTGGAAAAACGTATGGGGTACTTGCCACGCAAATGAGCGAGGAAACTGCATTTTTAGCCATTAGATTAATATAGAATGCTAAAAGATTCAAATTATCTTCATGATATTTAGAAATGCTCGTGTTTGTTAAAGTAAGTATAGAACATATCATAGTATAAGCAAATATGAATGTACATAAATATGTACGTAGAAAATATGAACACATACTAATAAAAGCATTGTTCTCCAATACTTTTTACTTTATCAGCAGTAGTCGAATTAAACAAACAATTTTTTGTACGATAATATTGATTATGCGATAACCAAAAAACTTTGTTCTCGTGAATAACGATTACCGGAAACCATTATACAATTCTGGTAATCGATAACGGATTATTATATGGGTTAATGATAATTTAACAAATTTTCATTGACTTATATATTGGTTACCAGTACTCAAAAAATTATTAATCATATACAATGGTTAATATTTTTTAATCATTTTATTCATTTGCAAAATTTCTTTGAGATTTATTGACAACTGACATTCATTTAAATAAATACTAACTTTCACTCAATGACATTTTCAAAAACATTTTGAAAGTAACTGTTAATTTGGACCTCTGCAGTTCCATTTTCAAAAAATCGATTTCTCATTTTCTGTATTTTCTTTAACCTTTTTGTTCATTATCGAGTACTCGGGTACACATTTGGGACTTTTAGCTAGAAATTGTTTATGGTCCTGATAAACTATCTATAAGTCCGTTCATATCCTCGTTATTAAACTCATTTCCGATCGATTCGTCGTCATAGATGGAAAAATGGTTTTGTCAAGAAAAAGAAATCGACTTCAAATTTTGCAACAGGCGTTTCATAACCGGGGTACTCCGGTACCTACATAAAAGTGAATCATAACTGACCTATAATTTAACAATACAGCTATAATAAACGATTGTGAAAGCATTCAAATCAATAAAAAGGCATTACTATTAAATAAATGTTTCTTAGCGAATAAAAGATAAGTGTAACAGTATAAAAATTGTAAAAAATGTATCTACTGTTATTGAATGATACATTTTTGATCTTCCGAGATGTTCTGTACGACTTTTTCTCCAGTTTCTAGAACCACCATTGTTAGAACAAACATAACATGATCCTACTACCCTTATTCTTCCTGTTCAATCACGTAGAACTTGGATGGACGATAAAAACTTTCATGAAATATTATAACACATGAAATACCAATTAAAATTACTCCACAATATTTTATGGAAGATTTTATCGTACATCCACGATGCACAAAGTCATCTACTACTACATTATATTGCTAAAAGGTATAGCCGGATAAGATGGTCAAAACTGCCCTTGAGCCGAATGATATCGCGGATGGGTCATTCGATAGGGCATCAAAAAAACATACTGTGTAAAATTTTAACCCTATATCTTGATCGGGAGGGTAGTTATGGAGTAAAATTGAAAAATCAATGTTTAGCCTATTTGCCCTAGTTAACGAAGTTTAGAAATTCTGAAAGAAATCTGAGACATGTAAAACACCCGAATACATACCCTGCAATTCGTTTTAGATTTTTAAATTGAAAATCCTGCTTGTAAAACATCAAACACCTCAAAAAAATGGAAAAAATGCAGATTTCACATGGAAGTTTTAAAGTGACTAACTTTATATTTTTACAGTACCGATGATGTTGGAAACATGGTTAATATTTTCAGATGTTATGCGCTGACGTAGTAGAATACTAATTAAGTTAATTTCATTTTTTAATTATTTTTGTGAAATGTTCAAGGATTATCAGTGTCCAATAGGCTCACAGTATGAATAAAATGTTACAATTTGAAGGTTAGCTTCGTTTTTCACGGAAAAAATGGCGAAAAAATCGGTTTTTATTTTTTTTAACAACGACGCAAGAAACCGAAAAATGTGAAAAAATTCATATACGATACTTATAATAATATATCGGTACTGTAAAAATATAAAGTTAGTCACTCTAGAACTTCCATGTGAAATCTGCATTTTTTCAATTTTTTTGAGGTTTTTGATATTTTACAAGCAGGATTTTCAATTTAAAAATCTAAAACGAATTGCAGAGTATGTATTCGGGTGTTTGACAAGTCTCAGATTTTTTCAGAATTTCTAAACTCCGTTAACTACGGCAAATAGGCCAAAAACTGATTTTTCAATTTTATTCCATAACTACCCTCCCGATCAAGATATAGGGTTAAAATTTTACACAGTATGTTTTTTTTGATGCCCTATCGAATGACCCATCCGCGATATCATTCGGCTCAAGGGTAGTTTTTACCATCTTGTCCGGCTATACCCCTTGTATCTTTTTCTTGAATTCAGGAAATATTACGAGAATCAGGGAAAGAAGAAATTTAAATCACGAAAAGGATTTGAAATAATGATCATCGGTGGATGGGTACCTGGGTAACTAATAACTAGTAGTATCCTTATAGAAATGTCGTCCACTGTACATATTAGAGACAAAAACAAATTGGTATCGCGGAACGCTTTAACGAGGAATACCTTAATGAACTTACGCGAGTAAAGTCGCCAATCAGGGGCCTCGAGCCTTCCTTTCTGCGAAACACGTTCCAAACGTTAAATGCACTCCACCGTCCGAAATAATTAGTACCATTAATGTGCTGCCAGAAACAATTAGGAAGTTCTGAATAATAAGAGCCGGCCTAGTGCCCTGTTATTGAAATATTATTCATTCAATGAAAAAATATTTTCACTGCACTAAATACTCCTCGCAACTCTTAGCACGAGACTCTCAAGAATAATTGAAAATTTTAACGCCTGTGCTTCCCGGAATAGGAAAGCACGTAATCAAGTTTCGTGTAATACGAACACGACGAGATTCTACAATGGGCATATTATCATTTGTGTAATTGCTAGTTTCAATGTAAACGAGCCATTAGCCGCTAAAGTATTGTAGGTACGGAGTAGATGTTTAAATGGAAATACAGCATTAATCCTTTTAAATATTACCGTATTATTCACAATTCAAACCAACCTCTACATTACTATATTTTATTGCGTGTAATTAATTCACAAAAATTTAAGCGTGGCGTAAGTAAATGCGTCCACAGCATGCATAAAATTAAAACATCATGTAATTTTAAATTTAATTTCATTTAATAAATTCCTTACAAATTTGAGTATGGTGTAAGAAAATTCATTCAATTTTGTATGATTTTTACTACAAAGAGTTAATCTAAAGAATATAATGGTATTGAGATATTGTAAGCATACATTTACAAAAAAAGACTGTGCAAATCTTGGTGGAAAGGGGAATATAACAGTAATAGCATAATCTTGTAATGTAACCACAGCTGAAATAGTAATACAATTTATTAGTCCCCTAAAAAACATTGTAAAGTTCAGAAAAGAATAAACTTACCTAATTATTAGGTTCTAAAAAAAGTTCTTGTGACTTATACTATAGTTTTAACATCTCTTAGAAAGGACTCTTACAGTAATAATGCAATTTAAAGAATAAAAAAAGAATTATTGAACGATTTCTCACAGAAAACAATTATAATTTCAAGAATTCTAAAATAAAAAATCTCTAAGTGTTTAAAAATTTGCATTTTGCTATTGTTTCTTTTTCATTATTGTCTTTTTTATATTTTCCTACAAGCTGATAAATTAATGCTTTAATCTGTTACAATAACTCCAAGCATAAAAAATATAATTTTTCTAGCTGTTAAAACCGTCTTGTAAATACAGAATGTGAGCGATAACTTCTACAAATATTTGTTTCAATTTGATAAAAATAGCACCGAGTTGTGTACTTTCAATGCATGCATATCAAATTTGAGCATAAGCTGTAATCACCGATGACTCCAGTAACTTTTTTCTCATGTTTTTCATTCTGTTGCTGAGCGCCAGACTGCAATTGAAAACAATCACTTCAACCATCTGTGTTTTAATAAGATATTAATAAAAATAACAAACAGAATAGCTTACGAAAGTACTAGAATGCTTAAGTTTGAGAATTTATAGCAGAAAAACATGAATGTTAAACCAAAAGATTTGAAAAAGTGGGATATTTTTAGCAAATGGAAGTTGCAATATTGTGTTGCTTATAGTATCTCCAATTTATTATTTTAGCTACAATATTTTATATTTTCAAGGAAATTTTCTATGAATATAAGAGATGAGTTATGTTAATTATTCTTGAAAGTTATTATATTGTAAAGAGTGTCCGAATATTAATTTATTCTACAGGTAACTATAGATACCGTTCTTGCCAAATATGGCAAATACGAGCTATCGAATACTAAATCGTATACTAGCAACAGTAACTCACAGTAATATTCAGAAGCTTTGAAAAGTACGATAACTTTTTACCGCGTTTTCTAAGTATTGAATCCAACGATTTGGATTTTTTTATGAGAAATTAGAACAATAAGTTTACTACATTACGTGAAAAAATTTTAGAGATGAGTTATGTTAATTATTCTTAAAAGTTATTATATTGTAAAGAGTGTCGGAATATTAATTTATTCTACAGGTAACTATAGATATCGTCCATGCCAAATATGGCAAATACGAGCTATCGAATAGTAAATCGTATACTAGCAACAGTCATTCACAGTAATACTCAGAAGCTCTTAAAAGGACGATAACTTTTTACCGCGTTTTTTTAAATATTGAATCAATTAGTTTACTACATTCCTACAATTGGTCGGAATTATAGAGAACATACTGAAGTTATATTTTACAACTTTCTTATGCGTATATTGAAATCTACAATAAAAAATAAGTTTTGTAAATCTGTGACAGTTACACATATTCTGAAAATTTTATCAACATCGGTTGATGCGGAGGAAACTACAGACATTGAAAGATGTAAGAATTCTTAGATTTATTACTAATAAATGATTTATAAACTTTCATGGATCATTTTATAAAAACTAGAATAAGGAAAAAGTTCAATTGATTAATTAAAAAATTGCTTATAACGTACATATAGTAGATAAGTCATTAATGTTTGTTATTACAGATGGTTTTTTGTTTTATAAAAATGTAAATGTTACAGATGCATAAAAATCGGCAGTCTATATATTACAGTTAGAGGCCGAAAATCGCGAAAAACCGAAATTTGTACCATTTTTAAATGTTTGTATTCTCTATATTTTTTAAAATTTTAATGTAGGTCCACATAAAAAATAACAAAATGCAACTTTTAGTATTTATTCTACAATTCCGAACAATTACCAATTGAATTAATTCTTCTAACTTCTCAAAAAATACAAACAGTAGCTTTATCGATCATAAAGATAATCGTTTTAAATTTTATTAGATTAAAACAATAAGCGTAAACGATTCTCTTTTATGCAATTCTTGAAGGCTTCTAAATTTGGAAAAAAATATGCTGCCGGACTGGTCATTCTCATTTCTGGCAAGATAGAAAGACTGTGTTCAATCTTGCTACTGCCGACATGTATTGAAGGCCCTAGGACGAAGTAAGGGATGTTCGTGGAACGCTCTGATTGATTTGCAGGTGGGGTTACCCGAAGCTAACCTCACCTCCCTAATCGATACATTTGTACCTGAATAGTTGGTTCATTGCACCAGGTAGGCCCATAAACACGCGGACAACGCTTGCGGCGTACTTCAATTGAACGAATGTGACATGATGTCACTATTATTAAAAAAGAAGCAGATTTTTTTAATTTATGCGACCATAAATATGAACATGCTTTTCAAGCAATGCTAGCCATTTCGATTACCATAAAACTTACGCATTTGCATAATTTTTTAGAAGGAATAACTTCTTTAGCGCTAAACTTATTGAATGTTAAATAGTACTCCTTCTGCAAGAGTTGTAGCTTCGGGTCTATGGCGCTACATTCATAGAATAGTGACTACATTCTTTGAAGTGTGCCAAACGTAAAGAAGGATAGCGATTGAAAAAGAAAGAGTGACTGAGATTCGGGCGTTCGACAAACATCAAGGCAACCGTGCCAGCCCAACCTTTTAAATTAAAAAATCAAAATTTCTTATTTTTGGGAATTTCGTCAATCAAACTTCTACCGTTGTATATGTCTCTTTATGTGATTATGGAAACGCCAAACATGATATAATTACGATCACAATTACTTGTGCAACAAGTGATTAAAGTTTCGGACATGACATTTACAAAATTCATGTCTCTACCATAAATGTGAAGCGCGAAACTTCAATCGCTTGTTTCACAAGTAATTATGATCGTAACTATATCGTGTCTCGGGTCCATTTAATGAGAAAAAAGAGACAAATACGATGTTGGAAGTTTCATAAAAAAAAAATGAGAAATCAGAAAAGTTGCAATCTTTTACATCGCTTGCGTTAGTTTGAGGTTCACCGATATTCGACCCTTCGCTATAAATAAACTATAAATGACTATAAGTAAACATTCCAATATATTTAATTATATACATTTAATGTCGCATTTTTTAATATGAAATCACTCAAATACGTACATGAATGGATTTCGTAGGTATTTTATAAGATTTCATAAACCAAAAATTGATCGACGACAAAAGTGTAATTACCAATTAAATAGAAAAAACCTATGTTTTCGATTTCACTAATATAAAAACAGAATGGTCATTACACGAATGTAACTTTTATTGAAATTTGTTGTACAAATTCATTCCGCATTTCGAACCCACTGAACATGAAAAACACCAACGATGTCAATATTTAATACACAAACGAAAATAATTCTTTATTATACTTTAGTAAACAATTTTTCAAAAAAATTTCGAAATAGTTGCGATAACAAAAGCCATTTTGAAATTTTCATACAATTACAAGTCAGCCATGATAGAGTGACAAGTTTCCGTCAACAATAACACCAGGATTGTCAGTTTCGAGGATCGACAAATTAAAAAAGTGTTTGTCGATTTTGTTAATTAAAACCGTTGTTAGCAGCTAAAAAACATTTTTAGGGGAAAACTTGCGTAAAGAATGTTTTGTTTACGGCAGCACAAAAAAATGTATACCGTGGCTTGTAATATGGAGACAAAGTTCTATTGCATCAGAAAGAAATAAAATTAAAAATCTAACGGACCATTCACGTCTGCGAAGATGAATAATCGATATTTTCATAGTTAGATATAATCGGTTGTTAATATTCAATGACAATAACATGACATTTTCGGCGCCACAATAATTTAGCGGTCTGGTAATTGCTGTGAAATCGATACTACGATATTGGCCGAACGGTTACCAATTTCTATGACTGACACAATGAAATTGACAACCATATAATTAACGATTCATTAGACCGAATTATACATGGGGGATCCTAAAATTGTGATATCGTGCGATATTGGAATGATAAGCGACACGCAAGAAGCTAATTAGGAAAATACAATTTTCCGTGCTGTTATCGTAGATTTAAACGCGCATATTGTTGATTGTACGGTTTCAAATTACGATATTACTTACTAATTATGCACAGGATACACGCCTAATTACGGTTGAGTGATGTTTGCTGCCAGTTAATGGTGGTAATTCTGTGTATTGATAATGTGCGCCAAAGAAATACGAAATGATGTAAATAATTATGACTGTAAGAAGTATTATTCACGTCTGTAATACTATGACGAGCGTGATAAAGTTTAATGTGAAATTAAAAATTGCATCTTATCAACCATTCGCGGACGAAACTATTCTAAAACATTAAAAATATTGTTCTTAAAGGAATACATCATACGGCAAAGACTTATACATAGTGATCTCAAATAAAAAAATGTCCTGGGCATGTGATATTTAAATAATTATATTAATTGGCCATAACATGGTCAAAAACATGTTGTGTAAAATTTTAACCCTATATCTCGGAGAAGTTATGAGGTAAAATGGAAAAATTAGGTCTCGGCCTATTTTTCCTATTTAGTCGGATTAATTCAGAGTGTGATGTTGAAAATCCTGGTCGTAGAAATTCAAAAACTTTAAAATAAGCGGAAAAATGCAGATTTCGCATTGATGTTCAACAGCGACATCATTTATATTTTTACAATATCAGTGTACAGTTATAAGTATTGTTCACGCATTTTTACAAATCTTTTTGGTGAAGTGCGCCGTGGTAAAAAACAAAATAGAAACCGCTGTTGTCGACGTTTTTCCACCAAAAACTAATGTCAAATTATAGCTTTTACATCTCGTATATTCTGTGAGTGTATAAGTACTGTAAAATATTTATCAATTCACACAAACAATTAAACAACAAAATCAATATAACTAGTGACGTTTACGTATGAATAATAGGATTCCGGCAAGTAATGTGTTAACGTTTGTCTCAGGAAATCGACAATGCCTACAGATCATTTAATGCAAGATTGCGATATTGCATAAATGAGGATGGTCAACATTTCGAACATTTATTATGATATGTAAAGGTCAACCCGCCGTAAACAACGCATAATCTTTGCTGAAACAAGTAAGTTTTAAACTTCCACATTTTATCCGCTCCAACATGATTATTCTTGTTCAAGGTCATTTCAAGGTCAAAAAGGTGGTACCCACTAAATTCAGTTTTTTATTGTCTATCATGCTATCGTAAACAAAATATGCTATTCCATTTAAAAAAACATCGGTGACCTTGAAATTTCATTAAAAAACACGACATAAAAATTTTTTTCTTTGCCATTATATTTGCCCCCTGCAATAGTGTCACTTTGTCCTCTGAAGTTTTCTGATAGGACTGCAAATACGACAGATATTTAGGTGTTCTCATTTATGTGGGACACCCTGTATATACATATTTTATTTTAGTTCAGCGTTTCTGTTATATTTTTGTTATGTCAACAATAAACTTGTCTCATAGACTTTACTTTTTCGGGCACGTGTGACGATTACTAAATCATAAAAACCCAATAATTAAACGAACTGTCGATTAACAAAGAGGTTTCAGATCGTATTTTCGTCTTTCTCTTTCGCGTAAAATTATTTGCACCGCGGTCGTACAACGATTTGGGCAGTCTGTGAAAGTGAAGATATGAAGGAAGTGAATCACAAGGCAATATTTGAAATCGCGATCCAATTCCGCCGAGAATAGCCGGCAAGAACCGCACGGAAATTTTCGGTTATCCGCATGGACATAATGACTTGCAGGGTAATCGAGAGACCCGAAAATACTTTCGCGCTTTGCACCGTTTTCGGCTTGGTATTCCGCAGAGACGAAATTTCGCGATGCTGTCTGGCCAATAAAAGTCAATTTAGTCAACAAATGGTATCGATTCACGGCGGGGCATCGTCGGCATGTTTCTTTGCGGCTCGGCTCGACGACCGCCCTCGTTAAAAAGCTTTCTAATTAAGTAGAAGAGAAGAATGTACCGGCGACACGCTTCGCTCGCAAAACGGCCGTATCGCTGCGGGGGTGCCAGGGTTGCCAAAGGAGTTGGGAAACCGACGAACGACGAGTTTATTACGGGAAGGGGCTCGAAAGTTTTGCGACAAAACGGAAGCTGTTCGTGGGTCGTCCCTATACTGGATCGTCATGGTAAATTCGGAAAAGTCACTGAATAAAGAAAAGCATTTCAAATTCCAGGAGCAAAATTAGGCAAAAATAGTGAATGTTACTTTATTGTGTCGTGTCAGTGCTAAAACTGCAATTACTGAGCCGCTGAGATAGACGTCTCAAAGAAAGGTAATAAATAACATAAATGAATAACCAGATTTCCGGATAATTGAACAACTTTAATAAAATGGTGTAAAGAACGGTATACAAAGATATAAAGCAGAGGTTGACTATATGAAATTCGACTCTAAATTACGACTACTCTTGCTGCGAAGGCATATGAATAAGGAAACACCGTGGGGGGTGAACATTCCCTCCACGAAATATAACATAGTGGTCCCTCAGACGATAGAAATTGTTAGGGAGGTTTCAAAATGAACTCTAAATAAAGGCAACACCCATACACAAAATACGTCCTGAATATCGTCAAACAGTGACGACACTCGCTGACCTGTATTTTTTTGGAACCTATAAATCAGGCTTAGGGTCACTATGATAAATGGTGCCCCTAAACTATGCGTGGGCCTACGTTACGTCAAGTGCCATTGAGAGCGGTACGACCAAGCTGACTTTCTCAAGAAAATCGGATGATACTTTCCAGCCGAACCCGAGTCATGAAACAATAAATTCGTCGAAGGAACACTAGAAAAGACTAGTGACTAAAATGTGGTATGTGTTAGATTGTTAGTAACAATGCGTCATCCAGAAAGCAAAAATGAATTTAGTTACGTGTGTAAATCACTGACTAAGGCAATAAACCAGATGTCAGAGGACCCATGGGCCTGTTAGTGTTTCGTATACCTTACTGACTGGGTAAGAAACAGAACTCAGTCCTGGTCCTTTTCTTTCGAGTTTACAGCGGACTTTTGCACGTTGCTTTTTCGTTTTCTCTTCACTTCTAGTGTAGCCTTCAACGCGGTACGACGTGATTCCGAGCTCAATCAAATAAACTAGAATTTATACCAGATTACACTGTTTGTAGTTTATTCAACCACCCATTTCCAATAGTATGGTCCAAAATCGACCGCAAAGTAGACCCAAATCGAAATTCGAACTGACCATACAATAAGCACGTCTCAACACACTCTAAGTATCTTCGTGTTTCCATATGATATCGGAAGAAAGTGTACGTTTTAGTAAATCAATTACATTGTAAACGTTGCTGTAAATATCAGTGCGAACAATTATGCTTAATATTCGTTTCTAAGGAATGTTATGAAGAAAGACATAAATATTACAGTTGTCAAGTAGAACATAATGATAGCAGATGCATCGTATTTTACCTTCTCAGTTGCATATCTGTGCAGGAAATGTTAGTACAGTAGGACTCCATTTATGTACATGTGAAGAGCAAATGTGAATCAACACCATTCGAAACAGCATACCTTTTTTCAAATTAGACCAAATGACTTGAGTGTTCTCGAGAAGTTGGAAGGATTAGTGTATTAGATAATGTGTGAAAAAACTTTTGAAAAAATTGCAATTAGTTGGAATCGCGAAAAAAATAGTAAAATTGGTTTTTACAACTTGTTTATCTGGGCCTGTATTTAAAATTTAAAAAATATGTCTTATAGACTCCAATAAATGATATACATGCTAAAAATTTCATCGATATTGGTTAATTGGATTATGGGTTATAAACGATTAAAAGTGGAAAAAATTGCAGTTATAAGACGAAAATCGTGAAAAACTGCAATATCTTCCACCTTTAATCGTTTATAACTCATAAACCAATTAACCAATATTGATGAAATATTTAGCATGTATATAATTTATTAGAATCTATGAGACATATTTTTTAAATTTTCAATACAGGCCCAAATGAAAAAGGGTTGAACTTCGGAAAATTCCCCCCACCCTTTCGGCACGAGACTTACGTCATTCTCTTCGTTTTGACATGCTGATCACGAAATGTACTTGTCATTTTTGGCGGAAATGAATAGTTTTCGAGATATTCGCAAAAAACTATTGCTACTACTACATGAATCGAGCGTATACCTACGCGCCCGAGACGGCCTGCCGCTGCGTGTATACAGCATAGACCACCCCCCCCCCCCTCTTTTCTGCTCCGCGGCGCAGCGGTTGGCAAGCAACCTATGTAACGAATGAACTTGTTAAAAAGGTATGTTCAGTATAGAATATAAGAACATTGGGATTTCCGAGATTTTTAATATTAACGAATGTGAGACGCTAAAACATTGCTAGTTCTCATCTACTAACTATCAAATTCTATAATATATGTAAAGCTTAAAAATTTACCGAAAATCCATTAGTTCAGTGAGAACGCTAATTTTATGGACTTAATTAGGTCCTCGAATAGATCGATATTTAGTTTCTTGAGAAAGTTTTACTCGTGGTGATTCCGACCGTCCGTTTATTAGTGTCAGAGTCAGACCGCTACAAGCTATTGTATTAGAGTACGTTTTGTCGTGAAGTACATGCTCTTGTAGGGTTCTGAATTTAGAGGTCCAATGTGACTTCAGATGTTGGTCAGGGTTAGATGGGGCAGTGGGTTGCGTAAGCGGTGGCGTGAGCTACGCCGCTATCGCACCCTGACTTAGTCTGGGTTAGTTTTCTTTCGAGCGAATAATGTTTTAGCCTCGCACCTTCGTCAATATTAAAAATCTCAGAAATCCCAATGTTTCTATATTCTATACTGAAAATACCTTTTTAACAAGTTCACCCGTTATATAGGTTGCTTTCCTGCCGCTACGCCGAGGTGCAGAAAAGCCGGGGGGGGGGGGGTGTCTATGCTGCATACACGCAGCGACAGACCGTTTTGAGCGCGCAGGTATACGCACGATTCATGTAGTAGTAGCAATAGTTTTTCGCGAATATCTTGAAAACTACTCATTTCCGCCAAAAATGACAACAACATTTCGTGATCAGCATGTTAAAACGAAGAGTATGACGTAGGTCTCGTGCCGAAAGAGTGGGGGGACTTTTTCGAAGTCTTACCTAAAAAAGTTGTAAAAATTAACTTTTACTATTTTTTTTTTGTGATTCCAGCTAATTGCAATTTTTTAAAAAATTTTCACGCAACGTCTAATAAACTAATCCTTCTATCTTCTCAAGAACACTGAAGTCGTTTCGTCTAATATGAAAAAAGATATGCTGTTTGAAATCGTGTTGATTCACTTTTACTCTTTACTGTATATCAACCTATCGGGAGACAAATTGAAACACAAATTCAAACACTGTTGACTATAATTTTTCGTTCAGTTAATAGGAGTTCACGATTATGTAAGAGGATGTCGCTTAGCTAGAATTCAGTTAATCAGGCACTGCTAAAATTTAGTTCATGGTATTTAATATAAATAGTTCAGTTTGTTCAGAGCAGAAAATGGGTTGTGGAAAAAAATAAACTGCGTCTGAAATGAAAACCACTCTAAAACTGTTTCAAGAAAAGCATTCTATTGTTAAAATTGCTAGTGTCCTAACACTAAACCTACCACGGTCAATTAACCGGTTCTCTATTTCACAATTATTGTAATTATGAAAACGTTTTCATAGGAAATGATTCAACTGTCTTCTTTATTTAAACACAGATTATATTGAAAAACCGTAACAAGTTAAAGTAAATGCAATCTTTTCTCTTCTATACGGCATTTGACTTTTACATGTTTTGTGCTTGGTAGGTTTAGTGTTACATCGAAGTAGAAAGGCCACTAGTAGATTTGCTGAAAATCCAAATAATTATGGCACGAATAAGAGTTCTGGTCATCGTTTTTATATATCGGTTTTATTTGCCATTTTATTGGTTTGCTTTTCCACCACAATTTCTCGCTATCGAACTACAGCAATTAGCAGTTCGGTTACAAAAAAGAATGTGATGAAAAGTCTCGATTTTCGAAATAAACGAGTCGGGGCATGTGCATACCCTGCGGGAGTTCAGGTTGTGCTTTGACAAACATCAAACGTTTAGTAAGTTTAGAACAGTAGAAGCTTTGTTGTATAAACTATTTAGGAGACAAAAGCGTTCAGAAGGTTTTCATATAATATTAGGACAAGCGCTTAGCACACGGATTATACAGGGTGTTTCGTCTAAAACAGGACACCTAAGTTTTTTATAAATTGTAATATTTTAATCGTTTTTTCAAGGTCACTCGGGTTTTTTTTTACATATATACACACATTTTTTGTTGTTGTATGTTATAGCAAACATTATTGTGCATTCATCCATGTTTAATAGCACGACATTGAAATGACCGTGAACTCTAAAATTTGATAATAAATGCAGAACTTACTTTCAGCGACATTTCAGATTTCAACGGTAACAGAAATTCGACCATGAACTTGAACTTGTAAATAATCACATTTATTACTGCAATAAATGTCCGAAATGATTTCTTTCCGTTGTGATACATTTCGTGAGGCGAAAGACGACAGATTATACAGCTCTTTTGATGATTTCAGGTTTCACATCAGCACATCCAGCAATCATTCGTGCCTTCATATTTTCCGGCGCCGTGGACTGCTCTTGATAAACCGTGCCCTTTAATGTCACCCATAAGAAAAAATCAAGTGGGGTGAAATCGGGTGAACGAGCCGGCCATGATACAGGTCCATTGAGTCCAATCCAACGATTTGGGAATTTTTCGTTGAGGACACACAATATGGGAACAATGTGATGGGCACCCATCGTGTTGATACCATAATACTAGACGGTCCCTAAATGGTACATCTTCTAATAAACCTGGTAGAATATGTTCTAAAAATTCAGCATACTTCTGCCCAGTTTGCGTACCGTTGATAAAATACGGCCCAATTATCCTATTATTTAGAATACTACATCAGACATTTATGGTCCATGGTCTCTGCTTATCGAGTTGTCTAAACCATCGTGGATTTTCAATCGACCAATAATGCATGTTCTTGAGGTTCACCTGACCTCGGTTTGGAAAATCATTTCATCACTTTCATGTTTCCGTATACCGCATTGAGAAAAGTGTACGCGGTTTTCAAAGTCTCTTCCATGGAGCTCTTGGTGAAGAGATAAATGGAAAGGACGAAATTTTTGTGAATGAAGAATCCGGAATATGCTTGTCACACTAATACCGGTTTCGCGTCCAAGTTGCCTTATACTAACATGCGAGTTTTGATTAACTTTAGCGATAATATTGTTCACATTTGCTTCATGCAACATTTATTATGATATTTAAATGTCAACCCGTCGTAAACAACGCGTAATCTTTGCTGAAACACGTATGTTTTAAACTTCCACATTTTATCCGCTCCAACATGATTATTCTTGCTCAAGGTCATTTCAAGGTCAAAAAGGTGGTATCCACTAAATTCAGTTTTTTATTGTCTCTCATGCTATCGTAAAAAAACATACTATTCCATTTAAAAAAACATCGGTGACCTTGAAGTTTCATTAAAAAACACGACATAAAAAATTTTTGTCTTCACCATTATATTTGCCCCCTGCAATAGTGTCACTTTGTCCTTTGAAGTTTTCTGATAGGACTGTAAATACGACAGATGTTTAGGTGTTCCCATTTATGTGGGACACCCTGCAGAATGGAAATATTTTTGGTCGGAAAAAATGTTTGGTTTTGTAGTTAAAATAGTTCCGAGTGCAAAGGGTCAAGTCGAATAGATGATAACAATATTCATAAATTCTTGAAATGCCTTTGCAGTTTTGTTTTCCTCGTACGAACCGCCGAAAATTAGTGTTGCAATCAACGCACTAGTGTTTTATGCTGGTCAGTATTTTTGCCACTGCAATGAACATTTTGCAGAGGTCTATTCTCGGTTACTGTACGTAAAACAAATAAAACAGCGTCGCGCGCAACGTTGTGCCATAGATTGCCTTATCTTAAATTGCTAAAAGCTTCATCAGCCAAGGAAGTAAGCGGAACCTATCATAAATCAGAGAGGAGAGCTTCCAAAGCAACGAGTTCTCTGTTGTCTCCCTTTGACAAGGCTAGAAAATTACACGGAAATTTTTTGCCCATCTGCATTCAACGTCGGCAATCTTCGGATTTTTCGCAACGCGAAGAATGTATTGATTAACAACAGTTAACAAATAGCGCATCATCAGAATGTGCGCGGCATACAGGCACAAGAAAAAGTATGAGCTTGTATGATATTTTTCTCCCTGTCTCTCTCTGCGATAGGCTGACGTGAGTTCGAGAGATGACGAAGTGGAGTCAAAAAGAAAACTGTAAAGAGGACGTCAACAAGGTTAAGGCGAATTGACACTTCTCCGCTGGCACAATATGCACTTACAGTGGATCTAAGAGGTATTTGAACACTAATAATGAATATCCGATTCTCGAAAAATTGCCCATATTTAAACTATAACATTTTCGTAAAAAATAATAATACGATAATAAATTTCGACTCATTTTATAGCTAGGAGCGTCTAGTTTCATACTCCATTGTTGATTTCATTCTATGATTGTTTTCATGATGTAGCTCAGAGGTCGGTAAGAAGGTTCCTGAGGTTATTTAAAGTAACTCTTTCTTTAGCGAAAATTTCCACCTCGGCTTTGTTAAGGAGTTATTAACGAAAAACACGGACCAATCAGATCGCGTCTACAGCAGACGTACTCTGGCTCGGCCAACAGCAACGCCACGCTCAGCGAAACCTGTGGCCGAGCCAGAATAAGTCTGCTGTAGACGCGCTCTGATTGGTCTGTGTTTTTCGTTAATAACTCCTTAACAAAGCCGAGGTGGAAATTTTCACTAAGGAAAAAGTTACCTTCAATAACCTCAGGAACCACCCATTTCAAGGATTTTCAACATTTTTGGGACACCCTGTTTTGTATATGCTGCTGTGTGGTTTCATATTAAAAGCTACAACAAATTATTGATGGCCAAAGAACTTTTGGTTAGTGACTGTCAAAATGAGGTACCTGGTTGAAGAGAACCAGAATCACTTCAATCATTTATACAAATGCCTTGCCACAGGCAGGCAGTGGAAAGTGTGTAAAGCAGGTTACAGAGGCTTCTCGACACGTTTATGGCGAAGTAGCACGTGACGGTTTTATTCATGCTATGCTCTTTGAAAGAAGCCTGATCCTAAAATTGGAGACTAAAGCGAATTTGACATCATACTAGGTTAAATATGTATATGCCCAATATGTACAGGCGGCACTCGAATTACAGCTACCTCCTCGTGGTGAGTGCTGGGTAGTTTCAGCAATGATTGCGAAACTAGTAAAGAGCTGCAAATCATTACAGTTAGCCCGGAGAACAACACAGATATTTCCGATCTATTGCAAAATAATGGCTTCGCCTACAGTAAACAGCAAATTTTTCGCGAAAATGTGCAATTTCAGTATTTGCGCTCGTTGTTTCTGAAGTACGTAAACTGGCCATACGCATAAAATATGTGTTTAATCAAGTTTGATCATATTTCTTGGTTGCTCTTACGCCGTCTGTAACAGAATATATTTCGATTTTGATATTCTTAAAAAAGTCGATATTTTCATTAAATTATCAAACTTCGGACTCAATGCGCAACCTGAAGGCATCATCGACAGCTTTGGGATTTTAATCTTAATATTAGCGCGTCGAAAAAATGTTTTCTCGATCCGGTCTAATATATGTATGTGTTTATTTTAATGTACGTTTACAAGAACCGTTCTAAATATGTAATAAAAAGTCAATGTAAACCTAAACAATTGGTGAAGTATAAAAAACTGTTGAGGGTTACAATGTCTCCCGTGTGAGTCCCTGTGCATACGGCATTGCGGACCGCCGGACTGCGGCAAGGTGGGGATACGGCCACCAAGCGAGAGAGACAATCGAAGTCCCATGGCGTTAGTCGAGAATGTTACCGCGTGTGAACCCTGATGGGTTATTGTATCTATAGTAATTCATAATAAAGTGTATGTATTATTTACTTCTATATTATATCGTGAACTCAATTGCCCTACATCCCTAACCCTAACAAAAACAATGCTTTTATTGACAATATAGCATTTATTGGAACTAATTCTTCTGCTTTGACAGTAATACTATAATAGAACCAAATTAAAAACAAATAGGTGCGTTAGCATGAAAGGACTGACTGCGAATAAAAAAGTTTAAATATCCTCCCATCACATCTTGTGTTGTTGAAAGAACATTTTTAACAAATAAACTAATTTTACCTAATAAAACGCATGAATTGACAGATAAAAATTTAGAAAATGTTATTGTTACATATTTCAATGAAAATTACAAATAGTGAGAAATATTACACAACTATTCTATATCTTGTAATATTGTATTCTGTTTTATTGTAGTGTACCATTTTCAATAAATTTTGTTTATATGTCACATAATTTTTGCATATGTATTGCATATATTTTGCATATGTTGACATATCAATATATCATTTTGCATGAGTATTTTGGATAGAACACAGTTGAAAATAATCATTACCATTCATTGCGGATGAATTATCCGGGATGTACATCCAAAGTGAGAAGTCTAAATACATCTTAACAGCAAATTGCTAGAATCCATTTTACTTTGCACGTTGCTTTTGCAATGTTCCGAATCCCTTGTAACTATGTTGGTGGCAAAGCAATTTCCGTTAACTGGCCGACAACAAACCTACGTAAATTGGAATGATGTTATTACCCTAATTATCTGATGCACGTCAGCACAAAATCGTTTGTGTGTCCACAATGCAGCAGGTTGCACATGAATGGAGAAGATCGGTGTCTAGCTGACTTCTCGTATGTTCATTGGGTGCGATAAAATGTACAGTAGAATTACCAAATCAGTCAAATTAACTCGTTTTGCACTTTATAATCTCAATAATTATTAAGTAAAACGTGTGAAATGTAATTCGAAAATTAGTGTTCAAATGTAATTTATCCCTAGATAATGAAAATATTATACGTGGAAATAACAACGATTTCATTCGATTAATTGAACACTTGAAGGCTTGATAGTGTGGAGGAATAATGACAGAATATAACAAAACACGAATGTTTAATAAACACTGAGATCTAATTTTGTATTCTACTTTCAGAAATATAACAGATTATATTGTGAAACTTTATACAGGATGACCCAGAAATGTACGATTTCTTCAAAAGAGACGATCCCTGGGGTTATTCTAACAAACTTTTTCCTTTGCAAAAATGTCATGCGCGGCTTCGTTTTCGATTTATTAACGAAACACACGGGCCAATCAGAGCGCAGTTACAGCTGACGGATTCCGGCGCAGCGAGCGGTCCTACTGAGCGGTAGCGTTGTTGTCGTACCGTGCTCGAATCGTGAGCAAGAGAAAGAGTAACGATTTATTTAAATAAAACTCGCATATTTAGCTGTAAATGCACTTGCTACATGGAATTCTCATATACGGTAATACCGAATTTTTCTTATTTAATATCGAGCAATTGTATTGCTCACGATATGAGCACGGCGCGACAACAACGCTACCGTTCAGTAGAATTAGCCGCCGCGCTGCGCCGTGCTGCACCGTATGACATTTCCGCAAAGGAAAAAGCTTAATAACTCCAGGAATAACCACCTTCAAAAAACTCGAACATTTTTGAGACACCGTCGAAACTTTCGTATAGGAAAAGCGTTTGATATAACAATTATATTTATTGTTCTCATCATTTGTTCCTGTTTTTTGTACTAGATTAACCTTGGGGCTACGGTTGCCGGGTCATTTTGACCTGATCAATGTGCCTGATTGTACGAGTCTGACGTATGTAGTTTCAGTCCCTAAAGAAAGTTGCGTCGTGGTGGGGAACGCACTCGCGGCTAGATGAGAATATTTACAGTAGTACAAATGTTACGCTTGATGAATGAGGTAGGCTGTGTATCTTTAGAAAATACATTTCTATATCTTTCGGAAATGTGAGGATTTCAAAAATTTTATTCTATTTTAATAGCGGAAAAGGCGTTGTCTGTCCATCTGGTGACCAGTGTAGGAGGTAGTCGCCACATATAATAATATTGTATAATGTTATCTACAGTATTTCAAACAAAATAATAACAAACTTTACACTAAAATTCAAGAAACCTGTAAGTAAGAAATATTTATGATGGGTCAGAACGACCCAACTATCATACATCGCGTGGTTGCTAATATCCACAGTCCGAGGGTTAATAACCATATTAAAAAAATGAAATCTAAATGATGTCATCTTGAAACATCATCTGATTGATCTTTCTTTAAGCTTACTTTACTAAATCTAATAGAAACACTGAATAGTGTGAAAATACTGAAGTAAAATTAACATTATACCTACCGAGCCTTATGAGTAACTAGTACATGTTGCCTTTTAAAAATTACAAATTATATGTGCTCTACCAAAGATATTTTTGCAATCATTTTTTATGAAAACATGTTCATAATTTCAATAACTGTAAAATAAAAAATCTGGAATGGGTCATTTGACTCGTGGTGGTAGGTTTCGTGTTAAAAAATGTGTATTAGAAGAAACTTTAGGAAGGTATACTTGATACCTCAAATGATACGTTGCAAAAACGTGGCTTTGGAAAAATGGCTGCCACGGCCTTCTAGTCTAAGATATTTAACTAAATTTTTATTTGAATGCTACTTAAATATAATGCAATAACATGTGTATATTGGTTTTTCAAAGAAACGCAATTTCATATGTAGAAACAATTATCAAATTTCGTTTATATTTCAGCCGTTCAAAGGCATGTAAACCGTTCAAAGCCTTTAATGGTCGATACAGGTTGAAAGCAAGCTAGCACGGTGTAAATACTCAAAGGAAACTGGCAAAAAAATGTTATCGGTCGAAGGAAATACTCTTAAAAACTATGTGAAGGATCCTTTTAGATCTTGAGCCAAGAACTTTCGGCTCTTCGCCTGATTTACGAGCGTAGCGGAGAGTAGTTGAAATAGCTACACTTGGTGTTACGTTTATGAGAAAGAAACAGAATACACTGAATAAAGAAAAAGTATTTCTTGCTGCGGTGATATTAGTTACGTATTACATTGAGATAATTAAGTTTATTCGATTGGAAAGATAAATACATTGTAATTTTAAGAATTTATTTGTGACCCATTGCGAAAACAATGAAGTTCTTAGGAAATCATCATGAGTAGATGGATTTATATACAAACTAAAATAGTTTGCATCAATTGCAAGGAACAGGAGCCAAGTAGAGACATCCTGTTTTCTTCAATAATTTTAGAAAACTCAAACTAATACATTGACATTCTTAAAATCTTTTAAGCCATCCACAACCTTAAATTGTGCCTACTCATTTTTTTCATAAATGCATAAAAATTGTAATTTAATCATAAGCAACAATGAAAATCGTATAATTTGTCGAATGTAAGTCTGTCATTCGTCAATAAATAAAAAGAAAAATTGGATACAACCACACTTATTTATGTTACAATGCATCAATATATTGATCTCTCTAATTAATGTAATTAATAATTGATTACGACTCGGAAAATTATTCACTTTGCGACAACGTGCGCTTTCGTCGATTTTACGTCAGCCATAGCTAGATCTATTCATATTGTTACGTATCCATTTTTTTTCTCATGTCTTTGAATCTACATATTTGAGACCAATGTTAATTTTTCTATTGGACTTAAAATAAGTAGCTAATATTTTAAATTGGCTGCTAAAAAATTAGAATTTAAATGAAATATTTATAACTCTGGGTGAAAATCGACCCAATACCAGGAATTAAGTTAAAGTCGTTATTTAAAGATTAAGGTACAAACTTGTGTAGTACGATAATTCTGTTTGGCTTGAGTTGAATGTGACACAAGTAGATAAAGTCGACGATGGCCAGACCTGTTGGAAGTATTCACCTACAATACTCAGAGCCTTTCAACAACAGAGTGATAAATATGTATTTCAGTAGTAACATACAGTGACTCGCATTAAGATTCAATTATCCTTATAGCAGAATAACTATTTTAAACATTGCACCTAACAACTCAAGTTTATTCGAGAAGCTAAAAGTACCAGTATACCAGAGTTGGGCATTATTCGAATGAATTTTTATTTAATCGATTATTTGAATAACATTTAATTCATTATTGCATTATTAATTAATCGCATTATTTCTTATTCGCATTGCATATTATTCACGTTATTCGTGGTGTTCGTTACATGCACTATTCCTTATTTGCAATATTTGTTATTTATATTATTTCTTATTCGCGATACATGATATGTAATTTAAGTTCATTCTAGTCTAACGCTAGTGGAATTACAGGAAAGTGTTCTTCGCAAGATGAAATAAACATCTTAAAGTATTTTAATGATAATCGCCGTGAAGTAACAATGTTATAGACATACCCTACGATAAATATTTCGCGAAAAATTGCACCAATTCCGTCGTCTGCACTCGTCGAAAAATTGTTCTCATACGCCACTATGGTTAATCTTCCAGAAAGTAATAATAAATTGTCCAACGAAATGTTTGAAAGCAGAGTTGTTCTCGAATGTAATATTTCAAAAAATTTATTTTAAATACTTCTGTAGTCATATCAGTAAACATTTATTCCAACGAAACTGTATGTCTGAGTAAAAAACGATTCACATTTTATTTAAATAACGCCACATTTATTTAAATTAGTTATAACAGTAAAGTTTTATTTAAATACAACATTTATTCCCAATGCCAGATTAATATTTTATTCGAATTATAATTATTCGTGATGCACGAACAACGTATTATTCGTTACGCATTATTTCTTATTTGTGAATATGCCCAACTTTTCTATACATATACTAGATAATATGTAAAGTAAATTTGGAAAGAAAACTGCAACTGTTCAGAATCTCAGAGAAAATACTGAAGCTATTTTTTACAAATACAAAGTAATCATCAACTCATGTCACTAAAATTTGCAGCATAAATATAACTGAGACAAATCTACAAGATCGCTTTTTTTATATATTTTCGATACAGGTCTAGATAAAAAAGTTGTGAACAGCGAGCTGTAGTATTTTACACATGACCTAGTACTCCAATCTTTCTAACTACTCGAGAAAGCTCAAGTCATTTGCTCCAATTTGAAAACAGTTATTCCGATTTAAAGGTTGTCCGAATATTAATGCGAATCACTGCCGCGGATGCAATAGAATATCGATTATTCGAACTATGCATAACGGAAACACCAATTAAGGCCGATTCACATTATCTGCACAGACACAGGGTTCCGTTCAGTATAATAATACCTTAATAATGCTTTTCTTGTTTAGTTTCCGATACGTGTCTGTGCTGATACGATCGGATATTATGAACACCTATGTTCAAATGCATTAACATTTGTCTGATCGGTGCCGATCGGAATCGTTCGGTATAAATCGACCTTTATCCGGTGTACCGATTACCAGAACACAAAATCGATCACACACCTACATGATGGCAAGTCGTTACTATGCAACAATGTTTGCATTTTATAACACACATCCTGTATGCATTGGATGTTCGTGTTTAATGCTTCGTTGGAGTGCAATATGTGTAAATTTCAATCTACATTATGAGTGCGGACTGTGTATACATCGTATTTTATGCGTAACTGTCGGTACTGCATTGTCAATATGCAAGATAATATCGAATTTGATCAAAATCGATAAACGAAACTTTCTATTTAACCTATAGTGTTGTAAAATCCTTTTCGTTAAATGTGTACAGGCTGTAGAAAAAAATAAGTTTAATGAGAGCCGTAGTGTGATTCTACACCTCTTGATGGATCGAGATTTGTAAAATGAAATCCTAGTAAAAATGTCCTTGACTTTGATTATCAAGATATAGGTATAAACGTGAATAGGATGACTCTGCGTGAGAAAATAAGTCGAAAATCAGAGTATGGCACAAATCAACTAATAATTATAAATGACTAATTGTCTCATTGATTGTTAGTCATAGCAAAGTAGTCATTAATCAAAACTAAGTATGAAATTTATTATTTTACGGAAGATTACGGAAACGGACCACGTGATAAGAAGTCTAATACATCCAATAGTGGTTCACTGTATCCGTTTCCGTAATACGAGTTTTGAAATTTTGCATACATGTAAAGCACTGGATACTTAGTTTTGACTAATGATTACATTGCTATGACTAACAATCAATGAGAAAATTTGTCATTTTTAATTATTAGTTGATTTGTGCCCTACTCTGTCGAAAATATAGAATAATATGTAGGTGCTGGATGCGTTCGACCGTTGGCAACCAGTCGTTGGCAACCGGCCGTCGATGGATTTCGAACGTTCCAAAATCATCGGTTTGACGATTGGCCGTCTCGAACGTTCCAGAATCATCGGTTTGATATTTGGCCGTTGGCAACCGTTGCGGCCCGACGGTTTTTGTTTATCGCGAGGACCATGGTCCGTCGCGTCTTCCGAGCAGTGATGCCACAAATGTCAGCTTTTCGCGCATGCGTACTGCAGCGCGCGCGGAATCCAGTAACGTATACGCGCCAAAAAAGAGAAACATCTAGGTGGCGTGCCGGGACCTAGCACTGCCATAGACGATCTTGAAGATAACGGACGTTATTTTTTATTTACTTGTTTACTTATATAATTAGAAACTACATTTTTGTTATTTTTGATACTGGAAAGGTTTTTGGCAGTATCCTTTTGTCTTGCAACAAATGTTGGTATTCTTTATAGATTCTGCCAAATAAAAAAAAATTTTATATTATGTTATCCTGTATAATCCGAACTTTTTTAGGTAAAGAAAGTATGTGAATGTTGAATGAAAAACATTATTTTTAAAACAGGGCCTTAAAGAACTCTCAAAAAATTGAAATTAGTACAGTACTGATGCCACGCGCGAATACGCATGCGCGAAAAGCTGACATTTCTGGCATCACTGCTTCCGAGCGAGTTAGCCCTGAGCCATTGACGAATAAACGTTATTAATTATAATCATGAGTTACCCCCTCTTTTTTGGTTAGACCGATCACCCCTCTACAAATCTTTTTTCATTTGTTGCTTGGTTCTCAAGAGAATCGAGTTTGACAATTCGGCGAATACTCACGCTGTAGAATAGGAATTGTCTGGCGCATCTGTACATGGCTTACCAGTTCTACTTCTTACAAACGCTAGACACGCGAACATGACGGATAAACACTCTTGGAGATTCAAAAAAGACAACGGTGCATTTCATTACCGACAATGAGAATGTTTACGATTCGCGGTGATAGAAGCACTCAATTTAATATAGATTTTCGAAATAAGTTCCGGAATGAAGTGCTTCCGAGACAGTTTGAAATGAATTAATTATGATTAATTCTATGGAATGCCAATACCAGGTGCATTAATTTAAGGAATACAAAGAAATTTCAAAGTGTCAACTAGATGATTAACATTATTTTAGATCAAGACGTAGAACATGTAAATTGAATATTTTAGGATCATTTTAGGGCAGTTCTGTAGCTGATGTTGATGTGTTTCTTGATCTTGTGAAAGTGAAAGGTTATTATTTATGCCATAATTTACATATAATTGGAAACTTTTGGAAAGCATTCAAGTCTTAAATATTTTAAGACATAAAATAACTATACATTTAAAAATGATTAATTTACATTGATTTTCAGACTATTATTTACAATTTCAAATTCGAATATGTAATCGATGTTTTATTACACTTTATTTACGACAGAATAGTTTCAACTTTCAGTAGATTAGTACAGTGGTGACAAGAAGCATATGAAATGAGACTCTTAAATTACGAAATAATGTTTGCGAGATATACAAGGTGTTCATTTGAAAACGTTCCAGCCGAATATCTCGAAAAGTATGAAAGATATTAAAAAGTGTAAATCACGTATCCACGTATTTCGAGGGGGAAAGAGGGGGGCAGTATCAGTTTTTTATTTGAGTGGCGTTTTCAAGGTCATCTGAAGGTCAATTTTAGTTCTTCAAATGGATACCTATATTTTTTATTATGGTATCTTATCGTACGTAAAAAGACCATCAATTTTCGTAGGATACTTTTTTTATCCGCGCGCTAGTTTCGAAGATATTTAAAGAGAAGTAGAGCGGGGCATATTATTGTGTAAAATTCTTTGACGCAAATCGTTGATGTTTTCCAGTTGTACTAGCACGTACCGTTTGAAAGCAAAATTGTCCTCTATTGATCTCTTGTTTATGTTGTCTGTCTTTCAATATATGTAAGATTGTACTATTTATTCAAGTGTGAATCATCGTAATAAGAGATACTATATCGTAGTACAATTAATTGTGTGTAGAGCTATTCCAACAGATACCTTCAAAAATATTCGTTTAGAATTTGAGAATCGTCTGTACTATTGTTTATAAAACAACGGAGATCATTTTGAAAATTTGTTATAGTTATAAAGATATTAAAAACTTTCTCGCAGTATGAGTATGATTCGCTCTACTTCTCTTTAAATTCTCCGAAACTAGAGCGCGGATAAAAAAAATTTTCCTACGAAAATTGCTGGTCTTTTTACGTACAATAAGATACCATAATAAAAAATATAGGTTTCCATTTGAAAAAACAAAGTTGACCTTCAAATGACCTTGAAAACGCCACCCAAATAGAAAACTGACACTGCCCCTCTTTTTCCCCACCTCGAAATCCTTAGACATGTGTTTTACACTTTTTTAATATCTTTCATACTTTTCGAGATATTCGGCTGAGAATTTTCAAATGAACACCCTGTATTTCTAATGGACAGACTATTGAACTCATGTAAAGATAATGTGAGTTTCTAACTGTGCTAAAACATAATTGAACAAAATTACAAACGTCTTGAATATTAATATCATGTTTCTTAATTAACAACATGTATAAAGAGTTGTTCGCTTTCTTTACGAAAAATGCGACATTGTAATAATTTACACATGTAATTACGAATTAAGAAGTTTAGTGAACTATGGAATAAAATCACAATGAACCATGGATATTATATACCTAACTGATTAAATAAAAAGTCATATTAATATATATATATATTCTAGTTATAATATTCGACAATATCTTCGACATGTGGGCACAGAAGCTTAAATCAGCATTAGCTTATGATTATACTTATAGGTCCATCCACGTGATTCGAATAGATGAAAGCTTAATGACGAGATTAGGGCAGCGTCTTCGAGTCCGCAAGTGCAATGATAGGAGCCACGACTAATTAGGCTGAACACACTATTGAGTTCGAGACTAAAATGTGGAAACGCAGTTATGATCCGGGATTAAGGGGAATACAAACGGTAACGAGCAAACAAGCAGAAAATCAATTCCGCCAATGCACCGAGGCCAGTCCTGATTGTCATAATGCACTGAATGGGAAATGAAACCCGCCGACGCTTTTGGTTCACGCGGGCCGTAAAGCTCCGTACAAAAGAGACCGTCCCGAACCATTATAAAAGGGTTATCACATAACTGCGGACACGTATTTAAGTAGTTCGCAATTTTTCAAAATGAATCATTGAAGGGCCACCAAATACATCAAATATAAATTAAGTAGACTGCGGAGGATTATGCAATTTGCAATTTTTGTATACGAATGATAAAATAGTGAAAATGAATACAATCTTATTTTCGGTGGTAGTAGTTTTTGTAGATCTAAAATAAATAAAAATCGAAAATTTTCAACAGCCATAAGTACATAAAGACCTGCAGTCTACTTACTACATATTGTTTGAATAAATGATATCAAAGTTATAAGAACTTTCAGAAGGGTACAGTTATGTATACAAATGCAAAATCATGGACATAATTTTCAACAATTTTTGAGCTAACGGAATTCTTAAAGAATAAGCACGTTTCCCATGTTCTCATTATTCAAGTAATTTGAAATTCAATTCAAATACTAAGGACATCCATTAACATGGACAAAGTTAAGCTAAATCTTGCTAAATGTACTAAATAACTAAAGTTGCAAAATGACTAAATGAGTTTCATAACATTGCACAACGAAAGAACGTCCTTCCGCCGTAAAAAATGAAAGAAATGAATTCAAAATGAGGAAAATGAAGATTAAGTATTTACCTGCCGACGTAAAAGCTTCTTACGAGAGGATAATCGTATTTTTAATTTGTCCTGGAAAATGCATATTAAATAAAAAAACAACCCCTCCATTTGTGACGCAGATTTATGTTCCTAATGAACTAGAGTGCTGTCGATGTACGAAACCGATAATTCTTGACAATAATGAGAATGATACAACCTAATAACCCAGTGCAGTGATTATTTTAATACTTTGACGCCCGCACTTTAAACGAAAAGGTTTGCTCCGAGTCGGCTGACAAAGTGCTAAGGATATCCCACGTGTTGCAGTTGTAAAGATTTAAACATACAGATTAAATACGAAGAAGTAACAGTTTATTAAATGAGAGCTTGCTATACACTCGCTCTACTCCCTATCACGGTTTCTCTCTCTCTCTCTCTCTCTCTCTCTCTCTCTCTCTCTCTCTCTCTCTATTTCTCTCTCTCACACTCACTCACTCACACAGATTTTCCTTCAGTCGCACAGGGTTCCCCGAAACCTAAGCAGTAAACTCAGGTCACTTGGAACTGTCCACTCTGTCACAAGCACTCTTCATTTGCACTCAACGTTTTCCCAAATTGTACTGTAAACATTCGTTCTCCATTTATTCGACGAATATTAGCATCCTCTCCGACACATTCTGACTCTCACTCCCATGGAATACCCTACAATAGTCTTTTATATCGTTGTCTAATCTATAAGCTGGCAAAGTAAAACAAAATTATTTTCTCAACCTCCATCAATCCATCCTTTGTGTCAATTTGATACATTTGTCGCTGATTTTAAATAAATAGTATGTCATATTCTTCATTTTGTTAATTGTGAACGAATAACTTACTGACCTTCTTTCGAATTCCAATATTTTACTCTGCATGCAAGACAGAGCAAATGCATAGAAATAAAGTGATGGAGACTATTTTGAATTAGTTTCTCTAATAGTACAGTGGATCCAGAAGAATCTTGTAAGAAGTATTTAAACACTTACCACCAAATTCCTCAAAAATAGCCATTATTTAAACTGTGCTGATTTTATAATAACTGATCATACAACAAAGGACTCATTTTAAAGTTAGAAGATTCTAAATTCATCATCCAAACTTTTTACAACTACACCTTAAGAATTGATATACGATTTTTGTTAGTCGTTTTATTGAGCTTTGAACGAGACGTGTCCCGCCAACATTACAGTAGTATCAGTTACACCACAATGGCTTCACACGATCGAACTTATTCCTCGTTTCTATCCCATAAAACAGTAAAACTAACATGCAATATTCAAGTATATGGCAGTTTCATTTACGAGAAAATTTTTTTATTTGCGACATTTTCTAGGAAAAACGGATCTTCAGTTTCTAACTTGCTACATCTGCAAAATATAATTTAGAGCAAAATGAACACTGTTTTGCGAAAGTAAAGATTTCAAGCTTTAAAATTAGTCCAGGCTTATAGTTGTACTATTTTATTTTATGAAATTACCACAATATACATGTCGACAGTTTTTAGAGGATCCATTGCACGTTCTACATTTCGTTTTATTAGTTGCAAGCGACGCTAACAATTTTAAACTTATCTCATTCTGTCTGAGGTTTTCATTCCCAAAAAGGGAATTTACAAAGTTAAAGTCTTTCCATCACGTTGACTTTTTAAGTTGGGAGAACGAGGGACGAATGCAGATGAATATAGCGCAGAATGGGATAATGGCTATTACTTAAGCCATAATTGTAATGAAATAAAAATGAATGGTCTAAAGACCATTACAGGCTGTCATATAACAAGTGGTACAACCTGGTGGTGATTCTACTAAAAAAATTAGGTGAAAATATGGAATAAATTTTTTCATTTTACGCCTCATTTCCGAGAAAATCGAGTTTGAAGATGCAGCGAATACCCATGCTATTACATAGAAATCGTCTGACGCGTCTGATCATGATCAACCAATTCTACTTCCTCCATATATTAAAGCACATGAACCCGACGGATCTTCAAACTCGATTTTCTCGGAAATAAGACATCAAATGAAAAAATTTTATTCTATATTTTTGATTTCTTCAAGTGAATCCCACCGGAAATATTCCAAGTGGGTCCAAAGGTTACAAGAGTTACACCGGAACCACATTTTGTCGTTGTGACCAAATTGCCTTTATTTTCCACTTTGTCTCGAATCGCTACCATCATTCTTAGAAAGAATTAATCTTTTAGTTTCTCTCTCCCACCTTAATCTTTTTGTAAGTTTCTCCTTTATTTTTGTCTGACTTATTATTTTTCCGGCATTGTCCACCATTGCGCAAATATATGGTAATTGATAAAACTGAATATTAAACACATAAATAGAAAATATTCATGTGAGATATAAATATATCCTTTTGTATTTATGAATAAATCAAGTTAAACTGTAAAAAAGCTTCAAACATAATACTAATTTCTTATATTCTGCGCAGAAGATAGGATTGGATAGGATTAGACAGATAAAATTATATCGATCACATTGAAAATCAAATGAAGCTTGTGTTTCTTCTAAATATATATAATTTTAATGAAGACTGTGACGTTGCAAAATCTTGCGACGTTCTTACTTCACCGTTTCTTACGGCGCGGCGGAATGTACCGCTATTCGTATGGAGCGGACCGCCCTCCAGCGGATCAAACAAACACTCGCGAAATTCCAGAGCGCTCCCCGAGGAAATTCCGCGTCGATTATCGATAGATGGCTGACAGGAATTGCGCGCGCCGAGTACGGCCGACTTACAGGATATGCCCCGTACACCACCAGCCCCTCTGAATAGCACCTTTCGACGCCTCGCTTCGTGGGATCTATCTTCGCGTCATGATTGCCACAAAACATCTCACGCGCGGGTGAAGGAAACGGGGGTTATCACACACGGTCCAACCAACCCGGAGACGACATGGACCAGGAAACCCCACGACCAACGGACTTTCCCAAAAGGAACTCCACTTTCGCGGTCCGACTGCCGTCTCATCCCTCACGAAGAGTTTTCAAAGCGTGGGTGGTGTGGAAGCGCCCTGAGGATGTCACGAACAACTCAGTCGCCGAACGGCAACCAGTATGGTACAAATTCGGATGTAGCCTAGGACCCGAGACTATCCCTGCGGGACTCGTACTTTTAAATTTCGCGCGCGAGCCCAACCAATTAGGATAAGTCCAAGGCTGTCTTTTCTTTTCGAGGGCCAAATGTTTGTGACTATATTAAACACTTTTTAAAAATTTGTTTATGTAATCCATTAGATATAGATGAGAACATTACGAAAATGTAATAGACTGTTGAACGTATGCGCTGAATAGATGGTTATACGCGTATAACTTCTGAACCTGTGAACTCCTGGCAATAAGACTTTCATTTTCGGTGTTTTTTCGTCGAAATCTATAGGACTGCATAAAAAAAGTTAAAAAAATTGGTACTTCAAAAAAAGGTTTAACCTAAGTCCAGGATAATGAGTAGGGTAGGGATCGTATGAGCCGATCGTTGCTGCCGAAGTCGAAGGATCACTGTAGCGCTGGCTACCGTATCGGAAACTCGAAAAATTGAGCGCATGACGTCTAACATATATTCGCCAGTAGTTCATAACCAAAAGCAGTGTCGGTCCATGTCAGCGAAGGGCCGAACAACGCTTCCGAAGGGCAACGGAGATTCGACGGTAAGTCGACTAAGTAACCCTTCCCGGCATATTACGCAAAGTGGCTCGGATAACTTTTGGATGAGAACAAAATGTTTCGTCTCGTTCTTGATCTCGTGCAAGCCGATCAAGGTCTCTTGCAAAGGCGTTTTGAGAAAAGCCAAGTTTCGCGCAGGCTATGGTACGGAAATTTTGCTCGGAGGAGTCGCTTCGAACGGGTGAGCGTAGCTACGTGAATTTCGGTCGCACAAAAGAGAGAAAAGAAAGAGACGATCGCGTGCCGTCGCCTCGCACGCTCGCTTCGTTCCGTTCCGGGAATCCTCGCGATAGTCACATTGTGATTCCACCGAACGTCTGCGTTTTGCGAGACTTTGTATCGACGATATCGAATTACCGTACGCTTGCAACTACTAATTAATTGACAACCCTCGTCTTTTGTAAAAATGTGACGTCAATTAAACAATCTACAGCCGATATCGGGTGTCATTCTTTCGTCCTGCGAAATCTATCCAGTCGTGAGCCGCCCCCACCCCCACAGTATCTGAACCTCCGGCCCTGCGTAACGTCTCGCGATGCACGGGCATTCGACGTACGGAACTACATCTCGTATCGCTCGGCACCCTTCTGGTGCCTAGCGCCCGAACCTCGTCGTCGCGATAGGAATCAAGCCCTCGAGCCCCGTTTTTGTCTCGGGTGGATCTCGTCTACGCGGTCGTACGAGGTGTCTCAGGCCCGGTCTCAGAACCTATAAAAACCCCGGGTTGGACCCGTTCTCCCGTCCTTGAAAAACACGGAAAAAAGTGGCCAACGTCACAATATATATATTTTTTTTATTTGTATTTGTCTTACTATATAGATATACAGTGGCCCACAAGTGTTCGTACGTCCTTTAAATCAGAATAACTTTCTTAAAATTTGACCAAACCACTTGACTTTTTTTAGCAATTAGAAGCATTGATTTAGTAAATCACGTGCAAAAAAGATTTTGAAAAAATTGCAATTAGTAGGAATTACATGAAGAAATAAAAATGGCACTTTTTAAAACTTCTTTATTTTAGCCCATAATGAAAATTCAAAATATGTCTTTTGTAGATCTATGTTAGTTATGCATATGCTGAAAATTTCGTCAAAATCGGTTGACGCAGAAAAAAAACTACGTGCATCGAAAGATGTAAGAAACTATGGATTTTAATAATAATAAATAAGAAGGTCGGTCACTCGTCGAGTTATTTAGCTGTTTAGCCGTGTGCTCGAACTTGAGCAAAATGTATGCGTCTTATGAGATGTATATTTCGGCGAAACGAAAGGAATTGTGAAATAATAAACACATTTGGGCACAACATACTTTTAAGATGTCTGGGAAGTAATTATGATCAATTCATCGGTGAACAAAAATGATTTATAATTTGAAAGTGGATAATGTATCAGTAACAATTTGTAAATTAATACTTCATTCAAATTAATAATGTTTTGAGAAAACTCGTAGAAAATTAGTAATCTTCTTGTTAATGTTGTTTACGTTTGTCACGAATGAAGTACCACGAGCCAGGCTCGCGTTGTTCACGTTTGATCCGAACGAAGTACCACGAGCCAGGCTCGTGTTGTTTACGTTTGGTCCGAACGAAGTACAAAGAGCCAGGCTCGTCCTTATTGTTTTTGGTCCAAATTTCTTACCACGTGTCTCACTCGTTGTTGTAGGCCAAGGGGTTATATCTGGAGCATTGAAGTAATTATGCGCTAAATATATGTTTATCTGGCTGCTCGTCTGAAACGGGAAAATGAAAGATAGTTGATTGGCAATTCAAGTCCTAGATGACCGCTTTCGAGAGACCTCGTTCAATCGATAAGTCGCGGCTCCAAGTATGTGTAAACATAATTTCGGTAGTGCTCACGAGCCCTTTCATATTGGCAGCCGGGGATAAAAGGTGAATGTTGGGGGGAAGATTTCGTTGGAGATTACTCTAGTTTATTGACTGAAAGCGCCGATCAATAATTGAGTGGACTTTACGAGTATTGAATAATCTTGGAATTGCATTGCGCATTCGAGCAATCTCAATCTTGCACGAGTAGCTAAGTGCCTCAATAGCCGTCATCGAGCTCGAGTGAAAGATTCGATCGGCGAGCAAACGGATGGATACAAAACTCTCTCGTTGAAATATTTTTCCACTTCGAGATACATTCGAGGGATCGTTCTATTTGCAGTTGCAATCCCCGTGGTAATTTATATTCTCCCTATTGCAACTAAAGAATATTTTTCTTTACGACAAAGAGACGATTCTAAACGCGAGGAATTCTGACAACATCGATGACGATGTAGGATTCATCTTAATCTTTTTTAGAGGGCTCTCATTCCATATCTTAATTGTTCGGCTAACTAATTAAAATTTTACTGGCACTTATCGAACACAAGTGTGTTGGGGAAATAGTAAATATTTTGTAAAATTTTGCATAAGCTTCATATTTTCGTTGTCAGTCAATGGAAAGGAGAAGGAGGCATTTACTTAACACTAGGTTTACGGAGCACTAAAATTTGTTATTTTACATTGCTTTATAAAAGTAATAAAATTGTATTTACTTAGATCTTTAGCGATTTCTATTGTAATATGTACACAAAAAAATAAATCTACTTAATAATTCCTCACGAATGCCTCCTTACACTCTTAATAATCGTAAATTAAAAATTTTTGAATCCGTCATTTTGACGGGCCTTTTTTCCATCCATACAGAAAGAATACACGACAATCAGATCGATTGGCATTGAATCAAATTTTATTTAAAAGTGAAGTTGCATATGCAGATATAAAGTGAAGATAGGAACTAAAAGATGAGCCCCGTACCTTCAAATGATATTATGTAATGAACGTGTAGATTATAATAGTATTTCTTGACAAAACACTTCACAACATTTGCATTGTGGAATTCGGACATTTCATATGCAACGACCTAATAAATGTAAATATCTTATTATGTAAAGAAAGAAGATTCAGTCACAGAAAAATCATCTTCGGTAGTTAAAGATTATATATTCGTCAACGATTATACATATCAATATATAATATTACAATATATAATATAGTATATATATATAATATATAATATATAATATAGTATATATATATAATATAGTATATATATAATATATAATATACAATATAGTATATATATATATATATATAATATATTATTATAATATAGTATATATATATATATAATATATTATTATAATATAGTATATATATATATATAATATATTATTATAATATAGTATATATATATAATATAGTATATATATATATATAATATATTATTATAATATATAATATAGTATATATATAATATATTATTATAATATATAATATAGTATATATATAATATATTACTATAATATATATAATATGTTATTATTATATTATTATTATATATAATATATATAATATATTATTATTATATTATTATTATATATAATATATATAATATATTATTAATATATTATTATATATAATATATATAAAATATTATTAGTATATTATTATTATATATTATATATTATAATAATATATAATATATAATATTAAATATTGTATAATATATAGTATTATATATAATATAATATAATATATAATATATAATATTAGCTTACCCTCCACTCTACTCCCCCCAATAACTCCTTGAAGTGTCTGTCCCATTCTTCCCTTATCATTCTCTCATCCACTCCCGTTCTCTTTCCCCTTTCTCTGTTTATTAATTTCCATACCTGACTTTCTGTTCTTACCTCCTCCACCTCCTTTACCCACCTTTCCCTCTCGTTTTTCTTCTTCTCTTCACACAAAACCCTGTATTTCCTCCTCTTCTCCTTATACTCTGAACCCTCTCCTCCTTCTCTTTTCCACCTCCTCAACTCCTCCCTTACCTTCCTCTTTTCCACTCTACATTCCTCATCCCACCAGCCTTGCCTCCTCTTCTCCTTTTCCTTTCCCCTTGACTCCTCTAACACCTCGTTTATTCTTTTCTTCAACCCTCTCCAATTCTCCTCCACGCTCTCCTCACCCCCTCCTATCCTTCCGAATCTTTCCCTGAATTCCTTTGCTTTTGCCTCCGACCAGCACCCCACTTCCTTCCTACTACCTCCAACTCCCCTCCTTCTGTACACTCCCCTTCCTCCCTTAATCCACACCGTCAGTGGTAGGTGATCCGAATCCACCCTCTCCCCAACCCGCATTTTCTCCACGCTATCCCTTGTTTCCGAATTTCCCAGCACGTAGTCAATCACCGAACTCCCTCTCGCTCCTACATACGTCCATTCACCTTCCTCATCCCCTTTTACATTCCCATTCAAAATTCCCCACCCTCTCTCTCCCAGAAACCCACAAAATTTCCTTCCTTCCGCACCCACTATCCCGTCCTTGGACCTCCTGCTCCCATCATCCCCCTCCTCTTCCTCCTCACCTACTTCTCCCCCTTCCCTCCCAGTCCTTACATTAAAATCCCCCCCCCCATAATAACCCTTACACCTTCCTCTCTCCCCTCAATCCATTCCCCCAGCTCCTCCAGGTTTCTTTGCAGGTCCCCGTTCACGTACACTCCTACAACCCTCCACTCTTCTGTCCCTACTCTTATTTTCACTGCCATCACCCCCACCGCCCCTTCAACCTCTACTCCTCTCACTTCTAACTCCTTTAACTCCCACTACCATGCCTCCCCTTGCTCTCCCCCTTTTCTCTTCTCTTCTTGCCCACTGTTTTTCCCAAATATATCCTTCTGGCAGCCTTCTTCTAATTTGGCTCCATCCCCTTTCCTCCACCCACGTCTCTAACATAACTACTACGTCTCACTCTTCTAACCCTTTCCAAAACCCGTCGTCCTTGTTTCTCAGCCCCGCCACATTCCAAAATGTGATTTTGACTGCTCCCCCATCCTTACTTACTCTCTCCTTTAACCCTCCTCCCTCTAGCCCCTCCCTCACTCGTTTCCCTGCACCTCGACCCACCTCTCCTCTTTTTCGTTCCATCTCCTCATTTTTCCATTTACCCACATTTTCATGTACCCCATCTGCACATTTTTCCCCTCTCCTTCTCCGCTTCCCTTGCAATTTTCCACCTAGTCCTCCTCTCCTCCTCCGTTAAATCATCGTCCAGCGATTACTTTCCTCCCCGAAGCTTCTTCCTCTCCGCCATCACTTTTCTTTTGCTCTCCCAACTTTCCATCCTCACCAGCACCATCCCCCTTCCATCCCCTCCTACCCTCCCAATCTTTTTCATCTCTTTTATCTCCTCTTCTTTTAATCCCATCCTCTCCCACACTCTTTTCACCTCCTCCCTTATCTCCTTCCCCTCTATCTGTACCCCTCTTATTATCACATTGTTAATCCTCTCCTCCCTTTCTTTCCTGTCCTGTCCTATCTCTATCCTCCTTATCCTCCACCTAAAGTCTACTGTTTCTTCCCCTCCCTCCACACCTATACCCCTCTTCTCTCATTCCCTTCTCTCCATCTCCGCCACCCTTCCTTTTGTCATTTCCATTTTTTCCACCAAACTCTCCATAATTTTCTCTATTTTTTCCGTCTTTGCCTTTTCCTCCCTTCTCTCCTCCTCCCACTTCTCCTTCTCCCTCCTCTACTCTTCCATCATCCTCCTCCTGTCTTCCCTTTCCTGCCTCATCTCTTCTATCATCCTTCTTCTGTCCTCCCTTTCCTCCCTCGCCTCCTCCCTTAACCTTTTTATCTCTTCCATCAATTCTTTACACATTTCCCTCTTTCGGCGACCATTTTGTCAGAGCACTTTTTTTTAATATTGCCCCTTCCTTCTCCCCTTCTTCACCCCCCCCTCCTCTCTTTCTCTTTTCTTCCACAGGCTCTCCAGACTTCTTCCTCCACTCAGACCTTCCCTTCTTAGTCTTTCCGCATTCCACGGCCTCCCCACCCGTACCTTCTCTACCTTCGCATCTTCCCTTCCCTCTCCCGTGCCGCCATCCCCTCTGCCACTCATCCCTCCGCAGCTCCTCTTTCTTTCACTACCGTCTCTTCTCTCACCAACTCCTTCCTCAAAATTCCCGCCTTCACACCTGCCTCTGTCCCCCACTAGGCCGCGACACCTACCGCTCCTTCTCTCTCTTCCCGCTTACTAGACAGTATTGTCTCGCCGTCCTAACCTATAGGCTCCGCTCACCTATCACCGCTCTATCACTCCCTACCCTCCTTCCTGCCCTTCCCTATATCTCTCGCCTGCCCGTGCACCACTCGCTCCCTTCTCCACCGCTTTCCCTCCACTCTACACACGTCAACCTTGCACACAACCGGAAAAGGAAGACATATAATATTATATATAACATTATATATTATATATCAGAAACAAAAATGAGTTGGACAGTGCAAAGGACTTACCTTTACAAAGTCACATAGAAATAGATGTAAAAAATATTATTTATACTCCATAGAGCCGTTTAAATTCGTAAATTTTTAAATCAAGGAGGTCAGCCTTAGTTTTTCTCTCGGTTTTATAACCAAACATAGAAATACGAAGATGCCAGAATGACCAGACTGAGATCACGAACGTGACGGTGAAGAATTTACTGTCTAAAATGGGCAATCTGAGCGTAATGTTGTAAGACTTTTTTTATACGAAGTTACAGAAGTTAAAGGATTGAAGACTCTTCGATAGCAATTCGATCCATTAATCCTGCGCAGTAGAGTATAATATCGTGAAGTGTTCTTCTTAGGGTTCCATCTTGATATCTGTCATCTACGTACACAGGGTCTGTCATCAAAAATTTTCACTCGAAACATCTCCGTCGTTTTCAGTGGAAGGAGAAAAGTTGCAAGGAAGAAAATTCTTGACATAAAATGGCAATTATTGTAATAGAAAAGAATTTTTTCTCAAGGTTACATTTTCCAAAATTTAAAGGTCACCGTTGTTCTTTTTAAATCGGATCTTACATTTTGATTCGTATAATATCAAAAAACGAATTCAAGCAGTATAATATATTGACCTTCAAATGAGCAGAAGAGTTATTATCAAAAAGGATAACTTAAAATTCGAATATGGCATTCAAGCTTAACGTACTCAGGCAACATTCCATTTATGTAAACTCTGATACATTTGAAGAATAACTCTTCCGAAGGTTATTTGGAGGTCAACATATTACACATGGTTGAATTGGTTTTTCCATTAGCCAAAGCATTATACCAATCGACCTATATCGTCCCATTTAAAAAATCAACAGTGACATTGAAATTTCGGAAAATATGACCATAAGAAACAGTCTGTTCTATCACAATAACTGCCGTTTTCAATCAATCATTTTCATCCTTATACAATACCTTTCTTTATCGCTAAAAACAAAGACGATATTTGAGGTGAAAATCTTAGGTGACTCACCCTGTATACGGACTGCCGCTCGCTAAATTAATTTTGAGCGACTGTTGCAAATGGAGAGCAAGTGGTGTTTGATGATTCGTGTCGTACGATTTACGTCACGGATGTTTAACGCAATAAAACCAGCTCTGTAGGAACATTTGTAGAGGGTTATAATCTGTGCGTGCCCAATTCTATCAACATCATCGGATTGTACAAGTTATTTTATGAACGATGGGGGAAAATTCAAGAAATGACCATCCGTGACAACAGAACCTAAAGATCGGTAGTATTAGGTTGTTGCATATGAAATGTCCGTTTCGTAACAGTAAATTTAACCATACATAATTTATGCCTAAATAAAACTTATTGATCAAAGCAAGCACTACTCATCATTATATTCTGTCAATAAACGGTAAAAATTAAACACTTTGGTCATTCACCTTCTTTACTTATGAGATGTTTATCTCTATTTTTGAAATTTTTCTCACATTGACCAACAGTGCGTTTATTTATTACCACATTATGATTAAACGTCACATAATATTGTTGTCAATATGTTTATTTTATCACTCATTTAAAAAGAATACACGACAATTACATCGACTAATATTGAAATAAACTTTATATGAAAGTAACGTTGCATATGTAAATAGAAACTGAGAAAGGACTTAAAAGACTAGCTTTGTACTTTCAAGTGGTACAGAATATACCTGTACATTATAATAGTATTTCTTAATTAATGCTTTGTGATATTTTCATTTCGAAATCGGACATTTCATATGCAACAACTTAATAAAACAATTACATTCTTGCACAGTATGCCATTGCTTAATTTAGAGAAAGCACATCGTAATTTTTATTACCTTCGTTAAGCCGATCAATTCACGATTTTAACATCGACGTTTCTATCTAAAACTCTTTCCGTAATTGTACTAAAACGTTTCCGTTGAACGAAAACTATTTCGTAATTTCAGAAAAATACAAGCTTCTTATTAACATGAAAATGTATTCAGTAAAAGTTTTAATCAGTATACTGAATTTTATAAGAGTTTCTTTTATAACAGAATGGAAAACAGAACAGTCATAAAATTGTAGTTATTTCATAACTGACTGAAAATTTTAACATGTCTATCTGATATGCAGCGACCTTGAGTGACCTTGAATGACCTTAATAATAGGTGATTGTATTCGTCTTAAAATACTCTATCAGAATGTAAGTAGAAAAACATACTGTTCCATTAAAAAAAAACAGAGTTGACCTTCATATCTCCTTGACGCCTCCACCTATCAAAAAACTAGTAACGTCAGATTATGAGTCCTTCGATACCAAATATGTTTGGTCTGAGGCATTTTCTTCTATCTCTAAAGTTTTAAATACCTCACCCTGTATTTAACAATCTATCGGTATTTATTCCATAAGTTTCATAAGTCTATCACCCACGGCTGAGGATTTTCTAATACAGCGATGTCCAAACTCGGCTCCGGGAGCTGAACGCCGTCCACACCACCGATCGCCATTTCCATACCGCCGTGACGCGACGAACCGATTACCCATATGCTCGCTTCCCGCGTTAAAAAGATCATCGTCGATTGTTTTATGACACGCGGGTCAGTTACTCGGTTTCTTGGTTGGCGGGGTGAGAACACACTGCGCCTGCACAAACTGACAGTAGGAAGGGGAAGCAGGCGCGTGAGGGGCCCCTATGCTGGGGCCCCTTCGACACCGCTGTTCTAATAGATCCTTCATCAGCAATAGAAACTTGAATCATAAACTAACAACTTATCCAGAATAACGTAATCTAATAATATCGTTTAGGATTATTGTGTAAAAGAAAATTTTCAAGCTTCCATTTGTTACAGCATAATTATTGGAAAGCCTATTAATACGCTTCCGGTAGATAAAATGTTAATAGACTCCTTCGATCCTTGCTTACCTTTAAAGCTGTTTCACAAGCTCTTAACCTTCGCCGAGCGGATACAGGGTCGTAACGGACCCGTGTTTATAAACAGCCGAAAGTCGCACACATCGCTAAGTCATTATTCATTTTAGTAGCAGGGAAGCAGAACGCATATAGATACATGCAACTATTCATGCAGTAATAACAATGAGTGATGTGTATGAAAACTGCACCCACAAAATAATCAAAACACGTATCTTATTCGTAGATTGTAATTAGAATAAATAAATATTTGTTATACTTTATAAATGTTTTAATTTATTCGTAATCATTAGATATAATAATAATTATATACAAGTTGGTCCTCCTCACCGATTTTGATGACCTCGAAATATGTTGTCAAGGTCATCATTCTGAACAACTTTTCTCTATGCATGTTACCGCCGTTCGGTTTTAGTTTCAGAGATATTCGCAAAAAACTATTGCTAATACTGTATTGAATTTTCGGTATCCTTGCACGCTCCGTGGCAACGTAAGCCTGTTCCGGCGCGGCGTCTGTTTACTTTTTTTTTGTAAACACGATGTAGAGATGAGAGAGAAAACAGGGTCTCACTCTGGTTATATATGAGGTGAGCTTTCAATTTTGAAAGACTACCTTTCGATTGTCGCATGCGTGGTCGGGCCGGCTTAACGGTCGGCCCGCTTTGCCCCCTCCACGACCTAACCAGAACTCATTCTATTCGCATAATCTTTGCATTATAGCTGTCATCCAGAATTTGATCTAGTAATGGAAAAATCATGTGAATAGAATGAGTTGTGGTTAGGTCGTGGAGGGGGCGGAGAGGGCTGGCCGTCAACATAACATTTGTAAGAAACAGAATTCGTTACAAACGCCGTTAAGCGATCGCCTATGCTGATATACGAAAATCCAAGAGAGAAAATTCAATACATTATTAGCAATAGTTTTCTGTAACATATATAGGGAAAAGTTATCCAGAATGATGACCTTGACAACATATTTCGAGGTCATCAAAATCGGTGAGGAGGACCAATTTGTATATAATTACCATAAAAACATTTGATCGAAACTCAGTTTCAATGACAAAAATACTAAATTCTTCGTACAGGTTCGAATCTACTCTGCACCCGCCGTACGGTAATGCGCCGTACGAGAATTAATTCAGCCAATGTTCTTCTCAGCCGTCGAGTTCAGATATTTCGCAAATCAGAATCGTGATATCAAATAATACACAATAATACATTGTTGTCAAGTTAGAAGAACGCTGCTTGTCATTACTGTCAGATCCGTCACTGCATTGCCCGACATTCTCGTTCAAATATTTTGGAAATTCTAACCGCGATATTCAGTATGAATACTTGTTCTTCACGAAAGTTTGTCGTTACTACCTGCCACAGCGGTTGTGGTAGTACAAAATTTTCTACACGGTGGCCCGCGCGAGTTTCATGCCGCTCCAGTCGTTTAACTTCCATCAACGTGACAATCAATTAAATGAACTTACCCTTAAGCTCCATGTCCGTGACCTGATCCGCTTTGAAGGTGGCCATCTTCCTGCGATTGCCAACGATGAAGTAAATATTCGTATATTCGTCGTCGTTATTCCCGCCGGTTCCGTTCCTCGCCTCGAGGTCCATGGCCAAGCGAATAATTTTGGCCTTGAACCGGCTTCCGCTTCTCTCTTCTCGACCTTGCGACAATTTGCGAAGCGACCCGGCCTTGCTACTATTCGGGGCTGTGAAACAGAAAATCCGACTACGATGTTGGTCAAGTTGTTATCGTTTCACCTTTTACGGGTACTATTGGCCGTGGCCAGAATGAAAGAGAAGCATTCGAAGTTTCGCGAAGGAAAAGCTGGCTGCACATACGGTCAGGGACAAAAAGATAGAACAAACCTATTAATTTGTTAATTTTTATACAGCAGATGACATAGGTGAAGTTTCTTGTACATACATCATTGTACAGTTTTTTGTTTATATGGTTTAGATGGTGAAACTAAAATGTTGTTGCGCCGTCTGAATTTATCTAAAAACTCTAAAAATATAAGACAAATTAACTGGACAAAATGATATGACTATGTGTTTAAGAAATAGAATGAATAAAAATAATTTACCATTTTTCTTTAATACTTCATATTTTGTAGAGCCACTTTTAGATTTTATCACGAAAAACGATTCATTTGGGCAGATATTTGCATAACTTTTTAATTGCTTTCTGCATTACTTGGTGACATTCTTGTTCAATGCATTGTTCTAATTCGTCAAGAGCTAAAAACTGTCAGCTTTTGGCGTATACCGCTCTCGCACGGTTTCCCCAGATATTTTCAATAATGTCAAGATCCTGAGATCTTGCTGGCCAATCCAGAATTTGGCTGAACTTTCGCTCGGCGGACAAAAGTTTTTTAACTATTTTGAATAAAATATTATGAAATATCACCAAAAAAGATAAAACTCTAAATTCTGATGCGCGGAATCGAAATTTCTCTGCGCAGAATTCACTCGTTCAAAAGTTGTACTTTTGTTGAAACAGGTTCAGGGCGGTTTACATTTCAGACGCCCTTAATGTTTATCCACGACTCATTTTATGCACTCAACAAACTGTACTATTTATATTAAATACTATATACTGGAGACTTCTCACGGCATTAACATTTCCTGTGCAGATTTACAACTGAAAAGGGAAAATATGGCGCATGTCCAATCATTTTCTCCACTCGAGGACTGCAATGTTATATCATTCTTCATAACATTTCTTACGAATGGATACTGCGCATAATATTCCGTACAGACATTTACAAATACGTGTACAATATAAGTTATTAAAAAAAAATTTACATTTTCTTCCTATATCATATGAAGACACAAAGGAACGTAGAGTATCCCATCTTTCTGTCCCTGACTGTAGATCACTCGACGATGCGAAAGACCTGCCCTGCTTCCATCTATCTTCGTGTAATTTAAGTTTTCGATTCTTACATCATGTACGTACAAGGAGATCGATGGACTTTTCAGAACTCGATTCGTCTCCGTTTCCCTGCATCGCAAATAGCTGTGTCACGACTATATGAAGGGTCATTTTGTACGAGCTACAATGGATCGAAAACATATTTGAACACAGAAGTTCGCATTCTCGAGAAATTTTCAATATTTAAACTGTGATAATTTCGTTAAAAAAATGGTACAACAATATGCCTAGATTCATTCTCAGTCTTGAAGCATCTACTTCCGCCATCCAGCATTCATTTTTGTCTAAGATATTTTTCCATAATACAGAGATACTGGGAAACTGAAAACGATTTTTGGTTCCAAATTTTTTAGGGAGCTTTATACCAGTGTGTAAATGATTGAATTTGATCGTGCATGCGGTGGTTAATCATATTTCATTATCGATTAACGCGCTGCGTTGTCTTTTCATACATCGCGACTACAAAGCAACGCCAACATTGGTAAAAACATTGAAAAATTTTTCTCGTTATTGAAACCACTGTGCATTTGAAGATCGAAGCTCCCCCTTTACAACGAATGCTTAAAACTTGATGTACAATCTTTTCTAGTCAATTTATTGAGGTTCAAATGAAAGGTACACCCTGAAGGCCTTACACAGCCAAACTTGTTCCTCATTTTTGTGGAATTCCCCTTTGCAGGAGACACAGTCGGGCGCTAAATTAAGTGGACACCTTTTCACAACGAATAACTTTTTTCAAATTCGACCAAACAACTTCAGTTTTTGGAGGTGTTATAAGGATTAGTTTACTGGGTAATTTATCAAGACGATTAATTAAAAATACTATTCGCTAAAATTGCAAAGAAAAAAGTAACGGTTAAAATTTTTAACTTTATCATTTGTGCCGATAATGAAAATTGTAAATATGACTTCACTAGATCTAAGTAAGTTGTATGCATGCACGAAGTTTCATAAAACTCGTTTAAGCGATTTCAGTGAAATATTATGCATGTATATGACTTACATATATATTAAAGCATGTATATAACTTATATATATATATTAAAGCATATCGTAAAAATCGTGGTCTTCAATTTTATTCCAATAGCACTTTGAAAAAAATTGTTTACACATTGCATGATAAACTAATTCATTTAACATCTCAAACAAACTCAAATAGTTTGGTCCAATATTTAACAAGTCATTAGTTTTTGAAGGGAATACTTCATTTTGCCCGTGAACACATGATTGGAAAGTAATTCCACATGCAAAAGTGAGTCGGAAGGAAAGAATCAAATTTTTTCATTCGATGCTTCGTGTTCGAGAAAAATCGAGTTTGAAAATTCAGCGAATAAGCGTACCATTGGATTTAGGAATCGGCTGACGCGTCTGATCATGACCAACCAATTCTACTTTCTGAATTTACTAAAGTATGCAAACCCGATGAATCTTTGAACTAGATTTTCTTGCAAACGAAGTTTCAAATGAAAAAGTTTTATTCTTTGTTTCCGACATAATTTTGCGTGTAGAATTACTTCCCAATCGGTTGTCCGCGGTATGCGGGACACCCTGTATAAAGTGCATGGATCCTCGTTATAATCGGGTGATGCGGGCGTATTAAAATCATTCAATTCGTACCTAGACATTAAATAGTTCGAGCGAGACTGGGTCGTACAATCCCTTCCCAAGCAGGTTGTGTCATAAAGTACGTAGAGTGACCTGTCCAGTGAATAAACACCTATCGAATGAACATACAGTATTTAATCGATAAGTGTCACAAAATTCTGCACAAGAAGTGTCCCATAACTATCCCCACTCCTGCGGGATATACCCCGTGAGGGGCCGTGTAGCTAGAGACGCCTCGCTCACCGAGAAGTATGACATCGTACGGGTCGGGTATATCGGTGAGCCCATTATTAATCCAATGACAAAACTTCTTTATTTTTTATTATTTTTCTAATGAAAATGATACCAAATAAGATATAATTCGGATCATATTCACATTAATTTTCCGAAACTTTCATCGCCCATTACACAAGTAAATATCATCGCAATTATATCTTATTTGGTATCATTTTCATTAGAAAAATGCCACGAATATATTCGTGCAAGTTCCATAAAAAATAATAAAAAATAAAGAAATTTTGTCACTGGATTAGGTGTTGTTTTCACACCGACATACTCGACCCGAGTTATTCTCGGCGACCGAGGTCTCTCGAGCGTCGCTGTCCTTTTCTACGTTCGGCACAAGTCAAAGAATAGTATACCTGAACACGAAGTGTCACTGGCCGGACCCATGGTTGTGACATATATCGATTAAATACTGTAATTCGTATTGAACGAAAAAATAACGTCTATGATGCCCCCTTCATGTTCAGATTTATGCAGCAAGTTTATTATAAGTTTCCCCGATGTCTCGGTAAAGAGATCTAATTTTTGTCATAACCTATTCGCCACTACAATCATTGTTTAACAGTCGTCCGAACGACATCCACACGTATTCAAGGTAAGTATATTGTTGTCACGAGATTAGCAATTTGTATGAGGTGGTTCAATGATACTATACGGTAACTACATATGTTTGGATAATTATAATTGAATGTGGCACCTCTGTTCATTCGATAAAACTTGATGTTCATTTATTGATCTTTGGCCTACTTTTCATTTAATCCTGTCAGATTTTGAAAACAAGCTGCAACCATTAACACGTTTAAGCCGGCGCGTCCCACCGGTGGCTCACTCTCGAGTGTCCCATCAGGCGGCGTGTACCACCGGCGGCTCGCACTCATGTATATGTATGTCCCATCGGGCGGCGCGTACCACCGCTGGCTCACAGTTGAATGTTCCATCAGACTGTGCGTACCACCAAAAATGTAGTTCGTTTACTAACTAGAAAAAATTGCCATAAACTTGAAAATTTAAATAATGGAAATGTAGCGAATATTAATTGAAAAAAAGTAGGAATTATTTTATTTCACCTCAATATGCCGTCCGATAAAGCAAATCACTCTTAGAGTAATCGCCCATGGGAGAGAAACATGAATTGCAGTGCCGGCGTGAACGTGTTAAATATTGTTAGAATTGTGTTCTGGAATGTAAGAACTTAACAATGACACAAACCTTCTTATAGAATTAGCACTCGGGATATGAAATTATGATTTGCAAATAGTAATCCCACCAGACATGCAGCTTGAGTGTTCATTGATTGGACGGGTCATGCTATACTGTTAGGCATTTCCTAACGGTGGGGTATTTGGCTCGAAAAGCACGCAAATACTATTGTAGCGTTATTTGTAGGCTCAAGGTCATAATATTAGGTCATCCCATAAGTTCGTGCCATTTACTGTTCTACTATTTGAATTAATATTTGAAACATACCTCAAAAGTTTACAAAAACATGTAATCACTCTCTCGTACCACAACCTCTTTAGACCTTTTGGTAAAGACATTATAACGATGCTGTAAAATTTCTTTGGATTTTCATTAAAAAAGAAAAATACACCGCGAAGAGTATAATCATATCCGCGGCACGAACTTATGGGACGACCTAATATTATATGTACAATATCGTTGAATTCGTCTTAACGTCAGCTACAACATTATGACAAAAAAATACATTTTAACATTTAAAGAATCAAGGAGACCTCCATTTTTGATAGAAAAGAACATATTCTTGAAATTTGTGGACGCGTAAATAAGGGACTGTAGTAAAGGATGGGACACGCTTTTGGTTTCTTAGCTATAAAGTTTCATAGGACTAGAATTACGCAAAAAATTTTATACCGTTGGAAAGGTATAGTTGCCAGCTACATTTTCGCTGTAGGAAGCATCGAGATAGCTTCAACGGATAAAAGTTATAGCCAATTTTCTGAAGGCTAGTTTTTGCGCCAACCAAAACTTTGCCATAAAAGTTGGAACACCCCAAAATCTCTGAAAAGTAAGTGTTGAAATGAAGTCAAAACGCCTTATATTGGATGTTTATTGAGTATTTATTTCTTAAATTATGATTTTACACATAAGGAAACATTATTTACTTTACTGCTTTATATTGTATGTGCCGATGGCCGCTAAAACATCGTCTAAAATCGGACGCAGCATAGACCCACAGTGAAATTCGAGCCAGTCACACAATAAGCACGTCTCGACACAGTCCTTGCCTTAACAATTTGATTATTTTACATAAAAACACCTAAAATATGGCTTCCATTCATAAAAACGACATCTATATAGAATACAAAGAAAATAAAAGTTTGTGTCCCAACTTATAAGACACGAGTGTCCCAACCGTTATAAAAGACGCCATTTCGAAATACTAAAAAACAACCAAATTCACATTACGTTAAGTGCACAATTCTTTTTGCACATATAGACTACATTAAATTTGCAACAAATTAGATATATTTAAGCAATCAGGGTTGAAAAATTGTCAGTTGAAAACAAATCAATATGAAATACAATAAAACTTTTTAGGAGATATTTTTAGCCTATGCTTGGCACAGCTACCCTGAACACGACTTGTTGCTTTCAATATCCACGAAAACTTTGTTTATCAACAGAAATAAAGTTGACAATCTTGGCATTGGTGTTTCTAGTGCGATAATTTGTCGATAATTTTTCGAAAAAAGCACTGTCCCAACTTAAACGGTGTCCCAACCTTTACGACAGTCCCTTACTAATTACCTTTTGTTCGAAACATCTTTTTGTCAAATTATCGGAAACGCTTGAAGGATCGTGGTATTTGGCCCGAGAAGTACGCAGAAACTAATACAGCGTTATTTATAGGCTCAAGGACATAGGTAATATTGTATTATATATCGTTGAATTCGTCTTAACGTCAGCTACAACATTATGCTATTATAACAGTGGCATAATCAATGTAAGGTTGTCGTAATGTTAAAACTGCCCTGTGATGGACAACCCCTAAGGAAATAATGGATGAGAGAGGTTGTCAAGAAACTGTTAACCAACTGACAGTAGAAGAGTCGACCTCGGACAGCTGGCAGAGACGGATGCGCGGTCGTTGTACATACATAATTGTTCATTTGAAAATCAATGTAAATAAATAGAGTAGTAAATAAGTAAAGTTTCATTGAAAATGCCGCGATGAGTGACTCGGGATACATTCGAAAGACGCAACAAGATTAGCTATAAAACTTAATGCCGGACAAAACCGGCACCAAACTTGTTGACTCGTAATCACAAATCCGTATCAAATGTGAGGAGACCAAACAGAGCCGTGTACCTTGTGATATACTTTAAGAAAATAGTTGATGAAATCTTATAATCGTAAAAATAATGACAATTTTTTCTTATTTTCAAATATTAATAACAATGCAAACATTTATGATGGAAAAGAAAAACCTGTTGGAAAGTGCAGTACATGCATACCGGAAAAGCTTCTACAGTATTTCATCGTTAATTGTCGTGAAATTCTGAACTATAATCGTCGCAAAACAATCCCTCCTTCCGCGGGGTACACCCCGTGAGGGACCATGAAGCTCGAGAAGCCTTGGCCGCCGAGAAGTGTAATATAATGCGGGTCGAGTATATCGGTGAGACCACTACTAATCCAGTGACAAAACTTCTTTATTTTTTATTATTTTTAATAGAACTTTCACCAACATATTCGTGGCATTTTTCTAATGTAAATGATATCAAGTAAGATATAATTCCGACGGTATTTACTTGAGTAATGGACGATGAAAGTTTCGGGCGCAAGGAAGGATAGCGTATTGGAAAGAAAGAGACGCGGAGAGTCGCAGTCGGCGGCACAGTTCAAAAGCCCACGTGTCCTCCCAGTGTAATGCCAATAAAGAAACTTCTTTATTATTACTTATTTTTTATGAGGCTATCTCCAATATATTTGTGGCACTTTCCTGATTAAATTAATAACCAACACGATATAATTCGGATCATATTTACAATAATTTTCCGAAACATTCATCGTCTATTATTCAAGTTCATACTATCGGAATTATATCTTATTTGGTATCATTTTCATTAGAAAAATGCAACGAATATGTTGGTGAAAGTTAAATAAAAAAATAATAAAAAATAAAGAAGTTTTGTCACTGGGTTAGGTGTTATTTTTACACCGACATACTCGACACGTATTATGTTACACTTCTCGACAACCGAGGCCTCTCGAGCTTCGCTGTCCTTTTCTACGTTCGGCACAGTCAAAGGATAGTATTATCTAACTATTAATTGTCGCCGGCCGGACCCTTGGTGGCGACGATTATCGATGAAATACTGTATAATGCAAAAATTTACACAATTCCCTTGAAATATTCCAAAATCGTACGAATCCTCCTGCTTCATGAGTTTATAAATTAGAAAAACAATATTAATTCATTATTCCTTGTACATTCGACTTTCTCTAAAACTTGGCTTTTTGCTCGCATTTCGGGCCAAATAACCCACCGTGCGCGGCTAGTTGACATTTTCCTCCCTAATGGCACTCGATGACGGAACAAGCATCGGCTAGTCCACGATTAACAAATCCCGTGAAACACAAACAATCCTCGGTCACGCAGACCTGTTAAGCCCGCAGATCGTAACAGTACATTTCATCTCGATCATTTCAGTCAAACGCATACTAAACTATGGCAAACACGGAGTGTTGTAAAACAAATCCGTTCAAGTTTGAAATTCCTCTTTCTTCGCGATACTCATTAGTATACTGCGAATTTTAACATAGCAAAAATATTAAAGGAATTTACAATCACAAAATTATTAAAGGAGAAATAAAATTTTTATTTGATTCCTATTTCTTACAAAGAAATTCCGAACGACTCGGAGTATTTTCCCTACAAATGTCGTGTAACATCACGAATTTCGAACGTGGGTGCATTTATTATACAATGACCTATGGCTACTATACTGTAGTTTACGATTAAATGATGTAATCCAGTTGAAACTTATAATGCATCTGCACTAATACTGCTTCCATCTAACCACTGACCGGTGCAGATATATCTCTCTCTGAGTTATAGTTGTCTACTCTATTGTTAGTTAACTTCATGGTTAAAGTAGATCTCATATGAGATTCTGTAAGGCTAAATAAAAAACAAGAACACGTTTTAAAGTATACTGTTTACACCAGTTTGTTATCCGCCGAAGTACTTCTATACTTAACACATTCACTGTTATGGCACAACTAAGCAAAATGGTCCTCGGGGAGACACTAAATTATTCCACATGACTTGATACACTTGTCCGTGACGCCTACGGACTATAAATTACATTTATTTGCTACGAGTATTTTCGTATCTGGCTTTGTACACAAAATCATTGCCTACCGACTCGTAGTTCATGCTAACGTTTACTGCGAGATAACTCATAGCGGGTAGTTATCTTGTTAGCGTTTGTTTTTACTTATATTATTCCGCGAACTGTGCATTAAAGTTTGATATATAAAATTCTGGTTTTTATAGATTGTTTTTACTAAAATATAATTGCTAAAGATTTTTATACAAAATATACATCTTCCACTAAAATACTAAAGTTATCAAGCAGAACAACTCTAATCTTGGAAATATCAATGTTATCTGAGAAATTCCTCAAAGCTGTCATCCAGAACCTTCATTACTCAACTGATCTATAAATCATTCTAGTGTTCCCCTATCAAAATTATTATCATACATTTTTGCTATATTTGTTATACTTTTGTATTATCAATTTTCACTATACAGGGTGAATCACGAATCGTGATCAGTAAAGATCACTCTGTTATTAGCAGTCCGATCGAAAATGTTTTTATCAGCTTTTGCATGGTTTCGCGAGAGCTTTAACGTGATTATAAAACATTATTTGTCAACTCTTTTTTTTATGTTTTTTCAAGGTGATTTTGAATTTTTTGCAAATAAACATACAATTTTATTACCCCTATACGTTACAGGATTTCATGACGAATTCGGTAAATGTCGGGACATAACTTTTTTTTTAATCTGGGTTGAGAAAAAATTAAAAAACTTTGTATTACAACGAGTATTATATGCTACGCCGCGCCGTTGTACGCGTTCCAATGTTGTTGACAAATCTTTGTAAATTACATATTATGTTAAGTAATTTACATATACGCGTAAACATTTCGTTCACAAACGTAAATATGTCGTTACTAGTCTTTTTATATCAACTTTTCGTCGATACTGTAACTCATTATTAGGACTTGTACGCTCACGAATACCGTAAAGACTAGTAACGACATACAGTGGGTGTAGAAAGTGCTCGTACACCGACTAAATTCGAATAATATATTGTGAAATTGTAGTTTATTAACTGATTTTCTAGCAACAACGAGTTTGTACATATTCTCGGAAATCTCTAGAACAGATACAGTGCAAAAAAGATTTATTTGTTGAATAATTTGAAAAGCTATGAAGAAAAACAAAATATTGACCGAAATATAAGAGCAATAAGTATTCGTTCAGCTGCTACATGTTTTAAAACTCATTAGAAATTCATGAGAAAAACGTAGAAATTAAATTTATTTGACAATGAAAAAGTAAAATAAGCAGTTAATTAATATTTAGTAGGATTTCCTTTTGATTTTATAATTGCTACGACTCTTCTTGGCATTGAATTTACTAATTTCGCTGTTACGCTGGATGGGATCTTATTCCATTCTTCCATAAGAGCATTTTTTAAATCTTCATTAGTAGATATTTGATGTTTTCTAATGTGATGTTCCAAGTAGTCCCATAGATGTTCGATGGGGTTAATATCCGGAGATTGTAGTAGAGTTTTTATATATGCTGGCGTATTATGTAATAGCCAGTTCCTCGTATTGTACGCTGTATGCTTTGGATCATTGTCTTGCATAAAGATAAAATTATCTTTAATGTCCATTTTTTCTGCAATGATAGAAAGATTCTGTTTCAAAATGTCAATATAAACTCTGTGGTTCATTATTCCGTCAATAAAATCTAATTTGCCAACACCAGCTGCACTCATGCAACCCCAAACGCCGTGTTTTACTGTAGGTTGTAAATGTGGTCTCAGTTCTTAATTTCTTTCTCTCCATATAGTAGAGCGCTCATCACACTCGAAAATATTATATTTACTCTCGTCTGTAAAGATCACTCGGTTCCACTACTCCATTTTTGTGGTAACATTATAATTTTCTAACTCCAATTTTTTCTTTCTATTTGCTTCACTCACGAAATATTTCTTACGGACCACCCGACCGTGGTACCCTTGACGCCGCAAAAAACTCCGTACAGTACATATCGAGATATCAATATCGAAATTATCTCTAAAGTGTTCAGCTATTTTTATTGCACTTATCCTTGGATCTTGTTTTACCATTCTAATAATCTGTCAGTTAATTTTACGCGGACGTCCACTTCTTGAGTTGTTTTGCAACTTCTTTCGTAATCCGTATCTATCAACTATACTCTGTATAGTTGAGCGAGATCCGCGAAATTTCCGATAAACTTTTGCATTGATTCTGCAAATTAATAATCATTTTTCTTTCTTCTATCGTACTTTCTCTACGTATTCGTCTCATTTTCAACGTCAGTTCCGAAGAGTAATACGGTCTCGAGTACGACTGACCATGACAACATTCCCAAACATACTGACGATGTCAATCATAACTAGTAAACACTTGTATATACAGTGGCCCACAAAAGTGTTCGTACGCCATTTAAACCAGAATAACTTCCTCAAAATTTGACCAAACCACTTGACTTTTTTTAGCAATTAGAAGCATTGATTACGTGCAAAAAAGATTTTGAAACAATTGCAATTAGTAGGAATTACATGAAGAAATAAAAATGGCACTTTTTAAAACTTCTTTATTTTAGCCCATAATGAAAATTCAAAATATGCAGTTTGTAGGTTATGTTATTTACAAGTATGCTGAAAATTTCATCGAAATCGGTCGACGCAGAAAAAAGCGACTCGCATCGAAAGATGTAAGAAACTATGGATTTTAAGCAGAAACTGACCAATAGTCGTGAAAACTTTCAACCGCTTGTACTTCATGTGTTTGTTAACTGATTTCGATGAAATTTTCAGCATATGTGTAAATAACATAGATCTACAATCCGCATATTTAAAATTTTAAAAAGTGCCATTTTTATTTTTTCATGTAATTCCTACTAATTGATATTTTTTCAAAATCTTTTTTGCACATTTTAAAAGTAAATCAATGCTTCTAATTGCCCAAAAAAAGTCAAGTGGTTTGGTTAAATTTTAAGAAAGTTATTCTGATTTAAAGTGCGTACGAAGACTTTTGTGGGCCACTGTAGCTCGAAATGAGAACTGTACGCATACTTTTTGCTCTTATACTTCGGTCAATATTTCGTTTTTTCTTGATAACTTTGCAAATTATTCAACGAACTAATTTTTGTTGCACTATCTGTTCTAGAGATTTCCGAGAATGTGTATAAACTCGTTGTTTATAGAAAATTAGTTAATAAACTACAATTTCACAATATATTATTTGAAATTAGTCGTGTACGAACACTTTCTACATCCACTGTACTTGTTCAGATATCATTAGATGTGTTCCAATGTACAGAACGAAATGTTTACAAACCGTAGTCAAGAGTTCAGAACAAATTTCAATTTGTCAACAACATTTGGAACGCGTACAACAGCGTAGCATATGCGACACTCCTTGTAATGAAAAGCTTTTAATTTTTTCTCATTCCAGATGGAAAAGAAGTTTCGTTTCGATATTTACCGAATTCGTCTTAAAATCCTGTAACAAATAGGCATAAAAAAATTATATGTTTATTTGCAAATAATTCAAGATCATCTTGAAAAAACATAAAAAAAATAGTTGACAAATAAGTTTTCACCATGCAAAAACTGATAAAAACATTTTCGATCGGACTACTAATAACAGAGTAATCTCTACTGGTCATGATTCGTGATTCATCCTGTGTACTGATCATTAGACTGCAGATTTCTATGCAAAATAAAAATTGTATGCTTTGATTACAAGACACGGAAGCTACATAGACATTTATTTCTTTTCTTAATCATTGTAAACACGGGAAAATAATATAACAACATTTTTAAATTCTTTAAATGATTTCAATATTTTGCAAAATAAAAACTGTCGGCAATAATAATCTAGTTATTATTATTGTGTTTAAGTTTTCACCGTTTAGAATCGTGGCACTGAGAATAGTGTACAAAGGGAATATTTATCTTATATCTTCTTACTTTCACTGTTCGAAATTAACTAAAATGCGTTTGAGAGACTCATGTATAATCTAATCTAACTAAGGGTATAAAATATATGAAATTTAATAAACACAAATAAACTGAACATACAGGTGTAATCAAGTGTCGGAAATTATATTATGAAACAAGAAGTATAGCGTATTTAATCTTAAAATGATATACAGTTCTTCATCAATCAATAAATACAAGATATAGATGCTACATAGACAATTAATTCTATTCTTAATAACTACAGTCAAATGAAAATATTGATGAAGATACACTCATTTTTATCATAAGTTGCATAAAACCCGCAGTATACTAATCACTTAAAATCTGTGATTACATTATTGGTAATCCATGTTGGATCTCATTTTAGGAGGACCGTAATAAATTTTGTGTGTGTGGTCGTATTTGAAACAATCCATTTCTCTATTTTATCAACTGTATTATAATGATTAAAAATAAATCAATTCTTTCTGATTTTCGGACAAAATCCATATTTTGGATTAACTATTACAACAGTTAAAACTTCTGTGTCCTTAACAAGTTCCCGGTAGAGTTAGAAAATTTATATTTAATGTATGTCTACATTTGCATTAATGCTTAAATATTGTTGACAGAAGAACACTAAAAATTTATACTTATTGTATATCTACATTTTTATTAATGCTTAAATATTGTTGACAGAAGAACACCAAAAATTTATACTTATTGTATATCTACATTTGCATTAATGCTTAAATATTGCTAACAGGAGAGAGCAAAAAATGTATATTTATTTCGTGCCTACATTTAAAGTACTGCTTAAATATTGATGACGGAAGAACACCATTTTTTTGTAAACTTAAAAGAAACGAATGAATTTCATATTCAGTGTAATCTGTTCGAAATATAATTAAAGGAACTCAATCAATGAAATCTTTGTAGCAACTTGTGTACACCATCGCGATAAAAACCTCGCAAATTTTACTAATAAATTTGTTGGGGCAAGTTTCGGATGTGAACTAATTTAAGACGTGTGTCTGCTAAATGATGTTGTAGTGACCTACGAAATGGTAATCAAATGGAACTATGTCAGGCGAGCAACCTATCAGTCACAGTTCCTTAACTACAAGCAGCACGACCATTTGAGTTGCTTCAGTCACGGTTTCTCCGAGATTGAATGTAAATAGCACGCAGTGCAGAATATGCAATTTAATAGGTGTCATAGTATACAGTATAGTATACTACTGATTTATAGGATTACATCCAGGATTTCAATATTAGACACTGTTGTGCTAATTGTTTAGTGCGACGCTTTGAGACTGTCCGAGGGGGTGAGCATATTTCCATTTGAATGGCTGTGCTGGCGCTGTGAAACCAATCAAAAGGAAATAATTTCGACACCCATTATTAATAAATGTTTAATAAATCTGAACCTACTAGTAGATTTAATATAAAGAAAAATAACCAGACCTAACGCGAAACATAACTAGCAATAACAATCGTGATGTAGATACTAACAAGGAGAAGACGCGGTCATGGGGTCTCAGATTTTCTCGAAACTTTGCATACTGGTAGATTTCGTTCTCCTGTTTATGAAAATGTAGCATAACAGTTAGTGTTTCATTCATATTATGTTCCTTTTCAATAAAATTTTTATATTTTGTTTCGTATAGATATTATGAGTGTATTTTTCATGTGCAAAATACAATTAATTAAAATAGATAAACTGAACAGAAAAAAAAGAGAAAATGGAAAAAAAGGAAAAGGGAATTTGAACAGTGGCCTTCTCGGTAATGAATCTAGTACGTTACCACCACGCCGTTTGGCACTTGCCAAAAACTTCAACCAAAACTGTACTTAACGGCTTAACGGGTATAATGAAATTTAAATTGTAAATATCTCAAAAATTATTGAGAATCGACGCCTATAATGCTATATTTTCAAAAACAGGAGAACGAAATCTACCAGTATGCAAAGTTTCGACAAAATCTAAGACCCGATGACCGCGTCTACTCCTTGTAAATGTAGAGCTTCTAATTTACTTTTTTCTTTGAAGCTAATTTTATCATAGATTATAAATGATATTATTTCAAAAATGTATCTTTTGGACATTCAGCAATATGAAACAGAAGACAACTTAAGATAATTGAAGAATAAAGATATACTATTTCCAAAGTGTTCAAATTATTCAAGAATTGGAAAGTAATTTGGCTCGCATCTCTTGCAATTGATGCAGAATATTTTTATTTTGCATAAAGATCTGCAGTCAAGTCGATACCTAATTATCCAGGTAACTATTTCTAATTTATTGTAAAAAAAAACTTCTGGAATGTACCTGTTGATAAACAGCAAAATTTCTCTAGATTTCTGCTTACTTGAATAACTATAAATTGATTTACATTTGAGACAAAAACATGCGTTGAAACCACGAAGTCTAACATTATTGAACGTCATAGAAAACTTTGGGTATTGACATAAGGGTTAACAAAAATATCATGAATTTTAACTGTGGAAATTTCTATTAAATAAAGATTATTGTTTCTACTTACATGTGTTATCATTTAATGCAGTAACTGATTTAACTGTTCTACATTTTCTAAGCGTAATTTCAGTTCATCAACATTAATGTTCGCATGAAATGTCGAATATTAATTTCATATAAATTCATTCATGAATGATGTAAAAAATAATTAACACTGAACCTCCGTGTGTTAATGAGACTTATAATTACGACGATACTATATTATCGCCGATGCAGTAATATAGAATTAATAACAGGTGAAACATTAGGGATTAAGGGATTACGTTTCATTAGGAACTATTGCTATTAATTGACTTCGTAGCACGCATAGCGCAGACCATTACTAATGTCTCCCAGAAAAGGTTTGGGAGCAATTCATGTCGAGCTTCTAACTAGTCGAACCATCTTGTGCAAAATTTATAACTTCGCTATTACTGGCCTGTCTCGTAATTGCCGCCATTTACTTCGTATTTCGTATATCGTGTACAGTGAGCTCTTAATATTTCGTTTTCCTAATATTATTTAATCGTGCATAGTTTATTTCTGCACTGTGGATGCTTAAAAATCTCACTTTTGTAGTTTGGCATATAAAAATGAGAACCAAAGGAACTGTATTGCAGCCGGTGCTGGGGAAATTATTTAAGAAAAAAAGTTTGAAATACTAATTTGCGTAATCTTCTTCATAAAAATGGTGCAAATCGTGAGAGGTTTTAAATTTGATGTTAGAAAAATTTATAATCGCTCGAAATATTTTAAAGCTATCGTATTATCCCTTAAGTTTCTGATATTTTATAAATCATGCTCCAGTGTTAAAATCTTAGGAAAAATGTCGCTCATAAAAATATTATTTTATTTTAAAAAATCTTTTTTATAAATGAAATATTTTTTCCAAATAAAATACTATTATCTATTTTATCAATCTTATTGATCACGATGCATGTTTTCAAATGAAGTAGACTATTTCCAATTTACTATTAAAATAGTATATTACCCAGCTTTGATTATGGCGCTTTTCATCAAAGTACAAGAGGCATAAAAATGATTTGTTAAATCAAATCATAGTGACTTTTGGTTTCAATCGCACCACGTGAAATATTTCTGTCGAATGCACTTCACGTTCGCGTTCGAAATCGAATGCAGCGCAAATAAAGCTCGTATTTCGAATATAAAGGGCTGATCGAAGCTAACTAAAGCCATTTCCCATTTTCGTTTCTGCACGTGCAAAATGCGACAAAATACTAACTTCAATAACGATTAGGGTTTAGCACATGTTACTCTTTACTTCAATAGTTTCACGTGTTTTTCAATAATTTTTATAAAACATTAAACAGAAAAGTTCTAAACGAACGCAAACAAATTATTGGAAAATGCGAAAGTGTAAACAGAAGACGATCAAATCCATTTTTAGGGCACATCTAACTCTTTTTCTACATAGTCTCACCTGTTTCTTAATGAATGATAAGTACAGTGGCGTGCAAAAGTATCTAGACACTCTTTAAAAACAAATAACATTTTAAAATTGGTTCAGGCAGTTTTTCTTAGATGTTAGAACGATGAGTTTACTAGGTCAGGCAGTTGCAACCAGTAGCTCCGGAGCTATTCGAGGCACCTTGCCCACTTAGGTTCTTCCCCCACTCTTAGACTTCATCGTCATAATGTATAGTAGTAGGAAGCTACCACCACGAGAGCCGCGCGGCGCACGCAGCACTCACTAACTCTACGGCTGTACGTAGTAGTGGGAAGAGGTTCGATGGTAGGGATCTTGCAGTTCTTGGAGGGGAATACGTTGGAACTGCCAGTACTAGATAATTTATAAAAAAAATTAATGAAAATTATCATAGATCGAAATTGCGAAGAAAAAAGTAATTTTCGTGATTTTTAACTTTTTTAAAAAACGACCAAATCCGTTGTGAGTATGCATGAAAATAAAAAGTATTTTCACAGTTTATATTTTAATTTAACATGATTTAAATGAGAGTCATTTTTAAAAGAATATTTCAATTATAATTTGTGAATGATGATTGTTTATATCGTATGTGAGAGTTCAGAATGAATGGTACAGATGGAAGAGTGAGCGCTAGAGTGAGTGAGAGTCCGGAATGTGAGGAAAAGAGATTGTTTGAGGTTAGGGTTTAACGTAGAGTGGTATATGCACGATGCATGGTGAGCACGTGTGAGAGTTAACGCGTTTTATATGTAGTTATAAATGTTATATTATTAGGAGGTTGAATAAGTTCTCGCTGTTTTCCGAAAGGTGGTAATACCAGAACTGCGTGAATTTAGTTTCAGATAGTAACGTATCTATAATGAAGTACTACATATATGCAAGGTTAAAATTCAGTGTATGTCATTCCACTGAAGTATAAACAATTTTTCTTTCATTGTGCTAAATGTCGAATTTCATGCCAAAGAAAGAGTAATTGCGGGGAATTTTACTACACCATTTTATTAAAAAAAAATCTGCAGCTGAAGCACACAGAATTCTTGTTGACACCTACGGCGACCATGTTCTGTCGGAAACAATATGCAGAGATTGGTTTAGACGCTTCAAAAATAATGATTTTGATCTTGAAGATAAAGAACGCCCTGGCGCACAACAAAATACTTGAAGACGAAGAATTTGAGGCATTACTCGATGAAGACTCGTGTCAGATACTAGCTGAACTTGCAGAATCATTAGGAGTTGATCACACAACAGATTCGAAACGTTTGAAAGCATTAGGAATGATTCACAGGAAGGACGTTGGGTGCTGTACGAGTTCAAGCGATTTTTCAGCATGACAACGCGCGGCCACATGTCGCAAAACCGGTGAAAACGTTTTTGAAAACACTTAAATGGGAAGTACAACCCCACCCGCTGTATTCACCAAACATTTCCCGATCAGATTACCATTTGTTCCGATCGATGACACATGGCCTGGCTGAGCAGCGCTTCCAATTTTATGAAGATATCAAAAAATGGGTCCACTCTTGGATTGCCTCAAAAGACGTGTCGTTTTTCCGACATGGAATTACTATGCTGCCAGAAAGATGGGGAAAAGTAATGGCTAGCGAGAGACAATACTTTCAAGAACATATTTTTTACCAATTTTTTAAAATAAAGCATTCATTTCACAAAAAAAACAGCGAGAACTTATTCAACCTCCTAATATTAAAGTATATTAGTAAAGCAATATGTGTTTCCAATCGTTTATTCACCACATAATTAACACTTTATATAGCGGAACCACTCTTCCATGTTTTTATTCTCGTTTATTCTGTTTTACAAACATTTCATTCACACAAGTGTTTCTGGAACTGTTCTTGTGTGTAAATGTAGGATTAAGTTTTAAAGGAATGGTCTCACTGTAACGAGTGAACGGAAATACTTTAATAGATTAAAATTTTCATTTACTAATATGTGGACCTTTTCATTTTCCTTTGTCATTAATTTTTATAAATCGAAAAATTTGCCTTTGGATAAAAGTGACAGAATTAACGCAGTGTATATTCACAATAACTCAAATATATTTTACGGAACAAGAGGACATTGGAAAAATAATAAAAGACAATAACGATATAACAACCAAACATACATTACAACGTTCATTGCGCTGCACACATCGATCATACGTCATGCATTGCATAGGTCATTGCTTACATTGAATACAAACTTCAGCCAACAAAAAGTAAACAGGGAATGTAAAATGTTTTTGCACCATTTAGTCTTGAATGCCAAAATATAGACTTCTAAAATTCTAGTAACCAGTACAAATCATTAACTACTTCATTAGCTTCAATAGGAAGATCAATTTTGATCCCAAAGAAATAGTTTCAAAAATATTACGAAAAAGTACTTAAAGATTATAATTAAAATCAAGCTCAGAAGATCATTTCTAATTATTTCCTACAAAATTAGATGCTGCATAATTGTTGTCAACTACTATGTTTAAGTATAAAAGATGTAAAAACAATAAATGCAAATTTCAAAAGCACGTGATCTTGTAAAGACAATGATTAAAGGTATATAACTTACCAACGCATTTAAAGAACAAATTTAATAATTAATGTTTTTTAGCATTTCTGAATAAAAGAATATTTTAAGAATTTTTCGAACCATATTTACCATGCCTAATTGCTGAATTAGAAACTTCAAAAGGAAGGATACAGTAACCAATATCGCGATCGAATCAAGAGATGAATGACGATAAGAAATAATTCATTTTTCACTCCGTAGATTGTGATAATCAAGCGTGCAATCATCCGGTCCGTCTAAATTAAATTCTTCTTCATCTGAGGCAATTATATTACATTATCGATTGGTTTCAACTCATGGATATCCGCACAAACTCGAATGAAGATTCAATATTACATTTTATTGAGTTCTTCTGCAGTTTTCTATGTTATATGTACGGAATATATTCTGTGACTCGTTCAATAGTTGAAATTAACACTGATCTTTTATTTTCTCTAATTTTCTAAAGGGAAGTTTTTGTATTAAAGAAATGTCACGTAAAGATAATCTTATCCTCTTTTCCTTTTCAGCTTTGTTTGATATTCCTTTACAGCTTTTCCAATATTTCAAAAGTTTTTAAAAGCATTGTTAATTGCTTTAGTACTTCCACTCACTTTTTTTGTATTTCTTGTTGTAGACAACCTTCTTATTTAAAAGTTTTTACTTTCTCAATCACATCGACCCTCAATGAAGTTTTACCGTTAGCACAATGACGCTTAGATTGTCATGTTTCTAATTAAGACTTCCGACAGTATACGATACTCTATAGCAGGCAGTTCCAACCATTAGCTCCGCAGCTATTAGAGACATCTTCCCCGCTTAGGTTCTTCCCCCACTCTTAGACTTCATCGTTATAATGTATAGTAGTGGGAAGCTCCCACCACGAGAGCCGCGCGGCGCGCGCAGCACTCACCAACTCTACGGCTGTACGTAGTAGTGGGAAGAGATTCGATGGTGGGGACCATGCAGTTCTCGAAGGGGAATACGTTGGAACTCCCTGCTCTATAGTATAATATACATATATTGTACACGCCCACTTTCCTTTATCTGAAATTATTAAGGATTTTACAGAAACAGGACTTCAAAAGACTATTTTTGCTATATCTTACCTTCGGAAATTGATAAAGCCAAGAAATCAAAAATATTTACATTCCTAGATTTGCATATTGTTTAAATTTTAGTGAAATTTATTAAAGACAATCGCGAGTGTTTCATAGTACTCCGAGTACTGTAAGCTTGTAATTTTTAAAACGAATTTTCAAAACCCATGACGTCGATATTGCAGAACCTACATATGGTCCATTTAATTTAAAACTTCGCAGGCTTCTTTCGGAGATAAAAATCCAGAGTACAGCGGAGGTACGTTTTTCACCGAGTGTAATTTACGTTTTACAGTCGAAAAAAATAAACGATTTGTTAGTCAATACTTCAATTTACAGCTCCAGGCATATCTCCGGATATTTATTTTTTTTTTTAATCTCTGTTTGGATTCCAGATGATTCGATATAGATACTATCAAAAATTTATCAAATTATCTATTCGATGCAATCAACTACATACCTTACATATTTTATTTCATTTTAATCAGAAAATTAATAGAATTTTGTAGTAAATATAATTTATAATTCTTGAAACAAATAAATATACAAAAAAATGATTCATTAGTGTTCATAAAAAAAATCTAAGAACAGACACCTTCCGTCCCGTTTGAACGAATGTACCCCCTTCAATCTGAGAATTATGTTATTGATAGAAATTATTAACGAATGCGTTTTTATTATGATCTTTTTGGGTTTGGTAAACAGACCATCGCTATTCTTTGTTTATTATTAAATCTCCGACGGGCGTGTCTTCTTCGAAAGACATAGCTATGTTATATTTTATGTGATATTTCAATTTACATGTTAGATAGTTACGAAATACTTATTTAAACGTGTTAAATCTACATTAGGGAAGCCATAAATATTTTTATTTTTGTAATGTATGATACACGGTGGTTTTTCTAAAAACTACCTACAGTGTGTTCGCGACAAGTAATACAGGCGGGAATGAGGTGATTCTAATTGCAAAAAGAAGAAAGCGAATGACATCTTTTTTGTCGACGTCCCGTTTTTTGAAAAAAAATACGAGATTGAATGTTCGACAGATTTAGGGTCTCTGCACACCCATCCGGGACGGGCCCCGGAGAGTTTTTTTTTACATAGCTTTGGTATAGGGAGGGCTCTCCGAGATTTCTGATCTGGTGTGGTTCCGATTCTTTCCTCACGCGACCTAAGGGCCATAATTCTTGCATTTTGGAGCGCGCGTTGACAGTTCTCTCTGTGCATGGCACAAAAAAAATGTTTTCAGGGGATCCACAGCTCCTTAAAGTAAATTATCTAAACTAACTAGCTAAATCCCGGTCCGGCCCGTCCCGGATGGGTGTGCAGAGACCCTTAAACGTCCTAGCATTCACGAGCAGTAGAATTAATTGGTCATGGTCAGCCGCGTTAGGATGCGCTCACAGTGGACCCGAGATCGGTCGATTCGGCCGACATCAGACACATCTTCTAGGGTCGGCCAATGTGGGAATTTCGCGTCTCTTTCTTTTCCATACGCTGTACTTCTTTGCGTCCGAAACGTTCCTCATTCATTATACAAGTAAATATCAACGGAATTATATCGTATTTGGTATCATTTTCATCAGAAAAATGCCTCAAATATGACGGTGAAAGTACCATAAAAAATTAATGAAAAATAAAGAAGTTTTATTATTGGATTACTAGTGGTCTCACACCGATATACCCGACCGCATAATTACACTCCTCGGCGACCGAGGCCCTCGAACGTCACTGACCTTTCTCTCAGTTCGACAGGGCATCACAGAGTGTAGATAGTTATTATTCAGTGCGGTGAGTACATTTCTTTAAATTAAATAAAAAATAGAGTACCACTGCTCTTTTTTGGTTTAGAACTGGACGTAAATATAAACGTTATAATTCAATAAAGAGTGCGACTTTCTGCGACTTTCCTAAAAGCGCGAAAGAAACGATTTCTTCAGATCCATATTTATTAAGTTTAAGATTTTTAAAACCAAGAAAATTAAAACAATATCCGAATTATGTCTTTCAGTTTTTTCAATAACTAGAGATGATCAATGAAATTATAATTAAAATAAACGATAATTAAAAATAATGTTAGCTTGTTTATCCCTTCTCCATTAATTTATATTTCCATGTTTCCATATATTTTATTTTACATTACAAATCACAAAATATCATAATTTCTACTGTAGAAACATGTACGCGGTCGACGCGTCTGACAAAAAACAAAATGATTTGATTTTCTTCCGGCCGTCGTCCGACGTCGGGGCCCCATGGGGTTTGTCCATTGAAACCCTTCTCGAGGCATTTGAAATGGTCCGGCTGCGAGCTTTGACCGATTTGTCTGACGCCGGATCCACTGTGAGCACGTTTTCCGGCGAAATCGGCCGTACGGACACCAGCACATGTGTCCCGAGGCCCTTGAAACGCTCGTGCGTGTTTGTTGAGGTCGGACGTCGGACGAAGTCGGGTCCACTGTGAGCGTACCCTTAGTCGATTCGTATTCAACTGCATGCGTAACCGCAGAATTTACAAATTACATTTTCACGAAAACGGAGTGTCGACCGAACAAATATTATTCGTTTCTTTTTACTCATTTTTACAAATAAATGTACCTCGTATGCATTTGTACCACCCGTGCTAAGACATCTTGTATATCTCCTTCAGCCGCGATACCATAAAAATTGTGTACAGGATGATATTAATAGATGAACATACAATGCATGATCTTATTAGATACATTTGCACAAATTGACAAGTTTACATTTAAATAATCAGTTTTTAAATGAAATATTAGGTATGTTGAATTCTGATTAATATTTCTGTAGTATTGACATCTGCAAAATGCAAATACACACTCAACAATCCTGTAGACAATATTACTGTGGCTCTAATAATTTGAGCACCCATTGTAAATTTATATCAGAAACACTTGCGTAATACAATTGATATTGAGAAGTAATCAGAATAATATAACCTTAAAGTGATTTTTCATATTGGAATTCATATTGAAATGCATTTAAAAATAATAATAATATGAGCTTAAATTCATATTTGGGTGACGGAATTATTTCTCGAAACTTCAAGAAATTATTTCTGAGACAATAGTAATCTAAAATAGTAATTTAGTAATATTGTAACATCGTGAATCTTAACTTCACAATACTAATTTACTTAACCCCTTGCCGTACGGTTTTCTCCACGTCTGCAATAATTAGAACTCCTTAAGCTTTAACAATTTACTATAAGGAAAAGGAAATTTATATTCATTCTATACTTATAGTTGCTTTAATTCTTAAATATTGGTTATACAAGGATAGAATTTTATTTCATCCTTTAGGAAGAAACCTCATAAATTCCTTTAAAGATAGGCATAACATTCATATTTAGTAGATTTTACGTGAAGTGTTCATCATAAGTAGACAGCGGATCTTTATGCAAAATAAAAATTTTCTACCGAAATTATAACAAACTGGAATGAAATAGAAATTGATTTTCTTTAATATGTTTAATAGATTGAAAATAACGTAATAGTATTTTCACGTTCGTCTACATTTTTTACTGTTTTAAGTTACACCTAACAATTTTTGTTATAAATGCATAAAATCCGCTGTCTAATCATAAGTCTGGCTTGTTACGGTTAAGGTATTAAATAAATTGTTCGGAGTAGACGATCAACGTGTTAACCCTTAGATTGTTGAGTTCGTGTCCATTTTAACCCAAAACTTGTCATTTAATTACTGAATTTCCAGCTCTTAAATTGAATGAATGAAATATTACATTGGGAACAGTAGAAAGACTAAAAACTACAAAAAATGCCTTAAAAAATATGTTGAAAAAAGTTGATAAATGGAACTGTGAATGATTCTAAGCAACATCAACGTTATAGATGTGAGAAAGGTCTGTCGTCTGAAGGTTAAATCTGTAACTGCAAAGAAAAACGCCGCATGTCACAATTTCAAAAAACTTAAGTTTATTCATTAATTAAGCTTTGGAAAATAGGATTTACGTATTAACCAGATAGAAAGTCACGAAAACAAAAACTGTAGACTCAAAAGAATAATGCAATTTAACCAGTGTTCAATGTTCAGTTCACATGCATTATTAACTCTCCATCGGGTGCGTCTCGGATCCTCCTGGCATCGGTGTGCCAAATGGCCATAGAATCCATACTAACCCATTTTAAACAAAACCAAAAGATGGGTCACCTTTTATTGATGTACTTGAAGGAAAAATTACAAAAACGTTTTTTAAAAGTGATCTTAAACCGAAATTATTAGACAGCGAAAATCAGCGAAAGATCTTCAGAAGGGTACCGGAAAATGTTTACCCTGTGCCACTCAGATCGGCCGCGCCCGATGGAGGGTTAATCTCATTAATTGTACAAATATGCAATATTGTGCAAAGCGAAAGAAAGCTCACTCATATTAAAAAAAAGAAAACAGAGAATCTTTATAAGTACGAAGAATTAGTGATCAGAACTTTAAACAACAATATCTCTAAAGTGAAAACATGTGACATGCGACGTTTTTCGTTACAAACACAGAAATATGAAGTGCATTTCGAACAAGTTGCAGAGGAAATATATTCTTTAATTTAAACGACTAACCTCTGGGCGGGTGTAGAGGGATAGCAGTATCCTCGGCGAGCTCATCGTCGCATCGCCGCCCCGGCGGCAGCAACCGGGTCACCCCCGATTATTGCACCTGTCGACCTCGTGCCTGCCGTGCGCAACACCTGCAGGGTGAATGATCGAACGTTAGAGGATTCTGTCGACGACCGTCGTGACACCAACAGAGAGGACGACCGCTCGTCTACCAGCTCGCGATGCGCTCCTTCATGGTCCATTCTGAAAATCAAACGATATTTTCTTCATTCAATTATCGGTTGCAAATCATGAAACTTATTCCAGTCAGGGGTAAAAGGATAGGATACTTTAAATTTCTTTAATGTAAAATCTTCTTCCAAGTTTCTTCCATGTAAAATCAGAAGAAAATGTACGTTCTAGTAAATCAATTATATTATACACGTAGCTGTAAATATCTGTACGGTAGTATTCGTTTCTAAGAAATGTCACGAAGACAGACGCAAACATTGCAGTCCTCAAGTGGAATAAAATAATAGGATATGCTTCTTATTCTTCCCTTTTCAGTTGTAAATCTGCACAGGAAATGTTAACATTACATGTCGTGGAAAATTTCCACTACATAGTATTTAATATAAATAGTTCAGTTTGTTTAGAAACTGTTTCATGAAAAGTTTTCTATTTTCAAAATTGTTAGTTTTAAATTAAAGTAGATACGTAATCAGTAAATTTCTTAAAAATCTAGATCATTCTGATACAGAGAGGAGTTTTGGATGTCCTGCATTAACATTATGTACGTCAAAAGCGTGCAATTTTAAGTATAGCATCGAATTAGAAAATTTCCGTTAGGGAAATTGCCGAACATGCTGGTTTTAAAACACACATAAAAAATGTACGACAAGTACTACGGAAGTGTAAGCATTTAAAACGAAGAAAATTTCTGAGTTAACCCATATTAGCGGGACGGCACAAAAGTGTTCGATTGCCATTCGCAATCATTTGTTCTACTCATTCTTCTTATACATGCATAAAATTCGCAGTGTAATATATAAGGTAAAAATGACTCCATAATATTTTTTAAACCATCACAATATTAAAACATTGATGAATTGGGACATTTGCGATACCTGCCGTATGCGTATATGCAAATATTCGGCAATTAAGATAGCGATAATTAATCTATTCAAAATTCAATTATGTCAACAATAACGGGACTCTATCGAATTCACCACTCAGAAATTTTGCTAAAATCTCTGTGGATCGAATATTTACGACGGAATTAACCACGATCGGATGTTTTGCAGGAAGAGTTTTCCCTCTGTAATGTAGTCTATGATCAAATTACTAAAGCAAGATCAATCTCCTCGCTTCCGTCCGTATCTATTCCACTGAAATCCACAACATCATTATCAATTTCCTCTTTCTTGGTTCCCGTAATGATCAAAGGATGGCGTTTAATGACGTGCCTCTTTGATACATCAAAGGACTCTGCAATCCTCGTGTCTCGTTCGTAGAACACTGGGAATTTAATGTTCGGACAGCCCTGAATTGCTGATTATGAATTGTAGGCCTCGCAACACCTCACGATCATTTCATTCCGCAAATGTTAGGGTTCCGTCGTTCCTTGTATTTGAAATTTCCGTATAAGTATACGGCCAGCCAAGTATCGTAGGTTGCCTGACAGCCGACTGCTCAACGCAAGGAAAAAACAAATATTTACTACTTTTGAATGTCTACCGACAGGAAGCTGATTACAGGGTATCAGTTAACTGAATTTCTTCCCCGGCGAATGTATACAAACTGTCGGCCGACCTAGCACGAAGAGCAAGTTTTTTTCTATTGAACAATTTCAAACAATTATAATAATACAGCCCGTTATAAAGCCATGCGACATATGTATCTATGGATGCAAAGAAAACGCCGCATGGCACAGTTTCCAAAAATTTAAGTGTATGCATTAATTGAACTTTAAAATATAGATTTATATTATAAAAAGAAAACAAGGAAACATTACTAGTACGAAGAATTAGTGATCAGAACTTTAAACGACAATATATCGAAAGTGAAAACATGTGACATACGTCGTTTTTGCTTACAACGACAGATATAAGAACCGGAATAAAAACTATATTTGTTGAGACGTGCTTATTGTATGGCCGGCACGAATTTTGGTTTGGGTCTACGCTACGGTCGATGTTGGACAGTGCCATTTTCGAAGAGTCTTTCTAGTGTCTCTTTGACGAAGTTATTGTTTCATGACTCGAGTACGGCTGGAAAGTATCAGCTGACTCTTGGGAAAGTCAACCACGTACCTATAGTAATGAGCGTAAAGTAGATATATGGGTGAGAGGGGTCCTGACACGAGCGGGAGGGATGGTACACTGCGGCCATATTGAGTGGCAAAACTAGTGTTGCCATCTATATAACGTTGCGGGAACATTGATATGATTTGATTCTAAAAAATGAATGTATAACAAGTGTATTTGTATATATATATATATATATATATATATATATATATATATATATATATATCTGTATATACATATGAAATATTAAAATTTAGTATACTTTGCTTAGTTATTGTAGCACTCCTTTTCTTGCCCATCCTCAAAATAAAGAATGAGTGTGAATTATATTATATTTTAAGTACATATTATAAAGCAAAGTACAATAATAATACAATAAAATATTTTATTTGGCAGAGACAATTAAAGAATACCAACATTTGTTGCTAGGATAAGGAAAACTGCCAAAACCTTGCCAGTATTCACAACACAAAAATTACATTGTATTATTAAAAAATAGTTTATAACTAAAACAAAACTTACGTTAATAATAAATACATAAAACAAAACAAAATATTGCACATTTGGCTGTCTTCCCTCAAAAATAAAAATAAAATAAATAAACAGTAAAAATGAACAAATCCGTGGCGGGTGTTACACTAGTATTTAAAGTTGCCTACAGAGCGCACCACAGGCAACTCTATAGGCAACTATAAATACTAGTGTAACCCACGCCACGGATTTGTTTATTTTTACTGTTTATTTATTTTATTTTTATTTTTCAGAGAAGACAGCCAAATGTGCAATATTTTGTTTTGTTTTATGTATTTATTATTAACGTAAGTTTTGTTTTAGTTATAAACTATTTTCTAATAATACAATGTAATTTTTGTGTTGTGAATACTGGTAAGCTTTTGGCAGCTTTCCTTATCCTAGCAACAAATGTTGGTATTCTTTAATTGTTTCTGCCAAATTAAATATTTTATTGTTTTATTGTGTTTGCCACACAAGATGGCCGACAAGTTGAAACCCCTTCTGTCTTTTGGTTTACCCCCGCAAAATTAGACTCATTTAAAAAATACCATTTGTAGATCACCGTAAATTATATACATGCGCAAAGTTTAATCGAAATCGGTTAATGTTGCTGTGAGCTACAAACATTACAAGATGAGAGCTTAAGCGTGAAAGCAGCAGATTTCCGGCGATTTCAGAGAATTTCGCTCATATGTGATCACTTTTAAATGTTTGTAACTCATAACAACGTTAACCGATTTCGAAGTAACTTTCCGCATGTATATAACTTACGGAAATCTACAAATGGAATTTTTTAAATTTTCATTACAGACACAGATAAAAAATTTAAAAATCGTGTCCTTTACTTTTTTCGTCACAATTCCGACCAATAGCAATTTTTATAAATAATTATTTACACATTACCTAGTAAACTAATCCTTCTAAAATATCAAAAAAGCTAAAGTCGTTTAGTTTAATTACAACAAAGTTATTGTATTGTAAAGAGTGTTCGAATATTAATTCCGGCCACCGTACATACTTCTCGAGACTCGAAATAAGCTTTTACAACTTTTGAGATGTGTTCATTAGAATTGTCCTGTTGAGGGATGTATTTCTGTTTCGCTGTACGTTATGCATGTTTTGTTAATTGCTCGTTTATGATGCTAGCATACATTTTGCCTCAAAATAAATATCGTCTGCACTGTTTACAAAGTTCTGAAACCAAATAAAAATTTGTTTCGTCACTTAAACATTTTCATAAATTGATGATAATGTACCGATACTCTTAAATCCCATTTATCGTTCAACTGTGTACATTTCACCTACGCACATTTGTCATAAATACATAAAATCCACATAATACAAAAATAATTGCTTATATGGCTCCTGTTTTTTGCAATTCAATTCATGCAGACAATTTTTATTTTCCAGATAGATCCGCAGTTTAATAATAACAAGTCCAGTGCAGAATGTTTCGAGCAACTACAGAATTTTAGAAATAACTGGTACAGGGCCGCAAAAAAGGAATGCAGAGTACAGTTTGCAAAAGTTGTACGTGGTGCAAGGTGTAGAGCATAATGAGCTTGAAACGCGTTGAGTTCGAGCCTACTTGTAATAAGCGAGAAGCCTTTGAACAAGAGGCCGTGTTTCGCGTTAATGATTTGAGATATAACGGCCTGCTCATGAAGGGTGTAGTGTATATCAAATATATTAAAATAATGAAGATCAAAGAAAATGTCCAGTCAAAATAAGGAAGTTTGCAACAACACAATATCACCAAGATACCTAGTGTTCCATCTATAAAGGAACTTTATAAATTTTTTCATAATATTAAAGTAAATTACAAGGGTTTTAAATGTTAACCCTTCACTGGCCACAAGGGTCGCATCATGGCGCACATAAGCTCTAGACACCTGTGTACTTGACCGGCCATTTAATCACTTTTTTAATCACCATGCAACACTGAACTAACCTGGCTACTGTTTTAAGGGATTTAAAAACTAGAATTACCGGCTGGCTGAACAAGAAAATTGAATTATAGTACATACAATTTATGATTTTAAAAGTGTCTCGACTCTTAAATCACTGGAAGTCGTCAAACATACTTAGGATAATTAAAAAAAACTTATTAGCCCTTAAAAATTCTCGTGAAAAATTATTCCAAGCAAATAGTGTCTCGTATTTAACAATTTCCAAATTGTATGCGCTTATTATAAAAATGAGTATGTAAAGTATACTATAAACATCAAAGCATCAGCAAATCTATAATAACTAAATATCAGAAAATTCAAAGATTCTGTTATGTTATTTCCAATCCATTAAAACTATTAACATAGAAAATACATTTTTATTTAAGCCCTGCTTGTTGTAATAGAGATAGAACATTTTTATTTTACATACAAATCCGCAGCCGAAAATATCTACACAAAAAATTAACATTACCAGTCATTACGTTATTTAATATTTAAATCAACTTCGTATACAGTGAAATTTCATTCAAGATAGATTTTAAGGGATAAAACAATATTTTACACTCGGAAGGTTATACTCGATATAATAACAGAAATTGAAATTCATCAAATTAAAGGCCAAACTTTTAAAATTTCACATTATGTTTTATTTTTCATTCACATGTTTCATATTATCAAAATATCACTACAAATAATTTATTGTTTAGGAAAATGTTTTCTTTCTTGTGAAAATTAATAGAGATTGATAACGACTTATCAAAATTTTAATTTTTTCTACGGAAGTGACAATATACATTAGACTATTAAAATAACCTAAACATTTTCATTGTCTTTCTTTGACAATAACCGTACCACGGCCGGTTAACTGACCGGTTTCACATTTTGTCATTTATGATTATCGAAATTACAAAGATATTTCCATTAGAAATTATTAAATAAATTTGTTTATTCAATTACGTGCTGTTATGAAAATTGCGAGAAATCTAACTAAATTCAGTATTGTAATTTTTACAACACAACTTATACCAGTTACATTTTGTGCTCGGTACGGTTAGTGTTAAACAAAAAATACATAGTGGAATATCGATTCTCAACATGTTCACGCGAGACTGAGAAGAGAATTTTTCGAGAATATTAAACAATATGTAAAGTATAATGAGTTTAGTTTGCGACCCCACGGTGTTTTTTATCCTGAAGGATGAAGGAGTGTCATTCTAGAATGAAACGGGCGAATACCATTTCCAGAATGATTTGATAAATGGAAAAGCGATCGACTCCGGACTTATCCTTCTTCTATTTGTTTTCTCACATTCTGAAAGGGCTACGCCCAGGTGAGGCAGAGGAAATTTACGATTTCTTTGCTCAAGGTCGTCGGCGGAAATTAAACGGCCCGACATAGTGTCTGTCACCCTTAACCCATGACCTCAAACAACGCCTTGCGTCAGTCGACAGAGATATACGAGCGTTGACGTATATTTATGATATTCTTGTTAAGTTGTGTCCCATTTTGAAACACACTGCTTAAGTCACGAGAGGTAACAACCATCTTTGCGACACTATGACGAAACTCTAAACACATTGGCCGTATAAACTGTTTCTGACAAAGACATAGCGTGCTTCAGACTTCTGTGGTTTCTTCCAAACTTTTTCTCTCCTCGATGAGTAAATGCGTTCATGTAAAAGAACTTTAACAACAATTTTGTGGAAAGTTTCTTTCACAAAAGTCTACCGATCCAAAGATCTAAATACACCCCTAGGAAGGATGACCATTAATTTTTTATACACCTTGTACATACAGTGACTCGCATAAATATTCACACTTAAAAAGACGCTAACATTTTTAATATTGTACTTTACGACTGGGGTTTTTTTAGTAGTTAAAATAATTAGTTTACTAAATGACGTGGAAGAAATTTTGAAAAAATTGAAATTGGTCAGAATTGCAGAGACAATACTAAAAGTTGTTTTTCAAACTTTTCTATGTAGAACCATATTGAGCATTTAAAAAATACGTTTTCTAGAACTGTGTCAATTATACATATTCTGAAAATTTCATCAAGATCGGTCGATACGGAAAAAATCGACAAGCATTGAAAGATGTAAGAATCCTTAGATTTATTACACTTAGAGGCCGAAAATCACGAGAAAACTGGAATTTTTACCAACTTCAAACACATTTGATGAAATTTTCAGGATATGTATAATTGACACAGATTTAAAAAACGTGGTTTTTAAATCTTCAATATTGGTCCACATAAAAAGTTGCAGATTACAACATGTAATATTTTCTCTGTAATTCTGTAAATGATTGTTCTAAAATCTCAAAAACTTTGTTCTCTTTGTTACACAAATTAAAGAGAACTCGAAGTCTTTTTCTTGAGGCTATCATTCCTTTGTGCAGAATTCCAATATATTCTCCTGACATAGAATAATTTGTGTAACATACACAGATACGGATATATAATTGTAAGAAGTGAATTAAATGGTCTAAAAATATATTCATTTGCTCAAAATGTAAATGAACCTTTATTGGAGCACAATTCACTATTATAAGATCGATACATGTCAATTCAGTAGAAATATTAATTATTTCCTAATGATACATACTAGATCATTTTGCTTGAGTAATAGCACATTGTGTGTTTTTAAAATAATAACTATTGTCGGTCGCGCTACTTACTTTATATTCTCTTTCTTCTCTTCGAAACAGTAAATTCGACATTATATGCTACCGTATGCAGTATTTCATCCATAATCGTCGCCACCACGGGTCAGGCCGGCGACAATTATTGTTTAGATAATACTGTTCTTTGACTTGTGCCGAACGTAGAAAAGGACAACGAAGCTCGAGGGCCTCGGTCGCCGAGAAGTGTAACATAATACGGGTCGAGTATGACGGTGTGAAAAGAACAACTATCCCAGTGACAAAACTTCTTTATTTTTTATTATTTTTTGATGGAACTTTCACCAACATATTTGTGGCATTTTTCTAATGAAAATTATACCAAATAAGATATAATTCCGATGGTATTTGCTTGAGTAATAGACGGTGAAAGTTTCGGAAAATTATTGTAAATATGATCCGAATTATATAGTGTTTGTTATTATTTTAATCAGAAAAGTGCCACAAGTATATTGAAGATAGTCTCATAAAAAAATAATTAATAATAAAGAAGTTTTTTATTGGCATTACACTGGGAGGAAACGTAGGCCTTTGAACTGAGCCGCCGTCTGCGACTCTCCGCGTCTCTTTCTTTCCTATGCGCTGTCCTTCCTTGCGGCCAAAACTTTCATTGTCCATTACTCAAGTAAATACCATCGGAATTATATCCTATTTGGTGTTATTTTCATTAGAAAAATGCCACGAATATGTTGGTGAAAGTTCCATAAAAAAATAATAAAAAATAAAGAAGTTTTGTCATTGGATTAGTAGTGGTCTCACCGGTATACTGGACTCGTGTTATGTTACACTTCTCGGCGACCGAGGCCTCTCGAGCTTCACGGTCCTTCACGCGCCGCGAAAGGAGGGATTGTTCTGCGACAATTACCGTTCAGAATTTCACGACAATTAACGATGAAACACTGTGTTAGGCACATACATCATTTCATATTACGATCACTATGAGCCGAATGTAACGAACAAGAACGACTGTAAAAATAAACCGTAACATTTAAATTTCTATAAAAGCATTGCAAATAGACAAAATATGTGTATATACATCCCATATATGTGACTTGAAATTCACTTCGACTTGTAAATTTTTAAAAATATGTGGAAGCATGTGCTGCCTAATTATAAATTTACTATTCTCTTGAAGTATAAGTTTAATTTAAAATAATTTAAAAAACTTTTACACTTGATAGATTAGTGACAAAATAGCTGAGACATCATCATGTTGTTTTTGTGTTAGCAAACGCAGGAGATTCAACTTAGAATTTTATTTAAGACACCGAAGGTACAATAACAAGCGTTATCTATCAAAGAGTGTCTCGTGCGGTCTTTAGACTAGTATCGTGGAACCAGGATTATGGCTAAATGAATTGCTGGCAGACTGTGGTGCAGTTTCGCAGAATTTATCGCAGCATGGCCACCGCAAGCATAACTTTTAATCGATGGAAAATCTCGACCATCCAGCGACATCTGTGGCCGCAAACTGCCATAAACGCCCCCGCAGCTGTCACCACAAGCTTCCAACGGCGCCAGATTACATGATGAATAACATTAATAATAATAATAATAATATCCCCAACAACACTAACAATAATAAACAATCTCTCCGCGACCGATATGCATATCGACATGAATATTCAGAGAATATTTGTAGACGGCATTGAATAGAACTCATTGAATTAACATTCATGTCGACAATTTGAATTTCCCCACCGTTTCGAATTTACTGTACGCTGTGTGTTTCATGTACGTATATGATCGACCACGAACACGTTAATATCTTCGATATTGATGATTACACTGCGGATTTTTACGTGAAATAAAAATTGCCTACATTTGTTGCGAAAAGAAAGGAATTTGTTTCTTTAATCATTTTAGTAGATCAAACATAATACTAGCCCTGGCAGGAAATATTTAATCAAAATCGTGATTGTTAAACGAATATTTGGACATATATTGAATATAGATAATTGTGTAGTATATACAGAGTGAGTCACCGAAAATTTTGACCTAAAATATCATTTTTGTTTTTAGCGATACGGGAAAATATATAAGAATGGAAATGTTTGACTCGAAGGGGCAATTAGTGCGATAGAAGAGATATTTTTTCTCATGGTCGTAGTGTCCGAAATTTGGAGGTCATTGATGAGTTTTTAAATGGGACAATGCATTTTGATTGGTATACTGTTATAGCTAAAGGAAATACAAATTCAACAATGTGTAATATGTTGACCTCCAAATGTCCTTCGGACGTGTCATTCTCCAAATGTTTCAGAGTAAACATGAATGTAATCTTACTTGAATACGGTAAGCTTGAATATCGTATTCGTGTGTTAAGTTGTTTTTTGAAAAATATATCTTCTGAAGGTCATTTGAACTTCTTTGAACTTCTTTCATTAACCATAAGATTATGCCAATTAAAATATATCATCCTATTAAAAAAAAACAACAACGGTGACCTTGAAACTTTGGAAAATATAACCTTGAAAAAATTTTTTCTATTAAAATAATTGCCACTTTAAGTCGAATTTTTTCTTTCTCGTACATTTCCTCGTACTACTAAAAACAACGGAGATATTTTAGGTGATTCACCCTGTATATGCAAATTAGTCAAATATGGTACAAAAGGTAATGATATTTACGAATAATATTAATAAAAATACGAATTAGATTTCTTTTTAGCAGATATAATATAAGTGTCTACTATTATGAGCAAATTATAAAGAATTTTAAATGGCGTAACATAGCAACATAACACTTTCTTAACATTTCTAACGATGATGATAACAAAAGTCATTGCCACAAAAATGTTCTGAATGTCAGGCGGTTAAACCCTCCCTTAAATCAATGTCAAATTTGTTCATCCTGTACAATATGAAAACAGAAACATATTAATTCTTATATAACTATTTTCATTAGATATGACAGGTTTTATCATTGCAATTACTTTTATCATTAAGGAAAATATTTTCTACATTTAAGATATGAATAATTACAAGGATAGGCACATCATTTTTCTGATGGATTCATTTTTGCGAGGTTTAATACATCGATACTGTTCAATTCTTTCGGTCCTTCTACTGTTACAAACAGCAGCTACTCATTTTTCATAAGATTCTTGAAACGACATTACGCAAGCTCTTGAAAAAATTAAATTAACATGTTCGACACCAACATTGCCCTCGATAGTAAAATATAAAAACAAATATTGTCATAGACAACTTACAAATTCTCTGAATATCATACTGCGCATTATTATTTTGAATAACGACACGAATAAAATTAATTTAATGTTCCTTATTTAAGATGCAAAATCATGATCGTTACACGTGTAGGTATAATGCTGAAGTGAACTACCTACCGACAATTATTTAATACATTTTAGAACCCTGTGAAAGTTTTCAATAGCAATGACAATTTTAATCGTGAACCAAAAAGGTATTTACTGTAACATAGTCGAATCATTTCTTTTGGGATTATTACTTAACAGAATATTTTAGAGCTTCTTTTGTTAAATATACATATAGAAGTTAGTTCTCATCACTGAATTTAATAACCTTGAAATATATTGTCAAGGTCATCATTCTGAACAGCATTTATCTATACGTGTTTGTAAATATTTTTTAGGTCCACTACAGCGAGATCCGCCATTTTAAACGAATTTTGGTTAGGTCTTGCTTAGGTTTTCTAGGGAATACTGAAACACGTGTTCAGTCAATTAAACAGGGCAGAATCGGTGATGAGGACCAACTTCTATATAACTACCTTTCTTTTTGATAGAATATACTCATTGAAAATCCTATTAATAGTCTTTCTGTAGGTAAAGTGTTAAGAAAAATTTCATTTGTCCTATTTTGTTTGGCCAGTAGAACAATTGGCTATGCACTTAAATGAATTTCTGTAAATTCTTCTCTTTATTTAATTCCCTTTTAGAATTGCGGACCACGGCACACTAGATTTATAGGAAACCTGTAGCGGATCAGTACGAATGCCAATTGCCCTGTGGCTCTGTTCAATGGTTGCCAATTCGTCTTGTATGAAATCTGGATGAAAATTGATGCTGAAACGAAGCCGTCACGTCACCGTCACGAAGTACAGAGCTATGGTTTTAATTGAATTGGGACGTTCGCACTTGATAACATGACAAGACATCCGCTGTGATGGATGCAATCGAATAAACTGCGTCAGATGCATCGACGGGAAGATACATGTCAGCGTTGCCAGGCCGATCAAAATGGAGACATAACCAATAAATCGCAGTGCCTTTGTTTCAGATGTTTTGCACCGAAAACGTGACGTTCATATCATACCTACTAATTACATTAATTTTCATCGTCATTGTATTATCAGCATTTTTATTAATTCTAGGCTCATTTTAATTCTTGAAGACTCTAATTTCAAACACCATTATTCTTTATCTTCTAAGAAATTTGTTGATGATGTACCGAATGGGAAACTGAAGATCCATTTTTCACACCCGGTTTTCACACGCTTCAACTTGTGGCATTTTCGAAAGAAACCGTGCTTCAGTTTTCCACCTGACACATTATACAAAATTACCTTGGCAAAAACTGACTCTGAACAACCTGACACTGACCTTGACAAACTGAACAAAACTATTATAATTTACTGATTCGCCGCATTTCAAGAACCAAAATAGATATTAACCCGGCGTTAGTTAGGTGGGGTCTCACAGACCCCAGGGATTTTAGATTTATTGTAACATTGTAACAACGCGTGACAGCGAGTCGGACCTGAGTGTACCTTCCCCTTCCGTAATCTACTACTCGACGTCATTGACGACAGGTTGTTCCGCGCAAGCACATTTAGTGTGCATACGTGTAAAGTGTGTTGGGGTCCCGACTGTGCAATTACAGAAAATGAAAACTCGGAATCTGAAGACTAAATGTTTATTATCGTATTAGCTACTTATAATGTATATGTCCCATCTGTAAACCAATGCCAAAGTGCCTAACAAATACTGATATATATAGTTCGTTAATTGTTAAAGTTAGGAGGAGTCTATTTTCGTTGAGAAATAAAGATGTTTCATTAGTTGAGTATTTTTGAATAATAAAAATTGAATTTCGTGGATCTGCGTTTTTACTCTGAAAAATTACAAGACTCTTAAGCAATACCTAATCTTATATTCATGAAAAAGGTATTTATTTCTATAATAAAATATATTATTTCGGTGGGTCTGTGAAACCTCACCTTATCACTATCGATACATTTTTCCACCTTACCAAAGCCGGGTTAAAACAGTTTGCAAGTAATGTTCTTGACCGTTTGTCAATCTTTGACATTTATATTAGAGAAGTCGGCAAGGCACAATGTGCATTAACTATGAAAAATGAAAATTTAACACCCTTGACAATGGGCTCTCTGTTGGATTACATTAGAGAAAGCATAATGAGTGTACACAGACCCGACATAGTCTTCTGCGGCACCATTAATATTATGAGAGTTAAAACTAATATTAGTATCCGTCGGCCGTCACAAGCCATGCAACTTTTGTGGAGACCATTTTTATGAAAAGAAACATTTCAGCTCCTAAAGTTAGGTAAAGCAGCCCGTGTACAGGGTGTATAAAAAGTAATGTTCATCCGTCCTTGGGGCGAGTCTACACCTCTGGATCGGTGGACATTTGTAAGAGAAACTTGTTGCAAAATTGTTTATAACAAAGAAAAATGTTGTTAATTTTTTTTTACATCAACGCCTTCTACTCATCGAGAAGAGAAAAAGTTTGAAAGGAGCCATATGTCGCAAACAAATAGTTATTGAGATATAAGCTGTTAAAGTTTTTGCAAAATTTGATTGTGTGGAGTTATACGTATAGACAAAAGCCTGCTACTACAGTCCACCTGGCGGTATTCGATGAGACAGAACATGATCGTGTGCGTGCCTCCAGGCAAACGAAAAAAGAGACATTTGTCGCTAGGCCCGTACTATGTCAACGTCTCTCTGCCCATTCAGATTATATATTTGAATTTGCAAACTATCAAATAAAACCTTATACACATACATTGTTAATCATAAGAATATTTATCCTACATGATAAAATACTAATGTAAAGTATTCTTACAAATGTTTCATAATCTTCTATTCCTTCGGTGGATCCACAGGACACTACCATTTTCACGAATCCGTCTTAATAATTGTGCCTATCTTCCAGCTTCAGTGGCACCACCACTGTCTTTTATATCGTCTATTTAAGAATGTGAAGGAATCGAAAGCCTGTACTCACAAAAATCGATATTTCTAGATGATTCTCGAAAAATGAATATCTCCTTGCAAACGATTTCTTCTGTTTCAATCGGAGCAGAGTTTTCGCGCGGGAATCGCAAAGAACGCAGAAATCTTTTGATCGTGGTATGTGTAATTCCTAGTTGGCTATCACCATTTCTAAAAGTGTGTTGTGTTTAGTGATTGTGTAAAAGTGTGGGGTTTTTTGTTCGAAAGTAGTATTATAAAAATAGACGATATAAAAGACGTTGGTGGTGCCCATATCGAAGCTGGAAGACAGGCACAATTTCATAATTGTAAGAAGTATTAGAAAAAGTATTCGTGAAAATGGTTGTGTCCTGTAGATCCGCCGAAGGAGTAGAAGATTATGAAACATTTGTAAGTATACATTACATTAGTATTTTATCATGTAAGATTAATATTCTTATCTTTAACAATGTATATGTATACGGTTTTATTTCATAGTTTGCAAATTCAAATGTATAATCTCAATGGGCAGGGTGACGTTGACATGGTAGGGGCCTAGCGACGAATGTCTGGTAATCTCCACAACGTGTTTACAAACAAAAAATAAACAGATGCGGCCCGAAAATCCAGGAAATATCTTTGAAAATTGAAAGCTCAGCCTATCTATGTATGATCAGAGTTATGTACAGGAGTTAATTCTGCTTTATTTAGACAATACCACACCCACCCACCCAGTGTTTCACACGCACCCAGTGTTTCTAAAAAGAAAGTTTCCGTTATGAAATTAACATTACCGATAGTTTTTTGCAAATATCTCGAAAACTAAAAGCGACCCCCCTATATTAGAAAAGGAAAAAGTTGTTCAGAATGTGTTGCTCCATAACATATTAAAATTTCATCAAAATCGGAGTACGCAGACCTTTTCTATATAATTACCGAGTGCCTCTTTAAATTTCGTTTACCTCGAGGCACGCAAACAATCATGTTCTGTCACATCGATACCGTCAGGTGGACTGTAGTATAGCCCGCGCAACGAGAGTTGGCACAGAGAAACTTGTGGGTACCACGTGATGCTCCCACTACGCGCTACACGTCTTCCGCGATTGGCCGAATCGCTTGAGGAAGACAGCAAACGGGCGTATTGAGTGTGACTGTAACAGAGAGATGTGGTGACTATGAAGTAAGATGGTGGTGACGCTGAACGCCTATGTCGACCGTTCCCGCCAAAACGTAAGCGTAAGAGTGGGATCCACTGATCAGTGGTGGGATCCACAGCCTTGCGTCAAGAGTGGGGACTCGCCGTTTTCCCTGCACCCCACTGACGAGATTTTGTGCCAACTCTCGTTGCACGGACAATAGTAGGCTTTTGTCTATACGTATAACTCCACACAATCAAATTTCGCAAAAACTTTAACAGCTTATATCTCAATAACTATTTATTTGCGATATATGGCTTCTTTCACACTTTTTCTCTTCTCGATGAGTAGAAGGCGTTGATGTAAAAAAAACTTTAACAACATTTTTTTTTTGTTATAAACAAGTTTGCGGCAAGTTTCTCTTACAAATGTCTACCGATCCAAAGGTGTAGATTCACCCCTAGGACGGATGACCATTACTTTTTATACACCTTGTACACTTTTTATGTCGGAATTCGTCAATTGAAACACCACGACAGAACCTACTAGATCTGCGGCACATGTTTTCGTTAACATCACGGAACCAGTAAAACGCAGAGACACGTATCGCAGTTCCTTGTTCGTGATCACCGATATTTGCACCATTCCACTAGCTATAAATGTTCCGTAAAAAAAGCATTTCGTAAAATTGTCAAGCCGGTACATTACCATGACAAACGTCCTCGTAAAAGGAGCGATAGGGTCTACATTATTCAGAACGTTTCCTATAAAGAGCGAATCGATGCGTTCTATGAGAAACAGGATAGGGAATTTCGTTTCATCCTTCTTCGTCGATCAGCAGCGCTGTAAACGGTACCCTGAAAAGGAAGGTAATGAGCGGGGTAATTGGAATCTTTGTTTAATGAAACGGCCGCAAAATGAAATATCAGCCAAGTGTAACGTTAGTCAGAAAAGGGTGGAGCTCCAGCTTGTTCCGTTGAATGCGAGTTGCATTCGCCGGTATTATCTTTAGAAACGAGAAAAGAGAAACACTCAGAACGACGCTAAGTTCCGTTTCCCTGTTGCTTTTCGCTTCGACCTACTTCCCAAGTCGTAATTAACCACGAAATAATTAACCTTCAACTCGTCCACGGAGTTTATGGTATTGCAATTTCCAAGCGTTCGTGCACAATGTTTGTGCAAAAATGTGCGTTTTCGCTCTGCATCACTTTTCGGAAAGCTTTTGACAATTTTCTCTTACTGATCAGGGGTCGTGAGAGTTATGGAAGTCTTCAATAGGTTCTGTTCAAAATATGAACCGTGGAGCATTTTTAAAAAGCGTCGTTATATCATAAGTTTCGGCGAGAATAGGGACAAAAAGTTCTTGAGAGTAAAAGTTTTAGTTTCAATAGAATTTTTCTGTTACAAAAACAGATGTTCATTAATATTAAAAATGTTCTCAACCACTATAGCAAATATTGAGTGCAACTCAATAAATAGTATTAGAATAATATTAAATTATGCAGTTAATGCGACACAAAACTCTAAATAGAAAAAAATTCTTGTTCCAAATATCCACAAAAATCATGTGCTTTGTGGAGAAATTATTGATGTTTTATTTATGAACGAGTAGGGGTAAGATGCCAGAATTATAAAATCATCGGCAATATAATAAAGATGACAACTTCTGTGCTATATGTGAAGTCTATTATTATGATTATACTGTGCATTGTATGCATTTACAAAAGATGATGGATCAAATGCAAAACAGTTAACATGTTCAGAGAATTTAAAAAAACTGTTGTACTATTTCTGACTTATTAAAATGGTTGGGACAAGAAATAAATATCTATGTAACTCCTGCATCTTACAATCAATGCAGAAAATTTTAAATCAGCAGTGTAATTATGATAAACAACGACCTAGATGCGACTGAGTAAAACTTACTCGTAAAAAATGGCTCCATGAAAACTGCATAGAGATTGGAGACTGTTTACTTTGTAAGCAATAGTTATTTCTTGACAAATAATATCATGTTTCACTGATTAAGAAGATTTTTTGATACTACCTTACATAATTTAAAATACTGTTGATTTTCACCAATTTTACATTGTTAGTTCCCTACTCGTAAGATATCAGGTTTGAAGAGTTTTGTATTTTATTATTTCATTATTAAATTATAAGAGATAGATATCTGTAAATGATAGACAATAAACAGAATTAATCACACATTCATATAGTTTGATTTTTTTATCTGAACCTACTTATACCTACGAAATATCATGTTTCAAACGTTAACTGTGTCATATTACATCCAATTGCTACATTTCCGAGATGGGGTAGATGTACCACTTTAACGGTTTCCGTATCATTCACTGATATAACTAATAAAAAAAGAGGTCCACAAACGGAAGAACGTATCAGTGTAGTCCCAAATATACATACAATCAAAGCATTGTAAGAAATACAATGTTTGAAACACGGTAATTTAAAAAATTACTGCATTATCGCACAAGAACCTTTTACCCTAAGTACCATTTTTGGCTAGCCATCTTTCCTTTTGTGACCCCCTGTGAAATTAGTTCTTTCTGGGACACAATGTATATTCTTCAAGCGAATCCCATCTGGAACATTCCGAGTAGGCCCAAAAACCACAAGAGGTACACCGGAACCACATTTTACTGTCGTGACCAAATTGGTAGCAAATATTGTATTTATTTTCCATTTCGTCTATATCGCCATCATCGTTCTTAGAAAGATTTAATCTTTTAGTTTCTCTATTCCACCTTAATCTTTTTATAAGTTTCTTCTTTACTTTTTCTCTGATTTCTTCTTTTTCAATCATTGATCACCATTACCCGCAATGTACATAAATTGATAAAACTGAATATTTAACAAATAATAGATAAAAAATTTTCACATGAAATATGGATAAATTCTTTTGTATTTACAGTGCATTTATGTGTCAATCAAGTTAAACTGTAAAAGAAAGCTTCAAACGTAGTAATAATCTCTTATATACTGCACAGAAGATATTACATTTACCACACTGAAAACCAAATGAAGCTTATTTTTCTGTGCTGTTAGGCAATGGCTGAGTGGGAACCGTGTATAGTAAGTACGCGCGACAAACGTTTGTACATAGTAAGATGTAAACAAGAAAAATTAAAAACTTAAGACCTGTCATTTTGTAATAATAATACCGACTATCATTTCCCGCTGACCGCGGTGACCCCATTCTCCCCCTACCCTACCTTTGAAAAATGATGCGAAGTTGCCCGTTTCCGATGGGCGAACGTGCATGAGAACCGAACCCTTTCTTTTTATGAGTACTAATGCGACTCTTATTGAACTCGGTCCCGTCATCAGTCGAGACGACGACGATCGTTCAGCCGACTCTGAATGCGTCCGAAGACTCTTCCTGTCGAGTGTCGTCGTCGTCTCCTCGGCGATTACTTCCACTACGATGACTCAGGGAAAAAGGAAACGTGCTAACGAGCCCCGGTCAGCATTAATTGTAACATCCTCCTGGCGGTGGCGGACCACTTCCGTCGCACGATCTCCTCGGCTCTGAAACGAAGGAAGCTGCGAAGACGACCTCAACGCCCACGCGGCCTGTTGGCTAAAGGCCCTATCCTCCCGGTCCCGTTCTCCGACGTTCTGGCCCGACGTCTTTAACGCCGCTTTTAAAACTACGTTACACCGACAAAGGTACAAGCCGGGGAATCCGGTCCGTTGAAAATACGAGCTAGTTACCCCGTGGAGGAAACAAGACGAAGCACCGTGTTCATTTATTGCACCCTATTCCCACTCCCACGACCTGTTCCGCTTTTTTAAAAAATGAAACCTCTGTGCTGTAACGCAAACGTACGGTTTCCCAATATGTTTCGCTTCCCTTGTTTTCGAACCAATCATCCAATATTGTTATATAGTAATTGAACGTTCCGACACGATACAATGTTGCCGCTCGGATTGTGTCGATTAAATTATACTATTTCAGTTACAAAGCCTACTAACAATCCCAGCGACGTCCCTATTTCAAATCAGGTTCGTTCGTGACATACCATATTCCAAAGAGAGATTTTTCCAACCTGGTGGCTCCCCAGTTTTGCATTGAGTTCGTCCACGGAAACTATACCATTCATAGCGGATCCCTGATTTCGTATCAGGTTCGTCCGCATTCTACAGCTCCCTGATTTTGCATCAGGTAGGTTTATGAATTAAGCAACCTCCCTGCGGCTCAGCAATTTTATATTGGGTTCGTCCGTGTTGTTCTACAACTCCCTAACAGTTCCCCGGTTTCGTATTCGGTTCGTCTCCACGCCGCTCCTAGTGACTTCCGGATTTCGCATTGGGTTCGTTCGCGAAGTTTCAACCTCCTGCAGCTCCTTGATTTCGCATCCGGTTGGTTTGAGTTTGATTCCAATCCTAGAGGCTCCTTGTCTATGGGTCAGGTTCGTCCTCGCCGTCTATAAACATAGCGGCTCCCTGATTTCCCAGCAGATTCGCCTGCTTACCAGACTAACAAATTAACGCCGCTTTTAAAACTACGTAACACCGACAAAGGTACAAGATGGGGAATCCAGTCTGATGAAAATACGATCCAGTTACTCCGAGGAGGAAACGAGACGAGACACTGTGTTCATTTGTTGTAACCTTATTCCCACTTCCACGACCTATTTCGCTTTTTTTGTGAAAACCTCTGTGCTGTTACGCGTACGGTTTCCCAACTGGTTTCGCTTCCCCTGTTTTCGTAGCATGGTATCCTTGCTAAATACTGAACCGTTTTTATAACAGTCGTTCGCAGAGAATGACGCGGCAGATTCTGTGATACCCCAGACACAGAGCGTTTGTTATTTAACACTCGGACAACGATCCGCCAGCTAGTCTGTTTTCTATCGGACACGGATATACAGTGCTGGGAAAAATAACAAAACAGTTTTCATATTTATATGTATATTTCGTATAATTAAAGGTGAATAACATATGCTTTAGACATCCAATATTTTGCTTACCATCTCCAAGCCAGAGTAGGGCACAAATCAACTAATAATTAAAAATGACAAATTGCCTCATTGATTGTTAGTCATAGCAAAGTAGTTATTAGTCAAAACTAAGAATGAAATTTATTATTTTACGGGAGATTGCGGAAACGGACCACGTGATAAGAAGTCTAATTCATCCAATAGTGGTTCACTGTACCCGTTTCCATAATACGAGTTTTGAAATTTTGCATACATGTAAAGTACTAAATACTTAGTTTTGACTAATGACTACTTTGCTGTGACTAACAATCAATGAGACGATTAGTCATTTTTAATTATTAGTTGATTTGTACCCTACTCTGCCCCAGGCTGAAAACGCAATCTTATTATTAGACTGTGGATTTTTATGCAAAATAAAAATTGTCTACATTAATTGCAAGATGCAGGAGCTGCGTAGACACCTGTTTATTTCCTTAAACATTTTATTGAGTTGAAAACAATACGACAGCATTTTTAGATTCTTTAAACGTGTTTAGTGTTTTGCAATTGAGCTACTCATTTTTGTCATAAGTGCATATAATCCGCATTCTAATCATTATTATTCATTAGCCCCTTCACGTATTATAACGACTCACACTCGTGATGAAGATTTTAAACAAAATCTAATACATATGAATATTATGCTTTTCGTTTTTTGTAATCAATATTTAAGCATTGAAGTAAATGTAGCGAAACAAAAGATATAGATTTTCTTTTCTTTTCTGTTACAATTTTGGGGATAAAGACGTTCTAATAACTGTAGTCATGAAGAAAGAAAATGGTAGCCATGATAAATGCTTTAAACTAGAAGGTTTAATTAGCAAATGCAATATTGTTATTTGCATGTAGCTTGATACTCTTAAAGAATATTATTCCAGAAAATTATTTATAAGTTTAGGATTAAAAAAGAAGGAAGTAATACAGAGGGGAAAACAGGGTACTTGCCTTCGAGGAGCATTGTTTGTAATATACCGGGTGCTCCACGCAATTGTTTCAGGCCATAGCTCCGTTATTAATGCACTTACGAAAAAAGTATCAAAAGATAAACATAAATGGTTCGAAGAGCGCTACATTTGGTACGCCCTTAGATTTTTTTTAGGTGCAACTGTGCATGTGCAATTAACAGTTGCATCATATCGTTAAATAGAAATGCATATTTTTTGCTACACTAATCGCTCCCGCTGTTCATACTACGTAAAAAAAGATTAGCGTACTACGGCGAAAAAATTATTAGTTTTTGAAATATGTTCAAAACCTGTCTTTATTGAAGAAGATGGTCAATCTAATGTTTACAATGTAATGGAGAAGCTTTTCAACATCTTCTTCAATAATGACAGGTTTTGAAAATATCTCGAGAATTAATAATTTTTACGCCATAGTACCATAATCATTTATAATTAACAAATATAAAATTTGTTGTAATAATCTAAAATTATAGATTCGGTAGTTATGATTAATACAAAATATTAACATAATATTGTGTTTTTTCTTTAATTCATATGCACTCGTATAATGAAATGCCAGATGTGCCAATATTTTTGTTCCTAACTATCACTTAAAAATTCAAGAATAAAAACCGCAATTACTTTGCACCAACGTAATGCACGTAATACTAATCACAAGACTGCGAATTTTAAGTATTCATAGGAAAAATGGGTAGGTGTAAATTCAAACAGCAAAAATATTACAAGAATTTAAGAGCAGCATCATATTTCTTATAGCTTAATATTAATAAAACTATTAAAGAGAGAAATGAATTCCTCTTTGGTTCTAGTGTCTTGCAATTAATGCAAACAATTTGTATTTTGTAAAATGATCCCCAGCCCAATAATCATATTGGGATCTGACATTTTGAGTGGCGCCGTCTGCTGCCGAAAAGTAAAAACACTTTAAGCTTGGCTTGGCTTGGCTTATAGCAGCTTACAGTGTTAACAGGTGTTAATTACAGTATAAACTTGCAGTGTTAAAACAGGTGTTAATTAAAAATAACGTTATGGAAGCTCCAATTTTTCACCATGTGGCAAAAATAATTTTGATTACTATTCAGTGAAAGATTATGATAGCAGAGCGAGCAAAAATTTGTTGCTCCGTTTCCACAGTTTGAAATGAACTATGTAAAGTGAACTGTTTGAAATTTATAAGACCTCCGTTTCTAAAATATAAGAAGCAATTTAGTAAAGAACAGTCTACTTCAACAGCTGAAATAGCTAAAGCTAAAGTGCATATTGAAAGATCTAATCAGATCTATCTTTTCAAAATTCTTGGTTCTGTGATGCCTGTGGCATTGGTGCCTCTAATAGAAGATATTTGTACAATTATTCGTGGAGTACTTAATATGTCCTCACCAATTATAAGCGATTCGAAATTTATGAATTTATAATTGTAAATTTAGAAGGTATATTAAAGAACAAATTATTTTGTAAAATCAATTATTTGATAAAACATACTTTAAAAAGCCGCTCTCCTTCAACAAACTTTCTTTCTGCAGGATTTGTACCTGCCCACTTACAAGTTTCACCCATACTTACAAACATTTCAAGTAAAAACAAAAAAGAAGATATCAATACAATGTTAAGACCAAGCGCTTCGTCGCCAGATAGCTATATATATTGTCCACGCCCCCATATCAGATCCCAATAGTGATGTCCTTGTCTAAGAAAAGAGATTTTTCCGCTATCCGTGATAGACAATTTCGTATTCACAGAGCCAATGGAATTCCGGAATCTCTCGGCAGTTAATCCGATAGTAACAGGAAGAAGCTATACCTGAAGCGACCAACGGGTCTATCTGGGGCGAACCGAAGGAAGAGGAAAATATCAACGCAGATTGAATCACTGTCCAGTGATAGGACGTCAATTAAACGAGTTTATACAGCTCGCGCAGGCCTGTTGACGACCCAATCTTCATAGAACATTGAAGCTGTTCAGAGCAGACCGCGTCCTGACAACACGTTAACGCGATTGCACGGCCGTTGTCGATCAGTCAACTGAATTTCCAGGTGGAACGCGTCATGTCGGGTCACGATTTTAAGTGCATTACGCCGTTTATGAGGTAGTAGCACTCTCATTCAGGACACACGGGTACAGGTCGACATTAAATTCCACGCACGACGGATCGCGTCGCATGCGGGTACGGGACAAGTAGTCCAGAACATTCTCGCCCTCCTCCGAGGATTCATGTTTTACAATCTCGCTTTATTGCACGCGTACCGATAAAACTGAGACGAACAATACACTCTGATAAATTTTATTGGCGAAATACATGGCCGATTTAGAAACACTATCCGTCGAATGTTCCTACAGGTTTTCTCGTTCTTGCATGCCGGCGATCGTCCTGCGACAAACAGGACCAGTGTTGATATTCCCTGGGGACGGCATCTTCGTAATATTGTTTACGCATCAGAAAAGGAAGATTTATAATTGTCTGACTTCGACTTTAACCTTTAAGTGGTACAGTGTTTACTCTGATTACGAAGTATCATACTAGGACCATTTTTAAATTTTATAGACATTTTAACGGATATATTTAGGTATACATAGAATTCAAGACGAAATAATCCAAATGTTCTAAAGAGGTTAAAGAAACTTTATATACGTATGAAATTACTGTACGTACAGTAGCGAAAGTATACCACTAACGAGTAATGAATGAGACTGATGAGAAGCAAAATTGAACCAATGCATTCATTCTTCCAGAATATCATTATTTACGTGTTTGTTAAAACGAAATCACCAAACACTGAAGGAGCATATGATTTTACATTCATTTGAACTTAAGAAACGATTCATATTTTAACGCTATTTCATTTAATTTTCTTGTTACAGTATTTTATTCCTGGCTCAATTTTACACAAGTCAAAAATATTAACCAAGAAATATATTTAATATTTTATTTAAGAACCTTAGGCTGCCCTAATACATGAAAATTGTTTTGGCATATTCCTTACTAGATTTTAATAGTATTCTCGAAATTGTTGTCTCTGTTGTTCCTCTACTCTGTTCCAGAATTGTTTCAGTAAAGATGATGAAGAGTGATATTTTTTATTTAATTGCCACATCAAGACAGCCCATATTAATCGATTCGATTTAAGTCTGGGCTTTGTGTTGGTCAATTTAGAATTTTAAATAGCTGAGAATTTAACCAGTCTTACAATATTTTTTATCTGTGTTTCGGATCTCAATCCTGTTAAAAACTACTACATATTTTCAATTATCTCTGCCAATTATGTACGTAATATTTCTTAGTATGACTACTGGTTAATTCATCTTTTAACACGACACAGTAACCTAACGATATATTATATAAAACACACACATATCATGAGAGCACTGCCATAAAATTTTAGTCTCCTTCACATGCCATTTTTGTAATTATTTTTCTCGTCGAATCCAACATCAACTTCGTCCAAATCTATTAATTTTCGATCCATTTGACCACGTAACTTTTTTTAATTCTTAACAATGCAAGTTTTTATTTATTTGCAAATGCCCAACATGCTTTGATATTTTTTCTACAATTGATCGCATTCTAACTCGTCTTCGTGAGTGATCGTTTTAAATTTTTAGTCTACCTCCACAACTCCCTGGAAGATTCAAATGTCTTTTCCAATGTCTTTGTACACTTAATTGAAATATTCCACACTTTTTAACTACTTTACGATTGACATTCTATCTTTTAATATAATAATTACTTCTCTTCTAATCTCCTGCGAAACTAGTTTGATTGTGGTACTTTAAAGTGTTCTTTTTAGTGTTTTATACGAAACTAGTACATACTGCACTTCCAAAACTTTGTGACTACTAGGTGTGAACACACTTTACCTTATTACAGTATCTCATCGTTAATTGTCGTGAAATTCTGAACAATAATCGTCGCAAAATAATCCCTCCTTCCGCGGGGTATAGCCCGTGAGGCGCCGTGAAGCTCGAGAGACCTCGGTCGCCGAGAAGTGTAACATAATACGGGTCGAGCATATCGATGAGACCACTACTAATCCAATGACAAAACATCTTTATTTCTTATTATTTTTTAATGGAACTTTCGCCAACATATTCGTGGCATTTTTCTAATGATCATGATTCCAAATAAGATATAACTCCGATGGTATTTACTTGAACGAAAGAGACGCGAAGGCCCACGTGTCTTCACAGTGTAATGCCAATTAAAAACATTTTTTATTATTATTTATTTTTTTATGAGACTTTCTCCAATATATTTGTGGCATTTTTCTGATTAAAATAATACCAAATAAGATATAATTCCGATGATATTTACAATAATTTTCCGAAACTTTCATCGTCCATTACTCAAGTAAATACCATCGGAATTATATCTTATTTGGTGTTATTTTCATTTGAAAAATGCCACGAATATGTCGGTGAAAGTTCCATTAAAAAATAATAAAAAATAAAGAAATTTTGTCACTGCGTTAATTGTTGTTTTCACACCGACATACTCGACCCGTATTATGTTACATTTCTCGGCGACCGAGGTCTCTCGAGCTTCGCTGTCCTTTTATACGTTCGGCACAAGTCAAAGAATAGTATTATCTGAACTTTAATCGTCGCCGGCCGGACCCGTGGTGGCGACGATTATCGATGAAATACTGTATTGTTGATATTTTGTATGAAAGGGTTTTGAACACAATATTAAATATATCTGTTTGTTAATATTTTGGGTTGCGGCAAAATTGAGTCAAGTATAAAATACTGTAGTAAATTAAATGTAATAGAATTAGAATATTAATTGTTTCCCGAGCAAAAATAAATGTAACATCACAATCTTTTTGAAATCTATGTGGCTCTGTCTTAATAAATACACAGGTAATGATTTAATAAAAAAATGGTTCTATTAGTTCAATTTCGCTCCTCACTACATATTGGTTTGTAATAATGACAAAACTGCATCAGGCTTCATACAATTCTTATTGTAATATGTGCTTGATTGAAGAAGTTCATTCAAAACTTTCTGATGAAAACATTTTTCTCATTTCAGTAATTGGGTAAGAAAAAAATAGGAACCAATCATTTTGAGTTCTAATGTGAATCAGAAACCGAAAAAGGTATGTCACTTTTTAACAGGTTCAGTTTACAACGTGAGTCGTGGGATTTGTTTGTAAAATCTCCTCGTAGGATGACCAGTCCAGTGAATGAACATTTTAGATTAGAATAGTCATATACCTAATCTAGAGATAACTGAACTATTGTTAGGCAAGAAGCCGAATGTTGAAAATGACAGTTCCAACAAACCGCGAAGAAAAGCGAAATAATTAAACCAGTTCCCCGAAGCGAAGATGTGTACACATTCTGGAGAAAGGAGATTTTTATTCACGAGCATCAAAAGCCACTATGCAAACGTCTACACCTTTTTACGTATAATGCCGAACATTATGCCATAATTTCTTTTTAACACGTTTAACGCGTATCCAGTGGTCGATCACAAAAGTCTGTACGCACTTACTCAATCTCACATACCTAAAAAAGATATTCAAAACTTGTTAGTTGAAATTAGACAGAATTCTGGAACAATTTTGTCCTGTCTTCCATTTATGTATCAGAAGCGCGAATAAATCATATATAAAATGATGTAAATGACTATAAATCAGTGTATTAAAATTCACTTTTTCAATATTTTCATATTTACTTTTGTTTTCGACTTATTTATATTAAAAGATGCAAAGCCATTGCCTCTTTTAGAATAATATGAACTAATAAAATTATTTATATCTATAAAATGTCTAATACTCTTATGTCTTCGTTTCAAATATAAACAATGTATATTAAATATCATGTTAAGAAAACTTTCTACGATATCATGAGAACTTTTGAAACATTCTAAACTTTTTAAATTTTAGTTTCTATTTTTCATGTCATAATGGAATAAATTATTGTATTTCATAAATAGACTATCGACTTTACAGCAAACTTATATTTTTGTAAATATCTTTAAACAACAAGAGATGTTAATAAATATACATATTATCATCTACAAATATTACAATTAAGTATGCAGAAATACTGTGAAAAATGTGCAAGCTTTGGTAACATTATTAGTTCCTCGTGTTTTACAGTTTGGAACGTCTGCAATTGTATAAACTCATCAATCTACTTATAAAAATTAAAAATATTTCCAACTCATAATTGTTATTATATAATGAATCATTGCTTGCCGGTATAAACAACCATTATGTTAAGAACTTTCTAAAGAGAAGGCTCTAATAATTTATTGCTGCTGCAGGAAATTATTGCACATAACTGTTTGAGCACACAAGAGTTCGAATTGACTTCCGTGACGTATTCGGTGAAAGAATGCTCCCTCTGTAATCGGTAAAGCACCTATAAATTGCTCGCAATCATCACGATTTATTGATGGCCTAATGAAACGTGACGTAAGCTGAAGTTCTTTTCCATGGTGACGCTTATAGGGCACGGTTATTGATCTCACGTAACGTTTCGTCCACCGCTTATGCCCTCAAATGTACTCTTTCGTCAACGGCATGCAGCTAGGTGTTTAAAGGGGTAATCCAGCGTAAAGTGTTACCCAAACTCAATTAAATTCATAGAGATAGCAGAGCTACAAGCGTTACGTGAAGAAAATTCACTGTCAGAAACCTTGTCGGAATTTGCCAATATTTTCATTTATAGCACAAATACATAAACTGTTTAAAAATATTAATGTAACTTTGTCAATATTTTCTATTATACATGAAACCTTCAAAAAATAATTTCTTTTGCACTAGAACTATCATTGCAGATTGTATTTAATAATAACTCAACAAAATTTGTGATCGATTTTAGTAACTATGATATATTTGGATCGTGGTCATATAGATGCTGTTTTGTGAATGCAATGATCAATTTAATATGATGTTTTATTTAATCAGTTAGGTATACTATTTTAGCCTATCACATTATTCCAAAATTGCATTCTAACTAATCAAAATTCACAGTGCGGCTATGGACAAAAATCGTACTTATTGTTGTCCAACTTTGATCTAACTGTTCGGTGATATGATCAATTGTTAAGTAAACAATGTAAACATTACTTTTCGAAAAGAATGATACAGGATTGGTTAAAATTGAGTATACATCAAAATCTAATTACTAGGAAATCAGCTGATATGTTCAATATACATTGTTGCTTGAGAAGTGTTAAATAGCGTTTGCTATATCTTAAATAAGAAAAATTTGAACAACGGTATGTACAATTTTAATTTAAGTAAAACCGATCTGGCGATAAAACGATGAAACGATGAAACGATTTAGTAAAACCTCGACGCGGTTGGAGTAAAACCGATCTGGCGATGAAACGATGAAACGAAACTCTCTACCCAGCGCATGCGCTCAAAACCCACCAACAAATATCCAATATGGCGACGCCCTCACCTCTCAAAAACGCTTAAAATTGTTCATATTTACGCGTGTATAACTTTTGAAGTGAAACTTCTTTAGCCGCGGTAGGCATAAAACCTCGACGCGGTAGGAGTAAAACCGATCTGGCGATGAAACGATGAAACGATGAAACGATGAAACGAAATTCTATTCTAGTAGCATATACGGTTGATGGTTCGGCAAGGCTTAATAAATTATTATGATAAAATTCCGATGATGCTAAGTGGAGATTTCAACGTGGACTTTGAATCTGAACAATCATAATTATTAATAGAATTTTTTTTTAGAAATAAATTAAGATTGGAAATGGTAAATAATCCTAATGAAGCGACAACAAGATCAGTAACAACTCTCGATGCAGTTTTTGCAAGACATTTAGACAAAATTGAATCAAGAATATTTATATCATATTTTAGCTATCACAAGCCAAATGTTTCAATAATAGAATCATAGAAAATTAAATGTCATAAAGTGTTAATAAAAATTCTAAAAAAAATTAAAGAAAGAAGTTTCACTTCAGCCATGTGGTCTAAGCACACACAAATTTTTTTTCTATTATGCTGAACAATTCTTTTGAGTACCGGAACAACTCCACCGAGATTATTTAAAAATGCATTGTCCCGGGTACCTTTTCAGCCTATTCGAATTTATAGCACTCTCATTAAACGGATCCGGTGAATTTGAAAATGTGAATTACGCTAAACGTAACGTATTGTTTGATAAAATACAATCGGACATCGTTAGCGAGTCTCCTCGCCAACCAACTACGCCGCGGTGTTGTAATGTTTGTACAACAAAGGGCGCCGCGTATAAATCGGAGCGCAGTTAACAATTCTCTGTGTTCGTATGGATGTGAAACAATCTCAATCGGCAATTCATTGGAGAAATTTCGAACGGCGAAGCTTCCGTAAATGTTACATGTTCTGTTCGTAAATTTCGAGTTTACCAGCGGACGTAATAACGCGAACCGTGACTTGAAAATTTAATTACTCTTTCGCCTGGAGCGATCCATCGTAAACCACGAAACTGTAGGCGCATTGTGCTCCGATGAAGCATCAGTTACCCAAGGGAAACGCGCGGAGCGAGTCGCATTGATACCACCACCGCCACGTAGATGCTTTATCGGATTCTATGGTTTTAGGCAAAAGGTCAAACCAGCGCGGCTTAATATCCGAAATCCGGAAGTCAAATACACGACGTAATATCACGATAACCGACGCCGCTGACTGTCCAATTAAAACCTGTCCGCTGACAGTTATAATAATATTCCCTTGTATGCAGCCTGCCACGATGCAATTAAACGAAAACGTCGGGTAGTGTTTCTCTTCGCTTTGCCCCGATGAAATATCGCATCGGCGATGCTGCCTTCAACGTTCATTATATCTCCCCTGGAAACGAGCTACCAGCCGAACCGTTTCTCGTCGAATATAGCAGCGACCAGTAGCAGCGAGATTCAGCCAAATCAGTTGCGATGACCCGATATTATACGACGGTAAATTGTTCCGTCCATTAAAAATCGTGCCGCGACCGTTCGCGTGATCATTATGCTATCAGCCGATCAGTCTGCCAGAGGATTTTCCAAACATTGATCGGCAATTACCAGAGTGCGAGCCTTTATACGTTTATAGCGTTTGGTAACATTTAAAATCGGAAGACTGCATATTGTAATTAAATTTATTGGCAGTAACGCGATTTTATCGGCACTCTAATGACACAGATACGAGTCGAAACGAATGTATGAGACACTTGTTGGTTGTCGCGATAAGTGCGATATATGTATACAGCATGATCTGTGTGATACGTTAGCCCAGCCAACACATGTACAGAGTTAGTCACTGAACTGTACCATGTAAAGTCATTCATTAACCCTTAGCGGACGAAGATTATTTTTAACATACTTCTTATTCGCAGAACGGTAAAATTTCTTTGGCGACTGTCAGCAGACACGTGTCCGCAAAGGGTTAACTGCTTTTTGTATAGAAAAATGTTTGAAACGAAATTTGCTTGATATTGTGGCGGCTACTTCCTGCATATGCTCGTCAACAGAGGAACAGTACGACAACACCTTTCCCGCTACTACCTGAATCTTCCTCTGTTTGTATACACATGGCGGGGCACTATAAACAGGTCACCTGAATAACTCGCTTACTTTTGAAGATAGAAGAAAATGCACCAGACCGAACTTAATTGATATCGAGGCGGTCGTAATCTGATGTCATTAATTTTTTTTATAGGTGGAGACGTCAAGGAGATATTAAGACCAACCCTGTGTTTTAAATGGAACGGTATGGTTTTTTATTTACATTCTGATAGTGTGTTTCAAGACAAATACAATGACCTATTATGAAAGTCATTCAAGGTCACGCAAGGTCAACTGCAATAGAAAATAAAGTGTCTCAAAGCACTCTTCGAACGTTTCGACGATTTACATGTAACATGTTATTTACGTATTCACTGCTACTTCAAATGTTCAAAATGACGATCTTGAACTTGAAATTGGTCCATATTTCATTGATGGCACGCTAAATAGTCATCAATACGAGAGAATCTTAAAAGAAGTTTTGCCAGACCTGTTAGAGGACATTTCACTGGACATGCGGCAGTCCATGTGGTTCCAAAAAGACGGAAGTCGTGCTCATTCAGTACGAAATGTTACAGAATTACTGAACAGGACATTTGAAAGTCGTTGGATTGGTCGATCAGGAAGTAATAAACGGCCAGCACGTTCCCCAGACCTGACACCACTAGATTTTCATTTGTAGGGAAAATTGAAGGAACAAGTGTACCGCGAAAAACCAGCAACCACAGTTGACATGCAAGAACGTATAAAAAGAGCTTGCTCTGTAATAGATACAACTGAATCTCCTCGACGTCTCCACCTATAAAAAAAGTAATGACATCAGATTACGAGCGCCTCGATATCAAGTAAGTTTGGTCTGATGAAGTTTCTTCTATCTTCAAAAGCAAGCGAGTTATTCAGGTGACGCGTTTATAGTGCCCCACCCTGTATACCGTCCTAAACTGTCCTTACGACATCCCGCGTTTAAGGCACGGATCCGCTGGATAGCCTTACTGACGAGTCCTCTAGCGGGCCTAGGACGAAACGCTTCCTTCTCCTTTTTCCATCTTTTCATAATCCACCTGCCACCATAATATCGAATATTGAATATTGAATAAAACTATTAGGGTATATTTGATGGAATAAATGGAATTTACAATCTGCGCACTTTTCGGGGAACAATGTTTCTAATACTCGCGCATAGCGCCTTCGTCGTTCGCCTCCGTCCTCCCCGCCTTCTATTTGTGTCATCCCGTAATTTGTCAATACAGGGGGGTCCAGTAAAAATTAACAGTTGCATATCTCTGTTATTTTTGGAGATATAGAAAACCTTTATTAATAAAAGTTTTTCAGTAGAAACAGGACTATAACATGGTTGAAACAGGTTTTTGTAGGTGCAAGAGTTTTGGAGATTGCGACGTTACTTTCATGTTTTTATAAAAAGAAACACATATTTTTTTATGCATTATTCAATGCAGCTTGTAATTTTCTATAAAAAGTATTAACTTGATAATAGTTTTCAATACAAATACAAATGTTACCACAAAGTCAATTAAGACTTTATTTATTTGCGAGCAAGTAAATCATGTAAATGGTTTAATCTGGAACGTCAGAATCGAAGAAACATATAGTTTACAAGCTCTTGAACGCCTTCCTTATTGAATTCAAGTAAATCGTCACGTTATGGATAACACTGTAATATTAGTGTGTACAAGACAACGTGTATATCAGATGAAACCTTGTAAATGTTAAAATGTTTTATTAAATGCAACCTTTATGAAATATCAATACAATTTTACGGATGAAAATAATGGACTCTCGGAATATCATGTTGTGATTATAACTTGAAATAACAAAGTGTATACAATTAATTTGAGTATCTCTAATTAAACTGCGAGATCGTGGACGTCACTACATATCTCGATAATTATTATTATTATTTTATACCTTATTACTTTTCTGCTCAGTATTCAATATTCCTCCGAGTCGCACAGTCAAATATTACATATTATAATACAAAAACTCAAAGTTACCTTGATATCTCAATAAAAATACGAAATATCAATAAAACTAATTATCACATTGCATGTGCCGTTCAATAACAACCAACTTTCGTTTGGAACGTTTTTGTTGTAGAACAAATAGTTCACGAGTAAATTTAAGTCGCATAATTAATTAACTCACGTTAAAGAAGTTGGAAACAGTTTAAGTAAAAGGTTTTAGTTATTTCATATTTGTTTTGCTCTCCTACAAAAATATCGGCAGACTACAAAAGCAATCTAGCAACACAAATTCTAGTTACTGCTATATAGCAGAGTAAACACAATATAACTCTTTTTGAAAAAGTGAAATATTAATATAAAATCATTAAGCCTACAGAATTGGAAAATATGCTACTCAAAAATTCTTAGATACGATGCCATTCAATTTTATATTTCACACACTACTTTTTGTTAAATTCGTTAAATTTGCAGTCTATTGATATTTATTCGATTATCTTTTAACAATCTTTTGTTTGAGGATGGTAAGTGTTTGACAAGAAAAAATTGGTCTGTGCTTAGACCACATGGCTGAAGTGAAACTTCTTTCTTTAATTTTTCTCGAATTTTTGTTAACACTTTATGACATTTAATTTGTCATAAAGTGTTAGCTAAAATATGATATAAATATTCCTGATTCAATTTTGTATAAATGTCTTGCAAATACTGCATCAAGAGTTGTTCCTGATCTTGTTGTCGTTTCATTAGGATTATTTACCATTTCCAATCTAAATTTACTTCTAAAAAATTCTATTAATAATTTTGATTGTCCCGATGCAAAGTTCACGTAGAAATCTCCACATAGCATCATCGGAATTTTATCATAATCTTTATTAAGCAATGCCGAACCTTGAACCGTATATGCTAATAGAATAGAATTTCGTTTCATCGTTTCATCGCCAGATCGTTTTTACGCCTACGGCGCCTAAAGAAGTTTCACTTTAAAATTCTATTAATAATTTTTATTGTTCCGATGCAAAGTTCACGTAGAAATCTCTACCTAGCAGCACCGGAATTTTATCATAATCTTTATTAAGCAATGCCGAACCCTCAACCGTATATGCTAATAGAATAGAATTTCGTTTCATCGTTTCATCGTTTCATCGTTTCATCGCCTGATCGGGTTTACTCCTATCGCGTCGAGGATTTGTGCCTAACGCGCTTAAAGAAGTATCACTTCAAAACTCACATTGTAAGGGCCATATGAGTTGTCAAAGTTTCAAGATCATAGATCTATACTAATACCCATAAACGCATGCCAAACGCTACTATCGCATAGCTATTTATACTATAAACAGTGCAATACAACTTTCAAACTAACTTAACTTTTGATAAATGTAAAATTTGGGAAATATTACAATCAGAAAATAGTCAGTTCAGTAAAGACTACATTACTCTACAATTATTCATTCTGCAGTCCATTAAAAAAACATTAAGTTAATAGAACATAATGTCGCGGTTCACATGATACAACTATTATTGATATAATTTAAAAAACATGATATAACTAATATTTGTTCGTTTTCATTGGTTCACGAAATATGCCAGGATTTCCAATTAAACGAAATGCTTGTTATGGTATCGATATCGATAGTTTCTCGGATATTTTAATGTACAACCTTTAGAATACGATAAAGTTCGATTTTATGCGGTTTCTATCCAGGAACATTTTCCGCGCAGTGGAACGGTAACGATAATGAACAGCTCGCAAGCAGAAATAGAATAGTTGCAAAGTAAAATTGAATAAAGAGCAACGCATAAAATGAACTTTGTTCATAATAATTTGAAAAAAATAAAAATAAAATGGACTAGAAAGTATAAAATAATTTTTAAAAACCGGACTAAAAAGTATAAAATAATTTGAAAATAAAAACAAAAATTTGAAATTGTGAATTTTGAATAGCTGTGAAAATACTTGTATGATTTAAAACGAAAAACGTGGGGCGCATGCAATAGATAATTGATGCATGAATAGTTCACCTAAATCACTAAAAATTGTATTGCTTCGCTAATGATATAAACTGTTGTCTGAGTTTTCTCAACGGCTGCTACTCCCTACACTCCTTACTATTATCTTGCGCCCCACGTTTTTCGTTTTAAATCTTGCAAGTATTTTCACAACTATTCAAAATTCACAATTTCAAATTTTTGTTTTTATTTTCAAGTTATTTTATACTTTTCAGTCCGATTTTTTAAAATTATTTTATATTTTTTAGTCCATTTTATTTTTATTTTTTTCAAATTATTTTATACTTTTTAGTCCGTTTTCTTTCTTTATTATAATTTTATACTTTTTAGACCGTTACAAAAACGTGGTATTCTTAAAAATTTATTTCTATTTAAATAATTCTTTTTTGTAGACATTGTTTCTGACACTTTCAAACACAGATTTTTGTTAATTTCTAATCTCGTACACGATATTATCATTACCTATATCATACATGCTCCCGAACGTCAAAAGGCTTCCTCTCCTACTTCTTGCACGTATATTTCGATCGATTTGAAACATTTTGATGAAATTATAACAGAAAGGTGTAACGGTTCCTTTACTTGGTAAACAAAGCGATGATGTACTACCGATCGTCTATCATATACTGAGCTCCGTCGAGGCGAAGTGAGTTCGTGGTGTGGGGACGAGTCAGAGTGCGTACGCATAGTAAAGTAGAGAGCGTAGTCGCGCGGAGTGGGGATCGCTGAGCGTGATGACCGCGGTAAAAATATTTAATTGTTATTTCTCTTAAACGGATAGACTTTTTAAAACAAAAAATTTTGAATATTGCATTGTCATCCAGTTCTGAGCTACGTTTCCAATTTCATGTCTCTACCTCATCGGGAAGTTAGTTTAAAATCAATTGCAAGATTTGTACCGAACAAACAAACAAGAAAGCGAGCTAGCAAAAACGTGGTAAAATAGACTGAAACTCCAATTTGTTCAATTTAAACAAAAGGCTCCTAAAAATGTCACCAGCAAGTTCTTCGAAGAACAGAAATCGATCCCTGGTACATCAAGACGAGAACAAGCGGCCATCTCAAGAATAAAAATTGGAGATTTGAGAATAGCACACTCCCACATAATCTTCAAAACCCCACTCCCCAAGTGTGAGGAGTGCGATGATATAAAAAGAACACCTAATTCTTCAAAGTAAGAAATATGACTGCTCCATAATAAATACCAACTGGAATCTACACACAAGAACAATGTAAAAGAGGGAAAAATACAGGACCTACTTAAGTTTATCAAGGAAACCAAACTGATTACTCAGATCAGTGCTCGGATTTACTTGCTCGCAGCGGCCAATTTTCGTGGGCTACGCCTCCTCAACCCGGCCGCGCGTCTCGCTCCCCGTGGCGGCCCTAGTGCTCGGAGGTGCTCAGGCCAGTGATGGTATATGGTCTCGGTTTTCTCGCGCATGCGCGACGATTTTAGCGTCAGTAAAGTACAAAGTTGGGCTAAAATGGGGTACCTTAGTCACCCCGCATAGTTTCGCAAATTTTTTTTTTCGATTTTCAAATATGTATTGACAAGTAGCTCCTTCTCCAATACTAGTTGCCATTATGAAATCGAATATATTAACATTAACTCACCAAAGTTTCAAAGTACGGTCGTCTCGTCGTGTTGTCTTGCACTCTTCTGCCCGGTTTCCCACCAATAACAGTTCCCCCTACTTTCTCCACAAACATAAGACGTACGGTACGTTCTTGAGACCATATACCATCATTGGCTCAGGCGCGTACCATAGCGCAGACGCTATTTGTGGCGCACCAGGGCGACACTCGTGTCAATAGGTTTCCACATTACCATCGAGGTACTATTGCCAATGTGTTTTTTTTTTTGTTAGTGGTATCCCCTGCAGGCCTATTCCACTATGTCACACGATAATTTCGGACAACAGCTGTAGAAAATTAATTAGAAAAACTTTCCCTTTTCTTCGAAATTTTGCGAATATTCTCAATGTTCGGAACAACTTATTTGTGCGAGTGCTCATTTTCAAAAATGCGCTATATTAAATCGGAACGCCGCACATCCTTAACCCTTAGCACTCGAGTGGCGACTCTCCGGCGCCATTAAAAATTGCTATGTTATTATTCAAAACATTTGTTACATTATTAAATTTATTTAAACTTAGTAAAGTACTAAACATTTAAGTACTGTATCAGTAAATTGCATCAGTTTCATATCGATAAAATTGAAAAAATCATATAAAATGGAAATAATCTACGTCGAAAGAAAAGCTTAGTTTTCGAGCTAAAATAATTCCGAGTGCAAAGGGTTAAATGATTCTTCGCTCGTGTCCGCGATGCGAATACATAGCTACGTCCAAAGTTCCCGTAGATCATTCCAATTATCTACAGCTGTTATACGAAATTATCGTGCGATATAGTGGACTAGGCTTATAAGGGATACCACTAACAAAAAAAACGCATTGGCAATAGTACCTCGATGGTAATGTGGTAACCTATTGACACAAGTGTCGCCCTGATGCGCCACGAATAGCGTATGTGCTATGGTACGCGCCTGAACAGCTCCGAGCACTAGGGCCGCCACGGGCAGCGAGACGCGCGGCCAGGTCGTGGAGGTGTAGCCTTCGAGAATCGTCCGCCGCGAGCAAGTAAATCCGAGCGCTGACTCAGATAATGTAATCCACTCCTATATGTTCTCTATGATGTCGCTGATAACCCGATACGACATAAATTATAAATTTAAAAAAAAATAACTTCTTCTTGTCTTCAAGAGTGAAATCGCAGTTCAAAGGGCGACACTTCGTTCACTGAAACAGAAGTTCACGGTGAATCGCAACAGATGCTTCACGTGAAGAAATCGACGCGAAGACTCGAAGAAAATGATATCCAGTGACTAGTGAAGAAATTGCACTATTGTTGAAAATTTTTATATTAACCCAGAAGGGAGCTATCGCGAAAGAAGTGGAAGTCAAATTTGTTGGCAGTTTGATAGACCCTTTTTGAATTCAGTATGATATCTTTTCATTTTTGGGTACGTTGTCAAATCGCAGAGCTACGCGATCATACTTCTACTAAATTGCATATAACACGCGTTGAAATATCAGCAGTTCGATGAAAATTGACTGATACATAAGGGCATAGCGAAGTGACTAGCATACCCATGAGATTTTATCTGATACCGTGACGTTGCATGGAAACTGACAGAGTATATCGACATTTCGGGGCTTGATCATAATACAAATTCTCTTCAAGCATATATTGGAGGGTTAAACTTTGAATTTTCGCGTTGTATCAGTTCGAGCCGACCAGAGTGACCGAGAGGTTAAAGTTGTGCGCTCACGCACGATACGCACCAACGGCGGAAGTTTAATTTATTTTCTCACCTATGGTTTCGCTGTCCAATAATTTTCCCGCAAGCCTATGTACACACAGGGGTACACGTAACTGTTGTGCACGCCGGGCTGCGTGTCTACCAGTTTATTACGCATTATTCAAACATTTCACGTCCGCGTATCGCATGGGATGGCTCTCCCGCCTCTCCTCGTTCGTTGTTTCGAAGCGGTACCTCGCTCCTTGTAACTGCGGTATCTTCTCTATCGATCGGCCATCCTCAACATCGAGGATCGTTTTACAAGCCGGCTACCGGCGAACGCCACCGCCAATTACGAGCCATATTTTACGCCCACGCATTTCCAGCGACGAATTCCGCGTGCTCTACTAATCATAATGCCGAGCCGCCTGTCGCGCGTCCTTCCCCATGCTCGTCGTTAGGAGAACGACTCGTCGATTACTATCGATTCCGTCTGTTAAACCTCCACGGCTCTTAAGAGTTACAGTCAGGGACAAAAAGATAGGACATCATACGTTCCTTTGTGTTTCCATGTAATATCGGAAGAAAATGTACGTATTAGTAAATCAATTATATTGTACACGTAGCTCTAAATAATTGTACGCAAAATGATGCGTAGTGTTCGTTTCTAAGAAATGTTACGAATAAAGACGCAAACATTGCAGTCCTCGTGTGAAACAAAATTATTGGACACGCGTCGTATTTTGCCCTGTCAGATGTAAATCTGCACAGGAAACGTTAACATTACATATCGTGAGAAGTTTTCAGTACATAGTATTTAAGATAAATAGTTCAGTTTGTTTAGACCACAAAATGGGTAGTGGAAAAACATTAAAGGCGTCTGAAATGGGAAGCACTCTGAAACTGTTTCAAGAAAAGTATACTATCGTCAAAATTGCTAGTTTAAAATTGAAGTTGAAATGTAATCAGTAAATTTGTTAAAAATCCAGATAATTACGGCATAAAAAGTAGTTCTGGTCGCCCTTTTGCGTTAACATTACGTGAAAAGTGTGCAGTTTTAAGACCAGCATCGAAATAGAAAATGTCCGCTATACAAATTGCAGAAGATGCATAAAACGATCGAAATTGCAGAGGAAACGTGTATTAACGGAACGACACAGAAATGTTCGATTGCTATTTACAGAGAAACATATTCAATTTAAGAAAAAATGGCAAGAAGTAATATTTACTGATGCAACAAATTTAACTATGGACGGGCTAGACGGTTTTTACTACTATTGCCATGATTTATGGAAAAAACTCAATTATTAAGCCATCGTCAAATGAGTGGTAGCAAAGTTTGGATTTTGGATGGTATAGGCTACCACGGAAAGTAGAATATTATGTTTATTAGTGGCAAAATGAATAGTCAGAAATATTGAGATATTATTAAGGAGCAAATTAATAAACATGCCAATTGCTGGAACTAATTTCATATTTGAACATGATAATGCGTCCGTTCACACAACAAAAATAGTTACAATGTTTCTTGCAATTGAAAGAATTAAAATTCTGGACTGGTCTAGAAGATCTCTGGATTGAAAATGTCGGAAGAATCTTTGCGAGAGTGGTACCTACATAAGAGCCGACAATTTGTAACCCTTGACGAATTAAAACAATGCATTGAGCATGCATGGCCCCATTCAATGCAGAAAGCAATTAAAAGTTTATACAAATACCAGCCCAAACGAATGGTTTTGAGCATTCCAGTTTTTAAACACGTGTCCTACCATTTTTTCCCCTTAATTTGGCTTGAACATTTACATTTTTCTAGATAACTTCATGCGGTGCAACAACATTTTACTTTTACCAACTGAACCGAGTAAACCAAAACAGTTAAAGCGATTTATGTATAAGAACATTTATTTGTGTTATCGACTAAATAAAAATTAACACATTAATAGGATGCCCTCTCTTTATGTCCCCGACTGTATATGCTCGCGCCGATATTTATGTTGACGCGTTCCTACGTTAACTCTCGTTTACCCCTCGTATCAATTTGATGTCTCTTTTATATTAAAGGATTTTAACTATTCTGGAGGACAGTTGACAAAAGACAGTTTCAACTTTATATGATTTACGAAATTATATTATTACAAAAAACAGTTTCTACTTTATATAATTTACGTAATTATATTATTATTTTCGGGTGTAAAAAGAACATTGTAAATTCTATCAGACGAAGGCTTTATTTATAATTTCCGGTAAGTCGACCGAAAATAATAATCCATAGGATCATATGTATATTACAAATGTTGTTACGAATTTTGCACCTGTTACGAATATAATTGATTCTGCCCAACAATTTCACGAGAAAACCACAATTAAATTTTTCAGCTTATCAACTGTGCATTCCGCGGAAAAATAGATTCGAAGAGATCAGTCAAGTTAATTGTTTCAAATATATTGCTACAGTTTACACATAAAAAATGTAGGTTAAACTTTCACACAGGGCACCAAACATTTTTAACTTTTCTAAATGTAATATTATACAATTCGACGAAAAATGATAAATCTTTCAATTGCTAGTGTTAGGAATCTATATTTCAGTACGCGGAGTTCACTGGTTCAAAAGTTATGCTTGAGTAAAGTTGCTCGATTTCAAGTGCGTTTGGCAGGTTAGAACGTCGCTATATTGATTTGTACTTAAGCGCTATCCAATCAGCAGAGCTGCTAAGTCACAGCACAAGCAAATACAGGCAGCTATTTCACAGCAGTAATTCGTATTCTTGATAGTTAATTTTAGAAAAGCTTGTAATTAATTAAACTCATGAGCACGGATCACTTGCAATTGTTACTTGTCTGGGTGGATAGGGGGCTCCGCCAGACTAACAGAAAAACCAAAAACTAACCCAGTCCAATACAATATGTTTTACCTGAACTATAATTGCATTTCCCGATGCCGAAATAGAATCACTAGAAATCCGAATTACTACTCAAAAATGCTTCTAACGCTCATGTGTCCTAAAACCAATATGGTAACGTTCTAACCTGTCAAACGCGCTTGAAATCGAGCAACTTCACTCGGGATTAACTTTTGAACGAGTGAACTCGGTGTATTCAAACTTGCATTCCTAGTTCTAGAATTTAAAATTCTATCATTTCTTCGTCGAATTGCGTAATATTACATTCAAAAAAGCTAAAAATATTTGGTTTCCTGAGCGAAAATTCAGCCTGTAAGGTTCGGATGTGGTAGGGGTTCGGAAATTAGACAGGAATGTAATATCTAAGGAACACAGAACATAAATTTTATTCAGGAAAGGTTCTCTACAAGGATTGTAAGATTTGTGCATATAATGGAAGTTTTAGATAAACGATTAGGATTTGAATTAACAAGGAACTTTGAATTTTAAGGAGTCAAAAGGTCGAGAAGGTTAGCAACGTTTCGTTTGAACAAATATTTTAAAATAATCATATGAAGCTCCATCATCGGGCATCCGGTTTATTTCAACCGTACTCTCCCTTTGACAGAGTCTGGGTCTCCACCCGCGTGTTCCAGTACGTTCGGCAGCCGGTTTATTTCAACCGTCCTCTCCGAAGCGTACTGTAGGCACTAGGTGATTTAACCCTCAGGCGGCCAGAAAGCTACCCTGTTCTGTCCTCTCGGCGGGCGGCCGGTTTATTTCAACCGTCCTCTCCCATGTATCCAGAGAGGCGACCAGGTGCAACCACTGTCCTCTCCTGGGCTGCAGGGCGTCCGATAGCATTGCTTCGTACTCTCCCATCCTGCGGACGGCCGTGGGCTTACCTCGTCCTCTCCCACGAAGTGCCCGCTCCACGATAATCGTCCGATATTTATATCAAGGCGTTGCTAACCTTATCAATAACGCGTTACTAGGGGTCGAGAAGCTTCTCGGTCCAAGATGTTCTAGAACGTTCGCGAGGTTTCGGCCGCGTTGCCGGGCGCGGCTCTTTTGTTGGTCGTTCCTCGTCACGCTGCAAGGATTCTCGTTCCCCGTCGCATTACAAGCCTTATTTCGAAAATAATTTAATTTAAACGCCATATGGAAAAAAAATGTTATATGCTACTTGTAAAATAAAAATAAGAAAGTAGCGTAGCGCATAAAATTCACGTGGCAGTCAGCGTGTTTTAAACTAGTACACCGATTATAAATTTTTGCCCAATAAACCTCGCCATCCATCTTGCTTGTTAACGTCTGTAAACGTTTAAATCCTTCTACAACCTACCTCACTCTCAGTCCAGTTCATTCGAAAAATTGCGATCGTTCTAGTCTGATCATGGAACATTAAGCATCTGTTTTGCAGGTAATTTCACGGCAGAAAATTTTCAAATGCGGCAAACCATGAAAGTCTCGGCTACAGTCGGGGCAAATCGATAAATAGCTAGTACACTAGTAGGCTAAACGTCATTCAATGTGTACGTAAATGCCTCAAGGTAAATATACAAATATACTAGTTATATTCAAAAGCTTCCTTTCTTATGAATCCTTACTATCTTCCTGTTCCATTGTTTTGAGACTGTTGATCATTCGAAGTATTTATTAATTTTCTTACAATGCCTAAAGCAAAAATTTCCAAGCATACGTGGTAGTTTTTCAGAAACAATTAATAAGAAATGTATTCCTGTACTGAATATTAGCAAATGGTCCCAATATCGGAACAATAGTATGAAATTGGATAAAATGATCAGCATAGGACAGAGGTCGACAGGAAGTGCACTTTTCGGCTGGTTTTCGAGGGCTACGCCCCTTTTTCCCGGAAGCGCGTCTCGCTCCCCGTGGCAGCCCAAGTTCTCGAAGCAGCTGAGACTGGTACCGTATGAACTGCGCGTGGCGCATTAGGGCGACAGCCGTATCAATAGGTTTCCACATTACCGCAGTGGTATCCCCTGTAGGCCTATTCCACTATGGCGCATGATAATTTCGGAAAATAAATTTAAAAAATAAACTCGGAAGATAAATTTGAAAAATAACTCTTACTTTCATCGCCAAAATTTTATTTAGATGTGGAATAACTTCTTCGTGGACGTTTAGACATGTTTGGTAAATCGGAAATATCGAATAGAAGGTTGGACGTCGCTGCTCGCATCGCAGACGATAGAGAAGAATCGTTCAACCGGGTGCGCTTTTCCGTTCTAATGTTCCGCATTTTGGAGAACGAACATTCACGCAGATATGTCGATCGGAACATTGAAATTATCTTGCGACATAGTGAAATAGGTCTAAAGGGGTTACCACCGACAAAAAAAAAACGCATTGACAATAGTAGAACTTGGGTCGCCACGGGGAGCGAGACGCGCAGCCGGGAAAAAGGGGCGCAGCCCTCGAAAACCGGCTGAAAAGTACACTTCTTGCCGACCTCTGGCATAGGAAGTCATGAGTAGACCTACTACAGCCTTATAAATAAATTATACTAGTAATTCTTCTATTATATAATACTAATGTATACCAGTAATAATATAAATTGATAACACTTTATTCATATAATATTAAAAAGAATCCTTTGTGCGTTTACTAGGACATTATGCTATTTTTACCGGATGCTTGAATCTAGTGAAATAGTGATTGTGAAATATAATAGCCCACAACTAATGACCATTTAACTGAAAATTTAACTGAAAAAGGGGGAAAGCTTACTTAAATTGATTTTTTATTTATATTTGATAGCCAGTGCTTTCGAAATGTATTGAGAAAGTTTCTCCAACATACTCTAGCAATATTTCGACAATAAAATTTTATTATATAAATTCCAAAGATACAGTGGAAACTTACGAGAAGCAACTAAAATCAATGAACACGTGTAACAAGAACTGCCTATCAGCAAAAAAATGAAAAAATGTTGATATCTGGTAGTATCGGATTATTCTTTACAGTGAATTATGACTTTTCTACTTTATCGAGTTGTTATATCCGTAGTATTAACAAATATCGAAAATGATATGTCAATCTTCTTAGAATACTTTCCAATATGAAAGTATTGCTTAGAAATGTTTTATGTTGTACCAGAATCGGTTTTACTTCAAATATTATATCAGTACACAGGATGTGATTCTAGATGAGAAATAAATCGAATAACAGAGGAAAAATAGTACTTCGTGTTAGTCTTCCATTCTGATAAGATCTCGTTCAAAAGCCGGCGCGATAAGTATCGGATAGGAACTGATTAATGTGTTTGTTCATAGTTTTTCATTTTTATTACTTGCAAAAAAAATATACAATATACAGTGGATCGTAAAAGTCTTTTAACACTAAATGTCGGATCCTAGAGAAATTGTTGATATTTGAACTACGATCATTTCGTTTAAAGAAATAGTGCAATACTAAAATTTGGACTCATTTTAAAGCTCAAGGCCTCTACTTTTGCAGACTATCATTAATTTTTTTCTGGGATATTGTGTATGCCATAGTTTTTGGTCGACAATGTTGCAAATTGAATCGTCTGTAAAAGCAAATTAAAAAATATATCTTCTGAATGGATTTATTACACATATGAAGATTGATTCTTCCCCTTTACAATGGCTGCTGAAAACGTAACCTTTTACGCTCGGAACTATTTGAATCTCAAAACCAAATTCTTTTCTTTGACATAGAATATTTCTTAGAATATATAAAGCTGTTCGAATTTACACATACAATACTTAAATTTTCAGTAATTGATTAAGTACAAATTGAATAATGTAAAAATTATTTTGTAGCATAAGAAGGGGAATGAGTTTGGTCATGTATAGTGTACATTATATTATTGCAAAGATGGCAGAATAGAGAAAAGTCGTACAAGTTTTAACCATTCGTATTAAAGACAAAGCTTGAATGTTTAAATCTTCGGTGATTTCAGTCACGAGAAAAATTTTTTCAATGTTTTTACATACGTTTTAATTTGTGACATTTTAGACTAAAAAAGCGACTTCAGCTTCTCAATCGCTGAATCATGAACAAATATCTTACAAGGGGAAGACGCGGTCATCGGGTCTTAGATTTTGTCGAAACTTTGCATACTGGAAGATTTCGTTCCCCTGTTTATGAAAATATAGCATTATAGGCGTCCATACTCAATAATTTTTGAGATATTTACAATTTAAATTTCATTATACTCGTTAAGCCTATAAGTACAGTTTTGGTTGTAGTTTTTGTCAAGTGCCAAATGGCGTGATAGTAACATACTAGATTCATTACCGGGAAGGCCAGTGTTCAAATCCCTTTCTCCTTTTTTTCCATTTTTTCTTTTCTTCTGTTCAGTTTATCTATTTTAATTAATTGTATTTTGCACATGAAAAATACACTCATAATATCTATAGGAAACAAAATATAAACATTTTATTGAAAAGGAACATAATATGAAAGAAACACTATCTTCATCAATCTTAACGTATCTCAAAAGTTGTTGAGTATCGACGCCTATAATGCTACATTTTCAAAAACAGGAGAACGAAATCTACCAATATGCAAAGTTTCGAGAAAATCTGAGACCCCATGACCGCGTCTTCTCCTTCTTAGACTAAAATGAACGATGGATGGCAAAGTAGAGGCTTGAAGCTTTGAAATGAGTCCAGTTATAGTGTTGTACTATTTTTTAAACGAAATTATCACAGTTCAAATATTGATAACTTTTCGAGAATTTTGTGTTCAAATACTTCTTGGATCCACTGTATACGAAATACTAATATAAGTCTGTTTATATTGGACATTCAATTACTACATTCATTCATAGAATTTGGAATTAAGTAAAGTTTTGATTAAGATTTTCTCAAAGCAAAGACAAAATGAAAACCTCATTAAATCACAATCAATAGTTTATTGTACCTACCGAGTTCTCGATTATGAAACTTGTAATAAATATTAAATTTCTCAGTTCGAAAATTATAAATGATAACTCGTACGTATCACAAAAATATTCGATATCAATTATCCAAAAAATGAAACTTTATATAAAAATATTATATTTCTTGTTCCCGATTTATTTTTTTATATACAGGAGTTCTCTTCGCTGCTCCAATGTTAATTGCACGATGCCCCGCATAAGCGTAATAACATCACCGCCCGGTACATGTTACATCATATGAATTACCAATGTAAAGTTTTTCCTGGTACGGAAGCGAGACGACGGAAAATTGTACGTCACTGCAGGAAAGTTCACTGAAGAACACCCACGCATTAACCGAAGCCAACGAAGAAGAATGAGGAATAAATGTAAATTATTAAGAAGAAAGTTGGCGTTAAACTGCTGCACCGAAGAGAATGCAAGTTTGAAATTATAATCTTTCAGAACGAACGAATCAATCAGATAGGAACAAAGATTGTGTATAATTGAGGACGTTTCTGGAAAAGGGGCCCATAAACGAAAATGACGAATGGAACAAATCGCGTGAGAAATTTTAGTATTTGTTTCTCCAGTATATTATCATGTCTGAATTGTTAATTTCGTGTTTCTTAAAAATATTGTTATTCTTACAAACTACAGTAAATCCTCTATAAACGCATAAGCCTCGGGGGGATAGTTATGCGTTTATCTGTGACGGGTAGCTATTTTTTGAGCTCCTAAGGCCGAGCCGAACGTAGAGAAGGACAGCCCGCGTAAAGCGAGACCACGCGAGGGCCTTTGAACTGGGCCGACGACTGCGATTCGCCGCGTCTCTTTCTCATACGCTATCCTTCCTTGCGCCCGAAACGTTCATCGTCATTTAAACCACTAAATACTACAACAGTATTTACACAGTTGAAATCATATCGTGTTTGGTCTTTTTTTAATCAGAAAAATGCCACGAATATATCGATGAAAGTTTCATAAAAAAATAAATAATAATAAAAAAAATTAAATATTGGTGTTACATTGTCATGACGCACGGGCCTTTGGATTGTGCCGAAAACTGCGACTCTCCGCGTTGCATTAGTAGTGGTTCACACCTATATACCCGAGCCGAGATCGGATTACTAAAGTGGAGGGGATATATTTTCTGCGTTTATCTGCTACAGCTTTTATGCGTTTAGAAGTTTGCAACTAGAAGTTTGCAACAGTCGAATGGGTCTCTCTTCCATAAATCATGGAAGGAGGAATAATTAAATAATAAATACGCTAGAAATATGTTGCAAATACAAAAGAAATATGTTTATGCTCCACGTATACTAATAAAATGAATATTTTAGAGTAATTCACCTATGATTTATTGCAACGTGCTAAATAAGAGTCATGTAATTTCTTACTTTGTCCATTATAAAATAAGTCTTTTTGTTCGGTATGCGATAACTTGGAAGCAACACTTTTTCTTACAAAATGAATTTGTAAAAATTCCTTTTTTTCACGACGATTTCATTACTTCTAGTATATTCCACACCGTTTGTTCTCCCCCTTTTCACTTCTGCCGTTTCAGAAATATTATTACAGTAAATTCTCTTCGTCTTCCTTACGTTCTGCTCCATTTTACTTTCTTTAGTTTACAGGACGTTAAAGTACTCAGAAGCTATCGATTAATGCACCACAATGCACTTTTATTGTAGAAACTGTTTGAATCACTAAACGAACATGCGCGTCTAATATTAGGTTGGGGAAAAAGAAATCCATTATTTTTACGTTTATTTCAAGACTTAATTTAACATGGTTCGGATTGTCCGATTTGGGTCAAATATGCACCATTTTGTTTTATAATTTATTGCCATTTTAATGGTAACTTCATAATGCCTCTCTTATAGAAGCCCTGGTCGACTAAGCGATTTTCATAACCTTCTCTTGATGCCAATTTCTTATCACTAAGGAAGTTTTGCAATGATAAAAAAAGATGATAATCGCTTGGTGCCAGGTCCGGAGTATAAGGTGGATGCATCGAAACTTCCCAACCAAGCTCCCGGAGTTTCTGGCGAGTCACAATAGACGTGTGTGGCCTGGCGTTGTCCTGATGGAACACAACACCTCTCCTATTGGCCAATTCTGGCCGCTTCTGGTAAATCGCTACTTTATGCAGATGGTTTAAAACTGTTTTGTGGTCGATCTTTAGTTCCTGGACGATGCTACGACTGCTAACATGCCGGTCTACTTCGATCATTTCCATGATTTTATCGACATTTTCGACGACGGGCCTACCTGTACGAGGTGAATCTTTAACATTTAGCCGACGGATCGGGGAGATCTCCCCATTTTGAAGTGAGTCGGTGTCCGACCGATCGGGGAGATCTCCCATTTTGACTTTAGCAACTTCTTTGAAAAATAAAAAACCATCATTATACACCTTCATTTGTATCAAAAATAGGTTTTAATTCTTTATAACTTATTCTATTTGATTTTAAAATGTAAAAAAATCGTTTTACAAATTTTCTGCCTTTTCTTTATAACAGGGGTTTAAAAATTCCAAAAAAAATTCAATTAAACTTTTATATATATATATATATATATATATATTGATTGATTAATAAATAATATGTGAAATCGCTAAGCGAAATTGTTACCGTGGAATATAATTTCTCACATGACTAGTTTTCGGACTTTTTTGAGTTCAAACAGTGAATTTCAGTCCGTGCTACTTCCGAAAAATGCGCGGTGGACAGCGCAGTTTGGCATTCCCAAGCGAGGTAGAAACGGAACAGTTCTCTGTGGCGCGTGCGGTCGGCTAAGTATTAACATCGAAAACACCGGAACGGAAGCGACGAAATCAAAATTGCGCGTAATTGGCTATGACAATAAGGGGGCCATAAACACCATTCACAATTTCAGCAGACTGGCTTGCATTTTCACCATTATCAAAGCAAAATTGTGAAATGTACCGAATTTTCTCATTGTTAACTTCCATCTTTTACACCCACAACTGAATCCACCAATCAAAAAACTGTAAAAGAATTTGTTTTAATACGGAATGTCACTTTTCCAACGAGCGCAAGTCTGAATTTGTTTGAACAATACTTTACGAGATATACAGGGCGTCCCACGCAACTGGAACAGGCTGTACAGGGTGTCAGAGGAAAGGGTGTCAGGGTGAATAGAGGAAAATGTTATAAGAAAAGGTTGAATGGCATCAGACGGTGGATAATACTTAACTAATTTTATGCACTTTTGTGCATCGGTACATCAGAAAAATGCAACTGCACTTTTTTTTTAAATGGAAACTGTTAGAAAACGTGTATAATATACATTTGAATTGTACGAGCGAAGTGAGCGAGCGTCGGAGGAACAAGCGAGCGTCAGAAGAACAAGCGAGCGTCGGTGTGCGAGACTGCGTCGGGCATGCAGCAGCGTGAACCCAGTTTGGAATGGTATGCCGAGAGAAGGATACGTGTGACAAATAAGTATTATGCATATATATATATATATATATATATATATATATATATATATATATGAAAGTTGGTTATTCCAGTTTACAAACTCTCCATTAGTGGTCTATTATCAACAGAAACCTACACATTTGACTACACCAATACATGCAATTTGTTGCGCTCTACATAAAAGTACTAACATACTTATGTCCTAAACTTATTCGTTCGAAAGTTATCGTAGCTAAGATTGTTGTAGGTTTGTGAATGATTTCGCTCTGTCGGCAAGTGTTGTGGAGTATCACGAAGTGCTCCATTATAATGTTTGTAACTTTTAGTTACGATAACGTCCTAACGAATAAGCTTAAGGTATAAGTATGTTACTACTTTTACGTAGAGCACAACAAACTGCATCGATTGGTGCAGTCAAAAATGTAGGTTTCCATTTTTAAAAAAGTGCAGTTGCATTTTTCTGATGCACCGATGCACAAGAGTGCATAAAATTAGTTGCGTATTATGCACCGTCTGATGCCATTCAACTTTTTCTTATAACATTTTCCTCTATTCACCTTGACACCCTTTCCTCTGACAACCTGTATATCAGTACAGCCATCTAGCGAAAAAATAATGGATTTCTTCTTCCCCAAACCATTATTTGTGGATGTGCACAAAACGTGAACGGATAAACGGTTGTCGAGCACTACGAAGGAGACTAACCGAGAAAGAGTAAAGAAACAGCATTGTATCTATCTGAATTGATAGAATATTAAAATGAAAGCAGAACATTTTTAGATATATAACAGTTGATACAGACGATTTACCTAAAAAGGACCTATAGATCTGTAGACCCTTTTTCCACGAATGTCCTCAATTCGAACGTGACTAGATTACTTTTTGACTTTTTCGAGTATGGTTAGAAACTTATTCGATGAAGGTAACTCGAAGTTAATATAACACGATTTATGAATTATTACACTTGCCCACGGTTATTGAAATGCTGAAAAACTGGATCAATAACTTCAAGTTGATACTTAAGTACAATAAAATCCAGATAGCGGTTAGTTTGACAGTAACTTGGAAAACTTCAATGAAGTACTAAATTTATAAATTGAAACACCAATATTGATATTAAAGATTATTAATACTGACCTGTTAAATTTATTAGAAATTTTTTAGAATAGACTATGTCAATATTGTAATTGAAAGTTAAAAATTATTTTAAAAGAAAAATTCTTATGAATTAAAAAATCAATATTGATATTAGAGGTTATTAATACTGATCTAATAGAATTAGTGAAATCTTCCAAATAGATTAAATCAATTCTGTAATTGGAGGTTAAAAGTGAATTTAATATAAAAAATGAATTGAATAGAAAGTTAATGTTGTTCTTAGGGGTTGCTGATAATGGTTATTAAATTTAGTAGTAAAATTTTTAAAATCGACTACATGAACACAGTAATTAAAGGTTCAAAATTAGTTTAATAGAAAAATTCATACAAATTAAGAAATCGATATTGATATCGAGAATAGGCATGTATGTATAATATATATTGATAAAATCTTTGCAAAACACGATGCAAATAATAAATGACCATAAAACAGACAATAATTGTTGAAATGGTGTTGGTAGGTATGATTGTCAAAACTGTAAGAGCATAGGGATCTAGGTAAATTAACCAGGAACTTTGTCAGTTCCTCCATTGTCATAATGCTCTTCCTTTTCTAGACTTGAATCGCACCCGGTTCATTTCCTGGGGTGGAAAGATTTCGAATGGTTTTATGTTCGATTTCTGTGGCGAGCTGATGCGACATTTAAATGAGAGATACGACATTTTGTTCGAGTGATTTTTAAGCGGTCTGTTAAGAAGTCTCACTCCTTTTTTGTCATAAAATCCGCAGTCTATTAACGTAGGACGTAGGTAGTTATTTGTTAGTTAGAACTCAAATTCGCTGGATTGAATGAATTTCAATTTCGATTGAAATGGTAGTTGAAAAGAGCGTCATTCACGAGCATCATTGTTGTAAGAATTTCATAGAGGAACAAAGGTTATTCAAAAAGTGAAGAGTAAAAGATTTGATTTAAAAGTTTTTAAACGGGTTGTGAAATCAATGTCTATTAGCATATTTCTTATTGATCCTGCTATCAGAATAATAAGAAATATAATTCTCTAAATAAATTAGTTTTAGTAAGACAAAGCAACCTATAAATAATTAAGCGAAAATCTTATTAAAGCTTTTACATACAACCAATACGTTTAAAATCAGTTACAATCGCAGAGAACGCGTATGCATTGCCCATGATTCAAATGTATTCAGTCTAGAGAGACCATTATAATAAATACAGACGTTCGGTTGCAAATGCACCTAAGAAACTACCGTTAATAACAATTTCAATAAACGAACGTAAGAAGGTCGACAATTTAAGTCGAAGATCATTCAAATAATAATTAGCAGAATATCGGACGATTTATTCTTCTCCTTTCTCTCATGCAAGTTTAATTCAGCGATGTTTTTATTAATGTCGAAAGAAGAATTTTCTCTACAAATTGATGTACCGTCTCCGCAACGTATGATTTCTTTATCCATTCTTTCCAGCCTCTCATCCGTTGTAAGTAGGTTGCATTTTACATGCACAATGAAATATTAAAGTAAGCCACAAACGACTTTTAATGAAACCACCGATACTGCGGAAGACACTCATTCCGCCGGATTGATGGCATTCAAAGAAAATTTGCGATCTCAGCGTTCCTCGTTCTCTCTTTCGACTTTTACGATATATATTTCAGCAATAAAAAGTGAAATGCAAAGGATGAATATCCTGGAGGTATGCGAAATAAGTTCGAACGCATCATCTTCTTGGCTGAAGTTGTATTTTATCTCTGCTCCTCGACTCTGTTGCCGGGTCTTTACTTCAATCTTTTGCCGTTATCGAATCGAAAAGCTGCTTTCTTGCGATTTTCTCGAAATTAATAGAACGAAGTATTTAAAGATTTTCTCTGTACATCTAGCAGAGGATCTTCAAGAATCTCGAGTACAGGGTCGTCGAGATAAGCCAGTAATTTTTTCGTGCCATAAATAATATGTAGACTCGGCAAATATAAACGAAGCAATTCTTTTCTTCTTCTTTCTTTCTTTAACGTCGCATTGACATCCTGGTCATTAACAACGACTGTTTGCTATGTTGGTTAAATTTCATCCCATAGATCTGCAGACTTTATGTATTTTAGTAATGAATTATATTTTAAACAAGCCTCCAATAGATTATTGCGCTATGTTGCATTTGCTAATATCAGGCTAATCCAGTTCGTTCGCGTATGTAGAACGCATGTTCCAAGTCTTCTTTTTCTTTGATTTTTCTGGATTTACTTCGACTATCGCTTGTTAATTCAGAAACCGGGGAAATGGTAAAAATCGTGAAGATTAAGGTTCAATGATTTCCGCATTCTCAAACGCGTTTAAGATTCCGAAAAAAAACGCACAAGACATCGTTAAGGAGTAAAACGAATCGAGAATGAAGGTGCGTGTCATTTTCACTGCGGGTAATTATAATGCAATCGAGACGTAATAAGTAGTTGCGTTCAAACGAATACATTTCATCTTAGGCTTGGCGCAGTCCTATTGCATACACACGATGTATAATTGGAATATGTCAACGTCATGAGCTGGTGTATGTGGGCTACGAATCGAACGGCAGACTGTACCGGCAACCCATCATTACGGACGTTTCAAACCATCTTGTAAGTAATAATCCAATATTTAATTATTCACCGTGTTCTTATAAGCATTAGATGCATCAACTACAACTTGGATTCAATAGCCGTCATATTTCCATCGAGTGATGAAATTAGCGATATTAATACTGCATTAAATTGGAAAAATTTACCTTTAAACTCAAATGTTCTTATTCTTCTTTTATTTTAAATTACTCCTTCAATTGTCAATTATAAATTATAACCTTCCTTTGCACCAAATAATTCATTTAATTGCTACTTGTAGATTATAATATTAAAGGATTTAATTGGTAATTGTAGATTATAACATTAAGAACATTAATTGTCAATTATATATTAGCATTGCATTATAATAAATTATTGCGTTGATAAAAAATGCCGGTGGTTGGTGAAAATACATTTAAAAAATGTAGTTAAGTAAAACATGAAGGTTTATTAAAAACGTTGACTATTACGATGCTATTGTTGTTGCTCGATCTGAATTAAAACAAAATTAATTATGTTCCCAATACAGCTATCGAAATTGTTTTTAAGTAGATGTAATAGTTTCAAGTATAAATTTTAAAAGTTTCATTAATATTCAGCAAGATTTTTTTCAAGTATCGTGCAATATCCAATATCCACTACCAAAACAGACTATACTACTGCCATGACTTCATCAGTTCTACTTAATTAATGCAATAAATTCACTATCTTGTATAGTATTAACATGGTTATTGTCGATATTTACTAATATTGTAAAGGAAAATCTGCGTGTCCTATATTTACATGCCAGGTATCAAAATTTATTAACATCCATCAGCGGAGACAAAAATACAATGAACGAAAATCAAATATTAATAATTATTTGAGTGTTTCAATCGAATAACATCAATTTCAATAAATAACAATGAGGAAACAGAGTGTGTACATAATTTTATTAACTCTTAATGTTAATTTGGAATTTGATTTCGAGAGAATGATTTCTTCGTTATGCAATTTATGCATTTTTAGTAAATATAAATTCGCTGCAATTTTAAATAGTATAAAGATCATTACCATTAAAATATTACTTTCGATTTGTTAAATATAATTACTGAAAGAACATGGAAATTCCTACGTGGCTACTGTTTCTTGCAACAGATGCAAACCATTTTTATTGTGCATAATGATTTGCATGTTAATAATAAGTGAAGGAACTGAATTTGTGTGAGAGCATATCGAAATGCCAAATGAAATTTTCTTACGTGAACATTCGTCTTTGAGAACATTCACTTTGATACTTCATAGCGTGCTGTCGTCAGAATGTCTGAATAACGTGTCTGACTATTGCTCGTCGTTTCTACTTGCGCTATACCCAGACGAGAACGCATTAAGATGTGATTTTCAGGTTTCCTACTATTTTCTATCAATCTGTTTATATAAAATTCTAAAAAATTCTTCAAAGCTTAAGTATACTTTGTTACATATTACTTTTTATTAAATTTACAAACTATACTACAGTCAGATAGAAATGTAAGAATAAAAGATCCACATCTACATGTAAACATAAAGTAAGTTCGAGAGAATATTATGAAAGTGTAAGACTTCTAGTCATTTTTTTAATAACTTTAGTAACTTTAAAAATAATAGAACTGAAAAAATAAAAGTAATAGAACACATTTCTCAAACTGTTTACCTTTTAAACAATTTCGGTGAGGGTTTTCCTGTATTCGAACCCATGTGTAAATAATATATTTGTTTTAAATGTTGTATATTTCATGCATGAAAGAAATCCTTTTTACAAGGTAACCGTGGATATGGCATGACAGTTACGATTATGATTGTATACACATCGTAAAGTGAGTTTAAAAGAAATTTGAGTTTGAAATAATTATTTCTAATACAACATACAAAGATATATTATTTCAATTTATAATTTCAATTCATGTATAATTAATAGATATTTTGAAATATTCTTAGTATGTAATATAGAGAAATAAAATAAATCTTGAAGTAAAATATTATTTAAGCAAAAGTATTACAATTACTATTTCCAATAAGTTTTATTTGAAATATACCAAGCTGTGTTTTTTAACCCCCAACTGGTATACAATTGTATAATAATTGCAAATATCAAGTTTCTTTAACCTCTTTAGAACATTTGTAATATTTGATCTTCAATTAGATATTTAACCTTTACTGTGCTCACCATATAAAAATTTCATACAGTACACATAGGGTGTGATACACCCCAATAACTTCAAACGGCTGTCACGTTTAAACTGTTTATTAATTCGAGTCTAAAAACTGGATATTCTTTAGACATTCTTAAACAAGTATTAATAGTCTTTTTCTTAAAATTATAACTTACATGTAGTAAAAAACAATAAGACGGCAAAGATTAATGGTGTTTGAAAAAAATTATACAGAATTTTAGGAAGGTCCTAATATGATTCTTTGTAATCTGAATAAACATTTAAGGGTTAACTATTTCCTGTTTTAAATGTTTGTAAATTATCCAGCACTCTGTCTGAATCTCTCATCGTGGAATAACCTGTATAGGAAAGAAACTGTAGTTTTATTTCTGTTACAAAGAGGAAAATACAAAAATTAATTTCGCTAATGCACAAAACTACGGATGAAGGGTATGAGGTCTCGTTTCTACAATACATAGAAAGCTCCTCCGTTTTATTGCGTCCTGAGAACGACACGTGATCCTGATGGAACGTTCCTCTCTTCTATTCTGAATATAACGCGTACTTAATATCGTCAGACATATGTATCACATAAGGTGTATTTCATGTCGGCGGAGATATGCTCGATATTTCGAAAGGGGTCTAAAGGAAAGCACTCGGTCGGAAAGAACGTATTCAACCGAGAATAATATTCTTTGATTCATCGAATGCATTTCTCGGCTACGTTTCATGCGCTGCTCGAATTTATTGACTTCTTAACTTCTGAAAGGCCAGAAACCTAGAGAGGGAAGATTCCGAGCACCTGCCAGCACTCATCAGCGTCAGTATGGATATTACGCGAAACTCTTCGTTTTAATATTTCACTTTGCCAAACAAGCTCGTCGTAAAATATTTAAAAGATTCCTTTGAAAATTCGTGAGGTACAGAGGATTTAGTTGTCAGGAATCAACCCACGTGTTTTAATCCATTAATGTGTGTTGCTAAACTGTGTACTTTTATGCATGAACAGCATATGCAGAGCTGGGTGGATTTGAAATAAGATGCATTGGAAATAGTGATTGTAATACTTTTATATGTATAAATGGTATAGTGTAAAAGATTGATTTTAATTCTTAGTTCTATTTACATGAATATTCAAAAATATTGTAAGAACGTATATACTACCGTGTGGATGACTGACTATTTTATTGTTAACCGTTACATATGTCTTTATTGATTGATACATTTATACAGGGTGTACGCGTTAAGTTATGTCACCATTTTTTAGGCATTTCCGGTAGTGCAATTAAAAAATGTTTTAAACAAAAGTTCATCTGTACTTGGTGAACTACAAGTTCGCATATTCTTAAATGTAGAAAAATGCTTATTACGTAAAAAAGTAAAAGTCACCTTAACTTTTTTAAATGGCACCACATGTTTTGGACGTCATATGATTGTCGCTGACATCGAGACGAATTCAACAGTGTATTATACTATGACCTTGAAATCACCTCAAACTCGAAAATTTTGTGCAAACGTAATTTTAATGAAAAGTTATTTCTTACAAAATAAATCAGGTTACATTAGATGATCGAACTGTGATCCATCTTCTATGATGCAGCAACAATCCTATGACGTCCAAAGCATGTGGTGCAATTTAAAAAAGTCCAGGTGACCTTTACTTTTTTACGTAAAAAGCATTTTTCCAGATTTAAGAATATGCGAACATGTAGCTCACCAAGTACTGATGAACTTTTCTTTAAAACAATTTTTAATTGCACTACTTTCTGCATCACGATTTGTGCGTTGCGTTAACGTTTTATTAACAAACGATCGTTACGTTTTGGTTTTGTTAAAAACACTATCAGTTAGTTCCCCACCAGCGAGCAACGGATAAACATTCACTGTCGAGCTGTCTTAAGATATTTATTTATTATATATGTACTGGAATTATTCATTGAAATCATATTTTTTGTAGAATATATTAGAAATAATTATTTCAAATAATATGCTTTTTGGGATACACGAGAAACCATTAGGTAAAGAGGATTTTGTTTGTTACGGAAGTAACACACAAAGTTTCATTACACGAATGAAAACAAGAACTTATCTCAAATAATCTCAAACTTGAAGTTTGCGTTGAAAAATATATAATTAAAATATATGTTGTTGCATATACTTATACATTCAAATAAATATTTCAGATTCTCTTTCTATTAATACGAAAGTACATAATTATTTCAAATTAATCGATATCAGCATAAACTGTGAAAACATTTTTATTTTATTTTAATTCCGAATACAATTCTATCCAACACTGAGCATACGTAAATTTGTACAATAACGAAAACGTTAGTACTAGCAGATAGTAATGATATTTATACAATTTTAACACTAGTTTTTAGAAAATAGTTTCTGAAAATTGAATTTTGTTCAGCTATGAGTATATCAAAAATTGATTGAAAAGTCAATTTTTATAAAAAAAGAAATTCCTCGAAGGTTTGTTTTGATTTATTTCTAGTGGATATAGGAAGCCTGTTTTTACATATACTAAATGCAACGCAAAGCATACGTGGCACCTACGATAGAATACAGAATGCAGTTTTAAATATGCTAGTACAAAACTGTGGCTAATAATAAATTCATACGAGACATACCGAAGAAATCTGTGCTGAATGTGTGCTCACGTAATTACTTGTGTAGTGCACTGTGAGGTAATCAAATGTAGGGAGCTATCCAGCGTAATACGCCACTTTAAATGCAATAGGAGATTTCAAATCTTCTACCTATGCAAATCTCTGTTGAAATCTCTGATTTTATGCATTTGTGGTATCTAACATTTAAAGCAGGGTTAGTCACATTTCATTTCAAATGAGATAACATATAATCATTTGAAATAATGAATTATTTTATATACTTTCTAATTTTTATTTTACAAGTAGCACACAAAATTTATTTCCATATAAATTTTCGCTTAGGGAACTAAACATTTTTCACTTTTCTGAATGTAATATTATACAATTTGACCAAAAATGATAGAACTTTAAATTCTAGTGCTAGGAATCCAAGTTTCAATATACGGAGTTCACTCGTTTAGAAGGTATACCCGAGTAAAGTTGCTCGATTTCAAGCGCGTTTGACAGGTTAGAACGCTACCATATTGGTTTTTGGACATATGAACGATAGAAGCATTTTTGAGTAGTAATCCGGATTTCTAGTGATTGGATTTCGGCATCTAGAAATGCAAATATAGTTCAGGTAAAAGATACTGTATTGGGCTGGGTTAGTTTTCCTCATCAAGCCAGCGACTAACAATTGCAAGTGATCCGTTCTCGTAAGCTTAATTAATTGTGCGGGTTTTTCTGAAATTAAATATCAGGAATCCGAATTGCCGCTGTCAAATGGCTGCTTGTATGTGTTTGTGGTGTGACATAGCAGCTCTGTTGATTGGATAACGCGGAAGTACAAATCAATATGGCAGCGTTCTAACCTGTCAACCGCGCTTGAAATCGTGCAAATTTACTCGAGCATAACTTATGAGCCAGTGAACTCTGCGTACGGAAACTTGGATTCCTAGCACTAAAATTTAAAGTTCTATCATTTTTTCGTCAAATTGTATAATATTACATTCATAAAAGTTAAAAATGTTTAGTTCTCTGAACGAAAGTTTAACCCAAAATAATTTTTTATTTCGATTACATTGTTCAAATAGAATAATAAATAAATTAATTCTGAAATTTATATATGCCATTTTTTTGTACATCAATCGTTAAAGTTTAGCTGCATTCGCCCCTAAAATTGTTCTTTAATACATGAAATAAATAGAATTTATTGGTCAAAGAAACGATAAAATCAAGAACTATTTGAATTTTACTTAAAAATTCAAATAATGAAATAATTTTTAAAAAATTATTTGGTTGTTCAAATAGATTAACACACGATTATTTTAAATGACATGTAACCGGATGGGATAATATATAATCTTAACGATTATTTTTGTTTATATTTAAAGACTCGTTCTGAACTATTTATAAAAATTGGAGAAATATAATTTCAATAATCGTAAAATAATAAAAGTGATGTGAATTCTGATCATTCTAGCAATTCCAGTGTTAATAAATAAGAAAGTAAATTGTAGAGTTAGTTGGAAATCTTGCGGAACAGCAGAATTGATGGCAATAGAGCGTGAGAAGAAATTGTTTACTCCAACAGCTCGTCTGCCCCCTAAAAGATTGTTATACTCCCAGTTTAATAAACGATCTCACACGCCAAGTGAACGCAATTTAGTCATTAGAAGGTTATGATCAACGGAGTCAAGTGCATTTCATAGTCATTAACGTCCCCATGAGAAAGAGAGGAAAACAGTAAGCATTAGGCAAATGGGTTAAACCGTTGATAACCAGTGTGTACTTACCCCTCATCTTACGTGGTATATATTTTTCTATCAGTCATTTATTATATCTTATCTCATTTAAAAGTTTCATGTAATCTTATATCTCGGTAATAGGTTATGCAAAGACAAAATTAATCTAGTGTTTTGAAAATGTCATTTTCAAGAATACGTAATCAAAAATATACATTTCCACTCAAAATTTCAATTCTAATCTCCACAGAGCTTTCCAAGGTTACTGCAATGTTAAACAAATACAATCGTCATGTACTCTCTTCTATATCCTACAACATTCGTCTGCAACATTTTTTCATATCGTCTATAATTTTTGACGCGTCTTTTTTTTTAACGCAATGTGTGCAGTTGTAAAGAGAAAACTTCTACCTTTAACACTAAATCTACCACCATCGATCAAAATGACCAGTTCCAGATTTTTTAGTTTACGATTATTGGAATTATATACATAGATTATCATTATTATTTATTTAATGTTGCTTCAACATCAACGGTCATTAGCAACACGGTACATTTTCTTACAATATTTTGTACATATCTGTATCCTTGATATACATTTTCTTTCTTTCACAATTTTCCTTTCATTTTCGTATTTTTTGCATTCTATTATTAGATGATTCATGTTAACTGGTACTTTACATATATCGCAGATCGTATTTTCTTTTTTATTTAACAGAAATGAATGGGTTATTTCCGAGTTCCCAATTCTGATTCTAGAAATTTTTTTTTTATATTGGTTTATTTAAGGTCGCATCTGGGCTTATTAGCGACCAGGTATATTTATATTCTATTTCTTAGGTTTAGGTGGGATAAGAGGCTGATGACATTGTTGATTTTATCTTCACTATTTATTGAAGTTTGAATTTGACGATCTACTGGACTTGGAAACTTTTTCCACTCAAAATCCGCTCCTTCGTTATGATATTTTTGTATGTAATTCCTTTTAGATGCTTTCTTCGGAAGCGATTAAATAAACATATGTGGAATCAGGACCTCCCAGACCAAATACTATACGGAGATTAGGAAAAGTAGGAGGGTTCCGTGGGTATGTGTAAGAATTGATCAGCTACAACCGCGAGGGTTCTGGGTTCGATTCCCGGCGCGGAATTCCTCATTTTTCCTAAGATCCTACATTTGGGGGCTCGTCCGGGATGGGGTAACACCGATGAACGCATGGTGACAGACGACGAACGCAGTGAGCAAGCGTTGCGAAGACGGTCGCACGTGAGCGAAAGGACGACGAAGTGAAGTAAGGGGCACATCCAGGGAAAACTGCTAGAGAGGGCAGTAGGATGGTGTTCCCGAAAAGTGACGAAGTTGGTGACGAGTTGTGTTGATGGCGCTGAGGCCAAAAAGACGATGGAGCTGCGACGGACATTCGAGGGCGAATGCCAGAGCAGGATGGCCGAGTGTGGGATCAGGACCTCCCAGGCCAAATACTGTATGGAGATTAGGAAAAGTAGGAGTTCCGTGGGTATGTGTAAGAGTTCATCAGCTACAACCGCGAGGATCCTGGGTTCGATTCCCGTATATCTAGTAGAGCCCATATTATAATTAAACCGCACAAAGTACAAATAAATTCAATCTTCTAATTTTCATAAAACAACAAATTCCAGTTATTCTTATGGCTCGATAGGTTTAGTGTTAAATCTATGGTGGTTTCAATCACGAAAAAACTTTTTTAAAGTTTTCACTGACGTTTGGATCTATAGCATTTTCAAAAATAACGAGCTACATCACGAAAAAAATCTTAGAATGAAATGAGGCTTGAGGATCATAATGGTGTAAGTCCAAATTCTGAAGATTTGAGTTGATATTGTTTTTCGAATCTTAAACGCATCATTTATATACCGGCAGCGTTAATTGTTTATTCTTTACTGAAAGTTTAGTGCTTATTTGTCACTAAACGCACAGAAGGAACCATTTGGAATCATAGTGGTGTAAGCCCGTCTTACGCCCTTTTGTGTTCAACCGCAGGTTTACAAAACGTATTTTAAAAATGTTCAATATGGGCCCACATAAAAAATGTTGTAAAATACAAGTTTTAGCATTTTCTCTGCAAACCCGACTAATTACAATTTTGTCAAAACTTTTTAATCACGCCATGTAGTAAACTAATTGTTCTAACTTCTCGAAAAAATCCAAGTTGTAGGATCCAATATTAAAAAAATTATCGTCTTCTTAAGAGTGTCTGAATATTTATGGGAGTCACTGTATATTGGTATATAATTCTTTTTTGTGCTTTAATTTTCACATACAGATATTTTTTATATTTTTCTAAACCTACAAATGTGTTTTTGCAAACACAACGCTTATATAGAGTTTCTTCATAACAACAAACGCAAAACATGATTTCACTCGATATACCATGTATGAATGTGACTTACAACACTATTGTTTGCGCAATTTACCAATGAGGATCAACTCGGTGTTTGATCCAACAGAGATCGTACGACTCCATTCTGAATGATTTTAGCACCGCGTAGAAATTGCCTTTTCCTCGCACTTTTTTCGGTGAAGGGTTGATTCAATTAATGTGACAGATATTTTTGAAAACGTTGACGTCCCTTATAGTTTATTGATCTGAATGGTGGATCCGGATGGTTGATTACGATATTTAGAATTGAGCGTCCTTACTCGGCTGATGAATTTAGACTAACGATGCCGGACAGTTCCCAGGTCGTCTTCGACTTACACCTATACCTTATTGGTTAACTGCGCTTAACGGAAATGACGTATTGTTCGGAAAATGAATTCTGATTGGCGGAAGAAGACATATGTTTCTGAGTTCCGTTGCATTTTCGGCGACAAAACGGTCTCTGGAGGGGGTTGTTGGAAATCCCTGGTCGAGCTGGATTCGGCTGACGCGGAGCTGACGATGTGATTGAACAAAGGAGTAGTTTTATGACTGGGTACCTCGAAGTACCATTTGCACACGCTTCTGGTAACCAAATGTACAATTATGTCGAAGTAGGAAATATACGGACAATGGCAAAAAGGCTACGAGGGATGACTAAACGAAATAAAGGAAAAGAAATGAAAGGAAAGGAAAGCCTAACGTCTATAAAACAGCGCAAATCTATGTACATCGATTAACAACTATGATTCTCAGCCCGCCATATGAACAATGTGTGGCGGCTACTTCCTAGGCTCGTCAACAGAGGAACACTACAACACCTCTCTCGCTACTACCTGAATCTTCCTCTGTTTTTATACACATGGAGGGGCACTATAAACAGGTCACCTGAATAACTCGCTTACTTTTGAAGATAGCAGAAAAACAGAACACCTAAATATCTCCTCTACCTCTGAAAATACAAAAAATGTTTCTAACGTAATCTAAATGGTTTCAAAAGACGAGTCGGATGGAAGAATCGCTTTTTATAAATTGTAATTTTTTAATCGTTTTTTCAAGGTTACTCGTCTTTTTTACATATATACACACATTTCTTGTTGGTGTACGTTATAGCAAACATTATTGTGCATTCAGCCATGTTTATTAGCACGACCTTGAAATTACCGTGAACTCTAAAATTTGCTAATTAATGCAGAACTTACTTTCAGCGACATCTCAGATTTCAACGGTAACAGAAATTCGACCGTGAACTTGAACTTGTAAATAAACACATTGTATCATTCCTCTGTGTACATAGAGAGTGAGAGAGATATGTGATTAAGAGTTTGCTCACTGCTACATTTCTCAGTGTATCGACAAGCTATCGACAAGAAAATTCAAATGGTTTTAATTTACGGTGAAGCTCGAGAGTGTCTAAGAGAAGCAATACGAATTTACAAAGACAGATTTCTAGAACATTCTTGTCCATCACGTTCTGCATACTCAAGTATTGTTAAAACATTTTGTGAGACTGGTAGTGTCAACAGAAACATTCCTGTGAGACGTAAGACTGTTACTCATGAAGCAAATGTGAACAATATCATCGCTAAAGTTAATCAAAACTCGCATGTTAGTATAAGGCAATTTGGACGTGAAACCGGTATTAGTGTGACAAGCATCTTCCGGATTCTGCAATCACAAAAATTTCATCCTTTCCATCTATCTCTTCACCAAGAGCTCCATGGAAGAGACTTTGAAAACCGCGTACACTTTTCTCAATGGGGTATACGGAAATATGGAAGTAATGAAATGTTTTTGCAAACAGTATTGTTTACGGATGAAGCATCCTTTACAAATCATGGTCAGGTGAACCTCAGGAACATGCATTATTGGTCGGTTGAAAATCCACGATGGTTTAGACAACTCGATATGCAGAGACCATGGACCATAAATGTCTGGTGTGGTATTCTAAATAATAGGATAATTGGGCCGTATTTTATCAACGGTACGCAAACTAGGCAGAAGTATGCTGAATTTTTAGAACATATTCTACCAGGGTTATTAGAAGATGTACCATTTAGGGACCGTCTTGTATTATGGTATCAACACAGTGGGTGTCCAGCACACATTTCCCATATTGCAACACGTGTCCTCAACGAAAAATTCCCAAATCGTTGGATTGGACGCAATGGACCTGTATCATGGCCGGCTCGTTCACCCGATCTCACCCCACTTGATTTTTTCTTATGGGGGACATTAAAGGGTACGGTTTATCAAGAGCAGCACACGGCGCCAGAAAATATGAAGGAACGAATAATTGCTGCATGTGCTAATATGAAATCTGAAATCATCGAAAGAGCTGTACAATCTGTCGTTTTTCGATTCACGAAATGTATCACAACAGAAGGACATCATTTCGAACATTTATTGCAGTAATAAATGTGACTATTTACAAGTTCATGGTCGAATTTCTGTTACTGTTGAAATCTGAAATGTCGCTGATAGTAAGTTCTGCATTAATTAGCAAATTTTAGAGTTCACGGTCATTTCAAGGTCGTGCTATTAAACATGGATGAATGCCTAATAATGTTTGCGATAACATACAACAACAACAAATGTGTGTATATATGTAAAAAACACGAGTGACCTTGAAAAAACGATTAAAAAATTACAATTTATAAAAAACGATTCTTCCATCTGATTCGTCTTTGAAACTATTTAGATTACGTTAGAAACATTTTTTGAATTTTCAGAGGTAGAGGAAATATTTAGGTGTCCTGTCTTAGACGAAACACCCTGTATATACCGTCCTAAACTGTCCTTACGACATCCCGCGACTAAGGCACGGGTCCTCTAGATAGCCTTACTGACTAGTCCTCTAGCGGGCCTAGGACGAAACGCTTCCTTCTCCTTTTTCCATCTTTTCATACTCCGGAAACCTGCCGCCATAAATGGATTATGAAACTAGAGGATTCCAGCTTTAAAATGAGTCCAACGTATGTTGTTGTACGATCATTTTTTACGAAATTATCATGGTTTAAACATCGACGACTTCTCGTGAATGAGGTAGTTAGTGTCGAAATACTTTTTGGATCCTCTGTATGTACGACAATTGGAGGAACAGGGAAACAAGTCTGTGCGGTTGGAGAAGAAAAGGAACGGAGGATAACAAACGGCGGCGGCCGCAGCGTAAGAAAACAAACGCTCGTTAACGAGGCGCATCAGGGCAGATTGAAGAGATTTCCTGCCGCAGTTTAGCAGAGTGACTCGCTCCTTCTCTCTTTCTCTCTTCTGCCCCATGGACCTCGACGACAACTGGGACCAGAGGTTAATTTATCAAATTAAACGTTCTACAATTGCGTTATAAGACCGAGTCGCCGGGACATTCTGTTCGCGCGTATGTGTGTCAACATACACGCATGTCGACAGTACAGGTTTCTTTTCGACGATTCGCCAGAACTCGAATCGATTGTTGCTTCAATATTTATTATAAAAATGAGCATAAAATATAGTGGCGTGCAAAAGTTTCCGGACACGCTATAAAACGAATAACTTTTTTAAAATTGGTTCGAACGGCTAGACTTTTTTTTAGCTGCTAGAAAGATGAGTTTACTATGTAATTTATAAAAAATAAATTAATTGGAGATCGCCATCTGCGCCTATAATATTTAAAATATTCATTCTGTAGATCTAATTAAATGATATACATGCACAGAATTTAACCAAAATCGATTAAGATCGCTATGAACCGTTGATAATAACAAATGGCAAGAATTGCAAGGGAACTGCGTTTTAGGTCAATCGTAAGCCTAAAATTCAAACATTCTTACGTCTTTCAATCCTCATGGCTTTTTTTGACGTCCACCGATTTCGATGAAACTTTGTACAAGTACACAACTTTAGATCTACAAAAGGTATATTTTTAATTTTAATTATAGGCACAGATAAAAAAAGTTAAAAATCATGCCCTTTACTTTTCTCTTAGCAATTTCGACCAATGGTAATTTTCAATTAATTTTTTAAATAAATTACCTAGTTATCTAATCCTAATATTTAAAAAAATCTCTAGCCTTTTGAAGCAACTTTAAAAAAGTCATTTGTTTTTATAGGGTGTCCGAATACTTTTGCGTGCCACTATATGTTTTTGTTCGAAATGGCTGAGCTACTTTTGATGTTGATATTTTATACAGTAGACCGTCACATAGAACGATCAAACAACTGTTTAAAAAAGACTGTATATATGCATTTTATGTGACAGGAAGTGTAAGGACTTTTTAAAAAATGTCTTGTACATTCACTGCCACATAAAACACATTTACACAGTCTCTTATACGAGGGTCTACCGTGTAAGTATAAAATTACTCGAAAATTACTGAGTGAATGAAGAAACATTTCAAGTAAAAGTAGCGTAGTATGAAAGAGGTCACACGATGGAATAATGCATTTAGCGTAACGTACACGATCTTGTATTTTGTCGAAAGAAAATCGAATTCATTTTGTGCACGTTATTATTAGATGTATTCGCAATAGTGTTAAAGTTTATTTTATTATCAGAAAATTGGCACTATTTCTACGAGAAATAGAAGCTTCCACTGCAGAAATAAAATACTGCAATGGTTTAAAGTTATTTTTATATAAATTTCTACATCGCACTAGTCTATCTAAAATCATGAAGTGTGTCATCTAACATTGAATCAGCGTTCGATCAATGTTATATACGGACGCAGTATGATGGAAGAGAAAAACGGGAAATACCTCGGTTTTTTCGTGCAATTTCATGAAAATTGAGTTATGTAATTACAAAAAATCTACCTCTGCCATTTACTCTAGGAAATTGCTTTACCGATGGGAGAAAACACAATGGATGGAGCTAATGTATTGAGTTACGCGTTTGGGAATTGCATTGCACTATCGATTAGTCCTTTTATAATAAAACACTCCCTTTCCGTTTTTCTTTCACGTTCCTGTGTTTCGAAAATAATAGTCGATCTGCTATTAAAAGTCAGCGATACAGATTCATTTTTGTGCCTCTCGTCGTACAGAGATTATTAGAAATTGTGCGTGCTGACAAAATGCGATTGTTTGAAATAATTTCTTTATCAAAAAGATCTACGATCCTCTTCGAGCCTCTGCAATATAACGTTACTTTTTTAGATCAAACATATAAATGTTACAAGAATAGATGATATCGAAAAGTCAATTATAGGGTAAATATATTTGAGCAAGATATTAGGTTGTTGCATATGAAATGTCCAAATCAATAAACATGACTTTACTCTATGTTTACGCCCTTGGTTGATCTGAATGATCGTTCAGACCTTGATGTGTTTGCACTGCGAAATGCCCGCTAATCGACGAACTCGAAGGACCACTTTCACAGGGAAGGACTAAACAACAGCCTTTCGTAAAACACACTATATTTACAAAGACTTGAACTCTATACTAGAGTTACCGTACACGTATAAGGATATGCTATGATGTCTAAGTAAAACACGTCTAAGATCCGCCGCAGACTGCAGACTTTCTATCGGCCGATAGTTTGGTCGGGTTCTTAATCAGTATGAAGATGTATGCAAGTGCACACATTACAACGATTCGGTATCGGCTTGATAAATAAGTTTGATGGGATACACCAGGCATGTCCAGAAGTAGCTCACTTGGAGGCAAATTCGAGGGAGACGCCTACTTCTACCGCCCGCGCGTCTCGCTCCCCGTGGCGGCCGTAGTCCTCCGAGCTCCTCAGACCCGTACCTACCGCTTGCAACAGTGGTGGGCAAGGGTGGAGCCCCTCAAACGCCTGCTTCTCCCACCAACCTCTCTTTTATGCAGCGCGCACATTCGTTGCGCACGTTGATGTCTTGTGTCTTCGTTGCCCCATTGTACCGCGCTTGCTGGAAGGGGACAGATGGCGCTACGGTGTGGACGGTTTTGCCTCAATTGAGGCAAAATGGCCCATCACTGGCTTACAATATGTAGCGCGTGTGGCGAGTTGGGGCGACTCTCGGACCCACGGTAGGCACGGGTCTGAGGAGCTCGGAGGACTACGGCCGCCACGGGGAGCGAGACGCGCGGGCGGGAGAAGTGGCGTCACCCTCGGATTTGCCTCCAAGTGAGCTACTTCTGGACATGCCTGGGATAATACACGATTGCATTCAAACTAAACTATCGGCGAATTATCGGCAATATTCCGTCTTAGCAATAATATGTATATGGTACACCGCGAAGGCCTATCACAAACAAACTTGTTCCTCGTTTGTGTTCTATAAAACAGCCGAAAGAAGTAGATTAAAAGCGTAGATTATGTTATAAGTAGACTGCGGATCTTTATGCGTTTAAGGCTTCTGAAAATTTAAAAAAATGGTAATATATAAAATTTGACACTAGAACGATTCTAATTTATTCCAGATCTACAAAGGCTACTGCCACTGAAAACAAGATTTTATTTGATTCTACTTACTTGAAATTCGTTTACAAAAATTGAAAACTGCATAAACATCCACAGTCTAGTTATAAGCATTCGTTATAAAGGAGAAGATTTCTGTGTCAAATCATGTAATAGATTCATTCAGTAAAAATTTTGTTGAGGCTTTTACAAACACTTCAATTTATAGCATATTCAACCGAAAACGTGTCCTCAGTTTTTCATCTGCTATATCATACATAAATATCTTAGAAAAAAATGAATGATGATCTGCGAAAGTAGACGCTTCGAGCTTTAAATTGATACAAAATTTATGATTGACCTACCTTTTTTTAACGAAATTATCATGGTTTAAATATTCTAATACTTTCAAATCAATTTTGTTTTCGGATCCACTATGTTTTCCGAAAGTCAGCCATTGATACAAATTCATTTTGGCATTTTCCATCGTACAGGTATTATTACAAATTGTGCAAGCTAAGGGGACACAATTGCTCAAAATAATTCCGGAATCAAAAAGATCTACGATCCTCTTTGTACCTCGGCGATATGACTTTCGTTTTTAGGTCAAACACAGATGACTGTCACACAAGGGTAGAAGATATCAAGAAGTCAACTATAGGGTAAAAAGGATTCTCGACGCAACCAGTGATTACGGCGTGAGACGTCGAGTTTGCAGACACGCACACCTACGGTTCAAAGTCGCCATGGAAACGCTGCCATACCCGACGTATGCCACGCAATTTAGAATCCGCTTCGAGGTCAAACGAGAAACTGGATAAAAGTCTGTTCGTTTGCAGCTCCGCTAAAATGAAATTGTTCATCCGATAGCATTTTTGTTGAGCCACCGCAATCCGATGATCTCTCTTCGTGCTGGCAGCGTGGCTGCTTTTGTAACGAAGCGTACAATGAATTTGTCTGACAGAGACCTTCCATCTGCGATGTATTCATTTGTTATACGTGTAGAATGTTCGATTTCAGAATGCAAATGTTACGAAACGTTTTCGCCAAAAAATAATATTAGATATTAGAGACATGAAATGTCCGATTTCTTACAATAACACACAACAATTCTAACTGTTTTCAAAATAAAATTAATTCATCAAAAATACATATGTTGGTCGTTCACTTTCTTCATTTACAAGATTGTCATCTACATTTTGGAGTTCTTTTCTACCATTCATGAATGATGCGTTCATTTATTACCACATTTAGATCAAACACTATACAATTGCTATCATTGATACGTTTATTTCTCCATTTATAATACAAATAATGCACGACATACACATTGATTCGCATTGAAATAAACATTTATCAAAAGTAAAATGTGATACCGAAATAAAAATGTCAGATATTACCTTAAAGAACAGATTTTTAGCTCAAAATGAAGTATAATAAAACTGCTGGTTATAGTAATATTTCTTGAGCAAAATGTTTCATAACAATTGCAGTCTAAAATTGGACATTTCATATGCAACAACGTGGTTTTATACAGAGCTCGAAGTAGTTCAGGATCTTGTTAATATGCCATGTTGGAATCTATAGAATCATGTAGAGCTTCTTAACAAAAGTTTTCATATTAAAAGTTGTAATGAGAATAAATAGAGAAATTTCCTTCAAAATAAAAGTTTTAGTTCGAATAAAGTGAATGAAACATGTATATCAAAATTATTTTGTAACAGAATCATTTTTTTAATTATCAATATAACAGAAGTTCTCAAGCATTATAACAAATCTGCAAATTGATATCAGATGGTTTTCAGAATTCGAGTATATTATTTGTAACTTGTTAAAATTACTAAGAAAAAAATGTCTATGCAACTCCTATTTATTGCAATTGATGCACAATAATTTCTATTTGCATACAGATCCGCAGTTTAATTATAAGAAATGATAATTTCTATTTAAGAAATAGAATTACAAGAGTATTGTTTAGTCGTGCATTTGCCCAATTGAAATGGACAGTGCAGCGTGTGCAAGCGATAGTCTTGTGTATATCAGCTTGTACTTTCGATAATGACGTTATCAGAACCGAAGGATATATAAAAAATACTTTTGGTATTGAAAATTAACCTGTAACTGTTGGACGCTCGGAGGTTGACTCTTTGACTTGATATGACTTGTTTAAACGTTGTGAGTAGAATGGTAGACTTGAGCAGAATCCCTTTCGTCGCTTGTGTCTCTTTGCAGCTAACCTCGCTGTGGGTGCGATGCAAGAATCTCTGTCTTCTATTTTGTCTTTCATTGGTTATTATAATAACTCTTCAACGCCTACCTTTGCTGAGGAGAGGGTAACCTTCTGCGCGCCTCCCCGAGCAGTCTCACCCCCTTGGGTATGGGGGATAGTCCGAGGTAGACGCGTGGTACCCTCACTCGATGGGACCGGTAAGGTGTAGTAAACCTGGGCCTGTGCCGCTACCTTAATTGATAGCGAAATTGGAGAAGTGGCAGGCTAAGGGTACACAGAAATCTGCCATATTGCTTGTAGCGGAACATCTATTTCGAATTAGGACGGAACAAGTATTAAATGATTGTTCTAGTTGAATTTTAAATTGATATTCTGAATACATTATTTACTTATATTCGCATATTCATATTTTCCATGATAAAAATATACATATATACTATATTATCAAATTTCTACCGTAATACAATCGGGAAGCCTATAATTCGGTGACATAATATATTGTTACGTACACAGAATTCTCTCTGCTTTATTTCAATCAGAGTTTTCTAATCTCTTCTCAGATCAGAAAACGCCCTATTCCACCCTTTGCTTATACATAGAAACGACGACTATGCTTCAGCTGGATGCAGCCGGCACAAAGCATGATTCAGTACAGGGACAGTTCCACAAGATTCCCTAATATGGAAATCCCTATATAGATCATCTCCACTTAGATTTCACAGTATATCGAATATTAACCATCTGGGGCAGTGCTTAAAGTACAAACGGGCTATACACGTTGTTCGGCTGAATCTCGTTTTGGAGTTGGTTGTATTTAGTGAGATCGGGCCTAGTCACTCTTTCGAATCATGTAACCTTATAGATTCCGCGAGTACGGTATTAATCTGTGTTCCCCGCATCGCCAGTGAGTCATCCAACAGGCAGTAGTACTTAGGTAACTACACAACATTGTTCATACACACTCAATTCTTACCGCGACAGTAACAGTTGTAACAGATCCAGTTTCCTGTAATATACAATTTAGTTCAAGGTAATTTTGAGTAACAATTGATTTTAACCCACCATTCAGATCCAGTAATTCTTAGTTGACCGTTCCCACATGATACAATCCTACCGCTCTGGTTGTATCAAATAATTTATAATATTAAAGTTACGAGGCCGTTACTAACATATCCTAGAAGCTACCTGATCTCGTATCAGGAACCCAAAACTGTTGTCCAACCTATGCGGCCCCCTGATTTCGCATCAGGTTCGTCCGTATCCTACAGCTCCCCGATTTCTTATCGGTTTCGTCTGTGCTTTTATTCAACCTCCTAACAACTCCCCGATTTCGCATCGAGTTCGTCTGCGCGTGTACCTCCTAGCGGCTCCCCGATTTCGCATCGGGTTCGTCCACGAAGTCTCTCAAATATCCTAGCGGCTCCCTGATTTCGCATCAGGTTTGTCCGTGCACCTTACTAACTGTGGTGTCGAATCGGTCACCTCGAATTAGGGAACTTGGATCCGACAGGATTTACGAAGAAGGGTGTAGAGACCAACTCCGGAGAACAAACTCGTTTATTCGGTTAAGATCTAAGCTAGACTCGGCTATACTTAATAAGTGTCGGTAGTTCGGTAGTCAAGAAAGTTCAAGAGACTTCTGATTTTGTGGAGTCGCGTAAGATTTTAGGAAAGCTAGGATGTAGGTGTGGTCTTGGAAAACTGCATATGATTGGTTGTATGGTGTGTCGGAAAAAGTGGTGGAGATGGCGAAAAGTTAGAGAGGGAATGTAGAAACATTGAGGTGGAGTAGGAATAGAGTACGCAGGGTGACAAAGGCTATAGTTATTGTCTTTCGTTGCGAAGCGCGGTACAGGGCCTTCGACACATCTGGCTATCAGCTGTACCTTCGTCGGGGTTTACTGTTCTATGGTCGGTACAACTAAGAAATTTACCTGACCTCGGTCGCGCGTTTGTCCCTGAGCACGGAGGGTTTTGCGACAGAACACTAACAATTAAAAACCATATTCCTCTTTAAACCATAATCCGCTCGCCGCCACGCGCGCTACCGTTCCGCCCAGGCTCGTAACAATATTAATAACAGTGGTGCTTACTTTGATCCATAAGTTTTATTTCTGAAATATCATGTTTCTTGAACGTTATTTTCAAAAATCGGGCATTTCATGTGTAACATCGAATTGGAAGAATCGATCAACGACGAAAGGCATCAGGTGGCAGTTGTTTCATTTATAAATGATATATATCTCCGAAATTATATATGTATAAGTTCTGTATATATATATATATATATATATATATATATATATATATATATATATGTATATAAACTGTTGATAAAGTAGTCGCTAATAACATGTGATGTTGATGCGACTATAAACTAATGAAAAAAAATCATACATTGGTGCATAACATTATAAGACATTCCAAAAATTATCGGAGTAAGAGGATCATTATTAATTGGACACCGCAATTTTATTTTTAGTAATTTTCTACTCATATTATCAAGCAGATGCGCAGATTCTAAACATTATAAGACGTTCGAAAAATAGTGAAAGAGAGCGAGACGCCATCAGCGCACGGTTTTTCTCAAACATTTCTCAATTTAGCATAAAAATTAAGGGCTTGTGACGTTATCTGACTACGCCATACGGTAGAACGGATGTTCTTCCTTCGGACACCGTGAAGGAAATTTCAACACAAATTTGGTTTCCGTGGTATACTTACATTTTACCTCAGACCCATCATTTTCAAAGTAAATTGAAAAACGTACGAGAAAATTTGGACATTGATGACATTTCGAAAATGTTAACGCTAGGACTACCGGAAAGGTCAAAATGCCTTATATCTGCCTTTTTCAATCATATTTATGCAAATTCTAATCATTTTCTCATGTGAAGATTTTTAACCAACTTATTTATTCAAAGCACTTATTATAAAAAAGATTGTAGGAAATCTGAACGAATTCAATCTTGTTGTTATTGGAAAATATATTCTAGTGTTAATAGCGTATAAAATCAATTTATGATCTCTACAAAGTTATCCTCCGGATAATCAAAAACTGAAATTTATTAAACTTTTGCAACATTTGTAACTTTTGCAAAACTTCCGTTTCTAATTCGTCGAACTGCAACCATTCACACTTTGATATTCAAGAATCCCGGCAATTCAAATCCGTATGTATACGTTCAAATCTTTTATTTTCAAAATGTAAATTGAGGTAAAAGAGTCAAAGATTGATGACCAAAAAACCGTTCGGTGATATTTCTACAAAAACGCAATAAATGGTTCAATCAAATATCAAAATGGACACGTAAATGGTCGCGTACCTGGTGAACCACGGTAGGATTAAAGAGAAACCAATTTCACGTTGCACAAAATTCAACGATCAGACAGCGCAGCCTGAGCAACGTCAAAATGATCGATACGGAACGGCCGCACAGTGCAACGAGTACATAGGTCGAAAAATCAATTTTCCAATAAAATAGTCATATTTGAATATTATTAACACCTTCATCATATTTAGATACCATAAATTGAATTTTATACGTAAAATAATTGAGCAACAAGGAGAAAATAAATTAAATATACACCTTTCGTAATATATTCGAACATAAATAAATAACAAGAAAAGAAATTAGTAAGCAATAATATTTAAATCAATTACAGTGATAATATATTTTTAATTATAATTATTATCAGTTACTGAGATTCTGAGAAATAAATTATCTCAGGATAGAGCACTCAGGTACAGGTAAAACTTATGCCAAATTAAAGGAAATAGAGGAAACTAATGCTAATAAAAAAATTAAAAAATCGAAATGTTTAAAATTTTTATTTCCCTCTGAAAGTTGATAACTGTAACTGGTAAAACTGAATAACTGTATGTACGACAACTTTAAAATATATATAACAACTAAAATAAAACAATTTTAACTTATTTAGAAAAAAGAAACAAATAAAATAACTTACATATACAACACAATTTCGCTAAATATTGACTTACGTAATGTATGTTGGCTTGCGTGTCTTTACTCGACTTCTAATTAGATTTTTAACCTTCGTCGGGTATTTGTGTTGTTAAATTATTTTATTCTCATATTGGAAGAGTGTTTACTACTTATTCCATGAAAACAAATATGGAATTTTAGAAATCGATTTGTTTATTTTTGAACATGAACCGTCACATTGTGGGCTGCATGAATCAATGAACTACAATGTAACAAGTAACAACAATTCACTCCGGACTCGGCCGATCCTCAACGGACAAAACACTAGCATAAAAGAATAATGCTCCCTTTCGGAGTCGTCCAAATGGCGAGCAATTACAGAAACACGTTTAAACAGTTCCGAGACTGCGAGCCATTTGAAAAAGGTAGCGCCATCCACTGAAATGTCCATGCGGAACGCTGTTATAGCGCATGAAAAACCACTCGACATAAATATCAAGCATCACGACCACCCCTAAACGCCGCCAGATCGTATCGCAAGAATGTCCGGGACTCGTTAGAGCAACGTATCTCAAGAGACAGAGAGAGAGAGAGAGAGAGAGAGAGAGAGAGAGAGAGAGAGAGAAAGAGAGAAAGAGCGAGAAGCGGAAAACGATGCGGCGAAGTGGCTGGTGATACGTAAAGCCTCGTTCATGCCCGTGGTCATGGAAACCGGCTTTAAAGCCATTCGCGTCGGCGGCAGCGAAAGCCGATTTCGCCAGTGAATACAGGAATATCGATCAGGATGTTCCTGGTGCTCCGGTGCACTTCAGACCTTCGTGGCAAGAGACTGACCCAGCCAGACGCCGGGAATCAGAAGTCTGAATAGTCGGGCCAGGTGAATGGAAATACCCGTTCCTATTCCCTGGAGAACAAGGTGTTGGCTGGTACCGGGTGGCTTTCGTGTATACCCTCCAGCCGACAATGGTGCCGATGGATGAGAAAATTGCTCGATCGATGCTCCCTGATTGCATACTGAGTCCTTCGCAAGTCCAAGGAAATTACCAGACGATCGCGAGGAGGACTCACCATCGTCCAGAAGTAATTTAAATGTATATTAGGTCATGCCAGGATTTCGATGGCTCCGATCCAGGGTCAAAGGAAAGTCGGCTTTGATAGGATCCGCTGACGGTACGTTTGTAATCAAGTGTATCTTAGGAGATGACTTTGATCCCTGATTGAATACTCGACTGGAACGGATCAGCTGATTTTGGTTATCGTTAAGCCGCGCGGACAACGAGTGACGGATCATTCTGACCTGGCTCACTGTGATCACGAACCGAGGAATTCGTGAGGATAGTGTTCGAGACTATTCTATTTTAATATGTTGAATGTCACAAGAATTTTGTGCGTTTCGCGCAACGTATCGTGTGCGAGAATCATAAAATAAATGGACAGAAACCCCAAAATTTCATGTCATGAAATGACTAAAAGTTAGGTTTAATCATGTGCAAACGTACGTTGATATCAGATGATACATAAACACTTGAGTGTCTACGCTCGTCTCAAAAGATTCATCAGTCGATCATAGTTTCAATGTTCACTGTTTTAAATGACAAATAAACCGACAGTGGATACTTATAATTAGACTGCGGATTTTTTACATTTATGACAAGAATGGCCAGCTGCAATTTTAAACAGTATAAACATTAACAGAATTGATGGGTAGCGACACATTACTTTTGTCCTGCTAACAACATTAAAGGAAGAAAACATTATTTGGTTCCAGTACCTTGTAATTGATGATAATGTTGAATTTTGCATATTGTTGCGTTTTTCGAATGTATCTCGTATCACTCAACGCGGTGCTTTCAATGAACACATTATTGAAACTTATTTACTACTCTAGTTATTTACATTGATTTACAAATGTACAATTATGTATGAACAGCGACTGTGCACCCGTCTCTCACGGCTGTCCGAGATCGACTTTTCAACTGTCAGTGGGTTAACAGTTTCTTGAAAACCACCCTTTTCCATTAATTCCATCACACATCATTAAAATTGCATTTACAAGGTCCTTCCAAGGTCATGTTATTATACGTATCTGAGTGTATTTTTCGATCAGCTACACGAAGCAGTAATAAAAAAATGTAGTTATGTGTAAAAAAAACACCGATGACCCTGATAATTCCGAAATAATGACCTTGGGGAATAAATTTTCTTGCCAGATATTGGTCCTTTGACACCATGCATATTACGGACAAAATATTTTGTTCATCACAATAAGCTGAAGAGATATTTAGGTGGCCTTACTTAAAAGGACCACCCTGTAGATACGAAAATATTGAAAATGTGGAATCGGGTTATTTGATTATGTGCTAGTGGCGTTATTTGACTAATAGTCAACAAGATCTAGACCTAGTACCCAGACCAAACCCCGGATATTATATCTGTCTCATTTTTATTTTGCTTTGCTTTTTGTGTCAATCAGCTATATTTATTGCAGGCATCAATACGAGAAATTATAAACAAAAAACTGGGAAGGGCAAAACACCAGCTGAAATTATTTTATATGCAGTCCGAATTGTTATAGATGAAAGTAAAATCGTCAGTAGCGTCGCTAAAGATTTTCCAATCAAGAAAAATGTAGCAATTCGGAAAAAGTGTTTTGTGTGTTAATTAATTGTGACTTGTGTGATGATTTGTAGATAAAATTCGATTTTATAAGAAATATATATATAATAAGTAAATAAATAGTTAAAGTTAGATATTAATTCAAATAAGTTAAAGAAATAATATATATATAAGAAATTAATGTCAAGTCAACTAACCCTAAACCCGGGGTTTGTTGACTTATTGCACTCGTTAAGATAAATGTGATGAAAACTTCAACCTATACTTAATTAATGCGATGTTCAAAATTAAGCCCGTACACTTAGGTAAATTTGACAACTTTTGGTATTCAACAACATAAACAAATAACAGTATTTTATTTATAAAAATTAGACACGTTAAAATTTAGTCAACCAGCCGCGGTCTTCCCTACTTGTTGGGCTGTATTTTACAATAACACACTATAAGTTTCATACAATTTAATAATGATATTCTAGGTTTTGGTCCATGTTTGCCACACGATCGGTAGAAACGACCGTCTGCGACTTGACAGCTCGAGCATCCAAAGTCGGAGGGTTAATAGAATGTGTCGAATCGATAGGTAGGTCTTGTACATTGGGAACACGGGGGTCCTTTCATCGACTTCGAAAACGTCTCACGGCGAGGTGTTCCACACCACCGTGAATGTGTCTCCGTGACTTTGTCGGGCTCGCAGAAAGCGAGAGATCGCATCGTAAAAGTGTTGAGTGAAGTTTGAAGATTAGTTTGAAATGTTCAAAGCTATTGTCGTCTCTCTCTCTCCCTCCCTCTCTCTCCCTCTCCCTCTCTCTTCCTCCCCCCTCTCTCTCCCTCCCTCTCTCTCGCTCCAGCAAAGTTGCCGTGAAATTGCGTTTGCCACAAAAGTATTCCTACACTTGCCAGTGTTTATTAGCGGGAAATTCAAGAATATAATCGAATCGCGGATACTCCCGCGCTGTGGTAATTCGTCCATTCGCCGGTACTCCGCGATACAATGAATTTCACCGTCCCTGTTTTTATCCTCCGTGGCATAACAGCGTACAGAGACGTAAAACTGCGCATACTCAGAGAGGACCTTGGACACCTACACACAAAGGATCTCGGGCACAAAGTGAAGACGGTAGTTGTCCATCCAATAGGACGTCATAGGGGGGAAGAAAGGCTTTGGGCTTCTGTTGTGGCAGAAAGCACTTGAGTCGAAGTCGAGAAAATACGATAATATGGATCTACCGTGAGCAATATCGCTGACATGTAGGCCATCGTCTTTATCACTATTTTCAGCTGACCTGCACGGTTTTTGTTTCGACGCGTGAAATCATTTCATGTGGAAGGGACAGTTTACGATGGAATGAAGGGATGAGGGCGTAAAGACGCCGACGGAATGAGCTTTTTGTTGTTAAGAAGGTGTAAGAGAGACCAGAGTCCTTTCGTTAGGTACCGGACACGAGAATACCTTTTTTAAACATTTTAATTGCTACGTCGATTCAGAATTTTGTTAGGATTTTTAAGATGCAAACGGGTCGAAGTTGCATCCACCATGATAAATTTTTACCACCTAGTTTCGGTTTTATTGATTACTTTGATATAATTACAATTATACTATATTGCTATTGCTATTATTATTATATTATAATTACTTTGATTTTGAAGGAATTTGTGAGATTGATATTCAACATTTAACGCGTTACGATTATTTTGAATACGTCGAAAACATGCTATTACAATGTTCGCTATATAATATATTTTGTTGCCATTTATTCGATTTGCAATGAGTAAATAAGAAAATCCTACTAAATCTTTTCCGTTTTTGTTTAGCTAAACGGGATCGAAGAATTTCCTTGTGCACACGGTAAGTTGACATGGAACTTCAAACTAGTCGAGCAATGTAGAAGACTGAATAGTTGCTAAAATTAACGTCGCTACAAGAGCTCGTTAATTTAATGTCCCAAGAGGCAGGAGCTACTTACAGGCACCGGTGAAATTATCAGCAATTCGAGGTTAAAGAATCTTCAACTATCGACAGAGGAGACCTAATTCCATTTCTTACATGGAATTGGCTGCACGAACGATCCAACCAGTTTAACAAGAATTAACAGCAACCGTGGATAGCGCGTTTAATTAGCAAGGAAGCGTTGCAACAGACGAATTATCTCGATACCATTGCGCTCCGACGACTTCGCAAACGCCCGAGAAGACTATTTCCACGATTAAACGCTCTATACTCTACCCTATACTCGAAACTTGATATTCGTATATTAACACGTTCCGTGGCACATGTAGCACCGATTATACAGGGTGTTTCGTCTAAAACAGGACACCTAAATAACTCCTCTACCTCTGAAAATACAAAAAATGTTTCTAACGTAGTCTAAATGGTTTCAAAAGACGAATCAGATGGAAGAACCTTTTTTTATAAATTGTAATTTTTTAATCGTTTTTCAAGGTCACTCGTATTTTTTACATATATACACACATTTTTTGTTGTTTTTTGTTATAGCAAACATTATTGTGCATTCATCCATGTTTAATAGCAGGACCTTGAAATGACCTTGAACTCTAAAATTTGCTAATTAATGCAGAACATACTTTCAGCGAAATTTTAGATTTCAACGGTAACAGAAATTCGACCATGAACTTGAACTTGTAAATAAACACATTGTATCATTCGTCTGTGTACATAGAGAGTGAGAGAGATATTTAAGAGTTTGCTCACTGCTAGATTTCTCAGTGTATCGACAAGCAATTTTAATTTACGGTGAAGCTCGAGAGTGTCTAAGAGAAGCAATACGAATTTACAAAGACAGATTTCCAGAATGTTCTTGTCCATCGCGTTCTGCATACTCAAGTATTGTTAAAACATTTTGTGAGACTGGTAGTTTCAACAGAAACATTCCTGTGAGACGTAAGACTGTTACTCATGAAGCAAATGTGAACAATATCGTCGCTAAAGTTACTCAAAACATGCATGTTAGTATGAGGCAACTTGGACGTGGAACCGGTAATAGTGTGACAAGCATATTCTGGATTCTGCAATCACAAAAATTGCATGCTTTCCATCTATCTCTTCACCAAGAATTCCATGGAAGAGACTTTGAAAACCGCGTACACTTTTCTCAATGGGGTATACGGAAATATGAAAGTAGTGAAATGTTTTTCCAAACAGTATTGTTTACGGATGAAGCATCCTTTACAAATCATGGCCAGGTGAACCTCAAGAACATACATTATTGGTCGGTTGAAAATCCACGATGGTTTAGACAACTCGATAAGCAGAGACCATGGACCAGAAATGTCTGGTGTAGTATTCTAAATAATAGGATAATTGGGCCGTATTTTATCAACGGTACGCAAACTAGGTAGAAGTATGCTGAATTTTTAGAACACATTCTACCAGGTTTATTAGAAGATGTACCATTTAGGGACCGTCTATTATTATGGTATCAACACGGTGGGTGTCCAGCACGCTTTTACCATATTGCAACACGTGTCCTCAAAGAAAAAATCCCAAATCGTTGGATTGGACGCAATAGACCTGTATCATGGCCGACTCGTTCACCCGATCTCACCCCACTTGATTTTTTCTTATGGGGGACATTAAAGGGTACGGTTTATCAAGAGCAGCACACGGCGCCAGAAAATATGAAGGAACGAATAATTGCTGCATGTGCTGATATGAAATCTGAAATCATCGAAAGAGCTATACAATCTGTTGTTTTTCGACTCACGAAATGTATCACAACAGGAGGACATCATTTCGAACAGCTATTGCAGTAATAAATGTGATTATCTACAAGTTCAAGTTCATGGTCGAATTTCTGTTACCGTTGAAATCTGAAACGTCGCTGAAAGTAAGTCCTGCATTAATTAGCAAATTTTAGAGTTCACGGTCATTTCAAGGTCGTGCTATTAAACATGGATGAATGCCCGATAATGTTTGCGATAACATACAACAACAACAAATGTGTGTATATATGTAAAAAAACACGAGTGACCTTGAAAAACGATTAAAAAATTACAATTTATAAAAAACGATTCTTCCATCTGATTCGTCTTTTGAAACTATTTAGATTATGTTAGAAACATTTTTTGTATTTTCAGAGGTAGAGGAGATATTTAGGTGTCCTGTTTTAGCCAAAACACCCTGTATACGCGTTTAAAACATATAATTTTGTAATAAGTTTAATGCTGTATATTAGCACCAAAAGAAAGAAGATGGGTACACGATGTGAGTACTATCATGTACAAACTTCTTTTGTTACCGAAATAGTTTATAACAAGCACACACAGTTATTCAACCGAATCTAAAATATAAACGACCACCAAATTGTAAGCTTGTAGTTGCTAATAACCCTTGTAAGGTTGATGCAACTTAAAAAAAAAAAAGTTACGTTAATTTGTTTACCTCTAAATGCGACGCGCTGCTATTACGTACCGTCGAAATATTTCAAATATTCTGGCAATTGATTCATGGCGATATATTCTTTCAAGGTCATCTGAAAGTCATCGTATAGCAGGTCGTTGAATTTGTTTCGTCGTTGCCTAAAATATTATGAAGTTAAAAATACCCAGTTCCACTTAAAGATGTAACAGTGACCTTGATTTTTTTATGAAAATTGGTTTTTTGTTAATTTAAAAAATTAAAATTTCTTGTAGATTAAATACTGATTTACTTTGGTAAGAAAAACTTTTCTGTCCGACCATCCGAAGGGGCTGAAAAATGGTGGGGACTAATTTGTGCCGCACCCTATATGTGCAAAAAAATTGAATTTGTAATATTGAATGAACGGAAATTACATTAATTTCCAAGTGTGCTCTATATTTTCGTCCCGGAATGGATATTCAGCACAAAAAATATTACATCGATCACGTTCAAAACTAAATGAAGTTTGTTTTTCTTCGTTGTTAACGAACGCAATTATCAAGTGGAGATCATGCACACGCGCGGTGAACGGCGAGACGTAAACAAGAAAAATTAAAAACTTAAGACGTGTCATTTTGCAATCATAATACTGACCATCATTGCCCGCTGACCGCGATTGCCCTATTCTCCCGTATCATCCCGAAACGATCTTCAGCGTTACAAGAAAGAAACTCTCCCTGAAGGATCCCATAAGGGCAACTGTCATAAAACGTTATCAAGGGCGAGAGAGGTATCGTACAAACGATCATTGTGGCGGCGAGGTGGGGGGGGGAAGGAACCGCGGTTCATGTAACACCACGAAATCACAGCGGACGGATCGTAATCGAGGGCTCGTTCTCGAACGAACGGCAAGACGATCCTCCCGCCTTCGGAGATTGTTACATCCGATATAAAACCGATAGGGAACGGCGCTATCGATGTCGTATATAGAACCCCGTCGCAGAACGCATTATCAAACGGATAGCCGCGAAAGCGAGCGGATTGTCCTCTCGCTATTCGCGGTAACAATATTTGCGGAACACTTGCCGTGTTGCACTGCCGGCCGATACTGTGCACATACCGCCGTAAAGTATGCGCTATTATTATGTCCGTCATGGCGAGAGTATACATATACCTACTTACGTGCACGACACTTTACTTGAACGGGGTAGAACGAGGTAGGGTGGAAAGGTTGCAGAACCGCGGACAGATCAAGGAGAACGAGGTACAAGAGATACGAGACTGCTAACTCGTGAGAAAGTCCTGATCACCTTCTTTCAGAATCCTCTGGCTCTCTAATCAGAGATCGAGAAGGTTATGGGGCTCTTTAATGGGTTCTATTTAAAGCATGAACCATAGAACATTTTTTAATACTGTTGCGAATTTCGTCGGCAGTTCGTGTATCTCGACGTGGTATTTTGTTACAGAACTCTTTATTTACACGAATACACAATTTTCAGGGTTATATACAATTATGTTCGTTATATCGATTAACGGTCTGCTAAGTTTGGCGGTCAGTGATGGACCGTCCAGCTGTCAGTTGATCAACATTTCCTAACGACCCTCCTCCTCTATTATTTCTTTAGGGGTTGTTCACCGCAAGGCAGTTTTGCATTACGGTCACTTTTCATCGATCATGCCGCCGCGCGCTGTAACGATGCGCACAGTTAAAGTTATTTCTGTTAATTTGATTGTATTTAATCGTGTTCTTTATCTCTTTATGCTATTGTTAGGCAGCTAGATAGATAAGAACGTAAAAGAAACATTTTTTAGATTATTAATTTTATAAAAAATTATATTGATTATTTCAATCAATCTGAATATGCATAAAATCTTGATATTATATCTGCTAATATAATATTAGGCGACTATATGTGTTTTTAAAAGCAGAATTCACGGAGAACGTATAATATGGTTGCTACTTTGACTCCCACCGCTGTAAAAAAACGCACCGAAAACAACATCCGACCAGTTTTTATTTTGCATAACAATCGCAGTCTACTTACTAGCAGCGTTCACCAAAAAAAAGGTTTTCCACTGCTCAAGAGTTATACCCCATAAGGTTCTGAATATTCGCAAATTCTCTTAATATTCAACAAACATTTAATTTCCTCATCAAACTATATCACTATCACAATATTTTGAAATTAATGCTCTTCAGTCTGTATAACTGTAAACATTAATTAATATCTGGATTGTCTAGCATGGTCAGATCAAGCACCGAACCCAGTCGACTTGTTTTTTTTTCACTTTAACGTTTCATTAATCATTTCATTACTCTGGAAGTAATGGAGGCCATTATTACGACGACTATCGTTCCTACGCGCCTTATCCACGACACGATTTTTGTAATCGTTATCCCAGCAGATAGGACTACGTGTATCAGCGTGGAACGGTGTGTAGAGCGTACTCCGCGAAGTAATATTATGTTCAAATATTAATATGCAACGTGCGGCAGCAGACGAAAATTACGTTCGGTATCGCGGCTGGGTAGTTTGGACACATTGTAGTCTTTAATAAGGTATCGCGAAAGTTTCGTTTTTCTTACTGTTTATTACCGCAAGCAATAATTTCCTGATGCCCGGTACGTGGCACTGTTTCTCGTTAAATACACCCGTGTACCGTTCACAGCTGCTATTTACGTTCACATGAGCCTGAACATCAAAGACGTGGGCATCCACTCGCCGTAAAGAGACCAAGCCAGCCACGATGTTTTCCAATTACAATATCCTGTGCTGAAACTGGTCCAACTCCTGGGAACATTTCACTTGAAAACGTTGGTTGAACAGTTTCCATGATTTCGTAAAACCTTCTCTTCTTCTTGGGTACATATGTATATTTCAAAATGGGACTTAATACTAAACCTACCAACTACAAAACATATGAATGTGAAACGCTTTATACAAGTGAGAAGGTTGAATTTATTTAAACTTTGTACCGCTTCCATTACAATATGTGTTTAAATAAAGTAGTCAATCTAGTCATTTCCTATGAAAACGTTTCTAGAATTTCAATAAATGAGAAATAGAAAACCGGTCATTTGACCGTGGTAGGTTTAGTGTTAAGTAGGGCTCCTCGTGTAACGGCAGTGAAATCAATTGATGTTTACGAATTTTTTTTAGAATAACTTTTGATATCTAGGACTAGGTCTCTTTGGGGTGTAAACAGTTGGTCTTGAAGTTCAAGTTTTTTTTTTAAGTTCAATTCTTCTTATTATAATGTTTCGTTTAACATGGATTCGTTAATGAATTCCTTAACTTTGCCGATACGCAAAATTATGTCAGAACAAAGATGTTGCGTTTAGTACGAGGTGTTCTATTCCGTTAATTAGTATTTAATTCGTACGATACAACGGAAATTAATCGGAAACACGTTGACAATATATTGTACGTTAGCGGAATATAGAGTAGACTACGGCAGTCGAACGAAATGAGTGTGTGCTGTGGAGAACAGAGAATCTGAGAATCTGCCCTGTTGAGGGAAGACGGGGTATGTATGAGTTCTAACTTGAATGGTGGGGGTTTTAGGAATTGTAAGGGCTACAATGATAAGGTCAGAGTTTTGAAGATGACGTGGTCAGGCACAGGTTCGAATATGATGCGGCAAGGACAAGGTCGAGGATGAGGCAGAGTATGAGAATGAGTCAAGGATGAAATCATGAATTTGTGTAGTATGTTGGGTGGATAACAGGATGCCGGGTATCTATGTAGAATGGAATGACGTTGGTATGCAACAGAAGCATATTGTGGTCTGTGAATTTTTTTCAAGGTCGTGGACATTTTTTTGCAGATTAACATGTTTTCTAAAATACAATTTTATAGTGGACATCAAGACGAATCAACGGTACACAACACTAAGACCTTGAAACGACCTAGAATGGAAACAGTCACAATAATTAAAAAAAGATTTGGGAAGTGAACATTCTTTGTTTTCTTCATTCAGAAAATATTTATTCAGGCATTGTTGGTGTGTAATGTAGCATTTATCGGAATAATCAAAACACAACAAGTGAGACATTTTCTTAAAGTTAGATACTTTACATAAATACTTTATTATAAATAAAAAATCAAATACAAACTGTAGGTCCAATGCCTGAAGAAGCGTGTAAAGAAATTAATAAGTTTTGTCTGAAATTATTTATTTTACTAGTTTCTTAGGTATCGTGCAGATCAGTTTAAAAAACATAGTTTCGAGAAACATGCGTATTATACGATGAAAAATCATTTGTTCTTCAAGACTATCTGTTTACGTCCCCAAAGGTCTACTTCTATATGTTCATATACGTTTCCTCTGTCTGTGACCTTGAATGACCTTGAGTAATTATAGTCATACATCTCCAACTGAAGGGAATTATCATCGTCGGTGTTTAAAAGAGGATAGTATAATTTTAAAAAATTGAAGGTGACATCGATATCTTTGAAAAAAATTACATAAAAACAATAGTTTTTATGGCATCGTGTGACCTTCATTAAACCGTTCAAGATTATCCTCATGACATTTAATTACTCGACCCTTATTATGTTACACTTCTCGGCGAACGAGGCCTCTCGAGCGTCACGGCCCCTCATGGGGTATACCTCGCGGAAGGAGGGATTGTTTTGCGACAATTATCGTTCAGAATTTCACGACAATTAACGATGAAATACTGTAACTTCATTCATAGGGTGTATTCGACCAGGTAGCAAAAGTTAAATTAATAACATCCTCCATTATATCCTACAGGATACGATACAAGCTTATACAATCTAATTAATTATAAACCCTCATGTATCATTACAGAAAATATATTTATTTCGCTCTTACAACTGGCATTTCCTCGATATTTTTCAAACGCGCATTTGTCGCGAAGCTTGATACAAGTGCAAGCAAATGGTAATCGCACGAAGGCAAGACCAGTCTACGGAGCATATAATAAAATTTCTTATGTCATTTAACGCATAAAGCAAAAAAATAACATTGTAAAACCCACTACACATATCAAGGAAGTTCATTTGGGGGATTATTCCACGCAGAGATGTTAACCAGAGAAAGTAAACATTTTGAAAATTCGATCAAGAAATATACATTTGTGAGTGGAACGAGGTCAACAGTATGAATTAACACTAGTCCTACCAGCGCCGGTCAAATGATCGCTTTCAGGATTTTCATTTTACAATTATTGAAGTTACAAAGATGCTTCCACTGGAAATGATTGTGAACACTTTTTTATTCAAATGTACTTTATATTAAAAATGGCACAAAATTTAAATAAATTCAATCGTGTCATTTTTATAAGGGAGCACATACTAGTCACTTTTAATGGTCGGTAGATTTAGTGTTAATCGATCTCGATGCGGGAAAACGCAATCCTAACGATCTTCTGGGAGACATGTCATTTATCCACAACTTGTTGATATGATCGTGATACACTGTCTAGCATGTTCAATTATTCCGCCGATGCTATTACCATTTTCATCTCGAAGATTTTTTTACGGAACAGCGATTATTTCCATCATGGTCGACAACGAATCTCCGGCGAGCCAACATGAACATCAAAGTCCTAGAACTTCAAGGGTCTCTCAAATCCCACGCACTTTTCGCCGACTTCTCGTCTCCACGGTGAATCTTCTTCCACCAAGTAATTGCTGGACGACAAGTAACAACCGGTAGTCTTTTATACAGTTTCGATCGCATGTGACACATGCTGAACGCTTCATTTGTTGCAATGTGGTTGTAACACGTCTATGACCAGCGCACAATGATCAAGACAATGCTAAAAGTCCAATTTTCGAAGACTGAAATCTAACACAACTTTTGTTTTAAAATATTAATAATTTAATGTAATTTCGTTAAAACTGCAGCTTAAAATCAAATATGAAACTCAATACATTTCTTGTAACACGTCCTATTTGCTGAACGCTTACTTGCTTAATTTGATTTTTACAAGTTCTGTTTAGTGGTATACGGATTTTTAAACCACACAAACATTTTTTGAAATATTAACAATTCGTCGCAATTTTTCATGTTAAATGTTATATAAAAAAGTCCAACAAGTACTATTCTGATTGTTTGCAAACTACTTCTGGATATATTATACTTCAAATAGCAATTAAAATTATTCGTTCATTTTTACCCGAATCGGAGAAAACAGTTTTCTTATATTTTCATTTCGATTTGTCACGCATTTCCGATAACCTGATAAATCAATTTTTCAATCAACATTTGGTCAGTAAGTATACGATAATAAATTACAGTAAAAATAACTAGTAAAAAGTTTTATATTTAACAAAAAATAAAGATCAATAATTTTTTTAACAAAATTGTATTTTGTTTTCATCAATCGATGCAATTTCTTGCCATCTTTAAAAGAGTTGTGGCGGCTGCTTTCCATGCTCGTCAACAGAGGGACAGTACAACACCTCTCCCGCTACTACCTGAATCTTCCTTTGTTTGTATACACATGGAGAGGCACTATAAACAGGTCACCTGAATAACTCGCTTACTTTTGAAGATAGAAGAAAATGCACTAGACCAAACTTACTTGATATCGAGGCGCTCGTAATCTGATGTCATTAATTTTTTTTATAGGTGGAGACGTCGAGGAGATATGAAGGTCACCTCTGTTTTTTTAAATGGAACGGTATGGTTTTTTATTTACATTCTGATAGTGTGTTTTAAGACGAATACAATGACCTATTATGAAAGTCATTCAAGGTCACGCAAGGTCAACTGCAATAGAAAATAAAGTGTCTCAAAGCACTCTTCGAACATTTCGACGATGTACATGTAACATGTTATTTACGTATTCACTGATACTTCAAGTGTTCAAAATGACGACCTTGAACTTAAAATTGGTCCATATTTCATTGATGACACGCTAAATAGTCATCAATACGAGAGAATCTTAAAAGAAGTTTTGCCAGAACTGTTAGAGAACATTTCACTGGACATGCGACAGTCCATGTGGTTCCAACAAGACGGAAGTCGTGCTCATTCAGTACGAAATGTTACAGAATTACTGAACAGGACATTTGAAGGTCGTTGGATTGGTCGATCAGGAAGTAATAAATGACCAGCACGTTCCCCAGACCTGACACCACTAGATTTTCATTTGTAGGGAAAATTGAAGGAAAAAGTGTACCGCGAAAAACCAGCAACCACAGTTGACATGCAAGGACGTATAAAAAGAGCTTGCTCTGTAATAGATACAACTGAAATTTGTCAGGCAGTATCATTGTATTACAACGTTTTAGATTATGTCTTCGTGTTCAAGGTCGTCATTTTAAAAACTTGAAGTAGCAGTGAATACGTAAATAACATGTTACATGTAAATCGTCATAGTGTTCAAAGAGTGCTTTGAGACACTTTATTTTCTATTGCAGTTGACCTTGCGTAATCTTGAATGACCTTCATAATAGGTCATTGTATTCGTATTGAAACACACTATCAGAATGTAAATAAAAAACCATACCGTTCCATTTAAAAAAACAGAGGTGACCTTCATATCTCCTCGACGTCTCCACCTATGAAAATATTAATGACATCAGATTACGAGCGCCTCGATATCAAGTAAGTTTGGTCTGATGAATTTTCTTCTATCTTCAAAAGCAAGCGAGTTATTCAGGTGACCCGTTTATAGTGCCCCACCCTGTATACCATCCTAAACTGTCCTTACGACACCCCACGTCTAAGGCACCGGTCCTGTAGGTAGCCTTACTGACGAGTCCTCTAGCGGGCCTAGAACGCTTCCGTCTTCGAATTTCCATCTTTTCATAATCCGAAACTCGCCGCCAAAGAGTATTAGGGCTCTCCGATCGAAAACGGATTAGTTTATTAATTATTAATTTTCTGCCCACTCCCATAAAGAGTCCGAACACTGTGCAGCATCACATAGTATATGCAACGATCACGATTTTTCATGGAGATACGCGATAATTCTTGTCATAAGCAGCCATGACATTATAATACAATTATCCTTTGTTTTGAAGATTTATGAAATTCTAAAGTGAACTAGATCTTTATGCTACAGCTATGAAATGGTGCAATTAATCATTTCTTCATCGCAACGGGTTCCTCAATAGCATGAAACCTGTCTACGATTTGACGCGACCACGATCCCGTCTACCTAGACAATTAATTACTTCCTTATCACTCGACCGACTCGCGATCTCTCTCTTTTCTTCTGGTAGCACGCGTGCTCCGTTATCTACGCACGCGGAGCATAACAAACACATTTTCCAACATGCTTTCGTTACCAACCTATGTGTGATCCCATATCTACAATCTAGATGAAATTAATTAGTCATTCCAGATCACTTCCTCAATTGTACAGGGTGCTTAAAAAATAAGTGCAGAACCGGTCGTAGATTCGAAACTCCTGGATCGGTGTATTTGTAAAAAAAAGCTCGTGATTTTCAAGGTCAACATTGATTTATTGCACCGTACAGTACTCGTGATGAGGAACAAAAGAACTTTTCTTTGATACATCTACAGGGTGACCCAATATTGGGTGCAACCGTAGAAGGGATGATTCTACATGAGAAAATAAGTCGAAAATACGCAACAAATTATTTTATTTGAGGTTTTGTTATAGAGAAAATCCACCTTGAAAATCCGTCTAGTTCGCGTGCCTATTGTTTGTAAGAAGTAAAACTCTGTAAAACTTTGTAAGAAGTAAACTGTCATGAGCAGACACGTCCAACGGTCCTTATTAAATGGCACGCGTGTTCGGCGAATTTTCAATATTTTTTGCCTCAGACTGTGATGAATATTTTGAAACATACTTTCTGCAGTTGTTTATCAATCATATTCTCACCCAAAAGCTTCATTGAAATCAGTTAATATTGGTGTGGACTACAAACGATCAAAAAAGGTGAAAATCGCAATAATGTGGGGATTACTACCTCCCAGACCACAAATACCGTAGGAAACTAGGAAGAAGGCAGGAGGGTTCCGTGAGTGAGCGCGTTAGTCGATCGGCTACCAACACGAGGGCCCGGGTTCGATTCCCGGTGCGGTGCCTTCCTTTTTCCTGAGATCCTACATTTGGGGGATCGTCCGGGATAGGTGGGGCGAGCACCGATCACCGCACAATGGCGACGATAACGGACGAAGACGAAACAAAGCACGAAATACGAAATATGAAGTTACGAAACGAGTGCAAGATTGTGTTGATGACGCTGAGGCCCAAACATACAAAAAAATGACGATCACGCTGTAATGAACATTCGAGGGCGAATGTCATTGCAGGATGGCCGAGTGTGGGGATTAGGACCCCCAGACCACAAATACAATAACCAAGCTTGTATAAGTAAATGACTCAGCCTTTGTAAGTAGAACTGGTAGGTCATGAACAGATGCGCCAAACGATTCGTATTAAATAGCACGCGTGTTCACCGAATTTTCAAACACGATTTCCACGAGAACAAAGCTTCATATGAACAAATTTTATTCTACACTTTCGACGCATTTTTTTAATGTAGAATCATCCCCTTTTCAGTTGTACCACCAGTAGTTACCGATCACTCTCTATTATTGAAATTGTGTCTCTTCGCGGTGAGCACTCAACCGAAAAGGCCTTGACAATCGATACGCGCCGATCCAAAGACGGCAACGAATGTGTTAAAAATCTAACAAGGATCAGTCGTTTTTCGCACGCTTCACAAACGTTGCATTGCGATAGCCGTCGCAGTAGTCGGAAGGAAGTATCACGATGTTACCATGCACTTCGCGTCGCTGATAACGCGCGATCGTAGGATGCTCGCGAGCATTGAAGCTGCCGTTTACGATACCAAGACTTGCTACAGTCCCGACAAAATCACGCGACCAATGCTACTACTCCGCCGTCACGCTAAAGCTATGTACACACTGAACTTCTACTGAAAAATATGCCTTTATTCGACGGCTCGGAAAGAACGTCTTCACCGTACTGAATTCTGCAAGGGACTACTGAGGACACCCACAGGAATGCTGGGGCCCACTTAACTCTAGGACACTACGAACTATTAGGTTGTTGCAAATGAAATGGCCGTTTTTGAATCTTCAACATAAACTATTATTTTACAAGCTTTATTCATATTCCATTAATCGAAATAATTTCCATCGACATTAATGCACTTCTTCCATCATGATACAAGTGCCTGAATGGCTTTCTGGTAGAAATCTAATAATCGTGAGGCAATAAATTCATCACATGCAGTTTTTACAACAGGTTCTTCTTTGAATATTTTTCCGTTCAAAAAGCCATCTAGGTGCTTGAAATAATGGTAATCAGTAGGTGACAGTTCAGGCGAATAAGGAGGGTGAAGAAGAACTTCAAACTTCAACTCTGCTAATTTTTTTACTGTTTGTTTCGCAATATGTGGCCAAGTATTATCGTGACGCAATAATACACCACGTCTATTGACTAATGCCGGCTAACTTTTTTACTTTTCCCAAAGCCTTCAGATGTCGGGAGGCAGTTGAATAGTGTATATTGCTTCTCTCCACGGTTTCCCGAACAGTTAGACTTAAATCCCTTTCAACTATCTCTTTTATCTAAGTCTTGAATAGCTACTGGCTTATAACCACGAAGCTCATTTTCCAGATTTCTATCTCTGGAACGAAATTTTTCAAACCCACGCCTTATGGTCCGATCACTTTCTATATTTTGACCAAAAGCAGTATTTATGTTTTTCGCAGTGTTTCAGACGCAGTATGTCCAAGTTTGAAGTCGTACAAGTAAATTATACGGATTTCCCTTTTTTCCATGGTGAACGAAAATCGATTTTGAATCATGTACACTGTACAATATCAATAATCTTATACACGCAAATTTATGTACGAGATATATATACTTTTCAAATTGTACAACTTCAACGCCATCTGTCGCGGAAAAACTAAACTACAAAGGAGGGAAGTTTCAAATGTGAAAAACGGTCATTTCAATTGCAACGACATAATATTTAGTTAGCCTTGCAGTGTCGAGGGTTTCTCCAAAGACCCACCACCGACACATCTGGCAGTCCTTCCGCTATCTTTATTTAAAATAAGGTTTGTTAGAACGTCGAGTCAGTTTTGAACTCGTCAATACATTCCATTTACTATTCTCAATAATAATCCAACAGGTATATGTACACACACAGGGTGTTCATGTTATGACTAGCCAGCATTTTTCTTCTAAATAATAAATACTACAAAAAAATGAAAGAGGTAAAAGTAGTACTGTTAGTTGCATGCAACGTAATGGCGTATGTAATTGTTTTGTGCCTATACTATTTTTCTAGAAATGAAGGTGACCTTCAATTTTTTAAATGGAATGCTATATATTTTTTTATAATATATGAGATAAAAGCGTGTATCAAGACATATTCATTCGTATACGAGACGACTTTCAAGGTCATACAGGTTCAGAAATGGAAGAAACATTTTGGATATATACATATATAGGATGTCCCGTAATTGGTGGTACAATCGAGCAGGGCGTGATTCTACGTGAAAAAATAAGTCGACAATATAGAATAAATTTTTTCACTTCACGTCTCTGTTCCGAGAAAATCGAGGATGAAAATGCAGAAAAAACGCGTGCTATTAGGTAGGAATCGTCTGTCGCGTCTGATCATGATCAACCAATTCTACTTGCTGCATATACTACAGAACGCGAACCCGAAGGATCTTTAAAGTTTAAAGACGATTTTCTTGAAAAAAAATTTTCTTCAATACATATATAAATAAAACGATCACACCTATCCTGCATTTTTCTGCAAGTTTGATCTTGAATGACCTTGAGTCATAGGTAATTGAACTCATCTTAAAACGCACTATTTGATGGTGGATAAAAAAAATATCATTCCACTTGAAAAACGAAGGTTGACCTTCACCTCACCTTGGAGTGTGCACCGGGAAAAATAAAAGTTCCGCCACACGATGTCCCCCTCGGTACTGAACAACTTTCATCTGAAACATTTTTGCGTATAATCAATACTTTTGTAGATATTCGTCTGTAACGCTTTATAATTTCCACCCTGTATATTACGTCCATATTAACATTTTTTGAAGCTGTAAATATTAATTTTTGCCATTTTTCCTTAAATGGAATATGATTCCCTACAAGTAGCAATCAAATACTTCTGTGCCGTTCTGCTAATAAGGGTTTTTTCTCTTCAGTTTTATTCGTTTTAAGTGCTCACATTTCCGTAAAACTTGTCGTACAGTTTTTACATGTGTTGCTACTCTAACATCTTCGGTAATTTGTCTAGCGGACATTTTCGAATTTGATGCTAGGCTTAAAATTACGCGCTTTTAACGTAATGTTAATGTGGTCCAGAAATAATGAAAAACATAGTTCAATGGGAAGTAACATAGATATATTTAGATAAACAATATAATATATAATAGTAACCGACCGGCGAGGTTATGTACGCTTCGTTGTATCGATTGACAATCGATTCCGTCATCGTGCGGACACAGCATACGCGCCACAGTTAACATAGGATAACAACCAGAACTCTTATTTCTGCCATAATTATCTGGATTTTTAATGAATTTACCGATTACGTTTCTACTTTGATTCAAAGCTAACAATTTTGACAGTAAAAGTCTTTTTTTATAACGGTTTTAGACCGGTTTCCATTTCGGACCCATTTAATTTTTTTCCACGACATATTTTATGCACTGACCATGTTGAATTATTTATAATAAATACGATGTATTGGAGACATCTTACGATATGTACTGTTAACGTTTCCTGTGAATGTTTACCACTGAGAAACAAAAATACGTCGCGATTCCTATCACACTGTCCCACTTGAGGACTGCAATGTTTACGTCTTTCGTCGTAACATTTCTTAGAAGAGGATGCTACGCATAATCTGACCTACGTCTACAATATAATTGATTTACGAAAATGTAAATTTGCTTCCGATACCACATGGAAACACGAAGAAACATAGAGTGTACTATATTTTTGTCTGTGACTGTATCACAGTACCACGATTCCCCAACAACGAAATCACCGTGTCAAAAGAAGGAGAAGAAGAAGAAGACCGTGGTAGTCACGATCAGGAAAAGATTAACGCAAAGCCCGGCCTACGGTTCAACGTAACAATCGTTCTGCTGCGACGGCCACGTCCATTCAGCGATTACGTAATCGTTCCACTTGCCAGGCGAATGCACTACGAGATTATGGCTGATAAAAGTGTGTTGTATACGTGAGGTCAGTCGACCGTTTTTATGAATGAAAATTTATATTGTTCGCTGGCGGTGTGACGCGGCATGGCGTGGCTCGGCTCGGCGTTGCGTTGCGTGGCGTAGCGTGGCGATTCGCAAACGCTAGAGAGTACGTATTTACCCGCTCCGTTTCAAGCCGAGCCGAGCCGAGCTGAACGAAGCGGGTCGGGGAACATGCCAGACACAGCCGGCACGTAATTAATTAACGCGCGCGATATTTTCACTCGCCGAGAGTGTCGGTTCTGTAAGACCGAGAGAGAGAGGAGGGGGAGAGGGAGAGAGAGGAGGGGGAGAAAGGGAGAGAGAAATAGAAACAGACAGAGAGAGGGGGGGGGGGGAGAGAGAGAACAGAACGAGACGGACCGAGGCGTGACGAGGCGACACGGTGTAACGAGCCGTGCTATGAAACTCATCGACCTCCGTAAATCCATTTAACCGAAGTTTATTCCTTACGGAATAATCGTGTAATCTGGCAGCGACGTTCAATTAAATCAGTTCCGAAGTTGCGCCCCGGTGTAGAACTCCGCCTCATAATTTAATCCGCAGCAGGCATTCGGCCCGTCCCAGCGCGCTCCGCGCGAAATGAAATTCAAACTCTTATGAATGCGCACGCCTCGTTCTCTCTCTCTTTCTCCTTCTCTCCCTCTCCCTCTCTCTCTCTCTCTTTCTCCCCCCTCTCTCTCTCTCTCTCTTTCTCTCCCCCTCTCTCTCTCTCCCACACAAACACACACACACACACACTTTCTCTCGTCGCGTTATAACGGGTATCGGCTACTAATGGGCATGGTCTTTTCTAATTAGCATCGATTCCTAATAGCAAAATATGATTGTATTAATAGTACGTATGAACACGTTCGGTAGTAGGCGAATATTTAAGACGATCAGTTATAATTTCAATACTTCGCATGTAGTAGAAATAAATATCTACTACTACCCCTGGCGAAAACAATTCAATCAAACAAATCGAGGGTTCATCATTGTAATTATTTTCATTTTCAATGCACAAAATATTTGCTTTAACGATGAAGGCAAATGAAATTTATAGTATTAATATATAAAAAGGAGTATGGTTCATAATGTACAGAATGAACAGACTCTGATTTTAATGTCTGTTTACTTTACTTGAATTTCTTCGTAACTTTTTTCACATAGAGGTAGACAGTCTATCATATTGTATTTGGTAGGAAAGCAAAAGCTTTCAGCGGTTTATTAATATTTTCCTACAGCATAGTTAACTCTTCTAACATGATTGTCTGATGTATAAGTACTGTTTTTTATTTTTAATATACGCTCAGATTCACCGTGAAATGTAACGAAAATGAGCGTCACGAAACGACGCGCTGCACCGGCCGACCACAGCGCGGTAGAATTTATCAACCGAAAAACCATTGTTGCTAATTCATACGTAGTCTATATAAATGTAGAGACGAAGTCAGTATATATTTCTTTTTAATTTTTAAAGGTACATGTTTCACGTCATACAGTTATTGCTGTTGAAGCTTTCCTGTGTAAGCCGTGTCCTGGAGGAAGAAGTTTCCCATCGTGTCGCAAGCATTGCAGCTAGCTTCATCAGGGAATCTGAAGACACACTGATACTGATGTGTGCCGGATTGTGCTCCACTTATGTAGTAGAGCTTGCTCATGTTCTAGTTCGATGAGCACCAATCAAAAGTAGACTTCTTTAATTGGGCGGCCAAAAAATTAAAAACAATTAAAAACAAAATACCCGTAAACCTCACACCTTTACTCCAACACTGCCTCACCTCTACCTACTTCCTCTTCCAGGATACCTACTATGAACAGGTATCTGGAGCAGAAATAGGATCATCTATCTCTCCCATTATTGCTAACATCAACATGGAGCATCTAGAAAATCGAATTCTCAACGTAGCACCCCTGACGCCAACACAATGGTTCAGATATGTAGATGATGCCTTCGTGGTGTGGAGCCATGGAAGGGACACACACAATGACTTCCTCGAATACATAGATTCACTACATTCCAACATACAGTTCGCCATGGAAATATAAAACAGAAAGTGCTCTCTAGCTTTCTTGGACGTACTCATCACTACGAAACCGGATGGATCCTTTGGACACCAGGTATATAGAAAATCCACACACACCAATAGATATTTAACATATTCGGCGCCCAGCGTGATTCGGTTGACTTTCTCGCGGAGCCCAAATCCGACTGTCAGAGCGCCAGAACGTAAACAGAGCGATAAGTAGGAATAGCAACTATGTAACTCGAGTAGATTTTATTATATATTTTTATGCTGTATATTCTATATTTATACTTCAGTGCTAGTTCCATTAAATTTCTTTTAAAAATGCAACTGAAAATCTTATTTAACTTGAACAAGAAAAACGTCACCCATATATGGGTGACGGGGCCCCCGCGGAAGCACACCCGTCACCCAAATATGGGTGACGCGGCGCCGAACGTGTTAATGCATCTTCCCACCACCACCCAGCTCAAAAGAATTCAGTAATCAGTTCCCTCATAAATAGAGCCATCAGCATCAGCGAAAAACATCACTTATCCCAAGAACTAGACCACCTAAATTAGGTGGTATTATCAGGATTCTCAGAAAACATAACATCAAGACAGTCTTCACCGCATACACAAAAATAGGACATATACTCACCTTCACCAACGATCCCCAGCCGCGGATATCTTCACCAGGGGTATGCAAACTTGCTCATGCGGCAAAGTGTACATCGGCGAAACTAGGAGGAGTGTGAGCACACGACTCAAGGAACACGAGCGGTGCGCCAAGTTGGGCTATATTCAATCGGCTGTGGCTGAACACCAGATAATCACAGGACATACCATACTATTCAATGAAATCAAAGTACTAGCCAGAACTAAAGGATATTTACCCAGAAAACACCGGGAATCATTGGAAAATAAGAAACACCCTAATAACATCAACAGGGATACAAGATACAACCTGTGTCCAATATGGCACACGCTGTTCCAAGTTTTTTAATTGTTTGGCCGCCCAATTAAAAAAGTCTACTTTTGATTGGTGCTCACCAAACCAGAACATGAGCAAGCTCCATTATATAAGTGGAGCACAATGCGACACACATCAGTATCAGCGCGTCTTCAGATCCCCTGATGAAGCTAGTTGCAATGCTTGCGAAATGTTGAGAAACTTCTTCCTCCAGAACCCGAAAGCCTCAACAGCAATAACTGTATGATGCCGGGCCGTGAAAGCCTCAAATCTCTGTTTCATGTCATGTTCACGTCGGCCGCATACAAAGGATAAAGCCACCGATACGGCCTGTGATTTTTTTCTGTACATTCGACAATATTCCTTTTGCAACCATTATTGTAGCTTTAAGATAATTCGAAGTATTACATTTTAGTAACGATACACATCTATTGCTATCATCATACCAATATCATTACCGTATTCATTTTGACAGTATCAATATCAACTACCGATACCAAGTACTATCCCTCCTAGAAGTTAGCCCCCCACTTGTTGAAATAAATAATTTCAACAGTTGTGCTGAGTTGTGCTAAGTTTGTACTTATAAATACACTTTGATTCTTCGATATACCGTCACTGGCCAAAAAATTAGGACCACTCAGGATTTTCAACGTTTTCCATGTTTTTAGCAAAATCTTCAGGCTCAGATGATATTTAACCGTTAATTTTGCGTACTCATTAACTGTCAATTATTTCACACACACGTGGTTAAATAGAGAAATTTTATGTAAAATGAAAATTGCCTACATGAATTGAAACATACAAGAGCTATATATAAACGTTTATTTCTTTTTCTTAATCATTTCAATTAGTTACGACTATGTCACGACAGTATTTTTACATTCTAAAAATGTGTTTACTGTTTCCCATTCGATCTACTAATTTTTGTCATAAGTGTTGAAGATCCGTAGTTTCATAATGATTCTTTTATAGAACAGAAAATATTGTAATCATAGCGGAAACGGATGGTTTAAAGTAAAAATTGTCCCATTAATATACGGGGCTCTTGATGACCGCAATTATGTGCTAAAGCGCTAGTCAAATATCATTCAGAACTATCTTGACTAGAAACAAGAAGAACACTGAAAATCGTAATTGGTCCTAATTTTTTGGCCAAGGGCTGTATGTGTTTGATAACTGAATTGCTTGGAAATCATGAGAAAAAATCGGATCACACCCATCACTAGTATCAGCAAGGGGGGACCATCTGTAGCAGGTAAGAAAGAGAGAAAGTTCTTTTCCCAAAGGACCGCTCCTACTGTACCGGTGTTGCAGCCAATTTCCAGGCGACGAGATGCAATTTCTGCACGGTAATTTCGCTCTTCTTATCGGGATTCCTTTGGTTTCACAGCGATCCTTCGGGACTCTGCGCAGATCCCGTTGGAGGCGTTTTTGACCCAGCCGCGCTCATCAATTCGGGATTTAATGAATTTCCAGCGGTGTTTCGATTCGACGAGAGGGTCAATGCCAAGGAATACATTTGTTGGGGCGTTGGGAAATGGAATTGGATAGGCAGAGAATGTAATTAAAGAATAGAACAGAGAACAAGCCAGCGGGAGTGGTCACGAATCACCGGAGACGCGGACGAGAATCAAGAATTACAGCTTCGATATTACGAAAAGTTGCGCGAATTTCATTTCGTTTGAAAGACACGAGGGCTGGCTGAAAACTTTTTGCTCGTGTTGGAATATTTTCAGTTGTAGAAGAGAATAGAGTGAAATATGTTCTGTTTAGATTAATGCAATTGTTTAACGCGTTGACCTCCAAGCAATATTGCCTAAAAAATTCCCCAAAATCAAGTAATCTAGTTATAGTTCATCTAATGTGTATTAAGATATAACAAAAGTTTTTTCCGTTTTCGATTGATGCGCACAATGTAAACTCGGAATAATTTTCTTACAAACTAAATGGCAGTTAAATAAGAGAAAACTTAAAGGAGCTTCTTGTGCAACGGCACTGAAAACAAGAGATTTTTAAAAATTTTTTTGTACAATAACTATTGGATATATGGGACTAGTCCTTTGTGGAGTGTTAACAGATATTCTTGAAGTGCAAGTCCTACATTTTTAGTTCAATTTTTGCTTATTATATATTGTATATTATAACATATAATACTATGTTTTTTAAACTGACATGCACGATAACTAAAAAAACAGGGAAAGTAATCAACTGTAGATGAAGCTGATTCATTTCATACATGCTCATTCATTACATAATTGTTTCGGGATCAGGCCTAAAATTTATATTTGATTGTTTATTTATAATATTTTTTTAGTAATAAAAATTTAATCAATCGGCCGAAAAAATCAAACTTTTCTTCTCACACTAAAACCTTCCAACTTTTCATAATCTTTTGTTAAAATAGTTTCAATGCCAGCATAAAGTATCTAATTTTGAGGAAATTTCTCAGTCTTTGCGATTCGATCACTATGACAGACACACCACTACACGACAACAATGTCTACACTACCGAAGATGTTAAGAAATCTTGTACATTACATATCCAATAATTATTCTAAAAAAGATTCTTAAAAATCGCTTGTTTTCAGTTCTGTTACGCGAGAAGCCAACCTGAAGAGAAAATAAAACATTATTGAACAGATGATCGTATTGTTTGTATCTGCTCGTGTTATATAACAACATTAATCTTGCACATTGCGAAAGAAACATGTGGGACAACCTAATATTCGCAGCGAAAATGAACGAGTGAAAAACAAAACTGTAAAGACATTATTAGAACATTATTAAAACAATTGGAAGAAGAAATACATACTCGCCTAGCTTCCATTTCTTACGATCGACCAAGAAAAGTTATTTTTCCATGAAACTCCACAGTTCCGGTAATTAAAGAAAGATGGACCAGTGGGAGAGACGGATCAGGAAAATATTTCCCACACTATCCTCCAAATGTGGAACGCGTCAATATTTTCTTGTTTTACCGAAAACAATCGAACGTGACTCTCAGTTTTTCGTTTTAATTTCACGGAATTGTGAAGAAAATCAGCATTTCAATTTCTAGTAAGTACAAAAATTTTCTTACATTGTCATAAGAAAACAGATTACTGTATTGTTTGGGCAGATGTTTATTCCATCCTTAACCCTAGAGTAGTCGCGCCTTATTTTGTGACATGAGAGGTCGCGCGCGGTCTGTGAGACTGCATCGAATATTAATCATAATGTTTAAGGTGTTTTCGTTTGTAAGTGCGAATATGTTCATATGCAAGAATATAAAACAGTTTAACAAAAAAATAATGATATATTTTTCATTAAAAAAATTAAAGACATCGTTCCACAAAAATTTCAACTATAAACAGAAATTCAAAATTAACCAAAAGTATATTCTTTGACTAAAATCTTGCTTCACTCTCTTCCAAAATGCATTGGAGACGCTGCTGCTCCTTCTCGTATGTGTACTTCCACATGTTTATATCACAAACTACAATGACAAAAGTATATAACACCAGCGGGCGCGCGCGGTGTTACAGACCGATAATGCCTACAACTTATACAAATGGCAATAATTAATCATTTGATTAGAAGTTACGTTTGTGAGGTGGTTATAATAGTCAGTTAGACCGAGAAAGGGAAATGTGGGCACAATATCAATTGAAATATGCTACAACAAATGACGGTGCGGTCTGTGAGATCGCGCGCGACTACTGGCGGGTTAAAGACTACTCTTTAATAACACTTCGCTATAATTCTAACCTAAGACGATGATGTCTTAGGTAATCGCTCCAAGTTTGAAAATACGTGTAACTATTGTGGAAAATATAAACTAATGTCCGGAAATAGTCTTTCTCTATGAAACAATTTTTTTCATAAAAATTTGTTGTTATAAATCAATCCAATAAACAAATATAACTTTTTTGAAAATGGTCCATCTCACCCGTAGTATTATTTTCTTCTAGAAATATGGTGTTCTAATAATTATATATTGTAGAAATGATCATTCATTAGACAAATCGACAAGAAAAGTATTAAATATTCCTAAAATATTTGATTTTGAGACGATTTTAAAAATATAGTCCATATCTCCCGGAATTACAATTAATTACAATTAAAAATGAGAAATTGAGGTCTACCTTTAACGTTGTCTTATAAAATATGCGAACCCATTAGATTTTAAACTGCAGACAAAACTTTTTACGCTAACGTAATATGTGAAAGCAACGGAGTGTTGTGTGATTCCCTCCTTCGGATTCCGCGAATGATTCTGCGTTGCAAAAAGAAGGTAATCTTCGTCGACCGCGTGGCACCCTTCGCAGCTGACGAAATATGAATTTCCGTCTGACCGTCAGTGACGACCGCAAAATGTCGATTGAATCGATCGCGCAACCATCGCGTACAAGTCCCATCAGAATTTCATTACGCGTAAACCCCATGGCCAATTTCAGGTCATGTTCTCGGTCTACCTCGAACGATCCACGAATAGTTCGCGTGTGTTCAGTTTACAATCGAACGGATGCTTTTAGATCGACGATATTGGCTCCTTCAATAGATGGACCATAATCGACAGGTGATTATGTGCAACTGGTCAAAAATCTTCTTAGACTCATTTGCATATGATATAGTTTAAAACTGGTGAATGATTAATGTTCTAAATATAAAAAACAAATGAAAACTAATGGTTTATTCGCCACAGATGTATTTATATTATTAGATTGTTGCATATGAAATTTCCGATTTCTAACAGTAACGTTCAACAAGCACAATTTTTTCCTAAATAAACATGTTAATAAAGGCAAGCAACATATCCTGTCAATGAATTTCCAGTTTTTCGAATGTATTACGGTAGAAATTGAATTTTTTGGTCATTTACGTTCTTCATTTTTAAGATTGTTATCTCCGCTTTCTAGTTTCATTTACCATCAACGAATAGTACGTTGATTAATTACCACATTTTGGCCAAAATTCACATAATGCTATTGTTGCGTCAAGTCCGCAAGCTTGAATGCCGCGGATTACTTGTTCGCTTCAGTAAATGTATTACACTGGTTTTGATAATGAGTAAATGTATTTAACAATTGTATAATCTTGTCGTGCTGCGTTTTATTTGAATTGCTATTGTACAGTGTTGTGGAGCTGTGTTTCGTTTCAGGCGACCTTTATAAGTGTTTTCGGTGCGAGAAATGTCCGGTATTTATATCTTCTTGGTGTTCGTGTAGCGCATCAATCAGGTGTGCCATCGTTTGGTCGCTGCATCTTCGGTCGCAGGATGTGTTTAGCGAAAGTTATGTGTTACCGAAAGTATGAATGACTGACTGAAGTAAATGTTGTTCAGGGACTGAACAGCTATCGTAAATATATGTTTTTTCACCAAAATTAAAATTAAAGATAGAATCTCAAGGATCAGCTTTATAGCTCAAAGTAATCGACCTGAAGACTGTAATAGTATTTGGCAATGGAAACGCTTTATAACATTTGCAATTTAAAATCGGACGTTTCATGTGCAGCAACCTAATTCTTTCGATTATTTTAGTCATGGTTCTGCATGAAATTAAAATTTTATTGTGGTTACCTTCAAAATTTTCAAACGCAGTTTTTTTAATTAATGTCTATGATTAAGGAAAAACTATCAGGTCAATTCTTTTGAACTTGACAGGCATACTTAATAAATACTCCTTACGCTTGGAATTGTAATGATGTCGATACGTTATACTTTTACAATTTTTTAACACACTTGACATAAATTATTCTAGAAGAGAGTAAATTTAATTTCTCCATTGTTTATTAATATGTATACGCAAAATTAATTTACAAGGTCTTAATATTGAAAACACCTTCTCTACAATACGGCCCCTGTAATACATCAGTCACTATCAAAAACATAATCAGAGAATGTAAATTTTCCGAATCGACAAGTCCCTACTTCCACATCTCGCTATTCGACGTTCCCCGTCCGCCCCGGGCCAGGTCATTTTCTCAGTTTTGGGTGCAAAACGGATCACTCTCCCTTCCGGTGGTCATCCGTGATATTTTCTAGGACCCGAAGTGGCCACTCAACTACGGACTAACCGTCGACCATGCTCCAGACCGTGTCCATAGACCATTGTGGTCCGAGGTGACCACGGAGCGTCACAAACTTTAGGGGAATTCGTCTGGCCTCAGGGGGATGGCTGTTTACGAAGCGACCTGTGGAGTACACGTCCGACCAATCCCTCGTTCTTAAAGCAACATCCTAGATTTGTCTCTGTTGCAGATACAACTACCTCCTCTCCCTCTCATTAAATCACTTTGTATAAGACCCGAGTAGTATCTTAGAATAAAGGAGGAGGGCACCGGACACACTGGGAATCGAACCCGGGCATCCCGATTTGTAGCTGATCAGCTCATGCACATATCCCCGGAAACCTCCGCACAAGACCCGAGTATCTGCTACTTTCACGTTAACATACCGCGGTTTTACATATAACGCAAATACAATCAAACTGTTATAATTGTAGGATCTTAGGAAAAAGGAGGACACCGGCCGCACTACCAGGAATCACACTCGGGCCTCGCGATTTGTAGCTGATCAGTTCCTGCACACACCCACGGAACCCTTTTCCGGCTATTCCTAATCTCCATACAGTATTTGGTCTGGGGGGTCCTGATCCCACAAAATCACGCATTAAACATAATATAATTCCAAGAGAACATTTTCTTTTCTTTTCTTTTCAATAAAAATAATTATACATTTTTCTATAATTTAGTCTTCAACAGTAAAGAACTAGATAGATTGTGAAATATTAAGTTGGTGCATATGCAATTTTCATGAAAACTTACTGACCACAATTTTGACCATATAGTGATTATTAATCGAAATATGGTCCGCTGCAATTCGTGTATTCATTCACCGAAAATTATCTTGTTTTAGTGCTCCAAACACCAGTGTGGAATTCATCATTAATTAATACCACGTAATTACTATTATTCAATTAACTCTACGTAATAATACATAATTAATACTACGTGCAGTTTTGACCTACGTGCTATGTCCTAATTTATATTCGCACACGATGCGATCTCGAATGTAACTTTTCTCTATGATTTGGTACACTCTGCACCATATTATTTCGATACCAATTTGCCACTTTTATTTATTTTAATTAACGATAGGTATTACATTCGTATACAATAAGCGCCATCTGGTTTTTGTTTCCACTAATCGATTAACAAGAAAGCCTAAAAAATTACGAAATGGAATATTTCTACCGATTATTTTGAAAGTGGTGTAAGTCCATCTTTTCTTCTCTCGAGATATTTAAAGGTTTGTGTTTTATTCGATTTAAAAATATAAATAAAGTGTACTAAGATTAGCAATGTTTTTATGAATTTAGAAATATTTAAATTGATCACATAAATGACTTTTATGTGAATTTAACTAAAATAATACGTTCTTTCTGGGTCGGTAATGGAATTACACCACTTTCATAACCAACCGTTAGGCAATTTCATTTACTGACGAGTTTTAAATTGATCAAAACATATGGATATTTTAAAATACTAAGTGTGACTTGTATATAAATAAAAAGTTGTCCCTAATTTATTTGTTTATTTTGTGATTTCTCAATTTTTCTCAAAAATGGAATTACACCACTTCCAAAATAAACGGTCTATTTCATACGCACTCACAATGACTCTTGTCTTATAAGGAGAAGACGCGGTCATGGAGTCACAGATTTTCTCGAAACTTTGCATACTGGTAGATTTCGTTCTCCTGTTTATAAAAATGTAGCATTATAGGCGTCGATACTCAACAACTTTTGAGATACGTTACGATTGATGAAGTTAGTGTTTCTTTCATATTATGTTCCTTTTCAACGAAATTTTTATATTTTGTTTCCTATAGATATTATGAGTGTATTTTTCATGTGCAAAATACAATTAATTAAAATAGATAAACTGAACAGAAAAAAAGCAAAAAATGGAAAAAAAGGAAAAAGGGATTTGACACTGGCCTTCCCGGTAATGAATCTAGTACGTTACCATCACGCTATTTGGGACTTGACAAAAACTTCAACCAAAACTGTACTTAACGGCTTAACGGGTATAATGAAATTTAAATTGCAAATATCTCAAAAATTATTGAGTATCGACGCCTACAATGCTATATTTTCATAAACAGGTGAACGAAATCTACCAGTATGCAAAGTTTCGACAAAATCTAAGACACGATGACCGCGTCTTCTCCTTGTTAGTCTTAACTTATTATTAGACTCATTGTAATAATAAGTTTTCCGTTCTCTTCACGACTCGTTAAAACTTGATTTACGATTTTTGTTGTTTTATGGAACAGAAATGCGGAAAAAATTCGATCGTGCAGAGCCCTTATATTATTTCGTTAAGTTGGCAGTACACTTTTCACTCAAAGTTCAATGAGGCGACCAAAAAAAATCGTATATGAAGTTTCGAGGGATCATTGTAAACGTGAAACTTCAATCTTCAAATCCGTGGTAGGTTCACTCAAGAATAAAATGTTTCAGTGCTTTTACAGACGTTTCAATGCGAAGCTACTTTAAAAAAAAAACTGTCTTCAGCTAGTCACGGACTATATTTCCTACATAACAAGGTAAAAATATTTCTTCAAAAGTGTCTTGGAAAAAAATGAACGATCGATTGTGAAAGTAAAGGCGTCAAGCTTAAAAATCAGTCCACGTTTATCGTTGTACGATTCTTCTTCACGGAAACGTAACAGTATAAATATTGATAGCTCTTCAAAAATCGGAAATTTAGTATTTAAATACTTTTTGGAGCCACTGCACCGAAAAAATGTATGTATTTCCAAAGAATTCGGACAGGTATGCAAGCCGGAAAGAAGAAGAAGAAATAACATTGCGAAAGAACTGTCATTAATAACTTGACTGCGGATCTTTAAATAAAAATTGTCTACATCGGTTGGAAGAAATAGTAACCAAATAGAATGTTAATTGTTCCTTTAATAATTCTAATAGATGAAAAATAATATATTGAAATCTTTAAATTGTTTTAATTTTCCTACAATTTTAAATTTCATCTATTCAATTTTGCTATCAATGCATACAATCTGCAGTCTACTAATGACTATTGACACAAAATGAAATGAAAGAGAACGCGGAATAATGTCTCTAAAAGGAGCCAGAGGTCAAATGTCAATATAATATGAGAAAAAAGAAGAGATGAAGCACTTTGAATCTCATAGAAGCCTGCAGACCAGGCAGTGCGCAAAGTTGAATGTTAAAGATGATTTAAGCTATTCGGTGGTCGTAAAGTTTCCACGTTACCGTTGCAGACGGCTTGTCTTGCAACAGTCCGTGCACCATAAAACGCAGAAAGTACGCTTCGCATTCGCTATCAGTCTCTTTTTTAATGAATGTCCAAAATGACGTGACAAAAAAAATACCGCCGATCCGCGAACATTATTGTGATCGTAAAGGGTTTCGCATGCTATCCTAAGCTAGAACGCTAGCGCTGAACATCTGGGCAGTTACGGAGAATTCGTGATCAAACGCAGCGTGAGATCACCGCGACTAGGTGAACTTACGATGACGGTGTTTCGCATGGAAAAAAGGAAACAGCCTGCGCAACCGGACCAAGGAATCTCTGCGAAGTAGCACGGTGTTCTGCATTTGCAATGAATAAACGGGCCGGAGTTATTAGCATCACGTGGATCGCGACTGCTGCGTCTTCATTTTGTCTCTCGTGGACGCACGAGTATCGGACCATTCCACAAACAATGCCATTTTTAGAAACACAGTGGATCCAAAAAATATTTAAACACAAAATTTTCCATTCTCGAGAAATTGTCGATACTTAAATTCTGATCATCTCGTTAAAATAAAATAGTACAATAATATAATTGGACTTATTTCAAAATCTTGAAGTCCATTGTTTATTTTTATCTGAGATATTTTTTCATGATTCAGCGACCGAGAAACTCAACACAGCTTTGTGATCCGAAACGTTACAAATTTAAACTTCTGTAAAACCATTGAAAAATTGTTCTCGTGACTGAAACCACCGTTGATTTAAAGATTGAAGCTTCCCCTTTACAACGAATGCTCAAAATTTGATCTACGATTATTTCTAGTCGATCTATTGAGCTTTGAACGAAAGGTGTAAAGCCACTTTGCAACAATTTAAGTAGATAGTAAAAGAATTTAGAGAAATTAAAAATATCAATGTACTATTTTCATCTTGTTGAAATTATTAAAGAAAGAACGATAATTTTTTCATAAGTTACATAAATATTTGGTAAATTCCACTGAAAATATTCACCACAAATCTGATTTGATATCATAAAGGAAGAGGTTAAAAAGTAGTTTCTTTATTAATTAAAAGTAGTTGTTATTATTGAAAAGACTACAAGTGCATTCCGTTATATGTATGTATAAGGAAATCCTTAATAAGTAATAATTTAATTCTTAAAATTGTTATCATATTAGGTCATTGCGTATGATATGCCCGAATTCAGAATGCAAATGTTATGAAATGTTTTAATCAAGCAATACTATCATAATCTACAGGCTCATCAGAAGAATCACTTTTTGACACAATAATATGATTACAATAGTTTAATTTAATTAATAAGTTTCATTTTGGAAGAGGTTATGTTTATTTAAAGTTACTGTTATGAATTGGACATTTCATATGCAACAATGACACTGAAAGATAATCTCCACGAAGATAAAATACAAGACCTTCTTTATTAAAGAAACCGAAATCCTGAAAGTTATACTCTAGTAATGCCCGTCGCTAATAACCATGCAGTTGATGCGACGTACAACCGTTAAATAATAATATTAAACCTAATACTTCTCCAACAATCCATAGGGAATGGTTTCAGTAATTAGTATTCAATAGCCTTGATTTCATCAGCGAAAAGAAATCGTATAATGATTTGATTTCAAGGCTGTTGCAATTGTAGAAAAGAAAGAAAGCCATATATTATAGATAAAAGGAATTGCGCATTTTATGATGGGATTGTAATAAATCGATAAGTGGAGGATAATGGGGAACATGGAACAAAACATCAGAAGTATGAAGCAAAATGTTGTTGGACTTGTTTGGTCTCCGAGAAAATTGTGTTTGATTTTTGACAAGCTACGTGTGCACGGAGATGCAGTTACACACACTCATGAGGTACATTGAAGTATGGGGATTGTTCATCGCTCACAGTAGGAGCTTACAGACTTTCCCCTGGCCCCTGTATACTCCTCGAGCACCATCAACCACACTTTGCTGCACATATAGCCGTTCGAAGTTGAAACTCAATTTTCTCGAAGACGAAGCAATTTACGAAACAATTTTATTACATATTTCCTTTTTTTATTTTTCTCTTGTAGGATTATCACTTTTCGGCTTCTACGATCTTCTCGCTTGTGTCGGCAGTTACTGTACATTCTTGAACATTTAGCTTAAAGTTTATTTTACCTCACATGCCGGCTGACAAAAATGTAATATACGATATAGTTTTAAATATTTTAAATTGCATACGTATTGTACGATTATTTTGTGAGTATTTACTATGGTTACCAGTAGGCTGTGGATTTGATGCATTTCTGACAACAATGAGTAGGTGAAATTTAACATAGTAAAAAAATTAAAAATTATTAAAAAAGGAAAGACATTCCTATTTGGCTCATGTCTCTTGCAATTAATGCGGATAACTTTTATTTCGCATAAAGATCCGCAATTTAATTCTCAGTATACAATATACCTAAAAGAGAAGAACAAAAAAAATAACGTGAACGATAATTATTAGTATTGAACCGACGGAACGGTAGCATACTCGTTTGAAAGATAAATCCGTTGTTCACATTAGTGAAGTTATGTACTTTTCTAACCAAATCAACAAAGTACCGATTTTATACGTTTATGACAAACATGAGTAGATCAAATGCAAAACAGTAAAAAATATTTCAAGAATATAGAAATATTAATGCATCATTTTCATTTTATGAAAATTGTTAAGAAAATAAAAAAATGTATATGCGACACTTGTGTTTTGGAATGACGGTAAACGGTAAGAATTCGCGGTGAACAATGCAATTATTTTTGTCCAACTATCTGTAAAAATTTTCAACTGCCACAATTTGTTTCTCTGGTGCGCAAAATGGGGAATAACATGTTTTGTGGAGCAACGCGACATTTCCATATTCCGTGTAATTTGAATGAAAAGCACGGCTTGCAATAAACCGGACAATTCGCCATTGCAGTCGTAAAAGATAGCACAAAGGTAACTTTTGAGTCAACATTTAGAATAAAAATGTAATCCCGAAGACAATGAATATGTAATTCTGTATGTCCGAATTTTTTTATCGAATTATAATACGCATACTTTTTCAACGAAGTAATTGAACATAGATTATACATTTAGAGGCGACGTTTAAATAGAATGGAAGGAAGTTTCTCGAATAAATTCATTCGGATTGAAGGTTGCTTCATTATACCATGCGGGGAATGCAAGAATTTTCCGTGGGATTTAATTTGAAGATCACATGGATAAAAAGATGAATTAAACTGCTTGCGCATTAGATATCCCAGCAACGTAACCAAATCTTCATTACGATGGGATTGCTCAGTCGCACGCGACGGTGCGTCGCGCGTATAATCTCCCTCGCGTCGGTTTCGTATCGTATTAAAAAGGATTTGCGCACAGCCTTCCGACTTGGTCCACAAGGCGAACTCCATATTAGATGCCATAATTTAACTGAACCTCGACAGACTATAAACTAGAAACGCGCGCGCGTTTCCCGCATTCCCCTATTCGCTTATAAACATCAACTGCGCGATCGAGTTTGCACGAAGATGAGCCGTTTTGAAGTCAATTTGTGGTTCCGAATATACCGTAAACGCTTGAAACATTGATCGTAACGATGCACAATTTCGGCTGTAAGTGAACTGCGGTTTTTTATGCAAAATAAACATTTCCCCAATAGATTGTAACGAACACAAGTTAAATGACAATGTATATTTGCTTTTTAGAATTTAAACAAGTAGTCAAGAAATCGTACAGGTCCACCCTAAATTGCGTTGAAGTGACCTTAAATAAGGGATCTGAACATTTTTTAAGTGCTTAGGGACTCTGAAGGTCTTAATCCAGCTCTGAGAGTTGGGCATATTTGCGAGTAAAAAATAATACACAACGAATAATACGTCATTCGTCAATGACAAATAGTTTTTAATACGAATAAAGTTTTATTCGTGCATTGCGAATAATTTTGATTCGAATAAAATATTAATCTAATATTGCGAATAAATGTTGTATTTGAATGAAACTTTATTTGAATAATTAATTAAAATAATTGCAGCGTTATTCACATGAGATGTAAATAATTTTGGGTGTACTTCCGAAAAGACCATACTTCCGATTTTTTTTATACTCTGGATTCTTACGTATTTTGAAGTGTTGAATACGAATATGATAGTGAAAATTGGAACAAATGTTATTTTCAAACATTATTTTCATAAATTTAATCTGAATGTTTAAGTTTAGGATTAGGTTAGGTATTTTTATAACAAACAGGTTTATTTTTTAGTTTATATGAGGTAATTTCATTTGTTCTATAACGAACAGTCGTTTAACTTAATGTTTAAGTTTAGGTTTAGGTTTAGGTTAGGTAAGGTTAGGTTATTCCTTCTGGGGATGAAGCTTCCCGCAGAGGGTGGATCTCGCTATGCGTGGGAGGTTAAAAATCCAATGATACAGAAAACACGTGGGCGAGGGAGGAGCTTTGCTGCATCCCTTTCTAGTATTAACTAATGAAATTAACAATAAAACTTGATTTGTGTTAGATGAGACGATCAATATCGTTTTTCTCAAAAACTATTGTCTTTATGACAAAAATCAATACAAAATAAAATGTGTATTTTAATTAGACCTATAACTTTTATTTGAAGTATTTTTCAAAATTACCATTATTTATGGAAATAAATGGAAAAACCTATGATTTTTATGGTTTTTTCGTGGTGTCCGCTATGAAAATAACATTTGCGCCAATTTTCACTATCATATTCGTAATCTGTACGTCAAAATACGTAAGAATCCAGAGTATTAAAAAAATCGGAAGTATGGTCTTTTCGGAAGTTTGTCCATAATTTTTAATTCAGAAATAAAGAATAATGCGAATAACGAATAATGCAGTAAAGAATAAAATGTTATTCAAATAATCAATCAAATAAAAATTCGAATAATGCTCAACTCTGGTGCAAAGTGATTTTAATTAAGCATCACGTCTTGATTAAATTACGATGCCACCGTTCTCTTCCTTCGCCACGACATTTTACTAGAGCCGGCCACTTAACATAGCAACATCCCCAACAAGCAATTATGGGTCTCCATTAAGCATACGAATCAGAGAGAAGCCAAGGGGGCCTGGCAATTATTCCGAGCGGCTAATAAATTTAGTTGGCCCATGTATAAGTAGACCGGCGTTTCTCGTTCGAGGCCGTGCCTGACCGGACTGGAACGGGCTGGGACGGGCCGGGACGGTCCGGGGCGAGCCAGGATGAGGTAATACTGTTTACGGCGCTAAGTTAGATTAATTTTGTAATAACGGTACCAAAACGTAGCCGTGGTCAGAGGAGAGTTGAGCTTTCACGACACCAACGATTCCCATGGTAACGATCAAACGTGGCCACCGTACGATAGCTGTGTACCTACGTGGCGTGCATCTTGGTCCACCGAGGGACAATAATTAGGGGGAACTCCGTAATTGGGCGACTTGAATGATGCACACGGTACACGTGATCGTCTACAGTCGCCATACGTGATTCTCTATTCTGTTGTTACATATGAATTGTCCGATTTTTAGCGATAATGTTAACCTCTTGTATTACAATTTATTTTACTGTTATAGTGATTAGAACTTCTTTGTTATTCATAATTTCTTAGAAACTGGAAGGAAGTTTATATTTATTGTATGCTTATGTAGTGTCCAATGAATATACGTATATCGACAACAACAAAATGGAATTTTATTTCGATTTTAAGGAATTTAATAACATATTTTCGAACCTAGTGTTTTGAGAACAACTTGAATATTCTTATTAACCTAGCATAAATGGCCAATAATTTAAACTGGTTACAGAAAATTAAAATTTAGATGGAATGTTTGTAACACTGGTTCCAAATAGACCCAAGAGTCTCGCCATCCTAGTATTAAAGATCACCTTTGCACCTTAAAATAATATTTATTATAATAATTTGGTTAAATTATAATGAAATAAAATAATATAATAAACCTATTGAGCTATAATGGCATTTCTTAATCGAATCGCTTCATATTAAATTTCGTATTAAATTAAATTATTTTAATAACATAATAATAGTTATTGTTTACCAACGAAATTAAATTTAATCAGAAAATCTGAACGCATCTGTATCCCTCGAAATTCGAACTGCCTGAAGCAAAATAGAATGTATTTTTCACGTGGAAAATATAATTAGTTAAAATAGATAAACTGAACAGAAACAAAAAGAAAATTGGAAAAAATAGAAAAAGGGATTTGAACAGTGGCCTTCCCGGTAATGAATCTAGTACGGTACCATCACGCCGTTTGGCACTCGACAAAAACTTCAACCAAAACTGTACTTAACGGCTTAACGGGTATAATGAAATTTAAATTGCAAAAAATGATTGAACATCGACGCCTATAATGCTACATTTTCGTAAACAGGAGAACGAAATCTACCAGTATGCAAAGTTTCGACAAAATCTAAGACCCGATGACCGCGTCTTCTCCTTGTTAGAAATACAATTCTGTCTGATTTGATGGACGAATGAGTGCGTGTATGCGTGTACATGCGTGAATGCTAAAGAATTCTACCAGCGAGACAGCGTGAGTGAGAGACCATGAGCGAAAGAAAGACGGAGAGCGTGAGTGAGAAAGCATGAGCGAGAGAAATACGGAGAACGTGAGTGAGAGAGCATGAGCGAGAGAAAGACGGAGAGCGTCAAGAAACAAATGTTAGCGGACGACCGCGGTGTGAATGCGTGCGAGAATGAGGAGCGTTAGTCGAATTATGAACGTATAAAGAACTACACGAAATTCTATTTTTTAAATATACATCTTCTTTTGGGTTTCTTTTCATTATATCAGGAGTCTTTTATTTCACCCGATCCTAATCCCACAATTCTTCGAATGAATACGTACTAATCAGTTTCCTTGAACTATTTTAAACCATCATATGCTGCCTAAAATATCATGCTTTTACAATTCCATAGAACCTATAGAAAGTCACACTAACAGTATTTTAGGTGCCGGAGCAAACCAGATTCTGGCCATTTTCTATCATCCTCCTTTTCTGAACGACATAATATTTTGTAGTTTCCTCTTCTTCTGGAGAAGAATTCATAAAGATCAGTTCATTAAAACTAGATTTACGGGGTCCGTCAAAATGACGGATTCAAAAATTTTTAATTTACGATTATTAAGAGTGTAAGGAGGTATTTGTGAGGAATTATTAAATAAATTTATTTTTTTGTGTACATATTACAATAAAAATCGCTGAAGATCTAAGTAAATACAATTTTATTATTTTTATAAAGCAATGTAAAATAATAAATTTTAGTGCTCCGTAAACCTAGTATTAAACGAGAGTCCCACGTTGAATGGAAATTCCTGCCGAAGGCTCGGCTTGAAGCGCGTTGAAGACATCGTGGAAGGGTGGGAGGAGAAGAACGGGGGTCAAACACAATCCAATCGACAGTAATTAAACAGACAAGACAGCGGGCAGGCAGACGGTGAAACAGATCCGATCAATGCGAATCCTCGCAAGCAAGCTGCCGCACCGGTTCGAGTTAGATTAATTTAAAGGCATTCTTTTGCGCGCGAGTTTAATTAAAGTTGCACGCTCGACGCACAGTCACGGCTGCTTGCGGGGGTTGAACAGCGATCGAACAAACGAACGGATGAACTCGTTACTCGACGCGGAATGGAGCGGAGCTGAGCGGACCGGAGCGGACCGGAGCGGACCGGAGCGGACCGGAGCGGATCGGAGAGTAGAGTATCGTTTTCAGTGCAGCCGGGGCGCGCCAACTACAAAACGCATTACGAAATAATGCAATTACCCTCGACGCCTCTTCCGCCAATTTCACAGCAGATTCTCTACCGGTGCCGGGTGATTTTTTCTCCCTTCGTTCGAGGGGTAACCCGACCGACAATAAAATTATTCACGAAGAACTTTCATTTATTCCGGGCCCGTGGAAAAAAGCTCACCCCGCAACGACGGAGAATTTCTTCCCGGCCGACGGTGTTCGCCAGTTTCAAATTTCACCGTTCTGCGGCACGGATGGATGAACGAAGAAAATGCAGCCCGGCTGCACACGTGTTATTGTTGGAATCGTATAGAATCACGCGCCACGCTCGAACAGAACCTCTTTGCTACAGATACCAATATTACGAAAATAAAGCGAAGAACAAAACTGTACACACAAATGAAATTTGAACATGAGTTTATTCTGCTTTCTCGTTCAGAGTATAGAAACTTTTCTTCCCGGGTATGAAAGTAAATGTTCTAGTTTATTTTTCTTTTATGTGCGAGTGGTGGAGCACGGATCATGTGTACAAACTGAAGTAAAAGCATTTTAGTACGTTGCAAGAAAAGTACGTAGAAATGTATTGTCTTTTAACACGTTCGCTACTAGAGTCTGAGACGAAAATCTTGCACTACAGACCAGGGTGTATTTGTTAGAATATATTCTTAACCCGGGAGTACGCGCGCCACCAGCACTTACGTTAGTAGGCGCGTCGGTCATTTCGACCGATGCTAATATAAAAGAAATAATTGAATAAAATGACTAATATAGTATAAATAATGTGTAATATTTTATTTTAATTGTTTCAGAATTGTTTTACATAAACAATAACAATTTTTTATTATAACATAAATGGTCACCTGGTAACCAAAGTAAATTATAATAAATTATAAAGTAAATTACTGGTAACGAAATAACTAAAATATGAAATAGATAAATTAAATAAAATATTAAGTAACCATATAATATAAAATTTAAAATAAATGAATAAAATTAACTGTTGAAATAAAAAAGTAATAATTATTCGTCGCTTGATTATCTAGATTCGCTCGCATTATTACAACACTCGTGACAGAAGTAAACTGTATGTTCATTACAAATGAATGCGGTACAATTGGAACATTGTTTTCCTGTTTTTCTATTTTTTTTTAGTAGAGCAAAAATAACATCTTCCAGGATGTACTAATCCTCGTTCATTATTTGGTTGTTTTATAATATTTTCTATTTCCCATTTTACATTACGAGGTAATGATGTGATTTTTGATCTAGCATGTATATGTTTTTGGATTAAATTAAAGGCAAGTTCTTTTAAAAATTTACGTCGCACAAAACTATTTTTATTATTAGTGCTAACAATTATTTGTGCGTTTATCCCAGCCATATTCAGAACTGAAAAGAATAATCTTAGAGATCATCTGTTACTTTTTCTCGCAACAGAGAACACCTTTCATCTCGTCTACAACATCAACCCCTGCCTTCGTTGAACTGTAATAACAAATAATTTCTGGTTTATTATTATTTTGTGGTATAATTGTATTGTTATGAAATTAGCCATCATTGCTACACAGTACGCGTCAAACTCGATGGACGAAAGCAGACTGACGTTAGTAGGCGCGCGACGGTCGAATAGACCGACGCGTAGCGATAGTATGTTTTAAAACCAACACGACTGCACTAAGTATCGCAACATAAGATAAACAAGTCCAGACCCCCTTCAAACGAGAATAGCTGGATGGAAAAAATCAACAGTCGAAGACTTAGATCGTATTTCAATATATAAGAAATCGTCGGTCAAAAAGACCAACGCGCGCGTACTCCCGGGTTAATTGACAGAGGCCTTTTTAAGATATATTTACAACATTCCAAATAAGCAACATAAAGAAATATTTCTAGATCAAGGACATCCTACATCTATTTCACTGTTTTTAGCTCAACAATACTGTCTATTTCCAAATTGGTTGCCATACTTTATCATAAACTGATAAAGAACACGTAACGCACATCTGCGGCGATGGGCTCGTATACAGGAATCGGGGCGCAGCATATACATATACATACATTTTTAGTAGCGAACGTGTTAATATATTTTCTAAAAGTTTGTAGACCCATGTCTGTAAGTGAAGAGTGATTTAACCCTCACATACTATTCAAAAATAATTACATAGAATTGACTAAGAGAATATTTTATTAAGAGAGAAAATTTGAAGAAGATTATAATTGACGGGAATTGCAAAAAAATAGTAAATACTGATTTTACAACCTTTTATTATCTTCGTCTGTAATGATTTAAAAAATACATTTTGTAGGTTTATGTTAGTTATATATACTTAGTAATTTATCCTGAAAATTTTATCGAAACTAGGCAACATTGCCACGAGTGAAAAATGTTTAAAATGGCGAAAATTGCAGTTTTTTACGATTTTCTTTAAGCATTCTTATATCTTTCGATGCCTGTCATTCTTTTCTGCATCAACCGATTTCGATAAAATTTTCGAATGTATACAACTAACATAAACCTACAAAATGTATTTCTTACATTTTCATTCCAGCGATAAAAAGTTTGTGAAAAGCAACATGTACTATTTTCTTCGCAATTCCGATTAATTACAATTCTTCCAAAGTCATTTCTGTACAACAGCTAGTAAACCAACCCTTCTAATATCTCAAAGAAAGCTCAAATCGTTTGAAGTCACTTTTAAAAAAGCTATTCCGTTTTAAAGTGTGTATGGAGGCTTTGTTGAATTACTGTATATGAACTTGTTAATAAAAACACAACAATTCTATGAACAAGCTGTACTTTAGTTACCAGACAGATGGAAGAGGCTCATAGAACAAAATGATACATACGTCATTGATTAGATGAGTTTTATGAAAAAGTAATATATAGGGTGGGTCATTCAATTGTTTCAGGCTTAACTTCGTTACAAGTATAAATTTCGTTTATACGTAAGTGCGTTTTAAGATGAGTTCAATTACGTAGGACTCAAGGTCAAACAAGGTCAAACTTGTAGGGAAATGCAGAAAAGGTGTGATCGTTTTATTACATGCACCCATACATACACTCATTTCAATCTTGTAAAGAAATGTAAATGGACTTATTACTGAACCTAATTGATTTTGTTTGGAATCTTCGTTACGAGGATGACTCGTTATTACATGCAACGGGATAATATGAGTTATAATGCGGAATTCGAACTACGTTGTTAATCGACGTTATTTATTGTGGCAGACGGTGACAAGCTGTTTAGGTAATACAGAAAGTACAAATGGAAGAGAGTTATTTGGCCGTGGAGGTTCAATGAAGTCACGATAGCCGAAGGTTGAACGAATTCGAGCGAACAATTTCGTGACAATAGGTTGTAATTTCAAGTACTCAGAGCTTTGCATACGAGTGACGTATGTAGGTTCACGACGTCTGCAAAGTTATGGGTGAGTGTACGGGAGGTCGTGAATTTATAGCTACGACTGGGCCATGCCAACGCCGATGTTGTCCGCACCCCTTTGAAGCGTAACAGTTATTTCATTATTATTAACTGAACTTATTTGATGACACAAATCACACGGAAGCCTCCGTGAAAATATAGTGTAACAATGAAAGTACTAGATCCTTGCTGGCGTTCGTGCCCGATGTGAAAATGAAACGTAAGCAGTTACAGTTGAAAGTAAACAGTTTTATTAATCAGTATAGGCACCATCAGTAGCCTCAGTTTTAATCTAATTTAAATGCTATAATGTTAATCTTAATCTCTTAATCCTTCGGTAACATCAGAGCTCAGATGAGGGTATTCAAGACATACAGTCCGCGATATTATCATAGTTCCATGGGTAATTTCTTCGAAATTTCAATTTAATTTTATAAAACAGAGACGATATAACGATCTCTGTCATAGTGAAAGACGACCTTGGCGTTTCGGCAAAAAAAGTTAAATGCCGATAAAACCATAATACTCTCACTAACAAAATTTCCAATCATAGCAATGTCGTGTGACTTACTCGAATCTTACCAATAAAACTTGAAACCATCTAGTCCATCTAGATTAAATTTTTTCCGTTCGAAAAAATAACGTTTTTTTCATTCTTCGTTCCAAGGCATGTACCTGTTGATAAAATGAGTCGCGTTACTTTACGATCACGCGTTAAGGGTGGTTCTAAATGTTTTTTAGATAACGGAGGATTTAATTCAGCTTATATTTGTCTTACTGTTATATTTGAATGTGATACAGCACGTAAAATTAACGAAATTTGCTTTCGATTTTTACCATACAAATCGACTACAGTATTTCATCGTTAATTGTCGTGAACTTCTGAACGATAATTGTCGCAAAACAATCCCTCCTTCCGCGGGTTATATCCCGTGAGGGGCCGTGAAGCTCGAGAGCCGTTGGTCGCCGAGAAGTGCAACATAATACGGGTCGAGTATATCGGTGAGACCATTACTAATCCAATGACAAAACTTCTTTATTTTTTATTTTTTGATGGAACTTCATTTTTCTAATGAAAATAACACCAAATAGGATATAATTCCGATGGTATTTACTTGAGTAATGGACGATGAAAGTTTCGGGCGCAAGGAAGGACAGCGCATGGGAAAGAAAGAGACGCGAAGAATCGCGGTCGCCGGCATAGTTCAAAGCCCCACGTGTCTTCAGCGTGTAATGCCAATAAAAAAAACTTTTTTATTATTACTTATTTTTTTATGAGACTTTCTCCAATATATTTGTGGCATTTTTTTGATTAAAATAATACCAAACATGATATAATTCGGATCATATTTACAATAATTTTCCGAAACTTTCATCGTCCATTACTCAAGTAAATACCATCGTTATTATATCTTATTTGGTAACTTTTTCATTAGAAAAATACCACGAATATGTTGGTGAAAGTTCCACAAAAAAATAATAAAAAATAAAGAAGTTTTGTCACTGGGTTAATCGTTGTTTTCACACCGACATAATCGACACGTATTATGTTACACTCCTCGGCGACCGAGGTCTCTCGAGCTTCGCTGTCCTTTTCTACGTTCGGCACAAGTCAAAGAATAGTATCATCTGCATGTTGCCGTTAATTGTCGCCGGCCGGACCCGTGATGGCGACAATTATCGATGAAATACTGTAATCTGTAGCGGCTACCTCCTACGCTCGTCACCAGATGGACAAACAGATAACGCCTTTCCCGCTACTACCTCCTCCTCTCTAAAACTTTTCAGCCACCGCCAGAAATCTAACAAAAATATTGACTACATGATAGGATCTGTTTATTTTTAAGTTAATTTCTCTATTAGAAAGTCCTGCATCTTTACAAACCATTATTTTAAAGTGCTCCTCCTTATTTAATAATTTACTTCGTAGCGTCTTGAAGAAATTTGAAATAACTGACGTGTATATACTATTTTGTATAACTAAAGATAAAATATTTACACGTTATATAATATTTACAAAAAACTCTATTAAAGCTCCAGGAATATATTGGCTGGAACTATGGTAATTTCGCTGACTGTATTTATAATACTAATTTTGTTTTTTCTCAACACGAGTGTGATAGTTTTTAGCTGAATACTAACAAACCCAGTAGGAATAAATAATGACTGGATGGAGACGATTGATGTTCTACAAAGGATACATCTCTGAAAATCCAACAGGAACTTTTGTAATCATCGAATACATAAATGAAACAAAACAGCTTATGTAAAGGGTAGGTTGATCACTGGAATGGCTGATGAAAAGTAAAATAAATGCTAATTAAAAATCCTGTACATCAGTTGCAAAATATAGCAGCAAATTAGAAAATGTCTTAAATTCTTTTCGTTTTTTTACTATTTGAAATTTTACCTACTCATTTTTGTTTCCAGTTTCTTCGCAATATTTTAGACCATCAAGTTTAATCCTTTGCTAACGAGGTATTTTTCAATATTAAAAATATTCCCCTTAGTTGATTAGCAGCTTACACGTCAAAGTTTTAAATCTGTGAGGAGAAACGAGTACAGATTTTTTGTTACTTAAATAATTGAATAATCTGTTTGCAAGGGACTAAAACCGCGAGGAATGGACACGATTCAAGTGAAAACATTTTTTTTAATTGTTTGCAATACTGAAATTTGAAGAATTATATAACTTAAAATTGAGCTAAACCCATTACCTACTAACCACTTAAAGTATCAGTTATCTAAGTATATTATAGTTCAGAGAAGGTAGCAATTAGACTATGTTACTTGAAATGTTCATGCAAATTCAGATTTCGAGCATCTATAACCAAATAGTTTGCTTTTCTTAGAAAATAAATAGAAAATAGATAGAAAATAAATAAATTAGCATTCAATACTTCACCCAATTTTTCATATTTCTATGAACTACTGTATGGAGATCTGAACTCAATATACAAGGTGTCCCACGCAACTGGAACAGGCTGTACTCCCTAAACGGTTGGAAATAGAAGATGTTATAAGTAAAAGTTGAATGGTATCAGACGGTGCATAATATGCAACTAATTTTATGTACTTTTGTGCATCGGTGCATCAGAAAAATCGCTTCACTTTTTTTAAAAGTGGAAACCTATGTTTTTGACTGCACCAATCGATGCAGTTTCTTCTGCTCTACATAAAAGTACTAAACTTATTCGTTAGGAGTTATTGTAGCTAACATTATTGTAGATTTGTGAATTATTTAGGTCTGCCAGCAACTGATACTGGAGTATCCACGTGATGCTCCTTTACAATGTTTGCAACTTTTTGCTACGATAACTTCCGAACGAATAAGTTTAGGGCAGAAGTATTTTAGTACTTTTATGTGGAGCACAAGAAACTGCATCGATTGCTGCAGTCAAAAACGTATAGGTTTCCATTTTTAAAAAAGTGAAGCGATTTTTCTGATGCACCGATGCACAAAAGTGAATCAAATTAGTTGCATATTATGCACCGTCCGATACCATTCAACTTTTATTTATAACATCTTCTTCTATTTCCAACCGTTTAGGAGGTACAGGCCTGTTCCAGTTGCGTGGTACACCCTGTATAAAAATCTACACTGTACTGACATTATCATACGTATGTATATTGAAATTAAAGCTCACAGATTCGTGTGTCAGATGCAAATTCAAGTCCGCATTCCAAACCAGAGTTTTTTTAAATTTTTATACATATGCAACATGTGGACATTGTGAACAATCTAATCTAACGTGATGACCATGGAGTCTAAAATATTCTCGAAACTCTTATTGGACGAGATAAATGCCTGATTGATGACTGTTTCTGTACATATGTAGCCAACAATATGAGTATATTACCATATACAGACATTATGTACTGTCATATACGCATTAACCTCTTGACGCCAGTCTGCCTATCTCGCGTTTTTCAAGGCACCGGCGTCAGTAAGAGATACGGGTCTATGCAACTATTATATTTAGTTATACTGTTCCTGTTGTGTGTCTTTAGCATCTTTACACATGAATTAGAGGACTTTGGCGGCAGAGGTTCTAGAGAACATAGAGGGTTCATCAAAATATGTATACTTCAATCAATTTAGTGCGCTAGAACGAACTAATTGATAATAGAAAATTCAATATGGTACTATAACTTAAGATAAACTCCATTATTCTATATCTGCTCATTTTAACATATAGTTACAATATTCTGCTATATTATAATTCTTTTATTAAAAAATGTATTGAAAGTTATCGTGCTAATAGAGCGAAATAATCATAGGTTCAGAGTGATTTATTCAAGAAATACTTTTGATAATTCATAGTATGAAAAAATGTTACGAAGTAAGAACAAAACTCTCTGATATTTTAATATAACTTATATAATTATTTAATGCTTTTAGGGCAAAACGGATCATGGAAAGCCTTTAGATAATCACGAAAAGAGATTAACCACTGCTTTCAAGGACATGAACCACTAACCAAAAAATTGCTAAAAGAAACATATTTCAAACTAAAATATTTAAATTATTTTTTACAGATGGACGATAAGACAAAGAAGTTAATCCAAAGGGATAGATAAAGGATTTTTCAAGGCGCTCGCAAAAGTAAATTATACGTGTCGCAAACAAGAAGAAAACTAGATTTGCCAGTTGTTGTACGACGTGTGCAACAAGTTTTAAGGAGTAAGACGCTTTTGGTGTAGAAAACGAGATAGAAAGCATCCTCTAACTAAACTTCACAAAGATGAGAAATTAGAATTTACGCAAAATAACTTATCATTGGCGGAAAAATAGAGAAGTGTGATTTTTCAAACGAGAAAATATTTTATTTAGACGATCCCGATAGTTTTTAGTACTACTGATATGTTTTGGGTGATCACAATGAGCAGGTATTATGAAGGATGTATCGTTATGATTTGTGCAACGTTTGGCTATAACGATAAAACTTCAATCATGTGGTTTCCGCCACAAACCAATGCGAAAAAAAAACCAGAAAAATTGTTGGAATATGTTATAGCTGAATATGGTGATAGCATTAGTTGACCATATTCGATTGCTCAGCATGATGGTGCCCCAATTTATCGTGTAGAATCGATTAAAAAATACTTTGAAGCAGCAACAGTGGAGTTGCAAAGTGGTCTTGCCTTGGCTACCAACAAATTTAGACCTTAACCCAATTGAAAACCTCTGAGGTACTTTAGCTCATAAAGTTTACAGTAATAGGAAATAATACTCCAGTGTAAATAAATTAAAAAACAGCATCAGAGACGCGTAGTCTAAAATCAGAACAGAGATGTTGTTAAAATTAATAGATGCTATGGAAATATTTAAGATCATCAAAGTAACGAAGGATCAATAAATACTGAATTTTCTTTGTCATTTTCACATTTCCTGTGTTTATTAAGAATATCATTTCCCAATTATGTAATTTAAATATTTTAACCATATTAATAATAGTGATATCATCTAAACAAATTGTGTGTTACTAATTACACTATAAACAGTCACTTACTGATAAATAAAATTAGAAATATTACATAAAACACACATTAACATGACAAAAATAAAGTGAACCTAACATTATTTCGGTCACTGTATTTCTATATTCTATATAAACGTTCCCGAAAAAACCACAACAGTATGAAGACTGTTGCTGAAATAAATCCAGATAAGTAGTGAACGTGTCAAGTTTGACAAAAAAATTGTATCAATTATAATGGGAGGTGGGCAATATTTGGCAAAATTAATATTTCGAATACTATTATACTTAATATTTTAGATTGTATTAGGCTTTAAAAAATAGTATTTTAAATATGATATATAATTCCACAAATAAAATATATTTACTTAGACAATCTAAACCACGAAATCAAATATTTTTATTTCAAGAAATATTTCCATTTTAACAATCTGGAACACAAAATAAAATATTTTATTTTAATGATCTGACAAAATAAAATACTTTAATTTCACTTAAAGTATTGAAATCACCCTATAACTAATGCGGTATTTTCTATTTGATCTAAAATTTAAATTTCTATGGTCTAGTTATTAAAAGACATTAAAAAATAAATTTTAAATACTGGTGATGGGGGAAGTATTTCTGATAAAGTTGAATATGTTTTCTTGATCGTTTTAATAAGTACTCCGAAAAATTAAGTATTACGTATGACTGATCTGCGTATACAACCACTCAAATATACGCAGCAGAGTCCTACTGCGATTTGTTGATAAACAATATGAGCATACAATGTATTTTCCATTAGGAAACAATTTATACTCATAAATTTATTGAATACGAACCATTATTTTCAGCAAAAATATTTAAAATAAAGAAAATATTTCAAGACTAATTCCAAATATTCTCAGTATTTTTCAAATAAAATACTATTTTAAAAACTTATTGCACCAAAGAAAATATTTCACTATTTTACTATTTAATTTAAAATACTATTTCACCCAACTCTGCACATATATGGCCAACGTTGCAATAAAAGTGTTAGTAACCCGTGTAAAATAATTCACAACTCATGTATGCTTTAATCGGTGACAGCGCACCGGTTGACTCGTAATCAATATTTTCCCGCGTAAAATCAAGTTCATAGTACTATAGTTGCCCCGAACCGTTCTCCCAAGTCGCATAAATTATTTGCGAGCAGTTATTCAATCGGGAGAGAAGCCGGCAGGCAGGAAGAGTTCTGAATGATTGATGTAGCCGAGTCCTAAGACCCAGCCGCGACTTAACGCTAATCTATGCGAAAAGCAATGGTTCGAAGACTGCCAAGCATTGCTTTAACCCTGTATAACATTCGTTTCTTTGATCCAAGATTGCGAGAAACTCGCTTGGAAGCGACGAAGCTATGAGAAAAAGACTACAAGAGTATTTCCATGGGAAACAGTGACTGTGATTGCGAATGTTTGAACTTGCAGTCTCCATACAGGCTATTGCATTAGGACTATGTGCAACAATTTAGCTTTCCTCTTCGACTTTTTTATTAAACACCACAAATCATCGTGGATTTATTTATCTTTACAAGTATAATATTGCAAATACAAATCACGACATTATCCTATTGGCATTGTTGTTGGCATTTTGATGGGCCATCGATGCAGTTCCTTTATGAAATTTCTTCAAACTTTAAACCTTGCAAAATGTTTTATATTGTGTGTGTGTGTGTGTGGTATATTGTACATATAAAAGATACACAGATGTATGAAAACTTAACACAAATAGTACAATTTAAAAAGAAACAAAAATATAAAAAATTAGTAAATATATTTATATGTCTTATATAACAATATGTAATATAAAAATTTATAAAAATAGTTAACCTGTAGTGTAAAATGGATATCCAATGAAAGAAAGAAATAAAGAATATAACTGTGTATAACAAACTATAATCAATTATGTATAACAAACTATCTATAATAAATTATAATAAACTATGTAGTATTACTATGATTTAAAAACAAAAGCATAGATAATTTTTCGACTTTTAGCAGATTTCTTCTTTCATTTACTATACATATATCAGACCTGCTTTAGAAAAAATACGTTCGCATGGAACTGAGGTCGCGACGACACAAGATAATCTTTCTATTTATTAGTTTTCTTAACAATGGGAATTGATATTGGTGATCTTGCCACCAAATTAATGTGTTCCCAGATCTATTATAAAATTCGACCCTCAAATACTGTTCTATTTCATAAAATATTTTTGTTTCTGGTGAAACCATTTCTGGACTATTTTTTTCTCTTCCAGTGGCACCCATATTGACAACTCATTTTCGGTATGTATGCTTTGTAGTTCTGGATCTACATCATTTTCTCTTTGGATGGTAGTACTTAAATCATTAATTAGTAAGTTTGTAATTTTTATTTTAATTTAATTTTAATGACTTTCAGAAAAAAATTATCCCCACCATGATATGTGCCCCCCCGAACCAAGTAATTTGTCCTTTTGATATTGCACGGAGCAGAAAAAATAGCAGAGATACCGCCTCGTAACAGAGTTAGTGGGACGTCGTATATGATCTTTTGATATATTTCTTTCGCAGAAATAGGGGTTGAGGTACAAAGAAATCAGTTTCTTAGATGTAGCACGAGAGAAATGTAGGATACACAAAGGCTGTGGCAGCTAAAATGGAAAACTAAGCAAGAAACTGCTTAATTACCTGTCCGGAGCAGCGCTTTGAAATCATGGGGATTATTTTTAAACAACGAGACAGTAAACTTTTACCTCGAAAGGATAATCTGAAGGTAGAAAATAAAGTCAGCAAGAACAAACATGAAACCTAAAAATTGTCCGTAGTATGGACTTCGTGGAAATTGAATGGAGATTCGTGATGGAAAAGAACAATAACGAAGTAATGAACTAATTTACAACATAAAATTCTTAATTACCTTCTTCTATAAAGCTGGCAAATAAGAATATCCGTCACACGGTATTTTAACAAACAGGGATTAATATTCTGAAAGTTTAAAATATGTAAGAAGTTTAATAGAAATTTAATAACCAAAAACATTTTACTAAACATTTTCTCCGCACAATTGGGGTGATTTTGGGCCCTGTTTAATTCTATTAAACAATTAGAATTCATGAAATTTTTGGAAAAAACCAGTTTCAAATGTAAAAACGTTAACATTTATATGTATCATTTATATTAAAATTGAAAACTGAAGTTCAAAATTAGACTTGTAATGTTGAATTGCCATGCAACTTACAATGTTATATCAAATCGTATCATAAGTAATGCGAATTTTTTCATGTGTTCATTGGATAAAGTACACGATCACAGTCAATAGTGTTCTATGCACATTTTCCTTCATTTTCTACAGTGCAGAAAATTATAAACAGAACTTGAATGATCGTAGTTATAGTCAGCATTTCACTTTACAAAAATGTAAAACGAAATTCGCAGTAGTTATCGTTTATGTAGGTCCCTATGAAAATTATTATGTAGGTCACTATCCTTGAAGTTTCTAATTGTTGTGTGGAATTTAATTAGGTGAACTAATAGATTGTTCAATAATTTGTATCTACATAAACAAAAGATCTGAAAGAATCAAGAGAGAATAATCGATCGTTTTGTTTTTCGGCGTTACTATTGTACGATCTACATATGTCACTGAAATATGGCGGCCTGAGAATCGTTTGTGTAAGTCCAAATTCTGAAGATTGAGTTAATATTGATATTCGAAGCTTTTTTACCGGCAGCATTAATTGCTGAAGAACTTCATTTTTTATTAAAAAGTGGCAGCTTGTTCTTTTGACATTAATCGAATAGAACGAACTACAGTATTTCATCGGTAATTGTCCCAAATGTCTCCGACATAATTGTCCCTGAAATATCCCCATTAGTGCCGAAGTGTACCCCCTTGAGGGGCCGTGAACCTCGAGAGGCCGCGATCGCCGAAAAATATGACACCATGCGGCTCAGGTATATCGGTGAGTCCACACTAATCCGAATTTCCAACTTATTTATTATTCATTATCTTTTTATGGGACTTTGATGACCATATTTGTGGCATTTTTCTAATAAGAATGATACCAAGTATGATATAATTCCGATGATATTTACTTGTGTAATAGACGATTCAAGTTTCGGGCGCGAGGAAGGATAGCGTATGGGAAAGAAAGAGACGCGGAGAGTCGCAGTCGACGGCACAGTTCAAAGGCTCGCGCGTACTCACAATGTATTACCAAGGAATAACATTTTTATTATTACTTATTTTTTTATGAGACTTTTTCTAATAGATTTGTGACATTGTTCTGATTAAAATGATACGAGGCAACAGTAATGCAATGACGACACTTTTTCATTTTTAATTAATCTTTTAGGAGACTTTAACCATCATATTTGTAATATTTCTCTGATCAAAATTTTTCTGATTGTACATTGATTACACATTGTCTATTTTTTTAATTGACGATGGAGTAAGTTTGGTGACACACAAACAGAGTAAACTTTAATCGTCGATTACACAAGTAAATATCATCGGAATTATATCATATTTGGTATCATTTTTATTAGAAAAATGCCACAAATATGGTCATCGAAGTCCCATAAAAAAATAATGATTAATAAAGAATTTGGAAATTCGGATTAGGTATGTTTACATTTCTCGGTGACCGAGGCCTCTCGAGCTCGGCTGTCCTTCTCTACGTTCGGCAAACCTCAAACAATGATATCCCTCGCGCATAATTGTCCCTCCGCAGATCCGTGTTGTGGACAATTATCGATGAAATACTGTATTTGGGACTATAGTAGTGTAAGTCAGAGGTCGGTTTCGTGGTCGGCGGGGTGAGAACACACTGCGCCTGCGAAAACTGACAGTAAGAAGGGGAAGTAGGGCGTGAGAGGCTCCTACGCTGGACCCCGCTGATACAAGGGTTTAACTTTGACACATCAGGAAAATAGATATCGTCGACGTCACCGTCTGTGATTTGCCACGAACAAATCTTCGTTAAATTCTTCCCACAAAGATTGTCATTGTCCATTACTCACCAGTAATCGGGAACGTCTGTGACCACGCGAAATAAGTATCGGCGCGATCTCTACGTTGGTACATTCAAACTCGGATCATTTTGAAAGTAGAAAAAGGAAGACAGAGCTTGGGGAAGAGACACCTACTTATCCGCTAAGATTCGCCAAATATACATCACTGCGGATTACATCCGGCGATTTTTCATTTCTGCAAATGCAGGTTGGTAATCTGCCAGCCCCCGATATACCTGGCAAGATCGCAGAAAAGAACAAAGAATGAAATGATGCTTAAACGTTCTCGTAATATTCGAGTTAATGCTTGGGGGGAGGGGGAACGGCAGTTCTCATGTAACTGGTCCAAAAATCGATTTTTTTTATTGTATTTTTTAAAAGTAACCTTAAAGATGCTATCTTAAAATTTTTTCTATTGAAATTCATTGAAATGACAAAGTTATGACGATTGTAGGAGAACGACGCGACGTTTCGGAGTAGCAATGTCAGTACAAAATATTAAACAGGTTTTTCTCGAAACTAAATTGGCGTGCAGGATAACTCAACCACTAATTGACTAATCATGTTCAATCAACGCTTATTTTGTTCCTTATACATTCTTCTGGCGATTATACCAGAGATTTTGGCTTTATACTTTATTTATAATATCTTTTGCATTCATATAAACCCAATCTTTCAACTGAAAAAGGTTAATTTTTGTTCTTTTGAAGACGTAAAACTTGTCCAATTTTCGTAATTTTTGTCAGATTTTTGGTATAATTTCAGCACAAACTATCTACCTTTAAAAAACTTTTTTACCTTTTAGGATCTAATGATTGATACAATATGTCTTACACAGTACACTAATAATGGTTGCTTTGCCAAAGAGAATAACAACAACTGTATGCAACTTGATGTAATAGTGAGAATGTTAAATATAGGCGAGATTATGATGAATAACATGCGGAGGTAATTCGAACGATATCAGACGGCGATGCAATTAGCTGACGAACAGAACTTAAAACTATGGACCCGCAATGGTCCCCCAACGCTGTGGTAGGCGGCGCGGCGGAAGTCGCGAACGAATAACGCGGCGCGAACTTCCAAACTATTTTATATGCGGATTGCAATCACTAACAGAAGAAAAGAAGAATACAGATTTTTTCTCAAGTTTTGGGACGTATCTCTTTACCTATAGAATAGTAAACTTCTATAGCTAATAGTTTTCTAGAAAAGAAGTGGAAATATTAGTCGATTTTCCTACTTTCTCTCCCAGAAATGGACGGAATTATTTGTACAGATTCATAAATGAATTTTTGTGGTGATGCAAGGGGGCTCACCAGGTATTACCTTTTTGATTTACGCGACTGTTATTAAACGCAGCGAAAAATGTTTCACATGAAATTGAATGCTTTCAAGAGGAGCAGATGCTGATGTTAATTGCTTTTTTGTAGGCGGACATTTTATAGGTGCATGTATCTTTTATTGCACCAGTTGATGTATCGTAATACTCTTTACAAAAAAGTGATAAACTAAGTACTTATGTTCTATGTTAATGTTGTGTTGATTTTTTTACAGATATGGTTAGATGTGAGGACCATTTACAACATGACATTTCTAAACCGATAAAATAAAGATTATTTATAGTGACAATATTAGAATTAAAATACATGTAAGTATTAAGTACGTTTCTATTTATTGTAAAAGATTGAAATCCTCCTGAAACGTGCAACATTTTTCGCTATAAACAATAACTGTGAGAGTGAAGATACTATGTATTTATGACAAAACTGAATAATTCAAATACAAAACTGAAAAGACATTAGAAGAAATTAAGATGATTAGAAGAGAAAAATACATTTACATTGGTAATTATTGCGAATAGATCATTATGCTCCGATTTTGATGAAATTTAAACATGTTATAGATTTCGTCATTTTAAACAACTTTTTCCTTTTCCAATATAGGGGGGTTGCTTTTAGTTTTCGAGATATTTGCAAAAAACCATTGCTAATACTATGTATATTGAATTTTCTGTATTCTTTATACTCCCGATTTTGATGAAACTTAAATATGTTATGCAACAACACATTTTGAACAACTTTTTCCTTTTCCAATATAGGGAGGGTCGCTTTTAGTTTTCGAGATATTTGCAAAAAACTATTGCTAATACTGCATTGAACTTCCCGTATCCTCGCACGCTCCGTGGCAACGTAAGGTTGCTCCGGCGCGGCGTCTGTTTAGTTTTTTTTTTTTTGTTAACACGTTGTGGAGATGAGAGAGAAAACAGGATCTCACTCTGATCATACATATATAAGGTGAGCTTTCAATTTTGACTACTCTTCGATTTTTGCGTGCGTGGTCGGGCCAGCCTAGCGGCCGGCCCTCTCCGCCTCCTTCGCGACCTAATCACAACTCATTCTATTCGCATAATCTTTGCATTATAGCTGTCATCCAGAATTTGATCTAGTAATGGAAAAATCATGCGAATAGAATGAGTTGAGGTTAAGTCGCGGAGGGGGGCGCAGACCACGCATACGAAAATTCAGGAGTAGTTTTTCAAAATTGATAGCTCACCTTATATATGTATGATCAGAGTGAGATCCTGTTTTCTCTCTCATCTCCACAACGTGTTAACAAAAAAAAAAAACTAAACAGACGCCGCGCCGGAGCAGCCTTACGTTGCCACGGAGCGTGCGAGGATACGGGAAGTTCAATACAGTATTAGCAATAGTTTTTTGCAAATATCTCGAAAACTAAAAGCGACCCTCCCTATATTGGAAAAGGAAAAAGTTGTTCAAAATGTGTTGCATAACATATTTAAATTTCATCAAAATCGGGAGTATAAAGAATACAGAAAATTCAATATAGTATTAGCAATGGTTTCTTGCAAATATCTCGAAAACTAAAAGCAACCCCCCTATATTGGAAAAGGAAAAAGTTGTTTAAAATGACGAAATCTATAACATATTTAAATTTCATCAAAATCGGAGTATAATGACCTTTTCGCAAGAATTACCTTTTCATTTTACTTACAATTGAGTTGGACAAGTTTCATATATTTTTTTTATTTATTGTATAAAAGTCCGGTTATTAAAATTATCAAAGGAAGTAACAAGCTTCAACTTGATTCCAGTACCTCGCAAGTGTCACAGAAAATGTCTATTTTGCATAAAGATCCACAGTCTAATGATAAAAGTCATGCAAATCGAACTGGTGATATCTGGTGAACTTAAATGCAAGAAGGTTGTAAGAGCAATTGGTATCATACATCTTAACCTTTCAGTTTACATTTCATTAAATGAATTACTTTGATTTTATGAAATTGTTGAGGTTGCCAATCAAAATACTAAGTAGTACAGCTGTGTTAGGTTGAGTCATCGTTTCGTTGTATTCGACCGAATAAGAATCAAAAGACCCTAACGAGGAAGCAGGTAGTCGAAGGCGGACACGAATGCCTGAAATTTCCTGTAGGGCATGCCAATGAAAGCTGTCGCGATAAAACTCGAAGCTGGTTTCTCAATGAAATTCCCGCGGGTAATTACGCCGAGTCCTTCTTTTTTCGTTTCTCGCGACGCGCTTTCTCGTTGCTGGTATTTCTTCGGCAGCAATCAGCGAGCAAGCACGCGAAAATAAGAATGCGACGAGCACCAGGCTGCCAGGAGCCTGGCGCCATCAAAGAGCAACGGGGCGGCGTTCTCTCCGTTATACATATATCGGCTATGATAATAATCGATGCTCACAGAATGAATCGATTTATATTACGTGCTATGAGTGTTCTCGCGTGACAGCAGGGAAAAGACAGCACAACGGTTAGCAGGCTTTGAATATTGATGCTCATCCATTTAATTTTAGGAAGCTATACGCTATAGTTAAAGGACTGTATTTTTATCGGGAAAATTGTCTTGGACGCGTAGCGACTCGCAAAAGATTCCAACCGGGTTATAGTATTATTTAATAATATGCGAAATGCACACAGTTGTTTAAATTAATCAAATTCGTAAAGTTTAAATTGTTTGATATTTTAACCACGTTTATAAATACGTACTCGATCATATTTAATATGATTTTAATTGTAATCAGCGAAATTTCTATAGTTCCACTAAAAATTTTTTGTTTTTTTATTGATATCGTTTGAATTTGTAGTTGTTAGTTGTTATCAACTGGGATAGTTAGATATGTTTTTGTTTCCCTGATTACAATTGTTTTCTTCATTAGCATTTCTAATTGTTGCGCACAATTTTGTTTATTAAGATAATTGCAAATATTGCATCGCGAACAACAGCGAAATTACCGTAGTTCCAGCCGATATAGTACTGTAGTTTTGATAGAGATTTTTGTAAGTATTATATAACGTGTGAATATTTTATCTTTAGATATACAAAATGGTATACAGGGTGTACGCGTTAAGTTATGTCACCATTTTTTAGGCATTTCCGGTAGTGCAATTAAAAAATGTTTTAAATAAAAGTTCATCAGTACTTGGTGGGCTACATGTTAGCATATTCTTCAATCTGGAAAAATGCTTTTTACGTAAAAAGTAAAGGTCACTTTGACTTTTTTTAAATGGCACCACATGCTTTGGACGTGATAGGATTGTTGCGGACTTCGAGATGAATTCAACAGTATATTACTATACTATGTCCTTGAAATGACCTCAAACTCGAAACTTTTGTGCAAACGTAATTTTAATGAAAAATTATTTCTTACAAAATAAATCAGGTTACATCAGATTTTCGAACTGCGATCCATCTTCTATGATACAGAACTTCGCTCTTTGTATTAAATTTCTCGTTGTCGCCATAATTAGGGCGTCCCGGTTTATGTTATTACATGCAGTTGTTATGCGATTCCGAAGTTCTTGAATATTATTGATTGTTGTGTCGTATACAACGGATTGCAGATATCCCCAAAGATAAAAATCCACAAGAGACATATCCGGAGAACGCGCTGTCCAACGAATTGGACCATACGTTCCTATACAACGATTTCTAAACTTGTTATTGAGATATTCCCTAATTAGAGACGCCCTAATTATGGCGACAACGAGAAATGTACTACAAAGAGCGGAGTTCTGTATCATAGAAGATGGATCGCAGTTCGAAAATATGATGTAACCTGATTTATTTTGTGAGAAATAATTTTTCATTAATATTACGTTTGCACAAAAGTTTCGAGTTTGAGGTCATTTCAAGGACATAGTTATAGTAATATACTGTTGAATTCATCTCGAAGTCAGCGACAATCCTATGACGTCCAAAACATGTGGTACCATTTAAAAAACTCAAGGTGACCTTTACTTTTTTACGTAAAAAGCATTTTTCCAGATTGGAGAATATGCGAACATGTAGCTCAGCAAGTACTGATAGACTTTTGTTTAAAACATGTTTTAATTGCACTACCAGAAATGCCTAAAAAATGGTGACATAACTTAACGCGTACACCCTGTATACTTTTCAGTTATTTCCATTTTCTTCCCAATACGACCAGATAAATTATTAAATGAGGATCAACAGATTAAGATAATGGCTTGTAAAGATGCAGGACTTTCAAATAGAAAAATTGTCTTAAAAATAAGCAGATCCCGTCATGTAGTCAATAATTTTGTTAGATTTGACGATTTGTATGGTCAAAATAATCCGAAAAGGCAGAATCGAAGCCAAATTTCGTTAATTTTACGAGCTGCATCACATTCAAATGTAACAGAGAGATAAATACAAGCAGATTCAGATCTTCCGGTATGTAACAGGCGTGTTGAACAAATTTTAGGATAAAGTAATCGACTTTTTAAAAAGCTTCAAAACCACCCTTAACGTGGGTTCGTAGAGTAGGTACAACTCGTTTTTGCCAAAGAGTACATGACCTGGAACGAATAATGGAAAAACGTCATCTTTTCGAACGGAAAAAAATTTAATCTAGATGGACCAGATGGTTATAAGTTTTATTGTCACGATTAGAGTAAGCTACACGACATTGTTATACGACTCGAAATTTTGTTGGTGGGAATGTTATGGTTTGGGTTGCGTTTAGTTTCCTTTGTAAAGACAACAATATGTTCGATATCGTCGATAGAGATGAATTCCCAGAATTATTCAAAACATCTGAGAAATATTTTAATTCCATTCATGGAAGAAGTGGGTGCGGACGAGTCCTTATTTCAACAGGATAACGAGGCCGTTCACACATTCAAGCTAAGCAGGGAATGGTTTGGAAACAAAAATATTAAGTTAACGCAGTGTGTTCGTTTGTATCGCGCTGTGATGCCGTTCAAGACTCGACGTCGCCGAAGGTCGTAAATCCTCGACTCAGGTTTTCCTGACAACGCGTATTTGAAACGAATTCCCTACGACCTGATCTAGTTATAGGGACAGTAAATTTGTAAGTAAAGTGATTTTGTAACACAAGTAAAACTTCAATATATTTCAAAAATAATTAACCAAAATAGACGGTGTTAAAATGGAACGATGAGACTGTGTTAAAAGAGACTGTTTTTTGCGAAATGACGATGAGAGCTGTGTGTCGTGAGTTTTTAAAGTGTCGGCGTGGGCGTGTGCTATGTTGAAAGTGTACTGATTGGTGGATGATATTTTCAATGAAGATGGTGATGGGAAATGAAGTAGTTTTCTAATTGGTTATGTGAAATCTATGGAAATGGTGAAAGTGGCCGCCCTCGAAGACCGCCCTCGTTGATCGGTCACAGGTGGGGGTAGCATCTTCGGGTGCGCTACGGTTGGCCTTCGCGTCGCCTTGCGTTCGCAGGTCTCGAGTCTCGAGGGCTTGACCGTAACAGGTAATAAACCTAAGAAGCCCGTTGACTTTTAACAATGGCAAGCGGAAAATAAAGAATTCGGTACTGGAAGTTAATCTGCTGGGCAGATGCGACAATATTCATAAACTTAAGGTCTTAATGGCAATATGGTTTCTTGGATTTATTAGCTCTTGTAACGTTTTAAGGTAACTGTTTTACTGCAAAGAGTTTTTGGTGAATGAACTGGCTATCCTACGTGACGGATGAAAAGAGAGTGAGGCTTAACTATTTAATAACAATTCAGTCGGCTGTTGTCGGCTGAACACAGTGGCCCGCCCATTCTCCAGAATCATTAGCCTGCGAGGTGTATGAAAATGGAAAACAATTTACAAGTATAGCAGAACTTAAAGATAATTAGATATATGAACTATAAAAATGATAACTAAAAGTATGAATAACTGAATTTTTCAAGTAATATTAAAGAATCGTTGCGGTATACCATATTAAGATGTACATAACCTTTAGCATTTTGACTTAATAGAGTACATAAACTATTATTTATTTACTGGAAGTATAGAAATTTCGCACATCCCATTATCATAAATACATATTTTTTAAATTAATCAGTAGCCTTGAGATTTCCTGCTTCGCGTGAATGAAAACAATGTGGCAGCACAATACTCAATACGTATATTCAGGGAACCAATTCATTACTCTTTGTACGTATCTTCCAAGCAATGATTTATATGGGCAATATCGAGTCAAGAGAAGCATTGTTATCAATAAGAAGAGGAAGAAATGTTATTCTCTTTCGCAATGGTATCTCTTTGCGTGATAAATAGTGATTGGTACGTAGATTCATAAAATGTAACAACTTTTGAATCATCTTTCTGTTATGACATTCGATGATGGTCGATTCATACTTGAATGTCGGTTCATAGAGTAGTAAAAAAGCGATAAACCTGCATATATGTATAACGCACAGAAGCATACTAAAATTTCGTAACGTCGCTCATATCGTTGGCATCATAGTTTACTATTATAGCAAACATGACTATACTCGAAGTGCCATTGACATTATCGCCACGTTGGCAACGCTAACCATGCTTGGTAAACACTTTTTATTGGTCTCGAAAGGCGTTATCAGAACATAACCCGATTAACTCTTTCCGTGGGACATTCATAGTTAAACCATCTTCATAAACTATGATACTTTCAGCACACATTATCGATCATACGTGTGCCACCAGGATTCCAGATTATTAAAACTTAACAATATTATTTCTTAATAAGTTGGCTACAAAATCGTTGCAATCTTCTTTTTACTCCATTGATGGTATTATTTGCGACAATAAATAACAAAACACAACAAAAACACTGCAGAATATGCGAAAAGGATTTCTAACCAACCTGATATAACAATTTTCAATCACGCTTTTGACCAAGTTTTGTGTGCGTTTTTTGAACAATTGCAAGTATAGCGGGTATATCTTTTTAAATTGTTACACGAATGTATAGTAGTAATCAATTGCATAAATAGATCGCCCGTTTATCTAATAATTATAATCTTAAAGAGGATTAATTCTATGTGACTTTATTAATCGTATGAAGTAATTTATGAGCCACTCGATTAAGCAATTGTAACGTTATTTTAAATCAAAATATGCATTTCATCCTTCAAATAAAATATTCATGAATAATTTATAAAATATAGTAAATGCACAAAATTTATTTCGACAATCGAATATATTTTAATTGTCTGTAAACAATGATCAAATTCATGAAGAGGGTACGAATGAATATGCACAAAATATGTCAATGCGCTCGGTAGTAGCTGGACACTTCAATACAGTAAAGGGGACACCTCAATTATACGGTAAATGACCTTGAAATATGTTATCAAGGTCAACATTTTAAACAACTTTTTCCTATACATGACCCCCACTACAGCGAATTCTACCGCTTTTAATTGTCCGAATACGTGTTTGATGGGCCCCGCTCATTTCGAAGAGTACCTTCCACTGCACCCCCGCCCCAAACATAACCAAAATGCGTTTAAAATGGCGGGGTTCGCTCTAGTGAACCTAACAGTTTTTTAAAAATATCTCGAAAACTAAACTCGAACAGTGGTAACATGTATAGGAAAAAATTGCTCAGAATTATGCTTCAGATAATATATTTAAAGATCATCAAAATTGATAAAGAATCGTAGAAGTCTTTAAACGAATTTTGATTAGGTTTAGGTTAGGTTAGGGTTAAATTTCTTGGGGCGGTGGTGAAGAGGGATGCTATATGTATAGCCATCCTAACAGTCTTTTGCGAATATCTAAAAAACTAAGGTCGAGCGGCGGTAATATGTACATATAGGGAAAAGTTGTTTAGAATGATAACCATGACGACATATTTCAAGGTCACCTAAATCGGTGAGGTGTACCTTTTTCTGTATAATTACCACGCGCTCTTATGGTTTATATTTCTGTAGGAAAGAGAAAACTACATTCCTCAAATTGCGTACAGATTGCTGTTGTTTTGACAACGGGTCTATGAAGACCCAACGAGCGCCGGGCAAAGACGTCAGCGTCGTATCGCAATTCAAATTCAACAAACGTTTGCGAATTTGGCGGAGTTTCGCGGATTCTGCTTCTTGTTTCCCTAGCTATCTTAATAGCGTGTTTGTTTGCTGGCACAGTGTGCACCGCTCGTTCGCATGCTCGCATTAACTTACGCGACGAATTGCCTTGACGATTGCTTAACGCCATTTTCAACGTAAATACGCTACCGTATCGTCGTGTGACTACAATGTGTGCTTCTAGCGGAGGGTTTCATTCAGATTGCCCTGAATAGTGGTCGACAGGAACAGCAGACATGGAAGAAACCTTCACACGGCAATTTACAATCACGATTAAGAGATTTACCGCATAATTTTAATTATCGCTGAACGCAAAGATGAAGTCAAGTTACAGTCGATAAACGGGGGTTTCAGAAACCAATTAGTGTAAGTGCAATTTTCTCGTATCAATCTATTTGAACGATGACGGTTTAATTCCATTTTGTTTTCTTTTTCTTTGATACTTGAGTTTATTTGTACGTTATCTCTTAATCCATTGCACTATAATATCGAGGCAGTCACGTGATGAAGATGTTAAACAGAATCTGCTAAGTATGTATGTTATTAATTTCTTCTGAACTGAAACAAAATTCTATTTTCCCTTGCACTATATGTATTATCGAGGCAGTCTCGTGATGAAGATTTCAAACAGAATCTGCTAAATATGTATGTTATTAATTTCTTCTTAATTGAAACAAAATTCTATTTTGTTGTTGTCGATGTACATATTGAAAAATACATGGGCATACAATAGATATCAATTTTCATCTTCTTCTTTTTGAAAATTATGAATAACCAAAATCTAATCAGTGAAAGTCGGCTACAGAAAACAGAAATTTAATAAAATTGTATTCTTTTCTTGAATAATTTTAAAATGCAGAATACAGTGTAACAATACGCTTAAATTCTTTTAATATCTTCATAATTTCATATTTTATGTATTCATTTTTGCCATAAATGCATAAAATCCAGAGTCTAGTTACCAACATTTGATACTTCGTGGATGTACATTCGGACGTTTAAACGACATCTTTTGGGTTTGCACTTAATAAATTGCACTTTTAGCTTTTAGAATAGCACTTACTTTTATCTACGTTGATCGCATCTGTTCACATAGATAAGCCAAATTTAAAGCATTAAAGAAAAATCATTGTACGCATGTCAGTAAAATTCTGCAGGAAAAATTCATGTCACTGCTTTAATTTTGTTAGTTAGTTAGACTTTTCTGTTAAATGAGCCCAAGTTTGAAGAAAATTAAAAAATTTAATAGAAAAGATGTTCAAAGACTGGAAAACTTAAAAAGGAAATTATTTGAAGAAAATTCAGAAACTTTAAAAGAAAATTCCTCAAAGAATAATAATCTTTCGGTAATGTTTAGTTTCATAATGCGCTCGCTCACTGCCATAGTTTCAAACATTTCAAGATTGTCGGCTTTGTGCAAATTGCGGAAAGCCATGACAAAACTGACCCTCCGTGAATCAATTTTTCCGGAAAGAAAAAAACTCAAAGAGCTTGAGATAAGGAAAGTCTTTGATCCCCGAGAGATTATTGTATTGTTTTTCCTAAGAAATTTGAAGCAGCGAACTAGAAGAATTCCGGAACTCGTTCTGCTCGAAAGAGAGAAAAAACACGGCAGAAACGATTGCAGAAAGTTCGCGACGAGTAAAGTTTGCCGTGTGGTATCTTTCGTGGTTGCGGAAAGTATTTTCATCGCCGTGTATCTTTGTGTTTTCATATCTCTGTGAATATTGAAGGACGAAAAAGGAAACTGTCAATTGCATTACATTTCAATTACACAATAAAACCGCAATAATACGATGACGTGGCAATACCTCATGCAAATACTTCAGATACTGTCTTTGCGAACAGTTAGTTCATATCCTTCTTTATTTATTTAATGTTCTAAACCAGATAATCGAGTCAATTTGTTTTCACACTGGAAAGAATTATAATAAGATCCTGTGACCTGTTGAGACGTGATTATTGTATGGCCGGCTCGTATTTCGGTTTGGGTCTACGCTACGGTCGATTTTGAACAGTGCCATTGTCGAAGGGGTCCTCTAGCGTCTTCTGACGAATTTATTGTTTTATGACTCTGGTGTGGCTGGAAAGTATCAGCTGACCATGGGAAAGTCAGCCTAGCCGTGCAGCTCTCAATGGCACTTAACGTAGCGTAGGCCCACGCTTAGCGCCAGGGGGGGGGGGCCTGTGGCCCAAAGCCTAAATTATGGTTTCCGGCGAAATTGCAGGAAACCGAGTGTCGTATGTTTAGCGACACTCGTTACGACGTATTTCGTCTATGGGCGTTGCCCTTGTTTTGGGAGGTCATTTGTAGCCTTCCAAATATTATATCATTGGCTGGGGCCCCCACTATTTTGTACTTTGTGGAGGGATTTTTCAACCCCACGAGGTTACTTGTTTCTCACACGTTAGTTGTAAGATCCGGCGTGATTTAAGAGTCGAAACTACCAGTCGTGATTTAAGAGTCGAAACTACCAGTCGTGAAATATCTGTCACAGAATAGGAGTCGTGAAATATCTGTCGCTGTTATACCGTCTTTCACATTTTTTATTAAAAGTTAAAGTTATCCGACACCCGATTATCTCTTATTATTTAATTTACCTCTCTTTGAGGTGTGTATCTCAGCGGCTCACTAATACTGTTTGAGCACTGACACGACACAACATGACCTAAGTAGTGTCTCTAATGCAAAAAATGTTAAAAAGGCTTTATATGTAGATTGCGGGTTTTATGCATTTATAACGAAACTGAATACAGTAACCCCGCGATCTAAGTCCAACGGAACATTGCGATCTATGTCCCTTGGTCTATTCCTGCCACTGCGGGGTATCTCCGGAAGGGCCGTAAAGCTCGAGCTGTATGTCTTAATATACAGAATCATATTTTTTAATATTTGTGATTTTTGCTTATGCTTATGATATGCTTATCTGCACAGTGATTAGAATAATAAGTAAAAAAATTACGAGTGTATCAATAAAGAAGAGTATAATGCATATACTGACCACATACTGACTTTATCACAATGGCGAGAACAGATAATGAATTAAAATAATTATATGTATATTCCTCTTGGATTATATTGGAAAATGTTCATTATAAAACATATGTGTAGTAAAATTTGAAAATATTAGCAAATAAATTAAAAAAAGACTAAATGTAAAACTTGTAAATATTTATTATGGATAGTGTAAATTAACGCTTTTCTCATAATTTTACTTTTTTTAACATCCTACCATTGAAATATAGTAATCAATCCAACTATTAACTCTTTGCAGTGGATAGGCCACACTTAATTTGAAATAATTTCTACTTCACTAAATTCATTTGTATTCAATACATTGTTAAAAATTGAAGTTTGTTATGAGTAAACATTCTCCATGGAAATAACCTGGGTCGAAAGAAATATTTGAGTTCTGGAATTAAAATAGCTTCCGATGTAAATGATTAATAATAAACCTATTCAGAAATGTAAATGATTGATACGTATGGCCTTATAAAAACGGTAAGATTAAATTTATTTAGATTCTTTGTGATTTTTACTATAATATATGTTGGAATAAGGAAACTTATTTTAACGGTTCTCATCAGTGCACTTTCGTAACATGCGTCTTCATCATTAGTGAAACAAAAACTCTGACACCGATCATTCAACCTGTGGTAATAATTTCAGTGTTTAAAAAACGATAACGACTAGACTGCGGATTAATATGCAAAATAAAAATTGTTTGCATCAATTGTAAGACGAAGACGCTACATAGACGTTTATTTGTATTCTGAATAATTTTAGTGGGATGAGCTTTATACAACGATCTACTCATTTTTTTCATAAATCCATAAAATCCGAAAAATGCATGGTTCAATCAATCTGTTCAGTTAAGTTCTGTTTATACAAAGAACGGAATGAATAAAATTACGTAACATTGAGGACCGTTTCTCAATCGATTTTCCCTTCTGTTGTGTGTAGTGTGAGGCAACACGGTGCATTTCCTGCCCAGTGGAAACCATTTTTAAATCGTCGAGAGCTCTTCATTCCGCCTGGCGCATCTACGAGAGCTAAGAGAGAACTAACAACCGGAATACCTACCGGCCCGACGCCGCAAAAATCCTGGATATATCTCGAGGGAGAAATCTGTGCGGGTTCTACAGGCATCGTATATTACGGGAAAGATGCCTGGCGTCTCCGAAAAATAAAACAAAGTCTTTGGCGAAAATTTCTAACAGCGTAGGTACTTCTCATCTAAATTGTACCCCGTGAATTAACCCATTGCATTTGGAACTATTTCAACTAAAAAATTTCTGCTAACTTAAAATATTTCCATTGTACATAATTTTTTTCATTATATGCGTACGAAACTGGTATAGTACCTCATACAATATTTAAACGTTTAGTAATTTATTACATATAAACAAATTTAATCATGTAAACAATATTCTGAATAATGGTGTAACAATTTGTAGCGGCGCCTCAGAGTCGCCATTCGAGTGTTAAGGGTTAATTCCCTCTAATTTACTACTTGAATCGCCGATCATTACACGACTGTAGGGTTTATATAAAAATGAATTTATTACAATTGTATTCCTAATTCGGAACCTTTCTGAGGACGTTGTTTTTAGCTACTCTCAAACTCAATTCTGCTTTTTCAATCGATTCTGATAATAATTATAATCTGTTCCGCCATCAGTACGTTTTTACAATGTCTTCGGATATAATGAATCTAGTATAAGCCTAGCCTATAAACTATATTACAGTCTGTGTAGATCACTGATCGTTCTTTACACTATTCTAATAATCTTATAACTAGACTGCGGGTCTTTATACGAAACAAAAGTGTTCCGCATCGATTGTGAGAAGCAGAAATTAAATAAAAATTGATTTCATTCCTCAATTACTTTGATACATTGAAAACAATACATATAACAATATTCTTAAAATTTTCTAGAACTGTTCATTATGTTTATTATATTTATTATATTTTATATTTCACTCACACAATTTCTTCATAAATGCATAAATATCCACAGTCTACTGATATCGTTCTCGTTAAAGTTGCATAAAAATGTAAGAAATAAATCGAGACACAGTGAACTACTTTAAAAGTTATAGTTATTATAGCTACAACAGACTACATACAAAATATTAAATAAATCGATTCAATAACGTTATACCACTAAGTTACAAATATGCAAATACCTTTATTCTAGTAAAAAAACGTTTTAAATGTATGTAGTATTGTTTCTCTTTAGTTTGCGATTAATTAAAATGCAATATGCAGAGAAAACTTCTAAATTCGAAACTTACGGATACAATAATTGCAACTTTTAAAAAAATTGACCGTGCATCATGTTAATTTTTTACGTTTATACTCAGCTATGTGACTAAAAGCTAGTTGCACTGTTGTTCATGATTGTAGAAATAACAAGGCACTGTAAATAGATTATTTTCTTGGAACATTAAAACAAGATATTAGCCTATCGTAAATACATTATAAAAAGGAGCATACCAAATGTTCCTAAAAAAAATCCAAAACTTTTTGAATGGTATGATATTTGCGACTTTCTTGACCAACTTCCTTCGAATTTGGTAAGATTAATTCGCGAGTCGGGGTCAACATGAAAGGTTTCTCGCTGCAACTAATTGCAGGGATCTGCAATTAACTCCAAACCTACCACTGCAGGACGAATGACCCGTTTCAGATTTTTTATTTCGCAATTATTAAAGTTATCAAGATGCTTCCACTGGAAACGATTATATACGCTGCTTTATTAGAGTGTACATCATAACAAAAGTCGCACAAAATCTAAATAAATTCAATCGTGCCTATTTTATAAGGCAACACATACTGTAGGTTGAGTGTTAAAATGCGGTAGTAGATGCAACTCGTAGTCGGTCAACGTTGGCAGCGCTTCACGCGTGCAACGGTAGCATAATTATAAGACACACGGCACAATAGGGGAGACAAATGGAGTCAATAGTTGTCGACGTTGAAAATGCAAGCGGACAAGATCGTTCTCTGCTACTATTTCGAGCGGTTCTCTCGAGTACGCGACCTTAAACTTCGCGGACCTTAACCTGTTAACTGGCTAATTCCTCAGCCATAACTTCCACGTAGGCGTAATTAACGCTCGTGCACCATTCAGGTGATTGTCGCATTAAAGGTGGCTTCTCGTGTAACGGCAGTGAATACAATTGATCCATAAGAATTTCTTTTTAGAATAACTATTAGATATATGGGACTAGATCTTTTTGGGGGGTAATTATTTAGAAGATTGGCCTCCACTCCGATCTTAATAATTCCTGGATACATGGTGGATGTTGTAACTTTGAACAACTTTCTCTGTTGGAAGTATATGGCGGTCTCCTTTATTTTTGAAATATTTGCGAAAGATTTGCGCCACTACAAGCACTTCTGCCCATGCGTGTGCGTGTGCGAAGCAGTCACAATCAGTGATGAGATATTGTGTGGTTTTTTTCGCGCATGCGCGTCCAAAACAGTAACCTATCTATATTGTGGCGAAAGTAGGGGGAAAGTGGCGCTGGGAACTATTCTGGCGAGAAAGTGCCAGAAGAATCGAAAACATTACGACGATAAGAGTGAGCTGCGAATTTGAGGTAAGTTATTATTAACACACATTTTACACATTCATTTTTCACAATCAATACATAACAGATTTTACTAAATTATGTGGGCTGACCAAGATACCCCATTTTAGCATAATTTTCTACTTTACTGACGCTAAAATATGGCGCATGCGCGAAAACACAACACAATATCTCATCACTGGTCAGAATCACTGTCAGCAGCGGTGGATACATTGTTTTGATAAATAACCTTCAACCAGTAGATCGATGTCCTTAAGCTTCGTTCATATACTAGAGTTCGATCAATTCTAACAGAGTCTGTCGAGCTATCCACATGTTTAGAATTCTTAAGATAATCCAAGCCTAACGCCAACATAACCCCAATAATTAAAATACGAATCCGGCCATAGCCTATTTGTCTTAATTTTTTCAAGTCCTAAAAGGCCTCAAATATGTACTTGGTTTGTGATAGGTTTGGGTTAGGGTTAGGACGATTCCCTCCCCGCAGTAAAATTCACGTTTCATTATTAAAAGAAAAAAGGTTTTGTAAGAACGTCGGTACGCTGTTGTGAACAGTGTCGCCAGATCCATCCAAAACTGGGTGGATTTTCCACTCCTCCTTTTCCCCTTCCACTATCCCATTCCACTACCATGACCACACTCCAACGTCCCCCATTGAGACCGTAGACTGGTCACGTGACGTGCCGCGCAACGTGTTACATATTACTCTGGTCATCAGAGAGGTGGTAAACTGTATTCTCCTCGATTTAACGGATCTGGCGACACTGGTTGTGAACGGGGTTGACGGACCTGTAGACTGTCGCTTGTCAAGAGCGGAATGTAACCTAGTATACTATACTTGCACTGTGTTATAAACGGATATGCATGGATAATACCCCTTGTAGTGGTACAAACAATCTTTCGCAAATATCTCGAAAATAAAGGAGACCGTCATACACTTCCAAAGGAAAAAGTTGTTCAAAATTGCGCCCACCACATATCCAAAAATTATTAAGATCGAAGTGGAGGACAAACTTATAATTACCTTTTTCGGATGTAAACAGTTAGTCTAGAACAAATGTTTCTTTTAGTTCGATTCTATGTATTATTTATTGTATAATATACAATACTTCTTAACAGTACCGGCAGTGTAAGTATTGTTGACGTGCAACATAGGATCTATCACAGTTAAATTAGAAAAGTTCTAGGACTGGGCAAAAAAGTTTACCTTTTCCGGCCGATTAGTTAAATTTATAGTATTCAAACAAATATTATAAATAAAAAATCAAATATAAATATCTGGTCCCAACCCTAAAGAAACTTGTAAAGAAATCAGTTTGGTCCGATGTTAATTACTTTACTAATTTCTGAGTTATCATGCACGCCAATTTAAAAAAAAACGTAGTTTCAAGAAACATGCGTCTTATACAATAAATAATAAGAGAAATTGAACTAAAAATAAACAGTTGTGCTTCGAAGCTATCTGTTTACATCGCAAAACGATCTCGTAAAATGATATCCAATAGTTAATCTGAAAAAGAATCTTGAAAATCGCTTGTTTTCACTGCCGTTACACGAACAGCCTCCCTTAATGTCTTGCAAATAGGTGGCAGTTGAGGCAAAGGAAAACCACCTCCACCAACTTAGTAGATCTTGTCTCAGCAAATATTATGTTGTGCGATCAACTCGTTTACGTTTCTTCACGCAAACGCAAGTACTATTAGTTTCGTACAAAACTTAATCGGTCGACTGAGGATTTTATGCATTTAGAACAAAACTGAGTAGTAAGAGCTAAAGAGTATCCACATATAACTTTTAACATAATGAAATTGTTAAATAAAGAAAAAAATTCCTATGTGGCTCCACCTTCTTGCATTGGATCTACAAAATATTTATTTGGCATGAAGATCCGCAGTCTATTAATCTATAATTTATGTATTGTATGTATTTCCGTTGCTGTGTGAACTTTTGTCAATTTTCTAATAACTTGAATATAACGTTACTGTGCACAGTATTTGTTTTGTTTTATTGAAAAATTCAAGCACTTGCATATTTACTGCTGATATCTTTTTAATTCTCCTCATTAGAAGAAGTCCATAGTATTCGAAATAAATTAACATTGGAGGAAATAAGGTCTAATAAGTATGGTGAATATTGATGAAATAGAACATTCCAACAAAATTGTAATAATTTATGTGATAAAACTAATTTAGTTGAAACGCTGATAATCCATTTTGTTACATATCTTAAGATTCCTTTGATTAAGCTTCCCATTTCATCGATATTAATCTTTATTGGCCTATCACTCATTTTTATCTACCAGGTTAAACACATATTATTCAACTTTTTAATCCGCCACTGTTAATAACACAGTTTTGAATAACAGAAAGAAATATTCTTCCTCGATCATCCTTACATCAGTATATTTAGTTATTGCAGTTAACAAGAAAAGCAACGTCAAACAGTACTCACGTTAACGCAAACGGAATAATTGTGTAATTTAATTAATTGAGAATTAAAAGGGGTATAGATATAATGAGATTGTGAAAAAAATTCCGACATAATAATTAGTTAAATAAAATAATGACACTAAACAAGTAAAATGGTTAAAACTGCAAATAAATTGCAAAGCAAGAATTTCAGCCTTAGATAACAAAAGGTTTGAAGTAAAATGACTCCAGAAATATTTAACCAATCATCCCACCATTATACTAATTAGATTAAATCAAATTCGTTTCTAAACGCAGCAAACGTAAACATGAAAAGATGATCTGCATTCCTTGACGAATACAATGATTTAATGATTACTTATAGATTTCGTGGTTTACCATGTAAATTTACCACGTGGTTACCGTGTTAGATTTCATGAGAGCAGTGCAGTATTGTCCTGCATGTACCGTTAATGTTAAATCAATTTATAAATTACTATAATAAGAAATATGATTGAAGTTAAAGATTTCATCGAGGACGTTGCAACTAACCTTATGTCAGGGCGAAAGTAATTGATGATATCCTTCCTTTCCGCTTTCCTCCCTTTTTGTTTACTTATCAATCCACTTATCTTGTTTCCTCTTCCTGTTCTTTATTCTACACTCGAGTCACTTTAAAAGAGAACGACGGGTTCGAGGAATTAGCGCACTCTTCTGTCGGAAAGCTGCCCGGGATCTCAGACGACGTGTAGAATCTTATTTTCCGTGGAATGGAAGGCCATCGTTTCCGAATGTTTTGACGACCTATGGAAAGAACAAGGTTTTATATATGATTAGATTAGATTAGGCATAAAACCTCCACCACATTACGTAAAGCTGTTAGTCAAAAACTTGTTTAGATACTGTACGGAGAGATGAATTGCTTGTTCGACACTCTCATACAAAAACTGCTAATATTCATGATTGCTTCGTTACCATAAAATATTACATAAAACTTGGCATCAACCTCTAAGTTAATCAATAAATTGCTAGCTGAAATATGCATTATATATAAAAAAAATAATAAAATTTATACTTGCTAACTTCTCACACTTTTCGAGATTCAATTTTCTTTACTTAAGGTTCAACATTTGCGTCAACCTCTAAGTTTATTAAAAAAGTTGTTAGTTTAAATATGATTAATAATATTAACATGGTTTTTATTCAGATAAGAAATATAGAAGTGTGCATTTGACTACTTTCAATGTAATTAGTAGGCAGCGGATATTTATGCAAAATACAAATGTTCTACCTGAATTACAACATACTGGGGTGAAATAGAAATTTACTTTCTTTCTTAATATGTTTAATACGTTGAAAATAATATAACAGTATTTTTAAATTCTTCTCCGTTTTACTGGTTTAAATTACACCTACTCATTTTTGCCATAAACGTATAAAATCCGCTGTCTAGTAATTAGCAAAAAAATTATTTGAAATCAATATCAATCAAGGAATTGTATTCTGCAGTACATTTTAAATAGAACACTTAAAATGATAGGGAGTTGTTGGGACTAAAATTAAAAGAATTCGGAGCCCAAAAAGTTAAAACAATGAAAACAACAAAAATGTATTAGATTAACGTTGTATTTGGAAATATTATACATTTTCTAATAAGGAATTCAAAGCACAAGTAAATGAAAGAAAACTGCTATGAAATGAATAAATAAATATTAAACGCCAGCTCATTTTTCTTCATTTTTCTGGATAAATAAAAATCTGATTTTCCATATAGATTTTAAATAAAAAACTTAACCCCTTTTCTCCAAGGTTTTCTTCGCTGCTACAATGAATAAAACTTCTATGCCTCCAATGACTTCTTAGAAGACATAGCGAACTTTATAGAATGTCCACATTCACTTCATTGATTTATTGAACGTTGTATTGAATGTCTACATTTGCGTCGTTGCAAATCGTTAATTAATTATTGATAACGGAAGGACGGCAATTTATATCAGCTTAATGTACCTGTTACGTACAGAGAATTTTCTTTGCTTTATTGCGATCAGAGTTTTCTAATTTCTTTCCTGAGAACGGAATACGGCCTACTGCACCCCTTTGCTTACAGAAACAATGACTATGCTCCAGCTGGATGCAGTTGGCAGAAAGTATGATTCAGTACAGGGACAGTACCATAAGATTCCCTAATATGGAAATCTTGAGAGCATCCCCATTTATATTTCACAGTATATAAACCCTCGAATTTTAACCCTTGGTGCAGTGCTTAAAGTACGAACGAGTTACACACGTCGTTACACTGAATCTCGTTTTGGAGCTGGTTGTATTTAGTGAGATCGGGCCTACTCACCCTTTTGAATCGAGTAACCTTATAAAATCCGCGAGTACGGTATTAATCTATCTTGGCATAATTATTCAACCTCTCCATGTTCCTCGCATTGCTAGTGCGTCATCCAACAGGCAGTAGTACTTAGGTAACTACACAACATTGTTCATACACACTCAATTCTTACTGATACAGTAACAGTTGTAACAGAGCCAGTTTCCTGTAATATATAATGTAGTTCAAGATAATTTTGAGTAACGATTGATTTAAACCCACCATTCAGATCCAGTAATTCTTAGTTGAGCGTTCCCACATGTTGCAATCTTACCGCTCGGGTTGTATCATTTAATTTATAATATTAAAGTTGCGAGGCCGTTACTAACATATTCTAAGAGCTACCTGATCTTGTATCAGGAACCCAAAAACTGTTATCCAACCTATGCGGCTCCCTGATTTCGCATCAGGTTCGTCCGTGTCCTACAGCTCCCCGATTTCGCATCGGGTTTGTCTGTGCTTTTATTCAACCTCCTAGCAGCTCCCCTATTTTGCATCGGGTTAGTCTGCGCGTCTTACAACCTCCCAGCAGTTCCCCGATTTCGCATTGGGTTCGTCTGCGCGTCTACCTCCTAGTAGCTCCCCGATTTCGCATCAGTTTCGTCTGCGCATCTACCTCCTAGTAGCTCCCCGATTTCGCATCGGGTTCGTCCGTGTCCTACAGCTCCCCGATTTCGCATCGGGTTTGTCTGTGCTTTTATTCAACCTCCTAGCAGCTCCCCGATTTTGCATCGGGTTAGTCTGCGCGTCTTACAACCTCCCAGCAGTTCCCCGATTTCGCATTGGGTTCGTCTGCGCGTCTACCTCCTAGTAGCTCCCCGATTTCGCATCAGTTTCGTCTGCGCATCTACCTCCTAGTAGCTCCCCGATTTCGCATCGGGTTCGTCCGTGTCCTACAGCTCCCCGATTTCGTATCGGGTTTGTCTGTGTTTTTATTCAACCTCCTAGCAGCTCCCCGATTTTGCATCGGGTTAGTCTGCGCGTCTTACAACCTCCCAGCAGCTCCCCGATTTCGCATCAGTTTCGTCTGCGCATCTACCTCCTAGTAGCTCCCCGATTTCGCATCGGGTTCGTCTGCGCGTCTACCTCTTAGTGGCTCCCCGATGTCGCATCGGGTTCGTTCGTGCACATTACTAACAATTAAAAACCATATTCCTCTTTAAACCATAAACCGCTCGCCGGCCACGCGTGCTACCGATTGGCCCAGGCTCGTAACATACCTAACAGAAATTCTTTGTAATCTGAGTCACTGACTCAATATTGTACGATAAGGAGTTAAGATGATCGGAAGTTGTTATGAATAAAATTTCAAAAAAATTTGCAGATTAACAATTCAGTTTAAATTTGATTTTACGGTTGTATCTTCGATACAGAGCCAACACTGTACCGTCCCAGATAGGCATTCGATTTTCAATCAACAGACAAACATTTCTTGGACAAACAAGGGACGCTCTTTAAGAAACATTAATTTGCTCTATAAACAGTCACGGCCGAGGCCAAGCATCCACTGTTTATTCAGCCCCACGAAGAGAAAAATCCTTGCAAGAAATACGTGAGTATCTGCGGAAATCGGACGCAAAAGAAAACTTGTGTAAACACAAAGAGGGCAATTTCGTGCCAGAGTCGCGATAGCTGCTATAAAACTGGAAGAAGCTACCAGCTTCCAGGTTCCAGAGCCTCCCCAATCTTTCGGGGCTGTATTAGCTTATATAATCGTCCACTGTGAAGATATTTCGGGATATCCGACGGAACATTTCCATCTAATTAGAAGCTCCATCCTCACCTTCTCCCCGTCTCGTCTACTGCGAACCTAACGAAACAATCTGACGAAAAAGTTCAGCCATTGTGCAGCTTTTCTTTGCCGTTTCGCAGTTATGTCCGAGAAAGAGAAATAATTTTATGGGTCAGGCAACGTTGCGCCATTAAACTTAATTAACACGTTTACTACCATCGTTGCAGTTATGTGTCGCCCATAGTCTCGCAGTTTACGTAAATATAGTGAAATTTCTGTACACATTTTAAACAACAAAGTGTGTAAAATAAATTATAAATAAATATAGAGAAAGCAGAAGGGTTCTTTGAATATTATGTTGTGTACTATAACATTAAACACCAAAATTGGAGGCGCGCTGGCTTTAATAAAACATTTTGATAAGAAAGGTAGACGACGAAACTAGATACATTCTAAATAATTCTTAACCTTTGTTGCATGACACGTTTCTTAAATATTCAAATGCATTTCAAAACTCACAAGACTGTCCGATGCGTATTTTAATATCTAATATCAAGTATAAAGGTCCTTGTTCTAAATATTTAAAGTGTATTGCATAATGAACATTATAAATTATATAGGTAAAACTTATGCTGTTATTAATCTATATCTATTTACACTTGATGATGTATTATTGTGTTATACATATGTATAATAAGAGATTATGTTCCTTTTCATGAATAAGAAGCGCATAAATAATTAAGTATACAGAAATAGAGTAGTTAAGAATATCAATGCAATTTTTAATGTAAAAAAATACTGGGTAATTATTTAGGAGTTTGCCATCCACACCGACTTTGATGACCTTGAAATATGTTGTAAAGGTCATCATTCTGAACAACTTCTCCCTATACATGTTACCGCCGCTCGGTTTTAGTTTCCGAGATATTCGCATAAAATTATTGCTAGTACTGAATCACGAGGCGAAAAACAAGAACCGCAAAAGTGAGGGAAGAATACTTGATGAAGAATGGACTAAGCCAATTAGGACTACAACAAAGGAGAAAAAGAGAAGAAGAGATAACAGAGGAATTGAGGGGATGGGATAGGGAAGTGCAACAGTCAGTGCAATACACAAAGATACAAAGTGCAAGATTTAACCAAAGATATAGATACCTAAGAACATTAGAATTACCAGAGTACCTGAGAAGGGAGGGGAAAGAGGGGAGCCAACGATTACTAGCACAGGCAAGAGGGGGGTCACTGGAAATTTGGAATATACAGGGTGAGTCACCTAACGTTTGTACCTCAAATATCTTTGTTGTTTTTAAAGATACGTAAAATATGGTAAGGACAAAGTTGAATGGTACAATGGGGCTGACACGATGCAAAAAAAATTTTGTTTTTATGTCATTTTTTTAGAGATATGAAGGTCACCTTGACTTTTTTAAATGGAACCACCCTTTTTTAAACACCTACAATGATAGTCCCTTTCATTACGAATTCAGTGACTATAATTACACAAGGTCATTCAAGGTTGGGGACAGAGATAACGTATAAGATTTAACATCGATACATTCCTATAAACGGGCTTTGAAGGAATGTTGCACTCTGTCCGTGACCTTGAATGACCTTGAGTAATTATAGTCACTGAATTTGTAATGAAAGGGACTATCATTGTAGGTGTTTAAAAAAGGGTGGTTCCATTTAAAAAAGTCAAGGTGACCTTGAAAATCTCTAAAAAATGACACAAAAACAAATATTTTTTTTGGTATCGTGTGAGTCCCACTGAACCATTCAACTTTGTCCTTCAGACATTTGATATATCTTTAAAGACAACAAAGATATTTGAGGTGGCAATAGTTACTGCCTCACCCTACAATGAGAGCCCCTTTCATTACTAATTCAGTGACTATAATTACTCAAGGTCATTCAAGGTCGCGGACGTTTACAAGTATACGTTTTCTTTGTCCTTGACCTTCAATGACTTTGGACTAATTATAGTCACTGAATTCCTAATGAAAGGGACTATCATTGCAGGTGTTTAATAAAGGGTGGTTCCATTTTAAAAAGTCAAGGTGACCTTGATATCTCTAAAAAAATGACATAAAAACAAAATTTTTTTTTGCATCGTGTCAGCCCCATTGTACCATTCAACTTTGTCCTTACCATATTTTACGTATCTTTAGAAACAACAAAGATATTTGAGGTACAAACGTTAGGTGACTCACCCTGTATATTAGGAGAAAGAGGAAAACCGGAAATGTGACTTATGTGGAGATAGCTTTGGAAATTTTGAGCATATTGTAAGGGAATGTAGGGAACTTGAAAGGGGTTTGTGTATAGAAGAGTTAGTGTGTGAGAGGGGGTCAGAGGAAGCGGTAGAATGACTGAGGAAGCTAGGGGAAAAAAGGAAAGAAAAGAGTAGAGAGAACGATAGGAGAAAGACAGCGCAAAGCAAAGTGTATGAGTGGGTCCGGGGATGTGTAGAAGGATGAGTGAATTTAGCTATAATTGTAAACCGAGTTCCTTTTCATGTCCGGAAGGCTGAAAATAATTCATTTCTATTCTATTGCTAGTACTGAATTGAATTTTCCGTATTCGTGCACGCTCCATGGCAACGTAAGCCTACTTCGGGACGGCGTCTGTTTACTGTTTTTCTAAACACGTTGTAGAAATCGGAAAGAAAACAGAGTTTCACTCTGGTCATATAAAATGAGCTTTCAATTTTGAGAGACTACTCCTGAATTCTCGTATGCGTGGTCGGGCCGGCCCTCTCCACCCCCTCCATCGACCTAACCACAACTCACTCTATTCGCATAATCTTTCCATTGTAGATGACATCCAGTCTTTTATACGTGTTACTAGTTCAAATTCTGGATGACAGCTACAATACAACGATGAACAGAATGATAAACTTGAGCAGAATGACTTTCGTCGCTTGTGTCTCGTTGCAACTAGCCTCGCTGTGGGTGGGATGCAAGAATCTCTGTTTTCTATTTTTTTTTCATTGGTTATTAGTATAACTAGTCAACGCCTACCTTTGCGGAAGAGAGGGTAACCTTGTGCGCATCTCCCCGAGCAGTCTCACCCCCTTAGGTGTGGGGGAGAGTCCAAGGTAGACGCGTGGTACCCTCACGCGATGGGACCGGTAAGGCGTTGTAAACCTAGGCCCGATAATGTGTTGTGAACCTTGGCCTGGGCCGCTATCTTAATTGATAGTGAAATTCGAAAAGTGGCAGGCTAAGGGTACACCGAAGACTGAAACATCTGTTTCGTCTTAGGACGGAACAAGTAGTTTACCGTCTAATTAATTGTTTCCTAGTGGAATTGGTAATTTCATATGGAGGCTTATGTGGACCGACCGAATGGAGTCCCAAGAGAAATTCATTGAAACTCGATGCGGCTACTCGCGACAGTCAGAAAGAATGGAAATGGAGATATAAGTAAGGCGAATGTTGTGCACCCTAAGGCACATAGATCTGAATGAAGCAAGCGGAGGCAGAGCGAGAATAGATAAAAGAGCATCAAGAATGGAAAGGGGGTGAGAAATGGAAGGAAGTCCGGGTTAATTTCGAAGAAGGGCTTGCGAGAATTAGAAAGGAAGAGAGAGAGAGGTAGATCCAAAGTGCAGAAAAGGAGAAACTGGCTCGAATAGAGAGATTTTGCGCAGCAGACATTGGGAGTGGAAACAGTGGAATATATAGTGGGCGAAGAGGCATGCTGCAACAAACGATTAAAGCAATGAAAGAGCAAGGGGTAAGAAATAGAATTACTATGGGTAATTGGGATAAATGGCACAGTGAGGTGAGCTTTTCCCAGAACTGTAAAAGGAAAGAAGTGCAGAGAAACTAATAGCTCCGCGCCGGTTTAGAAAAAGAGAAAAAATTTGTCTACAATATGCAGATGAGAACTGCAGCGTTGGGATTATGCTTTGAAAAATATACAGAGTGTGAAGAAAAGCAGAAATATGGAAAAGCAACATATTGACGATAGCATTATGTGATATTTTGTGAAAATGTAGTTACTAATCAACACGCTATTCGTTGATAGTAAAAAATCTACAAAATACAGATGACAATTTTGTAAATGAAGCATGTGAATTATCAAAAAAATCAATTTCTACCATCATACAATCAAGAAACGTATTCATCATTCACAGTATACGTTGATTACTTAATACATTAATCAATAAGTTTAATTAGAACAAAGTTGCGGTTGTTAAACGTTACTTAAACATATTTTAGCTGTCTTTTTATCAATAAACGTATCATGACCGGTCAAATGACCGGTTGTAAACTTTCGATTAAAAAATTCGCATAAAATGTTATCACTTTTTCACACTTGACTTCATGACTTTTTCTATTAAATATATACAATTAATTTTACATCAGTTATTTATATTTTTATTTGTTAAATCTGATAAACACGTGTAGTCTAGCCGTTATTTACCACGACAGGTGATTTGACCCAGAAAAATATTTACTCCCTTTTAATACGCATTCACATTCTACGTATTATGTGAGTTTGTGGTACACTTCTGCAAAGGCTGTTGCGTAGTAAGCTCAATCAAAAATAGTTGTGAATTGAAATTTCAATAAAGTGCCTAAAATTTTAAGTTGCAAGTATCGTTTTAGTGGAAAGGAAGGGTAAAAAAAACTAAATATTGTCTGTAGCTGGTTTATATTTCACAATAATTGTGTGGGGGGTATGGGAAGCAATGGCGTAGGGAAACTTGTTATTATTGATGGGATTTTAGAAAAATATAAATATTTACACATATTAAAGGAAAATTTAAAACAAAGTGCGCAGAAATTAGGCGCAATAGACAATTCTTATTTCCAACAGGACAATAATCCAAAACATACCGCACATATTCAAAAACATTGAATTATATTACATATAATGTACCTCGCATATTGGAAAACACCTCCCTAAAGTCCAGACCTCAATCCCATTGAGCATTTGCAGAAATTGGATAATGATTATCCAAATAGTTGAAGTATAATACAAAAGAAGCGTTAAAAAACCAAATGTGAAAATTTGAAATAGTGTTGAAAAAAATATCACTGAAAATTTGGTGAATAGTATGCAATAGCGTCAGCAAGATGTAATTAGTGCTCATAGTAGACCAACAAAATATTAAAATTTTGTAAAAAACGTATGGTCATTCGAATACTTTTGTGTCATTCGTATCGTCGGTGTTTTCAAGAAAAATTTGACAATTATTGTTGACATTAGTGTATCGTCTTCAAATGGTACATGTATAATCACGACACTTACAAGTTACTACTGGAATAAAAACATTATAGAATTCGAAATATAAGTACATTTTCTAAAGCCTCGTACATTTCATTTGGAACCATTCGAATACTTCCGTGGTTCATTATATATCATTGAGCTTGCAGCATGTAGTGACAGAGTTGCTCAAACGTGATCTAGTGCGCAAAGGAACAAGTTAATTAAAGACCACCCAGAAGCATCTCCTCTGTTTTTGCCGATGTTTCACAGCGACCGATGGAAACGTGCCAAGAAGACGCGCAAATGCCGATTCTCTCCTCGGGTATATAGTCTCCGTGTAACTAGCGATTCTTCGTGAAAGAAACGGTCTGCTTGACTCCTCCGGCGGATTCAATTATCGTCGTAAAATGGCGGATGCTTGTCTTCCGTTGTAATTATCCTGTGCACGTTAAAAGGACCACCGACAGTTACGAAAGATAGTTCCGGTCTGAGAGGAAAGAAATTGAAAAAGACTGCACTCTTTGATGAAAGGATTTTAATCGCATATATTGTAAACACGTGGATCCGGAGAGAGCAAAGCCAGCGAAACGAAGCAAACAGATGTTGGAAGGTTGTGCAGTAATAAAATTACACTGTGCATGAAACCTGAACTGAATCCGGTATAATGGAAGTTTGTTTTACGCAACGGTTTTTTAATTTCATTAGGCCTTTGGCATTCATGATGTAAACATTGAAATATCCTTTTAACGCTAAACACACCGATCACGAAACGCGACTGGTGCGTGCAGCCTCATAAAGTGAAAAAATTGAATTCATGTACATTTAAATAATGAATTAATTTCCTGCGAAAGGGTTTTTGTACTTTGTATAAATGTAAAACAGAAAACCGGTTATGTAACTGTGGTAGGTTCAGTGCTAAATTAACATCTATAGGCGTTTATATCGCAATTTCTGAAAGTGTAGGATCAATGGCTAAGAATTTTTTTAATAAATCCTTCAATAACAATAACAACTTCAGTCGTGGATTAACAACTTAATCCAAATAACGAATGTCAATAATTACTTTTGGAAGTATAGAAAATTCTATTAATAGATTTGTTTATTGTCAAGTTATTAATCATTTATTCTTATAATAAAATCATAGTAAATAATTTAGTCATTGTTATTAGAACTGAAGAGTTAAAGCTTGTCATAGGGATTAATCCTTGAACTCTTTTAGATCGTGCAAATTCCCAATGAGGTTCGATTCAAGCAACTGTTTATGGACAAAATTAATGTTTAAAGACGGATAAAGAATTGTGTCACCGATCTATGACCGAGTGGCAGTCGAAATGTTAATAATCCTATTAATAACTTGACTTTGTCGATGACTAAACTTCGGATCTAGAAATTCCATTCCATATGATTTTTTTACTTTTTCATAAGACCCGCTTATAAACTGTGTAACAAAATGATAGCACACATTAAGGTTTACATGATTTTAATTTATTTTCATATTGCAACTGAAATTTGTTTCTATACACTATTTCAGGATACGCTTATACACATATACCGGGTGTTAATTTTAACGTTAATTAACTAAATTATTTCCTCTACTATTAAAAGTAAGAAAAAATAACTAAATTGGATGTACATGGTTTTAAGGCGTGCATCAGATTATTAACATGTATTTTTCGTAATTCAATGTGGCAGTCGGCGTCCAGATGAGTTCAATGACCTACACACAATGACCTTGAAGTGACCTTGAATGCGATAAAAAACAGTTTCATTTTGAAGAATACAAGAGTAATAAAACGAAAAGGGTAATACATATCACCTTATTTTATTAGTTACTTAAAATGCTGGCCGTCCGGAGCAAGACTGAATGGCATTTCTTATGGCATCTCCGTGATTCATGGTGCAACATGCATTCCGTATTCGTTCTTTCATATCTTCTGACGTCGTGGGACTTTCGTTGTAAACAGTAGATTTTAATGCTCCCCACAAAAAGTAATCTAGTGGCGATAAGTCGGGTGACCGAGCTGTCCAGATAATACTTGCACGTGTCTTGCTGCGGACGGCCAGCATTTTGAGCAACTAATAAAATAAGGTGGTATTACCCTTTTCGTTTTATTACTTTTGTATCCTTCAAAGTGAAACTGATTTTTTCGCCTTCAAGGTCACTTCAAGGTCATGGTGTGTAGGTCGTTGAACTCACCTTGACGCCGACTACCACAATGCATTATGAAAAATACATATTAATATGTAAAAAAAATACGGTGACCTTGAAAAAACCGTTAAAATGACCTTCAAAGGATCTTTTTTTATTACCATCTGATGTACGCCTTAAAACCATGTACATCCTATTTATTTATTTTTTCTTACTTTTAATTGTAGCGGAAATAATTTAGGTGCTCGAGTTAAAATTAACACACTGTGTAAGTAAAATCAAATTGGATTTAACCAATCTGTTTAGCTTTATTTAATAAAAATATCATTTTTGCCAAAATCTAACGGAACTGTGTATAGAACACGTGTATTGAAATCTAAAATATTAGCTTTGTGAATGATATTTTCATTTTGTATTTAATACTTTGTTGCACCTTTCTAATGACAGCAGTGGTTCCGTTATGCGAAGATTTATATAATTTCTTAATACTTTTGCAAAATCATTGAACGGTTTCAAATTTCCTGCTATGTTTATACATATACTACCCTGACAAAATCTCTCTAATTCTTTTTAATAATGTCGAGATCGGAAGATCTTATTGGCCAATTTAAAATATGAATGTATTTCACTACCTCTGCAGTATAAATTATAGCGTTTTCTTGTTGGCATATGCGTTTATTTGTTCATCAATGATTTCCAAATGCATTGCAATTCATTTTTCCAATAATGAATTTTATGTCCACTTTCCCATAATGGCCATCGTCACAATTGATTGCTCCTGTCTCAAATCATGATAATAGTAATTGAAAGTTCATCTAATGTGTTGTAAATTGAATCTCTTCTCGTTCGTAAATATGACTCTCCAGCATTTTTTCGTCATAAATATATGCTTTCCTGCAAATTGCAGACGATTGATTTTATGTTGCTCATTCAAACGCTAATTCTTCTGCAATTTTCATCTTACTAAGTGCTTATACTTTTTTAAAATGCATCTCACGTTCTTCGTATTAGTGTTTATACGAATACTGCGTACAATTTGTCTCGCAATCACCTCCGAATTTGACATCGTTTTTATTATTACTCATTTTTCGGAAGCAGATAGGATCTACGAACGACCAGAACTCTTTTTTCCATAATTTTCTGGATTTTTCTATAGCTATACGACTTCCGTTTGTGACTTTTGATATTTATGCCACTGACTATTGTTCATTTTTCAGTTTCGAGTTCACAAGCACTCACCGACCATGGAACGTAGTTAATAAAATGCATAATAACATTTTCTGACTTATATTTGTTAAAAACGACAAAGTAACTATGTTCTATGTTTGGTACTTGTTATTCAGTATCTTATGTACAACTGAGAATCGTGGATTTTGTGATTGTGCATCATTTTGTTACGTTTCTGGATCTACTACAAAATTTACATTTGCATTCGTAAAATTTTATCACAGTGAATATTGAGGATAATATTCAGCATGCTATGCATACAGGCGTGCCAAAAACTAGTGATAACATGACAAACTTATTTTTGCCAGTTTTTACTATAAAACTTTAAAAATTGCGAGATGGGATATCTTTTCGTCGCACAGTGTACTTACTATTCGGTTGCATCGAAAGTATAAAATGAAAGTGGTTCATATCGACCATGCAGTTGAAGTTTTCCAGAAGCGCTCAGACCGAGGACGTTTCGTGGAAGCGACTCTTCTTATTTCTGTAGCATTCTAGGATATCGTCGGTGGTCCGCTGGTACGTATTGTGTTTCTCGTTTTATTCTTCATTCGAAGAAGCACAGACAAAAGAAGGAAGCCGCGGATAAGTGTCTAAAACGGCAGTAGCATACAGGATCAGCGGTCAAGAAGTATTTTCAAAAAGAACCGACAACCTTGTGCCCCGGCTTTCTCCGAGATTCCTTCAAATTTATTGCTCTTTATCCTCGAAAGATTAACACCGTTTGTGACAACGCTCGGAACAACTATGCGGAAATTTATTACGATCCGCAAAAATAAACTACCAGCCTTAAATCATCGATGATGCGATCAAGTAGGCCCGCGAGTTGCAAATCTAAAGACTTAACGAAAACGTCCTAGTAATCTTCTGCAGCTATAGCAATAGTTCTATACGCATATACAATTTGTACAGGGTGTATCAAAATTATATGTCACGACTACTATAGCAGGGTTCTATTGGGATCTGACATTTTGAGTGGCGCCGTCTGTTGCCGAAAAGTACAAATACTCTAAGCTTGGCTTGGCTTCGCTTATAGCAGCTTGCAGTGTTAACAGGTGTTAATTATAGTATAAACTTACAGTGTTAAAACAGGTATTAATTAAAAATAACGTTATGGAAGTTCCAATTTTTCCACCGCGTAGCAAAAAAAAATTTTGATTACTGTGCAGTGAAAGATTGTGATAGTAGAGCGAGTAAAAATTTGTTGCACCGTTTCCACACTTTGAAATGAAGTATGTGAAGTGAACTGCTTGAAATTTATAAGACCTTCATTTTTAAAATATAAGAAACAATTTAGCAAAGAACAGTCTATTTTAACAGCTAAAATAGCTAAAGCTAGAGTGCATATTGGAAGACCTAACCAGCGTATAAAGACTTTCAAAATTCTTGGTTCAGTGATGCCTGTGGCATTGGTGCCTCTAATAGAAGATATTATAGAGATAAATTTAGAAGGTTTATTAAAAACCAAATTTTTAGTGTAAAATGAATTATTTGACAAAACATACTTTATTGATTTTTATACATGTATTTAGTTCATATATTTAATAAATATATCTTTTCGAAGTAACATTAAACTCGTCAATATTTATTAAGTCTGTACTCTCGTCACATATTTTTTCCAATAAACAAATTTTATGTAACATATTCGTATAATAAATATTTTTTCAATTTAGTCAACATTGAAGAAATAAAACTGTCATTTCTTTTAACTTTTAAAGCTAAATATTTTTTATCAAACTTAGAATATATAACAAAATATGTTAATTCTAAATTTAACACTGCCATCCTCAGCTGGATTTGCCCATAATACCGATGCTTTTCCCTCAACACAAAGTTTTCTCCTTCCTTTCAAACATTTTAAGTAAAAACAAAAAAAAGATATCAATACAATGTTAAGACCAAGCTCTTCGTCGCCATATTGGATAGCTATATATATTGTCCACGCCCCCATGTCAGATCCCAATACCTCTGGAGTACGCTTGTATGTAGCGCGTCCGCGATAGAAGCAAAGTAGGGGAAGACGGTACGTCAGAGTGGTGGTAGTATTTTTGCCCAACGCCCACGGAGTTCCCATCACTGACTCAAACTGTCTCACATTTTCCTAAGCATCGCGTTTCCAACGGAAAAAACAAACAGATCACACCACACCACCATTCATGATACACGCATGCATTATCCCTCAAGCATTCTTACATTGTTCCTGAATATAGCGTCCGAAGCATCGAAAACCTATTATGACGGATTTATAATTGAGAACCTGTATCTTTTAAACGCATAAATTACCGAAGCTAAAAGTCTACATCTGAGGTCCTTCCATGTCCCTTATTTTTTCGGCATTTCCGGTAGTGTAATTAAAAATTGTTTTAAACAAAAGTTCATCAGTGCTTGGTGAGCTACATGTTCGCATATTCTTCAATCTCGAAAAATGCTTTTTACGTAAAAAAGTAAAGGTCACCTTGACATTTTTAAATGGCACCACATGTTTTGGACGTCATAGGATTGTTGCTGACGTCGAGACGAACTCAACAGTGTGTTATACTATGACCTTGAAAACATCACAAACTCGAAAATTTTGTGCAAACGTAATGTTAATGAAAAATTAATTCTTACAAAATAAATCAAGTTACATCAGATGTTCGAACTGCGATCCATCTTCTATGATACAGAACTCCGCTACACATATGGCGACAACGAGAAATCTAATACAAAGAGCGCAGTTCTGTATCGTAGAAGATGAATCACAGTTCGAACATCTGATGTAACCTGATTTATTTTCTAAGAAATAATTGTTCATTAAAATTACGTTTGCATAAAATTTTCGAGTTTGAGGTCATTTCAAGGTCATAGTATAACACACTGTTGAATTCGTCTCGACGTCAGCAACAATCCTATGACGTCCAAAACATGTGGTGCCATTTAAAAATGTCAAGGTGACCTTTCCTTTTTTACGTAAAAAGCATTTTTCCAGATTTAAGAATATGCGAACATGTAGCTCACCAAGTACTGATGAACTTTTGTTTAAAACATTTTTTAATTGCACTACCGGAAATGCCGAAAAAACGGTGACATAACTTAACGCGTGCGCCCTGTATATAGATTGCGGATCGTTATGCAAAATAAAAATTGTTTCCACCAATTATAAGAGACAGATCGAATAAAATTATCGTTCTTTCATTAGTAATTCCAGCAAGATAAAAATAGTACATTGATCTTCTTAATTCATATTAGTTCATTTACTGTTTTAAATTTCATCTACTGATTTTTGTTATAAATGAATAAAATCCACAGACTACTTACATTAAAAGAATCGCAGAACCATGAGATAAATTATTGAATGGTTTTACAGATCTTTCAATTTGTAACATTTTTGGACTCAAGAAGCGTGACCAGTTTCCCAAATTCTGAGTCGTGAAAAAATGTCTGACACAAAAATGAACGGTGGATAGCAGAAGTAGAGGCTTCCAGCTTAAAAATCAGTCCAGGTATGTTGCTGTACTATTTTTTAACGAAATTTACACAGTTCATATATCGACAATGTACTTATTTATAACACTGCATGTTATATTAGAATTGGAATACCTTTGGGCAGATTAAGCAACAATGTACATCCATAATGATGATAAAGATGCATGCTAAAATACAGACTGACGAGTCTTCGTGTCACCCATACCTTGGATAATTTCCGAATGTATTTACGCTCGGTATACACAAAGAGGCGAGCAAGTGTTCCAGTTAAACATCACATTGCGTTGCCACACTCGCTTCGAAACGGCCACAAACGGGAACAACGTTCACCGCTGCATGAACGAGCGAAATCACTGGAATCTGTTGCTTCCCATTTGCCGCACCGAAAGCCGAAAATTATCCGAAATCGCGTATTCCATCAGGGAAGCACAGTATCGATGATAGAGTAACTTCATATCCGAACTATTTCCCGACGTGTCGCACCACATTTCCGACGGTTACGCGGTACCATAGCTATTTGTTTTCCATTTATTTGCATCGATACAAATTCGAGGTAATTCCCGTGACACGAACGAAAGGAGCACGTGCAAATTCGAGATCGTAAATCCCTACTTTCGTCCACCGCTAAAATAAGTTACAATTTGACGAAGGAACAACGGCCGGGGAACGCGAGTGACTGACACGAATTGTCCATTGAATGCGGCTTATTTGCCCGGGATTTCAGTTCGTTAGCTCCCCGAACTAGGTTCTCCACCGATAAATATTTACACATCACCGAATGTGGGTTAACGTTTTGCATATCGCCCCCACGAAGGATATTGCTAGCCGAGACAAATGTTATGGATCGAGAGCAGCAACGTGGAAACGTGGCCGTGATAAGAGCTTCCTTTTGCTTCGCAGTCTTAATTGCTCATTCTTATCGCCACACGAGGGACCGCCGCATTGTTCGGCCCGCTGAAATTTCGCTGAACCGAGCTTCCGAGCTGCGGGAGGACCAACACATATAACGGAATTGTGAATTGTACATACAGCGGCGAGCATACAGGACAACTCGGAGAACTGGGGCAGGTTACTGCTCTTTCTTAAGTAAAAATAGAAAACAAATGTTACGAGACAAAATTGTTTGCTTCAATGGAACAAATATTGTAGCAGACAAAACAATGTTTTCAAGTTTATTTTTTTCGAGATATTATGGTCATGGAAGATTTTTTAAATGGGACTGTATATTTTGTTCATGACGGTATGATAACTAATATAATATAATAATATAATATAAGCTAATAAAATAATAATATTATAACCTTCGCGTGGCTTTGAATTACAAAAAATTCACAAAAGCTGGTATGGTCATCGAAGATTTTTTAAATGGGGCTGTATATTTTCATCATGATGGTATGATAGCTAAGGTCAAAACGAATCCAACGACCTATAATATTATAACGTTCGCGTGACCTTGAATTATAAACAATTCACAAAAGTTGGGCAATCACCAGAGCAAAATAACAGAATTGTCCAACTTTTTGTTTTGTTTTATATCAAGAATTCGTTTATTCCAAAACATATTTAATGTTTAAGTATTGTCTGATTACATTTGAACACCTCAGTGGACAAGTGGCATAATTCCAAAGTTACGAAAAATGGAGTGTTTACAGAAATAGTAAATATTAAGAATACTATATTTATTTAACACATTAACTTGTGTATACTTTGTTCTATGTTAATAAAAAATAAGAGTAAATTTTACATCATAAATGGAGTGACTGTAAAAATATCTTGAATAATGGCATAAGTCCAATCTCTTCGACTTACTCCATTATTCCACGGAACATATGTACTTACTCTACTGTTACATTCGGTTAAAGTAAGTTAAGTAACTAAGTAAATTGAACGAGATGCAGAAAGTAGTGATCAAGAAGCTATTAAAAAACTTGAAGATGAACATGAGTTACATTTACGAAAAACAGAAGTAGCACGTAATTCTATGAAAGAGGATATAGGAAATGCAAAGTGTTCAAATAATATTTATGTATGTAGTATCGATTTACAGAAACCATTATCATTTCCAATATTAACAGTTTCTGATGCGTATTATAAGAGAAATATGTAATGCTATAATCTTGGTATTCACGACTTACGTAAAACTAAAGGATACTTTTATGTTTTGGATGAAACATTAGCATCCAGAGGATCGCAAGAAACAGCATCATGTTTAGTTAAACATATTAAATCTGTTTCTGGTAATAAAGACAAGATAATTATTTATAGTGACCCTTGTGCTGGACAAAATCGTAATATAAAAATAGCTTTGTCTCTGTTAAAATTAGTGCAAAGTAATGATATTGCAGCGAAGGTTTCTAGAACAGAAGTTCTTAATATCAGGACATTCGTTTTTACCGAATAATTCAGATTTTGGATGTGTTGAACCTGCAGCAACGCCATACATTTATTTACATCCATGAAGATTGGTATCGCTGTATGAAAACTGCTCAACATTCCAACAAGTTTGTGGTTTATGAAATGAAAACAAACGAATTTATATCAATGAAACAGCTAGAACAGTCAATAATAAAGCGTAAGAAAAATACATTACTACAAACTGTAAATTGGCTCACTATTCAGTGGTTATACTATGAACGCGGAAAACATATTGATATTTTTTATAAAACTAAGAGTTCTGTGGATGTTGAGTTTGAAATATTAAATATTCAGCGTGCTCGCTGTGGCAGGCCATTGCAGTTTAAGAATATAATGCAGGGAAATTTATATCCATCTGTGCTTCCTGTTTCTGTGGCCAAAAAGAAGGACATGTTAGACTTGCTGAAATTTATCCCTCCAAATTCATCATACATATTTTCAAGCATTAAAGACCAATACAATTGAAGAAATTAGTGAAGAATCCAGCAACGAATAAGATTCTTTAATACATAGTATACAGCAAACTTGTAGTGCATTAAAAATAACATTTGTGTAACTTGTGATTATTAATACATTAATAGCCATATGGCGTAAGTCACTTTCTCACAAAAAAGTATTATCACAATTCAGTGCAATAATGACACTTCATTATTCGTTACGTTAATGTTTGTTGACTATTGGAAAAAATATGGATTTTATTTTAAGTTACAATTACATAATTACTATTCTTTCCCTTTATCTCGTTACAATAAAGTTACATTGTGTATTTCATTTTTTTTACGATGTTACGCGGAAGTCCTGCTAGAAATGGTTGAATCAATGTATCGAACAGTGTTGCCAGAAACACCCAAAACTGGGTGGATTTCCCTCTCCTCCTTTTCCCCTTCCACTACCATGAGCACACTCCTACGTCCCCCACTAAGACCGTAGACTGGTCACGTGAAGTGCCGCGCAACGTGTCACATATTACTCTGGTCATCAGAGAGGTGGTAAAGTGTAGTCCCCTTGATTTAACCGATCTGGCGACACTGGTACCCAAGTGTGTTTTTCATGAATACAGTTAGAATACATGATAATCTCATTTTTGTTTTTATTAATTTTGGGTCTTCGGTTATGTGACATCGTTGTTCGTGGTTTACATTTGTATTACACTTGTACATTTATTATTACGTGTTCTTAAATAAAATCCCAACAAGTCCCAATTTCTACAATATTAAGAAAAGGAACCTTATTCACTTGTCAACTAAGGGGCTCATTTGTCCACCGTATTTTTGCTTATTGTATAAAAATATGTCTTTGATGTTACAATTCGTTAAATTTCTTATTGTAAAATATTCATTACCCTATTCTCTATGAACTAGCGAATTAGTTTAATATTAATACACTGCACTGAATATGTAGAATATGTAGAATTGCAAAGCATCGGATTAAGTATTTTTTTTGTTAAGATAATCTTGATAGAGATTTATGTGTGCATGTGTAAAGTGTGCTTAACGTAACTTTTCATTCCATAAAAGTTCAACAGAATCCTCCGTTTCCTGGAATGAAACACATAAATTTAAACACGGAACAACTGTTTATTTCAATCCCTGGTATAAAATACGAAGCCAAAAAATAAGAAAGAATTATACAACGTATAAGGTCGCCTCATAAGTTCCTAAAGTTTTGTGAAATGAGAAAATGTAACCGTTTTTCTTTTGAATATTTATTTGAAATTACTGTAAAATGTAGGTTACCTATATTTTGTTCCCTACGACAGGCTCGGAAAAATTTTATTTTAAATCAGAACAACTTTTGTATGAACGGACCAATCGATTTCACTTTTTCTATCAAGCTATAAGGATTAGTTTACTAGACGATGTGTAATGAAAATTTTGAGATTGCAAAAACAAATACTAAAAGTTGCTTGTTACAACTTTTTTATTTGACTCCGTAACGAAAATTTAGAAAATGTAGTTTATAGATTCGTGTAAGTTATACATCTGTAATCGTTTATAACTCATAAACTAATTAACCAATTTCGATGAAATTTACAGCATGTACCTACATAAATTATATAAATCTATAAAACACATTTTTGAAGTTTTCTTTACTGGCGCAAATAAACAATTTGTAACAAGGAACTCTGACTATATTTTTCGTAATTCCGACTAAATTGCAATTTTCCCAAAATTTTCATTACACGTCAATCAGTAAACTGATCCTTCTAGCTTGGCTGGAAAACTGAGGTTGTTTGGTCCATCCGTAAGAAAAGTTATTCTAATTTAAAATGTGTGCCATCAATTATGTGACTTACTGTAATGTCCAACAAATTCATACGATTGAAAAGTCGACATTTTCTTTAAATTCGATTTTTCAATAACTGAGGCTAGTGTGGAAAATGATTTTCATAATAAAGTCCGTCACCAGCAGTTTTCCTACATTTGGAAACAATAAAATGAAAACCCCTTGATCGAGAGCAAAGAGTTTGTAGACTATTTTTAAACAGAAAATCAGACAGCAGAAACGGCAGAAACTATTGGTATCTCTGGTATTTAAAAAGTCCGATATGGATAATGTCAGTCTACTGAAATATGAGATAGCTATGTCGAACTCATACGATACGATATCGGAAACCCTAGTTTCATGTCTAGACCTGAATCACTTAAAGTTTGCGTGCTGAATACATAGCCGGTCTCTTGGGATCTAAAGGAAGCTGCTTCGGACTCGACAAAATTAATGTAGGCAATCCCCTGGCTAATAGAACCCGATGTAGACAACTATGGATTCGTGAAGCTTGATGAAGATGGTTACAGATTTAAGCAAATTGATCGAGATAACCGCAGACTCGGCGAGCTCGATGGAGATAGAACTCACTACGGATAGTTTCAAACTCGCAGGGTCAACTGCAAGCAACCTTGAAGTTTCAGAGCTTGATGCAATCAGCTCTGCAAGTTTATTACAACTCGGTATCTACAAGTAATTGCAGTTTTAAGGCGTTAAACGACGACTCAGTAATTATAAACATTTTATGAAATCAAAGCAATTTGTTTAACGCACTGACTGCCATGTCAACCATACATGAGAGACATTATATTTTCACCAGGTTTAAGAATTAATTTTTCCTCCCGCTATTGTAGGGAAACTTAATTTTTATTCGGGCTCAATGAAGCAGAAGAGTTCAAGGAATAGTCAATATGATATATTTTATATTTTCAGTTTTGGCTTCCTTAACGAAATTAGTTTAATTTTGTTGGATTTTCGAGAGATTATAATTTGGCAGTCAATGTACAGGGTTATCCAAAAGTACCTTTAGGATGTTGAATGAGAATATCCGTCAAACGCCATGTTTGTTTCTTGTCACTTTTGTATTTCTAACTTACAATGATAGACAATTTTAACGATGGAGTCGTATACGATTAAAGAACGTGTTAAAGTTATTAAAATTTATTTTGCAAATTAGTGTTCGATAAGATATACTCATCGTAAATTACGTGACTTTTTCGGCATACATAATCGTCCATCTCAGGAAACAATTCGAAATTTGGTTAAGAAATTGATGAAACTGGATCTGTTCATGATAAACCAAAGTCTGGGGGCCCAAAAACAGCTCGATTGAATGAACACATTCCTACTGTTCGCGAAAGTGTTGCTAATGGCCCATCAACATCAATTCCACGCCGTTCTAAAAAATTGAGCATTTCTTATGGCAGCTTGTGGCGAATTTTGCATAAATATTGACTATTTATGGCTGAAATTAAATGGAATCGACATAAGCAATGTTTATTTTCAACATGGCGGAGCTACGCCACGCACAACGCGTGAAAACATCACTTTATTGCGATCAAAATTCAATGGTCGATTAATTTCAAGGAATGGTGATGTGAATTGGCCACCTCGTTCGTGTGATTTGATCCCATTGGACTTTTTTCTTTGGGGATATTTGAAAGGCAAAGTTTATGCCAACCAACCAACAACAATTCATGACCTGAAAAACAATATTAAAATGAAATTGGTGAATTAAAGATCAAATATGCTAAAATGTCATCGAAAATTTTGATGTTCGAATTGATGTCTGTAAACGTGGTCGTTGCGGTCATTTGACAGATATCGTCTTTCACACATAATTGTCATAGATGATACCTGATCATTAAATAAAAAAGCCAATAAAATTAAAAATATATTTTTTATTTAAAAAAAAACTTCCTATAGTGTATTTTGGATAACCCTATATTAAAGGGACATTCTCAATAAATATTGAGAATACAGATGATATTTAGGTATTTTTTTCTTAAAATATACATTTTATAAAAAAAATTTATAATGGCGGACACTGCACTGCTCACAAAATATGGGGTGAAATGATCATAATTCATTGTAAGATCTTCTAAAATGATAAAAGGATAGAAATTCTTAAATGTTATATCAATGTCTATGGTTTGAGCCTATATAAGACAAAACAATGCCATGTTTAGTGGGAGTTTTATCAAAACGTATTTAAAAAACGGTTAATTTTATGTAGAAGAGTATGAATAACAAAAAAAATGAATGTTCCAAAATCCATCGTTATAGTTCATGCGATAATCAATACAATAACGAACATTTCTGTGAACGTGGCCATTGTTTTCACAGCATATTTTCTAAGCAATGCAGTGGCCGCCATCTATAAATTACATCATAATAGGCGCCGCAGAAAAAAAATTGTTTTTACACTAAAAGAGTGTATAAATTAAGGACAAAAAGTGTTTTTCTAAAATATATTTTAAGATATTTGTGTATTTTAAGAAATATATTTTAAGAAAGAAAATTCCTAAATATCATTTTTATTTCAATTGAATTAATGAGAATGTTCCCTTAATAATATAAACACAGAGAAGGTGAGATTTATGGTATTAATCACTCTTTCAATCTTCTTGTATTTCACAGATCGTGAACGATTTTGGTACATTCGATGAATCAGAATAAAAATTAATTTTGAAATCCAAATAAATGATTTCGTGATCCAAATAATGAACGGTAGTCAACGTATTCATCATTTAATTGCGGATCTTTAGTCAAAATTAAAATTTTCTGTATTGATTTGAAGGAAAGAGAGCCAAACAGAAACTTCTTTTTTGCCTTTAAAAATGCATATGAACTGAAAATGATATGTTTAATCAAACAGTGTATCTCAGCTTAAAATATATTTTATGACTCGTCATAATAAAGAACCATTAGCGTGATTATTAGAATTAGTAGACGTTTCATCTAACGAGAAATAAATTTACTAATTCGGTTAACACGGAATTCCGGAGTCCTAGAGCAAAATAAAATTTTCAAAGGCGTTTGTAGATTGGTTATTGAACAGTTTTCGTAAGAACTTGTCCAAATGCTGAGAAACGTAGTAGTCAGCAGAAAAACGTCTGGGGAATAAGCTGGGTGAGATGCGGTCGCATAGCTCAGTCCGTTCAATTTCTGCAGAGCCATTTGCGTGATGTGCGGTCGAGTGTTGTTACGAAAAAGTGAAGATACATTCTGAATGATATATTTTTCAATTCTTAGATCCAGTAAAGTGGTATGTTTATTGATGCTCTCCTGGTGAAATGGTTGATGAATGTCAATCAAACAACATGACACAACAGATAGAATGCCATTTGCACAAATCAATAGAGCTTTGCACTTTAAGATAGTGTATTACATGAATATATTTAACACGTTCACTGTAACTGTTATTTACATATACATGTGACGTCCACGATTTTGTATTTCACGCAAAGAATCAAGTGAAAATTAAATGAATATTGTGCATATCATCATTCTAGGTTTTTTATTGTCTCCCCTCAGGGTTGCAATGTACATCCAATTCTCATCCCTTACATCTACATCTTCTTCCTTACCATATCCTTAATTTCGAACTTAACCTAACTTACACTACCTTATCTAATTGCTTACAACTAACTATATCTAAAACTTAAACACTAGTGTTATAGCGAGAGAGAGAGAGAGAGAGAGAGAGAGAGAGAGAGAGAGAGAGAGAGATCTATATACAGAAATTAAGTTATAACTACTTAAAAACTACTCCTCCTTCCTTACCCTAATTGTGGACCCCCCTTCCGGTCGCTCCTCAACCATCCCAGCCCCTTCCAACTTCATTCTTTCCCCCATTTTTCCTCTGCTCACCTGACATTCTACCCTTCGCATTTTTCCTCCACTCCTCCACCTCCTCCACCTCCACTCCTCCATAATACGTAGCAAATTGTTGAGAGAATTTATAATATCTCTGTGACAATATCTCTTTTTCTATTTTGTGGAAAATGCGTTGTATTTAACAGAAATTTGATATTGAGAAGGCCACTGCCGGAATAAACTCTAATAGCGAACGTGTTAAGAAACAATTTATTTTAAAATACACAGTAGAGTATAAAGTAATAAAATAAAGTCATAATCATGTTTTTTTTTAAAGTCAACTAAAATCTTGTATAGTGCACTCGAGATTTCTAAACCATTCCAATAGGTTGATACGTACAATCACTCGCAGTAATATTCTAACACTTTTAAATGACTTGTATTTTTTCAGAAGTGAAAAGGATTAGTAAGTTAAGAAAAATTTTTTTTGAAAAATTGAAATTGGTCAGAATCGCGGAGAACATTTTCAAGGCTGTTTTTTACAATTTTTTTCATGTGGGCTTCGATTGAAAATTTGAAAACTGCATTCGGTATTTCGAAAATTTTGTCGAAATCAGTTGATGCGGAAAAAAACGGCAGTCATTGAGAAATGTAAGATTTCATAAATTTATTACTAGACTGTAGATTTTATGCATTTATGACAAAATTTGGTCGGCCAAATTTAAAACGGCCCGGAAATTAAAAGAATTTAAGAATTTCAATATATTCTTTTCAATCGATTACAATCATTAGAGAAAGAAAAAAAAATTCTATTTGGTTCCCATTTCTTCCAATCGAGGCGGACAATTTTTATTTTGCATAAAGATACCGATACAGTTAGAAGCCGGAAATCACGAAAAACTGCATTTTTGTCATCTTTAAACATTTGTAGCTCATTGCAACGTTAGCCGATTTCGATGAAATTTCCAGCATGTATATAATGTTTTTGGAATCAGTGGTTTCAGTTGGGTGAATAACCTTCTCTTTTTCATTAACTAACAATTATATATTTGACATAATATGTGATACACTTTCGCACCTAACTCTCTTAAGCTCTCTTACTCGTCGTGGACTATCACACACCGCTCTGCTCTCTTACCAACCTCGATCTCATTACCAAAAAACTAACCTATCTTCCCTGACGATAGCAACATTATAAAATATAATAAAAATAACCATACATATGATTGACATAAATCTACAAAATGTATTTTTTTATATTTTGGATAGAGACAACATCCAAAAACATTAATTCTGTAACAAACCATAACACTTTAAACAAATTCATAATCTTCACCGACTTCATGAGTGTCTTTGATGCAATAGAAGTGGGTAACTACGCCCACCCTTTAACACGTTCATCGCCCACTCGATAATCATAAAAATTACACAAAATCAAAGCAATATATTTAACAAAATAAAAACTAAGAAGTTTACTTTTGTGATATTAATTACTGTTTCAAACCTCTTCTATTCCTCAGATCGTAAGGGAATTTTGTACACTCAATCTACCAACGTAAAAATTAATTTTCAATTCTGTATAAATAATTCCGTCAACCAGATATGGGTAATATGGCGCTGAACGTGTTAAAAGACCTTATAATACTAAACATAACTTGTAAAAATTAAATTAATCGAGTAAACATTCAGCAAATAGCACGTGTTTCCAGGAAATGTGTCCAGTTTTATATTCGATTTTACACTTCAGTTTTAACAATAAATTCACATATTTAGTATAAACTCAGGATAATATTACAGACCACATTATATTACCCAGATATGGGTGACATGACGATGAAAGTGTTAAATCATCAAATAATTGCAAAATACAATGAATTATAATAAACCTTCCACTGAAATCCTGCTGGGGTGGGTCCCATCCCATGTTGGAGTCATTGGCTACGAACTAGCAGATCGAGCAGCAAAACTAGCAACAGAGCCCCACCTTGCAGAATTAGACGTACTTGTCTTCCATAAGGAGGTTGCAAAGAACTTTGCCAAATCCCTACAGGACAAATGGAATTATGTATGGAAAAACTCTCACCAGACCCAGATCCATCGTATATGGAGAGACATCTATGAATTCAACCCCGCTGGCGCTTTTAACAAGAAAGAACAAGTAGTAATCAACGGAGTGAGACTGGGACACACAAACCTCACCCACTCATATTTAATTAAAAACCAAGATAAACCTAAATGTAATAGATGCTACACAATAAACACGCTGGAACACATAGTTACAGCGTGCCATCCCTATCATCAAGAAAGAAGAAGATACAAAATTCCAGGAAACATCAAAGATGCCACCGACTTAAAGGAATCTTACGAAAAACTAATAAAACTCTTGAAAGCACACAAAATTATTCAACCGAATCTAAATTATAAATGATCACTAATTGTAAGCTTGTAGTTGCTAATACCCTTGTGAAGTTGATACAACTTAAAAAAAAAAATTGTTCTAACTTCTCAAAAAAAAATCCAAATCGTAAGTTCCAATATTAAAAAAATTATCGTTCTGTTAAAAGTGTCCGAATATTATTGTCAATCACTGTATGCTTATAATGTACGTGGGATTTCCTCCATCCTGAAGTTTCAAGAATAGCTGAAGCCTTGGGAATTCTCGAGGTTGGACATGTATTAATCCTTTGTACGAGAACCCATTTTAAGCTAATAGAGCCAACTACTCAAAGCCATTAACGGCTAATGCAGACTAGGATTAAGCGCATTATGCATGTATGCTCATAATATTACAGTGAATTTTCAGCAGTTTAGCAACAACAGCATTATACATAGAGCGAATAAAGATCCTCGTAGCATACACCATAAATCATTTTTTAATTTTGCTCTCTTTTTCAGGGGAAAGTGACATATTGTAGTTAACTTCTCTTAACGTATCTAATAAGTAGACTGTGGATGTTATACATTTTTGTGATAGAAGTGAGTAGGTGAACACAAAATAGTCAAAACATTAAAATAACAGAAGAATACTGTTATATTATTTTTAATTCATTCAAATAATTAAAAAGAAAAAAATGTCTATTTAACACCTGCTTGTTGTAAATGATTGAAATAGACCATTTGTATTTTGCACAAAGATCCACAGTCTAGTAATAAAGAGTAGAAGCAACGAATCTGTTGGAAACGTTAAGTAATATTTAATTACAGATAACCGAAACGAGCGTGCTTTATCACAGCGATATGAACATGTCACAATCACTGTTTGTTAAATATGTAAAATTTACTTGAAAGTGATTTTGCTTGGCACAGAAACGCGAGAAGAGAAATGTGATTGGAGGCAATATGTAGTTGTTAATTAGTGAAAGTATTTTGTATACAAGTATTTTAAGGCGAGTGCTTTTCTATGTTATTAATATATATATATATATATATATATATATATATATAAATTTTGTAGACATGAAAGTATATATATATCTTTAACATTATTATATAACTATTTGGACATTATGTGCTTATTATACATATATTAATACAGTGTTGTAATATTTAATATTGTAGCAGTTATTGTTATACATAGGCGAGATTATAATGAATAACATACGGAGGTGATTCGAACGAGATCAGACGGCGATGCAGTTAGCTGACGATCAGAATCTAAAACTATGGGACCCAGTGGTGCCAGAAACACCCAAAACTGGGTGGATTTTCCTCTCCCCCTTTTCCCCTTCCACTATCCCATTCCACTACAAGATTCTTTAATACATAGTATACAACAAACTTGTAGTGCATTAAAAATAACATTTGTGTAACTTGTGATTATTAATACATTAATAGCCATATGGCGTAAGTCACTTTCTCACAAAAAAGTATTATCACAATTCAGTGCAATAATGACACTTCATTATTCGTTACGTTAATGTTTGTTGACTATTGAAAAAAATATGGATTTTATTTTAAGTTACAATTACATAATTACTATTCTTTCCCTTTATCTGGTTACAATAAAGTTACATTGTGTATTTCATTTTTTTTACGATGTTACGCGGAAGTCCTGTTAGAAATGGTTGAATCAATGTATCGAACAGTGTTGCAAGAAACACCCAAAACTGGGTGGATTTCCCTCTCCTCCTTTTCCCCTTCCACTACCATGAGCACACTAAGATGGTCATCAGAGAGGTGGTAAACTGTATTCCCCTCGATTTAACCGATCTGGCATCACTGATGGGACCCGCAATGGTCCCCCAACGCTGCGGTAGGTGGCGCGGCGGAAGTCGCAAACTAATGCGGCGGCGCGAACTTTCCTAACAATATTTCATTATATTTCCTAATAATATTTTATTATATTTCCTGTTTATATACAGGCATTTTGGATGTATATTATACCTGAAAAAACTGTATGAGAAACAGTCTGTCGTGTCATCGTTTAGTATACTGATTTGACATTATCATTATTATATTAACCCAGTACACGGATCGGGTTTGTAAAATACATGAAATGATTTTGTACTTTCTTAATCTCCATTAAATTATCTTGGAATTCCTCAAAGAATTTTTGTTTTACCAAGAGTAGTTTTATGCAGCATGGAAACATACAATAGCATTATTTAACACGTTGACTGCCATGGTGGTCACCAGTTTCCGGCGTTATTGATTAGCTTAAAAACGATTGTCAAAATGACCGGTTTTTATTACCGGCTTTTATTTTTAATTTACGATTATTGAAATTGTAAAGATGCATCTAAGAGGAATTATTCAACATTTCATTGAGTATGTATTATAATAAGATGGCTAAAAATTTGGATAAATACAATCTTGTTGGATTTATAAAGTAGCGTAAAATAGTCACTTTTAGTGCTTCGTAAACCTAATGTGAAATAAGCAATAAAAAAGCAGTAAAATTATATATATGTATAAAATTTATTTAGTAAACATATAACTTTTAAATTATCTTTTTCCTGTTTTAAGTTAACTCTGTGCATAAATATCTTAAATCTGCAGGTATAGTTCAGTTTTAGCAGTTATTGTACATTCGATTAATAAAAATTTTGGAGGAACATTTATTGTAATTGTGCAGTTATATATGTTATATATTAATATTGTATAATATTATTGTAGTTTAATCACTATTAAACAGATATTTTTAAAGTAAAATATTAAAGCTTATAATATTTTCTCACTCAGCATTATTCAAGGAATTCGAAATAGAATGATTATAGTTGAGTAAGTAGGTCGTGATTTTTATTAATACAATTATTTATTACACTCGTACATTGAGTGTACGATCTGTACATACGTTCAGTGTTCAGAATTTAGATTTATGAGTAATGCATTTTCCAAAGTAATTTCATTAATACTCCTTCTTAGGTCACTAAGAATTTTCAAAGCACTAAATGCTCGTTCCACGCTGACTTGTGTGGCAGGAACACTGTGAAATTTATATAAATAATTTATATAAATAGACTAACAAATAATCTTTCAAGTCTTTGATAATACCAATATTCTAGTATATTTACATTTAAGTCTACTCTGGGTTATATGTTTCACTTTCAAGCTCTTAAAGCTCTTTGAAATTCAGAATTGCCTTCATTTTCTTCCTCAGATGAATCACTAGAAGCATCAATTTCATCTACATATTTGCAGAAATTAGTCGTAGACACTATGTTATTATCATAAGTAAGAACTTTTACTTTTTCAAACCAGACTAGCTGTAATTGTTGAATGAGCACTTTTTTCCATTCCCGAAGAGATAAAAGTTCTCTTCTTATACGAATATTTGTGGAATAGAAGTTCCAATAAATACACATCATTTTATAAATGTTTTCTTACAATAGAAAAGATAACGGTCAAAAAGTTACTGTTGTATCAGAACTAATTGAAAATTTTAACAGTTTCATTCGTCCTCCGCTTTTGACCCCAGTAAATACTATAGAATTAAATTCATTCAACACTAAACCTACCACCACCGGTCAAAATGACCGATTTCAGATTTTTTTATTTTACAATTATTGTAATATATAAATTGTAATAATCGTATTATATATTACGATAAAAACCATACAAAGTTTAAATAAATTCGATCTTGTAATTTGTATAGGACAATATGTATCAGTTACTTTTAAGGCTAGGTAGGTTTAGTGTTGAAAAGTGTTGTGTGTATAATCCCAAAATCTTATCGTTCTGTACGCTCAAAAATGGTTGTCTCGTAGAAGGTGAACGCCAGACGTCGGAATCTGAAAAGCCCGCAGCCATTCATGCGAGTCTCCTTCTTCCATCGCGACATTCCGGTAGAATACTTATTCAAATTCGATTCCGAGCTCGATAACTAGACTCGCTGGCTCTTGAAGGGCGGCTTTCTACTCCTCGAGAATAGCCGTATATCTTTCGCGGCGTATGGATATTGTCTAGCCACACGTGTGTGTGTGTGTACCTGGAATTCACGCGAGTGAATGATCGCAGCAAGGATTCCTGGGATTCCCAGAATCCTGTGTCCGCATCTCTATTTCTTGAAAACCGCATCTCTAAATTCCTTGAAAACCGCAAACACTACTTCGTAGACGCTTGGCGGAGGTCTTTTGAACGTTTCCGCCGTTTGGAAAGTGTAACAAAAAGCAAAATTAAGGATTGCGTACTTTACTTTCGAAATATGGCGTCCTCAAATAACTTGTAAGCTATTTGTTGTACGAACAAATGTTTCAAACAAACGTTACATAGTTTCCAGGGAGACGACAGTGCTGTAATCTGCTTTCGTTACTTTGCCTTTTTGTCGAGATATTAGGGTCACCGTGAGTTTTTTTAATGAAATGCCTAATACTTTTTCTCGAATTCGAATAAAGCACCAAATTCTGTGAGAAAAAAGTATTACACCAAATATGGCGTAAAATTAAATTACAATCGCAGTCGTGTTAATAATCACGTTGACTGGGAATATTGAATGTTTCCTAATAGAAGAAATAAATTGTTTAGGCATACTATTTAGACAACATCGACGACTTACACGCAACTCGGTGCTGCAAGTGTTCCAAATGACGACCTTCAACGTGCATACAGCGATAAACCAAAAATCAGAGAAAACACGAAAGTACTTAAAGAGTTCTTTGAGCCAATTTATTTTCCAGTGCAGCTTCTCTTGAGTGACCTTGAATGATCATCATAATAAGTCATTGTGTTTGTTTTGAAACGATCTATTAAAATGTAAGTACAAAAACCATATCGTCCATTTTAAAAAGATATTACTCTTCGTTAGATTTTGGAAACTATGTCCTTCAGATGAACTTCGCACAGACCCATGTCACCCTCCAAATATGATACATTTCTCCTGAAACAGTTTTTTGTATCGGTATAAATAACAAATCTATTGGTAGGTGGCAGAGTGAAATGAGACGCTCTGTGTAGTAGATAGATATAGATGTAATATAGATGTGAGAAAAACAGTTAATTTTTTAGCACACTCAACGTTAAAAGTACTTTCTCGTTTGGAGTAAAAACTCCCTAAAATATCGAAGATACAGAGAGTGTAAAGTATGCTCAGGTGTTGCTAAGCACTAATGAGAGTTTGTTCGGACTTTTTGAATTTTGCACGTGTTACCTCAGCTATTTTCGAAGTTTAGAACATTTAGAAGGGAATTGTTACAACGATATGTAATGACATCAATTAAAGCCATGCCGAAGGATTGAACAACATAATGTGGAAAATGACGCTGAAAGCGATTGACAATGAAATTTTGAAAATTCCAGCTTATATTACTGCTAGCATTTTTTATGAAGATGTAATAACACATTACTTCAAATTTTCTAATCTTTAAGAGCTATGTCTGTACTTACAGTGCCAACTGTTTAGTTACAAATGTATGTAGTTTTTCTTTCATTGCACAAAAAGAGCAGTATTTCAGATCTGATAAATTGAAAATGCCAGTTAGAGATCTCTTTTAAAATATGTACTGTCTAAAAAACAGCATTTCTCAGAGTTAAGTGGGACACCCTGTACATTAAATCAGCAGTTTTATAAAAATGCAGTGACAGGATTCACCCTCGACTTCTACATATAATTACACAATTAACTTTATCTAGTTTAGTTAACTTTTGTATGTTTTCAAGAATGCGATAATAATTGCAGTATGTTCACGACATAAAAGCTACAGTGACCCACAAAAATGTTCGTACGCTCTTTAAATCCGAATAACTTTCATAAAATTTGAGCAAACCACTTGACTTTTTTCTAGCAATTAGAAGCATTGATTTAGTAAATCACGTGCAAAGAAGATTTTGAAAAAATTGCAATTAGTAGGAATTATATGAAGAAATAAAAATGGCACTTTTTAAAACTTCTTTATTTTAGCCCGTAATGAAAATTCAAAATATGCCTTTTGTAGATCTATGTTAGTTATGCATATGCTGAAAATTTCATCGAAATCGGTTGACGCAGAAAGAATTGACGCGCATCGAAAGATGTAAGAAACTATGGATTTTAAGCAGAAACTGACCAAAAGTCGTGAAAAACTGCGATTGCCAGCACTTTCAACCGCTTGTAGCTCATGTGTTTGTTAACTGATTTCGATGAAATTTTCAGCATATGCATAACTAATATAGGGGCTGAAATAATAAAGTTTTAAAAAGTGCCATTTTAATTTTTTTATGTAATTCCTAATAATTTCAGTTTCTTTAAAATATTTTTTGCACATTTTAAAAGTAAATCAATGCTTCTAATTGCTCAAAAAAAGTCAATTGGTTTGGTCAAATTTTAAGAAAGTTATTCTGATTTAAAGGGCGTACGAACAGTTTTGTGGGCCACTGTACATAACTAACATAGATCTACAGAAGGCATATTTTAAATTTTCATTATGGGCTAAAATAAAGAAGTTTTAAAAAGTGCCATTTTTATCTCTTCATGTAATTCCCACTAATTGCAATTTTTTCAAAATCTTTTTTGCACGTGATTTGCTAAATAATGCTTCTAATTGCTCAAAAAAAGTCAAGTGGTTTGGTGAAATTTTACGAAAGTTATTCTCATTTAAAGGGCGAGCGAATATCAGTTTTTACGGAGTTATCGACGCGATTCGTTTGACCTGTACGCTCCTTCGTCGGGTATTATTCGCGTCCTTGAATCCCATGCCGTCCATGAAATGCCATTCCATTTTCTTCGCATTTCACGATTCTTTCACATTCTCCGCTAGTACTTTCGGTAAATGAATGACTGATTTCACATACAATCGCTTATTCATGCGATCCTCATAAATGAATCATTGTGCATTCGCTCGGCCTTTATAGGGACTAACAACAACGTTTTGTTCCAATGACAATTACGCTCACTTTCAATATGTATTCGTTCATCTTGATGAGTGGAAACCAATGCTCAAGGAGACCTTAGGAATTTCACAGCGATACTAATTTTCATCCTTTCGAATTTCCCGATTCTTCCGCAACACCGTTTACCGATTGTCTGACATTTGGTTTCGAATTTAAGCATCTTCAATAATGATTCACAACAATGATAGTACAGTGATAAAATGATCAAGATAAACAATGTAATGTTTACCATGTTTTGGTAATTAATTTTAATAACAAACAGTAAAGATGGATACACATTAAAACATGAAACTTGGAAATTTATTCCCTTGATATGCAAATTAGATGAAATTGGATGTGAGCAAATTTATTATATACGTGACCACTTATCATTTAACTCATCATTTGTATGAGCTTAACAATGAACATTCGTACCAATTCAAGATAAGCATGTTGATGAGATGATAATACACATTAACTTATCATTTGTATAAGCTTAACAAAGAACTTTCGTACCAATTCAAGATAGGCATGTTAATCGGACGTTAAATATTAACAGATCCCTTTTTCTGTCACATTAAAGTATATATTATCGATTTATTTCAAACAAGGTGGTCCAAATACTATTTTAAAAACTTTTTGTAACAAATAAAATATTTTATTTTTAAAAGTGCACGTATGGTTTCAAATAAAATAGACTCTTTACTACTTACTATTTGAATTACCCAGCTCTGACACTTACAGTGGATAGCTTTAGTAGAACAATAATACAAAAAATATATTTATTTCCAATACTTTAGAAAAATAATAAAAATTCAGTATAGCTAGACTTCTACTTAAAAATTGATTGTTTTAATGTAAACTCGTGAATTTAGGCAAGCGGCTCCAATAATTTGAACACCTATTGTATATTTAAGAAAATTTTGGTGATCTTGAAATCCGCGAAGAAAAATGGTCTAGACGTAAAAATACTCGCCCATTAATATGATTCAAACTGTACATAAAATGTTTTACATCACTGCATCTAAAGGACGTATTTACGTAGCTACATACCTTAGTGGACCATTCTATACACTTCTAATTATTTGTTCGGCAAGGTAGACATTCCAAGGTATCTGATTCCTGCTTATATCATGACATTGTATCCACCTATGTTACGTATACTAACAAATATATCATAGAAATGATTGTTCAACAATAACGTAACAACCTCCGTCTTATTCTAACAGATAAATTATACTTTAAGCTGAATTTCAAGTTGAGATGCGTGTAAGAACTTATATTGAGTCACCCTATCTATAGCGTGAATTTTGTTTCATATTTTTATAAAGCAAAACACAGATAACCAACAATCATTAATCTTGTTTATACAGGGTGACAAAAAAATGGTCTGATTACTAAAGTAATTCCAATCCTGTAAAATCAACTTTTTCTATTAATTAGCGTTCCATATAATGATATTATTTCGCTTCCGATACGGAGGAGTTGGAAGTATTAGTTCAAGGTTGTAAACACAAGTCATAGTAGAAATCAAATATGAATAATTATTTATACTACAACTGCGTCTATGAAGTGTATACATTCAGTTTGTTACAAAGATAACCAGTTGTGATATGGAACAGTAATAAATAACAACAGTTAATTTTACAGGAAAAAAATTGCTTTTAGGACCTAAGTTTAGGACTTAATTCTATAAACACGCTGGACGACCGAAAGGAGGGATGGTCGAGTATCGGCGAGACTCACACTAATGCAAGCGGAACAAAAAATTGCAACTGTAATATATTAATTTTTTATTTTTTTTTTATGAAACTTTTACCATTGTAATCGTTGCGTTTTTGTAATCAAAAGGACCCCAAACACGATATAGTTACAACCATAATTACGTGTGAAACAAGCGATTAAAGTTTCGGACTTGACATTCATGGTAGAGACACCAATTCGGTAAATGTGAAGTCCGAAACTTTAATCGCTTGTTACACAAGTAATTATGATCGTAATTATATCGTGTTTGGTGTCTCTTTAATAAAAAAAGAGACGAATAGGATGGTAGAAGTTTTATTGACTAAAACGCCAAAAATAAGGAATTTTTATTTCTGAATTTAAAAGGCTGAGCTGGCACAAGTCCTTTGATGTTTGCTGAACGGCTAAACCTCCGTCCCTCTTTCTCTTTTAATCGCTATCCTTCTCTACGTTCGGCACACTACACAGAATGTAGACCCTAGTCTATGAATGTCGCGTGGCAAATCCGAAGCTACGACTCTTACGGAGAGAATACTGCAGTTTCTTATGATTTATACTCCCACTAACTCTCGCGTTGACAAAGAGTTACGAAACAACTATTTCCTTGGACAACGAAAAGATATTTTATTTAAAATGAAAAATACAGATGATCTTGTAATCTCGTAAAAAATAATATTCAGAGAAAATTTTCCGCCATCGTCGGATGCGCCCATTGGTATAATGTAATTTTGTCTGAAACAATTCTTCTATAAAATAAAAAACAATGGCAACAAATTGGCACGTGCAGTTATTTCTCTTATTCATTCGACTATTTGGCGTCAGTAGAATTTTGCTGTTAACATTTTCCTATGAAGATGAGTCAACTTTGACCGATATATCATTTTTATCACTATAGGGAAACTCGTAGAATGGTTGGATCGTTGAATTTTCTGCTAAGGGGACTAGGAAGCCGTTTATGGGCGGCGTTGCACATCGCTTTGCATAATGTATTCCAGTACGAAACATATAATACGCATCTAAGAAAAAAGATATTCGAAAGCGTTCAATCTACTGAACCGGTCGCCTATAAAAACAGTACATAGTTTCCTGTCTGCCCGCAATAACAAAGATCCGACTCCGTTATCTCTTTTAGAGAACTGCGAGCTTACCGGCAGCCGGACCGAATTGGATTTAGATATTTGGTGCATACGAAGAAAGAAAACTACTTCTGAAGAATAAATTCTATCATAACCCAATTCGAACATTAATAATTTAACCCATCAGTGTACGGATTGGGCCCGTGAAATTCACAAAGTAGATTTTAATTTTCTTTCACTCGACTGTCTTAAAATTGTTCAACCTTTTAGGGACAAGAATTTTTTAAAACATTGAAAATAGTTTCCCTCAGGAAGCTATTACAAATAGGTACGGTATCAAAATTTTTAGTTCTACAAAGAATGATATGCTGATCTTATGTTATTACAATAATTCAATTATTTGTTTGTAACTTTAGGAATTAAATACATAAGCTTAATGTTGCCAATATAATGAAATTCGTCCCTAAAGGTTTAATACATTTTCTCTTCACTTGTAGTGTTTCTTTGTAACATAAAGTAAAGTTGAAAAAATAAAAAAGGTTCTTTTTAAAACTATTTTATTTTACACCGCAATGAATATTTAAAATATGCATCTTGTAGATCTATCTTAATTATACACATGCTGAAATTGATAAACGTACACACGAGCTACAAGCTCGTAGAAAGTAGTGAAAATCGCAGTTTTCTTGACTTTAGTTCAGTTTCTACTTAAAATCCACAGATTCATACATCTTTTGATGTGTATCGTTTTTCTGTCTCAACCGATTTCAATGAAATTTTCGGCATGCGTATAACTAACATAGATCTAGACAACACATATTTTAAATTTTTATTATGAGCTCAAAGAGAAACAATCTTAAAAACTGCCTTTTTTTATTTTTTCATGTAATTCTTACCAATTGCAATTTTTTCAAACTCATTTCTGCTCGTCATTTAGCAAATCAATCCATCTAATTGCTACAAGTTACTGTGATTAAAGGGCGTTCGAATACCTTCGTGGGCTACTGTATACATATAGGAGGGACAAATTCTTTTTCGTAATACACATTTGTGTGGTTTGATTTAGGGCAGGCATGGGCAAGGGTGGAGCCTCTCCAACGCCTGCTTCTCCCACCAACCTCTCTTTCATGCGCGACGCCTGCGCACTGTTAGCGACGGGCGAAACACTTCTTTCCTCTATGGTAACGGTGGATGCAGGTGGGGGACAGTGGGCGCTATGGTAGGGACGGTTTTGTCTCATTTGAGACAAAAATGCCAATCCCTGATATAGGGTAAAGGTACCAGTCACCGTGCACCACCCGGTTACCGAACACGAACAAATTATTAAATATTGTAACAGACCTGTCTGTTACGCGCCCCCTCGTATCTCAACCGCGACCGAATCCCCGCGCCCCGCCGCGAGAGGGCCGCGACCCCAATTATCGCGGCACGTTTTCTCGCCGCTAGGAATTAGACACGCGAAAATGAAAACAATACCTTACCTGTCCTCTGAGTCTCTCACGACACATTCCGCAAACCAACATTTACAAGAAACCATCACCGACGCACACCGTCACCGAAAGGAGTTAGTAAAAGTAAGTTCCTCCGCACCTCACCCCACCGTCCTGACACGAACAGGGAGCACCCTGTTCCCCTCCTCACCTACCGCACCGATCAGGAAGTACCCTGTTCGTCTCCCCCCAAACCACCCCCGAGTGGGGCGTCCCCCGCTCACCGACTGCCGCGACGCCGAACACGGAGTACCCTGCCCCCCCCCCCCGCCGACCGTCCCCGAGCAGGGCGTCCCCTGCTCTTCGACCACCGCGACTCCACAATTTCCACCAGGTCCGCAGCGATCCTCCGCGACGCGAACACCGATACCGCGAACGGCAGGCCGTTTATAAACTAAACCAGCACGTGTATTTATTTACCGCACCTTAACCTCTCCGCTCCACGCCGCGAACCCTGGCTCGACGAGCTACTCGGCAACGAGGAGGAACGTCATCGAGACAGAACTATCATCACCGCGATAATCAGAACCGTTACAATATTAATAAAAATAGCATGAAGTACCTAGTATTACTATATTTTCAAAGATAAAATTTAAGTTCCGCCTTCGCATGTAAATAAACAAACTTACAATAATTTTTGTTCAAGATACAGAAAATATTAGTTAAAAACCATATTCCCTGTGACAATTCAATTTCTCGTTTCCCATTATTATAGAAAATTCTAAGAAATCGTGATTCACCAGAGGATAATAAAATAATGATGTTATTGTGCTACTGAATACAAACTTGTAAGTACGAAATGTATTAAAAAATTTTAAATCATGGAAAAATAGCAAAGGTAATTAAATAACAATTATTTTCTAAACTAAAACACATGCGAAAAAAATCGTGTCCAAACTTTTAAAACATTTTTTATTACCGGGGACCGTTGATTACGTCAAGATTTCTCATCTATATGGTACTACTAGACAGTGGTACTAACGTTTGACCATGAACATAACCTGTGTACAATATATAGTATCTAAGATTTCTTATTGTTAATCGCATAAAAAAGATTCGTGTCAAAACTTAGATAATATTTCTTTTACTTTTCAACAAAATCGTCCAGGAAACTTTGACGATACAAGAAAAGGGTTGATAATTAATCGTTTATCACAACTCATGTAAAATAAATTACAAAATAGCATAAAATTAACAAAAAACTATCATGTCGTCACTAAATATCCGATAACTCCTACCGTTACCCTATTGTCTTATAGCATTATCGCGGAGTGTAGGTACTATCGATTTCTAAAAGAAGAAGGAAGAAGATCCAAACAGAATGAACCCGGATCGAGAGGGTTAAATAATGAGAAAAATTCAAAGTGTTCTCCGCGACTTGAATTTCCGGCGTAGTGACCGGTGGCTCGCCACCCATGAAAATTCTGAAAGCGTCTAATGGCACTTTAACGATCGATCTCAGTTTGGCGTACAGATGAAAACATTACCGGCGTGTATCACTGACCTTCGTATCCAATGAAACCTCCATGCATGTAACCTAAATACAGACGATCGCCAAACGAGCAACGAGACAATTAAGCCTGCCGGAAGTCGTACGAATAGCTGCTCAAAATCTAATTGACACACAATGGTGGCACACACGATTCGCCTTCTTCCTTAATTACATTCCAACGTAGTGGCCGACAGACACGCACCTAGCATTACTTTTGGGCCTGTTTAACTACCGTATCACGACCAGTCAATACATAAAATCCGCAGTCTAATAATTAACTCCTGTTAACCTGAAATAAAATTTTATTTTTCTGTTATCAATATTCAGCCATTAGAGAAAATACAATAAATATACATTTTCTATTTCTCATAGTAAATTATGAATGACAAAGGTCTAATCACTATAGTGCTGTAAAATAAATCACAAGGCAAGTAATTAATAGTGTACAGAGTGGTTCACCTAAAGGTAGCCACTAGGGGTGTGCCGGTAACCAAAATTTCGGGTCGAGTCGGACTATGATCGGGTCGGGATCCCGAAAATTTATAAACTTCGGGTACCCGAAATGGTAGTCGGGTCGGGTCGGGTCCCGAAAGTTTGCAATATTCGGGTTCTCGAAGTTAAAGTTGTATTTATATAAGCATAATGCTGTTTTATGATTTTTCAGTTCAATATTTTATTTTCAATGACAGGTTCAGAATGGTTTTTGTATTTTTAGTGTAATAGGTTATCAAACTTCGCGAGGAAAAAAATATTTTAGAATACATTATGTGGAAGAATGTACGTAAAGGACGTTTCTGTTTTTAGTAAACACTGTTCTGACAAGGTAAGGACTCTTCATCCGCACTGTTCGTATAAGAGCACTGTTTCGTAAACAGTGTTTACTACAAATCGAAATATTATTACAACGGATGATTGGACGTCTTAATATGCACAGAGTCACAGAGTTATTTATTGTTAATTTGACCACAGGCTTGCCCCAACTTTAACTTCGGGTACCCGAATATTGCAAACTTTTAGGACCCCGACCCGACCCGACCCGACCCGACTACCTTTTCGGGTACCCGAAATCGCGGATACCGGAAGTTTATAAACTTCCGGGAGCCCGACCCGATCCCGAAGAAATTTCCCGACCCAACCCGAACCCGAAATTTCGAGTACTCGCACACCCCTAGTAGCCACCTACCTACATACGTACTTCTTTCAAAATAAAAAATGTTTGTATGCAATTTAAACAGCATCGATAATCAAATACGTTGCAATATATATTTGTATGCCAAGTTATTTCTGGAGCGTAGATAGCCATCTACGTATTTTTATATACACATTGGGTGATACAATTATTAGAGCCACAATTTAACGAATTTAGATTAAAACAATTTTTTAACAAAAGTCACACTTCCATTATGTAGTTTTATGAAATATTGATACTCGTACATTGCAAATACACATTCAGCAACACTTTTAGTAACATGTTACGTGGACAATGGACATATTTTTCATACTGTGGTTGTCATAATTTAGTCGCTCCCTCTAAGCGTATATTCTTTCCCTTGCATATTGTGGCTGACGTTAAAATTAATATCAAATGCGAAATACTAAATTAAAATTAAATATAAAATTCATTTCTAATAAATTGCGTACAAAATGTTTTTTGTATAATTCCAATCTTTACGCAAAATAAAGTTTTTCTGCTTCTATTACAACAAACAGGAGTCACTAGGAACTTGTTTCTCTATAATCATTTTTGTAGTGTAATATTGAGAGAAAAATATATTTGAGTATTGGAAGAGATAAAAAGAACGAAGCTGAGAGTTAAGACAGGAATTAGATCCTGGAAATACACGGAAGGAGTAAGAAATAGCGACGGGAAGAAGATAGTCAAGAAATGTCTGAGGGAAAAGGAATCAGGAAATGTGCAGGGCGAAAACGGGACAAAAAGAGAGGAATTTTTAACGGGAAACGGATGGAGCCAAGCAGGGTTGGAAGAGATGAGAAGCCAAGAGAGAGAGAGAGAGGTAACGGAGAGGTTAAGGGAGAGAGACATCGAGATAAAATGGCAAGAGCAACATACAAGGATAGAGCGGTCAAAATACAACGAGAGGTACAAGTTTAAAAGAGTGGCGGAGTTACCAGAGTATTTAAGCAAAGAGGGTAGAGGGGACAGTCGAAAGCTCTTAGCAAGAGTAAGATACGGAAATGAAGAAAAATGAAATAAATACTGGCTGGAAGACGAGAAGAGAAGATGCTATCTCTGCGGAGACAAGTATGGAAGTCTGGAACACTTAACAAGAGAGTGCAGGGTAATGGAGGAAAGGATCAGGATTGAGTATGTAGTGAGTGGGAGAAAAGATAGAAATGTTGAAGCGTGGCTTGAGAGGCTGAGGAAAAAAAGAGACAAGAAAGCATAAATCTGCCAAACTAAAAACAAATGTAGGGAATAGGAAAGGGTGCAATAATTAGGTTAAGAGTAGAGTAAGTCAGAGTTGGAATGAGTGAGATAGAGAGAGTGAGAGAAGGCATGAACCGAATGTGTGAATAAGATAGATCTGTAAATCAAGTCACATTCCTTAGCTGTAAGACTGAAATAAAGCAATAATAATAATAATAATAGTGCAATATTACCGAAAAAATGTATCAATAATCAACACCCTTCAATTCTTTAAATGCTTTACTGTTGCAAATTACAGCTAATCATCTTCGTCATGAATGCATAAAATCCCTAGTCTCGTGATTGCAAAAACAAAATGAAACTACTATTAACATATGTGTACAGCGGCTCACGAAAGTATTCGAACGCCCCTTAAAAGATAATTTGTTCAAAATTGCACCAAACAATTTGATTTTTTTAGCAATAAGAAGCATTGATGAACTAAATGGCGTGCAAAAAAGATTTTGAAAAAATTGCAATTATTATGAATTACGCGCAAAAATGAAAAAATCAATTTTTAAAACTTTTTTGTTTCAGTCTGTAATGAAAATTTAAAATATGCATCTTGTAGACCTATGTTAGTAATATGTACAAATGCTGAAACGGAATCAATTAACATACACGCGAGCTACAAGCGGTTGAAAGTAGTGAAAATCGAAGTTTTTCACGACTTTTGATCAGTTTCTGCTTAAAATGCACAGATTTTGATGAAATTTTCAGCATATGCATAACTAATATAGATTCACAAAACGCATATTTTAAATTTTCATTACGAATTAAAATAAAAAAGTTTCAAAAAGTGCCATTGTTATTTTTTCATGTAATTCTTACCAATTGCAATTTTTTCAAACATCTTTTGCACGTCATTTAGTAAATCAATGCTTCTTATTGCTAACAAATATAAAATCGTTTTGCCAAATTTTAAAATTGGTGTGTACTTAGACCACATGACTGAAGTGAAACTTCTTTCTTTAATTTTTTTTCGAATTTTTATTAACATTTTATGACAATTAATTTTCTATGATTCTATTATTGAAACAATTGGCTTGTGATAGCTAAAATATGATATAAATATTCTTGATTCAATTGTGTCTAAATGTCTTGCAAATACTGCATCGAGAGTTGTTCCTGATCTTGTTGTCGCTTCATTAGGATTATTTACCATTTCCAATCTTAATTTACTTCTAAAAAATTCTATTAATAATTTTGATTGTTCCGATGCAAAGTTCACGTTGAAATCTCCATTTAGCGTCATCGGAATTTTATCATAATCTTTATTAAGCAATGCCGAACCTTCAACCGTATATGCTAATAGAATAGAATTTCGTTTCATCGTTTCGTCGTTTCATCGTTTCATCGTTTCATCGCTTCATCGTTTCATCGCTAGGTTTTACGCCTACCGCGCCTAGAGAAGTTTCACTTCAAAAGTTATTATGATTTAAAGGGTGTTCGAATACTTTCGTGAGCCACTGTATGTATATTTTAGTACGTCCACAAATGGACTAATTTGTTTAATAAATGCCTAAAAAAGTGATTTCAAAGCTAATATGTGTGTAACATTAATACCTAACTAAACTGTAGCACTTCCAAACTATAAAATGTATATTTTAGTACGTCCACAAATGGACTAATTTGTTTAATAAATGCCTAAAAAAGTGATTTCAAAGCTAATATGTGTGTAACATTAATACCTAACTAAACTGTAGCACTTCCAAACTATAAAATGTATATTTTAGTACGTCCACAAATGGACTAATTTGTTTAATAAATGCCTAAAAAAGTGATTTCAAAGCTAATATGTGTGTAACATTAATACCTAACTAAACTGTAGCACTTCTAAACTATAAAATCTTTTTAAACTCTGTCGATCAGAGTAATCCTAGCTTTAAATACACCTCGAAAATGTAGTTTAATAAAGAAATAATATGGGAAATCAATGACCATTGTAAACAGTTACTAATTAAAATTCTACATAATGCAAAATTCATCCTGCATCGACCGTGCTTTTATTCTAAACATTTCAAGTTGTCCTAGATTATTTGAATCGTATCAATGTCAGATTTGTTATCCGGCAAACGTAGATGTTCCATTTAACGGGACGATAATGCATTACTCCGAACATGGAGTGCTTGTTTCATTATGCATTTCCCGTTAGACAACACTATTATACCATACAATCCATTGCATATTAAAGCAAAATTGAAAATTAGTTGGCTAGGTAAACGGCTTACATAGACGGGTAAATACACTGTTATCGATTTCTCGTTCCATCTCAAATTTATAGTGTGGCTCTCATTAAAGAATCGCTAAACAATCAATATTTTACTTGACATTTTTTTGCTAGTACAAAATATTTTATAAAATACTGCTGCTTTTGAAAGAAAACGATGAAATAGGTTAACACGTTCTAAATATTTTACGATTAGATGTCATATATTTTTTAAAAAGTTGTATTTCCAACTGTTTATGTGCAGTTGAACAACAAAAATTTAGATAGTAGCGTAATCTGACATGTATGTATTAAATTTTTAAGAAAACTACAAGTAGAAATATTTAGATATACCTGTTATATGTTTTTACGATGTGATGCGAAAAACGCATACAAATTGTGTTAGAATTCTATACAACTGTGCAAATGTGCTAAACCTTGTTGAATAAATATTTTTGGTAAATAAACTGTGGTAGATTGAAAGTAAAAATTAGAAAAACCGTTTCAGAAGGATGATTTTCATGTGCTAACAAATTATTTCTTGCATTAATTACTTTAAGATGCTAAAAGCAATGAATTGATATCTTCAAATATTTTTAATCCTTTTACTGTTTTAAGTTGCAACTCCTCAGTTTTTTCATAAATGCATAAAATCCATAGTCTAGTTATAAGTAAACTATGGATCTTTGTGCATCACATAAGTCTTCTGCATTCATTATAAGAAATAGGAGCCAAAGAGAAACTTGTTTCTTCCGTTTATAATTTCAATAGGTTCAAACTAATATATTTACATTTCTATATTCTTTAACTTTTTCCACTTATTATACTCATTTTTAATGTTGTCTGCTTATTACACTCATAAAAGCATAAAATCAACAATCGTGGTTGGAGCAATCGTTGTATAAGAATTCTAAGGTGGTATACTGTATTTTTAATATATCTTTCGAATATACGCGAAGTGTTTGCTAATGACGTCTATTAATTAATCCCAGATAGCAGACTACCGAGACACCGATAACGCATAAAATCGTGACACGACAGTAAATTTCGAGCGCGACATTATAAGACCGGCTCGAGCATCCCGATAATGATCAAGAAGTTCCGGTGGTAGTTTTCCAAGTGGAAACGAGCGATGCTAGAGAAACGAAGGATCAAACTATTAAAGCTATCACGAAATGGAAGTTGTTTCAATTTCCACGTGAACAAGCTAAAACGTCGATTAGAAAAGCGTTTTGTAGAGAAAACGACCTCCGCTGCTAACGATTATGGTTGGCCATATTCGACGTTTCTATAAAAAATTGTTTACATATCTGTCGATCGATCCTGTTACGAATGGAGTAACGACGAGTTGACATGTAAAACGGTGTCCACCACCAGAGCTGGGTAAAATTTTCGAGAAAAAATATTTCAAATACTATTTTAAATAGTTGTTGTTCCGAATAGAATACCGCTTTATATAAACAGTAAAATTTCTGCAAATAAAATATTTCCATGTAGATAATTTAAAACGCAATATAAAATATTTCTTGACGAGAATAATGGATTAAAGAAACAGGTAATATTATAATTAGACCCATTTATGGCAAAAATGGGTACGTACCATTTAAAGTAATGAATATATTATAAAGATTTAAGAATGTCAATGTATTAGTTCCAGCTTAAAAAAAGAAAGAAATTTTTTTTTGGCTCCTACATCTTGCAATCAATGCAAACATTTTTTATTATGAATAAAGATCCACAATTTAATTATAATGCAAGAAACCATAACATTTTCGAAATCGATTTTCTTGAAAACCAGGCGTCAAAAGAAAGAAATTGATTCCATATATTCGATTTATTTTCTCATGTAGAATGAATCTCTCAATAAAAATTCACACTATTTTGAGAATCCTTCGAATAGAATACCATTTTAAAAACTTTTTCTAAGAAATAAAATATTCTATTTTTAAAAGTGCACTTATGATTTTAAATAAAATAGACTATTTACTATTTATTTACTATTCGGCATAGTATTTTATCCAGTTCTAGTCCAGACTGAATCAACATCGAGCAACTTTTTGTCGCCTCTTGTTGCCTTCTTCTTTTATCGAATGAAAGAAAAAGATTACCGCAACTGGTGGTATTTACAACCGAATAGGGGATGTTCTACATAAAAAACTAAGTCGAAAATGTAAAATAAAATTAATTCATATGAGGCTGCGTTTTTCAGAAGACAGTACGAGTGTTCTTTTCTAGATCAATTCTTCTCCTTATTTATTGCATAATACACATATTCCTCGAAATTGTTTTTTAAACTGGCGTGCACGATAACTAAAAAATGAGTAGAGTAATCGACTTCGGAGAAAGTTTATTCATTTCTTTACATATTTCTTTAGGTATCGGACCTGAAATTTACATTTGATTGTTAATTTATAATATTTCTTTGAATAATATAAATTTAACTAATCGGCCGGAAAAAGTAAACTTGTCTTCCCAGCTCGAGAACTATTCCAATTTTTCATATTCTTCTTTCAAAATGGGATCAACCCCAGCATAAAGTATTTAACTTTAAGAAAATTTCACAACTTTTGTGGTTTGAACACTGTGGCATAATGCTAATGTCAGAGCATCAACTTTGGACTCTTATATCTCGATAATAATTTATTATGCAAAAACAAAAGTATTCTAGTGTTTTGAAAACGTCTTGGCGTCACCTTCAAGAATACGCTATCAAAAATATAGGTTTCCGCTCCAAATTTCAATTGTAATCTCTACAGAGCTTTTGAAGGTTGCTGCAATGTCAAATAAATACAATCATCTCTACAGCTTTCATCTGAAACATTTTTGTCGTATCACCTATAATTTTCGAGTAGTGGAACTGTGTTTACAAAATAGTTTTTTTAACGCACTGTGCAACGCTCTGTAATAGCAAACGCATTAATATTTAATCGCGACACGAAATTCCTAATACATAGTCTGCATGGTATTAAGCGGCTCGAACACACACATACACTTACGTTTAATTTTCAATTAATTACCGTCGCCCAACAAACTGTGTATCAACTATTCTCGTTCGAGAGTTACCTGTACGGACAGGAATTGTTTTGCTAAATACATATACACATACATGTAGACTCCTCTATTTCCATTAAGGGCATACTCGCACGCGCCATGACATAAAGTGCCTGTGCCACGCACGAACACTATCCCGCGTCACCGCCATGGCAGCAAAGGGAAAATCTAAGTTCTCTGAGCTAACAGCCATCCATAATCTAGTTAAATATTACATAATACAAAAGTATGAGACTATAGATATCTTGCGCGGCCTTGCATCATACAAGACAGGCCGGAGCTATTACCTCTTAATTATAAAAATTCTAAGAATACTTGGGCCACTGTTCATTGAATTACAAGAATTGATTTTAAAGCTATGTACAGTATTTCATCGATAATCGTCGCCACCACGGTTCCGGCCGGCGACAATTATTGTTTAGATAATATTATTCTTTGACTTGTGCCGAATGTAGAAAAAGACAGCGAAGCTCAAGAGGCCTCGGTCGCCGAGAAGTATAACATAATACCGGTCGAGTATGCCGGTGTGAAAACGACACCCAACCCAGTGACAAAACTTCTTTATTTTTTATTATTTTTTGATGGAACTTTCACCAACATATTCGTGGCATTTTTCTAATGAAAATGATACCAAATAAGATATAATACCGATGGTATTTACTTGAGTAATGGACGATGAAAGTTTCAGAAAATTATTGTATTGTTGTTGTTCCGAATTATATCGTGTTTGATATTATTTTAATCAGAAAAATGCCACAAATATATTGGAGAAAGTCTCGTAAAAAAATAAGTAATAATAAAAAAGTTTTTTTATTGGCATTACAGTGTGAAGACACGTGGGCCTTTGAACTACGCCGGCGGCCGCGAATCTCCGCGTCTCTTTCTTTCCAATACGCTATCCTTCCTCGTGCTTGACACTTTCATCGTCCATTACACAAGTAAATATCATCGCAATTAAATCTTATTTAGTATCATTTTCATTAGAAAAATGCCACGAATATGTTGGTGAAAGTTCCATCAAAAAATAATAAAAAATAAAGAAGTTTTATCATTGGATTAGTAGTGGTCTTACTACTAAGTGGTCTTAGTACTCGACTCGTATTATGTTATACTTCTCGACAACCGAGGCCTCTCGAGCTTCACGGCCCCTCACGGGGTATACCCCGCGGAAGGAGGGATTGTTTTGCGACGATTAATGTTCAGAATTTCGCGACAATTAACGATGAAATACTGTATTAACAAATTCATATTATATTTCTCGCGTGGGCCATCCTTCCGATTATCCATATTTTGAATCCGTTGCCCAATTTCCTTTGCCAATTAGTTTGGTGCTTCCTCGTCCTCATAATTTTAAAAATTCCCACTCCTTACGTCTTTATCAACTGATGGTGCACCACCGTATAAATAAGCCCGCGGTAATCGTTCCGCGCCTTCTGTCGGCTCGAATATACAGTAAACAGTTTTATCAGCTTGCGCTTCAGCGATTACAAACGACATACCGTTCCGGTTAATTTCCGTCGACACGTCAAATCTCTTCGATCAATGTGATCCAAACGCTGTGTTTTGTTTAATAAGTTACCGTTGTTTTGTTAAATTCAACGCACCACGGTTCTTTCACCTACACGCCTCCCCCCCCCCCTCCCACCACCGGTGTCCTGGACAAGGCAGTAGCGGCACCTCCGGGTCGGCAGCCACAATTACCGTCCACTTTACACTTTATCCGACGACCCACAATGAAACAAACACTTTTCCGAGTCAATCTTTTCCACCTGCCTTTAATACATTGTTTAAAATTATTCAACGGTTTCAAATTGTCTGCTATTTTTGTATACTACCCCGACAATATTTCTCTATTTTTAATAATGTTGAGATCAAGAGATCTTGCTGGCCACTCTAAAATTCGAATTTTTTTCAGAAAATGTATTCCTTCATTATCTTTGCTGTATAAACCACAGCGTTTTCGTGTTGGAAAGTGAATTTATCTTCAGCAACATTTGTGGCATATGCGTTTATTTGTTCATCAGTGATTTCTAAATACTTTATGCAATTCATTCTTCCAGCAATAAATTATATGTCCATTCTGTCATAATAGCCAATATCGGACAGAATCATTACACCACCACGTTCTACTTGGCAATGGTGCAAAATTTATCGCTCCTGCCTCAAATCATGACAACAGTACATAACTGAAAGTATCAGGTTTATCTAACGAGTTGTAAATTGAATCTCTTTTCGTGTATAACTATGTCTCACCTGCATTTTTCCTTCATAAATATTTGTTTGCCTGAATAATGCACATGATTGATTTTACGTTACTCTTTCAAATGCGAATTCTTCTGCAATTTTTTTCTTACTAAGTGTTTATACTTTTTTAGAACGCGTCTCACATTTTTCGTATTAGTGTGTAAGTCAGTTGTGGGCACGGGTGGGGCCCCTCAAACGACTGCTTCTCCCACCAACCTCTCTTTCATGCAGCGCGAACGTTCGTTGCGTACGCTGATGTCTCGTGTCTTCGTTGCTCCATTGTACCGCGCTTGCTGGAAGGGGACAGAGGGCGCTACGGTGTGGACGGTTTTGCCTCAATTGAGGCAAAATTGCTCATCCCTGGTGTAAGTCAATAGTGCGTACAATTTGTCTCGCAGTCACCTTCAAATTGTCGTTCTTAAAAAATAAAAAAAAAGGATCTGCGAGTACCTGAAACTTTTATTACCAACAATTTCTGGATTTTTCATAAATCTTTTATAACATTGCGACTTCTTTTTGTGACTTTTGATATTTATGACCCTGAATATTGTTCATTTTGTAGTTTCGATACGGTATACATTTCACGAGCACTTGATTACGTTTCACGGCCCATTTTTATTAATCCATTGTTGTTTATAAACAATTTAAAACACAAAATGTTAGACTGCGGATCTTTATGCATTAATGATATGCACACATCTTCAAAATACTAACAGAACACGTACAGTAACAAACATTAATACTATCTCTACTCTATTCACATCATAAGAGATGTTCTAGCTCCGTGATGGGCACGGTAGGGGCCCCTCAACCGCCAGCTTCTCCCACCAACCTCTCTTTCATGCGCGACGCCTGCGCACTGTTCGCGACGGGCGAATCACTTCCTTCCTCTATGCCACTCTATGGGAACGGAAGATGCTGGTGGGGGACAGTGGGCGCTATGTTGGGGACGGTTTTGTCTCAATTGAGACAAAAATGCCTATCCCTGTTCTAGCTTATAAATTGAACTTGTGCCTTATCCTAATTTTTATAAAATAATCCACGCACAAGAAATTTGGAATTAGCATAAAGATCCGCAGTCTAGTTGTTATGCATTTTATTGACTATGTTTCATGTTCGAGAATTATTATTCATTAGCTTCTGTACAACTGAGATGCGTAGATTTTGTACGTGTTCTATTATTTTGTTTCATTTGCGTACTACATTTACATTTGCATTCTTCAAATTTTCTCGAAATGAATATACTGAACAATATTGAGAATGCTATACACACACGCATGTCAACAACTAGTAATAACACGGAAAACGTATTTTTACCATTTTTTACTACAAAATTTTAAATAATGGAAGATGTGCTTTAGCGTATATCAGTGCATATCAAGACATTACTGTATTTATATGTATATTTGGGCAGATAATGGCTTCTACATCTCTTTTTGGAGTGATGATAAATCGGTCAAGTATTATTCAACATGATGAGTTTCGATCAATTATATTTAGATAGTGCTTCAAACTATTTAAATTCTAGACAGACCGATGCATTGTGTTTCTGACGCAGAAACGCAAGGAACCAAACATCGAAACGCAATACATATATGTCCACAGTGGATCGTGCTGGGCCACCGCTTATGCGCAAAGTGCGTCAGAGGGTGCGTATAATTGGCAATGGAATATTATTATTGCACGACGTGACACGGCGTTGACGAAGGGAATTAACAATCAGAGAGACAAAGAGAAGAAGGAAGACAGAGAAACTGACAGGAATCATCGGCCGAGGGTGTATTCATGACACGAGATTTGCATGATTGTAGGAAAGGCTTATGAAATGTCGTGGCTATCGTGTTCAAAGTGTGCTCTACAAATTAAAAATACAATAAGGATAAAAACAAAGCTGTAAGAAAAGATTTAATGATCTCAATGCTATAAAGTTTCTATGCTAAAGTCTCTATGTTATAAAGTTTGAATTTAATTTTATGGGAAACCTGATAAAGCCGATACAAAAGCCTTCACTTCAGTTGAAAGAAAAAAGTGTTCCGCAATTAAAAAGCTTGATAATTGGGCACAAGAATTATGGCAAATTCCTATAATTTTGTAATAGCTTCTCGTTCGCTTGCAACTCGGAGTTGCCAACTCCAGCCTATGTAAAAAAACAGATAAATGAAATATATACCATTCGTGTACTAGATTATGTTGCGAGGAAACGATTGGTCAGTTTGAACAAACCTTGTGTTTGTGAAACGAAGAACATTTTTTTCTGAGGAGACCATATTTTGCACGATTTTTATTGTTAATATTGAAAAATTGATTGTTTATTGTGTGTAACACTTGTAGAGAAATAACACTTGATAAAGATATGACTTTATACAATATAACATCAGTTATCGTTATTTGTAAGAAGTGAGTGCTAACAATCTTATCTTTTAGTGTCCGGGTCTGTATTTCTCATTGAAGTAAGACTCGTAAAGAAAATTTATTTCGCGGAGCATGCGTGGGAAGCAACAATGAAGATCTAATGGCAATGAATGGTGTGCAATAAATTGAGTATTTGTAACCTCTGTTCGAGCCGAAATGTTAAAAATTGACCCTTCCGTATAGGAAATTTTAGTTAGTGGATGAAATAGTAAATTAAAGAGAACGAATTAAAAATACTAATTTAAAACAATAAGTACGTGATTGTATAATGCAACCATGTTGAGAATATAATTGTGTATAATTTTTAGTAACCATCGCATCCTTCTCATTGTCATTAATAATTACACAAATTCTTCAATGACGTTTCGTCTATTCTTACCTGTATACTTTAATTTAACAAAGTGTATACTTTATTGATAATTTCACATTTTAACGCATATTTCTCTCCGTTCACTTTGCTGTTCTTTCCTATATTTTCTAATAAATAATGGTTTCTTCATTCGTTAATGTTCATAAATTATTTTAAACCACTTCGATTTAAAGAAAAGGAAAGAGTCATTTATTTACTACAAGACACAAACGACTAATATGAGTCATATGACCAATATTACGTCAGAGATTTATGTGTTTGGTTTGTGATTGGCGGTAAAATGACTAATCTTGGAGATGCAGCAGATATGTATTATTCTCATTATCTCATAATCTACATCACATATGAAACAACATTTTATAGTATTTGAAAACGAACAGCAGGACAACGTTCATCCAAAAGCTTTATGAATAGACTGCAAATCTTTATATAAAATAAAAACTTTCTTCATCTAATGTAACAGAAGCCAAATAGAAATTTCTTTCTTTGATAATTTTAATAAATGGAAAATAATATACATATAGGTATTTTTAAATTTTCTTAATGTTTCTACTGTTTTAAATTTCACTTCCCTATTTTTATAATAAATGTATAAAACCCACAGTCCACTTGTAAGGATTAAATGAACGAGACAAACAGGCAAGTAACAGTATATGGTAGAAATGTTCTGCAATTTGTACAATTTAAATTGTGAAATTAATATGACAATAAAAATTCTAATGTGAAAGTGAATAGAATGGACAGAATCTTGACTAGATAGCCGCTGTTATGGATATTAAAGTAAAGTCGAAAAAAGAATTACCCCCGCAGGAATAGCAACGCAATTCTTTGATAATTTTAGTATATGGAATATAATGTAAATATTGGTATTCTTAAATTTTCTTAATATTTCTATTGTTTTAAATTTCATCTCCCTATTTTTATAATAAACGTATAAAACCCACAGTCCACTTGTAAGGATTAAATGAACGAGACAAACAGGCAAGTAACAGTATATGGTAGAAATGTTCTGCAATTTGTACAATTTAAATTGTGAAATTAATATGAAAATAAAAATTCTAATGTGAAAGTGAATAGAATGGACAGAATCTTGACTAGATAGCCGCTGTTATGGATATTAAAGTAAAGTCGAAAAAAGAATTACCCCCGCAGAAATAGCAATGCCATTGCGCCTTGAGATGCGGCACGTCGATGCACCTGCGAGCTCACCGTACATCTCGTTCCTCGATGATCAATAACTTGAACCATTCTCGTCCGTCGCTATCAACTTGTCGAATCTTAGGTTAGTTTCCTCCATCTCCTGCGTCCAATCTAGAGAAATTCTATTCCGACCTTCCAGTAAATATACCGATGCTTGCTTATTACTTAAACAACTACCATTATTCGCCATGATTATTTTTATACTGTTTGGCAGTGGGTTTCCATCTTTGCACAGTGACTTACATACATATTCGGACACTCTTAAAAAGACTATAACTTTTTTGATATTAGACCCTACGACTTGGATTTTTTCGAGCAGTTAGAACAATTAGAGTTTATTACATGACGTGAAAAAAATTTTTGGAAAAATTGTAAGAGTTCGGAATTAAGAAGTACTAAGAAAGAAAATACTAAAAAATTGTATTTCATAGTATGAACTATGAGAGCTCATTTTAACGTTGACCGATTTTGATGAAATTTTCATTTTTCTTTAAACGTTTGTAGAGCTACAAACGTTTAAAGAAAAATTTCTTTTTCACATCATGTAGGAAAACTAACTGTTCTAACTTTTCAAAATAATCCAAGTCGTACAGTCCGATATTACAAAAGTTGCCGTCTTTTTAAGAGTATCCGAATATTACTGTGAATCACTGTATTTAGTGGAATCTCCACTGTCGAAAATTATAGCTAAACGATTTTGACTACGAATGATTCTTCAGCATGTATTTTCGGTTTGATTATCAATACTTAAACTCTCAATCTGTTGATTAGGGTTGACCAGATAACTTGTTGCACTAGAAAATAGTTATACTGTGCCGAAAACGAATTAAAATTAATACATAATTTTCTATCGTTGTATTGGCATTTTGGCGTTTTCACACTTTCTTTTCTTTAAATCGATTACACCATGCTACAGACGTCATTTATTTCAATATGTTCTGCTGAAAATAAAATTTATAAAACACATCGAAGTTAATATTTTGTCAAGTTTTATCCTGCATAATAATAATCTTAAATTATTATATGATTCCAGCAGCGTATCACTTTCTATGGCTACTATGACATCTGAATAATGAATTGGCCAATCGTTTTCAAATTGTAGACACATATAAAATTGAGACATCTTTCTCTTATGAACTGAATGACACAGACAAACCATTTTTATCATAATGGCAGTCGTAATGACACTTTTTCAAGCAATGAAAAATAAACTATCGTACATATTGACATAATTCTAGTTCACAAGATAAAGGAATCTCTATTTTGAGTGTGTGTGTGTGTAAATAAACTTTGAAGATTGATCAATTCATTAATAAAACATTATGGCAGCCATGAAAAGTGAAATGCTGCGGGAATCATATTATGTAAATAGTAAGTTATCGTGGAGGTGATTATACTTGAGAAAATAGGTCGAAAATATGCCATCAGCTTTTTTTATTTGACGCTCCGTTTTTAAGAAATTGAGGTTGAAAATTCGGCGAACACGCGTCCTGTTTCATGGGTATCGTCTGACGCGTCTGTGCATGATCTGCCAGTTCTACTTCTTCCAAATGCTAGGCACGCAAAATCCTTCAAGATTTTCAAAGTCGATTTTATCGAATACAAAGCTTCAAATAAAAAATCTCCCTTCACGGTTGCACCATCAATACTGGAACATCCTGTATAACTAAACTCTGAGAAGGCGGATGGTTTTGATGATTGTACAGATGCAATCGTTGATTCCATTTAGACTGTTGCCTTAAATTTTTTTATACATCTTTTTAATGATATTTCACCTAGATCAATTGGTCTTCTTATCGCACCTAATTGCACAACTTTCAATTGGAATTCATCATCAGGAACTGAGCAGCTAGGCGATACCTTTAAAATTCTGGGTCAAAGTAGACTCGTACCCCGCCATACAAGTAACTACAACACGGCTTATAATAACCTAACTATTTTGTATTTCATAATTTGTTTCAAATTGACGACTCCAAATGGGAGTATCCTCTCAACGTTTAGAGAGCCATTTTCTACCGATAAACTTGTATTTTCCTTAAGAAAAATGGATGCCATTATTGTCCCAAAAAGAGTGTCGGAAAAAAAAAGGGATGATTCCTGACGAAGATCCTAAGCAACTTTTCCCTTTGACAATTCAAATACGTTTAAATCCAGTGTATTTCTTTTCTTACTATGTTTAGTAATTCAAAAATAACACAATGCTATTTTTAAATTTCTTAAATATTTGCATTTTTTCGTCGTGCTATTAAACATGGACGAATACGCAATAATGTTTGCTATAACATACGACAACAAAAAATGTGAGTATATGTGTAAAAAAACACGAGTGACCTTGGAAAAACGATTAAAATATTACAATTTATAAAAAACGATTCTTCCATCTGATTCGTCTTTTGAAACCATTTAGATTAATGTTAGAAACATTTTTTTGTATTTTCAGAGGTAGAGGAGATATTTAAGTGTCCTGTTTTAGACGAAACACCCTGTATATGTATACTTAATTTTATGGAAAATGTCTTTTCTATACTCAGTTGTATTATGTATGTATACTTAATTTTAGGAAAAATCACTTTTCTATACTCAATCTTATTATATATGTATACCTAATTTTAGGAAAAATGTCTTTTCTATACTCAATCTTATTATGTATGTATACTTAATTTTAGGAAAAATAACTTTTCTATACTCAATCTTATAGTACATGTATACTTAATTTTAGGAAAAATGTCTTTTCTATACTCAATTTTATTATATATGTATACTTAATTTTATTATATATGTATGTATACTTAATTTTAGGAAAAATGTCATTCATTGACTAAAAGATTCTTTGTGGCAAAAATAAAATAAAAATATTTTTACTCGTGTACACTTTTTCTTACACTTTGGAAATTAGCGTATGCCTCAGATGTATAATTCCGGCTCGGCGATAGGTGCCGCTGAGAGTAGCGTTGCTATTGGCCGAGCCAGAATTCGCCGGCAGTAGTCGCGCTCTGTTTGGTCCGTGTTTTTCGTTAATCATTTGGAAACAAAGCGTTAAAGCGCGAATTGGCAAAGGAGAAAGGTGCTTAGCCTCCCCTCAAGAATCATTCCTTTATTTTCCCAACACTCTTTCTAAGACACCATGTATATACGTATTTACATATACATTTCCATATCCAGTGTGTTCATGCTATTAAAAAGAGAGGGGGTGTTCGCGACGCTGCCAGGGTGCCCAAAACCGAGCAAGTCGAGACCTGGGGAATCTCAGGCATCTGGCAGCGATACCGCGCTATGGCCCCGAGTACCCAGCCGCGCCGAGCCGAGGAAAACTAAACTATGAAATGTGCAGATGTTTTATGACAGTGACTGCGTTCGGAAATTACAAATACCGCCTTATGCCCTGGGTCTGAGCGGCAATTGCATTAACACTAGATTTACCAGACCAGTCAAAATGACTGGTTTTGCAGTTTCAATTCAAAATTCCTACTGCATGTAACATATTCTTTCCGAAATGATATCATGACTTTTGTAGCCATAACTAAAGAATCAGTTTTATGAACTTTATATTATTTTATATGTATTCGTAACAAATATATTTTTTGTTATTGACACTTATACCAGTACCAGTCAAAATGACTGGTGCATGTTTCTATGTGATAAAATGACATTGTGGCTTCTACAACAATTGATAAGTACTGCAACGTTTTTTCGTGACAGAATATATGATTCCGGGAAAATCATGATTCTGATGCAGTAACGCTAGCGGCCCTTGGAATTATATATTTGCTCAGGGTTTTAGGCCGCACATAAGGTTCTCCTTGGGTCCCGGACACTTGGCTGTCTGTAAGTGCGAAAATTGTGACCGATGAACTACAAACAATTAAGCTTTTGATTAATTGATAATGTCTATAAATCTATTTTTGTATTAGAATTAATATTATTCAACTTTTTTTGTCATTTCTTAAAAGTAAATAAAGACTGGAAACACCACTAAGCACTTTTTCTAAAGACTAGTCATTCTGACTGGTCTTGGTAGAAATAGATATACTTAAATAGCCGCTAAATCTAGTGTTAACAAAAACAAACGGTGACAAGCCTATACCGTAGCCAAATTGCAAGAGTCACGTACCGAGTTCAAGACACAATAGCGATGGCCCTGTCATAAAACATCGCCCGAAGCTAGCCGCTACACATGTTAACCCCTTGTCCTAAAACATCGTGTTGGACTCGTGTGAAGATTTCCAACAGAATCTAATAAAAATATATGTTGTCATTTTTCTTTAAATCAAATTTTATTATGTTGCTGTCGGTTTATAGCGACTGGAGATTACATAGACATGCAATGAATGCATATAAACTTCAGTCTTCTAAGGAATTGTGAATTACGGCAACCATAAAATAAACCGTAGTGGATGGGGTTCCAGCAGTCCCCTACGAAACACATACGCGGACGCACGTGCCGCATTCGAAGGCGGTTGTGAAACGAGAAGTTTGTAATATCTGACCCGGTGGAATGGTATGGTCTCGTAATTCTGGTGGCGGATTACGTATCGCAGCCACACTATCCCGTCCTCTTTCATTTCGTGCAGGTAATTTTTGCGAACGCCTGGCTAGAGGATGGCGGGGGAACAAGAAGGAAGGAAAGAGAGCTAAAAAGGCTCGAGCCAGCATGTGGCCATGGTGCTCATAAATTTCAGGGCTGCCAGCGATGGGCACGTTTTTACGAGCACAGGAGTGTCGGATAAACGTGGCTCCTAATGTGGGCCTAAACCGAATTATGCGAATTAGAGGCCGGCCATGGGCAGATAATGGCCCCCCTCGGAAACCGAGCAATCCCCTACCACACCTTCTCGTCTTCCCGCAGCTTTTACAAAGAAGATTAAATGTTATTAATGACTGCGACACCGGAGCGTGTGCAACACTTTGTTGCCCCCCACCACGTTGCTACGACATCATCGTTTACGCATTAATTAAACCGTAACATTTCACTTTCCTTTCCTTTATCGTTACTCACATGGTTTTTATGCGTCAGTTGAATTTATTCTTTTATTAGCTGTAACTTCACAGCAATTAGAATATATTATCCTATTTAACACGATGACATTCAAAGTACGTTCTTCAGAAATTTCATAACGTCGACGCAGTTTGGTTAAGGAAACTGAAACTGAAAAATCCAAATCGATCAAGGTAATTAGATCTTTAATTCTTCTGCATGCTGCAAACCTTAATAGAATTCAATGTGTTCGAATAACTTGTTAAATAGACTATGGAATCTATGCGTTTACGGTAAAAATGAATATGTTAAATACAAAACTGAAAATACGTTAAAAAAAATTTAAGAATATCAATATATTGTCCTCGATTTATCCAGATTGTTAAAGAAGAAAAAAGAAGATTTATGTGGTTACAGTTTCTTGCAATTTGTGCCAACAATTTTTATTTTGCACAATGATACGGAGTCTACTTACAGTATTTTCGCGGAGTGTAAGCGGCGTCAATCAATTAGCGACAGAAATACAAAATAACAATCTGTGAAATGTTTTCAAAAACAGTTGTAAATTAATATATATATTTAAATAAATGTCAGTTATCAATAAATCTTAAAGAAATTTTTCAAAAAACATTAATTTTTAATTATGATTAATATATCTTTGGTTACTAGTAACCAATATAAGTCACCGAAACTTTTATTCAGTTACTAGTAATCAATATAATAAACCGGAATTTTTTCGGTTATCAGTAACCATTATCGCTGATCGCAATTTTATATTGAATACCAATAACCATTATTCACGAGAACAAAGTTTTTTGTTTACCGCATAATCAATATCGTTGGCAAAAATGTGATCTAGTTACATTCGACTACTGTTAATAATTTTAAGCAAGACGTGTGGAAATATATGAAATGAAGCGATACTAGGAGATATTGAAGAACAGTACTTTTATTACTACGTAATTATATTTTCTACGTTTGTACATTTATATTTACTTATAAATATACAGGATGTCCCGCGACTCGTGGTCAACTGATTAGGAGGTGAATCTACATGTAAAAATGAGTCGAAGAGAAGGAATCAAATTTTTTCATTTGAAGCTTCATTTTTGAGAAAATCGAGTCTTAAAGATTGGTCGGGTTCGCGTGCATTAATCTATGCACAGAGTAGAATTGGTTGGTCATGATCAGACGCTTCAAACTATCAGAATTTTCAGAAATCAAGTTTTATTATTAAATCAGTATCATATCACCTATACATCAAGCTGCAAGGCTGTACACGATAAGTGCAATAAAATCATCCCCACTCCTGCAGGGTATACCTCTCGACTCGGTCAAGAAATGTAACATAACACGGGTCAAGGTATATCGGTGCGCAAATACTAATGCAACGACAAAACTTTTTTGTGTTTTATTATTCTTTCATGAAACTTTTACCAACACATTCGCGACATATTTCTGATTAAAACGATGTCAAACACAATATAATTTAGATCATATTTACATGTTTCACTGGCGATAATATGTTTCGAGCGCAAGTAAGACAGTGAATGAAAAAGAAAGAGAGACTATTCAAGTAGTCGGCAAACATCAAAAGCATCGATTGCTGAAACAATGAAAGCAATTGTCTTTTATAAGAAGCTTTTAACGAAATATTTGTGACTCATCATTTTAATAAAAAAAATGTGAAAAATCGAGTTTAAAGATTCGTCGGCTTCAAATGAAAAAATTTTATTCTTTCTTTTCGACTAATTTTTACATGTAGAATCACCTCCTAATCGGTTGGCCATGAGTCGCGGGACACCTTGTATATTCTATATTTAAGTTAACAAATATAAATTTTCCCAAATTTAATGAAGATAATTTGCACTTTTCTCATTCAATAATAATCTAAGGACTGAAAATATATTTTACACAGTGACTTGAATGACAGGTAAATACCACATACTGTTTTCCAGAAGGTCATCGATGCTGAACTGATGCTGATAAGCTTTTCTTTGTAATTTGCAATTTCGCTTTACACTGACTAGAGTCCTTCCGATTCATCATCGGACGTAGAACCTACTTCCATTTAATAGACCCCCTTAAAAGAGATAAAGAAGTTACTATACAGATTGTACGTAGAAGCAGTATCTAGATTTATTTCATTAATCAGTTAGCTGTTTTTGACGAGTATACACGTCATGAAAAAATGGCACAGTTTTTTTGTTATGACGAATATACTCATCATGCGTAAAAAGTAGCTACAATTTGCTGTTTACATTGCAATTTTAGTGAAAACTAAAATATATTTTTAAATTCCACGATATTTTGAATATTTGGAGACCAAGTCGAAATAAAACGCACAAATACGAAAATATAAATAATTATTATGCAAAAACTGTATACAGTGTGCACAAAGTAGTTCGGTTACTTTTTGCGACACATTTTAGGCATACACTTATCAAAGAGCTCGCAACAGCTAACTGGTTAATTGTTCTTTCATTTTTAAAATTAACACTAACCGTACCGAGCACAAAATGTGACCGGTATACGTTTTTTAATAAAAATTACAAGACTGAATTTATTTAGATTTCTCGCAATTTTTATAACAACATGTGCTTGAATGAAGAAATTTATTTAATAATTTCTGATGGAAGCATCTTTGTAATTTTAATAATTACATTAAATAAAATATATGAAACCGGTCATTTGACCGGTCATGGTACGGTTAGTGTTAAAAGACAAAAAACTTTGTCTTCGTGAATAATGATTATCCGCAACCAAAAAAAATTCCCATCATTTGTGATGATTACTGATAACCAAAAAATTCATCGGTCATCGGTCACGGTTATTGGTAACCAAAAAAATGTTTGAAAGATTAGAAAGCACTATAAGGCACGAAATGACATTCGAAATGTCAGCTATCAAGATATACAATGATTATGCGATCTAGAATAAGATTAAGTAATAATAAATGGAAGCAATGCTATTTTTACACGAAAAACGACATTACTTTCCGAACAATCCAATATTAACTCTTATACCATAACTTTTAGATAATGTTTTATCACAATTATGATGTCCGATTAGTAGACTGTGGACTTTATGCATCTATGGCACAAGTGTGTAGGTACAACTTAAAATAGTAGAGAAATTTTAATAATTGAAAAATAGCAATATACTATTTTCAACTCGTTAAAATTATTTAAGGAAAAATTAAATGTCTGTCTGGCTCCTGTCTGCTGTAATGGATACAAACAATTTTTATTTTGCATAAAGATCCGCAGTCTACTGATTAGCGAGTCCCGAAAGCGTAAATCTCGATTAACATCGCGGCGACTCGTTCGTCTTCCGGCACCAGTGTCGATTCAATAAACAACTCGAGCGACGAAAGCTTCCCAACGTAAACATTAGAAATATGGTCATGGAAATGCCCGGCAACAGAGTCCACGTAGCGTGTATCGCGACAGGAGTCCTCGTGTAACACGACGTATCAAGTTTGCGGAGTTTACTCGTGTACCGATATACGTGGAACTCAGACTGCTTCCCAGTTCCTGAGAGCAATTACTCCTGTCTACCATAATTACGCGACGTTGCACCGGCGTTACAAGGTACTCGAACGTCGCTAGATAAGGTCAGGACACGTCTTTCCCCCCTCATCGTCCCCAATCCTCTCTGTCCGCCGCTCTGTTTCATACTCGTCCTTTTATAGACATGAGTGTTATACCCGATGGTATCCCGATCAATATACTGTCGACATAAATCGATAGTAAATACGGAACTTGTTACAGAGCGCTGCCCTTTAACAAAATAGTACATCTGTGATGAAAAGACCAAGGACTTCATGCATTTCTGACAAAAACTAGCAGGTGCAATTGAAAGCAGCAGAGAGATTAAAAGGATTGAAGAGTATCGATGTATTAATTTTAGCTGATAAACCGGACATTATGTCGGTGGAAATAAAAAAATTTTAAATTATCAGCTACAAGCAAATATTTTCATTCCGACTATTTATGAACTTTGTCCACTAAATATTTCAAGCAGCAGACAGATTAAAATAATTGAAAAATATCAATATATTGATTTTAGTTGATTCAAATCATTAAAGGAAGAAATGAATTGCAATTTAGTTTCCTGTTTCTTGCAATTAATGCAAACAACTTTTATTTTGCATAAAGATCCGCAATCTAATAATAACTGTACCATACAGTCGGTTAGGTACAATTGCATTGTATGTTGGGTGGAAAACAGTTTAAATAGCATTTGAATTTACCGCCTATTATCGACCCTAGGTCCATGAATCACTTGGTTCTGATTGGTCTATTTCGAATGTGTCGTTCCTATGCATGTTATGTTTACATAGGTTTACAACCTTCAAAAGTTCCAGTTCAGTTTCTGCCGGCATGTAGCCAACATGCTTTCTCGATAAATTCCACTTATTAATTTTCCGCTATAGCAAGTGAGAAAAAGTTCGTTTTCTCTCCTGAAATCAACATACCTTGTGTTACACTAAATACGTTATTACAATTAAATTATGTTACAGACGCAAAAAAAAATCCCATCTCTTGAGAAAGACCCACATCTGGGTCGAAACGTTGAGTTTCCATAGAGGTTTCTAATTTTCAAGATTGCTAATTTGTATCAATGATCGAACCTGTGCGCCGAAATTCGAAACACAATTAATCAAAAATTTCGATCGATAAACACATTTAATTTATCGAATAACAACATTGCACATGATCATCTTTCGCGAGATCAATGAATCCTTTGTGGATCACCGCTGAAATTTCTATTCTGAACCAGTGATGCCAGAAACAACCAGAACTGGTTGTCTTTTCCTCTCCTACTTTTCCCCTTCCACTATCCCATGCCACTACATGAGCATACTCCAACGTCCCCCACTAACCCGTAGACTGGTCACGTGACGTGCCGCGTAACGTATCACATATTACTCTGGTCATCAGAGAGGTGGTAAACTGTATTCCCCTCGATTTAACCGATCTGGCATCATTGTTCTGAACACAGTCCCATATCGAACACAGAGTAAATAATTTAAAGATGGTTTAATTAACGGTGGTAATATACAGTTTGGTCCTTACGTATCATTCAGCACATTGTAGGAAGGTTCATAATATCTTGCTTGTTCGCACTGTAGTCCTAAAATCGCTAATAATTATCGACTCACAGGATCAGACATTTCAATGTAGCATGTATCGTAGAGAAACATAAACAAACCTTGTTTGGTCGTAACCGGAGACTAATAATCCAGGTTTATTCCACAAACGTGTTCCGAATCTGTGACCAAAGTTTTTTAAGACGCGATTATACGGTAAAGACTGCTCCGAACGTGATTACTCTGTATTTTAGCTTCTAATACCTAATACTACTTCCAATATGGCGTTGGTCACATTAAATTGCCTTCCAACGAAAACTACGAAGGCATTGATGCCGTTTCATGACTGTTGATCGGTGGTCGAAAGTTGTAAAGGGACTCGAATTGTTATAGAACACGAAAAGATGGAAATTCGCATAAAAAACTAAATGGTAAGTATAGAGTACAATTTTTTCGTTAGACAGTTGCAAAGAAAGTCCTTTCATCACTTATGGTTTCTACTTATTATAAATACTGTTTACCATACATTGATAGAAAATTTGTTTGCCGTACATTATTTTCCCATTTTTTTAATACAATTTTACAAGTCAACATCTTGTTTTGATGAAAAGTTACAGCATTTGATAGGTTTCGCAAAATGCAAAGTTTTTTTCTCACCTCTTTTCGAACTTGAAGCCAAGCAAAAAAGTAATTACACGAAGACGATGTCAAACAGCATGAAACATAGCAGTCCTGTGACTGCAAATCGATCTCGTCTAGTTCCATAAGTATTTTGAGTAAGGTCCTTTCCAACACCAATTTATTAAAAAATGAATCTTCGTGAATATTTCTTCATGTGGGATGCAGACATTTTCAAACTACGATCACAAGTTGAACTGATGGATGTACCAGTTCCAAGATACCGTGCATAATTCCGTGTACAAGTAGAAACGATCACTAATTGGCAAACCAGTCAGTAAAGTTTGAACTTATCGAAGTTGGAATGTTCAAACTCCGACTGTACCAAGTACATATTTCAAAGTATTTTGTTATTACTACCTCGCGGCTATAAGGAAGGCTGCGTGTGGTTTATTAATTAGGTCAGTTGACTAATTGTCTTTAGTGATATCGTAGAGTAGATGGTGTTTCTATTCATAATATTGAAATATATGGATTACTAGGTCGTCATTTATGTGTCACCGTGTCAGGAAAATCGCGTATTATGTCGATAGAAATAAACATTTTAAATGATCGGCGGTAAGCAAATATTTTCATTTATAATTTTCATGAATTTTTGTCCGCTAAATATTGTTTGACATGTTCTTATTAGTTTTTTTTAAATATTCATTTATTGAGATAACACCAAACAGAACACAATTTCTATCATATTTACTTGTTTAATCCATTATATGCTAGAACCCTGATTATCTGTACTAATAAGTGTTCAGATAATAGAATAGGAATTTAGCTACAACACTAAGATTAAATATTTACTGATTTGCAGATTAAACTGTATTATGTATGGATCGCTTTGAATTAAACTGTTTACTGAAACATTTATTCAGATAATGTAGAATTCATATATCATTGGTATACTGACGAGCAAATATGCTCCAACCTATGTTATGTTTGTTCTCATTTTAATCAGGAAAATACCACAAATACGTTGCTAAAAGTTTCATAAAAAAATAATTGGAAAAAAACAAGATTTATTATTAAATCAATATCATATCACCTATACATCAAGCTGCAAGGCTGTACACGATAAGTGCAATGAAATCATCCCCACTACTGCAGGGTATACCTCTCGACTCGGTCAAGAAAAGTAACATAATACGGGTCAAGGTATATCGGTGCGTCAATACTAATGCAACGACAAAACTTATTTGTGTTTTATTATTCTTTCATGAAACTTTTACCAACACATTCGTGACATATTTCTGATTCAAATGATGCTAAACATGATATAATTTAGATCATATTTACATGTTTAACTGGCAATAACGTGTTTCGAGCGCAAGTAAGACAGCGAATGAAAAAGAAAGAGAGACTAGAAGTCAAATGGTCGGCCAACATCAAAAGCATCGATCGATGAAACAATAAAAGCAATTGTCTTTTATATGAAACTTCTAACGAAATATTTGTGACTCATCATGTTAATTAGAATTTGTTACCAACGTGTTGGTAAAAGTTTCATGAAAAAAATTGTAAACAAAAAAGGTTTGTCATTGGATTAGTATTGTCTCACCGAGGTGCCGCTTGTTTTGGTCACTCTCCTCGACGCTGGCGGCAAAAGTTAAAGGATTGTCGAGGAATTGTGTCTATACGCGATGAGTGCAATGTTTTGGGCCCGAGATCGTTGCATTCATCGCGACAACATTGTACAATGAAACTTATAGTAAGTTTTGCTCGATGGAGGAGATACTGAGAGTAAAACGAAACGAGAAGAGAATTCAACGGTACGGCGCGGCGTAGCCGCGGAAAAGAAAATACCGGTAGAAGTATAGAAAGTAATAAGAAGAGACGGAGCTGAAAAGGGAGACAAACAAGAAAGAGAACAAGTCGTGGCAGAGAAGGGCGGGTAGAAGGACACGGCGGAGGAGGTCGACACGTGATGCTGGATGCTGGATGGGGACGAGAGCCAAGTGGAATGCAAGAATGCATCCGGCACACCTGCTTCGGGGCATCGGCTCAAACCGATCGTGAGACAGTCTGGACCACGATCATGCGAACCTGAAGAATCCTTCGCTGGTGTGTGAGTGACGCTTGCATGACCGTGTCATCTGATGTAAGGACACTATGTAACGACTAGAAGAAGATTATGTACCGAATGATACTAACAACGAAACGGCAACCTACAAAAGTCCCAAGATGTACCATCAACTTACAACTTTACTCGACGGCAATTTTCTATACATACTCTTTTTAAAACCAAAGATCAACATTTGAGAATTTGTCAATACTTCTTCATAATTCAACAAATATTTAGAGCATAATGTAATAACGTCTTTTGGAATTATTATTTAAAAGAAATCTGTGAAATTATTAAGGATAAAGAAGCTCCGATCATTGTAGCCACCAAGAAAAATGTATGGCAAGGTATTAATGTACTTTTTAATGACTGAGCTGTATGTAAAGAAGGTCAATTCTTACCTTGCCATACATTTTTCTTGGTGGCTACAATGATCGGAGCTTCTTTATCCTTAATAATTTCACAGAGGGGAGAAGGAAATTGATATTTATCGTATGCCTACATTTGCTTTAATGCTTAAATATTGATCACAAACGACTGGAATTTGATTTCGTCCTAAAATGATGGCATAACATTCATGTTTAGTAGATTTTGTTTCAACTCTGCATCACTGGACTGCGGATTGATATCATAGGAATAGAATTGTAATTTCATACAGTGGAAAAATTAAATGAATTTAAGAATATCAATACATCTCTTACGACTTAATAAAACTACTGAAGATAGAAATAAATTCCTGCTTGGTTCCTACGCCTTGCAATCAATGAAAACAATTTTTATTTTGCATAAAGATCCGCAGTCTATTCATTACGTCTGACAATCCATACGATGCTTATTTCATGAATGTAAAGTAATTTTAATCGAAGGAACTATTAGGCTGTATATGTAGCGTCTTTGCACCGGCAGACTTACCATTGATAATAAATCATCTCAGATCGACGGTGAAGTGGAACTTGATAAGTCTGACAATTTAGATCTTTATCAGAAGCAAGTTTCCGTTCGCGAGCCGGTGTACTTCACGCTAATATTGTGGAGAACAAACAGATCTACTCGATGTCGGGAAACAATTTCATCGTACAAAGATGTCCAAGAACCTTAATACAATATTCAGTTCATATTTCCGATGTTCCAATTAGTTCAAGCTTAAACAGTAAAATTATTCGAGGCAATCCTTGCTGTGTCTTTCTTTAATGAAAACAGTATTATCTCGTAACCTACACTTCCAAATTTTGCTAAAGTAACTTAAAAGATTGATTATACTACATCCGTCCATCAGGAGATGGCAGTGATTTTCGACAGTGGGGAGCAGGGGGACTGCGTGACCCCACTCTAGACGCTAGGCTGCGGACCCCACTCTTACGCTTATGTTCTGGTGGGAACGGTCGCCATAGGCGCTCAGAGTCAGTGATGGCAGAAATGTCAGTTTTTCGCGCATGCGTATTCGCGCGTGGCATCAGTACTGTACCAATTTCAAATTTTTGAAAATTTTCATTCAACACTCACATATTTCCTTTACCTAAAAAAGTTCGGATTATACAGTATAACACAATATAAAATTTCGTTTTATTTGGCAGAATCTATAAAGAATACCAACATTTGTTGCAAGACTAAAGAAAACTGCCAAGAACCTTTCCAGTATCCAAAATAACAAAAATATATTTTCTAATTATATAAATAAACAGTAAATAAAAAATAACGTCCGTTATCTTTAAGTTCGTCTATGGTAGTGGTGCTAGGTCCCGGCACGTCACCTAGACGTTTCTCTTTTTTGCGCGTATACGCAGTACGCATGCGCGAAAAGCTGACATTTCTGGCATCACTGCTCAGAGTCACCACATCTGTCTGTTCCAGTCACACTAATATGCGCGTTTTAGTTTTTGTCGCGCGATTCGGCCAATAGCGGTAGACGTGTAGCGCGTAGAAGGGAGATCACGTGGTACCTACAAGTTTCTCACTGCCATCTCCTGATGGACGGACGGTATGGACAGAAAACATTACTTGTTTAGCTATAACCAAAGTATGAATTTAATTACTTTATTAGATCTATCAAACGATTTCATCATTTTGATAAAACTTTCAGATTATGTATAATTGACACTGATCTACAAAACGTATTTTTTAAAGTTTCAATATAGGTCCACATAAAAAAACTTGTGAAATACAACTTTTAGCATTTTCTTTGCAAATTTTTTCAAAACTTTTTCTTACATGTCATGTAGTGAACTAGTTCCGACTTCTCAAAAAATCCAAGTTGTAGGGTCCAATATTAAACAAGTGATCGTCTTTTTAAGAATGTCCGAGTATCATTGTGAGTCACTGTATGTATGAATTTAATTACTTTATCAGATCTACTAGAAAGTTTTCTTCAAACTGCACTACTTGAAATGACAATTTAAGTACAGGAAGAATTGAAGTGAAAGAAAAGCACGTAAGATATTGTGTGCTTTACGAGTACCAAGAAGAGGTCACTGCAGATGTTGCGGCACAAAATTTCTGCTATGTTTTTAAGAAGATATGTCAGAATGCAGTCGTGGGTGGTAGGTCGAAGAATTTAAAAACAACGAAATTAAATGTTGGATAGTGATCATTGAAAGATTATTTCATACAAAATATTTCATCTACATATTTCTCTTATTCATGACCTTATGTAACCTGGAAAGTCATTGTGCTACATATGAGTCAATTTGTCTCGATCCACGCTTTCATATGAAATTAAAAAACATATAGTATTCCATTTCAAAATTAAAGGTCACCTTCGTTTCTCGAAAAATAAAACTACAGAACATAGGTCATCGCGTTGCCAGTAAAATAACTCTGAGTTCTTCGCCTTCCACCTTTTTATAAATTATTGAAACTTACTGTTTACGAGTTAAACGCTGGTCCAAGTTACCGCGAACTTCCTGTATTCCGAAAAATTACTATGTTTCAAAAACGCATAAACATCGATAAATGATCTTCCAAGATAAATATTTCCCACATCTTTATGAAGAAGACTACCCAGGTGGATTATTTACGTATCTTCTAACATAAGCCGTATAATTTCAGACGTACCTAAGACAAGGCGCATAATTTCGTTCAAGTAGCTGCTACCTTTTTTCACCTATACATAGAAATTGCATGATAAAAAGGAGTAAAACTTCAGCTACCTGAACCTTAATTTAAGTTCGCTGGAATAAGATCTAAAAGGCATAAAAATGTTTCTTGATACGAGCATTAAACTTGCCCACGCACTTTGATACATAATCAAACGCGACGGCGGACTCGATATTAACGCTATACGTTTACATTATACTTAAACGACGTAGTTTCGTGCTCGTACCAGCAGATTATAACGGTCGTGAGTTTTCTCCGGCGCGCCGCGCCGTTGCTCTTCCGCGGTCGATCCGTACGAAAGATAACCGCAAAGCTTTCGTAATAGTTTACACGCGCGTATAATTAGTAATTGGTTCCAGCCTCTGGGCATGAATTATCGATGTTACAACAGATACGTATCATCAATTTTATGTTACAAGAGATCCTTCTCCAGCCGTTAGCCACCGACGCGACGTCCACCCCGTTTGAGGATGCTACATTGTTAGAGACTCTAACGTTTCTCGGCGCGTCTAATTACACCTGTTCTATGTAAATCAAGAAAATAGAAGGACTACTAACTAAAGCCATTGTGGCCGCGATACATTTTCTAAGGACCGCTACACACATCCGTTGTTTTAACGTGCGGCGACCGTGCGGTACCGCAATTGCGGTCTGAAATACTATGAATTCAATTAAGATTGCATTTTTGTTTGAATCGTAATTCCGGCGTTACACATCCGTCTTGCGTTCAATATTTGCCGCAGTTCCCCAAAGGAACACGCACGGTCGCCGCAATCCCATATACGATCGTCATTACATTATCGCATATCAGTTGACGTGCACGTCCGTTATTCTGTCGCACAATGGACGACATAAACGGTGATACATTTTTAGACACTGAGCTTTTTATCGATGAGATTAAAAAATATCCTGAAATGTGGAATGTCATATTTATAGCACGTCTCATCCATGTATCTTATGATGCGATTCTCTCTGTTATTCTATCTATCAGCTCATCAAATGAGTGAGCACTCATTCGAAAATAATTAAAGAATTTTTCAAGATTTTCTCTTAAATCAGCAAAGGATATAGCACATCTGCCTCGTGTAAATCTCGAATCGATAAAAGGATGCACCCAATACGGTCTTCTTTGTTTGCAACAATAGTATTCATATACAAAATAGGCAAATACTCTACGCTTTTTTGGGACACCTCCATCTACGATAGTAGTAGAAAACGCAGCGAAAATCGCAGTCGCCGCACGTTAAACAAATGCAAGTGGACGCGTTTCAACTGAACCGCAATTCCGTAGCCGCGCGGTCGCCGCACGGTCGCCGCACGGTTGCCGCACGTTAGAAAAACAGGATAAGTGCGAACGATGCGACCAAATTGTCAAATCTAATGGCCGCTACCAGCGAATACTTATGGCAGAGCTTGGAGCACGTAAACCTGAAATTAATTTAACATAATCGGACTAGACATAACATTTAAAGATCGACTGGTTATTTTTTTGAGAAACGAGACGAGAAATTGTGTTCGCTGGATGCGTCTGCTTATCGTATGTTACTCCTACTTATTTCCGATCATGAATACAAACTATTCGCTTAATATCACTATTTACTTCGGCAACAGTTTCTATAGTGACAATATTTTATTCAATGCAGCGTACTCTCTCTATGAAATAAAAGTAATATTTAACAAAAAGGATTTATGAATTTCCTGGATAATTTTCCATACGTTGTGAAATAACAGACGTCAAATCAATTTGAGTTTGTTTAATCATACATTATACTACTGTTGAAAAATTCCTGAATACTTATAGTAGTAGTAGTATCTTTATTTCTTGTTCCTTTCACGGGTTACAAGGAGATCCCGTTTCCTTTACAATTTATCTTATCTTATTTTATGACTCTTACATCTAAAACTATCTAAACTATATACATATAAATTTTTTTTTTCTCTTCGCACTCATTTTCTCATTTCTCATCCCTCTCTCTCTCATTCATACTTTCCGTCTTGTCTTTCCTTTCTCTCCCTGTCTAATTTTTTCATCCACTCCTCTCCCCTCCCATCCTCCTGAATACTTATATGTACGTTAATATTACAGAAATGTGTTTCAAAGGACTGATTACACGTGACAGAATAAACTGTAAATATTGGATAAAATTATTCATATAAAGTTTCTTTTTGTTAAAAGCAAGTTGAAACAACAAGTTTTTCGCAAAACCTATTTTGATGAATTCTATTCTACGTATGTTTTCGATTTCTTTTTTCACGTCCTATGAACAATGAGACAGTGTGGTCTTTTCATTATGTATTGTTCAACATTTATTAGCAGATGGCGTTAATAAAATTGCTATAGCGATAATTACGCTGAGAGGGTACTTTTTCTATTGTTTATTTGTTATCGTTCTACATTACAGTGTATTTAAGATTTTTATTCACGATCAGAGTTAAATATTCTGTTTGATAAATGGTAGAAATATGTTTAAATTATATAATGGTGCGGATTTATTTAATATGCTTTTCTGTACTATGATAACACGCTACTCAATTAACATAGTTATATTATTACAGCATTAACACGCTATTTACCTACACTTGCCAAGTGTTCGGATATTTATAGACGGTAATGGAAGTGACGTTAGTAGCGAACGTGTAAATTACAAGGTAAAAACGCGCGAAGTAGATACAGCATCTCACATACATATTCGGACACTCTTAAAAAGACAATAACTTTTTTACTATTGGATCCTACTACTCGGATTATTTTGAAAAGTTAGAACAATTAGTTTACTACACGACGTGAAAAAAATTGCAATTGATATTTATATTGTAATTGCAGTGGAAATACAAAAAGCTGTATTTTACAACTTTTTTATGTGGGCCTATATTGAAAATTTAAAAACTAGGTTTTGTAGATCTGTGTTAATTATACGTATTCTAAAAATTTCATGATTGCCAGTCGTTTTTTTTTCGCATCAACCGATTTTGATGAAATTTTTAGAATATGTATAACTGACTACATAACAAATCTACAAAACCTATTTCTTAAAATTTAAATATAAAGTTAAATATATATTTTTAAATATAAATAACTTCAATAATGTCATTAGTATAAAGCAACTCTTGATAATAACTTGTAGAGTTCAGTAGATATATTACGTCGTGTCATAAGTTCATGCCGCAGATATGTTTATAATCTTCGCAGTGTTTTTCTATTTTAACGAAAAACCACAGAAATTGTATGTTGACGTTATAAGGTGGTTACATTTTTCGAACGAGAAGGTGATTACATTTTTCGTTAACTTTAAGGGTGTGTTTAAAATATTGATGTGAATAGTAGAACAATAAATGTCACGAACTAAAAGTATCAACACTAAACCTACAGAATCTCAAAAGTAACTGTATTGCCTTATAAAAATTACAAGATTGAACTTCTTTAGACTTTGTGCGACTCTGATTGTAATACGTCATCTACTAAAGATATTTATTCAACTATTTATTATGAAAACATCTCATAATTTCAATAATTGTAGAATAAAAAATCGGGTTTAGTGTTAACAACACAATTTTCCACTGTACCACCACTGTCACCACGCCTTATCAGGTGTTATCTCTATCTGTGATCTACTAACACGAGTTTACCTTTCGAAACGACCGCTTTGGAAGATCGTCGAACTTCTCCAACCTGATTATAAAAGACTTCATGTATCTACTTTCGAATTGCCGGCGTTTTCCATACTTGGTCGCAGAAACCACAGAAACATCGCGATCGTGTGCATTGAAATCGGCAGAAATCTACTATAAGTGGGTCATTCGACCGAAAAATCGCGCACGTATCGCAGGGCCCACCGCAATTTTAAATAGACGTCCCTTGTTAAGATTATACGAATTTAATTTAGTCAAGGTTCGCGATACGGACGTGACTTCTTTACTATTTTTTAGAGAAATCCTTTCCTTAATGTGTTTAGATCTCTATTACTTCATGTCGGTGCCAGAAAGGTAGACTCAGACTTCTTCCTAAGCTTCACTAGCAGTGATGTATTATAAACCTTGCAGGTCAATCACGAGCTCCACTTGTCCTTCTTGAGGTTTTCCCATAAACTGCACACCATGAAAACGCCCTCCAAAATTGCCAACGGCAATTTTCTCTCCTACTCATCAATTCGCCGAAAGTCACATTTCTTCGAAAAGAATTGTTGGTCGAGGAAATAATGTTCACAACTTAGAAGAAGGCAGAATTATCCCCTTACTGTATTGTAACAAATCAGACTCGTGATGAGGGTTTTAAACAAACTTTAAAAAAATATGAGTATTATGCTTTTCTTTTTAGACGAAATAAAATCTTATTCTTCTGTAGTCAATATTTAAGCATTGAAGTAAATATCAGCCGTCTATTTTGAAATTGACCTACGTTCATTTATACTTAAATTGAGATATTTAAGAGTTTGCGTTTCAATCAAATAAAAAATATACGTATAGGATACAATGTGTCATACTGCTTAAGTATGAGTGTAACTAAAAGTGTATCTAAAAGAGTTAAATTTGCAATTCCTATTAAAATAATAACAATTATTAAGTGAATGATATGTGTGTTCTTACCAAAAATGGAGTTAATCCACGTTCAAAGTTAACAACCAGATTCGTTATAAAATTTGAAAGAGCCCAAGTCCATTCGACATAAATTAAAATGCTTCAAATTGAAAAAACTATACTCAATTTATTTTATATTTCTTTACAACACTTCAGAAACACAATTTATGCAATTCGGAAAATATTCTAACTACATAAATTACATAACAATTTATTGCTCATCTACATTTTGTGTATGCGGGAGGGATGTCATGGTGCACCGGTGGTATATATCGTAGTAAATCAAGTAAGTCCATCATGTCCTCGTGTTTCGCTGTTGTAATTCGTCTTATATTTTTATAAAGTGATGTCAATACAATATTTTCGAACTTTCTTGTTGAAATCATTAGTTACGAATTCGTGTTCACTATCTGATTTAAATGGTCTTGTTGTTTTATTGTTCCCCACGAGTGTAATAATTTCTATAATTTAATATTTTAAGTTTTATATTCAATTGTAAGTGTGTATTGCGTGAATTGTTTTTTCACTGCATTAATTAACCGTACTGATTATTCAAGTAAAGCAACTGTCATAAAACTGAGGTTAACTTGTTAAATACTAATTGATTAAAATTACCTTCATCACTGCCTTCGGACATTTGAAAATCCGCACTTTCGGACATTATCAATAATTGCTAACTGCGAAAACTTATGTGTCCAAAATTATTGTGAATACTCTGAATATACTTAACAACAAATGTTTTTTATGACAGTTAACTTCAAGTTGTACACGTTACTACGGTCAACAGAAAATAATTGACAAATGGACTAAGGCCATTTTCAAAATAAACGGCTCATATAGTCAGGTAAAAAGTATAAATTTGCTGTTTTCTGCTGTGACATTTTTGACGATAATCACTGTCGACGTAAAGAAAATGATACGGCAAAGGGACGAAACAATCTTCGACTAGAAAACGTCGAATTTGAAAATACTCCTCGCAAATCATTATCTTGTATTTAATAAATTATTACGAGGTAAACCAAGCAGTTGCTCTGCCATCCACTTCTCAGTTCCTGTTATATTTAAAAAATTTGATTTTATTGTTTCTAATTTTGAGATTGCTGAATCGGCGGTCAACGTGTTAAGGAAATCATTTTTCGAATCTTGATAATTATTTTCAAATTTAACATTTACACCGGTGTGCCCAAATATTGAACACTTGCTACAGATTGTGAACCGTGAGACATGTGATAAATACATTTTTATATTTATCATATACGATCATTACTTATCACTAGTATCGTAGAACTCAAGGTACGTGCAATATTTTAGGACACGGAGGTAATTTCAATTTGTAGACAGATGATGTTTGGACAACGTTAGTATTTTAGGGTCGTTTTTTGGAGAGAAGTGCAGCGGTCTTTTTAGAGCTTGCGTCACGCAAGTTTCATGACGTAGACGTTATACAAGCAGAAAGCTGCTCTAATTTTCGTTGCTCTCCGCATATCTCGATCTAAGTTTGTCGACTGCTCAAGAATTTTGTTGGGAAATTCTTCGATCTTGGCGCGATGATCTTGTAAAATTCCTTTGTAATCATGTTCAACATCTTGTCACACATAATTTAAATTTTTATAATAGAAAAAAAATTGAATCAATGAAACAATTTTTCCAGAACATTATTATTTGTGTGGTTATTAAAACGGTATTATAAAAACTGAAAGGGCACGTGATTTTACATTAATTTGAACTGAAGGAACGATTACTATTTTAATTCTCTTACATTTAATTTACTAGTTACAGTATTTTAATATTGACTCAATTTTGCACCTGTCTAAAATACTAACCAAGTAATGTATTTAATATTTTATTTGTGTTGGCTGAACATTGTAATGTAATCGATGTATGCAGTGAAATATAATGAATGTTGTAATGAATGTTTCCTTCGTTACATCTAGTACGTATTTATTGTCAAGTGTTTATATTTATTTTAAGTTGCTGTATTTCCTCAAATATATATTACATTTATATATTGCGCCAATTCTGTCAATTTGAGAACCTTGGACTGCCCTGATAGATGCAAATTGTTTTGTTATATTTGTTACTAGAGTTTTACAATATTCTCGAGATTTTGATCTCCCAATCTACTACTCAGCCTCAATACCAATTTTATTTAATTGTTCCTTCAAAAAATTCCATATTATTCGATTGCATTTAAATCTGGGCTTTGTGTTGGTCAATTTATAATTTTTTATATCTGAGAATTTAATCATTCTTCGCCATTTTTAATTTGTGTTTCGGATCAATCCTGTTGAAATCTAATAGCTTTCTCTTCGTCTGGCATATTTTCAATCGACTCTGTCAATTATGTTTGTAATATTTCTTATGTTTGTAAAATTTTAGTCTCTCCCACGTGCCATTTTTGTAATTTTTTCCTCGTCGAATCCAATATCAACTTCGTTTATTAATTTTCGCTCCATCTGACCACCAAAACTTATTTTGTTAGACTCCATCGTTAGACTCCATCTCTCTTTATTTTACTTAGACTCCATCGTCAATTAAAAAAATAGATATGTATGTATAATCAGAAAAATTTTGATCAGAGAAATATTACAAGTATGATGGTAAAAGTCTCATAAAAGATTAATGAAAAATGAGAAAGTGTCGTCATTGCATTACTGTTGCCTCACCGATGTTATGTACCTGACCTATACATAATGACCATACACCTGTATATGATCCGAATTATATCGTGTTTGGTATCATTTTAATCAGAACAATGTCACAAATCTATTAGCAAACGTCTCATAAAAAAATAAGTAATAATAAAAAAGTTATTCCTTGGTAATACATTGTGAGGACGCGCGAGCCTTTGAACTGTGCCGCCGACTGTGACTCTCCGCGTCTCTTTCTTTTCCATACGCTATCCTTCCTCGCGCCTGAAACTTTAATTGTCTATTACACAAGTAAATATCATCGGAATTATATCACATTTAGTATGATTTTTATTAGAAAAATGCCACAAATATGGTCATCGAAGTCCCATAAAAAAATAATGAAAAATAAAGAAGTTGGAAATTTGGAGTAGTTATGTTTACATTTCTCGGCAACCGAAGCCTCTCGATCTCGGCTGTCCTTCTCTACGTTCGGCAAACCTCAAACAATGATATCCCTCGCGTACAAACGTCCCTGCGTAGACCCGTGTTGTGGACTTTTATCGATGACATACTGTATGTCCATATAGATAGTAAAATGTCATCAAATACTGGAGAATCATCTGGGATGAAAGTTATGACGCGAAAGCAATTATTTAATATTATGCAGAGGTGTAAAGCCAAAAAATTTAATGAAAAACTGGAGTAACTCGAAGATTATTTATTAAACTACAGTTCCTCCAAATAATTCCTTAGCAAGTACTTACTTTACGGATATAGCGAATGATAACATGCAGGATGTGAGAAATACTGCGATTTTCTTGCGCGCGCGCGATGGCCATTTTTTCATAAATCAACTATAAAACACGGAGTCGGACGTAGTCGGAACCAATTTTTCTTGCATCATAATCATAAAACTTCAAATAATACAATGGCACAGAAAGGAACGCCGGGACGAACCCTGAAGTATAACAAAATCATTACCAAAGTCTAAGAAACATAAAAAAGGTGACTGAATCGTTGGTTATCTTTAAATATTAATAACTACAAAAGTGTATATGGTACAATAGTGAATTTCTCTTAAAAGTATACCCTATACTTAGCTAAAAAAACTTCTATAAAACAAAAATCTATTTAATTTATGTAAATAAGGTAAAAATTACTAATAGGTGAATTCGTTGAGAAATGACAGCGTGTTAATAGAATTTCAAACTTCTGACAAATTTCAGTGCTTAATGGATACATGAATGGGAAAACGAATGATAGGAGATTATTCCTCAGATATTCAACTAACTCAAGCAACAAAAATTTTACAATTTATGTAAAATTTTAAAAATTGAGTTTTGGCTGCTGAAATCGGGCAAATACCCCACTGTGCGGCGCGGCAATCTGCCGATTAACATTTGTCAGGATCGTGGAACGGCTCGTTGCGGAGTCTGAACGCGAAGAACGCGTGTCTGCCGAAGGCATCGCGTCCAAGGCGTGCCGATTAAGCGCCACGAATCGCGTGGGCAAAACTATCGGGAAACAATAAAACCGGCGCCTCCGACAGACACTCCTGGAATCCGGCCAGATCTCCTTGCGCTCACTCGCCCGCTCGCTTACTAGCTTACACGCTTACACGCTTACTCGCTTGCTTACTCGTTTGCTCTCTCGGTCCTGCGCCTAACGGTTGCCGGCGCCGATTAGCGCCAACTACTTTTTGCACAAGAGAGAGGAAAGTCGAGGAGCTATTAGAGATTACAACACATCAAATGCTCGTTTCCCTTAGCTCCGGCTGGCAAAAACTCGTCTTCTCGACTTCTCTTAACACGCTGACGAGTTCTGTGTACAGCGATGTCAAAGCTTCCAGGGATTCGATTGTACGCAATTTACAGGTATCTAAAGTCTAGGAAGTTGGGCATCCGACGCGATGCACAATGTGACGCTCAGTGTGACGAGTAATGGACAAAAGTCAAAAACACGAAGTCTAAAATTCATTGGTTGTGGTATCGTAAAATACTAATAAAGAGGGTTAGATTTTAATACTACTCACAATTTTTACTAAATTTTCCTATTTGTTCTCAATAATAAAGCTTCAATGTTTTTTCCCAAATTTCAGCGCATTCATTTAAACTCGTGCCGTTTGTCAAAGGCTTATCTGATTAATTTGATTTTGATAAGTTAAGTTTAACATTATAAAGCTTTCCAAACCGCATTTTTTATGTTAAATGTTTATTAACTTTAAAATTTAAAAAAGGTACCACGAACTACCTCCGTGATTTTTTGTACAGTAATTTGAGGTATATTACATTTCACATTCACGTAAATTCTAGCTGCTGAAGTATGATACAGACATTAGAAGAATTAAATGATACTGGTCTATTATTTTCGACACGTGCAAATTATTAGAATGGGAAATACACTTTTATTTAACTTGTTTTTCCTACAATTGACTTAGACAATTTTTATTTTGCATAAAGATCCGCAGTCTAATGATAACCTTGTCCATATGGATAATGAAATCGATGCAACTTGCTTCTGATGCAGAACTGCATACATTGCAGCATGTATCATCCAACTTAGATATCAATGCATGCGTCGCAACATATTTCAACGTGTACAGGTTGCTTATGTGCAACTAAAATCGATTTTCCTCGCCAATAACTCTTACGAATAACCGATGTAATGTTTGAAAATCGAATAAAAAACAAGTCTCTGATACTGATTTTTCTCAAAATTTTGTGGGATAATTGTCTGTTTTTGGTCTTTGGTTTTTAACAGTATAGTCAGATTTCTACCAGCGCTTTAGTAATCCTTAACAGTCAATAATTTTTTAAAGTATTAATTTACAATTTGTACTTGTATTGGGTTGAACGGAAGATTCATGAGGTTTTATCCCAAATAAATGTTGCTGTGTAGCTCTTAACGAAACTGATATATTCAGTCAATGATATAATTTCAATCAATTTCTACTACTTCCTCTTACTGTTCTACGAGCTCTGTAATATACATCTTCGGAAAATTTTTTTCAGTTTTAATCAGAAATATTCTTTAAGACCAGTTTTGTCTTCTTCATAGTTCTCAAAGCTTTCTCCATTCAGAATACTTTTAACGATCTTTACAGTTGATTGTCCGAGTGTGCTAAATCAGTAAAATAGGAGGGAGGGGGGAGTGGGGGTATTCCATAATTTTGCAGGTTAAGTTTTTTAATTTATTTCAATTCGTAATTCTCATATACGATGGAGCATTGTCCCGATAAAATATATGGACGATCTATCGTCAAGCATTGATTTACTCGTTGCAATTAGTTATAATGAATTTCTGAATTAATAATCTGATTTAGGTCCAAAAAATTCAAAACAGAATTATTCTTATACACAAAGCACAAACTTCTCGTTTAGTACTATAAATGTTAATACTACTTATTAATAGATAATGCAGTAATGATGCGATATAATACGATGCAGTATATTATCTGCAACAATGTAATATAATATGATATTTTACGTATATGATTAAGTGTTATTATTGATTCTTTCTACACTGCACAATTTTCAAGAAATAATAAAGACGTAACTACTCGCAATACAGTCACGTATCACGTTCAAGTTCCACATACACCAGACAAGTCCAGAAGTAGCTCACTTGGAGGCAAATTCGAGGGAGACGCCTACTTCTCCCGCCCGCGCGTCTCGCTCCCCGTGGCGGCAGAAGTCCTCCGAGCTCCTCAGACCAGTGATGGTATATGGTCTCGGTTTTCTCGCGCATGCGCGACGATTTTAACGTCAGTAAAGTACAAAGTTGGGCAAAAATGGGGTACCTTAGTCACCTCGCATAGTTTCGCAAATTTTTTTTCAATTTTCAAATATGAATTGACAAGTAGCTCCTTCTCCAATACTAGTTGCCATTATGAAATCGAATATATTAACATTAACTTACCAAAATTTCGAAGTACGGTCGTCTCGTCGTGTCGTCTTGCACTCTTCTGTCCGGTTTCCCGCCAATAACAGTTCTCCCCTACTTTCCCCACAAACATAACACGTACGGTACGTACCTGCATTTAGTCGCGCATGCGCGAAAAAACCGAGACCATATACCATTACTGCCTCAGACCTGTGCCTACCGTGGGTCCGAGAGTCGCCCCAACGCGCCACACGCATTACATACCACAAGCGGTAGGCACGGTTCTGAGGAGCTCGGAGGACTATGGCCGCGACGGGGAGCGAGACGAGCGAGCGGGAGAAGTAGGCGTCTCCCTCGAATTTGCCACCAAGTGAGCTACTTCTGGACATGCCTGACATACACCCTAGAGCGAAGCCCTTCATTTTCTTTAGGATGAGATGACGCCCCAGAATCAGCCTTTCAACACAGCCTTTCGATTTTTAAGAGCTAACAAGTTCGTTATCAGTTTACATGACTCTAAATTATGCATTGCAAGGGTTTCATTATACGTGATACCCCCAAAAAGGTATAATATTACTTTGTCAACAATTTGTTTGATAAAAAGCACTACGGAAAATTGTTGAAATGTGGTTCGATAGATGGTCAAGCATTAATTAATCACTTGCAAAATTCATATAACGTACAATGTCGTGCAATATAAAGCGAGAAACAAATTGGAAAAATTGTTCCTCATAGTTGTTATCATGCGTTGCAAACAATAGAAGGCTGTTCCCTGTATTAATTTATTATTTCAATATTGTGTAAATAAAGACCTATTCAAAGCGGTATTCAGGCAAACGATTCACAGTTCTGACAAAAATATTATGATATGTATTGTGGGTGTGAAGAATTGAAAGAGACTTTGTTTTAAAATTTACTCACACCACCTACACTTATTTTGAAGCTATATAGAGTTTACAATATACAGTATAAAAGACACTACAACTTTGAAGTTAAGTTATTGTACAGTTTCCTAATCCTCCGAAATAATATGAAAAGTTAGTCTCGTTTATAAGCAAAAAAAATTGTCCGGTTTTTAGTATTATATAGACTTCATTTGTGCAAAGTCTCACATTTCTTTCATTTTCAAGGTGTAAAATTTTCTTTGCCCGTTAACAATTTAACCCTCATATATCCCTCATAAATAGTTATTTTACTCTTTGAAGCGACAATATATATTATAACGTTACATTTTAAAGAAATACATTGTTATACAGAAAGAGTTTATAGTATCCAGAATTATAAAATGGGTGAATATTTGTCCTAAGAAACATAAAGGAATACTGAATCTTCCCAGGCAACCAGTAAATCGCTGTTTATGTTGTCTCCTCACGAAGTATTACGTAAAATAGTAAAAAATGGAACTAAAGGGAGAGCAAGAATTTATATTTATTATTAAATTTCTCGTCACATTGAAAACAAAACAACCCGACCAATGACTTCGATTAAAGTTTCATTTTTAATTGCAGTATTTGATCAAATCTGTACGAATATAAATATTAAGCTGTATCCTCACTAAAGCAACAACAAGCAACTTTTAATTAGTGTTGCATGTATCTTGAACAAAAGGCAACAAAGTCACTCGATGTTGCTTCAATGTGGACATAGCTTAACCATAACAGACCCACCACCAATGTCGCCAGATCAACCCAAAACTGGGTTGATTTTCCTCTCCTCCTTTTCCCCTTCCACTATCCCATTCCAATCCTGAGCGCACTCCAACGTCCCCCACTAACCCGTAGACTGGTCACGTGACGTGCCGTGTAACGTATCACATATTACTCTGGGCATCAGAGAGGTGGTAAACTGTATTCCCCTCGATTTAACCGATCTGGCGACACTGCCCACCACCAACATTTCAACTCGTGCCAATGTCGTGTAGCTTACTCAAATCATGTCAATAATATAAACTTCTTTCCGTCCGAAAACATCAGGTTTTTCCATTCTTCGTTCCAGTACCATTTGCTAAAATGAGTCGTGCTAGTTTATAATCACGCGTTAAGGATGGTTCTGAATCTTCTTTAGTCCATACAAATCGTTTACTCTTCCGTAAAATTTGTTAAATCTGCCTTTTATTGTCTTGCTGTTACATTTTAATGTGATGCAGAACGTAAAATTAACGAAGTTTACGTTCAGCTTCTTACTTCTGCCTTTACGATGATTTTTACTATACAAATCGCCTAATCTAACAAAACTATTGACTATATTAAGTCCTGCATCTTTATATGGCGTTATCTTAATTTGCTCTTCTTTATTTAATAATTTACCGTGTAACATTTTGAAGAAAATTGAAATTACTTGAAAGTATATACTATTTTCTTTAAGTAAACATAAAATATTTATACGTAATATATAATAATACCTACATAAAAGCTCTATCATAACGCCAAAAAGATAGCGGCTGGTACTATGGTAATTTCGCTGGTGTTAGCAATTATCGTAGTAATCAAAATTACATTAATTATAAATACTAATGAAGGAAACAATTGTAATCAGGGAAACAAAAACACATCGAACTGTCCAGGTCAGTAACAACTAAAAATTGATCGAAGGCACATGACATTTTTATTGGAGCTATGGAAATTTCGCTGACTGTACATACATCTTACAGGTATTCAAGTTATTCCAAAGCAAGCACAGAAACTTGCAAAAGGAACAGTGGGGCACCGGTTTGCGCCTAATAAAACATTTCGCTTGGACTTTGGCGCCGATATCACCGGCGATGTAATCAGTGGACCAAAGCTTCTCGATAAGCCATTGATATCTTATTGATAATCATTAGTAGCATCGTTAGCAACTGAGAGATCGCGCGCGATATGCGTCTCAGCGACTCCGAAACGCGAAGACAAGAACTCATTATCGTGAGTGCACGGCTGCAATTCCCAGCGATTAGCATTTTCATGTAGCTACCTACCGAAGCGACGAGAAAACGCAGTAGTGATTCATCGAACGAGTTCTGCGACCGGTAGACAAGAGCCAGAAGGTTTTAATACTTGTCCCGATCGAAGGCATTCGAGCAATGGCGGACTTCGTCGCAGTCCTTTTTTCGAAGGCTGGCGATAAATCTGAGAGGCATCTATAAATCCGAACACGTGTTATTATTTTTTGTATAGCGATGTTATTAAAGGAAGTGCGCCGCGTATGCACAACGGCCGTTGATCAGTTTGTCTCGGTCAAGGAGACTTGTCGAATCAGGAAGAAACATGTAATCATGTCTCTGTGAAACTTGCCACTTTTCTATAAAATAAAACGATATTTCGCAATTGCTCATATCCTTGAAGATTGAGCAGCTGTTAACCGCATTAGAAATAAACACGAACTTCCAACCGAATTGAAAAACGCAGTCAATGGCAAAGAACGCTAAGTTGCAATTATTTCACTTATAAATAACATAAATTTCAGACATCTCATATAAAACTGACGAAATCTTAGTGATGTTGATGCGTCTATACAATTCATATCTACAGTAAATGTTCCAATTTCCGAGTTATATCGCTCATGTTACAGTGTAGAATCTCCATTAATAGAGAGTGATCGAATTATTATGAAAACTAGCCGATGAATGTGTCTGTAAATAAATGTAGTTAAATTCAGTCTGAATAACATAATCTATTATTGTTTGATAGCTTGTATTCCAGAGTTTGTTTAAACAAAATCTTGTGAAGATTAGCTGTGTATTACGAATTTTATGTTAATTTAGAGATGGATAAGACTAAAGTGCAAGACCACATGTGTCTTTGCTTCCATTTCCCAGTAATTTGAGCATACCAACAAAATGTAATTGAATATTCGGTTTTAATATTCGTGTTAATAAATTTTTTCATTGGATATGAATGTTACACGTTTTTTACTGTTCAAATTCATGGTATTTAAATATTGGAGCTCCTTGAAGCTACTTTCGTGCCAAAGTAGCAAACAATACAGTATTTAATCGATAAGCATCGCCAAATTCTGAACAAGAAGTGTCGCAAAACAATCCCCACTTCCGCAGGGTGTACCCTGTGAGGGGCCGTGTCGCTCGAGAGGCTTTGGTCGCCGAGAAGTATAACATAATACAGGACGAGTATATCGATAAGACCACTACTAATCCAATGACAAAACTTCTTTATTTTTTTATGGAACTTTCACCAACATATTCGTGGTATTTTTCTAATGAAAATAATACCAACGAATATATAATTGTGATGATAATTACTTGTGTAATGGACGATTGGCACAAATCAAAGAACAGTATACTTGAACACGAAGTGTCGCTGGTCGGACCCGTGGTTGCGACTTTTATCGATTAGATACTGTAGTAATCACTAATTAAAACGAAAAAAAGTGTATTTCAAATATACATACTATAATAGTTTAAGCTATTATAATACATATATAAAAGCATCTGACTAATATTAAACTTAAACTTGCCACTTTTCTATAAAATAGGACGAAAACTTGTTCTCAGTTTTTATCTACAGTAACTGTTCCTACTTACAAGTTTTTTCGTTCACGTTACAGTAGAATCTATTGTATGCACTAAATGGGGAACGAAGGATTCACATAAGAGAATTTTCATATAATAGAAGCATTCAGCACTCACATTATATACAATACTTCAGATAAAATAAGATTGGTACAACTCAAAATTTTAAATTCCTTTTAATTTTTCACAAATATTTCTGGTTCATTTCATATATAGGTAAACAGTATATTGTAAATAGGATAAGTTTGTAATTTTGCTACTACTTTTACCACAAAGAACATTTACTCTTACAAGAAATTTGTTAACTTACAGATCTTACTGACAAGTTCAAACGTAACAATTTTGTTCATAATTCAACAATAAAAATTTAGACAGTAAGTAGACGTTTAAATAAGCTAAAATAAACGAAGCAGTATTGGTTTATAATGTATTACTTACAATAACTGAATTTCTATAATATTCAAACTTAAAATTTTTTACTATAGTTACATCAACCTTGATATGTTAGAATGTATAAAACATCTGTATACAGCTGAATAAAATGACAATTTCCACCCAGTTCGCATTACGTCGTGTTGCTTAAACACTAATAGCAATTACAGTCCTGATATTATCATTATCAGAACACACATTTTCGGACAAGGTTAACGACACTCGCTTCGTTTGTATATCTTCACTATAGAATCAAACATTATTTTTATAGGCTTTGAAACGGAAGTTAAACGAGTGCTTATTATCATAGAAATATCAATTTCTAAATAGTTATTTCCACTGAAAGAATCAAAGGAATTCTGACTAAAAATAACAATCATTTCATAAAAAGGTATTTCATCAATCCATTCATTCAATCATTTAGATTTCGCTACGTTTTCCCACATTTACATATGTATATTGCAAATAAAATTTGAAACCGAAGTGGTTGTAATATTTGAACAAAAACAACAGAAATTGCAACACGATTTCCACATGCACTCGAAAATCTCATAAATAATCGAATATTATAAACTGATTTGGAGAATTGTATTAACCGAGCGTAGCAATCTGAAAATTCTGAACACAATAATGCGCTTTTAAGTGTTACGCTGAGCCGTTTTTATGGCAGAGTATTAATTTCCCATTGTGTGAAAGATTGACGATTAAAACGGTAGCGGAATAAACACGGATTAAAATGTCTCGTTCACACACATAGAATTCGTATCTCTTCACACGGTTGTCGGTTCTTGTGTACACAAGATATCGAGCAGCACACTCGAGTTCTTTATCAACACTCAAAATCCCACAGTCGGCATTCGAGTGACTTACAAAACAATAATTGCCACGTTTCTCGTCGATCTCGGATTTTCCTGCAGATTTTCATCTCGAACGATCAAGAACATCATCGAAGTGTACATGTATATCGGCCGAGAGAAACGCTGCAATTTCATTGAACCCCATTTACTTCGAAAATTCCTATCTCTCCATATACGCGTCGCACAATCAACGTTCCAGCGTATTGATAGAAAAACAGATACCTCGACGAGAGAACGCAATTCCTGGTTACGTAAGGATCTATAATCAGTGGGAAACGTGAGCGTAGAACAAATGGTAATACCATGTCTTCCGATTGATTTCGTTTCGTCCCGGTGCGAACGCGTCGACACTTCATTTACATGTTACTCCGTTCGCCCATTCACAAACTTTAGTAAAATCGTGTCCTCTATTTTTCATCTGCAAAACATCATGTAAAAATATTCTAGAAAAAAAGGATGATTGTTTGCGATAGTAGAGGCTTCGAGCTTTAAAAAGAGACCAATTTTTTTTTGTTACTCTAAACTATCATAGTTCAAATATTGACAATTTCTCGAGAATCGGAAATTTAGTATTCAAATAATTTTTGGATCCACTGTAAATATCTATACAAGTCATTATCTTGCGACTAATGCAGGCACTTTTCACTTTGCAAAATACCCACAGTCTTGTCATCACAATTAAAATCATTTTATACATTTACGGTAAAACTGGATATGTAGATGAAATACAAAATTGTGATGACAAATGTTTTCATTCAAGATTTTAAAACATATGATTGTTTAGCCTACCATATAATGCGTTACCGTAGCAGCGTGTTGTACCATTAACAACAAACAATCTATAAACATCAACTGTAAGCAAATATTTTTCTTTTGACTATTTATGAATTTTTTTCCATTAAGCAGTGCTTGATATTTTTTTATGAATATGTTGTAGAAGCATTAACTATAATTTATGATGTTTACTTTATCTGAGAAGTGAAATTTATGAACATGCAGCTGCCACAACGTTGAACATGTCGAATTAGGTTATTTGATTAGCTACTGGCGGGGTTATTTGTAGTTAAATAAAATCTAGACCTTGACCTTGGCCTAGACCTAGACCTAGACCTAGACCTAGACCTAAGCTCGAATATTACTTTTGTCCCATTTTTATTTTGCTTTGCTTCTTGTTTCGATTGATTATGCGTATTTTTCTGTTGCAGGGTTCACTTATGAACGAAAAACTGAGGAGGGCAAAACATCAGCTGATATTATTTCATGGGTAGTCCAAAAAATGTTATAGATGAAGTTAAAAGAGTTAATAATGTCGCTAAAAACTTTTTAATCATTGAAAAATGCATCAATTCGAATAAAAGTATTTTATGCGTACATAAATTGTGAACTGTATGGTGATTTGTAGATAAAATTCGACATTGTAAAAAATCAATAATTGAAGCTAGATGTTACTTAAAATAATTGAAAGAAATAATATATACAGGGTGTCCCATTTAAATTTAGATTGTAAAAAAGGTCAAAGACATGTGATTTAAAACAAACAAACTGACACATATCCTTTAGTGTTTCGAGTGAGTAGTCAAGTGGCACTACTAGTTCTCTAATTCGTGGGCGTTTTGAAGGTTATTTCAAGGTCATTTTGTCATTTTTATCATAAACCCATATTTTTTATTTCGGAATCATATTCTACATAAAAAAATGCACAACTCTTGTTTGAAACATCTTTTTGTAAGTTCAATATTTCTTAAGATATTTAGCTGATTTTTTATGTTTTTGTCAAGGATAATTTCGTTTTTCTATTAAAATGACAACGTTACTTTCTTTTGGAAGATTTTTTATGTCATTTAAGAACATCATAATAAATGCTCGAAATTTTTACCCTCAACTTCGAGACACTTAGTAATTTGCTTAATAAAAGACTCATGAACACATAATAAAGTTCTTACAAAGTTACAAAAAGATGTTTCAAACAAGAGTTGTGCATTTTTTACGTAGAATATGATTCCGAAATAAAAAATATGGGTTTATGATAAAAAAAGACAACATGACCTTGAAATAACCTTGAAAACGCTCACGCATTAGAAAACGAGTAGTACCGTTTGACTCCCCACTCGAAACACTAAAGGATATGTGTCAGTTTGTTTGTTTTAAATCACATGTCTTCGAGTTTTTTTAAAATCTCAACTTAAATGGGACACCCTGTATAAGAAATAAATGTCAAGTCAGCTAACCCCACCGTGTATGTCAACTAATCGCAGATCCGGAGTACGTTGATTTATTTGCACTAACCAAGATAAAGGTGATAAAAACTTCAACCTACGCTTAATTAAAGCAATTTTCAAAATTAATCCTGTATACTTGAGTAAATTTGACAGCTTCTGGTATTCAACAACTCAACCAAACACCAGTAGCTTATTTATTGGATATCGGAAATTAAAATGTATGTAAAATGTATCTCTGGTATACATACATGAAGTTGATGATATCTAACGATTTCACCACGTGTTTAATTATACAGATGTTATATTTCATAATATATAAGTGCAGTTTCTCCTCGAGTTCTTTATTAATTAAGTTAGAAGTTTTGTTTCAATCAGAACATAATAAACAAAGCAGAAACTGATTTCTATAGTGCGACCCACGCGCAAAACCTGCCAATTACAGATTCTAATATAATATTATTTGTAAAAATTAAACATGTTGAAAATTAGTCAACAGCCGCAGTCTTATGTCGGCGCGTACTTTTAGAACGAATACATTGCAGCCACAATTGATCTGATGTATTGTTCCGGTTGCCTCGTTACATTTGTCTGTATTAATGTATTTTAGACATAATGAACAGTAATTTCGTGTGTCTAGTCCTGAATGGCTATCATTGTGAATGCTACGGTTTCCGCGTAACGAGCTACGATCTGCTATTGTTTCGGACCGTTTTCCTATTGCTATTAATACCTACTATCGCAGTGAAAAGAATCACGGCAGCTTTTCCGAGTGCATTCATTCACGGAGTACTTACTCCAGGCGATTACCGTGTACCTGCAGAAGAAGAACTAAGTAGAGCGAGTGCAGTACCAAAGGTGGACAAGTCGTACAAAGTGCGCCGTCTCTTAATCGCTCCATTCAGACGATGCGGCTCAAAGACCCTGGGGCTGGATCTTTTAGTCGCAAGAGATTTTTCCCTCCGGTAATTTAACGATAAATAAATTAGCCGAACTCATCCGCGGGATCTGACGGTGCGCTGTCGCGCGACAGAAATATTAACATCGCGAAACCGGTGTAAAACCACTTTTATTGGATCTCTCGGCGGGAAACGTGCCAACACACAATCACTGATCCTGCATCCGCGCGATCTTCCCGGGATCCAATTTGTCAACCGATTCCTTCCAACCTGCTACCTCTCTCCGCTCTATCGATCCTGACACGAATCGACCGACACTGCTCCCGATCGCGGTACACGCGTATAATCAATATTCAAAGCGTCACAGCTTCAATAAATCAACATCCGGTTTTAAACGATATATTGTACGCACTGATGCGCGGAAATATTTCCCTAAAATCCTCGTTGGAAGCCAAAACAGTAGTGTACGGTTAAATTTACACGGGTAAATACTAGATAATATATTTTATTTGAAATTATAAGTGCACTTTTCAAAATAAGATATTTTACTTGGTAGAAAATATTTTTAACATAGTACTTAAAATAGTAATTTATTTGAAGGATTCTCAAAATAGAGAGAATTTTATTTATTTTTTCTCTTATTCGTAATGACCAAATGTTATTTCTGAACATATGAGTGCACATGGTGTATAACAAATAATTGTAAAACCGCACAGTGTCGCGAAACGCCTGTTTCTTGGACAAAATTCAATAACATTCGTTCTGTTTATGATAGAGACATGAGACAAAGTGGGTTTTTTTATATATATTGAAAGAAATCTCAACATGATATTATTATAAATATAATCGTTTATTTAAATATTGAAAAACAAATTTTATAAACAAATTATTGATTTATTGCGGGTTTTCGGTAGATGAATTCTCAGTTGAGTTCGTTCAAAACTGAAACTTCGTTTTAAACTTTTAGAACATTCTCCTTTTCTGCTATGCCTGCCGTAACTAACTAAAAATAGGACTATTCGCTCTGAACTAAACTTTCTTTAATCATACTTCGCTAAAAATATCAGTACTTATAATCAACGCTTACGAGTACATGGTATTTACAATTTTTAATCATCATTAATCATCATTATTAACATATAAGTATAATAGAAATATAACTATAATAGAGCGTGCACCTCTAAACCTGGCAGAACATACCTGATACCAGAATATTTATAATACACTCATTTAACTGCGGGAAAATTAACATAAATTAACTGATTAGGAGAAAATGTGAAACGTGTTTCTAGAACATACAAAAAGTAGATTTATTTTTTTTTCTTAATAACTTTTTTTGTAAACAATAACCACCAAGTAAAACCATTACAACATTAGAGACAACATATTAAAAAATCAGCGAGATCGGAGGGTGTTAGGTTCTTGTAAATAATTATTAATGATTATTAGGACATTAAATTTTATTTACTTAATCATATCTGTAATTTATATAATATCAATATTCGTTTATTTATTTATTCAATTTATTTATTCATTTATTTAACACTTATATAATATCAAAATATACTATCATACGATACGACACAATCAAAATCACCGATATGTTTTCATACGCTTTTTTTTATCCTCTTCTAAAGATTAAGGAAACCAATAAAGTTTTATTGTTTCATTTCAGGTCAATTATTATATTGCATGTAAGTATTACAAAATTTTTGATGATGAATTACAATTAGCCAACCCTTGGCCATCATTTTCTAAGAAGATTATTTTCTACAAATGCCTTTTGTTCATAACACAACGTAAATAAGTTACGCTATGAACATATGTACTATTTGATCTTCCTAATAGTCGCTTACAGAATTCGCTTGCAATTAATTTTCTATTTAATTTTTTGAATTTTTTTTCAAAAAATGAATATTTGGACATTTTAACACCGTATGGACATAGTTTTGAATCAATATGAAGCAGTGAATTTTTCGATTTTTGTCCATGATTCGCGACATTGCGCCGGTCGAAGCGTGATTTTACACAGCTGAATTTGTGGAGATTTGTAAAGAAACTGTCAACCTTGATTTTGAATGACCTTGATTGACTTTCTAGAAAAACGACTTTAAATTTTCGTAAACTAGTTTATCTCATATCTACTGGGTGTTCCAGTATTGGGTATAACCCTGCAGAGGGTTCGTGAGAAATATATGTGAATGAATAAATGAATAATGTAAACATGAATAAATTTTTTTCAGTCCGTTTGAGAAATTCGAATGATCGTTTTCGCGAAATTTGAATTCGAAAATATTATGGCTTCTTGCATTATAATATTACCTGTTTCCCCAATGTATTTTCAGAGTCAAGAAATATTTTATTTTATGTTTTAGTTTATCAAACTAAAAATATTTTATTCGCGGAAATTTTACTGTTTATTTAAAATAGTATTATATTTGAATAGTAGAACCACGGTTGTTTAAAATAGTATTTGAAATATTTTTTTTCTAAAATGTTAGCCCCACTCTTTTCCCTGCACATAGTCTTAAATTCGTCGAAGCTACCCCAGTATTCAAGGATATGATAGAATGAATGCAATGTACTATCCCTAGCAAAAGTTATTTGATCAAACAAGAAAAATATAATACCTGTCATTTTTAATATTAGACTCTGGATTTTATGCATTTTAAAGTAAGAAAACGATTTTAAAAGTACGATTATATTATTTGCAACATATAAAAACTATTGAAAGAAGAAATAAATGGCACATGGTTCTTCCAATCGATGAAGAAAATTTTTATTTTGCATAAAGATTCCCAGTAATCATTCATATTTTTAATGTGGGAAATATTTTATTAAGAAAATGTATTAATAACAGTCGCCATATTTAAAAAAAATATTGATATAAAAATTAATATGTTTGATTTTTCATAACGTGCAGAATGAACAAAATTAGACATGTGTGATATATTAAAAAGTGTCTGTTATTTTCTCATAGAGACAAACAATATATTACTTAATCATTGTATTAAGAACTTAAGAACAGCACACAGGTCAAAATAATTTAATAATATCGATACACCACTTTCAACTTACTAGAGAGATTAAAGAGAAAAAGACATTTGTATTTAGTCCCTTTTTCTTGCAATTAATGCAGAAAATTTTGAAAGATGCATAAAGATTCGCAATTTTTTTTCGATTTCGATTTCGAGATTCGAAAAGAAAGAGTAATGTCTTTTTGTTTGTGGCTTCATTTTCGAGAAAAAGAAGTTTGGAGATCCGTTGGGTTCGTGTGCCCTAGTATTTGCAGTAAGTAGATACGATAGGTCATGAACGGACAAACCAACCGATTCCTATCTAACAGTAGAGAAAATTTTATTTTCAATAATTGTCGTCTTACCTTTATCTTTGTAGCACCAATGGATGGCTGAGATTTTTCCGACTAAAATGAGTTCAAACATGAGACAAATCGGACTAATTTTACCGATCTAATATGTAGCAATCTACGTTTTAATTATGTATTCACATCGATAAAAATAGTCCAACTTACATCGTGTTTGGAATCACTTTAATCGGAAGATCTGAGCTATCCATTGGTACTACAATTATAAAGGTAAGATGACAATAACTGAAAATGAAATTTCCTTTAGTATGTTTACTCTCTTCAGCTTACAAATGCTTAGATACGGAACAAAATAGCATGCCTACAATACTTTCAAAAGTCCTGTATCGGCGAGAAGCTTTATTATAAGCATTATTACTAATTTTATTAGGCTACTTTACCCTACTAAGTATAATTTTTCGTACAGATATTAAAACTACGTGTAGAATATAACTGATTTACATACATTTTCTTCCGATATTATGTGGAACTACAAACAAACATAGAGTGTACAGTGGCCTAATAAAATATTCAAATGTCCTTTAAAACAGATTGACTTTTTCAAAATTGAACCAAACGACGTGACTTTTCTTGAGCAATTGATTTACTAAATGCCATGTAAAAAAAATATATTTTTAAAAAATTGCAATTAGAAGGAATTGCGTGAAAAAATAAAAATAGCAGTTTTTAAAACTTTTTTATTTGAGCCAATAATAACAATTTAAAATATGCATTTTGTAGATCTATACCAGTTATACACCTGCTAACAATTTTATAAAAATCGATTGACGTAAAAAATAAACGATACGCATTGAAAGATATAAAATCTGTCGATTTTAAGCAGAAAATGACCAAATATCGTGAAAAACTGCAATTTTCGCTACGTTCAACCGCCTGTAGCTCGCGTGTACTGTTAATCAGTTTCGATGCAATTTTCAGAACGTGTATAACTAACAGAGATTCACAAGACGCATATATTAAATTTTCAATAGGGGTTCAAATAAAAAAGTTTAAAAAAGTGCCCTCCTTAAATCTGGACAAAATCGGAATCAAACTTTGTTGGCTCGTAATCATAAATCTCTACCGAATGTAATTAGAAACCAAAAAGGACATTTATCTTTTGATATACTTTAAGAAAATACTTGATGTAATCTTGTAATCGTAAAAAGAATGACCGAATTTTTTCTTATTTTCAAATATTAATAACTATGCAAATATCTACGTTGAAAAAGAAAAACCTGTTGGAAAATGCTGCACATGCAAACCTAAACAGTCTCTATAATGCAAAAATTTACACAATGCGCTCAAAACATTTAAAAATCACTAGTAACAGAATGACATTTCAGGAAGTGGTTAACCGGTTAGCTGTTTCCGACGAGTATACTCGTCATGGAGAAATGACAAGCTTTTGTGTTATGACGAGTATACTCGTGATGCGTAAAATGTAGAGCAAGAAAAATTTGCTGTTTACATTGCAATATTAGTGAAAACTAAAATATATTCGTATTAAGATGTTTTGAATATTTGGAGGCCAAGACAAAATAAAACGAAAAAATAAAAAAATATAAATAATTATTACGAAAAAAACCGTATATAGTTTAAACAAAGTAGTTCGAGTACTTTTTGCGACACATTTTAGGTACACACTTTTCAAAGAGGTCGGAACAGCTAACTGGTTAAGGATGAAACGCGTATCATAAAACTTTTGACGAATTCTGCTGCTTCACAAGTGTATAAATACGAGAAGCGATATTGATTCACGATTCCTCATATATTCAATTTTCTCAGGTAACAACAATTTTTCGTCTCACGTAAAATTTAAAAATTTTCTTTCTGCGCGCTTTTCGGGCCAAATACCCCACTGTGCGTTGACTCCCGTACCGACGTAAATTTAACCGAGCACTGCTGTAATTCCGAGGTCGCGCGGAAAATTAGCGTCACGAGGATCATCTATAAGTCACCGCGGACAAATAAGCAGTCGAAGATCTCTCTCTCTCTCTCTCTCTCTCTCTCTCTCTCTCTCTCTCTCTCTCGCTCACACTACGGTTTGACGTCCCGTTTTCGCATCCACTATCCCGTCTCTGTTCGCCAATCCGCCTCTCTATCATTCTTTATCCTTCCATTCTTCGGTTCGTCTGTCCCACTCCGCGGAGAGTCGCGGTTCCCTTCTTCGTTGCACTTGACCACCGTGGAATCCAACGTACTCCGTCCGTCTCGTTCGCCTCTGTGTATCTACGGGTCGTTGATATCGCTTTGCCTCGTGTTTTCACGGATAACGTTATATAGTAGCCGTCGTCGTCATCGTCGTTGTCGTCGACGTCCTCGTCGTCGTCGCCGTTGTCGTCTGCTGCTGCTGCGATCGTTGCGTACGCCACTGTGGCGGCGACAACGGCGGCAACGGTGGCTACGTGCTCGACGATAATAATTATTGACAGATGCGACTGACTAATACGACCGCGCTACGGCGATGTTCGTCTAGCGCGGGCGAACTTTCAGCTTACGCGCTCTTCGGCTACTGCTCCCCGCATTCGATCGTCGACACGCCAACCGAACGGCTCCGAGGGAATCGACGCCGTCTCGATGCAACTTTAACGTTCCCATGCATTCCGAGTGCTTTCGGGACTCGACCCGGCTGACCCAACGCGACCCTGGTACTTTCGCGGTGTGCGTGGACGACTTCGAACTTTGCGCGCAGCCCGATTCAGAAATAGTGCAGCGAAATTCTGGAGCACGATCAACACTCAAGAATTCCAGCCACGCGGATTCTGACGACCGAGGTGGTCAAAGCCGTTCACCTAAGTGTCAATCTTTTAATTGGGGATGATGAGTTGTATTCGTTATTGGTGCTTGCTATCACTAGACTGCGGATGTTCATGCAAATGCTTATTTGTATTGAAAATATATAGCTCAATGGCACCTGAAAAAAATCTATGCCACGAGCAACAAATTTTAGAAATGTATTTTTCATTTTGTATATTTTTCATACAGCATATGTTTTGCATAATGCATATTTTTTGCATATTCTGCGTATTTTTAGTATTTCTATCATGTAATAATAACCAAAACTATAATTATTTCTAACAAATATCTACGTCGCCAGGAAAAGGTTATTCATATTGTTACGTGATAATATTGTGAATAATAATAATAAAGTATGTGTACATATATGTATATATACTTGTATGCATTGACATACTGTGACATACTGTGACATACTCTTATTGATAATTTAGCAATTAGAAAAAATGAAACTCTTATTGATAATTTAGCAATTATAAAAAATGAAGCTCTTATTGATAATTTAGCAATTATAAAAAATGAAGCTCTTATTGATAATTTAGCAATTATAAAAAATGAAGCTCTTACTGATAATTTAGCAATTATAAAAAATGAAACTCTTATTGATAATTTAGCAATTATAAAAAATGAAGCTCTTATTGATAATTTAGCAATTATAAAAAATGAAGCTCTTACTGATAATTTAGCAATTATAAAAAATGAAACTCTTATTGATAATTTAGCAATTATAAAAAATGAAGCTCTTATTGATAATTTAGCAATTATAAAAAATGAAGCTCTTACTGATAATTTAGCAATTATAAAAAATGAAGCTCTTACTGATAATTTAGCAATTATAAAAAATGAAACTCTTATTGATAATTTAGCAATTATAAAAAGTTAAGCTCTTATTGATAATTTAGTACTTATTCAAGCTAATTTTTCTATTCTGTTAGTTACTGAGGATGAAAAAGTATAAATATAATCCTATCTCATCCTGTAATGTTGAGAGAACATTTTCAGCATATAAATTAATTTTATCTGATAAAAGGCACCAACGAACAATTGTAAACCTAGAAAAACTTATTGTTACATACAGTGACCGAAATAATGATAGGTTCACTGCGCAAACTACTTGTTTAGTGTTCTTATTTCTGTCTACGTTGTGCAACGTATATCCCAGTGTTTGTTATTGTTTTCAATTGGCATGATCTATTCGCTGAAGCAGCCACTTGAATTTCGGCAGCGTAGATAGTAAGCTGTGGTATATTAGGAAATGTATTGAAAGTTTCGTACTAATAGAGCGAAATAATCATAGGTTCACAATGACTTAACTTATTAATAAAATACTCTTCATAATTCATAGTTTGAACGAATTTTATGATGTAAAAACAAAGCTCATTAATGTATGTATTTTAATATAAATTATATAATCATTTAATACTTTTAGAGCATAATGGATCATGCCAAGCTTTCAGACGATCATAAAAAGGGACTAATCACTGCTTTCAACGGTTTGAATTTTTGAAATAGAAAATTTTCAGAAAAAACGCATAGATCTTTAAATATTGTGAACCATTTTGTACAATTAGGCGATAAATATGGCTCCAAAATATATATAGGCTATCCAAAGTAGTTAATTCAGAGAAATAAATGAATGGTTTTTCATGGAGCTCGCAAAAGTAAATTGTACGAGTCGTAAATAAAGAAAAAGTTAAATTTTCCAGTTGTTATACGACGTGTGCAACAAGTTTTAGAAACGAGTAAAATGCTTTCGTGTATGAAACGTGACACAAAAGCTTCCTCTAACTAAACGTCACAAAAATGAGAAATTAGAATTTACCTAAGATCACTTATCATGAGCTGAAAAATAGAAAAGTGAGAATTTCATACACGAGAAAAAATTTTATTTAGACGGTCCATATGGTTAGTGGACTACTGATATGTTTTGCGCGATCAAAGAGAGATCAGGAGGTAGCGTTATGATTTAGGCAGCGTTTGGCTATAACGATAAGACTCCAATCATGTGGATTCCGCAAAAGGCCAATGCTAAAAAGTACCAAGAATTATTACAATATGCGCTAGATCAACGTGGAGACAGAATTGGTAGACCAAATTCGATTTTTCATCATGATAGTGCTCCAATTGCTCGTGTAGAATCGAATAAAAAATACTATGAAGTAGCAAAATGCAGTTGAAAAGTGACTTTGTCGTGGCCATCAACAAATTTAGACTTTAACTCGTAAAAATTGACAGCAATAGGAAACAATGCTCCAGTGTAAATCAATTACAAAACAGCATCAGAGAAGCGTGGTCTCAGATGAGGACAGAAATATTGCAAAAATTAATAGATTCAATGTAAAGAATACTTGAAATCATAAAAAACAACGGAGGATCATTTAAATACTGAATTTTCTTTATCTTTGTCATATTGTTGAAATTTTAAGTAGAAAAACATTCAGTGAACCTATGTTTATTTCGCACATAAGTTTCCAATGTCGTAATACAAATTTTCGAACCATGATAATAATAATTATATTTTCTAAATAAATTGTGTGTGTTACTAATTACATTATAAAGAATCACTTACTGATAAATAAAATTAGAAATATAACATAAAACACACCTTAACGTCACAGAGATAAAGTGAACCTAACATTATTTCGGCCACTGTATTGTAATGCTAATTAAAATTAGCAACAATTACAACTATACTATATACAATCAATTCTGTTTACATATTTCACATTTTTTGCATATATTTTGTATATATTTTCCATAATTGGACATATGAAATTTGCATAAACGTCCGCAGTCTGGCTATCACCTATCGCGAAATTTCCATATTTTCCGTAATTCTACGAATAACTCTTTCACCATATCTTATAGCATTCACGCTGGTCAAAATAATTGTTATCTCAATTTTACTTGTATTTCATTGCGTTTTTGTACGGGTTCATAATTACAAAGTCATTCAACCATTAAGCCAAATGCATTAGGATTTCGCACACACATTTTATAAGCACTTGAGATACATAAATCAATTTCTTTTTTTTAATGGGAAAGTATCATAATCGATATGGTCTGAATTTCTTGAATATTTACAAAATGGTTAATATTTCCAAAAATATTTGAAACTTGCTTAGTTAGGAGAGAAAGGTAATACGAAATTAACCCTTAACGTTTGTGCATCGTACTGAACGGAACGAATATTTTAAAATTAATTACACAAGGATAATCTATTAAGCATGATACACATTCATCCTTTATTGATTACATTTTATAATTTTAAAATACCTATGAAAAATTTAACGTAACGCTGCACAATGTTGATCCTACAAAAAGATGTCGTGAATCTTATAATCTCGCAATTATATAATTCCTGACTGCAACTGGCTTTTTTTCATTCACGGTTACGTTGATGTACAATTAAACCGTTCTAATGAGAAAATATTCATATTTGCAATTGACTCAATTTATTTTACAACTTCATGTAACTTCACAAAAACTACCAAACCAAAGAGATAGCAATTTTACTCGCAAAACCAAAATGTAAAGTACAGTTACCGTGAATGTGAAGTCCTTACATCGAAAGTCTCGAGTGATCCGAATCTCGAGAAGGTCCAAAGTTTATAAACTCGTTTAATTAACAGAAGTTTATAAGTCGGGACACTCAATCGACAATTTCCCAGTTCTGAATTTGAATACGTAGCTTCACTTCTCCAATACTTACAACAAACTAAAAAAGAAATATACAGTGGCTCACGAAAGTATTCGAACGCTCATTAAATCAGAATAATTTGTTTAAAATTGCACCAAATTATTTGACTTTTTTGAGTAATTAGAAGCATTGATTTACTAAATAACGTTCAAAAATATTTTGAAAAAATTGCAGCTGATAAGAATTACATGAAAAAATAAATATGGCACCTTCTAAAACTGTTTTATTTGAACTCGTAATGCAAATGTAAAATATGTGTCTTGTAGACTTATGTTATAGTAGTTAATATATGATTATTTTACGGTTGCACTGAATTGGATTTCTTGGTAGTTCATAATTTTCCAGAAAAAGAAGAAAATATATAGCGCCCACTGTCCCCCACCAGCATCCGCCGTTACCATAGAGGAAGGCAGTGCTTCGCCCGTTGCGAACAGTGCGCAGGCCTCGCGCATGAAAGAGAGGTTGATGGGAGAAGCAGGCGTTTGAGGGACCCCTACCGTGCCCATCACGGAGCTAGAACATCTCTTATGGTGTGAATAAAGTAGAGATAGTATTAATGTTTGTCACTGTACGTGCTCTGTTAGTATTTTGAAATGTGTGCATATCATTAACGCATAAAGATCCGCAGTCTAACATTTTGTGTTTTAAATTGCTTATAAACAACAATGGATAGCAATAAAATGCATAACAACTAGACTGCGGATCTTTATGCAAATTCCAAATTTGTTGTGCGTGGATTATTTTATAAAAACTAGGATAAGGAACAAGTTCAATTTATAAGCTAGAACAGGGATAGGCATGTTTGTCTCAATTGAGAGAAAACCGTCCCCACCATAGCGCCCACTGCCCCCCACCAGCATCCGCCGTTCCCATAGAGTGGCATAGAGGAAGGCAGTGCTTCGCCCGTTGCGAACAGTGCGCAGGCCTCGCGCATGAAAGAGAGGTTGGTAAGAGAAGCAGGCGTTTGAGGGACCCCTACCGTACCCATCCCTGATCGACAGTATGCCTGTGTTTTACGGAAATTGAGGTTGTGTTAAGGTAAATTGTAGTAAGGCAATTAATAACATACATATTTATTTGACATTGGTCAGAATCTTCGCCACGAGTCTGACTCGTATCTATGAAATACGAGACTACTTCTAAGCTAAAATAATTTTGTTTAAATCGGCAAAATGTCACACTGTGTGCCGCGTGCACACACCGAGATGTTGCGAGAGGTGAACTATACAGGATGTCATGTAACTGATGGTACAACAGGATAGGGATTGATTCTACGTCAAAAAATAAGTCGAAAATATTGAATAAATATTTTTTATTTAACGCCTCGTTTCCGAAAAAATTGAGCTTGAAAATGCAGCGAATGTACGTGCAATTAAATCGGAAATGTCTGACGCGTCTGATCATGGCTATTAAATTCTACTTTCTACATATACTATGGCACGCGAACCCGACGGATCTTTAAGCCCAATTTTTTCGGAAACGAGGCATAAAATGAAGAAATTTTGTTTTATATTTTTGACTTATATGTCGACGTACAATCAACCCCTCTCCGGTTGTACCACCAGTTACATGACACTCTGTATATACCTATGTACCCTGCTAATTACATAATTTCCCGCAAGGAGCCTTTTCTCCGCGAGTGTCCTGCGGTTCTAGATCACGTGTCTGACATGCTGACACCCGAGTCACGGAGTAAATAGAAGATTACGGAGAGGAGTTTAACACCTTTCTCGCATTGGCGCACCACGCGTGGTGCAATCCGTGCAGCCAGAGTTCTATAGCCATTCTCCTCTCACAGCATCAAATCGAATTCCTCCCACGGGCCTCTGTATCCCGGGAAATCGGATTAACCGCAAACAGCTTTGCTAATAACCTTTTTTATGTAAACAGGGTGTGAGCTATGTACAGGGCGTCGAGATAAATCCAGAAATTTTAAAGCAAATATAAACAAAGAAAATGTTGACGAGGTAACTCGCTATATATGCTAATTATTGAACAATTGGGAAAATGTCAGCTATGAACAGAAAGTTCACGATGAGCAGATATGACCGAAGATCGGCAATACTCGGTTTGGCTGCAAGAAGATGCGAGTTTACGACGAGAGCTGGGTAAAATATTATTTCACAAAAGTAAATATAATAGTAAGTAGCCTATTTTATTTTAAATCGAACCGTACATTTTTAAAAATAAAATATTGTTGGGAATTTCGACGACACTTCGTACGTCTCGTTTAATGTTCTTACTGTTTTGAATTACATCTACTAATTTTTGTCATAAATACATAAAATCCGGTGTCTAGTTATCATTGAATCCCATCATTACGCAGGTGATGACTAAAATTGATTAGAAGGATGTGAAGCAAACTGCAGCGGGTTCAGATTCAAGTTCAAAAATTTTCGTTACTAGAACTCACAAAATTGGATATAGAACGAAGAAGTCATTATTAACCAGTTAACTGTTTTTGACGAGTATACTCGTCATGAAAAAAGTGCAGAATTTTGTGCTATGACGAGTATATTCGTCATACGTAATAAGTAGTGACAATTTGCAGTTTAAATTGCAGTTTTAGTGAAAACTAAAATATATTCGTGAACTTCAAGATGTATGAAATATTGTGAGGCCCGTCGAAATGAAAGAAACAAATAAAAGTTTATAAATAATTAATATAAAAAAACCGCAAATAGTATGAATTATTGTTTTTTAGACTATGCAATAAGTGGAGCGCCCGGTAATACAAAACGGGATGAGGATCCTTTCGTTTCCGTTTAACATGTATTCAAGATGCGGTGTTTTTTATAGTTCGTGTGCAGGATTCGAGTTGTAAGGATCATCCAAATTGAGTTGTGGACTACCTACATGCTAAGATATTTCCCTGAACATTTTTGTTTATATTTTGTCGTCTGGTCAGGGATTCATTTACATAAATATCGGACTGTAATGTTGCGACAAATTTGCGATAAATTTAAGTAATGAAATAAAAAAGTAAAAGTCATTTTATTACAACCTAATTTCATATTACACATACTCTGTGTTTGACGAGTATACTCGTCATCGCTGAATTTGTGCGACGCAATTTAGATACGCATTTTCCAAAGAGGTCGAAACAGTTAACTGGCTAAATATGTATAATATACCTTCTTTCTGAGAAAAAATGTTACTTTACGCAAAGGTAAGTGCAAAGCATCGCAAGACCAAAGATACTCTAAAAGCCCATCTTCACGGAGGTGATGACGAAAATGGACAAGGAGCTGAAGCGAGCCTCCAGCGGATTCAGGTCCGAGTTCAAACAGGTCGTGACAGCTAATGGAGGCTACATCGAGTATTTCTATTCTTTATATCGTGCACTTTTGTAGAAACTGGTGGAAGAATATACAGAAGAACTCCATTTATATGAACCTGTCGGGAGACAAGTTGGTTCATATAATCGAGTGGCTCATACATATAATAGGAGCCCATCTGTCTCCCACTTCTGACTACGATTTTTTGTTCATTTAATAGGAGTTCGCATTCATATACGGAGTTCCACTGTATTGACATTTTCCTGGGACTGTTTTACTTTATACAATTTTTCCGAGTTTCCCTTGATGATTCTGTAAATAAGTACCCCTCGGCATTCATAGCTTGTAACGAAACTGGGATATAACTGGAAAAATGGGGGCAAAACGGACATGTTATTAGGTGTGTACGAAAGTTGAGTATTTTTCGATCGTTTATGCATAATGATTTATAATTATAATGATTATAATCTTCTGCATTTTTATGCAATTGTTTGTTTGCTGTTGATGTGTCTAAATAGCCAATTTCATTATCGACTGGTAACATACCTCGTATGACGTGTAAAAACTAGACTAGAAAGAAGACTAAAACCTTTGTATATTGTATACACGTAACAAATGTCTATGACTGTAATGATCCGATGGATGCTAAACATCGTTCTTACGCCAATACCTCATAGATTATGAAGCGAATAACAATGATTGTATTTATTGTTTAATAATGTATTATATTTCATTAAAAAAACAGCAGTAGACAGTATAGAACGAATGTTCAAACCTTCTTTCTTAGATCCTACGTCGATAAAAGTAGATGAAAAGCTCAGTGATTGAGTGCAATGACTTAACACTACACCTACCGAGCACTAAAATTACCTGGTCCATGTATACAGGGTGGCTCACATATCTCCAAAACTATGCCATTGATTTTAAAGTTCTTAGTCTTAAATTGCATGGAACTGACGGGCCTTTCTGACTACATAAACGTGAAGTGGTCCCCTTTAACGGGGGAGGGGAGGTACCTTTGTAATTTTAAATGGAACCCCCTATAAAATGTTACATATTTAGATTCTACAGGAAAAAACAAGTCAATTTTGTCTGAAACATTTTTTTGTCAGATACTTCCATGGTGAGATATAACAGTTTGAAGTTTCGAGTTGTAGGTACTTGAAGCTCTCGGAAATAGCGTTATGGAATTATACGCGCTTGAGTCCATTGCTTATTCATGAAGAAACACAAACAATAATATTTACAATTCTTGAGTTTGACTCACTTATCTATGAAAACGTTCTCAGTTTAGAGCTGTTATTCAAGCAGTAACATTGCGATTATGGCTACTTTTGACACAGAAGTGAATATGTTATTAACGTTAGGTGAATGCCAAAAAAATTATCGGCGTGCAGCAGTGATGTTTTTTGAACGTTATGGGATCAAAAAATGTCATGCAACATTTCATAATTTAGAAAAGCGGCTTCGAGAGCACGGTGAATTGTGTAAAAAAACTCGCAATAAACCTAAAGCTGTCACTAATGAAAATAATAGTGCCAGTATTCTTGCTGCAATTACATTAAATCCTCATATTAGTCAACGTACACTTGCACAAACATCACATATTAGTCGTTCATCAATTCAACGAATTTTGAAACGGCAAAAGTATCATCCATATCACATGGTTTTATCACAAGAGCTTTCGATAGCAGATTACGATCACCGCATAAGATTTTGTGAGTGGCTGCAGGGTGTTGTGGAAAATGACTTTTTGTGCAAAATACTTTTTTCCGATGAGGCCACTTTCATGAATTCAGGGCATGTAAATAGACATAATCTGCATTATTGGGCCGTGGAAAACACAAATTGGATGCGATGTGTTCCCTTTCAACATCGATGGTCTTTAAATGTTTGGTGTGGCCTAATAGGAGATTTTGTGATTGGACCTTATTTTTTTCAAGAAACTGTAACATCTGCAAGTTATTGTGATTTATTAAAAAATCATTTGCCTGCGCTTTTGGAAGATGTGCCACTGCACGTTAGAAGAGAAATGTGGTTCCAACAAGACGGCGCTCCTCCACATTTTGCAATCATCACCAGGCAATTTTTGAACGAAGTACCTACAACTCGAAACTTCAAACTGTTATATCTCATCATGGAAGTATCTGACAAAAAAATGTTTCAGACGAAATTGACTTGTTTTTTCCTGTAGAATCTAAATATGTAACATTTTATAGGGGGTTCCATTTAAAATTACAAAGGTACCTCCCCTCCCCCGTTAAAGGGGAAGGGAGGCCACTTCACGTTTATGTAGTCAGAAAGGCCCTTCAGTTCCATGCAATTTAAGACTAAGAACTTTAAAATCAATGGCATAGTTTTCGAGATATTGAGCTGTTCAGAGTTATGTGGGCCACCCTGTATGTTAGCTCATAAGTATAACACGATTGAACTTACTTAGATTTTGCTCGATATTTATTATATTATTAATTTATAGCCTTTTTTCTGCAAATTTTTTTGATTGGTTGCGAATAACCAATACACATTCAACTCTCCAAAATAACCTCCGCCATTTTCTATGAATTCACTACATCTTACAAATAGTAATTTACTAATAAATAATTTACTGATAAGTAATTCACCGATTACTTACAAACTAAAATTTATTATACTATACAAAATAATCTCCACTATTTTCTACGTACTCACTATATCTTAATATAATAAATGAATCTCCAGTGTGGCTGGAACAAAATTTGTTTTAATTATATTTAATTAAATAGTTAAGTTATATTTAAATTACATTTAAATTGAAAAGTTTATTGAATCAATCCATATGAAATCATCTATACAATTTCATTAATTGTGAAAGAAGAAATCTGGTATCAGTAATTTGATCACCAGTGGTAGGTTTAGTGCTAATATGGCTTAATTGAAAGTGTAGTGAGTAATCAAGGAAGATGAAGGGGAAACATGAATCAAATACGATCATTTGGAATGATCTGATATGCAATACATACAGCGTGTCTCACGAACTCTGTCCACTTAAATATCTTGGTTATATCAACCAATACGAGAAAATGTTACTTACAAGAAGTTGTAGGGTTTAAGAAATTAAATAATATGGTATATGTGGTATCCTTGCAAGTGGATGAGTAAAGAATATATGACGGTCACCTTTGTTTTTTAAGCGGTATGTCCAATTTTTGATGCTCAAAAACTTACCGTTGCTAAGATATTTGACTTTTTTTATTCTATTACTTTCATTATGGGGATAGGGATAGCGAAGTACAGTGGCAAGAGCAGCATAAGAGGATAGAGCAGTCCAAATAGAATGAAAGGTATATACAAGTATATACGAGTGGCAGAATTACCGGAATATTTAAGCAAGAAAGGTAGAGGGGACAATCCAAAGGTCATAGCACGGGCAAGATGCGGAAATACAGAAAACTGGAACAAATATTGGCTGGGGGGCGAGGCAAGAGGATGCGACCTATGTGGGGACAAGTATGGAAGCCTAGAACATTTAACAAAAGAATGCAGGGTAATGGGAGAAATGATCAGGATGGAGGATGTAGTGAGTGGGAGGAAAGATAGAAATGTCGTAGAGTGGTTGGAGAAGTTGAGGAGAAAGAGAGAAAAGAGAGTATGAATAGACCAAAGAATATATCAAACCAATGAACAAATGTTAGGGACTGGGGAAGGGTGCAATGATTGGGTTAGAAGTAATTAGGAGACTACCAAAGTAGGTCAGTGTGCGAAGGACGGAGACAAAGAAAAAGTGTGAGAGAAGGTATGGACCGAATGTGTGAAATAAGATAGATTTGTACAGTAGGTTAATGTAAACCAAGTCACATTTCTTGGCTGTAAGGCTGAAATAAACCAAATACATACTTTCATTATGGAACGTATTCGAGGATACTCACTACGTCAATTATAAACAAACAGCGAATAGTAAATGTCATGATATAGCAATGTTAGTATATCAATTATCTCAGCCACGGCAAGTTTTAGAACAAATGCACTATAGGATGACCTGTCCAGTGAATGAATAACCCCCAGTGAATCAACATTTTCTGTATTACATATAAAATAAGGTTTCCACATTCCCTTTCCACATTGAAATTTATAGAGTTGTTTTACTACACACCTACAGATGGCATGTAAATGCAATTTTGGTTCTGCTTAGCATTTTATTTGTTTTATTAGCGTTTGTCTCAAAGATATTTAAAAATCTCTAAAAATATATCGATTTGATAAAGTGTTCATTCATTGGTCGTTTGACATATTTTCGCTAAATCTTATATGACACTTTTAAAAAAGGCTATAACTATTTAAAAAAATGCTAGAATTGTGTTCAGGGATGTATGAACTTACAAGGAGAAGACGCGGTCGCGGATTTTAGATTTTGTCGAAACTTTGCATACTGGTAGATTTCATTCTCCTGTTTATGAAAATATAGCATTATAGCCGTCGATACTCAATAATTTTTGAGATATTTACAATTTAAATTTCATTATACCCGTTAAGCCGTTAAGTACAATTTTGGTTAAAGTTTTTGTCAAGTGCCAAACGGCGTGATGGTAACGTACTAGATTCATTACCGGGAAGACCAGTGTTCAAATTCCTTTTTCCTCTTTTTTCTTTTTTTTCTGTTCAGTTTATCTATTTTAATTAATTGTATTTTGCACATAAAAAATACACTCATAATATCTATAGGAAACAAAGTATAACAATTTTATTGAAAAGGAACATAATATGAAATAAACACTAACATCATCAATCTTACAGATACTACGTATCTCAAAAGTTGTTTAATATCGATGCCTATAATGCTACATTTTCATAAACAGGAGAACGAAATCTACCAATATGCAAAGTTTCGAGAAAACCTGAGACCCCATGACCGCGTCTTTTCCTTGTTCATAATGAAACAGCTCACGATAATATAATTCAGGAGATTAAATAACGATTTGTAAACGATCATTTTAACAAACATGCAGCTTAAGTGTTCATTCACTGGACAGGTCAGCCGTTTATACTTTTATACTTTTATACTCAGAATACGCCAATCTATCGAAATGCAACATACAAAATTCAATTCCATTTTAAAAAACAAAAGTGACCGTCATATATTCTATACGCCTCCACTTGAAATAATACCGTTTATACCATAATACGTAGTTTCTTAAACCCTACAACTTCCGTAAGTAACATTTTCTCGTATTGTTTGAAATAAACAAGATCTTGAAGTGGACAAAATTCGTGAAATACACTGTACATATTCCCAAATACAGTAGAATCTCTTATATGCGAATATTCTAACATATTCTACTGTGTACTATGTTCTTCTCTTTAAACACCTAATTATACAAACAGAGCTTTTATGGCTTCCATAAGCCGGCACTCACAGTTTTCACTAACGAGGTCTTCAAATACAAGTCGTATTCTTTTAAGAGAATGACTCCGATATTTTATTAACATTGCTAACAATATAGTTAGACTTATTAAAAAGTTAATATATCTTGGCAGCAAAAACAGATCCGAGAATAAGTAAGGAGCATTACTGTAATATTTTACTTCATCCTTTATGAATGTTCTTTTATTATCCTTACCGGAACATGCAACAATCATTATAAGGAAAAATGATGCTAGATATGGTGACAGAATCTAACCATAAAAGTACGTTAATCAAACATACATTTTTTTTAATTAGTTCAACCACAAGCATGACAATCTGATATCTTATTCTACACATAAAACTAGATGAAGTAAAAGAAGGGTCGCGATTTGTAAAATCACTAATTTAAGATTGAAAGCATGAAAACTGTGGACATTTTAGCCCGAAACCCGGATATTTTTAAATATCTCTTGGATTATGTGTGCGGGTTATTTTCGATCTGATGATACAGCCAGCAAAGAAGTATTCTGCAGGAGATTCTATAGAAAGAAGTAAATCGAAAGTATAGAATAACATTTACTTGTACAAGATTTCTCTTTCGAGAAAATAAGATTCGAAAATTAGTCAGGCACCCGCGCACTACTATTACCGATAAGTAGAATCGGCAGGTCATGGTCAGACGTATCAGCCGATTCCTATTCAACAGTACTCATACTTGATGAATCTCCATATCCAATTTTCACCAAAACGAACGTATTTCACATTTCCGATTTGTTGTTACATCTCAATTCGCACAACCATCGAACGCGCTATAAATAAAACCTTTTTAAATACCTATTGTAATAAGAATCATGACACAATATCCGCGTGAATCCAATCTTTTGTTCATAATAAAGCGATATATTTCTTTGTAAAATATAACAATTGAAATAATAAAGAAATAAAGAATAGCAAGATTACAAATGTGGAAAATCCTACACACTTGAAACGTGTTTGCATTGTTTTTACAAAACCAGAAATGTTTCTCAGTTCCCTTCACTTAAGGGAATTTTCTCATCAAATCATTTAAAGTAAAAATGATATTTAAGAACTTTTTCCTTAAAATATACAACATTTTATAGAAAGAACATTTTGTTCTTAGTTTGTACACTCTTCCAGTATACAAAAAAAATTTTTTTTTGTGTGGTTCCTGTTGTGATGTTATGTATAGATGGCATTTATAGATGCACAGCTTCAAAAATATGGGGTGAAAACAGCGACCGTGCCCACACAAAAAGTTTTGAACCGATTCAAAAAATTCTTGCGACATTGTTTTCGTTATTGTATTGCCTATCGTATGAACCAAAACGATGAATTTTAGAACACTCATTTCTTTGTTATTCATTCTTTTATTCTTAAAATTGACCGTTGTTTTATACGCTTTGATTCAACTCGCATTAAACATCGCCAGTTTGATTTTTTTTGTCTCACAGTGGTTCATACCATATTCATTGATATACAGTTTAAGCATTTCTATCGCTTCTTCATTTCAAATCTTACAATGATTTATAATGGCCACCGTTTTCGCCCCATATTTTATATTGTAATGACACTACAATAGGAGCCGCAACAAAAGAATTTCTTGTATTGGAATCTGATATTTTGTATAAACTTACAGTGTTAAAACAGGTGTTAATTAAAAATAACATTATGGAAGTTCCAATTTTTTACCGCGTACAAACAAAAAATGTTGATTACTGTGCATTGAAAGATTGTGATAGTAGAGCGATCAAAAATTTGTTGCTCCGTTTCGTAACTTTGAAGTGAAGTATGTGAAGTGAACTGCTTGAAATTCATAAGACCTCCATTTTTAAAATAATAGAAACAATTTAGCAACGAACAGTCTATTTTAACAGCTAAAATAGCTAAAGCTAGAGTGCATATTGAAAGACCTAACCAGCGTATAAAGACTTTCAAAATTCTTGGTTCAGTGGCATTGGTGCCTCTATTAGAAGATATTTGTACAATTATTTGTGGAGCAATTAATATGTCCTCATTAATTCTAAGCGATTCGAAATTTATGAAATTATAATTGTAAATTTAGAAGGTATATTAAAAAACAAATTTTTTGTGTAAAATAAATTATTTGACAAAACATACTTTATTGATTTTTATACATGTATTTATTTCATAGATTTAATAAATATATCTTTTCGAAGTAACATTAAACTCGTCAATATTTATTAAGTCTGTACTCTCGTCACTTGTTATTATTTCTTAAGTCTATTTACTCGCATCAGTAATTTAGTCAACATTGAAGAAATAAAACTGTCATTTCTTCTAACTTGCAAAGCTAAATATTTTTTATCAAACTTAGAATATATAACAAAATATGTTAGTTCTAAATTTAACACTGCCATCCTCAGCTGGAGTTGCCCATAATACCGATGCTTTTCCCTCAACACAGAGTTTTCTTCTTCCTTTCAAACATTTTAAGTAAAAACGAAAAAAAAGATATCAATACAATATTAAGACCAAGCTCTTCGTCGCCATATTGGATAGCTATATATATTGTCCATGCCCAAAAGAGTGTACAAACTAAGGACAAATGTTTTTTTATAAAATGTTGTATATTTGAAGAAAAACATGCCTAAATATCTTTATTTGAAATGATTTTATGAGAAAGACCTCTTAATGCCATATAATTAGCTTTTCAACGTCCATTTCTACTAAATATTTATCTAAGAAGGTCTGCTCTATTGTCGCCTAGACAGTCTTGATAAGAGCAACACTGATGGAAGAATCTCACTTTTCGCTGCACGAACCATGACCCATTGTGCAGCGATAATTAATTGTCGCAAGTTTGAACGAGCGAATAAACGAGACAGCGAAGATAACAGTAACCCTCCGTTTATTTTTCCAATGATAAAAACCGCGGTTATAAAACGAAGACTCGCGGAAATGTGGATTTGCTTTTCGAGCAACAAGCATTATTGCACGGATGGTTGACCGGGAATTTCGTCGTTAATCGCGCTTCGGTCAAGCCAGTCTCGCGATTTTACGCTCGTCTGAACGTGTAATGCTATTGTTACTTGGTGGACACTTGTTGATATCTGCACGTTGGAAAATCGACCGCATTGCATTAGAATTTTTAAGTTAGAATTCCAATATATAATCCCTCTTTACTTAGAACGAATTTATCGAGTTATTAATTATCAATTCCATTCGTACGAAAAGTCAATATTACTAATTAATTTGAATTTTAAACTTGCTATTATATTCTGGTGAATGATCATTAAATTCATGACATGTATACGGCACCGTACAGAATAATTCTAGAATTATGGAAATAAAATATCGGAATCATATTTTCCACCTCGTTAAACAAATGAATCCCCATGTACGTTTGGCATTTATGATCGATGCAACCACAGTCCTGCTTGAATATAATACATGTGAAATCGTGCCCGTTTCTTGACAAATAATGCTAAATGGAATCATAGCCACTGTAATAATTGCGATCGCTGTTTCGCACGGTGATATTGTTCTTCCGTGTGGACATACTACAATAGAATCTTTCACTTTGACCATGCATTTCAACAAGGCAAATGAACTTCTGAAGAGCGTCTAAAACTTTTGTGAGACTTATAAATCATTAGATTGCTTTTTGTAGAAAAAGTTCAGCGCAGGATGTCCTGTGACAAAATTACCCGGATGTGGTAAAATACGGAACAACAAAAAAATAGAGACTATAATTCTTACAAACTTCAAACAGAAGAATTCTTAATTAAATTGCAAACATTAACATTAGACCTACTACCACCGATCAAAATGACCGGTACCAGATTTTTTATTACACGATTACTGAAATTATAAAGGGGCTTTCATAAGAAATATTTTTGAAGTGAAACTTCTCTAGGCGCGTTAGGCGCAAAACCTAGACGCGGTAGGAGTAAAACCAATCTGGCGGTGAAACAATGAAACGATGGAACGAAATTCTATTCTATTAGATTATACGATTGAGGGTTCGGCATTCCTTAATAAAGATTATGATAAAATTCCGATGATACTAAGTGGAGATTTCAACGTGAACTTTGCATCGGAACAATCAAAATTATTAATAGAATTTTTTAGAAGTAAATTAAGATTGGAAATGATGAATAATCCCAATGAAGCGACAATAAGATCAGGAACAACTCTCGATGAAGTATTTGCAAGACATTTAGACAAAATTGAATCAAGAATATTTATATCATTTTTTAGCTATCACAAGCGAATTGTTTCAATAATAGAATCATATAAAATAAAATGTCATAAAGTGATAATAAAAATTCGAAAAAAGATTAAAGAAAGAAGTTTCACTTGATGTGGTCTAAGCACACACCAATTTTTAGTAGATCAAATATTGCAATAAGGACCGCACAAAGTCTAAATAAATTCAAACTTGTAATTTTTATAAAGTAATATCATTTACTAGAACAGTTACCTAAATATTCTTCACATTTTACAATTGGTAAATATGAAACACCGATGTTTTACATTGTCGTTATCAATGTTGATTTGAAGTAGAATTTAAATAAAAATAATATCTTCCGGATTCAAAGAATTCAACTTGATTAATTTTATTTCTCAGCGTATACGCCAATTTTTAAACATTTTCTGCATGATATAAACCCCTGACAATTCTGACTCGTGATCAGTATGTATTCATACAATTAGAATGAAGGATATTTGCACATTATCACGGAAATCTCAATAAGCAAAACAGTTTTCTCTATCTTGTATCCGACATAATTATTTGTAACTGAAGTAATTGTCACCTTTGTGAACTAATTTACAAACATACGATTTTTATATGCTTTTACAATACAGTTACCGGAAAACCAAAGAAGCGATTACGAGGTTCCGAGTAACCGAATACCACAGCAAACCGATGTTACTCCAAAAGATTAATTTTGAATAAAATTATTGGAGAGCTGAACAATTTTAGACAGAATATGCATACAGTGTTCAGAATTAGTTTATATTGCTATACGTATAGACGGCGTGAAACAAAATGCAATCGGGGATGCTACAACGAATAGTTTTTATCAATGAAATAAAAATGCCACATCAATCTAAGACATTGCAATAACCTGTTTGTTAAACATTTCTTTCTCTTAGCGACTTTGATATTTGGATGCTCGAAATTTACAAAATATATAAAATTTATCTAAATGAAACTTACTTTATTTTTTTAAGTATAAAATAGTTCACTTCATTTCATGTTTTTCATCTTTCATATTCAATATTTAATTTTTGTCAATTTTGCTGTTTCAATCGTTATATCAGACGATAACTTTACTCCAAAATGATATCTTGGAACAGATTACTCCAAAACACATGGATTTCAGTATTTGCTAGAGAGAACGAGTTTTTATAAGCAATTACGTTTCCTGTAGTATATTTCATTCTAATTTATCTTATAATCTCGTCATTATAGCGTCTATTTGTTCTAGCAAAATCGAAGTTGCGCACAACGAAAGCAAGCTTAACATCGGATCCAAGGGCTCTTTTGTGAATTTACAAGCTCAGAATGTGTAAAATACGTTTCCCTCAGAAGGTGACTGTTAAATTCGCAAACTCAGAGTCTATAGCCAAATTACGATCCAATACAACGATTTAAACGAGAAAAGTTCAAAACATAAATTATCAAACGTAAAAGACAGATATAGAAATAATACAAAATTAATTTATTTTGCTTTTACACATTACATAAATTTGCAAACAAAACTTTCGTTAAAGCAAATCAGAAAATTGCATTATATTTCAAAAAAGTCATTATTAAATATAATGTATCCTCTTTTCAAGATCAATTAATACTTTATACACCGAGGTGTGTAACAACGAGCAACGGTACCAGTAATAATGCACAGTTGTTATCGATAAAATCAGAATGCTACAATTAACGCGTTCATCGTCTAGGCCCTTGGCGTTCTGCGTAACACTGAAATGCTCAATTTAGGCATAGACTTCTCCTATTCCTAATTATTATTTGTCGTCATTTTACTGTTGTACCGCTATTCATCTACTAATACATTTTTATTCAACTACTATATTAGTTTTATTTCACGCATGTTTTAAGTAAACATATGATGCACAGGACAGTGAACATCATTTTAAGGTAGAAAGCTGATCTTTAAGGTTCTATCCTCAGTTTTAATTTCACTTTTAAATCAAGTTTATTTCATCGTCAATCAATGCGGTTGTCGTGCATTCTTTTTATACGAGTGTGAAGACAACACGCTGACGATAGTATGTGACGTTTGGTCAAAATGTGATAATTAGTCAACACTTTTTTATACTTTTTATATTTCACGTGTAGTAGCCGATACATTCTGTAAATTTTCAAATTCTGTAACGAATACTTGAAATATTTTGTTGACTTCTTGAAATTTTTTGTATTTCGTATCAATTTCGCTACCAATTTTGTCACACATAATGTAGAATGTATTTATTCTAGAATCTACTTGAGTAGGTAAATTGTTATCCTCGTCAATTTCTCAAGTATTATCGTAAAATTTTATGTCGGATATTGCTAATGCCACATTTTCAATTTCGTTATGTTTACCTCTTAACTCATGTATATATTGCGACAAACATCATACTTATACAGGTCGTTAAATTATTACTAGGAGTTATGACGCATACATAGCTCACGTACACTATACACTGGTACAGTATGTAGCATTAATCCGATTTTATTACTTTGTCAATTATTATAACGACTACAATATTAAAGATTTATTAACAACAACCGTACCGAACACAAAACGCGACTGGTATACATTGTTTCATAAAAATTGAAATTATTTAAATCTCTCCCAATTTGTATAACAATATGTGCTTGAATGAAGTCATTTATGTAATAATATCTAATGGAATGATGTTCTTAACTTCAATAATTATAAAGCAAAAAATATGAAACAAGTCATTAGACCGGTCGTAGTACGGATAGTGTTAGAAAAATAGTTTCTTTATTTTTAAAAAATTTATTATTATTTATTTTTATTTATTTCTATACTGAAGCCGGACCTGTCCGAATTACGGGCCCTAGACATTTGTCTAATTTGTCTAATGGTCAAGCCGGCACTGGCTACGGGAAATGATGCAAAATATTATAGTTCCGGCTTATTGTTAGCGATTCGTGAGGGTTCCGCGCGTGCATGGCCGCGAGTTGCCGAACGGTAGCGTGAATGAATAGAAATGAGCGTTACTCACCTCTCGTGTAAAAACGTCACGGGCCGGTGTATTCCTTGAACGGGATGTATTTTCACGTTTCCACTCTCCCGTAGTCGCGTGGGCGCAGTCCGCGTCTCTATGTAAACAAAAACACACGCGGAGAGAGAGAGGGAGAGAGACTTCAAATCGTCCGTCGAATTTCCACGAATGTTCCTCTCATTCTCCGGTGACGTTAACGGCGGGGCAAGAGCAGCAGCACATCACTTGCTTTTCAGAGCGGTCCTCTTTCGGTCGTGTGATCTCGCCACTGACGAGAACGGAACGGAACCAGAAAAAAAATATATGTATACATTTATATATGTATACATATATACATATATATATGTATATATATATATATACACACATGTATATGTGTATATACTCGTGTGGAAGAACAGCAACAGTTGAAACGCGGCAAAAGAGGCTGGATCGAAACAGAGAAGAGAAGATATATACTACGCGGCAGAACGCGAGAACCAGAAAGATAGACACGGGGGCCGAGAGGGAGGTAGTCCGGACAGAGAGAAATCAAGTGGAAAGGAACAGAAAAATGAGACACGAGAAAAGTGGCCAGATAACGAGCACGAGTTTCCTGCACTGGAAGAGTGTACGTGATACGGGAGTCTCACGCGTCGATCACCACAGAGGTACTTACACACGCAGCACGCACGCACGCACGCGCGTTCATATATAAATGAACATCAGGCACACACGGGAAATATACATATGTATACGTCGATCTGGCTGGACGATTTCGCCACCTAGCCGGCTCGTTTATGTTCCATCATCATCGGCACAATGCAAATCCACCTTTCCCCGCGGCTTTTTCGAAAAGTCCCACAGTATCCGAGACAATGCTAACAAGTCCAACTTTCCAAGTACCAAATTTAACCAAGTATTGGTTATAAAACATCAGTAATATAATGTGGTCTGTAATATTATCCTGAGTTTATACTAAATATGTGAATTTATTGTTAAAACTGAAGTGTCAAATCGAATATAAAACTGGACACATTTCCTGGAAACACGTGCTATTTGCTGAATGTTTACTCGATTAATTTAATTTTTACAAGTTATGTTTAGTATTATAAGGTCTTTTAACACGTTCAGCGCCATATCACCCATATCTGGGTGACGGAATTATTTATACAGAATTGAAAATTAATTTTTACGTTGGTAGATTGAATATACAAAATTTCCTTACGATCTGAGGAATAGAAGAGGTTTGAAACAGTAATTAATATCACAAAACTAAACTTTTTAGTTTTTGTTTGGTAATTATATAGAAAAGGTCTGCGTACTCCGATTTTGATGAAATTTTAATACTTTTGTTTTTTTATATAATTACCTTTTGTTTTATTAAATATATTAAATATATTGATTTTGTGTAATTTTTATGATTGTGGAGTGGGCGCTGAACGTGTTAAACACCACAATTTTCTTTTTTGAAATATTAACAATTTGTCTCAATTTTCCATGTTAAATGTTTGTCAACTTTGATTAGTTCTAAACAAATGCCAAGAAGTACCTCTCTGATTTCTTGCACACTACTTCTGGACACATCAAATTTTAAGTAGCAATCAATCTTATTTGTCCAAACTTGCCCGAATCGAAGAAAATAGCGGAAACATAATGCTTTCACTCTAGAGACGTACGCTACAGTAGCAGAGTGCATCGCGTGTCCCAACGGTGTTGTCGGCCTAATATTTTCCCAATAGGAAAAGGTGCCTTTCTGATGCTTCGCACACTACTTCTGGATACGTTGTATTTGAAATAACAATTGATTTTATTCGCCTATCATAGCCTGTATCGGAGAAATCCATTTTCCTATATTTTCATTTCGATTTTTCACGCATTTCCGATAACTTAGTCAACAAATTTCTCAAATAAAATTTCATCTATCATTGTACGATAATAAATTTCAACAAATAATAAGCAAAAAGTTATATATTTATTAAACAAGTAAAGATCACTATAATTTCGGTAATTATATAGAAAAGGTCTGCCGTACTCCGATTTTGATATAATTTTAATATATTATAGATTTCGACATTTTGAACAACTTTTTCCTTTTCCAATACAGGAGGGTCGCTTTTAGTTTTCGAGATATTTACAAAAAAAATAGGTAATGTTAATTTCATATCGGAAACCTTCTTTTTAGAAATACTGGGTGGGTGTGTGTGGTATTGTCGCTTCTCATCTCCACAACGTGTTTACAAACAAAAAATAAACAGATGCGACCCGAAAATCCAGGAAATGTCTTTGAAAATTGAAAGCTCAGCCTATCTAGGTATGATCAGAGTTATCTACAGAAGTTAATTCTGCTTGTTTCTTCCGTTATTCCATTTCCTGGATTTTCGGGCCGCATCTGTTTATTTTTTGTTTGTAAACACGTTGTGGAGATGAGAAGAGACAATACCACACACACCCTCCCAGTGTTTCACAAGCACCCAGTGTTTCTAAAAAGAAGGTTTCCGTTATGAAATTAACATTACCGATAGTTTTTTGCAAATATCTCGAAAACTAAAAGCGACCTCCCTATATTGGAAAAGGAAAACATACCTATATTGGAATAGGAAAATAACATATAAAAATTTCATTAAAATCGGAGTACGCGGACCTTTTCTATATAATTACCATAATTTCTTCTAACAGAATTGTATTTGTTTTCCTCAATCGATGCACTTGTTGTTATCTTTAAAAAAAGCATTAGGGTTCTTAGGTCGAGAACGAATTGGTTTAGAAGTTATTAATTTCCTGCAGACTCCCAGAAAGAGTTCGAACACTGTGCGCGTCACTCCGGACCGCGTGCGCGAGCCATGGGTAAATATCACACTCTGGCGCAGTTTCCCGAACGTATCTCGCTCGCGGAAACCTTTTTCTAGAGAAAGAAGAAGCGAGATCTTTTTATTTTCCGTATTTTTTTTTTCTGCTTCTTTGGATGCGTGACTGCGTGCGTGGCGCGCGCGTGTGCGGCTCTCCGAGTCTCGCGACGACCGACAACGAGGGAGAGATCGTCCTCTTCCTCCGTCGTGTGTTCCTGCTCAGGATCCGATCGAGCAGCCACTGACCCCATGAGACGACGTCGGACCGGAGAAGAGAAAGAGAAAGAACGTGTCTCGTTCTCGAAGGGAGAGAGAAAATGACCGGAGGTAGCGTACGAAAGACGAACGAAGAAAAGCGGGAAGGGGAAACGAAAGAGAGAAGGAATCGGTAAAAGAGATAGAGGAAATGGATAGAAAGCGAAAGAGTCGTGATTGGAAAAGAAAGAGAGCCTCTCTCGGACACAGCGTGCTCTCGCGTATTATACACACGGACTCACACAGTTGTCAGCCTCTATCTCTATCTCTCTCTCTCTCTATCTCTCTCTCTCTCTCTCTCTCTCTCTTTTCCTTGATCTTTCTCTCTTTGTCTCTCCTTTCGATGGATCTTCTGTCGTGTTGTTTCTCTCGATCCGAAATTGAATCGCGCCAGAAAGACAGACACACACACGATTTCAAGTTTGTCCGAGGTACACGACGGATTTCGAACTGATCTCTCTGTATGTGCACTGATTTTTACTTTACGCGATCAAAACACTGTTGCAATGTCACCTCGTCGATATTTCAGCATATCGTCCCGGCGAGACACAGGTTCGCGCGCACAAACACAACGTGACAGCACGTCGCGCGCTTGTTTAGAATATACTGAATACATTTTGACCCGAGCGCTCCGTTCAGGCTCGGCCAGTGCTGGCGCTTCGCGCGTTCGGCTGTGTTCGGCCACAATCGGCGCCGCTCGGACGCGCTCGCGCTCTATACACGAGCCAACCACGATGCCCGGCCAACCGCGAACGAAACTCGCGCCCTCGCTCGATTGCAAATTATGTACCTTGCCAGGGACGATGCACCGCGATCCATGTTTACTGAAATCATGGCATTTTCCGTTTCGCCGTTTTCTTCTCTGCCACTATCCGGCTTACGAAAATCCGCTCTTTGTTTCATGTCCATTCCACTCTTCGAACCCCGTTCCCTCGGCATCGTAATTCAAATTAACCATAGGAAACTAATCTCCTTTATTGCGCGGATCAGACTAATCTTCGTTGTATCTACTATGCAATTTCAACAGCTTACTTGTCGATGGCGGATCATTAATAATCATTTTTTGAATATCGATGATTAGCGATTAGAGGTTTCTTAACACTTTCGCTACGAGAAACGTAATCCTCGATGATTTCAAAGTCCTTAGCAGAATACGGGAGCCGTACTCCTGCGTAATTTCAAAGCCATCAGCAATTATATACCGTATTCAGCTAAACGTTTTGTCCGGCTATCGCCCGACGCGAAAGTGTTTATATATGTATAGGGTGAACCAGGCGAACACGCGTGCTATTGAATGTAGGAATCGTCTGACGCGTCTTTTCGCAACCTACCGAATCTACTTATTACGAATGCTAGGCACGCAAAGCTGGATAAGATAGTATTTTAAATGGTAAATAATCCTATTTATTTTAAAGCGTGCGTATAACTTCGAAAATAATATATTTTATTTGGGACAATAAATTTTTAAAATAGTATTTGAAAATAGTATTTTATTTGAAAAATATTTATAATATTTGAATTTCGTCTTTAAATACTTTATTTATTTTCAATATTTTTGCTGAAAATAATGGACCGTATTGAATGCATTTATCAGTATAAATTGTTTCCTAATGGCAAGATAAATTGTATGTTTATATTGTTTATAAACAAACCGCGGTAGGAACTTGCTGTGTATTATAAGAATAGTTACACGCACATCACTCATAAGTGATACGTCTCTTCAGAGTATTAAAACAAAGCAAGAAAACACATTTATCCGAAATCTCTTCTACCAGTATTATCTGAAACATGTTGTTTAATGTATTTCAATAACTCGGTGATAGAAACTCTTAAATTTTAGATAAAATAATAAAGTGAATAACCGCACAACTTATTTGCAGGATCATCTAATACTTTATGTAAGATTAGAATATTTTATTTTATACCACATTATTAAAATAAAATACTTTGTTTTGTGTCTCAGATTGCTGAAGTAGAAATATTTTATTATAAAAATATTATTATAAAAATATTTTATCTTGTGGTTTAGGTTGTCAAAATAAAAATATTTCATTTTTGGTATTATATATCCTATTTCAAATACTACTTTTGTTAAGCCAATTCAAATTTAAAATACTAAATAGTATTTGAAATATTTATTTTGTCACATGTTGCTCACCTCTGTAGGCATGCAACGTGGCGGATCCAAATTCGATTTTCTCGAAAACAAAGTTCAAATGAAAAAAATTTCGTAAATGGTTTTGAGCAATTTCAACTGTACAGTTATGAAAATGGTCCATAATTCGAGGGTTAAGAGTTGAAAGGTGTCAAGGCTGCTTGGCTAAACATATTGTAAAAAAATATACAATTATAAATAAATACTATATATAAATTATATTTGATCGCTATTCCTAAAATGAATATGATACACTTATTTATGATCTTATTTAAGATCGTTAGTCTTTAAAGAATATAAATAGACGAATATGTGAGGTAAAGTCGATTCTGTGATCAGAATATACATATTTCATATGAAATATAAAATACAATATAACATCAAAAAATAGAAACGTTATCAAGTTTGTATACATTTTAGAAACAATAAAATTGTTTTTCATGCAATTTCTCCAATACATTATTAAAAAGATCGATGAATTTAATAATTAGAAAAATAAACTTTATAATACACAACCATTACACTTGCTTACACCGAAAACAGGAATTTCAATTCACGTCTAAATAAACTACAAGAAATTAAATGTAGATGGTAGGTGCTTATAAACGATTTCACTTCTTCAAGATCTATTATAAATGCAAATGAATTGTTACGATAATATGCACACATTGGTAATTTTGTCACATCATTCTAGTAGAACTAACGAAGGAAATGAAACAACCAAATTCAAAGTTTCTATTGCGAACATTATCTGTACAATCTGGAAATCTTCCTAATAATTCAAATGCAATACTTTAGTGTGGGATCAGAGTCACGGTTCTCTAGAATGGGACTATGGAAATGCCAGCTACACTTGAACGAACTATGTATGCAACTGATCGAACTGCTGGAAGACAGGTCTTTATCGGTTTCTTTGTCCAATCTACGGGAACGGTGCGCAGCGAATTCATTACCAAGCCAAGATTGAAAAGCCCTTGCGGCACAGTGGAAACAATGCATCATAGGCAGGTGCCGGGCGTAGAAGCGCGGAATGGAAAGGAATCGGAAACAACAGTAAAGAATGCTGGTGTCCTTTGCATGAATGTGGCCGTTGAAATGCTGCAAGCTTGTCAAAACCTTTAAGTCGTGTGCCACTTTACCAATACATCTTTGCGTTGCATGAATCGAGACATGCGGCAAGTTGTGCCGCAAACTTGTACTACACGTAGCATGAACACTAAATTACATGATTTATTAACTCTTACTCGGTCAGGCGACATCTATAAAATGCTTTCATCATTTCTCTGGCGATTCTTAGAATTCTATGAATATTCATGCCTATCACGGGTCAAGTGTCTTATTTTAATAATCAGCCTTCCTCGAACTAAATTGCTTAAAAATAAGAGTACAATGGCCAGTCTATTCCTCGCTTCCAACGTATAGGTTCAAGTCCTCATATCAAAAATTTAGGAAATGTATTAATAATGTGTATGAATAATAATAACGCGTCGCGAGCACAGCCAATACGCTTTACGCTTACGTAGTTAGTATTGCATTTAAGCTAGCCGCTGATATGGCTCCATCCTATGGTGGCCTATACCAATGTGCGAATGAATAAAGAATGATAAACAAACTTTAAAAATTTAGACTTTAAAATTTAGTGAGACTTGTGGTCAAGAAAATCTGAGTGTTGAGGGGTTAAATGGCTGATACTGGAACCATTACCTAATGTGTCAGCACAAAAGAATAAATGTTTAACCATTTCGTTTCATTGACCATTCCTAAAAAGGCTGCCAAAACTTACGCATCGACTTATTGATAAGTCGTGTGCATGATCGATTAGCACGTTCTAATTTTACAATTTCATGAAATATTCAACTGCGCATTGTGGGCGTAATATATAATGGCTGCCATTAGACGACTAGGCTTCCTGGGTGTCGAAAAAATCCTATCAAGAATTCTAATAGCATCGCATACGAACGCATAAGCCCCGCGCCTCTGGCTAATGATATCACCCGGCAAATAATCCACCAGCAGTATCGAAGAGCATCGTGAAACATATTCTTTCGCATGTATACATTATGCAAATTGATTCCATCGATTGGCCGGTGGACCCTACACACGCGTAAGCAGACTTCTCGCGTGTTTCAACGACGCTGCTCTAGCTTCTGCTCTCCGCAACACAACCATCCAGGGACCTCCATTTACGAGGTAATTTCTAGGAAATGATATCGTTTTCAACTGGAGGCGAGAAACCCAGAAATAGTTATTCGCAAAATTACTTTCCGATTACTTCTACTCGACGATTGCCTCTATTAAGCTTGTTAACTAACGTCATTTGGACATTTTTCTTTCATTTTTCTATATTCAATTCAGGTTCAATCCATGGGGTGTGCATACATAATAACATGAAACGTAACTTTACATTAGTAACATTAATCGTTTATTTCTGCATTTCATGATCAGACTGCAGATTTATTGCATTTATAACAAAAATGACACGCATAAATTACATTATTTGGGGTACTTTCAAATTATTAAGAGAAGAAATAAATTTTTACGTATCTTCTATTTCTAGTAGGATTTTGCATAAAGATCCGCAGTCTATTTGTGATTTACGTTGCAAGTTCTACTGCGACTGAAAACGCGACGCTCGTTTTGAGTTTTCTGTGGAATTTATAATTACCTTCTCCGATGGATTTTTCCTCGTTTCAACACATTTAAAGAAGACATGTTTACTGAACATACTATAAATTGTCTTATCTAGAATTCAGTAACAAAAATCAGAATGCACGATGTTACATATTTTTGATTACATTTATGACAAAAATGAGTAGGTATAACTCAAAGCAGTGAAAATGTTTGGCAACTTTAAAAATACGATTATATTATTTGTAACTTCACCGCAAAGCGGGAAGGCAAACGGGAATAAAGTATTCTATTCTATCATTTGTAAGTAGTTAAAATTATTAAAAGAAGAAATAAATGTCTATGCAGTTTCTTGCAAATTGAAGCACAAATAGTTTATTTTGCATCCGTTGTAAGCTACGAGAGCCATTTAAGAACATTTTTCTTTCTTTCATAATTTCAATAGGCCGAAAGTAATAAATTGGTACTATTCAATTCTTTTAACGGTTATATACTGTTTCAAATTGTAGTTACTCATTTTTGTCATAAAATTCACAGTCTACTAATTACGTACCTACATATTAGGATCTGTACGATAATTCTCTGTGATTTACTGCGGCAGGTGTTTCGTGGTTGCGAATATTTTCAGATTTGCTATCTCCATGTACCATACAATAATGGTACACCGGTTATGATGGTGAAGTCTAAAAAGTGTGTTATAACTCCACCTTAACTTTACTTTTACTATCTCAATAACGTCGTAAGTTCTCGTATCTAATGTGCCCGTGTTGCAGAGAAAAATTCAGCGGGGAGTAGTTGAGATACCGCGGGAGGATTCACATATTTCTAGATTAAGAAACGCGTTATACTTTTGATTATTATGAATCGTTAAATACGCTCTTATACACCGCCCGAGAGACACTCTCTAGATACATTCGAGGTTCGTAAAATAAAAGATACAAAGATAATCTTCACGCCGAGGTATCGGGATATAGTTGGTTTGCAGTAATCCCGATAACAGTTATTTTCAAATCGACTCGGTTCTGTTATCATGGTGGTTGGTGCACGTATTCGCGAGCCACATGATAAACCGAGCAATATTTTCTTCGATTTTACAGACGATTAACGATCGCTGTAATTATCTTAAAAGGTTTCTTCGTGGGAGTAATCGAAGGACCGATTATCGTGCACCGCCCATGGCGACGTTGCTCTTCTCAATAGTATGGCGCAATTAAAGTAAATGGCCGAAGAATAGAGTAAATAGACGGAAAACGCGTGTAAAACGTGTAAGAATAGACGAGCAGACCACTCGCATTTCGGCGATGATTAAAAACGTTCCATAGGGTGGCCAGTCAGTGGCGAGTAAATAATAAATTCGACGTGTTCCTGTTGGATCTTAAAAATAGCAGAAAATTACATGGACAAACCATTTCAAAACATGCTGTTTTATTTGCTACATTCATTATTTGAGGACAAAGGACGATTCTGGACATGATTAAACTCGTTAAAATTACAGCATTCGATTAACCCTTTGTACTATAACATCCAGTTATACTCGTGACGGAAATATCGACCAGAATCTACTAAATATGGATGTTCCTCTTTTCCATCAAATTGAAATAAAATTCTACGTCTTTGTTATCGATATTTGGCCATTTGAATAAACGGAGGCATACGACAAATAGAAATTTTATATTTCTAACCAAAAATCATCAAAGACAAAATAGCATTATTCATCATAGCAGCGAAATAAATTATAAGACAAGGGGTTAATGTAACAACCAGCATATGAAATATTTGACCATGTGTTTTTTTTTCAGAAATTCGTTGTGTAATTTAAAAAAGGTTTATTTTCTATGTATTGTATAGAACGATTTTACCAAATGAGAGTCGTCGCGAAATTACTGGTTAAAGATGGCGACTCGCTCCATGCTGTGCGGAATGAAATGTCGATGGCACAGGTTCCTTCCTTGCCTCGGTTATCGCACGATGTAATTGTCTGTTTACTAGCTGTTAATACGTTAATACTCACGCATCGAGAAAATACGTGGACCCGATCTAGAGATTAATCTTACGAAACGTAAGCGGTCATTATCGCGTAAACGTCACACAAAATTTCATTTTGTCCAGGAAACAGAAAAAAGAAAACGGTCACAGACGATTTGTTAACCGTTTCTCAAGAGCGAAGTATTCTTCAGCTCGTCATCAAATAGCTAAATATGTAATGTACACTGCGCTTTCCAAAACGTGACATTATAAAATACTTCGAGTTTATATTTTTGGATTAATCAAAACCTTAAAACTTTATTTTGTTATCGAGGAAATGAAATAAGCTATGGCTTGCATGATTTAGTACGCTTCAGTTCACCCCAAATAAATCACTTTTTGACGGCGATGTCTATAGTTTATTTATATACACCATCCTTTAAAGAAATATATGTAAAAAGTAAAGAACGCGAAAATACACAATTAATGAACAAGATAGAAACGGAGAGCTTATCAAATTACGAAGCTAGATATCGGTGAAATGAATATTCGACGAAATTTCAATGTAAACAAAAGTAAAATTAAACCACGATTCTTATCATTAAAATAATTTTACTAAATCCACTGCCGAATTATATTAAATCTTTAAAAAGAGCAGTTTATTGAAAGGCATATAAAATGATCACAAACAACATGGATATTCTAGTATTGTAGTGAACGTTTTGTTTGTATATCATCCAATATCGTTCTGAGTTCTTCATCCTCTAAACGTCCTTCTAAACTGGGAATCAAGGCTTTTGCTTCTTCCGGTGTCTCTGGACAGAGATTTGCAAGCGACGCGAGTTCGAATTTGTGAAGTTTCTTCTGCATAAGTAAACTGCAAAAAGAACATTTCCAATACATTATAAAATTTAAATTCATTAAGAAAGCTGTTAAATTATTATGTAAAGAATGCTTACTTTCGAACCGCAGCGATAGTCTCCTTATTCTTAAATCGCCTGAATCGATTTGTGTAAGTTAAACTTTTCATGAAAACTTCGGAGAACTCTTGCTCCTCTTCGGCCGACTCGTTTTGTGCTTTTCTGTGCTCCAATAACATCGAAACTTCCGAGATTAATAGTGTCTCTGCATTTTCAAATTCTAAACACAAAAAATACATTTGCCCGTGGTACTTTTCTTAAATAAATATTCGTAACATCATACATCGTTTCTCAAATTAATAATCACCAATTACGAATTTTTCAATATATTTTATTTATGCGACTCTTTATAAAATACATTTTATTATGTACGGAATTAAAAATTGTATAAAATGTACATAACATATTATACATATATTTACACAGAATTGATGCATGGATATTTATAATAATTATATTACTCTTTACATTATTGGTACATTACATACGCTAAAGCTTGTAGAAAGTGCATGCTCTCTCATTGAAGAAACAAAGACTTTCTACATTTCTTATTTGATGTTTCATATATTATTTCAAAAGAAACATTTAACACATTAGGAATCATTTGTAAAAATCTTTCTCATGGTCCTTATTATAAAAACACAGTCTTTTGAAAAAATCAACACGTTATCAAGTAAGATAAATTGATGTGGATAATGAAACTCTTCCAAGCAGTAACGCATATTCAAGCTATTATTTTTAGCTAATTTCCTTAATTCCTCCACTCTCTTGGGAAATCGTAGGTATAAATCTTAAAATTTAATATCACAATTCTGGCAGTCCAACAAAGTACAAAATATTTATAAAACGCATATACATTTGTTACACTAATAATGTGTGCGTCATTGATTTGGTTTATTTATGTATCCCTGTTCTGTAAGAAAATCATAGATTTTACGAGTTTTATTTACATCAATTTTAAGCAAAACTCTAGCTTGTGCTAGCCTGAGATATCCATTCTTTTTATTCTCTCCTATCAGAAGTTGCTTAAAATCAAGGTAGTTAGCAGGTACTATACGTGTTACTGAACAAAGCTCTTTCTCTGCAGTGGTAAGTTTTTCATACCCAGGAAGACCTTTTATTACAAGAGGCGGTGCTGTCTTTCGTTGTGAAATTGTATTAGGTGTGGAACTAGCTGCAGTAACATTGCAACCAGGTAATATGGACTTCCAACTATATTCAGGATTATTCAGATACTGTTTCCTTTCTCGCTCGTTCTCTTGTCTTAATTTACTCAACTTTTGAAACAGTACAACACTATGGAAATGTTCAAGACCATTATTTCGGAACTCAGAAAGTTTATTTAAATAGTTTTTAAGTTCTCCCACACGATGCAGTCCTTCCATTAAAAAGTCAAATTCCAAACCTCCCATTAATTGCATGAAAATTAGTAATCTCTCTGCAAATGTTCTAGTTATTGTACATTCATATCTTTGTATCCAAGAAATAGTTCTCCTGAACGCGATCAAACCATGATTACGTATGATTCTTCTTCTCCTCATACGTTCTTTCAATCGATTATTATATGCTTGTACCATAGCTATTTGTAAAGCTTTCCCTAACTCATAATTATCACTTAAATCAAATTCATCATAATCCAAATCAGAAATTATCGATTCTGCATGATTATCAAAATTCACTTCAAAATCTGACCTTGCAGGATTATATCCTGCCAAAAGTTTACAATTAAGTGTATTAGGTGCGAACCGTGGTGGCTCTTCCAGATCTTGTAATTTATACAGATAAGGTATTGGATCGCTACCGAACAAGCTTGTTCTGGTTTCTTTGATTTTTGGCAAACCAGGTATACTTTGATTATCAATATAATGTTGAAGATAATGACTTTTGCACTCTTCTGCCGACTTTCCCTGCATTCTCCTTGAAATGTCTCCCCAGTTTCCAAAACCACATTCTTGCAACACATCAAGAAATTCTAATTCTTGCTTAGCGGTCCAACCACTTCCATGGATCAGAGGAAACTCATTCTTTATAATAATATAGTCATGATCATTTTTATGATCGTTAATTTCACATCCACTCGAGAAACAAGAAGGACACAAATCCGTGTTGCTACACACTGCACAACGAATATACGGCTCCATCAAAGCGGATTTGCATACGCGGCATGTTGGGTCTGAAGTAATGATTTCATCCTTCACGACTGACACGTCGAGTTCTATGTCATTCTCGATATTTTCTGTTCTACTCGATGAGCAGTCTGGAAGAGAAAATCGTTACTTAAGGCCATGCCGCATAATCAATTAAATAGTCGATTTTGAAGCGTTACGTATGTTGCTAAATGAAACGCTTATTGAGACAACGTTGACAAATGTCATAAAGTACAGGTTAGAAGGGACAATTAAACTTCTATTATAACCGATAAAATGTACCTTTGGGAAATTGCAGATCCGCCGCATCTTCTTCTGTCATATCTGTTAAGTTTGGATTAGCCATGGTCCTTTTCGTACGTTTTAGCAAAATTAATCTAACAACACAACCTCTTCGTAAATGTTTACTATCAACGAGCCACGGGCATGCTTACGGCATAGAACTATATATATATAAGATTCGTGGGGATGTCAGAGAGCAGGCAGAGAGGAACAGAGAGGAATGAGATGAATGAGATTGAATGAGAAAATGAGAGTACTTACGACCAGAGATTCCTCTCTGTTACGGCTCACGCCCAGGGTTTTGCCGTGCCCGATACAGTGCTGCCCCCTAGTCTAAATCTAGCCTGGATCAGATCCTACCTCATCTCACAGACGAAATATCTCGTCTGGGGTAAAAAACCCCATGTGTGAGCACTCTCATTCCTCTCTGGTAATAGCACAGACGAGATATAGGAATTCTTGTGTTCTATACCTCGTTTGTGATTCGTCTCTGCTCTTACTGTCGATATTATTTGTCTATAAGTTTAAAATTCTCTCCTTGGATGGCGCCACCATTAATTCCATTGTGGGGAACTACTTTATGCGTGACTATACGCTGGGATGAAATTATCACGCGTTTCACTGTTTTATATATCAATGTATTTACACTATTGCGATGTTGCCCTTGGGCGATACAAAGGTCGAGTGACCGAGGCTTTTCTCGGTCCTCCGCTTCTCGAAGAAAAAATGCGCTACCCTTAAAATCAATCTTACAACCTAAAAACTTAAATCTAACTATCCTAGTGACTATTGACTTATGCTAGTTACATCTAGATGGCGCAATGGTTCTGTGTGCGCGTGTCGCCACAGTACTCCCCTCCGAGTGGGTTAGTTATTCTAACCTACGAAAATCTAACTCGTTTCTTAACATTAGTTTTCTTATTCATATAGGTCTTCGGCGTTTCCTGAGGTATCTCTAACGCTGAATGCGTTTCGAAAAACGCCGGTTTTAACCTATCTGTTGAGATATTACTTTCCCTGTCTTTGTATTTTATTTTAAAAACGCGATCTGTGATTCGCTCGATCACTTCGAATGGGCCCTCATAAGGAGCTTCAAAAGGCCTCCTGGTCGCGTCTATTCGAACAAATACATGGGAACAATCATACAGCGTTTTGTGTATAAATGTTCGTCGTTTTGCGTGATGAGCTATTGGAGATGATTTGACCTGCTTTATGTTCTGTCTGAGTTTATCTAAAAATATGCTGTGACTAATTTCTGTGTTATCGTCAATGAAGAATTCTCCAGGCAGTCTTAAACTGGTACCATAGACCAACTCTGCAGCGGAAGCCTTCATGTCCTCTTTATAGCTAGTTCGGAGCCCCAGCAACACTGTCGGGAGGATCTCTACCCAATTCGAGGTTTCGTGGCATCTTATGGCAGCTTTGAGCGACCTGTGCCACCTCTCAATCATCCCATTTGACTGAGGATGGTACGTTGTTGTTCTTATTCTATTTGCACCGACCAGTTTGGTCAGTGCTTCGAACAACTGTGACTCGAATTGGGTTCCCTGATCAGTTGTGATAGTTGTTGGTGCACCGAATCTAGCTATCCAGCCTGAATAAAGGGCTGCGGCTACCTTGTCCGCAGAGCAGTCGGTCAGCGGCACAGCTTCGGGCCACCTGGAAAATCTGTCTATGGCTGTCAGACAGTATCGGAAACCATTAATTGATGGTAATGGTCCGACTAAATCCACATGTATATGTTCGAATCTGCTCTTTGGCATCTCTATTTTTTTACTTGCCAATCTATTGTGACGATGCACCTTTTGTTTTTGGCATTGCAAACAGGTGCGACACCACTCGGTTATGTCTTTGTTCATTGAAGGCCAAACGAAGTTCTTTCCTATCATCTTCCTAGTTACTCTGCCACTAGGATGAGACAGGCCGTGTACATTTTTAAAAACTACTTTTCTTAAAGATTTTGGCAAATATGGCCTTACATTATTTTGGACAATGTCTCCATATAGGTATTTCTCTGAACTGTCCAAAAATATCTTTTGGAAGTTCCACCTGTTGGAGTTTTCCACTATTAATGTTGCCAGCTCTTCGTCTTCCGCTTGCTCTCTCATTAGCTCATCTGTTGAGATAATGACAGGCATTTCGACTGTTTGCAGTCTGGAAAAAGCATCAGCCACACCGTTGTCCATACCTTTGACATATTTAATTGTTGTGGTGAATTGGCTGATGTAATCCAGCTGCCTTGTTTGTCGCGGACTGGCTCTGTCTGCTTTTTGAAGAAATGCATATACCAACGGTTTATGATCCGTGTATACATGCACTTCTCTGCCTTCTACAAGATGCCTGAAGAATCTGAGGCTCTTGTAAATGGCTAAAAGCTCTCTATCGTACACACTGTACCTCGTTTGGGCTTTTTCTAGCTTTCTGGAAAAGAAACCGAGTGGCTCCCACTTACCATCATGGAACTGCTCCAAGACGGCTCCTATGGCTACATCCGATGCATCTGTTCGCAGTGCCAATTTTGCATTCTCCCTTGGGTGGAAAAGAAGCGTTGCAGAGGCCATTTGCCTCTTTGCCTCTTCGAATGCTTTTTCAGATGCATCGTCCCAATGGACCGGTCTCTTATCCTTCCTTTTGGCTCCCCTGAGATGACCATTCAAAGGAGCGAGCCAATCAGCAGCTCGACATAGAAATCTTCTGTAGAAATTGATGACTCCCAGAAAACGCCGAAGATCTGCAATCGTAACTGGCTTAGTATAGTTAACTATTGATTGCACTCGTTCCTGCAACGGTGCAATGCCCATACCACTAACCTTATATCCTAAGTAAATTACACTAGATTCCGCAAATTGACATTTTGATACATTAATACCTAAACCTATGTTCCTTAACCTAGTAAACAAGATGCGCAGATGCCTCTCGTGTGTCTCCACGTCCGGGGATGCCACTATTATATCGTCTACGTAACAATGGCAGAAATCTAGTCCCCGTAACGTGGAATCCATCAACCTCTGGAAGGTCTGCGCCGCATTGCACAATCCGAATGGCATGACCGTAAATTCGTATAGCCCGAACGGTGTTATAACAGCCGTTTTTGCGACGTCCTCGGGCGCTACAGGTACCTGGTAGTACGCTCGTGCCAGGTCTATTACGGAAAATACGTTGCATCCAACAAACTGGCTTGCTACGTCGTGTACGTGGGGCACTGGATATTTATCTGGCACGGTCATGCCATTCAGTCGGCGATAATCTCCGCATGGTCTCCACTCCCCTGACTTCTTCGGGACCATGTGGAGAGGACTGGCCCACTGGCTCTTCGATGGTCGGCAGATACCCTCTTTGAGCATTTGCTCAAATTCTGCTCGAGCCACCCTAAGCTTCTCCGGAGGCAGACGTCTCGCTCGCTCGGCAACCGGGGGTCCTTTAGTGACAATATGATGCTGCACCCCGCTCTGCAAGTTTTTCCTGACGGCTGGTTTAGTGATGTCGGCAAATTCGCGAAGTAGCGCGGTCTGTTTACTGGTGGCGTCTATTGTCGTGACGGAGGGAATCTGTACTGTTGAAATCGTCGCGTTTGCGTGTAATTTCGTGTTACCGTCCAACAGTCGTCTGTGCCGTAAGTCCACTAGTAAGTTGAAAAAATGTAAAAAATCTGCGCCTATTATTGGTTTGTCTATGTCTGCTATTAAGAACCGCCAGGAAAAATCGCGGCGCAACCCCAAATCAAGGGAGAGAACTTTTTCTCCGAATGTATCTATTACCGCCCCGTTTGCCGCGTATAATTTAAAAACGCCTACCTCTGGGCGCCTACCTCCATAAGCCTTTGGGACGACCGAGACATCTGCGCCGGTATCTATTAAAAACTCCACACCGGTATGCCTGTTCGCAACGCAGAGGCGATATGTTCTCGGCGCGTCCTCCACAGCCTCGATCCGGGACGCGGCTATTCGTTTCCCGGTCTCCTGTCCGGTTCAATCCAACGGCACGGCTTTCTGCACTTCCACGATTCTTTTCCAAATTTGGTGTGGAAGTAGCAGAAACCGTTCGCAGATCTGGATGAACTGCGGTGCTTTGATCGTCTTCTGCTGGGCTGACGATGTCTGCTGCTGTTCTGGGCTCGCCTGGAAAGACGCGTCTCGAGCCTCTCGAGACGGTCCATAATGGCGGCCAGTTCGCCATTTTGTCGCGTCGGTGACCGCGCGTCCCTCGATGGTTGGAGACGCTCCGCAATGGCGGCTACTTCCGCTCCTGCAGCCCGTTCTATGGCTTTGTCGGCGACCTTCGCCAGCCTGTCCACTTCCGCGTCGTCCAATATGGCCAGGATCTCCTGAACGCGGGTGGGCAGCCTCTGCATCCACAGTGTCTGCACGGCGTTTGGTGTAACGCTGGCACCCGCCAAGCGCGTCATCTCCCGCAGCAACTCCGACGGCTTCTTGTTGCCCAGTTCCACGCCTGTGAGCAGGAGTTTCAGCTGGGCTTCGTCGGATTTCGCCAACCGATCAATTAATGCACGTTTGATATGTTCATACGTGCTCCGCTCGGCCGGCGCTTCGATAACGTCCAATATAATCTTTATAATTGTTTGGTCCAGGTTGCGGACCACGGCCGAACTTTTCACGGCGTCGGAACGCACATTGTACGCCGCGAATTCTCTTTCTAACACCGTGAACCACAATCGTGGCTCGTCCTTCCAAAAGGGCGGCAGTTTGGCCGCGCGGAATTCGCTCGCCTGAATTTCGGATCGAGTTTCATCTTCCTTCTTGTCTTCGTCAACCATTTTTTTAAAATGTCTTTTTCTTTTTTCTTAAACTGCACTGACTTTAATTTTGCGGCAATAGAAAAATAAAACAGCGAGTTCCCGGGTTTCGGCACCAATTGTGGGGAACTACTTTATGCGTGACTATACGCTGGGATGAAATTATCACGCGTTTCACTGTTTTATATATCAATGTATTTACACTATTGCGATGTTGCCCTTGGGCGATACAAAGGTCGAGTGACCGAGGCTTTTCTCGGTCCTCCGCTTCTCGAAGAAAAAATGCGCTACCCTTAAAATCAATCTTACAACCTAAAAACTTAAATCTAACTATCCTAGTGACTATTGACTTATGCTAGTTACATCTAGATGGCGCAATGGTTCTGTGTGCGCGTGTCGCCACACCATCTGGACTTATTACGGATGCATTCTAATAACAGGTGTAAAAAATCGATTTCTTTCACAAATGTTGGAAGTGCAACATTTCGAAAATATATTCCTACAATTTTATAATCATATTCGAGGATATAACGAAATTATAACTCATTTTGTATGGCACATCCAAAGGCTGGCGAAAGAAAGAATTTAAATTTTGAACGCGCTTTTCTCGTATGCACGTTTTTCGAAATATTTGCCATAATATTTCAAAAACTACTCCGCCAATTGATTTCCACTTTGGCAAATGTCTTCAGCGCATACATGGTTATTTGGCGGTAGAATGAATATAATTTAATGATATATTTTTAAATTAACTTAAAAACTATTTACTTAAAAATTAACAAGTTCTTCAGCGAAATATCGATTAAAAGGAAAATTAACATTAATGTTATATATGAAAACAATAAAATACAATATATTCACTAAATAAAATACACGAAAATAAAACGCATTGAAAATTGAAAACATTTAATACCTGATTTAATTATAATTAATTGACTTCCGAGCGGATTTAGTACGTTTAGAGCGTCGAGTCTTGGTAATCACGAAAGGTTTGCCGACACAGCCTGAATATGTAAAATCATGAAGGTCAGTAAAACAAATTGCCATTCGAATACAAAATCGAACAATCCAACAGCAAACTATTTAACATGCACATCGGTGTATCGTTTAAATCAGATACGATAGATAGACGTGATGCGTTCCTCGGTATAATGTCCTCGGCACTAAACTAGCATAGCAAACTACAAAATAGTATACAATCACTGAAGCTGTTTGATACCTCATTCACTAAAATTACGAGTCACTGGACAATTACGGGAGTATTAACAAGGGAGATCATCCAATACGCAAGCGTCTATTATGATGAAGATCTGTACACCGGTACAGCATCGAAAAATATTCGAAACGTATTTTTTATTGCATATACGGAAAGAAAACCCTATGTTAATATAACACGGCTTCATTTATTAACGTGTCTGAAACTAGTAAAAAATTGGATTGAAAAGTAAATGTAGTCTATAACAAATAATAAAGATACTTTGATTCCAATTTTACTAAATTATTTAAAAGAATAATAAAATTAAAATCTATATAATTGATCTTTTTCTATATCTTTGTTAATACTGAAGAGACATCATAAAATAAGTTCTTCGTCCCTAATTATGAATTTGGATCTCAGGACTAGTGTACATTAAGTCAACTTTGTTTTGAAAACGTTGTCCATATAAAAATAATATGTTTTATTTTAAAAAATGGCAATGTCCAGTACGCGGTTCCACGAAAAATGAATCGTAGTGCAAGGGATTAATATAATCTGGGTCAGGGTTCCAGAATTATATTTTTATGCTTCAGTCGTGTGCAAAATTCATTCTACGAATTATTGAATATCTCCGACAATCAAACATTTATGCCTTTTGAATAAATAGTGAACTATTTATAAATGCCAATAAAAGAAAAGTGTTTCATTTATCACTATTTTCTTCAAGTTAGTGTCCGCAACGAAATTCCGGCTATAATGATCATCAGTTAGGCCAACGTGAATTCTCAAACATTCGTAAAACAATAGAGAATCAGCATTCGCAAGAATCCTTAAAATAAAGATGGCTGACACGACGCCAAAGAAATTGAAGATCGCTGCGACCGACGACAGCGTGGTTCATTCGGCAATGTAATTCAAGGCGAGTCTTTGGCACGACCACACCTGAAACTCTTTCAAAAGCATAATAGCGCGCGTGTATCGCAGTACGTCTTTCGAATACATATTCAACCAAGTCCTCGGAACGCAGGATTAGGCGAGCGTGTTTCGCGTCGCGTCGACTCGTTGACTTCCGTATTCGCGATACAAAGGTAACTTCCGCGAGATCAAACAATGAACCCTGAGGAGCCCGACTTCTCGAACACGAGAACGCTGCAGCTCCACAACCTCGAGGTAGAAGACAATGTGCAAGAGGATAACGTCCAATCCGCACGGGGACACATCTTTGACAATGTCTATAAAGTGACCACTATCAAAGGGTAGGACTGTGCTTCATTAATTTGCTCAGAACACTTTATTAATTACAATTTATAGATTGTTCATAACTACACTAATGTCCCAATATACATGTAAATTTTGCGACTAAAATTATAATATTATTAATATTGAACATACAGAAGTACGCAACCAGTGACAAAACTTTCTTATTTTTAATTATTTTTTTTTATTAAACGTTTATCGACATGTTAGTGACATTTTTTTGAATGAAATGAGACCAAAAATGGCATAGTAAGGATCATATTTACTTGTTTTATTCATGATGTAATAGAACGTCGATGGTACAAGCTAATCAGCGGCATATACGTGTTCGAATAATAATACAATTACCTAGCCACAGTGCTAGAACAAATCTTTTATGATTTGTACAATGAATTGTGTTGTGCATGGATCGCTTTAGATTGAACTGTTTATTGAAACACGTGTCCGGAATAGTGGTCTATTCAGATATCATCGGTTCGAATAATCAAGGTTTTACTAAAATCGTCAATTGAACAAGCAAATATGCTCGGAATTGTATCGTGTTTGGTTTCATTTTATTCAGAAAAATATCAGAAACATGTTGATGAAAGACTCGTAAAAAGGTATAGTAAAGAAAAAAGTTTTAACATTACATTAGCATTGCTTCACAAACATTAACCCATTCACATTTTAGTCCGTACTGTCCGTACGGTATACGGACAATAACTGGTGTGCTGTAGCGAACATGAAAATAGAAAAAGAGTAAAAAAGGATTTATCACGCGCAGATCAATTAGTAACATTTAACATGTAAAGAAACGTGTAAAGCATGTACTTTTTGTTTTTTATAGTGACAATAGCAGCATTTTCAATCATAAAAAATGTTAGAATATTTTTCGTTACTTGATTAGACTGTGGAAGGGTTAATATCCGAATAATATCGAAATGATGCTCACGTATATTACTATTTTATCTCGTATTCTAACCCCATATCCTTGAACATCTTTCACTGAAATTGATACGGATTTAATCAGGATCCGAACACAGATCTTTATCCAACTGGTAACAAGCATTTATCGAAATTCGATTGCTATACCAATGATTTCGAAACGCCGATAGATCCTTCGTCGAGATCACCGATTTTTTTGTCGTCTCGTATGATTCCCCGATCGGTAAAAGGAAAAAAGTAAAGGAAATTCTTCTCGGTAGAATTTAGAATCGCTGTCGGCGTTTTTATAACGGGACAGCCACTATATAGACGCAATGAATGTGCTCGGACACGATACGGTATTTCAGTTGGGAACTGGACTCGGCAAGGTAACCGAAATTACAGTTTTTGCCACAGCAAAGTGCATGTTTCGTACATTTGAAATTTGCTAAGGCAATAAGTTGCCTGTCAAACAAATACGCTAAAATTGTCACAAAATCGTAATAATTTACTGAACACTAGGTTTACTGGACATATCAAAATAACACGTTTTAATATTTTTAATTTACGATTATTGATATTGTAAAGATGCATACGTGAGAAATTATCCAACAAATTTATTTCTTTTGGTATATATTATAGTAAAAATGGCTAAAAATTTGGATAGACACATTCTCGTTATTTTTATAAAGTAATATAAACTAGTTAGTTTTAGTGCTCCATAAACCTAGTTTTAACGAGATCATACCTGAGGGTTAGCATTTATCATAGTGATAATGATTACTAGATTGCGGATTTTCTGCATTCATGATAACACTGGAGACAAATTAATGACAGGCGAAAAATTATGATAATTGAAACATAGAGATGTACTATGTATTTTCAACACGTTAAAATTATTCAAGAAAGAATTAACTGTGTATCTGGCTCCCATCTCTCGCAATTTGGGTAGCAAATTTTTATTTTGCATAAAGATCCGCAGCGGGGTGGTTAGTCGTGCTGATTCTAATTTTTAAACATGGACACAACATTGTGTCACCCAGTTATGATTGACATGGTAGTCAATGTGTTAATAAACGGTCAAGAAAAGCCGATCTTGTTTGAGACGTGATTATTAACTTTCGAATATTGCATATAGTTTTACAATAATAACAGTAATAGAAATTGAATCCTTTAAAATTTTTTTTGTAGAAAAATCAGATAGAAGAACGATGTAAAACAAGGATGGGCACGGTAGGGGCCCCTGAAACGTCTGCTTCTCCCACCAACCTCTCTTTCATGCGCGAGGCCTGCGCACTGTTCGCGACGAGCCAAGCATTTCCTTCCTCTATGGCAGTGATGGGCAATTTTGCCTCAATTGAGGCAAAACCGTCCACACCGTAGCGCCCTCTGTCCCCTTCCACGCGCTGCGTGAAAGAGAGGTTGGTGGGAGAAGCAGGCGTTTGAGGGGCTCCACCCGTGCCCACCACTGCTCTATGGTAACGGCGAATGCTGGTGGGGGACAGTGGGCACTATGATGGGGACGGTTTGTCTCAATTGAGACAAAAAATCCCATCCCTGATGTAAAACAACAGAAATAAGATATAAAAAAGTTTACATACTATTGTAATAGTAATAATCGTTTAATGCAAACTCAGTAGAATGTAGATAATCATAGAATTTTATATTGTTCGATTTTTTTCATCGCAAGAAATTTGTGAAGTAAAACATAAAATCATAAATTCACGGTTTCTACTTAATATTTCCTCAATGAGCAACTTCTTACAATTAAAATTTTGTTATATTACAAGCCAGATAAAAATATTTAAGCTTTATTAATAAATAGACGCGGATTTTATGCTCATCAATATCAAATACAAAAATTGTAATGACATTAGAAGGATTGAATGATGCTGTTGTATTATCCTCAACTTATTAAAATTATTAAAAGAGGAAATGCATTTTTACCTAACTTCTATTTCTTACAATTGACTTGAACAATTTTTATGTTGCCCAAAAATGTGGTGTATTAATAACGTTTCTGCTTCATGTTACGTATTTTATGTACTCTAACGTTGTACTAAGGTCTTCGCACATTAATTTACATTGTATTCAAGAAGAAGCAGTGAATTGCCAGCTTGCCAGCGCAGACGTAACATAACTTACAACATAAGTTAACCTAAATAATATTAAACATTTAATACAATGTATTTATTTTTTTCGTGTTCTATTATTCTAAAATCAGCGGAAATAAATAATGTATCACAATAGAATAACCTGCAATTGAAAGGTCAAAATAATGTATGCAGTGATTTCTAATATTACGGTTGATACACAATTAAAAGAACCAGATCATTATTTAATAGTGAAAGTAGTTTCACATTTTACATGTACACGCCACTTGGCGGATACTCTTCTAAAGGTTTCACTACAAACAATGAATTTTTTCTGTTAACGAAGTTTCCACCCATAACAAGACTCATCTAGTCACAGTAGAATTAGCATGGAGGATAGAAATTTCACTCGGTCATATGCATGATAATTAGAAACATAGTCAAGTGCTTCAAACATAATAGAGACAGTGAGACACCGGGATAGAGAAAATATGCAAGGATCTCGACTCGAAAGCTAACTGTTTTTTCCAAGTTTTCAACCTCTTAAACAGTGCAACACAGATTTATTTAAAAACCTTAACTACTCTGCAGCAGTACCATTTTTCCTCAAAACTGCTACAAATTCAAACGTCTCCAAAAACTTTCAAACAATTTTCTCGTTAATGAAACTGCCATAGATTTAAAGATTAAAGTCTCCTTTTTACAATGACATCATCAAAATTGATATACGATTTTTTTTCACAGTTTTAAGCTTATACTACTGTAAAGTTGGCGGCATGCCTTTCGTTCAAAGGCCGATAAAACGACTAAAAGAAATCGTCCATTAATTTTTAAGATGTCGTTGTAAAGATGAAACTTCAATCTTTAAATCTATGATGGTTACAGTCACGAAAAAAATTTTTCAAAGTTTTCACACGCATTTGAATGTATAGAATTTACGAGAAAAACGCGTATTTAATTTCACGCCCGCTAGATTAAAAAGTCTTAGAATAAAATGAACGACGGATTATGAAACTAGAGGCTCCTAACTTTAAAATGAGTCAAAAGTTATTCTGGTACGATCATGTTTTACGAAGTTATAACAGTTTAAATATAGACAATTTTTCGACAATTAGGTATTTAGTGTTCCGATACTTGTTGTATCCGCTGCATACGTTTTATGTGGCAGTAAATGCACATTAAAGGTACAAAAGATTGTTCAAATAGACTGTACACTTACTGCCTTAAAAGATTCATACTGGGTGTTTCTGAAATAAGTGCTAAAATAAGAAAAAATAGTTTCTTCTTCGACCTTGTTTCTGAATCAGCCGTTTATGTCTTCCAGTAATTTCTATGGCTCTATTGACTGCTTCCTTGAAGTGTTTACAAGTTATTCTTCTTATCTCATGCACGACCTTCTGGTCTGCTATGTAAACACTATTTTGTAATTTGTTTCAATCAGTTTAATACATGTTATTGGTGATAACAGCAGGTATGGAAATTTGATAATACAAAAACATCTATGATTCAGAAACAAGGTCACATCAGATATATGTTTATATGAACTTTTTTCTTATTTTATCGTATTGAATTCATCCCTGAAATTATGCGCACATGTTTCGAAACACCCTGTATATACAGTTGTTTTAAATAATTTTTTGATCGCGTTATACGGCAATATGATGTATGCCATTCCTTTCCTTTGCAAAATGTGTTCCACCATACAAGCTAGAGGTTGTCTAAAAGGATTGATTGCGTCAGAACGCAATAAAAGATTTGAAAAGAGTGTCAAAACACGACTATGATTTACGATGTGTGAAAATAGTGGTATACAGCACGTGTCAGCGCTTAAACGTTTAAAAATTGAAAAGGTAGGACGTATTTTTGAGCCTAAGAACACACGGGGCCGATCTCAGATAAAACGGTCGCAACGACCTGAGCCTAACGGGATAACATCGATAAACTTTGGTTATACGTTGTTACGAAGCCACTCCCAGTAATACTGATGCTACAACTACCTCTTCATACAACGTGTATCTCGGTATGCGTAGGCTAGACGTCTGATAGCGACGTGCATAATCGACCCAATTCGATTTATCCTAGTTTAAGACAGGTTTCGCCGGTGCTACAAAAACAACGTTCAGTATAGCCCAGTTATACACTATCAATAAATTATAGTTGGCTTCTTCGTATTTACATATGATTCTTTTATTGTCGCCCTACTGCGATATGTAAATTAATTATAAATAAAATGGAGCACCAAATTACCGCGGAATATTTACGACGTGTCGCTAAGGACAATATTAATTAGCAATCGTAGATGTTAAATAGCTTTATGAACTTATAACCACAGATCATAATAAACAATTATATTTCGATTATAAATAAAATTGTGTTTGAACTTTGTGCATCTTGTTTAAGAACATATCTGTATCCATAGTTTTTTAAGATCTGTATTATAATAGTTCTGCGAAAACAAATTATTTTAGAACATTTATTGAAAAAGATTTCGTAAGAGAAACACAAATAACCTTTGAACTATAAATTATCTACGTATATAATATAAATAATAATTGCATACATAGTATTCACAATACTAACGATATAACTGTCCTTGCTACAGGAAAACGTTTATTTTTATATTTAATAGGTTCTATCCAAACCAAAACTTCTACTTTGAAGAACGTTTCTTTGTCTGTTGTTATTGGAATTGGTACAATGAGTACGTTTTTTAAAATTAACTCTTTATTCATAAGTATAACTCCTTCGATCTTCGCTATGTACACAATTGTTATACTAACGAAAAGTCTTTCCTACATGGTTCATATAAAATATTTTAAAATGGCCTTAGGGTCATTCCATGCCAACTCGAACACTTTTTGCAGGCACCATCGTCGATTTTGTTCTAAATTTTGCCGGTTTCGAATTTTTTAGAAATGGCAGGCCTTCAGAGTTTTCAATTTTTGCCCATTTTGGCGAAAACGGGCCTCGCTTACGAATTTTTATCTCAGGAACTATTTGGCCGATTGAGATACATTTTTTTGTTTTATTCGGAAAGGATTGGGCTATTACGAAATAATTTTTTCAACCTCGGAAATCAACTTTATAACGTCGAAAACTTTAAACAAAATTTAAACGAAATTTTGAAAAAATATGGTTATATTCCCTGAAGTTTCCCCTTTAAAATGAGCCCTTGAAAAAGATGGAGCCATCAAAATTGCCGTCACTATGATCTGGTAAAGTACGCCGTGTACCTCCGTTTTAGGTAGAGGCGAATCGAGCCCACCGTTGGTCAATTAATAAACTTGAAAATAATTATTAAACATATTTCAAAAAAATATTAAACATTTTTTATCGATACAATGTATAAAGAGCTATATAAGCAAATTTTTTTATAATTTTACATGCAACTCTAGCTGTGTACGAGGAGTTGGAACGGACAAAAATATTATGAAATAAAGGGATGAGCGTTAACTACAATACTTAAAAATAAATATCAACTTATACTTAATAACTTTTAGCTCATTTTAATTGTTTTTCATAAACTTTAGGGTATCGTTAAAGACATAAAATAATTTATTTCGGTCATTTGAACAAAACTTAAAAATCGATTTTTGGCCGCCTTCGTACCACTGTGCAGCGGTGCGCTCGACTCGCCTCTACCTGAAACGGAGGTACACGGCGTACTTTACCAGCTCGTTGTGACGCCAATTTTGATGTCTCTATCTTTTTCAAGGGCTCATTTTAAAGGGGAAACTTCAGGGAATATAATCACATTTTTTTCAAGATTTAAATCAATGGGGCCCGTCATCGAAAAATCGTAAAAAAAGAAATTGTTTAAATTTTTCGACGTTATAAAGTTGATTTCCGAGGTTGAAGAAATTATTTCGTAATAGCCCAATCCTTTCCGAATAAAACAAAAAAATGTATCTCAATCGGCCAAACAGTTCCTGAGATAAAAATTCGTAAGTGAGGCCCGTTTTCGCCAAAATGGGTAAAAATTGAAAACTTTGAAGGCCTGCCATTTCTAAAAAATTCGAAACCGGCAAAATGATGACTAAAACCCCCAATAATTTCACATGGACTACAACATATTTTATTTAGAACAAAATCGACGATGGTGCCTGCAAAAAGTGATCGAGTTGGCATGGAATGACCCCTTAACCTTTCTCCATGTAGCAAACTGAGTAAATTAGATAAATATCAACCTTGGCGCACCGTCCGAGTTAATTTTATTAATATAATTCAAAACATTTTATTAATATAATTCCGAACATTTTATTAATATAATTAAAATGATTGTAATATAAAATAATCGATTTGATCTTTTCCACAAACATTGCAAAACATCAATGATCGAACACTTTTTACGGACAATTGTCATTGTACAGAGTGCATAAATAAGTGTAAAGCTGGTTGTAGCGTGATTTTACATCTCTGGATTGGTAAAGATCTATAAAAAAAGGGTCCGTGCCAATGTACTTGACATTGATTTTCAAGGTCAATTTGTTTTATTGCATTGTATAGTGTTTGACCAAAGAAACAATAGGTCAGAAATGAACCGTTATTTAGAACGACTGTACAGTTTCGTAAATTATTTTATTTTATATGTCTACAGGGTATCCCAGTATTGAGTACAATCGTGGAAGGTACGATTCCACATGAGAAAATAAGTCGAAAATACGGAATAAATTTTTTTTATTCGTTGCTTTGTTTTCGAAAAAATCAACTTTGAATATCCTTCAAGTTCGCGTCAGTGATGCCAGATCGGTTAAATCGAGGGGAATACAGTTTACCACCTCTCTGATGAGCAGAATAATATGACACGTTGCGCGGCACGTCACGTGACCAGTCTACGGTCATAGTGCGGGACGTTGGAGTGTGCTCAGGTAGTGGAATGGGATAGTAGAAGGGGAGAAGGAGAAGAGGAAAATCCACCCAGTTTTGAGTGTTTAAGGCATCACTGGTTCACGTGCCTAGCATTTTCCAGAAGTAGAATTGGTAAGACATGAACAGACGCGCCAGACGATTTCTATTCAATAGCACGCGTATTTGCCGAATTTTCAAACTCTATTTTCTTCAAAACGAGGCGTCAAATAAAAAATAGGTATTCTATTTTTTCGGCCTATGATCTCGTGTAGAATCATCCCTTCTACGTTCATACCATCTGGGAACATCATGTAGACATATGTATAGAATAAAATAGTGTACGAAACTTTGGAGTCGTTTTTCAAGGGAACGCTTCATTTGCGTTCTGTGGTTCCTTTGAGACTTTTGTTTCTCGCTATGAGGAGTACTATACGATCCAATGAAAAAAGGTTTTGTCCCTGAAAATTAAGGTCGACATTTTTGCATGCTTTCTTTTTACAAATCTCCACGGATCTAGCGGTGGAGAATCAATTTACGACCGGCTTTACACTTATTTTTTATACACCCTATGCAGATCTCAAGAAGTGACAATTGTAAACCTGTCGAGCCTTCGTCAGCTTGGTAATAATCTACTTAACCCATTCGCGTGTCAAAATTATTTTGTAATTTAATAAAACAGTGAAACTATTTCGTAATTATATAAAATAATTATTATTCGAAATCAATCGCAATACACACAACGGTAGCCCGACTATTAACTTGCACACGTTAATGCGCATTAGGGCCACTAAATACACCACGAGTCTGACTTGTTATTCTCCGCGAATGGGTTAAATTGTCAGATCGTTTGATCGAGTAGAATCGATTCGATCCTGTCCGCCCTTCCTCTTGGTCATCATTTATGTACGCCAGTTCTCTTCTGAATCCGAATCAGCACAAATTATGAATACGTTAACCACGAAGATCTGAGCTGGATATACGGGACCAACGTTGTAAACCTGAACGGGTCCCACCGTTTCTCCGCATTCAAGAGCCTAGCTCGGCTTTCTAAGAATCTTGCTCGTCAGATTGTCATTAAAAGTAGAACGCTAGCTACCCGGCTCAATTAACTCGTCTAGGCGAGCATGCTCCTCGTGGCAGATATGCAAAAAGTCATCGGCGAACGAACGTTTCCTGTTATCGTTGACTTTCGTAGCTGAGCGACTTGGTACCCTGGAGCTAATTATATTACGCGAGCCTGATGTTCATGGTCTTCGAAGACTCCTGCGCCACATAGCATCGTATACTTGCGTGCCTGCAACAGTTATAACTGTATCTCGTGTTTCCTCAAGTTTTTCGCATTTAAATCTCGCACTCGATGCCACGTTACGATTGCCACGCAAACAGGCGCACAGACCGATTTACGTGTAAACTTGAACCTTCTTTCGAAAGCAACCAACGCGGAACTGAGATTAGAAAAGGTTCGCACAGATCGGTGAATCGACATTCCTTGACATTCCTCGGCACAAAAGAGTACCGTGGGGACACGCTTTCGCACATTCATCGCAGGAGGTGTGTCCCGCGCACAGATAGTATGTGAATCTCACTTGCGACACCTTTTCCACCAGATGATTTCTACAACAATTTCAATTTCCCTGGCATCGCAGCGGTATCAGCGTCACGCTAACGGTATTTCCAGTCTTCGACCGATATACAGTAACGACCATACGCAGTGTCGGACAAAAGAAAGTTTAAGAGGTAATACAGACAGGGTGTTTCCAAAATCATGGTGCAAGAGGCTAGGTAGTGATTGTACATGCAAAAACAAGTCGTAGAGATGGAAGAAAATTTGTCGTGTTTGCATGCTCTAGTACAGCTCGCAAAATTACCATAGTTTTCGTGTGTAATTTCTTTGTAATTTTAATTCTGTATTAAATAACAAATACGACACATTGATCCCTGTTATATTAAGTTGACTACAAACGTTATCTAAATAGTTTCAAAATAAACTATTTTTTCTTTTAAGTGATTAATTTAAAATGTACGTATTTCTGGTAAAGGCATGTGCGAAACTTGTATAGTTCCAGTTAACAAATAATAGTTTACTTACCTATAGAATCAAAATGTTAATGATTATATACATGTTAATACGGTATATTGCTACCATTTTCCAAAGTAACTTGAAAAATTCGAGTATTCGTACTTTTAGTTACCATTTGTGTAGTTGATATAACTTGCAAATTGTTTTCCGATGTTTAAAGTTTTAATATGTGAACGGCCGCGTTATCCAGTTGAAATATGGACCCATCCGAATCCACTCCTTCCATGAACGGAATCGAATCTTCTACATGTTCTGTGTAATTTTGGTAATTCACTGTTGGTGATATGCAGCATAATGGTGTCTTTGTGAAAAAGCTAAATGCAACCCAAAGCATAACACTTCCACCACCAAAATTGCGACTCGTACCAATGTTGTGTACCTTACTCAAATTGTGTCAATAATACTTGAAACCACCTCGTCCATCTAGATTAAACTTCTTTTCGTGAGAAAGATGATGATTTTTCATTCTTCATTCCAGCATATATGTACGTTTTGATAAAAACAGGTCCTGCTATTTTATAATCACGCGTTAAGGATGGTTAGAAGCTTTTTAGTCGATACAAATCATTTACGTTTTTATAAAATTTGCTGTATACGGCTGTTGGATGCCGGGAGATCTAATTCCGCTTGTATTTGTCTTGCTGTTACATTTAAAAGCCTATATTTTTATTAAATAGTTCTGCATCTTAATAACCCATTTTCTTAAACTGCTTCTCCTTGTTTAAAAATTTACCTCGTAGCATCTCGAAGAAAATTAGTACCAATGTAGGAAAAATACTAATGAAGAAAACAAATGTTATTGATGAATCAAAAACAAATTTAACTATCCCAGAAATTTTTAGTGGTACTATGGAAATTTCGCTGACTGTGTTCGCAGGAAGTAGAAACGGTAGGTCATGAACGGATGCGTCAGCCGATTCCTAACTAATAGCACACACGTATTCGCTGAATCTTCAAACTCAGTTTACTTGAAAACGAAGCGTCGAACAGAAAAACGTTAATCCTTTCTTCGATTTGTTTTCGGATGTATAAAGTTGGCGTATATATTGTTTACATATATTTGTTTTCGATGACCTTGAAATATGTTGGCGGAATCATCATTCTTAACAACTTTTCCTTACACATGTTACCGTCGCTCGGCTTTAGTTTCCGAGATATTCGCAAATATTTTTCAAATCTGTTGCTTTCATTTTAAGCTTGAGGTCTGGGTTAGGTTTAGCATAAAAAAATATAACTGCACTTTTCATTAATTACTCTGAACTATTATTGATAGAAACTGGAAAAGCTTCAGCCATTATATCGAAAAATCCAACTATTCTTGAATTAAAGTCGTATTGTCGTCGAAATAAAAATTTTGCTACGTAACCGACATAGTGTGGTATTTATATACTTAGCGATTCGTCACCGATTTCGATGACCTTGAAATATGTTGTAGCCTTTTGAGATATTTGCAATCAACTACGGACACCCATTACAGAGAATTCTGTCCATTTTAATTGACCGACAACGTGCCTTACGGCGAGGGAGAGACGGAACTCCTCCCCTGCATCACCGCCCCACGGAACCTAACCCAGACCTAACCTAAATTCTAACAGTTTTTTATAAAGGGAAAAGTTGCCCATAATTACACCCCAGACAACATATTTGATCATTAAAATCGGGAAAGAATCCTGTTTCTAGATTGCTACCCTACATAGGACTAGGGTTGTACTGCTGTTGAATGAATTTTGGGTAATTATATAGAAAAGGTCTGCGTACTCCGATTTTGATGAAATTTGAATATATCATAGATTTCGACATTTTGAACAACTTTTTCCTTTCCCAATATAGGGGGGTCGCTTTTAGTTTTCGAGATATTTGCAAAAAGCTATCGGTAATGTTAATTTCATAACGGAAACCTTCTCTTTAGAAACACTGGGTGGGTGTGTGCGGTATTGTCGCTTCTCATCTCCACAACGTGTTTACAAACAAAAAATAAACAGATGCGGCCCGAAAATCCAGGAAATGTAACATATATAGGACAAAGTTATTCAGAATGGTGACCTTGACAACATATTTCCAGGTCATCGAAATCGGCGAGGAATCGCTGGTTTATACAATTACCCTTTTTCCTAATATTATACCTAATCATTTTTTGGTCGTTCACTTTTTTCATTTACAAGATTGTAATGTCCAATTTAGAATTCTTTCCACCATCGACGATTAGTGTGTATTTACCACCATATTTTGATCGAACGTCACATAATGTAATCGTCAATATATTTGTTTTTCCACTCATATAAAAAACATACGCGACAATCGCGTTCATTGACGTAGAAATAAACGTCGTTTACAAGAAAAGTTAGATATCTATTGTGTAGAAGAACTGATCATAGGGCCTTAAAGATCAGCTTTGTACTTTTAAAATGATAAATTAAGAAAGGTTCAGACTATAATAGTATTTCTTGATCAAAATGTTACATAACATTTGCATTTTACAATCCGACATTTCATATGCAACAACCTAAAAGAATCCACCACCCGGCAGCTTGTACCACGGAACATGAAATAAATGTATTGACTTCACGTGACTCTGTGCATTCAATCAATGCATTCTTGAATGAAAACCTAGTTATTTTGAATCAACCGTATTAATGGGTTGAATAATAAGATCCTTTCGCATTTCTTTACAGGAATGTTACCAATATTACTTTTGTATAAAAGTTATGTAATTAATAGATTGCGGAACTGTATACAAAATAAAAATGTTCTGGGTTGATTGCAAGCATCAGAAATGTAATAAACAATCATATAATTTCTTAATCTCTTTACTACACTAAAAATAATAAAACAGTTTGTATTTTTATATAGCAACAGAGATTTATGTGTCATTTATTTCTATGGTCGTGCCTCATCTCTCCTGTTAACTTGAATATATCTCGTTCATAAAATTTTTGTTTTTACATCAATAAGTTCCTGTATGTACGTAATTACTTTTCTTATGTTTTGAAAGTATATATTCTCTTTGTTTGTATATAAACGTTTCTAACTCTAACAATACTAAAAAGAACTATTAATGAAAGAGAAGCATCTGCAGATGATTCTACCTTTAATATGATTGAGTGAGTGACAACAATTGAGATAACACTTAAAATTAAATATATAACATTTCATCAATTTTCTCTATTTTTTATTTTCTGGAGTTAATCGATTTAGCAAATAGGCGGCTCGTATTCTATGGATCAAACCACTTAGGAACATTGCACAAACAAGTTCCTGTCACTATCCTCGGTTCCAACTTAAACAATCTTCTACGAAAGCAATTCTGCCTTGTCAATCTTTTTCTATATGAAATGGGATCTTCCTTGTTCCTCGTTGCATTAAGCTAATTTTTATTCAAATAGCATCGAACAGTTCTGATGTACACTTTTCTACTACAACATGATACTGTTTTAACGTGAATATCATTATGATTTTAAACACCCGCCATATTGGTTTTCTTACAGCTGGTACGATTAGAACGTCTTTATCAGTAATAGTTTTCCAATAGAAAAAGAATATGTATATTTTTTATATATCTACATTTATTTTAATGCTAACATATTGACGACTAGACTGCGGATTTTTATGCAAAATAAAAATTCTCTACCTAAATTGCAACTAACTTGAGCAAAATAAAAATTCGTTTCTTAGTAGGATTTATAGAATAAAAATAAAAGAATCAAATTCTTTTATTGTCTTGTGTTTCTTTTCCTCATTTTTATCATAATTGCATAAAATCCACAGTCTATTGATCACAAACGAATAAAATGTTATCTCGATTTAAAACAAATGAGTTACATTCAGAATTACTATATTCTATTTGAAATCCTCATTACAAGCTTGATTCGTTATTATACGGGAAAGGGGTTAAGTATATTTATTTCAGATAACAGTGCAGTTTCCAATCATACAATTTTTGGCGTGAATTATTTGTTGTCTTAATATTATATGTATTAGTTATTATTAGACTGTGGATCTTCATGCAAAATAAAAATTTGTCTTCATCTATTGCAACAGACAGTAGCTAGATGAACATATCATTTTTACATTACATTTTATTGTGTTCTTAAATCATTTTAATCTTTTCACTGTCTTAAAATGCATCTCCTCATGTTTGCCCTAAATGTATAAAATCCGTAATATGATTACTATGTATTTAAAAAAGTCAGTTTTATTCAGATAATTCGAGTTCCAGAGATAAAATAATGAACCTGGCATGTGATAAATAATTCGAGTTAAAGTATATTTCATTTCGACTTATAAACGTTTCTGCAGTGTTCTATTTAGCGTTCTCATCTTGCCGGGAAAATTAATTGTTCCATAAGAATTAATATACCGTATAGTTTAACAAAAACTATTGGCATATAGTCAGACGCATAAATGTTCGTCCACTCAACGAAATGAGATTTGTATTCGTTCTGAAATTTTCAGAAAATGAAACTAATTCTTCCAACTCATCGCAGAAATTCGAGTCATTTGATTCAGTTTTCAAATGGTTGTTCTCATTTAAAAAGTGGACGAGCACTTATGCGTCCGATGTTGCTTTTTAAACACACCGTGCTCAGCTTCGATATTTATATATCAGAATCTCAAGAGAATATTCATAGTTTAGAAAATAAAATGAAACATGTGTAACTACGTGGCCGCCAATGGAAGTATGTCCAGGCCAATGCTCAGTTCTACTTTCTTTCTCGGAGTCTCGTGATTCCGTGGAGGTCTTGTGACAGATCTCTCCAGCTGTCAAGGTTATATAAGCTCATATCATATAACATCCGCGCATGTTTATAAACAGTTTATTTTAAAACTCAACCGAGAATATTTTACACACATCATTCTCGTCAATCGTCGACGGCCTCAGATAGAAAACAAAGCAACGAAAATTAAATTCCGTTCAGACAAGTAGGATTGAACGTAACAAGCTTATGCCTCTTGAGCTATGACAATTAGTAGCGGTTGAAAGTTGAAACAGAATAAACTGGCGCATCAAGGCTACTTCGAATTTAAATCATACCAAACGCGACGCCCATAGACTGATGAAAGAAGCTATTCGTTTTATTATGCTCGTTGCGTACCTGAAATTGATAATCATTTAACTTTTTATGATTGAAAAGTTTCATAATATAGATTTAGTTCTAGTTTCGCGTCTTTTTGAGACAAGTAGTTAAAAAAAAACAACGCGTTATATATAAATTGCGAATTATATGCATTTATGACAAAATTGGCTAGATGAAATTTAATATAGTGAGAAGATTAAGAGGATTAAAACATGTCAAGTTACTTTTTTTCAATATATTCAATTCGCTTTCTATCCGTTTCAATTGCTAAAGGAAATTTTTATTTTCCAGAAAAATCCAGAGTCTAATTATAAATAATACATGATGTACTAAAAAGAGGACATAGGTACTATGTCTAGGTACTACGAGTCTGGTCAAAATGGCGGTATCGAAATTTTTTATTTTGCATTTAATTAAGATTGTAAAGATTCGTCTATGATTTCCGATAAAAATCGCTAAAAGTCTGAATAAATACACTCTTATCATCGTTATAAAATAATACAAAATAGTCGCTTTCAGTGCTGTGTTAGCGTTAAGTTTAGAAAACATTGCTTTGGATAACTGTCCAAAAATTTCCTCAACATTTTATAATACTTCAGAGCACATGTCTCTTAGCAGCTCAATGTTCTCCTCAATGTTCTCTCCTGAATGTTCTCGAGGGTGTTACACTGATATAAGTGTAACGAATTTCATGTTTCTGCTTCAAGAATTTTAATCTTCTAAAGCTGCCGGCGTGAGTTATGCACGTCACTTCAGACGTAATTAAAATCATCCAAATAAAAGTAAACGGAAGATTGAGGTTGATTCTTACAGGAATGAGTTACTTTACCTATCATGAGGCTTCGTTGCGGTTTTACTGGCCTTTGATAGTCAACGGTCAGAGTTTGATTTTTTCTAGTCCGTTTTCCTCTGGTAGGGTAATAGGCACAGCGCAGCGTGTTAACCAATAGCCGATGATATTTCCTTAATTAACATCGACACACTTCTTTAGTCGTGGTTCACTGACCTTAGTCCAGCTGGAACGCCCGTCTCTGATGTCCCGAATCGAGATATCGAATCACGGAAACGCTGCAGGACCGGCAATTCGACGAGTAAGACGTAAGGTGAAATTCATAACGGTATACTCTTTGCGATTGACCTTAGCTATTGTTGCGGCCGTGTACCGCGCGTAATCGATAACCTAATCAATGATTGAGGCTGAAAAGAAGAACACATTATTGCAGTTGCCCCCGATTGATGCCTGTTATCAATCGACGTTGTTCTGTTGTTACGAATAGCGGTGCAATCGGCATCGAGCAATAACGTAACCGACCGTGCACGGATTCTGATAAACAATTTTAATTATATCGTTCAATTATATCGGAATATGTATTAAATTATATCGTGCACTTTATAATCTGCTCCTAACGTTCACTTATAGAACAATTCAATAAAAAAGCCGGAGAATTTTCATACGGAATTTATCTTCATCTTCTATTAATAAATGAATACATTAATCACGTAAAGAAAGCATTCTTTATTGAAAAGTTTTTCTTTATTCAAACTTGTATCCCATTTTTTCAACTCAATACGGATGTTTACAGATGTTTCATACAGGAGTTATTTTCCTTCTCAATTAACCAGTTAGCTGTGTAGCTCGAATTTATATGTGGGTGCTAAGAATTTTTAAATATTTCATTTATCACATTGACGTCACTTCAATTTCGTTGTTTCGTTTCTTCACTTGGTCTTTTACTCGAAATATTCTAAAATGTCAACAAATTACTAATGTGTTTTAATTTTCACAACAATTTTAACATAAATAGCAAGCAATTAATTGTATTGCATGACGAGTATACTCGTCAAATACAGCTAACTTGTTAAAAAATATATCAATCATGCAGAAAGTGAATTTCTTATTAATGTTTCACTTTATCCTCACTCGAGCCTCGTTTTTCAACTTACTTTGTTACATAATGGTAAGCATTTAATATAACGGGAAGATGAATAATTGATTTTGCGAACACTTTCATTACAAATAAGAAAATGAGATTTTTGTACACTTTAAGGAGAAAGGGAGAATTCTTGAGAAATATTGCTCGATTTTTATTTTTCAAATAGTTTAAATAATATTTACCAAAACCGTAGGAAAACTTCATCCAAAGGTCCACAATTTCTGTTTAATTTCTACAAAACTTGTGTAAGTGAACAAACATGTATTAATATAGTTATTAACTTCATTTATTTAATACGAAATTTTTATAATTCAAAAAGTTAAATCTCTGTTACAAGACCAGTGATTGTAGAACGATTTCTTTCGTCTTCAGTGAATGTTGGCTTGATCACATGTAAAACATACGAAAGTAGTACATTAGGTATTTTTTATCCAGTAACTAAGAAATTTTAAATTCCTTTATTAAAATTAAATTAAAAAAACTTTTTCTTGGTTATCGCTACATTCGTGGAGACTACCTATGATTTGTGAGTCTACAGCAATCATCGTATAGCAATAAACTTGGATACTTTGGATAATTCTCCTCCCAGATATTTCCCATGATGCAGCAGGCGAGAAACTGCCATAGATTTGAAGATTAAAGCCCTGCTCTACAAAGACTGCTTGAAAAGTGATGTACGATTCTTTTTCATTATTTTATGGAACAAAAATGAGGAAAAGTTGGCGGCACACCTCTTGTTCAATGCTCGATAAAATGGCTAAAAATAATTGTAGATCAAGGTTTGAACATTCGTTATAAAGGGGAAGCTTTAATCTTTAAATCTACGGTGGTGTCAGTCACGAAAAAAATGTTCAATATTTTCACAATCGTTTGTATAACATTTTCGAGAAAGAACACGTCTTCAGTTCACGCCCGCTGTATAGCGAAAAAAATTCTAGAATAAAACGACTGACGCTCTGCGAAAGTACTTTTCGTCTACGAAAAGATGGCATAGAGAAACAACTTGTCTTCCGCAATTGGCCGAAGGGTTTGACAAAAACAGCAAATTAACGTATTGAGTGAGACTGGAACAGAGCGATGTGGTGACGTTGAGTTTAGAACATTGGCGTAACCCTCGTCCCATGGGAAGAATGTTAACTCATATTATGTTGCCCCCCCCCCCCCCGTAGTTTATGAGGATCCTACTCCTATGTCGATCGTTCCCGCCAGAACCTGTAAGTTTAAGAGTGGGGTTCGCAGTCTGGTGTCAAGAGTAAGATCTCGTAGCGAGATCCCCCTGCACCCGGCATCGGGGATTTCCAACGATTATTGTAAAATTAATATCTATACATTAACACTGAAATTAACTAGATCATAATTTAAGGTAAAAACTTCATTATGCAATAACTAACAATTACTATTAACAACATCGACCGTTTCTATGAATGAGAATGGTGAAGCTTGTACAAATCGCGAAAGAATTTGCGGAGCATGTTAAAATTGTTCATGTATCTTATAAGCAATAAAATTATGTACAGGGTATATTTTTTCTCTATTTTTAGCAAGCTGTACATGAAATAATGTATTAAATCAATACCAGCGATAGATAAGGATTAATTATTTATATGAATGTATAAATATCCAAATTAATGTTAACATTCAGAATCTATTCCGAACGCAAACACTTGGTAGAATGGTTGGTTTTACCTGTAGTGTTTCGCGTGTTCCACGCAATTCGTGTTAATATGGGCATTGTAAATTTCTTTCGAGCATGACTGCGTTGTTTTACCGTGAGTAATGTAATCGGTTGGTTGCATCGTCTGTTCCGCGCCACGGAGAACAGTTTTCTACAGATCTGGCAAAGAAGGTGAAGGTCGGATGGATCTTGGTGCAGGTATTATATGTATAGTCGTGGGAATGAAGCCTCTTTGCCTTGACGATGATTTATCTTCCAGGCTTGATAAAGACATTTCGCGTAACAGCACAACTTTAATTCCATGCGTGTTACGTGTATCTTATCGAAGCGCAGATACCGTGCACTTATTGATAATGTCGCGCAATTATTTCTCCCACGACTCCTTTTTCCTTCGTCGTGTAATTGCTAACCGCTTGATTACAAGTTTCTTCGTCTCTTATCTCTAACGAAATAATTCACCGACGAACAGACATGTTTTCTAATTGCTAGAGAGCACAATGCACAGCGGACATTACACAAATTTCCATGACAACGATAGGCACGAACAATGGAAAGCAACATTTACATACGTTTAATCTTCGTACATTGTTCTGATACTTGTTACATAAATATTTCATGAAATTTACTGTATCGAAACTGATCTTCTCCGAAAACAGAATTCGATCTGCGACTCGATCGCAATATATTATTTGTACAGGACAAGAAAATAACTTGGTCATTGTAATCCACCAACTCTTTCCTCACTGACTTTCCTCACTAGTAATTAAAATCAAGATATCGTTAATGTTATACATTCATTAACTCCGGTTAAGTTTGTTGTTAAAGCTGATTATTCCGCTATTTGGTCCATTATAGTTTGTCATATGAGCCGTTTATTTTGAAAGTGGCCTAAGTCCATTTGTCAATTATTTTCTGTTGACCGTAGTAACATGTACAACTTGAAGTTATCTGTCATAAACAACATTTGCTGTTAAGTATATTCAGAGTATACACGATAATTTTGGACACATAAGTTTTTGCAGTTAGTTCAATAATTAAAACCATTACTTTGAAAGTGGCCTAAGTCCAATCAATTATTGATAACGTCCGAAAGGACAGATTTTCAAATGTCCGAAGGCAGTGATGAAGGTAATTTTAATCAATTAGTATTTAACAGGTCAACCTCACTTTTTTGACAGTTGCTTTAGTTGAATAATCAGTACATTTAATTAATGAAGTGAAAAAAAAATTCACGCAATACACACTTACAATTGAATATAAAACTTAAAATATTAAATTATATAAATTATTATGCTCGTGCGGAAGAATAAAACAAGACCATTTAATTCAGATAGTGAACACGAATTCGTAACTAATGATTTCAACAAAAAAAGTTCGAAAATATTGTATTGACACCACTTTATAAAAATATAAGACGAATTACGACAACGAAATACAAGGACATGATGGACTTACTACGATATATATCACCGGTGCACCATGGCACTCCTCCCACATACACAAAATGTAAATGAGCAGTAAATTGTTGTGTAATTTATGTACTTAGAAAATTTCCCGAATTGCATAAATTGTGTTTTTGTAGTGTTGTATAGAAATATAAAATAAATTGAGTATTGTTTTTTCGATTTGAAGCATTTTAAATTATGTCGAATGGATTTGGGCTCTTTCAAAATTTTATAACGAATCTGGTTGTTAACTTTGAACGTGGCTTAACTCCATTTTTGGTAAGAAAACACATTATTCACTTAATAATCGTTATTATTTTAATAGGAATTGTAAATTTAACTCTTTTAGATACACTTAAGCAATATTACACATTGGTATCTTATACGTATATTTTTAATTTTGAAACGCAAACTCTTAAATATCTCAATTTAAGTATAAATGAACTTAGGTCACTTTCAAAATAGACGGCTCATATATTGATTTGAGATAATATTGATCGAGCTCGTTTTCTAACGAAATATAAATTCATAGAAAACTGTTTCATAAGGAAAGGGTTAAATATGATTTTTTTAATTTCCTCCAATGCAGTGTAAAGGTGATTACAAGGAAAAAAGTTATTGTGACAAAACTTTAAAAGATTTTATTTTATAATATTTATTACAATACGATTTATATGTAAATACATAAAAATAATAAATTTAATAAAGAAACACTTGTGATGGAGGTACGAGCGTTGGTGCAGTGCGACGTCAACAAGGCACATTATAAAATTTCCCGTTAGCATTTTTGATAAGATCGATCATTCTATTCTTATATATGAATGTATAAAGATCGTTGAGCTTATTGAATTTCTTACCTCCGGAAATTACTATTAGTTTGTAACTTCATAAATGCTGGATCAAATTTAAATCCTATGATTCAGATGGTTAGTTAAGGAGGACAACCCGATTATCTTTGAATCATTCCATGACGCTCTTTGTTTTATACTTAGGATCGTTATCCTGCATGAACAACTAGCTTGCTGTGGTATATCATCGTATGCATGTGGTAAAGATACTTCTTTCATCATTTGTGTTGGTCTAATTTAGCCTTGAAGATTATTGCGTTCCCATATCATATTGACATCACTGGGCGGATTTTATGGTTTTATAGCACGAGTATGGAAAATACAGCATCGTGCACACCTTAATGAAGTTTTAACAAATTCTTATTGCGTCTAATCCCTGAAAAATAGGTATTAAAAATTGTAATTTGCATAATGACCTGCAATCACTCAAAGTGTTATTTTATGTCAAATTGACCAAATTGGTCGTTTAATCGCGAATTAAAAATAAAGTCGCACTTTATGTTTGAGAGTTAATTAGTCGTAAAATTTGGTTACAAACATTGCGATAACGATCTGAATATTTTTAAATTTGTTTGTCTCTAAAACGAAACTATTCGCGGAAAAAATAATTCATTATTTTGTAGAACTTCGTACTTACACCATTTTAGTGGTAAGATGCAAATGAATCTGATATTGCATTGCTACATTGTAAAATAGTTTCCAGTTTTTGTTGAATTTCCTGTACTAGAAATGCTAATCATATTGTCAGAAGAAAGTCGTAAAAATGATGTACACGAAATGAATTAATAACGTGTTCAGTAAATACGCATATAGAAAAGAACATAATGGACGTGTGCGGTAAAGTCAGCTTTATTAGGATGTGGCGTCGTATTAATGAGAGACGTACCGAGAGACGGTTCTAAGAAATGATTAGGTTTTTCTTCTACGAGAGACCGCCTGTCAGAAAGAAAAAGAAATCAGGATTGTCTGGAATCCATTTGACTTGCATGACCGTATGATAATCGGTGGACTAACTTCAGCTAACAATGTACCGGTCTGACTGTTCGCAATTTTGCATCTCGAGATTGCTGCAACGCTAACGTACTATCCTAAATCGAATTCTGATCTCACGAAATCCATAAAACAAGACATATTGTCATTCGCGATTGAGAAAGTGGATACACTAAACCTCAAAAGTTGTTGCGCACAGTTTTGCAGTCATAAATAGATTGCGGATCTTTAGACAAATTACAATATTCATTATTAATTTCAGGAAAACTAATATAAGGAAAAGCTCTCGTTCGTTGACCGGAAAATTGCTTGAGGTAAAAATGAAATAAAAATATTACTAACTTTGATCGGTACATACAGCTTCTTGTATTTCACAATGTGCCATAAATGCATAAAGATCCGCAGTCTAGTCATAAATATTCATTAAAACTATTTTCCTTGAAACAATCATTTCTAAATATAACACGAAAAAGTAGCAATATTTGTATAGCTATTGGAAATCTTACACGATTAGCTTACCATGAATAAATATTTAAGCAATCACACATAGTTGCTGTGTTTGGTAATCCTAGCTTATCGTGAAAGAATTTTAATTAATCATGCATAGGTGGGGATAACCAGTACTGCAAATGCATAATATTGTACTTGGAGGTTATTTTCAAACCAGAAAAATCCTCTCGTATTTCGCAGATCGTGATCAATTGTTTTACTCTTGATGTATCAAAAAATACATTTTTAAATTTGGACAAAGAATTCTGTCAACAACAAGATTCTTTTCTATCAACGTGTTAAAATAGTCATTGTCCTGTTCCTTGAAGATTAGGTGCGGCGATACCGAACATATTTTAACAAACATTTCAACATTAATCCTTTGACGTACAAAGACATTAACATTAAAAGCAAATATTACCAATAACATGTCTATTATCAGCCAACTGACATATCCGTTTTAAATTCACATAAAACTTTATTGTTAAACTCGCATAAATAATAAATAAACTCTTCCACTGTTACTTCGGTTATATATGGGTGACACAATTTTTTTACCAAACATGAAAATCAATTTTTATTACAATCCATAAACCAAACTTTATTAGGGTCTATCAGGTGTTCGAAAATTACAAAAATCATTGTTACGATAAACTTTCACTTTATAATGGTTACTAGTATAGCAGTCAACATGTTAAATTACGAATGAGCGCCTTTGATCTCATCGAATATGGTTTCATTCGTCTGGGTAAGGTATTGGTTAAATACATACATGCAACTGATTTTAAGGAGGTTGTCTCCTGGAAAAGCTTAAAAATTGATTTTTTTGCACTTTTATCGTCGGTACCATATTTATATTTTTACATTGAATTTATCCTGCTCTTTTTATTTAAAAGTGACTGAAAGAGTATGAAATTTCAAAATGAGCCGTCTATTTTGAAAGTGACCTAAGTCCATTTATTCTTAAATTGAGATATTTAAGAGTTTGCGTTTCAAAATTAAAAATATACGTATAGGATACCAATGTGTCATATTGCTTAAGTGTATCTAAAAGAGTTAAATTTACAATTCCTATTAAAATAATAACGATTATTAAGTGAATAATATGTGTTTTCTTACCAAAAATGGAGTTAAGCCACGTTCAAAGTTAACAACCAGATTCGTTATAAAATTTTGAAAGAGACCAAATCCATTCGACATAATTTAAAATGCTTCAAATCGAAAAAACAATACTCAATTTATTTTATATTTCTTTACAACACTACAAAAACACAATTTATGCATTTCGGGAAGTTTTCGAAGTACATAAATTACACAACAATTTACTGCTCATTTACATTTTGTGTATGTGGGAGGGGTGCCATGGTGCACCGGTGATATATATCCTAGTAAGTCCATCATGTTCTTGTATTTCGTTGTTGTAATTCGTCTTATATTTTTATAAAGTGGTGTCAATACAATATATTCGAACTTTTTTTGTTGAAATCATTAGTTACGAATTCGTGTTCACTATCTGATTTAAATGGTCTTTTTGTTTAATTCTTCCCCACGAGTGTAATAATTTCTATAATTTAATATTTTAAGTTTTATATTCAATTGTAAGTGTGTATTGCGTGAATTTTTTTTTCACTTCATTAATTAAACGTACTGATTATTCAACTAAAGCAACTGTCAAAAAAGTGAGGTTGACCTATTAAATACTAATTGATTAAAATTACCTTCATCACTGCCTTTGGACATTTGAAAATCCGTCCTTTCGGACATTATCAATAATTGATTGGACTTAGTCCACTATCAGAGTAATGGTTTTAATTATTGAACTAACTGCAAAAACTTATGTGTCCAAAATTACTCTGAATATACTTAACAGCAAATGTTGTTTATGACAGATAACTTCAAGTTGTACACGTCACTACGGTCAACAGAAAATAATTGACAAATGGACTTAGGCCACTTTCAAAATAAACGGCTCAAATATGCAATTGAAGTATTCGCTATTTTTTCCAATTTTCAAGATAATTTATTTGTTTCTGTAGAAGCGATAACGACAACACTATGCTGATTAACACGTTCGCTACCAGGGTCTGAGAAGAAAATCTTGCACCATAATCTTGCCTAGAGTGTTTTTTGTTAGAATATGTTCTTAATCGACATGGGCCTTTTCAGGATATATTTATAACATACCAAATAAGCAAATTAAAGAGTTATCTCTAGATGAAGGACATCCTACATCTATTTCGTTGTTTTTAGTTCAATAATACTGTTAATTTATAAATTTATTGCAATACGTTATCATAAAATGATATAGAACACGCGCTGCACATCTGCAGCTGTGGGCTCTGCGACAGTGATGCCAGAAACAACCAGAACTGGTTGTTTTTTTCCTCTCCTCCTTTTCCCCTTCCACTATCCCATTCCGCTACCTGAGCACACTCCAATGTCCCCCACTAAGACCGTAGACTGGTCACGTGACGTTCCGCGCAACGTGTCGCATATTACTCTGGTTATCAGAGAGATGGTAAACTGTATTCCCCCCGGTTTAACTGATCTGGCATTACTGCTCTGCGAGCGGTTTCAGGACGACGCATAGCTATACTTATGCGTCCCTGGTAGCGAACGTGTTAAGAATCATCCAGATTCTTTTGTTGTAGTCCACCCTGACATTTCGAGTCATCTACGATTTATAGACATTCATTTATTGTGGGCGAATTAGCACCATACAACAAATACTTGAAACTATGTAAAAAATTCTTTTCTATGATGAATGCTAACTCAATTATAAAAAAAAATTGTAACGTAAGAGTACTATTGCTTTGGAAAAAATGCATGAAAATTCATCAATTTTTCTGAGTTTACACGAGACAGCCTCCTTAAATTGCTACTTGTTACGCGGATTGTATTGCCATCAGATTGAATTAAGAAAGAACGAAGTTGTTGGCAAATCCTCTCGTTTCAATGAAAGAAGTACATCAAACTGTCAATTAAGCTTTCCAATAGAACGGACGCCGGCTAAAATGCAGATTGATGTCTATAACGAATCGACCCGCTACTCTCTGGCCACCCTATGTAGGTTGAAGCCCTACGAGAGTTCCGAAGTTGTTTCTGGGACAGTGGTTTTAAAGTTCCCGAACGCGATAGTTTTGAAGCACGGAGTTCGAAGATCTAGCGTCGGATTCTATAACTTTCGGAAACTCGGCCAAACTTACGCATCACGCTTGCCATATATCTTGACAGTGGACATTAACAAATGAATCTCACCGCGGGAAGTCCGGTGTAAATATACAGTGCCAAAGTACATGTTTTATTCGTTTGTCGACCAACGTTCTTTCCTAGCCTGTGTATCTCGATCTCTACGCTGAAATCCCGGAACCAGCCATTCCTTGAGCGTTCTCGTTTACATTCAATTATTACTACACTGCGGCGTTTCATGCAAAATAAAAATTGTCTGCATTAATGCCAAAATACAGGAGCTGCATAGACATCCAGTTCTTTTTGAAATAATTTTAATGAATTAAAAATAATACAATAACATTGTCAAATTCTTTAAATATGTCTTAGGTCTTGAGCTACCCATTTTGGTCATAAATGCATAAAATCTTTTCATCAACTGTAATGGTAAACAAACTATATCAATAGGCTGTGAACCTCTATACAAAATAGAACCTGTCTGCGTCAATTGCAAGAGATGAGAATTACGTACATAGAAAGTCATTTTCTTTCTCAATAATTTTAATAAGAATGGGTTAATGTGATAGTTTGTATTAAATTATTTTGTTATTTTTCCTTTCCCGTATTTCACGTACTCGTTTTCGTCATAAATCCATAAAATCCGTAGTGTAGTAATATAATTACAATTACTATAATCATAATTGGAATTATAGACAGGTAATATAATTACAGTTAGTAGAATTATAATTTAAATTATATAAAAGTAATACAATTACAACTAATATAATTAAATATAATTACATATTAACGAATCACAAAGTTTGTCGATTATATTACGATAGGAATGAAATTTGTTACAAGATCGACATCACCATTATCGTTCTTTTGCCATCGACGAATAGTGCGTTCATTTGTTATCTCATTTTGTCCAAACGTCACATAATGCTATTGTCAATATGATATTTTTCCATTCGTATAAACAGAATACACAACAACCACATTGATTAAAATAAGCTTTATTGAAAAGAAAAATTAGATATTTAACGGGAAACTGAAGACCTTTAAAAATTTGCATTCTAAAATCGGACATTTCATATGCAACAACCGAACATAAGGTCAATTAATATGAAATCATATGTAGAATGCATTTTCTATTATGCTGTTGCATGTGGTAGCACACAGACTGACCGACGACAACGCAGTGGTGGTTTTATGTTTATTGGAATCATACTTTTCGACGAAAACTACTAAATGGAATACAAATTTATCATTTCTACGAATTTTAGTTATATCAGGTTTTTAGTTGCTTTTGTATAAAGTATATTTTATTTTGTTATATTTTTGTACATTTATTCCACCCATCCATTGTCTACTGTTTTAATTATGTTTTGTATTTATTTTGTGTAAATTCGAAAACCGGCTTGTTTAGGTATACAGGAGTTTGAACCAGTTTTTTCAAAAGTCGGTTTGTGTATAAAGCTCAATTAAATAACAGTATAAAAACGAGAAGATCATATGCAATTGTAATAATTCTATTAGGCTGTAGAATACGTTTTTCGCTTCGATAACAATATGCATTCCGAGTTTTTTTATAGTAAAATAAAGAAAGATAGATTAACTTAAGAATAAAATGATTTTATCCTAATATTAATAATGTTAAAGAAAAATTGGAAGTGGGTTGTATACATAACTTTTATTGTACCTTTTCATTAAATAACAGTTTAATTAAATGTTTACAAAAAAGGATAATTTCTCAAGAAATATTCCATGGCCTGGATAACATGGAATACAGTATTTTCTCTACTGTCTCTAACATGTACAGTATTGGAATTCATCCAAATTTTTAGATTCCCATCCAGAGTAATCTTCATAAGTCCACGCAGCAATTTATATTTTGTTGGAGTCTACAAATGTGATTAAATTGAAGTATTATAATGGTTTATAAATAAAAAAAACACAATCAAATATCATCTCAAACACTACTTTAACATTTTCTTGTTGCATTTGAAATTTCGTGGCATGGTTACTACTTATTAGCATACTACGGAAAGAAAGAAAGCACATTTACATATTCATACTTTAACGCATAAAAAATACAATATCAAAAAATATAACCGAATCAATGTCGGTAATTCTAATATTTATAATTGAATAAAAATTAAATCACAAAACTCACATACATAGAAAGTATAATACCTACCTAGACTGAAAATGTTATGCATTTATGAATAGATAATCTATATAACTACGAAGACATTATAGGAGAATTTGATAATATTATTACACTATTTTAAACTTGGTGCAATTATTAATAGAAAAAGTTCATTTTCATGCAATTTCTACTGTGTAGAATTGACTTCGAAAATCTTCATCTTGCCTAAAGATTGGTAGGCTAATCGTAACTTTGCGAAGCACACGTGTATCGGGCACTAACCCAAATGACGACAATGGGTTGCATTGACGCAAGAAAATTTTGAACCGATTTAAAAATAATAGTAGGTCCCGGTTAAGCCCATGTATCTAGTTTTGCCCGGATTTCCCTTACATTTGAAAATCACCGAGCGAAACATTTATTTTCGTCATTTGATGCTTTTTTATTTCCGGAAGAAAAAAAGTACTGAAGAAATAAATATAGAAATTTGTGACGCGAATCGTTGTGACCTTATTAACGAACGTACTCCTCAATAATCGATTAAAAACATCAACGGACTCTTTTGATGATATCAATTGAAAATAGCAACCTGAAAGATAAAAAAAATCGATGTATTAGATCAAGAACAATTGACGTTGATAAGATCATAAACTTAATTGATCGAAATCTAAAATATGCCACAGAAGAGTTTATCAACATGATGTTGTTATCGATTTGAAATAAATCAGTTCCAATATATTTATCTTTTATTTGGGTAATATTACAATTGTGAACATTTGCAAAGACTTAATGAAAGACACGTAAAAATTGAGATATTAAAAATTCTAGTACAGTCAACTTAAATACAATATATTGCATAAACTTCAGTAAACTATAGTTTACATAAACATGAATACTATAATGTAATGAAGTGATAGAATTATTCGTTGAATGAAGACGAAAATGATTTGCTGTATAGTAATAGCTAGACTGCGAATCTTTATGCAAAATAAAAATTGTCCATTTCAATTGTAAGAATCAGAAATTAAATGAAAATGCATTTCCCGTTTTAATAATTTTAATAAATTGAAAATGATGTAACATCATTCAATTCTTCCAACACCATCATAATTTTGTACTTGGACGATCTAATTTTGTCATGAATTGATTAGGATATTTTACCTCACCGATTATATTTCTTAGACATTGCTTAAGTAGATATTCACTAAATTCGACCACTATTTACATCTTTTAAGAGGAAATCGTTCAAAAACATAAAAGAAGTAACTATATGTTTAATTTGTTTGATAAGAAAAACGAACCCCTCACACGGAAAAAAAATTGAACACAAACAACCGAACACTAATCATGATTAATTTATTTGCCTCTTAAACATTGTAAGACTGCATTTATTGCGACATTGCGTGATTATTTTTACAAAATACGTTTGAATAAATGAATCTGTTTAGTAAATACCTCCAGAAATATCTTTAATATCTTGTAATTGTAAAATAAAGAATCTGAAATCCGACATTTTACGGGTACATTAGTGAACAAAATAGTGCTTACATTGTTGATTAAAATAAAAAATTATAAAGAAATATAAAAATAATAAAGAAATTCGAACGTATTTATTGAACAACTTAATGCTTAGGATAAATTTTGGAGTTTCTATCATTAGATTTATGCAAATAACTAAACACTTATTCTTTTTTTAATATAATGGGAATTCAGCTTTAGCTAGTCGGAACATTATAAGTATGGCGTCGTAGTGTAAATTTTCGTGTTTCTTACGTTTCTCTCGCTGACAAAGCAGGTAAATTAATGTTACACTTTTTTCCATTTTATGTTAATTTTCAATTTCCATAAATTTTCCTCACTTTCTATTTCATATAAATATTGAAGTCTCATGTGTTCTAAACTGTATTGTCTAGTAGAAGAAAGTAGTACATCAGTGTGATCGTTGAAATATTAGCCTAACGTTCAGAATGACAGTTATTTTTTCAAAAAATTCATCGAAATTATATGTGTGCACGTAAATGCTAACGACTAAATGTTGTTTTTATTTTTGATCATGTGTATTCGCCTCCACTGAAATTCTAAACCAAAGTGTTGATTCATTATAGTATAATGCAATTCCTAATCGAACGATTACGTTGAAGCGATCCCACTCATTGTGGGTTTCGTATTGTTTTTTCAAGCTTTAGCGTGCAGACACACGCGAATTACCCATCGGTGTTCATCGGAACAAAATAAATGCTTCCGCAGTGCATAGTAATCTCGGTGTCGGCCATGGAAAGGAAGAAACCAATTTGTTCGATGCTTCGGAAATTACTGACGCACACCGTATCTATGGTTCGTGGAGACTTCAAATAAAAGAACGCAGTGGGGAGAAACAATATTATCTGATTGATTTTATAGGAATATTATAGAAATGAGAAAGTTTCGAATTGTCTGTTTTGTCATAGTAAGTCTCGTAAAGACACTTACATTATGCTTCATGAGGTGTTACATTAATAATAATATGTAGTATTATTATGTTCACATTTTATTTACATTAGACCCTTTAAATGAAGCTACTTTATGAACCTTTGTATTACCTAATATATTCAAAATTATGATATACAGAGCGTTTCAAAACATGTGGGCATAGCTTCAGGGATGAATTCAGTACGCTAAAATAAGAAAAAATAGTTTCTTCTTTGATCTTGTTTCTGAATTAATAGCCGTTTATGTCTTTCAGTAATTCTTATGGCTCTATTAACTGCTTCCTTGAAGTGTTTACAAGTAACGCTTCTTATCTTGTGCACGACCATCTGGTCTGCTATGTAAACACTATTTTGTGATTTGTTCAAATCAGTTTAATACGTGTTCTTGGTGGTAATAACGCCTGTGGTAATTTGCTAATACATTTCATAATACAATAACAGGTATCTTACAAAAACATCTATAATTCGAAAACAAGGTCACATCGGTTATATGTTTATCATGAACATTTTCTTATTTTAGCGTATTGAATGTATCCCTAAAATTATGCCCACATGTTTTGAAACACCCTGTATACCCTAGTTTTATTGTTGTATGTCACTTATTAACCCTTTGCACTCGGAGCTATTTCAACTAAAAAACCAAACATTTCTTCTAACCTAGAATATGTCCATTGTACATAATTTTTTTCATTTTATTCGTACGAAACTGATATAGTACCTCATACAATATTTAAATGTTTGGTAATTTATTACATATAAACAAATTTAATCATGTAAACAATATTCTGAACAATGGTGGAGCGCCTTAGAGTCGCCATTCGAGTGCTAAGGGTTAAGACAACACTAAATCAAAACACGAGGTGTATATATTTTTCTATTTCCCCGATAAAATAGTTTCCTGGCATTTTTTTGGCATCTTTTGTACACCATCGTGATAAAACCATGCCAGGTAGAAACTACTGTACATATATTAAAAATATATATTGTACATCGTCAACTGTTTGAAAACGTGGGGCTGTTAAATGATGCAGCGACATAAAGAAATAGTAATCAGATGGAGCCATGTCAATGTTAGGCGAATAAACAGTATACGAGAGGACTTTGAACTCAAACAGAAGATGATACTTTTGTCACATCCGCTGCATTTTGAATTAAAATCGACCGACGTTTACTTTAACCATGAAATGACCTTTCTCGCTCTATTGAAAGAATTGATTTTTTTTGCATAAATCAAAGGTACAATATTTAAAAGATGTGCTGTCAAAATTTTGTCGTCGAATTCACAAAAGTAACCAAGTCACAGGGCATTTAGTTCGAAAAACTAGACTTAAAAACTTCAATAATAAAGTTTAATACCATGACTTAAGAACAGGACAAGTAAAGAAAAGAAATTCTCGAGAAACTGTATCAATAATAATAAAGTTATTTTTTATTTATAAAATTTTCGTAATAATATAATTTCATCCTCTCTGTTCTTTTTGAAAGTCAGTAGGTGTAATATCGGAATAAACTATCTACAGTTAAGAAAATTATTTATTTTTTGCGTTTGCGTGACTATGACAGGTGTTACATGTCACGCAACTAAGGGGGCTGCACGCAGAACAGGTTTTCATAATTGTACCGTATCTAATAAATAAACAAATGCAACTTTAAAAAAATGTATTCTTGTAGATTGCGGATATAAACCTATACTTCCGATGAAAGTTAATTCCTACATTGTCAATAGTTTTTTGAAAAAAATTGTAAAATAGGTATCACTAATCTCTAAAACTGTTTCACAAGAAACTCCCCTTAATTGTTATTATGACTAACTTTTTGGGGGGGGGGGGGGTAGATGGTTTGACCTTCTTCAAGAATATAGAAAGATTGATTTACTATATGATGTGGAATCATAAGAAAAAGAAACATGAAAGTTAAACGAGAAAGATTCTTGAGAAAATTATAATTGGCAGAAATTGCAAAAGCAGATGGTAAATATTGATTTTATAGCATTTTTATGTGAGCTTGTACTAAAACTTAAAAAATACGTTTTATAAAATATCAGTTATATATATTTTGAAAATTTCAACGAAATTGGATAACATTACCACGGGTTACAAACAATTGAAAATAATGAAAAATACAGTTCTTTGGGACCTTCGGACTAAAGATTCTTAAAACTTTCAGTGCTTGTCACTTGTTTTCTGTACCACTCCATTTTGATAAAATTTTAATATCTACAGTATCTGACATAAATCTATAAAACGCACTTTTTCAACTTTCATCACAAAAACAAAAATATAAAAATAGTTGTAAAAAGGAAACCTTTGTTCATTGCTTCGGACTCCTGCTATGATAAAACTTTTTTAATAACCTAATAAATGCATCCTTGTTACTTTTATAAGTGGATAAAACGATAGCTTCCGAAGTCAATTGTGGGGAATGGAAATTAAACAAAATATATTCCTTCTTTTCATAATTTCAATAATTTCTTTTAACGATTTAAAGTTTTTTATTTCACCTATTCATTTTCATCATGAATGGATAAAATCCGTGATCTATTTATAAAGGAATATAACATAGCCATTTTTAAGTTACCATTTTGCTACACTGAATATTAGAGGTAGAAATTAATTCGGTGTCGTTTCATTGAATCAATTGCAAAATTATTGTAAATTTATATATTCTTCCACCATTGTAGGACTTCAAAGTACTAACCGTAAAGGTTACTGTTTCACATTACAGTTGCATAAAAATGCTGCCGAACTCACAGAACTCATTTGCATTGTATCATCTGATCTGTGAACTCGAAAACTTTTCCTCGTGCAAGTTGTTCGTTAGACCTTTTCCAGTAAAATTATTATCTGTTTCTGTCGTGTAAACATTGTGTAGCAAATATAAATATTAAAATAACAAGAAAAGTATCGAAATATTTTTTCGGAAAGGAATTCATCAGTTGCCTAAAAGATAGAATAAGGTCAGTAATAGTTACAACAAATACATTAAGCATTGGCAAATTTACGGTTCTTCTAAAAATACATGGTAAAATAAAATAGTGTTCCAAATTAATTTCTACACGTACTAATTTACCTTGAAAATAGAAATACTGGATGACAAGATGGATCACTGAAGAGACCTCAAGACATTCTTTGAAGAAAAGCAACGGAGCTTTTAGAAAAAAGAAATCCATCAGCTTGTGAAACATTGGAAGACAATTGTAAAAAATGTTGGTGCCCATAGAATTGTGCTTGCGTTTTACCTTGAACTCAGGCAAGAACTTTTGCAGTCATCTAATCTATGATTAATTTTGTCGACGATTTCGTGTAAACTTGTGCGCGGTGCGGGCTGTTGCGTAGGTTTCGCGGTCGAATCGCAGATTTTCGTCAAATTGAGCAGAACGTCTCCGCGAGTACGGAAAAAGGAAGAGGAGATAACCGAAACGCGGGGCGACGGAATGGAAACGAGAAAGAGAGGGCGAGAGAGGTAGGGAGAGGGCGTTTAAATACGACGAGAGATGCGCGTGCTCCTTCAGTCCGGCGCTAACAGTCCAAACCGATCCACATCCGGACTCCAGCGAAAAGGAAGCCCTAGTCCTGCTCCGCTCCTGAAAACCAATATCGATCGAAAATCGTCAAAAAAAAGAAAAAGAAAGAAAAACCACACGACGAGAAACGAGGAGGGTGTACGGCGTCGAAACGGAGGGAGAACTACTTCCGGGAAACGCGGGAATAGTGCCAGCTTCAGAAGGGAATTAGAAGTGGCGAAAGAAGCATCAGGACAAGAGTGATATGTGGTAGTGTTTCAGTGAAACAAAAGTTCATCGGAACAGGATCGGGTAGAAGTGGCGGAAACTTAGACAGACGCTCCAGGAGGATCCAGAATGACAAACAGCATGAAGCAAACAGTTATCAAGTGAGTTTGCATTTGTGTCCACGTACAGGACAGTCACTCAAAAATGACACAAAAACACAAGGATATTCTGCACAAGCGGTCGTCGGTCATAATTTATTCTGCAACCACGGAATTGATATATTGCTCTCAAAATTTAACAATGACACAGTCGAGCTACTATTCCGAGAACATAAAGACTGCAGATTTTATGCATTTATGAAAAATAAAATTGGCGAAATACAAAGCTGCAAAGACATTAACAAAATTCAGAAATGTTATTTCTAGATAGCAGACTTTTATTCGAAATAGAAATGTTCTGAAAATTAATTTCGTTTCTTACTCGGTTTAATTGGTTAAAAATAATGTAACAGTATTTTCTGACTGAATTCATTTAGATTTCTAAGCATCTTTCTAATTTCAATCATTACAAAATCAAAAATATGAGGCCGGTTGTGGTACGATTAGTGTTAAAATTCTTTTGGTTTTTTTAATACCATGTATTTCATCTATTTATATTTGTCATAAATGCATAAAGTACACAGTCTGACGACTACAGTATTCAAATCGTGAGAAGACTTGCAATGTTTCTATTATGCTTAAAGTCTATTATGCCCACAGTCTAATAATAAATCCATTGAGAATGTTTAAGCTAATTCTTACTTGAAAATGTTTGCAATTTCATTAACGATTTGAAATGTTCTTTCAGTAAAACAAAAGAATTCTCGACTCTGACTAATGCTCGGCGCCCGCTGTGTTTTACGCGTGTAAATATTTCATAAACGCGGTGATTTCAATTATTTCTCATTTTTACGACGTATCTCATTAACCGATAAAGCGGAATGTGAGAAAAGATTAAAGATGATAAATCATTCGGCACGAGGAAATATAAAATGTCTGTTTCTTATTAAAGATTCAAATCTCCAGTATTTGCAGTATCATCGATGCGTTTTGTAATATTTCATTCCGATTACTAAACGCGACTTATCGCACTGTCGATTTACGGACTCCAAGGACTTGTAAAACAGTCCTCTACAAAATACAATGAATTACGGGGATAATATTTGTGGACACCGTAAACTTGCGCTGCATTCGCTGTGGTCCCGTCACTTTCACTCAAAAAAAGAAAACTTTCCTTTATCTTGTTGTCGGAGTTTCCTGATCGAGTACACTGCAAACAAAATCAGCTGTCTATACGGCTGGAAGAAACGGAGATAATGATCGATAGTGGGAACTGCTCTCGAGAACCGCATCGATAGTACCTTACAATGGTGTACATATTTCCTTTCAATTTCCTCGATTTCACGGTCAAAAGATCGCTGATGTGTTCGATGAACAACTGCACTTGGTTCAATGTATCGTACAGGGTGATACTGAAATAATATATAAAACGTAAAATTCATAAAATCTTGTAATTATGAATTTTTAATGTTAAGTGTGAAATTCATCTTGTTCGATGCAAATAGTTTTAGCAGAAAATTTTATATACACTATTCGCCATAATCATATAGTACAACAATAGTAGAATGAGTCGCATTCTGTGAATTTAAGATTCTTCAAGAATTTATTTTTGAAAAGTACATAAGCATGTATAAGCAAGTGGTTATTTAACTATAAAGTGATTATTTTGTTGTACAATGTACTCACTTGCTTGTATAATTTATACAAATTTTTATTATGAGAAACAGTCATTTTATTTGTTCAATTATCCTTTGTTCAAAATATTACGTTATTAAAGAATGTCTTCATCTTGTGGTGATAAAATGTACACCAATTTAAGAAGTTCCATTTTATCAATGCAGTTTTTATTGTATATAATACAATATCCTACATTTTAATTTTGCTTACACAATACACGTATCCGTGAAACGACTTGACGTTTCTTACATCATACTTCTCAACATTAAATGTAATTGTAGAGTGAAAGTATCCAAAAATAAACTTAACAGCTGGACTGACTCGAGTGTTTTTTGTTGCTTTCAACAGAGTCAAAAGGCAACAGTGAAATCATGGGTAAAGTAACTTCCCAATTGATACTTTCAAGACAATTGTCACCATATTGACCACACCAGACTTGTAAATCTAGTTTCTGTAATAGCAAAGAAAGAACGTAATTGTTTAGATAATAAGAGATCAGTGCTTATTCTTATTCCCTCCCTCTATTTAAGACATTGATATTAATGCGTTTGTTTCGAAAATCTTTATCTACACCAAACAAAAGTAGTTAATTATAAGGTTCGTTTGCTATTACTATAGTGTTACCATGGATTACTATCCTTTCATGAAAGGAAGGAGAAGAAGTAGCATAACACGAACAACTTAATTTCGAAAAAAGTGGACTTCCGTGCGTTAAATATAAATTAACACGTCTGAATTTTGTGACATTACTAATGAGATATATTTCTGTAAATAAACATTCTGTTAACGTACCGGGGAGAAATCGTGTGATTTCAATGCAGGTCGACATTCGCGGAGATAAGCATGCCGCCCAGGCGTTGATGTTACGCTATACTCCTGCTATTATTCTGTCAGCAAAATTCTCTAAAGATGCTGAAATTCATTTGTAAACTGGATAATAATTATCATTGAGTTTGCAAATGGACAATATCTATTTTTTGTTCGAAGAATAAAATAAAGGGACCCTGGAAGAAATGTTTACATTCACTTTATGAATAGTCGAATTTAGCACCAATATATTTTTCTAATTAGATCAATTGTACACAAATAAATCACTGACTACATATACATTACTAAATCTACTCACTTTTAATAGAAAAGATTGTGATAGCGCTACTGTCTGTTTTCATCATTTCTATCGCACGTAAATCCGTTTTCTGTTGTAAAATTTTAAATATTCATGCTTTCAATTTTCATGTATAAAGTATTACCAGTACGACTATTATGTCATATTAGATGAAATTGAATGATTTTTCCTGCTAACATCTGACAGCCCGTGATGCGACTATTGTTGAATAGCAAATGCAGAAAAGTAGATACACAAAGAGATACGCGTGATTTAAGTTAAACAAAACTGCAAATTTTTGTTAATCTCGATGTAATTTTTACAGAAGTTAAACTTAGCATAGCTTTTGCATTTATAAACACTTTGATACACATGCTTAAAAACATAAAAACGTACAGAATTCATTTAACCATTTGCGGACGAGTGTCGACAAATAGCCGTCCAAGCAATTTTCCCATTCTGTAACTGCTAATAATTTTTAAAGAAATTATTACTCTCAAAAAATATCAAACAAATTTTTACCAAACACAACACTTGCTCCTTCATTTAATTCTTATGCGTAGCTTTCAGTACATCATTTCATTTCCCAAGGAAAATTGTACATTCGAACCGTCGATAAGTACGCTAAACATACTTCCCGTCCGCAAAGGGTTAAAACCAGTGAATTTTCTATTTAACCCCCCGACAGCAGAATCTGGGTCTATTCGACCCAGAATATCAGGATTGATGTTTAATTTTCTTAAATCCTAATTTTTATTTTCTGGCGACTAAATTAAACGGATAGCTGTTACATTAGAAATAAAAGGGAAGACCAACGTGTCTACATGAAATACCCTGAAAAATATGGTTCCAAAAATTAATAAATAAAGTAGTGAATAGTTATAAACATTATGAATTATATAGTTGTAAAAATGGTCCCCTGTCCGAGAGTTAAGGTCTCACGTGATTATCTCTTTACTCACGAACAAATTGTGTAGATCAATCCTGAAATGTTCCTAAATGTTAAAGAGTGTTATGGCAATGAATTTTAATTCTATTTGTTACAATAAAAATATGACAAAAGAGTAAAAAATATATAAAAAGAAAGTTAAACCTCCAAATGTGTTTTATATTGAACCCCCAATTGAAAATTCAATTTTATAATTGAAAAGTGCGATGATGGACATCTACAGATTATTTATGCGACATTTCTAAAAAAATTAAGAAATAATTAAGGTAGTATTCATTATTACCCCTCGGTAGTCAAGAAACATACGACCATCAAGTATTTGTGTTTTATTGTTAAAATTTCATTTTAATTTCAAGTTTTATTAGATTTAATGATAGTTGTACATTAACAAAAAACTTGTCCTCGAACATAACCAATAAAGAAATAATTACTTCTTTAAAATTTTAATTTATTCAAATATTTCCTTAAATATACGTAATACTCGCACTCTCCCCTATGCCTAGCATTTTATTCATTGTAGACTTATTATTCAGTTACTTTCATAGCGCACTTTTTCGATTATTGGAATTTCTAATTTCTCTCCGACGGTATGTAGCACAGTTAAAACAGCGATAAATCGAATCCACTTTGGTTCTAATGCACTTCCTAGTTTGCAAGACCAATTAACACAGTACTGCTAAAGATCCCGTTTCGCAGCTTAGAAAAAGTGCTAGCTGAATTGAAGGTCTTGCACTATGACAACCTGTACGATTTCTTTTCTATATGTGCAATGTTTGTTCCTCGATTCAATATTTTAAACTGCATTTTCGATTAATCCCTTGTGCTACAGTATTAAGTGAGATTCCGTTTAAATGGAAATGAAATTCCATTTTATTGTAGTCAATATTTAGCCATTGGAGAATACGTGGGTACAATAAATATAAATTTTCTTTTCTTCCTACTATTGTAAATTATTAGCATCGAAGAATTTCTAATCGTAGTGCAACGTGTTAACGTATTTTTAATAATAAATAAACTTTGGAAGCTTGCACACATAAGCATATTATGTAGAACATTTCTATGTAAAACATGGACCTTGGAAAATTTTTACAAAACGGTCTCATATCTAAGTAAATTCGTGAAAATAAATTTAGTCCAAGCAAATTTGGTTCGAATAGAAAAAAGGTCAAAGTAAATTTTGTGAATAGAACTTAAGAAATGTAAAAACATCAATTTTTCTGTAACAACCACAGGTGTCTCGTTCATGATTGTTAAAAGAAGTCTCATAGGAAAAATTGACTTCTATTCAGAGTATGATATTAGGATAATGTTAAATAATTCCTACAGCTAAATTAATATTCTCAGTGTCATTTTTCTCAATATCATATTTCAAAACTTGTTTGTGTTGCTCTCATGGAAATTTTTTTAAGAATCGTTTCTATAGAACCTATAAATTAAAAGAGTTGCGATAAAAATTGAAAACTCTACAGGATCATATATTTCATTAAATGAAACACATAAGTTCGAACAGAATTTCTATAAAAGCGAAATGTAACTGTTCATTTCGATCCTTGCTAACGTTTTATTCTATACATAATATATTATATTATATAATAACATATTATATTATTTATATATAGTTGTTCCACGAAGTAAATTCTCGTTTCCCTCGCAGCATATTTAATGAGAATTGAATTAAACTTTAATTTCAAGAACTTGGAAGTCTTCAATTAATTAATCTTACGGCGGAGTTTTGCGGAAGTAACAGGAGATATTTGAAATAAAACATCCTGATGCCGTCCAAGTGTTAAATTATAAATATTTCTCCTCTCTGCAAACATTTTGTTTCTCCTTCTCAGAAACACGACACGATATCGTCGCAATTTCGCCGCATTTGTGGTTCAACAAAACGCGACTGTTTCGTGTTGCACGTAATTGCAAATTGTGAATTGCATGCGTGTGGGTATGGGTATGTGTATATGTGACTTTGTCCACGGACGGCAATGTTTTGCGGTAGACCATTGCGTTAAAAATGTTTTGCGATTGAGTTTGTATACGGGACACGTATCTGGGGGAAGAGGAAACGCGTGGTGAACGTTCGCATAAGCTTGTAAGTCGCAATGAACGTATGCCCGATCAGTTCACAAACTCGGCGCGGTGAAAGTCCTTCAAAACTAGTTTCACGTTCCATGATATTATACTGTATCTCCAGATTCGCAAATGCCTCTACGCAAACGAGTCGATACTTTAATCGGTTTGTCGAAGAATTTTTAATGACTAAACTGCAGATCTTGGATTAAATATAATTCATTCACCCTTCAATTCTATTGATCTTGGATCATTTTTATCAAAAATATAATATATTTTGTCATAAATCGTCAATATCGTCATTACTAGATTTTTCTATTGATTCTAACAGAACAACTACCAATCCGAAATGTTTACCAGAAACTAAGACAGATTCTTGTTCTCCAGGTTAAAATGAACCGGAGCTCCGCTGTACATTTTTCTATTAATTTCATAGTCAGTGAATTATTGTTCATTGAAATATTAGGAACAAAATCGACTAAAGTGAATTTACAGTTTTACAAATTAATGTACAAAACGTAAAACTTAAAATAAATACTGAGTAGAACTTTTAAAGTGAATAAACAATTGCATAATTCATATGTGCATCTATAGTTTTGAATAAAGATAAACTAGAAACTGATTTTTCTATTCTTGATTTGACTTTGCTGTATTTAAAGAAAAAGAAATTGAGTTCAATAGTATTAACTCTAATTTTATTATACTTGTTTATTTTCATATATTCTCATGGTTAAATCCTATTACAATTACAGCTATCGCGTTAATGATATCCAGTTATAATTCGCGTATGAAGTTATTTAAAGAAGAAAGAAATTATAAATGAATGAAAGCAGCATATTATTACTTTATTTCATTGTATCATAATGTGAACTTATCAAGGCCTGTATAATTAAACATGTGAAATGAAAATCATAAACAAAAACGAGAAAAAGTGAGAAGAAAGTAAACATAAATTTTATTTTAAGACAATCGTCTCCTTGATTATTGTATGCAAATTTAATTAGCGTGCCTTAGCGTTTAATTAATTAGCGTTCGTTATTAATGAGAACCTTGTGATAAAAATATACACTGTTAGAAAATGTGTAGGTACTTTTTATTTGACGTTCAGAATTTCTAAAATATGATGAAGTTGTTTAGAAAATGAAGCAATTTATATTCGATTACTTGACTGTGAATCTTTATGCAAAATAAAATAGTTGTGCGTCGATTACAAGATACAGGTGCTAAGTAAACATTTATTTCCCGCATTGATAATTTTAAGAATTCATCGAATCTTTTCACTGTTTCAGATTACATCTACTTACACATTTTCGCCATAAATGCATAAAATCCGCAGTCTATCGATTACGGTAGTAAATATTAATTATTATGAGTCGCTGGTGCTGTTACACCAAAGCTCCGTATGACGATATTATTCTGTTACGATACCTGTGGCGCACATTATTGTGCGACCATAAGCAACGTCGCCGACGTCGTTGCTCGTCGAAAATTTCATAGCCGACGGTTTAATTAAATTCGTTTCTATCTAATAAAGAGAGTATGGGACAGACTTGTACTTCCTCCATCGTGAATTCTGCTAACGATCAATAAATCTACTTTCAGCTATGCAATATCGCCAAGAAACTTCTTTTTCAACATTTAATTATACAACAATGTTTTAATTATTAAAATACTTAGAATTTCAGTTCTGTTACTTTAGCCCTTATATGACGAAGTACTTTTCAATGAATAAAATCAATAGCTGACATACAAAACGATATGGATTTTGCCACAATACGTTCGACTTGTTGAAATTATTAATAAGAGAAATTCATTTTTAATTAACCAGTTAACTGTTTTTGATCAGTATACTCGTCATGAAAAAAGTACAAAATTTTGTGCTATGACGAGTATATTCGTCATGAGTAATAAGTAGTGACAATTTGCAGTTTAAATTTCAATTTTAGTGAAAACTAAAATATTTTCGTGAACTTCAAAATCGTCGAAATAAAAGGAACAAATAAAAGTTTATAAATAATTAATATAAAAAAAACGCATATAGTATGAATTATTTTTTCTAAATGTATCGTTGTCTTTTATTAGTCATCACAGAAGCAATTACGGATTTATATATTGTTTTAGACTATGCAATAAGTGACGCGACTGGTAATAAAAAACGGGATGAGGATCCTTTCGCCTCCTTTTTACATGTATTCAAGAGGCGACGTTTTTTATAGCTCGTCTGCAGGATTCGAGTTGTAAGGATCATCCAAATTGAGTTGTGGACTACCTACCTGCTAAGACATTTCCCTGAACATTTTTGTTTATATTTTATCATCTGGTCAGTGATTCATGTGCATAAATATCGGACTGTAATGTTGCGACAAATTTGCGATAAATTTGAGTAATGAAATAAAAAAAAGTCATTTTATTACAACCTAATTTCATATTACACATACTCTGTGTTTGACGAGTATACTCGTCTTCGCTAAATTTGTGCGATGCAATTTAGATACGCATTTTCCAAAGAGGTCGAAACAGTTAACTGTTTATAGTAGTAAACTAATCACTATTTCTTACAATTGACATAAACAAGTTTTATTTCACATAAAGATCCGCAGTCTAGTAATAGTATTCTTAAATCTTTCAAATGTCTTCATAGGTTTGCATATCATTTATTCATTTTTTTCGTAAATGCATAAAATCAGTAGTCTAGTAATAAAACTATTACCATCAATAATAAATATTTGTTCACTTTCTGCATTCATTTAACACTAACCGTACAATGCACGGTCAAATGACATGACAGGTTTTACAGTTTTTATTATGTAGTTATTGAAATTACAAAGATGCTTCCAAGAGAAATAACACTAAACCACCACTGCGGATCAAATGACCCGTTTCAGATTTTTTATCTCACAATTATTGTAGTTATCGAGATGGTTCCACTAGAAATGATTATACACGCTGCTTTATTAAAACATACATTCTAATAACAATCGTACAAAATTTAAATAAATTCAATCGTGGCATTTTTATAAGATGACACATACTAGTCAGCTTTAATGGTAAGTAGGTTTAGTGTTCAATAAATTTTTTCATTCAACCATATATTGGTATAAAAATTGCACGAAATCTACATAAAGTCAGTCTTGAAATTTTTATAAAACAGTGTACTTATATGAACCACATTTTGTGCTCGGTTAGTGTTAAAAATATTTTAGTAGTTAGTTTTGCAAAAATTCGCATCTAGTTCTTTCGGATTAATTTTCATAAGAATGGGGCTGGGTTATAAAGAAGTTGTTAATCAAACATTTAAATTATGCATCAACTCAATAGTATTGCGATTTAAGAAATGGAACGGGTCTAGGGAGAAATGGAACGGGTCTAGAGAGAAACGGTTTTTTCCCAAATTTTTTCAGCAATTTCATAAGAGGAGAAGTGAAAGTGAACTGCTCGAGTTTGTTGGAATAACGAACGGGAGAAATCTCGTGGTCTTAAAATAAAGGGAGGCAAAGACAAGCTTTTCATGCCCGCATGAATTATGAAAGCGGCGCGACGATGTTGCAAACCCGACGAGCCGCTTTTCCGCGACTTTTTGCAAATCGAAGAATTATAAAACAGAGATGCAGCTGCCGCTGACCATGCAAATATTTGAAAACAATCGCTGGCGGATATATCGTGTACACGTTTAATTTTGAAATCGATTTCGTTTATTCGTACATACACACAACAACGACAAACCAAATATCTTGTTTAAACTTTACACGCTCACGTGCTGTCACAGCTTCGCTTGTAAGTTTTCTAATCAATTTTATGATTCCGTGAAAACGTATGCTGTTGCAATGTGTCAATACGGAAGAGCAAATATTTTAGTTTGGCTCGTGTTAAGTGTTAAAAATTTGCCAGAGACTTCCTACACGTTCCTCAAAATTCCTGTCGACAATCATATATTCATTTTAGTGTCGATTCTCTAAAATGTTTACAAATGCTTAATATTAATCCATTGTTTCAGATAGCTAATGACTCACGATTATGAAATTCCTTTATTAACGTCCAATTTTTATCTAGTTCTGAACATTAAATTCTTGCACGCTACCTGCGATTACCAAGTCTAATTGTTTCCTGAGTAATCATAATTATATGGAACTATAAAATTATGATTGTATTGTAATATTGTATTAAAACTTTAGGACCGTATCCACGCGATTTAATATTATCAATTTACGTTTAAAATTCCGATTTTTCCACCGATTACATGGATTGCACCTTTTAACATGTTGAATGCCGTGAATTGTATTGCTTAAAAGTTATTGTTATACAATTAATACCATCGAATATCAATTTATTAACCTTTTAACTGAGTGACTCTTCAATCATGAACATTTAGGGATATGTAACAAAAGACAGATGACGTTGACATAACAAAAATTTTGCCACGATTAACATAAATACGATATAGTTCATACTAATATGGATATTACGATACAATAAAATGGATGAATTATTTGTTGAATTAAAATGAATAGAACCAATCCTCACCTGGTAATAGCAAACACAAATGACGAGTTAACTCGTCATTTACAATTGGAAGGTTAATACTGAGATTAACTAGATTATAGTGTAAATAGTTATATAGATTATATTGTAATAAAACTTCATAATCAAGTAACTAAGAACTGTTATTAATGACGCTGATCGCTTCTATGAATGAAATGGGCGAAACTTGTGTGAAACGCACAAAATGCACGCAAATACTCAATGTGTTAAAAAATAAAAAAACGTTTGCAGAAAGTAAATATTTTTCATAAACTATGTACCATAATTCGACCGAATACTACTTTGTTTTTTAAAAGCGGAATATTGCATATTCCTGAAATTATAATTCGGGTACAATTTTGTCTCGAGAATTTGCGAAAAAGTTTCAAGCCAATGGAAAATAGTTATATCCGCGTCAAATGATCACCACATAACGAATATTGCTAAGAAGAATTATACACAACGAAAGTCCTTATTTACATCTTTCCTTGAGCATAACCGGTTGTGTCCGCCGACAGGTAATTGTCATATCAGACACACACTTCTTCGGCTTCTCTGCAAAAGGTCCGTTACTTTCTACAGGAAGTACTGTCCAAAGTGGTACACATTGGTTAAGGCCGATAACTTCAATGGGGCTTAAACTGATTGTGAGCAAAAATTTCACATGTAAATCATTTACATCAACTGAGCTACAGTAGAAATAGAATATTTACATCTACCAAAATCCATAGTATGAATACTCACTGCTTTGAATCGAGAGCGTGAACCTTTTTCCTGCATTCTGATTAAAATATTTCCTAAAATAACAATTTTCGGGCATGTATAGCACAAGCTCAATATTTTTTTGTAAACAGTGTCGAACTGCAACGGTTTGAGCATTAAAAAATATACGATTCTATTAAAAAAAATGCATATTACTTTCGCGTGACATCTACGCGTCCGCCTATGAAGAAACTGCAGTATTTTATCGATAAGTGTTTACAACACGGAGTCAGTCAGGGACAGTTATCGCCCAGGTATACTATTCTTTGAGTTTTGCCGAACGTAGAAAAGGACAGCGAAGATCGAGAGGCATCGGTCGCCGAGAAGTGTAACATAATACGGGACGAGTATGCCTGTGTGAGACCACTAGTAATCCAATGACAAAACTTCTTTATTTTTTAGTATTTTTTTTGGAACTTTCACCAACATATTCGTGGCATTTTTTTAATGAAAATGATACCAAATAAGATATAATTACGATGATATTTACTTGTGTAATGGACGATGAAAGTGTCCGAAAATTATTGTAAATATGATCCGAATTATATCGTGTTTGGTATTATTTTAATCAGAAAAATGTCACAAGTCTTATAAAAAAATAAGTAATAATAAAAAAGTTTTTTATTGGCATTACATTGTGAGGACACGTGTGCCTTTGAACTGTGCCGCCGACTACGATTCTCCGCGTTCCTTTCTTTCCCATGCGCTGTCCTTCCTTGCGCCCGAAACTTTCATCGTTCATTACACAAGTAAATATTATCAGAATTATATCATATTTTGCATCATTTTCATTAGAAAAATGCCACGTATATGTTGGTGATAGTTCCATAAAAAAATAAAGAAGTTTTTTCATTGGATTAGTAGTGGTCTCACACCGATATACTCGACCCGTATTATGTTACACTTCTCGGCGACCGAGGCCTCTCGAGCTTCACGGCGCCTCACGGGGTATACCCCGCGGAAGTGGGGATTGTTTTGCGACGATTAACGTTCAGAATTTCACGGCAATTAACAATGAAATACTGTATATCCCGCGGAAGTGGGGATTGTTTTGGGGACAGATATCGCCCAGATATTTAGGACAGTTATCGATAAAATACTGTATTTACACTAGATTGTGGGCCCCCCTTAAAACCATTCTCTTCGTTTCTAAACTATTTTTTTATGTGGTGTATAATATTTAAGTAATTTTCATTTAAAGATTAAAACCCGTCACCCTGTATATCTAGTACCACAAATGAAATTTTGCTGCCAGAAAGGGCTGTCACGTCTTTCTTCTAGCTTAAGATATTTACTTTAATTTTTCAGCAAATAATACTGAAATACAATATGGTGTGCATATTAACTTTCTAAAGAAATAATTTTATACATAAAAAAGTTTGTTGAATTTCTCTTATGTTTCAACTGTTCAAAGATATCATAATTCTTTGAGGTACAATGGCGGCCAGCTACTTAAGTAGTACACCCTTCAGAATCGAATAACTTTTTTAAAACTGTTCCAAATGATGACTTTTTGTTTTGAGACATTAGAAGATTAATTGACTATGTGACAAAAAAAATTTGTTTTTTAAATAGCAGTTGGTCGGAATCGCATAGAAAATACTAAAATGGTTTTTTCAATTTCTTTATGTGGGCCTATATTCCAAATTTAAAAGATACGTTTTGTAGATCCGTATCGATTATATACATTCTGAAATTTTCATCAGAATCGGTAAACATTGCGATGAGCTACAAATGGTTGAAGATAATTCCGTCTTTAATTCAATTAGGTCTGCTGTTTTTTACCGTATCAATCGATTTTAATGAAATTTTCAGAATATATATGTGACACAGATCTACAAAATGTATTTTTTAAATTGTCAATGTAGGCCCACATAAAAAACTTTGAAAAACAACTTTTAGCATTATCTCTGTAATTCCGACCGATGGAAATTTTTTCAAAAATTGTTTTTCTTGTCACATAATAAATTAATCCTTCTAACCAGAACGGCGAAGTCGGTAGACAAAATTCATAACTCCGACTCCAACTCTGACTCCGACGCCGATTTCGACACCGACTCCGAATCCGACTCCGACACTCAAAATTGAAAAAATATGTATTCAAAATAATTAAAAGTCGTAATAGAACTGAATAAATAGTTGAAATCTTGTATTAAGTCTAAGAATATGGAACAGATAATTTTGATACAACACAACACGACTGTTACTTGCTCACTTTCAGGAAATAGTTAGAAAATACGTATCAATTTGAGAAGTACTAACGATAAAGTTTCCATTTTCGAAAATTAATGTAATCTCTAATATTTCATAGAGACACTTGTTGCATTTAATGATTTATAAACAAAAGAGCCGGAGTTGGAGTCGGAGTCGATATATTTTTTCCGACTCTGACTCCGACTCCAGGTGTCGATATATTCTTTTTTTCACTTCGGCTCCGACTCCAGTGATCAGTAATTACTCCGAAACTCCGACTTCGACTCAATGATGGTATATGGTCTCGGTTTTTCGCGCATGCGCGACTAAATGCAGGAATGTACCGTACGTCTTATGTTTGTGGGGAAAGTAGGGGAGAACTGTTATTGCCGGGAAACCGAAAATCGAAAACAAATTTGCGAAACTATGCGGGGTGACTAAGGTACCCCATTTTAGCCCAACTTTGTACTTTACTGACGCTAAAATCGTTGCGCATGCGCGAGAAAACCGAGACCATATACCATCACTGCTCCGACTCCACAACTCCGACTCCGACTCCGAAGCCCTGCTTCTAACGACTCAAAACATTTTAAGTCGTTTGGTCCTATCTCATAAAGTTATCGTCTTTTTAAAAATGTCAGAATGTCTGTGACCGACTGTACATGTACAAAGTTTTTTCGAAATCGGTCAATATTACTATGAGTTACAAACATCTCAAGATCAGACCTTAAGGGTAAGGGTCGCAGATTTTCGACCTTGTCAGGGAATTTCGCCAGTATGTGATCGCCTTTAAATGTTTGTAGGTCATAACATTGTTAACCGATTTCAACGAAATTTTCGCCGTATATAATAATTGATACACATCTATAACCGTTTGAGTTCCAAGCAGCGCGACCGCGCTGTTGAGATTTTATATCGAGAAAACCCAGCAAATTTCGAGCATTGTGGACAACTGACGGTGCGTTACCGATTGTCGAAGTCGCGCGCTCAGATTTACTGACGCAAGTACATCACACAGCTCCTTTTAATGTAAACATTACATTTTACAAAAGGTAGAATAATACTATAATAATGCAATAATACATTACAAAATAAAATAAAACAAGCGCTATCGCGCTGCTTGGGTCTTTTCGTAGTCATTTAGAGAAAGCGCGGTTGCGCTGTTTGGGATTCTTCGACAGTGTTTTTTCAATACTCCCTGGGACTCAAACGGATAAAGCACATCGATTAAACTTTCATTACAAGCACACATAAAAAAGTTAAAAGCCATGACTTTCACTTTTTTCGTCACAACTCCGACCGATGGCAATTTTGAAAAAACCTTTTTAACTTTTCTTTCTTTAACATTATCTAATCAACTAATCCTTCTAGTAGCTGGCCGCCACTGTATCTGAGTTGAAATATGAAGACGAACGGTCGCGTCTTATTGTCAGTTCTTTCACATTTCGCTTTATCCGGTATTCAACCTTCCTGTGTTATCATTATGGCACTTCCGCGATGATCATTTACAATCGCCTCGACACCGCAAAAGATGATACCAGTCGGAACTAGATGCTTCTCACAGGTGACCAACGCACAGCAATTTGTATTCCACTCGGTCAGACTGTTAATATTATCACTTTTAAATTCACTGTCTAACGCGAACGAGGTTTTCGTGTTTTTCGTATTTGCAGCCCCTTAAGGAACTCATTCAATGCCACTTATATTATTTAAATATTCGGCATGAAAATCCTGCTTCAGTTGCTCAGAATAAGCATACATACTTCGAATCCCATTTGAAAAGAATACTAATTAGGATATTTGATTACTAGATAGCGGATCGTTATACAAAATAAAAATTGTCTGCATCAATTACAAAAAAAAGAAGTTACATAAAGATTGATTTCTTCTCTTAATAATTGACAAAGAATGTACCAGTAATATTAAATACATCTGATGTTTCTTCTATTTTGTGTTTCGCTTATTAATTTTTGTCATAAATACATAAAATCCGTAGTTCATTGATTATATTGGCGCGTATCTTCATTAACTATTTTATAATTTATCGAATTTTTGTAAATTAACAGTATCTATGATATTGCAAATTTCTTCGCGTATTTGCAAATTACTATAGAACCACCAAACTTTTAAATGACTTTTAGTGTAATTAGTTTATAAGTAAGTTCACTTATGAAGTAATTTTGTAACGTTTTATAATCTCTATCGGTGATTCAGGTAACCCACGATCAGATTATAACTGCAGTGGTTAAAACTATGATGGTATGGTAAGCATTGTGAAAACATGAAATAATTGAGACATTTTTTCATATCTAAAATTCAATTCTATTGTTGTAACAAAATAATGAATGTAGTTTGGCAAGAAAAATTTATTAGACGTGTAAACATTCCTTTTATAAATACTAGCATTATTGTAATTAGCTGAAATCCTTTGATATGAAAACAAATGCTAACTTGGATACGTCTAGTCAAAATTCTGCAATGAGTTGCGCACACTCGGATATTATTTTTAGAAACTAATCATTGCGACGCTTGTTCACAGCTTCTTTAATAAGGAAATCAAGCAAAGCTGCATCGTGATAATGAGATTTTCGCAATGAACAAATTGTAGCAAGATCGTTCGCCGTTTTGCGCAGAAAGGCAGAATTGAGGAAAGGTCTAAGACGATCAGGGTACTCAGGATCGTCAATTTTTCGTTTAAACTAAAATGAAACGAATCGCATAATTCGCGGAAATGAGGCGATCGCGTAATTCGCTATAATTGGCAGTTTAATTCAGTTGAAAGAAGTTCAGGACAGGAAGATCGTGATCAAAGAGTACAGAGCAAACAGCGAAGTAGCGAAGCAACGAAGTAGCAAAGAAATCATGTGTAGAACTGTCTGAATACTTGGAAAAAAAACGTTAACCCAGCCGAGCTATGAATGGCCGTAATCATCGAATCAGGCACAATAAGCACTGCATTATTTAATTTCCAAGCACGTGAAACTATAAAACTTAAGTACGTCGAAACTTCGATTGAAGTCATTTTCTCGCTAATTACCCAATTGTCCGGATCAAAAGAAGATGGAGAAAACCTTGTTCCAAGAATTGTTACTGTTCGGAAGATCATAGGAAACGTTTACTTCTCGCATACGAAATGGGCACGGATTCTGACACATCGTCGTGGAACATTGTTGCGTGTGTAATGTTAAAGTTGTTTTCATCGATTCGCCAATTTGTACGATGTTTAGTGGCGCTGCATGATTGCCCGAGCATTGATACGACAAATTTGAAATCGATCGGGGCCCTAATTCCGTTCCCCCGGGGGCAAATGGCGGCGAATTACGAGGAAGGTTATCCACTTTCTGCTTGAATGCGAACTAATATTGTGAAGGCACACGCTATTTCATATGTTCTCATTTGGCCGATATATTCATCTATTTTGTTTTCATTTCTATTATTGTTAATACACTGTATACGGGCCATTTTTTATGATTTGACTACGTTGAGAAGGAACTTCGAGAAAACTGTAATTACTACACTGTGGATTGTATGCATTGATGACAAAAACACTTAAATATTCTCATCGAATCGATTTTAATATCTGTTGCTTTTAATACACCGTATGCTTGCTATTTTTCATAATTTGGTTGCGTCGAAAAAGGACTTCAAAAATCTCCGTAATTACTAGACTGTGATTTTATGCATTTGCGACAGAAATAGATCAAATGCAAAACTGTGGGAATATTTTAAACAATTTTTTAAAATATTGTTGTATCATTTTTAATTCACTAAAATTTGATAGAAACGGAATAAGTATCTATGTAACTTCTTTGCCTTTGAATTGAGCGAGACTATGCTGCAATCTATTAATAACTAATAAACTTTTGATTTTCATTTGATCTTTTTTAGTTGTCTCGATGATATTTTACCATCGTCAGATTTTTGCCATAATTAGCTCGATGTCATTCTGTAATTCTGTGCAAATAAAAATACACATTCATATTCAGCCAACAATATATGAAAAATATAGTAGTATTGGAAATGCAATGTTACTACTACTACTACTATTACTGTAGCACATAATATCTCCATGCATGTAATTTCTTTTTGAATATAATAGTTCCGCACGCTTTATATATAGGAGTATAATTTACTTTACTCGCAGCGATAATAATGAAAATATTACTAATAACAAAAATTAATTATTCAGTGATCTAGCTTTTATTTTACATTATTTTCTACTTAAATACGATACCAAAGGTCATTGTGAGAATTACTTTATTGTAGTTCTTTTGTTATCTTCGTGCATCGTCTAGATTCAAATTAATGAAAAAAGTAAAATTCAACATTTTATAGCTTTTTAATCAATGATACTAATTATTCGAAACTTATCTATTTTTAATAAAAATCCAACAATTGTATTCGGTTAACGAAATGTTATTCAGTTTGTGTTTTGTGCAATTACAGTGTAACCTAAACAGAAGTTTCTTCATACGTAGTAAGTAGTAACACGAGTTTATAAATTCAGAAGGTACACGTGCTATCGAATAGGTATCGGATAATGAATATTCAGAGTCGATTTGTTGCTATACTGATATCGCCCGGGTCAGTCTGGCCTCGTTAAATATCTCGCGTATCTTGTGGAAGAACTTCAAACTTATTTTTATTATTATCATAGTTGCATTATTAGCCTGTATACATATTTACAAAGCATTTTAACACTAGTCGCAATACATATATACATAATCTTAGTAGGGAGGAACATATACAGGGTGTTTCGTTTATCTTTGAACGGAAATATCTCATGACAAAAACAAAATAAGTTTTTTAAATGGGACTATATTTTTTGTCATATTACGATAACATTTTTCGAGACAAATTCAACGATATGTCACGTTATGTTATTTACTGTTACAAAACATTAGAAATTATATAATAAACTTGTAACTTCTTAAGTTGACAATGGTAGTATCTGGTTGCCGGCTATTAGCTGCACACTGTAAACAAAGATCGACCTTCTTGTCATTTGTATTTTTATTGAATATAAATTCTAATGTTTTGTAACAGTAAATAACATAATGTGACATATCGTTGAATTCGTCTTGGAAAATGCTATTTTAGTATGACAAAAAAATATATGGTTCCATTTAAAAAACTTATTTTGTTTTTAAATCCCCGCTCCCCATCATCATAATTCCGAAGAAATGACACCATATGATTGTTCCCTTCATACCGAACAATTTTTGTAAATAAATTTTTTTTGTAACTTCAGTGTGTCACGAGATATTTCCGTTCAAAGATAAACGAAACACCCTGTATAATACAAGGTGACCGGTTGTAATCTATAAATGCAAATTATTTGTACACATTGTATTGTATAAAAAATAGTTCAGACAAAAAGAAAATGGTTTCGAGGGGAGCCACAATCTGGTGTAAATCGTTTTACTGTAGATAAGCGCGTAGAGGTCACACGAAGGTGACCTACATTTGACCTACAAAAGTATAAAGATATTTGTCTAAGTATTATTGGTGTAGGAGATATTTTGTTCATAACGTTGACACGTTGTTCAATAACTCGTGTTGCATATAGATCTACGGTTTAGATCAAACTGTTTTACATGTGAGACACATGTATTTGGATAATTGAAAATTCAGACATCAGTTCGGATAATCGAGGTTTTACTATATTATGAATTATATGAGTAAAAGTGACCGAAATTGTGTCATGTTTGGTGTCATTTTAATCAGAAAAAATCATCACACATATGTTGCTAAAAGATTTATAAAAGAATTATTAAAGATGGAAGGGTTTTATAGTGAATAGATTGCCAGCGATCGAACTCCGGGGACTCGCGAGGGCTACATCCTAAGTATGATAGCAGGGATAAATGTTTCACAAATAGCGCGTACATTTTTTTCGCATTATTAATGCATGTAAATTTTCAAATCCGCATCTGACGAAGCATCGTAAGTATCTCACGCCTGCATGATCGATCAGAAGACGATCGCACTGGCGAATTCGCGCGGTCTTTCACGGTTCTGTTGTTCGCCGATTGTTTCACATTTCGCTCCTTGAACGGCTCCGCTTTATACGGTACGGCGCGCAGCGACAAAGTGTGTCAGGGTGATCGGTGTCGCGTTCTCACGTCGCGAGACGGTCACGCTCGACATGCTGGCATGGCTAATGGGCACGGAAATTCGATTGCTCTTTCCGAGGGATTAGAAGTTTTCGTAAGCACCGGCGACAACGGCGCGTGTAAACGACAAATTATCCCCGGACGATCGCGAGTCGCGTCACCGCCAGCTAACGATTTCCCTCGGCCGTGGCCGATTCGAGACTGCTCGCAATTAGGTTTCTCGCGCGTGCAGGCCGTTGACATGGCCGCCGCGGAACGGTGCAAGACGTCCCGATGCAAACTGTCCCTGGAAGAGGTCAATACACTCGACTTTACAGAGCGCCGCGAACTTCATTGTATGCTCGGCGTCGTCCCGCACGGGGAAGCCGCATTAACGAACCTAATTTGTTTATGCCGCCCTTATTGCATAGGTTTCAAATACGTTAGGGATGCCACCGCGGGGTTAGTCCGATGCCCGATAATTGCGAAATCAAATGACCCTTGACGCGACATCTACAGAATGCTCACCGACGAAATGTACGTTTGTTCAACGACCATTTAAATCGCATTAGACCTCACACAATGCTTCGACCGTAGTTTCTTCTTCCTTGAGATATAAAAGCAGTGATTAACATTGTTTCAAATCTGGGAGTAGGGACTAGTTGATTAATTTCTTCTAATTAGAATTTTATAGAGTGGAGGACGATTTTAGTCGTAATGTTGAAATACAATCAGGGACAAAATTCACTCGACAACCTTTAAAATTTACCATACCTTCTTTAAAATTGGACCAAACGACTTCATTCTTTTTGTCATGTTATAAGCATTAGTTTAATAAATAACGGGTAAACAAAATTTTGAAAAATTTGCTATTGGTCGGAATTGTAAAGAAAAAAATAAAAGTCAGTTTTCCAACATTTTTATCTGAGCTTTAAGCAATATTTTGTAGACCCGTGTTAATTATATACACGGTGAAAATTCCATCGACATCGGTTAACGTTCTTATGAGCGACAAACATTTCATGGTGATCACTAGACTGCGGATCTTTATGCAAAATAAAAATTGGGGAGAGTACGATTTCCGTGACCCCTCGTTTTAAGGTTATATTTGTGTTCTTGGGGTTATTTCAAGAAAAAAAATGTATATATAACAGGGTGTCAAATTGGCCTGGTTTAGCCGGTAAGTAGATTTCCTGTTTTTTATAAATTTGCAAATTATCTCGGTAACTATGCGAAATATGGCAAAATATCTAGAGACCTTTTTTGTAGAAAATGAAATTTTATTCGCATAATCTTTGCATTGTAGCTGTCATCCAGAATTTGAACTAGTAATGGAAAAATCATGTGAATAGAACGAGTTGTGGTTAGTTCGCGGAGGGGGTGGAAATCGTACGAGGGACCACGGAAATCGTACTTGTGCCTAAAAATTGTCTGTTGGAATTGTAAAACATAGGAGCCAAACAGGAATGTCATTATTTCTGTAATCATTTTAGTTACATTATCTTTTTCTGAGATACTTTCTTAACCTCCATACGTGAAAATTCGCTCATTTTCTGGGTTCAATATTGCAATGTAGGTGTTGTATTTGGTAATTATTGCAAAAGGATCACTATACTCCGATTTTGATGAAATTTAAATAGGTTATGCAGAAACGCATTTTGAACAACTTTTTCCTATTCCAATATAGGGGGATCACTGTTAGTTTTCGAGATATTCGCAAAAAGCTATTGCTAATACTGTATTGAATTTTCTTTCTTGGATTTTCCTGACGGTCGGCCCTCTTCGCCCCCTCCACAACCTAACCACAACACATTCTATTCACATGATTTTTCCATTACTAGATCAAATTCTGGATGACAGCTACAATGCAAAGATTATGCGAATAGAATGGGTTGTGGTTACGTTGCGGAGGGGGCGGAGAGGTCCAGCCGTTAGGCCGGCTCGACCACGCATACGAAAATTCAGGAGTAGTCTTACAAAATGAAAACTCACTCTATATAGAGTGAAATCCTGTTTTTTCTCTCATCCCCACAACCTGTTTACAAAAATAAGTAAACAGACGCCGCACCCAAGAAGCCTTACGTTGCCACGGAGCGTGCAACAATGCGGAAAATTCAGTACGGTATGAGCGATAGTTTTTTGCGAATATCTCGAAAACCAAAAGCGACCCCACTATATTGGAAAATATTGTTAGAAATATCGAAATCTATAACATATTTAAATTTCATAAAAATGGGAGTACATAGTGACCCTTTCGCAATAATTAAAATAAATTATTTTGATGTATTTCTTTCAAATATAATATTGTGAGTAAAACATGATTAGTCACATTGAAGTGCAATAGTATTTTTACAAAATTATATTTAAAAAATTAGTAAGGGTATTAGCCCTCAAATCAATTTTATTAATTGTTATTGTTATGATACATAATGTATGCATAAAATGATGAATAAAATGAATAAATAAAATTTACGGAGGTGCCACGTTAACTAGAATATATTTTCGTTGTCTCCAGGGTTGGAAGTTTCTGGAGACATTATCGAACAACTGCAACATTGTTAGCTGACAAACCTGTCAACTGATAACTTCACCTTCACCACTTGAGACTACTATCTAATGATCGTACATGAGACGTGTAATAAGTTGAATCTAGTTAGCCTTGGACTCTACCGTATTGATGAGTATCGCTATGATGGTATAACCAATACTGTACAACTTGTTCAAGAGAAGTATCCTATAATACTGTACGCACTATTTGCTTCGTTCCGTGTCCCTAAGTCTTTCTCACAATTATACTATAATAAGTAGACTGTGAATTTATGCATTTATGATAACGAGGAGTTATCGCAATTTAAAACAGTACACGGAAAGATTAAAAGAACTTTAGAATGTCGATATACTATTTTGAACCTAATACGATTATGAAAGAGGGAAAGAAAATATTGCTACTGTTCCTTTCAATTGATGCAGACAATTTTTATTTTGCATAAAAATCCGCAATCTAATAATAAACCACTCGTAAAACAAGAACTAGATTTTTTTCTTAGGTAACTACGCTTCCGTTCAGTTATTTCCATTTTGCATTGTACAATACAGGTCAATGGAGATTACCAATAGATGCCGATGCTAAATTGCAAAGAAAAATGTTTTACTCTTAGGCAATGATTTTTCTAATGATCGACTGGATGAATGGAAGTAAAAATGGGAAAAGTCCATCATTAGCTGGATATAAGTAGGCACTAAACCGAGATAACAATTAGGCACATCGAGGCAAATGTGTCAAGGAGGACACAGGAATTTAATATTTCAAACGCGACAAATGTTCGACTGCGGACAATTGGAAATGCCGTATTGACGAGAGACCACAAAACAATCTACTGCACAGCCGTATTAGTTCACGCTTGGCCGCCAGTATAATTTACTCCTCGCTATCGAAAGGCAAGCTAGTTCTATGGAACGCCACCGTGAAAGTGTATCGCTGCAAGTTGCCAAATCCTCGTTCCCCAGTCGATTATTTGCTGAGATGAAAAGAATAAACCGCGATTTCTTGCACTCCCCACGACAGAGAATGTCTTTGCCATCTTTTTTCGAGATACCGTAAACAGCTTTCTTCAAATCACAGAAAAACGAACTAAGATACGCCGAAATGATTTCACGATATCAGCCATTCCGGTTTCTCATTTTCAAAAAATCGATTGTTTCTCTTTCATTTTCTTTAAGTGCAAGCATTTTAGATCATATGTGCAAAGAATTCGTACAATTAACATGTTTTTTTCGAAACCAGTTTTCTCGCAACGGTTACCACAATATCTCAAATTCTAATTGACTAATTGGGTTGAAATTTCGAGAGAATTGAAATCCGTCAATTTTTTCTTATTTCCTATCGCGCTGAAGGTCGAAAAATATAAAAAATTGTTAATTGGATTTCAAAATGCCGCCATTTGTAAATAATCAAGATTTTTCCTTTTTTTTTTTGGTTCAGACAATAACTACATTCATATTGAATAATGAACAACTTCATTTTTTCTAACTCCAACCAGTAGCAAGTCCGGAATCGTATCAACCGTCGGCACATGTTTGTTAAAACATACTCTATGAAAAAAATATACAACTCACGTAATTTTAAATACCAATGAATATGTGTGCGAAATTACAATACAAATGGTTCAATAATTCTTCTGAAAAAGTTACTAAAAGTTCGTGCAAAAAGAGTCTCGAAAACTAAAATACTCCCTCAACACCGCCTCTGAAAGGGTTTAATCGCCGTTGAATAAAATAATTGTAATATAATTTTAGGTTGCATAAGACAAACGTAACATCTTTCGATATTATTGTGTTTCGTAGCACTTTTACTTGATTCCTCATTATCAAATGATTAACTCTTTTGATACGCACCATTTTTGCATTAAACAGCACATATGTTTAGAAATGGAGGAGCGATCCGTTTACGTTGTATCGTATCGATTCGATCGAAGGTTACTAGAGGACACCCATAATTAAATGTTACATCGTCACTGTTGAGCCTCAATTGCATAATGCGATACTCATTGTGACACGGTAGACAATGATCGATGCTTATTTTGCGAGTTAATAGCGCTTACGGAAATAGCAATTGACTTGGAATAAACAACCGCTTCGTTTTCGGAGAAAATTCTGCTTTCTTTATATGGGAGCGTTTTTAGAAAATGCAGTGGTTCCAAAAAGTATTTGAACACTAAATTTCTCATTCGCGAGAAATCATTGACATTTAAACCGTGATAATTTCGTTAAAAAAAATGATATGACAATAAACTTGGTCTCATTTTAAAACTTGATATTTCTACTCTCACTAACTATCATGCATACTGTGCCTAATAAGACAGTATGACATGATGTAACGGGTGGAAAACTGAAGAGATGTTTTCTCTACAAAATACAATCCACTGAAGTGTCTCTAAAAACGTTCAAAAATTTGTCTCTTGGCTGAATCTACCATAAGTTTGAATATCGAAGCTTGAATAAGTTTGAATTCATGTACGATTTTTTGTGGCTATTTAATTAAGCTTTGAATGAAAAGTATACTGCCTTTACCGTAATATAAGGCACACCGTGATGGCTTTACACGACCGAACATGTTCTTCATTTTTATTCAATAAAACAGTGAAAAAAATAGTACATCAACTTTCAAAAGTGGGTCATTGCAAAAGGGGGGCTTCAATCTTTAAATCTATGGTATGTAAAACCACAAAAAATATTTTCCAATGTTTTTACAGAGGTTTCAATTTCTAGCATTTTTTAAGCAAAAGAGTCTTCACTTTCCCATCTACTACGTTATCCGAAAATATCTTAGAAGAAACGTTCCTCCAAAGTTGAAGTTTCAAGCTTTTACACTAACCGTACTGAGCACGAAATGTGCCTGCTATGCGTTGTTTTAAGAAGATTACACACCTGACTCTATTTAGATTTTTTGCATTTTTACAACAATATGTGCTTGTATGAAGAAATTTATTTAATAATTTTTAATGGAAGCATCTTTGTAATTTCAATAATTATAGAATAAAAAATGTCTATCCGATTATTTGACCGGTTGTACTACGGTAAGTATTAAGAAGAGTCCAAGTTTATTGCTGTAGTATTGTTTTTTACGAAACTACCATAGGTTAACACTGGGTTTGCGGAGCAGTAAAACTGACTATTTTACATTACTTTATAGAAATAATAAGAATATATCTATCCAAATTTTTAACTATTTCTTTATAATATATACCCAAAGGAATAACTTTCTTGAATAACTCCTCATGGATGCAACTTTACAATCTCAATAATCGTAAATGAAATATATTATAGCCCGTCATTTCGATGAGTTTCGTAAACTTGGTGTATCGACAATTTTTCCAGAGTCGGAAATTTCGTATTCAAATATTTTTTGGATTCACTATATATTCCTCTCAAAAGATGGTAGTCTACGACTATTTTATCCGGAATAGTACACCTTCTCGGTGCAAAATTGTATGGTAATTTCATAATGGAAACGTACTTATTCATACAACCACTCGTGGCGAATAATAGCTTGAATATTTCATCTTGAATCTTACGTAAAACCACATCGTAACCATAAAATAATTATTTTCTTTAATAAAGCTTCATGTTATACGGAAAATTCATTTCTTGAGATTCGTGATAACATTCGCCATGAACTATCGTATGGACGCTGTGTTTTAAATGCGATTTGATAGCGTCGAATTAAATTTTAAAACAAAAATTTTCTGTTTTTTTAACTATAAATAATTAGTAAACTGTAAACCGCGGATTTTATGCGTTTCTAACAACAATGAGCAGTTAACACATGAAACTGTAGAAAGATAAAATGGATTTAAGAGTATCGTTGCATTATCAGCAATTCATTCAAATTATTAATTGAAGGAATAAATTTCGATTTGGTTCTAGTATCTTGCCATTGGCGCAGACAATTTTTATTTTGCACAAAGACCTGCAGTAGGGTAGTCTTTATTTTTGACTTTTTATTTTTTCAGCTCTTAATCTTCTAAATTGTGAGATTTAGTGAGATCAGAAAATGTGTGCAAAATTTGGAAATACACAATCAGATAACGGGAACCCGTGCTGCATTTACGTTAAAGTTTTAACATTTTAATGATTTCATATCATTTTCCAAAATAACCGTATTTCGTTATTTTGGAAATGCTATTACTAAACTGCGGATGTTTATACAATTTTCAATTTCTGTAGGCAAATTGTAAGAAAGTGGAATTAAATAAAATCTTATTTTCAATGGTTTATAGATCTGAAGATGAAGACTTGTTACTTTAGAAAAACATAAAAAAATCTTTACATTTGATTTACCATTACATTCAGTGTATGATGCAGAATCTGGCAAAGGGGGATACATCAAATCTGGACACGGTTTTGATGAAATTTTAAGTGAGAGGTAAATATTTTTCGGAAAATATTTGACACATATTTTTCTCGGCCATTATCCAAGTTGCAACGGTGAAAACGGCCCTTACAGTTATTCATTTTCACTGATTTCGCACAACTTTAAGGGCAGTTTTTAATCTTTTAACATGGAGAATGGCCGAAAACAATACGTGTCAAATGTTTTTCCAGAAACTATCTCTCACAGAAATTTCATTAAAATAAGTCTCTCCAGATTTCATACATTTCCCTTTGCGAGATTCTGCATCATACACTGTATTTAATGGTGAATCAGATTTAAAGATTTTGTATGTTTTTGGATGAATTTTTAAACTTTAATGCAGTCCAACTGCTTCCTTTAACGCACATCGTTTTGGTCAATCGTATTTAACGTACATCAAGTCACAATTTAGGGAGGTAAGACTAAAAACATCTCATCGACAGTCTAATAATCAGGTGTCGTTAATTCCTATTTGCTGGCTTGGTCCCTTTCAACGATTTTACGTTTCATTCACAATTTAATTAAAGATCTACAGTGTCGTTAATTCAGAACATCAGACACGCTCTGCCATTCAACATTAAATTTTATTGCCCGCAACCACAGACAACTTCGATCTATGCGAGTTTTACTGTTTCGCCGGCTCCGTTCAAGGATGAATATAAGTAGAACGAAGTAAAGTTTGTTTCGCGTGGCGTGAAAAATTTGGAGCGAGCATAACGTTCAATTGTTATTCGCTGCCAAACTTCGATTCTTATTATTCGCAACTTTCGAGATTTTTAGGTTATTGTGTCATAAATGAAGAATGTTATTAATGTCATGAATATATTCAATTCCGAACGCAGAACAGTAAATTAAGTCTGTGCGGCAGAATACGCGAACGTATTGTATGTTAGAAAGAACTGGAAGATGTAAAATATTTTACTGAAACATTTGCTTAAGAAACACCATTAAATGAGGCTGAAGTATAAGGCTAAATATGTGCTCGAACTTATCTAAAGAATAAATATTGTACAAAAAATTATATTGGAATTTTTACTTTGAAAAACGCTTATAAAATTAGTAAAGATCTTGAAGAATCAATTCTCTTTTTTACAGGAATCCGACATGGTGGAAGAGGCGTTCAGGACTGGAACGGGGGTTAACTGTAATAGCAGTTTCCGGAGTTCTTTTGTGCATCGCGTTAATTGTAGCAATCGCAGTTCTTGCAACAAATTCCGCATCATGTAATACGCAGTCGGGCAACGGTAAGAATCTCTTCTATTATCCACTGCTGCGATACAATAATTAATGCATACATATTTTTCACCTAAAAATGCTTGCTACATGCGATTTAAATTGTGTTCATTAAAACTGTTGCTTGCAATAAATATTATCCGACAATAACACGCTGGTTTACACGGAAGTCTCGAAAGTAAAGTTTATAACAGCATTTGACATATTTTTTTAGCGCCCCATATTCATGTTAACAGGGTGAAAGTACTCTTCAAATATCGAGGAACGAAAGTTATTTACCTGCAAAAATTAACCCCTTGCCTTACGATTTATTTTACGGTTTTAGTGATTAGAATTTCTTTGTAGTTCATAATTTTTTAGAAAAAGGAGAAAATGCATACCTATTGCACGTCTATATGTTCTCCAATGGCTGTATATTAACAACAACAAAATAGAATTATATTTCGGTTTAAAGGAAATTAATAACACATCTTTATTAGACTCTGTTCAGAATCTTCATGACGTCTCTCACGCGATATTGTAAGCGAAGGGGTTAAAACGTATTTATATGAAAGAGAGAACAAATCTCGAAAACGTGTTTCACGCCACTGTCTATGTGAAACCAAGAAACCTTAATTATAAATTTGTTTCTCGCACTTTTCTCCGTAAGAAGTCGTTAATATGTCGGTTTCTCTACGAAAAGAACGGCAACGGAAACAGGAACCCGGTATCACCACGGCAACCTGTATATTCATTTCATAAAAACGTTCCAAGTTATCATGTACAACGTACAGTATTTCTATTCTCTTATTTTACCGTGTTTTTCTCCCCCGCAAAGTTCTGGCCGGCAAAGTGCTTTTCGCAATTTTGTCGGAAACAAATCTGGTTACCTTTACGTTCGATAACGGTGCCGTGATCACGGTAAAAACAGTAACAAAAAAAAGGAACAAAATGAGTTTCATGTGTATGAAAGCTGACTCAACGGGCTTGTAACCGGGTCGTAAATTTCATTGACAACAAATGTCACGTATGACCCGTTTCCTCGGTGCTTTGATCCCGTAAATCATTATTGTCTTCTTGGTAGTTAATTCTTATTGGCGGTACGACTGCACTAACTACATGCATCGGTAAATACAATGAAGTAACCATCTTTAGATTGCTATATAGAGCACGCTCTACTATTTGCATAAATTAATTTATTCGAGTGAACTTGAACCGTAATATCCGCATTAAATTAAATATTATTAAATTGTACAATATACAGAGTGTCTCAAAAGTGTTCGAGTTCCTCGGAAGAGGTGATTCCTTGGGTTATTCTAACAAATGTACGAAACATCTAAGAAACTTTTCCCGGCTTCGTTTTCAAGTTACGAAAAACACGGGCCAACCAGAGCGCTGCTGCAGCTGACGGATTTCGGCACGGCGCGGCGCGGCGTGGCGGCTGATTCTACTAGCAAGGGGAGGACGCCAGGTAGTCGTCTTCGATTTTAATGTACTTTTGCACGGTGATAGTACACATGTTTCTAATGATACATGTAAAATATTAGATTTAAATATTTAAAAACATTAAAGATGTAAACAGACAAAAGTTACACACTTTCAATGCACAGTATAATTTCAAAATGGCAGATCCCGTTTACAATGTAATATTGACGAAGTGAATTGGTAGCGAGACTAGTAAGCTGAAGATTATTGGGTCAAATCCTCCTGGATCACAATTTTTTTCACTTTTTTTTTTTGTAACTTCCCTTATAATTAAATATTATCACTTATAATCATAGTTAAAAATTATGTAGCAAAATTTCAGAATTACCATGGATTTTTTGCAATTGGCCGCAACATGTCAAAACGAAGTGATTGTATTCGATCACATTAAATTATTCACTATTAATTTCAAGCTCCGATAGATACAAATATGATAAACTATGCCTGGAGTACCGCAAAAATTAATTTCAACCCGCGAAATATTTGTTAATGTAAACCAAATAGCTTTCCCTGGTGAAGTAAAAAGCAAGAAATATACATGTACGAACATAGTATTTCGTACTTATACTGTGTACTGACAGTGCGATACTTGTATCTATGTATATCTTTAATGTTTTTAAGTATCCACACATTATTTTGCATGTGTACTACCACCGTGAAAAATGACATTAAAATTGAATACGACCACCTGGAGTCCTTCCGTTGTAACGCTACCGTTGTTGTCGCATCATGCTCGAATCGTGAGCAATACAATCGAGTCAGCATGCACGCAATTATTGTTCGGTATTAGATAAAAATAATCTGGTATTGCCGTATAAGAGAATTCGAAGCAGTAAGTGTAAATAAATTGTTGCTCCTTCTCTTGCTCACGATTCGAGCACGGTGCGACAACAACGCTACCGCTCAGTAGAATCAGCCGACGCGCCGCGCCGCGACGCACCGAACCAGAATCCGTCAGCTGCAGCTGCGCTCTAGTTGGGTAGCGTTTTTCGTTACTAACACATTTTCACAAAGCTTCTTAGAATAACACCAGAAATCTCCCACTTTCGAGGAACTCGAACATTTTTGGGACACCCTGTATGAACTGGCATACGCAAATTTACAAATAGCTTCTATTTTATTTTTGTTAGATTTTATTTCGTTTTTCAATGGTCACTTCTAAATCCGCGTAGTTAGACAAAATACAAACATTTGTATGTATTTTTTTAATGTATGTGCATAGTATATATAGTTGTATATCACCCGTGTAGAGTATCTTCAAACAACGAACTGCAATGCAGGTTTGATTTCGTCAAAAATCGTCAATCTTTAGTTCGCCTTGAGGTAGCCTCGCAGTGTCTGTGCCAGGGTTGGGTACATTTCATTTGAAATAAAATAACAAATAATCATTTGAAATAATTAATTATTTTAGTTACTTTTTTATTTGTATTTTACAAATAACATAAAACATTTATTTTCATTTGGCTTTTAAATCATATAAATTGTTTTCAAATAATATTCTATTGGAATATTTTTTTATTTCAATTACACGAACCACGTGAACTACGAAACGTGATCAGTTTAGATTACACTGTTATTACCAGGCCGATCGAAAAAATGCTCATCTAGTGTACCACGGTTCAGAGACAGCTTTAGGTCGATCATAGAAAATTTTTTGTTAGACTGTTGGGTAGAAAATACTCACTGCTTACGACAAGTGGAACGGCAACATCCATGGAGTGTCACTGTATGGTATAGTATGATCAGGAACTGTGTAATTGGTCCTTATTTTATCAATGCTACCGTAAATAATGGGAAGTACACTGCATTTCTTGAAAATGAATTCCAATTTCTTTTTGATGAAGTGCCGATAAAGCACCGTAATCAGATGTGGTATCAACATGATGGTTGCCTCGCACATTATGCTACGGTAGCCCGTCACGTGCTTGATAGAAAATTTCCTAGATGTTGAATGGGTCGTAGAGGTATAGTAAAGTGGCCAGCTCATTTTCCTGATTTTACTTCGTTAGATTTCTTTTTACGGGGTACGTTGAAGAGAAATGTATAAAGATGCACCAACAATGTCGAAAGATATGCAACAAAGAATTGCAGATGCATGCTCAACTAGCAGCGCAGATGTCATAAACAGAACTAGACAGTCATTTATTTGTCGACTACGCGTGTATGTTGTAGCTCAGTGGTGGGCACGGGTGGAGCCCCTCAAACGCCTGCTTCTCCCACCAATCTCTCTTTCATGCAGCGCTCACATTCGTTGCGTACGCTGATGTCTCGTGTCTTCTTCGTTGCCCCATTGTACTGTGCTCGATGGAAGGGGACAGAGGGCGCTACGGTGTGGACGGTTTTGCCTTAATTGAGAGTTATTAACGAAAAAAGTTCAGATGATAAAAATTTTGTTATGATGCTTACCTAATTCGTGTTAATATCCACTAAAAGAAAAATATAAAAAAATGATAGGTTCATTTATGAGAAATGCAAGATGGCCTTGAAAACTCTTGATAAAAAGGGGTTTGTAAAGCATTTACTACAATTGTCTTAAAGCTCTCCCTCTCGTTACCCCACACCCCAATCTCCCTCTCTACCTTTTTCTCGAAATTGTCAATATTTGAACTATGATAACTTCGTTAACAAAATGATACAATAATAAATTTGAACTCATTTTAACGTTCGAAATCACTACTTTCGCAGACCATCATTCATTTTTTTCTAGGATATTTGTGCATGATAAAGCAGGTGAAGAACTGAGGACACGTTTTTAATAGAGAATGCTACAAATTGAATTGTTTGTGAAAGTATCAACAAAATGTTTGTTGAATGTATTTATTTCATACATTTGAAGATTGAATCTTCCTATTTACAACGACTGCTTCAAACTTAATTTACGGTTATTTCATTATTTAAAGAACAAAAATGAGGAGCAAGTTTGGTCGTTTAAAGCCTTCACAGTATCTTATACTATTGCAAAGATGGCAGTACACCTATTCTATGCGTAATAAATCGACTAGAAAAAATCGTAGATCAAGCTTTGAGCATTCGTTGCAAACGGGAAGCTTCAATCATTAAATCTTATTACGTTTAAAAGCAAAAAATGTTCAATATTTTTACACACGTTTCAATTTGTAACATTTGGATTAAAAAAAGCATCTGCGCTTTCCTAGTCGTTGTATCATGCAAAAATATCTTGGACAAAAATGAACGATGGATGGCAAAAGTAGCAGCTTTAAGCTTTAAAATAAATCCAATTATATTGTACTTTTTTTTAACGAAATTGTCACAATTTAAGGATTGACCAGGGGTTGAAACGGTTCTGAAAATACAAACAGTTATACAGGGTATTTCCTACTTTTCCGGCAAGATTGTAGGAGCATGATCTACAAGTGAAAATAGGAGAAAAATGTTATATGAAGTTTGTTTATAAACGCTTTATTACAATATCATAGGCAAATATTGAATGTAACTGAAAGCCAACTACTGTGGTTACAATGAATAGTCAGAAAAGAATATCTCGTAACTACAGGCAAAGTAAACGCATTCGAACTTCCGTATTATTCAGCTTTAAATCTGCTGTTCCGCACCTATTTCTGAGATCATTTGATGCGACATTTTCCTTTGCAAAAATGGCGTCCGCGGATTTGTTAAGGAGTTATTAACGAAAAACACGGACCAATCAGAGCGCGGCTACAGCGAACGGAGTCCGACTCGACGACTGGTCCCGCTTAGCGTGGCGTCGCCGTTGGCCGAGACAGAATCAATCCGCTGTAACTGCGCTCTGATTGGTCCGTGTTTTTCGTTAATAACTCTTAATCAAAGCAGCGGCCGCCATTTTTGCAAAAGAAAATTTCGCTTCAAATAATCTCAGGAACCTCCCATTTCCAGATGTTGAAGGAATTTTGAGACAGCCTGTATAGCCGATACAGAACCAAAAAAATGTCAATTACAGAACTGCAAAACCGATATGAGACCGATATGGGACATATTATAGGTTCTGAAGTCTGAAGAACCGAAACCGAAATCCAGAACCTAAAAATAACAGTTATAGAACCGTTATAATATCGGTTCTCAAGAACCGTAACCGTAGTCGATATAAGCGAGAACCGATATTCCCATAACAGTTATAACATTTTTTTCGGTTCTCGTAACCGTTTCAAGAACCGGAATCGATATTATAACTGTTTTCAACCCCTGGCATTGACTATTTTGAAAATGGAGAATTTAGTGTTCACATATCTTTCGAGCCACTGTATTTCTCATTATTTTATCTGTCATGTCAAATTTCATGCTACGTACATTGCGGATTGAGAGTATCTTGACTAATCGAAAAGTCCCAACAGTTACACACAACTCCCCGTAGACCGTTATTATTTCCTCAATGACCTAACATAGCAAGCTGCATCTTCGACCGCGTTTCTTTTCTCTCTGGTTACCTTTTCTACAACCATCAGAGATAGAAAATGGTAATGGGTTAATTCGGATCGCGTAATTTGACGTCAAGAACACAATGACGTCAATTGCTTATTGAAGCGTATTCGTTCTGACGCATCGGGGTAAATTAGTATTGTTTTTAAAATTACTCATTCGGGCCAGGTCATACTTTTCGATCACACCTTCTTGGAGAACAGTCATGGACTCTGTGGGGTGGTTCGATTGTATATTTTCATCGAGTGTCGATCGCGGACCACCCGGGGTTGTTCATAAAAGAGTCTGAATCACTGGAACACTTTTAGAGATCATCGGAAAATATTGATGTCTTTGGAGATAATCGTCGATCGACGGGCGCCACCGAAAATGTTTCTATTTTACCTCGCGTATGCGAACAAACGCAGATTCAATCGATAAAGGGGATCAATAATAGACTACCTAGGTTGAGAAAGCGTTCCTCAAATTGTACAACTGTGCATCTTAAATCTCACAACTGAACAACCTCCTAATACGGAAACAAATGGACAATCACTAGATCGTGGATTTTTATGCAAATATAATAGATTTTTATATACTATTTACGACAGCATCGAATATTGGTATTAACTCCTTGATATAGCACAAAAATGGCTCGTTTACGCCATCATTCCTAGACTATCCATTTTATCCATTTATGTTAACATGATAGACCAAATGCAAGACAGCGTAATCATATAAAGAATTTAAAAGTACAGTTACTAAATTCATTACAATGTGTATAATGTAATAAGTACACTGCGGATTTTTATGCAAAAGAAGAATTGTCTGCATTAATTGCAAGATATAGGAGCTACATGTATCATTTATCTCTTTCCTTAATAATTTTAATCACTTGAAAATAGTGTATATCATATAAAAAATTTAAAAATACAGTTACACTATTTTCAACTGATTAAAATTATTAAGGAAAGAGATAAATGACGCATGTAGTTCCTATATCTTGCAATTAATGCAGACAATTCTTATTTTGCATAAAAATCCGCAGTCTACTTATTACATTATACACATTGAAGTAAAACAATAGTAAATATTACCAGCGACGTGTATATTGTCATCGACGTGTAATTGTATCTTACTATCTGTACTCTAAGATAAATCTTTGGCTGTGTATCATAGATTTTCAAAAAAAACACTCAATAGTCGCTGATAGGTAAACAATGATGCTGTAGTTGCATAAAATCTCCAATCTAATAATAAATAATCACAACTGGAGCAATACAGTATAGAAAATAACTCAGCTTCTCATGCAGACACGTATAATTGACATGAAACGTGCAAATCTCATAATTAAGCTTAAATGTTAAAAATTTAATCAAAAACTCGTACAATTCATTGCATTCTACACAAAATCATGCGTGAAGGGAGCAAGCAAGCAGTTTATTGCTACAGCTTAAACACGGACGCTATTACTAACATTTATTAACAGCATCATCTTGCATTTTGTTTTGCAACCGCATCCGCACCTGCACGAGAATAGATCCACCTGTTAAATCAGAGGAATTACCGTACACAGCCAACGCCTTGAACGGGTATCAGCACACGAAAGACATTCAAATCGTAAATCGACCAACCTGCGACGAAGATGTATGCTACACTCCAGAATGCGTGCATACAGGTTAGTATAATACGAATTTTATTTAATATCACACATTGGCACATTTAAGTTCCCGTTAATCACGATCATTTGTGGTGGGGATTCTTCAGCATCCAGGATTTTGAAGAACATGAACCCAGAGATAGAACCGTGCGACGATTTCTATGATTTCGCTTGCGGAGGCTTCCTGGAGACTACCAATATTCCAGATGACAAAACTAGCGTAAACACGTTCACTGAAATCAGTGACGAGCTGCAAAATCAATTGAGAACCAGCATCGAAGAGAAGAGCACGCCGAACGAGCCGAAACCGTTTAAGCTAGCGAAGAACTTGTACAAAGCTTGTATGAACAAGAGTAAGTATCATTGTTTAACGCACTCGATAAATTATAACGTCGCGTTTATTAACACTAGGTTTACGGGACCTGACAAAATTACGAATTCCAATATTTTTAAGTTACTGTTACTGAGATAGTAAAGATGCATCCATGAAAAATTGTTTTGTTGAACATATATAAAGAATGGGTGAAAATTGGATAGATACATTCTTATTATTTTTATAAAGTAATGTAAAATAGTAACTGTCAGTGCTTCATACACCTAATGTTAACGTGTTCGCTACGAGCAATTGTTCTTACGCTAGCGTTCATAGTTACAATATTCGATCAAATATAACTCATCCTCTCATAAAATACAAAAAATATTATTCACAGAATGGTTAGAAATTCTTCGAATATAATGCTTTGGGCTACAATTGCATATAATGATCTGTATGAAATTAAGTAGATTTATTTAACGTCAAATATAAAATCGTGATTGTTGCACATGTGTGATGCTGGTAACGATTGTATTAATCAAACTTGCCAAAATATCGTGGGATGTTAACGCCTGAATATATAATAATAAATTACTGATAAATCTAATATAATTATTAAGCTAACTTCATACTAGTAAATTTTATGCGGACAGCCATTCATCATTTTTATCTAGACCTTTTTATATATTTATATAAAATTGCATACTTTCGTTTTAATTTCTGCATAATTAAATGAACTCTGTAGTACATACCAACATATACCTTGTAATATATGTCTAAACTACTTCAGTATTCAACATTGAAAATATGTTCTAAAAGAAAGTATTGTAGGAATTATTCCTAGAATTAAATTATTAATGTACAGTGGGTGATCAAATTATTAAAGTAATTTGCACAAATTGACACCTTTGCATTAAGGCGATAAATTTTTAAATAAAACCGTAGCTACACCGAATACTTTTATCTTCTTCTGAAATATTCGCGTTTCCAAATTGAAAATATACATCTCACAATACTGTAGCAAACGTTATCTGTCACGTTGAAAATAGATATATTTCCCACACTAAAACTGACAAATTATGGTATGATTATAAGACACTTGAGGAATACGAAAATATCATCGTTATTCGCAAACGTTAAAAAATATTGACAAGCATTCAATACCTGGATCAAAAATAATCCACCGACGGCCGTGTGAGTGTTAGGACAAAAATGATATATTCTTATTCTATTCCTATCTTGTAACTGTATTTTTATAATGGAAAATGGCCGAAATGTTAGTAAACATAGTACTTATTAAACAGGCTAATGTTAACAGTAACTTTGACTTATACTGTATAAAAGTGAGCATTAATAAATATTTAACACTAGAACTACCGAATGGATCAAAACGACTTGTTTCTGATTTTTTCTTTTATAATTATTGAAATCACAAAAATGCTTTCATTAGAAATCTGAATGTATCTAATCTTATTACTATTATAAAGTAATGTATCTCAATTGCATGTCGTACACCATGATTCTAGTGTTAAATATTGCGCAAGTACATTTATTTTTCTAATGAAAGCCATTTAATTTCGCAGCCTCCGAAAAAATATTATTTTATATCCTACTTAAGAAATGGCATCTATTATTTTTCAGCGCTTATCGAACAGCAAGGTCTTCAGCCACTTTTGAACATTTTACGAAAACTGGGTGGTTGGCCAGTACTGGAAGGCGAGAATTGGAACGAATCCGAGTTTAATTGGAAAGAATCGGTGTACAAGTTTCGCAAGATGGGATACTCTGTCGATTATTTCATCGATTTCAGCATCGGTGTCGATTTGAAAAATAGTACCAGACGAATAATCGATGTACGTAAAAACTCGCATAAAGATCTTATTCCAAACCAATTTGACAACATTTGTAGGAAACACTGTCGCCTTAAATGCCCACAGTAGCATAATTTACAAGTAAAATCACACCAGTGATGATGAAGTCGCTCGTAAAATACGATGCAAATTAATATCGTAAATACACAGTTTCTTGCAAGTTAAAAGTCGTGATGCTTAGCGGTATTATATAGTGCAATAATATCTAACGACTTGTGTACAGAGAGGGAAAGTGAATAAAACAATGTTTACAGAAACTCTTAACGTCTCGGTAATGTTACAGTCTGCGTTTTCAAAGAGTGCTCGCACATGCCACACTAATTTCAATGTCAAAATTAAATAACGTTATGGAGGTTTACTATACGAAAATATGGTTTTACAGCTCGATCAAGCATCTCTGGGACTCTCGCGGGAATATTTGTCGAAGGGTTTCGATGAAAAAATCGTACAGGCATACTATAGCTACATGGTGGACATTGCTACAATTTTAGGAGGCGATAAGGATACAGCGAAAACGGAATTGAAGAAATCGCTGGAGTTCGAGATGAAACTTGCTAACGTAAGTTTCAAAAGCAATAATTTTCCTCTGAAACCTTTATTTCGAAACGTCTGTATTAGGTGTATAAATTAATTCGTAGTCCTCACAATTAATCCCTTGAACTTTGTTTTACATTGAAATTTGTTACTGACTTCATCAGTCATCTGTAAAATGGAGTAAATGCATAGAAAATAATGAGGTTTATTTTCAAGATTTTAATGTATTTTGCTTGTTTGTGCACAAACGATAAACCTACGAAGGTAGAGTAAGAAATTAATTTGTACACCTATTATATTTTACTTATTTACTATTGCTATATCAATAACTACTGAGAACATTATTCTCTATTACCTATCATTAGACTGCGGATCTTTATGCAAAATAAAAGTTTTTTAAGTTTTATGTGAGAAATAAAAGTTACATGAAAATGTGTTTCTTCTCTTCATAATTTTAGTATATTGAAAAAATACAACAATATTCTCAGACTCTTCTATGTCTACAATTTTGTATTTTGTCTAGACATTTTTATCATAAATGCATAAAATCCACAGTCTACTTATCGTTAATTGCAAAATTTAGCTTATCGGTCGAAATGAAATATATTTTATGAAATGTTGAGTTCACTTGCAGTCAAATTCAGAATATAACAATAACTTATTAGTGGAAAGATAAAATAGTATTTCGCTCTTGAGTCTATCCTATTATTTTCTTAACACGCTCGCTGCCACCATTACACATACGTGACGTTTACAATCTCGCAATTTACTTAAGTACAGTCAAATTAATTTTATACACTTTGCTACTTAAAGTCGTAATACACGGCATAACATTCAAAAACTCCTAAGTTTCTTCTGTTAAATTATTTTACTATTTTGTAAAGGATGTGCATTGCATTATCAAGACATTTTAACAAGGGGACTTAGCAATGAAACGGATGGTGATAACGAACGTGCTAAAAGCAGGGATAGAAAAGGTTCTGACTGAAACAGTTATGGAGAACCAAAAAAGTCTCATAACTGTTATGAGGTATATCGGTTCTGATCTATATCGGTTACAGTTTCGGTTCTTCAGAATCGCTATTATAGCGATACATATACATATATCGGTTCTGACTGACTGACCTAACCCAGAATCGAAAAATAACAGTTATAGAAACGATACAATATCGGTTCCGAAGAACCGAAATTGTAACCGATATACCTTATAACAGTAATGCGTTTAAGACATTTTCGGTTCTCCATAATTGTTTCAAGAATCGAAACCGATATAATAACTGTTTTCAACACGTGATTAAAAGAATAGTGGATTAATCCCTTCAGGTACAAAGATGTCTTGGATACATCGTTTGTTACGACATTGTCGTAAAATATTGTTTAATATTAATAGAAAACATTACCAGCGACATGTTTGTTTTGAATTTGTACGAATATTTATTATCGGGCTTACACAAATGATAAGTTCAGTAATAAATGATACCTTCGATCACATGAAATTTAAATTGTATGTCAAGTGGTTCATACTGGATACATTTCAGTTCGACTCGATTAAAACATGAATTTACTCACTGGAAACATGAACACAGATTTCTTTGCCGAACGAGAAACGCCGTAACGCAACCCTCCTGTATAACCCCATGACCGTGCGGGAATTGTCGAAGACTTACCGTAGTATCCCATGGATGGAATACTTCAACACCCTCTTAGCTCCAAATCTCCAAGTCGACGATGACGAGGTCGTAATCGTCAGTGTTACTAGCTACATCTCGAACTTGGAGAACCTATTGGCCAACACACCGAAGAGGGTCCAAGCAAATTATGTGATGTGGAGGGCTGCTGCTTCGTCCGTGAGCTATCTTTCCGAGGAGATCCGGAAAAGGCAGTTGCAATATTCCACGGCGTTGAGTGGAAGAACGGAAAGGGAACCTAGATGGAAGGAGTGTATCGATACCGTTTCCGGTAGCTTAGGCATCAGCGTTGGCGCCATGTATGTTAGAAAGTACTTCAAGGAGGACGCGAAGAAGAACGCTGTGGAGATGGTGGCTGATATTAGAGAAGAATTCACAGAGATACTGAAAAAAGTACGTTGAACTTTCGTAGAATTTAATTCTTTGTCTGATACTTATCTTGTCATTCCCTGCCGTTAATATTGCAAAAGTAAAGTCATATCTCTTTGTAACGAGATATCATCAAAATATGGTCGCAGAGTATAATTAAACCATTTTAATACTTCATTACCACATACTTTACGTATGTTCAAACATCTCTACAATATCATTACTAACACAATGCGTTATATCAAACTTATTGATAAATATTTTATTATAAATGTATCGTTTTTATCGAGTCTGTTCGTATAAATACATGTCCAATGTACAGAAATAAGCGGTGGAATGGTATCTTTTTGTAGCTTATTTAAAGCTTACTATATCTTTATCACAGTGATAAAAGCAAGTGTACGTACGTTTGTTGTTCTTGTAATTTTAACTCATTTCATGCCGCGTGGGTTGCATGCGTACCATTTCGGATTTTCCCCTTAGTCTATTTGAAATTCACTATTAAATTTCATTAAACATTTTCATAATATATATGATGCTATTAGTTTATTGATTTTCCTTTATTTTGAACTTTACATATCAAGATTGTCATTCCGTTACATGCTATTATCATAATAAGCGTTTGATACATTCTATGATGACTGTTCTGGCAAAATTTATGTTTACAATGTTGTACGCATGTTAACTGTCTTAATAATATTTGACATGAATAGCTTTGTTTCAGTTTAATCCCATAAACTCGATCAAAGAACATTACGCAGTTTCGTGCGAACCGCGCGATAGGGAATGTGCTACAACTATTAGACAAAGACGATAATTTATACAAACAAAAATATTTTTGGTAATTACATAGAAAAGGTCTGCGTACTCCGATTTTGATAAAATTTTAATATATTATAGATTTCGACATTTTGAACAACTATTTCCTTTTCCAATATAGGGGGGTCGCTTTTAGTTTTCGAGATATTTGCAAAAAACTATCGGTAATGTTAATTTCATAACGGAAACCTTCTTTTTAGAAACACGGGGTGCGTGTGAAACACTGGGTGGGTGTGTGTGGTATTGTCGCTTCTCATCTCCACAACGTGTTTACAAACAAAAAATAAACAGATGCGGCCCGAAAATCCAGGAAATGTCTTTGAAAATTGAAAGCTCAGCCTATCTATGTATGATCAGAGTTATCTACAGGAGTTAATTCTGCTTGCTTCTTCTGTTATTCCATTTCCTGGATTTCCAGTGTTTCTAAAAAGAAGGTTTTGCAAATATCTCGAAAACTAAAAGCGACCCCCCTATATTGGAAATGGAAAAAGTTGTTCAGAATGTGTTGCTCCATAACATATTAAAATTTCATCAAAATCGGAGTACGCAGACCTTTTCTATATAATTACCATATTTTCTGTAGTGTTTCTTTGAGACTCTACATTTTTGTTCCTGATACATATTGTAGTCAACAAATATTAACCCTTACAATATATTATAAGGTGTACTTTATAAGCAGACTGCGGACTTGATGTATTTATGATAAAATTGAGTCGCTCATTTAAAAGAAAAGAAAAAATAACAGAGTTGAAGAATATCATTACAGTAGGTATAATCGCTCGTTGCACGAAAACGGGACCGGAATTTCAGGCAATATATAACTCTCTCACTATTCCATCGTAACCGCGATCGAAGCCAACGAACGAGGTTTACGTAAAGAACGAGCATTTTATCGGGTGTGCAATGAGCGAGACCTACTGTACATTACTTTCAACTTATTAAAATGAAAGAAAGTATGTGATTCCTGTCTTTTGTAATTAATACAGACAATTTTTGTTTTGCACATATGTACATCTACAGTTTAGTTATGAGTGAAACTGTTAGATGAAACGTGTTAATTGGTTTATAGACCGCGGATCTTTATGCAAAATAAGAATTGTCTGCATCTGTTGCAAGAGACAGGAACCAGATAAATATTTTATTCTTATTTGAATGATTTTAATAAGTTCAAGCACCTACTAATTTTCACCATAAATGCATAAAATCTGCAGTCTAACGATATATTTTAATAACGATATTGAACGTTTTCGATCTTTCAGGTCGAATGGATGGATGAAGAAACAAGGAAGAGCGCACTAGACAAGGCAGCGTCCATGTCCAGCCATATTGCGTATCCAGATGAGTTATTGGACGACAAGAAACTCGAAGATTTCTACCAGAAACTTGAACTGACTACCGACAATTATTTAGAGGGAATCTTGAATTTGACTCTCTTCGGGGTGGAGTACTCGTTCGGAAAACTGAGAAAGCCCGTGAATAAAACCGACTGGATAACGCATGGAAGGCCAGCAATCGTGAACGCGTTTTATTCGTCGATCGAAAACAGTATTCGTGAGTATTTTGAAATATTAGATGATTGTAAAAGTTTTTGCCCGACTTGAAAATAAAACGCAAGCGATTACATTTTAAATTACATTTTAAAACTTGCATGGTATAGATGGGGACATATTGTAATTTGAACATTTTTTATATGGATGAAGGCATTTCGAAGATTTCAAGGTCACCTTGAATTCTTCAAGTGGAATGACCTATCGTTTGTATCGTGAATCGATAGAGTATCAAATTTTGCGTAAAAATTTGTATAAACCTAATAGTTAACGAGATATTATCAAAATAATTCTTAACACGTTGTACCTACTACATATCTGGAAGCTAGTACAGGTGCTTGAACTTGATCCTCAATTTGAATATGGTGAATACATATAGAAAGTTATTTGCCAGTAAAGTTCTGTATATGAAGTAAATAAATCTATAAATATTGCCTTCTGGTCTCTGGAAATTGGACACGAGCTTTTGCAATCAACAGATGTTCTGACAAAAATATATACGTATTAAAGATAATCATTTAACGCATTTTCCATAGAATTTCCCGCTGGCATTCTACAAGGTGCTTTCTTCAACAATGACAGACCAAGGTACATGAATTATGGTGCCATCGGGTTCGTCATTGGTCACGAGATAACACATGGCTTCGATGATCAGGGCAGACAATTTGATAAAGCAGGAAATCTTGTCGATTGGTGGGCGCCAGAGACAAAAGAAAAGTATCTTGAAAGAGCGGAGTGTATTATTCATCAATATGGAAACTACACCGTCGAAGACGTTGGCCTGAACGTAAGGAACTTCCTCTGATACTATTTATTTATTATTTATTTGTATTTAGTTCTTGCCTTTCGGTACCGAACGGCCTTCCGGCTTTAAAATTTCTTTTGTAATTCTAATCTTTTATCCTATTTTCTCAATCTACTTTCTCTGATACATATTTCTGTTTACGCCAACTCTTTACGAATATTTGTTCGATAAAGAATCGACGGATGTGGAATATTCAAGCAAACTGCTTTTATCGCGTGTATTATGCAAATAGTACACGCAAATTTGACGGCGGTCTAGGATGATAAATAATACCGTGCCAACTATGACGAAAATTTGTACTGAAAGAGGTCAAGCTGGTGCATAGTATTACAAAATAATACACTAGATAAGCGAAATGTATGAGGAAAATGACGTAGCAGTAAATACTAAATAGTACAAGTTATAAAATTGTTTGCCGCTTCCAGAAGTTAACTAGATTCATCATTTATACAGGGTGTCCCGTAACTGGTGGTACAATCGAGCAGGGGGTGATTCTACATGAAAAACTGAGTCGAAAATATCGAATAAAATTTTTTGATACAAGGCTTTGTTTTCGAGAAAAATGAGTTTGAAAATTTGTCTAGTGCGCGTGCACTCGGCTTACTTGCGGCACAACAGACTTTATTCTGAGTTACCTCAACCTTTTTTCGCAAAAGTTTTCGAGGTTTGTATACATCGAATAGATCGAAGGTCAAGATTACAATGTTAGAATCACATTTGAGGAATTCGTATAATTCATAAATTGCTGGATGTGCTGTCCACGTTGTTGTAGACATAATTGTGCTCTTCGTATTAAATTGCTTCGAACCTCTTGTAATGTGCAATTATTATGTTGCTTTAAGCGTTCAAACGCTATCACAATTTTTTGTTGTAATTGTTCGATGCTCGTTATGTCATCACGATACACAATCGATTTCACCTGACCCCACAAATAAAAATCAAAGGCAGTGGAACCCGTTGAGCCGCAAGTAAGCCGAGTGCACGCGCACTAGACAAATTTTCAAACTCATTTTTCTCGAAAACAAAGCCTTGTATCAAAAAATTTTATTCTATATTTTCGACTCAGTTTTTCATATAGAATCACCCCCTGCTCGATTGTACCACCAGTTACGGGACACCCTGTATATTATTATCTACGTTTATCATATTATGCAGGATGCATCGAAAACTGTGATGCAAACTAAAAGAGTACCGTACAATTGTTTCATCCGAAATCTTTTCGAAAAATTAGATTCGAATTTTCGATACACTGCATTTAACTAATTCCTGACCATCTATACCCAACAAAATCAACAACGCGTTGTGCCATTTCCGAAAATAGGTAAAAAATGAGGGATAAAACTTGGTTATTTTCGAAAAAATGACAAATCTAAACTAAAAACTTTTATTAAAATCGCGGTCTTTTAATCACTTTAGATTAACAAAGTTATTTTATTCTGAAAAACAAAGTCGTAGCATATCTTTCATTTATCATTATCTAGAGAATGTTACGTTTTCTGTTGACCTACTCTATAAAAATTAAATTGAAATAGTAGTTAGTAGTTTTCTTTTATTCGTGTAGCTTACGTTGTACAGGGTGTATAAAAATTATATGTCACGATTACCAAGGCGGAATGCTATCTCTGGATCTGTGGAGGTATGTTAAAAAAAGTGGTCTGCAAATTTGTCCTTCATACTTTTTCAAGGTCAACATTCCTTTTGTATTGTATCGTATAGTACTCGTCACAGGGAACAAAAGTGTCAAAGACACCATGGGTCTCAAGCCAACCATTCTCTTGGAAAATGACTTTAAAGTTTCGTAAACTATTTTATTCCACCTGTCTACAGGGTGTCCAAAGATGGTATATACGTGGAATAGGTAATTCTACATGAGAAAATAAATTTAAAGTATAGAATAATGTTTTTTCATTTGCTACCTAGTTTTCGAGAAATTAGAATTTGAAAATCCGTCTAGTTCGCATTCCTAGTATTTGTAAGAAGTAGATCAGGTAGGTCATGAACAGACGCGTCAGACGTTTCAAATTCAATATTAAGCGCGTTCGCCGAATTTTCAAACTCTAATTTCTCGAAAACGAGGCGATAACAAGAAAAGTTATTGTATACTTTAAACTTATTTTCTCACGTAGAATTACCCCCTCCACACTTGTACCATCTTGGGACACCCTGTAGACATGTGGCATAAAATACTTTATGAAACTTTAAAGTTGTTTTTCAAGAGTATGGTTGACTTGAGTCCCATGGTGTCTTTGAGACTTTTGTTCCTTGCGACGAGTACTATACGATGCAATACAAAAAAACTGTTGACCTTGAAAAAAGTGTGAAGGATTTTGCGGTCCATTTTTTTAACAGATCTCCACCGATCTAGAGGCATAGAAGCCAGCTGTGGTACTTAGTCGTGACATATAATTTTTATACACCCTGTACGTGCACTAAAAATGATAATAAATATGGATTTATTTCACATTTTAAATACAATTAAGTCTTAAAAAGTATGAGGGTAAGAGTTACCGTTTCGACGAACTTAAAGAATTTTCGTTTCTCTTCACCTTTTACAGTTAAATGGTATAAACACCCAAGGAGAGAACATAGCCGACAACGGTGGCATCAAAGAGGCGTATTTGGCGTACAGAAAATGGGTCGAGCGAAACAACAAGGAATCACAACTACCAGGTCTTCCTTATACACCGGAACAATTGTTCTGGATCAGTGCTGCGAATACTTGGTGCAGCAAGTACAGACCAGAAGCAATGAAACTCCGTATCACCACTGGATTCCATAGTCCAGGCAAATTCCGCGTCCTGGGACCACTTTCAAACATGGAGGAATTCTCCAAGGACTTTAACTGTCCTCTTGGCTCGAAGATGAACCCCGAAAAGAAGTGTGCGGTATGGTAAAAGCAGACCTTGAGGAATAATTAAACAATTACAGAAGTTCAGTAAGCGGCTGCCATTGGTTAAACTTGTTCTTCAACATTTTGAAGAACATTGATGACCCAGCAGAGATTTTTCGAGGTACTACCGAAACCTCGATCTTGTCTGATCGAAAACTGTTATTGATAAAGTTCGCGTGAATTTGAACGGACCGCTGTGAATTTTTTTAAGGCGTAGTTGTGCTATTCCAGGAGAAATCGTCGTCTTCGTGTACAACTATTGAATTAATATGGTTGACTACCGGTAACGGTGCATCCACTATAACATTTGTTTATTAATACATAAGTCTTTTTTATAAGAGAAAATTCGATGTGCGATGAGTATTGTAAATAGCATTAACAGAAGAAAGGTAACTGGGATGGCGCGCCATGACAACTTTAAATTTTAGAGAATTACGTTGGACAAAACAATCGGAAAACCTAACGTTGGGTTCGAGTCGTTAAAGAGAAGCGTACACACGTTAAACTGTGATGATTTTATAGGAGTTGACAATAAATATTGACACGGTCTTTTGGTTAAACCATTAAGATGACGCGCATGAAAAAAAAAACCAACAGGAATACATATAATTGTTAATTATATTTTCAAATGATACTGTTCTATCTACATTACAAGTCAATGTGCTTTTTGCTATCTGTATAATGTTCGTTAGGCTCCGTTGAGCAGTACGAGGTTGTTGATTAGAGTTACCATTTTTAAGTACTTAGACGACGTAGTATTATTCGTAGTTTCTAAATAACACAATTCCATCTTGCAATGGTATCTCTGGAAATTGTAATTTCTTTGTTACCATTTTCCAATGACAAGCGTATCGCGTTTAACGTAGAACCGCGACACTCCTATTTATTGCAATACTGTATTATTTTATGTTTAAATAGATGAATGTGTATTTAGTGTACTTGTTGAGCATAAAGTTTTAATATAAAAAGATCGAGGAATTGTTTTACCTGAAATTTTTGTTGTTGTAGATCTAATCCGTTGAATGATAATAAATAAAAATTTTGTAAAAAAAGTGATTCTTAATAGAAGAACATTACTTTGAAGATAGAAAATGCTTTTATTTTTTATTGTGTTGCTTTTTGTTACCCATTTTTGTTTAAGGATAGAGTAAAATATTTTATTATTATAGGATCTTCGGTAATTGAAATCGATAATAGTCAAAATAGAAAATTAATGGTCCACATAGCAAACAATTTTTCAATAAATCCGGTAGTCCGTTTAATATATTTAGAATGTAATTTTCTACAAAAAGTTCGTTGTTATGAATTTAAAAGAAACGGAAGCATAAAAATCACATAAGTATTATGTAGGTATGTAATTCACATACAATGTTAAAAATGAATAAAATTACAAAACTTTGTTATTTGATATAATTATTAAAAATAATTTATATTAGATGCGGTTTATTACATGCAACTACAACATGTAACATTTTAACCAATGGATATCCATAAACTGTTTCTAAAATTAATAATTATGCATTTGATCCAAAGCTTAAGTTGTAAGAACATGATCTTAATAAAATATTCAAATATTCTATTAATGTTTTTATTACAAATTAAATGGAATACAATTTTGTGTATTACAAAGCCATATCATTGATAATTTTCTTTGACAATTTTCCATGTATTTTATTACATATGATTTAAGTAATAAATGCGAAAGCTTATGGCATGTGATTTATTTTCAGACAAAAGAATGCTAAATATACAAATTGACACACAGTCACTTAATACAACAGCGAATGGTATAACTTCGAATTAAAACTGAGAGGAAATTGTAACACCAGAAGTAGAAACGGTAGTTATAAAATTGATCTCATTTAATGTACAAACCTATATTAATTCTATTAATAGACAACTGAATATACCTTAGTTTTCCTTCAAAAAATCATTGAGAATTGAAGATAAATACTTAATCGTTTTCTGCTTCTGGTGTTACAATTAAGAAACAGTTATGTAGCTCTTCTACAGATGCCAAAGATCAAAGTTGAAATTTTGATTAGTTAATTATTTTGCGGTTGTGGCTTTGACCAATCTACATTCAGAATAAGATGATCGTAACCGTAACCATTGAGTGTAGCAATAGCTTTTGCAGCTTCCGATCTATATTTAAAGTGGACATATGCGAATCCTTTACAAAGATTGGTTTGTTTATCTTTAGGAAGATAAAATTTGAGAACTGATCCAAATGGTTTGACAAGTTCGTCCAAATCTGCATCTGTAGTACTTTCTGATAAATTGGAGATACGAATGGTAGTAATGTCATCTCGTCTTTGCATTTGCATTGCGTCTCCTCGTTTGTTGCCACCATCACGCATACTAGGCGGAACATATTTGCTACCTTGAGGCTTCAATTCAGCTACAGCACCAGGAGCACCAGCATTGATAAGAGGTTTCTTGTCATCTGGTACTTTTCCTAAAAATTAAATTTCAAAGTAAAGAATCTGCAAATTTTTAAATATTTACACCGATAGTAATAAGCATACCTCCAGCAAGAACTGTATCTTTGTAAGGACATTTTGAAGTCCAATGGTCTCCGTTACAATTACGGCATTTGACCACACCTTTGTCACCCATATTTTTCAATTTATCAAGATTATCTTCCTCAACCTTATTTTCTTCTTCCTTGCTAGAAATGAACTGCATAAATACATCTTCACCGCCAACTGTAGTAGCAGGATTGGGTCCAGGTCTGTCATCCACAGAATCTCCAAACTTAGCCCAATTTTTGCGTACAGCAATTGTCTTTGAAACTATACGTCTTTCTATTTTGTACGTTCGAACAACTTTGACTTTTTTATTGTCTTGATTGTACTTGTATTCAGTGAGAATCTTGAATCCATTTTCATAAGTTTCCGACGATGGAGGTAATACTGCTACTTCTTCTTCCACTTCATCAGCCCAACTGGATTTTACATCTGCTACTGGCATCTTTGAAGCTTATGTGACTAATGCAGAAAAGAATTATCATGTATAGTATTTTTTTAATTTATCAAGATATTCATGACAATTAACCGCTTTTTTTGTATTTAAAAACAAACTAACTGTATCAAATACATATGTCACAGATGTGACACGATAATTTATAGGTTAAGTATATAATCGATTATTAAATACGTTTAGAGCAAGCTTTCCACATGGCTTATAATGTGTGAGAACATGAAAACTCACTAAAAGGGAATAAATTGCTGAAAATATGTAACACTAACAATGGTTGAATTACAGTCGTATAAAATTAATGTTACGATTAAACACGTTTGTGCTACGAAAATATAAACGTGATTTGAGTGGGATTTCATTGAAATTATGTTACCGTAAATTGTTGGAATGTCAAGAAATCAAGTAAAAATCGGGACTAACACAAACACTGCAGAAAGTTGACAGGAAAACAGGAACTCTCTTGTAGTAATAAAAATTGGTCGAAATAGAGGAATTTCCGCATGTGATACTCGTATGTACTCGTACCTGCTCGTGCCTGCTCGTACTTACTGCGTGTTACTGCGCAACTTCGTAAGTTCGTACTCGGCGTGTCAGCGGCTCTAGCGGCAGTTCTGTGAAACATGAATGCTTTGAAATTAATGGCGACGTCTAGCGTTGTCGTGTTCACTGTAAAAAAATAATGTTTCCCGGAGCCGAGTTTCGATTGTGTGTAAAAAGGTGTTAACGAAACTAAAAACGAACGTAATTCAATTCAGCGCGAAATCGAAAGAGTAATCGTGATAATGGACCAGGCACCTGCAGGTAAGAAACAAATGTTATGATCTGACGATTCGGTGAAACACGGTCTTGCACATTCCCTCTTGAAACGAGCATATTAACAATCTTCTTTTCTTATTAATCGTAATGTCTGTGAATTATCATTTTAGCATTTTAGTTAGTCAGAATTCAAGATTTTCGAGTTTTGACACGACGCAAGTAACAAAACATATTCGGAAAAGAAAAAGGCTAGATTCTAGATAGTAGGTTATGTAAACCTGTGCAACATATTAGATTACCACTATAAAATTATTCGATCAATGAATTAAATTATCCACAGACAGATCTTCGTAAAAACATTCACGAAACGACAATCTTCAAAACAGATTCAATATTTCAGGTTACGATGGGCTGATTTAGGACTGCATACTTTAAAAATAAGAGACCCTATTTCAGTACTGTATTTAAATATGTATTGTCAATTCATATTATAATACTTGTTTAAGTGATCTCACGTGCACAGATGACCGACACACTAATTCTGTTGATTTTGGTATAATACCCAGATACAGAGTTACGGAACATCATAGACAAACTGGCACAGTTTGTGGCACGCAATGGGCCCGAGTTCGAGCAGATGACGAAAAACAAGCAGAAGGACAACCCAAAGTTTGGTTTCCTGTTCGGTGGAGAGCACTTCAACTACTATCAGTACAAAGTGACTACAGAGCAAGCCAGTAAGTGGGATACAGCCCCTTAACAGCTACAACAATTGAGAAGCATAATGGCCATGCTTTATTCAACGAAACGAGGAATGACTTTGAAAAAGAGATATACGGGTGAAAGGGTCTGAATTCGTCATTGCGAATGTACAAAACTATTATTCATCGAATATCAGCACTTCATTTCAAGATTTTGGGATTGCTATTTATTAAGCAGAATGCTTTAGCTAAAGACATATTCTATTTCTTGGCAATGGTGATTTTAAGAAGATGTAGTTTTAAGATTCTTACTGGACCTTATCTAATACGGACTACATTGTCAATATATTGCTTCAATCTATGTGGGAACTGTAATCCATCTACAATAACTATGTGCCCTGTAATACCCTAGTACAGTAAAAAAAGCTAAAAATATATGTATATGTATGTATATATGTATATATAAAAAAAAAACAGGGAAAGAATATAGTGTTCCCAAAAGACTTATTGAATTTTCACAATATACTTCTCTCATAAATGCCAAGAATTTTATTATGCACTGGTAGAAGATAAGACTCAACAGAAATTGGACTATTTGTATACTTTTTCAATATCCATTGAAGGAACCAAACATCTTACAATAATCCACCGTCATTCGTTTACAGTTTTAAAGCAAAAAGGAATAAATCCAATGCAAAATGCAGACCCACGTTTAAACGTTTCGCAGCAGCAGCAAACAGCCGCTACCGTCGCGCAGCCACTGAATAACGTCAATCTTGCACCTGGCCTAAATACTCAGAACAATGGATTGAACCCAGTAGTGGGAATTGGACCAGTTGGAAATCAAGCTGGTCCCGTTATACCTGGAGTACCTGGACAAATCGGAGGACCAGGAAATGCAGGACCACCGATTGGACCAGTCCCTGGTGCTATGGGAGGTGTGAATCCACCAATTGCTGGAGTTACGCAACCGGTTAACATCGGCGGGCCCCCCGGATGGCTTCAGAATGAACTAGCAAACCTGCAATCGCAGCAAACCACGCTACAGGAACAAGTTAGACAATCAGAACAAAATCTGGCTGCACAACACGCTGCATTGATGGCACAACAACAAGGAAGGGTTGAAGATGCTGTTAGACAAGCTCAAGAAACAGCTTTGCAAAACAGTGCACAAAGCACAAACACAGATCTCGCTGCATTCGATGCAGTATTACAACCTATTATCGAGAGCTGCACAAAAGATAGCATAAGTGCGGGAAAAGCCTGGATACTGCAGAATTCCGTCACTCCACAAAGTAATCAAGTTGTCGCGGATCATTTACTCAAAAAGTATGTTTCTTTTAAAACTTTTGTCGCATGATTTCTCGAGTGTACACGAACTAGTCTCGGTAATATAAACATTACAAATATTATTTATTTCAGAGTTATTCAAGCAACAAATTTTAGTCATAAACTTCATATTATCTATTTGGTGAATGATGTCCTGCATCATTGGTAAGTATGATAATAATTAATAACAAATCATTTGCGGATTACATGATTTGGATGATTGCAAAAATTAAGTACTCCATGAATATTCACATTTCTTACGTCATAAGTGTGTCTTGTAATACAATAAATGTCAACCATCAATTTCATTACAGTAGAATGTATAGTTTGTAGAGGTGTTCGAGAACCCGATGGTCTAGACGAGTTGGGCTCGCAAAAATTTCGGGATTTTCGAATAATTCAGGAATAAGCTTGAAAATTGTCGAGAATCCCGATACATCCAAGAACCCGAATATGCTTGGGAAACCCAATATATTCGAGAACCCGTCCCGATCATGAATAAAACTGTCGACCCGTCCCGACCTGACATTTTCGGGTTCTCACACACCTCTAATAGTTCGTTAAAGTTTTGACAATTAAACAAACCTTTAGTTTGTGCACGTTATTTAAATTTAAACTTCTTTAGTGCAAGAAAAAAATCTATGGATCTTCGCAAAGCAATGGAAAGTGTTGTTGTTCCCATGTTCTGTAACACTTCACTAGCTGCATCAGAAGAACAACTCAATAAATTAAATAAACTGCTAAGTTTGTGGGAGTCAAAGAATAATTACTTCGATGAAGGAATTATAGATAAGTTAAAGCAACCAAGTGCATCTTGGTCTGAATATCAGGCTAATCTGGTGGCACAACATGCCAGTGCTATTACGCCAATCACAGCATCCACAAAGCAGACTTTCGATAACTATCAAGCTCAACATCAAGCGTTCGTTACTCATGCATTGCGACAAATTCAAAATATTGAGCAACAAAAGATAGCGATTGACCAACAACTGAAGGCCCCACCGCCACCACCTCCACCTCAATTGGTGTGTCTATACTCTTAATTGAATGTTAGTTTGTTAACCATGAAAATGATAAACACGAAGATAAATATTTTACAGAATCAGCAGAATATGTCTATGCCACCTAGTCATTCCGGTCCCCCGGCTCCGATAGGCACAGATGTAAATTTCAGTCAACCACCGCCTGGATGGGGTGTACCACCTGGAAATGATCCACCACCGTTCACAAACGTTCCATTACCAGACTTTTCGAAACCTCCGCCTGGATTTGGTCCGCCACCTGTTATACACGAACCATCCGTTGAAGATTTAATGCCCAGTATGCCTTACTATGAACTTCCAGCTGGTTTGATGGTACCTCTAATTAAATTAGAAGACGCTGAATACAAACCATTAGACCCAGATGCTATTAGACTGCCACCGCCTGCCCCACCGAGCGAACGGCTAGTCGCGGCTGTAGAAGCATTCTACGCACCGCCAAACCATGATTCACCACGCGACAGGTAACATTCAAATAAATGTCATTTTAAATTTCAGTCGAAACTATAATGGGCACTTTGAAAATCGAATATATTATATATTTGTTCCAGTGATGGATGGGAGAAGTTAGGTTTATACGAGTATTATAAAGCAAAGAATGCTGCACGTAAACGTAAGGAAGAGGATATCGCGGCCGGTATAAGACAAAAATCGAAATCACCATCGCCGATTTTGAGGCCGAGATCGAAAAGTCCTAGTCCACCAAAGAAACGTTACCGAAGTAAATCGAGAAGTAGATCACGGTCAAGGTCGAGAGGTAGAAGCAGATCCAGATCACCAGCAACCAATCACAGGCGCAATAGTCGGAATAGCAACCACAATAACAGAAGCAGGAGGAGAAGGAATAGCAACAAAGATCGAAGTCCTGATAGACGGTTGGATAGGCAAGATCGAAGTCCAACACCGCCCAGCTTTCTGTGAGTAATAATATATTATTAAGAGGCTGTGAATTTTTATGTGAAACAAAAATTGCGTCAATTGTAAGCAAAAGAAGTTGAATAGAAGTTTGCTTCTTTTAATAACTAAAAGGTATAACATTATATATTCAATATATCGCTATAACTACGTTTCGTAGTTGATCTATTCATTTTTGTCATAAATGTATAAAATCCGTAGTCTAATTATTAACTTATGATTTAATTGCATAGTTGAATGTCTCGTTTCAGTGGATCCACTTACAGTAAAGCTCCTCAAGAAATTGGTATAGACGAAAGTAACAAAGGCCATCAGTTGCTCAAGAAAATGGGTTGGAGTGGTGCAGGACTTGGTGCCAATGAACAGGGTATCGAAGCTCCTATTTCAGGAGGTGAAATTAGAGATAAAAATGATCAATATAAGGGTGTCGGTATTAATCTAAATGATCCATACGAGAACTTTAGAAAAAGTAAAGGTCAAGCATTTATAACTAGAATGAAAGCGAGGGCGGAAGAACGTGCCGAAGAAAGAGGCGAACGGGACTGAATATAATCAAGTAAAATAATGAAATTGTCTATAATCATTTTAACAACAGCTATAATTATCGCATACAGTGTATATCCACGTGATTACATGATCGACACAATTTGATGTAGTCTATCGTGTGATTCTATCGTGCAAAGTCCCGCACTGCAGACGGTGAGGATTGATTTTCAAGAATCCATTATATTATTATTCGATTATCATTGAATTGAATTTTTATATCAATTTCTCGCTTGATTACAAAAATGTTACATAGTAATTGTTTATCATTGAAATTGCCAAAGTATGCATACGCGTGTTATGTAGTTTTATGTTCTTGATCGGAATAACGATCGATTATTTTATAGTAATTGAGAAGTAGGAGTGCATGTAACTTCTCGATGAAGTGTCGATCATGCACGGAAACAAATTTTTTATCTGTATATTCCGATACGAGGAAGATACCATGAATGAATGATAGAAAAATGGACAATTATTTATAAATGATGATTGCTTGTCAGTTTATAAATATGAGACAAAAATCACCGTAACTTTTGCGATACTGAGAGTGCACCAAGAAGTGACTGTTATTTACTAAATCGACTTTATGTGGTGCATGGTGCAACAGAAGAACAGTTTTATACATCCCCTGTACATTATGTACAAAAATCTTCGGCAAGGTTACCGCTAAATAATAGTAATAATAATAATAATAATAATGATAGATAAATTGTCTATTAATAATTTGACTAAATCGACGATAAACATTAACTTTAACCATACCAAGAGGACCGATTAATTGTATTTAAACAAAACAAACTGTCATCTAAGGATTCAAAGTCGACCAATTGCGCAGTTTATCGTCCATTACGAACTTAAGCAAACGCTTATATTTTAATTGTATCCATCAATACGTCGTACTAAAAGTTCGTTATCCTACCATTTCAAATGATAAACTAATTTACTAAACGTTAATCAAGCGATCCTACTCTGTCGATGTACAAGAATAAGAGAACACGTGTCGTGTGCAAGCGTTGTCTGCACGCGAGAGACACGAAACTAAGAGAAAAAAAGTACTTGTATCTAACAAATTAATAAATGATTATATTGGATACGTAAGAATAACCCGGTGAACGAGAGCGCTGCGCGTTCAGCGCGATAACAGGCGAGCCAGAAAAACGAAACTGTCGAGGAACGCGCGAGTAATTAGATTAACCACGACTTGATTGCGTGCAGAAAGTACATTGGAACTCCGTGGAACTTCCAGTACGAAGCAGAAAACTCGGATGAAAATGAATTTAATTGGCTTTTGAGATATCTCGGAAGAATAGGGTTTCTTTTCGATTATTTTTGTAACGCGCTTTTATCGCCGATTATATGACGTGCGTGTAGGCGGATCGGAGCAAAATGAAAAAATCTCGTTAACTGGCTGAGAACGGCTCGACGCCCGACGACATTGTTAATCGTCGGTTGCCTTCTTGAACTTCCCCAGCAGCAGTCGATATCGAAACCGAATAAATCCAACAACGAACCGGTTTCACAGCGATAACAACAAGAATGCTCGCTTGGTGGCGTCAACAAAGCTACGGACTGGTGTGTGCGTTCTTACAGGCATCCCGCAAGGTCGACGAAGCTTCGATATTATTTTTACATCACGTGATATTTTGCATTCGTGCGTTCGTGCACGAGGATCCTGCACGAAACAAATATAGAAAACTTTCACGAAGGAATTCGAAGGTTCGATATAGAAACCTCTATATATATTTTTTTAGATAACGAGACAAACGGATGCTTCGAGGCTAGTTCACACAGATTTCGATTTTGATTCACGTTATTACATGCCCTCTACAGACGTAATATCCGTTGATAACGATTCTTGAAATTCCCAAAGATAATTAAAAGTTTAAATACAGCATCGGGATCCGTAAACATGTTCGTTACGATCGTGACTCCGCAGTATCTGCTACGCTTCGTAGGAGACGACTTTATCTGAAGCAAAGGTCACTGATAGGGCGGAAACGTAACGCTGGAACTTCGATGTGCCACGAAGGCAGTTACCTACATATTTCTTTCCGTGTCGTGGTCGTGTCGTGCACGTAGGACGAGTCAATGTCTCGAGACGCAATCGTGTCATTGCACTGCGTCCGATGCAGTAAACAGACTTTGAATTTCCTATGCGACTGATAAGTTGACAATTTAATAGGGAAACTTAGCAACGAAGAGACTACGCTGCAATCAGGTAGCAACGGTCGGCAAACTTGTAGAGAAACAAGTGATACCGCATTGCAAAATTAATTGTAAACGCGGCGATTAAATTGTTGCGTTTCCTTCGGGTGTATCCGATACTTATCTCGGATCAGGAGACGACTATATTTTCAAGAAGCGTCTACCGTTCACGGGAAACGATATTACGTGCATACGTGCGTGCATGTATGGATTCGATTGACTGATGCATCACGTTTAAGCAAAACGTGACAGAGCGGAGAAGTATGCGAAGATAAAGAGTAGATTATGTTAACGATTTGGCAGCGGCACGTATCCATCGGATGCACGCGCTCGTTGAACCTGTTATTTCTAGGACATAGTTTTTAAGTTTGCAAAAATATTCTTAGAAAAGAGTGCCGACTATAGAAAGAAAATAGGAAATAAGAGTATGATTCCTTTTGTTGCCGCCTTCCTCAATCAGAAGCATAAAATTTTTTAAACGTTTCGAATATATCTCGTACATTTTAATAAAGTGTTTATCTCATTTTTACACGGTTCCTAATTCTAAAACGCCCACAATTGCCAACATCAATTGTAGAAAAACATACAGTAAATCTCAATCTGCTTTGCAGATAATAAATTGAACATTTCATAAGTTTTCTTCCATAAATTGTCAGTTTCGAGAAAATCGAATTTGAATATTCACGTGTGATGAATTGCACTTGTATTAATAAATGAATGAATATATTTAAATATAACTTGGACTGATTTGCCTAATCATTACACGCCGTTTCTGTTTGCAGACATGGCAGGCAAATACTAAAAATCTATTTTCTCGAAAAAATCCGCAAGATTACAGCTGTACCCCCTGGCCTTTTAAAATTCTCGTTACACTGATAAAACAGGTACCTACTTCTAAAATAGTATTAGTTTTATAATAACATCGACACTGATATACCTGTTTGAACTTGTATACATATAAAAAATTAAGTTTTCGGAAGATCTGTCGAAAATCCATTAGCGCTGCATATGAAAATGAAAAGAGCAAAGTGAAACTGGAAGTTTGTAGAACCACGGGCTAAACAAGAGGTAGCATACTAGACATCAAAGTTTTTGTCGCTATTGAAGTCTACGATTCCTTCGCTGCCAGTCACAAGTAGCAAGCTTCCTGCATTATTTATACCCGTGTTTGTCAGGATTTTTCACGGACGATGTCAAATTAGAACGATTCGCAGTCGATTCTCCTTGTTACGTCTATAGATCCTTATAAAGACACATGGCGCTCTTGTCGATCAATTGCGACACGCCGCGACATTCTACATTCTACATAAATGTGTGTGTGCGGACTCAATGGAAAAACAGTTCTTGAAAGTCTAGGTAGTGAAGGAAAAAAAGGACGGTAGGAGCTGCAAATTAGCACTTTAGAGGAGAGAATGCATAATCGGTTACAAGGAGAACAATTCAATTTTTCCATTCAACTGTTTATCGATTTCAGGTGAACATGCCACCTTTCGAAAGCCTGACATAAATCACGTTCTGTCGCAGGTGACCTCATAATCGTCACGCAGCAACCGGATCTTGCACTCGGGACGCGTATTCGGACCGGAAGTGGACCCTGTAGGGGGTAGCTTTAAATAGTCACTCGCCACGGTGATTCCCATGTACGTAGGCGACGATAATGAAAATCCATCGTCTATATCAGAAGAAGTTTCTGGACGGTCTATTTTTAGGCTGTAGATAACGAACCCTCCCATGGTTAACTGTGATTTATAATGCTAATGTAGATACAGGATTTTATCTGAATTGCCTTTTCAAAGAGTACATCAATTTTTCACAACAACTTCTCAGTAAATTTTAGCTCTGAAAATTAACACGTCATCTACCGACAATTGTCTCATAATTTTTGACATTCCATGATCCATGGCTGTAAGGACTTTTTAATAAAATCTTCAACAGCAATAGCAAGTTTAAGCGGAAACCATCAAGTTACCTCGAATAACATAATCTAATGATTTCGTTTGGCATATTGATTTACATAATGTTGTAAAAGAGGATTTTCCAGCTTCCTTTTTGATACAGCACAATTACTGAAAATCTGTGTTAAGAACATAGATCTGGTAAATATTAACGATGAACATAGAACATTTTCGATTTCTCTGCGGGAAAGAGCGAAATGTAGTAAGAGGTGAAATTAGCAACGTCTTGAACATTCCAAATTATCCTCGCTAAGGATCGTAGGATCAGGATCAGTCTACGGTGTTGTTAAATTTTAGGGGATGTAAAAGCAATATGCAAACGTATCCAGTATTGAGTCTAAAAGATGCTCGATTTGTCTGCGGGAACGTTTCCAATTATCCTCGCCAGTGATCGCTGGATTGCCCTCTGGAGATCGGTAGGAGTTGTTGCAGCTGATTGTGCTAGTGGAAGGTCTTCGAGCAGGTTTTCGTCCTTTTTCCTCCGTAGTGTTCTCTTTTTCCGGGAACGAAACGGTGCACGCAAAGGGATGCTGCAGTCATCGGCATACCTGCGTGGCGGCCAACGCGAAGAGAGAAAACGGGTAAGCTTGACTCGTGAACTAGAGAGAAACGTGGTGCACTCGCGGGACCTGCGCCGCGCCGCGGTGGGAAAAGGAGAAAGAATGAGACAACAACGATGAGACACAGAGTGTCTAAGAAAGAAGGAGAGATTGTACCGCGTTACATTCAACGTGATTGAGAGAAGGGCACGCCTCGGACGCCGTGGAGTCACGCGCTCGACCACGCGTTTACTCTTACCGACACGTGCATGCAATGTGTTCGACCGCGCGCGCTGGACAGGACAGAAACTGGTTATTTTGCGCCACGGTGTGCAATGACATCTCTCCTGAACGTTGCTCCGTTATAGACGTCGAATCAGGAACGACACACCTCCCAGCAGGATCAGCGCGATGTGCAATCGCGCTTTGAAAATCCTCGCGTTTTTACGCGATTCTATTTAGATAATGCAGCGACCGATTGTGTAACGGAGCCTTTCCGCTGTATCGTTGCCCGAGAACTGTTGATATAAGACTTTAGCAGGTGACTGTGTGTTGGGTGGGCATGTTCTGTGCCCATGTGTGACTGGGATGTTTTTATAGGCGATTTTTAGGATGATGGGAAAGTAATTCCAGTTTTAAATGTAACAATCTACTATTTTGACTAATGACTAGCCCGCGGACTTTTATGCAAAATAAATATTGTCTAACGCAGTTATAAGCAGACAGATTTTATCCATTTATAACAAAAATGAATAAGTCAAATACCAGACTGCGAGAATATTAAAAGAATTGAATGGTATTGTTACATTATTTTCGAATTATTAAAATTATTAAAGGAGGAAGTGCATTCCCATTTAACTTTAGGTACTTACGATTGAACAATATGACAAAGCAATTGGAATATATGACTTACAATTAGACAATTTCTATTTTGTGTAAAAATCCGCAGTCTAGTTATGAGGAACGGGAGTTGAATGAAAATGTAGTGTCTTCTTTAATCATTACAACAAGCTGAAAATAATACAACCATGTCCTTAAATTCTTTTAATGCCTTCACAATTTTGTATTTGATCTATTCATATTTAAAAAAATGTTATAGATTGAAGGCTCTGTAAAAACATTGTAAAATATTGTTCATGGCTAAATCTACCATAGATTGAAAGATGGAAGTCTCCCTTTACAACAACTCCTGAAAAATTGATTTATGATATTTTTTTCAATGTTTTATGGAACAAAAATGAGATCGTTTGAAGTCCCCACGGTGCATCCTATACTACCGTAATAAATTGTACATCAATTTTTAAGATGTCGTTGTAAAGAGGAAGCTTCAAATCAATGGCGGTTCGAATCAATGGAGTTATGAAACAAATTTTTTCAAAATTTTCGACAAAAAGATGCGTCTTCAGTTTCTCGCCCGATACATCATGAAAACAAATCTTAGAAAAAAATGAGCAATGGATTATGAACTGGAGGCTTTCATCTTTAAAATGAGTCCAAATTTATTGTCGTACGATTATTTTTTACGAAATTGTCACACTATAAAATTTAGGCACTTTTTCGATAATCGGGTAATTACAAATACTTCTTGGAACCACTGTATACGTTATAGGTATAAACATTTGTAATAGGTGCAGAAATTATTTCGGTACCTCTTTACAATAAATTTACCGTTTGTTTACAGAAAAGTCATAAATCCTTCAGTCATTAAAGTATTCGTCGCAATTATTAATGATCTTGTCCCATCTTTCAGGCATAAGAAGAATTGAAAAAATACTTTCATGCCTTCTCCAATATTTTATCATTTCTAATAGGTAGATAGTATTAAAGTGACTTAAACAGGTGATAATCTGAATGTACAAGATCTGATGAGCAACTCCCATACGCGACAATTTCACAGTTTACAGAGTACAGATGACGTACAAATTAGTAGAATTACCGAGAAAGCTGAAATGCCGAAAAGCAATAATGTTATCTATTTCATCAAAGTATATAGGGCTTTATAAATTAATGTTAGTACTTTAAAATACCGAAACAACGGGGATATATTTAAAAAAATGGTTTTGTAATTGATTCAGTGAGTTACGTCTATAAATGAGCTGTTGTTTTTGTAAACGGTATAAGTCCATTTATTTATTTTATATCTATATCTGATTAAAACTATCATATTTTCCAAAAATGGATTTATACTACTTTAAAAATAACAGATCAAATAGTATTATGTATCCTGCAGTAGATACGGAGCATTAAAAAACGTTCCCGATAAATTATCGATTTGTTGGTATTCTTCGTATACTAAAATAAACGGCTTATCGCGTGAAAATATTTCATCAATTATACAGTAAACTAAATTTTTTATTTTTTTTTTATTGAAATTTTTGCTTGAACTTTTATACTGTCGAATAAGAATAGTAAACTACCTGTCTTAAAATAACACATTGTGTTTAATTTGCTTTCTTTCGCGATCTGATATTTTCCATTATCGTGGTGTGATGGTGACTGAATGCCATGGCCGGGATCGTAATTCCTTTGGTGGTTAAGATTGATCGTCGTTGATTCGTAACAAGGAAACTTAAAATAGAGCGTGTGATAGAGCAACCTAGCCAGTTGGATCTACTCGTGCACAATGAAAAGGAAAGAAATCCCGTTCGTGGGATTTTCAGGTTCAAGTACATATACGATGCTTCTTGGGAACGCGCGGACCTATTGGGATTTCTTCTCCGTAGGATCTGAGAACTAGCCAGGGATAGAAGGGAACACAGTTACGGCTATAATTATGCTCGGAGCAAGCGAATGTTCTAATTTGCCAAGGACAAACGAGCGGACATTTTTGCGAGACGTGATTTTCAGGCGATAATCGAGGGGAAGCACCGCGATGCACCGCGATGCAATCACCATGACGTAATTGCTTTCACGTGCCCTCTCCCGACCCTTGTGTAACTTTTTTTTCCGCTCTGTTCTAAAACCGCGGGCACATAAATTTCACTTTGTCACGTCTTCGCTAATTCACCATAACGTTCTACGGTTTTACATAACGCAAATTGCGCGATCGCCAGCGAAACATTCCGATAAGACAGCAACAAAGAGACGGAGAAAAGAAAATGGAATTTCGAACGGTAGCATTTCAATATAATCTTACAAGGAGACCGCACGGTACCCGAAATCGATTTTCGGACGAGACTCTGTACACCTTGTAATATGTACCCAGGATTGAAAAACCCTAATGGCTTTTTACCAAATGGGCCTTCGTTTTCGAGAAAAATGAGTTCAAAGTTCGGCTCTGTCGTTAAGAACTGTAGAGAGATTAGTTATTATATACAAGAAGGGTTGGAATCCATGCGTAGTATTTTTTTTCTTTTTTAAATATTTTTATTATACTACTGACTAATTTCAATTTTATCATCATAATGTTACTGACATCAATATGTACATATTAACAATTTATTAATATGTTTTACCCTAAAAGTATAATATGAGCGGAAGGAATTTAAGTAAAAATTAAACAGGAACAACATACATAAAATATACATAAAACATATACAGAATAATAATAAAATTAAAAACCAAATAAATTGAAATCCTGTATACTGACAGATTTTCCCTCCAATACCTACCGCCCATATTGTACTTGTTATGTATACCATATTAATAAATTGTTAATATGTTCATATATTATGGTCAGTATACATAATACATTACAAACATGTAAACTGTATTTAAATAATAAAAACGTGGTAAAAAGAAAGGATCCTCTTGTAATAAGCTCTTTCTCTGCTGTTCGAACTTTGAACTCACTTTTCTGAAAAACGGAGAAGGTTCATTAGCCAAAAACCGATTAGGATGTTTCAATACGGTATACAGTATGTACCCTGTCTTTGTGATAACAAGGACTATAGGGCCTCGTCCGAAAAGCGATTTCCGGTATTGTGCGGTCTCCATGTTAGTTACGGGCTATGTACTGCATGGCTAAATTGCGTATCTAAGAATGTTCGCATCAATTATCGTAAATGGACTGTGGATTTTATGCAGTTATAATAAAAATGGGTTGGTGTAATTTAAAAAAACGAGAAAAATTCAGATGATTGAAGAATGAGGATATACTATTCTTGACGTGTTAACATTATTTAAGGAAGAATTAAGGCTTTATCTGGCTCCCATCTCTTGTAACTGATGCAGAACATTTTTATTTTGCATAAAGATCCGCAGTCTAGTCATAAGTAATTATTTCTTCTTTTAACCTCTTGACGTACAAAGACGTCTCTGACACTTCTTATGCTACTATTTAGCGTATAACATATTGTTTATCAATACCATTGTATCTCTTACCATTATTTCATTATTTAATAATGCATGTCTGCTTTGAGTTTATAGAAGAAATTACAAATTTGAGTAAGTTGAATTTCAATTTATTATTTTTATAAGTAATAATGTCATTTATTTTGGTAATTATATAGAAAAGGTCTGCGTACTCCGATTTTGATGAAATTTTAATATGTTATGGAGCAACACATTCTGAACAACTTTTTCCTTTTCCAATATAGGGGAGTCGCTTTTAGTTTTCGAGATATTTGCAAAAAGCTATCGGTAATGTTAATTTCATAACGGAAACCTTCTTTTTAGAAACACTGGGTGGGTGTGTGTGGTATTGTCGCTTCTCATCTGCACAACGTGTTTACAAACAAAAAATAAACAGATGCGGCCCGAAAATCCAGGAAATGGAATAACAGAAGAACAAGCAAAATTAACTCCTGTAGATAACTCTGATCATACATAGATAGGCTGAGCTTTCAATTTTCAATGACATTTCCTGGATTTTCGGGCCGCATCTGTTTATTTTTTGTTTGTAAACACGTTGTGGAGATGAGAAGCGACAATACCAAACACACCCACCCAGTGTTTCACACGCACCCCGTGTTTCTAAAAAGGTTTCCGTTATGAAATTAACATTACCGATAGTTTCTTGCAAATATCTCGAAAACTAAAAGCGACCCACCTATATTGGAAAAGGAAAAAGTTGTTCAGAATGTGTTGCTCCATAACATATTAAAATTTCATCAAAATCGGAATACGCAGACCTTTTCTATATAATTACCTTCATTTTTTATATAAATACATACAATACGCAAATAAATTCGAAGTGGATGTTACAAAAGGAATCGAGAAGGAAGAATCAAATCTTGCCGTTTCGAGTCACGTTCTGGAAAAAATTCGTATGTTATAATTTATCGATCACACGCGCGTTCTAATCTAGAAGTAGAACTAGTAAGGCACGAATAGACACAAGAGAAGATTTCTATTTAATGGCCACGCGTTTCAGAATGAAACGTTTCATCGAGATTATTCTAGATATTTATCGAAAGTTCATTGCATCGTATCGCGACGACTAAAAATACACGAGTGAAATCGAAAACACGTAAACACCAGTGACTATGCATTGATGTGTATCCACCCACGACAGCCGTTCGACCTGACAGTCCCGTGGGCTGAATAGACTATGGTCACTGTTCGAATGATGCATAATCGAATTCAGATTCGAAGAAGAGCCCGTGGATTGCATTAGAAAGAATTTAAATTGCCCCGTATTGTAGTGGGATTTGAAATGAAAGGTAAAGCCTTTTTATACGCAATAACAAGCCGGTAACACCTTACCGGATCCAGCTGCGTTTAACCTCCAGAGGCACCGAAATATAGACGTCCTAATGTAACTTAATCGACAAACATTAGCCCTAATAATTTCTTTTGAGGCGGGGCTCGGTCAAAGCGATTAAACGCGACGCGATGCACGTAATGATGTACCAGATCAAGAATAACTCGAAGCTGCCACAGATTGCGTTTATTTTCTACCGAGCCGTGCAGAAAATAAGACGCCTATTTTCGAATCGGTCGCGTTACACGCGTACTCGCGCATACGTCAAGTTCGTAGCCGCTTTAAAACGGTCACCGGTCAAAAAGTTCATTTTCTCGGTGTGTAACGCGAAACACTCGAAACTGTGTCTGTTCAAGCGAAACTTTATTTTTCTGAATTTTCTCTGAATTGTTTGCAAAACGTTCCCTCTAACTAACTTATTCCTACAAGCAAATTTATTCGATATTCTATTATTACAATAATCAGCATAACAAATCTTTATGCTAAGTTACGTTGATTTTTACCGACATTCTACTTCCACGCGAATGCGAAAGACGTATGTGAACACTAAATACCTGATTCTCGAAAAATTGCCTATAAGTCATCATTACCTAAGTCATTAATAATTGTGACGGATATTTTAATGATTAAGAGATTTATGACTTTTCTGTAAACAAACTGTAAATTTATTGTAAAGAGGTACCGAATTAATTTCTACGCCTACTACAAATGTAGATGCCTGTAACGTATACAGTCGATCTAAGAAGTATTTGTAAATACCCGATTATCGAAAAAGTGCCTATATTTTAAACCATGATAATTATGTAAAAAATGATCGTACGATATTAAATTTGGTGTCTTTGTAAAGCTGGAAGCCTCCAATTTCATAATCCATTGCTCGTTTTATTCTAAGATTTATTTTCATGATGTACCAGGAGAGAAACTGAAGACGCATTTTTTATAGAAAATGCTATACGTCTATGAAAACTTTGAAACATTTTTTTCGTGTCTGAAACTGCCACAGATTTAAAGATTGAAGATTTCTCTTTACGACGACATCTGAAAAATTGATTTACAATTTTGTTAGTCATTCCATGGAGCTGTGAATTGACTTTACACAACCGCATTTTTGTCCCATGAAGCAGTGAAAAAATACGTACATCTATTTCTACGGAGTCGTTGTAAAGAAGAGGCTTCGATCTCCAAATCTATGGCAGTTTCATTTACGAGAAAAATTTTTGAAAGTTTTTGGAGACATTTGATTTTGCAGCTTTTTTAGGTTAAATGGATTTTCAGTTTACTGAACACTTCTTTGCGAAAGTAGAGGCTTCAAATGAGTCCAGGCTTATGGTTTTACTATTTTTTTCAACGAAATTATTACAATTTAAATATCGAAAATTTATTGAGAATCGGAAATATAATGTTTAAATGCTTTCTGGATCTATCGTATATTTTATTTTCATAAATTAAACTTGTTGAAGATATATTTTACTTTGATACTTTAGATATTTATAACTAGACTGCAGATTTTCTGCATTTTCGGTGAACATGAATAGGTAAGTTTTAAGAAAGTAGAATGATTAAAAGAATTTAAGGACGATAACATTTTATTTTGAACGTGTTACAATTATTAAAGACAGAATGAAAATTTCATTTGGCTAATGTTTGTTACAATTAATGCAATAAATTTTTATTTCGCATAAAGATCCGCTGTCTCTTTATGACACTTTGCTAATTTATATTTTGTTCAATGTATCAAATTTTATTCTAAAATACTAGTATCAATTCATTAAATTAACATAGACTTACTAAACTGTAAAGTATATATTGTTAATATCAAAACTATGTCGACTCTTTCCTCTAAACCGAATTTTTATTCTTAATTGTTAAGAAGATTAGGAAAGTTATAACTTGTTTGGAAACATTATCTTTTTCGTTCGAGTGTACTCTATTTATGGACGCAACAGTTTTTCTTACAATTAGAATTCAGCTGTCCACTGGCAGACCACCTTTTACATAATCGCCGGCACTCACACTTTCTAGTCCGTTCGTGGATTTCAGTATTATAAAAATGTTTCGCAATGGGCAAATCCCGTCAACAAAAAAACGCATCGTTAGCTGCATTCTTTCCATACGACAGCCATAATTTCTTTTCAGCTTCGAGTCACTCGCATAATCAGCGTTTGGACGTAATCGGTTGAGCAGTGTCCAATCGTGTGCGACTGAAACGAAATCTAAATTCCACAGGTGACCTGCAAAACTAGAAAACTATGTTTATCATCTAGACCGGTGTTGTGCAGACTATACTGAATTTATTTGATTAATACTGCTGTTAGATCAGCAGAGTGACGCGCTTCTACTTTTATTCTTCCACTACAATTAATCTACGTCTGCGATGCAGTCGTGCAACGACCTACTAAACCTTATAAAGGTTTTACTCTTCTTTAATCGTCGCTGCTACGTCTATTATTTAAAGTGGCTAACTATTGTCAAGTGGTGCACATTCCAAATCGCTATAGTAATAACAGGTCTACATTTTCCTCAACTATATCGGAAGCAACGATTTTAAATACAGCGAATCCCGTAATTTACAATTAAAGATCACTTTCCGGAAAACTTTATTCTCAAAGTATCTGCAAAGTTAAAGAACATCTTCTAATCTTTACCAAAACTAATCATTAACACTTGTACTCTTTAATGATTGAGCTGCACCCGTAAGAAGCTCGATAATCTTTTTTTAAATAATAATTTCAGAAGAAGTTGCACTAGGTCCATCTATAGTAATCTATACAATTTGCTGGATTATGCGCAAAATTGCAGTCGCTTTTGAAAAATTCATTTAGGATTGAAACGGACTATTAAAAAATTGCTGGTAGGTAGATAAAGTGTCAATAGTGCTCTGTATAAAAGCGATATGATATACCAACGGACAAAATAGTTCACTCTACTTCTACGATTTAAATTTTGTGAGATGTCTGTAGATGAAAAATGAAATGATTGCTACCACTGACAGCATTAAAAGAAATATAATATACGGTGGCTTTAGATCTTATCAATTGATTTTATTTATGAAGGTTGCTACAGGGAACTAGATCGACAGTGTAGAGTAACCTATATGTATATATATATTTTGAAAGTAACATTTGTACTCTGCATAATTCACTCATACTCTTGGTGTACCAGTAACCTGTCAAAGGTTTAAGATTATTAGAGCCATCAATTCTAAACAATTTATGGGATAAAAATGGTTAGTGTAGATCAGAGTTGGGCAATTTTGGCAAATTGAGGCAAAACCGTCCCCACCGTAACGCTAACTGTTCCCTTCCAGTAAGCGCTGTACGGTGGAGCAACGAAAACACGAGATATCAGTGAACGCGACGAACATGCGCGCTGTATGAAAAAGATGTTGGTGGGGGAAGTAAGCGTTTGAGGAACCCCATTCGTGCCCAGGCCTGGTGTAGATCAAATTTTTAGAAATTTTTGTATACATAATTTGATATACAGTAGAGTCTGCCAAATCCGAACTAATAGGGAGACAAAAGTGTTCGGATAACGGGATTCTCGGATAATAGAGCAATCACTTTTCTGATATTAAATTTTATTTATTTAAATCAAAATCAAGAGACCACAAATTGTATAATATTTGATGATCCCAAATCTTTTTGGCTGCTAAATCACGTATGTTTTTCAATGTCAATAACTGTGTGTAGGATTACCAGTGCCGGATTAACATCTTGAGGGGTCTTAAGCATTTAAAAGATTTTGAGGCACCCTTATAAGATCACTTCAACGCAATGTAGGGTAGACCTGTACGATTTCTTAAGAATTTTCGATAATTTGACTAAAATGTGTTTTTAACAAAAGTTAGAATTGTTCTCTTAGCAATGCTATTACTTTGTAAATGATGTAAAATTCGGAAAATTTCTGTGGTGTCCCCCTTCTCCTGATGCCCTAAGCACGTGCTTATTTTGCTTATAATTATTGGTTGATCCAACAATGAGGATTACATTCTTTTTGTGCCTCAAAACAATTTAAGTCCTACTTCATGTTCGTCGAATGCTTCGACGTGAGAAGGTACGTCCTCATCGTTAACTTCAGTCGCAATTTCAGTTTGTGAAATACAATGTATGTGGATGCAGCGCCCGCTCTAGCGTCTACGTCGCCCCGGACAAAAAGACAAATTGCCGCCCCTTAAGAATATATATATTTTTTAAATAAAGCTAAAACGGCGCACCTAAATTTTGGCGCCCCGGACAAATGTCCGAGTTGACCGCCCCTGGAGCGGGCCCTGGTGGGTGATATACCAGCTTCTGAGAAATCTACACTCTGCATATAATTTTCAATATTAAGGTTTTGTTTCTAACATATGCGATTGTAGATTTTCGGACACTATGTATTCTTGCCAATTCCATTGCACTTTCACCACTTTCGAGCTCTTTAATTATTTCGTATTTTGTTTCAATGCCTAGAACCACACGTTTTCCTTTCGTTGCCATTGTGACACTGTATACAGTTATAACTTCGTACCCAGTTGTTATGATTAAGATTCGTTCGATTGAATACTGAAAACTATACATATACACATTATATACCAGCACGCTGCCAAACGCTGTTCGGATATTGAGGAATTATTACATGATTCCTTCAGCATGTCATTTTTCATGATTGTCACAATGTACATTTTTCATCTCATAAACTGCTTAAAATTTACGGTTTTGAATAAGAGTATCCTCTCAAAGATATAAAGTGACTAACTATTGAAAAAGTTAACGTGGTATCATACTTTAGAAATCGGGAGGCTCTGTTATAGGGACATAAAAAGATTTCATTAATATTTCAATTCATTTATCTACAGTTTGGGATACTGTTCGACATAATATGTTATTACATCACTGTAGAATCATCCGTTGATAAAAAATATCAACACTCGTGTAACCTTTTAGGCACTGTTTTTAGGAATTATGAACCGCGAATCTACATTATAAACGAAGTCCAAAAAAGCTTTTTATTTCTCCGATATGTTTATCGTTGTTTCCATAATTTTCGACTATCTTTCCCCTGATACTTACAAGAACTTGTAAGCCCTGTATACAATATTTGTACATAAGGATACCTACAAGGATTAACCCCTTGATTGACATTTCCTATGCCATTGTACACATTGAAGTAAAATATTGTTTAATACTAACAGCAAACATTACCAACTACATATCTATTATCATCCCAGGAATATATATATATATATATATATATATATATATATATATATATATTATGTATATGTATATATCTATACATATATTTTTTACGAAAATTCATTGCTAAGTTTACAAAAATGATAAGCTATCACGTTTTGTGATGCATGCATTGCCGATGACGCACGCATTCAAAACATATAATTTTATAATTAATATATTTATAATTATATCATTTATAATTAATGAAAGTTTAAGACTGTATAATATTAGCATCAGAAGAAAGAGAATGATACTATTGACCAAAATATTAAACAGCCTGAGTATTAAGTATTAAATGGTATCTTTTGGGGTAACTCTCCGTTACTCAGGTGAGAACTGTGTACTTGCAAGGAATGTGTGAAATTGACAAATTGAAGCTTCTGTTAACGTTTTTAATCAACAAGGTCACAATATGACACAAAATGATATTCAATGTGTTTGATGCAAAGTGTCCAATGCAAAATCTATAACTAACCTCGCAGCTGCAACATATAGATCGGAACGACAATTCGTAACATTTTTAAATTAAAATTCAAAGATATAATTAAAATTTTTATAATATTTATTTTTTTGCCATTTTTGAGGTAACTTATCATGTTATTGAATAAATCTGTGAATAAACATCTAATTTTATCTTTGAATTTTAATTTAAAAACACTACGAACTTTCGTTCCAACCGTTATCTAGTGATGTTTACCAAATTCTAACGGAGCAACGAAGAGTTAACCTTTCTGAACTCCAAAGTAACAATACCGAATCCAAGAAAAAAATCATCACAAATTACGACCTACAGAAGGTGAAAAAAAACTTTCTCGGTACTATTCCACGATCCATAGCGACACAAGAGATACAAGTTTCAACGAGTCTGCTCCAATAACCCAATTCCCATAGCGCAACCAAGCACCCGGAATTCATTGGAAGCGACACCGCTCTTTTCGATGCTGACAAATGAAAATTCAATATGCTTCCCTGAAAATCCACCCTGATCGCATATACGCACGAATGATACCTCGCAGGGCGCATTGCCACCGTACAGTTACAGACACATCGTTCGGGTGTCCTGGTGGGAGGAGAAGCTATCATTCTCTGATGAGTGGCTGTGTCACGGTGAAGCCTGAATACTCGTCGTGTCTGCGACCGTACGTTTGAATACAACCGCGAGAAAGATAAAGAGAACTCGAGGCGCGCTACATGGGACCGCGCGGGCGCGATCTAGCGATGGGAGCGAACCAATTTTTTCTCATGATGTTCAAATAATTCGGTAACCGAATACTTATAGTGGGTGTACCAAGTATTCGTACACATTTTAAAAATTGGTCCAAACGACTTGAGTCTTTTGAGTTGTTACAGTTACTAAATTATGTATAAATGATTTTCCTTTTTCATTGCTATTGGTCGGAATTGCGAAGAAGAGGATAAAGGTCGCGGTTTTTAACATTTTTATGTGTGCCAAACCAGAAACTCCAAAAATTCTATACAATCAGAGTAATTTATTTAACGAAATATAAATTGAAAAGGTAAGATAACGAGTGCTCTTTCAACCTTCTTACATTTTGCACACGCCAACCGAATTTGGTACAGTGAATTAGTGAAAAAATTAATTTTCAAAGTAGAAATAATTTGGTCACCCATATATGAGTGACATGGCAGTCAACGTGTTAAAAGATGCCTTCTGTAGACCTAAGTAAGTCATGTACATACATGCGCAAAGTTTCATCGAGATCGGTTAAGCTTGTTGTCGGAAACTCAAAATTCAAAGATTTTTGCTACATACAATACCTATTGCTCTTTCTTTGCGTCAACCGATTCTCACTAAAATTTGTGCATTTAGGTGCATAACATACTTAAATCTACAAACGGCATTTGTTAAATTTTCATTTCTGTCACGGATAGAAAAGTTAAAAATTGTTTACTTTTTTCACAATTCCGATGCGACCAGTAGCAATTTTAACAAAGTTATTTACACATTACCTACGAAACTAATCCTTCTAATATCTCAAAAAAGAAATTCATGTCATCCATACCATAACGCAGCCACTTCCATGATTAATAATGAGTAAAACACATTGCGATTTTGAATCTTCTCCAATTTGACGTCTAACATATCATAATCCGTCACCCGTACTTTTTAGCAATATTTGACTCGTCCAATGTTCATAGCCTCTAGGAAATGTAAGTCGTGTTACCTGACTTTTGAAACTAAGCACGATTCTTTACCGAATTTTCGTCCTCTTAATTTAAACTCTTACAGACGTCTTCTGATTGTTCTAGCATGAGTGCGTGTGTGATTATTCATGTTTATTACAACTGCAAACGATATTGCAGAAATAAAGCGATCCATTTCACGAAAATTTCACGTCGTTTTTCTAGGTCTTTCGCATCTCTAATATTCAGAATATTCGTCTGACTTTAAAAATATGTACCGTGCTTGCTTACAAGCAGTTTCTAATTTATTAATTAGAATTGCCATTTCTGCAATTATTTTATTTTGTTTTCGTAATCTAACAACTTTTTCCCTTTCATTTCGTAGCAAACTCCGAGATTTACCAATATGTATTTTTGTTCCACGTAGATAAACTTAAAGCAACGAAAGACACACTAGACAAATTGTAATACTTAGTATGTACCAAATTGTTGGAAGAGTGTAATGGAAGTCACTGTTGACACGGATCGTCGTAACCCTTCTAGTGCCGACCGAAAAATTAAACTTGAGCGGAAGATGTCGCGTTTTTATGATACTGAAGAGAAGGCCATAAATTAGAATAAGTTATCGACTAGAATTAGAATAAGTTATCTAGTGTACTATTAATATAGTACACTAGAATAAGATAAAATTTTCATACCCATATGAATGTGATAATGAGAAGTTTATACTTATAAGCACGTAGTGATTTTACGTACAACGATATATCGTCGTCAACACTTTCCATTAATGTAGCCAACGACAAGTCATTATTAGACACTAAAAGGGTTAACACTAAACGCGAGCACTAAACGCGACTGGTGTACATTGCCTTATAATAACGACAAGATTGAATTTATTCAGATTTCTTATAATTCTTGTTTAAATATGTACTATGAAAGAGAAGTTTACCAAAAAATTACTACAGAAAATATATTTATAATTTCAATATTTGGTAAAAGAAAAAATTAGACACCAGTCAGTTTGACTGATCCGGTAGTTCTAGTGTTAAATTAATCTTCGCTATTTTTGAACGCTCAGGAGAAACGAACGAATACAAGCTTCAATTTTATTGATATTACATGAACGAAACTTTGAGATCATAGACGTTAACTGTACATCTTTGTTGTTACAATATGACAGTTTGAATGGAAAAGTACTACCCCTGGCAGGAGATATTGGATCAAAATGATTATTGATTATTATCGTGAACATGATTATTGAGCGTATATTAAACGCGAAAAATAGTAGGGTGATCTGTCCAATGCATGTACACTTAAGCTGCATGTTTGTTGAAATTATTATTCGCAAACCGTTCGTTCATTTCTTGAATGCTATTTCTATATGAAGATTGTGTCATTGTTAAGTTGTTACATTCCAGAACACAATTCTAAAAATATTTGATGGTCGCAACTTGTATTTAAAATCTGGCATAGGATTAAATGAAAAACGGGCCAAATGACCAAAGAACGAACATCAATTTCTAATGAATAAACAGAGTTACCCCAGCGAATGATAATTATCCAAATATATAATATTATAGATATATCATTGAACCACCCAAAATACAAATTGCTAATCGATTACGATTAAACGATAGATTTTGTTAGACGATGACAATACTTACCTTGCATACGTCGGATGTCGTTCGAACAACTAAATGAATTAATGTAGTAAATGTACAATACAATTACGCCATAAATTTCAACATGAAGAGTTTAATACGAATTGTGTTCATTTATTGGCAGGTGTTCAGTCACTGGCCTGGTCACCCTCATGTATCTACATCGGACAAATGTCTGTTATAAGTATTAATGATGTTATGTGAAAATATTATTAAAACAATGAATTCTTTCGCTTTTTTATCAAATACAATACAGTGCTCTACATGAAAAAAATATAAAGAAATTTAAGTAGCATGACAAAACATTAGAACACTAATATTTCTAACAATGACAATAAACATTTCCAAAAAAATGTTCTGAATGCTTGGAGATGATTGAACACTTCTTAAAATCAGTGTCTAATTTGATCATTCCGTATACTGTATATGTATAGTAGAATTCCGATAATCGGGCATGCTGGGAACTTTGGCAGTGCCGGATTTATTGGACTAATCTATACTGAGGTTAAATTGTGGAATCAAATTTAAAACTTCTTACATTTATATATCAAATTTATTGAAAAAAGTAATTTATGTATTGAATATACAATATAATTCAAATCTTTTTAAATAATGTTCGAATATCTGTCTGCTTCACACAGTTAGATTTTTTAGTTAAAAAATCATTTCGTAGTACACGAAAGTTCATAAATTCTTTATAAATCTATTGAATACATCAAGAAATTCTCGCCAAGAAATATTGTTCGAGCTGTCATCATCATCTTTTTGCTGCAAGCTTTTAGTCAAAACAAGTGACTGAAGATTAGGCTATGCGTGCCGGATTGTCAGACATGCGGATTATTGGATGCCAGATTGTCGGAAATGTACTGTGTTATGAAAAGGAAAGATATTCTTTTTTATACTAATATTTCTGTATACAATTATACTTTGCTATTAGTAATCGATACTAATTGAGAAGGGTCATGTCCATCACTACAGTGATTGAGAGCGGACGAGACAAAGCAAAGAAAAATAAAAGGCAGACAGAGACGGTCGGTGGTCTCGACGGTGCAGTGGTAGGGAGTATAGGGACGCAGTCGGCGCGACGCGGATCGGTGCGGATCGGTGCGGAATATCCCACAGTGTTGCGGAGCGGTGCGGGAAGGGGACGGAGCCGAGCGCGTGACAGGACACGTGACTGGGAGCACACGGTGCTCGCGTGACCGGCCCCGTGACGTCACACGCACGTGTCACATAGCGTGGTAACTGCCTATTCCACTCCTCCCGGAGCTCTCGTACCCAGCGAACGAACGTTCCTCACCTTCCGTGCCCCTCCACGCGCTCACCACTCCGCGTCCTGGTCAGTAACGTCTCAAGCCCCCGCTTCACCCCCCTCGTCGCAGACTTTCACCTGGAAAGTCACCATTTTTGTTCGTCCCCTTGCCCTCGCCCGCCGTTTCGTCGCGACCACCGGATTTGCATCATCACACGGAATAGTTACGTGACCCGACTGTGATCCTCCTAGTCGAGGAAGGAAGAAAAATCACCGGTTTCACCTGAACCGTTCCTTCGAATTGTATTGCATCGGCCCAGCGCGGTGCGGTGCGGCGAGCTACCCGGAGAAATGGAAGGGTGAAAGCGTAGTTGGCTTGTACCCGTCGGCACCGTGGTAATGTAACCATAGCGCTCGATAACTGCGAAAATACGGGATTCGTATCTGGCACCCGTTGTGTTCAGAGCGATCAACCATTATCGCTATGCTGAGAAACCGTTCGGCTTTGAATTCCTGACATTCTTGAATGATATATACATATATGTACATGTATATGTACTATACGCGTATTTAGATTGTACGCGTCGCGGTTTGTTTACATGAATGAACTAGTGGCAGCGTGTACAATACATATACGATTATCATCAGTCCATAATTTTCATTTCTACGTGGAACAATACCTTATCTGCTTGTACATTATTTTTATGTAACGTTCCCACCCCATTGATAACCGATACTTACGTTTTATTACGAATCAAGCGATTACATTCCAATTAGTTTTCGGATGAAGTAATCGACGGGGTGCGAACATGTATCCTGCGCTAATTACGGAATAAAGACAAAAGTAATATTCCGATAAATATGAATATTTGTTTTTGTTTTTATACACACGCAACGTATCGTCGAAACGATTTCGAGATCGCTATCAGAGCGTAACATTATCAAAACACGGTGCATCGAGAGGCATCTTATCTGTTCAACTTACTGCTATCGTGTTAACGTAGTTCAAAAATTCCACTGATTAAAAAAAACAAAATCGGACTACGTAACGGGTGATTATCGTCTGTCAAAACAATATGGCTATTTGGATACGCTCGTGAAGACGAACTTCTAACTTTGACAATTGTACAGGACCGACAGTATCAGACCCGACAAGCCTAAACCCTATACATCATAACATCGAGTCAGTATCGTGATGAAGATTTCGAATGGAATCTACTAAATATATTATTAATTTTCTTTACATGGGAATAAGATTCTATATTGTTGTTATCGATACATAACCATCAAAGAATACAAAGGCTTAAAATAAATACCCTTTAATGCAAAAGTGGTGTAAGTCAATATTTGTCTATTTGGTTTAACACCTATATGGTTTAATCGTCAATAACCCTCGCACGCTCCTCAGAAATAGTCGCATAAAAGATCTTGGTATAATAATTCGTTCATTTTTGCTCTACAGTTTAAATCAACAAGTTATGTTTCATTTATAGCGTTACGAAAGAGATCAATTATTTTACAACATGTAAAAATAGTAAATGGGTGAATTTTCACCCTAAGGAATATTGAGGATTAAATTAAGTCATTTATAGCGTGATTTGCGTAAAAAAAGCAACATTCTATGATGTTATTGTGATTTATAGAATAGGTCCATTTTAACATAGAGTATCGAAATCGGCCTTATATTACTTAATTTCTGTCGAATTAATTCGAAGGACATTTACAAGAAGTACCTTTAAAAATACGTTTTCAAATATTAACAAAGAAAGTAGTGAATGGTCCTAACCATCATCAGTTATGTAGTTAGAAGAATGGTACCCCGTTCGAGGAATAATTCCGCATTATCCTGCTCCTTTGCGAATCTTTCGTCATTTTCCGTTAGCTTTTCCTTTGGATTAATTTTCACTTTATTCTTTAAGAAGTTTTCTTCTTCAAAACGTTTCATCATGTATATTGAATTGTTAAACCTCTTCTGTTCATTATTTTCACAATGCCTCTATAATACATTCCAATCTTGATATGCTGAATGGCAAGTTCACGCTCCTGCAATTGTTGTTTGCTTGATATATCTATTATATTTATGAAAATCGTCTCGCAACTGTAGACGACTACTCAACATGTATACTAGATTGAAGGAACAAATTCAACAAAAAATCGCATCAAACACAAATGACTAGAGTGCGGATTTTGTTCTTTTATGTCAAAAATGAGTAGCTGTTATTTAAAACGGTGAAAACAGAAAAATTTACACATGCTGATGTATTATTTTTATCCTATTAAACATGTTAACAAAGGAAATAAATTGTTAATTCACTCCAATTTGTTGCAAGTCGGATGGAAAATTTGTATTTTGCATAAATATTCGCAGTCTATAAATGACACATTCGTTCAAATAATCGTGGGAAATTAAAATGTACGATTTAAACTGCGAGGTTAATCTTCCTCATATTTGAGTTTTAGTTACTTTTTAGTAATATAAAATAATTTCTATTTTTTTTTATTTTTGTACGAATTATTAAAAACTGTTAAACTAGAGGTTGGCAATCCAATTTTTGTCAAAATCCTAAAGCAACGGGCTAATTTAACCAAAATATTCGTCGATGCATTATGCACGATTTTTACTGTGAGTCACTGTAAGTAACGTGGCTCTGGAATCGCTGGATTCGTGCCTGAGACGGCTGCGGATCGCTCCCACCAGTGGTCTGCATGCCACACCGCGGCCCATCGCGAGAATTGAACAGGGCCGCGTATTATACGCTTAGTGTAACCTGCCAAGGGAACGACGCACAGGACGCGACACGAACTGTTTTCAAACGATCCACATTGTACTTTTATCAACCAGAATCCTAATTCATAGAGTACGATCGATCGAGATTACCAAGAAAGGCACAGGGGGAAAGAGAGAGAGAGAGAGAGAGAGAGAGAGAGAGAGAGAGAGTGCGTGAAGTTAATCAAGTTTACCCAAAAACAATGCGATCGTTAGTCCAGGTTGCAGTCTGAACGCCGCTGAATTTTACCGCGTGAAATTTTCGAAGGTATACGGAACGCGATCTGTCGTGGGTAACACACACATAACGGATGATGCGCGAGTGAATGCGCGGCGGCATGTTCAATTTTTACGCCTCTGCCGGTTAGTATATCGTGGAATTTCACGGTCGGACGAGTCAACGGCCTTATCGCGGAGCATTTTAGGTCTCGATATCGAACTGTATTCGCTTTTCTCTCGATATCGCGCTCGCACGCGCGCGTGGACGTCGTTTCTTTGGAGTTCAGCGTGTGTGAATGGGATTGAAATATCCGATCGTTTACTGAGATAGCGAACGATAAGCGATTCGAGGAGAGAAAAAAATTTAATCGGGGCACGGGAAACAGGAAGGAAGAAGAAGAAGAGAAAGAGGAAAAGAAGAGGGCGCCAGTACATATATATCGGCGACTGTGACTGGACGGAAAGACGTGGGCGATTCCCAAGTACCGGCCTCTTGGTCCGTCGTGTCGTTAGGAGTGTGTCAGTGAGTGTGCGGAGGCGAACCCAACCTATTCGTCGAGTGCGTACTATCGATCAAGGAGGCATCGGTTTCAAAGAGGACTCTGGACTGTTCACATTTTCGGTATACGCTTGTTATGCATACGTGATCCTGGAATCTGTGGAAATACTAGCTGTGCGTTCGCAATCATTTTCCCGCTCACGTACACCACGAAACAACAGAGTTCTGACGTGCGTGAGTTCCAAAGGAAAGTGCTGAAATTTTCGTCGTGTCACAGGATCTAAGAGAACTCGAGATAATATATATTTAGCTACCGAAAATCGGAAGTGATCGTGCCGCGTGTTCGAAGTGATTCTATGCGTCAAGATGATGGAGACACAGAATTATTGGGAGGACAACTCCGCTCATTCGATGCAAGTGAAGTACGAGAGGTGAGTATTGATGTCTCCTCGAAGGATTATAATCATTATCATTAACCGCATCGAGTACAAAATGTGAGTGACATAAGTTGTTTTATAAAACCTACAAGACTGAATTTATTTCGATTTCTTAAAATTTTTACAACAATATGTGCTTGAATGAAGAAATTTATTAAACAATTTATACTTGAAGCACATTTGCAATTTCAATAATTACAAAATACAACATATGAAGCCAGTCATATGACCGATCGTGGTACGGTTAAATATTAAATAATATGTAGCTGTTCTTATCTATAAATGATTACATTAATTCATATTCCTCGGGTATGGAAATAAAAGGTTTACAGTAATATTCGATGCACGTGTCTGTAATCATTGTTCAGGATAATTGCACGTCAGGATGATCCTTAGCTGTAGGGATAAGACACATTTTTTTGAAATTTTTTTGGTGAAAAGATGACTTGGTGAAAAAATGATGTGTACAAAATTAGGAAGCAATCGGACAACGAGAACCCGCGCCGTATTTGCGTTAAAGTTTTAAAATTTGAATGACTTCCCTTAAAGTTATTGCTTTTCACTGATTTCGTCCAACTTTAAGGGCTTTTTTCACCGTTTCATCATGGTCGATGGCCGAAAAAAAATATGTGTCAAATATTTTTCCGAAAACTACATCTCACTAAAATTTCATCAAAATCAGTGTGACAAGTTTTTTGAAAGTAACACATAAATCTCATCATTATTCATCTAACACATTGTTTTTTACTCAAGAATGTTTAATGATATTTCCAAAATAAAGAAATACAGTTATATTTGAAATGACATGAAATCATTAAAATTTTAAAACTTGAACGCAAATGCGACACGTGTGCCCGTTGTATGATTGCTTCCTTTTAGCACACATCATTTTCTCACCAAGTCTTACAATTTGGGGGGGGGGGGGGGGTGTAAGACTAAAAAGAAGGACCACCCTATTGCGCGTGTAGCACGCAACACAAATTAACCCTCATACGATTTTTGGTAATTTCTGACTCATTGAAAATTTTTTTTCGTTGTGTAATTATAGTTCTTGGTAGGTATTTTACTTCAAATGTTAGGCCATTTTTCTTCTGAAGAATTAGCGATAAAATATGTTTCTCGAAACGCTTATCGTTTTCACAATACAAAAATTTATGTTAAAGGTCTTCATAGTAAAAAATGACCATTAAATAAAATTCAAATTATAATTATCTGATTGCACTATAATTAGGAATTTTGTCATTGAGGTATCTGTAAAAAAGTTGGCGATATGGAACCAGGAAGTGAAATTTATGGTAACGAAAGTGCGAATACCTCGGAAATTGAAATTAATGAGTCGGAGGCTGTCGATATTGATTCGACAGACAATTTTTGTTCCGATGAAGATATTACGTATTCTGATCAAGCTACATTTTTATCAAAAGATAAAACTATTCAATGGCATAATATTTAGACATATACATATATACAGGGTGTCCCACATAAATGGGAACACCTAAATATCTGTCGTATTTACAGTCCAATCAGAAAACTTCAGAGGATAAAGTGACACTATTGCAGGGGGCAAATATAATGGTAAAGAAAAAATTTTTTATATCGTGTTTTTTAATGAAATTTCAAGGTCACCGATATTTTTTTAATGGAATAGTATATTTTTTTTACGATAGCATGATAGACAATAAAAAACTGAATCTAGTGGATACCACCTTTTTGACCTTGAAATGACCTTGAGCAAGAATAATCATTTTGGAGCGGATAAAATGTGGAAGTTTAAAACTTACGTGTTTCAGCAAAGATTACGCGTTGTTTACGGCGAGTTGACCTTTACATATCATAATAAATGTTCGAAAAGTTGACCATCCTCATTTATGCAATATTGCAATCTTGCATTAAATTATCTATAGGCATTGTCGATTTCCTGAGACGTAATTGAAGCACATGCTGCAGTAATCCTTTGCCGCATATCCTCTGGCGTTGTGGGTTTATCTTTGTACACAATACATTTTATCTTGCTCCATAGATAAAAGTCCAATGGTGTCAGATCCGGAAAACGGGCTGGCCATGGAATTGTTCCTCGTCGCCTAATCCAGCATCCAGGATATTTCGTAGTTAGCACCGTTTTAGCAACTTTAGAATAATGCGCTGGAGAACCATCATGTTGAAACCACATGCGCTCCCGATCGAATAACGTAATTTCTTCTAAAAAGCCCGACAAATCCTGGCGTAAAAATGTAGCAAACTTTATCGATTCGTTCCTGTACAGTATAACGCATTGTTATCACTTTCACGTTTCGAATTCGAATAATGCAGGAGGAACAACGTACTTATTCTAACCGATTAACCTTCTGTTAACGACCTCAATGATACATACTCTAACATAAACATACGCTATTTACTATGAAAAATATTTCAAATATTTATTGTGGTTTGTAAAGATCAACCCGACGTAAACAACGCGTAAATTTTGCTGAAACACGTAAATTTTAAACTTCCACATTTTATCCGCTCCAACACGATTATTCTTGCTCAAGGTCATTTCAAGGTCAAAAAGGTGGTATCCACTAAATTCTGTTTTTTATTGTCTATCATGGTATCGTAAAAAAATATACTATTCCATGTAAAAAAAACATCGGTGACCTTGAAATTTCATTAAAAAACACGACATAAAAATTTTTTTTCTTTACCATTATATTTGCCCCTTGCAATAGTGTCACTTTGTCTTCTGAAGTTTTCTGATAGGACTGTAAATATGACAGATATTTAGGTGTTCCCATTTATGTGGGACACCCTGTATATTTACACACCCATGAGGAACATCGAGTATGAAGTAAAGTACAATTTTTTTTGCGCCCTGAAGGTGTTCTCTTTTCATCAAGTAGTCAAAAGTAACCATGAATACCATTAGCTATGAATACCATTAGATTTATTAACGTTCCTAGTTTAAATCCGTGATTTGCTGCCCTAAAGCAGTGGAAGGTACACTGACACGTAGTTACTTTTGACCCAAATTAGAATTTTTATGGTACACGTTTTGAGTGTGTTAGCAAAATCTAAATAAGGTATGAGTTTTTTTCATTTGAATACACTGCGTATATAAGATATTATGCTTGTATATCAGACACTTTATACGCTTTGTGTTACATTTATGAAACACGTGCCAATAGTGGGTTACTATGTATCACAATATTGTAAAGGGTTGCATACAAGGTGTCACAGATTGAATGAAACGTTCGGCTAAAAGATTATATTTCTATTATAAAAATATATATAATATTAGTCTCGTTTTTTAGAATTCATCGAGTACACACATGTTAGGCTTTTAAAGTAAAATCAGCAAGCCACGAACCACAAACAATGAGATTTCAAACCTGATTTTCTCGAAAACAAGGCCGTGAACGAGGACTTTTCGGTTAATTAAGTCGTTTGATGCAAAAGTGGTGTAATCCAATATTTTTCGTTTGGCGTAACACCGCAGCTCGAGAATGTAATCGTAATAAAAAAAGTTAATTATTATAATATAATTTTAGCGTGGCTTGCATAAGCCAAGTTATTGTTGCGTTTTATAAGACATTTACTTAATTTCCCATTATCCAATGATTAACTGCTTTGACGTATCACCACTTTTGACCATTTTTGTATTAAATGGCTCAATTGTTTCACTTGTAATCAGACAACGGATTTGATGCATTTATGAGATAAATGAGTAGGTGGTGTAATGTAAAACAGTAAAACCATTAAAAGAATTTAAAAGTACTATTATATTATTTTCAACCTATCAAACATAGTAAGGAAGAAAATAAATTTCTATTTCACTCCAGTCTGTTGCAATTTAGAGTAGAAAATTTTTATTTTACATAAAGATCTACTGTCCACTTATAAGTCATTTCATGTTTGCTTTATAAAAATCAGAAATGAATACGAAGTAATATAATAAAAGTTAGTCTTACATATTTATGGTCGGTATGGTACGCAAATGCTAACGTGACTAGCGTGTTGGACCACGTGCGAGCGATCGATCAGTGGATTGAATGCGCTTCTAAGGATATTTGTGTTGAAAAGCGGAATCGTGCATCGAGCGGGTAAGCAATTGTCGCGCAAACGTAATTTCATTACCCATATTACGTTAATTTATCGCACGTGGAGAACTCGCGCAATAAAATTGAGATTAACGTCACAAAGTAAGCCGCAGTCATTAGAATAATCGAGTTACTATCCCCGAGTGTGATTGGCCCGAATATTACTAGTTTTTTTTTAAGGAAGCGCGCTGACACGAGCCTATCGCATTCATACTCGTGGCATCTATTATCGGAGGAGGTGACGCTTTACACTACTGATACCCATTTCACGTTGTATATCTAAAATACACGTTTATACGTGTAGTTAATATATCAGTGTACGTTTTAATACACGGGTATACATGTATCATGGTACACAGCTCGTAATATACGTGTGCTCGAGTATTAAAAGTCACCAGTACACGTGTAGCGAAATAAAAGCTCTATATTTTTATATATTTATACACGGAGATTTAGTTCAAAATAAGATAATAAATATTTTAAGATACTGATACACGCGAAGGCATATACAGTGGCCCACAAAAGTGTTCGTACGCCCTTTAAATCAGAATAACTTTCTTAAAATTTCACCAAACCACTTGACTTTTCTTGTGCACTTAGAAGCATTGATTTACTTTTAAAATGTGCAAAAAGGATTTTGAAGAAATTGCAATTAGTAAGAATTACATGAAATAATAAAAATGGCACTTTTTAAAACTTTATTATTCCAGTCCGTAATGAAAATTCAAAATGTACGGTTTGTAGATCTATGTTATTTACACAGATGCTGAAAATTTCATCGAGATCAATTAACAAACAGATAAGCTACAAGCGGTTGAAAGTGGTGAAAATCGCAGTTTTTCACGACTTTTGGTTAGTTTCTGCTTAAAATCCATAATTTCTTAGATCTTTCGATAAGCGTCGTTTTTTTCTGCCTCAATCGATTTCGATGAAATTTTCAGCATATGTGTAACTAACATAGATCTACAAAAGGCATATTTTGAATTTTCATATTGGGCTAAAACAAAGAAGTTTTTAAAAGTGCCATTTTTATTTCTTCATGTAATTCCTACTAATTGCAATTTTTTCAAAATCTTTCTTACACGTGATTTACTAAATCAATGTTTCTAATTGCTTAAAAAATAGTCAAGTGGTTTGGTCAAATTTGAAGAAAGTTATTCTGATTTGAAGGGCGTACGTACACTTTTGTGGGCCACTGTATATCGCTACACGTGTACCCGTGCTTTCCAATACATGTATGTACGGTGGCTCACAAAAGTATTCTCTCGCCCTTTAAATCAGAATAACTTTCTTAAAATTTGACCAAACCACTTAACTTTTCTTTGAGCAATTAGAGGCATTGATTTAGTAAATCACGTGCAAAAAAGATTTTGAAAAAATTGCAATTAGTAGAAATTACATGAAGAGATAAAAATTACACTTTTTAAAACTTCTTAATTTTAGCCCATAATGAAAATTTAAAATATGCCTTTTGAAATCGGTTGACGCAGAAAAAAACGACGCGCATCGAAAGATGCGCAACTATGGATTTTAAGCAGAAACTGACCAAAATTCATGAAAAACATATAAATTATTTATATATATACATTTAAAATATATTAATTTATTATAATAGTAATAATAAAGACTGCGATTTTTATCAGTTCGAACTGCTTGTAGCTCGTGTGTACATTAATCGATTTCGATGAAATTTTCAGCATATGTGTACATAAACATAGATCTACAAAACGCATATTTTGAATTTTCATTACGGGCTGAAATAATAAAGTTTTAAAAAGTGCAATTTTTATTTTTCATGTAATTCCTACTAATTGCAATTTCTTCAAAATCTTTTTTACACGTGATTTACTAAATCAATGTTTCTAATTGCTCAAAAAGTCAAGTGGTTTGGTCAAATATTAAGAAATTTATTCTGATTTAAAGGGCGATCGAATACTTTTGTGAGTCACTGTATATATACACGTGTAGCGAAATACATGCTTTCGCATGTACCAGTATCTTGAAATGTATCTTAAAATCTGTTATCTTATTTTTGAACTAAATGTCCGTGTATAAAGTGTAATAATTTATTAAAAATAACTTTGTATATACTAAAAATGTATCAAAAAGTACAAGGGTATGTCAGCTACATGTGTATCTCTAATACACGTTCAAAACTAGGACTTCTACGTTACACGTATTCAAGATGCCCGTTCAGAAGCTCGCAACCAGTGACATTCACGGGCCTGTCGGCGACACGATCGGTCATAAACACTTGCGAGAGATCGAGAATAGACTGGAAACACGGTTGCGTTACAGGGCGATTCCAGAAACTGGGTCGGACCGTTTCTGCAAAAGCTATGGCTCACTTGAAGCGGAATAAATTAATGATATCGTATCTTTCATTAGCATCGAATCCATCGGCGATTAATGTATACCCGGTTTTCTGGAACGGTGGTAATAACATGTGTCCTTAATATCGTTACGCCATTACCACTTCGTCTATAAGACTAACGAGGATAATATTGTAATATTATATAAACACCTTATAGAAGTATAAGATAGTGTACTTATAAAATTGGGTTATAAGATACAAACAATTGTAACAAACGCGTAAAACCTTACAAACGCTTGATTTTTTAATATAAACATCTAGACACTTTTCTATCCAGAAATAAAAGAAAATTGTGCATCAATTTTTTTGAAAATCGGATTTCAAAGTTCGTCGAGCAGACGTGCATTTTAGACTTACAAGAAGGGGAAACGGCAAGTTGTGTAAAGACACGTCAGCCGATTCCTATTCAATATCACTTGCGTTAGAGAAATTTTGAAACTCGTTTCTCAAAAACTAAGGATGGACAAATTTTATCCGATAAACGATTTAGTTTATGTTTTAGATTAAGGAATTGGGAGAACTCTTGGAAATGTGTGCTCTTCTATTTCTTACTCTCTATGTTTAACCCTTTGAGGTACTTGCATACAGTACTTCTTTGTGTTTAGTAGATTTCTTAGAATAAAAAAGAATATTTATATTTATTGTATGGCTATATTTACTGTAATAGTTGAATTTTTATTACAGAAGAAGAAAATTTCATTCGCCCTAAAAGAAAGATGCAACATTCGTATGTAGTAGATTTTGTTTGAAGTGTTCATCACAAGTTTGACTCATTATTATACAGCAAAGGATTAAGAGTAATCTTCCAACTAAAGATTGGGTCTTATACCCAGGACCCGCTATAGGGGCGGGCAACTCGGACATTTGTCCGGAGCGCCAAAATTTAGGGGCGCCATTTTGGCTTTATTTAAAAAATATATATATATATATATATATATATATATATATATATATATATTGTCAAGGGGCGGCAATTTGTCTTTCTGTCCAGGGCGACGTAACCACTAGAGCGGGCAATGTTTATACTCCGTTATAAGTTCTCCTATGGGATGTCGGTAAACTCCACGTTGGGAAATGCTCTGAAGGTTTAAGTTTTATGTTCAATAATTTTATGTCGCTTCATTAGACCTATTTTAAAACAGTACAATCTTATACAATTTCATACAAAATTGACATCGTTCGTTTATAGTTGTTCAAACCAGAAATTATGAAAAAGATATACAGTGGTCCACGAAAGTATTCGAGCGCCCTTTAAACCAGAATAATTTTTTTAAAATTGAACCAAACGACGACTTTTTTGAGCAATTGGAAGCATTGAATTACTAAATGACATGCAAAGAAGGTTTTGATAAAACTGCAATTGGTAGGTGTTTCCTTAAAAAAGTAAAGAAGGCACTTTTTAGAACTTTTTGATTCGTGTCTGTAATAAAAATTTAGAATGTGCGTCTTGTACATCTATGTTAGTTATACATGAAAGATGTAAGAATATGTGGATTTTCAGCAGAAACTGACCAAAAGTCGTGGAAAACTGTGATTTTCCCCACATTCAACTGCTTGTAGCTTATGTGTACGTTATTCGATTTCCATGAAATTTTCAGCATGTGTATAACATAGGTCTGCAAGACGCATATCTTAAATTTTCATTACGGGCTCAAATAAAAAAGAAAAGAAAAGAAGAAAAATCTTTTCAGAAGTGTCTTTGTTGTTTTCATGTAACTCCTACCAATTGCAATATTATCAAAATCTTTTTTGCACGTCATTTAGTAAATCAATGCTTTTAATTGACCAAAAAAAGTTAAGTCGTTTGATTAATTTTTGAAAAAGTTATTCTGATTTAAAGGGCGGTCGAATATTTTCGTGGGCAAGTGTAACACGAAGGAATCGTGATTAATCGTAAGAAAGAAAACCGGGCTCATAGATGTACAATGTATTATACTAGACTGCATGGTAGTTGTAAAATAGGCAAAGATTATACACTATTTAACACGATAAGAGAAAACTAATCCCGCGGCAAATGGAATGAGCTACATCAAAGTAGAACAGCACGAGCACCAAGGAACCTACATCGTAAATATTACAGTGCAGTTCATAGGGATGAACAAATAATCGAGGAATACACATATCGATGACTATAAAATGTATAACACTTTCTTGAAACGAGAGATTTCAATGGTACCTGAGAGCTATTGGGAACATTTAAAAACGCCATAGCCGAATGCGACTAATGTTGAAAATGCAGATAGTGTAAAACAATAGAGCACATAACATCGGGATATAAAATGCTTACAAGGACATCTGAACAGACACTGTAGTAGCTAAAATTATAGACCAATAAGTAGCTCATAGATATATTACGAAGAGCACGCTGGAGGAATGCGCGCTGCTCTTGAGATTTGATCATATACACGAAGAAACTCAGAACATACACATTATGCAACATGAACCACGTACAACAGGGATGGGCATTTTTGTCTCAATTGAGACAAAACCGTCCCCACCATAGCGCCCACTGCCCCCTACCAGAATCCGTCGGTGCCATAAAGGAAAGAAGTGCTTCGCTCGTCGAGAACAGTGCGCAGGCCTCGCGCATAAAAGAGAGGTTGGTAGGGGAAGCAGGCGTTTGAGGAGCCCCTACCGTGCCCATCCCTGACGTACAACATTGTTGCATAGAATGGCAGAAGTAACACATTGAATGTACATAGTAAACACGAACGTCATCGTCATACAACATTACGGGGAGAAGATCTGCATCATCGCCAAACATGGAATTAGCACAAACCCGGAATTAGAAGCCATGCGTAGTACCAATTATAATGTCAATCACCGAAGCAACGCCATGTTTATCTATGTATCACGGACCTTATGAAACTCTAATCGAACCGATACACACGCCGCGCCGGGCCACCAGAGAAACTAATAAAACTGAAAAGCATGATTTCGAACTTCGTTAGTGATTCACAAATTGGATTGTTCGGAAAGTAATTTCATTTTTCCTGTAGAGATGGCATCGCTTTCATTTAGTATTACTTAACCTAATTCTAAGTCGCAAAATCTACTGTCCGACTTAAAATCTTCTCTAGGTGAATGTGCTTCCGAGATTTTAAGGTGACGTCTGTTCTTTTTATACGCAACTGTATGCTTTTATTTAGATATGCGTGTAGCCTATCCCGAGACGAGTTCAATGACTTTTGGCTTCTAAGGTGATTCAAGGTGAATCAAGGTCATTCAGTGCCGTTCAAAATTTCGTTTTGCTAGACGGATGTATGTTCACCGAGAGAAGATTTGTGACCACCATAAGATGTCTCTCGAAACATAGTAAGTTTTATTTGAAATATACAGGTTGGTCCAGTACATATTAGCATTACATTACAAAATGTGAAAATACTTTATTAACCAAAGCTTTTCAATATAAAGAGGACTACAATATGGAAATAACAGTCTTTTTCCTAAGTAACAGAGTTTCGGAGATTTCAAGGTCACCTTCATTTTTTTTCTTAAGTAGAGACATATTTTTCTATACGATTGATCTATTTATGTCGAAAAACTAATAATTTTGAAGACATTTAAACTTTACTTTTGTTGAATTCTGTATATCTTATTTGCAATATTTTCGTGTTTCTCTACTGATAATAATTTTCAATACGAATACAAATGTCATCACAAGGTCAGTTACGACTTTACTTATGTACGAGCGAATCGCATAGAAGGTTTAATTTGTACTTTGTGAGATCCACTTAATTTTATCCCTGACTGTAAATACGACAAACATGTTACGCAAAATTCTCAATTTTGTCCTTAATACTGTCCGGTATTAAATGCTGTCCGGCGTTAGGGGAACTTTCCTTACAATTTGCAGTGTATTAATCAGATCTGAAGAATTCAGACCGGATTTGTTGAATCAACCTGTATACGAAGCACCGAGCGGTCACAGCAACCGGGCAATTTCTTCGGACCATGCTATAGGACGCGGCTTCGCGTCTTGGCCGCTTGAACCGTCGCGTCGTCGTATCGGCCATTGACACTGTAGATCGATCCGTACGGATTTATTTGAGCACCTTCTGCATACTGTGTGAACGTGTACTCGTCCCCGCACGCATACACGGCGTCTCGACGGCGATTTAACTTGGAAATCGAACGACACATTTTTTCTTTTCGGTTCGTCTCTGCGGAGATGCTGCAGAACCGACTCTTTCGGCCTGGATCGAAGCTACCAAGGTACGGTCACTGACACGAATAGGGGCGAGTTGCTATATGAAAGGGACAGGTTTTCGTTACAGCAAATTTTATTGCCGAAATTCAGTTTGATTATTCATTCCTATTATTATCATTTCAGGAACATTCATGATTAACACCAAACCTACCATGTTCAAATCACCAGATTTTTATTTCACAATTATTGAAATTATAAAAACGCTTTCATAGGAAATGACTGAATTGACTACACTATCTACGCACATATTATGATCTGACAACCATACAAAAACAGTACAAACATATCATAGTGTACTCTAATATATTCCACTATAATCGAGTATATTCTAGTATATTCTGATATATTCTAGTATATTCCAGTATGTTCTAGTATATTCTAGTATATTCCAGTATATTCCAGTATATTCTAGTATATTCCAGTATATTCTAGTATATTCTGGAATATTCTGGAATATTCTAGAATATTCTAGTATATTCTGGAATATTCTAGTATATTCTGGAATATTCTAGTATATTCTAGTACATTCCAGTATATTCTAGTATATTCTAGTATATTCTAGTATATTCTAGTATATTCTGGAATATTCTGGAATATTCTAGAATATTCTAGTATATTCTGGAATATTCTAGTATATTCTGGAATATTCTAGTATATTCTAGTACATTCTAGTACATTCTAGTGTATTCTAGTATATTCTAGTATATTCTAGTATATTCTAGTATATTCTAGTAAATTCTAGTATATTCTAGTATATTCTAGTGTATTCTAGTATATTCTAGTATATTCTAGTGTATTCTGGAATATTCTAGTATATTCTTGAATATTCTGGAATATTATAGAATATTCTAGTATATTCTAGTATATTCTAGTGTATTCTAGTATATTCTAGTATATTCTAGTATATTCTAGTATATTCTAGTATATTCTAGTATATTCTAGTATATTCTAGTATATTCTAGTATATTCTGGTATGGCTTTTTGGGATGTAAACAGATAGTCTTGAAGTACAAGTGTTTTTTTTTTTTAGTTAAATTCTTCTTATTCTTTATTGTATAACATACTAGACTTCTTAACAGCTTCAGTAGTGTAGGGAATTATTGGTGTGCAGTGGTACGTCTATAACAGTGATCGAACCACAAAAAGAAATTTCCTGAAAGTTAGATACTTTACGTTGGGATTTAACATATTATGAAAGAAAAATATGAAAAGTTGTTTGAAATATGAAAAGTTTACTTTTTTCGGCTGCGTAATTAAATTTATATTGTTTAAGATAATATTATAAATAAAACATCAAGTATAAGTTTTCGCGTCAACCCATAAAAAAATATGTAGAGAAATGAATGAGCTTCATCCAATGTTGATTACTTCACCGGTTTTTTTAGTTATCGTGCACGCCATTTTAAAAAGCATAGTTTCAAGAAATATGCGTAAGTACATATTATAATATACAGTAAAGGATAAGAAGAATTGAACTAAAAAAGTAACACTTGTGCTTTAAGACTATCTATTAACATTACGAAACGGCCTAGTCCCATATATATATCCATAGTCATTTTAAAAAAATTCTTAAAAATAACTTATGAAAATTGCCGTTATACGAGAAGTCCCCCTTAAGTTTACACGAATGATAAGTTTCAAAATGAATGGTATCTTTGGCCAAATTGAATTTTACTTACAAGGAGATGACGTGGGCATGGGGTCTCAGATTTTCTCGAAACTTTGCATGTTGGTAGATTTCGGTCTCCTGTTTATGAAAATGTATAGCATTATAGGCGTCGATACTCAACAACTTTCGAGATACATTAAGATTGATGATGTTAGTTTCTTTCATATTATGTTCCTTTTCACTAAAATTTTTACATTTTGTTTCCTATAAATATTATGAGTGTATTTTTCATGTGCAAAATACAATTAATTAAAATAGATAAACTGAACAAAAAAAGAGAAAAAAATAGAAAAAAGGAAAAAGGGATTTGAACATTGGCCTTCCCGGTAATGAATCCGAAAATAAAGAAAGTGCCGTTGGCACTTGACAAAAACTTCAACCAAAACTGTACTTAATGCCTTAACGGGTATCATGAAATTTAAATTGTAAATATCTCAAAAATTATTGTGCATCGACGCCTACAATGCTATATTTTCATAAACAGGAACGAAATCTACCAGTATGCAAAGTTTCGACAAAATCTAAGACACGATGACCGCGTCTTCTCCTTGTTAGTTCGTGTGTCAAGGGATTGAAAATCTTAATTCCTAAATGCTAAATTTTAATTGAAGGCCAAAGAAGTACACATTCCAATAAATAGACATATATTTTCAGTAATTATTATAATATTATTAGAACGGCACGCTCAACAAAAACATTGTCCCTTTCGTAGCACATGTCCCCTAAGTGAATCGATGAATCGGACACCATGTCCGTGAAATACTATGAAATCATCGCTTTAAATCTGGTGAAATAATGGTGAGGTGATATTGAAGGCTCGTTGCTTCGCAGCCTTCCGATTTTAGATAATGACGCGTTTCTATAAATACGTGAAACCACGCGACATTGCCCGAGGACTCGGTTTGATTAATCGGCCATCCGACACGCCGCGCCGTGCGCGGGTAATTCCCCCCCGTTGTTATCGCGTCCGATGCAGATAAGACAATGGTCATGATAAGCTTTGGACACCACGCGTGAGCATTACGTCGGACCACGCAATTCGGCAGAAACGACTGGCTTTAACAGAATCCAACCGGAATTTTTTCGGAAAGATTGCGAGAGGGCCGAGGATCGCTGGGTTTTATTATTAACGTAGGTTAATTTATTATTAACATAGTGCTCAGTTCTACGAGACGGGGGGGATCAGATTCAAGGATTTACGGCTTCTCGGATGTTCAAGTAGCATATTTAATCATTTTAATTATTATTACAACGGCTGATAGTGCCGTACATTCGAGAAAGAAGTGGCAGTGTCTGTAGATGAAAATCGAAAGTAGAGACAAAATTTTTTATACGGGAAGAAAATCTAGTGAAAAAATTTAATACTGTTGACGTTTTAGCTAAATACCCAGCCGTTATTGTACTTAAACTTTTTGTATACTTTATACTTTGTTATTCTCCTATCTTTCCATAAAATATCATTAACTCTTACAACATATTTGCCTAATACATATATATGTTACGGTAAATGTGATTAATCCGGTGATTATATCTATCTCGCATTTGGTCACTTTGCCCTACTTGTCCCAAGCAAAGAGTATAGCCGGATAAGGTGATCAAATGTGCTCCCAAACCAAATTGATCTTTGTCCATAACATTTGATAGCACTTTATAAGTGAACTTTACGATGCACTCTGTAAAAAAAATCTCAAAAATTAAGAGCTTTGGTTTCGACAATATCTCGGTATTAAATTTTTATAAAACTGGTATCTCTAATACTTCTATGAGAAATATGCATTTTGTCGTATTTTTGGAGATCCTTGCGAGAAAATTCAGGTATCATAATAAAGCACAACTACCATAATAATATAAATGTGGTCATTTGATAACTGCAATATAAAATCAGCACTATTAAGTTCCTGGAAATTTTTGAAAATCGATTTTGCAGTTAAAAATTCGGAAAAAATTCACAGCCGTGTGCGTTGTTAGATAGAATTTTCATGAGTTTTTTTGTAATTTTTTGTTAAGCTGAACAGGAGAAATAGAGGTCCTACTAGTACTGGCCCTACAAGTACCCTCATGGTGGGGGTACCGACATTAAACTTGCCACACAAGGTTATCTTTGGGAGCATTACCGAATGGTATGAAGGAAAATTAATTGGTTTGGAAGCACATTTGATTCAGAGCTGTTTAAAATTTCTGAAAAGAAAATACTACTTTTTATAGTCGTTGTTCCACAATTGAAATAAAAAGAATATGTTTTAGTTTTCACTAAAATTGCAATGTAAACAGCAAATTGTAGCTACTTTTTACGCATTACGAGTATATTCGTCATAAAAAAAAACTGGTTAATAGCGTTATCTGTTTGATTGCGTCGATGGCAAAATAAAGAATGTCGAAGGTCCAAAGAATAAATTTGGTGTAGAGTAAAAGTCACGTCACCAAGGAAGGATTAAAAATGATAACGCTGTGGAGTAGTCGCAAGAGCATTGCAAAAAGTGATTGACTCAGGTTTGGCAGGCTCGGGGAACCGATCAAACAAATGCACCTGTAACCTCGCAGAATAGCGTTGCTCGTATGGAGGTCGGCGCGTCGGAGAAGGGAATTTCATCGAACGGCAATAACTTATGAGTCCATGAGGTGTAGGGAGGCATCAATCCAGCCGACAATGACCGCCGTTCCATTGAACGCAATTATTAACGTCTCTCACGTCCGCTGGGTATCGATGCGTAAACAGACCCGATCCCGCGTTTCTGTTTCTCCATCTTGACACAGATATTTCACCGGTTTGCGTTGCCGCTTATCGTGAATCAAACCGAAGGTCCTTCGACACACTTGCCGAGCATTTCAGTCGTTCCGTCAGCCATCGACGAGATCTCCTGTTCCCCATCAATCCTCCTTTCCTCCTCGAATGCCGTGGATTGCGATCGTAAATTAAACGCGAGGCATGTTAGTCAAATTCGAATCGTTTCCAACCTGGTCTTATCGGTCCGATCTATCGGGGCTATCAATCGCTACGATAAAAGATATTGTCCCCTTTGTATTTGCTATTTGAAAACACAAACTCCGGGCAATCCAGAATTATTATAGGATTTTTATTCAATACATATCTGTCTCCTCTCTTCGTCGCTCAATAGCTGAGATGCACGCTAATGTAATTGCTAGACTGCGGATTTTATGCTTTCATGACAAAAATGAAGTTAAATGTAAAACTAAAAAAAATTAGAAGAATTGAATGGATAAATGGATATCGTTACATGGACCGGTTATTTTGATAGTCCATTTCTTCTTCTTTCGAGATATTTAAAGGCTTGCATTTTATTAGATTCAAAAATATAAATATAGTGTACTAAGTTTGGCAATGTTTCTATGAATTCAGAAATATTTAAATTGATTACATAAATGATTTTTACGTGAATTTAACTGAAATAATATATTGTTTCTGAATCGTCAATGGGCTTACACCACTTTCATAACCGACCGTCAGGTAATTCGATTTACTAACGAATTTGAAATTGATCAAAACATATGGATATCTTAAAATACTAAGTATGAATTGTTTATAGGTAAAAAGTTCACTGTAAATTATTTGTTTATTTTGTGATTTCTCAATTTTTTCCAAAAATAGACTTACACCGCTTTTAAAATAAACAGACCGTATTATTTTTGACTTTTTGAGATGATTAAAAGAGAAAATACATTTTTACGTAACTTCAACTTATTGTAATCGATTTGGACAATTTTTATTTCGCATCGCTGTGTAGTAATCGCTATTAGAAGACACGAAATTCGGCAAGTGCAAATTATTTATAGGTTTTTTAATTAATATCTCGGTATTGTTTCTTTCAGGTTTCCTTAAATCGCTTTTGGAGATTCTTTAATTGTCGTATATTATTCGCTCCTACGCAATCGGTGTTCTATCAGTTTCTAACAGTCAGTTGGAAAATTATATTGGAATTGAAGTGTTACAGTTTATTAGCGACAATTGAAAATCACCTCATTCTCAACATTCTGAACTTATTCTTATCGGTTCGATGTGTCAGGGTTAAGATATCGCCACGAGAAAAAAATGTTGTTCTTTTGTAATTGACTTTTGAAGATACTAACCCTGGCAAGTGCGAATTATTGTCATCGTCACTCAATAGCTGCAATGAACCCTGTTGTAATTGCTACTAAGACACCAAATTTGGTAAGTGAAAATTATTATAGGGTTTTATAATCCTAATAAACCCAATAGCTGCAATGAACACTTTTATAATTGCTACACAGCGGATTTTATGCATTTATGACAAAAATGAATAAATCAAACGCAAAACTAGAAAGAAATTGGAAGAATTTAAGGGCATTACTACATTAACTTTGACTTTTTAAGACGACTAAAAGAAACAGTAGATTTTTATTTAATTTCAGTTTTTTGTAATTGATTTGGACAATTTTTATTTTGCATCCACAGTCTAGTAATTACTACAGCATTTCATCGATGATCGTCGCCACCAAGGGTCCGGCCGGCGACGTTTAATGTTCAGATATTACTATTCTTTGACTTGTACCGAACGTAGAAAAGGACAGCGAAGCTCGAGAGGCTTCGGTCGCCGAGAAGCGTAACATAATACGGGTCGAGTATGTCGGTGTAAAAACAACAATTAACCCAGTGACAAAACTTCATTTTTTATTATTTTTTAACGGAACTTTCACCAACATATTCGTGGCATTTTTCCATTACACAAGTAAATATTATCAAAATTATATCATATTTGGTATCATTTTCATTAGAAAAATGCCACGATATCTTGATTTTCTCTCCCTCGTTCAATAGTTGCGATGAACGAGTAGTTCATTGTGCAAGTTCAGTCTTCTTAAATTGCTTTTGCAGATTCTTTAATTGTTCCGTATTATTTGTTCCTATGCAATTGGTGCTATATCATTTTCTTACAGTCAGTTAGGAGAATGTATTGAAGTGTTGCAGTGTATTTAGCAACAATTGAAATATTTAACAGGTTAATCGCTAGGGAACCGACTGCATAAAGAAATGAATTCATCGATTCTGCAGTTTTTTATAATTAGACTGCGGATTTTATGCATTTATGGTCAAACTCGGTGGGTGCAATTTAAAAGAGCAGTAAAAGTAAAATGATTTAATAATATCGATGAATGTTGTTCTGGCTTATTAAAATTACTACAAAAAGAATGGAATTTCTATTTGGCCTATGTTTTTTACAATTGCGATCGAAAATTTTGATTTTGCATAAACATCCGCAGTCTATTTATAACACTTTGTTCGTTTGTGTATATGTATAGTTAGCACCACTGTCTTTTTCTTGGTGTATACGACGTTTTATTTTTATATTCCGAAATGGTCTTCTCGTTTTATTACATATTAACTAGAAGCAAGAAGTATATATTTAATATATAATTAATAAGTTGACTGCCGTGGGGGTCACCGGCACTCGGTGAACGGCGAGGCGACCAATAGTAAAAATACATAATTAGAATAAATATCGATACTGATCAATTTTTATATATAATGATTGAAGATAATGGTTTGAAGAAATGAATGCGATATGGAACATATAAAAACAATTTTATTAACATATGCATATGCAAAAATATACATATTATCTGTGCATATTCCGGTCAATCGACATAATGTCACCACTTTTCTAGTAGAATTCTTTGCACTTATTCTCCCTAGCTTCTTTGAATTTTTTTTGCAGCACACTTTGCAAAATCGTCTTACATTTCGTGCTTTTCCGTGTATTTTTTTTAATTCGTGACGAGGTTTTTTTCTGTAAGCAGTTTGTTGTGTCGTGTCAGTGCTCAAACAATATTTAGTGAGCCGCTGAGAAACACGCCTCAAAGAGAGGTAAATAAGTAACAGATAATTGGATTTTGGATAACTTTTAATATAACTGAATGTATTGGACTGTATAATAGAGATGTATCTATGGATTCTACTTCGCAACTGTCTTACAACTAACGCACGAGAAGTAAAGAAGGCTCATGGGGGTGAGAAACTCCCTCCACAAAATGTAACATAGTGGAGGGCCCAGCCAATGATATTATTATTTGGGAGGCTACAAGTGATCTCCCAAAAGAAGGGCAACGCCCATAGACAAAAATACGTTACGACGAGTGTCGCCAAACAGACAACCGCGCTTTCCCGTGATTTCACCGGAAATCATATTTTAGGCTTTGGGCCACAGGCCCCCCTTGGCGCTAAGCGTGGGCCCACGCTACGTCAAATGCCATTGAGAGCGGTACGGCTGGGCTGACTTTCCCATGGTCAACTGATAGTTTCCAGACGTACCCGGGTCATAAAACAATAAATTCTTTCAAGAGTTAGAGGAACCTTTCGACAATGGCACTTGTACAAAATCGGCCGTAGCGTCGACCCAAACCGAAATATGAGCCGGCGATAATATGCACGTCTAAACAGAGTTCCTTGAAGAAATGCAAACTTAAACGGAGTAGCTGCTTAGCAACTCGAGCACAATTTGAAACAAGTGATAATCGCAAAAATGGCCTACGGCGCCTTGGGGTCACTGGTGACCTCCACCACCAAAAATGCATTAAACATGATCAGACAACTCAACTTATCTGCTGTAAAAAATATTCCACATAATATGCATCGCATAATAAAAAATTCATGTTGGCCCCATGGGCAAACCACGTAAAATGCGCGCGGCAGTCAACGTGTTAAAAAATAACAGTATTTATCTAATTTTGTCTTACAAACATATAACTTTTATAGTTTGTTGTATATGTAACACTTAATTTTCAAATTACATCAAAGAAGAAAAGTGGCTCGGATGCAATGAATGATGATTACGTGAGCTGTGCATGTATACCGCAAATAAACAAATTTTTAGGTGATTTCTGCATCAATTTATAATTTTATTACCATAGTTATATAATATACAATAGTATAGTATATATTTCATTGATGAACATGTAGTGTATTCAATGAATTATTAAAATTGGACCGAACTTCTTGATTTTCTTTCAGCAATTAGAAGAATTATTTTACTAAACGATGTGCAAAAAAGATATTGATAAAATTGCAATTGATAAGAGTGACGTAAAAAGTAAAAAAGACACTTTTAAAATTTTTTTTTATTTGAGCTCGTAATGAAAATTTAAAATATGCGTTTGTAGATCTATGATAGTTATACACATGCTGAAAATTTCATCGAAACGGATTAACGTATCATTCACGACAGCCAAAGTGGTATTCGGAAGGAATGCGAAAGGAATTCGCAAAGAAAGCGTCTGATTGGTCAGGCGCTCACAGTTGGGTCACAGGAACTCCAGAAAAATTTTTGCATTACTTGATTCCTCGTTGAACAAAAAAGTGCTGGGATACTATGTCAGAAAAATTAATATTTCGTGAGATATTCCACATGTTATTCAAGATCTATTGACACTGAACCTACTGAGCATTAAAATTGGTTAGTGTGTATTGTTTTATAAAAATAACAAGATTGAATTTATTTAGACTTTCTGTGATTTTGATTATAACATATGCTTTAGTAAGGAAATTTATTGAATGAATTCCCACGAGGTCGTCTTTATAACTTCAATAATTTGAAAATCAAAAATTTGAAACGGGTCAGTTGACCGGCTGTGGTAGATTTAGTGTTATCTAATTAAAATATCATATTGCGTCGTAACATAGCAGCAAATTTTGTTTAAGAATTGAAAAATAAATTCTATCGAGGGTGAAGCGATCAATGTAAAACAGCGTTTTAATTATAAAAAAGTCTCCCAAAAAGTATGTTCATATTAAAGGAACAATGTTCTTAAGAACTATCGTCGCCAGCCTCGTGATTGCAAAACACATTCACCTGCCCAAATTGAAGACTAGAAGGGAGTGATAAGATATAACGTCAGCTGTGCGGTATTATTCTTATATGTAAACACTCGACTGTGAGGATTACCAGAGGAAATTTGTGGACAACAATTAGGCAGTCTACCTTTCGCGAAATCACGAGCGAACGATAAGCCACTTCCTCGTCGACACAAATTTATTTTGTTGCGACTCGTCCATTCGATGAAAAATTTTCCGCTTGCGGTTCTCAGATGCGTTTAAAAAATGCTCTGCGGCGACTAATATGAAACTATGTAAACACTGAAGCAACAACGAGCAACTCTTTATCAGGTTATTGCATATGAAATGTCCCCGATGTTTATGAAGTGTTTCGATCAAGAAATACTATTATAACCTGTAGGTTTATTATACATACGGTTACTCATATACATATTCGAACACTTAAAAAGACGATAACTGTTTTAATAACGGACCCTACGACTTGGATTTTTTGAGAAATTAGAACAATTAGTTTACTACATGACCGGAAAGAAGAAATTTTGAAAACATAGCAATTGGTTGGAATTGCAGAGAAAATACTAAAAGTTGTATTTTATGACTTTTTCATGTGGGTCTATTTTGAAAATTTAAAACAGTATTTCATCGTTAATTGTCGTGAACTTCTGTACGATAATTGTCGCAAAACAATCCCTCCTTCCGCGGGGTATACCCCGTGAGGGTCCGTGAAGCTCGAGAGGCCTCGGTCGCCGAAAATTATTACATAATACGGGTCGAGTATATATCGGTGAGACCACTACTAATCCAATGACAAAACTTCTTTATTTTTTATTATTTTTTGACGGAACTTTCATCAACATATTCGTGGCATTGTTTTAATGAAAATTATACCAAATAAGATATAATTCCGATGGTATTTATTGAGTAATGGACGATGAAAGTTTCGGAAAATTATTGTAAATATGATCCGAATTACATCGTGTTTGGTATTATTTAAATCAGAAAAATGCCACAAATATATTGGAGAAAGTCACATAAAAAAATAAGTAATAATAAAAAAGTTTTTTATTGGCATTACATTGTGAGGACTGCAACTCTCCGCGTCTCTTTCTTTCCCATGCGCTGTCCTTCCTTGCGCCCGAAACTTTCATCGTTCATTACACAAGTAAATATTATCAAAATTATAGCATATTGTCCCATAAAAAAATTATGAAAAATAAAGAAGTTTTGTTATTGGATTAGTAGTGGTTTGACACCGATATAATCGACCCGTATTATGTTATATTTCTCGGCGACCGAGCCTCTCGAGCTTCTGTGTCCGTCCTTCCGTTCGCCAGAGGTCGAAAAATAGTATCTTCTACACGATAATTGACGCCGGCCGGACCCGTGGTGGCGACAATTAACGATGAAATACTGTAATACGTTTTGTAGATCTGTGTCAATTACACACATTCTGATAATTTTATAAAGTTGGTCAATGTTGCAATGAGCTACAAACGTTTAAAGGTGATGAACATTGCAGTTTTTTTCCGATTTTCGGCCTCCAAGTGTAATAAAGTTAAAGATTCTTACATATTTCAGTGCCTGTCGTTTTCTTCCGCATCAACCGATTTTGATGAAATGTTTAGAACTAACTGACACAGATCTACAAAACGTATTTTTTTAAATTTTCAATATAGGCTCAATAAGAAAGTCGTAAAATATATCTTTTAGTATTTTAATTGCAATTTTTTCAAAATATTTTTTCACATCATGTAGTGTGCTGTGATAGGCAAATACGTTTTCCCAAGATCACTTCTTTACAGATTTCAAGGTCATCAAAGTTTTTTTAAAATGGGACTACATATTTAAAAAAAAACAAATTCAACAATGTGCGATATATTGACCTTAATAACTGGAGGAGGTGTGGCATTTCTCTGATGCACCGATTTACAAAAGTGGATGAAGTCATTTGCACATTATGCACCGATACCGATTCCCACCTTTTTGGTAAAGACATTATACCGTCACTATAAAATTTCCGTGGTTTTTCATTAAAATACTTTTCAATCCGCAGCACGAACTTATGGGACGACCTAATATAACAGTTCCTTCCATCTCCAACCGTTTAGGAGGTACATCCTGTTCCAGTTTTGTGGGGCACGCTGTATAATCGATTTCGTACCTATTGAATAGGAAACGTCTGTTCATGGTCTACTAATTCTACTTACAAATACTAAGAACGCGTACTTGACTGATTTTCAAAGTCGATTTTTTCGAAAATAATGCATCATACAAAAATCACTTTGTTCTACATTTACGACTTACGTTTTTATGTATAATCACCCGGTTATATTCACAGATACCGATCACCCAGTATTTATTGAGACGTCAAAGTGCTCCAAATGTGTTTACTCCATTTTGTTCCATATTCTACGATAAACCGCCCGGTTATTGAAGTATTATTCCATACTCACAGATAAATTCCGCAATTCGGGATAGATATATTGTTTTTCCGTCGTATTCTAAAATGCAAGTACACTTTACCCTAATTTATTAATGCTGTGGTTTGATACATTGTCGCTGGATTTGTTGAGAGTTATCGTTAACCAGCGTTCGCTTACGTCTTAAAACTTTCCAATCGACTGTGTCCGGACGCTTTAATACGCATCCTCGCGTCTTTTATTTGCAACTGTAGGTTCAAGAACTCCGACAATTGTTTATTTACCGGACCAAAGACGATAGACTTGTACAATTTATGATTCATGTCGCGTTCCTGGTTTTTGTTTTCAAATCCGAAGTTTTGGTGAACAGATATTGTTTATTAAAACTAGATTTACGGGACCCGCCAAAATGACGAGTTTTAAATTTTCGAATTTACTATTATTGAGATTGTAAAGATGCATCTGTGAAGAGTTATTCAATACATTTATTTCATTTGGTATATATTATTATAAAAATCCCTAAAAATCCGAACAAATCCATTTCTGTTATTCTGATAAAGTAATGTAAAATAGTGTTAAATTGTGCGAAAAACGTATCATTATCACAGATAAATAAAATTACTGTTTTCTGCTGTCGTAAATTTAGAAAATACAGATAAATTTTTTTGTTGAAACCTTAGAATTTTTAAGTACGAGACTAATATCGTATCTCGGAAATTGTGGTTCAATAAAAAATTTTCGTATATATTAATTTGTTTTCAAATGAAACTGACTTCGGATAACTGACAAGTACACGTGCACTATTGTTAGCGTAAGTTTAAACCAACAGAATTCTGTAAATGTATCAGCACTAAACATACCACTGCGGGTAAAATGACCCGTTGCAGATTTTTCATTTCACAATTATTGCAGTTATCAAGATGCTTCCACTGGAAACGATTGTAAACACTGCTTTATTAAACTATACATTATAATAAAAGTCGCACAAAATCTAACTAAATTCAATCGTGCCATTTTTATAAGGCAACACATAGCAGTCAGTTTCAATGGTCAGAAAATTGTCGATTAAAAAATTCATTTAAAGATCATACCACAATGTTTTTCGCAGAAGTCATCTAACATCAAAAACTTGAAATCTTACTTAATTAATACGGTTGTAATCAACTATGTATATAATTCTTATATGTATAAACATATATATATATATAAATAAATGTGTACATAAATGTATATACATAATATGTATATGTAAATGTTCACGATTTTTCTAATTGTTTGGAGGTTACAATAACGGTAAAAATTCCTTCTCCATATCTATGTCATTATATCTAAAATTAATTGTTTTCGATCTTGGATAAATTTTACGATAATTATCCTGAACGTTGCTTGAGAAGAATCAATTGCTTCCTCGGTGAATAATTAGCTATGATCGGGGATGCCAGATTGAGGGAAAATGGGAATTGAGGGGTAGTGGTGGAAGAAAAGGTATTTAGTCGGCTAGTCATGGCTCGGTGGTAGGACTATGTGTACTGCTAAAATCTCGTTTACATTAGAGATTATGTAAACGTGTCTTTACGGACGCCGCACAGTGGTCTATTCGTACTAAAACTGGGTAAAAGAAAATTATTTTCGAAATTGAAAATTTTTGTATAATTTGATTCATTAATATCTAAGATGCGTGTCTGGTAAGATTTTCCTCGATTGAATTTCATTGATAACTAAGAAAATTCAAATGAATGAAAATTACTTCAATTTTAGTAATCGTATTTCTCATGTGCTGAACTGGATATGTTCCAAATTGTTTAAGAAACTGAAATATGGCTTTAAAGTAGTAGAACAGCAGAACAATTATTTAGATAACTAATATAATTTGCAGTGTATCACATAATTTGAGTACTTGTATAGAACTTCATTGGAACCTATTTAAAGCTTCTTCTTTCATATTGGGTACACTTCAGTACTCATTACTGCAATTGCAGAATCGAAAAGTAGGTGCGATCTTTTGAGGTATCTCGAGATTTATGGGCTGATAGTGATAAAAAGGCTCAAACTCCTGATACCCAATAAATATAAAAGAATTTGAAAAATATTCTTAACATAGGTCAAGGTATGTAAATATCATCATGAATTTTGATACCCAATAAATATAAAAGAATTTGAAAAATATTCTTAACATAAGGTATGGAAATATCATCATGAATATTGATCAGAAGTTGAAAACTGTTATGATATCGATTCCGGTTCTTGAAACACTTACGAGAACCGAAAAAATGTTATAACTGTTATGAGAATATCGGTTCTGGCTTATTTCGGTTTCGGTTCTCCAGCGAGTTTCATTTTAATTTTCTCGATCCGTCCGGTCCGTCGTAGGAAACGGATCAATCAGAGCGCAGCTACAGCGGATTGATTCTGGCTCGCTCAACGGCGACGCCACGCTAAGCGGGACCTGTCGCCGAGTCGGACTCCGTTCGCTGTAGCCGCGCTCTGATTGGTCCGTGTTTTTGGTTAATAATTCCTTAACAAAGCCGCGAGCGCCATTTTTGCAAAGGAAAATGTCGCGTCAAATGATCTCAGGAACCTCTTATTTCCGGATGTTGAAGGAATTTTGAGACACCCTGTATAGCCAATACAGAACCAAAAAATATCAGTTGCAGAACTGCAAAACCGAAATGAAACCGATACGGGACATATTATAGGTTCTGAAGTCTGAAGAACCGAAACGAAAACCGAAATCCAGAACCTAAAAATAACAGTTATAGAACTGTTATGATATCAGTTCTCAAGAACCGTAACCGTAACCGATATAAGCGAGAACCGATATTCTCATAACAGTTACAACATCATTTCGGTTCTTCATAATTGTTTCAGTCAGAACCGATATATAACTGTTTCAAACAGTTATCTTCAGAACCGTTTCAACCCCTGGTTTTGATACCCTAAATATAAAAGAATTTGAAAAATATTCTTAACATACGTCGAGGTATGGAAATATCATCATGAATTTTGATGTGACTAGGTAAATACAGAAGTAAAAATTATGCTACAAACGAAGAGGATAAATAAAGCAGAATACTTTCGAAATCAATTTGTAGAATACATTTAAACGTAGTTCAAGGAATGAAAATAGTTTCCTGAATTTTGATGTGATCACATGAATAAATATTGTGCTACGAGGAAAGTGGAAATAGAAAGCAATAATACGGAACGCAGGCATATTAGTGAATGGATGTTAATCATTTTTAAAGTGAAGAGCAACTGTATCTTTAACAAATATGCGATTACAGTCTACCCTACAAACTATTGCTTCTCAAATCAATCATTCCATCTTTTCATTGATTAACCGCGTGTGCTGTGATTTATTTTACAGCTATGGTCGTTAAAATTTCTTTGTCATTCATAATCTCTTATAAGAAAAAGATAACTAATATCTACTGTCTGCCTATTTTCTCTGAAGGCCAAATGTGCTGATTACGAAAGTGAACTAAGTCATGTCGTCTTTCTTCGAGATATATAGCCTTTTGTATCTGATTTGATAGAAGAATATTTTGCCATAATATTATGTAATACATAATATATAATCTACAGTTTTTCATTTCACTATATAGTTATAGCAAAATAAATCGATATAATACATAATAAGCAAAAAGATAAATTTTTTGAAAATTTGGCTTAGACCACTTCTATAATTATTAGCACAAGTATCAATAAAAGACAAACAGAATTTTATTTCGGGTTCAAAGAACTTATTGACTAGACTGTGGATGTTTTTCTTAAATCAAATTGTTTGCATTAATTTGCAAGACACAAAAGCTACATGAATATGTATTTCTTTTCTGAATAATTATAATGAGATGAAAAATGTGCATTAGCACCATTCAGTTCTTTAAATGTTTTTTCTATTTTGCATTCGATCTACTCATTTTTGTCATGAATTCATGAAATCTGTAGTCTGTTAATGCCATACATATTTGATAGATTTTTTCTTTTTCCTTTTGTTATTCCCCAAAAATTTTGGAAACTCAAACGTCACCAGTACTTTAAAAAATTTTTCTCATAAATGCAACTGCGTAAATGAGACTTATTAAAAATTGATGTACGATTTTTTTTCATTGTTTTATGGAACAAAAATTGAGGAACAAGTGCCATTGTGTACAGCCCACATGATGTATTGTAACTTATACTACTGGTGGCGGCACGCCCTCATACAAAGCTCGACAAAACGAATAAAAGAAATCGTACATCAATTTTGAAGGTATCGTTGTAAAGAGGAAGCTCCAATCTCCAACTCCGCGCTAATTTCATCCACGGAAAAAAATTTTTGTAAGATTTCGGAGACATTTGAATGTAGCATCTTCTTGAAGAATCGCATCATCATTTTATCCCCCGCTGCACCATGAAAAAAATCTTATTGTTAGTATAAAATGAACATAAAATAATTGGATTATGAAATTAGAGGTTTCAAATTTATTGCACGATCATTTTTTTTACGAAATTCCCACTGTTTAAACATAGGCAATTTTTCGAGAATCGGGTATTTAGCGTTGAAATACTTCTTGTGTGTGTGTTAAATGTTTAACAGAAAATTCAGTAGATACTATTTCTAATAAATGCTTCATCCTTCATGCATACGGAACCAAGTAGTTGCTTCGAAAATCAATAGCAAACATTTGTACTTGTTTTGATACGTATGACCATTGTTTCATGCAAGATTCTAAACTCGACGTTAGCAACGGGCTTCGACATCGAGCAGGCTGTGACAACGTTTTCGGATGGCGGTGAAACCGGTGGAAAATTTTCAACGACGAGTGCCGGCCGATAAGGCTCGCGACCCCCCACCGTTCGAACGCGATTCCATTATTTCTGACGAAAATTCCGTTCCGCCAGCGACGCGCGTCGTTAATTGCTTTTTATTGGCAATGGCCGGCCCATATTTCTCGTAATTACGACGGCGTGCTTCTGGGGACGTTCAGTGTCGCTCAGAGAAAAAGTGAGAGTTACCTTGGTTGATCCACACCGCTCGAATGTGTTGTTCGTGTGGAATCGTTCGTGCCCGCGAGCACGCACGCAACAATTTCCGACGAGAGCTCTTGGAGAGGGGCTTCTCTATCACCGATGAATGCGCGTGCACGAGCGTGCGTGGGCGTGGAAAATAGTACAGCGATTTTATTTGCGCCGGGAATGATGATTCACTCGGTAAAAATCTCAATTATTGGAACGTGCAAGAAACTAATTTCAAGGCACGCCGCGCTGTCCTACGCTGAGAACTTATTCCACTTTTGAGAAAAACAGAAAACCCTCGCCAGCGGAGCGATGATTGCAGTTTCGGAAACATTGAACGCTACTGAAATACAGTGGATTGAAAACGTACGCTAAAAAGTTGTTCAATTAGAGGTTGGACCATTTTTGTAACTGTACAATTGATGATGCTTAACCGTTTGAGTCACAGGGGGTACCAAACAGCGCAATCGCGCTTTCTCTAAATGACTACGAAAAGATCGAAGCAGCGCGATAGCGCTCGTTTTATTTTATTTTGTAATGTATTATTGCATTATTATAGTGTTATTCTACCTATTGTAAAATGTACTATTTACATTAAAAGGAGCTGCGTACTGTACTTGCGTCAATAAATCTGAGCGCGCGACTTCGACAATCGGTAACGCACCGTCAGTTGTCCACAGTGTTCGAAATGTGCTGGCTTTTCTCGACATAAAATCTCAACAGCGCGATCGCGCTGCTTGGGACTCAAACCGTTAAGACTGATTTATATTAATAAACTTTATGATTTCGGCGCAAGGTTAGATCATATTAAATGAACGAACTAATATGATCGAACCTTGCGCCGAAATCATAAAGTTTATTCATATACTTCATTTTCGATCGAGAGGAATTTCACCGGTTAAGACTGATTTATGTGTAAAGTAAATATGTTATTTGTAAAGTCTTTAAAATAAATTCAAATGAAATGTGCCCAACCCTGTAACTGGGTAGCTATTCTAATATTCGAACATGTTTCCCTGTTTAGGTCGGAGAATCGAGGTTCTATTGTTATGTGTATTCCATCGCAAGTATGCCTGAGAGATTTATGAAAATTGATTGTCTCTTCTTGTAATGAAACAACAATATTTCATGTGGCACATTCGTTGCAGCGGTGGCGTAACTCGGTGCCGCGGTTGCATCGTGAACGAGTCTGAATGTTCTGTATCGTTATTATACGCGGGTAATTGAATTTGAATAATGGAGAGAATGTCAGCTGTACACCTGATTTTTCTTTCGAGGTTAGGGTGTTTTCACCTTCTTAACCGCGAACGGAGAGAGTCAAGGTTTCGGCTCGCGGCTACGCGAAATCGGGGTCGCCGCAGACAGATTTAACTGCGCCAGTGAAACTATTTGTAGAATTATGAAATATACGCCGTGGTCGTTGCTCACGGGATAACGAGCTCGTGTTCTGCGGCGTGGATGAACAAGTAAGTTTCTTGCAGTTACCTCGTTATCTTTCAATCCTACGATGTTTTTCCCCCGATCGTTCTTGGAACGTTCGCGCGAATTCATTAGTAAATATTTAGGTTTCTTGGAGATTAACGTTTGTCTCGGAAAATTTTGAGGTGACTTTGTCAAGCGTTTGTTGAACCTGCTGCAAAGAAATTGCTTAATTCTGTGTTTCGGTTGGTATATTTATAAATCGCGCTTTATTCTCCTTAATAGATAAAATAAGATTTGTTTAAGGCTTTGTGGGCGATTGTAATGTAATTTTTAAAAACAGAAACATGGGTAGCTGTATAGTGGTCTCGATCGACGAATTTAGGAACATTTGCTATGACATTTAAACTATAAAAGAATGTCAGAATCAAATTTGCAAGGAAAACACTGAAATTCTTGTTTCATAATTATTATTTGTTATCACTGATTTCATTTCTTCGTACACATATTAAAAATGATTGTTTTATGGAGATCTTTTGATTTCCATATTGTCAGAGAAGATCGAATAGTATTCATACCCTTTTGTTCTTGTCGGAATTTCTAATGTACTATTGTCTGAACTCATTATCGACAAAAGGTGGAAGATTTGGAAAATCTCACGATTAATAGGTGAATCCCTCGAGGTGAGATGTGTAGCCATGTATAGCGTGTCAAAAAGAGATAGTGAAGAAATCATGGAAAGGGTATTATATTTGCACGTCAAGGATAAGGAACACAAAGAAATAACAATCAGATTACTAGCATATTCTTATAAAATAGTTTCGGTAATTATACAATGAAGCGGACACCTCACCGATTTCAATGACCTTGAAATATGTTATATCCATTCTGAACAATTTTTTTCTTATACAGACCGAGTTACTTAACGTTTTCACCTCAAATATTGTTTTCAAAGATACATTAAATGTCTTCAGGACAAAGTTGAATGGTAAAATGGGGCTCACACAATACAAAAAAAATTTTTGTTTTTATGTCATTTTTTTAGATATCCAGGTCACCTTCATTTTTTTAAAATGTAACTAACATTTTTAAACAGCTACAATGATAGTCCCTTTCATTACGAATTCAGTGACTATAATTATTCAAGGTCATTCAAGGTCACGTACGGAGATAACGTATAAGATTTAAAATATGAAAGCAGAATACGTTTATTACCAGTGACACTTGTAGTGAACATGCTAAGGTCCTTCAATGTTATTGACTGTTTTTCAAACATCCTGTAGCCGATTACGCAGCGATTTATTTACTAACAGTATGTTTCCAAACGCGATTCCGCTATGTCTTACTCAATGATGGAAAGGTGTGACATGATGACGGTTTACTGTGAATATAGACAAAATGCAGTGCATTTGCTCTGTCCGTGACCTTGAATGACCTTGAGTAATTCTAGTCACTGAATTCGTAATGAAAGTGACTATCATTGTAGGTATTTAAAAATGTTGGTTCTACTTAAAAAAATGAAGGTGACCTAGATATCTAAAAAAATGACATAAAAACAAAAATTTTTTTGGTATCGTGTGAGCCCCATTTTACCATTCAACTTTGTCCTGAAGACATTTAATGTATCTTTGAAAACAACAAAGATATTTGAGGTGAAAACGTTAGGTGATTCACCCTGTATATATTACCGCCGCTCGGCCTTCGTTTTCTAAATATGTATTTACAAAAATCTACTGACCCCCACTACAGCGAATTCTACCGTTTTGAATTATCCGAACACGTGTTTGGTGGGCCCCACCCATTTTGAAGGGTTTCCTCCACTGCACCCTCACACCCAAACCTAACCCAGGCCTAACCAAATTGCGTTTAAAATGGTGGGGTTCACCGTAGTGAACCTAACAGTTTTTTAAAAATATCTTGGAAATTAAACTCGAACAGTGGTAACATGTATAGGAAAAAATTGCTCAGAATCATGCTCCAGATAATATATCTAAAAGCTCAGAAAAAAACCCCGTTTCTAGATTGGTACCTCACGGAAGGTTACCCACTAGGTTAGGTCTGGGCTAAATTGCTTGGGGCGATGGTGAAAGGGGACGGCTGGAGTCCCTCCCACGCCTTTGAGGACGAATTCAGTCATTGGGAAAAGGCGGAGTTTGCTGTAGCCATCCTAACAGTTTTGACGAATATCTAAAAAACTAAGGCCGAGCGACGGCAACATGTATAGAGAAAAGTTGTTCGGAATGATAACTTTGACGATATATTTCAAGGTCATTGAAGTCGGTGAGGTGTAAATACCCTCTTTTGCATAATTCCCGAAGTTTCATTGCAAAATAAGAACAATAGAATACATATGAAAATCTGCCCTCGTGATAAAAATATTGAAACATCCAGAGGACAAGAATTGCTTCCTAAGTTATATAGGGTGTCTCAGAACGGGTGTTACGATCACGACGTGATTCTACGTACAAAACCAAGTAAAAACAAAAACGAATGACATTGTTTCGATTGAGGCTTCATTGTCGAGAAAATTGAGTTTGAAAATTCAGCGGACACGAATGTTGCTTAATAGGAACTTTCAAACTTAATTTTCTCGAAAACGAAGCATCAACTGAGAATTATTTTTGTACACACGATCATTTCATGCGGCGAAAAAAGGTTGCTCAATGTTGCTTCAGTGTGAGCACAGCGTGAGACACCTTGTGAAGCAAGACGTTATAAACGAAACCTAAAGATTCGACCAGAAGTTTTCTTCGAATCGAAAGATAATTGTATACTTCGAGCTTTGATAGAAAGCGTCCCATGTGAGCGTTCTTTACGGGTATCTAGTAAATACTTAATGCATGTGTCTGTTTATTGCTGTTTAAATCTACGTACGCCAACGTTCAGTAATACAGTCGCTCTAAAGAAGTTGTTTGGAGTTGCTCAGATTCGAAGATAGAATGATAATTAGTGAATTGTCGTAGTTTTTACAAATTTATGGGACGATTTGAAAACGTGCAATTCTGTGTATAACATTGAATGAGGTGTAAATTTATATTCGTTTTCTAAATATTATTGAATGTATATATCTGTCCATTATTGCTTAAATCTACTTATGCTAACGTTTAGAAACACAACAGCTTTAGAAAAGGAACTTAGCTGTTCAAAGAAATTAGAACGGTAATTTGTCAATTCTCTTATATTTTTAATGATTCGAATATGCTATGATTGGAAAAATGCGATTCTACTAGAGGTTCAAAATAACAGTTATTATTAAAATGTTTTTGAGTGAAAATGAATATTTATCCAAATGGATGCCAATTATCAATAAAAAAAATATTAATTTTTAATTTTTTGATTATGGATAAACACTTTGACTTATCGATATCTTTTTGCTTGTAACCAATGTAAGTAACTGAAATATTTTTCGGCTACGAGTACGTAAACATTAAAATAAATCGGAATTTTATTTTGGTTATCAGTAACCATTATCGATGACCGGAATTTTATTTTGGTTATCGATAATCACTATTCATGAAAACAATGTTTTTTGAGTTACTAAAACATTTTTTCTGGTTACATGCCATTATTGCTAATCGCTAACATTACTGATAATGTTAAGAAAGGCGTATGAAAATATATGAAATGAAGAATAAAGCCGAAGATATTGGAGAAGAATACTTTGATGAGTACGTGTATATATTTTCTACTTATTTACGAATATATATTCATATTTGTTTGTAAATGTTATATATTTAATTTAACCAGTAAGTAATCACTTGATTCCAATAAGCTTTTCCTTGTAAGTTGCAACTTCGTTATACACCGACTAGAGTTTTTCCAAGTCATCAACGGAAAGAGAACCTATTCTGTTTAATAGATTCTCTTAAAGGAGATAAAGAAGTTACTACATTATACGTAGAAGTTGTATCTATATTTATTTCATTAATTATTCTTTCACTTTAACCATTAAATAATTATTTTTGCCGGTATTGACGGTATTGATTATACGGTAACAAAACAACTTTGTCCTCGTAAATAATGATTATCGATAACCAAAGCAAAATTCCGGTCGTTGATAATGGTTACAGATAACTAAAAAAAATGCCAGCCATCGGAAATTGTTACTGGTAACAGAAGAATTCTGGTCAATTTTAAAGGTTACTGGCAGACAAAATAATTTTAGTCATTCATAACCATATTTTTTTAATTATATGTATTAACTCTTATACCATAACTTTTATACATACACAAGGTGGAAATTATAAAGTGTTGCAGACGAATATCTCCAAAAATATTGATTATACTTCTTGGAGTATATATTATAAAAAGAATGTCGAAAAATTTAGATAGACACATTTTTGTTATTTTTACACAATAATGTAAAATAGTCACTTTTAGTGCTCCGTAAACCTAGTGTTAAATAACTGGTGAAAGCGGAAATGTATCAAAATTGTTTTTATATGTTTATGGTACTAGGAGAATGCAGAAAATGTTACAGAATGGCTGCTAATTTGTATGCACAACGCTACCTAGATCGACCATCAAAATCGCATATGGCATTTAAAAGATTAGAACAGCGTTTTTTCCGTTCAGGTTCTGTGCTTAAAAACTGCGTAATGTCCATTAAGCCTACGACGCGTGAAAACAAGAACGTCAGAATATGCGAAGCTTGTGCTAAGATAAATGTTGAACACATACTAAACTGAAGTACATATAAACCTATCACACCTTTCCTGCATTTCCCTGCAAGTTTGACCTTGAATGACCTTGAGTCATAAGTAATTGAACTCATCTTAAAACGCACTATTTGATGGTGGATAAAAAAAGACATCATTCCATTTAAAAAAAGAAAGTTGACCTTCACCTCACCTTGGAGTGTCCACCGAGAAAAATAAAAGTCCCACTACTTGATGCCCCCCTCGTTACTGAACAACTTTCGTCTGCAACATTTTTGCGTATAATCGATATTTTTGAAGATATTCGTCTGTAGCGCTTTACAATATCCACCCTGTATAATATAAATATACATATATATTTTCTTTATAGAAAAATGATAGAGATGTGGGCTTGCATTGAAATATAACGTCTTTGCTATATTCTAAACATGTATTTTTGATTTTTGACATACTGCATATGGTTTGCATATTTACTCAATTTGGATCAGTTTAAGAAGCAATAAACTGTTAGGATGTTACGAGTATGCTTCATTGAAAGTTTTCTGTATTTTGTTAAACGTGCTAAAAGTTTGAAGAAGTGGAGAAGCATGAATGCAATCTTGGATTGGAAACGATTCAAATCTCTTTATTAATGAAACCGATCCATTAAGTATTTACTGTGAAGTTTACAATAAAAAGATAAAATATAGAAAAATGGAAACTAGTGCGACATGCAAATACTTCTTCGCATAAACAGCATACTACAAAGAAAGCTAATTTACGTGAAACCAAAAGATTTGAAAATGTAGTGACTTCAAACAAAAATGAGTTTTGATTAATTTTCACGCTTGTAATTTATTGTAATGTAGACTATAATTTATTTAAATAATTAAAATGGAATTGCTAAATTATTTGTATGTAAATCTATTCCGTGCATGAGAGTAAAAAATTGAGGAAGAGTTCACAGACGCGTAGAATATGACGCTTCTGGTCGAAAAAATTTGGAACGCTCCATATATAACTAATACATTATGCATATTTTTCGTGCATAAATTGCATTTGCATTTTGCACATTTTAGGTGCACATACATCCGCTGTAATCTACTCATAACAATTATGATGTCTGGTTTTTACGAATAAAAATTCAAAGAAAAACGCTCAAAATGTGGAGGGTTAAATGAAATTTGGAAGTTCCATCAGAATTTTTGAAAACCGAGAGATAACTGTATGTATGTCTCGACCTCTGATAAAGAGAGTCCCAGGTGTTCGTCTTGATAGCCTGTATAGGTAGCGTCGTCCTCCACTTTTTATACGAGTCATCCACGTTGCATGTAAACGTGGTCGCGTGTAAGTATGTAGACGGTATCCCGACGACGCCACTCGACAAAGCAGAACGAGCGCAACCGGTTGGCGGGGAGCAGCAAGATTGCTGGCATATATCGGCGAGTCAGAAGTCACGTTGCTCGACACGCGCTTTGAGGCTCGGTTGGATGTAGGTTAGTATTTTTAAGTAAGCGAGCAACCCGGTATATATGTACAAATACGGCGGCCGAGCAGCTTGACTTGCAGCGTGGCGTGGCGTGGCGTGGCGTCAAGCAAAACAATACCGGTGTGTGTGACCGACCATGCCACATCCTAGTCCCTGCCTAGCCGCTTTAATATTCCCTCTACGATTGCGACGCGATTAAGGAAACAACGACCGTGGCTCCCTTGCCGGCTGCCTGCGCAACTCTGCTACACCACGCGAAGTCCTCGCCGCAACCTTAGATGGAATTTCTTTACGCACGTGTATGTAAGTTCCGCGCTGTCCGCGTTAAGCTCTTTACACTTTCGTGGGAGCTTACTCATGAAGGCACTGCTTTGGTTTACCTATTAACCTCTTAGGCACGGCAGAATTTTGCGCGGGGCTGTTTCTCTGTACGGCGGAGTTCAACGAGAATTACGTGTAAACGATATAACCTAATGCTGTTCTCTACGCGATTACATTGGAAGTTTTTGATGATTAAATTATAATTTTAACTTTAACAATTTACTTTAATAATTAATGGTACAATTGGGTACGATATATTTCACAGGCGTATCAGAAGACGATCATTTAATTCAAACGGTGAGCGAGTGAGCTACTAGAGTGAGCCACTGTAGTGGCGCATCGTTCAGAAAGATGTCATCCGTGAAGACCACTATAGTGGCGCGTCGTGCCTAAGAGGTTAATTATTTATTAACTCTTATACGTTCGTTAGGGTGAAAGGTAGTCACCCATTTACTATTTTCATTAGGTCGGCAGAGCAGGGACGTTTTGAAAGGCCCTGTGGTCTACGAAAACTCATCAGACATTTTGCAGGACCCCTTGTATAATAGATTGAATATTCGGGTGTGTGTGGAAAATGCAATCGCATAATCCACTAATCGATGACAACTTGCTGCACACTGACATGAGTGCAAGATTTTCTCTCCCCCGTCTTTGCATTGGAATATCTCGTTGTAGCGTGTTGCAGACGTTGACATTAAATGTTGACATCAAACGTTGGCACGTCTGCAACACGGGTGCGGAGCGAGTCTTACAACAAATATATGTAACATCCTTTGTACTTATAATAAATAATTCCTTATTGTGAAATTTCAGTATAGGATTTGAATGTGTATTCTGGCACCGCAAAATTTTGTAACCGGAACCCGCAAAAAATCACGCCGGCCCTGCGTCAGAGAATTCTCCAGATTGCTAAAAGTAAGCTCTCTAGCCTATGTTGCTATGAAGCATGAAACTTCGTCAACTTTGACGGTCTATATCGTGGTAACCAATCATGATATTTAAAAATTTCAAACGGCATTTGATACTATAATATGTACAGTCGGATTGGAAATGAAGTTACCACCCTTTAAAAACTAGTAACTTTGCAATTGCTCGAAATTTAGAGGAAAAACGTAAAGGTTATGATTTTTAGCTTTTTTATCTGTGCTCACAACAAATGTTTAAAACTTGAGTTTCACAAATATAAGCGGAGTTATTGTACTATATCAGAGAGTTCCAACGTATTCCCCTCCGAGAACTGCAAGGTCCCCACCGTCGAACCTCTTCCCACTACTACGTACAGCGGTACAGTTAGTGAGTGTTGCGCGCGCCGCGTGGCTCTCGTGGTGGGAGCTTCCCACTACTATACATTATAACGATGAAGTCTAACAGAGGGACACTGCAAAACACCTTTCCCGCTACTACCTGAATCTTCCTCTGTTTGTATATGTATATACCGTCCTAAACTGTTCTTACGACATCCCGCGCAGTGGTGGTATATCGTCTCGGTTTTCTCGCGCATGCGCGACGATTTTAGCGTCAGTGAAATACAAAGTTGGGCTAAAATAGGATACCTTAGTCACCCCGCATAGTTTCGCAAATTTTTTTTTCGATTTTCAAATATGAATTGACAAGTAACTCCTTCTCCAATACTAGTTGCCATTATGAAATCGAATATATTAACATTAACTTACCAAAATTACGAAGTACGGTCGTCTCGTCGTGTCGTCTTGCACTCTTCTGTCCGATTTCTCGCCAATAACAGTTCTCCCCTACTTTCCCCACAAACATAAGACGTACGGTACGTTCCTGCATTTAGTCGCGCATGCGCGATAAAACCGAGACCATATACCAGGGGTGGGCACGGGTAGAGCCCCTCAAACGCCTGTTTCTCCCACCAACCTCTCTTTCATGCAGCGCGCACATTCGTTGCGTACGCTGATGCCTCGTGTCTTCGTTGACCCATTGTACCGCGCTTGATGGAAGGGGACAGAGGGCGCTATGGTGTGGACCGTTTTGCCTCAATTGAGGCAAAATTGCCCATCACTGATATAAACTTTCGTTGTGAGCACAAATCGTGACCTTCATGTTTTTCTTCCAAATTCCGATCAATTGCAAGTTTAAAACAATTCTTTCACACGTTACCTAGTAGACTAATTCTTTTAACATTTCAAAGAAACTCAAATCGTTTCATCCAATTTTAAAAATGTTATTAGTCTTGAAAGGGTTTTAATCAGCATTTTTTTAATAGATCTTGCAGTAGCATTAGAAACTTCAATCATGAACCAACAACATACCTTCAATAACATAATCTCATTATTGTGTAAAGGAAGATTTTTAAGCTTCCATTTGGTACGGTACAATTATTGAAAAGTCTATTAATAGTTTTCCGGTATATGGTTTATGATTAAAATTGCTATTACTATTGAAGGATCAATTCAGAAGTCCTTAGCCATGGACCATGAACTTTCAAAAATTATGAATTAATGGCCGGTAGATATTGTGTTAAGATTCTTATAAATTCATTAGTCTTTCTCTTGTTCTAGATGTAACAGTTAAATTCAATTTAATGGTGAGAAATCGATTAGTTAAGGTTGTAATACTCTAGGTCAAAATAGACCCGGTCTCCGTGGTCGAAGGTTCAGGAAAATAATTTTTCTGAAGAATAGCAAAGAAGTCACGTCCATATTTTAAACCTTGACTAAATTACGTTCGTGTAATCTTAACAGTCCGGGTTACTTCAGGCTGTAAGTCTCGCGTAGCTCAACTTGCTCGCAATTTAAAAAGGTGTGACAAAAAGGCGTCGTCGAATGGAATAAGCGTCCGATTGGTTCAGGTAAATGGAGCTCTGATGCCTTCCGGCAATAGAGTGTCAGGTCGTCTAGTGTCTAACGCAAGCCTTCTACCAGCGATCGATTAGTTTCAATTCTTCGATAGACGAGTAGAGGGGATGGATATCTTTAATCTTTAACACGTTCCGTGAAACGTGGATCATCAGAAGCCCACGGTGCATACGGTGCGGCGTCATTCATAGGATGGGTACAGTCCGCTGCAAAACTCTGCGTGCACGTGTACACTTTCGCAATGAGTGAGTCGAATTCAGAGTAATCGCGGTTTTCTTTTTGTGTTCACAAAAATAGAATAACGCTGGAGACGAGGTCAGTGACTTAGAATTCCAGATATTTTTGAAGGAATATTTTTTCAATTAAATTGGATAAAAATTGCCACCCGATCATGTAAAACAGGTTGTATTTTTGTTAAAGAATATATACCGAAAAGGTTTGCTTTCAGGTTTATCTGATCCAAACAGTGAACTAGAGTTAACCCTTTAATGTATAACATCGAATCAGACTCATGATGAAGATGTCAGATAAGTTTACTTAATATGAATGTTATTCATTTCTTTTGAATCAAAATAAAGTTGTACGGTTCTGTTATAACATCTTAAGTATTAAAATGAATAAGGGTGTGCCATAAATGTATCTGTTCTTTTCTTTATTGGAAATTTTAGAATTATTTAGGATAAAGGAGAGATATTGTAAGAATATTAAGAATAAAGGAGTTCTAATCATTGTAGCTATAAAAAAAATTATAGGGCAATGAAATAATGTCCATTTGTTGCTCCGTTAATTTTATAATTTTCTGAATAAATAAATATTTATGAATAAATTGGACGATTATTATTGAAACAATGATTACGATATCAAAAGTTTCCTAGAACTAACAATCGTGTTCGATACTGTCTGTAAGAAATCCAGGATGTATAGTATTTCCTAATTTTTATCAGGCTTGTTACATCCCTATCGACAGTTCCGATTAGTGAGTTTCATAGAGATGATTCATCATTGGGAAATTACAGCTCATTCCTGTAGGACGATAATCTTCGATTGTGAAACCAGCAAATGTTTGTATCTCCACGGCGCCTTAAAAATGTTGTTTAAAGTTGTTCAAATTCGAAATCAGAATGATAATTCGCAAATCATCGTAGGTTTTTTAAAAATTAACTCCACAATTGTACAAAGTGCGATTCTATGCATGAAATTGATTAAAAAACGTGTCAAGAAACACGCGAGTGCACTTTTTAAGTATTACTTAATATGTATGTGTCTGTTCATTGCTGTTTAACACTAAACCTACCAAGCATTAAAAGTATCTGGTGAATGTTGCCTTACAAAAATGGCGACTCTAAATTTATTGAGATTTATTGATTTATTGAGATCGAAATTTATTCCATTAGTTTCCATAAATGAATTTTTATAATTTCTATAATTGGGAAATATAAACCTGGTCATTTGACCGTGGTAGGTTTAGTGTTAAATCTAATGACGCTAACGTTCAGATATACAGGCGCTTTAAAAAGGTCATTTAAAGTCGTTCAACTTCCAAATGATGGAAGTGGAATGATAGAATTGGAATGATAAGTAGTATATTGTCTTTGTTTTGAATCAGCTATGCCAGAGTTGAAATATTGCAATTCTATGAATAAAATTGAATGAAAAACGTGCAAAGGAACGTGCGTGCTCACGTACGTTTTAAGTATTACTTAATATGCACGTGTCTGTTGAATGCTGGTTACATCTATTTACGCTAACATCAAGAAATCGAGCAGCTTTAACACTAGCCGTACCGAGCACAAAATGGGGCTGGTGTGGCTTTTTCATAAAAATTACAAGACTGAATTTATTTAGATTTCTCGTAATTCTTATAACTAAGAAGCGGATTTAATGCATTTATGATAAAAATGAGTAGGCATAATTTCATACAGTAACAACATTAGACGACTTTAGAAAAACTGTCATATTATTTCCGAGCTATTAAACATATTAAGAAATAAAATAAAAAAAATATATATATATGTATATTATAAATATGCGCTTGAATGAGAAAATCAATTTAATACTTTCTAATGGAAGAATCTTTGTAATTTCAATAATTGTAAAATAAAAAAATACGAAACCGGTCATTGGTCCGGTCGTTCAAACTATGATCGGAAAATAGGTGGCTCTACAAATTAGTTTAAATTACAAACATGCAAAGAAACTTGAAAGTCCACGTTGATTTTAAATAGGTAGATATCATTGAATACAGGTGTTTGTTCCTGGCTGTCCAATTCTACTTATACTAGTGTTTAGAAATACAGCTGTTTTAAAAAAGTTGTTTGCTCTTGTTCCAATTTGACAGTAGAGTGAACATCCGTAAATTATTGTACATTTGCGAAAATTCACGCTATCATCGGGGAAAGTACTATTCTAGAAATAAAATCAAATAGAAAACATGCAAAGAGTCTTTGCGAGTTCTCGATGGTCTTAATTATATCATTGAATGCGTGTACCTGTCCATTGGTGTATACATCTACTTACACTGACCGTCAGAAGTACAGCAGCTTCGAAAAAGTTGTTTAAAATTGTTCAAATACGAAATTCGAATAGTAATTCGTAAATGATCTTATATTTGTAAAGATTGACGCTACGGTTGGAAAAATTGCGATTCTACGAATGAAATAAAAGGAAAAACGTGCAAAGAAATTCGCAAGTTCATGCTCGCTTTAAGTACCATCTAACACTAAACCTACCACCACCGGTCAAAATGACCGGTTCCACACTTTTTATTGTACAATTATTGAAATTTTTAAGACACTTTCGTGGGAAATAATCAAATAAACATCTCTACTGAAGTCCAAACAAATTCAATCTCGTCATATTTATAAGGCAACCTATACCAGTTACATTTAAGTCTTGGTGTAGTGTTAACATGCACGTGTCTGTTCGTGGCTGTTTAAATCTAGTTACGCCCCTTCAGAAATCCACGTAAGGGCGACAGGAGTGGTTGTGTCAACGGTTAGTGTCACATCGGATTTTTGTTGCTTTTCGACCACCCGTTACGTACACGTGCGCGAGCATGCAACGCCGTGCATATTTATACATCGTGACTTTCTACTTATGTCTAAGCGCGTGCAAGTACCGGTCACGTAACACGCGATCGATCGGATTATGTATATGGTCTACACTTGGCCGATAAGAAAGTGCATGGGCAAAAATTGCTCGTTGTACGAAATACCATTCGAAGGACGAATCCATGCTCGAAATTCTGGGAAGCCTCGAGGATTCGCTGACCGACTGTTTGTCGAACAGTGTCACGGCCGCATATTGTCACGAAACGTGTGCGTCCGTGCGTGCGTGCGTGCACGAAATATGTACTCGCTGGTGTTCACGTGACGCCGCGTTCACACTATCCGCAATTCCTGCTGATTATCGGCACACAGACATTTCGGTCTTATGCACCAGACAATGAAGTTTCTGTTTGGGTTTTTCCAGTTATGACATTTTTGGTCTCTTTCTTTTTCTATGAAATCGCACGCAACGATCCAATGTTTTTGAGACACCTAGTATCATCGGTATTGTGAAAATTCCAGGCGAGATTAACTTCATCGTGACGATGATTCACAGGCTGTTGAGAAGTATGATAATTGTACCTTGTAAAATTGGTATCTGTGGCCGCAGCGATTTCCAAAGTCCAGTACATGTTTTGCATTTCGAAAACCAATTAATTGTTTCTATAGATTTTGATGCAATGACTTTGAAATTCAAATTCAAATTCAAATTCAAATTCAAATTCAAATTCAAATTCAAATTCAAATTCAAATTCAAATTCAAATTCAAATTCAAATTCAAATTCAAATTCAAATTCAAATTCAAATTCAAATTCAAATTCAAATTCAAATTCAAATTCAAATTCAAATTCAAATTCAAATTCAAATTCAAATTCAAATTCAAATTCAAATTCAAATTCAAATTCAAATTCAAATTCAAATTCAAATTCAAATTCAAATTCAAATTCAAATTCAAATTCAAATTCAAATTCAAATTCAAATTCAAATTCAAATTCAAATTCAAATTCAAATTCAAATTCAAATTCAAATTCAAATTCAAATTCAAATTCAAATTCAAATTCAAATTCAAATTCAAATTCAAATTCAAATTCAAATTCAAATTCAAATTCAAATTCAAATTCAAATTCAAATTCAAATTCAAATTCAAATTCAAATTCAAATTCAAATTCAAATTCAAATTCAAATTCAAATTCAAATTCAAATTCAAATTCAAATTCAAATTCAAATTCAAATTCAAATTCAAATTCAAATTCAAATTCAAATTCAAATTCAAATTCAAATTCAAATTCAAATTCAAATTCAAATTCAAATTCAAATTCAAATTCAAATTCAAATTCAAATTCAAATTCAAATTCAAATTCAAATTCAAATTCAAATTCAAATTCAAATTCAAATTCAAATTCAAATTCAAATTCAAATTCAAATTCAAATTCAAATTCAAATTCAAATTCAAATTCAAATTCAAATTCAAACTCAAACTCAAACTCAAACTCAAACTCAAACTCAAGCTCCATGTTTTTATGGTTTTCTGTTTCACCTACTCATTTTTGTCATAAATCCTTAAAATCCAGTCCAGGTAATATACATATTTTAATGTAAATGCTTTCTTGCATTTCATAATGGATATAGCCTGATAAAGGGGTCAAATGTGGGCCCAAATCAAATCGATTTTTCCTTATATCATTCGATAGGTCCCCAAAGAAAACTTGTGGCAAGTTTCAAGTCGGTGCCTCTACCACGAGGATAGTTCTAGGATGAGCACAGTTTAATGAATTATGTTCTATTTCTTGTGTTCTGCTTAACGAAAAATGCATGTACATTCTAGCTAATGGCACACACGTTTGTGAATGTTTCCAAATCTTTAGCTCGAAAATCGATTTGTAAAAAATTCCGGAAGCTTCACATTGCTGATTTGATGTAGAAGCTATCAAATGAGCATGTTTATATTGTTATGGTAGACAGTTATGTCATATTATGTTTATCAATGTGTACCTTTTCAGATTTTTCGTATTAGGCTAACGTGTTTAAATACCTTGAAAATATCAAAGAATCCGAAGAATGCATATTTCTTATTGAAGTGTTAGAGAATACCTGTTTTATATGCAATCACTAGTGAGATATTGTCGAAAGTTATGTTCTTAATATAGACGTACAATATAAATACAGTGGTCCACAGAAGGAATCTAACACCCTTCAAATACAAATAACTGTTTTAAAATTGCACCAGACGACGACTTTTTTTAGCAATTAGAAACCTTAATTTACTAAATGACTTGCCAAAAAAGATTTTAAAAAAATTGAAATTGGTAGAAATTACATGAAAAATAAAAATGACAGTTTTTTAAAGTTGAAACTGGTGAGAATTGCAGTATTTCACTACTTTTGGTTTGTTTCTGCTTAAAATCCGCCGATTCTTAAATCTTTCGATCCGTGTCATTTTTTTCTGCGCCAATTTCGATGAAAGTTTCAGCATGTGTATAACTAACATAAATCTACAAAATACATATTTTAAATTTTCATTACGGGCTCATAAAAATTTTTAGAAAGTGCATTTTTTCTTTTTCATGTAATATCTACAAATTGTAATTTTTTGAAAATCTTATTTGCACGTCATTTAGTAAATTAACACTTCTAATTTCTAACAACAAGTCAAGTCGTTTGGACCAATTTCATAAAAGTTATTCTCATTTAAAGGGCTTCTGAATATTTTCGTGGGCTACTGTATGTAAATTTTTCTTCGTGTTTGAAGGAAATTATCAAGCATAAAGAAGTTTTAACCCTTTGCACTCGGGGCTATTTCAACTAAAAAATCAAACATTTCTTCTAACCTAGAATATTTCCATTGTACATCATTTTTTTCATTATATGCGTACGAAACTGATATAGTACCTCATACAATATTTAAATGTTTAGTAATTTATTACATATGAACAAATTTCATCATGTATACAATATTCTGAATAATGGTGTAACAATTTGTATCGGCGCCTCAGAGTCGCCATTCGAGTGCTAAGGGTTAATAATTATAACTGTGGAGGAAATAGAGTAGGGCAACGGATTAATCGAAAAGCGTTATCGGGTGATATTAAGTAATTGTATTTGAGGGATATTTAAAATCGGTTCCCACGGGAAATAAGAATCTATGGCATCGCGGTCAGTTCTTAACGCGTTTCTCAATCGTCGCGCGATCCTTTCACGGGAACACAGACGGTGGAAGCTATAAATTATCTTGAGAAATTCTTATTGTGGCGGTGATCGGTTGGTATTCGACATCGCAGATTTATTTGTTATTTGTGCGTAGGCATTGCGTGGCCGGCAAGTGTACGCACGTGCGTGAATTTGTGCGTGCCGAGGGTAGTATTAACGAGAAAGTGAACGGTAGCAGCCGATGAACACGCGTGTGCAGGTTGTCCAGAAACTTCTGGGAAGGACGTTGCCGGCATTGACTAACTTTCCGACGTTGACTCAAATCCGAATTTAAATTGGCTGGGTTATATAACGCCGAAAAGTGGTCCCACCGACTTCTGGCCTCTCCTTGCGATCACGTGATCATCATGCGCGATACTTAACAGTACGAATACGGTGCCGGAGTCATTGCTGACCCGTCGTTTCCAGAGCGACACGCACACAGTGACAGAATCATTGCTGGGAACATGCGTCTTGAGAGCGACAGTGAAAGAACTGTTCGTGTAAGGCGAAAAGTGACCGACGATGCTTGTTGACATATGTATGAAGGTGGCCATAGCATTGGAAACTTGAAACAGATAACTTAGTTCGTTCGAATGCTCTAGAGGAGGCAGACGTGTGCGATGAGTTCAAATATTCTGTCAAAAGTCATTGTTTTATTATTATTGTTATTTTTATAGTATTTGCTGTTTGTATTGTGTTTGTTGTCTTATTGTTTCTTTATTGTTTTGTAGTATTGACACAATGTCTGCACCATCGACAAGCGGAATATCTTTTTATGCACCTGAGTTGGAAGACAATGACTACGACATATCGAAGACATGTTCGTAATCTTCATTCTGAAGAAACGTCTCAAATTGTGTGTCGCTCATGTACACACATGAGGAACAGATAATAATGAATAAATATAATTTTTTTCTAATTCGGAAATCGTGATCCTCACCGATATACATATTTGAATTTTCTCTCTCTCTCTCTTCCCCTTCTCCCTCTCTCGTGCCGCCAGGTTTACAGAAATTGATGGATTTGTGATCAAGGTGGGTAGTATGCCGCCATTTCGTATCCGAGACGAATCGCGTCTTATCCGGAAGATTCGAAGTGCTTATAAGCCCCGGGTTATTAATCTTTCAACCGTTTGGTCAATGATATGTCTCCCTCCAGATGCCAGAGCTTGTATTTATTACGTAAACGATTTTCTTTGTCCGCAGATCTGTTATTGTATTTAACACGTGGGCACCTTCGTTACAGATATGTGACGTTTACAATCTCGCAGGTTACTCGAAGATAAAAAAGTTATTCCTTGGTAATACATTGTGAGGACGCGCGAGCCTTTCAACTGTGCCGCCGACTGCGACTCTCCGCGTCACTTTCTTTCCAATACGCTATCCTTCCTCGCGCTCGAAACATCAATTGTCTATTACACAAGTAAATATCATCGGAATTATATCATATTTGGTATGATTCTGCATTAGAAAAATGCCACGAATATGTTGGTGGAAGTTCCAAAAAAAATAATAAAAAATAAAGAAGTTTTGTCATTGGATTAGTAGTGGTCTCACCGATATACTCGACCCCTATTATGTTACACTTCTCGGCGACCGAGGTCTCTCGAGCTTCACCGCCTCTCACGGGGTATACCCCGCGGAGGTGGGGATTGTTTCGGGGACTAATATCGCCCAGATATTTGGGACAGTTATCGATAAAATACTGTACTAACTGTCGCTACTATATTGTACGATAATTGGAAATGTCCACTTTTTTTTATCATCTGTCGAACATTTAGATCGTTTAGTCTTAAATTATATATGTAAAGGTATTGAAAAAATGAATCTAAATAAACCTTTTACCATTTAAGGGTTAAGTAAAACCTCTCATTAGCAGAGTATTAAAATAACTTTTTGAGCAAATGAAATGTGTTCGGCGGCCCAAGGCGACTAAAGAATGATCACAGCGAGCTAAGTCAGTAAGCAGGTCGTCTTCCAACTGGTTAACCGAGGCACGTGCACGAGGCGAACCACTGGTAGGTGCAACCATATGTGAAAGTGACAGCCACGCACGGACAACCGAGCAAGGTGGTGGGTAGTAAGGTCGACGAAGGACGTTGCGAATCACATAAGCGCTGCTGGCGATCTGTCGTACTCTGATTCCGTGCCAATTAAAATCCGGATTCTAATGAAGGTTGGAATTTTTGTGCGTTCATTGCGAACCGTGTTAATCGCGTAGAATATCGCTACGGTCAAATTATTATTAGCCCTCGGACGGCGGATTACTCTTATAACTATACAGGGCGATCGGTAACTGGTGATACAACCGAACAAGGGATACGTAATCTACATAAAAAAATAAGTCAAAAATGTAGAATATAATTATTTCAGACGAGGCTTCATTTTCGAAAAAATCGACTTTGATAGTCAGTCAAGTTCGCGTGCTTAGCATTTGCAAGTAGAATCGGTAGGTCATGAATAGACGCGTCAGCGGTCCCTACCCAATAGACGCGTGTTCGCCGAAATTTCAATATTTTTTTTTCTGAGCTTGTGATGAATTTTTTTGGAAAAAATACATTCCGTAGGTATGTATCAATTATATGCTTTCTGACAGTTTCATTGAAATCAGTTATAATGCCCTCGTATGAAAACGTTTTATTCTACATTCACGTCTTATTTTTTTTTGTAGACCTCTTATCGGTTGTACAACTATCCTATACAATTGATGATGTTGAGAACTATTCACTGCTTTATTTATCCATTTTTAAAACCTATTTTTGAAGGTGCTTCTTATACACACGTTAATCGTTTTCTCGTTTCTAACACAGCAGCTGCACATTTTATTAATTCGCTAAGAACTGAATAAAATTTTCTGGGTCAGAATACACCCGAAGACAGCCGATATTCTATCCGGCAAACTTTCAAGTAGTTCTAATTACATTTGCGTTTTGAATTAATTCCACAATTACTTAAAATTAAACGTTCTTGAAAATTCTTTGGGAAGTTTTAACCCTTCAACAGTGGTACGTGCGTCTGTTTTGAACCAGAGTATCATGATGGCCATTCAAGAACTCGATCTTTGACGGTTAAATGAAATGAATAACTGTTACATTAGATACAATAAAAAGCCCAAGGGTTCTACGAGATGTACCTTCAGAAATATATTTAAACAAATTGATAAATCAAGTTGTGGATGGTCTTAATCATCGTCAATTGTATAGCTGTAAAATAGCTCCACTGTCCAAGGGTCAAACTTTTTAACTGGGTATAACAAGTTAATTCGTCATTCGAGTTCGCCATCACCGTTTAGGATCATTTTATCCTATTCTTGGTGCGAATAAGAAATCTTTCTCTTCGTTATACGGGGCGAGTCACCTAAGGTTTTCACCTAAAATATCTCCGTTGTTCTTAGCGACAAATGTATAAGAAATTTTTTCCCATGGTCATATTTTCCGAAATTTCAAGACCACTATTGATGTTTTAAATGGGACGAAGTACTTTGACTGGTATAAAACGTTATAGCTAATGAGAAACAAATTCAACCATGATCATTGACCTCCAAATGACCTTTGGAAGAGTTATTCTTCAAATGTTTCAGAGCTTACATCAATGGAATCTTACTTGAATATCGTATTTGTATTTTCAGTTATGCTTTTTGAAAAATAACTCCTTTCAGGGTCATTGGAAGGTCAATATATGGTTGAATTCGTTTTTCCATTAGCGGTTCAACATCGTGTGTAATCGATACAGATCTACAAAACGTATTTTTTAAATTTTCATTACATGCCCATATAAAAAAGTTGTGAAATACAACTTTTAGTACTTTCTCTGCAATTTCGAACACTTGCAATATTTTCAACACATTTTGACACGTCATGTAACAATCTAATTGGTTGAACTCCTCAAGAAAATCCAAATCGTAGGATCCAATATTAAAAGAGTTATCGTCTTTTTAACCAGTCAGCTGTTGCGACCTCTTTGATAAGTGTGTACCTACAATGTGTCGCAAAAAGTAAGCGAACTACTTCGTGCACACTGTATACAGTTTTTTCATAATAATTATTTATATTTTCGTATTTGTGCGTTTTATTTCGTCTTGGCCTCCAAATATTCAAAACATCTTGAAATTTAAGAATATATTTTAGTTTTCACTAAAATTGTAATGTAAATAGCAAATTGTAGCTACTTTTTACACATGACGAGTATATTCGTCATAACAAAAAACTGTGCCATTTCTTCATGACGAGAATACTCGTCAAAAACAGCTAACTGGTTAAGACTGTCCGAGTATTAATGAGAGTAGATTCTGGTAAAGTTTTTGTTCTCTCAATTTTACTTGGCTTTCATTGCGTCTTCGTAACATTTCATGATAGAAAACTTATTCAGTTAAAAGGTGAATAGTCTTGACAAACGTAACCGTGTTGACAGATCTAAATGCTTAGGAGTTCCTTAACAGTTGTAAAAAGCCTTGGAAATATTGAAAGTATCGGTGTTGGAGATTCATACGGACGATGACGTTAATGATGATTCATAACACCATCTTCCGGGTATCCTCTTACTCATCCAGATGTTCGCATAGTATTGTGATGTCGGAAAATTGCTGAACCTGATTCGACTGTTAATTGCATGTTTTTTTCTTAAACTTTTGAGATCATATAAGCAAACCACGTTGACGGCATTCTTAGGAATGTTCAGCTTTCTTGTAGATAGCCACGCACACACAGTTTGTATCCTGCAGATGAAATAAATGATAGTAATTATTCGAATTATCGGGTTTGATCATGAATTACCGGTCCTAACGGTACATATTGATACGTCTCGACGAATTTTAAAACATATTTTCGAGCTTTTATTCTACATTTTCGACTTACTCATCCTTTCCCGGTTGCATCTTGAATATTTTCACACTCTGCATATTTAAGTCGTGGATATTTATGCATCTATATCTTATGCAAATTTATAAATCACAAAAGACTTGTACTTTAATAAAAATCAATAGTCCTTATGTTTTATTTTTACCATAAGGAATTTTTTTTGTCAGCACAATAAATGTTTTTTCTATCCTGATATTTAAAACGTAACATACAAAAATAGAGAATTACACGGAGGAAGTACATATATTATATGCACTTATCGACACAAAAAGGGACTTTTTGGAACATTTATAAGAGAAACCTTTTAGAGAGACTGTTTTTTTTTGAAAGAATTAAATTGTAGATATAAAGTATCATAACTTTCATTTTATCAGATACATATGGTGAACATAGCTAACTGTATTTGCTTTTATATTTATGACAACTCGTTAGTTCAGGAAATTTTTCATTTTCGACGAGTGTATGCAATCTAACGCACAAACGAGTTTTAAATTTTTCATGAAAATACTTTTTAGATGTGTCAAAACAGGTTGGAAGTTGGCTCAAGTGGATTTTCGTTTAGTAACTACCAACTGATTTAATAAATACACGAATGTTTATTTTCGGTGGAACATCCTTGATCCAAATCGTCATTGAGATATCTTATAACATCGATTTGTAATGCTATAACGACGTGAATATACAGCAGTAATAATGTTATGCTAATGGAATCGACGCTAACATGAAATTTGAATCGTTTAGAGAAACAATTCGGTGGAACCAATTTTTCTTTAAGGACCAATTTTTACACAATAATTATTTCAATGTTGGACAGGTTTTGGACCTACATTAACCCTTAGGTTAATGCTCAACTACCTGGATACTCACTATCAATTGCTTTTTATTATACATTTTTATGTTCTTTTATAACCATAGATTCATTTATATTTGGGACATGAAAATGTGCATTGTAAAATTATAAAGAACCATCGATCAACCTTCGACATACCCAGTAGCCTAAGTGAATGTCGCAATAACGAAAAAGACATTATCCGTGTTCTTAATTTCTTAAAAGCTACTAATCTGTAGGTATAACAAAATCTAACCTTACTATGTACTACTCATGCCAACCGATAAATAGTAAAATCAAGGTTTCACATTACATTATACGGGGTATCCCACATAAATGGGAACACCTAAATATCTGTCGTATTTATAGTCCTATCAGAAAATTTCAGAGGACAAAGTGACACTATTGCAGGGGGCAAATATAATGGTAAAGAAAAAAAATTTTTATATCGTGTTTTTTAATGAAATACCAAGGTCACCGGTTTTTTTAAATGGAATAGTATATTTTTTTACGATAGCATGATAGACAGTAAAAAACTGAATTTAGTGGAGACCACCTTTTTGACCTTGAAATGACCTTGAGCAAGAATAATTATGTTGGAGCAGATAAAATGTGGAACTTTAAAACTTACGTGTTTCAGCAAAGATTACGCGTTGTTTACGACGGGTTGACCTTTACATATCATAATAAATGTTCGAAATGTTGACCATCCTCATTTATTGCAATCTTGCATTAAATGATCTGTAGGCATCGTCGATTTACGCTGGACCCTTATTTTGTATGATAAACTGAAAAATACCCTCAAATATTGGTGCAAAAGTAGTGTCACTCTATCTTTAATGATTCTTTAAACACGTTCAAACATGCAAAGAATAATTCAATATCTTTTATAATAACATTACCATATTTGCTTAAAGTTGAAGATGTCATTTTTTAAAAACCAAATTTCTCTAAAACTGTGCGTCTAGGGGGAAAATGAAGGGCAGATTCAGAATCAGCGCAAGATACTCTACAAAAATCGCATCATGCAAATTGCAACGTCAAAAAAAAGTTTTATTTTGTTGCACTGTATAATTAATTTCATTATTCCACGTAATATCTTTTTTATGCAGCAGTGTGTTCCCAAAGAGATGTTGAAGAACTCAACATGATTGAAAATTGTCCCAACGATGCAATGGCACCGTTGGGTATCCGGTTGCAAATGATCGTTTCCGAGACACGAGATGTCGTCGATTCCTTCACGTCTGACGTCTTATAGTTAGACGTTTGTCAACCGTAGCGTCTGTTCTTGGTATACACGTGCCTCGTACTGACTTTTACGTCGACTCACGATCGCAAACGTAAACGGCGCTTCTGTTGCTCGCGGGCAAGCAGAATGGGCGAACGTGCGGTCGGCTCATGATTTCGTAACAAGACTCCACCGAGTTACTCCATTAATAGCATCTGCAATTACATGGATCCACCCATCGGCGCAAGAAAATCTACGAACTCTGGTAAGCGAATCGTGATTATGACGTAACCCGCGTCCATGCACGAAACGTGGCGTTTTTTATATCGATCCTACTATAAGTTCATTTGTTAGGGGAAAGCGGACGAATTACGAACACCAAAGGAAACAATTAATTAAACAAAATATTAGAAAGGCAATCATTTCTTTCTTGTTTATATTCTAAAACATATTATGTGTTTACTCTATAATCAACTTTAATGAAATTTTGTCAAAACAGAGTCAAAGATCGCATAAATAGCCTCCACATGTGCTATGTGTTTAATTGTCCATCACCAAACGTAGCAATCCAATGTTCAATTGCAGGGTTCTACAATTTTCTTTGCAATAAATACACTTATATTCATGTTAATCGTTCTCAGCGTTAACTTTCTTTTTCTTTCTTGCTATTTCTTCTTCCCTTTGTTTCTGTGTTTCCTCTGCAAAATTATTAAATTTCCTTACTGCTTTATTGAAAAATGCGTAAAAACAGGAAAAATTCGCAGTTTAATAACAAATAAAATCTAAATGGATGACTATAAAAATCTTTAGTTCAAATTAAGGGACAATAATGAATGGTAGGGGGTAATGACGAACGTTCGAGATTGACCTACACAATTTGTTCGCCATTGCACCATAAAGTGAAAAAAACAAAACAATAGGTAGCACGTTGGGTTCGAAACATGAAATGGGGAATATATTGGTTTTAAATAAATCCTTGTTGTATACCTTTCTGTATCCTTAAACGTTAGTATTGACATCATTATAAATACAAAAGTTATACTTACTTCACTTTGTTAAAAAATTATAATTCAGTTTGCGTGTCAACTGATTTGCATTACACGCGGCACGAACGGTCACGTGACAAGAGGAGAAGCTGTTCATGCTTTTCTAGCATAATATTTTGACGGCAGTTGGATTATGAAAAGATGGAAAAAGGAGAAGAAAGCGTTTCGTCCTATGTCCGCTAGAGGACTCATCAGTAAGGCTATTTAGCGGGTCCTGCCTTAAACGCGGGATCAGTGATGGTATATGGCAGGGATGGGCAATTTTGTCTCAATTGAGGCAAAATCGTCCACACCGTAGCGACCTCTGTCCCCTTCCAGCAAGCGCGGTACAATGGGTCAACGAAGACACGAGACATCAGTGTACGCAACGAACATGCGCGCTGCATGAAAGAGAGGTTGGTGGGAGAAGCAGGCGTTTGAGGGGCTCCACCCGTGCCCACCACTGGTATATGGTCTCGGTTTTCTCGCGCATGTGCGACTAAATGCAGGAACGTACCGTACGTCTTATGTTTTTGGGGAAAGTAGGGGAGAACTGTTATTGGTGGGAAACCGGACAGAAGAGTGCAAGACGACACGACGAGACGACCGTACTTCGTACTTTTGGTAAGTTAATGTTAATATATTCGATTTCATAATGGCAACTAGTATTGGAGAAGGAGTTACTTGTCAATTCATATTTGAAAATCGAAAAAAAATTTGCGAAACTATGCGGGGTGACTAAGGTACCCCATTTTAGCCCAACTTTGTATTTTACTGACGCTAAAATCGTCGCGCATGCGCGAGAAAACCGAGACCATATACCATCACTGCGCGGGATGTCGTAAGGACAGTTTAGGACGGTATATACATATACAAACAGAGGAAGATGCAGGTAGTAGCGGGAAAGGTGTTGTCGTAGTGTCCCTCTGTTGACGAGCATAGGAAGTAACCGCTACAATATAATATTCTTATTCACGATTACCTCGCGTTTGTGTTTCCCCCACTCTCCCCTACTCGCGGACATCAATCAATCCAATATTTAACACTTTGATCGCCATGTCATCCATATCTGGGTGGCAGAATTATTTATACAGAATTGAAAATTTGGAAAAGTTGGTAGATTGATTGCACAAAATTTGCTTACGATCTGAGAAATAGAAAAGGTTTGAAACAGTAATTAATCCACAAAACTAAACTTCTTAGTTTTCGTTTTGTTAAATAAATTTCTTTAATTTTGTGTAATTTTTGTGATAGTCGAGCGGGCGATGAACGTGTTAACTTATCCTGCATTGTGTTCGATTTATGCTATCCTCACAGACACGGAACGGTTCCGTTTCAATATAGCAATTCTTTTTTTGTGGAATGTGTGGAATAGTGTAAATCGGCCAAAGTACGTTGCCTGCTACGTTGATCATGTTATGTGGATAATATTATTTTGTGAGCTTTAGAAATTTCTTCTTCTTTCCTTATTTAACGTTGTATAGACATCTTGGTCATTAGCGACGACTATGTATTTTACTGTTTAGATTTCATCCCATATGTCTGTAGCTTGTATGAATTATATTATGTTTGTTCTGTTCGGTCTGATTTATACAGGCTGTTTATTTGAAAACTTTCCAGCCGAATATTTCGAAAAGTATAGAAGATATTAAAAAAGTGTAAAATACGTGTTCAAGGATTTCGAGGGGGAAAGTTTTCAAGGTCATTTGAAGGTCAACTTTGTTTTTTCAAATGGAAACCTATATTTTTCATTATGGAATCTTATTGTACGTGAAACGACCAGCAATTTTCGTAGGATTAATCTTTCTACAGTTTTAAATTACAGTCAACCATTTTTGTCATGAATGCATAAAATCCGCAGTCTATTTATAACAAAATTGAATGGGTAGAATTTAAAATGGTAAAGGGTTTAAGAAGGTTTAGAAATATGAATAGGCTATTTCCAAACTATAAAAATTGGTAAAGGAAGAAAGAACTTTTCATTCGGTTACCACTTTTTGCAGACAGTGTTCATTTTGCACAAAGATCCGCAGTCTACTAATTAGGATTTGTAGGATACAGAAAAGTTAACAGTGATTCTGTGACATTTCCATGGTTTATGATTCAGCAATCAACGATTTAATTCCTTTACAAAAACTGCAAAAAAAAAACGCCTTCGTTAAGGTCGCAGTAGGGAGTCGTTTTAACAATAATTAGCGAATTGTTACAAAGCTGGGCGAGCTGTCCAGAAAAGGAGCGCGCGTAACTTTACTTTTCTTCTTTATGTAACGCTTCCTTACGGAGATACTATCGTATCCCCGTTTATTTACGAGCGACCAGGTTACGAGGATGCGTGAGTTCAGCTATGGATGCACAATTGCACAGGTGTGCACCGTCGAATGCAGGACGGCGCGGTGCGGGCAGCTAGATCGCGCATACGGTGCATTAAACAATGAAGAAGGAGAGAATGCTTGCGAGTCACATGCCGGCAAATGTCAGCCACGTGCAGGTACACGAGGTTCTCGCCTATAGCCGAGCAAGTAACGATGCAGAAAATTCTTTCAAATAATTCACTTGGCTGCTTTTCAGCATTTACCGCGTGCCGCGGAAAGAAAAATATCGTTTAAAGAACCACTCACTTATTGGCGAAACCGAGAATACCATTTCTCTAATTTGCTTTCTTTCTCATCAATTATTGAAAACAAGCAATTCGAAACTTGCGGGCAATCTATGAGTAATCATGAATCAATATTTTTTCTTTTTCGGATTCGTCGAAAGTGAAGAAACTTTGTGACACGCGTTCCAGTCTTTATCATTAGACAGCGGATTTTATGCATTTTTTGATAAAAATGGATACACCAAATTTAAAGCAGTTGTCATATTAACACTAGGTTTACGGGACTAATATTTTTAATTTGCAATTATTGAGATTGTAAAGACGCATTCATAAGAAATTATTCAACAAATTTATTCCTTTGGGTATATATTGTAAAAGGAATGGATAAAATTTTGGATAGTAAATATTCTTATTATTTTTCTAGAGTAATATAACCTAGGCATTTTTAGTGCTCCGTAAACCCAGCGTTAAAACGATTTAGTGACATCTATTAGTACCAGCTTTACACTTTGACTGCTATGTCACCCATATGTGAGTGACAGGAATTATTTTTTTAGACTCAAACATTAATTTCTGCGATGACAGGTAAGTAGAGTATGCTAAGTGAGAAAGTAATCAACACCATAAGTATGAACTTCTCAGTTATTGTTTTGTTAGATAAATTGCTTTAATTTTACACAATTTTTGTGGTTGATGTGTTGGTAATCAACGTGATAATGAAATAATTAAAAGGAAACATTTTTTATTTGGCTCCCGCGTCTTGTAATCAATGCACATATTTTTATATTTTGCATAAAGATCCGCAGTCTGTTAACACTAAACCTATCAAGCACAAAGCATAGAAATGAGAATTTTGAATTTGCTTAAACTATGTGTGGTCTTCATTATAATTTATGCTGAAATAAAGAAATCAATTTAGTAATTCTCTATGAAAGCCATTTTATAATTTCAATAATTATAAAATAAAAAACCGGTCATTTGACCATGGTAGGTTTAGTATTAATCACTTTTTTAAACGTCATTCACTGATTAGCGATTTTAAAATCTTTTTAGAAAATTGTGTGAATGTTTGCATTGTAGAAGCTTTTCAGGTATGTATGTACTGCACTTTCAAACAGGTTTTTCCATCACAAATATTTGCATAGTTATTCATATTTGAAAATAAGAAAAAATTCTGTAATTCTTATTACGATTGAAATTATAAATAAAAGAGGAAAGAGCAATACCGTCTTTTCCAAGCAAGGTAATGGCATGTGTAGTTTTTTTTGTTTCCACTGTTTTTTCTCAAATGAAGGTGACCTTCAATTTTTTAAATGGAATGTTATATGCTTTTTATATCATATGGAAGTGTGTGTCAAGACAAATTCATTCGTATACGACACAATATCCTTCAAGGTCATACAAGGTCAGCAAGCAAGAAACCTTCTTTCATCCTTTATTATGAAAAAACTGATTGAAATTATAATGTAAAATAGATCAATCTCGCATACAAAAACCGCACAGTGTACGAAACGTGTAATTAAACAATTTGCTCTGTCTGCAGAAGAAATTTTAATATTTCGTGGTATAGCTGTATATTTTTAGAGTTATTTCGTGTGCATAAAGAGTTCTTGGGACATTGTATGTATACGGATAATTATCTTAAACACAGAAACCGAGAAACTTCATTGCAGTGTCACGCGTTGTCTCACCGCGATTGTTTTCATTGCGTTAATAGGTGGACATTAAACGTCGAATTATAGTACTCTACCGCCGTTAACGATGGAATTGCATTAAGATATATATATACTACGTCAACCCATTACGCTGAAAGTCATTGACATACAGGAAGTAGCAGAGGCTATGCACAGTATGTAATAACTAACGCAAACGAAACGTGTTTGCATTTTCTATTGGTATTTTGAAAAACAAATCAGAATATTTCCATACAGAAGATTGTTTAGAAAATCTATGCGTTTTCCATATTGTGCTGTCTCACGGATGCGACAGTTTGTACACTACTTTTTTTTTATACTTAACGCTTTCACGATTGCACATTCGATGCACTTAATACATATCTGCTCTCGCATACCGTCGCGCAAGCAATTTTTGCAGAAATATTTGTAGCGTAATACATAGTGTAATTATAGCATTCTTTGAAAAGGTAAGCATTGAAACTACCATTTAGACTTTCCCAGAATGAAATGAAAATTGCAAAATTTGTTCAATGTGTAGTATGTCTTTATCATTTACAATCTCTTGTCTAATTGATTGCATACGTTTTTATGAAGTCAGTATACGAATTATTTATTGTTTTTTCATTAGCTATAACGTACCAATCAGAGTACATCATCCCATTAAAAAGAACTCAACAAAGACCTTGAGATTTCGGAAAATGTGACCGTGAGGAAAAAATAATTTCCCCTGTGAATCAAACATTTTTTTACATATTTTCCAGTATCGGTAAAAGCCAAAGAGATATTTTTGGTGAAAATCTTAGATAACTCACCCTGTAGACTATAGCTTTCAGCACCCTGTAAACATTATGTCCACCATATTATCCGCCATTGTATGATGCACAGGACAGTAAACCCGTTAACGTCCACAAGGGCTAAATCTAAGCTAAAATACACAGCCAAATTCCAATACTGGATCCTACGGGGGAGTAGCAGTTTATTATTGACCGGTTATTATACAATCGCGCGTAATTGCACTCGCGATAGCCCTCGTATCGTCCTTTGCATTGCTTGCACCGCTATTGCAATAATTCCGGTAAGCCGCCAGAGAAATAACATTCCCGCGATTGGTTGTCGCAGCGTAGACGAATTGTGTAACATCTTGGTGAGCAATTATATAACGTAAAATGTAATTATGTCACGGAGCGGGAACGATAACGTATAAATAGAAGCTTTACGTCACAATGTTCGAGCATCGCCGAGGAATGTTTCCCGATACTGATCAATGTCGATCGCAGTATTCGCGGATCATCGCGAGCATCCTCTTCGTTCGACACTTTCATTCGACGAAACTTGGCACAAACATTTATTACTGGTTTGGTTTCAGACCGAGCTAACTATTCTTTCGTGTTTTCTGATAAGTTGCCGTCGTTAAATCCTTAATGAGATACATTCCGTCGGCAGCGCATGCAAATGCTTTTCCGTCTATATCACGTTTAAACATGCAAAATGCTATAAAATAAAGCATAAATTATAATTTGTACGTGTTTTCGTCTTGTTAGCTATACCAGGCTCTTTTTGTAACAAACGCAGTTTCCCCGTTAGCGATTCCTTATAAAGCGGTAGCGAATTTTATAAACTTGAAATAAAAATTACCAGATTAAATTCGAAACAGTTAAAATATTTAAAGAATTTAAAAGTACTGTTGTATTATTTTCGACTTTTTTTATATTTTATTTTCTTTGTATATTCTTGTATACATGTATATATTATTATATATTGTTTCTTACTTACCAAGTATTATTTTAAGTCTATACATATGCATATGGGTAACAATAATACTTTATAAGAAAAACTTACAGCTTAGCGAAATGCAAGAAAAAACGCAATATCTTTCGGCTATTTAGATTTTTAGACAAACACTACTAAAATTATCCAGAAAAGAAAAATACTATATAAGAACCTGTGTAGCTCTGGTATCTTGCAATAAATGCAAATAATTTTAAATTTGCATAAAAATTCGCAGGCTGCTTATAAATTGCTACTACAATATTATAATCCATTCATAGCAAAAATAGCAAGATGAAATATAAAATAGTGGAAGGATTAAAAGAATTTGAAAGCATCGATATGTTATCAACTTATTAAATTTGTTAAAGGAAAGAGCGAATATTTACTTGGCTCCAGTACCTCGTAGTTGATGCAATTATTCTTATTTTTAATACAAACCCGCAGTCTAATTATAATATTAATGTTTTATGCATGTTTGTGTAGGAAATATTTATGATATCTTGTATGTTGAAAGCGATACAGTATTTCATCGTTAATTGTCGTGAACTTCTGTACGATAATTGTCGCAAAACAACCCCTCCTTCCGCGGGGTATACCCCGCGAGGGCACGTGAAGATCGAGAGGCCTCGGTCGCCGAGAAGTGTAACATAATACGGGTCGAGTATATATCGGTGAGACCACTACTAATTCAATGACAAAACTGCTTTATTTTTTATTATTTTTTTATGGAACTTTCACCAACATATTCGTGGCATTTTTCTACTGAAAATGGTACCTTCCGTTTGCCAGAGGTCGAAGAATAGTATCTTGTACACGATAACTGACGCCGGCCGGACCCGTGGTGGCGACAATTAACAATGAAATACTGTAATCTGTACATATTGGGTTCAGAATGGAGTGTATCACGTTTATAGAAAGCTAGATAATTAGGCGCATAGTAAAGCGAGTTTTTTCAATATTTGTTTCATAATCTGAGCAACTTCAACGGGGATGTTGCTTTTCGACGTGAAATCCGTCACTAACGAACTATTTGTCGTGCAAACCGTTAGCGAGAAATGTAAGTCTGAGGCTACTTTCGTTGGATCGTTAGAATTCCACGTTTCTAGATCGTCATACGTATTATGTGATCAATGCAATGTTTAGCTTGCCGGAGAAATACTCGGCACGTGTCGCGACGATAAATATGTTCGCGCTGCCCCGTCGCATGTCTGTCTGCGCTCTCACGTGTCGAATAATTACATATGTTATTAACGTGCAAAGGTAGATTTTCCTCGACTTTATCGCGATCTATGAAACTATCAACGGTCACTATTTTCAACGACGCATTCGTAGGATATTTCTTATTTTTACTCGTCATCTAGAATGTTTGACGAATGGTTTTGCCGTTGATATCAAAATTTACCTTAACGATTAAGTCTCCGGTAACCATCGAAAGACGAACAACGTTCACGATCCTCAAGCGTGTATACACAAACAAGTGATTGCCAAAGCTACGCATGCAATTCGCATTCTGCATCTTAAAATAGTTCATACTGTCTACATTGTAACAAGCAAACGTTCTTCACTTATATTTTGTTTATGCTGTGTACAATACGCGACAATCATTAAATTAATAAAGTAAGCAGCGGAATGTCCGAAATAGTGGACAAAATGGCGAAATATAAAAGGTAACACTAAGCATGAATAATACTAATAACAAAATACTTTTAATCTTTCTTTACAAAATATTTTTAATCTTTGCACATGAAGCTATTTTGATTCTAGAATTCGGACATTTCAAATTTATGACAAAAATAAGACATTAACACATTAAACAAAATGGACATCCACGTATTAGTTTTAGCCTGATAGAATAATTAAAAAAAGAAAGGGTAATTGTGCATAAAAGATCCCACCTCACCGATTTTGATAAAATTTATGTGTTGTAAAACTCAACATTCTGAACACCTTTTTCCTATCCATGTAACCGCCGCTCAGCCTTAGTTTTTGAGATATTTGCGAAAAACTGCAGCTACTACTACATTGAATTTTGCCTATACGTGCACGTCCGTGCTGTGCGTATGCGTCAGCATGATGCGACCGCTCGTCAACTGTTTATATCACGCGATCGTCAAACGATCTATATACCGTGTGAACTTTTTAAAACATACGATTATGAAGAATGAGTATATATTGCAACGACACCACACACACCAAGACAGTGTTTCATGCCTGAAATCTTAAGATTTTCCGAATAAATGTCTTGGGCTGATTGCACTTAGTACAATTGAGTTAGTTTAATAGTACAATTAAAAATTTTATGTCATGGAGGGGTTGATGCAGCAGTCATATCCATTTGTAATTTTCATCATGTTTTCAAGGTCATTCTAAGGTCAACTTTATTTTTTCAAATGGAAACATATTTTTCATTACAGATTCTTCATCTACGACTTGGAACAATTAACTTTTATTTGAAACTTTTTTTTCTTCAGCAATTATTTTGTATAATATTGACTTTATTAGGTTAAAATAATCTCAATTAAACGAAAAGGCAATTATTTTATTAATAATAATAGAGTATTGCAACTTAATTACAAGAAAATCATTTTAACAAGTATTCAGTAACATTCTAATGTTATTTGCATTGCATGCGAGAGAATGTGTAATCTTATTCCACAGAAAAGACAGTAAAAAACTGGTGTATCCCTGCGCGTAATGAACAGGTTGTGTACAATCAGCGCTGACTTTCTTTGCTAAGTTTTATCTAATTGTTTTGCCTGTTTCAATATTTAGGGATTATTTAATTATTCATTTAGATTACATGTTTATTTGATACTATTTTAATTGGGTATTAATTTCATTTATCATAAATAAAATGATTTTCTCCGTTAAAACGACATTGTGTATTTTTTCTTTGAAAATTCAATATTATACAAAACAATCGGCGGAGAAAAAAACGTTTCAAATAAAAGTTATTTGTTTCAAGTCGTAGATGAAGAATCTGTAATGAAAAATATATGTTTACATTTGAAAAAATAAAGTTGATCTTGGAATGACCTTGAAAACATGATGAAAATTACAAATGGATACGACTGCTGCATCAGCCCCACCTTGACTTAAACTTTTTATTTGAAACATTTTTTTCTCCGGAATTTAGTTCTTGAGATATTCCAGGCGACCAGGATTAATGCCCGACCCTGTATAGATCGTTCGACGATCGCGTGATACATATCTGAAGAAACAGTTGACGAGCGGTCGCATCATGCTGACGCATACGCAAGCACGGACGTGCACGTATAGGCAAAATTAAATGTAGTAGTAGCTGCAGTATTTCGCAAATATCTCAAAACCTAAGGCTGAGCTGCGGTTACATGGATTGCAAAAAGGCATTCGGAATCTTCAGCCTAACGACATATTAATAAATCATCGAAACCGGTGAGATGGGACTTTTTTATGCACAATTACCCTTGTCATGTTAGTATTTAAAATCTTCAAAGTAAGTAATGACATTAAAACTAAGAAACAAGTATTAATATACGGTGGTTCACACAAGTATTCGCTCGCCTTTTAAATCAGAATATCTTCCTTAAAATTTGACCACACCACTTAATTTTTTGGGCAATTAGAAGCATTGATTTAGTAAATCACGTGCAAAAAAGATTTTGAAAAAATTGCTATTAGTAGGAATTACATGAAGAGATAAAAATGGCACTTTTTAAAACTTCTTTATTTTAGCCCATAATGAAAATTTAAAACATGCCATTTGTAGATATATGTTAGTTATACATATACTGAAAATTTCATCGAAATCAGTTGATGTAGAAAAAAATGACGTGCATCGAAAGATGTAAGGAAGTATGGATTTTAAGCAGAAACTGACCAAAAGTCGTGAAAAACTGCGATGATCACCACTTTCAACCGCTTGTAGCTCATATGTTCGTCAACTTATTTTGATGAAATTTTCAGCATATGTGTAAATAGCATAGATCTACAAAACGCATATTTTGAATTTTCATTACGGGCTGAAATAATAAAGTTTTAAAAAGTGCCATTTTTATTTTTTCATGTAATTCCTACTAATTGCAATTTCTTCAAAATCTTTTTTGCACGTGATTTACTAAATCAATGTTTCTAATTGCTCAACAAAAGTCAAGTGGTTTGGTCAAATTTTAAGAAAGTTATTCTGATTTAAAGGGCGAGCGAATACTTTTGTGAGCCACTGTAGGTTTATTGATAAATAAGATAAATAAGAAATAGTAATTAAGTACACTGTCAAAATTGGAAATGTTCAACGTATGTAGTGTTTGTACGACGTTTTAGCCCGAACTCCCTCGATTTGTTTCTTTGCTCGCGATTCGTAATACTCGTCGCCGCCCTTGTTATACACACACCCGCGCATACACATGCATCTCCACAGCTGGATACTTCACACGCACACGTACATGCTCGTTCATCCACACAACTCACCTAAAATACCTACATTAACTACTCCTGGCCACTTCACCTGCAAGTGAAAACTTTCCATTAGAATTCATTTACCAATTGTACTAGTGTGTTCGTTTCATAAAAGCGAAAACTTTTCATTATTTCCACATAGAGTATGTTACTGGTGGTGTGTACTTATTATTTTTATGTTAGTTTGGTTGTTTTCTCCATTTATTTGAGATCAAATTAATAACGTCAACTTAAACGCTACTGATAACTTTCATTCAGGTTTTAAAAAATACTCCTCAAAATTCCTCCGTGATTTTCGACGGAAATATGCGTGGATATATGTTGTAAATAATTATGCAAGTTTTAGCTGCCCCTACCTGCCCGTTAATTTTTAACCATTTTTTTTGTGTCATCAACGTCCTATTACGAATAAATCTATCTTGGATATATGATTTTCAAACAATCCAAAAAAGAAAAACCCGAAAGTTCTTTTAGATCTTTTCATTTCATTAACTGTTTACAGAAGAAAGATACAAGGCAAAGAGGAGAATAATGACGTGCAAAGTCCAGACTGAACAACTTCGCGATGTAAGCACGCTGCATAATGCTAATGTCGACACATCAACTTTGGAAGCTTATATCTCGATAATAGTTTACGCAAAGACAAAAGTATTCTAGTGTTTTGAAAATGTCTTGGTCTCACCTTCAAGAATACGTAATCAAAAATATAGGTTTCAAGTAAAAATTGCAATTGTAATCTCTAGAAAGCTTTCCAAGGTTACTGCAATGTCAAACAAATACAATCATTACATACTCTCTTTTATATCCTACAATTTTTGTCTGAAACTTTTTTTCGAATCACTTATAATTTTCGAGTAATAGAATTTTGTCCAAAAAAGGGACTTTTCAACGCACTGTGCAGCGTGCTGCGCCGAGGGCATACTATTCTTGTCAGTTTCATTACAAAAGTTTCGGTATTATTAAATCGCGAGTGCTGGACGCATGTGAACCTCCAAGCTGCTACTCAATAAACCGTCGGTTGTCGAGGTGACCGCCTAAGTAAGGTTCGTTACGCCGACATAGCGTGCGGGAGGAGAGATGTCCGTTACCGGCTGCAATTTTTATGAGGAACGAGAATGCTCGAGTTATCAATAATGCGCGATGGCTCGTGCCTTTTTCCGTCGACTCTATATTTACGGAATAAAATCTATAACGGGGCAGAAGCGGACATAGTGTGCTCCGCCGGGTTATTGACTCAAACGCTCGCACCTATTCGTTACGTAAAGTCGGAGACGACCGTGGGCGAGAGCTAGATGTTACCGCCACGAGATATTCCACTAGTCGATCGCTAATCGATTGACACGTGGTCGTCATGGGTAACCTTTCCCGAGACTGGATAGGGATTTACGATTGGCTTGACCCGGAAGTAAATCGTGGCTCTCGCACGTGACATTTAACAAATACCTCCAAACAATTGAAAAATAAGAGAAATTCAACAGTTTATTTCATACACAAAATTAAGTTCCATTATAAAATCAATATGTATACCTTATTACGTGATGTTTAGGTAATATTTTCTGAAAAATTCAGTTAAATATCTTCAACCACAAGAACATGGTAGCTATTTCTCCCAAAGCCATTTCTGCAAAGCAACCAGTTCGTGGTACCAAATGCGCAGGACGAGTCATTTTTTTATCTATGAAATTATGGTCCTTTAAACAATTACGATATAGGGTAAGGTTGTTTAATTTGGATTATTTTGTAAAAACCATGTATCTTTTTTAAACTAATAAATCTATAAATCTTTCTTTATGACAGGGCTGGGCACGGTCAGGCTCCTCAAAGGCTTGCTTTCCCCACCAACCTTCCTTCATGCAGCGCGCACGTTCATTTCGTACGCTGATGTCTTGTGTCTTCGTTGCCCCATTGTACCGCGCTTGCTGGAAGGGGACAGTGGGCGCTACGTTGTGAACGGTTTTGCCTCAATTGAGGCAAAATTGCCCAGCTCTGCTTTATGACATACATTTAGTTCATGCTATTGTTATTTGGGAATAAATAATATTCGCACAGATAAAAAGTAATACCAAAGTCCAATTTAGGATACCAATATCCATATTTGGACCATAAAGACTCCCAAATTGGACCGATATCAAAAAGTACATAAAATACTCAAAATTATAATACTACAAAGAAACCGTCTAATTTTTGCAATTTATGCAATAGTATATTTTGGTAGTAGTTGAAATATTTGAACAATTGCTGTTGGCCGAAACTTTAAATCTTAGGCATTGAATTATTTTGTCAACTCACCTATTTCCACATATTTCGTAGTTCCAATCTTGTGGTTTGGGTAAAACCGGCGCAACTTGAGACATTGTTAAATCACTTTTGGCAATTTGTGCTTTTAATGTTCGAGGTCTTGCTTCAACTTCATTTTTGTAGGGTGAACTAGTCAACCTCACCGCTTTTTGAATACGGGAAAATGTTGACATACTAATATTTTAACTATTGCGAATAGCAGAAATAGCGTTGCCCAAGTCTTCTGCACTTCATTTACCGTATTTTCTACGTTTTGACATTCTCTACATAGAAAATAAAATAAATTTTTGTTCTCTAAATTGAACCGGATCAATTTAGGGTACACAATATAGTCCAATTTTAGGACCTAAGTTGTAAAACTACGCAATCACAAATTTTAAGGAAACGTGTTTACTATAATTTGAATAAATAAATCCTAAATATTCTATAATTATGTTTTTGCTTTTTACTTACTAAAAGCACAAAATTCGTAGTATTCTTACCCACGTGAAAAGCACAACTGCGATAGACGAGACTAAAATGCGTTCTGAGATGTAGTTTTTAACAGTGCACACAGATAGCGCACATTATGCATAGCTTGCTGAAAAATGCACTGATCCAATTTAGGTGGTGGTTCAATATTGGCTACCTTAACCTACACCAGGGATGGGCATTTTTGTCTCAATTGAGACAAAACAGTCCCCACCATAGCCCTCACTGTCCCCCACCAGCATCCGCCGTTACCATAGAGGAAAGAAGTGTTTCGCCCGTCGCGAACAGTGCGCAGGCCTCGCGCATGAAAGAGAGGTTGGTGGGAGAAGCAGGCGTTTGAGGGGCTCCACCCGTGCCCGTGCCTGCTCTACACCTTATTATGAAATATTTAAGTAATATTTGCTACATTGAGCTAAATATCTTTAATTACAATAACATGGCAGCCATTTCTGCAAAACATTGCTTGTGGTACCAGATATATCTCTGTGGAGTTTTATCTGATATAAGGTAAAGGCACCAGTAGTTGACCACTTAAAAGAAGTTTTCCACGCGAACAATAGTAACCACTTGCTCTGTCATCAAATAGCGAGAGTCGATACCTGAAGACACTCTTTAAGTCTTCTAAATTATGTAACAAGACCACTTTTTAAAAAAAGTTTAGTTATACAAATTTAAAAAAACATATTTAAAAATTCAGTAATTGCTTCAGAAGTTGACCACTCTTAAAAATGAAAAACCTAGTAATTGACCTTCTGTTCGTTAGTAGTTGACCACTTATACTAGAAAGAAGGTTAAAGCAATAATGTTAGAAATCATTTTAGTATCATTTAGTTTCAACAATTACCAGCACAAATTACAATTAAAGGATAAAATAAGAAATAAAACAAATCAATTCTATAACAAATTCAATTCCGGAACAGAGTAGACGTTGCGAGTCAATATTTGACCGTGGAAGCAATCAATAGTTGACCATGTGGTTATCCTCTAAAACACAGTATGCTACAAAATTTAGAATTATGTTTTGTACTCCTAACAATGTTAGATGAAAAATGGATACATTATAAATCGTAAACAAATTTAAATGGGTCACGTTGGTAATTGACGTTGATTTATTGGGGGGTCAACTTCTGAAAATTGTTCAAATAACAGTATTCAGAATTTGACCCCTCAATTATTATTTTGATATTATTTTGAGGTTAGAATAACAGAAACGATGCATTTATCACTTATAAAACGCTGTGAGAATTTAAAAAGTATATAATTCAGTCGCGAAAAGATCACAACGTATGGATTGTTTACCTGAACCGTACAGCTGTTCTTAACAGAAACGTTAAGGAAATAGAAATATATCGGTATATTACTTACCTTAATGAATTTAGACGTCCGTTATTACTATGCATACTTCACTTCGCATGTAATTGTTTTAAAATTTAACCAACAGATATTGTGTCATCCGAGGTTCGCTTTCATCAAACGTGCAGAACTTATAATAACCTTATTTTTTATGTTTTTCTAAAAACTGGTCAACTACTGGTGCCTTTACCTTACATTTTATTAATTTTACTAGATAAAAAACTAGATAAGAAAGCTAGACGTTGTGAAACTGATATTAAAAAATATAATTTCCTACAAAAATAGGAAAGAATGTACTAATCAAAAATCCACTTGGTCTAATCTTAAGAATGTCTTCCGAAAAAATGAGTAACTAAAAATAGTAAAAATAAGTATTAAAAATAGTCTTGAGAAGGTTACTTCTAGATTTTATCTGAATTGGTCGAGTGGTCTTTCAGCTTTTTCTGGTATCAGATTTTGAAAGCTTCATTCTGAAAAAATGTGTTGAAAGTTTACTTCACAGTAAGTGCGGTTGCTTTGCTTTTCTCGAATATACTTGTCATCGCTTAAAAATAATTATGAGTACGCAGGTACATACTTTTAAGATTAAATAAAACACTTAAACTGTTAAGAAGAAGTCAACGGTCGTTGGAGCAATTGTCCGAGATTTTATTGATTCATAGAAGTCGGTTCAGACGAACAACGTTCCAAGATAATTTCCCTGACAATAAAGGGAAACGAAAATGTTTTCCGAAGCGACCGGTTGCATAACGCTTCTCCACGAACATTTCCACACGGATTGTAGTCGTTGGCGGGCAGAATCCGGAGTTAAACGACACCGTAAGGTTTCAAAATAATCCTGAGAATTTGATGGCGTCAGTCACGTAAGGTTCGTGAATTCTTACTGCGATTGTACCGTGACGCACAGTGTTCCGACGAAAAGAAATTTCTCGCGACAGTTCCGCGAACAATGGCAGTAACGGCATAAAGGATGTCGTGTTCAAGTCACTTTCGTCGCTTTCACATTCTCACGAGTTTCAACAAAGTACACCATATTAGGTTCTCTGGCTTGCGATAAAAATAAACAAAATTTTTGTTTCTTTAATATCGGAACTACCGACCAAAATGATGGATTTCAGATTTGAGCCGTCAATTTTAAAAGTGACCTAAGTCCATTTATACTTAAATTGAGATATTTAAGAGTTTGCGTTTCAATAAAATTAAAAATATACGTATATTATACCAATGTGTCATACTGCTTAAGTGTATCTAAAAGAGTTGAATTTACAATTCCTATCAAAATAATAACAATTATTGAGTGGTTTCTTACCAAAAATGGAATTAAGCCACTTTCAAAGTTAACAACCAGATTTGTTATAAAATTTGAAAGAGCCCAAGTCTATTCGACATAATTTAAAATGCTTCAAATTTAAAAAACAATACTCAATTTATTTTAATAATTTCACTCTCACGAAGTTCATTAGTATGGTATTTTAAATTTCAAACAATTGTGTAAAGATACTACGAAATAACAGTGTCTAAGTTTCAACATTTGCGTTACGCTCCTGATATTGTCGCAATGTTTCAGTTGTTTCATCGATAAAATTACTGTAATAAGATACTGTCTCTATCAATTCTGTATTATCGAGAAACGTGACTGGTTATTGTATACTGTATGACACATTGTTATAGTTGTGCGACTATTGATGAAGAATTATTAGAATAATTAATTCATTGTGTTGACTGCTTTCGAAATAAAATAGCTCACTCGTTGCAATGGGTTCCTGAGATAGTATCCGAAAATAATACTTTATTTTGAGGATACTAAAAATAACATGGATTTATTTTAGAATATTTCTGTGTTGCTTTGAACTGCTTAAACCGAGCATAAATCTACTTTGCCAAATATTATGGTTTTTTGCGTTATAGTACACTTTCTTTCCTGAACTTACTTTCACTGCCAACAAATATTTTAAACACATATTTGAAACATAAGGTTCAAATGTACCAAATATTCTTTTTATACTTCAGATTATTAAAATCCAAATATTCTAATTATCGAACGCATTTCCCCATTTGAAATAACATTTTAACCGGAGTGCATAACGGTTATCTTTTATATTTATAAGTCAGCTGTAGATTTTATATATTTATAACAAGAATGAATAAGTCAAATATAAAACTGGAATGGTATTAAAAGTTTCTAAGAATATCATTATATTCTTTTCGACCTATTTTTAATTTATTAAAGGAGGAAATACATTGTCATTTAATTTGTGTCTTTTAATTAATTTAGACAATTTTTATTTTGCATACAGAACCATAAGCTAGTTATAAGATATGTATTAACAGTAGGTCTGAAGTCCACACACAATTTAGCTGTTTTGCAGATACACATTATTTCGTATCCACTTTGAAACGAGCATGCGTTGTATCATAATTATAATTAATAGACTGCGGAGTTTATGCATTCATGAGAATAATAAGTACATAAATGAAATACAAAATTGCGAAAGCATCAGAAGGGTTTGAGAATAGTGTTGTCTTAAACTCAACATGTAACAATTATTAGGAGAAGGAAATTTCTACTTCACCCTGGTCCTTGCAATTGATACAGAATATGTCTGCATAAAGATTCGCAGTCTAATGATAAATTTAAAAATCGTATCAGGAAAGTATGTCTAAGTGCATGTTTTGTTTGTTTACAGTTTGGACAGTAGATCGTGTAAAGACGAGATATGCAGAATGGGAATAGGCGCCGGATACTGCGAAGGAAACCTGAATTTTGCTACAGCCTCGGAGGATGACGAGGTTTATACCAAGAAGAAGGTTTCTAGGGTGAGTCCTTGATTTACATAGAATAATAATTAGGTCATCTCATAAATAGTATAGTTTCAGACCACACTTCGTGTACAGGTTGTTTCCGAAATCGCAGTACAAGCGGCTGAGTGGTGATTAGGTTGGTCCCTATTTTTCGACTTTTGATTTCTTTCTGACATGTACCCCACACTCAACTGAGATACATCAGTTGCAAATCTCAGATGACTCACTCTCTACATTTCATGTTAAAAAAATGAATGTCACAAAATTTCAGATCATTTGTTTTACAAATGACAGAATAACATCATTCCTTGCGTGAAAAATGTGTCAAATTGACACGAGGAACGAACGAGGGTTAAATATATATTCCATTTAGTTCATTTTGCTTATTTTTGAGGTCCACAGATCTTTAAAAAGCAGAGCAAATTGACTGGATAGCGATTCGAAGTAGGTGACTTTTCGGCAAAACGTCACAAACTTCTTCGAACCGGTCCACTATGAGCGGATGATCACAGACGCGCCAGCTAGCGCGTCATGTTTGTAACGATTCGAATGATTTGTAAGCGACTTTAACAGGTGCGTTCCTGAAAGCGGATGCATCTCTGCGAGGCGATGCGAAGCGAGGCCAACGCATCGTCCCATAAATACGCCGGGCGTAACACGAGCCGCTTGAATGAAATGTCAAGAGACGAGACATGTGAGATAGCCCTTGGATAAAACCGAACATCGCGAGATCAGCCTGTGAAAAGTTGGCGAAAACGGCCCCTAAATAGATACGAATTAATAAAAGATCCGAGTGACGGAGCGCGGATCCGATTTCGCCCGGACACGCGCGGCTGTCGCAATCCTTGATTTCGAGAAACGTGACCGTCATCGCCGCGACCATCGATTGCGACACGAGCTGATACGAACGACAACACGGAAAACCTTTCTCTCCGTCTCTCTGTGTCATGTCGGCCTAAATCGTCGATCGGCTCTGCACGCGTGTCCCTCGTGTACACAGGCGTTTTGTCGCGCCGGTCTTCCTTCCGGTCCCCGCGAGATCTCTTACCGAGAAACTCGATACACAGTGATTCACATTGATGTTTCAACACTGTTTGAAACACAACAATATTTTTAACCCTAGAATTACCGAGTATTAACACGTTCAATATCGCGTAGATTTTTAGTGTTTCGCACAAGTCTTGCCTATTTCATTCGTATAAGCCAGGGATGGGCATTTTTGTCTCAATTGAGACAAACCATCCCCACTATAGCGCCCACTGTCCCCCACGTCGCGAACAGTGCGCAGGCCTCGCGCATGAAAGAGAGGCTGGTGGGAGAAGCAGGCGTTTGAGGGACTCCTACCGTGCCCATCCTGGAATTAGATCTTCATTTACTCCGGTTATTTATATTCTCAGTTTCGAATTACTAAAAAATCTTCTTGACATATTGCCATCGTAGTCCCATTTTTTTTTAAATTTTTCTTGAATTCTCTTTGTAACATTTCGTTGTTCTTTTGCATGCACATTTGTTCTCTAACTGTAAAATAGTAGATTGCAGGTTGTGTGTAAATCTAACGAAATAATGCATTATAAAATATATGATTATATCTAAGAGAAGAACAATGGCCTTCATCACATTACAGTACATATAAAACCATTAAACTTTTATCTAAAATATTTTTTCATAATATCCGAAATGAAAGCAAAATTATTTTTTCAACAAAATACTGATGAAAGTAACATGAAAAACGCTCCTAATTTCAAAGCCGCATGTTATTGCAGCTGAAACCTGTTTACTTATGTTCTTAATAATGTATTGCATTACAGTATTAAGTTTCAGCGTGCCGCTAGATACCGCAAAAATACCTCTGTGCTCAATTTGTATTCTACTGAAATCTATAAGGGTAGTATTGACTTTTTCCATGTAATATATGTGTTTAATATGTACGGTATCAGATTACAAAATGATCTTTTTAATGGTGTAGATCAGACCTGACCGACACACGGCCCGCCGGGCGATATTATATTTCCATTGAGACTTTTGTTTCTGGTTGAATGTATACAAAAGATATTAAATAAATGAAAATTTGCATGTGTCATTTTTATGATGCGCAAGTGCGACTACGAACTCCAGTTCTATATTTGATATCCACGAACGCCAAATGTTACTGAAAGAATCGGTTTCGTTAGGCAGCCATCTGTCGGCAATCAACACCATTGTCCGCTGTTAAATAACTTCCCAAAAAACCAACCTAATGAAATAAAGTAACTTGTAACTGCATTTGATAGTCGTTTTGAAAGAATTAGCAAAATATGATAAAATGTTTGAAATATTTTCATCCCCATTTCATGTTGACAAATTTTTACGTCCACATAGAAAATTAATTTTTACAATACTTATATTACACCCCAGAGATATTCCAACTTAAGATATTTTGAGCAACGAGTTGTAAGTGCTTTTGGATCCACATATGTTTGTGAAACATTTTTTTCGAAGATGAAATTTACAATGAGTTCATCACGTGTTTCATTAACTGATGCCAATTTAGAAAATCAGCTAAGATGTGCAACGTCGAACATAAATATAGATTTACAAAAATTAAGTGAAAGAAAGGATAAACAAATATCTCATTAATTAAGACTTGAGAGTTGAGTTAATTATATTGAATCATAGTATAACAATAAAGTTTTATTCATTTTGTATTTGTATTACATTCTTTAAAAACATGTTTACCTAAAGTGCGGCCCGCTCTAACGTTACGTATCATCGAAGTGGCCCGTGAAACCATTTTGGGTTGGCCAGGCCTGTTGTAGATATTTCTACTTGCGTTTTCTTGTGAGCGCGTTTGTGCCTCAGAATTACTAGTATTCAGTCCCCTAACTTTCATGGGGACGAGTACGATTTCCGTGGCCCCTCGGAATAATCCGCCTCCTCCACGACCTAACCACAACTCATTCTATTCACATGATTTTTCCATTACTAGTTCAAATTCTGGATGACAGTTACAGTGCAAAGATTATGCGAATAAAATTTCATTTTCAAAAAAGGTCTCTCGAGATTTTGCCATATTTCGCATAGTTACCGAGATATTTGCAAATTTATACAAAACAGGAAATCTACTTTACCGGCTAAACCAGGCCAATTTGACACCATGTTATATATACATTTTTTTCTTAAAATAACCCCAAGAACACAAATATAACCTCAAAACGAGGGGCCACGGAAATCGTACTCTCCCCCATTCATTGTATAAAATCCTTACTATTAACGATATGTTCAGAAAATTTTGTATTGTTTTTAGCATTTCAATTATTCTACTATGTAACTGTAATGAAAAAACGATAATTGTGCATAAAAGGTCCCACCTCACCGATTTTGATAAAATTTAAATACGTTGTAAAACTCAACATTCTGAACAACTTTTTCCTACACATGTAACCGTCGCTCAGCCTTAGTTTTTGAGATATTTGCGAAAAACTGCTGCTACTACTACATTGAATTTTGCCTATATGTGCACGTCCGCGCCGTGCGTATGCGTCAGCATGATGCGACCGCTCGTCAACTTTTTCTACAAATGTATCGCGCGATTGTCGAACGATCTATATACCGCGTGAACTTTTCAAAACATATGATGATGAAGAATGAGTATAATTGGTTATTATATATAATCACCATTAAGTTTGGTCTGGGTTAGCTCTGGGTTAGGTCCTAAATATTCAAGAATTCACTAAGTGCAATCAGTCCATGACATTTATTCGGAGAAGCTTTCCGGTGAGAAACACTGTGTGAGTGTGTGTAGTGTCATTATAATATGTACTTGTTACAGTAAATGTGATTAATCCGGTGATTATGTAAAATTGCCGGTTATTTTATAAAATATAAGAGTTATATATAACCACCACGAAGTTTGGTCTGGGTTAGGTCCTAAATATTCAAGAATTGGCAAATGTGATGAATTATTGAATATTTAGGACCTAACCCAGACCAAACTTAATGGTGATTATATATAATAACCGGCAATTATACATAATCACCGGATTAATCACATTTACCGTAACATACTCATTCTTCAACATTATATGTTTTGAAAAGTTCACGCGGTATATAGATCGTTTGACGATCGCGTGCTATATTTGTAGAAAAATTTGACGTGCGGTCGCATACGCACGGCGCGGTCGTGCACGTATAGGAAAAATTCAATGTGGTAGTAGCTGCAGTTTTTCGCAAATATCTCAAAAACTAAGGCTGAGCGACGGTTATATGTATAGGAAAAAGTTGTTCAGAATCTTCACCCTAACAACATATGAAAAAATCATCGAAATCGGTGATGTGGGACCTTTTATGCACAATTACCGAAAAAAACCTTATATATTTAACATTCAAAAAATTGGGTTTTTTCCGCGTCTGAACCACTGTGCGCCGCGCCAAGTTGAGTCGACTCGAGTCGCGACGCTCCGCGTTGCGTCGGCTGCAACGACGCAAGTGCACGCAAGCAATTGTGCAAGCTGGCTTGAATGATTGTTCGACGGGACACAATATCCGTGCCACGTTGCCCGGATATATCGAGTCTATCCCCTGCCAAAAGTGGCGTTTTACGCTCCCGTTCGACGGCCGACGATGCCAGGACTCGAACGTGCCCGTTGCACGTGATCCGCGGCGCAATTGCAGACTTGAACGGTGCACATCGATTCACGATCAGCCCGCGTGCTCGACGTGTGTAAATATTAATTACGCGCCGCTCGATTTTTTCTGGCGCTCGCAGCGCGGATATTTCGCGCGGTCACGTTCCGCCGCGGCATTTTTCGCGAGATAAGACGAGTCTATTCCTCGTTGTCGTCGCCGGCGCGTACACGCCGCTTAGCTCGTTTATAGCTAACAATAAGTTTATGCGATTCTCGTTCCGATGCGCAAACGCTGCATTCCTTTATCGACTCACGAATATTTTACCATTGATCGCGCCGTCCAATGTAAACGTTACATCGCTTTTCCGTATCATTTTATCTGAATAGCGTTTCATACTTTAATTACTAGACCGCGGATCTGTATGTAAAATAAGAATTGTCTTTATCGATTACAAAAGGCAGAAACCAAGTATAAGGACCTTTCTTTCTTTAATCATTTTAATAAGTTGAAAACGATGTATTGATATTCTCAAAGTATATCAAACTTTTATCTGATTCGAATTACATCTGTCCAATTTTATCATAAATACATAAAATTCGCAGTTCGTTAGTCATTGCTTGAAATACGATTTCTCTAAATTTTTCATAGCTCCCGCATTCCGTTTATACATACTTTCGCATTCTCGTTGAAGTATACGTAAATATTTCGTTCTCCAATTCGCATTAGTGTTGCTTGTATAGAATATTAATCCTTTGAGCGTGATACTTTTTAGTGCTGAAGCCATAAACGTTGTGCCACGTGATATTCGCATGACAATCGTAGTGGTTAGCTGAAATAATACACAATTAAACTATTTCTGCAATTACCGTAAAATTGTTTAGAGCAAGGAAGCATTACAACGTTTTCAGATATTTAAAACTCACTCTTGAAATAGAATAAACATTGTCTCCATTAATACTAGGTTTCTGTCAAAATGACGGGTTCTAATAATTTTATTTTACAATTATTGATATTGTAAGGATACATCTGTGAGGAATTATACAAGAAATTTATGTCTTTGGGGTACGTATTATAAAAAAAGGCTAAAAGAGATGGGCATATTCTTGTTATTCTTATAAAACGATGTAAAATAGTTACTTTTAGTGCTCTGTAAACCTGGTTTTAAGTGCAGACATTTATTTCTTTTCTTAATAATTTTAATAATTTAAGAGTAATAGAACAGTGTTTTTAATTCCTTTAAATGTTTTTACTGTTTTGCAAAACTTGATCTATCGATTGTTGTCATGAATGCATATAATCTGCAGTCTAGTAAATACTGATAAAAATTTTTATATTATAATTTTATAAGAGATCCAACCATAGTGTTTACCTTGTTTTACGTTCTGATTCAACCAATTCCGTTCTATTCCTAACATATAATTTCAAAAAATTTATTAAATTACAACACAATCACAAAAATATGAGGATTTTACAGCGTTTAACACAAAAAGTGTACGAATTCATACTAGAGAAGCGTATGAGAGTCAAACAAATTATTGTTGTTGGGTTACTATTTTACTAATTTTGGTTAATTGGAGAATTATTTATCATTTTAGATTTCAATTACACAGTAATTTTAAGTAAATTGGATAATTTTATCAGAGTATTCTTAAAATATATATGAACATATTATAACAAAAATGAATATGCTAAAATCGAACCATGAATTAATATATTCATGCAGTTTAATATATTCATACACCTACATACTATACCTATTTATAAAATAATTAAAAAATATTTTATGGTATCGATTTTATTTTTCGTTGCTATGTACTACTTATGCGGTATTGTATAGTAATAATTCGTGCAATAAGAACATATTATATTTCGTTATTATGCAGGGTGTTTCCTAATGCTTAGAGAAGACAAAAAAGTTATATTAACATAGGTTCGGTAATGATTGGTTTCTGAGTTATTAAAGTTTTTGTGCCACAATTCTCGTCACATCGTCTTAGAGGAAATGTTAAATATGTCCACCTCCTGTCTCAATACAAACCTCAGCCAGTGTCGCCAGATCGGTTAAATCGAGGGGAATACAGTTTACCCCCTCTCTGATTACCAGAGTAGTAATATGTAACACGTTGCGCGGCACGTCACGTGACCAGTTTACGGTCTTGGTGGGGGACGTTGGAGTGTACTCGTGGTAGTGGAATGGAATAGTGGAAGGGGAAAAGGAGGAAAGGAAAAAACAACCAGTTTTTGTTGTTTCTGGTATCACTGACCGTCGTCTTATTGAGTTTCGAACACTGTACATAAAATACAGTATAAATTGTAAACAAGGATACTACACCTCGATAATGTAAACATAGACCGGCGATTACTTCAAAAACATTGTTTATGACTTTAAACTGGCCTTCACGATGATGTGACGAGAATTGCGGCACAAAAACTTTAATAACTCAGAAACTAAACTTTTCGGAGCTATGTATGTTGATATAACCTTTTCTTCTTCTCTAAGCATTACGAATCTATTCCTAAAGTTTTGCCCACCATTCACGAAACATCCTCTATATTGTTAAATATATCGAATTTCATATGAAGTATAAAAATGTTGAATGATATTGGAAGGTCAAATTTTTGGCAATCTATTCTTCTACAATTTTATCTTTTTCGTATAACGTTGAAAAATATCAACAATTCGATGGAATATTAAGAGATTTTTTCGAACATTCTGTTTCACAACTATATATTTATTAACTTGTCAATTATAGATTCAAAAAATCGACATTACCACTCAAATGTGTTTTATCGTCCATTCGATGGTCAAGGATCCTGACCTTTCTAGTGAAATATACATAATTTAAATACTGCCATAATAATCCATAGACTGCCGAACTTCCTACAAAATAAAATTTGTCTACCTCGTTTGTTAACAAATTGGAGTACAATAGAAATTTGTTTTTTTTTTTGCTTAATAGTTTAACAACATTTTAAAGTTTCTCTAATACTTTTTACTGCTTTGTGTTTCTCCTACTCATATTTGTCATGGACGCATAAAATTTGCGGTCTATCAATTCTCGCATGATCTCGATCGATTTCAGTGTCCTGCTCCCAATTTCTTACATTAGGATGACCTACAATCATCGTACCTAGCGATTATTCCTAGAATGACCTTTCCGTTTAGTCAGCAGAATAAATAAACCGCCGAACACTTATACGGGCATTACCAATATAGCGACACAGTGCGACGTTATTCGTGGCGTAACTTAAAAGGATGTGAATCCGCGTGCAAAAATAAATCGATTATGTAAAACAATGCTTTTTTCTTACTGATCTTTTCTTGCGAATTCTAAATTTCTAAAATCTTGAAATACGTGTGCTTCTATACTATATACTGACTGACTAGTATGTAGCCTGCGGAATTTATGCATTTATGACAAAAATCAGTGGATGTAATTTTAAAACAATAAATCCATTAGCAAAATGTAAAAATATTATTGTGTTATTTTCAGTCTATGCAACGTATTAAAAAAGAAAATAAGTTTCTATTTCACTCCAGTTTGTTGCTATTCAGGTAGAAAATTTGTATTTTGCATAAGGATCTGCAGTCCACTAATATGTCTCTATTTATTATTCGCTACTTTTCGGATCATATTTACAATAATTTTCCGAAACTTTCATCGTCTATTACTCAAGTAAATACCATCGGAAAAATGTCACGAATATGTTGGTGAAAGTTCCATGAAAAAATAATAAAAAATAAAGAAGTTTTGTCACTGGGTTAATTGTTGTTTTCACACCGACATAGTCGACCCGTATTATGTTACACTGCTCTGCGAACGAGGTCTCTCGAGCTGCGCTGTCCTTTTCTACGTTCGGCACAAGTCAAAGAATAGTATTATCTGAACATTAATTGTCGCCGGCCGGACCCGTGGTGGCGACGATTATCGATGAAATACTGTATTAACACACCTTCAATCATCTTAGCTTTCCATTATTTATCACCTCCGTAATTGTGGTATTCGACGAATTTTATGAATCTAAAAAATGCTAATTTTTATAAAAATTAATGCGTCAACTGATATATCGTTAAGAACAAGACGTTAAAGCTAATCGCGTGTATAATCGTTGCTAATCAGGTTGTGTACGATGCGATGATAGCTGCATCATATTTTGCGATAGACAAATTATTTTTATGCGAAAACAGCAATAATAAGTCTTCAAACTTTGTCGACTGACAGTACCCTTGAGATTGTAAATTTTTTCATGAAACCCTACTAAAAGAAATGGTTAGGATTAAACATTGTTACATATGAAATGTCCGATTTTCAATGGTCTATGTATGTATTTTTCAGTAAATAAGTGTGATTAATGGAAACATTTTTGTAAACGATTTATCAATGATTTGTACGTGCAACTTAATATTTTAAAAACATAATGATTTACCAAAACCGACTCGATGTTAACTGCACGAAAGTTGTATAAAACTGGACCTTGCAGTTCTAACAATAAGTGTGTCCTATTTGATCTTATTTTAGATTGGAAAGTTAACTCGAAAGAGTTGGATTTACTATGATAGTATGCAGCATAGGTATAGTTGCGATATCACATTCAAAGTAGTGTACCATCCCCCAACTGTCGTGCTACTTTTACATAAGTGAACTGCTGTTCAAGATGTTCAATAATTTTGATCAGACATGCACGAATAACAACGGTCGAGCATTGTACAGTCATCGGGGAAGTGTCTGGATCGCAGACCGACAAAGTTATGGCACTCTTTAGCAGGTTCCGTTTAAAATGTAAGCCGTGGAACTTTTAAAAAGATACATGTTCACATTATAAATCCCGATGAATGTTACTCCCAAGAACTTTAACATTGGGTTTACCGGGCATTTAAAGTGAGTATGCTATATTACTTTACAAAAATGACGAGAATGTACCTATTCAAATTTTTAACCAATCTTTTTTTATAACATATACCTAAAGGAATAAATTTGTTGAATAATTTCTCACGGATGCATCTTTACGATCTCAATAATTGTAAATGAAAAATACTAAAAAGTGAAACACTGGAAGTGTTCTCATACGACAGATATTTTTGAATCTGTATAATATAATTTCTATAAAAATAATTTATTTAGAATGTTTACTAGAAAAGCTTCTATAAGAGAAACACAAACAATATTTAAGCTCTAATCATCTACATAAATGTAACAAACAAATTACGTATTCAGAATGTCAATTGAACTATAATCATTATTTAATATTGTTACAGTAATATCCATTAAATTGTATTCAGTATTTACAGCAATGATTGAGAACTCTTTTAACATTGATGAACAAAGTATCAGTTTCGTGCTGCAGAAAAATGTTGTAAACTGTAATTTAATTGTAATAATTACATAATATTGTTATAGAAGTATTCATTGAATAGTATTCAGTATTTGCAGCAATGATTTACAATAGAACTCTTTTAACATTGACAAACAAAATTCCTATTGTACAAACATTTATTTATTTCGATATTTCATAGGTCCTGCTTAAACTAAAACTTTTCGTATCAACAACTTGTCTTTATCTGTTCTCATCAACGCTTCTATTAGAGCAATCTCTTTTTAAAGTTCCACGGTTTTAAATAGAACTAATTACAAAGTTCTAGGCCTCTTATGACCCCTGCCTTATGCAACGCTCGATAAATTACTGAAAATGGATGTACCGATGTTATTTAGGGAAATGAATATTACACAATTGACTGGTGTGGATTGTTGCGAAAGAGTCAAACCGATTAGTAACATAAGCTCACACTCATTTTGGATCACTCAGTTTATGACGAATTAACTAAATGAAACAATTAGGAACAATAGAAGGATTAATGTGTGCACAAAAAGTACTTACCCTTAAAAATATGTTCCAAAAAAATTCATAAATAAATCAGTAAGTGGACCTAAACATCATCAATCATACACAGTGGTTCACAAAAATATTCGCTCGCTCTTTAAATGAGAATAACTTTCTCAAAATTTGACCAAACCACTTGACTTGTTTTGGGCAATTAGAAGCACTGATTTAGTAAATCACGTGCAAAAAAGATTTTGAAAAAATTGCAATTGGTAGGAATTATACGAAAAAATAAAAATGACACTTTGGAAAACTTTATTATTTCAGCCTGTAATGAAAATTCAAAATATACGTTTTGTAGATCTGTTATTTACACAAGCGCTTGAAAATGGTGATTTCTGCTTAAAATTCATAGTTTCTTACATCTTCCGATGCGCGTCGTTTTTTTCTGCGTCAACCAATTTCGATAAAATTTTCAGCATATGTTTATGTAACATAGATCTACAGAAGTCATATTTTAAATTTTCATTATGGGCTAAAATAAAGAAGTTTTAAAAAGTGCCATTTTTATCCCTTCATGCAATTCCTACTAATTGCAACTTTTTCAAAATCTCATTTGCACGTGATTTACTAAATCAATGCTTCTAATTGCTTAAAAAAGGTCAAGTGGTTTGATCAAATTTTAAGAAAGTTATTCCGATTTAACACGTTGACTGCCGTGTCACCCATATATGGGTGACGGAATTATTCGTCCATATTTAAAAATTAATTATGACGCTAATGTGTTCATTGTATCAAATTTGGTTAATATCTGGAAAATGCAAGAAGTTTAAAACGTTACTCAGTGTCACACGTTTTAATTCTGTAATCATTATTTTATTAAATATATTGTTTCGATTTTATGAAATTTTTGAGGTCGCTGTTTTGGCAGTCAAAGTATTCGGCGAGCGAATAATTTTGTGAGCCACCGTAGGTATGTATATGTAGACATTTTCTTGGTCAATAGCGAGGTATAGAAACCAAATAAAAATTTCATGCTTTATTTAACAATTTGAATGCATCAATCAATTACTGAAAATGGATGTTCCGATTTTATTCAGGTACATGTATATTACACAATTGGCTGGTGTTGCGGAAGAGTCGAACCGATTAGTAACATAAGCTCACGCTTATTTTCGTGAAACGAACTTACCACCGGCTTAAAAATAATTTACTTCGCGTCCGCGCTTCAAGTGTTGACGCTCCCGACCATTCTAGACTCGTTTCTGCGGATCACCGCGAAAACAATTCTATATCTTCGGAATCATCGGGATTGCCAAATCAAGTTGTCACCAAGTTGTTCGACCGAAAACGAGTCGAAAATCTCGAAGCCTTTATCTCCGGTTACACAACCGGAGGTCCGTTGTTAACTCTTGCGTAATGGCGATTAATCTTTCGACGATCGATTATACATAACGACACCAATCACGTGCGAATCGGCAGCCTTTTTTCATACAAAAACAGTTTTCTGAATACATTATGGATCGTCCTCTTATGAGCCACTAGACATCGATGAATGATTGATCGGGGCAGACGTAAACAGTTTGCTATAAATCGCGGTGCTCGATTTGCAATAGACGTATTAATAGACAAAGTGTTCTTTTTGAGGATGTTACTTTCGCAACAGTGACGAGATTTTGCTTCGTCGATCCATTTCACTTTGATTCAGGTCTTGTTCACCATTCTTACATTTTATTACTGTTTGACAAGTATGTACGCAGTGATACTTTAAATTAGGTGAACCCTTTGCCACAGAGGGGGAGTTCCCCTAACGCCGGACAGTACCTAATACCGGATAGTAGCTATATCTTTAACATTTAAAAGTTTACCGAGCTGTTGTATCGTGTAAATTCTAGAGGAACAAAAACAAACAATGATCACGTTTTATCACGCTCCTGTCGCGTGCGCACAGCTTAGGAAATCAGTTGATTGTTCCGGCTTAGAAGAATCCGGTGTATCGTACAGATTATAAACTGTTTTTTTATTAATTTTTGTAGTCAGGAGACGTGTAAGTTACGTTATTATATCTTTTGATAAGTTATTTTTAAATTATCGTTCTATATTGCGTATAGAGTGTATTGCTTATAATGAAAAAAATTTCTTTGATGGATTGAGTGAACGACACTGTTTCCTAGTACTGGACAGAACAATATCACCTATGGCCGGACAATACAAATCTCTGTCTTGCGTATTCCTTTTTGTACTACTATTAATTTTTTTCGGTTTCAATGATTAAAAAAGACACCCAAAAAATATGAATAGTAAGAACAAAGGTTAACGGAACAATTTTAAAAATCAACTTCAGATTGCGAGAATGCTAGAATTGGAACAGACGAACCAGAGGACGATTTGTGTAATTTATTTAGGAAATAGTATTCGATTCAATGATCTGGCTCTGAAAAATAGACTTACAAGGCTTGTCATGATATCCCAGAATGTTTATACTTGCGGTCATTGGAAATTATTCTTCGTAGTTTTTATTGTGACCGATGTTGGGGGACACTTCGGGATTTCTTAAAACCACATACAGTAAATATTCGATGTGAGGAAACGAGAACTGCACGATCGTTGCAAAGTCGATCTCGAGATACCTCGGTCGCCGTCGTCGTGAGATTGTGAGGTTAAGATATATCAGTGTTGAACCACTACTAATCCAATTACAAAACTTCTTCATTTTTCATTATTTTTTTATGGGAGTTTCACCAGTTATTTGTGGCATATAATTTGAACTGTATTTAGTGGTTTAATTGACGATATGTACAGTAACTTTTGAACGTATTTACAAGAGGATAGCGATCTGTGTTCACACGCCACGTCACAAAAAAATAGTTTTGCTTAGATCGGATATTTACTGGAACCAAAGTATAATGTTAATTTAAATTAATTATTACAGAAATGTCGATTATTTTTCACTCTATTTTGGTTTCTAATATTGTTAATTTATTGATTAGTGCGGGTTAAAACAAATGAAGTATTGTATTTTTTCATTCATTTAAGAAAAAACGTCGCTAGAGAAACTCCCCCTAATGTCGAGTCAGACTTGCGATGAAAATTTCAAGTAGAATTTATTTACCCTTGGACGGCAGGCCATTTTTTGTAACTCTACAATTGACGGTGCTTAAGATCGATTTATGGGATTATTTCGTGATTTTTTAAACATTTTTTAAAGATGCTTTTTGAGGTTACTATTAGCTTTTCTGTTGTTTCTAATGCAACACCTGTTCACGTTGACATCAGCTATAACACAAAATTCAGTAGTTGTATGACGATTTTGATATTATGGGTCGAAATAGACGCAGGTACCGCTGTCAGAGAGCATAATCGTAATTAATTTCTTTTAAACCGAACTTCTGTGTTGTGTCTTTGTTTAAAAGAACTTGTTTGAAGAACACCATAGTTTGTGGCATTGCTAGATTTATTTTGGAAAAATATTACTACCTATTATAATTTGTTAAAGATTCAATGCAGATTAGAATTCTCAATTGCTTTTATCTCTCTTTTATTTTCTATTACATCAATTTAATTTAATTTTAGTAGCTTCCCAAAATGGTAATTTACCTGTCCATTTATTAAGATTTTGAAGCAAAAAATGCTACAATATGTACATATTTAAATAAAATTCTTGTTTTAAAAAAATCCATTAATTTTTCCAGAAAAAATTTCTAAGAATCACATTTTTTCAAATGATTAAGCAAACGTGAACCCTGAATGACTTGCCATCAAAGATATTGTATAAACAACGAAAGTCTTGTTGTTAAAAACAATTATTGTTACACTGCTGATTTTTATAATATCCTATTTTATAACAAAAAATCATTTCTACGTGTTAAAAATTTACTCAACAGTTAGTACTTGAACCATAATGATATCAATATTCTATCTTTACAACTCACATTATCTTAAAAAAGAAAATAAAGTGATCGCGTCAATATTTTTTTGATGCATAATGTTCCAATTCTTCTTACTAAAATTTTTGCATTGAACGCAGGCATTCCAGAAAATTAGACTTAAACCCAACGATTTCCTAGATAATCAGAAGTTAAAATAAGATCGTCGCGTGACTCAATTAATGTTGAAGATATGCTTATCTCTTCCTTTGGTTCGTCACTCGCATTCGCACGTGTTAAACCAAAGTGTTGCGAGTTACGACTAGTTCATTCGCCGGGTACGTGATGCCATCTAGTCAACGATTGGTCAAGCTCAGTATCAGTTTCGTTCAACAGAATCGTTAATTCCAGGAACACCCGTTATTATCTTCGTCGGACGAAGTATCACAAGAAAACGGGAATGACTAGACAGTTACGAATCCCGTGATAATTTTATGTGTCGTAGAAATCGAAGAACCGTCACATTGATAACAGCATCGAGAACCACGTTTCCTAGATAGAGGATCGTCACCTGAGCTTTATTCATATCTTGAATGAAACTGGAATGTTACAGTGCATTAATGTATTCACTGAAGAAATAGCATCGGATTGCAGTAGTAGATTTGCGAGTTTAATACCATATACAGGGTGAGTCATTTATGATTTCCACCTAAAATATTTCCTTTGTCTTTAGCCATACGGGAAATTGTTTAAGGCAGAAAATGTTTGATTTAAAGAGGCAATTATTGTGATGGAAGAGATTTTTTTCTCATGGTCATATTTTCCGAAGTTTCAAGGTCATTATTCATTCTTCAAATGAGATGACGCATTTTAATTGTTATATTATTATAGCTAATGAAAAAAACCAATTCAATCATGTGTAATATGTTGACCTTCAGATGACATTCTGAAGAGTTATTCTTCAAAAGTTTCAGAGTTTACATTAATGGAATCTTATTTGGATACTGTAAGCTTGAATGTCATATCGTATTTTAAGTTACGCTTTTTGACAAATAACTCTTCCGAAGGTCATTTGAAGGTCGACATATTTTATGTAGCCTTCAAGCCATTTAATCCAATTATTAAAAAGTTACTCGTTTTTAAAAGGTGTACGAATACTTTTTACAATGACGGTACAACACAAGTTAATGTAGAAAATAATACAAAAATCTAGTATTGTAGATGGGTACCTGTTCCATTATTTGAACGCTTAGGTTCTACTGATTAGTTCGGATAATCAATTATCCGGATTAAACAAATAAATATCGTTCGAATTGTGTCGTGTTTGGCGTAATTTCTATCAGAGAAATGTAACGAATATATTGGCAAAAAAGTCATAAATAAATAATTAAGAACAAAACAGTTTCGTCAATGGATAGAATATCCCGCTCCATTGGTAGGAACAGATTTTTAAGTAATATCAAGACATTACTCTGGTGTAAATGTTTATCGATTGCACAGCATCCTGATCCAATGTTTACTATCCTTTATCCGCCAACCCCTACTCACCCCCACCATTATCGATTTCTTATCAAGAAACGAAAAGAGAGGTCCAGTTTCATCTTGTTACACACGTAGCTCCTCGGAGTTTTGTTTTACGGAGAAACGTCACGAAGGCTTGACGTAGACGTAACGATTGTTGTGAGCTTTCCGGCGAATAAGACACAAGTGCGTTGTTATGGAATATATCGTCTTGGACTTCGTGCGCTGTCATTAACGAAGTCGATAACGGAGCTTTCTCGATAACCGATCGGAGGTTAATCATGTTATGGACCGGCACGAGATACACGAGTGTAATACTGATTCTGGAAAATAATGCTGGTTAGTTTGGACTTTAATACAAGTTATCATGACCGATTCTTGTGTCTCGTGTATATGTACAGTCAGCGTAAAAAGTATACGGACACCCTTTCAAAACGAATAACATTTTAAATTTGGAGTAAGCGACTTGAGTTTCTTTTGCGATGTTCTTTTTTTAAATTGCTATTGGTTGCAATTGCAAAGAAAAAAATAAACGTCACGATTTTAAGTTTTTTATTTGTGCCTGTAATGAAAATTTAGAAGATACATTTTGTAGATCTAAGTAAGTTATATATAGACTGCGAATCTTTGTGCATTTCAAATTTTTAATAAAAAAGATGGAATACAAAATTCAATGGAACTTACGATTTTGATTTATTTTGAATCGACCAAGGCTACTACCACTGAAGATGTGATTGTACTTGATCCCGCTTTCTTAATATTCATTGAAAATAACAAAAATTGTAAGAAACTGTGATTTAAATAAATCGCAAACCCTGAATTCAAAGATTTTTACATCTTATAATGCATATAGCTTTTTTATGCGTCAACCGATTTCGATGAAACTTTGTAAATGTATATAACTTAGTTAAATCTGCAAAGATAAAAAATTTAAATATCATGACCTTTACTTTTGGCTTCGCAATCTCAACCAATAGCTACTAAAAAAAATTATTCACGCATTACCTAGTAAAATAATCCTTCTAACAACTGAAAAAGATTGAAGCCATTTGGTTCACATTTTTGAAGTGTGTACGAATACTTTTTACACTGACTGTACGCAATATCGATGTCCTATCGCTTTTTCAACAGCCACACTTGGGATGTCTACATTGTCGCAGATGTTATTGACCGTGTAGGAGTTGCCACTTTTGTTTAAACGTTAACCTCCGGCCTCAACTATGCAGAAAATAGGTGACGCACTAGAGTGTAGCAGTTTGACAAAAGAAGGCACATTTCCCAAGGTTTCTGAACCTTCCAACCCCTTACACACTCAGTAGGTTTGGATCCATGAAAACATAAATTACAATCGAATTGTCGACTTCGTTAAAACTTCATTGTAGCCATTAGACCTTTATGAAAATTAGATTTTTATGCAAAATTAAAAAAATTCTTTCTATTAACGAATTGCTATATTGTTCTCTTTATAATTGTAATTATTAGAACTTTGTTCTTAATAATTTCCTAGTAGAAACAGAAAATTTATATTTAATGTAGGTCTATAGTTACTTTATTGCTTCGATATTGATAACAGAATAATAAAATTGAATTTTGATTTATAAGAAATGAATACTATTCGTGTTCGATATCTTCTGTTTTAAATCTTAATCACGAGCCTGACTCCATGATAAGTACTGCAAATCTTTATACAAAATAAAAATTTTCTTCATCGATTGTAAGAAATAGGAGCCAAATGCAAAGATCTTTCATCCTTTAAAAATGGTATATAGCTGAAAATAATATATCAGCGTCCTTAAATTTTTGTAATCTCTTCACTGTTTTAAATTTTACAAACGCATTTTTTCAACAAATGTGTTTAAAAACATTTTTAAGCTATTTTTAAATTTTTTTACGAAAAATATTTTTGGAGTATTTTTGTATTTCATTATTCTTCTAGTCACTGATGCGTTGCGTTACAGCTTTATTTCCTTTATCTTCTAGGCATAATTGTAGGAAAATCGCAGCAGAAATTATGTCCTACGAAACCTGTTAATTACAAGATACATTTTTTCTTTGATCTCAAACATATACAATGTAATTTTTATTATTAATAAGTATCTTTTTCTAACTGTAGGCAAATCACTGAAAAAATTAAGTCTACCTCTTGGAGCTTAAAAATGTTTTGAGAAACGTTTTTAAGATGGCATAATGAAAACCATATGATTAAAAAGCGAAAGACGACTAATTAACGAAAAAAAATTACTGTATGGACTCGAACCATGACAGAACAGTCTTCTTAGATCTTGGATTATGCAGTCGAACGCATTAACGCTGAGCTAACAGACACTATTGGAACCAAATACATACGTTCGAAATATTGTAGTATATATCGCGCGTATCATACATTTCGTTTATTATGTTACAGTGACTTTTAAAGTCTGCGGAAGCTTTTTATGAATGTTGTAATGTTTAACATTGCATAATATACATAAAGAATTTATGAAAATCAAGTATAACTTAATTTCTCGTTGTAAAAACGTCGAAACAATTTGTTTTTATTTTTTTAGCTATGACGCACCCTAGCTAAAAATATGAAAAAATATTAGATATAGTATTGAAGACAATACCTCAATATTAAATTAAATTCTAAGGTGGTCACTCTTATGTTTCAATATGAAATCTGTATTTTTCCGAATTTTTTCGGGTTTTTATTTTTTACAACCAGAGTTTGCAACTAGAAAATCTGAAAACATTCTGGGATATGTGGTTCGATATGTTAAATGTGTCAGATTTTTTTCGAACTTTTAGATGCGAGTAAATCGGGAAAATGGAGCAAAAACTGAGTTTTCTTCTACTCCCCATAATTACCCTTACAGACGAGGTATATGGTCGTAACTTGGTGGAAACGATTATTTCTTAGTAAGTTATCGAATGAGGCATTTCCGGTCAAAATCGGCTCAAGGGCACTTTTCACTATCTTTTCCGACTGTACCCTTTGCGCGTTCACGTATACTTCACGAGTGATTACGAGTAGATCAAAGAAGGAATAAGCAGTGATGCCAGAACGGTTGAATCGAAGAGAATACAGTTTACCACCTCTCTGATGATCAGAGTAATATGTGATACGTTGCGCGGCATGTCACGTGACCAGTCTACGGTCTTAGTGGGGGACGTTGTAGTGTGCTCAGCTAGTGGAATGGGATAGTGGAAGTAGAAAAGGAGGAGAGGAAAATCACACCAGTTTTGGGTGGATCTGACATCATTGGGAATAAGCAGACACGCGAGCCAGTTGTACGTATTCAATACCACACGTAAATGGCATATACACAGTGGCGCACTAACCCCAACTAAATAACTTTCACGGTGGAAAAAATAAAACAATTGTAAAAACATCTACACATTTATTATTGCATAAAAAGTGAAATAATTTCTCCTTCATGCATGACAACCTTTTACATAAAAATACAAAACATTTAGTCTGTATTCGGGGCCCCCTTTTGCTTGATGCCCTGGGCATTTGCCCAAGTTGCCCATAGGGTAATACGCCACTGCATATACAGTGTGTGTTACAAATCATATCAACATCTCATCCTTGATAAAAGTATGAATCGAAAATACAAAATGGAATTTTATTATACAAGACTGTCCATTACTTTCCTATAAGATTGAACAAATTTCAGATCGATTTTCAAAATGGATTTCCTCGAACACAGAATGTTGCATGAACAAACCTGAAATTTCAACTTACTTTCGGCATTAGGAATTACATCCTTTTCATACACATTTTGTATTTAACAATTCTGTTAGATTATTAAATAGATACCCTGGTAAACTTCCATTGCTTCGTTAAAAAAGTGAAATTATTGTTAATCCTGCCGAAAATGAATTTTCTCGAACAGAAAACCTTGTATGAACAAACCTGTAATTTCAACTTACTTTTGTCATTAGGAATTACATCCTTTTTATATACATTTTGTATTTCACCATTGTATTAGATTATTAAGTAGATGTTTTTGTAAACTTTCATTTCTTTATAACAAGAAACGAACAATATTAGGTCGTCCCAAAAGTTTGTTTCATTCTCTTAATGCACACAATGAAAATTGAAGATGCTGAAGTAAACAAATTGTGTTGCTATGTAAAAGGAAGGTTAGGAAGCAATGAAACGTTAACGAACAGATGATCATGTTGCTTGTATATGCCCGTAATATTTAACAACATATTAAGCATACACATTGTGAAAGAAACTTGTGGGACAATCTAATAATTGTCAAGCCAAGCAAAGGCTAGTGCAATTTACTTATTAGCAGAGCTGGGCATTATCTCAGATACAATATTTTAAAACTTATTTAAAATATTACTTGAAATAAAAAGTTATTTCACAAAAATGTTTCACTATTTGAAATAAATTATGTTATATTTTGTCCAACAAAATAATTTTAGGAAATGATTATCTATTCTTTTATTTCGTGAAATACATCAGTTCAAATAATAAAATAAGAAGTTATTTTCTTATTTGAGATAAGTATTTCAAATGTCAAATAACATGTTATTTTATTATTTCATATAATAAATATTAAAAATATATTATAAATGAAAATATGGTTCGAGCTCTTTTAAATCTTTATTGCTACTCATCAATAATTTATTTTCCAAACTAAACATAAACAAGGCGAAATTTCAACTTACAATTAGTATCATACATTACGACATTATCAGACTACGCCGAAATAAATTATAATAAAGTTGTTATTTCAAATAAATTCCTCTCAAATAGTTATTTCATAGAGTTAATTTGAGATAATGTTATTTTCAATAATTAACTTATTATCTTTATTTGAAATAAAATTTGCCCAGCTCTGCTTATTAGTAGACAGCAGATTTATACATTTATGACAAAAAGGAGTAAATGTAATTTAAAACTGTAAAGACATACGAAGAATTTACAAATTCTTACAGTTTCTATTTGACTTCAGTGTGTTGCAATTTACAGGTAGAGAATTTTTATTTCGCATCAAGATTCACTGTCTACTTATTAGATTATTTAATAATTTATGCTATTTATTGTTAATAGTATCTATTTATTTCGGTATCATGAATCGTCTATTTTTCGTTCATACTATCAATATTTGATCACGTTGTGCCTCTATAAGCCAGCGTCCCGATCGCGACATTCAATGGTGAAGAGCGAATCGTTGACCAACAATTATGTACATATAATTTTCGCTATTCAGCGTGAATTGGAGCTATAATTAATTTTCACGGATTGTCCGCATTCATGGAGGACTTGTTATGGTATTCGCACGTGACAGAAATAATATTGCTGATTGCGTCAGGGCTGCTGAAAACAGCACGTGTTTATTCACAGAACGCCATCCGTAATCAGCACAGTCACATGTTTGTCCTCGTAAACGTATCTTCCACGTTCAACGTGATCGTTCGCCAGCCAGGGACAGCGGATAGGCAGACGGGATTCTACAATTAGACGACTTTCGCGAAGATCGACGGTGGCCGATGACGACGATGACAAGCAGGAAATCAAATTTGTTGCTCGTCGAGAACCGTGCCTGTCTGGAGCTACGTGATCGTAGGTTTCATTATCGTTAAGGAGATCGAACAAATACGCGGCTAGTTGAGATGATAGGCGCCGGAAACCAGTCTTCAGCTCGAGTTGTTTAGACGCGGCGCGCGCTCGTTCCCGCCGCCCATTGATTAAATTTTAATTTAGAAGGCTCGCATTATCGCCTCGTTGCGCAGTTCACACTTCCCCGGAGGCCTTCTTGTGTTTTCTACAACCTACACCGTGAACTCGTCGTCTATTCGCAAGAAGCATTTCCGGGTATGAGTATCGAATGGAAAACACGTTTCACAATACGTACCGTCATCAAAAAATCAACGACTCGCGTGCTTTCATTTTTCTTCCTTGAATCTATTTATTCCGACCTTGCGTCGTGTTAGGTGGCTGTGAAACTTTTGATAGCAGCGATGATGCTGATACCAATCTTATTATTAGGTGTACAAATGAATTCGCCGCTCTCAAAGTCAATGAACTGTAACCAGAGCTGGGTAAAATTTTGAAGAAAAATATTCTAAATAATCGTTATTATACAATTAAAGAAAATACCATTTTTAATAATCTAAAACGTAAAATAAAATACTTGAATTGTGCGTTAAATAGTATTTCAATATTTCTTGACGATGAAAATAGATTGAGGAAATGGGTAATATAAAATACAACAAACTGTAATATAATGTTTTCGAACTTGATTTTCTTGAATACGAGACGTCAAATGAAAAAAATGTATCCCATATTTTCGATTTATTCTCTCATGTGGAATCACGCCTTTAAATCAAAGTTTCACTATTTTAAGAATCCTTGAAATACTATACAAACAAAAGTTGTGCAGTTTTTTTACGTAGAATATGATTCCGAAATAAAAAATATGGGTTTATGATAAAAAAAGACAAAATGACCTTGAAATAACCTTGAAAACGCCCACGCATTAGAAAACTAGTAGAGCCATTTGACTCCCCACTCGAAACACTAAAGGAAATGTGTCAGTATGTTTGTTTTAAATCACATGTCTTCGAGCTTTTTTACAATCTCAACATAAATGGGACACCCTGTATATGCGAGACACATCGAAACTTCAGCACTCACCGAACGGTTCTGCGTTGAAATTAGAATTCTGTTGAGTTGACGTTGCACAATTGCGAGGGGAAGCAACTCGCGAGATGGACAGCTTCGCTGTTAACTAGTCATGGCGGCAAAAATCGCTGGATCCGGTGTTGCCCGGTTATCGTTTGAAAAACACTGCAGGGGCCACCGTGGTCAACCGTTTGCCGATAAACCCCGGTCAGAACGCAAGCTGCGATGTCAGCCGCGAAGATCTGTCCGGTCCGGTTCTAACCAGACTATCGATAACTCGACCCCATTAAAGCAGTTCTCCGCAATTTTTTTCGAGATTCAACTCCTTTCCCGGATTGCCAGTTCGCTGTCTCGCTCGTGTCGCGTTGAACAAGTGGACGCTTCGATGTCGGGGGTCAGCGAGCTGTTTTGATGTCAGAACGCTGTCCCGACAACTACCAGCGACCGCGTTTGCTGCCAGAACGATATCTGCACGCAAACCTTTCCCTCACTTCATTATTCAAAGTAACAATGACTGTTTGGGGAACTGCTATCGTCGCGATGATCCCACGCCGCGATCAGATTTATGAGATTGCGGTAGATGATCGTATTTACATAGCTACTTGACGTGATAGCACAGAACTCAGAACTCAGGACTCAAATTAATTACCACTAAGTTGGATAATTGAATTGTTCGGATCAGGGCCGCTCTTACAACAGAAGGACCGAGGTGGTCGTGTTCGATTTTAATGTACTTTTGCACGATGGCAGTACAAATGTATCTAATGATGTATGTAAAATATTAGGTGTAGATACTTAAATATTAAAGATATAAAGAGATAAAAGTTACATACGCAGTATAAGTACGAAATAGCAAAATTCTGTGTACAGTGCCGTACTGGCGAAGTTAATTGGTAGCAAGAGTATAGCATTCTCTCCGTAAGAGTGGTAGAGTTTTAAGTTTTGAATCAGATTCGAAGTGATTAAAATATTTTGTCGCGTAACACTTTATTTACCAGAAGCTTTATTAATAGGCTTTTCCATAATTGCACTGTACCAAATGTAAGCTCAAAAATCTTCTTTTACACAATAATTCCAAACGAAAGTGTCTGTTGCTGTTGAAGAATCTAGTAAAATTAAAAGCAGATTTACAAAAATTATGGAATAATCGCCGGTAGATAATGTGCTAAGAGATTTGAATCGTCTCAAATCCCATTATGTACTAGTATTTATAGTCCCACAAATAAGATATAGGTAAGGCAAGTTCAACTTTATACGCGTATAACTTTTGAACCATCGAATTCCTCACAATAAGATTTTCATTTTCGGTGTTTTCTCGTCGAAATCTATAGGATTGTATAAATAAAACTTGAAAAAAAGAGTTCTCCAAAACGCAGTTCAACCCAAATAATAATTAGTGAACAAATGAGGAAACGTCAGTCACGAACCGAGAATACGACCGAAGAGCGGCAGTACTCGAGTCACTTCGTGCCGGAAAATCGCCCGCGGAAACTACAAGAAGATGCAAGTTTATGACCTAGCCAGAAATTCCAATGTTCTGACAAACGATAGAAGGCAACTGCATTCCGAGCAACTCACAGGAATCGCTCTAATCGCAAAAGAAGCTAGGAATTCGTGATTGAACTGAAAGAAAGATTGAACTGAATTAATCAGGTTTTACGAAAACTTGTATTGTCACTGGTCTCCAGATTTGTGGCCTCCCTGCAGCCCCGACTGCAATCCCTATAACTATTGCATGCGAGGTCGACAGTACAGTGATAGTCGAGGCAAAGGTAAATGCAAAGCTTCGCATCACCAAAGATACCCTAAAGTCCACCATCACGAAGGTGATGACGAAAATGGACGAAGGGGAGGTGAGACGAGCCTGCAGCTGGTTCAGGTCCAAGTTCAAGAAGGCCGTGGCAACCAATGGAGGCTACATCGAGTAATTTCATTCTTTATACCATTCAGAACTTTTGTACTGAGGAGGTGAGTGGTGATGGAAACGCGAGTTTTCGCTCACTCAATTTATTTACAGATACACGACAACGGACGGTATAATATCGTAAACCGAAGACACCCTATACGTGTGTTGTGAGATGCGCGCGTACGAACTAACTGTGGCTGACTGAAACGAACGCAAAGAGTCTCCTTATTGCCTTCTTAGGCAGAAACATTAGATGAGAGAGAGAGAGGGGGGGAGAGAGAGAGAGAGAGAATGGTCAGATGAAATTGGTTGGGTGGGCGGTCAGAAATGGAAGGGTAGAAGAGAAAGTGGCAGGAAGTGCGTGAAATGTACATGTCTGGCTACCAAAGTGCACCGAGACATTAGCCAGGCCTGCACGAGTCCTTCAGAAAAAGGTAGAGAGCTAAGGGCCGACACAAAATGGTTAAAAAAAATTTCGAATACAGAAAGCTATGGTTATGAAGGAAAGAAATCGTCGTCGCGGACATGGTGACATGCAAACTGCCATAGTACAAACTGGAGAAAGAATAGGATGAATGTACTAGTAAGTGACCAGTTAAAAGCAGGGCTTCGGAGTCGGAGTCGGAGTCGGAGTCGGAGTCGGAGTCGGAGTCGGAGTCGGAGTCGGAGTCGGAGTCGGAGTCGGAGTCGGAGTCGGAGTTCGGGACTAATTGCTGATCACTGGAATCGGACCCGGAGTAAGAAAAAGCTATATATGGACTCCTGGAGTCGGAGTCAGACTCGGAAAAAATATATCGACTCCGACTCCAACTCTGGCTCTTTTGTTTATAAATCATTAAAAGCAACAAGTGTCTCTATGAAATATTAGAGATTATATTAATTTTCGAAAATGGAAACTTTATCGTTAGTATTTCTCAAATTGATACGTATTTTCTAACTATTTCCTGAAAGTGAGAAAGTAACAGTCGTGTTGTGTTGTATCAAAGTTATCTGTTTCATATTCTTAGACTTAATACAATATTTCAACTATTTATTCAGTTCTATTGCGACTTTATACAATATTTCAACTATTTATTCAGTTCTATTGCGACTTTTAATTATTTTGAGTACATATTTTTTCAATTTTGAGAGTCAGAGTCGGAATCGGAGTCGAAATCGGCGTCGGAGTCGGAGGTAAAAAAAAGAGGAGTCGGAGTTATGAATTTTGTCTACCGACTCCACAGCTCTGGTTACAAGTAGGATCATAGCACAGTTATTTACGACTAGTTGCCTTTTGGCGACATATTTTATATTGATTATAACCTCACCCTTCTCAACTACAGATAATTATATGATAGAAAGAATCTTTAGGCTCGACTTACGTACATACCGGCAGTTGTTAGAAATTATTAATTAGAGTCTCCTTCTGTTAGTATTTATTTGAAACGCTCACTCACTGATGGTCAGTCACTTATTGGTATACTCACTCTATAATGACATTTTCCTGGAATTTATACTATTTTTCTTTATACAATGATTTTTCCGGATTTACCTCGACAACCCTGTAGATAGCTACTTGATGTTTCTAATAGCTCTGTCTATTACAGAGCCTCGATCATTCGAATTAATTACCATCGAGGTGGATAATCGAATTCTTCGGATTATGTACTTACCTAGTTCATAACTGTAGGAGCGGAACTTAAAATTGTTTATAAATAGACTACGGATTTGATGTAATTATGACAAAAATGAATTGGTGAAATATAAAACTGTGAAGACATTCAAAGAATTTATAAATATCGTTGAAATTATTAAGAGATATGATTAATTTTTATGCAATTCCTACTTTTTACGATTGATTAAGAATATTATTATTTCGTATGAAGATCCGCATTGGATACAAGAGTTCTTTTAATTTCAATTGTAATATATGTATGTTATTCAAAATAATAAACATAATATATAACATAATATAATGCAATACAATATAATAATACTATTATACAAGATAATAAAGATATGTACATATGTGTAATAGATATTAATTATTAGCACTGCAGATCTTTATGCAAAATACAAATGATATTCGAGAAATTTAATAATGTTGTTACATAACCTGTAGAAATACATTTTTATGTAACTTCTGTTCCTTACAGTCAACAGAAAATTTTTGTTTCACAGGAAGATCCACAGTCTAACCAGGAGGTTTATATAATTAATGTTTTTTGCGTCGATGAAAGAATTCGCTGTTAGATAGATATTGGATGGTTATAATTATGGAGCTGTATGACCAGTTTTAAATATTTATTAATACATCGTCAGTTATACGTCAGATTCGTAACAATCTGTGAGAAGCAATTTTTCACCAAACTCTAGCGCGCGTCACGTGTCTAACGATCGCTCTCATACACGCGAGTATCTGGTTCAAGGCAGTACAGTGTGCTCTTTGCATAGAAAAATATGTAATCCCGATGGCAGTCTGCATTTTTTCCAGATAACTACAGTGAGCCACGGAAGTATTTGAACGACTATATGTATACGTTTCATACAAACACGAAATTTTAATACTTTGTTGATCCATACTATTCACAAAATTTTCAGTGATATTTTTTTCAACACTGTTACAAATTTCCAAAATTTGTCTTTTCAATGCTTCTTTTGAGTTTGTTATGTATTTGGATAATCGGTTTCCAATTTCTGTCCATAAATGCTCAATGGAATTAAGATCTGGACTTTGGGGAGGTGTTTCCAATATGTGAGCTACAGTGTATATAATCCAATTGTTTATAATATGTGCCGTATGTTTTGGATCATTGTCCTGTTGGAAATAAAAATTGTTTACTTCGCATAATTTCTCCGCAATTTGTTCTAAAATTCCCTCAATAATAACAAGTTTCCCAACGCCATTACTTCCCATAGCTCTCGCACAATTATCGCACCACCTCCGTACTCCACTGTGGACGAAGATTCTTAGGATCTATCTCCTTATTCACTCGCCTCCAAATTTTATAATAGCCATTAGACCTAAATATGTTCAATTTACTCTTATCTGAGAATATAATACGTTTCCAAAACTCGTTAACTTTATTCATGTATGTTTAGATTTGTTATTTCACTTTGCTTATGAACGACTTCTTGCAGGATACACGACCATAAAACCATACTTATGCATAATTCTTCAGCAAAGTTCAGGAGGAACATTCTTTGTAAATATATCAGCGATGATTCCAGCCAATTTTAAAGCGGCAATAGTTGGATATTTTTTTATTTCCCGGATAATTGTACTCTCTTTTCGCTACGTCAGTTTGTTAAGCCACCCAGAACAAATCAACAAAAACAAAGTAATACTGTGGTTTTTGATTTTTTACGATTTTATAGATGGTAGATTTATTTCTACCCAATGATTTTGCAATTTCTTTATATTACTTGCCTTCATTATGTCATTTAACTATTCATATTCTATCAGAGACACTTGTTTCTGTTATTTTTTGGCATATTGTTGACATACGTTTTATAGCTTTGCCAATACAGTGGCTCACAAAAGTATAAAAAAGTGTAAATAACATAGATCTACAAAACGCATACTCTGAATTTTCATTGAGAACTTAATGACATTAAAACTAAGAAACAAGTATTAATATACGGTGGTTCACACAAGTATTCGCTCGCCTTTTAAATCAGAATATCATCCTTAAAATTTGACCACACCACTTAATTTTTTGGGCAATTAGAAGCATTGATTTAGTAAATCACGTGCAAAAAAGATTTTGAAAAAATTGCTATTAGTAGGAATTACATGATGAGATAAAAATGGCACTTTTTAAAACTTCTTTATTTTAACCCATAATGAAAATTTAAAACATGCCATTTGTAGATATATGTTAGTTATACATATACTGAAAATTTCATCGAAATCAGTTGACGTAGAAAAAAATGACGTGCATCGAAAGATGTAAGGAACTATGGATTTTAAGCAGAAACTGACCAAAAGTCGTGAAAAACTGCGATGATCACCACTTTCAACCGCTTGTAGCTCATATGTTCGTCAACTTATTTTGATGAAATTTTCAGCATATGTGTAAATAACATAGATCTACAAAACGCATATTTTGAATTTTCATTACGGGCTGAAATAATAAAGTTTTAAAAAGTGCCATTTTTATTTTTTCATATAATTCTCACTAATTGCAATTTTTTCAAAATCTTTTTTGCACGTGATTTACTAAATCGATTTAGTTACGACATCCTTACGACATCCCGCGTCTAAGGCACAGGTCGGCTAGATAGCCTTCCTGACGAGTCCTCTAGCGGGCCTAGGACGAAACGCTTCCTTCTCCTTTTTGCATCTTTTCATAATTCGAAAGCCGCCATACTTTTGTGAGCCACCATAGTTACAGTGCTGATCACAGAGAGTGTGCTACATGAACTGGTCCTGCTAATGTTTACAATGTGTTCTACTGATCTACTGATGCGATCTACGTCGTTCGAATACTTTTGTGGCCTTCATATCGTTGATATCTCCAAGAAATATTTCATAACTATTGTTGACATTAGTGCACCGTTTTCGAAGATTACATATATGTATAATAATGACACTTACAAATTACTACTGGAATAGAAGCATTATGGAATTGGTAATGTAAGTACAAAATGAAAAAGTGAAAAGTAAAAAATGCTGCCAATTGAAATATGTCCAACAACTTGCAAAAATTTTTCTCGGAAATGAAACTTCCTTAGAATTGAAGATTGAAGCCTACTCTTTACAAAGACAACTTGAAAATTGATGTACGACCTTTTTTCAATGTTTTATGGATCAAAAACGATGAACAAGTCGGATCGTGTAAAAGTTGGCGGCACGCATCTCGTTCAAAGCTCGATATGTATAACCATTAGAAAAAATCGTACATAAATTTGTATGGCGACGTTGTAAAGAGAAAACTTTTATCTTTAAATCTATAGTGGCTTCAGTAACGGAAAAAATTGTTTAAAACTCTCACAGACGTGTAAATGTCTAGCATTTTCGAGAAAAAAAAACGCGTTCTCATTCTTTCACCCGCTACATTATGAAGCAAAATCGTAGAAAAAAATGAACAATGGATTATGAAACTAGAGACTACTAGATTTAAAATGAGTCAAAATTTATTGTCGTACCACCAGTTTTTACAAAATTATCATAGTTATATATATATCTCTAATTTATTATAATCGAATCCTCGGAATTATAATTCCAAGAGAAAACGAAATAATTGAATCCTTAGAATTAGAACCCCTTCAGATTTTGACCTGAACTTGTTTATTGTAGTACTTAATATAAGTTTAATCAGAATTCGTTAAGAAACGAAAGACAACTCGATTCACCATATTCAATTCGATTCAATACGTATTCAAAAAGTAACGCAAAACAACACTTACAAATGCAAAAAATGTTAATATGGTCGGGCTAGACAGTGTTAACTACTACCACTATGATTTACTGAAGGAAATTCAATTATTCAAGCGCCTTCAAATGCGTGGTAGCGAAATTATAATTTTGGACTATATAGGCTACCATGAAAAACGGGATATTAAGTTTATCAGTAGCAAACTGAATAGTCAGAAATATTCGGACAGTATTAAGGAGCAAATAAATAAACATGCCGCAGAAATTGCTGGTACTAATTTCATATTTCAACATGATAATTCCTCCGTTTACACAGCCGAAATAGATAAAACGTTTTTTGCAATTGAAAAAAATAAATGTCTGGCCTGGCCTGCAAGATCTCCGGATCTTAACATTATTGAACATATCTGGGAAAACCTTGCGAGAGCGATATATAACAAAAGCCGACAATTTTTAACTCTTAACGAATTAAAACACAGCATTGAATATGAATGGCATCAATTAGAGAGAAAATAATAGAAAATTATTAACATTAAACAAATGATAAAATTAAACCTCTGTCTAAACGAACAATTTTTGTGATTAAATATAGAGGAGGCTCTAGGAAATATTGAGTATTAAACAAAACTGGTAAACCCTTCTTGCAGATTCCATTTTTTAAACACGTTGTTCTATGTGTCCCATGAATTTGTCTCGAAAATTTAATTTTTCTAGATGAATTCATGCGAAGCACCAACATTATTTGACCAACTGCACCAAATAAACAAAAATAGTATAAAACTTGATTTATGTTATCCACTAAATAAAAGTTAACGAATTAATAGAGTGCCCTATGTTTTGGTCCCTGACTGTAGTCCTCTGGCCAAGAAAGGTTGCATTTCAGAGGCTCGTGCATCGGTTTATAGGTAGACATCACTTGACTAAAGTGAACAGTTGCATTGAGCGACCAAGGAAAAGTGCTATGGAAGATAATTCCCGAGCGAACTTCCTTGGCGGAACGTGTTTCCTCACGTGTTGGGCGTTATGCATCGCGTTTACAACACGTGATAGCACCGCGGCGTCATCGTCGAGCGACATCTCCCTCCTCGTTAAAGGAACGTAAGCGCCGCCACCCGTGGATCGCAGTCGTGGTCGTGCCGTATCAGAGCACGCACAGTTCTATTACCGAGACCGGTGTTATTTTACGCGTCACTCATTGTGTGCCAAACCGTGTGCCGCAGCACGCATCTATCCAGTTACTTCCTTCGCTTCATAGAAACCGATCTCTGACACCGCGTGTGCTCCAACAGCGATCTTTTACGCGAACGTGAACGATAGTATCTCATTTCGATAAAACGATCAAACAGGTGACGTTTGCGCACCGTTTCGTTCGGTGCGTTTTACCAAACACTGTTCAGCGCAGTCATCGTGTCATCGAGTGTGAACAGCCAGCAGGAGGCAGCAGCAAGACTTGTGAACTTGCAGGCGAGGGTTGACGAGTGACTTTCAGAGCTCCCAGTGAGCAGTGCCGAGAACGATTTAGTGTGTTGTCACGTTTAATTCTCCTGGTGAGGATCGGGGACCGTTGTTAACATAATGGTGACGCATAGTATGGACAATATTCTGAATATGCAATATTACCCGGCGAATAGTCACGTTGAGGCGGCGATGCACTCGTCACCGCTGCGGAAAAGACGTTGTTTGAATAAAGAGGTGATTTTTTTATGTGTGACCCTGCTCTTACACTGTGTTGTAACTTGTGAGAAAATTTGGAGAAAGTTGGCCCGAGCTTCGATTTATCGAATAACTAACTATATTTGCATAAACGTCCAATTTTGTTGTATTAGTGGTTCCATTATAGACGATTTCTGGCAACGCTCTGTGCGTGCAGATTTCTTTTAACGTTGAATCGTTCAGTATGGGTGACGATTGCGCATTTTATGCATTTATAGAGTTCACCCGTAAAACAGAAGACACGGTTTTGGTGGAATATGATATTTATTTCATTTTTAACTCGTCGAAGTTATGAACGGATATTGACTGTGGTGATTCTTCGATTTATCGAATAACTTACTCTATTTGTATAAACGTCCAATTTTGTTGTATTTTTGGCTCCATTATAGACGATTTCTGGCATCGCTCTGTGCGTGCAGATTTCTTTTAACGTTGAATCGTTCAGTATGGGTGACGATTGCGGATTTTATGCATATATAGAGTTCACCCGTAAAACAGAAGACACGGTTTTATTGGAACATGATTTTTATTTCATTTTTAACTCGTCGAAATTATGAACGGAAATTGACTGTGGTGATTCTTCGATTTATCGAATAACTAACCATATTTGCATAAATGTCCAATTTTGTTGTATTAGTGGTTCCATTATAGACGATTTCTGGCATCGCTCTGTGCGTGCAGATTTCTTTTGACGTTGAATCGGTCAGTATGGGTGACGATTGCGCATTTTATGCATTTATAGAGTTCACCCGTAAAACAGAAGACACGGTTTTGGTGGAATATGATTTTTATTTCATTTTTAACTCGTCGAAATTGTGAACGGAAATTGACTGTGGTGATTCTTCGATAAATCGATCTTCGATTTATCGAAGAATCTACTATATTTGCATAAACGCCCAAATTTGTTGTATTTTTGGTTTCATAATAGACGATCAGTAGTGTGCGATTTTTGGTAATGTGAAATACTTTTATCTCAGCATGCCCAGTTTGCTGAATCGAATGACACACAATCACGAGAACCGATGGGGGATTCCCCCTAAAGTTTGTATCACTTTCGATAACGGTAGAACGATAATAGGCGAACGTGCTCGTAATTCAGGTTTTAGATAAACATCGTACTAGGTCTCTAGCAATTATGAAAACGTCCGTTTTGTTTCCATATTTCACGAAAGCAACTAATTAGAAAATAACATTCGTCTCAATTATATAGTAAACAAGCGGGACGTTTGATACACTGACTTTTCCTCAAGCTTTAATCTAACCCAATCGATATTTTTGTCAGATGCAAGCGTCTTTTAACGCTTTTCTTAATTTTTCTGTTACAGCAAGATCCAATGTCTCATAGAATCATTGAGAAGCGGAGAAGGGACCGCATGAACAATTGTTTGGCTGATCTAAGCAGACTCATACCTGCCGAGTATCTGAAGAAGGGCAGAGGTCGCGTAGAGAAAACGGAAATCATTGAAATGGCCATTCGTCATATGAAGCATCTACAAAGTCTTCGACAAGGTACTAATCAGATCAGTATGAATCATCATGTGGTTGCTGTTCTTATTATTGCACCACGATGTCCATAAGTTTTAGGCAGTCTTGTATTCAATTCTCATTCTAAAATACTAAACTGTGAAGACGTTAGAAGAAACCAAGAATGTTGTTATATTCCTTGTAATTTATTAAAGTTGCTAAAAGAAAGAATACATTTTAATTTAGCCCTTGTTTCTTACAATCGATGTAGATCATATTTATTTTTCATAAAGATCTGCAGTCTACTGATTACCTTTTTGCTTTCTTTTTTAACGAATCCTGTTCCGTAGATATTAACATTAACCAGTTAACTGTGGTGATCTTCTTGCAAAGCGCGCACCAGTGTGTGTCGCTATAATGAAGCGATGACGGGTATAGTCGCGAGGCACAGAGTATTTTTTTTATATGCTCGTTTCATTTTGTCTTGACCTCTAAACATTTTAAACATATTAAAATTTATGAATATAATTTAGTTTTCGCCAAAATTACAATTTAAATATCAAATTGTAACAAAATTTTACGCATGACGGATATAGTCGTCATGACACAAAATTCTGCCACGTCTCCATGACGGATATAGTCGTCAAACACACTTAACTGGTTAAATCTAATATCGCTGGCCAAATTACCAGTTTCAAAATTTTTATTTTACTACTATTGAAATTATAAAATTTCATACCGGGAAAATAATTGAATAAATATCTTTAGTCTATAATAAAAATACGCCAGAGCTAAATGAATTCAATTTTGTCATGTTTACGAAGCAATGTGTACCAGTCACTTTTAACACTAACCGTACCACATTTTTGATTCTATAATATTTGAGATCACAAACATGCTCCCATTAGAAAAATTCCAATAAAACAAATCTAACTAAATTCAGTCGATTTTTATAAAACAGCGTATACCAGTGATATTTTATGCTCGGTACAGTTAGTATTAATGGCTTGGTATGTTTACTGTGACACAGTGCTTAAATTGCCTATTGGACAAAAGATCGTCCCCACTAATCGCATGGCTCCATTTCTAATTTGCTATTGGCCATGTTTTCAGAAACGAAGCACTCTGCAGTGACGTCAGCGCCCACGCACCCCGAGGATAGCGTGGATAGCGTCTCCCACTCAACGGTGACGTCTACAGCAGCCGAACACTATAGATTAGGTTTCCAAGAGTGCCTCAGCGAGACTATGCACTTCCTGGTAGAGGTTGAAGGTTTCTTCGCTAGGGACTCTCTGTGTGTGCAGCTAATCAATCATTTGCAACAACATTGCGAGAGGATCTTGGCTACCAGTGAGTATCAATATTATTGCAGACGGACCCCACGCACGGTTACGAATAGGGAAGTCTGATGGAGTAGAATGGAATATTACAATAATCAGATTGAATGAATATGTATATGTCGTACACACTCGATTATCAAGTGTCATAGATAACCCACCCTCTCCTTCTCTCTCTCTCTCTCTCTCTCTCTCTCTCTCTCTCTCTCTCTCTCTCTCTCTCTCTCTCTCTCGACAAGTTGAGTAATCAAGCGTCTTGCGAAGATTAGGCCGACGTTTTCACCGATAGAATTCAATTGATACGATACGGTATCGATTCGATACCCTTTTCAATGTCAGTACACTTCGCTGTGGAGTGCTGTTTGATATTCGAACGATTCGATGTCGCTTAAACTGGGAAATCTAATTTCAGGCGACAGGCTAGGCTTCCCTCATCCCGAGATGCCGACGTCGAATAGTACCGTCAACGGCGGTTACGCTCACACCAGCATTCCTACGATATGTCAGCCGAACGCTCACTCGGACCAAGGCTCGAGCTCCGGTGTGAGCTCGTTCGGAGATCCAGAGCGTCCCTTGCAGTCGACGATCATCCCGCCGCCGATGATCGTCAGCGACGACAGCAATCACAGCACCCATTCGCTCAGCACGCCGCCGAACACCATCTGCAAGCCTTCCAATTACAAATTCAAGAGCTCCATCAAGCAAAGATTCTCCGCGGAGAGGATAAAATCAAGTCCTCCGCCAGCGACCACAGCAGAGAAGCCATCGTCGTCGCATGGGGTGCCGATTTTTGCTTTACACGATGGCGGCGCTTTTTATGTCCCGTTAACAGTCGAAGCGTCGCTGCTGAGGTCTCACCTGAACTTCATCCCGGACACTGGCCCAGACATGGTTCTCCATCCGGTGACGATCTCGGTGAACTTCAATCAGCCTCCAGCATGGTCGCATCATCACAGCCCCACGCATCATCACAGCCCCACGCATCAGCACAGCCCCACGCACCAGCACAGCCCCACGCACCAGCAGACATAAAATACCGAAGGCGTGTTTACTCTTTTCTTTTTCTAACGTGACTTCATGTCCCATCGATTCTCTGATGCGTGTACCATTGATGTACGTCAGGCATACTTCATGAACAGTATGAACTCTCTTGGTAGAGCTACATGACTTGGCGAGCGAGCACGAGAATCGATCTCTCGAGCTGATTGATCGGCGATCACCGAATACACAATGATCCAGCGAAGTATTCCGGTGCGGCGGGTCGGTTAACAGCGATAGAGAGGAGCTGCTGGATTCTAGGAAATCGTGGTTTAAGTTTCTTTCTGGTTCTTTAGTTCGTAAGATCCGACGAACACTGCTTATTACCATAACCGTTTCACGAAGAATGGGAGTGTCGAGGATATTTTTGTATATTTACCGAGGCTGTGGGTTGTCTTAGCATTTACAAGTTTCGAGAGACGGAGCGATAGAGATCGGAGGTAGAGATAGAGTATTAGGGCATGGTGCCCCTCCCGGTTACTTTAGCTTCGGTGTGTCTTTTTCTTTTCGTAGGTAAAGCATCGTTGTACCCGTCGACTCCCGATCCTCCTTGTTCTTCTTGTTTTTTTTTTATTTCTCGTGAAATCAGTTACACTCTCGTTTCGTTTCATCCCACTCTATCTATGTTCCGTTCATTTTTCTGTACTTTGATTCTACTTTTGTTTTGTTTCTTTTTTTATTTCTTTGACCCGACGAACGGCGTCTCGGTGTCACAACTTCAGCATGGAATTCTAAGTATCATCGACGTTTGCCGATTAGTATTAAGAATTAAGTTCTCTTTTCTCTTTCTCTCTTTCTCTTTTCTTTAAACTCCTTTTCCGACATTATGAACGATCTTGCGAAGTGTTTTCGGCAGGAACGTTGAAGAACCGTTTATGTATTCGGTCGACCGACGAAATTTCTATTTTTCGAGACGTAAGGCGGCCGAGAGAAGTGCCTACACACTTTTTTTTATCGATTCCATTTCATGTGATTAGTCTCGTATGTACGAACAAGAAGAAAGTGTTTAGTTTCTGCGAATTATTGTGTGTCACGTGTTCGATCGCGAACGCGGATCGAAACTGCTTGACGCCCCGGCAAAACGGGCCTCAGCAATTAAAGACTGACCAAGACCTGCATTACACTGAATTCTTGTAAGATCATTGCATTAAATATATATTTGTACATACCATGTCTAGTTGTAACATTAATGAAGAATTTATGCGGAATAAATTATATTTACCATAGGAGTGTACTTTTGTTTCTATGTACGTGCCCGTAATGTTTCGTGACGTTTTCTAGGTACATCTGTTAGTTCCTAGCACTCTTGATTTATGGAATGTTTTCATATTCAAAAGTAAATAGAATAAATTTTCTAATAAAATCAGATAGCGTTTCGAGCAATGTATATACAAGATTTTTATATTTAAAACATTTCTATTCGAACCACATATGACAACTTATTCGAGAAACGTTTCTTTTCGAATACATTACAATTTTATTAGTAGCGTTTGCTATCCCAGTTATTTTTTAAAATTTCCAAAACTAAGCGTCGGACAAATTATAGTGTTACATATGTATATTAGAGAAATTGAAGGTGACATTGAAAACTTACTTAAACAAAAGACATAGAAAAAATTAAATGTTATCAACTTGAAAGTATTTCCAAGTCGTAACGTCGATGATAAAAAAATGTTAATCGGTCTATGAATAACGAAAATAATTGAAGTGGTCTCGTTAGGTGGCTCGCCCTTTATACGCATACTTTTTTTAAAGAAACATACCAAATATCTATGAGAACCCAAAATTTCTTAAACAGTACGATATTGACAACTTTACCCTAGATGGAACGCTTATAACAGGGGGTCGAGTGAAACCGTTAAACTTTTCTGTTAATTATGAAAAAATTGTAATTTTACGACTACTATCCTTCCTGTTCCAAGAAAACTGTTATAAAATGCAGTATGTTAATTCAAACTTTTATCCCATATATTTTATGTAAATCACTTTTATTCTTTTAAAAATAGAAAAAAGTTCTAGTAAAACACAAATATTTATACTACCGTGGAAAAATTTAACCCTTTGCACTCGGAACTATTTCAGCTCCAAATCCAAAAATTTCTTCCGACCTACAACATTTCAATTCTATTAAATTCAATTCTATTAAATATCTAAAAAAAAATTGAACAATTTGAAAAATATTTTGGATAGAGTCACCACTCGGGTGCAAACGGTTAACATTTCCTAGAAATATGAGTTAGATATCTAAATGTAAAGTTGAAACCATGAATCGGTCAGTAAAATTCTATTTATTGGTGCAATTAACTCGTAACCTTTTCTTCGTGCATTCACTGATTATTTACGAAACAACTAAAATGCATTGTACTTCTACTCTAATGGAGACCAAAATGATCTCGATCACTTTCTAAACGTACACTCTATTTTACAAGTGACTAATGAATCTTCAACACGGCAGTTGAATGATTTGAATTCAAAATAAAGTTGTAATTAATTAACTGCCTGAGCCATGAAGTAACCAGCCATGTACACCTAAATTATCGGAAATAATGTATTTCTTTTTGGCAAAGAGATAACAACTAAAAAATATTCCTTTTATATTTTATCCTTGCATATTTGTACAGAACTATATGCTCGTTCAAAACTTTTATAATTTAAACGTAAAACATTTGTTAAAACTGGACTCTTGCGGTATGCTTAAAGTATTCATTTTGAAAGCTAAAAGTTTCTTAAATAACCTTCTTTTATAAACTTTAATAGACTGATTCGATGCGTACATGTAACCTTAACATGGGAACATATTCAACTTACATCATAGTATAAGAAACTTAATAAGTAACATAAAAAACAGCCCTACTTAAAGTTAAATGTCACACACACGTTGTTTGAGATATCTCGAAAACTAGAGGGTGTAGGCCGTGTTTCATAGATGATCACATAATTTTCTACAATATTTTGAAATAGAATTCTGTGCGTTATATCGTTAGTGGTTACAGAAGGTACCCCAAGTGTTAGTATCATGGAGTACCTATCAGCATAAAGGACGTAGACAGTTCACGATTAAAAGATGTTGATAATATTAATGGCATTAACTTACACAATTTATGAAAATGAATGTGTAAATAAATAAAATGAGAAATTAAGTGATGTGCTGTAGTTAGTGTTTTCGACCCCCAACTTGGAGGGCTGTTTCCCTTTTTCAATGTGAAAGATGGCCGATAAGAAAGAATATACAGGGTGATTAAATAAAAGGTCCGATACTTACAGGCCTTGCAGTACTCAGCCAGAGGAGTGAAAAATGTTTAATTAAGATATGTATGTCGGAAAAGTAATCCTTTCCTTATAAAATCAGCTTTTATTATTTATTAGCGTTCCATATCATGATCATATTATTTCGATTCCGACACAGAGAAGTTGAAAGTATTTGCTCGAAGTTGTAAAGACAAGAGGTACACACGTAAATTCAAGGTTGTAAATACAAGTTGTGTATGAAGTGTATTGCGAAGAGAACCAGCTATATGGAACAGTAATAAATAACAAAATCTGGTTTTACAGGGAAAAGATTGCTTTTGGATCATGTGGCGGCTACTTCCTATGCTCGTCAACAGAGGGACAGTACGACAACACCTTTCCCGTTACTACCAGAATCTTCCTCTGTTTGTGGTATACAGGGTGTTTCGTCTAAAACAGGACACCTAAATATCTCATCTACCTCTAAAAATACAAAAAATGTTTATAACGTAATCTAAATGGTTTCAAAAGACGAATCAGGTGGAAGAATCGTTTTTTATAAATTGTAATTTTTTAATCCAAATCGTTGGACTGGACGCAATAGACCTGTATCATAGCCGGCTCGTTCACCCGATCTCGCCACACTTGATTTTTTCTTATGGAGAACATTAAATGGTACGGTTTATCAAGAGCAGCCCACGACGCCAGAAAATATGAAGGAACGAATAATTGCTGCATGTGCTGATATGAAACCTGAAATCATCGAAAGAGCTGTACAATCTGTCGTTTTTCGCCTCACGAAATGTATCACAACAGAAGGACATCATTTCGAACATTTATTGCAGTAATAAATGTGATTATTTACAAGTTCAAGTTCATGGTCGAATTTCTGTTACCGTTGAAATCTGAAATGTCGCTGAAAGTAAGTTTTGCATTAATTAGCAAATTTTAGAGTTCACGGTCATTTCAAGGTCGTGCTATTAAACATGTATGAATGCACAATAATGTTTGCTATAGCACACAACAACAAAAAATGTGTGTGTGTATATATATATATATATATATATATATATATATATATATATACATATGTAAAATATATATATATACATATGTAAAAAAACACGAGTGATCTTGAAAAACGATTAAAAAATTACAATTTATAAAAAACGATTCTTCCATCTGATTCGTCTTTTGAAACCATTTAGATTACATTAGAAACATTTTTTGTATTTTCAGATGTAGAGGAGATATTTAGGTGTCCTGTTTTAGACGAAACACCCTGTATATACCGTCCTAACGAGGTCCGCTAGATAGCCTTACTCACGAGTCCTCTAGCGGGCCTAGGACGAAACGCTTCCTTCTCCTTTTTCCATCTTTTCATAATTCAACAGCCGCCAACGATTACTATAAGTATCGGACCATTTTTTTTCAATCATCCTATGTATAATATCGGTTTGTATAACTCGAATATGTTCTCTTGTAAGTCAAAATGGACACGTCGCCGGAAGGTTGAAGAAGATAACACTAGAAGTTGCAATTAAAATTTTTTTTATTACATCAACATAATACTGGCTAAGGGTCAAAACAATTGTAGAACGCGTCTATTAGGGGTATGGAGATTAACACAAGCAACCCGTAAGGCGAGACCCGCTTGTGAGCGAGAGGAGGGTGCTTTAGTTTCTCCTTTCGCCGTGAGAGAGCTTCGCTCGGGTCGCGACAGGGACAGGGAGGGGTACAGTAGTCTAATGATCCCTAACTAGAGATAAATACAATCTTATAGAAGTAATAAAATTAATTGCAGCGAGGCAACAACCAAGTCTTCAAAGAAATCAGCCTTAACGAATTCTTCGAAATAAATCGATTAAAAAGTCGGGGATGCGAGGCAGCGGCGCGTTGTGTCCGAGTGATCGCGGTTATTGTAATGCGCAAGGGTGTTAAACGACGTGTTGTCATCGATAAGAAGAGATCGATTTGTAAACATGGTTTTTTTTTCGAAAAGTCCTAAATAAAATAGGTTCAGGCTCGACGTCACCTACATTTACGATGGAACAGAATTTGATCACGAGTGGAATCGAGGATCTGCCGAACCGCTGCCTCGAATGTCTTCGTTCACGTTGCGCGACATCATCATCCCGGTCTTGTCGTCTTTCGGTGTGTATTGTAATGTGTGTATGTATTTAATTGAAAAACCTAACTACACAGAGTCCAAGGGAACTGAGTATTACCTGTAACTGGACACATATCTTCGTCAATGTAAGAATGAGTAAAAACGTAAGAATTCCACCTAGCATATGTGGGGTGTACGCGGGGCATGGGTGAACTGAATGTGCAGATTCGGATAGATGCGCGGATTCAACACTATCGGATAATGTAACGGGGGTAAGCACAACATTTTTTCATTTTTGGTATAATTAGTTGAATATGAGTTGAATGGAGCAGCCGCGGCGTACTGCATCCGTGAAGGGAATCCCCTCGACGAGGAGACGCCCGCCGGGAGCCAGCCAACCGACTGCGAGCTTCCGAGGAAGCTTGATGGTTACTTTTTCTTCTGGGCTTTCTCCGCGGCCTTTGTGACCTTGCCCTGGGTATCTTTGAAGGTGACACTCTGCGAACAAACCGTCCGGTTCATTATTACCTCTCTCATTCACGTGGGAGACACAGATTTACAATTAACATGTTCTCTGCAGAACTGCCGTTGCTCGATATTCCATTCAAAATGTTGAATGAAAATGTTTTATTATATTATCGATCGATAAGAAATTAACCTCTACATACTAGTTTTGACGTCATGTTCTATCTTTGTACAAAATTATACTGTATGTATGCTTTGAACGCTTGTAGCGTCGGTGGTTATGGATATGTTAAGTATTATTGGAACTTGTAAAGAAGTCTCTTGGAAAGAATGCGGGAAGGGCTTGCCCTGAGTCGCACGTATTTACGGCTCTAGCGAAATATTGGCTAAACGATCACACATACAGTGTTGTCGTGAAGAGAGCTGCAAGCCTTTGTATGACTGGCGCAGTAAAGTTATCCCTCCTACTGCGGAGTATGTCCTCCTGCAGCTCGACTCAGCCGAAAAATTGTAACATGATAAGGGTCAGGTATATCGGTGAGCCAATCCTAATGAAATGACAAACATTTTTTGTGTTTAATTATTTTTTCAAGAAACTCCTATTAACATATTCGTGGCATTTTTCTAGTGAAAATGGTACCAAATAAGATATAATTGCGATGATATTTACATGTGTAATGGACGATGAAAGTTTCGGAAAATTATTGTAAATATGATCCGAATTATATCAATAAAAAAGTTTCTTTATTCGCATCACACTGTGAAACACCTGGGGCCCTGAACTATGCCGGCAACCGAGACTCTTCGCGTCTCTTTCGTTCCCATACGCCAGGGATGGGCATTTTTGTCTCAATTGAGACAAACCGTCCCCACCATAGTGCTTATTATCCCTCACCAGCATCCGCGCATGAAAGAGAGGTTGGTGGAGGAAGCAGGCGATTGAGGGACCCCTACCGTGCCCAGCCCTGCCATACGCTGTCCTTCCTTGTGCCAGAAACTTTCATCGTCCATTACACAAGTAAATATCATCACAATTATATCTTGTTTGGTATCATTTTCATTAGAAAAATGACACGAATATGTTGGTGATAGTTCCATCAAAAAATAATAAAAAATAAAGAAGCTTTGTTATTGGATTTGTAGTGGTCTCACCGATATACGGCGACCGAGGCCTATCGAGCTTCACGGCACCTCACGGGGTATAGCCCGCGGAAGTGGTAATTGTTTTGCGACACTTCTTGTTCAGAATTTGCGACTTTTAGCGATTAAATACTGTATTACCCTCGAAGGTAAATAGTTAAAAAGTTAACGCAAACGAATGTTACGACTTCTACTGGTTGTGAATTTGACACGCCTAAACGAAGAAAACGTAATTTGAACAAAAGTTTGTATTGAAATTGTTATTAAATTATTATTAATTGCATCACATCCTCTTCTGTTAACTCGTTAAACAGATTTCTCCTTGTAATTATAAAGTTACTTCCTAAAACAAAAGATTACCTCACGGTTACAGGTGCAAGTTGATGCAGCTAAATTTTGGATTTATCTGATTAGTAGTGTTTACTACACATAATAATGGAAAAATTTTGATATTCCCTACCATACCAAAAAAGGTACGACCTTCCTATCCTAAACCAATATAAAGAACATCGAATATTATTTTATGTGATAGTGTAATTGTGAATTACGACTTTGGTAGGAGGTAAAAATATAAAAGTTTCTTTGTAGGAACAAATAAATGCCTGTACTATAAATGTCCATTTTTAATTGGCAAGGAAATATTCGGTTAAGAAGAGAACAGGGTATCAACACTAGAGACGCGAAGAAAACTCATTAATGTGATTGCTTCAAGAGACTTGAACTTGACTATTATTTCGTTAAGACACGCAATCTGATATATCTGTGTCCTTTTCAGTTTATCTCTATCGAAAATTAGCTTACGAAAAGATCTAGTTTTAACCTACTTCACGACATAAAAATTATTGAATTGATGCCACCTATTTTATAGAAACGTTCCACTGTAACGTTCCTCTGAGGCTCGCTACGTCACACAAGGTCTGTGTAATGTCGATACATACGAGGTGTGTAAATTAAGTAATGAGACTGGCAACGTAACAACGTCGATCTGGTAACACTTGAGACGCGGGACTTGGAGGGACGACATGTGAACATGTGATACGCTTTCAGTACGAGTTTGGACTCGCTAGTCATTTGGTTGTCCATTACGATTTGTTTCGTCGAAAGGTTTTTCCAGCACGTTCTAAAAATGAGTGACATCAATTGCTTCGGATTTGGGCACAGTTCAACGGAAACTTTTGCAAAACTTCAGTAGGCCTACGGAGACGATGTTTTGTCAAGAGAGCCCAGGTTTTTCGGTGGTTTAAGGCATTTTCAGAGGGAAGAGAGTTGATTGAAGATGAACCACGCAGCGGAAGGCCTTCATCTTCAAGAACCGATAAATCTTTTGCGTTCAGATCGTCGGTTGACAGTCAGAATGATCGGGGAAGAATTGAGTCCTCCAGCACTGCTATGAGGATTGGAAGAACCGTATGCAACGCTGTGTGGTTTCACAAGGAAGTTATATTGAAGGAGACGAAATTGAATTGTAAATCTATTAGAATAAAAAAATTGAAAAAATCAGTCTCATTACTTAATTTACACACCTCGTATATCATTACATGGTAAGTGCTCGGAAGCAATGCGAAAGGAATTCGCAAAAAAGAACCGTCTGATTGAACAGGCGCACACAGTTGAGTCACAGGCATTCTCGCTATTCGCTGAGAAGATTGCCACTATTACTTCGTGACGGCGAACTTTGCTCCTCTTGTCCCTGTGCCATCTCGCGTCTCACGTAAAGAGACACTGACAACACCCGAGTAAACCAGAGTGTATATGTTATGTGAATGTTTACCGATTGTCTTGTGTTCTATATTTCTTTAATTTTTTTGTTGCGGTACAATGCAAGTACGACCGCGTTGAAATTGTCCAGCGCCGTAGTAGCGTATTCGCGAGAAAGGCTGTCGGTAACGAAATGGTTAATGATTCGAAATCAACACATACTTTGATGACGCCTACAGCGACGGTCTGACGCATATCGCGTACAGCAAAGCGACCCAATGGCGGGAACTCCTGAAACGCTTCCACGCACATCGGTTTGGTCGGCTGTAACATCACGATTGCCGCGTCCCCGGTCTTGATGCTCTTCGGATTCTCTTCGGTAGTTTTGCCGGTACGACGGTCGCACTTCTCCTTGATCTCCGCAAATTTGCAGGCGATATGAGCTGTGTGACAGTCGAGCACAGGCGTGTACCCGTTGCTGATCTGTCCCGGATGGTTCAAGACGATCACTTGCGCAGTAAAGTCGGACGCCCCTCGAGGAGGCTGGTTCTTCGAGTCCCCTGCCACATAACCGCGTCTCAGTTCCTTCACGGAGATGTTCTTCACGTTGAAGCCGACGTTGTCACCGGGTAACGCCTCCGTCAACGCCTCGTGGTGCATCTCCACGGACTTTACTTCGGTGGTGAGTGCAGTCGGAGCGAAAGTCACCAACATACCTGTGCATGAAACGTTAACATGATAGACATGTAATAGTTTTGGAGATACAGCCGGGGACTAAAAAGTAGGAGACCCTGTGTTTCTTTGTTATCTGATATCGGAAGAAAATGTACATTTTAGTAACTCAATTATATTGTACATTTAGCTGTAAACATCAGTACGGAAGATTATGCGTAGTGTCCGTTTCTATGAAATGTTATGGTGTTTGATTATTGATGTTTGAAATATTATGATTATGTCGTACTTTCATTACATGTCGAGAGAAGTCTTCAGTACATAGTATTATATATAAATAATTCAGTTTTGTTCAGTCCATAAAACATGTGTTGGAAAAAGAATAAAAGTTTTCTATTGTAAAATATGCAGATAATTATGACACAAGAAAAGGTTCTGGTCGTCTTCCTGTGTTAAGATTACGTCAAAAATGTGCAATTTTAAGATTAGCATCGAATTCGAAAATTTCCGCTACACAAATTGCCGAAGATATACTAGAATATACTAGAATATACCAGAATATACTTGAATATACTAGAATATGATTGAATACGCTGGAATATACTGGAATATACTAGAATATACTAAAATATACTAGAATATACTAGAATATACTAGAATATTCCAGAATATTCTAGAACAGGCATGTCCAGAAGTAGCTCACTTGGAGGCAAATTCGAGGGAGACGCCTACTTCTCCCGCCCGCGCGTCTCGCTCCCTGTGGCGGCCGTAGTCCACCGAGCTCCTCAGACCCGTGCCTACCGCTTGCAATATGTAGCGCGTGTGGCGCGTTGGGGCGACTCTCGGACCCACGGTAGGCACGGGTCTGAGGAGCTCGGAGGACTACAGCCGCCACGGGGAGCGAGACGTGCGGGCGGGAGAAGTAGGCGTCTCCCTCGAATTTGCCTCCAAGTGGACATGCCTGTACTAGAATATAATATAATATACCAGAATATACTGTAATATACTGGAATATACTAGAATATACTAGAATATACTAGAGTATACTGTAATATACTGGAATATACTGGAATATACTAGAATATACTAGAATATACTAGAATATACTAGAATATACTAGAATATACCAGAATATACCAGAATATACTAGAATATACTAGAATATACTGGAATATACTTGAATATACTTGAATATACTTGAATATACTAGAATATACTAGAATATACTGTAATATACTGGAATATACTAGAATATACTAGAATATACTGGAATATACTTGAATATACTTGAATATACTTGAATATACTTGAATATACTTGAATATACGTGAATATACTAGAATAAAAAATTAAAATTAAGGATAAAGCTTGCTTTATCAAAACAATTCTAAAAGGACACAGCTAACTTCCGAAAGCGTCAAATCTCTGACCCAAAAGTCTCTACCGCAATGGGCAGCCTTAATCGTTTGCAGACAGGGTCTTTTTAAAATACTGGAAATATTTTCCTCGAGAAATTAGATCCTCTATCGAAGTCTTCAGTTCAAAGAAAAAATTAGAATGTATACTACTCTTTGTAGTCATCTGATGGCGTCAATATGACGACAGACGTCCTTAAGGGGTTAATAATGTTAGGTAACACGGGCATATACAAACAATAGAATCATCTGCTCGTTAATATTTCATTATTTCCTAAACCTTCTTTTACTCAACCATACCATCTGCTTTCTTAAAAGATTACTCTGATTTTGCAATGTGCGTATTCATACACAACGTAACAAACTTTTAGAATGATCTAATAAAAAAAACACACGCAATAACAATCATTAGTGTTTTATTAGATTGGTCCATAAGTTCGTCCAGTTATTTATTTCACATTGTCTACAGCTCTCAACAATTGCTTATCAACGTGTGCTCTATGCCATTTGGTAACTTTTTTTCTTTGGCGTGATTGAGCACCTTTCTGCTTTGCGTCAATAATAAAAACTCTTAAAAAATATGATTTCTCAAATCAATAAAATTTAGCATCTTTGACATGTTTTGAGTTGTGCATGGAGAATTATAGTTTTTGCGTATGTATGTACATCATTCTCTTCTTTAAGTTATAGTGGCTCACCGCGTATTCTTTCTTAATTTTGGTTAAAACGTGAACTTGTATGAACAAGGTACTTACGTAATGAACTTAAGAATATTCAATCTGTATTGCAACTTGCATACATGTAATAGAACTCAATTTTGGCCATATACATTTAGGGTAAAATGATTTTCATTGTCCATCTATTGTCAGGAAATGTTATAAATACAAAATTATATTTGATTTTATGTATCATATTAAATTAGCGAAATGAAAATATTTACTATTTAAACAATATTTCAAGCTTTGTTTCTTTAAATTCTTCCCATGTCTGGAGATGTGCCAAGGAAAGCAATTTGAATATTATTCAAAGATTTCAAAATAAAGCCTTAAGAGCTGTAGCAGCTGCCCCATGGTATGTTAGAAATGACCCTCACCATAGCGATCTGGAAGTTCAGTATGTAAAAGAACAAATAAAAATATGCGCGATAACGCACAATAATAGACTAGAGAAACATTCTAACCTCTAACCGATTTAGAATCTAACGAAATCTCGAAATATCAGAAAACTGAAGAGAATAAAATCATCCGACCTAGAAAAACCATAAACTGTAAAATGATGGAACACACGCAATATTTACGCATACGTTATGCACGAGTCAAAGTGTAAAATGAAACTCGGTGAACATTAACCCTTCAGGATCGACGCTCGATCGGCGTATATCGTTAGGACCGGTTATTTTGAAAGTGGTGTAGTTCCATGTTTTCTTCTTTCGAGAACTGTTTATAAATAAGAAGTTCACTCTAAATTATCTGTTTATTTTATGATTTTTCAATTTTGTCCAAATATGGACTTACACCACTTTCAAAATAAATTGTCCAGTATATGATGTCATGGACGTTACCATAATCTGTTCGTAATTTAGACTCCTTGGTATTTTTCATGGCTATCTTCAAATTCCAGGAAGTAAACAATGATGCATGAGAGTACATTGCTCCTAATAATCTAATTAGGGATTAGTATTGAAATATTAATCAGTAGACTGCGGATGTTATACATTTATGGTAAAAATGGATGAATGAAGACCAACCCTGTGCAGACATTAGAAGAATTTAAGATTGTCACATTATTTTCGACTCGTCAAACTTATTAATAGAAGTAGTACGATTACAATGCAATTTCCATCATGTGTATAAGTAACGTAGATCAACAAAACGAACATTTTAAATTTTTATTATGAACTCAAATAAAAAAGTGCCTTTTCTATTTTGTTCATGTAATTGAATTTTTTTCAAAATCTTTCTTGCATTTGATATAGTAAACCAATGATTTCAATTGCTACAAACAAGTGAGGTGGTTTGGTCCAATTTATAGAAAAGTTTTTTAAAATTTCAGAATTTCGGTTTTTTAGCTAACTTTTTTCTACGCTCATTTCTCATGAGTAGTTCGGCCTCTAGGACCATTTTGTGTCTCGAGGTCACTGCAATCTCTATAGTCTCCGCTCTCCTTCCAAAACTTTGAATGAAGATATCCAAAAAGTTTGTTCTTTTACATAAAATGTACCTTTTCCCAGAAACTACTAGGGCTGTCTTCAAAAACACTTCCTTGTTTGGTTCCTTACTTTCTCGTACATATTTTGACACGGGAGTTTTTCAAAATATTATTTTCTTAAAAAATTATTTAGCTGTAAGTGTAGTCTTTAAAAATTTTCGTAGAAGCAAACTTTGAATGTTTGTTAAAAATATAATTAAAAAATTGGTGTGTGCTTAGACCACATGGCTGAAGTGAAACTTCTTTCTTTAATTTTTTTCCGAATTTTTATTAATACTTGAAATATTCTTGATTCAATTTTGTCTAAATGTGTTGCAAATACTGCATCGAGAGTTGTTCCTGATCTTGTTGTCGCTTCATTAGGATTATTTACCATTTCCAATCTCAATTTACTTTTAAAAAATTCTATTAATAATTTTGATTGTTCCGATGCAAAGTTCACGTTGAAATCTCCACTTAGTATCATCAGAATTTTATCATAATCTTTATTACGCAATGCCGAACCCTCAACCGTATATGGTAATAGAATAGAATTTCGATTCATCGTTTCATCGCCAGATAGGTTTTACTCCTACCGCGTAGAGGTTTTACGCCTACCGCGTCGAGGTTTTACGCCTAACGCGCATAAAGAGGTTTCACTTAAAAAGAATTTGAAAAAGCCCTCTGTATGCAGGGAAACAAGAGAAATCAAACAAAATTTTTTCAACATATAACTTGTAGTTCCTGAGAAGAAGAACATTCAAGATTACGAAATTCACATGGGCGGGGGTACATTGTCCCCTTAGCCCCTTGCACTAGAACAGGGAGTTCCAACGTATTCCCCTCTGAGAACTGCAAGGTCCCCACCATCGAATCTCTTCCCACTACACGTACAGCCGTGGAGTTAGTGAGTGCTGCGCGCGCCGCGTGGTTCCCGTGGTGGGAGCTTCCCACTACTATACATTATAACGATAAAGTCTAAGCGTGGGGGAAGAACCTAAGCGGAGATGGTGCCTCTAATAGCTCCGGAGCTAATGGTTGACGAGTCAGACTCGTCATGTATATTAATTTCCTTTAAACCGAAGTAAACTTCTATTTTATGTATATTATTTATATTTTATTCTATTAATCTCCTTCTAAGAAATGTTGAACGACAAAGAAACTCCAATCACAGCAACTGTAAAATAAATCGTAGCGCAAGGGGTTAAAGAAAATTATTTGTCCGAGTATAAAAAGTATGAGACGATCATCTAGGTTTCTGGTTTATCAATTCTTATTGTCCAGAGATTACAACATACCTGGCTTGAGAATACCAGTCTCGACGCGACCAACAGGTACAGTTCCGATGCCGCCAATCTTGTAGACATCCTGTAGCGGTAAACGAAGGGCCTTGTCGGTGGGCCTGGACGGCGGCAGTATGGCGTCGAGGGCCTCTATCAGCGTCTTTCCATCGGCATTGCCATCTTTACGTTCCACTTTCCATCCCTTGTACCAGGGTGTCTTTGGGGATGGTTCCAGCATGTTGTCGCCGTGCCAGCCGGAGATCGGTACGAACGCGACGGATGCGGTATTGTAGCCGATCTTCTTAATGTAAGAGGACACCTCCTTTTTGATCTCCTCGAAACGGCTTTCGGAATAAGGTGGCTCGGTCATGTCCATTTTATTTACGCCGACGATCAGCTGCTTCACGCCCAAGGTGAACGCGAGCAGCGCATGTTCTCGAGTCTGCCCGTTCTTCGAAATTCCAGCTTCAAATTCGCCGATACCAGCTGCGACGATCAACACGGCGCAATCTGCCTGACTCGTCCCGGTGATCATGTTCTTGATAAAATCGCGGTGGCCAGGTGCGTCGATGATCGTTACGTAGTACTTTGCTGTCTCGAACTTCCACAATGCGATGTCGATCGTGATACCGCGTTCACGCTCCGCCTTCAGCTTGTCCAACACCCAAGCGTATTTGAACGAACCCTTGCCCATCTCCTGAGCCTCCTTCTCAAACTTTTCGATGGTACGTTTGTCGATGCCGCCGCATTTATAGATCAAGTGACCGGTGGTGGTCGATTTGCCCGAGTCCACGTGGCCGATCACCACGATGTTTATATGAATCTTCTCCTTTCCCATCGTGAGGGTACTCTAGTTACCTGGAAGAAGAAGCGGAACGGTGGAAACTTCACTTCCATTTACAGTCCTATGCGGAGTAGTTAAAGGTTAAAGGTGGCTGATTATTTTCAGAGTGGTGCAAGAATAATGATCGAATTCTTTCGTTTAGTGGTTCACGAATAATTTTTCCAATAAACCGTAGTGTTTTCAAATATATCTGTTTTAATTTTACTTCCATATCAATAAAAAATGAACGATGGTCTGCAAAAGTAGGAGTTTCAAGCTTTAAAATGAGTCCAGTTGGATTCTTGTACAATTTTGTTCAATGAAATTATCAAAATTTGAACATAAAAGTTTTCTCGAGAATCGGCTAGAACCGGTTTAAACACATTTTGGATCCACTGTACAAAGAACGATGGAAACATAAACATAGTATACATGTAACAACATAATCTACAATCATCTATAAATCAGAATATATGCCTGTAATCATTAGACAGTGGATCTTTATGCAAAATAAAAATTTTCTACCTGAATTGCAACAAACTGGAGTGAGATAAAAATTTATTTTCTTTGTTAATATGCTTGATACAGGTTGAAAATAATAAAATATTGTTATCACATCTAATTTTTCAACCTGATTTATATTAAATAATCTTATATCTGAGCCGTTTGCAGGCCAAATTGATTAACCACATGTCCAATCTTTTCTACTTTTCCTTAATAATTAGAATACCACCATACGACAAAAATTGAAAGAACTTTTAATAAATAGACTGCAAATTTTTATGCAAAATAAATATTGTCAGCATTTATTGCAAAATGCAAGTGTTTATTTCTTTTTTTAGATAATTCTAATGAACTGAAAATAATATAACAATATTTTTAAATTCTTTTAGTGCTTTTACTGCTTTTCATTTAATGTACTTATTTTTGTCGTAAATGCATAAAATCTGCAGCCCAGTGATCAATAATCGTACAACAATTTTAATATTGCACTAAGATATCTATTGTAATCTTGTTTCTTTTTAAATTTATTTTAGGAAAAAATTGTTTACCTTCTAATGTAACAGCAACTTAATTGAAATATTACTATTTTGTTTATTAGTATTCAAGTTAATGATACCAATACAGAATATTATGCAAAGTGGGAATATGTGCTAGACATTATCACAAAAAGAATGAATGTTAGGAACTTTAAACGATATCTCCTAAATGAAAGCACGCAGCACTTTTCCCAGGGGTTGAAAACAGTTATGATATCGATTCCGGTTCTTGAAACAGTTACGAGAACCGAAAAAATGTTATAACTGTTATGAGAATATCGGTCCTCGCTTATATCAGTTACGGTTACGGTTCTTGAAAACCGATATTATAACGGTTCTATAACTGTTTCTGGATTTCGGTTTCGGTTCTTCAGACTTCAGAACCTATAATATGTCCCATATCGGTCTCATATCGGTTTTGGAGTTCTGCAACTGATATTTTTTGGTTCTGTAACGGCTATACAGGGTGTCTCAAAATTCCTTCCACATCCGGAAATGGGAGGTTCCTGAGATCATTTGAAGCGACATTTTCCTTTGCAAAAATGGCGTCCGCTGCTTTCTTTAAGAGGTATTAACGAAAAAGACGGACCAATCAGAGCGCGGCTACAGCGGATTGATCCTGGCTCGGCCAACGGCGATGCAACGCTAAGCGGGTTACTGTCGCCGTGTCGGATTCCTTTCGCTGTAGCCGCGCTTTGATTGGTCCGTGTTTTTCGTTAATAACTCCTTAACAAAGCCGCGGACGCCATTTTTGCAGGAATTTTGAGACACCCTGTATAGCCGATACGGAACCAAAAAATATCAGTTGCAGAACTGCAAAACCGATATGAGACCGATATGGGTCCAATATGGGACATATTATAGGTTCTGAAGTCTGAAGAACCGAAACCGAAATCCAGAACCTAAAAATAACAGTTATAGAACCGTTATAATATCGGTTCTCAAGAACCCTAATCGTAAAGATATAAGAGAGAACCGATATTCTCATAACAGTTACAACATCATTTCGGTTCTTCATAACTGTTTCAGTCAGAACCGATATATAACTGTTTCAAACAGTTATCTTCAGGACCGTTTCAACCCCTGATTTTTTCTTACAACCACAGATAGGTCCATTAATTAACCAGTTAATAGTGACAGTCGCATTAATTTGACAATCCTATTGTTTATTATCTTTCAATAACGCGTAATTCTCTTCCCAATTCATTTAATAATTCTTTCAGTTTTTTGTACCTACCTATATTGATATAAGTTACATTGTATAAACATTGGTTGCAGCAAAATTTGTATTACATCAATTTTGTTACTCTTACTTTATGTCCTTATAAGTCGTCATAATAGAAAAGTCATTCGGTCAAAAGATTGCATAAATTTAAGAAATTATTCATCGCATGTTAATAATATTTTTAGAAAGTGTCTTCGATTTTTCGGGTTCTTTAATGTTAAATTTTGTTCGACGTTTATGCTCCATGATAGGATTAAAAAGTATCGTGGAGAGACGAGCTAAACGCGGCAGGCAAATATCGACCGAATTAATTCGTAACGTGCAATATCTGTGCAGGGCCCTCTCAATTCTCGCATAATTGACCATACACGTCACAGCATCGATTGAGTAGAACTCGATATCACGGGTTTTTGGCTATTTATTGTCGGTTCTATCTGACGGGAATACATTGAAAGATTATTACTCGAAGCGAGATATTGCAATCGATCGATCGTCACGGCTGACCGTCCGTGGACTTATACTACTAGCTCGCTGAGAATTCAACTCTTTTCGACTTTTGCGGTTTTTGTGTCAATCGTTACGCAGATATCACTTGTTCTAATAAAAAGACAAACTATCAATGTCCCGCGAAAAGTAAACTGTGATATATTGACCGGCTATTTCCAATTAAAGAACAACGGACTGAAAATTGCTTCGTGTTACAATATATGTATATTGCAATTGCTTTATAAGTTTGATTGTATATCTTGACCAAGATTTTCAAAAATCCCAGTTTACAATCTGTGCTAAATTCACATTAATAAATGCTGGTATGTGTAAAAAAATTTCGAACGAAAGGTCGTGTTATCTCGAGTATGGTACTTAAAATATAAATATTTTAATGAAATGCATCACTCGTGCATCCAAGTACCACGTACTTTTATAGCAACATTATTAATGAATTTATATCTAACTTATTACAAGTCCTTTTATCAAAAGATTTAACCCATATAAAATATGTATAATGATTTTAGTTTCTGGCTAATTGTGATTCGAATATAAAGATAAAAATAGATGTGAACACTTTGTATTATAATACAAAAGTATATTAACAGCAATAAGAATTTTACAACACTTTTGAAACAAAATTAAGAATGTTTCATATTACATATTACTGATACATACGATTTTTTATTAAAATAGGTTTATACCAATAATGGTTTTAAGTAAATGAATCTTAAATTACGATTGTCGAGTTTTACTTTTTTTTTAATTTTCTAAATAAAATATGATAATGCATTAAGATAAAAATTATTATTTTTATACAGGAAAATGACGTGGAAAAATGTATAAAACATAAGAAATTAAATACTCATAAAAAGGTCAACAAAAGTGGTTCGATGAGGTTCAAGACGCTCTTGAATTAATCAATTAGATCAGAGAATTGATACTTCGATAAATGTTGGTTAACTGAAAAAACTAATATTGCTACCTTTGTTTTAACATTTCTCAGTAATGTTTTCTTTAATTTTAATGTAAAGATTGAAATTACATATGTATGTAAATCAAGCAAAGAAATTCGATTGCTTTTTATAATCAGAAACAGTGATTCACAAAATGATTGGATCAATAACATTTACAATATTTAGTAGACGAAATATATATGTTAATCGGAGTATCTCTAGTGTAAAACATCATGGTAGCAAGGAAGAAGTCTGAAGTTCATGTAAGTAAAATTAGAAAATGATGTAACGATGTACACAGTAGTTATATTGTGTTTAGTCAAATCACATATTGTGAGTTACAAAAATACTCGAACGCTCAGAGTTAACTCAATGACGTTCTTACAGCCAAAGGTGACTCGACCAAGTTTGAATAAAAGATAACACATAAAAATAATAAGTAACATGCAATCGAGCACTTTCGTGACCTATCGATGATGTATGTTCGTAATAAAAATGTTATGAACATTGTTGAATTATTTTCTGGTTTTACTGATCTTTTGATTTTGAATTAAACTTCCTTATAACTTGTTTCTGATTTCGTCTACTGTAATTATTAAAATTATAAGAACTTTTTAGATAAACTCCCTTACGATTTGTTCTTGATTTTGTCTCTTGCAATTATGAAAATTGTAAAAACTATTTTATGAGAATTTCTCGAATAAATCTCTGTATGATATTTTTCTTAACTTGTCTTTTATAAATACTATAATTATAACAATGTTTTCAGGAGAAAATTTTTAATATACCTCCGTACGGCTTGTTTCCGTTTTTCTCTATTATAATAATTAACATCATAAAATCTTTTTATGAGAAATTTTTTAATAAACCTCCGCATGACTTATTCTTGATTTTGTCTATTACGATTATTGGAATAATCAAAGTTGTTTTCATAAGAAATTGTTGAGTAAATCTGCTTCCAACTTCATTCTAATTTTGTCTTTTGTAATTATTAAAATTAAAAAATTGATTCTACGAGAATCCTTCATGTAAACCCCCTCCTTCACGTACATATTCCAATCACACTCGTACAAAATCTGAATTAGCACATCATAAAAGTCGCGTGTAGTGCTTGATACTTCCAGCGGTAATTAGAACTGTTACCGAGCATAAAACATTTACAGCTGCCTATAGTCTCTAGCGTTAAACATCACATATCCACCTTTAGCAAGAAGAAAAGACTCGAATCCAGCTATTCTACGAATTTTCGCCGATTCGGGATTCTTGGTTCCGGTTCCTGATTCGTCGAGCGCACGTAACCGAGAAATCTATCGAGCCGCTTAGGAACTTACGGAGTCCGGTTATCGATGTCCGGTTGCATTTTTCCTGCAGGGTAAATATTGGATTACCGTGGCCGGTCACGATTATTACAATGAATCCGATTACAAGACGATTTCTCGCGGATTAGGCTGAACGAAGTCACATCGTCGCCGATGCAATGCGAAAACGTCTGTATGCCCGGACGTGCGGCTGGGTTCGTTACTCGCGATACCGGCGCCTTCGTATTATATCGACGGGAACAATTAATATTTACGTGTCGACGAAGAGATGGGCTAGCGAACTCTGAAGGGTATTGATTCGTCGAACCGGACGACACGCGGGCCACGTCGAAAAATACGAGGTGCTGGTGTGCGCGCGGTTGCTCGCTCGATCGCCTAAAAAGAAAGGCGGACCTAACAGAGAGCAAGAGAGAAAGAGAAAAAGAGAGAGCGAGAGAGAGAGAGATTGAGTGAGTCGGTTCTCGGCTTCGGCTTCTCATGGAGTATGCCCTCGCGACCCAATAACGTCAGCGATCGATATTATTCCTCTGTACCGAAAATCGTGCACCCGAGCACCGTCGTCGGAACGTTCATGGCTCTGACAGAGCGGCAAAGTGCATTTCACGTTACATAGAGCGCACCGATTCGCATCCACCGGCCTTTTCTAATAATAGGCACAGCAACCGGAGCAGCCATTTTGCGGACCAGCAATTCCAAGCTCGCGATTCCGGCATCGAGCTCGAACTCGGCAACCGTGCGATCGGTTTCGCATCCGATCCGGACCGATCGTATCGACTTACTTCTTCGATTTCGATAGGCGAGTTTCACATCGGCCACGTAATTCTTTGGTACCGTCACGCAACCATCGAACGAGTAGGAGGTTATACGGCGAGAGAGACCCGGCGAAGACTGACCCGACGACACCGGTCCCGGGGATGGTTCGTTGTCCACTTACCTGGGGATCGATCGCGCGAGAAGGCTCTCCCCGTGAGTTTTCTGAGGATCGTAGGGGAGAACTTGCCAGGGGAAACTCGAGGAAAACCGGAGCCCAGATCGGAGATCCAACTGCGTCGCAACGATCGCACGCCCTCCGGATCGCGTAATGGCCGCGGCAATGAACTGGCGGCGCACTCTCGGCTTGGTTTGGTTTGGTCCCGTTTGGCCTAACCGGCGCGCTACCACCCTGTCCCGGGTGTATGGTTGTTCCTCAGGTGGAATTTTCGGGCGTCGAAACTCGTGTCCGGGCACCGGCGGAATCAATACGCGCGAATTCCGTGGCCGTTCTAATCAAATATTTCGTACGTTCACACTAGGGGGCGATTTCGCACACGCCGCACCGGGTCGAATCAATATGTCCGTCAGCCGCCGCCGGCTCTACTCGGTATCCGGTTTCGTGCGTCGCGGGACAAGGATGAAGCTATTCGGCCGCCTATCGACGCGACGATGCTTTGTTTTCCGCGATTGATTTCAGACCGCTCGCAGGATTCGCGCTGTTTCGAGGTAGCAGAACAGACCAGGTTTACTCACCGGAGTCAACGGGATGGCGACGCTGGAAAATCCGCGTGTAATGGCACGTATTTTCGCGGCCGTTTGATGGCCACTAGGACGAGACACGGCCGATGGGAGCGTAGAGGGATGCGAGAGGGTGCGAGAGGAAGCCGCGAGAAGAGCAAGAGGAGCGAGCAGGGGTGAAGTCGCAGTGTCATCTGCTGGCCGTTGCATTCGGACAGAGATGGCTAAGGGCGCATGTGCCATCGTCATGGAGGACGACGGTGCGCTGCCATGATTGGATCACTCGATCCGTCGTCGACGGTCTGCCCGCTATTTGCCGACGTAGACGCCGGGCTGCATCGCCGATCGACAAGATGCGCCGCGAACGGCGTTATCGGGAGTCTCGTATCGCTCGCTCTCGTTGCATGCGTCTACGCGGTGTGACGTCCTCCGCAAGAGTTCGCGGTTTCGAACAAAACTTGAAAAGACGAACGATCTTTTTTTCATTTAGCCCTGGCGAGCATCGATTTGTCGACGTTCGAGCAAATTTTGTTGTTTTAAGCCGCGCTGCCTCCTGCCTTGCACCACAAATAGCTCGGGACGGGCAGCATGGGCTCTGCCAGATTTTCCGGTGGGAAATTCAAATGAATTCTTATACAGGGTTATCAAAATGGGACTATAGATCTTTAACAGCTTACTCCGAATTCAGTATTGGTTGCCATATTATTATGGGAACATATACAGCCGCGCAGTCTGTAGAAATGGTTGAAATTTATATGAAAATCAATGAATCTGTTGGATTATTGAGAGGATGGTTTGGCGATCGTGTAATCTCTCGCAATGCTGACGCGTTAGATTACTTTCTCTGGGGTTATATTATTAGGAGGTTGAATAAATTCTCGCTGTTTTCCGAAAGGTGGTAATACCAGAACTGCGTGAATTTAGTTTCAGATAGTAACGTATCTATAATGAAGTACTACATATATGCAAGGTTAAAATTCAGTGTATGTCATTCCACTGAAGTATAAACAATTTTTCTTTCATTGTGCTAAATGTCGAATTTCATGCCAAAGAAAGAGTAATTGCCGGGAATTTTACTACACTATTTTATAAAAAAAAAATCTGCAGCTGAAGCACACAGAATTCTTGTTGACACCTACGGCGACCATGTTCTGTCGGAAACAATATGCAGAGATTGGTTTAGACGCTTCAAAAATAATGATTTTGATCTTGAAGATAAAGAACGCCCTGGCGCACAACAAAAACTTGAAGACGAAGAATTTGAGGCATTACTTGATGAAGACTCGTGTCAGATACTAGCTGAACTTGCAGAATCATTAGGAGTTGATCACACAAAAGATTCGAAACGTTTGAAAGCATTAGGAATGATTCACAGAAAGGACGTTGGGTGCTGTACGAGTTGAAGCGATTTTTCAGCATGACAACGCGCGGCCACATGTTGCAAAACCGGTGAAAACGTTTTTGAAAACACTTAAATGGGAAGTACAACCCCACCCGCTGTATTGACCAAACATTTCCCGATCAGATTACCATTTGTTCCGATCGATGACACATGGCCTGGCTGAGCAGCGCTTCCAATTTTATGAAGATATCAAAAAATGGGTCCACTCTTGGATTGCCTCAAAAGACGTGTCGATTTTCTGACATGGAATTACTATGCTGCCAGAAAGATGGGGAAAAGTAATGGCTAGCGGGAGACAATACTTTCAAGAACATATTTTTTACCAATTTTTTAAAATAAAGCATTCATTTCATAAAAAAAAACAGCGAGAACTTATTCAACCTTCTAATACATCGTTGGTTTATTTCAATAAGCCTACAACCCCAGATGATGGAAATATGTACATATTTGATGTAGTAAAATGTACAATACATCTATAAAGAATTATTTAATACAATGGCTGCCACGCTGCTCGTGTATGGGAGACATTACTTTTTCATCAGGTTCAGAAATTATTTGTTACTGTAGTAGGTACATATATTGGAGCAAATAAATGTCTACTAATACGGAACGATGCAGAAGGAGTAAATAATTATTTATTGATTATTATTATTATTTAGTGATTATTCACGTAAGTCTGGAGAACGTAACTCGGTGCTACTGTATCTATGGTTGTAAGTAACGTGTCACAGGCTTTCGAATTCGAGATACTATTGTTTAAAGTTCCCAACCATTTAAGAATTTGCTCATCTTTCGTGTTTCTCATCACCTGTCAAACTTTATTTTCTTCTCAACCCCTTGCCGTATTAAAGTCGATTCGTACTATCCATGCAGATACGGAATATGTACGTTCAGCACCGATCAGGCAGGCAATCTTTAGTGCATTTGCATATGCATAAAGTTAAGAAAAAAGAATTGGATACAGACGCATATAAATGAACGAAAAAGTACAATATTAGGTTAATTTTGTTCATCAATCATAATAAATACTGGATCTATAATTTTAGAATACAACAACAAAAGTTAATTACAAACAATAAAGAACAATAAAGTATACATTAAGAGCAGTTTTTACTAAAACAATAGTATTTGTTTATAGCTTATGGACGTATGTTAGTCCATTATTTTCTCTCTTGCAATTAACCAACACAAAAATTAGTCTAATGCTTTTTTCTTTAATTTATATGCATTTGTATAATTAAATGCCAGGTGTGTCAATGTTTTTGTCCCTAACTATAACTATTTATAATATCAGTTCAGTTCAGACAGATTAAAAATAAATTGAAAATATTGTGTTACCAATTTTTGTATAAATCAAATAATTTTTTCAAATACCCATCCGCCATATATTAGATCGGCTATTTCGTTTCTAGAAATTTTAAGTTCAGATTCGTAATAAGCGGTCCCGAAAACATTGTATTACCAGTTTTTAATTATATTCGGGACTGTTTTCAGGTTTTTGCCACGTTTTCGGCGTTTCGTTTCACTGTGCGTCTGCACGTTGAATCTCGTTTAGGAGCTGGTTGTATTCAGTGGATCGGATCTAGTCACCATTTCGAATCGAGTAACCTTATAGATTCAGCGAATACGGTATTAATCTATTTTAGCATAGTTATTCAACCACTCCATGTTCCACGCATCGCTAGTGCATCATTCAATAGGCAGTAGTATATCTAGGTAACCGCACAATAATATTGTTCGTACACACTCAATTTCTTACCGCGACAATGACATTTGTAACAAAGTCCGTTTTCTGACATATACAATTTAGTTCAAGGGCGCGCAGTGGCTCAGTGGCTAGAGCGCGCGACTACAAACATTGTGGTCGTGAGTTTGAATCCCACCGCTGTCACCTCTGGAAATTCTTCTATGTGATATTATACTGCGTTGCCCAAGGTGGTTTGGAGCCCACCTTTATAAACTGTAGGTCCTTCACGTACACGTCCATACACACACACACACACACACCCATCGTACACTCACCGATTACAGTACCAAATCTCATTGTACCACCCCCGTCGCTAATAACCTTGGCAGTTGAAGCGACGTTAAATAACAAAAATAAAATAAACAAATTTAGTTCAAGGAAAATTTGAGTAACATTTGATTTCAACCTACAATTCAGATCCGGCAATTCTTAGTTGACCATTCGCACATGATACAATCTCCCTCTCGGGTTGTATCAATTAATTTATAATATTATAGTTACGAGGCCGTTACTAACATATCCTGGAGCTATCTGATTTCGCATTAGGAACCCAAAACTACTTTCTAACCTATGGTGCTGCTTGATTTTGCATCAGGTTCGTCCGTATCCTACAGCTCCCCGATTTCACGTCGGGTTTGTCTGCGCGTCTACCTCCTAGCGGCTTCCCGATATCGTATCGGGTTCGTCCACGATATCTGTCAAACATCCTGTGGTTTCCTGATTTCGCACCAGGTTCGTCCGTGCACCTTACCAACAATTAAAAACCATATTTCCCAATAAACCATAAACCGCTCGCTGACCACACGCGTTACCGCTCGACCCAGGCTCGTAACAACATCCTTTTCTATTTGACGTCTCAGATCGATCTGTCGATGTTTTTCTTGTCGACCGGAAACCAAAGTCTCGATTCGGAAGTCGCCTCCACTCGATCGCAAGGATTGTTTCAATACGGATCTTCGCGATGTCTTCAGAATATCGCAGTGGAAGGTAACATCACATCTGCCATAGCTACATATCGTCAGAACAATATTCTATATTCGCATAATTAACACTAAAACTACTGAACGGGTCAAAATGACTTGTTCATGATCTCTTCTTTCATAATTATTGTTGATAGAAATAGTTGCAAGAGAATTTCATGAATGACATTTTTGTGTGAACGAAGCTTGTACTATGATAAAAATTGTACAAAATCTGAATAAATGCAATCTTGTAATTGCTATAAGTAATAAAAAGGGTAATTGTGCATAAAAGGTCCCACATCACCGATTTCGATGATTATTTAATATGTTGTCAGGGTGAAGATTCTGAGCAACTTTTTCCTATACATGTAACCGTCGCTCAGCCTTAGTTTTTGAGATATTTTCCGAAAAACGGCACCTACTACTACATTGAATTTTGCCTATACGTGCACGTCTGTGCCGTGCGTATGCGTCAGCATGATGCGACCGCTCGTCAACTTTTTCTACAAATATAGCACGCGATCGTCAAACGATCTATATACCGCGTGAACTTTTCAAACATATAATGATGAAGAATGAGAATGTTACGGTAAATGTGATTAATCCGGTGATTATGTATAATTGCCGGTTATTATATGTATATAATCACCACTAAGTTTGGTCTGGGTTAGATCCTAAATATTCAATAATTCATCACATTTACCAATTCTTGAATATTTAGGACCTAACCCAGACCAAACTTTGTGGTGGTTATATACAATAACCGGCAATTATACATAATCACCGGATTAATCACATTTACTGTAACAAGTACATATTATAATGATACTACACACATTCACACAGTGTTTCTCACCTGAAAGCTTTTCCGAATAAATGTCATGAGCTGATTGCACTTAGTGAATTCTTGAATATTTAGGACCTTTTTTTTCTCGCAGTGGTAATCTCTCTTACGGATACCTGACCCTTCTCGAGGGGAGAAAGATCAGGTTATGTTGGACTCTCTCCCCGGTCGGTGAGTGCAAGACCGGTATTCTAACCGGACGCCCCCGCTTGAACATCCCTCCCAGGAGTGGGGACGCGGCCTCCTACCTACCCTAATAAGAGACCAACGCGCGATGAATGACGCGTCAGTCTCCCCCCCCCCCCATTCGGTTCGCCCGATGGTTGTCCGAGCCCCTCGTTCGGGACAACTGACGATTGAATATTTAGGACCTAACCCAGACCTAACCCAGACCAAACTTAATGGTGATTATATATAATAACCAATTATACATAATCATCGGATTAATCACATTTACCGTAACATACTCATTCCTCATCATCATATGTTCTGAAAAATTTACGCGGTATATAGATCATTCGACAATCGCGCGATACATTTGTAGAAAAAGTTGAAGAGCGGTCGCATCATGCTGACGCATACGCACGGCGCGGACGTGCACGTATAGGCAAAATTCAATGTAGTAGTAGCTGCCGTTTTTCGCAAATATCTCAAAAACTAAGGCTGAGCGACGGTTACATGTATAGGAAAAAGTTGTTCAGAATGTTGAGTTTTACAACATATTTAAATTTTATCAAAATCGGTGAGGTGGAACCTTCTATGCACAATTACCATAAAAAGTTCGGTAATTATTTACATTAGGGGCTTCCTCACCGATTTTGATGACGTTGAAATATGTTGTCAAGGTCATCATTCTGAACAACTTTTTTCTATACATGTTACCGCCGCTCAGTTTCAGTTTCCGAGATATTCGTAAAAAAGTTTCAATATCTCAAAAAGTGATCGGAGTAGGTCTGGATTCGGTCAGGGTTAGGTCTGGGTTCTTTATATATTATTTATATATTTATATATTTATATACTGGGTTATTATATATTTTCTTGATTGTTGCAGATATCCAAGAATTCGTATAGTTTCATGCTTAATACTCTGTATGCTAACACAGCTGACAATGAAATGAGTTCGCGTTCGACACGATTCATTTCACGTTTCAGTTCGTAAACATAAACAGACAAGACAGTGGGTCTGAACTGATTGAAGTCGTTTTAAGTTGTAACCGTGGCCGTGTTATCGGCGGCCACAATTTCAAATCTAACCCAGACCTACTCCGATCACTTTTCGAGATGTTGAAGCTTTTTTGCGAATACCTCGGAAACTAAAGCTGAGCGGCGGTAACATGTATAGGAAAAAGTTGTTCAGAATGATGACCTTGACAACATATTTCAACGTCATCAAAATCGGTGAGGAAGCCCCTAATGTAAATAATTACCAAAAGTTCTAGTGTTAATCTGAATAATGGTAAACAGAACAATAGTACTTCAAGCATTACATTTTAGGTAAAACGATGCCAGTTCACTTGTAAGGAAACATATGTTGTATTGGGATCGGCTTTGGTTTATGCAAAGACGATTAACCCTTCAAGGACGACAATCTTATATTTTATTTATATTTTTAGTTTGTTTCTGTGCGATCGATGTTGTATATTCAATAATTGTAGGTCATTTAGACTTTCTGATATTTTTCATAGCCATCTTAAAATTTTAGAACGAAAGCAATAGCTGACGAAAGTGTATCGTTTCTAATTGTTAAGGACTGATTTATGTTAGTTTAACTTTGTATATACGTTTGTATGGATTTAAATTTGTATACGTAATACATTTGTGTTGCTATGTTGTGTTTCTTCGGCGTTCAAGATAAGAGTAAAGAAACAATGAAGACTGTAATTTGTTGTGAAACCCCTCCCATAAATATGCAGGGTAGGGGTAGACTAAATAGAAGGTACCACGAGCAAACGTGTGTGTGTGTGCTAGTAGAAGGTAAACGGAAAAGTCACTTTCTGAGGGTGCTCGTCGACTCTCGTCAGTTTGGTCAGGTAAGAAAGAGTTCCAAGAAATCTTGGGTGGGACCGTCACTCAGTGATCACCTTGGATCACGAAAGGAGTATGGCCGGCATTTGGGAAACCAAATGTGTAGTGAGCCATCCAAGATAGGGAACTATTACCTGAACTCGAACAAGTACGACAATACACGGTCAACAATAGTGAGCCGAACCGTCACTCAGTGATCACCTTGGGTCACGAAAGGAGTGCGGTTGACATATGGGAAACCATATGTACAGTAGGCGGCTCAGGATGGTTGATGCTACCTGAGCTCGTGAAAAACAAGCGATGTACAGCGACTCAGAAAGTGACCTGGCTATTGTCAGCAACACTAATAATTTGATCATGTATAATCATCAATTTCAAAACTTATGTTAGAAGCAGTAGGGCGCATAAAAGTCGTCGTTGAAGAATTAAGTTGGCGAGTAACAATCTTAAGATTGAAGCAATTAGTATGAAAGCTGCGTTCAGGGAAACAGGATTATTCTGTATTTCTGATAGCGCGTTGCGTCTTTAAGATGAGTTACTCCAACTGTGAACTAACTGACATGCATTTTATGTATGAATGTTGTACCGTTTACTTGACAAGATAATGTCGAGCGACAGGAAAGCAACAAAAACACGACATGAAAAAATGGAAAACATGTATAGCAACATAAAATAAAGTATAACTTGAAAACAAGGTCATACCGGGCATATTTGTATTCGAATTTTTCTTCTTATTTTAGTGTTGCGAATTCCAAACGTTCATAAATACCGTACCTTAGCCGTAACAAAATACGTAATATGTAGTACACAGTAGATTTTCAAACTTGATTTTTTCCCAAGTTAACTCCCGGATGAAAAAATTGTATTCTATATTTTTTGGTATTTTTTCATACAGCTTGTATGTACATTAAACAGCGATCTGTAAATGTGTTAAGAACATGTTCAAAATATAATCGTTCAAATAACTCTTTCAGGACACTATAGATATTATATTACCTATAATTATAATTTTTATTTGCTGCTTATGAATTTATACAAACATTGCAAACCAATGATTATATGCTACAATATATTTGTAGATTTCATGGAAATTGATTCAACTTGATGACTAATCGAATACAAGCTTTATTTACCGTTAAACTACGAATCTTTATGCATTTATAGCATATACCGATTTTCAAAGTACAAGAAAACGTGAACGCGAGTAAAAATTGCATTCATTTCACTTTTACCACAAAGGATTTCTTAGTCAATGAAGCAAATCTTTCCGCTTTCTTAATTTTCATTAAAAAAACCCCTTAACTCTAGTGCCCAAGGAACTCATTTTGACTGCTTTTTGATTACAATTAGAAAAACAATTATGTATATAATGACACAATTTCTTAGAATTTTGTGACTTTTTGTACAACATATAAATGCGTTTATTAATAATTGTAGTTACCTCCCCCCTCCTTCATTTCCGGTATATATATATATATATATATATATATATATATATATATATATATGTGTGTTATACCTATATTGCCCAAAAGCAGTCATTTTGACTGTTTAGGAAATTTTAAATAATCAAATGACTCTTATTATTGAATTGAGTAAATTTCTTATATGACCAGTTCGGCTCTGTATTGAAATAACAGTTTTCATTTTTTTCGATTATCGTCACATGATAACATACAAGTACATGATAAACTGTCGATTTGGGCGAATACTTGATAAGTTGCAGTTGCTCAATAAGCTAAAGTAGTTCTTGTTATTCGAATCTTTATGCAGTGATACTTGTTCTAACCATTTTTTCCAAGTGAAGTAAATTTTTGTTCTTGTTAATATTTACTAATAACTTGTTATATAACTGTTAATAATATAAAAAATATTAAAAATTAATTTTAAACAAATTTCTTTACACATTAGTTATTCTTTCACAATCCAGTCATTTTGACTGCTTTTGGGCAATATAGGTATATACTAAGTTTCAGTCTTTCTAGTGTTAAAGCCTATACATCTAGTTTCTGAAGTTGCAAACATGTAATTTAATTATGTACGCAACAAGCGATACGTACATAATCTTCAATTTTTTAAATGATTTAAGACTTTGGTAGATTATTTAATTGTCGAAAGAAAATGTTCTTATTTCATAAAATCTTCGTCCACAGAGGGTTAAATATAAAAATGGGCAAGTACATAAAGATTCGCGGTCTAGTCATCGCATCGCTGGTTGTACATTTCCGTGTTACATCGTGCTTCAAATCAGCTGGAGAACTTCTCACCTTCTTTCTCTTCAATATTGATTTTCCACTCGAGAAAGTGGGAAGATAATGTGCGCGCTAACTTGAATCTTCCCAGCAATATGTCGACTGAATCACGTGTTTCCTTTCCACCAGAAATAGAATTACGATGTTAGCGCAAGGGCACTTCGAAAGAGATCCGTGCTCACTGTGAGAACCGGTACACTACGAACGCACCTTTCGAATCGAAAACACTTCCTTATTTTGACGTTCTCGCGAACACGCCAACGACCGAACCAGCTTTTGAACATTTGTCGATCGATTGACTTTTTCTTGGACACGAGATGGATAACCAAAGCCATCATAGCGATTCCGAGGAGGTCAGTGCCAGCATTAGAATTTGTTCTCGTATCCGTCTGGTTTCGAACGTCATTCGGTGAATCTGCATGGCTACGGGCAAACGGTATCTCGATAATAAAATTGTTCTCACAAGGAGAAGACGCGGTCATGGGGTCTCAGATTTTCTCGAAGCTTTGCATATTGGTAGATTTCGTTCTACTGTTTATGAAAATGTAGCATTGTAGGCGTCGATACTCAACAACTTTTGAGATACGTTAAGATGAAGTTAGTGTTTCTTTCATATTATATTCCTTTCCAATAAAATTTTTATATTTTGTTTCCTATAAATATTATGAGTGTATTTTTCATGTGCAAAATACAATTAATTAAAATAGATAAACTGAACAGAAAAAGAAGAACAAAATGGAAAAAAAAGGAAAAAGGGATTTGAACACTGGCCTTCCTGGTAATGAATCTAGTACGTTATCATCACGCCGTTTGGCACTTGACAAAAAGTTCAACCAAAAGTGTACTTAACGGCTTAACGGGTATAATGAAATTTAAATTGTAAATATCTCAAAAATTATTGAGTATCGACGCCTATAATGCTATATTTTCATAAGCAGGAGAAAAATCTAAGACTCCATGACCGCGTCTTCTCCTTGTCAGTTCATCCGACTCCCACGATGGGTTCTATACAAGTTAAGTATGTTCTCGAATCTGTTAACATCCATAATATCACTATGCTTTAAGGAAATGTCAGGAACTCCTATAACGTACAACAATTGTTTTTATCTTAACCCCTTAAATTGTGAAACTTGACGAGAAAATAATGTGTGCAAAATTTGGAAGCAATCGGACAACAGGAACACGTGGCGCATCTGTGTTAAAGTTTCAGCATTTTTATGATTTCATGTCATTTTCAAACTTAACGTACCAAGCAAAATTGTGACTGGCATACGTTGTTTCATAAAAATTACGAGACTAGATTTATGGCGATTTTACACAATTTTTATCACAATATGTGCCGAATGAAGAAAATTTTATCATTTCTAATGGAAGCATCTTTATAAATTCAGTAATTATGAAATAAGAAATATGAAAAAGGTCATTTGAACGTATTTCGTTATTTTGGCAATATCATTAATCATTCTTCAGTAAAAAACAATACCGAGTATACAGTTCTTCATATTCTCCAAGACTGTCCAGCCACGAGCCATGTTAGAAATAGGCATGAATTACCAATTGAATTGAAGAAATCGCTCAACGACGAAAGACATCAGTTTGCTGTTGTTTCATATACAGGGTGTCCCACATAAATGGGAACACCTAAATATCTGTCGTATTTACAGTTCTATCAGAAAACTTCAGAGAACAAAGTGACACTATTGCAGGGGGCAAATATAATGGTAAAGAAATAATTTTTTTATGTCGTGTCTTTTAATGAAATTTCAACGTCACCGATGTTTTTTTTAAATGGAATAGTATATTTTTTACGATAGCATGATAGACAATAAAAACTGAATTTAGTGGATACCACCTTTTTGACCCTGAAATAACCTTGAGCAAGAATAATCATGTTGGAGCGGATAAAATGTGGAAGTTTAAAATTTACGTGTTTCAGCAAAGATTACGCGTTGTTTACGTCGGGTTGACCTTTACATATCATAATAAATGTTCGAAATGTTGACCATCCTCATTTATGCAATATTGCAATCTTGCATTAAATGATCTTTAGGTATTGTCGATTTCCTGAGACGTAATTGAAGCACATGCTGCAGTAATCCTTTGCCGCACATCCTCTGGCCTTTCACGTTTCGAATTCGAATAATGCAGAAGGAACAACGTACTTATTCTAACCCATTGACCTTCTGTTAACGATCTCAATGATACATACTCTAACATAAACATACGCTATTTACTATGAAAAATATTTCAAACATTTATTGTCGTTTGTAAAGGTCAATCCGAAGTAAACAAAGGGGAATCTTTGCTGAAACACGTAAATTTTAAACTTCCACATTGTATCCGCTCCAACATGATTATTCTTGCTCAAGGTCATTTCAAGGTTAAAAAGGTTGTATCCACTAAATTCAGTTTTTTATTGTCTATCATGCTATCCTAAAAAAATATACTATTCCATTTAAAAAAACATCGGTGACCTTGAAATTTCATTGAAAAACACGACATCAAAAATTTTTTTCTTTACCATTACATTTGCCCCCTGCAATAGTGGCATTTTGTCCTCTGAAGTTTTCTGATAAGACTGTAAATACGACAGATATTTAGGTGTTCCCATTTATGTGGGACACCCTGTATAAATGACATACATCTCCGAAATCATATTTAAATTTTGTAGATATATGTGAATATAACCTGTAGTTAATGTTGTCGCTAATAACCTGCGAAGTTGATGCGACTATAAACTAATAAATAAATAAAAGAAATGAAATTTACAGTGGCCCACAAAAGTGCTCGTACGTCCTTTAAATCAGAATAACTTTCTTAAAATTTGACCGAACCACTTGACTTTTTTGAGCAATTAGGAACATTGATTTAGTAAATCACGTGCAATAAAGATTTTGAAGAAATTGCAATTAATAGGAATTACATGAAGAAATAAAACTGACACATTTGAAAACTTTATTATTTCAGCGCGTAATGAAAATTCAAAATATGCGGTTTGTAGATTTATGTTAGTTACACGTATGCTGAAAATTTCATCGAAATCAGTTAACAAACACATGAGCTACAAGCGGTTGAAAGTGGTGATAATCGTAGTTTTTCACGACTTTTGGTCAGTTTCTGCTTAACACTAGATTTACGGAACACTAAAACTGACTATTTTACATTATTTTATAAAAATTACAAGAATTTGTCTATCCAAATGTTTAGCCATTGTTTTTGTAATATATACCCACAAAGACCCACAAAGAATTTTTACAATCTCAATAATCGTAAATTAAGAATATTAGAACCCGTTATTTTGACGGGTCTCGTAAACCTAGTGTTAAAATCCATAGTTTCTTACATTTTTCAATGGGCGTCGTTTTTTTCTGCGTCAACCGATTTCGATGAAATTTTCAGCATATGTACAACTAACATAGATTTACAAAAGTCATATTTTGAATTTTCTTTCTTCATGCAATTCCTGCTAATTGCAATTTTTTCAAAATCTTTTTTGCACGTGATTTACTAAATCAATGCTTCTAATTGCTCAAAAAAGGTCAAGTGGTGTGGACAAATTTTAAGAAAGTTATTCTGATTTAAAGGGTGTACGAACACTTTTGTGGGCCACTGTACGTGTCATTTTCAAAGGACATACAAAATATTTTTTGATTTACAATTTTTAGTGTATGATGCAGAATTTGGCAGAAGGGGATATATCAAATCTGGACATGGCGATTTTTATGAAACTTTAGTGAGAGGTAGTTTTCGGAAACATATGTGCCACGTATTTTCTTCTGCCGTCATCCATGTCGAACTGGTGAAAACAGCCCTCAAAGTTGTTGATTTTCATTGATTTCGCACAACTTCAAGGACTGTTTCCACCCTTTCAATATGAATAATAGTAAAACAAATACTTGTCACATACTTTTCCGAAAACTACCTCTCACTAACAATCAAAGTATCGGTGTGTCCAGATTTGATATATCCCCTTTACCAGATTCTGTATCATACACTGAATTTATTGGCAAGTGAAATTTAAAGATTTTGTATGTTTATTGACAGTAACACATAAATCTAAGACGTTGTCTTTGACTCAAGAATGTTTAATGATATTTCCAAAATACTGAAATAGAGTTAAGTATGAAAATTATATGAAATTATTAAAAGTTTTAAATTTTGTTCGATTGTTTCAAAATTTTGCACACATCATTTTCTCATCAAGTCTCACAATTTAGAGGGGTAAAATAAAAAAAATCGAATGTCGAAAAATGAGAACGACCCTAATGCACAGTCGGTCAAAAAAATGCACATGTCAATTTTTCAATATTTTAACAAAAAATCTATTAGCATAGATTCTTAATAGATGACATTTTTGTATTTATTTAGAAGAAAATATGAATGAATAAAAATATTGCGAAATAGAAACATGTACGAAGAGGCATCATGAGAGCGCGGATTTTTATGCAAATAAAAATTGTCTGTGTATATTGCGAGATACAGTAGCGACAGTACGACGATAGTAAAAAGTCTTTACAAGTTTTTACTGTTTTCCATTTGATCTACTCATTTTTGTCATAAATGCATAAAGTCCAAAGTCTAGTTATCATATTAGTTATTGTTAGACTGTGGATTTTTATGTGAAATAAAAGTTTCTTTCATGAATTGCAAAGAACGGGAGCCAAATAAAAATTACTTGCTTTCTTTAATAGTTTTTGTTTCTATCATGATTGCATAAAGTCCGCAGTCTAGCTATTGTATATGGTACTATAATACAACATTATATTATATTGCTAAAACGAATAAACTTTATCATTAAAATAATAATGAACATAACAAATCTCGTGCGTATATAAATATTGTAAGTTGTGATTGCATAATAAGCATTTATATTTTTACATAATCCTTATCTGTACGTATATTGCGACGCAACTACATATTAATAAATCAAGTATTTTTAGCTTCGTATATGACATCAGAAAAGCATTATAAATTTAACAATAATGCGAACACAATATGTTCCTCCTGACTGTATAGTTAGCTTCCTGATTGTATACCTTTGATTTATTTTTGTTTTCAGGTAAATAAATTTAAGGAGTTTCGTATTCTCAAAATTAGTTTAACCCTTTTAGTACCGACCGAAAAATTGAAATGAAACAAAAATTACTGAGCCAAATTTATTATACCAAAGAGGAATTCGGAAACGAGATTAAGATATCAATTCTAATACTAGAATAAGATTCTAATATTAAAATATGGTAATATGTATATTAAAATAAGATAGGATTTTAATATTATTACAAATCTGTAAAAAAGAATAGAACAATCACTTTTCTCAAATGAAGCCAACGACGATATGTCGTTGTGCGGCTCTAAAAGGGTTAATATCAATTCGTAAGTTAAGACATTTATGAAATGAGTAAACCTCTTCGTTTCAATATATATTTTAAAGTATTTTAAATGTAATTAAATGTAATTAAATATAATGTTAAATTTATTTTAAAACGTATTTTCGAAATTAATTGGGTGTGTGTGAACTTTTGTGAACAATTGTATGTTTCTCAACTAGATATAATAAACATGACTTAAATATTTAATTTCGTTAGAAAAATGAAATTTCTTACCTGAATATAACAAACTACGTGCTGAATAAATTAATGATTCGAGTACAATAAATCACGTTTTGTTCACCGTGTTTTCATCAATGTGTCAATCGTGAGAAAGTAGTCGCCATGTTTGTCGAAATTCGCCGGATTGTCGATCGATTCCATTATGTACATACCATACTCCTTTAGACAACAATATAAATAAATGTGATCAATTTTTCAACATATTTCCTAAGTTACTTCTCGTAGATATGTTAATTTTTCTGTAGGTTCTAATGAAACATGTAAAAATTTAAATCAGTGGGCAGAATCTAACAACTTCGTTAAAATTTTATTAAAATACTTTAGTTCGTTTTGAGAAGTTGAAAGGACTAGTTTATCCCCTATTTGGAAAAATTTTAAAAATACTAGAACATCGTCAGTTTCTCGATACCATTATAAAACTTTGGGAGCATATTTCTACATAGCTGTCTCTATCTGTGACAATACCATACCGTCTATAGTTAACACTCAAAACATCGATCCACATACGATTCAATAGCAAACAACTTCGAAAATATATATTGTAATCTCAGATTTTACCGGGCCGTTTCCAGCCACAAGATTTTGTAAAAAAAAATCGATTTTTTTCTATAAAAAAAGAAAATTCTCCATATATTGCCATATATAGAGTGTCCGAATGTTAATGGGAGTCACTGTACATGTCGACGCCTTCGCATTTCGAGGAACGCCATATTTGTTTATTTCTTGGGGGCCTGGGGCGGATATCCACGAGAAGACCTCGGCATCGGTCGAAGATGATTTGCCACGCGAACGGCCACCGATTCGTCGTTCCGCGAAAGCCGGAGTCGTGACGCGAACTGACGAAAATAGTGTCCACTCGCTTGAAATAGCCGTCGGCCGAACGCGTCGCGATTTCCGTGTCCGCTTGACGCGACGCGACGACCGTTTGTCTTTTCGCGATTCATCTGTTATTTCGATAAACGCTCGCGTTTGACGTGTCGTTGATATTTCTGCCGTCGATCCGTCAGCGGCACGAAATTCCGCGATGCGTGATTCCCTGACAATAGAAACCACGGGTCGGCAAACTTTGTTAATCCTCCAGTGCACGGGTGAAGAAAACTCTTCGCAATGTCTAAATCGAAAATCATACATTTGGCTTTTTATTGAGGGTAAAGTCACTCCAGAGTACAACAAACAAGTCTAATTTTAAGAATTTTTTTACAGAAATATAATGAAACAAATGCAAAATAGAAGTCTGTATTATGCAGACTTTGGAGTGTGGAAATAAATTCTTTTATAATAATGTTATAAAATGACCAGGGGCGGATCAAGACAAGTGGGAACCCTAAGCGGTAAAAATTTCGCCCCCCCCCCCGCTCCAAAAAAAAGTTTCAAGAAAACACTCACTAAGTTACAAACAAAAACGAAAAGTAATCAAAAATTCCATACCATAAAATATTAAATAAATTGATTAAAAAACATACATTTTACATATTTTTATATGAATTTCCGTCTTGCTTTATTTCTTGCAAATTCATGAATTATTTTGTCAGTGTCAATTCGGCTTAAAATTTCCTGCTCTCTATACAGAATAGCCATATTATTAAATCTTTCTTCTCCCACAGCACTCCTTAAGTATTTTTTTACAAGCTGTAAAACAGAAAATGATCTTTCCTGTGACGCATTAGATAAAGGAATTGTTAAAAAAAATTTCAATATTATTTCGACATTGGGAAATGTGCAAGACATGCCTTGTATTAGGAATCCTCTCCTCTATTTTGCGACCGCCTATTATTTATTCAGCCGAGGCTCGTTGATAAATGCCCATATAACCGCGCAAAACGGCGCGGCGTCTAGAACAGTGCGCCGAACCTCGCAAAACGGCGACTAGAACAACTTAGGGGCCATAAATGTAATATTTTGTTTTTAGATTTGTTCGATTATTTTATGGAGGGTTTTTTGAACCTTCTCGGTCATTTCCAATATCTTTAAGTTAAGATATTTTAAGACTTCGGGGCCCTTTCCTATCCGGCCCCTACGCGGCCTTGAAAATGACGGCATTATCTGCAACGGTAACCTCTCTTCACGGACAGTGTCCCGAAAGGATAATTCTCCTGCAATTTTTGACCTACATAGAACAAAAAACGAAAAATTTCTCTAATCTACATTCCAAAAGACAGAGAAGTACATAATTTCGATATATCGTTTTTTGCAAAAATGACACCAAAGAAGTATTCAAATGTCGGGGAAAAAGGCAGGTGAAAAAAATTTATTTTCACGCTTCAAAGTCTGCATAACACACACCTGTAAATAGATTTTGCATTTCTTTCATTACATTCCTGTACAAAATTTTCAAAATAAGACTTGATTTTTTGTATTCTAGAGTGCCTTTACACAAAACAAATGTTAGAAAAGGTATCGAACTCTTCAAAGTAATGAACAAAGAAAGAATTCAATTTCTTTGATAAAATCATGATTAGACAGCGGATTTTTGCGGAAAATAAAAATTGTCTATATTAATACTAGGTTTACGGGGTATTAAAAGTGGCTATTTTGCATTGCTTTATAAAAATAACACAAATATATCTATCCAATTTTTTAGACATTTTTTGTGTAATATACATATACCCAAAGAAATAAATGTGTTGAATAATTCCTCATGGATGTATCTTTACAATCACAGTAATTGTGAATTAAACATATCAGAACTTGTCATTTTAACGGGTCCCGTAACAGTGTCGCTAGATCGGTTAAATCGAGGGGAATACAGTTTACCACTTCTCTGATGACCAGACTAATATGTAACACGTTGCGCGGCACGTCACGTGACCAGTCTACCGTCTTAGAGTGTGCTCATGGTAGTGGAAGGGGAAAAGGAGGAGAGGAACATCCACCCAATTTTGGGTGTTTCTGGCGACACTGTCTCGTAAACCTAACAGGAGCTATACATATAGACATTCAGTTATTTTCTTAATCATTTTAAAGAGTTAAAGGTAATACCACAGTATCTACAAATTCTTTAAATGTTTTCCCTGCTTTGCATTTGATCTACCAATTTTTGTCATGAATTCATAAAATCCGTAGTTTAGTGATGATGATGTATTCAAATTTTCCTAACATTTGTACCGTTCCCTGTTTCACTCATTTCGTCACATAAATGCATAAACTCCGTAATCTACTGAACGATTATGTTGCGCAATGAAGAAAAAAGAGATCAGTCAAAAAGCGAATAGTGGACAAGCGAATAGTGCTCTATGCGCAAGCGGTTGGACATTATGAACGGTCGGACAATAAAAATGCCTCTTTCGAAACTCGGGTTTCTTTAGACACGAGAATCGCACGTGGGCTGCGTGTGAACGTGGGATTTAGCAGTTACGAACACCACGAGCAATCTCGGTCGATTTACGAACGCCAAGGAGGAGAGCTCGCTGCGAGGAATGCGGGAACAACGGGTTGCAACATTAGTGTCAACGACACGCGGTTGACGTTTGTCCATCAGAATACGATGATTTTCTTCGTAGTAGTCTGACCGCTCTAAGATTTGGCAGTCGCAAGCATATTAGTCACGGGGCGGTATTCGGAAGCAGTGTTTCGTTCTTTCTGTCTTGGACGGCAGCCACTCGCTTTGAAATGGAAGAGTATTCTCTTTCTTCGAGGCAATTCCACCTGAGTTTTGAATGCTGCACGTGAATTTGTCGGTCTGAAAGCGGGCCGTGCCATCCGCAGCTAAGTTTGCATCAGCGACTATTACGCCTGCTCGAATAAAACGCTCATATGAGGTATACAGTCAGCCGAAATAATATTTGGACACTTTTAAAAGGACGACACCTTTTTTAAGATTGGACCGTATGACTTGGATTTTTTTAGGGAAGTTGGAACAGTTAGTTTACTACATGATGTGAAGAAGAAATTTTGAAAAAATTAGTCGGAATTGCAGCAAATACTAAGAGCTATTTTTACAACTTTTTGTATGGGCCTATAGAAAATTTAAGAAATACGTTTTGTAGATCTGTGTCAATTATGTACATTCTGAAAATTTCATTAAAATCGGTCAACATTTCAATGAGCTATAAACGTTTAAAAACGGCACAAATCTAGTTTTTCATAATTTTTAGACTCTAACTGTAATAGACTCCGAATCTTCATACAAAACAAAAATTTTCGGTAAGAGTTCCTTTTAGAAGCCACCTCCGTTGCCTTCAAACTTCAAACTTACTCTGTAGACGTCCCACGAGGCGTCTGACAAAATAAAGGTGGCGCCGTGGCGCGGAATTCAAATAAATTTTTTGCTGGCGAAACATAATTTTAATACCGAATTCAGTTATAAAAGTAGAAATCAGGATTATTAAGCAAACCCCAAGCCCACTAAACCTAACCTAACCTAACCAAATAAAGTAATATGACTAGTTTATTATTGGCCACGCGCAACATGTTGGGCTACTTCTTGCGGCTTCCGTTCGGGATCATTTTGATTTGATTCATCAGAACTGTCACTCATTGTAACTTATTAAACTTGTTAAAGACAAGAAACAACAGTTTAGGGTGTATTAATAAGTGAAAATGGCGGATACTAGTCATTAAGGCAAACAGTTTGTTGCACATGCGCAGAGCATTTCCGTGTCACGTGACCAACCCACATGACTCTACTGGGCATGGGGAATATTTCGAGTAAGTTGGGAGCCAATCGGAGGTGGGTGCTAAAAGGAACTTCACCCAAATTTTCTAGCTAAATGACAAGAAACTGGAGTGAAATAGAAATTAATTTTCTTTCTTAATATACTCCATAGGTTCAAACTAATATAATAGTACAGTAAATCCTCTATAAACGCATAAACCTCGGGGGAATAGCTATGCGTTCATCCATTACGGGTAGCTAATTTTCGAGCTTCAAAGGCCGAGCCGAACGTAGAGAAGGACAGCGCGTGTAAAGCGAGACGGCGTGCGGGCCTCGTCTCTTTCTTTCCCATACGCTGTCCTTCTTTGCGCCCAAAACGTTCATAGCCATTTAAACCACTAAATACTACAACAGTATTTACACATTTGAAATCATGTTGTGTTTGGTCTTGTTTTAATCAGAAAAATGCCACGAATATATCGATGAACGATTCATAAAAAAATAAGTAATAATAAAAAAGATTAAATATTGGTGTTACATTGTGATGACGCACGGGCCTTTGGATTGTGCCGACAACTGCGACTCTCCGCGTCGCATTAGTAGTAGCTCACACCGATATACCCCAGCCAAGATCAAATTACTAAGTGGAGGGGATATATTTTATGCGTTTATCCGTTACAGCTTTTATGCGTTTATAGAGGATTTACTGTACTTCTAAATTCTTCTGATATTTCTGTAATTTTAAATTACTTATTCATTTTTTTCATAAATGCATAAAATCGGTACTTCAAAGCCTCGGTAGGTTTAGTGTTAAGGACATTTATATTTAAAGAAAATGCAAAAACATTGTCTATCGAATCTTTCGCAATAAAATTGCTATTGAAATTGTTCGATTATCCGAACCACCTCGGTTCCAATTAGTTCAGACAATTGACGCTGGTATTATACGATTTGGTGTAACGAAGGTCGAAAGTCTATGGAAGATATTTCAAGCATGTGCACAAAAGGGGGTCATCGGACTCTCGGAAGGACTCAATTTCTTTATCCGTGACCTTGGTCAGGCGCCAGCGCTCACCCTCATCCAGACAGATACACAGCACATAATTTCCTTTTTTCATTGTGTAAAGGACTGCGGAAACTCTTGCTCCGAGCGACTCGTAAAACCGTGTTCCCGTCCGAATTCGTGTCCCCCAACTTTGGAATTTAATATATAGATCGAAAGGCTATTTTCAGGAGTCCTCGATAAACTTCTGTCATACAGTAACTTCGTGACAAATTCACTTCACCCTTTCGAACCGGTACAACATAACGTTTGACAAGTTTCACGTACTCGTGGCTGACTATAACCACGCGCAAAAATAAATACAGTGCCAAAAGAATGCTAGAACTATCCGCAGAACGTAATGTATCAGACGCCGCCGAATATAGAGCGCTATTTCTGCTGATAAAACCTCATAGAAAATGCTCGTGGCTCGAATAAAGCACCGGCAGACTATTATTTTCTGTCGGGGCCGGAGTCTTAACAGATTTTTTTCATTCCGGACAACACCCGCCACCAGAGATTTTATTTATAATGCTCGTTCGTTACTTCTCGAAGGAATTCAGCCGCTTCGTCGTTCAGATCCTCGGCTATAACCTCAGTTATAATCCCGAATAAAACTGTATTGTACGTATTTCGTCATTCACAATTCCCCGGGGCAGGTTATCGCCAGCGGAAAGACGATCTAATTCGTGGCCCGGTGTCATCTCGCAAGTTTTATGAGTCAAATCCGCCGTGATTATGTAATTCCGTTGACGCGGATTCGCCTAATTACTTCGGGATCTCGCGGTACGTGCCAACGGCTGTCGAATCGCTCGCTGCGCAGTTCATAATCATCGAAAAGAGACCGCCGTCGTCGGGGTAATCTCGTTCTCGTTCCCTAATTAGTTCGCCCGGAGGAAGCGACGCTCCGAGATTATGATTAGCACGATAAATCGTTGCTGCCTCGAAACGCAATGTAATTTTAGGCCGTAGGAAACTGGTTAAACTGTACATACGAGGGGTTGCGCGGTTTTGGCGATGATTCTGCATATACAGTGGCCCACGATAGGAATTTCAACGTCTTTTAAAACAGAATCACTTTCTTAAAACTCGACCAAACGACCACCTTTTTTTTAGCAATTCGAAGCATTGATTTACTAAACGACATGCAAACAAGATTTTGAAAGAATTGCGATTGGTAAGAATGACAGTGACTCATAGTAATATTCGAACATTTTTAATAGGACAATAACTTTTTTAAGATTGGATCATACCATCTAAATTTTTTGTAAAATTTAGAACAGCTAGTTTATTATATGGCGGTATTATTATTATTATTACTCTGCTTATACTATGGACTATTTTCTATAAGATAAAATGGCGTATGCCTTATTTTACTAGAAACACTAGATGTATACAGCATTTTTACTCTTTTTTTTTAGTATTCTTTTATCTATACATACCAGTCGATAGTAAAATTGATTGTTTTAATAAATCGGTAGCAAACAAATAATTGCTGAAACTTTTACATACATCTAATACCACTATTAAAATGGTGGAGAGTAATTTTTATTGACAACTAAATTAATAACTAATTCGAGTACGCTGTATCAAATGTTGGTAGTTGCAATTTCCGGTACTAACCGGAAATAGGATTTTTAAACAAGAAGTCGTTATTTTTAATGGGACATTGTATTTTGTATTACATATGCGGATGTACACAAAGAAATATGTTAGAGAAGATGTTATTGGCGCAAGGTTCGATCTTTTTGATCTTTTCGATCTTTTTCAAAAAGATCGAACCTTGCGCCAATAACATCTTCTCTAACATAATTCAAAATTCGATCGATAGAAATCACAATTGTACACAAAGAAATATGAAAGTCTTGTCTTAAACATTTTTCTCGAAAATGCAAACACTTTTCCATTTACACTCGTTTATTCAAGTTACGTGAACCAATATTAGATACCTATTTACTTCCTGTATATTTGAAAAATTAATCCTCGTTATTCTTTTGTTTACTTCGGTTAATTTGTTTATTAATTTGTTTATTAATTTGTTTATTAATTTTCTTAAGAGAAGGTATTGTCCTTCAATGTTTGTCCTGTAACTTGTACAAATAGATTGTTAAAAATTATATCTTTCATTTGAAAAATGTGAATTCATACATTAGGGATTATTTTCGGTCTAAGGGAGTCATTTTCAAGAAAAATGTTTGAGACAAAACTTTTATAATTTTTTGCGTACAAACCGATTGTACAATAAAAATACCAGGTCCCATTAAAAAGACCACTTCCGGTCTGACAATCTTATTACCGGTTAATACCGGAAATTGCAACTACCACCATTCGACAGAGCGTACTCGAATTAGTTACTAAAAGTTTTTTAGTGTTCAATACAAAACACACCCCACCAGTGGACATGTAGTCTAGATCACCTTGTATATATTGAATGGAAGAAAAGCAAACAAATAGAAATAATCCATAATTTGGATTCTACTTATTCACAGACGCCCAGTACATCTTCAAAATCCAACACATTTACAAGGGTCATTTCATAAGTAAGTCACATGCTCGCATAACTTTTGTTTCGAGAGAAATACATCTCTGCAGTGTAAGTGGTTATATAAAGGCAGTATTAGTGTTGATTGCTCATGTTTTGCAAATTTCAACCCGATTACATCAGTCAATGATACACTATGCGTCCGAGTTTGAAATTAGTCTTTCTTCATGATAAGATGATTTTTGTGAAAATATATTTTCTCTTCTAATCATTTCAACAAGTCGAAAATAATGCAACAATATTCTTAAGTTCTTCTAATGACATTTCCGTTTTGTATTTGATCTATTCATTTTTGTAACAAATGCATAAAATCCGCAGTCTAATGATAATATGGCGTTACTCGTAAATTCCTTTTATCTATCTACTATTGCATGTTTCATCTTCGCCTCGTTATAAATGCATAATATTCATAGTCTACTTAACACGAAATCTACTATCAGCGGTCGAATCGACCGGTTCCAGATTTTTTATTTTACAGTTATTCAAATTATAAACGTTTCCGTAAGAAATGAGTGATTAAATATCTTTAGTAGACCCAGTGATGCCAGAAAGAACTAGAACTGGTTGTTTCTTCCTCTCCTCCTTTTCCCCTTCCACTGTCCCATTCCACTGCCTGAGAACACTCCAATGTCCCCCCCCCCCCACTAAGACCGTAGACTGGTCACGTGACGTGTCGCGCAACGTGTCACATATTACTCTGGTCATCAGAGAGGTGGTAAACTGTATTCCCCTCGATTTAACCGATCTGGCGACACTGAGTAAACCACATAGTATAATAAAAACGGCACAAAGTACAAAGTCGTGTAATTTCTATAAGGCAACATGTGGACCAGTTATTTTGAAAGTGATGTAAGTCCATTTTTTCTGTTTTCGAGAATTGTTTATAAATAAAAAGTTCACTCTAAATTATTTTTTTATCTTGTGATTTCTCAATTTTTTCCAAAAATGGACTTACACCACTCTCAATATAAACGGTCCTTAAACCAGTTACTTTTAAGGCTCGGTAGGTTTATTGTTCATAACTGGTTGACAACTCGGGACATTTATTGTCCATATACGCACAACAATTCTTTGTGAATTATTCGCTTAGAATAACCTTTGGCACAGAACAGTTTTATTGCAGCATGAATTTCAAACTTTTTCGCAATGGTTATGCGGTGCTCTACGGTTACTATGACATTGTATAGTCGATTAACTGATGCAATCGACTTGAAATTTACAATATACGAACATTGATGGTGCTTTCGTATAGCCACCTACTCGATAGAGATATACCTCTTTCAAAACAGAAGTTAGAGGTGGGTGTAACTCACTTTATTAACTGACCTTCGTATTACGCGATTTACTGTGGCAGTACACAGACTGAACGATCGCAACTCAATAGTTATTTCATGTTTTCTAAAATTGCATTTCCTAAAGAAAAGTATTACACGAAATGCAAATTGATGATCTATATTTTCTACGAATTTTAGTTAATACATTTCAGTTATTGTATTTTGAAAGTGATTCTATTTTGAAAGAGAGGTTGATGATCTGCAAATTTTGAGAAACATGGCTTGAAGAAAAAAATGCTTCTCCATCCCAGCAATTGTCCTTCTGAAGCATACATTTTCCCCTTATACTTGTACTGGTATCATTGAAAACAACGGAGATGTTTTAGCGGCAAATGTTAAGTAACTCACCCAATAGATTAAATATAAAGAGAACAATTTTAAAATAAGTATACATATTTTGTCACTGTTTAAGCTACAGATTACTTTTTTATTTTTAAATTAATAAACCTGTTGAACGGGCTTTCGGGAAATCAGGAATTGAAAAACCGATGTTTGATGCTAGATATTATGAAAAATTATTTAAATAAAAATAAATTTTTAAAAATACCACGTTTTTAAAACGGTCTAAAAAGTATAAAATAATAATAAATAAAAAAACGGACTAAAAAGTATAAAATAATTTGAAAAAAATAAAATGGACTAAAAAGTATGAAATAATTTTTAAAAAACGGACTAAAAGGTATAAAATAATTTGAAAATGAAAACAAAAATTTGGAATTGTGAATTTTGAATAGCTGTGAAAATACTTGTATGATTTAAAACGAAAAACGTGGGGCGCAAGATAATAGTAAGGAGTGTAGGGAGTAGCAGACGTTGAGAAAACTCACACAACAGTTTATATCATTTGCGGAGCAATAACATTTTCAGTGATTTAGGTGAACTATTCATGCATCAATTATCTATTGCATGCGCCCCACGTTTTTGGTTTTAAATCTTACAAGTATTTTCACAGCTATTCAAAATTCACAATTTCAAATTTTTGTTTTAATTTTCAAATTATTTTATACTTTCTAGTCCGTTTTTTAAAAATTATTTCATACTTTTTAGTTCATTTTATTTTTATTTGTTTCAAATTATTTTATACTTTTTAGTCCGTTTTTTTATTTATTACTATTTTATACTTTTTAGACCGTTTTAAAAACGTGGTATTTTTAAAAATTTATTTTTATTTAAATAATTATTTTCTGCTTTTTAATCTTGTGTGTGTGAAATTTTTCAATCGATTTTATAAGCAATAACTTGACTTAGTTTATAATAAATATGTAACTACTACTAAAAAAATTCAGTCTAACGTTTTACTAATATTCTCAAAGTGTCAGTTGACTAAAACTGATACAGTTCAAATTTTAAACATATTCAAATGGATGGCTGCGTTGATGATATAATACTTTCAACAAATTTTGTAAATTTTTCAAGAAAATATTTAACGCAAAATATGCAATGACATACCTGGTGATTTGGCGCCTTCCCTGTGAAAATCATTAGTAACGAACTGCTCCTTTTTTTTGCAGAAATTATTTCTGACATTTTCAAACACAGATTTTTGTTAATTTCTAATCTCGTTCACGATATTATTATTACCTATATCATACATGCTCCCCAACGTCAAAAGGCTTCCTCTCCTACTTCTTGCACGTATATTTCAATCGATTTTAAACAGTTTGATGAAATTATAACAGAAAGGTGTAACGGTTTTTTCACTTGGTAAACAAAGCGATGATGTACTACCGATCGTCTATCATATACTGAGCTCCGTCGGGGCGAAGTGGGTTCGTGGAGTGGGGACGAGTCAGAGTGCGTACGCATAGTAAAGTAGAGAGCGTTGTCGGGCGGAGTGGGGATCGCTGAACGCGATAACCGCGGTGTAACGGTAATAACGGTAAAAATATTTAATTGTTATTTCTCTTAAACGGAGAGACTTTTTAAAAACAAATTTTTTTGAATACTGCATTGTCATCCAGTTCTGAGCTACGTTTCCAATTTCAAGTCTCTAGCTCATCGGGAAGTTAGTTTAAAATCAATTGAAAGATTTGTATCGAACAAACAAACAAACAAGAAAGCGAGCTAATAAAAACGTGGTAAAATACACGCGATATTTTTATTGGAGACATAATAGCAAAATCATTAAACAGACAGTACAATTCTAATTGGTGGCCTTAGGAAGATCATTTATCTAACTGCTACAAAACGTTGTGTTTATAACTGTTCAGTCTACCCTTTTAAAAAAAAAATATAAAAACACAATATTAAAATTTACATAAGTAATACTGCATAGCTGAAATGTTTGAAATGAAATTTACGTTAAGTTTACATATTCAAAAGACAGTAGATAGAACTTCTGCTTGTTGGTGAGTTTCAGAGACTTTCTTGTTTTTCTTATTAATTCTTATTAATTTTTAGACTTTCTGCATGAACTCCATAAACATCATAAGTGCTCACTCTAATTGATAGATGCAATAACATCCAAAAATTTAACCATTTTTGGAAAAATACATTGGCATGCAAAATTAAAAGAACGCTCGATGATTGCTGAAAATTTACCAATATTTGAACTATTATATCCCGGTAACAAAAAATTATACAATAATGATTCTTAGTTCATCTTGAAGCGTAAAGCCTCTACTTTGCAAACCCTAAGTCGTCTTTCTCAATATTTTCAAACAATTCTCAAATTCGAATATCTCTGCAAGTATTAAGAAATCTGTTAACGAACTAAAACTACCAAAGATTTAGTGAATCTTGACGGAAAAATTTTCTTCGCCACTTTGTGAACCTTCGAATGAAAAGTGTGCCGTCAATATTCGTGATGAATGCATAAAATTTTGTAGTATATGCATTATTATTTCATATTGCACTATTAGACAGCGGATTTTATGCATTTATGACAAAAATGATTAACTGCAATCTAAAATAGTAAAAACATTAGAGGAATTTAAAAATACTGTTATATTACTTTCAACCTAATAAACACATTGAGAATGAAAATAAATTTCTATTTCACTCGAATTTGTTGCAATTCAGGTAGACAATATTTATGTTACATAAAGATCCGCTGTCTATTCATTATTGTTCTGAAACAAGGGAGTAAACACCATCATTCTATGGACGGACTAGACCGATTCCAGTGATTAACCGCTTGCACACATCGAGTCAGAATCGTATTGAAGATTTTGTGCAGCCTCTACTGAATATGTTTGGTATTAATTTCTCTTAAACCGAAATAAAATTTTATGTCGTTATTGTTATCGCTGAATAGCCATTAGAGAATACGCAGAGGTAAATATTTTCATAAAGGGAGCCATCTCTGATTTCGATAATTTTTTAACACTAGGTTTACGGAGCACTAAAATTGATTATTTTACATTGCTTTATAAAAATAATAAAATTGTATTTACTTAGATCTTCAGCGATTTTTATTGTAATATGTACACAAACAAATAAATCTATTTAATAATTCCTCACGAATGCCTTCTTACACTATTAATAATCGTAAATTAAACATTTTTGAATCCGTCATTTTGACGGGCCCCGTAAATCTAGTGTTAATATGCTGTCATCGTCATCACCCTGAACAACGTTCTGAAGGTTATGGTTGGGGGTCGCTGCTTATAAAAAGGTTATAGTCTGCAGTAAAAGTTAGAGCATGTTTGAGGTTAGATTTCTCGGCGGGGAGGGCGTTGACGGCAGCCCCCCCCCTCCCCCAAAACAATAAACGCGTTTCTTCTTCAAGATAGACTCTATAATTTTCGAGACATCACATCTAATCGAGTGTACTTTTCTCACTGTAATCTCTGTTGTTGATATTTCTTGTGATTTCGGAGGAACTCGAGGAGAGGTGATTCACTATGAGTTTAATATTAATAAATAATTCACTAATCTAGATCTAACCACAGCCCTACTCTAATCACTCTTTCAATTATTAAAATGCTTTTATTTATTAATACTACTAAACTACGATACTAAACCTTGTTTGACCATAACTTTTTTATAAACAACGATCCCAAACTAAAACCTCCAGAACGTTACTCAGAACGGATGACCTTGACAACATTAACGATCGAAAATCGGAGGTGGGTCCCTTAATGTAAATATTTACGTACGCAGGCCTAAAATAAACATAAGCTTCCTTCTTCCTCTAAGAAATAATAAAGGACAAAGAAGTTCTGATCACTGTAACCATAAAATAAATCGTAGTGCAAGGGGTTAAGCGAAGATCCTGTAAATGCATCGTTCCTGTGACACCGAGACTCGCGTGCCCCTATCAGATCCAATTATTCACGATTTGTTGCGCCGAAGAACACGAAGTTTCCAGCCTCGAGGAAAATTCCTGCCAATAACTGTCAAGAAATTTATTGGTACCGCTTCGTTCGGTGTTTACAAGGACGCGTGTCAGCTTCATTCAAACGAAACGGAACGTCGCACGAGCTTGGGCTCGTGGCTTCTGGAATTATTTATATCTCGCACGTGCTCGGACCCTGATCCGACGTGTTACGTTAGGTTCGCACTTCCGAACTGTTTCGTCGCTCGCATATCTGTGTTTTTCCTATCTAATGTCAGTTAACATTTATTCTTGACGCACAAATTAACACCATGAGTGCCACCTTGGTCATATATCTGGCTGAGAATCATAATGGTGTCAGTCCAAATTCTGAAGTTTTGAGTTAATATTGTCTTTTGAATCTTAAAGGCATCATTTATTCTTCAGCAGCGTTAATTGATGTAGAACTTCATTTTTTACTGAAAATGGTAGTTTATTCTTTTGCACTAAATCAATAGAACGCACCATTTGGGATTATGGTGGTTTTTCCACCTTGCACTCTTTTGTTTTCAACCGCTGATTTACAATACAGATCTACAAAACGCATTCTTTAAATTTCGTATGTAAGTCCACATAAAAAGTTGCAAAAAATTGCAAATTGCAATTTTTTCAAATTTTTGTCCCACGTCATGTAGTAAACTAATTGTTTTAACTTCTTATAAAAATCCAAGTCGTAAGGTACATGCAAGATCAACCAAAAATTGCCCATTATTGCTTCAGTGTAGACATACTTTTAGGTGGGATAGCCTGTATGTTTAAAAGTATCTTTTTCGTAGCTTCAGCAGCTTGCCAACTTCGTCCGCACACTAGCATTTTGTTGAACAATAAACAGAACAATATTCAGTGCGACTAGAAGCACAGTGAAACCATACATACAATGTAATAAATCATAGTTACCACGAGTTTTTAGAAACAGCATTACTATGAAGTTGTCCAGTAACAACCAGTATTTATAGTTTATACAGATACAACCTAAACAGCATGATTTTTGTATTAATTTCACGCTTTTTACGAAACACAGACGCATCGAATTTCTTCCGGGTCAGTTGTATCACGATTGTTGGCTTGGGCTCTTAATCTAAGCAGTCTATATATCTTGGCGAATCTGGCGAAAGCCGAAATAGTTAGCCCATCAGGGTAAACAAACAAACTTTCGCCCCTAGCAGCTAGAGTAATATACGCGTGGAATTATTGCCTGATTAAGACCCTCGGATGCCCTAAGTCAGGCATGGGCACGGGTGGAGCCCCTCAAACGCCTGCTACTCACACCAACCTCTCTTTCATGCGCGAGGCCTGCGCACTGTTCGCGACGGGCGAAGCACTTCTTTCCTCTATGACAGGGATGGGCAATTTTGCCTCAATTGAGGCAAAATCGTCCGCACCGTAGCGCCCTCTGTCCCCTTCCAGCAAGCGCGGTACAATGGGGCAACGAAGACACGAGATATCAGCGTACGCAACGAACGTGCGCGCTGCATGAAAGAGAGGTTGGTGGGAGAAGCAGGCGTTTGAGGGGCTCCACCCGTGCCCACCACTGCTCTATGGTAACGGTGGATGTTGGTGGGGGACAGTGGACGTTATGGTGGGGGCGGTTTTGTCTTAATTGAGACAAAAATGCCCATCCCTGCCCTAAGCACTTAGAAGATTTTGAGGCCTTCTTATACAACGCAATGTAGCGTGGATCTGTACGATTTATTAGGCATTTTCGATATTTTTGATTACAAAATTATTTTAACAAGAGTTAGAATTTTACTCGCTCGGTACTGATCTTCATTTTTCGAAGTCGAAAAAACATCAAATGAATGTATTAGGTTGTCCCAAAAGTTTCTTTCGCAATGTGTACCTTTAATATTGTTAAATAACACGACCATATACAATCAACGTGATCATCTGTTCGTTAACGTGTTATTACTCCCCCACACTTCCTTTTATATAGCCGCGGAATTTGTTTCCTTCAAAAAACTAGGTTAAAATTGCATGGCATGCATTAATAAAAAATGAAACGAACTTTTGGGTGCAAACTTATTGATGCAAACTTATTGGTGCATTATTTACAACATATTGAAATTATTAAGAGAAGAAATTAATTTTATGTAACTCCCTTTCCTCGTAATGCATGCAAATAATTTTTATTTTGCATAAAGATTCACAGTCTAATTATTACTATGTAATTGATGTAAAATTAGAAAATTTTGATGGTACCCCCCCTTCTCCTCATGTCTTAAGCACGTGATTACTTCGCTTATTGGATAACCCACCACTGCGTGGAACGCGTTCCGAGCAACCTCTTATTTCTCGATGATTCTTGTTTTAATGCGAACATACGGGAAACGCGTTCCAAGTTGCCAGACTGTGAATCGAGGTCTATGAAACCATAAAAGGAGCATCTCCCGCTGGTCTGCGTAATCGTCGCTGCCGGAAACGCGGAATTAGACTCGATTTTGCGTCGCCGAACGCATGCCGCGCCGCGCCGCCGCATTCATCAATGAACGGCTACGTCAGCCGTCGCGATGCCCTCGACTATAATAGTAAACCCGAATTCCGCCGTGGCATACTCACGCACGACGTATACGTAAATTTACCTGCGATGCGTCAGAATCCGCTGCTTTCCGACGGGGTTCCACGACGCCGAAATTTGTAGAGGCTGATTCACTGTTCGAACAATGCGAGTTCAATAGGAAGTTGATTCCCAAAAGGATCAGTCAATGAGGACAATCATTAGAACCCTGATTCTTCGAATCTTAATTATTTGAACTTACTGTTATACATCGTTCTACTCGTTTTGATGGGCTGAATACGAACGTGATTTTCGTTTTTCACGGAAATTACAGGTTACTAAGATATTTGCGGAAAACTTTCTTGCCAGCACATTGAATTCCGCATACGAGTGTGCATCTGTGACACAGTCACAAACATAGCCGAGCGCATCTGCTACAAACAGACAAGTGGCTTTGCCTCTTCCCTCGCACGCCCCCACCACATAACCTAATCCAAACCAAACCAGTATTCGGTTAAGAATACTATATTATGCTCGTAGTATATTATACGTAGTATATTATGCTCTCTCACATTTTAATATTACCCGTTTCGTCAATTTATTTTCATCATCAAGAAATATTTGAAATACTGTTTAACGCAATATTCAAATATTTCATTTTATGTTTTAGATTACCAAAATAAAAATATTTTATTTGCGGAAATTTTACTGTTTATTTAAAATAGGATTATATTTGAATTGTAGAACAACGACTATTTAAATTATTTTTTCTTCAAAATTTTACTCGGCTCTCCTGTCAGCTATGTAAATAGTAATGTGCTAGTAAAAAAGTTTTCTGTAAATATCTCGAGAACTTATAATTTCTGCCAAAAACAGTATAGAATGGCGTATAATTAGTACAGGAAGCTTGTGGAGGAAATTGTAAAAATCAGCCCCGACTTTGTTTTTCATCTAAAGCAGGGATGGAAATTTTTGTCTCAATTCAGACAAAACCGTCCCCAGCTTAGCGCCTACTGTCCCCCACCAGCATCCGCCGTTACCATAGAGGAAAGAAATGCTTGAAAGATTATAAAGTTCTATAAGGCACGAAATGACGTCCGAAATGTCAGTTCTGAAAATATACAATGATTTTGCGACTTAGAATAATGTTAAGTAATAATAAATGGAAGCAATACCATCTCTACACGAAAAACGAAATTACTTTCCGAACAACCCAATATTTTTGGATACTTTGCCAAATCGCAGAGCCGCGCGATCATACATCTACTTAATCGGGTGTAGCACATATTAAAACATCCGCAGCTTAATGAAAATTGCCAGACTGATAGACAAGGGCATGAAGAAGTGACCAGCAAAGCTACAAAATTTCATCTGATACCGTCGCGTCGTAAGGAAACTGACAGGGTCCGGTTGGAAGGGACTATTTTGAAGGGCGTACACCAACAAACTGAATAAAAATCGAAACTACGAATTTCGTCTATGTGATTGTACGAACTTTTCGCACGGTACTTCTCTTAAACCAAATACAGTAGAACCTTGGTTAACCAAACTAGTCAGGGACACGTAGATGTTCCGATGACAGAGCAATTAGTTGGGTACAGTGCTAGATCAAGTACAGTATTTCATCGGTAATTGTCCCAAATGTCTCCGACATAATTGTCCCTGAGATATCCCCACTAGTGCGGGGTGTACCCCCTTGAGGGGCCGTGAAGCTCGAGAAGCCTCGGTCGCCGAGAAATATGATACCACGCGGCTCGGGTATATCGGTGAGACCACACTAATACGAATTTCTAACTTCTTTATTATTCATTATTTTTTTATGGGACTTCGATGACCATATTTGTGGCATTATTCTAATAAAAATCATACTAAATATGATATAATTCCGATGATATTTAATTGTGTAATCGACGATTAGACGATTAAAGTTTCGGGCGCGAGGAAGGATAGCGTATGGGAAAGAAAGAGACGCGGAGAGTCGCAGTCGGCGGCACAGTTCAAAGGCTCGCGCGTTCTCACAATGTATTACCAAGGAATAACTTTTTTATTATTACTTATTTTTTTTTTATAAGACGTTCCTACGCGCTATCCTTCCTCACGCCCGAAACTTTAATTATATTGCTTCCATTTATTATTACTTAACATTATTCTAAGTCGCAAGATAATTGTATATTTTCAGAACTGACATTTCGGACGTCATTTCGTGCCTTATAGAACTTTATAATCTTTCAAGCATTTCTTTTGTCATCGCATCAAATATGCAAAATCAAAGTGAGCATATCCGTCACATTTTGCTTTTTTGTTACGGGTATGGTAAAAACGCAATGCAAGCAGGGAAAAAGATGTATGCTGTTTACAGAGAGGGTGTACCGTCGTATTACCATTTATTTCGTTCTTTTCAACACTTTTTAAGCGGTGTAACTATCATTTTAAATGAAGGCGTCAAAAGTAATACAACTCAATTATTTGCTAATAAAAAACAGGAATTCTACGAACATGCTATCTCCAAGTTACTAGAAAGATGGCCCAAGATCATAGAACAAAATTGCCACTACAGCACCGAATAAATAAATAAATAGTGAAACATCGTCTTCATTTTCCCTTGGAAAAACGAAATTACTTTCCGAACAATCCAATAGAAATATCCGAATTGAATTCAAAATGGTTTTATTAATCAGCCAACAAATTTGACTTCAATTTCCTTCGTGATTGTTCCCTTCTGCGTTAATACAGTGATTCCAACAGTTCTGTAAGCCCTTAAATAGAAGTTGGTAATAATTTTCTTCGACTCTTCGCGTGAAGTGTCTGTTGCAATTTAACTAGAATAGTTATCCTGAAACAGTTTGAACGTCTGTGCGGCAGATCTTTGCAATTATAACACATATTGAGACAATCACAGTTTAATGACATTTGACTAACTGATGCACAAGCATACAATGAAATGGTCAGCAAAACCGTTAAACTTCATCTTATTAAAAAATGAGGAACAAGTCTGATCAAATAAAGTCCTTGTAATGTACCTTATATTATTGTATAGCTAGACAGTACACCTTCTCTTCAAAGCTTATTAACACGTTCAGCGCCATGTCACCCATATCTGGGTGACGGAATTATTTATACAGAATTGGAAATTAATTTTTACGTTGGTAGATTGAGTTGGTAGTTGATTTAGACAAAATTTCCTTACGATCTGAGGAATAGAAGAGGTTTGAAACAGTAATTAATATTAGAAAACTAAACTTCTTAGTTTTTGTTTTATTAAATATATTGCTTTGATTTTGTGTAATTTTTATGATTGTGGAGTGGACGCTAAACGTGTTAAAGCAACCAATGACACCATGTATCAAGTTTTTAGGGGGTTATTGTAATGAGAAAACTTCAATTTTCAAATCTGCGACAGATTCAGTTTTGAATAGACTGCGGATTTTACGCGTTTATGGTAAGAATTAAGATACTGAAAATATAAAAGAATTTAAACATACCGTTTTATTATGTTGGACTTGTTAAAATCATTGAGAAAAGAAATAAATCTATATGTAAGTCCTGTATGTCGTAATAGATGCAGATAATTTTTATTTTGCATATCAATTCGCAGTCTGTAGGTGTCAAGCAATTACCGCCATCTTCTATACGTATACCAGTGTCAATATTTTCAAATCAAATTGTTACAAACAACTAAGGCTCAAATAAGACTGTTTTCTATCATATGTAACGAACTTATTTATATTTACAGTGAACGCATTTATGTTACAACCCAATACATTAACACTTTAAGTCTGTCGTACTGGTTTTAAGAATTATTTTATATTCAGTTAATAAAAGTTCTGGAAAATTATATACTTTTGAACAGATATTTAAAGGTAAAATATGAAAGTTGGGAATACTTTTTTAACGAGTATTCTTTAAAGAATTGCAAACAGCACACCGTCAATTTTATATAATTTTATGTACAGTGGGGGACAAAAGTATTCGTACACTTGGAATATAGAAATAAAAGCTACAATATTTTCTATATTATTAAGTATATTCAAATATACGTAACTGTATATTATATATTACACTTCTAACAACAAATAAGCAAAAAACAAAGGCAATAACATCACTTAGTAACTTGAAATTAATTCAAAATTCACACTACCGTAAGAAATTGCCAGGACAAAAGTATTCGTACACTACCATTTCTGTTGATAAACACAGCAGTTGCGAAGGAATCACAATATTCTGATTTTATTAAACATTACTTTAGAAGATATCATGTTAGTTTCCTTAGTTCTAGTCGTAGCGAGTACACGTTATTAGTGAATATATGCAATATGGGTCGAAAACGCAATGAAACTACGTTGGAAGAACGAAAAATTATTATACAGTTATACAAAGAGGGCAAATCATATAGAAATATATCAGAAATACTAAAAAGAAGTCGATCAACTGTACAGAGTATAATAAGTAAATATAAAACAGAGGGAACATTGCAGAATAAAGAAAGAACTGGCAGACCGCGGAAGCTAACTATGAGAGAGGAGCATCAAATCGTCCGAATTATTAAAAAAAAATCAGATACCAGTGCATCGGAAATCGCTACACACCTTCAAGAATATATGCACAAGGAAGTTCATCCGAAAACAGTACGAAGAGTGCTACACCGGGGAGGATATAACAGCAGAGTTGCAAGAAGGAAACCACTCATCAGCAAAGTAAATAAAAAAAAAGAGATTAGAATTTGCAAAAGAATACATAAACGCTAGCGACGACTTCTGGAAGAATATAATATTTTCCGATGAGTCGAAATTTAATATTCTTGAGTCGGATGGTCATAAGAAAGTGTGGCGGAAAGCTAATACTGAATTGGATCCCAAGAATATGCTAGCGACGACGAAACACGGAGGTGGAAGTATGATGGTGTGGGGATGTATTGCTGCTTCTGGAGTCGGAAAATTAGTAGTAATAGATAGAATAATGGATAAACATTTATATTTAAATATTTTAAAAGAAAATTTACAAGAAAGCGCAAATAAATTAGGTATTGGGAGAACATTTTACTTTCAACAAGACTGCGATCCGAAACATACAGCCCATATAGTGCGTCAGCGGTTGTTATATAATACTCCCCACATGTTAGTAACTCCTCCGCAATCACCTGATTTAAATCCCATCGAACATGTATGGGCGAAACTTGAAAAGAATGTACGAAAATACGACATAACATCAAAAGAATATTTAAAAGAAACATTAAAAAGAGAATGGTGTAATTTAGAACCTGACTTCGTTAAAAGCTCAGTGTTATCAATGCCCAATAGATTACACGAAGTAATTCGTCAGAAGGGCTATCCTACTAAGTATTAATTTAGAAAATTCCCGTTAAATTAATTACAACATTTGTAATAATGAAATGTACGAATACTTTTGTCCCTGCAGTTCCTCGCCATTTTGTGAAATTTTTGCCATTGTAAGCTACGAAATGATGTAATTAAGTTTTGTTTTTGCTCATTCGTTGTTATAAGTGTTATATACAATATACAGCTAAATATGTTTAAATACAATTAATAATGTAAAAGATATTGTTGCTTTTATTTCTATGTGCAAAGTGTACGAATACTTTTGTCCCCCACTGTATGTAATGAACTCTACACTCGTATGACACGGCTCAATGGATATCCTCCATAATCCCGAATGCTCCTTCATGCGCGTTCATTTTTTCCATTTTACGCAACTAGATTCAATCCATATATGAACCGTTTATTTTGAAAGTGGCCTAAGTCCATTTGTCAATTATTTTCTGTTCACCGTAGTAACGTGTACAACTTGAAGTTATCTGTCATAAACAACATTTGCTGTTAAGTATATTCAGAGTATACACGATAATTTTGGACACATAAGTTTTCACAGTTAGTTCAATAATTAAAACCATTACTTTGAAAGTGGCCTAAGTCCAATCAATTATTGATAATGTCTGAAAGTGCAGATTTTCCAATGTCCGAAGGCAGTGATGAAGGTAATTTTAATCAACTAGTATTTAACAGGTCAACCTCAGTTTTTTGACAGTTGCTTTAGTTGAATAATCAGTACGTTTAATTTATGCAGTGAAAGAAAATACACGCAATACACACTTATAATTGAATATAAAACTTAAAATATTAAATTACAGAAATTATTATGCTCATGGGGAAGAATAAAACAACAAGACCATTTAATTGAGATAGTGAACACGAAATCGTAACTAATGATTTCAACAAAAAAAGTTCGAAAATATTGTATTGACACCGCTTTATAAAAGTATAAGACGAATTACAACAACGAAATACAAGGACATGATGGACTTACTACGATATATATATATATATATATATATATATATATATATATATATATATATCACCGGTGTACCATGACATCCCTCTCGTATACACAAAATGTAGATGAGCAGTAAATTGTTATGTAATTTACGTAGTTAGAAAATTTCCGAATTGCATAAATTGTGTTTGTGAACACTTATAAAGAATTATAAAATAAATTGAGTAGTGTATTTTCAATTTGAAGCATTTTAAATTATGTCGAATGGACTTGGGCTCTTTCAAATTTTACAACGAATCTGGTTGTTAACTTTGAAAGTGGCTTAACTCCATTTTTGGTAAGAAAACACACATTATTCACTTAATAATTGTTATTATTTTAATAGGAATTGTAAATTTAACTCTTTTAGATACACTTAAGCAGTATGACACATTGTATCCTATACGTACATTTTTAATTTTATTGAAACGCAAACTCTTAAATATCTCAATTAAAGTATAAATGGACTTAGGTCACTTTCAAAGTCTCATATATTCTGTTTTATACCGTTCTTCACACCGATTTTATTAAAGTTGTACAGTTATCCGGAAACCCGATTATTCTCTTTATTTATTTATTACCTCTCTTTGAGGCATGTATCTCAGCGGCTCACTAATCGCAGTTTGAGCACTGAGACGACACGACAGATATTGTTATATTATTATCAATTTTTTTAAATGATTGAAAAGGATCATTTTTATTTAACTTCGGTTCCTTACAATTGACTAAGACAGTTTTTATTTTCACAGAGATACTCACTTATTATGTTTCTCTTTCTCATTCTCACCACACATATCCACACAGACTTATCTATCCCAAAATATTTTTGAGAAATCTGGTTGCAATAAGTTTAACTTTCTCAGAGAAGAAGGAAGAAGTAGTGTGTCAACGGAACTAGAATTTTTTTCTATTTTGAAGAAAATCAAACTTTCTTATTTAGACGAAACTGTATGGAACTAAAGTTTTGGTTAATCTTACTGCATGTTACACCAGTTGCCTTCGACCAGACAAGATATATTCAGTAGTCAAGTAAACAAGATATTCGCTTTTTTATCGATAAAGTAATTTGAGCGAAAAATAAATTATCAAAAGAAACATGTCTGGAAAGTAAGCCCTTCGTTTCTTACGATTAAAATAGAAAGCGTGCTTGTAATATAAATAAAATTGATAAAAATAACGTAAGGTAGTGTAGAAGGTGAGGCCAGTGCAGCTGCATTTATACGTCATCTTATATCAGATGGTGACAAACGATAACCGTCGCCTATTCTTCCGACAAGATTGAAGGCGTTGCCGCGATAATTATTCAAGAGGAACAGACATATTCTAAATCGGCACAATCCACGTGGCAATAGCATGACATTTTAGGAAATCATGGTAACGGTCACGTTGCCAGGCAGACATTGAAATGGAATGAATGCAAACACTGTACTTTTTGGATCTATCAAACTAACCTTCGATTAACCAACTTGCCATAGACAAGGGGATGATAATACAAGACGATTCGAACATGGAGGACGCGTTAAGGTTCGCATAAATCATGTCACGAAGAACTTCTGTCGTTTTCTTCTTGAATATGCTTAGACGCTAATCTTTTGACTGAGAGTACCATTTGTGCGCCAAAGGCAGCACCAAAAGTTTAATATCGAGAATTCTTGGCAAGCATGAGGCGCCATGTTGGTAACAGCGTAATTCCTCAAAAATTTAACGTGGCGGTCTTTGAGTCATGCATTCTGACAGAAACACAAATCAATGGGACATAGCTCATCATGTTACGAGGTGAATTGGGATTCTGGTAATTTGCGCATTTATGCGAATTGTGTGAACTTCAAACATTCTTTGAAAATTGTTCTTACTGTCCGAGTCAAAAGATACAGTAATATTGTACAGTAACATAAATTGAAAATAATAGCACTAATTTATAAAAGTTAAGTAGTAAAAGTCTCGGTACGTGTTTCTAAAAATATTCGCTTTGAATGAGAAGGAAATTTTACATGTGATATAATTATACTCAAAATCGACAAGAGATTCCAAACTTTTGGCAAGCAGTGAGTATTACGAAATTCTATCGTTTAACTGTGTTCTTGCTAATTACTATTTCATCGTCTATTTCAGAAACTAACATTCACTGTTTTGCATGTTACTTCTTTTTTTGAAGATTGTTCAATCTGATATATTTTGTGTTCACCATGAAAAATAAATCAAGTTCGTCGAGTGGTGGAAAGAATTCGTTATTATGGCCATGTGCAACGACTGGAATTTCATCGAAATCTTGATATTTAAATTTAGCCAGGAATGCGAGGGAAGATTCCTTCGTATTGGTTTAAACTAAGTTTTGATCGCGCTCTGGCGTATATCCCCTTCAAGATGAAACTTACTTATTTATAAATATTGTAGTGGATAATAAGGATAGATATTAGTGGGTTTTATGCATTTATGGACAGGTTCAAAGTATTTAAGAATGTTAATGTATTATATTATCTTGTTAAAATCATTGAAAGAAGAAACATTTTATTTTGCACAAAGTAAGAATTATAATTACCTATTTATGAAAATTATAATGATCAATATAATTTTCCTAGGACAACAGAGTAAAACTAAAATGAAAATAAACAAGTGAAGAAGTTTTATAATAGTTCAATACCATAGATTAGATAAGACTTAAGCACAGTATTTGCAATCTGCTGCATCTGTATGCATCTAATCTAATCTGTAAGATTAAGTTATTTTAAAGATTATACGCACTTTCTAGAAACGCACATTCTACTTTATATCGAGGAGAACGAAAGTAAGATTAGAATTCTATTCAATTATTTCGACATGCAATAATCTATTTCTAATACTTTAACAAAAAAAGAATGATTAGGAAGAAAAGTGAATTGGTATTAAAAGAAGAATTTATAATTCTAATAAAAAATACTTTACAAAAAAGTAGACTGGTGCTCAATGAAGAGTTCACAGATGTAAATAGAATTTTGAGAAATTTCGCTTTTCATACGAAACAGCAATAATCTTGTATTTTTCTAATGACACCATATATTTCTTTTAAATTATAAAGAAAGATGAATTCGATGATGTAGTTACAGCGTAACTATTTAATACAACAGTAATGTAATTTGTTTTTAAATTGTTTTTACGACTTCGTTACATATTATCGATGTAAATAAAAGTAATTAAAGTAAGTGTTTAAATTGCATTTCAACTTCTGCAACACAGCGTCCTGCTTCCTATAATAAACCATTAGGTTGGCAACTAAATGATGGCGGATCTTGTCGATAGATGTTCTAGCAAGCACATTCTTTTGTTTTGTCAACGTGTTCAAAGCACCTAACCTATATTGTTTTCTTGTTGTTCGGACTTCCACCTTTAATTAGTAAGAAAATTGTATCGATTAGTTGTATAGTTTCGTTTTTATCCCAATTTAAAAATGGAAAAACGAAACGCGCATTTCAGACATATTTTATTATTATTTCCGAAAAGGCAGGAACGCATCGTAAACATACAAGAAGTTATGTGTCGTAAATGGGGATGAAGCCTTGAAAGAAAGGCAGTGTCAAAATTGGTTTGCCAAATTTTTTTTTTTTATCTTTTTAGTTTTATGAACAAGGAATTATGACACTGCCTGAATAATGGCAAATGGTCATCGACAAAAACGGACAATACCTAATTTAATAAAGTTATATTTTCAAGTAAAAATTTTGAATTTTCCTTTTTATTTAAAATCCGCAATCACTTAGTTGTCAGTCCAATATATGTATATAGCCTGTAATAGTTTAATTTCCTATAATATTCATTCTTGCATGTCTCGTATGCTATTAACAGAGAAAACAATCAATTTGTTTTAAAACGTCAATAACAACAAAAATATGTTACTACACCATTGAATTTATCATTTTTTGTACTTTAAGAACACATTAAGTAAACTATCAGAGCTGTTTAAAAAATACAAAGCGATTCTTGTTTTGTATGAAAAAGCGATATTTCTCAAAATTCTATTTGCACCTGTAAATTCTTCATTTAGTACCACTCTACATTTGTTTGAAGTATGTTTTATTGACTTATTATGAACCGTTAAAATGTCGTGGCAACCAATTCGTATTCTATCTTGTAAATAAAATGGTTACTTGATATATTTGCAGTGGATGCCTCATACTTGAGTGTTTGGGTTTTCTTTCAATGGATAAAACGCGATAATTGTTTGAATTTCTCTCCAAAACCGTCATAACAAAAACAACACGTACTATTAAAAAAAGAAGTATAATATGTTCACAATTTCTTTTCGTCCAACGAACAAGAAACAAATCGGCACGAACGTGTTTATCTTATGTAATTGTTAGATAACGTATTTTTATGTAAAATAAAAACTCTGCGAGTCGAAATGTGTTACAAACAAGAAATAGAACATATACGAGAATATACTTCTTCTTTCAACAACTTTATAAGGTACCAACATTTCTAAATTCTTCTAATATATTCACAGTTTTGTATTTCACCTGTTTTCGCCACAAGTGCATAAAATCCGCAATGCAATAATTATCTAACAAAACAAATTCTATTGCCAATCGATATTCGTTCCATTCATTTGAAAGAAAGCTCGTTGGAGCCAGCCAAGATACTCGCGGAGAATTCACAGTGGTTGCTGTCAGATCAGGTTGAATCGCGAGGATTCTGTGTAAACAAACAAACGGTTCAGAAGCATCCGTCGAAAGAGCGGCTCCGAGTCGGTTCATGAATGAATACGACAGTGACCGAAAGATGCGATGAGGACAGAGTCAAAGATTCATCATTTCCGGCGAACAAGCTAGCTGCTGGCAGCCAATCAAAATCTTCGAATTCGCGGAGAATTGGCTCGTAAAAGCAGCAAATATTTCGGTTGAGCCGGCCCCTCCGGAAATTCTTGGTGGGAGCTTTTTGACGTCGATCCTGTCTTATAAAAAGATGCTCGGCGTCGCGACGCGGTATTCACTGAGCGATAGTCGTCAAGATATTATAGAACACGCGACATCACGATAAAACACCGCGAAAGTCTACAACGAGTCGATTCGGTTTTCCACACTTAATTCCTTCGCATCGAACAGTATTAATAGTTTAGGCTATTTCCTGTCTTATCTTTCTCTCTTTTTTTAATTAATTTACTGTGAAACAATGTCTTCAGTGATGTATGTGAGTATATACAGGACACAGTGTATGCATGCGTCGTTTGGATCCTAGTGTAGCCGAAGTGTGAGCTGGGTGTTTGAAGCTTAACAATCTCCTCGCTCGTTGTCTGATCAAAATCGTCTCATTTCACTTATGTTAGTTTCTTACTCCTGTTGCTGTGCCTGGACTGCGGATTTTTATGAAAAATAAAAATTATTCGCATTAATTGTCAAATGCAGGAGTTATATAGACATTCACATTCTTTCTTGAACATTTTAATCGGTTAAAAATAATGCAACAATATTTTTAAATTCTTTAAATGTTTTTACTATTCTGTAGTTGATCTACATATTTTTGTTAAAAATTCATAAAATCCACAGTGCAGCCCTGACTTCATCAAGTTTTTCGAATGTATCATTACTCGTTATCTTAACATCTATTTCTTATCGTAGTTATTAACAATGTAAGTGACTCATAAATTCGGAACTCAATACTGTCATTCATTTGTCTTCTTTCTAAAGCATTTTACGTATTCGTAAACCTTTATCATTTTATTATAATCCATTCAATTTCGAGAATATCTTGTAATAATGCAACTATAAATTGAAGAATGTGCATATTTGCAGTAACGGCACAAGTATTCGGTTTTCATTGCTAGACTGCGGATCTTTATGCAAAATAAATTGATTACGAGAAACGGAATCTAAATGAAAATTTATTCTTTTTTTTAATAATTTTAATGAGTCGACGACAAACATTCCTACAGTTTCCAGTTTCATCTATTCGTTTTTTCGAAACAAAACCAAATAAAATGTTTCTATAATCGCATGAAGTTCGCAGTCTATTTGTTATATTCTTTCCAACGATCAACTATTATGCAATCATTCAAACAATAAGAATCGATAACACAGATGGCTGCGGAACAATGACGCATATCAGAGACATTGATAAGAAAAGAAAATAATGTGTAGGCAAAAGAAAAGTTATATTATAAGTTGTGAACGACGTTTCTAAATAAATAAAATTAGAAACCAAAGTGAGAATAGCAACTCAACGGGACTTAACACAGAAACATTAAAAAGGACGAAGCTGCAATAATTTTTATAATATTGCGAATAATGGTCTATTACTAATAGACTGCAGATATTTACACAAAATAAAAGAAATTCCAACTCAATTACTGGGGGCAGAAATGTATTCCTCTTTTTGCAATTTGAATAAATCAAAAATAATGTTTTATTCAAATATCTTTAATGTTTTCAATGCATAAAATTAAATTAAAATGTATTTCTTCTTTTGATAATTTTAATAAGTTGAAAAAGATGTAAGAATAGTTTGAAATACCTTCACTGTTTTCGGATAAAAACCGCAGTATAGTTATTAACTAACAGGATAGAATATCATGCAAGGATAACGCGTCGCTGGTTGTATAGACATGACGCGGTAGTAACAGAGGGTGAAAACTTGTCAAAATGCCATCAGGCTGACTTTTATGGTCAGGGCCGGTTAAATGGTTCATGCTGGCTGTTTTCCAACATTCCGCGCTGATTAGACGCACCGTGACACTGACGTCGCGGAGACACTGTGCTCCTTCATCTGTCTGGGCCAAAATATTCGAGAAATCGTGCTCGAGAAAAAAAAATCCAAATTATCCACGAAATAAGTCAATTTTTCGTTTGTCATTTATCGTCACAAATTAATCCCTTCCCGTATAATAACTAGTTAGAATCGCAATACAGACATGGACTAAATATTATTTCTTTCGTTTGAGTCGAAATAAAATTCTGTTCTTTTGTAATTGATAGACTGCGAAACTTTATGCAAAATAAAAATTTTCCATCTTAATTGCAACAAACAGCAGCTAAATACATACAATTTCATCATTCCATTAATAATGTCAACAAGTTGATAATGGTACGTTGATATTTTTTATTATGTTCACATCCCTTCTGTTTTAAATGGTACTTACTCATTTTTGTCATAAATGCATAAAATCCGCAGTCTAGTAATTAATATTTAAGCAGTACATGTAAACATACTATAAATATACAGGATGTTTCTGGATTCGTGGTACAAGCGATTAGATGGTGATTCTATATATAAAAACAAGTCAAATAGAAAGGATGACATTTTTTTGTTTAACGTCCCGTTTTCGGGAGAAATCAGTCTGAAGATCCCTCTATTCCGAGTGCTCCAATATATGCAGGAACTAGAATTAGTTGGTCATGATCAGGCACGTCAGTCGATCCCGATCTAATAGTATGCGTGTTAGTTGCATTTTCAAACTCGATTTTGTCGAAAACAATGCGCTAAGCAAAAAAATGTTATTCCTGCATTAGTCTTGTTTTTGCGTACAATTATGGAAGACGAAAGTGTTCTAATCATTGTAGCCGCGAAAAAAATCGGATGGCAAGGAGTTAATTCAAAGAGATTTGTTTAACCCTCGAATGACGGAATTCGGGTCCATTTGGACCCACAGTTACAATCGTGACATCTAAATTATAATTTTTTAGTAGCCAAATCAAATCATTAACTATTTGTATTCAAATGATTTTAAAAATTATTTAAAGTATTTAAAAGTAGTAACTTAAAAATATTTTTAAGAAATTAAATGCATGATTAATATGTTAACACATTATATACGGAACAAGTATTGGTGGTTCGGAACCCACCGTAATAAACAGTAGGTCCCGCTGAAAAGTAGGCTGAAATAGGCTGAACATTGGCGTTAGGTGAGAGTGAACAAAGTGGAAGAAGGAGGAGAATGGTAAAATGGATTTGAAACCCTGAGGGGACCAAATATCAGTACCTATCGTATATACGGAACAAGTACTATTTCCTTTTTCGTATACCGTCCGTTAAAATACGAATCCATATTTGCAAAAAACAGTGTTTTATAATAGGTTTTTCATGGAGATCATTGACAGAACATAGTGATAAACCAAAAGACACAGTGGGGAACTAAAAACGATGAAGTGTACTAGTAATTACAACCAGGCGTTGAAAACAGTTATGATATCGATTCCGGTTCTTGAAACAGTTACGAGAACCGAAAAAATGTTATCACTGTTATGAGAATATCGGTTACGGTTCCGGTTCTATAACTGTTATTTTTATGTTCTGGATTTCGGTTTCAGGTTCTTCAGTCTTCAGAACCTATAATATGTCCCGTATCGGTCTCATATCGGATTTGCAGTTCTGCAATTGATATTTTTTAGTTTCTGTATCGGCTATACAGGGTGTCTCAAAATTCCTTCAACATCCGGAAATGGAAGGTTCCTGAGATAACTTGAAGCGACATTTTCCTTTGCAAAAATGGCGTACGCTGCTTTGTTTAAGAGTTATTAACAAAAAACACAGACCAATCAGAACGCAGCTACAGCGGATTGATTTTGGCTCGGCCAACGGGGACGCCACGTTACGCGGGACCTGTCGCCGAGTCGGACTCCGTTCGCTGTAACCGCGCTCTGATTGGTCCGTGTTTTTCGTCAACAACTCCTTAACAAAGCCGCAGACGCCATTTTTGCAAAGGAAAATGTCGCTTCAAATTATCTCAGGAACCGTCCATTTCCGGATGCTGAAGGAATTTTGAGACACCCCGTATAGCTGATACAGTACCAAAAAATATCAGTTGCAGAACTGCAAAACCGACATGAGACCGATACGGGACATATTACAGGTTCTGATTTCTGAAGAACCGAAACCGAAACCGAAATCCAGAACATAAAAATAACAATTATAGAACCGTTATAATATCGATCCTCAAGAACCGTAACCGTAATCGATATAAGCGAGAACCGATATTCTCATAACAGTTACAACATCATTTCGGTTCTTCATAACTGTTTCAGTCAAAACCGATATATAACTGCTTCAAACAGTTATTTTCAGAACCGTTTCAACCCCTGATTACAAGTTTTTTTAAATCCTTCTATTAAAATCGTCAGAAATAATCCGCATTATAATGTGTTATCTGTCACGTTGGTCACATAATTCTTCCTCTATCTCCAAAATTTAATTTTCTTCATAATACAATCATTTTAACCGAACGTTATTAGGATTTGTACGATCTAAAGGAGTTCAAGATGTGTAATCTCTGTGATCTCTGTGTAAGCTTGAACTCTGCAGTTTTAATTACAATGTTTAAATTACGTTGATTTTGTGGGATTTTTTAGAGTAATTTATCTACAATCAACGTATTAACATTCTATATATGGCGAACGATTGCACAAATTTGTGTTTCCGAAGACTGAGAGTGATAAATGCGTACTTCAGGTGCATGTATTTGATGACACCACGGGGATTAGAAGCCCCATTGTTCTCTCTGACGCCTTTAATACTAACGATACGTGTGTTAGTTCGAAGACGCGCCGTTTCGGCAACAGACGTAAAAGAAAACTCGTCTCTAGTGATTTTAAGAAGTGTCATTGTTGACTGTGGCGTAAGATTTCTAGCATAAATTGTTTCTCGCAATTTATAATGTAAATTAATGCTTATCCGAACGCGTGAATAAAATTAGTCATATTAAAAATTAATTTAAATAATCCGTAAACCTTAACGACAGATTAAATCATAATTTATTAGAAAATATAAAATAGAACAGAAAGATAAAAACTGCTGGACAAAAAATGCTGGTCAGATGTGTATTAAGAACATAATCAGTATAATCATTTAATTCATGGAAAACATCATTGATAAAAGCAAATCTTCCTCGTGCAATCCTTGTGTCATGTTTATACGTGCATGCACTATTTTGTCGAAATTAAATGCCATGTTATATTACGCCAATTAAGTGTTGCAGTAATGAAACGCTGACTATACAACGCTTTGCACATATTATTACTGATAACAGAATTTTCAGATTCGAAATTAAATATACGTTGTCCCATATGTCAAGTAAAACAATTTTTCTCTGTGCTTAACATTAAATCTACTAATTAGCTGTTATGTATTGCCTTATGAAAGTGGCACGATTGAATTTATTTACATTTCGTGCAATTTTATCCTAGAGATTTATTCGATTGTTCTTTTATGGAATAATCTTTATAATACAAAGAATTGCAAAGTAGAAAACCGAAATCAGGTCACTTGACCAATTATGGAAATTTAAATATAGAAAATGATACTATAGTTTACGTGTTAGATAATATTTTACTTGACTGCAGTTCATTTTACGCGTCGACGAACAATTAAATAAGTATCTTATGTAATGTAATATAATTTGTTTATGTCATAGGAATCCTTAAGTGACAAGGTAGCGATGTTCAACCAAGTCGCAAACCAACACAAGGACAAGCAAAGTAAGAATCCATTTACGTCCGGATTGAACCTCGAGAAGAAGACGTTCTCGAAAGAAGAGTATGGCAGGTAAATATTCCTTGTGAATAAAATTAACCAAAGATCGAAATAAATATATTTTGTAGTATAAAAATTCTGTTCGAACTTATATGCTCCGTTTACAAAAATACATGTGCTTCTGCCAAATTTGATTTTATTAGGAACTTCTTTAAAAAATGTTCTCATAGGACAAGCATAGAAAAAAAGTAATCAAAGTTCTATGAAAATAAGTATTTTAGACCGCTGTTCATAAATGAAACATACTTTGAACTTTTAATTATATACGTAGATATTGGAAATGAATAACTTGCTCAAAATATCAATCTAATTGTAGTAATTACTTAATATTGCCGTAGTATTAATATTAATATTCGTCGAATAGTATTCATGTATTTGTCCCAATGATTCAAAACTTTTTTAATATTGACGAACAAAGTGTCTGTTCATAGAAAAATTTTTTCGTCATATTTTATAAGTTCTATTCAAACGCAAACTTTTGCTTTGCAAAACTTTTCTTCATCTGCTCGTGTCGGAGCTTATACCTTGAGAATGTTCTTTAAAAATCTTCTATGATCTATGTTTTAAACAGAACCTATTAAAAAGTTCCATAACTCTTCCAATCTGTGATATATGTATAACACATAAAGACCTTCAGAAAATTAACTGAGTACAATTTTTAATAAACCACAAAGTAGTGTCACTTTGCTTTTAACGTACGGAAAATTTACGAAGAAAATGCAGTTCTATTTAATGTCCACGGTTAAGAATGTATATATATATATATATATATATATATATATATACATATTTATATACATATATATACATATATATATACATATATATATACATATATATACACATATATATATACACACATATATATATATATATATATATATATATATATATATATATATATATATATATATACGCACTTTAACCAGTGTCGCCAGATCAACCCAAAACTGTGTTGATTTTCCTCTCCTACTTTTCCCCTTTCCCATTCCACTACATGAGCACACTCCAACGTCCCCCACTAAGACCGTACACTGGTCACGTGACGTGCCGCCCGTGTTACATATTACTCTAATGATCAGAGAGGTGGTAAACTGTATTCCCCTCGGTTTAACCGATCTGGCGACACTGACTTTAACGCTGTGAATACGTATGCGAAGCTTATGAAGAGGATTTTCGATAATTATGCTGTACCAAAAGGAAGCTCAGAAATTGTCTTTTATATAATAATCCCAAATGAAATTGTTAAATTAGGTATTGTGGTCGAGTTGTTGCTTCACCATTGAAATTGTTGTAACTTTTGAAGGATCTATTAAAAAATTCTTAGCCACAGACTCAAAAATTGCGAAATAATCACCGGTAGATGTGTTAATTAACAGTTAATTTTTGTGCTAATATATTGGGCGTATCAAATGTCTTTAGAACTAATAAAATGAAAGAAAATAAGAAAAGTACTAATGACTAGACTGCGGATCTTTATGTGGGGACGTTTTTTTTAAAAAAGTATGACGGTCTATCTTTTAAATTAAATTTGAAAGTTCCAGATTAAAAAGTCTCAAACGTCTTTCGATTTCTGAAGCGAACAGTAAAGACATCGACTCACTAATGTTTATATTGTTATTTCTATGAGCGTAGACGATTGTGTTGTATGATTTTGATTTCAGACCAAAAGCCGGCTCCTTGACGGACATTCGGGGTCGCAAAGCAGCTGCGCATATTCTTAAGGAAGTAGTTGAACTCTGCGAGATCATCTATCAAGAGGGCACACCGTGTCGGGACCATCCTGAAATTACCGCGATCACATTTGGTGATTTGTTCAATCTCTACACCCACATCAACGACAAATGCGTCGGCCTTCTATTGAGGGCCAGGAAACAGAAGTTCGTTGACTTCGAAGGGGAATGTCTTTTCCAAGTAAGCACATCATTACTACACCTACACGCAAAACGAAAAAATTCACGAATCAAAAAAGTGAAGAATAGCTTGGTTAGATATTCTGACTAGGTCATTTTCGTGAATGTTGTTGGATTATTTTAATTCGTTTCTATTTAAAGAAGTTAGAGTCATTCATTCACTGCAAAACACAAATTATTAATATTAGTATTATTAGCGATATTGGTCATTCATGTCCTGCAGTAAATAAATGGTTATGGTTTCTTTAACTTGAGATGACTAATTTTAGTCACATGATCAGAGATATATCAATGAGGATTTACGATCATGTCGATTTTTGACTCGGAAGTTCATTCTTATTGTGGTATATTCGAACGAACCAAATTTTAGTAGGATCTTTAGAATACTTAAGGGTTAAAGTAGTATACACTATAATACATTTTAACTTTCTAGTTTTCGTTTCATTAGATTACTTTGATTTTGTGGTTGATGTTAGGAGTTAATATTCTGTACTTAACGTGTTGAAAGAAGAATTGTTCGTTTCAATTGTATGCACGAGGACAGTAATTTTGACATTACGTTTTTATTTGGGAGGCATTATATCATATTTTGTTCATAGATTTTAGTAGACGGTGGTTTCATGAACCGCTGCTAATTTGTTGCAGAGGCGGGACGATGACGTGCCAATATACCTAATAAGACCGATTGCCGAAATTCGCCAGATGTTGAAACAGCGACTACAAGAGATGGCAAAGGAGATGCCAATAAGTTAACACTTACCTTCCCACTATTTTTCCGATCCTTCGAACGAATATTGACGCGTTGTTGTTTCGCCATTGTTGTCCCATATTGATTCACAGTACGACCGTAAAAGCAATGCGAATTGACCACATTGTATAGTATGTAACTTGTGTTTGAGTTAAAGAATGCTGAATCGAGTGATTGCGAGCTGGTGAATGTGTTGTCGTAGATCGACATAAGAGATTAATAAAATGTGATATTCTATAGGACATTAGAAATAAAATGAGATGAGGATTTTGTAAAATCTGTTGTCGTTTCTCTACCTAAGACTTTTAACCCTTCGATGTTGATGTAATGTTGGCGCCCAAAGGCGCTTGTAAAATTTGTTTTCGTGATACCGTTGGTGCCTATAGGCGTGTAACTTACTTCGGTCCGCTGCGCCCATTTCACATTGAGAAATGCACGTTGACGAAAAATTTCGCCGTCCTCAGTGTATCTAGGTCACGATTAAATTTCTGCCGAATGGTATAAGCGGTACGCATCAAAGTCTGCCGTAGCAGCAGTGCCGGATTAAGACCTTTAGAGACCCTAATCGCTTCAAAGAAGTTGAGGCCCCCTTATACAGGATCACTTCAAAGCAATGTGGGGTGGAAATGTACGATTTCTCCGGCATTTTCAATAATGTGACTAAAAAGTGTTCTTAACAAAAGTTAGACTATTACTCGTTCGATATTTCTACTATTCTTTCGTTCTTTCCACTCGAGCACACGGGCACATAAACATTTAACAATATTGTTACTACCGATACGCCCTTAAGCACGTACATTCTTTGCTAATTGGTTAATTCAGCACTGCGTCGCAGAATGTTTCAGTTGAGGCCGTAGAACAGGGATGGGCATTTTTGTCTCAATTGAGGTAAAACCGTCCCCATTATAGCGTCCACTGTCCCCCACCAGCATCCGCCGTTACCATAGAGGAAGAAAGTGCTTCGCCCGTTGCGAACAGTGCGCAGGCCTCGCGCATGAAAGAGAGGTTGGTGGGAGAAGCAGGCGTTTGAGGGACCCATACCGTACCCATCCCTGCCGTAGAATATGTATATCGAGCACAACGAGGGGGATGGTTCCATCGTTTTCAAACCTTTATTCGTACAGGGATGTTGGCCTACAACATTAAAAATAACGCAAGGTTTGTCGCTGTTTCAGAAGAAAATAATGAAACTTGTTCCTCGATACCTTCCCTCGAATTTGTGGACGATTCGAGCGAGAACGATTCGAGCGTCCGCACAGCCATTCAATTTCGTGCAAAAGGAAAAACGGAAAAAAGAAAGATGACTAAAACGATACACGAGAGAACAACGTATACACTACTTAATGTTAGATAACTCCGACGAGAGAACTGGGTAGCGGGCAATCGATCCGAGTTACCTATACAAGACTGGGGAGAAAAAGAACACTTCGCACCTCCGGTTGTTTTTTAATGAGAGAATCGTCGTGAATAACGATGTGCTTAAACTTACTGTGTAAAGTGAAAATTGACGAGCGACACACGCGACTGATCGAATTTGAAAGTGCGGTACACGCGCAATATATTATCCTTCGGCGATTGTAAACTCTACATGTAAGTCTCTAATTGCTAATTAGAAGAAATGATCTTACTTTAATGGATAATGGGAAAAAACGACGACGGGCAGAAGACATGAAGAGAAAGAGATAGATTGAGAGAGAAAGAGAGACACACACACACACACACACACACAGAGAGAGAGAGAGAGAGAGAGAGAGAGAGAGAGAGAGAGAGAGAGAGAGAGAGAAATATAAACAGAGAGGGAGAATGTAGTGCAATTACAACGAACGATTGAGGGGTTCGTAACAAAGACGATTCGAAGGAGCCTAGACAGATCAATTCCATTTCTTCCATTCGAATTTATTATATTAAAAATGAGGTTTCTATTGTCTTTCTGTTACAGGAACATCGTTGGATCTAAATTCTAATCGCTTCGGGCAGGGTGGTCTCCGCAAGAAAACAAAGTGGGGAATAATATGAAAAATAAAACAGGTCAAATGTATTCTTTATCTTACATTTATAATCACTGAACAACAATTATTCTCTTCTTCATTGCTGTCGTTAACGTCACCGAGGTCCACGTGCAACCCATCAGCTACGATAAGAGTCGTGCTTGCAGATTCGCTGAAACGTTAACAATAGAACGCGCGACATCGCTCTTCAAGGTTCAAACTAAATACTACCGACAAGGATTCTTTTCGTTACGAACTCCCCGGTTGAGAGACTCAGCCAACCATCTCGTCGCTGTTGGTTTCTCAATCGTTTTCTGCCTCCGTTTTGTATCTTTATTCGCGAACGAATAAAGATGGTTCGTCATTTAAAATTAAAAAAAGAAAGAAAAGGAAAGATGAAACGGCTGATCATCTCCTTGAGACGGGACACGAGACTCGAATTGGCCAACGCTGTTCTCGAAATCATTATCTGATTCTAGTGCCAGACCTGAGCATTATTTAAGGAAAGTGATTGAACCGACCCACATTCTCGGTTTAATGCTGAGAATATCGGTAACCTCTAAACAATCTTTCAGATAATATCTCTTAATCTGAACGAAGTATTTCATCTTCCTGCTAAAAAGTTCTGAGAAAATTGGTAACTTCTAGACAATTTTCCAAACAATTTTTGCGCGTGTCAGATATCCCTGTTAAAACTCTAGAGAAAAAGGTTACTTATCAAGTCGCTTCGAAGATACAAGTGATAAATCATTTGATGCTTTCACTTTTATCTTGCATGTCACATAATTTCTGCCCAGGTCTGACTAGTACGACATTTCTCATCAGTCTTAGCGAAAGAGTCGCAGGAACTAGATTGAAAAATGGACTCATCAACGTCGTCGAGTTTCTCTCCCTAAGTAACAATCAGAACGTCGCAAGGCGGCTAAATCCACCCATGCGCTGCTAGGAGGGCATAATCGCGGCGAGAAACGTAAAGGGGTTCGAAGCAAAAATCGTTGGTTAAACTAGAAGATCCAGGCAATTCAAATCCTTCTCGCTTGAGGTCCGGTTTCGAAGGACGCGCCATTCTAGCGCGTACGCGTATCTGTACGCTTTCTTAGAAAAAAAAAAACGTATGTATATATATATATATATATATATTTAATGTCTCTTAAAATATATATATATAATAATAGTAATAATAATAATAATAATTTTACTCTTTAAACATCGCGCGTGTTACGTATTATGTACAATGGTTAAATGTTAAATCTCGAGCTTGATCGATGTCTCCAGTAGCGTAAGTTTCGCGCGCGGTGACCGCGAGAGGAAGGCTTCCGCGAATTTTATTGCGATCCTGTCGGCAATCTGCGCACGTCGAGCTTTGCAGGACACTCGCGATGCGCGGATGCTCGCAGAAGCCCCCGTGAAAGTTACGTCTCCGATCAGATTACAGTTCTTTTAATTTCATCCTAAAAAGTGTATCACTCGAATCAAATGGTAAACGGAGTAACGCTTCCTCGTTCACTGCATTCCGCTTCACTCCCGCAGTTCGCTCTGTCTCTCGTCTTGCGTTCCCTTTCGTCGTCGTGGTTGTCCCCTGTTCACACTTCGACTGTGTGGAAAAACAACGTGTTCCCGCTGCATTTCGTTACGTCTTGTCCCGTTAATCTGGCAAACGCGTCCACCTTTGGGCTTAAGAAGAGCAACGCCAGCTATCTGTTAGCTACCTGGCTCATTGGTCTCCGCTCGAACGACAGAGGGGAATCAGACCGATTATGTCAACCGGTTGCGTCGGATGGGATCCTTTCTCGCAGGGAATCGAGAATGAAGTGCGATCTTGAATAGCATTTGAGATTTTCGACGAGATAAGAAGGTATGCCGGTCAGGTTAGACGTCCTCGAGGACAGACTGTTTGCTGGTTGTTATAGTAATCGTTAATCTCGGTGGAGAATGAAGACGTGTTAGTCTGTGACGAAGAAGAAACGGAGAGAAAAATAGAGATATAATACATATACATATATATATACATATATATATATATATATATATATATATACATATATATATATATATATATATATATATATATATATAGAGAGAGAGAGAGAGAGAGAGAGAGAGAGAGAGAGAGAGAGAAAAGTAAGGAGGTAAATAGCACGTCCGAGAATATAGAATGAAATAGGTGCACTAGATGCTAGTGAAACGAAAGCTCTCTTTCATCGACGAGAAGGGTCGTGTCGACGCGGCGTCGATATCCTCGTGACCGGAGTGGAAAAGAAAGAAATAAAAGCGTAACCGTAGCTTAGTTAGAAGAGTTCGAAGCGTCTATCACAGTTAGAGGGTCTTGAGGGTGGCCAACTACTTGCTTCTGTCGTTCATACGTGGTCGTCGCGACGATCGTTGGGGGAGAGAAAACAAAACGAAACGTCGCTGAGGAACGTTCAACAAGATCAAAAGTTCTCAAAAGCCGTGTGGGTGTCTGTTTCATTCATGGTATTGTTTTTTTTCCAATCCCGTCTTTAATTCGCTCTCTCTCGTACCGACAACACGATAGACTACACAATAATAAATAGAGGTTTTTCTGTTCTGTTGCGGCGGTCGAATAATTAAACGAAAACAGCAGCGGGCGGTGCAGTGCGTGGCCAGCGGGAAGATCTCCCTTTTTTGCAGCGACGTCGACTAAAATATTATTGATATCGAGAGGCGTTGCTATTTTGCCGTGGTTGTTATCGCAGCGCTCGCGCAAAGCGGATGCGAATGCGGGCCTAAGTCCCGCTTGTTCGTCTGTCTTTTTGGGCTGAGCTTGTTCGGTTTATATATATATATTTTTTGTTTGTTTGTAAGTGTTCTGTGCTTGGCAGAGGAACTGTCGCCGGTGGCACAGTGAGACAAGCCTAGGCCCACTTGTCGACGACCGTTTCATTTACTGCAACAAAACACAGATACAGCCATTAGTGGATACTGCCGGTTGGAACTACTGCGGGCGAAAACAGCAAGCCGCTCCGATTAGACGCATAGTTTTTTCATTCGCTGTCCGTGAGGCTCCCCCTCTCCTACAGTTCACACACGCGATTTACACGGCCCCGAGAAAAGCTGGAACCGTTTCTCGATTATTTTGAAAAACGTTATTTTCTGCACCCAAAAAATGTTCTTCCTGTGATTTTTTTTTGTTTTGGTTTGGTTCTCTTCTACTCTGTTTTGTTAACATCCCCCTGAACTACCCTTCCGTGGCAATACAATAGATCCACGATCGAAAAAAAAGGTACGACATACGTGTGTTTGTTCCCCTAAACATTTCGAAATATACAGACTCTCTACTCTGGATTTTTTCTGCTTTTTTGTTGTTCTCATTTTTTGGTTCTGATACGTGTGAATATACGTGTGTATGTATGTGTGTTTATTCGAATGTCGATATAGTATTTCTGTGACTCTGTTTCTTTTCTGTCGTTTGATCCCATCGAGCAGCTTGCGGGTTGTTGCGGGTGGGTGTTAAGTGCCTTTTGACGATTTCTCGTGTCCGCACAGGTGTCGCATTCGTCCTACGCGTCCCGATCTTTATTTCGTCGGCGTCACTGGCGGTGCCACTGTAAGCATATCATGGAATTTCTATTATTTACCGGCATATCGGCCGGCGGAGCCCTGGCGGACAGGACTCACGACGGAACATTCGCAGTTTCTTGTTATCCTGCCAACGGGTGGCGGCGCGGGGCGTCGGTCAAGTCTGTTTGGTTGCACGTCGCGTAAAACGCAACAGCGATTATTATATTTGGTCATGTGATGTCGTGTTGGTTACCCCTGTCGTTCTATGTATTGCTCGAAAATTTCACCAAGAATTAGTTCATCGATACCGAACATAGGTATCGTCTAATCGGAATACTTTGCCATATTATAGTACATATTTACATTTTAGCCATATTGCTAATTCGATGGTTCTCGTTAACGTGTTGCATCTAGTACTTACGCTGATCTCCTATCCTAGTATGATTAGTTATTTAGTAACACTGATGGTTGATACGATAACGATTTGCAGTTTAAGAATTACGAGTATGCCAATTTCAGTCCTTACCTGGTACTCTAACTCAAATAAATATTTACTAATAAATTATTATACATTTAAATGAACACAATGATCAGGCTATTCCTCACTTCCAATGTATAAGCTCTTGTCACGGTGTTATGAAACATTCAGACATATTAATAATGTTAACAATTAGGTATGCCAATAATAACTACGTTTAAAATGGCTGACTATTGGCCTTAAGCAGCTGACCACTGTAACAATTACGGTACAAATGGATTAAACTAATCTAAAACATGAATTAATATCATTTAAAGTATTCAATATGCATTAAATTGTTTGAAAATTATATCTAGGCATCTAATCCATACGTAATGAAAACGAAGAATCAAGCTGAAATTTAGATCTGCCAACTGAATTGTCGATTTTGGAACTGTTATCATGAAATCTCAAGATCTAATGGACCAATTGACCTAAAATTTTTTGAGTATGTTCAGTAGATATCCTGTTATTGCACCAACCATAATTTTTAAAATCCCCCTTAACACTAACCGTACCATAACCGGTTTTACATTATTATTTTTATAATCATAGAAATTACGAAGATGCTTCCATTAGAAATTACTCAATTTCTGGATTCCAGCACATATTGTTATAAAAATTTCAAGAAACCTAAATAGATTTAGTCTTGTCATTCTTATAAAACAACATATATCTACCAGTCACATTTTGTACTCGGTAAGGTTTCTTTTTAAAGAATCAATAATTTCAATTTAACATGCCGCCATCTTGTAATTAATCCGGGTTTTCTAATTTATTCTGCTTGAAACCATAGCCATATTCATGCTCATTAATCCTTGGCACTCCGAGCAACTTTCAAAGCAAACATCTTCAGAGCCAATAGTTTCATTATGACCAAAAAAAATTTGAATATGTTTAAAAATCTCTTGATTTCAATTTCTTTTGCTGGTTTGCTTCATTCTAATGCACATAAAAATATTATATTTATGAGCACCAAATTAAGACTGTTTCCACAAATAATTCCTCATCTTTCTGTTTTACATTAGAAGAGGAACCGGAATCATAGCAACAGTTAACACATTATGTTTAAATCATACTCTATAAAGAAATATATACTGGCGCTTAAAAAGTATATGAACAGTTCTAATTTTTGAGAATATATGTGTACTCCTTTTTTAAAGAAACCTAATTTGGACTAGTATTAATTGACTATGAAGTATGCTTCGTGTCTAGTTTAACTATATGTATACCTTGGCCAAGAAAATTGGTTACTGTGTTATAAGTGGTACTGATTAATTATGATTTGTAAATCAGGTTCAACCATTTACTCTATACGATGGTCCAAATTGAGTTGTTCTGTTCCACATTAAAATATTTTTAAAATCGAAATAACGGGTTGAAAATTTTTAAAGTTACATTTATTGAGAATGCAAAGATGCATTAAAGGGGAATTATTTATTAAATTTATTTCTTTGAATATTTATCACTAGACTGTGGATTTTATGAATTTATAACAAATCTCGGTAGATCAAATACAGAAGAGTAAACACATTTAAAAATTTTAAAAATACTATTGTATTATTTTCAACTCAATATGTAATATGATTAAAACAATAAATAAATGTCAGCGTAGCTCCTATTTCTTGCAATTAGTACAAACAACCTTTACTTTACATAAAAATCTGCAGTCTATATATCATAATACAAATTTAAATCACTTTAAAAGTTACTTTAATCGAGAAAGTGTCCACAAGCTTTTGAGCGGCAGTGCATATTGATGAGGTTGTGGGATTTTGATTGTTTTCACTTCAAACAAATAATGTATTTACTTAAAATACCCATGAATATAATCTTCAAAATCCAAATGCAAAAATTTGAATAGTTCTTCTAAAAAAAAATTCCTAAAGAATACCCTCTTAACACTAGAGTGGTATCCGTTGTTCTTCCAAGTACGTAATTATGTCATACAGACAACCATATGCAACACGTCAATGAGAACCTCGCTCGTAGTTCGTTGTCCTGAAATTGAATTAGAATAAGAAATGGGAGCAAACTCTCTATGGTCGTTCCGTAATGGAGTTGACCGTGGGTGCTGATGAATTTTAAATTCGTTTTCGTTCGATATATAAGAAACTCGTCGTCACATGTCCACTGTGACGTATGGCGTCCGTTTTGGGGTTAAAAGTCATAGCTTTATCGTCTCGTATGTCGTAAAACGGCAAAGGTACTACATATTTCGTAGCTTATATATGTATATATGGTAACAATTACAGGTTCAAAAAAAGATTACCTGATCGATCCCAGTCGCTCGGACTACTTCCTCCAGGTTTACAACAATCTCGTCCGGTCTGTGCTCCTTCGACTGAATAGTATTTTCGCACACCAACAGGCAGGAGTTAGCAAAAAAAGTGTATCGGGTTGCGGTGTCGAGGACAACTTCCTCGATCGGGAGTGTTGTTATTATTATTGTTATTATTATTGTTATTATACATATATACATATACATTAACGGGCGTGGACCTGGACAGGGGTCACTGGTCATTCCAGGCTTGACACGACAGTTATCAAATCGATTTGATTTTTCTGTCCAGAGGGTGTATGCAAAAATTCAAACAACAACTCCAGGGACACAGAACATGGCGGTGATGATTTGATGGCATGATAACTCGACGCAAATACCACGGTGGACGATCACGGACGATCCACCTCCATCGTTTGCTAGATCATCGAACCTCTCCGGGTTTAATCTCCACGATTAAACCGCGATGGGTTAATCAAGGACGGTACTCCCTCGTCGCATAAATTCAACTTCACGTTTTCCGTAGTATTTATAAATCTGATGATTGATGAGGTGACAAGATACATATACATACTTGGAAGTAATCCATCGGATACGGGATGAGATAAAAATGGTTAAATAGATAGATAGAGATAGAGATAGAGAAAGAGAGAGAGAGAGAGAGAGAGAAGGTGCTAAACACATAAACAGAAAGTGACATAGGTTGTTGGAAATAGATTGGACCAAACACTTATCACGTTGTCTTTGTATTAAGTGTTCAATGTTTCGTACACGCGACAGATAAACCACTGTACCCAGCGAAAAACTCGCGTCAAGGTAGGCCGATCGATTGACTTTGAACACGCATTAGTAACATTAGTGATATTCTTCTCAATGTTTCTGTTTTTTTTTTATTATTATTATAACAAGTAATGCACTCTAAGAGACCGTTGCTAATCGCCGATAATCGTTGCGGTACTCTCACTTGTTATAATATCCGGTCTGGATTCGAATACACGATTAAAAGATAAATAAAACGCGATAAATAAACAAACATTTGCTAATACGACGTGTAGCCGCGTGGGACCTCTCGTGGTTCTCGAGTAATTACAATTTTTTTTTTCTTGAATGGTATATGCAATGAATTCGATTGTGTATCGGTAATCCGGCGTCGATTCCCTTTGTTCTTCTTTCTACATCGAATCGGCCGGCAGCGTCGGACCGTAATATGCTTATCAGGGGCTAATTAATTAATTAGGATCATACCGTGGTTCGCCACAAGTGCGTGCTGGCGAATTATGCATCTCAAAAATCATTCAATATAATCGCACTCTATATAAGTTATTAATATTAATTATTAATAATAATAGTATTATCTTATTATCATTAGAAATAGGTACTTCTTGCACGAACGATGCGGCCGTGGCTCTCACCATCGTTGATGTTTTACCGTGCTAGGTCCGATACAGAGCGTTAGGCAAAGGATACGCACGTGTCGGGCTGTCTACAATGTAGACAGTATTATATGTAGACTCTACATATAATATATCATCCTCGATGGATCAACGGAGCATACATACTTTTCGAGTAATTCCAAAATAGTCTTTCTACCAATCGACCCAGGTGATATACATATGTATAATGTACGTGCGTGCGAGCAGTCACAAACACTTCCGACACACATGAACCACAAAGGGGCGGTTACGTTTCTTTTGCATAACGCTACCATAACCGCAGTGTTGGTATTTTTCGTTTCGTCGATGGCACTACTCCGCCGTTTTTCCGTTTCCAGATTAAGAGCACAATCCACACAATCAAACCAAGTACTTACAAGATACGGTAATTACCACGAGCGAACGCAACGATCCAACGATTCAAATTTCACGAACGTTTGACGCATTTCATGATCGATCTCAAAAAGCTATTCTCTGTATCTGCATCATGATCTACGCGCGATCTCGAATTTTCTTAAACGAATACACGCGAAAAACAGAAGCAAAAAGATATATATATATATATATATATATATATATATATATATATATAGAGAGAGAGAGAGAGAGAGAGAGAAATAATAGACAAAATAAAGAAAAAGTAACAAAAAAATGTAATTGAGAAAGAAAACCAGTCAAACGCGCGTATTCTTGTTCATTTTGTTCGCACAGGTGCCAATCGGTCGACGAGAATCTGCTGGTACACACCATCGTGATTATTATTTTCATGACATCGTTACAAAAGTCAAATTCTGTTTGCCTCGAACAAAGAAAAAACACACACAATGTTAGTGCTGCGTTCCGGTACGTTTAAGCGGAATCGGATGAGCAGATCGCACGGATTTCCGCGAAACCGCGCGATCCACACAGACACTCATGCACGAAACAAACGCCTTTTCTCACACAGTTTGCCTTTGCCTAATTAAGTTTAGTTATGCCCATTCCAAAACAATAAAAGAAGAAAAAAAACGTAAACGAAAGTATCACGCCCTAGCCGATAATAATAATTATTGTTATGATATCTCGGTGTACAACACGGATGAGCGGACGAACTCTGCCGCGTAGTTGCCTAACGCAAATCAAGCGAATTTGCATATACACGTACGTTTACGGCGGAATGGCGGGGGTGCAAACTACCTCTCGAACCGGATCGTCAGTCTTGTTGCGTTTGCACGGGTCCGAGGGGTGGTTCGCAACGACTCGCTTGCCATACGCGCCGTTTCGAAAAGTTTCCGATATCGAAATTTGACTAAGTGACAGTCGGATGCGTTAAAAAGGCCCACGTAGTACTCATGACGACACCCGATCTCTTCCGTTGTCGCATGTGGCGCGTTTTATAGTTCTCTCGACTCTACTCGGCGCGGAGTCTGAACGCGATACTCGCTCGATTCTTTGAATAAAAAGACTTCGCTTGTTTGCACGGCGCACTGAGAAGAGGAACAAGTACAAAAAGAAGGTGCCTATCGGAAAAGGTACTCTCTCAGGTACAGTGTCACGTATCATCACTCGCGACACAATCGTTCTACCCCAACGATCCGACTAAAACGTTCGAAACCATGTGTTTGGAATCTAGAAACGAAGATACAAACTTCGAAACCGAGCGTTCTCATGTTCAGACCACCATCCGGATGAGAAAGGGGGTTAATACAATGTGATACGGACTGCTGGGAACGAGTAATTTTCTCAATGTCCTCTTTTTTGTCTTAACTTACATACACGAGCCTTTGCAATCCGTACTCATAAATTAGTGGTATACAAAATCTATTGTGTGGCATCGATCATTCGACACGTAAATCACACACAGAGATAAGGTACATGTACAAAGACCAAGTGGATACGATGGGAGTGCAGGATGTTAGACTAATTCTGCTGTGCCCGTTAAAAACGTGAGAATGCTCTTTCACTTTCATTTCTTTTTTCTTTCTTTCGTTACCTTGCATTCTGCTGAGAAATTCACGAATGCATGATTGAGAACAACGACCATGAGTTTTGTTTTACGGGGCACAGAAATAGTCGCTAACTATCGACGATGATTGCTCTGGATGGTGAAATTCGGGAATGTATTAACGATACAGTTGTGCATGCATTATCTCTACGGGAAGGAAGACGTAATAATCGGGTTTCAAAACGAGATCCATTAATTTAAATTTCATGCATGCTTGTCTTGAAAATTCACCAACGGATCAGGCAGTTCCAGTTTTGACCTCTTGATCGAAGCAGACACTCTGGAGGCTGAGAATTAATTAATATACCAACTTTAATAAGCAACAGTGAAAGCAGTTAGAAGGAGCGAAGAATAAATTAATAAATTAAAAGAACAGAAACATCTAACGTATGCTAACCAGAAATGTATAGTGAGCTGCTCTATATGTGTGTGTTTGCGTGCGTTAAAGTTAAGTGTCCAGGATTACAACTGTAACAAAATCTAGACTAACATGCTAGAAGGACCCTGTGTTCTGTCATTGTGTTGATTAACTTTTTAGAATCAATGTGTTTTGGATTAAAAGCGATTCTAACACCTTCGATGACGATTACTTCGGATTTACGAAAGATATTCAATGTGTTTAGTTTTGGCAGCCGCATCTAAGACATATCAGCGTTTATGTAGCAGTAAGTACAATTATCTATTCAAAGAATTCAGAGGTTTTGAACGACAGCTATCTAAAAATGTATGGCGGTTAAATGTTCATTGTGCTGAAAGAGCATGCAACTATTTTGAAGAAGGATTGATGTGTCAACGTATCAGATTGGAGAAAACATCAACGGGTATTTTCTGGCAGAGGAAAGTTAATGTTTAAAAGGCACTCGTAGAAAATAATTCAACAATCACAATTCGTTTTGATTACGATGGGTGTCTTTGTCACTCGGAGCCACTGAAATCCGTACGATTGTAGAGCGACGTCAGGATACGGTGTGATGTGGACATGGTGGGCCTTGATGGCAAATTTGTATGGTTGTACTAACACCATGCACAACAGTCAAACTGGTTAAAATCTCACTTAAACGCACTTCGTTAATAACTTATCTCTCGATCTTCCCGGGCAACGGGGAAGAACTTTAGTTTTAAATGCAATTGCGCAAGTCCGAGAACTCAATTATAAATGTTTTCCATAGGAAAAACATCGTCTGTTCGACTAATTATTGTTTCACGGATGTTCTATATGGGGAAAATGTTGCATTGGTAAAAGAACACAGCCCACATTATAACGATCCAATGCACTGTGTAAATGGGATTCTCACCATCTGTAATCTTTCTGGCAATGAATTTCAGGGTTTCATCGAGAAGTACCACTGGGATGGAAAACTTCATAACGGTGAGCCACTCTTCACCCGTCAGGGGGGTAACTTGGAATACAGACTGAAACAGACGAAATTTAATCAATCATATTATATTATAATAATGTTACCGTGATGGGGTAAATCAATGATTATTATACCGAAAGTACGTCGACGTAAAGGATGACAAAGTGGAGTGTGAAAGAAAGAGCCATAGAGGCAATGAGCCACATGTTAGACCAGGGCGGCATAGTGATGAGAGATTGATTCTCAGATAAACTGAAATAAAAGAACAAAATAAAGTATAAACTCATGCTAATCAGACTATCCCTGAAAAGATTTGTTTAGATCTTGTTACCTGTTCATAGCGTTCAACATTTCAATGGTTACAAGTACAGATAGAGCCATCGTCATGGGATGAGGATCCGTGAATATCTTGCAGTTGACGCCCTTGAAGTCTTCACCACCGCCCAAGCACGCCAAGTGATGAGTCTGTGATTTATAAGATTTGGAATTAGATCTCAAATAACATTTAATTGTGCAACTTGTGCTGCAGTATCATTCATTGTAACCATTATAAAGTTTCATTAATCTTTGAAGACATATATAACGCAAAAACAAAGCAATGGAATAAAGGTGTGCAAACATAATTGTTAAAGCTTCTCCACGCTTGTATAAATTTGAAAAAATCATTACCAGTTGGTAGTAGTTCATTTGCGGGCCATCTGGACTATATAAGAACCACCATGCGGCTGATCCAACAGTAGCAGCACCTACGTATCCACCAATAGCCAGGTAGCGGAAGAACAGCCAGCCCGAGATAAGGGATTCGTCAGCTTTACGGGGAGGCTATAGCATTACAGTCAAATTATGTTCCTTTTCTTTTAATTTTGGCACAGTATTCAAAAATAAAATGGTAGTGTTTGAATACAGTTTTTTAATACAATTCGAGGAGGACAGGAACCAGAGATTTCTAATACATTCGAGAACCCGAATATGTTTGGAAATCCCGAAACATTCGAGAATCGCGAAATTTGTCAAGATCCGTCCCGATCCAAAATAAAATTCTTGTCTCGTCCCGATCCAAAATAAAATTCTTGTCTCGTTCCGACCCAATATTTTCAGGTTCTCATACAGCTGTAAATAACACTATTGGCAATATTACCTTGCTCATGATGTCCAAGTCAGGAGGATTAAAACCAAGAGCAGTGGCTGGAAGACCATCAGTGACCAAGTTGACCCACAAAAGTTGTACAGGGATCAACGCTTCGGGAAGACCAAGAGCGGCAGTCAAGAATATACTGTAATCAATAAAGATATATTATGAACGATACCAATCAATTTTTATTCATCATGTATTTATTACATCGAGAGGGAACGTCTGGATAAACAAACCTCACGACTTCACCAATATTGGAAGAGATAAGGTAACGAATGAACTGCTTCATGTTGTTGTAGATAGCACGGCCTTCTTCAACGGCAGCGACGATGGAAGAGAAGTTGTCGTCTGCCAACACCATCTCAGAGGCGGATTTTGCCACAGCGGTTCCAGATCCCATAGCAATACCGATTTCAGCTTTCTTCAAGGCTGGGGCATCATTTACACCATCACCAGTCTATGTACGTGCAGAAAAATTTCATACATTTTCGGAAACAGTTGCATCGTAACAACCATATCCTGTTTTTCAAAAGATGAGACCTAAAATGTAGTCAGAATAGTTGTCCATCTCACTCGAGTTCAATAACTAGATCACGGATCTTCAGTATTTCTGACGAAATTGAGTATGTGAAATTTAAAAGAATAAGAAGATTTAATTAACGAAGAAATATGTAAGTTATCGCTAATCATTATTCACGAGGGCAAAGTTTCTATTTCTTGCAATAAATGCAGAAAAATGTTATATTACATAAAAATCCGCAGTCTACGCATAACGTATAATTGAAAAAAGTGGAGTGAATAGCTATTGTGATTGTCAATGAATCTGAAGTCTGTTCTTTCAAGGAAACCACAGTAAAAGAACATACCATAGCCGAGATTTCGTTCATGCTCTGCAAGTACTCGACGATCTTGGATTTGTGAGCCGGTTCTACGCGAGAGAAGAGACGAGCCCTAGCGCAAGCGGACTTCTGTTCAGACGGAGAAAGGTCGTCGAATTCACGCCCAGAGTATGATTTGCCAGTTGTGTCCTCATCCTCCTCAAAGACACCAATGCGCCGACAGATAGCCTCAGCGGTGGCCTTGTTGTCTCCGGTGATGACAATGACTCGGATACCAGCGGCGCGACACCTCAAGATAGAGTCGAATACTTCCTTGCGAGGCGGGTCAAGCATGCCAACGACACCGATGAAGGTAAGGTCCTTCTCGTACGTGTAGAATTTCGTGGAGTCGCCGAGGTCCATATCATCGGGCTTCATCGGATGATCAGCGGTAGCGAGAGCAAGGCATCTGAGCGTGTCTCGGCCGGTACCGTACTGGCGAGTCAAGTCCAAGATACGGTTCTTCAGGGTGGAGGTAAGAGGAACCTTGTTAGATCCAACGCGGGCGTGCGTGCACCTGTCCAAGACACCTTCGGGAGCGCCCTTGACGAACAATTTCGGTCCAGTGCCCAGTTTGCTTGGTTTCAGAGGTGTGCAGTAAGACGACATAGATTTACGATCGCGAGAGAACTCCAACGTGAATTCTTTCTTCCACTTAGTCTCCATATCTTGTCTGACAGCGATGGCGGCGTTACGCCTGTCCAGTCCGCTCTTCGGAACGCCGAACGGATTGATCTTCTCAGCCAGAACAATAAGAGCAGTCTCGGTAGCCTCGCCGACTTTCTCGAACGCCTGTTTGAACTCGTTGAAGTCGATAGCGGAGTCATTGCACATTATGCAAATCGTACTGATTTCGTGAAGAGTCTCATAGTCCTGTCCCTTGATCTTCTTCCCCCTCAAGTAAGTCTCACCAATGGGCTCGTAGGTCGATCCGGTGATCTCGAATTCGTGGAAGCTGCTGTCGTTACCCTCGATCTTGTCAAAGATGAACATTCTGTAACATGTAGCAATGAAGAAGACATTTATTAGAGACACTGGTGCAATCATAAATGTCAATTCAGACCAAGTATTATTAAATCCTGACGACGTACCGGCTAACAGACATCTGGTTAGTGGTCAGAGTACCAGTCTTGTCTGAACAGATGACAGATGTGCAACCAAGAGTCTCGACAGATGGTAACGATCGGACGATGGCATTCTTCTTGGCCATACGACGGGTTCCCAAAGCCAAGCAGGTCGTGATTACAGCCGGCAAACCCTCGGGAATGGCGGCTACGGCAAGGGCGACAGCGATCTTGAAGTAGTAGATAGCTCCCTTGATCCAAGATCCACCGTGAGCAGGATCGTTGAAATGTCCAATGTTGATGGCCCAAACAGCAACGCAAATTACGGAAATGACTTTCGACAATTGCTCGCCGAACTCATCCAGCTTCTGCTGCAGGGGCGTCTTGATCTCTTCGGTCTCGGACATCTCGGTACGGATCTTACCAATAGCTGTGTTCAAGCCGGTTCCAATAACGACACCGCGAGCTTTACCTGCGGCGACATTGGTACCAGAGAACAGGATATTCTTCTTGTCCTGAAACCAGAATGAATCCTCGTTAATTTCACTGTAATTAATCCTGTGGACTCTCAAAAAACCACAATAATTTTTACATATTTATACCGAAATAGATTGAATTTCGATGAACATTTTATAACTTGTAACTACAGTCGGAGACAAAATTAAGTGGTCACACTTTAATAGCTATTTAACGACTCTTTTAAAATGGGACCAAACGCCTTGAGTTTCTTTTTTTGGCATGTTAGAAGAATTAGTTTACTAAGTAATGTATCAACAAGACTAATTTTTGTATGCATTAAGTAGAAAACTAATCCTCCTAATATTTAAAAAAAATTCAAGACGTCTGGTCTAATTTTTAAAAAGTTATTAATTTTGAAAGGGTGTCCACTTAATTTTGTCCTAGACTGTGTATTATAATCACTAGATAACGACCTTTTTGGTATCGTTATACATTGTAAACGTTAGATATGTATACAAAAATATTCACTAATATAAATATTTGTATATGTATAATTCTTGCGTTTCTAATAAACTGAATGTTCACTGTGCACTGTTCTCCAAGTGCTGGAATCTAATTAGCATTAGTATTCCCTATTTATGTATATTTGTAATGGTGCAAAGAAAATATGAAGGGAAGATGTGTACGTTAATTGGACCCTTCTTGCAAATTAAGCGTATAATGGACAGTAATAGTTTTTTGGAAATTTGTTAAAGATCCTAGGAGAACTCTAGGAGTCCTTGGATTAACATAGTATATCAAGAAATTTCCTCCTGCTTTAAAATTGTTTTATTAATATTACTTGCAATAAATTCGATTAAGCTTCCCAATTTCCTTTTAAAAATGTAAAATACAAGTTGTTCAGATGATAAGGTTTTAAATGAAGTCATATTTGGTCAGTGAAACCAGTCAGCTGAAATATTGATAGTACTTCCATAAAGATAAATGGAGCGAAGAATACAAAATTTTATTTCCACCAGCAGATAACTTTATTATATTCTGCATGTAGGTCAAATCACACTTAGTTGTCGGACCCCGGCATCGGCTAGGTATAGTATGTATATTCGATGTTGGTCCATCTTGGTCTAAGTGATCAAATAATTTCATGCGAGAATCTACCCAAGTATGCGGTAATTAGGTGCCCTACTTCTCCAGACACTGATCAGTGGTCTAGGATAAGTGAGGTATAACGCCTGTGTACACCAAGGGACAATAATCATGGTTTACCAATTAACCATATATCTCATACGCGGGCACGTATCTACCTGCCACAATAGAAGCATATACAACTAAGACTGGAGAAAATTTGAAATGGTTTGCGACAAAATACGGGGAACTCAAATATTATTTGAGAATACTGTTCCATTCAGACATGGACAAATCCTATTTAAAATAAAAATAAGAAATAACTATTTAAAATAGTTTATTTCGCACTGTTATTTGAAAATAAAAATAATATTGATTCATTTGGAATATTAACAATTTCAAATAGTATGTTATTTCAATATTTCTGTGTTTCAAGTTTATTAAAAGAAATAATCCTCAAATAATATGCAATAACTGATGTCAGTATAAACAGGACACAATCTTGATAATCAGATCAGCTGATACAATTTTGAAGAACAATTTCACAATTATCTGAAATAATATTTCAAATAATGTGGTTTCAGAAGTTCACGGGGGACTGGTTTCATTTATCGCTTAAATCTAGTATCTATTATTTCAAAATACAGCTTCATTCAATGCTTTAATCCAACACTATTTGAGAATACTACTTCATTTAATGATTGAATCAGATGTTATTTGAAAATATCATTTTACTTAATGCTTAAATGAGATACTGTATAGAAGTGCTATTCATTAAATGCTCAAATCAAATGCCATTTGAAAATACTATTTCATTTATACATGAAATAAAGATACTGTTGTATTATTGAAGAAGTAATATCGATATTCTGTCCTTCTGTTTGTCTGTCTATTATTATTACGAAATAAAATATTAACACCGGCAAAGAACATTTTCCACCTTGTTTTATTTTTTACGTAGAATCATCCTATTTCAAATAATGCTTGAGGGTCAGGGATTATCATTATTTCTTTCTAAAGACACCATCTGTACGTGGGAGTACGGTAATGATAATAATCACGAGATGCACATGGACGAGCATGATATCAATGTTGTATAAACTATAAACTATATAGAAATTAGACAGTGTACAGACACCATTCCCAGATCTTTTACTACTAGCGTTAAACCTTTCGTTACTCAGGTAAGAAATAATCCCATTATTACTTCGGTGGGGTTTCACATATCTCATTTCTCTAAACTTTAAAATTCTCACTTGTGCTCACAAAGAATGTGTGAAATTAAAAAATAGAAGCTTCCGTTAACGTTTTTAATCGACAGAATAAAAATATTAAACAGAATGATATTCAAACTGCCGGTAATACAGAATCTTGGTTACACTGTACTTTGGAGAACCAATTTTTTTTAACTTTTTTTACGCTGACCTATAAATTTCGACGAGAAAACGCCGAAAATGAAAGTCCTATTGCCAGGAGTTCACTGTTTCAGAAGTTATACGTGTGTAAAGTTGAGCACTTTTAACTAACCCCATACCACTCAGTATTACTTAGCCAATGCGCAGAACAACCATCTATCCAACGCATGCACTCAACAGCCTAAATACCTCTACCACCCAAATATCCAATATGGCGACGCTCTAACCTGTGGAAACGCTTAAAATTGCTCATGTTTACACGAGTATAACTTTTCAATCAGTGAAATCGGGTAACCAAAACTTGAATTTCGTGTACTAAAACTTACACGTCTATCATTTTCAAGTTTTCTGTATGTACCATCACATACAGAAAACTTGAAAATTTTTGGTCCTCTAAAGTACAGTTCAGCCCAAGATCTTTATAAGAGCAACGGAGAGTTCAGTAATGTGTGTAACCTTATTTTTAATAAAAATCCTTTATGTATCTTTGGGGTCAGGAAATAAGAGACTCGGGATTACACAAGGGCAAGAGCTTCGCCTCATCTCATACTGCCGCGTTTTATTTCGTTCGCTTTCTTCGTTACGTCCAATCGCGTTCACCAACGTCCATCGCATAACGAAGAAAGCGAACAAAACAAGATGCGGGAGACTAAGACAACTACCAGTCTCCTTTCCCCTACGTCTGTTTAGTTTGCAGAAAGTCATCGGTCTATTGTATATAGTGGGGGTTTTTTGTCGAAAGAGGAAAGTAGGGAGAAGCGTCAGTGATCTAACAAAGAGTAGACGCGGTCATCGGGTCTTAAATTTTGTCGAAACTTTGCATACTGGTAGATTTCGTTCTTCTGTTTATGAAAATATAGCATTATAGGCGTCGATACTCAATAATTTTTGAGATATTTACAATTTAAATTTCATTATACCCGCTAAGCCGTTAAGTACAGTATTGGTTGAACTTTTTGTCAAGTGCCAAACGGCGTGATGGTAACGTACTAGATTCATTACCGGGAAGGCCAGTGTACAAATCCCTTTTTCTTTTTTTTCTGTTCAGCTTATATATTTTAATTAATTGTATTTTGCACATGAAAAATACACTCATAATATCTATCGGAAACAAAATATAAAAATTTTATTGAAAAGGAACATAATATGAATGAAACACTAACTTCATCAATCTTAACGTATCTCAAAAGTTGTTGAGTGTCGTCGCCTATAATGCTACATTTTCATAAACAGGAGAACGAAATCTATCAATATGCAAAGTTTTGAGAAAACCTGAGACCCCATGACCGCGTCTTCTCCTTGTAAGATCTGACCAATAAGACCCACATTCCTTTCGCATTTCTTCCAAATCCCTGCTGTCCAGACCTGAACGGTACATGTTTGGCTAAGAAGAAACCCACCTGGTTGACGGCACGTGGATCAGGAACAGGATCGGTATGCTTGATCACCGAGACCGATTCACCAGTCAGGATAGACTGATCGATCCTGAGGGTGGTGGAGTAGATCTTGGTGAGACGAATATCAGCCGGGATCTTGTCACCGACGGACACCTCAACGATGTCTCCGGGCACGATCTCCTTGGCTCGAATTCTTTGGACACCGGCCTTGTCCGATCGTAAAACTTTACCCATCTCGGGCTCGTACTCCTTCAACGCTTCGATCGCAGATTCGGCGTTACGTTCCTGCCAGACACCGACCACGGCGTTGGCGATAAGAATGAGCAAAATGACGAAGGGCTCGACGAAGGCAGTGAAAGCATCTTCGTGCTCTTCAAATAAAGCTAATACCTGCAACAAAACATCGTACAATATCATTATCGATTCGCAACGAACACTTGTGCGTGAAACATTCGCCTGCAAGTACAAATTCTGAAGACTTGAGTTGTTAAAGACTTCATTTATTCACCGGCAACGTTAATTAATGTAGAACTTCATTCTTTACTGAAAAATGGCAGCTTATTCTATTGTCACAAAACGAATAGAACGAACCGTTTAGGATCATAGCGATGTAAGTCAATCCTATGCTCTTTTGTTTTCAACCGCTGATTTACAACACAGATCTACAGAATGTGTTTTTAAATTTTCAACATTGGCCCACATAAACTTCTTGTAAAATACAACTTTTGGTTATTTGTCTATAATGACGACCAATTGCAATTTTTTCTGCACGTCATGTAGCAAACTAATTGTTCTAACTTCTCAAAAAAATCCAAATTGTAGGGTTCAATATTGAAAAAGTTATCGTCTTTTTAAGAATGTCTGAATATTTATGGGAGTCACTGTATATCGGTATAAGTCAATATTAATAAGATAATTCGCTTGTAAATTCTATAAAATTCTGATTCGTCCTTTAATTGTTACATACAGGCATTTTTTATAGTTTTCTGAACCTATAGTAGTGTTTTTGCAACCGCAATGAGTGTTTTATAGGAACAAACGCAAAACATTATTTTACTTGATATACCTTGTATGTGACTTACATCACTACGATTTTCAGCCTGTCAAATGCTGCTCGACGAATTCGTTAATTAACATTATATGTACGGAGCACAGTGACCAATTTACATCACCTTACAAAAATAACAAGAATGCATTTATTCAGTATTTCCGCGACTTTTATTACAATATATGCCCAAAGAAATAAATTCGTTGAATAATTTCTCGTGAATACAGATTTGCATCTTCGATAATCTTAGACTGATATGTATATCATTTTTAATGGCTGCTACTACTGTGTATCATTTTTAATGGCTCCTACTACTGTGTATCATTTTTAATGGCTTCCCCGATTTAAATTTTTATGTACGTCTGAAAAATATCGAAAGCGATCATAGTCTATGTCGCTATTACTTAGAGGTCTAATTTATAGTAGAAATATATCAAATTTACAATTTTTACCGGCGATAAAAAAAGCTATTGTCGATATCTACGTAATTCTAGTTCACAAGATAAAGGAACTCTTACATTATAAAATAAAATTCTATAAAATTTGAACATTGAAAATGTTCTACTTTCTTAAAGGGGATAATTGTCGAGTTCATGTGAAGCAACTTTTTCCTTTGCGAAAATATTCTCCGCGGTTTTATTGAAGAGTTACTAAAGAAAAACATGGACAAATCAGAGCGCAGCTACAGCAGCGCCCGGGTGGACCTGGCGTTAGCATTGGCCAAGCCGAAATCGGTCCGCTGTAGTCGCGCTCTAATTGGTCTATGTTTCTCATTAATAACTCGAAAAGGAAACGTTTTGGCGCGAATTAACAAAGGGAAAAGGTGCTTAAAATCACCTCAGGAATCCCTCATTTCTTTTTCTTACACTTTTTATGGGACACCCTGTCTAAATATCATGGCGGCCAATTTGAGAAGCATGATTTTGTTAAAAGTACGTTCAAAGCGTCATATGTCAACACACGAAACAATATATGATTACAACTTCGTAATTTCAAGCACTTTTCAGAAAAACATTTTCAACATTCAAAAAATACAATAAAACTAACGAATTTTTCGACTCCTCTGGATAGAAATATTCCCTTAACGTTTCAAAAAGTAAAGTTATCTATAATCCGATTTTCTTCCGAGAATATTAAAATTAAGAACATAAAGCAAGAAAATACTGGTTGACAATGACCCATTTCCGGAAGACTGTTCGGTGACAGGCATAATAAATGGTCTTTTTGCACGGAGGCGTAAGAAATTTTAAGATAGCGCGTCAATCTCTACAGCTAGGAAAAAGTATAATAAAATGTACGGCATGAAATTATCCGATTCGTTATTAAAGGAGACACTGTGTTTCAAAGAAAACCACAAGATCCTGTTTTTTGGAGTGTTGCACAGCATTTCTCGATTCGTAGCACAACACTATTCAAATGTATTCAAATGCACGGGTGTCGTACAAAATATAATTCTCTCTGTCACGCGAAGACAAAATTATTCCCATGATCTTCTGAACGTATTTTTTACACGTGCGTGAAAAATAATGAGGTTTTCATAGCGCGGAGAAATCGATACGCTATTTTTTCACCTTTGAAACTAGATATATTTATAATAAGTGAGCCTTGAACCTTTGTAAACGTAGTATGACTTTGACCAACTAATCATTACTTGGCAGCATTCACGGAGAATAATACAGGGCTTCGAATTCATTAATTAATGTGTTTCGCATCACGTCTAAAAATATGGACGGCCACCGACAGTGCGTTTCAATGATTTCAATAGTTTTTGAGAATTCCACCAGTCTCGTAAACGAATCACACCTAGTGAACAGAGAGTTTCTTCATCGCGGTCGGGCGACTTTCGTCATCGTTAACGACGCGATCCGCGATAAGCAATAAAAATAAGTTTGTGTAATAAAGTAATCTTCATCGAGCAGCAATCTTCATTCCCCAGGCCACTGACGCACATTCTTTGTCATAATAAACTGTGGCAGAGATAATCTCACAATTAACTCTTACCCGACCACGGATCATCTACAGGGGGTGTAGAAAGTACACCTTTTAAAATCGAATAACCTTATTAAAATTGGATCAAATAGCTCGAGTTCTTTTTTTCTGAGATGTAAATAATTTTTTTTAAAAATTGCAATTGGTAAAAATTGCGAAGCAAAAAAGTGAAGGTCACGATTTTTCAGTTTTTTATCTATGTCTGTAATGACAATTTAGAAAGTGCCTTTTGTAGATATAACAAAGTTACACAGGATGTCCCAAAAATGTTGTACTTTCTTGAAAGGGGTGATTCCCGAGATGATTTGAAGTAACTTTTCCTTTACGAAAATGTTCTCCACGGCTTTCTTAAGGAACTGCTAATAAAGGACACCGATCAGAGCACGGCTAAAATGGACGGACTCCGACTCGGCCAATGTCAACGCTCCGCTTTGCTGTAGCAGTGGTCTGTTTGGTCTGTGTTTATCGTTAATAACTCCGTAACAAAGCCGCAGAGAAGATTTTCACAAAAGAAAAAGTTACTTCAAATAAACTCAGGAATCACTCCTTTCATAGAAATACAATATTTTTATGACACCCTGTATACGTGTACAAACTTACATAAAACTCGATCAAGGTTTCTCGATGAAATGTAATTCAGTGAAAATAGCAAAAATTGGAAGAAACTGCGATTTAAATGAATCGCAAATCCCAAATTTAAAGATTTTTTTCATCTTACAATGCCTATAGCTTTTTCAGCGAAGGGATGTAGGGAATTAGAATAAGGAATAAATGTAAAAGAAGTGGACAACGAGAAATGAGGTGATAGGATGGTAGAATGATTAAGGAAATTGGAGGAAATTGAAACAGGAAAATAGCGGAATAAATCTACAAATGTATACAAAGTGCAATACGTAGGTTAAGTTAGTTTTATTTATAATCCGAATATAGTTAGATGGAGTAAACTCTAAGTACTTACAGTTTTAGCAGTTAGAATTTAAGGAGTCTGGCATGAATGAGAATATGTGTGTGGAAGGGCATGATATGAATTTCTGAAGTTAAGTAAAAATGTATTGTAAACCTTCTTTATAGCCGGGAGTCTGAAAAATAAACTTATTCTTCTATCTATCTACATATAACATACTTAGATTTACAAAAGGTATGTTTTAAATTTTCATTATGCTCACAGATAAAAAACTTAAAAGTCGTGATCTTAACCTTTTTCATCAGAATTGCGACCAATAGCAATTAAAAAAAATATTTACCCATTACCTAGTAAATTAATCCTTCTAGCATCTCAAAAAAACTTAAACCGTTCGGTTCTGTTTTAGAAAAGTTATTTGTTTTTAAAAAGTGTACGAATACTTTTTACGATGACTATATAGAGCTACTTTGTTTGTACATGTTCTGGGAATTCCGACAGTTTTATAAACATTTTCCGCTAATGCGTCGAAAGGAAAAACAAATGTTTAAATTCTGTTGCATTGAGTTCCGGGAATTCTGTTCTCTCGTTCTCTTTTCCTAAAGATAAAGATTATATTATACGTGGTCGGTTAAGAGTTGAACAAATATATGATTGCGAAGTAGTATTAATTGAATGTATACGTACAAAAGAAATAATAGCGGCTAATAGAAGAATCTTAACTAGAAGGTCATCGAACTGTTCCAAGACGAGTTGCCATATGGATTTTCCTGAAATCAGAAAGAATGAATTCAATAGTTTCGAGAAAAGTTGTCTGCTTCAATGAAACATCAAAAATACACTGAGAATGTTGTTACACCAACATTCTTATCCATTAAACGCACCGACATGATTTTGATCAAACAAGGGTATAACGAATTAAATTAAATATTTGTCAGGGGTAACGAATAATCTATTATTTTAATTTAAAATCGTTACACCCTTGGTTGAGACATAAATAATTTTCACTGTAAATATTGTAATGAAAGAAATAGAGAACGTAGGATGGCCCACTTAACACGTTCGGCGCCCAGCGTGATTCGGTTGATTTTCTCGCGGGGCCCAAATCCGACTGTCGGAGCGCCAGAACGTAAACAGAGCGATAAGTAGAAATAGCAACTATGTAACTCGAGTAGGTATTATTATATATTTTTATGCTGTATATTCTATATTTATACTTCAGTGCTTGTTCCATTAAATTTCTTTTAAAAATGCAACTGAAAATCTTATTTAACTTGAACAAGAAAAACGTCACGCATATATGGGTGACGGAGTCCCCGCGGAAGCACACCCATCACCCAAATATGGGTGACGCGGCGCCGAACGTGTTAAAAGTAGCCACGCACTAATATTCCGGGACAGCAAAAGTGGTAATTGTGACGGCACGGGGGCAAGGGCGCGAAGTTCACAGATACACGATGCGGTACACCCGAAGCAATGATGCCAGAAACAACCAGAAGTGGTTGTTTTTTCCTCTTCTCCTTTTCCCCTTCCACTATCCCATTCCACTACCATGAGCAATGAGCACACTCCAACGTCCCCCACTAAGACCGTAGACTGGTCCCGTGACGTGCCGCGCAACGTGTCACATATTACTCTGGTCATCAGAGAAGTGGTAAACTGTATTCCCCTCGATTTAACCGATCTGGGGACACTGACCCGAAGTAGTAGTGTTAGGGTCTCTGCACATTCATCCGGGACGGGCCGGACCGGGAATTTAGCTAGTTAGTTTAGATGGTTTACTCTAACACTACATTTACCAGACCAGTCAAAATGACTGGTTTTGCAATTTCAATTCAAAATTCCTACTGCATGTAACATTTTCTTTCCGAAATGATATCATGACTTTAGTAGTCATAACTAAAGAATCAGTTTTATGAACTTTATATTATTTTATATGTATTCGTAACAAATATATTTTTTGTTATTGACACTTATACCAGTACCAGTCAAAATGACTGGTGCATGTTTCTATGTGATGAAATGACATTGGGGCAGCTACAACAATTGATAAGTACTGTAACGTTTTTTCGGGACAGAATATATGATTCCGTGAAAATCATGATTCTGATGCAGTACGCTAGCGGCCCTTGGAATTCTATATTTACTCAGGGTTTTGGGCCGCACATAAGGTTCTCCTTGGGTTCCGGACACTTGGCTATCTGTAAGTGCGAACTCAATACTCGGGGTTTCTGAGTGTCTTGGCCGTGCTCGGTCGGCTCACTTTTGGGCGAGTTGATTGAGTTGTGGCCCGTAAATTTCTAGCACTGGCCCTATCAAGCTTTTGATTAATTGATAATGTCTATAAATCTATTTTTGTATTACAATTAATATTATTCAACTTTTTTTGTCATTTTTTAAAAGTAAATAAAAACTGGAAACACCACTAAGCACTTTTTCTAAAGACCAGTCATTCTGACTGGTCTTGGTAGAAATCGATATACTTAAATAGCCGGTAAATCTAGTGTTAAGGAGCTGTGAAGCCCCGGAAAACATTTTTTTTAATGCTATGCACAGGGGGAACTGTCAACGCGCGCTCGCAAATGCAAGAATTATACGGTCGCGCGACGAAAGTATCGGAACCACACTGAATCAGAAATCCCGGAGAGCCCTCCCTATACCAAAGCTATATAAAAAAACTCTCCGGGGCCCGTCCCGGATGGGTGTGCAGAGACCCTAAATCTTCTCAGCGAATAGCGAGAAGCCTGTGACTCAACTGTGTGCGCCTGACCAATCAGACGGCTTCCTTGCGAATTCCTTTCGCATTCCTTCCAAGTACCATTTTAGCTGTCCCGAATAATATGTTTGTCCTTCAGTTGTAATAGTAAAAAGAATATTTTGTATGCAGTTTCGATGTAATCAATGGATTAATACACTGTAAAGATAATTTTTATGTCAAGAATCTTTTTTTCGTCGTTTCGAAAATCACAGATATCGTTTCTTGTATACAGTGTGTCAACAAATTATTAGAAACACTTGAATATATTGACAAATTTACATGAGAGCAATCTCAATTCAATTTCTAAATTTAATTCAACATTTCCATTCAAAGTTTAGCTGCATTGAAGACTGCGGATTTCATGCATTTATGACAAAGCTTTGCGAAAGTAGCAGTTCCAAGATTTAACATGAGACAGGGCTTATGGTTGCACTATTTGTTTGTACGAAATTATCACAATTGAAATGTCAACAATTTTTCGAACATCAGAAATGTTCTGTTTAGATATTTTTTGGATACTATTGTATATTATAGAAGTGATACGAGGGTAAATAACAAGTTCCAGACGATTTTGTTAATAGTCCAGTTTGTTTCATGGTGGGATGAATTAGATAGATGAAAGAAGAGAAAAATAAGTATAAACAATGTTAACCTCTTGCAGTATAACATCGAGTCAGATTCGTGATGAAGATTCCGGAAAGAATCTACTAAACATTACATTAACTTCCTGTAAACCGAAATAAAATTCTATTTTGTTGTTGTCGATATACAACCATTGGAAAATACATAGGCATACAATAACTATAAACTTCCTTGTTGTCCTTAGAATTATGAAGATAAAGGAGTTATAACCACGGTAGCCATAAAATAAATTATAGCACAAGGGGTTAAAAATAAGTTGTCGCAAGTCTATCGTGACTGGTGCAAACGAATCTTTCAAAGAGACGAGAATATACAGGATGGCCCACGCAACTTGCACAACTCTATAGCTTCCAAAGTATGCGTTGCACGAGAAACTTTTGTATACAGAAGTTGATCTGAAGGTGTACATTACGTAGTGTATTTATTTTTTTATAGGTGGAAGCGTTTCGGAGATTTGAAGATCGACTTTGTTTTTTTTTTAAATGGAATACTTTATTTTTTATACCAAAATATGGAAGAATGTCGAATTCTGAGTAAAAAAAGTATTGACCTTCATTAGCCCTAAACCTAATTAACTAACGAGTCATTTCACTTTCTTTCCTGAAAATTTTCTTCGCGTAATATCAAGTTAGAAATTCAACCTTATCAGTTTTCAGGAAAAAAAGTGAAATGACTCGTTAGTTATTAGGCTTAGGGCCAATGAAGGTTAATACTTTTTTAATCAGAATTCGACATTCTTCCATATTTTGGTATAAAAAATATAGTATTCCATTAAAAAAAACACACGCTCTCCGAAACGCTTACACCTATAAAAAAAATATACTACATGAACCGTCTATTTTGAAAGTGACCTAAGTCCATTTATACTTAAATTGAGATAGGATACTAATGCGTCATACTGCTTAAAAGAGTTAAATTTGCAATTCCTATTAAAATAATAACAATTATTAAGTGAATAATATGTGTTTTCTTACCAAAAATGGAGTTAAGCTACTTTCAAAGTTAACAACCAGATTCGTTATAAAATTTGAAAGAGCCCAAGTCCATTCGACATAATTTAAAATGCTTCAAACTGAAAATACACTACTCAATTTATTTTATAATTCTTTATAACTGTTCACAAACACAATTTATGCAATTCGGAAATTTTCTAACTACGTAAATTACATAACAATTTACTGCTCATCTACATTTTGTGTATGCGAGAGGGATGTCATGGTACACCGGTGATATACATATATATATCGTAGTAAGTCCATCATGTCCTTGTATTTCGTTGTTGTAATTCGTCTTATATTTTTATAAAGTGGTGTCAATACAATATTTTCGAACTTTTTTTGTTGAAATCATTAGTTACGAATTCGTGTTCACTATCTGAATTAAATGGTCTTGTTGTTTTATTCTTCCCCACGAGCATAATAATTTCTATAATTTAATATTTTAAGTTTTATATTCAATTGTGAGTGTGTATTGCGTGAATTTTATTTCACTGCATTAATTAAATACTAATTGATTAAAATTACCTTCATCACTACCTTCGGACATTTGAAAATCCGCACTTTCGGGCATTATCAATAATTGATTGGACTTAGGCCACTTTCAAAATAAATGGCTCACATAATGTACCCCTTCAGATCGTGCAACTTCTATACACAAAACTTTCTCGTGCAACGCATACTTTGGAAGTTACATATAGAGGTGTGCAAGTTGCGTGGACCACCCTGTATACACGAAGAAAATAATTTAAATATGTTTATATCATTTGATGGTAAGAATTGTGTGTATAATATGTATCTATTATGCGATCTAGTATCTTCTTTACGATAACTACACGGTAAATAATCACGTTAGTTTTGTCGAGAGTTAATCCTGTTCATGCAGTATAAATACACAATGAATTTTCTAGGCGCCGGAATACCTTTGAACGTGATTAAATAAACGTTCTAATTGGGGATTCGAAATTAGAGTCTTCTGGCTGTGGAATTTGGGTTTGTATCGTGAAGACGCGTGTCAGTTAACATTGTACACGTGCGAAAAATAAATGGCGGAACTAAGAGTAATCGAGGGCAGGCGATGGCGTCCTTGATAGCAAGTGCCTTTTGCCAGTATGCGATTGACGTCACGTCGCGGTCGTTCCAACGTGTTCTACGGACGACGATTTCATTAATTGCAATCCACTATGGCGACGAGAGAGACGAGTGAAAATCCGATTGCTAGCCAATTATAGGAACAGGTTTCACCATGGGCATCCTTGTCGCGCTTTCGGACGCCCATCTTCAGCGGTTCAATTTCCGTTTAATCTTCCGTAGCCTTGACTTCCGGCTATTATTACTGTGAAGCGCGCGACCGTCGTTGTTTATACCGCCTGGTTTTTGTTCGAAAATATCGGCAAACTGTTTTCTCTGCTCCCTGTCCGTTTTCTTATGGTACACCATATAAGGGAACTTTCTCGTCAAATTATTTTAAATAAAGATGATGCAGTAGATTCCTGTACAACGTTACGTGCTATATGAATTCGCGTTAAAGGAACGGGAATTTTTCTCGTACGATGAATCGCGTTATATGAAAACAGTAGTCGCAATATCTTTCGCGCGTTATACGGAAGTCTATTGTATTTAAGAATTTCTTTACTTAAAATATACAAGTTCTATAAAAAAATTTGTCGTTAGTTTGTGCTGCTTGAACTATAAAAATGCTATCAAAAAATAATAAAAAATAAAGAAGTTTTGTCACTCGGTTAATTGTTGTTTTCACACCGATATACTCGACCCGTATTATGTTACACTTCTCAGCAACCGAGGCCTCTCGAGCTTCGCTGTCCTTTTCTACGTTCGGCCCAAATCAAAGAATAGTATCATCTGAACATTAAACGTCGCCGGCCCGACCCGTGGTTGCGACGATTATCGATGAAATACTGTATTGGGTTGTTTGGAAAATAATTTCGTTTTCCGTGTAGAGACGGCATCGCTTCCATTTGTTATTACTTAACCTTATTCCAAGTCGCAAAATCATTTTTATATCTTAATAGCTAACATTGCGAACGTCATTTCATGCCTTATTCATTTTGTTTTTTTATTGCCACAAGGATAAAAATGAAATACAAACAAGGAAAATGTCGTGTGCTGTTTACACAGAACTCAATTTTTTGCCTCCATGTTGCCAGAAAGATGACAAAAGATTATAAAACAAAATGGTAACTACATCACCAAATAGCTAAAGACATAGTGACAAATCGTCTTTCATCTTTCCTTGGAAAAACAAAATTCTTTTCCAAACAACCCAATAGTATTATATGTAGTAACACAAATAAAATTACATTACAGTAATGCAAACATAATTTGTTACTTCAGAAGACAAACTTAATTGCAGTTTAGATTGATAGATATTCCTCGGTTCTTTTACGGATGTTACCGTTGTAACAATATTCGATTTGGCAGCGCTGATATGAGACGTTGTGAGTACCATTCGATAACGTTGCATCGTCATGTTTGTCCACGCAATACAGGCATTGTCGCTGGATCAATGGCGTTTGGACACGTAATGAGCTGCATCTATTCCTGAGGTCTACCACCGCTTCCATGATCGCGTGCGTTATTACTATACTGCAGATTTTTACACGAATACTTTCCTCCATCAAGACAAAAATCGTTTCCTACGCAGAAGTTGTATTAGTCACAAAATTCTATGGTAGAAACAAAGTACAGAAATCCTGTTGCGTTCTTGGCTGTCCTTCTGGCCTGGTATGATTTTTATTAGAAAAATGCCACAAATATGGTCATCGAAGTCCCATAAAAAAATAATGAATAATAAAGGAGTTGGAAATTCGGAATCTCGGTGACCGAGGCCTCTCGAGCTAGGTTGTCCTTCTCTACGTTCGGCAAACCTCAAACAATGATATCCCTCGCGTGTAAATGTCCCTGCGCAGACCCGTGTTGTGGACAATTATCGATGAAATACTGCATAGTGCAGAAATTCTGTTACGTTCTTCGGTTTCCAACTCATCCATTTAATTTTTCATTTCTTCAACTCTATCCTGACTGTGTAGCATTTTTTGGCCTAGTCAAGTGCACATTCCTTAAAAATGAATTCACAAATTAAAGAAATGTAAAAGAATTTTAGTTATTTCGTTTTCTTTAACATTATTTCAAATTAGCCCAATCAAGGACCGCGCCAGGGTTAATTAAACCGAAGATAGGACCTTAAAGATCAGCTTCGTATCTTAAAATGGTATATGATCAAACTGTAGATTATAATAGTATGTATTTCTTAATCAAAAAGCTTCATAACATTTACATTCTAAAATCGGACATTTAACGTGCAACAATCTAATAGTTGATAAATTGAATTTGTTCCTCATCGTGGTTTTCATAAAATATACCATGAACGTTGGAATTTGCATGAAACTTCCGCAGTCCACTCAGCATCCACTAGATTGTTTACAATAATAAATTAATACAGTTTGTAGATGGTCGGCACTACTCGGAGTGCATTAACGAGGAAGTGTTATGGTTTCCGGAAGTAGCTAAAACTTGGCGTCCTGTACAAGATGCAACAACGACGGAAACCGTTCAAAGCAAAAGTCAGATAGATGTCGATAACAATTAGAATAGCAAAATGCTTATCAACCTAGTATGCAAATTTGTTTTAAAATGGGGTAAGACTTTCAAATTGCCCCCCTCCCCCAACCAAGTTTTTGGCACTTGTACGCCATTCAACTCGTTTTAATGTGATGAATACGAACATTACTTTCGTTTTTGATGGAAATTACAAGTTACCAAGATATTTGTGAAAAATTTTCTTGCCAACGCATTGAATTCCGCATATACGTGTGCATCTGTGACACAGTCACAAACATACCAGTATTGCAGCAGAGTATAACCACAAAGACTAATCTAAACCAAACCAGTATTCGGTTAAGAACCCTGTCGACGCGTCGCTGTCAACCAGAGCTGGATAAAATACTATTTCAAATAGTACATACATAGTAAATAGTCTATTTTATTTTGTACTTGTAAAAATACAATATTTTACATGTTAGAAAAAGTTTTTAAAATAGTATTTTATACGAAGGATTCTCAAAATAGTGAGAATTTTATTTGAGGAGGTAATTTTGCATGAGAAAATAAATCAAAATTATGCAATAAGTTTTACTATTTTTCACATTTTAATATTACCCGTTTCCTTAATCTATTTTCATCGTCACGAAATATTTGAAATACTATTTAGCGCAAAATAAAAATATTTTATTTTATCTTTTATATTATCAAAATAAAAATATTTTATCTTATGCTTTATATTATCAAAATACAAATATTTTATTTGCGTAAAGTTTCTTGTTTATTTAAAATAGTATTTTATTTGAATTATAGACCACCAATATTTAAAATAGTATTTGAAAAATTGTTTCTCCAAAATTTTAGCCAGCTCTGCTGTCAGCTATGTAAGTAGCAATGTGCTAGTAAGAAAGTTTTCTGCACGGATCTCGGGAACATTTAATTTCTGCCACTAACGAAAGTCATAGTCGTCTTCAGCATGTTGAACAGTATAGAATGGCGGATGATAAGTACCAAAAGCTAGTAGAGGAAATTGTAAAACTCAACCCCTGGCTGTATATTTCATCTAAAATATTCAATGTAAGGTGGTCCACATATTGTAGAATTTATTTTGTATAAATCAATAACTACTTGATCTAGTACTGTACCCAAGTAATTGTTCTATCATTGGAACACCCATGTGTCCCTGACTAGTTTGGTTAACCGAAGTTCTACTTTATTTTGTTTTAAGAGAAGTACTGTTTCGAAGAGTTTCGATTTTCTTTCAGATCGATGGTATATCCCCTTCAAAGTAGTCCCTTTCGAATGTATAATGTGATAAAAAAGAAACCGAATCCTGTCAGTTTCCTTACGACAGTATCAGATAAAATTTGATGGCTTTGCTAGTCACTTCAATATGCCCTGGTCTACCAGTCTGCCAATTCTTATCGAGCTGCGGATATTTTAATGTGTGCTACATCCGATTAAGTAGAAGTACGATCGAGTGACATTAATGGAAAAAACCAGACTAAATTCAAAAAGATTCTATTAATCAGCCAACAAATTTGACTTCAATTTCCTGCGTAATGGTTCCCTTCTGTGTTAATACGGCAATTCCAACAGTTCTGCAATCCCTTAAATCAGGGATGATCATTTTTGTCTCAATTGAGACCGACCGTCCTCACCATAGCGCCCACTGTCCCCCACTAGCATCCACCGTTACCATAGAGGAAGGAAGTGCTTCGCCTGTTGCGAATAGTGTGCAGGCCTCGCGCATGAAATAGAGGTTGGTGGGAGAAGCAGGCGTTTGAGGGGCCCCTACCGTCCCATCCCTGTCTTAAATAGTCGTTGGAAATCATTTTCTTCGAACTTTTGCGTCAAGCATCTGTTGCAATTCAACGCGAATTTCTTATACAGTGTCAAATTGTCGCTCCAGGAACTCCAATTTCACTTTTGGAGACAAGAAAAAGTTAGAAGGAATAGTCATCCTGGAGTAGTTTGAACATCTCTGTGGCAGACCATTGCAATTTGACAAAAAATTTCACGTCCACCGTTTGCTTTTTCCAAGCCGAATGACATGTCGCACAGCCACGCGAACACAGCTCTATCAAATTGTTTATAAGTGGATTGCGGATTTTTATGACAAATTAAAATTGTCTACATTAATTGTATAATGCTGAACGTACGGAGACATTAATTTATTTTGTTAATAATCGTAACGAGCTGAAAATAGTACAAGAGTTCTTCAAATTCTGCATTTAATTTACTTATCTTTCTCCCAAATGCATGAAATCTGCAGACTAGTTGTACCACATATTGAGACATTCACAGCTCGATGACATTTCATAATCTGATACACAAATAAAACAAATAGAATGACGTATAATAGATGCCAAAATCTCGAGGGGGAAATGGTAAAGTTCCGGTTAAAAAAGTACTAAATTAATACGTACACCTACTAGTAACTCACAAGGAGAAGACGCAGTTATGGGGTCTCAGATTTTCTCGAAACTTTGCATATTGGTAGATTTCGTTCTCCTGTTTACGAAAATGTAGCATTATAGTCGTCGATATTCAAAAACTTTTGAGATACGTTAAGATTGATGAATTTAGTGTTTCTTTCATATTATGATCCTTTTCAATAAAACTTTTATATTCTGCTTCCTATAGATATTATGAGTGTATTTTTCACGTGCAAAATACAATTAATAAAAATAGATAAACTGAACAGAAAAAGAAGAAAAAAATGGAAAAAAAGGAAAAAGGGATTTGAGCACTGGCCTTCCCGGTAATGAATCTAGTGCGTTACCATCACGTCGTTTGGCACTTGACGAAAACTTCAACCAAAACTGCACTTAACGGCTTAACGGGTATAATGAAATTTAAATTGTAAATATCTCAAAAGTTATTGAGTATCGACGCCTATAATGCTATATTTTCATAAACGGGAGAACGAAATCTACCAGTATGCAAAGTTTCGACAAAATCTAAGACTCGATGACCGCGTCTTCTCCTTATCAGTATGATGGGACCAACTTCAACGAAGTTCGTGATCCAGTTAACTGTCAGACAGCGGACCTTCTTCATAATTGTAAAAAATTGATGTTGCTCAAGAATATTCACAGCTTCAAATATCAATTTTTTAAAACACATTACTAACTAATTTTACTGACATTCCTAATGTAACATTTTATTCATTCGATTCAATCGGTTAGAAATTGAGTAATTAAATTGTCGATTTTAATAATCTGGCTCAAATAGATCCGGGGTGCCACTGTCAGAGGGTTAAAGCGGAAGCTTTACGGATTCCAGAAGTAGCCAGAACTTGGCGCCAGTCTGCAAGAAGCAGACAACGACGGAAACCGTTCAACCCGAAAGTAAGGTAGACGTCGTTAGCAGTGAATTGCTCGTCAGCCAAGTATGCAACACGTGTCATTCAAGAGAGACCAGGGGTTTTGAAAGTGTCCTTGGCCGTGCAGAGACTCGTGCTAGTTGAAAATCAAGAGCTACGGTGAAACACGCGTCGATTCCACGCGGGGGATTGTATGCCGGGGCTGAAAGGCGACACGGCGCGGCGCCTTATGTTTATGTTCGAGTGCATCGAGCGTAATGCCGATGCAATTACTCGGAAATCGAGTGGCACGGAACGCGACGATCGTGCAACAGACCTGGGCTGACACGCACGCTGCAGCAGCATCACCGACTCCGCGCACACGTGTGCACGTGAAACGGTAATGCACATGCACCGCCGAGGTTCGTGTGCGCTCGAAGCCTGTTCTGCTTTGATAGCGACGCCTTCCATCATCGACGGCATCTGCAACTGGCTTTTCCTCTCTCTCTCTCTCTCCCGCTCCGAAACTAGTTGCCGACTTAACGTCGTTCCACATACCGTTTGCCTAAGTGCTAGCATATTAACGCGATCTGGCCAACGTCGGAATCGCATTTTCGAAGATGCACCGGCCACCTACGCTTCGCGCGCTTTGATGATCGATTGGCCCCTCTGACGCCTAACATCCGGGACCACCCGGTCCTCCGATGTGAGTTTGCCAATACTGCACTCGACGTGGAGAAAATGCCGCTTTAACACCAGCAACTAACTTATAGGCAGCACAGCTCGGTTTAGAATATGTTTGATGAAATCGCATAAGTATTATCAACATCTCCACATTCTTGACCACGAGGGACTACCGTATTTATTTTGGTGCATAATATTGACTCGAGAAGAATTAGTAGTTTTCTAGAATTTTGTTTGTACTCAGTTCGAAATGTTTTGAATATTTATTCGTGACATACAAAGCATTCTGGTATGTAGTTGTTTCTCTTACAAAATAATTCCACGAAAAGTCGATCGAACTGACATTTGTAAACTGTCGTGCAGGTTGGTTGTTACATTAATATTTCGTAAAACGAGTTGAGTCGAAGTTGACATTCAAATAACAGTTACGGCTTTCAAGTAAAATTTTCCTAAACGTAGCACGATGCACAGTGGAGCAAAATTTCGCAAACGTGTTATTCCCAAAGTATTCTATTACAGGATCATAAATTAAGCTTTTACAGCCTCGAGAAACACGTGCAATTGTAACTGACACTCGTGCATGTATCGTTCATCTATTTTGAGTCTTTTATTAACTTCTATGTAAATAAACGACTATCTACCACGTACTGTATCCGTGTTATAAAAACATACCGTCTATGTGTCATACACGAACACTTCAAGCATATTGATCATCGTAAAATGTCGTGGTTATTGACATAAGGTTTAAAGTGCTGTTCTCATTGATATTGGATAGGGTTGCAAGACGAAATGATCGGTAGCTCATTGATTACGTTGAGGAACAAATAATAGGACACTTCCAAACATTTAGAAATTTTAAAACTTTTGAAAATTCTTTTAATAATATGAAACATCTACTTTCAATGCTTCGTGACAAGACAGCAGATTTTATGCATTTATGATTAGAATGAATAGATCAAATACAAAACTAAAAATAAACTAAAGAAACTTAAGGCTATTGTTAAGACGTGCTTATTGTATGGCCGGCTTGAATTTCGGTTTCGGTGTACGCTACGGTTGATTTTGGACAGTGCTATTTTCAAAGCCTTTCTAGTGCCTGACGAACTTATTGTTTTATCACTTCGGCACGGCTGGAAAGTATCAGCTGACTCGTTCGGGAAAATCAGCCTCTACCATATGAGCCATTTATTTTGAAAGTGGCCTAAGTCCATTTGTCAATTATTTTCTGTTCACCGTAGTAACGTGTACAACTTGAAGTTATCTGTTATAAACAACATTTGCTGTTAAGTATATTCAGAGTATACACGATAATTTTGGACACATAAGTTTTTACAGTTAGTTCAATAATTAAAACCATTACTTTGAAAGTGGCCTAAGTCCAATCAATTATTGATAATGTCCGAAAGTGCGGATTTTCAAATGTCCGAAGGTAGTGATGAAGGTAATTTTAATCAATTAGTATTTAACAAGTCAACCTCAGTTTTTTGACAGTTGCTTTAGTTGAATAATCAGTACCTTTAATTAATGCAGTGAAATAAAATTCACGCAATACACACTCACAATTGAATATAAAACTTAAAATATTAAATTATAGAAATTATTATGCTCGTGGGGAAGAATAAAACAACAAGACCATTTAATTCAGATAGTGAACACGAATTCGTAACTAATGATTTCAACAAAAAAAGTTCGAAAATATTGTGTTGACACCACTTTATAAAAATATAAGACGAATTACAACAGTGAAATAGAAGGACATGATGGACTTACTACGATATATACTACCGGTGCACCATGACATTCCTCCCGCATACACAAAATGTAGATGAGCAGTAAATTGTTATGTAATTTACGTAGTTAGAAAATTTCCGAATTGAATAAATTGTGTTTGTGAACAGTTATAAAGAATTATAAAATAAATTGAGTAGTGTATTTTCAGTTTGAAGCATTTTAAATTATGTCGAATGGACTTGGGCTCTTTCAAATTTTATAACGAATCTGGTTGTGAAAACTTTGAAAGTGGCTTAACTTCATTTTTGGTATGAAAACACATATTACACGCTTGATAATTGTTATTATTTTAATAGGAATTGTAAGTTTAACTCTTTTAGATACACTTAAGCAGTATGACACATTGTATCCTATACGTATATTTTTAATTTTATTGAAACGTAAACTCTTAAATATCTCAATTTAAGTATAAATGGACTTAGGTCACTTTCAAAATAGACGGATCATATATTCTGTTTTATACCGTTCTTCACACCCATTTTATTAAAGTTGTACAGTTATCCGGAAACCCGATTATTCTCATTATTTATTTATTACCTCTCTTTGAGACATGTATCTCAGCGGCTCACTAATCGCAGTTTGAGCACTGAGACGACACAACAGATATTGTTATGTTATTATCAATTTTTTAAAATGACTAAAAAGGATCATTTTCATTTAACTTCGGTTCCTTACAATTGACTAAGACAGTTTTTATTTTCACAGAGATACGCAGTCTACTTATGAAATTATACATTTGCATTGTAGGAGCATGTTTACTGTGAAAGTTTAATGTTTACAGACCTAAAGTATTGTTTCTTTAACGGTAAAGAAGGAATGCAAAATTAATATCAAAATCACTTGGTGCAAACAGTAGATCGTTTGTAATTATTGAACTCAATTTCGTATCTTTATCACGTGTAAAATTCGATAACATAAGACAAAGGATTAATTAAACAAAGACACAAATCTAAGAGTAATTTTCTTGCTTTCTGTATTTTCTATTTAGGTTCCTTTCAAATAATGTTAGTACTGTACTTGGAATAGAACTGTTTGATAACTAGACTGCGGATCTTTATGCAAAATAAAAATTGTTTGCATTCATTGCAAGACTTACAAACCAAAGAAGAATTTATCTTTCTTTTTAGTGGTTTTATTAACTTGTCAAAAATGTGCTGATATTCTTAAATTCTTTAAGACTTCTTCCTTATTTCTCAATAACATAATTCTGAAAGTAGTTCGAGCTACAAATCATACCTAACCAGAGGTTGAAAACAGATATGATATTGATTCCGGTTCTTGAAACAGTTACGAGAGCCGAAAGAATGTTATAACTGTTATGAGAATATCGGTTATGGCTTATATCTGTTACGGTTCCGGTTCTTGAGAATCGATATTATAACGGTTCTATAACTGTTATTTTTATGTTCTGGATTTCGGTTTCGGGTTCTTCAGTCTGCAGAACCTATAATATGTCCCGTATCGGTCTCATATCGGATTTGCAGTTCTGCAATTGATATTTTTTAGTTTCTGTATCGGCTATACAGGGTGTCTCAAAATTCCTTCAACATCCGGAAATGGAAGGTCGCTGAGATAACTTGAAGCGATATTTTCCTTTGCAAAAATGGCGTACGCTGCTTTGTTTAAGAGTTATTAATAAAAAACACAGACCAATCAGAACGCAGCTACAGTGAATTGATTTTGGCTCGGCCAACGGGCACGCCACGCTACGCGGACCTGTCGCCGAGTCGGACTCCGATCGCTGTAACCGCGCTCTGATTGGTCCGTGTTTTTCGTCAATAACTTCTTAACAAAGCCGCGAACGCCATTTTTGCAAAGGAAAATGTTGCATCAAATGATCTCAGGAACGTCTTATTTCCAGATGTTGAAGGAATTTTGAGACACCCTGTATAGCCGATACAAAACCAAAAAATATCAGTTGCAGAACTGCAAAACCGCTATGAGACCGATACGGGACATATTATAGGTTCTGAAGTCTGAAGAACCGAAACCGAAATCGAAATCCAGAACCTAAAAATAACAGTTATAGAACCGTTATAATATCGGTTCTCAAGAACTGTAACCGTAACCGATATAACCAAGAACCGATATTCTCATAACTGTTACTCATCATTTCGGTTCTTCATAACTGTTTCAGTCAGAACCGATATATAACTGTTTCAAAAAGTTATTTTTAGAACCGTTTCAACCTTTGTGCCTAACTCTTATCCTGCCCTCATTTCTACAGCTTAATCTGTTCCTTGATGTGAAATAGATGCTGTGGTAATCAAATAATATGATAAAAACATTTCTTTATAGCAACAAACCCAAAACATTATTTTACTTGTTTCTTCAATATTTGTAAAAATTGTGTCAAACTGATACATATAATTCGTTAACAAAGTTCGTGCCGCAATAAATTTATAAATACGTTTATTTAAATGTTTATCATATTTGTCATATTTATGCAAAATAAAAATTGTTAACATTGATTACAAGAAACAGTAACCATATAGTCCTTTCTTTTCTTTTATAAGAATTTTAATAAGCAGCAGACAATATATTGACATTCTTAAATTCTTTTAATGTTTCTATTGCTTTAAATTGTACTACCTCATTATCGGCATTGACGCATAAAATTCGCCGTTTATTGCTTTATATTCATCTTTTCAAATTAGTCGTATCAGTTTACGGAAAACTGAGATTCCATTATTTGTACTATCATGTTTTCGGAATTTTGCCTTCATTGTGCGACGGTTAATGGTATCGCATGGAGAATACCGACTACGTACAAGTGCGTCTATTTTTAAGGGACGAAAGAGTACGCCGGATTATGCATTTAAGTACATAAACAACACAACGAAGGGAGAAGCCTCGATCTTTCACAACCCGATGCTCGTTAGGAGAACCTACGACTGCCAGAGATCACTGTTTGTGTTGTGGTCTGATCAGTAAAAAGTACAAACGAGCAACATGCAAATTATCCGTACCATGGCTGTAGAATTAAATTTTAACAATTTGAGCGTCTCGTCTACCAAAAATGGGGGACAGAATTATTTCATCTTTATAATTGAATTTTGGCGCCATTGTATTGAGTATTGCGAATTTGGTGAGGATTTGCAAAATGCAAGAGTACTTTCAGCATCACGTATCTTGACTTTCCAATTTTTCTATCGTTAAATAAATTACTTTTATATAATTTTTGTAGCTACTCAAAGTGTCAATGAAATTAACGACGATACATACTGTTTCTCAAATCTTATTGTCTTCGTTATTTCTCAAATTATTATTTTGTAATACTTTCTTTTTGTCTAACATTTTTAAAGAAAAATTAAGATACTCATTTGCATAGCCGTGTTTCTTCCGTCTTTTCAAAGTATTTTTTTGCTATTTTAATGCAATTTTCTTTTAATCAATTATAGTTTCAGTCGAATCAATACACAAGCGACAACATGGCGACAACGAGAAATCTAATAGAAAGTGCGGAGTTCTGTATCATAGAAGATGGATCGCAGTTCGAACATCTGATGTAATCTGATTTATTTTGTAAGAAATAATTTTTCATTAAAATTACGTTTGCACAAAATTGTCTGATACACGAGTCTGAGGTCATTTCAAGGTCATAGTATAATACACTGTCGAATTCGTCTCAACGTCAGCAACAATCCCATGACGCCCAAAACATGTGGTGCCATTTAAAAAAGTAAAGATGACCTTTACTTTACTTTTTTACGTAAAAAGCATTTTTCCAGATTTAAGAGTATGCGAACATGTAGCTCACCAAGTACTGATGAACTTTTGTTTAAAACATTTTTTAATTGCACTACCGGAAATGCCTAAAAAATGGTGACATAACTGAACGCGTACACCTTCTTTAATATGCACAAAACAAAAAAGTTCAATTATTTCTATTCGTTGAACTAATTTTCTGATAATCCTCATTGTTATATTGTATATCTATAGTATTAAGATTATTCTGAAATATTAAGATCATGACTTACTGCTTAATAACTTTATTATAATTTTTACTCGCAGGTGAGTCGTATACTTTTGCATAACAGGATAAAGAGGAACATTTGTGATTAGCATTTTCTTTAAATACCGTCAACTCTTTTATTGGTTTTCTTCAATTTATGGTACTATTTACAATACTACTTTCCATTTGCAATATACGAGCAAACAATTCCTACAGCGATCACGTTTACATTTCCATCGAATATTTTCTGTAAAATGTAATAGAACGAATATAAAACATAGAATATTTTCCTTATCGACTTGAAAAAGTTTGAAAAAACATAGCTTGTGCTGTCGTTTTAACAATAACTGTATTTTCAGCTTGCCTTCAAAAATGTTCCAACCCAACCCAAAACCCGAATTCCTCGATTAATACTTAAGATAAACTCAACAGAATTTCCATCGTCAACGGTTAGCTAAAAATAATTAGGTCCTTGCACATTAATTGAGAAATATTATAAATCAATATTCAGTCCTACACACTTGAATACCGTAGAGTTATCCCCATGCCTATTGAAATTATATCGGAATTTTAAAGATGTTAATCCTTTTACCTCAGAACCAATATATAGGCTTTTTTAATAGTATTCATACTTTCAATCGATGTTTTGACTGTTCGTATTTAAAACATTCGAAACAAATATAAAATGTGTTTCTATAATGAAAAATGCATTTACGGAACCACGATGTATGTATGTATGCGTTTTGCCGAGCTTTGTCTCAAATAATATTGTAAAAAACTGCATACGCTTTCTGTTTATATTAATTAAATGAAATACAGTGTGTTCTTTTGTATTTCATAAATATAAAGGTTCGTACAAAAAGAGATACGTCCACAGAGAAAGAATATTCTTTTCGTCGTTGATTATAACACGTTCGCTATCAGCGAATTCGTAATTATAAAATTCCATTACAATCTGCGTATTCTTTTATAAACTAAGAAAAAACATTTCATCAAAAGAAATTATGAGTTTTTGCAAATGCCATGCTATATTTTACCATTCTAAATAACAATACGCGGTAAAATTGAGTTTAGTTTCTTTACTTAAATTACAAAACCGTGATTATCAGTCATGTTGAACATAATTATTTTCTTTGTCTGTCATTTAAGTACACAACTGTTACAACAAAAAATTTAAAAAACGCGTGAAGATATCTTCATTTTGAAGGAAAACACGTTCAGTTTAACAAAAACATCTCCAAATAGCATATTTGTTAAGCTACTTCTGTTAGTCCGAAAACTCATAAGTAGAATACAGATTCATACGCAAAATGAAACATTTCTAAGTCGATCGTAACAAAAGAAATCAGGTGAAAATGTATTTCCGTTTTCCATGATTTTAACAAGTCGTACAAAAGTTGACGATACCCTTAAATTCTTCTAGAGCTCTATAATTCTGTTCCCTACACGCCCATTTTTGCTATAAGTGCACAAAACCGCAGTCTAAAGTCTAATCGTAAGGTACTACACAAGGTAGAAGAACGACTCACCGAACGATTTTGCAAGAGTAAAACTTGTTTGTTCGACTTACCCTCCTCCGCTGGCAACTCTGAAACAGAAAAATAAAGTGGTTCAGTACACATTCGTCGGAAAGGTGCAGTGAATAATTCTATTGTTTGCAACAACATTCTGAGAGGGTTAGGCTCTTGCGTGCAATCTGAACGCGGTACTGGCGGTATCGCCTTTAAGTTGACCTAGTTCGGATTGCTGAAGCATCATGGTGTATCGACATCGAAAACAACGATTTTTCTCGACGATAATAAACGTCCTTACAACGGTGACGGCTCATTGACGCGTGTCCCCCTGACAGCACGGAGAAAAAAGTGGGCCACGGCAGAAAACAGGGGGAAAATATGAAAAAGCTCGGCCGATGATTTCCCGCGCGAAGAAACGGCACTGAATAGCTGAAACTGATGCCTCCGATCGGGCACGTGCTGCATTTGACACAGTTCTGGGTCCACCGCACAGGCAGGCACTCCGGCGAACCTCGGGGTTTGAAAACCGTGGGGGATTTGACGTTTTTCATCATTCGCTCGTAATTCACTCCGGGCGATTTTCACGATACAAGAGAAGCCTCGCTACAGTCCAAACAATGTAGCCTTCAATGCGACGTTTTCAAGAGCGCATTGTTGTACAGGATGAGTGATTGGCGCAGATGATAGCTACCGCTTCGTCAGAGGATAGAGGACGAGATAGAAACGGGAAACGGATAGCATGGAAAACTTACTTTCGCGGGCGAAGTCATTTTATGTAAGTAGCCTGACCTGGCCAGTTATATACAATACTTTTCAATTATTATTGCACCATCTCTTCTAGTTAAGATTTCAAATGCTTTTGGACGTTTCTGTATTTTTGGCTGGTCCCAGTGTTAAAGCCTGCTTCCACATACATACGGTTTTTCTTAAATAACTGTAATCTGCACGCGTAGAAAAATTGTAAATCCTTATTTTTATTTGTTTCTGTGTACTTTTATTAGGTTTATTCTTAATGTTCTTAATACTTCCCTTGAATATATTATTTAAAATCATTCAAAGGTTTCAAATTGCTTGCTATTTTTGTATAGTACCCTGATAGAGTTCTTCTAACAATTTTTAATCATATTGAGATCGGGAGATCTTATTGACTGATGTAAAATTTGAATTTATTTGAGGAAATGTATTTTTTCACTACCTTTGCAATATAAACCATAGCGTTTTCGTATTGGAAAGTGTATTTTCCTTCAACAATACTTATTGTGATACTCATTTTTCCAGCAATAAATTTGATGTGTATTTGCCCATGTGGAAATAAAATACTACCGTTACTACTGTCACTAATTTCATCTTAACTAACTTTATGGATACTATGTTAAACGTCTTATCCCTCCGACAGCGGAACCAGTGATGCCAGAACGGTTGAATCGAGGGGAATACAGTTTACCACCTCTCTGACGACCAGAGTAATATGTGATACGTTGCACGGCACGTCACGTGACCATTCTGCGGTCTTACTGGGGGACAATGGCGTGTGCTAATGTAGTGGAATGGGATAGTGGAAGGGGAAAAGGAGGAGAGGAAAATCAACCCAGTTTTGGATGGATCTGGCATCACTGTGCGGAACCTGTGTCTATTTGATCCAGAATATCATAATCGACATTTAATTACTGGCGATTAACCAGTTAACTGTGTAGCTCGACTTTTTATGTGGCTACTAAAAATTTTTGAAAACTTTATTTATCACATATTGACCTCTCGTCAATTTCTTTGTTTCGTTTCTTTACTTCGTCTTTGACTCGAAAAATTCTAAAATATCGACAAATTAATAATGCGTTTTAATTTTATTCCATAACGAGTATACTCGGCAAAAACAGCTAACTGGTTAAACTAAATACACAGCTGTTATATTAGTATACAAGAAATACCTTCAAAACTATGCTTCCAAAAATTGATAAATAAGGCAGTGAATAGTTACAAACATCATCAATTATATAGTTGTAAGAGCGGTCCGCTTCCCGAGAGTTAAAAATAAACGTTCTGAATATTTTTACATATATTATTCTAAATAGCAAATACACTGTCATATAACAGAACGTTTAAAGAACAGGTGCTCACATAATAGAACGTTGCAATATCGAGTGCTCATATAATATGTATAACAGAGGTTCTACTGTATTATAAATTTAGCAGAAGGTCACAAGTTGACAGACCTAATAATATATTATTATTAAAATAGTGCAAAAATAAAGAAAATGCTTGTTTCTTGTGACTACGTTTATTGAAAAAATTAACGTTCTGAGCAGATTTGTCCGTTTCTGCGAATCACGTTCTTCACGTGATACAATACGCCAAAAATGTTTAATAAAATGTTTTGTATGGTTTCGTTTTAGCGAAAAGCTGGTTGTAATATTTAAAAGACATGTTTGCTGTAGAATAGGTATCGACCAACTTCCAATGTTTGTTTGCGACTTAATGTATCTCCTTATTATAAATGCTTATGCACGCGCATCCGGCGAATATTCAAATCGTATGCTATACTTTTAGTTACGGTGTTTACTAACACGTCTGGACCTTTCTTGTTTGCTAAAATGTCCAATTTCTACCATTTTTAAATTCGATTTACTTCTATATAGCTTGGCTCCGCAGAGAACTTTAATAATGCAAAATTATTGCCACGATTACCATCAGCTACGCATTTATACACATCCATCCTGTTCTATTTTGTGTAGTGCAGATACTGTGGAACATACAGTTTCCCAGGGGTAATAATAAATAATTAATATCCCAGAAGTAATACGTAATCATACCAATAATTGAGCAACAGTCAAGCATTGATTATAGAAAGAGAAATGTATTTCGTTTTTATAATGTACAAAAGTTTCTAATAAATAAATCAAAGAATCAAGCATTATAGCAAAGGTAAATCAAAGAGCATTACTTTTGTATAATATTAATCGTATTTCAAACTTTGTTAATTAATATGGTGAAATGGATAAAAACTTACATGTACAGTAGATCGATAATGTATTCGTACACAAAATTTCTGATTCTCGAGAAATTGTCAATATTTGAACTGCGATAATTTCGTTTGCAAAAATAGTACAATAATAAATTTGAACTTATACTAGGATAATCGTGCATGATATAGCTGCTATATTATAGCAGGTGAAAAACTAAGTGTACGTATATGGTCGAAAATACTACAAATTGAATGGTCTGGAAAATCATCTATTTTTTTCTGAATACATCTACATATTACGGATTTGGAGATTGAATCTTCTCCTTTACAACGACTGATTAAAATTTAATCTATGAAGTTTTGCAATTTCGGAGAAGAAAAATACGGAAAAAGTTTGGTCGTTTAAGGCGTTCATGGTGTACCTTGCATTATTGCAAAGATGACGGTAATCCTTCTATTTTTTCAGTAGGTATGCCATGCAAAAATATCTTAGACAAAATGAACGATGGTTGGAAAAAGTAGAGGCTTCAAGCTGGAAAATGGCTTCAGGTATATTATTGTACTATTTTTTTTTAACGAAATTACCATAGTTCAAATAACAATAATTCTTTTTGGATCTACGTACGGTATTCTGCTTCTTTAAAAGGTAAAATATTTTTGTTGTTAAATAAAAAGCGGTCAATTATATTCGTATTTTTCATCGGCGTCGTTGTTTCCTTGCATTATGGTTGATTAATTAGGGATTTAAGAAAGGCAAACTTTTCTGCTTTCGACAAGTTTTTGAAATCAAATGTTCTATACAGGGTGTTTCGTAAATGGTGGGCAAAACTTTAGGAATAGATTCCTAATGCTTAGAGAAGATAAAGCAGTTATATTAACATAGGTCCGGAAATGATTAGTTTCTGAGTTAATAAAGTTTTTGTGCCATAATTGTTTAATATGTCCACCTCCTGTTTCAATACAAGCCTCAGCTCGTCGTCTCACTCAGTTCCTAACACGTTACCAAATTCCTGGCAATACAGTATAAATTGTAAACAAGAATACAACTCGATAACGTAAACGTAGACCGGCTATTACTTCGAAAACATTGTTGATGCCATTAAACGGGCCTTTAAGACAATGTAACGAGAATTGTGGCACAAAAACTTTAATAACTCAGAAACTAATCTTTTCCGGACCTATGTTGATAACTTTCTTTTCTTCTCTAAACATTAGGAATCTATTCCTAAAGTTTTGCCCACCATTTACGAAACAGCCTGTATATGCACAAGTACAGTATTTTATCGATAACTGTCCACAACACGAATTCGTCCAGGGACAGTTATCGCCCAGGTATACTATCCTTTGACTTTTGCCGAACGTAGAAAAGGACATCGAAGCTCGAGAGGCCTCGGTCGTCAAGCAGTGTAACATAATACGGGTATGTAATATGTAATATCGGTGTTTTCACACCGACATAATATCGAGTATGTCGGCGTGAATACAACACCTAACCCAGTGACAAAACTTCTTTATTATTTATTATTATGTGATGGAACTTTCACCAACATTTTCGTGGCATTTTTCTAATGAAAATTATACCAAATAAGATATAATTCTGATGGTATTTACTTGAGTAATGGACGATGAAAGTTTCGGAAAATTATTGTAAATATGATCCGAATTATATCGTGTTTGGTATTATTTTAATCAGAAAAATGCCACAAATATATTGGTGAAAGTCTCATTAAAAAATAAGTGTTAATAAAAAAGTTTTTTTATTGGCATTACACTGTGATGACACGCGAGTCTTTGAACTATACCAGCGGCCGTAACTTTCCGCGTCTCTTTCTTTTCCATACTCTGTCTTTCTTTGCGTCCAAAACTTTCATCTTTAATTGCACAAGTAAATACCATCGCAATTATATGTTATTCGGTATCATTTTCATTAGAAAAATGCAACGAACATGTTGGTGAAAGTTCCATAAAAAAATAATAAATAATAAAGAAGTTTTGTCATTGGGTTAGTAGTGCTCTCACCGATAGACTCAACCCGTATTATGCTACACTTCTCGGCGACCGAGGCCTCTGGAGCTTCCTGGCCCCTCACGGGGTATACCCCGCGGAAGTGCAGATTGTTTTGGGGACAGATATCGCCCAGATATTTGGGACAGTTATCGATAAAATACTGTAGTAATATTCTGAAGTATCGAAAGAAGAAGATTTCCTCCCCTATTTTCGTTGCGAACAGTTTACCTCTATTTTAAAGCGACTTCCACGAGGAATCTGCCTGAGAAAGCGATAAAATCTCAATTCCTTCAAATCCAACGTAAATTGCGGCAGAAAATCAAGTTTGCTTTCCGTTTACTCTACGGAAACCGTTTCGCGTTATCCGTGTTATCTTTCCTCGAGACGTTTCTTCGTTTAATAACAATAACAACGCTGCAATAAATATCATCACATTCGTATTTATCTAATCAAACGAGCGTTTCACGGTGTTACGTTGTCAATAATATTTTACCTCTCATACATTTCAGATCGTATCACTGTGACGCAAACTGGTCTCTGTAAATCCGTGGCAAAGTTGGAAAACACTATAGTCTCTTCGCCGAGAGCCGATGGACGACGAGGAAAGTGCTCAAAATATTTTTAGACAAACATTGTTGTTTATTGGCTCGAGTTTTAAATTTGTTCAAATACTGGGAGAGCGTGGTTGCATGCAAATATACGAAATACACAGATCGTTTACATTCGAACCGCTAACATTTCACGTGTGTGTACTACCCACAGATTCGGATACTGAACGTGTATTTCTGAAATGTAGGTTACAGAAAGCTAACAAATGCAAGTGTCTGATAAAGAATTACGTAAGTTTTGGCAACTGCAATGAACATTTATTTGTGTTTCGAGAATACCACGCTCGTATTATTATTTATTTACGCGCGTCGTGTAATAATAGCTTGCACTACAATTAGCATTCACGCGGGACCTGTCCCGTACACGAGACCAACAGTGGAATTGTGCGGATTATGGACTATATCCAATAACAAGCCAATTTTCCTAACTCCGCAGGCTTGTAATATGTTACATCACGAGGCAGCTCATTATCGTATATTATTTTTCTTTAACGATTTTATTAATTTATAGCCAGAATAAAATTGCAATTAAATGTTACAAGAATTTTCCTTCGTCGTTTTGCGCAGTTTTTCCCACATAACGCAACAATAAATAAAACTGATAGAACAGGGTGTGGTTGGAAGTCGAACACTATTCTAATATATTGACAAATTATGGCAAATAATAACAAAAATAGAAGGCGGGGACGAAAAACAAGACAATAATTATTCATGTTCAAGAAGAACGACGGAGGCGCTTGTGCTCCGAAAAAGGGCGTTGATTGTAAATTCCATGACTTCCATCAAAAACTAAGAAAATTACACAGTCAATTCACACTTGACAGTCAAGTATTAGGCGGACAAATTAAATCGTAGCCCATCATTGCGAATTTACTAAACTGCCGATCTTTATGCGAAATAAAAATTGTCTCCATGAACTGCAAGCTACTGAAACCAAATCAAAATTTATTTTGTCCTTTACTTATTTTATAACGACGCTACTAATCTTTTTACTGTTTTATATTTTACCTATCCATTTTTGCCATATATGCAAAAAATCCGCAGCCTACTGATCACTTACGAACAACTACGATGCATTCCATTCTACAAAACATATAATAAATGCATCTTTGGTATTGCGATTGACACATTTGAATTAAAAATAAAATTAACCCTTAAGTGCAAAGTATCATAAATACTAGGACCTTCCTAAAATTCTGCATAAATTTTCTCAAATACCTTCAGGTATAGTATAATTTAAGATTGAATAATCCAAATGTTTTAAAGGAGTTAAATAAACTTGATATTTGCGATTATTATCGTACAATACTGTAGCGATAGTTGGTGTACAGAAATTTCGTTGGCGCCATGAGAGATCCTAGTATACCAGTTAAGGGTTATAATTTATAATTAATTAACTGCGAGAGCCACGAATTAATTTCTTCACCTTATACACACTTTTCTGTATCTTCTAGTCATTGAAGTTTCTGGATAGTACATTCAATGTGATATCTGTATTGTGCCCAGAGGCAGAGTAGGGCACAAATCAACTAATAATTAAAAATGACTGATTGTCTCATTGATTGTTAGTCATAGCAAAGCAGTCATTAATCAAAACTAAGTATGCAGTACTTTACATGTATGCAAAATTTCAAAATTCGTATTATGGAAATTGATACAGTGAACCACTATTGGATGAATTAGATTTCTTATCACGTGGTCCGTTTCCGTAATCTTCCGTAAAATAATAAATTTCATACTCAGTTTTGATTAATGACTACTTTATATATATATATATATATATATATATATATATATATATATATATATATCTTTGCTACTTATAAAAATATAAAAAAATTTCTTAGACAAAGATTGTGCTGTTTAATAAATTAAATATAATGCGAAAGAAAAAGAAATATTTTAAATGTCAATTTTTGAGATTTCAAGGTCACGAATTTTGTTTTTTAAACATTATTACATTTTGTTTTTATATTGTTATAGTGCGTAAAAAGACAAATTCAACGATATATAAACATATATACTAATAATATCCTGCAGTGGAGAAAAACGAGTTACAAAATTATAAAATTTTCAAAGTCGATGCGGCACGTTTTCCGGTTATTCGATCAATTTCAAATTTCGCACAAATTATTTTTTTATCCAGTGGCACAATTCTAGGTGGTGTCTCACAAAAAAATCTGCGAAATAATTTTCACCAAGTATAACTAAGGTCCACCCTAATGCACATGTTCACAATTCCTCTAAGAATTATTAAATATTAAGACCTGCTCGGTTAAGAAAGGTCATCGATTTGCGTGTCCGCGGGCAGCCCGTTTCCTACGGACGAAATGTTAATTGGATTACCATAACTTAATTACGTCCCCGGAGTGTGAAATTGAGGAAACGACTGGCATTGATGCAACGACAGATAGTGTCACCCTTTCAAGCGATAGCGTAGTTATCGAGACAACTCATACGCGTTATTATTTCCTAACGGAACGCATTGCTGCAAAACAATGAGGAGAACGGCGATATTTCGCCGTTCGTCACCCATGCAACAGTGCGCAGGTTCTGTCGGAGGCAATAGCAATTATCCGCGCAACGCAGGAATGAGGTCATTCGCGTGAATTTTTGCACGCCAATTACAGGTCGCGTAACGTGGAATCACGATAATCAAACGTTTCGGGACGCGCACGCAACCATCATCGTCAGCTATATTCGAACTAACGAAATCCTGGTGCACAAATAGAAAACCTCAGCGCTATGATGACCAATCAATTACTGTCCGCTACAGATGGACACGGACAGATTTTGCGACGACAGACAATATTAACATCTCCAACGACAAACCTGACCTATCATTCGATCATGCTTCTGCGGAACGACGCTCTGACTCATGGAGAAGATCATGCCTTTATTTTGCTAATGATTGAAACGTATATTTAAGGAGTTATGCGGTAGAGCATTGGCAAAATGAAGAACAAACTTGTTTCCATCACATTGAGTCAGGTAATTCATAATATTTTAATCTCAATCTTTTTCAATTATATTAAATTGTGATTCTTTTAAGATTTATGGAATTTTTTATTTTTTAATTTCTAGAATTTTCTCAATTTTAATTATTTTTGGATTCTTTAATTATTATATTTTTGTAGCATTTAATTGTATTCTATTATTTAGATAATGATTAAAATTCGGTATATTTTCACTAAACAGAGGAATAAATTTTATACTAAAAGATATTGATTTTTTTTTATTATTACCCTTATTAACTGTTTTAAAATATATTCTAATTATTCTGTTTCAGAATTTGATCAGGAATACTCAGTTAGTAATACCATTTTAATCATTTTAATTTTAAGATTTTCTTTTCCAGTAATTATAGTTATTAATACATCATCTTATTCTTTACTATTAAATTATTCTTCAGTATATAATATCCATTAATTTAAATTTTTTCCTCTGTTGAAGAAAAAAATAATAATTTATAATATTATAGATAGAATAATCACTAGTTTTCTCGATTACTTTACAAGAAACATAAAAATGTTTAGTTCATAGAGTACGCTCCGTGAAAAAATTAAATTTAGATTTTACTCGTTAATGGTATACGTGATTAATCTAGTGAACCAATAATTTCTATGATTGGACTGTAATTGTTTCTACAAATTTCAAATTGTATGTGCAGTTTCGTACCACACAAGTTCATAAAACAATCTTTGAGAGTATTCAATAAGTTATTAGTTTACTTTCAATTAAGTAACAGATCAACGACGAAATCGTGTCTGATGTTGGTAACTTGTTGCGAAATAACAGCGCGATAAGTGCAGTTATCATTGAACTGCGATCGTTTATGCAAACACAGTTTCCTGTGCTCTGGTTTACAGACATCGAATAATATTTTACTTTTAACTAAAAAGGAGAAGACGCGGTCATCGGGTTTTAGATTTTGTTGAAACTTTGCATACTGGTAGATTTCGTTCTCCCGTTTATGAAAATATAGCATTATAGGTGTCGATACTCGATAACTTTTTAGATATTTACAATTTAAATTTCATTATACCCGTTAAGCCGTTAAGTACAGTTTTGGTTCAGGTTTTCGTCAAGTGCCAAACGGCGTGATGGTATAGTACTAGATTCATTACCAGGAAGGCCAGTGTTCAAATCCTTTTTTCCTTTTTTTCCTTTTTTTCCATTTTTTTCTGTTCAGTTAATCTATTTTAATTAATTGTATTTTGGCCATGAAAAATACACTAATAATATCTATAGGAAGCAGAATATAAAAATTTTATTGAAAAGGATCATAATATGAAAGAAACACTAAATTCATCAATCTTAACGTATCTCAAAAGTTTTTGAATATCGACGCCTATAATGCTACATTTTCATAAACAGGAGAACGAAATCTACCAATATACAAAGTTTCGAGAAAATCTCAGACCCCATGACCGCGTTTTCTCCTTGTAAGTTATTTTTAAAATAACTGCAAATTGTTTCACCAGTTTCATTCCCTAATAAAATTTCAAAATAATAAATACACTTCAGATTTCATGTGTTTAAAGTAAATATAAACGATAATGTAGTACAAATTTTAGCAAATTCCCCTGGAATTCCGAACTCAATGAAATCCTTGACCGTCAAGCTTCTGTTTAATTACGTTGGTTTCCGAAACAGTGTATTCGAATAAGTATCTATAGTTATAAATGTCAAAAATGTAGTTCACAGTCTACTTATTGACTCTTTACGGTCCGGTTTAGTATGCGGCGTTCGATATACAAGGCACGTTCGTATTCCAAGAAATGCGTACCAAATTGAAACTCCTTTTCTTTTTTTTAATATTTCCTGCTTTCTCGATAAAGTGACTATTCATACGTCTTCTCGGTGGTCTGTGACGTAAAAGCGGGAATCATTATGAAACGGACCTGTCACGAAACGTCGCTAAATTAATAAGCCATTCGGCTCTGTGCGGTTCGGTGCCGCGCAAGAATGCATACCAAACGAAAACGGCAACTTTGCATTCGAGTCTCGTTGCAACGCTGCGTAATCCGTTTTCCAGCTTAAGGTCATCCGTGAAATTAATCTTTGGACGTGTGCGACTGTCATTCAGCGAGAACGTCACGTTGTACATGTGAACATGTGACGTTCAAGTAGAACGTGTTAACAAACCGCGGGTTCTAATCGCAAGATCCACTATTATGCAAATAATAATGCAGAACAGGATCTCGATAAGATCCAGTGGAACGATGATATTTTCCCGTGAGGATTGATCGTGTTTAACACTAAACCTACCAAGCACAAAACATACAAAAGTAAAACACCTTAAACAAGTGAGAAGATTGAATTTATTTAAACTTTGTATCGTTTCGATCATAATATGTTCTTAAATAATGAAGTCAATTCAGTCATTTCCTATGAAATCGCTTTTTTAATTTCAATAATTGCGAAATAAAAAACCGGTCAATTTGACCGTGGTAGGTTTAGTGTTAAATGTGTGCAGTACATCGAAATTTACTAACAACATAATACTTGTTCGCACGATAAATATTTGTTTTAATTAGCTCTGAAACACTGATAATGATTATGAGATATTTCCTAACAATATGGTACCTGTTCATGCAATAAGTGTTCGATTTAATTGACTCTGAAATACTGATTATGCCAGAAATATAAGTCGCAACGTACCGTTGTGATATTTTAGGCCAACTTCGGCATTTTTTACTAAAGTGTAAAAGTATTATAATTTTATGTATCTATATCAGGAATAGGCATTTTTGTCTCAATTGAGACAAAACCGTCCCCACCATAGTGACCACTGTCCCCCCATCCGCCGTCACCATGGAGGAAAGAAGTGCGAACAGTGCGCAGGCCTCGCGCATGAAACAGAAGTTGGTGGGAGAAGAAGGCGTTTGAGGGGCTCCACCCGTGCCCATGCCTGATTTATATCTTTGGTTACGTTTTAAGGAGTAAAATTACTGTAGGAAGTAAAAAGATTGGAAATGTAGATCAAAATTCTGAAAATTTAAATAAACTGTAGCAAAACATTGTTTACTCACCGTTGTAGTGAGTGTTATCAACTTGAGTGTAGATTTTAAAGTGATGTAATAGACAATTTGCAAAACATAGTTTCAAGAAATCCTGTATCCACAGTGGACCCAAAAAGTATTTAAACATTACATTTCCAATTCTCGAAAAATTGTCGATATTTACTTTGTAATCATTTCGTTAGGCCTGGACTTATTTTAAAGCTTGAAGCCTTTACTTTCGCAAAGCGTTGTTCATTTTTCTCTATCATAGTTTTACATGATATAGCAGGTGGGAAACTGAAGACACATCTTCCCTCAAAACTACTGCAAATTCAAACGTCTTCAAAATCATTCAAAACTTTGCCTCGTAAATAAAACAGCTACTGAAAATTAAAGCCTCCTCTTTTCAAGACCCCTTAAAAATTTATATACGGTTTCCTCCCGCTGTTTTATGCAACAAAAATGGGGAACAAGCTTGGTTGTGTAAAGCCCTCATGGCGTAATCAGTGTAATGTGTACTAAATACTATAAAGTTTGCGGCATACCCATCATTCAAAGCTCGACAAAAAACGACTAAAAAGATCACACGTCAATTTTTAAGGTATCATTGTAAAAAGGAAGCTTCAATCATTAAATCTGTGGTGGTTTCAGTCTCCAAAGAAAGTGATCAACGTTTTCAAAAACGTTTGAATGTATAGTATATTCGAGGAAAAAACGTGTCTTCAGTTTCTCGCCCGTTATATCATGAAAAAAATCTTACAATTAGAATAAATTGAACGATGGATTATGAAGCTAGAGGGTTCCAACGTTAAAATGAGTCCATATTCATTATCGTGTGATAATTTTTTTTACGAAATTATCACAAATGAAATATAGGCAATTTATTGAGAACCGGGTATTTAGTGTTCAAATACTGTTTAGATCCACTGTATATCTCTTTGAAGCTACTGTAACTTCATCAGTTTTGAGAATTCGGACACATTATTTAAAAAATTTTTAAAACGCTATTTCTTTAAGAAATTGTGAAAAAATCAGGTTTTTGTGAATCTGTAGACTAGAAGCATACATTCCCAATTCTATGAACATACGTTTATTTAATTTGCTTTTGCATGCTTTTTCTGATACCTTTTAACCATTCCACTACCTGAGCACACTCCAACGTTCCCCACTAAGACCGTAGACTGGTCACGTGATGTGCAGCGCAACGTATCACATATTACTCTGGTCATCAGAGAAGTGGTAAACTGTATTCCCTTCGATTCATCCATTATGGCATCACTGTTTACAACTATACAGGTGATGATGTTTATGACTATTCACCGCTTTGTTTATCAATTTTTGGAAACATATTTTAGAACATATTTTTTGTAGACACGTTAGTTAGTCTTCCCCTTTTTCTAATGTAACTTATCTAATGATTCTGATATATTGAGTCAAACAGACCCAGGTTTCGCTGTTGGAGGGTTAACACGATAGCTATACATGAATTCTTTCAGTTCAACATAGAGGCTAATTGCGTATCGCGATGCACGATATCGCAAGTACTGCAAACACGGTATTTGAATAATGTTTAATAACAGGCACGATAAGCAGGAACAGTTACGGAAGACAATATTTATACTGATTGCGAGAGATAATAAATGAAAGCGGTATATTTCTGAGTACACAGGAAGATTTCAGTGGCAGCTACGAAACGGAATTTCCAAAAGAAATATCAAGTTGCACCCTCACATAACTATTCAAAATATCATATAAATCTTCTAGCTTTAATTAGCCATAATATAGAATATCCATTATAATTTTATTATATTTATATTTATTAATCCTTTTATTTGGGTCGATATAAACATCTAATAATTGCAAATTGCTGCTGAAGGATGGAATTAAAAATGAATGCCTATTACTAGACTTTTTCTGCAAAATTAATCTATTCGATATGAATTTCGTCATCTATAATTTCGTCAAACATTTTAACTCTTAGCACTCGAGCGGCGACTTTGAGGCGCCACTAAACATTGCTATACGATTATTCAAAATATTGTTTATATTATTAAATACATATTCAATAAATTAGGTACTAAACATTTAAGTGTTGTATGGGTATCAGTTTTATATCTACAAAATGACAAAAATGAATATACAAAATAATGGTTTGTGGAAAAAGAAATCCATTATTTTTTCGCTAGATGACTGTAGTGATATATATCTCGTAAAGTATTGTACAAACAAATTCAAACTTGTGCTCATTGGAAAAGTTACATTCCGTACTAATATAAATTCTTTTACAGTTTTTTGATTGGGCGATTCAGTGAGTTATGGGGTGTACAAGATGAAAGTTAACAAAGTGAAAATTCGGTATATTTTACAATTTTGCTTTGATAAAGGCGAAAATAAAAGCCAGGCGGCTGAAATTGTGAATGGTGTTTATGGTCCCCTTATTGCCACAGCCCATTACGCGCAATTTTGGTTTCGTCGATTCCGTTCCGGTATTTTCGATATTAAAGATGCACCTCGCACAGGTAAGCCTGTTGTCGAAAATGTCGATAAAATCATGGAAATGATCGAAGTAGACCAGCATGTTAGCAGTCGTAGCATCGCCCAGGAGCTAAAGAAAGACCACAAAACAGTTTTAAACCATCTGCATAAAGCAGCGATTGACCAGAAGCGACCAGAATTGGTCAACAGGAGAGGTGTTGTGTTCCATCAGGACAATGCCAGGCCACGTCTACATAGTGACTCGCCAAAAACTCCAAGAGGTTGGTTGAGCAGTTTTGATGCATCCACCTTGTAGTCCGGGCCTGGCACCAAGCGATTACCATCTTTCTTTATCATTGCAAAACTTCCTTAGTGATAAGAAATTGGCATTAAGAGAAGATTGTGAAAATCGCTTAGTCAAGTTTTTCGCCAATAGGGACCAGGGCTTCTATGAGAGAGGCATTATGAAGTTACCTTTAAAATGGCAACAAATTATAAAACAAAACGGTGCATATTTGACCCAAATTGGACAATCCGAAAAATAGTGGATTTCTTTTTCCCCCACCTAATACTCTAGGTTAGAAAGAAATGTTTCGTTTTGGAGTTAAAATAACTCCGAGTGTAAAGGGTTAATAGGTTCAAAATAATATCATCGTATTTTTAGATATTTCTGATGTTTCCATTGTTTTATATTGCACTCGCAGATTGTTGTCATAACTGCACAGAATCGACGGACTCTTTATAGCTCTGGGTCAAAATGGACCCGAGGGTAAAGGTATGGAGATACCACCTTAGAATAGTATATTATGAGGAATGCTTCCTATTTGTTCAACTTCCTGTGTGCTGGTGATAAAAAATACGGGCAGTCGGAACGCTGTGCGCGTCAATAAACCGCTTTAACTTTGAAGAGCGGCCTTAAAATGAATTAACCCCATTTGCTGCGATAACTCTTAATGCAATTTCACTAGCGCATGATTCGTCCGACACGGCTGATTTTTATGATCGCGTATGTTAACCCTTTGTAGACGGGAAATTTTATTTTATATGTCAAGCGTATATTTCGCGATGAAGATCGAACTGCCAATACCTGGTCGTATTATTTAATTGAAACAGGAACAAAGGAATTATTGTTAAGCAACAGTAATTTCTACTTTGAAAACGACATCGCGGAACTCGGAACTGATACACAATGAACTTTTTACTATGAATAATTTGAAACGCTTATTTGTTTAGCCTTCGAGAATAGAGTGTTGTTTTCGAAATAAACTTTGCGTAAGTGCACATAATTTACCGGACTCATTCCTGACAATTTTTTTTTAACGAAGACGTAATTAACACCAGAATTACCCGACAGATCAAAATGATTTGTTCCACATTTTTTGTGTAACAATTATTCAAATTATAAATTATTATAAATGTTTTCAAAAGAAATTTTATAATGGACTTCTTTATTAAAGCACACATTAGAATAAAACTTGCATGAAGTCTGAATAAATGCAGTCTTGTTATTATTATAAAGCAATATTCATCAGTCGCATTTGGTTCTCGGTAGTTCTAGTCTTACTATATTAGTTCTTTTGTATTTTGTATTTGATAGTGTATTAAAGCAGAGGAATAAATGAAGTTCAGTTTGTGTCAAATTCTAAGTAGTCAAAAAGGTTCTCCTTCTACCTCCACCTGAAAGTGCCACCTAACACAGTCATGTAATCAATTAAGAATTAATCTGTGTAATTATTATGTGCCAGTACACTTTATTTAAACATATGTACAGATATCTAGAGACAATTGTGAGAAAATATTTTTAGAACATTGTCTATAGCACATGAGAAAATTTTATTGGAATTTAACCGAGGTAAAGTATCATAAATTCCTTCTATTTTTTTAAACTATAATTTAACTTCACGAAAAACTTTCGATAATGGTAATTATGTTCCGTAATGTAGTCGTTAAACCAAGAATTAGTACAAAAACAAGGTTACGTTTCAGAAGATATTAATCAGTTCTTCACTTTAATAAAATATTCAATATATACAAAATAGTTTTATAAATGCTCTGAAATGATTTCAAATACATAGTTTTTTCATTACGTTGATTTAGCGTTCACAACATTTTGAGAAAATATATAATGCTTTAGATTTCATATTTCTTCTCCTCTCTATTCAATTATTTACGTTGAACACTAATTACTTAAAAGATTATTTAATTAAATGGGCAATACTTTCCAAGCAATATTGTGTTTATAACTACTTTGTCCAAATAATTATACTGTACACCATAATACAAAAATTGTATGTTCAAGATGTAAATAATATCTTAACCCTAACTGGAATAGAATCTTAGAAGCTGCATAACTTTCTTAAATCGGTAATGTTACATCTATTACAAATGAGACTTTTGGTAGTGCTATTTTATTTGAACTCATGCGCTAAATAATTTTAAATTCTTCCGAAGAAAATGTTAAAAGAATGTATCAAGAAGAGCTTAAAGAGGAAATATATTTATGTTCTACAAAATTACAAGTTGAAAGGAATGTCGGCAAATTGGTAATGATTAAATTGAGGATCTTTCTGCGCAATAGAAATTGTCTGCATTAATTGCAAAACATAGGTACCAAATAGGAAATCATTTCTCGCTTCACTAGTTTTATTAAAAAATGTGTTGATTTCCTTCAATTCTTATAATCTGTCTATGTACGTAATATGTTCTTCTTAAATTTTATTTAATCTATATTTAATCTGTTTACCAAACACCTCTTCAAGTTTAGTCATATCATATTATATTACATTATATTCTATTATATTATGTAATATTATATTGTATTATATTATGTAATATTATATTGTATTATATTGTATTATATTGTATTATATTATATTTATTATATTGTATTATATTGTGTGCATTATATTATATGTATTACATTGTATTATATTGTATTAAATTCTATTATATTATGATATATTATGTTATATGTATAGTGTATAGGGTTACGTACTATGTTATACTGTATTGTGGCATATCAAACCGTATAAGAGCGAAGGGGGGAGTCTTCGCCAAAGTCGAAAGACAAGGCGATAATAGATAAAAATAAATAAAACATATTTAATCTGTTTGAAATTACACCGACTCATTTTTGTCATAAGCAGATAGAGTCCGCATTCTAGTAATGATGTATGAAATATCGCGTATTAATTACTTTAATGTATTAATAACACATTCCCCACTAAAGCGATCATCACTATTGCGGCTCAAGCATGAGTATTCCGCCATGCGCGTGACTACCTACGTCAGGCATGGACAGAAGTTGCTCGATCTGAGGCGATTTTCAAGCGTTACCTCCACTCCATCTGCCTGCGCGTTTCGCTTCCCGTGATGGTCCTAGTTCATACGATAAGGGCCTGAGGTGGCTCGAGAACTAGGACCATCACGGGGAGCGAGACACGCGGACGGCTGTGGATGAGTGGGGGTAGCGATTGAAAATCGCCTCTGATCGAGCAACTTTTGTCTATGCCTACCTACGTGGCATCATGGAAAAAGTTCATGGAAATGTACTATTCTCGCCAACCGTTTATTAATAATGAATCAGGCGACGAGTTATTCTGACGTGGTTGCTTACGCTCGAAGTCGTCAACGTCAGGTATATCTCGACCGACTGGGAGGAAGAAAATGCAAAACAAAGAGTGGATATAGCTGAGAAGTAATTACAATTCCTGACGCAACACCTCGCCGGCACAAAATTCTCTGATCTCTCCAAGAGGTATAGAGCATGATCGGTAATTGGAGATATATAAAAATCTACATAAAAAAATGTCTAACTTTTTTCATATGTGGATTTGTTTCCGAGAAAATCGACGTCCAAAATCTGCCATGTTCGGAAATTAATTAATAAGATTTCCAACAATTGTGCTGTACCAGACAGAAGCTTAAAAATCATTCTTTATACAGGGTGTTTCCTACTTTTCCGGCAAGATTGTAGGAGCATGATCTACAATTGAAAATACGAAAAAAATGTTATATGAAGTTTGTTTATAAACGCTTTATTACAATATTATAGGCAAATATTGAATGTAGCCTGAATAGGTGCGGAACACCAGATTTAAAGCTGAATAATACGGAATGTCGATTGTGTTTACTTTGCGTGTATTTACGAGATATTTCTTGTTTTCTGGCTATTCATTGTAACCACAGTAGTTGTCTTTCAGTTACATTCGATATGTGCCTATAGTGTTGTAATAAAGCGTTTATAAACAAACTTCACAAACATTTTGTTCGTATTTTCAATTGTAGATCATGCTCCTACAATCTTGCCGGAAAAGTAGGAAACACCCTGTATAATAATCTAAAATGATTACACTATATTACTGGGAATGAGTTGTTGGTTCACAATTCAAATTACAATTGCTCTTGAAAGATTTATTAGAAAATCCTTAACTGTGAAGGGACATAGACATTTAAAAATTACGAAATAATCGCCGGTCGATAATGTTTTAAGTAGAACTGGCAGGCCATGAACGGCGTCAGACAAATCCTATTCAATAGCATGCGTGTTCGCCGAATTTTCAACATCGATTTTCCCGAAAATCGCAGGCTCGTCTGAAAAAAAATTTGTTCAACATTTACGACCAATTCTTTTTATATCTTCCCCGGTATCCTGTACCCTAAAAGCTTAAAAGTCATTTCGATCGAAGCAACTGCTCGCCCAACGATATCTTATTCTGACTAAATGCCAATGAAATTAACACAGTTACAGAAAGCTCGGTGACCGTTCAGAATGTTAACACATTAAAATAAATTTTTCAACGGCAATGTCAATTAATAATTACCACAAACAGTACCACAAAATGAATTTATGTAGATTGCTCGCAATTGTTATAGTAATATATGTTTGGATGGAGAAATTTTTCAACTGTAATGTCAATTATCAATTACCACAAACAGTACCACAATAGTACTCGCAATTGTTTCATAATATGTGTTTGGATAGAAAAATTTAATTTGATGGAAGCATTTCTAAAATTGCAATAATTATAAGATAAAAAATGTAAAACTGATTGCTCGATCGTTCATTGCATGGTTAGTGTTAAGTGTAAATAAATCACCCTGAGTGACAAACTTAAATAATTTCTTGTGGGGTTGTCGAGTAAAAGTATACATTAAAGCTTCTTTTTAATGGAGCACAGCCATTTGAAAATGTTAAATGTCAAACATCATGAACTAATATAAATTTGAATAAACGAGATGGAACTAACGAATGACTGTAAACCAATGTTTATTACAGTCGAGTCAGATAATTTCGAAGTGTACAGTAACTTTTCCTGATTAACAATCAAATAATACGAAACACTCAGCTACGTAGATTAAGACTTCAGATAATTTAAGATGTTGTGTCGGTAAATTTGGGAATTGTTCTACGAGGTGTTAAGGAAGCACGAAAAGTCTCGGGGGCCGTTGTACATATTGTACAATCAAACCAGCTCGCGAAAAATGCCAAAGCAAAATAAACCGTAGGGACGGGTTCTGAAAATAACATTTTCAAACTATTTTATCCCGTTTCTGAGTTTTAAATGAAGGAGTTATGAAGAACCGGAATGATGTTATATGTAACTGTTATGAGAATATCGGTTACGGCTACGGTTACGGTTCTTGAGAACCGATATTGTATAACTTTTATTTTCCAGTTCTGCCATTCTGTCCGGCCAAAGAACATAGAATATACATTGTATGCAAGCAATTAAATAATCGACAGTGCAACCCTGAAATAACACGATGCGATCTCCCTTTTTTCTGACAAAACACAAAATTGTTCGACAGTATTGGCAACTTATCAATATCTCTACAATTCCACCGATTTAGATGATTTTTTTAATATGTTGTACAATTCAACATTTTGAACAAATGATAATAATAATATTTATGATTTGAATTATTATTTTTGTTCTTCATTATTTAAACCATTTGTATAATGTTTACAAATTTATTTATATATTCATTACTTAGATGCGTGTTTATTATTTAAATTTTGTGTGATGCATATTTATATAATGTACAGTGCTAAATAAATAAATTCCCATAATGATTCAATAAGCAAATATAAAAATTGATTTATTTAAAAAATAGTTTCAATTATAAATAATTATTTCAGTAACAAATACATAAATAAATGTGTACACATTATAAAAATGTACATTATATATATGCGCATCATAAAAATTTATTTATTTCAAATGCTGTTTAAATAATTAATAGTAATAAATAATAATTTAAATAATGAATATATATTAAGAAGTCATCGAAATCAGTGTGTAGAGATATTGATAATTTTTCGAGCTTGTCGAACAATTTTTTGATTTGTCAGAAAAAACAAAAGATTTCAACGTGCTATTTTAATTTAAGGTGTCGCACTGTCGATTATTTAGTTGGTTGCATACATTATGTATTCTATGTTCTTTATCTGCATGCAATGAGAGACCCGAAAAACAACAATTATACATAGAACTGAAAAATAACAGTTATACATAGAACCATTATAATATCGGTTCTTAAGAACCGTAACCGTAACCGATATAAGCGAGAACCAATATTCTCATAACAGTTATAACATTTCTTCGGTTCTCGTAACTGTTTCAAGAACCGGAATTACTATATAACTGTTTTCAACCCCTGGTTATAACATTATTTCGGTTCTGTATAACTCTTTCGAGAACCGAAGCCAAATATTTCATGTAACTGTTTTCAATTCCTGATATGAACTTTCCGTTAATAATGACCGCGACCATCGGTCCTTGATGGAGACAGTTTGCTAACTAATTGCGGTGGGACTGATGTAATTGTAGCGCATCTCTGCAACATTAATTACACTCGATAGTGAGGAACGTGCTAGTTAGAATACGGTAAGAACTCGTGCGACCGTTTGATTTCTCCATTTCTCGTTACGTGAAACGTATATCATTCTTCATGGTTGTTTCAATACCTCAGACGTCCCGAAAAGATTACGAATCATTTAAAAAATATCAGGTTCACTTTTTAAAAAATTATTGTACTGCTCAGACCTATTTAGTATTAAAATGCTAGAAATAATTATTTCATTGTGACTTTTTAATGAATTAATTGTGTTAACTAACAGTTATATAAATGGACTATTCTGTGACGAAGTTTCATTCATGAAAACGGTGACTTACTATGTAGACTGTGGATTTTATGCATTTAAGGTAAAACAGTAATAGTAAAATGCATAACTATGAATAAATTAGAAAAATTTAAAAGCATTATAACACTGGTCCGCTTTTTACAATTATTAAGAGAACAAGTAAGTACATTTTTATTTGAATTCTGTTTCTTTAAATTCATTTAGAAAATTCTGATTTTGCATAAAAATCCGCAGTCTAGTAATTACATTAATACATTCTAAAGTTTTATCAATGATGTATGGTCAGTTATTTGAAAATTAGCTGATACTTGCAAAAGTGAATATTCATACACCGGGTTGAACGAAAGGGACACTGTTACTTGGAATAAGACATTAAAATTTACATCAGACAGGTCACTTATATGTTCATAATAATACGTAACAATAATACTGAAGATATTTAAATTCTCTAAATGTATTTAAGTTTTGTATTTGATCTACTCATTTTTGTTGTAAGTGCATAATTTGTGCCTATATGAATTTTAATTATTTAAAACGCTTCTTATCCCTTTCATAAATTGACTAGGGCACAGTAACATTAATATTATTTTTAAGTTTTTATTTCTCCTTATTTTGAATCCTTGTATTCACCGACTTCTTCCTCAGTCATATAAATGTAACTTGTTGCCAAATGTTTTATATAAATAATTTTAGTTTCCAAATAATATAAAGAAAGATAACCCTTTGATTGAAAAATCAAACGAGAAGCATAGATTGCCAGTCTTAAATTTTTGTCCTATCCATAATAACACCGCTGGAATTACAACGCAATACGAGGGGACTCATGCTCCCTTTCCCTAAAGTATGGGGTCAGCACAAGATTCTCGGGATGATGGACAAGAGAACTATAGTCACCCTCTCGCCATAGGTAAGTGAATAGTGAGGAAGCCTTTCTGGTCTCATCCAAGGAGTTTTAATAGAACCGTGAGGGACGAAAGGGTCTGTGAGGTATTCCCATAGAATTCTTAGAATCTGCAGATGATCAATACGCCTGCATGCAGAAATGACCGCCTCTGAGGATTTGAGCAGGTAAAAATCCTGTGCTACCCTTGACCTTCGTCCAGGGGAGCAGTCAATGGTGTTCTTTGCAGACTTCTCCTCAAAGAGAAAGGGATAATTGCAACGTCATCTGCAATACGCGACCTTTTCTACCTCTTCTCTACGTCTCCTGAGTGCAGAGCACAGTAATGTCTCGATATACATATACGAAAAAGATGTGCACAACATTTGTGAACAATTTATTAGATTATCGGTGAGACAATACTAATCCAATGACAAAACTAGTTTGCTTTTAATTATTTCAGTATCGCAGTTTTATCGATATATTTGTGACATTTTTCTATTTAAAATGGGACCAAACATGACATTGTTCTGAACATGATAGGGTGACCTATCCAGTGAATGAACGTAATTCGCATTATACGAAAAAATAATATTTATGATGGCCTCTTCACGTCGAAATTGATGCAGTAATTATATTGTAAATTCACAGATGTCTCGCTAAAGAGATATGGTTTTTTTATAACCTATTCACCACTCCATTAATTCATTTAGCAGTGGTTCGAACCACATCCCATATATTTAAGGTAAGTGTTATTGTCGTCTGACAAAACCTATCGTCTGATCGTAATCAAGTAGCAATTTGTACTTTCAGGTTACAAGTTTGTTTGGATAATTATCATTCACTGGGGCACCTCTGTTCATTCCTTTAGAAATTGATGTTCATCCATTAGTCATTTGGCCCATGTTTCATTTAATACGATGCCAGATATTGAATACAAGCTACAACCATCAAATATTGTTAGAATTGTGTTCTGGAACGTAAGAACTTAACAATGACACAACATTCTTGTAGAAGCAGCACTCGGGAAATGAATGACATGCAACCGAAGTGTTCATTCATTGTACAGGACACCCTAGCTTGTTTAATTCACGATTCAGTAGAACCTCCATTATCCGAACAGCATCTGAATTCTTCACATATACGTCACGATTTACTCTACAGTATCAATAAATGTTCAATCTAAGCAGTGTTGGGATATGGTGCAAGATTTCACGCGCATGCGCGGCCAAAACAGTAATGTATCTATATCATGATGACAGAGGTAGTGGAGCCCTGAGACAGTTATATTGGCGGGAGGGTATCGAAACAATCTGTTCCGGAGAAAAAGACTTCAGGACGTGTCCTACGAGTTACAAAATATACACAAATACACATGTTATACATTCATATTTCAGAATCAAATCATAACAATTTTTTAAAATTCTGATGGGTGCTCAAGGTACCCCATTTTATCGAGAATCTTACTTTATTGAGGCTGAAATGGCCGCGCATGCGCGTGAAATCTTGCACAATATCCCAACACTGAATCTAACACTGTAACTGTTAACTGTCCCATTATCCGAACACTCACGTTTCACTGATCAGTGCGGATAACTGACAAGGAGAAGAAGGTCTTAGATTTTGTCGAAACTTTGCATACTGGTAGATTTCGCTCTTCTGTTTATAAAAATATAGCATTATAGCATTATAAATTTCATTATACCCATTAAGCCGTTAAGTACAGTTTTGGTTGAAGTTTTTGTCAAGTGCCAAACGGCGTGGTGGTAACGTATTGTCCGTGCAACGAAAGTTGGCACAAAATCTCGTCAGTGGGGCGCAGGGGGAACGGCGAGTCCCCACTCTTGACGCAAGGCTGCGGATCCCAAAACTGATCAGTGGATCCCACTCTTACACTTACATTTTGGCGGGAACGGTCGACATAGGCGCTCAGCGTCACCACCATCTTACGTCATGGTCACCACATCTCTCTGTTACAGTCACACTCAATACGCTGGTTTGCTGTCTTCGTCAAGCGATTCGGCCAATCGCGAAAGACGTGTAGCGCGTAGTGGGAGCATGACGTGTACCCACAAGTTTCTCTGTGCCAACTCTCGTTGCGCGGGTAATACTAGACAGTGTTGGGATATGGTCCAACTTTTCTCGCGCATGCGCGGCGATTTTGACTTCAGTAAAGTAAGATTCTCGATAAAATGGGGTACCTTGAGCACCCAGCAAAATTTTAAAAAATTGGTATGATTTGATTCTGAAAAATGAATGTATAACATGTGTATATTTTGTAACTCGTAGGACACGTCCTGAAGTCTTTTTGTCCGGAATAGATTGTTTCGATACTTTCCCGCCAATATAACTGTCTTAGGGCTCCACTACCTCGTCATCATGATATAGATACGTTACTGTTTTGGCCGCGCATGCGCGAGAAATGTTGGACCATATCCCAACACTGATACTAGATTCATTATCGGGAAGGCCAGTGTTCAAATCCCTTTTTCCTTTTTTTACGTTTTTTTTCTTTTTTTTCTGTTCATTTTATCTATTTTAATTAATTGTATTTTGCACATGAAAAATGCACTCATAATATCTATAGGAAACAAAATATAAAAATGTTATTTAAAAGGAACATAATATGAAAGAAACACTAACTTCATTAATCTTAACGTATCTCAAAAGTTGTTGAGTATCGACGCCTATAATGCTACATTTTCATAAACAGGAGAACGAAATGTTTTCTTGAAGAATGAAATGTGTCTTCTGCTTGTGAGGTTGTAAAGTATCGTGGCTTAATCCCTTGTAGGTATATACTAATAATGTCGAGGCAGAGTCATGATGAAGATTTCGAACAGGTTCTACTAAATATGTATGTTATTCATTTCATTAAAATGAAATCCCGTTTTGTTGTTGTCGATATACTAGTCATCGAAGAATACATCGACGTACAATAAATATAAACTTCTTTCTTTTTTTAAAAAATTCTGATGACAAAAAAGTTCTGATCACTGCAACCGTAAAATAACTTGTAGTGCAACGGATTAAACATGTAAACCAGAAAAGAAATTTTTCATTAACCAGAAAAGTGTCACGAATATGATGGCAAAAGTTTTACAAAATTAAAAACAAAGTAGTTATGTCATTGAATTAGTGACTACCGATACGTTGTTGTCGGTGTTTCTTTTTCTACTTTTGCTGCTAGCAGCAAGTGATGAACGGAATAATGTCTGTACACTGAAATTTTTACATGTATCGACTACAACACAACGAAACATTGAATTCCTCTCAATCGGTATTATCCAAAGAATCGTCGATCCGCTAAGAAAAAATCCTCAGAATGCGAAAGTCTCTTACGTTGATAGAACAAGAATACACGAAACACGTAAGTACTTCAGGGTCGAAAAAAAAATCATTTCATAACACGCGAGGCCAGTATATCTCGAATCAAAGCAAACACTCTGTCTCACGTCAAATTTCGCGGCACTCGATATTCCTCTCGAATACTGTGCTTAACGTTCTCCGGAAAAGAATCTTCTTTCCCTATCTTGTTTGCCTAATATTTCCGTGCATCTTAACGTTGACGGCAAGCCTTCAACGAGTATGAAAAGTCGTCAGCGATGAAAGAGAACGTGAGCGGCAAGCGCCGTTTACGAACAGATGAATGTATCAACGTCCGAGAAATATGTATTTCTGGAACAGGATGAACGGACTGCGAAGTGTGATGATTCTATAAAGTTTGCAGAACAGCCCTAAACAAGTGTCTCACACAATTGAGTATCATTAGTTAAGTGAGTAATATATTGATTGGTGAAATCAATTTTACGATAAGACTACCGAACCAATCAAAACGGCTCGTTCCTAATTTTTTCTTTCACAATTACGGAATTTATAATTATTCACATTGTGTCTCGAAATATAGATGTGTTCAATATTGCATGATATAATTATAACGATAATGATATAATAATAATTATTCGGTTTTTGAACGCATTAGGAGTGAAACCTAATGAAATTCATCACCAATTGAAAGAAGTGTATGGCGAGTCGTGCATGGATGTCAAAAATGTCCGCAAGTGGTGCAAAAAGAACATTTGGCCAGAACGCGCTCCATCAACGAGGACGAGGTGCAAGATGAGGTTCAACGCTTCCTCAACGACATGGCGGCGAGCTGGTATGACATGGGCATACAAAAACTGCTGCAGCGCCTACAAAAATGCATCGACAGTGATGGCGATTATGTTGAAAAATAGATAAATGTTCAAGCTTTAAAATTATGTAAACATTATTGAAAATAAACATTTCTTTGTATCTCTATAAAAATAAGAGACCTTACTTTTGGGATTGCCCTCGTATTAACTACGATGCACTTTATCAAAATATCTAATATAACAGATATTGGGAAGAAGAGGAAGGAAGAAATTGTAATCTGTGTGGGGATAAGTTTGGTACGTTGCAACATCTATTAAGGGATTGCAGGGAAGTCGAAAGAGGGATAAGGATAGAGGAGGTACTGAGCGGGAGAACGGATGAGAAGGTGGACAAAGAGGACAGGACAAGGAAAGAACAAGAAAAATGGGAGAGTTGCAAGGAAGGGACAGAGGAATAGAAAATCCAAAGAGTAATATAGTAAAGTTAAAAACTTCATATATATATATATATAAATAAAAATATTTTGGATCAATTGCAAGAAGCAAAAAACAATTACAAAATGTTTATTCATTAACGATCTTAACCTTTCAAGACATTTTTTTTCAACATAGAACATTTTGATTCTATATAACCTATTTTATATTACGCACATTCAATGGTTAGCAATTTCTAGAATACAGATGAATTTAATAATATGAAAACTGTTTTGAATAATGGTATGACAATTGTTACTGGTGCCTTAGAGTCACCATTCGAGTGCAAAGGGTTAATAGTTAACTTCTTTACTGATTTGAATTGCACCAACTCGCTTTTCCATAAATGTACAATATAAAACCGACTAAACATGTACATGTTAGTCATTTCCTTGGAACCCAAACAAAATTCTATTTTTGTTGTTGTTGAAATATAGCCATACATAGGTGTACAATAAATATAAATAAATCGTAGTACAAAGGGTTAAATTCTTATAATATCTGCACAGTTTTCTATGTCGCCTATACGTTTTTGTCATAAATGCATAAAATCTGCAGTCTACTGATACCCAGAAAATATCGAAAGAATTTCCTAATTTTCACAATTTACACGAGGCTCGAGCTGCACCTGTGCCTGGAGACGACCAATTTATCGGTCTCAATAACCGAGTTTCTGACTAATTGTTTCGGCAGTGTGCAAAGTCGACGAGTGATAATTAAACGCGAGCGTGGACGGCGAATCAAACGGCATCTGTCGATAATGTTCGAGCCTCATGGTATAATAACCCCGGTTCCACACCGGCTCTGCGACACTATCGTTCATCAAGTTAATACTGGCCATAATCGATGTTACGATTCGACATTCTGTTTGCGAGCCGAGTGTTACATCAGAACCGCGATTATCGAAGCAAATTAGTAACATAACGAGTAAATAATCTAATTGTCCAATGCGATCTATGGACAGCCACACACGATTAGGCTTCGAGTGTACCAGTGATTCGATATCAGTCGATACAAGATACCGTGAAGTGTCCACGGAGCCGCGTGTCGAACCTTGCTAAAAGATATTCCGTAAATCCGTATAAATAGCAGGCAGACAGAGCGAGGAAAATGAGATCAGCTTCGAAAGAGTTTAAGCACCTAGCCAGGACCACCGAACCATGAATTTAACGACACTGCGAATAATGCTAGTACGTGTACACGGTGCGTACCAATTTTAGATTGTGAGATTTGTCTGGTTCCTGCGATCCCATGAGGAAACGCGTCCCTTTGAACAACCTAATGAACGTTTGACTGACCGCCGATTAATGCACCGAATCCGCAAGCTTCTCGGGCGAAAAGCGAATCAGAAAGGACTATTCAGCGGACGCGAGTTGCGAAAATAGTCTTCTTGCGTGAACACGAACATGCAACCGAATTTGTTTCCACGGCGTATTTTATTTTCGTAAACGAAAGATGATACTTCAGAGCGAACTCGCCTATTTCGTGGAACTCGTAATCGCAGCGCGTTACGTTCAACAGAGAACCAGGAATGCTCCGTGCTAACTCAAAGTGTACTACCACCTCTGGTAGAAAATGTTCGATCTGAATAGCTGAATACGATTGTCGAACGAATTATTTTGGCATATACAGGGCTGGCAACTAACTTGATCACCTCGAATAACTTCTAAATTATGCGTTGTATAAAATAATTATTTCCACAGATCTTACGTGGTATCAACGGGGATATGATGTGGTGTCCATTGTGTACATAACTATTTTATAAGTGGCGGCCTCCTTTGATTTTTTAACCGGAACAGTATATTTTTTTGTGGACTAATCGACGAATTTTTTTTTCTCTATAAAGAAAAAATAGTCGAAAAGTCATTAGTTTAACAGACATTTTAATTTAAATATTGCTAAGAAAACGTTTATGATGCGGGAATATTGGAATACAAAGTTACTATTAGTGAGACAGGTTTTCTTTGACGATTATCTATTTGGAGCCCACTTGTTAATTTACACAAAGAATTTAGGAAACGGAAGGATATCGAGAACACCAACCAAAATCCTCCTTCCTTTAGAAATTCCGTAGGTTTTTATTTTTTATGTAACAAGTTCCCTGTTGAGCCGTCTTCGCACGATTTTTCATGTAGACTATTGAATGTTCTGAATAAAAGCTGATATATTATCAATAGACGGCGGATTTTATGCATTTATTAGAAAAATTACTAGGAGAAAATTGAGACTGTAGAAATATTAGAGGACCTAGAGGATATTAGTAATTTTCAATTTTTTGAAGTCATTCAAGATAGAAAGAAATTTCTATTTCTATAACTCTGCATAACTCTTTCATTAGATTATCGGTCAATAACGAGTTAGCCTCTGCATACTACTTTTCACATCATGTACCATTTACTTTACATTAAGTATTACGTACTATAAGATTATATAGGGCGACTGGTGGCATAATCGAAACGACGGTGATTCTACTTAAAAAAATGAGTCGAAAATGTGGAATAAAATTTGTTTATACTAGGCTATTGTTTTTGAGGAAATTGACTATCCATGAAGAATTCTGTGAATGCAGAAAAAGAAATGAATTTATAAAAGGGAAACCCAGAAGGACTGACCGAGCAACAAAAGAGGCCAGGAAACTAAAACGGGCAGCTCAAAAAAAATCTGAAGACATTACTTTTGCTACGGAAGAGACACTGTATGGCCCAGGTATTGCCGATTGAAGGTAACACTAAAATCTTTTTCTCTAACATCTGTTAAAGTCGCATTTTTCCTTCTTTTCCGTTTTTCTCAAAACTACATTGTTACAACTGGTGTATCATAAATCTCGGAAACTATACGTCCGATTTACGTCAAATTTGATACACATAATTCTAATAACATTATCTATCATGTAGCATAGAACATTTTTGACACGATATCCCAAAAGTTTATAGTAATTGTATAAATTTTTCCTTTTTTGACGAGAATGTAATGTTCATTTACACTTTGCTCGCATTTAAACAAAAATGGTGTTTTCTTTAAATTCCTATGCTACATGATCGATATTTTATCAATGAACAATAAAACTATGGGTTTTTTAGTCTCAGACAATCCATTGCACCATCTGCGCGAGTCCTGACGGAGGAGTTTTGTAGGAGAACGGATAACACGGCCATTTTTTAATATTTTTCTGTCAAATTTACACAATATGTTCTTTAACGTATACACTAACCATATATAATAATGAAGTAATTTTCACATTCATAGTTTCATAGAAAAAAATTCGTAAACTTTGATGTACTTTTGGCCGCGTCAGAGGAAGAGGAATCGTGTAACGCGTCTGATCATGACCAACCAATTCTACTTCCGGTATATACTGAAGTACCCGATGGACCTTTAAACTCGATTTTCTCGAAAACGAGGCGTCCAACGAAAAAATGTTATTCCTTTTTCTCGACTTGCTTTTATATGCAGAATCATTCCTTGTCTGGTTGTACCACCCGCCTGACGAAATCCTGTATATTTTGAACGCGTTTACCGTCAGTAGTACACGTGGCACGTAACGTGTTAATTAGTATCACAAAAAAATAGCACAGCTTGTATTTTTCAAAGTTTTGTAGTAAAAACAGGTAGAAATACATTTTCCATATTGTTACTAATTTTTGGCATGCCTGTGTGTATAACATGCTCTATAAGCTACTGAATAACAAGTATCAAACATGGAGCATGGTTAATAAAATATATAATAACATTTTGTAATTTTCATTTGTTAAAAATGACAATAAATTAATAAAACTGGTCCGTGAAAAGTAATTAATTGCTTGTGAAATATATATCATATCGAAATTAAAAAATGAACACTATTCAGTGCTACAAATAACAAAAGTGACAAACAGAAGTCGTAAAATTATAATGGATTTATTGGAAGATGCAGAAAGTTATAGAACAAACAAAGTTCTGTACGTTCAAAGATCCTATCTGCTCGCGAAAAACGGGCAATAATAAGAATGACATCAAATTCGAAGGTGACTACAAGGCAAAATGTACACAGTATTGGAATAGACACTAATACAAAGAACGTCAGACGCGCTTTAAAAAAGTATAAGCACTTACAAGGAGAAGACGCGGTCATGGGGTCTCAGATTTTCTCGAAACTTTGCATATTGGTAGATTTCGTTCTCCTGTTTATGGAAATGTAGCATTATAGGCGTCGGTACTCAACAACTTTTGAGATACGTTAAGATTGATGAAGTCAGTGTTTCTTTCATATTATGTTCCTTTTCAATAAAGTTTTTATATTTTGTTTCCTATAGATATTATGAATGTATTTTTCATGTGCAAAATACAATTAATTAAAATAGATAAACTGAACTGGAAAAAAAGAAAGAAATGGAAAAAAAAGGAAAAAAGGATTTGAACACTGGCCTTCCCGGTAATGAATCTAGTACGTTACCATCACGCCGTTTGGCACTTGACAAAAACTTCAATCAATACTGTACTTAACGGCTTAACGGGTATAATGAAATTTAAATTGTAAATATCTCAAAAATTATTGAGTATCGACGCCTATAATACTATATTTTAATAAACAGGAGAACGAAATCTACCAGTATGCAAAGTTTCGACAAAATCTAAGACTCGATGACCGCGTCTTCTCCTTGTTAGTAAGCAGAAAATTGTAGAAGAATTCGTATTTGAATAACCAACATAAAATCAATCGTCTACAATTTGCAGGAAAGCATATATTTATGAATAAAAATGAGAACGTTATTTTTACGAACGAGAAAAGATTCAATTTACGACCTGTTAAATGAACCTGATAGTCTCAATTATTATTGTTATTATTTTTCTTATTTGAGACAGGAACAACAAATTTTGCACCATCGCCGAATGGAACGTGGTGGCGTAATGATTTGGTCTGATATTAACTATTATGGGAAAGTGGACAATAAAATTGATTGCTGGAAAAATGAATATCACGAAATATTTAGAAATTATTGATGAACAAATACACGCATGTGCCACAAGTATTATTGAAAATAAATCCACTTTCCAACAAGAAAACATTGTAGTTCATACAACGAAGGTAGTGAAGAAATACTTTTCCTAAACAAAAATTCAAATTTTAGATTGGCCAACAAGATCTCCCGACCTCAATATTATTAACCCTTAGCACTCGAATGACGATTCCAAGGGACTACTAAAAATTGCCACACTATTTTTTGTCATGACCTATTGCAACAGATCGTAAACCCACAGAAACATGTATGGTCGAGTTCCTGGAGCTCAGAATGTCACAGGAAAGGTGTAATAAGGTGCATTTTCCTTTAAGACAGTTGGCCAATCTCCGACACTCGCATTTCCATCGCGTGTTATTAAAAGCAGGACTGCGGAGACGGCAATCAAAATCCCAACTGCGACTCCGCCATCAAATAAATATGTATGTTATTAATTTCTTTTAAACCGAAATAAAATTCTATTTTGTTGTTGTTAATGTATAGCCGTTGGAGAACATATAGACATACAATAGTGTAGGATCAAAGACGATAAATATAAAAATATATATAATTTAACACAAAAAATCACAACTGGTACAATAAATTAAACTTTTTTCACAACTTTTCACGTCTCAATCTCCGTCTGAGATTTTACAATTTACGTCTCGAATCATTCACGTCGTACTTTTTATCTATTCTGAAAACCGCAATCAATAATATTATTTTTAACAGATCGTCGCGTCGTTACCGTTACTATCATCGTAGTAATCGGCGGTATTCGGTACGGTAATTTGGTACGGTATCATCCCTACACTCTCTACGATAGATATACATTTTCTCCTTCTTCTAGGAAATTATAAACTACAAATAAATTCTAATCACTGAAACCGCAAAATAAATGGTATGGCAAGGGTTTAAGGATATGAACATCACTACACCTGTAGTACATCTGCACCTACAAAACAAACTGCTACGCGAATTTCCTTCTAACGAATTTCAAAAGGAAAAACAGTGAAGCCCAATATTTACTTGTACTTTGATACAAATGCAGTATTTTTAACACATGCATAAATAATTGTATTACAACTTTCAATTACTTTGGGTACATATTTGATTTTTGTAAAATTTCTAACATGGAGTTGGAGTCGGCATATTTTCTTCCAACCCCGACTCCGACTTCAGTGATCAGAAATTCCGTCCTACTCCACAGTAACACCATTTAGATGTAATGGTCTGCGACTTAGCTAGTGTCTACTTCCGCGGCTGGGAATCCGCAACCGATAACAGTGACAATCACGAAAGCAAGCAAGAAACGGAACGTTTCTCGGTGCTTGAACTGGCAAACAAGTTGCTCGAGTAGACGTTTGTCGACGTGATGAAGGCAAACACTGGCAAACACACCGTCGGAAAATTCTGTCCGATGATACGGGTCGACAAGCTGATAACGGAGCTGATCGAAAACAATCGGTCATTTTCGACGAGTGCCGAAATAACCGACGTTCTATCGGATACGAGCTTCTACAAGTATCGCTCATTTTAGATTCTGTAGAGCAAGTGGATTATTTGGATCGACAATTCTTACAAACGATAAAGTATTTGGTGGTAGCCGGTATTTCAAGCCGCCGGACCAACGGTTGTGCGAAAATAAACTATTGATGCCACGTGTGATTGCCCGACGGAATCGGCTAAGCGCGCGCGCGCTGTGAAATTCATAAAAAACGAACGATCGTTGGTATAACGGTACCGTTTGCCGCGTATCGAAAACGTAATCAAACACTTTGTTTGACGAATGATTGTGAATTCATTCACGGATCCCGGGATTGCGTCAAAGATCGGCCCGACACTGGACACCGCTGTGTCAAGGCAATACGAGCGCTTAAAAATTTGAAAAAGTCAATTTTGTTTTATGCGTTTTCGTGGACTAATATTTTAGAAATATGGAATTCTGGTAGAATTTAAGACTAGACTGCGGATTTTACGCATTTATGACAAAAATGATCACAAAAATTATGACAAAAATTCATAACAACAGGAACATTAACAAAATTAAAAAGTATTAATATATTACTGTTGACTTACCAAAATTATTAAAAAGTAAAAGAAACACCTAAGTGGCTTCCGCATCTCGCAATAGATGGAGAAAATTTTTATTTTGCATAGAGATCCCCAGTCTAGTTACGACTTCAAACTGTACAGCTCTGAAAGGTCACTCTACGCTCAATAAATACTTCAAATTTCTCATGCGGATTCCTAACAGAATTACGCTTTGATTAACGAAGCCTTTTTTAATCCAATTTCCGACATTTTAGTTCTACGGATGAAAAGTGTAGTTTTCCTTCGAATATAAGCTTTTCTTTAACATGCTGCCATTTTCTTATTTCCTTAAATCTTGTAACTAGACTGTGGATTTTTATGGAAAATAAAGATTGACTGCATTAATTGTAAGATACAGAAGCTGCAGACATACATTTCTTTTTTGAAATAATTTTAGTAAATAATACAACAGTATCTTTAATTTATTCTAATGTTTTGTATTTAATTTTCTCACTTTTGCTATAAATGCATAAAATCGACAGTCTACTTTATAACAAACAGATAATTACTAATATATTTCGTAAGAAATTATGAATCCTCGTGGTCGTCTAGAATAAAAGAACCTTTGTAAATAAAATTTTCTAACGTTCAAAATAAAAATAGGTCTTATGTTGGTGTCTTAGATAGATATTACTAGATTTTAAAAAATAAAAAATTTCTATCAAATGTTTATATTATTAAAAAAATCTGGTAGCTGCAATCATGTTCCCAGGGATCGAACCATTTAGGGGATGTAGCTCTCTTACGTTATACAACTGATTTGTAATTTGATTTTAATATACATAAATAATTAGTATTCAACTGATTTGACAGCTCCCTATGACAAAACGCAGGGTGGAATAGGATAAAGGAGAGCTTCTCGTGTAACGGCAGCGAAAACAAGTGATTTTTAATAATTTTTTTCAGATGAACTACTGGATATGTGTTACTAGGCCGTTTTGGGATGTATGTAAACAGGTAGCCTTAAGCCTTATTATTTATTGTGTAATACGCATATTTCTCGAAACTATGATTTTTAAACTGGTGTGCACGAAGATTAAAAAACTAGTAAAGTAGTCAACTTCGGACGAAGCTCACCCATTTTATTACATTTTTCTTTTGGGATTGGACCTGACATTTATATTTGATTTTTAAGTTATAGTATTTTTTTACATTATATATATTTATCTAATCGGCCAAAGAAAATGAACTTTTCTTCCCAACCTTAGAACTTTCCTATCTTTTCATATTCTTCTTTCGAAATAAGTCAAATTCCAGCATAAAGTATCTAATTGTAAGAAAATTTCTCACTTTTTGTGCTTTGATCGCTGCGACAGACGCCACGTTGCGCGCTAACAATGTTTACACTGCCAAAGCTGTTAGGGACTGTTCTATTTAATACAATAAATAATACGAAGAATTGAACTAAGAAAATACACTTGTACTTCAAGACGGTAATTATTTAGAAGTTTGCCCTACTCACCGATTTTGATGACCTTGAAATATGTTGTCAAGGTCATCATTCTGAACAACTTTTCCGTATACATGTTATCGCCGCTCGGCCTTAGTTATCGAGATATTTGCAAAAATCTTTATTCAAATTTAGATTACGAGTACACTTTATTTGGTAATTATTTAGAGAGAGGTACTCCTCTCTGATTTTGATGAAATTTAAATATGTCATGCAGCTAAACATTTTGAACAACTTCTTCCTTTTCACATATGAGGGGGTCTCCTTTAGTTTTCAAGATATTCGCAAAAAATTGAAAGCTCATCCTATAATATATGTATGTCTAGAGTGAAACCCTGTTTTCTTTCCGATCTCCACAACGTGTTTACAAAAACAGTAAACAGACGCCGCGCCGAAGCAGGCTTGCAGTTTGACAACATATTTCAAGGTCATCAAAATCGGTGAGGAGGACAAGCTTCTAAATAATTACCATAACACCGTGTCATTACACGCGAAATCTCCGTAAGGTGAACAATAGTGTGCTACGGTAAAAATGATCTGTAGAACTTCGACAAGTCGTTGTCCGAATGGGAAGCAATGATACATTTTCTAAGTAGGTCGTGTGCGCAAAACGTTAACAGGTTTCATTAATCGTTTCAATAATTTTAAGCCGTTCTCGCTGCAACGAGCACGTTAAACTCCCTCTTTCTTGATTAACGCGTTTCATTGATTTCACGTCAACGTTCCGCGCGCGTTACCACGATGCTTCTTCGGTTGAGATGCAACGCGTATTTTCTAACTGGTTGTTCACGAACGCCACGATACTGGAATCCAAGGCCATTATTGACAGTCTACATCCTACTCTTTATTATTTTGATATACAGCGCGATCGCAACCTTGCGCTTCTGAGTTTCTTTCTCATTCCGTTCGTTACGATTTTAACACATTGATCGTCATGTCGTCCATATTTGAATGACGGAATTATTCATTCACAATTGAAAATTACTTTTTACGATCTGCGAAATAGAATGGGTTTGAAACAGTAATTAATACAGGAAACTAATTTTGTGTCATTTTTGTGATTGTCGAGTAGGCGATCCACGTGTTAAGAAATCACATACCTTCGAACGGTTCAAAAATAAGAAAAAGAAGGTTCAACAATGTTTCTTATATACAGAATTATTTTTCTTTGAACGATTAGTATGTGTGTACATATTATTATATGACACTTGACTAGTGTTGTAAAATTGTGCTGAATATCTTAAACTAGAAAAACGTGGCAGCCATTTTTCCCAGAGTTATTTCTAACTTCATTTCTACTCCTTTGTGTATGCATTCTGCACACTGAGCTAAGGGAATTTTTCTTGAGAATTCATTTATCTTCCGAGCAAAGTGTTTTTGTTATGTATATAATAAACTTATTAAGTAACGCTACAATTATGAAGTAGAATGCACGGTTTTTATCGGCCACTTTTTAGCTTTTCGACGAATCGAGTGATAAGTAAGATACAGATCATACGATATTACAATGACTAATACATAGAAATACATATATATGTAATCTCCTTTGTTCTTCAATCTATTTTTACCGTTGTACTCATCTCTTTGATAGTGAAGTACGTAGTCAATTCAATTTTATTTTATATTATAAAAAGCAGATTTTGTTTACTTTTATCAATCAAGAAACGACATACGATTTGTACAAAAATGTCATATTATAGTTAAATTTTCCAAAAAATCATTTACCGAGTAACTATAAGCGTAAACGCGTATAGAACTATCGCAAACATCTTTTTGTTAATATTCTGTTATTATTTAAACTTTCTCTTACTTAACAGCGTCACTTGTGTGCTCAGAAAACTATTCTGAACTACTGTGTACATTAATCGGAAACAAAACCATCTTTTGGAGCAGCTAATAATACAAGTAATGAGAATAACAATTGGAACAAACAAAAAGCATTTATCATTATATGGATTCAACACAAGTATGTCAAAAATCCCAAACATTTTAAAAAACAAAAAGAAAAAAGGACCCTTCATGATTCATTCTACTATTTTTCTTAACATCCCATGTGGTCCAACGCAGTATCCCCAGATCGGTTAAATCGGGGGGAATACAGTTTACCACCTCCCTTGCGCGGCACGTCACGTGACCAGTCTACGGTCTTAGGGGGGACGATGGCGTGTGCTGATGTAGTGGAATGGGATAGTGGAAGGGGAGAAGGAGGAGAGGAAAATCAACCCAGTTTTGGGTTGATCTGGTGACACTGGTCCAACGTGGTTTAAAATGAAATTTCATACGCATTCTTTCAAACATAATTTTTTAATCCTTCTTCGCGTTTTACCGACAATGAGAAACTATTAACTGATCGATTTACCATTTTAACATGTTCCCTTTCCTCGCGTTTTAAAAAGACACTTTGGAAAACGGTCCATGTTATATTATTTTTCGATTATAATAGTGATACCAACTATTTTTTACACTGTATCTCAATGATAAAAACATCACTTGGCTCGAAAACAGTACACGAGGCGAGGAAAGTATTAAAGCATGCTCTGTATCTACATCAAAATAAGAAAAGGAGTAATAAAAATAGCATCACTTATCTTTAACTGCTTCTAATTTGTGACGATTTTTTTACTCCAACTACATATAGCTACATTTATAACGAATAAAAATAATATTCATTGATTTTTTCCACACGAAGCTTCGACAAGTCTCGATCACATTTCTAACGATAAAGAACTTTACTAACCATAATAACTACAGTAGACAATGACGGTTAATATTCTTGTCATAGTAAAGGCACACGAATAAAAAGTTCAAGTATGTGCTGACATAATGCAATTCCTTAAGAAGCAATCTCAAAGGTTCCACTAAAATACGAACCAGACGACCTCCTTCAAAATTTACAGGTAAAATCTTCAAGGGCGTCGCACACTTCTGATAATAATATTTTTGGTCGGACAACTTGTACCTACGACTCCAGTAACTTATCTCACTTTTATCAAAAGGCGAGCTCAAAGCTTCCGATATTAATGTTCAATATCAGCGTCGATCGACGATGTTTTATTTACGATAGTTATCGGATGATAGCATCAAGATTTGGAGAGGAAATTTCTATAATTTTGTCAGTAACGTTAGCGTATAAGAAACTGAATGCACCGCGTCTTCTTAGAGAAATGAACAGCACCAAATCCCCAAAAGAACAGTAACGCTATCAATATTAAGTGTAACTAACTCCCACTGCCAAAAAAATGGATCACATAGCCTCTATACACTATATGTATACATCACTCAACAATGTAAAATGTTTTTATACCACCCACATTTACAAACTGCACAATTCTAGATACAAAAATATTCATCTTCATTAGTTGGATGTAAAGCCCACTTTCTGGACTACAAAAACCGTTATGCAGGCAAATTATGAGAAACCTTTGGTGTTTCATTAACATTTCTATCTGGACCAATTGATATTGCAACATTTTCATCACTAATTGAATACCCATAATCTGAAATAATGGGAGACTAAACGGTTCAATGTGCGCACGGGTATCAAAACGAGAATTGGGGAGGCCATCTTGGATATATGAAAAATTCAACAGTTTCAGTGTTCGAGACAATGTTAAGAACTCCAATTTTCGAAGAATGAAATCTCAACAAATTGTTGTCACAAAACATTAGTGATATAATGTAGTTTATAATACTACCCACAATTTTGAGTAAATATATGAATCTATTGTTAAAACTGAACGCTTGAAATCGAATATAGAACTCGATACATTTTGTGAAACACGTGCTACTTGTTGAATGTTTAGTCGATCAATTTGATTTTTACAACTTATGTTTGATATCATAAAGCCTTCCAAACCGCACATTTTTTTTTTTAAATATCAACAATTTCTCCGAATTTTTCATGTTAAATGCTTGCCATCTTTGATTCGAGTTTTAATAACAGAACCTCTCTAATTTTTTGCACAATACTTCTGAATACATTAAATTTTAACCTAATCAAAAAAAATTTCAACCAAAAGTTCATCAGTAATTATACAATATAAAATTGTTAAAAAGGTTTTCATTCAATACAATGATAAAGGTCCCTTCAATTTTTCTTAACAACATTATATTTTTTTCATTACTCGATATACCTTCATGTCCTTTAAAAACAATTATTTATTAGGGGTCTTAGTTATTCATTTTCTGCAGCGTCCCATAAGTGACCGAATACTGTGTTTGCTCGAATTGAGACGACTCGAAATGCGACTTCTGATAGTCATACAATTGAAAAAGAATGAGCCCGCATATCGGGGAAGAAAAATTCGGAGGAACTAGAGGACTAAATGTTCTGTCGTGATGCGGGCCATTGAGAAAACTTCAAACACGTGTACGAGCGGATTGGCAATGGAATCAGCACGGGAGGGGATAAGTACCGTGCGGCGCCGTGTGCAGACCAATATGTACTGGGCCAGCAGCTTGATAAAATCACTTTTACCGCGCTACTCGACTTTAGCGAGCGTACACAGGTATCCGTGGTACGCGCGTAATGAGCGCGACTCAATTCGACGACATCACCTCGGCACCGGTACGGCGGTTCGAAGTTCTTGTTTGGCTTCTTTGCCAATCACGAAGTAGAAAGTCATAATTCCGACGTTACGCGAACCTCGTAATGTTACATTTGCTCATCAGATAGCAGCGCGGCGCGTCACGTGACGTTTAATTATGTATACACAGAACGGAAACGCGTACTGGTTCCGATTCACAGTGACTAGACTGTGGACCTTTGTGCAAAGTAAAATTTACTCTGTGCTATTCGCTCGAGCTACGCAGAACCATTTCCACTGGTTACTCTGCACGTGTAACACTGGAACTTGGATTTTGTACTTTATTGTATTTGTCGTATCTGTCTGTGATATTAATCCACAATCTAATCAGAACGATACCATGTACTCAGTGGGGATGCAACATTTTGATATTGCCACGAATATAAAAATATTCGGAACAGTAATGAAGTTTCGTAAAGTACGTATTGGACACGTATTGTGTTGAGTCTATTGCACGCACGAGCCTGCAGTACTTTAAGATGAAAAGTATATCTTTATACATTTACTTACCGTTCAGACCATATTTCTCCTGGTTCCTCTTGACCTGGTCAGCAGACAATCCTTTCTCCTGATCGACGTTAAAATAATCTACTACCTCCTCCACGGTTTTGCTATGGCCGTCCTCCATGGTTGTTTTTGTATTAGTATGTCACTAATCTTATCTGTTCAATGGTTGTCCACGTTCATTCACACTGTAGTTTCTGAAATGCAAAGATACCTTGTGTTAGAACTCAATCACCCAGAGAACTCGAATCAAGTAATCATAAACCATGGTGCTCGCTGTTTGCGCTAAACTGAAACTAGTAGTAGAAGCTCGATGTCTGGATGAGCGAAAGTAAAAAAAAAGTAACAGCAGGAAATTTCTACGGAACAGGCATTCCAAACTAAAATAGTAGAAACGTGTTTCTACGTAAGTTTAATTTTAATCCCTATAAAAATGAAAAGGAGGAAGGGAGAATAGTTCGCGAGGATGGTTATTAAATGAAAATGGAAACGTTCGAAGAATATAGTAGGCAAAAGAGAAAAATATGATCGGGCGCAATCGTGTTGCAGCCCCGTTAAAGGTTAAAACCTTGTCGTACTATAATAACTTTTGTCGTAGCACGTATTCGGCTCGGCTTTTTTTCGGATTTTGTTTTCAGGCGAGTACGGAGCGACACGGAAGTCCAAACAAGAAAACGAAACTCACCAGAAACGGTGTCGAAGCGTTCGATGATGACGACGACGACGTGTCACAGAAAAATTACGTTACGGTTGCCGAATATTTAGGTTAGCTACAAGTATCTATGTAAGTTGCACTCGAGCACACACAAAAAAAAATTAACGAAGAAACGTAATTGGCACGGAAGAACTCGCCGGACGCTAAGAATAATAGTCCTGCGGCCGGAACACGACGTATCACGATACGCGGGCACAGAAATTCGAGACGCACGTCATTTTCTAAACGGAAATATTTCCCCTAACTGCTAAGCAAACCTCTTCCGTGAGACTGACGCAGCGAACGGCGAATCATTGCACACGCGCGCCACCTCGCGGAATGCCCCATTAACAAGTTGCAAAGCGCAGTTGCCACCGCGCCGTCTTCAATTCACTGGTTTCAAATGTAAATATCACAGAATTACGTACGTGGTCGCTAAACGGACTGCCGGTTTTTCGTAATTCGATCCCCGTACGTTTTTGTGTCACGGGATATCGTGCGATTAAGCTAAGCGTCAACCGTTATTGCATTATTTCGTGAACCGCGCATCACGGTCGACGCGCCACGCCGCAGGAAAGTGCGTGCGAGTCGAACGGACCGAGCATGTGGAACGACGCCATTGGCTGGACAGTGTTCGTCAAGTATGACGTGCTCGGCTATTTTCAGTCTTCTGCTAGTCTATTTCCTTGGCGCGTATTTTAAGACATTCAAAGGACATTACTATATTGTCGTTATGTAACTGTTGCTCTCGTACTTTTATTATTTCATTTCGGGGATTTCGGTGAATAAATTAACATTCCGCCGCGACAATCCGCTCAGATGATTAGCGATCTAGAGTCAAAGGGTTCAGCAAATTGAATATGAGCAGGCTCGTTTAACAGTGAACTGTTAGTTATGTAAAAGTAAAGTCACGGGGGCTGGAAACTGTATAAGCAGTTTCGATACTGTTATGTAACAAAGGGAGACTTTGATCTCTCATTCTTTGTTTTTATATTCTCTGGTGATGTTACAGAGACATATACAACTATCCCCTGATGTACACTGAAGATAGGTTCATCAGTGTAATCGAAAACAATCTAATACATACATACATAATTCAGTTATTTATTTCAACGTAAAATAAAAGTAATATATCGTGAAAAACATACAAATAACCGTCCATTCATAAAATGACAAATATGTGAAGGTATAAATCAGTTTTACCAGTTTTTTTCAAAAAAATCCGTTATTTTAAAAACCGTGTAAAAGCGAAATCGTGTAAATAATGTACCGTGTAAATAGGGAGACAGGTGTACTGTTATATACTGTTCGATCGTATTCTTTATTCTTTTTCATTTTAATCTAAATAGTACTGCATTTTTCGTCAATGATAGCATATATAAGGTAATCCTGGAGTATATTATAATGTAAAATAAAAACTATTCTGTTATTCATACTTACATCATAATTATAATTATATGTATAATAAAAAAAACATACATACACATGTGTAAAAAAAGTAGTAGACATTAATTATAACATTGCTTGAACGAAATATCAACTTGTAACTCGGCAGGAGTGTATCGTGCTAAGCTCTCAATAAGAATCTAGACAAATGCGTAGGAAAAAACTGATTTATTAATTAGCATCTTTAACATCGATTTGACCACGGAACCGGCGACGTCAGCAAAATATTTCTTTCAATTTTGCAGAACGCTCGTCTCGTATTCGATGACACGCATATCTAACTACAATCGAAGCGCGCGGAGTTCTAAGAGAGACTTGTAAATTCCATTAGTTTGTGTTATCCAGCCACGGAACGGTGTTAGTATGTAAGCACACCGAAAAATCACAGGATCGAAGGTGTCAATGACGATCGAAGGTGTCAATGTCGATCGATGGTTGCAGGTTCAAGGTCGACGATCGGCGAATTCAGACTCGTATCAAGTTCAAAGGTCCGATATAGTAAACGTCGAAGCCAAGGTTAGATGCTAAGGGAGGGGGTTTGGTCTATCGGGGTTACGGTCACCAAAATGGATCGGGGTTAGGTGGGTTAGTGACAACCACGTAGAAGGAACAACCTGTCCGACGATTCCGGGGATGATCTTTCATTCCGACCTGAATCCGAATCCGTTCAACTAGCAAAAGTCCTCAAATAGCTGATCCCGATGGAGCGACACCTGGGTCTGAAGTGGCGTTCTGATTGAATATTTGTCGAAGACTCTCTACCTATTTCTCGCGCCTCCTCTCCCTCTCTAGTTTGCTTTCTGCTTCTTAAAGCGCATTCAAACAACAAATTATTAGCTATCTCTCGCAAAACTAACCCTTTCTAATGTAGTCGACCGTCTGGTTGCACCAACGAAAATATGTGAACAGTCATATCAGTCGGTTTGACAAACTTTGAATAATGGCACGCGCTAAAAGGCCAGACGACTGCGACTAGACGATTGGTCGCACGGGACTGACGGTTACACTTGGAAACCGGTCCGAAACCTGTCCGGCCGACCAGCTCGTTCAAACGCCCGGGACGCGACTAACCGGCCAAATCGCGCGTGCCCGAGCGGACGATTTTAGCACGTCTCTGACGACGACTTCCTAATTATTTTGGCAGAGATGTTCAGGAGGCACTCTGATTTCTCTCCCTCCCTCTCTTTTCGCTCTATCACGCTGCCACTGGCTGTGCGTCTATGTTCCCGCTCCCTCGGTCGTCTCTTCCCTTATCTCTATCCCGCGATCCTCAACCAGCTTTTTACTTTTACCAACTGTACGCATTTTTCTATGTTCTGCTTTAGCCTGTTCCACGTCTACTTTTAGATTTACATGTTTCGCATTTTTATTTTATCCGCCAATCGAGCAACGTCATCCTCCCACCCCTTTATTGCCCAAGTTCTTGCATGTGCATGCAAGATTTTCATCGAGGTTTCATTATTTTATGAATAAAGGTGCTCGCAAAAAAACGGCAAATAAGTGGCGACGATGTTACAGAGATGATAGACGTAAGCGGTATGAGTCATTTTAAATGGAAAGGAGCGAAACGCTAATGCCAAAATATTGTTAGGTAACCGACTGACGGTGATATAATATTCCAATCGTTGCGGCGTGGCGGAACGGTTTCTATTTGAAGATGAGATGCAACATGGTGGATGGGCTATAAAGATAGGAAATGTAGTACGTTTGTTGGCAAACAAGTAGAGGTCGTGTTTGTATGTAACGTGAGCCTCACATCGACACATCCGATGGAGCAATACACTATGTTAGTCTAGCTCAAAGTTGGGTATGTTATGCTAATCTAAGATGAAACCAACTGTGCTGAACAACGTTTTCCGAATTACTTCCCATAATATGCAGTTAAAAAAAAAGAGAAATAGGAAATTACTATATCTTTATTACGAATACCTGGCAAAACATTTCTATGCTTAAATTGTTAATACGAATTTTCGGCAAACTACGAAAAATGAAATAAAAATTCAATGTATTTTTCGTGCGATTACACCGATATTATGAGGCTTTCGGTTAAGCTTTATATTCAAACGGATTCCTATGGTCAACCCCCGTTTACGGTCGATTCCATTGAATAGATCTTTAAAGGAAAAGATACGAGAGATCACTGGACACGCAGGACTTTTCACGATTCCGTAACAAATGCACAAGAGTCCACGGTGCGGCTAAGTTCCTTTTAGCTTTTTAATCACACAATCACTTATCGGTGTCCATGTCCGTTCGAATTTCTCTCTCCGGCGTTCTATCCTTCTATCGTTCCCATTAGTTCGCACTTGTGTCGGGCGGGATGTACCATCACAAAACACTAACTCGGCGATGATCACCGGGCGCTGGTGCAGCGAGTGGGACTTACCAATGCTTCTTTCTTCAGCGGAGGGCCTGTTCTCCGCTCGAATCTCGTCGCTTTGTCAAAAAAGCACCGGCACCCGTAGGCAGATCCCGGTCCCAAAACACTGGTCAAGCGGCACGAATTCGGTACGAGCAGCTTTGCGAACGGTAATGTACAATATTCGTCGAACACTGTGTAACTGAGAGTCTAGAAGAAAATTATCCGGATCGGCTACTCCTCCGTGAGCATTGCTCGAAACGCGTGCTTACTATTTACTCTTTACATGGAAGGGTGAGGGCGAAAACAAACAACAAACATTCAAAGGGCAACGCCTGCGCTGCTGAACGAAACGAAGCAACGAACGTCGCCGAAATTCCTTTAAATAGTCCGTAGGCGTCGCTACCTGGCGGCGAGACACCGAACGAGGGAAAACTCTGGCCGGAAGCCAGTGGTCCCGGCGGCTGCTGCACAGCCTCCTGTGGCTGTCGTCGCAGTTTTTTCGATTTAACCTTCGAATTTGGTGAGCAGACGCTCAAGAGGATTCAGAACAACGCGTAGAGACCACCCTGTGCGCCTTTGTTCATCGCCGCGCCGGTAACAATTACACGAGAAACGCGCTTCGCCTCGCCTTGCCTCGCTTCGCTTCAATCCTTCTTCCATCGACTTCCGGTACCACGACGCCTCAGCCGCCATTGCGAATCATCACATTCTCCACAATGAATTCGCCGTAAAAAAACATTGTTTTCCACAACGAATTACAAGCATAACATCGAACATTTTTATCAGTCCAATCGAAGGCTTCTCGAGCAGACCGTTCGTAATAGAAACATTGTAAATTAAATGATTATAATATTCGCGATTATCGTTCAACGACACATCAATTAGTACAATGTTCTTCTTGGAAATGTTCAAGGTACAAGGATTTTTCTTAAGATCGAAAATAGGTGGTTGGCTCCTGTCCAAATGCGATATCAGGTACAACCTCAAAGGTAATTTATCGGCGGCGACCCCCAACGACCGAACTTGTCCGAGAAATTTGTTATTTCGCCAGTTTGGACACATCATTTATATTATCACGCCGAACAAGGCAAAGCCGTCGATTAAGCTCCATCGCTTTGTTCTGTTATTGTCTCCGCGTTGACAGGCACAAGGTGACAAACCTTGATCGTCTCGAGGGGGCTACAACTGGTTACATAATTTTCGTTTCGTGACGTGTGGTCCGACCTGTAGTAAATTTAAAATAAGTTGCCGCTTGTTACCAATAGTGAGATCTTTGACATTGTCTCCTATTGCATACACCTTGACTCATAATGAGCTCCAAAATTATAATACTTTTAAACGAATTCTACCTAGAGGATATTTGCAATTAGAGCACAGAATCTCTTTATCTCGAAGCGTAACGGTAGAATATGGAAATCGATTAAGGAGATTTACAAAAACCACTACGTGAGGGGAATCAGTCTATCTCATTGCAACTTTGATACCTCGGATTAGACGAGCGACTGATATAGCGAGCATGACCAAAGTATTCTAGCTCGATGAGCGATTCTCATGCATTCGAATTCATGCGGAGAAGCGGCATGAGAATTATTCATAAATAGGTGCAGAAAAGAAGCATTAACCGCCCACGCGACGGCGCTTCTTGTACGCTTCAAGTATAAGATCAGGAGGGAGCAGCGAGCGAGCGAGCGGGCAAGCGGACAAGCGAGCAAGCGAGCAAGCGAGCAAGCGAATGGTCGCGGAACAGATGGGGGATGAAGGAGAAGAAGGAAGACGTACGTACGGTCAACGTTCTGTGCTTCTTTCTCGGTTTCTAAATACATTTAATATCCGGCTACGTTTTGGTCCGTGTGCATCCGTGAGACAGCGGTTCTTCGGGAAAAATTCCATAAATCGGAAGTGAACGCGTCGGCTGCCAATTAAAAATAAACGTGCACCAAGTCGCGGAAAATATTGGTTGCAATCGCGGTGAGCTTATTTTCGGAAATGCCATTACGAATCGAGGGAAACGCGTTTCCTTGGGCCGGCCAAATGAAATGGGATCGTCGGTTGTTTGATTGTACGTGTCACGAAGGCCTCAGCCATCCGATTCCGTAATGTATCCATCGGAACGAGTTCCATCGAGAGAGCGAAAGCTCTCTCTCTCTTTTTCTCTCTCTTTCTCTCATCGGAGGTTGCCTCTTTCGTGGGAATCATTTAATATGTTGCCGTGATAGGCCTCGGGTAACGTCTACGGGCATTCTCTCATTACGACGAAACGAAAATAGACGTCGTTATTTCGTCGGTAACTCGTAGTCGCGGTTCAAAGCATCACGTTATTTTTAGGTAAAACATAAAGTGTTACGTAAAAGACAGCCCAGTGTACCGACGTTCCGGGATTCATTAGGCGAACCGTATTTTTTTTTTATTTTCGTGCCACCGAGGAAAGTCGACGATGGCCGTCGAGTCGTAGGTACGTTCATTAGCGGAAATAGTTTCTCGGCCCCTCGTGTTTTTTAAACCGTTGAGCAAAAATGTAAATTGATCTGGACATTCTTAAGCGTTAGTCTCGAGAATATTATAACCAGGTATTATCTCATTTATGTTAATTTCGATGTCCCTGTTACGTCGTTGTTTACGAAACCAGCCGACGACGTACATTGTACCGATGCCTACTCTATTTAGCGGAACACGTGTTCTGGCAATTTTGATTCCACGCTAACGTGATTTTCAATGGACAGACCCCTCGAAATAGAGCTACGAGCGTGTCAGCCTCAACCTAGTCACGACGGCATGGCATGCCATGGCAGCCAGAGTCCTATTTATTTATGGACGTTTTTCTAAACGAAGTGCTAAACACTCGTGATGAGACAGTGTGTCAGCTCCAGTGATCAATAGAACGAACACCGCCGCGCCGTTCCAAGTCAAATCTTTTTTTCAGATTTGATGAAGAACACACACAGCAGTTTCGGCGGAGCATGCGCCGGGCGAGCGGGTGGACGCTACGACTAAAATATTGCCGGGTGCTTTAAATGGGACAAATCGGAACGTCGATACAAAGTTCGTCGGCGGAGTGATCTATATTCATAAAACCCGGTGTGGTCGGTTCGGCGCGCGAGCAATCGTGTGAAACGAAGCTCCAACGGCATCGCATGAAAGACGGCGCTTCGAGATTTAAAGGGAGGTATCAAGAGGATCAAAGTTGAGATTTCGTATGACAGATAGGGGTTACCGGGAAGTAGCAGAGCGTACAAGATACGTCTATTCTGAATTCTGGCAACGATAATGCCTCCCAGGGACAGGCGAGTGGATTGAGTGTAACACGCGCCCGTAGTCCCGCAAACAACTAATGACGCGTCCCGTACAAAGGCCGCCAGTTCTAATTTTGTATTATCCTGTTGGTTCCTAAAAATATGCGCGGGACACGGATGTGAAGCGTGGGTACGTTCACTTTTTAACGAGGAAGCGGAACCTCTTACGCGCCCGCCATCCGACCATCCCCGAAGAACAGTGTTCCGAGCTACATGCACGCGCGACTGTTCACCGTGACAGGAATCTCGGTATTAGTGAAGCTTTCAAGATCACCATCGAACGGTAAAGTCGTCTTTTCGTAGCCACCGTTCGTCTTGTATGAACTAAATGTTGTTTCCTAGCCGTTTGAGTTTCTCAACGTTAGAATGACATTCAATTATCAGATAGGTACTTGGTCCCGTATTGAAGAGAAAATAAAGACTTTTAGACTAGTCTAGGTTTCAAAAGAGTGTCTGAACGAGAATGAATTATGCCTACATGTATAAAATATTACAAATCGCAGAAAAGCCTTCCTCTTTTGCAACTTATCGAGAATAAACGTCACGCGTTGCGTTTGATAACGCGTTAACGGGGGTAATTTTGGCATCTGCTTTGAATTGAACATTCGAAATATGTTTTAAACATAGGTATGGTTCACTGGATAGAGCTATCGAGAAAAGGGGACAGTGTCTCTAGTTACATGCTGACAGGTACACGCACAACACGTTTATTAGTGATAGATCCCACGACGAAAGATGTCCATCGGTTTTTGCTCAGTGTAGTGCAAACGTTCGATCGTTACTTGTTGCACATTTGAGGGGTGCGAAACCTGTTAGTTCGAAATATTTAAGAGATCTAGTTCTGCGACGAGGAGCGTGCACGTGTGCATGTATAAAAACAACAACGGGTCTTTGGCTCAGCCGGCTTGCATCAGAGAGACATTCTTTCCGGTAGGAAGTCTGGGGATACGGAGTCAACGCGTCTGTCAAGCGAGTCTAACAGCCGTGGATCAAGAACGATCGGCCCGTCGACATGCGCAGGGTGCGCCGCTGTCTTGTTGCGTTGCGTTGCGTCTTGTCGCGTCTTGTCGCGTCTTGTCGCAGGCGATTTTCAGGGTTAACCGGAATATCGGTGCCACTTATGTAAAATCATGTGCGAGTAACATTGATCTAATTATAAACACGGTAGAGTCAGCCTGGTCTGTACACGTTCATTACCTGCGGATACGCTGCTCGAGTAATTTGCGATGTAGTTGCTCTTAGGTGCTTACGACCTAAACTAAAAATACGTGGGGTCCGATCAACGGCCAACTGGGCCAGTGAAGTAACCGTAGCTCAACGTCCCAAATATAGTCCGACATCTCTACATAGGCGACTGCCGATAGTTGGCATCCGCAGCAAAGTGCAAGAGCACCGAGGAGTATAATAGCGGCTGTCACCAAGATTCCCTAATGACACGGCTATCGTTGAACCGCTTGATTCTCTAACGTCTAATTTTAGTACGTTTTCCGAAACTCGATTAAGGAATCCACTGTTTCCATATCAAGGACTAATCGTACTCGTATTCAGCAATTTCTCGATCGCGCGGTAAGAGTGGTTGCGTCGTTCCCGAAGATATGCGCAGATGCTCGGCCGCGCCGTCTTGTGCTAGTGTTCGTTTTCCTCTGTTTTTATCCTGTAGAACGTGTATTCGTTCAATAACGTGTTCATTTTCTAGAGATCGGCTTTTACAGATTTAGACGTCGCTCGGGACACAGGTTTCGGGGATGGAACGGCTTAGAATAATTTTCATTGCACCGTATCTTCTATTGGAGTAGGTTATCGAGTTGAAGAATAAATTTTACCGTGGACCGTCTCGAAGGCGATTCGTGCCAGAAACTTAAGTTCGCGGCATAGCACAATATTCCGCTGTGAACACCGGCGGCAAACTTCGCGACCGATTGCTGCCAAGACTCATAAGCAGTTTGTTGTACGTTTGTTTTAATTCAATTCCCCAATGACACGTGGAAGGGTTATACATTAAAGCAATGCGATTGTTTGTACGTCGATACTGACCGATGATGATGACATTGTGATAGTGATCGTTGAAGTTTTTAGTTTGTAATAAATGCTACGCCGGGCGAACTATAAATGTCAATAGATATAGACAGAAAACCATTCCCCAGGGACGTCGCGTCGCGTCGTCGCGTCGGTGGTTCGTGCAAGGCTTTAAACACTGAAGGTGTAAGCGTTGTTTAACTCTCAAGGAAAATTCAATATAAATAACGCACGGATTTCTATATATACGTATACGCAAATACTATGTATCCTTTTTCCGGGTTATGAATTTGTTCACTCTAAAGCGGGATGCCCTCAAGGACATCGGATCCTGCACCAAGAAAATCGGTCGATCCGTTCAGTGGTCTGTAGATGTTTATCTGGCGGTAAGAATAAATTAAAAAAAAAGAGGAGAAACCTTTTTCCTATAAATATCACGTATTACCTACGAGTTACAATCGTTACTTTTTCTTTACGTTCTGTACAGTAGAACCTCGTTTATCCGAACGCATCAAGGTACACGGACGTTCGGATAACCGAAGCTTGCTAACTACTCCCACCTTCGGCTTTTATTTGTTCCGATAACAGACTTCGATGTTCGGATAATAGAAGTTTGTTCGTTTCGTACAAAAAGGTTGTGCGACCGTACGCGTTCTCTCCTTTGTTGGAATCAGTTCATGAAGGTCAGTCATACATGTTCTATATACTTCAGAATACACGTGCATATAACTAATAGTACGCTAGACTGTAGTTCGTATAATAGAGGCTCGATTAGCTTTTAGAATGCCGAACTGGCGACTAAGTGGCCAGGGACAAACTTAGGTATTTTGTATATGTATACAGTGACTTACAATAATATTCGGGCACAGCCTACATAAAACAATTGTAAAATACAACTTCCAGTATTGTTTCTGCAATTCCGACTAAATGCAATTTCTTCAAAGTTTCTTTTTCATCTCACGTGGGAAACTGATGGTTCTAACTACTGCAAAAAAGTTGAAGTCATATGGATCATTCTTAAAAAAAGTTATCGTCCTTTTAAAAGTGTCTGAATATTACTGTGAGTGATTGTATATAGAGTGTTTGCGAAATTGTGGTACAACCGGCAAGGGGATGATTCCTCACATAAAATCTAGTCGAAAATAAGGAATATAGTTTTTTCATACAGGCCTTCATTTTCGAGAAAATGGAGTTTGAAAAGTCAGCGAATACTCGTACTATTAGGTAGAAATCGGCTGTCGCGTCTGATCATGACCAACCAATTCTACTCTGTGCATATACTAATGCACGCGCACCCGACGAATCTTTAAACTTGATTTTCTCGAAAACGAAGCTTCAAATGAAAAAATTTGATTCCATCTTTTCGACTCATTTTTACATGTAGAATCATCTGCTAATCGGTTGACCATGAGTCGCGGAATATACTGTATATAAGTACAGTCACTCCCATTAATATTCGTACACTCTAAAAGACGAATACGTTTTTAATATTGGATCATGTGACTTGAATTTTTTTTAGAAGTTAGAACAATTAATTTACTACACGTCGAAAAAAAGAAATTTTGAAAAAATTTTAATAAGTCGGTATTACAAAGAAAATACTAAAAGTTGTTATTTATAACTGTTCTATGTGGGTCCATATTGAAAATTGAACAAATACGTTTTGTAGATCTGTGTCAACTGTATACACTCTGAATATTTCACCAAAATCGGCAAACGTTGCAATGAGCTACAACTGTTTGAAGATGGTAAAAATTGCAGCTTTTCACAATTTTCGGCCTTAACCTGTAATAAATCGACGAATTCTTACGTCATTAGATGCCTGTCGCTGTTTTCCACGTAATCCAAATTGGATGAAAATTTGAAAATGTATACAATTGATATAGATCTACAAAATGGATGTTTTAAATTTTCAATACAAACCACATAAACAAATTGTAAAACACAACTTTTAGTATTTTCTCTGCAATACCGACCAATTGCAATTGTTTTCAAATTTCTTTTTCACGTCATGTATTAAACTAATTATTCTAACTTCTCAAAAAAGTCCAAGTCGTATGGTCCAATATTAAACAAGTTATCGTCTTTTTAAGAGTGTACGAATATTAATGGGAGTGACTGTATGTATACTAGTAGACGTATTTTCATTATTCGATCACATCCTAGGCATTATTTAATCCATGTATAAATGCCGCAATGTTTATAACAATTTAATCTTTCAGAAGAGTTTTAAGTTTGTTGCAATTGAGGCAAAGAAAATTTTTATTTTGCATAAAGATCCGCTGTGTAATTATAATATTAGTAACATAACTCGAGAAAATTGAGTTTAAAGATTCGTCGGGTTCGCGTGCATTAGTATATGCACAGAGTAGAATTGGTTGGTCATGATCAGACGCTACAGCCGATTTCTATCTAATACTACGCGTATTCGCTGACTTTTCAAACTCCATTTTCTCGAAAATGAAGCCCCGTATGAAAAAAACTATATTCCTTATTTTCGACTAGATTTTATGTGAGGAATCATCCCCTTGCCGGTTGTACCGCGATTTCGCAAACACTCTGTATATACTAAGTTTCCCGTAAAGAAAATTCAAGTTTTCAATGTAAACATGCTCTCTAAAGGTTAAGAGATCGTATACATGAGGTTTAGCATCAATTGGTTAATTTAAACGAAGTTCTACTGTATTTGCTGGATGATGACATAATCTAATGTATGTCGAAGCTATTTTAACAAGTTTGCCAAAGCCATCGAGTTATCGGAGTGGTTACAGTTGCTCGCCTCATCCTGTACAAAAAAAGGAAAAGGGTCACGATAAGGCCCGCTGTTGCCTTTCATTACACGTGTTTATGACTCGATGAAAGCAGCGAAGAAATCTATTTTTATGGCGTCGAGTCTGTCTGTAATCGAGCACGCGCCAACTGGAAGAGGCCCGCCCGCCCTTATCGGATCTGTCCGGTACCGTTTCCTTGTTGATTCGGTGGTGTAGGAACTGAACTAGGAACAGGCTCGAGAAGGGTGGCGCGAGTTATAGGCAGAAGCCGGGACCGAAATTCTCGCGATCGTTTCGAGATGTAGAGCAAAATCTGTTGGCAGACGTTCACGATAGGCCCGCGGCGCACGGCGGTCCGAGCTCGTGCGATATGCGAACAAACGACAGGTATTGTCCGCAGTCCTAAATTATTCAACGTTTTCTGCCACTGGGGAGAATCTTTGGCAGGTTTCGAGCAACGCGACGTCGAGGAAACGCAGAAAACTCCCATCTATCATGTCGAAACGCGTAACGCAAAAATAGTCGCAAGGATACACCGAGGTCGGACTTGGCGAGTGTGGACGTGGACGTGGACGTGGATGTTGGACGTGGACGTGGATGTTGGACGTGGACGACGTCAAGGGTGCGCGGATTATCGGGACGCGTACGACCTATGAAGCCGCGTTACCATAATCGCTGGTACATAACATCCTCCATAAGTCATCGAACACGTTCCGTTATTTCGGGAAAATCGAAAACACACTCGATTATGTAAAAGATGCCCAACTTTAATTAACAACCTCAACGAAACGTGTTGGTAATGACTAGACTGCGGATCTTTATGCATTTCTGGCTTCTGAAAATATTTAAAAAATGCTAGAACACAAAATTCGATAGATTTTGGTGTCATTCTTATTTATTTTAGATCTACAACGGTTACTACCACTGAAATAAAATTCTATTTTATACCATTTTTTTAATTTCTCTACAAAAATTTAAAATTGCATAATCATTCGCAGTCTAATAATGCTTAAACAGCAGATTTTATGCATTTGTGTGGTATGTACTAGAACTGGACAACTAGACTGTGGATTTTATGAATTTATGATAAAAATTACTTATATGCATAAAAAAATTACTTACTTATTATTAGATTGCAGATTTTATGCATTTGTGGTAAAAATGAGGAGGTGAAACATAAAATAGAAGAAACATCAGATGGATTTAATATTACTTATGCATAACCTATTAAAATTATTAAGATACGAAATTATTTTGTATGTAATTTCCCTTCCTTCTAATTAATACAGACAATTTTTATTTTGCAATTTATTAACATTTTGAATACCATGTTGGTCATACATGACCGGCACAATTTTTGTAGCAAACTTGAAAATCAATTTTTACTACAATCTATTAAGTGAATAAAATTTTATGAGGCTCTATGAAGTGTGAGAATGTTACAAAAATTACTGTTATGATAAATGTGAGTTTTTTATTCTTACATTATTAATTAAGTAGTTTTTATTTTGTATGACTTTTATGGGCATTGATGTGGCACTCATCGTATTAAAGTTACTAACAGAAGAAATACATTTTAGTTTAATCCCTGCTTGTTACAATAGATATGGATATTTTTTATTGTGCACAAATATCCGCACTTTAGTGATAACTTATTATCTGCGATTGTAAATGCGAATCTTCATTTATAGCCTTATTAGTAAACTGCGGGTTTTTGTACAAAATAAACATTTTCTAACTTAACTCCAAGAAACAAGAGCTCCATAGACATTTGTTTCTTCGCGTAATAATTTTAGAAGGTTACAAATAATGTAATCGTATTCTTAACACTCCAGTATACGGATTGTGTCTATAAGACACATGAATTCAATTTTTACTGTTCTAAGTCTCTTTAAATTATCTTGGAATTGTTCAATGAATTCTTGTTTCACTATAACAACAATAGAATTATGTAAGAAGAACTTTAAGTTGTTAGAAAAAATGGATATTTTAGACCTGTGCACTGAAGGGTTAAAATAGTCTGATATTTTCACTGTTTAATGTTTTAGTTATTTATTTTTCACATAATATTATGAAATCTCTTAAATAATTGATTTTTTCCAGAAATAATAAAATAATCAGTATATTAATCGCCATAGCGAATCTTAAATAATGACGACACAGGAATGGTACATGTAAGTTACTTATACAACTACACAGTAATGTACAACATGTACCGATAATATTAACGTGTTAACAGCAAAGATTATCAACATGTCTATTATCCTTCTATGAATATATCTTTTTTTTAATTTATACGAGAATTAATTGTTAAGCTTACATAAGTGGAAAATTAAATGGTAAATAGTATCTTTGTCTATATAGTATTGGGTTTAATGCATACCTGAAGGGGTTAAAGAACATGTATGTTTTTATGAAACCTTTTTTTTCTTACAAATGGCTTAGAAAATTTTTATTTTGCATAATGATTCGTAGTTTAATAATGACTTCGTAAAAGTTGATGCGACATAAAAATTGTTCTGTGCACTTGTGTTGTACGAATATACGTGGGATACTGACCATGTATGGGTAATTCTGCAGAAGTGGAAGTTATTTGGCAGGTATAGCAGAGAACATGTTAATGTTGCTACAAAAGCTTATATCATTATTTGTTAAAAACTATTTGCAGAGAACTGACAAGCCAGCAATAGTATACCATCATTGTATTTGAAATTTTTCTAATGGAATCAAACAATTGATTTCCTACTTTTCTTACCACTAAGAGTTATCATAAGTAAAAATATAAGAATTACTTTAAATTTGAACTATCAAAATTATACAACATGAAACTTCTTTCATAGAAAAAGATCCTTATATAACAATGATTATAGTTATTATTATTTTATTATATTTATTAAGAATATTTATTTCTTATACACATAAATGAACTAATTGATCGGTCAATACGTTCCAAACTTTTAAAAACATTGCTTTTAATTACAAATCTGATATAACATGTACGATATACAATACAAACTTCATTACTCTTGAAATATTTTATGTAATTTGTTTTTAATTCTTTAGGTGTTGTTTTTCAGTAATAGTGTTACAGGTTCGGGACTAAGATGTAAAATTGGTAACAAAGATTGCAAATGTTCTTTGTTAATAAAATTAAGCAGTTTAAAATAAATTTGAATTAAATTATTTGAAATTTATAATTTTTTATTCCTTTTAATTGTGTTAGAAAGTGAGAGACGCATAAAATTCCCACTCCTCTAGAACCACCCGTATATTCCTTTAATTTCAACTAACGCAATTACATATATTTGTAGACAGTCTTATTCAACATGATTTCATTATGATATCAGATGCGGATTAAGCTTTATGTAAGATTGGTTTTGTCTCGATGCTGCTGCCTTTTTCTTTTGTACCATAATTTTTCGTTAAAAGACCATTTTATTAATTGTGCTTAACGGTGAAAGAACCATATGTTTTCCATAATTAATGCTGATGAGCAACAGGAAGTAATTTGAAATTACGAAGTCTCCGACCATAATAGAACTTTGAACGATGTTACCTTATATCTCCTTACAAGACTACCTTCTATTTCTGTACAGATGCAATACGTACAAAAAAAATAAAACTAGAAATTAACAAAGATCAAAAAAATGAACAGTCATGCTCCTACTGTGTAATGAAGATTATTCGTAATACAAAATATGATCTCTAGAATATAAAAAAATAATGAATTGACCGCGATTCTTTATGCGAAATAAAAATTTTAATGTTCGATTTAATTTAATATTAAATAGCAAAATTTCATCTAAATTCACAAATACTTATATTCTTAACAGTCACACATTAAATAATTATCAGCATATGTCGGCCCCAATAGTTCGTTTAAGGGTTAATAATTTTAGTAAATCGAAAGTAATAAATCAATACCTTTCGATTCTTTTAATCTTTTTCGTTTCAGATTGTAGCTACTCATTTTTCTCATAATTGCTTAGAATCTGTAGTCTAATAACAAGTGTGTTTTAGGAATTATCGGTTAGTTTGCGGATAGGAGAGCTGCTTCGTTCAATGTGCGTATGGCGTATACATACAGGACATTTTAAGAGACGTGACAAGATAGGAAGGGGGGTTGACAAGTTACATGTCGGCACTCAAGTGAAGTCACATTTTTCTTCACGAAGAAGTTTTGTCCTGACGTCACGATACATCCTTGAAAGAGACGCTAAAATGGCCGGTCAAAAGCCTACGCTCTAGGCCAGGGGCTAGGCTAAGCTATTTCCGCTATTCAGCTTATGGACAAAAATAGTCCTAGAGAGCTTTCGAGTAAGAAGTCGCTGGGACTTCTTGTGCCCCGCCATCAGACAAACATGATTTCCATACTTCCGCCGCTGTAGTGGGAGCTCTTTAAACCTGCTACACCTATTTTCTTTTACGTAACGCTATAGGAAGTTCTCCGCGATAATTTATGAATTTCCATCGTGCCGTAAACTCGTTCGATTAATCCTCCCTCTCTCATTTTTCAGTTCAGCTATATACTCAAGACTTCAACCTGCTTCCATCAGCATTATCTGAAGAAGACCACTTGTAATACCGTTTTTTTTTTATAATTTATGACTTTTGTATTTATTTACTTCCTTAAAATTTTATTAGGTATCGAAATAATTTTATCATTAAAAATAATTATAGAAAGTTCGCTAGTATCATTAATGACCTTATGTCAACTTTTTGACATCTTTCGGATGACCGTGTCAGCTATAAATCAATAAATTCATTAAAAACATGTTCGTGTTTTGGTCAACTGAACTTGAATTGAATAATGTAATATATAGGATATCAAATCATTCGAACAATACAGGTCTATTACATAGATGGCTTTATAGAAAATACTCCCTAAAGACCTTCTTTTTCGATAGCAAAATACTTCTATTTCACCCAGTGCCGGATTAAGGCCTTCAGAAGCCCGAAGGCTTCAACGCAATGTTGGATGGACCTGTATGAATTCTTCGGCATTTTATCCTTTCGTTCTTTTCACTCGCACACACATGCATATAAACACTTGGCAATATTATTTCTATGTAAAAAATATAAAATTCAGACAATTTCTATGGTGTCCTCATTCTCCTGATGTCGCAAGCATGTGCTTAGTCTGCTTAATGGTTAATCCAGCACTGACTTCACCCCAGAAATTACAAATCGTTATATTTCACTGCTTAGTTGAAATAATTTGAATTTGCAGTTATCACATTAATAGCAATAGTAAAACTAACGCATCTATCAAAAGTACCCTAAAATAATGCTGTAAATGGTCTTGAGCAATGTCAACAGTGTAGTTGTAATAAAGGTACTTCATATATGCATAAGGGGCATATATCCTATTCACCGAATGTATAGAAGTTCCACAGGTTCCATAGGACTAATGGCGAAGTCTATTGGAGTTATAAGAAAGAAATTTTGAGGATGTATGGGGAAATTAATGGTAAGGAGTGCGTAACAAGGACAGATCTGGTCTGATGAGTACATTAGTGCTCGGTTAAAGGTTAAAACTATAATACTTAAATTTGCAAGACCTATCCCCAATCTTCCCCTATCATTTAGGGCCTCGATGTCAGCGGTGCTTCATCTCAGTAGATAATTAAAGAGAATACAATTACTATAGCAAGTTCAGGCATTTTTGCCCACCTTTTCAAAAGTAGTATCTACCTAAAGTAACCCGACCTAAATAGAACTAGTTAATGTAAATAACAAAATGAAGGACAGACGTATGATTGCTACGTATGAAGTCTATAAAAGTAGACCGATTTACGTCATGTTTGAACTCATTATGTTCACAAAAATCTCAATAAATCACTGGTACCACATTTAAAAAGGTAAGATAAAACTTGCTGGACTTGAAACTTTCTTTATTGCACGTTTATTGTTTATGCTAGCGATATTCTTTTGAAGTGTCGAACCTCGGCCGCAGATACTCGACGGACTGCGTCTGTCTTGCTTTCACTCGCTATATCTATTCTCTCACAACGTTGAGCTGTGCTCGATTTAATTACTGAAAGAGAGACGCTGCTCTGTAACGCAAGAATTTAACTTCCGGATCGGAAACTTTGCAAATTCAAGTGAGTACAATTCCATAGGCTGGCGTCATTGCGGAGCTGCAAGCCGTTTACAATTATTTCAGTAATTGGTGCAAGCAATTAATCTCAATGCACCCACGTACGCGTTGCTCTATGCCAGTGGGTAGCAAACCACACGTTTCTTCTCGTTGCAAACAGCTATTTCCACTGTCGGCGACTCGCGACAGGTGCCCATGCCCATGCCAGCCAGCTAGCTAGCTAGCTAGTCCCGCCGCGGAATACTACAATTCTCGGGCACGGATTTCGAAACTGAAACGAAAACCCCGAGGTATTTTCAATCGGCTTCTTTGCTGGCAGTGCCTTCGGTTGCCCCTCGGAGCAATTCTTCGTCCTGGCCGGACCGATAGGTGAAGGCAACCGAATGCATTTGCTTCTCGGCATATTTCTGGCGGGCACATGAAGCAAGATTTTACGATCTGCACAAGGCACTTCGGAGTTTTTCAAATTTATTTCCATGCGCTAGCCACGTTCTCAGCCACCAGACAATGTAGCACAAGCAACTATATTGTATAATTTTCTTAACGCGTCGACTGCCACAACAGTGTCTATAAAAGCCATACAAAAGTAAAACAACTTATTTAGCAATATAAGAATAGAAAAGATGAAATTCATTATAACTAGACTGCAGTTACAATTTTTTAACACGTTCACTGTCACATCAGTGTTTTTGACAGCCAAACAAAATAAAAATAAATTATTTAGTAATATAAAAATAGAAATTATTAGATTTGTTATAGCTAGACTTCTGACTTTTATACAATATTAAAATTGTTTGCATTAATTTCAATCTACAGAAGCTTCATAAACATTTATTTTTCTTTCTTAACACATTAAACGCTACGTCAGCCCTGGGAACTGACGGTATCGAATTTACAAAACAATATATAATATATAATTCATATGATATTGAGAAATGTTCGCACTGTGTTAATATATTTAATTTTTTTAAATTAAACAGAAATGGGGTAGGTAAGTGAGTCTTTTGCTTATGCACCATCGTATTTTTGTATTTAAGATTAAATAAAAAGTGGAATGAAAAGCGAGACATAATGCTGCGCGTCTAACGTGTTAATCATTGTAGTAAGCTGGAAATGATACAATATTATATTTATATTAATTGAATGTTTTTATTGGTTCACGTTTCTTGTACCTTTTACATCGTAATAAAGCTCGGTTTATTTAATAGATTGTAATTGAAATTGATTTTCAAGTATGATCGAAGCATCTATATCTCACCGATGTGACAGGTAAAATGTTAAACTATTATATTCCTATATTAAAATTTGCAGTTCGTTAGCAATTTTGTCTACTTAAAAAATTGACAAATACGAATTCACACCAAAGTTCGAATTAGACAATACAAATTTCAAAGATATCTGAACGTTTTCCTACTTCACCCTCAATTAAAGAAAGCTGCCAATAAAAAGTATTCAAATTTTTGGAAGTTAGAATGTCACACCCTCCGTACCATAGTTGGTAAACTTAAAATTGGTGTATAGACTGTAAAATGAAAATTACGAAAGTAAAGAAACAGAAATTATAGAAAAATGTATTTCATCTGTTAACTATGTATTTATGTAATTAAAAAATGTATTTCACCTAGCCATTTCGATCACAAATACGTAAAATGTAACGCCTCCCTATTATTAGTGCAGTCTATAGGACCTATCGAATACCAGACATACCTAGATCCATTTAAGTCTTTACATGTCAATTTTCTGTTACAGATTTTTTAACCGATTTCATTGAGACCAATGTTAATCCTTCCATTGGACTTAATGTAAAAAGCTAATAATAAAATCTAGTTGCTAAAAAATTATAATTTGAGTAGCACATTAATAACTTCGGGTCAAAATGGAATTCCCGCCATTCACCAGAAATTGAATAAATGAATAACAATTTTGATACTCTCGGTCAAAATAGACCCGGACTCTGCCGCTGGAGGGTTCAAATCCAATAGTGCCTTTACAGTTTGATAGTTTACGTAGCCATTTTTATCAGAAATGCATAAACTCCGCAGTTCGCTGATGAGCCTGAAAATGACTCATAATTCCAACCTACTTTATCCAATAATTGCAGATAATGTAATGCCTGTGAAGGTCGATACAATGGTGATTTGAAGCTTATGCGGAGCTCAGGAGATTACACGATACGTATCGGCAAATGGAAAATCAGAAAATAGTAGTCGATTTGGTTAACCCAGTTCCATAGACCTAATTCTCGGGGCGCGCGCGACCTTTACATCTGTTGGTTTGACTAGCCGAGATAGAGAGGGATCCACCTCAAAAGCTGCTCCACCTGCTACCGGACACCAGTGTGACCAGGCTGACCGTCCGGCAGACCGCCCACACGAATTGCTACTGCGTTATTTCGAGTGTTTTAGCCTTGGGTGGTGGCCAGAGAAAACTTTTGAAATATCGGGGAACGTTTTGCGAGCTCTCTTTCTCGGCCATCAGGGTTTCAAGATAAGTACAGACTATCGCCGAGTGTTCAGGAGTAGTAGCTGCAACGAGTCTATGACATGAACGCGTACATGGACATTCCCGAAACTGTGGGACTCTACTGTCGTACAATAATACCAATTGTCACTAAGGAGGGACATCTCTTAACCCTCACAAGCTCCTCAGAAATACTCTCATAAAAGATCCTATATAATAATCCCCTCATTTTTGCTCTACACTTTAAATAAAAAAAATGATGTACCATTCATGACGTCACATTTTAAAGAAATACAGCTGGGTACTAAAGTATATGCACACCTGGCTTTTCATCATACAAACGTATATAAATTAAAGAAAAAAACACAATATTAGGTTAGTTTTTGTATTAATTATGACTACTGCACATATGATTTTAGAATATTACAAAGAATTATATATTCGTCTATTACAAAACAAAGAAGAATGTAATAAAATAAGCCGATGAACTACAAAAGCGGTTTCAAACAATAAGAGATTATACAAGAAATATTATCTGTATAAAATAAATAATAATATACTACAAACTTGTAAGAAATATATGAATATTTCTTGAAGTTTTATGTTCATGCGATAACGAAAAGTTTTTTGAATATTCCCTCAGAATTTGAAGTTGATCGCACAGAACGTGAAATATGTGTAAATCATTCATTGTATTCTAAACTGTCATCCTCTTATTCAGTCGATATACTATATGTTACTTTTATTAATTATTAATATGATTTGCACTTCAAACATAGAGTAAACAATGTTCAGGTTAATAAACGCGAAAGTTTCTTTATGTAATGCCGTTTATACTTTGGAATGATTTAATCGAATTACGTGAAACCTAGTCTGCGAATTTTTATGCAAAATAAACATTGTCTGTATTAATTGCAAGATACAGGAGTTGTATAAACATTTATTTCTGTTTTCTATCATTTCACCAGTTGAAAATAATATACAAATTGTGTTTCCAAATTCATTAAATATTGTTATTGTTTTGTGTTTGGTCTACCCATTTTTGTCATAAATGAATAAAATTCACAGTTTAGTGAAAAAATGTGCATTCCTTATGACGAAAACTTGACATAACGGAATTTGAGATACACCTTGCAACTTTTATTTAATATTTACCCTTTTATTTCACTGCTATGTTATTTGTGGGCATCGATTCAGGCGACGTCTACTTCATCGTAAATCATCAGATGCTGAATTAACGTTGCGCTCCTCCTCGAGATACCCATGATGACCGGACTGACTGTCAGCCAAGATTACAACCGAGTTATGATATATTTTGTCACGTGCTGCTTGCACGTTCTCCTTTTCTGACTGTCTGTGTCGTGGGATCGACGAACAAAATGCGAAAATTATGCTAGTTAATTGCTGATTAACGTTAGGTTTCGAAGTGAAAGTCATCCATTCTATCAAGAAATAGAATAAATTATTTCATTTAAATTACAAATTTTAATTCAAATTACAAAACTACTATTAAATTTTCATTTCAATAATTTCTTTACTCGTATTGTATTTATTTTTACTTGAAAAACTAATCAAAATAGTATAACAGATCAATCGCGTGTTGGATGACTAGTTACTTGTATTTTTAATAATCTACTTTTATAGTCATCGTAGTACACTTTTGACCATTTTACAATCAATTAAGTATAATTATAAAATTGTAAAATATATAAGCTTTATGACTCCCCTAAGGGTTGTAATTCTCATACATTCGACTCCTTTACCATCCTTTCCACCTAATTTTAGGTTATGGATAAAATTGTATAATTATTGCCAAATATAAATATAAAAAAATATAATGTATGCTCCTTAATAATAGTAAGTATGTATGCACAAAATCAGTTCAAAACAATGTTCTGGTTTCTGATATCTTTTTAAAAAATACTAAACAAGACCAAATAATGGAATTCTATCTGGATAGATTAAAATACCCTTTCAAACATGGCGGGCTCTGAAATCAATATAAATCCCAGAGCAGAACAACTGAGATAATTAAATCTTTTAAAATTTACTTGTAACAAAAACAAGCGAATGTAATGGATTAGAAGAATATATTTATTAACATACATATAGCATACAAATAAACTTATATACAAGAAACAATAAAACAAAACCGCTACGGTTCAAACAAAAAACAACGATTAAAACCATTCTGACGTAAATTTTTTTCATCAACGGGTACATATTTAGAATCACTACTAAAGGAATAACACTTTATTCAAATGGCGTATTACTTATTGGGTTGGTTGTATATAAATGCAGTGTATAATTATTTCTTGATCGATAAAAGAAATAAAAGGGTAACATACTGATTGTCCTCTGAATCATTTTGTCTAACTACGCCAGGCATGTCCAGAAGTAGCTAACTTGGAGGCAAATTCGAGGGAGACGCCTACTTCTCCCGTGGCGGCCATAGTTCTCCGGGCTCCTCAGACCCGTGCTTACCGTGGGTCCGAGAGTTGCCACAACGCGCCACAAGCAGTACATGCCGCTAGCGGTAGGAGGAGTCTGAGGAGCTCGGATGACTACGGGGAGCGAGACGCGCCGGCGGAAGAAGTAGGCGTCTCCCTTGAATTTGCCTCCAAGTGAGCTAATTCTGGACACGCCTGAACTATACAAATAAATATAGTTGTCTACTGTTTCTATTTGAAAATATTGACTTAATTACTTTATCAACCGAAAGTTTCGAGTGCACTGATTACACTCATTAGCTTTTGAGCCCTTCATGTATATATAATCCGAGTTATCTGTTCCTTTATCCTATTCCTATTTTTATAAAAAGAAATGTTACTCTTAAGAAGTTCTTCAGAAAGTGTTCTTGTGAAATTTGTCTAGTAAAAGTTCTATGAAAACAAATTATTTTAAAACATTTATTAACAACTGTTCTATTCGAGAAACATTAACACGGTATGAACCGTGACCGCGAGTCATGTGCATAAATATTACAAATAAATCACTGTATATTCAGAGTGTCAATTTAACTGTCAAAATTATTTAATATTGTTATAGTGCTGCCCATTGACGCAGCAAATAATCACGACAGAAATTAAGACTGTTTGAAGAAGCAAAAATCTATCCATTGAATATCATTGATGTTCTAAATTCTAACCAATGTAATTGGTTACAAAGATCGACGACTCTATTAATATCGATGAATAAAGTATCTGTCTCTATAATATGAAAATTCATATTTTTATATATTTATTTATATAAAAAATTTGCATAACTCTTATTCAAACTAAAACTACTTTCCAGGATTTTTGAATGCATTCACGTCGAAATTGATACCACAAGGACGTTTTTCGAAACAAGTTCTATGGTCCATGATTTAAACAGAGCCTATTATTTTCACTCTATTATTAGGTTGTTGCAAATGAAATGTTCCGTTTTAGAATGCAAATGTTATAAGCATTCTGATCAGGAAGTGCTGCTACAGACTATAAGTTATTATATACGTACTATAAGTTATTATTTTTAGGTACAAAGTTGATCTTATAGATCCTATCTTCAGTTTTTATTTAGATATCTAATTCTACTTTTAAGATCAACTATAAATTACTACTAGAACTAACTACTAGAGGTTACTTAAAAAATAATATAAAATATGATGATAATGCAAAAAGAAGTTGACAATCTTGTAAAATAAATAATGTGAACGATAATAATCTTTTTAATTGTATTACAATTAGATAATGTATCACAATTACAATATAATTAGATTATATATATATATATATATATATATATATATATATATATAATAGAATTATAATACAATTAAGAAGATTGCAATTTATTGAAGGAATACGTCGATTGCAATATTTACTTTGATCAATAAGTCCGATATAAAAAGAAAGTTATGTTTGCATAACCCCTTGCGTGTAATATAGAGTCAAATTTTAAATCGAAATAAAATTCTGTTCTTTTGGTATCAATATTAAAAGATTCAAGCATATGTAGATATATAATATGTCTTCTATAAATTGTAAGGGGCTAACGTTACTGTTTAAAATCGGACATATTTGATACAAAACAAACAAATTATATTTTTCAGTTAGCAGCGAGATTCACTAACAAGAAAGTCTCCGTGGAGGTTTCGTTAATTATGTCTACTTCTTTTAAAAATTTCTTAACACGTTAAACGTTATATATGTAAGTCCCCGGGGACCGACGAGACGGCATCGAATTTATAAAATAATATATAATATTATAAAATATGTTTACACGTTGTTTATAGATTGCATTGAAACAGATTAAATAGGATTTATAGAAGTATGTCTTTTGCTTATGCACAGCTTATTTTTGCATTCGGACTTAAATAGAGTAGCGTTTAACGTGTTAAAGATAATAGAAGTTCCAATCATTGCAACAGCGAGGGGTTAACGTCACCGTTGAAAATCGGACATATTTCAAATACAACAACCTAATATATTTTTCAGCGAGATTTCCCGGCATGAAAGTCTTCGAGGAATTTTCGTCGATTGTGACGTCACGGGCGTCTCGTGTTATTTGGCACGGATCGGGCGTGACGCAGTCGAGGAAAGGCAATACGTGTGGAGGGGAAAAAAGTATAATAGATGGACGTGCGTGGCAATCGGCGCGTCTCGGCCGGGGCGGCAGGGATAATTGTATTTTTCAAAAGAGTACGGGCTTGGCAGCGGGGAACACTTCCTTGGCGAAAACGAGCGCTGGCCCCGACACCGAGCGTTCGGCTCGAACGTGAAATAATAATAACAGCTCACGCAAAGATTCCACTCATGATTTCTCGATCGAAAATTTAAATAGATCCCGCGGGCCGCGGTTCGCCGAGGAACGGTGTGCGTTAGAAAATACATCGGTAGTCTGGAAACTGAATTGAAGTTTGTTTTCATTTGTCGCCCTGATCTCTCATCTTTACCGATTGACCATTCTATTTTACGTTAGATCATACAAAAAGATTTCACTACAATGATCATCGTTGGCATTGCAAAATGACCAGTTTTGTCATCTCTCTCCCTTTAGTACGATGGTGTCGTTGTACTTTTCGTCTTTGTCATTTTTGTCTACTCTTCCTACGGCGCAAACGTAGAATGCTAAGCATCCCACGAGGAGAGGTTTGCCCTAATCGGGCACAGTCTTAATCATACGTCGGATCATCCAGGCGACCACCCCACTCGTTAAGATCAAGCTGCTCCTATAAACAAAAGCAATTATTTCTAAGCTGTTATGTGCAACTACACGGGTTTCCGTTCAACCCTTTGTTTTCCGTTGGCGCCACTGTCGAGATAATCGAATGCCCAATCGTAACAGTAGCAGTATTATTTTTATTTATCTTGTAATAAAGTAAATCAGTAAAAGAAGTCAGTGCAAATAAATTCATAAGTATTTTCAGTATTCTCTTCTCAGAATACAATTTTTGGTATTCGTATCCCGCTCGGTGTCATTAATAAAAATTGTTAGATCTTTGTTGATGAAGTTTTCACCATACATTTTAATTTTGTCACTTTCAGTATTGATAAATTGATATTTAATGGCAACATCTTTATAACAATCAGTGGACCAATTTGGATAAAATTTGATAGTGACTATATCTGGTCCTTGACGAACCCGATTTTTTATTCATATATTTTTCCTTCTTTTACAAACAACAGAAGCTGAAAATTTAGATAAAAAATTGTACATATCAGTTCAAATAACTCTAACTTCTTCAACAGTTGAATTTTTCAAAATTGACTTCGTCAAGTACTAGTTTTTCTTCTAGTTGTACTTTAAATTATGCTTTTTGAAGAATAACTCCTCCGAAGGATATTCGAAAGTCAACATATCACACATAGTTAAATTTCTTTTTTCATTAGCTAGACTAATATACCGATCAAAACAAGTCCGCTTGTTAAAAAAGGCAATGATGACCTTGAAATTTCGGAAAATATGATCTTGAGAAAAAATCTCTTCTATCATAGTAATTATCTGTACGAGACAAACATTTTCTTTCTTACACAGTATTATGTATCGCTAAAAAAAAAACAACGGAGATATTTTAGATGAAAATTTTCGGTGACTCAACCTGTATATTTGGTAGCACGAACGTTGTTTTGTAGAAATGACTTTGGGAAAATGGTTGCCACCTTCTTCTAGTTGGATATTTAGCTCAATTTTTCAGGAAATTTCACTTAAACTTTGCATAATAGGATGTACATATGGACTTAAAAAAAAAACATAATTTTGTACATAAAAAATTTCGAATTTATCGTGTTTTCAAAAGTTCAAAGGTACATAGTCCGTTAATCTTCGATAAGCGGATCCACGGAAGGCGATCGTTGGGGATTATTCGATGCTTTCCACAAAAGGGGAAACAAACAATTTTGTAACAAAAGTTTCGCAAGGGTTTCAGTTGAACGTCGAAGAGGAGCAATCGAAATCGGAGCATCTCCAACGTTTTATCTTAGTGTTGGGTAACGCGATGGGTGCCACGATGCGCGACTGCCTTCGCAACAATTGGCACCGTGAACAGTACTTATGCATCTACGGCAATCTTAGTGCTAATTAGAGATTTTGCAGGCGCAGTGACTCTTCGGCCCGCTAAGAGGGGCCATTAATTTGTTTGACGCAACGCAAGGATAGCCTCGTTTTAATTCAACGGATTGGATTAAACCCGCGCGTATCGGTATCGGAACGGCCCGTTTAAAATTCCGATTACATCACACACACCCTGGGGTAGAATGTTACTGAATTAGTGCATACCGCGTGGCCTCCGGAAAATGGTACACGAATGGCGTACAGTGGCCTAAAATCGTAAAATCCCAGACCAAATTAAAATTTTAAACTTCTTTCAAATTGTACGAAATTTTTGTTACGGATTCCTAAATGTACTACCCCTGGTAACAATTATTCGGTCAAACAAATCGAGTATCTATCATTGCAATTATTCATATTCCCAACGTGAAAAATATTACTATTAACGATAATGGAGATACTAACATAAAAATGATTAAATTTGTTTTTAATAATATGCAGAATGAGCAAATTAAACAATAATTTCAGGAAGATATTAATCCTCTTCGCGCATTTAGAACCTTTTTTTTAGGTATGTCTATCGTCATCTTCCTCGTTGGAAAATTAAAAATTGTTCGATTGCAATGTCATGTTACATAAGTTTTTACATAAAGATAGGCAATTTCTTAATTTATGTTAACTAAAAAAGCATAATAATTCATTATTCTATTCATATATTTGTAAAATCAAATTAGCTATCATATCATATTTGTTTAATATATGTACAATACTATTTTTTACTGTATCTAGTAATTCGGCCGAATTATAACTCGAAGTTCTCTAACTATAAGTCCATTGGTGCAGTTGCAAAATGGAAAACTTCATAAGCGCAATGATAGAATAATTGATCATTTACTGGAGATACTGAAAAACGGCAAATATTTCGTAAAATATTAAGTTTTTAGTTAATGTACTCTTTTATTAGTTTTAATACTTTTTTATTCACAATAATAGGAGAAATCGATTCATGTAAGCAAAAATCATGGAATAGCATTAAAAACAAACGAATGCAATTGCACTTTGCTACTACACCGATGCACTTACATAAAAAATCGCATTATAGCTTGTTAAATCATGCAAAACATTCCATACAATCTTTTTCTTTCTTCAATAACAATGAAGTTATAATTCGGCCCAGTTACTAGATACACCCTATATATTACGTTATGTATATGTATAAGTCACCCAAAGATGTTGGAAAATCTTTGAAACTGGAAAAAATGCACTACTGATTATATTTTTTCTGAGGTTAACATATTTTACTACACCATATTCCACCACAGATAAGAGTTAACTTCAATCTAATTGATAAACTACGGATTTTATGTATCTATGACAGAAATGAGTAGGTGTAATTTAAAACAGTGAAAACATTAGGAAAATTTAAAAATACTATTGTATTATTTGCAGCCTATAAAACATCTTATAAAAGAAAATAACTTTCTATTTCACTTCAGTTTATCGTAATTCAGGTAGAACATTTTTATTTTGCATAAACATCCGCACTCTACTCATTAACATAGGGCTGAATAGTATTCTTTCAACTATATGTACAATCCTCTTTTTATTAGGTACTTGAATAACTTTCTCATAACTTAGTTTATTTAAAAAAGGAATAAAACAATAAATATCGAATAAAATACGCAACACGTGCTTCGTCTCGTACACTATCCACCATATTGAATTATCTTGCAACACCAGTTATGGGCACATTTCCTTCGTCATCTTGGATTATATTAACTATGCCGGGGCCTATAAGTACATGCATATGGTCTAAGGTGTGGGTTAGGGTCTACCACAACCGCCATATTCATCAGATATTGCCCCATCAAGTGATCATTTATTCCGATCAATGCATGGCTTGATGATTGGATAACTTTACATGAACCGAATTTTTTCTATCGCGAAATTCACTTATTACGTGAAAAGTGAGGAAAGGTTATATCTAATTAATTTTCTATTCAAATGAAGAACTTTTATTTACCGAAAGGACGGCAGACACTTATTCGAGTACCTAATACAATTTTAGATCACTGTGGCGGCGGTTCCCAGGCATCGGGGATCTTCGCCGGCGCTCTAATCGTAAAATATTTGGTCCTCGAGCATTGGTCGCCGAATTCTGCACACTTTCAACCGTGTATAATAATTATTATACCGAACGCAAGAGCGCACGGCTCATGTAATTTTAGGACCGTGTGATAATGCGGTAAATTATGCGGCGATAAATGTCGCCCGCCGTTAAATCACTTACACCGACAACTTTATAGTTGCGCGTGAGACGCGTTGAAACGCGCCGCCTGCTAGTGTTAGTGGTAACACTGAAACTGTACTTTCAAAAAATGAAACGGTTCCAAACGATCATAAAAGTGTAAGAAGGACAATAAAGTTAAAAAGGAGCATTCTTCATGCGCTTTGATCCTAATGCACCCTTATACAATTATTGAAGCACTGTAGCCTCGGAAAATAAGTATTTATTTTTTTTTTATTCAGAAATTCTCATAAGAGATTTATTACAACATTAGGTACAAACAAAACCAAAGTGTACAAAGGAAGTAACCTCTACAAACTAAAAGCTAGGGTACCTCAGTATTGTTTTTCCTTAAACAGGAAGGTTACAGCTTTTTAGGAAAGAAAACGAAAGTATATACAGGCAGGCTTTAACGTTGGGCCCAGCCAGAAACATAGAAACGTCCAGAGGCAGTTGAATACTTAACTTATAGAGATTATTCAACAATAGTGAACTTTGTGTATCGTATAAATTACACTGCCAAAGGACGTGATTGAGAGTTTCACACTCGCAGTTACATGTACACATAAGGTTGTCAATGAATCCAATACGAGAAAGAGAGCCAGCAAGGTGATAATGATCAGCTCTGCTTCTGTTTATTGCGACGGTAAAATGACGGGAAAGTTTTTTTCGTTTGAACCAAGGGTGACGATTATCCCTATGAAAATGAAGAAAATAGAATTTGCCTTTATACAACCCTTGATTTTTACTTGTTGTGGAAGTATTGAGAAAAGCTTTTTTCATGAATGGTTCGTACAGATCAGAGAAAGGGATTTTCGAGATGCCCAAAGAACAGAAAGTGGTAGCACTTTTTGCTAAGTCATCAGCGACTTCTTTGCCCCAGATCCCGGAATGAGACGGGACCCAGAAGAATTTTATAAAGTACTTGTTGGAATTTTTCCAGAGGAATTGATTGTATTTCTTTTTAATGTCCAAAATATATGAGTTAACTTTAGCATTAACCTTAACAGACTCGAGACTTTGGAGAGCGCTTAAGGAGTCCGAAAAAATATAGAAATTATGCGAATTACTTTCCAGCGCAATGTCGAGAGCACTATTTAAAGCAGTGCATTCAGCCGTAAACACTGATGCATTTTTCTCAATACTCGTGTTAGAGTGAACATTAAGGGCCGGACAAAATAAGCGCAGCCCACATAGGCGGCATCCGGAATCTTCCTACCATCCGTGAATATAGAAAGAGCGGAGGAATCCTTCAGGAGTTTATTAATTTTCTGGGAAGGATCGGCAGATTCTCTGAGTTCCAAACCAAACTCGAAATTGAAAGGAATCGAAGTAAATACCGTCGAAAAGTCGTGACAGAAGATATTAAAGTGAGCATTAGAATCTATCATATCGAACGAATCTGCAAATGACAAAGCACTTGAAAGTAAGATGCAATTGGGGCTAATAATTTTATTTTTAATTTTAATTGTGTCACTGTAACCAATAAAAAGGTACTTTCTAGCTTAATAATTTTAATAGACTGGGAACAGTATAACAGTAATCTTTAAAACCTTCTGATGTTTTCACTGTTTTATATTTCATCTACTCATTTTATCAATACATATGTTTTTTTTTTAATTTGAGTGTTATGTCACATATGAATAAAAACAGTAATTTGATTTTATTCAGTACATTAAAAATGATTTCATTTTAATAGATTGGAAAACACATGCAGAATGGATATATTATTGCGAGAAAAGTATGATAACATGTCTAAATCGATATTAATTGTTATTATTATTACTATAACAGTTTTAACAATTTAATTTGTTGCTAGCATGAACTAATATTTTTAAAATATCTTTGCTTTTCCTATTACCTTTTAGTGGATTTCTTAAAATAAAACTTAATATTTTTTTCAGTAATTTGTAGTAACTGAATACTATTTCCTTCTAAAGTTTCAGCATAACTTTAACTTTATATTTTGAATCATTGTGTCGTTGAAATGTAAAATTGTTTTCGAGTCGCCATTTGGCGACGGAATCGAATAAATTTTCTTTTAATATATCTATCTATATATGTATATATAAGTGCTATTAATAACAATTACATTTCCCAATCTTTTCACGTTTTTTCAAATATATTGCTGTTTGTTATTATACATAATCTCAAATTTCAACTCAACACTCTATGTATAATAAACTCCAAAATTAATGTGATTAACTTATTCTCTAAGACTACTGTGCAGGTTGTCCGATTTTAATTTTGAAATGCAAATTACTGGTAAACTATCCTTCATACGTATATTGAATTAAAACATAAATTCCTCGGTTGCAAATATAATTATGTTCTCACTTTAACGATTTAATTGTGGCTCGTTACAAATGCAAATAATTGTGATTAAATAACTTGTGAACTATTTGTGGTCAACAATTTTATAAATGATTGACTGTAATTATCCACTAATCACACCATATTATGATCCTCTTGAAGCCATTTACTTACTTTTTACATAAAAAGTAATTTACACAAGGATAGTTTTATAAATGGAACTCGGACTCTCTGTATATAGAGAACACTTCGAAAATATTCAATCAATTATATGTCATTGTTAGTTATTCCAAACTTGTGTTAGAGTTGCGCATGCGAGAGTGCTCAATGGGCGACTATCAATAAAGACAATTAATTAGAATTACGAACCATAAAACGATCTTCCTCGGATGAGCGTGCCTTATTGAGCTGTATCTAGCCACCTGTATTTCCTTGCTGTTCTGGAAATGGTTCAATATGTCGAGAGCACTGTAACAAGATTTTTAAAGCGACCACAATTATAACATCTGGGTAAAAATAATTTTGTATCGATTACGTTAAGCAACGTAACTGGATTGCATTACTGTTCTCACAGTGCTAAACAGAATTGGAGAACCAATAAATTAATAAACATTTTCAAGGGCTTCTGTACTTTTTCAATTTTCATATCTTTTTATTAAAACTTCCAAAACATTAAAAAATAATTCAAAAATTATTATCCATACCCTGTGTTCTTCCAGTAATTTTTAAATAAGAGAACACACAAATTTATAAGTGTGTAATTCCGTGTAGATAGTAGCGAGTAAGTAAAATCGTTCGATATTAATTTTTAATTCGAGTTAAGTTTCTACATACGAACTAAAAATACATAAAATCAGCAAACGAAAAATAAAATATTTTTCTCAGATCTGGTTTTATTAAAAAAAATTGCTTTAATCAGGAAACTTGATTTCAATTAAATTATATATTCTAGTATATTCGAGAATATTCTAATATATTCTGGTATATTCTAGTATATTTTAGTATATTCTAGTATATTCCACTATATTCTAGCATATTCGAGTATATTCTAGTATATTCTAGTATATTCTAGTATATTCCAGTATATTCTAGTATATTTTACTATATTCTGGTATATTCTGGTATATTCTAGTATATTTCAGTATATTCTAATATATTCTAGTACATATATATATATTATTCTACTCTGTTTATTTTTATGCAAAATAAAAATGGTCCATATTCATTGGAAACTACTGGAGCTCCACTTTATTTATTTTCTTAATCATTTTTATAAGTCGAAAATAATACAACAGTATTATTAAATTCTTACAATATTTTCACTGTTTTAAATTTGATCCACCAATTTTTGTTATAAGTGCATAAAATCCGCAGTCTTCCAATGATAATTACAAATATGTTAAAGATCGGTGAGTACAATCCGAGGATGCAACGCATAAGGTAAAAATGCGATCTAATGAAACCAATCTTCAGGAATTACCGGTATGCATTATTATATTATACTTATAAAAGGAAAACCATGTTGCAGTTAATTCGATTTGCATAATTCGGATAGGCGGCGAAGGCGCTAATACGAAAGTGCGTTGGTTGGAAACGATACACCGACTTTGGAACAATGCCAATACTGAAGAAAATCTGATACTTACAATATATGAACGTCGGTAGGCCGCGAGTGAATTGTGCTGGATGGTGAACGTAAAAGAGAATGCATTACGCTCGTGAAAATGCATACTTGATAGCGGGGCACCGGATAATTCATTTTGATCTAATTCGGGAATGATGAAGTCACCTGACTTGCCTACCCCCGTTACGCGTGACGAGCTTCACGGGCAGAACGATACCCTTTGTGTTCCTCACTGAAGTTATTGTTGCAGTTACCGATGCCATTTTTTATCGCAAGAAAAATGTTCAATCGTTCCTTAACAAGTCAAGTGCTGAATACCAATCCTAAAGCTTCCCACAAAATCAATTGCTTCATTTAAGGGGATATACTGGTTTTTCATTTTCAAAAAATCGATCCTTTTAGCATTTTCTTTAAATAGTTTCTATAGTTCAGAATTAATAGAGACAATGTGTATTTTACATAAAAATGCGCTGTCTAGTTATCGCTAACAATTGTTAGTTACTTAATAATGAAGTTTTCATGGTACACTATAATCTAGTTAATTTCGGTAAATTGATAGTGGTGTTAATTTTTTGACAATCATTTTCAACATTAAAACAGATGGACTTATCCGTATATTTAAGTATATTTGAGGAAATTTTCTGGTCTTGAACCTTGAAAAAATCGATTTTTCTTTTTTTTGCACATTCTGTAAGTATGAGTGTTATTTATAGTATATTTCATTTAGTACTATCTTTTATTTTATATTGATATTCTATTACACGTAAAATTAATGTAATTATAGACGTGTAAAGAACGCAACCCGCATTTCATGTGATTTATAATTCAATCTTTCAACACGTTTTTCTCCAGTCGACCAATTGATTTAAAATTTTTAGAGAACTTCTTCACATATCCCGTTTTCGCACGAGCCAAAAATTTTTTAATCCGTTCTTTTTTTCTTATATTTTTTAGCGTGTCAAAATCGGAAAATATTTTAAAAAATCAATAGTTTCAATTCAAAATGGTCCTTGGTCCGGACCATAGCCATATTGATACTGATTAATATAACTCCTCATTTTTCTGTTTTCGATCAACAGAAGGACAGCAATCATGGCAACAGTCGACCGCCGTGTTTTTCAAAACATATTCTACAAAAATATATGTAACTCGTTCAATTTTCATTATTTTTAGTTTCAACAATAACTTATGTACTTCAAATACCCACAAAATTGTGTGCAAAATCCTAATATAGAAAGTTTAATAGTTATAAAACCAAACCTAGAAATTTAATGTATATCATAATGGATGCTATTTTAATTCTTTTGCATTCTAAAAATCCTAACAAAATACGGTTTATTATATTTATGACAGAAATTGGTAGGTGCAATTCAAAACATTAAAAAGATTAAAACATTTTACGAATTTACGAATATAGGCATGTTATTTTCAAAATATTAAAATTATTAATGCAAGAAAAATGTTCTATTTTTCACAGAAATCCGCAGTCTAACTACAAGAAAAATGAATGTTTAAAGATCAATGGATAAAGATTTGATTAACTTAAAAAAGTTGCAATCCTATCCAGGTTTAGGAAACTTCTATGCACATAATCTTTTAAAAATAGATTACGAATGTTTTCAATAAGTTTCTAGAAATTTGAAAACGATCTGTATTAAATTCAAACAGAAGAAGAACATTATTCAGTCATAAATTTGATGTGCACTCATATATGTATTTAAAAAGAGTAGAAATTTCAATCTTCATCGACCGTTTAAATGAAATTCTAACGGCAGGATGCAACAGCTTTCCGGTTGTGATAGTTCTTATATAAGTGCTCCTTGTTTCGACAGCTCGTCGAATGAAAAGTAAACCTATTTTAATGGATTCGCTTGAATTCGATATTTAACTGACGGCGGTTTGTGATTTGAAGCTATCTGAATTCAGAAAACGTGATGGATTGTTCACTCGACTATTCAAAGAAATAAACTTTTGTGTGAGGGTTATTGTGACTGTGCGTGATGATTTGATTCGTGCAGCGCAATTCACATCATTGGCATGTTAGTTGACCTAAGCATACATTAACGTATTGATGATGCTTATTTTAATAAATTCTAATCCTACGATTTTAACTCAATTTTTATCTTAGTTCTTAAGTCCTTATGAAATTCATATTCTATAATTTGATAAATACTTTTTTCCAGCAGGAAATAATAGAAATAAAATTCACTAATTCATTCACAAGGGATTCAAGTTACTATAAATTGTTATGTTATGAAATACTGGAAGTATATTCAACTTAATTTAAGTATTCAGTTTCAGATTGTGGAACATGTTAATCATACCTGTTAAAGGTGGTATAGTAATTGGATGCTTATTTTATATTGATTTCAAATAAACATAAACATGCAGAGATAAAAAAGTTCATTTTTAAAAATATGAATTTCCGTGATCTTAATTACAATGTTATAACTACTTTAAAAATTTTCCTTTTCAATTATAATGTAAGTATTTTTTTTTATTTACTTAGAATTAAAATTTTGACACGAACTCCAAATATATAATTCTAAATTTAACAAAATCTAAATGTATGAATATTACAGTGTTAAATGTATGATTAAATTTCTATAAGAACTGATGGTGGAAATAATCTTCAAGGGATCTTAGGTCGTTCACCTTTCCCGCCGATATTTATAGCTTTTCTGTTGATGTACTACTGACAAGTCGTAGAATAATACTTAATCTCTTTCCTTTGATTTTATTCGTATGCGTGTGCCTCAAACTCGATATTAGTAACGATTGTTTATCACGTGATGCGAGTCAATTAATGTGAGTTCGCACGGAATTTCTATGAAAAATATCTTGTGGAACGGTCAGTGTAGGGCTAACCAGAACAAATGTTGGCAACACGGGCGCATATAATAGTTACGTCTTATAAAATCGCAAGCCTGATCTTACACTTTGTAAGTGCAACGACGAGTATAGTCGGTTGCCCTTGGATATGATCCAAAATAGTTCCGCCACCTTACTTCATAGCGGCTTCATACTAAAATACCAACTGCGTACTTAATACCTAATTATATTTGTCTGGTGCGTGAACGAAAGTATAACGTGTAAATGAAACAGTTACTATTAATGCGTCTATATTTCTTGTAGGCATGCTCGTTCGACAGTCGTAGTAACGAAACTTTCAATATGTCACGAATCATATAAGAGATTCATGGTACCCGGTATCTCCCTTTAATATACCTATTGTTTGCTTAACCCGGATACTGTGCCGTGCGATCTGTAAAATATGAGTTTCTGTGAGAGCATGTTTCATGTCAGTACGACAGGCTGCATTGGGGTTATTTGTGCTCGACGACAACCGCGTTTAAATTTGTTTCGCTCCGAACGAGTTATCTGCTTCGATAGTATATGTATATATTTACGTATATACGTATGCGCTGTTACATATTACTGGATTATTAATTTTTTTAATTGCATCGTTTTATTTGTATAATATTATAAACGCGCAACACTGTATTAAACGTTAATGTAATATGTGTATATACTTGTATGCAAGGTTGCTAAACTATGGAATTTTTGAAGTGGTTTTTTAAGTTCACTGAGGTTTAACATTTAAATTAAAAAAGAATGACTTATTGATTTACAGAAGGAGAAAAAGTGCACGAAGCTGTTAGTAATGTTTCTAGTAAGATGAAGAGTATTTTTGAGTAAACCAGGGAGTTTTAACATTAAAATTGGTTTTAGATGGAACTTCTTGGACTATCTTTTCTAAAATATATAAATAAACCTACATTTATATAATTTGTGAATTTTTGTGCAGCATGTTTCAAGTTAATGTCAAGTTATTATCAACAAAAATTCAATTTTATAATATTTACTGTTATACTAACCTTCTGTGATTCAAAACAGCTACCAGTACACGTTTTCGAGTGAAAGGCATTACGTCTATGGCTCCAAAAGTTGAAAACTTATCAGCAATCTATTAATGAAATTATCAATTAAAATAATAGCAATAAATAATGATATTGTTATACATATAAATTAGTATTCTAACACACCTGTTCCATATTTAGAGATGATGAATTTAATTTAACATGAAGCCATTCTGGTCTTGTACGTGTTGGGTCGTTCCCATCAAATTTCTGGAACAATTAGAACTTCGTTTAACCACTCGTTTCATTTTGTAGTTAATTCTAATGACGCTTTCTCTTACCGAATATAATTCATTACCCCTTGCTATATTTATAGAGTTTACAAAAGGTTTTACACTGCTCATTAACTCAGAATGAGTCACAGTACGGTCTTCTAATCCCCTAAAAATTTAAATAATTAAAAATGTGTCAATTTTTAATAATTGAAATTTGTTAAAAAATGAACATACTTTCCGTATTTTTGAATAGATAATACATGGCCCATTCTCACAAAAATATATCCTGCTACATAGGCATCCCAACCCGCAGTATGATAAGCTTCTTGTTCTATAATCAAGGTCAAACGTTATTCGTCATTTTTATATAAAGTTGAAGGCGTTACAAACAAATTATGAAATTATTACCGTTCGATATACCATCCATTTTAATGCCTGGTGAATTGAATGCTAAATGGTTCCCTTGGAAAGACTTAAAATATTGATATACTCCGCTAAGTGCATTTATTTTCCAACATACTTGAAAAAAATTGTCAAATGATCACATTATTATACACTGTTGTTTGATTTTCCACATTCACTGATATTTTCGTTACCTTCTTTTTTATTGAGCCTTTTCTTGAATTCATGGCTCAAAAATTTTGTATCATATAATTGCGGAAACAAAGAATGAATATTACTTTTAAATTCACTATACTTTCCTGAAATGAGAATAACTCATTTAGCTTTAAATATTAGTAATTCTGAATAATATTAAATATAAAATAATTATGTTTAAAATATTAATAACTATATATTTAATAATAATAGTTAAGTATTAGTTATTTAATAAATTAGTAAATTTTATGAACTCAAAATAGTATTTTAATCTATCATGCAACCATACTGAGTGGTCTATTTGATTTTAAACCAATGTGTAATATTTTTATGACAAGATTAGTTGGAAAACCTGGACCTAATTCGATACATATTCTTAGTCCGTTCTTCAACAATAAATAAATGTACTTTTTTCATATTTTATGCACTGTGTGATATGCAACTAATTACAAAAAGAATGTAAATAACAAATTCTGTACAAATGCAAGATTACAAATTTTGTCTCAACCGTTGATTTGAATCCTTTTGACGTCCACTTGATTTCTAAATGAATTGAAGAATAGTTACGTGGTAATGGCTTGTAGAACTGTTGATGCATTAACATTAAATCCAGGAGCATATTATGTCCTATTATTGGTTTCTTTACAGAAGTTAAAAGTTTAAATACTTTAGAAAATCCTAAATAAGAATCCAATAATGCTTTATCTAAATTAAAATTATTATCTTGTTCATAAACTTTGCGCATATCCTCTGATGTCCTTATAACAGTCACCTAGAAACAATTTGGAATATTGTAAAACATGTTACTCGTGCACAATTATTACCAATGACTTTCTACATACCGACTTGTAACCGGACATCGTCCATATATTTTTAAAAGTATTTCTTAACTCTTTATGTATCATATATTGTAAAATAGAACTTGAAGTTGCCAGTTGAAAGGAGATTTCGTTTGGATTATTCGTAAGCCACTGAGACACTCTCTGTTTACACTCCTTAAATTCATCTTCTTCTTGATACGATAAATGTTGTAAATTATTATCTAAACTGCCTTTTTCTAAATATTCTTTCAATAATTCTTCATCTATTTGGTCCATAAATGATATACCATTGTTCATACACTAAAATGGGAGTAACATTATTTACTTTCATTCAAAATTGCTTATAATTACAATCATCTTCCTCCTATCAAACTGCAAATTATATTTGTTTTCTTACTTTGTTAAAATCAAAGTTATGTATGGAGAGAAACTCTACAGCAGACACTTGCAATAAGAATTTCCTATTTTTAAATGGTACAGACCGTGGCAGCAAGTAAAAATTATAACACTTTGCTTTGTAAACATTTTCATTAGGCATATGCTGAAACGCAGCAATGCCACATTGAATTATTATGAAAGGTTCCAAGTTTCGTCTTAATAACTTGTATCGGTCATTGATCGAATCGAAAAGACTGAAATAAAATAACACACATCTTAAATAATATTCTTCAAAATACATATTATTGTTATGTATGTATACATAGAATCGTGCTAACCTGTATTTTTGTTCTTGATCATCAGACTGTATTCCTGTAAATTCTGAATCAATCGATATAAAAGCTGCATTTTTTATGTTATCCTCTATATCTGGATAGAGCTCCAGAAAATTTTGATCCACAACTTCATTCATCATTATTTTTCTATGTAATCTGTGATCATAACTGCATCTTTACTTTATACCGAAGAGGAAACTGTAACCTCATTCTGATAAGCGATTGAAGCACCATCGCGTTGTTTTTTAATTTTCTTATTCTGTACTTCTAAAATATATTTTTTTTAAATATATTTTAATATGTTATACATTCAAAATTTTTTTTTTCTGAATATATTAAGTTATAAACAAACGTTATAAGAAACATGAAATATGATGAACCACGTGGTTCATATTTGAAAATAAATAAAAAGAAGAAATGTAAATCTCTAGCAGTACTGCTAGAAATTTAACTAGAAATACTTATCAGACGATTTTACGTCTGTAAATATATAAATAATTATCCGTTGGAAACCTAATTTACATCCCAATATTTAAGTGCGGAAATAGAGTCTCAAAAATTCCATGTTTTTAAATAATTTGTGTATATTTATGGTGAATTACTTATTTCAATACGCAAGTTAAACTGATTTGTTTTCGAAAAAATAGGAAAATTTCATTATATGAAAAAGAAGATTTGAGTATATATATAATTTCAGTATATGTATATTTTATTTATGGATTAAAAGTTAATATTTATATGTACTATATGCATAGGATAAATCGGACGTGGGCATTATCTAAATAAATTATTTGAAAAATAATAGCTAAAATAATATATTATCTTATTTAGCTACAATGTTAATTGAGATATAATCACGTGTTACTTTATTATTTGGACAGATAAATAATTTTTCTTTTGATTATTACGTCATGTTATTTTCAGTTTTTATTTGATCAAATACTTTTTTAAACACAATTTCCAATACTCCCTAATTGCATCATGTCGCAACATAGTCAACTTGCTTCCGAAGTACAACTCAGGTAGTTAAGTAGTCAAGTATTGGAAAGAATAAATTATTTGAACATAATTTATTTGAATTAAGCAAAATACTTTATTTATGTCATTTATCAAGTAAAAATAATAACGTATATAAATTAATTCATAATTTCAAACGATTATTTAAACGATTCAAACGATCATTATTTGAAATAAAATAACCCCAGCTTTCGTATTAATTTATATGTAGAATATAAAACAGACTTCTAGCTACTATAAGTCCTCGTCTATACTGTATCAACAATGTTTTCATGGTAGCATGTTCTGCTTGTTAGCATGCGATACATATAGTTACCTACAAGGTACAAGTGTAACAATTTCATGTAGAATCTGCTGTAATAAATAACAATTTACAAAATTCCATTATTTGAAGAAGAAAATTAGAGTCCGTTAGAATACAATCTTAGTTAAGGATTCAAAGATATGAAACAGGCTCCCATCGTTACTATTAAATCCTGTATTACATGAACAAAGTTTTTACTGTATCGTGTATTGCACGTCAGCATATGTTACACAATGACTGCCAACGTATAAGTGTAACAATTTAATGTAGAATTTACTATGTTAAAGTATAGTCATTTAGTCTTTTTAGTTACTTCAGTAAGAACAGACAGTTTTCTGATGTGAGCAAGCAATTTGCTTCGTGCAAAAAAGCAAATATGGTTTGTTAATTACGAAGCAAAAATTCGAGCCGCGGTCCGCGACATGCGGACAGAAGGAGCGCGAGCGTTTTCGCAGTTGAAAGATCTTTCTTTTTAATCAGGAAACAACTCTCTCCCTGGCAATGAACTTGCTAGTATCGTGCTAGTGTATCCGCGACCACGAAACCGGCCAGTTCGGGCACCTGATCGTTTAGTTCTCGCTGCACACGTCGAGCACTGAACTCTCGCTGGATCGCGCGGATCTTTCTCTTGAAACTCGAAGTATAATGTTCTTCAGATTCGCAATATTTGTCGGTCTGAGCTCCGTCGTCGCCACTATCATCTATTTGACACCTATACCAGGTCAGTTTTGTTCAATAACATTATTTGTGCCCGCTGCATCCTCTCGCAGTGGAAACCATTCGCGATGCTTCATCTCACAATGCACATTTCGTACGCAACATGATTCAACTTTAATCGATTTCATATTTGAAACAGTCAATAAATTGCCGTTAAAAGTATACATGCATACGTAATTTTCAACACAGATGAGAGAAATTATTGGATTGTGCTTATAGAACAGTAATTAAAATGTTTAAATTCATTTCTTGAAGGCGATAAGAAATATAGAGTTTTTTTAATGAGGATGTTTAACAGATTAAGTGGATATACATTTTAAGAGGAAAATATAAATTATTATTCGACTTTGTTAACTGTAAATATAATAATGTGAATTGTTGCTATTATCTGTTGTTACTGTGTTTGAGAAATTTTAGAAATATCTGTATTAGTATACATTATGTTCATAGAGGTTGCTTTTACACAAGTTATGATTTACACCGATTCGATTAATTTTATTAAATTAAATTTGTTTTACGAATTATTTCGTAATTTATTGCACCGTTAAGCAACATTATTAACGACAGTGTTACTTTTATTTTTAGTTTTCACGAATGTTAATGTTTGCTGTTATTTATTTTTACTTTTAGTTTTGGTAAATGGTAATGACAACTATTATTTTTATTTTTAGTTGTCACTAATGTTAATGTGCTATTATTTATGTTTACTTTTAGTTATGATAAATGGTAATGACTACTATTATTTTCATTTTTAGATTCGACAAATATTAACGGTTATTTTTATTTTTATTTTCCACAAATATTAACGTTTAGTGTTATTTTTCTTTTTAGATTCGACGAACATTAACGATTACTATTATTTTTATTTTTAATTTTGATAACACATCTATTATATGTAATGCATGTATATACAAATACATTTTCAAATAATATTTTTATTTTACACCGTATAAAGAAATATGTTTTTCTATCGAATACATTATAAAATTTATCGACATTATTTATATTCAATATTAAATCGTGAACGTGACTTTTTGTGTATAATTATCTTCTATTGAAGTTACGTGTAGTGCACCTTGGCTTCATGCAATGAAAATTTCGCACTGATTGGAGGTTGATGACCTCGAGTTAAGATTGCACACTTCATACCAGTCTTTACCTCAAGATACTCAACCACAAGCAGTAATATCATTATCTCAAAGATACAACAACCGTTATGAACGCGAGATGCGATTCGGTATAACCTACTCTTTACATCAAAAGTATCTCTTTCATACATGTTGTGTCATAATAAATGATTTAACCAAACGGTAGATACTTTTATATTAAATTTGTTTATTAAACTTGTTACAAAAGTAGAAATTGCAAATTTCCAGTTCGTAGGCTATCCGTTACTGAAAGATTTTTCTCAAAAATGTAGTAATAGTTATTGTAAAAGTACAAATATATATTCTCTTTTGAACGCATCAGCATTTTTGAACTATGATTGTCTTCAAATATTCGACATTTTATTGTACAATATTGTACGTTAATCCATGAAAATAAAATTAATTTCTTTGATATTAGTATTTTAAGAATTAAAGAAAAAAGAGTTAGAAATTTATTTCGCGACATAGTGATGCAGCGTCTTGTGCTCCTAGAATGACTTCATACAAAAGTGACTTGATAGGTGAGAGCTTAACATGTTCGTCTTTTCATGAGTAAATTGCTTTTAAAAAAGTTGGTTAGATGACATATTTTCTATTCTTCGGAATGTCTAATTTGTTCTAAATTAGTATGACCTGATAGACAAAATTGCACTTAGAATACGACAAATAATTTACAAAAACTTTTTAAATCTGGTACCACAGAAGATATTTATTTAATTAATTACATGATTATAGTTATATTTTTATGTATCAGACGTTGCAGTGCAGTAAACATTGATTTTTGTGTTGTGCAAAAGTATTTTCATATTACAAATACAGAACTGTATTCAAATTCTGAGAAACATGTACTATTTAATTTGTAAATACATCATCAACTTTGTTCAAAGACCGAGTTGTTTGAACTATTATTCCTAACGGTATAGCGTTTACCAAGCACCGTATTTAGACATGTTAACGTACTTGACAGCGACCAAAAGTAAAGCGTGAAAGCGCGGTGCAGTCTTCTATCTACAGAAGAAAGACATCTACACTTTCTTCCGCTTTTAACAGATGCTCGTTTCACATTCAACCTCAGTTTTATGTTCATGATTCGGTCTAATTGGTAGTTAAAAATCGAGTGATCTCATATTTGCCCTACTGCGCTTTAACTCGACTGAAATGATTTGAAATCAACACGAATCATTTGCGCTTCACTTTCTCCATTGTTCCAAAACATTAAGCATCCATAATAATCAAAGAAAGTCGAAACACATGGATCTGCGCTTTTAAAGTTTGACGAATCGGTCTCGAGTCTCGAGACGCGCGCAGTTACGTAACCGGCGCAACAAAAATTCGCGTCTCACAAAGTTGCTAGCCGAAGTATCTTTCCTTGAATGGGAAAAGTGTTTTTGTTTGGCAAAGAACTTTTTGTTATTTGCGACGGTGGCAATTTCGAGACCCACAGGAAACCAGTTTCAAGGGAAAGTAATTCGCCAAGAATTGCGTAACTGAGAGAAGAAGAAAGTACGTTTTCATCATGGACGGCAGTTTTTTTTGTACACATATCAAACAGTGTCTCTGCGATAGCACGAAGAACGTGATTCTTTCTGAAAACATATAGTGCAGAGTTAAAAATACTATCGTATTATTTTCAACCTATAGGAAATGTTAATCCTCGGACGGCGGACCATTCTAATAACTATATAATTGACGATGTTTAGGACCATTCACTAAGGCCTTATCATTTTTTAAGACATATTTTCGGTGGTACTTATTGCAGACACGTTAATTTTGTTATTGTTCAGCAGAAATCAATTCAGCAGAAACTGAGTAATTGAATGACCATTTTGATACTCTGGATCAAATAAACCCAGGTTCGCTGTCGGAGAGTTAATACACACATCAGAATTGTTGAACGGGAAACTGTTTGCTGACTTGGTTTTCAGTAATAACAACAACGTACAAAATCCATATTATTATGTATACAACGTGAACTCTTCATTCAAGTCAGCGAAACGGTGTGATGAAAACATTCTTGTTGTAAGTGACGAAAGGGTATATAGCTGGATAACGTGGTCAAAATTCCCCTTGTACCAAATTAAATGAATGAGCCATTTGATAGAATACCAAGAAAATACATGTTGTGTACAATTTTGACCCTACATTCTGAATAAATATCGAACAGACGTCAAACATATGTATAAACACACATACTCCAATTTTTTTCGAATTTTTAAGTTGAAAATCCTGGTTATATAAAATTGAAACACCTCAATAAAAAGTCGGAAAACTGCAGATTACGTTTAAGAGCGACATAATGTATATTTTTACAGTATCAGTGTATAATTATAAGTGGACTGCGGATTTTATGCATTTATAACAGAAATTGCTACATGAAATACAAAACTGTGAAAACATTTAAAGAAACTAAAAGTCTTACTGTATTCATTTCAGCTCATTTTCAGCTTTTTCTTGGAAAAAGAAATAAATATCTATAAAAATAGATCATTTTTATTTTGCATAAAATTCCGCAATCTAGTTATACGTAAGTATTGTTCACGGATTTTTTTCCGATTTTTTTATGAGATACGCCGCGCCGTGATAAAAGAAAATAAAGACTGCTTTTTTCGTTGTTTTAAAAGCCAATGTAAAATTTTTACATTTTACGTATTTTGTAAGTATATCAGTACCGTTAAAAATATTTATCAATTCACAAAAACAATTGTAACACACAATTTTGTTTGAAACCGTGTTATAGGATGCTTGACTGCATCTCTTAGGTAGACTGTGGATTTTATACAATCATATTGTAAGAAAAACGAGTAGATCAAATTTAAAACAATACAAACGTCAGAGAAATTAAAGATCGTTGTGTACAATTCTAACCCTGTATCTTGAGCGGAAGGATTGCTGTGGAGTAAAATCGAAAAATCAGTGTTTCGCCTATTTTCCTTATTTAGTTCTATGTGAAAATTCTGAATGAAAATCGAACAGACATCAAATATATGTATAGACACACATACTGCAATTTGTTTCAATTTTATGACAGAAATTTCTACATGGAATACAATACTGTGAAAACATTTGAAGGAACTAAGTCTTACTGTATTCCTTTCAGCTCATTAAAATGATTGGAAAAAGAAGTAAATGTCTATGTAGTTCATACTTATGTTATGCAATTAATACAGATCATTTTTGTTTTGCATAAAATACCACAGTCTGTTAAGAAAGAAAATAAATTTTTATTTCATTCCACTTTGTTGCAGTTTAGGTAGAAACATCTTATTTTGCATACAGATCTAGTCATGATGAGAAACGTCAATCGATTTCTATAAAGCGAAGGTTCATATGCAAAAGCTTCATTACGAACTTTCATAACCAATCTACTAATTTCTTCACTAGAAATCAAGCTTTTCTTGATCAAGTGATAATCTTATAAAAACACAGAAAGTATGGATAAGAGTGAAATGAGCTCACGTGACTTTCAAATGCAGGGTAAATTGAATAAAAGGAATCTCAGGTGTTGAATCCTTCGATATGCATGGCCGCATATTGAGATTGATAATTTTATGGCTATCACAGTGACACGAAAACACGGTTTAGCAGTTTTTCGATCACCGATATTGCAATGTGGATTGAAAAGCCTATTAATGGTAACATCGACGATGCATTAACTTATTATTCAAGTTGAAAGTTGTACAGAAACGAAAGAAGTTGAAGTGCGAAAAACTGTAGCAAACCCCTCCAAACGGAAGTGAAAGCGGCTGCATATTTGACGCAAACACATGCAAGTAGTCGAACGCATGCACGAATGCTTCTGTCTTTTTTCGTTATCGATTAATGCGAGATAGGAGTGAATTAAACAGGTGCTAACTACTTGACTGGAATTTCATACGTGTAAACAATACAAGTAGGTTCCATTTATCGAGCAGCTTTCTATCGTATGGAAACGAGCCGCGCCGAAGATTGAATTAGTTTCTGTGTCCTGGTGTTTCGTTAAGTTTCAATGAAAGTTTAATAGAAAGTATGTAGTCGTAGGTATTTGTTGGTTTTACTTTTATTACATGTCTTGCCACGCTGTTTTTTGAAAACACATTCGATCGTATTATACCAGCTTCTCCATTCACAAACTACATAAATGTTTATTTTATTACCAAAACTATTTTGCAGTTTAGTGACAGCGTGTTTTCACATGAATGCATTGCTGTAAGTTTTCAAGTATAAGCGACAGTGTTATTGAGGATTTGTATAATATTTATGAAAACTCAATCTTATTAAATACTTCTGTGGTACTAAGAGAGACTATTTGAAAATAATAAGAATGAGTACAGAACAGTCACAATCTTATTTTTTACCTGTATTTCAATCTGGTAGTCTTTTTGCATACGGAACTATAGTATAGTTTATTTATATATAAAAAATATATCTTGAAGAACGAACTTTCTTTCTCATATCTCTATGTCCAACTCTAGCAGATCAAAATACAAATGAGGAAGGAAACTCTGACTGTTTTATACCTGTATCTCATTTATTTGGCAAACTTTGCCAAACTTCTTATTTAAATCGTATGCAACGTTTCTCACTGTGGTCTTTGAAAGTGAATGGAATAGAGATTACAGTTTGAAGACTTACTTGTCCCAATAATGGCCGCAGCATAGTCCCCAAATCGTGAACATTAAACGTGCGTTATTTTATACAGAGCGTTCAGCAATAAATGGAAACAATAAGAGATGATTCTTCATAACGGATCTGTGGATTTTGTTCGTTTATGGAAAAAACGAATACATGAAATAGAAAATTGTAGGGACATTTGAAGAATCTAAGAGTATTGTTCTATTATTTTCGATTTATTAAAATGATTGAAAGAAGAAGTAGGCTTTCATTTAGTTTCCGTTTCTTACAATCAACTTATACAGTTTTTATTTTGTACGATGATCTGTAGTTAAGACTGTCGCCACTGTTGGCGGATTGGAGATTTTTCATTGTCAATATCTGAACTCTAAACAATAAAGCTGTGACTACATCTGTTCTTTACTCATGAGTCACGACTAGACTGTGGATCTGTATGCGTTTGTGGCTGCTGAAAATTTAGAAACATGATAGAGTATAAAATTCGTCAGAATTTAACCCTTAGCACTCGAGTGGCGACTCTGAGGCGCCACTAAAAATTGCTGTACCATAATCCAAAATATTGTTTACACTATTAAATTTGTTTGTATTTAACACATTACTAAACATTTAAGTGTTGTAAGAGGTATTATATCATTTTCATATTCATAAAGTGAAAAAAATCATATAAAATGAAAATGTTCTTGGTCGGAAGAAATGTTTTGGAGCTAAAATAGCACCGAGTGCAAAGGGTTAATACGATTTTTATTTATTTCAGACGTGCAATGACTTCTACCACTGAAAACAACATTTTCTTTTATTTTAATTTCTTAAAATTCGTCTACAAAAAATGCAAATTGCATAAAGATTCGCAGTCTAGTCATGACTTTTGTTTTATATTGTCAGGAAGAATGACCCCTTAAATTTTAAGCTTTTAATTTCAATCAGTACACAGTTATCGTTCAATATGCTTGAGCCCTTTAAAGATGAAGAACAATATGACGTGTTAAAAAAATCGATTTTTTCCCTGAAACTTTACAATTGCAATAACTGTTAAATGTATACATTTTCCTGTAGAAACTTCAATCATGATTAATAAATAAACGTTGCTTTACCACGAACAACTTGAGATTATTACTATCCACTGATTAGTACTGTTTCGAAATTTTTATGTTTATATATGAGTTACGTAAACTTCAAACTTGAAATTTGCAACTATGTTTTTCTTAAACGATGTTAAATTTTATTTAACAATTTTCTTTTGTCAATTTTAGATAGATTGAGTCCTACTTTAATTTACTTAATAAAAATATGTTGAGTTAGACATGCAGACATTTTGATGCATAAAAATGATTATAATTAAAATTCCTTATGTTTACTTAAAACAACATAGATTGACAGAACGTATCAAGTTCCTTACTCGGACTAACAAAACGTAAGAGTGAGGTCACGTTACAATAACCAGTATAACGTGATCGAATATATGCTCATTTTGTGGTGAGGAAGTTAACAAATTTTATCTAATACGAGAAACACAAAGTGCAACCATCAAGTTCCATCGAAGTTTATGCGTCACGAAAGTAATTAGCGAAAGAGGCACTCTTTCAAATGTTATAATCTTGTTTACCATTAAGTACTCAAAAATTACAATTGCTACTCCTACAAATTACTTGCACGCGCGCACTCTTCTGAGACTGTTATTATCACGTACCCGTAATTTGAGTAAGAAAGCAGACAGGACAGTAGCTAAGAAGACACGCGCGTGGTTGGCCGTGGGATAAGTGTTCAGCTTCCCGAAATGGTCTGGAGCCCCGTATTAATTCGCTTATCGAGCGTACACTGTACACCTGCAATCAAATATTGGAATTAAGTGACAAAGTAACGTTCCATCGAATAATCAACCTTTTATAAACAACTTCAAAGATTCGACAGTCACTGTTACCGTAAAGAGATCATCGTGAGTTGCTGATCACCTACACACAAACGGAATAGCACAGAAGCAAGGTGATCTACTAGATTGTTTATAATTTGCCTGCGGATTTTTATGCAATTTTTCACTTTTATAAATCATTTGTTAAAAATTTGAATCGAGAGAAAAAATTCTTTCAAAGACTAGAAGATTTGTTGTAGGAAAGCCAAAATTGAAACTGGTAGTAGTTTTTAATAATACAAATGTTCTGGTATATTTCATAAATTTGCACATGCCATAAATGTATAGTTCGTAGTATGATCTACCAGACTTTTGTAATAATACACTAATACAGTTTGTAAATGCTCTGCTACATACAATTTCTGCACAGTACAACCATCAACATGCAATTAAGAGAAAATTTTATGGAATTCGTTTAACTTATAATTGGCAGCGTACGACTTTTTAGAATACCAGTCCATCATCTGGAGCTGATGATTATAAATGGCAGGCATCGAGTAAAAAGAATAATTACTCACGCTACGAGTACATGATTATAGAAAGCCATCTCGCGTAAATGCGCGTAACAACCTCAAAAAATCCTGTCTCCGACAAGCATCTCGACTGATTTTCCAGTACTATTTGCTACCCCGTGGCTTGGCCAGAGACGAATCTCGGCGACAATTAGAAAGCGACGTCATTTGATCAAAGGAGAACGGCACCCGTTCTCCAGTCGGGGAGGATCAATAAAGTTGAGCCTCTCTCAGCGAAAGTGAAATCTTTTGGACCACGGATCATCGACGAGAGGTTGGGTATATAATGTGCAACCAGAGGGAAGCAGAGGCAGGTTGAACCAGAGAGAGAGAGATAGAGCGAGAGAGAAAGAGAGAGAGAGAGAGAGAGAGAGAGAGAGAGAGAGAAAGAGAAAGAGAAAGAGAAGAGTGAGAAGACGTGACGGGGGAAGGGAGGACGCAGAAATGTCGAGAGATGAAAGTATGCGTGCAGTTTCTTGCTAGACGTAACGAAAAGCCTGAGGTAAGATACGCGGGTGTGTGGAACCGTCTACGAGCCTTCTGGGCAACTTTCACTCGGTCGTTTCGACGCTTCTGACACATATTTCGAACAGCGTTTTACCAGCGAGTGAACCAGGGGGCTGGGCTGCTCGATTGTCAACGGAACCGGTTGTCGATCACGAATCTTGTTCCGGAGGAAATGCTAGAATACGGACGATCGCTATATGCGACTAGAGGGAGAGCCACAAGGGAGGGTCGGTGTCATGGAAGCGAGAGAGAGAGAGAGAGAGAGAGAAAGGTCGCCTTCAGTTTTGGCAACGAAATTTAGGCGAAAATGGTCAGTCGTCGTCGGAAACCGCGACAGTGACTTGGATCGGAACGTTTCGAGTACACCTGTGCAGCTGATACACGGTGCAGTGAAATTTTGGACTCGTTCCCCTACTGATCTGCATTACGGAATCATTTCACCCGATCGATCGTGGACTGGATCGTCTCGTTTCGTCGCGGCTTTCGTGATGCTTGCTTTAATCGTTTCTCCTGTTGGTGCTGGGTAACCGTGGACATTAATAAAACTTAGCAAACGGGGAAGACATGATTTCACACAGGACTGTTTCCGTTAGAGTCTCTTGGACATTATGTTGATTGCACGATAAAGAAACATATCTTTATTTTATGAAACGCAACTATGTGATCGTTTTTATTGAATATTTCATCTTCTATTATACATACATTCCAAGAGAGTTACTCTATTATGTGTAGATTTATATGTAAGTAAACGATGTTACGGGTCAGCGATTTAGCGAAGAGATACTTTCTATTTTCCTGCAATGTTATTTTTTTTCAAAGAAAGTGCAAGTGCGGCACATGAATGTTCGAGGATACATACATCGTCACCGAACGCATCACAGGATGGCAAGAGCTCTTCATTTTTATTTTCTCGAAAGTTATCACATCCGCTTTCTAATGCTTTCGAGGCTTTCTTCCCAATTTCACCAATCATTGGCTTTAAGTGAACATTTTCTTGAAAAATTTTCAGCTTGTTTGCCAGCATGTGGTTGTAAGAGAAAACAACGGCATGTGTAACGCGACTTAACTTCCAAGGTATATATTACGGAGAATTGTTGACTTTGACAGGAAGGAGCTTTTTCTTTCTGTTATCGTGTGATACATGCATCAGTAGTGAACTCCAGTGAAGACATAAAGCAAAATATTCTAAGAATTCGTTTCTACTTTTCAAGAATTGCTAAAAGGAACATGCAGTCAATTAAAAATTTTAATTAATTTAAATTTGCAAGGGAAAGAAAAGAAACGATGAACTTTCTTGCATACAGTTGTTTGAGGCTTTCAGGGGTCGAACACACGTTGATACCTCGAAGGTTGCACTTGATTCCTCACGAAGTCAGCTGCAATAACAGTGAAACGTTGCGAGAACTTTTCTGTTCGACGCGGCTTACACGTACAGTCTCAAATAACTCTGAAAATACTGTTTATATACTAGTATCATGTTTAATCCTCGGGAAGTGAACCATTTTTATACATAACTATACAATTGAGGATGTTTAAGACCATTCATTGCTTTATTTATCGGAATTTATTGCAAACATGTTAATTCTTTTGTTGGGCTGAACTGTACTTTAGAGGACCAAAAATTTTCAAGTTTTCTGTATGCGATGCTACACATTTTGACGAGAAAATGATAGACGTGTAAATTTTAGAACAAGAAATTCAAGTTTTGGTTATCGGAGTTCACTCGTTGAAAAGTTATACACGTGTAAACATGAGCATTTTAAAGCGTTTTTGACAGGTTAGAGCGTCGCCATATTGGATATTCGTTGGGTGGTAGAGGTAGGACTGTTGAGCGCATGCACTGGATAGATGTGGGTGTTCAACGCATCGGCTAAGTAGTACTAAGCGGTATAGTCCAAGTTGGTTTTGTCTTAGTTAAAAGTGCTCAACTTTACACGCGCATAACTTCTAAACCAGTGAACTCCTGGCAAAAAGACTTTTATTTTCGGTGTTTTCTTGTCGAAATCTATAGGACTGCACAAAAAAGTTAAAAAATATTGTTCCTCCAAAGTACAGTTTAACCCTTTTGTTGTTTCTAATGCAGTAGCTACTAGTTTAATTAATTTGCCATTAACTCAGTAATTGAATGACGATTTTAATATTGTGGGTCAAAATAGACCCCGGCTTCGCCGTTGAAGGATTACATATAGCAAGAAAAAGTACATATAAAGTCAATCAAAAAAGTCTCGGTGTATCGTTTATCCTCTTCACTGGATGGCTTTTCAATTATGCACACTTGCAAAGACGTACCGAAAGATAAATAAAATTGAGAACAAAAATTTGATCATAATCAATGTAAATACAATATAGTTTACACCAATATAAATAACACAATCGAGGGAAAGGGTTATTCATTGAATGGATAAGAAAATGAACAATTTCTCAATGGTAACAATATGTACGAATGACTAGCTAACTCCTCATTTCCAGTTCGAAGGTTTAAACAAGGTAATCTTTTTAAAATGAGTTTAAACGACTTGAGATTAGATCTTAGAAGGACTACTTTTCTAGCTGATGTGTATACAAATTTTATAGAAAAAAAACACATGTAAAAACATGAAAATAAGTGACAGACACTGAAAGTTGTAAGTAGATTTATTATAGACTTATTGTGGATCTTTATGCGAAATAAAATTTTTCTGCGTCGATTGTAAGGAATACAAAACCAAATAGAAATTTCTTTCTATAATCATATTACTAGATTGAAAATATTATGTTGACATTTCTAAATTCTTTGAATCTTTCTACTGTATTATATTTCACTCTTGTCATAATGTAACATAGTGGAACCGACGTAAATCAACAAAACGTAATTTTTAAATTATCATTTTTATAAAATGGCTATAAAATCTATACGTACCATCGATCGATAGCACAATCATCTTTACACGTCTTGTAGTAAAAATTCTCCAAGTTAATTATAAAAGTTCTCTAAAAAGTCATTTGCTTTTAAATGTTACTGTACTTTAAATATTGCATAGGGACAAAATATCATTGCGTTATGACAAAATGAATAGGTCAAGCACAAAACTGTGAAGACAGAAGACTTTAAGAAGATCGTTACACTGTTTTTCATCTGCTAAAATGTTTCAAAGAAAAAGTTTCACTTCATTTCATTTCTTACAATTGAGTTAGAGAATTTTTAATTTGCATAGCGATCATTAAGTAAGATTGCTGCGTTCAGATTATTACGATAAGGTTGAGTAATCGAAATTCTCTTAAATAATTGCCAGTTATTAGCATCGACGGCGGAAAAGAAAACTCAGAAGTCATTTCCTCTCGTGACCGGATTTTGTCAGTAAAAAATGATTGGGTTGCTCGCGGATGACCGATCTAGGAGCATTAGCAGGTCGTGCATATCACGCGGGAAAAGAACGAGAACGTGTAAGAGAAAGGGAAAGCGGGAGAGGACACCATCGGTGTGTTCTGGCAACGAATTTCGGACGCGTATTGCCCGGCTCAGTTGTTCATGAGAAAGCGCAAGTGTTTACGAGTTTCGTGTGTTGGGTTCAGGTTGGGACAGTCGTGATGCAGTAGAATATGGCGTCCATCATTATTTTCGGCTTTATGGATCATATTTTACAGCTGCTGTATCATACGCATTACTAATAAGTAGATTTTCATTTACAATTTCTTCGTGTTGTTGATTACTTCTAAAAATGTATTGTCATTTGTAGACAGCGGATCTTTATGCAAAATAAAAACTTTCTACCAGAATTGCAACAAACTGAGGTGAAATAGAAATTTATTTTCTTTCTTAATATGTTTAAGATGTCGAAAAATAATGTTACAGTATTTTTAAATTCTTCTATTGTTTTTACTGTTTTAAATTGCACCTACTCATTTTTGTCATAAATGCATAAAGTCTGCTGTCTAGTCATTTGTGATTGTACTTCGCCAAATTCTACTTTGTACTTATCTTTCTTCTCAGTTCTTCCTTCAGAGTTTAATCTTCCTTCAGTGAAATTAATACAAAGAATCACAATACAAATTCTTGTGACGACGTGTCAGATTTAGCTGTATGCATTTGCTGTGGTTAATTAACTGGAGATACGTATCTCAACTAGGGGAATATAATATCACTCTACATCACTGAATGTATCCTTTATTATAAGCTCTACTACTTCTGTTCCATCGACGTACAACTATCATCCATTCTGAGTCTCCTATGTGACTTATTTCGCATAATTGATATTCTCGAAGCAGTTCAAGCACAGTTAGATGTTCTGTGGCTGCTCCTTTTGATCATATTTGCCTTGCTTTTCTAAGGAAAGCATCTTATAACCCTCGTACAATCCTGAGGGTGAAAATGCATCGATTTATTATTTATACATACACTGTAAAATGATTGATCTCTTTCTGTTGTGAAACATAATTCCTTGAAATGATACGTTATAAATAAAGCATAGTTAGTTGATTTAAAGTGTAATGCAAGAATGGGTGAATTGTTATAAGAAGCCTATGGGGGTTAATAGAAGCCATTAATCATTGCTATTTACCATTCACAATTAGCGAGTGGATTTATTACTCACGTGTTACGAATTTCGCGTTTTCATCTTTGATATTTGTTCGCAATTTCGCGAAATTCTCACTCGGTGCCATCGTTTGCCTCGACCATGGTGATGTGCTCCCCATTTATGAATGACATTTGTCGACCCTGCCCGTTCGAACGTGACAATTTTCGTTTAAATTACGGCGGGTTACGTGTGTGGAAAGTAGTGCTATAATCCAAGTGGCAAGGCACGGGCCTAATTAAAATCACCACAAGGATTCCGTGACGTTGGCGCCAGGAGTAATTCTGTGTCGGCCATGTGAACGGATCACGCCATTGGGGTGCATTATGCGAGGATTATACAAGATTTTACGTAATCTTAATGATACCGGGTAAAGGAGAACAGGAACGAGATTGCGCGGCCTTCATGCATCTCTAGAAGACATTATTTAACATCGATTAGTCTGCTCCCATGCCCGCGATAGTACGTGAAAGAATATCGGGGGAAAACTGATATTAACCTTACGTCATCGGTATTCTGCAGAACATTCATGGCTTGACTGTGGCATGAGATTCTATTATTAGGTGTACAAATTAATTCGTGGCTCGCATAGTTAATCGATTGTAACTTTATTTTGAATTCGAATCTTTTAATTATTATATTAATTATTTGTAAGATGGAGTAAATCCGTAAACAATGATGGAGATTGTTTTAAAGAATGTGATGTATTTAAGTTGTTTATAAAAAATCAATAAATTCTGGAAGAAATGGCTACAAATTAATTTGTACACCTAATAGTTACGTTTATTATTAAGTCATGACAGAGAGATTAATCTGGTTAAATTTCATAACCTATCAGTGAAGTAGTTTCATTTAACCCTTGCAAGTCCTTTGACGACGATTTTATGGCAGCGGTTACGTTTGTTCAAATTCTTACGTATCAATTCTATTTTATATGTTTTCGAACTTATTTATTTGAGATCAATGTTTACCTTCTTATTCTTGGATATAGTATAAATAGCTAATGATTTCAATTAGTTAATAGAGAATTAGAATTTGGATTGGGCGGTTTTAATACTGGGTCAAAATAGATCCATGGGTCCTGAAGATTTCGAACATACTGTTAATCATTTCTTTCCTTTCGAAATACAATTATATTCTTTCTGTTATCAATATTTAGCCATTAGACTAACGGCAGTTGTTACACAATACACAGACTGCGGATGTTTCATGCAAAATTAAAATTCTCTTCATTATCTTCCCTTAATAATTTGAATGGGTTGAGAACAGTACATAGAGATTCTTCAATTATTGTAGTTTTTATTATGTTTTAAATGGTACCTACTCAATTTTGTTATGAATGCATAAAATCTGCAGCCTAACGATAAATATAAATGTTTTTCATTGACAACAAAATAGTTCTAATCATGGTAATTGCGAAAGAAATCACAAGACGTGGGGTTAAGTACGCCTATTCATCAAAAGCAATATAAATCGTTGTGAAGCTTTCATCGCAAATAAGATTAATATTCAATAGAATTTTATGCACCATGAAATTTACAAGAAAGACATGTACAAACGATCACATCATTTTTGTGGGTAATGAAAGAAGCATTAAAAATTCAGATGCATTAATGCCTTTACATAAGCTCGCAGTGAAATTGAGTATGCTAATACTGTTTTATTTCATAGTACATACAGATTGAGGAAGATCTCGTAATATTTTTATTACGTGACAAAGGATAAGATTGCTATTAGTTGTAATGCATTTTCTCAGAAAATCTTTGCTGGTTCAGTTACGTGTTCCCTATTAATGGCCGTTTGGTTATCTCTGTCGCAATCTTCGAGTTTGTCTTCGAGAGGATGGTGTCGTTTTCCGTTAGTGGCAACGACCTCATCGCTCTAAGTTACATCGCAAGTATTACACCATAAACGTTTACTCGGTACGCAAATTGTATATTTGAAACACCTCTTTGTGCGTCGCGTAGAACGCGGGTAAATGAATGCGTCTACTCCCATAGGGTATGGCAACGAGGTGATCAAATTCAAACCGCTGTGACTTTCATCTTCAACGAAGCGATTACTTTCGCTTTTTTCGGCACTAACTTTCACTTCGTGACGTCAAAACGCCGGCGTTCGCTGCTGATTTGCCAGCATTTTCAACCGAAGATATAAATCTTGCTCATCTTACGCGTATCATATTTTGTCTAGGCATCGTCATCGCTTTTCTTGCATAATCGAACTGCGGAATATCTAACAGTCGATATAAGGCTGCTCCATTCGTTTGGATTATTATTTGTACTCAGTATTGTCTCGATATAGTGTACAGACACTATTCCTTGATCATTAACCAAGAATAAAACTTTTGTGTTTCCAATTATTTTTTTTATATAATTTTTAATAAGGTATTTGTCCATTTAACTGATTAAAACGATACCAAACACGACACAATTTGGTTTGTATTTATTTGTTCAATCCACGATACTTTACTTAAAGATTAAATCGTTGTACGATTTAATAAGATAAAGTTAAGATGTATTTAAGATTAAAATGTTATTATAGCACCGTAGTTATATGTTGTATAACTTAGTTGTACAATGTTGTTATGGATTGCTTTGAATGGTACTATTTGCATGTGGAGAATTCAGATGCCATCGGTTCCCACAGTCGAGATTATACAAAATTGTGTATTAAACAAGTAAATATGACCCAAATAGTATCGCGTTTGGTCTCATTTTAATAAAAAAAGATGCCAAAAATACGTTAGTACGGGTTTCATAAAAAGATAATTAGAACATTAGCAGTTTCCCATTATTTTAGTATTATCTCGCCGATCTATCTAATCCCGTGTTACCTTACACTCTGTATCACAAAATATCGAGCCATTACGGTGCATCAGTAAATAATCTCTCCTATCATGTCGTATCCATCCACGTTAAACTTCATTGTCGCAACCATGTTTTTCCGTTAATATAACCACATTGATTAAGAAGAAGGAGATACTAGGCATCACAAATGTAACATTTACTCATATAGGAATATGGGGAGTGAATGTGTAGAACAGATGTACAATAAGAGTATACAGTACTGTCGCGAAGAATGCTACAATGTTGTATAGGTTAGGCGCAGTTACATTATCCTTCCTACTGCGGAGTATTGGGATCTGACATGGGGGCGTCTACAATATATATAGCTATCCAATATGGCGACGAAGAGCTTGGTCTTAACATTGTATTGATATCTTTTTTTTCGTTTTTACTTAAAATATTTGAAAGGAAGAAGAAAACTCTGTGTTGAGGGAAAAGCATCGGTATTATGGGCAAATCCTTCCGAGGATGGCTGTGTTAAATTTAGAACTAACATATTTTGTTATATATTCTAAGTTTGATAAAAAATATTTAGCTTTAAAAGTTACAAGAAATGACTAAATTAAAAAATATTTATTATCCGAATATGTTACATAAAATTTGTTTATTGGAAAAAATATGTGATGAGAGTAAATAAACTTAAGAAATAATAACAAGTGACGAGAGAAATAATATATTTATGAAAATATATTTATTAAATATATGAAATAAATACATGTATAAAGATAAATAAAGTATGTTTTGTCAAATAATTAATTTTACAAAAAAATTTGTTTTTTATTATAACTTCTAAATTTACAATTATAATATCATAAATTTCGAATCGCTTAGAATTGGTGAGGACATATTAATTGCTCCACAAATAATTGTACAAATATCTTCTATTAGAGACACCAATACCACAGGCATCACTGAACCAAGAATTTTGAAAGTCTTTATACGCTGGTTAGGTTTTTCAATATGCACTCTAGCTTTAGCTATTTTAGCTGTTAAAATAGACTGTTCTTTACTAAATTGTTTCTTATATTTTAGAAATGGAGATCTTATAAATTTCAAGCAGTTCACTTCACATACTTCATTTCAAAGTGTCGAAACGAAGCAACAAATTTTTGCTCGCTCTACTATCACAATCTTTCACTGCACAGTAATCAATATTTTTTTTGCTACGCGGTGGAAAAATTGGAACTTTCATAACGTTATTTTTAATTAAAACCTGTTTTAACAATGTAAGTTTATACTGTAATTAACACCTGTTAACATTGTAAGCTGCTATAAGCCAAGACAAGCCAAGCTTACAGTATTTCTACTTTTCGGCAGCAGACGGCGCCACTCAAAATGTCAGATCCCAATACATCTCGAGGGGCCGAGAAGCTCGACCGCTCCACTCGGCGGAGAAATTGTAACATGATATGGGTCTGTTATATCGGTGAGTCAATGCTAATGCAATGATAAAACTTTTTTGTTTTTTATTATTTTTTCATGAAACTCTTACCAATACATTCGTGACTTTTTCCTAATTAAAATGATACCAAACGCGATATAATTTGGATCATGTTTACAAGTTTAATTGGCAATAATAAGTTTTGGGTGCACCGAAGACAGCGAAGGCAAAAGGAAGAGAGACTAGAAGTCGAGTACAGGGCAAACATTAAATGCATCGATCGTCGAAACAAATAAATGCAATTGTAAAACTTTTTTTTAATTATGTTGTACCGAAATTTTTATCAACATATCTGTAACACCTTTTTTATTAAAATGAGGCAAAATATGACATAATTTGGTACATTTTTGTCTGTGTACATTAGTACATTAGAAAACTTATTATCGTCAATTAAACAAGTAAGTAGGGTCCAAATTTCATCGTTTTTAGTGTCATTTTATTTAGAAGAATGTTACGAATATGTTGGTAAAAGTTTCATGAAAAAATAATAAAAAATAAAAAAGGTTTGTCATTGCATTAGTATAAGCTCACCGACACACCGGTGCCGGTTGGGGGTCGGTTGCTCGGTTCGACGCTGGCGGCAAAAGATAAAGGAATTTGGAGGAATCGTGCCCGTCGCGTAGAATGCCATGTTTTGAACCCAACGTCGCTGTAGTCTTCGCGACACTACTGTACTATTCATCATCTATTTAGGTGCTGGTTATGTGTTGTTTTAGCAACAAATATAATACATTTACGCTTAGAAAAACATTGATAATTCTGACATAAAATGGATTTGATAAAAGTTGATCCAGTTTTACCGTCAGACGGTTCACTCTTGCATCCCGTGTTTAACCTGTGATTCTGGCTTTTTTGCGGAATAGGGAGAACTCGAATATAATTCTCAGAGGTCTAAGCAGCTAAAGGTTGCTTTTGAGATTTTCTGGGAAGAGAGTTGCTGTCACCAAGAATGCAGTCACCTTTTGTTATCGTTGTATAACAAACCGGTTAGACGATGCAGTCTGCAAAGGGTGCGAATTGCGCGATGACGTCGGCCACCTACGGTCTACGATTTCTGGTGGTCGTTTTTATGATCGCGGCTGCGGCGACCTTTTTGCACATTAATAATTACAGGCCCAGTAAGTGTACACCATCACGCGATTATCGCGACTAGACACGAACTAACAGTTACATCTCACCAGGAACATCGTTCAACTGTCTATCACCGATTTTGATGAAACTTTGCACGTTTGTAGTCTAGCCAACATTACTTTACACGTATTTTCTTTTACCGGCAAATAAACTGGCTTAGAGGGTGAAATTATCCCTTAAAGTGGAGCACAGGGATGCCAAAATCAATCACGCTAAATAACTCGAAAACTAGTAAACATAGCAAAAAATTAGACAAATGAAGATTACTTGGATTTTTGTAACGAACAATATGGTGATGGCGAAATTTGAGTAAAATCATAGGTGGCGTTACAATAGCCAAGAAACACTATTTTTTTATTAATATTTTCTGCATACTGGAGAATTTTTGGTGAAAAAATGTATCGATATAAGTAGTAGGAACGACCAAATAAATATCTTTTCGAATTTTTGGAAATGCCGGAAAAAAGTATGAATAGATGATTCTTTCGAAGTCGCTTATCATAATTTATAGGAAGGAATTCCTGAATAAATCGAACTGAACTAGAATTGACTTGTTTATTATATTATATACAGCAAGTTTTGTAACAGTAAATAGTAGGAAGATATAATTAACTAAAATCTGCATTATCTTTACAGTTAATCAAACGGACAATTACATATTTCATCATAGAATCAGCGAAGATGATCAATTATCCAAGTTTTTTGGTTATTCTGGCACCACCCATGATTTTACTCATTTTTCACCTGTGCCATATTATTTCCTATAAAAAACTAACAAGGAGAAGGCGCGGTTATGGGGTCTCAGATTTTCTCGAAACTTTGCATATTGGTAGATTTCGTTCTCCTGTTTATGAAAATGTAGCATTATAGGCGTCGATACTCAACATCTTTTGAGATACATTAAGATTGATGAAGTTAGTGTTTCTTTCATATTATGTTCCTTTTCAATAAAATTTTTATATTTTGTTTCCTATAGATATTATGAGTGTATTTTTCATGTGCCAAATACAATTGATTAAAATAGATAAACTGAACAGAAAAAAAAGAAAAAATGGAAAAAAGGAAAAAGGGATTTGAACACTGGCCTTCCCGGTAATGAATCTGGTACGTTACCATCACGTCGTTTGGCACTTGACAAAAACTTCAACCAAAACTGTACTTAACGGCTTAACGGGTATAATGAAATTTAAATTGTAAATATCTCAAAAGTTATTGAGTATCGACGCCTATAATGCTATATTTTCATAAACAGGAGAACGAAATCTACCAGTATGCAAAGTTTCGACAAAATCTAAGACCCGATGACCGCGTTTCTCCTTGTAAGCCATTTTCATGTGTATAACTTTTTTCTGTGTCTGCTACTCTTCGAGTTATTCAGCTTAAAGCTTCACTTTGAAGGGTAATTTCAGTTTATCCGCTGATCAAAAAGTAGGTGTTGAATATTTTTGGTTAAACTACTGATGTGCAGTTTCATCAAAATCGGTGATTGACATTTGGGTGATGTTCCTTGTCAGTCTATTCACTTAGAATTTTCTTCCTCATTCAGACCAGGGCACGAGGTACACCTGGGAATTAATTAAATTAACAATCAGAACTATTTCTTAAGAACAAAGACAGCATCTTTTTAGTGTTTATTTACTATAATTTTTTGTTTTCTGTATAGAACAAATATTCCTTTCCTGCGAGAGACCATGTCATCACTTGGATTGGCCGATGATCTGCCGAGTGAAACTCACCCTCGAGGTTTTCCAGTCTCTTAGCAAGTAACGTGACATTTTCTTTTACGCTAAAACTTTTTCTTCTGATACTCTGAACATTTTTAACACTTTCAACTTTTATCACTACTACAGTAAATTTATTCTTATTGCATTACTCTAATTCTGCGGTAAAATTACTCTTAAAGGGGTACAGTAATTTATTGTTGATTTCGAAAGCCAAGATCTTTTGTAAACATTTTTAAAAATTGTATGTAAATACTTGCATGATGGCGCAAATTATAGAACTGAACATAAGTTTTAAGCTACAGGATTTATTATTTCAAATATAAAAGCTGTTTATCTTGAAGCCACATTTTATCAACTTTTTACGCCATAATTTATCAACGGATATAAATGTTTACTTCAAATTACATCTTACACATTTCCACAACTACACATCAAATTATAAACTATTAATAACCATTTTGTTCGAAAAAATACGGAAATGAATTGTTTTGCGAGTGACATTCACAATTTTTGTCAGAATTCGTCCAACTAGTTTTATTCCTTAGCTGCGAGTACAAAAATGATTCACGGCAAAGAATTTTGCTTTTTGACAGTTGGTTTCCCTAAAACTATCCATGTACGCAACTAGACTGCGGATCTTTATGCAAAGTAAAAATTGTTTTTTTTTACTGTCTTTCATTAATGATTGTAATAAGTCGAAAGCAATACATACATTTATATTCTTAAATTCAATTAAATGCACAAATGCATAAAATCCGCAGTCTATTAATAACAGATGCATTCATAACTTCAACAATGTTCAACATTCTCACAATTAATTGTAAAAATAGTACTTTCAAACAGTGTTTATGAAGATATTTCAAATTTTGTTATTTTGTCTCGAATCATCCCAATTGTGCCTCAGCACTGATCTAGTCTAACTTTTACTATGCGAACTGAAACGTTATAATAAATCCTTAAATAAATATGGACGCCACAACAGCTCTATTTAGAGTAATAGATCGAGTTAACAACCGTTGAAACAACCGTTACGTAATTTCTCAGCGTGTTGAAACGCGGAAGTCTGTCGAGCGAGCAAGCCACGGCTTTATCCAACCGTCTGTGTACGGCACGATCGTAATCGATTTAATTTCTTATAAGTATAATTTCTGCACAGATCATGCGGCGATTGTCCACAAAATGAGACGGCATGCTTGTCGAATCATTGTGTGTCAGCCGATGGCCAGAGACGTGGGATCCTGGCGGCTAATCGGCAATTACCCGGCCCTACTATTCAGGTAAGTCAAGAATTCATAGTGAAACTTCGAAACTGATTCCAAAGAACACGAAAGAGGCGTGGAAAACGCGAGATAACCAGTTACAAATTTTGTATGTACAAATTAACCCATTGCAGTCTGATATGTTCCCCCTTTCGTTTCTGAACTTGTGACAACTTCCCATAAGTCAATTATGTGCCCAGATGAGCCGTTTAATGCAAAAATAGTGCAAGTCAAAACGGTTAATCATTGGACAGTGCAGATTTAAGTAAAAGTTCTACTAGACACAAGTCTTACGCAGGCCATGCTAAATTATATTACAATTATTTTTAGACTGCGGATCATTATGTAAACTAAAAATTGGTGTGTGCTTAGACCACATGGCCGAAGTGAAACTTCTTTCTTTAATTCTTTTTCGAATTTTTATTAACAGATTATGCCATTTAATTTTCTATGATTCTGTTATTGAAACAATTGGCTTGTGATAGCTAAAATATGATATAAATATTCTTGATTCAATCTTGTCTATATGTCTTGCAAATACTGCATCGAGAGTTGTTCCTGATCTTGTTGTCGCTTCATTAGGATTATTTACCATTTCCAATCTTAATATACTTCTAAAAACTTCTATTAATAATTTTGATTGTTCCGATGAAAAGTTCACGTTGAAATCTCCACTTAGCATCATCGGAATTTTATCATAATCTTTATTACGCAATGCCGAACCCTCAACCGTACATGCTAATAGAATAGAATTTCGTTTCATCGTTTCATCGCCAGATCGGTTTTTCGCCTAAGAAGCTCCTAAAGAAGTTTCACTTCAAAAAATTCTATTCTCCTTTAACGACTTTAACAAGTTTGCAAATAATGTATTGATGTTTTTAAATTCTCTTAACTTTTTATCCTATTTTAAATTACATCTACTCTATTTTGTCACAAATGCATAAAATCTACAGTCTAATTATTTCACTTAATGACGATTAAATCCTTGAGATGTGTCGTTAAACAAAATAGACAAATATTGACTTACATATGTAACTTTTGCATTAAACAGCTTATGTGTAACTTTCTTAATCTATTTACGCATTATGGATAAGTAGACTGCGGTTTTTATGAATTTATTTGAGAAATGAGTAGGGGAATATAAAAACTGTAGAAAGATTAAAAGAATTAGAGGATATCCATTTTCAACTTTTTGAAGTCATTAATGAAAGAAGGAAATTTCTGTTTGGTTCGTATTTGATTGCAATTGATGATGACAATTTTTATTTTACATGAAAATGTGCAGTCTATTGATAATTGTAACGTAAATCAGTAAAATAATCAACTATTGGTGTAAAGGTCAATGACAAGTCTGACTCGACATAGACTAGAAATGGTTAATACACAATATTTTCCTAGCGAATATGTTAACTATTTGCAAGTGACCCAAACATATTTTTGAAAATAATCTCCGTCACTTCCTATACATTTACGCCATACTCTTGCAAATAATTAATGAATCTCCAGCAGGACGGATTAAGGATTGAAAATAATGTACACTTAAGTCGATCATTAAGCGGTTGTATGAGTAACCCGTTGATCCCGAAGTGGCTTAGGGTCAACTTGACCTTGACAAATAGCGTGCCAGTCGGTACTAAATAATTATCAGGTTAAAGCACCTTTAACGGTTATCACCGGCATTATTTCATCTCTAAACCGCTATATACTCCTGTTGGGTTATATAAAATGTTATTTATGTTTCCTGATAAATCGCACAGAGCGCTGATTCATGACATCGTGACTTTTTACATAATCGAAAGAACCTTAACGTACTTCAAATAATTATTAATACATCGCATTTGTCTATAGATAGTTTCCAGTAATAAAATAATCTTTGGCTGAGAATCTTTCACCAGATCGTCTAAATAACAATTTTGAAACATAAATGACCAATTAAAAGTAATGGTCGCATATTAACAAAAAACTTTCGCTGGAAGGACGATTTGCGCGATGCTAATACTCTTCGTAGAATTAGAAAGCGATTTTTATCGGGAAAAACGCTTGGAACATTAATCGCGTTATTTTCGAAACTTCTTAGAATGATTTGATGGAAGATTATACATACATAATATTAAATGCAGATCTACTTGACGAGCGAATCTAGTTTTCCAGATGGAGAACTTGATAGGAGTTTTCGCGTAATGCATATTTTGCTACGTTCTCTACGTTGATGAACACGTGTAACTTACTTTTACCCCGTACATCGACTTACATAATACGAATACGTATTAAAATAACCTGTCACCGATGTTGCAATACTCAAGAATGAGGCATTACATGGTGTGCTCAGTTCTAATTTCGTATACGTTAAAGGCAATTTGTGTTCTTGTTTCGTTTCGGTGAGTCACACAGATTACACTTTCATTTTTCGTCCCATTTTTCTGAAGTTTCCATTAACGCATTCACCGGCAAGCTATGTATTTTGACAGACTTTCTGTTCACTTAGATAATATTGTATTAACCCCTTGCCGTATAATTTTCTTCACGGCTACAAAGATTGGAGTTTCTCTATCCCTAATGATTTCCTAGTTCTGAATGGAAACTTATATTTATTGTACAGTATTTCATCGATAATCGTCGTCGGCCGGACCCGTGGTGGCGACGATTAAAGTTCAGATAATACTATGACTTGTGCCGAACGTAGGAAAGGACAGCGAAGCTCGAGAGGCCTCGGTCTCCGAGAAGTGTAACGTAATACGGGTCGAGTATGTCGGCATGAAAACAACAATTAACCCAGTGACAAAACTCCACATTCGTGGCATTTTTCTAATGAAAATGATATCAAATATGATATAATTCCGATGGTATTGACTTGAGTAATGGACGATGAAAGTTTCGGAATATTATTGTTAATATGATCCGAATTATATCGTGTTTGGTATTATTTTAATCAGAAAAATGCCACAAATATATTGGAGACAGTCTCATAAAAAAATAAGTAATAATAAAAAAGTTTTTTTTATTGGCATTACATTGTGAAGACACGTGGGCCTTTGAATTACGCCGGCGACCGCGACTCTCCGCGTCTCTTTCTTTCCCATGCGCTGTCCTTCCTTGCGCTCGAAACTTTCATCGTCCATTATTCAAGTACATACCATCGGAATTATATCTTATTTGGTATCATTTTCATTGGAAAATGAAAAAATAATAAAATATAAAGAAGTTTTGTCATTGTATTAGTAGTGCTCTCACCGATATACTCGACCCGTATTATGGTACACTTCTCGGCGACCGAGGCCTCTCGAGCTTCACGGCCCCTCACAGGGTATACCCCGTGGAAGGAGGAATTGTTTTGCGACGATTACTGTTCAGAATTTCACGACAATTAACGATGAAATACTGTATTTCTACATTTACTTCGTTGCTGATAGAATGGTAATGAATGAACAGTACATTATTTTGACATAAAATAAAGGAATAATTTCTTTTGTCTGCTTTTCAATAGTTGTGCTGTACCAAAAGGAACCTTAAAAATGATCTTTTATCGAATAATGTTAAATGAAGTAATTAGATTACTGTTGAATGATCCATAAAAAAATATCCGTAGCCATGAGCCATAGATGTTCGAAAATTATAAAATAATCGCCGGTAAATAATGTGTTAAAAGGGGGGCTTCTTGTGAAACGGCAGTGAAAACAAGTGATTTTTAAGAATTTTTTTCAGAGTGACTATTAGATAAATGTGACTAGGCCGTTTTAGCTCAATTTTTCTTATTATTTAAAGTATATTATGCATGTTTCTCGAAACTGCGTTCTTTAAGTAGGCGTACATGATTACTAAAAAATTAGTAAAGTGGGACGAAGTTCATTCATTTATTTATATACATATTTCTTTAGGTATTGAACCTGAAATGTATATTTGACATTTTATTCATAATATTTTTTGAATAATATACGTTTCACTGGTTTAAGGAAATTTCTCACTTTGTGTGGTTCCATCATTGTGACAGATGCACCACTGTACGCCAACATGCCTACATGCCGAAGCTGTTAAGAAGTATTGTCTATTATGCAATCAGTAATACGAAGATTTGAACTAGAAGAAACACTTGTACTTCAAGACTATCTGTTTACATCCCAAAAAGTTCCAGTTCCGTATATCCAATAGTTATTTGAAAAAAAATTGTAAAGATTACTTGTTTTCTCTGCCGTTACACGAGAAGCTCCCATTAATAGACTATGATTGAAATATTGTATGGTAACCGGTTACAATATTTATGGAATTGTATAAAAGAATGATCTGTAACGTAGGGTAACGTCTCGTCATATGTGATAAAGATGTGTACGCTATTTTGTCAAAGACAGGCAAGATGAGATGAGATAATATTAATTCAAATGACAAAACTTTTATGTTATTGATTATTCCTTTACGAGACTTTTCGCAACGTATTTGTGAAACTTTTCTGATTAAAACGAGACCAAACATGACGCGATTCAGAGTATATTTGCTTCTTCAATTCAAGATTCAGTGGGCCCTCGATTATCGGAACCAATGTTGTCTGAATACGTGTTTCACATGTTTCATATCTCTCTAAAGCAGGCACATCCAGAAGTAGCTCACTTGGAGGCAAATTCGAGGGAGACACCTACTTCTCCCGTCCGCGCGTCTCGCTCCCCGTGGTGGCCGTAGTCCTGCAAGCTCCTCAGATCCGTGCGTATATATACGTATATATGTATATATATATATATATATATATATATATATATATATATACGTATATATGTATATATATATACGTATATATGTATATATATATATATATATACATATATACGTATATATATATATATATATATATATATATATATATATATATATATATATATACAGGGTGGCCCACATAACTCTGAACAGCTCAATATCTCGAAAACTATGCCATCGATTTTAAAGTTCTTAGTCTTAAATTGCATGGAACTGAAGGGCCTTTCTGACTACATAAACGTGAAGTGGCCTTCCTTCCCCTTTAACGGGGGAGAGGAGGTACCTTTGTAATTTTAAATGGAACCCCCTATAAAATGTTACATATTTAGATTCTACCGGAAAAAACAAGTCAATTTTGTCTGAAACATTTTTTTGTCAGATATTTCTATGATGAGATATAACAGTTTGAAGTTTCGAGTTGTAGGTACTTGAAGCGCTCGGAAATAGCGTTATGGAATTATACGCGCTTGAGTCCATTGCTTATTCATGAAGAAACAGAAGCAATAATATTTACAATTCTTGAGTTTGACTCACTTATCTATGAAAACGTTTTCAGTTTAGAGATGTTATTCAAGCTGTAACATTGTGATTATGGCTACTTTTGACACAGAAGTGAATATGTTATTAACGTTAGGTGAATGCCAAAAAAATTATCGGCGTGCAGCAGTGATGTTTTTTGAACGTTATGGGATCAAAAAATGTCATGCAACATTTCATAATTTAGAAAAGCGGCTTCGCGAGCACGGTGAATTGTGTAAAAAAACTCGCAATAAACCTAAAGCTGTCACTAATGAAAATAATAGCGCCAGTATTCTTGCTGCAATTACATTAAATCCTCGTATTAGTCAACGTACACTTGCACAAACATCACATATTAGTCGTTCATCGATTCAACGAATTTTGAAACGGCAAAAGTATCATCCATATCACATGGTTTTATCGCAAGAGCTTTCGATAGCAGATTACGATCACCGAGTAAGATTTTGTGAGTGGCTGCAGGGTGTTGTGGAAAATGACTTTTTGTGCAAAATACTTTTTTCCGATGAGGCCACTTTTATGAATTCAGGGCATGTAAATAGACATAATCTGCATTATTGGGCCGTGGAAAACCCAAATTGGATGCGATGTGTTCCCTTTCAACATCGATGGTCTTTAAATGTTTGGCGTGGCCTAATAGGAGATTTTGTGATTGGACCTTATTTTTTTCAAGAAACTGTAACATCTGCAAGTTATTGTGATTTATTAAAAAATCATTTGCCTGCGCTTTTGGAAGATGCGCCACTGCACGTTAGAAGAGAAATGTGGTTCCAACAAGACGACGCTCCTCCACATTTTGCAATCATCACCAGGCAATTTTTGAACGAAAAATTTGGGACAAATGGATAGGTCGTGGGGGACCTCGTCAATGGCCTCCTCGATCCCCCGATCTAACACCATTAGATTTTTTCTTATGGGGATATGCAAAGGACAAAGTTATGTTTGAACCACCGACGACAAAAGAGGATATGAAACAAAGAATACGTGACGCTTGCGCTTCAGTGACTCTCGAAATGTTAAAAAATGTTAGAACAACTTTGATGTTTCGAGTAAATAAATGTTTACAAGCCCGTGGTGGACATTTTGAACATTTAATTTAAAGTACATTTTATTTCTTCACGAATAAGCAAAGGACTCGAGCGCGTATAATTCCATAACGCTATTTCCGAGCGCTTCAAGTACCTACAACTCGAAACTTCAAACTGTTATATCTCATCATGGAAGTATCTGACAAAAAAATGTTTCAGACAAAATTGACTTGTTTTTTCCGGTAGAATCTAAATATGTAACATTTTATAGGGGGTTCCATTTAAAATTACAAAGTTACCTCCCCTCCCCCGTTAAAGGGGAAGGGAGGCCACTTCACGTTTATGTAGTCAGAAAGGCCCTTCAGTTCCATGCAATTTAAGACTAAGAACTTTAAAATCGATGGCATAGTTTTCGAGATATTGAGCTGTTCAGAGTTATGTGGGCCACCCTGTATATATATATATGATTCAAATTGCATTGTATCTGGTGTAATTTTAATCAGAAAAGTGTCACGAATACGTCGGTAAAATTTTCGTTACAAAATAATTCAACACAACAAAGATTTACCACTGGATTAGTATTGTTTCGCTGATACACTGGTAATAGTGACTGGAAACCATCATCATCGTGAATGTATTTAACACATAGATCACCAATGTGATTGATTATGAGGTTTAATAGTGATGTATCGATATAACTATACAAGAAAACGCAGTCTCATGTGTCGTTTTCTTGTTATACAACACTTGGAATTTAAAAATGATGTTATTGCAATGTTGGCTACGGTCAGTGTTCAGCTGAAAGGGTTTCGACACGAGCCAAATAAGCCAGCAACAAACGTGTTAAAAATGTTAACGATTATAAGCTTCATCGAACAAAATTCTACATACAGTCAGTATATCATACAAAGTATTTGTACACCTTTTAAAACCGTATAACTCTTTTAAATGTAGACCAAACAATTTGAACATTTTTGAGATGTTAGAAGAATTAGTTTACTAGGTAACGTGTACATAATTTTTAATATCCTTTTAACGTGTAAAAGGTCGCAAATTTTATGTTTTTTTATCTGTGTCTTTAATAAAAATTGGAAACATGCATTTTATAAATCTAAGTAAGTTGTATACATGTACAAAGTTTTATCAAAATCGGTTGACGCATAAAAAAGCTATATGCATTCTATAATGTAAAAATCTTTGAATTTACGGTTTGTGATTCACTTAAATCGCAGTTTCTTACAATTTTTCCTATTTTTAATGAATTATATTCCATTGCAATCTTGATCGATTTCAGAGAGTTAAAAAACATAAAATTCATGACCTCCACATTTTTCTTCGCAATTACGACCAACAGCAATTTTTAAACATATTGTTTACGCATTACCTAGTCAATTAATCCTTTTAACATCTGAAAAAAGCTCAAGTCGTTTGGTACAATTTTAAAAAAGTTCATTTTAAAGTTTGTACGAATGTTTTTTACACCCATTGTATGTAAATCGTCTTTTTGAGTTATTCGGTTGTGTATTTATAAACGTTTCTTTAGCACCTTTCTCTTTCCTTTTATCAGACTTGTCGACGAGTTGACAATGATGCTTTAAAGAATGTTCGCAGATAGGTTGTTATACTAGCGAGGTATGCTCAGTTGACCACAATCACCAACGACAAGCTCATTTGTTATTCAGGTTTGCGAAAACGACATCTTGGTGGTGGACGTGATTAATAGGCTTCCGGGTAAAGCAGCTGCGATGCACTGGCGCGGTCAATCGCAAGTTGAGACACCATACATGGACGGAGCGCCTCTGATCACACAATGCCCGATACCGAGCTACACTACTTTCCAGTACAAATTCCGAGCTTCAGTCGCTGGAACGCATCTTTGGCATGCTCACGCTGGTAATTCATAATCTACATTTAGATCAGACATCGAAATAAACGTTTCGCTTAACCTTTCGATCAAAGTATGACGTAAACTAATGGTTTTTCAACAAAGAAAGTTTAATAACTTCTTATGTGGAATGATAGACTACATCGTTTGGTGTATTAAAAAATACATTGATCCATTGGTAAAAATTAAAAGCGGCCTTCATATGCCCTCTACTCCTCCAGTTACAAAAAAGATCCACTAACATAGAGGGTGTCCCAAAAAAGTCGTTCTTCCTTGAAAGGAGCGGTTCGTGAAACCATTTGAAGCAACATTTTCATTTGCAAAAATCCCGTTTCGGCTTCGTTAACGAGTTATTAACGAAAAACACTGACCAATCAGAGCGCGACCTAGACGCGTATTGGCAAAAACGGCCGCGCCCGACAGCAGTCGGGTGATACACCGTGGACGAAAACAAGGAACAAACAAGAGAAGAATATTTTTCGAGTCCTATTTCCGATAGTTCAAATTTGAATATGTTGTAGTCTTTAGTAACCTATGAACGAATCTCGAAGGATTTTTCGAAATCTTAAAAAGTGTTGGTTTTACAGACGTGCAAAGAAAAGTGTCAACTTTTTTTCATTAAATTATAAGACTAGAACTAACATACCGAAGAAAATGAGTATTTAGCACCCTGTATAATTCTATCCCTCTTGAAACCATACAACTTTTGTTTGAAATATTTTTCGATATCATTCATAAATTCAGATATTCGAGTGGTTCACTTGAAATGGGGCTGTACATTTTTTATGAACCGTGAAATTAGTTTTCCATGATAAAATCACTTTTAGATTATACATGGATTTTTGAATGAGACATATCTGAATGAATTTTGTACTCGCCTCGATATAGAATCTATTAGTCTTTGTTCATTTGCTAAAATGTTCAAAAGCATAGTCGCTCTGCTTAACATTTTACCAAATATACAGTTAGTCAAAAAGATCTCCATACACTATTTAAAATGATGCAACTTTTTTAAAAGTGGACCACATGACGAGTCTTTTTTAAGAATTTAGAAGAATTAGTCAACTAAATGACGTGTAAAGAAAATATCAACAAAATCGCAATCACAGAAATTGCAAAAATAAATCATAAATATTCAGTTTCCAACTTTTTTATTGGAGTCTGTGATGATAATTTAAAAGATTCATTTTGTAGATCTGTGTCAATTATATACAGTCTGAAAATTTTATCAAAATCTCTCAACATTGCAATGAGCTACAGACGGAAATCTGCGACTTTCACCAATAAGACCCTCATCTTGAAATGTTTGTTGCTTATAATATGTTACGTATATAATTTACGGCGATTTATAAAACACATTGATCAAAGTTTCATTACAGGCTCAGATAAAAAAGTTAAAAATTTGAATATTACTCTTTTCTTTGCAATTCCGACCAATAGTAATTTTTTCAAAATTTTGTTTGTCTGTTATGCAGTAAACTAATTCATCTAACACGTCAAGAAATCTCAACCCTAATTTTAAGAAAATTATTCCGTTTTAGAGTATGTATGGAGACTTTTGTGACTGACTGTATATTGGACATAAGTACTTGCTTCTCTGATGTATTGCATATTATGGTTTACGGGCGAAGACGTGACTAGGTACAGTAAGGTGTAAATTATCCGCGAACCATCGCTATCCCCACCACTTCTTGGAAGAGGACAACATTGTTTGGTTTGAAAGGGGCAACTAGTGTAGTAGACAACGAAACGTTTTCAAATTTATTTTTTTCGAGATATCAAAGTCAACGAAATTTTTTTAAATGGTACTGTATATTTTCATCATGATAGTATAATAGCTCAGGTCAAAACGAATCCAACGACCTTTAATACTATGACTTTCGCGTGACCTTGAATTACAAACAATTCACAAAAGTTGGGCAATTAACAGAGCAGAATAACATAAATTACTTCACTATTCGTATCAATTGCTCAATTTTTATGAATTGTTTTTGGAATTCAAAGTCAAGCGAAGGTCATAGTATTATAGGTCGTTAGATTTATCTTGACCTCAGCCATCATAGTATCATGACGAAAATATATAGTCCATTTAAAAAATCTTCGACAACCTTGATATCTCCAAAAAAATAAACTTGAAAACATTTTTTTGTCTACTAAAATATTTGCCCCTCTGAACCAAACAATTTTCCTAAGTTTTTACTTAGAAAAGAACCTTACTTACTTAAAAAAGAAGTGACCTGTCCCAGTTCCCAGAATCATCCTGTATACAATACATTGTACATATTCCACATAGTATCTAATACGTAATTTGAGGATTAATTTCTAAATTTCTAAATTAGATAAGTACATGGATGTCTCATTATTCGAATTGTTTGACACTCTACTGTATTATCATTTATAAATTTTACAGAATTTATGAAAAGAACTCGACGCTGATGACTTTTCAGGGGCGGACGTTAAGAACGGAATTTTCGGTGCGTTGATCGTGAAACAAGCAGATATTCGAGACCCGCATCGTTCTCTCTTCGATATCGATGATCCGAAACACGTGGTTCTGGTGACCCAATGGCAGCATACAGCTGAAACCACGTTCAGCCAAGGTTACACGAAACCAGCGATGCTTTTGATCAACGGGAGAGGACGTCAGCCAAACGGACCAAGTGTCCCGTTTACAACGTTCACCGTCGCTCCTGGCCGTCGTCACAGGTTCCGTTTGGCGAACGCTGGTGGTGCTGGAACCTGTCCAATTACTATTTCAATCGATGCTCATCCCCTTTTGCTGATTGCTCTGGATGGTCAACCGGTGGACCCGCGGCAACTTATATCTATTACTTTGGCTACAGGTACACCTACACAAGCTTAATCATTCAAGAAGGGATTCTCGTTTAGTTGCAAAAATAAGTGATTTCTGCGTTTTTTTCCGAAAGTTACTTATACTATCGGATTAAAATGTTTTGGCATACAAGTCGGCAACGTCAAACTATAAGAAAAAAAATGTTTGTTGCAGAATTTTTATTACTTTTGTGAGTATTTTTAGAATGCTGTCAACTTCGTCCTTGGGGAAAACCTCCCCTTAAGCCTAAGCACTTAAATCTAGACGCAATAGTATCGTTGAATTCCAACACTTACACTATTTTCATGTGTATTTTGGATCTCAATTCTGTTGAAAACTAATATCATTGTCTTCGCCTGTCATATTTTCAATTGTTTCTGTCAATTACGTGCATAATATTTCTGTATGACTGGTTAATTCATCTCTTAACACGACACAGGAACCTAATGATATATTACGTAAAACACCCCCATATCATGAGTGCACCACCATCAAAAACAGTCTTTTTCATATACTATTTTTGTAATTTTTCCTCATCGTATCCAACATCAACTTCGTCCGAATCTATTAATTTTCAATTCATCCGATCACATAACTTTTTTCAATTCTTAATGATGCAATATTTTGTTTATTTGCAAATGCTCAACTTGCTATGACATTTTTGTTTTTGACAGATGAGATTCCTCCTTCCCTTATAGTATAGTTTCAAAGTTCATGTCACGAAGATTTTTCCCTAATTACCATCTACTGCTTGCTGCATCAAAATCTTCTTTTAACGTTTTTGCTGCCATTGAGGTCCATTATGCCTCCGCTTTTTGGAATATATATTCATTTACTTTTATCCACCTCCAAAACTTCCTGGAAGATTTAAATGTCTTTTCCGATGTCTTTGTACACTTAATAGGAATATTCCACACTTTTTAACCACTTTACGGTTGACATTCCATTTTTGAAACTGGTGGTACTTCAAAGTGTTCCGTTTAGTGTTTTATTCAAAACTAAGTACAGACTGTACTTCTAGAACTTTGTGACTAGTTGATGTGAAAGCATTTAATTTAACTATTGTTGATATTTTGTATCAAAAGTTTTTCAACAAAATATTAAATCTATGTGTTTGACAATATTTTGGATTGGTGCAAAATTGAGTCAAGAATAAAATACTGTAACTAGTAAATTAAATGTAATAGAATTAGAATATTAATTGTTTTTTAAGTTAAAATGAATATGAAATAATATGCTTCTTGAAATCTATGGGACTCTGTCTTAACTCTTTGCACTCGGAGCTATTTCAACTAAAAAACCAAACATTTTTTCTAACCTAGAATATTTCCATTGTACATAGCTGTTTTCATTATATGCGTAAGAAACTGATATAGTACCTCATAAAATATTTAAATATTTAGTAATTTATTACATACAAACAAATTTAATCATGTAAACAATATTCTGAATAGTGGTGTAGCAATTTGTTGTTGCGCCTGAGAGTCGCCATTCGAGTGTTAAGGGTTAATAAATATACAGATAATGGTCTTTTAAAATATTGTTTCGGTAATTATATAGAAAAGGTCTGCGTACTCCGATTTTGATGAAATTGTAATATATTATAGATTTCGACATTTTGAACAACTTTTTGATTTTCCAATATGGGGGGTCGCTTTTAGTTTTCGATATATTTGCAGAAAACTATCGATAATACCGTATTGAATTTTTCGTATTCCTGCACCTCTCCGCGGCAACGTATACCTGTTCCGGGGCCGCATCTGTTTATTTTTTGTTTGTAAAAACGTTGTGGAGATGAGAAGCGACAATACCGCACACACCCACCCAGTGCTTAACACGCACCCAGTGTTTCTAAAAAGAAGGTTCTCACATTATACAATATAAAATCAACTGAGACCAATACAGCGTATATGTATTATCCAACACACGATACCACACACACCCACCCAGTGTTTCTGAGACGAAGGTTCTCACATTAAACAATATAAAATCAACTAAAACCAATATCAATTTGTTTTACAATCAAATGCGATAATATAATACATGTATGCTGTATTGGTCTCAGTTGATTTTATATTGTATAATGTGAGCCTTTTTTTAGAAACACTGAGTGCGTGTTAAGCAGTGGGTGTGTGTGTGTGTGTGGTATTGTCGAAAAAATAAGGCTTTGTATGTATGACCAGAGTGAGACCCTGTCTTCTCTCTCATCTCCACAGCGTGTTAAGAAAAAAAAAGTAAACAGACGTCGCGCCAGAGCAGCCTTACATTTCCATGGAGCGTGCGAGAATACGGGAAATTCAATACAGTATTAGCAATAGTTTTTTGCAAATATCTCGAAAACTAAAAGCGACCCCTCTATATTGGAAAAGAAAAAAGTTGTTCAAAATGTGTTGTTGCATAACATATTTAAATTTCATCAAAATCGGAGTATAAAGAATACAGACAATTCAATATAGTATTAGCAATAGTTTTTCGCAAATATCTCGAAAACTAAAAACGACACCCCTATATTGGAGAAGGAAAAAGTTGTTCAGAATGTGTTGCTCCATAACATATTAAAATTTCATCAAAATCGGAGTACGCAGACCTTTTCTATATAATTACCATTGTTTCATTGTTACAATTTTTCTCTTTACTGTATCTCCATATAACTACTGTTATAGGGTGTAGAGTCTAGTTCTGTTTATATTATCCGATGTATATGACAATATTGTTACGAAGAAGTGACATTTAAGTACACCGTTACTGTCTACGCAGGCGAAAGGGCAGACTTCATTTTGAAAGCGAACAAACGTGTCGCTTCTTATTGGATAAATGTGCACACGTCGAAGGAATGTGGACCCAGTCCTATAAACGGTGCTGCGGTTTTAAAGTATACGGGAAGCTCAAGCAAAGAGCCGCTATCTGCGTCGGAAATTATCGATCAGATCGAGGAAGAGCAGCAGACAGGGAACAAACGGCTAACTATGACAACGAATCCGGCCGAGAAATGCGGAAATCCTGAGAGCCTTTGCGTCACAGATTTGAAGTCGTTGCGGAAGATACCTAATTCTCTCTCGGCACCGAAAATGGACGTCACGATACACTTACCGATCAATTATAAACTCCAAACAAATTACATAATTGGTACGTTACTGATCTCTCGAATACTTGATTACCTTGCAGACCACTTACATCGTCACATTCACATCTACTGAATGTTCTGCGTCAATCATCTTGTTTTACTTTCACCACTACATTTATTGCTTTCTTTCACAATTGTTGCTGTTTAAATAGAATTCGTGATATAACGGTCGTTTGACAGGATGCAGAGTAATTGCTAAAAACTAACTGAAGGTATCATTATTTTATGTCAATAGCTCTGAAATAGGTTGTTTTAATAATCTGATCAAATTATATCTTGCTTATAAATTCTGAACATATAATTAATGCAGAGAATGGTGCTATTACATTTATGAATATTATACTTTTAAACCGAAACGATCGAAAGTATCGAGTTTTTAAATCTTCTATAGTTGTTTTATTCAACCATAGTTATCATAATTTTTCTTTTGGTCCCGTTCTAATAAGTATCGTGCGTTTCAACATAAAATGTTTTCAGTTTTCTGTGATGGATTTTAAATTCGAGAAATACCGAGTTTATTTATTCTGAAGAATAATCTGAACGTTATTTTTATTTTCACCTACATGTATTTATATGTAAAATATGTAGCATATTTGAATTATTGTAACCTGATACTGTCAGATACTGTCTAATTGCCGCCCCTTAAGAATATATATATTTTTTAAGTAAAGCCAAAATGGCGCCCCTAAATTTTGGCGCCCCGGACAAATGTCCGAGTTGCCCGCCACTAGAGCGGACCCTGATACTGTTCCTTGTAAATTTAATAATTATATCTTTTTTTCCACTCAATTTTTCTGTAATCAAGTCATATTACCACGTTTTTTTATGTCTGGTAACTGTATTATCAACAACCCTGTTGCCAGCTTTAGTAGAAGTATACTTAACGGAAACGTGTTTAAGGATATACTTCTCGTCCTTATTTTAGGCGATAGTGGAGTAGAAACAAGAGTACTTAACGTGGATAACGCTACATTCACGTATCCATCGTCGCCTCTATTGACTCAAGGCGATGATGTCTCCAAAGAAAATCTGTGTCTCTACGACGGCGACAATGACTCCCACAACGAAAACAAGGGAGCAACGTTATTGTCATCGCAGCCAAGCTGCCGGCTCGGTAATGGTAACGTGGCCAACACGTGCGAGTGTGTTCACGTGAGACATATACCGCTTGGAGCGACCGTGGAAATTATTCTTCTCGATCAAGGTAACAAGTGTTTCACTCAACAAATTATACAAGGTGCGTCTGAAAAGTTCGGTGAATGGTCTCAGAAAATAAAGGAAACAAGAGTTACAAACAAAATACCTTTACTTTATTAATTACAACACACTTCTGACATCGGTTGTAAAGCTATCGAAAACTGTCAGCAAACGCTTCCTGTGGAATCGTTCGAAGTACCGTGGTCACGCGTTGTTAGATATCCGCAACGTCTGCAAAGCAGGGATGCGAACCGCGGACTAACCCTAACCCAAACCCGATTAACCAAGGAACGTTTCTGTAACCCATACTAACCCGAAGAGAACGGTTATAGATTGTATAAAATTCTGTTTCATGCTTTAATTTTCACATACGGACATTTATTATAGTTTTCTGGACTTCTGTATCTGTTTTTGCAACGGCAATGCGTATATGGAGTTATTTATAACAACGAACGCAAAACATTATTTTACTCGATGTACCATGCAGTGTCGCCAGATCTGTTAAATCGAGGGGAATACAGTTTACCACCTCTCTGATGACCAGAGTAATATGTAACACGTTGCCCGGCACGTCACGTGACCAGTCTACGGTTTTAGTGGGGAACGTTGGAGTGTGCTCATGTAGTGAAATGGGATAGTGGAAGGGGAAAGGGAGGAGAGGAAAATCAACCCAGTTTTGGGTTGATCTGGCGACACTGGTACCATGTACTTATGTGTTTCATACCATTGTGATTCTCAGTTCACTACATATAACAAAACCTGCGGGACTGTTAAGATTATACGAATTTAATTTAAGGAAGGTTTACGATACGTACGTAACTTCTACTTTGCTATTTTTGAGAGAAAGTCTTTCTTTAATACGTTTAGTTTTTTATTACTTCATTTCGGTGCTCGTCGAACGCCGTCGAACCAACACGGCGCACTGTGGGGTATTTGTCCCGAAAATGCGGTCAAAAGTCAATTTTAAAAATTGCACATCAATTGTAAAACTTTTGTTCTTGAGTTAGTTGAATATCTGAGGAACAATCTATCACTATTTGTTTTCTCATTCATATGTCCATAAAGCAGTGTGATTTGTCGGAAGTTTCAAATTCTGATAACACACCTTCCTTTCTTAACGAATTCACCTATTAGTAATTTTTGACTTATTCATATAAATTAAATGAGTTTTTGTTTTGTAGAAGATTTTTTAGCTTAGTGTATGGTATACTTCTAAGAAAATCCATATAAAACAGAATAACTTTTTTAAAATTAAATCAAATGTCTTAAGTTTCTTTATAAAGCCAGATGGTTTAGTTTACTTGATGAAGAGTCAAAACAATCCTGAAAAATTGCAATTTCTCGAAATCATAAAATAAAGAGCGCATTTTACAACTTTTTATCTGAATCTATAGCGAAAATTGAAAAATGCATATACATAAAATAAAAAGAAACTTTACCAATATTGTAGTTTAAAAATAAAGATTTTATTCTGTGAAGCAGCAGTGTATTATATAAAATATACTTTTAAAAATGTAGAGAGGTTCTAAGTATATTAATCCGTATTAATAAATAATCGATTTTTACTATTTCGAATGTCCCCTGTTCTGTTAGATACAAACTTTACTGAAATAGATTTTAATGTTTAAGATTTACTAAATAGAAAATAAACTACGTGTCTCCCGGAATCACGTCACTGTATCTAGAAGCTAACGTGTCATCTTTAAGAGACCTCATATGTGTAACGTTCTACGGCTTCGTTCGTGATGAAACGAATGGAGAAATTAGATTTTCAATTGCCACCGCGTTAAATACGCAATTTGCAAAATGACTGCTCTGGTCTGTCGACGCAACGCTGTTAGACTTAAAGAGCACCTGTGAGAATCTAAATGAACTATTCAATCGCATTAGGTTTATTCCACGTGCAGATCCGACTGCGATTTTCAATATTAACTAACTATTTCGTCGAATAATTTTGTAGAATGCTGTTATGTTTGATAAAATATTTTAGATTGAATTATTCTTTAGATAGAGATCTGATTATGTCTAATAACAAATAGAACCTACGATTTTCTGCGAAATCAGTTTCGTTATCTCTGTTGTTGTAAATCACAATTTTAAATCTTACGTCATCTCTGTTATGTTGAAGTTATTGCACTGAATGCATGTATTATACCGTTGTTTAAACGTTTATTTTGTAATGTTTTGAATCTTAACGTTGAGTTACATGTTTTTAATTATAAAAGAAAGCTTTCGTAATATGAACGATTAAAGTAATGAAAACAGATTCGTGTGTCGTTAGTTACAAAACAATTTGCAAAAGTCTGATGTCGCAGTCGTGTGACATTGCTAGAGTGTAACCTTGTGCTCGATCTACTCTTATATTCAAGCTGCTCGTAGCGCCCGGGAACATTGATCTTTATTTCATCTCCGAGAGGTAGTTCTCAGAATAAGAACGATCATTAAAAAAAAAACATTTAAAAGCGTAACAAATTTATTCTTATCTACTGCCTAATTTTTCATGTAATAATTTATTCCGTGTTTTCACTGAATAGTATTTCATGTTAAAAGCTTCGATGACTTATCTTAAAAAAACATCTCATGCGTGACCTAGTTTATTTATATGTTCAGTTTATTTTTTCGTCTTTAAACTTTTAACTATGCTGCATTCCTGAGGTCTTCTTTGATCTAATCGTACTTTCGTTTTCTTAACAGTTTTCCGATCGAGTCACGCTTTCCGATTTACAAAATTGTCTTCTCATTTTTGCAAAAATGGTTTTATTTGAAAAATATTCATAGAACATTGCTTTTGTAAAATATTGCTTCTATCTCTTTTCAAATTTGGCATATGCATTCAAATTTTATTCTATTAATTCTCCAAAAAATTAAACTTGCTACTAAACGATTAGAATTTAAGTGGAGCGCTTATGGTCTGGTCAAAATGGTCCCTACTACTGTTATCCGAAGGTTAACATACAGTGTGTCCCACGAACGTTGTCCACATGAAATATCCTCAGGATTGAAAACAATATGTGAAAATGTTTCAAATAATAGTTATTTTTGACAAGTGAAAGCGCAAAGGACTTATTTTTAGATTCGATTTCGAACGAATGGTAAGTTCTAAATAAAAAAGTTCTAACAAGCGAACATATTCAATTACACAAGCCGATTTTGATGAAACTTATGTGAAACATAGTTCTTCGAAAAATATTTGACACGTTTTTTTTATCGACAACCAGCCACATTGATGGGCCGAAAACAACATTCACAGTTGGTGGTCAAAACAACATTTTTGACCAAATGTCGAAAAACAACGGAATTTTTTAAAAATTTCAACAATATATTAAAAATTCGATATGCTTATAATTCTACAAAACAAGCCGAAATACCTTTCCCCACCCGAGATGCAAGACTACCATTCATTATGCATAATTATTGTTAAATGGAAAAAGACAAAAAATACCCAAAACACGTATCTGCTATTTTTGATCAAAGATCACACATCCAAGTCAATACTCAAATGAATTAACAATAAATAAGAGAAACTGCAAAAAAATCGAATTTTTAATATATTGCTTAAACACCTAATATTTGTTAAAATTTTCTTGTGCGACTGAATTTCCTATTCAAAAACAAAACAATTTAAAAAAAAATTCAATTTTTCCGACCTCTGGTTTCCGCGATATCTCAAAAAATGTGGTTTCGACCCTCAATTTGGAGGACTGTTTTCACCTCTTCAATATGGATGGTTGTCGATAAAAAATACACGTGCCAAATATTTTTCGAAGAACTACGTCTCATATAGGTTTCATCAAAATCGGCTTGTGTAACTTGAATATGTTGCCTTGAAAGATACATTCGTCGTAAAACTTACCGTTTCAGAGATTATTTGAGTTTATTCATTCTATTACTTCCCTTATGAAATAAAGGAATACGACATTTCAAACATGTTTCATAACATTCAGACAGAGTTCATGGGCCACACTGTATGTGTCCCTCCTGTTGCAATAATACTTCATATATACATAGTGTATTGTATAATTCAATTGAGAACCTAATAAATTAGTGTTAAAGAGAAAATATAAAATAGGATCGAACAACATGAGAAGTATGTGAAAGACTTAATGTCTTTCATACATTTGTTCGTGTAATATGTGTACAATATTTGATTCCTATCTTATTGGATGCAGTATGACATATTGTTTGGAGCTCTTCAAAGTCCTTAACCCCTTGTCGTACCCGCTAACTCCCGATTGCTCGGGCCATAATAAACAAGAAGGTCGGTCATGCGTCCAGCCATTTAGCTGTTTAGCCGTGTGCTCGAACTTGCGCAAAATGTATTCGTCTTATGACACGTATATTTGGGCGCAACGAAAGGAATTGTGAAATAATAAACACGTTTGGGCACAACTAATACTTTAAAGATATCTGGGAAGTAATTATGATCAATTCATCGGTGAACAAAAATGATTTATAATTTGAAAGTGGATAATGTATCAGTAACGAATGGTAAATTAATACTTAATTTAAATTAATAATGTTTTGAGAAAACTCGTAGAAAATTAGTAACCTTCGTGTTAGTGTTGTATACGTTTGTCACGAATGAAGTACCACGAGCCAGGCTCGCGTTGTTCACGTGTGGTCCGAAGTACCACGAGCCAGACTCGTGTTGTTCACGTGTGGTTCGAACGAAGTACCACGAGTCAGGCCCGTCCTTATTGTTTTTGGCCCTTTCTTACCACGAGTCTCACTCGTTATTGTAAGCCAAGGAGTTAAACGGCGTCAAACAAATATCAAAATAATTTCTAACAATTCTGTATTAAATATTATGTTTTGTTCAAGGTGGTCTCGACGATTTAGTGTATCATTTGCACGGGTACACTTTCTACGTGGTTGCCGCGCGAAAATTCGGACGCAGCGTGAGTTTGCAAGAATTGAAAAATCTGGACAACAGGGGACAACTATTCTCTAGAAATTTGGACTGCGCCGTCGCTAAGGACACAGTTGTTGTACCAAAACTCGGAGTTGTGGCTATTCGATTCAAAGCAGATAATCCGGGTAAGATTCCCACCACAATTATCCAAATTGTCCAATTATGAATGTCTGCATTGTACCAAAGCCCGTGGTTTCATGTTTTCAATCGCTGAAAACTTTCAAGTAATTTCTAGAGTCCTATAAAAGTCATGTAACGACCGAATATCTAAAAAACAAAGCATTTTTTAAATAAATGTTTTCACTCAATATTGGCAGATTTCAAAAGTCTTATTAAATGGTCATATCCGTTTAACCTTGAGTAAAGGGACGAAGGTCGTTTCAAAGTCACTATGATTTTTTAAAACGGGACACCCAATTCTTTATTATGTAGTGTTAGAGCCGATGATGAGACCTGTACAAAACACAAGTAGATGATCTTCTTTTGATACAAATTTTCTGAACTACGAGCATTCAAAAAATGTGCAACTATATGGTGGTAACTTTTACCACTTTGAACATATCTGTTATTTGTTAAAACAAATTATTCATACAAAACGTGTATGGTATAGAGGTGTAAAAATTGTCATGCTAAGATTTTTTACATGGGTGAAGACGTTTCGGAGAATTCAAGGGCACCTTGATTTTTTTTAATGGAACGACCTATCTTTTATATCGTGAATCGATAGAGTATCAAATTCTGCGTAAAACTGTATTGACCGTCAAATGTCCCAACCCTAATAGTCAATGAGATATGTATTTAACTATACAGGGTGTCCCTCATAAATGGGAACATCTAAATATCTGTCGTATTTACAGTCCTATCAGAAAACTTCAGAGGACAAAGTGACACTATTGCAGGGGGCAAATATAATGGTAAAGAAAAAATTTTTTGTCGTGTTTTTTAATGAAATTTCAAGGTCACCGATGTTTTTTTAAATAGAATAGTATATTTTTTTACGATAGCATGATAGACAATAAAAAACTGAATTTAGTGGATACCACCTTTCTGACCTTGAAATGACCTTGAGCAAGAATAATCATGTTGGAGCGGATAAAATGTGGAAGTTTAAAACTTACGTGTTCCAGCAAAGATTACGCGTTGTTTACGGCGGGTTAACCTTTACATATCATAATAAATGTTCGAAATGTTGACCATCCTCATTTATGCAATATGCAATCTTGCATTAAATGATCTGTAGGCATTGTCGATTTCCTGAGACGTAATTGAAGCACATGCTGCAGTAATCCTTTGCCGCATATCGTCTGGCGTTGTGGGTTTCAACATGATGGTTCTCCAGCGCATTATTCTAAAGTTGTTAGAACGGTGCTAAATACGAAATATCCTGGACGCTGGATTGGGCGACGAGGAACAATTCCATGGCCAGCCCGTTCTCCGGATCTGACACCATTGGATTTTTATCTATGGGGCAAGATAAAATGTATTGTGTACAAAGATAAACCCACAACGCCAGAGGATATGAGGCAAAGAATTACTGCAGCATGTGCTTCAATTACGTCTCAGGAAGTCGACAATGCCTACAGATCGTTTAATGCAAGATTGCAATATTGCATAAATGAGGATGGTCAACATTTCGAACATTTATTATGATATGTAAAGGTCAACCCGACGTAAACAACGCGTAATCTTGGCTGAAACACGTAAATTTTAAAGTTCCAAATTTTATCCGCTCCAACATGATTATTCTTGCTCAAGGTCATTTCAAGGTCAAAAAGTTGGTATCCACTAAATTCAGTTTTTTATTGTCTATCATGCTATCGTAAAAAAATATACTATTCTATTTAAAAAAACATCGGTGACCTTGAAATTTCATTAAAAAACACGACAAAAAATTTTTTCTTTACCATTATATTTGCCCCCTGCAATAGTGTTACTTTATCCTCTGAAGTTTTCTGATTGGACTGTAAATACGACAGATATTTAGGTGTTCCCATTTATGTGGGACACCCTGTATACATATACCATAAAATATTTAGCTCTTATTTTACGAGGCGACTGTATATACTATTTTAAAAAAAGAGTACCATATTTCCCCAAGTGAAAATATTTCAAGTGATACAATATTGTCAACCGATTTCGTATCCTATCCTTTGTTTATTACATACATATCGATTTTAATATAGGTTACTGGATGCTGCGAGACGAGCACGCTGCTGATTGGACTCGTGGTTTGGACGTGATTCTTAAAGTTGGAGACACGAACGATGTAGCACCTGCTCCAGAAGACTTCCCCAGGTGTGGATCTTTCGTTGGCCCAGACTATTTCCTCATATAGACTGCTAACTACTTAAGGTGTGATTGTATATATGGATGTAAATAGATACATGGAGACTGAATGTATGTACGCATTGGTATACGTTTCATTACTGCTTGCTTTTTTATAATAAATAAAGATTCATATCATATTTTTCCATTTTTCATTTTTTAGAATTGTAACGAAATTGAGATATGCGTATTTGTGAATCAATTGAACATTTTCTGAACTCATTTGTGATTCAATTGAAAATAAACTTGTTTATAAAGTATACAGCTTATTTTTGAAATACGATCATAACCCTCTATTATCCTATTACCTTGGTCTCATAAACAGCTGCGAAATATCTTTTAATATCTCTGCGAGATCACATATACATAAATATACTTAAATATGCAGTCCTGTTATTGTTATAAAATCAATCCCACTGAATATTAATTTCTTAATGCTGAAATTAACTAGATGATGGTGTAGGATGAAACATTCATTATTAAGTAACTTACAATTACCAATAACCACAGTGCGTCTTTTTATATAAAATAAAAATTGTCTGTATTAATGTAAAAATACATTTAAAAATGACAGTTTTTAAATGATTTTTCCATTCAAATATTAATCATGTTTTCGTCTCCTCATCGTCTCTTGTTTATGTTTTTCCAAGACCCATTTTATGCACTGAACAAACTGAACTATTTATATTAAATACGATGTACTGAAGACTTCTCGCAACACGTAATATTGATGCTTCATGTTTTTAAATTCAATTTACAACTGAAAAGGGAAAATACTAGAATGGTTCCGTCTTTCTTCATAACATTTCTTAAAAACGGATACTACGCATAATTTTCTGTAGAAATATTTACAGCTACGTGTACAATATAACTAATTTACTGAAATGTACATTTTCTACCGAAATCATATGGAAACAAAGAAACGAAAAGAGTCTTATCTTTTTGTCTCCGACTGTATCTGCTATATACGAAATAGGTGAAACTCATGGAAAGTATACAGCGCGGCATTCAACGCATTAAAGATGCCAAAGTTGTTCTCCGATCTTTGCTATAAAATGATTAATAAAAAACAAAGGAACCCGGTTGGTGCCGCAGTTCATTTCGTTTGCAACGTCACGTTCCAACTGCCTCCAACTGCATATAACCGTAATTGCGGCAACGTTCGATGCTGGCGTGAATACATTGGCAAGGATCGGGCTGGCGGCGTTCGGCCTTGACAGCGATGTCCTGCCTGACCGCCCTCTACAATCAAACAGTGACCTTGCTCTCCGTCCCACATGAAATACTTTTTTTGCAGCACAAAGTCTTTCAGGAGTATGCGAAAATCACCGTTGGACCGGAGTTTATACATACGCTGCCGTCCTTTTTGATCATGGCAGCGTTGGTGATCGCTCTATGGAGAAATCCACCGTCTTTCAACAGCTTAGACTATCTGTTGGGCACATCGCTTTACAAAGTTCTCCAGGTACTATGATTAAATTAATCCATGAAGAGGTTCATATTGCGAGATGTTTCCGACTACACTCGTTACGTGAACATTCTATTGTATTTGGTATACAAATTAACACTAAACCTACCACTGCGGGTCAAATGATCCGTTTCAGATTCTTTATTTCACAATTATTGAAGTTATCATGGTGCTTCTACTGAAAATGATTGTACACGCTGCTTTATTAAAGTATACATTGTGCTCGAATAAAGACGTATATTAAAAAAATATCAACACATTTTTGTAAGTTCAATAACTGTAAAAGGGAACATCAGAGACGAGTCATTTTGAACCATCCGGTAGGTCTAATGTCCAGATCATTTGCAAAATGGCTACCGCAGTAAACCCTAAAGAAGGCGTCACGAAATATTAATATTATATTATTGTTAGCACATAGAGCGCGCGACTACAAACACTGTGGTCGTGAGTTCGAATCCCACCACCGTCACCTCTGGAATTCTTCTATGTGATATTATACTGCGTTGCCCAAGGTGGTTCGGAGCCCACCTTTATAAGCTGTAGGTCCACGTCGCTAATAACCTTAGCAGTTCATGCGACGTTAAAAACAATAAAATCATTTATATAAATTCTCTTTTTTTGCGCAGTATATATTACCATTTTATCTTACTAAATTCTAACTGTATTTTTTCGGATAGCAAAATTTATGTACAATTAAGAACTATGTATATGTTGACTACTTTTAGTGAATTATATTTTTGTATTCTTGGTTGTAATACATTATTACTTCACAATTTTTTGTCTGGGAAAATGTTTAGATATTTAGACTTGCATTGATTGGTATTAAAGTGCGAACTTCACCATACCTTCTATTTTCTTTTTTTACCTTCTATTTCCTTTCGTTAGGCTGAGATTGCAATCTATAAAAATATTATCATGATATGAATGTATACTCCGCGACAATACTATATGATACTATACAGAACCATACAAATCTGTTTTATGAAAAAGAGTTTGTGTATATACAATTTTATTATTTACTTCATGATCTGTATTTATCACAATATTAAAATACCTGGTATTTATCGATACGCTGTGATAATAAGACGTAATGTTTTTTGTAAAAATTTAATGCGAATATTTTATTCTGATTGTTCATTGATAACATGTATAGTCTATGTATCTTAGTTTTTTTATTTAAAAAAAATTGTCTTGTAGTTCTGTACTGATAATAGAAGCTGCTATCATTAGACTGCCAATTTTATGCATTTATGAGAAAGACCAGTAAAAGAAATACAAAAACAGTAAAATCGTTAGAAAAATTTAAATGATAAAGGAAATATGTTTCTATTTTGTTGCAGCTAGTTGAAATTCTGGTAGAAAATTGTCATTATGCATAAAAATTCACAGTCAAGTTATCAGTTATTGTCATCTAGCTCCGTAATTCAGAGAAATACTAATTGCAATGTGATGTTGAAGAATGTCTCCTTTAGTAAACTATAACAAATAGCAAACAAGAAGAAGAAATTCTTGTTTTTATCTTTGATTTGTATAGCTTGATATAGTGTCTTATAGTATTGACGCGGAGTATGATTCGTCAGCAAAGTTGCTTTTAAGGTAACATCTGGTACGTTCGTGGTTGAAGGTCATCGTCGGCTGGGTCGTCGCTATAACCGGCTTATGGTTTTGGTTGATCCTTCAAAGGTTGCTGTATTGTTGCATCTGGAACTATTGGAGTTGCGTGAGTAACAGTTTGACAAGCTTTTCAAAACTCTCTTTTGCCAGTCTCGTGCGATTTTCAATCGCGAATGGACGATTGGAAATCGTTGGAAACGATGGAACGTGCTCCATGCGAATTTGCTTCCCTTGAATCAGGGTTGAGCACATTTCATTTGAAGTTATTTTAAATACTTTATTATTTGTATTTTGCAAATAACATATTTTCATTTGACGTTTAAATTAAATAAATTATTCTCAAATAATATTTTATTTGAATAATTTTTTATTTCTATATTATAAATATAGATAAATATAAAATACAAAAATATTTTATGTAAGTTCACTTTCCTATTTATTTCAAATAATATTTCATTTAAATTACAGAACAACGATTATTTAAAATAGTATTTGACATATTCTCTCTCCAAAATTTTACCCAGCCCTGCCTTAAATGCTGCTGAGCTTTGACTAACGTTGAAATTGTAACGTGTAAATCGGTTTGGGTGGGTTCGAAATTGCTAGACTGCGGATTTTTATGTATAATAGAAATTGTCCAAGTCCATTATAAGAAATAGTAGATTAATAGAAATGTATTTTCTTTTTTAATCATCATAAAAAATCAATAATAATATAATAGTATCTTTAAATTCTTCTATGTCTTCTCAGTTATGTATTTGATCTATTCACATTATTATTTAAGTTGTAAAATTTCGCGATTCCAACCAAATATAATTTTTTCATTATATCCGTTGCATGTCATCTACTGCACTAATTTTCTAGCTTCACAGAAAAACTGAAGTAGTTTGGTTCATTTTTTAAAAAGTTATTGTGATTTAAACAAATGTGTGGGTAATTATAGATCATTTACAAACAGAAACTTTATTTTCGAACTTATCTAAGATTAAGGGGGGGTTTTCGTGTAACGGTGGTTTCTTTGCATTTTTTTAGATCAACTATTGGATATATGAAATTAGACCTTGTTTGAACGTTAACAAATAGTCCTGAATTACAAGTAGGGGTGTGCGAGTACTCCATTTATTCGATTATTCGAATTTCGAGTCCAGTAATGATCGGTCTATCGAGCCGAGTCAAGCGTTTGAATTTTCCGAGGTACTTGGAATCGACGAACTGCTTGAAAAGAATGCGAGCTACTTAGAAAAATCAACCAGCTCGAATATTCGAGCCCTCGTGAAACTTCGATTTACTCGAAAATGAATTTTCAGCTCGAAATTTTTCGAATTACTCGAATATATTTGAACAGATCTTTAACTTTCGAGTTACTCGTAAAAATTCGAATATGTTTTCTTCACGAAAACATGAAAATAAAACAGAAGCATTAAATTAGCGTCAAATTTTTCTTCCTTATAGTTAGAATAGTATTTGATTGCAAATAAATGAATATTCGAGTAACTCGAGCAATTCGAATTTTTACGAGTAACTCGAAAGTTAATCATCTGTTCGAATATATTCGAGTAATTCGAAAATTTTCCAGCTGAAAATTCATTTTCGAGTAAATTGAAGTTTTGCGAGGGCTCGAATATTCGAGCCGGTTGATTTTTTCAAGTAGCTTGCATTCTTTTCAAACAGTTCGTCGATTTCAAGTACCTCGGCAAATTCAAATGCTCGACTCGGCTCGAGCAATCGAATCGAGTTCAGCTCAGATTGTAAATTACGAGTACCCGCATACCCCTAATTACAAGTTCTATTTTTTGAGTTCAATTCTTCTTATTTATTGCATATTTTAATATACTATACGCATATTTCTGGAATCTATATTTTTTAAACTAGCGTACAAGATAACTGGAAAACCAGAAAAGTAATCAACTTTGGACGAAGATCACTCATTTCTTTATATATTTTGTCAGTGATTCAACCTAAAATTTATATTTGATTTTTTATTTATATCATTTTATTAAACAATATAAATTTAATCAAGCGGCCGGAGAATGTAAACTATTATTCTGAATCCTAAAACGTTTGCAACTTTTCACATTCTTCTTTCAACATAGGTTCAATCCCAGCATAAAGTATTTAAGTTTAAAGAAATTTCTCACTTTTTGTGATTGGATCACTGCGACAGATCACCATTGCACGCCAATATTGCCTACACTACCGAAGCTGTTAAGAAGTCTCGTATATTATACAAAAAATAAGAAGAAGAAGTGAACTAAAAAAGACACTTGTACTTTAAGACTATCTGTTTACATGACAGAAAGCCTGGTGCCATATATCCAATAGTTGTTCTAAATAAAATTCTTAAAGTTCACTTGTTTTCACTGCGGTTACACGAGAAGCCTCTCTTAAAGAATTTCAGTCGTGACTGTAGCTGGAACGATCACCTAACTTGTCAAAAATTTGATTTCCCACAGGCCTCTGAGTATCATAACATTACCTACCAATGGTGGCAACGCGTATGGTCTTCGTATTATCCTTCACCGTTGCAACCGCCTATGGTGTCAGCTGATTTTATTAGTTGGATCGCATCTATGTCAATCGCGATAACCACTTTAGGTTGCATAATCTCAACGAATCCAATGCGATATGCTATCAAATCTACCTGGACTGGATTGACGTTTGTTTTAGAGAGGCTGAAGTACTATGCCAATTGTTTTCTTAAAAGGTTACTATGCAGTTCACAAATATTCATTATGCGATTGGAGACTACAAGTTTAATGTACTATTCGTTAATCTAACGGAATCGCATCGAATTGTCACAACAAATTGTCAATTTAAACAAACGCAATAATTTCACTTGGTCAAACTTATATGACTGTATTATCAAACATGAGGAAAATGTGTAAGATAAAACAAAACTTAATTAGAACTTTCCTCTACATTCGAGAAAATAAAAATGTGCTTACACAAAAAATGTATGGATCAGAAGTTTCAGTTAATGCAATTCATTTTATAACAATTTTCTATTAACGATAAAGATAATAGTCTTAAAATGATAGTTGCAGTCAACCCTCCTATAACACGGTTTTACATAATTCATTCTGTCTTTTATCGAAGCTGTGTTCACACACCTTGCTATGAGTATATTAACTAGAGCTATGACTTATGAGATACTCGGGTATCCGGGTTAGCCATGAGACACTCGGGTAAGCGAAAATTACCCGAGTATCCGGGTATCTCATGAGATAGTCGGCTATTCGAGTACTCGGTTATCTCATGAGATAGTACTCGGTTCCAGGGATTAAAAACAGTTATGATATCGGTTCTCGTTCTCGAAGCAGTTATGAAGAACCGAACCGTGGCTCGGGTAGGGTAGTAATAATTCTAGTAGATCCAGTTCTGAGATCTCATGAGATTTTTGCTCTATTCGTGTGTCTCATGGGTACCCGGGTATCTCATATACTCGGTTAAAGGTGCTATCTCTAATACAGTGGCCGAAATAATGATAGGTTCACTAGTCGCGTCGGCTGGTCTACTGCTTCTACTTTTGTTTACGTTATCGAAAGTGTAATGTGGTGTTTGTTATTATTCCACAAGAATGTGCCCTACACACTATATGAGCAGTCAGTCGAATATTAAAAGCGTTAGTGTGAAGACGTGCTTCTTTCAAAACACTTTGAACATTCTCGGGTATAACATACGAAATAATCTTAGGTTCACGTTGAAATATATGAAAAATACTATTGATAGTGCAATTTTTTGAACATTTTGTATGGTAAGTACACAGATTAATAAAGTTTAAAAATTATAAAAAATATTTTATGTTCGTTTAATATTTTTAAAGCACAATGGCACGGGGAAAATCGTTAAATGATAACGAAAAGGGCCAAATTATTGCCTTTCACAATATGGGTCTCTCTAACAGAGAAATTGCAAGGAGAATTATCAGATCTTCAAATATTATAAACAATTTTTTAAAATTAAAAGAAAAATACGGCAGTAAAAAATCTACAGGCCGTCCAAAAACATTAACACAAAGGGACAAAGACAAAATTTTTCAAGAAGCACGGTAAATAAACTTGATGCTTCTAAAATATAAACAAAATTGGACTTGCCAGTTGGTGTTCGACGTGTACAGCAAGTTCTGAGATTGAGTGGAACATTTAAATATACTAAAAAGGCGAAAAAACCACCGCTAACTAAATTCTACAAGGAGGAAAGGTTAAAGTTTGCAGAAAATCATATGTCATGGACTGAAAAATGGAAAACGGTGATTTTTTTCTCATGAAAAAAAATTTAATTTGGATGGCCCAGACGGGTTTTAATATTACTGGCACGATCTGCGTAATCAAAAAGATGTGAAAATGACAAGAGTCCATGGAGGAGGATGTGTAATGGTTTTGGCTGCATTCGACAGTAACGGTAAGACTCCGATAATGTGGTTCCTGCCAAAAGCCAATGCTGAAAAATATCAAGAACTACTAGAATACGTACTGGATGAATATGGCGACGAGATTGGTGGGTCTAATTTAATATTCCAACACGATAATGCAGCGATACATCGTGCAAAAACAATTCAAAACTGGTTTGAGAGGGTAAAAGTAGAAGTTTTACCCTGGTCATCAAAAAGTCCGTATTTAAATCCCATTGAAAATCTTTGGGCAATTTTAGCACGAAAGGTATACGCCAATGGAAAACAGTATTGCACTGTTTAAGAATTAAAAAATGGAATTAGAGAGGCGTGGTCTACAATTAAATTAGAAACTATACAAAAATTAATTGAAACCATGCCACTCAGAATATTTTAAGTGATAAAAAACAAAGGAAGTTCAACTAAGTATTAAACTATTTTTATTTCTTTTGTTATTATATTTATCATGTGAAAATATATAATGAACCTATCTTTATTTCGTACATGAATTTTACGGTTTTCAATAAAAAATTTGTAATCGACACAAATTATATTATGTTATCCATTTGAATTATGTATTTTGTAAATTATATTAGAAAGAATAAATAATAATAAATAAAATTCAAAAATACTATATAAAACATGTTTATGTTAACAAATTAAAATGAACCTATCATTATCTCGGCCACTGTATTAACCCTCGGACAACGGACCGTTCTTACAAATATGTAATCGATGATGCGAACATATTTTTGAAGGTACATATTTCTTGTAGACACGTTAGTCTTCTCTTTTTCCCTAATGTAACAGCTGTCCGTTTAATTTAATCGTCAGAAAATGAGAAATTAAACGTCGATTCTGATATTATGAGTCAAATATCTGGATTGTTGAACGGGAAACTGTTTGCTGACTTGACTTTCAGTAATAACAGCAACGCACAAAATCCATATTATTATGTATACAACATGAACTCTTCATTCATGTCAGCGATTCGGTGTGATGAAAACGTTCCTGTTGTACATTGACGAAAGGGTATAGCCGAATAACATGGTCAAAATTCCCCTTGCACCAAATTAAACGAATGAACCATTTGATAGATTATCAAGAAAAGACCCATTGTGTACAATTTTAACCCTATATTCTGAATGAATATCGAACAGACGTCAAACATGTATATAGACACACATACTGCACTTTTTTCGAATTTTGAAGTTGAAAATTCTGGTTATATAAAATTGAAACACCTGAATAAAAAGTCGGAAAACTGCAGGTTACGTTTAAGAGCGACATAATTTATATTTTTACAGTATCAGTGTATAATAATAAGTGGACTGCGGATTTTATGCGTTTATAACAGTAATTGCTACATGAAATACAAAACCGTGAAAACATTTAAAGAAACTAAAAGTCCAAAAAAATTATTGGAAAAAGAAATTAATGTCTATGTAGATCTTATATCTTGCAATTAATACAGATCATTTTTATTTTGCATAAAATTCCGCAATCTAGTTATACGTAAGTATTATTCACGAAATTTTTTCCGATTTTTTGATGAGATACGCCGCGCCGTGATAAAAGAAAATAAAGACTGCTTTTTTTGTTGTTTTAAAAACCAATGTAAAATTTTTACATTTTACGTATTTTGTAAGTATATCAGTACCGTTAAAAATATTTATCAATTCACAAAAACAATTGTAACACACAATTTTGTTTGAAACCGTGTTATAAGATGCTTGACTCTATCTCTTACGTAGACTGTGGATTTTATACATTAATATTGTAAGAAAAACGAGTAGATCAAATTTAAAACAATACAAACGTCAGAGAAACTAAAGATCACTATTATTTTCCGCGTATGAGGACTGTTAAGATTGGAAATCAATTCCGATTTGTCTTCTGTTTCTCACAATTGATGCAGAACATTTTTATTTTGCATAAAGATCTCCACTATAAATATGGATAATATTGATATGTTACTATTACTTTGATGTATATAGGATAAGTCAATAAAGTCAGTCAAAATAATATTCGGACATTCTTACAAAGACCATAAATTTTTTAATATTGAACCATACGATTTGAATTCTTTTTGAACAGCTAGAACAATTAGTTTACTCCATTTGAAAGAATTGCAATTGGTAGAAATTGTAGAGAAAATAATAAAAGTTGTTTTTTACAACTTTTTATGTGCACCTATATTAAAAAAATTTTTAAATACTAATAGATCTGTAAATTATATACATTATGAGAATTTAATCTAAATCGGTTGATGCGGAAAAAACGACAGGCATTGAAAAATGTAAAAATTTATTACATTTACAGGCCGAAAATCACGAAGAACTGCAATTTTTACCATCTTTATTTGCTTGAATGTTTTGAAATTTCCGGAATGTATATGTATAATTGACATACATAGATCTACAAAACATATTTTTAAATTTTCAATATAGACCCACATGAAAAGATTGTAAAAAAACAACTTTTACCATTTCCTCTACAATTCCGACTAATTGCAATGTTTTCAAAATTTCTTCTTCACGGCAGGTGGTAAACTAATTGGTCAGATGGTAAACAAATCGTATGGTCCAATATTAAAAAAGTTATTGTCTTTTTATTGAAGAGTGTCCAAATATTATTTCGGCTGGTTGTAGTTGAAAATTGGAACACTTTCATTCGACCTTTACCAGTCTATTCTAGACCGTGATGTCATATGGCGTTTGTCTTCTGTCATTTAGAATATTGACGTTCCTGTTGCAACACTGGCCGCAGGAAGTGTCTCTGACGAAGATCATCGTGCCAGTAGACGAGAGCGAGGCAAGTTCAGTCTGTGACGACTGTCGATCCGAGATCTCCAGCGACGTGAACAATCCGGCCCGAATGGAGATCCACCCTATTTCTTATGGGACGAACTGGGCGCCGAAACCGTGTTTCTCCGGTTACAAAGAACCACAGAGGAAGGTGTCTATGAAGTCGATGCACACGGTCGCCGTTGTCAACGACATCGCGGACACCGACAAGCTGACGCCTAAAGAGATGCGACACAGACGGGCCTGTCACACGGTGGTGCCGAGCAACTCCAGCGACAAGTCGAGTTTCTGTTGAAGAGAACACATCAGTCGACGCTGTCGCGACGCAACGAGATGGCGTCGAATTGCCGCGATTCAACGGTTGGCCCAATCGAGTCCAAAAACTGGGACCGAAAATTTCGGCTGGACCGCTTATTTCCCGGGTCCTCTGCCTCTACCCGTGGTAGACAACGCATAAATGTAAAAATATTTACTGCGACACGGTATTCGTAGTCCACGGGGCTAATAAGTGAACAGATAAATATGCATGTGTGCACGCGAGGCAATCTTTATGGCGATATTGCGTGTTGAGTCGTGCACATCGGTGAATCACCAGCAAGCCTGAATCGTTTCGACGGAAGAAATGTCTGTTCAAGGTCTCTGGACAGGTTGTAATTTGAATCCGCGTACCCTCCCACACACCTATACTCCTATCCCAGACCTACTTTAATGTTTAGAAGTATGTGTATACAGATTAATAGTAGAAAAAGAGAGATATAGACGTCACGGGATAACGTCATAGGAAATACATAATGCTGACATTTATTCGATCATGTAGTTGTACTGAAGAGCTCCGTGAAGGTCAACTTGAAATTTTTAAATACAAATTTGTACTCTTTATTCCCATGTTAGTCTGTTGAATTCGACATCCAAACGTTACCGGAATATTACAGTGATGTCTCGATGTATGTGAAAAAGATACGCGCGATATTTGTGAAAATCCCCAGTAATCTTGACATATCCCATGAGGGGTCAAAAAGCACGATCGTTGAAAATTAGACAGCGGATCTTTATGCAAAATACTAATTTTATACCGGAATTACCACAAACTGGAGTGAAATAGGAATTTATTTTTTTTCTTAATATGTATAATTTTGAAATAATACAACAGTACTCTTGAATTTTGATAATGTTTTTACTGTTAAACCTACTCAATTTTGTCATAAATGCATAAAATCCGCTATCTACTGAAAATCCAATCACTAATCCAGTGACGACAATTTTTTGTTTTTGATTAGTTTGCTATGAAACTTTGCCAACAGATTTGTAACAGTTTTCTGGTTAAAATGATTCCAAACACGATGTAATTTGAGTCGTATTTACGTGTTTAATTCACGATTTAGTGGAACCCACGGTATCCGAATTCTCCACACGTAAACAGTTCAATTTAACCCATGACCGATAGACCTTTTCTACAACTATACAATTGACAATGCTTAGAACCGATTACGGCTAAAATAATTAATTTTCTAACATGTATTATTAAGGACATTTCTCGTAAAAAATAACGATAAAGCCTGGGTAGTTACAATTTCACATAATAAAAAGATTAAAAGAACTTAAGAATGTCAACATGTTACTTTTAATCTATTAAAATTATTAAAGAAAAAAAGGAATTCCTAAGTAGGTTTCATTTCTTGTAACATGATGCACATTCTTTCTATTTTGCATAAAGATCCGCAGCCTAATTATTCCCAATGCAACAACTATTCGTTTAGTTTAATCGACAAAAGTTGAGTGCATAAATGATTATTTTGATACTCTGCGTCAAAATAGACCATAGCACCGCCATCTAAGGGCTAAAGCAATCCATATACAGGGTGTCCCATTTAAGTTGAGATTGTAAATAATCTCGAAGACATATGATTTAGAAAAAGCAAATTGACACATGTCCTTTAGTGTTTCGAGTGGGGAGTCAAAGGGCACTATTAGTTTACTAATTCGTGGACGTTTTCAAGGTTATCTCAAGGTAATTTTGTCTCTTTTATCATAAACTTTTTTTTTATTTCGGTATCATATTCTACGTAAAAAAATGCACAACTTTGGTTTGAAACATATTTTTGTAAGTTTGTAAGAAATTTATTATGTGTTCATGAGTGTTTTATTAAACGAATTACTAAGTGTCTAGAAGTTGAGGGTAAAAATTTCGTGCATTTATTATGATGTTCTTAAATGAAATAAACAATCTTCCAGAAAAACTAACGTTGTCATTTTGATATAAAAACAAAATTATCCTTGACATAAACATGTAAAATCAGCTAAATATCTTAAGAAATATTGAACTTACAAAAAGATGTTTCAAACAAAAGTTCTGCATTTTTTTTTACGTAGAATATGATTCCGAAATACAAAATGTGGGTTTATGATAAAAAAAGACAAAATGACCTTGAAATAGCCTTGAAAACGCCCACACATTAGAAAACTAGTAGCGCCATTTGACTCCCCACTCGGAACACTAAAGAACAAGTGTCAGTTTGTTTGTTTTAAATCACATGTCTTCGAGATTTTTTACAATCTCAACTTAAATGGAACAACCTGTATAGCATGATTCATTGTACAAATAAGTTATACGAATAACGAATAACAACAAATACGTCAGTACGACGTTATTACAACGATTTAACTTAGCGCTATATCTAGATGACTGTTCTGTTATCCAAACATTCATGTTCCATTGATTAGTTTGGATAATGGAGGTTCTGCTGTGTTGTAAATTGAACAAGTAAAAATGAATCAAGTTGTGTCGTGTTTGGTGTCGTTTCAGCCAGAAAAATATCACGAATATGATGGTAAAGGCTTCATAAAAAAATAACTAAAAGCAAACAAGTTTTATCATTGTATTAGTAAATTCTCGATGATACGCGTTTGTACACGATATAAGTGACATTTTGGTCAGGCAGTTTTCACACATGTAGAGACATTACTGCACCAACTTTTTGCGTTTTTTGCATGAAGCATTGCTTAAATTGACGTAACCAACCATGCATCTACTCTATTGACTTTTATACCTTTCAATAATCCTAAATGGATCGACTATTTATTTGATACTTGAGACATAGTCGTACAATATTTTGAGTCAGTATCAATCGTTTTTCATCGGTAAACACTCAGAGAATTATATCAACGTGTTCTGTTCAATTCGAAATACAGCCGGGGACAAAAGGACAGGATATCCTACCAATTTGTTAATTTACATTTGGTACATAACATAAATTAAATTTGTTGTATATATGTCGCTTTACACCGTTTTTGTTTATTTTGTTCAGTTGGTAAAATTAAAATGTTGCTCCGCATGATTTTATCTGGAAAAATATCAATTTTTAAGACTTACTGCGACAAAATGATAGAGCACGCATTTAAAAAATGGAACGTACAAAAATAAATTACCAACTTTATTGAATAATTAACATATTGTAGTGCGTCCTTTAATTTTTAATACGGAAATTATACTTCAAGAGATAATAATTGTTGGCTCTTGGCATATACCGCTCTCGCAAGGATTCCCCAGATATTTTCAAATAAACTTAATATCCGTCTTTCCATGCTAACATGTACAGTCCCAAATCATAACTTCGCTACCACCCATTTGACGACAGCTTAATAATAGAGTTTCTTTCCGTAAATCATAGCAATAGTACTTCAAATCATTTTGAAATTGTTTGCATCAGTAAATAGGTACTATTTTTCGCTACCTTTTTTTAAATTCAATTTGTTTCTTTGCAAACGGCAACCAAACACTTCTGTGCTGCTCCGTTAATACGGTTCTCCTCTGCAATTAGGAGAATTCGTACATTTGTTCCACTTAAATGCTAACGCGTCCGTAAAACTAGTCGTACACTTTACACACGTGTTTTAACACCAGCATCATCCTCAATTTGTCTAGCGCGCATTTTCGAATTAGTGCTAGCCTTCAAATTGCACGCTTTTGACGTAATATTAACACAGGAGGACGACCAAAACTCCTTTTTCTGCCATAAATATCTGGATTTTTAACTTTACTGATTACGTTTCTACTTTGATTTAAGATTTTAGCAAATTTGGCAGTAGGAAACTTTTCTTGAAGCAGTTTAGACCGGTTTCCATTTCAGACGCACTTACAAGGGACGATCCCGAAGTGGCATCACTACAGCTCAACCCTCCGACAGCGGTGTCTTGGTCTATTTTGACCTATAATACCAAAACTGACATAAAATTACTCAAATTCCAGCAATACATTACTACATTGCATTAGAAACAACAAAGAGACTAATGGGTCTACGAAAAATAATTTCAAAAAAATGTTTAAAAATTGCTGAATAAATGCATAAATCGGTCTTCAGCATCATCAGTTGCACAGTTACGAAAATGGTCCGCTGTCCAAGGATTAATCATACTGTGGGAGGACGTAGTTCTTGCAAAAACATTAGACACATCTTTTTTAGCGGCAATCATTCATATTCAAGGGAAATCAGCCACCAAAGTTTGGGGACCGAATCACATTTGGTCCAATATCTTGGGAACTATATCTCAGAAGTTGAAGAGATTGTTCAAATGGCAAAGTTCTGTACTTTTTGTGTATTTCTGCGCAGTACAAATTTAAATATCTTAATTTGTTTAAAAAATACATTTAAAAATGACATTTCTAAATAATTTTTGCATTAAAATGTTGATCATGTTCTTTTTTATATGAAATACTCTATTTATATTAAATATGATTTACTAAAGACTTCTCACAACATGTAATATTAACGCTTCCAGTGCAAATTTACAACTGAAAAGGGAATATGGGATGCATATCTTATCATTCCTGCTTGAGAACTAGAATGTTTAGGTCTTTCTTCATAAAATTTCGTAGGAACAGATACTGTACATAATTTTCTATACTAGATATTTATAGCTACGTGCACAATATAATTAATTAACTAAAATGTACATTTTCTTCCGATATCATATTCAAACACAAAGAAACATAGGTTGTCCTACATTTTCGTCCCTGACTGTAACATCAATCACAAACCACGGAATCGCAAATCGTTCTTGAAAGACTCGCAGATTGGTGATCTCGATGTCGCTAAACGGCACCGCTTGGGTCTGTCATTATTCCACGAATGACGAGCTCGTCAACCCCTCTGATTATTCATAAGGAAAAAAAATTCCCGAGGATTTTCCAACCCCAGGACGAAAGTCATGTTCTGGCTGCTGGAGGGGTGGTTCATTCTTGCGCATGCGTTCGAAAGGGGTAACACTCCCCATCTTGAAACTGAGCATTATTCTGTAACTACATCCCTTGTGAGGTAGGTCGACACGAGGCAAGCTTTCGAACAGACGCGCAATAAACATTAATTGAAGCCGAAAGCACAATTTGTTCATTCGGTGTCCCATATTGGTGATTCTCTTCTTCTTCGACATCTTGACTTCGCTGAAGGGAGTATAGACCCGGTGATAGTTGACGTGCAGCTCGAGGAACGGGCGTGAAGAGATTGGTTTCTGCCGTGGGAATCATCCCTCAGCACAACGTTGCAACATCCGAAATATCTTGAAGCAATCAAACATCGCAACTACAGACCCAACCATCATATTCAGCTGATAGATCAACGCCGATCTCGAGGCTAGCCGAAGGAGTCGCATACCGAGGTACGTCGATATTCTTTGTCCCGAATTCGCGAGCATACACTTCAGTCCAGATTGCCGGGCATCCTGCCTAGAGATTACACGAAAGTCGACTTTTGGAAAAATTGAGCTTCGAACTCTAGAAACCGATTTGCAAATTTAAAACAAAAATACATGTATACATGGAATTACAAAACCATAGCAAGATGAAATATACTCTATACAAAGCAGACCAATGAAGAAAACAATACAACAAAATAAATCGTACCATGTACGGGACGGAATAACTAAAACTCGTACAAAATATACATTATAAATATTTCATTTAGTATTTTTCTACGCCAAACGTCAATCTGATTTACGTTTCATCACGATTGGACTTCCGTCCGGGGCGATTTCGCTTAAAAGCGTTGACGTACTTAATTAAATGGTTTATTCATTTCCACACATTCATTTTAGTATTTAAAACCGGCTTTCGAATTTTGCAAACTCATCCAAATAAACTAATTTCATCGAACGGATTTGTGTTCGTTACTTTTGGTTCAATATTATCAATCAGTTCATGCTGCCGCTGCCCAATTGCAAGAACTTTCTATACTACTGAAATTCAGCAATTTCAAGTGTACCATTCCATTGTTAGAACAAGCTACTATTTCCAACGAATCTTTGCTCGAACAATCTAATTGACTTCGACATCCAAGTAACACAACTTTTATGCAGCGGTACAAAATGCAATTTTGCATCGAAATATTTTTCTGATTGTTTTCGTTGTTTGCAAGTCAATTTACAAGTGAGAGATTCGGCTATGTTCACGATTAAATGATCGTCCACGTGTATGCCGTAACGTGACAGGACAGAAACCTTGTTATTGATTTTGCGTTCAGCATCCGTAGCGCGCACACGAGAGTTTGTACACAACGACAGTCGCACGCGCGTTCACTGACACGTGTATATGTACGAGATCGTACACAATAGTGTACGATGGAGAAGTACACATGGACAGGTTGATGCAGTGATATCCACACACACGAGTAGGCGAGTAACATCAACACGTGCAACCTTGCACCCTGCACCCTACCCGTTGAATCGGTTGCTACGATAATAAGGGTAACGGTCCGCGTGGGTTAGTGCCGAATTTACGTCGTAGAGAACTACGCATTGAAAACGAAACCGGTCCCGCGTGTCAGTGGATGGTGTGTGTGTGTGTGGGTAAAATGGAATACTGAAGTTATCGCCGAAGATGTTGACGATTCCGCCGACTTGACCTGAAAATTGTCAATTTAACACGTTCCTTACCACCGCACAATGTTCGATTTCAGCAATCCAGCTTTACTTTATTCAAAAACCGAATGCTTTCGTACCGGCAAAAAATAACAGGGTAAGTGTTGACAAAAGGGGACTCAGCTCTAATGATCTCGAGTTTGATATATGTTGTCAATGTCAATATTCTGAATAACTTTTCCCTATACATGTACTCGTCGCTCGGTCTTAGTTTTCGAGGTATTCGCAAAAAACATTAGTTAAACTTAGGTTACAAGTACACTTTATTCTTGGAGAAGGTGTCACCTAACCTCTTCATATACAGGATCTCAAAAAGAAAGTATAGTTGAAGTTGTTTGGGGTTAATTTCGCGAGAGGGCGGAGGAGTTGTAACGTTTCGACAAGTTCATTAAAAATTGTATTAGATTTGTTGCTAAGGGGTGTGATTAGATTTTTAATGACTAAGGTCGAGGTACGGGTACATATATAGGGAAATGTTGTTCTGAATATTGACCTTGACAACATATTTGAAGTTCAAGTTCATTGGAACTGTGTCCCCTTACTTTCAACATTTACCAATCATTGTTTACAGTAAGTTAAATGTCTATATTATAGTAAATTCCTATTTCCACTTTTTTCAGAGTTATGTGTAAATCTGTTTAATCGCTTATGTCTGTTAAAAAGTTTTTCCTTCAATAGTCTATAACTACAGTTAAAAAAAAAAAACAATAACAAACAATAACAAAAAAAACAATAACAAAAACAGTAACATGCTTTAAAAATAGAAGGCATTATTTTGAAAATAAGAATTGTCTATTTTGAGTTAGAGTATTAAAATTTTCTGTAGCTCTCTTCAATGAAAATCGACCACGATACATATCAGAAACTATTCAAGATTGATATTGTATAAGAATTCGTCGCGCATATTTGTACAATTCGAAAATATTAATTGAAATAAGAATGCTGGTTTTGAGTCAAATTCGGTACTAATGGTAGAAAAAAATTCCTTTCCATGTGAATGTTAATGTGTTTGTGCTCAGGAATGAAAAACTAATAAATATGTATTATAATTAGTACAAAAAAACTATGGGATGTTTCAACTATTGAAAAATCAAAGGCAACAGTTACTATATACTGATATTCTATTGAACTCGGCGATTAGAAAATTATTATTTTTGATTATATTATTTTCTATTATATTACGTATATTTATAAAATTTTACTGAATAATTAACTTTTTATATAAATTTAATTAATAGCATGATTTTTAAATCAGATATTTTTTAAAAATTTGTATGTATTAGGTCGTCCCCCTAGTAGCATTTATGGTTATCCAACGGTGGCCAACGGTTGGGAGTTAGTTGCGATATGGTTAGTGGTTTTGCCTACAGATCCCCAACGTAGGGCCGACGACGAAATATTATGTCAATTTGCCAACGAATAACCAACGTTGGGCCTACAGATATTATCAGCAGCAGAAATGTTGCTGCAACCAAAAACATGTTATATTCCAAATTGATTTCTTTTTCATATTTCTAAATATACTCACAATTTGTTATTTTTGCGCGATAGTTAATGCACCAAAGTTTTATGGTGTGCAGCCTAGGAATTTATTTGTTTCTTTAAGTTTCTCCATTTGACAAGGGGACGGTACGGGTGTTGCATTCGCTTTTAGAACGACAGTATGCGGAGGTCTTAGTGCTTGTATAGCGTAACGAAACCCTTTATGTTTATGATTAACATTTGTCGACGTATCTAGTACGTCGGATCATAGCATCTACACCCAAGAAATCTTTGTAGGTCCGGCGCACAGTGGTCCAGAAGCCCGAAAACGTGGCCAAAATGCCAAAAATGAATTTCCCGCTAGACGTATGGCTCTTGCCGTACTGGATACTCAGGTAATGACTCTATGGGAAACCCATAGTAAAAAGGTCTTACCATTTTTACCTGCCAAATGGTAGGAGTACAAATATCGCGTTCATTCCTCACGCAGTTTTCGTGCAGTGAAAGACGGTGTCTAAAAAACAGTGTGAAGCTTGTAATTTTACAAAAAGTGAATTTTTTTTGTGTGTGTACGATGTATGCTGTTCCTGGAAGCAAGTACTATGCATAATAATAATATTGGATTTATTTTAATTAATGTTTACAATGTATAAAGTGAAAGATAAAATTTGGTGCACAGATTTTAAAAATGTATACTAAAAGTTGTATATTCCACAATATTCCCCAGGTATTATTGTTGAGTCTTGTAGTACATAGTTTTATCTTACATTATTTTGAAAAAGTAGCTGCCGAAAACTGCACTTTTCGAAATGCGATCCATGTTTGTGACGCAGAGGTAGTCACGGTACTAATTGCAAGCATGTTTTCTCGATAAATTTAGAAGATACAATAAAATTTGTAAATAAGTATTGTATGGTTCCACTTATAGAATTTTCCGATACATATTTTGAACATCAACAACAATTTTATTGTTTGAAAAAAAAGGGGAAAGCCGGATAAGATAGTCAAAAATGCCCATTAACCGAATTGTATCGACGATGGGTCATTCGATAGGGCACCAAGAAAAAACATACTGTGCAAAATTTCAACCCTGTATCTCGATCGGGAGGGTAGTTATGGGGTGAAATCGAAAAAAATCAGTTTTTAGCCTATTTTCCCTAGTTAATGATGTTTAGAAATCGCACTCTTTGGCGGACGGCTTCACCGTCAATACTTGTTATCAACGAACGCTTACACCAGTCATCCTTTCTACTCCAACGCATATCCACCTCATCTATAGTATTTTATTGTTTGTCCTTCAATTAATATAACTTGTTATCCATTAATTTTGTTTTCTGTACTTTTGACATCAGATTCATATTCGCCGGCACGAGAAATATGGGAATATTAATTTTCAAGAGAATCCAATAATTTTTTGCGTTACGCATCCGCCATATTGAATCCGCCATTTTGTTTTTTGTACTTTTGACATCAGATTTATAATCAGCGACCCGAAAAACCTATGAGTATCAATTTTGAGCTAAATTGGAGTACTCCTTCCTATTTTGGCCACGCTTTCGGGCTTTCGGACCACTGTGCGGCGGTAGCGTATCAACTAACTACGCAGAGGATCCAGGTTCACCCTAGTAGCATTTATGGTTGGCATTTCGTTGGGCCTACGTTACAGTATTCGTTGGCCAACCGTTAGAAATGTCGCTATTTTTTTCGTTGGGCCAACGATCGCGGCCAACGTAGGGCCAACGATCATACCCAACGTGGAGCCTACGTCGCTATAATACGTTTGTTCTGATCTTCTCTTTTACGGTTGTTTTCACAGAATATAATAAATAATACTTAAAAAGAAAAAAAAGTTTCGTACCCTCATCGGACTTGAACGTGGATCCTCTGCGTAGTAAGTTGATACGCTACCGCCGTAACTATAGACATTTCGTGGTTGCATATGCTATGATTTGGGTTACTAGATACGTCGATAAATGTAAATTATAATACATAAAGAGTTTCGTCACGGTATACGAGCACTAAGACCTCCGCATACTGTCGTTCTAAAAGCGAATGCAACACCCGTACCTTCCCTTGTCAAATGGAGAAACTTAAAGAAATAAATAAACTCCAAGGCTGCACACAATAAAACTTTGGTGCATCAACTATCGCGCAAAGGTAACAAATTGTGAGTATATTTAGAAATATGAAAAAAAATGAATTTGGAATATAACATGTTTTTGGTTACAGCAACATTACATTTCTGGTGTCTGTTAAACGACATATTTCAATGTTGGCAGATTTTCGGTGGGCCAATGTAGTATCACCGTCGTACATTTCACGTTATTTAGCCGACCATAATATCTGTAGGCCCAACGTTGGATATTCGTTGGCAAATTCACATCATTTTTCATCGTCGGCACTACGTTGGGGATCTGTAGGCAAAACCACTAACCATATCCCAACTAACTCCCAACCGTTGGCCACCGTTGGCCAACCATAAATGCTACTAGGGGCAAGTCCGACGAAGGTACGAAATTTTTTTTCTTTGTTCCAATTTATACCGTGGAGATACATTGTTTAAATATTATTTACAATATTCTGTGAAAACAACCGTAAAAGAGAGGATCAGAACAAGTGTATTATAACTCCTACTTCACGGAATCCAAGAAATTGCTTCTGTTTTGGATCCCTTCGCATATTGGAATCACACATAATGAGAAGATTGACGTATTAGCTAAAGAAGCATCCTTGTTGGCTACTTCTTCTAATATCTTGATTCCCTACTCTGATTTTTCCCACAGCTTTAGGAAGCAAGCTAGGGAGCTAACCAAAAATTATATTCTTGCTGAAGCAGGGTTCAAGGGCAAAAAATTTCTCAGCTCTTATTATCATCCTGGGCCTAAACCTTGGTTTACACACCTGAGGCTCCCTAGAGAATTCATTTGTTGGATTAATAGACTTAGATCTGGACACTTTCAACTAGGGGCTTCCCTTTTTAAGACTAGACTTGCTGCTGACACGGGTTGTCCATGTGGTTGTCTAGTACAGGATCCTAATCATGTGCTATGGCAATGTCCGTTCTATGACAATACTAGAGACACTTTGATTCGCAAACTTTGCAGCAAAGGTTTCTTTCCACCCTATACAATAGATTCCTTTTTGTGCGGACCCTTTCTTTGTCCTCTATTTTTCATACATTCGTTTCTTAAGTGTCATTGTTTATATCTTTAGTGTTAATAATGTATTCGAAAATGTTAATTATATTGTCTCAATCCTAGTTTATAAGTTACCTAAGTAATGTAATGTTAGCATGCACAGCCATGTGCATGCTGCTAATAATCCCATGTGGGGTTTTATAGCTTAATAAAAAAAAAAAACAAGTGTATTATAGTGGCGTAGGATCCACGTTGAGTATGATCGTTGGCCCTACGTTGGCGCGATCGTTGACCCAACGAAAAAAATAGCGACATTTCTAACGGTTGGCCAACCAATACTGCAACGTAGACCCAACGAAATACCAACCATAAATGCTACTAGGGCCCATAAGTTCTGCTGTTTACTGTTCTACTTTTTAAATTAAAATTTGAAACATACCTATAAAGTTTACGAAAAAATGTAATCACCCTCTCGTTCTATAACCTCTTTCCACCTTTTGGGTAAAAACATTATGTCACTATAAAATTTCTTTGGATTTTCATTAAAATACTTTTCCATGTTTGTTTTTTTGGATTCGACATTATGAAATTTTTTTCCGGCTAAAGAATGATGCATTGCCTGAAACAGTTGATAATCTGATGGAGCAATATCTGGAGAATATGGTGGGTGTCATAGAATTTGCCAACCGAATTCACATAATTTTTTTTGCACGTTTTGTGCCACATGTGGTCTTGCGCTATCGTGATGAAAAATCACATTATTCTTATTCACAAGTTTTGATCGTTTTACTGTTATTGCTTCTTTCACTTTACCTAACTGAGCACAGTACTTATCTAAATTAATTGTTTGATTGGCAGGAAGAAACTCAAAATACAAAATTCCTTGATAATCCCATCGTACAGAGAGGAGAACTCTGCGAAGACCTGAATTCACAACTCGTTGTGGTGGATCTTTTTTTCTGGTCCATGTTCGTTTCCTTTGGGGGTTGTCGTACGAAATCTACTTTTCATCCCCAATCACTAAATGTTTTCAAAATGGTTCGTTTTCATTGCGTGCGAGCAAAGATATGCACGTTCCTTCGTGATCAAAGCGGCTCCGTCCTGTGAGCTGATGCGGCACCCATATATCCAGCTTTGTTACGATTTTCATTTTCCTTAAATGGCTATGGACAGATGATTTTGGGATATTCAATGTTTCAGACATCTCTTGAACCGATAAACTTCGCGTTTCATGCAGTAGATTACGAATTCTGTCTTCGTCTACTTCAGTTGGATGTCCAGAACGTGGTTGATCTTCACAGTCAAAATTTCCTTTCCAAAATCAAACAAACCATTTCGTGCGCATATGAGGCGATAAAACAAGTTCTCCGTAAAAGGAACAAATACTGTTTGCGGCAACTGTTGCTGCATTTCATTTGCAAAACTCGTACAGCAAAAGATGCCCAAAATTACTACGCGTCTCACTCATAGTTTCTCACTGTGCAAAAAACGAAATGCATGCCGTTCATTAACTTTTCCTGTTGAATGGCTTCTCTAGACTGAACTTGATCATATAAACTCTGTCCCTTCGGTCACTTATCGCTCTGTGTTTATAAAACACACCGCGAAGAGTCTAAACGTATCCGCTTCACGAACTTACGAGACTAATATTTTGATAAGACAGAAAATAAGTTTCGTTATATTCAAAATTTCCGAAAACCGATATTATTAATGTAGTAAAGCTAGATTGCTGAAATCACACCGTGCACCGTGGCGAATATGAGACACTAACAGTGGGCTGGAATCCCGTTTTTCGTGGCCCCAAATTGAATTTTTAAAGTTTCATATTTTGAACAATTTTTTCTATACATAAATTGATAATCCTTCAAAGCTTGTATTAGTAATATTTTGAATATACTTCAAAATAATATTTTGAAAATACCAAATACTAGAATTTCCTGGAATATACTAGAATATATTAGAATATACTAGAATATATGAGAATATACGAGAATATACCAGAATATTCTAGAATATACTTGAATATACTAGAATATACTAGAATATACTATAATGTACTATAATATACGAGAATATACGAGAATATACTAAAATATACTGGAATATACTAGAATGTACTAGAATATACTAGAGTATACTAGAATATATGAGAATATACGAGAATATACTAGAATATACTAGAATATACTAGAATATACGAGAATATACTAGAATATACTGGAATATACGAGAATATACTAAAATATACTTGAATATACTAGAATATACTAGAATATACGAGAATATACTAAAATATAGTGGAATATACTAGAATATATTAGAATACACTAACATATTTTGAGTATTTTCAAAATATTATCCATTATAAATAATTATATATGCGAGGTCATCACTCTGAAGACAAAATTCAGAAATTCCAATAAAACAAATGATTCTGAGAACTCATTATAGAGCGTGAAATGACAGTTTTGAATTAATTTATTAAGTTGTATATACAGTGTGTCCCGCGACTCATGGTCAGCCGATTAGGAAGTAATTCTACATGAAAAAAATTAGTCGAATAGAAAGAATAAAATGTTTTCATATGAAGCTTCGTTTTCGAGTAAATCGAGAATGATAAGCAGTGAAATAAATGCTGGTATAAAATGTGTTAAACAAAAACAGTAGACTTCCACCATACATTAGGTCATCCCGTAAGTAATGGGAATTTCGTTTCATATTTTTGAAAGGGGAAGCACAAAAAAGTAATTAATGTCTTCTATGTATAATTTTGTGGATTATAGAAAATGTAGGATAATATACATAGTACAGTAGTAGTTGCGATAATCTTGTTGTACTTTGTCTTCAAAAAATATGGAAAAGGTCATATTATTTATGGGAGAACTTAATATTTAATATTACTATGTTTTAATGTAATGCATACAATATAATATAAATCAAATAAAATAATTTCAGTAGATTGAATCTGTGTAGGTAGAAAAAAGTACGCTGAAATTATCGCGAAAGAAATCGACGGTTCCTCCGACTTGACCTAAAAGAAATCATTGAGGTTGATTGCTATTGTGCTGTTCGTGAGATTTCGTCTACGTGGCTTGTTGAAGAAATTACATGATTCTTACTCGGAATAAAAAAGTACTTCTGTATTCATGAACATGCAATCTGTAAGAAATTCATGTATCTATGATGTTTTTATTCTATCAAAACAACAAATTTTTTTTCGATTTTTCATATGAAATTATATTTTACCTATGGAATAAAAAAGATATTATTAGGTATATGATTTCATTTTTTGTTTTTTGAAATAACTGAAAAGTTCATTGTGTAACACTATGTCTACGATGTACTAAAAAGATTGTATGTATTCCGCTTTTCGCGATTTTCATATATCTAATCAACGTAGATGCATCTTATAGTCTCAATAATTAGTATTAGCATTAATATTAGTACTTATATTTTTGCATTTGTATTTTGTATTTTTGTGTTTAAGTAGAAATACAATCGTTTTATATTTATGTTATGTTATTAGATGGTTTGATATTAAAACACAAAATGAAATATCGTGAAATTGGCATAGAATTTAGTATAATCAGTGGGCTGCGGATTTTGTGCATTTCCGAGGAAAATGAATTTAAACAATTTAGAAATACAATTGTATTATTTTGTATTATTGAATTCTTTAAAAATCTATACAAATTTGCAGTATAATAATCAGCATAAATCTCGGTGTTTCTTACGTATTATGCATGATTTGCATTTCACGATGCCTGTTTGTTATTTATCGATTTTACTTCAACAATGAGAGAACCGGAGAAACAGGGATATGCATTGTACACCATCAGTGTCCCAAGAACTGCGTAATAAGTTTTCACGTTTCTCGTCGGTCAAACGTTCAAATAGACTTCGATACAATACTTACGTATCGAGGCTGATAAAAGTAATTTATTACAAAGTTAAAACACATTTCTACACTAGTTTATTGTTTATTGAATATTTACTATATAGGTTGTTTCGTTTATCTTTGAACGGAAATATCTCATGACGCACTGAAGTTACAAAAACAATTGATTTACAAAATTTGTTCGGTATGAAGGGAACAATCGTACGGTGTCATTTTTTTCGGGACTATGATGGTAGGAGGGGTATTTCAAAAACAAAATGTTTTTTAAATGGAACTATATATGTTTTTTGTCATATTACCATAGCATTTTCCGAGACGAATTCAACGATATGTCACATTATGTTATTAACTGTTACAAACATTAGAAATTATATTATAAACTTGTAACTTCTTAAGTAGGCAATGGTAGTATCTGGTTGCCTGCTATTAGCTGCACACTGTAAACAAAGATCGACCTTCTTGTCACTTGTATTTTTATTGAATATAATATCTAATGTTTTGTAACAGTAAATAACATAATGTGACATGTCGTTGAACTCGTTTTGTAAAATGCTATTGTAGTATGACAAAAAAATTTATGGTTCCATTTAAAAAACTTATTTTGTTTTTGAAATCTCTCCTCCCCACCATCACAATACCGAAAAAACGACATCATATGATTGTTCCCTTCATACCGAACAATTTTTGTAAATAAATTTTTTTTGTAACTTCAGTGCGTCACGAGATATTTCCGTTCAAAGATAAACGAAACACCCTGTAGAGACGTTCTAAAAGTAGGCATAGTTTATGCCATAGTTGAAAATTAAACTACAAGACAATGGTAAACAACTTAATCGCTTTTTTATTACTATCATCTAGATTTTATAACGTTAATTGGTATACCAGTCGCTCATTTGTCAAGTCGATTATCTCCAATAAAAAGTAAAGGAAATGTCATCGAGTGGTATTAAGACTAATTATCAAGGGTATATTCTATATGTAAGTAGTTAAGCATAAATCAAGTGCTTTGGCAATCAAATGTTAAAAAACTCAAAGGATGCTTAATCGACTTGACCCGTGAACGACACGTATGACAAAACAAATTGGTGTAAAGGCAACTTATTAATTACACAGTTTTCGAAACATTATTTCCCTATTTTTTCAGAATATTTAAGATGTATTTTATATTAAACTGATGAGACTAATCTCGTTTTTTTTGAAAATTATTATTCATTACTTCAAATTTCGCAATATTTCATATGTACTCGTCAGTGCAGTTCCTACCGACGAATTTTCAAGTGCATGTCATATAACGTTTCAATGTCGGTACTTAAAGACATTTCGCATCTAGAATATCTCGTGAATCAATTAGCCAATTATTCTGCTTAAGTAGAAGCTGTATAGCAAGGACATTACGAAACTTTAAAAATGTTACGTATTGTTAGCGTAACGCGTGTTTACTGCTTATCGAAATAATTTTGCTTCTACAGGATAGTTTTACGTAACTGTCGTGATTGTAATCGATTATCGTGAATTAGGGCACCGAAGCAATTTTCTATGGTCACGTATCTATTGCATCGAGATTCAAGAAATGCTTCCACTTGCCGAATTGCAGCAAATTTAATCTTCATAAGCACGCTTTAAATAAAATACATTCTGTATAAAACAATATTTCGTTATACATTCAATATACAGGGTATTCACGCTATTATTACTAGCCAGCGTTCTTGTAAATAATTCTTCCATTTTTAACCTTGTATGCCCTTGAGAGTCATTTTGTCGTATATGAATGAATTTATCTTGACACACGCTTTCATATGATATCAAAAAATATCAAAAAAATCATCTTCCTTTCTACAAAAAATAGTGTAATCACATAAAAATTACACACGCCATTGCGTTATTTACAAAAAACAGTATCACTTTTTCCTCTCATTAAAATAAATACTCCGTGTTCATGCTGTACCTATTTTAATTATATTTTATAGCTTGTTTTATATATGTATTGGTAAAACAACTTTTAGAGTTGGAAATATTAAATTTTGTAAGCAAAGAGACACACAACTAGGTGCTCGTTTGACTTCAAAATTTTTCTGGCACCGATTTTGAAAACTTCATTTCGAGAAAACGCGTTTGAAGTTTTATTTATCTGATACTACTATGCAATGCTGTTGCACTGTCGGTGATATAAATCCACCACTTTTACGAATTTCCAAATAAAACGGGAGTGTATTTCAGAAGGATTTACTAACAGAATACAGTAATGTCTCGATATACATTCATACAACACAATTGTATCCATTTCTGCACAAATTGCGTTGATTAATTTGCTTTGCGAGTGTATGAAAATAAATTGTTTAAAAATAAGAGATATCTACCACCAAACACCTATACAGTTGCATGCACACAACGGTCAGGCTATTCCTCACTCCCAATGCATCCGTCTTCATATAAAAACTTTGGAAAATAATATCTGAAAAATAACAACGTTCAGGGACAACGTGTCTGTGCTGACTCAGACGAGTATTTCAAAATGAATTACACAAGATCAGATTATTAAGTGCAATACACTTTCAGGCATTATTGTTTATTTTCTAGAATTTCAAGGTAACTATGGCAAATATCAAGAAGTCTAAATCTCTTGCAAATTACAATAACACCTGTAACATCATACGATGTTGGTTGCATGAAAAGACACGAACAGTGGCTGGTTGTACGTGGTTGGTTGTACGTGGTTGGTTGTACGTGGCGTCGTCCCTGAAGGGTTCATTTATCCTGAAAGAGTATCAAAATCGAAATTTAATTACTCATTTTGTGGCGATTAAATTAAATTGACATCTGTTACATTAAAGGGAAACAAAGAAGACTAACGTGTCTACAAGAAATACCTTGAAAAATACGTTTCCAAGAATTAATAAACAAACCAGTGAATAGTCATAAACATCCTCATTTATATAGTTGTAAGATTGGTTCGCTGCCCCAAGGGTTAAATGACAAAAAATTACTTTGTGATTTCAGAAAGGATGGCTGAGAAAATGTATTATTGGGGGGAGGAGAGGGATCAAGTGGATTCGGATCAGACGTTCATAGAGTTTAAAGCCAAGTCGGTGGCATCGGAGAAGGGAAAGGAATCTTCCCGAGCTGATCCCAAGACGACAGTTTCCTTCGCACAGGGCAAGGTGACGGAATTAGGGAACCGGGAGGAAAACACAGAACGAGGTGGTTGGGGCAACCAGCTCGATTTCCTCTTTTCTTGTATCAGTGTGTCCGTGGGTCTGGGCAATGTTTGGCGCTTCCCTTATCTGTGCTACAAAAATGGTGGCGGTAAGTTTCGCCAAACATTTCTGAATAACATTGATGATTTATCTAGAAATCGAAAATAAACAGTTACCTTTCGTTCTTAACCCCTTGCCTTATGATTTATTTTACGATTTTAGTAATTAGAATTTCTTTGTAGTTCACAATTTCTTAGAAAAAGGAGAAAATGTAAATCTATTGCATGTCTATATGTTCTCCAATGGCTTTACATTAACAACAACAAAATAGAATTATATTTCGGTTTAAAGGAAATTAATAACATACATCTTTATTAGACTCTGTTCAGAATCTTCATCGCGTCTCTCAGACGATATTGTAAGCGAAGGGGTTAAGACGTTCACTATCCAGGCATTACCATTTATATCCTTAGCATGCCATGGAATCAGGTACTTAAATTCGGTATGATTTTAATACTAACCCCTTGGCTTACAATAACGAGTGAGACTCGTGGTGAGAAAGGGTCTAGCAGGATAAGAATGGTCTAGCGGCCCCAGGCTACTATTTTTTGGTGTATTAATATATTGTAGTTGGTATTGTGGGGAAAACAATGGTTTTAAGTTGAAAAATAATCCCCCAAAATTTTAAGTCGCTAACCCTCCAGATAAGGATAATATGAGGGTAAATACCCTTAACTGTATCATTTTTTTTCTCAGTTAATTAAGATATTCAGATGGAATAAAAACGAAAATACTCGATCTTACCTCCTTCATATCATATATTTTTTCACAATTGTGATCAAATTATTAAGAGTAGAAAAAATCATTTAATATTTTAGGGGTGGGGGTTGCAAGCAACCCTTCGAGTGACCACTTCCAAAAAATTCAAGAACAATGTTGTGTTACCGATGTAATATATACAAAAGTTTCAAGTTGGTCGGATTTAAGGAACATAGTTAAATATTGAAAAACAAATGAAATTACGACATTATAATGTAGGGATAATACTATTAGTGGTAGATTTGATTAGTGATTGTATGTATTTATTGATGATTCTAATATATTCTGGCTCTACGACTCTCACTGTGGCACTCTTAGACTCATTCGGTTTTTTGCGACTCGCTCTTAAAACTTTTCGATCATTCTGTTGGACCTACAATTGACAACAGCAGAAGCAAATTCATCACGCTTTGTAACCAAAATAATTCGTGGTATACTTCATTCGTGAGAAACGTAAACAACACTAACACGAAGATTACTAATTTTCTACGAGTTTTGCAAAACATTATTAATTTAAATTAAGTAGTAATATACAAATTAATTTTCAAATTATAAATCATTTTTGTTCACTGATGAATTGATCACAATTACTTCCCAGACATCTGAAAAGTATTAGCCGTGTCCAAACGTGTTTATTATTTCACAATTCCTTTCGTTGCGCCGAAATATACATGTCATAAGACGTATACATTTTGCGCAAGTTCGAGCACACGGCTGAACAGCTAAATTTCTCGACGCGTGACCGACCTACTTGTTTATTATGGCCCGAGCAATCGGGAGTTAGCGGGTATGCCAAGCGGTTAATAAGGCTATATGGAATCTAATATAATACTGAAATTGTTACAGTGCTCAAATGTATGAATACCGAAATCGTTACAATACCAAACTGTAGCATTTATGGTTGTCCAACGGTATTCGACAGTTGGGAGTTAGTTGAGATATAGTTAGTGTTTTTGCCTACAAACTCCCAAAATAGGGCCTACGAAGAAAAAGTTATTACAATTTGACAACTAATATCCAATGTTAGGTTTAGAATTATTCTAGTTGGTTAATTAATAAGAAATTTGCATATGATAATACTACATTTGGCAGTTTCCCGATATTTAACCCTTTCGGTACTACTGCCGCCTATTGGCGGCATCCACTAAACATTCTCTGGGTACTGCCGCCGCCTATTTTTTAAACACGTTAAATGCCGCTTCAGTCACCGATGACTGTCGCGGCCCGAATGAAAAGTTTAGTGTCAATCATGCTCGGAATTTCTATGAATGCCGCAAAACAAGTTTTCGCGGCTTACGCTGCCGTGGAATGCAACCACTCTCGTGGAAAACTTCCCCGTCCCACGAATGTATAACCGCGGCCAGCTCCTCCGTACCGAAAGGGTTAAATAAATATTTCATGTAAATTAACAACATATGTCAAGATCAAGATCATTGGAGGTGGATGCCGGAAACGTCATATTTACCCAATTATTTAATATGGTCAGGCTACTATCCCTTGAATAGCATTGGGTTATCTATTCCTTCGTATAAATGGGGCGATGTAAAATTATGCATGTATTTAAGGAACCACATAGCGCGTCCATAAGCGTTTCTCCATGCAGATATAATTAACTTTTGACGATGAATACACCGACTTGCACTGCCAATCGTGCATTCAAATGGTGTTTCGTATCGCCTAATTAAAACTGTTCGCACGATGCATACTTGATGAGTACTCACTCATTAATCAGTGCATTTATGATGTTTCGTTGGTGAATTAATATGTGTGTGAAATGTTGATTGCAGGAGCGTTTCTTATCACGTACAGCATCGCCATGATATTTTGTGGGATCCCCATATTCTTCCAAGAAGTTGCCATTGGCCAATACCTTGGCGCTGGAGGGATGACCCTTATGGAACAATTGTGTCCTTTGTTGCAAGGTGCATATGTTTATTTAAACACAAACAATTACGTAATATTACGTTCCATACCACATACAGCGGTGGACAAAATTATTCGTACACGACTTGAGCTTTTTTGAGATGTTAGAAGCATAAGCTTACTAGATGTAATATGTGATAATATGATTTAACAATTGCTATTGGTTAAAATTGCGACGGAAAAAGTAAATGTCACAATTTTTAACGTTTTCATTTAAACCTGTAACGAAAATTTAAGATGCGCATTTTGTAGATCTAAAAGTGATTAAAAGTAGAGTAAAATTGAAGATATAAAAATTAAAAATTCCCGCAATAAGAGAGTGTATGTGCAATGTGATTCTAATATTATTGTATGAATATTTATATTAATTGTGTAATCATTTTTAATAACTATTACTCATAATTATTATTCATCATGTTTTACAGGTGTTGGATACGCTACAATGACGATTGTATTCTTCCTAGACGTGTATTATTGTATCATAATCGCTTGGTCGCTCTTCTACCTTATAAGTACTATCGTGAATATACCTGAAGTACCTTGGAATGGTTGTGGTTAGTATAACTATAATAAACAAATAACGAGTACGAAGTGTGCCCTTCAACAAATTCAAAAGATATATTAAGCATTGTCATGAAAATATAGTTTTCCATACGTATACGCGATGATGGAATCAATAATCAATTCCATTGAATTAGGTTTTCACTGATCCTATACGTATAACAAACAATACTTCCATAATTTTCTAGGCAACTGGTGGAATACTAAGGATTGTTACGATGCTTCGAACGTTACTGAGCATTTGTATAATATGAATGGCAGTCCAAACAATACAAACTCAATGATCAATACCACTTTACATCATACAACACCGGTCGAAGAATATTGGGAGTAAGTAAAAGTTTCGTAAATACAAGCATTTAACTCTCCGACAGCGAAACCTACCCATATAGTCAAATCTGACATGGTAGAAACCGAGCAGAATATGCCGTCAACCGGTCGGCGGGCTGGCGAAGCAGATGGATATGGAATTGACGGCAGACAACCGCAATTTGACGTCAATCTGCCGGCAGTTCGCTTACTGGGTGGGTCTATTTGACCCAGAATATGAAAGTCCACATTTAATTACTCATTTCTGGCGGTTAAATTAAATGGGCAGCTTTTATAGTAGGAAAAAAGGGTATACTAATGTGTCTACAAGAAATACCATCAAAAATATGTTTTCAAAAATTAATAAACAAAGCAGTGAATAGTCATAAATATCGTCAATTATATAGTTGTAAGAATGGCCCGCTGTCCTGAGGGTTAAAGCATTTTTTATCTTATTTATGTTATTTACGTCAATAGCGTTTTTGTTGAAAATAAATCGATATAAAGGTATTTTTAATTTTGGCCACAAAAAAACGGGTTTCCAGGCCGCTGTACGGTGGTTGCTTGCGAGCCGGACGTGAACGTAACCGAATCGTCGATAGTCGTACAATTTATCGATAATTCATGGTAACTTGGAAATTTTAGACGACGAGTTCTTGGGATCACCTCCGGTATCGAAACCATCGGTGGGATACAATGGGAGCTGTTCGGTTGTCTGATTCTCGGCTGGGTGCTCGTTTACTTTGTCATCTGGCGTGGTCTGCATCAGAGCGGTAAGATCATCTGGTTTTCAGCCTTGTTCCCGTACGTGGTGCTTTTCATTCTTTTGGGAAGAGCGGTGACGTTGGAGGGCGCCAAAGACGGATTACTATACTACATCAAGCCGAGGTGGAAGGAGTTGCTTACAGCCGGTCCATGGATAGACGGTGCCACGCAAATATTCTTCGCGTACAGTATCGGTACCGGAGCTCTGCCAGCTTTGGGATCGTACAATAAGTTCCACCATAATTGCTATAAGTAAGCTTTATTATCGTAACAACACCTCGCCCGTTTGTTTCATCACGTTTTTACTACCCCTGGCAAACCTTATTCGATCAAACAGATCAAATGTCTGTCATTGTAATTCTTCAAATATTTAAAGTGGAATATATTTTCATTAACGATTATTAAATATATATATATATATATATATATATATATATATATATATATATATATATATATATATATATACAGTGAAGAGCAAAAGTGAAACAGAATGACTTGTGTGTTCATGAAAAGTTAGGATTAGTTTATTAGATGACACGTAAAAGACTTTTGAAAAAATTGCAATTAGTCGGAATCGCGAAAAAAATAGTAAATGTTGATTTTTGGAACTTTCTTTTATCTGGGCTTGTATTGACAATTTAAAAAATGTGTTTTATAGGCTCAAATAAACTGTATACTTGCTTAAAATTTCATCGATATTAGTTAATTGGTGTACGAGTTGTAAACGATTAAAAGTGGAAAAAATTGCAGTCTTTCACGATTTCCGACTCATAACTGCAATGTTTTCTACTTTTAATCATTTACAACTCATAAACCAATTAACCAATAACAATGAAATTTTCAGCATGGTCTAATTTAAAAAAAGTTATGCTATTTCAAATAGTGTTGATAGACTTGCTCTTCACTGTATGTATATATGTACATATGTACACAGAAAGAAAATATTCATATAAAAATTAGTATATTTGTTTTTTTCATTACATACAGAATTAAATACTAATTTAGTAGAGGGTTTAATCAACTCCAAGCATTCGAAACACTTTTGTGGCAATGTTTATTGTCATCTTCGCCGTTAGAAAGATTTAAAAAAAAGTCTTTTACTGCTTTGTGATATAATGACTTTACCTAATAAATAAACGAACGGCTTGTTAAAAGAATTGATTTTTCACAAAATGACAGTCGCTTAATGTAGAAATACGATTTTAAATACTTAAAATATTTAGTTTTGGGAATTAAAAATGAGAATATCGTTAAAACCAAATCCTTGTTTTATGTACCAAATTAACTGTTTGTACCTGTTTCTACCAAATTAACTGTCACATATTAACTGTTCCACAGGCACTTTTTAAGATTTTGCAGCTCAAAAATTACTATAAATAATAAACTGCACAATACATGTATTCCTACGTAAGGTACTCGTTTGAAAAAAATCCCTGAATATTTTTACAAAAAACTTGTTTTTGTCAGTTAGTTGCTTAGGCATAAGCTCTTAAGCGTCCTCTTAAGGGTTTGAGACGTTTTTTAGGAATCGTTTTCTCTTTCTGTTTGCATTTTTGCTCAATTTATTATCTTAAATACGCATTCCTGAAGTATTACAGCTGAATTCGAATATTTATTAACGCTGGATGGTATAGAAATACGGACTCGAAAGGACACAAAAGTATAAATCGGAGTGGTTAGATAAGGCTTGACCATTAAGTTAAAATGATGCCGTTCTAATATATGCATATAATATACAGAGTATCTCAACTAATTGAGCACTTCAAATCTGCCACTAACCATCGACAATAGAAGAAAAGTCATAGGAAATGACTAAAAAGGAGAAGACGCGGTCATGGAGTCTCAGATTTTCTCGAAACTTTTCAATTGGTAGATTTTGTTCTCCTGTTTATGAAAATGTAGCATTATTGAAGTTAGTGTTTCTTTCATATTATGTTCCTTTTCAATAAAATATTTATATTTCGTTTCCTATAGATATTATGAGTGTATTTTTCATGTGCAAAAAACAATTAATTAAAATAGGTAAACTGAACAGAAAAAAAAGAAAAAAATGGGACAAGAGGAAAAAGGGATTTGAACACTGGCCTTCCCGGTAATTTTTTTTTTTTTTTTTTTAATAAAGAATTTATTACAATTATTTGTACATCCTTATACATTTAGTAACAGACTATATATATATATATATATATATATATATATAAACATGCTTATTAGGTACCATGTTTGTTTTGCGCAGTTTCTACCTAGTGTGGTTTACCTGCTCCTTACTTTCTATTACGCGTGAGTTCGTCTACAGATGGTGGTATTTTTGTATTGCACTCTATCGGTTTTGTACATTTAGTCTTTGGTATTTTCTATGTATAGGAAACGCCTAGTGTGTAAAACCTATCTACGGCACTACCTTCCCGGTAATGAATCTAGTACGTTACCATTACGCCGTTTGGCACTTGATAAAATCTTCAACCAAAACTGTACTTAACGGCTTAACCGGTATAATGAAATTTAAATTGTAAATATCTCAAAAATTATTGAGTGTCGACGCCTATAATGTTATATTTTCATAAACAGGAGAACGAAATCTACCAGTATGCAAAGTTTCGATAAAATCTAAGACCCGATGACCGCGTCTTTACTTTTCTCTTATCAGTAATGAGCGAAATATTTCAAGTGGTCAAATTAAGTGGAACACCCAGTATATTATTCTCCATGGGTCTAAAAGAATTTTTCCAGTTTGAAATTGTAAAACTGAGTACCCTTCCTTCAAAAAATACTAAAAAAATTTGTCATATAATCAAAGCATCAAACTAGAGTTATGTAGTCGGACTCCGAGGGTTAGGGGCATGTAGGAGGATCATTAACGTTAGGGTCATTCCATGCGTAGTAGATCATTTTTTCGGTTAAGCCATCAAGTTGTTATCTTTGAAATTGTTTAAAACACCGGTCATCACAATTTGCAATTCGTACCGATTTTTACGAATACTAGTAAATGGTGAATAGCGGTCGATCAGTGGGTGCATTCGCAGTCCCTAGCCAAACAATTAGGACCACTGACAATTTTCAGCGTTTATCGTGTTTTTAGTAAGATCTTCAGGCTTGGATGGCATTTAATTGCTAATTACGCATACTTATACGTGACTAAATAGAGAAGTTTTATGTAAAATACAAATTGTCTACGCGAATTGAAAGATACAAGAGCTATACAAATACTTATATATCTTTTTCTTAGTAATTTGAATCAGTTGAATATAATACGACAGTATTTGTAAATTATTAAAATGTGTTCACTGTTTCACATATGAACTACTCATTTTCTACGTAAATGTTTAAAATCCGTAGTTTCATTATAATACATTATAATAATGCATTATCAGAGCAGAAAAGGATGGTTTAAAGTCAAAATTGTTACATTAATATGGCGGCGTATGAGATCGCATTGTATGTTAAAACGCTAGTTAAATATTAGTTAAATACCATTCAAATCTTTCTTGACTAGGAACATGAGGAATACTGAAAATCGTGAATCGTCCTAATTTTTTGGCCAGAAGTTGTGCCTGAATTGCTGGACGCCGCGTCCTTTGCCGGCTTGTCCTGACTGCAATTTCGGAGCATCCGCGCATTAAGAAACGGACTTTTAAATAGGAAAGATCGTAGAATAGGGTCATGTTTTTAAACATTTTTTTCATACTTGAACCAGAGTTTAATTTGCAAAACATGAATATTTTTAATATTTCTGCGTTAAAAAATTACATTTGCGTATATAATAATAAATTATTTGGAAGGAACTGTCTTTTCACAAGGATGATTAAATAAAGAAAATGTTTCTATGTGTTAGAGTTAGTTTCAGAATGTTCTTATACATCAGGGATGGGCATTTTTGTCTCAATTGAGACAAACCGTCCCCACCATAGCGCCCACTGTCCCCCACCAGCATCTGCCGTTACCATAGAGGAAGGAAGAGCTTCGCCCGTCGCGAACAATGCGCAGGCCTCGCGCATGAAAGAGAGGTTGGTGGGAGATGCAGACGTTTTAGGGGGCTCTACCGTGCCCATCTCTGTTATACATTAGCCAGTTAAGTGTGTTTGGCGACTATATGCGTCATTTAATATTTGATATTTAAATTGTAATTTTGGCAAAAACTAAATTATATTCGTAAATTTTAATATGTTTAAAATGTTTAGAGGTCAAGACGAAATGAAACAAGCAAATAAAAATTATAAATAATTTGAGTTGGATTCATAACGTCATCGCTTGATTATCGCGACACACACTGGTGCGCGCTTTGCAAAAAAATCGCCACAGTTAACTGGTTAATCAGAATATATTTATATATATATATACATATATATATATACATATATATATATACATATATATATATACATATATATACATATATATATACATATATATATACATATATATATACATATATATATATATACATATATATATACATATATATATATATACATTATATATAATATATATATATATATATATATATATATATATATATATATATATATATATTATGTATAGGACGCACATCGCATCAAACACGTGCACACGATTCGGAGGCAAACCAGCGAACACACGAAGACGCGGGAGAAACAAAAACAACGCGATTCCAAACACAGAATCGCCAATACAACACGACGCGCGAATTTCAATCATTTCAACACTATGTTTAATAATTACCGTGATATGTTATGTGATGGTAGTTCTCGTAAAAATCGATAAACATTGCAAATTTTGATGGCCTGTGTCTTTGAAGATAGGAAAATGATGACTAGACTGTGAATTTTATGCATTTATGGCAAAAATGTGTGGGTGTAATTTCAAACAGTGAAAAGATTACAAGAATTTAAGAGTATCGACAAATTTCTTACAACTTAATAAAACTACTAAAGAAAGAGGAAGATTCCTACTTGATTCCTATGTCTTGTAATTGATGCATACAATTTTTATTTTGCATAAAGATCCGCAATCTAGTGATGACTAAACCCTCCTCCTCCCTCCCCTATTTTCACATGGACTATAACGTATTTCAATCAAAACCGGTTATTCTTTGTTTATTGCCGAGGGTTCCCGGTGTGCGACTAGTTCTTTTTAGACAACGCTAACCCAACGAAGTCTTTGAAAGTGTGAGTTTTGTCTTCCAGAGATGCACTAATCACTTGTATTGTGAACACCTTGACTTGTCTTCTGGCTGGTTGCGTGACGTTCTCCATATTGGGTCACATCGCGTCCGAACAGGGTACAGAAGTGTCCGAAGTGGTGAAAAGCGGTCCGGGTCTTGTCTTCCTCACATATCCGGAGGTCGTCGTGAAGCTTCCTGGTGCTACTATGTGGGCCATAATCTTCTTCGTCATGCTGCTCGTAAGGAATAATTAACACTCGAACGGGGAGGAGTGTACAGCCCCGTTTCTTCTGTGATCAGATATTATACGTATACAATTTCGTCAACGCAACAATCTCGATAGTCGCCGCTTTCGACTCTCTTCTATTTCATTATCAACTAACGAAACGATGTTCGCAGTTTTTTCCGTTGTTTCTCGAGAACATAGAAACAAAAATTGATTACACGACTTAATTCTGTTATTTGAGAACAAGGGTTTAAAATGGTTTAATAAGCGTTTTTCTAGGGCGGAAAATAATCGCGGTTCTCTTTTCCACAGATACTTGGAATCGATAGTGAATTCTGTATCGTCGAATCGTTTGTCACGGGTGTCGTCGATAACTGGCCTGATCTCCTTCGACCTCACAGAAGGAAGTTCACCGTTGCTATCTGCGTTATTATGTTCGCTATGGGAATTCCAATGGTCACCAATGTAAGTTTTCTTTTTAATTAGAGGCAACAACATGCAGCAATGTTTCGATATACAGTGGTTCACGAAAGTGTTCGAACGCCCTTTGAAACAGTATAAATTTTTAAAAATCGGACCAAACGACCTGACTTTTTCAGCAATCAGAAGCATTGATTTATTAAACAACGTGCAAAATAATACAGTAATCCCGCGATCTAAGTCCGTGTTTGCATGCAGTCCTTTTCTACGTTCGGCGCGGTCGACGCGGTTACAAAAGAATAGTGTCCCTTCACGATCTAAGTCCCAGCAGAGAACCGAAAAAGGACTTAGATCGCGGGGTTAGTGTATTTTTAAAAAATGCAATTTGTAGGTGCAATTTATAAAGTAATACATATTTATTTAATCTATAATCAAACTGTACATATCTGGTAACGCTTATGTACTAATGATTTACCCTCCATTATTTTTTATTATTCCTATCATTTCATTTTGAAAATAGTAGGAAAAAAGTTTTTGTTTCTTCGTAGAACATAATTATGACATAACGTCTATGAATACTTTTGCTGTCAATTATACATTCAATTCTCGTTTGCATTATAATGAATAAGGGAAACTTGGCAGGGAAAAATTGTACAATTTTTTTTACAGAAAAATTATTACACTATTAATTATTGATTTTATTCCAGGGAGGAGTTTACATATTTCAATTAATGGATTTCTACTCGGCAAGTGGTATGTCGATTCTCTGGGTTTGTTTCTTCCAAACAATCGCGATATCGTGGATCTTTGGAGCGAAGAGGTTTTGCGATTGCATTCATCAAATGATGGGCATACGGATGAACAAATTTTGGTATATTTGCTGGGTAGTGTTGGCGCCAGCGATCATGGCCGTAAGTATTTATTATACACTTTCGCAACGAAAATACATAAAAAATTCCACTTTACGTTGTCACAAATGTCAACAATATCATGAAAGATTAACGATTGTAGAAGCTTTCGGTATTTCCAAAAAGCTGGTTTTCGAATTTTTACAAAAGTTAAATTTAATTGAAAGAGTAAAAAATATTTGCACTTATTTGAAAGTATTTTAGTGTATTTGTTATTTATGAAAGTACAAAAATATACTCATAAAACCAAATAAATAAAGAAAATCTAAAAACAATATCAAACAAAATAATATAAACAAACATAATAACATACACAATATGATTTAATAAATATAAAATGTCCGCTGAACAACTACTTAATCTTGTAGCCTGAGGTGATCTCAAGTCAACATCTTAATGTGTTTAAGTAGACATTTAATTAATTTCTATATACATATTTATTCAATATATCCAAATAAACACGATTGTTAAAGCAAACGTTTAAAAATTGATAAAATCTGATATGTTTTGTATTAGAGCAAAAATACTTGCGGTTCTTGTTCTTCAGTTTTAGAGTTAAGAATATATTTTGCTTCATTTGTCAATTTGAGCAAAATGTCGAATGACTGTTGAATAATCAGGAGTTGACAAAAAGTCACGAAGTTGCAATGACTTCTATTTGCACGAATTTGCTTTTACTTCATTTTTACTTTGACTGGAAACATAACCTAATAATATACAGATACAATAACAGACAGAACGTATTTTGTAAATTTTCAATATAGGGCTACATAAAGAACTAATAAAAAACAACATTTAGTATTTTCTCTAGAATTCCGAACAATTGCAATTTTTTCAAAATTTCTTCTTCACGTCATGTAGTAAAGTAATTGTTCTAACTTCTCATAAAAATCCAAGTCATATGGTCCAATATTAAAAAAGTTATCGTCTTTTTGTGACACTATGACAGACTGTATTTTTCTAAAAATTCTGAAACTTGTAATACGATCCCAAAATAAGTTGCTACATAATTTAAATTTTATCACTATTTTCTAGAACATTTAATTTCACATTTAATCCTCATTAGTTATTATTTTTAAGATATACAATTTTTTACAGTTTTCATTTGATTTATATGTTACAGTTTATCTTCGTATTCCTAGGCGTTCAAGACAAACCCTTCAAATATGGAAGTGATTATGAATATCCAACGTGGGCGAATTGGGTGGGTGTACTTCTTAGTATATCCTCCATGATTTGGATACCAGGATACGCCATCTATTACGTCATCGTGAATCCAGGATCTATTTATGAGGTAAAATCATCGCTAACTAAACGCATAACAATATTTGCCTCAAATGCAACATACATTGGCGAATATTTAAATACAGAAATGTGAACTCGTCAATTTAAGTTAATGTAATAATTAGACTGCGGATCTTAATACTTTTGCAGTATGTGCACATTTTTAAAATACAAGAAAACATGTATAGTATCGAATATTAATGACATCTTTACTCCATGTTTACCATAAGGAATTTTGAGGTTAATGAATTAAAGCTGTCCCTCATGCTGATTTTTATTAAATAAATTGTGAAATTTCGAATTTGCATGAAGATTCGCAGTCTAATAATACTCATTGAATTTGAATTGATTTCTCAGACATACTGCGTTAAACTACGTTTATTAATCTTGATAAATTGTTTAATTTTTATTAATCCTTATATACAGTTCCTTATGTGTATCCAAATAGACAAAAATGATGTATTTTTCGCGGGAAAATCAATATTATTGTACTACCCCTGAAAAAAATTATTCGATCAAACAAATCAAATGTATATCATTGTGATTATCCATGTCTTCAATATGGAAAATATTTCTAATAACAATACAAATAAATGCAATGATAGAACTTGTCATATATAAAAAATATATTACTAGAAAAATGAATATTTTTCTTTTCTTCATAATGCACATAGTGAGAAAATTAGACACTGATTTAATGAAGAGTTTCATCATTCCTTGGCCAACAGAGTATTTTTGTGGCAATGACTATTATCTTCATCACTGATAAAAATGTTTAAATGTTTCCCATTGCTTTGTTATGCTCTTTAAATTTCTTTATAATTTTGCTCCTAGCCGTACATAGTTTACTATATCATATTTGATAAAACGCAAAACGATTCATCATTTTATTAATACATTACTGCCGCGAAGAAAGCTAGAAAGCTGTGTAGGTTAGGCGCAGCGAAAATATCCCTCCAACTGCGGAGTATACCCCTCGAGAGGCCGAGAAGCTCGACCGCTCGAGAAATTGTAACATGATACGGGGCAGGTATAGCGGTGAGTCAAAACTAATGCAATGACAAAACCTTTTGTTTTTTATTATTTTGTTACGAAACTTTTACCAACATATTTGTGACATTTTTTTGATTAATATAAGACCAAATATGACATAATTCGATGCATATTTGCCAATGTAAATTTGTACTTTAAAAACTTATTATCGCCAATTAAACATATAAATATGCATCGAATTATGTCGTATTTAAAAACAAAAAAGTTTTGTCATTGCATTAATATTAGCTCACCGGCACACTGGGGCCGTCTGGGATTCGGTCGCATGGTCGAATTTCGAAGAATCTTCGCGTCTTCGCGGCATTATTGTACTTTTCTAAAATATAATTTTACCTCTTATGCCTTATTTGTCTAATATACAACTCGATATACTGTATTATTATTCATATTTAATATATTTACGCACAAAGTATTCGTTCAAGAATTACATTCGCGGTTTTGATCCAATATTTTTCTGCTGGGATAGTACTACAGTGTACAATATTTTGTACTTCCGATTCGATTTGCATTATAATATATTCAACAAAGAACATAAAGGTTTGATCAAAATTGTCGGAACTGCTTATTGAACCATAATGTTTTTTGTATTGTATTTATTATTTACAAATAGCGAATATAATGAATTAAATTGATCGCTTTCAGAATCTCAAGAAAGGGTTGACACCAAACATAAAATTACATCCGAAGTTACCGAAGGGCGAGAAGTCCCCGGTGATACCGATGTCTGAAAGCAGCGCTGGCTTGATCACCAAGAACAGCAGTTTCCTAAGTCAAACATGATCGGCGTAAATGACTACATTATTCCTAAATAGGTTGTAATTACCGTAAGCGTAGTATTTTTAACGGGTTTTAAGACACGGGGCCGGTGGATAGCAAATCGTGATTGTTCTATCATACAAATCATAAAGAGAAACGCTAAAAAATGGTTGAAGCCCAGTTATTTTAAATCTGCGATTATCCCTATTAAAATTTATACAGCTCTCAAACCTTTGTCCATTTCTTAATATTTTAACCAAGGAACGAAAGAGTTCTAGAACTTCTTAATATGTTTTATTTAAACGCGCACTGTGGAACTTTTTTGAAAAAAAATGTTTTAACATTAGAAGTGTCGATGTGATCAGACGAAGATATTGAAAGTGAAAGTTTGATTGACTAGAACTTCTAAAATATGACAAAACATATTTTCTATAAAAGAAACAGATACTTAGTTGATTGATATTAAAAAAAGTGTTCAATCACCGCGACAAATACTGAATAATTTTCCATGAATACCATTATGACAATATTAAATTATTAAATAGATATTTTGAATGTTATTTATTTGCAATATTTATGTAAATACCTCAGGGATCATAAATTTGTTGTGTTTTTCTTATAGAAGCTTTTCAAATAAATTGTTTTCATCGAACTTTTATTATATAGATTCTAAAATATCTACTTCCTGAGAACACTTTTTAAAGAAGTACCTGGCGTAACATTTCTTACCATAAAAATTCCAGAGGAACAGATATTATCCGAAATGAAATATACAGGGTGTTAGAAAAGTCTGGAAACGGTCGAATATCTCAAAAATACAGCATTATAGAGAAAAATGGTTCAGACATGTATTTTATGGTTTCGCAAAGGCTATAAGATGGTGTCATTGGATTGACCTTGAAGAGTCATTTGAAGGACACGTGAAGGTTACCTCAATTATTTTAAATGGCACCTCTTAATTTTTATTACATATTCTTGTAGCTGATCTCGAGAGCTTTCCAAAACACTCTAATCAAATGTTTTTTCATCAATTACTTTTCGAGTTATAAGGCTTCAAAGGTACAATACCGCCGGCATTAACGTTAACCGAGATGTACCACGTGGAGGTTGCACGGTCGGATTTACATACATCTCTTGCGTGTGCGTATGTGCGTATGTACCTTTGAAGCCTTATAACTCGAAAAAAAATTCATGAAAAAACATTTGATTATAGTGTTTTGGAAAGCTCTCGAGATCAGCTACAAGAATATGTAATAAAAAGTAGACGGTGGCATTTAAAATAATTGAGGTAACCTTCACGTGTCCTTCAAATGACTCTTCAAGGTCAATCCAATGACACCATCTTATAGCCCTTGCGAAACCATAAAATACATGTCTGCACCATTTTTCTCTAAAATGCTTTATTTTTGAGATATTCGACCGTTTCCAGACTTTTCTAACACCCTGTATAAGTTCCAACAGTAAGTAAAGTAACGACCCATTCGTAAAAGGATTAATTCAGTCTGTGAAGGGGTAAGATTTTCAAAATGGTGAAACCCGAGTGAAAATATATTATTTAATGTTTTTGTACGTGACTTCCAATAAGCTATGCATTGAAACGTGTGTGAACAAAATCGCAACAAGGCAAAACTACTGTTGACACGCAGATTAATAATTGATTCTTAATTAAGCAATACACCGGCCTCGTTCTTTTAATTATTAAATAAATCGGTACCACGTGAGACATGTTTGCAACTAGAAAAATATTAAATGAGTTAAAACAGAGGCGAGTAGATAGTCGACTATGCGGAACTTATATAGATACTACGATAGCGATCTAAAACGCTAGAAGAGGTCTATTTTTCCATCGCGATACTGTTTGCGGTGCATGTACAAGGGATTATTAAAAGAAAACATAGTTTAGTTGGTAGCTATGATATCGTTCTACAAATTAATAGCACAATAACATTCTAAATAACAAATCTATGTTTTAAGACTTTAAGTTGTAAAAGAAATTACGATTTTTTGAATTCATATATCCTGTATATTGTTTCGGTATATGCAAAATGTGTTTCGTAGGATGATATAACGAAGTATAATGGATAGATTCCATTTTTTTTGTAGATGTGAGATATACTAAACTGGAAGAAATGACTGATACTGATAGCAAAAGAGACACGCCTAAAACTTCGAGCTAGCATTCATTATGCAATGTACAAATCAAAAGATAGAGTATCAAGCTAAAGTAGAAAAATCCTTTTTTAATACTTGTGCGTACATTCCTCAATGCACAAGTTTACAACTAATTTCATTCACGGAAAAAGTACTTGTCGTTTTTTATAAAGTTCGGAGACATATTCCAAACAGGTTTCCCAAGTATTTTTTAACCTACATACGAAATGCGTTGAAATAAAAATTTGTGCCTCAATAAAAATGCTGTTGGTCGAGATCTAATCAAAAAGTGAAAATTATAAAAATAGCTGAGTACACTTTCTACCGAATTTTATACTGTTACGTGTATCAATAAGGAGAGATCTACTATTTTCTTTTTGTTTGAGAATTATGGATTTATCGCGTACACAAATGTGTAATTAATAGACTGCGGATTTTACGCCTTTGGTATAAAAATTGGTAGGTACAATTTAAAATGGTGACAAGATTAAGATAGTTTAAAAACACCAATCTACTATTTTCAACTTACTAAAATTAGGAAAGGATGAAAGAACTTTTTACTTAGCTCCTGTTTTTTATAATTGTTATAGTTAACTTTCATTTTTCGTAAAGATCCGCAGTCTAGTAATTAGCAATGAAACCAAAGCTTTAACAGGTATTTTATAGCCAACGTTTTCGTTTGTCTATATAAAACTTACCATTAGTACGGTTTATTTTTTTATAATTCTTACTTGTATGAAATGGCCTATGAAAATCGAAGTTTACGTAAACGTTCGCACATAGAAAAAAAAATTACTGAATTGACATATTCTCGTTGACGCATCTAATGCTATAATTGAAATCGCGCATCTAACTTTTTGTTCGATGTGTCAAATTTAGCGAAATTAAAGTTTTGTAACCTCGGGGCTCAAAGTGTTATACTTATCGTTAGGCGACAGCCTCGCAAAAAAACCTATGTATGTTGCCGGCGGGAAGTATGCGATTCTTCCTTTGTAAAACTACAGTTTAATATTTAATCATTCCTTTTACATAATTGCTTCGGTATTATCCGAAAAAATCAGGTGTTTTTATTCAGAAGAAATAAAAACAGAGATTCATTTTTCGCAAAAAGGTTATGTAAAATTTCTTACGTAGTGTTGTTTATTAAAATACTTACTCATATTTTTACATTTTTGTATTGCAATATATCAAGCCATATGTTTCTTTTGGTACAAATTGTACTTTGTTATTACATAGGTTGTCCCAAAAGTTTCTTTCGCAATGTGCACGTTTGATATTGTTACATAACACGAGCGTATACAAACAACGTGATAATATGTTCGCTAACGTTTTATTACTTCCTAAACGGTTAAACTGTACTTTGGGGGACCAATTTTTTTTAAACTTTTTTTATGCAGTCCTATAGATTTCGCCGAGAAAACACCGAAAATAAAAGTCTTATTGCCAGGAGTTCACTGGTTCAGAAGTTATACGCGTGTAAAGTTGAGCGCTTTCAACTTACCACAAACCAACTTGGACTATACCGCTCAGTACTATTTAGCCGATGCGCAGAACACCCATCATCTATCCAGCGCATGCGCTCAACAGTCCTACCTCTACCACCCAACGAATATTCAATATGGCAACGCTCTAATCTGTCAAGAATGCTTAAAATGCTCATGTTTACACGTGAATAACTTTTCAACCAGTGAACTCCGGTAACTAAAACTTGACTTTCGTGTATTAAAACTTACACGTCTATCATTTTCTCGTCAAAGTGTCTAGCATTACACACAGAAAACTTCAAAATTTTTGGTCCTCTGAAGTACAGTTCAGCCTCCTAAACTTCTCTTTACATAGCCACGCAATTGTCTTTTTTAAAAACCTAGATTGAATTTTCATCGAGTTCATTAATCGAAAACGATACGAACTTTTGGGACAACATGATACATTTATACAGCACTTGCTATGAATTCGTCTGTTAAAACTCATAAGTAGACTGCGGATTTTATGCATCTAAAATAATTAAGAAAGGAAATAAACCTCTATGTAGCTACTGTATGTTGCAGCTGTATGTTTTATTTTGTGATATCGAAATAGCATTTGACGAATTTAAAAATGCCATTGTACTATTTTCATCTGTTTACGATTATTAAGAAGAGAAAAATAAATGTCTATGCAGCTCCTGTATCCTGTAATTAATGCTGTACTTGCAATTAAGTATGTTTTAAGAATGTTACACGCTTATAGGTCGTGGTAATAATTTCATTGTATGTTAGCTCTGATCCTATGTTGCGGGTTCCTAAAATGATTTTACGCGAGCAGAAATTTATTCACCCAAGACTCGCGAATCCCATTTCGATATACAAGACTAAATGGAATAAGAGGAAGACGTGGGTGGTTTAATCGAGTTATTACAATGTAAATTTAACAATATGCTGTATTAACCACTACTTATTGTCAGTGTTTGTTATTACAGGTCCCTTAGAGAATTCGTATAAGTGAAATTCGAGCGTAAATTGAATGTTATTCAACGAAAGAAACAATGTTGGTCATATTTGAGTAGGGTGATTTCAAGAAAAGTTACATAGACTTTACAGATTCGTGTTGCTAAAGAAGATTGTAATTTTATATATTTTGCTACGTGTAGAATTGAGACTTTTTCGCTCAGAGTTAGGTTCATAGACTACATAAGCCGCACGCTCCTCGTTTGCGTCCATTAATGCGACGCAAATTGCTTTTCATCATACTTTTCTACACATCAAATAATCTTCATAATGTTTCGAATTACTTTATTTCTACTGGATTTTATTACGAAATATTTCCTCTTCATTATTGGACCAATTACTGACTGTTATTCTATTTTATATTAACCTCGTTTTTTATAGCAGATTATTTAATAACTACACTCGATACTACAACCCAACCAAACTCAGATCATGACATTTAATGCTACTTGTTTTAAAAATCGTTACGGGATAACAGGTAATTGTATTTGTGATATTTTTAAAACTCCCTCTCCCCAATTGTTCAACAACATTTGTACCAATTGAGGCAATCATTTCGTTTTTATAGCAAATATGTGAAAATGAGGAACGAGCGGCTTAGGGTGTCATGCATAGTTAACTATCTGAAAATCCATGACTTTTAAGAACTTTTTCCTGAAAATATTGATAGACATTTGTGATAGACGTTTGTTTAAATGAATACCTTGTTTAAACGTATATACATATATATATATGTATATATATATATATATATATATATATATATATATATATGTATATATATATACATTACTTATAGTCATTTTTAAAAAAAATTACTACAAGTTGTACAATACATGTACTTTTGGGAAGTACCCTTAAATAATGCACTCGTTTAAAAAAAGAGTCCACAAATCTATTCAGAAGAATTGCTAATAATCACGCTATTTCCCAATTGTTAACTAGCCATGATTTAGTAAAACAGATGAGATTTTCATTATATTTTTTCCAAATTAAATTTCTTTCAGTTTTGCCGGCCTCAGCTCAGGCACTAACGTATGGCACTAACGGGATCATTGAGGTGCTATGTATAATAAGCATGAAAAATGAAATCGATCTTGATAGTCTGACGGTATACATAGATATATGGTACGAGAGCAATAAAAATATTTGTAATGCAAGAAACTGATACGGTTGGCACGGAAAGTAAGTCAACGATCGCAAATTCTGAGGAATTGAGTATAATTGTGTCCAATAATAAAATGGTACATATGGTATTATAGAAACATATTTTATCGGATTTTATGTTAACATGAAAATTGAAACAAATGAAATATTGATATTTTAGCCATTGTGAGGTAATAGGAAAGTAAGTTAACGTGTACAAATTGACATTAGACATTGTATATTTTAATCAAACGAAGAGAAAGTGTGGGCCTCTTTTGATTTTATTACAGTTTTAAAACGACTTGATATGCCATTGAATGATTTATTTAATTACAAACGCTAGGAAGTTCCTATTAGGAGTACAAACTTGACGGATTTTCAAAGTCAATTTTCTGGGAAAACGAGGCGTCAAATGAAAAAATTGTATACCATATTTTTGACTTATTTTCTCATGTAGATCACCCCCACGTTTATACCATTTTGGGACTTCCCGTAGGCATATAGGATAAAACAGTTTACGAAACTTTAAAGTCGTATTTTAAGAGTATGGTTGACATGAGTCGCATGGTTCCTTTTAGACTTTTGTTCATTGCGATGAGTGCTATAGGATGCAATACAAAATTTAACCTTGAAAAAAGGGTCAAGGACCATTTGGTGGCTCATTTTTTTAACAGATCTTCACCGATCCAATGGTACAGAATTCCGCTATGGTAGTCATGACTTATAATTTTAATACACCCTGTACAAATCAAGATGAACTCTAACGTTGTAATTAAGTAATTGTTCTATTGTACAAAGTCTCATGATTCTTTGTTTAGTTTGGATACTCGAAGGTCAACTATAAATGTTTAACCAGAAATGTAGCAACCAGTATGCACTATTTCAAAAGCGGTATAAGTTTGTTTGTTCATACAACATAATTGTATTCATTTTCCCACAAAACACGATACTTAATTTACTTTCCGAGACGACTCTTAAAACATGAGCCTAATATGGTCGAGCATTTTGTTTACAATCTAATCTTATAGGCTACACGCGACTGGTACGTAATATTTGTGGAGTTTTGAAAACAGTTGTTGATGTTGTACGATATTAAGAAATGTTTCAAAGCTTTATACGATGTTTGTTTGTATTTTATTATCGCATTGTTACGGCATGAACTTTTCCAAGAATAGGCTAAGGGTCGTAAGTGCTGTGAATCCACGAGAATACTGTCGACAAATTTAAATAAAAGGCAATTGTACTCGATGTGTAGCATCTGAAGGAATTAGTTTCTCAAAATTGTATTGATTATGCTGTTTATAGTAGTCAGAATGTATTATCTGCGGAAAAATGCAAACTCCCTAACTTTGTAAACTTTTCTATTGAAATTACTTTACCACCTAGAATCTGGAGAAACAAGTATTATAAAATAATGTTAGCGCGTAGTACTAAATATTAATTTGTAATCAATAAAATTGTCTTACAGTGAAGCCTCTTACGAGATAAGATTAATGTTTTTTACTAACATTAAAATTACGATCGTTGTCGTTTTTACCACGCGTTTTATGTTAGTACAGTAACCCCGCGATCTAAGTCCTTTTTCGGTTCTCTGCCGGGACTTAGATCGTGAAGGGACACTATTCTTTTGTGACCGCGTCGACCGCGCCGAATGTAGAAAAGGACAGCATGCAAACACGGACCGCGCGGCCGAAGGCGCAACAAAAAATAGCGTATCGATGAGACAATACTAGTGCAAAAATAAAACTTCTTTATTTTTTACTTATTTTTGATGAAATTTTACTCATATATTCGTGGCATTTTTCTAATGAAAATGATACCAAATACGATATAATTCCGATTATATTTACTTATGTAATAAACGATGAAAGTTTCGGACGTAAAGAAGGACAGCGAATAGGAAAGAAAGAGACGACAAGAGTCGCGGCCGCCGCACAGTTCAAAGGCCCGCATGTCCGTACAATCTAATGCCAATAAAAAACTTCCATCGTTCATTACACAAATAAATATCATCGGAGTTATATCATATTTGGTATCATTGTCATTAGAAAAATGCCAGGAATATGTTGGTGAAACTTCCATGAAAAAATAATAAAAAATAAAGAAGTTTCGTAATTGGATTAGTAGTGATTCACACCGATATACCCGATCCAGGATCAGATTACGCGGCATGTTTACACTCTCTTGGCCCTTCAGGGGGTACCCCGCAGTAGAAGGAGTAGGCCAACGGACATAGATCGCAATGTTCCGTTGGACTTAGATCGCGGGGTTACTGTACGTATAGTAACATATAGTATAACTTTCGGAAGCTTCCAGTTTATATTAACACATTACCAGTCGATCATTTTCTCATTTTTCTACTAATAATAGCCGATTAAACAATGTACATTAACTAAAATTATTAGACTGCGGAACTTTATGCAAAATAAAAATTTTCCACCTGAAATACAACAAACTCAAGTGAAATATAAATTTATTTACTTTCTTAATATGTTTAATCGGTTGAAAATAATATAAAAGTATTTTTGAATTCTTCTAATTTCTTTTGTGTTTTAAATTACATTTATTAATTTTTACCCTAAATGCATAAAATCCGCTGTCTAAACATTATAAACCAAGGATAAAAATGATAAAATTTTTCTTGAAATACCAAGATTGTATGAGATCACTCTTTGAAACATACAAACTTACAACCAAAAAAGCTTACAAAATTTGTGAATTCACATGAGCTACAGCGAATGTGATAATTGCAACATAACCTTCTGCACAGAAATTTTAATTTTACATCCAATTCCATAAATCAATCTATACATTTTAAATTTATATATCAATAAAACATTTATTGTCTTATCCTTATATTTACTTTCAATGTACTTTGAACTATGACGAATGTACATTAATATATATTTCAAATAAAATGGTTATTAACAATTTTTGGAACCTATGAACTTGTACATGTAATTATACAAACGTAATTAATGATATTTTGCACTTGATGAAACAATAAATAAATAATTCATGCAAGATCAGTTAATGCTAATACTATATTATGTTATGTTCATTAACATTAGTGTAATATTCGAATCAAACTTCATTATATTAAATATAAATTATATAATTTTTTATATTTTCTCATGGAAAGAAATTGCAAACTGCATCTAATGCAGTCTAATAGAAAATTTCGGATAGAATTCAATTGCTATACTATTTGATAAAAGTTTTGCGACCGTCTAAAAGCATATGAAATTAAAATCCAATTATCTGAACTGAGCCTAATACTATAAACGCATTCAAACAATCCGTTACATTCACGACAGTTTTATTAATTGTTCGTGACATAATCATTTACATTTCCTGTAATTAGTTAGGTTAATACAAACATTACTTGTATATTTTCATTGCTTATCATTTTAGTTTGGTGAAAAATTGGTGTAAAAATGCAGATTTGTACTCCCGAACCGTAAGCTTCTATATTCTTTTAGACAATTAATACACGCATTTAATTTTAGTACGTATTGTAGGCAAAAGCGTATGCTAACGAATTCGGTTCCTGACTCATACAATCCGATTCGAGTAAGTTCAATTACAGTGATCAGTCATCTCATAATATACAATACTTTTCTCGTGTCTATAAGAGTAATTTAACCTTTGTTATTTAAATCCTGCGAGCAACTACAAACTATTTCTGCTATGCCTATCGTGCAGTCTAATGATACACGATAATTAATTTGAATTGTGTAAGTTACATCTTTTAAGCACTTTACGTGAAATAGTTTATTTCTACGTTTTAAAAATTGTGCGTGTTTCTTTATATACATACCAAATCTTTCAACCCAAAGCTGTTTCTTATGCTTAATTAATATATATCTTAAACTCTGTTTAAATTGAAAGTTGATCATTAAAGGAAGTATAAATTTAATTTTAATATTTTCGTTTCATATCTTTTACATAATGGTTTTAGAGATATTCAATGAAATTAATTTTTCAGACCCTACACTGAGTACCGCTATCACTCCTTTAAAATGGCGAATTTCTTTTCACAAAGTCATTCTGTTTGTTTATTTTCAATACAAGCTTTTCCATTGTTGCATATGTTTTAATTACAAATCTTTTCTCCTAATATACGTCAATTCACACACAATTAGTATTACTGGAAATCGAATGTGCCTATGGAAAAAGAGACGACATATCGGCTTTCCTATTGGGAAAGTCCCCAACTTACCATGGAGCCAGTACTACCACGAAATAGTTTAGTTACCGGCGATGGTGAAATATCGGATGAAACAACGTACAACGTAAGTTTCTACAAACTGTCTACTGATAATCATTTTCCGACGTTCGTAATGACATAACATACTTTACCAATGTACATATTTTTTTTTAATGTACACGGTGTATAAAAAATAAGTTTAAAGGCGATCATAGCGAGATTCTACACCTCTGGATCAGTGGATATTTGTAAAAAAAATCCATGCATAAATGCGACCTTGATTTTCAAGTTCAACATTTTTTTATCGCATGGTGTAATCATCGTAATGTCACGAATAAATTATTCTCCAGACAATTGACTTTAAAGTTTTGTAAACTATTTTATTTTATATCTCTACAGGGTGTATCAAGATGGTATAAACGTGGAGGGTATGATCCTACATGAAAAAGTAAGTCGAAAGTACGGAATACATTTTTTTTATTCGAGGCATTGTTTTCGAGATAACTGACTTTGAAAATGCTTCAAGTTCGCATGCCTAGCGTTCGTAAGAAGTAGAACTGGTAGGCCATGAACAGACGCGTCAGACGATTTATAGCACGCGTGTTCGCCGAATTTTCAAAGTCGATTTTCTCATGTAGAATCATCCCCTCCACGTTTACACCATCTTGTTACACCCTGTAGACATATGAAATAAAATAGTTTAAGAAACTTTAGAGAAGCTTTTCAAGAGAACAATTCACTTGCGTTCTGTGGTTCCTTTGAGACTTTTGTTCCCCGTTACGACTACTATACGATGCAATAAAAAAAACTTTTGGCCTTGAAAGTCAAGGTAAAGGACATTTGTGCATGGTTTTTTTTACAAATCTCTACCGATTAAGTGGCTTTACATTTATTTTTTATACACTCTGTACTTTGAGAGATAATTAAAATTGGGAGGACAAATCTAAAAATTATTTGAACACTGACTCCTGCAAAATTGTCAAAATCTAAGCTGTGATAATTTTGCAAGAAAAGTAGTAGAACGATAAAAGTGGTCTCATTTTAAAGCTCCAAACCTCTACTTTCACACCCCTTAGTTCATTTTTTAAAAAGACATGTATTTGATATGGCAGGCGGGAAACTGAAGACGCTCTTTGGCACTTAATGAGAATACAAATTCAAAATTCTGTAAGTGCCGAGTCTACTGTATATTTGAAAATTAAAGCTTCCTCTTTGCAATGCGTCCTCAGAATTTAATCTACGTTTTTTTGAGGCTGTTTTATGAAACGGAAACGAAGAATGTGTTTGGTCGTATGAAGCCCTTTTGGTGTATTTTGGTTTTATATTAAATTTAGCAATGCATCTTTCATTCAAAGTTCGATAAAACGGTCAAAAAAATCGTAGAGCAATTTCTAAGATGTCGTTAGGAGAAGATTCAATCCTCAAATCTACGTTAGATTCATTCGACCAAGTAGAAAATGAATAATACGTTGTGAAAGTAGTCTTCAAGCTTTAAAATGAGTCCAGGTTTGTGGCTTTACTAGTTCTTTAACGAAATTATCACAGTTTAATAAGACAATTTTTCAAACATGGGAAAGGCAGTGGTTAAATACTTTTTGGATTCACTGTACGTTGTTTTATAAAAATTACAAGATTGAATTTAGTTAGATCTCTCGCAATTTTTATAATAATGCGTGCTTGAATGAAGAAATTTATTTAATAATTTCTAATGGTAGCACCTTTGTAATTTCAATGACTGCAAGATGAAAAATGTAAAACCGGTCATTTTATTACCGTTCAGGTACATATACAACAAACAACGTTTTGATTAGTTCACTACTAACGAATAATCGAGAAGGTCGTGTTAAGAGGTGCACCTAGTATAGTTCAATGATATAGAATTCGTGTTTGCTTTTGAAACACGAAAAATGGTTACTGACAAGTCAAATCTATTGTGTATAAGAAGCGATGGGTACTGTGTAGAGTGATTCTCTGATTTAAATTTCGTTTCACGAAATATTGTTCTAGGCTAGTTATCTCGGCAATTGGTGTATGAAGCCGGATGATTCTATCAGACCATGTGAAAAACAATGGCTCGGCAGAGGTCCCATGCAGGATGTAACCACTCAGAAGCATGATTATTCCTGGAAATCTATAAAACCAGATCAACCGATTATACCTCAACCGAACCTGTATCCCTATCCTGACGCATTATCTGGTAAGAACACATGAAATGGAATAGTATAGTTTCGACATAATCCGTCCAAATACAGAAAGAATTTGAACAGAAAATTTCGAATTCTGGACAAATCGTCGATATTTAAACTACGATAATTTCGTTGAAAACAATAGTGCAGCAATAGACCTGGTCTCATGTTAAAGCTTAAAACTTCTATTTTTACTAACCGCTATTCATTGTTGCCCAAAACAATATAACACGCCGTGACAGGTGGAATACTGAAGACATGTTTTGTCTCGAAACTGCTATCTATTAAAGCGTCTCTAAATATCCTGGAACAGTTTTCTCGTGAATGAATTTTCCATAAATTTGAAGATCGAAGTCGCCCCTTTACAACGACACCACAAAACTTAATGTACGATATTTTTAGTCGTTCTAATAAGGTTTAAATGAAAGGTTTACGGTGACATAAGATACACCATTAAGACTTTACACCACCCAACTTGGTCCTCATTTTTGTTCCATAAAACAGTGAAAACATAATCGTATATCAATTTTTAAGGTGTCGATATAAAGGGAAGGCTTTAATCTTCAAATTTGTGGAACATTAGTTAACCCGGCGCTGGTAAGGTGGGAAAATGTATCGATAGTGGTAAGGTGGGGTCTCACAGACCCACCGAAATAATATATTTTATTATAGAAATAAATACCTTTTTCATGAATATAAGATTAGGTATTGCTTAAGAGGCTTGTAATTTTTTAGAGTTAAAACGCAGATCCACGAAATTAAATTTTTATTATTCAAAAATCCTCAACTAATGAAACATCTTTATTTTTCAACGAAAATAGACTCCTCCTAACTTTAATAACGAACGAACTATATAAATCAGTATTTGTTAGGCACTTCGGTATTGGTTTACAGATGGGACATATACATTATATGTAGCTAATACGATAATAAACATTTAGTCTTCAGATTCCGAGTTTTCATTTTCTGTAATTGCACAGTCGGGACTCCAACCAACTCCAACACACTTTACACGTATGCACACTAAATGTGCTTCCGCGGAACAACCTGTCGTCAATGACGTCGAGTAGTAGATTACGGAAGGGGAAGGTACACTCAGGCCCGACTCGCTGTCACGCGTTGTTACAATGTTGCAATAAATCTAAAATCTCTGGGGTCTGTGAGACCCCACCTAACTAACGCCGGGTTAACGAACAAAATTTTTCAATGTTTTTACAGAGGTTTCATTTTTCCTAAACAAAGGCTATAGATTGAACCTCTGTAAAATCATTAAACAATTTTGATCGTTAGTGAATCTTGCACTTTGAAGATGAAAGCCTGCCCCTTATATCGACACCTTAAGTCGACACCGACGTCTTCCGTTTCTCATCTGCTACATCATGTGAAATTATCTTAGAGGAAAATGTATGATGCTGGGCGAAAGTAAAATTTTCCAAGTTTATTGCTGTACAATATTTTTTCGATAAATGTCCTCAGCCCGGGTCCGATCAGGGGCAATTATGGGCCAGGTATACTATTCTTATACTTTTGCCGAACGTAGAAGAGGACAGCGAAGCTCGAGAGGTCTCGGTCGCCGAGAAGTGTAACATAATACGAGTCCGGTATATCGGTGTGAGACCACTACTAATTCAAGGACAAAACTTCTTTATTTTCTATTCTTTTATTTTACTTTCACCAACATATTCTCGAAATTTTTCTAATGAAAATAACGCCAAATATGATTTAATGCCAATGATATTTACTTGTGTAAAGGACGATAAAAGTTCCGCGCGCAAGAAAGGACAGCGTATGGGAACGAAAGAGACACGGACAGTCGGCACAGTTCAAAGGTCTTCGACTCTTTGCGTCCGAAACTCTTATCGTTCATTACACAAGTAAACATTATCATAATTATATCATACTTGGCATCATTTTCATTAGAAAAATGCCACGAATCTGTTGGTGTAAGTTCCATCCAAATATAATAAAAAATAAAGAAATTTTGTCATTGGATTAGTAGTGGTCTCACCGATATACTCGACTCGTATTATGTTACGCTCTCGGTGAACAAGCCCTTTCGAGCTTCACGGCCCCTCACGGGGTATACCCCGCGGTAGTGGGGATAGTTCTGGGACAATTATCGGATAGATACTTGGGACGTTTATCGATAAACTACTGTACTATTATGTTTTACGAAACATCTGGTTAAATATCGTACATTTCTGGAGCATCAAAAATGTTATGTTCAAATACTTTTTGGATCTACTGTTTGAAAAAGCATGAAGATCAGGCGGTATTGTTCTACCTCAACCTTGTAAATCTGTTAAAGCATCTAGTTTTCATTTTAGATAATACAACATACAACCTTAGCTACTATCAATCGGGTTGCCATCTCCCAGCAATATCGTATGCTCCAATAAGGAAATACGTTCAATCAGATATTCCAATAGAAGACTGTACCACGTACAAGCTTAGTTACTGGCCAAATGAAGCACGACCACAAGTGATTTTAATTACTACTAACAATATACCGGTCTATACGTTTGTAATATTATCAGTAATGTAATATTATTTATAATATTAATTATAATTTAAAGCATTTTCAATGCTTATGCCTTTTGTATGCGTCACCTGACGGAACTACATATACATATAACTCAATTAGATTTACTAGGATTTAAATTTTCGTCATAGGCACAGATGAAAAAGCTAAAAATCATGACCTGCACATTTTTTCACACCTCCGACTAATAGCGCTTAAAAAAAAGGTTTTTTTACACATTATCTGGTGAACTAATTCTTCTAACACCTCAAAAGTCTCGTCATTTAAACCGATTTTAGAAAAGTTATTCGTTTTTTAATTGTGCACTTAAGTAGCATTCCGCCACATTCGCGTCACATTATAATTTTGCTGTATCTTATAGGAAAAATCATGGTGCCCTGAAAGAAAATACACGCCCCCTGTGAACCCTATGGAAGGCTGTACAACTCATAAGTTGAGCTTTTGGCCACACTCAGAGAAAAGACGATCACCAATCATAAATCCAGAAACCGATAACTTACTAAATGCAGAGTGCTGTTCTGATAATAATACTACTTACCGTCTCAGTTATTATGGTTCCGAAGGCCAGAAGGAAATGCCTATTCGACATCCCGAAAATGCTCTATTCCCATCTTGTCCCTTATCACAAGACACGATACATCGAGTAAGAAAAATAAATAAAAATATTAGATTGCTATGAAGCGATATAAAGCATTTCGCTCAAGAAACATTATTGCAAAGCTGATTAGTATATTAATCTTTACGGTCCTATCTTCTATTTTAATTTAAATATAGAATTCCATGTTTAAATAAATTTTATTTCAACGGTTATCAATGCCATTGTCATGCACTCTTCTTATATGTTTGAAAAAAGAACATCTGATGATAGCATTATGTGATATTTTTGAAAAAAATGTTTGAAACAATGTTTGCATTGATTGCAAGATACAGGAGCCAAATAAAAATTTCTTTCTTATTTCAATTATTTTATTAAGCTAGAACTAATCCACTGATATACTTAAATCTGTTCCATACGTCCCTTGTCTTAAATTGTACATGCCCATTTGTGTCATAAATGCATAAAATCTGCAGTTTAATAATGAAATATAGGGTGTTTCCTGCGGTTATTCCAAGAAGCTTTTTCCTTTGCGAAAATTTCATAAGCGGCTTCGTTTCCGAGTTATCAACGAAAAATACGGGCCACCCAGAGCGCAACTACAGCTGACGGATTCCGGCTTGGCGGGGTGCGGTAGTTGATTCTACGGAGCGGCAGCATTGTTGTCTAGCCATGCTCGAATCGTGCGTAAGAGAAGGAGTAACAATTTATTCAAATAAAACTCGCATATTCAGCCGTAAATGCGCTTGCTATTTCGAATTCTTTTATGGCGCGACAACAACGTTACTGCTCAATCCAATAGTAGAATCAGCCGCCGCCTACTACCAATCCGGTACCCATCAACTGTAGCTGAACTCTGGTTGATTCGTGTTTTTCGTTAATAACTCGAAAACGAAGCGGCATATTACATTTTCGAAAAGGAACCCAGGTACCACCTTTTCGAAAGAACTGATTTTCCAAAAATATCATTTCTGGGACACCCTGTATAGCCAACGAACTAATTAATAAATCACGCCAGTACATGAATAATCAGTTTGTTCCTTCCAGATGAGTTTCTTAGGAAACTGGTGTATGAAGCCAGAATCTGCGATAACACCATGCAGTAGGCAAATGTTAGGTAGAGGACCTATGCAAGATGTAACTACCCAGAAACATGATTTTACGTGGAAGTGCATACCAACAGAATCAGAAATTCGTCCTGAAGGAAATCTTATCTGCCCAGCTGTACCCTTGGAAGGTATTTCAGATTAATGTACGCCAGGCATGTCCAGAAGTAGCTCACTTGGACGCAAATTCGAGGGAGACGCCTACTTCTCCCGCCCGCGCGTCTCGCTCCCCGTGGCAGTCGTAGTCCTCCGAGCTCCTCAGACCCATCGCTTGCAATATGTACCTCGTTGGGGCGACTCTCGGACCTGAGGAGCTTGGAGGCACGGGTCTGAGGAGCTTGGAGGACTACGGCCGCCACGGGGAGCGAGACGCGCGGACAGGAGAAGTAGGCGTCTCCCTCAAATTTGCCTCCAAGTGAGCTACTTCTGAACATGCCTGATGTACGCCATGTTATCGTAAATAAGTTTTTTTATTCAATTAGACGATGCATCTCATTCGAAATATGAAGAATATTTACGATAAAATAGAAAATCAAATAGAATTAATATATGCAATATTAGTCTTATACATGTAGTGTAATATTCGGTATAAGAGTTATAGTTAGCGTTGTAGTGTATAAAAGTAACGTAAAATACGTATGAAATACAAAATTAATACATTACAATAAATTAAGTACAGTTTATAATCAACATATGCTCATCTTTGTTAACTAAATGGTAACGCTCTCAAACTGAGTAAAACGTTCTGCAATTATTGATACGATCATTAATACTAACTAAATAAGAAAGCAATATTTATTTAGCTATTGTCAAATTTAAGTAGTTCTGCTGTAATAAATGTGACTCGATTATGAACAAATCAATACAGAATGAGATTCTAATTCTTCAAATTGTCACAATATTGCACATTTACCTTCGATTGTACAACGAATATGTAAAAATTAAGATATAACTGGACGATTTGAAACTTTCTGGTTAACGTGCAGTGCCGGATTAAGACCGGTAGAGGCCCTAAGCACTTAAACGATGTTGGGGCCTCCTTATACAGGTTCATTTGAACGCAATGTCCTGTACGATTTGTTAGGCATTTAATTTCACTAAAAAATGTTAAAGTTAGAGTTTTGCTCGCTTTCTATTGATTTTCATCTTTCCACTATCCTTTTCTTCTTTCCACTTGCGTACACGTGCACATAAATACTTCGCAATATTATTATTATGTAAGCGATGTAATATTCAAATTTCTATGGTGCCTTCCTTCTCCTGATACCCAATGCACATGCTTAGTTTGCTTATTTGCTTGCCAATTGCAGGCTGTACTACTCACAGACTTTCGTATCTATGCAACAGCGGCCAATCGTTGACACCTACACAAAATTATACTCCCATACGTCGATATAGCGCGCCATGCATTCCAATGGAAGCAGAAACTACTATGCAACTGAGTTATCAACCTGTAGACGTTCCAGACAAGGTGCCGAAACCATGGGGCGAGCAACGACCTTATTATCCACCTGTTATACCAATGGAGGGCAATACCACATATAACAACAGGTTTCACTTAGTTTTATGTATCCTGTTTATGGTAAAATTGGATCAGTTCTGCATAAGATATTGACACACATCCGACCAGCATTTTTCTTTTTTATTTCTTTGCATTTATTCTGTTCATCTTTCTGCTCTATTTTATACTCTCTAATGAATTATGATTCCATCTTGCGTTAGTATTCGTGGACTATTTTAATTCATTTCGGTTTTAAGAAACTACAGTTACTTACTTACTGCAAGACATAAATGACTAATATAATTAATATCAAAGTATACGTATAGATTTTATTGTATATTGTGAATCTTGTATTATTAATACTGCAGTCACTATAGTCAGGCGCCAAAGGGTACGTCCACCCTTTTAAAAAAAACTTTTCTGAAGGTGCATTACACGACATGGATTTTTTTTTAAATTAGAAGTGGCTTAGGCTGTAGTTCCGAAAACCGTTCCAATCGGATTGATCTGAAATTTTGCATTAAAAACATGTTTTCCAAACGTATTTTTGACAACTCTCAAAAAAATTGTCATTATCTATCTTACCGACACAAAATGTTCTAAAATAACTTTCAGGCTTGAATTAGTACAAGCTGTCACTGGACAGTAATAAAAATATACAGAATCATACATAGGATCTCCAAAAGTGGGTATAGCCCAAGTTGGGTTTGGGGTTAGGTCGATAAGGGCGAATACGCTTTTATATTTTTCCGCGTTTTGATTTCGTACATGTGTTACTATTACACATATATTTTGCCGGCCGGATTACTAACCCTAACCCAGACCAACATGCTTACATACGTACAATTAACTTATAACTGCTATAAGTTATAACAGGCAATTCTAGCAGTCGCACATATACGGTTGCGCACATCGTTTTACTGTTTCAGTAGTTTGTAGTTTCAATAACTTCTATATTTTGCAAACCTTTTTTGTTCATAAATTTATTAAAAAACAAAATATAACGGAAATTGTAAAACGAAAAATTAAAGAGAAAGAGCCTACTTACAGAAGAATTCGCTATTTACACTATTTACAATACTTAAAATTACGCTATTACTCTTCCTTCTTATACCCTAATAACTCCCCCTTATCTTATCTTTGGACCCCCTCTTCCGGCCGCTTCCACCTTCCTCATCCACACCTCCCCTCCCCCTCATCATCCATGTAGTTCCTAATCATTGTCCACGCTTAATTGCATTCGAATACTTATTCGTTTCAGCTATTTTCAGCCCGGTACGCCGTGTACATAATCATTACTACCACAACATTCTGCTTTTAAAAATTCAAAATGTAAGTATTTCACACAATACTATTACTACATCCCTTAAATTATTACATGTACGTGTATTTTTTTAGCATATACGTTGGGACATAAAAGAAAATTATAATGAATGCAAACAAATTTAATTGTCGGCAAGACAAATATTTGACCACATGTCTGAGCAATGTATTTTTATACCAAGCATTTAAGTGGTAAAATAGAATGTTAAAAAATAATCAATATTCGGTAGTGTTTACAAGTTGAATCACTGTCGGAATCTAATGTACTCATTTTAGACGAGATATTTGTAAGAATGTTAATATATTTCATGACTATAAAAATATTCTGTAGACACATGTATGTACAATAATAATACATTTTTCATACAGAAAATCCTTGTGTCCCGTAAATCATCAAAAACGTTTCTGCACGAATTTATAATAATGTTGCCACATATAGTAGTCTTCTTTATTTAAAAGATGACGTTTAAAAGGTGGACTGTATATATAATACAATCCGACGATTCTCAACGGTGGCTCGAATATGAGGAAATAGGAATTATGTGGGAAAGTAAATTTGTATCAGCGGTTTTTATATTGATATTGACTCACCTACTGGTGGGCCGTTTATTGAATCAAATAAACCGTAGCAGGCAGTCCGCTACAGTGATGCCAGGGCCTTCCTGGTTATAGTTTTATCGTCTGTTACGGTTCTTGCGTTGTGCTCTCGTCGTCGGGGTCTTCAATTTGGCGACGGCTGAAATGTGTGGGTAAGGAGGAAAAGGATATAAAGCGTATTTCGACCTGGGCCCGCTAAGAGGACTCGTCACCATCAGTAAGGCTATCTAGCGGGCCCTGCCTTAGAAACAGTGGTATCGTAAGGACGGCTTAGGTCGGTATACAGGGCGTCATCTAACGTTTGCACCTCAAATATCTTTGTTGTTTCTAAAGATACATAAAACAAATGACATAAAACAAAAATTTTCTTGGTATCGTGTGAGCCCCACTGAACCATTCAACTTTGTCCTTCAGATATTTGACGTATCTTTAAAGACAACAAAGATATTTGAGGTGGCAATAGTTAGTGCCTCACCCTACAATGATAGTCCCTTTCATTACGAATTCAGTGACTATAATTACTCAAGGTCATTGAAGGCCACGGGCAAAGTTCAACATTCCTTCAAAGCCCGTTTACAGGCATGTATCGATGTTAAGTCTTATACGTTATCTCTGTCCGCGAGCTTGAACGACCTTGAGTAATTATAGTAACTGAATTCGTAATGAAAGGGACTATCATTGTAGTTGTTTAAAGAAGGGTGGTTCCATTTAAAAAAGTCAAGGTGACCTTGATATCTTTAAAAAAATGACATAAAAACAAAATTTTTTGTGGCATCATGTCAGCCCCATTGTACCATTCAACTTTGTCCTTTCCATATTTTACGTATCTTTAGAAACAACAAAGATATTTGAGGTGCAAACGTTAGGTGACTCACCCTGTATATACGAATTGGCGACGGATTAGGTACTAGCGGGAAAGGTGTTGTCTTGTATCTGTCCATCTGGTGACGATCGTAGGAGGAAGTCGCCATATTATATTAAAGATATATCTGTGGTTGTCAGGAAGAACGCCGCATGTCACATACTTTCACTTTCGAGATATTGCCGTCTAAAGTTTTGATCACTAATACTTTGTCTATAAAGCTCAATTAATGCATAAATGCGTCGTTTTTCCTCGAAACCACAGATATTACGATCGTCTCAGATAATTCGTTAAAAACATAGGAATGGAAGTAGGAAAATGACCGCCCCAAACTGGCGCAGTCACTTTTATTATTGGAGAGGCGCAGGTACACGCCCTACATTAATTGTACCATCGAGAGGCACACGCGATGAATACCCATGTCCCAGTAATTAAAGAAGGGCCGTAGCAGAGAATAAACCAAAAAAGGCGCCTTGACTCGAACAAAGCATACGAAAATAAAGGACTCGACGGTGGCTTGATTTCTCGAATCGTAGTCAATAGCTTAAATTATCAGTTTCGTATACATTACACATTTTTATTTAATTTCGTGAAAAAAAAAATCAAATGTTAAAAGCCTATATAAGGAATTTCTCTACTTTTATCATCCATGTGTTTATAATAAATGTTATTTTGAAAAATATTTTCATTGTCATTCCAAAAAATTGGAAATTTAAGAACCAGTATTTTAATCATTGCACAGCAAACTGATTCCTGTCATAACATCTCCAAAAAAATTAAAGTTGTTCAGTCTCGGAAAATACATCTAAAAGGCGTCTTTTCGGAGACGTCGTTTTCACGGCTGAACGTAGACGTCTTTTAGCAGTCTCATTTCAGCCGTAAAAACGACGTCTTTAAGACGACTCGTACTGTCTGGGTACATATACATGTATTACTTTGTAAGTTTCAACGGTGCTATAATTATAATATGATTTCTTTTTTGTCTTAGCTTATTTTGTTTCCATCGTACGATTATGTTATATAATTATTATGTAACGTATTCATAATTCACACACATAACAAATAATGTTGCAAAACTTTTAAACATAAGCAATCGGCGCACATTATTGGCGAAACCATGTTCTTAAGCAAAGGCCAACGAATTTCCAATACTTCCAGACCTGGTTCTTGGCACAATGTTATCCGTAAATCTAATAATTACTTCCGTAATCGCCATATTTCCAGTGAGGAATTGAGGCATTGTCTCTATACCTGCTCGAGGTTGACGATCGAACGGATAGCCCATAGGGCGTGCATCAGGATACTTCTTATCTCTCAAGCCACAGTAACTGACTGCATCGGAACAACTAGACGATTCGCTTTGTTCCACCTAAATGTAAAAAAAAAGCAGACTGTTTTATCCACATTGTGTGCCTTCAGTTTATTTTTGCTTATTTTCCACTAGTGACAAGTTACAACGATTCTAATATACAATAACGTTTTAAAATACGTGTTGTAAAAGGGATACACGATGTTTGTGAAAAAATCCCTACTACCTCGGGCTGCTCCCCTTGAGACGAGACAATACTAATTCAATGACAACACATTTTTGAACATGATTTGACTTTTAAAAACATATTCGTGACATATTTCTGATTAGAATGAGTCGTTAAATAAATAAATACATGATTCCAAACACGACACGACTTGTGTCATATTTAGCTGTTCAATTCACATTTTAGTAAAACCTCGATTATCTGAACTGATGATACCTCAATTCTCCATTGTTCCAATGATAAACAATTCTATGTTAACCTAGCACTATATCTAGTTGTAAGCAACTGTTCTAATTATCCAAACACTCATGTCTCACTGAATAGTAAGGATAATCGAGGTTCTACTGTATCGTGAATTAAACAAGTAAACGTGACACAAACTGTGTTGCGTTTGGTTTCATTTCTGCCAGAAAAATATCACGAATACGTTGGTAAAAGTTAGGATTGAGCACATTTCATTTGATATAAAATGAGAAATAATCATTTGGAATAATGAATTATTTTAAATACATTGTTATTTGCATTTTATAAATAATCATTTGGAATAATGAATTATTTTAAATACATTGTTATTTGAATTTTATAAATAATCATTTGGAATAATGAATTATTTTGAATCCCGTATAATTTGTATTTTACAAATAATATAAAACATTTATTTATACATATATAATAATATTTTATTTAAATTACATTGTTCTAATAAAATAATAAATAGTTTCACCTCAAGAAGAGGTTGTTGAAGTAACTAAATTAAGTATTAAATTTAGATGCTATTTTTTGTAGTTTAATGATTAAAGTTTAGCTTCATTCACTTTTAAAATCGTTCTTTAGTACACGAAATAGGGAAATATTACGATTAGGGGACCCACCTCCAACGACCGTGACCATGACATATGTTAACCTCCTTACTGACCTCCAAAAGGTGTTAGTCGTCGCTTGTTTTTTTATTAAGAAGTTGTCCGTACATACATATGTATATGTGATCTTGACTTTGACATGTGTTATCAAGGAGTCTGTCCTTAAAAAATTAACAAAATAATTTTCATAGATAGAACTTACTTTATTAAGCCTGCGTACACATTTAAAAAATCAGCAGTGGTATACACGTGTTATACACGGTGGATTTGTCAAAAAGCTACGACTTCGCCGATTTGGAGTTGGCTGGGGTTAATGTAGCGAGGGGGTGGAGAAGATCGGCCGTGAGGCAGGCACGACCATTCATGTGACAGGGAACCCTGGATCGCGATCGCCTCCTTTTGCGAGGACGTGATCTCGACTTGGTTGCTCCCTCCCCCCTACGTGACGGTATTGTTGTTCCTGGGGATTATTTGGAGGACAGGGTTCTTGGCGGTGGGTGGTTCGGGGAACGCCCACCGCCGCCGTTGGGATGGAAGGATGGGGGAGGGGCATTCGATCCGACGGTCCCCGGGTAGGGGACACTGCGTGGGTGACCTGCGCAGTGTCCTCGTAGTTTTAGGGTAATTTATTTGAGGTTTTTTCGCCACACTCCGAACGGCGGCTAGCCGCCGCCCCCAAATGGAGGGGGGCGGTCAATAGTATTTGTTCACGAATACCTGGCCATCCCCCTATAGCTTTGGGTAGGTCACCGTGGGGTTTTAGTAGGTTGTCCAGAGGGCTGGTTAGGTCCAGGAGGAGCCCCACATACCCCCTGGGGGGGGGGGGGTGTATGCGTAACGAATTTCCTCACGTAAAAAAAGGCCCGACCATTCATGCAAAAATCCAGGCGGAATGCAGAACATTGCAAGCGTAGCCGGGCCGGCCTAATGGTCGGTCCTCTCCTCCCCTCGCCATACTAACCCCAACCAACTTCACCTATACCTTCTCTTTGATATCTTGTATTATTGTATATTTTCCCCGAATAACTTGGACTTGTAACCAATGTTTAACTAAAGTTTCCTGCGAATATCTTGGTAACTAAAAGACCGAGCGATTGGTACACGTATAGGGAAAATTTGTTCAATATGTTGACCTTAACAACATATGTCAAAGTCATGGTCAGTGGAGGTGGGTCTCCTAAACGTATTATTTACCATAGTGCCCGTATACGCTGTAAGTGACATTTCAGTATTCATGAAAGATATACTGTATAAGATATCACTGGATTTATGAAAGTTTCAATTTCTTGAAGAGCACAATGCAGCAAATGATTATACAAGATATACTCACAGCGTCACCATCATAATCCGACACCATAATGAAAAGATCCGTACGAAAGCCTGCTTTGGTTCCTCTAGGTACTAACATATGTTGTGGCCACCCACATCCACAGAAATTGAAAGAATCCAAATCCTCGCCACCCAGTGGTCTGTTCTCTTCTAAATTCCGGAATGTTCTTTCAAAGGGAATAGTCACCGATGACTCTGTTGACTTACGCTCGATCGTATTTTGCCCTGGTTGTACTATAATATAATAGTCGACGAAATTAAAAAATGTTGCACGTAGATTTCCAGGCTAATGTACAAAAAGCATTAACAAATCAAAATAGAAAATTAATGTAATACAGCATAGTGGGATATAAAGAAAAAATATCATATTGATACAGTTTGAATTTCGTACACCTACTTGTTTACAAAAATCAATAATTCTCTAATCAAAAATAACACATATGTGTACAGTAACCCCGTAAAGAGTGCAACGATCAAGGGTCTGAAACATTACTTTCTGCAGGCAGGACACTAATTCCACAAGGTTCCTTTATAGTATTTAACCGGCAGCGTGGAACCGAGTGACCTAACCCCAACCAGCAGCAGTGTGTCAGTGAGCCAATACTAATGTAATGGCGAGAATTGTTGGTGAAAGGTTATTAAAGTACGAATTTACATAGGGAAATATGGACCGAATTATGTCATATTTGGTCACATTTTAATCAGAAAAATGTCACAAATATATCGGTAAAAGTTTCATTACTAAATAGTGGAAAATAAAAAGGGTTTTACAATTGCATTTATTTGTTTCTGCGATCAAAGCTATTAATGTTTACTCGACTTGTAATCTCTCTTTTATTTTCATTCGCTGCCTTCGTTGTGCCTGAAACTCGTTGTCAATTACACGTGTAAATATGATCCAAATTACATCGTGTTTGGTACCATTTCAATCAGAAAAATGTCACGAATTTGTCGTTAATAGTGCCATGAAAAAATAATAAAAAAGTTTTTTTCATAGTATTGGTATTGGCTCATCGATATACCCACTTCGCATCATGTTACAACTTCTCGGTCTAGTCGAGCGGCGCTTCTAGGTCCTTCGAAAGATAAACCCTTCTGGGCCCTTCGAAGGATATACCCCGCAGTAGGAGGGATACTTTCATCGCGCCTAGCGTAAGCCACTTTATAGCTTTATTCGTGGCATTATCGTGGAAAATCATTCATTTATTTGCAGAGAAGAGAAACTTTTGAAATAAGTAGTAGTAAATGTATGAAATCTAATAGATTTTCAGATTGTATCTTACAAGACAAGATTTATGACTAGACTGCAAATTTTATTAATTTATGACACATGAATGAATCAAATGCCAAACTGTAAAAGCATTAAAGAATTTAAGAACAGGGTTACCTTATTTTAAACTCATTAAAATGATCAAGAAAAGAAATAAGTGCAACCTGTATATTGAAATTAATGCAGACAATTTTTATTTTGCATAAAAGTTCGGAGTCTATGTACGACTATTATGCGTGTCCTCCTGGAACCGAATTAAGTTTCCCTTGGAACATTATTTTTCTATATCGAATTGTTCCGAATTTAGACGATAATTACGTGTTTTATTTAAAATGAGATCCTACAGTATGTAAAATAAGTAAATGTTTGAAGAAGATAATAATGAATAGACTGCAGATTTTATGCATTTATGACAAAAGCGGGTAGATTCAATTTATAATATTAAAAGAATAAATAAACTATTAAAATTATTAAAAGAAGAAAGACATTTTTATCTTGCTCCTGCCTCTTGCAATCGAGGGAGATAATTTTTATTTTTCCTAAAGATCCACAGTCTAATAATGATGAGGAAGGTAACATACGGTTCACAGTGAACTTGTCCAGTTCGATCATTAAATTCTTCTGATGTCTATAAGTGAAAGGTAGTCCACGTTCATCTTCTTTGGGGCCAATGAAGATGCGTACTGTTCCTCGTTTCGGTGCTTTGTTGCGATTGTTAACAATAATTGTATATGTGAAGTCAGAATGATTCAGGTGAGTAAATTTGACGAGTACTGCTCCTCGAGGAGTGAAATCAAGTCCACGAGACAAATCTACCACGCTCTGAGTCCAGAAGGTATTTAAAACGTTGCGTTGCTGATTTGATGTCAATCTAATATCCACTATTTCGACTCCAGGGTAATCCAACTATAACCAGGCAAACAATATTAGTAACATTAATAAAGCTTTTTCTTTTTGACACATGCAGTGTACTACAACTAAGGATTAATATTTTCTTTACTGTTGCTTACATACTGAACAAGTTCGTGACCGGCATTTATTTTAGTAATAGCCGTCATATGATAGTTGCAATGTTCTATTCAATGCAATGTATCATCTTGTAGAATATGAAAAAATATTAAATTCTTCGAATATCATGCTAAACTCTGTTCTACGAGAGAGTAGACTCATTTCGCGCAGCTTGGAAGATGGTAGATGGCGCAGCGAGCCCTTCCACTGCGAATTCCCACTTTCTTGACTGCGAGTTTATTATATACAGTGAAACAATAGTACGGACAGAGGTACGGATTAACATGCAATTTAACCCCGAAATCGTTATGTAGCAACACTTGGTAGAACGCTATGAATGATGCGCATTGGCGTTGTACATTGGGAGGGGGCCGTACGGAGTGGGAGATGCGCAGAACGAACAAAAACCGGTTACTGAGCGAATCTACTCTCTCGTAGAACAGAGTTTATGTAAAATTTAAAATATAATCACTGTAACATTGTCAAAAGACGTCCATTGTTTACAAAGAAAAAAATCACAATAATTGTTCCAAAAAAGCAAAATTTTTTTCCTTGAATATTTTCTTGTATCATAAAAGACGACGGAGATATTTTAGACTTATACGTTCTGTGACTCCGTATGTACATAGTGTGTACACATTGCTAACCTGTTGAACCGTATATGGTGGCAGAGTGCTTTTATATTCTTGGAAAACGTCATCAACAAAAGCATGCCATCTGTAGAACATTGGATCCCTCATGTCGGTAGCTTGATCAGACATAACACCAAAAGGCTCCTAAGAGTAACACAAAAAGGAATCCTTTAATTAGTCATTTATAGAATAGAAATGCAGAATATAATCAGCATAAACAATCAATTTTTCGAAATTCCTAAACCGGTCTCCCATTTTAATCATGTTTAAATCAACTCTCTTGTCATGAAAATATTGTCATGAAATTTTTTTTAGATAATAACGAATATACTGACCATTTTATTACGTAAACTAAAAAGGTAAAACAAGAAACATACTCGTAAATTTAACATGCCTTATAATAAGAATAAACTGAACATTAGTAAAAGAAAAAGTACAACGATTAAGTTAATGAAGAAAGTGCAACAATCAAGAAACAATAATATTATTCTTTTCCCTAAAATTTAGTGAGGTTATTAATAGACCGCAGATTCTTATACAAAATAAAAATTGTCTTCATTAATTTCAAGATGCATGAACTACGTAGACATTCATTTCTTTTCCTGAAAATCCTAATGATTTGGAAATAGAATAATACGATTTTCAAATTCTTTAAATGTCTCCACCGTTTAACATTCTATCTACATATTTTTGCCATAAATGCATAAAATCCGCTGTCTACTCATTGAAATAAAGTATATTTACCAAATAACGATGATCCGGGTCATGGCAATAACCGATAAGAACATGGCCCATATTATGAAGATCACCGTACAAGTTTTGATTAGGGGACAGGATGCTGGCTTCCATGATATTCCCCAATACGTCGATGCCGGTTTTTTCACTGAATGGTATTCGTTCGCCTTTTGGGCTAGTCACAGATCCCGTGTGAATGGCTTCGTATATGCGATCTCGCCATCTTTCTAGATCCTGGATATCGACGTTTAATTGATCCGCTGGTCGATTAACGTCTTTAAGAACGGCTCCACTGTGACGAGCAGGCCATGTGCGACTGGATACAATGGAGTCCAGTTTTGGGAAATAAGCTTCGGGAATCGGCTCGCGCCAATTAATAAAGCGTTTCACACGACCGAGCCGATTAGACAAACGTTCACAGTTATACCTAAAAGTGCAATAGATGAGTGGTCTTTGACATCCGATATTAAATCGATCGTTAACACTGTTAACCCTTAGCACTCGAGTAGCGACTCTGAAGCACCGCTAAAAATTGCTATATGATTATTTAAAATACTTTTACATTATTAAAAATTGTTTATACTTAATAAATTACTACTTAATTTAAGTATTCTAAGAATAAATTGCATCAGTTTTATATGAATCAAATCAAAAAGAACATACAGAATGGAAATGCTCTAGGTCGAAAGAAATGTTTAATTTTCGAGTGAAAATTGTTTCGAGTGCAAAGGATTAATACATTTGTGTAGGGGAGTTCGTGGTCAACAGTGACAGGAAGCGATAGTATATAACATTGTAAATGATTGAAAATCTATTATAAGTATTACTTATAAAACGTTACAGACGAATATCTCCAAAAATATTTATTATGATGTCTCCCTCGATACTGAACAACTTTGGTCTGAAACTTATTTGCGTATAATCGATATTTTTGGAGATATTCGTCTTTAACGATTTTTAATTTCCACCCTGTATATCATGCAAAAATTTCAATTGGATTGCGTAAATACTAGTCGTGTGCGAGACTGGGCCAGGGCGGGAACGGGAACGATTTTTGGGATCGGGACGTTATCTTCAAACTTTTGGAATTCCTGAGAAGGTCGTGATTCTCGGGAGAGTCGGGAATCTCGAAATAATTGGCATTTCTGAAAATTCTGAGAATCCACTGACTGTTTATGTATATTAGTTTTAATTAGTACATTCATAGAGATAACAGAGTTATCGAAATTTTCGGGAATTATGAGATTTTCGAGAAAAACCCGATTCTATCGGGAATTTCGAAATTTTCGGGAATCCGACCCAACCCGACTCGTCCCGACCATCGGGTTTCCGATATTTTCGGATTCTCGCACACCCCTAGTAAATACATATCTTGTATTTAACCAACTTATTTGGTCGTCTTAAGCTGTATCAAAATGTCACAATAAAAATAAGAATAACGTAGTGAACAGTAATCGTCAACAGTCTGACACAAAGTTACTGCGATAGAATGTAAGAATAGATCAGCAATATTTACAATTAATCTGTTTAGACGAGTCGTGTTTACTATGTGCGGCTGAAGGTAACCTAATACTCTTAGAACTTCTAGAAATAATTAATAATTAATAATTATGATTCCCTACGTAACTCTTATTTTAACGAAAATTTAAATAAAGCTTGAAACAACCAATGTTTATGTAACATTATTTTCTTACTTAGACCCATAGAATATACTGACAAACTTTGGTAGTTAAAACCTGGGACACCCTGCATAATATTGCAAGCAAGAAATGATAGTAATATTCGTTTTTTTTTAATTTTTCTTTTAACTATTAATATCTCCCGACTCCGAGTTGTATCTAAAATCACAAGAGCTAGGTTATCTTTGATACTTAATAATTAATTCTGAGAATTATTAATCAACACACACTTTTAAAAAATGCGAGGGTCAATCAAATATTATTCTAAAAATTTATTTCGTTTTCGATTTATGCACACATTGCCAATTTAACCTTGTATCTCAAGAAAGCAAGTTGGGTGGCTATGTAACAGGAAGCTTAGGAAGTAATAAAACGTTGACGAACAGAGTATCGCGTTTTTTGTGTATTGTGTATTGTTTACAGTATAATATAAATGTACCTTGCTTGGATTTGTTGATGCATGTAGTAGAAAAGTTCACCTCGACGATCTTTGCCTACGATCTTAATGTTCCCCTCGAATGGGTAAACCAAATGCCAATGCCAATGATGCAGATTGATGCCAATGTCCTCTCGCCAGTATGCAACACGATGCTCTTCATCAAGATCTGAGGCACTGTAATCTCGAGGAATCTCGATTGGGATCTGCATTCAGCGAAAACATTTCAACTATAATAAAACCTCTTGACTTCTAACTATAAAGAGCATCAAGATGTTTATTATTTATTTTCTCATTTATTTGTAGTATAACCCTGCAGTCTATATGCACCACGATTTCAAATCAATAATATAGTAAAATATGATAAAAATTCTAAGATGGTAACTAAAATATAGTAAAAAATTCTGAAATTATAAAATATAAACTTCAATACAATAAAACAATAAACAATTAAGTTATAAAATAGAAACTATGATATACTATACAGTCCTAAAATTATACAATAGAAACTATAAAATAGCAGAAAATTTTATTTGAAGGCTCACAAAAATGTTCATACACAAGGACGAGATTTATTTCATTTGTTTTAACATCGCATAAAAATGTTACTAAAAAATCCGGAAAAGTGAATTGAATAAATTTCACTAATGTCTAGGAACACATTTGCCAGCTACTGCAGAGTTTCGTACCCTTGATCCTGGAGGCACAAGATTAGCTTCCTCCTGGGCCCTAGTGAATATTCCACCATCGACGAATTTATTCGGAAATACTTCAGTCAATGGTGGTACTGGCAGATCCTTTGTATCAGGGCGATGTAATATTGCTACAGAAAGAGCATAAATAAACATGTACGGGTTCACACGATCGCGACAATAAACTGCTACAGATAGAAAATCATCGTATGTCCTCATGCCTGTAAAATATAACATTACAAGTGGTTAGATAGAACGGAATTGCAAAAATTTTTATAAAAACTGATTCAAAACAATTGTATACGCAAGTATAGTACATAGTAACTGTTTGTGAAAAGATTTAAAAATCAAATTACAAACATTTAAAACAGTGAGCAATAAATTAATCAGCCCTGTGTCATTCGACTCATTGTTCAAATACGAATATGTTATAGTCTAAATTTTCAACAGAAATAATTTTTATTACATACTTTTATAAGCACTCTTATAAACACATACTATAAGCACCTAAAATATTGTTTTTATTGATTTGTTAGTTCAGCTGTCATAATTTAATGAAAAAGGTTGACAATTCACGTTGCAGGTCTGTAAAATCAACAATTTTCAAGATATTGAAAAACCATTTGACATAAATTTATATATCACTAAAGATTAAAACATATACGAATTTGAACAAATACCGAAAACTACACCGAAAAGTGTCCGACTACGCGTGAAATGACCCTCCTATTACATTCATACTTCCGTGAGAATTATGACGTACATTTGTATCGCTTGTTTATTAATTCAGCCAATTTACATGCTTATGCTATGGAATAAAAATTCGTACGAAACATAGGACAGTACTAGGTAAATCTTTTGCTGCTTCTATTAAGAAAACTTTTATATTCATGTAAACATATACAATTAATGAATATACAAGTATTAACAATTTTAATCGAACATTACAGACGAAGGCTAGTGTAATGTGTAAATTGAACGTTTTATACATTTATTACAAAAATGCACAGTAGCCAACATTTCAGAAGAATTTGAATATACTCTTATGTCTCTGCCAATTTATTAAAGTTACTAGAATTAGCAAATAAATTTCTAAATATTTCCATGAAAATTACTTATTAATGTTCATACAGTGCGTAACACTGATTTCTTGCAACTGATGCAGACAATTTTTATCTTGCATACAGATTCATATTCGGGTAATGTGTACAATTAGTGTAAATTATATGAATAGAATTCTACGAACCCATGAAAATGTCAACAAGTCGACCAGCCATTTTTCGATGCGAGGGGATGAATATCGAAAATGGCTCACGCCGACCCAATTGCGTAGCAAAATTAAGATCGGGAAGTGTGATCTGTTTCACTTGAAGTCTTGATTCAGTTTCATCGGCGAAGCGGTTGAATACTTGAGTCGCTACAGGACGATACCTGTCGGGCTAAAAAAACAGATACAACAGGACATTGTTTCTCCATGAACAGGTAAATTTAATTAAAAACACAATTTTTTATATGCACAAGCATACTTGCCAACACTTGTAACGATATAACGATACAATGTGAGAACAAAATGCCATACAACCTTAATCCTAGCGCCGAGAACTAAATACAGTATTTCATCGTTAATTGTCGTGAAATTCTGAACTATAATCGTCGCAAAACAATCTCTCCTTCTGCGGAGTATACCCCTTGAGGGGCCGTGAAGCTCGAGAGGTCTCAGTCGCCGAGAAGTGTAACATAATTCCGGTCGAGTATGTCGGTGTGAAAATACACCTAACCCAGTGACAAAACTTCTTTATTTTTTATTATTTTTTTATGGAACTTTCATCAACATATTCGTGGCATTTTTCTAATGAAAATGATACCAAATGAGATATAATTCCGATGGTATTTACTTGAGTAATGGACGATGAAAGTTTCGGGCGCAAGGAAGGATAGCGTATTGGAAAGAAAGAGACGTGGAGAGTCGCGGTCGCCGGCGTAATTCAAAGGCCCGTGTGTCTTCACAGTGTAATTCCAATAAAAAAATGTTTTTATTATTACTTACTTTTTTATGAGACTTTCTCAATATATTTGTGGCATTTTTCTGATTAAAATAAAACCAAACACGATATAATTCGGATCATATTTACAATAATTTTCTGAAACTTTCATCGTCCATTCCTCAAGTAAATTCCATCGGAATGATATCTTATTTGATATCATTTGCATTAGAAAAATGCCACGAATATGTTGGTGAAAGTTCCGTAAAAAAATAATAAAAAATAAAGAAGTTTTGTAACTGGGTTAGGTGTGTTTTCACACCGACATACTCGACCAGTATTATGTTACACTTCGTGCATCGCTGTCCTTTTCTACGTTCGGCACAAGTCAAAGAATAGTATTATCTAAAAATTAATTGTCGTCGGCCGGACCTGTCGTGGCGACGATTATTGATGAACAACAGCGTTGTTCTATAATATGTTACCATCACGCTACTATGTATTATGCCATTCATATCTTAAGTGAGTGACTTAGAACACGAATTAAAGTGATTACAAAAAATATTTACTTTACGCATACAAAAAGGATTCTGTTGTTGCAATGACGACACATGATTAATTATTAATTTTATTGTATAAAATAATACAGCAACTCAAGATTGAAAGAAATATAAATAAGAAGATGCTCTATAAATCGATTGATGAATGAAAAATCTGTGGAACAACATCGAGCATGTGGTAAATTTTGCACATGATCACCACGTTTCCCAAAAATATAAAAAATTTATGCTTTTAACATACTAAAGCATTGATGTATGGTTGTCGCTGAATAATTTTCAGAATTTCGGCAAAATTAGCTTAACGCCTTCGTTTAAAAAGAATTTAGTACCATAAATATTACGTGTTATTTTATTTCTTTTGGAAAGATGATTGTGTTCGCTTTGATTACATTCTTTCTATCGTCAGTATAAAAAGATACATAATTAAAAATTACACTAAAAATATGCCATATATCATCATATGTACTTCGTTAATTTTGAGATGTGCTTTTAAATAATAATTAATCGAGTTTACAATTGATCACAAAGAAAAAATTACAATTCTCGGGTTTATGTATTTCAATTTCATAGGAAAGTGACGCAGAAAAATTAAAATATACGAGGAACACCAGGCAAATATTGTTCTTAGTTGTACAAAGAAGTATGAGGTCAAGGTATAAATAAAAAGTGAGTGTCGATTGAATATAAGAATATAGATAATAAGAAATACAAAAAGAACGCATAACAATACTTACCAAATAATCAGATGGTATGTCGAAAGCGACTTTCTTCTCACCTTTAGGTACATATACCGGTTCAGCAGGTCGATCGAACAAGTACAAAATACCCGATTTATCGTTTGCCATCGTAATGAATTATTTGTTGAAGAAACCAAGAAACGAAACTAACAAAATACGTAACAATCGCGCACAAGTAGTAAATGTTTTTGTAACTTGACTGTAATTTATTAATAAAATATAACGAAAAAAAGGATGCGTATATCTATACGATCGAAAGCTATTTGCTAGAAAAGCAGTACAGTCTGTCTTTATAGGCAAATGCTCCAGGAAACAGCGGTCTCATCGTACACCACAAAATTCGTCATCCCTGTCTAAACTAATCAAAGCTGAAGCTGATTACTGACATGGCATCCACAGTATTGCGTTATTCTTATTTCCTGTTTTCGACGGAAACGGATTATCACTAAACATGGGTAGTTATACTTGAAGAGTCTGTTAGCGTCAACGCGTTTTAAGAGATATTTATGGCAGGATCTTGGCCTGCGTGAGGTCTTAAAGAGGGATGCATGAGACTAAACAGAATCGTCGATGGGCGATGGCAGGCGACCGCGTTGGGTCTTCCGGCTATCGGCTGTCACGGGGGTGTTTATGAAAAACAGATGAATGTAAGTTTGGAATGACTTTATGAGAGGGAGAGAGAGAGAGATAGCAACGAGTGCAAGGATTGGGAGTCTGTCCTGGAGAAGCTGGCCACGAAGTGGGGATGGCAGTGGTGCCTTCTGGTATGAGGACTGTGTTAGACCGCTCAGCACTTACCCCAGAACCTTGAAGGGATAAAGTTCCATATTCGAGATTCTTTCTACAAAATTTCTAACAAGTCCATACTGTTAGAAAAATAACGAACACTAGCAAATGAGAGCGACGAGAGTTAACATCGGCAAGGACGGGCCCCGACCAGTGATGTTAGAAAAGTGCAAGATTTCTTGCACATGCGCGTCAAAACAGTAACGTACCTATGATGCGGTAGCAGAGCCCTGAGGCAGTTACATTGTGCGGGAATGTACCGGTATTATTGGCGGGACGAGAGTGACGAGAGACGCGACGCGGAACAAGACGAGTGTACTGCTAAATAGTTTCTGGTAAGTTATTGTTAATATTTTATTATACAATGGCAGCTAATAGTGAAGAAAGAGCTACAAAGAGGCGTCAAGTTCGCCAATTTCAAAATTCTTGGCTGAAGCAAGATATTTTAAAAGTATGGTTAGCTCCTACTCCACTAGAAAATAAAGCGCATTGTATTGCATGTAATACAGCTGTCACATGATGCAAAATAGCTTTAATTCATCATTCGCAAACGGTCAAACATATACGCAAAAATTTAATTTTTTTGGATCCTAAAGTAGCTTTATACGATGAAGGCAGACTCAACATTAAAGATTTATCTGATATCGCCAAACTTGTAAACCTTGCAAATGTTACACAATTAGCTTCCGAATGGCGAATTCTACCATGATGTTTTCATGAAGAATATAAAAGAGAATTGGCTTCATTAGAAATAGACGATATGTGGTGTAACATTTTAAAATTTACAAATTTCAATGGGGAAGAAATGTTTCCAAATTTAAAATTATTAATTGAAATATCTCTTCCCCACTCAAATATTGAGGCCGAACGTATTTTCTCTATTGTATCAGATGCCAAAACTAAAAAAAGAAACCTTTTAAGTACAGATACGATATCTTCTATTTGTGTAGTTCGGTCCAGTTTTCAATCTAAAGATGTCAATTGCACTAATTTTGAAGTAGATTCGCGACATCCCGAACCGCATAATACACAAATTTGTATAATAAAAGCACATGTGACAGCAACTAACCCATTGTGCAATATTTTGTTTTGTTTAATATACTTATTATTAACGTAAGTTTTGTTTTAGTTATACACTATTTTCTAATAATACAATGTAATTTTTGTTTTGAGATTACTGGTAAGGTTTTGGCAGTTCTCCTTATTCTAGTAACAAATGTTGGTATTCTTTAATTGTTTCTGCCGAATAAAATATTTTATTGTTTTATTATGTATTTTGCTTAGTTATTGTAGCACTCTTTCCATTTCCCATCCTCAAAATAAAGAATAAACGTGAATTATATTATATATTATATATATAATATATATATACATAAATGTATATTAAATTTTAATATTTCATACGAATACAAATACACTTGTTATACATTTTTTTCGCGATGCTCAAGGTACCCCATTTTATCGAGAATCTTACTGTACTGAGGCAGAATCGCCGCGCATGCGCAAGAAATCTTGTACTTCTGTAACATCACTGGCCCCAGCAGCATAGCGTCGCGTCGGTCGTAAATTGTCCCGGACCCTAAAAGACGTCATTGAGGACAGGGACTTTTCCGGACGGGACGAGGCATTCGGCTGCGTTTGTCGAAGAGTACACTCTTGTCAGCAACCTCCGAACTTTAGAATATATTTTGTTAAATCTCTCCGCTCTTCTCTTTTATTATTCATTTTACAATACTTCTAATATATGGTTCATGATATTATTTTCCGACTTACTTAAAATTAAATACACCGCAAGTCTGATAAAATCATGTGTAATCACATGTCTGAGTCGACAGCTTTCTTGGAAGCACCTTTGTTAGTCTTAAATATAAACCTAGCTATAACTATAACTCCACGTTATCATTATATTCCTTATTGTTACTATTGCAAAATGGAGGTAGATTGAATCCAATGTGATAGAATATTAATTTGTTGTTGGACTTCTCTATCAATTCTTTGAACCTTTGTATTACATTCTTAACCCTGGGACAGCGGACCATTCTAGTAACTATACCTAGTATAATTAATGATGTTTAGGACCATTCACTGCTTCATTTACCAATTGTTGAAAACATATTTTGAGGGTGCTTCTAGTAGACACGTTAAACTATCTAGTTTAATATATCGGCATAATCTGAATAATTACATAACAATTTTCATACGTCAGATGAAAGTAGACCAGGACTCCGTCGTCGGAGAACTAATCCACACAGTGTTACAGTCTCCAACACCTCAATTTTTTATTAAAATGTACAGTAAGTAGCATAAGAAACATTGTGTAAAAAGAACATAGTGCGATATGTAGATTGTTGATAATTATGGACTAATGTTATGAAATACAGTCATTCAGAGAAAATTTGAAGCCAGAAGACATTTGAATGTACAGTAATTCCTCGATCTAAGTCCTTTTTCGGTTCCCTGCCGGGACATAGATCGCTAAGGGACACTATTCTTTTGTGACCGCGTCGACCGTGCCGAACGTAGAAAAGGACAGCATGCAAACACGGACCGCTCGGCCGAAACGGCTCGGCACAACAAAAAATAGCGTATCGGTGAGACAATATTAATGCAATACTAAAACTTCTTTATTTTTTATTATTTTTTTATGGAACTTACATGAACATATTCTTGGCATTTTTCTAATGAAAATGATACCAAATATGATACAATTCCGAGGATATTTGCTTGTGTAATAAACGATGAAAGCTTTAGACGTAAAGCGTTTTGTACGCGTGTCCGTACAATGCAATGCCAATAAAAAACTTCCATCGTTCATTACACAAGCAAATATCATCGGAATTATATCATATTTGGTATCATTTTCATTAGAAAAATGCCACGAATATGTTGTTGAAAGTTCCATGAAAAAATAATAAAAAATAAAGAAGTTTTGTAATTGGATTAGTGTGATTCACACCGATATACCCGACCCAGGATCAGATTACGCGGCATGTTTACACTGCTCGGCGACCGAGGCAGCTCGAGCGCCGCAGTGGAAGGTGTTGACCAAGGGACATAGATCGCAACGTTCCGTTGGACTTAGATCGCGGAATTACTGTACATGCCATGGCTAGCAATGGTTCTACAAAATTTATTACTAATATTCGTACATTAGAAAAACATTTGACAAATGTATGTATAATAAAATAAAGGCAAAATATATAATATTGGTTACAGCTTTTGTTACATACTTTATTGTTTACAATTTTATATACGTAATACATGTAATATTTATGTACCTGTTCTGACATATGTATCTGTAAAATACAATTTTCCAGATATTTTCTAACCGATTAAACAGCCAGTAATAGAAGAAGGTTATAACGGTTTTGTACACTTATACCATAAGTTCATAAAAACCATGTTTTTTTTTACTTTTTTATGACTTGCATTTAGTTGTAGATTAATCTTCAAGATTAATAATGCCTTCACCTCTCTAACGGTTCTAATATTTTTTGCAGCATGTTTAGCAATGATCACGTTTGCACTGATCACGATGGCAATGATCACGATTGTAATGATGACGATTGCAATGATTAGGATTGCAATTATCAGAATTGCAACGATCGGGATTGCAATGAACAGGATTGCGACGATCACGCTTGCAATTCGAATCAGGAACATCGTTGTTGTTAGAGAGAGGCTTAATTTCATTCGTCTATTTAATGACAACTTTCTCGGTTTGCATATTATGAGTTAGAAACTCGGACAATTGTTTCACCCCTTTGCGAGGTAGACGATCGAACGGATAGCCCATAGGGCGTGCATCGGGATACTTTTTCTTTTTCAAGCCACAGTAACTGACGCCATCCTTCCAAGAAGTCGATTCATCCTGTTCGACCTAAACATTGAAAAACAAACCTTGTTATTCGTTTCTCTTTCCCTTCGTTTCCTAAATAATAATCATATTTCACTGAACTAGATGACACTTTTCAAATGTGTCAATACGCGGTGTGTGTAGCATTAGACTCTAAAATGTGTACAGTGGGTGTAGAACGTATTCTTACAACTTTTACAAACGAATAACATTTTTAAAATTGGAGCTACAGCTCGAGCTTTTTGAGATGTTAAAAGGATTAATTTACTAGGTAATGTGTCAGTAATTTTTTAAACAACTTTCTATTGATCGTAATTGCGATGGTAAATGTATAGGCATGTAATGAAAAATTAGAAGGTGTCTTTTGTAGATCTAACAAAGTACATACATGCAAAAAGTTTCTTAGAATGCATATAGCTTTTCTAATGCGTCACCAGATTTCGATAAAACTTTGCAAATCTACAGTGGTGTGCAAAAGTATTCGCACCATTTAAAAACGAATAACTTTTTCAAAATTACTTCAAACAGTCGTGTTTTTGAGTTATTAGAGATATTACTTTTCTAGGTAATTTATACAAAAAATTAACAAAAAACTACCATTGCAAAGAAAAAGTAATGATCCTGATGTTTAACTTTTTTGTTTGCGCCTATAATGAAAATTTGTATAGGTAAGCTATCTCCATGAATCTTTGAATTTTGGGCTTGCGATTGATCTAACACGCAGTTTCTCACAATTTTTGGCATCTTTCATGATTTATGGCTCGTAACAAGCTTAATCGATTTTGATGAAACTTTGTGCATTTATATAACATACATAGATCTACAAAAGACATAAAGTTAAAAATCATAACCATTCCTCTTTTCTTTGCAATTTCGACCAATAGCAATTTTTTAAAAAAATTTATACACATTAGCTAGTAATCTAATCCTTCCAACATCTCAAAAACACTCAAACCGATTGGTCCAATTTTGTAAAATTTAGTCGTTTTGAAAGAGAGTACGAATACTTTATACACTGACTTCGTGTAATTACTTACCACGTCCTTAGTATAATCTGATACCATAGCAAACAGGACCATAGGGTAGCCTCCTTTGGCACCTTTAGGTACTAGCAGATGTTGCGGCCACCCACATCTACAGTAACGATCAGGATTAAGGCATTTCGTAGTATCTTTACTTTGCGGCGGGAATGTTTGTTCGAAAGGTATAGTTACAGAAGAGTCTGTTGACTTCTGTTGAATTATGTTCTGTCCTGGTTCGACTATAATGTAACAGATAATAGCGTTAAAAGTACGTTCTACATTTTAGCCAAGTTTAATATTTTCGCTAACGAAAACTTATTGTTAGATTGGCACAAAAGTAATGGCCGATTTCCCGTGCTTCATGTTTTGCAAACAATTTTTCTGATTCATTTTATTATTCATATTACTTATTAGATATTAATTAAAAATGTATTAGGTTGTAACATAAATTTGTTAGGTTGCAAATGTAACTATGTTTTATTGCAACGGTTTAGTTTTGATTCATTGCAAATGCAGATAGCCGTGATTACATAAAAGCCACTGATAATCGACAATTCATATAATTTAGTGATTAAATCGCCATTTTATTAATTACATAGAAAGAAGATATCGAAGATGACCGAACGAATTTATGTAACGATCGAATGTTTATTGTTTAATCTATCAGATAATGATTTTTATTTCGACGAATGAAGTTTATAAAGATATTGAACCGAGTTATAACATCTCAAACCAGCTGTTCGAAACTGGTCAATATTTTTTTATAACTGTGCTTTATCTAAAGTGAGTTTAATAATTCCTTCAAAATAAAAATCTGTACAGAAATTGTTATATTATGTCACTTAAGCTAATTTGAATTGCTTGCGCTATTGAACAATTTCTTAAGAGAATCTCAATTTCTTTCTTGTATTTTCATGAAGTATATTACTCCAAAAAGATTCATTTTAATTTGTAAAAACGACGAAGTTACAATAAATGATTGAAGCAAGCATTTACAGATTTCTGTATGAGATCATATTCTGATATGGGAAACACGATATCTCAACATCCAGTTGTCTGAAAAACTTCGAGGAATCTTTAGCTAACTTGTGGCTATCACATCAATCAAAATTTTCAATAGACCTCGATTTTTTTAATATTTTTACTATACCAAAAGCGTGAAAGCCTAGAAATTCTTCATTTCGATTTACATGATAATCACCTTTGTATTCATTGAAAAGCTCTTTTATCTTTTTGTTTTAAATTATCAGAACGGCTGGAATCGTGTCAGTAAGAAGCATTTTTTGAAAAAAGAGCTTGTTCAAGGCAGCACAGCTCAAACAATTTTAAGTATGTTAACTTGAGGAAAATAGGTTGTACAATCTAAGTAATAGTAAGCAACTGTACAAAAAGATGAATAGAAAACAGAATCCTGAGTTCTTTAAAAAAATTCTTAAAGTATCTGTTGGCAGATATACTGTTAATGTGTAGAAAGCTGTAAAAGCTACTATACTCGCAAGGTGAACTGGTAAACTAATGTAGTACAAAATAGTAGTGTATTAAAATATTGTAGGTTAGCTATACACATGTTATCGTTTCCTCGGAAATGAAGGAAGGTGTTTTGCAAATCACTGTTTGAGTATTCATAATTCACGCATGTGCGAAAGCATTTAAAGTTTGATTATGAAATGCAGCGGAAAACCATACATGACTTTATAGTAGCAACATTGCTGACCTTAAAAAAATTTAAAGGTTAATGCGTTCTTATTAGATATTGTTCAATTTTGCATATTACGTATTAAATACATGTATATTAATTATATAGGGCGATCGGTAACTGGTGGTACAACTGAAAAAGGTGATTTTACATAATAAAATGAGTCGAAAATATAGGATAAAATTTGTTCTGATGCCTTGTTATTGGGAAAATCCAGTTTACAAAGTCAAGTTTGCGGGCTTAGCATTTGTAGGAAGTAGAACCGCTAGGCCATGAACAGACGCGTCGGACGGTTTCTATCTTCTATAAATTTTCAAACTCGATTTTCTCGAAAACGAAGCCTCATATAAACAAATTTTATTCTACACTTTCGACCTTTTTTTAATATAGAATCGTCCCCTTTTCGGTTGTACCACCAATTGCCGATCACGTTGTATTTTACTGCACTAGTAGCCTACTACACTTGTATAAAGTAACTAAAAAAGCAAATGTATAATAAAAGTAACATACGTTTCACAAAAAATTTATCCACTTCGATCATCAAATTCTTGTGTTTAACAAAAGTAAACGGTAGGCCACGTTCGTCTTCCGCCGGAGCGATGAAAATGCGAATTATTCCCAGTTTTGTTTCGTTAGTGTTGTTGTTAACAGCGATTTTGTATATAAACTCAGTATGATTCAAGTGCGTAAACCTAACGCGTACGGTTTTATCATGAGGTGTCCAGTTAAGTGCAGGTGCCAAATCTACTTCGCTCTTAGTCCAGAATGTATTTAAAACGTTCTCCTCCTGATTAGTTTCCAATTTAACATACTCCACTTCGATACCTGGATAATCCAACTACAAATGCCATCGGAAAGTGTATTAGTTAATACTTTTTATCACATACGTGACCTGCTTATAAAAGACTGGGATTTATGTATCTTTTAATTAGTTTCCTTGCGGTTAATTACAATTGTATCTCATTCGCTATTAGTTGAGAGACTTATTATAAATCATTTAATTTACTTGATGTTTTGCGTTTGTTGTTATAAAAAAAGTCTATATACGCATTGCGATTTGGATAACGCATTTGTAGGTTCAAAAAACTATAAAAAATGTCTGTATGCGAAAATTAAAGCACGAAACAGAATTTTATACAATTTATAAGCAAATTATCTAATTAAGATTGACTTATACAGATATACAGTGTCTTCCATAAATATTCGGACACTCTTAAGAACATGATGATTTTATTAATACTGAATTTTACTACTTGGATCTTTTTATAAGTTTTCACTACATGACGTGATCAAATATTTCTACAAAAATTGCAATTGGCCGAAATTGTACAGAACATACTTAAGTTATATTTTGCAACTTCTTTATGTGGGCATATATTGAACATTTAAAAAATACATTTTGTAGATCTGTGTTGTAAATCAGTAGTTGAAAACAAAAGAGCGTAAGGTGGGCTTACACCACTATGATCCCAAATTATCCGTTCTATTCGTTTAATGACAAAAGAATAAGTTGCCATTTTTTCGCAAATAATTAAGTTCTACATCAATTAACGTTGCCGCTAAATAATAAATGTTGCCTTTATGATTCGAAAAACAATATTAACTCAAATATTTAGAATTTGGACTTATACCACTATGGTTCTCAGCCCGCTATTTGTACCGCTGTCTATCTTCACTGTTTAAATGTTATATTAAATGCAACACTCGTCTTCTGAGAAATATTAACACTTTACTTACCGGAAATCTATTGCTATGCTTTTAATGACTCAGCTGTTTGTAAAAACAGCACAACAATCTTCTTTTAAATAATAACTTTAGAACATTCATTCATTCTAAAAATGTGTTGAATGCTGAATGAAATTACTGTCGCTTTTAAACAACTTATAAAGTGTTAAAACAGTTTAACAGAAGAAGGTCATGGAATATTCGAATATTATGCTGTGTAACTACAACTTTAAATAGCAAGGAACATCAAATTAATTTGAATACACTCGAGTAAATTGCCTAGACTTAAATTGTGATAATTTTGTAATAAATGATCGTACGACAATATATTTGGACACACATTGAAGCTAATAGCCCCTAGTTTCGTAATTCTTCGTTGATTTGATTCCAAGATTTTCTTTCATGATATTGAGAAATGGAAGATGCGTTTGATCGTGAAAATGCTATACGTTCAAACGTCAGTGAAAACTTTTTTTTTCGTGACTGAAATCACTATAGATTTAACAACAACACCAAAAATCGTTTCTTCTAATCGTTTTTTTTTAGCTTTGAATGATAGGTGTGGTATTAACTTTGCAGTAATATGTTAAATATGTATCAGTCATACTATGAAGGCTTTACCGAACTCGTTCCACATTCTTGTTCCATGAAACAATGAAACAACGTCGTATATCAATTTTTCAGTAGTCTTCAATTCTCTGGCAATCTCATTTACGCGAAAAACTTTTAAACGTTTTAAACTTTTTAGGGGAAAATGGATTTTCAGTTCACCACCTGTTACATCATGTAAAAATATCTTAGAATGAAAATGAGCACTGCTTTACGGAAGTAAAGGTTTCAAGCTTTAAAATGTATCTAGGCTTACGGGTGTACTATTTGGTTCCACGAAATTATCACAATTCAAATAAATTTCTTGAGAATTGGAAATATAGTATTTATGTAAATTTTGTTTTGGAAATCAAAATTAAAATCATGTAACAATCAAAATATATGTAGGACACATATTTCTACATGAAGGGCTCAGAAGGCATTCAGTGTATGTATGTATGTATGTTTTCATTCCCTGAGCATGAAAACTAAGACAATTAATTTAATTGCGTCCTTTAATATATTCATTACACAATAACATACAAATAAACTAAAGCAATGACAAAATTGAATTTACTAATTGACTTCTGAGCTTTTCGTATGTACACGTACTAACCTCTGCAACATCATACGCCGGCAGACTGTTTTTATGTTCTAAGAACAAATCATTAATAAAACCATGCCATCTAAAGAATATGGGATCTCTCGAGGCAGTAGAATTATCACCCATAACGCTCATATATTCCTGAAAATAACAGACGTACCATAACAAAATATTATTTCTACTATTGTAAACTTTGTGCTGCTCATACAAAATATCCATTAATATGCTTTTTGAAATTCCCGTGAAATCCCTTACAATCTCGTGAAAAAAATCATACGGTCCTATTTATAATAACCACGGTGACCTTAATTTCGCTATATAAACACAGGATTTTTGGAATTTTTTATCACTATTTGTAGAGCGTTCGATACCATTAAAGTACAGTTCAAAACATTTTCCATTACATGGACGCAAATGGTTAAAAAATAGTGAGTCGCGTTACGTGGGAGTCTTTGTATAGTCAATGGAGAACGTATAGCCATACAATAGATATAAATCTTCGGCTTCTAGAAAATTACGAACGACAAGGAAACTCTAACCACTGTGACCGTAAAATAAATCATAGTGCAAGGAAATAATTTAACCCTTAAGTGGATCATCAAAATTTACTCTAAAAATGCAATGTTTCAGATATGTTATATTTATTATACGTAATTGTATTTAATATTTATCGGTATCAAAATGTTGACCAGAAACGTAATGAAATAGTAAAATTGCATCTAAATCCACAAGTAGCTATATTATTAATAATTGCACATTAAATAATTATTCGCTTAAGTTCACTTAAGGGTTAAGTATGCAGTGTGAGTCTCGTGAAATGGCGACTTCAAATAACTGGTAAGTTAATTGTTCGATCTAGAACATTTTTCAAACAAATACTGCACGATTTTTAGGGGACATACTATGGTCTCATTAATTTTTTTGTTACTTCGCATTTCTCGAATTCAACGTAAAAAAGTATTATACCAAAGCTTAAAATGCTGCTTAAAATGAAGAATTGGTGAAATTTTTGTAAAACAAATTTTATTTCATACGGTGGTCGAAATGTTGTACTCTAGAATCATTACACTAGCGTAATCGGATTCTGAGTGAACGAAACACTATTTACAGTGTCTTTGCAATTCTTGCGGTACAAGCACTAATAATGTTCTTGCCTATCTGCAGCTGTCATTTTAAACATTTTTAATGTTTAAAAAATGCAATAAGTTTGAGAATATCTCAGTAATTATTAATTTGAAGCCTTACTTGGCATAACAGACTTTTACGCAGAATTTGATGCTTCATCCGAATTCGAGAAAAAATATTGGACATTCTATTGAAAAAACTGAAAGTGACCCTCATATCTCGATAAAAAATCAAAGTAAGAAAAAAAAGATTACAGAACTGTATGTCTCCCTGGAAACCATTCAACATTTGTTTGAAAAATTGTATCGTACAACAAATAACTTACGAGTTATTCGAAGTCGTCATGGTACGATGCTCACTCTATGTATACTTCAATATAATTGTGTATTTACCACGTGACGATTGTCTGGATCATGGCAAAAAGAAATTGCTACATGGCCCATGTTATGAAGACTGCCGTAAAAGTCTGGGTTGGGGGACAAGATACTAGCTTCCACAACATTCCCTAATATATCGATGCCGTCTTTTTCGGTCAAAGGTATTTCTACGCCATCTGTATTGATTACTGATCCGGTATGGATCGCGTATAATATGCGATTATACCATCTTTCTAGATCCAGGATGGTAAACTCTGCACCATCGTCCGGTCGTTCTACGTCGCGAAGAACAGAATTCGTAGGCCGAGATGGCCACGTTCGACCTGTAGTACCTTCTAGCAGTTTTGGAAAGTAACCTTCAATAATTGGATCGTGCCAATTAATAAAGTTCTTCACACGTCTAAGCTGGTTGCACAAACGTTCACAGTTGTACCTAAATACGCAACAGACAACTTGTATTTGATATCCAATATAAGGAGATATACAGTGATGTACCAAAGTATTTGCACACCATTTAAAACGGAATAACTTATATAAAGTTGGACCACAAGATTCGAAATTTTTTGAGATGTCGGAAGAATGAATTTACTAGATAATGCATCAAGAAAATTTGTTAAATTGATATTTGTCGCAGTCACGAATAGAAAAGAGGAAGTCATGACTTTTAGCTTTTTTATCAGAGCCTACAATGGAAATTTAAAGCACACCTTTTATAAATGTAACAATAAGTAAGTTAATCTACATGTACGAAGTTTCTACAAAATCGGTTGACGCATAAAAAACTCCAGGTATTGAACAATGTAAATATCTTTACATTTAGGTTTTGCAATATACTTACATTGCAGTGCTTCACAATTTTTACCATTTGTAATCATTTATAGCTCATAGCAACATAGGATGGATAAAAGTCAAATTACCTCACAAACTTTAATAGTTTTTTATATCGTATCGAGCATAAAAAATTAGCAGTTCTATTTAAAAAAAAGATGAAAGTGAACTTCAAACCTCTTTACCCGACCACTTGTTAAAACATTGCTATTGCTATATTATGAATTGCTTTAAATCCTATTATTTTTATGTGAAACAATTTCGCCTACTCTTTAATATAACGGAGGTAATTCAGGCATACGTAACACCTACCGGGCCATAATCTGTTGATGCATGTAGTAAAAGAGTTCGCCCCGACGATCTTTTTTGACACATGTGTTGCTCAGACTATGCGGGTAAACCAAATGCCAATGCCAATGGTGCATATTAAAGCCAAGATCTTCTCTCCAGTATGCAAGACGATGTTCAATTTCAAGATCCGAAGCAGTGTAATCTTGAGTAATTTCAAATGCAGTCTATATTCAATAAAAACATTTAGGCTTTAAAGACATTCTCCGAACTGTAAGTACCACGAAGTTATTAAATGCAGAGTGTTTGGCGGCTGTAATGTATGTGAGAGAGAGGAAAAGGATAGAAAGCGTTTCGTCCTGGGCCCGCTAGAGGATTCGTCAGTAAGGCTATTAGGACGGTATACATACATATACAGGGTGTTCGCGCTATCACTAGGCAACGTTTTTCTTGTAAATAGTAAATATTACAAGAAAATGAAAGAGGAAAACGTAATACTGTTTTTTATGCGCAACACAATGGCGTATGTAATTTTTTTGTGTTTTTACTATATTGTTAGATATGAAGGCGACCTTCAATTTTTTAAATGGAATGCTGTATATTTTTTTATATCACATGAAAGCGTGTGTCTAGGCGAATTCATTCGTATACTGCACACTGACCTTGAAGGTCATGTAAGGTCAGAAATGGGAGAAAGATTTTGAATATTTCATATCAGTGTGTTTACAAGTATTCCTTATTCATACGAGTCAGATGATGTTGTCATTCACTATCAGAGTGTTTACTTCTAGTTTCTTCTATGATGAGACAATTTCAGTATTACTTTCGACACCGATTAGTAATATCGCATAGTAATGTATTATTATTCGATGGATGAGAAAGCGGATATGGTACGCATTTATCACCAGTGAAATGGAAATAGAAGACAAAGTAAATTGAGAGAGAGAGATGCAAACGAATTGAAAAGCAAAATAACACAAGCATTTGCATTATTAACTTGAACTACATTAGAGGCAGCCACCAAAAATGTAATTAATAGAGCTGAGGTGTGCATTCATGCACAGGGAAGTCATATTGAACTGTAGCCTTACTGTAGTCTCACCAATAAAGAATACTTGAAAACACATTGGTGTGAAATATTCAAAATGTTTCTTCCATTTCTGACCTTGCATGACACTAGCTTTCATGTGATATAAGAAAATATACAGCATTCCATTTAAAAAATTGAAGGTCACCTTCATATCTATCAAAATAGTATAAACACAAAAAATTACATATGGCATTGTGTTGCTCATAATAGGCAATACTACGTTTTCCTCTTTCATTTTTTTGTAATATTTACTATTTACGAGAAAAACTGTCTGGTGACGAGCGTAGGAGGTAGCCGCCACAAGTGTTTATGAATTGGTGATGCAAGGGGAAAGAGCATGAGAATGCATTAAAAAATAAGTTGATAATTATACTTAAAATCTGATTCAAAAGTTCGTTTTTAAAAGGGCAAATGTTGTAAAATTCTTAATTACTTTTTATTTTATCTTCCACTTATTCTTTCATGCAGTATCACCACTTCAAAAACTATCTCTTTAGGGTAAGATCAACCTGTCTAATGCCAATAACCATGAAACAACAAATCTCTCTTCTTCGGCACGTTTTTAATAATACTACTACTCTGAATTGAGTGCATATTCTTATAGTTGCAAATATTGCATGTGCTATAGGAATAGTAAGTAGTTTGCGGATTTTATGAAAAACAAAAGTTGCCAACATGTATTGCAAAAATCAGGAACCATTTACAATTGACATTCGTTCTTTAAACATTTTAGTACGTCGAAAGTAGTATCTTGATACTCTTCAAAACATTTAATCTTTCTCCTGTTTCAAATTTCATCTACTGATTTTTATGCAATTATGAGAGACCTAATTGGGTAAAATTTAAAACAGTAGAGAGAGTAAAATATATTGGCATCAATATATTATCTTTGAATCCCTAAAGTGATTAGAAAGAGAAATCTCTACTTGGTTCCTGTTTTCTGCAATCGATGCGATCAATTTTTATTGTATGTAGAGTGCTAGAATCAACCCAACTGGTGGTACTACCGAAAAGAGGGACGATTTGAGATAGAAAAATTAGTCGAAAATATACAATTGAATTTGTTCATATAAAGCTTTGTTTTCGAGAAGATCCAGTTTGAAAATTCGGTGAACTCGCGTGCTATTGAATAGGAATCGCCTAACGCGACTGTTCATGACCTATCGATTCTACTTACAAATACAGTGAAAATTCAATCTACGCAAAACACTGGGGACCGTGCCATTACATGGATCGTACAGTTCCACTATATTTTGTGAGCTCGCCCCGAGCGCGTCGAACGTAGAAAAAGACAGCGCGTGTAAAGATGGACCGCGTAACCGAAGGCGCAACTAAACTTAAAATTCAAACACTAAATACAGTTTAAATTACATCGTGTTTAGTCTCATTTTAATTAGAAAAATGCCACAAATAAGTTGGTGAAGGTCCCATAAAAAATAAGGAAAAATGAAGATGTTTTGTAATTGGACTAGTAGTAGTTTCACACCGATATACATGATCCCGTATCGTGTTACCCCCATCGCGTGGTATAACCCGCAGTGGTGGGAATAGAAGCTCTGCATAGAACGTACACTTCTCGTTTGCTTAGACCGAATGTTTACTGTACTAAATTCGCAAACTTGGTGGATTTTCGGGAAAATAAAGCATCGTGTGAGAAAATTTCATTCTATATTCTCGACTTATGTTTTTACGTACAATCATCCCCTTTTCCGCTGTACTACCAGTTGTTGACCTGCTTGTATAAGTTACAACTACCCAATTTTCTGACTCCTTGTGCCAATTAGGTATGAAAAAATTTTACTTACACCTTCATATACAACGGATTCAGCAGGAAGAAGGTTTACGCTCTGCGTGATTTCAGTTAAAAGTTGATCATTAATAAATTTGCCCGGGAATATTTTATATAGTGGTGGTACGGACAGAGTCTTCGTCGCAGGATGATGTAAAATAGCTACTGAGAAAGCATATATAAACAATTCGATGTTCACATGACCATGACAGTACGCAGCTGTCGATAAGAAGTCATCGTACGTCTCCGTGCCTATAAAATAAAATATTACAGTCTGTGTGCAGGCATATTGTAATGTGTAGACTGCGAACCTTTTTGCAAAATAAAAATTTTCTAAATCAATTGTAAGAAACAGAAGTGATGTAAAAATATATTTCTTCATTTAATAACTGTCACAGATTGAAACGAATGTAACACTATTCTTAAATTTCTCCAATATCTTTACAGTTTAATATTTTTTCCAACCATATTCATCAGATATGCATAAAGTCCACAGTCAAGTAACGTGTAAAAATACGGAACGTGAATTGCTACAAACCCATGAAAATATCTACAAGTTGGTCTGCTATTTTTAGATGTTTGGGATTGAACACTGAGAAAGGCTGACGCGGACCCAATCGCTTACAATATTCAAGATCAGGAAGAATAATCTTTTTCAAAGGAATTTTACGCACTGTTTCATCGTCAATTTTCTGATAGATTGTCGCCCATTGGGGACGCAGCCGTTCAGGCTAAAAAAATAAAAATAATCTACATTACATTTCGTATTACATTACGGCTCGTATTTCGGTTTGGGTCTACGCTACGGTCGATTTTGGAGAGTGCCACTGTCGAAGCGGTCTTCTAACGTCTTGGAAGAATTTATTGTTTTATGACTCGGGTACGGCTGGAAAATATCAGCTGACCATGGGAAAGTCAGCCTAGCCGTACCGCTCTCAATGGCACTTGGCGTAGCGGAGGCCTACACTTAAAGCCAGGGGGTGGGCCAGGTGGGTGGGGCCTGCGGCCCTAAGCCTGAGTTATAATTTCTGGGAAACCGAAAGTCGTCTATAGGTGGGTCCTCCGCTATGTTGCATTTTGTGGAGGGAGTTTTCTCCCCCACGAGCCTTCTTCGCTTCTCGTGCGTTAGTTGTAAGTTAGTTGCAAACTACAGACTTAAGACACAACGTCTCTACTTTATACTGTTACGAGCCGAGGGCTAAGCGGGTGATGCGTAACCGAGGTTTTATATTTGTGAGACTTGGTTTTGTGGACTGGCCGACGTGTATTTCACCGTCGGGTCGCCATATAAGGAAGGAACCCCTGGACTGGCCGCCGTGTATTTTACCGACGGGTCGCCACGTGGATCGGGAAGTGGATAATTGGTATCGGCCCTCGTAACGTTAAATAGAAATTGATACACCGTGAGCGGCTAAAGTGTATCGTTTTGGGAGTACTAGTTCTGGGGTAGAAATGTGATGTGAGTATGGAATTAATAGAATTGAATTCCTCAAAAATGAAGTACAATATATTCAATAATTAAATAAGGGTTACAATTGTATATATGTGACGTGTAGTCGCGGATACTAAATCCCTTATTCTCGGTTTTGACGCACTGTGAAATGCGGGGGTAATCGTGATTAAACTGACTGCGCGATAGAATACGTACTAGTTAATTTATGCTCGAAGAGGACTTTAATACCCGATCTTGCTGTACGTAATGTAACGCGACGTGATTTAATTTCAACTGAGCCCGTTTGTGGGTGGAATCGTGGCCTTTATATACCCCGAAATTGCTAGAAATTTTGGTGGGGTTAGGGATGCATCTGAGTAGAAATTCCTGAAAATTTCCAAGATGTAGCACCCCGTGGGAGAGTTGGTTTTTTAGATAAACCAGCGGACCTCTGCAGAGCAGCATGTGGTTTCAAGAAGGTTCAAAAAGTCACATAGGTAAATTCTCCGTACGTAACAATACCGTCTTTCACACTCGTTGTTTTATTAAAGGTACAAGTTATCCGAACCATATTATTTCCTCATTTATATTACCTCTCTTTGAGGCGTGTATCTCAGCGGTTCACTAATCGCAGTTTGAGCACTGACACGACACAACATTACATTTTTCAGTTGCTGGCGATTGAGTTAAATGAATAGCTGTTACAGTAGGAACAACAGAAAGATTGACATGTTTACAAGCAATACCACTAAAAATATGTTTCAAAAACTTGATGAATGAAGTAGTGAATAGTCTTGATCATCATAAATTACACAGTATGGTGTTATATGTATAGTGTACACTTAAAGTTGTGAGTTGTAATTTATAAAAAAATGGAACCATTAATGTTTCAAAAAAGTTATATTGTCAGATGGATGAGCACTATCGAGTAGCTTAGCAATAATTCTCATCAAATTAATGCCACTAAATTTATCAATACTGAAATCAACTAGATCATAGTGTAAGGTGAAAACGTCCTTGTCAAGTAACTAACAATTATTATCATTCTATAGCAGTGGAAAAGGAAAAGAAACCTCAGCTATCAAAGCATAATATGAAAGCTCGTTTAGCATTTCCTAATAAACAAAGAAATTGAAGTGTTAACGTTTCCAAAAAAGTTATATTGTCAGATGGATGACTATTATCGAATCGGTTAAGATTTACTCTCATCGAATTAATGCCACTGAAAATGAACTTATTAATACTGGAGTTATCTAGATCATAATGTAAGGTAAAAACCTTCTCAAGTAACTAACAATTCTTATTAATCGCTATTATGAATGACACCATTAATATAATCTGTAAATAAATAATAATAATACAACAACACAAGATTGAAAGAAATTTAAATAAGGATATGCTCTATAATATATTGGTGCATTAAATATCTGTGGAACAAACATCAAGTTAATCACTGAATTGATGTGTTGATATCGCTGAATAATTTTCAGAATTTCGACAAAATTAGTTTAACCGGCTCCGTTAAAACAGAATTTAATAGAATAAATATTACGTGTTACTTTATCTCTTTTGCAAAGATGATTATGATCGCTTTAACTGCACTCTTACTATCATCACTATAAAAAATCTACGATTGAAAGTGACACCAAAAATGTGACATATATCAATATACTTTTCTTTACTTCGTTAACTGCAAGATGTGTTTTCATTTCAAAATTGATTGAGTTTACAATTGATCACAAAGGAAAAATTACAATTCTCGGGTTTATGTATTTCAATTTGACAGTAAAGTGACACAGACAAATTAAAATATACGAGGAACACCAGGAAATATTGATATATAAATAAAAAGTGAGTATCGACTGAATATAATGAACGCATAACAATACTTACCAAATAATCAGGTGGTATGTCGAAAGCGACTTTCTCCTCCCCCTTAGGTATAAAGACCGGTTCAGCAGGTCGATGGAATAAGTACAAAATATCCGATATATCGCTTGCCATCGTAATGAATTATTTGTTGAAGAAACCAAGAAGCGAAGCTAACGAAATACGTAACAATCGTGCACAAGTAATAACTGTGTTTTCGTGATTGTACGTTTTTATTACTTAACTGTGATTTGTTAATAATATATAACGACAGAAAAGGGATGCGTATACCGATACGGTCGAAAGCAATTTACTAAAAAGTCGATACAGTTTTGCTTTTATAGGAGAATGCTCCAGGAAAAAGCGGTCTCGTCGTACACCACAAAATTCATCACCTCTGCCTAAACTAACCAAAGTTAAAGCTGATTACTGACATGGCATACACTGTATTCCCTTTTTCATATTTTCTGTTTCCGGAGGAAATAATATATAAAACTTTTTAATATACGTCGTCTGAAAAGCTAGATTTATTTGTATCCGGATACTGTTGTCGGTACTCCTGTAAAATTTGTTTTTATATTCCGATATCAACTTTACACCTCGCTCTGCAGTATCGTTAACTACTCTCAACATTTTTACTATTTTTAGACCTGTCTTATAAGTTTCCTCGTTTTCCCAGACTGACGGGTATTTCTGCAAAAAATCTCTAGAATTAAATTTAGTAAAAAATTTTCGGCTTCCTAGAGTAATGAAATTTTCTATGCCGATATTGGCAAGATTATGTATATCTTTTAGAAAATATTTTTTCGAAGAAATTGTGACTTTATCTCGTTCCCTAAACTTTCTACCATAAGCTTTCTTTTGTCAAATGGCGAACCTGTGTCAAAGAGAGATAATGTTGCACATTCTGGTGTTAAGTACCACAAATGCAACCTTTATGTAATCCTATTCGGCTTACGTTTACATCAATTCTTTTATCGGAGCATTAAACCATGCTTCTATGTATAAATTTGCAATTGCAATTCCTGCAATTTCTTCGCTGCTTATCGAAACTTGGTCGCGGAATAAATATATTTTTGGTACATATGTGGCTTTAGCCATCCATCTAGCACGGTATACAGCTTCAGGAATATGAAAACGGTTTCCTTTTGGACAAGTTCCACCAAGGAAAATAATCATCAATTCAAAGAATTCTACATGATCACCTCTTGGCTGCTGCTGTTTTATGGTATTTAACACTAAACCTACCAAGCATTAAAAGTATCGGTAAATGGTACCATTTTAAAATAGGAACACTAAATTTATTGAGATTGTCCGTAATTTTCAATATGACATATGCTTAGATCAAAAAATTTATACCAGTATTTTTCATAAATGAATTTTTATAATTTCAATAATTGCAAAATATATTACCGGTCATTTGACCGTGGTAGGTTTAGTGTTAAGCAAAAGTCCAATTTTGATTCTATCTCCTGGAGGTTACCACGAACATAATTATCCTCTAAACTTTGTGCGTTTAACCGAAAAGTTGTGTGGTTAATTTTCAATTTCAGGAGCTGAAGATTTCGATATTTTTCCGGCGAATACACTTTTTAAAACTTACTCATACGTATGGTTACGACACGGAAAATACAATAAATCTTTGCTCTAAAATAACGCAAACACCTTGAAATCGCCCATGTTTGTCGATGTTGTGTCACAGCAAATCGTTTGCACTGTATTCGTTAGTTTCCATTCTTCTAATAACACTGTCCAACAAATTTCAACTTTTTTTATGTTTCTCAATTACTGTTGGGTGGATCTTATAGAGTTTTTCGCGCTGATTCCGAAACTGTCCTTACTTTTTCTGCTACACGCACAGCTTTTGAGAAACATGACTTTGAAAAAAACCTATTTTTCGATTTTCAACAAATATTGTGATGTTATTATAAAAGATATTGAATTGTTCTTTGCAGCAAAAGATTCTGTAGACTTTCCCGAATACAGTGATATCCAATATTAATACATTATGAATGTTTAAACGTGATTAAATAGTCATTGAAGACGGAGAGACACCATTTTTGCACCAATTTTTGGGGATATTTTTGAATTTATCTCGAAAAGTAAGGGTCCAGCGTAAAATCGAACTATATCACGCGATAGAGCAGACTTTTATCTTGAGAAACCCTCCTTTGAAGTTTGCAACATCAACGTTTTTAACGAACGAAAAAGCAAGAAATCTACACCCGACATGCTTTGCCGCCAGTGGTGCTCTTCTACTAACACGGTCGTTGGTCAGGATACGGCGCGACGCGGTGCGGCGTAACGGCGATGCAGTGGGTAAAAGCGCAAATTATGTTAGCTAATTTAAATGTTAAATTTTATTAAATGTTATACTATTGTTATTTATTATTTATTAGTACATTTATTCTGTATAAATTATTTTACGTATTTTTTTAACGTTAGTTTCTTGTTCATAGTAAGTATATTTCATACTAAAAAGGTCTTTTCTAACAAAAAAATAATTTAGTAAGTTTTTCTTTTGTATTTAGTTTTCTTTATTAAGCATTTCCACAATAAGCGATATTAAATAGATTTTCATATTAAATTATTTTTTGTTACAAAAGACCTTTTTAGTATGAAATAAATAAATATTATACCTAATTTATAAATAGGCTGGTATAATTGCGCGCTTTTGGCTACTGCATCGGTGTTACGCCGCGCCGCGCCGTATCCTGACGAACGACCGCGCTAATGGAAGAGCACCACTGGCGGCAACTCATGTCGGGCGCAGATATTTTGCTTTCTGGTTCGGTAAAAATGTCCATGTTGCAAACTTCAAAAGGGGATTTCTCAAGATAAATTTCTGCTCTATCGCGTGATATAGTTCGATTTTACGCTAGATCCTTATTTTTTGAGATAAATTCAAAAATATCCTCAAAAATTGGTGCAAAATTGGTCTCTCTCCGTCTTTAATGACTGTTTAAACATGTATAAACACTCATAATGTATTAATATTGGATATCACTATATTCGGAAAAGTCCACAGAATCTTTTGCTGCAAAGAACAATTCAATATCTTTTATAATAATATTGCAATATTTGTTTAAAGTTGAAAAATAGGTTTTTTCTTTCATCATGTTTCTCAAAAACTGTGCGTGTAGGAGAAAAAGTAAGTGCAGATTCGGAATCAGCGCGAAAAACTCTATAAGAACCGTCCAACAGTTATTGAGAAACAAATTTGGTGTTGGACAATGTAATTGGAATATTGCTACAGATTGTTCCTTACCACTTACATTTTGTAATTGCAGGAACTCCCAGAAGTTTTTCTTTTTCTTCGTATGTGATAATAACAGGTAATCTCTCTACATGTTCTATTCCAGTTAAGTGTGGTAACATTTTTCCATCCCAATGAATGGTGACAGTTTTCGGTGAATCTTGTTCAAATGCTTCTCGCAGTTTTATGACGTGTTCTGTACGAAGATGAGTTATATTTATCGAAAGTTGCGACGACTTTCATGTTAATTATAATTATCTGCTGCTTCCCTCTTGACCTTTTCGGTTTATGTACTTGGACGGTTGAGTCTAGTTGATAAATTTTGATTATATTCTTGGAGGCAATACAGAAATGTAACTATTCCCAGGCAGCACGAGTCGCCTTAGAGACATCATTTTTACGTCTGATTTAGGTCTGAGCGTCTTACGTCTCAAAAAGGCGCCTTTGAGGCATCTTAGAGGCACCTTCTGGAAGGCGTCGTTTTTACGTCTGAAATAAGTTTCCTATTTTTTGGAATGATAAATAATGACAATATTTTTCAAAATATCGTTTATTATAAACACATGGATGATAAAAGTAGAGAAATTCCTTATATAGGCTTTTACTATTTGATTGTTTTTTTCGCGGAATTAAATAAAAAAGTGTAATATATGCGAAACTGATGAGCTATTGTCCACGATTCGAGAAATCGAGCTACCACCGAGTCCTTTATTTTCGTATGCTTTGTTCGAGTCAAGGCGCCTTTTTTGGTTTATTGTCTGCTACGGTTCTTTCTTAATTACTAGGACACGGGTATTCACCGCGCGTGCCTCTCGATGGTACAATTAATGTAGGGCGTGTACCTGCGCCGCTGCAATAATAAAAGTGACTGCGCCAGTTTGGGGCCATCATTTTTCTACTTCCATTCATATGATTTTAACGAATTATCTGAGACGACCGTAATATATTTTTAATATAATATGGCGGCTTCCTCCTACGCTCGTCACCAGATGGACAGAGAGACAAGAAAACGCCTTTCCCGCTAGTACCTGATCCGTCGCCGATTCGTATATGTGTATACCGTCCTAAGCCGTCCTTACGATATCCCTGTTTCTAAGGCGGGGTCCGCTAGATAGCCTTACTGATGACGAGTCCTCTAACGGGCCCAGGTCGAAACACGCTTTATTTCCTATGTATTCCTTCTTACCCACGCATTTCAGCCGCCGCCAAATTAGAGACCCCGACGACGAGAGCACAACGCAATGTAGCAGACGACAAAACTATAACCAGGAAGCCCCCTGGCAGGTGCCAACAACTACTACCGATCTTACTCGTCCAGGCCGCTTCTATCGATATTATTTTTTTTAAATGTTCCAAAACTTTTAGGCGCCTAACACACCCCCAACGGACGCCTGAAAGTATACTCAAAAATTGGTGCAAAATTGGTCTCTCCGTCTTTAATTGTTTAAACATGTTTAACCATTAATAATGTATTAATATTGATTATCACTGTATTCGGCAAAGTCTACAGAATCTTTTGCTGTAAAGACCAATTCAATATCTTTTACAATAACACCACAATATTTGTTTGAAGTTGAAAAATGGTTTTTTTTTCAAAGTCATGTTTCTCAACAGCTGTGGGTGTAGGAGAAAAAATAAGAGCAGATTCGGAATCAGCGCAAGAAACTCTACAAGAACCGTCCTACAGTAATTGCGAAACTTTGGTGTTGGACAGTGTTATTGGTACAAATTATATTTTCTCTGCAATTCTGACTGATTGCAAATTCCCTCAAATTTTTTTCTCTTTTTGCAGTCCATTAATTGCTCTAACTTTCCAAAAAAAATCCAAATCACAGGTTGCAATATTAAACATACGAGCCGTTGCACAGTAGTGGTTGTAGAAACGTTTGCGACTCTTCTCGCACGGGAAATTCTGCCCGCATCCGGGGAATTCCACCTTCTCCCTTGACGACATTGTGTGGGGGTTGTCGGCAATGTATTTAAGGAACAGCGAAGACAGATTTCAGCACCATTTTTGACCTGTTCCATGCACAAGTTTCCACGCGCGCGTGAACTCTCAAGATTATGGATCTCACAATTAGTAGTGAGCTTGGCCTTGTGATTCGGTAGCAAGAAAAAGAAGAGCATGCGAGCAGAAGAAAAAGAAGACGTTGCTACAGTGTCCATCCTCTGTGGAAAAGTCGAGACACCGAAAGCGAATTGACGTTATTCCATCAGATGTTAATGGACTGCGGGAAGAAATTTTACGAATTGAAGACCAGCTGCTTAAAAAACACACGCACTGGAAAGGCCCAATTCCCCCGGAGGAACGATTGGCGGTCTGCCTTCGGTAGGTGATTTTTCAATTAACTGGAGTAGTATTTGATGGAGTACAACGATACCATGCGTCTTAGTATAAGTGCGTAAGCTTAAGGTGAGGTTTTTCCCAGATACAGAGGGGCCCAGGCGAGGGCGTAAAGTTAGGACCGTCGTCAGTCCCGTCATAGCAGCTAGCCTGAGCGCATCTTGCAAAGTAGTAGTCTTTTCACATACGGTTATACAGTCGAACTATATTCGCAGTTTTATTACATTATAAATTATACATTAAATACAGAATACGTGGAAACACTGTTGTGGATTTATTTCATTTCCAACAGACTCCTTTTTTCAGAATTGCAAGGGCGCGGGATTCGCGTTCACATTTCTCAATACTACAAAAATGGAGTTCTCAGGAGTTCAAAACGCTAGATAAAAGAACCTTAGGAGAAGAACGTTTAGAAAATTTAAATAAAAAAAAAGAATTATTTAAATAAAAATAATTTTTTAATACTTTTAACCATTATATAAATATTTACATGAATGAGCATTTATTCTCCACATCCGTCGCAGAGATCTTCTTTTGCATGCTGCGCAATAATATTCAGTACATCTGCTTGGATTAGACGCCGGCGTGGCGGTTCGGGCAAAACCGCTCGACCGGCAGCTCCGCGGTCTTGAAAAACAATAATGTTTCGCTATCCTCTTTCTTGATGAGTCTTGCAATTGTCTCTGTCTTCCTCTTTTTTTTGGCGGTGTGTCGCGTTCCTCCTTCTTCTCCACCTCGCTCGATTCGCTCGAATCGCTCGAATCGCACGAATCGCACGAATCGCTTAACACTACGGCGGCCGTAGTACTCTCCCCGTTGGCGCTGGTGGAGGCCTCCCCCATGGCAACGCGGATGCTAGACAGCATCTCTCGTTCCTGTAGATGTGGAGCGAGGACCTCCAGCACCGCGGCATATTTATACGTTTTCCTCCTGGTCTCGTTAGCTCCCTGCCCGGTCTTCGTCGCATTGTTGCGGGCGTGGAATCTCCTGTACGTGTCCCTATATTCTGCCACCTGACTTTGCAGGTATTAGTTGCAAACTGTAATATTTGATAATTAATGATGTGTCATTATTTCAGATACTTCGAGATCGCAATTCTTTAATTACAGGAAGACATTTTCGGTGGTGCTGATGGCCCTGGCGGACGCCAACTCGAACTTCATCGCCGTCGAGGTAGGAGGTTATGGGCGAAATAGCTACGGTGGAATATTCGCCCAATACCCTCTTGGTCGGGCTAGTTGTGACTCCGAGCTGGAGATGTTGCCCGACACAAATTTGCCGGGCACATCCATCAGCGCGCCCTGCGTGATTTTGTGGGGGACGAGGCTGTAACGGATGGAGAGGTTACAAGTGAAAATGATTATTGCAATATCTGGACTGATACTTTTATTTCAATGCAAGAGGTTGACAGCGTGATGAGTGACAGAGTGTGGATGTACGTGAATTGGATGTACGTGAATGTCTGTTTTTCCTTTGGTATATATACAAAGTCTCGGAATAAAGTAACACCTTTTCCGAGAACGCGCGGGTGGAGCTTGCTCCCTGAAGGCGCGAGGGTGGAGTTACTTTTTCCTTTAAAACACCGCCCTGATCGGCGGGGAAAAGGGACTCCTTGTCGCCAATTTAGGTGGCTCCTATGTTTTGGGACTTTCCTCGACTGCGCTGGCCGCGCGGTCGGGAAGTCCCGTAACGGTACACGGCTGGCGACGTTTTCATCAGCGAAGTCTGCTGTGCACGTGAAAGCAATAAAAGAATAAAATCATTTCCGGGCTTGCAAATATCAGGGAAGGTTTTTCTCGCCTAAACCTTGACATCTGCAAGCGGACTGTTCGAATGGTTATTACGGTCGCCGACCGTGTGCCGCTACAAGGCGTTTCCGCTGCGACGAAATCTGCTACTGCCTTATCCAGGACTCCAAGCAGAGGGACACGACAAGAGGACTAATTATAATAATCGGATCTCCATCGCGCGTCGTGTTGCGGAAAACGCGTTTCGGATTTTATCCCAGAAATTCCGCATATTCAACAGGCGGATACAGGCGCAGGCCGAAAATGCGGATTATATTATAATGGCGACATGCATATTGCATATTTTCATAAGGGCTCACTATGGATCTGCGGCAGTAGTAACGGCCGAAGAAGAACGTGCGGGGTGTCGTCGGGTAGCGTGGGAGCGATTCGAGCGCCGAAGAGGCATCGCGACGGGGGACAGTTTCGAAATTAGGGACACTTTCAGCGACTTCCTCTTCGCTACCAGCGACCCACACACCGGCGGGTAATACTACTTTTTCATTAATTAATATTTACGTTAATATAAAAGTTACATTAAATTAAATTAAGTTAAATTAAGTTAAATTAAGTTAAATTAAATTAAGTTAAATTAAGTTACGTAATTGTAAAATTTTTTGGGCTCGGTTAATTAGATCTGTAAATATTAAAATAAAAAAAATAATTATTTGAATAAAACTAATATACCACGGTTTTAAGGCGAACTAAAAAGTATAATTTAAATAAAAAAAATAATTATTAGAATAAAAAATAATGTTTAATATACCATGGTTTTAAGGCAGACTAAAAAGTATAAAATAATTTTTCCCAGCCCCATACAGATAGTCATTAAAATTTGTGATAGTGAATTTTTAATAGCTATGCAAATACTTGTAAGATTTGAAACGAAAACAGAAATTCCTTAGATATTAAACATTTCCAATCACAAATTTTCAGGAACATCTGTATGGGGCTGGGAATCTGCAAAGTGCTAGGAAAAATTATTTTATACTTTTTAGTCCGTCTTAAAAACGTGGTATACCAAACTTTTTTTTATTTATTTAATTTGCATTGTTTTAGAAAAATAACGAACACCCTGAAATGACGACGACGTGAGTAAACACCGGAAACGACGGTCCGCAACAGCACACAGTGGTGCCGAGGCGGCCAAAAATCGGTTTTATAAATTTTCGATTTAAAAAAAAAAAATATTATTTTTGTATTACCAAATAGTGAATGTATAATGTGCCAAAGTCCGATTTTTAGTACTCTCTTGTCAGCGACCTCCGAACTTGAGAATATATTTTGTTAAATCTCTCCGCTCTTCTCTTTTATTATTCATTTTACAATACTTCTATTATATGGGTCATGATATTATTTTCCGACTTACTTAAAATTAAATACACCGCAAGTATGATAAAACCATTTGTAGTCACATGTCCAAGTCGACAGCTTTCTTGAAAGCACCTTTGTTAGTATTAAATATAAACCTACCTATAACTATAACTCCACGCTATCATTATATTCCTTATTGTTACTATTGCAAAATGGAGGTAGATTGAATCCAATGTGATAGAATATTAATTTGTTGTTGGACTTCTCTATCAATTCTTTGAACCTTTGTATTACATTCTTAACCCTCGGACAGCGGACCATTCTAGTAACTATACCTAGTATAATTAATGATGTTTAGGACCACTCACTGCTTCATTTACCAATTGTTTAAAACACATTTTGAGGGTGCTTCTAGTAGACACGTTAAACTATCTACTTTAATATATCGGCATAATCTGAATAATTACATAACAATTTTCATACGTTGGATGAAAGTAGACCAGGACTCCGTCGTCGGAGAACTAATCCACGCAGTGTTGCAGTCTCCAACACCTCAATTTTTTATTAAAATGTACAGTAAGTAGCATAAGAAACATTGTGTAAAAAGAAGATAGTGCGATATGCAGATTGTTGATACTTATGGACTAATGTTATGAAATACAGTCATTCAGAGAAAATTTGAAGCCAGAAGACATTTGAATGTACATGCCATGGCTAGCAAGTCGTCCTGCAAAATTTATTAATAATATTCGTACATTAGAAAAACATTTGACAAATGTATATATAAAAAAATAAAGACAAAATCGATAATATTGGTTACTGCTTTTATTACATACTTTATTGTTTACAGTTTTATATACGTAATACATGTAATATTTATGTACCTGTTCTGACATATGTATCTGTAAAATCCAATTTGTCGAGATACTTTTCTAACCGATTAAACAGCCAGTAATAGAAGAAGGTTATAACGGTTTTGTACACTTATACCATAACTTGATAAAAATCTCATGTTTTTTTTACTTTTTTATGACTTGCAATTAGTTGTAGATTAATCTTCAAGATTAATATTGCCATCACCTTTCTAACTGTTCTAATATTTTTTGCAGCGTGTTTAGCAATGGTCACTATTGTTATAATCACGATTGCAATCATCACGATTGTAATAATCACGATTGCAACGATTAGGATTGCAATCATCAAAATTGCAATCATCAGGATTGTAATCATAACGATTGCAATCATCAGGATTGTAATCATAACGATTGCAATCATCAGGATTGTAATCATCACGAGTGCAATGATCAGGATTGAAATCATAACGATTGCAATGATCAGGATTGTAATCATAACGATTGCAATGATTAGGATTGTAATCATCAAAATTGCAACGATCGGGATTGCGATGATCACGATTGCAATTTGAATCAAGAACATCATTTTCGTTAGAGTGAGGCCTAATTACATTCGTAAATTGAATGACTACGTGCTGGGTTTTCATATTTGGAGTTAGAAAATCGGACAATTGATTCACCTTTTCGCGAGGTGGACGATCGAACGGATAGCCCATGGCACGTGCATCGGGATACTTTTTATTTTTCAAGCCACAGTAACTGACGCCATCCTTCCAACAAGTCGATCCATCCTGTTCGACCTAAACATTGAAAAACAAACCTTTTTATTCGTTTCTCTTTCCCTTTGTCATATTTCAATGAACTACATGACACTTTTCAGCTGTGCCAATACGGGGTGTGTATAGCATTAGACTCTAGAATGTGTAAAGTGGGTGTAGAACGTATTCGTACACCTTTTACAAACGAATAACATTTTTAAAATTGGACCTACAGCTCGAGCTTTTCGAGATGTTAAAAGGATTAATTTACTAGGTAATGTGTAAGTAATTTTTTAAAAAACTTGCTATTGATCGTAATTGCGATGGAAAAAGTATAAACATGTAATGGAAAATTAGAAGGTGCCTTTTGTAAATCTAACAAAGTTACATACATGCAAAAAGTTTCTTACAATGCATATAGCTTTTCTAATGCGTCAACAGATTTCGATAAAACTTTGCACATCTACAGTGGCGTGCAAAAGTATTCGCACCATTTACAAACGAATAACTATTTCAAAATTGCTTCAAACGGCTGTGTTTTTGAGATATTAGAGGTATTACGTTTTTAGGTAATTTATACAAAAAATTAAGAAAATACTACCATTGCGAAGAAAAAGTAATGGTCGTGATTTTTAATTTTTTTGTTTGCGCCTATAATGAAAATTTGTTTAGGTAAGCTATCTACATGCACAAAGATTCATCGAAATCGTTTGACGCATAAAAAAGGGATAGGCATTAAATAAGCATTAAAAACGTAAGAATCTTTGAATTTTGGGCTTGCGATTGATCTAAAACGCAGTTTCTCACAATTTTTGGCATTTTGCATGATTTATGGCTCGTAACAAGCTTAATCGATTTTGATGAAACTTTGTGCATTTATATAACTTAAATTGATCTACAAAAGACATAAAATTAAAAATCATAACCATTCCTCTTTTCTTTGCAATTTCGACCAATAGCAATTTTTAAAAAAATATATACACATTAGCTAGTAATCTAATTCTTATAAAATCTCAAAAATCACTTGAACCGTATGGTCCAATTTCTTAAAATTTATTCGTTTTTAAAGAGAGTAAAAATACTTTATACACTGATTGCGTGTAATTGCTTACCACGTCCTTAGTGTAATCTGATACCATAGCAAACAGGTCCATAGGGAAGCCTCCTTTGGCACCTTTAGGTACTAACAGATGTTGCGGCCACCCACATCCACAGAAACGATCAGGATTAAGGCATTTCGTAGTATCTTTACCTCTCGGCGGGAATGTTTGTTCGAAAGGTATAGTTACAGAAGAGTCTGTTGACTTCTGTTTAATTATGTTCTGTCCTGGTTTCACTATAATGTAACACATAATAGCGTTAAAAGTACGTTCTACATTTTAGCCATGTCTAATATTTTAGCTAACGATAACTTATTGTTAGATTGGCACAAAAGTAATGGCCGATTTCCCGTGCTTCATGATTTGCAAACAATTTTTCTGATTCATTTTATTATTCATATTACTTATTAGATATTAATTAAAAATGTATTAGGTTGTAACATAAATTTGTTAGGTTGCAAATGTAACTATGTTTTATTGCAACGGTAACTATGATTCATTGCAAATGCAGATAGCCGTGATTACATAAAAGCCACTGATAATCGACAATTCATATAATTTAGTGATTAAATCGCCATTTTATTAATTACATAGAAAGAAGATATCGAAGATGACCGAACGAATTTATGTAACGATCGAATGTTTATTGTTTAATCTATCAGATAATGATTTTTATTTCGACGAATGAAGTTTATAAAGATATTGAACCGAGTTATAACATCTCAAACCAGCTGTTCGAAACTGGTCAATATCTTTTTATAACTGTGCTTTATCTAAAGTGAGTTTAATAATTTCTTCAAAATAAAAATCTGTACAGAAATTGTTATATTATGTCACTTAAGCTAATTTGAATTGCTTGCGCTATTGAATAATTTCTTAAGAGAATCTCAATTTCTTTCTTGTATTTTCATGAAGTATATTACTCCAAAAAGATTCATTTTAATTTGTAAAAACGACGAAGTTACAATAAATGATTGAAGCAAGTATTTATAGATTTCTGTATGAGATTATTTTCTGATATGGCAAACACGATATCTCAACATCCAGTTGTCTGAAAAATTTCAAAGAATCTTTAGCTCACTTGTAGCTATCACGTCAATCAAAATTTTTAATAGACCTCGATTTTTTAAAATTTTTACTATATCAAAAGCGAGGAAGCTTAGAAACGTAGAAGTCGAACTTTTATGTCGTTCTATATTTCTTAAATAATGAGATAATTTATTCATTTCGATTTACATGCTAATCACCTTTGTATTAATGGAAAAGCTCTTTTATTTTTTTGTTTTAAATTATCAGAACGGTCCTAATCGTATCAGTGAGAAGCATTCTTCGAAAAAAATAGCTTGTTCACATACATGACTTTATAATAACAATATTGCTGGCCTTAGAAAAATTAAAATGTGAATGCGTTCTTATGAGATATTGTTCAATTTTGCATATTACGTATTAAATACATGTATATTAATTATATAGGGTGATCGGTAACTGGTGGTACAACTTAAAAAGGTGATTTTACATAAAAGATAATACATGTTCATATGATACCCCGTTATTGCAAAAATAAATATAAATAACATATAATAAATATGACACATCGGACGGTTTCTATCTTCTATAAATTTTCAAACTCGATTTTCTCGAAAACGAAGCCTCATATGAACACATTTTATTCTACATTTTCGACCTTTTTTTAATATATAATCGCCCCCTTTTCGGTTGTACCACCAATGATCACGCTGTATTTTACTATACTAGTAGCCTACTGCACTTGTATAAAGTAACTAAAAAAGCAAATGTATAATAAAGGTAACATACGTTTCACTAAAAATTTGTCCATTTCGATCATCAAATTCTTTTGTTTAGCAAAAGTGAACGGTAGGCCACGTTCGTCTTCCGCCGGAGCGATGAAAATGCGAATTGTTCCCAGTTTTGATGTGGTAGTGTTGTTGTTAATACTAATTCTATATATGAACTCAGTATGATTCAAGTGGGTAAACGTAACACGTACTAGTTTACGAGGTAGCCAGTTAAGTCCACGTGACAAGTCTACTTCGCTCTTAGTCCAGAATGTATTTAAAACGTTGTCCTCCTTATTAGTTGTCAATTTAACATCCTCCACTTCGATACCTGGATAATCTATCTACAAACGCCATAGGAAAATATATTAGTTAATGATTTTTTATCATATACGTGACCTGCTCATAAAAGACTGGGATTGATGTATGTTTTAATTAGTTTCTTTGTGGTTAATTAAAATTTTCGGGATTACTTGATTACGTTCACTGTCACTATTTGGAGGGCAGAGAATCAGAGCGGTGTAAGTCACAATACATGGTGTATATCGACTAAAATAATGTTTTGCATTTTTTGTTATAAAAAAAGTTGTTATAGAAAACGCATTTGTTGGTTCATAAAACTATAAAAATGTCTGTATGCCAAAATTAAAGCACGGAACAGTATTTTATACAATTTATAAGCGAATTATCTAATTAAGATTGACTTATACCGATATACAGTGACTTCCATAAATATTCGGATACTCTTAAGAACATGATGATTTTATTAATATTGAATCTTGCGACTTGGATTTTTTTATAAGTTTTCACTACATGACGTGAACAAATATTTCTGCAAAAGTTGCAATTGGTCGGAATTGTACAGAAAATACTTAAAGTTATATTTTGCAACATTTTTATGTGGGCCTACTTTTGAACATTTAAAAATACATTTTATACGGGTGTACTATATCACAACTCAAATAGATTTTTTGAGAATTGGAAATATAGTATTTATGTACATTTTGTTTTGGAATTCAAAATCAAAATCATAAAATAGTCAAAATATATGTAGGATACATATTTCTATATGAAGGCCTCAGAAGCCAATTAGTTTATGTCCCTGAGCATGAAAACTGAGACAATTAATTTAATTGCGTCCTTTATTATATTTATTACCAATGACATACAAATAATCTAAAGATAAAATTGAATTTACTAATTGACTTCAGAACTTTTCGTATGTACACATACTAACCTGTGCAACTTGATACGCCGGCAGAGTGCTTTTATATTCTAAGAACAAGTCATCAATAAAAGAATGCCATCTGAAGAATATGGGATCTCTCACGGCAGTAGAAGTATCACCCATAACGCCAATATATTCCTAAAAATACCATACGTACCATAACAAAATATTATTTCTACTATCGTAAACTTGGTCCTGGTCTTACAAAATATCCATTAATATGCTTTTCGAAATTGTCGTGAAACCCTCTACAATCTCGTGAAAACAATCATACGGTCCTTTTTATAATAACCACGGTGACCTTAATTTCGCTATATAAACACAGGATTTTTGGAATTTTTTATCACTATTTGTAGAGCGTTCGATACCATTAAAGTACAGTTCAAAACATTCTCTATTACATGGACGCAAATGGCTAAAAAATAATCAATGGAGAACGTATAGCCATACAATAGATATAAATCTTCGTTTTCTAGAAAATTATGGACAACAAGGAAGTTCTAAACCGCTGTGACCGTAAAATAAATCATAGTGCAAGGAATTAATTTAACCCTTAAGTGGATCATCATAATTTACTTTAAAAATGCAATGATCCAGATATGTTATATTTATTATATGTAATTGTATTTAATATTTATCGGTATCGAAATGGTGACCAGAAACGTAATGAAATAGTAAAATTGCATCTAAATCCACACGTAGCTATATTATTAATAATTGCACATTAAATAATTATTCACTTAAGTTCACTTAAGGGTTAAGTATGCAGTGTGAGTCTCGTGAAATGATGACTTTAAATAACTGGTAAGTTAACTGTTTGATCTAGAACATTTTTCAAACATATACTGCACGATTTCCGGGGGACATACTCTGCTGCCATTAATTTTTTTTGTTACTTAGCATTTCTCGAATTCTACGTAAAGAAAGTATTATACCAAAGCTTAAAATGCTGCTTAAAATGTAGAATTGATGAAATTTTTGTAAAACAAATTTTATTTCATGCGGTGGTCGAAATGTTATACTCTAGAATCATTACACTAGCGTAATCGGATTCTGAGTGAACGAAACACTATTTTTAGTGTCTTTGCAATTATTGCGGTACAAGCACTAATAACGTTCTTGCATATCTGCGACTGACATTTTAAACATTTTTTAATGTTTAAAAAATTCAATAAGTTTGAGAATATCTCAGTAATTATTAATTTGAAGCCTTACTTGGCATAACAGATTTTTACGCAGAATTTGATGCTTCATTCGAATTCGAGAAAAAATATTGGACGTTCTATTGAAAAAACTGAAAGTGACCCTCGTATCTCGATAAAAAAACAACGTAAGAAAAAAAAGATTACGGAACTGTATGTCTCCTTGGAAACTATGCAACATTTGTTTGAAAAATTTTATCGTACGACAAATAACTTACGAGTTATTCGAAGTCGTCATGGTACGATGCTCACTCTATGTACACTTCAATACAATTGTGTATTTACCATGTGACGATTGTCTGGATCATGGCAATAAGAAATTGCTACATGGCCCAAGTTATGAAGACTGCCGTAAAAACCTGGGTTGGGGGACAAGGTACTGGATTCCACAACATTCCCTAATATATCGATGCCGTTTTCTTCAGTCAGAGGTATTTCTTTGCCATCTGTAGTGATCACTGATCCGGTATGGATCGCGCCTAATATGCGATTGCGCCATCTTTCTAGATCCTGGATGGTAAACTCGAAACCATCGTCCGGTCGTTCTATGTCGCTAAGAACAGTATTGCTAGGACGAGATGGCCACGTACGATTTGAAGGACCATGCGGCATTTTTGGAAAGTAACCTTCAATAATTGGTTCTTGCCAATTAATGAAGTGCTTTACACGTCTAAGCTGGTTGCACAAACGTTCACAGTTGTACCTAAATACACAACAGACATCTTGTATTTGATATCCAATATCAAAAGATATACAGTAATGGAGGAAAGTATTTCACACCATTTAAAAAGGAATAACTTTTATAAAATAGGACCACAAGATTCGAAATTTTTTGAGATGTCGGAAGAATGAATTTACTAGATAATGCATCAAAAAAATTTGTTAAATTGATATTTGTCGCAGTCACGAATAGAAAAGAGGAAGTCATGACTTGAAGCTTTTTTATCGGAGCCTACAATGGAAATTTAAAGCACACCTTTTATAAATGTAACAATAAGTAAGTTAATCTACATGTACGAAGTTTCTCCAAAATCGGTTGACGCATAAAAAACTCCAGGTATTGAACGATGTAAATATCTTTTCATTTAAGGTTTGCAATATACTTACATTGCAGTGCTTCACAATTTTTACCATTTGTAATCATTTATAGCTCATAGCAACATAGGATAAGTAAATTCAAATTACCTCACAAACTTTAATAGTTTTTTATATCGTAATCTAGCATAAAAAATAAGCAGTTCTATTTTAAATAAAGATGAAAGTGAACTTCAAACCTCCTTTACCCGTCCACTTTTTAAAACATTGCTAATGCTATATTATGAACTGCTTTAGATCCTATTATTTTTATGTGAAACAATTTCGCCTATTGTTTAAAATAACGGAGGTTTTTGAGGTGAACAGAGTTCCTGGGACTCACTGTATACGTAACACCTACCGGGCCATAATCTGTTGATGCATGTAGTAAAAGAGTTCGCCCCGACGATCTTTTTCGACAAATGTCGTGCTCGGTTCAAACGGGTAAACCAAATGCCAATGCCAATGGTGCATATTAAGGCCAATATCTTCTCTCCAGTATGCAAGACGATGTTCAATTTCAAGATCCGAAGCAGTGTAATCTTGAGTAATTTCAACTGCAGTCTATATTCAATAAAAACATTTAGGCTTTAAAGATATTCTCCGAACTGTAAGTACCACTAAGTTATTAAATGCAGAGTGTCTGGCGGCTGTAATGTGTGTGAGAGAGAGTTAAAGGATAGATAGCGTTTCGTCCTGAGCCCGCTAGAGGATTTGACACTAAAGCTATTTTGGATAACATGCCTTACGCATCGGGATATCGTAAGGACAGCTTTTGAGGGATATATTGTAGGAATCGGCAACGGATCAGGTACTAGCGGGAAAGTCATTGTCTTGTCTGTCTGTCCATCTGGTGAGGAGCGTAGGAGGTAGCCGCCACAAGTGTTTACGAATTGGTGCTGCAAAGGGAAATAGCATGAGAATGCATTAAAAAATAAATTGATAATTATACTTAAAATTTGATTCAAAAGTTCGTTTTTAAAAGGACAAATATTATAAAATTTTTAATTCCTTTTTATTTTATTTTCAACTTATTCTTTTATTTAGTATCATCGTTTCAGAGACTATCTCCTTAGAGTAAGAACAACCTGTCTAATTCCAATAACCATGAAACAACAAATCTCTCTTCTTCGGCACGTTTTTGATAATACTACTACTCTGAATTGAGTGCATATTCTTATAGTTGCAAACATTGCATGTGCTATAGGAATAGTAAGTAGTTTGCGGATTTTATGAAAAACAAAAATTGCCAACATGTATTGCAACAATCAGGAACCATTTACAATTGACATTCGTTCTTTAAACATTTTAGTACGTCGAAAGTAATATCTTGATACTCTTCAAAACATTTAATCTTTCTCCTGTTTCAAATTTCATCTACTGATTTTTATGCAATTATGAGATACCTAATTCGGTAAAATTTAAAACAGTAGAGAGATTAAAATATATTGGCATCAATATATTATCTTTGAATTCCTAAAGTGATTAGAAAGAGAAATCTCTACTTGGTTCCTGTTTTCTGCAATCGATGCGATCAATTTTTATTGTATGTAGAGAGCTAGAATCAACCCAACTGGTGGTACTACCGGAAGAGGGACGATTTGAGATAGAAAAATTAGTCGAAAATATACAATTGAATTTGTTCATATAAAGCTTTGTTTTCGAGAAGATCCAGTTTGAAAATTCGGTGAACTCGCGTGCTATTGAATAGGAATCGCCTAACGCGACTGTTCATGACCTATCGATTCTACTTACAAATACAGTGAAAATTCAATCTACGCAAAACACTGGGGACCGTGCCATTACATGGATTGTACAGTTCCACTATATTTTGTGAACTCGCCGAGCGCGTCGAACGTAGAAAAGGACAGCGCGTGTAAAGATGGACCGCGTAACCGAAGGCGCAACTAAACTTAAAATTCAAACACTAAATACAGTTTAAATTACATCGTGTTTAGTGTCATTTTAATTAGAAAATGCCACAAATAAGTTGGTGAACGTCCCATAAAAAATAAGGAAAAATGAAGAAGTTTTGTAATTGGACTAGTAGTAGTTTCGCACCGATATACATGATCCCGTATCGTGTAACCCCTATCGCGTGGTATAACCCGCAGTGGTGGGAATAGACGCTCTGCAAAGAACGTACACTTCTCGTTTGCTTAGACCGAATCTTTACTGTACTAAACACGGAAACTTGGTGGATTTTCGGGAAAATAAAACGTCATATGAGAAAATATTATTCTATGTACATACATTCTCGACATATGTTTTTACGTACAATCATCCCCTTTTCCGCTGTTCTACCCGTTACCAACCGACTTGTATAAGTTTCGACTACCCTATTTTCTGACTGATCGTGCCATTATTAGATATGAAAAAATGTTACTTACAGCTTCATGTACAATGGATTCTTCAGAATGAAGATTTACGTTCTCCGTGATTTCAGTTAAAAGTTCATCATTAATAAATTTTGCCGGGAATATTTCATACAGTTTTGGTACTGACAGAGTCTTTGTCTTAGGACTATGTAAAATAGCTACTGAGAGAGCATATATAAATAATTCGCTGTTCACATGACCACGACAGTACGCAGCTACCGATAAGAAGTCATCGGATGTCTCCGTGCCTATAAAATAAAATATTACAGTCTGTGTGCAGGCATATTGTAATGTGTAGACTGCGAACCTTTTTGCAAAATAAAAATTTTCTAAATCAATTGTAAGAAACAGAAGTGATGTAAAAATATATTTCTTCAATTAATAACTGTAATAGGTTGTAACGAATGTAACAGTATTCTTAAATTCCTCTAATATCTTTACAGTTTAATATTTTTTCCAACCATTTTCATCAGATATGCATAAAGTCCACAGTCAAGTAATGTGTAAAAATATGGAACGTGAATTGCTACAAACCCATGAAAATATCTATAAGTTGTCCTGCCATTTTTTGATGTATGGGATTGAACACTGAGAAAGGCTGACGCGGACCCAATCGCTTACAATATTCAATATCAGGAAGAGTAATCTTTTTCAAAGGAATTTTATATATTGTTTCATCGCCAATGTGGTGATACGGTGTCTTCGTTGGGGGACGCAGCCGTTTAGGCTGAAAAAAATTAAAATAAACTACATTACATTTCGTATTACATTACGGAGGGGGGGGGGGGGGTGCTGTGGCCGTAAGCCTGAGTTATGATTTCCGGCGAAATTACGGGAAACCGTGTGTCGTCTATTTGGCGACCCTCGTAGCGGCGTATTTCGTCTATGGACGTTGCCCTTGTTTAGGAGGTCAGGTGTAGCCTCCCAAATTTATTATCATTGACTGGGGCCTCCACTATGTTGCATTTTGTGGAGGGAGTTTTCACCCCCACGAGCCTTCCTTGTTTCTCGTGCGTTAATTGTAAGTTAGTTGCGAACTAGAGACTTAACACACAACATCTCTATTTTATACAGTCTTTCACACTCGTTGTTTTATTAAAGGTACACATTATCCGAACCAGATTATTTCCTCATTTACATTACCTCTCTTTGAGGCATGTATCTCAGCGGTTCACTAATCGCAGTTTCAGCGCTGACACGACACAACAATACATTTCTCAGTTGCTGACGATTGAGTTAAATGATTAGATATTACAGTAGGAACAACAGAAAGATTGACATGTTTACAAGCAATACCACTAAAAATATGTTTCAAAAACTTGATGAATGAAGTAATGAATAGTCTTAATCATCATCAATTACACAGTATAGTTTTATACAGGGTGTCCCGTAACTGGTGGTACAACCGAGCAGGGGATGATTCTACATGAAAAACTGAGTCGAAAATATAAAATAAAATTTTTTGATACAAGCCTTTGTTTTCGAGAAAAATGAGTTTGAAAATTTGTCTAGTGCGCGTGCACTCGGCTTACTTGCGGCTCAACGGATTCCACTGCCTCACGTCTGGATATCTCGGAAATTGCCTTCGTACTTCTAGATATGTTTACAAACATTGTCAGTATAATGATATCACTTCTATCGTTCCTATTCTTTTCCCATCCTTATGAAATTACGCCTCCAGTTCTCATTATACCGTCGAAATGGCAACTTATAGCAATCGAGAGTATACCGATATGATTATTGCGTTGGGTGCGTGTAATGGTAGTGCTTTTGCAGCGGCTACTTATTACAGAGATCGGTACCCTAATCGTCGACATCCTGATCGAAGGGTCATTCAAAGAGTCGAACGGGCCCTCGCAGAATACGGGTCTTTTGAAAAACTTCGCAAGCATGGAGGACGTGCCCGAAGAATTGACAGGAGGATGGAAGAGAGGATTTTGGAAGACATAAACGACGATCCAAGCACCAGCATAAGGAACCTTGCCTCACAATACGATATCACCCGATCTACCATTAGTCGAATACTACATCAAAATGGGCTATATCCTTACCACGATCGTAGAGTGTAAGGGCTTACAGAACGTGATTATGTTCCCCGAATGGCATTTTGTCACTGGTTGTGTGAACAACACCGTAACGACGCCCATTTTTTACTAAAAATTTTGTGAACGAATGAAGCGAAGTTTACGCGAAACGGCATGTTTAATGTCCATAACTCTTACAGGTGGTCAGATCAAAACCCGTATACCATTTTACAAACACATTTCCAAGTAAGGTCGAGTGTGAACATCTGGGCTGGCAAATAGGTGACCAAATTATAGGCCCTTATTTCTTTCCGGGAAATGTGACATCGGAAGCATATTTGCATTTTCTTCGAAACGTGTTGCCGGAATTATTGAAAAATGTGCATCTTGGGATTCGAAGAACGCTAATTTTTCAACAGGATGAAGCACCACCGAACTACAGATGCGAAGTAAGACGTTTTTAAAGTGACAATTATCAGTGCTGGATCGGTCGCGGTGGCATAGTACCTTGGCCGCCACGATCCCCGGATTTGTCACCGTTAGATTTTTATTTGTGGGGTCAGGTGAAATCGATTGTGTATCATGATGATATAAAGAGCATCGAACAATTACAACAAAAAATTGTGATAGCGTTTGAACACTTAAAGCAACATAATAATTGCACATTACAAGAGGTTCGAAGGAATTTAATACGAAGAGCACAATTCTGTCTACAACAACGTGGACAGCACTTCCAGCAATTTATGAATTAAAGGAATTCCTCAAAGGTAATTCTAACATTGCAACCTCGACCTTCGATTTATTCGATGTATACAAACCTCGAAAACCTTTGCGAAAAAAGGTTGAGGTAACTCAGAATAAAGTCCGTTGAGCCGCAAGTAAGCCGAGTGCACGCGCACTAGACAAATTTTCAAACTCATTTTTCTCGAAAACAAAGCCTTGTATCAAAAAATTTTATTCTATATTTTCGACTCAGTTGTTCATGTAGAATCACTCCCTGCTCGGTTGTACCACCAGTTACGCGACACCCTGTATAGTGTACATTTAAAGTTGTGAGTCGTAATTTATAAAAAAATGGAACCATTAATGTTTCAGAAAAGTTATATTGTCAGATGGATGAGCACTATCGAGTAGCTTAGCAATAATTCTCATCAAATTAATGCCACTAAATTTATCAATACTGAAATCAACTAGATCATAGTGTAAGGTGAAAGCGTCCTTGTCAAGTAACTAACAATTATTATCATTCTATAGCAGTGGAAAAGAAAAAGAAACCGCAGCTATCAAAGCATAATATGAAAGCTCGTTTAGCATTTCCTAACAAACAAAGAAATTGAACTATTAATGTTTCCAAAAAAGTTATATTGTCAGATGGATGAGTATTATCGAATCGGTTAAGATTTAGTCTCATTGAATTAATGCCACTGCAAATGAACTTATTAATACTGGAGTTAACTAGATCATAATGTAAGGTAAAAACGTACTTCTCAAGTAACTAACAATTTTTATTAGCCGCTTTTTTTAATGACACCATTAAAACAATCTGCAAATAAATAATAATAATACAACAGTACAAGATCAAAAGAAATTTAACTAAGGAGATGCTCTATAATTTATTGGTGCATGAAATATCTGTGGAACAAACATCAAGCTAATCACTAAATTGATGTGTTGATGTTGCTGAATAATTTTCAGAATTTCGACAAAATTAATTTAACCGCCTCCGTTAAAAAAGAATTTAATAGAATAAATATTACGTGTTATTTTATTTCTTTTGCAAAGATTATTGTGATCGCTTTGATTACACTCTTTCTATCATCACTATAATAAATCTACGATTGAAAATGACACTAAAAATGTGCCATATATCAATATACTTTTCTTTACTTCGTTAACTGCAAGATGTGTTTTCATTTCAAAATTGATTGGGTTTACAATTGATCACAAAGGAAAAATTACAATTCTCGGGATTATGTATTTCAATTTGACAGTAAAGTGACGCAGTCAAATTAAAATATACGAGGAACACCAGGAAATATTGATATATAAATAAAAAGTGAGTATCGACTGAATATAATGAACGCATAACAATACTTACCAAATAGTCAAGTGGTATGTCGAAAGCAACTTTCTTCTCCCCCTTAGGTATATAGACCGGTTCAGCAGGTCGATCGAATAAGTACAAAATATTCGATATATCGCTTGCCATCGTAATGAATTATTTGTTGAAGAAACCAAGAAGCGAAGCTAACGAAGTACGTAACAATCGTACACAAGTAATAACTGTGTTTTCGTGATTGTACGTTTTTATTACTTAACTGTGATTTATTAATAATATATAACGACAGAAAAGGGATGCGTATACCGATACGGTCGGAAGCAATTTACTAAAAAGTCGATACAGTTCTGCTTTTATAGGAGAATGCTCCAGGAAAAAAAAGTTGTACACCACAAAATTCGTCACCCCTGTCGAAACTAATCAAAGCTAAAGCTGATTACTGACATGGCATCCACTGTATTCCGTTCTTCATATTTACTGTTTCCGAAGGAAATGGATTATCACTAAACATGGGTAGTTATACTTGAAGAGTGCATATTTCGATTATGTATATGCGTCATGATATTATTTTCCGAATTATGAATTTAATCTTTTTTCCAAACAACTGTTATATTTGATGGAAAATTATGCATCGCATTTCTGATAACTTGATATGTACCGACATGTAAAATAAATGAAAATAAATATACTGAATCTATAATGACGTACAATGATTGACAAAAATCAGAGACCACTGTTTATCTTTTACATTTATTCCAGTAACAAATACTAAACTGTACGCAATTTTAGCTATTCTTAAGCTTCAACTATTTAATAGGACTGATTTGTGTAAAATTGTTGATGAGGGCCTTCCCCTTCAGATTTTAACAGGATTTTCTTAATCACACTGTTTTAACCTACAAGTAGCAGGAATAATAAAAAATCTGTCAGTCGTACCTCGATGACCTTGAAAAAATATAAAATATTGCTGAAACGGGTGAAAATGCTGTATCCTTATTATGGAAAACAGGTTGCTGCCGAATAATATGTACAACCGGACATAAGTTGATTCTACTCGTAAAAATGAATCGAAAAAAAGGAATAATATTTTTTCGATTGACCGATGTGTAGTTTTCGAAATTTACCGATTTTATGTTTTTTTAAGTAACGCATAAATCTCATCACTAATCATCTAAGGCATTGTCTTTTACTGAAGAATGTTTAATGATATTTCCAAAATAACAAAGTACAGTCATGTTTGAAAATGACATGAAATCATTAAAATTTTTAAAGTTTAACGCAAATGCGGCACGGCTTCCCGTTATCCCATTACTTCAAAATTTTGAACACATTATTTTCTCTTAAAGTCGCATAATTTAGGGGGATAAGGCCAGAAAAAATCAATAGTTGAAAAATAGGGACCGCCCTAGAGTTGAGCCATCATTTTGTTATCTTCGAAATCGTTTAAAAGATACAGACCATCAAAGTTTCCCATTTTGGATGATTTTTACGAACTCTACCTTCGCAAAACAATTTATATTACGGTTCTTATTAAAGATAGAAACTTCTTTTTTAATCATCATGGCAAGAGATTGTTCTTCTTAAATAATTTGTGACTTTATACGCAAATGAAATTTCTTACTGCAAAAATATTAGAAACGTCTCTGTCTTGCAAATTTTACCACCGGTTCAAATGTGAAAAAATTTGAGAAAATATGGCCGTATTCTTCGATGCTTCCTCTTTGAAATTCAGTTTTATAATTCGCGGAGCCTCAAAAATTGCAAATATTCGATACTTAGAACTGTAAAAATATCAATGAAGGATGCAACGACGAGCGTCGCCCCAGGTACGATTGAAAAATGGTAAAGAAGGGGCGACGAGAGGACAGTTGCGTCAGAAACACCCAAAACTGGGTGGATTTTCCTCTCCTTCTTTTCCCCTTCCGCTATACTATTAAACTGGGTGTTGCGTCCCCGTCGCGCATGCGTAACGCGTGCACGTGTTAATCTATTTATCAGGGAGGCGGTAAACTGTATTCCCCTCGATATCAGCGCTCTGGCGACACTGCGAGAGGAGCAATGTAAGGAGTCGTCAGCAGAGTTACTATGTAGCTGCGTGTCCCGCCAAGCCCCTTAGCCTTCCGCCCCTCGCCCTTATGAGCTGCTAAGCCTGCCTTCGCTTCGCCTTCGGGTAGGGAAAGTAACGGGTGCTCTTCTGTTTCTTTCGTACTAAGCGATGCCACGGATGGCTGGTTTGGGTAAAGTGGGGAAACTCGTTGGCGTGCTCAACGCGGTACGCATGAGCGTTCGTGGGAGGAGTGGCGGAAGCGTGGGCCGACTTAGCAACGCAGCTTGACGAGGAGTGGAAGGATAAGCGGCCGCACATGGCAACCCTGGTCTGGTTGTCAGTCGTGTCCAGTTGTGGCTAGAAAGTACATCGGTATCGCATTTAGTGAATTCACCGGAAAGCCGATTCTACAAGTGGGGGCTCGTCCAGGATCGTTATGAACCGGCAGAAGACAATACAGTGAGAGTAATAACGTGCAAAAATTGTGAAGTTTCGCAGTTGTTAAGTGCAGTGAAAGTTTGCCTGCAAAAGTAGCAGGTTGATAAATTTCGAAAAAATAACGAGAAACGTTTGAGATAGATGCAGCAAGAGAAGCAACCGCCACACTCACGAAAGATAAGAGGTCGATTGAAATTAGATCAGCTAAAAAAAAGAAATAAGAAAATTGAAGGATTATTCAGATTTCTTAGAATTCTTGGTTAAATGAGTATTTCGACAGAGTAGTTTATTAAAAAAATACTCGTCAAAACATATTTATAATTTCAATATTTGTAAAATAAAAAATTAGAAACCAGTCATTTTGACTGATCCGGTAGTTCTAATGTTAATAGTTTCATTCGAAGTCATCACAAAGCTGTGGATTTTTATGCAAAATAAAAATTGTCTGCTGCTATAGCGAGTGACAGGAGCCAACTAGGTATTTGATTCTTACTTTAACAATTTTAAAAAATTGAAAACAGTGAATTGGTGTTCTAAAATCATTTTAATATCTCTACTGTTGTAAAATTTGTCTGCTGTAACGTGACGAGGAACGAGCATCCTTGTAACGTGACAAGGAACGACCAACATAAGAATCACGCCTAGGCAACGCGGCCGAAACCTCGCGAATCTTCTAAAACTTCATGGGGCGAGAAGCTTCTCGTATTTGCCCGATTTCAGCAGCCAAAGCTATTTCAAAATTCGCTCAATATTTAAACTGCTGTAACTTTGCTCAAATTTATCCAAATTTGATGAAAGAACAACCATTTTAAAGCTTGAGATTACTACTTTTTGTACTGTATACCGCTTTTACTAAAATGGATGTTTTAAGTGCAAAATCTGTCCATAAAGAGGAGCATATCAGATTGTAAAGTTTGTAGCTATTTTTCAATCAAGTACTGCGGATTATAATCAATATTTTAAAGTTATTCGTCTATTTTATGTACGCTATCGAAAAGTGTAGTCATTTACATTTAAAATATCTTCTTAAAATACTTATTACAAAGAATGCTGTTTTTTAAATATATAGCCATGACGAGAAGTATGCATTTTCCATCCGCTTGTTCTGTGGTGATGCTGAGGCTCTATAATACTACGAGACCCATTGAAGGAACTGTTTAGATTACGAACTCGCGAGATGTTTATGTTACACAAGAAATAAGCATTCGGCTAAACCTCTTCCGTTCTGATTGAATTCAGTTGGAACCATTCTGTCAAAGAGTAATGTGTGCTGTGAGAGCTATCCAAGTGTTTTTAAAAATTCCTATATATATATATATATATATATATATATATATAATTTAAATTTTATGTGTGCACTGTTTTCTTATTTTAGTATATATTGTGTGCTTATTATTATTATTTAGTATTTACTTAAATTAATTAGTGCAGTACATTTTTTTAAGTTCTATTTTGTTTTATATTCTACTTGATTTCACCTATATTCAGTAAGTATAAACATGGTTTGTTAGAAGAACTAGTTTGCGCATTCAGTATATTCTTTTTCGGCAATCAGATGTAAGTTGACGACAATATATGTCCATATAGGTAGTAAAATGTCATGAAATACTGGCAAATCATCTGGGATGAAAGTTATGACGCGAAAGCAATTACTCAATATTATGCAGGGGTGTAAAGTCAAAAAATTTAATGAAAAACTCTCGAAGATTTTTTCATAAATCAACTATAATACACGGAGTCTCACAAAGTCGGAACCAATTTTTCTTGCATCTTAATCATAAAACTTCAAACAATACAATGGCACAGAAATGAACACCGGGACGCACCCTGAAGTATAACAAAATCGTTACCAAAGTCTTAGAAACATAAAAAAGATGACTGAATCGTTGGTGCTGAATCTTTAAATACTAATAACTACAAAAATGTATATGGTACAAAAGTGACTTTCTCTTAGAAGTATACCCTATACTTAGCTAAAAAAAACTTCTATAAAACAAAAATCTATTTAATTTATGTAAATGAGGTAAAAATTACTAATAGGTGAATTCGTTGAGAAATGACAGCGTGTTAACAGAATTTCAAACTTCTGACAAATTTCAGTGCTTAATGGAAACATGAATGGGAAAACGAATGATAGGAGATTGTTCCTCAGATATTCAACTAACTCAAGCAACAAAAATTTTACAATTTATGTAAAATTTTAAAAATTGAGTTTTGACCGCTGAAATCGGGCAAATACCCCACTGTGCGCTGTCGTTCTTCCAAAGGGAGAGTACGGTTGAAATAAGCCGGACGCCCGATGGTGGAGCTTCATATAATTATTTATTTTATTTTATTTATTTATTTATTGATGCCGCAAACCATGTTTGGATTATATAGCATACATTAGTATAACACTTTACAATACATAATGGAGTATAAATCGTCATATTTGGTTAAATTAACCACTTCGTTCTCACGGACGTGTTATGACGCGACGTCAATACCGTTTGTATAAGGTCACAGACAAGTTATGACGCGACGCCGATACTGTTTGTACAGATCACAGACGCGTTATCACGCGACGCAATGCCGCTCCCGCGGTGCCACGGACGTGTAAACACGCAGGCTTGTCTTTGCTCCGTCTTATTTCTATGTCGTTTCAATTAGTTCCTGTTAACTAATTTAAGAACTAAACGTTCTTCAGTCGCCATGGTACGTCAGCAAGTTTATACATGAAATCCCATTTAACGATTTCGGCTATGAAACATACCGACAGGATGACCTCATTGGTATTATTCATAATTTCGTTCGCGATTACACGGATCCTGTCGTGGCGTATAAGGGTCTCTGCACACCCATCCGGGAAGGGCCGGACCGGGATTTAGCTAGTTAGTTTAGATAGTTTACTTTAAGGAGGTGTGGAGTCCCTGGAAACATTGTTTTTGTGCTATGCACAGAGGGAACTGTCAACGCGCGCTCGTAAGTGCAAGAATTATGGCCCTTCGGTCGCGCGAGGGTAGAATCGGTACCACACCGGATCAGGCATCCCGGAGAGCCCTGCCTATACCAAAGCTATGTAAAAAAACCGGGGCTCGTCCCGGATGGGTGTGCAGAGACCCTAAAGGTCCAACTATACTGCCGGGACGTGATTTTTTTTTACATAGGATGGGGTCTAGAGAAAACGCCGACCGTAGACCTCATCCTATGTTTAAAAATATCACGTCCCGGCTGTATAGTTGGACCTTAAAGGGGAGTGTTTCGAGAGAGACATCCTTCGAACAGCGGGGATACGATGTATAAACTTAGAAATTTTTAGTTAACAGGAACTAATTGAAACGACATAGAAATAAGCGGTGTTCTCAGACGGAGCAAAGACATTCCCGCGTGTTTACACGTCTGTGGCACTGCAGGGGCGGCATTGCGTCGCGTGATAACGCGTCGGTAATCTGTACAAACAGTATCGGCGTCGCGTCATAACGCGTTTGTGACCTATACCAACGGTATTGACGTCGCGTCATATCATAATCACATAGTCACATCATAACACGTCCGTGAGAATGAAGTGGTTAAAGAGAACGGTAGACACTAAATGCTAATCTTACATTTTTTTTAGGAAATTAAAGATAAATATTAATGCTGTAATATCTCGCACGCTTAGAAGAAATTAATGGTGTAGGCAGAGTAATATTTTTGATTGAGGAGCAGTTCAAACAAGTGTCCTCGTTCTGAATCATATTCTTGTCATTGCCAAATAATATGATCAAGGTCCTGAGCCTATGTTCCGTACTCACAGGACACATCCGAAATGTACTCTTGCCAGGGAAGCATTTAAATTATAGTGGTTCGAACGGCTTCTTGACGAATATAATGAAATCTCTGGGTACATTGAGACCCGGAAACCAAGGTATTCTTGCATCATTAAAGAAATGTTGGAAAAAATATACACCTTTGTATAAGGCTTCATTCTTAATAGTATCATTCGTAGACATTCTCATTCGACATCTGAAATCGCTTAGAAAATCGGTAAGCGGTATTTTAACATTCGATAGGGTTCCTGATACTGTAGCTTCTTTGGCCAACAAATCAGCCTTTTCGTTTCCTGTTAAACCAATATGTGCTGGGATCCAAATAAATTTTACATATTTTGAATTACCACTATTGGCAATAAATCCAAGATATTTGTCCTTAATTTCTATGAGCAGTTTATTACATTGAGGACTGAACATAGGTTCATGTAAAGCTTTGACTACACTCTGCGAATCTGTGAGAATGAGAAAGTTGGAATCAGTGAGCGAGTTAACCACGTCTAAAGCTTGATTTATCGCATAACACTCTGCTGTAAATATGGACGCTTGACTATGCAAGCTAATTTTTTTACTAATATCTAGTTGTGGGCAGTAATAAGCTGCCCCTACGGACTGTGAATTTTTAATTTTACTGCCATCTGTGTAAATCTCAATAGTTTGTGGAGGGGCCGACTCAATAAAGCTCTTTAGGACTGCGTTAGGGTTGACTGAATTCTGTATAGATATACCTAAATCGAGATCACAGAGTGGAATATTAAATAATGATCTGTAATTGCAAGAATATATGAGGTGTCTTTCATTTATAGTGATATCTTCAAGAAGTTCTGAAATATTCATGAAACATTGGAATAGAGGCAAGTGCTTCGCTCTACTGTTAGAGAATAATGCTGTAAGATTTGTATTACTACCAAAAAGAATTTTGGTTTTTACTAGGTCTTTAAGGGAATAATACTTAATGTTTTTTTTGCAAAAAAACTACTTCTGTCCAGAAAGTCTGGGATTCGCCTAATAAAATATTAGTGGGCGTGCTTTCCTGTATCCTAATGCGGTTCTGATCGCAGCAAAGTGTATTCGCTCTAATTTGTGTTGCAAATTTTTGTTTCTTGGGAAGTACACGAAACAATTATATTACATGACCGGTTTTATAAGACTACCAAACATCGTCATTAGAGTTTCCGGTGATGCCCCCTCAAGAAATTCTTAAAACACTTTTTCCATACAACGTCAACATGAGTCTTGAAACTCATGTCAAAATCGAAGTTAATCCCTAGAAATATGACAGAGCTGCTGGACTTGATAGTTAGACTGTCGATCTTGATTTCAGTTTTTCCTGGTAGAATGTGTCTGTTGTTAAAATGAACAAATACTGTTTTATGGGGAGCTAATTCGAGGCCAATACTTTTAAGATTATCCTTAACAGTTGTAATCGACTCTTCTAGTAGCCTCTTACTCTCATGTCAGTAACAGACCGGAAACCACAGTAGATGGCAATATCATCGGCGAATTGCGAGACTTGCACATTTTCTGGAATATTTTCTATAATATTAGCTACATACAAATCGTAAAGTAGTGGACTAAGTACTCCGCCCTGCGGTAACCACTTCCACGTTGTTCCCACAACACTATCCGAGGTTCCTGTGATTGCAGTGATAAGTCTTTGATAAGTCAAGTTTAATGAACTTTATTACGCTAAGGGAACTCCCTGCATTTGATAATTTCTGTAGGAGCAACTTGCAATCAACATTATCAAACGCGGCCTGTACATCAAAAAATGCGTCGAGGGTGTCCATACCTAGGTTCGTTGACATTTCTATACATATTACCCAGTAAAGCAACAAGGTTATCTGAGCATGATCTCCCTTTGCGAAAACCTGAATTAGATATTGGTAAGACACTGTTCCAACCACCATTCTCATTTATTTTGAATCAAAGTTTCAAAGAGTTTACAGATACAGGCTGTCAAAGAAATAGGTTTAACACCAGATTTGTTAGGTTTATCTATGAAAAACATTTGTACATTGTACCAATCTTCAGGGTACTGACCTTTAGAATACATTTGATTTGAAAATGTCTAACATAATAAGTTTAATATTATTGGGTAGTAGTTTGAGTGCCAAGTAATCTATACCATCTTTCCCTGGCGCAGATTTGTCCTTTTTCTTATTTAAAGCAAAGTTAAATTCTGTGATGTCAAATGGATCATCGAAAGATCGGTTAGGTGCACAACGTAGAAGCCACACAGGATTAGTAGCAACCCAAGGCTAGGCGGCGCGATTTTACACAGACAGTCTTGTTTTTTGTTGTCTTTTGTCATTACTGAGAGATTTACTATGTGTGTTGGTCCATTTGTGTTTTAATCTCTTACAAACATTCCTGAACTGGATGCTGTCTCTTTTTGGATCAAGTTCTGTAACAAACTTGAGAAAATGTTCCCTTTTCTTTGATTTGAAAATTTTCTTTGCGATAGCTACACACTTTTTGAAATTTATGATGTAATCCAATTCACAAGTGTGTTTCCACTTTTTGTAAGCTGCTTTCCTTAACCTCTTAACTTTGTTACATTCCTCGTCCCACCATGGAACTGGATTACGCCATTTACTAGTAGTAACCGTTCTTTTTTGGGGTGTGTAATTAATAATATATTCCTTAATTTGAAAAGTAAGAAACTCATACTGCTCTACACTATTTAAACTGTAAAAGTTGAATGTTAAAAAAAGAGGAAACTTTTGAGACAACATTTCCTGATAGCTGTCCCAGTCAGTTTTTACTGTAGAATTGCTTATTACTAATTGTATTAAAAATATATTTACATTGTTGAATGTCAATGTCGATATTAATTACACAGTGGTCCCCGAGTATCATCTAGTACTTGAACAAATGTCTGATGGACTAGATCCGGAGTAGTGAGAATTAAATCGATATTAGATATACTGTTTTTGTGAAAATCAAAGTGTTTAATGGTGTCAGTATTATGTAAGAAGATATCATGATTCATTATACTATTGAAAGGTCTTTCACCGTTCGTGTCATAATTTGCACAATTCCATGCTCTGCTGTGGGCATTGAAATCACGCTCAAGAAGGCATGGAGAAAGATTCTAAATTTTATACAAGATTGCATACCAGTTATTCTGACTCAAGGAGGGACCTTGTGGCCTGTAGATTGCTACTATATTTATTGAAGGTGAAGTGTTAGTTAATTTAATCACACAAGACTCAATCCGGCCATTAAATGATCGAATGTCTGGTGAGACGGAGTAGTTGATATTTCTTTTTATGAACACCGCTACACCACCGCCCTTCTTATTAATTCTGTCTCTACGGATAATATTGATGCCTTTGAAAGTTATGTGAATGTCCGGCTTTAGCCAAGATTCTACGCAGATAAAAATGTCAACACTTTGTAGAATTTGTTGGAGTTTTTCTCTATGCTGGGTAATACTTCTTGAATTCCAGTAAATGATCTTGAGCAAGGATATATTCTTGCGATGATGTCGGATACGATGATTCTGAAACGTCAGAAAAATTGATTTTCTCATTATTTTACTACAAAAGTAGCTTGCCAAAAAATCTCCCAAAAATTTTCTATCATTAACAAACTTTTATCATCCGTTACAGATACACCATCACCAGAATCGCCCAAGGTATCACAAGCAAACTATTCGTCCGCGGGCACCTACAAACTCCAACAGCATCCCAGACATATAATCAAAACGTGACATCAGCAAGACGTTCCCCAAAATGCCTTCATTCCGAAAGCTCCATAAGATAAACCTCGTGTTCCCTCGAGGGCCTCTTATGAACCTACCAACGGCTTTGAAGAGGACAACATCCCTGAAGAATCCTACTACAACACCGACCTGATAATAAAACGTAGCAAAGCATCCAAAAAGATCAAGAACGACTTGTTGAAATCTGAAGAAGACAGCGATGGGACTCCACGGTAGACAAGCTCACCTCTAACAATCAAGAGGAAGACAACGTCCAATCTCCAGTACCGACCAACACTCCAATAACTCCTGACACAAAATCCACCATTAGAGTCCGCGCAGCTTCGACTCCAAAATTCTTTCCAGGCAGGCTGAGCTCATTCACAAACCTTAAAGAGACTGTGAAAGCAAAAAGAGCGCCATTAAAGAAGACCCTGAAGAAGCTATCCATCTTCGACGGATTCATTTTTAATGCAACCAATTTTTTTAATCGATGAAAGAAACATCTACCTTATTTTAGGTGTTGGAAAATGGAGGTCAAACATAAAAATTCACATAATTCTCCGCAGTCTACTCACCAGTAAGTAAATAAATTCAATTTAGAATATTTAAACATTTATATATTTTACATGCATGTGTATATTACTGTTGCAAGGGCGAACCGCCCAATTTAGGTATAACTGACTACAATAAAAGAATTTGTTATAAAAAACGGTATTCCTTTTATTATCAGAGGAGACATACTTATTTTTGATACATTCGTACAACTCGACGTTTGTCAATCGACTCTCCCCTGGCCTTGTCCTTGTAACATCGTCGTCACTAGGGATGTGCGGGTACCCGAAATTTCGGATACCCCAGCCTCGGGTCGAGTCGGATAATGATCGGGTCAGGTCGGGATTCCGAAAGTTTATAAACTTCGGGTACCCGCGATTTTAGGTACCCGAAAAGGTAGTCGGGGCGGGTCGAGGTCCCGAAAGTTTGCAATGTTCGGGTACTCGAAGTTAAAGTTGTATTTATATAAGCATAATGCTGTTTTATGATTTTTTAATTCAATCTTTTATTTTCAATGGCAGGTTCAGAATGATTTTTGTATTTTTAGTGTAATCGGTTATCAAACCTCGCGAGGAAAAAATATTTCAGAATACAATATGTGAATGAATGTACGTGAAGAACGTTTCTGTTTCTTGTAAACACTGTTCTTACAAGACAAGGACTCTTCATCCGCACACTGTTCGTATAAAAGCACTGTTTCGTAAACAGTGTTTACTACAAATCGAAATATTATTACAACCAATGATTGGACGTCTTAATATGCACAGAGTCACAGAGTTATTTACTGTTGATATGACCGCAGACATGCCCCAACTTTAACTTCGAGTAGCCGAATTTTACAAACTTTCGGGACCCCGACCCGACTACCTTTTCGGGTACCCGAAATCGCGGGTACCGATCCCGAACAAATTTCCCGACCCAACCCGAACCCAAAATTTCAAGTACTCCCACACCCCTAGTCATTACCCAAACAACGCTGTAAGGAGGACGACTCGATGTAGCGATATCTATAGCTTATCGGTACCTTTCAGTAACACCCGTAACACCTCCCCCGCCCCCTCCTGAACAATAAGAAATAAGTATACAACGTATTAACCCCTTGCACTATGATTTATTTTACGGTTTCAGTGATTAGAGTGTTACGTTCCGACCAAATTATTAATATTCTTTTAATAACTTTTGGCTTTATTCGTCGGCAGCACTGTGGTCAATAACTCTTGCAGTGGAACTAACCCTAATTGGTCGCAGTGCGGCCTTGATATATTCAAAATTTTAATCCTTGTTTTATCCGTCGGCAACTCCGGGGTTAATAACTCTTGTAGTTTTGGGAATAACCCTAATTAATCACGGTGTGGCCTTTGACGAAGTATAGTTTCAGTTATTCCGCGGTAAATGTATTAGTATAACAAATACCCTTCTTGGAGTCAACGCCGTCCAAAAACATGTAATTTACGCGTCGCGACGTGACTTCCGTAGGATTATAGATAGACAAGAACAAAAGAGACAATGATGCCCCGTCCGTCACCTATACCTAAATAATAAGCAAACTCGTCAGTCGGGCCGTAGAACATAAAGCGAATATACCAACGGCCGAGGAGAGGTTTGCCTATTCAAATACCGACTATAACAACGTAAAGGTGTGTCTGGTAACGCTTGCAGTTGTGGGGCCACCCTAACTGGACACACCGAACGCTTCAAGGACCTTTATGTTTACACAGGCTACGCCGATCCTCGACCGTTGGCGCGAAGCGTGCGAGAGCGAGTGAGAAACGACCGTTGGTGCGTGTTGTGTGAAGGAGCGAGTGAGAAACGACCGTTGGTGCGTGTTGTGTGAAGGAGCGATAGAGAGCTAGAATAAAAGAAAGAGACAACGCGTAAGACGCATCATTGGGCTGTCGAACAAAGAAATTAAACCTAATTGGTTAACGATGCGCGTAGTGGGAATCCGGGTGAAGAATCCGAGCTTGTCGAAACGGTGCGAGGAACTGACATTCTTCGATGTACAAGCGCGAGCTGCGTATCGTAGAGTCCGTAAGACGTTATAAAGCAGAGTTCGTTTCGAGTCGTATTAGGAATTTTCTTAACGTCCGGGCGAAAGTCTTTGTCTTACGTTACATATATTATCCAATAATCAATTTTCAAGTATCAATCTTTTGTAGTGTTTCGATATTTAATAATTTAACTTCCTTAGTCTTTCAATTCAATTTTATAAAGTATGTAACGGCGTGGTACGACTACGACGATTCTAAAGTTCCAATTTCTCTCAGCTAATTAACACCCGCTGGTGCAAAAGAGAGAGAGATATCTGTCTGGTGAGTGTGAACCATAATTCTACCGATAGTAGCGTTGTATAATCATTCCGGGATATTTTACATTTGCGTAAATGCTGTTATTATTAATAGTGCTGAATCTCGGTGTCAAGCTGTCGCCTAACGATAGCTCGTTGTGGGAAAACCCTAAGGCGGAGGTTTGCCCCGTAGTTTCAGCACTGGGCTTTGAAGCTTAGAGATGTATGCTGATTGCCAATATATTTATTTATTGATATGTTATCCTTATTTAACTGTTAACCAATATGTTTTATATGTGTTTTGTTGATCTAGTCCGGTCCTTTACAACCGAGCGAGTTTTATTAAATCTTAAATATTGTTATAAGATTATACCACGAAACCATTCAATTGTACAAAGAACAAGAACGGCCTTCGTTTAAGTCAATCACTACATTGTACATACCGCCTCTTTTTATCAGAATATATACATTTGTTACGTTGGTCGCTAAATCGTAATTCGACTTAATTCAATTGACTCTTTCCATAACACAACTGATTAACAATCCTAACAAAGTTTCTCTATCACTAATATATTCATAACGAATCCATTACCAAATTATAAAAATCCTACATTAGACCTCCCATATAGAAAGTCACAGGAACTGGGGGTCGAAGGTAGGTTACGTATCTGGAAGCCTAAACAAGATCCCGCGATCACGGTTTCGGATTCTGTGTCTGTCAGTGACTCGCGTAGGCGTCACAAGAGCTTGATTGTCGCCCATCATTTCTTAGAACAAAAAGAAAATCTAAATTTATTATATGCTTGTATATTCCCCAATGGCTATATATCGACAGCAATAAAATAAAATTTTATTCCGCTTCAAAGGAAATTAATAATTTACATGTTTAGTAGATGTTCGAATTTCTTATCACGAGTCTGACCCGTTATTATAGTGCAAGGGGTTAACTACTAATAATGCCAGTGGATCTGCAAGAGTTAAATAAAAGAAACGAAAGCCGTGGACGCATCAAAAGCACAACTAACTTAGCATTCGCTCAAGAAATACAACTTTCTTCCCCAGGGAGAACCACGGTTTAAAAACCTGATGAAGTCAGCGGCTCACAATTCTTTCAATCAATACAAAAATTTTCCTAAATATTCCACATTCCGCAGTCTTCCCCTCTTCTCCTCTTTTTTCAAAACAGATTGGCAGTATTACCAACTTACCGCTCTCCTCTCGGACATCTTTCTACCGAATCAAGTAAGCAGGATCCAATAGTTACTTTGTTACTGCACTTCTGGAAAGGACGTGATGCCCTGACTTTCAACTAAGTAGCAACGACCTGTCATAAATCTCTCTAATTATACAGTACAGCGAGTGACGGTACCTGTCGTCGCACCAGGCACAGACAAAATGGCGTCTTGCCACCACCAATATCCCTGTTAAGTGGGCGGCAATGTATAACGAATTAGCCACTGCTCAGTATCATCTGCTACACCTAGACCAACATTGTACGATTTGTTAAGATTGTCACCGCCCCAATGGCGGCGGTAGTATTAGTACGCAGTAGCACAAGAAGATAGGAGTCTTTTTGTATCCATCACGGACCTAAAGGACTGAGCCTAATTCTGCGGGGGTGAGCCAAAAGACGGAAGGGGTATCAACTTGTTGGCCATCTTGTGTGGCAAATACTGTGGTGCGCTCAATAGGCAACTTTAAATACTAGTGTAACCCACAGAACAGATTTGTTTATTTTTACTGTTCATTTATTTTATTTTTATTTTTCAGAAAAGACAGCCAAATTGTGCAATATTTTGTTTTGTTTTATGTATTTATTATTAACGTAAGTTTTCTTTTAGTTATAAACTATTTCCTAATAATACAATCTAATTTTTGTTTTGTGAATACTGGTAAGGTTTTGGCAGTTTTTTTTATTCTAGCAACAAATGTTGGTATTCTTTAATTGTTTCTGCCAAATAAAATATTTTATTGTTTTATTACGTACTTTGCTTATTTATTGTAGCACTCCTTCACTTGCCCATCCTTAAAATAAAGAATAAGTGTGAATTATATTATATTTTATATATATGTATGTATGTATATATATATATATATATATACACATACATACATACATATATATAAAATATAATATAATTCACACTTATTCTATATATATATATATATATATATATATATATATATATAAATGTATATTAAATTTTATTATTTCATATGTATATACAGATATATTTTAATTAACAATTAAAAATGCGCCCAATATGCGGCCACACTTCCAACAGGATGTAACGTTGTGTACGTTACAGAGGCGTGCGTCAGTCACGTATCAAATGACAGATGCATGTATACCTTGGTTCTCATTTGGGGAGCGAGGTGAAAATATTTAATAAATCGTTGGACAACATTGAACCTACCTACTGGTTAAAATCCACAAGAGCATTTCTAATATCCGCCCTATGGAATTATCGAGTAGAAGGGGTCAACTTTTAAATTGTTCTCACACATATCCACATATCCTTAATCTACATTATAATTGTTCATAACATCGTACATAATACACTGGAACAAACCTATAAAATGGTATCCATTGGGTCCATAAATGTTGAATAAAATCCTCACAAAGTCAAGTATCCACAAAAATGCACATGCGGACCGGAATCGTTCACAGCTAATTCACGTTTGATGCACGTCAATTTGATTTTCGTACACGAAAAAAAAAATATATATATATCCATGCACTCTTGTGTATACACTACAATACTACATAGTGAAGTCATTTTTGTGTCAGTCACAGTGTCACAGTCGAAGTATAATATTAAATACAGTCCAATAACCCACTGAAAATAGTTTTTTCCACCACAAATTACACGACGAATCGTTATTATATCACATATCGTGGCAAGTCAATTTTCATTTTCGAAGGCTATCCGTCGTGATTCGTACGAAAAATCGTACAAATTATAGTACCGAGTTTTCAACTTTGATATTACATGAAGTTTTAAAGGTTTGTAATAAGTATTTTAAAGCTATTTTATCATTCCTTATATTTGCAAAATTTTATAAACTATGCTCCATTGCAAATGCAGGGAAAAATATCGCCCATAGACAAATTGTTTTATTTTAAAAAATGTTTCTTATAAATAGAACATTCCGTTCTGAAAAAATCTTGATGTGCCCGAAATAAAAAGATTTGCTACTTACTATTTGAAATAATATTAATTTCATAATCATGAATATTTATGACAATGTGGAGTTCGGGTGATTATGTTATAATTAAACGCATAGTTAATTTCTATTATAGTGTTTTATTAATTACTTCATTTTTTTCCGTATTTTCCATATATCTTGCTTGAAATATTTCCAGTAGCATACTACTTGAACAAATAAAAGCCGAAGTGAAGGATACTTGGGTACAATTTAAACGAAAAATTAATGCGAATATTAATAGTGTACACAATTTCAAGGATATCTACGAGTACAAATCAAAGATGACCCAACATATTACTATTATAAAAAGAGAAACTAAATAGAAGATTTTGAATATGGAAACTGCTAGACTCTACATATTCTCAATCTCCCTTATGATTTTAATTTATGATTGTAAAATATTGTACAAAGGCGGTTTTTTATCACAAAAATACCTATTGGGACGTTTCTGATATAATAGAAATTTTATGGGATTACTACATTTTGTTCATATCCCTATAAAGTTTCGTACACGGAAAATTATACAAGAACTTCACTATGGCGAGACACAATTCTGATGGAAAGCAATATACTCCCAGAACGTGTGAAACAAGATTCGTCGTACATGCTTAATTTAAAGTATTATGTTTAACAGGTTTTCTTACCAAAATTTAAAACTTTAAGAACATAGTAATTTAAAGAAAATTTGTCTCATTCATATGCAAACGGTTACCGAAAGCTACTGTAATGTAGAACATACTTAACATATGATACAGCGACTACTGTTTCTCAATTTTTCAAAGTCTATAGTCCATGCATGAGGATTTTTTAATAAATTTGTCAACAACAATAGCATTTTCAATCGATGCGTTATTAAGCGAAGGTCAAAGTATTTCCAAAGCTTCCGGATCTGTTCCTTGCCACCACGTTATCCGTGAACCTAACAGCTATTTCCGTGATCGCCATATTTCCAGTGAGAAATTGTGGCAGTGTTTCTACACCAGCTCGTGGTTGACGATCGAATGGATAACCCATGGGACGTGCATCAGGATACTTTCTGTCTCTCAAACCACAGAAACTAGTGGCATCCGCACAACCAGTCGACTCATCCTGTTCAATCTATACATTGAAAAACAAACCTTTACATTATACAGTTTACTTTGAATTTACGATTTACTATTACCGCAATAAACTGAGACTGATTTTAAAGATTGAAGATTCTACTTTTGCACACCATTACACATTTTCTTCTAAAATATTTGTACAAGATATAGCAGATGACCCATTTTTCCTGAGAAATATTATAAATTGAAATCTCTGTAACAACATTAACAAATTTTGTTCGTAAGTAAATCTTCTACATATTTGACGACTGAAGCCGCTCCTTTACAACGATACCTTAAAATTGGATGTACGAAATGTTATCACTGTTTTGTGGAACAAAAATGAGGACCAAGTTCATTTAACACTAAACCTACCAAGCATTAAAACTACCAGCTAATGTAACCTTATAAAAATGGCAACACTAGATTTATTCAGATTGTCCGTAATTTCCAATATAATAGATGCTTGGACAAGGAAGTTTATTCCATTACTTTTCATAAACGAATTTTTATAATTCCAATAATTGAAAAATATAAAACCGATCATTTGACCGTGGTAGGTTTAGTGTTAAACCCGAACAAAACGAGTAAACGAAATCGTACATCAATTTTGTTTGTGTCGTAAAGCGGTCACTTCTTCAAATCGAAAAAATGTTTCAATGTATTTAGAGACGCTTTAATTGGAAGCAATTTCGAGGGAAAACATGTCTTCAGTTTTCCACCTGTCCCGGCATGCAATATTGCTAGGTTTATTGTTGTACTATTGTTCTCAACAAAATTATCACAGTTTAAATATTGACAAATACTTTCTGGATCCACTGTGAGAATAATAATAATAACTTCGAAGAAAACAGCTTGTAAAGTTTTATCTGTTTCACCCTCTATAATCCGAGTGTTAAACGTTTGTTGTTCTTATAACGGATATTCTACTGTGTACGGTGTAAAGTATACTCACAACGTCACCACTGTAATCTGACACCATAACGAAAAGTTCCATAGGAAAGCCTGCTTTGGTTCCTTTAGGTATTAGCATATGATGTGGCCATCCACATCCACAGAAATTGAAAAGTTCCAAGCTATCGCCACTCAGAGGTCTGTTCTCGTCCAAATTACGGAACGTTCTTTCAAAAGGTATAGTTACCGAAGATCCAGATGATTTCTGCTCAATTGTGTTTTGTCCTGGCCGCACTATAACGTAACAGGTGACACACAATTAAAAATACGTAATTTCCTAGACTAATACACAGAAAACTATAATATTCACAAAGCAGAGTAGGAAATGAATGCTGTTCAAAAGAGTGGAATATGAAGAAAGAGTAGTTCGTGGACATAGTTCAAATTTGGTTCATCTACTTATTTAGCAATGTCAATAATTTCCCATCTAGAAGTTTAGTGCATAAGCCATATGAATTCAAACCATAAGAACACCGTTTGAAATGTTACAAGTTTTTGAAATCGGCAAAAACAGATGAATATAAACTGATAGACTTGTAGATTGCATTAACAAAATTAATATTTTTTTAATGATTTACTTAGTAACGGTGTTTCCAAATAGTAATGTAATTGCAACACAAAATAAAACTATAATCAAGGTCATTTAGAGATCATGTTACTAAACATGGATGAACGTAAAAAACACACATATTTGTAATTGTATGCATAAAAACATTGATGACCTTGAAAACTACAAAAAGAAATCACCTTGGAAAAATATATTCTTACCGAATATTGGCCTTTTGAGGCCATTTACATTACGTAAAAAATTATTTAGCATCATCACACTGCAAGACAAAAAATGAAGGGAAATATGTATACGTTACTTGATGTCCCAGGTTAACAGGATAACCTAATTATTTGCCTTATTTGCTGTTGTAAGAAAAAACTTCTCAGGGCTAAATTATAGGAATTCAAGTGGAACATGTATGAATGGAAAGATTCTTTTTCCAAGGTAACTTTTTAACGAGATTTCAAAGTCGTATTGTTTTAAATGAGACCTTATACGTTTCGTTAGATATTGTTGTAGAGCATAAAAATATGAATCCAATGACCTGAATAACCATATCGTTTCGATAAATCAATCTCGAGGTATTTGTGTTTGAAAACATCAAACATCTTAACTTTTAGTCACAAATATCTCGAGACTAAATGATCGAAACAGTATGATTGTTAAGATCGTTGCATTCGTTTTTCTATACTTTATAAGAATATCAAAAACAACGTGAGATTTCATTTTAAAAAATACCGATGACCTCGAGGAATCGTGTTAAAAAGTTATCTTGAGGAATGATTCTTTCCACAGTTACATGTAGCTACCTTACGAAATAGTGTAACTTTATCCTGGAAACCTTTTTGTAAAAGATGCAAATACGGTAGACATTTAATCGATACAAATTAACTGAGACACTCAGTGTCGCCAGATCGGTTAAATCGAGGGGAATACAGTTTACCACCTCTCTGAAGACCAGAGTAATATGTAACACCTTGCGCGACACGTCACGTGACCAGTCTACGGTCTTAGTGGGGACGTTGGAGTGTGCTCATTTAGTATAATGGGATAGTGGAAGAAGAAAAGGAATAGAGGAAAATCAACCCAGTTTTGGGTTGATCTGGCGACACTGTTTGCAACACTAATGTTTGTCATTTTGTTCCTGTTATTATTTTCTAAAAATATGAAAATAATCGCATTATTTATAAAATGACACGACACAATGAAAGTAACATACGTGTCACAGTGAACTTGTCCAGCTCGATCATCAAATTCTTCTGATGTCTAAAAGTGAAAGGTAGCCCACGTTCGTCTTCCTTGGGAGCAATGAAGATACGCATCGTTCCTCGTTTCGGTGCATTAGTGCGATTGTTAACAATAATTGTATACGTGAAGTCGGTGTGATTCAGGTGAGTAAACTTAGCAAGCACTGCTCCCCGAGGAGTAAAGTCAAGTCCTCGCGACAAATCCACAACGCTCTGGGTCCAGAAGGTGTCCAAAACGTTGCGCAGCTGATTCGTTGTCACTCGGACATCGTCTATTTCGACGCCTGGGTAATCCAACTAAAAACACCGCGAAAAAATACATGAGCAACCTATATGGGGTGACCTGATCAGTGAATGAACATAATTCGTGGCAAACGAAAAAATAACATAAAGTCGGGGACAAAATTGAATAGATAGTCTGTAAAATCTAAAAACTTTTTTAATATCGTTCCAAACAATGACTTTTTTGAGATTTTAGAAGAATTAGTTCAATAGATATTGCGTACAAAAATTTTATATTACCATTGATCGAACTTACTTAATTCTACAAAGGTATATTTTAATTTTTCACTATAGGTACAGGTAAAGAAGATAAAAACCGTGACCTTCACTTCTTTTCTCTACATCTCCAAAAAAATTAAGGAAAAATCACCATTAGTCGAACTTGCTTATAGTAAATTTTAAAACTTTGTTTACACATTATCTAATAAACTCATCCTTCTAACATCTCACAAAAACTCCAAAAATGCTGAATATTTCGTTGAAATTTTGAAAATACATAATTCTCTTTCTTATAAATTCTGCACTGCATTAATTTATTTAGCAGTTGTTTGAACGACACCCCACGTATTCAAAAGAAGTATTGTTATGTAATACAATAAAGAACTACGTATTACATATATACAAAATTTTCAAATTTTATACAGCACAAACTCATTTACACTTATAAAACTACAACGTTCATTCTCTGGAACAATAAATCGAATAGATACATTTCGAGGTACACTAAAAACTTGAGTCAGTGATAATATCTAAAATTACTGAACCCTCGGATAGCGGGACTCGGGTCCATTTTGACCCAGAGTTAAAAACGTTCCAGCTGAACTCTAATTTTGTATTAGTCAGCTCTAATTATTAGCTATTTATATATTGCTCGGTAAGGAGATCAAGATTGATCTCAAAAGAAGGTAAAAAAATATACTCCAAAATAGGTACGTAAAGATTTGAATGAATATAGTCATTGCATCATTATATCTCATTAATGACGTGATGATTAATGTATTTACACACTACTTCTCATTGAAGTATGGACAGTTTAAAAAGTTTTATTTTCTATATGATCATTCGTGACTTGTATAAAATATGTTCTGTTACCATCCCTCTGCTTATTTACTAAATAATAAGTGATTAAGGCTTTACATTGATATACATGAATTTTGTATGGATTAGAAAAAATTCGGTAATTATTGCGAAAGGGTCACTATACTCCGATTTTGATGAAATTTAAATATGTTTTGCAGCAACATATTTTGAACAACTTTTTCCTTTTCCAATATGGGGGGTCGCTTTTAGTTTTCGAGATATTCGCAAAAAACTATTGCTAATACCGTATTGAATTTTCTCTCTTGGATTTTCCTGACGGCCGGACCTCTTCGCTCCTACCATCGTAGCCCGCGGGACAGGGAGCGATGCGGTCCGTATCCGACCTGGGATACGTAGTGAAACCGACGCGTTTTGATGGGACTACGTCATGGGAGGAGTACCTAATTCAATTTGAAATGGTTGCTCGAATAAATAACTGGGACGAAGCGAGAAAGGCAGCTGCCTTAATCGCGCCGTTAGATGGTCCGGCTAGGGGAGTGCTGACTCCCTTATTCGCTGAGAAATATTTCAATTTTTGCGAGATAGTTTCCGCAATCGAATTCAGGTTCGGAGCTAAGAATTTCGCAAAATTATGCGAATAGAATGAGTTGTGGTTAGGCCGTTAGGCCGGCCCGACCACGCATACAAAATTCAGAAGTAGTCTTTCAAAATTGAAAACTCACCCTATATAGAGTGAAACCCTGTTTTTTCTCTCATCCCCACATCTTGTTTACAAGAAATATTAAACAGACGCCGCACCGGAGCAGCCTTACGTTGCCACGGAGCGTGCAACAATACGGAAAATTCAATACACTATTAGCGATAGTTTTTTGCGAATATTTCGAAAACCAGAAGCGACCTCCCTATATTGGAAAAGGAAGTTGTTCAAAATATCGAAAGCTATAACATATTTAAATTTCATCACAATCAGAGTATAGTGACCCTTTCGCAATAATTACCAAAAATTCTTCTAAAACCCAGCTCTTGACACTGTTACAAGAAGCATGGAGGACTATACCAAATAAAAAAATATAAAAATTTATGCGATGAATGCTACGATTAACGAAAGTTAAGAGTTAAATTAAGAGTTATTCATTTGTTTCTGTTTCAATATTATTCAATCATTTATGTATAATCCATTAATTTTATACTAATAAAGTGTCCATACTTCTATGAGCGGTAGTGTACATATATGCTGACCTGTTGAACCGTATATTCTGGCAATGTGCTTTTATATTCTTGGAAAACGTCGTCGACGAAAGCGTGCCATCTGTAGAATATAGGATCCCTCATGGCAGTAGCAGAATCGCCCATAATACTGAAATTTTCCTGAAAATGGCACAAGAGGAAATTATGTATACAAGTATTATATCAACACAAAAAAAATGATCGACGTTCCTGTATTTAATTAGTAGACTGCGGATGTTTATGCAATTTGGAATTTTTGTAGATGAACTTTAATAAATTGAAATCAAATAAAATCTTACTTTCAGCGATAGTAGCCTTTGCAGGTCTGAAATAAATAAATATCGTATCAAATTCTGTCAAATTGTATATTCTAGAATTTTTTTTAAATTTTCAGAAACCACAAATGCATAAAGATTGACAGTCCATTAATTAGTATTCGAGTAGTGGGTGCAACAGTATATTGCCTGAATTAATAAAAATGATCTTCTTTTTCCAATTAAAATAAAAGTTTACGAGTAGAGTGCGGATTTTATACACTTATAACAAAAATAAATACATCAAATATAAAACAGTAGATATACTTAACGAGTACAAAAAGACTGTTCTATTATTTTCATCAAATTCAAATTATTGTGAAAAGATATAAATGTCTATATGACTCGTATATCTTGTAATTAATGCAGACAATTTTTATGTTGCATAGAAATCTGCAATTTACTTACAAACAATATTCGTTATCGATGGTGTAAAATCACGATGAATAATATCAAATATTATATGCATTCATAAATAAATGAATATCCAGAACGTATCATTTAAAGCAAAAACTTAAACGACACTTTACGATTGCCATCATTACACTGATGCAATTTAACCCTTTGCACTCCGAGCAATTTTTAATACAACGACAGCTTCTCTTACGATGTTGCCTCAACGGCGACAACGGAGTGCTAAGGGTTAATTACTCGTTATTTGAATAATTACCCTAATGTAATGTAATGTTAGAATGTATTCAAATAAAATGTATTTACCAAATAACGATGATCCGGGTCATGGCAGTAAGAAATAGCAACGTGGCCTAAATTATGAAGATCGCCGTATACGTTTGGATTAGGGGACAGGATACTAGCTTCCATGATATTCCCCAATATGTCGATGCCGCCCTTTTCGGTCAATGGCACTCGTTCGCCTTTTGTATTAATCACCGATCCGGTATGTATAGCTTCGTAAATGCGATCGCGCCATCTTTCTAGATCCTGGATATCAAAATCCAATTGATCCACTGGACGATTGATGTCTTTAAGAACGGCTCCGCTTGGACGAGCAGGCCATGTACGTCCAGCAACGATAGAGTCCAATTTTGGGAAATAAGCTTCGGGAATCGGTTCACGCCAATTAAGTAAGCGTTTTACGCGACCAAGACGATTGCACAGACGCTCACAGTTGTACCTAAAAGTGCCACGGATGAGTTCTCTTTGAAATCTGATACTAAATCGATTGTTAGCAACTTTAACACGTTTGTGTAGGGGAGATCAGAGTCAAGATTGACAGAGATCGAAAATACAGGGTGGCCGAGATAAATCCGAATTTTCTTTTAGCACTCTTACGAATAAGACGTAGGCAAGGCAAATATAAACAAAGCAATAGTTGCTAAGGTAACTCGCTATACAGTGGCGTGCAAAATGATCCGGACACCCTGTAATAACGAACTTTTTTAAGATCGGTTCAAACGGCTAGAGATTTGTTGAGATGTTAGAAGTTTACTAGGTAATTTACAAAAAGAAATTAATTCAAAATTACCATTGGTCGAAATTTCGAAGAGCAAGTAATGGTTATGATTTTTAACTTTTTTATCTGCAATGAAAATTTAAAAAAAGGCTTTTGTAGTTTTAAGTACGTTATATAGATGCACAAAGATTCATCAAAATCGATTAAGGGTGCTACGAGCCATAAATAATTAAAAATGGCAAAAATTGTGAGAAACTGCGATTTAGATCAATCGCAACCCCAAAATTCAAAGATTCTTACATTCTTCAATGCCTATCGCTTTTTTATGCGTCAACCGATTTTGAAGAATGTTTTTCAGGTAGATAACTCACTTAGATCTACAAAAGGCATATTTTAAATTATCATTATAGGCGCAAACAAAAAAGTTAAAAATCGTGTCTATTACTTTTTCCTTCGCAATATCGACCAATGGTAATTTTTAGTTAAGTTTTTTTTATAATCTAATTCTTCTAAGATCTAAAACAAACTCAAGACGTTTAAACCAATTTTAAAAAAGTTATTCATTTTTAAAGAAGTGGAAGAAATGGAAGAAGTGAAAGAAGTGGAAATATATCAGCCGGGAACCGAGAATTTGACCGAAAAGCGTCAATACTCGAATCGCTCTGTGAAGGAAAATAGCCACAAGAAGACACAAGTTTTCGACCTAGCCAAGAACTTCCAAAATTCTGAGTAGGAGATAACTGAGCCGTTCACTGCACAAGTCGATTAACTCCACTTTTTGAAAAATCTTAAATTTAAGTGTCAAAGCACTTGGTATAATCATAACTTTTTATATTTATATTAACTTTCCTAAATAATAAAAATTAACATCATTAAACGACAAAATTTTTTTGGCCATTGAATAATTAATAATTTATTTCAGAGGCCATTTTGATTAACTCCGTACTCTGATGTAAATCGTTGCAATAATGCAACTCAAATGCACTGAAGGTAGAAACGTGACAAAGGAAAAAAGGAGAGACATGATGGTCCTGCTAAAATTCATTCCTCCTGTTAAACATGATTACTATAAAAACTTGACAACAAATCGAAATGACGAGTCCTCACATACAACTGATGAAGAAGACATCATTTATATTGGTGATGAATTAATCACAAATAATATATTATAACAGAACTGTTAATATTCATTTTTATGGAAAGTCTGTAATAAAAATATATAATAATTAACTTTTTCTGTAATAAAAAACTTTTGAACACTGAATTTAACTTTATTACTTTTCTCACTTGCCAAATCGATTAACTCCACCAGTCACATAACAATTGCAACATTATTGATGATTATTTGTTTGCTATTCTTTCTTATTAATTTTATATACCGTTAGATGAAAGCTACATCTGTATTTATGCATTCTACAATATTTATTTGAATTTATATTTTAAAGGGAATTTTGAAAAACATTGTACATTATTTCATCGCATTTCTCAACTTTTTGTTTTATGGAGTTAATCGATTTGTGCAATGAGCGGCTCAACTGTATCCCGGACAACTCACGGGAATCGATATAATCGCAGGGAAGCACGGAATTCGTGATCGAATTGACAGAAAAGATTAATTAAACTTTACGAAAACATCTGTTATCTCTGGTTTCGCGACTTGTGGTCTCTTTGTAGCCCCGACTCAGTGTTGGATTAATCATTAACCAGTTAACTATGGCGATCTTTTTGCAATGCGCGCACCAGCGTGTGTCGCGATAATCAAGCGATGACGGGTATAGTCGTCAAACACAGAGTATTTTTTTTATTTGCTTGTTTCATTTCGTCTTGACCTCTAAACATTTTAAACATATTAAAATTTACGAATATAGTTTAGTTTTCGCCAAAATTACAATTTAAATATGAAATTTTAACAAAATTTTACGCATAACGGATATAGTCGGCATGACACAAAATTCTGCCACATCTCCATGACGGATATAGTCGTCAAACACACTTAACTGATTAACCAAAGTAAGCACGTGTTTAGGGCATCAGGAGCAGAGGGATACCGTAGTTATTATCTGAATTTTACATCGTTTTAGACGTCAACTGTTTGAAATGAGTTCATACTTTTATGCCACATTAAAGCGAAAGATGACTTACCGCGCCATAATTTGTTGGTGCATGTAGTAAAAAAGTTCACCGCGGCGATCTTTGTTCACTATTTTAAGGTTGCCTTCAAACGGGTAGACCAAATGCCAATGCCAATGGTGCAAATTGATGCCAATGTCTTCTCTCCAGTATGCGACACGATGCTCTTCGTCGAGATCTGAGGCAGTGTAATCTCGAGGAATCTCAATTGGAATCTGCATTTACGATAACACTCAAATTTTAAAGAAACTCTATGACCTGGATCGTCTCACGTATTGAGTAACATTTTTGTTCATATACTCATGCGTATCTTTTTTTTACAATTATGAACCACAGATTTGCAATACATAGCTGTCAGATTATAAAACAAAATGGATTCTGATTTTCATGTGATTGATTTTAAGCGACATTGAATTGTGTGAGGCATAGTATAGAGAATAGTTCGATAGGGAAACAGTAAAATGTTCAATAAAAATTTCTAATTGAGTGTACCAATATTGTGACTGTAGCAGTAGAAGTAATAAATTTATATCTGAATTAAAGTTTATAATTGTGAGGAGCATGCTCGCAGTATGGAAATATGAAATATTAATTTTGAATAGTAATTAGTTTAGATAAATCTTGCAAAATGTATAAAATAATGTATAAAATTGTAATGCATTTTATTACTCTTGATCCTGGAGGTACAAGATTGGCTTCCTCCTTAGCTCGAGAAAAAATTCCACCATCAACATATTTATCCGGAAATACTTCAGTTAGTGGTGGTACTGGCAAATCCTTTGTATCCGGACGATGTAATATTGCTACTGACAGAGCATAGATAAACATGTTGGGATTTACACGATCGCGACAGTAAACTGCTACAGATAAGAAATCCTCGTACGTTCTCATGCCTGTCAAAAAAAAAGTTGCAAGTAGTTGGATAGAACGGAACATAAATATTTTAATTTAAACTGATTCAAAATACTTGTATACACAAATTATACATAATAGTATATATATATATATATATATATATATATATATATATATAATATGGAGGCCATTGTATATATATATATATATATATATATATATATATAATTTGGAGGCCATTGTATATATATATATATATATATATATATAAATATATTATATATCGTAAATGTTTGTAGAAAGACTTACAAATCGAATTACTAACATTTAAAACAGTGAGCGACGAATAAATCAGTCCTATTAAATTGATATCATTTGTGAGAATTACAACGTACATTTGAATCGCTAGTTTTTTAATTCATCTGCAAATTTTACATGTTTATGCTATTGAATCAAAATTCGTACTAACTATAGGACAGTGCCCGGTAAATCTTTTGTTTGCTCTATTAGGTAAAACGTTGAAACGGTACATTAATGAAATTTTAATGTTATTGAAATTATCAGATTATAAATAGGTACTTATCAACTCCAGTAAAATAAATTCAGTACATTTTTTACTAATATCGCAAGGACCACATGAAACGCTCGATCACAAAAGAACTCAAATCACGTTTGTTCACAACGGACACAACTACTCAGTTCAATTCTAATACATTACACATTACAATTGACTATTACACATTAATAATGTGCTGCCACATTCAACAGCGGACTAAGTAGCATTTTGTACGAAATACTGAACCAATTTAAAATAATTTTTTCTATAACTAATTTGTTATTTAACATTCTGCATTATATAAAAATTATGCTTGCTGATCAGAAATTGAGTAATCATCAGAAATAGGGACATTGGCCTGATACATTTAATGTATACACAATGACATTATGTATATAAATACAATACTATTTTAGATTTTTAATATGCGCTCAAATAATTCTCTTGATAATCGTGTACACAATTTTAATTGATTAATTTAGACGAAGGATAGTGTAATGTGCAGACTGAAGGTTTTATGCATTTATTATAAAAATGCACAGTAGTCAACAGTTCAAACGAATTTTAATATATTACTATATCCTTGCAAACTTATTAAAGATACTAGAAGAGGAAATTAATTTCTAAGTATTTTTAACTAAATTACTTATTAATGTTCATACAATCAGAAATACAAGAATTCTAGACAGTTTTTTCTTCAAGAATTTCTAGAGAATGATGCAGACAATTTTTATTTTGCATAAAGATTTGGTATCTCGTAATGTGTAAAATTAGTGTATATTAGATAGAATACTACGAACCCATGAAAATATCGATAAGCCGTCCTGCATATTTTCGATGTGCTGGAATGAATAGCGAAAAAGGATCACGCCGACTTAATTGCATAGGCAGACTAAGATCCGGAAGTGTGATCTGTTTCACTTGAAGTTTGGATTCAGTTTCATCGGCGAAGCGGTTGAATACTTGAGTCGCTACAGGACGATACCTGTCGGGCTAAAGAAACAGATACAACAGGACATTATTTCTCCATGAACAGGTTAATTTATTTAAGAACACAATTTTTTATATGCACAGTGTTGTTCTATAATATTTTACCATCATGCTACTATGTATTATGCCATTCAAACCTTAAGTGAATGAGTTAGAACGCGAATTAAAATGATTACAAAAAATATTTACTTTACGCATATAAAAAGGATTCTGTCGTTTCAATGACGACACATGATTAATTATTAATTTTTTTGTATAAAACAATACAGCAACTCAAGATTAAAAGAAATATAAATAAGAAGATGCTCTACAAATCCATGGGTGAATGAAAAATCTGTGGAACAACATCGAGCATGTGGTAAATTTTGCACATGATCACCACGTTTTCCAAAAATATATGAATGTATGCTTTTAACATACTAAAGCATTGATGTATGCTTGTCGCTGAATCATTTTCAGAATTTCGACAAAATTAGCTTAACGCCTTCGTTAAAAAAGAATTTAGTACCATAAATATTACGTGTTATTCTATTTCTTTTGGAACGATGATTGTGTTCGCTTTGATTACACTCTTTCTGTCGTCAGTATAAACAAATATATAAATAAAAATGACACTAAAAATATGCCATATATCAACACATATACTTCGTTAACTTTGAGATGTGTTTTTATATCAAAATTAATCGACTTTACACTGGATCACAAAGAAAACATTACAATTCTCGGGTTTATGTATTTCAATTTGATAGGAAAATGACGCAGACAAATTAAAATATACGAGGAACACCAGGCAAATATTGTTCTTAGTTGTACAGAGAAGTATGAGGTCAAGATATAAATAAAAAGTGAGTGTCGATTGAATATAAGAATATAGATAATAAGAAATCCAAAAAGAACGCATAAAAATACTTACCAAATAATCAGATGGTATGTCGAAAGCGACTTTCTTCTCCCCTTTAGGTACATATACCGGTTCAGCAGGTCGATCGAACAAGTACAAAATACCCGATTTATCGTTTGCCATCGTAATTTGTTGAAGAAACCAAGAAAAAATACGTAACAATCGCGCACAAGTAGTAACTGTTTTTGTAACTTAACTGTGATATATTAATAAAATATAGCGACAGAAAAGGGACGCGTATACCTATACGATCGAAAACTATTTGCTAGAAAGTCGATACAGTCTGTCTTTATAGGCAAATGCTTCAGGAAACAGCGGTCTCGTCGTACACCACAAAATTCGTCACCCCTGCCTAAACTAATCAAAGCTAAAGCTGATTACTGACATGGCATACACAGTGTTGCGTTATTCTTATTTCCTGTTTTCGACGGAAACGGATTATCACTAAACATGGGTAATTATACTTGAAGTTTCCATACTTCTATTATATGAGTCATGATATTATTTCCCGAGTTACGTATAATTAAATACACCGCATGTGTGTTATAATTATGTGTAATCACATGTCCAAGTCAAAAACCTTCTTGGAAGCAACTTTGTTACTCTTAAGTATAAACCTAACTATAACTATAACTCCACGTTATCATTATATTCCCTATTGTTACTATTGTTAATTTGTTGTTGAACTTCTTTGAAAATTGATTTACATTATTAACCCTCGGACAGCGGATCATTTTAGTAATTATGCATATAATTAATCATGTTTGGGACCATTCACTGCTTTATTTGCCAATTGTTTAAAACACATTTTGAGGGTGCTTTTCGTAAACACGTTAAACTATCTAGTTTAATAAATCGGCATAATCTGAATAATTACATAACAATTTTCATACGTTGGATGAAAGTACACCCGGACTCCGTCATCGGAGGATTAAAGGTCGATTAAGGGTCCAACTATACTGCCGGGACGTGATTTTTTTTTACATAGGATGGGGTCTAGAGAAAACCCCGACCGTAGACCCCATCCTATGTAAAAAAAAATCACGTCCCGGCAGTATAACTAGACCCTTATACAGCCGTGCGGGATTTTTTTACATAGGTTTGGGTCTAGAGAAAACTCCGACCGAGTTTTCGTTTTCACGTCGACCAATTTTTCAGAATGCCTCGTCCGGGCCATTATCTCGACGTCTGAGCATTTCCAGATGGCCTTTCGGGAGCGCGTTGACAGTTCCCTGCTGTGCATGGCACAAAAAAAGATGTTTTCAGGAGTTTCACAGCTCTTTATGTAAACTATCGGTATCTCTCCTCTACGACATCGTGGAAATAGGAAATTATCCTGTCCCTTGGTGGAAAAGCATTTTACACATTCTGATATTATGCGTAAATTGCATATGTGTTGTAAAAACGAGAATAACCGTTATTTTTTTAATTCAGTTATTTTTATCATTTAATACACATTCCATGTGAAGTCGGACCATTTTTACATACAGACACCGTCAAAGTTTGCTAGTTTGTACAATTTGTACGAAAACGATATACCTCCAGGAAATAATTTATATCACGGTTATAATTAAAAATAGAAACATTTTCTTCTTTTTAATTATCATCGCAAAATACTGTTATTCTCCTTAAACAATTTATCGTTCTATACGCAAATGTCATTTCTTAATACAAAAATATTAGAAATATCTTTGATTTGCCAATTTTGCTGCCCGTTCAAGTGCGACAAAATTCGTTTTTTAATTCGCGCAGGTTCAGAAATTGCAAATATTGGGCACTTAGAACTGCTATAAAAATATGGTTGTTATGAAAAATGATTCCAGATACACAAGAAAATAATAACATGTTACTTTTAGGAGAGCTAATATTGTCATTTCGTCGACTACAATATTTTGCAACTTAGTTAACCTTTACTGTACGCACCGTATAAAAATATCTAGACTTCGAATATCGAAGCTTCGATTTCAGAAACTTCGAAGGTGATGAAAATGAAACCTTCGAAACTTCGAACCTTCGACTCGTTTTCAGTTAACGGATAAAAGGAATAAATTTTCATAATTTGTTTCTATATTCACCATCTGAATTATTTCAATAATTTATTGTTAAGATAATATACTTATAATTTGAATTATCCTTTCGATAGCACATTGCTAAAATAATTGTTTAAATTAATAAATTTTATAATTTGTTTCTATATTCACTATTTGAATTGTTATTTCAATTATTTATTGTTAAAATAATTGATTAAATAAATAAATTTTTACAATTTGTTTCTATATTCATTATTTGAATTATTTCAATAATTTATTGTTCAAATAATTGTTTATACAATGTACACGTATTTACATAATTAATATAGGAACAGGTTTCTATAGAGTATAAAAATTTATAATCTACCGAAATGTGTTTCTATATTCATTATGTAAATACTTGTATATTCTTTAAATAATTATTTTAACAATGAATTATTGAAATAATTTACATAATGTATATAGAAACAAAATATGAAAATTTATTCATTTAAACAGTTATTTTAACAATAAGTAATTGAAATAACAATTCAAATAGTGAATATAGAAACAAATCTCAAATCAGTCTCGGACGGGTTTCGGTCCGGTCTCGGACAAGTCTCGGTTCGGTCTCGGACGGGTCTCGGTCCGGTCAAGATTTCTTGAAAATAATATTTGACCGAAGCGAGACCGGACCGGGATTATACCGATAGTGTGTATCGGCTAAGTGATGGTTTCGGGCTGAGCAAGATGGTTGATTTTCGTGTGAAAAATGTTTTCTCATACGCTCGCGTTCGCCAGTTGAATTAACAGTCAGCGAATATCTATTAACGTAAGTTAGAAGCGGTAGTCTTGCTAATGATTAATTTTGTATTATATAGTTAACGAATGCAGAACGGAGTTACAAGGTGTTGTGTTTCGAGTGACTGAATTAGGACGAAGACTTTGAATGTATTTCAATGAATACCAATTAGGATTTTCAGTCCTCTATTTATGACTTTTGTGTCCCAACTGTCCACCAATTGGCGAACCTAACCTCTAGATAGTGGAATAGGCGTCGTCAAGAAGTAACTAGTAAGATATGAACACAATACAGTAAAAAAAAAGTCTACTTTCCTACGTGATAACGCAGCTTTACATAAATTAAAGATAGGGAAGCTCCTTTCAAAAACAAAAGGTAGGTACTTTATCATTGCCCGTAAACACCGCCAACTTAACGTAGAAAAATTGGTAGCGCGACTCGTAGAAAAGTGGAAGTGTCTAAATCAGAAAACAGTTATCAAACAGCACAAATCTACATTAAAAACACTGTTGAGGTTATAAAAAATAACGTACATGTTGTTATTGGACGATAGTAACAAAATATTCCTGCATCCCGCACGGCTGTATAAATCGACCTTAATCCGCCCAGTGCTACAGACTCTAACTCTTCAATTTTTGATTATAATGTGCAGTAACTAGCATAAGAAACACTATGTAAAAAGAACATTGTGCGATATTCAGATTGTTGATAATTATGGGCTAATGTTATGAAATACAGTCATTTAGAGAAAATTTGAAGCTAGAAGATTTGAATGTACTACATGTGATGGCTAGCAAGTCGTCCTACAAAATGTATTAATAATATTCGTACATTAGAAAAACATTTGAAAATGTATGTATAATAAAATAATGACAAAATCGATAATATTGGTTACAGCTTTTATTAAAGACTTTATTGTTTACAGTTTTACATACCTATTACTCGTAATATTTACCTCGTCTGACATATGTATCTGTAAAACATAATTTTTCAGATACTTTTCTAACCGATTAATCATTCATTAATAGAAGAAGGTTATAACTATTTTGTACACTTATACCATAAGTTGATAAAACCCTCATGCATTTTTTTCCTTTTTTATGATTTTCAATTCATTGTAGATTAATCTTCAACATTTATATTACCTTCACCTTTTTAACTGTTTTAATATTTCTTGCAGCATATTTTGCAAGGATCACCATTGTAATTCAAATTAAAAACATTATTTTCGTTAAAGTTGGCATACATTAGACATCGGAACCCCGTTATTGAGCGTTAGGCTTAATTACATTCGTAAATTTAATGACTACGGGTTTGGTTTTCATATTTGGAGTTAGAAAGTCGGACAATTGTTGCACATTCTCGCGAGGTTGACGATCGAACGGATATCCCATGGCATGTGCATCGGGATACTTTTTATCTCTCAAACCACAGTAACTGACGCCATCCTTGCAACAAGTCGATTCATCGTGTTCGACCTAAACATTGAAAAACAGACGATTTTATTCGTTTCTCTTTCCCTTCGTTTCCTAAATAATAATCATATTTCATTTGAACTAGATGACACTTTTCAACTATGTCAATTCGGGGTATGTATAGCATTAGACTCTAGAATGTGTGGGTGTAGAAAGTATTCGTACACTTTTTACAAACGAACGACATTTTTAAATTTGGACCTATAGCTCGAGCTTTTTGAGATGTTAAAAGGATTAATTTACTAGGTAATGTGTAAGTATTTTAAAAAAAAAAAATTGCTATTGATCGTAATTGCGATGGAAAAAGTACAGACATGTAATGAAAAATTTGAAGAAAGTAAACATTGTACATCTACAGTGGCGTGCAAAAGTATTTGCACCAGTTAAAAACGAATAACTTTTTCAAAATTGCTTGAAACGGTTGTGTTTTTCAGTTATTAAAAGTATCACTTTTCTAGGTAATTTATACAAAAAATTTCGATTGGTCGATATCGCGAAGAAAAAAGTAATAGTCGTGATTTTTAACTTTTTTGTTTGCGCCTATAATGAAAATGTGTCTAAGTAAGCTATCTACATGCACAAAGATTCATCGAAATCGGTTGACGCATAAAAAAGCGATAGGCATTGAAGAACGTAAGAATCATTGAATTTTGGGCTTGCGATTGATCTAAAACGCAGTTTCTCACAATGTTTGGCATCCTTCATGATTCATGGCTCGTAATAAGCTTAATCGATTTTGATGAAACTTTGTGCATTTATATAACTTACACAGATCTACAAAATACATAAAGTTAAAAATCATAACCATTCCTCTTTTCTTCGCAATTTCGACCAATAGCAATTTTTAAAAAAATATATACACATTAGCTAGTAATCTAATCCTTCTAGCATCTCAAAAAACACTCAAACCGTTTGGTCCAATTTTTTAAAATTTAGTCGTTTTTAAAGAGCTTACGAATACTTTATACACTCACTGCGTGTAATTACTTACCACGTCCTTAGTGTAATCTGATACCATAGCAAACAGGACCATAGGGAAGCCTCCTTTGGCACCTTTAGGTACTAACAGATGTTGCGGCCACCCACATCCACAGAAATTATCAGGTTTAGGGCATTCCGTAGAATCTGTATCTCTCGCCGGGAATGTTTGTTCGAAAGGTATAGTTACTGAAGAGTCTGTCGACTTCTGTTGAATTATGTTCTGTCCTGGTTGCACTATAATGTAACAGATAATAACGTTAAACGTGCGTTTTACATTTTGTTGCTCTAGCAACCGCGATTTTATATTTTTGAATAATCCGCCATAATTGTTCCTTTTCTCCTAAAGAGATGGCGTTAATCTCCCTTCTAGTTTAGGTAGTATGCGAACGTATATTTTTCTGTATTGTATCTCTTTCCAAAAACCATGATGTTTGTTTTACCTTTTTTTTTACTTTAATAAACGATTAGTTTAACGTTCAACTCAGACTTCATTTAACAAAACCCAACCCATTTTAACCAAGTTTAATATTATAGCTAATGAAAACTTATTGTTAGATTAGCACAAAAGTAATGACCGATTACCTATGCTTCATATTTTGTAAATAATTTTTCTGATTCATTTTATTATTCAAATTAATTATTAGATATCAATTAAATATGTATTAGGTTGTAACATAAAATTGTTAGGTTGCAAATGTAACTATGTTTTATTGCAACGGTTTAGTTTTGATTCATTGCAAATGCAGATAGCCGTGATTACATAAAAGCCACTGATAATCGACAATTCATGTAATTTAGTGATTAAATCGCCATTTTATTAATTACATAGAAAGAAGATATCGAAGATGACCGAACGAATTTATGTAACGATCGAATGTTTATTGTTTAATCTATCAGATAATGATTTTTATTTCGACGAATGAAGTTTATAAAGATATTGAACCGAGTTATAACATCTCAAACCAGCTGTTCGAAACTGGTCAATATTTTTTTATGACTGTGCGTTATCTAAAATTAGTTTAATAATTTCTTCAAAGTAATAATCTCCACAGAAATTGATATACATATTATCTCACTTAGGATAACTTGAATCGCTTCCGCTATTGAACAATTTCTTAACAGAATCTCAAATATTGATCGTGATAATTGAGCAATTCTTAGGAAGTATTTTGGTCTAGAACTTAAAAAATCCATTTCTTTATTGTATTTTCATAAAGTATATTACTCCAAAAAGACCCATTTTAATTTGTAAAAACGACGAAGTTTTAATAAATGATTGAAGAAAGTATTTATAAATTTCTGTACGAGATTATTTTCTGATATGGCTGACACGGTATCTCAACATCCAGTTGTTCGAAAAACTTCAAAGAACCTTTAACGGACTTGCCGCTATCGCATCGATCAAAATTTTCAAAAGACTTTGATGTTTAAAGTTTTTACTATGCCAAAAGCGAGAAAGCCTAGGAACGTAAAAGTCGAACTTCTATGTCCTATATTTCTTAAATAATAAGATATCTCCTTCATTTCGATTTACATGATAATCACCCTTGTATTAATAGAAAAGCTCTTTTATCTTTTTGTTTTAAATTGTCAGAACGGCTGGAATCGTGTCAGTAAGAAGCATTCTTCAAAAAAGGGCTTGTTCAAGGCAGCATAGCTCAAACAATTTTAAATATGTTAACTTGAGGAAAATATGTTGTACAATCTCAGTAACATTAAACATGTGTATACTAAGATCAATATAAAACAGACTCCTGAGTTCTTTAAAGAAATTCTTAAAGTAACTGTTGGCAGATATACTGTTAATATGTGGAAAGCTGTAAAAGCTACTACACTCATAAGGTACACTGGCAAACTAATGTAATACAAAATAGTAGCGTATTAAAATATTATAGGGTAGCTATACACATGTTATGGTTTATTTATGCTAACCTAAGAAACATTAAAAGGTTAATGCGTTCTTATTAGATATTGTTCAATTTTGCATATTATATATTAATTATATAGGGTGATCGCTACCCGGTGGTACAGCCGAAAAAGGTGGTTGTACATAATAAAATAAGTCGAAAATATGGAATGAAATTTGTTCATATAAGGCCTTGTTATTGGGAAAGTCAAGTTTAAAAAGTCACGTTCGAGGGCTTAGCATTTGTAAAAAGTGGAATCGTTAGGTCACGAACAGACACGTCAGACGGACTCTACCTTCTATAAATTTTCAAACTCGATTTTATTCTACATTTTCGACCTTTTTTTAATATATAATCGTCCCATTTTCGGTTGTACCACCAATGATCACGCTGTATTTTAATATACTAGTAACCTACTACGCTTGTATAAAGTAACGAAAAATGCAAATGTTTAATAAAGGTAACATACGTCTCACAGAAAATTTGTCCATTTCGATCATCAAATCCTTTTGTTGAGCAAAAGAAAACGGTTGGCCACGTTCGTCTTCTGCCGGAGCGATGAAAATGCGAATTGTTCCCATTTTTGATTCGGTAGTGTTGTTGTTAACAGTGACTGTGTATATAAACTCAATATGATTCAAGTGGGTAAACTTAACGCGTACTGGTTCAGGAGGTAACCAGTTAAGTCCAGATTCCAAATCTACTTCGCTCTTAGTCCAGAATGTATTTAAAACGTTGTCCTCCTTATTAGTTGTCAATTTAACATCCTCCACTTCGATACCTGGATAATTCAACTACAAATGCCATCGGAAAGTGTATTAGTTAATACTTTTTATCACATACGTGACCTGCTTATAAAAGACTGGGATTGATGTATCTTTTAATTAGTTTTTTTGCGGTTAATTACAATTGTACCTCATTCAGTATTACTTGAGAAAATTACTATAAGTAGTTTAAGTTACTTGATTATATTATTTCACACATCCGCTGTCACCATTTGGCGGCCAGAGAATCAGAGCGGTGTAAGACACAAAACATGGTGTGTATTGAATAAAATAACGATTTGCGTTTGTTGTTATAAAAAAAGTCAATATACACATTGCAATTTGGATAACGCATTTGTAGGTTCAGAAAACTATAAAAATGTCTGTATACAAAAGTTAAAGCAAGAAACAGAATTTTATACGATTTATAAGCAAATTATCTATTTCAGATTGACTTATACCGATATATAGTGACTTCCATAAATATTCGGACACTCTTAAGAACATGATGATTTTATTATTACTGGATCTTACGACTTGGATTTTTTTATAAGTTTTCACTACATGACATGAACAAAAATTTCTTCAAAAATTGCAATTGTTCAGAATTGTACAGAAAATACTTAAAGTTATATTTTGCAACTTTTTTATGTGAGCCTATATTGAACATTTAAAAAATACATTTTGTAGATCTGTGTAGTAAATCAACAGTTGAAAACAAGAGTGTTAGTTACAAAACTCTGATCCCAAATGATCCGTTCTATTCGTTTAGTGACAAAAGAATAAGTTGCCATTTTTCCTTAAAGAATGAAGTTCTACACCAATTATCGTTGCCGCTGAATAATAAATGTTGCCTTTATGATTCGAAAAACAATATGTTTAGTCTTAAATTGTTTTAATAAACAATTAGTTTACTCATATGTTTAGAATTTGCACTTACACCACTATGGTTCTCAGCCCGCCATTTGTGTCGCTGTCTATCTTCACTGTCTAAATGATATATTAAATGCAACACTCGTCTTCTGAGAAATATTAACACTTTACTTACCGGAAATCTATTGCTATGTTTTTAATGACTCAACTATATCTAAAAACAGCACAAAAATCTTCTTTTAAGTAATAACTTTAGAAAAAATTCTTACATTACATTCATTCTAAAAATTTGTTGAATGCTGAATGAAATTACTGTCGCTTTTAAACAATTTAAAAAGTGATAAAACAATTTAACAGAAGAAGGGCACAGAATATTCGAATATTATGCTACGTAACTACAACTTTAAATAGCAAAGAACATTAAAGTAATTTGAATACACTCAAGTAAATTGCCTATATTTAAATTGTGATAATTTCATAATAAATGATGGTACTACATTAAATATTAAAGCCAATAGCCTCTTGTTTCGAAATCCATCGTTCATTTGATTCCAAAATTTTCTTTCATGTTGTTGAGAAGTGGAAGATGCGTTTGTTCGTGAAAATGCTATACATTCAAACGCCAGTGTAAATTTTGAAACAATTTTTTCGTGACTGAAATCACTATACATTTAAAGATTGAAACGTCTCCTTTACGACAACGCCAAAAATCGTCTCTTCTAATAATTTTTTTTTTTGAGCTTTGAATGAGAGGTGCACCATCAACTTTACAGTAGTATGTATCAGTTATACTACGAAGGCTTTACTCTACCAAACTCGTTCAACATTCTTGTTCCATGAAATAATGAAACAACGTTGTATATAAATTTTTAAGTAGTCTCCACTTCTCTGACAATCTGAACGTTTTTACAGATGTTTGATTTTGTAGCTTTTTCTGGAAAAATGGATTTTCAGTTTCCCACCTGTTACATCATGTAAAAATATCTTAGATGAAAATGAGCACTGCTTTTCGGAAGTAAAGGTTTCAAGCTTTAAATTGTGTCTAGGCTAACGGGTGTACTATTTGTTCTTACGAAATTATCAAAACACAAATACATTTTTTGAGAATTGGATATATAGTATTTATGTACATTTTCTTTTGGAGATCAAAATCAAAATCATGAAACAGTCAAAATATATGTAGGATACATATTTCTATATGAAGGACTCAGAAGCCAATCAGTGTATGTCCCAGAGCATGAAATCTGAGACAATTAATTTAATTGCGTCCTTTAGTATATTTATTACACAATAACATACAAATAATCTAAAGTACCAAAATGATATGAGACTAAGCCGCTACGTTGCCGAGCAATTGAAATGAGAAAATTGAATTTACTAATTGACTTCTGAACTTTTCGTATTTACACGTACTAACCTGTGCAATTTGATACGCCGGCAGAGTGCTTTTATATTCTAAGAACACGTCATTAATAAACCCATGCCATCTGAAGAATATGGGATCTCTCGGGGAAACAGAATTATCACCCATAACGCCCATATATTCCTAAAAATACCATACGTACCGTAACAAAATATTATTTCTACTATTGTAAATTTGGTACTGGTCTTACAAAATATCCATTAATATGCTTTTTGAAATTGTCGTGACACCCCTTACAATCTCGTGAAAAAAATCATACGGTCCCATATATATTAACCGAGGTGACCTTAATTTCGCTATATAAACGAAGAATTTTTGGAATTCTTTTTGCTATTTGTAGAGCGTTCGATACCATTGAAGTACAGTTCAAAACAGTTTCTATTACATGGACGCAAATGGCTAAAAAATAGTGAGTCGTGTTACGTGGGACACTTTGTATAGTCAATTGAGAACGTATAGCCATACAATAGATATAAATCTTCGTCTTCTAGGAAATTATGAACAATAAGGAAGTTCTAACCGCAGTGACCGTAAAATAAATCATAGTGCAAGGAATTAATTTAACCATTAAGTGGGCCATCAAAATTTACTTTAAAAATGCAATGATTCAGATATGCTATATTTACTATATGTAATTGTATTTAATATTTATCCGTATCGAAATGGTGACTAGAAATATAATGAAATAGTAAAATTGCATCTAAATCCACAAGTAGTTATATTAAATAATTAAATAATTATTCACTTAACTTCACATAAGGGTTAAGTATACAGTGTGAGTCTCGTGAAACGATGACTTCAAACAACTGGTAAGTTATTTCTTTGAACGAGAACATTTTTCAAACAAACACTGCCAGATTTCCCGGGGACATACTATGCTGTCATTAGTTTTCTTTTGTTACTTTGCTTATCTCGAATTCTACGTAAAAAAGTATTATACCAAAGCATAAAATGCTGTTTAAAATGAAGAATTGGTAAAATTTTTGTAAAACAAATTATATTTCATGCGGTGGGCGAAATGTTGTCCACTACAATCAATACACTAGCGTAATCGGATTCTGAGTGAACGAAAAACTATTTCTCGTGTCTCTGCAATTATTGCAGCACATGCACTAATAACGTTCTTGTATATCTGTGGCTGTCATTTTAAACATTTTTTAATGTTTAAAAAATTCATTAATTTTGAGAATATTTCAGTAATTATTAATTTGATGCCTTACTTGGCCTAACAGATTTTTACGCAGAATTTGATGCTTCATCCGAAGTCGAGAAAAAAATATTGGACACTCCATTTATATAACTGAAAGGGACCGTCATATCACGATAAATAAGCAATGTAAGAAAACAAAGATTACAAAACTGTATGTCTCCTTGAAAACCATGCGACATTTGTTGGAAAATTTTTTTCGTACAACAAATAACATACGAGTTATTTAAAGTCGTCATGGTACGTGGTGTATACTCTATGTATACTTCAGTATAATTGTGTATTTACCTTGTGACGATTGTCTGGATCATGGCAATAAGAAATTGCAGCATGGCCCATGTTATGAAGAATGCCGTAAAAGCCTCGATTGGGAGACAAGATACTGGATTCCACGATATTTCCTAATATATCGATGCCGTTTTGTTCGGTTAAAGGTATTTGTTCGCCATTTGTATTGAACACTAATCCGGTATGGATCGCGTCGTATATGCGCTCGCGCCATCTCTCTAGATCCTGGACAGTAAACTCTACACCATCGTCCGGTCGTTCTACGTCGTGAAGAACAGTATTCGCAGGCCGAGATGGCCACGTACGACCTGTATTACCGTTTAGCATTTTTGGAAAGTAACCTTCAATAATTGGATCGTGCCAATTAATAAAGCTCTTCACACGTCTAAGCAGGTTGCACAAACGTTCACAGTTGTACCTAAAATTGCAACAGACAACTTGTATTTGATATCCAATATTAGGAGATATAAAGCGATGGACGAAAATATTTGCACACCATTTAAAACGGAATAACTTTTATAAAATTGGACCACAAGATTCGAAATTTTTTGAGATATCGAAAGAATTAATTTATTATATAATGCATAAAAATAATTTGTTAAATTGATATTGGTGGCACTGAAGAAGAGAAAAGAGAAAGTCTCAACTTCTAGCTTTTTTATCGTAGCTTATAATGAAAATTTAAAGCAAACCTTTTGTAAATGTAACAATAAGTAAGTGAATATAATTGTACGAAACTTCTACAAAATTGGTTGATAAACTTCTACATAATTGGCATAAAAAACAGATAATGAACGATGTAAATATCTTTACATTTGAGGTTTGGAATATACTTACATCGCAGTTCTTCACAATTTGTACCATTTTTAATCATTTAAAGCTCATAGCAACATAGGATGGATAAAAGTCAAATTACCTCACAAACTTTAATAGTTTTTTATATCGTAATCGGGCATAAAAAATAAGCAGTTCTATGTAAAAAAAGATGAAAGTGAACTTCAAACCTCTTTACCTGTCCACTTGTTAAAACATTGCTATTGCTATATTATGAATTGCTTTAAATCCTATTATTTTTATATGAAACAATTTCGCCTATTGTTTAATATTTCGGAGGTATTTTAGGTGAACAGATTTGGTGGAACACACTGTATATGTAACACGTACCGGGCCATAACTTGTTCATGCATGTAGTAAAAGAGTTCGCCCCGACGATCTTTGTTGACAATTGCCATGTCCGCTTGAAACGGATAAACCAAATGCCAATGCCAATGGTGCATATTAAAGCCAACATCTTCTCTCCAGTATGCAAGACGATGTTCAATTTCAAGATCCGAAGCCGTGTAATCTTGAGTAATTTCAACTGCAGTCTATATTCAATAAAAACATTTAGGCTTTAAAGATATTCTCCGAACTGTAAGCACCACTAAGTTATTAAATGCAGAGTGTCTGACGGCTGTAATGTGTGTGACAGAGAGGAAAAGGATAGATAGCGTTTCGTCCTGGGCCCGCTAGAGGATTCGTCAATAAAGCTACATATTTAGTGTATCCTGCCTTACACATAGGGATATCGTAAGGACAGCTTAGGACGGTATATACAGGGTGTTCGCGCTATCACTAGCCAGCGTTATTCTTGTAAATAGTAAATATTACAAAAAAAATGAAAGAGGAAAACGTAATATTGTTTCTTATGCGCAACACAATGGCGTATGTAATTTTTTTGTGTTTTTACTATATTGTTAGATATGAAGGCGACCTTCAATTTTTTTGGAAAGCGTGTGTCTAGGCGAATTCATTCGTATACTGCACAGTGACCTTCAAGGTCATGGAAGGTCAGAAATGGGAGAAAGATTTTGAATATTTCATATCAATGTATTTACAAGTATTTTTTATTCATACGAATCAGATGATGTTGTCATTCACTATCAGAGTGTTTACTTCTAGTTTCTTCTATGATGAGACAATTTCAGTATTACTTTTGACACGGATTAGTAATATCGCATAGTAATGTATTATTATTCAATGGACGGGAAGGCGGATATGGTACGTCGGTTATCACCAGTGCAATGGAAATAGAAGACAAAGTAAATTGAGAGAGATGTAAACGAATTGAAAAGCAAAATAACACAAGCATGTGCATTAGTATCTTGGATTACATTAGAGGCAGCCACCAAAACTGTAATTAATAGAGCTGAAATGTGCATTCATGCACAAAGAAGTCATATTGAACTGTAGCCTTAGTGTAGTCTCACCAATAAAGAATACTTGTAAACACATTAGTATGAAATATTCAAAATGTTTCTTCCATTTCTAACCTTGCATGATCTTGAAGGTCACTGTGCAGTATACCGATGAATTCGTCTAGGCACAAGCTTTAATGTGATTTAAAAAATATACAGCATTCCATTTAAAAAATTGAAGGTCAACTTCATATCTATCAAAATAGTATAAACACAAAAAATTACATACGGCATTGTGTTGCGCATAATAGGCAGTACTACTTTTACCTCTTTCATTTTTTTGTAATATTAGGTTGTCCCATAATTTCGTGCCTGCGAATTGAAAAGTATTTTAATGAAAAACCACAGAAATTTTATAGTGACGGTATAATACCTATACCAAAAAAGTGGGAAGAGGTTGTAGAGAAGGTGGTTATATTTTTTCGTTGACTTTGAAAGTACGTTTCAAATATGAATTTAAATAGTAAAACGGTAAACGGCACGGACTTATGGGACGACCTAATATTTACTATTTACAAGGAAAACGCTGGCTAGTGATAGCGCCAACACCCTGTATAGGAATCGGCAATGGAACAGGTACTAGCGGGAAAGGCATTGTCTTGTCTGATGAGGCAGCAGCCACAAGTGTTTACGAATTGGCGCTGCAAGGGGAAAGAGCATGAGAATGCATTAAATAATATGTTGATAATTATACTTAAAATTTGATTCAAAAGTTCGTTTTTAAAAGGGCGAATGTTATACCATTTTTAATTACTTTTTATTTTATTTTCAACTTATTGTTTCATGCTGTATCACCACTTCAAAAACTATCTCCTTAGAGTAAGAACAACCTGTCTAATTCCAATAACCATGAAACAACAAATTGCTCTTCTTGGGTAGATTTTTGATAATACTACTACTCTGAATTGAGTGCATATTCTTATAGTTGCAAACATTGCATGTGCTATAGGAATAATAAGTAGTTTGCGGATTTTATGAAAAATAAAAATTGCCAACATGTATCGCAACTAACAGGAGCCATTTACAATTAACATTCGTTATTTAATCATTTTAGTAGGTCGAAAGTAATATCATGATACTCTTCAATATATTTAATCACTCTCCAGTTTCAAATTTCATCTACTGATTTTTATGCAGTCTTGAGAGACTTGATTAGGTAAAATTTAAAACAGTAGAAAAATATTATGGTGGGAATAGACGTTCTGCAAAGAGCGTGCACTTCTCGTATGCTTAGACCGAATCTTTACTGTACTAAACACGCAAACTTGGTGGATTTTCGGGAAAATAAAGCATCATGTGAGCAAATTTTATTCTATATTCTCGACTTATGTTTTTACGTAGAATCATCCCCTTTTTCGCTGCACTACCAGTTACCGACCTCCTTGTATAAGTCACGACTACCCCATTTTCTGACTGATCGTACCATGATTAAATATGATAAAATGTTACTTACAGCTGCATGTATACCGGATTCTGCAGGCATAAGATTTACGTTCTCTTTGATTTCAGTTAAAAGTTGATGATCAATAAATTTTTCCGGGAATATTTTATATAGTGGTGGTACTGGCAGAGTCTTCGTCTCAGGATTATGTAAAATAGCTACTGAGAGAGCATACATAAACATTTCGACGTTCAGACGGTCACGACAGTACACTGCTGTCGACAAGAACTCATCGTACGTCTTCGTGGCTACAAAATAAAATATTACAGTCTGTGTGCAGGCATATTGTGATGTGTAGACTGCGAACCTTTTTGAAAAATAAAAATTTTCTAAATCAAATGTAAGAAACAGAATTGATGTAAAAATATATTTCTTCTTTTAATAACTGTAATAGATTGAAACGAATGTAACACTATTCTTAAATTCCTCTAATATCTTTACAGTTTAATATTTTTTCCAACCATTTTCATCAGATATGCATAAAGTCCACAGTCAAGTAATGTGTAAAAATATGAAACGTGAATTGCTACAAACCCATGAAAATATCTATAAGTTTCCCTGCTAATTTTTGATGTGTGGGAATGAATAATGAGAAAGGTTCATGCCGACCCAATCGCATAAAATATGTAAGATCAGGAGGAGTAATCGGTTCCACAGGAATTCTATGCTCTATTTTATCGGCAAAGTGGTGAAAGATTTTCATCGATTGGGAACGCAACCGTTCAGGCTAAAAAAATAAACAACATAACATTTCTGAGTTGCTGACGATTATGTTAAATGAATAGCTGTTACAGTAGGAACAACAGAAAGATTGACATGTGTACAAGCAATACCACTAAAAATATGTTTCGAAAACTTGATGAATGAAGTAGTGAATAGTCTTGATCATCATCAATTACACAGTCTGGTGTTACATAGTGTACATTTAAAGTTGTGAATCGTATTTTATAAAAAAATGGAACTATTAATGTTTCAAAAAAAGTTATATTGTCAGATGGATGAGCACTATCGAATAGCTTAGCAATAATTCTCATCAAATTAATGCCACTAAATTTATCAATACTGAAATCAACTAGATCATAGTGTAAGGTGAAAACGTCCTTATCAAGTAACTAACAATTATTATCATTCTATAGTAGTGGAAAAGGAAAAGAAACCGCAGCTATCAAAGCATAATATGAAAGCTCGTTTAGCATTTCCTAACAAATAAAGAAATTGAACTACTAATGTTTCCAAAAAAGTTATATTGTCAGATGGATGAATATTATCGAATCGGTTAAGAATGATTCTCATGGAATTAATGTCACTGAATATGAATTTATTAATACTGGAGTTAACTAGATCATAGTGTAAGGTAAAAACGTGCTTCTCAAGTAACTAACAATTCTTATTAACCGCTTTTATGAATGACACCATTCAAACTTACGTAAAACGTACAAAATCCTCACGGCATTCAACATGCTAGATTCGACAACATTGGATTTAATAAAAAATGACACAGAAATACTTACCAAATAATCTATTGGTATATCAAAAGCGACCTTTTTCTTTCCCTTGGGCATGTAGACAGGCTCGAACGGTCGGTAAAATAAGTACAAAATGCCGGATTTGTCGATTGCCATCTTGAATACCTTCTCAATAAACACCAAAAGAAAAAATCACTGAGCAAAAATCTAATGGAATAAAAAAAGTGTTTACTCCAACGCGATCGACAGTGATCTGCAGAGTCGTGAAAATTCTTCCTTTAAATAAATGGTCGAAACAACAAAGAAAGATAGCATACTGGCATGTTTTACTTGCGGATATGAAGATAAACCATTCATTTTAATGAAAAAGAGAAAGGTAGTATTTGTATTTAATCTGAAATTGACTGGAACAAGAAGATAACTTTTTTGTCGGAATCGTTTGCGTAAGAAAATTATCTTTCATTTGTAGTATTCAATCAAGCTGCCCGACGTACAGGGACAAATACATAATTATGCACTTAGTCTTACACTTGCAGGATCATTATTTTTAAAATTATCCATCGTATAACAATTTTAATCTAGCACTTTGAAGATACAATATGTGTATTGTTTATCTGGGTACTTTTAACTCTCCAAAATTATTATAACTCTACATAATAGGACCCGAACCTTGAAGGCCGATCAATTTGCCGTATACAAGTAGTTGTGAACAAAAGAAAGTTTGAAGTTGGTACTTTTGTACATGAATATCAGTAACTTCAGCTCTAGATGGTTTATCAATTGTTGGTAATATTCACCTAATGAGAACATCCCCATTAAATAGTTATTATTATTAGCATAAATTTGAGTGTAGCCGCATCGATCCTAATAGTTCACTTAAGAATTAGAAGAATATTTATGGGTTTCCTTTTTATACAGTTCAGTCATTAAAAATTGTATCAATAGACTTCCGGTAGATAATGTGTTAAAAACCACTACATATTTTTCGATATTTCTTAACATTGTTGTCAATAGATTGATTTAAACTATACTCTGCATCTCTAATTACATAGATGAATAAAATTAATAGAATTGATTAGTGCCGCTTATCTTTTAGCAAGACAGCAACCTCAAGCACCTTCAAAGACGACATTCAATATTTTTGCAGAAAAAAATGAAAAACGCGAATGCCCACCATAATCTCAATATATCATTCAGACTGAAATTCTCTGGACAATTTTAGGTGAGCTCCTTAAGTGCTCGTTCTTTAAGTGCCCTTATTAGGGAAGCATTTATAATAAATTAGAAAACTTAATTGCAGCTATACCAAAATGCTACAGACTGTAACAGACAACAGCGAAAGCCCCACAAGATATTAAAATTGAGAAAATGTTTAAATATAAACATTCTTATCATAAAAATCTAAAATTAAACTTAATTTTGTCCACTTGGTTTTTTTTTATTTGTTTCATTATATATTACATTATATATAAAAGACACATTGTTGTGCGTAATGTTCTTAAACTTCCTCTTGTCCGTCACTGTATATCATTAGTATTAATCATTCGATAACAAAACAGAAAATCCATTTTGTAATCCTACTCCATGAACTTGACTTTTTTATTATCAATAAATATGTACAATATAAAAGACCGCAATTAACTGTAGCATGTGCTTTATCGTCAATTAAGATAAAGAAATATCACATACGTGTTATCTATACATACTTATAGTTGTCTTGTAACACCAGAGTGTACTAGTTACATTTTTCTGTCGATAAACCCAAAACAGTAACGTCCATAATCACATACATGCGATATTTTCGTATCTGAAGTGCAACGTTGAGGAAAAGAAAATATTCCGTTGTTTCTTCTTTCCTCTCATTCACTAAATTCCCGATACATTTTACATTCATCGTAATACGAGTCCTCTTCGATGAATAAGGAAGGCTCTAATAATAACAATAGTAAATAAAATATTTTCAAAACTAAGTGTAAAACATTTCCTTTGAAAAATACATATAGATATCACTAAAAGAATCTTGTGAACCTTATCGAGTGTTTATCGAAATCTTGCGACCACATTTACATATTCGGTCTCGGTGATTAAGAATCTGGAAATCAGTATGCAAAATAAAAATTTCTCAATGTCAATTGCAAGAAACGGGGGACAAGTGGACATTTTTTTCTTAAACTGTGAATCCAGAAAGTATTTGAACACTATACAAGTATCTCATTTAAGTTGAGATTGTAAAAAATCTCGAAGTCATGTGATTTCAAAAAAACAAACTGACACATGTCCTTTAGTGTTTCGAGTGAGGAATCAAATGGCAACACTAGTTTTCTAATGCGTGGGCGTTTTCAAGTTTATTTCAAGGTCATTTTGTCTTCCTCCATCATAAACCTACATTTTTTATTTCGGAATCATATTCTACGTAAAAAAACGCACAACTTTTGTTTGAAACAATTTTTGGAAGTTCAATATTTTTTAAGATATGTAGCGAAACATTCTTTTAAAATTTATGCTGATACCACATCTGCTAGGCTTACATCTTTAAGTATTATTAGTAGCTGAAGATCCAGAATGTTTCTCTCCATTAAGTGTAATGGAGATGAACATAGCTGTCGTTACAAATGTTTCTGACAATGTGCTATCAAAACAGGATAAGTTTGTGACTGAAGCCTAGCAGACAGACAAAACATGTGGTTTCAGCACGACGGATTCACCACTTTGCTATGCCAGACTAAATACGTATCCTCAGTTCTTCACGTGCTATTTCAATCACAAATATACTAGAAAAAATTAAAAAAAAATCATCACTGGGCGTATGGGATATTTAATACTTTAGCCGTGTAGCGAATCGTCGTGTAACACACTTAGGGCGTGTCTAGTGAACTGTGCTTACTATTGAACTTTAACTATGAAACTGTAACTGATACAAAAACGTCTTGAATATGTGATGCGTAGGCAAGGGTGTATGGATACAAAATGCTCCCCTCTTATTCCGCTGCCGTGTAAGTACTTATACTAACGCTACCATTAGGGTACTATGACAACGTTGACAAATCGTACAAGTTTTGGTCTAGGAAATAGCACTAGGCAGTTGCTATGGCGGTAGCCGTTACCACCCACCTAACATTTGGTCTTAGTTTGAGCAGAACCTATAGAATGTGAATATAAAAATTTGTTTACAACAGAAACACATATTCTATTCACCGATATTAGAAGAGCTTTCAATCATAGCAACAAATGCGGAACACTATTTAATGAGTAGTACTTCGACAATATTAAATAATTACTACAGTTATAATGATATTCTGTATACGTTATTAATTGTAACATTCATGTAATGAATTCGTAGCTCAAAGATTATTTGTGCTTTTTTAATACATATACTCATTAAATTGTTTGCATGGAATTTTTATTATACAGATTTTAAACTATATGTTCCATGAGAACACTTTTTAAAGAAGTTCTGGTAGAAGTGGTGGAATAAGACGCAGGAGAAAGACGTCAAATTTAAAAAAAAAAACTAGTTTTGGTCTATTTATCAAGTTATGAATGAAACTTGTACCGCCATCCTTGCAATAATACAGCGTTGTTTTCTAAAAGTATCTTAGAAATTAGTAGATACGTTTTGAGGAGCCGTTGTAAAAGGGAAGAAGCTTTAATCTTTAAATCTGTAGCAGATTCAATGAGAAACAACGTTTTTAATGTTTTTGCATGCGATCAATTTATAACATTTTCCTAATTCATACTAAAAACATGTCCTCAGTTCTTCATCTGCTATATCATGCACAAATAATCTAGAAAAATGAATGGTGATCCGCAAATGAAAAGATTTCAAGCTTTAAAATAAGTCACTTTAAATATCTGACAGTTTGGCCATTTAGCGGATCATCGTGTAACACACTTAAACGCCGAATTAACTTTATGTAAGTAGTAACCGAAAAAATATACACTGTTCCGGTGATTTAGTGAACTGTGTTTACTACTGAACTTCAACTATGAAACTGTGACTGATACAAAAACGACTTGACTATGTGATGTACAGGCAAGGGTGTATGGATAAAAATGCTCCTCTCTTATTCCGCTGCCGTGTAAGTGATTACGCTACTAAATACTACTACTAAATACTAAGGCTACCATTAGGGTACTAGGACAACGTTGACAAATCGTACAAGTTTTGGTCTAGGAAATAGCACTAGGCAGTTGCTATGGCGGTAACCGTTACCACCCACCTAACATTTGGTTTTAATTTGAACAGAACCTATAAAATATCAAAATAAAAATTTGCTTACAACAGGAACACATACTCTATTCACCACTATTAGACAAGCTTTCAATTATTGCAGCAAATACTGAATACTATTTAATGAATAGTACTCCGACAATATTAAATGATTACTACAGTTATAATGATATTCTGTATACGTTATTAATTGTAACATTCATGTAATTAATTCATAGCTCAAAGATTAGTTGTGCTTCTTTAATACACTTTTACAGACTTTAACGTATCTCTTCTATGAGAACACTATTTAAATAAATTCCTGATGGTAACATTTCTTACCATAAAAATTCTATAGAAACAGATATTTTCCTAAATGAAGCAGATAAGATCGAACAGAATTTTTATAGAAACAAACGATAACTGTTTGTTTCGATCACTAGTCCAAACTCTTTTTCAATTCCTCCGTAGATCAATGAGTAATGTCCACTTTCGAACTACATTATATTAAAATAATATTGACATACCTCAGAGAGTAATTCAAGATATTATTTCCTTCCCTCCCCATTTATAGTTGGTCAATTATCTGGCATATTGAAGGTATGTCGTTGCTATTAGAAATATCAGCGAATTCGCGTAGATAATCTCTGTATCAACTATAAGGAACATGAGTTAATAACTAAAAGAAATGCAGAATAATTCAACAATATTATTAAATGCTTCTGATACCTTCACTGGTTTGTATTCCGTTTATGCAATTTTTCCTGAAAATGCATAAAATGCACTGTCTAATAATAATGTTTGAACGATACCTTTCGTACAGTGCCTGAAGAATGCCACTGATGCAGTCGATATTATTGATTTTTCTACCAGGCAGAAAACAAGAGAAATGAAAATAGTAATGGTAGAAATTCTGAGAAACAATGAAATGAAAATGTAATATTAAACCACAGTTTCCCCTATTTTCCTATAATTTGAGCTACTTACAGTCATAGTCAGTAAATATTTATGGCGGACATAAGAGAGCATGAATAAAATATAGCAGCGAGGTGTCGTCGGACGCCTCCACGATCGCTCCGTACAGACGTTCTTCGACATTGGACGAGATGGAAGAACAGTTATTTCAACAATACTTCCCACTTTATACCAAGATATTACACATTTCTGGGCTCATGCCCTTCGATGTATCTGTGCTTACGAAGGTTCGGAGAGCAATTTATATGGTGCTCTATTTCTGCAGTCTATATTTCCAGGTAACGAAAAATCAACTTGCGGTACAATAAAAATTAGACTTTCCTCCAGTTTGATTCAAGTGACTTACTAAACGAAAAGTGAAAACGTAATTTAAAGCATTAAGTATAGAAGTGAATCTCGTAGAAGAAGAGGTGGTAATGTGGCGAAGAACGGTATACTTTGTCGCGTCTACCGAATTTATATGTAGGGAAACAAAACTCTAGATAGCGTATTATTTCTGCTAATGAGAAGCATAAGTATGAAAAGTTTTTCGTCTTCTCATAACGGAACTATTTCTTGCGAATAAAATGAATTAAACTGTTGTGTTCTGGAATGTACTCGATAAAAAATACGTAAAATGGATATTTTTAAAGATGAAGTTAAAATTTCTGAAGCTATGCATGCTGACACTTTGGCCCCCATAACGGAGGAAATCAAATATTATGTGCATCAATGAAATAACGTATATTTTAATAATATAAATGCATATTTTGTGGAAGGCGTTATTCAACAGACTAACATAGAGAAATATGAACTCAGGGTGCATATCATGCAAGAAAGAAAAATACGCATGCGATTTTTCCATTATAAAGAAAGGAATTTGTTTAATTTATTTCTTGTATGTTAAAATATCGCCGAAAACAACGATTTTGTACGATTCTGTTAAAAGGTGCAAAAACGACTTATTTTCGTAACACTTATTAAATTCAATGAAATTAATTTCTTTTACTTCCGCTTTTTATCATATGTAACCTTATTACCCAGATACCATACGGACGTCCCTCTATAGGACGTTCGTGCCGGACATTCTGTACATTCCAGGAACGTCCGTATCATGCCCGTATATCCGGCTGGACATATTCAGGACGTTAACGGGACGATTACACGAAGTTTATAGAACATTTAAAAACCTTAAATTAAAGTAAATTAACTAGAATTGAATTAAAATTTCATTTATTACAAACACATGAATTAGGTACATATTACAATACAATCGCATATGCGTATAACATTAATATATACAGTAATACATAATATATACAGGGTGGCTCACATAACTCTGAACAGCTCAATATCTCGAAAACTATGCCATCGATTTTAAAGTTCTTAGTCTTAAATTGCATGGAACTGAAGGGCCTTTCTGACTACATAAACGTGAAGTGGCCTCCCTTCCCCTTTAACGGGGGATGGGAGGTACCTTTGTAATTTTAAATGGAACCCCCTATAAAATGTTACATATTTAGATTCTACCGGAAAAACAAGTCAATTTTGTCTGAAACATTTTTTTGTCAGATACTTCCATGATGAGATATAACAGTTTGAAGTTTCCAGTTGTAGGTACTTGAAGCTCTCGGAAATAGCGTTATGGAATTATACGCGCTTGAGTCCTTTGCTTATTCATGAAGAAACACAAACAATAATATTTACAATTCTTGAGTTTGACTCACTTATCTATGAAAACGTTTTCAGTTTAGAGCTGTTATTCAAGCAGTAACATTGTGATTATGGCTACTTTTGACACAGAAGTGAATATGTTATTAACGTTAGGTGAATGCCAAAAAAATTATCGGCGTGCAGCAGTGATGTTTTTTGAACGTTATGGGATCAAAAAATGTCATGCAACATTTTATAATTTAGCAATAAACCTAAAGCTGTCACTAATGAAAATAATAGTGCCAGTATTCTTGCTGCTATTACATTAAATCCTCATATTAGTGAAAGTACACTTGCACAAACATCACATATTAGTCGTTCATCAATTCAACGAATTTTGAAACGGCAAAAGTATCATCCATATCACATGGTTTTATCACAAGAGCTTTCGATATCAGATTACGATCACCGCGTAAGATTTTGTGAGTGGCTGCAGGGTGTTGTGGAAAATGACTTTTTGTGCAGAATACTTTTTTCCGATGAGGCCACTTTTATGAATTCAGGGCATGTAAATAGACATAATCTGCATTATTGGGCCGTGGAAAACCCAAATTGGATGCGATGTGTTCCCTTTCAACATCGATGGTCTTTAAATGTTTGGTGTAGTCTAATAGGAGATTTTGTGATTGGACCTTATTTTTTTCAAGAAACTGTAACGTCTGCAAGTTATTGTGATTTATTAAAAAATCATTTGCCTGCGCTTTTGGAAGATATGCCACTGCGCGTTAGAACTTGTGGTTCCAACAAGACGGCGCTCCTTCACATTTTGCAATCATCACCAGGCAATTTTTGAACGAAAAATTTGGGAACAAATGGATAGGTCGTGGGTGACCTCGTCAATGGCCTCCTCGATCCCCCGATCTAACACCATTAGATTTTTTCTTATGGGGATATGTAAAGGACAAAGTTATGTTTGAACCACCGACGACAAAAGAGGATATGAAACAAAGAATACGTGACGCTTGCGCTTCAGTGACTCCCGAAATGTTAAAAAATGTTAGAACAACTTTGATGTTTCGAGTAAATAAATGTTTACAAGCCCGTGGTGGACATTTTGAACATTTAATTTAAAGTACATTTTATTTCTTCACGAATAAGCAAAGGACTCAAGCGCGTATAATTCCATAACGCTATTTCCGAGAGCTTCAAGTACCTACAACTGGAAACTTCAAACTGTTATATCTCATCATGGAAGTATCTGACAAAAAAATGTTTCAGACAAAATTGACTTGTTTTTTCCTGTAGAATCTGAATATGTAACATTTTATAGGGGGTTCCATTTAAAATTATAAAGGTACCTCCCCTCCCCCGTTAAAAGGGAAGGGAGGCCACTTCACGTTTATGTAGTCAGAAAGGCCCTTCAGTTCCATGCAATTTAAGACTAAGAACTTTAAAATCGATGGCATAGTTTTCGAGATATTCAGCTGTTCAGAGTTATGTGGGCCACCCTGTATATTTATTCATTTATAACAATGAATATATATAACAATATAACAATATTGTCAACGACCATTGCCTCGCTGCAAAAACCGGTTCTCGTCAGATCACCGGAGATGACGATCGCCTGGATATAAGCCCAGGGGTGACCCAGTGATGCCAGATCCACCTAAAACTGGGTTGATTTTCCTCTCCTCCTTATCCCCTTCCACTATCCCATTCCACTACCTGAGCACACTCCAACGTCTCCCACTAAGACCGTAAACTAGTCACGTGATGTGCCGCGCAACGTATCACATATTACTCAGGTCATCAGAGAGGTGGTAAACTGTATTCCTCTCGATTCAACCGTTCTGGCATCACAGGGGTGAACCCACAGGTATACGCCGCGTGTTGTTGGCAGAAGGTGGTTCGAAACCCACAGGGAACAGTAGGTCCCGCTGAAAAGTAGGCTGAAATAGGATGAAAAATTAGGCGATAGTGGAGAATGGACAAAGTAGAAGAAGGAGAATGGTAAAATGGATTTGAAACCTTGAGGGAATCAAATATCAGTCCCTATCCTATATATAACAATATATATATATATATATATATATATATATATATATATATAATATATATATAGTCTTATGTATATATTTGTCACTATTGTTATAAATAAATATATAAATATACATATTGTGGCGGCTACCTCCTACGCTCGTCACCAGATGGACAAACAGACAACGCCTTTTCAGATTTTTTATTTACGTGTTTACAGATATGTACTTCTATGTTTAAATTCGTTTACGTCGATCTATTAACTTACAAATAATTTGACGCAAATTATTTATTAGGAATAGGATTCTGTAATATAGAAAGCAAATCATTAACAGCGATATGTGGAATATTATCTTTTATATCCCATTATGCAAAAAGAACATGAACATTTTGATCATTACTGACAGCGGAATCTAATAACCCGCGCATTGAATCTATGAAATTCTGACTTCCTGCAGTCTCTTCGAATTGAAGATTTTCTACAGAAATTTCATTTTCAGTGTCACTATCTGACGAAAAATCTGAATGAACTACATTGTTTTCACTTATATCCGATGAAGTAGAAGCTTTTTGGTGAATAGCATCGTACGATAAACGCGAAGTGGTATTTCATTCGTGACAAACGTAAACAACACTGACACGAAGATTACTAATTTTCTACGAGTTTTCTCCAAACGTTATTGATTTAAATTAAGTATTAATTTACAAATTGTTACTGATACATTATCCACTTTCAAATTATAAATCATTTTTGTTCACCGACGAATTGATCATAATTACTTCCCAGGCATCTGAAAAGTATTAGTCGTACCCAAACGTGTTTATTATTTCACAATTAAATAAAGAAACATACATGTCATAAGACGAATACATTTTGCGCAAGTTCGAGTACACGGCAAAACAGCTAAATGGCTCGACGCGTGACCGACCTTCTTGTTTATTATGGCCCGAGCAATCGGGAGTTAGCGGGTATGTCAAGCAGTGTTGGGATATGGTACAAGATTTCACGCGCATGCGCGGCCAAAACAGTATTATATTTATATCATGATGACAGAGGTAGTGGAGCCCTGAGACAGTTATATTGGCGGGAATGTATCGAAACAATCTGTTCCGGACAAAAAGACTTCAGGACGAGCCCTACAAGTTACAAAATATACACAAATACACATGTTATACATTCATTTTTCAGAATCAAATCATAACAATTTTTTAAAATTCTGATGGGTGCTCAAGGTACCCCATTTTATCGGGAATCTAACTTTACTGAGGCTGAAATCGCCGCGCATGCGCGTGAAATCTTGCACCATATCCCAACACTGATGCCAAGGGGTTAACGCGAGATGACAGCGGCGACCTGCGCGTCGACCACCACCCACTCGCCAACCCCTGGCCCTGGGACCCTTGACTTCGAGGAGCAAGGGATAACTCCGAGCGGGCGTTCAGTTGAATACTCCCGCACACGAATCGACATTCAGAATAACACTCCGCCTTGCTTAAGCGCTCGCGCCATTATTATATTAAGACGCATACGCGTCTTAGCGAAAACATCGTCTTACAATGAAATTATCAAATCATTCACACGCCGTCTTTAATAATTGAAACACTGTATTGTAAATTCATGCATAACGATGTGCTTAAACCAGAACGAGTGGAAGAACTACACTCACTTCACGTAAATGCAAAGCGACGGTCTAGTAAACCTTCTTTGCTAACTATGGTTTACCCACATTTTAAGCAAAAACTCAATTAAATTTAAGTTATGAATCAGTTTTAAGAAAAAATATGAAACCGGAGGGCCACATTAACAACTCTTCCTCCACTGTTTTCGAATGGTTTTAAAGTTTATTTATAGGAAAGTCATAAATGACATCGAATCTCTATGCAAAATGAAAAATGTTTGCATCGCTCGCGAGAAACAGAAGCTAAATCCAAATTTCTTTCTTCCTTTATTGATTCTAATAAGCTGAAACTAATACATTCGTACTCTTAAATTCTTTTAATTTGCCCACTTACTTTGTGTATCAAATACATATAGTTAACACCAAATAGGAAGGAACTGGGAGGCAAATTATTTGTGATTCCGTTATCTGTCAGATACCTTCTTATTTGGTGTCAGGTTTAGAATACGCAGTCTACGATAGCTAGCTAAATATGTAAATAAAAAAAAATTCTAAATATTAATAGATTTGACAAATATAAGTAGACTGTGAATTTTATGCATTTATGGCAAAAATAAGTAAAGGAAATTTAAAACAGTGAAACCATTAAGTGAATTTAAGAATACCCATGCACTATTTCCACATTTAATTACTAAAGCAATAATGACAATTTTATTTGGTACCTGTACATTATAATTTGTAAAGACAATTTTTATTTTCCATGAAGATCCGCAGTCTAGATATAAGCAAAGGGAATGTAAGGATGAATGCTGAGTCAATGTGTGTGTGCGTACCTATACGCTAGAATGTGAATATGAAGGTATAGGCATAAATATTGTAAACGGAGTTCTTTTTCTTGGCCGGGACGTGTAAATAAACGATATTATTGTTATGTTTGTTATTATTATCATTATTATTATTTACAGCTATTGAAAAAAATGGTATTTGTTTCAGTATCTCAACCTACTGATTGTGGAAAAAACACTAGTCAATTTAATTTGGATGTCCTCATGGGCCATTATGATGGTATTGCTTGCTCAACGATACGTTTCTTTTTTGTTAAACAAAGAATTAGTAAGTTAGGAATTACTTCACTCTCGTTTCTATTGCTTCCATAGAAAAATAGTTAATCGAATTATTATGTCCCTAAATGTACGATTGTGGTTTCAGGCAAGACGATTATTTTGTGAAATTGTATATGCTTTAAACTCGGTGAAAGATCCTGTTGAAATAGCGATACTCAGGAAGTGTACGAAGCGAGCAGGATTCTTGGTCATAGCATACCTAGGTAAAGTTAATCAAAAGCTAGAGATCAATTACATTAAAAATGTAATCACTTCGTAATTAAAATAATAACACGTGATTTCGAGCTCGAGTCGTTGATGAAATCATTTTTTGGTGGGAGAGTGAAGTTAATCGTGGGTAAGATGGCCCTGCGGATGGAACGTACCCGTAACATATACGTTGTAAACAAATTCCAATTTTTAATTATCCTTTTTCATTTGAACAGCATAACAGGTTTTTAAATCTACTAACTAATTCTACTCCCAGTACACCATCGATTATAGTGTAGTATAATATGTGGTATCAGGACTTCCCCCAGACTAAATACCGTATGGACATTGGGAAAAGTTAGAGGTTTCCGTGGGTACATGCAGGAACTAATCAGCTACAAAACGCGAGGCCCGGTTTCGATTCCCGGTGTGGCCGGTGCCCTCCTTTTTCCCAAGATCCTACATATATGTTACGGTCAATGTGTTTAGTGAGGTCATCATATAAAATGATCAGGGACTGTATAGAATGCCCGTTCCAAAAGACATTTCATAAAACGCCCTTAGCAAGTTCCGGCCATTCTATAAAGTGTCCGGTCATCATACAGAATGCCTAGATGGTCAATGAATTGAATCACTCTGACATGAAAATTAAAGAAGGGTTTTTTATTGAGACAGTAAATCCCTTCATCAAAATCAACATACAGCAGGATGCGTGGGAAGTAGAAATGTTTGGTTATGGATTTTCGTATACATGTTCGAGCTGGCCTAATGAACGGCGCAATCTGGCCTCCCAAGACCTAATCCCAACTCACTCTCAATTTTCTGAAATGGAAAAAAATATAAAATATTGCAGAAACTGGTGAAAACGTCGATTTTTGTATGCGTGGTTGGGCCGTCCCTCTCAGCCCCCATCACGACATAATCTCAAGTCAGTTCAACAAATTGGGAGTGAGTTTGACCACTCATACGAAAATCCATGATCAAACAATTCTACTTCCTGCGTATACTATAGCACGCGAACCCGACAGATCTTTAAACTCGATTATCCTGAAAACGGGTCGTCAGACGAGAAAATGTTATTCCTTTTTTTCGATTTATTTTGACATGTAGAATCATTAATTGTTCGCTTGCACGTGTTATTCGGCCGCTGTATGCCCGTTTCTGCCCGTATGCCCGCCGTGACTAAAAAAAGTTCCGTTACAATCTGTGAGGAGGACCCTAATCCACAAGTTCACCGCTATTGTAAGTGAAATAAAACACAACTGAGAGGACAGACACAAGGAGTCCTTTATCAGAATAGAAGACTGTGTAGCAGCGATAGACAGAGTACAAGCGATGAAAGATAATCATAGATGAATTAATATGGATTCAATACACTGTCCAACGATTCGTAGACATATCAGAAATGTTCGGGCCATTTGTGAAATACCTGCCCACTATACACACAGCCCAAAAAATTGGGCAATCTATACAGTGCCCGGTCATTTTATATAATACCCACGTTAAACACATTGACCGTAACGTATACTTACATACTTCACGTTTTCTAATTCGTTCAGCTACTGTACACTCAAGGTCTGCGTATCTAATTGTTCACGGACCGCTGCACAGTGGGCCAGAATCTCACAAAACTGGTCAAAATACCTAAATGTCATAAGAATTTTATAAGCATTGGTATTGTTATGCTTTGTGGTTGCTGAATTCGAATGTCTGATAAAAAATGTAATATTCAAAATGTATGATCTAATATTACTAGTGTGAACAATATTTTTAAATTGTAGCATTTGTCGAAATTTCCAGAACGTAACGCAGGGCGGTGAAACATTTCGAAGCTTCTCGAAATTAGGTTGTTGGCGACCACGCGGGGAAGCGACACGAAGCGCGACGCGCGGTAAGACTGGCGAACGCTTAACAACCGCGTTGTTGATTCTTGCGCTCGCGGATAGCAACGAATAGGTAGAAATTGCGGGCTCGCAGAGGCCACGGTCATTTTCCTGTTCCGAGAGAGAGGACGAGGTAAGACCATCGGCTGCTCTCGGAGGGCAAACTCGGCTCCGGCAGGAGAGTTCGGCGAGAATAGCTGGACGACTGCCGGAGGAGCGGGAGCCTGTTCCTGGCCGCTCGTTCGACAAGGAGAATTCGACGATCATACCTGGACGCCTGTCGAACGAGAGAGGACAGCGCACCTCCTGGACGCCCGAGAATTAGAGAATGGCAGAGTACGGGAAAATATACCTGGCCGCTCGTTCGACAAGGAGAGTTCGGCGACCATACCTGGACACCTGTCCAACGAGAGAGGACAGCGCATCTCCTGGACGGCCAGATATAGTAAAGGAGAGTACGGGAGAATATTCCTGGACGTCTGTTCGGTATGGAGAGTCCGGTGATTATAGCTGGACGCCAACCGAACGGGAGAGTACAGAATAACTCCTGGACGCCTGCATAAGGAATTAGAATCGCGAAACCGTGCGCGAGTATACGCGGAATTAATACATAGCGTAAATCGTACAATTTTCAAATAAAACAACTCCTTGTCCGCTTATGTAATATCCTTGTTCTACCGATAATTTATGTAAACTCCTAATTCTGAATAAATCCTGTCTGTCCAGCATATTCCTGAAAACTTTATTTGCTATGGCTACAAAATTCATTTTTATGAATATGGACTATTTTCTGACCTTTTACTAAAATTATATAATTATACAGTACTGACTAAAATGGATGTTACAAATAAGGTCAGGGAGATTAGTGACAGGAGCGAATACGTGACGTCACATTATTCCCTCTGCGAGGAGAATCGAGCTACATTTAGTGGTAGTAGGGAAAGTATTTTGAGGGGAGTACAAGCCCGTCTGACATCCCTATAAGTTACTAGTTACAACCAAAAGTAGTAACTTACTACGCGAGCTCTTGTGCTCTTGCAAATCGGACCATGGCCGTGGAGGGGGAGGCTAGTGACTTGCGCGTCAGTGCATCGTTCCATGAGCAATATCATACGCAGGCCTGGAGTATACAATAGCTCAGAGAAGTAGAAAACGTGGAAAACAAATTGCAGCAATTTCAACGTTCTTTGAGGACATTCCAAAAATGGAAAAGTATTGATGAAGAAAATCAAACCATAAGGAATCTCTAACTGTAAAAATAGCAAAATATTCTTAAAATTTAGATAGGCTGAAAGCCTGGGTCATCTCACTCGGATAATCTATATAAAATGGCTTGATGCATAAGATTCAATTTCTTTTTTTCTGTGTAACATTGCAATTTTTCTTCTGTCTTGATTACTATGTCTAGAATTGTCTAGACAAGTCTTTTGTTTTCAAACGGAAAAACAGACCGCCGCACTCCACTCAATAACAATTGGCGCATCACACGACCATACGCAGCGGAAAGGCATCAGTTTCGGGGAAAAGATCCTTGGACAATGGATCTCCGTCCAATGTCCTGTTCCTTCTAATAAATTTATAGTCTATCTGTTTAATAATATACATATACATCGAGATAAATGACTCATAAATATAGAATAGAATAATATAATTAAAAACAAAATTGAGTCATGAGTCACGATTTGAACGCTCGTCTTGACCGTGAAAACATGATGATACGCCAGCGCGTCGCTCTTGTAACCTGGAGAGAATAATTTATTTTCCTAAAGTAATGAAACTTTAATCGTCAATATCTCGAAAACTATTGAGTATCTGCCCCTATAATGGTATATATTTGTAAACAGGAGAACGAGATCTATAAGTGTGCTAAGTTGTAACAAAATTGGTGTCCCGAAGATTTTAGAGTCTCCCTGTCAGAACCTCTAGAACACATAGAACCATTTAGATCGCTGAATAACTTGCACCAAGAACTTACTCAGGGTGTATATAAATTATATGTTACGACTACCATAGCGGCATTCTATTCTCCTGGATCGGTGGAGATTTGTTAAAAAATTGTCCTCGACCCCTTTTTATAGGGTCAAATTTTCTTATTGCATCGTACAATATTCATCGCGAAGAACAAATTTCTCAAGGGAACCATGGTTCTCAAGGCAATCGTTCTCTTAAAACACATGTTTAAAAGTTTCGTAAACTATTCTATTCTGTATGTCTACAGTGAGTCCGAAGATGGTACAAAACGAGGATCGTCCTCGAGAAAATCGACTTTGAATATCCGCATGTTCGCGTTCTTAGCGTTTGTATGAAGTAGAACTGGTAGGTCATGAACAGACGTGTCAGACAATTCCTATTTGAAAACACACGTGTTCGCCGAATTTTTAAATTGTAATTTTTCGAAAGAAATGGATTCTTTATTTTCGGACACCATGTAGACATATAGAATCAAATAGTTTACGAAATACATACTCGCAGGGAGGGGGAACTCGCAGAATGGAATTGCGAGACCATGGTAACACCGGCTTGCCCGACGATTATACCCAAATAGCTTGAAAACTAGGTGTCATGTGATTGGTCGGTGTCAATCGATCATGGCACGGTGTCCATGCGATTGGTCGTCCTCACGCTTCCGATGCTGCGGAATAGTCCCGCGCGCCGAGAAGAGAGGTAATAAGCAGTTCTCGATAAAACGTCGCCGCGACTATGAGAAAATGTCGGATAAGATCTATCAAAGTCTTGCATGTCGGAACATGTATAATAATAATAAAATAATAGGTCTGTGTTAGGTATGGGACTTGAGAACAATGGTTCCACTTAGACTATTTTTCCGCAATGAGTACTATACGATGCAATAAAAAAATTTGACCTTCGGAAAGAAGATTCAAGGACAATTATGTGGTCCATTTTGTTAACAGATCACCACAGACCCAGAGGTCTAGAATCTCTATGGTAGTCGTAATATACTATTTTTATACGTCCTGTACAATTAGAATATTGCGGACGTGTACCGAACTTGGAATTATGTATTGTATTTTACGATTGTGAAATACATTATTTTACTGTTGTGAACTAGAACGTTAATTGTCTTGAACCAGCGGCAATATTGGACAGAACAACGTTCGAAACATTATAATTTCACGTGTGCTTACATTTTCAAGTGTATTTATTTATGGCAGATATCATTTAATTGTTCACAGTATTGACGTTTTAAAAAGATATGTAGACTATAGGCTATCATTCCTTCGCTTACCCTACAGTGAAGCTGCGCTATTTTGAGTTGTAGCTGTAGCGGCCTTTTTAGCAGTCTACACAGGCTTGGTATTACTGCTGCCTACTTTACTACGGGCAAAAAAGCAGCTGTGGTATTTACGCTTGTATGGATGTATTTACACTGAACGAAGTTTAAAAGTCGATGCAAATGCTTTAGTCTTGTGCGCAGTAGCCATAACAGGTTGTTTCTCAATAGCAGGGACGGAATCAACAGGCGCTGTTTATACTTCCTATATGTGTGGACTATTGGAAATTTCAAGGTATCTATAATAACATTTTTCGACATTTTTTATTGTCTCGCGACAATACTATGTTTAAGGCACTACACAAAATCATACAAATCTGAATATTGAAATTTTAGCCAAAACTTTTACTTTATCGATACTAAAAATCGTCGTGCATGCGCGAAAAAGCATCCCATGTAACAATACTGCTGTACTCTATCTGCTCTCTTCGACCGACTCCCGGAAACAGCGCCCACTGGCTCCCGCCTCGCGTTTTGCCCACCGTATAGGCAAATTAGACAAGTGGCGCATTAGAGCAACACACGTAACAATAGGTTTCCACATCATCCATGAGGTAAATATTGGGTTGTTTGGAAAGTAATTTCGTTTTTCCAAGGGAAAATGAAGACGATGTTTCACTATTTATTTATTTATTCGGTGATGTAGGGGCAATATTATTCTATGATCTTCTGCCATCTTTCTAGTAACTTGGAGATCCCATTTTCGTAGAATTCCTGTTTTTTATTAGCAAATAATTGAGTTGTATTACTTTTGACGCCTTCATTTAAAATGATAGTTACACCGCTTAAAAAGTGTTAAAAAGAACAAAATAAATGGTAATACGACGGTACACCCTCTCTGTAAACAGCATACATCTTTTTCCTAGCTTGCATTGCGTTTTTACCGTACCCGTAACAAAAAAGCAAAATGTGATGGAATGCTCACTTTGATTTTGCATATTTGATGCAATGACAAATAAAATGCTTGAAGGATTATAAAGTTCGATAAGACACGAAATGACGTCCGAAATGTCAGTTCTGAAAATATACAATGATTTTGCGACTTAGAATAATGTTAAGTAATAATAAATGGAAGCAATACCATCTCCACACGAAAAACGAAATTACTTTCCGAACAACCCAATACTATTGTCAATGCGTTATTTTTTGTCAGTGGTATTGTCTGTCGGCCTGTTCCACTATGTAACATGATAATTTCGGAAAATAAAATACTAGAAAATAAATTTGAAAACTAAACTGTACGAACCTCTAACGTCGAAAGATACGAACATATGATGTGGTGTCTGATAAAACAGGCGTTACATCAAAACGCGAGGGCGGTACGGCTAGGCTGATTTTCCCAAGAGTCAGCTGATACTTTCCAACCGTACCCGAGTCATGAAACAATAAATTCGTCAAAGAGACACTAAAAAGACTCTTAAAAAATGGCGCTGTCCAAAATCGACCGTAGCGTAGACCCAAACCGAAATTCGAACCGGCCATACAATAAGCACGTCTCAACAAAAGGCGGCACATCGAAATGCGAGGAAGAAAACAGTGTTTCGTTTATGTCCGCCCAACGAAAAACCGCGTCTGCAAATTATTTGTAACTATTATTACATCATTCCAACTATTATATTTTCCAAATATATGTTTTTGAAATTAACATGCGACGCAGTGGAATAGGTCCACAGGAGATACCACGGACAAAAAGAACGCATTAACCCTTTGCACTCGGAGCTATTTCAACTAAAATACCAAACATTTCTTCTAACCTAAAATATTTTCATCGTGCATAAGTTTTTTTGATTACATGCGTACGAAACTGATATAGTACCTCATACAATATTTAAATGTTTAGTAATTTATTACATATGAACAAATTTAATCATGTAAACAATATTCTGAATAATGGTGTACAAATAGGAGTGGCGCCTCAGAGTCGCCATTCGAGTGCTAAGAGTGAATAATACTATCTGATGGGTGATGTGGTATCCTATTGATACGAGTGTCGCCCTAATGCACTACAGGCAGTTCATATATTACGCATCTGAAGTGGGTTGAGCACCATGGTCGTCGCGGGGGCAAGACGCGCGGCGGGAGACAGTGGTCGATGCTTTCGCGAATCGACCGAAAAGATCAGTTATCTGCTGTAGAACAGGCGTGCCGAACGGTGGACTGGTCCGCGGAACAGATGTGGCTGCTTCTTCTTTTCGCCCTCTCAACGAGTCAGTCCCCACCATGTCCATCCTGATTTTTCCTGGTAGGGTTCGTGCCAAAGGCAAACGTCAGAGCGGACATGGTGGGGAATTCGCCGAGCATGCGAAAAGGAGAAGCAGCCACATCTGTTCCGCGGGCCAGTGTCCGGCACCCCTGCTGTAGAATATAAGTACATTTTTAATTAGCTAACATTTAGGTCGGTGTTTCTTACGGACCATAGTAAAATACCTATTTTTTGCTTTCGTAAGGAGCTTTACTATCTATACTTTTTAAAGCTCTGTTATCTTCGAAAAAATGTTGATTTGACTGTATATTATGATTGTATATTACAGTGGACTGTATATTATGTTCATATTTTACCAGTTACCTGTTGACGATATCTATATCTATTCCACTATTCATTTTTATACGAATAAACTTTGTAATTGTTTTTTTGTGGAGGGCTTTTATGTCTAAGACACGATTTTCAGCGATAGCATCTTGTAATTTTGTACAAGTAAAACTCTTGTCTTTGTTTGAATGAAGTGTTTCGCAATCAAATAAAAACACTATTAAGACTTTATTCCGACAATTTGTAAAATGTCTTATGATTATGTCGACAATATATTATTCAATGTAATCATTTCATCAATATCGGGATACATTTTAATTTTTCAGATACCGAATGGACGTGGCAATTCAGAATTCGGCGAAAGTACATTCATCAGTACTAATAAATATAAAACCGAGTCTGGATATGCAAAGGAAAGCCCTCGAGTTCGTATCTTCATTCAGATATCACAGTAACATTAGTAGATGAAAGAAACCTGTCCGGAAATGTTATAATTAGTTACAGTGTTGTCTTTTATTTTTATACGCAAAGAGAAATTCACTGTTCCCGATTCGGTCACCATCAGCTCACGGTCTGCTCAGAATATCGATTTTTCTATCAAATGACGCAAAATTACTTTATAGCGCATTTCGATAATATTTCATATTTAAAATTTTTTTAATTTTCGGTGATGTGTGTTACAAGAATAATGAAATCTTTATATGGAATGTTGTGTGTCTATTACGGGGTGATAATAATTCATGATTTGTTACAAGGTATTTTCCAAATAAATTTGTCGACTTATAAATATTATTATAAAATATTTAATTACTTAAAATTATGCTTTCGAAAAAATGGATTCCTGCCCAGATGAGAGCGGCTATAAAAATAGTCTTATAAGATTAAAATACAAATTTTCAAATAAAGAAGAAGAAAAAAATCATATTCGCGACTTTATCAGTATAAAACATTATCATTAATGTAAAGATTCATGGAAATACGCCACAGAACTGTAAAAATAAATAATTTGGAAGCTGTAAATGCAAAATTTCAAAATATTTTCTATTTACGCAGAATTTATGATTAATTCAAACAAATTTCCCCATAATAGGCAACTTTTCTCTAGTCATTTAATTGTACTTTTATTACGTCCTTTATTTATCCGGTATATAGTTATGATCAATACACTAAAATGTTATCAATTTTTTTACACAGCACAGTCGACGTATTCATACGTGAGCAGTCACTTGCGTATTTGATAGCGATTATAATAGTTATCATCTCGTTCGCTATAAACTTATTCCGTGTAAGCATTATTACTGAAATAAGAAAGAATCGCAAAATATTAAGTTGAGTAATATGTCCGTTCGCGTGTCTTAGTTAGAGGTGTGTAGGATATATCGTAAAAATATCGTTGGGGCGAATTCAAAGAGGGGTTCGTATTAACATATGAGGACCCAACGTTGAGTTAACACAACATTTCACTCACAATTTTTTTCGAAAATCTGCATTATTGAATTCTGTTTTCCCTGTTGCGCTTATAAAGGGAAACTTTAAAGATTAGCTTAATATTTGTTATTGCTGCTTCTTCGTCTCGCAGGATTCTACCGTAATTTGAAATTTGTAGAAATTGAAGTATATATAGCACTGTCATAAATCAAATTTCTCTTAGATCATGACAGTCTTTTTTAATAAGTAGTTCAGAAAATTCTGCGGATTGCTAATAGAAAGGCTATGTTGCGTTCATATTCATAGGCATTGCATTTTGTTGGCCTTCAATTTGATTAAAACCGCGGCAGTTGATTGAATCAATTGATTAAGGATAACGCATGCGGTGCCACAGACGCACATATATGGGCACAGGCAGGAACCACTGTAGTGGTACCGGTAGTTTCTCGTGAATATCTCGACAATTAATTGAAAGAGAAATCGCCGTTAATATGCAAAGAAAAAAGATGTTCGAAATATCGGTTTCCACAACAAATCTAAAAGTCATCGAAATCAGAGGATACTTACTTAGCTGCTCTGCAGCTTCACCCTACCGTTTCTTACATTAGTTCATAAAATCTTCGTAATTTTTTATTATAAAATGTGTGTGCTAAGTAAATCGAACGAATTTATTACTCAACTTAATCTCCCATCGAACGAAATGTAATAAAACAGTGTTTTATGTATAACAGTTACATCTCGTAATAAAGATTTATTTAACTTTCGATGATCTAATATTCGCTGCTGGGGATGTTCTATTGCACTTGTTTATGATATTCTTAAATAATCATTGTGGACAGCTTGTAAAGGAGAGTGCTGCAACGATTTACGACACAATGTGAGTCCGTATTTTTACTCAAGTAACGATTCTGCGATTAAATTGAAATTATAGTATATACAGTTATATTTCGATGTATCTGATAGATATATGCACGATTTCTTAAAAAATTTGTTATATCTGTAATAATATACCGCCAGCAACATCATTGATGGTACACACTTTAAATAAGAATAACCTTTTTATCTGAACGACTTCAATTTTGCTACCTATCTAGGCGGATCCAGTTTAGTAGATGATGTGTAATGAAAATTTGGAAAAAATTGCCTTTATTCGGAAAACAAAAAAAGACAGTAAAAGTTGCTTTTTACAACTTCGTTATTTGGACCTGTAAGGAAAATTAAAAAACCGTGTTTGGCAAATGCATATAAGTTATATATATGTTACTGTCAATGTGTTTAACGTGGGCATTATCTACAATGACCGGGCATTGTACAGAATGCACAATTTTTCCGGCAAGTGTGTACGTTGAATGTTAACATTCTTTTATGTTTATCCTTCATCGCTTGTACTCTGCCTATAACTGAAATTCTGATACCTTCGTCTGTTATTGCTTGTAATCCGCCTATCGCTCCTACACATTCATCTATTCTGATAGACGTCTCCTTGTCTCTGTCCTCTCAGTTATGTTTCATTTCGCAGTTTTTAACAGGACTTTTTCTAATCACTTTGATTTGACGTACTTACAAATAACAGGAAAATAAAAAAACTGTCGGAAGGATCACGATGACCATGAAAAAATATAAAATATTTGAAACGGGTGAAAACGCTAATATTCGTTATGGAATAAAAGGATATCCCTAACGGATGGCCCCATCCGCCCCCACCTCCACGCGACCTAGTACCAACTCACTCTTACCTTTTTGAAGTGATTTGAGATTAGGTCGTGAGGGGGTCAAGAGAGCCGGCCGTCAGTTCGTCCCGACCTCGCATACGAACATCCACGTTTTACCCGTTTCTGCAATATTTTATATTTTCTTCTCACCCCAAAAAATTGAGAGTACGCTGGGATTCGAGACTCCATGACCAACCAATTCTACTTCCTCCGGATACTACAGCACACATGATTAACTATGATTACAATGAGTGTATGTGGATTTTGACTAAGGGATTTATTGTCTCAATAAAAGACACATTTCTTAATTTCCTTGTCATAGCGTTTCAATACTTTGACCACCACCCATTCTGTATAATAACCGGACATTTTATAGATTGACCGAAACTTATTAAGGGCGTTTTGTAGAATGTCTTTTCGAACGGGCATTCTACACAGTGCCCGGTCATTTTCTATAATAACCACGTGAAACACATTGACCACAACATGTACATGCTGAAAATTTTCAGCCTATTCCAACCCATTATTCGGCGATTTTCATTTTCATAGCCGCTGGACAATACTAATCCAAAGACAGAACTTTTTGGTTTTAATTATTTTGTTATGAATCTTTTGCCAATATGTTTGATGTAGCCTATAGTTTTAAGCTAGTCGACAGTATACCACCTCAAGTAGCGCGCGTACATACCTACCTGCCCGGTGTAGAAGGACTAAAGCACTTGGGAAAAACCCAAAAGATGCAGTACCGTAGCCATAGCGAATGTAACGACCGCTGATTAGTCAAAAATTTGGTCCGCGAAATAATATAAAAGCAGCGTAAACCGCTCCAACCTTGTCAGAACGCGCAGACCTGAGTGTCTGTACTAATAAACGCACGTACAACTCAATTCAATCTATTAATAACTCAACCACCTTTCAATTCATGTTTCCAACCTCATTAAGTCGTGTTGAAATAGTACACTCCTTTCGAGGTTTCTACTTTAGCGACCTCACCGATATGTATCACCGACCGGATAATGTTTGTGGCATTATTCAAATTAAAATGATACCAAGCATGATATAATTTGGAGCATATTTACTTGTTCAATTGTCGGTTCACTAATACCTCGGCTATCTGACTATGAACCGATGATGTCTGAATTCTCCATTATTCTTTACAGTTTCACAGATAAACAGACCAATCTAAAGCAATGTATATCTGCATACATGTATACATATACAAGATGATTCATTGTACATATCAACAAAGGTTTAACCCAACCCTGCAGCTAGGTAACCGTTCTATTATCCGAATTTTCATGTTTCATTGATCAGTACGGATAATCGAGGTTCCACTGCATCATGGATTAAACAAGTAGATACAATGCAAATTGTGTTATGTTTAGTGTCATTTCAATCAGACAAACGTTACGAATATGTGGGTAAAAGTTTCATAAAAATGGCATTTAGAATTTAAAAAATGTTGTCATTGAATTAGTATTAAAACGACACAAGTGACATTTTGGTGCTGACATTTTCACGTATGTCAAGACATCACTGTAGTAGAAGAATGATTTACAATTTCAAATCAGTTGACACTAAATCAAATTGAAAGGTTATTTACAAGTTAAAAGTAAAGTCGATAATAATTAAACAAGTACCTACTGTAATACGAAAACCTATATAAGAAACATGTAATAAAATGTTGCTGTTCCGTGAAACAGGGTTCAATCGAATTGGTACAATATACCAGTGAAGTCGCAAAAAATATTATTGTTCGTAATGATGAAAAGTATCCAAGATGTGGAGTTAAATCTAGCTGGTTTGTACAAAACAACTTACGAAGGTTTCGCAATTGTAAGTAATGGATTTTCTATTCTATTAGAGTTATTCCACATCAAGTGAGCACTCTTTCGGGCGCATGTCTGGATTTTTATGAAACTCTGTAAACTTCTAGATCTCGATGCGAGATGAATATCCTGTAAATCGTTTTTCGTATTATTTGCGCTAATCGAGTTCCATAGGTTAACAAAATTCCATATTAATCCAAAGGTATGCGTCCAATAGCATGGTCTCATGGCTTGAAATACATAGCTCACTAACAGTAGTTATGCTCAAATCCAAATTCATAACGTTTCTGTTTCAGATGATGAACTCATCCTTTTCATATTTTACGCTTCTTTGCTCGACCCAGTAAACTATTGCGAAATGATGGCTAGGGAGAGTAGTAATGATTAGAGACGATACAATTTCTGAGGAATTACAAATACGTGATCTGGTCGTTGACGTAATTTCACTTTAAAACACTCTCCATGACGGCACATATCTGCAAACACATTTTTTCAATTTTCAGTACGGGCCCGGTTAACAAAAGTTGTAAAAAGCAGCCTACAACGCCTTCTCCATAATCCAAACCAATTGCAATATTTTCTAAACGTTCATTACATATCCTAGTAAACTAATCTTTCTAACTTCTAAATGAGTGGGCTAATATTAACGCGAGTCACTGTAAATCTGAAACTTTCGAACGATACTTACCGAAGTTGTTTTCTTATTAAATATTACATCTCGATCTTCATTTGTTGCACGTCCCACCCATATTTTCCTAAAATGTTACATCTCAGCAAATAACTTATAAGGATGCATAATGCGTGTTAACACCATTAAATTGATGTAACTTTAATAATAAACTACTTCTCAAATAATCTTAAAATATTGTTATGGTACGTCATTGCAAGATTGCGGATTTTATGCATTTATCACAAAACTGAGTAGGCGGCAGACGAAACAGAAGCGGCATCAGGAAGATTGAATATTGTTAACATATTATGTATAACCTACTAATATTAATAAAAAAAAGAAATCAATTTCCATGTATTTTCCCGTTTTTGTGACGGATGTAGACAATTTTTATTTTACATAAAAATCTGCTGGAGAAATTGATTTCTATATATTGTGTTACGAGCCTGGGTCGAGCGGTAGCGCGCGTGGCCGGCGAGCGGTTTATGGTTTAATGAGGAATATGGTTTTAATTGTTAGTAAGTTGCACGGACGAACCCGATGCGAAATCAGCGAGCCGCTAGGATGTTTGAGAGACTTCGTGGACGAACCCGATGCGAAATCGGAGAGCCACTAGGAGGTATACGCGCAGACGAACCCGATGCGAAATCGGGGAGCTCCTGGGAGGTTGAATAAAAGCACAGACGAACCCGATGCGAAATCGGGGAGCTGCTAGGATACGGACGAACTTGATGCGAAATCAGGGAGCCGCATAGGTTGGATAACAGTTTGAGTTTGGGATCACCATGTAACACACTTAAACGCCGAATTAACTTGATGTAAGTAGTAACCGAAAAAATATACACTGTTCCGGTGGTTTAGTGGACTGTGTTTACGACTGAATTTCAACTATGAAACTGTGACGGATACAACAACGACTTAACTATGTGATGTATAGGCAAGGGTGTATGGATACAAAATGCTCCTGTCTTATTCCGCTTCCGCGTAAGTACTTATACTAACGCTGCCATTGGGGCAGTGTAAACGTTGACAAATCGTACACGTTTTGGTCTAGGAAATAGCACTAGGCCGTTGCTATGGCGGTAGCTATTACCCTCCACCTAACGTTTGGTCTTAGTTTGAACAGAACCTATAAAATGTGAATATAAAAATTTGTTTACAACAGAAACACATATTCTATTCACCACTATTAGAAGTGCTTTCACTCGTAGCAACAAATGCGGAACACTATTTAATGAGTAGTACTTCGACAATATTAAATAATTACTACAGTTATAATGATATTCTGTATATGTTATTAATTGTAACATTCATGTAATTAATTCGTAGTTCAAAGATTATTTGTGCTTCTTTAATACATATACTCATTAAATTGTTTGCATGGAATTTTTATTATACAGATTTTAAACTATATGTTCCATGAGAACACTTTTTAAAGAAGTTCTGGTAGAAGTGATGGTAACATTTCTTACCATAAAGATTGTATAGAAACAAAAATTTTCCTAAATGAAGCAGATATGTTCGAATAGAATTTTTATAGATACAAAAGATAATTGTTTGTTTCGATCACTGATTCAAACTCTTTTTTAATTCCTCTGTTGATTAATGAGTAATGTCCACTTTCGAACCAGATTATATTAAAATAATGTTGACATACCTCAGAGAGTAATTCAAGATAATATTTACTTCTTGGCCTCATTTATAATTGGTAAATCACTGTGCATACTGAAGGCATGTCGTCGCAATGAGTTATATCAGCGAACTCACGTAGATAATAATTAGTCTATGCATCTTTATACAAAATAAAAATGATCTGCATAACTATAAGGAACAGGAGTTAGTAATGCAACAATACTGTTAAATGGTTTTGACATCTTCAATGGTTTGTATCCCGTTTATGCGATTTCTGCAGTAAATGCACAATATCAGAAAGAATAATAATGTTCGCACGATTCCATTCGAAGAATATCACTGAGGCAGTCGATTTTAGTGAAATTCTACCAGGCAGAAAAGAAGAGAAATGAAAATGTAATATTAAATTACAGTTTCCTCTATTTGCCTATAATTTCAGCTACTTACAATCATAGTCCGTAAACATTTATGGCGTAGGTAGAACAGTATGAATAATACATAGTAGCGAGGGGTCTTCGGACGACTCCACAAATACTCCGTACAGACGTCCCTCAACATTGGACGAGATGGAAGAGCAGTTATTTCAACAATACTACCCTCTTTATTCGAAGATATTACGGGTCGCAGGGCTCATGCCCTTCGACGTATCTATCCTTGTAAATATTCGAAGAGCAATTTATATTTTGCTTATTCTCTGCTGTCTATATCTCCAGGTAAGGAGAAATCAACTTGCGTTAAAGCATTAGGTGTAGAAGTGAATCTTGTGGAGGAAAAGGTGGTAATTATATGTAGGGAAACAGAACTTTAGATAACGTATTGTTTGTGCTAATGAGAAACATAATAAGTAACAAAAGTTTTTCGTCATCTCATAAGAGAACTATTTCTTGCAAATGAAATGAATTAAACTATTGCATTCTAGAATATACTCCATAAAGAATACGATGCATCGACATTTTCAAAAATGGAGTTAAAGTTTCTGAAGCTATGCGTGTTGATATATTGGACCCCCATAACGGAGGAGAGGGGGGCAAATATTATGTGAATAATGCCTCGCATATAAATATAGAAATTTCGGTCAGTGTATGTGCCGTAACATCATATGTAAATTGGTACATCGTAACATCACATTAATTGATATTATCCACTTCTCCAGGAAGCAGTATTTTGTGGCTAAAATTAAAAACACCCCTAAATCAAATTTTATCCATTGAAAATTCAAATTTTATTAAATAATTCGACTATTTGTTAAATATGAAATGTTCATTATATGTACAATAAGATTGTTTTACATAAAAAATTGGTGTGTGCTCAGACCACAAGGCTGAAGTAAAATTTCTTTTTACTAAATCGTTTCATCGTATCATTGTTTCATTGTCACATCGTTTCATCGCCAGATCGGTTTTACTCCTACCGTGTCGAAATTTGACGTCTACCGCGTCGAGGTTTTACTAAATCGTTTTATGGTATCATTGTTTCATCATTTTATCGTTTCATCGCCAGATTGGTTTTACTCCTACCGCGTCGAAATTTTACGCCTAACACGATGAGGTTTTGCGCCTAACGCGCCTAAAGAAGTTTCACTTCAATAATAGACGTGGAGTTCATATCTGGAGTTCTATCATTCTCAAGAAAGGAATTTGTGTGATTTATTTCTTGTTCAAGTCAAAATATTACCAAAAACAATAATTTTGTGCGATTTTTCTTAGGAGGCCATATTACCCACACGTTTGTAAGAGGTGCAAAAACGACTTTGGAATGGATTTAACGTTTATTTATAGAAAAGTCATAAAAAGACCTCGGATTTTTATGCAAAATGAAAACTATTCGCATCGCTCGCGAGAAACAGTAGCTAAATACACTTTCTTCCTTTGCTGATTCTAATAAGCTAAATTCTTTTAATTTGCCCACTCGTTTTTCTTACAAATGCATATAGTTGACACCAATTAAGGAGGAACTTGTTTCGTGCGTCTCATTGTGCGAATGCCTTGTTGTAAAGGTCTCTGCTCCCCCACTCGGTAACCCAAACGTTATGAATTTGCGTACACCGAGGAACAAGAGATTTGTGATTTTTATCGTCTTAAGCGTGAGTAGATAATTAGCCAATGAACGTGTCCTGTTGTGTCATGTAAGGAGATAAAGCCTTAAACTCGTTATTTGTCAGGTATCTTTTTATTTGGTGTCAGGTTTCGAATCCGCAGTCTAGTGATAAACATTGAAATATTCGCAATATTCGACGTTACTATTCATCGTCTGTCCGATAGATAGCTAGCTAAATATGGAAATAAATAAACCACAAAATATTAATAGATTTGACAGATATAAGTAGACTGTGGATTTTTATCATTTATGGCAACAATAAGTAGAGGAAATTTAAAGCAGTGAAACCATTAAGTGAATTTAAGAATATCGATGCACTATTTCCACATGTAATTATTAAAGTCAGAATGACAATTTTATTTTGTCCCTGTTTCTTACAATTGATGTAGACAATTTTTATTTTGCATAATGATCCACAGTCTAGGTATAAGTAAAGGTAATAATGTAACGATGAATGATGAGTCACGGTGTGTGTATACCTACATGCTGGTGTGTGAATGAGAAGGTATAGGGGAAAATATTGTGAACGAAGTTTCTTTTCTTGGCCGGGACGCTGAAAATAAACGATATTATTGTTATTATTATTATTATTATTATTATTATTATTATTTACAGCTATTCAACAAAATTATATATGTTTCAGTTTCTGAACCTACTTACTGTGGTAAAGACAGTAGCCAATTTAATTTGGATGTTATCATACACCTGTGTTATGGTATTGTTTGCTCTACGATACTGTTCTTTTTTGGTTTACAGAGTACTAGTAAGTTAGTAATTACTTCATCCTCGTTTCTATTGCTTCGAACGAAAAATAGTTAATGGAATTATTATGTCCCTAAATGTACGAATGTGGTTTTAGGCAAGACGATTATTTTGTGATATTGCAAATGATTTAAACTCGGCAAAAGATCCTGTTGAAATAGAGATATTTACGAAGTGTACGAAAAGAGCAGGATTGTTAGTTATAGCATACCTAGGTAATCGTATAAAATATCAATTATATAATGAAATCATTTGTTGTGAAAGTTAGTCTAATCGCGGGTAAGATGGCCCTGCGGGTGAAACGAATCGGTAACGTATACGTTGTGACAAATTCCAAATTTTCATTTTCCTTTTTTTCTTTATAGCAGCATAACAAGTTTTTTTTTATTAAATTCAAAAATTTCGTAATTTGTGCTTAATAAAATTAATTCTATTCTCAGTACACCGTGGTGTACCGTCGAGTATAATATAGTATATTATTTCACGTTTTCTAATTCGCTGAGCTGTTGTATACTCCAGTCCTCGGCAACTGTTTGCTCATGAACCGCTGCACAGTGGGCCAGAATCGCATAAAATTAGTAAAAATAACTAAATTTCTTGGGTTGCTGAATTCGAATATGTGATCAAGAATGTAAGATTTAAATTGAAAGATCTAGTATAACTGGCGTGATCATAATTTTTAAAATCATTTTTATAGACATGGACTATTTTCTGACATTTTACTAAAATTATATAGGATTTTTAATGTAAATAAAATGATGCGATGTAGTGGTAAAATGTGATACAGAAAAGTTGGATGAAATTACGCAGTGAAATAAAGAACGATTGTTGCTACCCCTAGTCTCGTTCGTCTCGACCTTGCGTCTTGACAGCTTATCTAACTTCCACGAATTCGTAAGCGTTCAAACCGCGGCGTCCAACCGTTGCAGATTCGAAAGCGGCTCATTGTTGCCGTTCGCAGGCTCACACACACGACACTCTTCGCGGGTGTCGTGTGATATCAAGCCGAAAAACACAGGCGGCAAACAATATCATCACGCGACTTCGGTCGTTGGGTGCGCACACGCAAACACACGCACACGCGTTCATCACCGTTCATCCTACAATTATATAGTTATACAGGATGGGCTAAAATGGGTGGTACAAATGAAGTCTGAGAAATCAGTGGCACGAGTCGATACGTGATGTCACATTATTCCCACTGCGAGGAGAATCAAGCCACATTTAGTGGTAGAAGTACAAGCCCGTCTGACATATCTGTTAGTTAATAACAAAAGTAGTAACGGTAATTATTTACATTAGGGGCTTCCTCACCGATTTTGATGGCGTTGAAATATGTTATCAAGGTCACCATTCTGAACAACATTAGTTTCCGAGATATTCGCAAAAAAGTTTCAATATCTCAAAAAGTGATCGGAGTAGGTCTGGGTTAAGTCTGGGTTATTTATATATCATTTATATATTTATATATTCATATACTGGGTTATTATATATTTTCTTGATTGCTGCAGATATCCAAGAATTCGTATAGTTTCATGCTTAATACTCTGTATGCTAACAGAGCTGACAATGAAATGAGTTCGCGGTCGACACGATTCATTTCACGTTTCAGTCCGTAAACATAAACAGACAAGACAGTGGGTCTCAACTGATTGAAGTCGTTTTAAGTTGTGACCGTGGCCGCGTTATCGGCGGCAACAATTTCAAATCTAGCCCAGACCTACTCCGATCACTTTTCGAGATGTTGAAACTTTTTTGCGAATATCTCGACAACTAAAGCTGAGCGGCGGTAACATGTATAGGAAAAAGTTGTTCAGAATGATGACCTTGACAACATATTTCAACTTCATCAAAATCGGTGAGGAAGCCCCTAATGTAAATATTTACCGTAGTAACTTACTACTCAGCTCTTGTGCACATGCGAATCGGAGCACAGCAGTAAGGGTATCAACTTGCGCGTCAGCGCAGCGTTTCGTGACCAATTGGTTGCTCAGGCCTGGGGTATACAATAACTCAGGAAATTAGAAAACGTGGAAAATTAGAAAACGTTGTCTAGACAAGTGTTTTGTTTTGAAACGGAGAAACAGACCGCCGTACTCCACTCAATGACAATTGGCGCATCACAGAACCATACGCAGCGGATAGGCGACATCAGTTTCGGGGAAAAGATTTTCGACGAGGGATCTCTGTCCAACGTCCTATTCTTTCTAATAAATTTATAAACTATCTGATTAATATAATGACCCATTAATATAAAATAGAATAAAATTAAAAACAAAATTGAGTCATTAGGCAGGAAAACATGATGGCTTGCTGGCACGACGTCTCTTGTTGTAATCTGGAAAGAATATTGTATATTACTGAAGCAATGAAATTGTAATCGTCAATATCTCGAAAACTATTGAGTATCTGCCGCTATAATTGTATACTTTCGTAAACAGGATAACGAGATCTACATATAAGTGTGCAAAGTTTCTACAAAATCGGTGTCCCGAAGGTTCCGGAGTCTTCTTGTCAAAACCTTTAGAATGTATAAAACCTTTCAGAACGCTGAATAACTTAAACCAAGAACTTGTTCAGGGTGTATAATAATTATATGTTACGAATACCATAGCGGCAATTTGAATTGGTGGAGATCTGTTAAAAAATTGGGCCGCAAAATGGTCATTGACCCGTTTTTTCAAGGTCGAATTTTTGTATTGCATCGTATTGTACTTATCGCGAAAATCAAAATTCTCGAAGTCAGTGGTCCTTGCGTTTTGTCCATATGCAATCGCGAGATTTGCTGCTTGCCCGTAAATCGCATACAACATGCCGGAACCTCGACTCGCAGCGTTTTGCGCGCAATTCGAGATACATCGGACCCCATTTTTACACGGTATTTTTTTACACGATTTTAACCCTTTGCACTCCAGACCGTTCTGGACGTTGGCTACCAGCTACTCCGCGCTCCTTCGTGGCAGAAACGTACATTTACAGGCCATCGTATTATTTAGTAGAACTTTGGAACTAAGTAACGGATTCTAATGATATTGGACTTATATGAATTGGTAGACATCGAGAAATATATATTTGCAAAAAAAATCAATATTTTATTTTTTATAACTTTGTACAGTATGATACAGCTTAAAACACTCCCCAATATGCATTGCAGGCTGATTTACGCAAGTTTGGCAATAATAAGTTGTTTGACGTCTGCCACCAGCTGTTTTTCTGTCGGAACAGACAATGCAATCCCTTTTTTTTTGTCCCACATCGGGAATATGTAATTTGTTATCTAATCTATTTTCCAGAGAAGATGTGGATGGACGCATTCTCGACTCCCAACACAAAACTCGCTGACATTTCTTTTATATATCTTAGTAATTTTACTATATTTTGATTTGATGTCTTGTGCCACTTCAAGAGAAAACATCAGGGAAACATGCACGTCTCAAAAAGTTGCGCAGAAATAACTTAATTCCCCGTAATCGCTAATAAACTTTAATGTCCCCTCAGAGGGGACATCGGAGTGATAGGCTAGAATTACGATGTCCCACGAGAGGGGACAACGGAGTGCAAAGGGTTAAAGTTACGCGTGTGGCGGCTACTTCCTATGCTCGTTAACACAGGGACATTACGACAACACCTTTCCCGCTACTACCTCAATGTTCCTCTGTTTGTATATATACCGCCCTAAACTGTCCTTACGACATCCCGCGTCTAAGGCACGGGTCCGCTAGGTAGCCTTACTGACGCCTCTAGCGGGCCTAGGACGAAACGCTTCCTTCTCCTTAATCCTCCTCTCACACACTTTTCAGCTGCTATACGCGGTTACTGTGAACACGATTTATTCAGAGTTGCACGATTTTTTTAAAAAACTATTTGTTCACAATTACACGATATTTTTACACCTTATCCTATGCAAGTTTCATTGAAGAACGATTGCACTTGGTAGATAAGTTGGATCAATATTGAAATATTAAAATGAAATGAATATTGAAAAATTGAAAATCAAATATTGTAATGAATTGCAAAGGATCCGAATGTTAAATGAGCTACAAATTTTCCAATAGATTTGGAAACTTGTATGACTGTTATTAGGAATTATCAAAACATCAAGTAAAACAGGCGTCATCACAAATCCTACAAAGCGCAGGAGATACTTATTGGGACGATGAAACTGATTGTTCTCCATTAAGGAAACGAGTTTGTCGTAATTGTGTAGTAGAAAGTGACGAAGAATAGCGTCGATAAAAGTGTGGATTGTTAACAAGATATTATTATTTTCTTTGATTTAGTTTGTACTAATTTATTAACATTTTTTCATCATTTGATTGCATCTGTTCTACGTATTATGTTTATTCGATAATAATGCATAATAATGTACTGTAATAATTACATAAAATGCTTTAGTGAATGCATTTCTATGTTTTAAATTACTTTTTGTATAATTCACGCCCTTTAAAACAAATTTTATATATTTCTGCTAATCAGTATTTACATGACTTATTTTTACACTCACCGTGTAAAAGGAGGGTCAGGTGTATCTACTAGGAACACCATTGCTAAATTGTTATGTCCAGTAGTCGAGCGATAATCACAAGAAGAGGTAATATTGGGCAGGCATTTATACCTAAATGTAAAATTCCGGTATTATACTGGTTCAAAATTCTTTCTAGAAATCGAAATGCGGAATCTACTTATACCGGTATAACGTCATACGAGTATGTTTGCCTATATTTACCGGTAATTATTTCGGTTTATTTTTATTTTATTGCAATACAATTTTCCGAATATTTTTGCACAAAGATTTAAGATCTGTATGTATGATATTGACATTTGCTGTAATACCGAAACTAACAATAAGATGTAAGGATTTTGTGGGGATTGTGCGTGAACGAGAGTGATTTTTAAAAGAACTTTGATAATACAGGTACAGTTACTCCGAAATACATATAACGTGTCCTTGTCACGCGGCAGAACGTGAGAGATTGAAAAAAAATATATAAATATATCGAAAACCACGGTGGTAGACTCTTGTATTTTTCCGTGAAGTTAGTTAAAAGTAAAGATTACTCGCGAAAAGATACTTTCAATGACTCTGATAATAAGAGGCAAAGTGGAGTAGGCGAGGTGGAGCGAAATAAGAAGTGATCGTGGCTAAAGACAATGGTAGACTGATTTATTCTGCCTAGTTCCAACGACTCGTTGGGCCCCACATACCAGTTTCATCCAGATATGGTGGGAATATCGATTCGGTATCGGATGTGTCATACCTGTTTTATCAAATATCGATTTTGTATAAGGTGCGTACCGCATGGTTACATCCAGTGTTGGAATATGGTGCAACATTTCTCGCGTATGCGCGGCGATTTTGGCCTCAGTAAAGTAAGATTCTCGATAAAATGGGGTACCTTGAGCACCCAGCAGATATTTAAAAAATTGGTATGATTTGATTCTGAAAAATGAATGTATAACATGTGTATTTGTGTATATTTTGTAACTCGTAGGACACGTCCTGAAGTCTTTTTATCCGGAACAGATTGTTTCGATACATTCCCGCCAATATAGCTGTCTCAGGGCTCCACTACCTCGTCATCATGATATAGATACGTTACTGTTTTGTCCGCGCATGCGCGAGAGATGTTGCACCATATCCCAACACTGGTTACATCCTCTCGTACGACGATCGTTCCCGACGCCACGCGATGGAGCTCTGTGTCAGCGGCACGCTGCACAGTGGTCTGAAATGGAAAAATTGTGTATTCTTTTATATGGAATACACTTGCGGCTACAAAATTTGGATATCGCTATTTTTTTAAATAATATATTAAATATTATTCAATATTCACATGTTATCGCAGTTTTTCAACCATTTCGGGTGCTCTGATAAAACAATGTTTCCAACAAATATTAATCAGTAATCACTCTTCTATAAACTTCAATATATAAACATAAATGAATGATGTCTTTACATAAAGAATTGAATTATACTGACCGAATTCTACTTTGCAAACTCGCGCGAACGACGCCTCTACTGGACGCAACAAAAAGAGTTTGCGAAGTAGTATTCAGTCAATGAATGAAATTGCGTTCCTAGTATCTCGAATTGCACGCAAAACGTCACGAGTCGAGGTTCCAGTGTACGGAACACGATTTATGCGCGAGTGCATGTGGACGGAATATACGGATCACTAGTAGATAATAGACAAGCTCTTACTGTTATGAACTAGAGAATTAATTGCCTTGAACCTGGGGCAATATTGGACAGAACAACGCTAGAAACATTATAATACCACACGTACTTACATGTGCAATTATATGTATTTATGGAAGATATCGTTTAATTGTACAGAGTACAATTCCGCCGCTAACCCTATAGTAAAGTAGCGCAATTTTGAATTATAGCTGTAGCGGCTTTTTTAGCAGTCTACACAACTTCTATATTACTGCTTCCTACTTTACTACACACAAAAAAGCAGCTGCGGTATTTACACCTGTTTGGATATATTTACAATGAACAGAATTTACAAGTCGATGTAACTACTGTAATCTTAGCCGCAGTAACCATGACAGGTTGTTTCTCAGTAGCAGGGACGGAATCGACGGTCGCTGTTTATTCGTCCTATATATGTGGGCTACTTGAAATTTCCAGGTATCTTTAATAACGTTTTCGAAATATTTCGTTGTCTCTTTCCGTTTTTCGTACACTCCACGAAAATACTATATATAAGACACCACACAAAATCATACAAATCTGTGGTATGAAATAGGATTTGTCCCTCCTATATAAGTACATGTGTATACAATGTTTTTATTTACTATAAGAGAAGTATGGTAATTATTTACATTAGGGGCTTCCTCACCGATTTTGATGATGTTGAAATATGTTGTCAAGGTCATCATTCTGAAAAACTTTTTCCTATACATGTTACCGCCGCTCAGCTTTAGTTTCCGAGATATTAGCAAAACAGTTTCAACATCTCAAAAAGTGATCGGAGTAGGTCTGGGTTAGGTCTGGGTTAGGTCTGGGTTAGGTCTGGGTTATTTATATATTATTTATATATTTATATATTTATATATTTATATATTGGGTTATTATATATTTTCTTGATTGTTGCAGATATCCAAGAACTCGTATAGTTTCATGCTTAATATTTCATGCTCTGTATGCTAACACAGCTGACAATGAAATGAGTTCACGGTCGACACGATTTATTTCACGTTTCAGTTCGTAAACATAAACAGACAAGACAGTGGGTCTCAACTGATTGAAGTCGTTTTAAGTTGTGACCGTGGCCGCGTTATCGGCGGCCACAATTTCAAATCTAACCCAGACCTACTCTGATCACTTTTCGAGATGTTGAAACTTTTTTGCGAATATCTCGGCAACTAAAGCTGAATGGCGGTAACATGTATAGGAAAAAGTTGTTCAAAATGATGACCTTGACAACATATTTCAACGTCATCAAAATTGGTGAGGAAGCCCCTAATGTAAATATTTACCAGAAGTATTTTCGGTAAACAATAATTTATAACAATTGTAAGGATCTTGATACAACTGTGTAGATTCTGTGTGTCTGAGTGGGAGCGTGTATGCAGTGATTAGTCATATGTTTGATCATTATGTTCATCATTTGACGCGTTGCATTTTCTTTTCGGACATCACGACAACAAAGCTGCGAACGAATGAACCGACCGTACGGCCGATGCCAAATCTCCCTCTCGACATCGTTCGGATTTTCTCACAATAACATTGGTTTTTGAAGTATTTACATCCTTCAGAAGATTGAAAAGTTACAAAAGAAGAAACATAATAAAATGATAACTGTAGAAAATGCATTTTAAGAATATCCATTACGGATATGTTACAAAAATATTTATGTCAGATAAATCACAAACAAGTTATTACAAATAAGTTATCGTAGTTTACATTGAAAACATATGACCAACAATTTAAATATAATGTAATAATGTAATTTTGCTTGTAATAATTTAAGTATAATAGTGTGACGTTCGTCACCAAGTTTCTCCTTTCAAGGGGCCCTTCCTCCTTTTTTCCCTCCTTGAAACGGCTCTGTTTTTCTGTTTTCGTCGAGCTCTACCCAAATCTGTACAAATAAAATTCGAAAAGGCCCGCCCCTTCATTCGTACTGCCAAAAGTTGGGATTGCCAAAACAGGCTCGAAATCCAGTAAGTCGAGTCCAACGATCCGCACAGGAAGGATCTCTCCAGTGAGTGGAATTTTCACGCAGTTCCTTAAATCGAGACGGTCGAAGTAGGATCAAAATCGAAAGAGTCGAGCGCAACGTTTCGAAGGAGAAACATCGCTCCAGACAGCCGAATTAATTCACGAAATTCGATAAAGGACATCCTCAGAATCAAATTATTTCGAAAATTATTTTACGATCAACTGACGGACTTAGTCTCAGAGCGACCGATTCCATCAGCCACAATACACCCAGCCATCAAGGTAATCGGTTCTTCACCAACATGGGAACCATCAATCCACGGATCACCGTTGAAGACTAGTGTTCCAATCCGGTGTGACGGATTTGCTCGAACCACCTCAGAAGATTCTCCAATTCCTTCCAACTCCCCCGCACCAATACCGCTACCAAGAGCAGGCCACACACACTCTCTCTCTCTCTCTCTCTCTCTCTCTCTCTCTCTCTCTCTCTCTCTTTCTCTCAGACACACACTCGGGCTCGTGTTGAAGTAAAATGTAGGAGTGGACATGGTAGGGACTGTTTCGCCGAGTAGGCTCAAAGGAGAAGCAGCCACATCTGTTCCGTGGTGGGCCAGCGTTCGCACCCCTGCTGTAGAATATAAGTACTTGTTTAACCATCATCCCTCAATAGTTTTCGATAACATTTAAGTCGGCGTTTCTTACGGGCCATGGCAAGTCACCTATTTTTTACATTCGGAAGGAGCTTTACTATCTATACTTTATAAAGCTCTGTTATCGTGTTCGAAAAAAATTTTGATTTGACTGTATTATATTCATATTTTACCAGTTACTTGTTGACGATATCTATATCTATTCCACTATTCATTTTCATACGAATGAACTTTGTAATTATTTTTATATGAAGGGTTTCATATGTCTAAGGCACGATTTTCAGCGATAGCGTCTTGTAATTTTTTCCAGGCAAAACTCTTACTTTTGTTTGAATGAAGTGTATCGAAAACCGTTTCGCATGCAATATTTGACATAAAAGCACTATTAAGACTTTATTCCGACAATTTGTAGAATGTATTATGACTGTGTCTACAATATATTATTCGAAATAATAATTTTAACAATATTGGCATATATTTTAATTTTTCAGGTACCGAATGGACGTGGCAATTCAGAATTCAGCGAAAGTACATTCATCGGTACTAATAAATATAAAACCGAGTCTGGATATGCAGAGGAAAGCCTTCGAGTTCGTATCTTCATTCAGATGTCAAATTCAGATGAGTAGAGGAAAGTTGCCTAATATCGAGCCGTCTAAAATCTATGCAAAAAAGAGTGCCCCTGTCCGCAAATGTTATAATTAGTTACAATGTTGCCTTTTATTATTATACACAAAAAGAAATTGACATAATGGCCGAAACGCACTATCGGACCAGTCAAGATTCGCTCTCGGTTCGCTCTCGGTACGATCAAACGTATTGACAAATACACACTACCGATCCGCTTCCGGTTTAATCACCATACGCTCACGGTAAGCTCAGTATGACGCAAAATTACTTTATAGCGTATATCGATGATATTTCATATTTAAGAAAAAATTTATTTATTTCATACTACCTATTTACTAGGGTTGGGTACATTTCATTTGAAATAAGCTAACAAATAATCATTTGAAGTAATAAATTATTTTAAATACGTTATTATCTGTATTTTACAAATGCCGTAAACAATTTATTTTCATTTGGCGCATAAATCAAATAAATTATTTTTAGCTGCAGTCGCTTTCAGAATTGTTCTCTAGTACACAAAATAAACAGAATTTTGGGAAGTGCGAATTATTTGATGAAATGAAAGATAAAATAAAAAATTATTCGAATTTCTTTCGAACTTGAAACAATGAATTAACTTTTTAAAAAACCCATGCGAAGTCAGGGAGCTGTATAGGTTGGAAAAACAGTTTTGGATTCCTGATACGATATCAAGTAGATCCCAGGATACATCAATAATGGCCTCATTACTATAACATTATCGTCATAATGAAGAGGTGCTATTCAGTTCCCCGGTTTCGCCTCGGTCAAATATTTTTGACAATGAATCTTGACCGGGCCGAGGGCAAAGCGGTACCGATAGTGTGGACACGCTCTTTTAAAACTATGTATGTAATTTATATTTGACCGAACCGTGACCGGACCGGGAGAGGACCGGTGGTGTCTATCGACCCTAATGGTACCTATGCGTGCATTGAGGGTAGATCTAGTAAAATTGAAGGCTAGAAAAATTTTACGTTCAGCTGTGTTTTATAATGCCTTTGAAAAATTTGTAACGGTTCCGGTTTTCCGCGGAGTGCTCGGTGTCTCGCGGCGGTGCTCCTCGCGCTGAACAAGCTCGTCGAACCAGGGTTCGTTCGGCGAGGAGGACGGTCGGGAAGCGGCGAGGTTAGGTTTGCGAAATGAAATACACGCGGTGTTTACATTCTGCCGGGATAACTGCCGCTCGCGTTTCGCGTGTTTCACCCGTGCTGGTGCGCGGCGCGGGTGTTTTTATGGACCTGGTGCACGGCGGTTACGGGGCATGCGGTTGATCGTGGCTTCGGCCACGATCCCCTGCCGCGGGTCGGGTCTTGCGGTTCCCGAGGTCGGCGAAGATGCAAGTTACGGAGCCTCCCACGGCAGTTGACGGTAGTCGGGGTGGTTCCGGCCACCAGGACTCCGAGAACAGGTTTCGGCCTGTCTTCTGCCGGTTTCGGCCTGCAAAGTCACAGGTTTCTGCCTGTCTTCTACTAGTTTTGGCTAGCAGGGTAACAGGTTTCGGCCTGTCTTCTACCGGTTTCGGCCGGCAGGGTGGTCGTTGGACGCGGTGTGGTTCAGCCACACCGCCGGGATCGGGAACGGGCTCGGGTGCAGTGATGCCAGAATCGTGGAACCGAGGAACTTGCCCCTCCGGTGGATCCTCCGGCTGGACCCTCCGGCTGGACCCCCCACTCTGGCGTACCGTCGTCGTCTTATGTTGTTTCTTACTGCGCACGCGCTACACACAAGCGTACCTCGACGCCGTCGAGTCGAATAGGCAGCTCACACGGACAGACTAGAGGTACGCTTGTGTGTAGCGCGTGCGCAGTAAGAAACAACGTAAGGCGACGACGGTACGTCAGAGTGGGGGGTCCAGCCGGAGGATCCACCGGAGGGGCAAGTTCCTCGGTTCCACGATTCTGGCATCACTGCTAGGGTGTGTTAACGCTGGACGCGATATTCACGGTGCTCGTGTTCTTCGGTTCGGTATCTGCTCCTTAGTCGCGCCTACAGGACTAGCTATGCTGACTCTAGATTTACTGACAAGCGGTTCGGTGTCTTCCTGGTAACTCTCTTTTTGCTCGCGTTTGCATCGGCTTATATAGCCGATGCTTGGTGGTACGGGGAGTGGTGCGGCGCGGTGTGCTGCCGATCACCATGGCAACGTATCGCCGCGGTTTCGCGGCGATCGCGGCGCGGTGCTGTGCGTGGTCGGAGGATTTCGGCGCGGCGAGCCGGTACCGCGGCTCGGTATATTTCGGCGGTTTTCGGCGGAGTTCGGCATCTTCGTAACAGACCGTAAAACAGGTCTGTTACAAATTAAGAAAATATATTTTCCGTATTATATTCATGAACTCTTATTATTTTGATTTTTTTTAATCTTCGGTGATGTGTGTCACAAGAATAATGAAATCTTTATATGAAATGTTGTGTGTTTATTACGGGAAAATAATCATTCATGATTTATTACTCCTGTCCAGATTGAAGCGGCTATAAATACAGTTAAATTATCAGTTGAAAATACAAATTTTCAAATAAAGAAGAATAAAAAAAATCATATTCGGGACTTTATCGCTGTAAAACAATAAGCCTAATGTAAAGATTCATAGAAATACGTCACAGTACCGTCGTATAAATAATTTGGAGGCAGACAATGCAAAATTTCAAAATATTTTCTATTTATGTAGAATTTATGATCAATTAAAAAAAATCTCCCTACAATAGGCAACGTTTCTCTAGTGATTTAATTGTACTTTTATTACGTCCTTTATTTATCCGGTATATATACAGTTATAGCCAATACACTAAAGTGTTTTCAATTTCTTTACATAGCACACTCCTCACAATACAACGTGAGCAGTCAATTTCGTATTTAATAGCGGTTATAGTAGTTATCATCTCGTTCGCTGTAAACTTATTCCGTGTAAGCATTATTACTGAAACAAGAAAGAATCGCACAATATTGAGTTGAGTAATAAGTCCGTCCGCGTGTACTTAGTTAGAGGTGTGTAGGATATATCTATAATATCGTAAAAATATCGTTAAGACGAATTAAAAGAGGAGTTCATATTAACTCATCAGGACCCAACGCTGCGTTAACGCAGCATATCATTCACAATTTTTTTCGAAAATTTGCATTATTGAATTCGGTTTTCCTTGTTGCGATTATAAAGGAAAACTTCAAAGATTAGCTCAATATTTTTTATCGCTGTTTCTTTTCTACCAGGATTCTACCGAATTTAGAAATTTGCAGAAATTGAGTATTCATAGCACTGTCATAAACTAATAGGTTGTTCCCAAAATTCTGCGGATTGCTAATAGAAAGTCTATGTCGTAATTAGGTATTCTGGAATAAGTCCCGGCATTGCATTTTATTGCCATTCAATTTGATTAAAACCGCGGCAGTTGATTGAAGCAATTGATTAAGGCGTGGCGGCGATATCACCACGTACGCCAATGCATATATTTCTTCTAAGAATTTCTCTTTCCTTTCCAACTCTGTTACGCTATTATTCTCTATTTCCTGTCTGCTAGTCGCACATTTGGTGACCAGCCCTTCACGTATTTCCAATGCATCCTTGAGAACGTCGCCAGAGTTTTGGTTTTCGTTAGTCTCGGTTCTTCGCCTACCTCTTAGCTTTCTCTGTTTATGACTCTTTTCCGCTGTCCCTATCGCTGTCACTGTCTTCTCAAATTTTCCTTTTCTATTCTCTTTTCTTTTTCTCTCCAATCTTTTTGCCTTTTCTAACTCCGACTTGTTTAAGAATGCAACGAGAATCACCAGTTGATTGTAAGCCTCCGAGACTACAACACCAACACTGCACTGACATTCGCGCTTACCGATATTGTAATAAACGAAGTGAAGACAATCTTTATTATTTTATACCACCTTATCCACTTCAAAGGATAACGCAAGCGGTGCTACAGACGCACATGTATAGGCGTAGGCAATAGTCACTGTAGTGGTACTGGTAGTTTTTCGTGAATATCTCGACAACTAATTCTAAGTGGGATCGCCGCTAATATACACAGATAAAAGTTGTTCGAAATATCGATTTCTACAACAAATCCAAAAGTCATCAACATCAGAGGATAGGTACTTAACTGTTCTGCAAACTTCACTCTACCGTTTCTTACATTTGTTCATAAAATGTTCGCAATTTTTTATTAGAAAATGTGTATTTTAAGTGAATCGAACGAATTTATTACTCAACTTAATCGTCCCATCGAACGAAATGTATTATAGTAAAACAGTGTTTTATTTGTGACAGTTACTTCTCGTAGTTAAGATTTATTTAACTATCGATGATGTAATATTCGCTGGTGGGGATGTTCTATTGCACTTTATTATTATGTTCTTAAATAATCATTGTGGACAGCTTGTAAAGGAGAGTGGTGCAACGATTTACGACACAATGTGAGTCCGTATTGTTACTTAAGTAACGTTACTGCAAATAAATTAAAATGATAGTATATACATTAATGTTTCGATGTATGTGACAGATATGTGCACGATTTCTTGAAAAATTTATTATATATGTAATAATATACCCTTAGCTACATGATTGATGGTACGCACTTTAAATAAGAATAACTTTTTTATAAATGAACAACGTCTTTAGTTTTTCTGCCAAACTAGGAGGATTAGTTTACTAGCTGATGTGTAATGAAAATTATGCCAAAATTGCGTTGATTCGGAATAACAAAGAAGACAGTAAATGTTACATTTTACAACATCTTTATTTGGACCTGTAACGAAAATTTGGAAACCATATTCAGCTAATCCATAATAAGATTTATACATACCGAAAATTTCGTCGAAATTGGTCAATTGTTTTACGAATTATAACTCGTAGTCCTAATCAGTCATGAATGACTTAAAATGTTGAAAATTACAATTTTTCACTATTTTCGTACGTATGTTGGTGAATGTTTCATAAGAATGATATTAAGAATTAAAAATGTTTTGTCATTGAATTAGTATTGACAATAGAGCCTGCAAACGACACAAGTGACATTTTGGTCCCAAGATATTCACATATATCAAGACATCACTGTAGTAGATAAATGATTGAAGATTAAAAATTGAAAGGTTAATTACAACTAAAATATAAAGTCGCGAATAATTAAACAAGAACCTACTGTAATACGGAAACCTACATATGTAAGAAACAAGTAATAAAATGTTTCTCTTCCATGAAACAGAGTTCAATCGACTTGGTACACTGTACCAGTGAAGTCGCAAAAGGCATTATTGTACGTAATGATGAAAAGTATCCAAGATGTTGAGTGTAATCTGGCTGGTTTGTACAGATTAAGTTACGAAGGTTTCGCAATTGTAAGTAATGGTATTCTATTCGTGTTATTCCACGCCAATTGATCACTCTTTCGGCCGCACGTCTTTGGATTTTTACGAAATTCTGTAAACTTCTAGAACCCGATGCGATAATGAAAATCCTGTAAATCGTTCTTCACATTATTTGCACCAATCGACTTCCAAAAGTTTACAAAATTCCATAGAAATCCAAAGGTATGCGTCCAAAAGCATGGTCACTTTGCGTGAAATACATAGCTCACTAACAGTAGTGATGTTCAGATCCAAATTCATAAAGGTTCTGTTTCAGATGATGAACTCATCCTTTTCATATTTTACGCTTCTTTGCTCGACCCAGTAAACTATTGCGGAATGATGGCTGGATAGAGTAGTAATGATTCAAGGCGATCAAACTTCTGAGGAAGTACAAATACGTGATCTGGTAGTTTGGATGTCGTAATTTCACTTTAAAACACTCTCCATGACAGCACATCTCTGCAAACGCACTTTTTCAATTTTCAGTACGGATCGGTTAAGAAAAGTTATAAAAAGCAGCTTTCATCGCATTCTCCATGATTCGAACCAATTGCAATATTTTCAAAATTTTTTGTTATACATCCTAGTAAACTAATCTATCTAAGTTCTTCATGAGTGGGCGAATATTAACGTTGGTCACTGTAAATCTGACACTTTCGAACGATAGTTACCGAAACTGTTTTCTTATTAAATATTACACCTCGATCGTCATTTGTTGCACGTCCCACCCATATTTTTCTAAAATGTCACATCTCAACAAATATCTTATAATGATGCATAATGCGTGTTAACACCATTAAATTGATGTAACATTAACAATAAACTACTTCTCAAATAATCTTAAAATATTGTTATGGTACGTCATTGCAAGATTGCGGATTTTATCCATTTATCACAAAACTGAGTAGGCGGCAGACGAAACAGAAGCGGCATCAGGAGGCTTGAATATTGTTAGCATATTATGTATAACCTACTAATATTAATAAAAGAAGAAATCAATTTCCATGTATTTCCCCGTTTTTGTGACGGATGCAGACAATTTTCATTTTACATAAAAATCTGCTGGAGAAATTGATTTCTATATATTGGCATCAATTTTATAATATTGATAATAATTGTTAACGCTCACTTCACTTCGGTGCAGTGACGATTCTGTATGTTCATGTTTATCACGTTATTAAAAGTTCTGAATCTAATAAATCTAATTGGTTATGGGTCCAGGAAGCGCCATTGAGAGTATAAAAAATTAATTTATAAAATATTTAAAATTATCTATATATTACTATGGCTTACGGCATGAGTATAACACGTATTGAGACGCTATTACGGCATAACTACGAGACATGAAAAATACAAGCCGAGGCTTTATTAATAAAAAATTATGAATGGTCATATGTAAATGGAGATTCTAAAAAAGCCACATTATTAAAAAGGATAATAATGCATAACATGGAAGAATCTGGCGATATATGTGTACCATGGTAAATTATCTTTCTCTCTCTGATGCTTTCTATAATTCTGAGAAAATGTGGCATATTTTGGATCCTAAGACGCATTTTTAAGAATTTTTGCATTTTTTTTGTTTCAAAATGTGCCCGTAAAAATAAAAAACACTCAAAACCCCGGAAAAATGCAGATTTCTCGAAAATATGAAAACATGCTATTTTACTGTTTAAATCTCCGATAAGGTACTATGACAGACTGACAGATCATTGTCAAAAACAATAAAAACCGAATTGTTTCGACGTTTTCTTCACTTTAAAGATACTTGTAGAACATTAAAGATATAATGTTAAAGTCATGTGAATAAACCGTATAATATACTATTGGAAAAATAAAGTACGATTTATGTGAGAAAGAACCTTTGCCTCCGGTAAGATTCGAATCCCACTGTATTCGCTTCCTTTTCGGACGCTTAATCGCTCTGCATACCGACGATGTTATAAGCTTTAAGAACATGATGGTAATATATTGCATAGTCATTCTCTGAAATTACATTTCCTACGTAAAATGATTGCTTGTTTCGACGTAAAGACGTTAAAAATTGCTTAATATACACCTGTGGTAAAACCAACAGGTGTAACGTTCCTCCTTATAGCAAAAACGTCGACACAATTCAGTTGTTATTGTTTTTGACAATGCTCTCCCAGAAGAGAAAATCTAAAAAAATTGACGACACTATCTGTTATGGTACTTTATCGGAGAACTAAACAATAAAATAGCACGTTTTCACATTTTTATCAATATAAGAACTTATACTGCCCTGTGGAGCTAAACACTGGTCATACCGATGTCCCATGTTGCCGCACTTGAAACAAGACTCTCGTTCTCTTCTGGGTTTGTTGCAGTCCCCTGCAAAGTGTCCTGTCCCGCCGATGTTATAGCATTTAACATGCTCAAAATCATTCGGACCTCTCTGCTAGTGGTTCACCCTCGCCGCTAGTGGGTTGACCTCTCTTCGTGGCGTTGTCCTAGGCCGTCTCGTCTCATCTAACAGTGTTGACCTGGTGAAGGCCTGCACCAATTTCGCCACGGTCCGGATACCTCGTACACTTCCCAGCGATCTCAGATTTTCATCCGGAATTCCTTCGACAATATAATCGATCATCTCTCCGTCCGAAATGGGTACTCGATTTCCCATTACAACCTTGTCATGAACGTAGTCAGCGAACGTTTCATCACTCCTCCATATCCTACGTTCAAATTCACGTCATAACGTCAATGTACTTGGTCGACATTCGTACATTTTAATCAGACCGACTAGCACTTGAGATCCACACAATTTGGCTTAGACTGGTACCATTTAAGAGCTTTGCCCTATAATTTACTGCAAACCATTGCTTTTGCCGCATAATCATCAAATTCGTGTGAAGCGACTAACTTTCTCAACTGTTCCATCCTGATTTCCGTATCTGAACTGTTGCCATCGCAATCGCCAATCAGATCTCTGACGTCCTTCCAATGGACTTCTCGTGATCGCAACGCTGTACTAATCGACGGCGTTAACCGGGCAAGTTCCAACTTTCTGCGCAACACTTGAATATCGCGTTCCACCAGTTCTCTTTCCCTTCTTAATAATTCAACCTCAGTGGAAGACCTATTTTGCTGTTGCCCAGATTGCGACCATACTTCTTGAAATTCTCCCTGAGCCCCGCTCTCCGCCACAGATTCACAGGAGTCGGCAATGTTGCCGATTGTAATGCTGACACGGGAACACCTTTTTCCAGTAGCCGACAGGCAGATCATTCTCTCGGCACTTTTTCAGCTTCTCCATCTTAAACGGCGGCATATCGCGTATCTCAAATGTCAATCTATTAACGAAAAGTCACTAATTCACTAAGTTCCTTCACGACCACACACAGTTGACAAAGTTAACTAGCGGACTTATTCAGGCCTATTTACTTCACGAACTTATTTCGCACCCTGTATCTGAACTGCATTCGAGTACCGTGATATCCTCCACCTGAATTATAATAGGTCAGGATCGTAAAACAATCTTAGGCCGTGTAGATTAAAAAATGTGACCTTTACTATTCTGTGACTTCGACGGGACTGTCCGTCCCGGAAAACCCTCTCTCCTCTCACGACAAACCATAGCTCTTCTCGACGGCGCGGCGCGGCGTCTCCGCGGCGCCTTCTTCTATAAACATAAAATAAGTGGCTCGCAGCGTCGCCCGAACCGGCTAACACATACAAATTATACCCCGTTAAAAAGAGAAAAAAGAGCGATTTCATGTAGAATAACTATGTTTAATAAAAAACGAGTACTACATGAACTCTGAGACAGACCTTTGTAAACTGACATAAAATATGAAGGATAACGCAGTACATAATTTTCTCTACACATCGTGCATTATATTAAATGATACATAGCATCACATTATACATTATATATCACAAAATTATACTCCGTTAAAAAAAGGAGAAAAAAGAGCGATCTCATGTAGAATGACTATGTTTAATAAAATACGAGTACTACAGGAACTCGGAGACAGTCTTTTCTAAACTGACATAAAATATGAAAAATAACGCAGTTCATTATTTTCTCTACACACATCATGCATTATAAAGTTTTCGAAGAAGACCTCGCGTGACCATAAAATGCAGAGGGTAAAATGCATACTACCGGCAGAATACGTGACCAAGTAAATAAAACATGGGAACATCAAACACGCAATATGCGATTGTTACGTGACGCTCATTCACGCTATATTCAAACGTTTGTGGAAACATTGAAATATTGAACATTGAAGAAGCTTCTTCTTTACAACGACTCCTTAAACCTAGACTTCTTTTAAAAAAATGTTTGTCTTGATCGATTCATAAAGCTTTGAATGAAACGTCATCCTTGCAGTAATATAAAGTTGTTTTATAAAACAGTCAAAGAAAATCGGAAATCAAGTTTCGAGAAGACGTTGTAAAATCTTCAATCTTTAAATCTGTAGCAGACTCAATGAGAAAAAATGTTTTTTATGTTTTTACAAACGATTCAATTTGTACCATTTTCCTATGCCAGACTAAACACTTATCCTCAGTTCTTCACCTGCAATATCAAGCACAACTGTCCCAGGAAAAATTTAGAAAAAATTATCAATGGATGTGTAGAATATTTGAACTGAAAGAAACTAAGAATAGTTCATCAATATTGTTAAATGCTTCTGATACCTTCATTGGTTTGTATTCCATTTATGTAATTTTTGCAATAAATGCATAAAATCTGCATTCTAACAATAACCCCACGATTCTACTCGTACAGTGCTCGAAGAGTGTCACTGAAGCAGACGGTTTTAGTGATTTTTTTACCAGGCACAAAAGAAGAGAAATAAACATAGTAATGGTAGCAATGATACACTTCAATTTGCCTCAAATTGCCTACAATTTGAGCAAGTTACAATGATAGTCAGTAAACATTTATGGCGGACATAGGACAGCATGAATAAAATATAGTAGCGAGGTGTCGTCGGACGCTTCCACAATGAGTCTCTACAGACGTTCTTCGACAATTGGACGAGATGGAAGAACAGTTATTTCAACAATACTACCCTCTTTATTCGAAATTACTACACGCCGCTGCGCTCATGCCCTTCGACGTATCTGTGCTTACAAAAATTCGAAGAGCAATTTATGTGATGCTTTATCTCTACTATCTATGTATCCAGGTAACAAAAAATCAACTTACGGTACAATAAAAATTAGACCTTCCTCCAGTTTGATTGAAGTGACTTATTAAACGAAAATTGAAAACTTAATTTAAATCATTAGGTGTAGAAGTGAATCTCGTATAGGAAGAGGTGGTGATGTGGCGGAGAACGGTATAACGATTTGCATGTAGGGACACAAAACTCCGGATTACGTATTGTTTCTGCTGATGAGGAGTATAAGTAACAAAAGTTTTTCGTCTTCTCATAAAAGAACTATTTCTTGCAAATGTAATGAATTAAAGTATTGGGTTCTACACTATACTGCAAAAAAAATACGTAGAATCGACATTCATAGGAGAAATTACTTAATCATTGATATTTTCAAAGATGATGTTAAAATTGCCGAAGCTATGCATGTTGATATTTTGGTCCCCCATAACGAAGGGGGACAAATATTATGAGAATGAATGAAATAATTTATATTTTAGTAATGTACATGCATGTTTTGTGGAAGACGTTATTCAACAGTCTAACATACATAAATATTGACTCAATGCTTTCTATATACGTGTAATAGACGCGAAGCACATATCATGCTAGAAAGAAAAACACGCAAGCGATTTTTCCATTATAAAGAAAAGAATTTGTTTAATTTCTTTTTTGTTCATGTTAAAATATCAGCAAAAATAATGATTTTGTTCGATTCTGTTAAAAAGTGCAAGAACGACTTGTTTTCATAACACATATTGTAGGATCTTAGGAAAAAAGAGGGATACCGCGCCGGGAATCGAACCCAGGACCTCACGGTTTGTAGCTGATCAGCTCCTGCACGGAAGCCTCCCATTTTTCCTAATGTCCATGGGTGGGGTCCTAATCCCACAATATTATATTCAACGAAATTAATTTCTTTTACTTCCGCTCTTTATCACATGTAACCTTATTAGTTTACCCACATTTTAAGCAAAAACTCAATTGAATTTAAGTTATGAATTAGTTTTAAGAAGAAAATATAAAACTGGGGGCCACATTACCAACGCTTCCTCTATCTTTAAAGAGTGGATTTAACGTTTATTTATAGGAAAGTCATAAATAGACTTCGAATCTTAATGCAAAATGAAAATTGTTCGCATCGCTCGCCAGAAACAGAAAGCGAAGACAAATTTCTATCTTCCTTTATTGGTCCTAATAAGCTGAAACTAATACATTCATACTCTTAAATTCTTTTAATTTGCCCACTTATTTTGTGTAACAAATACATATAGTTGACACCAAATAAGAAGGTGGGGGAAGACAAATGATTTGTGATTCCGCTATCAGTCAGACACCTTCTTATTTGGTGTCAGGATTAGAATACGCAGTCTAATGCGAAGCCTTGAAATTTCGCAATATCCGTCATTACTGTTAAACCACGTCCGTCCAATGGATAGCTAGCTAAATATGTAAATAAAAAAAACTTCTAAATATTAATAGATTTGACAAACTGTGGATTTTATGCATTTATGGCAGAAAAAAGTAGCGGAAATTTAAAACAGTGAAACCATTAAGTGAATTTAAGAATATCGATGCACTATTTTTACATGTAATTTTTAAAGCAAGAATGACAAGTTTATTTGACCCTGTATGTTACAATTGATTTAGACAATTTTTATTTTGCATACTGATCCGCGCTCATGATATAAGCAAAAGAAATAATGTAAGGATGAATTATGAGTCTGTGTGTGTGTGTGCCTATATGATAGAGTGGAATGTGAAGGTATATGGGAAAATATTGTAAAGAAGATTACTTTTTTATGCCGGGACGCTGAAAAAACTTTATTATTGTTATTATTATTGTTTTTTCATCATTATTAAAAGCTAATCAAGAAAATTATATATGTTTCAGATTCTGAACCTACTTACTGTAGAAAAAACACTAGCCAATTTAATTTGGATGTTGTCATGCACCATTACAGTGCTATTGATTGCTCTACGATACTGTTCTTTTTTGGTATACAGAGAACTAGTAAGTTAGAAATTACTTCACCCTCGTTTCTGTTGCTTCCATCGAAAAATAGCTAATCGAATTATTATGTACCTAAATGTACGATTGTGGTTTTAGGCAAGACGATTATTTTGTGATATTGCAAATGATTTCAACTCGGCGAGAGATCCTGTTGAAATAGGGATATTCACGAAGTGTACGAAAAGAGCAGGATTGTTAGTCATAGCATACTTAGGTAAAGTTAATCAACCGCTGGAGATAAATTGCATAACAAATGCAATCGTTTTCTAATTAAGAGAATAACACATTATGTCGAGCTGGAGTCGTTGATGAAATCATTTATTGTGAGATTTAAGCTAATCGCGGGTAAGGTGTCCCTGCGGGTGAAACGAATCGGTAACGTATACGTTACAGATTACGCAACTGGTTTTTAATTCTATACTAATTAATTCTAATCCCAGTACACTATCGAGTATAGAATGGAATATATGTTACGGTCAATGTGTTTAATAAGGGCAACATATAAAATGATCAGGGACCGTATAGAATGCTCGTTCGAAAAGACATTCTACAAAACGCCCTTACCAAGTTTCGGCCAATCAATAAAATATCACTCGGACAAGGAAACGAAAAACTAAAAACTAAACAATGTATTTTTTATTGTTGCAATAAGTCCCTTCAACAAAATCAACATACAGTGATTATAACCATAGTTGATCATGCGTGCTTTAATATACGCAGGAAGTACAATTAGTTGGTCACGGATTTTACGTATGCGAGTTCAGGCTGTCCTAATGGCCGTCCCAATTCGCCCCTCCCTAGAATGAAAAAGACATATACAATATTGCAGAAATTGTGAAAACGTGGGTTTTTGAATGCGTGGTCGGGCCGTCCTTTTCAGCCTCCGGCACAACATAGTCTCAAATCACTTCTAAAAACAGAGTGAGTTAGGATTAACCCTTTCGCTACGGCAGTGTGCTCCGTCGGAGTGACAGCGCTGAACGGGCCACCGTGCCGCCGGAGTAGCGGTACTGAACGGAGCACTGCGCCGGAAAGTGTGCATGTTGCGCTTAGGTAAACTGATGTTCGGACTTACATCTTACGGTGCAGCCTAACTATTATCCGGATCGTACGATTCTTTAAGTGTTACACAACAACAAATTTGTTTATGCATGTTTATATTTCGCGGGGCTCATGGTCAAGTGGTATCACGCTGACGTCGTCTATAGGCGACGCTCGTACACACAGGTCGTCACGCGGATGTCGTCTATAGGCTACGCTCGTAGCGAAAGGGTTAAGTCTTGGAAATGGCGTGGAGCAGAGAGGACCGTCCGTTAGGCCAGTCCGGCCACACATAAGAAAATCCATGACAAAATAATCCTACTTTCTACGTATGTATACTACAGTACGTGAACCCGACAGACCTTTAAACTTGATTTTTACTGAAAACGAGGCGTCAAACAAAAAAACATGATATTCCTTTTTTTTTCGATTTATTTTGACCTGTAGAATCATCCGCTGCCGGCTTGTACTTGTTATTCGGTCACTGTATTCCACAACGGTATAGAGTTTTCACCCGTTTCAATGATTTAAAAAATTCCCGTTAATATCACTATACACGCAACACAAAAATTGGGCAATCTATACAGTGCCCGGTCATTTCATATAATGCCCACGTTAAACACATTGATCCTAACATATACATATATGGGGTTAGAATCGAGTGAAATAAGAGACTCCCGATATAATAAAAAGAAACCCAAAAGAAGATGTATATTTAACAAATAGAATTTCGTGTGGTTCTTTAAACGTTCATAATTCGACTACTCCCCTCATTCTCTCACGCATCCACACCGCGGTCGTCCGCTTCATTTATTTCTTGACGCTCTCCGTCTTTCTCTCGCTCATGCTTTCTCACGCACGCTCTCCGTCTTTCTCTCGCTCATGTTCTCTCACTCACGCTCTCCGTGTTTCTCTCGCCCATGCTTCCTCACTCACGTTCTCCGTCTTTCTCTCGCTCATGTTCTCTCACTCACGCTCTCCGTCTTTCTCTCGCTCTTTCTGTCTCACTCACGCTGTCTCACTCGTAGAATTCTCTAGCATTCTCGCATGTACACGCATACACGCACTCATTCGTCCATCAAATCCTACACATGTGTCACGTTTTCTAATTGGCTGAGCTACTTTAGACTCAAGGTCTGGGCAATTGATTGCTCACAGACCGCTGCACAGTAGGCCAAAATCGCACAATACTGGCCAAAATACCTATATGTCATTATAAAAATTGATATTGTGCTTTGGGGTTACTAAATTCGAATATCTCATGAAAAATGTAATATTCAATGTAAATGATTTAATATCACTAGTGTGATCATTATTTATAATTAATTTTTATGAATATAGACTATTTTTGACTTCTTACTAAAGGGTACAAATTAGGTCAGGGAAATCAGTGGCACGAGCGAATACGCGACGTCATAATATTCCCACTGCGAGGAGTATCGAGCCACATTTAGTGGTAGAAGCGGAAGCATTTTGAGGGGAGTACAAGCTTGTCTGACATACCTGTAAGTTACTAGTTACTACCAAAAGTAGTAACTTACTACTCGAGCACTTGTGCTCGTGCAAATCGGAGCCCGGCAGTGGAGGGTAGCGACATGCGCGTCAGCGCAGAGTTCCATGAGCAATCGAATACGCAGGCCTGAGGTATACAATAGCTCAGCGAATTAGAAAACATGGAAAACAAATTACAGCAATTTTAACGTTCCTTGAGAACATTGGAAAAAAGGAAAAGTATTGATGAAGAAAAGCCAAACATAAGGAATTTTTAACTGTAAAAATGGCAAAATATTCTTAAAATTTAGACAGGCTGAAACCCTGGGTCGTCTCACCGGATAATCTAGATAAAATGGCTTGATGCATAAGATTGAATTTCTTTTTTTCTGTGAATCATTGCAAATTTTTATTTTCTGTTGATTATTATGTCTAGAATTGTCTAGACAAGTCTTTTGTTTTGAAACGGGAAAACAGACCGCCGTACTCTACTCGATGAGAATTGGCGCATTACAGAACCAGGCAACATCAGTTTCGGAGAAAAAATCCTTGGACAATGGATCTCCGTCCAATGTCCTGTTCTGTTTAATAAACTTATAGCCCTTCTGTTTAATAATATACATATACGTCGAGATAAATGACTCATAAATATAGAATAGAATATAATTAAAAATAAAATTGAGGCATGAGGCGGGATTTGAACGCTCGTCCTGCCCGTGAAAACATGATGCCACGCCAGCGCGTCGCTCTTGTAACCTGGAGAGAATATTGTATTTTCCTGAAGTAATGAAAGTGTAATCGTCAATATCTCGAAAACTATTCAGTATCTACCCCTATAATGGTATATATTTGTAAACAGGAGAACGAGACCTATAAGAGTGCTATGTTGCAACAAAATTGGTGTTCCGAAGGTTTGAGAGTCTCCCTGTCAGACCCTCTAGAACGCATAGAACCATTTAGAACGCTGAATAACTTGAACGAAGGCCTTAGTCCGGGTGTATAAAAAGTATATGTCGTAGCAGTTACGACTACCATAGCGGCATCCTATACTCCTGGATCGGTGGAGATTTTTTAAAAAATTGGGCCGCAATATTGTCCTCGGCCCATTTTTTTAGGGACAAATTTTTTTATTAGATCGTATAATATTCATCGTGAAGAACAAATGTCTCAAAGGAACCATGGATCTCAAAGCGAGTGTTCTCTTGAAATACAACTTTGAAGTTTCGTAAACTATTGTGGCGGCTACTTCCTATGCTCGTCAACAGAGGGACATTACGACAACACCTTTCCCGCTATATATACCGTCCTATACTGTCCTTACGACATCCCGCGTCTAAGGCACGGGTCCGCTAGATAACCTTACGAAACGCTTCCTTTTCCATCTTTCTTCACTCACACACTTTTCAGCCGCCATACTATTGTATTATATATGTCTACAGGGAGTCCGAAGATATTATAAACGTGGGGGCGGGGGTAATTCTACATGAAAAAATAAATCTAAAATACATAATAAATTTTTTACATTTGACGCCTCGTTCTCGAAAAAATCGTCTTTGAATATCCGCCAAGTTCGCGTTCCTAGTGTTTGTAAAAACTAGAACTGGTAGGCCATGAATAGAAGAATCGGACAATTTCTATTCAATATCACACTTATTCGCCGAATTTTTAAATTGTAATTATCCAAAAAAAATTTATTCTATATTTTCGACTTATTTTCTCGTGTAGAATCACCCCCTCCACGTTTACACCATCTTGGTATACGATAACTCGTAGGCTTGAACTGCGAGACTAATGAGAACAGTGGCTCGTCCGATGATAATACCCGAATAGGTTGAAAACTAGGTAGTGTAGCTCGGTGTTCAATGATTGGTCGCCGTCACGCTTCCGGTGGTACGGAATATAGTCAATGTGCCGACATAGATATAGCTCGAATCAGCGGAGATGAGAAGCAAACGGTAAAGCGTCGCCTCTACTATGAGGTAGAAAAGGACCGATAGGATCTATCTCAGCCTCGCATATCGGAATATGCATAATAATATTAATAATAATGATAGTAAGTTTGTGTTATGCATGGGACTTGAGAACAATGGTTCCCTTGACAATTTTTTCTTCGCGATGAGCACTATACGATGCAATAGATTTAATCTTGAAAAAAAGGATAATTTGGCGGCCAATTTTGATAACAGATCGCCACACATACAGAGGTCTAGAATCCCTGAACTGCGTATTTTACGGTAGTGAAATATATTATTTTACTGTTATGAACTAGAGCGTTAATTAACTATAACGTTCGAAACATTATAATATTACGTGTGCTTACATTCACAAGTATACTTATTTATGGAAGATTTCGTTTAATTGTACACAGTATTGACGTTTTAAAAAGATATGCAGACTATAGGCTATCATTCCTTCGCTCACCCTACAGTAGAGCAACGCAATTTTGAATTGTAGCTGTAGCGGCGTTTCTGGCAGTCTACACAGGCCTTGTATTACTGCTGCCTACTTTACTACACTCGAAAAAACAGCTGCGGTATTTACGCCTGTATGGATGTATTTACGATGAACAAAGTTTAGAAGTCGATACAAATGCTATAATCTTAACCGCAGTAACCATAACAGGTTGCCTCTCAATAGCAGGGACGGAATCGACAGTCGCTGTTTATTCTGCCTATATATGTGGACTACTTGAAATTTCCAGGTATCTTCAATAAAATTTTTCGACATTTTTCATTGTCTCTTTTCATTTTTTGTACACTTCGCGACAATACTATGTTTAAGACACTACACAAAATCATACAAATCTGAGTATTGAAATAGAACTTGTCCTTCCCATATACATATGCATTCATACACAGGGTGGAAATTATAAAGCCCTACAGACGAAGCATCTTAGCACAAGCTTCACGTATTCTGACTTTCATGTTTTCACGCGTCGTAGGCTTAATGGACACTACGCAGTTTTTAATGTGACCATATAGAAAGTAGTCGAGTGGTGTTAAATCCGGCGAACGGGCCGGCCAGGCTACAGGATATCCTCGACCTATCCACTTCTCTGCAAAGTTTTCATTCATTGCTGTTCGAGAGCATAGTGCATAATACGGAGGCGCACCGTCATGTTGCAACCACATAACGCGTCTTTTATTTAAAGGTACTTTTACACATAATTGGGATAGTACATTGTGTAGGAAATTAACATAAACTTGCCCAACTAAACGTTTTTTGAAAACGTGCAGGCCAATCACAAAATTTTCTATAATTCCGCACCAAACGTTCAGGATTCATGGATTTTGAAATACCGTTGTTCTCCTTCGAGACGGATTTTAAGCTGCCCAGTAATGCATTTTATGCCTGTTTACATTGCCAGTGTTTGTAAATTTTGCTTCATCAGAAAATAGAACGTTACGTAAAAACGAAACATCTTCAACTATCTTCTGATGAATCCAATTGTAGAAGTCATTCTGTCATTTTTCCTGCATTATCCTAGTACCAAAAACGTATCAAAACAATTTTGATAATTTTCCATTTTCACTATCGTTCAGCGAAGGATACCTTAACACGAATAGTAATGAAAGTAAACCGACTATCTTGCAGAAGAGCACAGTAATACATAAATATGTTTGTTTTCATTTCATTGATAATTGAAAACAACTTTGCTGTTGTCCTGAGTAATGCTGAGTATTATATTTCGAGAAAGTAGGGTTTGAAAATTCAGCGAATACGCGTACCATTAGAGAGAAATCGGTTGTCGCGTCTGATCACGACCAACCATTTCTACTCTGTGCACTGTGTATATACTTGTTAGCGTCCGCGCGTTTCGAGGACTAGTGCCGCTGCGACTCTTAGGGCTGGAAGGATTTATGGCAGGGTCTTGGCCTGCGTAAGGCCTTAACCCCTTATCCTACGATTTACGTTCAAGAATTTTGGGCCGAAAACGTAAACAAGCTCGCGCAGCCTTCGAGCCATTCGCACGACTTGTTTAGTACGATGATCGGGCCAATCGTAAATATTACGGGCCCGTAATATTTACTTTTGGCCCGATCATCTACTACGCGCTATGCCCGTAATATTTATATGTGGCCCGATCATCGTATTACGGGCTATGCTCGTAATATTCACTTTTGGCCGGATCATTTACTACGGCCTATGTAGTAAAGTAAAAACCTACGTAGTTGTAGGTTAAGGGGTTAAAGAGGGATGCTTGAGATGAAACAGAACCGTCGATGGTCGATGGCAGGCGACCACGTGGGGTCTTCCGGCTATCGGCCGTCATGGGGATGTTTATGAGAAACAGGTGAGTGCAAGTTTGGAATGGCATTATGAGAGAGAAAGAAAAAGAGAGAAAGAGAGAGAGAGAAGAGAGATAGCGACGGGTGCGTTGCACAAGAATTGGGATAGGTACTCGAAGGATCTGGCCACGGAGTGGGGAAAGCGGTTATGCCTTCCGGTAAGAGCACTGTGATTGACCGCTGAGGACTTACCCCAGAACCTTAGAGGAGGACAGTCGCCCTTTCTAAAAAAAGAATATCTAACATACTAATGCACGCAATCCCGACGAATTATTAAACCCGATTTCCTCGAAAATAAAGCCCAGTATGAAAAAACTATATTCCTTATTTTCGACTAGATTTTATGTGAAGAATCGTCCTCTTACCGGTTGTACCACGATTTCGCAAACACCCTGTATATATAGGTCCACTCGTCCGATCTAGTTGTTCATTAATATTTTAGCATCATTTGAATGTTTAAGGATATAGTAATTTAGGTCGTTAAACACGATTTAATATCTCATTAATTTCATCGTTTTTAAATGTCATGGACATTTACGAAGCAATATACATTCGATAAACATCGATATGAGCAAGTTGTTTTTTTATCAAAAGAACAGCCAGATCGGGCTAGATCGGACCACCCTCTGGCACCGTGGTTAGGGACTCGATTGTCGCCAATGTTCGCCGTAGGAATTTCGAACATCTTTAAGACGCGTTCTCACGAAATCCTTTGCAAGTCGCACCAGACGGTGCGACTGAAAGTTATGGTCTCCCGTCTGCCGATTTCGGGGGACACAGATGCCTTTTTCCGGGTAGAAAGACCGATTACTGCCTTCTGCGAGGAGCGGCCGACAACTTTGTCGGACTACCATTCTGGAGGCGCCGACGGGGGACCAAGGGAGGACCGAACATTTTACCAACGGTTCTGCCGACGTGACGCCTTGCCCGGCAAAATATCGTCCCAGCCGGAGCGGCCCGAATCGTCCTGTAATGCCTTCGGGCAATCGACACGCCAGAGGCCCCAAATGGATACGCTCCCACATGGCGAAGCAATCGCAAAGGGCGGTAGTTTCCGCGGGGAAAGGATGAGGAAGTACGGGGAACGCCTCACTTCCGCGTTCGCGACCCACCGAAATTAGGAAATCACTGTTGCATTAGCCGTAGCCAGAACTAGTCACGCTATTCTTTAACACGTCAAACGCCACGCCTATTTTACTTGCCTTTCCGTTTACGCCGCACTCTATCGTCAAGTGGGGAGAGTTGCGCACATAAACAAAAGCCGGCGCAGCGTTGTAGCATAAACGAAAAGTCCGTGGCCGGTCTCTGCGGACCGGTGCGGCGTAAATGTGAAGACTACGGTCGGTCCCTAGGGACCGGTGTTATGTTTAAGGGTCCAACTATACTGCCGGGACGTGATTTTTTTACATAGGATGGGGTCTACGGTCGGGGTTTTCTCTAGACCCCATCCTATGTAAAAAAAATCACGTCCCGGCAGTATAGTTGGACCTTAACGTGTTAAGTATGGAATTACCGTACCGAGTCGCCGCGAAGTTACCGTGCCTGAGGATTGACGGAACGAGCCGCCGACCAGCGGTAAGCGTCCACCAGGTTTTTCCCTAATATTTCGTGTTTGGCTCACGCAGCGTTTTTCGCAATTATTGGATCCATATTGTCGTGGATTCCTCGTTTGCCAGTCTGTTAATGACCATCACCGCATGAAACACGACCCCATATTATAGTGTATCTTACAATTAGTGTCTTTGCGGGGGATCACGTGCCGCACTTATTTCAAAAGATCATTAAAGTCCGAGAGCGTTTTCCCAGGTGAGAGCGACGAGCGAACGATAGGCGAGCGACGGGAAAACGAAGCTAAGCGAGACTCGCGAACAAGTATTGTATTCGTGTAAAAATTATCGGTTACCGTTCGTTTCGCGACCGTTTCGCGACCAAGCGCGGCAGGTCCGTGTTAACGTCGCGCGCAATCCGACTTGCGGAAGACTATTCCGACAGTTTGTAAAATGTCTTATGATTATGTCGACAATATATTATTCAAAGTAATCATTTTATTAATATCGGGATATAATTTAATTTTTCAGGTACCGAATGGACGTGGCAATTCAGAATTCGGCGAAAGTACATTCATCGGTACTAATAAATATAAAACCGAGTCTGGATATGCAGAGGAAAGCCCTCGAGTTCGTATCTTCATTCAGATATCACAGTAACATTAGTAGAGGAAAGAAGCCTAGTATGGAATCGTCTAAAATCTATGCAAAAGGGAGTGTCCCAGTCCGCAAATGTTTTAATTAGTTACAGTGTTGCCTTTTATTCTTGTACGCAAAGAGAAATTCAGACCGATACACACTGTCGGCCAGTTCCCGATTCGATCACCATCAGCTCACGGTGGCCTCAGTATATCGATTTTTCCATCAAATGACGCAAAATTACTATATAGCGCGTATTGATAATATTTCATATTTAAGAAAAAATGAATTTATTTCATACCTTTTTACGAGGGTTGGGTGCATTTTATTTGAAATAAGATATCAAATAATTATTTGAAGTAATAAAACGGCGCCGGTTGGTGCAGCGGCTATTTGAAGTAATAAATTATTTTAAATACCTTATTATTTGTATTTTACAAATTTCGTGATCAATTTATTTTCATTTGGCGTTTAAATCAAATAAATTATTTTCAAATGACATTTTATTTGGATAACTTTTTATTTCAATTGAATTGTCCAAATAAAATGTAAGGCGATCGGACCGTGACCGTACCGGGAGTGGACCGATAGTATGTATCGACCCTAAAGGATGGAAAACTTTTACATTTGGCTGTGTTTGATGTCTTTGAAAAATTAATTAATTACATTTTCTGAATTATACGGATTTAAAGTCATAATTTCATAAGTTTCTATTATTTTGAATTTTTTTTAATCTTCGGTGATATGTGTCACAACAATAATGAAATCTTTATATGAAATGTTGTGTGTCTATTACAGGGTGATAATCATTCGTGATTTGTTACAATGTATTTTCCAAATAAATTTGTCGACTTATAAATATTATTATAAAATATTTAATTAGTTAACATTAGATGCTTCCGAAAAAAATGGATTCTCGACCAGATGAAAGCGGCTATAAATACAGTCTTATAAGTTTAAAATACAAACTTTCAAATAAAGAAGAAGAAAAAAAATCATATTCGGGACTTTATCTCTACAAAACATTATCCCTAATGTAAAGATTCATGGAAATACGCCACAGAACTGTAAAATAAATAATTCGGAAGCTGTAAATGCAAAATTTCAAAATATTTTTTATTTACGCAGAGTTTATGATCTATTAAAAAAAATCTCCCCATAATAGGCAACTTTTCTCTAGTGATTTAATTGTACTTTTATTACGTCCTTTATTTATCCGGTATATAGTTATGGTCAATACACTAAAATGTTATCAATTTTTTTACATAGCACACTCCTTGCAATCCAACGTGAGCAGTCAATTTCATATTTAATAGCGGTTATAGTAGTTATCATCTCGTTCGCTATAAACTTATTCCGTGTAAGCATTATTACCGAAATAAGAAAGAATCGTAAAATATTAAGTTGAGTAATAAGTCCGTCCGTGTGTCTTAGCTAGAAGCATGACTATTGATTATAAATATTTTATCGATATCTTATTCTTACATAACAAGTTATCGAGAATATCGTAAAAATATCGTTGAGGCGAATTCAAAGAGGGGTTCGTATTAACTCATTAGGACCCAACGTTGTGTTAACACAACATTTCACTCAGATTTTTTTTCGAAAATCTGCATTATTGAATTCGGTTGTAGCTGTTATGCTTGTAAAAGAAACCTTTATAGATTAGCTCAATATTTTTTATCGCTGTTTCTTCGTCTTAAATCATGACAGTCTTTTTTAATAAGTAGTTGAGAAAATTCTGCGGATTGCTAATTGAAAGGCTATGTTGAGTTCATACTCATAGGCATTGTATTTTGTTGGCCTTCAATTCGATTAAAACCGCGGCAGTTGATTGGAGCAATTGCCTAAGCATAACGCATGCGGTGCCACAGACGCACACGTATATGCACAGGCAAGAATCACTGTAGTGGTACCGGAAGTTTTTTGTGAATGTCTCGACAACTAATTGCAAGTGAGATCGCCGTTAATATGCAAAGAAAAAAGTCATTCGAAATATCAATTTCTACAACAAATCCAAAACTCATCGAAATCAGAGGATGCTTTGCAGCTTTTCCCTACTGTTCCTTACACTAGTTCTTAAAATTTTCGTCATTTTTTATTATAAAATGTGTATGTTAAGTAAATCGAACGAATTTATTACTCAACTTAATCGTCCCATCAAACGAAATGTAGTAAAACAGTGTTTTATTTGTGACAGTTGCTTCTCGTAGTTAAGATTTATTTAACTGTCGATGATCTAATATTCGCTGGTGGGGATGTTCTATTTCACTTTATTATCATGTTCTTAAATAATCATTGCGGACAGCTTATAAAGGAGAGTGGTGCAACGATTTACGACACAATGTGAGTCCGTATTTTTACTTAAGAAACATTTCTGAGAAAAAGAAACCGAATTGATATGATAGTATATACAGTAATGTTTCAATGTGTGTGACAGATATTTGCACGCTTTCTTGAAAAATTTATTACATGAATGTGCAGTGGCTCACGAATGTATTCAAACACCCTTCAAATCGGAATAACTTTTTTAAAATTGAACCAAACAACTTGAATTTGTTTAGCAATTAGGTGCATTCATTTGCTAAATAACGTGCAATGAAGATTTTGAAAAAACTTCAATTGGTAGAAATTACATGAAAAAATATAAAACGTACTTTATAGAACTTTTTTATTTCAATCAGTAATGAAAATTGAAAATATATGTTTTGTAGATCTATGTTAGATATGCACGCATCGAAAAATGTAAGAATCTGTGGATTTTGAGCAGAAACTGGCCAAAATATTCAATTTGTTTGGTGCAATGTTAAACAAATTATTATGATTTAAAGGGCGTTCGAATACTTTCGTGGGCCACTGTACATGTAATAATATACTACATACCGTCAGCTACATCATTGATGGTACCCACTGTAAATAAGAATAACTTTTATATAAATGAACAACGCATTCAGTTTACTAGATGATGTGTAATGAAAATTTTGAAAAAATTGCATTTAGTCGCAATAAGAAAAATGACAGTAAAAGTTGCTTTTTACAACTTCTTTATTTGGACCTGTAACGAAAATTTAAAAACCGTCTTTGGCAAATTCGTATCAGTTATATATGTTACTGTCAATGTGTTTAACGTGGGCATAGAATGCCCAATTTCTTCGGCAAGTGTGTATAATAAGCAGGTATTTCACAAATGGTCTGGTTAGTTTATATAATGCCCACGGTTCGTTGGAAAGTGTTTTAAATCGATAATTGGCATTCTTTTATGTCTATCTTTCATCACTTTTACTCTGCCTATAACTGACATTCTTATACCTTCATCTGTTATCGCTTGTAATCCGCCTATCGCACCTAGACATTCTCCTTGTCTCTGTCCTCTCAGTCGTGTTTCATTTCACTTACAGTAGCGGCGAACTTGTCGATTAGGGTCCTTCTCTCAGATTTGAACGGAACTTTTTTTAATCGCTTCGTTGGCAAATATTACGTTTAGGGGAGGCACCTCGGATAACGTTGACCTTCACATATGTTTTCATGGATAACATTCTGAACAACTTTCCTCTATACATCTACCTGTCGCTCGGTCTTAATTTCCGAGATAATTGCAAAAAACCTTCGTTCAATTTTGGTTGTAAGTACACTATATTCACCTACAAGCTGACAAAAGGAGACAATGTCCAAGTTGATTTGTTATCTTTTTTTTATAGAAAACGAGCGACGGCTAAACACTCGAGATGGTGTTAAGTCTGGGTTATGTTTGGGTTATGCTTTGTCCGGATAGACATGCGTGCGCGGATCACGGGCACCCCAGGAGCTTTAGGGATGAACGCAGTGGATTTAGGTGGTATACCGGTCTTCGGACCGGGGAGTCCAACATAACCCGGTTTCCTCCCCTCGAGAGGGGCCGGTGTATCCGTAATAGAGATTACCACTGCTAAAAAAATAAAAAAAAAGGTCTGGGTTACGCTTGGTTAGATTACCAGACCTAACCCAGACCTAACACCATCTTGAGGTCGTCCAATTTCAGAGAATGTAAAATCACATTCATTTAAATACGGGAAAATTGCAATATGGTAGCATCGATATATTTTTGTTCATAACTTTAAAAAAAAAACCTCTTGGGGATTACTTAGATAGGTGGCCTTCATAGCATATGTAACTACAGCATATTGTTTTAACCTTCAATACTTAAAATAACTGCTATATTTTGAAAACTTCTCTTGTTTATAACTTTTTAATAAACAAGGAGCGCCGTCAGAAACCTCTTGGGGGTTACGCAGGAAGGTGACCTTGACAACATATGTCAAGGTCAAGGACATCCAAGGTGCCTCCCCTAAACGTAATATTTACCGCTTCGTCTTAACGTACAAATAACAGAAAAAATAAAAAAAACTGTCGATCGGACCACGATGACCTTAAAAAAATATAAAAGATTGCTGATAAGGATGAAAATGCTATATCGGTATGGAATACAACGGCCGGATAACACGTACAAACGGGTAGAGGATGATTCTACATAATAAAAATAAATTTGGGTTCGCGTGGTGAGTATACGCAGGAAGTAGAATTGGAAGGTCAAGGATTTTCGTATGCAAGGTCGGGGCGGCCTAACGGATGGCCCTCCGCCCCCTTCCAAGCGAACTGGTGCAGCTCACTCTCAGTTTTTTAAAATGATTTAAGATCACATCGTAAGCGGGCGGAGAGAACCGGCCGTTAAAAATCCACGTTTTCCTCCGTTTCTGCAATATTTTATATTTCTTTCTCACTCCTAAATATTGAGAGTGCGTTGGAAATAGGTAGGGTGGGGGAGGTGGGGAGAGCATTCGATAATCCATGGCCAACCAATTCTACTAACTCCATATACTAAAGCACACATGATTAACTATGATTATAATGACTGTATGTTGATTTTAACTAAGGGATTTATTGACTCAATAAAAAACACATTTTTTAATTTCCTTGTCACAGCGATTCTATAAATTTACCAACAGCCTCTAGGCATTCTGTATAAAGACCGAGCATTTTATAGATTGACCGAAACTTGTTAAAAGCGTTTTGTAGAATGTCTTTTCGAACGGGCATTCTATACAGTACCCAGTCATTTTTTACAATACCTACGTTAAACACGTTGACCATAACACGTACATGCTGCAAATTTTCAACCTAATCTATCCTACCATTCGGCGATTTTCATTTCCATATCATCTAGACAATACTAATCCAAAGACAGAACTTTTTTGGTTATAATTATTTTGTTATGAATCTTTTGTCAATATGTTCATTTTAGTCTATAGTTTTAAGCTAGTCGACAATGTTCCACCTCAAACCACTCCATGCAGCGCAAACCGCTCCAATCTTGTCAGAATGCGCAGACCTGAGTCTCTATGCTCTTTACTGATAAACGCACGAACAACTCAATTCAATCTATCCATAACTTGACCGCCATTAAATTCATTTTTCCAATCGCGTTAAGTCGAGTTGGAATAGTACACTCCTTTCGAGGTTTCTACTTTAGCGATCTCGTCGATATGTATAACCAACTGGACAATGTTTGTGACATTATTCAGACTAAAATGATGCGAAGCATGATAATTTGGAATTTGTGTTTCGGTTATCGGAATCGATGATCAATCTAAAACGGTACATATCTGCAAACATATACAACACGATACATTTTACAAGTCAACAATGGTTTAACCTAACCCTGCAGCTAGGTAACTGTTCTATTATCCGAATTCTCATGTTCCTTTCATTAATACAGATAATCGAGGTTCTACTCCATCATGAATTAAACAAGTAGATACAATACAAATTGTCTTATGTTTGGTGCCATTTCAATCACACAAACGTCACAAATATGTTGACAAAAATTTCATAAAAATGGCATTTAGAATTAAACAAATTTTGTCATTCAACTAGTATTGACCTATAGTAGCTACAAACGTCACAAATGACATTTTGGTCCTGAGATTTTCACTATCAAGACATCACTTTAGTTGAAGAATTATTTACAATTTCAAATCAGTTAACACCAAATTAAATTGAAAGGTTAATTACAAGTTAAATGTACAGTCGAGAGAAATTAAACACGAACCTACTGCGATACGAAAACCAATATAAGAAACAAGTAATAAAATGTTGCTCTTCCATGATACAGAGTTCAATCGACTTGGTACATTATACCAGTGAAGTCGCAAAAAGCATTATTGTACGTAATGATGAAAAGTATCGAAGATGTGGAATGTAATCTGGCTGGTTTGTACAGATTAAGTTACGAAGGTTTCTCAATTGTAAGTAATGGATTTTCTATTCTATTAGAGTTATTCCACGCCAAGTGAGCACTTTTTCGGACGCTTGTCTTTGGATTTTTATGAAATTCTGTAAACTTCGAGAGCTTGATGCGAGAATAAAAATCCTGTAAATTCATAAAATTCCATAGAAATCCATAGGTATGCATCCAAAACCATAGTCTCTTGGCGTGAAATACATAGCTCGCTAACAGTAGTTATTCTGAAATCCAAATACATAAATTTTCTGTTTCAGATGATGAACTCCTCCTTTTCATATTTTACGCTTCTTTGCTCGACCCAGTAAACTATTGCGAAATGATGAATGAAAAGAGAGTCTTCAAATGATTGAAGACGATCAAATTTCTGGGGAATTACAAATACTTGATATGGTAATTTGGATGTTGCAATTTCACTTTAAAGCACTCTCCATGACCGCACATATCTACAAACGGATTTTTTCAATTTTCAGTACGGGCCTAAATAAAAAAAAGTTGTAGAATGCAGCCTACAACGCTTTCTCCATGATCCAAACCAATTGCAATATTTTCAAAATTTTCATTACATATCCTAGTAAACTAATCTTTCTAACTTCTTAATCAGTGGGCGAATATTAACGCGGGTCACTGTAAATCTGAAACTTTCGAACGATAGTTACCAAAGCTGTTTTCTTATTAAGTATCATACCTCGATCGTCAATTGTTGCACGCCCTACCCATATTTTCATAATATGACACATCTCAGTAAATATCTTATCAGGATGCATGATGCGTGTTAAGCACCATTTAATTGATGTAACGATAATAATAAATTACTTCTCAAATAATCTTAAAATATTGTTATGGTACGTCATCGCAAGATTGCGGATTTTATGCATTTATGCATCAGGAGGATGCAATATGGCTAGCATATTATGTATAACATACTAATATTATTTAAAAAAGAAATCAATTTCCATGTAATTCCCCGTTCTTGTGACGAATTAAAACAATTTTCATTTTACATAAAAAATTTGTTGGAGAAAATGATTTCTACAATATTGGCAACGATTTCGTAATATTGATAGTAATTGGTAATACTCACTGTAACTGCGATTTGTTTAGTATTATTATTCACTTGTCGTTCTATATACGCTCACTTCACTTCCGTGCAGTTATTATTCTGAATGTTCATGTTGTTATAGCTTCTGAATCTAATAAATCAAATAGGTTAATAATGCATAAAATGAAAGAATCTGACGATATTAGGGAGCACATTATGAAGTTTTCCGACGCTGTAAATAAACTAGAAGCTAATGCTGTCGTAATTAATAAGGATTTATTAGCAATTATGCTTTTATGCAGTCTGCCCACTTCATTTGAGAATTTTAGATGTGCGATTGAAAGTAAAGTTAGTTTGCCAAATCCAGACATTTTAAGAATTAAAATAATAGAGGAACATGAAGCACGGAAACAGGACACAGAAAATGCTGATACATCTGGAGAGTTCATGACGTGACGTAAATAGAACAAACCGTCGTTTAATCGAAAGCGTCATTGAAAAACTATTGAAGGACCTGAAAAGGTAGAGAATCATGAATTTAATAAAAATAAAATAAAAGGTGCCAAAGATTTGTACATACATCCAGTCGATGTCGTGTAAACTTAAGCGAGTTCCATCAGGAGGTTTCAAAAATGGATAATAAATCATTCTTAATCAATACTGTGGCAGAACCTACTGCTTTTCACATCAAATAGAACACAATGTAAAATTGCTGTCTTGACAGTGATTGCATTCATCTGTGTCGAGATAAGAAAAGTTTTACGAAAATAACTGATACAGAGGTAAGAAAAGTTAATTTGGCCAATGATGTTTCTATAACCACAACTGCAGCTGGCACAGTAACCGTTTGTTGTAGATTTCGGGCGTTTTCAAGATAGAACATTACTGGTCAGTCTAAGGTAAATAAAATAAACTGGAACGGTTGGACGAAACTCTTAGGGATCGGTCGGAAAGGATTCAAATCGTGTAAGAACTGTCGAATGCGGTCTCAATAGGCGATTTGAACGATCAACAGGGATCGTCGATCCGCCGCGTCCGTCCCATCGTCACACCCGTGATGCTCGAGCTACTCAATCCACCAACGGCATTCGTGGGGAACGGTGGGGTAAGGTGCGGAGACGACGAAGTGCCGAAGCCCATCGATAGATCGAAGTCCGTATTTATTCGTTCGATAGCGTGCCTAGCCATACAATTGGAAATTCGCTGGACAGATATGTGTAAATAAATGTAATATGCATAAAATTGAATGAAAAAGGTAATGTTATCTCTAACACCATTGTTCTCTCAAATAATACTGTTACTGCAGAAATAGACCTTCACAATGTACCCTATGTTTCTAATTTACGCATTAATTTCATGTCGGCTGCGAAAATCACTGACAAAGGTAACAAAGTGACACTTTATAAGGACAATGCTGTTGTTTTTGGTGCCGATGGCAAAGTAAGGCTCATTGCAAATCCGAAAGGAGATCCATATTTTATTAAAAATGTAGAAGAACATGTAAATAGTATATCTTTAACAAATAATCTTTATTCGTTCAAATTATGGCATCATAGATTAGGCCATTTAAATATTAAGGATATTCTTTAAATGAGCAATCGAAGAAGTATTCCTAAAGAAGATTCGACGACTTTGGATTTGTAGCGTCCGGTCGTACGCACAAAAGACAGTTTTTTCTTTCGTGCAAACGGCCAACGTAATTTACGACTCTCGTTCTTCGAAGCTATTTTTGAGTTGACAATTTCCAGGTTTCGATATCGCATGTCTAGTAGAAGTTCTTTCCAAAAGTCCTCAATAGCAAACAGAGACCGTCGTAAATTAAGGGATTAACTGAAGGGCACTTGGCCGAACTCATCGGCCTGTCGCCACGTGGGTCCGGCGCGGGTGGCCTGAAGGAAAGTCCCACGACAATTTTATCCCCTCCGATCACCTCGCCGTTCCGAAAACAAGCACGCCAAGGGCGTAAGGAATAGGCGGTGAGATGGAAAAACTAACGGCTCTGATTGGTAGGATCCAACGTGTGGGTGAGCCAATCAGGGTGGTTTAGAAATTTTACCAGGGCAAACGCGGAGACGAATATAAGAGCCACACTTCGCCGCGGTTCGTCAGGAGATAAAAATCGCGAGGAGTCAAGAGAAGACCATTTGTATATATAGTTAATAAAGACATTAATTTCACTCCGAAAAACAAGTACCGTTTCACGAAGAACCTCCTACACACAGATTATGCGATATGTGTACAAGGAAAATTAACTTCTTAACGCTGTGACATACGTACAGAGTGCTGCATTTTCAGATTTCTTTCTTTAGTTTTTTCATGTATCTTTAACATAATGTGGCCGCTACCTCCTACGCTTGTCACCAGATGGACAGACAGACAAGACAACGCCTTTCCCACTAGTACCTAATCCGTTGCCGATTCGTATATACAGGGTGTCCCACATAAATGAGAACACCTAAATATCTGTCGTATTTACAGTTCTATCAGAAAACTTTAGAGGACAAAGTGAGACTATTGCAGGGGGCAAATATAATGGTAAAGAAAAAAATTTTGTATGTCGTGTTTTTTAATGAAATTTCAAAGTCACCGATGTTTTTTTAAATGGAATAGTATATTTTTTTACGATAGCATGATAGACAATAAAAAACTGAATTTAGTGGATACCACCTTTGTGACCTTGAGCAAGAATAATCATGTTGGAGCGGATAAAATGTGGAAGTTTAAAACTTACGTGTTTCAGCAAAGATTACGCGTTGTTTACGGCGGGTTGACCTTTACATATCATAATAAATGTTCGAAATGTTGACCATCCTCATTTATGCAATATTGCAATCTTGCATTAAATGATCTGTAGGCATTGTCGATTTCCTGAGACATAATTGAAGCACATGCTGCAGTAATCCTTTGCCGCATATTCTCTGGCGTTGTGGGTTTATCTTTGTACACAATACATTTTATCTTGCCCCATAGATAAAAGTCCAATGGTGTCAGATCCGGAGAACGGGCTGGCCATGGAATTGTTCCTCGTCGCCCAGTCCAGCGTCCAGGATATTTCGTATTTAGCACCGTTCTAGCAACTTTAGAATAATGCGCTGGACAACCATCATGTTGAGACCACATGCGCTCCCGATCGAATAACGTAATTTCTTCTAAAAGGCCCGACAAATCCTGGCGCAAAAATGCAGCATACTTTATACCAGTTAGAGTTCCTTGTATAACTTCGTTCAATTACGTCTCAGGAAATCGACAATGCCTACAGATCATTTAATGCAAGATTGCAATATTGCATAAATGAGGATGGTCAACATTTCGAACATTTATTATGATATGTAAAGGTCAACCCGCCGTAAACAACGCGTAATCTTTGCTGAAACACGTAAGTTTTAAACTTCCACATTTTATCCGCTCCAACATGATTATTCTTGCTCAAGGTCATTTCAAGGTCACAAAGGTGGTATCCACTAAATTCAGTTTTTTATTGTCTATCATGCTATCGTAAAAAAATATACTATTCCATTTAAAAAAACATCGGTGACCTTGAAATTTCATTAAAAAACATGACATAAAAAATTTTTTTCTTTACCATTATATTTGCCCCCTGCAATAGTGTCACTTTGTCCTCTGAAGTTTTCTGATAGGACTTTAAATTCGACAGATATTTAGGTGTTCCCATTTATGTGGGACATCCTGTATACCGTCCTATGCCGTCCTTACGATATCCTCGTCTCCACCTACTGGGAAACAAAAATAAAACAAATATCAACAAAAGGTCCCCACAACCCGGTTACACAAATGAACAACATATTCAGAAAAAACCCATTACCAATAAAAACTCTTACAATTAACAAAAACAACAATCTAATCCTAAAGAAAGATGAAATAGATTTAACAAAGACAACAAGCTACACATAACAAATACAATAAATAAACTAAACAAAATAGGAGCACATTTTGAAAACACACACAGCCAAAATAATAAAATGAGAAACCCCCACCTAGAACGGAAAATACATTCTCATACCACTACACTAAAAAACAAATTCATCCATGAGACCATACCAGTTACTAACTTCACAACTGATTAACCCGCATACAACCCAACAGAAAACGATATTAAAAACTAACTTCACATCACGAACTGACCTCATATCCTTACTGAAAAACCTAAACAATAAATACAATATTTAAAAAACTCCCAGGTAAATACATAATTCTCTGTACTATCCTATTCAACAACAGTTACTTCCCAAAGAAGTGGAAAACAGCAAAAACACTAGCCCTTAGAAAGAAAAACAAAAACGGAAACAACGCTGCCGACTACAGACCAATTAGCCCACTCCCAAATATTCGAAGAAATCCTCCACACATTCATCCTAACACACTCCGCCAACCAAAAAGAGCAAAGACGCCTCAAGACGCCTTTAAGACGTCCGGTTTTGTAACATTACCCGTTCGGAAGACGTTCGTAGGATGTTCCCAGGATATTCAGATGGTTGATTTTCGTGTGAAAAATGTTTTCTCATACGCTCGCGTTCGCCAGTTGAATTAACTGTCAGCGAATATCAATTAACGTAAGTTAGAAGCGGTAGTCTTGCTAATGATTAATTTTGTATTATATATTTAACGAATGCAGAACGGAGTTACAAGGTATTGTGTTTCGAGTGACTGAATTAGAACGAAAGACTTTGAATGTATTTCAATGAATACCAATTAGGATTTTTAGCCCTCTATTTATGACTTTTGTGTCCCAACTGTCCACCAGTTGGCGAACCTAAGCTCTAGATAGTGGAATAGACGTCGTCAAGAAGTAACGAGTAAGATATGAACACAATACAGTCAAAAAAAGTCTACTTTCCTACGTGATAACGCAGCTTTACATAAACTAAAGATAGTGAAGCTCCTTTCAAAAACAAAAGGTAGGTACTTTATCATTGCCCGTAAACACCGCCAACTTAACGTAGAAAAATTGGTAGCGCGACTCGTAGAAAAGTGGAAGTGTCTAAATCAGAAAACAGTTAACAAACAGCACAAATCTACATTAAAAACAGTGTTAGAGGATATAAAAAATAACGTACATGTTGTTATTGAACGATAGTAACAAAATATTCCTACTCAGTTACTGCAAAAAACATCATTATTTTATAATTTTGTCGCGGATAAAAATAAGTGTTTTTACTTTTATTAGTATTCGTGCATTATTCAGTATTACAAACGGTACTATTGACTGACGTGTCGAGAAATGAGAAATTCTCTGAAACCTATGATACACATGATTTCTCGTTAAACGATCCAGAATTAGAAAACGAAAAACAATTCTAGAGTGTATCAAATTGTTTGTGGCATCGTCGGATGTTATAATATAACTTCGAATCTTTAACTATGTCAAACTCTGAAACTGCGAGTAATTTTAAATACAAAAACGTTCATAAACAAATAGGTCAACTCGGCCCGGCCCCGGACGGGTCCCGGACACACTCCGGACGTATCCCGGACACACTCCGGACGCGCCCCGGACGCACTCCGGACGCGCCCCGGACGCACTCCGGACGGATCCCGGACACACTCTGGACGCGCCCCGGACGGGTCAAGATTCCTTGAAAATAATATTTGACCGAAGCGAGACCGGACCGGGATTAGATCGATAGTGTGTATAGTGGAAAATGTTTTCTCATACGCTCGCGTTCGCCAGTTGAATTAACTGTCAGCGAATATCTATTAACGTAAGTTAGAAGCGGTAGTCTTGCTAATGATTAATTTTGTATTATATATTTAACGAATACAGAACGGAATTACAAGGTGTTGTGTTTCGAGTGACTGAATTAGAACGAAAGACTTTGAATGTATTTCAATGAATACCAATTAGGATTTTCAGTCCTCTATTTTAAATGCGAGCGTTCACACTGCCTGTCTCGGGCGGGTCTTGGTCCGGTCTCGGACGGATCTCGGAATCGCCGAACGCCGCGATCTTTGCCGGCCCTTTACCTGACCGCAATTTTCGAGGATCCGCAAGTTAACACTAAACCTACCAAGCATTAAAATTATCGGCGAATGTTGCCTTATAAAAATGCCAACCCTGGATTTATTCAGAATGTCCGTAATTTCCAGAATAATAGATGCTTGAACAAGGAAATTCATTCCATTATTTTACATAAACGAATTTTTACAATTTCAATAATTGCAAAATATAAAACCGGTCATTTGACCGTGGTTGGTTTAGTGTTAAGCAACGAAATTTCAAAGAGAAAGAATTGGATTAATACTTTCTAACTATTCTGTAAAAGAAACTATTGTATACTATGTTATGTATTAATATAAAAAATAATTTTATGTCACCTCTTTTTGTAATTCACATAATATTCATAATAACTTCTTTTTCCGATCTTAGAACTGTTTTTCTTTTGAAAATTGGAGCTTATTAATGAATTTGTTTAATATCTCTGTCAGTCATGTATATATGAAGAAACTCTTCAAACAAAAGTTGTAGCATGTAAGGAGGTGAATATAGTATTAGGAGAAAAAAAATTTTTTCAAGGACATTCTCTCAAGTTTTCAAGGTCACGGATGTTTTTTCTATTAACAACTGTTTATGCTATATATGGATTCTTAAGGAGAAAAAAAAACAAATTCAACGATATATCATAACGTCTATTTATGTCAAGATTTAAAAATTGAAAATTTTCAAATTCGTTGCGCGCCCTTTTGCGAAAAAAATAAGGTCCACCCTAATGTATACATACGGTATACATAAAATACTGATAGTTGTATTTTTAAACCTTTCGAATGTGAGTCTGTATTGAAAATTTAAGAAGCACGTTTCACAGATTTGTGTCAATTAAAAACATTTTATTAATATCATCGAAATCGGTTGATGCGGAAAAAATCTGACAGATGAAAATCGCGAGAAACTGCAATTTTTTCCACCTTTCAATGCTTAATATTACATAACATACTCTTAAAACTCAGAAAAGATTGGTATAACTTAGTTTTTCACGGGAAAAACACCGAAAAAAATTGGTTTTGATTTTTTTCAACTATGACGCACCAGTCTCAGGAATTTGAAAACAAATGAGCATATTACTTATGATGGTATCTTATTGCTAAATTAAAGTTGTAGGTGTGCTCTTTCATCTTCTATATGAAATCTGCATCTTTTCAATTTTTTTCATGTTTTTCATGTCTTAAAACCAAAATTTGCAACGTCCACGACGAACTTCGAATAGTACTACTTTACACTCGACGTCGATAGAAAAAACATCGGTGAAATAACGTTTTAAATCATACATTTATAATGTATTTCTGCCTTGGTGTAGCTACACCACGGCCAAAGCACAGCGAGAGATTGCTCGCTGAGCAACTTGTCCAGGACGACGTCAGATATCTCAGTGGTTCTACCTCAGGTATCCCATGCGGGGATGAGGGGTGCAGAAAGACACCGCCGTCTCGAGTGGCCTAGGCCCCGCATGGCTACGTATAATATAGCCGACCGTGCAGCCATGATCCCGCACGGCTGTATAAATCGACCTTCATCCGCCCAGTGTTACAGACTCCAACACTTCAATTTTTAATTATAATGTGCAGTAACTAGCATAAGAAACACTATGTAAAAAGAACATTGTGCGATATTCAGATTGTTGATAATTATGGGCTAATGTTATGAAATACAGTCATTTAGAGAAAATTTGAAACTAGAAGATTTGAATGTACTACATGTGATGGCTAGCAAGTCGTCCTACAAAATGTATTCATAATATTCGTACATTAGAAAAACATTTGAAAATGTATGCATAATAAAATAATGACAAAATCGATAATATTGGTTACAGCTTTTATTACAGACTTTATTGTTTACAGTTTTACATACCTATCACTTGTAATATTTACCTGTTCTGACATATGTATCTGTAAAACATAATTTTTTCAGATACTTTTCTAACCGATTAATCATTCAGTAATAGAAAAAGGTTATAACAATTTTGTACACTTATACCATAAGTTGATAAAACCCTCATGCATTTTTTTCCATTTTTATGAGTTTCAATTCATTGTAGATTAACCTTCAACATTTATATTATCTTCACCTTTTTAACTGTTTTAATATTTCTTGCAGCATATTTTGCAAGGATCACCATTGTAATTCAAATTAAGAACATTATTTTCGTTAAAGTTGGCATACATTAGACATTGGAACCCCGTTATTGAGCGTTAGGCTTAATTACATTCGTAAATTTAATGACTACGGGTTTGGTTTTCATATTTGGAGTTAGAAAGTCGGACAATTGTTGCACATTCTCGCGAGGTTGACGATCGAACGGATATCCCATAGCATGTGCATCGGGATACTTTTTATCTCTCAAACCACAATAACTGATGCCATCCTTGCAACAAGTCGATTCATCGTGTTCGACCTAAACATTGAAAAACAGACGATTTTATTCGTTTCTCTTTCCCTTCGTTTCCTAAATAATAATCATATTACACTGAACTAGGTGACACTTTTCAACTGTGTCAATTCGGGGTATGTATAGCATTAGACTCTAGAATGTGTGGGTGTAGAAAGTATTCGTACACCTCTTACAAACGAACGACATTTTTAAATTTGGACCTATAGCTCGAGCTTTCTGAGATGTTAAAAGGATTAATTTACTAGGTAATGTGAAAGTATTTTAAAAAAAGAATTTGCTATTGATCGTAATTGCGATGGAAAAAGTACAGACATGTAATGAAAAATTTGAAGAAAGTAAACATTGTACATCTACAGTGGCGTGCAAAAGTATTTGCACCAGTTAAAAACGAATAACTTTTTCAAAATTGCTTGAAACGGTTGTGTTTTTCAGTTATTAAAAGTATCGCTTTTCTAGGTAATTTACACAAAAAATTTCGATTGGTCGATATCGCGAAGAAAAAAGTAATGGTCGTGATTTTTAACTTTTTTGTTTGTGCCTATAATGAAAATGTGTCTAGGTAAGCTATCTACATGCACAAAGATTCATAGAAATTGGTTGACGCATAAAAAAGCGATAGGCATTGAAAAACGTAAGAATCTTTGAATTTTGGGCTTGCGATTGATCTAAAACGCAGTTTCTCACAATGTTTGGTATCTTTCATGATTCATGGCTCGTAACAAGCTTAACCGATTTTGATGAAACTTTGTGCATTTATATAACTCACACAGATCTACAAAATACATAAAATTAAAAATCATAACCATTCCTCTTTTCTTCGCAATTTCGACCAATAGCAATTTTTAAAAAAATATATACACATTAGCTAGTAATCTAATCCTTCTAACATCTCAAAAAACACTCAAGCCGTTTGGTCCAATTTTTTAAAATTTAGTCGTTTTTAAAGAAAGTACGAATACTTTATACACTCACTGCGTGTAATTACTGACCACGTCCTTAGTGTAATCTGATACCATAGGGAAGCCTCCTTTGGCACCTTTAGGTACTAACAGATGTTGCGGCCACCCACATCCACAGAAATTATCAGGTTTAGGGCATTCCGTAGAATCTGTATCTCTCGGCAGGAATGTTAGTTCGAAAGGTATAGTTGCTGAAGAGTCTGTTGACTTCTGTTGAATTATGTTCTGTCCTGGTTGCACTATAATGTAACAGATAATAACGTTAAAAGTGCGTTTTACATTTTAACCAAGTTTAATATTTTAGCTAACGAAAACTTATTGTTAGATTAGCACAAAAGTAATGACCGATTACCTATGCTTCATATTTTGTAAACAATTTTTCTGATTCATTTTATTATTCATATTAATTATTAGATATCAATTAAATATGTATTACGCTGTAACATAAATTTGTTCGGTAACAAATGTAACTATGTTTTATTGTAACGGTTTAGTTTTAACTTATTGCAAATGCAGATAGCTGTGATTACATAAAAGCCACTGATAATCGACAATTCATATAATAGAGTAATTAATTCATCATTTTATTAATTACATGAAACGAAGATATCGAAGATAACCGAACGAATTTATGTAACGATCCCATGTTTATTGCTTAATCTATCTGATAATGATTTTTATTTCGACGAATGCAGTTTATAAAGTTATTGAACCGAGTTATAACATCTCAAACCAGCTGTTCGAAACTGATCAATATTTTTTAATAACTGTGCGTTTTCTAAAATGAGTTTAATAATTTCTTCAAAGTAATAATCTCCACAGAAATTGATATATTATCTCACTTAAGATAACTTGAATCGCTTCCGCTATTGAACAATTTCTTAAGAGAATCTCAAATATTGATCGTGATAATTGAGCAATTCTTAGGAGGTATTTTGGTCTAGAACTTAAAAAATCAATTTCTTTATATGTATTTTCATGAAGTATATTACTGCAAAAAGATACGTTTGAATTTGTAAAAACGACGAAGTTATAAGAAATGATTGAAGAAAGTTATAGATTTCTGTATGAGATTATTTTCTGATATGGCTGACACGATATCTCAACATCCAGTTGTTCGAAAAACTTCAAAGAACCTTTAACGGACTTGCCGCTATCGCATCGATCAAAATTTTCAAAAGACCTTGATTTTTAAAGTTTTTACTATGCCAAAAGCGAGAAAGCCTAGGAACGTTAAAGTCGAACTTCTATGTCGTTCTATATTTCTTAAATAATAAGATATCTTCTTCATTTCGATTTACATGATAATCACCCTTGTATTAATAGGAAAGCTCTTTTATCTTTTTGTTTTAAATTGTCAGAACGGCTGGAATCGTGTCAGTAAGAAGCATTCTTCAAAAAAAGGGCTTGTTCAAGGCAGCATAGCTCAAACAATTTTAAGTATGTTAACTTGACGAAAATAGGTTGTACAATATCAGTAACATTAAACATGTGTATAATAAGATCAATATAAAACAAACTCCTGGGTTCTTTAAAGAAATTCTTAAAGTAACTGTTGGAATTAAAGGAAGAAGAAAAACTGACCACACAGTTTCTGGAATAAACTAAACAACTCACGTTTTACTTTTATTAATTATAATTTTATATATCACACAAGGAACAATATACACGTGGCTTTAGAATAAGTACGAACAACTACGAACGGGGGCGCACCAGACCCACGCTCGGTAGATGGAGCACGTCAAAAACCCGTAACAGATTTTATGAAAAATAAAAATTACCAACATGTATCGCAACTAACAGGAGCCATTTACAATTGACATTCGTTATTTAATCATTTGAGTAGGTCGAAAGTAAAATCTTGATACTCTTCAACATATTTAATCACTCTCCTGTTTCAAATTTCATCTACTGATTTTTATGCAGTTATGAGAGACTTGATTACAATTCTGCAAAGAACGTACACTTCTCGTATGCTTAGACCGAATCTTTACTGTACTAAACACGCAAACTTGGTGGATTTTCGGGAAAATAAAGCATCATGTGAGCAAATTTTATATTCTCGACTTATGTTTTTACGTAGAATCATCCCCTTTTTCGCTGTACTACCAGTTACCGACCTCCTTGTATAAGTCACGACCAACCCATTTTCTGACTGATCGTACCATGATTAAATATGATAAAATGTTACTTACAGCTGCATGTACACCGGATTCTGAAGGCATAAGATTTACGTTCTCCTTGATTTCAGTTAAAAGTTGATGATTAATAAATTTTTCCGGGAATATTTTATATAGCGGTGGTACTGGCAGAGTATTCGTCTCAGGATTATGTAAAATAGCTACTGAGAGAGCATACATAAACATTTCGACGTTTAGACGGTCACGACAGTACACTGCTGTCGATAAGAGCTCATCGTACGTCTTCGTGCCTACAAAATAAAATATTACAGTCTGTGTGCAGGCATATTGTAATGTGTAGACTGCGAAACTTTTTGAAAAATAAAAATTTTCTAAATCAATTGTAAGAAACAGAATTGATGTAAAAATATATTTCTTCTTTTAATAACTGTAATTTTCATCAGATATGCATAAAGTCCACAGTCAAGTAATGTGTAAAAATATGAAACATGAATTGCTACAAACCCGTGAAAATATCTATAAATTTGCCTGCTAATTTTTGATGTGTGGGAATGAATAATGAGAAAGGTTCATGCCGACCCAATCGCATAAAATATGTAAGATCAGGAGGAGTAATCGGTTCCACAGGAATTCTATGCTCTATTTTATCGGCAAAGTGGTGAAAGATTTTCATCGATTGGGAACGCAACCGTTTAGGCTAAAAAAATAAAAATAAACAACATTACATTTCTCAGTTGCTCGCGATTATGTTAAATGCATAGCTGTTACAGTAGGAACAACAGAAAGATTGACATGTGTACAAGCAATACCACTAAAAATATGTTTCGAAAACCTGATGAATGAAGTAGTGAATAGTCTTGATCATCATCAATTACACAGTATGGTGTTACATAGTGTACATTTAAAGTTGTGAGTTGTAATTTATAAAAAAATGGAAAAATTAATGTTTCAAAAAAAGTTATATTGTCAGATGGGTGAATATTATCGAATCGGCTAAGAATGATTCTCATCGAATTAATGTCACTGAATATGAATTTATTAACCCCTTCCCTTACGAGCGAATTTCCAAATGTGCGGTCCAAAAACGACAACAAGGTCGGTCGCGCCCGGGGACACAAACAACTTTGCTCAGCGTTCGAAACTGTACAAATCGCAAACTTCCTATGATTTGTATATACACGTGCGCGGTACAATTAACTTTGGGCCGATACCCTTGCGACACCTCTGAAGCGTCTTATCCGTGTTTGGGCCGATAACCTTGCGACGCCTCTGAAGCGTCTTATTCATGTTTGGTCCGATAACCTTACGACGCCTCTGAGGCGTCATTGTAAGCTAAGGGGTTAATACTGGAATTAACTAGATCATAGTGTAAGGTAAAAACGTGCTTATCAAGTAACTAACAATTCTTATTAACCGCTTTTATGAATGACACCATTCAAACTTACGTAAAACGTACAAAATCCTCACGGCATTCAACATGCTAGATGCGACAACATTGGATTTAATAAAAAATAAAAAATGACACAGAAATACTTACCAAATAATCTATTGGTATATCAAAAGCGACCTTTTTCTTTCTCTTGGGCATGTAGACAGGCTCGAAAGGTCGGTAAAATAAGTACAAAATGCCGGATTTGTCGATTGCCATCTTGAATACATTCTCAATAAACACCAAAAGCAAAAATCACTGAGCAAAAATCTAATGGAATAAAAAAAGTGTTTTCTCCAACGCAATCGACAGTGATCTGCAGAGTCGTGAAAATTCTTCCTTTAAATAAATGTTCGAAACAACAAAGAAAGATAGCATACTGGCATGTTTACTTGCAGGTATGAAGATAAACCATTCATTTTAATGAAAAAGAGAAAGGTAGTATTTGTAATTAATCTGAAATTGACTGGAACAAGAAGATAACTTTTTTGTCGGAATCGTTTGCGTAAGAAAATTATCTTTCATTTGTAGTATTCAATCAAGCTGCCCTGTACAGGCAAAATACATAATTATGCACTTAGTCTTACACTTGCAGGATCATTATTTTTAAAATTATCCTTCTTATAACAATTTTCATCGAGCACTTTGAAGATACAATATGTGTATTGTTTATCTGGGTACTTCTAACTCTCCAAAATTATTATAACTATACATAATAGGACCCGAACCTTGAAGGCCGATCAATTTGCCGCATACAAGTAGTTGTGAACAAAAGAAAGTTTAAAGTTGGTACTTTTGTACATGAATATCAGTAACTTTAGATCTAGATGGTTTATCAATTGTTGGTAATATTCACCTAATCCAGAACATCCCCATTAAATAGTTATTATTATTAGCATAAATTTGAGTGTAGCCGCATCGATCCCAATAGTTCACTTAAGAATTAGAAGAATATTTATGGGTTTCCTTTTTATACAGTTCAGTCATTACAAATTGTATCAATAGACTTCCGGTAGATAATGTGTTAAAAACCACTACATATTTTTCGATATTTCTTAACATCGTTGTCAATAGATTGATTTAAACTATACTCTGCATCTCTAATTACATAGATGAATAAAATTAATAGAATTGATTAGTGCCGCTTATCTTTTAGCAAGACAGCAACCTCAAGCACCTTCAAAGACGACATCCAATATTTTTGCAGAAAAAAATTAAAAACGCGAATGCCCACCATAATCTCAATATATCATTCACACTGAAATTCTCTGGACAATTTTCGGTGAGCACCTTAAGTGCTCGTTCTTTAAGTGCCCTTATTAGAGAAGCATTAATAATAAATTAGAAAACTTAATTGCAGCTATACCAAAATGCTACAAACTGTAACAGACAACAGCGAAAGCCGCACAAGATATTAAAATTGAGAAAATGTTTAAATATAAACATTCTCATCATAAAAATCGAAAATTAAACTTAATTTTGTCCACTTGATTTTTTTTTATTTGTTTAATTAGTGTAACACACTTAAACGCCGAATTAACTTTATGTAAGTAGTAACCGAAAAAATATACACTGTTCCGGTGGTTTAGTGGACTGTGTTTACTACTGAACTTCAACTGTGAAACTGTGACTGATAAAAAAACGACTTGACTATGTGATGTATAGGCAAGGGTGTAAGGATACAAAATGCTCCTCTCTTATTCCGCTGCCGTGTAAGTACTTACACTACTAAATACTACTACTAAATACTAAGGCTACCATTAGGGTACTAGGACAACGTTGACAAATCGTACAAGTTTTCGTCTAGGAAATAGCAATAGGCAGTTGCTATGGCGGTAGCCGTTGCCGCCCATCTAACATTTGGTTTTAATTTGAACAGAACCTATAAATATCAAAATAAAAATTTGCTTACAACAGGAACACATATTCTATTCACCACTATTAGATGAGCTTTCAATTATTGCAGCAAATACTGAATACTATTTAATGAATAGTACTCCGACAATATTAAATAATTACTACAGTTATAATGATATTCTGTATTCGTTATTAATTGTAACATTCATGTAATTAATTCATAGCTCAAAGATTATTTGTGCTTCTTTAATACACGATCTAAATAAATTGTTTCCGTGGAACTTTTATTGTACAGATTTTAAAGTATCTCTTCTATGAGAACACTATTTAAATAAGTTCCTGATGGTAACATTTCTTACCATAAAAATTCTATAAAAACAGATATTTTCCTAAATGAAGCAGATGAGATCGAACAGAATTTTTATAGAAACAAACGATAACTGTTCGTTTCGATCACTAGTCCAAACTCTTTTTCAATTCCTCCGTAGATCAATGAGTAATGTCCACGTTCGAACTAGATTATATTAAAATAATATTGACATACCTCAGAGAGTAATTCAAGATATTATTTCCTTCCCTCCCCATTTATAGTTGGTCAATTAGGTGGCATATTGAAGGTATGTCGTTGCTATTACAAATATCAGCGAATTCGCGTAGATAATAATTAGACTGCGGATCTTAATGTAAGATAAAAATGCTCTGTATCAACTATAAGGAACATGTGTTAATAACTAAAAGAAATGAAGAATAATTCAACAATATTATTAAATGCTTCTGATACCTTCACTGGTTTGTATTCCATTTATGCAATTTTTCCTGTAAATGCATAAAACACACTGTCTAATAATAATGTTTGAACGATTCCTTTCGTACAGTGCCTGAAGAATGTCACTGATGCAGTCGATTTTATTTATTTTTCTACCAGGCAGAAAACAAGAGAAATGAAAATAGTAATGGAAGTAATTCTGAGAAACAATGAAATGAAAATGTAACATTAAACTACAGTTTCCTCTATTTTCCTATAATTTGAGCTACTTACAGCCATAGTCAGTAAACATTTATGGCGGACATAAGACAGCATGAATAAAATATAGCAGCGAGGTGTCGTCGGACGCCTCCACGATCGCTCCGTACAGACGTTCTTCGACATTGGACGAGATGGAAGAACAGTTATTTCAACAATACTACCCACTTTATACCAAGATATTACACATTTCTGGGCTCATGCCCTTCGATGTATCTGTGCTTACGAAGGTTCAGAGAGCAATTTATATGGTGCTCTATTTCTGCAGTCTATATTTCCAGGTAACGAAAAATCAACTTGCGGTACAATAAAAATTAGACTTTCCTCCAGTTTGATTCAAGTGATTTACTAAACGAAAAGTGAAAACGTAATTTAAAGCATTAAGTATAGAAGTGAATCTCGTAGAAGAGGTGTTAATGTGGCGAAGAACGGTATACGTTGTCGCGTCTACCGAATTTATATGTAGGGAAACAAAACTCTAGATAACGTATTATTTCTGCTAATGAGAAGCACAAGTATCAAAAGTTTTTCGTCTTCTCATAACGGAAGTATTTCTTGCGAATAAAATGAATGAAGCTGTTGTGTTCTGGAATGTACTCGATAAAAAATACGTAAAATGGATATTTTTAAAGATGAAGTTAAAATTTCTGAAGCTATGCATGCTGACACTTTGGCCCCCATAACGGAGGAAACCAAATATTATGTGCATCAATGAAATAACGTATACTTTAATAATATAAATGCATATTTTGTGGAAGGCGTTATTCAACAGACTAACATAGAGAAATATGAACTTAGGGTGCATATAATGCAAGAAAGAAAAATACGCATGCGATTTTTCCATTATAAAGAAAGGAATTTGTTTAATTTATTTCTTGTTGATGTTAAAATATCGCCGAAAACAACGATTTTGTACGATTCTGTTAAAAGGTGCAAAAATGACTTATTTTCGTAACACATATTAAATTCAATGAAATTAATTTCTTTTACTTCCGCTTTTTATCATATGTAACATTATTACCCAGATACCATACGGACGTCCCTCCATAGGACGTCCGTGCCGGACATTCTGTACATTCCAGGAACGTCCGTATCATGCCCGTATATCCGGCTGGACATATTCAGGACGTTAACGGGACGTTTACACGAAGTTTATAGAACATTTAAAAACCTTAAATTAAAGTAAATTAAGTTAAATTGAATTAAAATTTCATTTATTACAAACACATGGATTAGGTACATAGTACAATACAATCGCATATGCATAAAACATTAATATATACAGTAATACATAATATATATTTATTCATTTATAACAATGAATATATATATAACAATATAACAATATTGTTAACGACCATTGCCTCGCTGCAAAAACCGCTTCTCGTCGGAGAGTTAAACAGCATTGGGCGCGGCCAGTACTTGGATGGGTGATGATCGCCTGGGTATAAGCCCAGGGGTGACCCAGTGGTGCCAGATCCACCCAAAACTGGGTTGATTTTCCTCTCCTCCTTATCCCCTTCCACTATCCCATTCCACTACCTGAGCACACTCCAACGTCCCCCACTAAGTCCGTAGACTAGTCACGTGGCGTGCCGCGCAACGTATCACATATTACCCAGGTCATCAGAGAGGTGGTAAACTGTATTCCTCTCGATTCAACCGTTCTGGCATCACTGGGGTGACCCCACAGGTATACGCCGCGTGTTGTTGGCAGAAGGTGGTTCGAAACCCACAGGGAACAGTAGGTCCCGCTGAAAAGTAGGCTGAAATAGGATGAAACATTAGGCGATAGTGGAGAATGGACAAAGTAGAAGAAGGGGGAGAATGGTAAAATGGATTTGAAACCCTGAGAGAACTAAATATCAGTACCTATCCTATATACATATAACAATATATATGTATATACAGGATGGCCCACATAACTCTGAACAGCTCAATATCTCGAAAACAATGCCATCGATTTTAAGGTTCTTAGTCTTAAATTGCATGGAACTGAAGGGCCTTTCTGACTACATAAACGTGAAGTGGCCTCCCTTCCCCTTTAACGGGGGAGTGAAGGTACCTTTGTAATTTTAAATGGAACCCCCTATAAAATGTTACATATTTAGATTCTACAGGAAAAAACAAGTCAATTTTGTCTGAAACATTAATTTGTCAGATACTTCCATGATGAGATATAACAGTTTGAAGTTTCCAGTTGTAGGTACTTGAAGCGCTCTGAAATAGCGTTATGGAATTATATGCGCTTGAGTGCATTGCTTATTCATGAAGAAACACAAACAATAATATTTACAATTCTTGAGTTTGACTCACTTATCTATGAAAACGTTTTCAGTTTAGAGCTGTTATTCAAGCAGTAACATTGTGATTATGGGTACTTTTGACACAGAAGTGAATATGTTATTAACGTTAGGTGAATGCCAAAAAAATTATCGGCGTGCAGCAGTGATGTTTTTTGATCGTTATGGGATCAAAAAATGTCATGCAACATTTCATAATTTAGAAAAGGGGCTTCGCGAGCACGGTGAATTGTGTAAAAAAACGCGCAATAAACCTAAAGGTGTCACTAATGAAAATAATAGTGCCAGTATTCTTGCTGCAATTACATTAAATCCTCATATTAGTCAACGTGCACTTGCACAAACATCACATATTAGTCGTTCATCAATTCAACGAATTTTGAAACGGCAAAAAGTATCATCCATATAACATGGTTTTATCACAAGAGCTTTCGATAGCAGATTACGATCACCGCGTAAGATTTTGTGAGTGGCTGCAGGGTGTTGTGGAAAATGACTTTTTGTGCAAAATACTTTTTTCCGATGAGGCCACTTTTATGAATTCAGGGCATGTAAATAGACATAATCTGCATTATTGGGCCGTGGAAAACCCAAATTGGTTGCGATGTGTTCCCTTTCAACATCGATGGTCTTTAAATGTTTGGTGTGGCCTAATAGGAGATTTTGTGATTGGATTTGGTGATTTATTAAAAAATCATTTGCCTGCGCTTTTGGAAGATGCGCCGCTGCGCGTTAGAAGAGAAATGTGGTTCCAACAAGACGGCGCTCCTCCACATTTTGCAATCATCACCAGGCAATTTTTGAACGAAAAATTTGGGAACAAATGGATAGGTCGTGGGGGACCTCGTCAATGGCCTCCTCGATCCCCCGATCTAACACCATTAGATTTTTTCTTATGGGGATATGTAAAGGACAAAGTTATGTTTGAACCACCGACGACAAAAGAGGATATGAAACAAAGAATACGTGACGCTTGCGCTTCAGTGACTCCCGAAATGTTAAAAAATGTTAGAACAACTTTGATGTTTCGAGTAAATAAATGTTTACAAGCCCGTGGTGGACATTTTGAACATTTAATTTAAAGTACATTTTATTTCTTCACGAATAAGCAAAGGACTCAAGCGCGTATGATTCCATAACGCTATTTCCGAGCGCTTCAAGTACCTACAACTGGAAACTTCAAACTGTTATATCTCATCATGGAAGTATCTGACAAAAAAATGTTTCAGACAAAATTGACTTGGTTTTTCCTGTAGAATCTAAATATGTAACATTTTACAGGGGGTTCCATTTAAAATTACAAAGGTACCTTCACTCCCCCGTTAAAGGGGAAGGGAGGCCACTTCACGTTTATGTAGTCAGAAAGGCCCTTCAGTTCCATGCAATTTAAGACTAAGAACCTTAAAATCGATGTCATAGTTTTCGAGATATTGAGCTGTTCAGAGTTATATGGGCCACCCTGTATATAGTCTTATGTATATATAGTCTTATGTATATATAGTCTTATGTATATATTTGTCACTATTGTTAGAAATAAATATATAAAAGTACATATTTTGGCGGCTACCTCCTACGGTCGTCCCAGATGGACAAACAGAAAACGCCTTTACAGCTACTACCTGATCCGTCACCCATTCGTATATAGGAAGACACCTACTTCTCTCGCCCGCGCGTCTAGCTCCCCGTGGCGGCCATAGTCCTCCGAGCTCCTCAGACCCGTGCCTACCTCTTGCAATATGTACCGCGTGTGGCGCGTTGGGGCGACTCTCGGACCCACGGTAGACACGGGTCTGAGGAGCTTGGAGGACTACGGCCTCATTTTAAGACATTTTAAGAAAAAATATGAAACCACAGGGCCACATTACCAACCCTTCCTCCACCGTTTTCGAATGGATTTAAAGTTTATTTATAGGAAAGTCATAAGTGACATCGAATCTCTATGCAAAATGAAAAATGTTTGCATCGCTCGCGAGAAACAGAAGCTAAATCCAAATTTCTTTCTTCCTTTATTGATTCTAATAAGCTGAAACTAATACATTCGTACTCTTAAATTCTTTTAATTTGCCCACTTACTTTGTGTAACAAATACATTTAGTTGACACCAAATAGGAAGGAACTGGGAGACAAATTATTTGTGATTCCGTTATCTGTCAGATACCTTCTTATTTGGTGTCAGGTTTAGAATACGCAGTCTAATGCTTAATCCACGTCCGTCCGATGGATAGCTAGCTAAATATGTAAATAAAAAAAACTTCTAAATATTAATAGATTTGACAAATATAAGTAGACTGTGAATTTTATGCATTTATGGCAAAAATAAGTAGAGGAAATTTAAAACAGTGAAACCATTAAGTGAATTTAAGAATACCGATGCACTATTTCCACATTTAATTACTAAAGCAATAATGACAATTTTATTTGGTGCCTGTACATTACAATTTGTATAGACAATTTTTATTTTCCATGAAGATCCGCAGTCTAGATATAAGCAAAGGGAATAGAAGGGAATGTAAGGATGAATGCTGAGTCAATGTGTGTGTGCGTACCTATACGCTAGAATGTGAATATGAAGGTATAGGCATAAATATTGTAAACGGAGTTCTTTTCCTTGGCCGGGACGTGAGAATAAATGATATTATTGTTATGTTTGTTATTATTATTATTATTATTATTATTTACAGCTATTAAAAAAAATGGTATTTGTTTCAGTATCTCAACCTACTGATTGTGGAAAAAACACTAGTCAATTTAATTTGGATGTCCTCATGGGCCATTATGATGGTATTGCTTGTTCAACGATACGTTTCTTTTTTGTTAAACAAAGAATTAGTAAGTTAGGAATTACTTCACTCTCGTCTCTATTGCTTCCATAGAAAAATAGTTAATCGAATTATTATGTCCCTAAATGTACGATTGTGGTTTCAGGCAAGACGATTATTTTGTGAAATTGTATATGCTTTAAACTCGGTGAAAGATCCTGTTGAAATAGCGATACTCAGGAAGTGTACGAAACGAGCAGGATTGTTGGTCATAGCATACCTAGGTAAAGTTAATCAAAAGCTAGAGATCAATTACATTACAAATGCAATCACTTCGTAATTAAAATAATAACACGTGATTTCGAGCTCGAGTCGTTGATGAAATCATATTTTGGTGAGAGAGTGAAGTTAATCGTGGGTAAGATGGCTCTGCGGATGGAACGTACCCGTAACATATACGTTGTAAACAAATTCCAATTTTTAATTTTCTTTTTTCCTTTGAACAGCATAACAGGTTTTTAAATCTACTAACCAATTCTACTCCCAGTACACCATCGATTATAGTATAGTATAATATGTGGTATCAGGACTTCCGCCGGACCAAATACCGTATGGAGATTGGGAAAAGTCAGAGGTTTCCGTGGGTACATGCAGGCACTGATCAGCTACAAAACGCGAGGCCCGGGTTCGATTCCCGGTGTGGCCGGTGCCCTCCTTTTTCCCAAGATCCTATATATATATATATATATATATATATATATATATATATATATATGTTATATGTTACGGTCAATGTGTTTAGTGAGGTCATCATATAAAATGATCAGGGACTGTATAGAATGCCCGTTCGAAAAGACATTTCATAAAACGCCCTTAGCAAGTTCCGGCCATCCTATAAAGTGTCCGGTCATCATACAGAATGCCTAGATGGTCAATGGATTGAATTACTTTGACATGAAAATTAAAAAAGGGTTTTTTATTGAGACAGTAAATCCCTTCATCAAAATCAGCATACAGTAGGATGCGTGGGAAGTAGAATTGTTTGGTCATGGATTTTCGTATACATGTTCGAGCTGGCCTCAATGACCGGCGCAATCCGCCCTCCCCAGCGCCCTTGTACGTGTTACTCGGCCGCTGTATGCCCGTTTCTGCCCGTATGCCCGCCGTGACTAAAAAAAGTTCCGTTACAATCTGTGAGGAGGACCCTAATCCACAAGTTCACCGCTATTGTAAGTGAAATAAAACACGACTGAGAGGACAGACACAAGGAGTCGTCTATCAGAATAGAAGACTGTGTAGCAGCGATAGACAGAGCACAAAGGATGAAAAATAATCATAAAAGAATCAATATGGATTCAACACACTGCCCAACGATTCGTAGACATATCTGAAATGTTCGGGCCAATTGTGAAATACCTGCCCACTATACACACAGCCCAAAAGATTGGGCAATCTATGCAGTGCCCGGTCATCTTATATAATACCCATGTTAAACACATTGACCGTAACATATACTTACATACTTCACGTTTTCTAATTCGTTGAGCTACTGTACACTCAAGGTCTGCGTAACTAATTGCTCACGGACCGCTGCACAGTGGGCCAGAATCTCACAAAACTGGTCAAAATACCTAAATGTCATAAGAATTTTATAAGCATTGGTATTGTTATGCTTTGTGGTAGCTGAATTCGAATGTCTGATAAAAAATGTAATATTCAAAATGTATGATCTAATATTACTAGTGTGAACAGTATTTTTAAATTGTAGCATGTTTCGAAATTTCGAGAACGTAACGCAGGGCGGCGAAACATTTCCAAGCTTCTCGAAATTAGGTTGTTGGCGACCACGCGGGGAAGCGACGCGCGGTAACACCGGCGAACGCTTAACAACCGCGTTGTTGATTCTTGCGCTCGCGGATAGCAACGAATAGGTATAAATTGCGGGCTCGCAGAGGCCACGGTCCTTTTCCTGTTCCGAGAGAGAGGACGAGGTAAGACCATCGGCTGCTCTCGGAGGGCAAACTTGGCTCCGGCAGAGAGTTCGGCGAGAATAGCTGGACGTCTGCCGGAAGAACGGGAGTGTTGGTAACCATGATGTGCATATGTTCACACCTCAATGGTGAGACGCCTGGCGGAAGAAACGTTCGAGCAGTTCGCGCAGTTAGAAGACAAGAAGTATAGTCGCGCTATGTACCGCACACGTTTTCTGGACATGTATCACTGTTAAATATATCTATTCAGTTTATATTAATAAGTACTCGTGATTCACTCGCCTCTATTTCCCAACAGGGAGAGTACGGTAGAGTACGGGACAGTGATGCCAGAAATGTGAAAAACATCTAGGTGGCGTGCCGGTACCTAGCATTGCCATAGACGAACTTGAAGATAACAGACGTTATTTTTTATTTACTTGTTTATCTATATAATTAGAAAATATATTTTTGTTATTTTGGATATTGAAAAGGTTCTTGGCAGTTTTCTTTCGTCTTGCAACAAATGGTGGCATTCTTTATAAATTCTGCCAAATAAAATAAAATTTCATATTATGTTATCATGTATAATCCGAACTTTTTAAGGTAAAGAAAGTATGTGAATGTTGAATGAAAAACAGTATTTTTAAAATGGGGCCTTAAAGAACTATCAAAAATTTGAAATTAGTACAGTACTGATGCCACGCGCGAATACGCATGCGCGAAAAGCTGACATTTCTGGCATCACTGGTACGGGAGCCTGTTCCTGGCCGTTCGTTCGACAAGGAGAGTTCGGCGATCATAAGTGGACGCCTGTCGAACGAGAGAGAGGACAGCGCATCTCCTGGACGGCCAGATATAGTACAGGCGAGTACGGGAGAATATTCCTGGACGTTCGTTCGGTGTGGAGAGTTCGGCGATTATACCTGGACGCCAACCGAATGGGAGAGTACAGAATAACTCCTGGACGCCTGCGTAAAGAATTAGAATCGCGAAACCGTGCGCGAGTATACGCGGAATTAATACATAGCGTAAATCGTACAATTTTCAAATAAAACAACTCCTTGTCCGCTTATGTAATATCCTTTCTCTACCGATAATTTATGTAAACTCCTAATCCTGAATAAATCCTGTCTGTCCAGCATATTCCTGAAAACTTTATTTGCGATGGCTACAAAATTCATTCTTATGAATATGGACTATTTTCTGACTTTTTACTAAAATTATATAATTATGCAGTATCGACTAAAATGGATGTTACAAATAAGGTCAGGGAGATTAGTGGCAGGAGCGAATACGTGACGTCACATTATTCCCACCAAAAGTAGTAACTTACTACGCGAGCTCTTGTGCTCGTGCAAATCGGACCATGGCAGTGGAGGGGGAGGCTAGTGACTTGCGCGTCAGCGCAGCGTTCCATGAGCAATATCATACGCAGGCCTGGAGTATACAATAGCTCAGAGAAGTAGAAAACGTGGAAAACAAATTGCAGCAATTTCAGCATTCCTTGAGGACATTCCAAAAATGGAAAAGTATTGATGAAGAAAATCCAGACATAAGGAATCTCTAACTGTAAAAATAGCAAAATATTCTTAAAATTTAGATAGGCTGAAACCCTGGGTCATCTCACTCGGATAATCTAGATAAAATGGCTTGATGCATAAGATTCAATTTTTTTTTCTGTGTAACATTGCAATTTTTTCTTCTGTCTTGATTATTATGTCTACAATTGTCTAGACAAGTCTTTTGTTTTGAAACGGAAAAACAGACGCCGTACTCCACTTAATGACAATTGGCGCATAACAGGACCATACCCAGCGGAAAGGCGACATCAGCTTCGGGGAAAAGATCCTTGGACAATGGATCTCCGTCCAATGTCCTGTCCCTTCTGATAAATTTATAGCCTATCTGTTTAATAATATACATATACATCGAGATAAATGACTCATAAATATAGAATAGAATAATATAATTAAAAACAAAATTGAGCCATGAAGCACGATTTGAACGCTCGTCTTGACCGTGAAAACATGATGCCACGCCAGCGCGTCGCTCTTGTAACCTGGGGAGAATAATTTATTTTCCTGAAGTAATGAAACTTTAATCGTCAATATCTCGAAAACTATTGAGTATCTGCTCCCATAATAGTATATATTTGTAAACAGAAGAACGAGATCTATAAGTGTGCTAAGTTGTAACAAAATTGGTGTCCCGAAGATTTTAGAGTCTCTCTCTGTCAGAACCTCTAAAACACATTGAACAATTTAGATCGCTGAATAACTCGCACCAAGAACTTATTCAGGGTGTATATAAATTATATGTTACGTCTACCATAGCGGCATTCTATTCTCCTGGATCGGTGGAGATTTGTTAAAAAATTGTCCTCGACCCCTTTTTATAGGGTAAAATTTTCTTATTGGATCGTACAATATTCATCGCGAAGAACAAATTTCTCAAAGGAACCATGGTTCTCAAGGCAATCGTTCTCTTAAAACTCAACTTTAAAAGTTTCGTAAACTATTCTATTCTGTATGTCTACAGTGAGTCCGAAGATGGTATAAAACGAGGATCGTCCTCGAGAAAATCGACTTTGAATATCCGCATGTTCGCATTCTTAGCGTTTGTATGAAGTAGAACTGGTAGGTCATGAACAGACGTGTCAGACAATTCCTATTTGATATCACACGTGTTCGCCGAATTTTTAAATTGTAATTTTTCGAAAAAAATGGATTCCTAATTTTCGGACACCATGTAGACATATAGAATCAAATAGTTTACGAAATACATACTCGCAGGGGGGGAACTCGCAGAGTGGAATTGCGACACCATGATAACACCGGCTTGCCCGACGATTATGCCCAAACAGCTTGAAAACTAGATAGTATGGCACGGTGTCCATGTGATTGGTCGTCCTCACGCTTCCAATGCTGCGAAATAGTCCCGCGCGTCGAAAAAGGAGGTAATAAGCAATTCTCGATAAAACGTCGCCGCGACTATGAGAAAATCTCCGATAGGATCTATCAAAGTCTTGCATGTCGGAACATGTCTAATAATAATAAAATAATAGGACTGTGTTAGGTATGGGACTTGAGAACAATGGTTCCACTGAGACTATTTTTCCGCAATGAGTACTATACGATGCAAAAAAAAAATTTGACCTTCGAAAAGAAGATTCGAGGACAATTATGTGGTCCATTTTGTTAACAGATCACCACAGACCCAGAGGTCTAGAATCTCTATGGTAGTCGTAATATACTATTTTTATACGCCCTGTACAATTAGAATATTGTGGACGTGTACCGAACTTTGAACTATGTACTGTATTTTTCGATTGTGAAATACATTATTTTACTGTTATGAACTAGAACGTTAATTGTCTTGAACCAACGGCAATATTGGACAGAACAACGTTCGAAACATTATAATTTCACGTGTGTTTACATTTTCAAGTGTATTTATGTATTGACGTTTGAAAAAGATATGTAGACTATAGGCTATCATTCCTTCGCTTACCCTATAGTGAAGCTGCGCTATTTTGAATTGTAGCTGCAGCGGCCTTTTTAACAGTCTACTCAGCCCTTGTATTACTGCTGCCTACTTTACTGAAGGCAAAAAGGCAGCTGTGGTATTTACGCTTGTATGGATGTATTTACACTGAACGAAGTTTAAGAGTCGATGCAAATGCTTTAGTCTTGTGCGCAGTAGCCATAACAGGTTGTTTCTCAATAGCAGGGACGGAATCAACAGGCGCTGTTTATACTTCCTATATGTGTGGACTATTGGAAATTTCAAGGTATCTATAATAACATTTTTCGACATTTTTTATTGTCTCGCGACAATACTATGTTTAAGGCACTACACAAAATCATACAAATCTGAATATTGAAATTTTATCCAAAACTTTTACTTTATCGATGTTAAAAATCGTCGTGCATGCGCGAAAAAACATCCCATGTAACAACACTGCTGTACTCTATCTGCTCTTTTCGACCGACTCCCGGAAACAGTACCCACTGGCTCCCGCCTCGCGTTTTGCCCACCGTATAGGCAAATTAGACAAGTGGCGCATTAGAGCGACACACGTAACAATAGGTCTCCACATAACCCATGAGGTAAATATTGGGTTGTTCGGAAAGTAATTTCGTTTTACCAAGGGAAAATGAAGACGATGTTTCACTATTTATTTATTTATTTATTTATTCGGTGATGTAGGGGCAATATTGTTCTACGATCTTCTGCCATCTTTCTAGTAACTTGGAGATCCCATTTTCGTAGAATTCCTGTTTTTTATTAGCAAATAATTGAGTTGTATTACTTTTGACGCCTTCATTTAAAATGATAGTTACACCGCTTAAAAAGTGTTGAAAAGAACAAAATAAATGGTAATACGACGGTACACCCTCTCTGTAAACAGCACACATCTTTTTCCCAGCTTGCATTGCGTTTTTACCGTACCCGTAACAAAAAAGCAAAATGTGATGGAATGCTCACTTTGATTTTGCATATTTGATGCAATGACAAATAAAATGCTTGAAAGATTATAAAGTTCGATAAGACACGAAATGACGTCCGCAATGTCAGTTCTGAAAATATACAATGATTTTACGACTTAGAATAATGTTAAGTAATAATAAATGGAAGCAATACCATCTCCACACGAAAAACGAAATTACTTTCCGAACAACCCAATACTATTGTCAATGCGTTATTTTTTGTCAGTCTTATTGTCTGTCGGCCTGTTCCACTATGTAACATGATAATTTCGGAAAATAAAATACTAGAAAATAAATTTGAAAACTAAACTGACGAACCTCTAACGTCGAAAGATACGAACATATGATGTGGTGTCTGATAAAACAGGCGTTACATCAAATCGCGAGGGCGGTACGGCTAGGCTGATTTTCCCAAGAGTCAACTGATACTTTCCAACCGTGCCCGAGTCATGAATCTAAAAAGACTCTTAAAATAAGCACGTCTCTACAAAAGGCGTTACATCGAAATGCGAGGAAAAAAACAGTGTTTTGTTTATGTCCGCCCTACGAAAAACCGCGTCTGCAAATTATTTGTAACTATTATATACATCATTACAACTATTATATTTTACAAATATATGTTCTTGAAATTAACATGCGACGCAGTGGAATAGGTCCACAGGAGATACCACGGACAAAAAGAACGCATTGATAATACTATTTGATGGGTGATGTGGTATCCTATTGATACGAGTGTCGCCCTAATGCACTACGGGCAGTTCATATATTACGCATCTGAAGTGGGTTGAGTACCATGACCGTCGCGGGGGCAAGACGCGCGGCGGGAGACAGTGGTCGACACTGATATATATATATATATATATATATATATATATATATATTTATTTATATACATATATATACTATGGATACGGTATTGCCATAAGCCAGCTACACAGCTTTTTGTCCCGAATTGAACAGTAAATTTGGATGCCAGCGCAGCTATCGTTCGACCGATGTACTGTACCCCTCGTACTTCTCTTCACCCCGTAATCCTCTATACTTCGCCATGTGTTTGCGTCCCTCTAGATGGCGCTGCTTTCAATCGAGTTGATTGGACGTCATTGACACGCTACGAAATAAAAAGTGTCGATGACGTCCAATCAACTCGATTGAAAGCAGCGCCGTCTAGAGGGACGCAAACACATGGCGAAGTATAGAGGATCACGGGGTGAAGAGAAGTACGAGGGGTACAGTACACCGGTCGAACGATAGCGGCGCTGGCATCCAAATCTACTGTTCAATTCGGGACATTTCCAGAATCCGAATACCGTATCCATAACATATATATCAGTGGTGGTCGATGCTTTTGCGAATCGACCGAAAAAATCAGTTACTTACAAAATCTGCTGTAGAACAGGCGTGCCGAACGGTGGACTGGTCCGCGGAACAAATGTGGCTGCTTCTTCTTTTCGCCCGCTCAACGAGTCAGTCCCCACCATGTCCATCCTGATTTTTCCTGGTAGGGTTCGTGCCAAAGGCAAACGCCAGAGCGGATATGGTGGGGAATTCGCCTTGCATGCGAAAAGGAGAAGCAGCCATATCTGTTCCGCGGGCCAGTGCCCGGCACCCCTGCTGTAGAATATAAGTACGTTTTTAACTAGCTAACATTTAGGTCGGTGTTTCTTACGGACCATAGTGAAATACCCAATTTTTGCTTTCGTAAGGATCTTTACTATCTATACTTTTTAAAACTCTGTTATCTTGTTCGAAAAAATGTTGATTTGACTGTATATTATGACTGTATATTACAGTTGACTGTATATTACGTTCATATTTTACCAGTTACCTGTTGACGATATCTATATCTATTCCACTATTCATTTTTATACGAATAAACTTTGTAATTGTTTTTTTGTGGAGGGCTTTTATGTCTAAGGCACGATTTTCAGCGATAGCGTCTTGTAATTTTGTACAACTAAAACTCTTGTCTTCGTTTAGTTGAAGTGTTTCGCAATCCGTTTCGCATGCAATGTTTGACATAAAAGCACTATTAAGACTTTATTCCGACAATTTGTAAAATGTCTTATGATTATGTCGACAATATATTATTCAAAGTAATCATTTTATCAATATCGGGATATATTTTAATTTTTCAGGTACCGAATGGACGTGGCAATTCAGAATTCGGCGAAAGTACATTCATCAGTACTAATAAATATAAAACCGAGTCTGGATATGCAGAGGAAAGCCCTCGAGTTCGTATCTTCATTCAGATATCACAGTAACAGTAGTAGAGGAAAGAAGCCTGTCCGCAAATGTTATAATTAGTTACAGTGTTGTCTTTTATTTTTATACGCAAAGAGAAATTCACTGTCGGTCCGTTCCCGATTCGGTCACCATCATCTCACGGTCTGCTCAGAATATCGTTTTTCTATGAAATGACGCAAAATTACTTTATAGCACATTTCGATAATATTTCATACTTAAAACTTTTTTTTAATCTTCGGTGATATGTGTTACAAGAATAATGAAATCTTTATATGGAATGTTGTGTGTCTATTACGGGGTTATAATCATTCATGATTTGTTACAATGTATTTTCCAAATAAATTTGTCGACTTATAAATATTATTATAAAATATTTAATTACTTAAAATTAGATGCTTTCGAAAAAAATGGATTCCTGACCAGATGAGAGCGGCTATAAAAATAGTCTTATAAGATTAAAATACAAATTTTCAAATAAAGAAGAAGAAAAAAATCATATTCGCGACTTTATCACTATAAAACATTATCCCTAATGTAAAGATTCATGGAAATACGTCACATTACCGTAAAATAAATAATTTGGAAGTTGTAAATGCAAAATTTCAAAATATTTTCTATTTACGCAGAATTTATAATTAATTTAAAAAAATTTCCTCATAATAGGCAACTTTTCTCTAGTGATTAAATTGTACTTTTATTACGTCCTTTATTTATCCGGTATATAGTTATGATCAATACACTAAAATGTTATCAATTTTTTTACACAGCGCACTCGACATATTCATACGTGAGCAGTCAATTTCGTATTTGATAGCGATTATATTAGTTATCATCTCGTTCGCTATAAACTTATTCCGTGTAAGCATTATTACTGAAATAAGAAAGAATCGCAAAATATTAAGTTGAGTAATATGTCCGTTCGCGTGTCTTAGTTAGAGGTGTGTAGGATATATATGGTAAAAATATCGTTAGGGCGAATTCAAAGAGGGGTTCGTATTAACTCATTAGGAACCAACGTTGTGTTAAAATCTGCATTATTGAATTCTGTTTTCCCTGTTGCGCTTATAAAGGGAAACTTTAAAGATTAGCTCAATATTTGTTATTGCTGTTTCTTCGTCTAGCAGGATTCTACCGTAATTTGAAATTTGTAGAAATTGAAGTATATATAGCACTGTCATAAATCAAATTTCTCTTAGATCATGACAGTCTTTTTTAATAAGTAGTTCAGAAAATTCTGCGCATTGCTAATAGAAAGGCTATGTTGCATTCATATTCATAGGCATTGCATTTTGTTGGCCTTGAATTTGATTAAAACCGCGGCAGTTTATTGAAGCAATTGATTAAGGATAACGCATGCGGTGCCACAGACGCACATATATGGGCACAGACAGGAACCACTGTAGTGGTACCGATAGTTTCTCGTGAATATCTCGACAATTAATTAAAAGAGAAATCGCCGTTAATATGCAAAGAAAAAAGATGTTCGAAATATCGGTTTCCACAACAAATCTAAACGTCATCGAAATTAAAGGATACGTACTTAGCTGCTCTGCATCTTACCCTACCGTTTTTTACATTAGTTCATAAAATGTTCGTAATTTTTTATTATAAAATGTGTATGCTAAGTACATCGAACGAATTTATTACTCAACTTAATCGTCCCATAAAACGAAATGTAATAAAACAGTGTTTTATGTATAACAGTTATATCTCGTAATAAAGATTTATTTAACTTTCGATGATCTAATATTCGCTGCTGGGGATGTTCTATTGCACTTGTTTATGATATTCTTAAATAATCATTGTGGACAGCTTGTAAAGGAGAGTGCTGCAACGATTTACGACGCAATGTGAGTCCGTATTTTTACTCAAGTAACGTTTCTGCGAATAAATTGAAATGATAGTATATACAGTAATGTTTCGATGTATGTGATAGATATATGCACGATTTCTTAAAAAATGTGTTATATCTGTAATAATATACCGCCAGCAACATCATTGATGGTACACACTTTAAATAAGAATAACTTTTTTATCTGAACAACGACTTCAATTTTGCTACCTATCTAGGCGTATTAGTTTAGTAGATGATGTCTAATGAAAATTTGGAAAAAATTGCGTTTATTCGGAAAACCAAAAAAGACAGTAAAAGTTGCTTTTTACAACTTCTTTATTTGGACCTGTAACGAAAATTTAAAAACCGTGTTTGGCAAATGACCGGGCATTGTATAGAATGTCCAATTTTTCCGGCAAGTGTGTAAAATAAGCAGGTATGTCACAAATGGCCCAGAAATTTTATATAATGTCCACGGTTCGTTGGAAAGTATGTTAAATCCATAGTTAACATTCTTTTATGTTTATCCTTCATCGCTTGTACTCTGCCTATAACTGACATTCTCATACCTTCATCTGTTATTGCTTGTAATCCGCCTATAGCTCCTACACATTCATCTATTCTGATAGACGTCTCCTTGTCTCTGTCCTCTCAGTCATGTTTCATTTCGCAGTTTTTAACAGGACTTTTTCTAATCACTTCGATTGAACGTACTTACAAATAACAGGAAAATAAAAAAACTGTCGGTAGGACCACGATGACTATGAAAAAACATAAAATATTACTGAAACGGGTTAAAACGCTAATATCCGTTATGGAATAAGAGGATATCCCTAACGGATGGCCCCATCCGCCTCCACCTCCATGCGGCCTAGTGCCAACACATTAGGTCGTGAGGTTGTCAAGAAAGCCGGCCGTCAGGTCGTCCCGACCTCGCATACGAAAATCCACGTTTTACCCGTTTTTGCAATATTTTATATTTTTTTCTCACCCCAAAAAATTGAGAGTACGTTGGGATTCGAAACTCCATGACCAACCAATTCTACTTCCTCCGGATACTACAGCACACATGATTAACTATGATTACTATGAGTGTATGTGGATTTTGACTAAGGGATTTATTGTCTCAATGAAAGATACATTTCTTAATTTCCTTGTCAGAGCGTTTCAATACTTTGACCACCACCCTCTAGGCATTCTGCATAATGACCGGACATTTTATAGATTGACCGGAACTTGTTAAGGGCGTTTCGTAGAATGTCTTTTCGAACGGGCATTCTACACAGTGCCCGGTCATTTTGTATAATACCCACGTGAAACACATTGACCATAACATGTACATGCTGAAAATTTTCAGCCTATTCTATCCCATTATTCGGCGATTTTCATTTTCATAGCGGCTAGACAATACTAATCCAAATACAGAACATCTTTGGTTTTAATTATTTTGTTATGAATCTTTTGCCAATATGTTTGTTGTAGCCTATAGTTTTAAGCTAGTCGACAATATACCACCTCAAACCACCTCAAGCAGCGCGCGTACATACCTACCTGTCCGGTGTAGGAGGACCAAAGCACTTGGGAAAAACCCAAAAGATGCAGTACCGTAGCAATAGCCAATGTAGCGACCGCTGATTAGTCAAAAATTTGGTCCGCGAAATAATATAAAAGCAGCGTAAACCGCTCCAACCTTGTCAGAACGCGCAGACTTGAGTGTCTGTACTAATAAACGCACGTACAACTCAATTCAATGTATTAATAACTCAACCACCTTTCAATTCATGTTTCCAACCTCATTAAGTCGTGTTGAAATAGTACACTCCTCGAGGTTTCTACTTTAGCGACCTCATCGATATGTATCACCGACCGGACAATGCTTGCGGCATTATTTAAATTAAAATGATACCAAGCATGATATAATTTGGATCATATTTACTTGTTCAATTGTCGGTTCACTAGTACCTGGGCTATCTGACTATGAACCGATGATGCCTGAATTCTCCATTATCCTTTACAGTTTCACAGATAAACAGACCAATCTAAAGCGATGCATATCTGCATACATGTATACATATACAAGATGATTCATTGTACAAATCAACAAAGATTTAATCCAACCCTGCAGCTAGGTAACGGTTCTATTATCCGAATTCTCATGTTTCATTGATCAGTACGGATAATCGAGGTTCCACTGCATCATGGATTAAACAAGTAGATACAATACAAATTGTGTTATGTTTGGTGTCATCACGTGACATTTTGGTGCTGAAATTTTCACATATGTCAAGACATCACTGTAGTAGAAGAATGATTTACAATTTCAAGTCAGTTGACACTAAATCAAATTGAAAGGTTATTTACAAGTTAAAAGTAAAGTCGATAATAATTAAACAAGAACCTACTGTGATACGAAAACCCATATAAGAAACATGTAATAAAATGTTGCTGTTCCGTGAAACAGGGTTCAATCGACTTGGTACACTATACCAGTGAAGTCGCAAAAAGTATTATTGTACGTAATGATGAAAAGTATCAAAGATGTGGAGTGTAATCTGGCTGGTTTGTACAAAACAACTTACGAAGGTTTCGCAATTGTAAGTAATGAATTTTATATTCTATTAGAGTTATTCCATATCAAGTGAGCACTCTTTCGGGCGCATGTCTTTGGATTTTTATGAAATTCTGTAAACTTCTAGATCTCGATGCGAGATGAATATCCTGTAAATCGTTTTTCGTATTATTTGCGCTAATCGAGTTCCATAGGTTAACAAAATTCCATATTAATCCAAAGGTATGCGTCCAATAGCATGGTCTCATGGCTTGAAATTCATAGCTCACTAACAGTAGTTATGCTCAAATCCAAATTCATAACGTTTCTGTTTCAGATGATGAACTCATCCTTTTCATATTTTACGCTTCTTTGCTCGACCCAGTAAACTATTGCCAAATGATGGCTAGAGAGAGTAGTAATGATTAGAGACGATACAATTTCTGAGGAATTACAAATACGTGATCTGGTCGTTGACGTAATTTCACTTTAAAACACTCTCCATGACGGCACATATCTACAAACGCATTTTTTCAATTTTCAGTACGGGCCCGGTTAACAAAAGTTGTAAAAAGCAGCCTACAACGCCTTCTCCATAATCCAAACCAATTGCAATATTTTCTAAACGTTCAATACATATCCTAGTAAACTAATCTTTCTAACTTCTTCATGAGTGGGCTAATATTAACGCGAGTCACTGTAAATCTGAAACTATCGAACGATAGTTACCGAAGCTGTTTTCTTATTAAATATTACATCTCGATCTTCATTTGTTGCACGTCCATCCCATATTTTCCTAAAATGTCACATCTCAGCAAACAACTTATAATGATCCATAATGCGTGTTAACACTATTAAATTGATGTAACATTAACAATAAACTACTTCTCAAATAATCTTAAAATATTGTTATGGTACGTCATTGCAAGATTGCGGATTTTATCCATTTATCACAAAACTGAGTAGGCGGCAGACGAAACAGAAGCGGCATCAGGAGGCTTGAATATTGTTAGCATATTATGTATAACCTACTAATATTAATAAAAAAAGAAATCAATTTCCATGTATTTCCCCGTTTTTGTGACGGATGCAGACAATTTTCATTTTACATAAAAATCTGCTCGAGAAATTGATTTCTATATATTGGCATCAATTTTATAATATTAATAATAATTGTTAACGCTCACTTCACTTCGGTGAAGTTACGATTCTGTATGTTCATGTTTATCACGTTATTATAAGTTCTGAATCTAATAAATCTAATTGGTTATGGGTCCAGGAAGCGCCATTGAGAGTATAAAAAAGCGTGACGTATTGAGTCACGCTCGTGCTTGAAATCGAGGTAGCCGGAGCACGGGGCAATTCGACTGGGTTATCGAACTTGGAGCCTTACAACCTCTTTGTAAGATTGACCGCCACCCCTACGCTCATGCACACGCAGTAGAATCGGTTTAACCGTGACTACGCCAGTGCGAACGGACGAATTCTCGATCATCGAGATACGTCACTAATATACTAGATATACCATATAGATACACCACTAATTCTGCGTTTTTAGCAGATTGTCTGTATTCCCTCACCACGACAGCGATTACCGCAGGCAGGAGAATACGGGAAACAGCGTCTCGAACGGGTACGTTACGTATCGTATAGGTGTTTAACATCTTCGTTCGGCACTTTTGATTTTTCAGACGTCAACGTCGCTAGACGCCAACGGGACGACTCGAGAGAGAGAGAGAGAGAGAGAGAGAGAGAGAGAGAGAGAGAGAGACAACGCACGCGGACCGCGTGCCATCCACGGTTTTTTTGACTTAAATAAACGGCCCACCAATAGGAGGGTCACTATCAATATAAAACCGCTGTACAAAATTTACTTTCCTACAAAATTCCTATTTCCTCATATTCGAGTCACCGTTGAAAAGTCGTTAAATTGTATTATACAGTCCACCTTTTTAACAGAAGGTAAGTAGTTGATTTTTACACATCGGTATAATTTTATTTTGCCGTGTAAATCATATACAACAGGTTAACTAATAATATTATTTAAGAAGAGGTCAAATTGTATAACTTCTTTTGCCGGACTAGGCCGGACTTCGTTCTTTGCTAGTTTTGAAGAATACTTATTTCAAAGAAATGATACTAAATATCGCTTGCCCGTTTTTACCCGTTAGTCATTTATATCATTTTTTAGGAAAGACATGGAGTACACCAAGAAGATTGATGTTTGAAACCTGGTGTTCAACAAGTTCTAAAGTCACTAAATCCAAAGTTGATAACAACAATAGGGCTGATTCTAAACTTTTTTAACATCGAAGCTGTTAATGATTCAGCAAAACAAATTTTGCATACAAAAATTACAAGTTTTTGCAAAAAAGTGCAAGAAAAATGACAGAAATGCAACCGCACTATCGACCGCTTTTTAAAAGAAAACAAGGAATGGTTAAATGAAACTCTTAATTTGTACGAATTACGTGATTCTATTAACACTTTACCAACCGGTAGCCGATTAATCGGCTTTTTGTCCCCAACACTCACCGACCGGTAGCCGATTAATCGGCGTTTTCTCCCCAACGCTCATAGAGCCGGTGCCAGGGAAGATCAGCGGCCGAGTGGCCGGTGAGAAGTACATAGGATGTTGAACCGCTACCGGTCGGTAAAGTGTTAATAGTGAACCATTGCTTGCTCCACGTAAAGTTCGTCCTGTAAAAAGTATCTCTGAATCAAGTAAGAAAACCAAAAAGAGAAAAGTGCATGAGTTGTTAAAGCACTCTTTGACAGAACTTATTGAAGCCGCGTTTTTAGTTAAACAAATAAGTGATTACCCACAAAAAGCGAATTATATTAAAGAAGTATGTAAATTGAAGGTTAAGTTGCCCATAAAAGTTTCTACGGAAGATGCACTAGCACTTTTTGTTGATACAAAATTATCAAGGAGCCAGTATTTGAAATAAAAAAACAAACCAAGGTACACAATGCTGACATATATCACGGATACGATAAATTATTGGAGGAGAAAAAGAAATCCTAGATCCGGACATCTTGGATTCCGAAAATTCAGCAGAAGTACGTTTACAATCATTACTGGATCATACAGTGAATCGTATCGTAGTAGCACATTATACACATATACAACAGTTAATTCCTCTTGACACAAACAATAATTGCACCTGTAGTATTATTTATAAATGGGGTTGTGACGGAGCGTCCGACCAGTCAAATTATGAGCAAAAATATCAAAATATAGCAGCAGACGACAGTTATCTTTTTACCATTTCGCTAGTGCCGATAGAATTAAAATGTGATAATGTTACGTTATGGACAGATGATACACCTTCGTCCACTCGGTATTGCCGTCCAATAAAAATATGTTTTAAAAGGAACCATCCGAATTAATAAAACACGAAATTCAGCGTGTCACGGATCAAATTGAGAAACTTACAGCTTCCGTAGTATCCATTAATGGTAGTAGCATTTTTGTGAATCATGTAATGGTGTTAACGATGATTGACAAGTCTGCAACACGTTACCTGATGTTTCGTCACAAAGATATTATATATGTAATGCGACTTCAAAAGATATGAATAACCTTCAAAATCACGAAAACTCACTACCAGTGAACAGATCCATGCTGTCTTTTAGCCTTTCTAGTCTACATGCGTGGATAAGGTTTTTCGAGTGCATTCTGCACATTGGATATAGACTAGAAGTTAAACATGGCAGGTTATAAAAAGATTATACAAAGTGGATTTAGAAATGAAATGGGTATTATAGCAGACGTTCCAAAGCATGGTTACGGTAATGGTAATGATGGCAATACGGCAAGGAAGTTTTTTGATAATTCGTCACTATCCTCATTAATTACAGGAGTTGATAAACATTTAATAAGGAGTATTTCAATAATTCTGCAAACTATTTCATGTGGTCTTGAAATTGACGATAGAAAGTTTGCAGAATATGCATTTCAGACTGCTTCCCTTTATGTTAAAAAATACCCATGGTATTACATGCCTCCCACTGTCCATAAGGTTTTAATTAATGGAGGTGAAATAATAAAAACCGCTATTCGTCCAATTGGGCAACTATCAGAAGAAGCGAGGAACAAAGAATGCAGGTTATTTCGATCGAACCATTCCAGAAAGTTTTCTAGAACAGAGAATATAGAAGACATATTTCATATGTTACTTCTAACATCCGATCTACTTGTAAGTAGTAAGAGGAAAATTAATAAAAAATGTTCTAAAGAATTAGCAGCAGAGGCAAAAAGTTTACTCAAATCACCATAAAAAAAGATGCGAGAGCTATATATAATAATTCTACTAAGTTCATGTAGTTTTTATACACTTGTCATGATTTCTGAGAAATAAAGCGTTATTACTACAAGAGAATACAAAAATTTAAATTTTGTCCACTTAGAATCGAGGAATCGATCGCGGCGGCGCGACGCGCTGTCTCCGTGGCGCCTTCTTCTATAAACATAAAATAACGGCCTCGCAGCGTCACCCCAACCGACTAACGCTTACAAATTATACTCCGTTAAAAAAAAGAGAGAAAAAGAGCGATTTCATGTAGAATGACTATGTTTAATAAAAAACGAGTACCAGAGGAACTTTTAGACAGACCTTTGTAAACTGACATAAAATATGAAGGATAACGCAGTTCATACTTTTCTTTACACACATCATGCACTATATTAAATAACACATAGCATCACATTATACATTATATATCACAAAATTATAGACCGTTATAAGAAGGAGAAAAAAGAGCGATTTCATGTAGAACGACTATGTTTAATAAAAAACGAGTGCTACGGGAACTCGGAGACAGTTCTTTGTAAACTGACATAAATATGAAAGATAACGCAGTTCATTATTTTCTCGACCCACATCATGCATTATAAAGTTTTCAAAGAAGACCTCGCGTGACCATAAAATGCAGACGGTAAAATGCATGCTACCGGCAGAATAAATAACCATTTAAATAAAACATGGGAACATCAAACACGCAATATGTGATTGTTACGTGACGCACATTCACACTATACTCATACGTTTGTGGAAACATTGAAATATTGAACATTGAAGAAGCTTCCTCTTTACAACGACTCCTTAACAGATATTTTCCTAAATGAAGCAGATAAGGCCGAACAGAATTTTTATAGATACAAGAAAGAACTGTTTGTTTCAATCACTGGTTCAAACTCTTTTTTAACTTCTCCGTAAATCAATGAGTAATGTACACTAGACTATATAAAAATAATGTTGACATACCTCAGAGAGTAATTCAAGATACTATTTCCTTCTTGACCTCATTTATAATTGGTCAATTGGCTTGCATATTCAAGGTATGTCGTTGCAATGAGAAATACCAGCGAATTTACGTACACAATAATCAAACAGCGGATCTTTAATGACTACAAGAAATTAAGAATAATTCATTAATATTGTTAAATGCTTCTGATACCTTCGCTGGTTTGTATTCCATTTATGTAATTTTTGCTATAAATGCATAAAATCCGCAGTCTAACAATAATCCCATGATTCCATTCGTACAGTGCTCGAAGAGTGTCACTGATGCAGTCGATTTTAGTGATTTTTCTACCATGCAGAAAAGAGGAAAAATAAACATAGTAATGGTAGTAATGATACCCTTCCATTTTCCTCAAATTACCTATAATTTGAGCAAGTTTCAATGATAGTCAGTAAATATTTATGGCGGACATAGGACAGCATGAATAAAATATAATAGCGAGGTGTCGTCGGACGTTTCCACGATCGCTCCGTACAGACGTTATTTGACACTGGACGAGATGGAAGAGCAGTTATTTCAACAATACCACCCTATTTATTCGAAGATATTACGCGTCGTTGCGCTCACGCCCTTCGATGTCTCTGTGCTTACGAAGATTCGGAGATCAATTTATATGGTGCTTTATTTCTACTATCTATATTTCCTGGTAACGAAAAATCAACTTGCGGTACAATAAAAATTAAACTTTCCCCAGTTTGATCGAAATGACTTATTAAACGAAAAGTGAAAACATAATTTAAAACATTAGGTGTAGAAGTGAATCTTGTGGAGGAAGAGGTGGTAATGTGGCGGAGAACGGTATAATTTGTCGCGTCCACCGGATTTATATGTGGGGAAACGAAACTCTAGATAACGTATTGTTTGTGCTAATGAGAAGCGTAAGTAACGAAAGGTTTTCGTCTTCTCATAAAAGAACTACTTCTTGCAACCGATATGAATTAAACTATTAGATTCTAGAATTTACTTCATAAAAAATACGTAGAATCGACATTCATAGGCGAAATTACTTAATCATTGATATTCTCAAAGATGAAGTTAAAGTTTCTGAACCTATGCATGTTGATATTTTGGTCCCCCATAACGAAGGGGGACAAATATTATGTGAATGAATGAAAAAATTTATATTTTAATAATATACGTGCATATCTTGTTTTGAGAAATATGGACTCAATGTTTCCTATATACATATAATGTTACGGGCAATGTGTCTGAGGCGAACATTCTCTAGAATACGGTTTTTCGGGCAATATATAGAATGCCCGATTTGTCGGGCAATGTGCAGAATGCCCTTAACAAGTTTCAGTCATTCTAGAAAATGCCCGATCATTGAGCAAAATGCTTAGAGGGTGGTGGTCAATGTATTGAATTGCTCTGACAAGGAAATTAAGAAATGTGTTTTTTATTGAGACAATAGATTTCTTAGTCAAAATCATAGTCAAGTCATTATAATCATAATGAATCATAAGGATCATTTATTGAAACCAGACAAAGAACTGTGGTACTTACAATTAGAATTACAAAGCTGACCGGTAGCTCTGCAGGGGCACTTTTTTTAAACACATTTGGTTTTGCAGTTACATTTTTTATACCCTTGTGGCCCTGATACACTGTTGTAAGATGCCGCCTCCCTCACAAAATCAGTTTGCTATCCACTTTTGCAGTAACAGCAGATGAACATGAACATGATCATGAACACTCTTCAGCACAGCTAGGATGTTGTTGGGGGATCTACGAGTTAACACACTGCATAACGAACCTTGGATATTATATAAAATATCCGGGCTATTTGTGAAATACCTGCTCATTATACACATTGCTCGAAATATCGGCATTCTATAGAATGTCCGCCATCGACACATTGCCCATGACATATACATATAATAGACTGTACATATCGTGCGAGAAAGAAAAATGCGCATGCGATTTTTCCATTCTAAAGAAAAGAATTTGTTTGATTTATTTCTTGTTGGTGTCAAAATATCACCGAAAACAATGATTTTGTTCGATTCTGTTAAAAAATGCAAGAACGACTTATTTTATAACACATTATATTCAACGAAATTAATTTCTCTTACTTCCGCTCTTTATCACATGTAACCTTATTAGTTTACCCACTTTTTAAGCAAAAACTCAATTGAATTTAAGTTGTGCATCAGTTTTAAGAAAAAATATAAAACTGGGGTCCACATTACCAACCCTCCCTCTACGTTTTTCAAATGGATTTAATGTTTATTTATAGGAAAGTTTTTCTGTTTCGAAAAACAGAAGTCAAATTCAAATTTCTTTCTTTCTTTATTGATTCTAATAAGCTGAAACTATACAGGGTGGTCCACGCAACTTGTTCACCCTCAATAACTTCCAAAGTCTGCATTGTATGAATAAACTTTTTCCAGAAAAGTTGTATGATTTGAAGGGATAATTTCGTTTTTTCAAACGGAATGCTATATTTTTTATGCCAAAATATCGAGGAGCGTTAAATTTTCAGTAAAAATGTACTGATCTTTATTAGCCGTAAACCGAATAGCTAACGAATAATTTCACTTTGTTTCTTGAAAATGGTCTGTGCATGATACGAAGTAAGAGTTTCAATACCAGAAAAGATTTCTGTAAAACCGCGGAGTTTACGTGACAATGTTTATCAACATCGATTCAAATTATTCGTTAATTAATAGGTTTACAGCTAATAAAGGTCAGTACTTTTTTACTCAAAATTTAACGCTCTTCGATATTTTGGCATGAAAAATATAGCATTCCATTTAAAAAAAAACGAAGTTGACCTTCAAATCTCCAAAACGCCTGCACTTACAAAAAAAGTATATGAGCTATATAATGTATCCCTTCAAACCATACAACTTTTCTAGAAGAAGTTTTTTTAATACAATGCATACTTTGGAAGTTACTGAGGATGAACAAGTTGCGTGGACCACCCTGTGTATAGGGTGGAAATTATAATGCATTACAGACGAATATCTTCAAAAATATTGATTATACGAAAAAATGTTTTAGATAAAACTTGTTCAGTACCGAGGGGGGGCATCGTGTGGTGGAACTTTTATTATTCCCGGTGGCCCCTCAAAGGTGAGGTGAAGGTCAACTTTTTTTTTTAAATGGAATGATATGTCTTTTTTATCTTCCATCAAATAGTGCGTTTTGCGATGAGTTCAATTACCTATGACTCAAGGTCATTCAAGGTCAAACTTGCAGGGAAATGCAGAAAAGGGATCATTGTTTTATTTGTACTTCAGTTTAGTGTATGTTCAAAATGATTGCCTCTTATTTCAATGCACTTAGCAGTTCTTCGTATAATTATTCTCTAACTTTGCACAACATTTCAACATTCATCTTAGCACAAGCCTCGTATGTTCTGACTTTCTTATTTTCACGCGTCGTAATCATAATGGACATTATGCAGTTTTAAAGCACAGAACCTGAACATAGAAAACTCAGTTCTAGTTTTTTAAATGCCATATGGATAGCGTTGCGCATACAAATTTTCAGCTATTCTGTAATTTTACCTGCATTCAGCTAGTGCCATAAACATATGAAAACAATTCTGATACATTTCCATTTTCACCACTTATTTAGGTACTATCGTTCAGCGAAAGATACCTTAGCACGAATAGTAATGAAAGTAAACTGACTATCTTGCAGAAGTGCACAGTAATACATAAATACGTTTCTTTTCATTTCATTGATCGTGACTGTGATGTTGTCCTGAGTAATGCTGATATTGAACACATGTTATTGTTTTGGTGTGAAAGTTCGAAGGCGCTTACTAAAGTACAAATAAAACGATCACCCCTTTTCTGCATTTCCCTGCAAGTTTGACCTTGAATAACCTTGAGTCATAGGTAATTGAACTGATCGCAAAACGCACTATTTGATGGAAGATAAAAAACATATCATTCCATTTAAAAAAAAAAGTTGAGCTTCACCTCCCCTTTGAGGGGCCACCGGGAAAAATAAAAGTTCCACAACATGTCCCCTTCGGTACTGAACAACTTTCACCTGAAACATTTTTGCGTATAATCAATATTTTTGGAAATATTCGTTTGTAACGCTTTATAATTTCCACCCTGTAAACATATACATTAATATTCTTAAATTCTTTTAATTTGCCCTATCATTTTGTGTAACAAATACATATAGTTGACACCAAATAAGGAGGAACCTATTTTGCGGATCTCATGGTGCGGTTGCCTTGTTGTAAGTTTTCTGCTGCCCCACTCAATTACCCAAACGTCATGTATTTTCATATACCTGGAGACAAGTGATTTGTGATTTTTATATTTCTCAGGTACCTTCTTATTTGGTGTCAGGTTTAGAATCCGCAGATTAGTGATAAACCTTGAAATTTTCGCACTATTCGTCGTTACTATTAATCCACGTTCGTCCAATGGATGGCTAGCTTAATGTGTAAATAAATAAACCGCGAAATATTAATAGATTTAACAAATATAAGAAGACTGTGGATTTTATGTATTTAGATAAAAATAAGTACAGGGAATTTAAAACACTGAAATCATTAAGAGAATTTAAATATTTCGATGCACTATTTCCAGATGTAATTAATTAAAGCAAGAATGACAATTTTATTTGGTCTCTGTATGTTACAGTTGATACAGTAGATACAGTAGATAATTTTTATTTTGCATAAAGATCCACTGTCTAGACATAAGCAAATAGGAAATGGTGTAAGGATGAATGATGAGTTAATATGTGTGTGCGCGTGTGTCTGTATTTATACGCTATAGTGTGAATGTGAAGGTATAGGGAAATAATAATATAATATATTGTAAACGAAGTTCCGTTTCTTGGCCAGAACGTAAAAATAAATTTTATTATTGTCATTATAATGGTTATTGTTATTGTTATTATTATTATTTTTATTATTATTCTTTGCAGCTGTTCAAAAAAATTGTGTATGTTTCAGTTTTTGAACCTAGTTGCTATGGAAAAAACACTTGCCAATTTAATTTGGACGTTGTCATGCACCACTGGAGTGGTATTATTTGCTCTACGGTATGCTTCTTTTTTGGTATACAGAGAACCAGTAAGTGAGGAAATTACTTTGCTTGAATTACTTAACTCACGTTTCTATTGCTTCCATCCATAAATAGTTAATCGAATTATTATGTCCCTATGTGTACGATTGCGGTTTCAGACAAGACGAGTATTTTGTGATATTGCAAATGATTACAACTCGATGAAAGATCCTGCTGAAATAGAGATATTGGGGAAATGTACGAAAAGAGCAGAATTGTTAGTCTCTGCATATCTAGGTAAAGATGATCAACAGCTGGATGTCAAGTATATAACAAATACAATCGCTTTATAATTAAAATATTATATATAATTCTACAGTCTACTAATACCAATTTCTTCTAAGCATTCAACGTTATTTCGTGCTCGAGTCGTTGATGAAATCAATTGTTGTAAGATTTAAGCTAATCGCGGGTAAGATGAACCTGCGTGTAAAACGAATCGACTACGTGACTTATTGATCCTTTCTGAAACCCACATGTTGCTGTAGGGAGATCCACTCGTTTATCCCAAATACTAACTCTTTCACAGGGATGTAATAGGTTAGGAAAATTCTCAGGAATTTCCACTCAGATGCACGCATACCCCCACTATTATTTCTTAATAATTTTGGGGTGCATAAAGGGCATGAATTAATCCACGAGCGGGCCTAGTCGAAATTCTGCCACATTACGTTACATTGCGTACAACAAGATAGGGTTTTAAAGTCCCCTTCAAGCATATTATTCGCTAGTACGTATTCATTGATGGAGATTTAGTTAATCACGATCACCCCTGCATTTCTCAGTGCGTTAAAACCAAGAGCAAGGTACTGCGTATCGGCGACTATGGCGGCAAATCAACAGACGACACTGTCGTCTCCACTCGATCATACTTCAACCGGTCAGAAGCCGTGTGAGCAACCGACATATTAACCAGGTGATACTGCCCTCCCCACTCGATCAAACGTCAGTCTAGCAAAAGGAGTCCAGGTGTTGACATGGCGCTAAAATTACGCTAGAAATATAAGATGTCATCCAACAAGGACAGAGATAATGACTTTTCCCCCTCTAAAACGGGCCATGCCAGAGAGTGCTGGACTCTGGGCATAACTCGGGCAGGAGGTAGGGGACAATAGCGTATCTCGCCAAATTCGCAACTCGCGTTTTATTCTCTCGGATAGGCATTTGTTGCTGAAGGGTCCTCGCACACAGGCGACGCGCACTAGCTCGCACGTCGCCCAAGGAGGGGACATACAGCAAATTCTCTTTCAAAATTAGCTCCCCATGATCTACTCTCTTCTATTAACCCTTTGCACTCGGTGCTATTTTAGCTCTATGGCGGCTGAAAATTATGTAAAGATGAAAAAAGGAGAAGGAAGCGTTCCGCCCTAGGCCCGCTAGAGGACTCGTCAGTAAGGCTATCTAGCGGACCCGTGCCTTAGACGCGGGATGTCGTAAGGACAGTTTAGGACGGTATATACATATATAAACAGAGGAAGATTCAGGTAGTAGCGGGAAAGGTGTGGTCGTAATGTCCCTCGGTTGACGAGCACAGGAAGTAGTCGCCACATTATCCCCTTGCCAGTGGTCAACGATATCTGGACAAATTTTCCCTCTTTGCGCTGATCTCCGCCGGAAACCAAGGAGGTCGCTGGAATGTGTGCTGTCAGTGTGCCCGCCAGTGATGCTGCCGAATTGACGAAGTTGAGTAACTCCCTAAGCCGCTTGTAGGACTTATATAATCGCACAAACAATGGATGAACGTCGCACAAATGTAGATACGAAAACGTCGCACAAATTTAGGTGCGGAAACGTTAAACCATATAATGCTGCGAAGATGACGTCAGAAGCGTATAGTAGGGAGAAGTCCTCGCTGTTGGTCGGGCAGAAGTTCAGGCAAGGCAATGACAGAGTAGTCACCTTCCAGTCCTCCTGACGTTGCCCGTGGTTTGTTGATGTTGTCGTCTCCTCTGCTCAGAAGGTAGCGTTGTTGTTCGTTTGTCGGGGTCACCAATTATGGCGGCTGAAAATTATGTAAAGATGGAAAAAGGAGAAGGAAGCGTTTCGTCCTAGGCCCGCTAGAGGACCGTCAGTAAGGCTATCTAGCGGACCCGTACCTTAGACGCGGGATGTCGTAAGGATACTTTAGGACGGTATATATACAAACAGATTCAGGTAGTAGCGGGAAAGGTGTTGTCGTAATGTCCCTCTGTTGACGAGCATAGGAAGTAGCGGTCACAGCTCCAAAACCAAACATTTCTTCCGACCATGAATATTTTCATTTAATGTAATGTATTAAATACAAACAAATTTAATAGTGTAAACAATATTTTGGATTATGGTACAGTAATTTTTAATGGCGCCTAAGAGTCGCCACTCGAGTACTAAGGGTTAAAGAGCAAAACGATAGCTTTGACTTGCAAAAGGGAAACGGGATACTCGGAGGTGATAATCCTCGGAAAGCCGAGTTTAGACAAAATTAAAGATAGTATTGCTAGCCGTTTACTTGAGTCTTGTAACTGATGTGAGCCTCGACTATGAGGCAGAAAAGGTCCGATAGGCCTTGCCTGTCAGAACATCGATAATAATAATAATAATAATAATAATAATAGGTCTGTGTTAGGTATGAGACTTATGAACCATGGTTCCTTTGAGACTTTTGCTCTCCACAATGCGTATTATAAGATGCAATACAAAATTTTAGCCTTGGAAAAAAGGGTCAAGGACAATTTTGCGGCCCATTTTGTTAACGAATCTCCACAGATCTACAGGTATAGAATCCAGAGTTCGGCAAAACGTAACCTAATTAATGATTGAAAATTGCGATTAATATAAAATCCAATTATTAATCGTGACTACTGATTACGAAATAATCTGTAATCCTTGATTAATGAATAAAAAAGGAATCAGAAGTTGTTGTAACCAATATTCGTGATATCTTTATTAATGTATAATGTATAAGTAAATCATAATCAAAAATATAATCATGGAATGATTACATTTTTGATTATGATTTACTTTCGCTGTAATAACAACACTGTGAACGTTATTTTAGAAATATATATATTTTTTATGTAGTTTTACATAGAAAATCCTTAGAACAAGTTACTTGTTTATTTTTAGTGTAATTTGCTTTTAATACAACAGATATAAAAAACCTCTCGACAGGAGCTAACGATGGCAGTGGTGTACTATATTATATAAAGAAAAAACGTTTTTTATTAAGAGATATTTGTCTAAAATACTTAAATTTCGTTGTTGTTCACACATGAAATGCAATATTTCGAATTCTGCCTTGGAAGTAGGTCTGGTTATGGAGATGTAATATAAATAATCATTGAATGATTTAAAAATTACTGATTAATGATAATAAATTACAGAAGGTAACCACGATTACTGATTTATCTCAACGATGAATTACTGCTTAATGATACTACAGTTACTACGATTACAATAAATAATCGGTTACAGAAATCAATTACAAAATAATTAATTACTGCCCAACTCTGATAGAAGACCGCTATGGTAGTCGTGATATACCATTTCTATACATCCCGTACAATTAGAATATAGTGAAATATTATTTTACTGTTATGAACTAGAGCGTTCATTTGCCTTCAACTAGCAGCCATATTGGAGAAGACAACGCTCGAAACGTTATAATGTTACGTCTGCTTACATTCACAAGTATACTTATTTATGGAAGATTTCGTTTAATTGTACCCACTACTGACGTTTTAAGAAAGTATAGACTATAGGCTATCATGACCCTACTGTAAAACAAAGCAATTTTGAATTGTAGCTGTAGCGGCTTTTTTGGCAGTCTACACAGGCCTTGTATTACTGCTTCCTACTTTATTACACTCGAAAAAGCAGCTGCGGTATTTACGCCTGTATGGATGTATTTACAATGAACCAAGTATAAGAGTCGACATAAATGCTGTAATCTTATGCGCAATAATCATCACAGGTTGCTTCTCAATAGCAGGGACGGAATCGACACTCGCTGTTTATTCTGCCTATATATGTGGACTACTTGAAATTTCCAGGTATCTTTAATAAAATTTTTCGACATTTTTCATTGTCTCTTTTCATTTTTTGTACACTTCGCGACAATACTATGTTTAAGACACTACACAAAGTCATACAAATCTGAATATTGAAATAGAATTTATCCCTACCATATCTATGTATGTACACATTGTTGTTGTTTATTTCAAGAGAATTATTTTTCGGCCAACTATAATTTATAACAATGAAACCAATAAAATTAGAAACGCCTATTTTTAGCCGCGACAGCACTATGAGACACGCGGCGGGAGACAGTGGTCGATGCTTTCGCGAGTCGACCGAAAAGATCTGTTAATTACGAAATTTGCTGTAGAACAGGCGTGCCGAACGGTGGACTGGCCCACAGAATAGATGTGGCTGCTTCTCCTTTTCGCCCGCTCAGCGAGTCTGTCCCCACCATGTCATTTTAAATGCATGTCTCAATAGTTCCAGATAACATTCAGATCGGCGTTTCTCACGGGCTAAGGCAAAACACATATTTTTTGCTTTCGTAAGGAGCTTTACTATCTTTACTTTATAAAGCTCTGTTATCGTGTCCGAAAAATGTTTTGATTTGACTGTATTAAGTTCATATTTTATCAGTTACTTGTTGACGATATCTATATCTACTCCAATATTCATTTTCATACGAATAAACTTTGTAATTATTTTTATATGAAGGGTTTTATATGTCTAGGGCACGAATTTGAAGCGATAGCGTTTTGTAATTTTGTCCAAACTAAACTCTTATTTCGGTTTAAATGAAAAATGTTTTGCAATCCGTTTCGCATGTAATTTTTAACATAAAAGCACTATAAAGATATTATTCTGATAATATGTAGAATGTATCATGAATGTGTCTATTATTCAAAGTAATAATTTTAACAATATTGGAATATATTATAAACTTTTCAGTTACCGCATGTACGTGGCAATTCAGAATTCAGCGAAAATAGATTCATCGGTGCTAATAAATATACGTTCGAGTCTGGATATGCAGAGGAAAGCCCTTAAGTTCGCATCTTCATTCAGATATCGCGAGGAAAGTAGCCTAGTATGGAGTGGTTTAATACACAGAAAGAAATTGACATAGAGGCCGATACGCACTATCGGTCCAGTCACGGTCTGCTCTCGATCCGTTCGAACGTTTGGACTAATACGCATTATTGGATTTATAAGGGGAACGAGATACCTTTGTACCCCGTAAGGAAACAAGTAAATAAATACATACAACTCTTTGCGCACCGTGCGGTGCGACTGAAGGTTACAGAATCGTAACCCGGGTTAGGGGACCCAGATGCTTTTTTTCCCGGTAGAAAGACCGATTCGAGGTCTGCCTTCTTCGAGGGGTGGTCGATAACTTTGGCGGGAAAGTCTCTGGAAACGAAGGAAATAGAGATCAGAGCCCAACACCACCATTTTGGAGGCGTCGACGAGAGACCTACCGCTTGCAATATGTACCGCGTGTGGCGCGTTGGTGCGACTCTCGGACCCACGGTAGGCACGGATCTAAAAAGCTCGGAAGACTACGGCTGCCACGGGTAGCGAGACGCGCGGGCGGGAGAAGTAGGCGTCTCCCTCGAATTTGCGCCCAAGTGAGCTACTTCTTCACATGCCTGACTTATAGACCCGGCTTCAGATAGCCTGCAAACTACTCTTGTGGGCAAAGTGCTATAGTCTGTTGAGAAATCGCAGTACTGCGAAGCTGAAATGTTTTTTTTTACTTTGCTCTTATTATTTTAAGCATGGCTAACACATTTTATTGATTATAATTTTAAAAAAGTTGAATTTCAATGTAGAAGTTTAAATATGAAATTTGTATTTATTTCCTCACAACTTACTTTATTTAAAAAAAGAATAATAAGAATGTTGCTCTAGCAACCGCGATTTTATATATTTTTGAATAATCCGCTATAATTGTTCCTTTTCTCCTTAAGAGATGGCGTTAATCTCCCCTCTACTTTTAGTAGTATGCGAACGTATATTTTTTGCTTATTGTATCTCTTGCCAAAAAAACCAATGATGTTTTGTTTTACCTTTTTTACTTTATTAAACGATTAATTTAACGTTCGACTCAGGCTTCATTTAACCAAAAACCCAACCAAGAACAATATACATGTACATGTTGAATACAATCAGAGTTGGGCATTATTTAGATAAAAATTATTTAAATAAAGATTCGAATAAAAGATACTTTATCTTTATTTGTTATTCGAAGGTTCGAATAAAAAAGTATCTTTATTCGATGGATAAAGTCTCGTCTCATGCTCTATCCACCATTTCGAATTATCTCGAACCATGACTTGTGGGCTCCAGATATTCTTATATCTCGGAACACTGCATCCTATGCTATATCTATCCTATCACTATACCTATGCCGGGTCTATAAGTATATGTATATGGTCTAAAGTCCCAGCCGGAGCGGCCCGAATCGTCCTAGGCTGCCTTCGGACTTTCCCGGTCGTGAGATCGCGATCGTTATCGACCCGCCAGAGATCTCTTTCTCTAATATTTCGTCTTTGGCCAGCGAAAGTTTGTTGCGATTATTGGATCCGCATTATCGTGGATCCCACGTTTGCGGGCCCGCTAATGACCATTACTGCGTGAAGCACGGCTCCATATTTTGGTGTATCTTAGTGTCTTTCTGAATTTTTAATAAAAATCGTTTCGCGTGAGTTAAAACGAATGTGTGGGTAGGACAAACTTTATACAACCTATTCCACTTCAATTACTTAACAATACATAAAAAACTAATTTAAAGATTTATGGAAATAAATCACAAAAGAATCTCCCGTATTAGGCAACTTTCCTCTATTCATTCAATTGTTCTTTTATTATGTCCTTCATTTATCCATCGATCATCGGTATATACAGGATGTTAGCGAAATCGTGGTACAACCGGCAAGGGGATGATTCCTCACGTAAAATCTGGTCGAAAATAAGGAATATAGTTTTTCCACAGGGGGCTTCATTTTCGAGAAAATCGAGTTTAAAGATTGGTCGGGTTCGGGGGCATTAGTATGTGCACAGAGTAGAATTGGTTGGTCATGATCAGACGCGACAGCCGATTTCTATCTAATGATACGCGTATTCACTACTTGATTTTCTCGAAAATGAAGCCTTGTACGAAAAAACTATATTCCTTATTTTCGACTAGATTTGATGCGAGAAATCATCCCCTTTCCGGTTGTACCACGATTACGCAAACACCCAGTATAGATAGTCAATAGACTAAAATACTATCAATTTTTTCATATAGCACACTCACAACAATGCAACGTAAACAGACAATTAGTTATTTAATAGCGATTTTAATAGTTATCATCTCGTTCGCTATAATCTTATTCCGTGTAAGTATTATTACTGAAATAAGAAAGAATCGCAAAATATTAAATTGAGTAATAAGTCCGTCCGCATGTCTTAGCTAGAGGGGTGACTATTGATTATCGATATTTTATCTATATCTGAGTGTTACATAACAATATATCGATGACATCGTAAAAGCATCGTTATAGCGAATAAAAAGAGGAGTTCATATTAACTTATTAGAACACAACGTTACTTTAACACAACATTTAACTCACAATATTTTTTCGAAAATCTGCAATATAGAATTCTGTTGTCCCTGTTGCACATACAAAGGGAAATTTTAGAGATTAGCACAATATTTTTTTATCGTTGTTTCTTCGCCTAACAGGATTCTACCGTAATTTGAAATTTCCAGAAATTGAAGTAGTCATAGCTAATTTTGTCTTGCATCATGATATTCTTGTTTAATAAATGGTTCAGAAAATTGTTCCGATTGCTAATAGGAAGCCGATGTTGCGTTTATATACATAGGTCTTGCATTTTGTTGGCCTTCAATTTTATTAAAACCGCGGCAGATGATTGCGGCAATTGATTGAGGATAACGCATGCGATGCTACAGACGCACATGTATATTGTCACTTGTATATACTCGGAAACTAATTGTAAATGCGACTGCAATTAATAGACGAAGGAAAAGTTGTTCGATATATCGATTTCTATAACAAATCCAAAAGTCATCAAAATCAGTGAATAGGTATCTGTTCCGAAACTTCACGCTCCCGTTTTTACACTTGCTCATAAAATGTTCGTCATTTTTTATCATAAAATGTGTATGTTAAGTAAATCGTACGAATTTATTACTCAACTTAATCATCCCATCGAACAAAATGTAGTAAAACAGTGTTTTATGTGTGACAGTTACTTCTCGTAATTAAGATTTATTTAACTTTCGATGATCTACTATTCGCTGGTGGGGATGTTCTATTGCACTTTATTATCATGTATTTAAATAATCATTGTGGACAGCTTGTAAAGGAGAGCGGTGCAACGATTTACAACACAATGTGAGTCCAAATTTTTGCATAAAAAACGTTTCTGCAAATAAATGTATGTGCTAGTACATACAGTGATGTTTCGATGTATGTGACAGATATTGGCACGATTTCTTGAAAAATGTATTATATGTATGCTTATGTAATTATATACCGTCAGCTACATGATTGATGGTACACACTTTAAATCAGAATAATTTTTTTAGAAATGAACAACGACTTCAATATTGCTGTCAAACTAGACGGATTAGTTTAGTAGATGATGTGTAATGAAAATTTGGAAAAAATTGTGTTTACTCGGAATAACGAAGAAGACAGTAAAAGTTCCTTTTTACAACTTCATTATTTGGACCTGTAACGAAAATTTATATTTTACTGTCAATGTGTTTAACGTGGGCATTATATAAAATGACCAGGCATTGTATAGAATGCCCAATTTTTTTGGCAAGTGTGTATAATGAGCAGGTATTTCACAAATGGCTTGGCCTTTTTATATAATGTCCACGGATCGTTGAAAAGTTTGTTAAATCCATAGTTACCATTCTTTTATGTTTATCTTTTATCGCTTGTACTCTGCCTATAACTGACATTCTTATACCTTCATCTGTTATCGCTTGAATTCCGTCTATCGCGCCTAGACATTCTTTTATTTTGATAGACGTCCCCTTGTCTCTGTCCTCTCAGTCGTGTTTCATTTCACTTACAGTCGCGGTGAAGTTGTCGATTCGAGTCCTTCTCTCAGATTTGAACGGAACATTTTTTAATCGCTTCGTTGGTAAATATTACGTTTAGGGGAGGCACCTCGGATGACCTTGACCTTTACATATGTTTTCAAGGATAACATTCTGAACAACTTTCCTCTATACTGTATAGATAATTGCAAAAAACCTTCGTTAAATTTTGGTTGTAAGTACATTTTATTCACCCACAAGCTGACAAAAGGAGACGTAGTCCAAGTTGATTTGTTATCTTTTTTTATAGAAAACGAGCGACGGCTAAATGCTCAAGATGGTGTTAAATCTGGGTTAGGTTTGGGTTATGCTTTGTCCGGATAGACATGCGTACGCGGATTACGGGAACCCCAGGAGCTTTAGGGATGAACGCAGTGGATTTAGTTGGTATACCGGTCTTCGAACCGGGGAGTCCAACATAACCCGGTCTCCTCCCCTGCTAAGAAAAAAAAGGTCTGGGTTATGCTTGGTTAGATTACCAGACCTAACCCAGACCTATCACCATTTTGAGGTCGTCCAATTTCAGAGAATGTCTTCGATAACATATGTCCAATCCAAAATTACATTCATTTAAATGCGGGCAAATTGCAATATGGTAGCATCGGTATATCTTTGTTCATAACTTTTAAAAAAAAAACGAGCGACGGCTAAAACCTCTTGGGGATTACTTAGAAAGGTGACCTTGATAGCATATGTAAATACAGCTTATTGTTTTAACCTTCAATACTTAAAATAACTGCTACATTTTGAAAATTTCTTTTGTTTATAATTTTTTAATAAACAACGAGCGCCGTCAGAAACCTCTTGGGGGTTACTCAGGAAGGTGACCTTGACAACATATGTCAAGGTCAAGAACATCCGAGGTGCCTCTCCTAAACGTAATATTTACCACTTCGTCCTAACGTACAAGTAACAGAGAAAATAAAGAAACTGTCGGTCGGACTTTGACGACCTTAAAAAAATATAAAATATTGCTGAAACGGGTGAAGACGCTATATTGTTATGGAATACAGCGGCCGAATAACATGTACAAACGGGCAGAGGATGATTCTACATATAAAAATTAATTTAGCGACCGCATCGGTATGTATCACCGACCGGACAATGTTTGTGACATTATTCAGACTAAAATGATACCAAGCATTATGTAATTTAGAGCATATTTACTTTTTCAATTGACGATTCACTAGTATCTCGGTTATCTGAACCGATGATATTTGAATTCTCCATTATCCTTTATAATTTCATAGGCACACAGACCAATCCAAAGCGATACATATCTGCAATCCATGTATAAATATGTATACAAGACGATTCATAGTAGAAATTACGAAAGTTTTAACCTATCCTTGCAGCTAGGTATCCGTTCTATTATCCGAATTCTCATGTTCCATTGATTAGTACGGATAATCAAGGTTGTACTCCATCATGGATTAAACAAGTAGATACGATGCAAATCGTGTTATGTTTGGTGTCATTTCAATCAGATAAACGTCACGAATATGTTGGTAAAAGTTTCATAAAAATGGCATTCAGAATTAACCAAATGTTGTCATTGAATTATTAATGATCAATAGTGTCTGCAAACGATACAAATGACATTTTGGTCCTGAGATTTGCACATATATCAAGATATCACCGTAGTTGAAAAATGATTTACAATTTTAAATTAATTGTCACCAGATTATATAAATTGAAAGGTTAATTACAAGTTAAATGTAAAGTCGGGAATGATTAAACAAGAACCTACTGTAATGCGAAAACTCATATAAGAAACATATAATAAAATGTTGCTGTTCCGTGAAATAGGGTTCAATCGACTTGGTACGCTGTACCAGTGAAGTCGCAAAAACTATTATTGTACGTAATGATGAAAAGTATCGAAGATGTGGAGTGTAATCTGGCTGGTTTGTACAGATTAACTTACGAAGGTTTCGCAATTGTAAGTAATGGTTTTTCTATCCTACTAGCGTTATTCCACGCTAAGTGATCATTCTTTCGGACGCATGTCTTTGGATTTTTATGAAATTCTGTAAACTTCTAAAACTCGATTGTTTTCGCTAATTGAGTTCCATAAGTTCAAAAACTTCCATAGAAATCCAAAGGCACGCATCCAAAACCACGGTCACTTTGCGTGAAATACATAGCTCACTAACAGTAGTCATGCTCAGAACCAAATTCATAAAGTTTCTGTTTCAGATGATGAACTCATCCTTTTCATATTTTACGCTCCTTTGCTCGACCCAGTAAATTATTGCGAATGATAGATACAGAGAGTAGTAATGATTAGAGACGATCAAATTTCTGGGGAATTACAAATACATGATGTGGGTAATTTTGATGTCATGATTTTACTTTAAAACACTCTCCATGATGGCACATGTCTACAAACGCATTTTTTCAATTTTCAGTACGTGCACCGTTAACAGAAGTTGTAAAAAGCAGCCTACAACGCTTTCTCCATGATCCAAACCAATTGCAATATTTTCAAAATTTTCATTACACATCCTAATAAACTAATCTTTCCAACTTCTCTAAAATGTCCAAGTCATTCGGTCTACTTTTAAAACAGTTATTCTACTTTAGTGAGTGTGTGAATATTAACGCAAGTCACTGTAGATCTGAAACTTTCGAACGATAGTTACCGAAGCTGTGACCTCGATCGTCAATTGTTGCACGCCGTACCCATATTTCCCCATAATATCATATCTTAGCAAATATCTTATATAAGGATATGCATAATGCGTGTTAAGCAACATTAAATTGATGTAACTTTAATAATAAACTACTTCGCAAATAATCTTAAAATATTGTCATGGTACGTCATCGCAAGAATGCGGATTTTATGCATTTATCACAAAATTGAGTAAGCGGCAAACGAAACAGAAGCAGCATCAGAAAAATTCAATATTGCTAGCATATTATTTATAACCTACTAATATTATTTAAAAAAGAAATCAATTTCCATGTAATTCCCCGTTCTTGTGACGGATGCAGACGATTTTTATTTCACATATAAAACTCCACTAGTATAAGATATTTCTACAAATATTGTACATATCAAGAAATTGAATATCCTCTTCGTATATCACATGACTAATAGAAATCTGATACAAAAATAATCTTTTTGGAGTTTTTCAAATAAGAATACCTAAATTCGAACACTTGAAAATTCGAGAGTACCAGTGCATTCTACTATTATAATACTTGATAGATTTGTTATACGTATGATTCGTTGTAAATTGATAAAATAAACAACTGTTTCTTTGACTTAATTCGGCGTCTTTTATAATTAGTGAAATTAAAGAAAAACTGATTAATTCGTGGTCATAATACAAGAAACAGAGATATTTTTAAATATAACATTTATGAAAATGAAGTATCCCAGCAATTTCTTCTTCCTTTTTGTGCACTCAATTATCGATATATTTCATATTTTTTATTTGCTTCGTTTTCAATTTCAGAACTAATTAACTAACTAATTATGCGAAAAACCATCTCTATCATAACGTATGACAAGGAAGTCCTTATACGGGAATCACGTTATTTTATTTACATTATCAAGTTAGGCGATTATTAATAATACTATTAAGAAGAAATTGGATAATATATGAGAAATTATTATTTTCAAACTAACATTACGATTATGTAGAAATGAATATATTTTCTGCTGAAATTATATTTTCTTGTCACAGGTTTTTCTATTATTAAAAGTAGAACCACACTATAGTACTTGTGGTAGAACTGTATATTGATCAAACTTATCAGTATCTCTGAAGTAAAAGATATATACACTTCATATATTTTGGAGTGCATTAGTGACGAATAACAATTAAAACTGTGTTTATCATACATTCTGAAACATTTTATTATATTGACGAATACTTGTCTTTCATTAAATAGAGTAAGAATTATATAAAAATGATGAAACAACGAAAAAGTAATAGGAATAGTAAATTTGCTCGAATGAGTGAAGAGGAACGTGCCCGTTATATGCAACATCGTGCTGAATTTGAACTTGAAGCTAAGAGGCGTAAACAACAATTAATTGCAACGTACATTAAAGTACGAAACCTATTAACGTATTTCTACATATGTTGATTATTAAAATTCGCAGGCGCATGAAAAAGAATAAAAGATAAAAATTGAATTAGCATTTAAATAAGAACGAAATCTAATTAAAATTTAATAACGTTTCATTCGTACCTTCAATTTAGAAAACGTTTTAATGTGTAAAATAAATTTTTCTTTGACGTATATTATTCTGCAATAGTATTCGCACACAGAAATTACTATTGAGCAATAAAAATATTCTACAATTTTGTTAGATCATTTTTAATATTATCCATGTCTTTACAGAATAAATTAAAACATGAAAACGTATTTTCGAAATTGAATACTGCAAAAATCAGTGAGACATGGAGACTTGTTTTGAGACAAATAAAATGTAAAGAAATTTATGACAACGTTAAACAGCTTTCTGAGTCTTTCGATAGAGTGGTAAATTTGAAAGATAGAACAATTTGTCAGTTGCAAAGTGAATTGAAAGTGGCAGACGAAGATCATAGAAAACTACAAGAAGCTCATATTGAATTAATGAATGATATAATCGGTATTCTTCGAATTGATTACAGCGCACTTCTAGTACTATAACAAATCAAAGATATGTAAACATATCTAATCTTGTTTTATAATATGTAGGAAAATATAAACACAAGTTGCAGGACTTGCATGATTTATTCAAATTGGATAATAATAAATCAAATGTGTTGAAATTACAATTTTTGAAAATTAAAATGGAAGAAGCCTATAAGGAGATGCAATCTAATGTAGTAAAGAAAACTGAAAAGTTAAAAGAAGAAAAATATGTAGCGAAGACAAGAAACGCTATTAACATTCGTAATATTTTAATTTTGGTAATGCTGTAAACATAAAATATTATTACTGTTTAGACAGTTGATAATAGACAAATTTATTGTATGTTAGGAAGAGGACGTAATATCGAATCTTATACATGTATCTTCACAAAACGTAAAAAGCTTTTGGGAACAATTGAATGGAACACTTATTGAATATGAAAGAGTTACAAAAAATAAAAGAAAGCAATATGACTATTTAAAGGAACAAGACAGTATGTATCAACAGTGTATACAACAATACCCAAAGATACATTTGCAACTACAAAACACTGCTGAAAGTTTACGATGCAATACACAAATTCTATTGTTGAGAAGAGATGAACGAGTTGGAAACCTTAAAATGAAAAATGCACATATAAAGAAGGAAACCAAAGATATGAAGCAGTATTTTAGTACAGTTCAAGCTACAGACTATGTACAATTAAAAAAGTTGACTGTTTTTAGCAATGACGCATTAAAGGTTAAACAATACATATTCTCCTTCGCCACATACAATATTATCCATATTATGAATACTATCATTTTATTTTTAGAACTTGCAGAAAAGAATGCAAAGAATTTCCACTATCCTTGAATTAATTACAATATGCGCTAATTTAGAACCATTTCTCATTGATCTCAGAAATTATTTTATTGACGGCGAGGTAAAACTTTTCACAACATTGTAAGATAAACTAAACAATTTTTCAAAAAGACTCAGAAACAGGAAAAATGTTACAGATTCCTAGTACGCACGATAAAATTGACAAATTCTGGGAAAAGTATAATGACGTAGCAGCAAACAATATTTTATTAAGAAAGACATGCAAAAAACTTAGTTTAGAAAACAAAAGAATGAAGTACAAGTTACAAGCTCATGTTGTAAAAATTTCTGGGGTGCCTGAAATATACATGAACGCTTCAACTTCGTTTTGAGCAATCTTTATAGTAAAATTACTTTTTATAACTGCAAATAGTAAGTAAGTTACGTTTACATTAGAATATAATATATATCGCACAATATGTATTTATATGTTATTTAATATCATAGCAAATTAGCGATGGATGAAAATTCCACCACCCAATTCCAAATATTTGTAGGGTCTAGCACGAGTACGGCCTTTTATAGGATGAAAGAAAATTTTTTCTTTTGGTACTACATTTTCTGTTTCCAAATAGATATCGAAACACGCTCTTAGTCGCTGCAATTGTGCAGATAACGTAGGCGGTTTTGTCCACATAATATTTACTTCTCTTTCAATATCTCGTAAAATGTCGACAGCAACTGGTACCATAGGATTTATACTTATATTAAATACTGCTGCTATCTTTGGATAATCAGGTTTTATAGCAATTTTTGCAATTAACTCATCTGAAATAGGTGTATATTAAGAAAAAATCTTAAGTAAAACTTTGTATATAAAATAGTTTAAAAATACCCTACTATTTCCACGTCGAAGAACAGCTTCATAGAATATGTCTAACGAAGTCACTAAGCCCTGCTGCTGAAGAGTAGAGTTTGTAGAAATAGAATAACCATTCCAAGACATTGTTGTAAATTTTTGGAGAGTTGCATTAAGTTTTTGTGGTAAAATGTCATTGGTACTAACAAGAATCGGTAAATTTCCAGATTCTAATTGTCGAATCTCCATGCATAATTCCAATCTAGCTTTTAAGCGTCTTTTAATCTCTCTTAATACACTTTCAACACTATCTTGAGCTATTTCGCAACGTGTAACCTAATAGCATTTAAGCAATTTCATCAGTTAAAACACTTTAGAACCATAAAATGCATAACATAAGATATTCATGTGTATACCTTTTGTTCACAGGAGTCAGGTGAAATGAAATTCAAACCGGCCATTCTTTGTGCCCATTTATATGGAATTCCTAATCCAAGTGATGAAAAGTTACCCAAATTATATCGACTTAGTTGATAGTAATTAGCTGGATTTGGACTTTCTAATCCTAAATCTCTTGGATACAATTCTCTTAAAATTGATTCTGATACAAGCATATCTCTAAAAAATAAATATATATAAAAGTTTTGAAAAAGTATACATAAACTTCATACAGTTATTAATGTATAAGAAAACAGCATACCCGGTACTGTTGCTCTCAACACCTTCAGTTTTTAATTTTGATTCTACTGTCACTACTTTCAGGAACAGTATGTAAAAAAACTGCAATGTCAATTTCGTTTCGTCTGAAAACGTTAAGGTTTTAAAATATTTTACATTCATTTATAAATATTAATTGCTTTTCTCAAAACTAACTCTTTAATTTAATAATTATTTTCACGTGTAAAGGGTGCCTTTGAAGCAGCTTTAATCTTTTTTCTTCTTGTCTAGCTTCCCTAGATAATCTGTGGTGTCTTTTTTTATGAATATGGGTTTCCTCTATGATGCTTTCAGATAAAGTTTCAGGATCTGAATCAGATTCTTGTAACCCTTCCTGATTATTAGCACGTTTTGCTTCTTCCTCGTCGCCTTCTATTTTTACTATTATAGTATTGTCTGTAGAAAAATGTATATAAAAACAATGTGTAATACTTAACAAAATATTAATAACATCAAACATACCATATGCATCTCTATAAGCAGATGCTTTTGCATAAAGAACATATAATGGAGATGCAAGTAGTGTCGCCTTGTGATGTTCTTGTCTGATTCTATCTAATGGTAATCCAAGGCTTTCTTGGAGTGGTTTGCTTGCCTAAAATATAAAATATTTGTTATTTATTATATTTCTGCATTTTTGGGAATATTATAGTAGACAATACGCATATTACTTCTAATATTAAATAAAGTTGTGGTGCCAGGTTGTCAAGTCGAGATTGTTTAGATTCTATACTTAATGCTACTGCTTTTTTACTTTCTGTTAATTCATCGCACAAAGCAGCAAGTTGTTTTCTTTGTGTTAATTCCCACTCCAAGCGAGCTAGTCTCAATTGATGTGGATTATGTTTTGCAATGTCCTAAAAATATTAATTTATAGTATCATAGAAGTAAAAGTAATAAATCTTAGTTTAACTTGTTCTACTATTTATCTTACAGGTCTAGATATATTCTCAGGGGCTTCTTTATAAAATTCTTCTTCTGATACAAGTTGTATCAGTTCATCTTTAGACCTAAGCAGAAAAGTATTAATTTTATATAAATATGCAATTTTAAGAAGATTGTACAATAAAAAATATTTACTTGAACTGAAGACACTTAAGAACTTCTTTCTTCAAATGCATCACTTCGTATAACAAATTCTGTAAATGTAAATGTCTACTATCAACACTGCCTTTTGAAGACATTAAAGAATCTCTTGCAAATTTTGTACGAAATTTTTCCATTCTATTTAATTTTTTAAGTTCAATAAATGCCAACGATGTTTGAATTTGCAGTTCACGTATTTCATCTTTGGCCTAAAAAAGTTAAAATTTTGGTATTCAATACAAATTAAATGAATACAGAACAATTTTTCAATAAAAGTACAAACAATTACATCTCCACTCATTTTTAGTTTTGCTATTTTATTCATAGCTTTACGTATGTTGTCACAAGTCGATAAAAAATTTTCAGAATCATTTTCCGACAACCTTTCTGTGGCTTCTTTCTCTTCATAACTGATTATAGCCTAAACATAAAAGAATGTTGTATTGAAACTAAAAAACAAGACAGTTAAAATTAATATTTATACCTTATAAGTATCTCCATCCTTAAGAGAAATTCCAGAATTCCCACTAACTGATTTTCTCCGCTTCTTTGAATTTTCGGAATCACTTTCCTTACCCATTCTATTTACAAACCTTAAATTATATAAATAGGAAAATTATAAACTGGGAGTATTCTTTTATAGAAATCGAAATTTATACAACTTAATAAAAATATATTAATTATCCAATCAGAAAAAATAACATAATCATGATCAATTGTTTATAAAAATGATTTAATTTAATTTTAAAACTCTGTTACATGTCCATGTTGCATTTTAATACACGTTACACAGATGCACAAAGCGGTGCACCGGGTGAGGTTATGTTTCCATTCTAGCAAATTTCAAAAATATACATTCATTTATTACAGTCTATATTTACAACTTTTTTCATTTGCACGTGTAGCACTAATCCGTAGGCTGTAGATTATTTTTATAATTTTTAATTAAAAAACAAAAGACAAAAATGTATTGACCCCGACGTGATTTGAACACGCAACCTTCTGATCTGGAGTCAGACGCGCTACCGTTGCGCCACGGAGTCTTCGTACAAAATTCTTTTAATATACAATTTCTTTGTGAAGTCTATGAACAATCTTTACTGAAGAAAAAAAAAGATCTTAGGCACAGTTTGCCCATAGATTTAGGTACAAAAATAAAAATAAATATCTATATATAGTTTAACACTTATTCTAAAAAATTCAAGAAAATTAAAGAAAATGCAACAATAATTTAAACGTAATATCAGAGAAGAGCAGAGAGTCCCCACGCCCGTGTTTTTTTGCCACCACTTTTTCCCAACAACCGAGGTCCACGTTTAGCACGGACTAGAACCCGAGGTCCACGTTCAGCCCGGAACAGAACCGAGGTCTACGTTTAGCATGCAACATATCCTGGTTCATTTTTCAGCATCTGTGAGCTTCAAGCAGAACTAGCTTCAACCAGCTTTAACCAACTAAAGCTAACTTCTTCGTGCGACATTATCATGGATTACAATCCGTTCAATTACCACCGACGTCGGTGTCTTAAGTCTGTAGACGTAGGTATCTTAAGTCTGTGTCGATATTATCATTGTCGATAAAATAGAAATCTAACTTTGTCGATATCTACATCCGCCAGGTACGGGCAAAACCCGGGCGTGAGCACTCTCATTCCTCTCTGTATCTACTTTACGCTCAGTCCTTTAGGTCCGTGTGGAATCCATATACATATTCCTCTCTGCATATGTATGTATACTCTATGGAGAAACTGACGAAGTAAAATTGCAATGTGCGTGTATGCTCTGTGTATATTTGTCTAACACGTTCCTGTACTTTGTACGCCTGTACCAGACTGTACCTGTACGTTATGTGCGTTACTTTCAATTTGAATCTGGGAAAGCGTCTTTTTATTGTTATTTAAAATAAAATTTCACATAATTTCTAAACTACAAGTTTCTACGTATTTGTATTGGAAGAGCAACGATAAAATGTATGATACATAAATCACGGTTTTATACTAAAAGTATTTTTAGGTGCTTTTTAGTATAAGTAGTTATTATAAGGTGAGTTACACAGGAATCCAGTGTTCTTAGTTTGTTCCTTATACATTGTTTTACATAATATATTTTTGTTGAGATAGAAATATATTTCAAACGTTGCAGCAATTTGATATTTCTGTAAAATATTGACATTTGTCTAACCTCTACGTAATAACTGTTATTTTATTTTATGTGATTTTATTTAATACAGATTCTGTAATGTGAAGAACATACCATACATTTAACATTAAAATGACTGAAGCCTGTGAAAATGATCAAAATAAAGGTAGTAAGGAAATGGATGTTGATGAAGAAAATGCTACTGTAGATACTGATGAAGAAGGTGGATTAAAAGTAGACGATGATATATACATTCCACCACCCATTAAAGCTGCTCATGAACTTGACATTAGTGGCCCTAGGCTTATGATTATAAAGATTGTTAATGAGAACTTTAAAAGTTATGGTGGCACTCAAACAATTGGTCCATTTCATAAGGTATATAGCAGAAATTTTTATAAAAAGTTATATCAGAGTTGGACAATGATTATTTTGAATAATGAATAAATTCATTCGTGAATAACGAATAAATCAGTTTATTCGTACACAAAATTATTTGTGAATAATGATTGCATTTAGATGCGTCATGCCGCATACCGCACAAGTTTGACAATATCAGTAGAACAAAAAAGTATCTCAATTCTAAGTCACCAGCTAGATTGTAGACTAGCTGAATACGGCAGCTTGGTCCCAATCAATGTTGCTAATTGGCAGACTGCAGTGTAATAAATGAAGGCGTAACAAATAATTTAGACAAATAACAATTGAGGAACTATGGTCGAATAAAGAATGAACGGACAACGAATAAAATTTTATTCGTTCTTCGAATAATGCCCAACTCTGGTATGTATACATTATCTAAATTTTCTTTTTCATAGTGTTTCTCAGCAATTGTTGGCCCGAATGGTAGTGGCAAAAGTAATGTCATAGATTCAATGCTATTTGTATTTGGATACAGAGCTAGTAAAATTCGGTCAAAGAAGCTATCAGTCTTAATACATAATTCCAATCAACATCAGAATATCAATAGCTGTACAGTATCTGTACATTTTCAACAAATCATTGATAAGGTATGATATTCATTAGAACATGTTTTGTTTAAATTACAATGAATTCTGAAAAGCAAATACTTTGTTGTAGCCTGGGGCAGATTACGATGTTGTTCCTAACAGTGAGTTTAGTATATCACGAACAGCATTTAAAGATAATTCTTCGCATTATGAACTTAATAGGAAAAGGGTGCAATTCAAGGAGATTGCAAAGCGTTTGAAGTCTTATGGCGTGGATTTAGATCATAACCGTTTTCTAATCTTACAAGTATGGAATGCAACATTATTCTATTCATGTTTTCTATTTTACCACTATACCAATTAGATACATCCACAATTACAAGGTTCATTTTTTAATCGCACTTCATATTATGAAATATATTAATTATGGCTATAGAATGTTACTAAAACAAAAAAAATTTTTATATAATCTGTAGATAATGTGATAAGAATACTTTCTAGTGTAGTGGAAGGGATTTTATTTTATTATAATTATTTTTCCTTGATCCATTATACTAGGGAGAGGTTGAGCAAATAGCAATGATGAAACCTAAAGGACAAAATGAAAATGACACGGGTATGCTTGAGTTTTTGGAAGATATAATAGGGACAGTACGTTATAAGGAACCATTACAAAAATTATCAGACAAGGTAGAAGTACTATCAGAATATAGAGTTGAAAGGTTAAACCGTTTGAGAATTGTTGAGAAAGAGAAAGCAGCTCTGGAAGAACCCATGCAAGAAGCAGTGCAATATTTAGAATTAGAAAACACAATCACACAGATAGAACATCAACTTTACCATTATAAGAGGTATTTTCTCAATATTCGTATACAATAATTTTACGAAATTATAAAATTCCTTTTTGTAGATTTGAAACTATGAAAGAATTAGAGCAACAAGAAAATAAAGTTAACGAATTAGATACAGATATTACAGACCTTATAGATAAAATGAAAGAAGTGCATAATGAAAGAAGCAAACAAAATAAAATAATTGAGGAAAAAAACAAGAAATGGGATAACTTACAACTGAAAAAAGATGAAATTTCAACTGAGTTTAATAATATTCGCAAGCAAGATGAATCACTTCATGCGGAACTAGTGGAGACCAATAAACGTCGGAAAGCTAACATTGCAACATTAAAAACAGTAAGCTATATTATTGTGCTATCTATAATGAAAAGGTTAATATATGTAGCATGTAAATGAAATAATTTAACAATTGAATATTATTTGTAGGAGAAATCGAAATTAGAAGAACTTGGTAAAGTACCTGAGAAAAGCATGAAAAGTATTCAAGAATGTGAACAGCTTATTGAAACTAATGTCAAAAAGAGAGAACGCGAGGAATCAGTACTGGAAAAATTAATGGTTGGATTACGTGAAAAAACAGAACCACTATTAAATGAACGTTCTATACTTGAAAAAGAATTGATATCTCTGAGGAAAAACGTTGACGAGGCTCAAGCAGCTTTCAATATTGCCCAATCTGAATTTGAATTATATATTTCCGTAGAAGCAACAGAAAGAGAGAAACTAGAAAAGTTGCAAAATTCTTTAAAATTAACAGTAGACACTTTAGCAGAGAAAGAGCGACACCTGAAGAATTTAGAAGAAAAAATTCCGAGTACTCAACACAATTTGATGCAAGCGCAACGCGCATTGGAGAAAATAAAGCATAAAGAGATTGAAGAGACCACACAATTGAAACGGATGAGAATTTCGTATGAAGAGCAAAAGTCTGCTATGCAAGCAAGTCGATCGAGAAACAGAATTATAGATAGTTTAATGCGAGAAAAAAGGGAAGGAAGAATTACTGGTATATTTGGAAGATTGGTAAGGAAACAAAAAATTGTATTCTTTGCGAATGTTAATTTGATTCATAAGTTTTTCGACAATGAACACTAGTGGACATAAAATTCAAATAATTGTTATTTTAATATAATCTCCAATTTAGAATACACAAGTTGACTGTTGCTCGATTGTCAACGCTCAATAAACTTGGTAAAATTTAAATTTTATTGTTCTATATGTAGGGTGACCTCGGGGCTATTGACGGAAAATATGACATAGCGATTTCAACAGCTTGTGGCCCTTTGGACAACATTGTAGTAGACACGGTATCCACAGCGCAAGCATGTATATCATTTCTACGTCAAAATGATATAGGACGCGCAACGTTCATCCCCCTAGAGAAACAGCAACGTTTATTGGAACGATGCAGTAAAAAAATACAAACACCTGAGAATGTTCCGAGGCTGTTTGATCTTATACATGTCGAAGATGAGAGGGTACTGCCGGCATTCTATTATGGGTTACAAGATACATTAGTGGCAAATGATTTAGATCAAGCTACACGTATTGCGTATGGTCATAGACGGTTCAGAGTTGTTACACTGAAGGGTGAATTAATTGAATTGTCGGGTACAATGAGTGGAGGTGGGAGAACAGTACTGAAGGGTAGAATGGGACAAAAGGTTATTAGAAACGAATTATCTGTTGTTGACATTGAAAAGCTGCAAGGAAATTTGGATAAAGTACATGAAGAGTGTACTAAACTTAGAGCCGAACATCAGTCTTTAGAAAATCAGATTCATAGTCTAAGCGTAGATCTAAAAGATATGGTTGTTGAAAAAGAAAAATTGTGTATTCAAGTTAAAACATTGCAAGAGCAAGAACCATCCTTACGTCAGCAGCTGAAAATTCAAGAGAAAAAGGTTTTAGAGTCCGTCGCGGACCCGAAAAGGGTAGAACAGCTCAAGAAAGGGATGAATGTAGCCGAAAAATCCTTGGAGGAAGTGAAAGACAATTCAAAATCTGTTGAAAGCGAAGTGCAGCGTATTAATAGAAAAATAGAGGAAATTTCAGGAAGTTGCGTAAAAGACCAGCAGAAGATCATATCCAATCTCAATAAAACGATTGAAAAAGCTAAGGCAGAGATTTGCAAGTTGCAGGTTGCAATGAAAACGTCTGAAAGGAACTTCAAGAAAGTCGAACAACGCATAGATAATCTTGAAAATGACGTACAAACCTGTGAACAAAGACTTCGTGACGTTCAGAAAGAGAAGCAAGAATTAGAGGTACAAGCGAAACAGTGTTTGCAACAACTCAATGAACTTAACGAAGCCCTTACGGAAAGAGACACAGATATGTCGTCTCTTAAAGAGGAGTTAGACAGTTTGCAAGCGCGGGAAAACAAAATGAAAGCTGTTAAAATCGATTTAGATCAAAGAATGAAAGAGTGTAAAAGCGGAGTAAAAATATTGAAACAACAAATTCCAGATTACACGCGAAAAATTGCTGAATTGAAGCTTCAAGCTATACCTGGGAAAGAGTTAATGGAACTGAAGGAATTAACCGAAGAACAACTTAGCGAGCTGGATGAAAAAACGCTTTTGAATAACTTTCAAAAAGCTAAAAAGAAATTACCGACCGATATTCCAAATATGCAAGTTATCGCATCCTATAAAGAAAAGGATGCATTGTATTTGCAACGTGCAGCGGATTTGGAAAAAATAACTGGGGAACGCAACAAAACGCGAGATATTTATGAAACTGCGAGACGTCGTAGAATTCAAGAATTTCTCGCTGGTTTTACCGTGATTACAAATAAGCTGAAAGAAATGTATCAAATGATAACATTGGGCGGCGATGCGGAATTGGAGTTGGTCGATTCCTTGGATCCTTTCAGCGAAGGAGTTGCCTTTAGTGTCAGACCACCCAAGAAATCGTGGAAAAATATTTGCAACCTTAGCGGGGGTGAAAAGACCTTGAGCTCTTTAGCTCTTGTGTTCGCGCTGCATCACTATAAACCAACTCCCCTTTATTTTATGGATGAAATCGACGCTGCTTTAGATTTTAAAAATGTATCAATCGTTGGAAATTACATCAAGGAGAGAACGAAAAATGCGCAATTCATAATTATATCGCTGAGATCGAATATGTTTGAGCTAGCGGACTATCTTGTCGGTATATATAAAACGTACAACTGCACGAAGAGCGTTAACGTTGATTTAAGAAAATATTACGGAAAGAATGAGATTGCGCCACCAACGCAACTTACATCGAAAAGCATTTATTCCAGTCAAGTAGAAAAATTCAACTTGCAAAACCACCAAAAGGAGAAATGTGCAACACAAAGTGCTAATAATTTGAAAACCCCAGAAAAAAATCAAGAAGAGAACAGAGATGATGCACTTAAGTAAGTAAAGACAATTGCTACAAGATTTATATTTATAATTCCTGGGCCACTTCCTTGTTTAGTCAATCCACCTTAAAAGTGGCATTTAAATTGTGACTCATCAGAAATTATTCCATTTCTTGAAACTGTTTAAAGTAGTACTTAAAAATTTATTTATAATACACATGAAAAGTCTTATTGTTAGACCCGAATAGACGTGACATAAATTAATGGAATTCACGTTTCTGTTTTAGTTCACTCGAGTTAGGATTGTGCCCAACGCCACAGAAAACACCTGTAAGAAATCGACGAAGTAATGAAAATGACGTAGCAGACGCAAACAATCAGGATATTGATGCAACGCCTTTAAAAAAGAAGCGTAGGATATGAATGTTATAAAAACTGCTTTATATTTGATATAAAACGTGTAAAATAACATTCAACTAAATGAACATACAATTTTGTAAAGGAATCTGAAATTTTCATGTATGTAAAAATGTTATATTTTAGATTTAGAACTGTTTATACATTTTATTATTAAATTCTGACAAAGTTCTAACACTATTTTCGCTCCATGTTTAATTGCTTCCAACCATACCTGATTGTACCTATCTAAAGATATTTTATTTATAATATATCGGGATATTTTGAATCCCGAGTTTATATATATATATTAATTTTGTCGAGGTACACTATCGCTATTTTGCTTTTCACGAGTCTGTTGTGGTGAAGGTTGTTAGTAGGAAACTAGCGAGATATACTTGCAAGAAAAAGGAGAGGAAGCCGTTTGACGGTGGGGCGCATGTGTGATATAGGTAATATCGAGTACGAGATTAGAATTTGAACAGTCTGTCTTTGAAAGTGTCAGAATTATGTCTACAAAGAAGGAGCAGTTCGTTAATGATGATTTCGAGAGGGAAGTCGCGAAAGCACCAGGTATGCCATTGAATATTTTAAGTTAAATATTTCCACGAAGAAGTTACTTACAAAATTTGTTGAAAGTAATATCTACACATCCATTAATTCGAATATCTTTACAAATTCATGTGTATCAGTTTAATTCAGCTAAAACTTTTAGAATATCAATAAAACGTCAGACTTTACAAAATAAAGGTAAACGTGTCATTAGGCTGTTTATGTTTATAAAATTAAAAATAAAATATAAGTATAATAGATTTTTATTGGAAATATATTATTTGTTACAGTTATATTGCATGAAGTTTTACAGTAGATTTGTGATTTTGAAAAGATTACCGATATCATTTCGTTATAAGATATGGAATCAAATTATGTATTGTAAATTTTAAAACAAATACTTGGCCTGGAGGCGTAATATCCTTTATATTATTATTTCTTATATTTCGCAAATGTGTTTGCTTGCGAAATGTTGAAGATATACATAATTGTGTAATCCGAGCGATATCAGTGTAATGGCTGATCAATTTATTTTTAAACAATTTATACTTCGTGTTTGCGTAATTCATGACTGAGAAGAAACGTCATGGAAATTATTGTATGCAGTGAAGAAACACATGGAATATTGTTTAATATTTTATTTAATTAGCTTGAAAGTGACAGTTGAGCGTAACAGTACTAGTGAACTATTAATTGTTTTCTACTTATTTTTTTAAGGCAATCTATTATACGCGTAATTAACGTGGCAAAGTTTCATAAAATTGGCGTTATACTAAACGGTAACCAGTTAACGCTAATTTTTTAACCGGATACTGTGAAAATTAACATAATCAAATTTATTTATATTAAATATATTACTTTTGTCAATGTCGAGATAATATTCTTTAGTTTATTTATCCTTTTAAAATTGTTTGCTATTAGTAAAACTACATTCGCAATTTATAAAGACAATTTTGTAAATTACCAATGCATTCATATAATATTGAGAATCGTTGAACGGTAGTTACACATTATATGTGCATTGATCTTATCAACGATGTTATCAAACATATAAAATGATATCGATATAGCAATTGATAAACGAAGTATTCATTAACCGTATGTTTTAAGAGAGTTCTTATAAAAGACAATAGTACTTAAAGTGCGGCAGTATTTGTTATAATTATAATTACAATACAAATATAAATTATTCATTATTACAATTAATTGTTCAGTCTCCATAACTTAAATTCAGTTTAGAATGTCGAGATTAATACTTCATGTTGAAGTGTTACTGTATATTTGAATTAGAACTGTAAACAATTCTGGAATAGTATTCGCGTATTTTAACATTAAAATTTATTAGTTAATAATCTGTTCTATATTATAATAATAATAATGTTATATATTATACACTCATAGTATCTATTTATTCCATCAAAAATCAGAATTACAATAATTAATGGGATTTTAAAAATAATTTTGTGCAACTCTATGATGTAAGAAACCAGCATCTCTTAGAAAATTGCAATATTTTTTTTTATACCAAGTGAGTGTCAAAAGATATCGAGCGTACAAAAACTCATTTCTGAACGTTTACTTATAAAGAAATGCCATTGGTATCTCTTTTCTTAAATTTTCGTGTATACCTAATCAACTGATAGACTGTCATGCCACCCATACATGGTTGACAAATTTATTTGTCTAGATTTGGAAATTAATTTTGATGCCAATATATTCAGTGTATCACATTTTATTAGGAACAACAGAGCACTCAGCATCGTATGTCTTAACTTGGAAATTTTTATGTTATTAAATAAATTACTTTGATTTTACGTGATTTTTGAGGTTGCTGAGCTGGCATTGAATGCGTTAAAGGTCCCCTACCATGGATTTATAATTTCTTAGAGTCATTGCCGTTGAACCTTCCGGCCATGAAAATAATCAGCGCACTTCCGCACACAACATCGTGCACCTCAGTGGCGGCCTGTTTTGGTTTGTGAGGTTTGTACCTGTTTCGATCATCTGTCCAGGATACCTTGACTACCTGTGTCACTGTGGGTTACACGTTCCCTCTCCAACGTGAAATTAGTCAACCAGCTTTCCGTTTTCGAAGACATTCGAGCCCAGAAAGAAACCACTGTTAAGTTTAATCATCACCGGACAATCGTCACGAGGCAGTCTTCATTAGACAATCTTGGCTAGATAATCTTTACTAGCCAATCTTGAACAGTCAGTCGTCAAGACCAAGTCGGTAGTTCGAATCCCTGGCACTAGGAACGTAGAGAACGTTACAAGTATCCTTGCAGATAATTTCTTCCACAAACAGCCTGTACAATTATCAAAACAATTGCACAGGCTGTTTGTGCAATATAACTGTACAATGGTATATGGAATTTTTTATATCGCCTCGAAACACAACGGTTTACATTCCACGTATTTAATACAGTTAGTAACTTTGTATTCTTTGTATTCATCTCGTGTAATATAAATTCTCCGATAATTAAAATAAACATACTTAGTTAAATTTTAGAAGAATCAAATTTGTGCAATATAGGCTCTTTCCATTTTCTAAAATTCCGCGATTCGATGAGTGAAAAAAGATTGCCACACAATTGCCCTTGACCCTTATCTCAAGGTGGAATGTTTTTCTACTGCACGGTATTCCACTCGTTACTAGAAACAAAGTTGCAAATGGAACTATGGATTGTTACTCGACCGTTCTGTTGAAACATGATGGACAAGTTTCGTCATTGACTAAATGTCGTTGGTGCATTATAGTTGATGCAAAACAGAGGCGATTCTACGTGGAAAAATCAGTGAACTATTCGAAGTGAAATTCTGTTTGTCTGAGACTTCGTTTTCGAGAAAAAGTTGAAATTCACGATTCGTAGAGTACGAGCAGATGATCGAATAAGGATGTGTCGACGCGTCTGTTCAAAACTTGCCAATTCTACTTCCTAAGGCGATAAGAGCGTTTCGCTCAATTCCAACATTGTCGAGTGTCCATAATGTGTTAAACAAATATATCGCTGTATTTGAGAGAGTCTGCAGGATCGTTCTGCATAAGAAACGTTCGTATAACTTTTACGGTTGGAATTTCAGAAATTCTTAAATTTGAAATATCGACTTTATTTTTAAAGTTGGTGTTGGATAGTGTAATTGTTGCGATCATTGCTATGGATTTCAGGTTAAGGTAACATGGTGTAAGGTAATACAACCGTGTATACCTGCATGTAATAAATACAGACTTTATCTCTACACGTGAACGTTTAGCGCAGATCATAAATATGTTAATAAATGAACTTGCGTAACAGTTAATACCAATGTCACGCACTTGAAAGCTGCTTTGTTTTTTATCCAAACCATTTAAGTGAAAAGAATATGAAAAATGTTTTGCGGAACTGTTTGTTGTACGTTTCATATGGCGGACACATTTCACGCCTGAAGGAAGTTATGTTACGTTCACTATTATGTAGAGGCATTTTAATTATCATTTTGCATCTATTCCCACGTATGCGATTGTCTACGTTTCACAGAAATATCCGTAGTTGTTAGACCAAATCCGTAGTTGATCTTTCCTTTAGAAGAGTAGTTCGAGTCATTCAGTCTGATCATTTTTTGGGATATTTTCCATTCAACGTGTCCTCTGATTTTTGTAATTCCGATTTCTATTTGATGTGTGTTTAATAACGAACAGAAACACACAGCTGCGAATAGCACACGTGTTTATTAATGTCCTATTTACGTTATTGCGCACTTTTACAGGTACGTTGTCTGTTCAACTTAAGATTAGAGATAATCGTATCATCGCAACAAGCCAGAGGATTACTTACATTGATAACTGTCTCATACTTCTCAGCGAAACGGTGTTCTAAACACCTGCACTGTCAAATGGCGCAGTACAAAGTTCATACGATCTTGACCTTTCTTAATAGATTAATCTTAATATAAAAAATAAGAGAACGATCAAGATTGTCAAGTTTCGAATACCATGCTTCCATTAATTTTTTCGCGCAACTCACTAATGTTAGCCTTGATTAAACAGGGTAATCGATAACTAGTGGTACAACCGAATAGGGGATGATTCTAATAAGTGGAAAATGTATAATACAATTTTTTCATATGAGGCTTTGTGCTCGAGAAAATCAGTGTTGAAAATCCGCCAAGTTCGCTTAACATTTGTACGAAATGGAATCGGTACGTCATGAACAGACGTGTCAGACGATTTTTATTCAATAGTACTCGATTTTCTCGAAAACGAAGCCTCATATGAACAAATTCTAGTCCACATTTTCAATTTATGTACCTATGTCAAATCACGCCCTTTTGGTTATACCACCAATGGAGACTTGGGCGGATCTTTATACAGATGCGCACAAACGTTGTTTTTATCACTTCTATATTCTGCAAATCGTAATACAAAATTCGGGGAAAGCAATTTTCCATGACCAAAATGCAAGAAAAACTGACACTCTACAACTATTTAGTTTGGAAATGAAATTGGTGAAACTTGGTGTTCTGTAATTTTAACATAAATTCAAAACAGCCAATATTATTAATTTCACATAGCTTACGATGTACTTTAATTTCCAAATCTTTAACATATACTCGATGCAATGTAAAAAAAATTATATAAACCGTATAGGTTAGTATAGTATACAGTCAGGATGAATCAAGAAATTAGTACCTGGAGTAACCCGTTATTTGTCGGTTTTATCAAGAAATATTAAAAATTAAATTTATTCCATTCGGGAGAAATGATCAGACGATTACATTTATATTTGACAATGCCTAATATTTTTTGAAATTATGAGGTGACCTTAAGACTTTTAAACCTCACATATTTTTTTGTAGTACTCTGTTGTAGCTACTACCAAGACGAATTCAATGATTCTTAATAAGGTGCCCTTCAGTTGACCTTGAACCTTAAAAGGAAATGAAAAATAAAGATTAACTGAATCAACACTTTCGAGGTTTCTATCTGAAACACATAATTTAAATGCTAAGCAGACAGGTTTTTATAGTTGTTCGGAACGAAACGACGTTAACACGATTAAATTGAAACGTAATATGATTGATTGGAGGTCACGTGTTATTTTGATCGTTAAATTCAGAAATTTGGTGTCAAAAAACGGAGCGTCACCTAGATATCATTTACAAAATACAAAGTGATTGGTAACACGTGGTATAACAAAAAAGCGGGTGATTCTACGTGAAAAAATAAGTAGAAATTGTAAAATAAAATTTTTTCTTACGAAGCTTGTTATTCGAGAAATTCAATGTTGAAAATCCGCCAAGTTCGCGTGCTTGACGTTTGTACAAAGGAGAATCGGTACGTCATGAACAGACGAGTCAGACGATTTTTATTCAATAGTACTCCATTGTCTCGAAAACGAAAGCCTCATATGAACAAATTTTATTACACATTTTCAATTTATGTTCCTATGTCAAATCACGCCCTTTCGGTTGTACCACCAATTACCGGTTACTCCGTAGAATAAATGGCAAAATCAAAATGTATTGATCTGATCGGTCCCCTCGAATGCAATAAATTTCCAACACACTTCGACATAGCCAATACGCATGAATTATTTCGGCTGGCGATTCATTACTGACTGAACCTGTATGAAAAGGGTCAAATAATAGGTATTTGAACAAGTTTCTGCCGTTTACTAATAGATTTTGGAGCTAATGGTACTTTTGCATATAATTTGAGATGTTGTAGCATGTATGTGATAGTACTCGGTGCTGGGTTAACCAATAAACAAAGTCATCACGTGTTTGGTACATCGGAAGAAGGGGGCAGCATAGAAATTTTCTGGATTTTACAACTTTTACATAGTAATAATTACACTGCGGATCTTGATGTAAAATAAAAATTCTCTACCTCGATTGGAACGAGCTGGACCAAAATAGAAATTGATTTCCTTTCTTAATGAGTTCAATAGGATGAAAATAGTGTAACAACAGTTCTAAATTCTTTTAATGTTTTCACTGTATCGTGTTTGTCATATTCATTTTTGTCACATATGCATAAAATCCGCCGTTTAGTAATAATATTGCTAACGTTTATGTGCATCTATGTACGAGTGGAAAGATGAAAATCAGTAGCGGGCGAGCAAAACTCTAATCTTTGTTAAAAAAAAACTTCTTAGTCACATTGTCGAAAATGCCTAAGTAATCGTCCACCCTAAATTGCGCTGAAGTGATCCTAATAAGCGGGCCACAAAATCTTTCAAGTGCTTGGGATCTTTAAAGATCTTAATCCAGGACTGATAGTACTATAAACAAGCTTTAAGCCCGAGTATATGGTATCTGAGTCTAGCGCGAATAGCAAGTATTTTCATTACATTGAAAATATCGAATTTCGTGTCGACATAACAGCATTTGCGTTTTCATGACTGTACAATATAGACTCTGCGGATTTTATGCATTTATGACAAAAATGAGTAGGTATAATTTAAAACAGTTAAAACATTAGACGAATTTGAACATACTATTATATTATTTTCAATCTATAAATGCAAGCAAAAGGAGTGGAAGCCGTTTGGCGTTTGGGCGCATGTGTGATATAGGTATTATCGAGTACGAGATGTTTAAGATGTTTATAGATGTTAAGCTTTCCTTTCCTTTCCTTTCCTTTGCTTTCATTTCTTTTTCTTTATTCCGTTTAGTCATCCCTCATAGCCTTTTTGCCAGTGTCCGTATATTTCGTATTTCGACATAATTGTACATCTGGTGACCAGAAGCGTCCTCCGAACGGTATCTCGAGGTACCCAGTCATAAAACTACTCCTTTTGTTTAATTACGTCGTCGGATCCGCGTCAGCCGAATCCAGCTCGGCCAGGAATTTCCAACAACCCCCTCCAGAGACCGTCTTGCCGCCGAAAATGCAACGGAACTCAAAAAAAATATATTTCTTTCCGCCAATCAGAATTCGTTTTCCAAACAATACGTAATTCCCGTTTTGCGTAGCTAACCAATAAGGTGCAGGTGTAAGTCGACGACGACCCAGGAACTGTCCGGCATCGTCATTCTGAAATCGTCAGCCGAATAGGGAAGTTCAGTTAAAAGTATCGTATCGAACCATCCGGATCTATCATTCAATTCAATAAAATTCAAGGAACATTAACACAATTCAAAATATCCAGGGTAATGGGAGAAATGATCAGGATTGAGGATGTAGTGAGTGGGAGGAAAGGTAGAAATGTCGTAGAGTGGTTGGAGAAGTTGAGGAGAAAGAGAGAAAAGAGAGTATGAATAGACCAAAGAATATACCAAACCAATGAACAAATGTTAGGGAATGGGGAAGGGTGCAATGATTGGGTTAGAAGTAATTAGGAGACTACCAGAGTAGGTCAATGTAGGAAGGAGGGAGACAAAGAAAAGGTGTGAGAGAAGGTATGGACCGAATGTGTGAAATAAGATAGATTTGTACAGTAGGTTAATGTAAACCAAGTCACATTTCTTGGCTGTAAGGCTGAAATAAACCAAATACATACATACACAATTCAAAATATCCGTGTCACATTTATTGAATCAACCCTTCACAGTAAGACGTGCAGGGGAAACGCAGTTTCTACGCGGTGCCGAAATCATTCGGAACGGAGTCTTACAATCTCTGCTGGATCAAACACCGAGTTGATCCTCATCGGTTTACAAACACCAATCAATTGCACAAACAAACAGTCTGCCTTTGAAAGTGTCAGAAATAATGTCTACAAGGAAGGAGCAGTAAAAACATTAGAAGTATTTGAACTATTACATTGTTTCCAACCTATTGAACATATTAAGAAAGAAATTAAACTTTTATTTCACCACAATTTATTGCAATTTAAGTAGAAAATTTCTTTTGCGCAAAGATCCGCAGTCCAATTATTGCATTTTAATGAAAAGTGCTGTGTCTTGATCAATCGTGATCAATCTGTACAGTACATGCAGATTCATAACATTTCGTATAAAATATTGTCTTCTCTTAACACGTTGACTACCGAAACCTAGGCAAGCCAACAAATCATAGTAATTTAATTAATGATATCGAAATTCGAAAGTTAAAATTTAGCTATTGCTACTTTAATCATTTACATTCCAGAACTTATAATAACATTCATATCATTCTAATGCATTGAAATCAAAATTAACTGCTATACTCTAGAAAGCTGAAATTTTGCACAGAGGTTTCCTTTATGATCTATACAAGGAATAAGAAAGGATATTTCGAACTTCAACCCCTAAGGGGGTGAAGAGGGGTTGCAACGTATGTATGAGGAATATTTTATTTGTGGTCGTATTTGCTTGAAACTTGGTCTTAATGCTCTTTGATATATTTAATCACACATGGGACGTTAATTACGGAAATGGCATCAATTTTGAAATCTAAGATGGCGACATGACATAACATTAAAACTCTATAGGGGTGAATGAGGGGTTGAAAGGTTTTATGGAGAAACAATATCAATTTCCGAGGGCATTAAACGGTTTCCTGATCGAGCAAAAGCTAGTAGTAAATATGATCGGAAGATATATAACATTTTTACTAAAATATGGGAGTTACGAGGGGAAAAACAGTTCCGTTCGACGTATATCATCCTTCAAGGATAACAATTGAAAATTAAAGCTTATTCGATGCACGCTTTGTGCTATGCCACCGGAGGATTCATTAAACGATTCTCGTGCGTGAACGGTAATGAAATAGAAGAATGTCGTTTCTTTTCGCTGTGTGTTTGCGGAATTTTCGCGGTCTACGCGGTGAGGTTCTCTGAATAAAAGCTGTGATTAAATGTAATGCTGCTCGAATAACTTCTTGTTAATTCTGAATACGTCGCGTAGTTCGAAATTACGAGTTATTGAAGCAATAGGTTGACGTCTCTTAACTATGTCAGATTCTCCATTAGATATAGTGGCTACAAGAAGTAATCGAACAGTAAATACACGATTCTCCAATATTCGTTTACATTTGAATTGTGATCATTTTGTAAACAATTAGCGCACGACTATAAATTTCGTCTCATTTTAAAGCTAGAAGTGTCTAGTTTCATAATCCATCGTCCATTTTATTCTATGATCTTTTTTCATGATGCAGCAGTCGAAAAACCGACGACGCGTTTTTTGAGAATGTTTTTTCGAGACTGAAACCACCATGCATCTAAAGATTGAAGATTACTCTTTACAACGACACTATGAAAATTGATGCACGATTTTTTAAACTCGTTTTATCGAGCTCTGAATTAATGGTGCGCCGCCAACTTAACCGCAGTGTAAGTTACAACATGAGGGCTTTACACGATCAAACTTGTTCCTCATTTTTATTCCATAAAACAGTGAAAAAGAATCGCACATCAATTTTTAAGGAGTCGTTGTAAAGAGCAGGCTTGAATCTTTAAATTTGTGGCAGTTTCCTTTAATAGAACAAATTTTTTTAGACGTCTGAGTTTGCAGCATTTTCAAGGAAAAATGGGTCTTCAGTTTCCCATGCTGCTACATCATGTAAAAATATCTTCAACGTAAATGAACGCTGTTTTGTGAAAGTAGGGGCTTCAAACTTCAAAATGAGTCAAGGCACTGATTGTACTATTTGTTTTTACGAAATAATCATAATGTAAATCTCGACAATTTTTCGAGAATCGGACATGTAGTGTTTAGATACTTTTTGGATCCACTGTATATCTGTTCCAGTCTTATTTATGAATATGCATCGTTTGTTTGATAATACTTAGAACATATATCATTATGTTAAATGCTGCTTCGAACAAAAGTATTAAGAGGGTATTCTTGTTTTTCATTAAAAAATCAATTTTGTTTGCATTTTTTTTAAGTATGCGTGTTGAAGAATATGTGTACAAAACGATTTGTTGGAATTCGTAAAGTTAACGTAGTTATTTATTTATTTGTAGTTTATTTTAATGTGGTCGCATTAACAGCAAGGTCATTAGCGACCACATGGTTTACAGATTACAATTTGTTAAAGTACAAATAGCATGTATATTAATTTGCAACTGTTTAAAGTTAATATTGGAACTTGGATGGAAGAAAATAAAATATGTTTATAATAATTTATATGTGTCGATGGTTTTAAAGAAGAGGAGGACAGTTGTAGATGTTTGAAGAATGCAACTCGAATCGCGAGATATTGAATCTTTAAACACGTTTTTCTCGAAAGCACTTTTTTCGAAATGGTTGTCACGATACCTCAAGTTATAGTCGACCAATTAACTTGAAAGTTCCAGAGAATTTTCAGCACATACCCTGTCAAATTTTTCTTATTTTCTTATCGTGCTACAGATCGAAAAATATTTTTCAAATTGGCAATGCCGAAATGCCGCCATTTTGTAAATAATGAAGATTTGTAATTTCTTTTGGTTCGGACTGTAACTATATTCGGATTAATTCATAAACAAGTTCATTTGTTTGTTGCTCATCAGTAGAAAGACCAGAAGCACTGGCAACCACTGGCTCATTTTTTTTCAAAGAAATATATAACTCGTGTAATCTTGATTATTTTTATTTTAAAAAAATCACACATGTATTCCAAATGTCAATAAATATATGTGCAAAGTTCTAATGCAAAATGTTAAATAGTTTTTCTGAAAAAAGTTCCATAAAATTTGTGCAAAAACGGCCTAAATAACCAGAATATACCTTTAATGATAATTACAAACGTATTTGCAGTTTCCTACTGGCTATATCATGCAAAAATAAGATGGGAGGGAGAAACACGAAACTTCGAATCCTAATCAGTCCACGTCTATTGTTGTAGGACTCCTTTTTAAAAGATTATAACAGTTCAAATATCGGCAATTTTCCGAAAACCGGAAGTTAAGTGCAGAAATATCTTTACTGGAGCGTACGATTTAGCCTATGATTATACAATGAAAATGTGCTTCATCTAATGAATAGACATTCATTTGTTTACGTTTCTAGCACAATAATATTATGCGTTTGCCGATAAAGACATTTGATATCTTAAATAAATGAAGTCGTAGTAGGATAAGATAATTAAAGTGATACGCGGATGTTACATTTCTGAATGACTTCCTAACATAGTTTACGAATACATGTACGGAGTCTTGTTATTTAACGCTACTTTGAAAGACAATTATAGTTGTTATACGGTACAAGACAAAAACATTTGTTATACAAACATTCAAGATCAACTTCGCATTACGAAAAAAATTAATCATCAAGAAACTAATTACAGCATTCTACAATACTCCATGTGGTATCAAACAACTTTTGTTTGAAACTTTTTTTTTTGTACAACAGATAGTTAACAAGATAGGTGACACAATTGAATGATTCATTCGTGTATGTAATAGTTTATTTCTTATAAAAGTGTACAAGGAAGAGTATAAATATAATCCTAGGTACCATATAAAAATGTGCTGCACAAGAGAGCTGTATTAAAAATGACTATATGATGAAAGACAAGATTGGTTCATCACATAAAGTGTAAATGCTTGAAATACTCCAAGTTTTAAAGTACCTTTGGATTCAGGTGAATGAAGGAACGGTGATGAAGAATAATGTTATTTACACTATTTACATTTAGTGATTTTTAAATTAAAATTACTTTATGTAAAGAAAATTAAAATCTGTGAGAGAACTATTCGTTACAGAATCTCGCAATAATAAAAACAAAAAATACGTCGTATGAAAACATTGATAATATTTTAATCAAAGGAAACATTAAGTAATTAAGTAATTTTATTTCCACTTTGAAATATTCATGCCTGAAGAGGTTAAAAAGATATAAAACAATATTTTTTATTAGGAAAAAAAATTCTTCTGAAGACTTTTTCTCTTATGTCAAGGATTGCCTTCACATTACTCAACTTGAAATAGCCTTTTGTTAATATAAAATTATTGATTTTCTCGTTCTTAAATTTTCAGCTGACCCAAAGTCAATATTCGTGGAATCTGCTACTGAAACTTTGATAACCATTTTTATAAAGGGAAGCGATTATGTGTAGTTACCTAAGTTACAAGATACTTAAGGCATACTTTTCATGTACATTTCGATTGCTATCAGTTTTGTGGAATGATTTAAAACGTTTAATCCATATGCAATCGAATGGTAAGATAATCAGCAAGTTTTATCGGTAATGATAACTCGTCGTTTCAGTCTTACTGAAAGACACATTTGATTTGGAAAAACCAAATTCAAAGTGATTGATGTCAGTGATTAGAACATGATCTTATCTGTGATTGACCGTGTTGATCAAATTACACGATGGTATAAGAAAGTAATTTTCCATTACATTGTTACAATTTACACTACCACAGACATTATCATCCTACTACGTCGTTATAATTTTGCGCTTTACAGATAAACAAAAGGACAACAGATCCTATAGATTTAATACTTTTATAATTCATATACAATCGTTTATACTCCTCTTTTTCTTTTTAGATTTTTACAGTAGTTTACCACAAAAATATGCTATAATAATGATTTATTGTATACAATTAAGAGGAAAAATGCAACAAAAAATAACATGTACTTGAACAATTGTTTTTTAATCTGAAGTGATTTATACAATCTTGTAATCAACTTATGGCTGACGTTATCCTACTTGTACTGATATAAAGTCTTAAGTCTCGAAGTCTCTCAATCTGTTTTCTTTTCAGGTGTCGTAAATTGTATTTAACGAGCTATTGTTTCCGAAAATGAAAGTTTATGCCTTGACCGAGGCTTGCAAAATAGTATTTGTGTTCTCAGAAAAAAATTCTATATTGAAACAATTTTTTCTGTTCAGAATAAGAATACACTACAAATAAACACATGGAGTAGCTATCTTATTATTATGTTCATTTAACAAAATTTTACATATAATTAAACATATAATTAGAAAGCATACTTTTCAATATTCTGAATTTAAAAAGTTGTTCATAGTCTTTTATTTCGAAGTATCTTTTTATTCATACACTGCGTTTCCTAGTAAATCTAATTCAAGATCGATATTCTGCAATTTGGTTTTGTTGACAAATTATTGTGAAATAGTCGTAATTCTTGGCACTTTCAAAAATGCTCTTCATAAAGCAAATTTATTTTTTATCGAAACATCCATTCAAATATTTTTCCTCCCCAACATCAATTTCAACGCCACATTTGTTGGATTGAAATAAACAAGTTTACATTTAGATTGAGAAATACACCGTTAAATTCAGTGCAGTTAGATAAAATAGCACAAGTTATTACTCTTGCAAATGTTTGTTTTGTCCAAAGCAATCTTGCATACTCATTAGCCTGTTTAATGTTTTTATTTATTATATACGTCATTTGAAGCAACAGGAAAAATTATGATTATAACAGATAAGACATATGCTTCTACCGTAGTTTGTTCAGCAGTGAGGACAAATTGCTGTTTAAAACTTTATAAATGATATAATATCTCCAACATAAAAACACGTGGTTTGCTTGATTTGGTCTTAAAGCCATAGATAGTTCAACTATATAGATGTTTTAAAAAAAATCGAAGCGTGCGTGATTTTATCGGTATTTTGCATATGATAAAATATTTTAAAGAGTAAAAATAAATGAAATTTAATTCACGTAGAAATTATGTTAACATTAAATAGATATTGTATACGATTTGTTTTGTACGAGAGTGTACAATCATTAATAAAATGTGATAATTAATTATCTTGGTCTGAACTATGTCGACGTATACTATCAGCCTATGGATAACCAAGAAAATTATCTTAATTGCGGATTCCTGAAACTGGAGATTTTTTTAAAATGAGTCTTCATTCCGTTCATGGAATACTTTTGCTGACAGTGAAGATACTAATCATTGCACAATACACTACAGAAATGTTACTCAAGCAGTGCTGGATAACATAGTATTTGCAATAAATAACAATATTTTTAAAGATTATTTTATAGACTTTGTCACTAATATACAAACATAATTGTTTGATAATTTTTAAATGCTGAAAGTTTCGCGTAAGCTCAGTTCTATGTTTGAGATATTTAAGTTGCGCATTAATTCACTGATACAGATTTTTCTTGGCGCCGAATTATATAATAATTATATACAGCATCGAAAATAATATCGTAGATAAAAATATATGCGAAAGAAATTGTGAATTGCATACTGTGCCTGTACTTTTGTCTTAACGCTGTGTAATATTTAAAATAAGGGACTCCAGTTGTTTGCATCATGAATGAGTTCGTTTCAATTATTTTTCTATATAAAAGATGCCTGTACGTCATAACGTGACGCACTTTCATGAACAGGTATTGGGTCAAGTATAAGATTTTCATGGCGATCAGAAACAATTAAGATCTCTACAACTATTCTCGACATGTTGAAGCATCAGTATCGTCGACAGAGAAAACCCAGAGATTATTGTTCATTAATGTAGGAATGTTTGATATGCATAAAAATGTGTTTCTCGAACTCGCTTCAATTTTCCCTGTTCCTGAATTTTGAATTATTTCACTCTCGTGCAATATAACATCAATCCTCAGAGGAGATGATCACCTACATTAACTCGTTACTTGTCATGGGGGCCATCGCTGATCGACAAACATCGGTCATCGGCGACTGCATCGGTCATTTGCGTTAGTTGATTCAGTTGACCTGTTAAGTCCCAGGCATTGAAATAAGACAATTTATTAGGTACTTGAATAATTGTGCCGTCCTTTTGGGAAATAAGGTTCCTTTTGCTTTTTATTTAACGGTTTCACGTCGCATCAACTGCATGGTTATTAGCGACGGGAAGGTGTATTATTATATTATAACTTTCAGGATTTCGGTTCGGGATAATATTTTATTCAATGTATTTTCCATCGTCAGCTACAATCTTTTTCCACTTTTCACGTTATAAGTGGATATCGCGATAGAAGAAATTCGATTCGTGTGAAGTAGTCCAATTATCAAGTTGTTTTTTGATAGCTTCGTAAGAACTGAAGTACTGCTGGGAAAATCCATGCTGCATTAATCGGAATAAATGTTAATCTGATGGGACGGTAGCACTCCGCAACCAAACAGTTCCTACGCTCCCTCGAATCATTTTTAAATCTTTCAAATCAATCCCGTTAACTTCTTTCGAATAACGATATTGTTAATATAAATTTCTGCAAGGAAACGAAGGCTTTCAGCTTCACTTTTCTTTGTAATGAAATAATGCAGCTGCACTTCCTGCAAATGCTGTTTTGAGGCACGAAATTCGACATTTCCAATATAATGAAAACACTTGCTGTGCATGCTAGATTCAAACGTCGTATACTTAGTCTTAAAGTTTGTTTACACAGTGTTTGCACTCCAAATTAAATTTTTTGTAGATTATATTCACCTTTTTGCGCTCCAAATTAAATGTTTTGCAGATCTTACTCAACCTTCTGCAAATTAAATTCACTCTATTACAGATCAAATTCACCTTTTTGTAAATCAAATCTTTCTATTAAATTTGTTTTCTTAAGTTATTTCCATAAAAAAATATTCGATGTAAAATTATTATTCCGAAAGAAAAATTTTATTGCATATATGACCGCACAAGTAACTATGGATAAAATCACAAAGAAAACGACAAAATAACATTTTATTTGAAAAGGTGAATGACACCTGGAATTTGCTGTCAATTTTATTTGAAAAGGTGAATGGCATCTGGAATTTGCTGTCAATTTTATTTGAAAAGGCGAATGACACCTGGGAACGGGTTAATTTGGAGTGCAAACCCAGGAGTACTATAGCATACATGTTATACATTCTCAAATTACGTGCAGGTACTATTAGTTCCTTTAGAATAGATAGAAATTTGCTCAAGTACCTAATATCACGGGTTGAAACGGTTCTGAAAATAACTGTTTGAAACAGTTATATATCGGTTCTGACTGAAACAGTTATGAAGAAGCGAAATGTTGTTGTAACTGTTATGAGAATATCGGTTCTCGCTTATATCGGTTACGGTTACGGTTCTTGAGAACCGATATTATAACGGTTTTATAACTGTTACTTTTAGGTTCTGGATTTCAGTTTCGGTTCTTCAGATTTCAGAACCTATATGGCCCGTATCGGTCTCATATCGGTTTTGCAGTTCTGCAACTGATATTTTTTTGTTCCGTAACAGCTATACAGGATGTCTCAAAATTCCTTCAACATCCGGAAAGAAGAGGTTCCTGAGATCATTTGATACGACATTTTCCTTTGCAAAAATGGCGTCGCGGTTTTGTTAAGGAGTTATTAACGAATACCACGCACCAATCACAGCGCGGCTACAGCGAACTGAGTCCGACTCGGTAACAGGTCCCGCTTAGCGTGGCGTCGCCGTTGGCCGAGCCAGAATCAATCCGTTGTAGCTGCGCTCTGATTGGTCCGCGTTTTTCGTAAATAACTCTTAAACAGAGCAGCGGACGCCATTTTTGCAAAGGAAAATGTCGCTTCAAATGATCTCAGGAACCTCCCATTTCCGAATGTTGAAGGAATTTTGGGACACCCTATATAGCCGATACAGAACCAAAAATATCAGTTACAGAACTACAAAACCGATATGACACCGATAAAGGACATATTATAGGTTCTGAAGTCTGAAGAACCGAAACCGAAACCGAAATCCAGAACCAAAAAATAACAGTTATAGAACCGTTATAATATCGGATAATATCGAACCGATATTCTCATAACAGTTATGACATTTTTTCGGTTCTCATAACTGTTTCAAGAACCGGAATCGATATCATAACTGTTTTCAACCCATGCCTAATATATATACAGGGTGTTTCTCAGGCTGGTGATTTTACATGCAGAAACCAGTCTAAAGGAGGAATAACATTTTTTTCTTTGACGCTTCGGTTTTGAGTAAATCGAGTTTAAAAATTCAGCGAATACGAGGGCTATTACATAGGAATTGGCTGATGATGCGTCTGTTAATGACCTACGAGTTCTACTTCCGGCAAATACTGCAGCACACGAACTCGTCGGATTTACAGACTCTTTTTTTCAAAAACATTTGATGAAAATTGTTTCTGCATGTAAAATCACCACCTGGCCGCTTGTACCTCGATTTCGAAAACACCCTGTATATGCAGAGTCGATCGTTTAATTGTACCTAATAAAGCTACTTGTCAATTATTATTTCCCTGAATTTATTTTTAAAAATATGTTTAATCTTGACGAAAGATTACGTGCTTGTTTCAAAATAATGTATCCAATATGTAATATGTACCCAGTGACAGAAAATATAAATGAATAACAAATTTAAATGAACCGCTTTAACCCTTCAGTAAACTATTGGGGCTGATGCGGCCCCACGCAAATTCACGCTAATAATTATTTAATAATGTAACTATTTGTAGATTTAGACGAAATTTTATTGTCTCACTACGTTTCTATTTACCATTTCGTTAGAAATGAATATTCAGTATAATTAAATGGTGGCCGCCGATTGAAACCTTAACAATACCACATAGTCATAGCGATGATCTTGAAAACATTAAAGTATCATCAAAATCGAAGGTGGACTCCATTTTGTAAACATATACAATTTCACCTCTATAACTTTATGACTAGTATATTTAAACTCTCCTGGCATTACTATTGCTGATATTTTTTCCTAAAGGTCTTTGGATAAAATATGAAATGTACTTTTTTGTTAGTATTTTTAATCGACTCGGAAATAAAATACAGTAACTAGTATATTAGATGTAACATAATCAAAATAGTCATTGTATCTCAAGCTATGATAAATGTAAAATGATGTGCTTCTTGAGATTTTTGAGACTTTGCCTTAGTAAATATATGAATAATGATTTTTTCATCTCTTTTCATCTCTTCACTGTAGCTTTTTTATTAAGCTATAAAACCCCACACGGGATTATTAGCAGCATGCACACGACGTTAGAATAATAATACAATTTCGTTTGTAACAAGACATACCCTGTTGAACAAAGAAATGTATGTATTCCAGGTCGATTTGGATCACGCCATCTACAGCTTCTCCTCTGGTTCTTGGGGAACGTGATTGGATATTGCCTCCGAGTATGCATGTCGGAAGCCATTGTGGCAATGTCCGGGGTATGTTATATCATTTTACTGAGAACATAATATTTTCTCATTTGTCAAATGCAAAATAGCATATATACATAATGCAATAATGCTGTCTGTCGTCGTAATGATTCATATTTTAAATGTAGAAAATATTTCCATCAACAGTAAATTTAAATGCACAGAATGAGCACATATGTACAGAAATGCATATAATGCACATAATGTACAGAATGAGCAAATTAGACACTGATTTTTGGAATGCCCGCCCATTCAGAAAAATTTTGTTGACGACGTCTATCGTCATTTTCATTGTTGGAAATATTTAAAAGTGTTCTAATGCCTTGACATTCTATTTCAATTTCATTATGATGTTCGCATAGAGGTAAACAAGCATATTTGGTAATAAGACAAAAGAATGCATCATTTGTCTTATACTATATATATATATATATATATATATATATATATATATATATATATATATATACATAATACATGTGTATGATGTACTATTTTTCGTATATAATATTCGTTCAAATATTCACGATTTTGAAAGAATACTTTCTGTCAAGGGTAGTACTTAATAAATGTTTTGACAACGTAAATCTACATGGTTTTACATACTACTTCTGGTAAAAAATATTCGATCAAAATCGTGAATGTGATTATTATTTGAATTTTTTTAGTGTATACTAAATACGAAAAATAGCACTATATATATATTACACAGGCATGGTATAATAGTTAATGACATTTTAGAAAAATGTTAATAAAATGACGAATTCCTTTGCCTTTTTACCAAATATGAGATTATAAACTGTGTACCTCTGTATGTCAATTACAAAAAAAATTAGTGGGACGATAAGGCTTTAAAACACTTTTAAATAGTTCCAGCGTTGAAAATGACGATTGACATTGTCAAAAAAATATTTTGAATGCATGAGGATGATTAAACCCTTCTTTAAATCAGTGTCTAATTCGCTCATTCTGTACATTGTAGAAGGACAAACATATTCATTTTTGTATTAATATATTCTTTATATATCATTGTGTTTACTTTTGTCGTTAATAAAAATATTTTTCGCATCGAAAATATACATAATTACAATGATAGACGCTTCAGTTGTTTGATCAAATAATTTCTGCTAGGGGCAATAGTTTTATAAGTAGGCCGTGGATTTCATGCATTTATAAAAAAATTAGTAACAGTTTTAAGCAGTGGAAAGAAAGAAAAGAATTGAAGTTTGGGGATATATTATTTTTGATCTATTAAAATAATTAAAGGAAGAAAGCAATTTCAAAGCGGCTCCAGTTTCTTGCAACATTTGCAGACAATTTGTATTTTGTATAACAATCCACGGTTTAATTGGAAATATGTGTAAAGCTTCTTATTGTCCCGATTAGGACTACGGTTGGAGATCAAACGATAAATCTACCATCCTGAGCGCCTTCTTTTGGGGATACACGGTTATGCAAATACCAAGTGGCTACATTGCAAGAGTTTGGAGTGGGCAAAGACTACTTGCCGTGGGCATGCTACTTTGTGGTGTCTTCAATATTTTAACACCGACTGCAGCACAATGCGGGGGTATAATTGCTGTCTGCATTTGTAGGGCATTGATGGGTCTCTGTCAGAGTTGCCTTTTGCCTTGCACACACACTCTGCTTTCAAAGTGGGCACCTCCAAATGAGAGAGCACGATTTGGTGAGATATACTATGAATCTTCAAACTGCACTATCCCGTTTTAACTCTTATCCGTCCCTCGTGTCAATTTGGCACATTTTTAACGTAAAGGTTATAAAATTAATTTCCATTCGGCGTTTAAATCAAATAAATTCTTCTGACATAATATTTTATTTGAATAGTTTGCTACTTCAATTAAATTGTTCAAATAAAATAATAAGTAAATTCGCCTCAAAAAAAGGTTATTGAAGTAACTAAATTAATAATTAAATTTACATACGCTAATTTTTGTAGTTTCATGATTACAGTTTAGCTGCACTAACTTTTAAAATTGTTATTAAAATCTGACGCAATTGATAATGTTGACACGAAATAAATAGAATTTTTGAAAGTACGAATTACTTGATCAAATGAAAGATGAAATGAAAAACTATTTTAAGCAAATTATTTGACTGTTCAAATAAACTAATACATGATTGTTTTTAAATTACATGTAGCAAAATTAGATAATATTATCTTAACGATTACTTTTCTAGTAATTTATTTCGATAATGCTCAACCACGCTCTGAATGATTTCAATGAGTAACGATGAATTTTTATTTGTTTTAGGTGCGTTTGCGTATGCTGGAGGACAATTCGGTACTGTGATCTCTTTTCCAATTTCTGGGGTGTTAGCGGGATCCTCTTTGGGTTGGAAGTCTATATTTTATGTTTTCGGAGCTTTAGCTGTTGGTTGGAGTATCTTATTCTTCATTTTTGGTTTTGACAGTCCGTCCAAACATCCACGGATAACGGAAAAGGAAAAGCAATATATAGAAAACAGCTTAAACACTTCTGAACAAGACAAAGGATCGTCCAATGAAACGGTAAGAATATTCAGTGTTTGGCATCGAAAAGTATCTGTTTTGTCTTGTTAGAGACTTGAATAAGTTTCTGCTGTCCTTTTGATATATAAAAGTCTTTCGTTTGTACAGAAAAATGTAGAACATTATAAAATATTTTCCATCGTTGGCTACAATCTTTTCCCACGTTTCACGTGATAAGTGGATATCGCGATAGAAGAAATTCTGAGAAGTACTGCTGGGAAAGGCAATGCTGTATTGATCGGAATAATTGGTCGCTTGATGGGACAATATCTGGTGAATATGGCGGGTGTGGTATCACATCCCATTCAACAGTTTCAACGATCCTTGACTGGTTTTGCAATGTGTAGTTGTTATGCGGGAAAATCACTTTGCCATGTCTGTTAGCATATTCTGGAAGTTTTTCTTTCCATGCTCGACTTAAATTGACTAATTGTTCTCGATAACGACTAGTTATGATGGTACCTGGCAACTGTTTAAGTGTCTGACATAGATTATCATCGAGTAATGCTTCCAATCCTTCGTCTCGGAACTTCTTTGGTGCAACACAGCAATCCTTGTCTTCCACTTCGAAAACGTATTATGTCTAAATCGATGAAACCAATCTCTACAACTTCTTTAAAAAAACGCATTGTCTTCATGAATTTCTACAAGCAAACAATGACGTCCAGCTGCACTTTTCTTTAAACAGAAATAATGCAGAAGCACCATTGACAAATGCTGTTTTGTCGGCACGAAATTCGATATTTTTAATGTAATGAAAACACTCGCTGTTTACGTTGGACGCAGATGCCATATACTCAGTCTTAAAGCTTGGTTATAGTACTATCAGTGTCGGATTAAGATCTTTAAAGATCCCAAGCACTTGAAAGATTTTGTGGCCCGCTTATTAGGATCACTTCAGCGCAATGTAGGGTGGACGATTACTTAGGCATTTTCGGCAATGTGACTAAGAAGTTTTTTTTTAACAAAGATTAGAGTTTTGCTCGCCTGATTGATTTGACTGATTTTCATCTTTCCACTCGTGCACAGATGCACATAAACGTTAGCAATATTATTACTAAACGGCGGATTTTATGCATATGTGACAAAAATGAATATGACAAACACGATACAGTGAAAACATTAAAAGAATTTAGAACTGTTGTTACACTATTTTCATCCTATTGAACTCATTAAGAAAGGAAATCAATTTCTATTTTGGTCCAGCTCGTTGCAATCGAGGTAGAGAATTTTTATTTTACATCAAGATCCGCAGTGTAATTATTACTATGTAAAAGTTGTAAAATCCAGAAAATTTCTATGCTGACCCCTTCTTCCGATGTACCAAACACGTGATGACTTTGTTTATTGGTTAACCCAGCACCGAGTACTATCACATACATGCTACAACATCTCAAATTATATGCAAAAGTACCATTAGCTCAAAAATCTATTAGTAAACGGCAGAAACTTGTTCAAATACCTATTATTTGACCTTTTTCATACAGGTTCAGTCAGTAATGAATCGCCAGCCGAAATAACTCATGCGTATTGGCTATGTCGAAGTGTGTTGGAAATGAAATTTATTGCATTCGAGAGGACCGATCAGATCAATACATTTTGATCTTGCCATTTATTCTACGGGGTAACCATTAATTGGTGGTACAACCGAAAGGGCGTGATTTTACATAGGCAAATGAAAATGTGTAATAAAATTTGTTCATATGAGGCTTCGTTTTCGAGAAAATCGAGTACTATTGAATAAAAATCGTCTGACACGTCTGTTCATGACGTACCGATTCTCCTTTGTAGAAACGTCAAGCACGCGAACTTGGCGAATTTTCAACATTGAATTTCTCGAATAACAAGCTTCCTATGAAAAAATTTTATTTCACAATTTCTACTTATTTTTTCACGTAGAATCACCCGCTTTTTTGTTATACCACGTGTTACCAATCACTTTGTATTTTGTAAATGATATCTAGGTGACGCTCTGTTTTTTGACACCACATTTCTAAATTTAACGATCAAAATAACACGTGTCCTCCAATCAATCATATTCCGTTTGAATTTAATCTTGTTAACGTCGTTTCGTTCCGAACAACTATGAAAACCTGTCTGCTTAGCATTTACATTATGTGTTTCAGATAGAAACCTCGAAAGTGTTGATTCAGTTAATCTTTATTTTTCATTTCCTTTTAAGGTTCAAGGTCAACTGAAGGGCACCTTATTAAGAATCATTGAATTCGTCTTGGTAGTAGCTACAACAGAGTACTAAAAAAAATATGTGAGGTTTAAAAGTCTTAAGGTCACCTCAGAATTTCAGAAAATATTAGGCATCTCCAAATATAAATGTAATCGTCTGATCATTTATCTCGAATGGAATAAATTTAATTTTTAATATTTTTTGATAAAACCGACAGATAACGGGTTACTCCAGATACTAATTTCTTGATTCATCCTGACTGTATACTATACTAACCTATATGGTTTATATTATTTTATTTTACATTGCATCGAGTATATGTTAAAGATTTGGAAATTAAAGTACAACGTGAGATATGTGAAATTAATAATATTGGCTGTTTTGGCTTTGGAACACCAAGTTTCACCAATTTCATTTCCAAACTAATTAGTTGGAGAGTGTCAGTTTTTCTTGCATTTTGGTCACGGAAAGTTGCTTTCCCCGAATTTTGTATTACGATTTGCAGAATATAGAAATGATAAAAACAACGTTTGTGCGCATCTGTATAAAGATCCGCCCAAGTCTCCACAAAATATTTCTCCTTGTTTGAGGAATTTTTTTTAATAACGTCGTGATGAGTAGTTAATTACAGTAACGTTACGTGTATCGGGTAACAGGCAAGAGATTAGCTGCCATGGTTATTTAATCGTGTTGCATAGGTGGTGTATTATGTAAAAACGAAGTTTCCTTATAAAATCGACGAACGGTATACCTAGTTCGTCCAGATATCGTATTTATGTCTCTAGAGTAAGTAGTGATCTATTTTTCCTCGCTGACGTTATCGAACGAATTCCAACTTTTTTATACGTTAGAATAACCAATAGACTATCTTTAGTGATCTTGATCTGTTGCATAGGAACCTATAAACCATTTTTCTTCATTACTCTTATTTTTTGGAAAGATTTCGTTCAAAGCCAAATAGTTCGTTAGAATTTGACAGGGCTGGACACATTTCATTTGAAATAAGATAACAAATGATCATTTGAAATATTAAATCATTTTAAATACTTTATTATTTGTTTTTTCAAAATAACATCAAAAATTTATTTTCATTTAGTGTTTAAATCAAATAAATTATTTTCATATAATGTTTTATTTGAATAATTCTATTTTCAATTACATTCTTCAAATGAAATAATAAATTATTTCACCTCAAGACGAGGTTATTGAAGTAACTATTAAATGTTTAATGATTAAAGTTTAGCTGCATTGGCTTCTAAAATTGTTCTTCAATACACGAAATAAGTAGAATTTTAGAGAATACGAATTACTTGATCAAATAAATGATGGCATGAAAAATGATTTGAATTTCATTTGAAATTTAAACGTTGGTATTGAAATGCAGACGTTTTAAGGCTAGTTTGAAATAGATCTGAAAAATTTTTACAAAAGAAATACTGGTAAGAATGTAACTGCTATACAGTGTAAAAAAATTTCTATATGTAGAACAATTTGATCACATCTACGTCATGAAAAATTGCAACTAGATTGTTTCATTGTGAAAGACAAGATAGAAATGTATTTCAATTTTAATGAAACTTTTAAAGCACGGTAGTTAATCGTTTCAATATGTTGAAAAATATATCTTTTATTAATGAAATTTCTGTTTTGCGTTGACCAGGCATTTTACAATGCACAATTTACTATTAGACACAAGCGCAACAAGAATTTTCCACATGAATAGACTTACTTCTCGTATTTCTGGATTCCACTTGTATGATGCAAACAGAGCATGTTACTCGACCATAGCGAACTTGATAATGGTGACATTTTCTGTGAATAATGCACTTGATATCAACATTGACGCAATTAATAAGAGTTATTGTGTGAACATCAGCAAAGATCAAAAGTATAGAAAACAGTAATATTTACAAATATATTTATAATGATTGATTTATATTACGATTACAAAGGACTAACTCAAGATGTTAAACAATCATCGTCTGTAATGTTTCACGATTTAACTTAAATGGGAGTACATGTAAAACTAAAAAAGATGATTCTAAAGTGTGTAAAATGTAGAAAATGAATATGTAAAACATGAAAATCTAATGTTCAAATACTTTTTGGACCAACTGCAAAAGTTCATTCATAAAATTTCAACGCTGAAACTAAATTGGTTTTTAATGGTTCTTTGTAATGCTGCACCGATATGTAAGGAAATATTACATCTAGCGAACATAGTGTATGTTGAGATTGTCGCAGCAGTATTTTTCTAAAACTACAGTAATTATTAGTTGTGATAGATACGTACATTGGAATTCGACAATCACTTGTGATCTACATAAGGTTAGAGACATTGATAATGTATATATGTACATATAATAATGACTCAGTAAGAATGTTTCAAATGGCCTCGATTCAGCCACTTGCTCTAATAATAATTGTTCCTTGACCTTCCAGAAATCCGTCATTGCTGCGTAGAAACTTATTATAACATAAGAGAGGGATTTAGAAATAATACATTTCATTACACAGAATTGATAAAACTTGTGCGAAGATTGTATTATCGCTTGCTGGTAATCGAACCACTGATGTGTGACTGTCTCTAAATTTTATCTCGCGAGCATGTAATTTATTTTCTATTATTATCTGTTCCGACGATCGCTTATTTTCCAGTCAAGGCTGCAGATAAGGTTTACTTTTAAAAAACGCTGCATTACAATCAAACATAGAACTGAAAAAATAAAAATGTTAAAGATTAGATTAAACCATAAAATATGAATTTCAACCAAGATTAGTAGAGATCAATCATAAAATTTCTTACTCACAAGCCCACATTCATGTAATCGACCATATAACATTTTTCGCGATCACTGCCATGACTTCTGACGTTTATGCAAAATAAAAATGTTCGGTAACAACTTTAAAAGACAAAAGCACAATTTTTTTCTTTCTTTAGCGCCCATACGTTCCTCAGGGAGAAAACTCATTATTAAACTTAACATTAATCCCTTTCTGTCTGCATTGTCACACATTGTATTTCTTTAAAATGTCACACCATGAATTAAATATTTTTTTGATTTAAGGCATAATGTGCACATAAAAATTAACACTACGCACTGAATGTCGCCTAACTGGTGGATTAAAATGCAAACGATATTTGTAATATGTGCAAACTTTCGGGGAAATTAATGTTTCTGTTAGATGTTGCATGAACTGTTATTATACATTTCACTTATTTTGTTATTAGGTAATGAAGGTACCGTGGAAAGCAATTTTCACGTCAGTGCCGATGTGGGCCCTTATAATTACCCATTGTGGCCAAAACTGGGGATACTGGACACTTATCACTGAAATGCCAACTTATATGAACGGAGTTTTGAAATACAATATGGAACAGGTAATTATCAATTTATTTTATTCAATTGGACCTGAAAAACAAGAACTGCAAAAACAATTGTAACATTTGTAACACACATTTGTAACAAAAATGAGTATGTGAAGCGTAAAACATTAAAACGATTAGAAGGATTTGAAAATATCGATAAATTATTTTTAATTTATAAGAATTATTTGAGGAAGTAACAAATTTCTGTCTGGATTCTTTTTTTTGGAATTGATGCAGACAATTTTTATTTTTCCTAAAGATCCACAGTTTAGTGATAACTTTGGGACAGAAATGTCACTTACATCGTGTTCCGACACTATTCCTTCATCTCTTGCCGCTGGCGTCGAACCTAGAAACGGGTAAATTAGTAGATTTTTATAAAGTTTATTTGTTTAATTCACGATATAGTGGAACCTCCATTATCCGTATTATTTAATGTAACACGAGCGTTCGGATAATAAAGCAGTTAACTAGGTACAGTGCTAGATTGAAGATTCAATGATTTGTATAATGAATCATATTGTATTTGGATTTCTTTAAATTAATCTGTTTACACGTGAAACATGTAATCTCATGTCTCATTTCAATCGGAAGAAGTCACAAATATGTTAATAAACGTTTCATACGAAAATAGTTAGATACAAAACATTTTTTAAGAAAGATTCAAATTTCTTTGAAGAAATGAAAGAAGTGACAACGTTTTGTTACGCAGGAACAGTCGCCATTTAATACCAATTTCCTAGTACAAGGTCAACTCAAGGTTATAGTATAGTAGGCCATTGAACTGGCCTACAAAATCATGCATTCAGATATATTATGCATAGTGTCATTTAAAAAAAAGTCATGGTGACTTGAACTTTTCATTGAAACAGAACTATTTGTAAAATTGCCAATTGTGCAATTTGTAGATCATTGAAAACTGATTAACTTTTCTTCGGAACATATTTTTGTCTGAACTATCTGAAGTACCTCAAAAATCGTAGCGACTAAATTGTGGATCACCCTGTATATTTTCTTTCGTGGCAGTAATAAAAATCCTATGGCAAGTGGATTAAATTTCTCGAAGGGTGTTATCAATAATATTTTGGGAACGGTCCCAGATTAAATAACTTTTATTTCACAAACTTTTCTATTTTGCAGAATGGACTGATGTCCGCCCTACCCTATTTGACGATGTGGCTACTAAGTTTCCCAATGAGTTGGTTTTCCGATTATGCTCTGCAGAAAGGTGTTCGGAGAGGTGTAGTTAGAAAAGTTTGCAACACTATTGCACACTGGGGACCTGCAGTAGCTTTGATTTGCCTTGCTGCGGTGCCAATCAACGATTCCGCCGTGGTCGTAACCATGCTCGCAGTAGCTGTGGGGTTAAATGCTGGGGCACTTTGTGGATTTCAGATAAATCACGTTGATCTGAGTCCTAATTTCGCTGGGACAATGATGTCCATTACAAACTGTATTGCTTCAGTAATTGCAATAATTGCGCCTCTAGTTTGTGGAGTTATCGTACAAAACGAGGTACTTTCAATCATAATATTAGCTATTGTCCGTCCGTCAGATGATGTGTACGCAAAGTGTTTACGTTCTCACTGACTACCCTGAGTGAAATGGAACAACCACTTCACAGGCTTGAGAGCCGACACTGATGTTGTGACGTCATACTATTTCACTCGATCTCAGTTGTCGTTCTTCATCATCGTTTTGCGACAGTAGTTGAGTCAGGGTAGATTGAGTCCGTATTCCTTCCCCAGCCATCATCTGACGGACGAACAATACTTGAACAAGTTTCTGCCGTTTACTAATACATGCTGAAACCAGAGACCAAAAATAACACTCATTTTAGAATTTTTTCCGAAAATGATGATTAACAAAATGTTAATTTTTATTGAAATAGAAGTCAGGTGTCAGTCAATTTTGCGGAAATTTGTCTAAAAACGAAGCAGTTAACAAATTTTAAGATTTATCTGTTATGGTTACAAATAACCATTATGAATGACTAATATTTTTCCGACCATTAATACCTACTATCGATAACAGAATTCATTTCTTGTTATGAACAGAATACTTGACTGACTATTGAAAATAAGACGACTGTTCTATCATTTTGTTTTACTGGAGGACCTCAATGTTTACGTCTTTCTTCATAACATTTCTTATAAATGGATACTACGTATAATCTTCCGTACAGATATTTACAACCACGTGTACATCCGGTATCATATGGCAACACAAAGAAACGTAGAGCGTTCTATCCTTTTGTCCTTGACTGTACACCACAGGAACTGAATTATATCTATCGTGAAATCCACTTATTGCGTGAAAAGTGGGGACAGTTAGCGGTGAAAAATGCTTTGAATAAAATATTCTCGATTTTTCTACTCAAACGAAGGCCAAAATAACGGCAGGAAATTATTCAAGTACATAATAATTTTATGATAACAATGCTTGCATTTACATAATCTTTTATGTGTATGTTTCTTTTTCAGGAAAATAAGGCGGAGTGGTCAATAGTATTTTATCTTTCCGCTATAATATACATTCTAGGAAATTCTGTTTTTATTATATTCGGTCAGGGCGAAATTCAACCATGGAATGATTCCACAGTTCCGAAGACTGTATAGGAAATACTGGCGTGTTATATACTCAATTCAATAGAAACTCGTTCGTTGCACGGAACGGGACCGAAGACGTAAGCAATCTTAGAAATTCGTAGTACCGATGTTCTCTTGTTTCTGTGTAAACCGCAATCCTCACCACGAGTTCCAGAACTTTGAACACCTAGTCGTTAGAATACAACGCACGAGGATTCCGTGCAATGAACGAAGTTGCAACTAGCGAGGTTCTACCGTATACCGTTTTGTATTGCATAAGATTGATTGTAAAAATCGTTTGAATTTAGTATTTTGCAATGCTACGGTTTCGTTGAACTTATATTTATACTTTTTCCTACTATAATGAGTTCCTAAACAGATTCTCAATAGTTCCGACAAGTAGTTTTGTGTACAGTTAGTAGACAAAATGCGAAGAACTCGTAACATTGTTTTGCGTACATAATGAGAACTGATCGTCATATCTAGATTGTTTTGTTATGAAAAGTGAATGTTGCCAAAGTAGGATGGACAAGCGGACAAGCGGAGGGGTTGAAGTCTTCTCGAGCTTTAACGTGATGCTGATTTAAGTTTTATCACAGTTACCTATACTCTGGTCACTTGTTCTACGAGTTCATTATGTTTTGTACATCTGTTACGGCCGTGCGTTAGTTCATTAAGGACAAATTTAATATGGATAATGAAGTATGTATGACAAATTGAAGTATGTATGGTAACAGAATAACGTTCCGCAAAATCCGAAAACTTTTGGAGCAATCGATCGAAAATTCTGAAGTAGCTTTGCTGATTCGGCGGTTTTACGTGTCACCTGGAGATTGCGAGGAATACGACGCTTCTTCTAATAAATAGGTGATAATGCTTATCGTCGACGGTGTTCGCAGTTAGAGGAAACTTATTACCAAAGCAATACTCATCATTGATCGAACGTTGTCGTAATTGGTTTCACTCTTGTCTTGAGAAAATCTGATTGATTCATCGATGAAACTTTCGTCAGAATATGTATTACTAGACTGCGGATCATTATGCAAAATAAAAATTGTCCGCATCAATTGAATGGAACAATGGTATATTGAAGTTTCTTTCTTTCTTTAATGATCTTAATAAATTCACAATAACATTGCAACTCTTGAATTCTAGTAATCTTTTTAATATTTTAAATTGCATCAACTTATTTTAGTCACAAAGTCATAAAATCCGCAGTCCATGTATTACTTAGAAACTACTGACATTGCGTTTGTTCCAATGATGACTCAATGATAAGACGATACAACTAGAATTAAACGGTAACAATTTCTGAAGCGTTAGTGTAAACGATTGTATTATTAATGGTTAGTATTGTAATAAATTCGAATGGTATCATAGTATTAAAATACAATTATAATAGTCGTTGTTATAATTATCGTTAAATAAACGACGTGGCGCAGCATTAGAAATAACGTAGTTAGAAAAACGATAAACAAATAATAATTATAATTTTCAAATGTTCGTTGCAATGTCGACAATAATTATCGTAACAGGCAGAAGACACATATACAAATAATGATTCATTACTACTATAATTAGACTGCAAATATTTGTGCGAATGCACATGTTTTATTTAATTAGACCAATACAAAAATGTGTTTCGTCAGTAGTAGATCACACGAAAGTATTTTTTTGATTTCACACAATAATTTATTACGTATCTGTTGCATACTTTTTGTATATATTATTTTTATTTCGACATGTTCCATATACATTCAATTGATTGGCTCTTTTTTTCGAAATCTGATCTGGTAATTTGAAAAATATCTGTTGTGATGTGAACCCTTTGCGGACGCGTGTCTGCTGACAGTCGCCCAAGCAATTTTACCGTTCTGCGACTGAGAAAAATTTTTAAAAAAATGATTACTCTCAAAAAATATGAAACATATTTTTATTGTACGCAACACTTTTACCTTCATTTCATTGGTATACTTAACTCTTCAGTACATAATTTTGTTTCGCAGAGAAAATACATACGACCCATTGAGAAGTATGCTAAAAATAATTCCCGTCTGCTAAGCGTGAAAAGAACATTATTGGCTTACCAACTAATTTTGTTTCGTGTAAAACACTACCTGACGGTTGAAAACATAGACAAAGTTTTTTTCTATATATTGCAAAGCAAACTGCAATGAATAGTGAATTAAATTTATAAATGTCATGCATTCGCACTCTAACGATTGCATTTAATCATTTTATAAAGGCAATTTCATTATATATTTTCAATGGAGAAAATCACAATCCTAATATAAAATACCTACCTGTTATATATCTCTTTTGTTGTATTATGACATATTGTACCCTATTATATTGTATTGTATTATTTTAAATAAATTTTCATATATTTTATGCATTTTTTTCAGTTTATTCATAATTATAATAGCATTTAAACATAATTATTAATTAAAAGAAAAGTAAAATATTACCAAGTGGTCTACACAGTCACCGGATCTCATTGTGATGAAGGTGCTATACAGGGTAGACATAACATGGTTCAAGAAGAGCTTTAAGATGATTGTACCAAATTTATTGTCAATCCTTTTTTATCCACAGTTATCAAGGTCACTTTCAATTTTTTTAGGTAATCCTACAATTTTTTAAAATAAGAATGTATTTCTTCTTCATTTAAACCAAGGAAACATAAAAAGATAAAATTTACCTTAATTTAACCGATGCTCAAAATGGTGCCCATTAGCACCAATGCACTCGCGTAAACGGTTAAGAAATGTCTGCTTAGTTCTTTCTATGACGTCTGCATTGATGGTTAAGCATGCGTCTACAATTCTCTGTCACATATCTTCCGGCATTGTTGGAGGTTCTTTATAAATTTTTTTCTTGAATGCACCCTACAAAAAGAAATCTAACGGAGTAAAATCGGGAGAGCAAGCTGGTCAATTGACTACACTGCTACGACTGATCCAACGTATAGGAAATTTCCTATCGAGTACTTAACGTGCTGCCATTTTAATCTGTAGATCGATGTTAATAAAGACACGGAATGTTAAATATTAAACAGTATCTAGGACTTGTGCAAAACTAACGACACTGTCCAACAAATTTCAACTTTCTTTATGTTTCCTAATTACTGTAGTGTGGTTCTTATAGAGTTTTTTGTGCTGATTCCGAATCTGCCCTTACTTTTTCGCCTACACACACAGTTTTTGAGAAACATGACTTTGATAAAAAACCTATTTTTCTACTTTAAACAAATATTGTTATGTTATTATAAAAGATATTGAATTGTTCTTTGCAGCAAATAGATTCTGTAGACCTTCCCGAATACAGTGATATCCAATAATAATACATTATGAATGTTTAAACATGTTTAAACCATCATTAAAAACGGAGAGACACCATTTTTGCACCAATTTTTGAGGATATTTTTGAATTTATCTCAAAAAATAAGGGTCCATCGTAAAATCGTAATATATCACGCGATAGAGCAGACTTTTATCTTGAGAAACCTTCCTTTGAAGTTTGCAACATCGACGTTTTTACCAAATCAGAAAGCAAAATATCTTCGCCCGACATGAGTTGCCGCCAGTGGTGCTCTTCCACTAGAGCGGTCATTCGTCGGGATACGGCGCGGCGTAACAGCGATGCAGTGGCTAAAAGCGCGCAATTATGCCAGCTTATTTAAATGTTATTTATTATTTATTAGTACATTTATTCTGTATAAATTATTTTATGTATTTTTGAAATGTTAGTCTCTTGTTCATAGTATATTTCATACTATAAAGGTCTTTTGTAACAAAAAAATAATTTAGTAAGTTTTTAAGTAGTAAGATGTGATAAGTGGTTAGTAGTAACAAGTTACATGTTAGCATTGTAGTTAAGATCCGAGTCAGAAGTAACAGATCTAATGAGTTATAGTCATTTTGAACCTTTTTTGCATTTACATTCATAAGTTATGAGATACTCGGATACCGTGGTTAAGGTCAGATTTCCTAGGCGCGTGCAGCCGTAGCATTCTGCGATCTTTAATCTTCAGGCCATTTATACTCCATTCGTTATACTCCGCACGCGTCCGAATGCATTTGTATGGTGGTCGCAGGTCACTTTTTTCTCTTCTGCCCTTATCACCTCGTTGACTGCCAAACGAAAAGATTGCACGTAAAGAAATCAGAATCAGTTTGAAGTGATGAAAAATGAATCGTAAATTATTACTAGCACTTCCACGTGACGAGGAAGAAGAAAAGGTTGAAGAGATTCTTTTAAGAATTTTGATGAAAAAAACGAAGACCAATGAAAAATATATACAAAAAATGAAATGAAGAGGGTTATTGCAACATACTAATACAAAACTATTTACTGCATGGTGAAAAAACAGTCTGGAAATTTTCTCGAATGATGAATGAAGAATGACGAATTCTTCTAAAAGAAGTCTTTTGTAATGATTAATGAAAAAGCAAAAATGATTATTGAAGAAACAAAAATGTTTCCATAGTTTTAATATTTCTGGTATAGTTTCCGGACTAGTTTAAACTAGTTTTTCTGAGATCTTAAAAATGGTCAAGTCGCTTGGTCCACAATTAAAAATGTTACTCCATTTTAAGGGATGTATCAATACTGTTTTGACTGACTGTATGAAAAGTGTTCAGCTGTCGTTTCGAGTAATAATGAGTGATTATTATTAGAATGCCTTTATTGCATGTATACATTCGTAAATACAAGAAAACATGTATAGTACCGAAACTTAAGGACATCCATATTCTATGCATATCGAAAGGAATTTTTAGTTGACAAATTAAAATTGTTCTTCATTCTGGTTTTTATAAAACAAGCCTTGAAATTTAGAATTTGCATAAAGATTCGCAGTCTGGTGATTATTCATAAAGATAGTAAAATTATTTGTTAGAACCATACCTTGCGTTCAGATTTCTTCATTAAAGATCTGCTTTGGTGTTGGAATTGGAACACCATTGCTGGAAGTGAAGCTTCCAATCTTCAAGGCTGTTTCTATTGGCTTCAATATCTTCGCGCGGTACATCTCGCAGGTACTTGGCAAATAGAATCAATTGGTCTGCGTTACGTGTGTGTAGGAGATCTGAGGAGCCAGGCCGATCTCTGTCGATATTTAAGGAGCCTCGAGAATTTTTAGAACGGTAAAATCTTAATTGTTCTTCTGTAGTAACTGATGACAAACCAGTGTATATTGTGTTTAACGTTACAGGTCCAGTCAAGTCCAGTTCCACTTTACAAGACGGCGGCATAATTGAGCCCTGAATGCTATGGTAAGTTTTGCACAGTAATTTAAGAGGATATTGGTACAGTGGTTTGCTGCAATTGTCTTGTAACCAATCGTATTCCGTACGAACACAATGATAATATTCTAATTCGACTCGGTTCAATTTATATTCCATAGTATCTTCAACGTCTTCAACGATTACGATATCGTTGGCTTCGTCAAAGTTTTTAAACTTCACAATTTTTTCGACACCATAGCTAGGAGTGTACGTATACATGAAGTTTTCTATCAATAGTAGAAACTCAAGAAATTTTTGTTCTCTATTTTTTTTCCGCAGTTCGTCTATAGGTATAGGTTTGTAGTCGTATAGGTTTGTAGACCCGACTCGAGTGTAATACGGAATACAATAATATTTAATATCTTTTCTGCTTTCCACGTAGTCCTTAATTCGGTAAGCTCGCCGATATAGATTAATGTGAAATGGCGATATGAAAATAGCTTGAAAGTCCTCTTCAAATGAAAATTTCTCTGCGAATAGCGTTCTCAGTCTTGATTCAAATTCAGGACTTAACGGTAACTCATTGTTGGTTCGGTCGAGAATTTGCTTAAACTCGGCAAGTTTCTTTCTATATTCCGAATCTGCAATCTGTAACTTATAGCAATTCGGCTCAGCTAGTATTTTCGCAATTGAATAGTTATTCTCTGTATGAAAACGTGATGGATGCATCGGTCCAAGCACAGACTTATCGCCAGAAAAGACGATAGGTACTCTGTGATATTTGGCGATCCAATACATCCAAAGCACACACCACGGAGACACAATCGTGTACTGATCCAGAATGAGCATTTCGAATGTTTCCTGCAATTTCGGAACTGATGTAAGGATCTTATAGAGCATCTCGAACCGATCTACACCGTCATCCTTAAAGTCCGCGTCATAAAAACCGAAACCGAATTTCCTCATAAAAAATTCGTGTACCGTGTACCCTGATATTTTACTTTCCTGATTAAATGTGTTCGCCAAGGTACGTCGAAAGACAATGTATGTGATTTCTTTGTCTAACATTCTGGATAAACGCAGCAGTATGAGTGAGTCTCTGTCATACCCCATAGCATCGATTAATGTAGCTGTCACCTGGTTGCAATTCAGATACGTATGAATGATATTCAACCTCTTACGTTCATCTTCGACCAACGAATTTTCCACTGAAACATTTGATAAATCTTGTGGCCTACTCATAATGATGCTCACTACGTTAACTCAGAGAGAACTGATTCCACAATGTTAATATCTTTGTCCAACCGGATACGAAACTAGATGTCAACCGGTGTGCTTAAACTTGCAGAACTGACTGATGCAGCGGTGTGCAATCTTCTTGACTTTATATTACATCCAGACTTTATACTCCATTCGTCAAACTTCGTGATCGCATGCGTCTGCGCCGCACAGTGGGACATTTGGACGAAATCTTTTTAAAAATCAAAGAACTTTCGATAGAAACGAGCTAGAGCGATGAAATTTTTTTTAAATTAAAGCTGAAACTTTGCAGAATATGGGAAAAATAGGCAGATTATGATACGTACGTTTTTTAATCTTGAAAAAATTCGTTAAACTTGCAAAATTTCAAGAAAATTGTGGTTTTTCCAATACCACGCGAGGAAAATTTTTTTTTAGCATGCTATACATCATTTCCCCTAGATTCTTCACGCTGATTTCAAATCTGATCTCAAAGTTTCTAACTTCTGGTGCTACTTTATTTCTTTGGTACAACTTTAATCGATTTTTTACTAATATGAGTGAAACTTTCGGGTCGGTTAAGTACACTGCTCGATTAAAAACGTCTAGCATTCTATTCTTTCGGCTATTTTGTCGTGAATGAAGTATCATATTTTTTCTGTAGAGTTTATGCCACGATGTATTTGCAACTTCTGAATAATAAGCTATTGGCAATAGAAACTGTTTTGCTACTTCGCAACCATGCTTTAATAACTTGTGCAAGGTAGGATTCATTCGAGCCCACGGAAATAATGTATAATGAGGACAAATTAATAAAAAATCGGTTAAAGTTGTACCAAAGAAATAAAGTAACTTCGTTGATGAGAATACGTAAGTTAAAAAGATTAAATACTTACCATACTTCCTCTGTAAATAAAAATATAATTATGGACAATAGATATCTAATTTATACTACATTACATCCAGACACAGCCTGCAGAAAGTGCCATTAGGAATGAAAGCGATACGTCAAGTGATAACGGGATGTGAAGTGCTTCATGTTTCGTAAGTAACTCAAAACGTTCAAATACTTCATTATTATTATTTTTATTGTGTTTTATATATGAGAATACGATATACCTTCGAACTAGTGTGTTATCAAATCATTGCAATGAAAAAATGATTTCATTAGTTTTCTGTCATAAAAAACGATTTTTTGCAAAAGTATGAGGTCATAGACAAATTTTGAGACCAGATTTGAAATCAGCGTGAAAAAACCTACTGGACATGATGTATAGCATGTTAAGAAACATTTTTCCGCGCGTGGTATTGGACAAATCAGAATTTTCTTGAAATTTTTCAAGTTTAACGAATTTTGTCAAGATTAAAAAACGTTCGTATCATAATCTGACTATTTTCCCCATATTCTGCAAAGTTTCAGCTTTAATTTAAAAAAAAATTTATCGCTCTACCTCATTTCTATCGAAAGTTCTTTAATTCTGAAAAAGATTTTTTTCTGTGCGCCACTCCCTATGCGTCTGCACGAATTTTCTTGGTGGTTGCAGCTCCCTTTTTTCTCTTCTGTCCTTTAATACGTCGTTGACGTAGCGCCTAGTAAACCTAACTGTGTCCTGTATCGCATCTGGAGGTTTATGACATGGCAATAATCAGTCACGAGTTCAAACCTAACCCAGATCCTACAAGCGCGCGCGTTCACAACTTCCAGAATCCTGGCTCCAATGCTGATTAAAAGAAGGCTAAAAATGTCGTGTGAGTGTGGATCCTTTTTTTACCAAAGCACCATTAGAGCCACACCCTTAGAGCTTGTCCAGATAAGGCGATGAACGCATTATTCGAGTAGCGCGTATCGGATCGCGCGATTGTGAGATAGTAGTGATCCGTATATTTCGTCCACATTGCCTCATTCGGATATAGCCTTATCCTTATCATAGCGGTAATTATCATAGCCTTTTCATAGAAGTTCCTGTCGGAACTCGTCCGATGCGCGCGTTTGCATTTACCCGATACTCTTTCTTCTTTCTTCTCAAGTTAACACTAGATTTACGGAGCATTAGGAGTGAATATTTTACATAGCAGTCTAAAAATGACAAGAATAAGCCTATCCAAATTTTTAGCCATTTTTTAAAGAATATATACCCGAAGAAATAAATTTGTTGACTAATTTTTCATGGATGCATCTTTACAATCTAAACAATCGTAAATTCAAAATATTAGAACCCGTCATTTTGACGGGTCCCGTAAACCTAGTGTTAATGCAGAAGGAAAGACGTACCAGATCGTATTGTACGACCGCGAATGTGTGCAACCAAGCGTATAACAGTAAGCTTTATTACCACCAGAGAGGATATAGTCTGTGTTATCACTATCGTAGATAGTGAATTCCTGCTTGCCAACCGCTGCGCAGTGGGACAAATGGGCAATCCAGATGGGAAAATAGTCATGACAGGATATAGATATATCCTATATTTATTCTTGTTCCAGAATGTTTACAGAAACTATTAACATCCATAACAACTTATTTAGTAATCACATACGCACAGAAATCGTTGCACAAAAAACTTCGAATCGTAACATGATGATATTATACATTTATTCGTGTTATAGAGAATGATATGTGAGAACCATTAGTAATTGTCTTTGAACTCTTGTTGATTATGGATTATATTGCGTGAGTAGACGTTTCGAAACTTGTATTTGTTTATTAATGCGTTTTACAATAAGTTCTGGAGGGTTATTTAAATATCAATTTTGTGTGCTGCTTAGTTCAATTGAGAAGTGAAGAATTAAAAAACACCAGGGAATGGCGGCTTGAAAGTGATATGGTATTAAGTTTGAACTACACATGTGAAACAAATCTCACCGAAGCGGCTAATATCTGCTACTAAGCTTGTAATATTTTTGTAAAGTTTTGTAAGACTGTTGAGACACTTTGTCGCCATGAAACGTGTGTGTGCATACTTGACGGATGAAATTCATATAAACGAAACGTCGCGGAACATCAGTCCAGAGTCTCGTTAATTTTAATTTTCACTTCAACAGAGTCAGAGTTTAAATTATTTTATTACAGCGAACGCCTGATCATACTCTGACTTCCAGGTAGTGCTTCCAGGCTCAGCTCCATCACCGAACGCAGGTAGCGCGATTCGCTCAGACCCGATCATGCGGTCCTTCGTCGCATACACAGAAATTCGCTGACACATACGTCAGTCTTGACCAGAACAGAACAAAACACTGACCACCGATACTCCGAGATCGAACCTAACGAACGAACGCAAAACAACATTTAATTCAACCTTACATTTTCAATCAATTGTTAAATTAATTTTTATCCGTTATCCAGTCGTTAAATATACAAGTTGCCCCGAATTGATAGTACAACCATGGAGGGAGTGATTCTACATGATAATATAAATCGAAAATATGCAATAAATTTTGTTACTGGTTTGCGTGCTTTACTATATGCAGGAAGTAGAATTGGTTGGTTATGGTCAGACGCATCAGACGGTTCCTAGCGAATAACACGCGTATTCGCTGCATTTTCATACTCGATTTTCTCGGATACGAGGCGTCAATTTATTCCATATTTGCTACTTAAAAAACGTAACGATGGAAGTTCTCGTATCAAGGATTTACAACCCTTGTTGACTAAAAAGCTTGTTATATTGTGGATCACGAGAATACAGTGGTTAAGATCGCAGTTATAAATATTTGACGTTCAAACGATTATATATAATATTTTATGCAGTTGCATCACGTCATAATTTGTGAAAAATGTTAGTACATAAGGTAAAGGCACCAGCAATATAGTTATAATGGGAATAGTGTTTCAAATAAATATTTTAATAGTAGTTCATAGAAATACTATTGTGAAATAAGTATTTCATTAAAATATAAGAAAATAATATTTCATAAAATATTAATATTTCACACAATGGTATTGCAAATAAGAGGTTTTTATCCTCTAACGTTTTGTACATAGTGATATGCACTTTTATCGATAGTATAAGACATTATGAATAGCATCGATAACATAAGATATTTATTTTCTGTGCAAATAACTGAAAACATTATAGGAGAGTAATTTATATAAGTTACTGATTCACTTTGTTTACTTTAAACAGAATACATTTTTCAAACACACTATGTTTTAATGAATTTCTACAGACGAGTACAGTGACAAGATAGTAATGGAATCTCATCCGAAGATGCGAAGCCATTGCAATGATTGCCCTCTTGAGTGACAGTTTGTTGGGCATCTTTTTCTTCGGCGGCCCGCCAACAAACTGAAACCCTAAACGTGCTCGCAGCGAAAACAATCGACGACTTTCGAGACGGATCACAAGTCTCGAAAGAAGTTGATAGTTCCTGGTGCAATCGAGCAGGTGCGCAACGTTTCGAGATCCTGATCCCCGCGCGTTCGCGTCTGTGTCCGCGAAAAGCTACGAAACCAAGAAAATTCGAGCACGAAGCATCCATCGAACGTCATGCTGCGTTCGATTTAGCTTCGAGAATCGCTCGAATGACTACCTCGAGAATCGCTCCCCTACCCGAAAAAGAAAGCGATAGCTAGCCCCGGTCCCTACCTATTTAGAATTAACAGTCACACAAAGAAGGTCCGCCACCTATCCTGCCTAGCCCTATGTTTAAAAAAATGGTAAAAGTCACAGGCTCCCCAACGCACTTACTACACTGATTCCTCACACCGACGCCAGGGTGCGATAGCCTAACACCTAGGGAGGATGTCCCGGAACGTCTTCAACACCCTAACGTTCGATCTCACTCAAGCACACTCTCTAAGGTATGTACCAGTATTCCTGAAATTGACTGACAATGGCAGCGATCATTGCAAGATAAATCGATCGGAAGAGAAGATTGTTTGATTTGGAATATTGTATCGATCACATGTACTCATGGCTATCTGAGAACCTTTATTCTGTACAAACAAAATATTGCAAATTTATGCAAATAATATCTACTGTTATCGATGATTTTGCAAAAGCAATTGCGGAAATGAAGATTTTGAACGGAATTCATTAATAGACACAGAATTGTTAGCTTTAGGCTTAGATGTAATGCTGATCAAATAAAAAATGATTAAAAAAATAATAACTCTTTCATCTCCTTGTCCTACCTTCCAAAGAAGTTTATTTAGTCACTCTCTCTCTCTCTCTCCCTAATCAGTGTTTCATTCACACGTTCCTAGAGGAATTTGCTGACTTTTCAGAGATAGAAGCGCCTGAGTTTAGCGATTATATACGCGGTCGAGTATATAAAGTTCGGATTGTGTCAGCGACGATTCATTTCTGTTGGAGCGAATGCAAAAATTTATTGACAAGATAAAATGGCTGAAATACCGACATTATACAAACTTGCTACAGATATTATACGCACATATCTACATCTTTGGGAAGTACAAAAATGACCAACTTTCATATTAGAATACATTTTAGATGACTTTTGGATTTGTACAGAATGTATGAAACCCACCACGCAATCGCACACACAGTAAGTTTTGTGGCAACGTACTTCAAAAATATCCACTAAAATACAATATCTTTAATAATTTCTTGTTTTTTTTCTTATCAAAGCTGATAATCCGGACAAAGGAGCGCACTGGTGCACGACTGATGATTTTGCAAAAGCAGTTGTGGAACATGAAGATTTTGAACGCAATTCATTAACAGACACCGAATTGTTAGCTTTAGGCTTAGATGTAATGCTGATAAAATAAAAGGTGATTAAAAAAATAATAGCTCTTTCATCTCCTTGCTCTACCTTAGCCACTCTCTCTGCCTAATCGGTGTTTCATTCACACGTTCCTAGAGGAATTTGCTGACTTTTCAGAGATACAGACGTCCAGCCTACCGCTGTCGATTCCTGTTCATTCCTGTTCGTTCTTAAGGGGTATCAAATTTCATAAAAACTATGTTTTTGCATAAATAATACTTTCTTTCTCTCCCTAATTAAAGTAGTCCTTTTCTCTCTCAAAAGCGCCTCACCCCTACACAATATTACTCTTTTGTTTCTCGTTGTATGTATACAGAAAATATTAAATAAATTAAAATTTGCATGTGTCATTGTCATAATGCGCTAGTGCGACTACGAACTCCATTTCTATATTTGATATCCACGATCGCCAAATGTTACTGAAATCGAGTAACATTGTTTGTAAGAAACGAGTTGTAAGAGCTTTTGGCTCCACATATGTTTGTGAAACACTTTTTTCGAAGATGAAATTTACAAAGAGTTCATCACATGCTTCATTAACTGATGCCAATTTAGAAAACCAGGTAAGATGTGCAATGTCGAACATAAATATAGATTTCACATAAATAAGTTATATTCATTTTTTTATTTGTATTACATTTTTTAAAAGCATGTTTACCTAAAGTGCGGCCCGCTGTAATTTTACGCGTCATCAAAGTGGCCCGTGAATCCATTTGGATTGGCCAGGCCTGTGGTAGAGGATCTTAAAACGAGATCAACGACCTATTACATAAGGTCATTGAAGGTCATAGAAAGTAGAGAAAGGCGATAATACTTACGGTTTTGGTAGTAAATGAAACATACGTATTTTAAACAGTAGAGGAAGGCGTAATACTTACCGTTTACTTTACTGAGACTAAAATCTGCTTGAAGGACACTTTGATAAGTTTGCAGGATAAGATAAACATGATAAGATCATTATCTATAAATCGGTTAATCCGGCTCGATGTATCCGTTTGAAGAGCAAGTCGATATGCTTCTTATTTATGGCGAATGCCAACAAAATTCTGTAAGGGCGAAAAACTTGTATGCTGAACGATATCCACATCGGTCTCAGCCTTCGGGTCAAACATTTAAAAATGTGTGTGATAAACTTAGGCAAACCGGTAGTTTAAGTGTTCGTAAAAGTGAACTATGACCTTCAATGACCCATTTAAAAAAATGGACCTTCAAATGTTCGAAGTACCTCCACCTGCAAACAAACTATTATCGCCACGGGATGGCCCCCTTCGTACTGTGCAATTTTATTTCAGCAAATATTTCTGTGAAACTTATAGTTTCGAAGATATCCGAGGTGCTAATAGTTATTGCCCCACCCTAAATATTTAAAAAAACAGTCTTCTTTGTAATAAGTACTTTAAAAAGATATTTTAAATGTAAATGATTATACTTCTCGATAGTGTACATAAAAAAGATGAATAACGTAAAAATATTGATTATTCTTTGTAATAACTATTTTAAAAAGATAGTTTAATTGTCAATGATTACACTTTTCGATAGTCTACATAAAAAAGACGAATAACGTTAAAATATTGATTATTCTTTGTAATAACTATTTTAAAAAGATAGTTCAATTGTAAGTGATTACACTTTTCGATAGTGTACATAAAAAAGACGAATAACGTTAAAATATTGATTATTCTTTGTAATAACTATTTTAAAAAGATAGTTCAATTGTAAGTGATTACACTTTTCGATAGTGTACATAAAATAGACGGATAACGTTAAAATATTGATTATAATCCGCAGTACTTGATTGAAAAATAGCTACAAACTTTACGGACAGATTTTGCAATCAAAACATATATTTTAGTAAAAACGGTATATAGTACAAAAAGTAGAAATCTCAACCTTTAAAATGGTTGTTTTTTTTTTATCAAATTTGGATAAATTTTAGCAAAGTTACAGCAGTTTAAATTTTGAGCGAATTTTGAAATAGCTTTGGCCGCTCAAATCGGGCAAATACCCCACTGTGCGCCGCACAAGAAAGCTCTTTAAAGCTTTTAAGATTTGCTTCCATAAATAAACAATGAGCGTAACGCAAAGAGGCTTCCGACTAATCCATATTACTTAATGTTAAACAACTTTATTGAACAATTATTTATGCCAGTTAATAGTTTAAAGCATGTGTGATAACCCCTATAAATTGCAGAGCTGTAAGAATTCAATTATAGACGCAATGATTAAATAACTATGATGCTGAAAACTAGTGAATTCCCAAGAGAGAAAAATAGGTTACTTGCCATGCCAATATCTCCGTAAAAAAATTTTTTTTAAAAAATCGGACTTTGGCACATTATACATTCACTATTTGGTACAAAAATAATATATTTTTTTTTTAAATCGAAAATTTATAAAATCGATTTTTGGCCGCCTCGGCACCACTGTGCGCCGCGCCGCGCCGCAGAGATGCACATGGCTCATTCTCGATATTATCTATAGTCCGGATTTTCTCACACGATTGTTCATACATTTCCTAAAATTTTCATATCGGACAACAATACCTTTCGTATTAAAATTCAATACAGTTATGTTGATAAGTTAACACTTGTTAATAATGATGAAAATAATATTAAAACTACACGTTTGTTCTTCACATTGTTTGGGTGAACGTGTTTTTTATTTATATAATCAGGTGTACATACATGTAATAATAAATATACAAATTAAAAATTGCAAAACTTTTAACAATTTTATATTCCCAAAAGAAATTTTAAATAAGCTAAAGATTTTTGAAGAAGTCATCGAATATTCAAATGATCGTTCAATAAAATCTTCAAGTATTGGAATTTCTGTGCTTTAGATTAAAAAGTAACGTGCCTCTGAATTTCGATAGCTCCGAAAAGCAGGACAAAACATATAGCTCATCGCCTGTGATAGAAACCGATCGAACGCTTTGAACGTAATGCGGCAACAATGCACTTTTGAAGCTGACAGTGCTGTAAAATCGAGCATCCTCACACATACATGGACATACACTTTATGTGTTGCAACCTCATGTAGTTTACCAGCTGACCGTTTCATTTCGATAGAGTCCGCTGTCGTACTAGGGCATTTTCTACAGAGTCGGTAATTCAGAATCGTAGCCAGAAAAATGCATTACATGCAATGTCTGTAAGTAGTTATCTTAAGTCGATGTCTGTACTTATCTTAAGTCTGTGGTCTGTGTCAGTGATTTGTATTTGATTCATTGGTCATCAGCGTAGAGGGCGTAAGAAATCGATTGGTTTTTAGCGATGTCGGTATTTCAGATCCTGCTACACGAAACCCAATATTATGATGATTGAATAACGTCCCATGGACGTCCGTACCGGATCTTCTGTATGTCCGATTTACGTCCCAGGTAAGTCCCACAGAGGTCCCAGTTAGATCGCAGTACGTACATAGGACGTCTGCGCGGACGTCCGGCTGGACATATTCGGGACGTTAACAGGACGTTTATAAAACATTTAAAAACCTGTGTACGAAATGTTTTCCTATTGTTTAAATCTATTAAACAACGTTCGTATACATATATGTACATAAGGAAAAATACTGGGTGTTTGCTAATTTTATTGCTCGGTGCGAAGGCCTGCTATAGCCGGGCTTGCACCGAGTCATGGAGAAAACCCAGGAAAGGTACAATTGCGGCCTTAAATATTTTTTAGTTTAGGGCAATAAAATACTAGAAATAAGTAAAAGTTTCTATAAGAGCAGTATTGTTTACTAATCACAAATAGCCCAAACTGAAACGAACAATTTGGTCGTTACAAACACTTATTTATTTCAATAATAATAAATAATAAAGAAAAATGTGAAATACATATGATTTATTAATCCTTTATGTATAAACAAATATTTAATAACAATTCTTTTTATGTTACATAAATTATTGTTATTGTGCTCATTGAACCACTGTAAGAAAAATGTCTGTTGCATTTTTGCGACAATGGTCTAGTGAACAAAAACATTGTTTATATTTTAACTAGTCTATCTAGGAAGTAAAAACTGCATATTTTAAGGTCGAAATATTTAATAATGTTTTCAAACATTGATAACTATGAACTTAAATTTCAATGGTTTGACCTAGTATTTCAACTAAATCCTTCTTATAATATTCACACATCGTGAAAATTTTAGTGGTGTTAATCATAGCCATGCGTTACGTAAATTATAGTGTTCTTACAGAAATTTCGTCTACCGCACTGTCTTATTGAAGTAAAGATATTTCAAATACTTTTCATTTCAAACGTACTCAATGCTGGCTGTAAGCAGTTAGGCGCCACCGCATGTATTATACTTGTCCATGAACTTCGTGTATTGTCATAGCGTATGAAGGTCTGTTTAGGACCGATCCATTATGGAATGTGGTACAAGTAAAATTGCGTAAGAAGTGAGATCGACGATAATGCCACAGAATATTAATAGGGCCAATTTGCAATCCTATTATCTTATAATAGTTGGTTTCGTAGCAATTTGTTGTTCTTAATTTGTATGAAAATGGGACCTGCTGGAAAGTTTGCTTCCTTTGTCTTACTATTGATCAAGTGCAATTTATTCCTTGTTATCGCATAGTAGCTGCCACATCTCTGTGGTAATGTGTATTGCAATGTATAATACATATTCACAAACAAACTGTTAACACTAGAACTAGGTAGATCGCTATTACACACATGTCCCTTTAAATAATAACAAGACTGAATTAATGCATATCGTTTATGATTTTTACGGTAATGTAGTGACTCACACAACTGTTTTACACATCTTTTACATCAGAATAACTTTTTTAAAAGTGAACCAAATGACTTCAGCTTTTCTGTGAGGTTATAACATTTAATAGATAATGTGCAATGAAAATTCAATATTTAGTCAATTTAAAACACTCAATGAAATAAGAAAAATGTAATATTTGTATTATAAACGTAAACACCGTTGCACCTTTGATTAATCAATAGTGCTGTGTAATGTCGGAATTATAATGAATTGTATTCTGCAATTACCGCAAATGGTATGCTCATAGGAAATATAAATTGAAGACGAATTGAAGAAGAATTGAAATTTTATTTATTAATGTTTCCTAAAATTTGATTCATTATTCATTCATAAAATTTCGTGGGTATTAAGATTTGTTGATTTTTAAAAAACGGCGTTTAAAAATTAGTTCTATTGCATAAATTTGTAAAATTCTAAATGTTGATCAAAAACGATAACATTAAAACTAGAGATTAACTTGTGTTACGAGATGAAGCAATCATTCGGTGAACATTGTATGTGTTTTGAAAACACGGAATAAATATTTGTGCTTCCCCTTTTTTTACAGATATTATTGATTTTGCTCGACAGAAAGAATATTTTATTCCACTATATGTTTGTAGTTCCACAAATATTACAATAAATAACCCGACATATTTTAAAATACCTATAAATACCTTCTTAATGTTCTAATTATATTTTGAATTCTCTAAAAAAATGAAAAACCGTTGTTTTGTAAATATTGGAACTCGAAATGCGGTTTCCCGAAGCTCAGTTTTCACATATCACAGATCACCGATGTGAGCATACGTATTATCTGCAAATCAAAAAATTCCCACAATTCTCTAACAGCAGCATTTACATTAAGAGATTAGCAAGACGTCACAATTTTTGCGATGGATCTTATCAACATAAATATCAGTTTCTGTGTGACGTGATTGTCTTCTGTTATGAAAGATTTATCGTTCCACAAATCATTTTGATTTATGTCGAACGCTTGACCATTGCATCTACAAAAGTGCTTCTTAATCGATAAGCAGCGGCTTCTTTGTGCAAGGTGTATTCTCATTCTTAGTTTTTTCTTGTTAACAATTGCTGGGTCCTCGATTATGTAGTAATTGTATTTGAATTTTATTAAGCGATCAAATCATTATGTAACAACCACTGCATTCGTCGATCCTTGCTCATCATGCATTGTCGATTGCATTGCCATATTCTTGAACATTATCGTTGCGATTTTGAACAAATTATATTATGCTTTTTAATTACATAACGAAGAAAAAGTGATAACAACACGTCCGTTTCTCTGTGTCTGTGTACGTTGTATACTTATTATATACGCTCGTCGAGCACACAAGTTGGATAAGAAGAGTGGGAGAATCCCTTTTCGGTGTTGGACTATAAAACCACGATCAACTGATTGATGGATCGTAGTGTCTTTTTCGCGAGTTAACTCAGAACTCGACCCTACCGGAGAAATCGTGTGGCGCGAATCAATTTCGTTATCAACATGACGCAGTCGCACAGCATGAAGAGGGTATCCGTTATATCCATCTCGGAAAAAATGAAGATACCGGCAACAAAACCAAAAGGTATTCGCAACAATCTTGTTCCTCGAATTTTTCGGTTCGATTGGCACATCCTCTCGACAGACAGCATAACTAAACGTCACGTCGTGTAGTATTTCCCGAAAGTCCATTGGAAAACAATAATATCGGTCGACAATCGATTGCTGGTTTACGATCATTATCAATGGTTCCAAATACTTCTACTTTCTTAACACGTGTGAGAATCTTCTTCGCTTTTCGAGAAACTGTCTTATCGATAATTAGAACAAGATAATGTACAAAATCAATCTGATCTTACTTTAGTGACACTAATCACAGATAAGATGTTATTTGCCACGATTTCTGCGAAGATTAGCCACGATGTCCTCATTCGAATCGTGCTTTTCACGTGCTGGGGATATCCCGCTTGCGAAACCATTTTTCGTCATGATATACACTTGTATTTTTTTAATATGTTATTCAGTGAAGTGCTTGGTTCTTTTGATAGTCACTCGTTAATGTCTCGTCTCATCAAATGTAGTGTCGATTTATGCGTCTTCAACTTTCAGTAACTGTTTCGCTTCGTTCTTACAAGAATTTAATTGTTACACCGGGTGATTGGTAACTGGTGATACAACCGAAAAGAGGGTGATTCTGCATTAGAAATAAGTCGAAAATGTAAAATAAAATGTTTTCATACGAGGATTTGTTTTTGAGAAAATCGAGTTTGAAACTTCAGCGAACACGTGTGTTATTGAATAGGAATCGTCTGACGCGTCGGTTGTACTTACAAATGCTAAATACACGAACTTGATTATTGCGAATTGTCACCATTCCTAATCAAGTGTAACTCGCAATAACATTAATCAATTTCTCGAATAAAAAAATATTGAAAATTCAACGGACACGCGTGCTGTTGTGCAGGAATCGTCTGATGTGTCTAACTGACTAGTGCAATATTCTTTAGAAATACTGAGAACACAAGACTCGACGAATTTTCAAAGTCGATATTTTCGAAAACAAAGCATCATAGGAAAAAATTTTATTCTACATTTTCCACTTGTTTCTTTTATGTTGAAACACCCCATGTTTTGTCGAACCACTAGCTACCGATGAACCTGTATAAACTACGTCAGGAATGTAACTGTAATTTTTTTAACTTTTTACTACCCCTGGCAAAAATGATTCGACCAAACAAATCAAGTGTTTATCATTCTAATTATTCATATCTTTATTGTGAAAAATATTTCCATTATCGATAAAGGCTGTTGCAATGATAAAACTCGTCGGATATAAAGAAAATATTAATATAAGCAAATAGCAATTAGACACCGATTTTAGGGAGGTTTAATCATCCTCACGGATTTAGATCAGTTTGTTGGTAATGCTAATGATAAAACATTGTCATGCTACTTAATTCTTTTATAATTTTCACATAGTCTTAGACAGTTCATTATTTTATATCTGGTTAAAAAGTCATTAGAGTCCATCGTTTTATTAATAATTTTCTAACATATCATTGACTATTATACCATATTTATCTACATATATATATTATTTCATGTAGAATCACCTCCTTTTCGCTTGTACCATCAGTTACCGAACACCCTGCATATACAGGGTGGAAATTATAAAGCGTTACAGAAGAATGTCTCAAAAAATATTGATTATACGCAAAAATATTTCAGATGAAAGTTGTTCAGTACCATGGGGGACATCATGTAGTGGAACTTTTATTTTTCCCGATGGACACTCCAAGGTGAGGTGAAGGTAAACTTTCTTTTTTTAAATTAAATGATATATTTTTTTATCCACCATCAAATAGTGCGTTTTAAGATGAGTTCAATTACCTATGACTTAAGATCAGTCAATGTCAAACTTGCAGGGGAATGCAGAAAAGGTGTGATCATTTTATTTATATTTCAGTTTAGTATGTGTTCGAAATGATTACTTCTTACTTCAATGCACTTAGCAATTCTTTGTTTAAATGATTCTCTAACTTTGCTCATCATTTCAACATTTATCTTAGCACAAGCTTCGCATATTCTGACTTTCTTGTTTTCATACGTCGTAGGCTTAATGGACATTACGCAGTTTTTAAGTACAGAACCTGAACGGAGAAAACGCTGTTCTAGTCTTTTAAATGCCATATGCGATTTTGATGGTTGATCTGGGTAGCGTTGTGCATACAAATTAGCAGCCATTCTGTAATTTTTCCTGCATTTTTCTTGTACCATAAACATATCAAAACAATTTTGATACATAACCATTTTCACCACTTATTTAAGTATTATCGTTCAGCGAAGGATACATTAGCACGAATAATAATGAAAGTACATTGACTATCTTGCAGAAGAGTACAGTAATACATAAATACGTTTGTTTTCATTTCATTGATAATGACTTTGATGTTGCCCTGAGTAATGATGATATTGAACATATGTTATTGTTTTGGTGTGAAACTTCGAAGGCACGATCTAAAGTACAAATAAAACACCTTTTCTGCATTTACCTGCAAGTTTGTTGAATGACCTTGAGTCATAGGTAATTGAACTCGTCTCAAAACGCGCTATTTGATCGTGGTTAAAAAACATATTATTCCATTTAAAAAAAGAAAGTTGGCCTTCACCTCACCTTGGAGTATCCACCGGGAAAAATATAAGTTCCATCACATGATATTTTCTGTCAGGAGTAGTATTTTCGATGTAAAAGTTTATGTACAAGGTGTTAGATACTAAAGTTTGAAAATTATGTACACCGATTAACATAAAACGTACATGACATTTATTCACATTAATGCATACATGCTCCTCAAAAATAGTTGCAAAAGAAATTATATCGAGACTTTTGTCAATTTTTATTTCACACTGACTGCATTTTACACATATTTTAAGCAAATATATCATATCACAACACAACCATAGAGAAATAATAAATTTTGCGGATCTACAATAGCAAATTGGTGAAATTTCACCCGAGAGGTCTACGAGTGTTAAGAAAATAAATGAAGTACATTCATAATAAGTAGACAGCAGATCTTTGTGCATTTATGGTACGTGTGAGTTTGTAAAATGCAAGTGAATCTGCATGTATTAATAAAAACTAACACTTTTATCGTCATGTCACCTACATATATCTGGATGACGGAATTATTTATCCAGAATTGAAAATTAATTTTTACGTTCCTAGATTGTGTGTACCCTATTTGCTTACGAACTGCTAAACGCAAGAGGTTTGAAACGGTCATTAATATCACAAAACTCAGCTTCTCAGTTTTTGTTTCATTAAATAATTCGTTTTGATTTTATATAATTTTTCTGCGATTGTTGAGGAAGCGATCAAGGTGCCAATCGCGTTGTTACTATATGTTTACCACAAGAAATCTTCTAGTTGATGTAAAAAATACTATAAAATAATTAATGAAGGTATAATTTTGCATGCACGTCCACAGTCTAATAATAACAACACGCGAAAGCAAATCGACAGTTAATTAACTATTTAAAGTATGTTTGAACTTGAAGTGGTCAAATCGCAAGGACTATTCGAAGCACGATGCACGATTGCAAGTAACGCTGTACAAGATAATGAATTTTCGTGCAACGTGTGTAGCATACGTACGTGACCAATCGCTTTGAATTCCAAAACGTGACGTTAACGATTCCTCAATGTCAGATTTCTCGCGATGTCCTAGAGACGTGAAATGAACGATTTGCTCGTCCGCATTCTCTGCATTGCTTGGCCATGGAATGCAACAAACACAGATTGCGATGGTTTCTCTGCGCGAGTGCATGTGCGAGGATAAGTGTACATGCAGAATGGATCTTTCTGTTTGTGTACATTTCGAGACTGACTTGACGATGCGGGTCAACACTCAAGTCGCGATAAATTAAATGAACTTTCTTCTCCCGCGTAACGCTAGAACATCAAATTAAATTTAGATTGCACTGTTATACACGGTACATAGGTCACACGCATATGATAGATCGTTCAAGCTATATTAATTAAAACAATAACAATAATATATAACGAGGAGGAAAATTGGACCAATAAAATCGGTATTTTTGTAGAAAATCGTTATTCTATAGAAAAACATCACTGAAATTTCATTGCTATCAATCTTGGTAACGTAATTATAAATATTTGAATATCGATAATTTTTCGATAATCGGAAAAGTATCCATACGCTTTTTGGATTCACTGTATTTTTGTCCAAGGCATTTTAGGATTTTGGGAGTTTTTATCACACATAGTAATGTACGTCATATAAACTAGTAGCAAGGTAATATTTATTATAATACTATTAGTATTGCTTAATGTAAGTTACCTAATAAATAACACTGAAGTATTATAAAATGTTATGTCAACGAAGTATTATAAAATTTCAATGTCATGATCAGTCGCACTTGCAATAACATATTGTGCATGAATCACATATCTACACTTGCAAAATAGGATCTCCAAGTATATTCATGGAAATAACAGTACTGTATACATTTTATTATTTATATTTAGCGGATAAACACTACTATAAAACGGAAAACATAAATTAGAAAATTACTAATAAATACAATATTACTCCTGTCATATAGATAAATTAATCTGCCAATACAAGACAATAATAGTGTATTTTCAGCACGATAAAGTCTCTTCAAAAATAAGTCTCCGATGATGACACCCGGGTCGATTTTGACCAATATTATCAACACTATCATTTTATTATTCGATTTCTGACGATTAGATTAAATGAATAGCTTACATTAGAAATCATAGAAAATACCGATGAGTGCACAAGAGGAATCTTTAAAAATATGTTGAAAAGAAATTGATAAATTATTTTGTGAGTGGTGCTAAATATTGTGAATTGTTCAGTTGTAAGAGAGGTCCGCCCCACCGAGTATTCAAAAAGATATCGACAATGTCATGGCAGTATTATTCATTTCATTCTGTTTCCACACCATCGATGGTGTTTCCTTTCTTCGTGTATCTAGTTTATCCAGCCGACACTTCTGTTACTGGCTTATCTTCACTTTCCGTTATGGGATCATTTCACTTCTGAACTTTAAATGTGCCAAACAGAGCAAACAGAAGATTTCCATGGAAGCAGATTATAGCTAACAAGAAGAATATATTCCTCCATTGCAACATGTTTGACTGAAAAGTAATGAAATATCAGTAATAATATTTAGTAGAAGTATGTGACCAATGTGATACATCGATACACATCATTTGTACAAGTATTGCCAGAGATCATTCGTGTAAATAACTCCCATTAATATTCGTACACTCTAAAAGACGATCACGTTTTTAATATTGGATCATGTGACTTGGATTTTTTTTTTAGAAGTTAGAACAATTAGTTTACTATACGTTGAAAAAAAGAAATTTTGAAAAAATTGTAATTGGTCGGAATTACAAAGAAAATACTAAAAGTTGTTATTTATAACTATGTGTGTCGTTTTGTAGATCTGTGTCAACTGTATACACTCTGAATATGTCACCAAATTCGGCAAACGTTGCAATGAGCTACAACTGTTTGAAGATTGTAAAAATTGCAGCTTTTCACAATTTTCGGCCTTAAACTGTAATAAATCGAAGGATTCTTACGTCATTCAATGCCTGTCGCTGTTTTCTACGTAATCCAAATTGGATGAAAATTTGAAAATGTATACAAATGATACAGATCCACAAAATGGATGTTTTAAATTTTCAACATAAGCCACATAAAAATATTGTAAAACACAACTTTTAGTATTTTCTCTGCAATACCGACCAATTGCAATTGTTTTATCATTTCTTTTTCACATCATGTAGTAAACTAATTATTCTAACATCTCAAAAAAGTCCAAGTCGTATGGTCCAATATTAAATAAGTTATCGTCTTTTTAAGAGTGTACGAATATTAATGGGAGTGACTGTATATCTTAAAAACATCTTAAACATGAATTACATTAGACATTCGAGTTACGACGAAGCAATTTCGACCTAAACATTCAGTTGCTTATGAAAAATCAGTCTATTTCTACCTCTGTTCAACTGGAACTCAGTTCAGATAATAGTGGCACAGTTATGAATGCATCTGACTGAAGTAAACAATAAATTCTTCGTGTAAAGAAGAGACATAATAACATTTCTGTTGAGACGTGATTATTGTATGGCCGGCTCGTATTTCGGTTTGGGTCTACGCTATGGTCGATTTTGAACAGTGCCATTGTCGAAGGGGTCCTCTAGCGTCTTCTGACGAATTTATTGTTTTATGACTCTGGTGCGGCTGGAAAGTATCAGCTGGCCATGGGAAAGTCAGTCTAGCCGTGCAGTTCTCAATGGCACTTGACGTAGCGTAGGCCCACGCTTAGCGCCAAGGGGGACCTGTGGACCAAAGACTAAATTATGGTTTCCGGCGAAATTGCAGGAAACCGAGTGTCGTCTGTTTAGCGACACTCGTTACGACGTATTTCGTCTATGGGCGTTGCCCTTGTTTTGGGAGGTCATTTGTAGCCTCCCAAATATTATATCATTGGCTGGGACCCCCACTATTTTGTACTTTGTGGAGGGATTTTTCAACCCCACGAGGTTACTTGTTTCTCACGCGTTAGTTGTAAGATTAGTCATGATTTAAGAGTCGAAACTAGTCGTCGTGATTTAAGAGTCGAAACTAAGAGTCATGAATTATACCGTCGCTGTTATACCGTCTTTCACATTTTCTATTAAAGTTACTTAGTTATCCAAAACCCGATTATCTTATTACTTATTTACCTCTCTTTGAGGTGTGTATCTCAGCGATTCACTAATACTGTTTGAGCACTGACACGACACAACAATTTCTTTCCACTACAAATATTTTCTTAGTCGAAACGTGTAAGTTTAAGCAAATCTTTTTTAAAATCGAAAGACAATTGTTTGATTCTATTTCCGGATGAAGCTGGTCAAATGTTATACAATGTTTATAAGAAAGTTTTATTAGTTATTTTTTATGACACTTTTACCTACATATTTATGATATTTTTTTCATTAAAATGAGGCCAAACATGATATCGTTTTGAGTATATTTGCTTGCTCAATTGACGAGTCAATGGAACCTCGATTATCCAAACCGACGATACGGTGAGGATTGGACAATATGCATTGCACAATTTTTTCAATATACAGTGTGTGAACCGTAATAGAGCAAAGGGTTGTTTTTGTATTCATATAACAGAGATTGATTAAAAGTATTGTTTGACATCAAATTTGCTAATATCTTATCAGCTATCATTTATTGAGACAAACATATTGTTTCATGAATTGGCACTTGGCCGTTTATCGGCTGCTCACTAATACTTGCACATATACATATGTAGGCCATGCGGTTCACCGATGTTGTATGCAATTACAATCTGATGAATTGTCAGGATTAATGAAGTCTAAATGGATTCGCTACAATTATTGTAACTTTATGCATTTGTATGTAGTAAACGAACTGGTAAATATCATTAGGCATTTGGATAAATTTTAATGTAAATCTTTATTTAAATAGAATTTCATTTGTTATTTAGGAGTTTAAATAACAAACAGAAATAAATTATTTGTTACTTGAATAGGTCTAAATAATTATTTAAATGATTAAATTAATTGTTGTACTTTTTATTGTTTATTATTTGAACCAATTTGCTTCCACTTTAAACAGTGATCCATCAATTGAAAATTAAACAAGAGATTTCATAATTTTTCCATAGCATAAAATAAAACAAAGAAGACAAACCGAAAAAATGTTTATTATTTACTCTTCCATTACATCTAAATACAAAATAAAATTTCGTTTGCAGATAAGAAATGATAATTTAATCTCGGCATAGTTTAAATAACTTTACTTTAAATCGAAAAGATTAATCCAAATTTTGCCTATTGCTGCACTGTTTTACAAATTTTAACATTCTTTTGGGTTTTTAACTTTGTTGCAATTTTTAACAGATTTTCGTAAGCTAAATACGAATTTTTAATCTTTTTTATTCGCATGGCTATTAAGAAAATCGATTTTGAAATAAAATGTAAATTTTTAACTATGGGCGCGTATAGTGCTTCAACAGTACTAGTTAATTTAAAGACTTGCATAGTAGTTTGTATTCCATGAAGTCTTCTGGATTAGGCGATATAATTTAATTTTATATTGTTTGTATAGAAATGTGTGTCAATCATAGTTAAGATAATGGAAAAATGATTATTGGCCTCTACCCACACCATCCGCAAGTCGAAGGACCACCTTATCGCGCGGAGTAATTAGATTTTATGCTGCACATTTAATTTTATAAATGAATTTAACTATATCCGAGAAAATCCGTACAGCAACAAAAAAACTTATAACACCAGCGTGTGCAACTCTTGAAATCATTTAAGCCTACGCTTCTCGTGTAACGGTAGCGAACAAAAGTGATTTTTATGAATTTTTTTCAGAATAACTATTAGACATACGGGACTAGATCTTTTATTATTTATTGTATAATACTAAGGTGATCAACTATTTTACAATGAAAAGGAGAACACAAATAAATTGAAGAAAAATAAAATTGTAAATAAAAGAAACATTTGATTGATTGCAACAATAATACACTATAATATGTTAAATGCATAATAAAAACATTTGTAACGTTTCATATTGTAATTATGCTTACATGCCTATTAATTATTATTTAAATAAGTACTACAAAAGGAGAACTGTTCTCCCTAAAAGAGGACGATTGGTCATATTAATAAATATGTTTTTTAAACTGGCGTACTCAATAACTGAAAATCTAATCTACTGATCAATTTCGGATAACGCTTATTCAATTTATTACTTTCTCGAGGTACTGAGCCATAATTTCAACTTGATTTTTTATTTTTAATATCTTTTTCTTATATTTCGTATATTTCCTTAAAAACATCCATAATTTTTGCAATTCTCTATATTTTATTCGTAATTGTTGGTACAGTACCAGCATAAATAATCAAACTTTAAGATAAATCTTCATTTTTTGCTTTTAGATAACTGACACTGGCTACATTGTACGCCAATCTTAGCGAATTTGTTAACAAGGTTGATAGGATTGTAATAATTGAATACTATACAATAACTCTTGCCCTTTTTTCGTTTTGATTCCACGAGAACCGGTAAAATTATAATTATTTATCATGCCGCTTATAATTTGCAGCCTGTTTCGGATGTAGACATGTGCAAATTTCCTTGATGGCCTTCGCTTTTTTGTGCTGTTACGCTGTTCGAGTTACTACATCCGTGACACTGGAGGCGATGACGAATGCTACCTCTGCAAATCCTGACTTTGAAGTATGAATCTCCTTTTATTTGAATTTCTTTTAATCTTAATATTCCGCGGTATAGGTTTACTCTACAATAAATCTGTAGGGCCCTCGAAAAGTACCGGAACGGTAAACTATCTAAAAAAAAACAATGCAGTTCCAAAATAAAATCGTATATACATACAAGTGAACGATTAAGAATGGTGAAAATTACAGTTTCTCACGACTTTCGTCCTATTTTTTCCGTTTTATTCTATTACAGTATTTCACCAGTAACTGTCCCAAATGTCTCCGACAGAATTGTCCCTGAGATATCCCCACTAGTGCGGGGTGTACCCCCTTGAGGGGCCGTGAAGCTTGAGAGGCCTCGGTCGCCGAGAAATATGACATTTGCGCTTTCAGTGTCCCTTTCTTTACTATCTACTCTCTTTGTCTGTTACCAAAACTTACTTCATCGTCAATAAAAAAAATAGATATGTATGTATAATCAGAAAATTTTGATCAGAGAAATATTACAAATATGATGGTAAAAGTCTCCTAAAAGATTAATTAAAAAAGAAAAAGTGTCGTCATTTCATTACTGTTGCCTCACCGATGTTATGTACCTGACCTATACATAATGACCATACTGTATATGATCCGAATTATATCGTGTTTGGTATCATTTTAATCAGAACAATGTCACACATCTATTAGAAAAAGTCTCATAAAAAAATAAGTAATAATAAAAAAGTTATTCCTTGGTAATACATTGTGAGGATGCGCGAGCCTTTGAACTGTGCCGCCAACTGCGACTCTCCATGTCTCTTTCTTTCCCATACGCTATCCTTCTTCGCGGCCGAAACTTTAATCGTCGATTACACAAGTAAATATCATCGGAATTATATCATATTTGGTATCATTTTTATTAGAAAAATGCCACAAATATGGTCATCGAAGTCCCATAGAAGAATAATGATTAATAAAGAAGTTGGAATTTCGGATTAGGTATGTTTACATTTCTCGGTGACTGAGGCCTCTCGAGCTCGGCTGTCCTTCTCTACGTTCGGAAAACCTCAAACAATGATATCCCTCCGGCATAATTGTCCCTACGCAGACCCGTGTTGTGGACAATTATCGATGAAATACTGTATTCGGCGATTTTCATCATTTTTTGTCGTTTATAAAATTTTGATGAAATTTTCAGCATGTATACAGCTTATACGGTTCTACATAATACATTGTTTTGAATTTTCGTTGCAAGCCCAAATAAAAAAGTTTAGGAAGCAACTTTTACTATTTTTTTATCGCAATTCCTACTAAAAGCAATTTTACCTAAATTTTCAGTATGTATCATCTAGTACACTAATCCATCTAGCTTAGCAGAAAAACTGAAATCATTTAGCCCATTTATAAAAAAGTGCCATTGAGAGCGGTACGGTTAGGCTGATTTTTCCAAGCGAGTCAGCAGATACTTTTCAGCCATATCCAAATCATAAAGCCATAAACCAATAAAATAAACCAATTCGTAAACAAGACACTAATAGACTCTCAAAAATGACATCGTCCAAAGTTGATTGCAGCGTAGACCCAAATCGAAATTCAAGCCGACCATACAATAAGCACATCTCAACAGTAATGGTTATGATTTTTAACTTTTTTATTTGCTCCTTTTAATGAAAATTTAAAATATGCCTTTTGTAGATCTAAGTAAGTTATATAGATGCACATATTTTCATCACGATCGATTGAGGTTGCAATGAGGCATAAATATAAATTAAAACCCCAAATTCATAGATTCTTACATTTTTCAATACCGATAGCTTTTTTACGTGTCATATTTTAAATTTTCATTATACACGCAGATAAAAAAATTAACAATCATGACCATTACATTTTCCTTCGCAAATTCGACCTATGGTAATTTTTAATTAAAAAATTCAAGCTGTCGGAACCAATTTTAAAAAAGTAATATACAGGGTGGTCCACACAACCTGTTCATCCTCAATAACTTCCAAAGTTAAAAAGACGAAGTTGACCTACAAATTTCCGAAACGCCTCCACTTACAAAAACAGTATATGAATTTCATAATGTATCCCTTTAAACCATACAACTTTTCTAGAAAAAGTTTTTTCATACAATGCATACTTTGGAAGTTATTGAAGGTGAACAAGTTGCGTGGACTACACTGTATATTTAAAGGGTTTCCGAATAGTTTTGCATGCCGCTGTATATCGTGACATCACAGCAGTCTTCTAAGTTTGTTTTCGTCTTGTAGCAATACGATTGGAATAATTCGACGAAGGACATCATCTCGAGCTCCTTCTTCTGGGGCTACGTGTGCACGCAAATTATTGGAAGTATAGTCGCCCACCGTTGGGGAGCTCAAAAGTTATTTTCAATTGCGCTGCTTATTTGTGGCTTAGTAACTCTCCTCTTGCCTGCGGCAGCAAAGTATAGCGGTTGGGAAGCAGTATGTGTCTCAAGAGTAATCGCAGGATTTTGCCAAGGGGCTGTACTACCCTGTCTTCATACACTACTCTCCAAATGGGTACCCATGGAAGAGAGAGGTCGAATGTGTAAGTATTAAATATATTTCACATGTCTTTCGAACGCAGTTTTTGTGCTCAACAAAAAACCGTTGAAACTGCAGAAGAGCTACCTACCCTCTCATTTCGATGATTTTTGGATATGTTATAAATCTCAATATGTTGAACTGTTTTCGTTGCATGTTAGTGGTGGTTCCACACATTCAGTTGCACAAGCCGATTCTTATTAAGGCTCGCCGCAGACTGCAGACTTTCTATCGACCGATAGTTTGGTCGGGATCTTAATAAGTATGAAGATATATGTAAGTGTGCATATTACAACGATTCGGTATCGGTCGATAAATAAGTTTGATGGGCTACACGATTGCCTTCAAACTAAACTATCGGCGTACTATCGGCCAACTGCTAATCAGTATGGCGCTCAAGCCGCGCGCGCACACTTGCCGATTATTTTTTTACCGACTCGGCCGATAGTTTAATTAATTTGCTAAAAACGGAGTAATTTAATAACAATGTTTGTAATTTGGGTCACAAGATTCATGTGTATGTACGATAAAAGGCGAAAAATGTTGTCATGTAATCTAGTAATTTGGAATGCATTGTGTAAAAGTTTCCTTGCAATAATCTATCACTGTGGATGGGATGCACCCAATACTCTTGGTTTCTCTTCTTGATCCTTCTCATCCGTCGTATAAAAGCAATAACAACATTTCTAGACAATATTTTATTAACTTTCACTATGCGACCGCTCTCTTCAAGAGCCGCCAACTAGCAAATTGTTCGAGAGCAATCGGCCGACTGTAGGCTAGTCTGCGCACTCACCACCAATCCGACTATTTAGTTGATCCAGTGTGCGCGCTAACTAACAGGCCAACCCGACCAAACTATCGGCTGATAGAAAGTCTGCAGTCTGCGGCGACCCTAAACCTACCGAGCATTAAAAGTGACTGGCACGTACTACTTTATAAAAATGACATGATTAAGTTTAATACTGAGATGCTGCTATTTCTTTAACAGTAGATATTTAATTAAAAAAAAATTTCCATCATTTCTCATGAAAGAGTCTTCATAATGTAAATAATTCTAAAATAAATAATCTGGGACCGGTCGGTTTGACCGGCGCTGGTAAGTTTAATGTTTATGAAAATTTTGTGAGCACATAGTTCTTAGAAAACTTTTCGACACATGTTTTATCATCGGCCATCGTCCATATTAAAGGAGTGAAAACATCCCCCAAAGTTGGGGGTCAGAAACATAATTTATTGAATATCTTGGAGACTATTAGAGCTAGAGGCATGGTTAAAATAGCAAAGTTGTGTATTCTTTTTAAGGAATAAAACTGCGAAAACAGATATCCAATATCACTATTTGTTTAAACAATATCTTAAAAATTCCAATTTTTTTGCAATTTGCCTTAATAATTGTTAATCGATTTCTATACAAACTCGTATCTGTGATCTACGAATAAAAATATGGGATGCGTGTTTATTTATTTTTTATCCTTTCGCGGTTCCACAGACGCACATGTATAGGCACTATAATGGTACCGACAGTTTTTAGCGAATACAGTAGTCCCGCGATTTAAGTCAATTCTCGGTTCTCTGCTGTGACAGTTCATGAGGGGATACTATTCTTTTGTGACCGCGCCAACCGCCCCGAACGTAGAAAAGGACGGCGCGTGTAAACCCGGATCACTACATACCGTCAATTAAACCATTAATTAAAATTAAACAATTAAACCACAGTTCAAATTATATCGTGTTTAGTGTTATTTTAATTAGAAAAATGTCACACATAGATTGGTGAAAGTCCCATAAAAAAATAATTAAAAATAAAGAAGTTTTGTAATTGGATTAGTAGTGATTCACACCGATATACCCGATCCGGGATCAGATTACGCGGCAAGTTTACACTGCTCGGTCACTGAGGCAGCTCGAGCCTCTTGGCCTCTCCGGGGATACCCGCAGTGGAAGGGGTAGGCAAACTGACATAGATCCACATGCTCCGCCGCGCTTAAATCGCGGGACTACTGTATCTCGGAAACTAAGCGAGGTCGCCGTTACTGTATATGGGAGAAAGTTCTTCAAAATATCGATTTCTACAACGCAACCAAAAATCATTGAAATCGAAGTAACTTCAAGTACTACCATTGCTCGCTTGGTTTTGGATGACTTTTCGGAAATTATCGGTTTATGACATGTCACGGCTATTGAGGAAGGACAGAAACGAAAGTTGGATGTCGGATTGTCGCCCAATGTGAAAAAGGTCTCAATCTGAGAAATAGCCTTTTCGTCACGTCCGTGTCATAAACCTTGTCCAAGCAAACTCCACGTGCGTGTGTTTCTTCGCGATGGAACAGTGACTTTTTGCAATGTTAGTGCGAAATTCGATAGTACAGTCCGCACCCGTGTATACTTCTAAGTGTGTATGTTGTTCGAGACATGTACTCTACGCATAAGTGTATGTTTGGTCTTTACATGTGCTCATCGGCTTTAAATGTGTTTCCATAACAGTCATTCGGGTTATGACCTCTTTGATCGCTTTGTATCGTCCTCGAATGTCTCAGTCTCGTTCTCAATGTCAAAATAAATGGTTTAAAGTCATTGTCTCTAACGTCAAATCGTGTCCGTCGATGCTTTACACCTTTTCACTTTCAACCTGCAATATTTGAAAATAACTGGCATACGCTCTTAACGCGCACAATATTGTTTTATACAAGCTCCTTTATATGCGTTCCGTTTGTTTCAGCAACGTTTGTTTACGCTGGTGGTTGGATTGGAAATGTGATCAGTTTGCTCAGTTCCGGCCTACTATCAGTTTCATCTGCAGGCTGGCCTAGCTGCTTCTACGTTTGGGGTGGCATGACTATTATATCCGGTACACTACTGTACTTCATTGGCAAAGAATCACCAGCTGAACATCCAAGCATACCTCAGGACGAGAAAGAGTACATTGAAACCAGTCTTGGAGTAACTGAAACTGAAGAGGTACGTAAAGTGGCTACTATTGTATATACAATTAATGTATTATCACTAGATCGTTGATTTCTATACAAAGTAAAAACTAGCCAAGTCAATTGTAAGAAACAGAAGTTAGTTAAAAACAGGGTTCAGCATATTTCATTTGAAATAAGATAAAAAATAATCATTTGAAATAATTAATTACTTTAAATACTTTACAAATAACATGAAAAATTTATTTTCATTTAGCGTTTAAATTAAATATACTATTTTCAAATAATATCTTATTTGTATAATGTTTTATATCAACAATTACATTGTTTAAATAATATAATAAATATTGCAACCCAAGAAGAGGTTATTGAAGTAACTAAATTACAAAATTCCTTATTAAATTTAGATATGCTAATTTTTGTAGTATAATCATTGAAGTTTAACTGCATTCGCTTTTAATATTGTTCTATAGTACACGAAATAGAAATGTAGAGAGTACCAATTATTTGATCAAGTGAAAGGAGAAATGAAACGTTCTATGAATTTCATTTGAAATTTAAATAATGAAATAATTTTGAAAAAATTATTTGGTTGTTCAAATAAACTAACATGTGATTATTTAAACTGACATGTAGCCAAATAGGATAATGTATTATCATAATTATTTTTTATATAATTTATTTCGATAATGGCCAAGCTTGATTAAAAATGTGTTTCCTTGTTCAACAATTTTAATGAGTTGCGAATATGCTAACATCCTTCAGTTCATCTAATATCTTTACAGTTTTGCATTTGACCAAACCATTTTTGTCATAAGAAACTAAAATCCGCAATCTAGTTATTACACTATCGTCATAACTTATTGTGTGGGTGATCGGTCACTGGTGGTACGACTGAAAAGTAGGTGATTCTACATAAAAAAGAAATAAGTCGGAAATGTATAATTAAATTTGTTCATATAATGCTTTATTTTCGAGGAAATGGTGTCTGATCATTGGGAGAATACGCGCGCTATAAAATAGGAATCGTCTGACTCGTATATACGTTACGGTAAATGTGATTAATCGGATGATTATGTATAATTGCCGGTTATTATATATAATTGTTACGGTAAATGTGATTAATCCGGTGATTATGTAAAATAACTGGAAATATACATAATCACCGGATTAATCACATTAGCAGTAACATATACATATACAATTGACTACATATTTACAAATTACTACTTACACTCATATGAACAAATTCCATTCTACATTTTCGAATTATCTGTTTGTTTAGAATCACCCACTTTTCGGTTCTACCATCAATTACCAATCACTGTGTGTACAGTGTGTTCGCGCTATCACTAGCTAGCGTTTTTCATGTAAATAGTAGATATTAGAGAACAAAATGAAAGAGGAAAAACTAGTACTGTTATTTTTGTGCAATACAATGGCGTATGTAATTTTTTTGTGTTTATACTATTTGCTTAGATATGAAGGCGACTTTCAATTTTTTAAATGGAATGATGTATATTTTTTTAAATATACTGCACAGTGACCTGCACAGTGACCTTCAAGGTCATGCAAAGTCAGAAATGGAAGAAACATTTTGAATATTTCATACCAATGTGTTTACAAGTATTCTTTATTGGTGAGGCTACAGTAAATGTCCAATATGCCTTCCTTGTGCATGAATGCACATTTCAGCTCTATTAATTACATTTTTGGTGGCTTCTCCTAATGTAGTCCGAGATACTAATGCACATGCTTGTGCTATGCGATATTACTAATCGGTGTCGGAAGTAGTACTGAAATTGTCTCATTATAGAAGAAACTAGAAATAAATAATCTGATAGTGAATGACAACATCATCTGATTCGTATGAATAAGGAATACTTGTAAACACATTTGTATGAAATATTCAAAATGTTTCTTTTATTTCTGACCTTGCATGACCTTGAAGGTCACTGTACAGTATACGGATGAATTCGTCTAGACACACGCTTACATGTGATATAAAAAAATATACAGCATTCCATTTAAAAAATTGAAGGTCACCTTCATATCTAACAAAATAGTGTAAATACAAAATAAATTACATACGCCATTGTGTTGGGCAAAAATAACAGTACTACTTTTTTCTCTTTCATTTTGTTCTATAATATTTACTATTTATAAGAAAAACGCTGGATAGTGATAGCGCGAACACCCTGTATATGACCATAATAATATATTTATAACCGAATGAATAACAATGTTTTAGAAATTGCCTACTCCATGGCGGGCAATGCTTACTAGTATTCCAATGTGGGCACTGTTGGCAGCACAGTCTGCTCATAATTGGGGATTCTGGATGCTTTTAACAAAAATTCCGTCATACATGACATCCGTCTTACACTACGATATCAAACAGGTAATTAATAAAAAATGCAGCAAATTAGACTTATTACCAAATTATAGAATAAGCGGGTTAAAAATGTCCTTGATCGAATTAAACTGACGATGGATCGAACTTGGATCGTTCGGCAGCTTCTTCTGCTAGAGTATCAAAAAATCACTAACTGTGGTGTGCTTTGAATAAAATCTAGAAAAAGAATCGAATGCAAAATTCCTATGGAATTACCTACGCCCGTCTTACTTTAAACTTTGCAAATTGGTAGCCATACGAGTCCAATATCGATACTGAGCACAATCTTTTTCATCGAGCTCAAAGGTAAAAAGGAAGTACACTTCGGAATAAAAAGATATTACACATAAAGATCTAAATGATTTTAATGTATTTCCATATTGCAACTAAAATTTATTTCTAAACTAATTAAACTAAAAGTAAAGTCAAATTGTACTTCATGAACCCATTGAGTTTTATTGACTGAAAATTACATTTTTGCAAAAATCTACTGGGGAAAAATGACAGCAGACGTATACAGAAACTTTAAATATAAACAATTATTTGTCCAGCTTGAAAATTGAATTTTTAAACTAACTATTCGAGGCAAAGCGTTAACGAGTTATGAAAAATGGAAGACAAATTTGTTGTATTTATGGTCAACGTTCACAGCGTCACGTTGTAATATTTGATTTTGGTTTGTCTCAATAATTAATCACTGACGTGCTAATTTCATTCTCTTTAGAATGGTATGCTGACCGCGCTGCCTTATCTTACGGCATGGATTCTCAGTTTTCCGACCAGCTACTTCTCGGATCTTCTTATCAAAAAGAATATCATCTCGGTCGGTGCTTCGAGAAAGATTTGCAATTCGATCGGACAATGGATCCCAGCAATAGCTTTAATCGGCCTCGGATACGTTGACCAGGATCACCCCGAAATAGCTGTGGCGATTCTAGTAGTCGCTGTTGCTAGTAACGTTGCCGTTTACTGTGGGCACAACGTAAATCACATGGATCTTAGTCCAAACTTTGCCGGCACTCTAATGGGCATTACAAACACCGTTGCAAATGTTTGCAGCTTGATGGCTCCGTTGGTTGCGAGCGTCGTTGTTACGGAACCGGTGAGTACACAGTTACAGGAATGCCTCGATACATGGACAAACATCGGGATCGAAATTTCTCTTATGTCGTATACATACAGATACATACTATTCCTCGAACTATTGCCGCTATGACTCTTTGTTCTTTCCAATGAATTTTTTGTGAAACTTTAAACGATGTATTCGCGACATTTTTTTTATTGAAATAACACCAAACATGACGTAATATGGATCCTATTTGCTTGTTTAATTCACGATTCACTAGAATCTCGATTATCCGTATTAATCGGTGGAAGACAAGTGTTCGAATAATAGAACAGTTACCTAGCTACACTGTTAGATGATGGTATTTCATTTTAATGAGAAATATATCATAAATACTATGGTAAAAGTGTCATAAAAAATAACTCACAAAAAATTATTTTAAAAAGTGTATAAAATCAGTTTCATCTGGAGATTGAAAAAAGCAGATAATTTTTATTTTTGAAAACGGTTTGCTCGAACTTTCATATTTCGACTAAGAAAATGTTTGTTGTGAAAAGAAATGTTACTCTTAGAAGCTTCTTTAAAAAGTGATTTCATGGAATAGATATTTCTGAATCTGTATACTTTAGTTTCGTTATAGTTTGAATCTGTAGAATTTCGTTCATATCTTTTTTACACGAACACGGTTGTGGTTACTTCAATTATATGAACTCAGAACTGTTCCTCTATTATCCGAACCGAGTTCCAGTTGGAGAGAGGTAGAAATAGACTGATTTTTCATAAGCAACTGAAAATTTAGGTCGACATTGCTTTGTCGTAACTCGAATTTCTAGAACAATTCATGTTTAAGATATTTTTAAGATATGTACCTCTAATCACGTGAAAAAATCGCGAATACTTGAAAGTTTTGTTAATTACATGAACGATCTCTTGCAATGTTTATACAAATGATATGTATCGTTTTATCACATAGATCAGATACATCTATTAAATATTGTTACTAATCATTTCATTTCTTTTCAGACAAACGTGTTGCAATGGAGGAATATATTCTTTTTGTCAGCAATAATCTACTTCCTTGGAAATCTTCTGTTCGTTCTGTTTGGCACATGCAATATTCAGAAGTGGAATGATCCCATAACGGAATGTAAAGATAAGCCAGTAACAGAGGCATCGATGGAAAATGGTTACACGAAGAAAGGAAAAACCAACGAAGGTGTCGAAACAGAATGAAATGAATAATACTGCCATGACATTATCGATGCCTTTTTGAATCCTCGGTGGGGCGGACTTCTTTTACAACTGTACAATTGACGATACTTAATACCATTCACAGTCATTTATCAATTTTTTTCAACATATTTGTAAAGATCCTTTTTGCGGACTCATCAGTTTTTTCCCCTTTCATCTAACCACCAGAAATCGACTAATGAAATGATAGTGTTGATACTCTAGGTCAAAATAAACCCGGGTGCCATCATCGGAGGGTTGATGCATTTATTTTTCAACAGAATGTATCGTGCTGAAAATACACTATTATTGTCTTGTACATATTGACAGATTAATTTATCTATATGACAGGAGTAATATTGTATTTATTAGTAATTTTGTAAATTATGTTTTCCGTTTTATAGTGGTATTCATCCGATAAATATAAGTAATGAAATGTATGCAGTGCTGTAAGTCCCAGAATATACTCGGAGATTGTTCGCGAACAATTTTGCAAGTGTAGTCATGTGATTCGTGCACAAAATCTTATTTCAAGTGCGAATAACCATGAAATTAAAAATTGTACTACGACTTATTCCAAATTGTAAGATACATAGTAATCAAATTTTAAATGGTGATACGACTTTAATAGATCAAGACTAATCAATACAAATTTGTGTATTTGTGAAGAGTGTTAAGAACGAATCAAGTGTGTCTGTGTGTGTGTGTGCGTGTGTGCGTGCGTGTGTGTGTGTGTGTCTAGTATTGTAACATATAGTGTTTACCGTCCGAATGTAAGAGACAACATTAAGTTTGTTTTTCTTGTATGTAAATATTTGTGTGAATGTATTATATATAATATTTATTGTAAATATATGACTTATTTATTAGCAAATTCCTATTAAACAATGCTAATAGTATTATAATAAATTTGATCTTGCTACTAGTTTATATGTGGTGATATATGTGTGATCAAAACTCTCAAAATCCCTAAAATGCCTTAAATAGAAATACAGTGGATCCGAAGTGTTTTGAACACTAAATTTCCGATTGTCGATAAATTGTCGATATTCAAATTTTATAGGCTTCGTTAAAAAAGAAAATAGTATAACAGAAACCTTGGATTCAGTGTAAAAACTGACACCTCTACTTTTTCATAGCATCATTCATTTTGTTCCAGGAGAATTTTGCACGGTATCTCAGGTGAAAAAATGAGGACACCTTTTTGGTTTAAAACTGAAAGATTGTAAAACATTAAAAAACTTTTTTCTTGAGTGAATCTATTATGCTTTTAAAGATTAAATCTTTCCCTTCCATAACGACTTCTTATTTGATTTACGATTTTTTAAAATTATTTTATACAACAAAATGAAGAACAAGATTGGTTATGTAAAACCTTCCGGGGTATCTTATACTACTGCAAAATCATCAGTACACCATGCATTTAAAGTTCGATACATCAACCAAAAAAGACACCGTATCTTAAGTTTTAAGGACTTTTAATGTTTTTCCAGACGTTTCAGTTTTTTATCATTTTCGACCAGAAACTTGTTCGCCGTTTTTCATTTGCTATATCGTGCAAAAATATCCTAGAAAAAATGAACAATGGTTATGCTAAAGTAGAGTTGTCAGGTTTTAAAATGAATTCAAGTTCATTGTTGCACTACTCTTTTTACAGAAACTCCGCGATCTAAGTCCTTTTTCGGTTCTCTGCCGTTACTTGGATCGTGAAGGGACACTATTCTTTTGTGACCGCGTCGACCGCGCCGAATGTAGAAAAGGTCAGCATGCAAACGCGGACCGCGCGGCCGAAGGCGCCACACAAAAAATAGCGTATCCGTGAGACAATACTAGTGCAATAATAAAACTTTTTTATTTTTTACTTATTTTTAATGAAGTTTTACCAATATATTCGTTGCATTTTTCTAATGAAAATGATACCAAATATGATATATTTCCGATGATATTTACTTGTGTAATAAACGATGAAAGTTTTGGACGTAAAGAGTGACAGCGTGTAGGAAAGAAAGAGACGACAATAGTCGCGGCCGCCGACACAGTTTAAGGCCCGCGTGTCTGTACAGTGTAATACCAATAAAAAACTTCCATCGTTCATTACACAAGTAAATATCATCGGAATTATATCATATTTGGTATCATTTTCATTAGAAAAATGCCACGAATATGTTGGCGAAAGTTCCATGAAAAAATAGTAAAAAGTAAAGAAGTTTTGTAATTGGATTAGTAGTGATTCACACCGATATACCCGATCCAGGATCAGATTACGCGGCATGTTTACACTGCTGGGCGACCAAGGCAGCTCGAGCTTCATGGCCCTTCCGGGGATACCCCGCAATGGAAGGAGTAGACCAAGGGACATAGATCGCAATGTTCCGTTGGACTTAGATCGTGGGGTTACGGTAACAAAATTATCAAAGTTTGAATATCTACAATTTCTCGATAATCGGATATTTAGTTTTCAAATACTTCTTGGATCCACTATACTTATTTATACTAAAAGCACATTTTTCATTTGAATGCAAAGAGTAATTAAGCAAGGTTTTAGCTAGACATGACAGAAACAGTCAGAGTTACGAGGATATCGCAAGGAAACTCTCGGATTTCAAATTTTATATTAATAATAATAAAATTTTCCTTTATGAATAACTACTGAAACTTTTCTTCTATCCAGTACGCAAATATAAAACACTATATTATCAATGTATAATTTATTTTATATATTTTGATAAACATTGGATAAAGCTTGCATGCATACATTAGGACCATTTATAATTACATGTTAATTATGTACAACTCTATTACTAAATACACTAGTTAATACAAATACATATAAAAATATACACAATGTTTATTCGCATATTGTACTCAGCACTTAACATAGCCATTCCTTATTTATTATTTTAAAGTACTGTAATACAATGTGCTTTGTCTACTTTATGTGATTTGGAGGTTGATAAAATTGTGTCTTATCTTGAGACACTTTACTGCACTTGATACTTTCTTCGACATTAGTTATTGCATATCTACGCAAAAGTCGAATAAATTATAAAGATCTATACTTTTGGCATATTGGCATATTTTGGCATACCTCGGTGGGATTTAATATTGTTGCTTCTACATTTGTTTGTAAATTCTTAAATTTGCATAAATATTCGCAGTCTGTATATCACGTTTCTAAATGGCACTTCGGTAGCATGCGAGAAATGGTCTGCAACAATATTCTTAATAGAATCGTGTTATCAATGTTGAGAGGATAAGAAGGAATGACGTGAACGCGAGTGTGCCGCTGGAGTTAAATGTCTTTCTATTATTAACCAGCCAGTTATTGACTGTACTTCCGTAGGTTGAGACCCACTTCATATTTCTAGTCGTCTTTTCTACTACGTTCTGCACGACGTCTGCCTGAGCTCCAATCTTGACACACAATTCGGTCAGCTGTGAAAAAAGCAATTAAAAAACGAATTACAAATGGTATTTCTAAAATACACTTATGGACGAAAGTTAAGAAACATGTAGATCGTTCGAAAATTACTGTAGATTGCTTCTCTTCAGGTATTATACGTTGGTTGGAACAACAAATAACGCGATTTGACGCGAATAACACATTCCAAACACAAATGTACAATAAGACTTTTTTCCATTATGCAGGGTGACTCAGTTTAGTGTGCGAAACGACATAGGCATGTTAGATATTTTTTAAAAGAAAAGGCGACTGGTCTCCTCTACGGTTCTGGGGTAAGGGTTATACTTTCTTTTGGAGGATCAATTTTTTTAAACTTTTTTTTATGCAGTCCTATAGATTTCGACGAGAAAACATCGAAAATTAAAGTCTTATTGCCAGGAGTTCACTGGCTCAGAAGTTATAAGCGTGTAAAGTTGATTGCTTTTAACTAACCCCAAACCAACTTGGACTATACCACTCAGTACTATTTAGCCGATACGCTGAACACCCACCATCTATCCAGCGCATGCGCTCAACAGTCGTACCTCTACCACCCAACAAATATCCAGTATGGCGACGCTCTAACCTTTCAAAAACGCTTAAATTGCTCATGTTTATCCGCGTATAACTTATAAATCAGTGAATTCCTAACAATAATGCTTACATGTTCATAATGTTTGCATCGGTATCTACGGGATTACATAAAAAAGAGTTCACAAAAGTTAAAAACATCAGGTACTCCAAAAGAAAGTTTAGCCGGGGTAAGTCCTGAACTTGACGGCCGATAGGCGGAAGACCCAGCGCGGTCGCCTGCCATCGTCCATCAACGGTTCTGTCTAGTCTCAAGCATCCCTCTTTAAGAACTCACGCAGGCCAAGATACTGCTATAAATCTCTCTTAAAATGCGTTGACGCTAACAGGCACGAATTAGCCACAGGCGCGCATTGGTACGAAACGACTTGACGGCGATCAAAAATCGATTTTCGTAATATTGTCAAATAGAACAAAAAATTAATGTCACTTGATAGAGAATTAATTATAATATGATATGATAAACTCCATTTTCTAATATTTGCTTTCGTTTTTTTTGTGACCGATGTTTAAAATCACAACTGTCACCGAGAGATCTTATTTTCTTTATACTCTTTATATTATATTATATTTAATAATAATGTTTCAGTCAAAAGAGTTACGTCTCAGCAAAAACTTTTTCAAGTCTTAAAGAGTTGGCACCATTTGGCACGAATGTAATTGATACCATATAACACAGTGAATCCTTGTCTCTTAGAAACTGAAAGAATTGACTGCTACATTCTGTTACTTTTTAAGAAAATAGCCGTTGAAGTAAACTATCGCGGTCTGGTGTCTCGGATCAATGTACCACTTGCACTCCATGTGTCTTATTCTCGTTACTGCTCAACGGCAGAGTAGTAACTTCTGTGATTCTGATCATATTATCATATTATCAGTCATTATTGAAGTATCGTGGCAATATATTGTGTGCTTTCTGTGTAATATATTTATAGAAGCTTGTTTGAATATCTGGATACTCGGTCCTTTAATACCACTAAAATTAACGGAATATAAAGGCTCTAATGTCTAATTTATCAAAAATTCATTGAAGTATATACAGATACATTTTTTATTGCCGTCAAGTCGTTTCGCCCAACTGTCAGGCGTGCCGAGCGAGAGAACCCCTACCCCTGTGCCGTCACAGGAGACATCTTTTCAGCTCTCAATAGTAGCAGTGTAACAGTAAAAATGATAAAACAAACACATTTAGTCACCGTACCTTCAAAAAGTCTTTCTCTTTGACAACAGCGCTTCCAAGAATCGATATACTGGGTGCGACATGGCTTACTAACTGAGTTCTGAAACAATAAGAATAGTATCGGATCAAGGACTCGATGCATGCCGATGTCCGGTCGATATTCTCATTCTCACTTACGTATTTGAGGTGCTTGCGAACTGTTTTTCAAGTACTTTCAGAACAGTCTCAACGCCCAGCGGATGATTAGCTACGATAGATTGAACCGCAACATCGAAGTCTATTTTCGGGTCTGGTGTCGCGGAGTCTATCAGAAGTTTTTCGAGAATCTTTTCGTTTCTTGAGCAACCCATAACTGTGAGCAGACTGTTCCTCTCATCTTGATCGACCGTGGATTCGGACAGCGTCTTTAAAACATCATTCCATACCGCGTCGCTAGCGTTTGTCAATCCAGTGCAAAGGATTGTATTCTTTAGGTCTGGGTCAAGTCTGCAAAACATTATCGATACCAATATTTTCATTTTGTTAACCTAAAAAATTTTCATGTACAGTGAATGCTCGATAATTGTCCACAACACGGGCCCGGCCAGAGACAATTATCGCGCAGAAGATATTATTTTTCGACCTCTGCCGAACGTAAGGGCGGACATCAAAGCCGAGAGGCCTCGGTCGCCGAGATTTGTAACACATAGCGATTGCAATACCGGTACACCGGTATACCGAATATCGGTATTTCGTGCTATTTTGCAATTTCGTGAAACCGGTATTTGCTAAGGTAAAATATCGGTATTTTCGGTATTAGCTATAAATAATAAATATTTTTTTCGAATTCGATTTAATATCAAAAACTGTATCGGCTCTGCTTCCAATAAAGCTGGCTGTGGAAGCATTATGTCGGAAGGATTCCAACTTATTAACAGCGAATGCAACAATAAATTTTATGTTGCAATCACTTAAAGATCAGAACACGCCACTGTCTGAGTAATTATAAAGTGCATTGAAAATTCGTATGCAGAAAAGGCATAGCGAACTAGAAAATATTTTAAGGTATTTACACACTTATAACGACTTTAAAAAAGAAAACTAAAAGAAAGAATAGAAGCTAACAAGGCCAAATTTAATTAAGTTCGTCGTCAATTTCCACAAAAACATTTATGAAAAGCAAACACAAACCTATCCAGAAGAATTCGTTGAAGATGATGTTAATGTTAATATCGAAAAAGAATTGTCTCTCGAGAAGAAATTACAATTAGCTATAAATAAAATATTTTCTATGAACAATAATACAAAAATAATACAAAAAATAGGTTTATCCAAAACCGTCAGACGAGAGACCGAGTTGTTAGAAGATGAAGGACATCGAGGCAAATATTTAGACAAAGTATATCGCTCATTATTAACAGTACCACTAACCAGCGTGGATGCGGGAAGAGCATTTTCAACTGCAGGTAATTTTTGCAGAAAAATACGTTCCAGGCTTAAAGACAGTTCAATAGATGCCTAATATTTTTTACAATCGAATTTCAAAAATATATAGTTAATAAATCAGTTAATGTTTTTTTCCATTAAACAACTGTGTTTTTGTACCTTCTTGAAAATTCCTAATACCGGTATTCCGGTACAATGTTTAAACAAATACCGAATACCGGTATTGTATTTTTGGTCCGGTATTGCAAACCCTAAACCCTAGTAACACAATACGGGTCGAGTATATCGGTGTGAGACCACATCCAATAACAAAACTTATTTATTTTTCATTATTTTCTTATTGGACGTTCACCAACATATTTGTGGCATTTTTCTAATGAAAATGGTAATGTTTAATGGATTCAGACATACAAGAGGGAACGGAAAAAATATACGTATCCTAATAAATATTACTAGGACCTTCAAAAGATCTAAAATAAAGATCAGCATATACGAAGTTTCTTTTCCACAAGGGGAATATTTGCCACCTTTACCCGAGACATCCTGTATGTAATGTTGAAAACAAAATGATATAAAATGTATGCAATTTAAAATTTATATCATCTTTCTACTGTTCGTTCAAAACTTACGGATGCTTGGAGTCCTTTAGCCATGCATTGAATTCTTTATGAGCATACTCCAGGCATTCTTTAACTTCCGCTAAGCACGCCCACTTTATCGCTTTCCCTTTCAGAATTTTCGTGGTGTGATCGTCGTTCGACGAAGCCGCATACGTCACATTTTTCGTCAGGCTCTGCATTATGAACTTGATGTAGTCCTGAAAAGATTTATAAAAAACATTGTTCCCGAACTCCAAATAATCATATCGAACCAACGCTTTTAGACCTAATTGACAACTCCTAGTCAATTAACCCTCGGATAATGGACCGTTATTACAACTGTATAATTGATGATGTTCATGACTATTCACTGCTTTATTTATCAATTTTTGGAAATATATTTCTGAAGGTATTTCTTGTAGACACGTCAGTCTTCCTTTTTTTTCTATTATATCAGCTGTCCATTTAATTTAATCGCCAGGAAATTCGTAATTAAATGTCGATTTTGATAATTTGGGTCAAATAGACCCAGGTTCCGCTGTCGGAGGATTAATACCACTAGTAACATTGGTAACATATTAAAACGTCAATAATCTGAATTAAAGACCCCACCATTTTGTAAATAATTAAGATTTTTAATATATTTTGGAGCAGACCATAGCTGCATTCATACTGCTTAAGATAAGATATAGATTTGTTTTTTGATCAACTGACGGACCGAAATTATGAAAACAGTCAGAACACTTCCTTTTGAAAATGTACTGTATACAAAGATTAGTTTTACTTGAAATAAAATATTTGTAATTCAAATACTCGTAAATGTGTGTGCAAAATCCTAACGCAGGAAGTATAATAGTTCTTCCGAAAACAATTCCTAAATGATAATAAAGAAAGCGGCATTCAAACCCGGAATACCTCCTTAATCCTAAATAACTAAGCTTATGCGTGGAAATAACGGCGCCAATTAAAACCTCGAATATGATTGAACGCTTATTACTTAGCAACAAAAATGTTTTATCTTCTAAAAGTTATATTTGGTATTGAATTTATCAATTGAAGCATTTGTTGGATCATCAATTGTATCACAAGATTGAACGTTGTGATTGTTATTCTTGTAAAAACTTAGTTATGTAAGGTTATATGTTAATAAAAGGCAGCCTAATCGCTATGCGTATTCGTACCTTAAACATAGGAGAATTGTTGGAACGGGAGATCAAGTTGTGCAAGAAATCCAGATTTGCGAAGGTAGCCATCCACGGGATGTAGTCTGTTTCGTTCTTCAGGTACAATGTCAAGGATAATGCAGTGTCGTAGTCGGTGAGGTTCCTGCGGGCCAAGTTCAAAGCGTCGTCTATCAGTTGAGCACGGTTCACCGGATGTATTTTGTCGAAGTTACTCTGCAGGTACTGCGACAAGCTCTTCCATAGCTCATCCTCATAGTTTACACGGTAGTAGCCTGCAATATAACAAGTCGGCAAATGAGCTGAGAAATCCAACGCTTTTGCTTCAGTGAATAAAATGTCAATGCTCTTATTTTATTAGTGCTAGAAGCAGACGGTACTCTTCATGGTCACAATTGAATATCCACTGACAGTAATAATGGACATACAATTACGCGCGTAATTCTGTAACCTTCTTGTCAATTTGACACATTTTTCAAGTAAATATGATGTTATTCTGCCATTTGCAGAACAATTGATTTGAAACTGTGTGATGTTTATTTTTTTAACATGAAATATGTGTGAGTCTCGTAACATGACGACTTCAAAGAACTCGTAAGTTATTTGTTGTACAAAAAAATTTCTCAAACAAATGTTACGTATGTAGTTTCTGGGGGGGGGGGGGGGCATACAGTTACCTTTAGATTTTTTTAAATAGAATACCTAATTTCTTTCTCGGATTCAGAAAATTTCATTTTCACGTCATATAGTAAACTAATTGCTGTAACTTCTAAAAAAAAAAATCCAAGTTGTATAGACCAACATTAAAAAGTTATCGTCTTTTTAAAAGTGACTTTATTATTATTAACACTTCGACGATTGTCATCGGGTCTAATTTAACCCAGAATGAAAAAATAATCACGGAAATACTCAATTTATGGCGATTCAATTCAAGGAATATCCATTACATTAAACACACAGACAAATAAATAGTTTTACAAGAAATGCCTTCAAAAATATGTTTCGAAAAATTCATCATTAAAGTTATGAATCATCCTAACCATCGACAATTGTAAAGTTTTGAAAAACATTCGCCATCCGGGGGTTAATAGACTGCGTGTGTCTTCATGCAAAATAAAAATTTTCTATGAAACATGGAATTCATTTCTTCTTTTAATCATTTTAATTAGTAGAAGATAGAAATATCCTCAAAACTGGTTGTTGTTTCAATTTTTCGACATGAATCCATATAATCAGCAGTCTAATAATCCTGGTATAATTAAATTTCAGACTGCACGTACCTGTTTGTTGCTTGTTCAATAGAATCCAATCCGAATTTGCTTCCGAAATCGTTAGACTCTTTTCTTTCGGGTTCATCCAATGAGTCACAGAAGTGTTCGTGAAATCAAGATTGTTTTTCGTTACGTATGTAATGGGTATCCACCACTTCGTTTCGGTATCAGATCCGTAATATAAGAATCGTTCTTGACTCAGCACGTAGTTTCCAGTGCCACTCTTTTTCACGGTTACCACCGGGTATCCCGCTTTCGTAATCCAATTGTGAACAATTTCCTCGAGTTTTACACCGGCCGAGATCTTATCTCCAGCAGCAGCTTGAAGGTGCTTGACCAGATTATCAGAATCGGCAACGCTGTATGTACTGTAAATATTATTAGCATGTATAACTGAATTCGAATGATTTTTTTATGAAACTTTATCCAACATATACGTGACACTTTCACGAGCGAAATGGAATCAAACATGATATACTTCGGATTATATTTGATCGTTCAATTGATGACTATATTATAATATATCCTAGTATATTATAGTATATTGTATTATATTTTAATAAGCTATACATAGTTTATCCTAGTGTATTCTAGGATTCTATATTGGATAAATATTACGTTTAGGAGAGGCACCTCGGATGAACTTGACATATGTTGTCCAGGACAACATTCTGAACAACTTTTCTCTACACATTAGGTCTGGGGATCGAGAGTACATGGCCTCCATTGTGGTGACTTCGATCGACTGTGGAGTCTGTACGGGCACTTGAGGTGGTCATGCACTTAAAATCCTCTCGCTCCACCTCATCGTGATGATTCCTGGGACACACTACGGTGTGTGCTAACGGAGCGTATACGGAATGTACCGAACAATGATATGTGCTCGTTTAGCACACAAGGAGGGCGAAGTACACCATCGGAACAGTTTGTGATTTACTTGCGCGCATTGTGTGTGTGTGCACGCACGCATCCAACTATTACGACCTTGGCAAGAGGGGGGGGGGTAATTAATGATTATGGCTGGTACAACGAACGGACAAAACGTTTACAGTACAGGGGAGGGATTTACCCCAGTACCGGCGTTGTGGGCGAGGGCGAGCAGGCCCCTATAGTTTCGTTAACCGGCAACTGAGAGTCAACGGAGGTGGACTACTGGGCCCCGTTGAAAGTAAGAGCAATGTCTCCCGTTGGGGAGATGGCAACCTATCAGGTCCGTCGGACATGAGAAGTGGATTCGAGACTTGTCAGAGCCAGGGGAGGAGGTGGCAAGGTATCAACGATCTCCAAGGGATTCAAGGGTTCTCTGACCCATGACTTCCGGTGCGCCATAGCGCATGACAGAGGTGTTGGCTTCTCGCTCGTATACTGGGGCCAGCTTTGAGAAGGACCAGGAACTGGCCCACTTCAAGGTCCAGGTCCAGTACCTGATCGGTGAGGTGACCCAGCTGCGAGCGTGAAATGGAAAGTTCGAGGAGCTGGAGAAGGCCATGCGGATGGCGTGGCGTGAGAAGGAGAGGACAGGAAGAAATCTTCTAAGAAAGAGGACAGGAAGAAGCCTTCCTGTTGAAGGTAGACGTCTTGATTCGGACCCGTCTGGCTGAATCAGGCTTGGCGTCACCGGGCGCAAACAGCGGGAAGCAGGCCCAACCTGCAGGAAAGCAGGTCGAACCCGCAGGAAAGCTGATCCAACCTGTTGGGAATACACCAGGGCCCAAGATCACATCAGTCAGATCATCTAATCCAGACCGGGGGACTGGACCCTGGTGAAACGCAAAAAGCTGAAGAAGGCAACAGCTAAGGTGGTGCGAGATCTGGCCAAGCTGAAGTTGGACACCGATGTCTAGCCTCTTGGTCAGCCGTCAAGCGGAGGGGGGGGGCAGATCCGGTGAAAACTTCCCGCCGGTACCGGCACCGACGGGGAAGAAGCCAGAGGCGGTTGATAAGACAGCTGCAGGGAAGAATAAAGCCTCCCTGGGTCGCACACCCAAGACGGCGGCGGAGGTCATTACCATTCTGGAGGGCAATAAGCTCTCGTATACGTAGTACGTGCCGTGATAAGACGCCCCGCTATACTAGAATAGCGACATATAAGAACTATAAATACTATATAATAGAATACTATGGACTCAGCCTCATCTTTTAATCAGACAAATTTCAAAAATGTGTTGGTGCAATTTTCATAGCAATATAATTAAAAGCCAAAAAATGTTGTTATTGGATTAACTTATGATCATCAACTGAATATATTTACTTTCTCGTAACTAGACTGCGGATTTCATACATTTCTTTCTTTTTCATACATTCTTTTTTTCAAAAAGGAGTAGTTTTAATCTAAAACAGTAGAAAGATTAAACGATTGTAAGAATGTCAGTACATTCTACTTAATTTATTAAAACAATTAGGGGAAGAAAAAGTTCTCTATTTGGTTTGTATTTCTTGCAATTGTGTACCAAAAATTTTTATTTTGCGTAAGGATCCGCAGTTTACTCATAAAAAGCAGTATAGAGTTGATAATTTATTGATGTTGCATAAGCATACTTACTTCGCAGTCAAATAATTTTTCAAGCCAATTTGGACGACCTTTTCTGTCAAAATGTGGGACAACATTCGAATGACGGATCCAGCTGAAAAATGCGATTTATATAATTTATTAGTTTTATTATTATTAGTTTCTATTATTAGATTAACCTGTATATTTGTACATAACATGTAAAACTACTGTTTACTTGTAACATATGTGAAAACATATGATGAATCATAATACGAAATATATTTTCGTATTAATGATGTATTGTATAAGGAATTGCCATTGGCCACTTGCAAAGTATTGCTTCTTAATTCGAAAAACATGAATTACTATCACCATATAAAATCCTTACTAGCATATTTATTATTAATAATTGAGTAGAAAACGTGGAGAAAGGAATGGTTACTAGAATTGTTGATAAAATGTGATACGAATTGATAACCACAGTGTGAATTTGTATGCATATATGGCACTTGTAAATTTTCGAATTATTACAATGAAACCTACATATTAATATGAATTGATAGTATTTTTACTTCATTTTCATCACAAGATACCTTTTCATTGTTCTTACCGTTTTGATTTTTATAAAATATTCCAAGAAAATGGCAATTTGTACAATAAACCGCAATTATTAATAATTATAAATCATAATTATATGCTTTAGTGCAGTATTAGCATTTTAGAATCTAGCCTCCATGATTGGACTCGTGTTTAACGAAAAAGAAGATTTACTAACATAATCAAAACAAGATTACTCAATATAAGCTTCATTAGAATCTATTGTTAAACGCAATGGGTTTGTGCATGTATAATTATGTTTCTTCCTATTAAGAAGCAATCGATGCACAAATTACCGTATTAGTCCGTATTAATATCAATATAAAAAGCAAAATCATTTTTCCAATAACCGTAAAATCGGTTACAAAAGGTTGCATGTAATTTTACAACGATTGACTCTCTCGACGAATATCATCTTTAATGATCAGGATGATAACATCTACGGCCGCCGGGAGACAGACAGATTGATAAGATATGTTACCGTTACAATGCGTTCACGCGACGCTCCATCATCGTCTGTTAAGCCGAAATCGTTAAAAGTCTGTTTTACGATGAATTTCACCTGTCTTTCAGTCTTATAATAGGATCGAGGTATCGTAAGTGGTGATTCTCAGGTTTTGAAGTAGTTCCGATAAGGAAAAGACACGAATTGCACAACGCCATTCGATAAATTCTATCACATACAGCGTATTAAATGTGACAAGTTTATCGGTATTAATGTTTTTACCTTTTTGATAAGCGATTTTGTCAAACAATTTGGGAATTTGGGTCGGACTATCCACGTCTTTGTTCATAGGACGTGTGCCCACTAGTCCATCAAAGCTGAACGCGCCTCCTTGCATCGAAGACACAACAAACATCTCCATTAAACGCCATGACGGTTCTACCTGAAAGTGAATATTGTTATGGTGCGTTTAGGCCAAACGAACGAGTGCTCGTCTCCCCCCCCCCACTCCAACGAATTCGTGCTCGTTTAAACGTCGAACGAGAGCGAATGTTTAAAAGATAAATAAAATAAATAAATCAATTTTATTCACACTCCAATCCATACGCGGTCTCGCGTCAATGACAATGTCTGACAAAGTAATTAAAATTGCGGATGCGAATCTCATTATTAATTGCATTATAATCGAGTAAGCATTCTTCCAGCATTATGAACGTTCGGCGAATACTTTAACAAGCATAGACAAGAATATTCATTTTTACTCAACTCGTTACTCAAACTCGGCAATTTCTACAAGCGGCTCCAATCATTTTATCAGCCAATGTACTTGCTCAATACACTGGGCACAAAAACCCTTCGTATATTTGATCATTTCGAAAAAAATACAATACAAGGATTTAACTAGACTCATTTTAAAGCTTGTAGCCTTCAATTTTTGTCTATGATATTATTGCATGATGCAGGACTAGGAAGATACTACAAACGTTTTATGGTTGCAACATGTTATACATTGAAACATCTGTAAAAACGTTGAAAATCTTTTCTCGGCAATGAAACTAATGTGGATTTAAAGATTGAAGCTTCCCCTTTACAACGAATGCTTAACACTTGACCTACGATTTTTTCCAGTCAATTTTTTGATCTTTGATGGAAGGGTGAACCGCCATATTTGCAGTAATGCAAGGTACGTCACGAAGGCCTTACGCGACCAAACTTGTTCCTTATTTTTGTTGTCTAAAATATCAAAAAAATGGTAGATCAAATTTTAATCAGTCGTTGTAAAGGAGAAGATTCAATCTTTAAATCCGAGTATATTCATTCAGAAAAATTTGATGCCTTTACAGACTATTCAATGTGTAATATTTTCGACCAAAAACGTGTACTTAGTTTTTCACCTGCTGTATCATGCATAAACATCCTAGAAAAACATGAATGATGGTCTGCCAAAATAGATGATTCCAAAGTTATTTAAGGAGATTATTATAGTTCAAATATTGACAATTTCTCGAAAATCGGAAATATAGTGTTCAAATACTTTTTATAGAATTAATAAGAAATCCAGTATTTAGTTTTACTTATACCCAGCACTTAGAATGTTTGCAGGAAGCCTATCCTGTCACGTGCGTAAAAAAAGGTTGTACAGTATTTCATAGATAATCGTCGCCACCACGGATCCGGCCGGCGACAATTAACGTTCAGTTAATACTATTCTTTGTCTTGTGCCGAACGTAGAAAGGAACAGCGAAGCTCTAGAGTATGTCGGTGTGAAAACAACACCTAACCCAGTGACAAAACTTCTTTATTTTTTATTATTTTTTTATGGAACTTTCACCAACATATTCGTGGCATTTTTCTAATGAAAATGACACCAAATATAATTTGGTATGATATAATTGCAATGATATTTACTTGTTTAGTGGACGATGAAAGTTTCGGAAAATTATTGTAAATATGATCCGAATTATATCGTGTTTGATATGATTTTAATCAGAAAAATGCCACGATATGTTGGTGAAAGTTCCATCAAAAAATAATAAAAAATAAAGAAGTTTTGTCATTGGATTAGTAGTGGTCTCACCGATATACTCGACCCGTATTATGTTACACTTCTCGGCGACCGAGGCCTCTCGAGCTTCACAGCCACTCACGGGGTGTATCCCACGGAAGGAGGGATTATTTTGCGACAATTATCGTCCAGAATTTCACGACAATTAACGATGAAGTACTGTACTTACTTTATCCGTGATGTAGTACTGGAAGAAATTGGCGAATCCTTCGTTCAGCCAGATGTACTCCCACCATTTTGGGCTGACCAAATTTCCAAACCATTGATGTGCAAATTCGTGAGCTATTGTTGTTGCTATGTTCTCTTTGGTACGAATGGTGGTGACGCCCTCCTTGTACAAAAGGTAATTTTCCCTTTAACAAAAATGAAAACACGTTTGTTTTTACACACACACACACACACACACACGAAGAAACGGTGTGAAATATTAACTCTTTGAAAGCGGAGACCGGGTCCGTTCGACCCAAAATATGGTCCTTTAATTATTCAATTTCTAGCGACTTAGTTGAATGAATTTTTATTATTGCGAAAAAGGTCCGCCGTCAGATGGTAAAAATTGTAAGTAATAACCCTCGAATGAAAGAAAATGTCAACAGCATGCGTCGCAAAATGAATGTTTTTAAAGATCAATTTTCAAAGATTATCAAAAGATTCGAGAATTTTTTTAGCTTAAATGCTTGGAATAATTATTTTTCTATTTACAAGTTTGGCACGATTATAAGTCCTCACTGTGAGCGAGAAACACGTTCACTCGAAACATTAAAAAACGGATAGAGAAAAGATCGGAAAGCAAGAAATTATTACCTATAGGTCACAAGGCCCCAGTTCTCCATAGCACCAGGACTGAAGTCCTTGATAGTGGCTTGGTCCATCTTCGGCATGTGTTTGGAATATGGAATGCCGGTGACATCGCCTAACGCTTGCATCGCTTTCTCGCTGAAACTCCATGCGTACTCCGTGTCCTTTACGGAGTCTGATTTCGTGTAAATTTTAAATGTGCTGTTGGGATGATTTATGTGGACGTAATCGGAGACAATGAACGCCACCAGGTAAGTAGACATCGGCTTGGAACGCAGGAAACTGGTTGTAGTAAGTTTACCATTGTGGACCGTACTCGATACTGGCATATTCGAGATCACGGCAGTATAGTTTTTTAAATGTGTAATCGAAATGTCGAAATTCGCTTTATATTCAGGTTCGTCCCAGCAAGGAAACGCAAGCCGCGCGCCGGTTGGCTCAAAGTGTGTCGTGGCTATCCACCTGTAATATTTCGAAAATTCCTTGTAATTCCAATGGTCTTAGTGCCTATAGATCCTAATGTTCCTATGATCCTTCATAAACAGTCAAACATTTTCCAAGTTATCATTTAGAATAATATCGCGATATCGTAAACAAATGTGTACAATGGACTAAAGTAATATGTCGATCTACGTGAAAGAGATGCGCGTGATATTTGTAAGAAGCAGGATATACCGTTTTTGTTCTTAATTATTTGTTTACGAAACTGTTAGCAACATATTTGCGACATCTCTATGTTTAAATTGAGACAAAGTATTATCTCAATTTAATCCGAATTTCCTATTGTCCTATTATCCGAACACGCACTGATTATTACGGACAATGGAGGTTCTAATGTATAGTGAATGAAACAAGTAAATATGTTGCAAATTGTGTCGTGTTTGGCGTTATTTCAATAGAAAAAAATGTCACCGATTATATTGGTAAAAGTTTCATAAAATAATAATTCGAAACTAAAAAGCTTTATCATAGGATTAACACTAAACGTTCCAAGCAGTAAAAATGATTGGCATGTGTTACCTTATAACAATGACAAAATTGTATTTATTTAGATTGTGTATAATTTTTATTATAATGCTAACTTCAATAAAGGAATATATGTGATAATTTCTCAGGAATTCATCTTTATAATTTCAGTAATCGCAAAAAGAACAATTTGAAACCGGTCATTTTTACTGGCATTGACAGGTTTAGTGTTAATATTGTTTCACGCTATCCTTTCCTTTCGACGTTAGGAACAAGGGATTAAGGAATAGTGTCTGTACACGGTATGAGCAATCTTTCATAATTGTATAAATATGATAATAAATGTGGATATTGCATAATTCGCTATAAGCGAACTTTGGTTCGTCGACGGTTAAACATGAACGAAGATGGTTAACCAAATCGAAAGGTTCTATGTATTTATGAATGTTCATTGCAGGTTCATCGTTATACAAACAGGTATCGCATACTTACTTGACTTCTTTACCAACCAGATATTTGCTTCTGTAAAATCCGCGTTTATTGCTGCTCAAGGAACCACGGAAGTCAATCGTAATATGCTGATTAGTGTTTTGTACGAGATCATTTTGTAAGTAGATGCTTATTGTCTCTACATGATCATCTAAATGCCAATGCTTTACCGTGTTTTTTGGTAACACGATATTCTTTATGATTAAATCCTTTTGATTCAACACTAGCAGCGAAGTTGTGTTCAAAACAGTGAAATCAATATCTACAGTTCCTGAGAACTCAAACTTCTGGAAATCCGGTGTAATGTGGACCTTATACAAAGTGGGTTTGGTAGTTTTCGGAAGTGTCTCTTTTGCCTCTGTGACGGTCCAGCCGACCGACGAGAGCAGGAACAGTGATAACAGCGCTAAAGCTGTCATCTTGAATTACGTTGCTGTCGAACTCCTATGCAACAGAAGGTGCCTTACAATGATCCTGTCTTTAAAAAACGTGTCTGTTAGATCTTTCGTTACGATCGCGACACTCGTGCGAATCCTCTGTTAACATTCCCAATTAATTTATTTAGAACAACAGTGATCAAGTCCAGTAGAAATTTATGATCATTGCTTTAAGATTTTAATGAAAAGAAAAATTGGTAATTCGGTTGTCGTAAGAGAAGAGGAAACTGAAAGAATGAAGATTTAAAAGGTGAAAAGTAAGAGGATATACAGTAGAATCTTGTTGGTTGCAGAAAATGGGACCGAAAACGCGTGCAAAAATCGAAGTTGTGCAGGGTGTATCGAAATTATATGTTACGACAACCATAGAGGAATTCTATGGTTCCTCTGTTCGAATTTCTTCTAGAATTCTATGTTAAAATATCTGTTAAAAAATGCGACATAAAATTGTGCTTGGCCCTTTCTTTCAAAGTCAAACTTTTGTTATTGCATCGTATACTACTTTCGCGAAGAACAGGAAGGAATTTTCTCAAATGAATCATAGGTCTCAAGTCAATCGTTCTTTTAAAAAACGTCTTTCAAATTTCGTAAACTATCTTATTCCATATGTTTAAGAGTGTCTCAAGATGGTGTAAAGGTGGAGGAAGTGATTCTATGGGAGAAAGTATGTCGAAATTACATAATAAATGTTTTTCATTTGACGCCTCGTTTTCGGGAAAATCGACTTTAACACTAGGTTTACGGAGCACTAAAATTGATTATGTTACATTGCTTTATAAAAATAATAAAATTGTATTTACTTAGATCTTCAGCGATTTTTATTGTAATATGTACACAAAAAAATAAATCTATTTAATAAATCCTCATGAATGCCTCCTTACACTCTTAATAATCGTAAATTAGAAATTTTTGAATCCGTCATTTTGACGGGCCCCGTAAATCTAGTGTTAAAAATCTGCCAAGATCGCGCTCCTAGCGTTTGTAAGAAGTAGAATTGGTAGGTCATAAACAGACGCGTCAGACAATTCCAATTCAATATCACGCGTGTTCGCCGAATGTTCAAGCTTTAATTTTTCGAAATCGAGGCGTTAATGCAAAAATGTATTCTATAGTCTTGACTTATTTTCCCATGTAGAATTACCCCGCCCACGTTCATACCTTCTTGGGACACCCTGCAGAAATATGGAATAAAATAATTTACGAAACTGTAAACTCGTTTTTTAATGACTCCTTTGAGACTTTTGTTGTTCGCGGTGAGTACTATACGATGCAATAAACAAATTTGACCGTGAATGAAAGGGCCAAGGACAATTTGGCGGCCCATTTTTTTAACAGACCTCCATTAACCGAGAGATATACAATCCCGGTGTGATAGTCATGACTTCTTACTCTTACACACCCCGTAGAATGAAAGAGATAGCCAGTTATAGTCGTAGAGGAATATAACATGATACAGGAGTAGATACATCGGTGTGACAATTCTAATACAATCACAAATCTTCCTTGTCCTTCATTATTATTTTATGCAACTTTCACCAAGATATTCATGACTTTTTTTTTATTAAAATGAGACAGAACATAGAACAATTCGGAGTACATTTATTTCTCCGATTGACGATATAGTAGAACTTCGATTATTCGAACCGATAATATCTGAATTCTCTTTTCTCCGAATACGTGTTTCACATTACACAGTCCAATCTAAAACGATCCATCAAATCGGTATAATTTACGGATTTAATTTAGTTCTGTACCTAGGTAACTGGTCTATTATCTGAACATCTATGTTCCTCTGATTAGTTCGGATAACCGAGGTTCTACTATACCGTAAATTGAACAAGTAAATACGATCCAAACGGTATCATATGTGGTACCCTTTCAATCAGAACATTGTCACGAATATATTGGTAAAAGTTTCATAAAAATATATTTAAAAACACAAAAGCTTTGTCACTGGATATATTGTGTTAGGAGACAGATGTCAACGGGACTTTTTAATATCACTTTCTTTTGACTTACAAATAAGAGAAGATTTAAAAAAAAAATTTCGGTCTGACCGCGATGACTTTGAAAAAATAGAAAACATTGCAGAAACTTGTGAAAAAGCTTATCCTTGTGGATTTCAACGGGATTTTTCTATTTGTTTTGTTGTGACGTATAATGTATCACAAAAAGTAATAAATAATGGTGGTTGAACCCCAATGACGTTGAGAAAAATAAAGATGAATTTGTCCAGAAGCTACGACCTCACCTATTTGAAGTTGGTTGGCGTTAGGGTAGTGACGGGTGCGGTCTCTCCGTCCCCGTGTCACATTAACCCCAACTAATTTTAACCACAATGGCCCAAATTATATTCGACCACTCTTTACAATACAATAACTTTGTTAAAATTAAACTAAACGACTTCAGTTTTTTTGAGATGTTAGAAGGATTAGTTTACTAGGTAACGTGTAAATAATTATTTTAAAAATTGCTATTGGTCGAAATTGTGAAGAATAAAGTAAAGGTCACGATTTTTAACACTTTTATCTGTGCCTGTAATGAAAATTTAAATTATACCTTTCGTAGATGTCAGTAAGTTATATACATGCGCAAAGTTTCATCGGTTACTGTTGCTATAAGCTACGAACATTAAAAATTGAAAGCTTAAAGGTGAAAGTCGCGGATTTTAATCACCTTTAAATGTTTATAACTCATAAAAAAGTTAACCGAGTTCGATGAAACTTTGTACATGTGTATAACTTACCTAAACCTACAAAAGGCGTCTTTTAAATTTTCATTACAGACACAGATAAAAAATCGTGATCTTTACTCTTTGCGTCGCAGTAAAAAAAACAGCGATTTTTGGAAAAAATTATTTACACGCTACCTAGTAAATTAATCCTTCTAACATCTCAAAAAGAAACTGAAGTCGTTCAGTTTAATTTTAACAAAGTTATTGCATTGTAAAGAGTGTTCGAATATTAATTCGGGCCACCGTATATCATCTCTTTGAAAACCTGTATATGATTCTGCATATTCGTTATTAACAAAGTAACTTTCATATGTAAGATTATACCCTTTTGACACTGGGTATACAGACACGATTTGTTGCCAAAAGTGGAATTATTTAATTTTTCTTCAAGGTCATCGCGGCCTGATCGAAATTTTTGTGTATTTTTTTCTGTCATATATGCATCAAAAGAATTGATATTGTCTCACCGATACGTAGTGTTGACATTTCGGTTCCGAAGTTTTGATACACATCAAGCGATTACAGAGTGTGTTCAAATTATTATGAATACTATTACTTTTTTATAGTTTGGTAACAAATGTAATTAATATTGTATATACAATAATACCTCTTTTATTATAGAACATACTCTTATGCTTTCAATAGCATATGACGATGATTTTATATTGTTTGCGAGTGAAAAAACTGTTGCAATAAAGTGGCACCACTTTCGGGTGATTCGAGTAAACCAATAAAACATAATTAAAAACTGAGCTCCCTTTTAAACGTGTTATGAATTTATGGTCAATTAATATTCGTGTTTATAAATTTGTACATTGGATATGTAAGTTACACCTTTTTTTATCGTTTCTTCACAATTCATGTAATTTATAAATTAAAGCTGCTCGGAGCTACTACTGTGGCCAAGTAGAAAAAGATCACTACTACGCCTCCTGGCAAATAGTATATATTATAAATAGCCATATATTTGATCATATTTAAGCATCGCATAATTTACTTAAATTTGAACCAAACAAGTTGAGATTTTTTGACATATTAGAAGAATTAGTTCACTAAATAACGGGTAAACAAAATTTTGAAGAAATTGCTATTGGTCAGAATTGCGAGGCAAACAGTTAAATAAAATCAGATTTTTCAATTCTTTTATCTGAGACTAATAAAACTATCATCAATGCAATTTATAGATCTGTGTCAGTTATACACGCAGTGAAAATGTCATGGAAATCGGTTAAGGATGTTACGAATTACAAACTTGTAAATGCGATCACTAGAATGCGGATGTTTATGCAATTTGAAATTTTCTAGACGCATGTTGTTACAACTGTATAGTAATTTAAAAAAACCAGTGAAATTAGATAAAATCTTATTTTCAGTGGTAGTAGCATTTGTAGATCCGAAATAAATAATAGCAACGTTATAGATCTACACAAAGCATCGATTAAAATTTCATTATAGGCTCAGATAAAAAAAGTTGGGAAAACTGACTTTTACTTTCTTCTCCGCAATTTCGATCATTAGCAATATTTTAAAAATTTGGTTTACCTTATATTTAGTACACCATTTCTTCTTAGATGTCCTGTGAACAATATCTCAACTTGTTTGGATCAATTTTAAGAAAATTACGCGATGTTTAAACGTGATCGAATACTTTTTGTCCAGGGGGTGTGTAAAGTGTAACGAATTAGAAATGTGCTATAATGTTTTGCACTATTACAATAAAATGATATTCGTGCAAATAACAGCTATCTTTGTGCAAATTTTCCCTCTGTTTATAATAATTCGATCACTCACTGTACCGTATAGTATCCAAACGAAGTCGAGAATTGTTGAGATATAACGAATTTCGTTTCCTCAAGAAACGAGAAATATTGAGAAATTAGGAACACTAATGCTGAATATCTCCACACGTTTTACCTCTCCGAAAATTTGCCACACGCGGGATCATAGTTCTTTTTGAAACAGTTTCATAATTAATTTACATCCTCGCATTTAGAAACACAGAAATGTGACGGTTCTTGCCACTGACGATGCCGATGTTCGCGAAACTAGACGGATATATCACTGATACGTGTAAGCAGACCTAAGCGAAGGAACCGGAAAACAAAAGTGTCCTTTAGTAGGTCAACCGCGTCCGGCCTCCAATCCCTAATCAGCACTGTCTCAATTTTGGGAAACGTCCTCTCAATACCGACATCACATGTAATTACTTCCCAGGTACTCAACGCAGAGGATTCGCGCGATTATGTTCAAGATAATTGATTCGAACGCGACTGTATTTCACGATCTTTATAACGTACCTCGCGAAACGACAAGTTTGTACGTGGACCAACGACGTTCAAAGTTCCATACGTGTGATTGTTTGCACTATATATACCAGCTATTGACAGACACTATCTCTAGAAGTACAAGTTTAATCTTATCGATGAAACCTGTTTTTGACGATGTGTATTATTAACTGTATCAGTGAGTAGCTGATAATGGCGAACAATTAGGTTCGCTAAATTCTATTGAGCGTCCAAATAGACCTTTGATATCAGATAGATGATAGAAAATAAAACGTTGCGTGCGTTTATCAATATCGATTGAACTATGTTGTGCTGTATCATCGTTACTCTTTGATTCCTACCTAGTACACGATGAATTTCAAAGTAATCTTACACAATGGATCACATCGAATTATCGTGCTCTTTGGTGATGGATGGACGCAAGCACCACGTTTCTTTTCACTCGAACAGAGTGATCAATTTTTTGGGAATTATTTACAAAAGGGTACGCCTCTCAGATTTTGACGATCTTGAAATATGTTGTCATGGACATGATTCTGAACAACTTTCCCCCCAATATGTTACCGTTGCAGGGTCTTATTCTTCGAGATAATTGCAAAAACAACTGATACCTACTACAGCAAATTCTACTCAAAACTTTTTTCATTTGAGCCCTTAATGAAAATTGAATACGAAATTTTCAAAATCAAAGACAGAAATTACATTTTATGGAATATCTAGAAAATATATTACGTTCGGCTAATTTCGTCGTAAAATGTGTAATATAAGAATATCGTAAATTCATTCTTGAGAAATGTTGATCAACTACTGTAAAGAACTGCGCCTTCGAAACATTATAAAAATACAGTCGTCAAACATAGCAATTGCGAATAATTACTATTGCGTTAAATAATGATCGTATATAAGTACAATATTTGTTATTACTAAATGCGGAGGGTTGGGTAGATAAAATCGAATGAAATTTAATACACGTTTACTTTATTTTTATTCACCGAAACCATGCATAGAGAGAAAGAGAGAGTGAGGGAGAGTAGGATTTGGTTAAACCTTATTGCAGCTATGTTTATGAACAAAAATGATTTCTATCAGTCATCCATCAGCTGTTTCAGAGAATCAGCAATTATGGACGAATATTTTTGTGTCCATTCTATATTTGCCGAAGAGACAGCGATAGCTTGTTTCGCAGTCGTCGACACTTCATCGAGTCCCTCGAGATTTTCCTCGACAAACTTCCGTAACTGGAAAATAGAGATCAAGAGTGAATTGTAATTAAACCGTATATTTTAACGCATTTACATATGTACTACACAAATTTTCAAGTATCAAGTACATTTAAAATGGATCCAAAAAGTATTTGAAGACAAATTTCGTTAAAAAAAAAATACAACAATATAATAGGATTTATTAGGAAGGGACATTGAGCTATAGGAGGAGGAGAGGTAGGGAAGAATATGGGAATCGAAATATAACAAATGGTACAATATGCTAAGTTCAGGGGAAATACCAAAATACCTCAGGAAGGGATAGGGTGAGGTCAAATGGAATAGAGTGATAAGTTTTAGCTTGGGAAACGAAATGAGAGAAGCGAGGTATTGGGAGGAGTAGGAGGAAAGGAGATGCAGAATGTGCGGAGAAGAAGAGGAGAGTTGGGAGCATATATGGTATACATGGAGGATGTTGGTAGGATGAGGTGGGGTAAATTCTTGGGGAGGAAGGAGAGGGAGAAGAATGGTTGAAGAATCTTGACAGGATGAGGCAAGTGATGGAGGATGACAAGGAGGAGGGTGCAAACGGAGGAGAGCATGAGGGAAGGTATGAAAGGAAAGAAAGTGCGGACACGGAAGTCGGGAAGGATGATCGAGGCATTTATTCTGTCTAGTTTATGAGCGGAGTAGATATAAGGATTAAGAAACTAAATATCGAGATAAGACATAGTGACTGTGGACGATGCAAGGTTGTCTCTGTCTCCATCTGTCTAAAACAGGGATCGAATCTAAGTTTAGATTAAGTACGACTCGATGTAACTATAAGATGTTATAGGTTATAAGTTCGTAAGAATTTAGGTTACAAGGGTGTAGTTTTGTAGAAACGGAAGCCGTGTAATTTCGAAGGGAATGCAATAAAGACAATACATACAATAGGATTGATTATAAAGCTTGAAGTTTTTTCTTTCGCAGTACATCGTTTACATTTGTCTAAGTTGCATGATACAGCAAGTATTGCTGCTACATTGGGAAAGTGATGGCACTTTCTTGATCCAAAATGTTACCCGTTGAAGCGCCTATAAGAACATTAACCCTCTGTCTACCAAGCGGGTCCATTGGACCCGACTGTATGTAGATACTGCGGTTATTTAAACTTTAAAAATTCTTGGGATCTTGTCGTTGCATGACTTTGTTACTTTTCGTATTTTTTACTATTTAAAGCTAAAAGTTTCTTTTATATTTACCACGTTTTGTAGTATAAATTTTCTATCGCATAATCAAAGTTTTTTCTACGGTAGACAGAGGGTTAAACAGCTTTTCTCCTGACTGAAACCACCGTAGATTGAAAGATTGCAGCTTCCCCCTTATGAAGAATGCTTCAAATTTGATTTGCGAATTTTTCTAGTTTATTTATTGAGTTTTTCATTTCTCTCTTATTTTTCTTCTATTTTTTTAAGCCAAAAAAAATCATAAATTAAGTTTTATACAGTCGTTCTAAAGGGGAAGCTTCAGTGTTCGGATCTCTAATAGTCTCTTCCAGAAAAAAATTGTTATGCTTTTACAGATGATTTCATTTATAGCATTTTTTATTAAAAACGTGTCCTTGGTTTTTCACTTGCTGCATCATGCATAAATATTCTAAAAAAGAATTAACGATACATTGCGGAAGTAGGGGCTTCAAGCTTTAAAATGAATCCTAAATATGAATAGTATTGTACTACTTTTTCTAACGAAATTATCAAAGTTTGATTATCAACAATTTCACAATAATCGAAAGTTCAGCGTTCAAGTACATTTTAGATCCACTGTAAGCGACAATAAAATATCAGAAACTATTATTTCGCTTTAGTGAAACTTCTTTCTAATTTATTTCTAGAGACGCGAATTTGCAGTGGAAAATAGTCGAGACAGAGACAAATTATTAAAATACAAAGCTGTTATAAAGTCGTACTATTTATTGAATATCTCGTGGAAATTAGCTGGCGAGATACCGAGTCTATAAGAGGAATGTCATCGAAAATATTAGTGACTAATACCTGTTCCGTTTGCTTCTCCGACGTAATCGCATTTCCAATTGCTGTGATCACTTTGCCCAGAAAAGTGTAATCTCCCCTAAAATGATCAAAAATAATTTTTATCGCGAGACAGACACGAGTCGATGATAACGAAGATACATATCGCATGTAGCGTGTACGTACAAGCTGATCAGTTTTTGTAGATTATGTCTCAAGTACTGGACTACACGGTCGACGTTCTGTGCGTCTCCGTCCAAAACAGCGTTGATTATAGCAATTCTGTATTGTTTGCGGACCCTCGATTTCTCTGATAACGTCATCGCGAGATATCTGTTTAGGAATTTCCGATTTTAGTACTGACATATATGTATGTAGTATGCATACAGATCATTGGTGAAGATACAAAATAATGGTACACTGCTGTACCACATGTGTATGCTTTCTTTAATCTCTCGATGAGTACATAGAATTTCTAAATGGAACACACAGTATCACAATTAAACTGCGTAATTTTATTAAACATAAAAATTGTCTGCTTTAACTGCAACAAACTGGAATAAAATAATTTCCTTTCGTACCAGGCCTGATAAATTGAAAATATTACATTTTTTTAAATTCTTCTAATCTTTTTACCATTTTTCGGTATTCTCTTTTATTTTAATTTTAGTTAATTATCTTGGATAATAGTCCATTGCCCAACAATCACGTTATGTGAAAACAACTGGAAACACGTAACAGAATGTGAGCCATACTTACAGTGGCTCATAAAAGCGTTCGAACGGTCTTTAATATAATGTATAAGTTTTTCAAAATTGATCCAAACGACCTGACATTTTTGTAGTAATTAGAAGCAATTTACTAAATAACTTGCAAAAAAGATTCTGAAAAAATTGCAATCGGTAGGAGTTACGTTAGAAAATTAAAAAGGCGCATTTTAAAATTTTTTCATTCGGTCCCCTAAAGAAAATTTAAAATATGCGTTTTGTAGATCTATGCTATACACATGCTGAAAATTTCTGTTGCTATTTCTTTCTAGCTACAAGCAGTTAAAAGTGATGAAAATCGAAGTTTTTCACAACTTTTGATCATTTCTTCTGAAAACGCAGATTCTTACATCTTTCGATACGTGATATTTGTTTGTGGGTCAACCGATTTCGATGAAAATTTTCAGTATGTGTATAACTAACATAGATGTATAAAACGCATACTTTACATTTTTATCACGGGCTCAAATAAAAAATTTCCATACGGTATTTGGTGTGCGGAGTCCTGAACTCATATTATTATTATTAAAAGTGTTAGCTATTTTATCATTTCACGACGATAGTATATGTATCAATAACCTACTGATCTATCAAATCCGCATTTTGAGTGCAGCCAAGTGCTTTCAATACTAGCTCTTGCTCGGTGTGCAAATCGGTTAGCGACCAAGTTGCCCACATTCTGCGCCAGTCTTTATCGCTGCCGCTGCGTATCCCTTCGCGGTAGACAAAGCTTCTGACATCTTGCAATATCCTACGCAATAAATCACTGTGTGGTTATAATGTCGATTGTGTTCACAGTAATGAACACATAAACAGGCGAGCACAGCAAACATTAAAATTATATTATATTTTATTAAAATTGATTCAATTAAATTTCATTTCAAATTAATATTGGAAAGGTTATTTTGAAAGTGGTGTAAGTCCATTTTTTCTTCTTTCGAGAATTGTCTATAAATAAAAATTTTACTCTAAATTATTTGTTTATTTTATGATTTCTTAAATTTTTCCAAAACTGGACTTATACTACTTTCAAAATAAACTTTTATTTTCCCCGGTGGACACTCCAAGGTGAGGTGAAGGTCAAATTTCTTTTTCTAAGTGGAATGATACGTTTTTTATTTGATATAAAATAGTGCGTTTTAAGACGAGTTCAATTACCTATGACTCAAGGTCATTGAAAGTCAAACTTGCAGGGAAATGCAGAAAAGGTGTGATCGTTTTATTTGTACTTTAGTATTTGTACCAAAACAATAACATGTGTTCTATATCAGCATTACTCAGGACAACATTAAAGTCATTATCAATTAAATGAAAACAAACGTATTTATGTATTACTGTGCTCTTCTACAAGATAGTCAGTTTACTTTCATTACTATTCGTGCTAAGGTATCCTTCGCTGAACGATAGTACTTAAATAAGTGGTGAAAATGGATATTTATGAAAATTGTTTTAATATGTTTATGGTACTAGGAGAATGCAGGAAAAATTACAAAATGGCTGCTCATTTATATGCACAACGCAATCCAGATCGACCATCAAAATCGTATATGGCATTTAAATGACTAGAACAACATTTTCTCCGTTCAGGTTTTATGCTTAAAAACTGTATAATGTCTATTAAGCCTACGACACGTGAAAACAAGAAAGTCAGAATATGCGAAGTTTGTACTAAAATAAATGTTGAAATGTTGAGCAAAGTTAGAGAATCATTTAAACAAAGAATTGTTAAGTGCATTGAAGTAACAGGTAATCATTTTGAAAACATACTAAACTGAAGTACAAATAAAACGATCACACATTTTCTGCATTTCCCTGCAAGTTTGACCTTGACTGACCTTAAGCCGCAGGTAATTGAACTCGTCTTAAAACGCACTATTTGATGGTGGATAAAAAAACATATCATTTCATTTAAAAAAAGAAAGTTAACCTTCACCTCACCTTGGAGTGTCCACCGGGAAAAATAAAAGTCCGACCAAATGATGTCCCCATCATTAACGCTTTATAATTTCTACCCTATATATGTAACGAAACAACGTTTATTAGATGTGCAAAATGTTTCTGTCATTTATGATTTGTTTGTTTTTACGATAAATATCATTACTGCAACTAATAATAATTGTATTACATGTCATTTCTAGGCTTATTGTATTTTGTATGTAAAGTATTGTTTTTATGCTATTTTTCTATTCTTTTCAAGCATGATTGATGATGTTAGTGTTTATATACATATTATGTTGGTTTTCAATAAAAATTTTATATTATGTATTCCTATAGATATTATGAGTGTATTTTTCATGTGCAAAATCCAATTAATTAAAATAAATAAACTGACAAGGAAAAAAAAAGGACAAAGGATTTGAACACTGGCATTGCCAGTATCAATCTAGCACGTTACCACCACGCCGTTTGGCACTTGACAAAAACTTCAACCAAAACTGTACTTAACGACTATAAAGAAATTTCGGTTGTAAATATCTCAAAAGTTATTGAATATCTACAGCTACAATGTTATATTTTCATAAACAGGAGAACGAAATCTACCAGCATGCAAAGTTTCGACAAAATCTGACAATGAGACCCGATGACCTTGCCTTCTGCGTGTTAGACGCGAAAAAAATAATATAATCTCCCGCCTTCTGAATCGTTTTCGAATCGATTAAAAGAATGAATCACTAACACAACTATCAAGAATTGATGAAACGATAAAAATTGTTACATACTGTTTGTTGTTTTTCCACTTCTCAAACAGAGTTTGAGACATCCTCACGCAATGAGGGTTCCGCATCAAACAGGAGGTGGATAAAATTAGCTCACGTTGTAATTTAGTCACCAAATCATCATCCACAGATTCATCGAAACTTAGTCGGTTATAGATTGGATCCAATAAACGTTTCACGTGATTCTGCGGTGAAGTAGCATGAGTTTGTTAAGAATTTCAGCATAACTTTGTGTACTCGTTAACATTGATACGTTTATGGTTTTTCCTATTATTTTCTCGCAAAATTTTTACCAATTTGATGAATAATATTGTTTTACTTCATATGGCTCTAAAATAAAATTATTCATATATTTTTGAATGATGCCTAACATGCAATTACTTTAATTAATGGCAAACATTTTATAAAGATCATAATTTAAATAGTATAAAAATTAGTCATTAGAAATTTAAAAATTTATGAAAATTTCAACGATAAGGCAAAATATGTAGTTCAAGAAATAGTAGTAACATCCAAATTGGTCTCCTTCATGGTTGAAAACATATATCAGCGAAACTTATGAAACCGGTCAAATCAGATTGATCTGAAATTTTACACATAGCCTCATTTTGCTAAACTTTATGATTTCGGCGCAAGGTTCGATCCTATTAAAAAGCAGCCTCATTTTGCATTAAAAATATGTTTCCCAAAAGGATTTTTGGCAACTCGCAAAATAAATTCTTATCATTATCTATCTTACGGACATAAAGTATTGTTCATAGACGTAAGACTACTACAGACATTGCATCTTATGGACTTGCAACAAACTGGAATAAAATAATTTCCTTTCGTGCCAGGCCTGATAAATTGAAAATATTACAACATTTTTTAATTCTTCTAATCTTTTTACCATTTTTCGGTATTTTCTTTTATTTTAATTTTAGTTAATCATCTTGGAGTTATCTTAAACTTTTCTGTTTAGGCCTCGGGGGCCACAGTGGCCTCCGTACCATTTCGGTGTCGCTCTCAATATTACCGATAGTTCACGAATTTAGGCGTATCAGCAAGAACTGAATATTCCGTATACTTCATTTTTACTACGGGTGTTTAATATGATTTGTAGGCTACAAATGCATACAGCGCGTGTATTTGAACGGCGAAAATAATATTTATGAAGAATGTATTACAAAAATACGAATTATAGTAAAATTAATTTGGTTTCTATGCGTAACATTAGTTTTATTACTCATGCCATTAATGAATGTATTATTGCAATAGTTTTATACACTATAAACCAACGGTTTACTTTTTTTACACTTAATCAATACAAATTCTACGCAGTTAATGAGTGCGTACACATTACACATATAATTCTTGTGATTTCTTTCTTTTAAAATAAATACTTGCATTCTTTTCATCTTCAGAGAAATGAGAATTCATTAAATTTTCATAAATTCATTAAATTCATTAAATTAAGTTTTCGTTATAATATTTTTAATTAAAATGTAAGGGATTACAAATTTTCTATTGTATTAGTTGAATTCTACTCTGTCCACAGAGACATTGCTTTATTATACAATATGTAGAAAAACAATATATTTGACTGAAAAGATATAAATTTTTGTTTTTACTCGTGCGTCACTAATTCTTAATAAAATTTTATTAACGTGATTTATTATTTCTATTTACGTATCTTTGCGACTCAGTGCTCAGTTTTATTCGCTTATACATATACATATTTAGCTACGATTCTTGTGTGCAACAAATGCTGTGAGCAACAGTGGTGACGTACAAGCACTACCACACTTATCGAGCTCGAGACTTTTCAAATTCCGACGACTTCTTTTTCCACTGTCCAATCATATAAACCACTGTCAAATAATATAAATGCTTCGAAAACAAATACTTCGGGAATTTTTTGCTAATTTTTACACATGGGCAAGAACTAAGAATATTAAATCCAGTTGATCTAAACTTCCCGTTTACCTATACAACTCATGTAAAGTGACTGTCAAACGACCGACATCACAGGTATCGCCCAGAGTGTCGCCTTTTGTTGTTTCCCTACTCATTGATCCAACTACGTCTTGGGTGCTTGACCAATTAGGCAGTTTCTTTGCAAATTCCTTTCGCATTTCTTCCGAGTATCACATTATGAGACATCGGCAATACACTACATAAGTAACATTTTCGGTCCCGTTTTTGCGTATATCGAGACATGCAGTGTTTCACTTACCTGAAAGACTCGTTGCACCTGGGGTACGCTGCTCAACATTTTGTTTAGAAATTTGAAGTTGTTAATAGCTGCGAGCCAAGGTTCGTAGTCAAGTTCCTGGATCAAATAACTCGAGAGACTAAACGGAATCGAATAATCTATATATCCACTTTTGGCCAAGTTGAAAGCGTCATCTATCAGAGAAGCTCTGTTCACTTTATGTATCTTCTTAAAGTCCTTCGACTTCAAATAATTAATGAGCATTTGCCAATTTTTTTTGTCATAGTTCACTCGGTAATAACCCATTTGTTGAACATTGAAAATAACCCAATCCTCGGACGCAAATGGTCCAATAGTTAAACTGTCGTCTTTCGGTTTCAGCCAATCCTTTGCGGCAGTGTACGAAAAGTCGGCGGGTAATGACTTAGTCGCAAAATTCAGTGGTATCCACCACTTGTCCATTTTACCGGTCCTGTCACAGTGATCGACACTTTGGCAAAATCGTTCTTGAGATATCGAAACTGTTTGTTGCTTATAATTTCGAGTCACCATTACTAAAGGGAAACATGGTTGGTCCGTCCAAGATTCCATAACTTGTTTAATTGATATGTCAGTTCGCAGATAACCAGACTCGTTTGCAGCAAATTGCAGGTGCTCGTATAGGTCGTATGGTGTAGCAGATCTAAACGATCTGAATTGCAAACACATATTACGAAATGAAATCAAAACTAACCAAAGCTGAGGAAAATGTGAAACTTTTTGAACACGTGTAAACGGGATTTGTTTGAATTCGTGAAATTAATTTCGTTATAGACATTTGAAGAATGCAACTCACAGTTGCGACGTGCAACCATAACGTAACATAACAGGAGATATAATCTCGTCTGTTGGAAAAATGTGCCCAAGACTATTTGATAGAGAATTGCACCATATAGAAAATTATGATATTTTTAAAGTTTTAAAAAAGTAAAAATTACATGAAAGGTGCTTACATGTCTTTCAAGTAACTTCGTAAGCCATTTTGAAACGTTGAATCTCCAATCACATGAGCAAGCATCCGTATCACTGAGGCCCCTAGTATAAATATACAATTTTATTTAATACAGTACATAATAAAGGGAACAATACGCAATAATTGTAGCTATGTCACAAAATATTCGTAAATGAAATTTTTAAATAATTATTAATTCTGACATTTCATGGTTTCTAGCTATTATTATTAATTAATTATGTTTATCTACATTCCCGACTTTGCTATGATTTTGTTCGTGAAACATTGTTTTCCCTATTTGTTATACTTTCTGTATGAAAGAGAGCTAAACCACGCTGAATTTTTTATTATTGATCGCAAGGACGATCAATTTGAGCTGCAAAATTGAAGGATACAACATCTGTATTATCGTTAATTCCAGCTGTCTATAAACAATTAAAATGTGGACTTGGACAAGACAAAGAAGACGATACACAGGGTGTTCCAACTAAAAGTGTTACAAGCTGTTTCCACAGAATCTAATGAAGATATCGACATAATCTTTTTTTTAATTAAATGGTTAAGGGGGGCTAATATTTTAGTATGTATTAAATATTTTTGGAGTAACTTCTGGAGGGAAATGGGGGACCTACCAACAGTCTTTTAAATGGGAAGAAGTATTGATTTTTTATTACTGTATTACCTCTCGATAAACTAAATTGCATTTGCTTGAAACTTTTTATGTTGAAATGAAACTTTTTAGGCGCGTTAGGCGCAAAACCTCATCGCGGTAGGCGTAAATCCTCAACGCGGTAGGAGTAAAAACCTCGACGCGGTAGGAGTAAAACCGATCTGGCGATGAAACGATGAAACGATGAAACGATTTAGTAAAACCTCGACGCGGTAGGAGTAAAACCGATCTGGCGGTGAAACGATGAATCGATAAAATGATGAAACGATGAAATGATGAAACGAAATTCTATTCTATTAGCATATACGGTTGCGGGTTCGGCATTGCTTAATAAAGATTATGATAAAATTCCGATGATGCTAAGTGGTGATTTCAACGTGATCGGAACAATCAAAATTATTAATACAATTTTTTAGAAGTAAATTAAAATTGGAAATGATAAATAATAGTAATGATGCGACAACAATATCAGGAACAACTCTCGATGCAATATTTGCAAGACATTTAGACAAAATTGAATCAAGAATATTTATATCATATTTTAGCTTTCACAAGCCAATTGTTTCAATAATAGAATCATAGAAAATTAAATGTCATGAAGTGTTAATATTGCACATAGTTACAGAGTTATAGCGAACTCTTTATTGCACATAGTTACAGAGTTATAGCGAACAATTTGTTCTAAATTGAAATTTTGAAGAAACAAAAAAAAAGAAAAATATCATAATAGCATTACATACAGAAGTGGAATAGGGAATATAAAATTCTGTCCTACTCATACATACGTTTAAATATACCCAATTAGGAATGGTACAGTATTAGGAATTCCTCAACAAACTTTTTCTGTCTGGACCTCTGTTAAAAATCGTATTTCTATGTCCTTAGCGGACTCAGCTTCGACATTCAGTTTTGTACTAATAGTTCCTTATTTTATGGTTTTCCATTACATTAATCAATAACGTCATAATTGCATGGTATGTAAGTAAAATTGTAGAGTCTTTTATCTGTTGTAAAAAGGTTAATAGAGCTACTAGTAAGAATATAATTAAACTATATAATTTTGTAGCAAGTTCCAAAGTAAAAGGAAGGGAACATGCTGGGTCGCAAAGGGTTAACATTTTGTGCCATAGCTCTTTCTCGCAGTGGTCGCTGAATTATTTGAAAACTGCCAAAGTCTGACTCCGGCAAGCGTACCTTTCTTGTAAGAAACAAAATCCAACACAGCCATAATGCTGCTAGGACTGCCAATGTCCCTGCCGTTCATGACTCTGGTATGATTCGCAGAGTCCAAGACCAACGTCGGTTGGAGCATATCGACCACGAATTTGTCCATCATGTTCCAACCCGGTTGCACGAACGATAGAGCGTAGTATTGGAAATAGGAGGCGAAGCCTTCTTTCAGCCAGGCCACGTTCCAGAAGCTCGGCGTGACAAGGTTCCCGAACCAGGTGTGAGCATACTCGTGAGCCATAGTGGTGGATCCGTCGAACATATACTTCGTCGGTGTGACGGCCTTCTCGTGCAAGACCACGGGCTCTCTGTATGTGATCATGCCCCAGTTCTCCATCGCGTTGAAATTGAAATCGGGCACGGCGATCTGATCCATCTTCTGGATCGGATTCTCGACGCGAAAATAGTCTTTCAAAAACGAGTAGATCAAGAAACCTTGGTTCAACGAGACAGATCCTCGCCGTTGCATCGACTCTCGCGTCCAAATTTTGAAATTTTGCGAGATCGGTGATGTCTCCGGCACTAAATCATGCACTGCCCAGCCAACGAGGTAAGTGGACATCCTCGGGGTTGATTCAAACGTAGTCAAATAATAGTTCGTTTCGTTCCTGTAACTGAATAGAACAGATCAAATAACAGAAGCAGTGCAATTTTTTTCTGCCACGCATACGGGGTTGCCTGAGGATTATGAAATTAATAATTATATTATCGCCTGCAAGAAAGACGTACAGTGACTCGCATAAATATTCGGACATTGTTAAAAAGTCGATAACTTTTTTAATACTCGACCATATGACTTGGATTTTTTTGTGAAGTTAGAATTTTTGAAGTTTACTACGCGACGTGAAAGAAGTTTTTTATATTGCAATTCGTCGGAGTTGCAGAAAAAATAATAATAAAGTTGTATTTTATAACTTTTTTATATCGGCTTATATTTAAAATTTAGAAAATATGTTTTGTATATCTGTATTAGTCATACATATTCTGAAAATAAAGTACTACGTAACAATAATTCATTGGTCACTGCAGCAACTGGAGGAGTAGGATGAGTGTCCTGGTAAGTGAGTGAGCAGCAATGAGTGACTGTTTTCAAATAAATACTAACAGAACATAACTTTCGATATACAGGGTGTTCGGTAACTGGTGGTACAAGCGAAAAGAGGGCGATTCCACATGAAAAAATAAGTCGAAAATATAGAATAAAATTTTTCATGTGAGGTTTTGTTTTCGAGAAAATCGAGTTTGAAAATTCAGCGAAACGCGTACCATTAGATAGAAATCGGCTGTCGCGTCTGATCATGACCAACCAATTCTACTCTGTGCCTATACTAATACACGCGATCCCGACAAATCTTTAACACTAGATTTACGGGGCCCGTCAAAATGACGGATTCAAAAATTTTTAATTTACGATTATTAAGAGTATAAGGAGGCATTCGTGAGGAATCATTGAATAGATTTATTTTTTTGTGTATATATTTCAATAAAAATCGCTGAAGATCTAAGTAAATACAATTTTATAATTTTTATAAAGCAATGTAAAATAATCAATTTTAGTGCTCCGTAAACCTAGTGTTAAATTCAATTTTCTCGAAAACAAAGCCTCACATGAAATAATTTAATTATATTTTCGACTTATTTGTTCATGGAACCCACCGTAATAAACAGTAGGCCCCACTGAAAAGTAGGCTGAAATAGGCTGAAAAAATTAGGCGATAGTGGAGAGTGGACAAAGTGGAAGAAGGGGGAGCGCGGAAGAAGGGGGAGCGCGGAAGAAGGGGGAGAATGGTAAAATGGATTTGAAATCCTGAGGGGACCAAATATCAGTACCTATCCTACCCTTTCGATATATACAAGTTGTTCCAAAAATGTTCCAGTTTATTCGGGGGGGTGATTCCTGCGGTTATTTTAAGAAGCTTTTCCCTTTTCGAGTTATTAACAAAAAACATGGTTCAACCAGAGTATAGCTACAGCCGACGGATTACGGCTCGGTGTGGCAAGGCGGCTGATTCTACTGAACGGTAGTTGTCGCTCCGTGATCGAATCGTGAGTAATACAATAGAGTCAGCATGCGTGCAATTATTGTTCGGTATTAGATAAAAATGAGTCGGTATTACCGTGTAAGAGAATTCGAAGTAGCAAGTGCATTTACGGCTGCATATGCGAGTTTTATTTAAATAACTACTTCTCTTGTTCAAGATTCTACCGCTTAGGAAAAACCGCCGCCGCGCCGGAATCCGTCAGCTGTAGCTATGCTCTGGTCGGACCGTGTTTGTCGTTAATAACTTGAAAACGAAGACGCGTATGATATTTTCACAAAGGAAAAAGCTTTTTTGAAGTGAAACTTCTTTATGCGCGTTACGGGCAATACCTCATCGCAGTAGGCGTAAAACCTCGACGCGGTAGGGGTAAAACCGATCTGGGGGTGAAACGATGAAACGAAATTCTATTCTATTAGCATATACGGTTGAGGGTTCGGCATTGATAAAATTCCGATGATGCTAAGTGGAGATTTCAACGTGAACTTTGCATCGGAACAATCAAAATTATTAATAGAATTTTTTAAAAGTAAATTAAGATTGGAAATGATAAATAAGTTTAATGATGCGACAACAATACCAAGAACAACTCTCGATGCAATATTTAGACATTTAGACGAAATTGAATCAAGAATATTTATATCATATTTTAGCTATCATAAGCCAATTGTTTCAGTAATAGAATCATAGAAAATTAAATGTTATAAATAGTTAATAAAAATTCGAAAAAAATTAAAGTAAGAAGTTTTACTTCAGCCATGTGGTCTAAGCACACATCAATTTTTTTTAAATGGCGTGATAACTGTATATGAGAAAAGAAGTTGTAAGATAAATCTACGAATCGTTATTTATTTAATTATACCGAAAGGCAACGAGTCATAATAATTGTGGCACGATCTTACTCTCAACTGGTCACTTAATACTATATTCAACCTAGTTAGTGCAACATAGCTCTTCTATGTAGCTTCTAACATCCAGAGCACCATTTCCGAGTATGAGAAACTTACGCCGTATTGCCAGGCACCCCTTCAATTGTGTTTGCAGGTTAAAAAAGAGTATACATGGGTTGAATCAGACAGGAAGATGTTGGAACTAATTTCGTTTGAGGGTTTTGATTAAACGTGGATTGGAGCAATGCAAAGAAGATCCATATTTGCTTTTGTTGAAAAAAAGATGAGAAATTCCTGTATTGTAAAACATGAAACTGGCGAATGAGCGTTTCTCGCCATCAATACTTGGAAAACAAGAAACATCAATTTGCGTTTCGCGTCCACAATGGGTTAATTGTGAGAGTCACGAATTAATCTGCCTACCTAATAGCTCCTCAAGGAAAACTTACGCATATTCGGCTATAGTTGCAATGGGAGTGTTGCTTGTTGCCAGTTGGTTTCCCACATGACCGATACGAAGGGTGAAGATTGCTTTTAAGTGCGGCTCGTCGAGACAGGGAAACGCTCGACGCGCGTACACAGGTGAAAATTGGGTGACTCCCATCCATCTAGAAATGATATGTTTTTATCAAATAGAGTGGTCCCAAAAAGTATTTGTACACTACCATTCTAGAAGAATTCTTGATTCTCAAACTGTGATAACTTCAATGAAAAACTATTTTCTCAATACTTCGTTCATTTTTGTCTGAGAAATTTTGTCATGATTCAGCAACTGGGAATCTGAAGACACATTTTTGGTTGAAAATGTTACAATTCGAAGTCCGTAAGAACATTAAAAAATTTGGATCCCATAGTATTAAAGGATGAAGCTGTCCCTTTATAATGAACGCTTAACACTTGATTCATAAGTTTTTTTAGTCCATTTATTCAGCTTTGAATGAATGGTGTACTGCATTCTTGCAATAATATATGTTAAGGTACAAACTTCTTCCTTATTTTTGTTCTATAAAATAGCCTAAAAAGAATCGTAGATAAAGTTTTAAGCAGCCGTTGTAAAGGGGAAGATTCAATCTTCAAACCTGTAATAGATTCATTCAGAAAAGAAATGTTTTGTTGCTTTTACAGACGGTTCATTTTCGACCAAATACGTGTCTTCCGTTTTTCACCTGGTGTACCATGCAAAAATATTCTAGAAAGAAATGAACGATGTATGTACTGCGAAAGTAAGGGATTCGAGTTTTTAAACGAGTCCAGATTTATTATTGCACTATTTTTTCAACAAAATTATCATAGTTTAAATATTGACACTTTATCGAGAATGGGAAATGTAGTGTTGAAATACTTTTTGGATCCACTGTATATTATAGAGTAGAGTGGAATTGCAAATGACAAGGAATAAAATAAAATTTTACCAAAAACTACCGAAAAATATACTAAATATTATTTAATAGTAGTTGGCTGTACAGTCTCCGTATTTTTCTTTTTAGTTTTTTGGTGACATATTGGTGAAATATTGATACAAAACGAAGAGATTGCAAGATGGCAGATCGTTTACGAATAGAACAGACAATACTCATAATTTATCAATTTTAATATAACGAAATAGAACTTACTGATAAACATTAAAACATGCGAAAGGACTTTCTGAACAACCAGATGTATTCCTTTCTTACATGTTAATTGAAACGGTCTCTCATAAAATTATGTTTCTTATTTTTATATACCGACTCGCTTTCTATAAAACTAACTGTAGGTACGAAGATTAAATCGTCTGGATACTGACACATCATTGAATATAAACATTATAAAATAAAGTTTTCATTATATTAATTCTAAAAATTTCATGAATTGTGAATTAAATTACTGTTACTTTTAATAATTAATTGAGAAATTTTCAATTGATGGTCTTGTAGTCCAAACAATAATTTTACATAAAAACCAATAGCATATTCATAGTTGAAAATCTCCGTTTTCCCGTTGAATTTATTTCCTTGAAAAATCAGTTAGAAAACATCTGATAAAAATTACAAACGTAGTATAGTCTCGAATAAAAATATAAAAATTTATAATAATTACATTTATAACGGACACAAAATATTTAATTTATACACAAAATATTCAATCATTAACATTAACTTGTTCAGTTATAAGTTATAATACGGATTTGTGTGCAAAATAAAAATTGTTTGTATTATATTTATTTCTTTTTTTAATGATTGTATTAAGCTGACAACAATATAACAGTATGTCTAAATTCTTGACATATTTTTATCGTTTTATTTGATATTACTTAGTTTTGTTATAAATGCATAAAATCCACAGTCTAGTTATAATTGTGGGGGGCTAATTTTATTTTGTATGATATTGATACGAGAGAGGAAGAATGAGAGAGAAATGAAAAGTGCAAATAGCGACGAGAATGAAGTTCGATGGAAATAACAAATAGTTGTCAGAGATTGATTGAGAAATATGAGGATTCTGAAGAAATCCAGTCTCTAACAACAATAAAATATAACTAAATGTCGACTGCACCATTATATGTCGAACATACGATTGAATGATCAAGATGTTTGTATTCCTCTGTTACCATGTAGTTTTTTATCGGACACGAAGATAATGAAGATTATCTGTTAAACATGGTTTTATAGCGCTAATTTATTTACTTTGTTTCTCCATTCCCAACGTATGAGCTCCTGTAAAATCCAAACACGTCGTCGCGCGTTTCGCCATTGAAGTCAAGTTCCAACACGTATATACCGGGTGTCAACTGTATTGAGAATTTCAAGATGTGAAATTGCCTCTTTTTCTCATGCAGATGACTAGCAATTGGAATAGTAGTTAAATTCGTTTCTCTGTCAGTCTGCTGGTGAAGCTTCGATTTTTCTGCATGTATAGTCAGGCCATCATTATGAATGACAATGGTACTGGTCGGCTTAATGATTTCTAACGTTATCTTCACCCGGCCTTCATAATCGAAATCGTTTAATCCCAATCGAGTAAATATCCGAAGGTCGTAAGAAATTGGTACGATTTCTTTGGGTAGTCGGAATGAATTATGATAGTCGCCATTTTGGAGTTCACCAAGAATCGTTGAACCTTCAAGACGTTCACCGTTCACAACGATCAATAATAATGCGAGAAAACACTGTACAAATGCCATGATATCACAATTTAGGTAAACATCACAATCACAATTACAAGAAACTTTCGTCACTTATTAACGTCTTATAGCCCTTAGCATAAATCACAAAGGTGACAACGATACTAATTATTTTTATCGATTCCAGCTACTTTATCTTCGGTAATCAACGTTTACGATAAGTCATCCCCACTTAGGCTATTTTCTCGTGGCGAAGTGAAAACAAAACTAGTGAACCATAATACTTTAGATCTTCGAACTGACAGTAACGAAGGTTCTTCTGCATTCACATGAAGGGAGATCATTTATTTTGTAACACATTATAAACATTAACATTCGACAAAAATGTAGGTGCTCGAGCAGAAGTGTCATAATCTCCTTCAGCTCCCATTCTTGTATGACGATCTTTTATAAATGCAAACTGAGCGATTTTTGGTAACGTTTATGCCATTATTTTTAGGATATTTTGTTTGTTTCTATATGTCTTTTGCTTAGGTTGATTTAAACTGAGATCCGGCGGGTAATGTTGCATGGGTTGTAGTGATACCCCTACCTAGAGCTACACACAACTCGCGCTACAGGTATGTTGTGAATTAATGTGTAAGAATGAAAATCCGATTCATGGTCTGCATTTTAAATAGAAATTAATGGAAACGTTACTCTGTGCCACCTTGATCTTATATTTGAGTGAAATACTCATTTGACATTAGCATTTGTACGAATTTGTATCAAAATGTATATTTGAAATACTATTCCAGTATGTAAATATTATTTCAAACAATCATTTTTATTGCCAAACTCTGTATCATTCGAAAAAATAAAGGTATTTCTATTAATCTATTTCAAAAATTTATTTTTTATTTAACAATAGCAGCAATTGTTATAAACTTTTAATAAATCTCCATCGATTCAAAAGTGTACAATCACACTATGGGGTTAACATACATATAATTTGCTTCTTTTTCAATAATTAGCTTCGAGTTTTGTGTGTTCCAACACAGCTATTTGAAAATGATAAATAATTTCGGAACTCAAGCGCTCATCATTTTCGAAATTTGAAAATCACAAACGTTTTGTTTAAATGGATTTAAATTCTCCATAACACCTCACAATATTGAAATGATTATTATTTGCTAAAATATTTAATATTTGAATTTTCTCAGACTCATTTCGCCCACAAACATTTCTCAAACATCTTTTGATAACCAAGGAATTTATTTATCGTGACATGCGTTTTTACAACTCAAGCGCGTTAACTAATTGTTAATAAATTCTTAGATCGTTAAGCTAAAACATACTAGTAATTTATCTTGAATGTAGTAATTAATTTCAGATACGGTTATCACTGTGGCATTCTCTTTTTAATTGGGTGTCCGCTTTATTACCGTTATCGTTGAGCTTCTAAGATTAAGACATAGATTAATTCAGTATCTATTTAATCACGTTTGGACTTTGCGAGAATTAATAGATATAAACTCTACGGTACTTGTTCAACAGAAAGCTGACATCATATATATACAAACTGTAATACAAAAGTTTATTGATTTCTGCGATTATCGTGTATTTCGGTGAAATTCTTCAAACAAATAATCTACTCCCGATAATAAATAAATAAAATGACGAAAATGAGTAGGTGCAATATAAAATAGCAAAAGCATTAGAAGAATTTAAAAATACTTCATATTATTTTCAACCTATTAATAATAATAAGAAGTAAAATACATTTCTATTGCACTCCAGTATATTGTAGTTCAGGTAGAAAATTTTTATGTTGAACAAAGATTCATTAGTTTCATTTAGTTGATCACCCGTAACATCTATTTTGACTTGATATTACAAAGGAATTTTTACCAACTGTGATAAGAACAATATAAATGCAAATGACACAATATACATATTGTTACGAATATTGGTGAAAGATTGGTTATGTTTAAAGTTATCGATATCGATAGATATAAATATATAAAAATAAATATTTCAATAGTAAATAAAATCCTAGTATTAATAATTATATACTCATACTGTCATTCGTCATAACGGATGATTGATTGTCGAAGACATTGAACGAATTATAAAAATGATACTATCGCAGTAAGAAGAGGATACTGCTGAAAGAAAAATGTCCGTTCAATTATCGTATACGGAAAAAAAACAAAACACACTTCAATTCATAGTATTTCATTTATCTGTAATAATTACGTGATATTGTTTGTCTTAGATCTCTGTAAATGAGTGCTGTCTGAGTGAATGATACGCTCTCGAAAACTGGTTCAGGTGAATGAGCAGAGAAGTTATCACAAGTAACACTTAAAGCAACATACTTGTCAATTATGCGAGTTATGTGATGGTTATACAGGTTCAACAAGAAAGGAATATTTTGCAGTTTAGCTACCAGTGTAAGAAAAATATATAAAAGTAGAATCTTCATATTCCGAGGGGATACGCGAGAACAATTTATTTCGAAATATTGCATAAATTTATTTGCTTAAAATTGATTGTATAAATTAGCATTCAGTAGAAACAAATCCGTTCGCACAAATGGTTAGTCTTACTTATATTCATTCTTGTTTTCCAAATTTTCTGAACTGTAAACTGATCGACAAATCTTCACTTTGGTAAATATATATATATATATATATATATATATATATAGCCCATGTAGTTTTGATTGTTTTTACTCTCTGTACAATATTTCCAATTCATATTTTTCAAACTTTTCACTTCAAAATCCTCTAAAATCTATACAAATTTTTATCCAGATCTCATTATGTATATTTTTCTATGAGTATAGTGAATTCAAAAAGTATTTGAACACTAAGTTCTCCATTCTCCAGAAATTGTGTTTGAAATGTGATAATTTCGTTAAAAAAACAATACATCAATATACCTGAAATCATCTTAAAGCTTGAAGCCTCTAGTTTTGCCATCCATCATTCATTTTTATGAAAGATATTTTTCAGCGATACTGCTTCATCATACAAAAATATTCTTTAAAACAATGATCGATGCCCTGCGAAAGTAGAGGCTTCGAGCTCCCAAAAAGTGACATTCACCTCGAACGAAATGGTAATTGTGGCGGTATTTCATGACACTTCCCTACTAGCAATTATTGTTGGCATTTTAATGGTCTCTGCATGCAGTATCGATTGGGCAACAGTTAGAATTGTCATCCATTTTTACAAATGGGCTAACGATCATACTCAACGTACGGCCTACGTCACTAGTAGGGGTTGCAATACCGGAACACCGGTATACCGAATACCGGTATTTCGTGCTATTTTGCAATTTTGTGAAACCGGTATTTGCTAAGGTAAAATACTGGTATTTTCGGTATTAGCTATAAATAATAAGTATTTGTTTTGGGGTATCTACTCTTATTTGAAATTTACAAATTAATTTTTCCGATAGTGAATTCGATTTAATATCAAAAACTGTATCAGCTCTGCTTCCAATAAAGCTGGCTGTGGAAGCATTATGTCGGAAGGATTCCAACTTATTAACAGCGAATGCAACAATAAATGTTATGTTGCAATCACTTAATGATCAGGACACGCCACTGTCTGAGGAATTATACAGTGCATTGAAAATTCCTATGCAGAAAAGGCATTGTGAACTAGAAAATATTTTAAGGTATTTACATAATTGTAGCGACTTTAAAAAAGAAAACAATTTTAATTTGTCGTCCACCGGTATTAATACCGGTATTCCGGTACAACGTTTAAAGAAATACCGAATACCGGTATTGTATTTTGGATCCGGTATTGCAAACCCTAGTCACTAGTCACTGTAATACGAAAGGCAGACTGGGCCACTACATATTATGTATGCTCATTGTTGAAAGTTCCGAAAACCGGTCAAGTTGGATTGCGCTTAAACTTTGAAAATAGCTTCATTTGACATTAAACACATGTTTCCCAAAATGATTTTTGGCGACTCGAACAAAAACTTTTTATCATACTAATAAAATTTTCTACCTTACCGACATAACGTTTACTACCTTAATTTTCTTGCCTTATTTAAAACAGAAAATCTGGAAAACGAAGGCCCAATTATGAAGAAACTCGGAAGGGCCATACCCTAGCCTACACGTTTCAAAATGGAATAACTTAAAGAAATAACCACGAAATTCCAAGGCTGCACACAATAAAACTATAGTTGCGAGTATACTCAAAAGGAAGCAAACAAACAAATCAATTAGAAATATAATAACATGTTTTTGGTTGCAACAACGTTTCTGATGTCTGTAACACGATATTTAAATGTTGGCAAACTTTAGTTGGGCTTATGTAGTATTATATGTAGGGCCAACATTGAATATTTGTTGGCAAATTGTTATAAGTTTTTCGTCGTAGGCCTTATTTTGGGAATTTATAGGCAAAAACACTAACTATATCCAAACTATAACTCCCAACTGCTGGATATCATTGGGCAACCATAAATGCTATTAGGGTTGTAATAAACACGACAGAATTAAATTTTGTAACTGAGATCGTAAAGGTAACCGACAAAAGAGAAGAAATTTCTGTGAAATATGTTTCTTTTTATTCTGAATAAAATACAAAACATTCTTGGCTTAAAGTCTACTCTTATCGTCCATATTTGTCGTGTTATTTGCGCGTACGCCATCAGTATACGAAAATACGATCAGCCGGTCGTAGCATAACTTAAAATAATTTAATTAAGGCAACTCTGTTATTATTCTAGGCATTAGTCTTCATCGTATATATTACTATTCACCACCCAAATAGAATCGTAAAGCTTATATTTTATTATACGTCGACTCGCGATACTACAATTACACGCTTACAGTACGCAATTTCGATTGATGGACTCTGTTCGAGGAAACTCGAGACTAATGGACATTAACACTACCCCGACTAGAGAAGCAAGCCATTAAATTTTAAGCAGAATGCAATTTGTAATTACATTTGTGTGCCACATACGCTATGCACCTGTTTATAATGCGTTTCTTCAACGTAATTCGTAACTATGTTTGTAATAACCGAGTTCAGAGTTATTAGTGACTATCTTAGGAGTAAATTTCGTGGAGGAACCTGTAATTACGATTCATCGGCAACATCTTTCTTGAAACATTCACAAAATCCATAATGTACGTTTCTCGTCTGAAGAATATAGTGATCGAAACGTATACCCCTTAAATGTTGATGCATTCGTGTTCTTATCCTACGTTTAATTCTGTACCTTAAATTAATTTTCAGATTTTACAATGCTACATAATATTTCGCAGTTGTAGTCATTGAAGTAAAACTATCCTCAGCCGGTTGAACTGTAAGATGTATATAGAACTGCCTGAAATGCGAATTGTTGCTTTTAGTTTTATTTGAATTCAAGTTTTCGCACTGTATAGTAGATGTTCGAACACAAGTAGGCATCCTCCTGAAGCAGGCTTGGGCAAAGAATGCCCTTTTGTCCGCTACTCTGGCTCCGCCGAGATCGAGAGCAAGGACACCACGCCCACCTCGTGCTTTACCACGCCCACCCCGTTCTTTGCCACGTCCTCGACGGCCAGAACCAATCTAGAATAAAGAGCGCTTGTTGCCCATGCCTATTTTGGACTATGACATACCAAAAATAAAACGAAAACTGAGAAGGAAAAAATTGTGGTCACCATCGATTTATGTTACTAATAATTATGATTTTTCCTAGACTTCAACGGACAGTCATTATCAGTATATATATACAATATAATATATATTAGATCGATGGAGCTCGAATTGCAGACAATGGAGTATTATACGAAAAATAGTCACTTACGTCTCTTAAGGGACACACGAATCATTGTACGAGATATTGATTTAAGTATAAGTTCATTTTTAACAGAGAATGTTACGACAGCTCCGCATTGTCGTAACGTATGTGCTCCGTTGTTGGCTGGTTGGTATAATTCAGGTGGAGCTTTAGTTATTAATTACATAAACATTTAGTCTAGACTGCAATTTTCTCACTCTGGAGTTTCATTCCATTCTGGCATGTAGAGGCTAATCCTTTTAAAGGATAGCCAACCTGTCGGCGAACATGTTGTGTGTTAATGGATTATTTATCAATATTTTCAGTCTGAGCTTCATAATACGTTGTACGCTTAACTAATTTTCTGTAATTATAAATTATATGTATATAGACGGTATTGTTATTCTCCATTCCACGCAATTGCTTAGCACTATTCACTATAAATTATTGCTTTCGCGGAGAAAATGTAATCTAATACTGCGTAATACTAATTACTGTCTTGCAAACACGCATAACATAAGAAATAGTTCTTGCATTCAATCGAAATCAACTTAACTGTAAACATGAGAATTTACAAATATATCCGCAATCTAATTGTAATTAATCAATATAAGAATGTGATAATAGTTACTACACCACGTATAAGACATTTTATAACATTTGTCCAGTGAATGATCGGTTTGTTTATCTACTCGTTCACCGTGTTACTATAAACATATTCTATGGAAAGTTAAAAGACTATTTAAGAAGAATGATTAACAAAACAGGAGTGAAACCACCTGTTTCGTCAAATGTTACTCCTGGGAACTAAGCCTCAATGTATTATTATGTAAATCTATATTAACGTATAAATTTATTTATTCGTAAACGTATTTATAAATGTATTCTCAATACATTTTTCAAGTTACTCATTGCTCAAGTATTAAAGAAGTAATTAATACCACTCCAGCAGTTTAAAATGAAGTTGTAAGAAATGTCAAGATGACACTACTAAACCAATGTTCATCCTCTTCGTATCGCCATTGTTTGTCCGTATATGTGTATAAACTTTAAAACTATTATGCATAAAATTTTAATGAAAGCCAAACAAGTATGTTGTCATGTAAAATATCTTAAGTAGCTCGAAATATTTTAAAAATCTTCTCTTTTACATTAATTAAACAAATTATAAATGTTGAAATGTTAATATGTTCTGAGAAATTAGACTCATTAGAAAGATCTGCCATTATATTTCATCTGCAAGTACAATCTGTTTTAAGTCGTCAGTATACTTGTCTTAATTATTGAAAAGTTAGCAAACACCGATAAATATTACATTTCATAATTATCAGAAAATAAATTCTTAATCAATTTCGTATACAATATAGAATGTTCATTTGCATACCAGGATAAGACACAAGAAAAGACAATTTTTACAGCAAAACGGAACAACAACGAAAACCACGGTTCCGTTAACTATCTTAAATTCAAAGAATACTTTATTGTAAAGTCACTTTCTTCACTATAATTAGACTGCGGATAATTGTGTAAAATCGTATCGTTCGGAAGCGATTCGAATGGACAGAACTCGAGCAGAAATATATTTCGTTCCTCCCAGTGAAAACTAATATGGAAATTTTATTCGATCCCTTTGCAGTTGTATTTTATAAATTCATGCGAGACATACAAACGCATAAAATCCGCAATCCAGGTATAATATTACTGACCACCACATATTATATATGGCATTTCTTATTAAAAAAAACAACAGATCACTGACAAATTCGACAATAAATAAACACACAAAGAATTCACTTGTATATGCATGAACAGTAGTTGACACAAACATGAGAACAATGGTAAACTCGAAATAATTTCCTTTCTACAGCCGTGAATTTTTACATGTCACTGTTTCGTGTGAAAAATATATATACATATATATGTGTGTGTGTGTGTGTTCTCATGAATGTCATAGTTGTCATCAGAAGCGCTAACTGTTCGTGACTCCGAGTACAAATGCTTGTGTGTGGAGAACACAACTTTGAGGTCATTCCACGCAATTGAGACCGACTCTACAGTTTGTATCGTTGCAGCTATATATTCGAGAAAAGCACGCTACTTCTCTCACGAATGCGAGTAACGTAAAAGTTCAGCGATTCTCTGTGTGAAAGTCTTCCATTTCTTTACAAAGAAGCCATGCTGCGATCACAAAGCTGTTTCCAACGTAGGGGCGCTGGGACTGCGAGCGACATTCTGAGGCATGTTGTTCTGCGGTGACTCCGATCTCGCACGAAATATTTGCCTGACGTAAGTGTTGTGAGCATGATTGCCGGTCGACGGCGTGCCAGCTAAGAACTGTGCCCTGGCTAGTTGGTTGCTGATCCTCCTCGACTCGAACGCGTTTATTGCTTTCTGACACGAGGGCGTCAGCTGTGTACTGTTGTACGAATACTGAATTGTCGGGTTCATATGCTCGGAGTCCGAGACACATTGGATGGGCGATATACTTTGATTAGTGCTTTTTTGAAGATTGATAGCCGAACATTTGTTACTGGACTCTTGTCTCTGACTGCACGCATCGATCTCTTTCGAGACTGTGTCAAAGTCTTCTACATTATCCAATGGTATCAAATCGTTGGAAACGTCAACGACGTTGCTTCTTGGATTGGAGCTACTCAAATGGTTTGGGAGGTCACCGCAGAGGTCGATCTGCCTCCTCGCGTTCAGTCTTGATATCGGGGAAGTGTTTTCTGGGGACGGTTTCATAGCTTTCTCCTCGGCTGCGGTGTCTTCTATTATTGTGGATGACAGAACGTCCGTCCGCGGCGTCTGGAACCTCCACACTGATCGAGGACTCAGAACTTTGGCCAGAGGAGTTGCATGTGGAATGGTTGGCGATGACTGCTGTTGCTGAGACTGTTGTCGGGACAGTTTCAGCTGCTCCGCCGCTGAGAGCCTCGTGGGACCACTCTTGACACTCTGTTGAAGCAATAGACGTTTGAAGTCCAATCTGGACGTCGCTGGTGACGACGACTGGGCGTTCTGGAGAATCTGCAATCGAAAGAAATAATGTTATTCGACTGAATAATAAGGGTCGTCACGCGATGCCGACCAGTCGCCTGCGACCAGGTCGCCAACGACCTCTAGGTACGAAAAAACATATTAGCGTGTACGCATTTGGTCCCAACGATAGTTGAAATGCATTAGATTCAATAGTCGCTGAGCTTGATCGCCGAGCATGGTCGCCTAATTTTTGGTTTCCCGGTGATTGCGAAGTCCATGAATTAAAGGGCTTAGCCGAATAAGATGGTCAAAAGTGCCCTTAGAGGTTTTTCAATGACTATTGAACCATTCGAAAGCTGACCAAGAAAAACCCCCCTGAGTAAAATTTCAGCCCCCTAGCTTGCCCGTGAGGGTAGTTACAGGGTAAATTAGATTTCGCGCTTTTCCACGAATTTTCCGCTCTTTGATGCTTTCTAAAATTCTGAAAAAAATGTGACATGTTTCAGGTCTTCAGGTGCATTTTTGGGAATTTTTTCAGATTTTTTTGTTTTAAACTGTGTAGAAATGAACCGACCATATCTACTGTGTAGCCATGCGTTGTACAGATTGTGAATGGTTTGCACAACGGTACCTTTTTTGGCCTGAATATGATACGTCCATTAGTATTGTAAATAGGAAACGACCTTTTTAAAAGTACAGTATCAGGAAAAAGCCGATTTCGGGCTACAAAACCAGAACTAAATGAAGGAAAGCAACAGTAATATTAAGTACATTAAAAATAATGAACTTCCTAATCCGTATCATAAATGTCCACAGTACAAGTCTTTCATTCAAATAGCTGTAAACGGGAATTTATTCACGATGAATCTTACAAGAAAAAGGAATGGCTTAAGCTATTTGTACCCGACAAATCACTTTCCAAATACTGGTAGCAAAATGTAGCCCTTTTCTTTCAATTTGACAAAACGTCCAATACTAATAGCGTCTAATTTCTGAAGACACAGGGCTTAGAATCTAGAGTAATGAATTTTAATGTTAAGAATGTTAAACAGGACCGTAATGATGCGCATATCCAGTTAGACAATCGAGAAAATAATAGATACTCCAAAACTATTTTTGTTTGTATTTTACTTAAAATCGTTACTTACTTAAATATTTGCAAAACATTAAAAAAATAATTTTAAAGCCATGTGAAGAAATCGTATAAAATAATATTGAACAAATAAAGTACGACGTATGGAAAAAAAACTTTGCCACCGGCACGATTCGAACCCCAGACTTTCTGCTCCGTAGTCGGACGCCTTAACCACTCTGCCAACCGGCGATCTTGTAAGCATTACGAACATTTTGGTATATATCGCCCACTAGACAATTTTTTCACTCTCAATTCGCATTTCCTACGTAAAATAATTGCTTGTTTATATGTGATAACGTTAAAAATTGCTTATGTACACCTGGGGTAAAACCAGGAAGCGTAACTTTCCTCCTCACAGGAAAAACGTCGAAGCAATTGGGTTTTCATAGTTTTTAACAATGATCTCGCACAAGAAAAAATCTAAAAAAAATTGAGGACACTGGCGGTTCTGGTACTATGTCGGGGAACTAAACAGCAAAATAGCATGTTTTCATATTTTCGAGAAATCTCAATTTTTCCGACGTTTTGAGCGTTTTTCATTTTTTACACAGTTTAAAACAAAAAAATCTGAAAAAATTCCCAAAAATGCACCTGAAGACCTGAAACATGTCACATTTTTTTCAGAATTTTAGAAGCGCGAAATCTAATTTACCCTGTAACTACCCTCACGGGCAAGCTAGGGGGCTGAAATTTTACTCAGGGGGGTTTTTCTTGGTCAGCTTTCGAATGGTTCAATAGTCATTGAAAAACCTCTAAGGGCACTTTTGACCATCTTATTCGGCTAGGCCCTTTATACTGTTATAGTATCTTTAGTGGATGAAGCCTGCTTAGAGAACGTACGAGTCTAATTTTGAACATTTTTTACGGGAAAAAAATGAAAAATATATTTACAGGTCTTCATTATATAGACTTTGAAGTGTAAAAAAAAAATTTTATAATAACTTTGTTACAAAATGACAACGCTACAGTTCGGCAACGGTAACCTCATCTCATTCCGCAGCTGGGGCGATAAATCCCACAATTTAATCCCAAAATCCCAAAAAAAAAACCAAAATATTTTGAAATCTGCATTTCAAAAGTTAGAGAAGTACGTACGGATTTCTTTTGTGTTGCAGACCATTCATGCAAAAAACAGTGTAATTTGGAATGTAGATTTAAAAAAGTTTTGGATTTTTGTTCTAGGTCAAAAATTGCGGGAATTATCCTTCCAATCGCGAAGTACTCTGCATGAGAAGAGTCATTTTATAAAAAAGAGTATTATAAAGAAATTTTTAGAGTCCAGAGTTATTATTCCACTATTTCTTTAACGAAATTATTATAGTTCAAATATTGACAATTTCTTGAGAATGGGAAACTTAGTGTTCAAATACTTTCTGGCTCCATTGTATATTATAGATTAAGGAAAATTCGATCCATAGAAATCATAAGTGTATATTATACAGTTGGTTGTAATTGCAAATGACAAGAAATAAAATAAAATTTTACTACAAACTACCGAAAATTATTCTAATATTAATTAATAGTTGTCTGTAAAGGCTTCGTATTTTTCTTGTTAGCTTTTTTATGACATTATTTGCAAGAATAAATATTGAAACAAAATAAAAACACTGCAAGATGACAGTTTGCTTTCGAATAGAATAGACAATACTTACATGTACTTTATCAAGTTTAATTTAACGAAGTAGAACTTACTGATAAGTATTAAAATATGCGAAAAGACTTACTGGTCAATCTAACATACTCCTTCCCTACTTGTAATTTAAAACTGTCTCTCATGAAATCACGCTTCGGATTTTTATATACTTTCCTGTTTTCTGTAAAACTAAATGCAAGTACGAAAATGTGCTTATCTGCAGAATGGAACATCATTGAATATAAGTTGTTAATTTTGTCCGACTTGAAGGGCTGTTATCACCCTTTCAGCACGGAAGATGACCAATAAGAAAATATACGTGTCAAATATTTTTCCAAAAGCTACCTCTCAGAGGAACTGTGTAAAGATCTGTGAGTTCAGATTTGATATACTCCTCTTTGCCAGATTCTGCATCGTATACTGTATTTAACACTAAACCTACCGAGCCTTAAAAGTAACTGGAATCTGTTGCCTTATAAAAGTAATGAGATCGAATATATTTGTACTCTGTGGGGTTCGTATTATAATATGTAGTCTACTAAATCTGTGTATTTAATCATTTCCCCCGAAAGCATCTTTATAGTTTCAATAATTGTAGAATAAAAAATCTGGAACCGATCACTTTGATCGGCGGTGGTAGGTTTTGTGTCAATTGTAAATCAAATTTAAAGATTTTGTATGTATTTTCCGTCTCAATACATAAATCACATCATTATCCATTTATCAAATTGGATTTTATTAAAAAAAAACTGAACGATATTTCCAAAATAACGAAATACAAATAAAATTTTAAAACTTTACCGCAAATACGACATGGGTTCCGGTTGTCCCATTACTTCTAAATTTAGCACACATCATTTTCTCACCAAGTGTAGCAATTTAGGGTTGTGAGACCAGAAAAAATTGAAAGTTGAAAAATATGAGCCACCCTAGTGTGTACGTACCACTGGTGGTTTCTGCATGTCGGAGCTCCAACTGTGTCTGTTCCCTGATGACAGTTTGACTAGCGACTTGGCCGAGCCGTAGGGGGTAGGGCTGTCGCCGTCGTCTTTGATGTTCAACCTCTTCTTCGATTTGTGTATAGCAGCGAACAATTCTTCGTTCGACATTGTGCTCTTCGTCGGCGACAGGACGAGGTTTGTCGGTGTGCTTCTACCAGAGTTCGGCGTCGGTGAGGAGCAATTCGGGCTACCGATTAGCTCCATGCGATCGGCAATAGTTGGCATAGTACGTCCGATCGGCGTAGACGTTGCGAAACTATTCTCGTAGCTCTGCCTGGTTGGGGAAATTGGATTGTGGTGCAAAGCATCAGCGCTGGAAGTTTTCGTAACGGGATCACGAACAGGCGAGGACCCGAAGAATCGATACCCGTGCGCGGTCAGTCCTAGTGGTGTGGCGAATCTAGAATAAAACGGAAACGAGTAAAACAATGTCTCCTTCATGACTGTGCTGCGGATATTAATACGAAACAAAAATGTTTTCAGTCTGTCGCACAGTGGTTCGAATCTCACAATTAGCTGAATAAAATTCATTTTCAAATCGACAGAAACTAACTGTGTCAATGTAATGTGTAGACTACGGACCTTTATGCATTTATGATATTTTCAATCTTGCAAAGTACAAGAAGTAATGTGTATTAGAAAAATCAATAGTATCTTTCTTTTAATATTACCATACGATACTTTCCAGTCAGTAATATATACTTTTTCCCTGATCTGATTTTTGTAAAATTGTTTACGAAAATGGGAATTTGCTTAAATATCCGCAGTCTAGTGATGTGTGATAAGTAGAATGTGGATCTCTATGCGAATTTTAAGTTTCATGGCTTATTTTATAAAGTCATTAATGTTTGTTATTATACGAATTTCTTGAATTTTAAAAATGTGTACATTCTACAAATGCATAAACATCCGCAATCTAATTACAACCATGTATCAAGCCTCTTGCACTAAAAAAAGTAAAATCTTAATTGTTAATGCTTGAACTCGCAATTATTCGATTTCGTTTTCATAATCGATATCAATATCTTGCAAAGTTATTAAAATACACTTAAATCTTAAATGTATGATAAATATTATCGGATCTTATAATATATGTTTGAGTTTTAATACCCCTAAATGATCAATGACTATTTTGTATTTTTGTAAATCAATTCAAGCAGTCCATTAGGTAATTTTTAGTAAAAGTTTGACAATGAAAAAGTATATATGTATACTCCACATCGCTCCACGCGATGAAACCTAAATATATGCAAAGTTGAGACAAACATTGAGCAACGTTTTGTTGCTCCTTGTTGCCTTCTTCTTCTTCTATCTGGTAAAATGTTGTTTCAGTGTGGACACAGCTTAATCATAACTAGACTGCGGATTTCACGCATTTATGACAAAAATGAGTAGGTAGAATATAAAACGATGGAATAACTTAATGAATTCAAAAATAATGTTCTATTTGTTTCCACCCATCAGAAACGTTTAAAAATAATATAAGCACACCATTAAAAACGAATGACGTTATAGTAAAATTAGAAAAACTGATAGGGGCACAAAAAATATTGTCATTTTTTAAAGAACGTGGTTTACATTTATATTATTTTGTATGAACACAATTATTTTGCGTGAGAATAATTTCTTCCATTTACAGTTACAATTTAATTTAATAAATATTTTTGATTGAAAAGAAAAAAGTATTATATTACTATCGACTCCACACCGTTACAACCGTTGTCGCACTATCTCCGATCTCGATTTTTTCTTAATAACTTGGAAATTACTTATCATAAAAGCGGAACGGCTGTGACTTAACAATGTCGAATAACAATATAAGATTTTTGGTATAAATGATTTTGTTGTAAATGTAATCGTTTTTGCGTAATCATAGTTCAAAGCCAAATTTTTACTTTCGATCTCGTTCTCCCCTAAACTGATCCTTCCAACATCTCCAAAATACTCGAGATATTTTGACCAATTTTAATAAGTTATTCCTTTTAAAAGGTGTACTTAAGTAGCTGACCGCCACTGTAGCTTCTGTATTCTAACATGAATGCATATAATTTTTATTTTCCATAAAAACCCACCATCTAACCATAACAAATGGGAGTGTCACAATCCCGGAACGTGCCGGCATACCTGTTTCTGACATCCAGAATCGCCGGCTGTTGTCGATTTGGCATCGACCTGCTCGCATCGATGCTCTCGAAATGTTTCCCGTGCAGGTCCACCTGCGATTCGAATTGACCGTGCATCGCGTACATGTGCATAGCGCTTAAGGAACCATGACCGAGGCCCCTGGTAATATCCGGCGTGATACTGCGAGGCGGTTCGACATCCCTTCGGGGTCTTCTCGACGGCAGCGTGTAAAACTGATGACTGCCGACGTGTCTCCCCGACGCGCAATATTGCTGATTTCTCGCGTTGTGCATGTTGACGATCTGACGTTGTTTGCATTGGCGCTCGTACTCGGTGCAGTTCGCAGCCTTGTTCTGCTCGAGGAACTTGTTGTTGAACGCATTCTGGCTTGGACCGTGCGAGAATATCTGCTGGTCTTGGTACCCTTGCTGTCCATGATTCTGCTGCTGCTCGCACTCCGGGATCTTGTGTTCTTTCTTGCACTCTTTAGGCTTCGGGGGCGAGTTGTACGAGGGCGGCTGAATGATCCCATGAGGGGGCACCGAATCGATAGCCGACAACGTGTTATCTGAAACGAAAAGATCAATGACTGTCCATGCCTGTGTTCTACACTCTATGGCCGAGATCTCCCGCTCTCGTCATCCTCCTTACCATCGATCGTTCGACTATTGACCAAAGAGAATTTACAGATTCTATGGGGGTTGCTGTTATGCTACTTCGATAAGACAGATATCGCTTGTACTATTTGTTAGACGCTTCACTCCGGCTCACGTTATTAAACCTCGCGAGGCGGATTCTTTTGGCAATTTTATGGTAGTCATAGCCAGATTTATTCGAATCCTTAAACTATGTCCACGGTGAAGCAATGACGAGCAACTTTTAGTTGATGTTGCGCGTGTAGTGGCGTGCTAAAGTACCCTGACAGCCTTTAGAAACAAATAACTTTTTTAAAATTGATTCAAACAGATTGAGTTTTTTTGAGATGTTAGAAGGATTAGTGTACTAGGTAATTTATTAAAATAAATGTACTAAAAATTACCATTGGTTGTAATTGCTAAAGAAAAAGTAATGGTCATGATTTTTAACTGTTTTATCTGTGCCTATAATGAAAATCTAAAATATGCCATTTATAGATGTAAGTAAATTATCTACTTGCACGAAGTTACATCGAAATCTCCGCGAAGTCACCGCGTTTACCGAATAAAAGAAAAAGAACACAACAAAAAGTTGCTTGATGTTGCTTCAGTGTGGGCGCAGCTTTATGCATACAACCTTTTTTTTACGTCTTCTTGAACTTACTTCTGTAAGGTTAAAATTGATTTTCTTATTGGATTTAACAGAAACAGCTGATGGTTTGAGTTGGCTACTAGAAAATTAGAATTTAGATCAAACCTTTGTAACTCTGGGGCAAAATGGACTCTACTTCCGCCATGCGAGAGTTAAAGGTTCACCAGAGAGTTTGAACATTACGCTAAAGAATTTTTCGGGGGAAGAATTAGGGAGAATTGGTGGCATAAGTTGATTATGGCTCTCTTGGGAGAAACCAATCAGCTTCGGTGGAACAGTCTAGAAGTGGTGGGGGATAAAAAGCGTTTACGATCGATTATATCACGTCCATAATCATGCCAACTGCCACTGCTAAGTGTAAATACTTTTTCAAACAAGTTTTTAGCGAAATAGAAACGACATTGATCTTCCTCAGAGATCAATGGCGGCGATTTTAGAGTAGTGAACGGTGCCAGACTCGCCTATTTTTCTTACTCACACATGCGTGTTACAGACCTATAATGCTTAATTGTTATCAAAGCCGTGGGTGATTGTTGCTGAGAAAATGATAGTAACAAGTTGAGACATACAAGAAATAACCTTAGTATTAATTTTTTGCTAAACAACAATCTATGAAAAACAGGGTAATTTAGTTGTGATCAGCATCTTCATAAGTTAAACGGGCGGTAAACGAATTTTTAATTTAGACGAAAATAGTAGATTTTCACTTGGACAATGATGTAAGTCGCCGAAAATACGGTTTAATATCGTGAATTAATTATTACATACATCCAGAGTTAAATAAATAATTAAGCAAACACCTGCTTTCTCAGATGGTCAAAGTAGTATAAAATAAAGGAGAGTTCATCCGTTACTAGTATTAAACATTTTTATGATCCTCTTCAGATATCTTGTCTGGTACGCTATTTTGAAGGACAGAGTTTTACAATCTTGGCCAAGTAAAAATTTATTTTTTTTGTCAAAACTAAAAATTTATTGTATAAGTCATTACAATTAATTGGCTTCAATTTACATACAATGCTGTTTAATACGAAAGCAATATTGAGCCCACGTTTTGGTATTGTTCCGGGTAACTTATAACTGCATTCATTACCGCGAGATTAATCTAAAGACAAACTTTCACGAAATAAGCAAACGGAATAACTTATTGTGTAATCTTTTGGGCTACAACATTTCGTATAGGTCTCCCGCAATTAACACTAGATACTACGACATTCGTTAAAATGATGTGTTCCTTTTTTAACCCTTTTATTGCCGAACAATGATATATCCTCGTTGGTTGCACTTGCAAAAAGTGATTGTTCTAATTTATAGATTTCCAATAATATATGAATCTCATCTTCTTCTAGAATATTAATCTATTTATTTTTAATATATTACTATATTAGAATATTGGAATCTTATTATAATATTGGAATATTGAAACCTTATTTTAATATTAGAAAATTGGAATCTTTTCCTAATATTAGAATATTGTAATATTATTCTAATTTCAGAATCGGTACCCTATTCTTATTTCGCATATTCCATCATATTCTTATTTTAATATTAGAAAATTGGAATCTTTTTCTAATATTAGAATATTGTAATATTATTCTAATTTCAGAATCGCTATCATATTCTTATTTCTCATTACTCTTCAGTATCATTTTGACAAAGCATTTGTCGCTTAAGTTTAATTTTTCTATCGGCACTAAAAGAGTTAATTTACAATTATTGAGATTATAAGGATGCTGTTATTTTTTATAAATCGATCAAACGTCTTCAGTTTCTCTACTAAGCTAGAAGGATTAGTTTACCAGATGATGTGTAATGAAAGTTTTGGAAGAATTGAGTTATTCGGAATTACGAAAATAATAGTAAAACTTTTTTCTTACAACCTGTTATTTGGGTCAGTAACGAAAATTTAAAAAATATATTTTTCTTAAGTAGATTCATATAATATGCATGCTAAACATTTCATCGAAACTAGTCAATTGATTTACGAATTACAAATGATTAAAAATGCTGAAGATGGCCGAATAATAGAATAAAAAGCTACGAACAGTCTTAAAATTGTGAAAACTGTAATTTCCATCATTTTTAATTGCTTATAAGTCATAAACCAATTAACCAATTTCGATGAAATTTTCCACATGTGTATAACTTATATATACATATATATATCTACCAAACACATTTTTAAAATTTTCGTTACTGACCCAAATAAGAAAATGGTAAATAGCAACATTTACTATTTTTTATTGTAATTCCGTCTAAACTCAATTTTTCCAAAATTTTCATTACACGTCATCTAGTAAACTAATTTTTCTATCTGGGCAGAAAAACTGAGGTCGATTAGTCCATTCATGATAAAGTTATTCTGATTATAGTGTGTGCCATCAATGACTGGCTGTATATTATAATAAAAATAACTAAAAATCTGAATAAAGGTATTCTTGACATGCTTTTAAAATAATGTAAAATAGGTAACGTAATAGGTAGTAGTGGTACTTTCTTGTAAATAATTACCTAGTCCTCTTTAGTGTTCCATGAATCTAGTGTTAATTAACTGGAAAGGGAAGGGAACTTAGAAAGACGCGATATCGCGAAATCTATTGTTGTCCCGATAGCTCGCTGCGTAAATTTGACCCACGTGCTCATCAAACAGAAGCTATTTGACGTATTTGATAGCTACACGTTATCGTATTGTATGTGACGACATTTCTGAGAATGCTTGCCATGTTTTCAGGATAGAATGTAAGACGCCCATACTCCTACCGCTCATGTGCTCCAGTTTGCTCGATTCGTTTCGCGGCTTTACGGATTCATTGCAATTTGTTAGTAGCATTGCTGTTAGCAGTTTACAAACTATACAAGCGACAAATACATGAGAAAAACAAGCATGCAAAATAAGCGTGAAAACCATCGATACATCTGTGAAATCCGATATGGAATGCACTTCTGTAACTTCTGAATCAGTTAGGATAGAAAAGTCTTTCAAGCTGTTATGGAGAGGTTTTGATTGAAACAATTATAAAGAATTTGTATTCTGAATAATATTTACTAATAGACTGCGGATGTTTATGCACTGTAAAAATGGTTTATGTTAATTGCGGCACATAGGGACCAAAAATAATAGTTCATTATTCTCTACTGTAGCTTTATTAATACTCCTATGGCGGAACTTGGGTCTACCTAACCCAGAATATCAAAATCGACATTAAATTACTTATTTTTTGATGATTAAATGAAATGGACAGCCGTTACATTAGAAAAAAAGGAAGACAAACGTACCTACAAGAGATACCTTAAAAAATTGGTTTCCAAAACTTGCTATATGAGGCAGTGAATACTCACACACATCACGAATTATGTAGTTGTAAGAATTCTCCGCTGTCCGAGGTTTAAGTTATAAATATTTGTTGACGTTCTCAAATTCTTTTAATCTTTTCATTTTTTCAAATCACATATACACATTTTGGTATAAATGCATAAAATCCGCAGTCTGGCTATAAAGAACTTAACGATTGTACTGTACAGCGTTTGATTCAATCAGTATTTGAACACTATATACCTACTCGATTCTCAAAAAATTGCCAATATTAAAATTGTGATAATTTCGTAAGAAATGATTGTATGATAATTTTCGTCTCATTTTAAAGCTAGAAGTCTTTAATTGCATAAATCATCGTTCATTTTATTCTAAGTTATGTTACGTGATGTAGCGCTTGAGAAACTGAAGACGCATTTTTTTCTCGAGAAAGCTATACATTGAAATGTCTGCGAGAACTTTGGAAAATCATTTCCGTTACCGAAACTACATAAATTCAAGCTTTCACTTTACAACGACACGTTAAACATCGATGTACGACTTTTTTAGTCGTTTTAACGAGCTTTGAAAGAGGAGGGGTGCCGTCAACTTTGCAGTAGTATAAGTTACACCATGAGAACTTTAAGTGAAAAAAACAAAAGTAAAAAAAAGTGAAAAAAAATTGTACATGAATTTTTCAAGAGTCATTGTAAAGAGAAGGCTTCAACCTTCAAGTCTATGGCAGTTTCATTTACGAAAAAAGTTTTTAAAGACGTTTGAAATTGTGGCATTTTTTTAGGAAAAATTGGTCTTCTGTTTCCCACCTGTTACATCATGTAAAAATGTCTTCGAGGAAAATGAACAGTGCCTTGTGAAAGTAGAAGCTTCAAGCATTAAAATGAGTCCAGATTTATGGTAGTAGTATTTGTTTTTACGAAATGATTACAATGGAAATATCGACAATTTTTTAAGAATTGGAAACGTAGTGTTTAAATACTAAATATCCTTTGGATCCACTGTACGTCAATTTCAGTTACGGTTCTTAAATTCACCAGCGTTTGAAGTTCATTGGGTTGTTCGTAAAGTAATTTCGTTTTTTGTGTAGAGATGGAATTGCTTCCACTTATTATTATGTACTTAACCTTATTGTAAGTCGGAAAATCACTGTATATCTTGATAGGTGACATATCGGACGTCATTTCGTGTCTTACAGTGTTTTATAACCTTTGAAGCATTTTCTTGTCACCGCATCAAATATGGAAAATCAAAATGAGCTTTTCCGTCACATTTTGATTTTTTATTACCCCATGAGCAAAAATGCAATGCAAGCCAAGAAAAAGTTGCGTGCTGTTTACAGAGAGGATGTACCACCGGATGTACCATTTTTTCGCTCTCTTTAACACTTTTTAAGCGGAGTAAAAATCATTTTAAAAGAAGGCGTCAAACGTAATACAACTAAATGTTTTGCTAATAAAAATCAGGAATTCTGCGATCATGGGATCTTCAAGTTACCAGAAAAATGGCAAAATATCATAGAACAAAATGGTCGTCGAACAGATAAATAAATAGTGAAAAATTGTCTCATTTTTCCCTTGGAAAAACAAAAGTGCTTTCCGACCAACCCAATAGTTCTTCGTAACAATTATTCGTAAGAAAGAATTTTCATAACTGTTTCGGGAATCGAAACCGATATGACAGTTTTCGACTGAATTTCAGAACCAGATTATTCTGGTTTGTCTTCGATTCGAAAGGGGAGGAAACAAAATGATTTAACTAGCATATAAAATGAGGAACGTTCCATATCCGACTCTCGAGTTTCTCTGACGAAGTGGAAAATAAAATGTACTCACCGAAAACGAACTATGGTACTATGACATATATGTGTGCTACTAGAGGTGGTTGCCACACGTGTACGCAGTGCATTTTTCTCTAAAACTAGTATGTACGTGTACGTAGACTGATATAAACAAAAATAAACGATGAATCGCAAAATGAACAAAAGAGGGAGAGAGAGAGAGAGAGAGAGAGAGAGAGAGAGAGAGAGAGAGAGAGAGAGAGAGAGAGAGAAAGAGAGAGAATGTATTGTGACTAGTAGTATGTACAAAGCAGTGGTTCTCCACCAATGGAAATTGATTTTTATTGTCTAGCCAATTATGTACAGGATACATTTTAATCCTAACGTGGTCCCTCAAAATGTACCTTAAAAATGCATTGAATCAATTATGTTATATTTAATATTCATCTCTATCGAAATGGTAAATAGAAACGTGGTGGGATATTAAAATTTCTTCTAAATTTACAAATAATTATATTATTAATAGTGACACATTAAATAATTATTGGCATACATTTGAGTGGGACCACTTAAGTTACTCAGTTATTTATGAATTACGACACGACACACAACTGTACTAGTGTACTAGTATTAGTATTTATTTATTACTAGTACTACTAGCATTTATTTATTACTAGTACTAGTATTTATTTCACTGATGATCTTGGCAGACACGATGTTAGTATAAATCGACAGTAAAACAGACAATTTAAGTACGATTAATACATGAAAATTAGTAATAAATACACTGCGGATTTTTATTTAGTATAAATACTGTCTGTATCAATTCCGAAAGACTGGTATTAAATAGAACTACGTTTCTTTTCTTAATAATTTCAATAAGTCGAATATAACGTAATAGTATTCGTTAATTCTTTGGATGCTTTCACTGTTTTGTTTTCTTGTCACTAATTTTTGTCGAAAATGCATAAAATCCGTAGACTAATAATGAATAATAAAATTGTTCGGGTTTAATGTTAATATCATCATGTTCATGAAAGGGTAGAGAACCACTGCGTTAGAGGATGGTCAATGTACAATGGTTGCTAAAGAATCTACCACTTGCAATTAAAGACAATATGGACAAAATACATATGTAAAGGTATCGTATCATTTTTAATGAGTCGATTCGTATTTTTGCAATATTTTTAGAAACGATGGTTCCAATTCAAACGACCCTATTATCTCAAATAAAATACTTTTAAATGATCAAATATGAGCAATCTGTTTATATACATATACAATATATTTATGACAACACCATTTCCAGGATCACCTTGAATAATTTTATTTTCGTATAACAAAGCAATTTCGATAACCAGATACAGTATTTCATCGATAATCGTCGCCACCACGAGTTCGCTCGGCGACAATTAATATTTAGATAATACTATTCTTTGACTTGTGCCGAACGTAGAAAATGACAACGAAACTCGAGAGGCCTCGGTCGACGAGAAAACAACACCTAACACAGTGACAAAACTTCTTTATTCTTTATTATTTTTTTATGGAACTTTTACCAACATATTCGTGGAATTCTTTTAATGAAATGATACTAAATAAGATATAATTCCGATGGTATTTACTTGAGCAATGGACGATGAAAGCTTCGAAAAATTATTGTAAACATGATCCGAATTATATCATATTTGGTATTATTTTAATCAGAAAAATGGAAAAAATATATTGGAGAAAAACTCATAAAAAAATAAGTAATAATAAAAAAACTTTTTATTGGCATTACACTGTTAATACTCTCCGTGTCTCTTTCTTTCCAATGCGCCCGAAACTTTCATCGTCCATTACACAAGTAAATGCCATCGGAATTATATCTTATTTGGTATCATTTTCATTAGAAAAATACCACGAATATGTTGATGAAAGTTCCATAAAAAAATTATGAAAAATAAAAAAGTTTTGTCATTGGATTAGTAGTGGTGTCACCGATATACTCGACCCGTATTATGTTACACTTCTCGGCGACCGAGGCCTCTCGAGCTTCACGGCCCCTCATGGGGTATACCCCGCGGAAGGAGGGATTGTTTTGCGACGATTATAGTTCAGACTTTCACGACAATTAACGATGAAATGCTGTATTCTGATTTCCTAAAACTAAGTAGCTAACATCAACAAAATTGTTGAACAATTTTCACCAACACACTACGAAAAGTATGAAATGTAGAAAAGTATATAGTTTCATTATTTCTCTTCCAATTTCAATCTTTTCTTCAAAAAGTTACGATTGATTAAAACATGATAAATTTTATTAGTTCTATAAATTACGTTAATTACGAAACATTAGCTGAAAACAAAATTATTCAGTGTTCGTAGCATTATTGTTTAATAACTAGCAGAGTTTAGAAGAAACATTCGCGTAATTTAATTAAAATTTTATAATTTGGATATGCATTTCTTCGTACTTCGTCCATATACTAATTAAAAATGTCGAACAACGTCTCAATAGATACGAGATGATACGAGAAAATAGCAAATGTTCACTTCTGCAACAACAGTCTGGGGAGAGGGTTAACGTGAACAAATAGATATGGTTGCGTGCGAAACAAGTGAAATGAAAAATAGAAAAAACAAATAACAAAACACATCCGTGATTTCTATCAAAGACTGCCATCTATTCACATACATTCCTCCCAGATTTTGACGACACAGTTTGCCGGTATATACAATCGAGAAATAAAATACGCTGTTCATTGGCCAATTACAACACGAAATATACATATTTATAAACATACAGTGCACACGGATGGAAAAATGAGTCTTATAAGTAACACGTGCGTATATTATGTACATATGCATACGGTACATTTGGCCCCATAGATTCACTTATACCGATTACAAGAGGAAAAGCTGTTTTCATCGACTGATGTTACAATCTACTCGTTGCCGATTTGGGTAAAAATCATTTACATCAACTTACAATACCGCAATAAGCAACATTTTTTAACAAAATTCACCGATGTGAAGAATTTTTAAGCGTAATGTTCAACAGTGTATCAATTGTCGAAAAGGCTATAATGTCTGATGGAATCTACTTACTGACGTACTTTGATTCATAATCGACCAATCGTCTGTTACAAGTGACGACATTTACAAGTCAATCATCTATTTGTAATTATATTGCTGATTTTGTATTCGAACGCGAAGTCATAGAGAAAGATTACGATGTACATACCAAACGAGTCAATTTGTAAGAAATAATAGACAACGAAAAAGATAGATGCAGATGTCTCGAGAAAAAATTATTTATTTAATGGGCATTTGCAACATTTTCGCGCTGTCTTCTATAAGATATCAAACACAGATGTACATAAAGAGTAATTTGTATAGCATATCTATTAAAAGATGTGTCAAGTAACAATTTGAGGTATCTTGCGCAATTATAACTGAAAATAGTTTCTTTAGAACACTGAACAGAGTACAGAAAATCAGGTTTAAAATGGTTTGTTCTACAAAGTATAATTTTGTGTTTTACCATCTACAATACGACATTATCTGTCAAGATAAAGTATCACATTCAGTTACCGAAATTATTGTAAAGAAGACAGAGCCAAAAGTTACATTATGTTGTACAAAATATATTCTAGCCATTATTGCTACAATAGATTTATAACAAATATATAAAAATTACAGTTAAAGTATGTACCTGCATTCATGTTTTAAGAACATAATTAATATGAATAATGAACAAAATAACTTTTCGACACCCCAAACTAGCTTTTTCTTATTCTACCACTTTAAAATTGCAATATAAATTACTCTCATGCTAGTAAGTACTTTTTCATTCTTTTAATCTTTAATTTTCGATATAAATGTAATACTGATCGTTACATAATAATTTTATTATGAAGAACTCGCACCAGAATCGGTAAAACCTTTTTATAAAATTCTACCTTGAAATAATTTAAACAGAGGCAGAAAGAAAAGAAAGTCTGCCACCTACACTGACGAACTTGTCAGAAGGAAAAATCAAAATTGAAAATTGTGGAAACGACAAGAACAGGGATATGATCGAAGAATGTAATAATAATGAAGATAAGCAATACGTATTATTACCTCACATGTCTCCACACATTTCAATAAATCATATGAAAAATAGTTGAAATGCATAGAGTGCTGAATGTAAATAAAAAAAAGCATGATTAATACGTTTATCATAACTGTGAAACCGAATAATCGGTTATCGGATAAAAATAGTGTCATTTTTTAAAGATTGATTTAAGAGAATTTCTTTCTTTCTATATAAATACAATTATTTTACCTTCATTTTTACCTTAATAGATAGATAGTTTGACACAAAACAAATACTGTGTTACTATCGACTCCATGCCATGTAACATTTTCATTTCTGTTAAATGAATGAATAATACAATAATGTCAAATAGCAGGAATTTGGTATCAAAATATTTGTTATAAATGAAATATATTTTACGTAATCGTAATTTAAAGCCAAATTGCTAATTCTGACCGCACCCTTCTCCCCGGAAATAAAAAACTGATTTTTTAAGAGAAGAAGGAGACTACTATTCGTTGGCGTAGACTATAATTTTTTGCCGTAAATATCGTTTACTCGCAACTGGTTCTACGTTCCACGTTTTACAATAAATATGTGTATTGTTACACGAATCCATAGGGCCAAATGTATAAGGTACTGCATGCTCCTATACCCAGGTTGTAAGTAGTCCTCCCGATATTAGTTGCAAGCTGATTAATTCTTGCTGCAGTCAGAAAGACGTGAGGAGATGACGTTCAGTGGCATGTTACATACACATATACTCATTCATTGCACGGCTATGTTAACTCGTTATGTGAATTCGCAATCGGGACGGTCGTCTCCACGTCCCGCGTTCCGAAAGTTAATTAACAGGCGAGCTTCAAAGCGTCCGAGCGTGAGCACGTGAGTAACAAGTGGAATGGACTTTCGTATGTATGTACAACGATGCAGGCGTGACGCAACCGTGTATTGTGAAACTGTGGTCCGGATCGAAGCACTTTGTGCTTTTTTTCCTGAAATGCCCATTTTCCCGCATCGACAACTAACGAGTTTGCATCACTTCCTACATGCTCATCAACCTCGAAAATGATTCAATTAACTTGCAATACAACTTTCCTTACGTCCGTAACGATCAGAACTTTTTTATCGTTTGTAATTTCTTGGATGCAGGAGAAAATTTCCATTTACTACTTGTATAGATATATTTTAATGTTTATCAGTTGTGAGGGCAACCAAACCGTAAAGATAATTTGAAATCTCTCTTGATATTCTATAGAAAGATATAGATGATCACAAAAGATATACCTTGTTAATTGTGGAAGTTCTGACGATTGTCATTAGTCCATTAAGCATTACTTTCTAATACATCGTTTAAGTCTCAATTTAATGCGTGAATTTTTACTACAGAGAATGCCTGCCACTTCAAAAGTGTACGAGGAAAATAATTCAATTTATTAAAAACTGAAACTAGTTAGATCTCAAACGACATTGCACGTTAATAGTGAACTTTAAATGTTTCTCATTGGTCCATTAAACTTTACATTGTAATACCGCAATAAATTCTGACCACAGAAGAATTACCACTTACTTAAATAAAGCATTCAGAAAATATTCAATGAAAAGTGGTCTCTATAAAATGTTAACATTGAAACGTTTGTTCCTATTGCAACTTATATCCATCAATTCCATCATTTTTTGAGACTGACTAACATTTAGGAAGCGATACAAATTCATTACAGTCTGTCCAACGAGACAAGAGAGTAAATCTAAACAAATCATTCGCATATTTGATTGCTGCGGTCGCGACCGTTGACTGCCAATCGAATATCACTTGCTCATCCTCAGGAGCTTTGGTCTCTATGGGTTCATCATAAATTCTATCCTGAATATATACAGTAGAATCTCGATTATCCGAACTAAACAAGAAAACATGAGAATTCGTATAATAAACCAGTAACTTAATTACTAGACTGCGAATTACTATGCAAAACAAAAATTGTTTGTATCAATTGGAAGAAATAGTACCCATATAGATGCTTGTCCATTTCTTTAATCACCTTTACAAGTTGTAAATAATATAGTGACACTCAAATACTTTTAATCTCGTAATTATTGTAACTTGTACCAATTCATTGCTATCACAAATGCATAAAATACGCAGTCCATTAACACTTTATCTACCAGAAGCCCATTAATAGCCTTTCAATAACTAATCTGTATGCAAAAGATGCTCAGTAATTTTCTATTAAAAAATAATTTCAGAAGAAGTTGGTACATTACATTAATTTCAAAAATTGGTTGATTTACGATCAGAATTGCTTTTGAACAACGCATTGAAAAATTCTCAACAGTTGATTTTTGATATTAAAAAGACTAATAAGAAATTTCCGGTAAATAAATTGTTAGTAAATTACAATGCTGTATCTTTACTGATTTATACAATAAGTAGTGTTGCTTATGGATTGTCTTAAATCGAAAATTACTTTAAGTTGAAGCATGTTGAGATATTAGAGACTTCAGACTTCACACATCAGAGGTTCAGATAATTGAGGTCTCGTTGTATACATATGCACACTAGACTCCCGTATAATGCGATCAAAAACTACTTAAAAAATCTGTACATGTGTATTTCATGTGGCAGTTAATGTATAGTAAGTAAATGTATAGTAGATGTACAAAGACTTGTTTAAAATATACACTTACTGTCACAGCAGATGTATATGCACAGTTATTTTAAACAATTTTTTGGTCGTGTTATATGGAAGCCTATTGTATAAAAATATCAATTTGCGGGGATCTTGAACATAGTTTATGTCTACTCTCTCGTTTTGTTGGACACACTACAGAGTGACCCAAAATGTTGTTCTTCCTTGGAACAGGTGATTCCTGAGGACATTTGCAGTAACTTTTTCCTTTGCAAAAATCTTCTCCGCGGCTTTGTTACGGAGTTATTAATGAAAAACACGGGCCAATCAGAGCGCGGCTACAGCGGACGGCTCGGCCAATGCCAACGCCACGCTCAGCGGTATAGCCCGCGCAACGAGAGTTGGCACAGAGAAACTTGTGGGTACCACGTGATGCTCCCACTACGCGCTACACGTCTTCTGCGATTAGCCCAATCGCTTGAGGAAGACGCAAACAAGCGTATTGAGTGTGACTGTAACAGAAAGATGTGGTGACCATGAAGTAAGATGGTGGTGACGCTGAGCGCCTATGTCGACCGATCCCGCCAAAACGTAACCGTAAGAGTGGGATCCACTGATCAGTGGTGGGATCCGCAGCCTTGCGTCAAGAGTGGGGACTCGCCGTTCCCCCTGCACCCCACTGACGAGATTTTGTGCCAACTCTCGTTGCGCGGACAATACCTGTCGCCAAGTCGGAATCTATCCGCTGTAGTCGCGCTCTGATTGGTCCGTGTTTTTTTTACTAATAACTCCTTAACAACGCCACGGAGAGAATTATTGAAAAGGAAAAAGTGACTTCAAATGACCTCAAGAATCATCACTTTCAAAGAAGTACAATATTTTTGAGTTTCCCTGTATAGTTATCGGTATTGGAAAATTGAGCTTCTATCAAAACGTGGTATCTAAAGCGTCGTGCCTGAAGTTAGTCCCGCGGAGTGTTAGTAAACGCTACTTACAACGAGGGGCGAGCACACATCGGGCTAACATGCGACACGGCAAGTCGGGGCACACTCACATCAATAACACATGCTAAAAACGCAATAATGTGTCACTACAATGTAACGGCGAGTCAGATTTATGGTGAAGGCTGCCGGTACAAGTACGAGACATTGAACACTCATGGAACCGTACATCTTAATCCATTAACGCTCGGTATGCTATTCGGCTACATTCGAAGGATTCGTGTTGATTGTTCAGTCGAGGGAGCCATATAGTGTATATCATCGCAATTCATTCTTGCGTATGTCTGCAGACGCAGGCACGTCCAGCAGTCGAAAACTGAATACTTTGTCCATTCCCGGGCCGAATAACAGAAATTTCGATGAATCCTTCGTCAACATCGATAAAGTCTTTTTCGCTCGCGATTTTCATCTCGAAACTTATTGGTAGCAAATCGTGTGCGAACAGCTCTTCCTAATAGAATACTTTTCTCGTGGATATCGCATGCTCCGTCTATTTACAGTGATTGTTCTCCCCTTTCCGATAAAAGGAAAGCATTGAGCGTTGAAAATGATTAGTATCTCCCTCCGTTCGTAAAACGCATTTGCCAGAAAAATCTACTCTTCATCTTTCCCCATGAGAGATCATGTGATAGAAGAGAACACACGTGTACACGTTCACTGTTTTTCATTTTCTTGAACATATTCAATTGAGGGAAATAAACACTTCGTGAAATTCAATATTTTGATGACATTTCCAAATTAATACATACTTTATTATTCCTAAACCTCGACCCGGCGTCCTTAAATTAATACTGTTTCTTCTTTGAATATTCTAACAATTTTGATATGCACCAACACGTTTTTTTACTAGGATATTCTTGTACTATATGATTGAATTTTATAAATAAACACCTAAGTAATACAGTTCGCATTAGAATCTAGAATTTTACTCAACTGTGGTTCTGAAGTTCTGAAAAGATTAAACTTGACTTTTATCTGGTTGCTGTAGTATTTAGAGTAGGTTTTTAAACTATATTCAAAATGAGAGATATTGAGTAATAACTAACTTATTTAATCGATTATACAGTTGCAAATATTTCGAAACTTCGTAAAAATCTTTTTTTTCGAAATCACATTTTCCAAATTAGCAGGACGGATGACTTAAAAACTATACGACCGATCAGTTTCAAACGAAGCTCATTTGATTCGTCATAAGTTTGTCCAGGTACTATACTAACAATATTAATATTATTTTTAACTAACAACATTTTTATTAACAATATAAAGACAATTTTTCTGATGAAAGAAGGTCATTTTTCTTCTAATCGTTAAAACCCGACCAATTTAAAATTTTTTTTTTTTTCTGAAACTGGTATAAGTCTAGTGTAAACTATCTAACTTCAAGAAAATTACTTATTTTCCGCATTCGCATGACTACGACAGTTGCTACATGTCATGTCAACGAGGGTTTACGCGCCGGACAGGGCATAATAGTGCGCTGCCCAATAAATAAATTAAAAATCAAATACAACTAAAAGAATGCTTTCTCGTGATTTGAGGATATGTATATCTATATATCTCAAGTAAGTTTATTCCCATATCATCTATAGTTTTCTATGAAAAATTCATAAAAATCATTTTTATAGCTGTCTCACAAGTATCTTCCCTTGAGCCTTATCTACCTTAACCTCTTTTGTAATAAACATACCATTATGAATCACGTTTGCTTCGTATTTGTGTGTTTTCTACTTCAATGGAACCTCATTTATTAGGGACTACAAAAATATTTATTTCCAGTCATAATAACCTTAATGAGTTGAAAATAGTACAGAACATCGTTTAAAGTTTTTACTACTTTGCATGTGATCTACTCATTATTATCATAAATGAATAAAATTCGTAGTCCAGTCACAACTATTTAATATTGTTGTAATACTAGTCGTTGAATAGTCCAATATTCATGAATAAAATACGTGTTTCTTTTATACATTTTATATACACATTCACAAGAAAGTTTGCTAAAAAAAGCTTCACTGTCCATGTTTCAAATAGAACGTAATAAAAAATTCCATAACTTTAACGATCCCTAGTCTGATAATATCTAAATATGCATCATGCCACACTTGTCAGCGATCTGGTAGTGGGGATAAAGTTCTCGCAAACTTCGTGAACATCTCATATGTCCAAGCATAACATACTACAGTAAATCCTCTATAAACGCATAAAAGCTGTAACGGATAAACGCATAGAATATGTCCCCTCCACTTAGTAATTTGATCTCGGCTCGGGTATATCGGTGTGAGCTACTACTAATGCGACACATCACAATTTAACACCAATATTTAATCTTTTTTATTATTACTTATTTTTTTATGAATCTTTCATCGATATATTCGTGGCATTTTTCTGATTATAACAAGACCAAACACGACATGATTTCAAATGTGTAAATACTGTTGTAGTATTTAGTGTTTTAAATGGGTATGAACGTTTCGGACGCAAAGAAGGACAGCGTATGGGAAAGAAAGAGACGCGGAGAGTCGCAGTCGCCTTTACACACGCTGTCCTTCTCTACGTTCGGCTCGGTCTTTGAAGCTCGAAAAATAGCTACCCGTAACGGATAAACGCATAGCTATCCCCCCGAGGTTTATGCGTTTATAGAGGATTTACTGTATATACATATGTGGGAACGAGAGCGTCCCCGCCATGCCATTACCGACGCTACGGGCGTCCGTCGTGAACTATCTCCAAGGATCTGGAAGCGGATCGAACCGGAAGGAACTAGGAATGGCGTGAACTGCTACTTTTGGATCACTCGTGATTCGATCACGTTGGTTTCCAATCACGGTGATTTTTCACAGTGATTTGATTTTTTTCGTAATCGCTTCTGATTGGTGGAGAGTATAACTGTTCTTTGCACAAGTCACAGAAACGTAACTAGTATGTTCTATATCAGTGAGCTCCAACGTATTCCCCTCCGAGAACTGCAAGGTCCCCACCATCGAACTTCTTCCCACTACTACGTACGACCGTGGAGTTAGTGAGTGCTGCGCGCGCCGTGTGGCTCTCATGGTGGGAGCTTCCCACTGAAATACATTATAGCGATGAAGTCTAAGAGTGGGGGAAGAACCTAAGCGGGTAAGGTGTCTCAAATAGCTCCGGAGCTACTGGTTGGAACTGCCTGTTCTATATTAACACTTTGCCGTCCGCAAGTCTCGTAAAAATTTCTTCGCTTGGCGCCGGCCGTTGTTGAGGTTATCGGGTGATTATAAATTTTCAAGTTTTACTATTGTCATCGTTACCTCTCATGAGTTTTCAATCCTGCCCCCGATTTTCATGAAATTTGGAACATATACATATGTAAATATTAAATATTAACAGTAAATAGTAAATAGTAAATAGTAAATACTAAATATTAAATAATGCGCAATTAACACTATCGTCCAGTACACCACTGTGGTGTCGCCGGCCGTTGAGCAATACTTTGTGCGCGACACCATTGTGGTGTCGCCGGACGGCAAAGTGTTAACGACATCAAAACAAAATTGCGAGTATATATGCAGATATTTTTATGCAAGCTAATTGATGTATTTAAAAAATAAGAACTAACTCAATCGACATGAAGAATTAGGATGACAGTGAGCAAATTGACTATATATCAAAAAATCACGATCACGGTGTGAATGAAGTTAAAATCACGACTGTGATAGTGATTCTGCGATCACTATGATAAATCACGGTCAGTGATTTTGCACGCCATCCCTAGAAGAAACGGAGCATCGCGATCGTCCTCGAAGGTTCGAGAAGCGTGAGAATAATGGATAAAAAAAGAGCGCTTAGTTAGCCTTACAACGAGAAGACGCGATCATGGTGTCAGAGATTTTCTCGAAATTTTGCATATTGGTAGATTTCGTTCTCCTGTTTATCAAAATGTAGCATTGTAGGCGTCGATACTCAACAATTTTTGAGATACGTTAAGATTGATGAAGTTAGTGTTTCATTCATATTATGTTCCCTTTCAATAAAATTTTTATATTTTATATTTTATATTTGTATTTTCCATGTGCAAAATACAATTAATTAAAATAGATAAACTGAACAGAAAAAAAGAAAAAAGTGGAAAGAAAGGAAAAAGGGATTTGAACACTGGCCTTCCCGGTAATGAATCTAGTACGTTACCATCACGCCGTTTGGAACTTGTTAAAAACTTCAACCAAAACTGTACTTAACGACTTAACGGGTATAATGAAATTTAAATTGTAAATATCTCAAAAATTATTGGGTATCGACGGCTATAATGCTATATTTTCATAAACAGGAGAACGAAATCTACCAGTATACAAAGTTTCGACAAAATCTGGGACACCATGACCGCGTCTTTTCCTTGTTATTCCTAATCAAGTCACCAGCGACGCATGCATTCTTCAATCATTACTAGACTGCAGATTTTTATGCAAAATAAAAATTTGCTGCATTAATTGCAAGACGCAGACTCTACATAGATATTCATTTCTTTCTACAATAATTCCAATGAGCTGGAGGTATTACAGTCAGATTTTTAGGATCTTTAAATGTTCACACACTTTTATATTTCATGTAGCCATTTTTGTCACAAATGCATAAAATTCGCAGACTAATCATTACATATTCCTATTAAATATTGTTCATTGTAACGCTGTATTTCGACTGCACCCATCTCAATCCTACATATACATATAATACATACAATGTTTTTATTTCGTCTATTCCCTTCTCAGCATGTATTGTAATATCATTCTTCGTTGAATACGATGTCTTTCAGTTATTTCTCAACGTGTATACATGAGATTCTGTTATCGCAGTTCGCAAGTATCGCTCTAAAGTAATATAAGGTAATAAATGCGTACAGTGAATCGAAGAAGTAATTGAATACTATATACCCGATTCTCGAAAAATTGCCTGTGTTAAAATTGTGATAATTTTGTAAAAAATTAGTATGCCATAAAAGATTGTATGGCAATTAATTTAGTCTCATCATAAAGCTAGAAGCCTTTAGTGTCATAAACTATCGTTCTTTTTTCATAAAGTAAAAGTTTTTAAAAGTGAACATTTTTTCGTGACTGAAACCACTATAGATTTGAAGATTGAAGCTTTCTATTTACAACGCACCTCAAAAATTGTTGTTCGATTTTCTTTAGTCGTTTTATCGTGTTTTGCATGAGAGGTCGGATACACGACCGACCTTGTTCCTAATTTTTGGCTACAAGCATTTTTTACGAAAATTTCACAATTTTTCGTAACTCGGAAATGTTGTGTTTAAATACTTTCCATTGAAGATCAGTCAGACCGTAACTGAATTAATCGATAACAGCGAAAATGGCAAGTTGAAAGAGGCCGTGTCAAAAGTTTATCGAACAAAAGAATTGAGAAGATTTTCAAGTTCAATAGTAACGAATCAATAACGTGGTTTTGCAACATGTTTTCTCGCAGAAAACACGTGCAAAAAAATTTTTTGCAGTCGTCATAGCTGAAGAAAACATTTCGATGGACCTGGATTTCATAGGACACCCTATACATGTCTCAGATAATCGGTTACTAAATGATGCGAGTATAATTCACGATTAATGATACGGTGGATCTACAAGTTACAGTACGTGACCTATGTTATCGTTTGTGACGTAACGTGAAACGTAATCGCCAACAAATCGTTTAGAAATTAAAGGAATAATTAAATAACGTTTATTCAATTTGGTACTATTGTTTCGATATATCCGTGGAAATAAATGTTTACGACGTTTAAATTATTACGACACTAAGGAATCATGAAAATATACCCAATATATACTAATTTAGTATAGGGACTGATTCAGATAATTAATTAATTATAATTGGAATGAAAATTTATTATGTGTAACATATGTATTGGTTCAAATGGTTTTAAATTTTTTTAAGGAAAAAAACAACATTTATTTCTATTAATTTAACAAGAAAACGAATCCGAATGAATCTGCAAATGTGGAGAATGTAATAAAATTTTGTAAAAGTTTCTAATAGCAATAAACCTTCTCGATTCATTATAACTAACAATAAAAATGCAATATAAATGTAGCAAGATTTGTAGGCGAATGCCAATATATGTAACCACTATACAACGATAAGTAGTCGCTAATGGAATTCATTGATAACGCGGTCATTTTGAAATATAGCTACACAATAAACAAAAAAAGTAAAATTCCCGTGAAAGTAACATTTCTGCTGCGATAGCCGTATCATTTGCAATTTTAAAGGTTTTTTTGGTCCATTGGCACATTCCTTCAATAAAAGACAGCTTGTAGATTACCTTTTGGATTTTGTACGCGAGCAAAAACACGTTCACCGACCTCATACATTCTTTCGCGGTCACTTTACACTGATCGATAGAATTACACCAAAAAAATATTACATTACTATGAAGAACAAGAAAAGTTTAGAACAAGAAAGTTAATTTATGAGAATAGTGTTTACAATATTGTTTACCTTCGGAAGAAAAGGTAATTATTGTCATTCATCACTCAGCTTCATTGTCAACCATCAATCGCTTCTATGATGACAGTAATAAATAGGCTACTGATATTTATGCAAAATAAACATTTTCTTCATAGATTGCAGGAAACAGGAGCCACATATATATTGATCTCTGCTCTCAATAATTTTAAGAAATCGAACATAATACAAGAAAATACTTAAATTCTTCGAATATTCTTCTAATTTTTGTCATGAATGTATAAAAATTGTAGTATAGTAATAAAGAAAAGATTCGGTGGATGAATCATTACTTGAACATTAAATTTCCCATTCTCGCGAAATTGTCGATATTTAAACTATGATAATTTCATTAATAAAAGTAGTACAACAATATATCTGGACTCACTTTCCAGTTTGAAGCCTCTACTTTTACCGTTCACCGTTCATTTTTATCTAAAACATTTTTTCATGGTCCATCGACTGGGAAACTGAGGACTCTTTTTTGGTCCAAAATTATATGCATTAAAACGTCTGTAAACACATTGAAAAATGTTTCTCATGTCTGAACTCTACCGTAGATTTAAAGATGAAAGCTTCTCCTTTACAATGAATACTTAAAATTTGATCTACGATTTCTTCTGGTTGATTTATTAAGCTTTGAATGAAAGGTGTACTGCCATCATTGAAAGAACATGGTGTCCATCGTGAAGGCCTTACACGACCAAACTTGTTGTTTATTTTTGCTATATAAAAAAATTTTTGAACGCTTTCACAGACGTTTTAATTTGTAGCATTTTCGACCGAAAACATAACCTCAGTTTTTCACCTTCTATATTATGCTTTAAAATAAATGCAAAATTATTATTGTACTATATTTTTTTAATGAAACTGTCACAGTTCAAATATCAACAATTCCTCGAAAATTGAAAAGTTAGTGTTCACATACTTTTTGGATCCACTGTAGTTTTAGCTCGTGATTATAAGTAAGCGGCTCGATAAAGTATAGATCTTTTTCTAGCACACGATTATGCTACATTAGCATCGCAGTCAACTTGAAATGTATTGGTGAATTGATTGTATTTTTGGTAGACGTGTGTCAAACGCATCATAGATCGGATAATAATGTGGATTAGGTCAGCATTGAAAAGATTCATTCAAAGCTCATCAGCCTTGTCTCTGCGAGTAGGCGAGAAAGAGAGGGAGCGCGTGAGACATACAGAGAGAGTTAACGTTGAATGAATTTAATAACGTTTGTAAGAGCGAACAACTGTCTCGTACACTAGAGTATAGAATTATGTAGTGATTGCAAATTTTATGCATTCACGAAAAAAATTAGTAGATCAAATGCAAATGCAAATAGATTATCTTCAATTTGGTAAAATTATTCAAACTGCAGAGTTTCTGCAATATGTCATATTTTGGACAGAAAAGGGTTATATCATATCATACTATTCGTAGTTTCCGAAACCGTGCTTCACAAGTTTCCTTGTGAATGCTAAATACAGTATAAACATTCAAGCACAATTCACCTAACTTGCGAATAAATTACTTCAGCTGATAACACTGTTACTATCTATGATATAATCTTATTCTACACTTTTATAATTTTATGAAAGAAAGTTTATACTGGAATGCACTATATTCATTATATTATAAAGATTAACAGGTTCATTATTTGTTACGTTGCTTACCTTTCTAAGGTTAACATGTTTGATTAACTTTCTTTAAGAAAGATTACAACGATTTAACAGTAGATCATGGATTCTCTAAATGTTATCTACTATGGCCTCAAAGAACGAAATATTTAAAATTAATTGGACTATCTTTAAATAAACTGTAACATTGTGGATGTCACATATAACGGTGGTAACCAACGTGTTAAATCAATGTATACGATTCTTAATATTTTCGAAATCACTATAAGATTTTTGGTAAATATCTAGAAAAGGGGAACATATGTTGTCAAGGTCATCATTCTGAACAACTTGTTCCTATACACATGTTGCCACCGCTAGACACCCACTACAGTGAATTTTGTCCTTTTAATACCCCAGTACCCCATCCCCTGCACCATCGCCCTAAAGAACCCAACCCCAACCTAACCAAAATTCACTTAAAGGTCGAGCGGCGGTGATCAAAAGCGACTCATCAAAATCGGTAAAGAACCCCGTTTGTAGATTGTTACTAGGGTTAGGTTTCTACAGCTTTTAAATGAATCATGGTTAAGTCTGGAGCCCTTCCGCCGTCCTAAGGGATGAGTTTGCTCATTGGGAAAAGCGGAGTTTGCTATAATCATTTATAATATCCGAAAAACTAACGCTGAGTGGCAATAACATGTGCAAAGGGAAAAGTTGTTCAGAATGATGACCTTGATAACATATTTGAAGGTCATTGAAATCTGTGGAGAGTCACAGTTATAATGCTAGGACAACCCGTTCGAATGGTGGACTTTCAGATTTTTAATCGTTGAGACTTTAAAGATGCTTTCGTGAGAAGTTTATTTACACGAATGTATAGCATAATAAGAATCGTGCAATATCTGCGCAAATGCAGTCTCATTATTTCTATACAGCAACACAAACTATTTTTAGCGCTTCATAGTTCTAGTGTTAAACCGTAACCACAGAAACCGCTGTGCCAACTGTCACTGTGTAGAAACTGTTTTCACTGTGATCGTAATTTTGTATGACCCAAAAGCATTATAATTATATTTTCGTACGCGACCATTTCAAATTATAGTAATTAGACTGCAGATTTTCATGCATTTATGCCAAAAATGAGTAGATACAATCGTCTACTAATAGTATTTTTATGTTATTAGTTATCATACTGTCAGATTGCGGATTTTATGCATTTAAGACGAACATAAGTAGGTGAAATACAAACTTATGAAGACATTAAAAGAATTTCAGAATACTGTTATATTATTTCCGACATATTAACCCTTTGCACTCGGAGCTATTTCAACTAAAAAAACCAAACATTTCTTCTAACCTAGAATATTTCCATTGTACATAGTTATTTTCATTATATGCGTAAGAAACTGATATAGTACCTCATACAATATTTAAATGTTTAGTAATTTATTACATATAAACAAATTTAATCATGTAAACAATATACTGAATAATTGCCTAGCAATTTGTAGTGGCGCCTCAGAGTCGCCATTCGAGTGCTAAGGGTTAAAATTACTAAGCCAAGAAATATATTTTCATGTATCTTCTGTTTTCTTGTAGTTGACATAGAAACTTATTTGCGATCCGCAGTCTAAAAAGATTGCAATAATTTTTCCTGGGATTACGGATAACGTGCAATGGTAGATAGCATAAACATTCAACTGAAATGTACAATCTGTTAGGTCGAACAGAACATTCTACGTATTGTTAAGCTCTGATCTATGTTGCATTCACATTCTGTCTTTTATTTTTTTTACGAATTGGGTATTCTGGAATAAATAAGTACTGTGTGCTCCCCAGATTTCAGTCAAAATGATTTTATAACTATGATTCGAAACGCATACTGAATAGTGACATGTCCGGTATTGCATTTTGTTGGTTTTCAATCCGATGAAAACTGCTGCAATCGATTGAAGCAATTGATTGAGCACGCTTATGACGACAATATTACATCTGCAGATATGTGTAAAAATTGGTATAAATGGTATAGAAAATAAGATTTCGATTTATTTTATAAGAAACACAATGGGAGACACTCAGATTTAAAATCAGACGAATTGTTACTTTTGTAAGAGGAATTGTTACGTCTCTTGAAGAGAGACCCTGCTAAATCAACAAATGAGCTTGCAGAACAGTTGGAGGTTGACAAACTTACTATTTGTAATCGATGGAAAAAATTGAACAAGATGCACAAATTTTGTAAGAAAAAATCCGTACAACTTTCTGAACGACCTAACACATCGCGTGCAAACGATCTCACGTGTCGCGTTCTTCCTTTCGCTGATCGGAAGGAGTTCTAAAGAAAATATCACGACGACTTACGGTACTGTCTTGTCGCTAGAAAAAGAAGATGTCTCGCCAGCATGTTGGAACAGAGCACTGCACTCAGCGAGCGGACTGTCAAACAGCAAGTAACACTCTCACGAACGGATTTCTAGCACGGGATGGCGACTGTGTGTCTACCGACAAGATTTCCTCTTCGCTGGAGGACCGATACCGACTTATCATCGTTTCATATTATATATTATAAACGCGAATTTCCTTCTGCCGGCCTCGACGCGCGAAGATTGAATGGCTCTCCGACAAGCGTACACTCGCGGCTTTAAACGCAACGGAAACCCGCATGCATTTGCGGGGGAGACCTGCTTATATTGCACCGCTTCTGATGCTTCACACTAGACTTGTACATATTCGCGAATAAGAAATAATAGATAGCGAATAATATGTTATTCGTGAGTGACGGATAGTTTTCAATTCGTATAAAGTTTCATTTGAGCATCGAGAATAATTTTTATTCGAATAAAATATTAATCTGATATTACGAATAAATGTTGTATTTGAATAACTAATTTAAATAATTGCAGCGTTAGTTTAGTAAGATGTGGATAATCTTTAATTCAGTGATAAAGTTTCATTTGAATCAGTATTTATCGATATACTAGTAACCACAGAAGTATTTTCTGCAAAGCAATCTTTTAACGGGTCCAGATGATGGAAGTGGCGTCATAGATCGCAAAAGGAACTGTTTTTATCGTAGAGCATGCCTGCAACTACATCACGTCTGTAATTACTTCACGACGATCATCATTAAAACACTTTCAGATATTTATTTCATCTTGCAACGAACACTGTTCTGTAGTTCCGCTAACGTTAGACTAAAATGAACCAGAATGAAATATCATGTATTGCGAATAAGAAATAATAAAAAATACTGCGAGTAAGGAATACTGCAAATAACGAATACTACACAAACAATGTGAATAACGTGCAATGCGAGTAAAGAATATTGCAATAACGAATGAAATGTTATTCAAATAATCAATGAAATAAAAATTAATTCAAATAATCCCCCACTTTGCTTCACACTATACTTCGTATTATATGTATTTCCTGTTTACCTACATTGGCACATTTCGTTTTAAAAACAGCGATTAAAAAAGCATTGGCGCATCAAACGTTCGATTTTCGAAAAATCGTTGACTTTATCTGTTGTAATCTTGTAAAACGTAATCGTACTACGATAAACCTGGGTTCGTTTTAAAGCTTAAAGCCGCTATTATCACATTCGATCATGCATCTTTTTTTCGAAGATATTTTTGCATGATACAGCAGATGGGAAACAGAGACACATGCATTCTTGAAGATTCTGCGAATTGAAACATTTCTAAAAACATTGCAAATTTTTTTCGCAACAGAATCTATCATTGATTTGAGGATTGACGCTTTCCTTTACATCGTCCTCTTAAAACTTGATATACGATTTGTTTTGGGCAGTTTTATGGAGTAAAAACGCTGAACATGTTCGGTCCATAAGGCTCTAATGGCGTATCTTACATTACTGTAATGTTGTCAGTACACCTTTCATTCAACTCTCAGGAAAACGACTAAAAAATCGTATGTAAAACTTTCGGTGATCCGTCTAAAAAACAAGCTTCAATCTTCAAGTCTGTGGTAGATTCAGTGCCGAAATAAATTTTCCTACGTTTTTAAAGACGTTTCAATGTGCAGCATCTTTGAGAAAAAACGTATCTTCTGTTTCCAGTCCGCTATGTCATGCAAGAACATTTTAGAAAAAAATTAATAATAGATCAAGAAAGTAGAGGCTTCGTGCCTTAAAATATACAACAATAAATTTTCAGGCCAAGTTTTACTTGAGTAAAGTAATTATTTCCAATGCTACACTATTTTATATGAAACGATGCATTACTCACTGTTTCGCAAATAAATGTATACGATTTGCTGGCAGATGGTTTGAGCATAGCATCTGATTGAAAAGGATTGATTTAGAACAGAAAAGAATTGCTTTGAAATTTGAAAGGTAAACATTCGATGAATAACGTTTGCTTATAAAAGGTAATAGCTTCATTCGACCCGTGGTTTTAAGGCTTATTCTGTCTATGGTTAACCCTAAGCACTCGAATGGCGACTCTGAGGCGCCACTACAAATTGCTAGACCATTATTCAGAATATTGTTTATATGTAATAAATTACTAAACATTTAAATATTGTATGAGGTACTATATCAATTTCTTACGCATATAATGAAAATAACTATGTACAATGGAAATATTCTAGGTTAGAAGAAATGTTTGGTTTTTTAGTTGAAATAGCTCCGAGTGCAAAGGGTTAATACGTGCCGTGAGAATAAGGATGCATATACGGGTGAACTTTGAAAGTTCGTTTTGCCATAAAACATCGAAGCTGTTTATTTTTTCTTATTTGGTCATTGCCTATGAAATATCCGATTTAAAACAGTAACGCTAAACAAACAAAACTTTCTTGCATTTCAGTTTGTAATCGACATAATCTATCAACGAATTACAAGTGTCTTTATTGTGTTGTGGTAAAAATCGAATTTTTTTGTTATTTCTACCATCTTTCTAGTACATTTTGACCAAACATCGCATATATTCTATTATCAATATGTTTATTTTCGTACTCGTGTAAAGAGAACGCACAACAGCCACATTGATCGATATGGAAATAAACTTCACACAAAAGTAATATTAGATAACTAAGTAAAAACTAAAGATAAGACCTGAACGTTTTAACTAGATGATTTTTCAATTTTACCGTAATCAATGTAAATACAATGTAGTTTGTACCAATATGGATACCATAATACTATCAAGTTATTCTTTGTAGATACCAAGAAGAAAAACGAAATGTTTGTGAAACGTGAGAGCCACCTTGGATGACGAATTAACTCGTCATCCCCCGTTAACATTTTGAGTGCCGTATATAGATGACCATTGAAAATCAATTTTGACTACGATCTATTAAGTAAGACAAATTTTATCAGGATCTACTAATGAGAACATTACAAAACTCACTGTTACGACAAACTTTTCTTTCGTCTGTTTTGATTTAGTGTGACTTTTGCGAATACTGAAGGGTAAAGATTACCCTACACGGGGTGATTTACCTAAGATTTTCACCTGAAATATATCGGCTGTTTTTAATGGTAAGAGAAAGTGTGTGAGGAAGAAAATATTTGACTTAAAGTGATAATTCTTGTAATAGAAAAGATTCTTTTCTCAAGGTTATATTTTTAAAAAATTCAGTCAGCGTTTCTTTTTTTAAATACCATGATTTAAATGGGAAGCACATCACCCGATTTAAAAAATCTTCAATGATATTGAAATTTCGGAAATTATGACCATGAGAAAAAAATTTATTCTATCACAAAAATTGCCACTTTGAATCAAACATTTTCTTCTTTGTTATATTTCTCGTATCGCTAGAAACGAAGGAGATATTTTAGGTGAAAATATTAGGTGCTTCGACCTGTATAATAAACCTGTAGACTGTAATAGTATTTCTTGATCAAAACACTTTATAACGATCGTATTCTAAGATTGGACATTTCATACATAACAGCCTAATAGTAACCCTGTAATATTCCCCGGTGACCGAGAGATTCCTCAATGTCAGCATCGAGCAAGATTGTCGAATGTTACATCAGCCAAATCGTGTCGAGTGATTTATTCGCGAACGTAGACAGAATTCGCGGCGTTGTTGTCTTAAAAATCAGGAAAACCACTTGATTAGGTTCGGATTGCGTAACACCTGGGAAACCGTTCGTGTCAACCGATCGAAACGAACTGAGGGTCGTTGTATTTCCGTGGAAAGTATTTCAATCCTCGGCGAGCAAGCATACACAAGGAAATTTTGTTTATCTGGAATTTGACATTATCAGACGGGATGAGCATCATGTCTGATGCAACTCCGTTAGTTATTGAGCCAGCGACTAATGATCCCGATAAGGGCTAAACAAAGTGTGGCTTCACTGGGGGCTTCTCGGAGTTTTCCAACACTCTGTCTCTTTGGCCCGCGTTGCTGAACTTCGATACACTACCGCTCAAAAGTACAATAGAATCCTTCTTATCTGAACTCGTGTTATCGTATAAGTATCTCGTTGTTTGAACAATTCATTATCCACGAGCACGAGTGGCACACAATGAAAATCGTCCAACATATTTATTTACTTAACACATTGTTGACTGAAATGCGGTGAAATGAATCGTCCTTACCCGTTTTTACCGGAATCGTAAAAGTATAAAATGCCATTTAATGTCCCAGGCTACCATCACCTCCGAAATGGAAGTTAACAATTGACATCTCTCGTTAACAATATTGTAAAAATAACGGACGCCAATTGGCATCTCCACTCAACAACTTTCGAAAAATGAAAGACGCCAATTGACGTCTCCGGTCTACAATGTGTTAATACGTCTGCTACCAGCATACGTTTGCTGCATACCTTCCCCGTTAAAGTGTTTTATTAAATAAAGCATACCTGCCTTACGAAATGTTAAAATAATTTAGCAGAAAAAGTCAAGAGTTCTTTGAATATTATACTATTTACGATGACGTTAAACAAATAAGTGTCTTAATTTGACTATTATTAATGTCTGGTATGTATTCTGGTTTTACAACTTCCAAAAATCAATTTCTTGCATTTTCTTTAAATCCAAGTGTACTTGGACATGTGTACACAAGGATATGCTTGAATTCGCAAAATGAAGTTAGCTATAGGAGTCTAAAGAATGCCACATTCATACTGAATAAAATATTTTCCTACTTTTTTGATTTTGATCAGCAGATGGTCCAGAATCATGGCGACAACATTAAAAACATTCTATAAAAAAATGTATAACTCACGTAATTGTGATTGTTTATATTTAAACTAAATAATTTGATACGTGGCTCAGTAGGAAATATGTCATCCCCTTCAGGTTTCATCATTTTTTAAAAATACTAACCGATTGTCTTTCCTCAATTGACTCACATGCATTAATAGTCATTAAAAGTAGCAAAATAGTAATTGAAAATCCACATAGGTGAAGATCAATAGAAAAACAACTTCAGTTTTTGCAGGTCAAGGGCATGTCAACTAAAATATTGAAGTTCAAATAAAACACTTATTTTTTAATTGAATTATTATTTTTCCCAATGTTTCCTATCATTTTGCCTTGGAGTGTATGCAATCTTGTACAAATCGAGTACTATAACCAGTGGAGTGATATTCTAGAATGTCAGCAAGAGGGACACGTGTAATGTCTACAGGAAATAGATGAGAAATACATTCCATTTATCATAATGAAATATTAGTTAACATTTGATATACTGAAATTGATAGATTAAGGATTTGCAAAATCTCTACGTGAACGTAATTAATTTCTTTTGCAGTAAATAAAGTATATCATTTACAGTGATGTGTCATTGTCACCCTTTTTTGCAAATGGGTCCACGATCATACCTAACGTAGGTCTAATTCGGCCGCTACCATATTATTCTGATTTCCTCTTTTACGGTTGTTTTTTCAGTATGTCATAAATAATATATAAACAATATATTTCCATGGTAAAAATTGGAAATAAAGGACCACCAGCGCAGTAAACTGATACACTACCACCGTATATTCCGGGACAGCCATAGAGGTGCTTGTGGCGGCACAGGGGCAAGGGGCGCGAAGTGTATAGACACGCGATCCGATACATCTGAAGTAGTGGTGGCAATTTTCTCAGCGAATAGCGAGAAGCGCGGGACTCAACGGTGTGCACCTGACAATTAGACGGTTTCTTTGCGAATTCCTTTCGCATTCCTACCGAGTACCACTTTGGCTGTCTCGAATAATACTTACAGAGACATCTTGCGTTTAGATGTTATGATTTGGGTTACTAGATACGTCATCAAATTTAAATCAAAATATCTAAAAAATGACGGCACATTCTGAAGGAACCCAAACGGGCTTTGTTATACTACATGTACAATATGATCCACATCCTGTCTTTCCAAAAGCGACTGTAACACCTGTGCTTCCCTCTTGTATTATAAAATGGAAACACTTAAAGAAATAAATGAATTCGATGAAAGCATACAAGAAAACTGTAGTGGGCCAACTCTTGCTCGACAGTAACAAGTTGCGAGTATACTCATAAATAAGAAAACAAAAACTCACTTAAATGTTCTCAAGCTTTGTTTGAGCCTATGTCTTATAGTATTATCATATGTTAAGCTTTTGTTAATTAACCAAATATAATAATTGTAGGCTCCACATTGGATATTTGTTGGCAAATTGTCATAACATTTTTTCGTCGTAGGCCCTATTTTGGGGATTTATTGGCAAAAATCCTAATCATATCCCAACTAGCTCCCAATTGTTGGATACCGTTGGCCAACCATAAATGCTACTAGGGGTTCGTTCTATTATTGTTAAAATTGTATAATTTATATTAGAGCCGTTCAGATTAATTAACATAACGTGTTCACTATGTTCTTGGTAAACTGGTAGTTAATTGGATATTAATACATATATTGAATTGCTTGCTCGATACTTTATCTTCATCATGTAATCCACGAATAATTGTAAGTAAAACTTATGAAATAATTGTCTCCGCAAATTCATTTTTAAATTTGTATGTATTTAAATATTCTGAGGGACGAACAAATATAATGGAGTCCATTCCACTGCACATAAATTCAAATTACATGAATGAAAAATCGAAGATAGTTATGCGGTTTTCCTTTCTCTAACTATAACGGATGCAATGAAGTTCTACTACACTTGAAAGACTTAAAAATGGTGACAATATGTGTATCCCAATCATGAAACAAATAGACCATAGTATGTACAAACAATTGCAGATATTGAAAAGCAAATGAAAATTTCATAAAAAAACAACATTAATCGAAAACATATCTCTTATTTAAATCCTAGGCTACACACATGAATTGGCGTAAAAACGAATTAACAATTGGTAAGAAAAATTGCAAAAAAATCCAATTATTAATGCATTATTTGTATAAACGAATTTTTGAAAGCTTCAGCAACATAAAATTAACAGCACATAGTGCAAACAATTTTACTATCCTACACCCTCTAATTCTCTAGATACCTCAAAGAATCTGTTTTTGACCCTTCACTTTAAGTGTTGTTTCCACCTGTCCAATGTAGACGATCGCAGATTAAAAAAAATATGTGTCGAATATTTTTCTTCGAACTATTTCTCACATAAGCTTCATCGTAATTGGTTTGTGTAACTTGAACATGTTCCCTTCTTAGCAATTAACGTTTACACGACTTTCAGTTTCTGAAGAAACGAAAGGTTTCGCAAATTTATTATTAACTCTAGAGCTATCGAATACTAAAAATGACTAGCATGTGTTGTTTGTTGCTTAAAGAGATAATAAAACTGTATCAATTCAGATTTTCAATTTTAAATAAAATTGTTTAGTAATTTCCTACAAATGTTTATAATCTTAGTAAATGCACGTCATTTTGATGGATTTGGCAGTACTGATGTTAATCTAATCGTCTGAATGATCCACCCTCTACGTTACCTAATTCTGTGTGAGAATCTAATTTAACAATGGGAAACGATAAGCATGAATCCGCGGAGCACGGAATATTTTAGAGTTCAATAATTTCATCGATAACTCCAACAAAGCAATGCCAACATGACATATCTTTCGCAAGGTTATTAGATAACGCGGCTTGTCACGTTTCCATAATTATCATTGTTTTGAATGCGTTCTGAATTTTATATTATTCACCCCCCATACAAAGCGGATAGATCAAAAGTGTGTACGTCCGACATCTGGGCAACAGACATATCTATTCAGATAAACAAAAGTCTAAGATGGATAGAGTTCCTAAAAATACTTAATACATCACTTTGTTAAAATGCTGCTATTTAAATATATTTAGAATTTCATAATTCGATTTTGCTTAAAGATTGTTGAAGTACCTTCCTTGAAGTTTACATCCAGTAATAGTAATATCAAGCGTATGAAATATTTTCAGGAATTTTATTAAAATAGTTTGTTATTATTGAATACATGGTAGTATCTTATTACCATTGGAAGTATATAATACAAATATTGAATACGTCTTTGCGTCATTATTAGATTCATAACGATCTAGAAGAGGGTAAGATCCTCACTCCATGAGAAAAATGGAGAACTAGCCTTTATAAGGAAATAGTCTTTACCGACCATCGGCAATACTGAAATCTTGAATCAAATCAGTTGAAATTATAGTGAAATATAAACCGAATAAAAAACTGAGTTCAGTTCTGTTCAGTACGAATGAAAAGATAAACGCACAATTCATATCCTAGAAAACATTGAATGCAGTAAACTAACATTAGAACAGATCCAGAAATAAATAATATTTCATGGATATATTAAGTAACTACTAAAAGTATTTAACAAGATTATAGCCAATAGTATACGCTTTTGATATTAGACTTTGCTAAGATTATATAAATGGTAGTGAAAGCATAATAATGAACGAAAGTAGAGAACAGATTATTACGTATGCTTATACAATTTGTTTATAAAAATCTAAAAAGAAGTCTATAAAAATTTTAAGCTAGCCAAAAAGTCTTATTATATGTTTTAAGATTTAAAGAAGAATGTCACTTTATTAAATCAAGTTTTATAAAACATTGGAAATTTTATTCAGTTATTCTTTAATAACGTAGTATAAAAATATTATTAACAATATTTATATCTCTAATAATATATCATCGTTGTTTTGTTAAGAAAGGCAGCAAGCTTTGCGGCTAACCAAATAATAATTGAATAACTAGATAAGAGCAAAAGGGTCATTAGAAATCTTTGTATAATATGAAAAGAGTAAGTGCGAACTATGAAATCAAAATTGTCGAATCAAATTAGTGATCATTTCAGCAATTAAACAATATTTAATCATTTAATTAAATTAAACAATAGATTATTCTATTAGAACAGATTGTATACTTCGATCGTTGATAGGGCTACAAATTATTACCGATAGCTACAAGGATAAATAATTTCCGGGAAAATATTGTTCGGCCTTGTTATTGCGACTGCTGAGCGAACTGTTTATCGTTTGTCCTCATTAATTTCAAGCAATAACGATCTCCCTACTTTTCTTTCACGCAACTCCCAGTAACTTATCGATAAGGCAGACATTTTTCATGCCGGCAGACGTAAACGAGTTCTCTCTCTCGTAACGGAGTTGCATGATCTCTTTATTACTCTGACATTTTGCCCGGATCGATTACCTCATCCACGTTTCACATAACTGTTCACAGAAGACAGAGGAACGTTAAGAACGACAACGGTTTGGAACGTTCCGAATATAACAAAGATCGAATGAAAATAAATAAAATTTTCAACTAATCATGGAATAAGTAATTGGATTTTGAATTGTGACTAGATTGCAGGTTTTATGCATTTTTTATGAAAATGGCTATACAGAATATCAAGCTGCAAAGACATTAGAAGGATTTAAAAGTATCATTACAATCCCTTCAATTCATCGCAGTTGTTAAAAGAATACATTTTTATTTAACTTCTGTTTCGTACTATTGATTTAAAATTTTTTTATTTTGTAGAAAGATCCGCAGTCCGAATACTAGTAACATTAATCAAAGTCCAAAAAACCGAAAACTTTGTTTTCCAGTTTTGTTTACGTTTTTGTGCAAATTGGCCACTCTGATGGCGTTTCATAAATACATAGCAGTATTTCGAATGTATAACTACCGAGTTGCGAAACTTGTAGAAATCTAAATGCAAGTGTATAACCGGCGCAACGATCGAACGTAAGCGATGTATGTTCTGTCTCCGATAGCGATTCATTTTTAACCCTGCGATTGCGGGGATCGTCCCCGCAAGATGTTAGAATAATCTCGGTCGTTATCATGCTTGATGGACTGCGAAAGAAAAACGGAACAATTCCTGATTGCACTTCGGGGCAAGGACTCGACATGAGTCACGCGTGAATAAAAATATCGAATTTTACGGTTTTCTCTAAATCCGTATCAAAATGTTATCAATAGATAGTTGGAGGTACTTCCGATGAAAGCGAGTTAGAACATGAGGTCATTGAGTAATTTTAACTACGCGTAATTGGAATTGCCGCAAAACATCATGCGTGATTATTAATCCCATTAAAGATGCCGTGTTTGGACTCGTTTTTATCTGCAAAATCTGAACAGTCTATTGGCAAATCTTTTATCAAAATGCGATAAAAGGTGAAGAAATTTTTATTATAACACGTCCTGTGCCACGTGTATCCCAGATGCTACACGCATTCAAAACAATTATTTTGCATAAAGACTCGCAGTCTAATTATTTCCAAAAAAAAAGAGAGGAGGATGAGACATGATGTGAACGCTAGAATGTACGAGCTTACTTTGTTACCGAAATCATTTATGATAATTAGACTACGGACTTTACGCATTCGCTACAAAAATTAATAGATCAAATGCGAAACAGCGAAAATCTTTAGAGAACCTGAAAATGCTGTTCTATTATTTCCAACTCATTAATGTGATTAAAAGAGGAAATAAATATGTATGAAGCTCCTGTAACTTGCAATCTGAAAATTTTTTGTCTTCATAAAAATCCGCAATCTAATTATAATATACGTCTTAGATTGAAGCATTAAATAGCCTGAATGAAAAAACGAGCAAAAATTGCGCGGCATAGAATGTGTTAGTTATTATGGGTTTTCCTTGACTGCTTCATATTTTAAAATATTTAAATTCAATTATCGCTGTGCGTTATAATAATATAAACATAAATACTTCCGATTTAATTGGGGACAAATGGATAAGAAGCGATCTAGTATACCGGTATGATATAGATAAACCTTCCCGTTTTGCTTTCTTTAAAGTCGCTGCTGCCATATAGGTCACGGACAACCAGCGACTGAGAATTTTCCCCATAAATTCTTCTTTGTTTCGCCACGTCTACATTCACAATACCATAAAAGTGGCATTGGGTAAACTATATAAACTGTAGACGCAACATTTACCTTGGTAAATATGTCAAATGTACATACTAGTGGACAAAATGATAAAACGTCCTGAAAATTACCGGAATAAACATTTGACATTGCGTTTATGTTAAAGAGAATTGTCCCACAGTCTATACATTAAACAAAGCAGCGAACAATTAAATTAAAATGTGACCAACATCGTCATAAATTAAACGAATAATGCAAGAAATTTTCTATTATTCTTGTTCACATTGAACATTTTTTTGATTGCAAATAAATTACCGTGATATTTAATGCGATTTAATCTTCGAATGACAAACCTTTTCCAAAACTATACATTTGACAACGCTTAGAACCATTCATAGTTTTATCTATCAATTCTTCCCAAAAATAAATTTTTTAATGTACTTCTTGTAGACCCATTATTCTTTGTACTGTTCCTAATGTAACTGCTATTTATTTAGTTTAATCGTCAGAGATTGAGTAATTAAGTGACGATCTGAGTACCCTGAGAGAAGATTAACTCTAGCATCGCCATCGAAGGGTTAATAAAAATACAATATCATCATTTTTAATAGTTCCGTTCGATTACATTATCTAGGACCAGGGCCCGCTCTAGGGGCGGCAAATTCGGACATTTATCCGGGGCGCCAAAATTTAGGGGCGCCATTTTGGCTTTATTTAAAAAGTATATATATATATATATATATATATATATATATATATTCTTAAGGGTTGGAAATTTGTCTTTTTGTCCTGGGCGACGTAACCACTAGAACGGGCGCTGCTAGGACGATATTTTTGCAATTCTGTCCACACGAAATTCTATTGCTTTTGTTCAAATGGAAAATGTCTTATATTATTCGTTTAATTCATATTGATTATTGATAAATAATTCTGTTTCAAATATGATGCTGTTTGACATAAACGCAATATCAAGTCCTTGTCGCACAATATTCGCAATGTTCTATAATTTCGATCATTAGTGTATGTCCGATTATAAAACTGAGTGATTGATGATGCAAACGTGAATTCATAAATGGTAATATTGGCACAGTTATCATTCATAATTAATATATCCAACTGCATACGATTTTTTTACGCTCTCTTAAATTCGGATTATCTGAAAAGGGAAAATTACCCAGTGCAACAGCTGTAATTTCAGTTAAAATTGTTGGTTAAAAGACCCACCTCCAATAGCTTTAATCTTTACGTATATTGTCGATGTCATCCTTTTAAATAACTTTCAGAAAAATGTAACCGTCGCTAAAAATATATAGTTGGGATTAGATTTGGATCAATAATTATTTTGTTCCACCTAGATTATTTAATGTTTCAAACAATGTAAGTACAGAGTATTCTCTGCATTAACCATAACAAACCTTAGGAGAATATCAATGTAATAGTATCAACCCAAACCTAATTTATCGTCAGTGTCAAGAGGTACGTTCTACTTCCAAACGTTATCTTGTTAATAACCTATTTTAATGAACAACGATGGTTAAAACCTTCTGGAAGTCACCCAGAATTGTGTCCCTGGCAATATACGTCACGATCAGTGAAAATGGGTCCCCTAAACAGACTTTTTACCACAATCTATCATTTGTAACGGTATTTTTTAAGTCGTGAGGCAGTGTAATAATGCAACTATATCTTTTCCAAGTCATTCTTCAGTGTTCTTCTGCTATTTTCTGATGATAATAATAATTGCGTTTAAGTGTTTCGTAAGTAGTATTCCTGTCTCGTGTAGTGTCCATTCAGAAGTTTACTACAAGAGGAGGTGGTGCGGTGAACGAATCCATGCAGAATTCAAATCACCAAATTTCTGTGTCGGTCCCGGAATATTTGAGCACTCTCGCGGGCTCAATGTCCGTAGCTCTAGGTCGAGGACTCTTTGGGACAGTTGTGATAGGAATCGAGATCTCTATGTCCGCGTTGAAGCCCGCATCATTCTGAGGCTCAGGGCTGGACACTGTCTCGGGATAATTGATGCTCTCCTTCAACAACTCTTCCTGCAACTCCTCCGACGGCGTCCTTGAGATCTTGGACGATTTTTCCGCGGTACTTGAGAACTTTCTTATAAACATGATCGGGCTGTTCGCCATTCGATAACTCTCGCTGCGTTTCACCTTGTGCTCGATTCTATCCTCCCGGAGACTATCGGATCTCCTCGTCGCGTTGCCATCGGAACACGTCTCAAGAACGCCAGAGGATTCAGACACGACGTCTTTGTCGTTCGAGTTACAGTTATTGATGTGTTTCTCGGTGTCCTTGCCATCACACAGGTCTTTGTTGTCCCATCGAGGGTCCACCTTGGTCAGTTTCCTGTAAAAGCTCGGCGTGTCGAGGTCCGACACTAGCAGCTTCCTGCTCAACTTGGGCGTGTTGCCTGTCGGTCTCAGACTTTTTAGGCAGAGGGCCGACTTCTCGAAGTCGAGGCGCAGGTTTGTTGATCTAGAAGACGACGTCCTCGGCGCGTCTGTCTTATTCATGAACCGACAGCCTTCCTGAGCCGACAACAAGCTGCCGTCGTCGGTCGCTGGTGGGTGATTCTCGTCGCAAATTGTCGCACCCACGGTCGATCTAGCAATGTACGGTTTGTTAGAGGACAGCTTGGGTTTGTTAAGATCTAGGACTTTGTTACTCGGCGCCAGCGCCACGGTCCCGGTGGCAGCGGCCTGACACGTGCCGTTGGCGGACAGCAACGGGCTGCCATCGGTGGCCAGAACTGTACTCGCATCGTCGTTAGGATGAGTGTTGCCGGGGTGTGCGAATGGTGCTTCTAATCTACCGACACAGCCAGTGCAATCTCGTTCGTCAGCGCTCGTACCAGAAGCCTTCTTACCTTCATCCTCCTGCATGTTCACGTAAGCACCGCGAACTTGTCGATGGGCTGTCGTTGGACTCGTGGGTCCCACCACGGTCGTCGGTGTTCGAACGTAGTCCGGACTGCTCGCTCGATCCGGGCTTCTGGCTGCTCGGATGATCAGCTTGCCCAGCTGAGGTGACGTCGGTGGGGTTAAATCGGTCGGACCATCCGCCGCGTTGTTGCTCTTCGTCACTGCTCGAACGTTCGGGGTTGCACGGTGTAACAACGGCGACGGGCTCGGTGATACTCCTTCTCTCACGAATGGACCTGGATTTTAATGCACATGTTAGCGACAGCTTATCTTCAAGGAAATCATAGACGCTATTTTGTTTTCAGTCATTTGTGAGAGGATGGGAGTTTGAATATGGTCCCTTAATATTGGCCGCGTACCGCTCGTACCATAAGGCAGGAGTTCAATCATGACCTCCACTGAGAACGGCGAAAATCGTCAGCGCCAAATCTCGGAAAACATATTGAAATACCCAAAACACTGAATTGCACTACATTAAACCAAGCGAGGTTCGCTGCAATTATTGTCGATAATATCTGCCGGGTGCCTGCTCTAGGTTCTTTTAGTTTGATTCGTGCAGTGTGAAGTGAACGCCTATAGGCGCCTCTCGTTCCAACGGACCCAACTACGTCAAGCGCCTATACGCATCATCAGTATATCAAAAGCAAAATTTAACACTAGATTGCCCAAGGAAGTCATTTTGACTGCTTTTTAATTTCAATTAGAAGAAGAGTCGATCACCAATGATGAAAATGAAAGTGTCATCAATATGCCCAGGAAAAGTAAATTTTTTTCTTGTTAATATTTACTAATAACTTGTTATATAACTGTAAATAATATAAAAAATTTTAAAAATTAATTTTAAACTTTCTTTACACATTAGTTATTCTTTCACAATGCAGTCATTTTGACTGCTTTTGGGCAATATAGGTATATACTAAGTTTCAGTCTTTCTAGTGTTAAAAACGTCTCTAGACGCCAACAATAGCTAAAGGGTTGAGTCGTAACTTTTCCAACGGTCACAACCGTTGATGATGGTTGACAAATCATAGTTGTACATACATCATGTGGGGTGCATTCGTTGGTGTTTAGCATGTTAGGGATCTTTAAACCCTTGCCGTATTTTAACGAGTCAGATTCGTGATGAAGATTTTAAGCAAAGTCTAACGAGTAAGAAGTGTGCACTAGAGCTGTTCAAGTACCCGAAAAAACCAAGCCGAGTCAGGCTCGGCTTGAAGTCACAAGCCGAGCCGAGTACTTGAGAGAACCGAGCGGCTTGAAAGATTCAAGCTACCCGAAAGAAACCAAGTAACCCGAATGTTTCAAGCTACCCGAATGAAACCGAGCCGCTCGAAGAAACCGAGTAGACCGAAAGAATCGGGTAATCCGAAACAGTTTCAAGCTTTCCCGAGCGCAACCGAGACTCGACGCCGGGCTACCATGAGTCATAAAAAAAAAAAAACAGAACTAGACCCAAACGAAGTCGATACTCATTTTCCGTATTTCTCGTCGGATCTTAATGGAAGTACTGGCAAACGATTCCTTATGTTCTCCTGACGAAAACGGCACTAAACGCGATGCAATTCGGATTATTTATAAGGCAATTATAGGGCAAAAATTATTTGCTCATTTTTGCCCATCTTTGTTAAAACTAATCGATATTATGTCGTGTTTCGTACCATTTTCATCAGTATAACGTCAGAAATTCAGTCGTGCAATTTGTTTCTTTAATTTTTATAAAAGACAACGAAAAGCGAACATATCATGACAAACATTCGACACTTTAACCCTCGAACCATTTGAGGTTCTTCGTGAGCTCAAGTGGATACACGTGCACTGAACCCTCGTTTTATGGCTTTCAGTAATCAGTTCATTTCGCTTAATATGCACCGTATGATTACGGGAGTAACGCCGATGTATTCCTTACGTTTTCCTCATGAAAATGCTACTAAACACTACATAAATCGGATTATTTTTAACAAAGATGGGCAAAAATGAGCAAATAATTTTTGCCCTATAATTGCCTTATAAATAATCCGAATTGCATCGCGTTTGGTGCCGTTTTCACCAGGAGAACATAAGGAATCGTTTGCCAGTACTTCCATTAAGATCCGACGAGAAATACGGAAAATGAGAATCGACTTCGTTTGGGTCTAGTTCTGTTTGTTTTTTTATGACTCATGGTAGCCCGGCGTCGAGTCTCGGTTGCGCTCGGGAAAGCTTGAAACTGTTTCGGGTTACCCGATTCTTTCGGTCTACTCGGTTTCTTCGAGCGGCTCGGTTTCATTCGGGTAGCTTGAAACATTCGGGTTACTTGGTTTCTTTCGGGTAGCTTGAATCTTTCAAGCCGCTCGGTTCTCTCAAGTACTCGGCTCGGCTCGGAAATCGGGTTTCGGCTTGACTCGGCTTGAGACCGGCTTGAATTTTCGGTCTTTCCGACAGCTCTAGTGTGCACCTTCCTTTTTAGACGAAATAAAATTTTATTCTTTTGCAATCAATATTTAATCATTGAAGTAAATGTAGCCATACAAAAAATATAAATTTTCGTTTTTCTTCTGCGACGTTTTTGGCGATAAAGACGTTCTAATCGCTGTAACCGCGAGAAAAATGGTACGGCAAGGGGTTAAATATAACGGGAGATCCGACGTCGCACGCGGAGTGCTTGACTTGGACAAAACCCTATTTCAAAAATTTTGCGTAAATAAGGAACAGTCTATCAATCAGCTTCTTTCATTGGTGCACTTATAAAACAACGTACTCCATGATAACTTAAGGAATTTTGTGACACGCGATCTTTTCTCAACTATACTCCAAAACATCAAGTACCTATTAATAATTTTCAAATGTTTTAAGAAAGTTATGTAAATTCTTGCAGCATAGAAGCTTTTAGGTGGGCATGAACTATACATTAGCATAGGTTTCACTTCCGTAACATACATATTTTTGCAGATATTAATCAGTTAATGTACCTGGATTAAAAGTAGAATGCGCTCCTTTCCGTCTCTTCAAGCTGTCAGACGTGTAGACAACCTTGCCTTCCGAATCTAACGTGACTCTTGCACCCTGTCTCTTCCTCTCCAGAGACGAGGTTGGCTTTTTTGGTAACTCGCTTAGACTAACGTACTCGGCGTCCTTCTTGAAGATGTCGCAGTTGGCGTACAAGACTGGGGACCAAGCGGGGGCTGTGTTCGAAGGTGTTGTTGGCTCTTGCCGTTTGTCGTTGTTGTTTCTCACGTCGGCTATGGTGACATAGTCGCCGGAGTCTGCGTTCCCTTGATCCTGATTCCCTTGATTCTTCGACACGTGCTTCCTGCCCGGAAGTACGCCACGAAGCTTGCCCAAAACCCCGCTGAGAGGACTGATCTTAGCAGACGTCTGTCCGATCGTTGGTTTATCGTTCACCGGTGAAGGTAACACTTGTACAGTTGCGTAGAGATTCTTGTCCTGTCCGTTGATCACCTCCATCTTGGAGGTACCAACGGTGGCGGACATGAGGACCGAACCTCCAGCCTGTATGTCAGATTTCCTGTTTTCGTTCGTCTTACCGGACTGTTCCGAATCTCGAGTCAGTTCATCGTCTGAACCAGGTGGCGTGATCACGCACATGGATGGTATCCGACTGGTGTTGATCGCCGTTTTTGAACGAATTCTCTCGATCCTCTCGCAGCCCTCCAGATCACTGGACTCAGAGTACTCGAACTCTGAACAGGACCTTCCCGTGCAAGCTGGACTCGAAGCGGACTCTACAGGTGAGGAGGAGGTGTTGTGCCCGCTGTCCGGAGACTCGCCGCCATTTTGGTTCTGTCCGTGCACCTGGGGACACGAAAGTATTCAATCATGATTGTGCAACGACTAAACGAACACCCATTAATCCTTCAGGTACATCACTCAATCTTTTCTTTCTACAGTTAGTCAAAAAAGTTTTCATACACCTGTTGTATATTTACGTCGTACCATATCTGAAATGAGACATACAGTCGGGGACAAAATTAAGTGGACAACATTTAAAAAATAATAACTTTTTTAAAATGAGACCAAACGACTTGAGGTTTTTGAGATGTTAGAATTAAAAATCACTATTTATCGAAATTGCGGAGAAAAAAGAAATTTAGATATACCTTTTGTAGTTTCTCAAAGTTTCATTAAAATCGATTAAGATTTTTATGAGTTATGAGTAGTTGACAATGGCAAAAATTGTAAGCCCAAAATTCATCTTACATCTTTCAATGCCTGTGGCTTTCTCATGCGCAACCCATTTCGATCAAACTTTGTGCACGTAAATAACTCGCTCAGATGTACAAAATGCAAATTTTAAATTTTCATTATAGGCACAAAAAAAAGTTAAAAATCATGACAAAATTTTATTTACACATTACCTAGTAAACTAATCGTTCTAACATCTTAAAAAATTCAAGTCGCTGGATCGAATTTTAAAAAGTTAGTAGTTTGTAAAAGGTGTCCACTTAATTTTGTCCCCGATTGTAGATACCCAGCCGGCTTCCTATATTCGAACGTTCCAAAATCTTTCAAAATCCAATGATTTTAGTCTTGACTTCTCCTGACTTGATATCTGACTTTACTATACTAGTCCTTATGATTCCTAATCTTCACTACTCAAATTTAGAATCTACAATACACAGGGTGGTCTACAGCTTAGTCCCCACGATTTTTGAGGCACTTCCGATAGCCTGACGAAAAAATGTTTCCAACGAAAGTTAATCAGTTTTCAATGGTCTACAAGTTGCGCCATTAGGAATTTTAACGAAAGTTTCATTTCAATAAAAAGTCAAGGTCATCTTGACTTTTTTAAATGGCACCATGTGTGTATCTAACTGCATAGTTCTGTAGGTGATTTCCGGACGAATTCAATGACCTACTATACTGCGACCTTGAGTTGACCTCGAACTAATCAATTGGTATTGAATAGTTCTTTTATTTCCTCAAAGAAATTTAAATCTTTCCTTAAAGAACTGATGACTAAAAGATACTGATATATCAGTATGCGATTTCAAAGCCGCATGCTGCCGTAAAGGGTTAAGAAAACGTTGCGCAACGATTAAAGAATAAAAGACAAAATGAATCCTCACCATAGCAACAACCGTAAGGCTGGACTTTCTTTCCGGTGGTGGAGGTGCTAATAATGCTGTGCAGACTGTTCCCGCGGAACTCGTAGTCGTCGATGTTGATCCTCTTCCGAATAATTCGTATTCATTTTCCACGGTCGGCGAGGTGGGATCGGAACTGACGTCGTTCGTCTTAGTCGATGAAGAACTCTGCGGGACTGGCTCCTCTTCTCGCAGGGTTTTTAAGCCGGAATCCACGTGGAACGACGTGTAGTACCCTTCTGTGTCACAGGAATACACGGACGATGTCTCGCCATCATCGGAGAAAGGCACCACCGCAATATCCTGTATAATATCGGGTGTCAGTGTACCTTCCGATGTGACCGAAGACGAAGCTGACGTATCTCGCCCCTTGAATCGCCTGACGTGGCTCAGAGAAGTGGAGGATGTGCCAATCGATGCTGTTGTTGTCGATCTGGGTAGTATCATTTCACATCGTCAGAACGTGTCACATAGAATCGCATAATTTTACTTAAAATTCATTCTATCGACTCTAGATCTTCCGAGATATCACAAGGAAAACTAGAATGAAGGGATAATTATCACAATTTTCCAAACTTATGCGTCCTTATTATATACATTTCTTGATGGAACTAATTGGTTTTTTTTCTGTAAACCCCTTGCACTTCGAATTTTGTCCAAATTTATACACAACAACTCTCTATCACTTTAACCGTTTTATTTACAATGTAATTGAAAAGCATGATTGATACTAATTTTTAACAATTTTCTCACTAGACATGTTGAAAATAGTTAAATACATGTATATTGATCATCGAAGTAAAAAAACAATTAATATTATAAAATGCAATGTAATTGATTAAAATTTGAGTACGCTCTACCTTCAGTAAAATAAATTTTTATTAAGGACTGCTCTCTTCAAGTACTTGGTAATAATTCGAAATATTATACTATATCATTATTTTTCATTTTTATTCATTAGAGATAAGAGTAATTCATTTTCTTGTTTATACACAGTGTATTCAGATAAAGTGTTTAGATGCGGTTTCTGATTCTTAAACTTCAGGATGCAAACGATGGTACTTTGTAAGTTTGTGAAAAGAGTGTCCATAAGACAGAAGCGAGTTTGATTTACAATTGTCCGCTTGCTGAAGATGTAATAACGCACGTTAACGCACGCACGTGTCTTCAATTTCAATTTTATTATTTTGTGTACATAAATAATGATAATTAGACGGCGGATTTTATGCATTTATGACAAAAGTGAGTAGATGTAAGTGAAAAAAGTAACAATATTACAAGAATTTAAAAATACGTGAACTTCTATTATTAAAGATATTAAGAAAAAAACGTGAACTTCTATTTCACCTCAGTTTATTCTAATTCAACTAGAAAATTTTTATTTTGCATAAAGATCCGCTGCCTAGTGATTATCATGTATCATATGTCTGTGCTGAGTTGTTCAATTATTTAGTGTCGGCGACAGCTAGTCAGTAATATGAAACTTGAGATCAGGCGTGTACTCAACTCAGGATACATAAAGTCACAAAAAGTTAATTATCATGGCAGCGTATTTTGACGAAAACCGTAAGTCAGTGCTAAGACAGGCAGGAAGAGATTGGAATACGTGAAACAATTAATACTAGAATTACCAGACTGATACAAATGGCATGTTTTTGATTTGTTATTAGTAGACAGCAGATCTTTATGCAAAATAAAAATTTTCTATCTGAATTGCAACAAACTGGACTGAAATAGAAATTTATTTTCTTCTGAATATGTTTAATAGGAAGAAAACAATATAACAGTATTTTTAAATTTTCCTTATATTTTTACTCTCTTAAATTGCCTATTCGTTTTTGTCATGAATGCGTAAAATCCACTGTCTAATTCTTATGACAAATTTATTTAATAAACTCCTTTATTAAAGAACATATTACAATAAAGGTTGTACGAAATTGTACAGCGATATATTTATATCAATCGTATTTAGTGTTTGGTAGTTTTAGTGTTAATAAAGATTTCGGACAAACGGATGCATGCAAAATATTTGCATCAAATGGCAAAAGTGAAATTAAATGGAAACCGAATCAAGAATAGCAGATAGAAAAGATACTGATTTAAAAAGTTGATTACACAAGTGATTTTTGATTGAAGGCTAAGAACTTGTACTTCTTTATAAAAGTAATCAATGAAGAATTGTACAAACGTTTAAGTAATACAGAAGCGACATACAACTTCTTAACATTCTTCTCAATATTCATTCACTGATAAAGATGGAAAGAAAAAACTGTTGGATCACACGTTCCAGTTTTGAATATTAACACACAAGTTTCAAATTCGATATACACTCACCCCCAGATAGGTAATATCGACTTCTGAAAGAAAAAGGAAGAAGATCCAAATACAAAAAATTCGGATCTGTTGGGTTAAATGCTCATAAAGAATGAAGCTTTCACAAACAACAATACAAAATCGATTTTTTGAAGTTTCCATGCAAGGAAATCGACTTTTTGAAGTTCCTAAATCGGAAACCTGCCTTTTAAAGACAGTATAAATTGCGGATACAAGGACGATCAGTCAGATCAGGCAACAATGGGTCAGGGAGTGAGGGTCAAGTTCGATCACACTTATCGATCCTGGACCTCTAATCAAGGTTTGATCAACTGATTGCTCATGAGCATGTTCACATCTATTATATTGTTTTGGATAGTTGTTGCCGGTTGATGTTTCGCGGAACGAGTGGCCGAGGTAAAAAATTTACATTTGCATTACCCTAAAATTTTATCGAAGTGGATATTCTGGACAATATTGAGCATATTATAGATACAGCCATGCCAAAGATTAGTAATAACGTGGAAAATGTATTTTTACCAGATTTAACTACAAAACTTTGCAATACCCTACAATTTTATCAAAGTGAATATTCTGGACAATACTGAGCATATCTTTTTGTCACACAATGTATGCAGAACTCACTATAGCGGTACCGATTTCTACAACGTATCGGAAAATCATCGAAATCCGAGTATAGGTACAGTACTGTCGCGGTAAAAGCTAAAAGATGTACACGATAAATGCAATAAAAATATTCGCACTACTGCGGGGTATACCCCGCGACACTTGAAAATTAAGCAAGAAGATAAGTACAGAAATTGCTCAACGCAAACTAATAATTGTTTTTCAATTTATACTTATAAAATTAAGGAATTATGCATAAATGATTAAATAATATTTAAACAGAAACAAAGTGCACAGACAATACTAAAAGTTATATTTTACAACTTTTTTATGTAGGCCTATATTGAAAATTAAAAAAAATACGTTTATTATTTTATTATTTTATTTTATTATACGATATTTTTCATCAGTTATACATATTCTGAAAATTTAATCAAAATTGCTTGATGCCGGAAACAACAAGAGGCATCGTAATATGTAAGCATCCTAAGATTTATTACAGTTAAGTTATTACAGTTATTATATTTCCGAATATGTATAATTGATACAGATCTATAAGTGGCATTGTTTAAATTTTCTATATGGGCCCACATTAAAAAATTATAAAATACAACTTTTTTGTATTTTTTCTGCAATTTTTTAACGGTTCAACATTATTTCAATATTTATGCATAATTTGTTAATTTTATACTGATAGAATGAAAAACTATTAATATTTTGCGTAGAGCAATTTCTGTACTTATTTTTTCGTTTAATTTTCAAGTGTCTATACTCCCATGATCCGTAATGTATATCGCTAACCCAATACTAATACATAGTATACTATACTTGTTTTTTATTACTTATTCATGAAACATTTAACAATATATTTGTGACGTTTTTCTGATTAAAATGAGATGAAATGTGACATAATTCAGTGCATATTTGTCCATGTACTATTCACGACAGCCAAAGTGGTATTCGAGACGGCACAGGGGAAGGAGCGCGAAGTTCATAGCCACGCGATGCTATACACCTGCAGTAGTATTGGTAATTTTCTCAACGAATAGCGAGAAGCATGTGACTCAACTGTGGGCGCCTCACCAATCGGGCGGTTTCTTTGCGAATTCCTTTCGCATTCCTACCGATTACTACTTTGGCTGTCGTGAATAATACATTAGTACTTTAATTTGAATCAGAAAAATGTCACGAATGTGGTGGTAAAAGTATCATGAAAAGATAATAAAAAGAAACAAAGTTTTGTCATTGCAGAAGTATTAGCTCACCGATATACCTGACCGGATACGCTGGTGCCGACTGTTTTGGTTGCTCGGCTCGACGCTGGTGACAAAAGGTAAAGAAATCTAGAGGAATCGTGTCTGTCTCAATGAGTGCAATGTTTCGGACCCGAGGTCGCTGCTTTCATCGCGACAAGACTGTAGTTCTTCTGCAGTTTCAAACCCAGGTGAGCAATCGGTTGGCCAGACCTCCTCGAATCTCCATGGACCTTACCTTGGCTGATGAGTGGTGGTGGTCGTCTCGCTGCCGATACTCGCCCTTCCGCTCTCTGAAGACGCACTCCAGTTTCCTGAGCTCGAATGTGGCGGGTCATCCCGGTTGCTCCCCTTTCGTCTCTCTCTCCTTTGGACCGCGCACTCGCGCAATTTCACGCTCGGCTGTTTATCCGTGGCGGGCACCGACACTGGTATGCTCGCGATACTCTTTCCGCTGGAGCTCGACGAGCTGGGCTTCCTCTCGTGCGACTTGTCCTTCCTGCGCCTGCTTGTTACCATTTCGTAAATATTTCTCTCTTCCGTCGAACTCGATTGATTTTGATCCGTCTCTGACCTCGTGCTAGCCGCGGTCGTCCCCGGCTGCTCCTGCTGCTGCTGATTTGATTTCGGGCTGATCAGCTTTAGCCGGGACATGCCCCACGCTTTCAACGTGTTGAAGTGCGATTTTTTCTCCGTCGGCGACTCCTTCTTCGACGAGCCCAGTATGTCCGTGCTCGCCGAGCGTTGCGTTCGAGACGCTATGTTCGATATCGCTCCGTCCGCGTCTTCGTCAATCGTTTCTCTGCGAACAGACACACGTACCGTAAATCTAATGAGTATTTCATTAAAACACCAGATCCCCAAACTTATTTGCCCCAACCTCCTCATTTCAGGAAGAAATTACTTGTCACCCTCCCCCGCCCCTGGAAATCTATCATCTTCAACCTCTTACCTCATGATTTATTTTGCAGTGATTAGAACTTCTTTGACGTTTATAACTTCCTTTAAGAAAAAGAGCATTTTATTGCAACTTAAAAGAACTGAATGACACACATATTTAACGGATTGTGTTAAAAATCTTCATCACCAATCTGACTCGACATTACCTGACAGGGGGTTAAAGAAACAGACAAATGCAGTTATAAATGTTTGTTTCTTGGAGCATCAATAGTGGATCCAAAAAGTACTTGAACATTATATTTTCCGGTTCTCGAGAAATTGTCGATATTTGAACCATGATATCATGGATGACTGATTTCATCAAATGATTACTCATTTGAAAGCTCGAAGCCTCTACTTTCGCAGACTATCATTCATTTTTCTTTTTAGTTTCACGTTTCTGGCCGAAAATGCTACAAATTGAATCGTCTGTAAAAGCAGCAACAAATTTTGTTCTCAATGAATCTACTATCGATTTTAAAATTGAATCTTCTTCTTTACGACGACTGCCTAAAAATTAATCTACGATTTGTTTTTGGCTGTTTCATTGAACAAAAATGGGGAACACGTTTGGGAGTGTAAAGCTTTCGCGTTGTACCTTATAGTATTGCAAAGATGGCAGTACATATTTCATTCAAAGCTCAATAAACTAACTAGAAAAAATCGTAGGCATCCGTTAGAGTAAGTTCTAAGCATCCGTTGTAAAAGAAAAGCTCCAATATTTACATCTACGGTTGTCTTAGCCACGAGTACAAATGTTTCAATGCTTATACAGACGTTTCAATTTGTAACATTTTTGATCAAAAAACTGTCTTTGGTTTCCCAGTCGTTGCATCATGCAATAATATTTTATTGCATTTTATACAAAAATGAATGGTGGATGGCAAAAGTAGAGGGTTGAAGCTTGAAAATGAGTCTAGGTATATTGTTGTACAACTTTCTTAACGAAATTATCACAGTTCGTGTATTGATAATTTCTCAAGAATGGAGAAATTTAATGTTCAAATACTTTTTGGATCCACTGTTTCTTATTATTTACATCCTAAAATACAGAAAGATGTAAATGAAGATCTTAAAGCTTGAAAGTATAAAATTTGTATCGTACATGTGAAGCGCTTAGAGTTACGTAATACATGAAATATGTACAGGGTGTATAAAAATTATATGTCACAACTACCATAGCAAGGGTAACATTTTTTTGTATTGCATCGTATAGTACTCGTCTCAAGGAACAAAAGTCTGAAAGACACCATGGGTCTCAAGTCAGCCATTCTCTTGAAAAACGACTTTAAAGTTTCATAAATTATTTTATTCCACATGTCTACAGGGTGTCCTAAGATGGAATAAATGTGGACATGGTAATTCTACATGAGAAAATAAGTTTAAAGTATAAAATAAATTTTTCGTTTAACGCCTCTTTTTCGAGAAATTACAGTTTGGAAATTCGGCGAACGCGCTTGATATTGAATATGAAATGTTGGTGGAATAAAACTATTTACAAAACTTTAAAGTTGTTTTTTAAGAGAATGGTTGATTCGAGACCCATGGTGTCTTTGAGTCTTTTGTTCCATGCGATGAGTACTATACGATGCAATAAAAAAATATGTTGACCTTGAAAAAAGGGTGAAGGACAAATTTGCTGACCATTTTTCTAACAGATCTCCACCGATATAATTTTGATACACTCTGTACAAACGGTCTTTTAAAATTTTCTTATATTCTTTTTTTCTATATTTATTTTGTTAGATAGTTAGATTTTGGAAGCTGTGTCCAGACATTGCGAGACATCCTCGCGAGTCAGTCGCATCTGACAACTGCCTCAATCACGTTGTCTCAAGTGCTTCTTTACTATATGTAAGGCAAGGACACGAGACAGTATGACCCATCACTTACTGCGAGGCGTTCATGGTATCTAGATCCATCCAGATTACTAAAAGTATTATTTACAATTCTGTTGTTTAGTTAATTTGTGATGAGATTAAGTATTAACGTTTGTTTTTTAATTCTACCACATACATTTCAATTTCAATCCTTATCTTAACAATTAATCGTTTAGTGGAGGAGATCGGTGTTCCTGTTAACATCGTTGGTAGAATTCAGCCACTTATTTGCCAAATTTATTAACTCCACACAATAAAAAATAGAGAACATTTTTCAAAAGTTCTATCAATCTTTGTCATTTGATGGTATTAAGCCTGATTATGGAAATTTATTTTAAATGGAAAAAGTTTCAGATTAATCAAGGGTTATAAAAGGAGAACGTAAAAAAAAGACTCGAAAGGTGGTTAATTGCTTTTGATTATGAACGGTTCAATTTTTGTGATTAAAACATGTGTTTCTAACTTACCCTCCAATTGCCTGTCGTATTTCTTTTTGATCGGTACCGGCGATCGTATTTCGTCTCTTTCCTCTAGGCCTGCGGAGCCTAGATCGTCTTTTCACAGCTGTTTCTTGATTTTCTGGTCCGGACAGCAAAGACCTTCTTCTCATCGACATTCTTTCGAATCCTCTTCCACTGACGTCCACTGCCACAATTTCTGCCGGGAACCTGGACAATATTAATATATTTCTATTCTATTTCTTTCTCTTCTACAATTGCAGTTCAATTTTATTATACTATATTTTTCATATCGGATGATCTACCTATATTTTCTTTACTTGTGACGTAAAAAATAATCTATGTGCTATTTGGATTAGTTCCATGTAACGAATGTAATGAATTACTTTTTGACGAACAATATTTTTATGCGAAGGCAATTTTTTCGAGGTTTCCAAGGTCACCCATATATTTTTACTTATGTCAGGGATGGGCATTTTTGTTTCAATTGAGACAAAACCGTCCCCACCATAGCGCTCACTGTCGCCCACTAGCATAAATTACAAGATTCTTTAAAACAATTCATTTGTAAATGAAAGCTTCGCTACACCGTGAAGTTATTATGTTCATGAATTATTGATGTTTATAAATTCCATATGTACATTCAGCAAACAGTGTAACGTTGGCCATTACATGCTCGGTTAATCTGTTTGTATTATGCCCTTAATAAATGGATCACCCTCTGTAGTGCATCCTTGCATACTGTAGCTGACACGAAAATTCATTCAGAGAGTGACAAAATCGACGTTAAATATGACATTCATTTCCTATAAATCCCATAAAAAATATTTTTGATCGAAATTCAAGACAACAATTCAAGTCGATTTATTGTATAAAAAAGTTTTTCTTATTTACAGTGGGTGTGGATCAATAGATTAACGATTTTATACATTTCTAACCAGAATACGTTGGTACAATTTGAAACAATACAAAGATTAAAAGAATTTCAGAATGTCGATATACAATTTTCAATCTGCAAGGATTATTAAAGACAGAAAGAACCTTCTAAATTGTTATTTGATTGTGTGTCAGCGTGTGTGTGTGTGTGTGTGTGAGGCGAACGGAAGTGTGGAAGGTACGCGAGAGGGCGCGACGGAGGCTGGTAGCTGTAAATCAGAGTTGTGCAAATTTTGCCTCAATTGAGGCAAAACCGTCCCCACCGTAGCGCTAACTGTTCCCTTCCAGCAAGCACCGTATGGTGGAGCAACGAAGACACGAGATATCAGTGAACGCGACGAACGTGCGCGATGTATGAAAAAGAGGTTGGTGGGGGAAGCAAGCGTTTGAGGAGCCCCAACCGTGCCCAAGACTGATGTAGATCAACAAGTCAATAAAGAGGTCGATGTCGAAGTCGTGTTTGAAACTGTGGCGGCTACTTCCTATGCTCGTCAACAGAGGGACATTATGACAACACCTTTCCCGCTACTACCTGAATCTTCCTCTGTTTGTATATCTACCGTCCTAAACTGTCCTTACGACATCCCGCGTCTAAGGTACGGGTCCGCTAGATAGCCTTACTGACGAGTCCTCTAGCGGGCCTAGGACGAAACGCTACCTTCTCCTTTTTCCTCCTCTCATGCACTTTTCAGCCGCCATAAAACCAATTTGATACAACCCATCATTAAAGAAGGAAGTTAACCCTTCGCACTCGGAGTGATTTTAATTAAAAAACTAAATATTTCTTTCAACCTAGAATATTTCCTTTCCTCATGATTTTTTTCATGTTCCGTATATGAAACTGCATATAATACCTCGTACAATACGTGAATGTTTAGTAATTTATTAAATAAGAACAAATTTAGTATTGTAAACAATATTTTGAATAATGCTATAGCAATTTTAAGTGGCGCCTCAGAGTCGCCATTCGAGTGCTAAGGGTTAAACATAAATGGCTACTGTGTCTTGCAGTTCATGCAGACAATTTCTATTTTACATAAAGATCCACATTCGATCATTACGAAAAACTTTTTACTTCCACCTTCCTAGATTCTTAAAGATTCCATAGAATGTCGTCGATCAACGATAATTTGACTACATTTAACAAATTGAATTTTCATACCGCTACTTCCTTTAACGTCGGCGCTAAAATGGCTTGACTACTTGGTAAAGGAAATACGAGGAATATAATGTGCAAAGAAAAAGGATTACGGTATACATCAGAAATGCCATTCCGCAGTTAGCGGTTAAGATAGCATAAATTTCGTTCTTACTTGAGAGCGACAGCTTGAACCTGTTCTTCCGGGCTGGGAAGTTTGTGATCGACGGCGTCGTCGTCCGTCGTATCTCCCAGGATTCTGGACATGCAATCCGGTGGTACAGTAACGTCCCCGAGAGCCTCCGTGGACGTCCATCTACGTAGATCTTCGATAACGGCCGGCTGTATTCAAGAATTATACGCGTGAAATTGCTACCTTGTACAGGCAATACTTAACGCTAGAAATGGTATTACTTAACAGAACTAAGGAAAATTCTGTCGTTTTTTTTCTATGTCAACTTTCATAGCTGGTAGCTAACAATGACCACACATATTAGAACAAAACTTTCGTCAGATTTGAGTGTATGTATTAGGATGGAACGAAACATAGGGACGAAAAATTTTTTTTTTATTGCTGAGTCCTAATAGTGACCAGAAGTTGCCAACTATAGCAATATGTGAGATGTTAAAATTTGAATACGATTAATAAATTTTTTAAGGTGCCGCAAGCTAGTCAAACTTTATTTTTATTGATTTTACGAATATGTATTACTTGATTTTACGAGTATTACTTGATTTTATCAGTAACTTAGCGTTTGTTTGTAAGAAATACATTTTTCTTACTACGAGGATTGTGTGAAGTAATTTGTTAGAATAACTACTTGTGGATTAAGATTACCGGGAAATAAATCAATAAAAATATTGTATTAAAAATACATGAATTATTTTTAGAACATTATAAATTGATAATACAGAAATGAAGAAGTAATAAATAATATACTCAAAATTAGAAATAGAACTATTTAACAAATATAACAAATATAATAAGGGCGAAATTAATTGGAAGTGAAACGTTACAAGCACTTAGAACAGCGGTTTCCAACCTCTATGTTACTACGCCTCCCCGAAAAAGATTTTTTTTCCGCGCCTCCCTACCTTTTATTTTTTTAATAGATATAATAATATAGACGCGTTTTAAATAATAAAAAACTTTATTACAAAAAAAGACTGAAAACTACAATTAACAGAATAATAACAAAGTTTTACTATAACATATACGTACATGTATATTTATTTTTATATTAAATTCTTTTTAACCATTTAAACCAACTAAATCTATCACATCAAATTTAATGCGAGGGTTGTTGTTGTTATTGGTACAAAGTTTATCAAATCTTGGAGGAAATGTGGAGACTGTCACTCGTATCTCTTTTCGACCACAAACCTGGCTCGAAATTTGGTTTTCATTGCAACCAATGCCAAAAAGCCCGTTTCGCATAAATAAGACATTACAAACGGTAGAAGCACGTGCATTGCTTTGTAATACAAAGATTCATACTCCCTGCTAAGAATCTTCCAAAATTTAATTAAAGTTTCATTTTGAAAATATTATCGTATGAAAATTTATATTATTAAAAAATTTTGGCGTTTCCCCTGGCAATAGTCGGCGCCTCCCAAGTTGGAAACTGCTGACTTAGAATGCAAATTGTAAGTGCGCGATATTTATTAAAATCTATGCATTTACTTTGAATTGTTTTTTTGTTTCAAAAGAAGACATTGTTTTAGGCGATTCAATTCTAGCCATTATGAATCCATCTCTTGCAGTTCTTCTGCAGACAGTACATGAAGCTTCACTTGTAAGGTTCACCATTCAATACAGTAGAATTCCGATAATCCAGCATGCTGGAGATTTCGGATAATTGGACTATATCTATAATGAGGTTAAAGTGAGGAATATAATTTAAATCTTATTACAATTATTGTATATGCAATTTATTTGAAAAAGTAATTCATGTATTCAGTATACAATACAATTTAAGTTTTTTTTTAAAATAGCGTTCGCATATCCGTCTACTTCACAAACAGTTAGATTTTTTAGTTAACAAAATCGGTAAATATGTATTTTAGGGGAGGCATCCTCGACGACATAGACCTTGACATATGTTGTCGAGGACACTATTTTGAACAACTTTGCTTTATACATTATCCGTCGCTCGGCCTTAGTTTCCGAGATATTCACGAAAAACTTCAGTTAATCTTAAGTTACAAGTACATTTCTAGACCTAACCCAGACCTAACCCACTATTTGGCCGAGTTTATTTTTAAACGGCACTTTAATTATACAGATCGTATTCATAAATTCTTCGAAATTATGGCCCATTTCTACCCATTGGATGAGCCATGCACCATACATTCCATCCCACAAGAACGAGTGATCGAAGTAGGTCTGGGTTAGTTTCTTAGGCGAGAAGGGGGTTTGGGGGTGTGGTGCCAGCTTCTCCAATCACTCTTTTTTCGCGAATATCTCGGGAACTAAGGCCGAGCGACAGATAATGTATAAAGCAAAGTTGTTCAGAATACTGTCCCTGACAACATATGTCAAGGTTCAGGTCATCGGGGATGCTTCCCCTAAAGTACATATTTACCACAAAATCATTTCTTAGTACATACGTGAAAGTTCACCATTTCTGTAAAGCTATACTTTCCTTTGCATTCGACTGATATTATAAATCTATTCAATGCATCAAGAACTTCAAGCCAAGAAACATTGTTCGATTAGCGGAATTCTACTGTATTAAGTTCAGATTCGTAATCAACGACCTTGGAAACCTTAACACTTTAGATGCCATGTCGCCCATATGTGTGTGACGGAATTATTTATCTAGACTCGAAAATTAATTTTTGCCGTGGCAAGAGTAGTGCATTATGGTGTGTGACATGAAAAAGGATTTTCTCAGTTTTTGTTTTAGTAGATAAATTGCTTTGATCTTAGCCAATTTTTGTGGTCGCTGAGTTAGCAATCAACGTGTTAAATCACAAATTTTCAATCAGACCCAACATCGTCTTCAGGTTTTTGCCATATTTTGGTGATTTGGGACCACTGTGAGGCCCAGCACGACAGTTGCCGAACTCATTGTAGGAAGTATTGCCGCATTGCTTCTGTTTCATAGAAACTTGATGCTGCGGCGAAAAGCTACCGACGTGTTTTACGCACTGCGGCACTGCGTGGGCACAGCCATTGTCAGATGTCACCTCGTGACCAAGCGGGTTTCACGCACGGAATATGCAACGGATTGTGTTACAGTCTGCTCCCTTTCTACGCGCTGGTTACGAATACGGTGAAAATGGCTCGACTATATTTAAGACTCGCGATCATGTCTGCGGCCGAATCTCCCATGTTATCCGCGTCGTTGCCTGTTTAAAAGCGCATCGAGATTGTGCAATTGAATAAGGGATGGAAACTACACTCGCTACCGTCCACAAATACGTGAACACCTAGCAAACTTACAACAGAACGTATTCAGGCTACACAAACCGATTTCAATGAAAAAGTGAGACCCATTTAATCCAAACTTACAATATTTCCACCTACAGTGGTGGACGAAAATATTCGTACAACATTTAAAAAGATGAAACATATTTAACATTGAATCAAACGACTTGAATTTTTTCTGACATTAGAAGAATTAGTTTACTAGATAACGTGTCGGCAATTTTTATTTTAATCACTATATTGGTTAGAGTTGTGAGGATGAAATCGATTGACGCATAAAAATGCTATCGGCATCGAAAGATGTAAAAATTATTTTTATGGTTTGCTATTTATCAAAATCGAAAGAAAAAGCCGTTTTAAAAACAGCGAGTAACACTGGCATTATGTAATATTTTGTTTTGAAAAAAATGGAGAGTAAAGTTCGGAGTTATGTTAATATCACTGTTATTTTCACTTATCAATTATTCTTCAAAAATTTTCCGTAAATATAGCACATTTTTAAATAGTCAAGGCGGTCTATCCCCCTAAGTGGGGAATATGTAGTACTGTTTTCCTAAATCTTTGTAATCAATGAACGTCTAATAGCAAGAATACAGAACAAACGGGGAATAGCAAATAAAGAGAGGATGATAATATAATAAATAGAATAAATTAATTTTTCGCGATGTTCGCCACGCATAAACTCTATTGATTCGAAATAATACTTTGATGTCTATTAAACAGTTAACTGTTTCGACCTCTTTGGAAAATGCGTATTTAAATTGCGGCGCACTTTAGCGATGACGAGTATACTCGTCAAACACAGAGTATGTGTAATATGAAATTAGGTTGTAATAAAATGACTTTTATTTTTTTATTTCATTACTCAACTTTATCGCAAATTTGTCGCAACATTACAGTCCGATATTTATATAAATGAATCCCTGACCAGATGATAAAATATAAACAAAAATGTTCAGGGAAATATTTTAGCAGGTAGGTAGTCCACAACTCAATTTGGATGATCCTTACAACTCGAATCCTGCACACAAGCGCCGTCTCTTGAATACACGTAAAAAGGAAACGAAAGGATCCTCATCCCGTTTTTTATTACCAGGCGCGCCACTAATTGCATAGTCTAAAACAATATATAAATCCGTAATTGCTTCTGTGATGACTAATAAAAGACAACGGTACATTTACGAAAAATAATTCATACTATATGCGGTTTTTTTATATTAATTATTTATAAACTTTTATTTGTTCCTTTTATTTCGACGGGCCTCAAAATATTTCGAACATCTTGCAGTTCACGACTATATTTTAGTTTTCACTAAAACTGCAATTTAACACGTTCACGCCGGCGCGGGCCACCGGTGGCCCGCGCTAGACTGTCTCATCGGGCGCCGCGGGCCACCGGTGGCCCGCACTAGATTGTCTCATCGGGCGGCGCGTACCACCGGTGGTACGCATTCGATTGTGCTATTAGACGCTGAAAATTAAAATAATGAAAATTTAACGTATTTTCATTAAAAACATTTATTTTTAATTACAATTATAATTAATAACAACGCGTATGCAGGTCTGAACAGGCAAAAATCGCGCGCCGCCAGATGAAGCGCGGCATTAATTTAAGAGCCGCCTCACAGCAAAACAAATGAAAATCGGCCCCGGCGTGAATGTGTTAAACTTCAAATTGTCACTATTTATTACTCATGACGAATATATTCGTCATAGCACAAAATTTTGCATTTTTTCATGACCAGTATACTCGTCAAAAACAGTTAACTGGTTAACACGTGGTTCCACATTCGAACAGATTTATACATACGATTCTGGATTCGATGTCAAGACTCTGGTCCCGCCGTCTCTTCCCAAGGACGGGTGTGCACAGGAACATATCCACGGAACTGCCATCCCTTCTCAGACTATCCAATCCTCTGACAGCGACTATGGCAGCGGCCTCGTACAGCTCTCTCAGTGCCTTCGGTCTTGTATTCGACGTGAACAACGACGACGATGGTTTGTTGTCGATATGGAAATGTTCGGTCCTTGCGGAGAACGTGCATATGTCCGATTCAGCTATAACACAATAACCGTATGTTAACGTTAACAAATTTGTAGCTAAACTTGGAAAGCAATTTGAATAATATTAATAAAAGCAGCTGGGAACGCTGTTCCAACGCCATCTTATCAGAAGGATTAAATTTTCAATGCAATTTTTGTAGTATTCATTCCTGTCTCCGTCTGCTTTCAAACGACGTCGATGAGGCAGTAGTAATCATATGATAACACTTTTTTATTTTTTCATTAATTTTGAATGGACCTTTCACTAACATGGCATTATTCTGATTAAAATGAGACCGAACATGGCACAGTTTGGATAATATTTACTTGTTTAATCGACGATCCATTAGAACCTCGATTATTCGAACCGCTGCTATCTGAATTCTCTACTTTTAACAGTTCAATTTGGATCGATTCATATGCAATACAATTTATTGTACGAATTAGTGAGGACTTAATATGACGCTATAGCTAGGACCACTTATGTTCCTCTAAATCAGGGATCGGCATTTTTGTTTCAATTGAAACAAAAGCGTCCCCACCATAGCGCCCAGTGTCCCCCACCAGCATCCGCCGTTACAATAGAAGAAAAAAGTGCTTCACCCGTCGCGAACATTGCGCAGGCCTCGCGCATGAAAGAGAGGTTGGTGGGAGAAGCAGGCGTTTAAGGGACTCTACCCGTGCCTATGCCTGCTCTAAATACTACGAATAATCCAGACTGTACTTTAACGTGAATTAAACAAGTAAATATAATTCAAATTGTGTCGAGTTTGGTGTAATTTTAATTAGAAAAATGTCACATATACGTCAGTAAATGTATTTTTCCCTGCTACATAAACAATAGCACTTGTTATTATGTTGTATCGACAATATCGCAATGGAAACCCTTTTTCAGATCTAAAAGAATCTAAAAAATACTAAATAATTCTATTAAGTAGAGAGTGACAATATATTTTCATTTCATTAGAGTTTTTTAAATTGAATGTAAACTTTATAGAAAAATTTTCTGTTATTTTGTCTAATAAAGTCTAATATACTAATATTATTATTGTTATGAAATCTGGTACCTACAAAGTTGTTAATTACACTTTGGAACAGCGACACATAATTGCATCGAACATTTAGTTCATAACCAAAAGTATAAGACATATAAGAAAATTAAAGAAAAGTGCATTGCAATCAGAATTTTCTTCTTTCTTCATCCCTAATGTGATTGTTTACATTGTATAGTAACATTCTGTATAGTTCTGCGCCTTACTTAAACCTACGTTTCTAACAATTTCAATAACTAATGGAAATACACTATTATCGCTGCCACAAAGCTATGAGGCAGGCTCTATAAAATTAATTAAAAAATTTTTAGGGTTAAATAATTAATGAGCTACGTGATAGTTTGCCAAATAGTGTAATATTATAGGTAGCTAAAATGCCTCATGGAGAAAGAGATAAATGGAAATGAAATCAGTTTTATTAAGAATTTAATATTTAAAAATTATTTAGTGAAGCATATTGTACAAATATTAGGAAGAAGCCCTTAAATAATATTGAAATCGGTTTGATTAAGAATTTAATAATTAAAAATTGTTTAGTAAAGGATATTGTAATAATATTAGGAAGAAGCCGTTAAATAAGATTCAAATCAGTTTGATTAAGAATTTAATATTTAAAAATTATTTAGTGAAGGATATTGTAAAAATATTAGGAAGAAGCTGAAGAAGCCGTTGTGCAATTTACAATTGCTCGAAAATAATAATAATTACGGTAAAAGACAACCAGATGATCGCCCAAGAGTCACAACTGCTCGAGGAAAACGTACAATATTAAAGATGGCGTCTAATTCTTCATGAACTGCTAGGCAAATGGCAGCTAAAGATGCAGCAACATATAGTGTTAAGACAGTTCAAAGGATAATAAAGAATTGTAACTACCAGAAGAGATGTAAAATTTTAAAGAATCCACTCCTAATAATTCGCCGCAAAGATCTTCGATTAGAGTTTCCAAAAGAATGAATATATTGGCGTGAAAAAATGGAAAAAGGTGATCATTTCCGACGAAAAATGCTTTAATTTGGATGGTCCAGGTCCAGGTTATACAAATTATTACTTTCGTAATTTGCGAAAGAAGAAAATCACTATGCATAGGCGACAAATGGATGGTGGTGGCATAATGATTTGGGCCGCAATAGGATATCAGAAAAAGTCTGATATTAGGTTTATTTCGTACAAAATGGATAACAAAATGTATGTTAACATCATAAACGTGTAATTACCAAAATATGCACATTCTATAGCGAAATAGAAATACTTCTTCCAACAGGACTATTCTAGTGTGCACACCTCAAAAGTTGTAAATGTTAATTTTGAGTATCAATAATTAGATGTTTCTTTACGTGCTTCCATACTTAAGTATCATCGAGAATTGTTTGGTGATTTTAGCTATAGAGATATATTCAACAGGGAAACGATTTAATAACGTCAAAAATTTGAGAACATATGTGGAAGAAAAATGGAAATCTATAAAGCCAAAAACAATAAAAAATGTATACAAATCACTCCCGAAAGGAATGCTGGAGGTCGTACAAAACTGAGGTGGGACTACACATTATAAATATAGAGCAAAAGAAAATTTATGTCTTATAGTCTTGTCGCGAGTTGTATCTACCTGTCCTATCAATCATACTTCTCTCTGCATCGAACAACCTGTGCAACCGACCTTGAGTCATAGTCCACTCTCTTCTGATTGCGAGAGAGCGAGAAGACCTATTGCCCGGGCAGTTTTTACTAACAGCTGTGGCGCTATTGACAATGAAAGTATTAAATGGTCCATTCAAACCATTATTTATGCGTCTTTCATAACACTAGAACTACAGAACCTGTCAAAATGATAGGAATACTTTCGAGATTATTATCCCCATTGATCCTCTACTTGGGCCCGTAATTGTTTCAGTAGAGATGGTGGAAAGTGATATTTTTTATTTAATTACTTCTTACAGAAAGCACATATTTTTCGACTGCATTCCAGTCTGGACTTTGTGTTGGCCAATCTGAAATTATAAACAACTGAGAATTTAATCATTCTCGCACTATTTCTAATGCACGTTTCGGATCTCAATTTTGTTGAAAATAATATAGGTTTTTTCGACCGGCACATATTCAATTTCTGTTTGTAATATTTCTGTCAATTGCCTTCGCAATATTTCTTTGTATGTATTGGGTTGTTCGAAAAGTAATTTCATTTTTCCAAATGAAGACGATGTTTCACTATTTATTTATTTATTCGGTGATGTAGTGGCAATGTTGTTCTATGATCTTATGCCATCTTTCTACTAACTTGGAGATCCCATGTTCGTAGAATTCCTGTTTTTTATTAGCAAATAATTGAGTTGTATTACTTTTGACGCCTAAATTTAAAATGATAGTTACACCGCTTAAAAAGTGTTGAAAAGAACGAAATAAATGGTAATGCGACGGTACACCCTCTCTGTAAACAGCATGCATCTTTTTTCCCTGCTTGCATTGCGTTTTTACCATATCCGCAACAAAAAAGCAAAATGTGACGGATATATTCACTTTGATTTTGCATATTTGATGCGATGACAAAAGAAATGCTAGAAAGATTATAAAGTTCTATAAGGCACGAAATGATGTCCGAAATGTCAGTTCTGAAAATATACAATGATTTTGCGACTTAAAATAATGTTAAGTAATAATAAATGGAAGCAATTCCATCTCTACACGAAAAACGAAATTACTTTCCGAACAATGAAATCTCACGCTCCTTCAGATTTTTAGAACTCTCAAATACATTAACTTTTACTGTACACATCGTATCAAAATACCATCCGGTACAGATGGGGTGTGAAACACCCCAGTAACTTCAAACGGCTGTCATGTTTAAACTAATTATTATTTTGTATTCCAAAAAATTACTGAATACTCTTTAGATATTTTAAAATAAGGGTCATCAGCGTTTTTCTTAATAAATAAAAATAAATTTTTAAAAATACCACGTTTTTAAAACGGTCTAAAAAGTATAAAATAATTTTAAAATAAAAACAAAAATTTGAAATTGTGAATTTTGAATAGCTGTGAAAATACTTGTAAGATTTAAAACGAAAAACGTGGGGCGCAAGATAATAGTAAGGAGTGTAGGGAGTAGCAGCCGTTGAGAAAACTCACACAACAGTTTATATCATTTGCGGAGCAATAAAATTTTTAGTGATTTAGGTGAACTATTTATGCATCAATTATCTATTGCATGCGCTCCACGTTTTTCGTTTTAAATCTTATAAGTATATTCACAGCTATTCAAAATTTGCAATTTCAAATTTTTGTTTTTATTTTCAAATTATTTTATATTTTTTAGACCGTTTTAAAAACCTGTATTTTTAAAAATGTATTTTTATTTAAATAATTATTTTCTGCTTTTTAATCTTGTGTGTGTGAAATTTTTCAATCGATTTTTTTGTAGACATTATTTCTGACACTTTCAAACACAGATTTTTGTTAATTTCTAATCTCGTACATGATATTATTATTGCCTATATCATACATGCTCCCCAACGTCAAAAGGCTTCCTCTCCTACTTCTTGCACGTATATTTCAATAGATTTTAAACATTTTGATGAAATTATAACAGAAAGGTGTAACGGTTCTTTAACTTGGTAAACAAAGCGATGATGTCCTACCGATCGTCTATCATATACTGAGCTGCGTCAGGGCGAAGTGGGTTCGTGGAGTGGGGACGAGTCAGAGTGCGTACGCATAGTAAAGTAGAGAGCGTTGTCGGTAATAACGGTAATAACGATAAAAATATTTAATTGTTATTTCTCTTAAACGGATAGACTTTTTAAAAAAAAAATTTTTGAATACTGCATTGTCATCCAGTTCTGAGCTACGTTTCCAATTTCAAGTCTCTAGCTCATCGGGAAGTTAGTTTAAAATCAATTGCAAGATTTGTACCGAACAAACAAACAAACAAACAAGAAAGCGAGCTAATAAAAACGTGGTAAAATGATAACTTTCACTTACAAGGAGAAGACGCGGTTATGGAGTCTCAGATTTTCTCGAAACTTTGCATATTGGTAGATTTCGTTCTCCTGTTTATAAAAACGTAGCATTGTAGGCGACGATACTCAACAACTTTCCAGATACGTTAAGATTGATGAAGTTAGTGTTTCTTTCATATTATGTTCCTTTTCAATAAAATTTTTATATTTTGTTTCCTATAGATATTATGAGTACATTTTTTATGTGCAAAATGCAATTAATTAAAATAGATAAACTGAACAGAAAAAAAGAAAAAAATGGAAAGAAAGGAAAAAGGGATTTGAACACTGGCTTTCCCGGTAATGAATCTAGTTACCGTTACACCGTTTGGAACTTGATAAAAACTTCAGACAAAACTGTACGTAACGGCTTAACGGTTATAATTAAATTTAAATTGTAAATATCTAAAAAATTATTGAGTATCGACGCCTATAATGCTATCTTTTCATAAACAGGAGAACGAAATCTACCAGTATGCAAAGTTTCGACAAAATCTAAGACCCGATGACCGCGTCTTCTCCTTGTTAGTAAAAAAAAAGAACACCGGAAGAGGTCGCAAGATGTCATTTTTTTTTACCTAAACTTTCGTTGGGGTGTCGTATATACATACCGAGTGTGCAGTATTGGTTAATAATGGAATTTTTGAAAAAATGGTTTGGAATTTAAATAGAAACGGCCATCGAGAACAAATTACTATAAAGTGGGAAATAAATAAAACGCAAAATCTTCAAAGTAAAACGGCTTCAGCAAATCTCCCCCAACAATTTACCCTAAGTCTGGGTTTTGTAGGTATAAGGGCACAACAAACGGTTCGAACCGCGATCTTTTAGCACCCTTGGATTCGTCTACGGCGCGAGGGCGGGAATGAATATTCGTTTTGTATTCGCAAAATAGAGAATAGTCCTGTTGTACGGTGAAACAATGCCAATTGACTCTTCGCGTTATTGTGAGAACAATAAGCAGAGAAAAATGGAAAGGGATAACAAGCAAGTTGGAAGGGATAATAGCCACCACCTACGGTGATACTAAGGAACACGCGTCATTGTTTCGAGGCAGCAATCGTTGGCTGGCTGCCCGAAAGGAAGACAATAATTAAACGAATAATGAAACTGACGTGACCGATGTTCAGTAGACAAACAATACGCATTCACATTGTCCTAGAACGACAATCTCTCATGAACACAGCAAACGTGTGAAAACAACAAACGAATGATTCACGATTGACGGCGCTGAAGGTAGAACGTTTCACGATTAAAGTTCATGAATGGGCTGCCATTGATTCCAGGGAAGACAAAAATGATTTCGTAGTTCGAAGTTCGTAACAAAAAATTTCACATTCGCTATCTGACATCGTCGAACCACAGCCGTTTCACGTTATGATAAGTAATAACCAAGTTGTTAATGTGTGCATCGATTGTAAGACACAGGAGTCAAGTAAAAAGTTATTTCTTTCTTTAATCATCTTTACTTCTTCGCGTTTCTAACTTCTCTTAACTTTTTCACTATTTTAAATTGTACCTAGGGTGACTGTACCAGTAAGTGACAATTTTCAAATAAATACCAACAGAAACTTTAATTAATAATTTTTAACAACTATCTGTATATAAAGGGTGATCCACGCAATTGTTTCAGGCCATAACTCAGTTATTAATGCATTTACGAAAAAATATCAGAAGAGAAAGATAAATGGTTCGAAGAGCGCTACATTCGTAGGCCCTTAGATTTTTCTTACGTGCAGCTATGCATGTGCAATTAACAATTGCATCATTTCTTTACATAGAAATGCTTTTTCTGTTGCACTAATCGATTCCTCTGTTCATTCTTCACGTAAAAAATGATTAAGGTACAATGGCGAAAAAATGATTAGTTCTCGATATATTTTCAAAACCTGTCTTTATTGACGAAGATGCTCAAACGGTTCTCCATTACGTTGTAAACATTAGATAGACCTTCTTTTTCAATAAAAACAGGTTTTGAAAATATCTCGAGAATTAATAACTTTTCCGCCATAGTACCCTAATCACTTTTTACGTAGAATAAACAGAGGAATCGATTAGTGCAACAAAAAAATATACATTTATATTTAAAGAAATTATGCAATTGTTAACCCCAATATTCAAAATATTGCTTACATTATTAAATTTTTTTACATTTAATAAATTACTAAACATTTATATATTGTATGAGGTACTATATCAGTTTCATACACATAAAATTAAAAAAGTTGTATACAATGGAAATATTCTAGGTCAGAAGAAATGTTTGGTTTTTGAGTTGAAATAGCTCCAAGTGCAAAGGGTTAATTACACATGCATAATTGCACCTAAAAAAACCTAAAGGACTACGAATGTAGCGCTCTTCGATCCATTTATCTTTCTCTTTTGATATTTTTTCGTAAATGCATTAATAACGGAGTTATGGCCTGCAACAATTGCGAGGACCACCCTGTAGATCGAGCCTGAAGATTCTTTCTGTCATATAATTCTCTGTGGTTGAGAACGGTTAATATAAAATTTTATTCACTTACTAGCTATTCTGTGGTTACTTACTGGTACACCCGCTTTGATTAGAATTACAGTGTTTTATCAATTTCTAATTGACAGTAGAAGTAAAATGACAACTGTATATGAGAAGAAAAATTGCAACGTAAGCTTAAGAATTGTTGTTTCTTTAATGATATGAAAAAGTAACAAGTTGTAAATGATATAATTGTAGCATGATCTTACACTTAACTGGTCACATAGTGGTACATTCACCCTACACATTTCTTTCATCAATGCATAAAATCTACAGTCTAATAATTAAATGAAAAACGTTCGGATCAGTCGAAGCTTGGTCATACAGACACGTATCATACGAAGGCCAGACGCTTACCTCGAAGCTCTGACCCGAGGCCATACGTAATATTTCTTGTGGAGCTCACATACAAATCGTTGCACGACATTAAACCTGTTTACTCGCTAAAATCCATATAAGCGTATTAATAACTGCCTTGCTAGTTTTCGAATGAAGAGGGTAAATGCATTTTGTAACATAATTTACCTTGGTACCATTTTCATGTTTTTTAAATGATGATCAGTTGGTTTTGGGACAGTTAAAATGTTAAACATCTCTCAAACCGATAGACTTTGTATTTCATTCGATAGATATCGAACTCTATCGTCATCTAGCTCATGAACGTTAATTTTTCATTGAATATGAATATAAATAATATTGTTACGAATAAGCTTTGTCGAAGGTATCGAAATCAAAAGATATCTATACGTCGAGTGGTCCTGGTTGCAGTGTTGTTTTGGAAACAGCGATGTAAGAAGGACAACGGAGAATCGGGGTTAAACTTTCTTTTGGAGGACCAATTTTTTAAAACTTTTTTTATGCAGACCTATAGATTTCGACGAGAAAACACCGAAAATGAAAGTCTTATTGCCAGGAGTTCACTGGTTCAGAAGTTATACGCGTGTAAAGTTGAGCACTTTTAACTAACCCCAAACCAACTTGGACTATACCACTCAGTACAATTTAGCCGATGCGCTGAACACCCAGCATCTATCCAGCGCATGCGCTCAACAGTCCTACCTCTACCACCCAACGAATATCCAATATGGCGACGCTCTAACCTATCAAAAACGCTTAAATTGCTCATGTTTACCCGCGTATAACTTATAAACCAGTGAATTCCTACCAATAACACTTACATTTTCGTAATGTTTGCATCGCTATCTACAGGATTACATAAAAAAAGAGTTAAAGAAGAGTTCAAAATAGTTAAAAACATCTGGTCCTCCAAAAGAAAGTTCAGCCGAGAGTCGGTTTACAAACGTCGAGATGTACAGGCGCCAAAGATAAGTGTTCCCTTTAGTAATAAAGGGAATTCGGTTTTTATAACAAGATTCTTTTATTGTACCTAGTGATGCCAAGAATACGGGGGGCGCCCACGTAACAATATACAGGGGGTTCTGAAAAGTTTAAAACACAACTGAAAATCCCGTGGTGGTTCTAAGTACTTTTTCTTTTCCTTTTCCGATTCCGAAAAACACGGTCCAATCGCAGTGCAGCAACGGCGAACGGATTCAGGCTCGGCCAACGGCAACGCTACGCTCAACGAGGCCTGTCGCCGAACCGGGATCAACCACGCTCTGATTGGACCGTGCTTTTCGGTAATAACTCGAAAGCAAAGTCTTTAGACGCGAAATGTAGTTAGCATATGTATTCGTTGATTATTTTATTCAGAATTCTGGTAAAGTATACGCTCGCGCTATGTCAAGTGACCGCCGTTTTTAACGGCATTAACTATGGTCACGCCTGGTTCACACGGACATACGAGCCTCGTTACTCGTGCACAGTGAAGAAAGAAGCAGCATTCTATAGTCTTTATCTTCAATTAACCGAAGTCTAAACACAGTTAATAGTACAATGCACTTCCTGTAGACCGGCGGTTGGAGTCGGTTATTGTGAATGACGCTGTCGCGGTGGAACTTTCCTCGTTTGCACATTTAGCACCATCTTCGAATTCCAATTGCTGCCGCAAAATTCAAAGATGCAACTCTATATTAGTTACTTATCCTTTTATGCAGAAGCATGTTCAATAGCATGCTTTCCTACATAAAATCCAAACAGTTGTCCCGGACATTCTTTTGTGCTTGATGTTGTTAAACAATATAAGCATATACAGGAACAGCGTGATCATCTTTTTGTCAGTTTTATTATTTATTAACACATTACCTACTTACCAGCGATTATTTCGAAATATTTAAAAAATCTACGATTTATAGCTAACTATTTCATAATGAATTTGCCAATTGTATTAGCAATTTCAATCGTGATCTAATAAATTCTGGTAATTTCTCTTTGGATTATTATTTAAAAAAAGATTTCGTAGCTTCTTTCTGATGTAGCATAGTCATTGAAAAACCTACTAACCGTTTGCACTACAATTTATTTTGCGTATACAATGATTAGAATTTCTTTGAAGTTCATAATTTACTGGAAGAAAAAGGAATATTTATATTTGTTGTATACTACGGTGAAATAAAATGCCATTTAAATTTAAAGGAAATTAACAACATATATATGTAGCAGATTCTGTTCGATGTCTCCATCACGAGCGTGGCTCGATATAATATACTATAAAGCAGGGATGCTTAACGATGGTCCCCACCATGTCCTCTCCGACTTTCCCATAGGTACGAGCTCCACGACCACTGCACCGGCAGGTATCATGTTTATGATAGAGACCACTCAGGTGTACACAAAGAATTTGCAGTGTCGAAAAATTGGTACTACAATTAAGTAAACGCGATTTCCATCGCAGGGGAGAGTACGATTTCCGTAGGCCCTCGTTTTGAGGTTATATTTGTGTTCTTGGGGTTATGTCAAGAAAAAAATTTATATATAACATTGTGTCAAATTGGCTTGGTTTAGCCGGTAAAGTAGATTTCCTGTTTCTTATAAATTTGCAAATATCTCGGTAACTATGCGAAATATGGCAAAATATCAAGAGACCTTTTTTGTAAAAAATGAAATTTTACTCGCATAATCTTTGCATTGTAGCTGTCATCCAGAATTTGAACTAGTAATGGAAACATCATGTGAATAGAATCAGTTGTGGTAAGGTTGCTGAGGGGGCGGAAATCGTACTCGTGCCCCATCGCACGACACGAATTTAAATTCTATTGACCGCCGGGATATCGACGCAAAAGTAAATTATCGCGAAAAGGCAACTTAATAATAATAATAATAATAATAAACAATTTTAACAAAAATGAGGATTAAAAATCTTGATTTCTATCGAATAATGAAAAACGGGTACTTACCAAGTAACGGTCCTTGTTTTGCGTCTCAATAACACAACACAAGACAAGACAAGACATAACACGACACGAGACGACGCGGTTCACAAGGACAGAGGGTGGTGGTTCCGAGATGAAGAAACGCGCGCCCGTTCGTGTCGTGTCTTGTGTTATTGCAACGCAGAAAGTGTACGACGCAAAACAAGGACTGTTATTAGGTGAGCATCAGTTACCGATGTTCATCATTCGGTAAAAATTAAGATTATTAATCCTCATTATAGTTAAAATTAATTCTTTGTTCGAGCGAATTATTTATTATTCACCGGTTTAAATTTATTCTCGCATTACGGTGTCTTTTAGGGATAATTTACTTTTGTGTCGAGGTCGCGACGATCAATTGAATATAAATTCGTGTCGTGCGATGGAAATCGAGTTTATTTAATTGTAGTAAAAAATTTTCGGCACTGTAAATTTATTAGCTACACCTGAATCGTCCCTATCATAAACATGATATCTGTCAGTGGTCGTGGAGCTCGTGCCGAAGGGAAAGTTGGAGGGGACGTGGTGGGGACTGACTCGCCGAGCAGGCGAAGGGGAGAAGGAGCAATATCTGTTTCTAGAGCCATCGTTAGGTATCCCTGCTATAAGGGATTAACGGGTTTGTTGAAGAAATTATTCTAAATTTGCGTTGTACATTTTAAATGAAATGAACTTTTGGGATAAACTAATATTATCCCTGACAAAAATCCTACTTACCACGCATCCATCACAGTAACAATAATATTCGATTACAGATTATTGTGCATTCATGGTAAAATAATTTAAAAGTATTGCCATACTATTTACCACTTACTAAATTTATTAAGAAAATTATATAAGACAAAAGAAAGTCATCAGTGCATTTAGTACGATAAAAATATATTGTCAGATATTTACTGCACTCGTATTATTATTACTATTAGTTATAAGATAGCTTTAAAAATACTATAAATTCAGATTTAAAAATAATGCAATTTAATTGCCTCAATGATTTTTGTGTACCAAGTTGTACAAGAAAAAATTTTCAATCGGTTTTCTAATCACTAGACTGTGGATTTCATGCATTTGTGACAAAAATGGGTGGATGTAATTTTAAACAGTTGAAAGATTAAAAGAATTTAAGAATATCAATATATTATATACAACTTTATAAAATTATTAAGGAGAAAAAAATTTCCACTTCACAAAATAAATATCGTCTCATTTATTGTAGGGTACAAGGTTTACATAGTCACTCAACACTTTGATCGCCATGTCATCCATATCTGGGTGACGGAATTATTTATACAGAATTGGAAATTAATTTTTATGTTGGTAGATCGAGTGCACAAAGTTTGCTAACGATCTGAGGAATACAAGTGGTTTGAAACAGTAATTTTCAGTTTTTGTTTTGTTAAATAAATTGCTTTGATACAACGAAATTATTCAATTTTTTTAATGTTCTTCTTTTTGGCATCTGATCTAATTTTTACCATAAGTGCACACAATCCGCAATCTAGTGATTGCGTTAGTCGTTTCACTCCGTATAAGCTACGATATAATTAAAATTCTGTTTGCTAACACATAAAGCATAAGGGATTGCACTGTGTACCAGAAAGTATCGAGTTGATCAGCAACACGAGATATGTTAGAAGGTTTCTGAATCAGGCTCCACGTTGTTACAAATAATGTTGTACGATATTGCCCGGGTAAAGAAGGTAGAGGACGAAAGATATGAATATAATCACTACATGCTATAACACTGATCTAGGCCAGAGGTTAGGCAACAAAATAGATATCAGCGATAGAGGATACATCATTAAAGATAATTTTATTGTACATGGAAAAGAGAATTAGGTTGGGCTCTGTTATCTTCTCTTAGAGAGATAATATTTTGGCCATTTTTAGATTAACAATAAGATTAGGGTAAGAGTTCATAGACCGGAAAAGTTTAAAGAGCATATAGGGTGACCGGTCCAGTCAATGAACATAATTTATATTAAACGAAAAAATAACATTTACGATGCACTCTTTATGTTGAAATTTACGCAGTAATTCTACTGTAAGTTCGCAGATGCTTCGTTAATCGACACTCGCACCCGATCATGCGACATTAACTTCATTAAAAGATACTTTATATTAGTATAGCATTAACGGCGAAAACAAAGAATTTATTTCAGAATAACTATTGTACATATGGGACTAGAGCTTTTGGGGATGTAAACAGATATTCTTGAAGCACAAATGTTTGTTTTCAGATCAATTCTTTTTATTCTACAATATCGTATAATACACGTGTTCCTATGAAACTATGGCTTTTAAACTGGCGTGTCCGATAACTAAAACACTAGTAAAGTAAATAATTCCAGAAGAATCTCATTTATCTCTTTACATATTTCTTTAGGGATTGGACCTAAACTTTATATGAGATTATTTATATATAATATTTTTTTAACAATACTTTAACTAATAATATTTTAACTAGTCCCAGATATCCAATAGTTATTCTAAAAAACAATTCCCCAAAATCACTTGTTTTCACATCCACTACACGAGAAGCCCCTCTTAATATACCATTCATTTGAATCTGCTGGGACACCATAAAAACGATATAAAATCTGAATATATTAAATTGTGTTATTGGTATAAATGGATATATATCAATAGACTGCAGATTTTTACGCAAAATAGAAATTGTTTGCACTACTTGCTAGACACAAGAAACAAGTACGAATTTATTCATTTTCTGACAGTTTCAACAAATTGTAACCGATGCAGGGATACTTCTAAATTCTTTCAATCTTTCTGTGGTTTCAAATTTCACCCACCGATTTTTGTCATCTCATAAAATCAATCTCTCATCATTCTTAATTTTCGTTTTCATATTGGCTCGTATAATCACCCTTTAAAATATTTGACACACGCACATAGTATAGTTGAACAGCCTGCATAGTACACGATGCCTGAGCCAGGATTTATTAGTAGGCTTTGGGATTAGCCACGTAGAGACGATAAGCATTAGGGATGAAGAATCGATGCATGTATCGAGACGAGACGCCACAAATGATGCGTGCATAGGCGAGTGAAATTGTTAGCTATAGCTCATCCTGTATATACTAGCAAATTTTACACGTGATATTTCGCATATTTTAATGTATATGAACAGTCGATTTTAGCTAGCATCTGCGACGTGGCTTAACCGTTTGAGTCCCAGGGGGTATTGAAAAAACACTGTCGAAGAATCAACCCAAGAAAAGACCCAAGCAGCGCGATAGCGCTTGTTTTATTTTATTTTGTAATGTATTATTGCATTGTTATAGTATTATTCTATCTATTGTAAAATGTACTATTTACATTAAAATGAGCTGTGTGATGTACTTGCGTCAGTAAATCTGAGCGCGCGACTACGACAATCGGTAACGCACCGCCAGTTGTCCACAATGCTCGAAATGTGCTGGGTTTCCTCGACATAAAATCTGTATGTATGTGTGTATCTGTATGATTTTTATTAGAAAAATGCCACAAATATGGTCATCGAAGTCCCATAAAAAAATAATGAATAATAAAGAAGTTGGAAATTCGGATTAGGTATGTTTACATTTTTCTGTGGCCGAGGCCTCTCGAGCTCGGCTGTCCTTCTCTACGTTCGGCAAACCTCAAACAATGATATCCCTCGCGCATAATTGTCCCTGCGCAGACCCGTGTTGTGGACAATTATCGATGAAATACTGTATATGATGGAGTATGTATTGGAGTATGTATGTATCCATATGAAACTTTTAACTTCGATAACTTCCTAACGAATCAGTTTTATGGCATAAGTATGTTAATACTTTTATGTAGAGCACAAAAAACTACGGTAATCGGTGAAGTCAATAACATAGGTTTCCCTTTTAAACAAAAGGAGCTATTGCATTTTTCTGATGTGTCGATGTGAAGTTATTTGCATAATATGCACCGTACAATACCATTTATCTTTGATTTATAACAATTTCTTCTATTTGCAGCACTTCAATGACGCAGAGGAAAATGCAAAAGTACAAACGTCTGGACGAATGACGTGAAAGGAACTGGAAGAGCCTAAGGGTTGGTTTGGCTTAATTGATTGTCTTGTTTCGGCTGATACTCACTCTTACTGACTAATTGCAACATGTCGGAGATATTACGTCGATAACATACTTAGATCTGGTTGGTATCTAACAATTGAATTTGGACCATTGTGCGATTTGTTCGATGCGATCGATACCGTAGAAATCGTCGGCGCACAGAGAAAAGTAAGAAAGCGGAAATTATCAGAAAATGAATAATAAACATATTCGACCAGTACTTTGGTACTTCTGAACAGGGATTATAGATTTTCACGAGGCTAAAGCGAGAAAGCAACGCCGCAGACGACATTCCGCAACGGAGAACGCTAGCTGTATACACAAGCGTACTTCATGACTCTCCTTTTTCCAATGAAATACTATCTTCGACGTATTATGCCAGCGTATACGTGTATCGTGACTTTTAGTTCCAGCCCACACAGTACACTGACCCTCGATTCAGCCAAGTACAGTGCATATGGTATCGTGTATTCTGTACCAACGATGATCGCGATCGAATAGTATACTTGCTCTTTACTTCTTTCGTCTGCAACCTTTTCGCCAACTCTGTTTCATAATCACGCGATAGAACATGCTTTTAACGCGTTAAGTGCAGAATATCAACCCCCATAGTTTCTTCAAAATCAAAGTAATTTAATCACTTCGTGTATAATAACGGGACGGGACAGACTCGCATTATAGATTTCAAAAAGACTAACAAATATGAATATCATTAATTTCTGTTACACCAAAATGAAATTTTATTCGTGTGTGATCAATAGACTACGCATCCTTGTGCAAAATGGAAAATTTCTACATTGACTGCAGGAAATAGAAACCAAACATAAAATCCATTCTTTCATTAAGCCCCCCCCCCCCCCCCCACAACGGTTGTGAAAACAAGTGATTTTTGAGAATTTTTCTCAGAATAACTATTGTACATACAGGACTAGACTTTTTGGGGATGTAAACAGATAGTCTTGAAGCAGAAATGTTCGTTTTCTTAGTTCAATTCTTCTTATTATATATATCGTATAATACGCATGTTTCCTGAAACTGTGTTTTTCAAACTGGCACGCACGATAACTAAAAAAACTAGTAAAGCAAACGACTTCGGACAAAGCTCATTTATTTCTCTATATACTTCTTTAGGGATTGGATCTAAATATTTTTTTGAACTATATAAATTTAACTAATCGGCCGAAAAAAGTAAAATTTTATTCCGACCCTAGAGTTTTACGAACTTCTTACATTCTCCTTTAAAAATACCTTCAATCCCAGAATAAAATATCTAACTTTAAGAAAATTTCTCCCTTTTGGTGCTTTGATCACTGTGATAGTGATATATGACAGTGACATATTATACAATAAATAATAAGAAGAATTGTACTAAAAAAAAACTCGTACTTCAAGACTGTTTGTAGCCCAAAAAAGCCTAGTCCCAGATATCCAATAGTTATACTAAAAAAATTCTTAAAAATCACTTGTTTTGAAATCTGAAATCTCTATAGAAGTTCATTTCTGCTTACACACAGACAGTATGGAAAGCACATATTCGTCTGCGTTTTAAAAACGAATAACTATCTTAATTCTAGACAAACGGCTTGAATTTGTTTGAGTTGTTAAAATTGATTAGTTTGAGATGTTAAAATGATTAGTTTGCTAGCTAATGTGCAAATCATTTTCTTAAATTGCAATTTGATGCAATTGCAAAAGAAATTAAAGGTCGGGACTTCTAAGTTTTTTATTTGTGCCTAGAATAAATATTTAAATCATGCATTTTGTAAATGTAAATGAATAATAAATATATTCCAATTTCATCGAAATCGGTTGACGCATAGAAAATCTATAGGCATTGTAAGATGTAAAAATATCTAAATTTAGGGTTTGTGACTCATTTAAATCGTAGTTTCTCATCATTTTTGCTATTTTCAATGAATTATGTTTCATAGCAACCTTGATCGATTTCGATGAACTGTGTGCATGTGTATAACTTACTCATGTCTATAAAAGGCATCTTCTGCATTTTATTCGCAATTGTGACCAATAGCAATGTTTGAATAAAATTATTTACGCATTACCTAGTAAAGTAATCTTTCTAACATCAAAAAAGGACTCGAGCGGCTTGGTACAATTTTGAGAAAGTCATTTTTAAAGGAAAGTTTTAAAGGAAGTACGAATACTCTTTATATTGACTGTAGGTATAATAGGCGAAATAGAATCGTATTAATCTTTCTACTATTTTAAATTTCACCTTCTCAGTACTGGCATAAATGCATAAAATCCGCAGTTTAGTGATCAATCTGTAAGTATTAAAGTAAATGTAGTCATACAATACATATAAATTCGCTTTTTCTACTAATAAGTAATTGTAACAATATCTTCAGGAGAAAAAAGTTCTTATTGCGAAGAAGATAATACGGAAAGATGTTAATAAATGAAACCGAAACTAGAAATCAAATTTGATCATAGTGAGTGCCACTTTAACGTTTTTCGAATTTGAAATCCTTTACATTACTCGAATATATTGCAATGAAAAGAAAGTTGTAAGCCTAGTTAATGATTATAGTCACCGTTATATGACTAACGTGGCAGTTAACGTATGAAAAATTGCTCTTGTTTAGCGATGACGATGTAAAAACCATAGGAGGAAAACAGTAATTATTTCGATTGCGTCAATAGCGTTGATCAATATCTTAGCCTCTGTGACTTAGAAAAAGAGATGTCGTTTTAAGTAATAGCTTCTAGACTGCCATCATTGGCCATTAGTTCGAGGAAGTTGTTAACCAGTGACTCTTGCAACATGAAAACCCATATGGACATGTGGCGGCATCTCCTGCACTCACCATTAAAGGATTCCTGAGTCAATACCTCCCTACAACCTGTTGCTGACTGGTATACACTGTATACACCATTGATTTCAGGTAAAATTCAAGTGAAAATTTTCTATCGATTTACTAGTTAATTTTGGCAACCCGATAATGCGACCTTGCTTTAAACTTCACAGACTTACAGAATACCTCGTGTGTTATACGCTTTAAAAATATATTGTTTAACCAAATCGCTTTTTTACAAGATAGTATACAGCATTGAATTCTTCGTAAATAAATACTAATTTCATGAATTTACGCAATGAATGTATCTTCAATAATTTCCGAGATATTCCACAAAATGAATTTTTCACACCCAACTTTGAGACTAGTTTACATCTCTTTAACATGGACGGGTGTCGATAAAGAAAAATACGTGTCAAATATTTTTTCGAAAACTATTTTTCAGAAATTTCATCAGGTCGGTGATTTGCACTTGGTACATTTTTTGTTTAAAACGCAAAATTCAAAATTCTGTTTTAACCTTGTTTGGTATTAGACTATACATTTCTCACGTACAAATATTAAGAAGAATAGATTAATGTTTAATTGGAAAAATTACGAAAAAATTGCTATCTTTCAAGATATTGGTTAAACAAATAGTGAAGGGAAATCTCTTTTCGCATATTTATTCCTCATAAAAAATACACAATTTTGCCATTTGAACCACCCCTCTAGCTGTAATAGTTTCCGAGACATTCGACGAAATATGGTTCCGACCCTCGACGTTGAGGGCTGTTTTCACCCCTTCAATGTGGTCGATTATCGATAACAAAACATGTGTTAAATATTTTTCTAAGTAAACTACTGTTTCCCACAGATTTATCAAAATCGGTGATTCACACATCGATATGTTCCCTTGTAAGTGTTATACAATTTTTCTGTATATCTTTAAAACCATAGTACATAGACGTACATGATGGTATATCTCTGGACTTAAATATCTCCTTCAGTTGCAAAACTATTTTGGAACTGAACTTATTAAATTGGAAATGAATTTAATATTTAATTTTATATTTACATATATGACGAATAATATCGCTTATTGTGTTGTTAGACTTATATTTGTAATTTGCAAACATCACTACTAAAAATAATAAAAATTAAATGTAGTTAACTTCCAATTGAAGATTGATTGATTCAAGAAGAACCAAAGACAGTTGAACAATGAAATTGTCTAATATTTCACATTATGTTCCCTGCGAACGTAAAAAGTTTAAATTTTGTAACTTTTTGGTTTGTAAGTTTGTCTTTATGATAGCTAGTATTTTGAGAAATAACCGAAACTTTCAGTTGTGACTTCTCTGAAGTTAAAGCGATTATTTGTAATTGGTTCAGTGTGTAGGCTAAATTCATTCCAATAATTACCCTTGCGTCAAGTATGCGCAAGGTAAAAGGTCCCTTCTGTTTCCTCTTTTCGAAGGGATACGAAGGGAGGTATTCTGTACAGTTTCTAAGTAATTACAGTGCCCAAAGCAATCCCCATATAATAAGGTAGCCCTACCATACGGTTACACTCTAACGCGGTTAGAAAATTGGGGAAACCACCCTCATGTTTTATGGAGGGGTGAAAGATCGCAGTGCACCAAAAGAGTATTTTATTTTGTCGACATGATATGTGGACAATTTCTCTTTTATTAAGAACCAGCATTACTCCATGATGACTGCAGATCTTTATGCGAAGTAATAATTTTCTAAATGATTTGTAAGAATCAGAAGTGAAATAAAAACGTATATTTTCTCTTAATAACTGTACTAAATTGATCAGACTGTAACAATATTCTAAAATTCTTCTATTGTCTTTACAATTTTATATTTTACCTCGCCATTTTTATCAAAAATCCATAAAATCAGTGAACAGGCTGTTTCACGAGATTGTTTCAGGCTATAATTTCCTTACAAAAACAGTTATAGAAAAACATCGAAGGAAAAAGATGAATGGTTTGAAGAGCATTACGTCCGAAGAACCTTATCTCTTCTTAATGCTCAATGGTGCACATGCAATCAACAATGACATTATTTTTTTAAATGGAACTGCATATTATTTTGACATAGATAGTTTCTTCCCGCAATACTACGTAAGAATGATTAATTATCGAGATATTTCTATAAATTATCTGCATTGAAGAGGATACTCAAACGCTTCTCCATTACATTGAATACATTTCAGACAACGCTGCTTCAATACAGATGTTTTTTAGAAATGACTCGGTAACTAATTGTTTTTTGTCATTCTACGCCGAATACGTGTTTACGTAGAATAACGAGAGGAATCTATCCATGTAAAAAAGTATGCATTTCCATTTAAAAAAGTAATGCAATTGTCGATTGCACTTTTAAAGAAATTGGGACCTACGGATGTAGTGCTCTTCAAATCATTCATCCTTTTCTTTTGACGTTTTTCTGTAACTGTACTTGTAACGAAATTATAGCCTGAAACAATTGTGTGAAACACCCTGTATTAATCAATGATTCAGTGAATTAACACTAAACCTATAAAGCAGTAAAAGTGGCAAGTATATGTGTTTTATGGAAATTATATGATTACTCTGAATTAATTAATTCGAAGTTTATTTTAAATCTTCAATGTTTTTCCTCCCTTATCGGAGATTTATTTTCTTTAGCCGAGAACTAAAAGAGGAGCAAATGCATAGAAAGTGATGAAGATTGTTTTCGATAGTAGCCTGTATTTTGAATGTATATCAATAATCAATGCGAAAAATAGCTACGAATTAATGCGTACACATAATATTTAAATTCTGTACCACATTTATCATAATATGTGTTTGAATAAAGAAATGTGTGTTATTATTTCTAATGAAGGCGTCTTTGTATTTTCAATAGGAGTAAAATAAAAAATCTGGAAACGGTCATTTCTGGGTTAATTGCACAAATTATCGACTAATAAATGTGTTGCATCTAATTTTACTCTTTGAATCTATGCAATTATACTAAAAGTGCATTTATGTGGCGAAAAATAATACAAAGATGGAATTTATAACCCTAGTTTATATTTATTGACACTATTATAAATACATCAAAAAATTTACTGTCTTTCTTTTCTTACAATATTCATAGTCACAATATTAAATAGTCACAATATTTATATTTACATCTCATAAATCAGTGTTACACAATAATATTTAGTGAAATCAAAATATTTCTCACAGTTATGAAAACAAAATAATTTACTTTTTGTCAGTGTTTGCAGACATTTTCCATAAGTACATTCAAGAGTGTTAATGATTACGTGTTATGTGAATGTCCGATTTATAATACTAATAAGAGATGGTATGATGACATGTTAACAAACATAATCCAAACGCAATAGCATTTTGATTAATGCTCAGGATGTCAAACTTAATTATTTGAACGTAGCATATAAATTTTCTAATTGCCTGGCAATCATAATATCAACAATCTAAACCAACTGTGGGTTAAGATACAATGACTCCCGTAAATATTCGGACACCCTCAAAAACACTAATAACTTTTATTTATATTGGACCCTACGATCTGGATTTTTTTAGAAATGAGAACAATTGGTTTACTATTAGTTTCTTCGAAATTGCAGAGAAAATACCAAAAACTGTACTTTACAACATTTTATATGGGACTATATTGAAAAATTACAAAATACATTTTGTAGATATATGTCAATTATGCAGATTCTGACAATTTCATCAAAATCGGCAGGAAAAGACGACAGGCATTGAAAGATGTATCAATAGATTTATTACTTTAAACGTTTGTAGCTCATTGCAATGTTGACTGATTTTCATAAAATTTTCAGAATTCGTATAATTGACACAGATCTAAAAAAAACGTACCTATTCTTTAAAATTTCAATATAAGCCTACATGAAAGAGTTGTAAAAAAAAGTAAAAAGAATTTCACATCATGTAGAAAAGTAATTGTTTTAAGGTCTCAAAAAATCCATGTCGTAGGATCCAACATTTAAAAAGTTATCGTCTTTTTAAGAGTGCCCGAATGTTATTGAGAGTCACTGTAAATAAAAAATTCCGTGATTAATAGGCTAAGAAAAAGGCGTCTCTTTAGGTGACACTGTCCTGAAAATTGTCCCGAGGTTACCGATGAAGTCTTTTACAATCGAATTGAGCTTGAAAATGAAATGCGTGTTACTTTCGATACCATTTTACAGCCGTCAATCGCAATTAACTAATTCCGTTTCATAAAGAAAAATTTCTTAACAGCAGCAATAATAATCAAAACAACCATTCAAAGAGCCTGTCTCATTGCTTGGTCCGTTGATCGATCATCCTGAATCAAGCTCTGGCGCTTTTGAGTGCCACTTGCCCGCCGCGCGCAACTGAACAAAGGGACAAAAGCCCGAGGACACTCATTGTTACCTCGTGGAACTCGAATGCGATTAAGGACAGTTGTTCTGACAGGACATTTAAACTGACCAACAAACGCTGCCTGGCGTCACTGTGCTGTTTATCGATGGCAAAGTCTCCGGACCACTACTTGAAGCAACAAACTACATCATTCGAAATGATTAGGGGAGAACTGATACAAAGGCAGGTTGACACTGTAAAAGAAACACCGTGCGCTGAGATATAATACATACACAAGTCGGTTACGCGAGGAAAAAGTGTCGTTCCTCGAACAATATTATGACGCGCGGTCGTCGCCCCATATTTCGTCACAGGACAACAGCTGACCAGCGACGACTCGCGCTCTGAGGACAACGCCGAATTCAAATGTTTTAAAAAGCGGCAGTTAGCATTCGCACTTGCCTGAACGTACTTCGAGGAATAAAACGCCTTCTTTCAATATTATGATTTTGATCTATCCTGTGAAAACCCTTCCACTCTACAACACAATGAAATTATCTGGACACTGTGTATATGTAACACAATTATGGTTGGATATTGTTTATAGAGGATTGTTAGTTAACAGTTCCTGATGATGGAATTTAGGTCTGTATATGCAAACGAGGATAGCTGCCTTTTTCGTGTTTTGTAGTAGCAAAGTAAGTATTCGTGTTGGCTATGTAATCCGTTTGGGGATATTATACCAGGCATGAGTATGCTGCTCAAACGCCTGCTTCTCCCACCAACATCTCTTTCATGCGCGAGGCTTGCGCAGTGTTCGCGACGGGCGAAGCACTTCTTTCCTCTATGTTAACGGCGGATGTTGGTGGGGGACAGTGGCCGCTATGGTGAGGACGGTTTTGTCTCAATTGAGACAAAAATGTCCATCCCTGTATTATACGAATCGTTATAGTATAAAGTACTGTGATTTGGCGTTAAGTTATTTGATGAGAAGTTAATTACGTTTAGCACTATTCTTTATGTGGTAGACAATTCTTTTATAATTGTTTGGTTTCTCTATATCGTCTTTGACTCAAAATATTCTAAAATGTCTAAAAATGATGAGTATGTTTTAATTTTCACAGCAATCCTATTAATTTTGACGAGTATAGTCGTCATACACAGCTACATGGTTAAATACATATGTAGAAGCGGCTTAGAGTCAACGATTTGATAATTAATTGATTGTAATTTTATTTTGAAAAAAATATTAAAAATACTTAAATAGCAAATATGGTGAAGGCACCACTAATTGACCTCGTATCAGTAGTTGACAATTTCTCAGGTAAACGTCTGGCAAAACCGTCCCCACCATAGCGCCCACTGCCCCCCACCAGCATCCGCCGTTACCATATAGCAGGCATGAGCGACCCTGGCTTAAAAAAACACATGTTGCTGCTTGTCCTCTTTGCCTGCTCGGCGAGGCAATCCCCACCAAGCCCACTCCGACACTTCCTTCAGCACGGGCCTCGCGATGCTGCACCTATCTGCCGATGCCGCATGAAAGGAGAGCCGGAGTGGACGTAGTGGGAACTGCCTCGCCGAGCAGGCAAAGAGGAGAAGTAGCAACATGTGTTTTTTGAGCCAGCGTCGCCCATGCCCAGTGATGGGAATACTGGCGCTTCTCACGCACATGCGCGAGTTTCGGCAGCACTAAAGCTACGTCCGAAGTTTGTGGGTACTATTGGGGCGAAAGTAGTGGGGGACCATTATTAGCGGAAACGTCTAGCGGAGTCCGTTTTACGACCGTTACGACACGAAGCGCGAAAGAAGAGCGGGCTGCGAGAATTTCAGGTAAGTTAATATTTAATTAAATAATGACTGCTAATATTGGAAAAGGATCTACAGAGAGGTGTCAATTCGGTGAACTGAACAAAATCAAATCTTAATAAATTTTGCGAAATTAGCGGGGCGACCAAGGTACCCGATTTTCGTACTTGACTGAGGCTAAAATCGCCGCGCATGTGCGTGAAAAGACGCCAGTATTCCCATCACCGCCCATGCCTGCCATAGACGAAAGAAGTGCTTCGCCCGTCGCGAACAGTGCGCAGGCCTCGCGCATGAAAGAGAGGTTGGTGGGAGAAGCAGGCGTTTGAGGGCCTCCACCCGTGCCCATGCCTGCTGTACAATCTACAAGCCCAGCTACCCAACACTTTTATTTAAATTCAATTATTTACTGTAACAACAGATGTACTGACTAAACAAATGTATTGTCAACTACTGACTAACGTATTGTCAATATTTATCAACTAGTTTTCTCGTGTTCAAGGTCAACTACTGACGCAATTATTGAATTTTCAAAAATTTCTATAAAATTTGGATGATACAACTATCTCAAAAAAAGTTAGCTTTGTTCCATAATGTACATATATAAAAAGTTCAAACATCATTTTCACGCATTTTTCTTAACCGACGATTGATCCTTTTACTTTATGTCTGTTTTCATCACAAAAATGAAACATCAGCTACTAGTTAAAACAACTACGTGTTTTTATTCTAAGAATTGTCAGATCATTTTGCCAAACTCTATATTACTTGGCTTGTTCGAGGGATCGCCAGATCATTGTCAGCAGTAATTTTAACAGTATCACCGCGATAGCCACCTGTACGTTAGTCGCGTTTCATTTTGCAGTTATCGAGATTCGATCCAGCGTGCCATCCTGATCGCCCATTGTTGTCCGTAGTGTCGCGTGTCGTAACCAATTTATGCAAATAAGAAAGAGTTTGACTGAAATCCACCATGGCAATCTCACCGGACAATGCATATATGAATTTATTCGCGGCTACCGCGTGATTTATAATACTGAACACAATTTGCAAGGTAAATGCGCAAGCGTGTGGATCAGGACGCAGATCGGACACGTGGAGTAACAAGTTGTGCACATATGCGTGTATACATTGTGTATAGTCAGACTACAGGTCATTCACGAACGTGTGCACAGTACAGTGGGTACCATAATTATTAAAGAGGCGTTCTCTTCAAATCATTTAAAATAAAGATGATATTTAGGATTTTTTCCTTAAAACATAAAACTTCTCAACAAAAACTTTTTGTTGCTTTTCCTGTTGTGCTTTCATTTATAGATGGCAGTCACTGAAATGTTTACAAAATATCTGTGAGTTTTGTTCCCATATGTGGACCGGTTATTTTAAAAGTGGTGTAAGTCCATTTTTTTTTGCTTTCGAGAATTGTTTATAAATAAAAAGTTCACTTTAAATTATTTCTTTATTTTGTGATTTCCTAATTTTTTCCAAAAATGGACACGCCACTTCAAAATAAACTTTGAAAGTTGACATAAAATACGACAGAATATATTACACGTAATATTTCCATGCATGAGTCTGCACATTGCCATAAAGCCAAAAAGGTTTCTATATTTCTTTAAGAAAAGAGTCAAAATTCTAGATTGACCATTTTCCGAACCTCAATCCAATCGAGAATCCATGGGAATTATTGCGTAGGGAACTTTCAAAGAAACTTTTTACAAACGAGCAACTAATTGACCATTTAATTACAATCTGGCATAGGAATGATACCCTAAAAATAGATATATCTGTCTCAGATATAGAAACTTGAAATTGACGTAGTCTGTTTTATCGAAACCAGACAGAAACAACTACAATGCAATTGTAGTACAGGCTCTGCATTAAATGGTTTTACTCTTGAAATAACATTTCATCTCAAGCCTTTAAAGTCGTCCGAACGATTGTGAATGGTACTGTATCTACATACAATGTTTTCACTTCGCCTATACTTTCTCTTCATCCATAAATTATCATTTTTTCTCGTACGCCAGGTACATGGGGTTATTGCTTACGATTGGTTGGTATTTTTAAACCATAAATTCTGTACGCGTAGTTTATGATACTCTTGTGTAGACATACAAAAAGCCTCACGAATGGAATATAAATTAATAATTACATTCAAACACTGTGAAACTATAATATCAATGTGTTAAGCTATCAAATAGCAGGAATATGAACTTCGATTATGCTGTGAGAGAGTTCATCAAGTATCGCCATTAAATTACTGTGAAAATCGTTAATGCATCGAATAACTAAATAAAAATTTAGGAAATCCAAACATTCAAATTTCTTGTAAAAATTGCTGATGCATCAAATAACTTCACAACTGAGAAAATTCAAATTTTGTTCCTGCATACTCGGAAGCATTCGTTCGTTTCGAAATGGCTATAAATGCACTTCCGGTAAAGATTTACGTTAAAGAGGAACAGCTGTCATTCCTCGTGCAGATGGTACTCGCATTCAGAAAACAGGCACATTTTTCGGTAAGCAGAACGGTGAGCGAGCAGCAATTAACACGTGCTTCGGTTTTAACCATTACCATTTCTGTCGGTAGTAATGCTGCCAACTGCAGACAAGCGTTTTACTCCAGTTATAACAGTGCGAAGTGGATGATTTATTTACGAACGCTGGGTAAGTACGTTTCAATTAAAAAGTATTGAAAATAGTAATTAGAATACTTTAATTTAAATAACATCGAAATTTAAGATTCTTTTTACTTCACAGTCTTACATAGTATGTTTGAAAATATATATTTCGGAATATTATATGTATACACGTATATTTATATACTTATATAATATTATATATATTTTTACAATATTATATACAGGGTGAGTCCAAAGAAACAGAACACCTAAATATCTCCGTTACTTTTCGTTGTACAAAAACACTTCTTAGGACAAAGTTACACTGTTTGAAGGGCCACATGTAACGGTGTAAGGGAAAAATAACTTTCAAGGTCATTTTTCGTATGAGATTTCAAGATCATCGATGTTTTCTAAATGGAATGATATGAAAGAAAGAATCGTCAGGGCTCGTCCGTCGATTCCCTCATAAATGAATTACACAGCAGTACGTTCTGTAACTTCACGGCTAAATGAATGTATAGCAGCTCAAGGGAATATTTTTGAACATTTTATGTAACAGAAATAAAGCAAATGAATCTTACACGTTGAATTATATTTATTCCATTTTTCTGGGTTGAAGATCATTTGTAGGTCATATTGTGTTACATGGATGAATTCGTTATTTTGTCAGCTACAACATTACGTTAACGAAGATATATCATTCCATTTAAAAAAACATCGATGAACTTGAAATCTCATACAAAAAATGACCTTGAAAGTTTTTTTTTCCCCTTATACCGTTACATGTGACCCTTCAAACAGTGTAACTTTGTCCTAAGAAGTGTTTTTGTACAACTGGACTCACCCTGTATTATATATATATATATATATATATATATATATATATATATATATATATATATATATATATATATATACAGGGTAGCCCACATAACTCTGAACAGCTCAATATCTCGAAAACTATGCCATCGATTTTAAAGTTCTTAGTCTTAAATTTCATGGAACTGAAGGGCCTTTCTGACTACATAAACGTGAAGTGGCCTCCCTTCCCCTTTAACGGGGGAGGGGAGGTACCTTTGTAATTTTAAATGGAACCCCCTATAAAATGTTACATATTTAGATTCTACAGGAAAAAACAAGTCAATTTTGTCTGAAACATTTTTTTGTCAGATACTTCCATAATGAGATATAACAGTTTGAAGTTTCCAGTTGTAGGTACTTGAAGCGCTCGGAAATAGCGTTATGGAATCATACGCCCTTGAGTCCTTTGCTTATTCGTGAAGAAATAAAATGTACTTTAAATTAAATGTTCAAAATGTCCACCACGGGCTTGTAAACATTTATTTACTCGAAACATCAAAGTTGTTCTAACATTTTTTAACATTTCGGGAGTCACTGAAGCGCAAGCGTCACGTATTCTTTGTTTCATATCCTCTTTTGTCGTCGGTGGTTCAAACATAACTTTGTCCTTTACATATCCCCATAAGAAAAAATCTAATGGTGTTAGATCGGGGGATCGAGGAGGCCATTGACGAAGTCCCCCACGACCTATCCATTTGTTCCCAAATTTTTCGTTCAAAAATTGCCTGGTGATGATTGCAAAATGTGGAGGAGCGCCGTCTTGTTGGAACCACATTTCTCTTCTAACGTGCAGTGGCACATCTTCCAAAAGCGCAGGCAAATGATTTTTTAATAAATCACAATAACTTGCAGATGTTACAGTTTCTTGAAAAAAATAAGGTCCAATCACAAAATCTCCTATTAGGCCACACCAAACATTTAAGGACCATCGATGTTGAAAGGGAACACATCGCATCCAATTTGGGTTTTCCACGGCCCAATAATGCAGATTATCTCTATTTACATGCCCTGAATCCATAAAAGTGGCCTCATCGGAAAAAAGTATTTTGCACAAAAAGTTATTTTCCACAACACCCTGCAGCCACTCACAAAATCTTACGCGGTGATCGTAATCTGCTATCGAAAGCTCTTGTGATAAAACCATGTGATATGGATGATACTTTTGCCGTTTCAAAATTCGTTGAATTGATGAACGACTAATATGTGATGTTTGTGCAAGTGTACGTTGACTAATATGAGGATTTAATGTAATTGCAGCAAGAATACTGGCACTATTATTTTCATTAGTGACAGCTTTAGGTTTATTGCGAGTTTTTTTACACAAATCACCGTGCTCGCGAAGCCGTTTTTCTAAATTATGAAATGTTGCATGACATTTTTTGATCCCATAACGTTCAAAAAACATCACTGCTGCACTCCAATAATTTTTTTGGCACTCACCTAACGTTAATAACATATTATATATATATATATATATATATATATATATATGTATAGATATAGATATATATTCGGAAGTATTAATTGAAATAATATTTTTGTACGATGTATTAGGAATAAGTAATAATATTTCTTATTTCTATTGATAAGGTTAGGCTTGTTATTAAATTCTTTTAGATTAAGAGTAGAATGCTGTACTAAATCACAATCCATGTAAGCTGTCATGTTCAACTATTATTGTACTCAATCTTTGTCGTCGCTGACATTCAACCAAAGAATAACTTTGTTCCTATCATTTGAGAAATAGACTATCGATCATAGGTTTCCTTATAATTATTCGAGTAGAGTCCGAGTTATTACGTCCAAGATTGGAGACCTAGATCGTATGACAGAAGTACCAAACCACTGACAATGATATACCACTTGATCTAAAGCATTAATCATTTAAAATGTATTTGGCAGGTGACACAGGAAGATTAGGAAAAGGGGTCAGGGACTGAAAAATTGCTTTTCTGATCAAAGGCTTCTGATTTTACTTAATATAAATACTTATACAGCATTTTAAAGGAAACGATGTTTCTTTGATTCAAACATAAATGCATAAAATCTGCAATATCTTTTTTACATATGAATTAGTATTTATAATTAAAATAGTGTTTTTCGTAGGGTGTATTCAAAAGTAATTATTTTAAACACTATTCTTGGTAGAATATACTAGAAATAATTACTTGAAATAATATTTATGGGGTATATATAAAAAAATGATTTCAGCTAACATTTCATACTGATCGATAGTATAATATTTACTTATGAATGTGAAGACACGCCCATACCTGTAATATGTACGTTGTAAAGAGAATTTCGTTCATATACGAAAACAGCATAGAAAAATTTCATTACACGAATAACAGTAAAAATTTTTATCTATAATAACCGATGACTTTGAGGTTCGTTCAGAGAAATACATAACTGAACTCCACATTACATATTCGTGTAAAATCAAATAAATATTTCAAGTATTCCTATTAATTCAAAAATAAATGATTGTTTCAAATTAATCAATGTGACAAAATACAGGAAAGAATCTCTGAAATTAGTTTTCCAGTATTTTTCATTTAGCACTAACTGAAAATACTTTCATCAAACTTAATTCTCGAAATTTACTTGTTATCACGATCTCGATCGTCTCCAGTCGAGAATCAATTGCACATGCAACTCGAAACGTTGCAACTCTTGAACTGTTAGCCAAGAAGGAGTGGAAGGATTACACTATCAATATCAGATGAAGAGTTGCTAGGAAAAAACCACATGGCCTGAATCTGTTGGGCCAAGGCAGCATGGGCACGTCTTTAATGTACCCCACGATCGATCGATAACGCGCAAGGTGCGCTATCGTGCTCACAGCTACGATAAGAAAGAGTTTACCTTCCGAACAAGTTCGTAGAGCCTAATGTAAACATGGCAGACCCTTTTTTCTATTTACAACGTCCCGTTCATTTCACATGTCTCGCGTGTTCACGGAAAAGAACCGTTCAATGGATGGACAACGGCGTAGAATAAAGTTTTCTTACTTCCTTCTGGAAATCACATTGCATTTTGAGATTTTAATTTCATTTCCGTGGAAAGCGTTCAGGCTTCACTAGTAATACCTAATTATTAGGTTGTTGCATATAAAATGTCCGATTATTAACAATAACGTTAAACAAGCCCAACTTTTTTCTAAATAAACTCATTGGTCGAAGTAAGCACCATTGTAAACGTATTCTGTCAGTGACTTACAAATGTCTTGATTAAATTACGGTAGAAATTTAATTTTTTGGTTATTCTCGTGCTTCACTTACAAGACTGTCCTCTCCACTTTGTAGTTTGTTTTATTATTAACAAATAGTGCGTTAAATAATCACCACATTTTGACCAAATATCACATATTGATATCGTCGATGTGTTGTTTTTTCATTCATATTAAAAGAGAATAAAGATAAAATAAAATGGAAAGATAAAATTGAAATTAGATATCGAAATTAAAATTGTAAATGGGATCTTAAAGGTCAGTATAGTACCTCAAAGTGATATCTAATAAACCTGTAGACTGTAACATTATTTCTTGATCAAAACGCTTTATAACATCTGCAATAAATCGGATATTTCATATGCAACAACCTAATAACACTTAGCCGTCGTAAAACCTTCTCCCGAAATGAAAGTATAAAATAAAGGTGGGTGGAATATTATCCTAGGTCGTTTTATGCCACTGTTTCTAAGGAGTGTACAAGTTTTAACATCAAAACAGTTTATTTTACTCCTTGCACTACAACATCAAGTCAAACTCTTAATGAGGATTTCGAACACGATCAACTAATTATGTATGGTATTAATTTCTTTTAAATCGAAATAAAATTTTGTTGTCAATACATAGCCACTGGAAAATGCATAGGCATAGAACAAATATAATTGTGGCGGCTACTTCCTATGCTCGTTAACAGAGGGACAGTACGACAACACCTTTCCCGCTACTACCCGAATCTTCCTTTGTTTGTATATTTACTGTCCTTATGACATCCCGCGCCTAAGGCATGGGTCCAGTAGATAGTCTTACTTGATGAGTCCTCTAGCGGGCCTAGGACGAAACGCTTCCTTCTCCTCCTCCCTTCTTTTCATAATCCGAAAACCTGCCACCCTATAATCTTCTTCTTCAAAGAAATAATGAACAACATAAAAATTCGGATCACTGTAATCCTAAAAAATCAACCGCATTGCAAGGGGTTAACACTCTGAATGGCAACCTAGCAGCCTGAAACTTTTATAAAATCAAAATAATGTATTGAATGAAATAAAACTTGAAATGTTAACACTTAGCCGACCGCACGCGCCACAGAGACCTGTACAGTTTCCACCTCGCTCGGGAAAGCCAAACTGCGCTGTCCACCGCGCATTTTTCTGAAGTAGCACGAACTGAAATTCGCTATTTGAAATCAAAAACGTCCGAAAATTATTTATGTGATCTATTATATGTTAACGATTTCACATATTGCTTATACAAAATTCGAAATTAAAAATTTATAATAATTATTTTTTAATGGTTATTCAAAAAGTGTGGGTAATAGAGTCAGAAATTTAAGAACAGTAAAGATGACTAAGGATAAATAACATAACTCAAATATGGAACAAAAAAGCAGTAATATATTTTAATATTGTTTCAGTGTATAATATCTCTCGAAACATATGAGCTTATGCAATGGCACATTACAAGATTCGCAAACATATCGTGTATAGACCGATTTTTTATTTGCAGAGCATACTTTGCATTTCCGTTGAGGAAACTAGTAAAATAATTTTATGGCTGGTAGAGGCACCTTCGGAAATCCTGAACATAAAGAGCCGTAATAATGGGCAACAAAAGACTTCAAAAATTGGTGCATTTTATTATATGTTGTACTCTATAGAAATAAGAAGCTTTATAGAGAAAGAAGCGTTCCTCAGATCAAAATGGGAGATCTACCCGGTCGGTCGGCCACCGACTAGCTTGGAAATGGGTAGATCTACCCGTTCGGTCGGCTAAGTGTTAAGATTTATCATGCTGAAAAATTCACTACTCTCGCGATATTAACGCAAACATTTATTTATAGATTTATACAATAATAATTATTATTATTATAATTCCGACTTCTACTCCTGGAAGACGCGGTACTCGAAATGTTAACAATACGAGAATAGGAATTGCAAAGTTTGTCGTAACAATGATCGTTCTGACATTATCACTTCTAGAGCCTAATCTGTTTACATATGAAATTGTAGTAACCTCTCAAATTTGCTAAAACAATTATGTCGACCATATACGTTGTACCATCGTGGCACTCAAAGTGTGAAGAGAAATCGGAAGCAGAAAGAAGAAACGGAACATAAATATACCCATGTAACAGTTTCTGAAGACGTTCGCGCTCATAAATCAGTCTAACGTTCTCTCTGCCGGTTCTAAAGTATTTATTCATTCTAAATTAATGCAATTATAAAAATACAGTTCAGTGATTAACAATCCCTACGCAACAAAGTGCGAGCATCCGAAGTGTTACGCATCGTCCACTAATACTAACCGGACAGCGTGCATGTTCGTGTCCCTAAAATCATTCATAGATTACCAATACTAATGATTACCAACACGTAACAGTAGACATGTATGGGTATCTTGCACGTGGATAGGTGCAATGGAGACTTGAATGCGTGCACGTGTTCTAATACGAGGAGCGTGTAGGCAGATGGAGCCCGAGGCATGTTTGCTTCGCTCTTGGCTATTCCTACACAGCTTCGTGCGAGTAGATACTTACTTTCGGCTCGCTTCGCTGAACTTTCGCCTAACAGTGGAAGAAGCCAACAGTCACCGTTCACCCGCAAACCAACCTCCTCCTCCTCCTCCTTCTTCTTCTTCTTCTTCTTGCGAAGGAAAATTGTAATCGGACGAGCGCTCTATGAATAACACTTGGCATAGGTGCAGGAGCCTATACGCCTGCTTAAGTAAACTTTATAGTAATAGTTGATAACGCTTAGCCGTGTTTATAAGTGCGCTGTGTAGAAGTTTCTACTTTATATTTGGTCAGAATTTCATTAAGGATTTCATAAAGGATTCATTTTATGGGATCGTAACTTAGAAATTCGATCGAACAGTCTTCAAAATCCTCTTCTCATTTATGCAAACTTTGTAAAAATTGTTTTCAACGGCTAGTCGCATTTATAAATTCGTTTCGTAGAAGTTTCATTTTTATAGTTAGTCCGGGTTTCATTTTAAAGATCACAAGGCATTCATTTTATGGGATCGTAACATAGAAATTCGATCGGACTGTCTTCAAAATCGTCTTCTCGTTTATGTAAACTTTGTAAAAATTGTTGATAACGCTTAGTCATGTGCATAATTACGTTTTGTAGAACTTTCATTTTTATAGTTAGTCAGGGTTTCATTTTAAGTATCATAAAGGCTTCATTTTATGGAGTCGTAACATAAATTCGTTCGGTTGTCTTCAATATCCTCTTCTCATTTATGCAAACTTTGTGAAAATTGTTGTCAACGCTTAGTCGCATTTATAAATACGTTTTGCAGAAGTTTTATTTTTATAGTTAGACTGGGTTTCATTTTAAATATCACAAGGCAATCATTTTATGGAGTCGTAACGTAAGTTCGTTCGGGCTGTCTTCGATATCCTATTTCCATTTATTAACAAAGTAGAACGTTACCTATACTGGGTGCCGCACTTGAAATTTTGCACGCAATTGTTTCCCAAATTACAACTCGTTGAAAGACACATTTTAAATAAAACTTACTCTGTTTCAGGGGAGACATTTTATGGTGTTTACAAATCCTCTGAAGATGACCGTGCAGCGCCGTTCAAAAAACTTAGCTTTACATCGACTTATAAATCTATGACCGTCATAAGATATCTCCCCTGAAACGGAGTAAATTTTGTTTGAAATATTTTTTACAACAAGTTATAGTTTGGGAAATAATTGCGTGCAAAACTTCAAAATGGGCACTCTGTATATTACATGTAGAAATAAGTTCTTGCCTATTACCTGAACATTGTTACTATGTATATGTCTCATGATCTTTTATAGATTCGGAGAGTTATCATAACATTTAACAGAACAACTCTGCCCAACATTGAAATTTCCCGACATTGCCGTATAAACATGAATTTTGAACTAAGGCAAACATCATTTCCTGCTTCATGTCAACATGATTCATGTTTAGTACGTCATTCAGTCGTCAACGTAAAGTTTAGTACGTCATAGACACATAGTTTAGTATGCCATAACGCAATTATGTTTGCGCCTGTCCGAATTTTAAAAATGTCTCTTTGGTTTCACAGCAACTTAAATAGCTTCTTTAAATTTGGATCAAATGACTTGAAGATTTTTTAAGAAGTTATAGGAATTAGTTTCCTGGAGGACCACCGAAACAAATTTAGAAAATATTGCAACTTATTGAAATCGCTGCGACAATACTAAAAGAAGTGTTTATAGAACATTCCTTATTTGTAACTGTATTAAACACCTAAAAAATACGATTTATAGATTTGTGTTTGTTATGTGCAGTAGTGGAGGGGAAGGTATTTGTACAATGACGAAATTATAACAGAGATAGTTATAATTTTTAAATGTATATCTTTATTTCAATAAACATTGTACAATACCTAAGCTACGCAGTATTTAACATGAAAGTGTATAAAAAATTACTTTTATATTCTATAATTTAATATTTTCAATAAAAATTCAAAATTAAGGTGTGATTAATAAAATACCCAGTTATGAATTTTCATTTTCAGTTAATTGATTACGTATTATAAACTTCATTTTTTAAGCATGCTTATAAATTTATACATTTACAATCTCTTTTTATATTTACATTATTGTACGAATACTTTCGTTTGTCTCTATATACGCACCTTCTGAAAACATTGATTTATAGTTTTTTTCCCTATTTCTGTGATAAGAATTTTTGTGAAAAGACATCAATGTGAACGTATATTTTCCACCCAGTAATCGATAAAATTGGCACGCGATTGATAAATTCGATAGATTCAAAATAAATTCAATTCGTATGCGCCATTGCAACCTTACGCTTCAGTCTAGTTGCTTCGCTGGATGCATTTGGAAATTCGATTTACATAATAACAGCTTAAACTTGCAGAATTTACATTTCCTTTCTATTTCTCTGCTTGCATCTCGGATACGACGTTGCAGATGTCGCATACTGGCGAGCATGTTTCCGCATTGGAAGCTCGCGGAAGATCAATATGGAGCGTTTTCACAGATATTGAAGGCGTTACTTAATTAATATATTAAAAACTAGAATCAGGATCCAATGATATATATTTTTCTTGCCAACCATTAGAAAGTAAATATATTTCTGACATCGGTAAAGTTAAATATACTTACTGTCAGATCCACTGAGACATTATATGTACATATTTTTATCACACTTACATATTTATGAGTGTTCTCATGAACATTGAAAAATTGTCGCACTTTATTTAAAATTACTTCGCACATGTTCTAAATTCAAAAATTAAAGTTAAATATACTTACTGTCAGATCCACTGAGACATTATATGTACATATTTTTATCACACTTATATATTTATGAGTGTTCTCATGAACATTGAAAAATTGTCGCACTTTATTTAAAATTACTTCGCACATGTTCTAAATTCAAAAATTAAAGCTTTAGAAACTAGAATCAGGATCCAATAATGTCAACTTTTTAGCAATCACCGATTATTTTTGGCATCGGTAAAGTTAACTATACTTATGTTAAATCGATTTAGACAATTACTTTTTCCATTTTATGACGCACATTTTTATAACGCATTATTTTTTAAATTCTGTCTACGAACTAGATATAAAACAGGATAAATACAGGAAATGAAGATAATAATATTTTGTTATTATACAGAGTAATATAATAACAAAGTGTTGACTTACTAGTAATATATAACAGATCAAATTCAATACAGAATTCCATATTTTCGATAAAGTAAAATGAAGATGAAAAATCAAAATAGATACTAAGCGGACATAATAAAGTTGCTGTTCACTTATTAACAAATTACAGTTGCCGGATACCGACATAATATTGCTGCATTTGAAGATGTTGAATTTTTGGAATAAATATGTTGAAAAACCTTCTGACTTGTTAAGAATTAGTATTGGCACACTCTTTAAAAAGGAATAATTTTTTAAAACGTTGACCAAACGACTTCAATTTTTGTAAATATTAGAAGAATTAGTTTACAAGCTAAGGCGAACGAAAATATTTTTTTAATTGCTATTGATCAGAATTGTAAATAAAAATAGATTTTAAATTAAATTTTCCAATAACAATTTTTAAATAATTTCTCTGCACATTCTCTAATAAACTAATCCTTCCGGCATCTAAAAAAAAACTCGTCGTTTAATCAAATTTTTTAAAAATTATTCCTTTTTAAGGGTGCGCCAATTATAGTTTTTAGACACTGTAAGTTAACGTCGATAAAATCTAATTTACTACACTTAACGATTCAACCACAACGTAATCATTTCTACAGAAAATAATTAGTTCAAATGTGTTAGCCATTTTCAGAGTTTCTTATTTTACTACAATGTACATATTTTTGGGATAAAGCCGTTTTCGACAATTTGTAAAGAAATTGACAGGTAGCCGTGACACTTTCAACCGTTAGAATAGATTGCGTCCACAGACTATCGGAGAAATGGGTTGCTTTGTTACGAAAGTGAAACAAATTGCGGAAGGAAGTCATTGGTTCCGTGACAAACACTGTTTCCGTTGATGCATCACTGGCAACGCAACGAAAACAAGTTCACATAAAAATTCAGAGCTCCAGCGGCGCGCCGGAAGCAACGCTTGTTTGCCCATTATCTATTATGTTTTTCACTGACTTCCGTTTTTGCAAGTACGAGATTCATCGATCTCGTATGCAGATCGGGAAACCAAATAGACTGGCGCCTCGACTATGCCAACTTATCTTTGCTTTGATATAAACATTGCTTGACTCTAAAACAACTGATCATTGAAAGTGATTACTTTATATTGCCTTGTAAAAAAAACAAGAACGCATTTGTCGAGACATTGCACGATTATTTTTACAAAGCACGGCTAAACAAATAAGTTTACTCAGCAACTGTCCACATAAACAACATTTGTAAAATAAGTAATCTAAAATCCGTCATTTTGGCATGATTGAATTTATTAGATTTTATGCGATTTTTGATATAGTATGTGCTTTAATAAAGAAATTTATTGAATTAGTTCCTGTGAAAGCGTCCTTATGGTTGCAATAATTGTAGAACAAAAATCTAGAACCGGTCGTTTGACCTGCAGTGGTAGGTTCAGTACTAACTGTACTAATTATCTACTAATAAACATGCTAAATGTAATTTTACTCTCTAATCCTCGAACGGCGGACAATTGTAATATTTATAACAGTACGTCTTGTAGACATATTAGTCTTTCTATTGTTTCTAATTTAGCAGCAATTCATTTAATTTAATCGTCAGAACTTAGCTAATAATACTCTGGGTCAAAATAGACACGAGCATGCCGCGCCTTCTCGTCAGAGGGTTAAGTCCGCGAAATTATATTAAAAGTGCTTTTATGTGGAAGGCTTAGTGTACAACTCAACAAAATGTTTTCTTCATCATTATTCCTTTACCGTTTACATATAAAGGGTGTCCCAAAAATCTTTGAGTTCATTGAAATATATGATTTCTGGGGTTATTTTAAGAAGCTTTTTCCTTTGCGAAAATGTCATATGCGGATTAGATTTCGAGTTACTAACGAAAAACACGGGCTAACCTGAGCGCAGCTACAGCTGACGGATTTCTCTTAGGTGCGGTATGGCGGCTGATTGTACCGAGCAGCAGCGTTGTTGTCGAACTGTGCTTGAATCGTGAGCAATACAATCGAGTCAGCATGCGTGCAATTATTGTTCGGCATTAGATAAAAATAATTCGGTATTGCCGTATAAGAGAAGTTGAAGCAGCGAGTGCATTTACAGCTGAATATGCGTGTTGCGTCAAGTCCGCGACCGTGATTGTCACGGGTTACTTGTTCGGGTTAATAAAATGTGTTAGACTGGTTTTGGTAATAAATAACTATATTTAATAAGTTGTATAGTGTTGTCGTGCTGCGCTTAGTTTTAAGTGCTATTGTACAGGTGTGTTGTCGAGCTCCGTTTCGTTTCAAGTGACTTTTCCAAGTCGACTGTTTGATGTGACCTTTTCAAGTAAACTCGCTGCGACAATTGTCCGGTATTTATACCTTTTTGGTGTTCGCGTAGCGCACCAATCAGGTGATTTCATTTGGTCGCAGGTAGTTTGCTCGGAGTCGCGCGTCATCGCTGCATCTTCAGTTGTAGGGTGTGTGTGCGAGTTTTATTCCAATGAATTGCTGCTCCTTCTCTTGCTCACATTTCAAGCACGGCACGACAACAACGCTACCGCTCAGGAGAATCAGCCGCCACGCTGCGCCACTCCGAGCCGGAATCGGTCAGCTGTGGCTGCGCTCTGGTTGACCAATGCTTTTCGTTAATAACTCGAAAACGAAGCCGCTTATGACATTTTCGCAAAGGAAAAAGCTTCGTAGAATAACCTCAGGAATCTTTCAAGGAAGTCAAACATTATTGAGACACGTTGTAGAACGATGATTTTTGCATATAATTATGACAGATCGCTAAAAAAGAGTTATAAAAAACGAATTTGGTTAAATAAAATAATATTTGAAAGAAGGTTAGACTTCGTGTATTCTAGAATATTGAAATTGATTAATTCGCAGAATATAAATTACAGGAAATAGGTAATGTACTGTTTCATTCTACGCAAATATACATGTATACGAATGTTGAAATATAAGTAAGAATTATGTGATTCCTTCACCGTTACAGAGGTTTAGGGTACATGCAGGAAACCTTACGACGTGGCTAAAGAAAATATCTGGTGTCGAAGGGGCTGAGTTTCTTCAGAAGAAAGGGGTTTCCTTGTACGAAAAAGAATATTCCAGTAATGTAAGAAGGAGTGGAGACTCACGCTACACAAACTTTACAAAATGTAGGATTAACAATTGGTTAGATATTTTGTAACCCTTCACAATCCATTGTGGCCATCGTGGTGACATTTATTGTCAATGCTTAACAATTATAATAGCAACACCAGTTTTATTAACACTAGATTAAAGCAACTTACTAATAGAAATCAAAATAAATAAATTCACACACATCTCTCAATTTTCTATAATTGTAGAATATTATATTATAATATCATTATATATTATTATATGTATTGTAATATAATATTACACATACAATACAGGTATGTATAATACAAAAACAGTTTGGTGTTGTTGAAGGGATAAAAAATACTGGGAGAGCAAAGGGATAAATATACGTGTTGATGTATAATGTTAAGGTTGTGTGATTCATATTCACATGCATTTTCTGCATCAGAAATAGACTTCTTTCAAATTTAATTTAGACAGTCCTGCAAGAATTGTCGAAATATTAAAAGAGATTATTGGATCATTTACATCTTTCTTTTTCATTTGCGTCATATTGTATATTTTGCAATAGAAATAGTATCATCCCTACAGAACTGATGCTATGACAAAAAGATGCATTTATGCGTCTTTTACCCGAAGATACATGAACCTATGGTCCCCTGAATACACTTCCAAGGTAACCGGAGCTTCGTTCGAAATAAGATGGCTTCCCACGGTAAGCAACTATAGAGAGAATTTGCTGCTTGCGGTTAAAGGGCTGTAGTCATTTACCAATTCGAGAGAAGTTAATTTTATTTCAAATTTTGTTAGAAAACAAAGAGAACTAAAATGGTACAGTAATGTTTTGATACATGTGCAAACTTTGGGACTGAAACTTACATTATACACTATTTTTTTTATCATTCACCAATGATAAAAGTTTTTTGTGCACGATTTTTTATGACGATCTTACCAACATATTCATGACATTTTTCTGTATAAAATAACACTAAACACGACACAATTTGGATCATATTTACGTTCAATTCGTTCAATTTCCGATATATTTAGTAGAACATCGATTATCCGAATTAATCCGTGGAACGTGAGTGTTCGGATAGTAAAACAGTTATCTAGCTACAGTGCTAGATTAAATTTTTACTAATTTGTATGATAACTAGACTGCGGATTTTATGCATTTATGACAAAAATGAATAGGTGTAATTTAAAGCAGAAGACGAGAAGACAGATTAAAAGAATTTAAGAGCTCCAATGTATGTATAAGACCCAGCTCATTAAAATTATTAAAGGAACAATGCAATTCCTACCTGACTCCTGTTTATTGTAATCTATGCAAGTAATTTTTATTTTGTATAAAAATCTGCAGTCTAATAATAAATCGTGGTGTATACGATATATATGCTTTAGTTTGAACTGTCTATATGCGCCACACATTTGAATAATGGAGAATTCAGGTACGTATCATTAGTCCCGATAATCGAGTTTCTACAAGATCGTGAATTAAAAAGGTAAATATGACGCAAATTGTGTTGTGCTTGAATTCATTTTAATCAGAAAAAGATCACAAATATGTTGATAAAAGTTTCACAAGGAAATAATTAAAAAGAAAAAAGTTCTGGGACTGGATTAATAATGTCCCGTCGATATATTTACTCTTTCGCCATCTTATTCTGTTTAGAATACATGTTTTATGTCGCGTGTGTAAAAAAATTCGAACAGGTAGGTATGTTAAAAGGAGGAAAACGAAAGGATTCGTATGACATGTTAATAACATGGTCGTTATAGTGTTGGAAGCAAACGGTGTTAACATACGACGCGTTTTCACGTTTTCAGCATGAGAACATTGGTTGCCTCGCGGCGGAATTACCTCAGCTTTCAGTGTTTCATCTTAAGCTCGCGATATGGACATGATGCTGGTTAATTGGGTGAAAGCGACGCGGACGACCGGATGGCAGAATTAAGCGATTAACTTAGGTAGCTCGCGGTGCCTCGTTAAGAGGTTAAGTTTCGAAATTGGGGACAACCGAGCCGAGGTTAGAGTTCGAGGCACCGAAGTGACACGTAACTACACGTCGAACACCCACGTCTGACCATGCAATTTCAAACACGGAACGAACATGTACTAGGTAAAGGCTACCCATTTGTTCATAGACGATCAAGCGGGGGATTCTGTTCACCAACTTGAAAAAATCGAGTATGTTTATATTCATCAATAGAAGCTCACCTAGAGATTATAGTGGAGGTCAAGTACTTAAGTACGCCCTTTAAAAACGAATAACTTCTTTAAAATTGGTCCAAATGACTTGAATTTCTTTGAGATGTTAGGAGGATTAATTTACCAGATCATGTGTAAAAAGAACTTATAAAATTGCTATTGATCGGAGTTGTGAAGATAAAAGTGAAGGTCATGATTTTTTAACTTTTTTATTTGTGCATATATCGAAAATTTAAAACAGGCTTTTTGAAAATTTAAGTTTATTTTATACATACACAAAGTTTCAACGTAATCGAATACGATTGTTACAAGCCATGAATGATTAAAAATGGCAAAAATTGTAAGAAAATGCGATTTAGGCACGAAATTTAAAGATTTTTACATGTTTCAATGCCTAAAGTTTTTTTTTCAAAACTTTGTACATTTGTATAACTCACTAATATTTTCAAAAGGCTTTTTCAAAATTTTAGTTTATTTTATACACACACAAAGTTTCAACGTAATCGAATACGATTTCTATAAGTCATGAATGATTAAAAATGGTAAAAATTGTAAGAAAATACGATTTCGGCCCGAAATTTAAAGATTTTTTCATATTTTAATGCGTACGGTTTTTTTGAAAACTTTGTATATGTATATAACTCACCAATATTTTCAAAAAGCCTGTTTTAAATTTTCAATATAGGCACAGATAAAATAGTTGAAAATCATGACTTTCATGTTTTTCTTTACAACTCCGATCAATAGCAATTTTATAAAAATTCTCTTCACATATTATTTAATAAATTAATCCTTCTAACATCTCAAAGAAATTCAAGTCAGTTGGATCAATTTTGAAAAAGTTATTCGTTTTTAAAGTACCTGACCGCCACTGTATATCCCTAAGGTCTTCGGTATTTTGAAATACAGTAGAATTCCGATAATCCGGCACGCGTAGCATCATCTGCAGTCACTTGTTTTGTGTACAAGCATGGAGCAGGAAGGTGATCATGGCAGCTCGAGCAATATTATTTGGCGCGAGGCTGTTGTTAAATTGAATAGATTTATAAAATTCGTTGAGTACAAAATATACACTTTTTACAGAAATAGTGAACATTCGTGTACTACGAAATGATTTTCCAACTAAAAGCTGTATGAAGCAGACGGATATACGGACACTATTTAAACAAATTTTAATTATATTGTATATTCAATATATGGATTTTTTCGATCAATTACATATACAGGGTGTTTCATTTAAGTCTGCCACTTATCGTATTTGGAGGTGGACATAAGTCTGTGTGAGCGAAGGTCATCTCAAGGTTATATTTTCCGAGACCTCACGAACAGTAATGTTTTTATGTAAATAGAATGGCCTAACTTTTGTATCGTGAATCGATGGAATATCAAATTCTGCGTAAAAATATATTGAGCTGAACCTAATAGTTAACGAGATATTATCGACAAAATTTTCAATACATATTATGTACTACCTGCATATCTGAAAGCTAGTAGGTGCTCGAACGGATGTTCCTTAACTTAGATATGGTAACTATTAGGTTGTTGCATATGAAATGTCTGATTCGTAATTGTAACTTTAACCATACACAACTTTTCCCTAAATAAAATTTGTTGATCAAAGTAAACACCACTCATCATTATATTCTGTCAACAAACGATGAGATTTTCGATTATACTACGGTAAAAATTAAATATTTTGGTCATTCACCTTCTTTATTTATGAGATTGTCATCTGTATTTTTGAGCTATATCTATCATTGGCCAACAGTGCGTTCATTTATCACCACATTGTGATAAAACATCACATAATATTGTCGTTGATATGTTTATTTTGTCACTCATTGAAAAAGAATACATGACAATCACATAGACTAATATTGAAATAAACTTTATTTAAAAGTAATGTTGGATATGTAAATGGAAACTGAAGATAGGACTTAAAAGACTCGCTTTGTAGCTGTAAGTGGTACATAATATACCTGTAGATTATAATAGTATTGCTGAATTAGCGCTTTGTAACATTTGCATTCCGAAATCGGACATTTCATATGCAACGACCTAATACATATGGCAAATTAATTCGATAATATTTCGTTAACTATTAGATTTAGGACATCTGTTTGCAGGAATTTACAAAAAAAACACATTAAAACATGTCCTCCAAATACGATAACTTTCTCCCCAAACATTTTTTTGTGTGTATAAAGAACAAAGTAATTAAGGGTGCTAGACGTAACTGAGACACCCTATATACTTTCAATAAGTTTTAAGTAAGTTTCCTTACTTTAACCTCATTATAGATATTATATTTGATAATCCGGCACTGCCGAAGTCCCCAACATGCCGGATTATCGGAATTCCACTGTGGTAACGTAAATACAACTCGTCAAACAGTAACGCGCTACGCAAGTACATATACAGGGTGTCTCCCCTGATTTCGACGTTTTAATTTTCTTGCTATTATCATACAAAAGGAAAAATGTTTTAGATAAAAGTAATATGGTGTTGAGACAGATATATTCCAGTGTTAGTGGTTTTTCTAAAGATGACGTGTTCCGTACGAGAGTTAACTTTATCCTTTTAAGTGGAATTGTCTATTTTTTAATAGAACCAATCATCGGTGCAGCTGGATATTCGCTATAAAGAAGTGTTAACCTATTCACATTGAAAAGCTAATAGTTGACCAAATATTTTAATTTTAATAATTCTGGAACACCATTACTCTCATACTATGTACGCGGAAGATATCACATTAATGTAAGATGGGCATCTAGCTGATTCATATAAATTATTATTGAGATGCAGGAGACTTTTCTCAAAGTCACGCTTTCGAGCGTCATCAACTGTTTTTTTTAAATAGGATGACTTATTATCATTAGCGGAAAATTATAGCCAGTTAAAAGACAAATTAATATATAATACATATAATGCGTTGCTCTTTAAATGTTCTTCAGAGGAATAATATGTACTATTGCAGAAATATCATCTTTGGAATATTAAACAATGTTAAAATCAATTAAGTAACTCGCCCAAACATTAAAATTTCTTATATGAATGTTCACAATGCACATTCAAAGAATGCGTCAATTTGTTTCTCCATATAGGTGATTTATAGAAATTTTATTAAATTACTACTGAACCACTTCACATATTCTTACGTACTGTTTGTTAGACTTAATACCAATATAATAATATAAATATAATTTTTGCCACTTTTTACTTCGAATACTTTCTTCTTTATTTTTTAGAACTAATCTCCCGTCTCGTTTGTAATTTAAAGTTAATGTAAATGTGTTATTTTCTAATTATAAAATGCATTTAGTGACTGATTCTTCTCTGCGAGTGGAATATTTCTTGGATATTTATTTTCAAGTTAAGTAACACAGGAGAAAGCACGATTTTTGGACAGCAATGAGTAGAATGTAGAAGACCGGCTTCTTAAATCTGAGCAAGAGTTAGACGCAAAGGGCCGTGGATAAATTAAGGGAGACCGTTCCAAGGAGAAAGCGGGAGAAGAAGAAGAGAAAATAGGAGAACAGTTTCAGCCGGTCGTCTCAAGGTTTATTCACGCTTGCCCGAGCAAAGTTTTGGTTACATTCTCCTTGAATGGCCACGGACCATGCGAACCTTCGCTTCGTTCCTTGTATTTTTAGCAGAAATAACAGATTGCCGCAACAATTCCCCATCGCCGGCGATGACAAGAATTTCGAATCATTACGAGCCTCATTCGGAATCCGACAGCCTTGCAAATTTGAACAATTTTCCTAGAGTATAGCATTAATATAGATGTGCTAATATAGAGTATTTATTTTTCACGTTGTCCTGAAAAATGATCAACTACTGATAAAATGTCAGTTACTGGTGCCTTTACCGTAATAGGTCGGGACAATCGTGACAATATTCGCCAATTCTTCAAATGTTTTCATTTTACGATAACACAAAATAATCCTGATGGAGACTAAAATTGCTTAAATAAAAAGAAATAATCCCGTTATGTCTCGCAAAATGAATTATTACATTTCCATCTGTCGTTCACTCTAAATTGTGTGAAGATTCATTTGCATTGGGAACGAGATGTTACAAATTCACCATGCAATAACAGTGCGGAGAAAGTTCTGTTTCAAATGTTATTCCGTTAGGAATGGCTTCCATATTATGAAATACTCGTAGAAGAATGTATTCATCATTCCGGCAGATCGGTATTTTCGAGCTGTACCTGCGCATGCAACCGTAAATCGCTGTGTCGTATCGGTGCGATAAAAATATAGACTCCTGCCGGCGTGCGACGCATTATGAATTTATCATAAAATGATAACATCGGAAGCATCCCGGGTCGTGTTGCATTAGGCGAGATCGGGACAAGTTGATACGTTTTTCAGTTTTAGATTTTCGTAATTATTAGGTTGCCGTAGAAATAATAACCAGTTTCTTTCGGCTTATTAATCAATACGTTTACCAAAAATCCTTGGTTGAAAATATTCGTTCAAAATCGAAGTACATGATTGTTGGACGAATTATTTCGACGTCATGCAAGTATTTGAGCGCCCTTTAAATCGGAATAACATTTTTAAAATTGGACCCAACGACTTGATTCTTCTTAGCAATTTGAAGCATTGATTTGTTAAATGACTTGCAAATAAGATTTGGAAAAATTTTTTAAATTTTATTTGAGCACGAAATGAAAATTTAAAATACTTGTTTTATAGATATTTTTTAGTTAAACACATGCTGAAAATTTCATCTAAATCGATTAACGTGCACACGAGCTACATGCGATTTACAATGGTGAAAATCGCAGTTTTTCACGGCTGATCGTCAGTTTTTGCTTAAAATCCACAGATGCTTACATGTTTCAATGCGTGTCGTTTTTTCAATTGATTTGATCAGATTTTGAAAAAGTTATTCTGATTTAAATGGTGTTGGAATACTTTAGTGACTCACTGTATATAAAACACGAATAATGGTACAGTAGATGTATGTATGTATATAGTAGACCAGCCATGGGCACGGGTGGAGCCCCTCAAACGCCTGCTTCTCCCACCAACCTTTCCTTCATGCGCGAGGCCTGCGCACTGTTCGCGACGGGCGAAGCACTTCTTTCCTCTATGGCAGCAGTGTCCAGCGTAGGGGCCCCTCACGCGCTTGCTTCCCCTTCCTACTGTCAGTTTGCGCAGGCGCAGTGTGTTCTCACCCCGCCGACGAAGGAACCGAGTAAAACAATCAACGATCATCTTTTTCACGCGGGAAGCAAGCATATTGGTAATCGGTTCGCCGCGTCACGGCGAACGGTGGTGGGGACGGCGTTCAGCTCCCGGAGCCGAGTTTGGACGTGGCTGCGCTATGGTAGCGGCGAATGCTGGTGGGGGACAGTGGGCGCTATGGTGGGGACGGTTTTGTTTCAATTGAGACAAAAATGGCAATCCCTGTACTAGACAAATATCATATAGAAGGTAATGATATTTTAGAAAAATATTTATAAAATGACAATCTGTTTTACCTTTTACCAAATATAAAATAATAACTATAAGCATTACCACAAAATTATTCGGAATGCTTGGAAGTAAATAAATACTCCCTTAAAATAGTGTCTAATTTGCTGATTCCGTACATTATGAAAGAAAACAAATATATATATATTTTATTAATATCTTCTTTATTATATACCAAATTTTATAATTACATTTATTTTTATTGTTAATAAAAACACTTTGCAGATTGTAAATGTGAATAGTTACAATGAGAGACACTTGAGTTGTTTGATCGAATAATTTTTGCCAGTGGTAGTTTTACGAGCAACATAAGCAATAAGATTTATCAAAAAATTGAACAAAAGTTTCTTTAGTAGCGTGCACCATTAATATTGTTAGTCAATCGGTGTTCGAATGATGTGAGCAGTGAAATAAATAAATCATATTTCACTGAATCAATGAATTTTTAATTGGAATCCTAGTTACTCTAAATTCTCATTATTAGTTTCAGGCATGATTCTGCAGAAATAAAAAGAAATGAAAAGTGTAATACAATGTAGTCAAGGTTAAAAATACATACTTCCAATATGCTAAATCTTACAAAAGAATGTAAAATACTGAAGTAGTTTAAAAAGCTTATTAAAAAGACGTGTTAATTAAATAACGAATAGCATATTAATTCGTGATATTAGATATCATTTTTTCTGATGGAGATATAAAACAATTTAATGTTTGCTAATACACACGTTCACACACGTGTACATTGTCATATTAGAAGCCTGAGCAAACATCTTTTTGTATCTCGTCCTGGTTGGACTACATGTAGCCAATGTCGAAAAAATTTCTCCGTACCAACCTGCTCCTGTATCAACTTACCCAGGTTTCCCCTACATCTAGCGCAACATGTGTCAGTGTTGAACTTTGCAAACTGTTCAGGTCCAGAATACGATAAGAATATAATATAGTACATACAATATACAAATACTGCACGCACTTATACAGGGTGTTAAAACAAAACTATTCAATATTTATATGGTACAATAGGACCCACTGTACTGAGTAAAAAAGCATCAGTAAACATAGGTCGAAAGGTCAACCGTTTCTGAGATATAAACATTTTTGATTGCTAGTATCATGATTGACTGACTTGCGTCAATCACATGCGATGTTTACTTCAGTATTTATAAATCGCATTCTGAATGCTCCTATTCAAGTGCCGACAGTAGATTTCGCATGTACAGATTCAGAAAATGTCAGTGTTTTAGTCGAATGAAGAAATGGCAGATATGCATTTTAAATCCAGTAGTAAATCAATCATGATGCTAGCAAACAAAAATGTTTATATCATAGAAACAGTTGACCTTTCGACCTATGTTTACGAAGGCTTTTTTACTCAGTACAGTGTGTCCTATATACCATATAAATATTGAATGGTTTTGTTTTAACAGCCTGTATAAGTTTTCTTTTAATTATACAGGGTGTCTCACATAAATGGGAACACCTAAATATCTATCGTATTTACAGTCCTATCAAAAAACTTCAGAGGACAAAGTGACACTATTGCAGGGGGCAAATATAATGGTAAAGAAAAAAAATTTGTATCTCGTGTTTTTTAATGAAATTTCAAGGTCACCGATGTTTTTTTAAATAGAATAGTATATTTTTTTTACGATAGCCTGATATACAATAACAAACTGAATTTAGTGGATACCACCTTTTTGACCTTGAAATGACCTTGAGCAAGAATAATCATGTTAGAGCGGATAAAATGTGGAAGTTTAATATTTACGTGTTTCAGCAAAGATTATGCTTTGTTTACGTCGGGTTGACCTTTACAAACCACAATAAATGTTTGAAATATTTTTCATGGTAAACAGCGTATGTTTATGTTAGAGTATGTATCATTGAGATCGTTAACAGCAGGTTAATCGGTTAGAATAAGTACGTTGTTCCTTCTGCATATTTCGAATTCGAAATTTGAATACATGCGATGTTTACTTCAGTATTTATAAATCGCATTCTGAATGCTCCTATTCAAGTGCCGACAGTAGATTTCGCATGTACAGATTCAGAAAATGTCAGTGTTTTAGTCGAATGAAGAAATGGCAGATATGCATTTTAAATCCAGTAGTAAATCAATCATGATGCTAGCAAACAAAAATGTTTATATCATAGAAACAGTTGACCTTTCGGCCTATGTTTACGAAGGCTTTTTTACTCAGTACAGTGTGTCCTATATACCATATAAATATTGAATGGTTTTGTTTTAACAGCCTGTATAAGTTTTCTTTTAATTATACAGGGTGTCTCACATAAATGGGAACACCTAAATATCTGTCGTATTTACAGTCCTATCAGAGAACTTCAGAGGACAAAGTGACACTATTGCAGGGGGTAAATATAATGGTAAAGAAAAAAAATTTGTATGTCGTGTTTTTTAATGAAATTTCAAGGTCACCGATGTTTTTTTAAATAGAATAGTATATTTTTTTTACGATAGCCTGATATACAATAACAAACTGAATTTAGTGGATACCACCTTTTTGACCTTGAAATGATCTTGAGCAAGAATAATCATGTTGGAGCGGATAAAATGTGGAAGTTTAATATTTACGTGTTTCAGCAAAGGTTACGCGTTGTTTACGTTGGGTTGACCTTTACAAACCACAATAAATGTTTGAAATATTTTTCATAGTAAACAGCGTATGTTTATGTTAGAGTATGTATCATTGAGATCGTTAACAGCGGGTTAATCGGTTAGAATAAGTACGTTGTTCCTTCTGCATATTTCGAATTCGAAATTTGAATGTTATAACAATGCGTTATACTGTACAGGAACGAATCGATATGGTTTTCACATATGGCGAAAGCCACCAATCTTTGAGGCAAGCAGTACATTTGTATCGTGAAAAATTTGTGAATCGTATTTGTGACGCCATTGAACTTTTAACAATGGGGCAAGATAAAATGTATTGTGTACAAAGATAAACCCACAACGCCAGATGATATGCGGCAAAGGATTACTGCAGCATGTGCTTCAATTACGTCTCAGGAAATCGACAATGCCTACAGATCATTTATTGCAAGATTGCAATATTGCATAAATGAGGATGGTCAACATTTCGAACATTTATTATGATATGTAAAGGTCAACCCGCCGTAAACACCGCGTAATCTTTGCTGAAATACGTAAGTTTTAAACTTCCACATTTTTTCCGCTCCAACATGATTATTCTTGCTGAAGGTCATTTCAAGGTCGAAAGGGTGGTGTCCACTAAATTCAGTTTTTTATTGTCATCATGCTATCGTAAAAAAATATACTATTCCATTTAAAAAACATCGGTGATCTTGAGATTTCATTAAAAAACACGACGAAAAAACTTTTTTCTTTACCATTATATTTGCCCCCTGCAATAGTGTCACTTTGTCCTCTGAAGTTTTCTGATTGGACTGTAAATACGACAGATATTTAGGTGTTCCCATTTATGGGGACACCCTGTATACTATTCAGTTAAAGTGTTAGAATAACATTGAGTCATTCCGTAAGTAATGTGAATTTCATTTGAGCCAAATAGAAATTTCTTTCTTTCAATAACGATTTTGATAAGGTGCCTTTACAGGTACTCAAAAGGTTTTATCTTTTTCTTCGCTAAGAAAACCAACAGTAAAAAAAAAAGGTAAAGATTATGTTTAGGCATATTGACATATGTTGTCAAGGTCACCTTTCGAAGTAACTCCCAAGAGGTTTTAGCCATCGCTCGTTTTTTATTAAAAAGTTATGAACAAAAATATACCGATGTTACCATATTGCAATTTGCCCGTATTTAAATGAATGTGATTTTGGATTGGACATATGTTATGGAAGACATTCTCTGAAATTGGACGACCTCAAGATGGTGTTAGGTCTGGGTTAGGTCTGGTAATCTAACCAAGCATAACCCAGACCTAACCCAGACTTAACACCATCTTGAGTGTTTAGCCGTCGCTCATTTCCTATAAAAAAGTTAACAAATCAAGTTGGACTATGACTCCATTTGACAGCTTGTACGAGAATAAAGTGTACTTACAACCAAAATTTAACGAAGGTTTTTCGCAAAACATACGTGAAGGTCAAGGTCATCCGAGGTGCCTTCCTTAAACGTAATATTTACCAAAAAATTATTTACTCATTACCTAGCAACATCTCAAAAAAAGAAATCCTTCCAACATCTCAAAAAAAGAAAAAAATCATGAGCTGTTTGGTCCAATTTTAAGAAAGTTATTCGTTTTTCAAAGGTGTACGAATACTTTTTACACCCGTTGTATGTAACCTTCTGATTTTCGTTATGAATGCATAAACTCCGTAGTCTGGTTTCAACTTGATCATTGCCAAGGTCGAGGAGTTGGATTTCTGTGTTGAACAGTTTGCCATCGGTGGGTTTGATTTTCTTTCATAGTATATTATTGCCGTTCGATTAGTTATGTCAGACACATAGAATCGTGGTTCGATACGTCACATGATTCAGAGGAATAACGCGTGAGCGCAGGTGTCTACAGAATCTCAGAAATACCTGAAGAGCCAGACTGCGTTTATTCGCACGCACGCACGCACGCATGCAAACGGTGCATCGAACTCGAACTCACCTATATTAAGCGGCCCTTGACATCGTAGAGGCATAAGTGAGCAAGCGAGGGCGCGCAGGCATTCGGCTGCATTTAGACAGTTTCTAAGACAAAGTTTGGCCAGTGCGCGTTCGCTGCTCGTCTAGTTACCGAGGGACGAGTGTTTAGGGTCCTAGTGCTTAAATATAACTGGAAGGATGGCAGTGTCGGGTGCAGCCACCACCAAACTCGAAATAGTGCACGGAGACAAAAATATACGACCAACTACATTACCCTTAACACTGTCTTGACGCACTCGGGAATTGGTCTGATTCTTTCGTAATCTCGCCACGATCTTGTGGACTCGATTCTAAATTAACAATGAGTTCGTTAAAAATAATCAGCTGCAATTTCCTTCAACTGTTTGCTCCCTCGACTTATCGGAGGGGAAATTTTTCAAATAAATCAGCAATTCTGGGTGCAAATGTAGGATGGTCCTTAGCTATAGAATTGTGTAACATAATGAGAAAATGATACGTGAAAAATATTTGACGAGTATTTTTTTGGCCATTATCCATGTTGAAAGAGTGAAAACAGACCTTGAGGTTGTTGATTTTCACTAATTTCACCCAACTTTAAGAGCGTTCTTAGGCTTGGCGCCTAATCGTTTAAGGATTCTATAAAGCAATGTCTAAACATTAAAAATTAATAAGAAATAAAGAGGTGCTTTGGGGTATACAAAAGTAATTGTATGTTAATTATTAATTTTACGAAAGAAAAGATATTACTTTCGATTTTTTATTCTACCGAAAGCACAGAATAAAATAAAACAAAATGCCGTAAAATTGCTACCTTTACATCCTACATATGTTTTTACCCCCTTTTTAAACACTACAATTGTAAGAAAATCACTTTTTTCAGTATCAGTTTCTCGATATTTTTCTTCATCACGAGAATGGTGTACTTTCGAGTATCTATTTGTTACTAAATGCTACTGTTTATGACAACAAATTATTGTAGGTTATTTGTATATATATATATATATATATATATATATATATATATATATATATATATTCAGGAACATGAGAAGAAAGTTTCATTTATTATGAAGAAAATAAAAATTTCTACTCTTGACCAGCTTTGCGGAGCAAGTGACCCACTGTGGTATCGGAGGATTAATTCAATATTCTGTTTAATATGCCGATCAATCAGTTCGACATTATGTTACAGCGCAGCGAGTTAATTCCAACCAGGCTTGGGCATTATTGAAATAAATTATTTAAATAATAATCGTTAATATAATATCTTATCCTATATAGCTAGATTTAATTTGAAATAATCATATGTCAGTTTATTTGAACTGCCAAATCATTTTTTCAAAATTATATCATTGTGTGAATTTCAAATAAAATTTGAAATCTTTCATTTCATCAAATAATTCATACTCTCCAAAATTCTATTTACTTCGTGTACTAAAGGACAATTTTAAAACGCGAACGCAGTTCATTACAACATTAAATTTAATAATCAATTTATTTACTTTAATTACCTCTTTTCGAGTTGAAATTATTTATTATTTTATTTGAGCAATGTAATTAAAATAAAAAATTATTCAAATAAAATATTATTTCAACATAATTTATTTGATTTAAGTTCCAAATGAAAATAAGCTGATTTCCAACCCTGATTTCAACTATCGGAAATGTTTTCCGTTGAACGCTACACTTAACACTAGATTTACGGGGCCCGTCAAATGAAATATTAAGTAGATTTATTTTTTTGTGTACATATTGCAATAAAATCCGCTGAAGATTTAAGTAAATACAATTTTATTATTTTTATAAAGCAATGTAAAATAATCAATTTTAGTGCTCCGTAAACCTAGTGTTAATATCGGTGGCTCGTGTCAGCGAATCGTGTTGTACGCAGATTGTGCAAACTGGCGCACGGATATCGATGCGCGCCGATGTCAGTAAAGATAGACTCACCATTGGGGACAGTTTCCATGGTGGATAACCTAACCATGTTTCATCGAGGGGTTGTCATCTCATAGTGTCTCAAGTCGTGTGTTTTAAAAAAATAAACGAGCAAATGAGCGGGATGCTGAGATGGGCAATTAGGTCGACGAAACAACTGCTTTCTATTTCTTGGTCGTGTCCAAATCCGTCGAAAGTGTCTATGCTCGCAGACGCGTGGGCGTTTGTTTCTAAATCCGTAAGTTTACTGTCTGGAATGGGCGCGAGTCTGCTAAAGTTTGTCTCTCTTCACCTTGTCCTCCTCTGCGACGGATCACTGTTGACCAGACTTCGGTTTACTGCCTTCAGTAAACCGAGAAGTTTAAAAACAGTTTAACTCTTTGCACAGGAAGTGGAGGAACTGCAAGCTCGAAGAGCTTTCGCTAGAATATTGATGAAAGTTTTTGACAATGGCATGGAAATGATTACTTTTCTTGTTATTAGTATGAAAACTATGATTCGATTCTAAATGGCTATTCCCCCTTTGCACTCTGAGCTGTTTTCTTATTCAGAACACGGACATTTCATCTGATGTAGTACATTTTCATTATATGTATGTGTATCGACTACGGGTTTTATGCATTTATGACCAAAGTTAATAAGTGCACTTATAGCAGTAGACCGATTAAAAGAATATATCAATTTACTAGTATCGGATTATTGAAATGAATAAAGCAGGAAATCAATATTTCTATGTGGTTCGTGTTTCTTGCAATTGATGCAAACAATTTTTTTTGCATAAAGATTCGTCGACGAATTACGTATAATTGCGGGTTTTATGTAATAACTTTGTAATAAAATCGTATTGGTCGACTTTGATATAACACTTTTTCTTATTTTCATTCATTAGAATACGCTGACGTTTGTCCGGGAAAACCTCAGACACCCTTTATATGACTTCTATCATTTCATGTCTAAGAAATTCAGTATATTTGCTGGTCACAAATGTTTTCTTTTATTTTGGACAATTTATTAAATATTTTTTTTCATTTTTCTAAACAGGCATCTTGTCGATTTCAACATAGTCTTATTATATTGATCTACAACAACAATTATGTGAACCGTTCATTTTGAAAGTTGCCTAAGCAATTTTTTTCTGACTTTTCTTTTTCTTTACGTTTATATAATAGAAAGCTTTAACCTGTTCTCCTCTAATTGCAAAAGTAATTTTCAAACATAATTTTAACAACATGTTTATGTAAACGTAAGATGTGGCATTTATAAGGAGTCTTTCTTAAAAATTGTATTAAAAAATATGTAAAAGTGACGACTTTATGCACAGGTTTCGATAATTTTCGTGGCACAGAAAGACTACAATTCTTCATAGTTCTATAGTACGAAATAAATATTATTTCGAAGATAAGACAACATGTCATTCTCTTATATTTAACCAGCTTAACCAGGTGATGTGCATATAGTGAAAGTAGGACTATACTAGCATCATGGTATAGAAACCAGGGTGTAACTAAACAATTATACATGATCGGACATATGTATGTGTACAGGAACATATTTTATCATTTCACTCAGTAGAATCGACCCTCCTAAAACGTCCCACATGGTAGGAAGCACTCGGTGTAATGGTAACAGAATCATCCGTATGAATTAAAGATACTTAATGATACTGGTCTATTAGAAAAGAAGGATTTCAGGCCCACATGTGCCATTAGTTTTAATTTCCACGACATTGTCCGAGGTTATTATCATTTTAAGCATCTGTTACGGGTGCGACACTTAATTGCTGTAATCAACGTAAGTGCAGTTCGTAGGAAGCTTGATGTTCATCCAAAGGCCGTTTGTCGCACTATTTAAACAAAACATTATTTCGTATAGTGATTTAATATTAAGTACACTATATTAACTTCTTAGACGACCAAAGATAAGAAAAATCAACCTAATGTACAATGACTCACATAAATATTCGGACAATCTTAAAAAGACAATAACTTTTTTAATATTGGACTCTACGTCTTGGATCTTTTAAGGAGTTACAGTAATTAACTTACTAAATGACATAAAAAGGAAATTTTCAAAAAATTGCAACTCCAGCCTTCTTTTAGAAATAACAGTTAGATACGCAAATTTATTGTCTTGCGATCATTTTTTATGAAATTATCATAGATTAAATACAGGCAATTCAACAGGTATCGGGTATTTGGTGTTCAAATCGGAGATTGAAGCAAACGGTTATATTTCGTTTCTAAAAAAATGCTGTCCGAACTCGTGTGCTTCGTTTAGGAAAATAGATGTTCCTGTATGGGAAGAGATATTACATTCAAGAATTTCTATAAAAAGTATTCTTATGGAACCGATACTTTACAATCAACATAATACAAATTCTATGAAAACAATTTATTTAAAACATTTACTAAAGAAGCTTCTATAAGAGAAACACAAACAATGTTCGATCTCTGAATTGTGTACATCAATATTATAAATAAGTAACATATACAAAATATCAATTTAACTGTAACAGTTATTTAATGTCTTTGGAGTCCTATTCATTAATTGGTATTAAGTATTTGTTGCAATGATTGTGAACTCTTTTTGGAATTGGTCAACAGAATACGTGTTGCTGTCGTAGAAAAATGTTTATTTTGATATTTCATAAGGTAGAGATACCAGTTACTGAAAATTCATTGACGACTTGGAAGTTTTTCGTTAATTTTGCATCATTTGTGATAAACGATTTATTATCGACATTATTTCTGTATCGTCAAATATTTCTGGATGATTTTGTGGAAAAGTAAAAAAAATATTAACCAAGTTTTCATCCGAAGTTTTGGCCCTATTTACCGGACACAGAAAATTTGTGATAACCAGTTTCCGTGCCTTAGTTACCGGACAGTTCAGCCATAGTACCGTACCATATTTACCATGGATGCCACTAAGAAATCTTATGCATATACGTTATGTTTATACTGTCGAACGCAAGTACCACTGTCTGGTAATGCCAACGTTGATGGGAAATCTTGACGTAGTCAACGGTCACCGGCAATAAGAAATGTTTTAAAAGTTTAGACCCGATTCCCGAATTTGTTCTAATTTAGAAAATAATTGTTATTTATTTTACCTTTGTTATTTTTCCATAATCTATAAACTTAATACTTTTAATACTTAGAACTTTTATGCTGTAGCATAATAAACACATTATTTTATCATCCTCTCGTTTCTCTCGATTTCTTAGCATTTTCTGCGTGGTGGAAATTATCCATTTTTCCCGGTGGACACTCCAAGGTGAGGTGAAGGTCAACCATCTTTTTTTAAATGGAATGATATCTTTTTTTTATTCACCATCAAATAGTGCGTTTTAAGACGAGTTCAATTGCCTATGACTCAAGGTCATTCAAGGTCAAACTTGCAGGGAAATGCAGAAAAGGTGTGATCGTTTTATGTATTACGTTTTATATATTAAATAATAATTTCCACCCTGTATAAGCGGAAACGAGAAATTGCATTGTCTCGGGGAATAAGGTGTTTAACTAATATTTTCTCTATCTTAAACAAAAATTAATGTAATGCTTTTAATTTATATACGAAGGTGAAAGTTAAATTTTATCTTTAGAAATATAGTAATATACTAAGAAATTCATGTTATTCTTAGTAATTTCTAAAAAAATTGTTTTGCGTCCGATAACCGGGTGGGACACGGTAACTGATGCCTTTACCCTAGGTCCTGTTCAAACTAAAATTTTATATATAACTTTCAAGATGTTATCTTTATCTGTTCTCATCGACATTTCTAACGTTAGAACATTTTTCCAAAAAAGTTCCACGGTTCATGATTTATAAATAACCTATTAAAAAGTTTCAAAACTCTTCTGATCCATGGTTGAAATACTTCCGGGACCCACTGTATACTGCCTGACCGTACTCTAAAATTAATATTTCGGTTCGTTTCGCACTTTCATCCGTCACACGAAACGTTCTACTGAACTTATGGATACGCTCATCCCCAGCACATGTACACGCCACCCACAACAGTGGCGGAATCATTCGTTACCTTGAACAGCTGCCAAGAAGCGGATGAAGTGAAAGGGTAATACGTACCTGAAACAAAAAGCAAAAAAAACCGCACGATGAATTACATGACAGTGGCGTGGGGAGAACGATCATTCATTCTACACGCGGCGATCGCACAATGTACACGGCTACCAATAGAAATCGCCTTCCCCGAAAAGTCGGAAGCATTTGGATCGATTCCAGCGAGCGACGGACTCGCCCTTTCCGTCAACTCATTCTCTTTTCTAACCGGCTTACTTTTTTCCACTCGTCTATCCTCAAAATTGGCCGTAGCGTTTTAATAATTGGAGCAACGCCAGCCTCGCTCTCGCGCAAACATCTCGCCAGTCGGACCATTATTCATTGCGCTACCATATCTCCAGGACAATCTGCAGTTCTTTTCTACTAGATCCGACCGAATAACATATACTAACGAGTACAAACTAGCTCCTTATGAAGAAATAAGAAAAAATGTACCATGAACTTTTTTTATCCTAAGCTTCATTTTCAAGAAAGCTTGAAAATCTATTCCGTTATTGTAATCCAAACAGCAGTGTTAAAACTTATCACTAGGCTGCGGATTTTTATGCGAAATAGACATTTTCTGTATCGTTTCCGAGGTATTGAAACTAAATCAAAATTTGTTTCTTCCTATAATCATTTCAACGCTTCGGGGACGATGCACAGTGTGACGGATCGTCAATCTAGTTGGAGAAAATTCGAAATGGGCAATTGCACAGGGTGTAAAGAAATGTTTGGTTTTGGCTGCCATAGGCGTATTCTACATTTTCGGATCGATGAAGATCGGTAAAAGAAAGTTGCCGCAAAAATTGTTCTTGACCTTAAATTTCAAGGTCAACTTTTTCTTCATTATATTGTACTCTACGCGTCATGGGAATAAAAAGTGTCAAAGGAATCATGTATGAAAGCTGAATAGTTCTCATGAAAAATAATAGCAAAGTTTCATTACATTATTAGAACTACTTATTATTATAAAAATTGTTTACATTTCTAATAAAGCAAGTAGTTAGTGTTGTTGTTTATGTGCTGTTTATCAGAAGTCTTACATAATCAATCATAATCAATATTACCTTCTCAGTCTTGAAAAATATTCAACCGCAATTTCTTCTTCTATGCCAAAGAACTGATCGATTTTTCCTAATATTTCTTAACAGAAGATGATCATCTTTCAAGACTTAGAAAGTAATATTGATTATAATTGATTATGTTAGACTTCTGATAAACAGCATATAAACCACAACACTAAATACTTGTTATATTAGAAATGTAAACAATTTTTAAGAAAGTAAGTAGTACTAATAATGAGGCTTTGATATTATTTTTTATGAGAACTATTGAGTTTTGACACATGGTTCCTTTGACACTTTTTATTCCCATGACGCGTAGAGTACAATATAATGAAGAAAAAGTTGACCTTGAAATTTAAGGTCAAGAACAATTTCGCGGCAACATTCTTTTACCGAACTTCATCGATCCGAAAATGTAGAATACGCCTATGGCAGCCAAGACCAAACATTTCATTACACCCCGTACTACATTTATTAGTTGATATGCTCAGAGTCTTATCAAATATGAATAATAATCACATTCTTGTAAAAATTGATCTGGTTTTGGTAATCAAACGACATATTTTAAGCTGTTTATATTTAAATATAAAATACAAATGAGTGGAATAATGGACTTGTACAGTGATATCTGTTTGCAATAGTTTACTAAAAGAGACAGAATTTTTAAATGAGTACTTAGTAGGTTACAGTTTATAATCTAATCGCTGTCCGAAACATTTGAGAATCTATCTATTTCTGAATCGCAACTGGCTTCAGGTTCGGGTTTGTTTTACAAGACGTATTGTCTAACGTTTGTTTTTTCATTGTATAATATTTTTTCTTATATTATTTCTCATATTATATTAAATCCATCATTGTAATTTCCCGAGAAGATTTTCTGGTGTCATCCCTCTGTTCCGTACGAAGCAACCAAACACCGCTTAATAAAAATTGAAACACCTTGGCCTACGGCATCTCTCCGCAGCTAAACTTACAAGGAGAAGACGCGGTCACTGGGTCTTAGATTTTGTCGAAACTTTGCATACTGGTAGATTTCGTTCTCCTGTTTATGAAAATATACTATTATAGACGTCGATACTCAATCATTTTTGAGATATTTACAATTTAAATTTCATTACACCCGTTAAGCGGTTACAGTTTTGGTTGAAGTTTTTGTCAAGTGCCAAACGGCGTAACGGTAACTAGATTAATTACCGGGAAGGCCAGTGTTCAAATACCTTTTTCCTTTTTTCCATTTTTTCTTTTTTTCTGTTCAGTTTATCTATTTTAATTAATTATATTTTGCTCATGAAAAATATATTCATAATATCTACAGGAAACAAAATATAAAACTTTTATTGAAAAGGAACATAATATGAATGAAACACTAACTTCATCAATCTTAACGTATCTCAAAAGTTGTTGAGTATCGACGCCTATAATGCTACATTTTCATAAACAGGAGAACGAAATCTAAAAATATGCAAAGTTTCGAGAAAATCTGAGACCCCATGATCCGGGCCTTCTCCTTGTTAGTCACATCTTGAAGCCAATGGATCACCGAATAAATTACTGTAAGAATTAGCAATAACGAGCTCCAACAAGATTTTTTAGGTCTATGCGAAGTTAAACTTCTTCGACGCTGTCCGGAAATTTTTGCCATAAGAGTAGATATTAAAAAAGCATATTTATTATAACAGAAAGGGATATTTTTATACTATATCTTACACTACATACCTTACTGTACAATACGTGACAAAAGATATAATTATCTTATATGTCGACTGTGGAACACCACGTTCTTTGTAATGCACAAATTAGAGCCACGCTGCATAATAAAATAGATCGACAGAACAGTCGACTTTAAGCAGGTACGATGGTCATTAAGCTTAGTTTATAGACGTAGGGTAATCTGTCCAGTAAATGAACACGTCTCAGTGAATGAACATAATTCGTATTAAACCAAAAAGTAACATTTATGTCCCCTTAACGTTGAAGTTACACAGCACATTCAAAGATGTTCCGTTAAAGAGATCTAATTTTTTTTTAAAACCTATTCACCACTACATTAATTTATTTAGCAGTTATTCATTCGACATCGCACTATTCAAGTTAAGTAATGTCGTCCTCTAACAAACTCTATCGTCTGATCGCAATCGATTAACAATTTGTATTTTAAGGTGGTTCAATGTTCTTATTATAAGTTTATTTGGATAATTATCGTTTACTCGGGTAACTCTGTTTATTCGTTATAAATCAATGTTCATTCATTGGTTATTTGGTCCATTTTTCATTTAATCCTATGCCATATTTTGAATACAACCACAAAATATTTTCAGAATTGTATTCTGGAATGTGTAGAACTTAACAATGACACGCCGTTCTTATAGAAACAGCGCTTAGGAAGTGAGATTTGCGAATGCTAATTTCAACAGACATGCAGCTTAAGTGTTCATTCATTGAACAGTTTACCCTAGTAATGGTGAAACGATTACAGCCGACATGTATTGACATTATATTGATGAAATGGATGGAAAGTTAAAAATTTTACATCCAGCACTCGTTAATCGGCATGGATCGATTCTCCTGTACGATAACGCTCGACCGCATGCATCGCAAAAGACTGTTAAAACATTAACACTAACTGAACCACGACCGGTCATATGACTGGTTATACATTTTGTATTTCATGATTATTGAAATTACAAAGATGCTTTTATTAAAAATTACTAAATATATTTCGGTAATTATATAGAAACGGTCTGCGTACTCCGATTTTGATGAAATTTTAATATGTTATGGAATAACACATTCTGAACAACTTTTTTCTTTTCCAATATAGGGGGGTCGCTTTTAGTTTTCGAGATATTTGCAAAAAACTATAGGCAATGTTAATTTTATAACGGAAACCTTCTTTTTAGAAACACTGGGTGCGTGTGAAACACTGGGTGGGTGTGTGTGGTATTGTCGCTTCTCATCTCCACAACGTGTTTACAAACAAAAAAATAAACAGATGCGGCCTGAAAATCCTGGAAGAAACAAGCAGAATTAACTCCTGCAGATAACTCTGATCATACATAGATAGGCTGAGCTTTCAATTTTCAAAGACATTTCCTGGATTTTCCTACCACACACACCCACCCAGTGTTTCACACGTACCCAGTGTAAAATTCAATACAGTATTAGCGATAGTTTTTTGCAAATATATCCAAAACTAAAAGCGACCCCCCTATATTGGAAAAGGAAAAAGTTGTTCAAAATGTCGAAATCAATAGTATATTAAAATTTTATCAAAATCGGAGTACGCAGACCTTTTCTATATAATTACCTAATTTTCTTCATTCAGACACATATTCTTAGAAAAATTGCAAGAAATTGAAATAAATTAAATCTTGTAACTTTTATAAAGCAATGTATACAAGACACATTTTGTGCTCGGTAAGATTACTGTTAATTGAATTATATTATGAAATTGTAGATCATTCCTCTTGTTCTTCAGACTTATCACCAACGGATTATCCTTTTTAAACACTTAGATAATTTTTTAAAATACAAGCAATACCGACACGAAGACGGTGTAAAGAATTTAGTAGCAACGTTTATAGAGTCTAAAAACTCGGACTTTTATGGAAATGGTTTAAAAACTCGTTTATCCAAGTCGATGGAGCATATTTCGGTTAAAGAAAATTCTTAATAAGTAAACGCAATGTTAACATTGTTATTTTAAGAAAAAATCCGACATTTCATATGCACCAACTTAATATACCAACATATTGAAGGATTTAATGTTTTCGTGTTTGTAAATGTGACCAAACAATTTCCATCGATGGATAATGGATTGCACGCATGACCATGGGCGTGCAGCGGTAACTGTGCATACTCTGCCAGTAGTGTCGGGCTCCCTCGACCATCGTTTCGAACCAGACTGGTTCGCCCACTTCTTCGAATCCTGAAAAGGGTTCCCGCGCAAGAATTCTCGCAACTCGAGACAGCACGCTTTCGTGCAGATCTGCTATTGAAATCGATAAGCTACCGGTAGCCACCCTTTCGTGTAAAAAACACCACGGTGTTTATAAATTAAACGAGAATCGAGATCTGTCCGTATCCGTTTGCCTCAAATGAAATATGTATTATGTGTGCAACCAAGGCAAAACCTCCGCTATAAATCCGTGGCAAACGAGAAGATTCAATCTTCGAATCTATGGCAGACCTGGAAGGAGAAGACGCAATCATGGGGTCTCAGATTTTCTCGAAACTTTGCATATTTTTAGATTTCGTTCTCCTGTTTATGAAAATGTAGCATTATAGGCATCGATGCTCAATAACTTTTGAGATACGTTAAGATTGATGAAGTTAGTGTTTCATTCATATTATGTTCCTTTTCAATAAAATTTTTATATTTTGTTTCCTGTAGATATTATGAGTGTATTTTTCATGAGCAAAATATAATTAATTAAAATAGATAAGCTGAACAGAAAAAAAGAAAAATTGGAAGAAGGGATTTGAACACTGGCCTTCCCGGTAATTAATCTAGTTACCGTTACGCCGTTTGGCACTTGACAAAAACTTCAAACAAAACTATACTTAACCGCTTAACGGGTATAATGTAATTTAAATTGTAAATATCTCAAAAATTATTGAGTATCGACGTCTATAATAGTATATTTTCATAAACAGGAGAACGAAATCTACCAGTATGCAAAGTTTCGACAAAATCTGAGACCCGATGACCGCGTCCTCTCCTTGTCAGTCATGACAAATTACCCAATGCTTTTAGAAGGAATTCATAATTCAAGAAGGCGTTATTGGCCAAAACAAATTTCTTTTCATGTGCAAAGGATGGAGATCAATCTTTCATTTTTTAACAGAATTGCATATTATTCTAAATATTTATTTAGACTGGATTACATAAAGTGAAATTCTATAATTTGTCAAGCACACATTTGATTTTTAACAGTTTCGTTTATGTTGGATATTATGCATCAGATTATCAAAATAAAAATATATTAATCGTATGCGTTAGATTGTTAAATTAAAGATAGTTTGCTTCGTATTTAAGATGTTGTTTTACCCATTTGTTTTACCTAACATGTAAGATAGTATATTCAATCTTTCTTTGCTATTGCATCTATCTTTAGTCGGTACGTTGTCAGTTAGTGTCGACAATCATAAACAATTGTGTTTCTGTTAGGGTAATATACGCCGGGTCAAGCATTCAGGCGCCACTAACCACTTAGTCAGCCGACAATCACAAACGATTACGTTTGTTTTCTACGTGGCTTGCAGTATGCAACGTTAATGCGATCGTTGTATCATTGCGCGTAAATAAATAATCTTAATAAAAATCGTATAACTTTTTTCTCTTAGTCTTTCAAGTCTCATCAACTTTTTGGTTTTTGGCGACCATGTATGTAGTGTACATATTATGCTGTTCTTATCAATAGCTTTGTGTTCCTGAAGAACTCGATGTTCTCTATTTTGTTAAATATACAGGGCGTCCCACATAAATGGGAACACCTAAATATCTGTCGTATTTACAGTCCTATCAGATAACTTCAGAGGACAATGTGACACTATTGCAGGGGGCAAATATAATGGTAAAGAAAAAAATTTTTTATGTCGTGTTTTTTTAATGAAATTTCAAGGTCACCGATGTTTTTTTAAATGGAACAGTATATTTTTTTACGATAGCATGATAGACAATGAAAAACTGAATTTAGTGGATACCACCTTTTTGACCTTGAAATGACCTTGAGCAAGAATAATCATGTTGGAGCGGATAAAATGTGGAAGTTTAATATTTACGTGTTTCAGCAAAGATTACGCGTCGTTTACGTCGGGTTGACCTTTACAAACCACAATAAATGTTTGAAATATTTTTCATAGTAAACAGCGTATGTTTAATCGATTAGAATAAGTACGTTGTTCCTTCTGCATTATTCGAATTCGAAACGTGAAAGTGATAACGATGCGTGATACTGTACAGGAACGAATCGTGAAAAGTATCGTGAAAAATTTGTGAATCGTATTTGTCCTTCGTTACACACATTTTCCGTTGTGGTGAAACAATTTAAAAATACCGGTAGTGTAAGATCTAAAAATCGTAATAAACAAAGAATTCTAACGCACGAAGAAAAAAAAGAATTAATATCCTAGGTACAGTATCTAATGATCCACATGTAAGTTTGCGACAACTCGAAGAAGAGTCCGGTATTAGCAGAAGTAGTATTTCACGAGTACTGCAAATAGAAAAGTTTCACCCATATCACTTGAGTTTACATCAGGAATTGTCTGCCACCGACTATTTTAATCGTGTCCGGTTCTGCCAGTGGGCACGATCTCAATTAGAAGTGGACAATACTTTCTTTCGCAAAGTTCTTTTTACGGATGAGGCATCTTTCACCAATCATGGACAAGTAAATTTGCACAATCTGCACTTCTGGTCAGCTGAGAATCCACGATGGTTAAGAGGAGTAGAAAAGCAAAGACCGTGGACCGTTAACGTATGGTGCGGAATTTTATGCAGTAAAATAATAGGCCCGTACTTTATACAAGGAACTCTTACTGATATAAAGTATGCTCCATTTTTACGCCAGGATTTGTCGGGCCTTTTAGAAGAAATTACGTTATTCGATCGGGAGCGCATGTGGTTTCAACATGATGGTTGTCCAGCGCATTATTCTAAAGTTGCTAGAACGTTGCTAAATACGAAATATCCTGGACGCTGGATTGGGCGACGTGGAACAATTCCATGGCCAGTCAGTTCTTCGGATCTGACACCATTGGACTTTTATCTATGGGGCAAAATAAAATGTATTGTGTACAAAGATAAATCCACAACACCAGACGATATGCGACAAAGGATTACTGCAGGATGTGCTTCAATTACGTCTCAGGAAATCGACAATGCCTACAGATTATTTAATGCAAGATTGCAATATTGCATAAATGAGGATGGTCAACATATTGAACATTTATTATGATATGTAAAGGTCAACCCGACGTAAACAACGCGTAATCTTTGCTGAAACAGGTAAATATAAAACTTCCCCATTTTATCCGCTCCAACATGATTATTCTTGCTCAAGGTCATTTCAAGGTCAAAAAGGTGGTATCCACTAAATTCTGTTTTTTATTGTCTATCATGCTATCGTAAAAAAATATACTATTCCATGTAAAAAAAAACATCGGTGACCTTGAAATTTCATTAAAAAAACACGACATAAAAAATTTTTTTCTTTACCATTATATTTGCCCCCTGCAATAGTGTCACATTGTCCTCTGAAGTTATCTGATAGGACTGTAAATACGACAGATATTTAGGTGTTCCCATTTATGTGGGACACCCTGTATATAAGTTTTCTATTTCGATTTATGCGGTCTTTCGATCAATAAATGAAACTATTACGCAACTGTCAAGATCTACAACAATTTTCAGTAAAGTGAGAAGCAATCACTCAAAAGATAACAGACATTCTATAAAATGGAAGATTCTCGCGTTCTTCGCAACTCTGTCGTCAGTTTTACATAACGGTACAGTTATTGATAGAGGTGTACGAGAACCCGAAAACGTATGGATCTCGATGGTCGAGACGAGTCGGGAAGACATTGAGACGAGACGGATCGGGTTCTTGGAAATTTCGGGATTCTCGATTATGTAGAGATTCTCGAATGTTTCGGGATTCTCGAAAGTGTCGAGATTCCCGAAAATGTTCGAGATTCTCGAAAAACTCGGGATTCTCGAAAATTTTAGGGTGTTCAGTACACGATTACTTATTCAGAAGACGATTTTAAAGTTAGTCCCATAACGGTAATCGAGTACTGAGCTCCCTAAAATTTTCGAGAATTCCGAGACTTTCGAGAATCCTGAAACTTTCGAGAATCTCGACGCAATCTAGAATCCCGAAGTTTTCGAGAATCTCGACATAATCGTGAACTCGTACCGATCTCGAAAAAAATTCTCGTCTCGTCCCAACTCACCCCTAGTTATTGACCATCGTTTAGTGCTAAAATTGTTCAACACATCTTTTGTCCTAAATATATTTTCGAAATACTTCACGCAGAATTAAATGAAGTCCGTAGTATAGCAAGCATAATAAATAGACATTAATAAAGTCATTGTTTCAGCAAGAATCCCATTAGAGATAATTGGTAGGTATTACAAAGATAAATGGCGGCGCACATTTTCTTAGGAACAAAATTTGATAACCATGCTCCCGGTTTTATAATAATCAGCAGTACACATCGAATTAAACGTATCTCGAATTTTATCTTTTGTCTGCGAGTCCGCAAGGCATCGTTTAATATGTTTAAATCATTGCCAACTAGTTGCGATAACATGTCGTAAATAGTTTTAATAATTTCTTTTCCTTCAGAATTTACTAGTAACAATAAACGTGCTGGTTGTAGTACTATTTTATTTTTATGCGATTGCCTATCGCGAAACGCTGAAACAAATATGTTATTTAAGTACAGAAAAGTTGGATATAAATAAATATCTTACTTAATAATCATTAACGATTACGCAAAAAGCTTGTATGTTACTCCCCGCTGTAAATAGATTACTCTTATTAATCAGCATCTTTATACGTCGTATAGTTCTTCTTTATTTGATCCAGCAATTTGTTCTTTTAACAGCATTTAATATTATTATCGCTTTAAAAAGGTTAGTCATTTGAAAAGCCTTATTGTACAATTTCGATAAGAAATCATTTAAAGTCCAATCTTAAACTGTGTTGTAAAAATTGGTCTATAATTAATTACTTTGTAAAAAGGTTTACATGCTCCAAAACCATTTTATACCTGACGTTGGATTAAAATTTTTAGCACGAACGAATGATATTACTGTCCCAAGTGATGCAGCATTTGTTCGACATTTTTGCTCGGTCTCAAGCTATTACTTCTGATTAATTTGGCAGGTGAAGATTCACACCACTTTTCATTCCAGCAGTTTTTATTGTTTATCTTAAGTTCAGGTTATTTTAGGGTGTTGTTTTTATAGCTAATTTAGCGCCTGTGTCAGCTTCCTCGATGTGAGGAGTTTCATACAAATACAATCTTTATTAATTCTGTATACAGTGAATCTAAGAAGCTTTGAATACTTTTCCGATCGTCGAGAGTAGAGTATTAGAACTGTGATATTTTCGTTAAAAAAATAACACAACAATACACTGTACTCGTATGAGAGCTCGAATCCTCTAGTTTTGCTATAACTCGTTTATTTTTACCTAGGCTATTTTTAAATGATATAGGGACTGGGAAACGGAAAACACAATTTTGGTCTAAATTGAAACCTCTGGAAAAACCATTAAAAAAATTTTCTAGTGGTTGAAACCATCGTAAATCTAAAGATTGAATCTTTCCATCTATATATCAAATGCGTAAAACTTGATGCACCAGTTTGTGTTGTCAATTTATTGAACTTTGGAAGGAAGGTGTACTGCCATGTTTGCAATAATATAAAGTACACCGTGAACGCCTTACACGCCCAAACTTGGTCCTCATTTGTGGGCTACAAAACAGCCATAAAAAATCGTAGATTAAGCTTTCAATCAACAATCTTTAAATTTGTAATAAATCCATTCAAAAAATAATTTTTTGATACTCTTACGGACGATTCAATTTGTAGCATTCTCGGCCAAAAGTGTATCCTTAGTTTTCACCTGCTATATTGTACAAAAATATCCTAGAAAAAAATGAATACTGGTATGCGAAAGAGGCTTTGAGCTTTAAATTGAGTCCAAATTTATTATTGTACTATATTTTTTAATGAAATTATCATAGCTCAAGCAAAGGCGATTTCTCGTAAATCGAATATTTAGCACTAAATCTACCACAGGGGGTCAAATGACCGGTTTCAGATTTCTGATTTTAATATTATTGAAGTTATAAAGGCAACATCATGGGAATTTATTCAATAAATTTCTTCACTCAAGCATATGTTATAATAAACATCACACAAAGTCTTGTTGTGTTTCTAAAACGATATATGCTGGCGTTAGGTTTAGTGTTAGTGTTCTAACTACTTCAAACACTTTTTAGATCCACCGTAGATACGTCTATGTTAACATGTATTGTATGAATTCGAAGTTATAGTTATGTGGCACGTTTCCACCATATTATCTTAGTATAGCAGATGCGGCGCGATTTTAGCAACAGTTTGGCCCGTAATATTTCACAGGTGTATGGACCGTTAACATTAGTGATACTCCTGAGATTTCCTTTTCCCCGGCCAGGTCAGCGAACCCAGGTTCATCGGTCATCCCCGGGGTTCTCCGATCGCGCACTTGTCTCACGTCGCGATTACCTTATTCGGCGTATCTTTGTGCCTTTTGCTGTTGGCTGCTACCGCGGGAGGCGCAAGGCAAGGTGGTTTGTCAGCGACGGCCGCTTCACCGAGAAACTGGCCGAGCCAGAAGGAGAAGAAATCGACTCGCGTGACGGAGAAGCAGAAAACGACCGAGGAAGAACGAAGACAAAAGAACTCTAGCCACCCAGGAACGAATAAAACCGTGCATTGCGAAATCGGCAGAACGAGCCGAGGAAAGGATGCACAGGTTGCATCGGCGCACGATCGAGAAACATCCGACAAACCCTTTTTCTACGTCCAACTTTAACATTTTTCGGTTATGGCAACTGTCGTCGTTTCGTTTCAGTTACACCGCACGTATTTGGTTATATTCCGACTATACAGGCCGTTTCAAAACATTTGGGTATATCTTCCGAGATTGATTCAATACGCTAAAATAAGAAATTAAGTTCACATAACCATATACCCGATATGACCTTGTTGCCATCCATCGTTCGTTTTTGTCTAAGATATTTTTGCATGATACACCGACTGGGATACTGATGATACTTTTTTGGTCCAAAATGTTAGTCATTTAAACATCTGGAAGAATATGGAACAATTTTTCTAGTGGCTGGAACCATCGTAGATTTAAAACTTTGAATCTTTCCCATTATTTCAAATACTTAAAGCTTCATGCACGATGTTTTTCTAATCGATTTACTGACCTTTGAATGAAAAGTGTACTGCCATCTGTGCAATAATGTAAGCTGCACCGTGAAAGTCATGCATGACCAAACTTGTTCTTTATGTTTGCTCTCGAAATTAGCCAAAACCATCATAGATCAAATTTTAATCTGTCGTTGTAGAGGAGTCGATTCAAATCTGTAATATATTCATCCAGAAAAAACTTTTTAATGTTTTTACAGACTATTCGATTTGTAGCATTTTTTACCCAAAACGTGTCCTCAGATTTTCACCACGCAGTAACATTAGACTACGAATCTTTATGTAAAATAAAAATTGTTTGCTTTAATCGCAGCATAAAGATACCGAATAGGAGTTCGTTTCTCTTTTTTAGTCCTATTAAGTTGTAAATAATATCTTCATATTTTCAAATTTTTTTAGTCTTTTTAAAGTTTCAAATTATAACCACTCATTTATTTCGTAAATGCATAAAATCTGTGGTATGTATATCATGCACAAATATCCTAGAAAAATACGAGTGTTGGTCTACGAAAGTAGTCTTCGAGCTTTAAAATGAGCCCAAATTACTGAACTATTTTTTTAAACGAAATTATTATACTTCAAACATAAACAATTTCTCGAGAATCGGACATTTACAAACTACTCCAATCACTTTCTGGATCCACTCTAGATAGAATTACGTTAACATCCATTGAATGAATTCGAAGTTATAGTTATTTGGCAGCCTCCACCATACTACCTTGGTATAGCAGACCAAAAGTGCCCTCAGTTTTGCATCTGCAATATTATACAAAAATATGCCATAAAAAATTGGTGTGTGCTTAGACCGCTGAAAGTGAAACTTCTTTCTTTAATATTTTTTCGAATTTTTATTAACACTTTATGACATTTAATTTTCTATGACTCTGTTATTGAAACAATTGGCTTGTGATAGCTAAAATATGATATAAATATTCTTGATTCAATTTTGTCTAAATGTCTTGGATATACTGTATCGAGAATTGTTTCTGACCTTGTTGTCGCTTCATTAGGATTATTTACCATTTCCAATCTTAATTTACTTCTAAAAAATTTTATTAATAATTTTGATTGTTCCGATGCAAAGTTCACGTTGAAATCTCCACTTAGTATCATCAGAATTTTGTCATAATCTTTATTAAGCAATGCCGAACCCTCAACCGTATATGTTAATAGAAAAGAATTTCGTTTCAACGTTTCATCGTTTCATCGCCAGATAGGTTTTACGCCTACCGCGCCTAAAGAGGTTTCACTTCAAAATGGACGATGCACTGTGAATGTAAAGGCTTCGGGCATTAAAATGAGCCCACATTTCTTATTGCACTATTATTTTTAACGAAACTATCACAGTTCAAATAGCGTCAATTTTTTCAGGAATCGGATATTTAGTGTGCAAATACTTCTTCGGTCCACTGTATATCGAGACATTTTTGAAGTGAAACTTCTTACGGCGCGCTAGGCGCAAAATCTCGACGCGGTAGGAGTGAAACCGATCTGGCGATGAAACGATGAAACAATGAAACAATGAAACGATGAAACGATTTAGTAAAACCTCGACACGGTAGGCGTAAAACCTTGCCGCCGTAGGAGTAAAACCGATATGGCGATGAAACGATGAAAGGATGAAACGATGAAACGAAATTCTATTCTATTAGCATATACGGTTGAGGGTTCGGCATTACTTAATAAAGATTATGATAAAATACCGATGATGCTAAGTGGAGATTTCAACGTGATCTTTGCATCGCAACAATCAAAATTATTAATAGAATTTTTTAGAAGAAAGTAAGATTGGAAATGGTAAATAATTCTAATGAAGCGACAAGATCAGGAACAACTCTCGATGCAGTATTTGCAAGACATTTAGACAAAATTGAATAAAAAATATTTATGTCATATTTTAACTATCAGAAGCCAATTGTTTCAATAATAGAATCATAGAAAATTAAATGTCATAAAGTGTTAATAAAAATTCGAAAAAAAACTGATGAAAGAGGCTTCACTTCAGCCATGTGGTCTAAGCACACACCAATTTTTGTGTTTGTGTATTACACGCAAGCATACAATAACTGCTCGTTGTCCATGCATTTCGTCATGTTTCGATCGGTAGCAGGCGGTATGAAAAGCCCGGCAGATTCGCAGAAGGACAACAATGCGGCCGGACTGAGAGCAGCGGCCGTTTCGCGTGCTCGTAAACATCGCATCTGCCATCCGGTTTTATCTGTCCAGGGTCTTTTAATCCGATCCCCCAGCCAAGGGCTTGTAAGAACAGCAAATCAACAGGGGATTAACCCTCCGATTGCAGGAGCAGTGTGTGGTCAGCTGCACGAGGTCCATCCTATGCGACATCCTCGCTCAGCGTTATGGTTGTCCTTCGCCGAAAGGGTTGGAACGTAGTCGAGCAAGTACGTAATGACTGCGAATTGTAATCTTTGTTTGCGATAGGCGGACCGAACATATTTGAAAACAACGAATGAAAATTGATGGTCTACAAATCTTTTAACAGGTTGTTGAAAATGCAGGGGGCAGTTGCCGATATCGTACAATACCGTTTACTGAACGGGACTTTCTCATGAACTCATTTAAAATAAAGATAGTATTTAGGAATTTTATTTCTTAAAATATATAACATTATATAAAATAAACTTTCTGTCATGGGTTTGTACACTCTTTTAGTATACAAAACAATTTTTTATTGCGGCTCCTCTTATGATGTCATTTATAGATGAAGGTTACTGTACTACTTACAAAACATACAGTGAAAACGATGGCCACATTCACAAAAAAGGTTGTGCAACATTTTATATCCGTTTTGATTAACACTTCATATTTTATAAGCTGTGCAGTGACCGCCATCTATAAATTTCACCACAACTCTGGGTCAAAATGGGCACAGACACCGCCGTCGTCGGAGAGTTAACGCTTTCAGCGACGCGACACTTAGAAAAGGGGGATGCAATTATGTATCAGGATTGGGTACATTTCATTTGATGATGACATAAAAAATTTATTTTCTTTTGGCCTTTAAATCAAACAGATTATTTTCAAATAAAATAATAAAAAATTCCACCGCAAGAAGAGGTTATGAAAGTAACTAAAATAATTTTGATATGCTAATTTTTGTGGTTTAATAATTAATGTTTACCTGCATCCTCTTGTAAATTCATCATTACACGATATATGTATGTATGTATGTAGAATTTTGGAGAGTACGAATTATTTGATAAAATAAAAGATTCAAATGAATTTCATTTGAAATCCAAATAATGAAATAATTTTGAAGAAAATATTTGGCTGTGTAGTCGGAGTCGGAGTCGGTGTCGGTGTCGGAGTCGCAGTCGGAGTCGGAAGAAAATACGCCGACTCCGACTCCGTGTACTAATAATTTTCGATTTTTGTAAAATTTACTAGTGTTAAATAAGAAAATATGAATTGTTAGACAAATGTTCATCCTGTTACTTTCGTTGTGTCGATGTGCCTAGTCGATACCAAACAACTTTTGTTTGAAACGTTTATTGATAAAATAAACAGTTCATGAGTAAATTTAGGTGGCACAGTTAAGTGACTCACCCTGTATAGAATCCACAATCTGAAAAATGACTGAAGGATTACAAGCAACCCGATAGAGGATGAACGAGTTAATCAGTGCCTCGTTAATCACCGCTGAATTTAAGAACTCTTGCAAATCGCTGAAGCAATGTCGATTACGTGAAGTTTCTATACGACCTCAAACGCTGCAGTTTCTCCGGAAACGACTAGCAAAATGTTACTCGAATTACGCGTGTGTATAGAAGTGTGTTTGACTCAACGCGCGCGCATGTGTGTGTACGCTAGTATTAGTGTCGCAACAGCCGGGAATCCATATACAGGTGGCATTTACGACAGCCGTCAAGAGTTTAGACTTTTCTCCCTTCGAAGCTGGATAGAACAGTTACGAACTATTTTTAACGCGTTCACAGGGTGTCCCGAAGATATCTATCGGTCTTTTGTGACAAGATGAAGTGATACATTGTATTATAAATATATATCTTAATAGAAGCCTTTTAATTTGAACACGTTCGCTGTCATTACGTGTTTCACTAATCAGCTTCACACTTGTCTTGACACGATACAGTGATAAATTGTATTACAAATACAGTGACTCCGATAAATATTCGAACATTCTTAAACAGACGATATATTTGAAAAGTTCAAACAATTAGTTTACTACTTGACGTGAGAGAAAAATTTTTTAATGATTGCAATTGATCGGAATTACAGAGAAAATACTAAAAGTTGTATAGCACAACTTTTTATGTGAGCCTATATTGAACATTTAAAAAAGTACGTTTTGTGATCTGTGTCAATTAAACATATTCTGAAAATTTCATAAAAATCGGTCAACATTATGATAAGCAACAAACGTTTAAAAATGGTAAGAATTGCATTTTTTCGCAATTTTCGGTCTCTAACAGTAATTAATCTAAGGATTCTTACATCTTTCAATACTTGTCATTTTTGTCCTCATCAATCAATTTTGATGCAATTTTCAGAATATGTATCATTCACTCAGATCCACAAAACGTATTCTTCAAAAGTTTCAATATAGGCCCACATAAAAAGTTACAAAATACAACTTTTAGTATTTTCCTTGTAAGTTTTTGAAAATTTGAACTAATAGTACTAGCTTCTCAAAAATGTCGTAGTGTCCAATATTAAAAAATGTATCGTCTTTTTAAGTTTAAGTGTCCGAATCTTTATCAGAGTCACTATATGTATTTTAATGTCTCAATAGAAGGCTTTTAGTTTTAACACGTTCGCTGCCATTATGTGTTTCACTAACAGTCTTCACACTTGTAATTATAGATAATATTACCGCCACTTAGGTAGGCGTAAGATACCGCCGTAAAACTATAATAAGTCAATGAATATATTTAATGCTGAAGCTTAACAAATCGTAAATGGACAACAAGCTTGCTTCTAATAGAGAATTATCTAATCCTTCAAATAGTTAATATAATGCACAATAAGTGATTATGGAACGGTTAAAGGTAGTTTAAGGTCTTTAAGGTAGTTAAGAGATAAATGCAACGTATCTTGATTACAAAATGTGAAAAACATCTTAAAAATATAATATAAACATAATCTGATTTTCTTTCTCATATACGATTGTGGCCGTCGCAAAACGCTGGTGGTACTGTGTAAACTTTGGATTTGGAAAATGTTGATCTATCGGACATTCTATGTGATCGAAACATATACACATTTTAATTTCAGTATAGTTGAATTCGGATTTGATTTGACTCATTAAAAACACAGTTGTATGTTTTATAAACTTTCAGAATTTTTGAAAAACACCAAGAAATTGTGAACAAACCAATGTAATAAGACACCTTGTATAATACCTTTCAAGTGTCCACCTTTCTCCATATTTGTAGATAGTTCCCTATACAGTCATCTCAGACAAATTCGATGACTCTGACTGAACATACGACATATACGTCCTACTAGGTTTTAGACTTTCACTCATAATTACAAGTGCTAGAAGACAGACAATTAAATCTTTATTATTTACTCATACTCCTCTATTTTTAACACAATGTTAAAAATTATTTACGTCCGAACGTAACTTTACAAAAATTAAAATTTTTATCAAATTGATCGACATAGATCATTTCTCACTTCGTGTTCTGCTGGAAAATATATTAACAACTAAAATCAGGTAGCTTTTGCTAGCCACAGTTGCAGAAGATTATTAATATATCTTTGTTACCCATAATTATATCCGACCAAACTGAAATGAGTAAATCTATTTCGGTTGCACATGTAAATGCAACCAAATTAAACATTTAGAATATTTTAATTGTGAAAGAAACAATTAGGAACCAGTTATTTTGACTGATTCGGTAGTTGTAATATTAAATATACTACACAGTGGATTTTACATATACAGGGTGTTTGGTAACTGGTGGTACAAGCGAAAAGAGGGTGATTCTACATTAAAAAATAAGTCGATAATACAGAATAAAATTTTTTCACGTAAGGGTTTGGTTTCGAGAAAATCGAGTTTGAAAATTCAGCGAATACGCGTACCATTAGATAGAAATCACATGAACAAATTTTATTTTATGTCTTCGACTTATTTTTTGACACCCTATAAATGACGAAAATAAATAGGTGTCATTTAATATAGTAAAAACATTAGAAGAATATAAAAATACTGTTATATTATCTTAAATCTATTAAACATATTAAGAAAGAAAAGAAATTTCTATGTCAATCCAATTTGTTGCAATTTAGGTAAAAATTTTTATTTTACTTTGTTTTATGTTTATGTTTTAATATTTTGTTTCCAATCTATGAAAAGTATTAACAATGACACCATATTTCTAATACTGTGTTGTCGTGACGAACGTTACAAGCTACATGATAAGTGCAAAAAAATTATCCCCACTACTGTGGGGTATACCCCTCGAGGGGCAAAGAAAACAGCAAATGAAAAAGGAAGAGAAACTAGAAAATTAGTCGGTAATCATCAAAAGCATGAATCGCTGAAACAACAAATGCAATTGTAACACTTTTTTTATTTTTTATTCTTTCTTTATGAAACTTTTACGAACATATTTGTGACATTTTTTCTGATTAAAATGAGACCAAATATGACATAATTCGGTGCACCTTTTCCTATGTACATTTGTATTTTAGAAGCTTATTATTGTCAATTAAACAAGTAAATATGATCCAAATTATATCGTGTTTCGTGTCATTTTAATCATAAAAATTTCACGAATGCGGTGGTAAAAGTTTCATAAAAAAAGAATAAAAAGCAAAAAAGTTTTGTCATTGCATTAGCATTGGCTCATCGATGAACCTGACCGGACACGCTGATGCCGATTGATTTGGTCGCTCGGCTCGACGTTGACGGCAAAAGGTAAAAGAATCTCGAGGAATCGTGTCTGTCTCGATGAGTGCATTGTTTCGATCGCAACAACACTGTACTTATCTTCTGTTTGTTACAAAAGATAAAAATTTTTTATTTTGCCTAATATTCGGCTGTTAAATAATTAAACGTACTACCAGACACGACAACCAGACTAAAACAACTGTTGCAAATGAAAACCTGAATTGCCTCAATAATAAATATTTATTTCTGACTTTCAATAACGCGTACAGAGCAATTGGTGGTTACCGATACCACGGTCACGAATAGGGAGATTTGCCATACTTTTGCGAGCTACTGTATGCACATTCGTGCTCACGGACACGTTCATGGTAGCATTCCCTTGGGCGAGCAGTAGTATCGACCAGAAATCATCATTTTCATTCAGCATTCATCCGCGGGCCAGCGTCTACTGCACGCCAACGAATGCACATGCAGCACCCGTTGCATCGGGAAAATTAATAGTGTGAACATTTCGTGAGATTATCACGATGAACTTTGCTATCAGATAGTTATTAGTGTGTGCTCGTAGGCGATTTATTGTTTCCTGTCTTTTAACCTTTCCGAGATTAACTCATTCGACATCAACCATCGATGATCGGTGCACGATATTTCTTTCGAGCACCGGCGCACAGTGGTTTAATAATTTATTTATCTAGAATGTATATGAAAAATAAATTTATTATAGTCATATTCTTTATGCTTAACATTTATAAACGTCGTATTTCGTTAGTTTTAAATTCTATTATGATTCTTCTTTTAAATCGCTTCCTTCACCCTTAAGCATTAATTGTGCGAATCCAACATTTTTTTCGAATATAAATATAACGTAGCAAAGTAAGATTTTTATAGGAAATGTTGATGCAACATGTCATAACTTTATTTTCATATTTTTTCCTTTTTTTAAAGTTACAAGAGTAGAGTTGTACATAATTGTTGAACTTTATGCCCAGCAAAACCTAGTAAGCTCACTTCCAGCCAAAAAACGAGTGAACTATAAAAACTAAAAATAAATTTATTTTACAATCGTTCCAAATTTTTCATTCGACTATTATTGGAATTATACAGATGCATCTGCAGGAAATGATTACGTTACTTTCCTTATCCAAACTCGTATTATGATCAAACTTGTGCAAACTCTGTATTTTCTATTAATATTTTCCATCGTTGAGGTAATTGACACGTTAATATAATGTGGTGCCAAACTGCATTAAAATTGGAATTCAATCAGGTGGAAAAGAGGTCCAGAAGACACATCAAAATATATAAGAAACATAGGTCTAAAAGTCTTCGAGAATAACGAGTTTGAAAATTTGTTGAGTGTGCACTCCATTGAACAGGATTGGGCTCGTGTGTCTGTCCATGACTTGCCGTTTCTCCTTCTTCCGTATGCATACGAACTCGAGAAATGGTCTGAGGCAATTTACTCTACAAAACATGGAAAAATTCGAAGGATCCGCATGAATACAAATGATAAGTACACTCGTAAAAAAATGCACGTTGGCTAGCAATTTAAATGATTAAAACTTGTTCTTTAAAAAAAATCCATTATTCCATTGCAGATGTCTATGCAAAATAAAAATTTTCGGTACCAATTTCAAAAAACGGGAGCTGCATTGAAATTTGTTTCCTCCAGCAAGTGTTTTAACTGTCAACCTACCTTAAAGGGGTAAGACACTTTAGAGCGCTCGAAATTTTTTTCTTAATAACTACAAAGCGGATCTTTTTCAAACTTTCTTGGTGTCCTGTTCTATATTTAAACAATACAAACATTGGTCTAGATTAACGATTAATATATTTGTTGTCGAAATATTTATTTAACTTCACAGCTCCGTGCCGTCGACATCGTCAGTTTGTGTATATACATTCTACAGTCTACAATTATCATCTGAAACAGAAAAACCAAAGTTTTTCTTAATCCCTATACAATTATGTCGTCGATGAATTAAAAAGAAATTCCGGAAAAAGCATAAAAATGCAAAAAAATTTTAGGTTTCACAAAAAATTTATGATTTTTGCGAAAAAATTTCGGCTTTGTAATGTAGAAAAAATGGAAAAATGAAACTAAATATAAATTTTTTTAATTCATCGACGACATAATGTTATAAGGATTAAGAAAAACTTTGGTTTTTCTGTTTCTGATGAAAATTGTAGGCTGTATAATGTACGCAAACTGACGATGCGAGCGGCGCGGAGCTGTGAAGTTAAATAAATGTTTCGACAACGAATATATTAATCGTTAATGTAGACCAATTTTTGTATTCTTTAAATATAGGACATGACACCAAGAAAGTTTGCAAAAGATCAGCTTTGTAGTTGTTAAGAAAAAAATTTCTAAATGTCACCGATTTTCGAGCGCTCTGAAGTGTCTCCCCCCCGTAAGATATACTGGAATATGTTGCCTTATGATATAAAAATCATAAGATTGCATTTATTTGGACTTTGTGTGGTTCGTAGTATAATATGTGCTCCACTAAATATATTTATTTAATCATTTCCCAAGAAAGCATCTTTATAATATCAATAATTGTAAAATAAAAATCTGGAACCGGTCATTATGGACGATGGTGGTAGGTTTAGCGTTAATAAGTTGAAACTGATGTACCTTCTCACCGATTCATATATTTCACTTGCTAATTTTTTACATATATGCATATAATCTAATCTATATACGAGCATAGAACTATTTTGAATAATAATCTGATTATAGAAGGATAATCTAAAAGCCATTGAAGTCAGCTAGAATTGTTGAATCTGGCTCAGATGATTAGATCTGTATTGTTGAATACAGCCTTGACTTTTAAACTGGGATTTGGTTGACAGATCTACTTCTAATATTAGCTCTTGTTATCATTGTTAGACTGAATCCTGGCTATCAAACCTAAGTCTGTATATAGACTCATTCTAGGCTATTAAGCTTAGCTTACACTGTTATACTTAGACTCGACTATCTAGCCAAGTCCTAAAAATTAAAGCTTAATCCTAAAAATGCTTATTAAATACTTGGCAATTGAATCAATCAATATTATACTTCATAGTTCTGATTAATTCAATTTCCAAATATTTAAAAAGCAATTTTAACATTTGTATTTGAAAGTCATTTTTTACATCACAGAATAGTAACAGATAGTATAGTAATATTTTTGTTAGATCTACTAAATATGATATTAATGAAAGTTTTACGCATAATTAATAAAAGCAATTTTATAAAGGACTTTAAAATAGAAAAGCCTAATGGTTATAATTAAAATTGAGCAAAATCTAAGAAAATACTTCAAAATATTTAACAAGTATTACTGAAAAATATTGGTCAGTTAAAAATTTCTAACAACTGACAGGTAAGAGAATGAGTAAAAGAATTTCATTAACTTTTTAGATATACTTATTTGAAAATTGTTCTTTTCAACCACTGGTATATGAAAAATATGTTAATTTCTAAATCTAGACCATCGTTGAGATATTTGTTACATTAATATTTTTCGAATTAAATTGCATAGAAACTGAGAAAATATGTAAGAATAGACTATAAAAAATTGAAAATGGAGCTTCTCGAAGCGTCAATGTGGTTAGAGCACATCGAATATCTAAACAAACTTTGTCACCGTCGTCTCTAAAAAATAAATAATTATCGAGACGACGCTCGAAACACCCAGTGTCACGTTGCGTGCGTTTAAGGGCCGCAGAGGTAATAAAAGTAAAAAGTGGTAAGGCTGCAACGTAAACCACGGTCTGCGGTTAAAGCTGGATCCCCGTCATCTGTTAACGCAGCCTGTTGCTAAAAGTCTGCGTTGAAATATTCCTCAAAGGAGCCGCTACGCGGACAGCGTGAACGTTCGCACACAAAACACATTGAAGAATATTTCAATACTGTTTCCGGGTAAACGGGAATTTCTTATAAAACATAGCCTAATAGTAATGCAAGTATTTGAAACAAGCATTTGCAATAAAAAGGAAAAATACTGAGGTACCTCCTTCACAGCTACAATGATTAAAAGCTCTTCGTTCTGAATAATTTTCTAGTAGGAAATGAAAATCTATATTTATTGTATATTTACAGTTACTTTACTGCTTTAACTCTTTGCACTCGGAACTATTTGAACTCGAGAACCAAACATTTCTTCCGACCTAGAATATTTCCATTTTACAGGTCACGGCCAAAAAATACGGACCACTCACGATTTCCAATATTCTTCATAATTCTAACACGTTAAGCGCCACGCCAACACCTGACAAAATTCCAAGAAATCGAATCAATTTTTTAATGACACCCGTAACTGATAAGTCATGATTGATTACAGTCACTGCTTTTTTAACTTTCTTTTAATTCTTAGGTCCAAACTAAATTTTGATTTACTCCGGCCGTCACCCTAGGAAATAATGTTGAAATCTAGTAAACGAATTGTGTCAGTCACGTATGACTGACGTGGCAGTGAACGTGCTAAAAAATTTTGAAGACCCGAATAATATTTATATCGTAATCAAGAACGTCGAAATATTGTTACTTTAGCATAGAATTGCGGTCTCAGACGCCTCTAAATTAATATGACAATTTATTACTTCAAACCAGTTTTTCCCAACCTTTTTTGATTCACGACCCCCTTTTATAGTATTCAAAACATCCGTGACTACCTCCATATAAGATAAGCCAAATTTAATACTGTTATTTACGCAAAAATTAAAAAAATCATATTAAAATAAATAACTGCTAAAAATCATCAATAACCGCGGCGACCCCCTAGAAAACACTTAAGAGGGTTGAGAGCCACAGGTTGGGAATCACTGTTTTAAACAATCTTTTTCCCCGGTCATTACAACTTTTTCTGTTCTATGAAAGAATAATAATTGGATTATGGATTTTTAATATTTATGACAAAAATAAGTAACTAAAATGTAAAACAGTAAACACATTTTAAGAATTTAAAAATACCGTCATATTATATTCGACTAATTGAAATTATTAAGTAAAAGAAATCAGTGTTTATTAAAATTCTTTTTTTATGTATGTATTTAGCGACGGCTTGGACTAATTGTATAATATTTATGTTTCGAATATTTATTCTAATTTGTAATTTCGTTGTATGCAGAAGAGTTTTTAAAAACTGAGTTCTTAGTTGCTTGAAATTTCATTTATTGGCATCACCACGATCCTCGACTAATTCGGAGTGTATAATTAACACGTTGAATGCCAATCCAGTAACTTTAAAAATTCCATAAAATCGAAGTCATTTATTTAATGAAATAAAAATTGAAAATGTTACATATATGACACTGAGTGGTCCGTCAACCTTCTTGCATTTTCTCGATATTAATAAAATTTGGTGCAATGAAAATATTAACGAAAAAATTTATTTTGGAAGCTGTATAAATAATTCCGTCAGCCATATATGGCTGACATGGCAGCCAACGTGTTAAAGTGTCTTTGAAATGTCAGCAAAGAAAATGCCGTTTTATGGTCGAAATAAATAAATACGTGCAATAGAATTAAGAAGGGAAGAGTGCACAAAAAAACGGGGAACCGAGGATCACAGAATCTCGTGCACAGCTCGTGTTGAAGCAAGCGCTCTTCCCTACTTAAAATAAACTGAATAGGGTGAACTAACTGTCTGGTGTAAATTACGCGTCCACAGCTTGTCTACACACAGTATTCTCGTTCCGAATCCTCGTTAAAAATGGCACTCCGTGCGCTAGGTAAACAAGGGATTAAAAAAACATAATAATTTTAAAATTTATTCGATTTTGAACTATAAAGGTTCACAGTGTACGATTCGAAATATCAAAATGTTCAAATGCTTCCCTATCAACACCTTGAAAATAGCCAGAATTATTTGCAGTACACTTATGTAGCTTTTAGTGTCAATACAAGAATATATGTGCACAATTCATTATAAATTATCTGACGAATTAATGTGGAACCTTTAGACAATAGAAGATTTAGTGTGTTGCTTAACAGTAGCGTGAACGACATAGTTTTCATTGTATTTATAGGTTCAACAATGATAGGCGCCAATATAAGCAATTCTATAAGACGTTAAACACCACATTTATATTGAATTATACTTTGGTATAAATGAACCGCTTGTGATTGATTTGTTGAATTAGAATGGAAACTTGCAAGAAGAAGCTAAACTAATACTTTTTGTTATCTCATGAATAACAGTCTTTTTTAAATAAGTATAGCAGGCTATGATTCCCAGATCCATTTGGCTTATTGTATATTCTACATTCGAAATATATTGTCTTTATCCCAAATCTATTTTGATAATTTTCTATTCATTTTTCCATTTTTTCTACCAAGGCAATAGTTTTGTTACATCTGTTCTAACAAGTGCCGAGTAATTTCAGTCAGTTGTTTGTTTTTTTTTGTATAAATTACAAAAGTACGTTTGATCACATATGACATAATCTTTGTTATTTATGTTTTTACAAATAAATAAGTTTGTTTAATAATTTCCTACAAGATTATAATACGTTTATCATATTAGTCGTTAGAGAATAAAGTCTCCAGATGAGTCTTTTCAATCAGTTTGGTAAGTTTCATGTTGAAACTATAGACCTGCATAAATATTGAGTTGAACAATAAATTTACCAGCATTAAAAGTGGCTGGTATGTTTCAGGGTCGAGCATATTTCAGTTTAAATAAGATAACAAATAATCATTTGAAATAATTAATTATTTTAAATACTTTCTTATTTATATTTAACAAATAACATAAAAAATTTATTTTCATTTGGCGTTTAAATCGAACAAATTATTTTGAAGTAATATTTTATTTTAATATTTCTTTATTTCACTTATGTTGTTCTAATAAAATAATAATTAATTACACCTCAAGAAAAGGTTATTGAAGTAACTAAATTAATTATTATATTTAAAGATGCTAATTTTTGTAGTCTATTGATTAAAGTTTATCTGCATTCGCTTTCAAAATTGTTCATTGGCATACGAAAGAAATATATTTGAAATTCAAATAATGAAATAATTTTGAAAAAATTCATGTCTGTTCAAACTAACATGTGATTATTTCAAATGACATGTAGCCAAATAGGATAATATATTATTTTAACAATTATTTTTCAAATAATTTTTCAAATAATTAAAAAAATTACACCATTCAATTTATTTACATTATCTACAATTTTTTTATTATTATAGTGCTTAAACAAAGATGTGTGTATAATTTCTTCCAGCGGAAACTTTTGTATAATTTAAATAATTGTAAAAACATATATATATATATATATATATATATATATATGCCATATAAACCTTATATGGTTTAAAGCAATGAATAATAATAATATATAAAATCTGAAACCTGCTATTTGACCAACGGTTCAATGTTAATTGTCAAATGTTAACATTTTATAGAAAGCTTTTTGTACACCGTGTATTATCTCTCGCCATCGCACCACATTAACTTTTAACACGTTCTGGGGTTATTTTTAAGACCCTACTCAGACGAAACACGCGTTACCGATATTCAATCTGTGGTCTCAGATTGCGTTTACAGTCTTGCGGACGCATCCGATAGAATCTCGTAGAGAGCTTATGACTAATCGGATCGAAATTATGACAGCCGGAAGTGGAGTGCTCGGTGGCTAAACTCTAAAATTTTTAATCTTCATCGGAAGGCTATGGTTTACGTAAAAAAATTAATAACGTAAGAAATTCTTTAATTTCGCATTAAACTGGACAAGCAGATGCTAGTTTCAGTGAAAGCCAATTTTTTGTGTGTCAATTTTTAGAAAAGGTACAGCTATTTGAACTGAAATACATCAGCTTCCTACCTTTGTGAAAACCTTAGACCATATATACTTATAGACCCGGCTTCAGATAGTTAGCTACGTTCCGAGATTAAATCGCCTAGCAGACAACTCTTGTGGGCAAAATGCTATGGTCTGTTGAGAAATCGCAGTATCGCGAAGGTGAAATGTTAGAAGGGAAAGAGGAACCGTCGTCGCATATCATTCTGTATAAATATTTATGGAAATTGCAACTGTAATATACATACATGTATTTTATTCCTTCAGTTTTACTTTACTCTTATTATTTTAAATATGGGTAACGCATTTTGTTGATTATGATTTGGAAAAAGTTAAATTTCAATATAGAAGTTAATAATATGAAATCTGTATTTATTTCCTCACAACTTACTTTTTTTTAAAAAAAAAGGAGATTAAGAACAGTATACATGTACATGTCGAATACAATCAGAGTTGTGCATTATTTAGATACAAAATTATTTAAATAACGATTCGAATAAAGGATACTTTATCTTTATTCGTTATTCGAAGGTTCGAATAAAAAAAGTATCTTTATTCGACGGATAAATTCTCGTCTCATGCGCTATCCACCATTTTGAATTATCTCGAAGCGTGACTTGTGGGCACCAGATACTCTTATATCTCGGAACACTGCATCCTATGCACACACTATACCTATGCCGGGTCTATAAGTATACATATATGGCCTAAGGTGAAAACAGGAGAAACGTACAAATTCTATCAAATTCTGAGCAAGTATCCGTCTTGTAAAGGATTAAATAGAGTGACCTGTCCAGTGAGTGAACACATAACCTCTTCAGGGATACTGACACATATGTGTACGTTTATTCCTTTTTTTAATTAAAATTGTTCTTTATTAAATGAAATAGCTATTTTACTACTTATTGACTAAAACAAAATCAAAATTTGTTGGAGAACAACAGAATCACTACAGAATCTACCAAGGATAAAAATTCGCTATATACAAGCAGTAATAATATTTTAATTAAACAAGAAATTATTATATATCTCTTATTTCTACTTTAAAAAGTTCATGAAGAGCTTTATGTGTGCTGAAATTAGTATTTTAGCTGTATTTAATGGTTACAACTTGCATTAAAAATTTGGCATAGGATTACACGAAAAATGGGCCAAATGACCAACGAACAAACATTTTCTAACGAATGAACAGGAGCACTCCAATGAATGTTAATTACACAAACAACCTTATCATAGGACCATTGAACCACCCCAAACTACAAATTGCTGATATCACGATAACGGTACATACGTGGGTTGTCGTTCGAACAACTGTTATAAATAAAAGTAGTGCAAGATAAAGTAAGAAGATATCTTTAGCGAGACATCTCCAAACTTACAATCGAATCACAATATAAAATTCAACATGAAAAGGGCATCATTATTGCTATTTTTTAGAGACTAATACTCTCTAAAAAATTGGAATGTTACATTAAAATTTCATCCAAATTGGTCCAGCCGTTTTTCAGATATTATCGGTGACGATTTTGCAAACTTCATTTTGGGAGAAGCTCGTTTAACTATCAGAGGTGCTGTCTAATATCAAGGTAACTCGTCATCTTCGGTGAACAAAATAAAATAGCGCAGTTCTATAAATCGTGTACCCGCCTCGCGAGAGAAAGCTTCGCGAGTATACTCGTTTCGAAGAAATCATATCGCATCAGGCAGTAGCAGCAGCAACAGCAGCAACAACAGCAGTTCTTATTCCCTTGGCAACTCAGTTGGAAACGAGACCTCCCGTCGCAATTAAATTCGCAGCTTTTTATTTGACTTGTACTCGCGAAGGTTCTTGAACTTGAAGGGTCCCGACGCAAGTCGCTGATCCTTGTCTTGACATGTTTCAACGTTGACGTATGTACGTTCGATTTACTAGGTATTGGCTCAAAACCAGTTCCTCAGCTAGTCTACTAAAAAACCATCCACTAGTTCCCGATGCACTTTGCGAAACGGTCATGGGACTTTGTATTAGCTCGTCCGGATAGTTCCGCGGTGTATTATGTGAACGATTGTGGTGCGTGTAATTACCTTGACCGTGCGAATTTCGCGATTTCGTATAGCTGAGTTCGTGTATTCACTCCAGCCGTTAGCATCTGTACAAAGACAAAATACAGTAATGCCGCGAAGAGTGCGACGACTTCGAGTCCGAAACATTGCTTTCTACGAGGGATACACGATTCCTCGATTTTTCATTTTTTTCGTCGCCAGCGTTAAGTCAAGTGTCCGACAACCTCAACCGGAACCAGTGTGTCGATGAGCAAATACTAATGCAATGACAAAACTTTTTTGTTTTATGTTTATTTTTGTATGAAACTGTTACCAACACATTCCTCACATTTTTATGATTAAAATGAGACTTGTTTTCTGTCACCTAATAAAAAGTTTGGGTGACAAACAAATAAAATCTGTCAATTGATAGTTATATAAATATTAAATTTTGTATTGAATATCTTATACTATGTATATCTCGTATTCAATGGTGACATGCCTGACAGTATCAGATAATATCCTACATATTACGTTCGATACTAATTTGTATGCAAGTTAACGTGTTAACTGGGTGACGCTTCAATTATGAACACTTAGGAAGACGTAACAAATGACAAGTAAAATCGAGATCACAAAAGTTTTAGCGCTTTCAACATAAATACAATATAATCTATATATCAATTTGAACACTATAATACAACATTTAAAGATCATTTAAAGCATATGGGTTTGGAGCACATAGGTTAAATAATAAACGCGTATTTGAGATGTTTTTAAATATACTTACTAAATCAATCATAGATATATTATATAATGTCTACATCTGATGACTTATCTTAATAACAATTTCAACCATTTTCTCCATTTCGTGAAAACTTGCGGTACTTTGTGGTACTTTTTTTTAAAAATCAAATCAAAGTTGATAAACATTTAACATAAAAAATGGGATAAATTGTTAATATTACACAAAAATTATTCTGCAACTTGGAAGGCCTTATAATGTTAAACATAACGTATAAAAATTATATTGATCAGATAAACCCTAGACAAATGGCATGTGTTTAAATGAACGCACTGATAATTGGGAAAACGTGTCAAGCATCATTTTTGACAACAAATTGGAAAATTCAGTAAAAATTGTAAGTACCATTAAAGTCTACGTTTTTTATCAGTATGCTATAATACCACAACCCATTATGAATTTTAGACATGGTTGTTTTTACTTTTGTCTATTGCTTGTCACACTGTGACATTGATCGCTGTGCCAATCCCCGATAACCTAATAAGCTAAAGCGAATTGCGCTTGGATTCGAATGATTTCAACAAGTAGCACTATACATATTAAATTTTGTTGAAAACTAGGCATCTTCCCCTGAATTACCTTACATGTTTTCGGTTTGCGGCATTGTTCCCGATGCAGTGTACAGTGAGTATCGCGGTGAGGTTTCGAGAATGTTGTCCCATCGGATTGCGATTAGCGTTGTCGACAACTTATCAAGCACGCGAGCCGATACAAACGCCTCCCGGAGTCGATGGATATTCGCTCCCACGATCTCTTTGCTCTCGAGTTCCACGACCTGGTGGTATCGAATGACTGGAACCAGTACTTGTCGGTGTTGGTTTCACGACTCGCGAATTCCTCTTATCGCGCTGCCAGACCTGACCGAGTGATCGGTATTATTAGGTGTGTCGAACAGTAATTTGTAGAAAGTAACTGCCACGGAACCTCCCGTACCCGAACTACCGTTATCCTAACATCTCATTATACAATTCCTAATAGGCGCTACATTTATTCGCTCATTGTAATGAGCAATCCCATAACTACTGCGAATTTCATTTCATACAGTCCGCGAAGTTACCATAGTTTCATGTGTAAATTCTTCGTTATTTTAATTCAGTTTTAAAAAACAAATACGATCTAATTATCCCTGTTATATTAAGTTGACCACAAACATGTCTGAATGGTTTCAAAATAAAATATATTTTCTTTCAAGCGATTAATTTAATACATTGGCCGGTTTTTTTGAAAGTGGTGTAATTCCATTTTTTCTTCTTTTGAGATATTTTAAGGTTTGCATTTATTCGATACAAAAACATAAATAAAGTGTACTAAGTTTGGCTATGTTTCTATGAATTTAGAAATATTTGTCAATGGACTTACATCACTTTCATAACCAACCGTTAGACAATTTCATTTACTGACTAAATTGATCAAAACATATGGATAGTTTAAAATACTCAGTGTGAATTGTTTATAAATAAAAAGTTCACTCTAAATTATTTATTTTTTGGGATTTCTCAATTTTTTCCAAAAATGGTCACAGCATTTTCAAAATAAACGGTCCATGTACAATGGCCCACAAAAGTCTTTCTTAAAACTTGACCAAACCACTTGACTTTTTTTGAGCAATTAGAAGCATTGATTTACTTTTAAAATATGCAAAAAAGATTTTGAAGAAATTGCAATTAGTAGGAATTACATGAAAAAATAAAAATGGCAATTTTTAAAACTTCATTATTTCAACCCGTAATGAAAATTCAAAATCAGTTAACAAACACATGAGCTACAAGCGGTTAAAAGTGGTGATAATCGCAGTTTTTCTCGACTTTTAGTCAGTTTCTGTTAAAATCCATAGTTTCTTACATCTTTCGATGCGTCTCGTTTTTTTTCTGCGTCAACCGACTTCGATGAAATTTTCAGCATATCTATAACTAACATAGATCTACAAAAAGCATATTTTGAAATTTCGTTATGGACTAAAATAAAGAAATTTTAAATAGTGCCATTTTTATTTCTTCATGTAATTCCTACTAATTGCAATTTTTTCAAAATCTTTTTTGCACACAATTTACTAAATCAATGCTGCAAATTGCTCAAAAAAAGTCAAGTGGTTTGATCAAATTTTAAGAAAGTTATTCTGATTTAAAGGGCGTACGAACACTTTTGTGGGCCACTGTATGTATTTTTTTTATAGTAATATGTTATGTGGCAACCAGTTTTCAAACTAACTAGAAGAACTCGGTTATTCATAGATTCAGTTAATATTTAAATAGTTCATATATCTAGCTACCTTTAAGTTCCGCCATTGTTGCAAATTGTTTTCCATTTGCATACGCCTTGCGGGCTAGTTTTTCCCAAAGGCTCTCTACGCGGTTAAGGCCTGGCGAACGGGCGTACCACGGTATTAACATAATATTTTTATTGCGAAACCATTCCCTGTTTAGTTGTGAACAGCTCTGAGTAAATAACGCTATATTTTCATTTAAGAAATTATTAAAAGCAACGCCGTTTTAATGATTGTATCTAACAAGAAGAAGACGGTGTCATCGGGTCTTAGATTTTGTCGAAACTTTGCATACTGGTAGATTTCGTTCTCCTGTTTATGAAAATATAGCATTATAGGCGTCGATACTCAATATTTTTTTAGATATTTACAATTTAAATTTAATTATAACCGTTAAGCCGTTAGGTACAGTTTTGTCTGAAGTTTTTATCAAGTTCCAAACGGTGTAACGGTAATTAGATTCATTACCGGAAAGGCCAGTGTTCAAATCCCTTTTTCCTTTCTTTCCATTTTTTTCTTTTTTTCTGTTCAGTTTATCTATTTTAATTAATTGCATTTTGCACATAAAAAATGCACTCATAATATCTATAGGAAACAAAATATAAAAATTTTATTGAAAAGGAACATAATATGAAAGAAACACACTTCATCGATCTTAACGTATCTGGAAAGTTGTTGAGTATCGTCGCCTACAATGCTACGTGTTTATAAACAGGAGAACGAAATCTACCAATATGCAAAGTTTCGAGAAAATCTGAGACCTCATGACTGAGTCTTCTTCTTGTAAGATGAAAATTGTACAGCAAGAGGTTAATAACAAAGCTGAATAAAAATTGTATACACACATTCACACATCGTGGTTTACAGTCGAAATGTTAATGCTTTTGGTAGTTTCTACGAAATAGGTGTTGCTACGTTTTCATAAACAGGAGAACGAAATCTACCAATATGCAAAGTTTCGAGAAAATCTGAGACCTCATGACCGAGTCTTCTTCTTGTAAGATGAAAATTGTACAGGAAGAGGTTAATAACAAAGCTGAATAAAAATTGTATACACACATTCACACATCGTGGTTTACAGTACAAATGTTAATGCTTTTGGTAGTTTCTACGAAATAGGTGTTGTAGGTACCGCATATATGTAGGAGTCTTCGGGAGATGCTAGCAACAGGTGATAAAAATAGTATAACACCCCGGGTTCGACGTGTTAAGTGTGTATCGAGGCGGTAATATCGCAGCAACGTAAGTAACTGGTAATCGCTTTGTGCTAAGTACCTACGCCGCGTGTGAAAGAATTTCCTGAGCCAAGCCGAAGATCAATTTTTACGTTTTCTGACGTGCGAGTAACATGGGGCCGAACGCTTGCACGCAGCGGCATGGCTTTATGACATTACTGACTAATAAGTAGAACTTTTTCTCCGATTCATAGCGCTATTGTTAATTTATTAATCTGTTACTTCGTTACAAGTTACTGCTTCCAATCATCGGTTATCGATATCAGACAGCAGAATCTTCGTTATACTCTGGATGATAGGCAACTGGTTGTACAACTGTAAAAGGGGCTACTTCTATGTAAAAAAAGTCGAAAATGTAGAATAAAATTTTTTCATACGAAGCTTTGTTATCGAGAAAATCAACTTTAAAAATCCGTCCAGCTTATGTGCTTACAATTAGCATTTGTGAGAAGTAGAATCGATACGTCATGAACAGACGCGTCAGGCAATTTTTTATTCAATAGCACACGAGTTCGCCGAATTTTAAATATTTTTTTTTATTTGAGCCTGTGATGAATACTTAAAAAATACGTCCTGTAGGTATGTATCGATTATAATATGTGTATACAATGAATGCTCCATAATTGTCCCAAATATCTGACCTATAATTGTCCCTGGCCGGACCCGAGTTGTGGACAATTATCGAGCATTCATTGTATATTTTGAAAATTTCATTGATATTGGTTAATAAGTCGTTGTGAGCTAAAAATGATTGAAAACGATGAAAATTCGTAATAATCAAGTTTATGTGCTTAGTATCAGTAAGAAGTAGAATCGGTAGGCCATGAACAGGCGGGTCAGACGATTCCTATGTAATAATACGCGTGTTCGCCGAATTTTTAAACTCGATTTTCTCGAAAACAAAAATATGTATGAAAAAATTTTATTCCACAATATCGACTTATCTTTTTATGTGGAATCGCCCCTTTTTGGTTGTACCACCAGTTACCGATCACCCTGTATGAAATAATTGCAGGAGGAAGTGTTGTTATTTGTAACGTCTCAGCGTTCCTTACGAGTCATTAACACTAGGTTTACGGAGCACTAAAATTGATTATTTTACATTGCTTTATAAAAATAATAAAATTGTATTTACTTAGACCTTCAGCGAATTTTATTGTAACATGTACACAAAAAAATAAATCTATTTAAAAATTCCTCACGAATGCCTCCTTACACTTTTAATAATCGTAAATAAAAAATTTTTGAATCCGTCATTTTGACGGCCCCGTAAATCTAGTGTTAATAGATTGCGGATTTTATGCATTTATGACAAAAATTGGAAAAGGGAAATTTGAAATAGTAGGGAGATTCAAATATTGTGAGGATATAAATATGTACATTATTTTTTATCTAATGAAACGATTAAAGAACGGAAGAACTTTATATTTTGTTTTTATTTCTTACAATTGGTATAGAACATTTTTAAGCTATAATAATTGTTAATGCATGTGTGTTCGTTCCTCTAAAATTTATATGTATAATACACAAAAACATTCTCGCATGTATTAGCAAACAATGTTCTTCAGGCATTAAGCATAAATTCAATCTGACCACAATAAATGTATAACAGCTCAAAAAACTGTTGTCGTTTGATCCAGTTGTTAAAAAGTTATTGCTCCTTTGAAATGTAACAATTTTGTCTACCAGTGTATAAAGTTCAAAACGAAATAAAATGAGTATAATTTAAACTTTGGATCTTCTTTCAATTTTTCATTAATGTTTACCATCACCAACATTGCTGGATAAAATAATTGCAACTGACGCAATAATTTATGTTGAGTACATTAATAGTACAGTTAATAAATGCGTAAGTACATTAGAATTTGAATAGTTAAACAAGTAAATTTTGACACTAGCGAATAATTGACATCCAAGCATGTTCATAAAATAAGTTAAGTCCTAAATATCGTTAGGAAATTACTAAAACTTGAATAAAATTTCATGGATCTAGGATATTGTTTTAAAATATATATTCTATATTATTGTACATGTAAATCGTATCGCCTGTCTTTAAATTAAATAAAATTTACTTAATTAATTATAGCACGAAGACGCCTATAGTCTCGCATTGAAATACTAAAGATTTAGCGTGTTCAAGGAAATGACCTGCAGAAACTGCCAGGCTTGAAGTCACGTAACGCCATAAACACGTTTTTCAGAAGATTTTTATTATGTAAGTAACACTCACGTGTATCTGAATACGTGTTGTTGTGCGGATATTACTAAAAACGTTAGCAATGGTTACACAAGGTCGACAACGTGTTATCTATTTTTATGTTCTCCCAAAATCGGCAGATCATTTTTTGGAGAGTACAGGCGTCCCTCGACTTTCGCACATTCTACTTTCGCACAATTCGCTATTTCGCACATTTTTAAAGATTCAACTGTTTAATCCTCTGCGATCGGATGTCGCCTCTCAGGGAACGTCATACTAGCCATCAGATTACAATGTTGTTCGGATCAAGAGAACAAAATAGTTTCAGTCTTGCATTAGGGCGTGCGTCAATGTGTTGTGTGTTTTGCTAATTTATTTGTTTAAGTTTAAATATTTCGCCCTTATAAATTGATAAACACGAGTCAGAAACGGAAAAACTGCAGTGTTGATACAAACAAAAAGAAATTAAGGACTTCATACGATCGAGACAAAGATGGAAATAATTAAACGTTCTGAAAACGGTGAATCTTTTGCTTCAATCGAACGTAGAGCAATTGAGAAGGACACAGCATGTTATAGAAATCTTTCTCAAGAAAAGAAAAAAAATGGGTGGTATTCAACTAACTCTTGACATATAAAGAAACACACGAAAGCACTTAACATTCCTCTTGAACTTCATTATGTATACATATTGATAGATAAATACTTTAAAACTGTTGTAATCTGGTTGAAGAATAACTCAGTGGAGACGTACTGTTTTATATTACAATATCTCTATATTTCACAATTAACACACGAGGTAAATACAACTTGTTCGTACGACTGCCGGAACACGAGAGAGCGGCGGATCGCGGTAAAAGTGCGCACGAGGACTACCTATTAATTGCTGATAATTATGTCAGATGTCGCGATTAGCATCTCTGTTCTAACAAAAACACAGTTTTTGGTGCATATTTTTTTACATCCCTCTACTTTCGAACATTCAACATTCGCACACACTTTCAGGAACCAATTATGTGGGAAAGTCGAGGGCCTACTGTATATCAATAAGTAACTTTCAAACTGACATAATAATTTCAGTCAACCACGTTCTAACACTTCATTTTATTTGAAACCGTGCTTTTACTATATTTCTAATATAATATTTATGACTGTGGGTTTCATGCACTGACGGCAAAAGTGGATAAGAGAAGTAAAACAGTAGGAAGACGTAACATCAATTTTCTAATATTCTTGTTTTATTTCTAACTTAAATTATTAAACAGAAGAATTACATTTTTAAGCGACTTTTAATTCTCGCAAACGACTCGGAAAACTTTTATTTTGTATAAAAATCCGCAAGCTATTTATGACTTGTAATATATCTTATATATGACAAATAATTTCAAAACTGAACAAATGGCATCATTGTACAGACAACAAATGAAAATATTTTCTTTTTATGTGGTCAGCCATCGTCCAAGCAATTTCGGACAGACACGTTTTAGTTGCAAACGTGAAAGAGTCGTAAACTGCAGTCGTAAATATTTCAAGGTACAACCTAAGAGCCCGGATAACCAAGGCCTTGGATGGTCAAGACTGTAGTCAATCACTACCCGGTCAATCGAGGTTATTTACGATCAATTTTATTCATCAACCTTAATTTTAATTGATTCATTTATCTAATTTGCGGCTTGCTCTTGAATTTACTCATTTAAAGGGAGACTTTTCTTCTTTTTAATAAAAGTTGGATTTTTACCATTTTTTTCTGTGAAGAAAAAACAAATAAAGTTAATCGATATGAATATTTTCACATTTTATTATACTTTTATCACGTTACTAAGAATGTATCATTTCTATTTATGCATAAATAGTTTGTATTGCCCGTGGATCGGTCTGCCAAATTGTTTCTTTAACCGTTGTCTGTGTTCTCTTATCTGTACACATGCATACTCTATTGTATATATGTATGTTCTCCAGCTTATGATATTGAACATTCCAACAAGGTTTCATTTTATATTAACAATACACAGGGTGTTCATTTGAAAACTTTCCAGCCGAATATCTCGAAAAGTATGAAAGATATTAAAAATGTGTAAAACACGTGTGCAAGGATTTCGAGGAGGAAAGAGGGGGACAGCATCAGTTTTTTATTTGGGTGGCGTTTTCAAGGTCATTTGAAGGTCAACTTTGTTTTTTCAAATGGAAACCAATACCTTTTATTATGGGATCTTATTGTGCGTGAAAAGACCAGAAATTTTCGTAGAATACTTTTTTTTATCCGCGCACTAGTTTCGGAGATATTTAAAGATAAGTAGAGCGAGGAATATTATTGTGTAAAATTCTTTGACGCAAATCGTTGATGTTTTCCAGTTGCACTAGCACGTACCGTTTTAAAACAAAATTGTCCTCTATTGAGCTCTTGTTTATCCTGTCTGTCTTTCAATAGAATTTGGACTATTTAGTCAAGTGTGAATCATCGTAATAAAAGATACTATATCGTAGTACAATTAATTGTGTGTAGAGCTATTCCAACAGATACCTTCAAAAATGGTCGTTCAGAATTTGAGAATCGTCAGTATTATTGTTTAGAAAACAACGGAGAACATTTTGAAAATTTGTTATAGTTATAAAGAAATTACAAACTTTCTTGCAGTATAAGTATGACTCGCCCTACTTCTCTTTAAATATCTCTGAAACTAGTACGTAGATAAAAAAGTATCCTACTATAGTTGCTGGTCTTTTTATGTACAATAAGATCCCACAATAAAAAATATAGGTTTCCATTTAAAAAACAAAGTTGACCTTCAAATGACCTTGAAAACGCCACCGAAATAAAAAATTAATACTGCCCCCCTATTTCCCCCTCGAAATCCTTGGACACGTGTTTTATACTTTTTTAATATCTTTCATACTTTTCGATATATTTGGCTGGAAAGTTTTCAAATGAACACCCTGTATGTATACACTCCGGCAGTGTCCGTTCTAGCTCTTCCGCCGCTCTGGGCAAAACTGATTTTTGCCGCCCTTTACATTTAAATATGAGGTATTATATGTGATCGTTGAATAATAAAAGTCTCTTGTTTTATAAAAAATTGAATATTCATAAAAAACAGTAACGAAACAAAATAAAAAATATATGTATAGGTTAAAAGGTAAGCACCTATTTTTACTTTGAAAGAAGTTTAGAAAACTCTCCTTCTAACTTTTCATAAAAATCTTTTAATAAAAAAGAAATCTCATGAAATTGACAATTATAGATTTTTAAAGGAAAGCTTCTCAGCTTTCCGAAACACTCATTACCATTTCTCAACGATCATGCGTACACAAGTTATAGGTTGTCAAAGTGATAAGTAGGTACCTTGTTTCATATGATCGTGAAAAACTCGGTCAGTAAAAATTCTACAACGAAACAAAAGGAAACGAAATTAAAGATACGAGTTTGCCCTATAAGAGGACCTAACTGGATTTGCCAGAAAATTTTTTTTCGGCTCGTGCATACCTTCAAAGGTGATAAAAATTTTTTAACGTTTGTTTGTTGCGTTTGATTTGAAAAAAATATCACACTCATTGGGAAAGAAATATCGAGAACCTGATCCGAAAACTAGAAGCTTGAAGCTACAAAATGATAATTTCAAATATTTGTTATGATCATTTTTTGCGGAGATATAATCATCTGAAAATGACCAAAATTTCTGGAAGACTTTCTGATCTCTTAATTTTTTCCAGGAGTATATTCCTGATCTGTATACATTTGGCTTTAATATTGATAAAAAATACGTATTAAAATCTGAAAAATCTTTCTTTTACAAACATCAAGACGAAAAGAAGAAAAGACGTGGTTATTCTCAAAATGTGGGGCGAATCGGATCAATCAAATATCGTTAGAAAAAACTGAAATTTTCATAATAAAATCTTTGGTGTACGAACTAAAATAAATAATATGATAACAATTAACATAATTGACTTTATTTAGAACATAAATCGCAAGTATACTGTCCTTTTTCACCGCTTCTTTCAGCACACTTTTCGTGGCACCATTCTTCGCATAGATTGCAATAAATGCAATGCCACTCGCTTGACCTGTTGTTTTGAACCCTAATCTTCATTCTTAGACATGTTTGATTTTTTTTAACGAAAAAAAAGAATGATCCCATTTCGATAAAACTTCTTAAATTTTCATTATAGACACAGATAAAAAAGTTGAAAATCCTGATATTCACTTTCTTCATCTTAATTTCGATCAATAGTAATTTTTAAATAATGTTTGCATACATTATCTAGTAAACTAACATCTCAAAAAAAAACTGAAGTCCTTTTGGTATTGTTTTAAGAAATATGCTCATTTTTAAGGGATGCGAATACGTTTGTACATTAATGTATTAGTAAACGTCTCAGTAATATCATTTAATATGTGTTTCATAAAAATTCCGCTTTTACTCTGAGAAAGTATTATCGATAATCTACCGATATTGTCAATAAATCATGTTATCGATAAATTATCGGTAATTTATCAATAAGCACACATCAAGACTGGAGATACAAATATGACTTCGCGAATTAAGACAGAGTTTGTCAGATGTATGTAAATATCAATCGAGCTTCGACTAACTCCACAAGGTGAGCACATCGTCCCGTACAATTAGAGTCGAGTCTGGTTGAAAAAACATTCCACCGTAAGAAGCGCGCGCCGATACTCGTTCCTCCAATCCATGGAAGAGCTCGAGCAAACCGTGGTTCAAGACGAATTCCTCGGCTCGGAGCGGAATACATAAGGGGAAGGATGCACAGAGATGCAGGATGCAAGAACTGTGAGAGCCTGCAAGCGGGCATACGTGCCTTGTAACCGAGATAGCCGCAGCGTTTATCCTCTTCAGCATCCACAGATACTGGCTCCGTTGCTAGTCGATGCCACGGAGCAGAAGAAATCGATTGGATTCTGCGAGTCGTGAAATCGTTCAGTTTTAAGTTGGTATTCTAGTTTTGAACTTTGAAATTGTTCTTGATCGTGCGTACAATAGGATTTGTTTGAATCAGTAAAGTTATAGGTGTTTATCTCTAGGTTTACGCAGCACTAAAAATGAATATTTTACATTAGTTCGCAAAAATAACAAGAATGTGTCCATCCACATTATTAGCCATTTTTTGTATAATATCTTCTCAAAGGAATAAATTGTTTGTATAATTCACCATCGTTCAGTTTTAAATTGGTATTCAGGTTTTGAACTTTGAAATTGTTCTTGAACGTGCGTACAATAGGATTTGTTTGAGTCCGTAAAGTTATAGGTATTTATCTCTAGGTGTACGCAGCACTAAAAATGAATATTTTACATTACTTCACAAAAATAGCAAGAATGTGTCTATTCACATTTTTAGCCATTTTATGTTATAATATATACTCAAAGGAATAAATTGGTTGTATAATTTCCCATCGTTCAGTTTTAAAGTGGTATTCCGGTTTTGAACTTTCGAAAATTCATATTTTTTTTGCATTGTCCTTAAATATAATTGTTATGTGATGTAGTTATAGACGTTTAACACTAGGTTCATGGAGCACTAAAAGTTACTATTTTACATCACTTCATAGAAATAACAAGAAAGTGTCTATTCACGTTTTTAGCCATTTTTGTTGTAAAATATAACCAAAGAAATGAATTTATTGAATAACTCCCCATAGATGCATCTATACAATCTCAATAATCATAAATTAAAAATACTAGTACCCATCATTTCAACGAGTCCCGTAAACCATGTGTTAATTTAAAGAATGCAATTCGCAGTTGCAACGTACAATCATACAGTAATGGAGGAGATATTGTTCTCTATCATTGTTATTGCATGGTCGAAACATGATACAAATGTTTATATAAACTAAGATAGGAATGATATTTTACAGGACGCCCTGATACATTTCGTTTTTGGTAAGGGGTCTTAAGCATTCAATACGTATAGTATGGCTCAGAGTCTGTTGAGTCTAAATTGCAACATTTTTGGCTGTGAGTATATTTAAATCTTAAGTGAACTATTCAATTTAAATTTATACTAATAACTATTTAATTTGTAACCATTAATAATATAACTATTCATGGATTCAGTTGAAATTTTACTATTTCATTACGTTTCTATTTACCATTACGATAAAGATGAATCATTGCATTTTTAAAGTAAATTTGTACAGTACGAAGATTATCTCTTATTTACCAAGCAAAAATATTTACGAGCTCCAGATATTTTTACTGCTTTGTGTTCATCCTACTCACTTTAGTCGTAAATGCATAAACTCCGCAGTCTAGTAATTGTGTTGAAAGATATAGTAACAGTTGTGTATTATGAACGAATTCTAGAACGTTTGAAAACATTTTTTGAATATTGTCAACAACGTGAAACAATGTACTACACAAGGTCTTATGATGAAAGACGCTCGCAGAGGTAGAATAGATGGGCAGACACGATGCAGCAACTAGAATTATACACCAGGAAGTGACTTAAAAGAGTCGGCTCACTACAGAAAGAACATCACACTGCAGGTACACCCCCGCAAGCATACTGGATAACGAGGTCTACAAATTCTGCTGGGATCTAACTACGTACACGGATAAAACTATAACACGTAACAAACTAGATAAATACAACGCTGTAGCATAAAACAGCACAATTAACATGCAGTGACTCTCGCAGGAATATTCGAAAACTTTTAAGTGAGACTATTTCAAGCGAGACATTTAAGTGATACTTATCACATTAAGATAACTTTTTGAAGATTGGACTAAACGACTTGGATTATTTGAGAAATTAAAGGGATTACTTTACTAAGTGACATATTAAAAATTGTAATTGGTCAGAATCGCGGAGAACAATTTCAAGTTTGTTTTTTACAACATTTTTGTCTGGGGTAGGACTGAAAATTTAAAAAACTGCATTTGCCAGATATGTGTCAGTTATTCAGGGCGAGACATTTATTCTGGCCACCTGGAATATCTCAAAAACTAAATTCCGGAGAAAGAAATGTTTCAAATAAAAAGTTTAAGTCAAGGATGAGCTGATGCAGCAGTCATATCCGTTTGTAATTTTCATCATGTTTTCAAGGTCATTCCTAGGTCAACTTTATTCTTTCAAATGGAAACATATATTATTCATTAAATTACTAATTCATTAAATAACATTAAATAACTTTTATTTGAAACGTTTTTTTTCCACAGCAAATGAGCGTATTGTTACGGTGACATGTTGAATTCATAATTATCATGTGATGGACATCCCCTAAAAAAATAATAGAAAGGAGCGGTTGTCAAGAAACTGTTATATCAACTGACAGTCAAGGAAATCGATGAGCGACTACTAATCAATTAAACACTACATTTAACTACATTACAACTAAAGACTCTTTTTTCGTAAAGCAAATGCTGCAAATTCAAACGTGTCCAAAAATTTTCAGAAAATTTTCTCGTAAATGAAACTGCTATAGATTTAACCCCTGCCTTACGATTTATTTTACGGTTTTAGTAATTAGAATTTCTTTGTAGTTCATAATTTCTTAGAAAGAGGAGAAAATACATATCTATTGCATGTCTATGTTCTCCAATGTCTGTACGTTAACAACAACAAAATAGAATTATATTTCGGTTCAAAGGAAATTAATAACATAGATCTTTATTAAACTCTGTTCAGAATCTTCATCACGCCTCTTACACGATATTGTAAGCGAAGGGGTTAAAGATTGAAGGCACTTTTTAACAACGGCTCCTCAAAAATTGATGTACGATTTTTTTCACTGTTTTACGGAATAAAAATGAGCAACAAGTAACTTACACTACTGCAAAGATAGCAGCACACCTCTCATTCAAAGCTCAATAAAATGTCTAAAAACATTCTACATCATTGTGTTATTGCAAAGAGGAAGCTTCAATCTTCAAATCTGTGGTGGTTTCAGTAAAAAAAATTTTTTTTTAAGTTTTCACTTTGTCGCTCACTACATCATGCAAAAAATCTTTGAATATACTGAACGATGGATTGAAAACTAGAGGTTCCGAGCTTTAAAATGAGTCCAAATTTATTGTTGTACAATCATTTTTTACGAAATGATCACAATTCAAATACCAGCACTTTTTCGAGAATTGAGTATTTAGTGTTCAAATACTTTCTGGATCCACTGTAGAATTATAAATCTATGTAAATGAAGTGACACGAAAATCCGCAGAAATATAAATGGTACTACACCGAAGATTAGGGAAGGTTTAACACAAACTTTAAGATTATAAGAATCATTGAGGCAAGAGATCTACTGAATATCAATCACAGTGTCAGTTACTGGAACAACGCCATGTTGATACGTCAACTTGAAGAGACTCCAGGATAACAAAAATACACCAACGCATTAGGGCAGAAAGTAATAATCTTGAAAACTGGCAGTACACACCGAAACTGCCTATGCGACCGACGAATTCAATGGAACTTCGCCTGTACCTAACTTGGCGGAAGTCCATCACAAACAAGGATTACCGAGGTACAACTCGAGGAAAAAGTAAAGGCTCAAACTGAATCTTATGTGTCTACAGAAGCGTAAGTCCGTGGTACATCTTGATTATTATTGCTTAGTACTTGTGAGTATACATAATGTTAGACTAGTACAAAAATAATTGTTGTTTTAAGTCATCAATCTTTAAACAGTATATATTCCGCATATTTTCAACCACTTAAACAATTTTGAAACAGTACATCTCGGCCCACAATACATTTTGCTACTTCCTGATTTTTAGTTACATCTACATTGGAAATGGTGAAAACTTACATAAAAATTGCATAAAATAGAACTGATTTATTTAATGAACAAAAATTGAAAAGGTTAAAACAACACTGAGTAGTCCTTCAACCTTCTTGCATATTCTCGATATAAATCGTTATATATTAAAGTAAAAATTTATTTTGAAATCTGAATAAATAATTCCGTCACCCAGATATGCATGACATCACAGCCAACATGTTAATACACCTAACACAATAATACAAAAATCCGTAAACACGAAAATAGATAGCAGTTCCAGTCTTATAACAAGAAACGTAAAAATTTTGCAACAGAACAAAGCATCACAGAAATGAACAGCAATGGTGTCCTTTGCTTGTACAGAATCACTAATTTGCAGTGGTGTACGTACAAATTTTACTATTTTGGAACAGTCCAATATTCCCTCATTGTACGCTTACATGTACAGTAAACGTTTATAGCACTGTTCTTTATCAAAAACTAATACTGTAAAAAAAGTCTGTATTTTAAGGAGCAGAACAATTTTATTGCCTACTGCTGCAGTAGTCGTACGTAACATTAATATTTTTTTAATTAATATTTATTAAACCGGAAGAGAGCGAACAAGTTATTAGCAGAACGGACAAATGAGGAGTAGATAGCGGTAGGATTTAATAAAAGGAACGCACGCAGCATAAAAGAAAAAACAGCTACTACACACACGAAAATTAAATTTGAAATTAAGCAGAAACGCAACCGCCAGAAAGAAACGACGAACAAAATGAAACAGTCGGAAAGAAAATGGACAGAAAGAACGCAACTGTGGAAAGCGGATAACGCGATGGAAGCAAACAAAATTGAATAGAAAAAGTTACAAACCTATTCGGTTGTATGTAATATACAAAAATGTATATACAAAAAACATATATAGCAAGCATCGTAAATGACTCATAACGAAAGTAGGAAGACACACATCCTGGACACACCTATTGATCTATGTACTGCATTGCCGTACCTGACACAACACAGAATAAACAGAGCGTACCAGACCAACCGATTTAGGTAAGAAATAAAACGCAAGTAGAAAATCGGAATTGAAAACAATGTAGTCGGAATAAGTGGAGGTGTAGAAAGAACTCAATAGACTACAGTAAACCATTCAAACCAAATCATGGAACATGTACAGGAAACAATCCAGGACAACAGAGAATTCTCGATGGTGTTAGTATAATGCTGTAAGACTGAACTGAGAATACGCACAAAATTAAAATAAGAATACGATATAAAATATTAATCACACCAAAATCATAATAGGACTTAAATCATTAAAACTGAGAGAAATGAAATACTATGAAATCAAGATATTTTAAAATATTCAGGGAGGATTTAATAACTGTGATGGACTATAACTTTGTTCCTTTTGCAGATAGAAAAGAAATTGTAACGGAAAATTTTGTAGTGTTTAATAAGCACTATCATCATGTAGCGCGGATTTTTAAAGTAATACATCGGTGCAGTTTCAACGTACAATTGCAATTGTTTTCTAAATGGAACACTACGCATATTTTTATATTAATTGATTCCCCGTGTCATTCTCAACCAAAAAGTGTTAGGATACTATGTCAAAAAAATTAATATTTCGTGAAATGTTCCAAATTTTATTCAAGATCGAAGTTAAAATATTATGTCACATCGTTGCTGTTACTTGTACTAGATTTTCGTAGAAGTTCTCGAAAACAAAGCCTCTTATGAAAAGTTTTATTCCACATTTTAGTTGTTGCAGTAGTTGTTCTTCTCATTATTTATTGTATAATATGCAAGAATTCTTAACAGCTTCGGTAGTGTAAGCATTGTTGGTGTGCAATGTAGCGTCTATCATAGTGATCAAAACACAAAAAGTGAGCAATTGTCTTACAGTTAAATACTTTATAATGGGATTTAATCTATTTTGATAAAAGAACCTGAAACGTTGGAAAAGTTCTAGGGTTAGGAAGAAATGTTTACTGTTTTAAGCCGATTAGTGTAATTTATTTTGTTAAAAAAAGATTATGAATAAAGAATCAAATATATATTATAAATATAAATCCCCTAAAAAATATGTAAAGAAATGAATGAGTTTCGTCTGAAGTTGTTTACTGTACTAGTTTTTAGTTATCGTGCACGCCAGTTTACAAAACATAGTTTCGAGAAACATGCGAATTGAACTAAGAAAAAAACACTTGCACTTCAAGAGTATCTGTATACAGGGTGTCCCGTAACTGGTGGTACAACCGAGCAAGGGATGATTCTACATGAAAAACTGAGTCGAAAATATAGAATAAAATTTGTTGATACAAGGCTTTGTTTTCGAGAAAAATGAGTTTGAAAAATTGTCTCGTGCGCGTGCACTCCGATTACTTGCGGCTCAACGGACTTTATTCTGAGTTACCTCAACGTTTTTTCGCAAAGGTTTGCGAGGTTTGTATACATCGAATAAATAGATAGTCGAGGTTACAATGTTAGAATTACCTTTTAAGCACCATCGCACTACAGTTGCGAAGTAAGACGTTTTTTAAGTGAAAATTATCAGTGCTGGTTCGGTCGCGGTGACAAAGTACCTTGGCCGTCACGATCTCCGGATTTGTCACGGTTAGATTTTTATTTGTGGGGTCAGGTGAAATCAATTGTGTATCGTGATGACATAACGAGCATCGAACAATTACAACAAAAAATTGTGATAGCGTTTGAACACTTAAAGCAACATAATAATTGCACATTACAGGGGGTTCGAAGGAATTTAATACGAAGAGCACAATTATGTCTACAACAATGTGGACAGCACTTCCAGCAATTTATGAATTAAACGAATTCCTCAAAGGTAATTCTAGCATTGTAACGTCGACCTTCGATTTATTCGAGCTATACAAACCTCGAAAACCTTTGCGAAAAAATGTTGAGGTAACTCGGAATAAAGTCCCTTGAGCCGCAAGTAATCCGAGTGCACGCGCACTAGACAAATTTTCAAACTCATTTTTCTCGAAAACAAAGCCTTGTATCAACAAATTTTATTCTATATTTTCGACTCAGTTTTTCCTGTAGAATCACCCACTGCTCGGTTGTACCACCAGTTACGGGACACCCTGTATATTTCCAAAAGGTCTAGTACCGTACGTCCAATAGTTATACTGAAAAAATTCTGAAAAATCACTTGGTTTCGCTGCCGTTATACGAGAAGCCTCCCTAAGCAACAGTAGGTACGTTAAAAATGAAGTTGACTTTTCTCACACAAAATTGAGATAGTAGTTATTATACATGAGTGATGCTGGTAGCAAACGTGTTAATGGTAAAGACAAATACAGTATGGCTGTCAACGTATAAATAAAGTCGTATTATAAAATATAAGCGATTGTCGTTTTCTAAAGTACAAAATCAGAAAGTTATTCACCATTGTCATTTTCGCCATTTATACTTAACATGTTTCTTTAACATATACTTTACAACTATAATTAATATATACTTAACAATTGTGTTTAATATATTATAGTGAGAAAATGTCTTTAATATGGACAGAGGTACACGCACTCACGTTTTTAAACGAAAGTCAGATTTAAACTTGCCGCTAATTCAAGCCGAAAGGGGAACCAACCATCTGTATACTGTATACATATATTTATATGGTGGTTCATGTATTTATAATTCAGGAACTAGCAGTCGATGATGCAGTTTAACTGCAATCAGACACACATTCATCACACCAGTGGTGGACACAGGTGGAGCCCCTCAAATGCCTGCTTCTCCCTCCAACCTCTCTTTCATGCAGCGCGCACAAGGGGACAGAGGGCGCTACGGTCTGGACGGTTTTGCCTGAATTGAGGCAAAATTGCCCATCCCTGCATTACACCATTCCATAAATAATTCCATCGAGTGATACCTTCATACTGTGACTCGGTTCTTAATAATTAGCAATAGAGCAACTGAAATTTGCAAGTTCATGTGATGAAACTTACAATTAGATATGCCACTTAAAAGGAGACATATGATCCTATCCACTGTGATTAATTTTCTGTATAATAATGCTTAACCTTAAGCTGCTGTAATAAATCATTATTATTTTTCATGATTTTTCCGCACCTCGCGTCAAAGTTGCGTCTCATATATTGTTATTTTATGTTTTTATTGTATATTATGTTTATTTGTTGCCGCAGTTTACTGATCACCCTGCATAACTTTCCATTTCCAGCGGACGTTGCAACCTGTATTGTTATGGAAACAAGGAATGCAGAGAGCCTGGTAGATGCACTTCGATCCCGGAAAGGGAAGCGCTTCTATAGCTTCCTATGGGGCAGAAATATGAGCCCGATCTGCGGTATCGATAAAAACGAGGCTCAGTTACCACCGCAATGCCGGAGAGCTAATTAGTGGATGCCAAAATTGTTCGCTGACGAACCGTTAGACAGCCACCCACTAGCAACCGAGTGTATGTCCTTCAAGAAATTTAATTACATGCATACCAACAAGACAGTAAAATATTATGATTCTCCTTTCAGACCATCCACCGCATGTCTCGTTTGAAAGATGAGAATCTTTTTCGCCCTTTTCTTTTTAATTTATTATCAAGATCCCGATTCCTCTTAAAGATGGCTTTTGCGGCTATGTTTTCCCTGTGAAGTATGCATTACCTTAGCATATGTGTCAGTAATATTAAAAACATAATGCCACGTTACCAAAGTAAATGATTTTGGGAAATGTTTTTACCAAAATGCTATTGATAATATAAGAAAATACTTTCATGTGGTGTATAGATCCATAATTAAATTAGAAAACAACATTTTTATTATTGCATTTTATATATTTTTATTGCTACATTTTAATGCTACGAATGAATAATTTTCTAAAACTAGATTTGCAGGATACGCCAAAATGACGCGTTCTAATATTTTTAATTTCCGATTATTGAGACTGTAAAGATGCATCCACGAAGAATTAGTCAACACATTTATTTCTCCGGTTGTATATTATTAAAAAAAAAAATGGCTAAAAATTCGGATAGGCACATTCTCATTAATTTTACAGAGTAATGTAAAATAGTCGCTTCTAGTGCTTCGTAAACCTAGTGTGAAAGATAGAGAATTTACGCTGGGATTATGCCAACTTCCAAAGAACATGGAAAATTGAAGTAATTCTAACATTTAGAAGGAGTGTTACCTTTTTCCATCCGATAATTACTTATTTCCACACGTTTGCCTAATCAAATTCTGACGCATCACACTAAATGAACTGTAATTTTGCCATTTTTGCGAATTCGTATGCAAAATGTCGAGAGTACATTTTTAAAATGTACTTTTGTCTTCTACAAGAAAGGGTGACTTTTTAATTTATTATACACGAACCCTTCCTTAAACCTTGGCAACTCTAAAGATAAAACAATTTCGAATACTAGTAAGTACTCTAGTTTTCCTTTCTTTCGTTAACCATCCGATAACAGAACCTGCATCTATTTGACTCAGAATATCAAAATCGACATTTACTTAACCATTTTCTGGTAATTAAATTTAAATGGACAGCTGTTACATACGAAAAAAAAGAAGTTTTAAAAAAAATATTTATGTTAATTTAAGTAAATGAATAAATTTGAGAAATGAAATAAACAAATAAAAGTCATTTTATTACAACCTAATTTCATATTACACATACTCTGTGTTTGACACAGAGCTACACATCGCTAAATTTGTGCGACGCAATTTAGATACGCATTTTCCAAAGATGTCGAAATAGTTAACTGGTTAATAAGAGACTTCGGAGAATTTCTGAAGGGTTAAAGAATGCTTTAATTAATTTCCACCTTGTAAAAATCCTTGAAGAAGAGACTTGTGGAGGTTTGAAGAATGCTCCATCAATTTCTAGCCTATCAGAATCCTTAAATAAGAGACTTCGGAGAATTTCAGAAGAGTTAACCCTTTGCGGACGCGTGTCTGCTGACAGTCGCCCAAACAATTTTACTGTTCTGCGACTGTGAATAATTTTTAAAACAATTAATACTCCCGAAAAATATGAAACAAATTTTTACTGAACACAACACGTTTCCCTTTATTTAATTCATACACCAAACTTCTCAGCAAACAATTTTGTTTCACAAAGAAAATTTATTCGATCCATCAAAAAGTATGCTAAAAATAATCTCCGTCCGCCAAGGGTTAAAGAATGCTTTAATCAATTTCCACCTTGTAAAAATCCTTGAATAAGAGACTTGTAGAGGTTTGAAGAACGCCCTCATCAATTTCTAGCCTATTAGAATCCTTAAATAAAAATCATCCGAGAATTTCAGAAAGTTGAAAGATACTTTTATCAATTTCCAACTGATCGAAATTCTTAAATAAGAGATGTAGTACCTTTTTAACTAGTTGTTTTTCAAATTGTGTTAGAAAATTCAGATCTTGTATAAAGATTTACATTGTGTACTCTTTACTGGAGCGATCAATGGTCATCCCTATGTTGATACATATACATATGTGTATGTATGCGTAAAATGTACAAAGGACAGAGGAGCGCAAACGTTCACGTGATCGCCATTAACGGCGTATCTTCGAAATTAATCTAGGGCACGTTCCAGTATAATTCCGCCGCTTACCAAGTTTCTATGCGAAGTGAGCATGATAAGACAGCCCTCAATGCTCGCGTAAAACGCAACCGAGTCATTAAAAGCCACCTGGCAGCAAACACTGGCACGATTTTAGTTGAATAATTCATAATAAATGACATCAATATTTAAAATCACTATGATGATAGAAAAACAGTAACTCTGATATCCGGTCTACGAATTTTATGCATTTATGACAAAAATGAAAACATTAAAACGATCAGGACTCTAAAATATTATTTTCAGCTTACAATAATTATTAGAGAAAGAAACAAAATTTTGATATGGCTCATGTTTCTTGCTGCTTAGAATTTTTGTTTTGCATAAAGATCTGCGGTCTACTAATAACGTAGACATGTATATGGTTTTATACAGGGTATTGTAGAGGTTCAGCATTTAAACAATGCCAGTGCGTTTTACAGGTAAAAATGAGATAAAAATGTGGTTTAGCGAAACGTTAATCAATGCTATGTTAGAATCTTGTAACAAAAGTACGAAACGATTAAATGGGATTGAAAAATTGATAGTAGAAGAATTAAATTTAATTCGGATTGGAAAGAGATGAAAATACCATTCATATCCAGCAGAGTAGGGCACAAATCTACTAATAATTAAAAATGACTGATTGTCTCATTGATTGTTAGTCATAGCAAAGTAGTCATTAGTCAAAACTAAGTATGCAGTACTTTACATGTATGCAAAATGTCAAAACTCGTATTATGGAAATGGATACAGTGATCCACTATTGGATGAATTAGACTTCTTATCACGTGGTCCGTTTCCGTAATCTTCCGTAAAATAATAAATTTCATACTTAGTTTTGACTAATGACTACTTTGTTATGATTAACAATCAATGAGACAATTAGTCATTTTTAATTATTATTACATTTGTGTCCTACTCTGATATACAGTAGACTCAGTTTGAAATCATCATCGCAAATGTTGCTCATTATTGTACAGGAAGAAGTTAAATAACACACATAAGTAGACTTCAGGTTTTTATGAGTTTATGAGTTATGCAAATTTTCAAAAAATGCTAGAATGTAAAATTCGTTGGAATTTAGTACGATTTTTATTTATTTTGGATCTACAAAGGCTATTACCACTGAAAATAAGATTTTATTTGATTCTATTTTCTAAAAATTTGCGTACAAAACATTAAAAATTGCATAAATAACACCAAAACAAATTGATCTTTTTGCTCATTATGTATTGCGTCGATGAATTGTGTTAATAATTATATAGTGAAGTGATGAAGACGCGGTCATCGGGTCTCAGATTTTGTCGAAACTTTCATACTGATAGATTTCGTTCTCCTGTTTATGAAAATATAGCATTATAGGCGTCGATACTCAATAATTGTTGTGATATTTACAATTATACTCGTTAAGCCGTTAAGTACAGTTTTGGTTAAAGTTTTTGTCAAGTGCCAAACGGCGTGATGATAACGTACTAGATTTATTACCGGGAAGGCCAGTGTTCAAATCCCATTTTCCTTTTTTTCCATTTTTTTCTTTGTTTTGTTCAGTTTATCTATTTTAATTAACTGTATTTTGCATATGAAATATGCACTCATAATATCTATAGGAAACAAAATATAAAAATTTTATTGAAAAGGAACATAATACGAAAGAAATACTAACTTCATAAATCTTAACGTATCTCAAATGTTGTTGAATATCGACGCCTATAATGCTACATTTGCATAAACAGGGGAACGAAATCTACCAATATGCAAAGTTTCGAGAAAATCTGAGACCTCATGACCGCGTCTTCTCCTTCTTAGTTTACTTTTATAATCACAGGTTCATCTAAGTTCGAACACATTTTCTTTAAAAGCGAACCCTGTTTATTTCCATCTTTACTTCCTGATACGATAATAAACAAGGTAAATTAGATGATCCCATTTAGCTGACACACCTTGTAGTATTGTCTTGGTGTGTACGTATAATAGCTACGTATATTGCTCTTCCATATTTCGTTAGATTGGCACTCGGATAATCGAGATTCTACTGTGGTAAATAGTAGACGACCAGCTTATCACGAAATACTGTTCTCTCTCTTGAAAATCGTCTGGTCAGATAGCTTCGCTTCCATGCAAGCGAGTCGAATTCGCTGACAGATATAACACGACGCCACACATTTTCTGACACACAGGGTAACATCAGTCACGGTGGATTATGTTCTGCACACTTCCCCCTTCCGTGGCAGATATTTTATCTACGCTTGGGATAGCACAGGATGTCCGTAAAGCGTCTGTGCGATCATCGAGCGAAGTAATTTTCGTCGAGTAATCATCGCGCGCCTCGAAAAATATTGGATGGACGTCGGCCTCTATGAACACTTAACATCATACTAATCAAACTAGATACTAGGGCTGTTACTTTCCTTCGAAGGTCAAAGATTTCGAAGCTTCGCTTTCAGAAACTTCGAAGGTGATGTGAATCCAAGTTTCGAAGCTTCGAACCTTCGGAAATTCGAAACTTCGACACTTCGAAACTTCGAAACTTCGAACCTTCGATTCGTTTCCAGTTAACGGATTATGGCGGCTGTCGAATTATGAAAAGATGAAAAAAAGGAGAATTAGGTAAGGCTATCTAGCGGACCCGTGCCTTAGACGCGGGATGCCGAAGGACAGCTTAGGACGGTATATATACAAACGGAGGAAAATTCAGGTAGTAGCGGAAAAGGTGTTGTCGTAATGTCCCTCTGTTGACGAGCATAGGAAGTAGCCGCCATAGGATAAAAGAAATAAATTGTCATAATTTGTTTCTATACTCACTATTTGAATTATTTCAATAATTGATTGTTTACATAATATATTTATAATTTGAATTATCCTTTCGATAGCACATACGAACAATTATTTCGTTATATTAAACACTGTACCCTTAACACTAGAACAACCGAGCACTAAATGTGACTAATTCTTCTTGTCTTTTAAAAATAAACGATTTATCAAGAAATTGCACATTTTTCTTATAAAATCAGTGTGTCTAGTAAAGTCTAAAAACATCTTTAAAACCTTAACAATTGTGAAATGAAAAATCCGAAATTCGACATTGTACCTACCGGAAGCCTATTATGTACTATAATATCGAGTCAGACTCATGAACATGCATGTTATTAATTCCCTGTAATACTTTGACTGCCAAAGCAACATCCTAAAAAATTCCACAAAATCGAAGTCATTTATTTAATAAAATAACTATTAAAAAATGATAATGTAAGATACTAAGTACATAGTAATTTAACCTTTTTACATTGTCCAGATATTAACAAAATTTGGTGCAATGATTGTATTAGCGTAATAATTAATTTTTAAATATGGACAAATAATTCCGTTACCCATACATAGATGACACGACAGTCAACGTGTTGAATTGAAGTGGAATTCTATTTCATTGCAGTCAATAATTAGCCATTGGAAAACACGTGGGTATCAATTAAATATGAATTTTCGGTAATTATTTACATTAGGGGCTTTCTCTCCGATTTTGATGAAGTTGAAATATGTTGTCAAGGTCACCATTCTGAACAACTTTTTCCTATACATGTTACCGCCGCTCAGCTTTAGTTTCCGAGATATTTGCAAAAAAGTTTCAACATCTCGAAAAGTGATCGGAGTAGGTCTGGGTTAGATTTGAAATTGTGGCCGCCGATAACGCGGCCACGGTCACAAGTTAAAACGACTTCGATCAGGTGAGATCCACTGTCTTGTCTGTTTATGTTTACGATCTGAAACGTGAAATGAATCGCGTCGAACGCGAACTCATTTCATTGTCAGCTGTGTTAGCATACAGAGTATTAAGCATGAAACTATACGAATTCTTGGATATCTGCAACAATTAAGAAAATATATTATAACCCAGTATATAAATATATAAATATATAAATAATATATAAATAACCCAGACCTAACCCAGACCTACTCCGATCACTTTTTGAAATATTGAAACTTTTTTGCGAATATCTCGGAAACTAAAGCTGAACGGCGGTAGCATGTATAGAAAAAAGTTGTTCAGAATGATGACCTTGACAACATATTTCAACGTCATCAAAATCAGTGAGGAAGCCCCTAATGTAAATAATTACCAAATTTTCTTTTTTTACTAATAAATTCGACACATAAAAGAAGTTCTAATCATTGTAATCGTAAGATAAATTATAGTGCAAGGGGTTAATAGAATTTTCGATAATTGCGCTCCACCAAATGGTTCTAAAAATCTTTTTTAATACAATAATCCTAAACGAAATTATTAAATTACGTTCCTGAGGGCGAGTTGTTGGTTTATGATTGACGTCTCGGTTGATGTTGAAGGATCTATTAAAAAATCCTCAGCCATGGCCCGTAGACTTTCAATGGAAGCATCTTCGTCATTTCAATAATTATACAAAAAAAAATGTGAAACCAGCTATTTGAATGATCGTGATACGGTTAGCGTTAAATTCTTTTAATCTCTCTACTGTTTTAAATCTCGGCTATCGATTTCTGCCATAAATGCATAATCGTGCTCGATCGAGCAAAATACTTGGAACAGATAAACGTCGATGTGCAATGTGCAGTCGCGGTCGAGGACTCGCGTCCGTTGACACGGGGGACAAACGGAAGGAGATAGAGAAAGGGAAACACGGCCGTGATTGGTAAAACAAAAACGACTAACGTAATTTTGCATCCATTCATCGGTGAATTAAGTCCCTTTCATACGAGACCACTCGCGCCCAAACCGCATAATTTCCGAGCAGCGATCCGATCGACTCTTCAAAGGCAGCGCCACAATGGACTGTCCAACATCTGTTCGCGTTTCTTTACCTAAACGATTATCGTATTATGCTTCAGTGCGATACATTTCTGCCAGCCGGTGTGCAATGCGTGTTCCACGGTATGACCGGATGACGAGCATTTCTTTTTTTCTTCCTTTTTATTTCTATTTTTCGTGAGACGCACAATTCAACGTCCGTCAAATGGTGTGTCATTGCATTGAACGCATCGTCATATTGCTTCGGAGTTCCATTCATAGTGTGATTCAATAGTCATATAACGATTAACTTGTTTAACTGAAGTCAAGTTTTATTAGAAAAAGTCAGGGTTTAAATATTGTTACAGAAAGACTGCGGATCTTTATGGAAAATAAAAATTGTTTGTATCAATTGCAGGAAACAGGACAAAAAAAATCTCTTTGCTCCGTTAATGACTTCAATAAGCTGAAACCAAATCTGGACATTTCTCTTCGAAACCAAATGACATTATTTGAAATATCATTTTAAATAACATTTTATCAGTTTTCAAATAACATTTAATTTTCTTTTATCGTTCTATTTAATAATTATTTGAGATAATTGTGAAATTGTTCTTCGAAATTATATATTTAGTGATCTGATTATCAAGGTTTGCCTCTTTATACTGACATTCAGAAATTTAAAATTAAAAAGATAATGATGTATTATTTTTATTATCAAATAATGGTATGAAATAAAATATTTCATATTGTCCAGGCCTGGCTGTAACTAATACATTGATATTTTTAATTTGTTTATCCTGTCTACTGCTTTACATTGCAGCTACTCATGTTGGTCATAGATGTACAAAATACGTAGTTTAGTTATCAAGAACCGAAATTTACAATTTCTTTCATATATTGATCTCACAATCGTTAATTATCGGATTTATGTGTCTTGGTTTTGAAATTATTACAGAAGTAGTTCTTGTATCGACTTTTACGTAACTGATACTATTAATTATTACAACTACAGACTGCAGTATATTTGCATACTTTTTACAAAAGCAGTACAGAAAATGAAGTAACTTATACACTCACACACATTATATTATTTGGTGTAGAAAGATAATAAATACCTACATGTATCGATGTCTTGTTTTCAATTTTTGTAATATTTTATATTATGGTTACGTGAATATTATAGTTAACTTGTTATTATAGTTAAGTGAAACATATAAGAATACAATATGATAAAATTATTTTTACACTAAAATCCGCTTAATATTTTCTTCTGTTTTTACATATTATTTATTACATCTATAGTATGATATCTAATTTCATTAATGAGCGGTGGTAGCTTACAAGAACAAGAAGTTTTATAATAGTTGTAATATTTATTTATGGAGAGTAATGCGAACGGCCGTACAAAGAAAATCAAAAGACTTTCCGATGAAATCAATATTTCGATAATGTATCGAAACACATTACACATCGGCACAATGAAGCCAAACCCATTGAAAATTAGGGACAAAAGATGCCTCGGCTTGTAAAATCGGTTTAATAGGTTTCAATCAAATATATATCGTACGATAATGATCCGTGAATTGTAGAATGGCAGATGGAACCCTGTGAGAACGAACATGTGAGATATCTTTGGATTGTGCGAACCATATGACAATCAGCTGCAATCAAACCGGAAAATCTAGCTACCTGTCAGCCGGTTGACATCATGCGAGTCTCATAATATGCGAGTTTGTCGAAAATTCACCACGAGTAAATAAAAAGTTACAAACGAATATGACACTATATCATAGTTTTGGAAATTCAGAAGAAAGGTTTTCTATAAAAGCGTACACAAAAAAAATTGGTGTGTGCTTAGACCACATGGCTGAAGTGAAACTTCTCTCTTTAATTTTTTTTCGAATTTTTATTAACACATTATGACATTTAATTTTCTACGATTCTATTGTTAAAACAATTAGCTTGTGATAACTAAAATATGATATAAATATTCTTGATTCAATTTTGTCTAAATATCTTGCAAATACTGCATCGAGAGTTGTTCCTGATCTTGTTGTCGCTTTATTTACCATTTCCAATCTTAATTTACTTCTAAAAAATTGTATTAATAATTTGATTGTTCCGATGCAAAGTTCATATTGAAATCTCCACTTAGTATCATCAGAATTTTATCATAATCTTTATTAAGCAATGCAGAGCCCACAACCGTATATGCTAATAGAATAGAATTTTGTTTCATCATTTCATCGCCAGATCGGTTTTACTCCTACCCCGTCGAGGTTTTACGCCTACCGCGCCTATTGAAGTTCCACTTCAATAGAATAGAATTTCGTTTCATCGTTTCATCGTTTCATGGTTTCATGGTTCATCGTTTCATCGTTTCATCGTTTCATCGTTTCATGGTTTCATGGTTTCATCGTTTCATCATTTCATCGTTTCATCGCCAGATCGGTTTTACTCCTACCGCGTCGTGGTTTTACGCCTATCGCTCCTAAAGAAGTTTCACTTCAATAGAATAGAATTTCGTTTCATCGTTTCATGGTTTCATGGTTTCATGGTTTCATGGTTTCATGGTTTCATGGTTTCATCGTTCCATGGTTTCATGGTTTCATCGTTTCATCACCAGATCGGTTTTACTCCTACCGCGTCGAGGTTTTACGCCTACCGCTCCTATTGAAGTTTCACTTCAATAGAATAGAATTTCGTTTCATCGTTTCATGGTTTCATCGTTTCATCGTTTCATCGTTTCATCGTTTCATCGTTTCATGGTTTCATGGTTTCATGGTTTCATCGTTTCATCATTTCATCGTTTCATCGCCAGATCGGTTTTACTCCTACCGCGTCGTGGTTTTACGCCTATCGCGCCTAAAGAAGTTTCACTTCAATAGAATAGAATTTCGTTTCATCGTTTCATGGTTTCATGGTTTCATCGTTTCATCGTTTCATCGTTTCATCGTTTCATCGTTTCATGGTTTCATGGTTTCATCGTTTCATCATTTCATCGTTTCCTCGCCAGATCAGTTTTACGCCTACCGCGTCGTGGTTTTACGCCTATCGCGCCTAAAGAAGTTTCACTTCAAAAAATATGATCTGATCTGATTCTGTAGTTCTATAACAGATCATTTCAATTTACGAATAGTTATTATAAATATTGATAACTGCATTGCGTAGTATACTCCGAATTATATCATGTTTGTTCTTGTTTTCATAAAAAGAAAGTCATAAATCTGTTCGTAGAAGTTTCGTAAAGAAACGAATAAAACTAAAAAAATTTTGTCATTATATTAACATTACCCACTAGGTATGTAAAATACAGTTCGGTTACTTCAGTTACTTAGTTATAATTCTAAATATTATCTTTGCTAACTTATACGATAAATAATGTTGTATATGGATCGCTTTAGATTGAATTCGTTGCATATAAAATATGTACCCCGATAATGGAGAATTCAGATAACGTACACGTACGATCTACAATCAACTAGACTGGTTACTAGTTGGATTAATATTTTACCAAGCTCAGCACGCGTGTTCAAAGTGTGATCATGTGTGCGGGGGGAACTGTAACACTAACTTATTCAGAGAACGGGAATCGCTGACTCTCCGGAAAGTGAAACGCAGCGAATGTGGATCGACACGCGCGGTAATTATCTCTGGACACGTATTATGTGTCCCACGTGCGGGCGGGGAGTTGGAAATGGTCGCGAACGTGTTTCCCAGCGAGCCATGTAATGTAACAGTGTTGTGTCGTAGGCGACAGACATTTCATTCACGGTGAATAAAAGTCCTATTACCTTACGAGCTGAAGAGGCCGACGTTCGATCGCTTTCATCGTCCGTGGACAATTGTGCTCCCTTGTGCGCTCGCGACAACTCGTGTCAATTCAGAGTCCACTCGAATTGCTTACGTGTTTCCCACTCACGACTTCTTCGAACGACTCACTCAATATTAGCCAGCAGATTTTATGCATTTATGGCCGTGTTGGAATTAGGGATGGGCGTCGCTTGCAAGCGACAATATAATCGATTCAATGGAACATCGAACCTTGAGAAATCGATTTAAAGAAATCCATTGAAGGATTATTTATATCCATATGAATTCTTTATGGCATATTACTACATCGCGAAATCCGATTATGCAAATCGGACCTAAAATGCAAAGCTTTAATTCTTATGGCACTTTAGAACTGAATGTGCGGCAGCCACGACACTCACTGATGGATAAATTAACTTATGTCTCCCCTTAAATCTAAGATCGATTCTCAACTAAGAAATTCGAATATCCAAGAATGGATTTAAAAGAATTGAAAATTGATTTGGAACCATCCAACCCTAGTTGGAATACTGTTGTTAATTTGAAGTACTGTACAGACATGGCCGCTTCGAAACAGGCTTGGACATTATCGAAATAAATTATTTGAAAAAATAATCGTTAAAATATTATATTATCCTATTTGGTTACATGCTAGTTGAAATATGTTAGTCCATTTTACTAGCCGAGTCATTTTTTTCAAATGATTTCATCATTTGAATTTCACTTGAAATGTTTCATTTCATTTTTCATTTGATCAAATAGCATACTCAACTTCTGTAAGGACATCAAAATATTTAATACATACACTGTAAACCAGTTTCTCCACTGACAATCGGTAAAGTCGCTAACAACCTTGGTAGTTGAAGTGACTTTAAACACTAAAAAAAAAAAAATAATTTGTACTCTCCAGAATTCTATTTATTTCGTTTACTAAAGAACAATTTTGATAAGTGACTGCAGCTAAACTTTAGTAAGTGTTTATGATAATTCATTATTTCTATAATGAAGATGACAATCTTGTAAATGAAGAAACTGAATGACCAAGAAATTAATAAGTGTTCACTACATTCTAAACAAATAACAAATCAATACAATCTCCATTTTTTACGGGCTAAGTTGTAAACATCAGAATATAGAAAAATTTCTTTCGCCATTTGGAAACTTATGTGTAATTCAACATGCTATAGATTTCTGTTATTACACCCTTTTCCTTCATTTCGAAAATTTGCACATGCTCTAGGAGGCTACAAAAAGACAAACATATTCGTGGTATAGTGATTATACGACGCGCGTGGAAAACAGGACAGCACAGGCAAGAGTAGTAGAATGTGATATGGCTTGATTGATTTGACGAAAATTAATGCTTTCAGGTTCAGATAAGCTAAAGATAAGCTAAACATAAGCTAAAGATAAGCTAAAGACAAGCTGAAGATAAGCTGCAATGCCTAAACAAGTTCTGCGCGCTCATGCGCGAATATTCCGCGAATATCTGAACTGCAAAAAGTTGCAGTCGTCAGGTACTGGTAGCTAGGGTACAAAAATATTAAATATTAAATAAATATTAAATATTATTATATATTTTTTATGGTTTTATGTTATATATACAGTCGAACCTCGATAACTCGAATCTCAAGGGAAGAACTAAAATCTTCGAGTTATTTAGGTTTCGACTGGTCTTCGAGTAAGAAAGTTCAATTTTTGGAGATGAGTTATTTATTATGTACATATAGCTATAACTTCGAGTTAAGAGTTAGCGATGATAAAAGGTTGTCTTATACACCTAAACTACAACTTGTAGAGGGTCTGGCTATTCTAAATTCGATTTACAGAGGTAAAAGAATGCATTTGTACTTGTGCAAAATAATTCGAGTTAAAGGAAGTTTTATTTCGATTTATAGAGGTTTTTAAAGTGCAACGAAAAGGAATGAACAAAATTTTCAACTTATAAAGGCTTTCGAGTTAAAGAGGTTCGAGTTATCGATGTTTGACTTTATTTAAATATAATTCCTTGGTAACCAGAGATACTGTTGTGTAAGAAGTACTTGAAAATCATGTTTGTATGTATTTTTGCATAAAACATTTTTCGAATGCTTTAAAAATAACTTAAAATGTCATTACAACAATTATATGGTTAGGAAAGAACGAAAAAAGAGTGTTTAACGAAATAAAAATCACTCGGTGTTGGTGTCGATCCGGGTTCGAAAGATTCGCAACCGGAAACATTATCGCTTGCGTCAATCAGAACTATTGAGAATCGTGGTTATGTATTTAAATGTATCGCAAATACCAAATATGTTATATTGCATTTGTACATTATTGCGTTTGTACATTATTTTTCTCAATAGAAAAATTTTTAATATCACACAATACACCAATTTTGCATAAAAAATTCTGAAATAATTCACAATCGTGTGTGCAATTAGTTAGAATGTTCATGAATATTTTCGTAATATTTTATTGAATAGAACGAAAGAAATACAGCCTAAGTCATTAACACTAGATTTACGGGGCCCGTCAAAATGACGGATTCAAAAATTTTTAATTTACGATTATTAAGAGTGTAAGGAGGCATTCGTGAGGTATTATTAAATAGATTTATTTTTTTGTGTACATATTACAATAGAAATCTCTGAAGATCTAAGTAAATACAATTTTATTATTTTTATAAAGCAATGTAAAATAATCAATTTGAGTACTCCGTAAACCTAGTGTTAAACCGTACTCATCCTATAACTACCCTTGTGATAGAGGTACCGACTTGAATCTTGTCACAGAGTGGTTTCTTCGAAAGCTCTATCGAATGCTACGACCAAAAATCAATTTAGTTTGAACATATTTTTGACCATCTTATTCGGCTATATCCTTCCATGACGAGAAGAAATATTCGGGTCGCGACCTCCGCAGGGTTAACGAGCTAAACGAACCGCGCGAGAATGGAAAATGTCAAAGGAACCGTGACACGGTTGGACTTAACGGGGGAAAAAAGAGCACGTGTGTTGCAGGCCGGCACACCGTGTCAGGAATGCAACGTTGAAAGTGGTTTCGCGTGGTCGAGCACCGTACGTTGACTCTATTCTCGACGTGTACCTGGCAGCAGGTGCTCTTGGCCCGTTGCTCGAGGGAAACGACTGATAACTCTACCCGTGTACAAACCTATGTATGCATCTATACGCGGGCACACGTGCGCAACGTGCACGTACATTTACATCCACCGCGACGCGTTCCTGTGGATCGTTCAGGCCCGCACAAACTCGCTCACCTGCACCCTCTTCTCCCACTGTGTTCCACGGACACGAAACAACGCGCGACAATATACACAGTGCCCCTGGTTACGTGTGCTACATGTTTACATATTAAGGGTGAGTGATTGTTAAACCTTTTAGTACTCAAGAGCTACTACCCAGGGCGATTCTGGAAACTGGTACAAGTTACTGCTCTTTTTTAAAGACAATTAAAAAACAATGATAAAGGAAACAATCATATGGCATAATACATCATAACTTCATATGGCCTTATTTTTTATGTGGATGCGCCGATGCACCCGCCAGGTGCAATTGCGCTTTATTTTTAAAGCAACCCAATTTTTTTGTTAAATCGATCGATCCCTTTTATTATCCTGCGTATAAAAGTACTAACCCAAGGTCATCGAAATGTCAACACTTCACGAGATATTTGACATTGATTGGACCGAAGTACAAACACTTCATAATGGAAATTTTACCTACATTATTGGAAGATATGCCGCTACATGTTCGTTTAATTCTTTAATAGCAAGAAATGCTTTAAATCGACAATTTCCGAATCGTTGGATTGGAAGAGGCGGTCCAATTCATTTTCCAGCACGGTCACTTGATTTAACGCCCCTCGACTTTTTCTTATGGGGCCATTTAAAGAATGAAGTTTATGCTAAAGCTCCCAACTACAGTGGCCGATATGAATCAGCGCATTATCGCTACGTGTCGTAAAATATCAACCGATACATTAAACAACGTAAACCAGTAATTACGTGATCGATTTCAAAAATGCCGTGATGTAAATGGTCGTTACGTTGAACCATTCCTGCTAACGTCTTACAACGACAGTAATGGTCTTTTAGAATTATTTAAATTGACATATCTCCTGAATTACTAACTTTTAGACATATATAGGTTAGTACTTCTTTTATAACGAATGTCCAGATGTACCGATTGATGTATTAAAAAATACACCATTCCATTTAAAAAAAAAAGTTGACCTTCATATGACCTTTACGCGTCCACTCACGAAAAAACTAATAACATCAGAATATGCTCTACTCGATACTATTCAAGCCTCCATTGAAACATTTTTTGCTGCGAGTAACAATAGCGAGAAAATCAAGATGTCAAAATCTGGTGAGACACCCTGTATATGTTACACATTTATAATACATGTTTGAGTCTTATAATCCCTAAATTATCAATAACTTTTTTGAAAATTTGTAATTCAGTCGGGCAGTCAATTAGTTAATTTTTTGGAAAAGTTTTCCTATGCAAAAGTATATGCTCCACGTCGTTCCACGCGATGCGACTCAAATGTATGAAACATTAAGACCTTTTGCATTCTTTTAATCGCAATATGTACCTATAAATCGTTGCAAATCAGATCTAAATTATTGTTTAAAAAAACATATCTTAAAGACAAATGTTACCGATTATCTTAGAAACTATTACAACTAGAGAAATAGTATAAAGAGCAAAGTTGTGTAATTTTTTATAAAGAATAAATCTGCGATAACGGATTTCAAATATCACGATTTGTTATTAACATTTTTAATGAATTTATAGATTGTGATACAGAATTTAGTTGTGTTCAAATAATTAAACCTCAAACAAGCTAAAACCCATGAGAAAATAGTTTTATCCAGCTAGCGCCAAGTGTAATCGAAGTACTGTGACATTGTAGCAAAGAAGAAATTAATAAAGCCAAGGGGTTAGCATATCAATAAAATGATTCAGTTGTTGATTTTCACGTCGTGAATTTCTCTTTCATCAATCAGGAAACAATTACCCATGCATCTTGACGAACAACAACTTCCAGGTCGTGCTGCGTGCAACATCCGGCGTCCTCATCGGAATGCACGTTTCCATCGGTTTCCCGGGTACGGGGGACGAGTCCCCCATAAATCTTGCGGTGGAAACGAAAAGGAGAGCCCCGTCGAGAAATATAATAACGACAGAAACGAGAATGAAAGTGGGCCACGTTCGGCGCAACGGTTTGTTAACTCTCACCCCTTCGAAGTGTCTACTTCATTCACTCGTGACGCGCTCCTTTTATTTTTTTTCTTCCACAGATGCTCACAGCCCACTTCCGGCAGGCAGCTGTGTGGAAGGGAGACTCCCGAGATCCGGCGACAGGGAGAAAGGGAGAAAGGGCTCAAGAACCCAAGGGGATACGGCATTCGTTTAATTTTAACCTGCTCGAGATCGTGGCCACGTGCGCCGAATGGAACTTTTCCTTTCCGCGTTAAAGTTGGAGCTCATGGGGTGCTGAGGGACACCATCAAGCCCACGAGTCGGGGAGATTTAACTTAGCTCCTTCCCTTCCGCGAAAAATTCTTGGAAATCATTCTCTACACGCCTTTAACCCTTTCGGCCCTAATGACATATATAGAGTCCGTCCCGTATAAGCGTGCTGGTGATAAAAGGTCTGTGTTAAAAAAATGTGGAATGCGTCAGTACTTTTGAAGTGAAACTTCAATAGGCGCGGTAGGCGTAAAACCTCGACGCGGTAGGAGTAAAACCGATCTGGCGATGAAACGATGAAACGCTGAAACGATGAAACGATGAAACCATGAAACCATGAAACCATGAAACCGTGAAACCATGAAATGATGAAACGATGAAACGATGAAACGAAATTCTATTCTATTGAAGTAAATCTTCAATAGGCGCGGTGGGCGTAAAACCTCGACGCGGTAGGAGTAAAACCGATCTGGCGATGAAACGATGAAACGCTGAAACGATGAAACGATGAAACCATGAAACCATGAAACCATGAAACCATGAAACCATGAAACCATGAAACCATGAAACCATGAAACCATGAAACCATGAAACCATGAAACCATGAAACCATGAAACCGTGAAACCATGAAATGATGAAACGATGAAACGATGAAACGAAATTCTATTCTATTGAAGTAAATCTTCAATAGGCGCGGTGGGCGTAAAACCTCGACGCGGTAGGAGTAAAACCGATCTGGCGATGAAACGATGAAACGCTGAAACGATGAAACGATGAAACCATGAAACCATGAAACCATGAAACCATGAAACCATGAAACCATGAAACCATGAAACCATGAAACCATGAAACCATGAAACCATGAAACCATGAAACCATGAAACCATGAAACCGTGAAACCATGAAATGATGAAACGATGAAACGATGAAACGAAATTCTATTCTATTGAAGTAAATCTTCAATAGGCGCGGTGGGCGTAAAACCTCGACGCGGTAGGAGTAAAACCGATCTGGCGATGAAACGATGAAACGCTGAAACGATGAAACCATGAAACCATGAAATGATGAAACGATGAAACGAAATTCTATTCTATTGAAGTAAATCTTCAATAGGCGCAGTAGGCGTAAAACCTCGACGCGGTACGAGTAAAACCGATCTGGCGATGAAACGATGAAACGAAATTCTATTCTATTAGCATATACGGTTGAGGGTTCTGCATTGCTTAATAAAGGTTATGATAAAATTCTGATGATACTAAGTGGAGATTTCAACGTAAACTTTGCATCGGAACAATCAAATTATTAATAGAATTTTTTAGAAGTAAATTAAGATTGGAAATGGTAAATAATCCTAATAAAGCGACAACAAGATCAGGAACAACTCTCGATGCAGTATTTGCAAGACATTTAGACAAAATTGAATCAAGAATATTTATATTATATTTTAGCTATCACAAGCCAATTGTTTCAATAATAGAATCATAGAAAATTAAATGTCATAAAGTGTTAATAAAAATTCGTACAAATTTAAAGAAAGAAGTTTCACTTCAGCCATGTGGTCTAAGCACACACCAATTTTTTTGTTACACCGAAAGCGATCGATCGTGACTCTCATTCAGTTTTATGTTTTAATCTTACGGAATTCTGAAGAAAATCAGAATTTGAATTTTTGGTAAGCATGCATTTTAACACAAGCATTTTAACAATTTACAAGAATTCCTAATTTTAACATATATTTCCTTAATGTCTGTGGTTTATGATAACCCAAACATTTTTCATGATATTTTGCGTCTGGTTACAGTGTCAAAGTAAAAAATAAATTATTATTATAAATACCAACGTTTTTGTTACGTGCAAACATTGTCAACATTTGCTCGTATATAAATTCTCGATCCTTTAGTGTGTTTGAATTCACATACGTGTCAGGTGCGTAAATTATGTGCGAAGTGGTGCGAACAATGCGTTGATAACACCTCTCTATTGTACCGTGATGCAATTCCACTTCCGATTACAGCAAAATGATGCAAATGTCTCAACAGAAGTAATTAAAAGTTTCGCGCGTGACAATTTTCCCAAGCTTCACTGGCCGAGCTGCAAAAATGTTAATCGGTTGAGAAACGGATCACGGAGCACATGCCGCTAAAGGAAGGAACCCTATCATTGGTTATACAATTAATCACAGTAAACTCGCACACCTGCTCTCGTCTCCCGAGCCTGTTATTAAGCGGCATTGCTCACCTGTACCCTTCTACAGAACGATCTCGCGACCTTCAACCCTCTCGCTCCTACGTGAAGAGCAAGAAACAGCAAACATCTTTCCCGGTGGGCCGATTTCGCCATTAACGGGTTACATACCTTTGAACGGTTGAGAAACGAGGCAAGCTTTACCATTCTAGTACACAAAATGATCTTTTATTGAAAAATCGATGTGTACGTCTTAATACAATCACTCACAGCAATATTCAGGTATTTTTGAAAAGATAATATAGTTTTTAAAGATTAGCTAAAAGACTTGAATTTTTTCGAAAAGTTTGAAGGATTAGTTTACTAGCTGACGCGAGAAAAATGTTTTGGATAAATTACGATTAACGCCTTACCTTACGATTTATTTTACGGTTTCAGTGATTAGAACATCTTTGTAGTGTATAATTTCTTAGAAGGGGGAGAAAATTTATATCTATTGTATGCCAATATGTACATATGTTCTCCAAAGACTGTACATTAGCAAGAACAAAATACAATATTATATAGGTTTAAAGATCATTAATAGCATACATAATTATTAGACTCCGTTCAGAAGCTTCTAATCTCACATGATGTTATAGGGCACAGGTTTAATCAAAATCGCGGAAATAATTTCGAAGATTGCTGTTTACAGCTTTTTTAACTGCGTTTGTATTTAAAATTTAAAAACTGCGTTTAGTAGATATGTGTCAGTCGAAAGGTGTAAGAATCTTGAAATTTATTAGTCGTGAAAATCGTGAAAATTTCGATTTTAACCATATACGATAATATATAATACATATGTATAGAAATATAATACTAAAATTTGTTTTCACAACTTTTCTATGTGGGGCTGGATGAAAAATTGAGTGGAGCTGCCTCGAATTTAGAACTGTATCCCTTGACGGTTTTGGGGTAGATCCTGAGAGATCAAACACAGTGCTCCTACGTGTTTCCTAAGTTCCCCACGCCGCCGTGGCCAGATCCTCTCGGGCAAGTTCCGCTCGTCCCTCTCCCTCTCCCCCTCCCTCTCTCACCCTTTCTCCCTCCCTCTGCCCCCCTCTCTCTCCCTCCCTCCCCTCTCCCCCTCCCTCTCTCACTCTCTCTCTTTCTCTCCCCACCCTCTCTTGGTATTAATAAACCCGAAATAATACAGTTCAAATGGAACTTATTTTTATAGTATCTATTTGAATCAAATTCTGACAACAAGGTTAGTGCCATTATAATTACCACTTATTAACACAACAACTATATGCAAGAGTGTATATTTGAATCATTTTGAAGTTTTAGTGAGAGTAAACAGAGAATTGTGTAATATAATTACACAAGAATGTTGATTATCCGAACTAGTTGCGAGACAAATGCGCCCGGATGTGCGGTTTTTCAGATAATCTGTTAAAAGAAACCAAAGTGAGCAAGTCATGAATTAACTAGAAATTAAACCATTTTGTGAAAGACTATGCACCTACACACGAAAATACGATGTATTGTTAGATGCGTCTGCACTTTCAATGTGTACATAACGTGATTCTTCCTGTATTCAGATAATCGACGTTTCAAGTAATTAGCATTAGGATAATCGACGTTCTACTGTACATATTTTGTATATATTATATAAATTCGCAAGAATTCATCAGTTCTATTAACTTCGTGATATACGCAAAAATGATGTGCTACATATCTCTCTGTCAACCAGTGCGTTATTCCCACAAGAGCAGCCACACCGTAGACATTGGGTTATCGCCCGATTATTCCGACCGTGTAACGACCCCATTTGCTTCGAAGATTTCTGTTTACAATTCACTGACTCGTCTTGACGAAGATAATTCGTAACGGAACGTCACAATCCAGCATAAGCTAATTTTCAAAGATCTGTTCACTGCACGCGAAAAAGAAACGATCAAGGTTAGTTGAATCCTTAACTACAAAAACGTAAAGTCAAATAGAAAAACTTTTCGCCGTGTTGTCTAACAAATTTCTAAAAAATTGATATAAAAATATTTTATTACTAAAGGATTGTTGATTACAGTAAAATATGTTTCTTGAAATGTTTGTTGACATTTGTCGATAGACGTACTAGAAAAACGTATACTTTCATGAATTCTATCTTAACTAAAGCTACTATTTCGCAGAATTTTTCTTTCTCAATTCCTATTAGAACTTGCAATGCAATGTCTTCAATGGAACCTTATCATCTCATTTTTTAATAATACTAAAATAAATTATCATTCCATCATATTGATATTTTTACCAATATATCAATCTGACGATACCAGACGAATTATGTTGGAAAAATGAGAGACTCCTGACGGAGATTTAAATGATTCAAGAACATCAACGTGTTAAAATTATTAAAATAAGAATCAAACATCTATCTGGCTACTGTTTCTTGCAATAGAAACAGACAATTTTTATTTTGCGTAAAAATCCGCAGTCTACTGACGAGGCTTAAATTATTCTTAAACGTTTTAAGAGCTGCAGCTTATTACATTGACCGATAACCAAGCTGAATAAAATATTCAGTAGTCCACAAAGTTCGCGTCAAATTCCATAAAATGTCATTCTTGATCTTTCCTTACCGGAAGAAAATAAACGTTTAGTTAAACTGGCGTGCCCGTCGAGTTGAACTCCAAGTTCGTTAGAAATGTAAGATTCGTCTTGTTATCGCAGCAAATACTGATGGTTGAATAAATCTGAATCTTTCCTTCCGTAAGCACTAAAAGAGCGGACTGTTTGTCGTCCTAAATGAACAGTGAAGCCCTCGAACTCCTTCTGCGACGAAGGGTCGCACAGAGGGAAGTAGATGTCCGGGCCGTGCGAGTGGCATAAATCCATTGAAGCTCATTACACAGATCGCCAATTAAACGTAAGAGGTTTTTTTCAACCTCTCCATCATCGAGCATCGTTGCGTTCGATGATCACGAGTACATGCTCTCCTCGTGCTCTCAAATGTTTGAATTACACTAGCAAGTGCATTCTCAGCCCACACCCTTATAACGTTGAACTTTGTTAGAACTCGAAAAGACCTATTTTTTGCATTTACCATAACTAGGCTGCGGATTTCATGTAATTATGACAAAAATGAGGAGAGGAAACACAAAACAGTAGAAGTATTAGAAGAATTTGATGCTATTGTTATATTATTTTCCAATCTACTAATCCTGTTAAGAAAGGAAATGAATTTTTATCTTGCTCCAGTTTGTTGCAATTAAGACAGACAATTTTTATTTTGTATAAAGATCCGCAGTCTAGTGATAACACTGAGTAGGTGAAATATTAGGTATACATATTAATTCGTAGCCCTTTTTTCTGGACCTTGTCGATTCATTACAAACAATCAAGAGGTTCATTTTTTTATATCTATTTTATTAAGATTTTGGTGAGTCAAAGATTTGAATTTGAAATAAAATTACTAACAATAAATTGTGACAACCACGAATTAATTTGTACACGTAGAACAAAGAAGTAGAAACATCAGGAATTTCATAAATACTATCATATTATTTTCAACCTATTAATCATATTATCAAAGGAATATCTATTTAACTACTCCTTGTTGCAATTAAGGTACACAATTTTTGTATTACATAAAGATTTGCAGTTTACTGTTCAAACTTTTATTTCCCATTTTCAAAAGTCAAATTACAACATTCTAAAACATAAAACACTTGCTTTTATACAACGAGATGTTTGTTGTAAATATGTTTTAATTGTCACGATTTAAATCTGGCTCATTGCAAATATATCTAAATGTGATTAAACAGAAGCTATTTGTAGTGAACGATTTTATAATCGATTGAATGTAACTCTGTAACTTGTTAATAAATGAACAAAAGATGTAGACGATAACCGAACGTATTTATGTTACAACTAGAATATTATACTAATTAAATCTTGTGTCAAAACCTAAAATTTTCTATGACATTCAATAACAGAGTAGTTTACAGTTTAGACACGTATGTTTATGTCTCAAATGTTCATGAATTTAAAATTTCCAGGAAAGTAGAAATCTACAGCAATCTTGCTATTTGTCAACGAGAACATTAAATAAATGTTAACAATAAAATAGAAGTAAATATCGAGGTACCTGGTGATTGTCATAGCGTTTAAAAGATATTATCTCAGATTTAAAATTATGTCATTTTGAAAATGCAGGTAATAGTTCGAGGAAAAGTTTTCGTCTTAAATTCGAATGTTAGTACATTTAAACCTAACATTTTGGTCATGTAAAATTTCAACAAGGATTAAAAGTACTAAAAAAGTGGGATACCTAGGTAGGTTCAATTATTTTCATCCTATTACTGTATACGGTTATTCGCCTAACTTGGAACCCTTGCGGTTCGTAAGAGAACAAAAGCGAACGGCAACAGCGCGACACGTACGGAGACTACCACATTTTTCGAGTTGGGTGACTTTCCAGACTCGTTAAGTCCTCGAGGCAAGGTTGGTCAGATAAACCGAGCATTGAACGAAATTTTTCAGTGCTAATTTTTTACTTTTATTATTAACGGTAACAATTAACGTTAATGTTCAATTTATTAAATATTTATATCTCTTTCATCCAAATATATTAAATATTTATATCTCTTTTATACAAATATATTAAATATTTATATCTCCTTTATATAAATATATTAAATATTTATATCTCTTTTGTATAAACATATTAAATATTTATATCTGTTTTATATGAATATATTAAATACTTATATCTGTTTTATATAAATATATTAAAAATTTATATCTCTTTTATATGAATATATTAAATATTTTATATCTCTATAATGTGCTCTTGTACAACACAATCAAAAAACAGTTTAAAAAGACTGCATATATGTATTTTATATAGTAGTAAATGTACAGTAAATGTACACACAATTTTTTAAAATTTTGTCTACTTGCTGCCACAAAAGATACATATGCATATACAGTACTTTGGAGTGTACTATATTCCACAAAATTAAACTAGCACTGAATTGCAATTAAAAAATCGCGAAGTTTTGAAACGTTGTAATGTCCGAAAAAGTTTTTAAATATCCTGCCGGTATTTATTTTAAACGATGAATTTTCTACCATCACGTCGCTGAACTCACTTTTTCCAGTCTCCGTTTATAACAAAATGGAGCGAGCAACTGAAGTTCCATTCTTCGATTTTTAATTTGACAAATTCAAAAGAGTCTACAGAGTTTAAATAATTTTTTTTCACATTCATTTCAATGTGACCATTTGAAGGAAGTTTCCCCTTTGCAGAACCTTTCAAAACATGCTCTGTGATTTTTGATCGCGGTTTTTATTGTAGTTTATATGCAACGTATGCCACAGGTAGTTGTTATAATACACTCGGTGAAAGTAATGAACGTTTCCATAATTCTTTAGAAATACTTGCTATAAATAAGCAAGTATACATAATGCTTTTGAACGGGAGTATACGTACACAGCAGAACTTCATTTAAGCGTGCCCCTGGGGGACAAGCAGTTCATGCAACTTTATTATTCATGTAACTGAATGCTTTTTCGCTCAAATATTTACTGTTGTTCATAATGAGATAAGTGGATTCCATCAAATATCTGTAATTGCACGTTTCCAATCTTGTGAACGTGCAAACGAATTTGTTAAAGTAATATATACTTTCGCGAATTATCTCGTTATGTTTATTATAACGAAGGAAGACTGTACCAGGCAAGTAACATAATCAATTAACATTAATCAAATAATATTTGCTAGAAAAAAGAACGATGAATCAAGTACATTATAAAAATACGATTATTAAGACTAAAACGGAAATCATAAATATTATTTTTCATATCTTAATTCAGTTTTTACCCAACCTTTTAAACATTTATGTATTGTATAATGTATTAAAACGTCATTCAAATTACAATCATTTCTTCATTCGTTATAATGTCTTTCATATTTTTAAAATATTATTCAAATAAATCGTGTTCTACTGTATGCACTGTTAAGCAAGTATTTAAATGAAGCAATCTTGCGATTTGATTGTCACGATTCAACCATGCAGCAAAATTACTATCTTTCTCCAAAGTATACATGGGGGCACACACTGCGGTTAACGTGGACAGTTCCGTTTTTAGGAGGGTCCTTTATTACCCATTGTATATTTTCGAAGTCCTTAGGGGCGACAGAGCTATTTGGATTTTCTCAGGACACTTTCTATCTTTCTTCTCTCGACGGCAATTAAAGTACCGTGGGACCTCACGCAATGCAAGGACTTTCAGAAAGATTTATGGATTTGTTGTTCCCTCAGCCGAGTACCTGTAGACACTACAGCTTCGAAGAAGGTATCCATACCTTTCTACTGAGCTTTGCATGACTCCTATCTAATTGCACTACCTTCAAAAGACATTCACATTTTATTATTGGTTTTCACTGAAAACTCACCGTTTTTCACGTAACTTTATCCACTTGTCTCATGATTTATTTTACAGATACAGTTTCGCGTATTTCCTTTTATGACTAAATATTAAATACAGAAAAATAGAATATCAGAATCGAACATAATGCAACAATATTCTTAAATTCTTCTACTGTTTTTACAATTTTATTATTCACTCATACATTTTTGCTACAAAAACATAAAATCCACAGTCTAGTGATAATGAATTTATTAATACGAAATAATAAATAAAATTGTATTGCATCTAACAGAACATGTCCACCATGATCGAATTCTTACACTTTCAACAAAATTCTAATATTTGTGTAATGTACCATTAACAGTCGTGTAGTTTAAGACACGCTTGGAGATTATCGCAACAAATTATTAGAAAAATAATCTTTAAGACAATATATTATCCTATTTGGCTGCATGCTATTTGAAATAATCAACTGTTAGTTTATTTGAACAGCCAAATCATTTATTAAAAATTAATTCATTATTTGAATTTCATACATAATTGAAATAATTCTTCATTTCATCTTTGTTGGATCAAATAATTCATACCCTCCAAAATTCTATTTATTTCGTGTACTGAAGAACAATTTTGAAAGCGACTGCAGCTAAACTTTAACCATCAAACTACAAAAATTAGCACATCTGAATTTAATAATGAATTTACTTACTTCAATAACCCTTTCTCGAGGTGAAATGATTTATCATTTTATTTGAACAATGTAATTGAAATAAAATATTATTTGTAAATAAGGTAAATATATAGAAGAAAAGGGGACCCAGCTCCAATCACGTTGCCCTTGAAATATGTTGTCATGGTCAACATTCTGAACACCTTTTTCCTATACATATACCCGTCGCTCGGTCTTAGGTTCCGAGATATTTATAAAATAACCTTAAATAAATCGAGATTACGAGTACAGTTTTTTTATATTACGAAATATATACCTTGCCGATTTAAAGGTCGTTAGGGTTATGTTTGGGTTAGTTTTGGATTAGATCTGGTCCGTTAGATACAATCCGACAATACATACAGAAATTCATGTGAAATGCGGAATATTGTAAGCGTCTGCGTTAGGTGAAGCCCCCCCCCTTCCCCCCCAACCTAACCACCAACCAACTTAGACTATACATTCTCTTTGAGATCCTGTATATGATTCTGTACATTTTAATTGCCGTTCAGTCACAGCTTGTAGGAGGATAAAGTTTACTTATTATCTAAATTTAACAAAAGTTTTTTACAATTATCTCAGAAACTAAGACCGAGCGACGGGTACATGTATAGGAAAAAGTTGTTCGGAATGTTGACCTTTACAACATATGTGAAGACGAAGGTCATCGGAGCTGGGTCCCCTTTTCTATACAGTAAAATACAAATAAGAAAGTATTTAGAATAATTAATTATTTAAAATAATCATTTGTGCTCATCAAATGTGCCCAAACCTTGTTTAAGCATCCTCTAACTCTAAAATCTAAGCGTTTCAGGCCTCAATAATGGATAAGAACGGACCTCGCCGTGGAAAACTCGTGAGATGCGATAAATCGATCTGGCGAGTGTATCTAATTGGATCGCAATGTCGTGAAAGATCGCGAGAAAGGTAGGGTGTAACGCGAGCAAGGCCACGCGGAGCACCGATGCCCGATAAAACAAGATATTATGTCCCGGCGTGCAAGTAATGGTAATCGAGGATGCTTCGATAAGGTCGACGAGTTTCTTCCCCACCTGAACCCGGTCAGTAACGAACTCTTCGGAACCCTTTACTCCTCGCAACATGTTCCCCGTCAGGCTGGCGGGGTTGCATTTGCGCGAGCCTAACTTATTACGTTGCTCGATCGTAAAACAACGTCGATCCGCACAATGAACCGATTTCTCCCACGGAAATCCACCCACCTGACAATTCCAACTTTAATGGAGCTCCGTACGATCGAAGAGCTAGTCGCTATTTTGATCAAGGATTGAAAAGGTTCAGAAAATAACTGTTTCAAATGAATATACAGTGGCGGCCAGCTGCTTAACACTTTCGTTACTAGGGTCTGAGAAGAAAATCTTGCACCACAGCCCAAGTTGTTTTTTGTTAGAATATATTTTTACTCGACGTGGGACTTTTTAGGATGTACTTATAACATTCCAAATAAGCAAAATAAAGAATTATATCTAGATCAAGGACATTCCACATCTATTTCATTATTTTTAGCTCAACAATAATGATCATATTCAAATTTGTTGCAATACGTTATCATAAACTGATAAAGAACACGCGCCGCATATCTGCGTCGGTGGGCTCTGCGGGCGGTTTCAGAACAACGCATGCGTCACTGGTAGCGAACGTGTTACTCCCTTTAAAAATGAATAAATTTTTTAAAATTGGTTCAAATGACTTGAGTTACTTTGAAACGTTAGAAGGATTAGTTTACTAAATAATGTGTAAAGAGCTTTTTTTAAAATTGTTATGGGTCGGAGTTGTGAAGCAACTGACTCGATATTACAGTATATGGGGATAATCCCATTTTTTGTGCTCGTGTTCTTTCGAGCAACGAGAGAAGTGTTATAGGCTAGAACCCAACGCCGTGGATGTAAACGGAAATAAAATTTTCTCGACTTTAGCCACGAGAATGAAATTCCAGCTGGAGGCTCGCAAATGGTAAATGGCATCACGCTTCCTCTCCCACTTTCCCCTATAATCATGATCGCTCGGTTAACGCCAAGCCGCTAACAGCCTTCGCTGATTTTCCCCCCTTGGATCCGCAATGACGTAAAAAGACGCGGGCTTCGAACGCAGCGAGAGAAATCATTTAAAGATATACTCGCCGCTTGAAACGTCGCTCGCCGAGCACGCCTTGTTCAATTGTTCTCAGAACGCACATTGTTCGAGACACCAACTCGTCGACCAGTTCACTTTTGAAACTGCCGAATCGAGCAGGCGAGCCTCTTGACAGACGGAGAATTGCTCCGCCTTCAGAAGAATCACTTTATTCCATCGATCATTCTAATCCAACTCGCTGAATCCTTTGTGGACCTACGCCGAGTCTGACTCGACAGTTCCAGCCAACGAAACTGGTAGCTTTTATAAACAGAAGTTATTCGTCGGACTTTTGCCTTGTAAAGCATCTCTTGCCTGTTCTAAGTTAACCTGGCACTCTAACTCTGTTGTAGATATTCAGTTTTAACACTAGAGAACTACCGAGCACTGCACGTGACTGGCGTATGTGTATTGCCTTACTTATAATAACGACAAAATTGCATTTATTCGGATTTCGTAGAATTTTTGTTTGAATACCTATGTGAGGCATGGGCGTGGGTGGAGCCCCTCAAACGCCTGCTCCTCCCATCAACCATTCATACAGCGCGCACGTTCGTTACGTACGCTGATGTTCTCGTGTCTTCGTTGCCCCATTGTACCGCGCTTGCTGGAAGGGGACAGAGGACGCTACGGTGTGGACGGTTTTGCCTCAATTGAAGCAAAATTGCCCTATGTACTTCAATGGAGAAGTTGGTAAATATTGGTAAAGGGGGACCCAGATCCAATGACCTTGGCCTTGAAATATGTTGTCAAGGTCAACATTCTAAACAACTTTTCCCTGTACATGTACCCGTCACTCGGTCTTAGTTAGTTTCCAAGATATTCGCAAAAATCTTTGAAATCAATCAGGATTACGAGTAGAGTTCATTCTGGAAGTTTTGATACAAAATAGTCAAAAATAAAATATTAATATCTTGAACCAATTGTTTATTGGATACATTCTGCTCATTCTTTCAAAAAATATATCGATAAGTTCATTGATAGTATAGAGTACTTTAAAAAAAAATTCATTGCAGTTTGTCCCCTTCTCAACATTTACCGAGAAGTTTAATAAAATATTACTCCTGAAGACATATTTATAGTTTCAATATTTGTAAATGAAACAATTAGAAACCAGTCAAAATGACTGGTACGGTAGTTCTACTGTTAACTGTTATTATAATTCGATTAATAGTATTAATAATAAACAAATATTTTAGCACATTATTTACCGACGATTGTTTCATAATTTTGTTAAAGTATATAATCCATGGCTAAGGATTTCGTAATGGATCTGTCCGCGGTAATAGTAATTGCAATCGTGAAGCAACAAGTCGCCTGCAGTGACGTAATCTAATAATTTCGTTTGGGATTATTATAGAAAACAAGATTTTTATGCTTCTTTTCGTACAGCACAATTCACTTCCGGTAGATAAACTGTTAAAAGTGAATACAAAAGTGAGGAATATTTCTTTAATTTGTATTATTTAGGGAATTCAGAGCAGGATAAATATGGAAAATAAACCACAGTGTAGTTATTTCGTAACTAGACTGCGGATGTTTATGCAAAATAAAAACTGTCTCCATCAATTACAAGACATGGGCAGGCAGTGTCGCCAGATAGCTGAGATCGAGGGGAATACAATTTACCACCTCTCTGATAACCAGAGTAATATGTAACACGTTGCACGGCACGTCACGTGACCACTCTACGGTCTTAGTGGGGGACGTTGGAGTGTGCTCATGAGTGGAATGGGATAGTGGAAGGGGAAAAGGAGGAGAGGAAAATCATCCCAGCTTTGGGTTGATCTGGCGACACTGGACATGGGATCCAAATAGAAATGATCTTCTTTCTCTAATTACCTTAAAAAATAGAAAATTTTACATATCGATATCTTGTAATCCTTCTAATTTTACTACCGTTTCAATTATTCTCCTACTAATTTTTCTAATAAATACATAAAATAAACAGGTTATTCTTAACTAATAGAAGATTCGGAAATAACTGAAATGGTCTGACGTTGCTGAAGACAACATCTTAGATGTATTTAATGTAAAAGTGTAGAGGATCTAGATGTACTCGAAAGTTACGAATTTGTATCGACCGAAGCACCGCGGCTGAACGATTGCAACGTCTATAAACCTCTCGTTAAAAGGTTGCGTGTAGAAACAGACAACTCGCAGTTTTAATGCTGACAAGTGAAAGGTATAAAAATAACAATTTTTATTGCCCCGTAACTCGCTCTCGGAGTTTGAAGACTGTGTTGCTCCACTCTCGATCGCGGCAAGCTATGAATTCTTCGAAAGAGGCTCGATGTGTCTTCCTTTTCGATGCGTCTTCCTTTCATAATCAGTCAAGTGTAAAAACGTCGAGATCTCTCTGCCGCGTATGCATACGTTCGTCTCTCTGCAGCTGGGAGGGTTAAAGGTACGCGTGTCTGCGATACGGAGCGTTCAATGAAGCCTACTAGACAACTTCTACATTCTCAGGAGTCACATTCGCTGTCTGTTACTACACCAGTTTCCCAGGAACTTTCTATTTCCGTTTCGTCCAACCGTGGCGTTTCATTTCTTCTTACGTCAACATCTGCGAGAACCTCATCCGTTTTCCACTATGGTTTCAGTTGATCCACACCACCAAGAAACTCGAACATTCAGAGGTATAATATCAAAGCAGCCTATTTAACAGATTCCAGATCACGGACCATTTTTCCAACTGCATTGTTCACGAACATCCAAAGCATTGTTTATTCAGTTGTTAAAATCTACTTTTCAAGATATTTTTTCGAGACTGGTTAGTTATTTTTACTGATTCTAATGGAACAACGGCCGATTAAAATAGTTCACCAGCAGCCGAGCAGTGAATTAACCATTTTGATTTTTCTGGGACAAAATGTAGCCCACCGTCCAAAGGTTAAACGTATTGCTAATAATTAGACCACGGATTTTATGCATTTATGACAAAAAATAGTAAATATAAGATAAAATATTTTAGTGATTACACATTTTCAGAAATACTAACGTACCATTTTCAAATCATCAAAATTACTGAAGGAGAAATTTAGCTTTTACTGCTTTGTATTTTAATCACTGTTCCTATAAATGTATCAAATTCGCAGTCTAGTAATAATACACGATACTTGCATTATTTGAAGTTTTTATAAAACATGCATTTAGAGACTGACTGATTTAGATACTGAGACGAATTATAATTTGGTTTTTAGTGAAGATAGTGAGTTTTTCTTCGCAAGGTTGTCGTTCGTTTATTAACAAGGAAAATACATTGATATCTTGAAAATAGTCGACATTATTTTCTATACATGTATTCCATCTAACAAATTCATGAAAGTTCAAATGATTGTTTGCGAAGGCTGCAAATTAATTCTTATACCTAATACGTCCACCCGTGCTTATTATACATGCACTCTTGAAAGTTCAACATAAAGGCTGAAAAAATCTTCCAGCGACTTATGAGGGGTCATTTTAATTAAGAAGCTACAATCTTCGACACCACGGTGTATTCTTGGTTAGAAACGACCTGTCGACGGTTCTCGAAGTGTTAATTCTAAGGAAATTGATAAGATGCGTATTAGGAGCCTCCCCTAGAGTACACGACTGTATCCAGTAACAGCCGACGGCGTTTCTGCTCGCTGTTGCGCCACGGAACAGCCTGCAGGTCGAGGTAGACTCCGTAGAAAGAATCCTACGGCTTCCATCGGCAAACAGCTGAGGCTTCTTCCTCCTATCGGGGGCCCTAACCCCGAGGGATCGTTCGAGTCGACTCGAGTCGAGACGAGTCCTGTACGTCTCTTTGGAAGATCGTCTGGAACAGACAGCTGACTGGACAGGTATGTACAGTCAGGCGCAAGAATGTCTTCAAGGTCAGAATCGGAGGTTTATTACTTCTATAGCATTCCTCGACCTCCTCCGATTAGACCACCCATCTCATATGCGAACCCTTGCGCCGATAACCAACCATTTTCGATGATGTCTGGCGGCATCATTCGAATCGATTCGGAGATGGGTACATGTTTGTAATATATTGCAAAATTAACCACTTGCAATACTATTTTCTTTACGTTTGCAACGATTATATCTTCTTTGTCGTTTATAATCTACTAAATGCAAAAGAAAATTTGTATTCATTGATTGCTTACAGTTACTTTAAAGCTTGAATAGTTATATTTAATCAGTTTATTATGTTAGATGAGCAGAATTTTATTTCGAATATCAAGAGAAAAGAATATCATTCATATTTTGCCGGTTATGTGTAGAATCTCAATATAATATTCTACTAATGTACTTTAAAATAATACAGTTTTTGGAATATATGAGAAGTAAATGTTCCGGCCAATTTTTCATGATCTTAAAAAATAATCTGAATAAAACTGATTCGGAATACAACAAAATTGTTTTACACACAAAATGGCTTTTGACGATTGTACAGATGACAATATTTAGCTCCATTTAGTTTTTTTCAACATATTTTTAATGATACTCCATCTAGATCTATTGATCTTCTTATTACTTTCAATTGCACAACAGATAAGTATTCAAATGTTAAAGTAACAATCAAATCAATTAATCTTTAAATTACAAGCGATACTATGCCATAATCAGACTGTAGATTTTATCAATTAAATGATAAACATAAACTGACGAAATAAAAATTGCGAAGACATTACAAGAATTTAAGAATACTATTATATACTATTTGAAACCTAATAAAATTATAAAAACCAGGAATATATTTTTCACTTTAGAAAATGTTTACTTTGCACGAAAATCCGCAGAGTCTGGTCATAATTAATGCAGCATTGTATTTTCACACGAACATGCAATTAAAAAGCAAAACAGTCTTCCTCTGTTGTATAATATTTAAATTATACGTACAAAATTAATAAGCAGAATTAAAATACATATAAACTGAGAACTAACGGTTTGTTTACGCAATATTTATCGCAATTTATCAACAGCACAAATTCTCGTTTGCCATCGAAAACTTTTATAATATTATCCATTGACCTGAAAGGAAATCTGTAAGAATCGCTACATTTTCAGGGTGCTCGACCATACAAGAAGGTATCAGAATTGACAATTGGGGACAAGACAAGTGGGGAACAAGGATTGAAGACACGGAAGTGAGAGAAGATGTGACAGCGATCAGATTTCGAGAGCAGAGCACGCCTGAAACGTGGCGGAACGAGAAAACAGTGTATCCTTGTGTTCGTAGAAGGACACGCACAGCATCCAAGAAAATCTGTTCGAAGAAGTTTCAATCAAAACTTTAAATAAACAGTTAGCTATCTTTAATTTATAAAAAAAATTCTGTTAGAACTGATCTGCTTCATTTAACACAATATCTTTTTATGGATTTTTTAGAAAAAGAATTGTTACTCTGAACAACTTCTTCAGAAAGTGTCATTGAGCAGATATTTCAGAAAATGAACAATAAGAATAAGAACACCAGGGAAACAAGTTCGATTGGAATATTTAGTAAAAATAGTTTGCATAAATTAAATGGAAAAGCCAAATTATCGTGTTCTAGTATTATTTAGCAATATAATATCATATCATATTATTCACAAATACATATATTGAATAAATAATATGAACATTGTAACACTAATGATTCAATAATTCCCAAAGAAGTGTTGCATAGAAAAGTCTATTTTCTGCTTTTCAAGAGAAAAGTTGTCTCGAATAATACGTAAACGAAGTTTGAACCTGTAAAAACATTTACATCCTACTAACAACGATATTTAATCTTTCGAAAAGAATTTTCAATAATAATTATTTTCGGGACAAAAGATTTCAATATATTTGAAATAAAAAGAAAACGTTCTGAACTTTTGTCGCAACACTTTTTTCTATTATGTTTCGTACAATAAATTACGATACGCAAACGCAGTATACTACTCACGTATAAAATTCCAATAAAGGACTCTAAACTCTGAAATTCCAGACAAATCCGTCCATAGAATACGACTTGCCTCATTAAACGTTCCCTGCAGCAATTTCGGCTGGTAAAACCGTATTACGACCACAGGGGATCGTTGCTCTCGTGAAATTGCACGATTGTTAGCAAAAACTGATCGTGCGGGTTTTATTGTTCTCAGAGGTCCGCAGCGAACATGAAAACACGAAACACATCGAGAGATCTGACAGAGAACGCAATTCCTCGCAGAAAACGAATGTCTTGTAACAACTAATTAATCAGCGACTCTATCAATCCAATACTACAGTACAACAAATTGTCTTGTTAACCGGAAAACACGAGTTAACTTATCTTTCGTGATTGCTTTCACCTTTCGGTATCTTTTAACTTTCTTATCTAGTCAACAAGTCTTGTGTATTATTACGTGGTGCATATACTATGTACATATACATATTAGCGTATATCGTATTATGTTTAAAATGCATTACAGCAAAATCTTTATCACAATCGTTTTATTCGTCCTGAGTTATCTCGATGTAAAAATTAAGATCAAAATTTTCTTCTGCACAAACTTCGATTTTTCATTCAAGTTTTTGACGGTGTAAATCATTTTATAAATATTAGCTTCTCATATGCGAGACAGCATTTTTTTCAAATTATCGGTACCTTGTACACCTGTATTTTGTTAAATTAAGATTACTAATTCATCAATAAAATAGATGAAGTTGAAAACGGTAAAAAGATTTAAAGAATTTAAGAATAGCAATGTATTATTTTCATTTTGTTAAAATAATTTACCCTTTGAAGACGAATGTCGACATGTGGACGACATCAGGATTGCATATTAGGAAAGACCAGTATATATTATTTATTTTTACCATTATTTAATACTTTCTTGCAAAACATAGTGGTTTCAGGAAACTATTTTTAGTATTTTAAAAATCCTCGTTCCCAAAGGGTTCACACCTTAAACCCGGACCAATTTCGTCTCGTTTTCATGTTTTATTTAAGTTGAAATACAAAAATACTGTTTTATAAATTTGATACCGCCAGTCCCCAACGACTGACAAAGCATTCAACTGACATGGCTTCTGGTTCTCACAGTTTTAATGCAGACAATTTTTATTTTGCATAAAAGTCTTCTGCAGTCTACTAAAAAATTCGAATTACTGTTATGTGTTTCGTTGAACGTCGCGTTTGGGATAGGTTTCGTAGACGCCAAGAAGAAGATGCATTTTTATCTAACGGAAGTTCGTTCGTCTTATCCCGAAGCCGAGCGGGATCGGAACAAGGGCGTCTTTTTAACAGCCCAGCATTACCGGCAGCTAATCCTTCGTCCTCAGGTGAAACTTGCTTTCAGCATCGAGAGAACCGTTTCCCACGGTACGCGCCAGGTAACCCCGGGCCGTTTTCCTCGTAATGTGGGTCTCTACGGATACACCCTTCGCCCCCCTTGCCGTCGACACCGCCATAAGCAATGCTGCTACCGTTGCCCGCAACACGATTGAGATTGCCCAAAAATCCTCAATTTTACCATTTTGTACACAATGCTAATGTAAATACCAGGGTAATTGTTCCAGTAGTCAGCAATCATAAGCATTGTTATTATTAATGTACTATTTTCTAAATGTTTGATAATGTGAGGACGTCAAGCTACACGCTGGAAGTGAAAAAGATTAATACAGCAGACTCCTGTACATATGTATTTTTTATGGCAGTAAGTGTACAGTCTCTTTAACAATAAACCTACCAAGCATTAAAACTACCGGCGAATGTTGCCTTATAAAAATGGCAACCCTAGATTTATTCAGATTGTCTACATTATCTGTAATTTCCAATATAATAGATGCTTGAACAAGGAAATTTATTCCATTATTTACCGTGGTAGGTTTAGTGTTAAACCATTTTTACACTTTCTCTGTACATTTACCACAACATAAAATACATCTTCAAACAGTTGTTTAATCACAGTATATACACGATTCTACTATAGATATACATTTTTAAAGAATTTGTTTGCAGGAAAGCTGACTATTAAATAGGGACTGAAATAAAGTTTACAGTTACTCTATACCAGTCCCGCAGGAATAGTATTAAAACGATGTTGTAATCACTATCGTCATATCATATTAATATTATAATTCACATTGCAAAGTTTGTCCATGTTTCTTTTATAAAACATTTTCTAATAAACGTTATAAAATAACGTGTAGTAAGAGGTTAATTTTAAATGGAAGTGGAAGAATGCGCGAGTGTGAATAACGGCGAGAATGAAGTTTGGTGGAATCAGGAGATTGTTGTTATTAGATATTGACTGAGAAATGTGAGAACGCATGTAAATAATTTCTTCACAACGAATCTCTTTATGCAAAGTGGAAAAGTTGTATCTGAACTGCAAAAAACTGGAATGAAGTAATTAATTTTCTTCCTTAATATGTTTAACAGATTGAAAATGATATAACTACATTTAAATTTTTTCTAACGGTTCTACCGATTTAAATTACACCTACTCATTTTTATCGTAAATGCATAAAATCCGCTGTCTATTAATAAATTATATACATCGTAAAACTTTTAAAACCATATAATTTTTTTAAAATTGTAAATATGTTATTTCTAAATAATTTTTTAATAATTGCTATTGGTGGGAATTGCGAAAAAAAGTAAAGATCACAATTTTTAACTTTTTAAACTGTGGCTGTAATAAAAATTTAAATGATTCCTTTTGTAGACCTAACAATAAGTATGTTGTGTACACGTTCAAAGTCCCATTGTAATCGGTTGATACATAGGTAAAAGAGCTATAGATATTGTAATTTGTAAAAATCTTTGAATTTAGGGTCTACGATTCATTAAAATCGCAGTTTCTAACGATTTTTGTCATTTTAAATCATTTATGGCTTACAACAACCACAACTGATTTCGATGAAATTCCGACCAATGGCAATTTAAAAAAAAAATAATTTACACATAACCTAGTAAACGTATCCTTCTAAAATCTAAAAAAATACTCGCCGTTTGGTCCAATTTTTAAAAAGTAATTCGTTTTTGAAAGGTGTACAAATACTTAGTATACTCATCGTATGTACTTAAAAAATCTAACCGATGCTGGTTCGAAATTTTCCGCTGCATCTTTTCCTGTTTGTACGATTTTCGAGTACAATATACCGATGTGTACATAATTGAGAGACCCGCTTGATCGATCATGCATTTATCGCTCGCGTTTCGGTGCATCCGGTGCATCCTTTGAAAAGGCGTTTCGTTGCCAGACGTACGACGCCCCTCGAGACTCAATGAATCTGCGAACAGCGACGACAGTCCAATCGGGAGATCGATTTCACAGGCGGTTTCGCGAGATTCCAAGAATCTCCCGTGCAAATACCAGTTTCCTTACACACACAAGCACTGTGTACGATCGCCTCAGAAGGAACGTTAAACGCTTCCAGCGAACAGGCTTAAAATGTTAAGGTAAAGCCACTTTATTGGCCTTTCTTGCATCCACAACAAGGAAATGATATCTAATGCGTGTAATAAAACAAAAGGAAAATGCAGGAAACAATTTCCAGATTATTAATATTAGGTTTTCGCGTATGAAATGCCCGATTTTAGAATGCGAATATTACGAAATGTTTTGATAATGAAATACTATTCCAATATACAAGTTTATTATTAGATTGCGGATTTTATGCATTTCTGACAAAAATGAGTAGCTGCTACTTAAAACAGTAAAGAGATTAGAAGAATTTAAAAATGCTTTTGTGTTATTTTTGGCCAACTAAACATATTAAAAAAGAAAATAAGGTAATTATGTTTACAACTATGTTTACAAACAAAAAATAAACAAATGCTGACCGAAAATCCATGAAATTTCTCTGAAAATTGAAAGCTCAGCCTATTTATGTATGATCAGAGTTATCTACAGGAGTTAATTCTGCTTGTTTCTTCTGTTATTCCATTTCCTGGATTTTCGGGCCGCATCTGTTTACTTTTTGTTTGTAAACACGTTGTGGAAATGAGAAGCGACAATACCACACACACCCACCCAGAGTTTCTAAAAAGAAGGTTTCCGTTATGAAATTAACATTACCGACGGTTTTTTGCAAATATCTCGAAAACTAAAAGCGACCCCCCATATTGGAAAAGGAAAAAGTTGTTCAGAATGTGTTGCTCCATAACATATTAAGATTTCATCAAAGTCGGAGTACGCAGACCTTTTCTATATAATTACCGAAAATAATTTTCTATTTCACTCCAGTTTACTGCAATTCAGGGAAGAAATTTATCATTATTCATCATGTGAAGGTATAAAGCTGATCTTTAAAATCTTTATTTTTATTTAGATAAACAAATTTTACTTTTAAATAAAGTTTATTTCAATGTCAATCAATGTGATTGTCGAATATTCTTTTTATATGACTGGAAAAATAACATATTGACGACAGCATTATGTGATGTTCGGTCAAAATAAATCGATTAATTAACAGTAGTTAATGGTAAAGAAAGAACAAATAAATTCAACTTTTTACCGTCATACAATCAATAAACTCGCAATTCATAGCTAGAATATGTTAATTAGAATGATGCTCACTTTGATGCATAAGTTTATTTAGAAAAACACGACAACCTAATATATACACATTTACCCTGTATTTCACATGTCTCTTCGGTCTATGCATCAAACACGTATTGTGATGTTTAAATTAATGTTTGTAAATAAATTGATTGATTATTCTTAATTTAACCGTTATAATTATACTCCGGATATTATACACTTATGACCAACGTGAACAGATGAAATATAAAACACTACAAATATTAAAGACCTTAATATTTGTTTAACATTTTAATAATATCAATATACTTGTGAAGGTTATGTATAGACTGCAGATTTTTAAGCATTTATAAAGACTAGTAGAACCCTAAGAATATTCATTTTTTAAAAAATCAAAGAAAATTATTAAAACGTGAAATCAATTTTGATTTAAGTCTTGTTTCCCACAATCGATGCAGATCGTTTTTATTTTGCAGAAAGACTCGAAGTCTAGTTATTAAAGAGAGAAAGATATACATATGTATTATATTTAGTCCTCGTTTCTTGCTATGAATACAGACAACTTTGAAGTTGCATAATCATCCGCAGTGTAATTATGAATACAATAAATGTTACCGTAATCCTGAGTAGAAAATTTCGCATTAAAATCAACATTAATCAAATTAACCACGTTTGAAAACTATTTTACATGATTTTACATGAATTATTTCAACAAATGAACTTTAAATCTACAAATTGGTTTCGTAATGAGTTGATTAATTGCAATCAACGTATTAATCTACATAGGAGGCTATTTTCTACATTACGAGCCACGAATGCTGCAATAAATTGTATATAAAATGAGTCTTCTTATCGGTTTTTATTAACATTTTTAATAAGAACTTTTATTTCACTCAGTTATAGTGTATGTTATACATGTAGACGCGATTGCATAAATTATTGTTGATTCAATTTCTTGTCCAATCTAGGTGTTTTTCTTTAACCCGAGACAACCGCGACGATTGTTCTTCACATCTACGTCTTCAAACAAGCGCGAGAAGAATTCCTTTACCTGCTAAAGTGTTACTTTTACCTGCTACACTGACTTTCCGAGGGGTCCCTGGTTCTCAGAGGTTGCTGACAAAGGACCGCTTGTCTCGCCGCATACTACGATATTTTTATTTTTAATTAGTTGGTAACGTGGCTGCCCACTGATTTACAGAGTTGGAGTAAGTTCGAAGAAAATCACATTTTCGTTCTTTCCTAACTGTATAAATACTTTTACAAAACCTTCAAAATATAACTTAAATTTAATCTAATGAGCAGATGCTGTTCTACAATTCTTCTTTATTTGAACTTTTTGACTGTTGCAGAAATTCTCCACAGATAGTAAACGATCGGAAGAAATAGAATTGCATTCAGCTAGATAAAGCGTTTGTAATATTAATAAAGAATAATTTTATTTTCCTTTATATCACATGATGAAAGGAAAAGAATATTTGATCTAACAATGAGGAGCCCACCATGAAGTGGAACCCGCTGTTAGTGTGACTTCAAAACCAGGACCACTTCATAAACTAACAAATGCAATATTGAACGCATTTACTTATATTACAATGTTATATTAAATGTTTAATATTCTATTGAATGCAACCCGATTCAATAATACATAAATTGTTTCGAATTATAATGTGAGAATTTTTAGTACTGCCTCAGAAGTGTCATTCAAGTACACAGGATTAAGACCACAAATACAACTTTTTAAATAAAAATAAACTGTAGTGAATAACTAGCGTTTTATTATTATATGATTAATATTACGTCTTACGAAGCAACTTGCAAATAAATGCCGGAGTTCAGTATTAGAGATTACTATTATTGAACTACTTCAAAATTGGATAAGCAATCTTTTTCTAAATGCTTCAATTATGTTAAAATAAACACGATTGTACTTGAAATGCACTTACCAACATCAGAAGAATCCACAGTTCGTTACTTCCAAATGTTTTTCGAAAAGAATCAGTTAATTAGGGTGTCCGTTTTATTTGTAAGAAGAGATGGATATGCTATCGGAGTTGATAAAGGATCGGCTATTTGCACGCTGCATAAAAGCGTAAACACGAAAACAATCACACTCATATCCTGTCTGTTCAACACAGTCAGGTAGCAAATTATATTTCTACCTGGAACGAGTTTGGCGAAATTGACTTCTGACCAGCTAAATTGAGCAGATACCCCGCTGTGCGTCGGTTACACAATGTGATCGTGCAATAAAATTTCAAATCCTCGAACTTCGAACTTTACCAAATACTTCCAACTATTCAAGTATTACTCTTAACGAAAATGATAAACTATCATTCTTGACTTACAAATTCAAGACATTTGTCTGGGTCTTTTAAAATCTATTTTACTAACGTCTTATGCTGTTATCAATTTTTGTCAAAGTTCACTCCTAATACAAAACGATCTTCTTAACCTTCGGCTTTGTGTAAATATATGATTTGGGTTGATCTTTGTGATCAATAAGTACGTTTAGATAAAAATATTGTAAGGTTCTTTTCACAATAAACTTTTCTAAATGTGAAAACATTTGTTGAATAGTCTCATAGTTTTTGAGAAAACAATCGCAAGATCCACTTTTTTCGGCCTCCTGAATGAGTCTAAATGAGCTGAATTTCTTAAGAATCAAATTCAAATTGCAATTTGCAACCCTGGTTGGTAGGATTAGCTCCAAGCATCTTGATTCACAAATACTATAAAAGGTAACTATTTTCCAAAGATTGTACTAGAAAACGATTGTTTTTTCGATCCGTTACATCAAGCTTCCATCTTAAACTGTGCGAAGATTAACCCTTTGCACTCGGAGCTATTTCAACTAAAAATCCAAACATTTCTTCTAACCTAGAATATTTCCATTGCAGATAATTTTATTTCATTATATGCGTACGAAAATGATATAGTACCTCATACAATATTCAAATGATTGGTAATTTATTACATTTAAACAAATTTAATCATGCAAACAATATTCTGAATAATGGCGTAGCAATTTGTAGTGGCGCCTCAGAGTCGCCATTCGAGTGCTAAGGGTTAATATAAAATTTTCATTTGCAATCTCGGTTGAAACGATTTGCTGAGAGAAATCAGTACTGAAATCAAATACAAGGGTCATACTAATCAATGTTTTCCACCCTCTACATCAGGATCCCCTATACAAATTGTATTAAGTTAAAATTTAAAGTTTGATTTGCAACCCTGGTTCGTACGGTTATCTGGTTGTGCATCGATTTACAATTAGGGTAGAAAGGGAATACTTTCAAAGGGCTGTACTAAAAAACGGAATAAATCTTCGGACCCACGAAATCAGATCCCCCTTAAATTGCGCGAAGGACAAATTCAAATTTTAAATTGCAATCCCGTTTCGCAAGATTGGCAGGAAGTTCAGTTTAAAATTTTTATTTGCCATCCCGATTGATAGGATTAGTTCGGAGCGCATTAGATTGAGCTTGTACTAGAAGGAAAATATTTCCAATGAATCATAATAAAAAGAAATCAATTTATTCCACCATCAACATCAGGCTCCCACCGCAAATTGCAACGAATTCAAATTCAAATTTTGATTTGCAACCTCAGTTGGCAGAATTGCCCGTGATCGCCTCGGTTCGCCGCCGAGGTATAGAAACGGTTGGTACTCACGGACTGGTATTTTCTTGGGATCGACCGTGGCAAGACGTTCCTCGACCTTGTCGATCCTCTGTCGGAGACGGCTGCTGCGATCGGCGACCGCGGTCAGCTCGGCGGTCAGGTCAGCGAAGATGTTCTCGGCGGTGGTGAGCAGGGATGCCAACTGTTTCAAGGAGACGGTAAGCGCGCCGTTTGCCACCGCCTCCAATTCAGCGCCAACCGGCCAACCCTGCGGGGCCGATCCTGTTGGCACGTGTCCGCGGCACAGGTAGCGCGGTTCCACCTTCCGCAGCACGAACGGCATGATTTTTCTACGAGGAAACCAACACATTCACACATAACACTGAACCAAAGACACAGCGCCGATTTCCCTTGCGTGTGCGATTTTATGTGCTCGCGATTACGATGCTCTCGCGATCGTCACCAGATCAAGAACGGGAGATGATCGCAACCGTCAACGATCCGGACCACCGAGAGATTCCCATTTCCCATGTTCTTCCGAGGAATCCCGCGTCGCCATTCTAAACGGATCGTGGGCCCGGGATTACCTGGCCGGGACACTACACTGCAACAACACCGTCCTACACTGAAAATCCGGGAATATACCTGCATTCGGGAGGCATTAACGCGACGCGCATTCTCGCGACGATCCACGGCACACTTAGCCGATCGACCACAAAACTGGTTTGCTTCGCTAACGGATCTTATTCTTTTAAGGCGAATTTTTCACGCCGCCGGTTACGGCGAAACGCAGACTTTCAGTACACAAAGAGCATTCTCTCGTTTTGGAGTATGTTCTCTATACTGACACTGCAACGACGACGCGACACACACAGAACAGAGCGTCGATTGAACGTCCGCGCAACCCGACGGCGGTACACGAAATGCCGGCCGGCTTGCTGCCGTGTTGCCGAACCGTTCTCCGATTCTACACCCATTCAATTCCAGATTGCTGTTGGCACCCTTCGCGCCGCTATTGCTGGCCCATCTTGCGTACCTTTGACGAAGCTGTGGCGAATCGGTGCTGCATTAATGCGTCGGTTATGTAGGAATCTTGCATTCATGCCTCCTCGAGGTATACCTCGTCTGTGCTTCTAAGGTTGTGTAAGTGAGGATTCCTCTCTGGTTGGGTACACAGACTTAAACTACTACAGACATTGCACACAGACTTAAGGCTATTACAGACATTGCATCTTATGGGCTTTTCTGTCTAGGCCTCGGGGGGCCACAGTGGCCCCCGTACCATTTCGGTGTCGCGCTCAATATTACCGATAGTTTACGAATTTAGCCGTATTAGCAAGAACTAAATATTCCGCATACTTTATTTTTACTACGGGTGTTTTGGAGGCTACTAATGCATACGGCGCGTGCATTTGAACGGTGAAAATAATATTTATGAAGAATGTATTACAAAAATACGAATTGTAATAAAATTAATTTGGTTTCTATACGTAATATTATTTTTATTACTCGTGTCACTAATGAATGTACATTATAATAGTTTTATACCGTTTAAACCAATAGTTTACTTTCTTTACACTTAAAATCAATACAAATTCTATGCAGTTGATGGGTACGTACACATAACACATATATTAACTATTCTTCGTGGGTCATTAACGTGCGAAAATTTTATCAACGTGATTTATTATTTCTATTTATTATTTCTTGCGTGCAACAACAAATACCGTGAGCAACAGTGGCCACGTACAAGCACTACCGCATTTATCGAGCTCGAGACGTTTCAAATTCCGTCAGCTTCTGTAGACAAATTCTGTCGTCGGAAATGTTTCGCACGTTGTTTTCAGTTCAATGTACGCTATATATGCATGATAATCCGATTTATGCCGTGTTTGGGCTTATTTTGATCAGAAAAACATATTCAATCGATAGGTGATCTTACCATTATGATAATGTTAATAATAAATAAAATTGGATTTATTTATAATACAATGTGTGTTACAATGTTGCCTCTGATGCTGAATCACGTCCATATCGTACGTCGCCGCTACGTGAGCCTCTTGAAGACAACAATGAGGTTTCACTAACGCGTATTAATAACAATAAAATGTTTATTATGGTTCATAATTCTGCCATGGAAACATTATGAGTCGATTGCAAATGCTTTTTTGATGAAAATAAACATGCCACTAATCTAAACATGCCACAAATCGGATAAGTTAAACTGTATTTGTAGGGAAAAGTTTTCTTCGAAGTTCAGGAAAGAATTTTATTTGAGGATTTCGACGACGTATTCTAATCTGCATCATTTTTAATATATGAATATCAGTTTACACATGCTCGTGTACACTGCAACAATTATCATGTCGCGAAAGTTTATACATTTCTTAACATTTTCATATCGGAAAACAATACATTTCGTGTTAAAATTCAAATTAGTTATGTTGATAAGTTAACATCTGTTAATAATATAAAAATGATGAAAATAATATTAAAACTACACGTGTGTTCTGCAAAGTGCTTTGGTAAACATGGTTTTTATCCATATAATCAGGTGCACATATATGTAATAAAAAAACCACGAATTGAAAATTGCAAAATTTTTAACAATTTTATATTCGCATAAAAAATGATAATGATTTTTGATGAAGTCATCGAATATTCAAATGATCGTTCAATAAAATTGTGGTTTAGATTAAAAAGCAACGTGCCTCTGAATTTCCACAGCTTCGAAAAGCAGGACAAAACATTTATCTCATCGCTTGTGATAGAAACCGTTCGAACGATTTCGATGCGAGCATCGATAGCTTCTTGTACGAACGTAATGCGGCAACATGGAACAGATCCTGCCTCATCTTTTTACCCCCTCTAACACATGAATCAGAACTAACTTTTAGTCCGGATAAGAACTAGTTTCAACCAATTATTTAATTTGAATATAAAATAATTAGGGTATATTAAATAAGTATTATAGTACTATAGTACTTATAAAATAAGTACATCTCAGTACGTACATCATATTTAGACTACATCAGAACCTACAATCTACTGCAGGAGTGCAAATCTATTTAACACTCGCTCACGAGAGCAAAAGTTACATGTATTCTGAAACGAAAACTTTGTATTTGGATTATTAATTGAAAATAATTGTTGAAACTGGGACATAGGAAAAGGAAGAAAGTATTAAAAGTCTTAGATTCTACTATGAAATACATATTTACGCAAATTCTAAATGTGCAGCTATTAGCTCGATATTATCCACTACATGCAAGATACTATAATTTATAAGTTATAGCATTTTGCGAATTGTGGATAATATCGATTGCCCAGGTCTCACCGCGAGGAGGTTGCTGCACAAGAGACCCGAAAGGGAGTCAGAACGAAGTCTCCCTTCGTTCTGCCTCCCTTTCTTACAACGAAGATTCTTAGAAACTAAGTTTCGCAGGTCGCTAAATGGAGAAGTAGTCTTTTTCATGGAAAAGACTTCTTTTCCATTTAGCGTATGTCGAGTAATTATTGCGGGGCAAAGTGTAAATCGGAGAAGAAGTCTCCGATCCACGAGGGATCAAGGGCGAATCAGGCGGAAGGCTCTGATTCTTTCAAAGATACAAACAAGATCGAACCAGAGCAGAAGGCTCTGGTTCAAGGGTGACGCGACGCGTTCAGTGCTTACAAGTCCTGAGCCGACCAGCCCGATACCCGCCACTCCATCACTAAGAAAGATGGCAAAGAGATGCGCTCAAACGGTTTCTGGCGCTACTGGGTGACATGAGAACATGGCGTGCCCAGGATTACGTTAACACAGAGGATCGTCAGAAGACGAGTGAACGAGTCTCTTAGACATCCCTCTCAATGACTTCACACCGGATACCGAAACTGGACCAGCTCAGAACCTGCAAGCAAGGCCGACACAGCAGAAGGCTGTGTCGGAGTCAGAAAACGGGGCGAGCAAAGTCAAGTTACGGTAATAATTACTCGACATAATTACAACGACGATTGACAATCTTAATAACTAACGCACGCACTAAAACTAACATAAGAATAATCTGGAGTCTTCGTTCGACGAATCCTCTTCTTTCGATGAATTTTCTTCGTACGATGAATTTTCTTCGCACGATGAATTTTCTTAAACAGAATCGATGACCAGCTGAAACAAAATTGACTCCAAATGGAAAAGCTGTTGAAAAAAAATCGAAACAGAATCGAAAACCAGATGAAACAAAATCGAAACAGAATCGAAAACCAGTTGATACGAAATCGACACCAAATGAAAAACCAGTCGAAACAGAATCGAAACCATGTCGAGCCCAAATCTAATGATTTGTGGACGCAACGATCTATAGGCGATTCGGGTGGCCCCGGGGACGCGAGTCCCCGTATCCACTCACGGGCCCCATCCCGTGAGTGAGCCCCTGAGGGAACTCCGATCGGAGGAATATCAATTTCAAGACAAAAATATCAATTTGAGAAAGCGTGACTTTGAAAGTTCAGGAGCACATTCCAATTACGAATCCATAAATTAATAATGGAGGTGTTTGTTGAAGGTACATGAATTCTGAAATTGAAATTCCGTATTTCTATTATTAATTGGAAAAAAATGCTGAACGTGGAATACCTGAACAAAGAAAAACGAAGAAATTATTAAGTCTTACATTCTAATATAAAATACATATTTACGCAAGCTCTAAATGTGCAGCTATTAGCTCGATGTTATCCACTACATGCAAGATACTACAATTTATAAGTTATAATATCTTGCGCATTGTGGATAATATCGATTGCCCAGGTCTCACCACGAGGAGGTTGCTGCACAAGAGACCCGAAAAGGAGTCAGAACGAAGTCTCCCTTCGTTCTGCCTCCCTTTCTTACAACGAAGATTCTTAGAAACTAAGTTTCGATGGTCGCTAAATGGAGAAGTAGTCTTTTTCATGGAAAAGACTTCTTTTCCATTTAGCGTATGTCGAGTAATTATTGCGGGGCAAAGTGTAAATCGGAGAAGAAGTCTCCGATCCACGAGGGATCAAGGGCGAATCAGGCGGAAGGCTCTGATTCTTTCAAAGATACAAACAAGATCGAACCAGAGCAGAAGGCTCTGGTTCAAGGGTGACGCGACGCGTTCAGTGCTTACAAGTCCTGAGCCGACCAGCCCGATACCCGCCACTCCATCACTAAGAAAGATGGCAAAGAGATGCGCTCAAACGGTTTCTGGCGCTACTGGGTGACATGAGAACATGGCGTGCCCAGGATTACGTTAACACAGAGGATCGTCAGAAGACGAGTGAACGAGTCTCTTAGACATCCCTCTCAATGACTTCACGCCGGATACCGAAATTGGACCAGCTCAGGACCTGTAAGCAAGGCCGACACAGCAGAAGGCTGTGTCGGAGTCAGAAAACGAGGCGAGCAAAGTCAAGTTACGGCAATTGCCAATCTTAATAACTAACGCTCGCACTAAAACTAACATAAGAATAATCTGGAATCTTCGTTCGACGAATCCTCTTCTTTCGATGAATTTTCTTCGTACGATGAATTTTCTTCGCATGATGAATTTTCTTCGCACGATGAATTTTTTTCTTTCGTTGAATTTTCTTCCTTTGATGAATTTTCTTAGTTCGTTCTGACTAACAAGAGCAAGATGAACGACCCAAATCGAAACAGAATCGAAAATCAATTGAAAGAAAATCGAAACAAAATCGAGAACCAGTTGAAGCAAAATGGAAACAGAATCGAAAACCAGTTGAAACAGAATCGAAAACCAGATGAAACAAAATCAACACCAAATCGAAAACCAGTCGAAACAATATCGACACCAAATCGAAAACCAGTCGAAACAAAGTCGAAACAAAATCGAAACCACATCGAGCCCAAATCTAATGATTTGTGGACGCAACGACCTATAGGCGATTCGGGTGCCCTCGGGGACGCGAGTCCCCGTACCCACTCACGGGCCCCATCCCGTGAGTGAGTCCCTGAGGGAACTACGATCCGAGCAATATTGATTTCAAGATAAAAATATCAATTTCCACAAATAAATATCAATTTCCAGAAATAAATATCAATTTCCAGAAATAAATATCCATTTCCAGAAATAAATATAAATTTCCTGAAATAAATATCAATTTCCTGAAATAAATAACAATTTCCTGAAATAAAAATCAATTTCCTGAAATAAATATCGAGTTCCAGAAATAAATATCAATTTCCTGATATAAATATCAATTTCCTGATATAAATATCAATTTCCTGAAATAAATATCAATTTCCTGAAATAAATATCAATTTCCTGAAATAAATATCAAGTTCCTGAAATAAAAATCAATTTCCTGAAATAAATATCGAGTTCCAGAAATAAATATCAATTTCCTGAAATAAATATCAATTTCCTGAAATAAATATAAATTTCCTGAAATAAATATCAATTTCCTGAAATAAATATCAATTTCCTGAAATAAATATCAATTTCCTGAAATAAATATCAATTTCCTGAAATAAATATCAATTTCCTGAAATAAATATCAATTTCCTGAAATAAATATCAAGTTCCTGAAATAAAAATCAATTTCCTGAAATAAATATCGAGTTCCAGAAATAAATATCAATTTCCTGAAATAAATATCAATTTCCTGAAATAAATAACAATTTCCTGAAATAAATATCAATTTCCTGAAATAAATATCAATTTCCTGAAATAAATAACAATTTCCTGAAATAAATGACAATTTCCTGAAATAAATAACAATTTCCTGAAATAAATAACAATTTCCTAAAATAAATAACAATTTCCTGAAATAAATAACAATTTCCTGAAATAAATAACAATTTCAAGACAAATATGTCAATTTCAAGACAAATATGTCAATTTCAAGACAAATATATCAATTTCCTGAAAAAAATATCAATTTCCTGAAAAAAATATCAATTTCCTGAGAAATATCAATTTCCTGAAAAATTTCTAGACAAAAATATTGTATCAATTTGATAAAGTTGAACTTTGAAAGTCTTACAAAATTAAGTATTACCATTCTTACAAATTACATAAGAAATTTAAAACTCTAAGGTCTAAAATTCTAGATCGGTTCTTCTAAAAATAATTTAAATCGCGGCTATTTATTCGCAATATTAACTAGACATTGTCAGACTCGAAAGCAAGCGCGAACTTTTGGTACGCAACGCTAATTCAATGAACAGAGATCCAGAAAAGATTAATCTACAGTTTCTGCAAAACGAATCGCGACTATTTGCTTCGCAACGCTATAGTTTAAACAAGCTATATCGCTGATAGAGACTACTATTATATTTAGAAGAAAGGCTAACTTTGATCTCTGTTCAAAATCGACTAACGCAACGCGTACTTTTTTCGCAACGCTAGTGCAAATCGCGGACGTTCCCATCTCGGCTGATCGTTGGGGCGGCGAGGCCTGCCCATGCATGCAACTAACTACTTTTACATTCTACTACAACTCTATTTCTACAGACGAGTATAACGACAAGGTAGTGATAAAATGACTCACTCGAAGATGCGAAGACGTTGCAATGATTGTCTTTTTGAATGACAGTTTGTCCGGCATCTTTGGTATAAAACCTCGTCTGCTCCTTCGGCCTCATCCCGACAATTTGTTTCGCACCGCTACTCGATATCTCGGAAGTACCCATCTCACAGTTGATCGTTGCAACTGGAGCATGGGCGCCTGAAATATCGAAAGATTCTATTGCAAACGCGATTCTTTTGATGCGCAACGCTAATTCAACACATCGAATTTAAAATGCTATTTAAATAAGAAATTTAAAACTCTAACGTCTAAAATTCTAAACAGGTATCTTTAGAACTACTTTAAATTACGACTATTTATTTGCAACATTAACTAGACATTTCATCAATTTTAAAAATTGATACTAGTACAACGCGTGTAACAATTTGTTTCGCAACACTACTTGAAATCGCGGATGTGCCCATCTCACAGTTGATCGTTGCAGCTCGAGCATGGGAGCCTGAAAAGTCGAAAGACTCGAAAGCAAACGCGAACTTTTTGTGCGCAACGCTAATTCAACGAACAGAGATCCAAAAAAACGATTACTTTAGATTATATGTAAAACAACAACAATATGAACTTTAAAAGCGCAGTTATCAAATTGAAATGTAATTTTGAACCGCGACTATTTGTGATTCGCAACGCTACGCTCTAAACAAAATTTTTCGTAACATTAACTTTAATCTCTGTTCAAAATCGACTAAATGCAACGCGTGGGTTTGTCGCAACGCTAGTGCAAATCGCGGAAGTTCCCATCTCGGCTGATCGTTGGGGCGGCGAGGCCAGCCCATGCATGCAACTAACTACTTTCACACTTTACTACTACGGTATACTACTACTTCTACAGACGAATATAGTAACAAGGTAGTAACAAAATGACTCACTCGAAGACGCGAAGTCATTGCAATGATTGCCCTCTCTGAGTCCATCAGCACGGTAATGACTGCGTGCCGGATACCGAAACTGGACCGGCTCAGAATCCAAGGTAAACGAAGGAAGCATTGAAGAGTCCATGGCCCGCCCCGAGCTAGCTTAAAGTAGGCCAAGGAAGTTTTAAATAACCCTTGGACTACCCTAAGCTAGCTAAAGGTGGACCATGGTAGACACTGGTAGGCCATTGGTGGAGGACCCTTGGTTAAGCTTAAGCCAGCTGAAGGTAGACAAGGGTAGCTCTGGAAGACCACTGGTCAGCGTCAAGGTAAGCACAGGTAGACCAGAGTAGCTCTCGATGACCACTCGTCAACCACAGGGTAGACCACTGTTGGAGGACCCTTGGTCCACCCTAAGCCAGCTGAAGGTAGGCAAGGGTAGCTCTGGAGGACCACTGGTGGAGGACCCTTGGTCCACCCTAAGCCAGCTGAAGGTGGGCGAGTATAGCTCTGGAGGACCACTGGTCATCCCCAAGGTAGGCAGGAGAGTCCAGGTTACCGCTGGAAGACCCTCCTGGTCCCGGAGCCCATCCGCTCCTGCCGGAGGGCCCGGCCCGACTGATTGACTGAGCGCGCTCAGCGAGCTTAGGTAGCCAGTGATGCGCAGCGCGCAGCGAAGCGCAACGCTCCCCACCCCAACTAATTTCGGTAGATCTCGATTGCCGTGATAATAATTATTGATAAATCTATTATTTCTGGCTGTTTAATGTTTATAACAATTCCTTTTGCCAACGATGTCGACAAGCATCCCCTTGTCTATCTACCAACTAATTTTTTACTAAAAATTGCTAATCGTACTCGAGGTACAGAACAACTTTTAAATCATGAATATTCATACGCATTAATTTCTTCAACACAACTCACTGAAAAATGTATTGTTTCTAGCTAGTTAATATTTATAACAATCTTTTTGCTAATGATGTCGACAAGCATCCTCTTGACTATCTACCATCTTATTTTTAAGTAAAAATTGCTAATAGTACTCGAGATACAGAGTAACTTTTAACACACGAATATTACCAAACAATATTATATCAAATAAATGTAATTAATAAAGTTACTATCTCTGGCTGTTTAATGTTTATAACAATTTCTTTTGCTAATTATGTCGATAAGCACTCCCTCGACTATCTAACCATCTAATTTTTCAGTAAAAATATGTAATGGAACTCGAGATATTGAATATCTTCTGACACATGAATATTCGCGCGCATTAATTTATCGAACACAATTCACTGATAAATTTATCATCTCTAGCTGGTTAATATTTGAAACAATTCCTTTTGTCGATGATGTCGACGAGCACTCCGTTGTCCATCTTGCCATCTAATTTTTTAGTAAAAGTAAGTAATAAAACTCGAGATCCAGCATAATTTATGATACATGAATATTACTAAGCATAATTATATTGAAAAAATGTAATTAATGAATTTGTTATCTCTGTTTGTTTAACGATTACAACGATTATAGCTAATAGTACTCGAGATACAGATTAACTTTTATGCATGAACATTTGGAGTATACAAGATATTCAATTCTCACTAGTATGCACAGTTTCATTAGAACAAGAATAACAAAAATTATTTATAACTAATTAACCTGTTCTAGAATCGAATTGAAAACTATACATGAATGTTGCCGAAGGTCCATTCTATATTCTTCGAGAGCTAATATTTATAAAAATTACCTGAAGTAATTTATCAACAATTTTTGTGGAGGTAACTTCTATCTTCTATGCCCGCAATGAGTAAGACAAGGAGAGTCCGAGTATTCGTCAAAGGTAAACACACAAATCGTTATGTCACCTCTCTGGAAATCGTAAATAACTAATTAACCTGGCGCCGAATCTACATAAAACTACAACAGAGATGTAGCTAAGACATCATTCTAGATCCTCCGATCACAAGGAAGATTATTTTTTACCAGAGATTTGTTAAATTATTTGAGTTTATTTTAGAACAAGACTTGTAATAATTGTTTATAACTATTTAGTCAGAAATAAAATGTGACGATAAACTATATGTGAAAGTAGCTGAAGGTCTATTCTATATTTCCTAACTGCAAATATTTGTAAACAATTCCTCACAAGTGTGTTACTAATCAATTTTTTGTCGAGTGTGCACAGTATTCAGCAGCTCTGTGACTATCTTTCTTTCTCTTCTTAAATGTGCATAAGTTCGTCCTTGTCGGATACAAACTTCTTTATCATGTTCGCCAAATTTTTACCAGGGGGTTCGAAGTCCTGTAAAAAAATAGGCGGCACAAGTGAATAATACGTGGAGTATTTTTGTACGAATAAAATTGCGTTTTAAAGCTGACAACGCTGTAAAATCGAGCCTCCTCAGACATACACTGTATGTGTTGCAACCTCATGTAGTTCACCACCTGACCGTTCCATTTCGATAGAGTCCGCTATCGTACTAGGACATTTTCTACAGAGTCGGTAATTCAGAACCGTAGACAGAAAAATGCATTGCATGCAATGCCTGTAGGTATCTTAAATCTGTGTGCATTGTCAGTGCCATTGTATCGATTGAAACTGGAATTGCATCCCAACGTTGTGAGTAGTTTGGAATTAAAATCAAAAGTTATTATCAAAAACATTGTTTGCATTTACTATTTGCTCAATTTTGATTGTTCTGCACGGTGTACTTACAAAACTCTTAATGCAAACTATACAAAAAAACGATTAATTCTTAACAATGTCGGTATTTCCCCGGTAGCATATCAGTGTCGCGACCAATGTTACCCATAGTTCACAAATTGACATGAATTAGCAAGAACTGAATATTCTGTATACTTCGTTTTTACTATGGGTGCTGAATAAGATTTGGAGGCTACAAATGTATATGGCGAATGTATACATATAGCGAATGTATGTGAACGATAGAAATAGTATTTATGAAACGTGTATTACAAAAATACGAAATGTAGTAAAATTAATTTGGTTTCTACACGTAACATTATTTTTATTACTCATGTTATTAATAAAAGTATATTGGATTACTTTTCCATATTTAAGCCAATGCTCTATTTTCATTGCCATTATGTCAATATAAATTCGATGCAGTTACTGAATGCGTACACACATAAATGATATCTTGTCTTTCCACTCTTTTAACATAATAATCTGCAGGCTGAATAAAATAAGCTTGATTATGCTTGCATCCTTTTTACGTCTAGACACAAGTTATTAAGAAGAAAATTTTTTTTATTGTATTAGTACAATTTTACATTGTCAAAAGAGATATTGCATTACTATACAATAGGTAGAGAAACAACATAATTAAATGAAAAGATATAAATGTTTTCTAAGCACGTAACTTATTATTTCTAACTTATTAATTCTATCTACGTTTTTCTGGATTCAGCTCCCGGTTTTTTTTATTATACCTATATTTATATAGCTAAGATAATTCTTGAACGCTACATGATAATCCGATTTATGCCGTATTTGGGCTTATTTTGATCAGAAAAACATTTCCAATCGATAGGTGATTATACCATTATAATAATGTTAGTAATAAGTAAAACTGGATTTATTTAATAAATACCAATACACTGTACGTTACAATATTGCATCTTATGGAGAATCACGACCACATATAATGAATTTTATTTGTGGCCTTTGACGACGTATTCACATCTGCGTCATTTTTAATATATAAAAATACCAGCGTGCACATGCACAAGTTCACCGTGACAATTATCATGTCGCCATTACATCTTTCTTAATATTTTCGTATCAGAAAATAATCCCTTTCGTATAAAAATTCAAATTAATTATGTTGACATATTAACCTTTGTTAATAATATATCCAAAACAAAATTTTATTTAAATGTACGTTATTGATTTTCAAATTACTAGGATGAACTTTTTTATATTTACATTAATTATATAACTATTATATGGTGAACTTTTGAAATAAAAATTTCAAAACATTTAACAATTTAATATTTGCATACAAAATAAAAAATGAAGAAGTTGTTTTAACACGTCGACGAATATTCAGATGATCGTTTAACATAAATAATTATTTACGATTTAAAATTTTATGGCGTAGAGTAAGCAGCAATATGCCACCGAGTTTCGACAGTTCTGAAATGTAGGAAAGAAAGCGCTCGTATGTTTTCTTTGATAGAAATTTAACGTTACAAAATCAAGCCTCCTCGGGCACACACTTTCAATGTTGAACTCTCATATAGTTCACTAGCTGCCCGTTCCGTTTCGGTAGAGTGCCACAGACGAGGTATACCTGATACCCCCGACATTGCATCTTATGGGTTTTTCTGTCTAGGCCTCGGGGGACCACAGTGGCGCCCGTACCATTTCGGTGTCGCGATCAATATTACCGATAGTTCACGAATTTAGCCGTATTAGCAAGAACCGAATATTCCGTATACTTTATTTTTACTACGGGTGTTTTGGAGGATACTAATGCATACGGCGCGTGTATTTGAACGGTGAAAATAATATTTATGAAGAATGTATTACAAAAATACGAATTGTAGTAAAAGTAATTTGGTTTCTATACGTAATATTATTTTTATTACTCGTGTCACTAATGAATGTATATGATAATAGTTTTATACACTTTAAACCAATAGTTTACTTTCTTTACGGTAATGCGGCAACATGGAACAGATAGTGCCTCATCTTTTTACCCCCTCTAACACATGAATCAGAACTAACTTTTAGTCGGATAAGAACTAGTTTCAACCAATTATTTAATTTGAATATAAAATAATTAGGGTATATTAAATAAGTATTATAGTACTATAGTACTTATAAAATAAGTACATCTCAGTACGTACATCATATTTAGACTACATCAGAACCTACAATCTACTGCAGGAGTGCAAATCTATTTAACACTCGCTCACGAGAGCAAGAGTTACATGTATTCTGAAACGAAAACTTTGTATTTGGATTATTAATTGAAAATAATTATTGAAGCTGGGATATAGGAAAAGGAAGAAAGTATTAAAAGTCTTACATTCTACTATGAAATACATGTTTACGCAAATTCTAAATGTGCAGCTATTAGCTCGATATTATCCGCTACATGCGAGATACTATAATTTATAAATTATAGCATTTTGCGAATTGTGGATAATATCGATTGCCCAGGTCTCACCACGAGGAGGTTGCTGCACAAGAGACCCGAAAGGGAGTCAGACCGAAGTCTTCCTTCGTTCTGTCTCCCTTTCTTACAACGACGATTCTTAGAAACTAAGTTCGCAGGTCGCTAAATGGAAAAATAGTCTTTTTCACGGAAAAGACTTCTTTTCCATTTAGCGTATGTCGAATAATTATTGCGGGGCAAAGAGTGAATCGGAGAAGAAGTCTCCGATCCACGAGGGACCAAGGGAGAATCAGGCGGAAGGCTCTGATTCTTTCAAAGAGAGAAACAAGATCGAACCAGAGCAGAAGGCTCTGGTTCAAGGGTGACGCGACGCGTTCAGTGCTTACAAGTCCTGAGCCGACCAGCTCGATACCCGCCACTCCATCACCAAGAAAGATGGCAAAGAGATGCGCTCAAACGGTTTCTGGCGCTACTGGGTGACATGAGAACATGGCGTGCCCAGGATTACGTTAACACAGAGGATCGTCAGAAGACGAGTGAACGAGTCTCTTAGACATCCCTCTCAATGACTTCACGCCGGATACCGAAACAGGACCGGCTCAGAACCTGCAAGCAAGGCCGACACAGCAGAAGGCTGTGTCGGAGTCAGAAAACGTGGCGAGCAAAGTCAAGTTACGGCAATAATTACTCGACATAATTACAACGACAATATACAATCTTAATAACTAACGCACGCACTAAAACTAACTTAAGAATAATCTGGACTCTTCGTTCGACGAATCCTCTTCGTACGATGAATTTTCTTCCTTCGATGAATTTTCTTCCTTCGATGAATTTTCTTCTTTCGATGAATTTTTTTCTTTCAATGGATTTTCTTCGTTCGTTCTGACTAACAAGAGCAAGATGAACGACCCAAATCGAAACAGAATCGAAAACCAGTTGAAACAGAATCGAAAAGCAGTTGAAACAAAATCGACACCAAATCGAAAACAGGTCGATACAAAGTCGCAACAAAATCGAAACAAAATCGAAACCACATCGAGCCCAAATCTAATGATTTGTGGACGCAAGGACCTGTAGGCGATTCGGGTGGCCCCGGGGACGCGAGTCCCCGTACCCACTCACGAGCCCCATTACGTGAGTGAGTCCCTGAGGGAACTCCGATCCGAACAATATTGATTTGTAGGTAAAAATATCAATTTCCTGAAATAAATATCAATTTCCTGAAAGAAATATCAATTTCCTGAAAGAAATATCAATTTCCTGAAATAAATATCAATTTTCTGAAATAAATATCATTTTCCTGAAATAGATATCAATTTCCTGAAATAAATATCAATTTCCTGAAATAAATAACAGTTTCCTGAAATAAATATCAATTTCCTGAAATAAAAATCAATTTCCTGAAATAAATATCAATTTCCTGAAATAAATAACAATTTCCTGAAATAAATAACAATTTCCTGAAATAAATAACAATTTCCTGAAATAAATAACAATTTCATGAAATAAATAACAATTTCATGAAATAAATAACAATTTCCTGAAATAGATATTAATTTCAAGACAAGTATATGAATTTCCTGAAAAATATCATTTTCCTGAGAAATATCAATTTCCTGAAAAATATCAATTTCTAGACTCAAGAAATATTGTATCAATTTGGTAAAGTTGAACTTTGAAAGTCTTACAAAATTAAGTATTGCCATTCTTACAAATTACATAAGAAATTTAAAACTCTAACGTCTAAAATTATAGATCGGTACTTCTAAAACTACTTTAAATCGCGGCTATTTATTCGCAACATTAACTAGACAACAAGTCAACTTTGAAAATTTATACTAGTACAACGCGTGTGATAATTTGTTTCGCAACGCTACTCGAAATCGCGGATGAGCCCATCTCACAGTTGATCGTTGCAGCTCGAGCATGGGAGCCTGAAAAGTCGAAAGACTCGAAAGCAAACGCGAACTTTTGGTGCGCAACGCTAATTCAACGAACAGAGATCCAAAAAACGATTACTTTAGATTATATGTAAAACAACAACAACATGAACTTTAAAAGCGCAGTTATCAAATTGAAATGTAATTTTGAACCGCGACTATTTGTGATTCGCAACGCTACGCTCTAAACAATCTATACCGTAATGTTAGCTTTAATCTCTGTTCAAAATCGACTAAATTCAACGCGTGGTTTTCTCGCAACGCTAGTGCAAATCGCGGACGTTCCCATCTCGGCTGATCGTTGGGGCGGCGAGGCCTGCCCATGCATGCAACTAACTACTTTTACACTCTACAACTACTCTATTTCTACAAACAACTACAGTGACAAGGTAGTGACGAAATGACTCACCGAAGATGCGAAGCCACTGCAACGATCGCCCTCTCTAAGCCGATCAGCACGATACCCGTCACTCCAACACGAAGAGTACTGATTGCCCGTCGCCAGCATCGGAAGCGTTGGCCGAAGAAGATCAAGAATGAACAAGTTTCTCAGGCATGATCAGCATTGAAGGTGATTGAGGAGACCATGGCCCACCCCGAGCCAGCTTAAAGTAGGCCAAGGAAGTTTTAAATAACCCTTGGACTACCCTAAGCTAGCTAAAGGTAGACCATGGTAGACAATGGTAGGCCATTGGTGGAGGACCCTTAGCCAAGCTCGAGCCAGCTGAAGGTAGGCAAGGGCAGCTCTGGAGAAGCAAGGGTAGGCGAGAGTAGCTCTGGATGACCACTGGTTGTCCCCAGGGTAGGCCAATGGTGGTGGACCCCTGGTCAACCCTAAGCCAGCTGAAGGTAGGCAAGGGCAGCTCTGAAGAACCACTGGTCAGCCTCAAGGTAAGCAAGGGTAGGCCACAGTAGCTCTGGATGAACACTGGTCAACCCTATGCCAGCTGAAGGTAGACGAGGGTAGCACTGGAAGACCACTGGTCATCCCCAAGGTAGGTAGGAGCGGCCATGTTACCGCTGGAGGACCCCTGGCCATCCCCAAGGTAGGCAGGAGAGGCCAAGGTACCCCTGGAGGATCCTTGGTCAGCCCAAGGTAGCCGAAAACCCTCCTGGTCCCGGAGCCCTACCGCTCCTGCCGGAGGGCCCGGCCCGACTGATTGACGGAGTGCGCTCCGTAGGCTTAGGTAGGTAACGATGCGCAGCGCGCAGCGAAGCGCAACGTTCCCCACCCCAACTAATTTCGGTAGATCTCGATTGCCGTGATAATAATTATTGATAAATGTATTATTTCTGGCTGATTAATGTTTATAACAATTCCTTTTGCCAACGATGTCGACAAGCATCCCCTTGACTATCTACCATCTAATTTTTTAGTAAAAATATGTAATGGAACTCGAGATATTGAATATCTTTTAACACATGAATATCGGCGCGCATTAATTTATCGAACACAATTTACAGATAAATTTATTATGTCTAGCTGGTTAATATTTGTCACAATTCTTGACCATCTTGCCATCTAATGTTTTAGGAGAAGTAGGTAATAGAACTCGAGATACAGAATAATTTATGATACATATGAATATTACTAAGCATAAATCAATCGTGAAAATGTAATTAATGAGTTTACTATCTCTGCTTGTTCAATGATTATAACGATTATATAAATAGTTACCTCACCACCTAATTTTTTTAGTAAAAATGGCTAATAGTACTCGAGATGCAGAGTAACTTTTACACATAAACATTTGGAGTATACAAGATATTCAAATCTCACTAATATGCACAGTTTCATTAATTAGGACACGAGATACAAAAAATTATTTATAACTAATTAACCTCTTCCAGAATCGAACTGAAAACTGTACATGAACGTTGCCGAAGGTTCATTCTATATTCTTCGAGAGCTAATATTTATAAAAAAGATTCTCTGATTAACTATTTATCAACAATTTTTGAGGAGGTAACTTCCATCTTCTATGGAAGATGTGTGTCAAGGTCAAACATAAATCGTTGTGTCACCTGTCTGGAAATCGTAAATAACTAATTAACTAGGCGTCGAATCTACATAAAACTGCAACGGGAATGAAGCAGAGACATCATTCTAGATCCTCCGATAGCAAGAGTGCATAAATTAAATCTCTAAAGTTAGAAGATTATTTTGTACCGGAGATCTATTAAATTATTTGAGTATATTTTAGTACAAGACTTAAAATAATTGTTTATAACTGTTTATTCATAAAATGTGACGAAAAACTATATATGAAGGTCTATTCCCTATGAAGGTCTATTTGCTAACTGCAAATATTTATAAACAATTCCGCAAAAGTGCGTTAGTAATCAATTTTCTGTCGAGTGTGCATTGTGCACATTATTCAGTGCAGCTCTGTGTTTGTCTTTTTCGGATACCAACTTCGTTATCCTGTAAAATGTCGTCCTGTAAAAAAGTAGGCGGCACGAGTGAATAATACGTGGTGCTACATCTGTATCCATCCGCACTGATAGAAGTATATTGTATATTCGCAACATTTGGATATAATGTTGCGTATATCGGTTATCATCGAAAAAATTAGTTTTCTTTTTTTTAACGAATAATACCGTAGCTAAAATATGAAAAAGTCGAAGAGAGTCTTGGTGATAATACCTCATTATTGAATTAATGACCAGGATGGTCGCTCTTGAGCTTCGATATGAAATCTGTATTTTTCGAACTTTCTCGGGTATGTCATTTTTTAGAACTAAAGTTTGCGACTCAAAAATCAAAAAAAATTAAGATACTTGTCACAACAATGAATATTGTATTTAATTTATTATTAATTACCTATTAATTACCTATTTTATATAAAATATAGTTACCTATTTATAAGAAACAATTAAACACTAGATTCTGATGCAGGCAAAGGGTGATGCGGGTTCTGAGATGTTTGATACATATTGCATATTGATTCCTTATTAAAACATTATTTTATATTCAAATTGAATAATTGGTGGAAGCTAGTTCTGAATCCTGCGTTAGAGGGAGTAAAGAGATGAGGTAGGTTCTGTTCCATGCTAATAGTTAGTTTTGATCCATGCGTTAGAGGGGGTAACAAGATGTTGTAGGATCTGATCCAGGCTAGATTTAGATTAGGGGGCAGCACTGTACCGGGCACGACAAAACCTCGGGTGTGAGAACTCTCATTCCTCACTGACTCTATATTCTATACATGTGAGTTGGTGGTGCTACTATAATACGAAACAATTTCGCTCACGTAAAATGTTGTAATTAAACGAGTATTAAGTACATTTTATTTTACAGATTTCTGAAAATCTAAATAGAGTTGAAATATATGTATTTATAATTAATAGTTCTCATGCTTCTAAAAAATTTTCTAAAAATATATTTTTTGGTTTGCAATTTCATGATTTGCTGTATGAATTACAGCCAATAAATATTAATAGCTTAAATCAGATCTGCAATGCTTACGTTAATGTTGCATTCTTTGATTTTTATAACTCATCTAAAACTAATTCGCTTTAACCCCTTGCTTTACGATTCATTTTACGATTTCAGTGATTAGAATTTCTTTGTAGTTCATAATTTTCTAGAAAAAGAAGGAAATGTATATCTATTGTATGTCTATATGTTCTCCAATGCCTATACATTAATAACAACAAAATAGAATTTTATTTCGGTTTAAAGGAAATTAATAACTTTCATCTTTATTAGCCTCTGTTCAGAATCTTTATCACGTGTCTCACACGATATTGTAGGAGAAGGGGTTAAATGTCTGATTTTACACACACAATTTAATGTCTAATGGTAAAAACTAAAACTTCTATTAATTAACAAATATATATCGCATTTCTATAGACAAAATACAAAATTCTTGTATATTTGCATTACATTTTTGAATTGTATGCTTTGTTCAATAAATATTATTATCAAATTGTCATGGAGTACGTAATACTCCAATTAATATTACTTTCCATGAGTAACAAGTAATTTAGTTTACACTTATTAAACATATAGAAATCATCTTCTTTTCTTAATAGATTTAATAGGCTTAATTGAAAATAATACAACAATATTTTCAAATTATTCTAATGTTTTCACTGCCTAATGTTTCTCCTACTAATTTTTGTGATAAATTAATAAAATGCACAGACTATAGAGATCATTATTCTAAGTATCATGTTACACTATTTTTAAGTTCAGTTGTGTGTAAAATAATAAAATGGTGTTTATTTGTCCCTGTATCGATGTTACAAATGTATCAGAGATGAGTTCGTCGAACACTATATATGTAAGAAGTTTTGGACCGAACGTCTTGATTCGATTTGGTGTAAAGTAAGCTTTAGAACCAGGACGACGTAATTTATTGTACGTGCTTAACCGTACCCCATTCGTGTAGATCTAATGGATAGGGGTTACCGTTGGTTACCCTTCTTTCTTTAATTTGCTTCGGATGTGCAATTTCACACGATAAAACTTCTTCGTCGAAAGTTACACTTACTTACCTTAAAACACTGTCGCCATTTACTTCTCTTTGGGACACACAACTCCAGCGACCGAATCATTACCTTAAAATAATAGTAATTAAATGAAACTGGAGGATTCTAACTTTCATGTTAATTTACAGTTACAACAATGTAGTCCAATTGGTTGATTGCATTTATGTAATCACACTTATACGTTTAGAGTTGTATGAACAATATATAAAGTCAACGTGCAAACAATTCTGATTAAATATTAAATTTGCAATTATTGTTAACCAGAGGTAAGTGAAAACACTTTTTTAATTTTCATATTTGACTGACCAGATAAACCATTTTGAAACTTGGTCATTCCACAAGAAGTCGGACATTGTTCGGAGTAAATTTTCGGATTTTGTTCAAATTCAAATATGTTGTAGTCTTTTGTGATATATGAACGTATGTAAAATGGTTCTTCGATATTTTGAAAATTGTTGGTTTCACAGACTTGCAAAGCGATGTGTTAACCTACTTTCATTAAATTATAATGGCTGAACTAACAAACCAATGAAAATGATATTTTAGATGGTTATAGTAAAGATATAAGAGCATCTCAGACAAAATATTTCCATTATGAAAAATGTTTTCTTCGCAAGTAATTTTATAATTGCTTTGAACAAATAAGGTGTTTCTCTAGCGAAAAAATATTTAAACATTTGAGAAAGAAGAGAGGATATAGTCCCAAGTCTTCCCTTTTCAGACATGATATTTCCCCGCTAGAAAAATACCTTATTTGTTTAAACCAATTGCAAAATTAATTGAGAAGAAAATGCTCTTATATCTTCACTATAATGTAAAAATGCTCTTATACCTTCACAAATACAATAAATGAAATAATAATTCTTAAAGGAAGAATGAACTTTCTATTTGATTTCTACTGATTGAAAATGAAATATTAACATACTTAAATTCTTTTAATCTTTTTATTATTTTTAATTTCACTTGTCCAACCCGTCATAAATACATAAAATCCGCTTTACCGCTACTAATAAAATAGTTACCAAATCCAATTAATTGCAAATATTTAAGAAGTTAAATGGTAATTTAGATGATTTATATTACATTAGATTCGCGTACCTCGTTTGGTGGTTAATGTTTAACACTAAACCTATCACCACCCATTAAATGACCCGTTTTATACAATAATAATCAATAATGGCAAATAATAAAAAATTAATGATTAGATCTAACATGTCTAGAATATTCAACAGTATACAAATTATTTTAAATAAAAATACATATGTAGACATATATTATACATATTTATATAAAATTCCCACTGAAACAATTACATTTATATTTTATATAGAGATAATCTACTTATATTACACGTTACATACTGTATAAATGTAAGTATGATCCTCAGAAGAAACAATAAATATGTATATATAACCACTGCTATATTATGAATTGTCTCTGTTTATGTTGTTACTATAGAATTTTATGCAATATAAATTCGTACATAAACTTTGACATCGCGAGGAAGACCGTTATCAGTGTGTATATTAAGAAAAAAGCGAATCATGTAACTCAACGATTCCACTAGCACCGTAAAAAGATTTTACGTCCAATTTATATATTTAATTAACCTTTTTTATTTCGCTCGTAGTTGCGTCAAGCTATCGCTAGAGGTTAACGATAATTATTCGATAGCCGCGGTTCACCTTTGCTCGTTACCTACGCAGTTGAAATCGGGGAAAATGGTAAAGGTCGTACGTAGGAAGCAGCGCACATGAATTTGCTCAGTAAGTTCGTAAGGCTTTTCAGTCTTAATGTATTACTTCCAAAAAATCATCCGTCGTTCACGAATTATATTATTATACTTATTATACGTTTTATAATTATGCTCGTCATGATGTATCACATTAACTACATTACACGATAGATATTTGACTTCATGTATCTCTGTCGTATTGGAATTTTCCGTTTTTCGTTATTCCAGTGAGTGATAAAATTATTAGTGATGAATAAACTGTTGGTCGTTATGCAAAATAAAAACGTTCTAGTGTGAACTAAAAATTTATTTCATCTCTTAATGACTGCAGGTGTAAAGAATATTATGATGTTCGCTTTGTTTAATGTCTCCACTGGTTCCTATTTCATGTACTCATTTTTGTCGTAAATACATAAAATCCACAGTTCAGACATGAATAATATTGTCTACAGTGCTGGTATATTCACTCTTGTCATTTTCACACATTAATACATCGTAGGTACGTAAATAATACGACTTTTGTGAAGTTAGACTTTCATTTAAAAATGGATTGTCTTCATGCAAGTGGTTGTATAATTAAATCACCCACTGAAGAATGATTTCAATACAAGATTATTGTTTTCAGCTACGTTCCAGTTTTAGTTGACTATAAAAATTTAATAAAAACAATGTTTTATAATTTTAAATGGAAGTTTTGCCAGCATCCTTCTCTTTCGTCAGCATCCTCCTCTTTCGCCACATTATTCAAGAAAATTACCAGTTCTTTTCTTAAAAAATCAAAACCATTTTTAATTAAAATCAACACTATTTCAATTAAAAAATGAATCTGTGCAAAGTTTCTTCCCACCGTAATGCTTATGTCACGCACAGATTGAAAATCTCAGTTTTTACAGAGAAATTGTATAATTTTTGGTGTTACGTAGAACTTTTTTGTACTACTAATCTTGTGGATAAAATACAATCAATATTACAAATTTTTATAAGTCTTGCATACACACTTATACGCAGTTATTAAATGTTTAAAAATAAATGGAAGTTCATATAAAACCGTATGAATGGATGTATTAAAGGACCTGATTACTTGTAAAAGTGATGCGATATATGTCAAAATGTAACAATAACGACTCCATAGAAATTTCACATTCCAAGCTGTTCGATCTTTGATTTATTAAGAAAAAGCTGATTTACTTGTAAAAATCGTACCACAAAATTCAATAAAATAATAGGCATTCATTTAAAAAGTTGTAATATGTCCTATAGGAAATTCATTAGTAATCTGAAATGATGAAACAAAACTTTGAAGTGCAAATAGTTTTCAGAGGCCTAGAAATTACAAAAAAATCAATATGAGCTTTAAAGTTATTAATAACATGCACAAGAAGACTGAAAATTACGGGAAAAAATAACGAAGGTGTTGAGAAAACACATTGTGAACTTTCAACAAGACGTAAAAATCGTTTTTCTAATTTTAATAATCATTTCGAATGATGGATCATAGCCACAAATTAATGACTACTTACGTTTACATTTACCTAGACAGCAAATTTTTATTCAACATAAAAAATCTCTTCGTGAATTGCAACAAACAAAAGCCAAATATTAAAGTTAGAAATCAACATACAATACATAGCTTTACAATCTAAACATTTTATCAACGAAATCTAATCTCTCAAAACATCCAATCACTTGATAATGTTCAATTATTTGCAAACGGTCAACCGCAGGACTGGAATTCAATTAGAACCAAAGGATTTAAGCTTAAATATTATTTGCAATAGTTTAAATATTCTCGAGGATAGAATCGGTTATGTATACATTATTTACAGTGAATCACAGAAATATTCGGACACTTTTAAAGAGACAACATTTTTAATATTGGACTCTACTTGGATTCTTTTCAGAAGTTAGAACAATTACTTTACTATATGACGTGAACAATTTTTTTGAAAAAATTGCAGTTTGTCGGAATTGCAGAGAAAACACTAAAAGTAGTATTTTACAAGTTTTGCATGTAGGCCTATATTGAAAATATAAAAAATACGTTTTGTAGACCTGTGTCAATTATAGATATTCTGAAAATATCATCGAAATCGGTAAACGTTGCAATGAGCTACACACGTTTAAAGATGGTAAAAATTGCAGTCTTCCAAAATTGTTTGCCTCTAACTGTAATAAGTCTAAGGATTGTTACATGTTTCAATGCTTGAAGTTTTTTCTTCGCATCGACCGATTTTTATGAAATTTTCAGAATATGTATAGTTGACACAGGTCTATAAAACGTATCTTTTAAATTTGCAATATAGGCCCACATGTAAAAGTTATAAAATACAACTTTTAGTATTTTCTCTAGAATTTTGACCCAATTGGAATTTTTTGAAAATTTTTGTTTCACGTTATGTAGAAAACTAATTGTTCTAACTTCTCATAAAATTCGAGGTCTGTGGGCCAATATTAAAAAGGTTATTGTCTCATTGTCAGATGTTACTCGCGGCATACACTCCGGGACAAAAAGATAGCATACGTTAAGATTTACATGATTTTAACTTATTTTCACATTGCAACTAAAATTTGTTACTATACACATACTATTTCAGGATAGGTTTAATAATATATATATAAGTAAAACCAAATTAAATTATATTAACCTGTATAGTTTGATTTAACAGGAATAACATTTTTTCCAAAATCTAGCCGGACAAAATAACGATAACACACGTCTATAGAACATTAAAATATTAACCAATTTTTAAATGATTAAAATTATTCAATACGTTCTTCTCCTCAAAACGTTGTTTTAAATCATTCAACGATTTCAAATTGTCTGCTACTTTAGTGTACTACCCTGATAAGATTCGTCCAACTATTTTTAATTATGTTAAGATTGAAAGGATTGGCCTGTTAGCTAATCTAAAATTCGAATTTTGACCAAACGACTTGAATTTTTTGGAGATGACCGAAAGAGTAGTTTTCTACAGAATGTGTAAAGAAATTATGTAAAAACCGTTATTGAACGAAATTGTGAAGAAAAAAAATAAAGGTTACAATTTTTAACTTTTTTATCTATGAATATTATGAAAATTTAAAACATGTTGTTTGTAGACATAAGTAAGTTATGTATATGCACAAAGTATCGTCGAAATCGATCAACGTTGTTATGAGCCACAAATGATTAAAAATGACAAAAATCGTGAGAAACTGCGATGTAGTTTCAATCGTGAGCTCAAAATTCAAAAATTCTCACATATTTCAATGCCTATAGGATTTTTATGCGTCAACCGATTTCAATGTAACAGATCTACAAAATGTATTCACTTTTTTCTCCGCAATTCTAATCAATAACAATTTAAAAAATTTTGTTGTTCACATTAGCTATTAACCTAATACTTGTAATATTTAAGAAAAATTCAAGTGGTTCGGTCAAATTTTTAAAAAATTATTCCTTTTTAGAGGATGTGTCAATACCTTTTTAGGCACTGTATGTCGCGAATACTATCCGAGATTTCTTGATTTCGGAATCACTAACGGGCAACGGCTGTCTACCTAACTAATAAATATAACTATATTATACAAACGGGCATGTAAGATTTTATTCGCGAAGCTTACTCTACGCTTCGTGAACAGAAAACAAAGCGTAGATACGCGTCTCGCCGCTTTTGTACGCTAGGCGTACACGTTCAGGACGCGCGCTCTCTGGACAGGCAGTCGAAATCGCGCGCGTGGTCGGCTGTGGAGGTACGTACGGTGGGGCGACGAAGGCACGTGACAGTAGTAAACGCGACGTAGGTGCGCGCTGTATGAAAGAGAGGTTGGAGGGGGAAGTAAGCGTTTGAGGGGCCCCGACCGTGCCCAGACCTGGTCCACGGTGTCCTCGCGGATTCCCTCCCCCTAACCAGCTTGTCCTGCTCCCTCTTCCCTTCATCCAGCTCATTCCAGACCATTGCCTCCTTCTCCCTGTCCCGTTCCGTTAACCTCTTTGTCGCCCATCTCTCTCGCTCCTTCTTTTTCTCTCGTTTGCACCAATCACCTCCCCCCACCACGGTGTAATCGAACCACCCACCAGATCTTTCGTTCGCTTGGCTCGCGATCTTCTTCTACCCTCTTCTCCCGCCACTGCATGTCCCACGTTTATCTCTCTCGCTCACAGACTCGTAGTTCTTTCTCTCTCTATCTAAAGTCGTCGCCGTTCACTTCATCCTCGTCCATCTCGCGTATTGGATTACGAACCTCTCCTACTCGCACTCGCGACGCCGTCCAATAGTTCCATCCTCCGCGCTCTCGCTCGCCGACTAATTAGTCTCTCTCTCTCGCATGCCCACCACCGCTGATGGTTCTATCTTCGTCGCGCTTGTGGCCGCGGAGGCAGGCGCCACGAATCTCACCGCGGATATCTTCGGCCGTGCTCGGTCGGTTCCGGCTTGTGGCCAAAAGAATTCGTCAGATTCGTCAGTGTTCGCCGCGCTGTCCTGCCGGCAAGTTGCATAGGAGAGGAATGGTGATTCATTTTCCCGTCGTGCGTGTATATATAGTTACGAGTGCGCGTGCTCTGCTACGGAGAGAGAGAGGTTACGCGTTTAGTCGCGACGTGACGTGCACGCACGCATTACCGCCGGGGGATCACTGCGATTCGAACCAGTCCCGGACGTAAACAATCCAATAAAGAAACGAGTAGAAAGTACCACAACCCGTTCGCGTCGGATCTCGAATTTCGAGCAAGGAAATCGTATACGGATGATCCTGGGGACGCCCAGGGAACATCGATGTGAAGTTAGAGGAAAAATCATCGACGAGCAAAGATCGGAGAAATATCGATCTCGGATCGCGGCGGACGCGACGCAGCGATACGGCCTCGCGAATCGATTTCTCGAAAGTGGTCGCAGCATCGTGCTCGGCACGAGACAACAGAGCCAAAGATTCTTCTCTCCACGCAGTGGGCCAAGTTCTCTATCAAAACATGGCCACGTGATCGACCGCGCGGCTTGTAAACACAGAGAGTTTGACCACGTGGTCTGCCCCCGCTTTTACCACCGTCGCGCGCGCTCTCTCTCTCTCTCTTTCTCTTTCTCCCTCTCTATCTGTCGGTCTGTTTCTCTCTCTCTCACTCTCTTTCTCTCTCGCGCGCTCTCACTCTTCCTCGAACCTTCTGTGTCTCTATCTTTCTTCCTTGCTCGCGCGTACGGAAAACAACCTACAGTGTGTATTCTCGGTCCGTCCGCAGCCAGTCGCGGGAGAGTTCGATTCGAGTGATCCGCGACACTCCGCGTTGATTTTTCACGTACCGTTTCTCTGCTCGTGATTTCGCGTCGGTCCGGGTTTCCAGCGACGTGCGTGTTGGACGGTGGGAAACGAAAAGGAAGTGACACTGCGACGACAACGACAACGACATCGACTCGATGTAGGTTTTGTTTTCGTATTTTGTTCGTTCCTGGAGTGTGCAAATCGGATAGCGAGTGACCGGTGAGGTGAGACCGATCTCGTGGACCGCGGTTTTTCGTTTTCTTCGGCGAGGTGGTTGGTGACCGGGCCCGCCACGATTCTCTCGCGAGGGATCACGTCGTATTGCGTCGTATTCTCGCGCGAGGTGCTCTCGCTTTGCCAAAGTGGAGTACAACGAGGTGCCCATCATGATGGACTCGGTGCCGGGTTCTGCGTCGGGGTCGAAGACCGGATTACCACCGCAGCAGCAGGGGGTACCGTACGACCTTGAGAGCGGATTCGAGCCGCAGACGAGAGCCCGGTCGCGCACGTGGCCGCTGCCAAGATCGGAGGAGTACATCGAGGGGAACGTGGTGGCGAACGTGGTGTCCGGGAGCAAAGAGGGCATCGATGGCGTCGAAAGTGGCACGTCGTCTCAGCACGGAGCTCTCGGCCAAGGTGTCAGCAGGCTGCATCCGGTGAAGAAGAATTCGTCAAGACGGAACGCCTGGGGGAACCACAGTTACGCCGATCTGATCACCCAGGCGATCACTAGCGCACCCGACGAACGGCTCACCCTTTCACAGATCTATGAATGGATGATGCAGAATATCCCGTACTTCAGGGAAAAGGGGGAGAGTAACAGCAGCGCCGGATGGAAGGTGAGCGCGTATTCGCTGGATTTCAGATCCAAACCGCATAGTAGAGAATTCGATGTTCCGTAGGATGCTTGGAGATTGTTGATTTCGGCAAGTGGAGAATTCGATCTTCAATGGAATTCTGAAAATCGTTAAGCAATATGTACACGAGACATCATGATCTTGGGTAATATGGTGTCGGTAATTATATAGAAAGGGTATGCGTACTCCGATTTTGATGAAATTTTAATATGTTATGGAGCAACACATTCTGAACAACTTTTTCCTTTTCCAATATAGGGGGGTTGCTTTTAGTTTTCGAGATATATTCGTTAAAAATATCGGTAATGTTAATTTCATAATGAAAACCTTCTTTTTAGAAACACTGGGTGCGTGTGAAACACTGGGTGGGTGTGTGTGGTATTGTCGCTTCTCATCTCCACAACGTGTTTACAAACAAAAAATAAACAGATGCGGCCCGAAAATCCAGGAAATGGAATAACAGAAGAAACAAGCAGAATTAACTCCTGTAGATAACTCTGATCATACATAGATAGGCTGAGCTTTCAATTTTCAAAGACATTTCCTGGATTTTCGGGCCGCATCTGTTTATTTTTTGTTTGTAAACACGTTGTGGAGATGAGAAGCGACAATACCACACACCCACTCAGTGTTTCACACGCACCCAGTGTTTCTAAAAAGAAGGTTTCCGTTATAAAATTAACATTACCGATAGCTTTTTGCAAATATCTCGAAAGCTAAAAGCGACCCCCCTATATTGGAAAACGAAAAAGTTGTTCAAAATGTCGAAATCTATAATGTATTAAAATTTCATCAAAATCGGAGTACGCAGACCTTTTCTATATAATTACCAAGGTGTCTACCCTTCAGAAATGATGTAACCTACTGATTCGGAATAGCATTTCAGAATTGATTATGCGAGATCATATTATTAGGTTCCATACAGTTTCAAGAATTATTGTTTATTTTGTAGAATTTGTTAGGTAGCTAAGGAGGTAGGAAGGTGTAGGTTAGGAGATAGCTAGCAAAAATATGAAAAAATAGGGTATTTGTTCTAGTAGTCAGACATGTAAGGCTAGTCGGTAGCAAGCATTGTTATTATTAATATGCTATTTTCTAAATGTTTCATAATATGGCGACACGAGGCTGCACATTGAAAGTAAGGAATAGGCTGAACATTGTGCTTGCTCGAATGTGTAATATTTAATTTTGTTAGCATTTAGAGTTATTTAACATTCTGCCGTGACACAAGCGCATTTGCAATTTTGACATCTTCTATACATAAGCATGTAACAAAAACTTGTTTTAGATTCATCATGTATGAGTAGGTCAGGTCTGGCTTAGTTTTCGTATATTTCATTTGTTTCAGTCTTTTCCATTCTAGAAATCTAAATGTATAGAATTTCATACCTTATACTAATGTATTTATGTGTAACTATACATCTCTGTGGATGTTTTCAATTATTTCGTTTATTCCGTTTATTTAATGTACCCATTTATAGAACGCACCACGAGTGAACAGAGATACAGTTAAAAACGAAGTACATACTTTTAAAATTGCATAAAATGACTGGAGTATTTTTGAAATTTTAGAACTTGGTAGATATGTATATAACGTAGATTATATTTTCTTCAATAACAAACGATACATTTTGAAGTTCCGCTTATGTTATCTCAATTTTTCATAGGATAGTAATATATCAATTCGGCTCTTCTTCCCGGAAGATCTCTCGGCATTGAATAAAATTTCCTGAACATTATACGAAATTAAACTTGTTATATACCATGCCTAATAGTTTTAGATATTACGTAGGACGCCTAAGCTTTTTGTAGATTAGTAATTGTACACATTGCCGCTAACACATACACTGATGCGCGGAAGGCTTCTACAATGGACCTCGAAGATGCGCGAAAGGATCTCGTCGAAAGCCTAGGGGAAGTTTGCGATGGCACTAGAATCCCCCAGATTCTACATTCTAAATCTGCAAATTAATTCCCATTAATTAATTGACACTGATTAACTGAACATTACTGAAATATTTCTTCTCATTTTATAATCATTTTGTGAAAATCACCACTCCTTTCTTCAAAGCGTTGCCACACCACTGTTATTTTATCTTAAATCTCTTCGCGGGTCTAGAATTATAGTTTCAAGTGTTCAAGTATCAACAATTTTGTCATTGGATAATTTACACGAGTTGAATTATAGCCACTGTTTAGGATTGCACCAAGATATCGTTTTATACCATTACCAAGACGTTTCCTGTATCTATTTTGACTGATTCCTGGTGATTAATTTAAATTGTATTGAATACGGAAAGTAATGTGCAATATTTTCGAAAATTTTCGAGAAACGTATTTACGGTCACTTGATAACGAATCTTGCGAAGGTACAATGTTATCGTGACTTAACTCCGTTTATCTCTTGTTTTCAATTAATTTGAAAAAAGTGGAAAAATCATGTTAATAAAACTAGATTTTACTCGCGCGGTAATTTGAAATAGCACATTCGCTTACAGGACTTGTTTACATACAAATCGATCCTTAATGTTCATTAATAACCTTTTATTACAAGTGCTGACTTAAAAAATGTTTGCATTTGAATAGAAAATTACATTTTGGCGGAATGATTCGAGACAACTAAACTTTAATTTAAAACTTTCGAATTTAAATATTTAATTTATGTTACATTGAAATCGGTATTAATGCTAAATGAAAGCAACGTCGAATGATAATCTTAAGCTGTGCTCGAATCTCTTATTTTAAAAAAATTGAGTAAAAACAAGTTAAAATTTGATGAATTGCATCTAAATCGTTATAAAAATAAATAGTTCACTAGCATATTGTTACAATTGTACAAAAATTCATAATACATCGAGGTTTAAAAAGAAATTGTTTTCTTTATTTAGAAAGGTTAAGAAACGCAGAGAGTAGGAAAAAATTCAATCTTCGAATTTTCCAAATTAAGGAAGCAATGCGAATTATTCAACGTCGCGAGCTTTGCGGTAACCATTGCTGTAACGCGAAGCTACTACCGAATTATTCTTGATATAAAATTCAAATTGCTCAATGCGCTGGCTACCGGATCAACGTATCTCGGTACTTCTAGATCATAATGCCAAAACGGTAGTGACGCAGCGGTGGTCCTCGGAGAGGAAGTAGGGTTCCTGCTCCCCAAGATCAACGCTACACGGTTTGTAATTATGAACGAGACGAGACGTAGTTACAGGCAAGGAGCATTGACTAATGGTCCCGGACTGTGTGACAGTGGTACTTCTTTACTTTCTCCTTCCGTTGCTTTCCCTGTGTTTCTCTGGTTCCACGAAGATGTTCAGCGCTTTCCAATGGCGCGTGGATACGAATTTTCGAAATAGATTTCCTAACTAGGAGTATGCAGGTACCTAAAATTTCGGGTTCGGGTTCCGGTCGGGTCGAGTCGGATCGAATCGGATCGAGTCGGATCGGGAATTTTGCTAGAAATCGGGGCGGAACATCGAATGTTTATAAACTTCGGGCACCCGAAATTATAGACGGATTGGGTCGGGTTAAGATCCCGAAAGTTTGCAATGTTCGGATACCCGAACAGTTAAACTGCAAAAAGCGTCATAGTCCGTGTGATCACAAAGGCTATAGCTGGGTTTGGGTGTCGTAATCGCCCCCGGACGGATTTTAACGCTTTGACTACTAAAACAGTAACTTCAAAAATTCCACGGAATCAAAATAATATATTCAACAAAATTTTCATAAAAATTTAAAAGATAAAATGTATAGTACTGAATAATCGTTCAATCGTCCTGCATTTTTTAGATCTTAACACGTTAAACGCTACAGCACGGCGTAGTAGGACCAGCACGGACTCGGGTAAACCAAAATTATCTGAGTACCCGAATATATGACATAGTTTTTATCATTGCTACAAAATAGTTGATAGTTTATTTTTTTAATGTTTCAAAGCAATTCGTATGTTTTTAGGACAAATAATTAAAAATTCAATTATTCAATTATCAAATTAGATGTTTTTATTTCTATATAAAAATACCAACAAGTCTCAATTTTCCGGTGTTAGGACTATTGTTTGAAGCTGAAAATGTTGACTTGATGCTTACATTAAAAAATAAGGTTATCTAATTTTAAAAAATTACTTCTTTTAAATAGTGTGCCAATACTTTTGTTCGGTAGTGTATGGTTGACGCTAATCTGTAACTAGGTGTAGAAATTCATTGTTATTGTAGTGTATTCGAATGACTGGAATTTTATTAGGGGTTTTTAGGATGCAGAAGGTATAACCCTTTGCTGTCGGAGCTAGTTTACCTACAAAACGAAATATTTTTCCGACCAAGAATATTTGCATTCTATACGATCTTTTGCATTATGTACATATGAAACGGAGATGATACCCCATACAATACTTAAACGTTTACTAGCTAATTTATTAAATACAAATTTGGTAATGTTAACAATATTTTGAATAATGGTATAGCAATTTTCAGTGGTTCCTCGGTCACCACTCGAGTGCTAAAGGTTAAAATAGCATCCACTATGATAAATTATAACTTTGTAGTTTCAGTATTATTAATTTAATTACTTTGATTCTGCGATAATTTGTAAGGTTGATATTCGGTACTGATCGTGTTAAAATAAAAATTTACATTATTGAAAATTGTAACAAGTAAAGCAAATCAGTTTTTATAATTGAAATCGTGAGACTCTCCGTGCACCCATGCGTCAGTATCGTTTCGCCGGAAGTGCGAGATACAATTTAGATAAAACGCCAGACTAAATACTCTCGGATTAAATACCGTGTCCTTCGTGAGTTTACGAGGATTCTATGGAGGTATGACAATCGAATGTGCTTAAATATAGAAGAATAATTTACAAACGTCGCGCTGTGGGTTCAGCTGTGATCGATTAGGAAGGTTCCCACAAATGCTAGTCGCACAGTCCAGTCGATGAGAGAATAAAAATTTGTCCGGAACGTACGTAACACGTCGAATAGAATGTTGAAAATCCAGCGTGGCACGCGACGTACGGTTTCCAAACAAAATGGCGGCGGCGAACGCGGTGAAATTCCTTGTCGGTGAACGGACGCAAGGAATTTATTTGCGATTTTTGTCGCCAGACGTCCGCCGGCTTTTCGTCTCGGTTCTTAGGGAAATGGAGATGGATTTACCGCGTGGCACGGTTTAAGGCGTTGTTGGGTAATAAATAAATAATCTTCGTTTGGGCCTCAATTTTTTTTTCGATATTACGCATTATCTATCGAAAGCCTAGTAATGAGATTTTCAATAATTGTGCTGCACATACACGAACAGTTGAAAATCATCTTTTATATAATTATCTCAATAAAACTATTAGATCACGTTACTGAGGCGAGTTGTTTACTTACGATTGAAATTGCTATTGCTGTTGAAAGATGTATTAAAAAATGTTTAGCGTTGAAATGTGGACTTTCAAAAATTGAAAAATAATCGGACGGATTGTAATGAAGTAATAGATTGCAGATTCTCTGAAAATATAAACTTTTATGTTGTTATTTAAAGAGAACTGTTGCGTATTATTATTAAACTGTAAATTTTTCTGCGAAATTAAAATTGTTTACATCAATTGAAAGAAATAGGAGTGACATAGAAATTTCTTTCATGTTTTACTGATTTTAATAAACTGAAATAAATACGTTGATATTCGTAAACTCTTTTAATTTATTTACTGCTTTAAATTGTACCTGCTCATTTTTATCGTAAGTACTAATAGTCTGCATTGTTATTAATAATGTTATCAATAATGAGTGAGAAGTTGAGTAATATCGATCAAATTCTTAGATCTATATAATGTTATCAAATCCTATCAGTTTAACCATTTAATGAAGAGTACAAAATAAACCGTCTTTGTACAATGCCTTGCCATTTAAAACATTTAAATGTGGATTTTAGCTGCTTACACGCCTTGTTAAATGAGACCACCATGTCCGATCACTCCGTACATTTTCTACTTATTATGTACGAACACGTATGCATAGTGTTGCCAGATTAAGACTTTTCTCCCACTCTACCTTACCCCTTCTACGACGCCATTCCCCCATTTCCCTGCGGCGAACATCCCTACGGTTCCGCCACTGGGCGGTCACATAACATGATGCGCGCACCTATGTAATTCGCGTTGTGTCTGCGTCTACGTTTGCGTCGTGACCATCGTTACCAGATGGACTTGTATTCGCCTCCAAATGTTTCCCCTTCTGCTACTAAATGTGGCTCGATTGCTCTCGTAGTGGGAATAATTTGACGTCACGTATCCCCTCGTGCCACAGATATGTGCCTCGTGCAGAGAGTCGCGAGAGGGAAATCTGATGGGGGAGAAGGTAGTATACGGATTGTACTCTGGCAATGGTGCACAGTGAGACGAAACGACCTGTTAAAGATCAAAAATCTGTAACTTCGCTTATATTCTGGTTTGCATACTTTAATGACATTTTGAGAAGTCAATCATTACATTATAGCCTTTCTGTCCCGATTTTAATGGCATTAATGGACTGAGTCTCCAGATATTCACTTCATTATCAGATATTCATTTTCCAAATTTTGAAAATGATCGTAATATATTACAAACAATGCTCCTCCAAGGCAAATATTGATTTCCCCTTTGTATTACTTCCCTCAAGAAATTCTGATATAGAAGGCCTAAAAATAATTTTTAATTTTGTTAAACAATGTTCTTTATGAATTTAAATATTGTATTTACTAAACAAACCATCTAGTTTGTAGCATTAATGGATAAATAATTACATGTTCGCAAATAAGAGTTTAATTCCCAGAAATTTCCAATACATTTCTTCGAGATGTACATATTTTAATTATATCTTTCTTTTTACTTTTCAAAATGATGAAATGTAAGGGTCAGAAGAAATTAAGATCATAGACATATTGGTTTTGCTCTTTTTTAGAACTTTTTTTACTGTTATGATACCTATAACATTTATAATCCTTATTCATGGTTTCCTGCGCTTCTTCAGATAAACCGCCAATTGGCACGAAAGGATGACGTATCATATTTTTCCCATGTTTTAAAATTTAATGACCGATGATACGATTATAAACGCACAGAACTAGAAGACACCAGATGCGCCACACCAGACAGTGATAGTTTACTTATTTGTGTGTATATTCTTAAAAAGTAGCAGAATTTAGCACTCAATTCTTTTCGTTTCTAAGAGACAAGGGTTCACTCTGTTATACATATGGTATCAATTACATACATGCCAAATGCTGCCAACCGCGTAGGAAGTTTAAAAGAAGTTGAAGATTTTGTTAAGACGCAACTCTTTTGATTTATACATTATTAAAGAAGTTCTTCACATTTTATCATTATTTATGTACCTAATACGATCGATATAAATGTGTGAATCTATGTAACTAATTTAAACTACATCTTTCAAAGTAAGATTTCTCAGACTCATGAAGTAAAGTTCTAGAATTATAAGACCTCTTGGCAATAGTTGTGATTATCATCGGTCACAAGAAAACGGAAGAAAATATAAGAAAATGGAGTTAACCATGTTTTAATACAATCAATTTTCTATTTAGTAACATACATTTTTTGCCATTTTATGTGCGATGGTCGGGACTAACCCCGTAATGGCAGGGAGAAGGTAACTGTATTCCCCTCAATTTTCTCTGACACCGCGTATGCGCACAAAAATTTTAGACCTCAATAACATGATCCATTGTGAAAGAAGACTATCATACATTTTTATTTTCGTTGCTCAAAGAATTAAATCGTACGGGTTTGTAGAACTAAAATATGCAATAGCACACACTAGCGTATTTTGTATAGTTTACGCTCGCATTGAACGACTGTGTGTCCGAACGAATCGATTCTAATGTTAATCGGGCACACTGTAAGACCACGTTTTATCAAAGAGTTTATCTGGTGCCCGAATGGTTGTAGCAACCACGACAGTTTGAGTAATCGTCGCCGAAAAGTTTGAAAAAATTGTGTATAATTTTAAAAGATTCGGGTAGCTTCTTTTTACTGTAGTTGAACATTAATATTCCTGTGGCTGGTTTATGCTATTGCGTTTCGATCGGATTCAAGCGGGAGAGTTATAAAATTATCTAATATTTAGTTTCCTGTTGCCTGAAACAAGAACTACTTAGGAATTTCTTTCTTTTTTAAGTAATTCCAGTAGATTAAAAGTAACGTATGGATACTCTTCGATTCTTTTAATTTTTCTATCGTTTCAAACTGCAGCTACGCTTTGTCATAAATGCATAACATCCTCAGCCTACTCTAATATCAAATCCATTATGATTTCCCTTCCTCTGTGCACTAAATTTCCATCAACATTCCCAAACAATTGTTCGCTTCATCTTCATTCACTCTGTGGTTCATTTATTGTTACAACATTTGACAACCCTGATCATTCGACTGCAGATATTTGTGCAAAATAATGTTTTTTGTTTCAGATAGAAATGCAATAAAACCTTTTCTTCTAATAATTTTAATAAGCCGAAAGTAGTGTAACAGTGTTCTGAACACTTCATCTAACATAAGCGTGTTAATGATATCTTCAATAATTATGCTGTATAAAAAGGAAGCTAAAACATTGTTTATTTATATAATAAACATAACAAAATGATTAGACTAAGTTATTAGGAGTTACCTGCTGGTTTACGATTGAAATTGCTATTGCTGTTGAAATAGTCTTCCAGAAATTATGAAATAAGTGTCGAGGAATTATATATTAGATTTTTCTAATACCTTCGCAGTTTTTTAGTGCAATTTTATAGCTTTATAAAATTCGCAGTCTCCAGAACACTTTGAATATCAGAAAAAGGACTATAACGAAAAGATTCGAACGGGTCAGAGTTATGGTACAAGAGGAGGGACGAATGTATGGTACAGGGAGAGGGACTAGCAAGTTGTTTTCGATTCCCGGACGGATTTTAACGCTTTGACTACTGAACAGTAACTTCAAAAATTCCACGGAATCAAAATAATATATTCAACAAAATAAAAATTTAAGAGATAAAAAGTATAGTACTGAATAGTCGTTGAATCGTCCCGCATTTTTTAGATCTTAACACGTTAAACGCTACAGCACGGCGTAGTAGGACCAGCACGGACTCGACGAATTATATATTAGATTTTTCTAATACCTTCGCAGTTTTTTAGTGCAATTTTATAGCTTTATAAAATTCGCAGTCTACTGAACACTTTGAATATCTGAAAAAGGACTATAACGAAAAGATTCGAACGGGTCAGAGTTATGGTACAAGAGGAGGGACGAATGTATGGTAGAGGGAGAGGGACTAGCAAGTTGTTTTCGATTTGTTGGTGTTGAATACGTTGATTTGGGGTATTCCCGGCTTGTGAAAAGTGGCTATAGAGTTGAAGGAACAGGTTCTCGAGACCTACCAGTCTCATTGTCAGTTTCGAACACGTTGCCTTTCCTCATTGATACTTATTAGTTTGCTGTATGTCCAAGTATACACTTGCCTTAAAATTCAAGGATAATTTCTGCTCAAAAAGTATGTTGACAGTGTACAATGAAAATTGTTGATTTATCTCTTGTGTCAATAACCAAAATTCTCTACGATTTCCAATGACGTACTGTATAGTTTCAACGCATATTTTAATGCTTCAAATGTAAATTAATCCGTGATCATCCAAGAAAGTAAAAATCTAAAATAATTTTGCTAGTTGTCAGCAAATGTATTAAAGAAGTTTTAAAAAGAAATTAAAAGTGGTTATCCAGATATTTATCCGGTTATTGGCATACAGGCTAAGGCTCCATTCTTAACAAAATTAACGTTAAGAAATTATCTTATAAGCTCGTGGCGATTATCGTGACTATAAGTAGAGTTAGCTAGTGTTTTACTGATAAGTAGAATTAGCTAGCTCCTATTTATTTAGTATAAATAAGGTTGTTATTTAAAATACATAATTTTTCATGTAGACTATCTTGCATGCATTGAATCACACTTAAGCATCATTCAATTACAATCACTTTGTAAATACAGTATATTACTTCTCTACACAAAAAGATTGTTCAACAAAATGGCAGGTGTTCTTCACGTAATAAGAAAAAAGTATAGGCGATATTGACACAACTCTAGTTTGCAAGAAAAAGAGATCTCTATTTGATATGTGTGTAAAATTTGAAAATCAATCAATTCAGTATTAAAATCCTTGAAAAATGATATGTTGTGGGAATCGTAATAATTGAAATATTCATGAATGTAATGTCATAAAATGTCACTGTGTTACTTTGTAACATAAAGAAACATCTATACAAAATTTCAAAACACTTGACCAATAATGACACAACCATTTATTACGTCATAAATTGTTTAAAATGGTGTAGTATGGAATCAAAACTTGCTATGTCCACCAGAAGGACTTTTAAGATATTTATAAATTTTACTTTCCCAATATTTAAAGTGAAAACAATAATTAAAACAGATTGCAATAAGCATCCCCACATTTTTCAAAAGTGGACAGCGAGTTTTGAGACTATACTACTCAATTGACGGCACTAAATATTCCTACTAATTATACTAATATACCCTTAAGTATAGGCCCCTATGGTTAAAATAAATCTAAAGAGGACAGGGGTTAGATGAGTCTTTCATGGGGATAAATAGAACGTCCGAACACGATTAGACGATACAGTCGAAAACGAATGACAAGTTAACTCGTCTTCCCCGTTTAACAGGTTAAAAAAAGCCGCGTGTATCGATTCGCACACGCGGTTTAACAGTTTACGGAGTTAACTTCTTCCCGCGGCGTAGCACTTTTCCCTCAAAGCGAACCACCCCGCTTTTGCCAGCTACGCCTCTGAAATCGAGGGAAACGAGAAACACACGACCGCGTAAATCGGGTAAAAAAAAATATTGTGCGCCTTGCATGCTGCTCCAGTCATTCTTGCCGCTCGCATTCCGCCAACTTAGAGATTGTCCAGATGAGGCGATTTACGCGCGATTCGAATAGCGCGTTCGGGATCGTGCGTTTCGGATCGCGTGATTGTGAGATACTAGTGATCTGTATATGCACTCCGTCCACGTGTACTCGCGCGATTTGGTGCTTGGACGTAAATCGCGTTCCATACGCCGGAACCTCGATTCGCGGCGTTTTGCGCGCAATTCGAGATACTAGGAACGCCATTTCATTCATTGACTGAATCCTACTTCGTAAACTCGCGCGAACAACGTCTCTATTGGATTAATTGTATTTGATTTCGGCGCACAGGTTCGATCAACGATACAAAATAGCAATTTTGCAAATTAGAACTCAACGTTTCGACCCAGATGTGGGTCTTTCTCAAGAGTGAGATTTTTTTGCGTCTGTAACATAATTTAATTGTAATAAAACATTCAGTGTAACATAAGGTATGTTAATTTCAACAGAAGAAAAAACTTTTTCATACTTGAAATAACAGGAAACAATATAATTGAAATTTATTGAGAACGAAACTGACTACATGCCGGCAGAAACTGAACTGCAACTTTTGAAGGTTGTAAGGTAAACAGAACATGCATAGGAACGACATATTCAAAATCGGCCAATCAGAGCCAAATGATTCACGGACTCTGAGTCGATAATTAGGCGGTAAATTCAAATGCTATTCAAACTGTTTTCCTCCCAACACACAATGCAATTGTACCTAACCAACTGTTATGGTACTGAAAAATTGACATTTAAATCATTTGAAAGAGAAACGCAATTAGAGCTGAATCCAGATTATGGAAAAATGTTTATCAATTATAAGAAACTACATCATAAAGCCATTACAGATTCAGTAACGTAGCGTAATAGTCATGAATCTTAGGCGTTTCATACCTAAGATTTACGCTTTGTTGTTTAATCATATGTATAGTTTCTAGTAATAATCTTCGTTGTAAATTGGACTCTTTGTCAATAACTTTAACGTTCTCGAAATCAAATGCATGGTCCATCTCAATTGAATGTTTCGTCAGTGCTGTGTGTTGTGAGGGAGACAGAAAAATGTTGCGTTTATGCTCAGTTATGCGTGTATCTCTATTGGACGCAACAAAAACAAAGTGTGCGATTTGAAACGCGCTACACGAATCACCTCATGTGGACATAGCCTTATGGTTTACGTATTCCAGAAGATTGCATTAAGACGTTTTTAACACACTGGAATACTTTTGTTTTTGGACGAACTATTATCGAGATACAAGCGTCCAAAGTTTTTTTTTTATTCAGAAAATCTCATAAGAGATTTATTACAGCACTAGGTACAAACAAAACCAAAGTGTACAGAGAAAGTAACCTCTACAAACTAAAAGCTAGGGTACATCAGTATTGTTTTTCCTTAAACACGAAGGTTACAGCTTTTTAGGAACCAAAGTATATACAGGCAGGCTTTAACGTTAGGCCCAGCCAGAAACATAGAAACGTCCAAAGGCAGTTGTAATTTTAACTTACAAAGATTATTCAACAATAGTGATCTTTGCGTATCGTATAAATTACACTGCCAAAGGACGTGATTGATAGTTTCACAATCGCAGTTACATCTACACATAGGGTTGTCAATGAATCCAATACGAGAATGAGAGCCAGCAAGGTGATAATGATCAGCTCTGCTTCTGTTTATTGCGACGATAAAATGACGAAGAAAATAGAATTTGCCTTTATACAACCCTTGATTTTTAATTGTCGTGGAAGTAATGAGAAAAGCTTTTTTCATGAATGGTTCGTACAGATCAGAGAAAGGGATTTTCGAGATGCCCAAAGAACAGAAAGTGGTAGCACTTTTGGCTAAGTCATCAGAGGCTGCATTGACCCAAATCCCAGAATGAGACGGGACCCAGAAGAATTTTATAAAATACTTAAGCGTCCAAAGTTGATGTGCCGACATTATGCCCATTTGCATCAAAAGGAAGAATGAAAAATAATGTCTTCATCATCCACTTCTTTGATTATATTTAAATAGAAAAAATAAAAAGGATTGTATGTTTGAACAATTTGCACATATTTGTTACACGGATGGTTACGTGCATGTATACTACAGACGTTAACAGCAGATAAATTTTTTTATATAGGAAAATAGTGCATATATGCGCTAATGATGCAAATGGGTTAACATTATGCAGTGCACATCGCGAAGTTGTACAATTGGACTTTGCACTGCACTATTCTCCTCTGTGCCTTGTAATTTTCTTCTGTAAACAGTTAACCAAAGTACAAGATTTAAAAGAATTGTCAAGTTCTCTTTTTTTGGAACGTTTGAGATCTATATATCGAAGAAAGATTTATTCGTAATACGTCGTCGTTGACATAAAAAAAAATGGTTAAAAATTAACGGGCAGGTACGGGTAGCAAAATATTGCATAATCTTGTGCAGCATATGACTACGCATACCTCCGCCAAATACCACGAAGAAGTTTTGAGGAGTATTTTTTAAAACCTTAATTATAGTCAACAATAGCGTTTAAATTTGAGTTATTAATTTAATTTCAAGAAAGTGGGAAAAGCAAACAATCTAACACCAAAATATCAAGTACATACTTCTAGCAACACAGCCTACGTGGAGATAATGAAAACTTTTTACTTAATAAAACAAACACACTAGCACAATTGCTAAATGAATTTTAAAAGAAGCTTTTCACTTGCAAGTGGAGTATCCACACATAGTTAATATTTATCTAGGATCACTTGTATGATGGTTTTAAACAGCAACATAAAAGTTAAGTTTTATAATCTTTGATAAACCAATATTGCTTAACCCTTAGCACTCGAATGGCGACTCTGAGGCGGCGCTACAGGTTGCTACACCATTATTTAGAATATTGTTTACATGATTAAATTTGTTTATATGTAATAAATTACTAAACATTTAAATATTGTATGAGGTACTATATCAGTTTCGTACGCATATAATGAAAAAAACTTATGTACGATGAGAATATTCTAGGTTGGAAGATATGTTTGGTTTTTTAGTTGAAATAGCTCCGAGTGCAAAGGGTTAAAATCCTATGACCAGGCAACATTTAGGAGAAGTCACCTACCGCAGGATAGCACCAAATGACAGACATTATCATCTTATCAACACTGGACAACACTGAAATATGCGAATCTTGTGATATCGAATGCTCGGCTCAATGCTTCAATTAATAAATCCAATACCAAATATCATTTTCACATTTCAGTTCTTCTTTTTCTTTAGAAGGTAAAGCATATTTGTTGCTAAATTGAAAACGTTCAATTATATTCTTGTTTCTCGTTGACGTTGTTACTTCCACGTTTAGTTATCTATGGTTAAATATTAAAACGTTGAATATTTATTATATCAATACTAATAAGTTGAATATAATACGGTATCGATGCCTTTAAATTCTTTTAATTGTTTTACTATTTTAAACCCTACCTACTCATTTTTGCTGTTATTGTTTAAGTGAATAAAATCCGCTGTCTACTTATGGATCTTCAGACAGCGATAGATTAAAATCAAATTCAAATGCTTTATTAATTCAGCTTTTTTCTCTAGAAGTAAGAAAATAAATGTAGAATATGTAATGTTTAGATCGAAAGATATAAGTGTTTAAAGACACGTTAATCTCAGTAAATGCATCGGATCGCGTGCATAAGTATATGCATAGAGTAGAATTGGTTGGTCATGATCAAACGCGACAGTCGGTTTCTATCTAATGGTACGCATATTCGCTGAATTTTCAAACTCGATTTTCCGTCACATGAAAAAATTTTATTCTAAATTTTCGACTTATTTTCTCATATAGAATCACCCCCTTTTCGTTTGTACCGCCAGTTACCGAACACCCTGTATATTTGAATAGGTTCGAAGAAAGGCCGTGATTTAAAAGAAAAGTTTTCTTCCGGTATAAGTTTTTTTTTCAAAGTTTCCAAGTTCATCAATATTTCACAGAAAAGACGTAGGCTTTCTTCCTCTGTTGCACGTTGCAGCAGGTGTCAAACTACGTATATCTACATTTGGCTTGTTTGAATTTAGATCTCGGAATGTTTTGGACATAAAGGATAGAATTCTATTTTAAAATAAGAATCCTGTAAGATCCGCTAAGATTGTCATTATTTTTTTATACGATATTTTCAATTAAAATATTATGCAACATTAATGTTTCGTAAAGAGTAGTGTTTTGGAAAAAATGTAGCTGTAACGCTTGCAAAATATTTTATTAATTTTTCCACAGAACAAGTATGTTATATTTTCCTTTTTTTGAAAATAGAGAACTCTAATCATTTTGAGATCGCAAACGAACGATGTCTTATTTCGTTTTTTAAGAGTCGTCGATCTCGGTATGATCACTTTCACTCGCGACTTGGGACTATAGCACAATAAGATGCATATACTCATAATACTAATAAACGACTATGTAAATTAGCTAAATTGCTCGAGCCTGTATTGTATCATGTAAAAGCCATCTGATAATTGGCTGATACGTATTTATTAAGTTGGTGGGAATGTGTCGGCTTTCGGCCGTGCTAAGATAAGATTATTTCTTATTGGTTGTTCATTAAAACCTAGAAATTACGGAACAGTGGCGCAAAATCATAGAAAACAGTGGACATTCTATCATTAATTAAACAAAACAATAATACCATAGAAAGTTGACTCTAGCATTCACAAAATCGAAGTTACATTCCGAGCAAGCAATATTAAACGTGTGTATGTATTCTGTTGGTGCATATGAAATTGCCGATTGTTGATAGCACAAAAGTTTCTTTGATCAGATCGAAAGTTAAAGGAATGTTTTCTATCTTTTCGTGTATTATCGACATTTGACAGTATATTGTCATTTTTATAAACCGACGTTGACAATCGTTATTGTATCTCTATTTAGCTTTTGTAGACTGCAACGATGCGATCTTATTACATAAGAATGTTAGATTTTATCATAATATTAAAATTTTTATTCAAGATTGAAGAAAATGCAATCTTACATCGATTTTAATTAGTACACCATTCTGTTATTCAAGTAGGACAAAACAGGCTACTTTGTCGTTAAAAAATTGCATTTCTAAGCGAAACTGTGACTAATTAGTAAGTTAGTATCAATGTAACTAATTCAAAATATCATAACGTAGCGTCGTATACTAAAATAATAAATTCAATTAATCAGTGTAGTCTTGTATAAGCCATCAAGGATTCTAATTTATTCATCTGCCCCCTACATTTCGCACAAGCTCATGTAAAACGGTTCGAATAATAATGGAAGACATAAAAGTTGCATTCCAAAAATCCATTTCGTAAAAGATTATCAAATATTTTTATAAACGGCAGTACGATTGAATTCTTTGGGGACGAACATATTGACAACATATTACCGGTATGCATTTAAAACCAGAAGTTGCACATGTATAATTTATTATGTCCATTTAATTATTGTACATTTTTACCATTATTTAAGACGCGGATACATAATATTTTTAACACTAAACCTACTGACCATTAAAAGTGACTAAGTATGTGCTCCCTTATGAAAATGCCGCGAGTGAATTTATTTAGATTTTATCCAGTGGAAGCATCGTTATAACTTCGTAATAAAAATAAAAATCGTAAAATAAAAAATCTGAAAGCGGTCTTTTGACAGGCGGTTGTAGGTTTAGTCTTAAAAATTCTCGCTTGCGAAGGGTTAAAATCCCTTATCAGATCAAATGTGGGTAACTTAACTAAAATAATTACGACTAAAACAGCTGAAGTATGATTAAATATGTTCCATCTAAATCTTGAATTTCTGCTAGTTGATTCAAATTAATTGCTATTGTATATTATGTCCAATAAGAAGATCAACATTGATCTAAATGAAACTATTGAGTTACTGAAAGATATGAAATTGTATCACAATATGTTTTAAGAATTATTACTGGGTACTGAATTAAAAATGTTCTAATTTGTTGAAAGTACAGTAAGAACAATAGTACGATAGATAGATAGAATAGTACAATAGATGAAATTTTCAGAATATTTATAATTGACACAAAACGAAACGTATTTTTGAAATTGTTAATATAGGTCCACATACGAAAGTTATAAAATACAACTTTTAGAAATTTCTCTGCAATTCCGACCAGTTCCAATTTTTTCAAAAAATTTTTTTCACGTAATGTAGTAAACTAATTGTTTTCTCAAAAGAATCCAAGTTGTAAGGTCCAATACTATAGAAGTTATCGTCTTCTTAAGAGTGTCTGAAAATTTATACGAGCCACTGTAGGTTTAGAAAAATGATAGAAGAATTGAAACTTAAGGATTTGACAGAAGGTTGACATGGTTACCATGAAATTATCAAAAGCATCCGTCTCGCAAGGGCTAGGACTTTGAATCATAATCTAGTTCACCGAGGAAAACAAGTTTACTATTAGCATTTTTTAAAAAATCCTCGTCTGCAAGGTGAAATTGTACGTACTAAAGTCTCAACATATAGGGTGTCCCAATAATGTTGTACATCCTTAAAAGGTGTGAGTCCTGAGATCATTTCAAGTAACTTTTTTCTTTGGGTTTTTGGGACACCCTGTATAGGGTGTGTCTAATAACTGGGTCGGATGGTAGCTCAGTGAAGTTGCAAAGTGTAATTGCGCTTGCTCTTTAAATGCTCCTCTATGATCTTTTTTCCGTATAAGGGTACAATCGTGAAAAACCCATAATTGCTTTTCAAAATAAAATCCTGCAAAACTTACGTTTACAATTCTTTACTACGTTCAATAACAACTGAGTTGTAATTCGGTCCAGTAATATTAAAATACTTGTTTTCCATTATTTAAGGGTTTGATACATAATCTGGCTCCCGAGGAAAATATTCTTACTATTAAATCCCTCGACGGATTAAGTGTGTGCGTGAGTTAATAAAAATGATTGTGATTTAAAGTCATAGCTAGCGCAGAACACATTTTTCCGCAAGATTTGCTATACGAAAGTTTTATTTTCTATGCGCGAGTTTAACGTTAGCGGTTTGTTGTTTCAATATCGAAGTATACGAGGCTTTTTCGAAAATGTTCGAATAGCCTCACAGCCCTACTCGGGATGCGAGACACGAGGCCGTGTCCAATCGCGTGGCGTCTGTGTCTCGTAGACATCTGCGTGTCCGGTGTGTGCTTTCTGCGCACGGTTGGCCGCGTGTGCGCGAGCGTATAAATAAACGAGAATAGTCGGCATTATCTGCGACGTGCATAACTATTGTGCTCGATGGCTGCAGTCCTCGGATTGAGACAGAGCTATTCCATGTTGCACTTTTCTCGCCACACGCACAAAGGAGGATAAAATGTCAGCCATTTTTCTAGTTTCTTTTCACCTATCCGCGCGCGGCTTTGACGATCGAGCTGTATTTTAGTTAAATGCGGAGCGTTTTGCATGTGCGAACTTGTACGTTCCATAAAACGCCTGGTCGAAACCGCAAAACTGATCTCCTCTCTTGTAGATATGTACGATTCGTTTGTTGACTATTGTTGGACAAAACTCCGTTGACTAGTTCATATAATTATTCATTTTTACACACTTAACACTTTATCTATCGGAACCCTATTAACCCTTTGCAGTCGGATCTATTTCAGCTCTAAAAGCAAATATTTCTTCCGACCTGCAATATTTCAATTCTATCTGATAATTTTCAATGTATGCATATGAAAGTAATGCAATTTACTCGTACAACATGTAAATATTCAATAATTTATGAGATACAAATAAATTTGACAATGTGAAAAATATTTTGATACTGTATTGCAATTTTTAATGGTGACTCAGAGTCACGACTCGATTGTGAAGGGTTAATAGGCTTTTCAATCATTGTGATGTAACAAATGAAAGCTTAAAAGTCTTCTTTTAATTATTAGATTGCATTATTGTGAGTGAGTTGTTGGTTTATGATTGAAGGTTTTGTTGCTTTTGCAGGATTTATTAAAAAAACTCACAGCCATAGGCCATAGACTTCCAAAAAAGATAGAATAATCGCCGGTAGATAATGTTTTAAGCGTTTACTCAGTTTATGAAGAATCATACTACATTTTCTCAGATATTTTAATGTATACAGTTGGAGACTAAATAATCAAAGTATTCTAAAGGAGTTAAAGAAATTTGATATTCGCAATTATCGTACAATACAGGAGCGAAAGTTAGTGTACAGAAATTTTTTTGGGGTCATGGAAGACCCCAGTGTACCAGTTAAGAATGAAGGAAATATGAAGTTAGGTACAATTAAATCTATTGCTGTATAATATCTTTTCTACTAAATCATACATTCAAAGTAATATTTGGAAGACAGGCACTATCTAAGGAATATAAACTATCTATGGAAAATCATATGATACATGATCAAATGATAATACAAAATAGTTCATAAATGTAACAAGAATTGAGTGTAGCTAGACCTCCATATAAAAATTGTTTGTTGCAATGTAAACTCCGTAGCATAAATTAAAATTAAATATGAAATTCCGTTCGAATAAATTGCATCCAAAATATTTATTATATCATCACTGTTGAAGGGGATACAGTAGGTAATGAAATTATTAGAGTTACAGTAAGAGAAATATATTTATTATCCATGTGAAGGACAATGTTGCTGTATTGTGATATTAATTAAACCTCTGTTTCTAATTTAATACTTGACAAAAGACTTCACAACAGTAACATGAACTGAGGGTACCTAAACCTTGATTATAAAAATTGATTATTCTAATGCAACCTTCTCGATTTATTCCAATAACTCTTATACTTGATCACTTTCTATAATTGCTCCTCGTGCTAACGCTTATCGGCTTCTATTACTTTCTCTAGCTCCACCCAACGATCTTCCTTATAGATCTAAATAGCATTAGAGAATTATGAAAATGAAGAGCTAGCACGTCCAGGCAGCAAGAGCTCTGATAACCGCCACAACTCAACTCATTCAATGAGATGCTCATTCAGTATTTGCGGTTATAGTGGTGTTTGTTTATTGGTCGCGGGTTCGGAATCTTATTGTGACCATTATCCGAGGAGGCAGAATTCTAGGAATTAACAATCGTTTCCTTCCTCTCTAGCTCTATTGGCTTTGAATGGATTCAGAGACAGCACTAGTAAGATACGTAAAAGCTTATTTAGTAAGTTTAACACGTGTCTAACAACGGGAGGGGATAGAATGCGAGTACCAACTGGGAAACAAGAGTGATCAGCAGGCACTGTAAAGTGCAGACAGGATAAGTTAGTCAGCGAAAGATCACGTTATCCGATTTCTGAAATCATTCTAGCCAATTAGAAGAATTTGTGGGATGGGGAGTGGGACTGTTAGAGTGCTTAGCCTGTGATTACCTAATTTATTATTATTAGTATAATTTATTAGCTGATTTCTTCATTATTTTGCTTAGCTAATTTACTATAGTACTATAATTTCAACAATTCAATCAAATCAAAGAAATGCATCCGATTGACACTTGACTGCCAAACCAACAACCTCAAAAATTCCGTAAAATTAAAGTGATTAATTTAATGAAGTAAGAGTTGAACGGTTAAAATATATGATCCTTGGTAGTCCTTCAACCCTCTTGTATTCTTTGGATCTCAAGAAAATTGGATGCAATGAAAATATTAATGTAAAAATTCGTTTTTAAATATGATCATACAATTCCGTCGTCCATATTTGGGTTTCGTGGCAGTCAACGAATTAAATGAAAGTGCCTGATAGTTTTCGTGACGATATTCGCAAATTTGGTGTGATCAATTTTTATTTCGACGTAATCAATTTTTATTTCGATGCAATCAATTTTTATTTAGGAGAAGAGGCTTTCTCTATCATGTTTGTGTCGATAGGCGAAGCTAAGAAGACGAGACAATATTAAAACATTTATGATCGTTTTTAGGAATACATGATGCAACCGTTAGTTTGACTGTTGTAAACGGTTATTGCACTTCGCAAATGGATATACAAAAATAAGGAGGAAATAAATACCTTCGAATAGAATCATTAAAAAGTTTCTTATGAGGAAAGCCATTATCCACAGATTGTTTGAAAGTGAATCTCATCTCTTGACATTACTTCTGTTATCATTAATGTGGTTATACATTAGAATTATTGTCGTCATTATATCAGACAAAATGTCTTTACCAGATCTATTTAGTTTAGCGCCATTTGAATTTGATCTGCAGTAGTTGCGCTACTTTTATGGAAATATATTTATGTAAATAAAAAATATAAAGATTAGAAAGGGCTCACAGGAACAGCCAATTAGCTGACATTGAAATATTTATGGATTCGAAAATTATGGAAAATTATTGAAGTATTCTGGTAGTATTGTGGAGTTATTAAAACTGGCGCACAGTTTTACACCGGGTCAGTGATTATTGAAAATTATTGCCTTTTAACACTGGAACTACTGAGCACTAAACGCGACTAGGTTGCAAGATTGCATTTATTTGGATTTCGTACAATTTTTGTGTAAATATGTACTTCAATAGCGAAGTTGACTAAAAAATTACTACTGAATAGATATTTATAATGTCAATATTTGTAAAAGAAAAAATTACAAACCAGTGACTTAGTTCTAGTGTTAAAAGTGTGTTAACACTTAGCCGACCGATCGGGAAGATCTCCCCATTTTGAAGTAAGTCGGTGCCCGACCGATCGGGGAGATCTCCCCATTTTGACTTTAGCAACGCGTTTCTCGTTTTCTGTCATTGTTAACTACCTCGACCTGGAGCTTTTCGCAATTGCTGACGGACTGCTGCTGTGGAGCACAACATATAATAAAATCAACTAATTTTGAAGACTCCTTATTGCCTATTATTACCGTTCTTTAGGTTCGGGATTTCGGGACCCCTAAAAACCGTTAGCGCTCAGTGGATTTTTTGAAAAACGATTAAAAAATAATTGTTATAAACTTTTAATTTTATGTTTTGTACTAGCAATGCTGGCCCATTTTTGAAAAATGGGATTTAAATTTATCGAACAAACTTATGCGGTTTTTTTAACGTCATAAAATACAAATATATTAAGCTTCTTTCAAAAATAAAAAACCATCATTATACACCTTCATTTGTATCAAAAATAGGTTTTAATTCTTTATAACATATTCTATTTGATTTTAAAATGTCAAAAAATCGTTTTACAAATTTTCTGCTTTTTCTTTATAACAGGGGTTTAAAAATTAAACTTTTATATGTATTGATTGATAAATAATATGTGAAATCGTTAAGCGAAATTGTTGCCGTGAAATATAATTGCTCACATGACTAGTTTTCGGACTTTTTTGAGTTCAAATAGCGAATTTCAGTCCGTGCTACTTCCGAAAAATGCGCGGTGGACTGCGCAGTTTGGCTTTCCCAAGCGAGATGGAAACCGAACAGTTCTCTGTGGCGTGTGCGGTCGGATAAGTGTTAAAATAGCCGGAGAAGATGGTCAAAAGTGCCTCCAAACCTAATTGATTTTTGGTCATACCATTCGATAGAGCCTCGAAAGAAACCATGTGCGGCAAGTTTCAAATTGGTACTTCTACCACAAGGATAGTTATAGGGTGAACACTGTTTTTAATGAATTACGCTGTGTTTCTTCTGTTCTCCTCAACGAAAAATAACGAAAAAATTCATGAACATTCTATGTAACAGGATACACAACTGAGAATTTTGTTCCCAATTTTTTACTGCAAAATCCATTTGGTCGAAGTATGGCGTTAAAATTTTACACAACATGGTTTTTCTTTGTGCTCTACCGTATGGTCCATCATCTTATCCGACTGTACCGTTAGTGACAAACGGAAAATATTAGGTAAAACGTGTGAAGTGGCACGTTATAAGCAACTCTCCCCTATATTTCGAGTGAGCGTTGTTGGGCGGGTTTAAAGCAGGCTTTGCGCGTTATTTTTGCGCGAGGCAACCGCTGGCGTCGTTGCCGCGTCTCCCTCTCGTCTCTTTCTCTCTCTCTCTCCTTCTCTCTTTCTCCCCTCTCTCTCCTCTCTCCCGTGACTGTAGACGACCCTGCAACCGACCACGTTGCCGATATCATCATCGTCATCTTGAGGTCATATCTCCGTTCGCCTGCTTTGGGCCCACGAAGATCAGGTCCGGCAGTGGCTTTCTCCGCTTTTTTTTTATTTTCATTCGTACATTTCCCCGCTTCCTTCGATCACACATCACACGTATCGAGCGCCCCACAGTGCGCCTCAATGACCCAGAATGCTGAAGAAACCGGCGTTTATCATTCATTTATACAGGGTGCTCCAAGGGAATATTATCGATATAATTTGTCATATGCTCTTACCACATTTAAGCTGAAGGAGACCAGTTCGAGCACCTATTAGTTTCCTGGTAAATAGTTGGTACGCATTGAAAATTATTTCGATAATATCTCGTTAACTATTGGGTTTAGGACATACGAAGGTCAATAAATTTGTACACATAATTTGGTACTCTAGAGATTTACGGTACAAGAAGTAGGTCATTCCATTTAAAACAACATTACTGTCCACATGATCTCGGAAAATGACCTTGAGGTGACCTTCATCCATACAGACTCATGCCCATCTCCAAATTTGATAACTTTGTTATTTATACAGATACAAAAAATGTTTGTGGAGAATCAGGGAAATTTGTGTGGTTATCAGGCTGCTAGCAAATGAGTATTTAAAAATAAATCTTGCATTATTAACAGTTTGAATATCATTCTGTGTAATATTTTTATTCTGTTGATAGAAATTGTTAACAGAAGCTTTAATTTATTAATTTCACACATTTCTCACCTGAATAACGAAGAGTTACATTGCTGACTACTGGGACAATTATCCTAAACATTTAATAGATCTATCTCTTTTTTTTATTAAGTATTTGGAATCTGGTATGAGATTCATTTAACTATACATTGAAGGTGTACAAAATAATTAGTACATTGATTAACAGATTGAATTCAACGACTTAAATGAAACACTTAACGACAGATAAATGTTATGTTTTTGTAGTTGCTCAAGTAAGGTGACACGCTGAGAATTATATAGTTCACATTGCCAAACTATGTGAATAGTATCTTGAAACGGATATCCACACAGAGATTCTGGATTGTCTTAAATACCAATACGAGAAAGTTTATTTCGGTGATAATGATTTAGTAGATCTTGTTAGAATCACGAGTCTGACGCGATGCTATAGTGCAAGGGGCTAATACCTCAGTTAGGAGGAAATAACAGGTCGTAACACTTTATCTACTCCACCCTGCATGCCCCATCAGGGCCAAAAGGGTTAACCCTTTGCGGTTCGAAGTGTTTTCTCTCTTTCATTTCAGAACTCGCTGCAACATCATATAATTTCGTTATGTTCCCGTACGTAACTTTACTAACCCCTTTAGAATAGCTGAGGAATACTACAATTGTTGTTACACACCATGCAATAGTGACATTCTTGATGTAATTTATCAGTATGTACTCGGTGCGGGATTCGATCATGGACAATAGAGAGTTTGTCAGAGGTTTCACAGATGGACAATTTACCGCCTGTGCTAATCGAGATCATTAACCTTCCGTGGACAACCTGGATCGCTTATATCCGGAGCGAAATTTCACTCTTCAACCTCTTTCTTTCGAATGTTTAGTTTTTCAACGATTATACGGGGTGGATCTAATCGATTTCTCGTGCCATTCTGAACATAAAAGTGTTAGGCAACTATGTTGCAAAATTATTATTTCGCGAGTTATTTCATATTTTATTCAAGATCGACTAACGAAGCAAAGTAACGAAAAGCAGATACAGCACTGTATAACCCCTTGAAAACCACGCAACATTTGTTTGAAAAATTTCTTCGTACAATGAATAACTTACGACTCATTTGATGTCAATCAAATTGGATTTTACCAACCTGTTTAGCTTTATTTGACAAAAATAACATTTTTCCAAAATCTAGCGGGAAAAAAGGGTAGGACACGGGTATAGAAAATTAACATATTAACAAACTTGTGAATGATATTTTGTATTTAATATTTATGTACATCCCCTTTACATTTAATGACGGCAATTATTCTGTTGAGTGAATATGTACATAGTTTATACTTGTACTTGTGGTATCACGTTGTTATTATAAAATTTACATTTACATCGTAAAGTGTTGTTTAAGTTAATATTCCGGACAATATTGAGCATGTTGCACCTACAGGCCAGTGATGGTATATGGTCTCGGTTTTCTCGCGCATGCGCGACGATTTTAACGTCAGTAAAGTACAAAGTTGGGCTAAAATGGGGTACCTTGGTCATCCCGCAAAGTTTCGCAAATTTATTTTCGATTATCAAATATGAATGTTTAATATGCGTATGTTATATTAAAATTTTATGTGTATGTACATGTAACATATAAATATATCTTGCATTCTTCTGCCCGGTTTCCCGCCAATAACAGTTCTCCCCTACTTTCCCCACAAACATAAGACGTACATACGTTCCCGCATTTAGTCGCGCATGCGCCAAAAACCGAGACCATATACCATCACTGCTACAGGCATGTCAAAACCTAAATAATAAAATGGAGAATGTATTCTTACGAGTTTTCACTACAAAAAATTTAAAATAAAATGCGAGGTGATGTTATTTATTTGTCCCACAGTATTGGGATCTGACATGGGGGCGTGGACAATATATATAGCTATCCAATATGGCGACGAAGCGCTTGGTCTTAACATTGTATTGATATCTTCTTTTTTGTTTTTACTTGAAATGTTTGTAAGTACAGGTGAAACTTGTAAGTGGACAGGTACAAAACCTGCAGAAAGAAAGTTTGTTGAAGGAGAGTGGCTTTTTAAAGTATGTTTTATCAAATAATTGATTTTACAACAAAAATTTGTTCTTTAATATACCTTCTAAATTTACAATTATAAATTCATAAATTTTGAAACGCTTATAATTGGTGAGGACATATTAAGTACTCCACAAATAATTGTACAAATATCTTCTATTAGAGGCACCAATGCCAGCATAACTGAACCAAGAATTTTGAAAAGATAGATCTGGTTAGATCTTTCAATATGCACTTTAGCTTTAGCTATTTTAGCTGTTAAAGTAGACTGTTCTTTACTAAATTGTTTCTTATATTTTAAAAATGGAGGTCTTATAAATTTCAAGCAGTTCACTTCGCATAGTTCATTTCAAAGTGTGGAAACGGAGCAACAAATTTTTGCTCGCTCTCCTATCATAATCTTTCAGTGAATAGTAATCAAAATTATTTTTGCTACACGGTGGAAAAATTGGAGCTTCTATAACGTTATTTTTAATTAACGCCTGTTTTAACACTGCAAGTTTATACTGTAACTAACACCTGTTAACACTGTAAGTTGCTATAAGCCAAGCCAAGCCAAGCTTAAAGTATTTCTACTTTTCGGCAGCAGACGGCGTCACTCATGTTGAAGCAAGTTCTGAACTAATAAGTGAGAAAACGCTTTGGATCACAGTGGGTTAAGGGTTTCTGCGAGCGGTCGCGTGCACGCTCGAGACCGATTTCTGCGAGGCGTTCTATCAGCTGTAGGTTCATCGGCGGTGGTCAACACTCCATTTACCTTGCCTGGAGCAAGGCTGCAGTTTCTACGTCGTAAATTGTGACAGAATCATGCCGGTCGCGTTCTCGCAGTCCCTCGACCACGCCACCGTCGCTGCTGCTGCTGCACAAGCGACAACGTTCACCTTTCTCTCGTAGAATTTCTCGCCCGGGGCGAGCAGTCTCGAAGACGCGTCACGCGACAGGTTTCTTGTTATTTGAATTCCTTCCGCGAGCCCTGTCACCCTCAAATAAGCGTAATTATCGTTCACGGGGGCACGCCGCGCGACTGATGGAAGTCCAACAGCTTTCCACCTTGTCTATCAGCGCTCCGGCCGGTGTGGCAGGTTCGGCGCGAAGGGGGAAAAGTAGTAATTGCGTACAACACACCTGAATCTCGTACTATCTGTCTCGGTTTTATTGCCGGTGGTAAATAGCCTACCAGATACAGTGGGTTTACAAAGTATTCGTACATATATCAAAATCGAAAAAATTGTTTAAAAATTGGACCGAACAATTTCAGTTTTGTTTAGATATTAGAAGATAACGCGGTAGGTAGCGTTAGTAGCGTTACTAGGTAGCGTGTAAATAATTTTTTCTGAAGATTGCTATTGGTCTGAATTGCGAAGAAAATAGTAAACATTACAATTTTTCACTTCTTTATCTGTGCCTGTAATGAAAATTGAAAAGATATATTTTGTAGGTTTATGTAAGTTATATACGTGTACAATGTTTATATACGCGTTTTGTAGATCTATAGTAGTTACACACATGCTGAAAATTTCATCGAAATCGATTAACATATTTACACACGAGCTACAAGCAGCGGCGGGTTTAACGGTAAGCAGACTAAGCGGCCGCGTGGGGCCCCGGGTACCATAGGGCCCCAAATTTCGTAGCATTCATTTTTTACAAAAAAATTCATTTTATTTACAAAAAATTAAAACAACTTTTTCGATTTACAATTATGAATTATGCTTACTTTTAATATCACAAACGTTATTTCTAACTTGAGTTTGAGGGTCCTAAAATTTGTACCGCTTGGGGCCATATATATATATATATATATATATATATATATATATATATAATAGTAATATATATATTTATATATATATAATAATTTAGTATATAGTAATTTTCTTGTTTCTTTCATTTAACCCTTTGCACTCGGAGGAATTTTAATTCTAAAAGCAAGATATTTCTTTCAGCCTCGAACATTTTTATTCTATGTATCTTTTTTACATTGTGCACCTGAAATTAAAACTGTTTTTTTATACAACAGTTGAATTTTTAGCAATTTGTAGAATAGAAGCGAATTTAATAATATCAAAGCTCTCTTGAATAATTCTATGGCAATTTTTACTGTTGCCTCGGAGTCACCATTCGAGTGCAAAATCTACTCTTTGCATATCCAAAAAGGCGCTCGATACACTTGTTATATCTTATTAAAGACATTAACTTTTTAACCTGAAAATCTTATTTGCGTGTTTCTACAAATCTTGTCGGTATATATTAAATGTTGTCCGAATTTTAGTCGTTTAATTATTGCAAAGTCCTATGAAGAACCATTTATCTCGGTTGAATGGTCAAGCATATAAATTCGTAAAAATAAATTACATATTATACCTTGTTTCATGCAATTCTTATAGGAGTTAAATAAACATATTCATTGAACTCTTGAATTCCGAATTATGCTGCCAGTTTCAACGCTTGCATTTGTATGGCAGCGCAAATTCTTAGTAGCGCCTGGTACCACTTAATGATTGAAGAATAATATATAACATTTTTATCTGATGCCATAGAAAAGATAAAAAATATACTGATTTCTGTGATTGTAATTTGCAGAGATATTAGACTGATAAAGTTCAAAAAGTACCGATGTTTAACACTAAACCTACCACGGTCAAACACCCGGTTCTCCATTTCACAGTTGTTGAATTTATAAAAACGCTTTCATAGGAAATTATTCAACTGAGTTCTTCATTTAAACACAGATTAAAATGAAAATCGTAAAAAGTTAACGTAAATTAAATCTTTTCACTTCTATAGGGCATTGCAATTTTATATGTTTTGTGCTTGGTAGGTTTAGTGTTAAAGAAAATTTAATAGCTATAAAATAGAATTTCATTTAATTTCAATGTCCTCAAACTTGCTAATAGTAATATTGGGCACTCAGAAAGAACACATTCATTTTTGTTAAATAAGAAAGAAAACACGATCTGCGACATATGAAAAGTACCAGTTATCATAAATCATCTAATAATAGAATGCAAAAAATATGAGAATGAAAGGAAAAATGCTAAGTTGCCTGGATCCTTACCCATTCTGTTAGGTTCTAAGGAGTATATCGCCGGTCTTGCCCAACATATCAAGGATACAAATATGTATAAAATATTGTAAGAAAATGTACAGTGTTGCTAATGACCTTTGATGTTGAAGCAACATTAAATAAATAAATAAAAAATATATATAATTCTTTCGCTTGTACGATTATACGCGACTAGTTTGCAATATTTAAAAGTGCCGGACGTCACAAGATCGTGTAGAAGTATACTCGACTTCGTAATTGTAATTTATAAACGCGATTCAAGGCTCTATGCGTAAATTATGGAAGACTTGGCGAGTGCGTACAGGTCACCTGAATCGCATACTATCTACCTGTTTTTTTTTATTCGCAGTAGTAAACGTGTGGAAGGTAATACATATCATCTAATACGGTCTTGAAACCTGAAAGTGAAGGACTCTGTAACACGTGGGCAGGCGATAATTAAAATATTCCATCGAGTAATCAAGAAACTCGACGGATGCTTACGTCATTTGAAACGCAACATGGGACAGTCGCGTGACATGGTAAAAGGCATCTAGTTTGATCGCAATCCACCATTCACAGTATTCTTCCTTATTTATTTTCTATATACTGATTCACAATAGTAATATTATACAATTATCTCTTGCAAAAGTAAGAGTTAGTAAAATCGTATTCTCTTTGGAAACGGTAAAGCCGAACTGCAAAAGTAATAACAAATGCGTTTCAGAAATGAATTATTTTCTAGTGTATGTTGTATCGCGGAAGTATTCAATATACTTGAGACTCCCATAAATGTTCGGACACTCTTAAAATGACGATAAATTTTTTAATATTGGACCCTATGATTTGGATTTTTTTTTTTGAGAAGTTTAAACAATTAGTTTACTACATGACATGAAAACAAAAATAGGACAGAATTGCAATTGGTCAGAATTGCACAGAAAATATTATAAGTTGTATATTGTAGATCTGTGTCAATTATATGTATACATTTTAAGAATTTCATTGAAATCGGTGGATGCGGGAGAAAGCGACAGGCATTGAAAAATGTAAGTTAGATTTATTAGTAGACTGCGGATTTTAAGAATGAGTGAATCAAATGCAAAACAGTGCAGACATTTAAAGGATTTAAAAATACTGCTGTATTGTTTTCAAGTCTATAAAATAATTAAGAAAAGAAATAAATGTCTACGTATCTCCTGTATCTAGAAATTAGTACAGACCATTTTTGCTTGCCATAAACATCCGCAGTCTATTTGTTCCAGTTAGAAGCCGAAAATTGCGATAAACTGCAATTTTAAAAATATATCTATAATTGACACAGATCTATACAATTTATTTTTTAAATTTTCAATATAGGCTCACAAAAATAGTTGTAAAATATAACTCTTAGTGTAATTCTCTGCAATTCCAACTAATTGCAAATTTTCCCAAAAATTTGTTTTCATGTCATGTAGTAAACTATGTAATTGTTTTAACATCTCAAATAAATTCAAGTTGTTGGGTCCAATATTAAAAGGTCGTCGTCTTTTTAAATGTATGCGAATATTTTTGCTAGTGACTGTATGTATTAAGAGATAATATTTGGTCTTCTCATCAATAATGCGAATTTTATTGCATATTTTTGTAAGCTACATTTTTGTAAAGTCCTCCATTGAAAACCGGAATCATTAGACTTTTGTATTTAATTCTGTGAATTGTAGAAACCGAAGAGAAATATACATAAAACACTAATAATTGTCATTATGTTCTAGTCTTTCAATATCCAAAAATATGAAAAAAGCCGCAATGCTTATGGAAAGACCTGATACTTGAAATGGTATGATTTGCATTCCTTTCAACAAACTTTTCTCGTTAAAAAAAGTGTCTTATTGATCGGCACAATTTCAATCGTTACGATAATTTCAAATGGAAAGGTGAAACAGCATTTTCATTAGTACAGATTTGGGTATGATGTGAACCAAAATAAATAAAATATCTTGTTAATTTATGGACGTTATAATGTAAGGGGTTATTTAAAATTTCAGAATTTTACCTAAACATTTTTTGTATGTATACTATTTCACGCGCTCGGAATACCGCCCACAATTAGAATGCGGATGCCCCGCATATGTCAATGCTTTTAAATTATTTTTAGAGAACGCAATTAAACAGAAATTTATTTCGTCCGCGACGCGTTTTGAAAGCGTAAAAATAAATGTGGAATCCGAGTCGAATAGAACTACTATTCAAGTAAATCGTAAGATCAGATTGGTCACTATGTATACTATTTCAACTTTTGCAGGGACATTTCAATTTGTATATGTACAACATGACTCGAATAGTGATTAGGCTTCTAAACATTCAATGCCTTTCTTATCCTAGAGAAAATACCAATTTTTCGATACTTCTGTTTAACTTCGTTACGTTTCATAATTTATATGAGACTTTATGCAGACACACATCTTTACGAACTAATTTATAGTAATTAAAATTGAAAAAAAATTTCTTTACTCTATTAGGGGCTGTATTGTAGTTCAAATAAATGTACATAGATGTTTTTAAATATTTTACTGCACCCAGTTTTAGAAGATAAAAAATACTATAAAAGCATACAATTCATTTACTAAAATATTGGACTAGTTTGGATCGGAATTTCAAAGATTTCTATTATCTCAATCATTGGACTGCGAATTATATCTATTTACAATAAAAATGAGTAGGTGAAATTTAAAATGTTAGAATGATTAACTTACCAACAAGAAAGAAGAAGATACAAAATCCTAGAAAACATCAAAGATGCCACCGACTCCGAGGACTCATGTAAAAACCTAATCAACATTTTGAAGCACACAAAATTAATCAACCGAATCTAACAAAAAATGACCACTTACATACTTGTTAACTCGTAGTTGCTAATGACCTTTATGAGGCTGACGCAACTTAAAAAGTTAAATAGAAAAAAAAAGTTCAAGAATATAAGACCATTACTTCCAGCTTATTAAAATTATTAAAGGAAGAAATAAATGTTTATTTGGCTCCTGTTTTTTAGCAATTGATGGAGACCATGTTTTTAAATTATTTATTTATAAAGATCGCATTAACAATGAGATCATAAGCGACTACATTTGGTTTACATAATATTTACAAAGTTTATAAGATATTTACATAAATTATAAGAACTGTGTCAACATCAGTGTCGCCAGATGGCTGAAATCGAGGGGAATACAATTTACCATCTCTCTCATGACCAGAGTAATATGTAACACGTTGCGCGGCACGTCACGTGACCAGTCTACCATCTTAGTGGGGGACGTTGGAGTGTGCGCAGGAGTGGAATGGTGTAGTGGAAGGGGTAAAGGATGAGAGGAAAATCAACCCAGTTTTGGGTTGATCTCGCGACACTGGTCAACAATGGTATAGCCCGCGCAACGAGAGTTGGCGATTGGCCGAATCGCTTGAGGAAGACAGCAAACGAGCGTATTGAGTGTGACTGTAACTGAGAGATGTGGTGACCATGAAGTAGGATGGTGGTGACGCTGAGCGCCTATGTCGACGGTTCCCGCCAAAACGTAAGCGTAAGAGTGGGATCCACTGATCGGTGGTGGGATCCGCAGCCTTTTACCAACTCTCGTTGCGCGGACAATACAATACATCGGAATAAGCTTAAATCTCTTTTACCTATATCTTATAATACATATCTGAAGAAATACGAATGATTGAGAAATCACGGTGTTTTTCACACAAGGATAAACTTTATTCACTTCTCAGGAGACGAAGTGTCTCGTCTGAGAGTTCAGATACAAGTGGCCGTTTTTCTAAAATCGGTTAAGGTCCTTTTTGAATTAGTCGACAGGTGGCTTGGACAAACAACGCGCCCCCTACATGTATATCTGCGCCCACCTATTTCACCTATGTCGCCACCCGCGAACGCTATTGAGACTGCCGAAGTGAAAATTCTGAAAGTAACATAATTACTGAGCCGATGGCCGAAAATATGAAAAGACAGTTTCCTCACAAATAGATTTACTAGCGCACGTGTTCCAAACCTCGCTAAACATTTGCACGCCAAATGTTTTATTGGCGATACCGTTAGTCGCTGCACATATCCCATTTTGCATAAAAATCGACAACTTACTAATTAGGTTTCTGGCAAATTTCATTAGATACAATCGTGTATTTGAAGTATTTACAATATTAATTTAGAAGTTTTGTAAGAGGATGGCAAGAAAGGATATGGGAAGTGTTGGACGACGAGGATGGAGGGGAGGAGTCGATGAGCAGGGTGGAAGAATGGAGAGAGGGTATGAATGAAAGGAGTGGGAAAGACGATGAGCGACCGGAAGAGGGGGTCCGCTGCTAGGGAAGGAGGAAATGAGTAGGGATATTGGAAGGGGGAACGGTAGGGTAAAGGGAATATTGTAAATATTGTAAATAGCGGCTTTTGTAGATATGTTTCTCTTTCTCTCTCTATTAAATATAAGTTTAGATTTAAGTTAGGATATAAGATAGTAATAAGGTTGGGTTATGAGCGGGGTGGAAAGGTGAAGAGGAAGAAGAACAAAAATTGTGAAAGGATTGTAACCCTAAGGGGAAAAATAAAGTTTATATATTTAGAAGTTGTGTAACTCTGAGCTTATCGTATACTATTTTATCATATGTTGTTTATAAATTCACAAATCTTTCTTGAATAAGTAAAATCTTAAATATCAGTGGTGGTAGAAACAGTACATAAATGTGACAGGAATTTGACATGCAAAGTAAAGAGCACAGAAATGAGTACACCAACAACTATGCTGAGACAAGTCCAGGAGAATGAAAGATAAAAATGAATTTTACCTTTTATGACGTAGTAGCATGGTGGATTCAGAAACCCCGAGAAAGTCGAAAATCCCAGTTTCTATTTAATTCAGTAGATGACTTCGATAATAAAGTCAAAGACTTTATTTAATACAGTCAAAGTTCATTTCGAAATGTGCTACGGATGCTCGAAATTTCGAGAACGCTGATATTCTTATGTTACGATATATTTTCGAGATTCTGACACGATTCCAAGAAAAATTCCTGACCCGACGTTTTCCGGTGCTCGCACACCCTCAGCACTTACGTACGTAACTGGATAACTACATAAAATCGATCATGCAGGGTAGATAGCATAACTCAATCACTTTAAATAATTCCTTAATGATGCGTTTCATGAAAAATGGACGCGCATATATAAATGTTGCACGAGTTATTGCTGCATCACGGGAGTTGATGTCCCTTTTTTATCGGTGCATCTGATTTTGCTACAACATTTTGTATATTTGAATATCAACTTTGTTATTTGAAACGGAATATTGAATTTTGTACTCTACAAAGTTTAAAAGACATTGAGTTTTTATTGAAGAATGTACTAATAATATAAGTTGGCTTTAAAGAAATTGGCAAATTGCGGAGTTTATGCATTTATGATAAAAACGAGTCGATCAAACAAAAAACAGTAAGAACATTTTAAAAATTTAGAAATACCGTTGTATTATTTTCAGGACATTAAAATCGATAAGAATATAAATAACTGTGCATGTAGCTTCTGTATCTTGCAATTAGTGCAGATAATTCTTACGCCGCATAAAAATTCGCAGTTTGTTAGTAAGTCTTCAAAGTCACTGTTCGAATTATTACTATTCCATCATTTTTGTGCTTCTAACTACGAGATACTGTTCGAAGCTTTCTGAAGATGTTATCAAGAAAATGTAAAATGAGAAAGGAATGATAACTGTGTTATCCCTGTGGTGATATGAGATAAGAGTAAGACAACGATCAGCGTAATTGGTCACTATTAACACTCCAATTCAAAATGTTGATCGTCTCCGTTTGATCAAGACAGACAGTGAAAAATGGAATTTATTGCTTCTTCATTTTTATTGCGTAAACAATATTTTCTTTAATGACATTATGGTTTTCTTCAGCATGCGAAGTAGAAGCCTGTTCAAGTGTACTACTGTGCACAGAAGCTGCAACTTCCTCTAAAACTAAATTTAGTTTACTAAAGTCTTCGACAACAATGCTATAAGATAAGGGGTTGGAAACCGTAAATACTGCTACGTGTATGTTACACAAATAATGAGTTATCAATATCCAAGTAATATATGAACAAAATGATAAATGCTATTCTGTATTTTACAGACTTAGTAGGAGAATTTCAATATAGTAAAAGAATTTAAGGAATTTAAGAATATCAATATAGGCTCCCCAATTTTTTAAAATTGTTAAAAAAGAAAATGAATTTCTATTTGTCTCCTGTGTCTTGCAGTAAATGAGGTTAATTTTTATTTTGCATAAAGATCCGCAGTCTATGTACAGCTCACTGGAACGTGCAGACTGCGGGTCATTATGAAAATAAAAATATTTTGCATCTGTTGCACGAAACAGAAACAAAATAGAAATTTATATCGTTATTAAATAATTTAAATGAGATGAAGATATTCTTAAATTCGAACTCTTCAACTGTTTTAACTTTTACCTTCTAATTTTTGTCATAAATGCATAACATTTGCAGTCCAGGTACACTGCAAGAATCTAATATATCGTAAATAGACAAAAATTTTTTATTTCATTACTTCCTACTGTAACTTCTTGTAAATCTTTAAGATTTTCGATATTATTAGTATACTATATGCTTTCACACGTTAACTGCCATGTCACCCATATATGGGCCACGGAATAGTTTGTACAAATTTAAAAATTAATTTTCCAACAAGAATGTTGGAGGTCGTTTGATTGGCAGTTAAAATGATAATGAACTTTAAGAGGTGAACGTAAATACAGTGATAATACAATGCATCCAGGATCAACAGCGTGTCAAGCAGTTCAATAAAACAACTTCAATGTACTTGCCGATTTCGGTGCCATAAATTGTAGTATAAAAATGGCAAGAAGTGCCCTAGTTGTAGCACAAGGGTTGTATGCACTCCAAGAAACGTTCTCTAATCTAATCCCAGAGAAAGAGTCAATGAAGGTCAGAACGCGTAACAATATATGTACAGAATTCGCAGTAATTAACCGTTTGCGGTCCAATTTCTTTTGCACGAATATCTCATTAGCTGGAACTATTTTTGATCGATAAAACCGTAGACTCAATTAATTGGTGCACGAGAAACATAAATAGGGGCTGAACTTTCTTTTGGAGGACCAGATGTTTTTAACTTTGTTGAACTCTTTTTTAACTCCTTTTTATGTAATCCTGTATATATCGATGCAAACATTACGAAAATGTAAGTATTATTGTTAGGAATTCACTGGTTTATAAGTTTTACGCTTGTAAACATAAGCAATTTAAGCGTATTTGACAGGTTAGAGCGTCGCCATATTGGATATTCGTTGAGTGGTAGAGGTAGGACTGTCGAGCGCATGCGCTGGATAGATGGTGGGTGTTCAACGCATCGGCTAAATAGTACTGTCTGGTATAGTCCAAGTTGGTTTGGGGTTAGTTAAAAGTGCTCAACTTTACACGCGTACAACTTCTGAACCAATGAACTCCTGGCAATAACACTTTCATTTTCGGTGTTTTCTCGTCGAAATTTATATGATTGCATAAAAAAAGGTTAACAAAATTGGTCCTCCAAAAGAAAGTTTAACCTAAATGAGATATAATAGACAATAGACTAGGATATATTCCAATTTATGAGCATAATGACTAGACTGCAGATTTTTATGCAAAATAAAAATTTCATGCGTCAATTGCAAGACATAGAAATCAATTAGAAAATTGTCTCGATGTTGATGTCGATGACATCAAGACTAAATACATATAGATCTAATTCTTAAAGTTACAAAATGATTTAATTATTTACATGACAAACTGTTATTACATATTGTTCGTTTGTCCTATTATTTAAGACTTTAACACATAATCTGTTTCTCAAAAGAAAATGTTCTTAGTGTTTGAACAAATTTTCGTTCGCCAACGGTTAATTATTGTAATAGATTGAAAATAATTTATTGACATGCTGAAATTCTTTTAATCCTCCCACTATTTTAAATTTCATCTACTCAATTTTGTCGTAAATGCATCAAACTCACAGTCTAATAAGTATAAAAACGAGGATCGAAAAAATTATGGAACTGTTTGATTCGTTCTGTTTAAAACGTGGACCGTAGAAGGTTTTTTGGAACACGTTTCTTTGTTATATGTTGCAACGAGAATAGGGAAAGAAAAAGGTTCAATAATATATTGTAAACGATAGTTAGTTGAGAAAACGGTTAAACGTAATGTAGAAGATCGAACTGAATTTGTTCATAAACAGAAAAGTAACGGTTTATTTCAACATCTGCTTCGATCGAGCACTTCCTACCAGTGGTAACAACAGGAGGATAAGCAAACATTGGCAGCAAGAAATATCGACGCTGCCAAAACTGTAAATAATGGTTCGAAAGTGAAAACACGTGACTGATATCGTCTCGCCTCGTAAGAGACGAGGAACAACGTTTCGCGGTACACAATAGTATTGTCCGAGGCCTGGTATAAGTATACTTGCCAGTTAGTATACCGAGATCCGTGGAAATCGAACGACGTGTGATGAAGAAAAAAAGAAACAAGAAACCGAAAGAAACGTTTTCCCTTTCAACCGAACACGATATCGCGTTTCGGTGGCGCTTGCACGTTCTTCGGGCTAAACGCGGTTGTTGCATGTGCATCGATAGATGCACACTAGGTGACGTAATAGTCAGACTCGGAGCGTAACCGCACTCTTCACGTAACATACCCTTGACTCTCCTAATGAGTATCGTACATTCGTTACGTGTGTTCCGCTTCGCGGGCAGACGTGTGCACGCGTCGTACAGAGGTGCACCGATGAGCGTGCAGGTTGCACTCTGCCCGCGAAACCTCGTGGTTGCAGTTTTCTTGCTCGCAGGTTCGAGCCTGGTCGAATTAGAATCGAGACTTTTATTTTTTTAACTGCTAAGAGCAATTTTGTCTCGCTTTCCATTTCAGTTTTTATTTAAGTTTAAATATAAAAATACGACTGTGCACAATCAAAGGACTTGCTTACCCCATTTCTGTTTAATCCGTTTCTGTTGAATGTATTAAATCAGTATGAGCATTTTTTAATATATGAATTATATATTATATATTGTTTTGTAAATTCGATACCGACAGAGCCGTTCATTTTAGGCAATTTATGAGATAAAAAATGATTCGGCTATTATAGGTCGAGTGTTTTAAAATTTTGAATACATGGTTGGTGGCTGTATTTTAAAATAACACGGTGTACATTTTATGCAATTGGCTTTATTACTACTTAAATTATTGTATGATTCCAGTTTTTCATGGATGCCATACCACAATATTGGTCAATCTTCGTCATATAAAATAATCATATCTTTAAAAACATTCATAAAAAATAGCAATTTCTTTATATTGTGAACTAGAATGATGCAGAAGAACAATTTTTTAACACTAGATTTACGGGGCCCGTCAAAATGACAGATTGAAAAATTTTTAATTTACGATTATTAAGAGCGCAAGGAGGCATTCGCGAGAAATTATTAAATAGATTTATTTTTTTGTGTACATATTACAATAAAAATCGCTACAGATCTAAGTAAGTACAATTTTATTATTTTTATAAAGCAATGTAAAATAATCAATTTTAGTGCTCCGTAAACCTAGTGTTAAGAAAATGGATGCAGTAACTCGCAACCTTATTATGCTATACTAGTAATGTCATTGCAAAGAATGTAACCTCGTCAGAAATTAGATAATAGTGTGGAATGGATAACACTTGGAAAATTTCACTTGAAGCTCGTGACGTGTATGAATGTAGTGACTAACAAAAAGATAGCACGCCCTATACCATTTTCACCGAGCCGCATAAATAGTAAGAAGTGTATAAAGTTAATGAATGCACGCTTTAAGAACTACGACGTAACGACGTAACAGATAATTGACGTCGTTGGATACTTTAACGATGCTGGTGCTAAATGCGTGTAAAATTTTATCTTCTTAAAAAAAAAGAAAAGGATAGAAGTCGTATGCTGATTTACTCGGTCATTGGACCTAAATATTATTGAAAAGTGTGGATACAGTTAAGCATAAACGTATGTATACCAGGTACAACAATATAGTGACATAGATGAATTTATAAGTGCGTTGAATCAATTCTCGAATTTTTATATTTCATATCGTAATTCTTTCTCATTTCTTTAAATTTCTCACCATAAATATGTTGTTATTTTGTCAATAAAAATGATTGAGGATTTCATCTGACTAATTGTATTAAAAGATAAATCTGACTATTTGTGTAGGTTCGCTCTGTTGTTTTTCAATACATACTAAACAAGTGAAAATTTAAAAAATCTGGCATACACGTATTCTCCTTCGACTTCATCGAAGAATCAAAATTAATAAACAAAACAGAACGGAGTGTCTATGACTGTCCAACGTCGCTAATAACCTTTGCAGTTGATGCAGATTGGTGTGTGACTAGGGCAGTTGCATAATTCATCTTTGTTAATTCTTAAGCATATATGAAATGCAATGTTCTATCTTATTGTAAATTATTGCGCTATGTGCAATTAACGATATTAAAACGATAAAATGCTAACTTTAGAGTGATGCATAACAGAAGTTTAAACAAATGAACATTACTTTACAGCATATAAAGAGAATTTGTATCTTAATTTCTATGAATATAGAAAATTTCACTATTTCATGGCAGTGATGATTGGATCTATTAATCCTTTCTCAATTTTTTTTACATATCGTGCGAATCACTTATTTCAGATCAACTTTATTTTATCGGACTTAATATAAACAACTAATAATTCAAACTGGCTGTTAAAAAATTAATACTTAGATGGGAACGTTCATAACTCGACGTTTAGTTACGCCAATTAAAATGGACTCAACTACATTTTATTCGAAGGTTGCTATACCAATCTTGGATAGATCTACTAATTGTTTATTCTTTCATTTTTCTGTCATATCTTATGTTCTATTGTGTCGCTTAGAAAGAACTACCCTTTGTACTACTATTTAATTTATGGTTATAGTGATTAGAAATTCTCCAAAGGCTACATATCGCCTAAAATAAAATGGAATTTTATTTAGGTTTAAAGAAAATTACTAACATATGTATATATTTACAGTATGTTTTGTTCGAAATCTTCATCATGAGTCTGACTCGCTGTTATAGTGCAAGGGGATAACAAGAGAAATACATATCGTCTCCTAAAGCTGGACCCACAGTTGCCAAAAATTGTTAATAGTAGATCATATAATGATGAACTGTAATAAATTCATTGAAAAAAGGAAAATGTTCAACATAGACATGCCATTAAAAGATGCTATTGGTAATCCTAATAAGGTTGAAAATACTATTAAGTTTTTGAAAGATATTAAATTGTACCACAATATGTTTTAAGAATTATTACTAGACACCGAATTAAAAATGTTCTAATTTGCTAAAAATACTTTACGAGTGTAAAGTACAACACATTGTAAAGTACAACTTTTAGTATTTTCTCTGCAATTCCGACCAATTGCAATTTTTCGAACATTTCTTTTTCACATCATGTATTTAACTATTTGTTTTAACTTTTCAAAAAAATCCAAACTGTGGGGTCCAATATTAAAAAAGTTATCGTCTTTTCAAGAGTGTCTGAATATTCGTGGGAGTCACTGTCCGTGCAAAATATAATTGACTTACTAAAATGTACATTTTCCTCCGATGCCATATGGAACTGTCCTACCGTTTTATCCCCGACTGTTGGCAGTTAAAAATACAGTATTTTATCGATAAATGTCCCAAGTATCTGGCCGATAATTGTCCCAGAACTATCCCCACTACCGCGGGGTATATCCCGCGAGGGGTCGTGAAGCTCGAGAAGTGGTCGCCCAGAAGTGTAACATAATACGGGTCGAGTATATTGGCGAAACCACTACCAATCCAATGACAAAACTTCTTTATTTTTTATTATTTTTTATGGACTATGCACCAACATATTCGTGTCGTTTTTCTAATGAAAATATTACTAAATATGATATAATTCTGATAATATTTACCTGTGTAATGAACGATAAAAGTTTCGGACGCAAAGAGTCGAAGGCATTTGAACTCTTTCTTTTCCACACGCTGTCCTTTCCTTCCACTCGAAACTTTCATCATCCATTATACATGTAAATATCATCGCAATTATGTCTTCTTTAGTATCATGTTCATTAGAAAAATGCCACGCATATGTTGGCGAAAGCTCCATAAAAAAATAATAAAAATTGAAGAAGTTTTGTGATTGCATTAGTAGTGGTCTCACACCGATATACCGGACTCGTATTATGTTACACTTCTCGATGACCTAGGCTTCTCGAGCTTTGCTGTCCTTTTCTACGTTCGGCAAAAGTCAAAGAATAGTATACCTGGCCCCTAATTGTCCCTGCCCGGACCTGTGGTTGGGACATTTATCGATAAAATACTGTAAGTCGCTTTTAGCGGTCTGGTGTCTACATAACGACAATTTTCGAAAATCGGAAACCGTGTATACAGATACTTTTTGGAGCTACGGTGTGCACGTGTCACTCCGTTCACGCTTGTTTTCCCGTCCGGTGGTCCCGAATCAAATGAAAAGCTTTACGCATTCACCGCTGCAACGCGGCTTACATTCAGCGACAACAAAAAATTAAGCCGGGATTTCAGGTGACTGATCTTGTCTATCAATAAAAGCCTATCTATAGACAACATTGTTAAGTCTTTTCGAACGCAGCCTGTGTGCACGCTGTTATAAGAATACCACACCAGGCGTTTAGAACAAACCGACTTTTCCCGCGATCGCGCCCCGTCGTGTCGGTTACACAGGCAGTTGTTGACTGCGAACAGATACAATGAATGAAAAATTGCGATCAGCAGAGCCCGGGATACTGCGTCTTCCAGATGGCAGTAAATGGCCTTGATCGGCAGCCGCGTCCAAAGAGCCGTCGCGTAGCGAATAGAGCCAACTGTATATCTCGCACTCAATATACATATGTGTTTTACGTTTCCTGTGTTGCTTGTTGTTGCCGCAGTGTGGACATTGATTTACCAAAACTGAAATCTGGGTGCTCGACCATTAGAGAGTTAAACAAGGCACACGCGATTTTAGAAATCGTCGGTACGATTTAGAGGGTCGGTTGCTTCGCACTCAGGCCGCAGAAGATAGGAAACGTAAAACACATATGTATATTGAGTGCGACAAGCCGACTGCACATCTCGCACTCAATACACATTTTCTATGTAAAACAGAGTTAGTTTATATTTCATTTCTTCTATAACGAACAGTCGTTTAACTTAATGTTTAAGTTTAGGTTTAGGTTAGGTAAGGTTAGGTTATTCCTTTTGGGGATGAAGCTTCCCGCAGAGGGTGGAACTTGCTATGCATGGAAAGTTAAAAATCCAATGGTACAGAAAACACGTGGGCGAGGGAGGAGCTTTGCTGTATCACTTTCTAGTATTCACTAATGAAATTAACAATAAAATTTGATTTGTGTTGGATGAGTTATATGACTTTTGAACATTTAATATCGTTTTTCTCAAAAACTATTGTCTTTATGAAAAAAATCAATAGGACATAAAATGTGTATTTCGATGAGACCTACAACTTTTATTTGAAGTGTTTTTCAAAATTACCATTATTTACGGAAACAAATGAAGAAACTATGATTTGTATGGTTTTTCGTGGTTTCCGCTATGAAAATAACATTTGCGCTAATTTTCACTATCATATTCGTATCCGGCACGTTAAAATACGTAGGAATCCAGAGTATACAAAAATCGGAGGTATGGTCTTCTCAGAAGTTTATCCAGTGTCTCGGAAGAATGTTTTTAACATTTTCGGAAATCCTCGCCTGCAAAAAATGCTTTCTTGTAGCAGAATGTTAATGGAGCTATCCATCGGAGGTTTTGATAGCCGAACGACAATCGCGTCTTCCACTAAGAGACGGCAAATTAGCAATTCCGAGTACGCCTCTACGTTTTTCTGTGACGTAATAGCTTTCCATGGATCGGGAAGATTTTTCTTTCGACACGATCGTTTCAGGGGATTTGTGTGTGGTGCAATCTTGACTGACGCGTCGTACTTTCCGAACGAATTCGTGGCACTTCGAAACCCGATGACGAAACAACGCCAGCAGCGTCTCGGCCATCGGAACTTTCGACGAGGAAATTCGGTTCTTGCCTCGGTGTTTCAGCCACGAATTCCAAAGCTATCCTTGACCTTCCGCTCTTATTTACTTTCGACTGCTGTCCAAAGAATTTCATATTACCGGAGAAAAACTATTCCGAAACAATAACATTGGGTAATACCAAAAAACGCGTTGTTTTCTGACGGCTCTCTCAATGTGTGATAGTAATACTTATATTTGTTTTTAATCAGGGATCGAAAGAATTATGGAATGTTTTAATAGGTTCTACTTAAAATGTGAACTGCAAACATTTTTTTGAAAAACCTCATGTTGCATTGGATTCCGTGTAGCAAAACTACACAGTTTTTTACGAAATAGAAATTGACCTAAAATGTCGGGTGACTATTCTAGAAAATGGTAGTGACTATATAATTATTTGAGAATTGTTATTTTAAAATGTAATCGTGTTTTATTTTCAAATCAGCCTTTTACAAGCATCCAATCAGTTCTAATGGGAACAGGTGTGAAGAAGGATTCTTGAAAATAACAGTTTTGGTTTGGATAGAACTTAACAAATATAAAAATAACAATTGTTCTATTACAGAGTCAGATATTTTGTTCATCAATATTATAAAGCTGTCGATCATTGTAACAAATGATGAATAGTATTCAATAAGTAGTACCTGTTATAACAATATCGGATATTGATCACAGTTAGAATGATATTCTGAATAACAGGATTCATTTGCAGCATAGGTATTTCTTTATAAATTTCTGTAGAATTTTTTTTTATTGCGCAAAGATTTTAACGTTTAACTAAAGTACCGATTGTACGTCAAAGTAGTAATAATAACAAGTAACGCACAATTTTTCATATTTATTAAAGCCTAAAGCCATAAGAAATCGAGTAAGGTAATGAAAGATTGATTATGCAGTCCACGTTAGTGAAAAAACATGTTGTCGGTGGATGGCTAGTCAATGATGTATGGATCGTTGTTTTCAGTTACGAATATATTAATTAACATTTTTATTCCATTTTCAAAAGTTTGTTTAATTAGAAAGAGCTTTTAGAATGAACTCATCCTGTTTAATTAACACGAAATATGCTAACAATTACTAAAAGACACTGGCAAATGTTGTCGTATAAAAATAACAACACTGAATTTATTTATATTTTCCGCGATTTTTATTGTAACAAATGCTTGATCATGGAAATTATCTCTGATTAATATATTATGTTTCCAATAACTGCCAAATAAAAAATCGATCATTTGACCATGGTAAGCTTAACATTCGTAATTATTGTAAATAGACTATACTTCGTGTAATCGAGTAAAATATTTTCATGTAAACTTACATGTTCGAGTAAGTCAACTTTAAAATTCACGTTTAATGTAAGTAGAAACAGTGTTTCATGGACAGACAGGTTGCCCTGTTCATTAAAAAATGAAGTCTCAGATGAATAAATTTCTATAAACAGGGTATTAAAAAAATGATTATTCAAATATAAAAAGGTTAAGTTAATATGACAAATTAAATAGAAAAGAATCAAAATGGCATATTTATAAAAATAGCGGCATAAAGTGTAGATTATAATGAAAGTAATTGGACTTAAAAACACACATTCATTGCTGATTTCGGGTATTCGATATCGTCAAAGTTTTTATCAGTTCAAAAATGCTTGAATCGTCGTAATAACTGATAATAAGTTGTTGAAAGGTCATGGGAACATAGCGGATACTGTGCGAGTTTCTAATTGTTAGTTCGAATTATTCCTATGGTTATTTTGACGTAATAGAATTTCTTTGGGACTAAATAATAATAATCACTTTTTCTGACCTTGCAATGACCACCTACAGTTGTGAATAAAATATCGGTTAGAAAATGAATGAACCAATAAAGTATTCGAATATATTGAGTGATATCGAAATATCACTATCGCATGAACTTTTGACAAATGAAAAATGATATAAACATTGGTGTTTATATTTTGAAATTGTAATAAATATTATGAAATTGTAGGTGAAAATATAAAAATGAAATGACTAATAAACCTTATATGGTTTAAAGCTATAAATAAATAATAATAATATTAAGACTATTAATATGATTGGATTCAATCGTCAACTTTTCGTTACACAAAATTAATTATTATACCTTGTTTATTAGCTCTAAATGAAAGTCAGTAACTCTTTTGCTACATTTATTATTACTATTATTATTATTAGTCTGATTAGATTTCGTAAATACTATTGGTATTATTATAACATAAATAATGTCTTCTTCGACAAAAGCATTCCACGTGTCCACACTTTTTATTCATTAATCCGTTAGCATTGAAAACAATGTTTAACGTTAAATTAACGTTTTCCTTTTTCATTCATGTACACTAAACCACTTAATAAATTGACACATAAATTAATAATCTTGTACAAACTAAAATCAATGTACAGTGTTCCACGATACCAAACTTAATTCTCATCAGTATTATTTTTTAAAAGCAATATAAAAATATTCTGTCTCGATTAGAAGAAATATGAACAAACTAAAAATTTCTGTCTTTTGTTAATAATTCGGAGAAGTTGGAAATAGTTTATCGATATTCTAAATTTATTATTCTGAAATTATTCTAATCTTTCATTGCTTCTATCTACTCATTTTTGTGGTAAATGTAGTCCACTTATAAATAACATGCATGTCAATTGAATTATTGCAATGATATCAACCATGGAATTAATCAACTAAACAATATAAATTATTACTGTTCGACTGCTACAAAAAGTGTCATAATTTGGTAGTTCAGACGTAATTATTATATCGCAAACTTTTATACAAAATAAAAACTATCTGAATGCATTTCAAAATACGGGAGCTGCATAAACATTTGTTTCTTTTCTCAATCATTATAATGGTAAAAAATAGTACAACATTTTTAAGTTCTTTAAATGTTTCCACTGTTTTATATTCTACCATCTTGAAATTAAACGGTCTATCAATTATTCGATGAGGCACCGATAAACAACATGTGTCAAATTTTATGCTTATATCTCGACCGGGAGGGTAGTTATCGGGTAAAACGGAAGAAATTAGTTTTTAGCCTATTTCCCTAATTTAGTCATATGCGAAAATTCTGTACAAAAAATACCCACATGCATGTACTGCAATAAATTCGTATTTTAAAGCTTGTGTTAATTAATAGTTGCGCTAGCCTAGCACAAGTCAGATATGCAATATTATGTTTGTCGGATGACCAGAAAGTCAAATTAACAATATAGTGTCCATCGCGAAGGGCCGCGAGCAAGAGTAAAGTGCCCTTTATCGTTGTGCTGGCGAAAAGGAAAGTTGTGCTGACTTGTGCTAGGCTAGCACAATTCAGATATATGATTATATGCTGTTTGGATAATTGTTACTATCTTAAACGTTAATTGCATGTTGGAAACGATTATTTACCATAACTTCTTTATTTATTATTTTTATAAAGTAATAATTTAGCACAATCTTAGCACAACCTAGCACAACTTAGCACAATTGACAAAATTGAAAAAAACGAAAAGTGGGGAGATACTAAAAAATAGTTTTTCTCATTTTTAGTGTTATTTTTTATATTATTGTTATAATATTCTAGCACAATCTTAGCACAACCTAGCACAACTTAGCACAATTGTTGAAATTATTTATTTCAACAAGTGGGGGGCTAACTTCTAGGAGGCTGAAAATTCTGATTGCAAGAAATTGGAAACCTAAAAAAAATGCAGTTTTTACATTGAAGTTTATATTTTTATAGTATCAGTATACACTGTAATTATACCTATACCGGTACAACTATTGTTCATGAATTTTGTCAGACTTTTTGGTGAGCTGCGCTCTGGCAAACAAAAGCATAAAAAATGCTTCCTTCGACGTTTCTTCCGCGAAAAATTAGTGTAAAATTGAAGTTTTTACATTACATGTATTCTGTGAGCATATGTATCTATTAGTACTTACCGCAAAATAATTTTGCAGTTCATAAAAACAATTCAATAGTTTCAACAGTTTAATTTGGTCCAAGGACATTTTTGACCATCTTATCCTGCTATACCATTTAAAAAGCGTACATATTTATCTTCCCTATAATCGGATCAAGTCAATAATTAATAATATCTTCTGTAGAACGGTCAGAAAGCAACGAGCTTCTTATCGACTGCAGAGCTCGTTTACGATCGCAATGACACCGTATTCCCGTAAAAATCCACGCGCTTTTCGCGCGTCACGGTGCCGCTCCAAAGTTGTTTTTTCTTTGGCGTTTTTCTTTTTTGTTCATCGAGTGTCAAGTAGGTTCAAGAACACGCTCCTTGAGCGTAGCCGAGTTGCGTCACATTTCAATGATCGGTGGTGTGCGTGTGTGTGCGTGTGTTCGACCGGCCCGACACACGCGTGCGTTCTCGCGCGAGTTACCGAATATTTTATGCGGGACATCGTATCTCGCCGAGAAAAGAAAAAGAGAAAACGAGATTCTCCCCGAGAAATGGACAGAGAGGAGAGGGGAGAGCGCGCGAACGAGAGCAAAGGAGAGAAGAGCACGGTCTCGAAACCGTTGAAGACGTTCCGCAAAGAGGGACGAAGATCAACATGGATGACGACAAAGGGGGACAGAGAAGAGGCAAAAGAAGAAGATGGCGACGAATTGGGACGAGAAGGGGCACAAGAGGTCACTGCCTCGAATCGGGGATCAGGCCCAATCAGTTTGAGACAGATAAAACTCGTGTCGTAGTTCCCCGGCGAGAGCTTGCAGCCTCTCTGCAGCGCTAGCGTGAAAGAAAAATTTCCTGATTCCTCGCTGTATCTTCGCGCGACCGCAACAGATTAGCTCCTAGCTTCATGTGCCGCTGGTTTGCCTCTAATGCTTAAGGGAAATGGTTTTACAACCAAACCTTGATGACTCGAACCCTTGTAACTCGAACAGCTCTGTGAGATAACAGTTTTGTTTATACCCTTCCTCGCCGCTGCAACAATCCAGAGCTGGATAAAATACTATTTCAAATAGTCTATTTTATCTAAAATCATACGTGCGCTTTTAAAAATATAATATTTTATTTGTTAGAGAAATTTTTTAAAATAGTATTCAACACAGTATTTTATTTGAAAGATTTTCAAAATAGTGAGAACTTGATTTGAAATATTGTATTTATTTTAATTTATTTTTTCTCTTATTCGTAACGATAAAATGATTATTTCTGAAAATATTAATGTACAGAGTGGAAATGACGCCCTTCATTTTCAATATCCAGTCATATCATTTGAAATAATCATAGGTTAGTTTATTTGAACACACAAATAATGTTATCAAATTGATTTTAATTTTTTGAACTTCAAATGAAACTCAAATAATGTTTCATTTCATCTTTTATTTGAGCTAATAATTCGCAATCTCCAAAATTCTATTTCTTTCGTGTACTAAAGAACAATTTTAAAAGCAAAGGCAGCTAAACATTGATCACCACATTATAAAAATTAGCATATCTAAATTTAATGAATAATTTCGTTACTTCAATAACCTCTCCTTGATATGAAATTATTCATTATTTTATGTGAATAATGTAATTAAAATAAAAAATTATTCAAATAAAATATTATTTGATTTAAACGCCGAAGGAAAATAAATTTTGTATGTTATTGATAAAATACAAATAAAATATTTAAAATAATTCATTATTTCAATTATGTGTTATCATATTTCGAATGGAATATGCCCAACCCTGGTACTGGTGATGAGGAACAAAAGTCTCAAAGAAACCATAGATCGTAAATGAACCGTTCTCTTGAAAAAGTCTTTGAAAGTTCGTAAACTATTTTATTCCATATGTCTACAGGGTGTCCCAGTATTGGGTGATTCTACATAAGAAAATAAATTGAAAATATGGAATGAATTGTTTCATTTGACGCCTCGTTTTTTAGAAAATAGAATTCGAAAATATAATGGTTTCTTGCACTTTAATACATATACATATTTCATAGTTCATATTTTATTTCATAGTTTAGGTTATTAAAATGAAAATATTTTATTTGCGGAAATTTTACTGGTTATTTAAAATAGTAATTTATTTGAAATGTAGAACAACGATTATTTAAAATACTTTTTCTCCAAAATTTTACGCAGCTCTGTAACAACCTTTATAAATCGAAATAAAACTGGCTTCGAGTTGCATTATTTACCAGATGTCCAGAGGCATAATCCTTTAACTACTATGGATGGTCTGTGTGATCGCACTCATTATTTATTTATTGCTATTGAAATTGATAATAGTCGATTATCATAAAACATACATTTTTCTACACATTTACCATTATTTTGTTACACTTGAAAGTGTTTGTTATTAATGTATAAAGTAAGAGTAATTGATGTGATGTTTATTCGACACTAATAACTATTAGCTTTTGTAGGGATTGTGGATTTAATGTTAAGAAACTTGCATCTCACAATATCGTACATTCCAAAAAGGTGAATCTTTATGCACCATTTAACATCTCGAAATTTCAGGTTTGCAGTTTCTTCGGAGAAAATAGCTTTTAATACTTCATCTGCTCCACCTTGTATATTTTATTTTACAGTTATTGCTACTATAATGATTATTCCATTGGACATGACTGAATAAAGCACGTACTATAATCACAATCGTGCAGAATGTAAACAAGTCCAATCACGATAGTTTCATACAGAAGACAACGCGTGATAGTCACTTTTAGTATGTTTCCAATGTTTCAATCCTAAATTAACAAAATTAATCGATTTTACAGCTGGACATCACACAAATATGATGAAGATCGTAACCGTGAGTGAAACTAGAACTTCGAAATTAGTAAATTCTTCCGAAACTCTTATGATTGTAAAATCTTATTAAATCTAAAAGCAATTCCATTGATTCTCTACTTCGAGCACCATTTTACTTGAAGTAACTTCTAACGTAACTTTTAACGCATTTCTTAATGTAATGTTTATTGGAATACATATTGTATAATCTACACATATCTATAAATTTTTTAATTATATTCATCTACATGCTACAAAATGTTTTACAAAAGTTGGTTTCACAATTTGTCCATCCATACTTCTGTAGATTCTATAGTTTATGTTAGTAAACATACGCGGTGGCTCCCATAAATATTAGGACACTCTTAAAAAAAGATAACCTTTTGAATATTCTACACCGCTACTCGAATTTTTTTTCAGGAAATAGAACAATTAGTTTACTACATGACGTGAAGAAATTTTTTTTTTTTGGAATATCAGAGGTCACTGAATGATGTATTTTACAACATTTTTTATGAGGGTCTATATCGAAAATTTAAAAAATACGTTTTGTATATTTCTGTCAATTATACATATTCTGAAAATGTCATCAAAATCAATCAGCGTTGCAAAGAGCTACAAACGTTTGCAGTAAAAATTACAGTTTTTCGCGATTTTCGACTTCAAACTGTAAACAAACTAAGGATTCTTACATCTTTCAATGCCTGTCGTTTTTTCTGCTACAACGGATTTTGATGAAATTCTCAAAATGTGTATAATTTACATAGATCTACAAAACGTATTTTCCAAATTTTTAATACAGATCCATATAAAAAGTTGTAAAACACAACTTTTAATATTTTCTCTGCAATTCTGAGCTATACAAATAAAACATTTTTTCACTTCCTGTAGTAAACTAATTGTTCTAACTTCTCAAAAAAAAAATCCAGTCGCAGGGTTTGATATTAAAAAAATTATCGTCTTTTTAAGAGTGTTCTAATATTTATGGGAATCACTGTATGTATAGTACGTATACCGAAACCGTAAACATTAATTTGAAATTCTTTTGTAACATTCATTCAGAAATTTTGTAATCAAAGAAGGTTTTGACTGTTCGAAAAACTTTTCTAGCATCCATGTAATGCTATGTTGATTGTCATTCGTGTTATAATGAGGTGGAGCAGAAGAACTCGTTACCTACTAGAATTACACGTAAATGATACACGAACCTGATGAGCGTCTCTGCGAGAATTCTGCATACTATGAGAAATGTCATTGCGACATGTGAATGGTATTTAATATTGAAGCATAGAAAATTTATGTGACTGCGTTCAAGTTTGAACATCTGTTTAATTTTTCTAATTCGTTAAATTGGAAAAGATGACAAAAACAAAACTATTCTTCAAAGAAAACTACACAATATATTTTCATACGTACTTCAGATTATAATGCTTGAATACATACATAATTTAAATATACATTATCCACTGTTATTTTCATTAGCAAGAAAGGAATATGTAAGCAAACTAGTAAGTATTAAACTAAACTCGATCCAACCTACGGAAAGTTCAATGTCGTTTCAGATTTGCGTGCTTAATCACTCTTAAAATAATTAAACGTCTTATATGAATACATAACATCTAATTAAATAGCCTAGATTTAAAACTAGAAGAGTTTTAAACAGTCTTAGTAGTTCATAGTTACTAAAATTATTAAATACCTAAATAGCTAAATAACATTCAATGCATTTTTGATCGCGTTTTACGAGTCTACTGTCTACGAATTGGTTCAAGGACACTTCCTGACACCATTATCCGGCTACACACTTAAAGGATAACATGCCAAACTTCACTCAGTGAACTTCAATTTTGTTGGGGAAGCTAAGGGGAATTAGTAAGAGTGGTTACGAAGATTCGCTAATGGTAGAAAATGTTCGCAGAGAATTTAGCTAATAATTGGGTTGGTATATATGAAAGTAATGGTTGAAGGTGGTGTGAAAGTTCCTTTGTGTAAAGCAATAACTTTTGTGAAAGAATGACAATACCGCAGTGAAATGCCAAAGATAGTTAAACCAGCTTTGAAACAGTAAGAGTTCTAGACAACTCGAAGCAGATGGTAAGGTTGCTATTCAATTACGCCAGGGATTGGCATTTTTGTCTCAATTGAGACAAAACCGTCCCCACCATAGCCTCCACTGTCCCCCACCAGCATCCGCCGTTACCATAGAGCAGTGGTGGGCACAGGTGGAGCCCCTCCAACACCTGCTTCTCCCACCAACCTCTCTTTCATGCAGCGCGCACGTTCGTTGCGTACGCTGATGTCTCGTGTCTTCGTTGCTCCATTGTACCGCGCTTGCTGGGAGGGGGCAGAGGGCGCTACGGTGTGGACCGTTTTGCCTCAGTTGAGGCAAAATTGCCCATCCCTGCCATAGAGGAAGAAAGTGCTTCGCCCGCCGCGAACAGTACGCAGGCCTTGCGCATGAAAGAGAGGTTTGTGGGAGAAGCAGGCGTTTGAGGGGCCCCTACCGTGCCCATCCCTAATTCCCCGTCAACAATTTTTCCAATAAACTTTACACCCAAACGGATAATTTCAAATTCAGCTAGTCATGTCTTTGAACAAATTTGTTTAAAAAGTACAACAAATATTAAACACTCTAAATCTCGGATCCACACGATAGAATTACATAGATCACGCTAACGAAAAATGGGAGTTTCATTATTTGACGAATAAAGGAAATAAATATTATAAACTAAAATAAAGTAAGAATAATATATTTTATGATAACGAACGTGTTAATTTCTTCGTGTATTGTGACGGAAAAGTCTTGTTATCAGCGAGGCCTTGTTATCCAGAAGGCACCTTAGGTACACTGTCTGTGGCCTATAGAGGATTTAGGTCAGCCGAATAAATTGTAGGGTCCATGAAAAAAGTGATAGGACCTGCAGAAATCGGGTTCAATATAGAAAGAGATTGTCAGGAAAATTTAATGGCCGCTCTTAATGAGAATAGTGGTAAGGGTTGTTCGAATACATTATTTCCTAGAGTCTACGAACAGTATGATGCGGTTCTTATCAAAACGAATAGGTGAATTATGAAACTATTTATATCATAAATGTCCCAAAAAAAGCTGTAAAATGTGTACCCTACTGATACTACGATATTCTTATCTCTTAGAATCTCGTTTAAAGACGCGCAGACTCATCACCGTGGCTCGCATGTTAGCTCAAGTGTGCGAGAAGAAACAAAAACACGCGTAGACGCACAAATCGCAGATGGATAGGCCCATTTCACGTATCGCTTCCCTACATTCACGCGCATGGAACAAGCATCTATGATATAATTAAAATGTTCGTATTACACACATTTAGATATTAGGAAGCTTTGTTTAGAGTGAAACTATCAAAACTTGTAATTTAGATACCAGATTGCGGAAGCTTCTGTACAAATCAGACATGGGCATTATCGAAATAAATATTATTTTGAGAAATAATCGTTAAGATAATATAAATATTATCCTATTTGGCAACATGTAAACTGAAACAATCCTTCGTGTGCTAAAGAACAATTTTAAAAGCGAATGCAGCTAAACTGTAATCAAGTACAAACATTAGCATACTTAAATTTAATAATTAATTTAGTTACTTTAATTACCTCTTCTTCAGGTGAAATTATTTATTATCTTATTTGAACAATATAATTGAAATACAAAATTATTCGAGTAAAATGTTATTTGAAAATAATTTACTCCATCTAAACGCCAAATGAAAATCAATTTGTTATTTGTAAAATACAAATAATGAAGTATTTAGAAAATTCATTATTTCAAATGAAATGTGTCCAATCCTGGTACGAATTTACAGTACTTCATCGTTAATTGTCATCACCACGGGTCCGGCCGGCGTCAATTATCGTGCAGAAGATACTATTTTTCAACCTCCGGCGAACGGAAGGACGGACACCGAAGCTCGAGAGCTCTCTGTCGCCGAAAAATGTAACATAATACGGGTCGAGTATGTCGGTGTAATACCATTACTAATTCAATAACAAAACTTCTTTATTTTTCATAATTTTTTATGGGACTTTCACCAACATATTCGCGGCATTTTTCTACGGAAAATGATACCAAATATGGTAGTGGTCTCACCGATATATATTCGACCCATATTACGTTACACTTCTCGGCGACTGAGGCCTCTCGAGCTTCACGGGCCCTCACAGTATATACCCCGCGGAAGGAGGGATTGTTTTGCGACAATTATCGTACAGAAGTTCACGACAATTAACAATGAAATACTGTATATGTATTGCTTCTAGAAGCACGTAAAACATGGCAAAATATCAACAAAGTTTAATAAGATAATGGAAATTAATAGCGAATTTTGTAGTTTCAACATTTTGTTAAAACTACAATGTATAAAATATATAGTACGAAAAATGTACTACTTACTTGTCCATGTGGTAAAACGTGTCCTACAATGTTGTTAAATATATGTTTGTAAATTACATATATCCATAGTTCATAAAAGGATAGTAAGTGTTCAGTGCAGATAGGTTTCCTGTCAAAAGTTGGTTGTTTCAATTTCAATTGTAAGGTAGTCTCAGTTTTAATTGAAAGGTTATTTACATTTCAATGGAAATGTTGTTCAATTGTTAAGGATGAATAATTGAGCAGGACTTGGGTCTACTTCGACCTATGCTTACAGATGTTTTAAATTTAGTTTTCAACGAATGCATTGATGTTAACCCGAAAGAAGTAGTTTCGAAATTGCGTAAAAGGACATTAGGTAAAGTTTTGAATAAGTCTGGTCTTGATATGATACTTTCTGACGCAGAATTTTGTGCTTTATCTGAATTTGAGAGAAAATACTGGGCACTCCATTGAAAAAAAAGCTGAAGATGACCCTCATATGTAGATTAAAAGAAAAGTAACAAAAAATAGATTACAGCCCTGGAAACCATGTAACATGTGTTTGAAAATTTTTTTTCGTGCAACAAATAGTTTACGAATTTGTTTGAAGTCATCGGGTTACGAGATTCGCCCTGTATAACCCCTTAAGATCCACGGTTTAATCCGAACATTGCTGATTTACGCTTTCATAACGATCAAGCGCAGAAGTGAAGACGGGTAATTAGCCGATTTCCGAGAACGAACAGAGATACGCCCGTGGCGGTAATCGTTCCGCGATATGTTTTGCATATTGTTCAGCGATGGCAATTGTGCAAATACAGTTACGCGTCTTGACAGTCGTAGCGTCTGCTCTTATCGGCGCGCGATCACGGCCGTCACAAGGGATATAATTTATAATGGGTTGACAAACATCGACTCCTATCGCTAGAAAACCGTTCACGTGCTCGTTGACGCGAACACAGTCAGTCCCGTCCCGTTTTTACTCGCTTCGCTTCAGAGACCCTTCCCGGGGATGCGATCGACGATCGGATATCCAAAGCAAATATTGAATAACCGTTCGCAAAGATGGCTCGTGGCTGACCACCCCTCAAAATTGAATGAAATCTAGAGGGATGATTCGAGAACTTATGGAACTGTATCCCTTGCGAAAGCCCGGTTCTTATAGACCATTGTTTCTCAAACTGTGGTACATGTACCACTAATAATACATGACGTAATTTCCGTGGTACAATTTTTACAATTTCATTCCTACTTTCCTGAAAATTTAGAAAATGATAGTTGGATAAGACATCCGTTTTCTTTTACGGATACTGTACTAGACAATTTTTCAATTTAAGAAAGAGATCATAGATATTTCAATGTGACAGAAATCTCACGAATGAGTTCGAAGTAACTCGTAAAAAAGATAACTTGTGCACTTTCTGGTTAAAAAGAATATATATTTTCGACAAAGCGTTAAAATTTGTAATGTCCTTCAACATATAATATATTTGCGAAACTGGGTTTTCAGTCATGATGTTAATTAAAAATGAATATAGGACACGATTACAAACTTAAATCTGACTTACGTACGAAATTAATGAAGATAAAGATTGGTATATCGAAACTGCTTACAATGAATCATGCTCATCATTCGCATTAATCCTCACCAATAATAAATCTCCATAATATTTGCCCATGTATTATGACCCACCATTTACTCTATTTTGTTATAGTGTACAAGTTTCATTTATGAATGTAATTAAATAATATAAATTTAAAATGTTTTATTCTCTGATTGAGAACATTCCATTTCGAATATGCTTTTATGGTGGTACATATATATTTTGATTCTCATTTATGTGGTACAAAATTTAAAAAGTTTGAGAACCCCTGTTATGGACGATTGTAAAACCCAGCTACATACGACAGTCGGATAACGATACAAATTGCTAAAAATTTCATTCAATACACTCCTGCTATTTTTATAAAGCAGAGCTGTCGCTTTTAGTGCTTTGTAGAACCATTGTTAAGTGGTTGTAAAACTATATATATATATATATCTTTGAAATGATGCTGGCGCCAACAATAGCCATACATAAATGTCAATGAAGACTGTTTGAGAATGAAGAAAGTGAATTCAAATACACGTGAATATGCTAAAGATACAGAATAAGGAAATGAAAATTCTGTTTTATATCCATAAAACGTAGGAAATAGTAGTCACGAAAGATCACGCCTGCTATCGAATTAGATGACTGATAAGGTTTATGATATGAACATTCAGGTGACACTAGAGACTCACCGCTTTATTTATCAATTTTTTAAACCACTTTTGAAGTTACTTCTTCTTGTACTACGTTAATCTGTGTATTGTTCATAAAGCAGCAGCGATCCATTAATGATTTTAGAGTGGATGACAAAATGGATTAGTTCACCAGGTAATTTATACAGTGAATTAATTAAAAATTATCATTGGTCGAAATTGCGATGAGAAAAGTAATCGTTATGATTTTTAACTTTTTCATCTGTGCCTATAATGAAAATTTAAAATATACCTTTTGTAGAGCTAAGTTATATAGATGCTCAAAGTTTCATCAAAATGGGTTCTCACATAAAAAAGCTATAGGCATCGAAAGACGTATGAATCTTTGAATTTTGGAGTACAATTGATCTAAATCGCAATTCCTCACACTTTTTGACATTTTTAATTATATATAGCTCATAGTAGCCTTAATTGATTTTGATGAAACTTCGTGCATATAACTTAGATCTACAAAGGGCATATTTTAAATTTTCAGTTTAGACACAGATAAAAAAGTTATGAATCACGATCATTACTTTTTTCTTTGCAACTTCGATCAATGGAAATTTTTTATTAATTTCTTTTATAAATTACCTAGTACACTAATCCTTCTAACATCTCAAAAAACTCAAGCTGTTCGAACCAATTTTAAAAAAATTACTTGTTATTAAAAGGTGCCCAAATACTTTTGCACGCTGCTGTATTAAAACATTAAAACCATTCTAATGAAAGGATATTTCGCGAAACTTGTACATTTTAATTATGGAGAACTGTAATGAGAAGTTAAGTTTACCACTTTCATCTTTCAAGGAGAAAACGCCGTTATCGGGTCTTAGATTTTGTCGAAACTTTGCATACTATTACATTTTGTTCTCCTGTTTATCAAAATATAGCATTATTGGCGACGATACTCAATAATTTTTGAGATTTAATTAGAATTTAAATTTCATTATACCCGTTAAGCCGTTAAGTACACTTTTGGTTGAACTTTTTGTCAAGTGCCAAACGGCGTGATGGTAACGTACTAGATTCATTATCGGCAAGGCCAGTGTTCAAATCTCTTTTTCCTTTTTTTCCATTTTTTTATTTTTTTTCTGTTCAGTTTATCTATTTTAATTAATTGTATTTTGCACATGAAAAATACACTGATGATATCTATAGGAAACAAAATATACAAATTTTATTGAAAAGGAACATAATATGAAAGAAACACTAACTTCATCAATCTTAACGTATCTCAAAAGTTGTTGAGTACCGACGCCTATAATGCTACATTTTCATAAATAGGAGAACGAAATCTACCAATATGCAAAGTTTCGAGAAAATCTGGGACCCCATGACCACGTCTTCTCCTTGTTAGTTTATCCCTTTGGCAGTAGCAACCTAATAATAAGAATGACGTAAAATGTATGAATAAAGCAGAAAATAATAGCCGGTTTATTGACATGCCAATAATTTGCCAAATTATTACCTATAATTTAATCAACTTGTTCGATTTTCAGTAACCGATGATTTTGATGCTCTATTTTATAAGCTGGTAGTACCTTATTAGACCGCGGATTTTATGCATTTACAAGAAAAATGAGCTCCTGAAATTTCAAACAGTAAAATGGTTAGAAGAACTGAAGAATATCTATGTACTGTTTACAACTCATTAAAATTAGTAATTGAAGAAAGACATTTTATTTGCTTCTTCTGTGCTACCGTTAATTAACGAAGACGACTGTTATTTTGCATAAAGATTTACCCTCTACTTGTTGTAATAATTATGCAAAATATATAAGTAAAGCAGAAGAGAATACCTAGTTGTCGATCAGTACGAAATGATGCACTTGTCAACTCAATCTGTTGGTACAATTTTCGGTAACTGATGATTTTAATCAATTATTTTCACACACATTTTATTTTTTCTTTCACGTATACATTTCAGTTTGAAATGTATCTACTAACTATAAAACTTAAGTATATAGCAGATATTAAGTACAAATATGTTAACGTGTTTATATAAAAATTATTTTAACGTTCATCACTAAATATAATTTATGATTTACGACCCCAATAGATATAATCTACGAACATCAATCCTGCGATAACAAAGATGAACGATTGCTCTAAATAAAATAATTGTCCTATAGCATATATTCTGTATGTTCTACGCTGGAAATATTTTGCGAACATTGTATGGCAGTGCTTCGCACATTAAAAGTTAGTTTTACAGTGTGCATAACAGAAATTTACAAGGTCATTTGTAAGCCGATATGGACTCCTGCGTCGTTGTTAGATTATCGGCTGTTCGAAGGTTAATTCGTACGTCGAATCCACATCACGATTAGATGAACGATTTATTAATATTACAGTTAAGAATTATTACGAAACCGATCGGTGGCAATCAATGCTATTTTTATCGCGGACAGCTGGCGCGAATTTTTTTCCATAAGCTCACATATACGAGCGAATCGTAATAATGAGTTCGGTATAATGTGGCATGCACGTGATAGAATGTGATGTGGTAACACTCTTTGTTTACATTTTTCAGTGCTATAATTACCAATAAATAATAATAACAAAAAAAACCAATTGATACTATCAGAGATATAACACAATGCAATGTAATTTCTTCGAGTAGATGCATAAAAAAACAAATCACCTAGTAAACTAATAATCCTAAAAACTCAAAAGAAAACTTAAGCCGCCTGAACCAATTTAAAAAAAATTATTCGTTTTCAAGGGGTGTCTCGATACTTTTGGCACGCGACTGTTTATATTTGTAACAGGGGTTGAAACGGTTCTGAAAATAACTGCTTGAAACAGTTATATATCGGTTCTGACTGAAACAGTTATGAAGAACCGAAATGATGTTATAACTGTTATGAGAATATCGGTTCTCGCTTATATCAGTTACGGTTACGGTTCTTGAGAACCGATATTATAACGGTTCTATAACTGTTGTTTTTAGGTTCTGGATTTCGGTTTCGGTTTTCAGACTTCAGAACCTATAATATGTCCCGTATCGGTTTCATATCGGTTTTGCAGTTCTGCAACTGATATTTTTTGGTTCTCTATCGGCTATACAGGGTGTCTCAAAATTCCTTCAATATCCGGAAATAAGAGGTTCCTGAGATCATTTGACGCGACATTTTTCTTTGCAAAAATGGCATCCGCGGCTTTGTTAAGGAGTTATTATCGAAAAACACGGACCAATCAGAGCGCGGCTACAGCGAACGGAGTCCGACTCGGCGACAGGTCCCGCTTAGCGTGGCGTCGCCGTTGGCCGAGCCAGAGTCAATCCGCTGTAGCTGCGCTCTGATTGGTCCGTGTTTTTCGTTAATAACTCTTAAATAAAGCAGCGGACGCCATTTTTGCAAAGGAAAATGTCGCTTCAAATGATATCAGGAACCTCCCATTTCTGGATGTTGAAGGAATTTTGAGACATCCTGTATAACCGATACAGAATCAAAAAATATCAGTTTGAGAATAGCAAAACCGATATGAGACCGATGCGGGACATATTCTCGTAAATGCTTCAAGAACCGGAATCGATATCATAACTGTTTTCAACCCCTCGTTTGTAATGAATACCTGTTCGTGTATTCTTCTTCCCCCTCTCTTCCCGCGCATTCGCCAAGCACACACACGCACCACATGTTTATAATAAAAAATTCCAATAGCTATAGTAAAATCTGGAAAGCAACATCGCTACAAGAAAAAAATTGAGAAAACATTGTCAAATATATGGACCGATTTTGTGAATTTTTAAAATCTTTTTTAAATTTTGTACTACCTGTACTAGCACTGATAATTTTTCATATATTAGAAAAAATTTAATTATTTTATAGTAACAAGAATTACTTTAAAATCAAACATCAACTTTTATGTTAAATTTCACTGTTGGGCACATTCCATTTGAAATGAGATAACAAATAATCATTTGTATTAATGACTTACTTTTACTGTTTTAGTATTTGAACTTTACAAATAACACCAAATATTTATTTCATTTGGTGTTTCAATCAAATAGATTGTTTTTAAACAATATCGTATTTGAATAATCTTTTATTTTATCAATATTGTTGAAATAAAATAATAAATAATTTCACCTTACGAAGAGGTTATTGACGTAATTAAATGGAGCAATTCAGACAACCGTAAATAATGAGCAGTTGTTAGTATGATTTATGGCATGAGAACAATGTGTTTCTTCTACGATGGTGCTTGTTTTTAATCGACAATATACTATTTTATTATACAACATACTGAGCCGAGTACTATTTTCGTCGAATTCTGTTTTGAAAGAGAATTATAGGCTCATAGTATCATAGACTGAGCCGATATAGGTCATTCTTAATTTAGTCTTATATTGAAAATAGTATAATGGAGTGGAAGATTCAGCGGTGTAGAAATACTTCTTCATTCACTATATTCGTACGCTTATACAAATGCTTTTTTCAAATCAGTACACCACAAATCAAGAATTTTCTATGAATCTTACACAAATACGAAGTCAATTTTAGTAAGACATACGGTATGATAGAAATTAGAATTATTTTACCGAATGCTGAAGCTACTATACGAGTCTTCGATAATCTTCCGTGTATTAATTACTTACAAAGCAATATATTCAAAATAATGCAATAATGTACTTTAATATTCTTCAATAGCACATGTCTAAAATTTTTGGTCAGATATACAGGGTGTTCACGCTATTACTAGCCAGTTTTTTTCTTGCAAATAATAAATATTAGAAAAAAATAAAAGAGGAAAAAGTAATACTGTTTTTTGCGAGCAACATAATGGCGTGTGTAATTTTTTTGTATTTGCGCTATTTTTATGAAAATGTCGGTGACCTCCAATTTTTGTAAATTGGATGCTATATATTTTTTTCATACCATATGAAAGTGTGTGTCAAGACAAATTTATTCGTATACGACACAATGACCTTCAAGATCATTCAAGGTCAGAAATGGACGAAACATTTTGAACATTTCGTACCAATGTGTTTACAAGTATATTTTATTAACGAGGCTATAGTAAATGTTCAGTATAACTTCCTTGTGCATGACTACATATTTCGGATCTATTAATTACATTCTTGTTAGCTTCTTCTAATGTTGTCCGAAATATCAATGCACATGATTGCGTTAGTTTCCTTTGCATAACGTTTACATTTCTGGGCGTTGTGTATCGTGAATGATATCTTTACGAAATATTACGTATGAAATATTCAAAATTTTGCTGCCATTTCTGACCTTGCATGACCTTGAAGGTTATTGCGTTTGTATACGAATAAATTTGTCTTGACACACGCTTTCATGTGATATAAAAAAATACATAGCATTTCATTTAAAAAATTGAAGGTCACCTTCATTTCTAAGAAAATAGTGCAAACAAGAAAATTACATACTCCATTATGTTACGTACCAAAAACAGTATTACTTTTTTCCTCTATCATTTTTTTCTAATATTTATTATTTGCAAGAAAAACGCTGGCTAGTGATAGCGTGAGCACCCTGTATATGGCATAATAATAAAAATTTCGATGTACAAAAATCGTTTATTGAAATAAAAATTGAAATAAATTTTATGTTAATGTCATGAAAATATTATAATATTTACTTGTACAAATTGTGCACACATGAAATCAACATATTTCTATATTCATCGGTTTCTTTAACTGTTTTGAAGTATATAATTAGATGCAACATTGCACATTGAAAATTTGATAAATAAAAACATTTCGACATACACACGTGATTATATGTACATGTGATTAACAATCGAAAATCTGAAAGGCACTACGAAATCAAAGGCTAAAGAAATGATGTAAAAAAAGTTTGACCAAAATGACCACAGAGCAAAGTTCGGTTAAGAAAGAAGTTGATACAAGACAAGTCAAAGATAAATGAACCGAAGCTGGCAGCATTATTGTAAAGCGTTTCAATGAAGATGTACTTGCAGAAACCTGTCAGAAGATTTCAAAGAAACAAGATTTAATGATTAAGCAATTGGAAGTTGCTCATTTACATAATAAGTAAGCATGTTTGGAAATCGCAAAAAATTATGCAACGAGTATTTTGTTTTGGGAATACCTCGTTTTATCTAATCAAAGTATTTATAGCATTTTAACTCAAACGGTTGCGTTAGGATATGGACAACGCGAAGTTTTATGATTCAATTCGAACAACTTTTAATCTATCTGTGAAACTGTTTTGTTTATGTCAGTGATAATTTTTATGATTTTAAGTGAAGAGCAAAAGTGAATCAACACCATTTAAAACAGCATAGCTTTTTTAAAATTTGACCAAATGACTGGGATTTTTTTGGAGCAGTTAGAATCATTAGTTTGTTAGATGCGAAGAAAATAGCAAAAGTTGATTTTTACGAGATCTTTATCTGGGACGGTATTGAACATTTTGAAAATGTGTGTATACACAAATAAATTATATACATGCTAACAATTTCGTCGATATTGGTCAGTCGATTTACGATTAAAAGCGGGAAAAATTCCAGTTGCAAGTAAAAAACCGTGAAAAACTTCATTGTATATTACTGTGGAATATATTTGATACCGAATTTGTATAGAACTTTGTTTTACCCGTTTGTAAAATTAAACTTGTTACTTTCGGCTAACAATAGCATAAGATGGATTGGCTGCATCAGATGTTCGAGGTGTAATTTTTTTATCGATAAGATCGTAAATATAATGCAATATTTGATTGATTTTAATGTGATATCATTTAACATCGAGCACTGATAAATTGCAATTCGAAAATAATGTTTATCTTCATAAGGATCGATATTACAACAAGATTGTATTGCCAAGCAATAGATACTGTAAGAGATTCTACAGTGTTCGGTAAAATTTATGAGTGAGATCTAATAGAATATTATCTACTAGATTGTATAAGTTTAGTAAGTTAGAATTGACCTACTGATCGCTTCCATAGTGTTCACCAAAGCAAACAGTAACCTCGAAATGTCTTGTTTGATCCATTTGCGATAAGTAGACTGCGGATCTTTATGCAAAATAAAAATCGTATGTACTAGTTGCAAAACATAGAAATTTATTTTCTCTTTTTAGTGATTTTATTAAATTCCAAGAGATGTATTGAAAATCTTAAATTTTTGTAATCTTTTTATTGTTTGAAATTACACTCATCCATTTTTGCTGTAAATGCATAAAATCATCAGTCTATCGATAAGTGACACCATGAATAAAAATTCGGAAATATTGGTTTCCATGTCTCAGAAATAATGCTTCATGAACAGTGCAAATAGAAATCTGAAGAAACGTTTACCAAACGTTTGATTGATTAAGTATCACGAAGTTCAAAGGTGGAGCAACGAAATATTATCTGTGTATGTATATTTATCACATTCCTTACAAATTCGACGAGCATGAATTCCTTCGTCGCATTACTTAATTATCTGTTAAACCACACTATTACTTTTTCAAGAACTCGATCAAAATATTTACTATTAAATTATACAATTCTTATATTACTTCTTATTACCACCTCCAAAACTGAAAAGTTAAGATTGATCTTTTTAACTCTCTCGTATCGCGTAGATCCCAATCGAATTCGCTATACTCGATGTATGAGCCAAAAATTAATTGTTTAATCTGTGAACTCTTTGATAAAAATCGACGTGTCACGAAATATTAGTCAATCGAATGCAATGAAGTTCATAAATCACGAATATTTTTAATGTGTAGAAGATGTTGAAACAACTTGCGTTCCAGCAAGAGTGTATTTCAACTAATCCTTCTATAGCTAGAACATTCGTAACAACCGAATTTTCAAACTTAATTGTCTCGAAAACAAAATGTCAATCGAAAAAATATTATTCGCCTCTCTTCCCTTAATTTTTTGCGTAGAATCACCTCGCGCCCGCTAATAAATACCACATGTCCTGGGACATCCTGTATAAATCGTCAATAATTTCACGAATTTATCATTGAACTTCAATCGAATGTTACACAAGGAAGGGGAATAGGAATGAATGAACATTTAAAATGGTCTCACAGACCCACTACAATAGTTAAGGGTTAAAGGCTTTCTCTTCGCACGCCTAATGAAAATCGCGTTGTAAACATTACGCATGCGTACATATACTGATATACAGTCACTCTCATAAGTATTCGGGCACTGTATTAGTTTCAAAAGTATCGTTTTATGTGTATGATTTATTAGGACACGTTTATCGAATTCATTTTTTTTCGATTTGGAATATTTTGTTGGGTATCCCACTTGTGGAATTACTTCACTCAAACGTGTGGGCATATTAGAAATGAATTCAACCAAATAACTTTGTGATATTCGTCCCCGTTCTCCCAATATGCGGGCTGTTAATTCTTTTGTTTTTATCGGCGTTTTCCTAATGTTGCGATTGATTTTCTATGGAATTTAGATCCGGTGATTATACCGGAGGATCTATCTTTCTAGGGCAATTGTGTAATAACTATTCTTGTACAACTCGGGATTTGTGCTTCAGATCACTATCTTGATAATAAGTGTCACCTATGCCTATTTTCATTGCACTTTGTATTAAATTGTCTTTCAAAATGTTTAAATATTTATTTTTGTCTATCATGTCATCAACAAAAACGTGATCACCTACCACAATAATTGGAATACATCATACCAGTGTCGCCAGAAACACCCAAAACTGGGTGGATTTTCCTCTCCCCCTTTTCCCCTTCCACTATTCCATTCCACTGCGTGTTGCGTGTAATGTCCTCGTCGCGCATGCGTAACATATGCACGCGTTAATCTGGTTATCGGTGGTAAACAGTGTCACCAGAGCAGTTCAATCGAGGGGAATACAGTTTACCACCTCTCTGATGACCAGAGTAATATGTAACACGTCGCGCGGTACGTCACGTGACCAGTCTACGGTCTTAGTGGGGGACGTTGGAGTGTGCTCATGTAGTGGAATGGGATGAGAGGAAAATCAACCCAGTTTTAGGTTGATCCGGCGACACTGGTGGTAAACTGTATTCCCCTCGATTTCAGCGATCTGGCGACACTGAATCATACCATTACACCTCCGCCACCATGTTTTACAGTCTATTGAAGAATCTTGTTTCAAATTGTTTATTAGTCTTTCGCCAGACTAATTGTTGTCTATTACATCCAGGAATCTCAAGCTTACTTTCGTCATCGAAAATTACATCGTTCCACCGTTTTTTTTTCTTTAGAAACAAATTTCGTTGCAAACGTTAATCGTTTCATTCGATGTATGTATTTCATTTACGGAAAGGTTTCTTTCGAGGTATCCTCCCATGATAATCAGCTTCATAAAACACTCGACGAACTGTGCTAACATGAACACTTTTTCCAGATTCCTCATACAATTCTCAAGTTAATCTTGGTGCACCCAATTCATGATCTTACTTTACATTTTGTATAATTCTACACTTTTCGCAAGAATTAACTAACTTCTTTAGCATATCCTGTTATCACAACAACGAAACTTCTAATTTTTCGACAACATTTTCCTTTTACTCTGTGATAAATAACTAATTGTCGAAATATATACTTCTGCCTTTTCGAGCCATTATCGCAGTATATTCGCAGTGACATCTGACGTAGAACTGACTCTGTTCACTTTGTGTTCACAAACAGTAACATCCAGTCACTTCACCTTCTTTCGTATTTATTAAGAAAAACAAAAACTGTAAGATATAATACTGTCCTTAGAATTGTGTTTAATTCTGATTATAACGTAATATATAAATACGAAACAATAAAAAATAAAGCATTTATTTTTGTACGTATCCGTAGTAGTATAGTGCATTAATCCATCGAAGAAGAATAAATTCGATAAACACATTCTTACTAAGTACATAAAGTGATAATTTTACAACTATTTCGATGTCCGAATATTTATGAGAGTAACTGCACATTCAACATATAAAGAAATGAAGAACTTAAAGAATCGCGATGCCATTTTGGCGCACCCTTCGTTTGCATTGAAATTATTTATGTGCCTATTAATAAATAAATGCCCAAGGGGAGGGCGAGAGGATTCTATAATTGGTTCTCGGATCTACGATCACCATCTCGAGCGACGACGACACGTCTGTAGGTGCCAAGTGTTTCTTGGACTGTTTGTCAAGACTGTACCATCGCGCTTCTTGTGCGTAGTAAACGAAGTAAGTGCTGCTAGCATGGCACAGAGAGTGGACCAATCGTCGCGCGCGACGAAAGGGGCACGACTGGCTCCCGAATCGCGTCGCAATTCCACTGACTCCGTCGTTCGTCGCGCGTCGTGCGTCGTACGTCGTTCCTAATACGAGTGTAGGAGCGTGTGTGTGTGTGTTTCGCATGCGCGACTGTATGTGCACACATGTACGCATACTCGTACGCAACACTGTCCGAGACGTTTCTGCGTTCCGCGTGTGTATGTACGCGTGTGAGTCGCGTACATAATTATACGCTACTCTCGTCACTAATTGCGCTCGCTAGCTTGGGGTCAAAGTCAACCGCACTGGCGGCTAGAGATCGCTCGAACGCGAACACTATAATACCTCCGAAAAGTATCGGCACCATCAATTATCAATTTCCGATTTCCGAAAACCATCGATTCTTAAATGGGGCTGTCGCATGTAAACGCTGAGAATCTAATCAATTTTCATGAATTTTTTTCAAAGCGATGTTACGTCTTACATTATAATTTTTGTAGTAATTGATTCAGCTACTCTTTCATCATGTAGCACAATTTTTTTATGTTTTAACCGCTTGTAGGCGATTTATTTTACCGTTACAGTGATTAGAACTTCTTCGTCTTTCATAAGTAGAAGAAGAAGAAGAAAGTTTATATTAATTGTATACCTATGCACTCTCTAATGATTATATAACGACAACGACAAAATAGAATGTTATTTCGATTTCAAGGAAGTTATTGACAGACATATTTAGTAGATTCTGTTCGAAAACTTCATCGCGAGTCTGACTCGATGTTATATTACAAGGGGTTAATTAAAGCGTCGATTATCTGGGAGCCTGTTTCGCGAAACATCGATTATCCCCATGACCAATTATCCGAATACAGGATTGCTGAAAATTTCATCGTTATTGGATAATTGGTTTATAAATTGTAATCGATTAAATGTGGGAAAAATTGCAGTTATCGAAAAACTGCAAACTGATAGGTTGTATTTTGTTATTAAATTGTTAAAAAATATGTTTAAAAAAGTTAAAAATTATGACCTGCACTTTTTTTTGCACAACACCGATTAATAGCAATTTTATAAAAGTTCTTTCTACACATTATCTAGTAAATTAATCCTTCTAACATCTCAAAGAAATTCAAGTCATTTGGACCAATCAGAAAAAAGTTATTCGTTTTTAAAGTGTGTTCGTAAGTACCAGGCCGCATATATATATATATATATATATATATATATATATATATATATAATTTTTGTCGCGGAGTGTAGATAAAGATTAAACTTGTTGTAATAGAAATAATTGCAAAGTGCAGCAAAATCTTAATTAACGTGCAAGAAATAGATCTTTGATTTGTATGCGTTGCGTTGCTGTAGAAGATTGGATGTAGCAGCCATACTAGCAATGCAATTATTCTGAAATAGTTTTCGTATTTAATTGCATCTTTAGATGATACATTTTCTGTTGGTGTGAAACAAGTAACTGGAATAGGGCAATTGTGTTTGCGTGGGTCTTAGATGGTACCCACAACAGAAGGCTACTTTAACAGTTCAATACCGCTGAGAACCGACTTCAATCTGTATCGTTAGAACGACATGCCGGTATTTTAACATTATTAAACATGTTAAAGTAGTCTACTAGCTCTAGGAGGAAGCCAGCAGTCATTTATAACGAAATTGGGTGTAATAAAACCTTCATTATCTCAACTAATCTATCTATATATCTAAACTAAACGAATTAGTCGTCACTGTGTCGTCACTTGGAAATTTGATAATTTCTACGGCTGTAGTATAGTATTTCTCTTATTCGTTGAATTACAGGTGTTTTTCAATGACTTTTGTAAACGATAATGTGCTTAATAATATAGTATATATTATAATATAATATAATAATATAATATATATTATAATATAATAATAATATTATAATATAATAATAATATTATAATATAATAATAATATTATAATATAATAATAATATTATAATATAATAATAATATTATAATATAATAATAATATTATAATATAATAATAATATTATAATATAATAATAATATTATAATATAATAATAATATTATAATATAATAATAATATTATAATATAATAATAATATTATAATATAATAATAATATTATAATATAGTTATAATATTATAATATAGTTATAATAATAATAATATTATAATATAGTTATAATAATAATAATATCATAATATAATTATAATAATAATATTATTATTCTTAACCAAATTCCATTGAAGAAAAATTGAGATAGTTGTAATAACAATGATAACGATGATTAGACTGTGGATTTTTATGCAATTAATAAACATTTTCTACATCGTTTACAAGAAACATAGACTAAATAGAAACTTTTTTCTGTTTTGAATAACTCCAATAGTCTGAAAATAATATGTATTTTCTTAGTCGCAAATTCTTTTAATCGGTGTATTCGATCAAATTTCACCTGTTTATTTTTTCATAAGTACATAAATATATATTGTATCTAAATTGTGATATAAATTATCATAAATACATAAAATCTGCAGTCAAATGATGATAATAAAATTTAAGAAAATCAATCGTGAGTTAAAAAACGTTATAAAAGAATGAAAGTTCTGACAATAGAAATTATAAAATGGGGAGAATGTTAATGTAATACTACTCCATGTAAAAGAAGGGGATAAATCTGCACGCATAATTAGTGGACAGTGGATTTCACACATAGGCGTTCACACGGTATAGCAGAATGAGTATGTTATGAAGTTTCGTAATGTTCTAATTTCCATCGAAATCTAACAGCATTTATAATGAAAAACATGCAAACTTCTCATACAATTTTGTTCTGTGAATTGACCTATCGAAATCTATTAACGTCGCGCAGTTATAGTGTATAGATATTCCAGTTTCATTGTTAATTTTAAAAGTTGTTACGTAGAGTTACGCGTTCTGACTGGTAAAATTTCGAAGCGTAAAACCTTACCTTGAATATGAAAACAAATTAGCTGCTACTGTTAATAATGACACGAAGGGTGCGTCACCAACAGTGAATCTTACAATTAGTTATAACGGCGAACGATTTTTTTTTAAACGTTTTGGTCTTGCGTGGTTTTAAATTACAAAACCAATCATGTAAGAAAAGTTTGTTAAAAATCTTTTGTTTGAATAGTAAACGAAAAATCCATTTTTTTGCATTTTTTTTTTTAGAAAATGTTGCAAACGAAATTTAAGTGGTTTTTAGACCTCTACAAATTTCGATATATAAAATTTCGAAGAAAAACTTATTGAACAAAAAATCGGAGTCATACTAATTTTTCAAATAACAATATTCATTTTTTCGGAATATAGTAACAGACGTTAGGACGAATTCTACGACATACGATAGTATGGTCTTGAACCTATAAATAACGCTAGACTAATAATTTGTGGTCAAATACCCCATTGTGCGTCAGAATGATCAATTTATTATGCGAAGTATAGAATGACAAAATATGACGCAAAATTATCGAAATTTGTTATTATTTTGTCATTTCATTCTCCACGCATTTGTGTGACCAAGTTCGGCAGCTTATCGGTGACCTCTGAATTACCAAGGAAAGTTATGTTACCGGTCGCCAATGACCGGCACATCAATCAACATACTAATTAGTATACATTATAACCAAGGCCAACGGAATACTGAATTGAATATTGCTTGCAAGGGCAAGGCACATCAAGAAAACGCCGCCATTAACCAGTTAGCTGTTTTTGACGAGTATACTCGTAATGAAGACATGGCACAGCTGTTTGTTATGACGAATATACTCGTCATGCGTAAAAAGTAGCTACAATTTGCTGTTTACATTGCTATTTTAGTGAAAACTAAAATATATTCTTAAGTTTCAAGACGTTTTGAATATTTGGAGGCCAAGATGAAATAAAACGTACAAATACGAAAATATAAATAATAATTATGAAAAACCTGTATAGAGTGTGCACAAAGTAGTTCGCTTACTTTTTGCGACACATTTTAGGTACACACTTATCAAAGAGTTCGCAACAGCTAACTGGTTAAATTTAACACGTCAATATTATTATATTGACTATTATATTGTATTATAGATTTCAACTATAGTCAATCAATTAGAAAATAGCGTAGCTGATTATCAAATAATTAATATTAAGTTGTCCCGAAAGTTCCTTTCGTTGCCCACAATATAAATTCAGACTAATTTAAAAAAAATCAAATGGCATAGTTAAGTAAACCAAGTTTAGGAAATAATAAAATATTAGCGAACAAATACATTGTCTGCATATGCTGATGGTATTTAACAACATTAAATGTGCACATTGCGAAAGAAACTTTTGGAACAACCTAATAATATCAAATGTTCGTCGAAGCTTTTATCTGAAATATGACGGAATTTTTGGTTGGATAAAAGACAATTCTCTTCGATTTAAGGGAAAGCGAAATAGTTTATAAAAATCTTGATTTGCGTGTTTACAGCTGCAACCTACTAATTAGTGTTTGGTGCGTACGCGAGAACCAGTTTTATTTTACGGGAGAATCGAGACACAGCTTTGAATACGAAACGTGGTGAAACGGTGCCGCTCCGTCAGGATTTCATAACAAAAACACGCGGGAAAATACCGAAGAAAGTTCGTATTAAAATTTGAATCGCATACGTTTCTACTATTCGCGGTTTAACGACTCCGATTCGCTCGTGGTTCACAGCGTGGAATTCGAAGTTCGCCGCAGGATGAGCGTCATTTGAATAAATTAAACAAGGTTGTTTCAGAAAAACGTTATCGCCACCAATGTTCTTCGTTCATTTGGTTTTGTTAATAATAATTTGAATAGTAGAATGTATGTACACGTACATATATGCGTCTAATTTTTCTATTTAAATTGTTCATTTGTAAAGGTCGCATCAACATCTAGGTCATTAGCGAACACAAGAATTTATAAATAATATGTGTACAAACATAAAAATAATTTCAGGCATATTATGAAAATAACAGTTCGCAAATTGTAGCTTGTTATTGTACATATACAGGGTGTTTCGTTTATCTTTGATCGGAAATATCTCATGGCGCACTGAAGTTGCAAAAAAATTTATTTACAAAATTTGTTCCGTATGAAGGGAACAATCATTCGGTGTCATTTTTTTCGGGACTATAATCGTGGGGAGAGGGGCTTTCAAAAACAAAATAAGTTTTTTAAATGGAACAATGTATTTTTTTTGTCATATTAGGATAGCATTTTCCGAGACGAATTCAACGATATGTCACATTATGTTATTAACTGTTACAAAACATTAGAAATTATATTATAAACTTGTAACTTCTTAAGTAGGCAATGGTAGTATCTGGTTGCCGGTTATTAGCTCCACATTGTAATCAAAGATCGACCTTCTTGTCATTTGTATTTTTATTGCTATTGTGGTATGACAAAAAAGATATATGGTTCCATTTAAAACACATTTTCTTTTTGAAATCCCCCCTCCCCACCATCATAGTGCCGAAAAAATGACACCATATGATTGTTCCCTTCCTACCGAACAATTTTTGTAAATAAATTTTTTTTGTAACTTCAGTGCGTCACGAGATATTTCCGTTCAAAGATAAACGAAACACCCTGTATGTTTAAAGATTTTACAAATGAGAGAACTTGGTTGGTATGATCAAAGAAATTATTGCGAAAATCGTAACAAGTACATTCACAACAATTTTTAGTTCAGTATTGGCATTATAAAACTATTGATAGGGAGCATCGATTCTTGTTCGTTGCTCATTTTGTAAAAATAGTTCCGATAAATTATTTTTATATATTATGTTCGCCGCAGGATGAACGTCATTTGAATAATTTAAACAAGGCTGTTCGAGGAAAATATATTGTGATCGATGTTCTTCTCTCATCTAATTTTGTAAATAATATTTTGACTAGCAGTTCACTTCGTGTTCAATTGATTTTATAGGTTGAAATGTCTGAACAAACATCTCAGAGTCTCAATATTCTTCTCAAAGATTCCAAGCCGAATGATTTATTACCTTCCTTTGCATCTAAATGCACAAAAAGTTTATTTTTTGTAGCTACAAAACGCAACTTGTCGATAATCATCAATCTTTGCAGGGTAGACAAAATGGAATAAACATTTGCAGATATTGTTTCTTACAATTCCTGAACTTTTCAATTTGCTTAAATTTTATATCTTACGAGGAAGAGAAGTTTTTACAAACGTGCTTGGAAAAACTTTCAGATGGCAATATGGCTTTTGAAAGAACAAAGTTTCCTAGTAAAGTTGTCGCATGTTACCAATAGTTTGAATGAAGAATGTATTAATGCTTAAGTATATTAATCTTTTGCTTTATTTTCTGTTGCAGGTAAGTTCGAAGTTCCTTGACTTCCTTCCAAGGGGATATTGATCATAATGAGTAATTAATTATCGGAATTTCTGTCGTTCCTTTGAAGCGTAAGAACTTGGTGAGTTACATAACAATGGGAAGAAATATCGATGTTGACAGATCATTTTGGAGACAATGACTTCTCATCGCGTTTATTGAAATTCTTGTTATTGTATCCTGTGCTTCGAACGCGTCCCTGTTTTCGCGCCTTTTTTCTTATAGCGAGTACAGAGAAATTAGTACAAAGCTATTATAAATGGACATAAAATGGAGTTATCTATATCGGAACAGTTGATAACATTTTCTATTACTTATTGGACATTAATTTGTGCGTAAATTAAGAAAATATAGATGATTCATGGAAGCTATGACTAGATTCCAGGTTTGGGCATTAACAAAATTAATTATTTGAAAAATAATCGTTGAGATATTATATTATCCTATTTGGCTACATGTCGTTTGAAATAACCATCTGTTAGTATATTTGGACAGCCAAATAATTTTTAATTTCATCAAATAATTCGTACTCTCCAAAATTCTATTTATTGCGTGTACTAAAGAACAATTTTGACTGCGACTGCAGCTATACTTTAATCATTAAACTACAAAAAATAGTATATATAAATTTAATAATTAATTTAGTTACTTCAATAACTTTTTCTGGACGTGAAACTATTTATTATTTTATTTAAATAATGGAATAAAAAATGATTCAAATAAAGTATTATTTTATTATGAAAATAATTTATTTGATTTAAACGCATAAGGGAAATCAAATTTTTATGGTATTTTTAAAATACATACGATAAAGTATTGAATACAATTCGTTATTTTAAATGATTATTTGTTATCTTTTTCCAAATGAAATATGGCCAACCCTGCTAGATTCATTCAAATCCTGACCTATCAATTTTTTAAATATATCTTTGAATCTATCTCTATGATATCAACGTTGATCGTCTTATTAGACATAATATTGTTGCAACAATATAAATAACTAGATCTAGGTTCATATGGTAGAAAATTCGAATTTGGATGGAATATGTTCAACTCTGTGTCAAAATGAACCCAAGTCCCACTATTCAAAGCTTAAAATATCTACTGTTAAAACAACAAATTAGAATTTCATTTTTAATTTCTAATTCATACTTCTCTTAATCTACTCTATCTTATAATGATAATCTTCTCTCGTTAAAAATAACGATTAAATATAATCGAAGCGAAGAATTATATACTTTCGCAAATATACTGCGGCGATAAATAAGATAATGACTGTAACGTTTCGGCCCCGAAATTTTCACATTTACAGTAGAATGCAGTATACAGTAGATTATCTGAAAGCTGATTATTCGAAACGTCGATAAAAAGTACAGGATGAATCACGTCATCTACACATTGCATCTAACAATACACCGTATTTACGTGTTTATATACGTACTTGTGTACATTCTACATGTACTACATTCTACATACGTACTTGTGTACATTCTAAATCTCAGAGTGTCTGATTAACTTTTTGTGTAATTATATTCTTTCTTATAATGGCTTAATTTTGAGTTAATTTATGACTTGCTCACAAATTTGGTTCGTTTTGACCGATTATCCGAAAAACCGCACATCCGGACGGATTTGCCTCCCAATTAGTTCGGATAATCGACGTTGCATCGAGAAACTATCTTAATCACCCTTCAAAGATAAGTAAATGTAAATAAAGTATGTAAATAAATATGTAAATAGATAAAATAAAATAAAATATGTAAAATATAAAAAATAAGACATAAATAAAATAACAAAATATGTAAATTATAAAAAATAAAACATAAATAAAATAACAAAATATGTAAATTATAAAAAATAAAACATAAATAAAATAACAAAATATGTAAATTATAAAAAATAAAACATAAATAAAATAACAAAATATGTAAATTATAAAAAATAAAACATAAATAAAATAACAAAATATGTAAATTATGAAAAATAAAACATAAATAAAATAACATAAAATATGTAAATTATAAAAAATAAAACATAAATAAAATAAAATAAAATATGTAAATTATAAAAAATAAAACATAAATAAACTAAAATAAAATATGTAAATTATAAAAAATAAAACATAAATAAAATAAAATATGTAAATTATAAAAAATAAAACATAAATAAAATAAAATATGTAAATTATAAAAAATAAAACATAAATAAAATAAAATAAAATATGTAAATTATAAAAAATAAAAGATAAATAAAATAAAATATGTAAATTATAAAAAATAAAAGATAAATAAAATAAAATATGTAAATTATAAAAAATAAAACATAAATAAAATAAAATAAAATTTGTAAATTATAAAAAATAAAACAAATAAAATAAAATAAAATTTGTAAATTATAAAAAATAAAACAAATAAAATATGTAAATAAATAAAAGAAAATGAGTAAATAAAGCTTTTATTCGCAACTTTCGCTGATCTTTTCTACAAAATTTGCAATGAAGCCTAAAGAAACATCTGTCACGTGAGAATAGCTCTTTAGAAAGAAATTCTGGAATGGGGTAGGTACGTCAGCGTTTGATGGGCTTTTTCGCGTTTCGAACCGGTTCGCGCCGTTGCGATCGTCCGTTTCCGTGGTAGTTCGGCTGGTCTCGTGCCGTCACGGCTCTCGTGGTCTCGTTATCCAACAAGTGTCGGTAGCGCGGGTAGAAAGTGGCGGCTGTGCGCGCGAGCATATCGCGGCGCTCTAAACTTAGCAACGCTCATATAAGCGCCGCACCGTGTGGTCGCCAGCTTGCGTAATCGTTCTGTACTTTTTAACGACGCTCCGATGCAGATGTAGATAGGCGGGGTTCCGATCGCTCGTCACGATAGCTGCCTTCGAAACTGTTATGTAAAGATAATGCTCGCAGAAAAAGAAACACAAATTTTGCTCATAAGAATGGAAACAGGGTGTGGACGGTGATCTTCGAATGACACGTGCAAGCTCTATATGCACTAGCTATACGATAAAGATAACGAAACAACGTTGGAAAACTATGTTAACCCTGAATTTTGTATTCATCCCTTCCATTGTACCTAATTTTAACCCCTATATCAGTATTATAAATTTTTCACGACGTTCTGAAACATTGTATTGTCTAGTTTTAACCAGAGCTGCGGAGTCGGTAGACAAAATTCATAACTCCGACTCCGACTCCTTTTTTTTACCTCCGACTCCGAATCCGACTCCGACGCCGACTCTCAAAATTGAAAGAATATGTACTCAAAATAATTAAAAGTCGTAATATAGAACTGAATAAATAGTTGAAATATTGTATTAAGTCTAAGAATATGGAACAGATAACTTTGATACAACACAACACGACTGTTACTTTCTCACTTTCAGGAAATAGTTAGAAAATACGTATCAATTTGAGAAGTACTAACGATAAAGTCTCCATTTTCGAAAATTAATATAATCTCTAATATTTCATAGAGACACTTGTTGCTTTTAATGATTTATAAACAAAAGAGCCAGAGTTGGAGTCGGAGTCGATATATTTTTTTCCGACTCTGACTCTGACTTTAGAAGTCGATATATAGCTTTTTCAAACTCCGGCTCCGACTCCGAAGCACTGGTTTTAACGCATTATTTCACGCCTCAAATGATATCAGTCTGATAGAAATGATATAATTTCTTTGTTTAAAGATTTGTTTAAAGAAATTGGAAGTGGGTACCTTAGCGTTGACGTAATGGTTAAATAAATTGTACTCGGGAAAAGAATCGTATTTCCTAAAATAAGAATATTAAAAAAAAATTTATCTGCGCCATAATTTTACGCCCTTCTACCTATTAATTGTTATCTAAGCATCATTTTCACACCTGTAGTAGTTTAAGAGATAATATAGTCTGTTGAGACTTGAACGCGGACAGGCAGTTCGTGTACATAGTAATTAACGACGGCTATGTACAGTATTATATGTACATACTAATTAACCACCCATATTGTAAAGAATTGGATTATGCGATAAAGCATGAAGTATCTTCGACACGAAAATACTTCTAATCTTTTATCTTATTCTTTTAATATTCTATTCTAACCCTTACGTCAACAACGGAATGCTCGCGACAGTCCACGTAAAAAACAGTCAAATCGCTTTGAATCTCCATTGTTTGAATAATTTTGCATCGATCTGCATTTACGTCATAAAAATATACGTGGAAAGTTTTAGGTACGACGAAGCGTAGCTCGTGAAACGAAATAGGAAAACGCAGACTATTTCTGTAAGGATTACCTCAAAACATGCGAAAATTTCGAACAAATCGAACATTAAAATTATTTGCCATATAAATTACAAGATTAGACTGCTTGCTTTCGACATCTATGGTTAACGAGCCACGGCCGGCTTGCCAATCCTCGTAGTTATTGAACAATTAAAATCCATTGGCAATTCAAAGCGTTATCATTAGAATTCGGGTCTTTATACATTTATGGCACCGACAAATTTATGAAATATAAGAAAACAGTTATACAATTAAAATATAATCACATTCTTACAAGGAGAAGACGCGGTCATGGGGTCTCAGATTTTCTCGAAACTTTGCATATTGGTAGATTTCGTTCTACTGTTTATAAAAATATAGCATTGTAGGCATCGATACTCAATAATTTTTGAGATATTTACAATTTAAATTTCATTATACCCGTTAAGCTGTTAAGTACAGTTCTGGTTGAAGTTTTTGTCAAGTGCCAAACGGCGTGATGGTAACGTACTAGATTCACTACCGGGAAGGCCAGTGTTCAAATCCCTTTTCTCTTTTTTTCCATTTTTTCTTTTTCTTCTGTTCAGTTTATCTATTTTAATTAATTGTATTTTGCACGTGAAAAATACACTCATAATATCTATAGGAAACAGAATATAAAAATTTTATTGAAAAGGAACATAATATGAAAGAATCGACGCCTATAATACTACATTTTCATAAACAGGAGAACGAAATCTACCAATATGCAAAGTTCCGAGAAAATCTGAGACCCCATGACCGCGTCTTCTCCTTGTTAGTTTAGTCTGTCTACAATGAAACTTGTAGTCAGAGAAAAAGACTGCTCCCTCGATTCCATTTTTAAAAAATCAACTATGAAAATAGACAATTGCATAAAGATCCGCAGTCTAGTTATTATGAAAATGGTCTTTGCAAACTGTGGACGGCTGAAAAAGAAAATTTTTTGCCTACCTGCGGTGACTCACGGAGCACATTGGCGGTAGTCATGTACGAGTGTACAGCTCGATGAAATTCATTACCGCTGGACCGTGGAGTTGATGCACTTATGACAAAAATAAGTAGATGCGATTTGCGAGAATGGGAAGGTTAAAACAACTGAAGAATACCTATGCATTATTTCCAACTTACTGAAGTTATTAACACTAGAATTACGAGACCCATCGTAATGACGGGTTCCAAATTTTTCAGTTTAAGGTGATCGTAGTTGCAAAGTTGTATTTATGAGGAATTATTCATTGTGCTTATTTCTTTGTATAGATGTACAGTAGCGGACAAAAGTTTCAAACCACCCTTTAAAAACGAATAACTTTTTTAAAATTCGCCCGAACCACTTGAATTTGTTTGAGATGTCAAAAGGATCAGTTTACTAGATAATGCGTAAAAACTTTTTCTAAAATTGCTGTGGTCGGAGTTGTAAAGAAGAAAGTGACGGTTATGATTTGTAACTTTTTTATCGGTTATTTTAACCGTTTGAGTTAAACATGTAATTAATACTCTCCTTAGACAAAATTACATATTCCCAAAAGAAGATACTCATTGCATCATTTTTGATAATATTGTCTAATTTTAGAAAAATTATGCTGTTTCAAATGGTGTTGATTTACTTTTGATCTTCAATGTAAAATAAAAAGTGTCTGCATCTGTTGCAAGGGACAGGGGCCAAATAGACGTTCCATTCTTACTTTAATCATTTTAACAAGCTGAAAATAACGCCGTCGTTGTTTTCAAATCATTTCAACACGTTCATGACACGAGTTAATTAGTAGGTCTATTGAAAAAGTAATTGAATTTTTTGAATTACGTGGCAACGCGAATGGTACAGTACGGTTAGCCGTACTGGGTGCAATATAACCTAATAAATAATCTATTTTTTCCCGCTTGTTGAGTTGTTGTTTAGTACTCCTGTTACTGTTGTTTGAAGTAAATATAGTCCGTCGTATTGTTTGCCGATTTCATGAATACTCATGGCTGCTCCAGCAAGACAACGCCCCATCTCATACCGCCTTGTTAATTCGGCAATTTTGTGCCAATAATCGAGTAACTGTTCTTTCCCAGCCTCCCTACTCCCCCAACCTTGTAGCAGCTAACTTTTTCATGTTTTCCAAATTGAAGTCAGTGTTAAAAGGAACACTTTCGACACATTCGAGGAAATTAAAACGAACTCGACCTAAGCTTTGAAAGATATCCCACAAATTGCTTACGAGGAATGCTTCCTGAATTGCAAACACTGATGAGATAAGTGTATCAATCGAGGAGGAAAATACGGTATTTAATCGTTAAAAGTCGCGAAATGCTAAACAAGAAGTGTCGCAAAACAATCCCCACTTCCGCGGAGTATACCCCGTGAGGGTCCGTGAAGCTCGGGAGGCCCCGGTCGCCGAGAAGTGTAACATAATACGTAATTTTTCTTTTGCATAGATAACGATCCGCAGTCTAATTATCGTGATTACGGCGCACTAGAGGTGTAATTACCGATTATCGAAATACATACGTGTTTGAGTCCGTGTAATTTTTAATTCACGTGTACACGTGTATTTTCACACATGGGTATACGTTTATTTCGATACACGGGTACATGTGTATTAAACAATACACGGATTTCAACATAGATATACGAACTACACATGTACTCGTGTATTTTATGTAAACGTGAAATGGGTATCTCTAGTTCTAAGGTATATCGGTTTTGACTTACATATATCGGTTACGGTTCCGGTTTTTCAGAACCGATATTATATGAGTCCAGTGATGCCAGAAAGCATCCAAACGGATGCATTTTCCTCTCCTCCTTTTCTCCTTCCACTAACCCATTCCACTACCACGAGCACACTCCAACGTCCCCCACTAAGACCGTAGACTGGTCACGTGACATGCCGCGCGCAACTGATATTACTCTGGTGATCAGAGAGGTGGTAAACTGTATTTCCTTCGATTTCAGCGTCTGGCATCACTGTATGGGTCCTATAACTATTATTTTTCGGTTCTGGGTTAGTGAAAATATCAAAAAATTGAAGATTATGCATTAATTAAGTTTTAGAATATAGGATTTACGTATTGGCCAGAAAAAGTCATGAAAACAAATTCTATAGGCCTAAAAAGATAATTCAATTTAACGGGGGTCCAATTTTCAATTCATACGCATTAGGCAAAATTAATGCTAGAAAACTAAAATTACTATTCTTTCTATTGTTATTCACATTAATTATACAAATATGCAGTATTATGCAAAATAAAAGAAATGTACACTTATATTATAAAAAGAAAACAAAGAAACATTACTAGTATGAAGAATTAGTGATCAGAACTTTAAACGACAATATCTCAAAAGTAAAAACACGTGACATGCGGCGTTTTTCCTTACAACGACATATATATATATATATATATATATATATATATATATATATATATATATATATTCTGACTGACGGTTCACACACAGAACCGAAAAATAACACTTATAGAACCGATATAATATCGGTTTTGAAGAACCGAAACCGTAACCCATATAGGTCAGAACTGATATACATATACAGTACCTTATAATAATTATGAGACGTTTTCGGCTCTCCATAACTGTTTCAAGAATCGAAACCGATATAATAGTTGTTTTCAATGTAAAAAAAACAGGCTAGGAAAAGTAAATAATAATAATGAATAATGAATAATTATTAGGTAAAATGTATTATTCTTTTCTCTACATTGATAAAGTGTAGTGAAAGTAACGAAGCAAAAAAAAAACAGGAAAACAATATGAAAAATTCCTTAAACACGGGGAAAAATGTACAATCTGGTTATTAAAGTAATGGCCTTGAAACGCGAGAACACAATTTCGAGTACTAATTAGAAGCTTTCCGGTTTGAAATTCGAAATCGTGCGACTTAAAAATAATTGTTTGCCTTTGATATGCGAGTGCAGTACACAGTAAAATTGTAATAAAAAACGCGTGGCAATCGTTCGAGTTGTTTGCTTTTGTACATGTTTTTTCTGTTGTTGTTTTACGTATAATGTGGTTTGAAAATAACCATACTCCGTATATGGCGCGTCATTCTCCCATAATCAATTTATTGCACTCGCGCTCTTATTGTACAGGGTGGAAATTAGAAAGGGTTGCAGACGAATATCTCTAAAAATATTGATTATACGCAAAAATGTTTCAGATGTAAGTTGTTCAGTACCAAGGGGGACATCATGTGGTGGAACTTTTATTTTTCCCGTTGGACACTCCAAGGTGAGGTGAAGGTCAACTTTTTGTTTTTAATGAAATAACATGTTTTTTTATCCACCATCAAATAGTGCGTTTCAAGATGAGTTCAGTTACCTATGACTCAAGGTCATTCAAGGTCAAACTTGCAGGGAATTGCAGAAAAAGTGTGATCGTTTTATTTGTACTTTAGTTCGTGCTTTCGAACTTTCACACCAAAACAATAACATGTGTTCAATATCAGCATTGCTCAGGACAACATCAAAGTCATTATCAATAAAATGAAAACAAACGTATTTATATATAACTGTGCTATTCTGCAAGATAGTCAGTTTACGATAGTACTTAAATAAGTGGTGAAAATGGAAATGTATCAAAATTGTTTTGATCTGTTTATAGTATTAAGCGAATGCAGGAAAAATTACAGAATGGCTGCTAATTTGTATGCACAACGCTACGCAGATCGACCATCAAAATCGCATATGGCATTTAAAAGACTAGAACTTCGTTTCCTCCGTTCAGTGCTTAAAAACTGCGTAATGTCCATTAAGCGTACGACGCGTGAAATCAAGAAAGTCAGAATATGCGAAGTTTGTGCTAAGATGAATGCTGAAATGTTGAGCAAAGTTAGAGAATCATTTAAACAAAGGATTGTTAAGTGCATTAAAGTAAGAGGGAATCGTTTTGAAGACATACTAAACGGAAGTACAAATAAGACGATCACACCTTTTCTGCATTTACCTGCAAGTTTGACCTTGAATGACCTTGAGTCATAGGTAATTGTACTCATCTTAAGACGCACTATTTGATGGTGAATAAAAAACATAATATCATTCCATTTGTAAAAAGAATGTTGACCTTCACCTCACCTTGGTGTGTCCACCGGGAAAAATAAAAGTTCCACCACATGATGTCCCCCCTCGGTACTGAACAACTTTCATCTGAAACATTTTTGCTTGTAATCAATATTTTTGGAGATATTCGTCTGTAACGATTTATAATCCCACCCTGTATGTATGGCCTCAATTAAAGACGAATGAAAATGATTTGAACTGATTGATCCCATACAACGAGTGCAAAATATTAGGATCGAATCGTGCGGATGAATTTTCAATGTACTAGGTATGTGCAACATGTCACCACACGGCGACAGCAAACAACTTCGGCTTCCGTCGTTTAACAAGTTCAAGCATCTTGGTGCGTAATTAGTGGTTTTGCGTGTTCTACAATCCCACATAGTTTCAATTGGCAATGTCTCTCGTTGGCGAATGCAAAGTCCCTCAAACGATCCGTCGTCGCCGTTACGTTCCGTGACCAATTTCCTGAATTCTGGGGCCGCGAGAGTTATAAGCATTGCGCAAGCCTATCATGCGATAATTCGCAATTACGCATGCACGATCTGCACTCCGCGCAGGAGAATCACTGTACCGCTCACGGATCATAGGTTATCCGTGTAACTTTGCCGCTGAGGCGCAATACGGATCCGTATTTATCAGCTACTATTAAAAGGCCTTACGTGCTTGGAACGTTCGCAAGCGCTGTCTCCGCGCAAATTCACTGGAGAAACAGTCTTCCAAGCGATGTGATTTGGATTTGAGACGCTTCGAATCTCGGAACACGTTAAACGCTATGCCAGTCCCTGGGGGATAACGATATCGAATTTTCAAAAGAATAAATAATCTATAATTCGTACTATATTAAAAATTGTTCACACTATCTTAATAGATTTAATTGAAACAGATTAAATAGAAATTGGGTAAACAAGTCTTTTGCGTATGCACAGTCGTATTTTTGTAGTTAAACTTATATGTAGACCCGACATAGGTATAGGATACGCATAGGACGCTGTAAAGCCAAGATAAACTGCCCACAACTGACGTCTGAAGATAATGCAAAATGTGTACGAGACGAAGCACATGTTGTGTATTCTATCCGATATATCTTGTTCGTACTATTCTTTTTTTAAATAAAATAATTTATGAGGAAATAAATACAAAATCCATATTATTGACATCTACATTAAAATTTAACTTTTTCCAAATTATATTTGTCAACATGAGTTAGCAGTATGTAAATAATAAGAGTGAAGTAAAAATGAACATGTAATAAAATGAAATATACAATATTGCTGTATATTGTCTCTAACACTTTAGCTTTACGCTACTGCAATTTCTCAACGGACTATATCACTTTGCCCACAACTGTCCGTAGATGATTTAATCTGGGCTGCAAGGAAATCATCTGTAGCCGGGTCTATAGGTATATGTACGTACATGGTCTAAGATCGCGACATACACTAACATCAATGAGGTTTTTGTTTACTTGACCCTATTGTTGTAGGGCGAAAGCGAGGAATAGTGTGACTATCTTACTCCCGGTTTTAGAAGATTTATGCCTTTAAATGTAATGCAATGACACGATTACTGTTGCACATCGTTGGATTTGTTTGAACAAATATTACCATAATATGATTAAAACAAACTTACATTCCATTTGAAAAAATTTACTTGACTTTCAGATCTCCTATATTACTCCACTTACAGAATAAATATTTATGCCACATAATGTCCCCCTCCATATCAAACAAATTTTGTAACAATATTTTTTTCTTAACATCATTTCGTAACATCATCTGTATATTATTTTATAGAAATATAAAAATTGTATTATAATATAGAACACTGTGTATAAAAATCTACTAAACAAGAAAAGTACATAAAAAAATGTCATGATTTAAGACAGGCCTGGGTAACTTGTGGCTCGCGGAGAGAAAAAAGAATATTAGTTTATCCCAGTTCTACGAATACATCAATTTCTGCAAATTTTAATATACTATAAAATCGTAATTTAGTTCGTATCATGATACTCGAGTGTCCTTTTACGCGCGAAATAATATCATTTATAAATGCAAGTAATTCCTTTCGATAAATAAAGTCGTTGAGTTTTGATCATATCCCCGAGCATTGACGTTTACATTAGTACGTTGGAGTTCTTAATTGCATTAACTCGTTGCTAGGAGGATCGGTATAACGGTATATGCGGGCGATGCAGGGAACCCCTATTATTCACATTAGTATAAATATATGAATACGAACGATTGCCAGATAACAGAATATTTTTTACACAGACTTTTTCCGAATGTTATGATCCCGAAGAGTGCAAATTTATGTTTAAATAAAGATAAAAATGAGTGGAATAACATGTACAATCGGACACGAGGTGATTCCTTTTGAATAAATAAAAGATAGAGTGATACAGTTTTTCATCCGAAGCTTCGTTTTTTAGAAGCCCGAGTCTGAAAATGCAGCGAATACGCGTGTTATTATATAGCAACCTTCTGCCGCGTCTGATCACGATCAACCGATTCTACTTCTTGCATATTACTAAAGCACGCGAACCCGACGGATCTTGAGAATCGATTTTCTCAAAAATGAGGTGTCAAACGAAAAAATATTTTTCCTTTTTTCCGATTTCTTTTTACATGTAGCATCGCCGCCTGTCCGCGTATACATGTTATTTGGCTGCACCCTGTATACAGGAAGAGTCAATAAAAACTGCCATGTAAAATAATTCATACATTTTTAACGGTAGTGATAAATATTTACATAAGACCATTCTCAGTTTTGAGAGGGACATAACTGATGTTAACAGTTTTATTTTTGTCGGTGAAGGTGCAGAGGGGATAGGAAGGTCAACTTTGTTTTCTAAACACTAGAACTACCGGACCAGTCAAAATGACTGGTTTCTAATTTTTTCTTTTACAAATATTGATATTATAAATATGTTTTCAGAAGTAACTTTTTAGTACACGTCTCTATTGAAGTACATATTTAAACAAAAATTGCACGAAATCTGAATAAATGCAGTCTTATTGTTATTGTAAGACAGTATACGCCAGTCGCGTTTATTGCTTGGTAGTTCTAGTGTTAAGGAGTATGACATATTTCTATTTTTATGGTGTGATTTTCTGGATTATTCTGAGTACAAAAATATTAAGGTATAATGTTAAAAAAATTTAACAGTTTTGGAGATATTTCAAATTTTTGTATGGGATATTTCAATATTAAATTTAAAATATCTCGTTGTGAAACTTGTTTCGTCAGAAATATATATTTAAAAACTTAAATTTAAAAACATCTATTACAATTATTTCAATTCTTCCCGCGGCTTTCCAAAGTCATGACTGTACAGAAACGTTGATGTCCTTTCAGTCTCTAGATATCCTCAATATCTCTGCTGCATCTAAAAATCAAAATTTCAATTGAACAATATATTTAACTGTATACAACTAAATACAAAAAATAATAAAATTAACGTTATTAGCACTTTGACAACATTCATAATATTAAATCGGTAATTATTGCGAAAGGGTCACTATACTCCGATTTTGATGAAATTCAAATATGTTATGCAGCATCACATTTTGAACAACTTTTTCCTTTTTCAATGTAGGGGGGTTGCTTTTAGTTTTCGAGATATTCGCAAGAAACTATTGCTAATACTCTATTGAATTTTCTCTCTTGGAAAATTGCATTTGTTTAAACATTTGCAAAATAAATGGTGAAAAATTCATTTTTTCCAAATCGAAATATTTTCAATAAATATTCTTATGTGTTCACTATAAGTTCCTAAAAACTCATTTTCCTTGGTATGTTAGTTCTAGACTTATAACTTAATGAAAAAAAGTTGACACTTTCCTTTGCACGTCTGTAAAACCAACATTTTTTAAGATTTCGAAAAATCCTTCGAGATTCGTCCATATGTTACTAAAGACTACAACATATTCAAATTTGAACTATCCAACATAGGTCTCGAAAAATTTTCTTCTTTTGTTTGTTCCTTGCTTTCGTCCGCGGTGTATCACCATCGCTCGCAAACTGTCGCGCGCGGCCGTCTCTGCCAATACGCCTCTAGGTCGCGCTCTGATTGGTCCGTGCTTTTCGTTAATAACTCCTTAACGAAGTCGAAACGGGGATTTTTGCAAAGGAAAATGTCGCTTCAAATGGTGTTAGGAACCGCCCCTTTCAAGGAAGAACGACATATTTGGGACACCCTGTATATGAACGTTGTGTAGTAGTGTTAGTAGTCTTTGTACTATTTTAGGCGTATTCGGGCGCCAAACACTAAAGCGTCGACAATGCTAATAGAAGTTTAGATGCTGAATAAAATAACGTTTAATATTAGTTGTGAATATCTCATTATATCACTTGTTTAATATAAATATTCAATTATAAGAACCCTCTTTATATTAACCCTCGGAGAGCGGAGAATTTTGTGCGCGGGGACAGCGGAACGGGGCCAATGTGACCCACTAAACAATGTAAACAACCACTACTAAGAACGCGGCACACCGATAGCATGATCGACTGTTGCTCACGCAGGCTCCACGCATACAAACGCAAGTAGCAGTGTGGGGCGTCTTATGTATCGTCGCTAACTCATAATTTGGTACAGTGTTCTTGCGAAGAGTGCTACAGTTCTTCTACGTCCAAAAGTTACTGTACACACCGTCAATTAAACCACTAAATACAGTTCAAATTATATCATGTTTAGTGTCATTTTAATCGGAAAAATGCCACAAATAAGTTTGTGGATTAAACATGTAAATATGCACCAAGTTATTCGCTTCTACACGCTTCTAGCTATTCGCTGAGAATATGACCACTACTACTTCAGGTATATCGCATCGTGTGTCGGTGAACTTCGTTCCCCTTGACCTTGTGCCGTCCCGTGTCACACATTATGAGACACTGATAATACTGCCCGAGCTCACGCATACTGCCACAGCAGTTTTACGTGAGCCTGAATGTCCTGCTTTTGCTGGCAGAATTTTGAATTGTTTTAATTTGTTCTTTAACTAAACTTTGTAAACTATAATTGTTAACAAACAAACTAAAATCTAACAGGAGTACCGTAAATGATTTTGATCCAAACGATCTCGGACAGCACGATATCTCTTTCACCACTCTTCACCACATGCTATGCAACAGCGAATTCTTTCTACGCACGGTGGGGGCAGATTCGGTGCCCTACTGCCACTCCCTCGGCATCTCACTGAAATCCGCAATTATCCAATCGATGTTACGCACGCTCCGTACCTTATCCTCCGCACTGCACATTCCAACAGGTTACAATTCTCCATCATAAGTTCCATAATAGTATTGTAGGTAATTTATTTAGTTATCGATTGTAAAGCATTGTCCGTCAGTCAGGACAGGACTGAAAACATTATACAACGAAACATTAAGCATTCAATCTATACATATTTCCTTCACACTCTACAATTATTTCCCAATCGAATGTATTCACCACTTTCTCGTGGTATCCATTGAGCAATGATAGTAAATGTTTCTAACAATCAATATTATTGACAAAGAGTGAGTTTTCTCAATCATTTATAGCGGTATTAAATACTGAGGTGGTGGCATACCTTCTGTGGTTTTATGTATTGCTGAGTGATGAGGAGAAGGTCCCTGGCAGGAATGCGGTGACGTAGACCAAGTATGTGCAGCCGATTGGTCACAATTTCGGTTCTATCCGAACTATTTGCTAAAGCGATCACACATTCTATGTAGCGTGTGACGGCGCAGCCTAAACATTGGTTGCGAGCGAGAATCCCTTTACCATTGTGGCATCCCAGGGCTCGTCTTCTTATCACTCAGCAATAGGTAACTAAGAAAACCACTGATAGAGTGAAGAAAACTCACTGAATTAATGGGAAAACTTTAGTATGTACAGTACAATAGTGCCGCGAAGAATGCAGCTACTTCAGGTTCAAAACATTGCGTTCTACACGACAGGCACGATTCCTCGAGATTCCTTTATCTTCTGCAACCAACGTCGTACCGAACGACCAAACCACCTATCGGCACCATCGTGTCGGTGAGTCAATACGAATGCAATGACAAAGCTTTTTCGTTTTTATTTATTTTTTCCTGAAACGTTTGCCAACACATTCGTGACATTTTTCTGATTAAAATGAGACCAAATATGACATAATTCGGGGCATATTTAAATGTTTAATTGATGATAATAAAATCTGTTGTTAAAAGTTTCATAACAAAATAATGAAAAATGAAAATGTTTTACAATTGCATTTGTTTATTTCAGCGATCAATGCTTTTGATGTTTACCGACTACTCGACTTCCAGTCTCTCCTTTTTTCTCATTCGTTGTCTTTGCTGCGCCCGAAACTTATTATCGTCAATTAAACGTGTAAATGTGATCCAAGTTATATTGTGTTTAATTTTATCAGAAAATTAATTAATCAAAAAATTGTTTTAATCAGAAAAATGTCTCGAATATGTTGCTAACAGTTTTGCGGAAAAATAATAAAAAACAAAATAGTTTTGTCATTGCATCAGTATTGGCTCACCCATACACCTGACCTGTATCATGTTACAATTTCTATGCCGAGTAGAGCGGACAACCTTCTCGCCCCCTCTATTGCTATACGCGGCAGTAGGAGGGACACCGTCACTACGCCTGACCTATACAGCGTTGTAGCATTCTTCGCGACAGTATTGCCCGCGCAACGAGAGTTGGCACAGAGAAACTTGTGGGTACCACGTGATGCTCCCACTACGCGCTACACGTCTTCCGCGATTGGCTGAATCGCTTGACGAAGACAGCAAACCGAGCGTATTGAGTGTGACTGTAACAGAGAGATGTGGTGACCATGAAGTAAGACGGTGGTGACGCTGAGCGCCTATGTCGACCGTTCCCGCCAAAACGTAAGCGTAAGAGTGGGATCCACTGACCAGTGGTGGGATCCAGAGCCTTGCGTCAAGAGTGGGGACTCGCCGTTCCCCTGCACCCCACTGACGAGATTTTGTGCCAACTCTCGTTGCGCGGACAATACTCTATACCGTATCCAGTCATATAGATCAGTGGTACTTCCTGAACACAATGAATTTACACGAATTTCTGTATTTAACGTATAATTATAATGATCTAATACAATATCTCATCAACGAACAAGTTATTTATGGAAATATTCAATGTCCGAAATGTAAAAATATTTTAACATCCAGAATTCTATTTACCAATTATACCGTACATTGCTCATATAAATACTATAAGATTGTACGTGGACGAAAAAGAGGACGAGAAGCTTGCAACTTTAAAGTGAGCATGTTGAATAACACTTGGTTTGCTAAAAAGAAGAATATGAATATGCTACAATGTCGATTTAATATCTGTATATGAGAAGTGTTCACCCTAATACAAAACACGGATAAAACAGAATTTTCAATGTTGCGTTTTAAACCCTTTCCGTATTTAAACGAGTCGGACTCGTGATGAAGATTTTAAACAAAATCAAGCAAATATGAATGTTATGCCTTTCTTTTAAGGTGAAATAAAATTTTATATTTTGTACTTAATATGTAAGCATTAAAACAAATGTAGCTATACGAAAAATATAGATTTTCTTTCATCATCTGTGAAATTTTTGGTGATAAAAATGTTCTAATCACTGCAAGCGTAAAGGAAATGGTACGGCAAGGGGTTAATATAGTATTATACGTATCACTGCGATCACGTAAAAATTAAGCCAGAAATTTCTAGTGAGTATATAAGCAACTAGTGTTTATGTTAAACCAACGTTTATCTTCAAAACTGTTAACCTGTCAACTGAGTGATTTTTCGGTCATGAACATTTGCCTAAGTATGTATAAGCGAAGACGGATAATAACCATGCGAAATTCGAAGTTACTGGAGGATAACGATAACCCGTCTTTTCCAGTGAACAGGTTAATTGCAGAGCGTTCGTTTTCGTTTTGTGTTAATCTTGAAGGATCGATCATACAAAATAATAATCTAGATTAGCGTTTATTAGAATCATTAATACCGAACAGTAATCTGGGAATTGAAGGTGTGAAATCTCCGATTAAATTCCATAATCACTTGACTTAAATCTCGCGAATCTAATGAAATGAGAGCATGAGAAAATATTCAATGGACGAACTATACAAATATCAGACAGTAAGTATACCAAGTCGAAGCGAATGAGTAATTCAAGCGGAAAGAGAATACATAAAATATGTTAATGTCTGACAATCATCGCAAGAAACTCTAATATTTCATAAAGTTGCGATATTATTGCCTGTTATATTACTTTATCAAGTGATGTTAATAAATTTAATCTTTTCTATCTTACAGATTTTGGAGAATATACATATACTCACTTTAAGCAAAACAAAAAAAAAGTTGGATACATTCATTCAAAGGTACAGGAGTCATATATATATATATAAACATTTATTTCTTTTCTTAAGCATTCTAATTCATCAAAAATAATACAACAGTATTTTTAAATTCTTTAAAATATTATATCTATTCTTTTATTGTTTTGCATACGATCTGCTCTTGTTTCTCACAAATGCATAAAATCCGCAGTCTATTTTATCTGATTATTATTCTATTTAATTGTATTGTATAAATATTATTCTGGAGTCTTGTATCCTACTGAGTTGCAAGATTATATACAGGGTGTTCACCCTATCACCAGCCAGCGTTTTTCTTGCAAATAATAAATATTAGAAAAAAATGATAGAGGAAAAAGTAATACTGCTTTTGGTGAGTAACATAATGGCGTATGTCATTTTTTAAATGAAATGCCATATACTTTTTTATATCATATGAAAGCGTGCGTCAAGAAAAATTTATTCGTATACAACACAATGATCTTCAAGGTCATACAAGGTCAGAAATGACAGCAAAATATTGAATTTTTGGAAGTAATATTTTGTAAAAATATCATTCACGATACACAACGCCAAGAAATGTAAACGACTTGGAAACGAAACTAACGCAATCATGTGCATTAATATTTCGGACTATATTAGAAGAAGCTACAAGAATGTAATTAATAGATCCGAAATATGTAGTCATGCACAAGGAAGTTATATTGAACATTTACTATAGCCTCGTCAATAAAGTATACTTGTAAACGCATTAGTACGAAATGTTCAAAATGTTTCTTCCATTTTTGACCTTGTATTATCTTGAAGGCTATTGTGTCATATACGAGTGAATTTGTCTTGACACACGCTTTCATATGGTGCGAAAAAATATACAGCATTCCATTTTAAAAAATTAGAGGTCACCGACATTTTCATGAAAATAGTGTAAATACAAAAATATTACATACGCCATTACGTTGCTTGCAAAAAATAGTATTACTTTTTCCTCTTTCATTTTTTTCTAATATTTATTATTTGCAAGAAAAACGCTGGCTAGTAATAGCGTGAACTCCCTGTATAATGTATAGCTTTTTAGGGCATATATTCCATCATACCGTACATTCCATCCTTTTCCTTATTATTACAAAATCATTCACATTTCGGAGACCTTTCACCGTTTCTATGAACCACTATAGTTCTCTGTATTTCCTTCGAACAGAGAACGTCAAATGCTACTTTACCCTAAACATTCTATCAGTTTTAAACGTCTATATTGAAAAATGTAACTCTATTAAACTTAAAATTTTTTATTCAAAACCATTTCCATAGACTTCAATGTCCATCTACCAACATACTAAGACACACTAAAGCTAAGCATATATCTACTAACAATCAACACTACCCTAAGACAATATTAAAGCTTATATACTTGGCCAGTGAACGTATTAAGCATTAAAGTAAATATAGAAATACAATAAATATCAAATTTATTTCTCCTCTAGGAAATTGTTAAGCGCAATGCAGTTCTAATTATTTGAACAGTGAAACAAATCACACGGCTAAGCGTTAATCTTGAGTCGTGCGAGCTTTCAGAGTCGGTCAACAATATTCACCAACTTTTCGCTGCTTCTTGATTACGATTGCTTTTTTTAAATCGCGAATCAGTCACTTCGACCGTTTCCGTAGCAACGATGTTAATTATTCCCGGGCACCATGTCTGTTTTACGCTGTTCATCGCCGCGTGCACGGTTATCGTAATCGTGAAACATACATCGTCATCCGCGCACAATCTCGAGGACTTCGTTTTTGTCCTCGGGATTCAGCATGCACGCGCACGGATAACGGAAACGGATACCTCTGGCTAGGAAAAAAGGAATCAGGACTTTAAGTCTCAAGTTAAATCTCCCCAAATTTGAGTCATCGTAACCTTTTTTATTTTCCCAAGATTAACAAATCATCTTAAAGGGCATCGTTTTGATACTGTGGACAAAACGAATGGAAAGGGCGATGAGCGACCAGAAGAGGGAGTCCGCGGTTAGGGAAGGTGTGTAGGAATGGAGGGACGGTAGTGTAAATGGGGTATTGAAAATATTGTAAATAGCGGCTGTTGTAAATATGTTTCTTTCTCTCTTTATTTAGTATCAGTTTAGATTTAAGTTAGGATAGGTTAGGTTATGAGCGGGGTGAAGGTGTGAAGAGGGAGAAGGAAAAGATGTATAAGGATTGTAACCCTAAGGGGAACAATAAAGTTATACAAGTATATATTCAGTGTACCGATTAACATGTAGAACATGCAAGAAGCTTGTAGAACTACTCAGTACTATACATTTTATCTTTTACATTTGTATTGTGTTAAATACATTACTTTGATTTTATGGAATTTTTAAAGATGCTGCTTTGGAAATCAAAGTATTAAAGAATAAGTAGAATTGTATAAATGGTTACTATACGATGTACACAATAACATTAGAAATAAAGGAAGACAAAGATTCTCGCTACAATACATTTTTTGTACATTTCATCGACATACAATGAATGAAAAGGGTATTCTCCGAAATTGATGTAGCGATTTCTTTATTAACTCTTTGCACTACATTTTAGTTTATGATTACAGTGATTAGAATTTCTTTGTCGTCCATTATTACTTAAAAGAAGATGAAAGTTTACTTTTATTGTGTGTCTGTGTGTTCTCCAATGGCTATGTATCGGCAACAACAACATACAACTTTCTTCCGGTTTAAAGGAAAGTAATAACAAAACATACATTTGATAGAACTCGTTAGAAATCTTCATTACGAGTCTGGCTCGCTGTTACAGTGTAAGTGGTTAATTAGGGATACGAACATGACTATAATTGTAGCACTTCCGTTCCTACAAAACAAACTACAACGCGATTTTCTTTTTAACACGTTTCAAAATTCACGGTTTTCCCTCTCTGATACGAAATGTAAAACAGTGAAGTCCAATATTTACTTGTACTTTGATACAAATGTACTATTTTTACTGTATGTGTAAGTAGTTTTATTACAACTTTCAATTTATGTTGAGCACATTTTTGATTTTTGTAAAATTTACTAACATGGAGTCAGAGTCGACATATTTCCTTCCAACTCCGACCCCGACTTCACAGTCCTGGTGTGTAAAGGGTCTTATTATTTTGCTCAGCAGTGTATAACGGGGGAGCGTGAAATATTAGCTTGATTAGTGTTAAACAGGAGCGTGCGTCGCACGATCGAAAGCGTGCCCATAAAAGAGGCCAATAGCACGTTGTTGGAGGTTCTCGCAGTGTCTTGATTCCGATTCCCGTTCCTTTCTCGGCTCTGCCCACCTTGTGCCGTGCTATTTCGACGTCGCGGGTACAGAAAATCGAGAGAACCCGAGTCTGAGAGAGGTCGAGCACGTTCCAAAAATATACGGCGAGCCCATCGAGCGGCATTTATGCGCTCCCGCGGCGTGGGATGAGGCGGTAAGGTCGACTGTGTTTTCGAACGTTAGGTTACCTCACAAACGGAGCTTCCTATCCACCTCTGATCTCGGTGAATTAGTAATGTTTCGATGTGGCCGAAGAAACGTTCAAACGTCGCACCGCACCGTCCAAAACTTTTCGACCGGGAAAGAGCTGTTTGTTTAGAGACGTTGATATCGAATCTTCTAACAAGAATCCGCTTCCACGACCTACGAGTCACCAATTTTGTTGAAAAATTGCATACTTACAGATCTCGTACTTCTGTTTACGAATATGTACCATTATCGGGACAGATACACAGTAGCTTTCGAAATATTGACGATTACAGTTTCACTGCTCCAGTAAAATACAAAATATTCTTTCCAGGGAACATGTGCCAGCGTGGTGTGATGGTAACGTATCGAATTTCCACGCGGAAGATCAGTGTCCAAATCTTGCCTAGCGATTAAATTTTTTAAAAAATTTTAATATATTTTATATTTATTATTTGTTTATCTCAACGTACATGTATATTATGAATTTCAATTAATTAGGTAGCACGCATGAAATTACATATTACCAATAACGTCGGGTCACATTATTTATCATTCGTGTTCGTAGTGACAGATTTTGAATTTTCTTGTGGTGATTAGTTGTGAATGTTTAATGCTGAATAAATATAATAATAAGTACCATTTTCGTATGTTTTATTTAAAATATGAAGGTAACGCCTGTTAATAAATTTTGCAATAAATAGTACAACATATAGAGTGGTTTAAAGCGAACTACTTCTTTGTGGAATGTATTCGGACAACAAATAATTCAAACATCAAAACACTGGATCGACGAACTTTTACTGTAACTGTAATTTCATGACTACTCGTACAGTTTCTGCAACTTGGTACCTTAATCCATCGAGCGCAAAACAGCACTAATTAGTTTTGGCATGCTTCCTGTTTTTAGGCAATACTTCGGTAAAATATTGTTACTGAAATTTAGTACATAATTTAGATACCTACGACGGCAATAAATTGCAAGAGTGTTAGACTAATTTCAATAATAATGTGCAGAAATTCTTAATAGGATTCGAACCAGGATTTTAAGCTTGTTTCACTCGAGAACATAAAATTTGTACTCTCAACTAATTTTACACGGTTTCAGTAGTGCGTTTCTGTGCGGTTTAGTGCGTATTTCGATCATGTTGGAGTAACGTCTTCTTCAGCTACTGGCATACATTCAATAACTTCGAGTAAATGATGTTCCAAAATATCTTTTTAGTCGTTTCGATCCACAATACCTCCTATCCGATGCAATATACCATGAATTTGATTAATTTTTTATTTGTCCAACCAAATAACTTTTTTGCACTATAGTACGATTTTTATTTCTTTTGGCAAAGGAAATACAATCTTCAATATTTTTTTTGTGTAACGATGCCAACTATTTTGCAACGACGATTACAAAAATGCATTTTCCTTATATATTAATAATATGCTAATTTATAAGAGGAACTTAGTTAAAGAGCAAGTTTTTTAACACAATTATTAAAAGACAAGAATGAATGAAAGGACAAATTCACTTAAAAAATTATTATGTCAGAAATTGGGGTTCCTTATTTATTATTATCATTAATCGGTATAGAGTAGGATACTATATAATTTTAATGTACCGCTTGTTCGAAAGAATCTAGTATATTCGAATATATTCACGTATATTCACGTATATTCAAGTATATTCTAGTATATTCTAGTATATTCTAGTATATTCTAGTATATTCTAGTATATTCCAGTATATTCAAGTATATTCTAGTATATTCTAGTATTTTCTAGTATTTTCTAGTATTTTCTAGTATTTTCTAATATTTTCTAATAAATTGTAGTATATTCTAGTATATTTTAGTATATTCTAGTATATTCCAGTATATTCAAGTATATTCAAGTATATTCAAGTATATTCAAGTATATTCAAGTATATTCAAGTATATTCAAGTATATTCTAGTATATTCTAGTATTGTCTGGTATATTCTAGTAAATTGTAGTATATTCTAGTATATTTTAGTATATTCTATTGTATTCTAGTATATTCTATTATATTCTAGTATATTCTATTATATTCTAGTATATTCTAGTATATGCTAGTATATTCTAGTATATTCTAGAATATTCTAGTATATGCTAGTATATTCTAGTATATTCTAGTATATTCCAGTAAATTCCAGTATATTCAAGTATATTCAAGTATATTCTAGTATTTCGCTGCCAACTATGAGTATACTCGTATGTCGATTACTGAGTTCCTGTTTCAATGAAAAGCATGGCGCACGGTAACGAAGTATCCCCTAGGCGGGTGACAGGGGATGCGTTAATAATTAATTTCGTTCAGAATACAGTTGCTTAAACCAAATATCAATTTTGTTGGCATTGATTAAATTTCTTTGATTTCGTGAGATTTTTGGGGGATGATTGCACAGCAGTGAACATGTCAAACCCTGTTTGACGCTATTGATGCAGTCAAGGTGTATTTTGCATAGAGAGTCTAACAGAAAATAAAGATATATAAAATATTAATCATTTTGTTTTCCATTACCGTCGTAATTCAACGCGCACGAATTTAATTAGTTAATTGCAACGAAATATATTGTTATTGTTAGATGAGGTTTCTGATACTTATCAGGAAAACAAGGAAAAAGTCAGTTGAAATGAAATGAAAAGAGGGGACTTAAGAATGTTCAAGGGAAATTACCACCGGTAAAAAGAACGATAAGGTAGTAGAATCGCGGTGACCTGGAGATATTGTTTCTCAGAATTATTCCAAGGATAAAAAAGTCGAATCAAAACAAGACAGCCGCGCCGAGGTCATCTGGTTGTTGTTGACACACTGAACTATTGAAATATCAATCGATTTACAGTGCATCCGATCGTACGAACAATTGATCCAGATATTGAACATCTAAGAACCCATTCAATCACATTCAAATTTTTTTTTACAACGAGTAAATTCATTATTCGGATACCACCAAATTGTAACTTTGTCGCATTATAGTTTTATTTATAACGTGCAAAAGAACAAATATTATTGGTTATAATATGAAGATACTCTGTCTCTAGGTAACAATACTACACATTTAATCGTATGCTTATGCACCAAACTTTGCGTATCAGTTTGAGAAAAACACTTCTGTGTTTATGTTTTGAAAACTGTGTACCGTGCTTTCAGTTTTTTAAATATGTCCTATTTTCATATTCTATATATTTTTTTACTTGTGTATGTTATGTTTCCCCGTGATGGGTGTATTTCAATTATTTCTAGTATTTATTTTCTTCAGTTGCTATTATTATCTTTTGCTGGATGTCTTCTTTGATAATACTATCTACATTTATGTATCTATTTTTGTCTTGGCTTTTTCTACAAATTCCGTATACTTGCGCTGAAATTGTTCTGCGAATGTTAATTTACATTCAAATGTTTAACCTTTGTAAAGTCGAACGTTGTAAAATTTCATAGTTTACCGTAACTTTTTGAAGGTTTTGGAACGCTTAACGATATAATTTTTTTCTAATTTATTTAGTTACTTTTTCATCATACACAGCAATTTTTCACAATTTTAATACATTGTTTCTTGTGTTATTTCGCGATGAGTTTCAATCAAGATAATTTTTGTTATCATCTTTGAAAAATATATAATTCACATAAAAGTATAATGTTGGAAACAATGAGAGCTAGTGGCAGATAAAATTACTCCGTATGACAAAGAAGCAACAAAATGAATCACGAAAGAAAACAATATAATTAGACGTACCAGAGCTTTTAAAACAGCGATGTTCAAACTCGGCTCCCGGGAGCTGAACGCCACCCCCACCACCGTTCGCCGTTTCCATAGCGTCGTGACGTGGCGAACCGATTACCAATATGCCCACTTCCCGCGTTAAAAAGATAATCGTCGATTGTTTTATGACGCGCGGGTCGGTTACTCGGTGTCTTGGTCGGCGGGGTGAGAACACACTGCGCCTGCCCAAACTGACAGTAGGAAGGGGAAGCAAGAGCGTGAGGGGCCCCTACGCTGCACACCGCTATTTTAAAAGATTCATGGAAACGTTCCAACTCTGCAACGTTCACAGGATTTATTTTCCTTAACGAAGTATGAACAAAAATTAAATTTAGATACTTCATTATGCATTGTATTGTGAAGAACAACGTTTCGAACATTAATTTGGCGGTCTTTACATTTTAGCATACATTGCAGAACGTGTTTTTTTATTTCATGTAACTCGAGATCGACCACATGGAACCAGGTGGCTAATTTCGTGTTGAATGCAATTAAGCAATTGCAATTTACCCATATTTTTTTTTGTTAAGCCTACCCAGACTCCTGTACAGGGTCTATACAACTGCTGGACCTACAGTTTATTAAGACGGGCACCGAACCACCTGGTGCGACGCAGTATTAATATCACATAGAAAATTTCCAGAGGTGACGGCGGTAATAACCATTTAAAACCATAGTTTTTACAATGTGAAATCTCGTATTGTGTTCTGTTCCGTGGGTTGCATTTCATTATTATTCTCACTTTGATTATTATTTTATAGTCCCATGAAATACGCAATATCGTGCCGCGATCATTGAAATCGTCGTGATTCTCGAAGACCAACGATCACTCTGTCATTTCGTTACGCAACAGGTGAATGCCAATGCTTTAATGTGCCATTAATGACTTCCTCGTGTCTAATTGCAAGCAACGAGACACCCGGCGCTGCGTGCTGTAATCCTGGTGCTTTCGTTTCCTCGTGGTCACGTTCACGTGCGAGTTTTTCTTCGTAGAATGTTACGACGGGAAAATTTAATTACTACTAATAATCTTGTTACCCACTAGCGATTCGATCCGTCCGTTCTCTCGAATTCATCGGAAAGTGACGTTTCAAAGCGCCGCGAATAATTCTATGCAGTATCTTTGGTCACATCCATTTAATTCGTATGTTAATGAGTTAATATTTGTTAATTATAATATTCATCATGTTGAGAAATGGAGATCTTGTTAGCCAATCTGAAAGTTTAATATTTTTTGAGAAAAAGTATTCCTTCGCTACCTTTGCAGTGTGAACCACAACGCTAGCGAGTTGGAAAATGAATTTTCTGCAACGCTTGTGGAATATGCATTGATTTGTTCATCAATCATATCTAAATACTCTGCGCCATTCATTTTTACAACAATAAATTTTACGTTTATTTTCCAAGAATAGTCAATATCGGACTACAAATCATCTTACATTTGGCGATGGCGTAAAATTTGATGCTCCTGTCTCCAACCATGATAATAATAATTAAGACTATCAGGTTCGTCTAATAAGTTGTAAGTTGAATCCATTCTCGTTTGTAAATATGACTCATCAGCATTTTTTCATCACAAATCTATGCTTTTGCAGAACTGTTTAAAACAAATGATGATGAAGGCTTATGTTAGAGTTAGTTTCAGAATGTTATTATATATTAACTGGGATATACGGGACGCACATCGCATCAAACACGTGCACACTCTACGGAGGCAAACCAACGAAGGGCTGAAGACGCGGGAGAAAACAAAAACAACGCGATTCCAACCGCACAACAGAATCGCCAACACAACACGACGAGGGAATTTCAATCATTCCAACAGCTTAGTTCTTTAAACTTAACCTAGTGAGAAGGTTTCGGATTGTTTCGTGATAGATTTTGGGTTACGTTCTTAGTTAGGTTTAGAGTTAGGTTTTGTGTTTGGTTTGAGTTTAGTTTCCGAGTCTCGAACTCAAAATTCAATCAAGAATCTAACCCAAACTAAACCCAAACCTTCCAGGTTTGGTTTGAGAAACCAAACCTCCATCGTCATTTGTTTTAAAAAGTTCACGCGGTACACAGAATAGTTAACACAATTGTTTCAGACTGTAACCTCGTTACAGTACAGTTACGGAAAAACACCAAAGGAATGTTAGATGTGCAACCAACAATTGATTTTTTTTTAATGGAAATGTATTCTTTTTTTTACATAGACAGATTCGTCTCGTCATTCTACGTAAAAGAAGTATTGCGGTAGAACGGCAAAAATACTATTAGTTATCGAGATATCTTCGAAAAATACCTTTATCGAAGAAGATGCTCATAAGCTTCTCCATTACATTAAATACATTTCGGACAACGCTTCTTTAATAGAGATACTTTTTAAAAATGTCTCGATAACTAATAATATGATTGCCATTCTAACCCGATACTTTTTTTAGTAGAATGGCGAAGGGAATCTATCTATGTAAAAAAGTATGCATTTACATTAAAATAATAATGCAATTGTTGATTTCACATGCACCGTTGCATTTGAAGAAAAAATAAGGTCCAACAGATGTAGTTCTCTTCAAACCATTCATCTTTTTCGTTTGATGTCTTTCTGTAATGGTACTTCTAACGAAGCTACGGCCTGAAACAATTGTGTGAACCACTCTGTATAGTTGTATACAATAGTCACATCATGCTGACGCATACGCACGCCACGAATGTGCACGTATAGACAAAACTCAATGTAGTAGTAGCTGTAGTTTTTGGCAAATATCTAGTAGAACAAAGGCCGAGCGGCGGTAACATACAGTGGCGTGCAGAATAACTTTTTCAAAATTAGTTCAAACGGCTTGAGTTTTTTTGAGATGCTCGAAGGATTAGTTTACTAGGTAACGTGTAAATAATTATTTATAAAAATTGCTAATGGTAGAAATTGTGAAGAAAAAAGTAAAGGTCACGACTTTTACCTTTTTTATCCGTGCCTGTAATGAAAATTTAAAATATGTATATCTTTTGTAGATCTTCATAGGCTATATACATGCGCAAAGTTTCATCGAAGTTGGTTAATGTTGCTATGAGCAGATGAGCTACGATCATTGCAAGATGAGAGCTTTAGAATGAAAGTCGCAGATTTTCTGCATTTTCAGGGAATTTCGCCCTTATGTGATCAGCTTTAAATGTTTGTAGCTCATAACAACGTTAACCGAGATCGATGAAACTTTGTATATATGCATAACTTACCTAGACCGACAAAAGGCGTCTTCCAAATTTTCATTACAGGTACAGATGAAAGAGTTAAAAATTGTGATCTATACTTTCTTCGCCGCAATTCTGACCAATAGCAATTTTTGAAAAAAATTATTTACACGCTACCTAGTAAACTAATCCTTCTAACATCTCAAAAGAACTCAAGTCGTTTGAATTAATATTGAAAAAGTTATTCGTTTTTAAAGGGTGTCCGGATACTTTTGCACGCCACTGTATATAGGAAAAAGTTGTTCAAAATCTTGATACTGACAATATAATAAGAAATGATCGAAATCGGCGAGGTGTAACCTTTTATGCACAATTGCCAATTTTTGTCCGTCAGTGTAAGACTTGCGCGTCCCTAATGAATAACGTGTAACTGAAAAAGATGGGAATTTTGTCACGCCTTTAGTGTTTCGTAGGGTTTTTCACTGAAATCATTGTAGCATTTGAAATGCTCTGTAACGACTCTATTCATGGTAGAAAATCATGCGCCGTGGCATCATGCGACGTGCGTCCTCGAACAAGAACAGATTCGAATGAAAGGCCGGTCGGTTTTGGAGCATCTTCACGGCGCAAAGATCGGAATCCGCCAACATTTAAGCGAATCTGAATAAATTTCGGCCTTCTCTAGAAAGGGACATGTGTTGTTCAATTTTGAAATACGGGAGAGGAGCACAACAGCGTATGTAGGACGTGCACGCTGTACGTTACACATGTCGCAAGAAAACAGAGTCATTGGCGTGACATATGAGACGATATCGAGACAGGAATACCTGATAGAAATGTAGCCCGCTTCTTTTAGACACGCCGCTACCCTTCAAAGGTTAACCGTTCCAATATCCTCCGGTCTGACAAACACGCGCAATGGAAAACCTCGAAACAAAGAAAATCAACTGTATACCTAACTGTAATCTCGATGGTTAATCGTTTGATCTACCGGTAGCCTACAAGTTGTATACATTAATTCGTAGGCTTCTCCTCTGGCGTTTCTCATTTATTTACGAACACTACGAACTCCAGAACAATCTCTGTCATTTTCTATTCATTTACTTCATATTACAAGTACTTACGCAGACTGCCACAACAGTACTCATAAAAGTCACACAAAATCAAATCAACCTAATTAACCACTTGCCTCGTATTTTACAACTGCAGTAATTGAAACTTCTTTATCGTTCATAATTTCCTATAACAAGAAGAAAATTTTTATCTTACTTCTATCACTTGCAACTGACGCGGGAATTGTATATTTTCAACATGGATGTGCAGTCTATTAATAAGAATAACTGCCCATAAAAATTGTCAAAAGCGGATTTTGTGGTTTAATTTTATCTGCGTTATATTTGCTCGTTTTTCGTCTGCGTTGGAATCAGTATTAGACTGTCTTCCATTATGCAAAATAAAAATTCTTGTATTCATTTCAAGAAATAGAAATTTTTGTTTCTTCTTTTAATAATTTTAGTAGATAGAAACTAACACATACTGAGATTCTAAAATTTTGTTAATTCTTACACTGTATTATATTTCACCTCCTGACTTTTCTCATAAATGCATGAAGTCCGCAGTCCAATCATTATTTACGAAATATAGCGTATTTTAGCTGTCCAGAGACTGGAACCTTTAATGTAATCGGCAAAATGATTTAATTACTCACATCAATCTGACATAAAATAATTTTTTATTGTCTTATTCGATTTCTAGGAGAGCTAATCATTACACAAAACTGAGTAGAAGGTGCAGGAAAAAGGAGGAATGAAAAATTCAATACGAATGCCATCGGGTACACGAGTTATTGAGAAGACCTTGATTAGCTTGTCTTGCTTATCGTCACCTATCATCGTTCGATTATTCTACTTATCGTAAGCGCCGACGTGTACGTAACTCAGAAGATTTAGAATTCGATGTCGTCGAAAATGAGGCCTCCTGTGAACAACTCCTATTTTATACCGTTCACAGGATCGACATTTTTGCAGGCCAATGTGGAACAAGTAACACAGTGATGGGCAAGAAGTATTTCCAAAAATATTCGAATGATAAATACATTAAATTATCAACTTTTAATTTACTTTTTGTTCGAATATTTTTGTTTATTATATTTATTTTGTTTGTTATGCCATTACAAAATATTTCTACTAAATACATACATCAGTTGACGAATACCTCGGAATTTTGTATTTACTCATGTTATGGAACATGAAATACTTCCTTAATTTGTATTTAATCCTTAGCTACACTGGCGGGGTACAAACGTACCCCACCGCACACAATTTCGCAAATATCTCTCGCATAGCACAAGAGATGTTGTCGCGCCTCGTGTATTCTCTACGAGAGTCAGTACTTCTCACCCTGAGGACTCGCATCGCGAACAAGTGTTTCGCTGTGAAGATATCGTTCGTTTGGGGTACGTTTGTACCTCGTGGGTGATGTTATCTAGCTTTTTTCCTTTACTTTGTTTTTATTTTTTAGTAGCAGTCATTTTACTTTGCTTTCTGCTGCTTCGGAAAGACTTTTCCCCGAAAAACTTCAGTATTGAGAAATCTCTAGAAGGCAACTCAACTCTAAAAAAGTTCCATTCAGCAGGAACTCCGAAATTGTTAAAATGGTGAGTTAAATTAATGAAATTCTTTTTGTTTTTATATTGTGCAGTTGCCCCGTCAGAAAAGTATATAATCTTTTTTATTTTTTCAATATATATGTTTTTGAAAAGTATGGACGACAACTGTATTATGTTCTAAACCAGCGATGTCCAAACTCAGCTCCGAGAACTGAACACCATCCCCACCACCGTTCGCCGTTTCCATAGCGCCGTGACGCGGCGAACCGATTACTAATATGCTCGCTTCCCGCGTTAAAAAGGTGATCGTCGATTGTTTTATGACACGCGGGTCGGTTACTCGGTTTCTTGGTTGGCGGGGTGAGCACACACTGGGCCTGCGTAAATTGACAGTAGGAAGGGGAAGGAGGCGTGTAAGGGGCCCCTACGCTGGACAACGCTGTTCTAAACTTTCAGAAATTATGACAAAATTATGTGTATGTTCTTATGAGTATATAACAAAAGGATGAAGAGTGACTTGCTTGCTACTCCAATGGTAACTTTGCACTGCTCCTGCGTAAATTGACAGTAGGAAGGGGAAGGAGGCGTGTAAGGGGCCCCTACGCTGGACACCGCTGTTCTAATCTTTCAGAAATGATGACAAAATTATCTGTATGTTCTTTTGAATATATAACAAAAGGATGAAGAGTGACTTGCTTGCTACTCCAATGGTAACTTTGCACTGCGCCTGCGTAAATTGACAGTAGGAAGGGGAAGGAGGCGTCTAAGAGTCCCCTACGCTGGACACCGCTGTTCTAATCTTTCAGAAATGATGACAAAATTATCTGTATGTTCTTTTGAGTATATAACAAAAGGATGAAGAGTGACTTGCTTGCTACTCCAATCGTAACTTTGCACTTCATCCTGTATAACGAATTAATAGAAAATACAAATTTTAGAAATGATTCTTTACTAGTGGTCTTCTGTCGCTATGTAATGCACAGATTATCCGTTTTTCGTAATGTTCAAACTGTTGTCCCAACAAATGGATCTCCCTCGCGTTCCTTCAGAGCTAAAAATTTAACGAAAAAGGTGTCGTTAGCCAAGAGTGGTTATTAATATAGTTCTCGAGGTATAAATATGGTCATTTAGTCGTATACGAGGTCTGCTGGTATTGTTTTGAGACCAGCGGTACAGATAACCGACCATAATAGCGGAGTGCACGACTCGCCTACCTAAAACGAGGGTACACCGCGTCCTTTTCCAGCTCATTGTGACGCCAACTTTTAACACTTCATATTTTTTAAGGGCTCATTTTGAAGGGGAAACTTCAGGGAATATAACCATATTCTTTTCAAAATTTAAAAAGCCTATACCTTTTAATTTCTCAACATTAAATAGTTAATTATCGAAGTTCAAAAAATGGTTTTATAATAGCCCAATCCTTTAGAAATTAAACTAAAAAAATTTAGCTCAATCGGACCAACAGTTCCTGAGATAAAAATTTGCGAGTGAAGCCTACTTTCGTCAAAATGGACAAAAATTACAAAAGTCGAAGGTCTGTAATTTTTAAGCAAATTCTGAACCCGCAAAATGATGACTTAAACCCCCCCCCCCCTAATTTCAAATGGACTACAACATATTACATTTAGAACAAAATTGCCTATGGCGGCGTCAAAAAGTGATCGATTTCTTCAGTTCTCTACAAGACGAGGGCAATATCACGGACCCACGACCGTTGCTCTTATCGCGACAAAACTGTATTTCACATTCCATGACATGAGTTAATAAAAAATGCCAAGGTGTTCGTCAACTGATTAATGTGTTCAATAGAAGTACATATTCGTTACGTTCATACGTATTTCAATTACAAAAGCATTCGACGCTGCCCATCCCAGAATAATTGTTGTTGGAAAAAGTTACGTTATTTTAGGGAGTGCATCCGACGATAGCGGGAAATATTCTTCCAATATTATTTTTCGCGAGTTTTCAAGGTCATCCTTATTTATTGCAAACGAAATATCATTTTTGCCGTCCAAGAAAAATAGGAGTTCCATTCCACTTTGGTCACAACTTTAGAAACATCCTGTATACGTGCATCGTGGTTTGCGTCGCGCTTGACCTTTGACTTCTTTTTTGTGAGTATGCGACTGCATTGACGGAAGTTGCAGCAATCGCTTCACATTACCCAGGCCGCATGTTTCCCGGTCTTCGGATTATTTATGATGATTCAAGGAATTTCTTTGGAAATGTTCGCACGATAATCGTGCTGCGATTATTGCTCGATTCTTCTGATTGTATCAATGTACTGTTTTATACAGGGTGTCTCACGTGACTGGAATAGGCTGTACCACCTAAGCGGTTGGAAATAGAAGAAACTGTTACAGATCAAAGTCAAATGGTATCGGACGGTGCATAATATGCAAATAACTTTATGTACTTTTGTAGATCGGTGCATGAGAAAAATGCAACAGGTCCTTTCGTTTAACATGGAAGTGCTCTACATGAAAGTAAACATTCTTATGTCCTAAACTTATTCGTTAGGAAGTTTAGAGTATAAATATGTTAATACTTGTATGTAGAGCACAGAAAACTGTATCAATCGATGCAGTCAAAAACATACGTTTCCATTTTAAAAGAAGGGGCTGTTGCACTTTTCTGATGCACCGATGCACAAAAGCGCATATAGCAGTGTATCCCAAACTTTTCTGAGTCGGGACCGCTTTTTCTAATATTCAAATAATCTACGATCTCCCTTTCCATATAAGATGTAATGAAAATTAAAATAAATATGTGCTAAAAATCATCAACTAAAAATAACCGCAGCGACCCCCTAGAAAACACTTCGTGACCCTCAGGTTGGGAATCACTGGCAGAGAGTCATTTGCATATTACGCATCGTCCGATACCATTTAACTTTGATCTACAGCAGTTTCTTCTATTTCCAACCGTATTGGAGGTACAGTCTGTTCCAGTTGCGTAGGACACCCACATTGTTGATGTATGCTTGAAAAATATTGGAAAATAAATCGCAAACTTCATTACTACTATTACCAATAGATATTATAAATAAATAATACAATATTTTTTATATATTTAATTGTCAGTTTTTGAAAAGTAAATATGAAAATTTGTAAAGTACCAATCTAATATATCGGTTTTATATTCGTATAAGCAAAAGTTTTCTGTGTTGCTACGGTTTTAAAAATCCAACGAGTTTTTTATTATAATATGAATTTTGCTGGTCACTGATCGCAATAATGATGTTCAATAATGATTTCATTTTATATCTCATGCATTTGTTTATACACCGATACGTACACTTTTGTTTGTTATACAATATTCTTCGATATTTCGTAAATACGATCTCATACCTGGCGCTTAATTGTAACTTACACATAATTGTATCTTAAGTTCATTAATGCTTGATGATATCTTGTAATGTTGATGCCAAAGAATATCGGATGTTAATCAATATTACTGTTATTGTGATGTGTTAGAATGAAATTTGTCCGGTGGTTTAGACTACAATACAGTATACGAATTCTCGAAATTGCATTATCGCAGCCGTTATCGCAAACACACTGATAACTTTAATACAATGCTCAATTTGATGACAAATTGTCGAGTCTCAAGGAGAAACTGGTAATATTGATTCGATGTTACTCGAACGGAAAGTTGTATCGTTACCATTAATTAGACTGCTCGTTATTACATAACTGTCGATATTAATGAAATAGTTTACAGAAACTCGAGTCGAACATGATTTTATTTATCTTGTTATATTTCCGTCAGATTTGAAACGAAATTAAAATCTAATTAAATGTTATGGAAAATTTTATTAGCTGAAGTGCACCATTTCCGTTTCAGAATGATCGAAACAGCTATCGACAGCATAGTGTGCGAAAATGGCACACGTGTGCTTAGTCGCCAGTGGTAGGCACGGTTGTAACATAAACGAAATAATTATAAGCATAACTAAAAAAAAAAATCATAATATGAAGATTTAAATAATAGTGCGTCGTTATTGGGATCTGACATTTCGAGTGGCGCCGTCTGCTGCCGAAAAGTAGAAATACTCTAAGCTTGGCTTCGCTTGGCTTATAGCAGCTTACAGGGTTAACTATAATATAAGCTTACCGTGTTAAAATAGGTGTTAATTAAAAATAACGTTATGGAAGCTCCAATTTTTTCCACAACGTAGCACAAAAATTTTTATTACTGTGCAGTGAAAGATTGTGATAGAAGAGCGAGCAAAACGTTGCTCCGTTTTCACACTTTCAAATGAAGTATGTGAAGTGAACTGTTTGAAATTTATAAGACCTCCATTTCTAAAATATATGAAACAATTTAATAAAGAGAAGTCTATTTTAACAGCTAAAATAGCTAAAGCTAGTGTGCATATTGAAAGATCTAACCAGCGTATAAAGACTTTAAAAATTCTCTGGTTCAGTGATGCCTGTGTCATTGGTGCTTCTAATAGAAGATATTTGTACAATTATTTGTGGAGTAATTAATATGTCCTCACCAATTCTAAACTATTCAAAATTTATGAAATTATAATTTTAAATTTAGGAGTTATATTAAAAAACAAATTTATTTTTGTAAAATGCATTATTTCATAAATCATAATTTAAAAAGTCGCTCTCCTTCATCAAACTTTTTTTCTGCAGGATTTGTACCAGCGCACTTACAAGTTTCACCCATACTTACAAACATTTTAAGTAAAAACAAAAAAGAAGGTATCAATACAATGTTAAGACCAAGCACTTCGTCGCCATATTGGATAGCTATATATATATTGTCCACGCCCACATGTCAGATCCCAGTACGGTGTTGGGGTCATTGGAACTCAAAATAATCACGTATGATAATAAATAAATATTAAATAGACTTCAGATGATTAATTTTTATATAATTACATATTAGCATATGTTTCTAACTTCTCTTCAAATCGTGTGCATTTCTACAAGCAAGGAACTCTTCCTGATTTTGTGTCACTTTTGCTTTCGGTAAATTATTGTTTCCTGACAACCAATCTTTTAGGCTTTGTAAATGCATAACGTTCAGCTAACTAATCGTAACTGACACCCTGGGAACGAACATGGAGCAGAGTTACAACTATTTTACCTACTATGTTCATCTTACTGGAAAATGCTATCACTGAACTAAAACAGTACACATATTTCAGTACCTGAAATCCGCTTCCATCGCATCTTCTTGATAACGCAAGAAATGGAATTACTTGCACAGGGCTTACTGGAATTCTTATTTTCCATAAAAATCCGCAGTCTATTAATCAAGCAACATAAAATTGAATTCGGGATGTTCGTTACATTTTCTCTCTATAGTACAATGATGTGTGAATTGACAGCAATTAATAGATATTTTGCAAGTGGCAACAACGTGATATTATTAACAATTGTTATCTATGCAAAATCAATATATTTTACGTGAATTGCAATAAACAGGGACTAAATACAAATGTCGTTCTTTCTTTAATATAATTTTAATGAGTTGAATATGGTATATTGATATTTGTATATTCTTTTAATCTTTTTCTGAAAAAATGGTTTCAATCAGTTCAATTTTGTTCCTCACTGTATTTATTGCATTTAGTTTTATTTTCTATATATATATTTTTCTATATATTGGTAACAAACAAACAATTGCACGAAAAGGTGGGAGATTATAACCATCTCAATAAAATTATAATTCACTATACACGAACAATTGAAAAAGTCTAAAATGACTAAAATATCAGAACTGTACTAACGATTGTAAAATACCAAATTCTCGTTTCATGATTTAGATACAACTGAACATCTGTACAACATTCCTCAATAGTAGACTGCGGATTGTAAGCTTTATGACGAAAATGACTACGTAAATTGTCAAATTGTAATGACATTAGGAGAATTTCAAAACATTGTCACATTCTCTTCAAATCGTAAAAATTATTGTAAGAAGAAAAATATTTGTATGTGACTTCTGTTGCATGCAATTAATTTTTATTTTGCAGAAATATCTGCAGTCTTCTCATTAGCATTATTGATGTTAGTCATTACGAGACTATGGATTTTATGCATTTACGACAAAAGCGAGCAGATGAAACAGAAGTCAGTAGAAAAATAAAAGGCATGACAGGCTGTAGATAAATGATCAGACTCCGGATCATTATGCAAAATAAAAATCGTCTGCGTCAAGTGTAAGAAACATGAGCCAAAAAAAGATAATAATTCTAACAAGATGAAAATCATACATAGACACTCTTTAACCTATGCGAGTCATATGACGAGTCCAACTCGCAACGCTGGATTAAACGTCCACTAGGGGACCAAAATTTTTTAACTTTTCTGAATGTAATATTATACAATCCGACGAAAAGATGAAAGGACTTTAAATTCTAGTGCGCGAAATCCAAGTTTCAGTACGCGGAGTTCACTGGTTTAAAAGTTATACCCGACTAAAGTTGATCGATTTCAATCGCGTATGACGAGTTGAAACGCTGCCATATTGCTTTGTACTTTCGCGTTATATAATCAGCAGAGCTGCCACGTAACACCACAACCACATACAAGCAGCCATTTTACAGCGGAAATTCGAATTCCTGATATTTAATTTCAGAAAAATCTGTAATTAATTAAGTTCACGAGCACGGATCACTTGCAAAAGTTAGTCGCTTACGTGGCTGAGAGGCTCTGCCAGACTAACCAAAAAACTGAAAACTAATCCAGACCAACACAGTATCTTTTACCTAAACTATAATTGCATTTCCGGATGCCGAAACCCAAACAGTAGGAATCCGAATTACTACTCAAAAATTGCCATCTAGTGAATCCGCTCACTATATTATACCCGCTCCTGTGTCCGAAAACCAAGATGGCAGCGTTGCAACCCGTGAAACGCGCTTGAAATTCAACAACTTTACTCGCGTATAACTCCGCACACTGAAATTTCGATTCCACGCATCAAAACTTACAGTTCTATCATTTTCTGGTGAAATTGTATAATATAATATTACATTCAGAAAATTTTTAAACATTTTTCGTCCCCTGAGTGGAAGTTCAGCTCAACGCTGCGCTGTATTGCTCGATATAAATGCATATAGCCGCAGTACTGAGTTGATGTTTAATGCAATACTCAAATTCTTAGTCGTTTCTGCCTTTCTTTGAGCACTTTAAAGTGTATTGAAACAGGGTTTTAATGCAAATTGTGTGAGCTACTATTTCAACGGAAATGAACTTGACACGTATGATTTAATTCTTTTAATCCTTTTACTATTTTAAAATACATCTATTAATTTTGGTAGTAAATGCACCAAAGCCTATACAATATCGTCAATTTATTAGAATTATTAAAAGAAGAAAGATATTTTTATCTGTACCTTGTAATCAATACAGAAAATTAGTATTTTGCTTAACGCTAAACCTTACCGAGCTTTACGAATAACTGGTACATGTTGCCTTATAAAAAGCACAAGATTAAATTTATTTGGACTTTCAGTGGTTTGCATATAATATGCAAACTACTAAATATATTTATTTATTTATTTATTTATTGCTTTAAACCAAGTGGTTTATATAGCAAGTACAGTATTATTACAAATACAAAGAGCGAAACAGTACTTGCTTTTGAGGAGCTTTGTTTCCAATATATTACGTTCATTTTTATAGTCTGGGCATTGCCATATAACATGATTTAGATCTTGGAGTTCTGCTCCGCATTGGCAAGCACTGTTAGCTATAAAGTTAACCCTTGCCAATGAACCGTTTAAATTATAGTGATTGGCTCGACATCTATTAACAAAAACCAGAAAATCTCTGGAGAGCACAAGACCAGTGTACCATGGTTTGCCTTTGTCCTTGTGATAAAATCAAACGTAGTTCGCACCTTTGACTAGACCTTCCTTTTTGATTAGGGTGTTAGTGGACAGTCTTACTTGAATTTTGAGGTCTCTGGTTAGGTCAGCGATTAAAGCCTTGATATCTCGCGAAGGACTTTCTTTGGTCGCTTCTTTCGCGAGTCTACTTCTTCGTTACCGATAATTCCTACATGTGCTGGTATCCAGATAAACTTAATAAAATTCTGGCCTTTGTTGTTTAATATAAACGTAGAGTATTTAGTTTTGATTTCAATGATATGGTTACTGATACTATATTTGAAGGTTGGCTTCCGTAGTGATTTGATTGTACTTTGCGAGTCGGTGAAGATAAGAAAATTTGTAGCATTACTATATAAATTGGCATGATCCAGTGCTCGGCTAATGGCGTAGCACTCTGCTGTGAAAATTGATGGAGATTTATATAAATTTAGAGAAAATTTAATATTAATCTAATCTTTTCAGTTAATTTATATGAATTGGGGAGATTTATATAAATTTAAAGAAAATTTAATATTTATTTAATCATTTATCATTGTAAAATAAATAATCCTGAACCAGTCATTTGGACCCGGTGGTGGTAGGTTTTGTGTTGAAAATTAGCAGTCTATCAATGACCGTAGATGTTGATGCAATGTTAAGTCCAGATGAAAAAAAGATAATAACAAATTAATTCACGGCGTACGATTTCGATAGCCAGAGTGCATTTGGTAACACTCCCCTAATCGTAGGACGGTTACAGCACAAAATGCGTTAGCGGTATTCGAGGGTCGCGCGTTACGATCGCGACGTCACCGCGCGTTATCGTCATCATCGTTATCAGCAGGCCGGTTAATCTGCCGGATTTTTCGCTTCGCTCTCGATAGAATTTTCAGAGGCCGAAAAGAAGCGAGCCTCCGTTTCGTTACATTCGTGTTAACTTTCGTGACGAGACGCGGGTGTTATCGCAGCTCGTTATCGTCGTTTTATCGTCACGCTCTGTTTGACGAGGCTTATATGCTGCCCGTGTACGCACATACAATGACTGCCGGTGTAGATTTCAATGGTTATTAAAACGATAATAGTCGGAATTCGTGCTCCTACAACGGACACGACGATACATGCCACCATCGAGCGAACGCGCACAGTGGCAGGCCTTTGACCAAGGATATAATTTTTCTTGAGAGCTGGTTCAAATCCCACAATCAACTGGACAAAATTAATTTTCAAATCAATAAAAATTAATTCCGTCAATGTAATCTATAATAACCACATATCAAGACTCTTACACTAAAAAAGTTAAATCTTAATTGTTAATGTTTGCGAATTACGTAAACTTCGACATAACGGCAGACAGTGAACTAGCACTTATTCGATCACATCCTTGTGATCGATAAAAATATCTTGCAAATTAATTAAAATGCTCTTGAATATTAAATTATGATAAATAGATTGTGGATTTTTATGCAAAATAAAAAGTTTCTACTTGAATTGCAATAAAGTGGGGTGAAATGAAAATTGAATTTGTCTTAATATGTTTAATAAGTTGAAAATGATATAACAGTATCTTTAAATTCTCCTAATGTTTTTATTATTTTAAATTACGTTTACTCATTTTTGTCATAGACGCATAAAATCCGCAGTCTATTGGTAAATATGGGATCTTGTAATATATGTTTGAGTCTTAATATAACAATTTTAGTACAATTAGTTAATTTTTAGAAAAAGTTTTCCAATAAAATAGCCTATGCTCCATATAGCTGCACGCGATGAGACTGAAGTGTAGGACCAGTTGAACCTTTTACTTTCGCTTTATCGTAGTCTGAATCAAACGATGAAATTAATATTTGAAAAAACATATTTGAAAAACATTTTATCGAATATCTCGGAAATGATTACAGCTAGAGAAATAGGTTAAGGAGCAAAATTATGTAATTTTTTATACGGAATACATATGCGAAAACAGATTTCAAATATCACAATTTGTTTAAACAATATAGAAAGAAAGTATCACTATTTGCCAGTTTTTCTAACTAAATGTTAATCTACTTTCTTGATTATTTGTGTGATATTTGTATCCAAATACAAAATACAGATAAAAGAATTTTCATTGTTTCATTATTTAAAAGTTATTATAATTAAAATTTTTTCTCAATAAAAAAATATTTGTTCTACCTCGCTTCACACGATGAGAGCAGAATGTATGAAAAGTATAGACTTTCTATTTTCGTTTAAACGCAATCTGAAAACGTTGCAAATCGGGTTGAAATTAATGTTTGAAGAAAACATATCGGAAAGACATATTTTATCGAACATCTTGGAAATGACTACAGCTAGAGGAATAGTTTAAAAGGCAACTTTGTGTAATCTTTTATACGTAATAGATCTGCGAAAACAGAATTCAAATATCACTAATATCTCTAATATTAACCTCGAATATTAGTTATTTAAACGTAATAGTATACAGCTCAAGAAATATTATCTCCTTGTATTGGCTACGTTTTATTTTACGATTACAGTGATCCCAACTTCTTTGTTGTTCATAATTTCTTACAAGAAGAAGAATATTTACATTGAGTGTATGTAATCTCTAATGGTTATACTATACCAGGATTGGGAAAATTTCATTTGTAATAAGATATCAAATAATCATTTGAAATAATGAATTAGTTTAATTCTTTTAATATATGTATTCTACAAATAACATAAAAAACTTATTTTCATTTGACGTTTAAATCAAATATTTCGATTTCGATTTCCAGATACAAGAACTACATAGAAATTTGTTTCTTCTCTTAATCGTTTTGATAAGTCACAAACAATGTAACCGAATTCTTAAATTCTCTTGACATTTTTATATTTTTATGTTTCACCTACTCATTTTTGTTGCAAATGCATAACACCCACAGTCTGTTAATAACCAAAAGTTCCTCGAGTTTTTTTAAGTAACATCGAACACTTGGATTCAAATATTTACCTTTTTTCTAAAAATAATTCTTTTTTCCGTTTCCCTTCAAATATGTTCATGAGATCTCTGAAAATCGGGTAAAATGAAACCTGATTGGAATTATTGATGTCAGATAAATTGGAGGACAGATACCATGTCAACCATCAATCAAACAACTCCGCGATGCATCTTAGTCCATCAACGATGTAAAGTGCATTTCCAAGTGGAACTGGATGAATTTGGGCTACGCGACCAAAGTATAATAAAAATTTAACTCGTTCCCTTTTTATTAAAAAGAGAAAGAAATTCGCCAATTAAATGCTCACGTGTTCTCGTACGAACTGAGCGAAGCTTGATTTTTGGATCCACTCTGGCTCGCATGGATATACATACATAATAGGTATTGATACATCATCAGGTTGCTGTATGTATATATACATATGCTTCACATTCATTACATTTTCCGAGCCAATTGTTACTTCTGTCGCCGCGTCGCTGATCAAAGGATCGCAGTGGCTCGTTAATGGCGGCGTATTTATTCCTCGTTGCTCGTTTCCTTTTCTCCGCGATGGAGAAGAAAGTTCCTTGGCATTAGACTCGTCACTGCCGGATATTCGTATGGCCTTCGGCGACGGGTTACGGGACGAATGTAAATTACGTGCGAAGGGCCGAGAATCTGAGGACGTTCGTGTCCTCGTACTTACTCGCTGCATACTTCGGGTTCGGCTTCCCATTACCTTGAACCCAGCTGTGACGAGGTCGCTGGCTCGTGAAAGGGTCTAGTCCTTAGACCATAAGTATACATGGTGTCCCAGAAGCGTTCGAGTTCCTTGAAAGGGGTGATTCTTGTGGATATTCTATAGAAGCTTTCTCCTTTGCGAAAATGTCATATGCTGCTTTGTTTTCGAGTTATTAACGAAAAACACGGGCTTACCAGAGAGCAGCTACAACTGACGGATTTCGGCGCAGCTCGGCGCGGTTCGGCGCGGCAGTTGATTTTACTGAGCGGTAGCGTTGTCGTCTCACCGTGCTGGAATCGTGAGCAAGAGGTGTATCAATATATTTAAATAAAACTCGCATGTTCTGTAGTAAATGCACTTGCTGCTTCAAATTCTCTTATACCTCAATACCAAATTCTTTTTATCTAATACCTTACAACAATTGCACGCATGCGGACTGCGGACTCGACTGTATTGCTCATGATTCGAGCACGGCGTGACAACAACGCTATCGCTCACAATCAGTGGAATCGGCCGCCGCGCCATGCCGAGCTGGAATCTATCAGCTGTAGCTGTGCTCTGGCTGTTTTTCGTCAACAACTTGTAAACGGAGCCGCGTATGACATTTTCGCAAAGGAAAAAGCTTCTTTAGAATAACCACAGGAATCACCCATATCAAGGAATTCGTACATTTTTGGGACACCCCGTGTAGTACAGTCAATTATCCGAACCGATTCGGACACCGAGTTGGTTCGAATAATAAAACATGCATGCACTCGGGTCAGTCAAATTTAACCCTTTACGGAAAGGTATGCAATTTGCACACTTATTAGGATAGTATTTATTAATTATATGTGAATACTTCGCGCACAAAATGTCACTTATATCGTGTACAGACACGATTAGTTGTTCTGTTGCCATTAGAATGTAGGAAATGACACTGTTTACAGCCGCGATGTAAGGAAAACAGCTTGCAGTGGTTATGGTATCATCAGTAGAAAGTAAAAATAATTTTTATGAAACAAATATTTATTAATGAACCCTCGCAAGGCGGACGTTTCTGATAACTATACCTTTAGAACACTTTGTGGCAGTCACGAGTAGATTTACTCAAATTCTTATGCATACATTTTTTTTAAATGTTTCAGAACCTATATTTTTGAAATCATCGTTAATATTCTTCTTGGGTATAATAATAAACAGCTGATAAGTTAAACTGATAGAAAATTAGGATTAAGAGGAAACGTTTTTAACTCTGGGTCAAAATTGATCAAAGTCAGCCATTCGAGGGTTAATCTACAAATCTGTGACACTAATTCGTTGTTACGCGTGTTAATTATAAATCTGCTTCCAACTTTTAACACATTTACTACCTGCCTTTGTGTCAGTTAGAGTTCGTTTTGTTACACTTTTTACTAGACTCTGGATTTTATGCATTTCTGACAAAAATGTGTAGGTAGAATATAAAACAGTAAATATATGTAAAGAATTTAGGATTACTGTTGCAGGGTTTCCAATTCACTAAAATTACTTGGAAAAGACATTTCACTTAGCAAGATTTGCGGTATGGTTATAACATTCTATTAAACGCACGATATTCTCTTATAAGATATAAAAGAAGATGACGTAACAGGAAAATCTGTATTCTTCAAATATCACGCCATGCGATACAATTTTAAATAAAAATGTGCAGGAAGTGAATTATTATAAATTTTCTTTACGTGAAACACGAAATCGGTGTGACACAGATGTAACGCCGGTAACAAAGGTGATAAAAGTTTTCGATGCAGATTTCTGAAATCATGTCCACATGTCGCGTCTGGTACAATATACAGGATGCATCTAATACTAATTGGACCGAATTATAACTCGGCTGTTACAGAAAATAGAAAAAAAACTATGCAGGAAAATTGTGCGTAGATTAACAAGTCGTATTATCCCGTATTGTGACTTTTTACGACAGTCTACCGGTGCAGTTGCGAAATGCAAATCTTTATAACCACAATGGTAGAACATTTGACCATTTATTGTAGATCAGGCATGGGCATTTTTGTCTCAAATGAGACAAGACCGTCCCCAGCATAGCGCCCACTGTCCCCCACCAGTATCCATCGTTACCATGGAGAAAGAACGCGCTTCGCCCGCCGCGAGCAGTGCGCATGTCTCGCGCAGGCCTCGCGAAACCCTAGGGTCAGGTATTTACGAAGATACGTATGGTGAGGGCAACAAAGGAGCAAGACATGCGCGACCGCGAAGAAGGCGCGCGCTGCATGGAAAAAAGTTTGGTGGGAGAAGCAGGCGTTTGAGGGGCTCCACCCGTGCCCATGCCTGCTGTAGATACTGAAGAAAAATAAAGTGAAAAGTAAATATTTCGAAAAATATTAAGTTTTCCACAATTGTGGCCTAATACTTTCTTATTCAAAATAATACGACAAATGAATTCATTTAAACAAAAGTTATGGAATACTATTAAAAAAACGAGTGCAGTTGCACTTTATAACTTCAGCAATGCACTTCCGTAATATATCTGTGCAATTTTTTTCTGTCTTTAATAACAGCCGACTTATAATTCGGCCCAGTGGCTATTAGATACAGTCTGTATTTAGTCCGAAATCACGGCAATAATTTTCGTTTGTTACATCCGTACGAAATGCAATGCCCAAAATGAACTTGGTTACAGGACACGTTCATGTTGTGCGTGAATTAAGACGTTGACTGCCATGTCAACATGCGTAACGGAATTATTTGTACTTTAAAAATTAATATTTTCACTAATGTATTCGCTGTGCCATACGTGGTGTGCTTGAGCAAAATGCAAGGAGGCCCGAAGAGAACTCAGTATTATACATCTTAACTTTTCAATTTATTTTTCATTAAATAAACTATTTCGATTTAATAGAATTTTTGAGGTTGCTGGGCTGGCAGACAAAGTGTTAAATGAGTCGGGTTTTGATTGTATATGATACTTTTATACGTCTACATACATCTTGCACGCGATTGCGTCGCCGTCGTGGCAACATAGCATACCATATTATATAATATTATAATATAGTATCAAGATTCAGCAGATCCAAAACTTGACTCATTTAATCCACAGACAACAGTTCACCGAGCAGATTCCCAACGGCGAATCATCTTACCATCAACATTAGCGGGCCTTTTTATGGCTCAGTGTTGGCACATTGAAACGAGTGCGCACTCGAACTACCTGCGATTTGTGGAAATACCAGATAAGATTGTATGTATATACAGGTTAAGTCTAGCAGCAGAACTTTCCAATCAACCTAATATTTATTCGTGCTTCGATTACGATCGCCGAGGCTAAGCCGACCGGCGTTGTCTCATTTCGAGCCAATGAGAAACAGATAATCGCGTAGCAAGTGTGTCGCGATAAGATACTGCCGAGGATTTACCGGACTGCTGCCAGTTTCGACACTCGAACGCGACAAATTTTAATGTGGCTTCTCGCGCCATTGTCCCCGAGCTAAATCCAGGGCTATCGAATATTTTATAGGTGTTCAGACATTATTCCTACACTTCCGGACACCTACCCGAGTGTTCGTACAACAACTTCGGTTGCGAAATGAAGATCGTCGCACCAATCACTTTTTCACAAAAATATTCAGACAACGAAATGAATATTTCGAACTTTCGAAACGAATAATTTTGAATATAAATTTTACCAAAACAATTGATTTGGACATATTAATTTAAAATTTTGTTTTTTGTTTGAATGTAATATCGCATCAACATCAAGGCTATTAGCAACAACTTAGATTGACAGTTTAGTGTTACGATATCTCGTTGATTAATTTGGAATCATTAATGAACAATTTAGAATTTGTTCTATTATATTTAGAGGATTTTGATAATCCCACTAGTTGTAAACAAAATTCATTCGTTCTATATGATAAGATATTAATATGTCAAAACCTATCTTGTGTGATTGTAAAAGCATTTTCAAATTAGCACAGCAAATTATGTAGTAACTGTTAAGTTTAGGGATTAGTAAGTTTATAGTAAAATACAAATCTTATTGTCAGGAGATTTGGGATAATAAAAACAACGCTTTATTATCACACTTTGAAAATATAATATTAAACTATATATATGTATAAAATGCGTGCGTTTCACATGGTTGCATGGAGGAGACTGCGATGTCACGACGAAAAAAAAACAAAAGATGTTACTGTTGCACGACATGCCACCAACAATTAACTACATATTGATCTACATTTTTTTACACTTATCATTAAAATTAATTTTAAAATAGACTTCAAAACCCATGTTTTGTGTTGTTCATGCTGTTGCTTCTGTTAATGCGATCGCCTCTTCTTCATTAATTTCGCAGTGATGTAAAAGTTACATAAAAATTTATATTTGAATGATTCGTAGATCTCTGAATGCTGTAAGCATATGTCGATTAGAAGTGAAACCGATTATTTCGATAAAAATGTGATATAAATCGGAATGTATGTAGAAAGATACTAAACAGCCACTAGAGTCCTGTGTGAAAGCATGAGAAGATAGTACTTGACAGCGATTTTAATTGTTTTTAAATCAAACCATTGATGTAATGTGATCTCATAATACACTTCTGTACGTTTTTCAAATATTGCAACTATTTTGACTAACGCTATTGAAAAAACATTTCCAATGTTGAAAACATAAAGGTCGATACACACTATCGGTCCGGTCATCGAAAATCGGCAGATTAATGAATAATGACGGTATTGGATTGAATCAGTTATTTAATAGACATTTAATCTCAAACTTGTTTCCCACAAGCCGTGGTAATTTCTGCATCGTTATTGCGTTATGTTAACCTTCTGTTGCAGTTTTTACGCTCGAATGTCTATCTTAAATAGACAACCGAGTCAACATAGTCGATCGCATTCGCTGCAACGTCAGTATTCAATATCATCATTTCCGTATTTTCTGGTGTATAAAATCGAGGAGATCAGGACACGTTCGACAGCAAGGACGCTGTCACACACGAAAAAACTCCACGACCCGATAAAACGTATATGTTTATCCGGTTTCTGCGTGCGACCCTTTAACATTTGATCATTGTCGGTTTACGTAAAGGGCAATTCGCGCGGCGGTGAATAATATTTTGTTGATGAGCAATCGTTTGTTACTAGACTAAAGGTATTTCTGATGAATAGAAGGTGACTCTACGTAAAAATATAAGTCGAAAATATGAAATCAATTTTTTCATTTGACGCCTCGTTTTCGAAAAAATCGAAAATCGTTTGAAAATGCAACGCATACGCGAGCTATTAGATACGAACCGTCTGACGTGTCTGATCGTGATCAACCAATTCTACTTCCTGCATATAATAGGTCGTCCCGCGGTGTTTTTCTTCTTCTAATGAAAAAACCACCGGAATTTTATAGTAACGGAATAATGTCTTTACCAAAAAGGTGGGAAGAGGTTGTAGAACGATAGAATGATTAAATTTTTTTCGTAAGCATTGAAGGTTTGTTTCAAATATTAATTTAAATATTAGAAATGTAAACGGTAAGAACTTACGGAACAACTTAATACTAAAGCATGCGTATCTGTAAACTCGATTTTCTCGAAAAATGAAAAAATTTTATCCTATATTTTCGCCTTTATTTTTTGACGTAGAATCGACCCATATCAGGTTGTATCAACAGTTACATGCCACCCTGTATAATAACGTCTAAAATAAATTTTAGTTTGAAAATCATCATTCTGAAATGTAAGTATTATAAGAAATTTTATTAGGAGTACCCATACGCAATGTCGCCTTTACAGAGTTGTTAAACATTGCCGCCTTATTTTTGGACTACATTACGTTAATTTAATTTATTTAACGTTTAGCTCTATACCAAATGCTGAATGGAATAAAATTTTATAAAGTGGGTGTCCCAGTATTGATGGTACAACCGTGAAGGAAGTGATTCTATATGAGAAAATAAGACAAAAATGTGGAATAGAGTTTTCATTTGACGCCTCGTTTTCGAGAAAATAGAGTTTGAAAATTCGGTGGATACGCATGCTATTGAATAGGTATCGTCTGACGCGTCTGTTCATGTCCAACCAGTTCTACTTCGTACAAATGCTAGGCGCGCGAACTTGACGGATTTTCAAACTCGATTTTCTCGAAAACAAAGCCTCGAATAAAAAATATTTGCTATGTACTTTCAACTTATTTTCTCATGTAAAGTCAGCCTCTCCACAATTGTACTATCAATACTGGGACACCCTGTATATAAAGAAACGAAATTACTTACGAGTACCTCTAATAAATATTACAAATATATAAAATGCTCTTTAAAATTAGAAAAATTCACAATTCTACGTATTTGTTTTCCTATGCAAATTCGGAATAAGTAGCAGCATTGATTGTTGCCATGGTGTCTTTTTTAATGTGAATAAATTTGAATGCGTCTAAGAATTGAAATCGACTGTAATATCTCTAAATTATACCAAATAGAGAACTTTCTCAACGATATTTTAGGGAGTGTGATTGAATTGAAATTTGACGTAATCCGTGCAAAACTATGTGGGACGCAACCTCGAAAGTCAAAAAGAAATAACTGATGAATCTGACATTTTTTCGTTTATGTGTAATTGTGAAAATAGCAAAATTTTCGTAGGGAATGTTAAGAAACGTTCTAACTCTATTTTCATTCTTATTTTATTACTTCAAATTGTAAAACGGTTCAGTTATATTACATTAGCTAGCTTCATATTCAACGCAGTGTCGCCAGATCGGTCAAATCGAGGGGAATACAGTTTACCATCTCTCAACACGTTGCGCGGCACGTGACCAGTCTACGGCCTTAGTGGGGGACGTTGGAGTGTGCTCATGTAGTGGAATGGGATAGTGGCAGGGGAAAAGGCGGAGAGGAAAATCCACCCAGTTTTGGGTGTTTCTGGCGACGCTGATCCAACGATATCTTTTTAGCTTGCACTTAGTGTCAAAAGAAGCAGGAATATAAGAGGTAAAATATTTGTATGGTAACAGGGGAATATACTGAAGTGGTACACGCCGATTTTGACGAATGTTTGGGAAAAGGTAGTTCTTAGAAAAATATTGCACACATATTTTTTTTATATATTTGTTCGAATATCTTGGAAACTATTAGAGCTACAGGGATGGTTCAAATGGCAATGTTATGTATTTGTTTAAACGTAATAGATGTACGAAAACAGATTTCCAATATCACTATTTCTTTAAACAATGTCTTAAAAAGTAGAACTTTTTCGTTAATTTTTCCAATTACATGTTAATTATATGTGAGAAGTGTGTACCCAAATGCAAAATACGGATAAAAGAATTTTTAATTTTACGTTCTAAAAAAGTTGCTATCATTTAAATTGTTTGGCATTTTCTTCAATAAGGTGGCGTTAGGTGCTAATAATTAATCAGATTGGAGATTTCGATGAAATTGTTAATCATTATATCAGGATGGAACTCGATATTTTATTTGGAATTATCAAAAATTGTATCCATGGGTATAACAATACCGGTCGCCGTCAGTGCTTGCTACGAACGGCATGAAGCTCATGTCTATGGAATATTTTGCATTGAAAGATTACACAATCAATTACATAACTAACAAAGTTTTGTTACAGCAATGTTACTTGAACGTAGTCGGGGGATTGACTGATCACGTTTTAAAATCGTTTCAAGGGCATGATGGTAACACTTGAAAAGGCGACAAAGATTTACCGGCATGAAAGGTGGATAAACAAGTGCAACATCTTTACCGAGGGTCGCACTTCCGCGGTTATTCATATTATTTCCACGCGAAACGCGTAACAATAACAGCATCCTATTAAGTGTGTAGGCTATCGGCTATAAATAAACGATCGTATCGATAACGGATCGAGGAAACATTCGTTAAGATACGCAGCCAATAGGGAACGAGCTCGAGCTCCGTATCTTCCGCGAATCTTCCAAGTCGCGCGGGGTTTCTGTACTTCGCCCCGTGGAACGGTCCGCGTTCTCGAAAAAATACAGAAAAACTAACGCAATTGCTGCCATGGCACCGGAGCTGGGTACATTTCAAATAAAAAATATTGCAAGTAATAATGAAAGTTTAGTTCTTGATTTTACATACACAGGATATACCCACATATTTTTTTTTATTGTACGGTTGTAACCTCCAATGAGATGTTATTCTGTAGTTCTATATTACATACATAATATTACAATAATCTTATTCTAAAGGGGTAGGTAATGTAATAAATACATAATTATATATGTAATCCACAATCTTTCAGGAAGGAACATGAGATCTTACATAAAATGTTTGTAGGTCTGTGGAGTAGAACATATTGTCCATAAATTGGAATAAATAATTCACTTTTATTTCCCAGTTTTACATACAAGAATATTTGAGAATTAATTATTTATTTCCACAAATTGGAATTAGTAATTGAAATAATAGTATTTGTCTTCTTTATTAGAAGCAATTACTTAAAATAATATGGTTGGGGAGGACAGCAAGAGTATATAAGAGTAAATAATTATCCATTGATATCTCTTTCTCGTTTTTAATATACTTGCGTCAGATAAAGTCTTTTAATAATCAATTATTGTTTTCGTCATATATTTTTTAAATATCGTTGGATGTGTTACCATATACTTCTAGTATGTTATGTACAATATTGTTTTTGTTTTTGATATATTTACGCCTACATAATTCTTTCAACAACCGTATTCGTGATTTTAATGGAATATCTTTTCCAATAGGGGAGAATACAATTGGGGCCAGTGAAAAGTATTACATTATATTCAGTAATTTTATATAATGAATATTTCTGGAGCCAGGTAATTACACAGCGATCGTCAGGTATCCTTCAGTTAATTAAATAAAAATTCAGTTTACATTTGACGTCTAGTTAAATTAAGGAAGTAGGAAGGCCAAATATATAAATAATTAACATCCGTTCATTGTATATTTTAGCGAACAATGCTCATTGTAAAATGATCATATTCTTATACATATAGTCAATGAGGAGGTCGTTTATCTTGCATTTTCGTATTTTCCATCTTTCGTTATTCTACGTTTATAATTTTTTTTCGGTTATCGATCGTAAATTTGTTAAACACAGAATAAATAATGTTATTGGCGCAAAGGTTCGATCTAAACAGAATATTAAAGCAATCTTGCTAGTTTGTTAAAACTTTCTACGTTTCGATCATAATGTGGATCTTTTTCAAGAAAGAATGAGAACTGCGCCTGAAAGAATTTTATTTTTAAAATAGACCAGATTTTAATATTATAATATATGATCAAAAGTCCAAATACTGCATTAAATTGCTTACTTGCTTTACAAAAGATTTGAAAAACGAAATTGAGAAATAGAAACACGTGTTGTTACTATGCCGGTACACTTGTTACTGTTGTGAGGACAAGAGGCTGATAGAAACAAGAACTAATTAAAGTCAAGACATAGTCAGGATCAGCGGATCGAACATGAACCAAGTGATATTTAGGCGGTTATTTCAAACCGTGAAAGGTCAAAGCATAGTGTAATTTAACTGTATGTATAACATGTTGTTATAAAGAATTTGATACAAACATCAATAGAGACCATTTAATACATTTTAAACAAAATGTAGTTAAGTTGTTATGCAATTAGACAAAGACCATAGGATATATTTAATAGGAAAGAGATTACAATTCTATAAAAAGAGAGGTGTTGTTATAAGAACAATACGAATTCCATTTGTTACCAAACTTCAAATAGTAGTTTCGGAGTGATACATGTATATTTCTTTTAAAATAATATAGGTAAGTTTCTAGATTTGAGTGCAGTTATTTTTTAGAAATGAAGAGAGCAATTTTTCATAAAGATAGCAATTATAGAAATTAATTAAGCACCCAAGAGTCTATGAAAAAAGTTAAGAGAAGTTAAACAATAGAAAGACCAGAAAGATACAAGGACGGTATGAATATGTAACCGACTGACAATGAGGCTCACACGGGCTTGGTTGTCAAATATGTACAAAAATTGACCATGTACACTCGAAACCGCGAAAAATAATAGATGAAGAATACAGTTGAATGTCCGATAAAAAGACAAGGACGTGACAATGTCGTGGTTGCCACAATAGTTCACTTTTATCTTTTAATATCCGTCTTAAATACTCGTGTACTGCGCGAACATGAAAAAAAAACAAGAAAAGAACTCTATTCTTTCTGCTTAAACTCACTTATTGTATTATTCGATTCTTTGATATTAACATTGCGCCTATAAATATGAACACATGCTCCTAATAATCAATTAGACCCGCATTCCTTTTCTTAATATTGCGTAATAATTGCGTGATACAGAAACTAAATGACAATTTGTTTCTTCTTTCAATAAATTCGGTAAGTTCAAAAATAATAACTTCATGTCCTGAAATTCGTTTAATATCCTTCTACTATTTTAAATTGCACTATCTCATTTTTGTCATAAATGCATAAAATTTGCAGTGTACCTGTCTCATATTTTCTTGCTACAGATAGAGTAAGGAGTTCACGAGTTTTAGCAATGTTAACAAAACCCTTTAATTTACACTGTATTACGCATAAACATGTGAATAAGATAAAGATTGAATAAAGACTTGTATAAATTACGTGATAGCGAATGTTCAGCTCTGTCCTACCTTTAAGAAGTTATATCTACTTGTGCTTGGGAAAATGAAAGGATATTCATGATTTGTTTTAACTATGTTAACAAAGTTTTATTGAAATACACTACTGAATATCGATTATGTTTCAAGGTACTCGTATAAATTTTTTATTGGGAAAATCTTAAGAACTGGGGGGAACATGGACGTTGCCCCAAAACACCTTTTTTTATTATCACACGCGGTGAGCATGATAACTCTGGAACGGCTCATCAGAAATTAAAATACCAAAAAGATTTTATTAGTATACTCCTATATGGAGCTCGTGAACGAGGGGTTCAGAGAAATTTTTATTTAAAAAAAATGGTGACGATTTGCCCGATAAAATTCGATTTTCGAGGTTTCAGAAATTTGTTTTTTTGTCCCAAAAAATAGAAATTTTGGTCCAAATGAAAATCCCTTCGGTCACGAGCTCCGTATAGGAGTATACCAATAAAATCGTTTTGGTATTTTAATTTCAGATGAGCCATTCCAGAGTTATCATGCTCACTGCGAGTGATGATAAGAAAAAGGTGTTTTGAGGCAACGGCCATATTTCCCTGAATTCTCAAGATTTCCCTATTAAAAAATTTATACAAATACCTTGAAACATAATCGATATTCCGTAGTGTATTTCAATAAAACTTTGTTAACATGGTTAAAAAAATCCCTTCATTTTCCCGAGCACAAGTAGATATGACCCTCCTTAATGTGTAGTCTAAGATTTTAGTTGAATTTGGGCAATCTTAACCCCTTCCGAACAACGATTCTAGTCAAGATTCGAAGAACTTCTAGTCAAAATTATGTACCGAAGAGTTAAATAGAAGCATTAAACGAAGGAAAAACGTTACGTTTAATTAATATGTGTCTGGTAATCTTGGAAAATAATATATTTTTTACTCTCTCAGCGATGGCATTCGTTCGTAAAGGTTTACAGCATATTTACCGACCAAATCCTTGTAACCATTCGCATTGTCACTCGTTAGATGTCGTGTCATTTTCTCCACATGCCTAATTCTTTTTTACTCTTTAACTGTTCTTATGGACGTCCATTCGTCCCATTCTCTTATTTTACTTCCTTCTTAACCCCTTGTCATATGATTTTGTTACCCCAATAAGTTGAGTTACCCATTGCTAATAATTACGAATTATGTCCGATGTACGTGTTAAATCGAATTTAACCCTCGAATACAACCCGAAAACATAAAATAAATTATTTTTATGTTGGTAATCTACAACATAAAATACAATATTTAAATTTTGGGTTAGATAGTATTTCAAATATTTCTTGACGATGGAAATAGATTGTGGAAACAGGTAATATTAAAATGCAAGAAACCTTTAATATTTTCGAATTCGATTTTCCCGAAAATGACGTGTCAAATGAAGAAAATTTATTCCATATTGTCGATTTACTTTTTAACGTAGAATAATCCTCTGAAATAGAATTTTCACTGTTTTGAGAATCCTCCAAATGGCTATTTAAAATTTTTTTATTTCTCAAATATAAATTAAAAATATTTTACTATTTAAAGTATTTTATTATTAAAAGTGCACTTATGATTTCAAATGAGATAGACTATTTACTATTAACTATTTATAACAGTATTTTATCCCAGCTCTGGTGACCACAGTATACATATAATTGCTAAGCACTGTACGCGCGTATTTCCAGGTATTTGGCACAATAGACAGTAAGTGATCAAATTATTATAGTCACAGTACGGAAATCATATTTCTTATCTATGTGACAATTCATGTTGCCTGCAGTGTTGCTAAATGTAAACTAACGTAAATCGCAAATAATAAGAATTTAGGGTAGCAAAGTTTTCAATTAACAAACGACCGTTTCACTGTAAAATCGTTGATCTGTGTAAGTGGCACTAACAGTTCGATCATGCAGTGCATATTTCTGATTACGGCAACAGTATTATTGTGTTCAATAACTAATTTTAGGTTAAATTCTTATGTTTTGTAAACTGGATTAGTACATGCATGTACCATTATCCGAACTGTTCTATTAACCGAACCGGCTCGGTCGGACATGGTTCAGATAACTGACGCTCTATATAATTATAATTTTCGTTCTATGTGTATGGTCTCAGAAAATCGCAACGAGATAACACAAAACGGTGTGGAAATGCTAGCTGGATTATGTTAGCGTGCATTCCGTGATTGTTACGTCGAACAGTTTGTACATAATGACAAACGTTGTCCGAACCGAACAACATTGACAAACGGCGCGGCGTCTGCTCGTCGTGGTAGATTACTCCAAATGTATAACGGATGCGTTATTGGTGGGGGATAATAGCGTCGCTTTGAGGAGCGGAGTGGGGGCGGGGGACACAAAGACAGGGAGAGAGAGGACGATAACAGGCTCAGAGATAACCGGCTCTCTATCGCTTAAGTTTTCATAGAGGTTATCGTTCTGACCACCGTTGCCACGTCCAGCGCTCAAACTGACGAGTGTTTTCGTCATCTGCGCGTTTCATTCTCGAACAGTGCCATCACTTTATCGGCGAGGCATCTTACTTCTATTACACGAGTACTAAAATATTAACCTATCACTGTGAAAGTAGTTTCCCTATTATATTCTTAGCATTCTCTCATTAATCATACCGTTTGATAAATTCCTTTAGCGTTCGAGGGTTGATTAACCCCTTGTCTTGTGATTCACTCCGCGTCTGTACTCGTCGGAGCTGCTTTCTCGCTAATAATGTTACACTTTTGTAAAAAAGACAGTAATAGATTAACATATCTGCAATCATCCTATAGTCTGAGACCTCTTTCTGAGACTTTCACAACCTATCGTTCATTTTAATCTAACAAGGAGAAGACGCGGTTATCGGGTCTTAGATTTTGTCGAAACTTTGCATACTGATAGATTTCGTTCTCCTGTTTATGAAAATATAGCCTTATAGATGTCGATACTCAATAATTTTTGAGATATTTACAATTTAAATTTCGTTATGCCCGTTAAGCCGTTAAGTACAGTTTTGGTTGAAGTTTTTGTCAAGTGCCAAACGGCGTGATGGTAACGTACTAGATTCATTACCGGGAAGGCCAGTGTTTAAATCCCTTTTACCTTTTTTCCATTTTTTCTCTTTTTTCTGTCAGTTTATCTATTTTAATTAATTGTATTTCGCACATGCAAATACATTCATAATATCTATAGGAAACAAAATATAAAAATTTTATTGGAAAAGAACATAATATGAAAGAAACTAACTTCATCGATCTTGACGTATCGCAAAAGTTGTTGAGTATCGACGCCTATAATGCTACATTTTCATAAACAGGAGAACGAAATCTATCAATATGCAAAGTTCCGAGAAAATCCGAGAGCCCATGACCGCGTCTACTCCTAGTAAGACATTTTTGTATGATATAACGGGTGGAAAACTGAAGATACGTTCTTCTAAAAAATGTCGTACAAGTTGAAACGTCTTTAAAAAGATTGACAAAGGCTATAGCCGGGTTTTTGGGGTCAAATTCGCCCCGGCCTCGATTTTAACGATTTTGAACCAGACGATAGCCTACCAAAAAAGAAACCTTCCTGCCAAGTTTCAGCCCCATATCTCATCTGTAAGGGTAGTTATAGAGGAAAATCGAAAAACCAGTTTTTGGCCCATTTTCCCCATTTAATGATAATTAATAATTCTGAAAAAAATCTGACACATTTCGAATACCAAGCCACATATTATATATCGTTTTCAGATTTTTCCGTTGTAAATTCTGGTTTTAAGACATGAAAACCATGAAAAAAATCGAAAAAATGCAGATTTCAATACACTCACTATTATTAAAGTAATCCAAAAATATTTTTCGAAAAATTATTTTAAAATAGTTTAAAAATAGTTTAAAAAATGTTTTTACAATGGTGTAATAACAATTAGATGGTTATAAAACGAAACACATTTGATGAACAAAAAAAAATTTGTTTCAGAATTATTAATTGTCATTAAATGGTTAAAATGGGCCAAAAACTGGTTTTTCGCTTTTCCTCTATAACTACCCTTACAGATGAGATATGGGGCTGAAACTTGGCAGAAAGGTCTCTTTTTTGGTAGGCTATCGTCTGGTTCAAAATCGTTAAAATCGAGGCAGGAGCGAATTTGACCCCCAAACCCGGCTATAGCCTTTTGTTCGTGACTGAGTCTGCCATAGATTTGAAAATTAAAGATTCCTCTTTACAATAATAACATAAACCTTGAAGTACCATTCCATTTTTAGCCGTTTTATTGAAATTTAAACGACACGTGTCCCGCCAACTTTACGGTAATATAACATTCGCCATGCGAGCTTCACTTGACCGAACTTGTTCCCCCCGCTCTGTTCTATAAAAAAAAGCTGCAAACAATCGTACACCAAGTTTTAAAGGTCTTTGTAAAGAGGGTTCTTCAACCGTAGAATCTGTAGTAGCTTCAGTCAAGTAAACATTTACCCGATATAATTTGGAAAAACAGTTTAGTGTCTGAATTTGTAGAATATTCGAGAAAAATCGTGTCGTTAGTTTTCCATGAGCTATCTCATGCAAAAACATCTTATGTTAGACGGAAATGATCGGATCGCGAAAGTAGAGGCTCCAAATTTCAAGATGAGCCTTCTTTACCTTCTTTACGAAATTATAAGTTTAAAATGTGAAAGTGTTTCAATACTTTCTACGTGTAGTCTCTAAACATTTTCAAAAATCAATTGAGCACAAAGTTGAGAACAAAACTTGCTCGTATAGTAAATAAAATTTACTATAGAAGCAGTCTAATTGTATTTTACGATTTCCAATTTTTTAAACTGAATTTGCCAAAGGAAAATTTCATAAAATTTGATTATGACACATTCTCTATTATTGTATATTGCACATTCAAATATGTCGTATATACATAAATGTATATTGGACATGAAATCGTAAAAAATCAATAGGATAAAAATTGCAACGAATTTTTATACACTTGTGTTTATTTTTCATTCGACTGAATTCATGATTAATTGAAATGAAATTATTTTGCACAGATTTTACGTAAGTAAATATCGTATAAATACCATCTTAGACACCTTTCCAATTTAATTTTATTTCACAGAACGGACTCTTGTAATATTACATTCATCACTTTTTAAGTTAAATATTTGATATGTAAATTTGGTGAGAAGACAGTTATTGGAAAACCGTTGGCTGGAGTCATTGGTTATGGCGACACTGATTTCCTATCTGTTTTATTCTGATTTGGAATATTTTTAGACCACTTCTATCGAAATATTGGTGAAATGAAAGAATTTGATGAATTATGACTGAAGCTGATTCAGTCAAAATTTTATTTAATTAAGTATGTCGGTGAACATTTTATAATAATTTGTATCGTATATAGTACGGTAGGTATTGGGATCTGACATGGGGGCGTGGCCAATATATTTAGTTATCCAATATGGCGACGAAGTGCTTGGTTTTAACATTGTATTAATATCTTCCTTTTTGTTTTTTCTTGAAATGTTTGTAAGTATGAGTGAAACTTGTAAGTGGGCAGGTACAAATTCTGCAGAAAGAATGTTTGTTGAAGGAGAGCGGCTTTTTAAAGTATGTTTTATCAAATAATTAATTTTACAAACAAAAAATTGGTTCTTTAATATACCATCTAAATTTACAATTATAATTTCATAAATTTCTAATCGTTTAGAATTGGTGAGGACATATTAATTACTCCACAAATAATTGTACAAATATCTTCTATTAGAGGCACCAATGCCTAGCTTTAGCTATTTTAGCTGCTAAAATATACTGTTCTTTGCTAAATTGTTTCTTATATTTTAGGAATGGAGGTCTTATAAATTTCAAGCAGTTCACTTCACATACTTCATTTCAAAGAGTGGAAACGGAGCAACAAATTTTTTCTCGCTCTTCTATCACAATCTTTCACTGCATAGTAATCAAAATTTTGTTGCTGCCCGTTGGCAAAATTGGTGTTTCCATAACGTTATTTTTAATGAACACCTGTTTTAACGCAGTAAGTTTATACTGTAATTAACACCTGTTAACACTGTAAGCTGCTATAAGCCAAGCCAGGCCAAGCTTAGAGTATTTCTACTTTTCGGCAGCAGACGGCGCGGCGCCACTCAAAATGTCAGATCCCAATAAACGGGTCTACAACAAAATATAAGAAGATAAGGGGAAGTAGGGTAACTGCAGGCCAGTTTTTGGTAAGTTTGACTTACGACCCATATATCTCCAATTTGTTTTATATTCACTTAACATCCATGGATATCAACGAATAACTGCGTTGTCACTCTTTAATTAATATTCACAAAAACTCCTACTTCAGTTGCATATTTTCATTTTTATAGAAAATTTTAAAAAATGTCAACTACTCTGCACATTCTCCGAACACGGGGCAAGAACGTACATGCCTATTTAAAATGCTTTGAAGTCTTATTTTTTATGTTATGAGGTAAGATTAGAATTATCCAGCAAGCCAGCTACAAAATGCATTTTTACGTATTAAAATGTGTCCATTTGTTTAAAAGTTACACACTTTTAAGGATATAGAAGGATGATTCTTTAAAGATATTTAGTCACACAAAACGAACATATAAAACAGCTAATATTTAAAAAAAAGCATTTTCTTATGAAAAGTTTGTAAAATATCAAAAAGATGAATCTTTAAAATTGCTAATGTTATTTTCCACATCTTAATCGTCATCAATACATCGTTCACATCCGTACCGGCTTTTCTTTGAACCTTTATTACATATTCCACACACCCCCTCCATACAACTTATGCATTGAATCCATTCTTTTTTGTCAATACAGTACTGAAAATCGCACTAGCAGATTGAGCATAGATTATTGTTTTCGGTTAATTTGCTTTTTGCAGAACAAGAAACTGGAAATAATAAAATTGAAAATGTGGTCGGTGCATGAGCAGACTAATGTGCTTTTACCCTGCTGTATGTATAGCCTGCGCTTGCCCCATATACTAATATTTTCGAGCCAAGAGCGGAGTAGTGTTTGTCTCAATAAATTTTAAAGAATCAATAGAATTTTTTTATTTAACGTAGATTTTAACTAATGTTCTTAAAAACTATCGCACTTGGTGATTTTTCAATAAATCTTAAAGAATCCACAATGAAACCAGAATTTGTTTATTTAACGTAGATTATAATCAATATTCTTATCACTTACCAAAATTAATCGGACAGAACACAAAATTTCATTAAAAACTATGGCACTTGGTGTTTTTCTCAATAAATTTTAAAGAATCAGTAGAATTTGTTTATTTAACGTAGATTTTAATCAATGTTCTTAACACTTACCAAAAATAATCGTACTGAACACAAAATTTCATTAAAAACTATGGCACTTGGTGTTTTTCTCAACAATTCTTAAAGAATCCACAATGAAATCAGAATTTGTTTATGTAATGTGGATTTTAATCAACGTTCTTAACACTTACTAAAAATAATCGCACAGAACACAAAATTTCATTGAGAACTATGGCACTTTGATGATAACCTCAAAGTTTGGTGTTCTCAGCACATGAGGTATGCACTTACCAATTGTTATAAGTAGAGGTAGTCTATTCATTTCCATGCTTCATTACTTTATTGTTGGTTTCTAGCAATTAGCTATTCCAGCTTTGTTTGTATTAGAATAAAAACAGACCGTTTACGATCTTACTCCGTTTACGAACTTACCCTACTTCACCTTATAAAAATTATAAACCACTTAAAGAAATTCTATCCGTGTTTAATTAATCGGATATAACTTACATACGATTTATTACGTCGCACAATTTTCTTCGAAATGCTGCAAGTGATTCGATTGTGCATGAAATAATTAACGATTTTAAGTTCTAGCAATTATGTTTCAATTAATTGAAAATTTTCGACAAAAATGATGTCTATCTGATATCACACGTGAAAATATGCGCGGAAAAAATATTATTCCGTCGAAAGTCTATACTTCACCTGTTTTAACTGATAAGAGGGGAACAAATGATAATTATCGTACCGCAAGAAGCTGTCACAGATTTCCGTCTTCGTTATGAGACAGTTCACGGCACTGTGGTTTATTTGTGGTTAGGATTGGAAAACGCGTTGTCATAAAGATACGGCCACCGCATCCTATTTACGAGTGTCTTCAAACAGACCGGACAATTCAAAAGTTGCTTGTGTAGAATCCTTTTTGATAATTAAACGACGGAACAGATAAAAGTAAGACTGCTGCCATTTCATACATTTTACGCTTAAATATCTTACAGATATTCAGATCTTATGAATAAGTTAGACTACACAAATTTCTAAACTGTGTCGAAACATACTTAAAAAAACTTCACAGCATTAGGTTCAGTGGAAAGTGCGTTGCAGTTTTTCTTCTTAAACAATCGTATTCTAGTTAGAGGGAGTTCGGTCACTTTTGATCCAGCCCTAAAAACGTCCCATCTAAATCTTAGCAGCTAGTTTAAATCATTAACTATTTACATTTGGGCACCCAAAAATGTATAAAAGAAAATTGCTACATAAAGATTTGAATAGAGCCAACTATGGCTGCCATAAGTAGTCAAAATCGTCCGCCGTCTAAGGGTGTTGTGTCGTCTCAGTGCTCACACTGCAATTAGAAAGAGAATAATCAGGTTTCCGGATAACTGTACAACTTTAATCAAACGGGTGTGAAGAACGGCATACAAGAATATAAAGTAGAGGTTGACTATATGAAATTCGACTTGTTCCGACTTTCGATTCTAGTTCTAGTTCGTGAAGTTGAAAACTGCCCACACCAAATACAACATATTTGGACTTTAGCCAAGAATACAATTGTAGGAAGTTTTCAAAATTAACTCTAAACAAGGGCAACGCTCATGGACGAGATACGTCGACGCCATGAATATCGCCAAACAGTGATGACTATATTGATTGATGTGACTATATTATGATGACTAGACTGCGGATCTTTATGCTTTATAGCTTCTGAAAATTTTCAAATAAACCTGAAATATAAAATTCGATAGAATTGATTACAATTTTAATTTATCTTGGATCTTCAAATGTTACTACCACTGAAAATAAGATTTTATTTAACTCCAATTTCTTAAAAATCGTCTACAAAAATTGCATATTGCCTAAACATCCCGTCTAGTTATGACACTCGGTACCCTTTTTTTGGAATCTATAAATCAGGCTTTGGGACACGGGCACCTGGCGCTATTTGTGGGCCTACGCTACGTCAAGTGCCATTGAGGGCGGTACGCCTAGGCTGATTTTCCCAAACGAGTCAGCTGATACCTCCCAGCCATACCCAAATCGTTAAATACTAAATTCGTAATAGAGACACAAATAGACTTTCAAAAATGGTATTGTTCAAAGTCGAACGCAGCGTAGACCCAAACCGAAATTCAAGACGGCCCACCGTGGTCCCAAATCCCAAAAACGTGGTCAAAACCTCAAGACGATCCCGGATTTGATCGAAAATTTGAATTTGAAGGTTTTCATGGTCGCCGATTACGAATCCGCATTCAAAATTTGAAAAAACAAAATGGCCGATCCAATATAAAGGACACGTATTTGAAAAATATACACAATATGTTTTTGATGAAATTTTCCAGTAAGTCAGCCAAATTTACAAAATGTATTATTTAACACTAAACCTACCAAGCATTAAAACTACCAGCGAATGTTGCCTTATAAAAATGGCAACCCTAGATTTTTTCAGATTGTCCGTAATTTCCAATATAATAGATGCTTGAACAAGGAAATTTATTCCATTATTACACATAAACGAATTTTTACAATTTCAATAATTGCAAAATATAAAACCGGTCATTTGACCGTGGTAGTTTTAGTGTTAAAATACAATTTTAAAAAAGTTATTTCGTTTCAGCTACCCATGTTTTGATCGTTTGTAACTGAATAACAAATTCATGAATTAATTTTGTACACCAGAAATTACAACAAATAATTAGAAACATATAAAATAAGTATAAAAAGCGTCGTCAATTTATAAAATTATGCCCCTCAATTTAGCCCTACTTTTTCAATTAAGTATTATTTGAAAAAAGCGCCTATCTTAATCGCGAAGTTACCTCGTCGGCGGAACAAGAAAGTAGAGCGTGAAGCTCGGGTATCTAAACCTGCGGCTCTAACTGACTTAGAATCCATTTAGCCGCCTATTACTACTCGTCGCTGATTCATGGCACGGTCAACCATACCTACAGTTCAAAAGAACTTTAAGAAACATCCATACAATACCAGACATTTGACATGTTTCTTCAGAACTACTTTCCTTTTTACGATGGCCCTGAAAACTCGCTGAACGTTACGTTCAGCAATATGACTTCCAATTTTCCAAATGAATCTCCTTATTGAGATTCCGCATCTGTCCAGAAACCACTTTTTCGTACTGATTTTTCAGTTATAGAGAAACGAAGGTCCTCTCTTCCATAGCGAATCCGTACTTTCTGTTTCTACGTACAGAGAATTCTCTCTGCGTGTATATCGATCAGAATTTTCAAATCTCTTCACCGAGAACAGAAAACACCCTATTTCTACCCCTTTGATTATAGAAACGATAACTATGCTTCAACTGGATACAGCCGTCACAAAGCATGATTCAGTACAATGACAATCCCCTAAGGCTTCCTACTTTTCGAGAACACCCTCAGAACTTCCGAATATGGGAATTTTGAGAGCATCCCCACTTAGATTTCACAGTGCAGTATTCTCTCTGTAAGTGTCGTAGCTTCGGGTCTGCCGCGTGTCACATTTATAGAATAGGGACAACATTCTTTGTAGTGTGCTGAATGTTGAGAAGGGTAGTGTTTTAAATTCAAAGCCTTTTAAATTCAAAAATCGAAATTCCTTATTTTTGGGTTTTCGTCAATGAAAGTTTCTAGCGATTTCATTAAATGGACAATTGTTACGTTGGAAACAAATGGAAGACTGCCGAGTCTACAAGAAATATGATTTTAAAAGTTCATAAACAAATCAGTGAGCAGTCATAAATAGACTGCGGATTTTTATGCAAAATAAAAATTGTCTGTAGCAATTGCAACAGATGGGAGACAGATACACGTTTAATTCTTTCTTGAATGATTTTAACACGTTGAAAATAGCATATCGTTATTCTTCAAGAATTTTAATTTTTCTCCTGTTTTGAGTTGCACGAACCTATTTTTATTTGAAATGCATAAAATCTGTAGTCTATTCATAAATATCATTAATTATATAGTTGTAAGAATGGTCCTCTGTCCTAAGATTAATGCAGACGACTTTTATTGTGCATAAAAATCCGCAGACTAGTTATGAATACCGAAACAGTAAAGTAACTGTAGACACACACATAAATATAGATATACTTTTCCTTCTATGAAATTATTATGGACAATGACTGAGTACCATACTTCATCAAATAGAAACTTCGAAATCTTTTTTATCGATTCATTAGTTCACGATCGAAATTTCTACTCTTAGTAAAGAATTGATTATGAAGTCCTTAGCTATGAAACGTAGATTTTGTAAATTATTTAAAATTCTACAATATATTTAAAAAATTCAAATGCAAAATTATAGAAGAAATTCTGGTTTATGTTTAAGTGACCCTCGCATTAGAAGTAATGTGCTCGTGGATTTCCCATACAAAATGGAAGTTTACAAATGACAATCAAGAAAAAGCGAGCTGAAGGTTAAGATGTCAGACGCAAGAGAAAAAGAGGGTCAGGCATTTGCAATTGTTAACATTTTATCAAATTGAAGGATTAAATTATTTAAAGTCCTACAATATTTTTAGAAGACTCAACTGCAAAATTAAAGAAAAAATTACGGTTTGTATTCGACTGAACCTGGTAACTAGAAGTAACGTCCACGTGCTCGAGGATTTTCCGTATAACGCCACGTGCCAGGCCGAGCGAAATCTGCGCGCGCGCGCACGTGCACTTGCGTGAGTTCACGAATGCATCTTACAAGTTGGGGGGACAAAACAGTGGGGGAAGAGCAAGAGACGCAGAGCGGCAGGAATCCCGAGTAAATAGGCAACTTGTTGCATTTCGGCCGGGAGCGAAACGATAATATACTGCATAGGAATCCTATATACTGCACTGTGTACGTGCCAGGATTGTTTAAATTTCCTCTATATCGAGCGTTCGTGGTCCTATCACGTTGACTGCCACGTCACTCAGCCACAGGTAACACGGTTTCCGCCTGAAAGCTAAAAATATACTATAATGATGACAAGATATGCAATAAAAATATTTTAATTAGAATCGATTTTTCCTGAGTTTTTATTATTTTTCTGATCCCTCTGTAGTTTCTTTGAATGATTTGTCTTTAACCCTCATCTATTCCTCACTTTTCCAATTTAACTTTTTTCCCCTGGTGACGAATTGACAAAATTGTAAACAGTCAACGTGATAAAAAGATAAAGAATTAGCGCTAAACTTACCATGGTGAAATGAGCGTCTTTTCATTTGAGAATTACTAAAAATATAAAAATGAATTTATGGAAAATAATGGAATGAATTTTCTTATAGAAGCATTTGTTATGATTAGACTGCGGATTTGATGCACTTGTGGCAAAACTGAGTAAGTGAAACGAAAAATGGAAGAAACATCATAAAATTATATTTGGTATAACCTGATATAGGCTATTTTGGCTTCAGTGCTTAACATTCTTAAATACTTATGTTTAATTTAATATAATTGGAAACACCTCCACACTCATTTATACCTTCATTATTTTAACACTTTGATCGCGAACCCACAAAACAGCCAACTTCAAAAATTATAAAAAATCAAAGTAATTATTTAATGAAATTTAAATTGAAACGTTAAGATGTATAATACCAAGTACTCTTCAAACCTCCTTACATGTTTTCTACACCAACTAAATTCGATACAGTAAATACGTTAGTGAAAAAAATTATTTTTAAATTTGTACAAATAATTCCGTTACCTACATATATATGGGTGACATGGCAGTCAACATGTTAAAAGCGTTATTCAAACAATCTTGAATAATTTCGCACTAATCTGAGAACTAATAATAATAATAATACTAATCTAAGGAGTGAGCGGTTAAACATTTACCAAAATCTAATAAAAACTTTTCTTTCGATATGCGTTTTAACATTTTCAATGCTTAAGATACGCATCAAAAAATACAAAATGTCCCATTTAAGTTGAGATTGTAAAAAATCTCGAAGACGGGTGATTTAAAACAATCAAACTGACACATGTTTTTTAGTGTTTCGAGTGGGGAGTCAAATGGCACTACTAGTTTTCTAATGCGTGGGCGTTTTCAAGGTTATTTCAAGGTCAGTTTGCCTTTTTTATCATAAACCCATATTTTTTATTTCGGAATCATATTCTACATAAAAAAATGCACAACTTTAGTTTGAAACATCTTTTTATAAGTTCAATATTTCTTAAGATATTTAGCTGATTTTTCATGTTTATGTCAAGGATAATTTTGTTTTTCTATTAAAATAACAACGTTACTTTCTTCTGAAAGATTTTTTATTCCATTTAAGAACATCATAATAAATAGACAGTTTTCCCATCAACTTCTACACACTTAGTATTTCTTTTAATAAAAGACTCATGAACACATAATAAAGTTCTTACAAACTTTCAAAAAAATGTTTCAAACAAAAGTTGTACATTTTTTTACGTAAAATATGATACCGAAATAAAAAATATGGATTTATGATAAAAAAGACAAAATTACCTTGAAATAACCTTGAAAATGCCTACGAATTAGGAAACTAGTAGTGCCATTTGACTCCCCACTCGAAGCACTAAAAGAAATGTGTCAGTTGTTGTTTTTGAATGATGTGTCTTCGAGATTATTTACAATCTCAACTTAAATGGGACACCCTGTATATACGAATCGCAGAAAATAATGTTGTGTAAACCTATTAACGTGTCGTCTTCAAACCATGTTTTTCATGTTGGCGATACAATATTCCTTAAGTTATCAAGCATTCTACTTCGTTCTTCGAAATCGTTAACGAACATTTCTTGATGGAGCACACGTTCCTGAATTTACGAAAAGTCGTAAAAGTGAAAATTAAATATTCCTATTACTACCAAAAATGGGGAACAGTTTTGGGACACTATAATAAAATCTATACATGGACAATATTTATAATATGTAGTGCTGAGTTTTATGTCCGCTGACATCATCATACATACACCTTTCGCTCACAAATATCCGAAAAACTTATCAAAGAATGCATGTAATTAATAGACTGCGGATATTTAATCGCAAAATATTGCAGCCATATACAACTTTCTTTTGTTCTTTAACAATCGTATTGAAGACATTATTAATACAGTTAGCATTCGTAAATTCATGTCATGTTCCTACTGTTTTAAATAACATGAATTTTTTATCATAGATGCAAAATATCCACTGTCTACTAATTAATAACTAGACTGCTGATCTTTACGCATAATAAATATTTTCTGCATATGTTGCAAAAAAACAGGATCAACTTAGGATTTTTTTGCTTTCTTCAATAACTCTACCAAATCGAAAGTAGTATATTGATAATGCTCATTTATTTTAATCGTCCTATGGTCTCAAATTGCAATTACTTATTATTGTTAAAAATGCATAAAATTCGTAGTCTATTAATATATTATTTACCGGCGATTATTTTAATAAACCGGCTAAGAATTTTTTAATAGATCTTTCAACAGCAAAAGCAATTTCAATCGTAAGCCAACAAGTCATCCTCACCAACGCAAGCTAATTCTTTCGTTTGGGATTATTATGTTGAAAAAAGTGTTTTGAGGTCCTTTTAGTACAGCATAATTATTAAAAAAACCCATTAATAGGCTTCCGGTAGATAAAGTGTTAATAACATTGAATCGACGATAAGTTCGGCGCGCAGTGTCGGAAAAAAGATTCGTAAAATTGAATTTCGATGATATTCGATGAGATTCGATGAGCTGTTGGAGAAAGGTGGTAAAAGGCGGTAAAGGGGAGTCAGAAGTTACTGTTAACAGTCGGCAAGAGTCCTTGTCGGGAATCTTTTACGGAGTTTTATAATAAAACCGACGTGTATTACTGTAGTAGACTGGCTGATTTACGGCGACTCTCCACGGAAGTCCAACGCTGTTGGAGACGCCCGGTTTACCGTTTTAGTTCCTGGTTTTTCTCAAGTTAATGCTTTCATTTAATGTCTCTCGTCCTTCCGGTAATTTGTAACTTTGCCTCAGTTTGGGTTTTGCTTCCTCAATTAAAGTAGAATCGTTCGTACCACTTGCTGACGCCGACGCCAATGTCTTCGCCATAGCTTACCAACGTTTTTGGACTGGCAGACACCTTCTCAAAGCTTTTTTGCCCCATCTTTTTCTTCTTCCCAAGTAAAGTATTTCTCAGTGCTGTTTAACGAGTAATTTAGAATCTTAGAAAGTCAGATTGATAATAAACAAAAAATTAATTCTTCCAAAACTTGGTTAACACTTTGTAGATAAACGTTGAAATATTACCGACGTCAGAAATATACATCTAATTCTTGAAGTTACAATCATACTTCATACGTCGAAAATGTACAATACAGTTTTTTCATACAAGGCGTTGATTTCGAGAAAATCGAGTTTGAAAACTCGGCGAACGCGCGTGCTATGAATAGAAATCGTCTGACGCGTCTGTTCATGACCTACCAATTCTACTTACAAGTGCTAAGCGCGCGTACTTGACCGAGTTTTAAACTCGATTTTCTCAAAAATATTTCTACCTTTTTCACTTTGATTCTGTATAAAAAAAAGTGAAAAACATAGAAATATTTTTCCCTCTTCGGTTGCATTTGCTACCAGTTTCATTTATGAAAATCCGTCAAGTTCGTGTTCCTGCGTTTGTAAGAAGTAGATCATATTCAATATCAAGCGTGTTCGCCGAATTTTCAAATTCTAGTTTCTCGAAAACAAGGCGTCAACGAAGAAAAATTATTCTATATTTTCGACTTGAGACACCCTGTAGACCTGTGGAATAGAATAGTTTTCGAAACTTTGAAGTCGTTTTTAAGAGAATGGTTGACTTGAGATCCATGGTTTTGGTGAGACTTTGTTCCTCGCGACGAGTACTACAGTATTTCATCGATAATTGTCCACAACACGGGTCTGCGCAGGGACATTTATACGCGAGGGATATCATTGTTTGAGGTTTGCCGAACGTAGACAAGGACAGCCGAGCTCGAGAGGCCTCGGTCACCGAGAAATCTAAACATAACTAATCCGAAATTCCAACTTCTTTATTATTCATTATATATTCATTATATAATTTATGGGACCGGACATATTTTGCAATTGTTCGTATTATCCAATATATTTTCAACGAGACGATGAGACTTGCAGTGTCCCTTTCTTTACTATTTACTCTCTTTGTCTGTCACCAAAACTTACTCCATCGTCAATTAAAAAAATAGATATGTATGTATAATTAGAAAAATTGTGATCAGAGAAATATTACAAATATGATGGTAAAAGTTTCCTAAAAGATTAATTAAAAATGAAAAAGTGTCATCATTGCAATACTGTTGCCTCACCGATGTTATGTACCTGACTTATACATAATAACCATACACCTGTACATGATCCGACTTATATCGTGTTTGGTATCATTTTAATCACAACAGTGTCACAAATCTATTGGAAAAAGTCTCATAAAAAAATAAGTAATAATAAAAAAGTTATTCCTTGGTAATACATTGTGAGGACGCGCGAGCCTTTGAACTGTGCCGCCGACTGCGACTCTCCGCGTCTCTTTCTTTCCCATTACGCTATCCTTCCTCGCGCCCGAAACTTTAATTGTATATTGCACAAGTAAATATCATCGGAATTATATCATATTTGGTATGATTTTTATTAGAAAAATGCCACAAATATGGTCATCGAAGTCCCATAAAAAATAATGAATAATAAAGAAGTTGGAAATTCGGATTAGTGTGGTCTCACCGATATACCCGAGCCGCATGGTATCATATTTCTCGGCGACCAAGGCCTCCAAGCTCATCTCAGGGACAATTATGTGCGAGACATTTGGGACATTTACCGATGAAATACTGTATATTATGTGATACAAATCAATTTTGCCCTTGAAAAAGAAGGTCAGGGATACATATTTTCGGCACATTTTTTTAACAAATCTCCACCGATCCGGAGGTGTAGAATCCTGCTATGGTAGTCGTGATATATAATTTTTATACACCCTGTACATACTCAAAGAGTATGTCTCTAGATACGACTACATACCTAGAGTATGGTAGTCGTGATATATAATTTTTATGCACCCTGTACATACTCCAAGAGTGTACAGTACATAGATACTTAAAGACAACTGTGATCAAGACAGAGGCAACAACATGAAACAACAGACAATATAGCACCAGGACAGGCACAACACATCAGGCGAAATTATGTACCAGGAAATAAGTCGAAAATATCAGTATATCACAGAAAGCTCACCACAGTATGGATACACCCCCGTAGACATACTGGAAAGCAAGGAATTCAAATTCTATCTGGATGTGACCACACGCGTATATTATAGGATAAAATAATAGCACAGGGCAGGCCAGATATAACCCAGCAATATAAAACAGTACAAATAACGTATTTAATAGATAAACGTGTCACAAACCGCGTACAAATAGAAACAAAATATGAGGAGAGGATCAGGAGATATTTACCGTAACACTATGATATTAGATTGGATATGGAACCGGAAGGTGTACAATCATAATATAAAACATTGAAACAATGACAATGGATGAGGATTCTGAAGATCTTTATTCAAAATAAAATTCTGTATCTCAATTGCTGCAAATTGGAGAAAAATCAAAATTCAATTCCTTTCTTAATAGGATTAGTATAGATTGGTAATAATATAAAAATAGCATAAAATTCTTCTTATACTTTTACTGTTTAGTGTTTCTTCTCCTCATTTTTGTCATATTTGCATGAAATTCGTCTAATACTTTTACTGTTTGGTGTTTCTTCTCCTCATTTTTGTCATATTTGCATAAAATTCGCAGTCTGCCAATAACCCTGAAAAATTGTAGTATACTCGAGAACTTTCTGTGTATAACCGATAAACTTAATGGATTCTGTCTATGACATCGTTCGAGTCAATTATAAGATTAGAATCGTTGGATCCGGTTTCACAATAAAAAGGATAATGATAAAATCAATAATAATTTAAGAAGATAATTTTTACTACACTCTTGACGAAACTGGAAAAGGGAAAAATCGAAAATAAAGTGAACAATATTTATTCTTATAAGTTAACGTGTAAAATGACGAAAAGACTGATGGTTGTCGTCGAATCTACCTTGAATTAATAACGTGAACGTAACCCAAGGTTTTGACGCAAATGGAAAATATTAATAAAAAATGAATTTTCAGAATTCCTTCTGCAAATATTATACAATCTATTCAAATGAAACATTAGTGTTCCGGTTAGCAACAATGGACACTTTGTGCGAAATAATTTGCGGATTCTCCCGAAAGTTTCTTACATTTCGAAGGTGAGGCACATTGTTGGTTTGGTCATTAATTATTTGACTCTTTGCAAAAGTTAAACATGTCATAACTATAATGAAGGTTTTATGCATGTATAGCGAAAAGTAATCGGGGAAATACGAAACTACAAAGACATTAGAATAACTTAATAACATTGTTGTTATTATATTATAATATTATACTTAAAAAATCATTTTTATTTCATTTCTTAGAAAATTTTGTATATTTCTTCTGCGTAGTCTAAACATAACAATCTAAACATCCGCAGTCTAAACATAACAATCGTCTTATACATTAATTTATGATTTTTAACAATAATTTGCATGCATGTTCTTATAAACTATTTCTCAAATTAATTTGTTTTTTTCGTTTCAATCTGTAAGGTTTCGCTTATTATAGAAACTCTTTTGCATTAACAGATTAATTTTCTAAATTATAGTTTACTTACGTTTTCCAACAGTGATCGCATAAATGGATAAATTCTTGATATAAAATTTGCCATAATTTTAGTTAGCATAGAAACTTTATGAACGGAAATTGTAAACTACAGATATGCATTTGAAATATTATACAACATATAGATTTGAACAAATTAATTTGTGAACATTTTCTGACAATGACTATCTCTTTCATACAGTTATATGTACATTTCTCCAGTCGTAGAAAACGTGATTTCAGCAGTAAAAGTAGTGACTAGAATGTTTCCGAAACATTCCACTAATTATGAAATGCAGGTGACGATATATTTAAATCACCATCACTTTAGAGAGGATATAGGCCTTGCTCGTTCGTTTTGAAATTGATTAAATCTATCTAAAAATAGAAAATCGAGGACGCTTTCATATTTCCCTGAATCGGAGTTTAGATGTCGATTAAGATCTTCATGTTTCAAAGTGATGACCATTAATTTTTGACGCTATCGCTATCGACCTTGTGTATGTTCACTGATACATTACCAGGAAGACTAGAATGATGCTGAAATAATGACTGAAAAAATCTTGAAAATCCGATTATATTATTTGTAACAAATTAAACTTATTAGGAATAAAAAGAAATGGCTATGCAGCTCGGTTTCTTGCAGTCGATGTACAACATTTTCATATTGCATAAAGGCTCACAGGCTAGTCATGAAAATAGAACATTAACTCCATGCGAGAATTTCTTTATTGTTTATAATTTCCTAAAAAAAAGAGGAAAATATTGTTTGTATTCCCATATTTTCGTTAATGATTGGTATTGGATAATTGTTTTTAATTTAAAGAAAAAAATGAGGAAAACACAGTAAATAATTATGTACGCAGATGAATCGTTCAGTCATCTTAACGATGATATGAACACGACAATTTCTATGTTACGATATAACAAATTCTATTAATTCGATAACAATGCACCCCGAGTTATTCTTTCTAGATAAAGAGTTGCCGTGTACAAGCTGAAGTTTAATTCGTATATCGCATACGATTATTTTCTTATTCGAACAGTTGTAAAATATTCGATCACAAACTTGTCCAAATAGTCCCGTTTGCTAGATTGTCGACGAAAAATCTTTTCAGATGTAACAACCTTGACGTCATCGCGTTGTCTTTGACCATGCACGACAAGGATACCGTACGCACTGCATTTTTTCGCGTAATCCCCACTTGGCGGTCTTCAGGCTCGACTTCAGAGCCGCTCTTCACTTTTTAGCCAGTTGAAAGGTTGCTGAAACATCGATGTTGCTTTAGACCTGCATAAACCTTGTATACGTAAGTAAGAACGCAACTTGGCGTTATTGCATTACAGAGTGTTTTAAGTGCCACGAGAGAACGGAAGAATCTTCTATCGGGTGGTTGAAAAAGATTTCGAGAAAACTTCGAAACTGGTTGACGTAACATGCGTCTCTTCTTTGGATATAATCAGGAAAGATCTAAGTAGGTACATATGTATAACCGTAGAAATTATTTTACACATAAGAGTTTACATTATAATAACTGAACTACAGATATGATACATTTGTGACTAGACCGCGGAGTTTTAGGAAAATAAAAATTGTCTGAAATTAATTGCTAGATGCAGGAGCTATTGTACATAGGTGGTAATTTCCTTCCTTAATCATTTGAACAAGTCGAGATTAGTACAATAGTATTTGTCAATTTTTTAAAAGGTTTTTACTGTTTTGCCTTTGAATTATTCATTTTTATTATAAATGCAAAAAAGTAGTCTGTCTATGAAAAAAAATATGAGAAGATCAAATGACAAACAGTGAACTTTAAGGAATACATGAAAAGATTGTTGTATTACTTTCAAGTGATTAAAATTGTTAACAGTTTGAGTAGTACGACTGTCATATATGACCAACACAACCTTTTTTTTGTATCTGTATAAATTTCAAAGTTATTAGGGTGGCAGAGTTAAATGAGACATCCTGTATGCTCTTCAGGTGAACTCCACCCGGAATATTCAGAGTGAGCCAGATGGCCACAAGAAGTATACCGGAACCACATTTCGTTGTCGTCACCAAATGAGTAGCAAATATTGCTTTTATTTTCCATTTCGTCTGTATCGTTACCATCGTTCTTAAAAAGATTTAATCTTTTAGTTTCTCCCTTCCATCTTAATATTTTTATAAGTTTTCTATTTATTATTCTCTGATTTCTTCTTTGTCCTTCATTGACCATCATTGGCTGCACATACAGTGACTGATAAAACTAAATATTGGACATATAAATAAAAAATATTCGTGCGAAATATAGTCTTTTGTATTTACAGGATATTTATGTGTAAATCGTGTTAAACTGTAAAAGAAGCTTCAAACTTAGTACTAATTTCTTATGTTTTGCAGAGAAAATGTTACATCTATCACGCTTAAAACCAAATGAAGTTTTCTTTTCTTCGCTGTCAGGCAGCGATTGAATGGGAGCCGCGTACACATGCGTCGAACGGTATAGTAAGACGTAAACAAAAAAGAATTGAAAACTTAAGACGTGCAATTTAGTAATAATAATGCTGACCATCATTCACCGCTGACCGCAATTACCCTATTCTCCCCTATGCTATCTTTTTGTTCAGATATGTAGAACCGTTTCAACCGCGAGATGGTCTACCGTACATCTGAGCGGGGGTGTATGTCTGTTGGCGGTGAAGTCCGCGATGAAAGGGTGTAAAAGTCACAACCTTACTACCTGGGGATGTTTCCTTGTGATTAAGCTCAGCCCTGCTGCTTTTCTATATTTAACCGATCCCCACGTCGGCCAACCCTGTTGCCGCTCGAGTCGTTTCGAAATCTTTGCTCCTCGCCTCGAGAGTTCTCTAAGGTTGGCCTCTCTCTCTCCCTCTCTCTCCACTGGTCAGGGATGACGTCCACGTTAATGCAGAGTAACGAGGGCTTTGTAACGGAGGAGAGCTGCCTTATGGCGTTTGTTGGCAGAGGCGAGAAGCGAAGAGTCGCGGCCAACTGGGTCTGATCCAAGATCACGTTCTCCCGCGAAGGGTAAGAAAGCTCGTGAGGAAATTACCGTTCGATTGCGTTCCCTTCGCGGGGAAAGCGGAACGACCGACTCATTCAACAACTTTCTTTGCTTTCTTTTCCCCCTCTTCGCTTGGAAATTGAAGATTAAAGCACCCCCACTCCCCTCATTAGCACGGCCACCGCGGGCCAATTGCCTGCCTTGGTTCATCCGAGAGGTTGCAGGATTGGTTGGTGCGCTTCTTGTCGCGTGCCATTCTGCTCTCGGGCCACGTGTCCCCGGTTATGCGAGTGGTACGTTCACCGAATATTTTCTTCTTCCTCGTAGATTTAAAAATAAGTACATTCATTCATGTTATTGTGTAACATTATGTTGTTGTCATTCGATATACCACACAGTGTATTTAAAAATTTCATGTCCAAATATCTCGGAAACAGCGAGCTTCAGCTTTAGGAAAAATGATTAATACGGAGGCTTCATAGTCGTGATGAGGAAGTACAACTATCATACTTATTCTTTATTTGGTAGGCGTCTTTAAGGTTATTTGAAGGTCAACTCGCATTTTTGCAAATAAAAGATATTTATTTTCTTATAGATTCTGATTTTGCGAGAAAGGTGAAGAAGTTTTTATATGAAACATTTATTTATCAGGCTTCATGTTAAAAACATATTTGATAAAATAAAAATTTATTTCAGTTGTGCCATTCCCACAGTAGAAAAGTGAAAATTAGATGATACAGACGAAACTTTAAAATTTTTCTGGTCATATTAAATGATAAGGTAAAATCAACAACAATTCCACTTTTCTACACCATTTTTATTACAAAAAGACTCACAATATCACAAATGTTAGGCACTGTAACTGGCATGTAATGCCAGTTATACGAAAAAATGTACATTTCATCTTTTTCTTTAGTATAAGATTTAAAGTTTTTGCAGAAGTGCATAATCTAAACCTATACTTATTAGGGAGAATATTAGACTTTCGCATAGATGAGGAAATCTATGTATACTTTAATATGAAAAATACGTGCCAAATATGTTTGACTAAACTATAGATATACAAAGTTTCATCAAAATCGGTAATTGACAGTTGGATGATGTTCTTTGTAAGTAGTGCAATGTTGACAGTTAAATTAAATTTCTGACGAAAAAGCAACTAAAAGCAAGAAGTACTTGAGTGGCTATAATCTAGTCAGAGTTTAAACACAAATGGCGAAAAGCTTTTCCTGGGCGATCATAGGTGATTTTTATAATTGTATAAAATATTTGTAACATGTTTATATTATACTTCAATTGTATCCTTTCCAACTTCTCCTTTTCTTCCCATCCAACTATATCAACCCCCATACATCAATAGTTCCCCCACCCTAAGAAACAGTCAAGTGGAAACATTGTTTTCATAAAATTGTCTGTAAACAATCATTCTTCTATACTCCATAGTTGTCGTAGTATCACATTGACTGCTTTGTCAGGCAAAGTTACCATTTGTAACTGATTAAAATAATTGGACAAGATGTACACACTTTTTTTAAACAAAAATCCATAGAACTTCTGAACGATCTAATAAAATAGTTACTGATCACGATTTCTTGAGCGTATACAGTATACGCTTTTTGTACATGTGTGGGACTGCATAGTACGAAGTTATTAGATCCATAGAATTTGAAATTCTAAGTGATATAACTATTAATATAAATAACATAAATATTATGTGATATAACCTCAAAAAGTTCACTGTGTGTTAGAAAAATATAATGTTGACTGATGAAATGGTTGCTTTTCGCACTCGGATTAAACAAAAAGGTACTAGCGAGGCTAAATAAATGATTTGTACGGCATTAGGACAACATTCTATGTCCTGTAACACATGCTAAAAATGCTTTCAGATATTCTGAAATGAAAATTTTAATCTTGAGGATGATGAACATCCTGGACATCCGAACAAAATCGGAAGACAGAAGATGTGGGGCAGCTGTTGGCCGATAAACTATGCCAAAACCAACTAAAAACTTGCTACAACATTAGAAATTACCCATCAAACTATTATTGTTTGGTTGCAAGAGCTGGGTAGAATTGAAGAAGAGTCTTGCATGGCGTAGGCCGTTTATAAAAATGCAAGAAATTGCCAAGCCTGATACAGCAAAAACGATTAAAGATACTCTTGATTCGTTGAACTAGGAAATTTGTCTACATCCAAACCTGACTCCATTGGATTGTCACTTGTTCCGATCATTCCAACACCATTTGGCGGCTATAGAAAATGAATGAGAGAACGAAAAGGAAAAGGGGGAGCGTTTCGTCCTGGGGTCGATAGAGGACTCGTCAGTAAGGCTACCTAGCGGGCCCTGCCTTAAGGGGCCCCTAGACGATCAATAATATTGTAAATGTAGGTTGACCAATAATATTGAAGCTCCCGTCAATACGCTTCAATAATCTCGTCAATGTAGCTATCAATACGGCGACTACGCACTGTTGTTTTGAAATGCAGTTGTGTACTCTGCCAGCCATCTTTCCTGTACGACCAGTACGACGACCGAGTCGAGACTGACGAAATGTTGACAACTAAACCTCCTAAACGTCAATGCCCGCATGAATATGGCTCCCATCAATGCGCTTCAATCAAAATAATTATTTAAATAAAAATAAATTTTTAAAAATACCACGTTTTTAAATCGGTCTAAAAAGTATAAAATAGTAATAAATAAATAAATATAAAATGAACTAAAAAGTATAAAATAATTTTTAAAAAACGGACTAAAAAGTATAAAATAATTTGAAAATAAAAACAAAAATTTGAAATTGTGAATTTTGAATAGCTGTGAAAATACTTGTAGGATTTAAAACGAAAAACGTGGTGCGCAAGAATAATAGTAAGGAGTGTAGGGTGTAGCAGCCGTTGAAAAAACTCACACAACAGTTTATATCATTTGCGGAGCAATACAATTTTTAGTGATTTAGGTGAACTATTCATGCATCAATTATCTATTGCATGCGCACCACGTTTTTCGTTTTAAATCTTAAACCGATGACCGCGGTGTAACGGTAATAACGGTAAAAATATTTAATTGTTATTTCTCTTAAACGGATAGACTTTAAAAAAAAACTTTTTTTTGAATACTGCAATGTCATCCAGTTCAAAGCTACGTTTCCAATTTCAAGTCTCTAGGTCATCGGGAAGTTAGTTTAAAATCAATTGCAAGATTTGTACTGAACAAACAAACAAACAAGAAAGCGAGCTAATAAAAACGTGGTAATTTCTATCAATATGCTGCAATATACTGACACTGTGTTTGAACCTCAGTTTTTCCTCTCCTCCTTTTCCTCTTCCACTATCACATTTCACTACCTGAACACATTCCAACGTCCCCTACTAAGTCCGTAGACTGGTCACGTGACGTGCCGCGCTACGTGTGACATATTACTCTGGTCATCAGAGAGGTGGTAAACTGTATTCCCCTCGATTTAACCGATCTGGCATCACTGCATTGTAAAGACACCTTAGGACGGTATATGTATATAAGAATCGGCGATGGATAAGGTACTAGCGGGAAAGGCGTTGTCTTTATCTGCCTGTCCATCTGGTGAAGATCGTAGGAGGTAGCCGCCACAACCATTTAGTGGATTCCCACTTCAAAACGTATGAAGAGGTCGAAAAAATACATCTTGGACTTCATTGTGTCAAAACCGCCATCATTTTATAGAAGTGGGATTCACCACCTATCCGAGAGATAGAAACAAATGTGTAGACGCCGCTGGAGTGTACATTTATAATTAAATTATTTCATTTTGTGTAAATAAGTATACATCCATTTTTCTGTGGAAAGACCGAGAATTAATTTGTATACTTAATATACTAATAGCCTTATGAAGGTATGTAAATAAATGTAGCTTTCGCAGTTAACGGGTTAATTAGCACTCGAAACAATGAACGGGGTACCTTCAGCAACTGGAGCAAGAGCATTTGCATGTGGTTAGTCTTCTCGGATAGCGAAGTCTGTAACCCACACTTGAAACTGTTTGCTGTCTTTTATAAGGTATCCGCAGAAGCAAGCGTAGCTACTTGTTTCTTGATGCCTAATGAACCGTCATTATTTCAACCGCAGAAGCAACATGTACTACCTTGCATAGTTGATAGTATTAATAATATTTGTGTTCAATCCTTGTTGTTTACCATTCTCATCCTTATTGTACCTTCTTATTATTATATCTTCTCATCCTTATTATATATCTTCTAATTTCTGCCATATATATGCATGCAATATTATTTTATTTACCGTTATCTTCTTGTCTTTAGAGTACTTTTTTAATATTTCATTTCTCTTCATGATTTCTCATACCAAATCGGAATTTACAATAATGACTCATTAAAGGCTCACGACTAAGGAGCGCCTGTTTAAACTTCATGCTTTTAAAATGGTTTCCTTTATTTATTAACACGTCGCAGGAACTCCGATAATTAGAAAAAAAATTTGTATGTACAACCTATGGTGACCTCGGAAGAATTATTGTTCCAGGTCGTTGAATTCGTCTTTGGTCCTCTTGCATACGAATTAGATAAAATTTGATGCGACCAAAGGCGCTATTTATTATTAGACTATGGATCTTTACGCAAAATAAAAAACGTTTGCATGCCAAGCTGAAGCTAATACGCTGATGCCATTAAATCTTTTTAACACGTCCACTGCTATAAATTGCACGTAGCCATTTTTATCATAGATGCATAAATTCCGTAGTCTATTTATTATATTTAACTTATGTCTGTTTTGAATTTGTACAAAAGTGTTTTGTAGAACTTACACAAACAATATTTTACTATGATGATAAAAAACGTGTTACTGGTAATATATGCTGTTAGTATTAAAAAATGTTTTATGTCAACGTGTACAATGTTTTAAGAAACGCGCGACCTATCCGAGAGGTCTTCATACGTCAATGGGTAAAACTACACGATTCGATTTGAAACACATGGAATTGTACCTCGTTGGTCTCTATGTTTAACAGAAATTACGTTTATTATTTGCATATATTTATACAGTATAAAACAAGAATTATTCTACAGGCAAACAGGGAATGATAATAATGTTTTACCTGCTACATAAAATCACACGGAGGAATACATCATTTTTATGAAATAATGTTTTTAGTGAAAATTATAAATACAGCGGAAATAATGTAGATTATACAATGCGATGATGTAGCCCGCGCAACGAGTGTTGGCACAGAGAAATTTGTGGGTACCACGTGATGCTCCCACTACGCGCTGCACGTCTTCCGCGATTGGCCGAATCGCTTGACGGAGACAGCAAACGAGCGTATTGAGTGTGACTGTAACAGAGAGATGTGATGACCATGAAGTAAGATGGTGGTGACGCTGAGATCCTATGTCGACCGTTCCCGCGAAAACGTAATCGTAAGAGTGGGATCCACTGATCAGTTATGGGATTCGCAGCCCTGCGTCAAGAGTGGGGGGGACTCGCCGTTCCCCCTGCACCCCACTGACGAGATTTTGTGCCAACCCTCCTTGCGCGGACAATACACGTATCAATTTTATAATAGTGCATATAACTTGGCGGTGCCATTCTACAACATTCCATGTTTTCTGTTACAGGTGAGTTGACGCGTTCGTACTCTTAGAGCTAAAATGTGACAAGTCGGTAAGCTACAGTTAATTGTAATTGTTTTACGCATAATTGTCAGTAATTTAATAGAAGGTTGTGGTTGCGAAAGCGAAAATATCGAGCGTTTTTTTCTGAATTTTTGTCTCACAGAAGTGAAAAACATTCGCAATGTGAACAATTGAAATTTTCCGCGAAAGTTATCCAGCACGTGTCCGGCTTTGTTGAATCGTGACACAACGGGTGAAATAGTATAGTAAAACTTTTGCTTTTTTCAGCAGTCGTGGACTGTGCTTGAGGTTTTGACGAAATGGGAGTGTTTGTTCGAAACATTCGACTATATCGATATGACAGACTCAAGCCGGTTGAACATATAACTTCTGCAAAATATCAATTATCTACCAGAAGACTATTAATAAAATTTTGCGATACCAAATGGCAGTTTCTTTTGTAATATTTAACCCCTAGGTGACTAGTCATCCGGCTCAAGATGCTATCTACACACGACAGATAACTATAGTCACCGGTCACAAAACGGCCACAAAATTTTGTATTATAAGACGAAAGTCAAAGAATAGTATACCTGACCGATTACTGTCCCTGGCCGGACCCGTATTGTGGACAGTTATCGATAAAATACTCTGTATTAGTTTCGTATATAGTATGACTTATCTATATTTTGTATTATTATAGCGAGTAGAACTCTATTGTTCCTTGAGCTCGGCAATGTGTTTCTCTTGATTCGACTGCGAATATCAATTTAACCAAGCATTTATACAGAAAAATCCCTAATGAATTTATGTACAATGTTCTCTTTTGCATATAAATAATAGTATATGCAAATAAATGATAATCAATAGACAGCAGATCTTTATGCGAAACAAGATTATTGTAACTACATCAATTGCAAGGAACTAAAGCTAAGTATCCACCGTATAAGAAACGACATTTATGACTTCAACTCCGCATGTGCATTTAACAGGAAAGAACAAGCAATAATCAACAGAGTGAGACTGGGACACACAAACCTCACCCACTCATATACAGGGTATTTCGTTTATCTTTGAACGGAAATATCGGGTGACGCACTGAAGTTACAAACAAAATTTATTTACAAAAATTATTCGGTATGAAGGGAACAATCAAAAGTTTTTTAAATGGAACCATATTTTTTTTTGTCATACTACAATAGCATTTTCCGAGACGACTTCAACGATAAGTCACATTATGTTATTTACTGTTACAAAACATTAGAAATTATATTCAATAAGAATACAAATGACAAGGAGGTCGATCTTTGTTTACAGCAGTGATGGGCAATTTTGCCTCAATTGAGGCAAAACCGTCCACACCGTAGCCAGTGTTGGGATATGACCCATCTTTTCCCGCGCATGCGCGGCCAAAACAGTAACGTATCTATATCACGATGACGAGGTAGTGGAGCCCTAAGACAGTTATATTGGCGGGAAAGTATCGAAACAATCTATTCCGGACAAAAAGACTTCAGGACGTGTCCTACGAGTTACAAAATATTCACAAATACACATGTTATACATTCATTTTTCAGAATCAAATCATACTAATTTTTTAAAATTCTGCTGGGTGCTCAAGGTACCCCATTTTATCGAGAATCTTACTTTACTGAGGCAAAAATCGCCGCGCATGCGCGAGAAAAGATAGACCATATCCCAACATTGACCGTAACGCCCTCTGTTCCCTTCCATGAAGCGCGGTACAATGGGGCAACGAAGACACGATACATCAGCATACGCAACGAATGTGCGCGTTGCATGAAAGAGAGGTTGGTGGGAGAAGCAGGCGTTTGAGGGGCTCCACCCGTACCCACCACTGGTTTACAGTGTGCAGCTAATAGCCGGCAACCAGATACTACCATTGCCTACTTAAGAAGTTACAAGTTTATAATATAATTTCTAATGTTTTGTAACATTAAATAACACAATGTGACATATCGTTAAATTCGTCTCGGAAAATGCTATCGTAATATGACAAAAAAAATATAGTTCCATTTAAAAAACTTATTCTGTTTTTGGAATTCCCCCTCCCCACCATCATACTCCCGAAAAGAATGACACCATATGATTGTTCCATTCATACCGAACAATTTTTGTACATAAATTTTTTTTGTAACTTCAGTGCGTCATGAGATATTTACGTTCAAAGATAAACGAAACACGCTGTATAATAAAAAACCAAGACAAACCTAAATGCAATATATGCAACATAAAAATCACAATTGAACACATAATTACATCGTGCCATTTTTACCATCAAGAAAGAAGAACATACAAAGTCGCAGAAAATATCAAGGATGCCACCGACTCCAAGGACTCTGGCCAAAAACTAATCAACTTCCTGAAGCACACAAAATTAATCAACCAAATCTAAATAAGACATGACCACTTATTTGTAAACTCGTCGTTGCTAATAACCATTGTGAAGTTGATGCAACTTAAAAAATAAGTAAAAAGAAAAAGATTTCTTTCTTTCATTAATAATTAGACTGCGGATTTTATCCATCGATGATAGCAATGCATAGATCAAATGCAAAATGCGAGGAGAATTTAAAGAATTTAAAAATGCTGTTATATTATTTTCTTCTGATTACAATTATTACGGAAAATATGTATGTACACTATGTATCTTTTGCGTCTCGCAATGAATGCAGAAAATTTTTTGCATAAAGATCCGCAGCATAAACGGTTCAAGTAGTCTAATAATAACCCTTCGGCTGTATTGTAGCTTGCAAAATGGAAGAAAGAACGAAGTCTTGCTTGCAAAAGGAAAAAAATCGGAGCGTAGTAGATGAGACAGTCGCAAACGAAGAAAAATCACTGTTGTAAGCTGGTGGCTCGACAAGGTAGATCTGCCAGTAATTGCGTATTTCAATTTAACGATCGATCGAATGAAAATCACGCGTGTTATTGCTAGTCACCGTGGCCACGTGGTCGGAGTGTTGATAGCGATTCGCGAAACTTTTAACATATTAAACCTCGAAGACGAACGTTCTCGACAACTTTATAGACAGCAGTGCTTTTAAGTCATCGCTTATTAAAGTTTCGAAAAATATTTGGTTTGTGGTGATGCATAAGTTTCCTCGTGCCAAACTCAATCGAGGTAAATGCACAATTTCAATATATAATTCACATTAGAGCATTACACAGATTAATATTTTCGTAAAATTTTTATTTTAATCGCTGCTTCGACGAAGAAATTCATGAAAAAATTCTTATGAAATTATTTTTATACCTTCAATATTTTCAAAAGAAGAAATCAGAAACTACCGTGTTAAAACTGAGGATTTAAATGATGAGTTGGGTCAAAATCGACCCTGATACTAACGATCAAGAATTCAATTTATTACCACTATTTTTAGATTATGTAATTTTATAGACGATAAATCCGTGAGAACAACTAAAAACTATAAATGAGCTGGTTTCCCTATTTTTATTGCCGTTTTTGTTTGATATTGAGAGTAGAGTAATTTCTCGATTATGTGTCTGTATTAATTAGTGATATAGGGTGTGCACATGCGGATTATTGAAATAGAGAAAACACGATACGAGTATATTGATAATTATTGCGGATTTTATGCATTCGTGACAAAAGTGAGTAAGTGAAGCATACAACAGCAGAATCAATTTATTCTTTCCACCTGATTAAATTTATTAAAGAATTTCTTACAATCGATGCAGACAATTTTTATTTTGCATATAGATCCGCAGTCCGAATTGCTGTCATTTAAAAAATACGAGAAATGCCAAATTTTCTTTAAACAAAATGCATTAAAACTTCTCTTGAAGAATTTCATGTTGAAAGTAACCCTCAGAGTCATGAATGGAAAATTAAATACTTGGAATATCCAAATACTGTTTCATGGATTACCGTGGAAACTAATGAAAACAGAACGGAATGATAAATATGAAAATTGACAGTCTTTTCAAAGATTACCGTCGCGACGGCGCTGTTATTAAACTTGTCATTCAATATAATTAAAATTCCAATTTAAAAATTATTTGTGGTCAGCTGCCAAAGCGTTAAATTATATACAACCATATTGAAAGTTCATTAATTTGTGGAAGCTCAAAAGATTATAAACCTTGCTTCTAGATGTTATGATTTTGCTGCACTATACCGTATCATGAAACTCGCAGCTTCCATTTCTTTGCGTCTTCCCATTACGTTAATTTCATTCTATCTGCGGTATGTTCTTTGTCGTTATTCTGTGCTATTACACCTTCGCCACGTCTGTTTACACTTAACCATAGTCGATAATTATTTATCATTCTCTTTATTCATCTCCTCTTTACTAAATTAAACGAAAACTCTGATTTGAATAATATCATTTGTGTAAAATTTTGCTAGTGTTAAACGTTAGAGTAAACTGCGTATTTTATGCAGTTATTATAAAAACGTGTGCTACGGAATTTACAACAATACAAAAGTTTAAAAAATTGAAACATGTCGATGTGTTATTTTTGTCAAATTAGAATTATTAAAGAAAATGCATATTTCTACATGACTTCAGTTGCAATTTACACAGTGAACTTGTATTTTGCATAAAAATCCGTAGTCATGAGGTATAAATTAAGAAACATCGATTAGAACAATACAAATATTGACAGAGTCAAATTTCAACTTAGAAAAGTATGGAAACTGCATGACGTTCTCGGTTTCCTACTTAAAAACAATTGTCATCTGGTAAAGATAACATTTGCTAGTGAGTTTATTATTTTGAAAACCATCTGGTGCGGGAACCGGATTTTTTCAAATTGTAGAAGTTCGGCAAAAATATAATTCCTCCAGAGACAAAATTAATGAAATGTTTTTTAAACGTTCCGGTGCGTCTTCCTCTGGCTGCGAATAAAAGGTAATCAAAATAAAGGAATATTAAATTTCAAACTAGATTCGCTTTACCACCGTAGAAATATTCCCTAGTAGCATTTATGGTTGGCCAACAGTGGCCAAGAGTTAAGAGTTAGTTGGGATATGGTTAGTGGATTTGCCTACAGATCTCCAATGTAGGGCTTACGACGAAAAATTATGTCAATTTGCCAACGGATATCCAACGTTGGGCCTACAGATATTATGGTTGGTTAAATAACGTGAAATTTACGACAATAATACAACATTGGCCCAACGAAAATCTGTCAACATTTAAATATATCGTCTAACAGACACCTGCAACCAAAAACATGTTACATTCCAAATTGATTTTCTTTTTCCATATTTCTAAATATACTCACAATTTTTTATTTTCGCGTGATAGTTAATGCACCAAAGTTTTATTGTGCAGCTTCGGAATTTATTTATTTCTTTAGGTTTCTCCATTTGACAAGGGGAAGGCACGGGTGTTGCACCAGTGATGCCAGATCGGTTAAATCGAGGGGAATACAGTTTACCACCTCTCTGATGACCAGAGTAATATGTGATACGTTGCGCGGCACGTCACGTGACCAGTCTACGGTCTTAGTGGGGGACGTTGGAGTGTGCTCAGGTAGAGGAATGGGATAGTGGAAGGGGAAAAGTAGAAGAGGAAAGAACAAAGAGTTCTGGTTGTTTCTGGCATCACTGTGTTGCACTTGCTTTTAGAACGACAGTATGCGGAGACCGTAATGCTCGTATAGTGTAACAAAACCCTTTATGTATTATGATTTAAATTTGTTGACATATCTAGTAACCCAGATCATACTATCTACGAAATTGCGAAATTTTATTTCTTTATTCCAATTATTACCGTGGGGATACATTGTTTACATAGCCACGTAGGCTCCACGTTGGGTATGATCGTTGGCCCTACGTTGGGCGTGATTGTTGGCCAAACTGCATAAAAGAGCGACATTTCTAACGTTTTCTAACATTTCTAACGGCCAACCAATACCGCAACGTAGGCCCAACAAAACGCCAACCATAAATACTACTAGGGTTATAATATAATTTACATAACTACAAGTTCTGATGAAATGATTGAATGAAGAAACTGTTTTACACTTTATCTCTAATTATTTTAATACTCCAAATGCATATTGACTTCTGCAAACAATATTCCAGACATCAAAGTAATTTATTTATTAAAATAGAAAATTGAAAGAAGTACGATTCTCAGTACATTTTTCACCTTATTGCAATTTGTAAACCCTAAAGGTACACTAAATACCTTAGCGCAAAAATTCATTTTTAAATCTGGATAAATAATTCCTATCCAAAGGATAATTCAAATACATACAGTTTGGTTATAACAACTTAGGATAAAAATAATTTGACAGTTAAACGAGCATAAAATCCGTGCAAATATCGTCAAAGCTTTTCAGATTTTTATTAAACAAAACAAATTTAGTCTTATCCGAAAAATAATTATAAATTTATCGGACCGTTCCACTATCTCAATACTTTCGCGTCTTTATTAATTGTGTGTAGTAAACACTATTTGTAATTCCATAGCATCAAGTAGGTTGATCAAAAAGTGTATCTTTTGTCAATGTCCTGTCTGCTTCTTTAAAAACAAACTGCCTGAAGCGAAACAAGTATATATAACATGACTGAACATGATAAAATTACAACATTGCAATAAGAGAAAGTTCTTCGTTTGCAAAGAGACGTTGAACAAACAAAATGCTACGGTAAATTATAGAATTTAAAGAATATGAAAAAATACAAGCAACATGACTTCAAAGTTACGAATTGACGAAATAGTTTAAGAAATGGCAGAAAGTTGAGTGAAACAAAAGGCGCGAAGTTCGACGAAGTTTTATTTAAAGAAGACACGTTTGTGTCTATATGTTTTAAAAAATGCTGCTGAAAGATGTTTTAGTGAAACCAATACAATCGACAAATATGCGAACAATCGCAGTATTCGAATGCAGAAAAATCTGACGTGCTAAGAGAAGTTGCTGCGGAATTTGGCCGTGTTTTCTCAGCAGCGCGGCGCGCGCGTGTATAATTTGACCGTGGGTGCAACGATACGCTCGCCGCACCGCCGCGCTGGTGCAATGCTGTCGCTGACGTCACTGGTCCGGACGATTAGTTTGTCAGTGGTTCTCCGTTTTGTTGATATTTCGTCTGGAGTGAAAGGTTAATGCGCAAAAGCCGTCTGGTCCGTTCTCCGACCGTTTCGAACGTGGCCATTCGGTGATTTCCCGCGCTGCACATTGCACAATAATCTAAAAATCAACTTTCTTTTTTAGTAAAAGTGAATTTTTAAAATTTAATATTCGGAACACATTCTTTCCCATACAATGTTATTACCCCTGAAACTGTCAACATTCAAAATATTATTCCCGTCAAATAATTGAGCTGTTCACTAGTCGTATCTATTATTAAGCAGCTTTATAGTTGTCTAACGTTGCATTGGCAAAAAGTTATTATATCTGATATTCAGTTACGTTATTTTTTGTTATTTTATATTATATTATAGAAAATAAATAAGTTAGTAATTCACACTTGTAATTCCGAAGGGAAATCAATAAATCAATACTAGTACATTTTACTGACAAAACACTTGATTATTCAGTTTTTACATTTCGTATAAATTGCTTGAATAATTAGGCTTCACATCACTGATGGACGAAAATTGGAAGAATTTAAAAAAATGAATTGATACTGGTTCATTATCGACTGTCTTGATGAATCGAATGAAACTTTCTCATTGATTTCCCTGATGAAATGAAACGTGATCTATTTACTTTTTATTGTGTAGAGTTAATCAATTTGGCAAGTGTGATATTCAATTTTGATGATCGTGTACATACTATGTTTTGAAAAAATAGTCTTACAATTCTAAGCGAAATCAACCATTTTGGGCATTCATTGTTTTATACATCTTTTCTAGTGTATTTTAAATAGGCAATCCTCTTGTAAATATTTTACATTAAAATTCACTTATTTTCTGTTTCTAAATGTTGTAAAGTGTTTGGTTTTCTTCTGACTGTGTTGCAGTTTTACCTACTCATTTGAAACACGATGTTCTACAACTTGTAAAATAACTATAACCAATATGACACATTACAATATCTCGGTAACTGAATAACAAAATCATTTGGCAGTTGTGTAAAATATTCTATTACGGTCAAAGGATGATCATATTTGGATCGCGTAATAGTTGAAATTCTGTTGTGGAAACAGTGTTTGAGAATGTTTGAGATATATAGAAGTTGTTGAGACATAAGTTCAATAATGAAATTTTTAGTGTTAATAAATTTGCTTGAAACAATCTAACTGACCTCACGCGATCTACAGAGAGCTCCCTATGCTAAAGTGTTTGCTCCTCTTTTGTTTTGTTTTCCAGATGGAAGATACAAAATTCCTCTATACAATTATTAGATTCGATCTTTGCATTTTTAATTTTATTTTTTCTAATATTTACTATCCGCATGAATTAAAACAAACTGGAGGCACTTCCTGACGACAAAACGTTCTCGAATAGAATAGACGACATATTATATACAGGGTGGTCCACGCAACTTGCACACCTCTATAATTTTCAAAATGCGCCTTGCACGAGAAAGTTTTGTATACAGAAGTTGCATGATCTGAAGGTTTACAATATTTAGTGTATTTTTTTTTTCATAGGTGGAAGCGTTTCGGAGATTTGAAGGTCGACTTTGTTTTTTTTAAATGGAATACTATATTTTTTATAATAAAATATGGAAGAATGTCGATTTCTGAGTATAAAAATATTGACCTTCATTAGCCCTAGACCTAATAACTAGACTGCGGAAGTTTATGCAATTTGCAACTTTTCTAGATGAATTTTACGATAGTAAAATCAAATAAGATATTATTTTTACCGGAAGTGGTCTTTGCAGATCTGATATAAATAAAAATCGTACGAAATTCGGTCGAATTTTATATTTTAACATTATTTGAAAATTTCCAGAAACCATAAATGCATAAAGATCCGCAGTCTACTAATAACAATAACGAACGAGTGATTTCACTTTATCTCCTGAAAATTTTCTTCGCGTGATATGAAGTTAGAAATTCAACCTTATTACTTGATTATATATATAATATATAATATATATAATATATAATATATATATATATATATATAACATCAATTAAATGTAAACATTAACCCACCGACAGCGGAGTCAGGGACTATTTCGAACCGGAGTATCAAAACCGTCATTCAATTACTCAGATTCTGACGAATTAAGTAAATAAATAGATTGTAGAAACAATAGAAGGATTAATGTGTGTACAAGAAACACCTGCAGAAATATGTTTTAAAAAATGAATAAATACAGCAGTGAATGGTTCTTAACGTCACCAACTATATACTTAAATGAGTAGACTGCGGATTTTATGCATTTTCAACAAATGCAAAACATTTGAAGAGTTTAAAGATGCTGCTGTATTATTTCGAATTTACTAAAATGATTGAGTAAAGAAATAAATGAATATGTAGCATCTGTATCTTGCAGTTAATGCAGATAATTTTTATTTTGCGTAAAACTCCTCAATCTAGTTATACGAATGGACCACCATCCGAAGGTTGAAGCATACGACTAGACTTTCTGGTCAACCTAAAATCTCATAGAAATGAAAATGAGTAAAACGTCGCACGCGAATCGACAGTGAATCGAATGTTTTCAAGGATCGCAGCGCGTCATTAAGAACTGCGTTCTGAACAGTGGATAAGATCGTTCATCGGCAAGAAACCGCTTCCACTCCAGAAAAAAGACTGCAGCTCGTTTGTCGAGGAGGAGCGGCGAGCTTGAAACGTTTGTCGCCGGATTATGTAACGTCGCGGATTGCGACGCGTTATCTGCGAAAGCGACGCGACGTCTTCCCTCGAATTTTCCACTGGCGGCCAACAAAAAAGCGGTGGATCACTATCGATCGACGTCGGTATCGATCTATTCGCCTGTGCAACATAATTACGAGTTCGAAGAAAGGAAAGTCAACGGAAACGTAATCATAATCGGTCGCTATCAGAGTCACGCACGACCGGAGTGCAACGATTCGACGTGACGCGCGACGTCGAGAGAGATGCCGGCGATTCATGCAATGTCATTTGAGGCGCAGTTGCGGCGCTCGCCAAGTTAATGCAGATAATTTGAATTTGCAAGTCTCATTGAAACGCGCGCGAACACCACGGGCACGTACAGTAACCTACGAAAGTCTGTCTAACCTCGCGTAATGCGCTTTTCGAACACCAACCGCGTATCGAACAGTCTATCTTCGGAAATTTTTATTTCTGACACCACCAGTTCAAATCCATTGAAATTTGTCAGTTGACTAGACACGTCCTTTGCCAAGCTTCTTTAATTTTTTTCAGCTGAAATTCTCGGTGTAGTAGTATTAGGTTGATGCATATGCAATGTCCGATTTGTACTAGCGTCTACTCTTTTGAACCGATTGGGAAATGTGAACACAAAATCCGTGAACCGTGTATTTGCGAATTAAGTATCCGTGTTATTAATGCACGTATAATTATGCATTCCATCTTCCGTGTAGTTTTGTGACACGGATCCGTTCGGCACGGTCGATACGACAACTGATGCGTTTTTGTAATTCCGATCCGATTCTTTTCAACCGTTAATGTTAGAAGCGAGGTAGCAATAAATTTACGCTTAAATGTTCAACGTTATATCCTCGTGAATTAAAATACACGTGTAATGTAAGTACACGAATATTCGCGAAATTAAAGTACATACGATGGGTGTAGAAAGTATTCGTACACCTTTAAAAATCGAATAACTTTTTCAAAATTGGATCAAACGACTTCAATTATTTTGATATATCAGACGCATAAGTGTACTAGGTAGCGCGTAAATAATTTTTTTCGAAAAATTGCTATTGGTCGGAATTACGACCAAAATAGTAATGATCATGATTTTTAACTCTTTTATCTGTGCCTGTGATACAAATTTAAATGACGCATTTTATAGGTCTAAGTAAGTTATGTACATGTACAAATTCACATCGAAATCGGTTAACGTTGTTATGAGTTACAAACATTTAAAGGTGATTACGTAAGAAACAAATTCCGTGAACAGGTCGCAAATCTGTGAATTTCACCCTTGAACTTTAATCTTGTAATGCAGGGATGGGCATTTTTGTTTCAATTGAGACAAAACCGTCCCCACCATAGCACCCACTGTCTCCCAGCAGCATCCGCCGTTACCAAAGAGGACGGAAGTGCTTCGCCCGTTCGAACAGTGCGCAGGCCTCGCGCATGAAAAAGAAGTTGCTGGGAGAAGCAGGCGTTTGAGGGGCCCCTATCGTGCCCATCCCTGTGGTAATGTTTTTAGCTCATAGCAACATTAACCGACTTCGATGAAACTTTGTGCATGTATATGTCTTACGTAGATCTACAAAAAGGTGTATTTTAAATTTTCATTATAGGCAAAGATAAAGAAGTTAAAAATTGTGACCTCTACTTTTTTCTTCACAACTTCGACCAATAGCAATTTTTAGAAAAAATTATTTACACATTACCTAGTAAACTAATCATTGCAACATCTCATAAGAACTGAAGTCGTTCGGTCTAATTTTAAAAAAGTTATTTGATTTTTAAAGGTGTACGAATACTTTTTACACCCACTGTATGTTTCCGTATATTTAATATTATACTACTTTAATTTGTACGAATATATTCTGATAATGAGTTGCAAGTTTCTTAATGGTGTCATGGTAGAAATTGAATTAGGTCGTTCATACGTTCTTTATTTTCAAGCTCAAATCCAGTTTGAGTTCTTTCTACCGTCGACTAATAGTGTATTCATTTACCACCACATTCTGATCAAATATCGCATAATGCTATCGCCGATATATTTGTTTTTCCATTCATATATAAGACAAGCGATAATCCTATTGATCGACATTGAAGCAATACGTTATTTAGATATCTACGTAAGAACTGAAGATAGGATCTTCAAGATCAGCTTTGCACCTTACCTTAATTGTAAATTAATAAATCTTCAGGCTGTAATAATATTTCCCGGTTAAAACGCTTCATACATTCACGACCATTCATATTAGAGCAGATGACAAAATTTCTTCCAAATGTTTATGATGAAGGAGTTACGGTTATCTTTTTTCCTCGAGGTTTGTAAGACTGACGTTTATAAAATTCGTACACACACTTAGATTCTTACTTTCTCGAGGTTTATGAATGTAGAGGTACGTGTAATGATGCTAACAAATATGTACAGACGTCGTGCAGAAAAATCATGTGCGTCTCACTTGTACGCGATTTATCTAGTGATAATGTAATTTTAAAATGACGATTTGAGTGTTGTTAGTGTAAGTACGAATTGTTTGGGATCCTGAAATTCGCTGAATCGGAATAAATCGGATAATACTTATGTAATAATTAGACTGCGGATTCTATGCATTTATGAGGAAAATGAATAAGTGAATTTAAAAATATCAATGTGTTATATTGAGCTGATTAAAATCATTCAAGAAAGAAAGCTCCTTCGCTCTAGTTTTGTACAATTTATACAGACCATTTTTGTTTTGCACAAAGATCCGCAGTATAGTAATAATATTGTATCTGTTAGATGTAGTACATGAAACGGTTATGTAAAAATCTTTGTTTAAAATGTACACTATAACACAGTCTCGTTTAACCATTTTTTGTACTAGGTCGATCGAATTTGTCTGATTTTGAGCGCTACCGTAACGTTTGCACCTCTTAGAAAATTTATGTAAAAGTTTTTTCTAATTATAATTTATTTTGTAACACATTTCATAAAAGTCATCCTCGGATAGGTTTTCTATGAACACTTTTTATACAAATTTTTGAGATTTGTTCACAAACATCTATATTTCATATATTTTTAATCGTAGCTATCATTGTTCCAGTGTATTAAATTTAAAAGAGAAATAATTTTTGTTATTTAAATGAGCGTAACGTTCATATAGCAGTGTTTTTGAATCTACTGATTGATTTCGAACGAGTAGACTGCAGATTTGTGTACAGTCGCAGCAGACGCCGCTACGATATCAGAATAAGCGAGAGACTACCAATGAAACACAAATTGTTGCGAAGTTAAACACTATCTATCTAACTCCTATTATCATCAATCGAAATCTGGCCGTAAAGTGCAGTGTGTTTTAGATATGAAAACTTTTATTTCACCGTTTCTTCACATTTTACAAATCATACAAATCGACGTGCGTCTTGACAGAAATAAATCATTATTTGAAAGTATCTTCCTTTTTATAAATATATCGGTACGAGTAATGATTTCATTTCATACTTTCGTCCAACTGGATTGGCATTTTATCCCGGCACGAATTGCGACGTCTGATACGATAAGACAGATAAAGAGAAAGAGAAAGAGAAAGAGGGAGAGAGAGAGAGAGAGAGAGAAAGAGAGAACGAAAGAGAGAAGCACCACGACCGTCACTTTCCAGTTCTATTCTGAAACGGTGAATTTCCGTGGGGCCTTGAGCCTAAAAAATTCCGATGACTCCGCCGGCGAGTTTATTAAAATGCCTTCTATCTCGAACGGACGTAATATACATAAACGCATTTAAATTGAATCGGCGAAGGTCACGAGCAAATATCCAAAGAAGGCCCGATAAATTTGATGAACACGGCACAGACGCACATGCCTGTTTTTCATGGGTTCAAACACGAGCCAAGCCGGCCGTGAGGGAAACAGTGACCGAACAGAACTGCGTAAAAGAGTTCTCGAAATTCTGCAGACTGTTCCGTGCACAAAGGTACAGCGAAAGATAAAAGTATTCGTGCATCGTCGGATTTTTTGCCTCGACCGACGCGGCTGCAGATTATAATACGCGTACACGGGTTCGTGAGCTTCAGAAAACGCGAGGCAACGTCTCTTGCACTCGAATTTCCAAACTCGCAAAATATTTCTCCTTTTCAATTAACTTCGCTTTGTTCATTCATTGCGTGATGGTCGCATTAACAATGGAGCCTATAAGTATTTATTGTCCAGAAGCATCCAGACACTTACGTATTTGCAGATTTTGCACAAATATCTATCGGGTTCGCGTATCTGCTACAATGGCCCACGAAATTATTCAAACGCCCTTCAACCCTTTGCACTCGAAACAATTTTAATTCCAAAATCAAGATATTTCTTTCTACCTAGAACATTTTTATTCTACGTGTTTTTTTTACATTGTGGACCTGAAATTAAATCTGTTTTCTCATACAACCGTTTTTAGCAATTTATTCAATAGAGACGAATTTAATAATATGAAAACTATTTTTAATAATGGTTTGGAAATTTTTAATGGTGACTCAGAGTCACCATTCGAGTGCAAAGGGTTAAATCAGATGAACTTCTTTAAAATTGGACATAACGACGATTTATTTTGAGCAATCAGAAGAATTGATTTACTAAATAACTAAATTGCAATTGGTAAAAAATACATGAAAAAATAAAAATGGAACTTTTAAAACTTCTTTATTTGAGCCCGTAATGAAAATTTAAAATATGCATTTTCTAGACCTATGTTAGTTATGCACGTTCTGAAAATTTCATCGAAGTCGATTAACGTACACACGAGCCACAAAAGGTTGAGAGTGGTGAATATCACAGTTTTTCACGACTTTTGGTCAGTTTCTGCTTTGCACTAAACCTACCAAACACAAAAGATTAAAAAATAAAACGCCTTAAAGAATTGAAAATATTGAATTTCTTTAAACTTTGTACCTTTTTCATTACAATATGTGCTTAAGTCAAGAAGTCAATTCAGTCATTTCCTATGAAATCGTTTTTCGAATTTAAATAATTGTAAAATAGAATACCGGTCGTTTTGACCATGGTAGGTTTAGTGTTAAAATCCACAGACTCTTACGCCTTTCGGTGCGTGTCGTTTTTTTCTGCGTCAACCAATTTCAATGCGACTTTCAACGTGTGTATTCCTAACATAGATCCACAAAACACATATTTTCAATTTTCATTACGGTCTCAAATAACAAAGTTTTGAAAAGTGTCTTTTCTATTTTTTTCGTGTACTTCATACCAATAGCAATTTTTTCAAAAACCTTTTTACACGTTATTTAGTAAACCAATGCTAATTCTAATTGCTAAAAAATAACTCGAGTGGTATGGTTCGGATTTGAAAAAGTAATTCTGATTTAAAGGTAAGATTTTGACATTTCGATATGGCTTGCATAAGACAAGCCTAACATCCTTTGATATTATGTTGTGTTTTCTAGAACTTTTACTTGATTTCTCATGATCCAATGATTAAGTGTTTTTACTTGCAGCTTTTTTGTGTTAAACGGCACAAATAATGAATATTATCAATTATAAATGTAGGTTAACAAAAAAGTATTACAGTGGGTGATGAAAATATTAGAGCCACTTTACACAAATTGACAATTTGGCATTAAAACGATTAATTTCTATATGAAAGTCTAGCTACAGCTAGTAGCTATATTTTTATATTATATTCTGTATGAAATATTGATACAAATATTATACTTTTGGAGTCACTTTATGCAGAACCGAGATTATAGGTACTAATAATACATTAATGAAAATGTTTCTTAGACTAATGAAAACTTTTCAAAAATGTTTCTCCCACTTTTTTATTCAGATTTTCATGAACGCAAATATAGTGCTTTCTCAGACACTAGACATAATTACATTATAACCATAACTTGATTACAGCTCCACTTTTTTTTATAAGAACATAGCAATATTGCTATCATTTGTACGAATGTTTCTTTCTTTTGTTCCAGTTCGTTAAACAATATAAGAAATATTATTTGAGCGACATTTTCTGCAATGTACAGTGGAATAAGTCATCTAGACATATTTTATTATAATTGGATTAATAGCGATTGTGTAAAGATACAACCATCTGGTATGTATACAATTATCTCGTAAGACAAGATGAAATGAAATTTCCACGTGTGTCAGTGTGATCGGTTGTTTCGCACAGTAGGTAAATGCAAAAGATGTTTCACTTATGGTAATTCCCACGGGTAACAGGATTTTTCAATCACTCGACTTCATCGAACTGTCAGCCAACCTTGATGAAAATTATCAACGAAGACAATAATAATGAGCGAGAAATTTGCTATGTTAATTCCTGTATTGCAAGAATGTTGTTCACAGTAAGATAACATAAAAATTAACCGGTGTGACAGGTCGCCAACCGATCTACCAATCATAAAAGTCCTTCATAATGAAAGCAATTCATTCGATGCAAGAAAAACTGAGAAAAAAATTAAGATTTATCAGAACAATTACTCTTTCGTTCTTACATCTCCTAGATTCAAATCAAATTGAGTACTCTCGTTATATCGATCTAAAAGTTAATCTTTTTATCTGTCCAAACAGTGTAAAAGTAAGAGACAATGGCGTGTAAAGATATTTTCCTTTGGTGTATGCGAGAGCCTGCAATTGGAATCTGTTACAAAAGCTCGGCCAGTTTTGTATTCGACCGCAGTAAACGTGTCGCAGCTCTTTTTCGTTCCGTTTCTCTCTTTTCTTTCTCTCTTTCTCTCTGTTTATTTTTTTATTCGAAACTGCGCATGGGTTCCGTGAATCGCGGCGCGTGCAGCATTGAATCTTCCTCGACGATGCAACGGAGAGATAAAAATCTCCGTTAACCGCGATCCGAGATTTTTCGTCGGAAATTTGCACATTCTTGCACTCGATCGACTCGAAACGGTCTTGCGTGCATTAAACAGGTTATCTTTTAATTTTCTATTCGACAACTCGAACCCCTGTAACTGAAAAAGCTGGACACTGATTTCCTTCTCATTTATATGAAAAACTGCTGCATTAGAAACAATATCAAAATTTCTACAAGAAGAACCTTCAAAAATATAAAAATAAAACTGAAAAAGAAACTGATAAAGAAAACAGAGAGTTTTAAAAGATCAACCATGCTAGTTTAGCATCATAATGATAAAATAAATTCCAAAAATACCACAAGGAAATACAAGAAAATGCAGTATAATTATTCTACAGTGAATGTACTGAAAATTAAATATAAATAAAATACGGTATATTTTCAATAAAAAGTAAAGTTCTATTCAATGTCTATTTGAATCTGAGTTGTTGCTTGTCTTAATAATCTGCAAATATAGAAAGAGTCCATTTTTTTAGCCATTATTGCAGGTAAAATACTCTCTAAGTTTTATAAATATAAACGTAATATGTATGTATATAGCTACAAGTAGTAGACAGTCAATTTTTCTAAACTGCAGATGTTATTTATTTATGCCATAAATGAGTAGGTAAAATACAAAACTGTCAAGGCGTTAGAAGAATTTATATTTTAAAAATTATATTAACGGAAGAAATTCAATTTTATGTAATTTGTACTTCATTCAATAGACTTAGAAAATGTTTAGCTTGTATAAAGATCCACAATCTACTTATAAATTAACCTATTGAATAATTCAAATAATCTCTGACTAATCGTAATACATTCGAACGCGTCAGTTTCGAAAAACTATAAAATCTGAAACAAAATGTCTAGAGACTAAGAATTCTGTTTGTAAATGAATACTGTAAATGAACAAATAAAAATAACACTCGGTATAATTATGTAATGCAACATTGGATTATATCTAATCTACTGAAATGACGATTGTCGACGAAATAACACTTCATTTAATACCAGCGGCACGAATTGGATTTGTAATAACGCGCGAACTAGCCTGACCGTCCATGTTATTTTATATAATACGAAGCGGTAGTTACACGCGTTTACAAACGGTGTTCATTTCGTTAGATTAATCGCTAAATAATTACATGATTGTCGTCCTCTGTTTGTTACTCGTAACTATGTCTATCTAGTCATGGAATAATCGTATTTCCGTTTCTAGAGGATGTATTCGCCGGTTTTCCCCGACATGGGTCCGTTCTTTCGATTTCACCGAGAAAATGTCACCAGTACGATCCCGTAGGAATGATTTCCTGATATATTCAAGTATCCGCGTTTTGCCGTCGCCGATTAATCGATCCGGTTCTGTACATCCGCCCGAAATACCAGAGGTTGAATTCGAGCGCGATACGATGCATTTTCGTAGAGTCGTTCTTGTTTCGCGATTCGACGTAAATTCGAAGTCTCTCCGACGAAAGCCTACCGTTCGATGGCTGTCATTCGGGACAGTGGTTCGCAAACTTACCGTATTCGCCAACTCTGACAAGGAGAAGACGCGGTCATCGGGTCTTAGATTTTGTCGAAACTTTGCATACTGGTAGATTTCGTTCTCCTGGTTATGAAAATATAGCATTGTAGGCATCGATACGCAATAATTTTTGAGATATTTACAATTTAAATTTCATTATACTCGTTAAGCCGTTAAGTACAGTTTTGGTTGAAGTTTTTGTCAAGTGCCTAACGACGTGATGGTAATGTACTAGATTCATTAGTGGGAAGGCCAGTGTTCAAATCCCTTTCTTCTTTTTTGAAGTGAAACTTTTTTAGGCGCGTTAGGCGCAAAACCTTGACGCGGTAGGCGTAAAACCGATCTGCCGATTTCAACGTGAACTTTGCATCGGAACAATCAAAATAATTAATAGAATTTTTTAGAAGTAAATTAGGATTGGAAATGGTAAATAATCCTAATGAAGCGACGACAAGATCAGGAACAACTCCCGATGCAGTATTTGCAAGACATTTAGACAAAATTGAATCAAGAATATTTATATCATATTTTAGCTATCACAAGCCAATTGCTTCAACAATAGAATCACAGAAAATTAAATGTCAAAAAGTGTTAATAAAAATTTGAATGAAAATTAAAAAAAGAAGTTTCACTTCAGCCATGTGGTCGAAGCACACACCAATTCTTTCCATTTTTTTCTTTTCTTTCTGTTCAGATTATTTATTTTAATTAATTGTATTTTTCACATGAAAAATACACTCATAATATCTATCGGAAACAAAATATAAAAATTTTATTGAAAAGGAACATAATATGAAAGAAACACTAACTTCATCAATCTTGACGTATCTCAAAAGTTGTTGAGTATCGACGCCTATAATGATACATTTTCATAAACGGAGTGAGAGTACCCAGCACTGATTCCCAAAATTAAAATTTTATCTACCGGAAGCTTATTAACAGGCTTTTCAATCGTTGCACTGTATTAAAAGGAAGCTGAAAAGTCGTCGTTTATATAATAATCTCAAACCATATAATTAGATTAAGTTAGTGAGGGTGACTTGTATATTCACGATTGAAATTGCTATTGCCTTTGAAAGATCTATTAAAAAATCTGTAGCCATGGGGCATAAACTTTAAAAAATTATGAAATAATGTGTTAAGGGGACTATCACGTGTAAACGCTGAAAAATTTATTGCTTTTCATGAATTCTTTTCAAAGTGATATCACTTGCGTTATATTTTTTGAAAATGATTTAGCTATTACTTGTTTTAATTATTTGTTTCTTAATTATAAATAAATGTTTCATTCGACATCTCGGGCTAGACTGAAACAGAGAAGTCAAGATGATTCCTAATCAGTATGATTATCATTATCGCTTCTACCAAAAGAAATAATTTATCTTGAAAATTGGCTGAATGACGAAAGTTCGACGTACATATTTCGAAATTTCATACCTTTTTTGGTAATTCTTTTAATAAAGAAAGTATCGAAATTTAATATAAAAATATAATTTTGGTACCGGCGATATCGTGCAGTATGTGAAATAGGTTTATAAAATATGAGAGCAATAGCCCATGTAGTTTTTAAGATTTCATCTACATCTAATGAAAGAAGTACGTTTTTTTTCTAACAAACTAAATAAGATAACAATTCGTAGTTATCTCAATTATATATATATATATATATATATATATATATATGTATATATATATATATATATATATATATGTATTCTTTGGACGTATAGATGTTGTGAAGGTTTTGTATAATCAAAATATTATAAGCGTAAGCGTCGTTTTCCGAGAAAGCTCTCGAAAAATTCTTTTTAAACGGTGGGACGTCTATCTCCTCAAAATCTGAAACAAAGCACACGTAAATTTCAAGGAAGTGAACCTACGAAACATGCAAAAAGATTATTACACTCCTGATACTTTAAAGATAGACTTAATTTTTGTCTCAACCCTTTCACAATTCTATATTCCTTAAAAATTAATAAAGGGTACAGCCGGATAAAATGAGAAGTTGTATTTTACAACTTTTGGCGATGTTCGATTTCTAACTGCAGTAAATCTAAGAATTCTTACATCTTTCAAGGCCTGTATAAATAATTGACACAGATCTAAAAAACGTATTTTTTAAATTTTCAATGTAGGCTCACATAAAAAAGTGACAACTTTTAGTATTTTCTCTGCAATTCTGACGAAATGCAACTTTTTCACAATTTTGTTTCACATCATGTAGTAAACAAATTGTTTTAACTTTTCAAAAAAATCCAAGCTGTAGGGCCCAATATAAAAAAGTTATTGTCTTTTTAAGTGTGTTCGAATATTTATGTGAGTAACTGTATGTTGATATTAGTAAATAAAAACTTATTTATAAAGTCGTTCGTGCATTATTTCATTCTGTATTTTGTTACTTTTCTTGTTTGGAAACGTTCGTTCTTCGTATTCTGCACGAAAGAGGAAGCACGCGTTCGGCTTGTGTTTTTAATGGAAATATTAATTACTCCGCCAGTAATACTCGACCAGATAAACGGAATGGGTGACTGAGAGCTCGGATGAGCTACAGTGTCGTTGGCAGAAAATGCGCACTATGCGGCCGAAGAGAGAACTGGCAATGCACGTGATCGAAACTGCACTTTGATCATCTGTTTAGACTGTATTACCACCATCGTGGAACGCGTGCACGAGTGCAAAAACGCGGGCTACCACTCGCGAATGGCTCCACGATTCTCATTAATGGGTGACACGTAAGATAATATTGCAAATTCGTCGAAACGTCGAAAACATTTTTTGAGCGACTCCTAGAAACGAGAAAACTCCTGGAAACATGTATTTATAATTAAGAAATAAATAATTAAAACAAGTAATAGCTAAATCATTTTCAAAAAATATAACGCAAGTATCACTTTGAAAAGAATTCATGAAAAGCAATAAATTTTTCAGCGTTTACACGAGATAGTCCCCTTAACACATTATTTCATAATTTTTTAAAGTTTATGCCCCATGGCTACAGATTTTTTAATAGATCTTTCAAAAGCAATAGCAATTTCAATCGTGAATATACAAGTCACCCTCACTAACTTAATCTAATTATATCGTTTGAGATTATTATATAAACGAAGATTTCTCAGCTTCTTTTTAATACAGTGCAACGATTGAAAAGTCTGTTAATAAGCTTCCGGTAGATAAAATTTTTATTTTGGGAATCAGTGCTGGGTACTCTCACAAGGAGAAGACGCGGTCATGGGGTCTCAGATTTTCTCGATACTTTGCATATTGATAGATTTCGTTCTCCCGTTTATGAAAATGTAGAATTATAGGCGTCGATACTCAACAACTTCTGAGATACGTCAAGATTGATGAAGTTAGTGTTTCTTTCATATTATGTTCCTCTTCAATAAAATTTTTATATTTTGTTTCCGATAGATATTATGAGTGTATTTTTCATGCGCAAAATACAATTAATTAAAATAGATAAACTGAACAGAAAAAAAAGAAAAAATGGAAAAAAAGGAAAAAGGGATTTGAACACTGTTCTTCCCGGTAATGAATCTAGTACGTTACCATCACGCCTTTTGGCACTTGACAAAAATTTCAATCAAAACTGTACTTAACGGCTTAACGGGTATAATGAAATTTAAATTGTAATTAAATCTCAAAAATTGTTGAGTATCGACGCTTATAATGCTATATTTTCATAAAAAGGAAAACGAAATCTACCATTATGCACAGTTTCGACAAAATCTAAGACCTGACGACCGCGTCTTCTCCTTGTTAGATGTTTGTAATTTTCATAATAGCACGTGATTATTTGGTGTTGGTACTTTTAGTATTTATGCGATGTTTGACAACTGTAAACGGGGACCAACCATAACTGCTATATCAGGGATCGAAATAAACAGTTATCTCTAGTGTATAAAAACGTATTTCGAAGTTGTAACGTTCGAACTTATAGATATAAGGTGATTGGTAACTAAGTACAGTAAGAAGATTAGCGTATCATCCAGAACTATCTTCAAAAAAATGTTTAAAAAAAATGGTAAATAAAGCATGGTCCTAAACGTCATCAGTTATATACAGTGGCCCACAAAAGTGTTCGTACGCCCTTTAAATCAGAATAACTTTCTTAAAATTTGACCAAACCACTTGACTTTCTTTGAGCAATTAGAAGCATTGATTTACTTTTAAAATGTACAAAAAAGATTTTGAAGAAATTGCAATTAGTAGGAATTACATGAAAAAATAAATATGGCACTTTTTAAAAGTTTATTATTTCAGTCCGTAATGAAAATTCAAAATCCGCGGTTTGCGGATCTATGTTATTTACACATATGCTGAAAATTTCATCGGAATCAGTTAACAAACACATGAGCTACAAGCGGTTGAAAGCGGTGATAATCGCAGTTTTTTCACGACTTTTGGTCAGTTTCTGCTTAAAATCCATAGTTGTTTACATCCCTCGATGCGCGTCGTTTTTTTCTGTGTCAACCGATTTACATGAAATTTTCAGCATATGTATAACTAACATAGATCTACAAAAGGCATATTTTGAATTTTCATTATGGGCTAAATTAAAGAAGTTTCAAGTAGTGTCATTTTCATTTCTTCATGTAATTCCTACTAATTGCAATTTTTTCAAAATCTTTTCTGCACGTGATTTACTAAATCAATGTTTCTAATTGCTAAAAACAGTCAAGTGGTTTGGACAAATTTTAAGAAAGTTATTCTGATTTAAAGGGTATACGAACACTTTTGTGGGCCACTGTAGTTATAGTTATAAGAATGGTCCGCCGTTACAGTGTTAATAATTTTCGTGAGACGTTTCCTGTCTCAAGTATTCATTCTTGTCATATCATAATCTTAAGTCCAATATCGTAATTATTAGACTGCGGATCCTTGGTCAAAAACAGAAGTTAAATGAAAGTGCATTTCCTCTTTTAATAATTTTATTTAATTACACACATTATGAAATGCATAAAATATGCAGTCTAGTAATAATACTATATTCAGACGGTTGCTTGCAATTGGACATTTTGTGTGCCTAATTGCGTGAAGTTTGAACGGGACTGATCGAATGGTTCATAATCGATTTTCTTAATGAAAAATGGACAAAGGCTGAACGATCTGATTCGGACCACTATTCGGAACGACGAAAAAGGCTTTATTATGCGCGTCAACGTACGTTCTTTACGTAGATGCCTGACGGACAGTCAGAATTAGATTCGAACGCAACCTACGCCAACCTTCAAATTTGTGAAGGTGACGCGAGACGAACAGTGATGCGCGCCAGACTCGTCTGGAAGAGAGAAAGAGAGCAAGAGTGAAATAGGAGAAGAGAGAACGAAAAACGAAATCTGAGCGACGCGGGACGATTAGCTTTTTTTATTCTGATCAATTAAAAATGGTTTAGCGAAGAAACCATTATTTTTATTCTGGTTGGATGACCTGGAGCACCGTCACCCGCAGGATATAGAAATCGGATTTTAAAGAAAAAGGTGCTGCGCGAAAAATAGCCGCGTTAATGGGTCTTTCAGGACCAATATGGGTCTCGGGGAATAACAAGAGCATAATCACTTATCGGTAATAAGACGCGAAAGTAGTGAAAAGCGCCGATTAATATGAAGATACAGCCTAATCGGAGGTCGTTCACCTTGACCCATGTGTGTCAATATATCGAACTTTCTACGGTGTTCGATCTTGGAGTTCTTATAATTAACATTTTCGGCTACAAAAGTTTTATGAGAATATATCAAGCATATTCAAAAGTTATAAATCAAATTCAAAACACATAGAAGGGTATAGAAGCACCGTACATATGCGAATCATTATAAAATTATCTAAAGAACGAGCATTGTTTTGTCGTTGTTCTCAGTGTTCATCCATGAAATTCCATTGTAAGATTGTTATTCTTTTATATGGCCAGTAAACGTGATGGTACAAATGAAGTATATTTGCACTTTTATATATACTTTAATAGAATTTAGTTCTTATATAATTAAGTAGCTTGAATAATGCTATATGGTAGCAAACAAGTAACATAGGGGTCATAAAAGATTCAACTGATGATGATTTAACTGTATTTTATTAAAATTTGATTGTAATAGTAGGTAACACAAATGACAACTTCTCTTATAGCTTCTGTCATTACCGAAAATTCAAATATCACTTAACTTCTTAATTTCCACATGCTATGCGATAGAAAAATTTTAAAAAGCAACGGCCCAAATTTTTGAGAATTGAACGGCAAATTTTATTTTAACGATATACGGTGGCTCACAAAAGTGTTTGTACGCCCTTTAAATTAGAATAACTTTCTTAAAATTTGATCAAACCACTTGACTTTTTTGAGCAATTATAAGCATTGATTTACTTTTAAAATGTGCAAAAAAAATTTTGAAGAAATTGCAATTAATAGTAATTACATGAAAAAATAAAAATGGCACTTTCTAAAACTTTATTATTTCAGCCCGTAATGAAAATTCAAAATATGCGGTTTGCAGATCTATGTTATTTACACATATGCTGAAAATTTCATCGGAATCAGTTAACAAACACATGAGCTACAAGCGGTTGAAAACGGTGATAATCGCAGTTTTTCACGACTTTTGGTCAGTGCTTAAGTCATCTGCTTAAAATCCATAGTTGTTTACAACTTTCGATGAGCGTCGTTTTTTTCTGCGTCAACCGATTTCGATGAAATTTTCAGCATATGTATAACTAACATTGATCTACAAAAGGTATATTTTGAATTTTCATTATGGGCTAAAATAAAGAAGTTTTAAAAAGTGCCATTTTTATTTCTTCATGTAATTCCTACTAATTGCAATATTTTCAAAATCTTTTTTGTACGTGATTTACTGAATCAATGCTTCTAATTGCTCAAAAAAAGTCAAGTAGCTTGGTCAAATTTTAAGAAAGTTATTTTGATTTAAAGGGTGTACGAACACTTTTGTGGGCCACTGTATGCAGTGCTTGCTATAATGAATAGAAAAAAATATTTGAAGAACAATCTTAGTCCTTGCGTAGTGTTGAAAAAGTTAAACATATGTGCGTTTAATATTTAACAGTTTTTACAGTTTCATGGAAAGATGATTTTTCTTTCAACGAAGGCGCCTTACTACTTAACAACGGATTTTCGACACTGTCAGCGTGTAGAAATATGATTTCAGGTATCAATGTTGACACTTTGAACGCCGGTAACACGCGTACACTACACTGAGTACGTTGTTATCAGCCCATGTTCAATAGCTGTGGCATGTGACTATGTTGCGATGTGCACTCTTATAGTTATCATTCTTGACACAGTTTCATTTCCTTGTATAGTGTCGTAGGTAATATCTTGTATTAATAATAAATAGGGTGTTAATCATTAAGATGGTTTTTTTCGAAATATATAAAATTGTACATGGCTTCCGGGTCTTCTCTTTGCATTGAAACTGTGAAGCAAATGAAACAGCTTAGTAAATATAATAACTCAAATAAACGAAATAATCAGAATAATAATTCCACAACAATTTCTTTCATTTTCCATCTGTATTAAATAAATCAATACTTTTGAAACGAATCGTTTATTTTTGCAAGCTTGTCGAGTTTCACAGTAAATATTGATTTACAGACATGCATTGCTTCGTAGTGATCACACCGATCGTAATTTTAGGGTCGTTATACGATTTCCATGTATGATAGAGCGCATGCATTGTGTATATACATATATGTATGTGCACGAGGAAAATGTACTTATACTTTATTTATATGTTACATGCTGAAAGAAGATTAGACTCCATAGAAATATAAATCAGAATACATAGAACACAGTTATTTATTGTATGTTTATTAAAAAATATATATAAACTTTTTGTAAATCATAGGTAGACAAATTAATACCGAAATAAGCAACGTGAGAATTTTTTAATAAATTTTATTAAATTGCTCCGAAATTTTCTAGTAAAATATGCAAATCTCCTTAACTTCCGCCCCTTTGTTTTTTTTAGCATGCAACAGGTTCTTTATTGAAAGTATACGTGCTCATACGTCACTTTTGCTCATCAATTTTTAATGACCACTGTATTAACTCGAGTCAATATTTAAATCTGTATAAAATCTAGTTCTTAATATAACTATAATGCGAAGATTGCACAATGTCGCGCAATGTTGCCAAAAGAAATTTTATTCCTTATTTTCCATATTAAATCAATTATCCAATTAGAATATTGATCATCTCAATATCACAATTGAATAGTACGAATTAGAGTTTGTCGGATTTTAAAAATCGATTTTAAAATATCGGTTTATTTAACAAGTTTGTAAAATACGAAAACAGGCTTTCAAATTAAAAAAAATCGATTGTACAGATTAACCAACTGTTCAGCTGAAAACGTTAATGTTTTAACTTAAAATCGATCGGTCACGAGCAAACTGTAGTAAAAGTAATCTTCATGAATCATACTCTAATGTTTGTCATGCAAATACGCAATCGCATTCTATTATGTGATTATGTGTGACGGCACACAGATTAACACATGACAACCCAATGGTAATTTTCTGTTTTCTTAAATTATATTTGCTAAAGAGAAATGATAAATTAAATATAAATTTATAAATCATATTTTGTACGCATTTTACCTATTCTATTTATTTATTTACAGAGTTGTTACACATTTTTAGTTTCACATATGTATATTAAATTAACTAAAGAAAATGTTTAACAAGCGGACTTAATAATTCGTTAATATTACAGTTCAAAAACGGGGTTTTTCAAAAGTCGGCTATTATGTCCACCCCGTGCATTCGATACACGATCAAACGTATGGTAAAATATCAATTCAATACTGTACTTGACTACATTTTCATTTTGAAATTCTGTTATAATTTCATGTGCACTGTTCAGTTCACCTATTTTACCAAGATTGTCTTATAGTTTTTTCGTGGATAATCGAAACTGCTATCGGCTATTTTCATGTAGCTTCGTAATTCTTAACACGTTGAGTGCCACAATCTAGCAACCTCAAAAATGCTATAAAATCGAAGTGATTTATTTAACGAATTAAAAATTGGAAAAGTTCAATGTATGACACTGAGCAGTCCTTCAACGTTCTTGCAATTTCTGGATATTAATCAATTTTAGCACAATGAATATATTAACACGTTAAACGCGGAGAAATTTAGTCTCGCTTTCCACTTCTCTTTTTAATTAAGTTTAAATAAAAAATTACGATTGTGCACAAGCAAAAGACTTATTTACCCCATTTCTGTTTAATCTATTTCACCTAAATCTATTAAGGCAGTGTGAACATTTTTTTGTTTTCTAAATTTGATATCGTCAGTGGGTCCCAGGGACAGGTATAGCGTTTATCGTGTTAACGTAAAAATTTATTTTGAAATCTGAATGAATAATGCCGTCACTCGTATATGCGTGACATGGTACCAACATGTTAAATATATTAAGTATAATAAGGTATTGATGAATCTCTCTTCAAGTAAGCCATAACAAATAGTACAGAACACGTAGGAATTCTTCTTTACAACTTGAATCCGTATGGTTTCACATAGTACCTATCTTATGACGAAACAATTGAACGATTTGTACAGTTGATCATTGCACGTTTCAGGAAATGTTTGATCTTAATAGGATACCATTTTGAACATCTCTAGAAATGATAACTTAGGGGACAGTAAGTTTCGTCTTAACACATCTGATGATCGATATTTTTAGTGTGATAAAAAATATTCCTTCGCTTTTCACTGGTTCAGGAGTCTTGGCCAAAGATATTCGACATCATTGTTATGTAAAATTTTAATTTTCGGAGATCAAGGTAATTTCAAGCTCTAATTATTCGATTTTTCACGTCCTCTGGGGTAGTTGGTCGTTCGTGATAAGCTATTTGATTCTACTTCTAGTTTATTTCAAACAGTTTGTCGATTCACTGATAAATTGAAACTAATCAGGATTTCAAACCGTTAGGTATCATCAGTATTACGATAGTAAACATGTTTATTTACATTCACGCTCTTGATTTTCAAGACTTGGTCAAAGCCTGCGATCTCGATAGACATCAATTTTACGTAAAACTTTAATTTTCGAAGATCAAGGTCATTTCAAGGTCATATTAAATACATGTATTTTTCCTGAATGTATTTTTCCATCATCTACTCGATGCAATAAAAAATGTAGTTACGTATCAAAAAAACATCAATAGCCTCGATAACTCCGAAAAAGAATGACCTTGGGAAAAAATATTCTTGCCTGATATTGGTCCTTTGACATCAGACGCATTAGGTAAAAAAAATTTTTTGCATTACAATTACCCGAAGAGACATTTAGGTGGCCTTATTTAAAAGGACTACCGTGTAGTTATCATCGCGGAATGTATGAACAGCCGGACGTCCACTCGTATCGTGCACGTTAGCCTCGAGCGTCGTTCGAGTTGCATGAATGCGTTGCGAAAATTCGAGTACGAAACAAATTCGACGGATAGTCCCAGACCTAGTTTCGACTACGATATTCGTTCCCATGACGAATGGATGACGTTCAGGTAATTTTTTCTCGCGTTTTTCAGCGCTCGCTCGCGCGCAAGAGAGGGGGGGGAGGAGAGAGCGCAGGCGCGTTTGTAGTCGGCACACGCGGACGAGCCCGAGTCCGAAGCCCGAGCCCGAGAGCCCGATCCGCGCAGCAGACAGAGAAATACCATCGCTTGCATATAGATAAACCAGGCGACTCGTTGTCCGAGGTCGGCGCTCAAGGTTGCCGGTGACGTCACTGGACCTCTTCCTCGATCCCCCACCTCCTGCACCTACTTCATCGCGTCGCCGCCGCCACCTTCTAATATCGCGGGTTCGCGTTTAAATCCGTAGCACGGTGCCATGCCGCCGTGCGCCGGTCCCACCTTTGCTACCTTGTTCTACTCGCGCGTCAATACAACGGCGACGTGCGCCCGCGCAATTCTCCGAAGGATCATCATTCGGCAAGGACTCCTTTTTAACACATACAAGTATGGTCCACGAGATCTTTAAAAGGTTTCGATTCCTACAGTCAGAGGCAAAAAGATAGGGCACCAAGTTAATTTGTCACTTTTTATTTAGCAGATAACGTAAATGAGATTTACTATTTTTCTTACTATTTTAATATCCAATATTTCTTAGAGCCTCCTTTACTCTTTATCACAGAAATTATTTGTTCCGGCAGAGAATTGTTTAATTGTTACGGTTATTGTTTTACAATATTATATCGGTTCTATGACTGTTATTTTTCGGTTCCGCATTTCGGATCCAGTTTCGATTATAATTCGGTCCTGTTATTCTGCTCTGTGACAGAACATAAAATATACAATATGTGCAAGCCACTAAATAATCGACAGTGCGACCGTGCCAATTTATGCCATATTTATTATTTGTATGATTATCTATCATTATCTATTATTGAAATGGCTATTTTTTCATTGTTTGCATAACATATGCTGTATAGTAACAATAATAAAAATAATATATAATGTATACAAATTTACATATATCATTGTTTAAATAATTATTTATTACTTTTCATTTCTTTTTATTCATTTCCGTATATATATATATATTCATATGTGTATATATATATTCATATGTATATATATATATGTATATATATATATGTATATATATATATATATATATATATATATATATTCATATGTATATATATGCCATGTAGTTTTATCGCGGAGCGCTTATGATCTTTCGCAACTTTCTTATATGTATATGTTACGGTAAACGTGATTAATGCGGTTATTACGTATAATTGCCGGTTATTATAAATAATCACCGGATTAATCAGATTTATCGTAACATATTCATAATGTTGGTGGTAGGGATAATTACCAATGGCAATCTTATGGGACTCTGCCCCAATTTCCGTACGCCCGTCCATCTTAACTTGGCCACCAAAAATATTTTTCAAATGCAGTCCGGCCTTTGCTACTTTGTTCCACTTGCATTTGAACTTGTGAGGCAGGTGACGTGTATGCGCACCTGCTCAAAAGATTGCCATCTACAAACATCCTCCTATCCTAGATTGCATTTTTGAGGGACTATAGAACTTTGTTCTAAAAGGTTGAATGTCATCTACGTACTTGAAATGTTTGTACATTATTTTATTTACTGTCAACTCTCAATCTGACATATCGCTTTATTTTTTTCTTTGTTCGATCGTATAGATAAATTATTTTACATATTATGTTTGTATTATATTATAAGTTAAAAATACAAAATAATTTCTTAATTTTGTTACTTACTTTGTTTAGTACTCCTTTGCGTAAAATTCGCGAATCGCGTGTTCAGTCAACTGTCCGACCGATGAGGATGTCGTTTTGTTTAGTAACACATTTAAAAGTAAACTTCAGAATTTTTCTGTAAAATTGAATGAACGTAACGGTTTGAAGTTTTTGCAAATGTTGCTTAGTACCTTCAGGTGTACAAACATATTTTTGAAATGTCTGTCCTATCTTTGTTACTTGGTTCTACTTACGTTTGAACTCCCTGGATGACGCATGCACACACCTGCTCACAGAATCAGTGCATAAAGGGCTCTTCACATTTAGAAGTACGTCTGTGAGTGACTTTTAGAATTTTCAAATTCAAAGAACGATACTTGACATTTTTCACATATATTTTGAATGTACGTTTAATATTAGTACAAATGATATTTAATAGGATCAGATTAATATTAGGTGCTCAAATTAATCCATCACTGTCATAGTTGATCAATTGTAACTTTGTTTTGAATGTAAATCTTTCAATCACCGTAGTAGAGATTCATTATAATTAGTTTCACGATGAAGTAAGTTTATAGAATGTGAAGGAGATTATTTTATAGAATAAAACGGACTGTAATCGTTTGTAAATAATCGATTAACTCACGAAGAAAGGGCTACCAACTAATTTGTAAATCTAATAAAATAGATATATTAGATAAATAGAAATATATCTGAACACATATATAAGATGTGAATAATTTTTGACAAAAGCGAAAGATAGAGTCGAGAAACCAAGTTTCCAGTTAGTGTGTTAAAGAATATGTAATATATTGATGTTGATTGTAAAAGTGTCCACAATAACACAAGTTTAAACTAGCGAAGTTATTTACGGTTGAATTGAACAATATATTTTGTGCTTTCCGAGAAAAGTATCTGCACGATTTCACTGGTTGCGAAACGAGAAGTCTAGAGTCTATCGTTTCAAGGAAGTGACATTTTCTTGTTACATGTAAATGAATAAATTATTGCGTTGTCACGGATAGGTCCCCAATTGTTACATTGACTTTTTAATGAGGCTTCGGCAGATTTCAATACTTCTCATGTCGAATTCACTGGAATTGCTTATGAAAGTTTCAAGACGAGAATTAATAATACGAACACTATGAAGTACAGTTCGTTGACAATTTTATATGTACTAGAAATTTATAGAGTTTCAATAATTTTTCGCTAGTAGTGGTGATAGAAATATTGGAGTCACTTGTACAAGTTAACGATTTTACATTAAAACAATCAATTTTTGAATGGAAATCTAGGTAATCTAGGTAATCTTTGCATGAAGTATTTATCTCTACAAATTATAAATGCACTTTCAATCTCACCGTAGTTTATCACGTGATTAAAAAATATGTTTTCCGTACTATGACTCTAATAATTTAATCATCCACTATGATTCTCTCTGAATTAGTTCATAAGTTACACGCGTGTAAAATGAGCAATTTAAGCGTTTTTGACAGGTTAGAGCGTTGCCATATTGGATATTTGTTGGGTGGTAGAGGTAGGACTGTTGAGCGCGTGCGCTGGATAGATGATGGTTGTTCTGCGCATTGGCTAAGTAGTACTGAGTGGTATAGTCCAAGTTGGTTTAGGGTTAGTTAAAAGTGCTCAACTTTACACGCGTATAACTTCTGAACCAGTGAACTCCTGGCAATAAGACTTTCATTTTCGGTGTTTTCTCGTCGAAATCTATAGGACTGCATACAAAAAAGTTTTAAAAAATTGGTCCTCCAAAAGAAAGTTTAACCCCACATTCTGTTAAATTTCTTTCCTTCTCACATTTTCTCGTACTACTAAAAACAAGGGAGATATTTTAAGTGAAAATCATAGGTGACTCACCCTATATATTTCACGAGCACATAGTTACTTTCCACGGCTTATTTTTATTAATCTATTGTCGTTTTTAACAAATGTAACTCACAAAATGTTATTACCTATACATTTTATTAACTGTGTTTCATGTTTGATGATTGTTATGCAGTATCTCATGTATAACCGAGAAATATAGATTTTAGACTTGTGCTATCATTTTTTTCCCATTTGGTTACTGCAAAATTTACATTTGCATTCGTAAAATTTCATCAAAGTGAATATTCTTGACAATATTGAGCATGTTAGACATACAAACTTGCCAAAAGCTAGTGATGACATGGAAAATGTATTTTGACCAGTTTTTACTACAAAACATTAAAAAATGCAAGACGTGCTATCTTTTTGTCACACAGTATAGCTGTTTTTTCCGTTGATCGAAACTTTGTTAAAAAACATGAAATAAAAATTGAAACATTTTACAATGGTCACTGAGATCACTTTTGTCCAGTTAGGTATGAGTTAGGTGATTCGCAACATTGTGTGCCGGGAGGAATGGCGCGCGTGGAATCCTGGCGACCTGCCCCGCAACACCCACGAGTTAGGCGTGTACCTGCCTGATCGTGCCTCGAAACGTGTTACCTGTGTGAACGGTATAACGAGTCCGACGAGTGAAAGGGTTGACACGGTGAGGTCTACGATGGGCATTTCCACTGACCTGCCTAAAATTTACTATACATACAGTGATCCACGAAAGTATACGATCGCCTTTATATTAGAATAACTTTTTTAAAACTGCACCAAACGACTTGACTTTTTTTTAGCAATTAGAAGCATTGATTTGCTAAATGAGATGCAAATAAGTTTTTTAAAAAATTGCAATTGGTAGGAACTACATGAAAAAATGCACTTTATAAAACTTTTTCACTTGAGCTCGTAATGTAAATTAAAAATGTCTGTTTTGTAGATCTACGTTAGTTATACACATGTTAACAATTTTATCGAAATGATTGACGTATAAAAAAGCGACCCGCGTTGAAAGTTATAAGAATCTGTGGATTTTAAGCAGAAACTGACCATAAGTCATGAAAAACCGCGATTTTCAACATTTTAAGTGATTTTCAACAATTTCGATGAAATTTTCGGCATGTGTATAACTACATAGATCTACAAGACGCATATTGTAAATTTTCATTACTGGCACAAATAAAAAAGTTTTTCAGTAGCGCCGTCTTCATTTTCTCGCTGAATTATTATCAATAGCAATTTTTTAAATATTTATTTGCATGGCACTTAGTAAATCAATGATTTTAATTGCTAAATAAAAAGTCAAGTCAGGACATTCGAATATTTTCGTGGATCACTGTATGTAAACTAGCGTTGGGCACATTTCATTCAAAATGAGATAACAAACAGTCACTTTATCATTTGTATTTGACATATAACATAAAAAATTAATTTTCATTTGGCGTTCTAATAAAATATTTAAACTATTTTCAAGTAATATTTTATTTGCATAATTTTTTATTTTAATTACATTGTCACTATTATTTTCCAGATGAACTTGCGCTTTATTAATTAATTAGAAATAAGAAAATCATTTGTCCATATTAAAAAAAATGGTGTGTACTTAGACCACATGGCTGAAGTGAAACATCTTTCTTTAATCTTTTTTTAAATTTTTATTAACACTTTATGACATTTAATTTTCTATGATTCTATTATTGAAACAATTGGCTTGTGATAGCTAAAATATGATATAAATATTCTTGATTCAATTTTGTCTAAAAAATGTTTTGCAAATACTGCATCGAGAGTTGTTCCTGATCTTGTTGTCGCTTCATTAGGATTATTTACCATTTCCAATATTAATTTACTTCTAAAAAATTGTATTAATAATTTTGATTGCTCCGATGCAAAGTTCACGTTGAAATGTCCACTTAGTAATATCGGAATTTTATCATAATCTTTATTAAGCAATGCCGAACTCTCAACCGTATATGCTAATAGAATAGAATTTCGTTACATCGTGCCATCGCCAGATCGGTTTTACTCCTACCGTGTCGAGGTGTTACGCCTACCGCGCCTAAAGAAGTTTCTCTTCAATAGAATAGAATTTCGTTTCATTGTTTCATCGTTTCCTCGTTTCATCGCCAGATCGGTATTACTCCTACCGCGTTGAGATTTTACGCCTACCACGTCGAGGTTTTACTAAATCGTGTCATCGTTTCATCGCCAGATCGGTTTTACTCCTACCGCGTCGAGGTTTTATTAAATCGTTTCATCGTATCATTGTTTCATTGTTTCATCGTTATCATCGCCAGATCGGTTTTACTCCTACCGCGTCGAGGTTTTATTAAATCGTTTCATCGTATCATTGTTTCATTGTTTCATCGTTTCATCGCCAGATCGGTTTTACTCCTACCGCGTCGATATTTTACTAAATTGTTTCATCGTTTCATCGCCAGATCGGTGTTACTCCTACCGCGTCGAGATTTTTACTCCTACCGCGTCGGGGTTTTACGCCTACCGCGTCAAGGTTTTTGCGCCTAACGCGCCTAAAGAAGTTTCACTTAAAAAATCAAAGACACGTTCCGAAAGAAGTGAGAGTGTAAAATGTGAAACGCCACGTGCAGCAAAAATTTATTTTCCAGATGAGTTTGTGCTTGAAACAGTTTTAATCATGCGGTCGGATATGTGTTAATTCGAAATAAGAAAAGCATTTGACCACATTAAAAAATCAAAGACACGTTCGAAAGAAGCGAGAGTGTAAATGTGAAACGCACGCGAAACAAGAATTTATTTTTACGACAAAATTGCACTTGGAACGTAAGCGACATGGCGAATGCAGCAACCGAATGGTATGTCTGTATGAAATAAGTGAGAATCGTGGAAGAGCATGCTTGTAGGCTTTAGAGTACATTTTCAGGACAGCTTCCCTGTACACAGCGGTGGAAAAGTTTCCATTGACACAGAAACTGCCATCACGACGGTGAAAAACACCTGTTAAACACCGATCGCCCATATCCATGGCAACAACGGCATCGATCCTTGGAGAATTTTTTATAAAGGCACCCTTGTGCGTGCTCACGTCGCTCAGGTGCGTTCACGTAATGCGTGTACATGCATGTACACGACTGAACGGCGTACCTATATATAGGCTCGTGCTCAGATATATAAAACCTTGCGTATCTTTTATGAATATACGGTACGTTGCATTTAAGTTGTCCATGTTAAAAACCTGTTCGCGGAAGGAGATCTTCGTTATATGATTTTCCTTGGTCATTATGGTCATAACTATTCATCTTAATACATATTTCGATTGACTATTCTTTTGTAAGGTTGTGATATGTACATATTAATCATAATATTCTACTGTACGTCTCTGTAATCACCAAGGCGAATGGCACACACTGTAGATAATCCGATGTGCATATTTTTCTGCGTTCAGAACTACCTCATTATCAACGGCGAGACGGTATTGACAACGTCAATGAAAATTACAGAAATGTCTGTCAGAATGTAAATACAAACTTGAACTTATGTGAAAACTGCGATTATTTTAATACATACATATCAACTGTGATATTTCTCAATTTAATTAATTGTGTTGAATTATCTTGTATTGTCTGGTAAAATGGAAAAGAATTAAATGACGATGACTGAAACGCTTTAGAATTTCCAAAATGTAATTTGTAGAGATCATGAACGAATTCTTTATTAAAAGTTGCACTTGAATTCGTTTATCGAGTACAAAAATATTTGGAACTCAGTAAATATCATTTTATTTTTTGATAACTCTAATGGCACTCGTTCGTAGTATTTGTACAACCCGAACTTAACAGTTGTAATATTTGAATAAAATGTGGTTAATGCTTCCATTAAAACATAAAAAGATCAATGATTCTTGATTTTCGTAAAAGTTAGATTCTAATGGGAAATTAAATGATCTATTAACCGAACATTTTATTCGTTCACCTGCATTGACTTATTGACTCTGATAATTGTAGACTTTGTCATAGTTTTTCTCCTGTATGATTTAACAAATTTCTATTGAATCTAATTCTGGAAGAATGGAGAATATGCAAGTATTAAAATGAATATTTCTCATTACGTAATTAATTTAATGTGCTTAAACCGAAGTCCATTAGGATTCGTACGATTTAAAAAGAGTTTCAGAAGCAATCACTACGATAAGCTTTAACTCCGCAGCTTTCATTAGAATGCCTAAATCATTTAGATTTTGTTCTATTCTTGGGGGTGATTGCTCGGCAGTGAACGTGTTAAACTAAACGTCGATCGATTTCGATTCGAATTGGATTAGGATATTCTCTCCCGTGCTGCTGTTTTATAATTTATATCTACTGTGTACCTAAGTACCTTCATTTGCTCGAATGACTAAATATTGATAACGGAAAGATATAATTTAGCCGTTCACAGGTCAAAACAATTAACCACACTTCCGTTCTTAGATATTTTACTGTCATAATACTTCGTTTCGAATAAATTTCCTGAATTAACCTTAATGCCGCTGGCTTACAAAAGTTAAAAGAACTTTGAAGAATGAACGTATTCAATTTAATGAATCTTCTCTACTTTTTATTTTGTGGAGTCAATCGATTTAGCAAATGAGAACGGCTCGATTGTATTTCGATATATTAGGTCGTTGTATATGAAATGTCCGATTGTTAACAGTAACGTTAAGGAAACATAATCTTCTTCGAAATAAGCTTATGGATCAAAGTAAGCATCATTCTAATCGAACGAATTTGTGAATGAATTACAAGAATCTTGATTGTATTAAAGTAGAAATCGGATTTTTTATCGTTCACGTTCATCATTTACAACTGGGATGGGCATTTTTGTCTCAATTGAGACAACACCGTCCCCACCATAGCGCCCACTGTCCCCCCACCAGCATCCGCCGTTACCATAGAGCAGTGGTGGGCACGGGTGGAGCCCCTCAAACGCCTGCTTCTCCCACCAACCTCTCTTTCATGCAGCGCGCACGTTCGTTGCGTACGCTGATGTCTCGTGTCTTCGTTGCCCCTTTGTACCGCGCTTGCTGGAAGGGAACAGAGAGCGCTACGGTGTGCACGGTTTTGCCTCAATTGAGGCAAATTTGCCCATCGCTGCCATAGAGGAAAGAAGTGCTTCGCCCGTCGCGAACAGTGCGCAGGCCTCGCGCATGAAAGAGAGGTTGGTGGGAGAGGCAGGCGTTTGAGGGGCTCCACCCGTGCCCATGCCTGATTTACAAGATTCTCATCTCCATTTTGTAGTCCTTTTTACCGTCGACAAATAGGGCATTGATAAATTGACCAATTTTGACCAAACATCACATGATGGTAACGTTAAAATGTTATTTTTCCACTTATATAAAATGAATACTCGATAATCACATTGATTGACATTGAAATAAACTTTATTTAAAAGTAAAATTGGACATCTAAATAAAAATTGAAGATGAGACCTTAATATCAGCTTTGTACCTTAAAATGATGTATAATAACCCCATAGATTGTAATAGTATTTCTTAAAAAAACGCGACATTACATTTTCAATCTGGAATCGGACATTTCATATGCAACAATCTAATAAGACGAAAGAAATTTCATAAATATTTAGTAGATTCTGTTTGAAATTCTGACAACTAGTCTCACTCGATATTACAAGGCAAGTAGTTAACAATAATAACGACCGTAATCTGTAATTACACTGTCCAATAAATTTCAACTTTTTTTCGACGTTTCGATTCTCACTATGCGATTCTTGTAGAGTTTTCTGCACTGATTCTGAATCTGTTTTTAATTTTCCTCCTAGACGCACAGTTTTTGAGAAATTTGAGTTTGAAAAAAGACATATTTTTCAACTTTGAGCGAATATTGTGGTGTTATTATAAAAGCTATTGAATTGCTCTTTACAGCAAAAGATTCTGTAAACTGTCCCGAATATAGTGATATCCAATATTAATACATTATGATTGTTTAAACATGTTTAAACCGTGGACGTTACAAACTTCAAAGGGGGGTTTCTCAAGATAAAAGTCTGCTGTATCGCTTGGTATATTCCGATTTTCCACTGGACCTTTATTTTTTGAGATGAATTCAAAAATATCGTCAAAAATTGGTGTAGAAATGGTGTCTCTCCTTTTCTTTAATATTCGTTTAATCAAGTTTAAACAATCATAATGTATTAATATTGGATATGACTGTATTCGGAAAAGTCTACAGAATCTTTTTCTGTAAAGATCAATTCAATATCTTTTATAATAACATCACAATATTCGCTCAAAGTTGAAAAATATGTCTTTTTTTCAAACTCAAATTTCTCAAAAACTGTGCGTTTAGGACAAAAATTAAAAACAGATTCGTAATCAGCGCGGAAAACTCTACAAGAATTTCGTAGTGAGAATCGAATCGTTTTTTGGCTGTTGGACAGTGTTATTATTTAATGAAGTTTTTACCAAAAAATCAGGAAGAATTGCTTTCTACAGCTATTATTTGTAGAAGTGTTCACTCAAATATAAAATTAGGGAAAAATTCAGTGTGCGTTAGACTAGACCCAGTACGTATCAAAATTGCCAGGCAGATCGACTGCCCCAATGCCGTGGCTAGAGGTCTTTCATGGGAAGCACTGTCGCTAGTTCTGTATCTTGCCACCTTTCACTTCGAGACTCTTATCGATATAGGTGGAAACATCTACCGTTACGTGCGAGCACAGGTATGCGTCGCTTACTATAAAAGCGGAGTAAAGCATGCAGGCTATTCGGTAACTGGCGGTACAACCGAAAAGGGGGTGATTCTACATAAAATAATTCGAAAATGTATAACAAAATCTGTTTACACGAGGCTTTGTTTTCAAGAAAATCGAGTGTAACATTTACTATACACTCGGAGTGTACGACACCTCAACGAAAGTTTAGGTTCAATTTTCACTTGATTACTACAGTCTGTCCCACAAGAACTTGTTGGCGATATCTCTGCAAAAATTGATGTGTTTGGAAAAAATGTAATACGAATCGGAAGTGCATTTCAAATACCTACACGTTCTGACACTGGATTAATAAACCTGGAAGCAAATTAATTTTGTAAAAGAATAATGACGACACATCGAAACTGTGTATGCCCAAATTACATGATAGAGAACGTATCATTGTTATCCACTGGCTATCCCGGTCACCAGCTTCAAAAGCCATAAAAAATTCTGGTCTATTATGAAGTAGAAGCATAAAGAAAAATGTATGTTGAAATTCAGAATTTTAATTGGGCCTACTTGGAAAATATAGTGGTCACTGCTTGTTTCCTGTGCAAAATTAATAGAGACCAAACTATGATCGATAATGGAGGAAATTTGGTCCATTATTCGATAAAAACGTATTAGTCTTTTAAGTGTAGATTCAACACACAAAGTGTTTTATACAAATGTGTACATTTTTATAGAAATATCGCCGACACGCTTGTTGAACAATCGACGGTCAACTGCTCTGAAGTGCACAGCACTTTCGTCGTCCAATACAAATTAATGTCTGGAAACGGGTTTAAATACAGTAGGCCCTCGACTTTCGCACATAATTGGTTCCTGAAAGTGTGTGCGAATGTTGAATGTTCGAAAGTAGAGGGACGTAAAAAAATATGCACCAAAAACAGTGTTTTAAAGTATTTATCTATCAATATGTATACATAATGAAGTTAAAGAGGCGTGTTAAGTGCTTTCGGGTGTTTCCTTTATAAAGTTATAACCATTTCATCCATCACTATGCCGTGTCATTTGGAAACAATCTTTGAAGATATATTTCCACAATTTTGAACGTATTCCTTAATTTTACTCTTGTTTTTCAAAATTGAACATATCGTAGATCTGTTTACACCGTACAAACGTCCGATTGAAGCAAAAGATTCACCGTTTTCAGAACGTTTAATTATTTCCATCTTTGTCTCGATCGTATGAAGTTTATGAGTCCTTAATTTCTTTTTGTTCGTATCAACACTGCAGTTTTTCCATTTCTGACTCATGTTTATCAATTTATAAGGGCGAAATATTTAAACTTAAACAAATAAATTAGCAAAACACACAACACGTTGACGCACGCCCTAATGCAAGACTGAAACTGTTTTGTTCTCTTGATCCGAACAACATTGTAATCTGATGGCTAGTCTGATGTCCCGTGAGAGGGGACATCCGATCGCAGAGGATTAAACAGTTGAATCTTTCAAAATGTGCGAAATAGCGAATTGTGCGAAAGTAGAATGTGCGAAAGTCGAGGGCTGCCTGTAATTGATAGGCTGGTTGATATTATGTTACTTTAATGAATTGAGAGTCAGCGTGACGTGACTGTCCTGGTGGGTACATTTTCTTGGACTTATATACTAATTTCGTGGCCAAGTCTTGGCCAATGGTATTCATTGGTTTGGTCTATTGTTTATATCTAGAAGGAGGGAATGGTACAACCGAGCGGTATAGTCTAAGTTGGTTTGGGGTTAGTTAAAAGTGCTCAACTTTACACGCATATAACTTCTGAACCAGTGAACTCCTGGCAATAAGACTTTCATTTTCAGTGTTTTCTTGTCGAAATCTATAGGACTGCATAAAAAAAAGTTTAAAAAAATTGGTCCTCCAAAGTACAGTTTAACCCACTTTTTCCCAAATAAATACTTTTTTCAAACGCACACTATCGGATTAAGTTTTCTCTTAAAATGTATTTATAGAGTATAACTCCGCAAGAATGATTAAAAAACATAAAAAACTTAAAAACTTTTGAATTCTATTGTAAATCAAATGACATTTCACGGCCCTTTTTCCGTGTTCCTTTTTTTTTTACTACGTATAAGTTATAATTTTAAGAAAATCGCCGTTGACTCTTATTTCGGATTGTCTAAAGAATATTCAGTAATTTTTAGGACGCAAAATAATAAATAGTTTAAACGTGACAGCCGTTTGAAGTTATTGGGGTGCGTCACACCCCATTTGTGTCGTATGAAATTTTTATACGGTGTGTACAGTAAAGGTGAAAATCCGTCAAGTTCACGTGTTTAGCATTTATAAGTAGAATCGGTAGGTAGTGCACAGACGCGTCAAATAATTCCTATTCGATAGCACGCGTGTTTACGGAATTTTCAAACTCGATGTTCTCGAAAACAAAGTCTTACATGAAAAAATTTTCATTTTTTTTACGTAGAATCACCGTGTATAATGTAAGAATCAGAATCGACAAGTGTTCCGGTTTCGATTGAACGCGGAAGCGTGTGACAGCTGACAGTGTCGCTGAATGCGAACGCCTTAACCTTTATAACCAATACGTTTAATCGGTCCTGAAAGAACAATCCTGTTGTCCCGTTTCAATTGCCTCGTTCAATTAGGCACACACAGAGGGCTATTTGAAATTTCTCTGTAAACACTTGCTTTAGTTACGAGAAATATCATTTTGTTGTCATCGACTAGGCTTGGGCATTATCGAAATAAATTATTTGAAAAATAATCGTTAAGATTTCAAATGAAATTAAAATTATTTTCCATTTCATCTTTGATTTGATCAAATAATTCATACATGAACTATTATTTATTTTGATGCACCACATGAAAATTGGTAAGCAATTGTTTTACCATAACTATTCAACTATGGTCTTGTTGTTTAGAGTATCATTTGGAAATGGTTCTATTTTTTTTAATGCAAATATCTATCTCATAACAATGAGCAGTACAAAATCTTTGGACAGTAATACATGAATATAAAATAAAGCACGAAAATTGATGTGGAGCAAATAGATTTCTCGTAATTGATGGTACTTCAAAATTGATGGTTACAACATCGAGTACTCATTTGTATGTGTTTTTCAATAGGAAACATTGAACTAAACATTTCAAATGATATAAACAAACGATGTTAGCAATTTATTCGTACAGTGTAGAAACAAAAAAGTGTTGAATCCATGTAGCGAATTCTTGATTTGTTCCGTATATTGTGCTGTTTGAACCATTCAAATATTTAGAAGCATACTTACTTTCTAAACACAATATTTAATTATAGTAAGTGGAAACTAATCGCATAAGTCGCCAATAGAGATTATAATTATTCAAGTTGCTAATTTTTTCTACTCCGGTTACCGTATCTGTGGAAACAGTGAAATAAACGCGCGCAAATAAAATGTGAGAGGGTGGACAATGCATTTATAAGGTCTGTTATTTTTCAAGTATTTGACTCGGTCCAGATATCGACCATAAAATCCAGCATCCTACCTGCGGCCCGGCATTTTTGTCATTTAAACACTCTCGGATCGCGTTTAATAAACGAGTACGCGAAGTACCCCTTTTTCCATTTTCAAAGCTCATTTTGTATTTATCCGTTCGATGGTATCACGAATGCAAATGATGCGAAAAATAGATATATTCATTCTCTTTTCAATAAACTCAAACACTAAACTAATACAATCCCATACGTTCTAATTGTAGACAATTATAAACTTTTTATTATTCATTAATATACAATAATTTATTATATTTTCGTTACGATTGATTACTGAAAATAAACTGCGCAATATTATTATATCATAACCCATAGATACAGTCGACGATGATTACAAGTCAAATTCTTTTAATGAATATAATTCTAAATAAAAAGATTAATATTTATATAGTGCAACCGTTATTAAATAAACTGTAGAGGTTGTTACAAAATAATTTTCTGCAACGATTATTGTGAAATAGACGAAGTTAAATGGGACTTAATTTTTTATCATTCTTAATAAGTTTAATAAGTTGTATATCGCGAAAAAGTTTTCTAAACCCTTTCACTGTGGGAAAGAAAAACTATGTTTTTCTTTTTTTTTTTAATGCAAATTATCATTTGCAATTCTAAAAATTAGATACTTTGGTATGTAGTACAGTTCATTTGTAAGCATCAAACAGGTAAACCCATGTGATATTATCACTGTTTTGTATTTTACTTGGTCATTTTTAACAAAAATGTATGACATCTGCGATCTAATACCCAAAATGTAAATAACAAATATTCTTACAAAATTGTACAGTACTTCACCGTTACACTTAACCATTTTTACCGCAAATGTATAAAATCTGCAATGTAATAATATAACTTACATTAAATATGATTTTTACAAAATAGTACAGTATTTGACCATTATACGTAGCCATTTTGAGCGGAAATGTATAAAATCTGCAATGTAATAATACAACTTACATTAAATATGATTTTTAGAAAATAGTACAGTATTTGACCATTATACGTAGCCATTTTGAGCGGAAATGTATAAAATCTGCAATGTAATAATACAACTTACATTAAATAATATTTTTACAAAATTGTACAATATTTGACCATTATACGTAGCCATTTTTATTGTAAATGTAAAAAATTTGCAATGTAACAATACGAACTAAATTAAGCTTTTTACAGAATTGTATAGAGCTTGGCCATTATATTTAGCCACTTTTAGCATTAATGCATAAAATTCGCCGTCTACCAAGAGAAACGACAGGAACCTATATTTTTATAAAATTGTATAGTACTTGGTGATTACGTTCTTCCATTTTTAGCGTCAACGCATAAAATTCGCAGTGTAACGAGATAAATGACAGAAAACTATATTTTTATAAAATTGTATAGTACTGTGCAATTTCATTTAGCCACTTTTAGCATTAATGCATAAAATTCGCAGTCTAACATGAAAAACGGCAGAAACCCACATTTTTATAAAAGTGTATAGTACTGTGCCATTTCATTTAGTCACTTCTAGCATTAATGCATAAAATTCGCCGTCTACCAAGAGAAACGACAGGAACCTATATTTTTATAAAATTGTATAGTACTTGGCGATTACGTTCTTCCATTTTTAACGTCAACGCATAAAATTCGCAGTTTAACGAGATAAATGACAGAAAACTATATTTTCATAAAATTGTATAGTACTGTGCAATTTCATTTAGCCACTTTTAGCATTAATGCATAAAATTCGCAGTCTAACATGAAAAACGGCAGAAACCTATATTTTTATAAAATTGTATAGTACTTGGCTATTACGTTTATCCATTTTTAGCGTCAACGCAAAATATTCGCAGTCTAACGAGATAGATGACAGAAAACTATATTTTTATAAAATTGTATAGTACCTGGCCCTTTCATTTAGAAACTTTTAGCATTAATGCATAAAATTCGAAGTCTACGAAGAAAAACGACCGAAACCTATATTTTTACAAAATTGTATAGCGTTCCAAATTTTGTTTCTGTTAGATACATTTGTCTACTACAGCGACACCCAGATTTGGAATGCATCTCGCCGATTTTGTTGGTCATCATTGTGTAATCTGTTTCCGGTTTGCATACTGCACCGCATCTGTCAATCTCGAAGCAAACGTGCGTCGCACACTGAGCGGCGTAGATCATCGATCTGTATCGACGGAATCCTTTTCGTGCGGCATTCAGCTGGCGGTGGACACGGTGACAATAGGGAAATAAGCAGATGGCCTAAAAATGCAGATCGGGCCGCTCTCGATTCCAGGGAAAACCGATGGAAAAAGGGTTAGCCGATCCGCAGAAGTCGGACAGATGCTCGGATCGCGAACGATCGATTAACAGTGCGACGATTATGAGCGGATTTTCTCGGCGCTTTGCACCCTTTTCTCCCACGCTTTGCAGCCGGCCGACCGCAACAGCCCCCGGGAAGATGAATGGCCGAGATTTTTGCACAAAAGTCTTCCTTACAGCCGCGCCATGGGACAAATTGCCGATCTAGACGGTTAAAGCACCGGACGGAACAGACTTAAGGGGAGATTCCGGACTGGCGCCGTCAAAAGTAACTCATTCTGCAGAATTCATTGCGAGGGAACCGGGGCAAATTATTTCCTCGGAGTTCCGACTTATTATCAGCTGTTTTTCAAGCTTCCTGCAAAAACACTCAAAATACCCGCGACTTTTATACCGAATTTCTGTTAACACTGCTTCCGAACAATCAATTCATAAATATTGTGTAACGCAAATGTATGTGCATGTGACTACCATAAAGACGCAATGATTAAAATCCATTAGTAATCTCAAGATTATAATTTTGAGCGTCATCGTCGACGGTAACTACAACTGATGTTTCTTCGTTTCAACAAAATGTTAATAACTGTTAAAAACTGTGGGCCTTTGTTATCAAATACAAAGTGTACGGATTGGGTCTGAAATTCACGAGTTGAATTTATACCGTTTTAATTTTCTTTGAATTATCTTGGAATTCATCAATGAATTCTTGATTTACTAGGAGTGGTTTTATGCCAGTATAGCAACAACAGCATTACGTAAGGAAAGCTCTGAGTGTTTGGAAGAAATATCGAAAGAACGAATACCATTGAGGGGCGCACTGGAGGATTAAATTGTATATAAAATTAATTTACATAGCTTTGAAATATTGTCTGCTCTTTACTTCGTCTTCTTTCGCCGATGCGAATAATATGTTTTTCGTCGGTTCGAGGAGAGGAACGCGTGAAACGAGTATTTCCGGTTTATTTTTTCTCCGTGTACTCATTATGATTAGTTTCTTTGCGAAGATAGTTGCAGAGAGTTTATAAGGCGCAAAGGATTGTGCGCTAGCGAATACTCCCACCAGCAGTTGAAAAAATGACGCGTGACTTCGAAACACGCGTGCTCGTATCGCATTATCAATATAAACGCGGTTTCACGATTTCTATTGGGATCTCACATGGGGACGTGGACAATATATACAGCTATCCAATATGGCGACGAAGAGCTTGATCTTAACATTGCATTGATATCTTTTTTTCGTTTTTACTTAAAATGTTTGAAAGGAAGAAGAAAACTCTTTGTTGAGGGACAAGCATCGGTATTATGGGCAAATCCAGCTGAGGATGGCAGTGTTAAATTTAGAACTAACATATTTTGTTATATATTCTAAGTTTGATAAAAAATATTTAGCTTTAAAAGTTACAAGAAATGACAAAATTAAAAAATATTTATTATACGAATATGTTACATAAAATTTGTTTATTGGAGAAAAAATATGTGATGAGAGTAAATAGACTTAAGAAATAATAACAACTGACTAGAGTACAGACTTAATAAATATTGACGAGTTTAATGTTACTTCGAAAAGATATATTTATTAAATATATGAAATAAATACATGTATAAAAATCAATAAAGTATGTTTTGTCAAATAATTCATATTACACAAAAAATTTGTTTTTTAATATAAATTCTAAATTTACAATTATAGTTTCATAAATTTCGAATCGTTTAGAATTGGTGAGGACATATTAATTGCTCCACAAATAATTGTACAAATATCTTCTATAATGAATTTTGAAAGTCTTTATACGCTGGTTAGGTCTTCTAATATGCACTCTATCTTTAGCTATTTTAGCTGTTAAAATAGACTGTTCTTTGCTAAATTGTTTCTTATATTTTAAAAATGGTGGTCTTATAAGTTTCACGCAGTTCACTTCACATACTTCATTTCAAAGTGTCGAAACGGAGCAACAAAGTTTTGCTCGCTCTACTATCACAATCTTTCACTGAAATTGGAACTTCCATAACGTTATTTTTAATTAACACCTGTTTTAACACTGTAAGTTTATACTGTAATTAACACCAGTTAACACTGTAAGCTGCTATAAGCCAAGCCAAGCCAAGCTTAGAGTATTTCTACTTTTCGGCAGCAGACGGCGCCACTCAAAATGTCAGATCCCAATACTTCCATACGCATTTCGCGGGGTTCAATTTCGTGTAGCGTTCGTGGGAATGTCCATCGTATTTGCATATAAACGAACTATTACCTGTGAATCGGGCTATTCTCGGCGGTTCATTGATAAATTTTAATGAGAGAATGTCGCCCACCCCGAGCGTTAATGCAATTAGACGGTTCTTTTTCCTTGGAACGATATTGGGGCGAAAATAAATTTAATTAAACGGTGGCACCGAAGAAATCACCTGTTTCCTCAGTTCTTCGATTGGTTCGGCCGTTTCTCCAATCACGGTACTAGGTACGGTTTAAATAATTTGCCATATTTGTCGCAAACAACACGCACAAAACGAAATTGGTGAATCGAACTATTTAACCTGCATTAGATATGCATTACATTTAACTGGCACTCTTCTATTATATTACTTTAATTTAAGTAAGATGATCTGTATGTAAGGAAGTACATACATACACAGAACACCTTTTTCAATTATTTTTAAATAATAGTAATAGACAATTTCAGTACATCAGTGGCTGCGGATTATGTACACAATGCTTTTTCCAATATACAGCGAGCTACATAAATATTCGGACAATCTTAAAAAAAACGATAATTTTTTTAATACTGTTCCACCTGACTTGAGTACCTTATACATCTCATTTATTATAAGTAGACGGCGGGTCTTTATTCAAAATGAAAATTCTTTTACCTGACTTGCAACAATCAGAAGTGAAATTGAATTTTATTTTCTTTCCTAATGTGTTTATTGGGTTGAAAATAATGTAACAGTATTTTTAAATTGATCCAATGCTTTTACTATTTTAAACTAAACCTACTCATTTTTGTCATCAATACATAAAATCTGCTGTCTAATTGTAAGTAATATACACAAATGGCAAAGAAAAATATAATTAACGTTGAAGAAGTGAATAGTATGTTAAGCAATATATTTTTAGAAGTTTTCTTTTGGGGGGTAGTTTGTAAATAGTAAATCATTGTATGTGGATTATACATAGTGTGAAATTTCCATAGAAATATCATATTATATCTCATTTCATATATTTATTTATTTTTTTAAACCTTCGTAGATTTGTACAAGACAAAAGTTCGTTAAAAGTTTTAAAAGAAAAAATCATTAACTTCCTAAACAATTCTGATCGCTGGTGTACGAGTATACCAATGCAGACTAATATACAGTGACTCACATAAATATTCGGACACTCTTAAAAAGACGACAACATTTTTTTATATAGGACCCTAAGACTCGGATTTTTTTTAGAAGTCAGAACACTTAGTTTACCACATGATATGAATAATATGTTTGAAAAAATTGCAATTGTTCGGAATTGCAGAGAAAATACTAAATTCTGTATTTTATAACTTTTTTATATGAGTCTATATTGACAATTTAAAAAATACGTATAGACGATGTGTGTCAATTATACATATTCCGAAAATGTCATCAAAATCAGTTGATGCGGAAACAAACGACAGGCATTAAAAGCTGTAAGAGTTCTTAGATTTATTACAGTTAAAGTCCGAAAATCGCGAAAAACTGTAACTTTTACTATCTTTAAAATTTTGTAACTATTGGCAACGTCTACCGATTTTTATAAAATTTTCAGAATCCCGGTCCAATATTAAAAAAGTAATACAGATAATACTTATGACTATTTTTTGTATAATATTATTCTGTAGATTCTTCTGAACAAGAGAACCTAGTTTATTGAATTTATATGCATTGTAGTATTATCTTATTAATCAAATGTAGTAATATATGTATATAATTTATTATTTATTATGTATAGTCAAACAAACTAAGAGAGAAACGAGGACAGAAATATTTCTGGAACATACAGATGTAGAATATATTTCTCGAACTACATCTCCGATTCTCGAAAAATGGTTGATATTTAAAGTGTAATAACTTTGTAAAAACCAATAGTACAATCACAAGCCTGGGCTCATTTTAAAGATTGAAATCTCTACTTTCGCAAAGCAGTATTCATTTTTCTCTGTGATATTTTTACGTAATGTAGCAGATGGGAAACTAAAGCCCATTTTTCATAACAAATGTTGCAAATCCAAACGTCTCCGCAAATATGTTTCTTGTAAACGAAGCTGCCAAAGATTTGAAGATTAAGGGCTTTCTCTTTACTACGACTTTTTAAAAATTGATGTATGATATTTTTTACTGTTTTACGAAACAAAAATGAGGAACAAGTTCGGTCATGTAAGCCTTTATGGTGTAACTTATACTAATGTAAAGTTGACGGTACATCTCTCGTTCAAAGGTCGACAAAACGACGAATAGAAATCGTACATCAATTTATAAGTTGTCCTTGTAAAAACGAAGCTTCAATTTTTAAATCTGGGGTGGTTTCTGTGACGAAATAAATTTTTCAAAGTTTTCACAGTCGTTTAAAGGTATAGCATTTTAGAGAAAATACATGACTCCAGTTTCTCGCCCGCTACATCATTAACACTAGATTTACGGGGCCCGTCAAAATAACAGATTTAAAAATTTTTAATTTACGATTATTAAGAGTGTAAGGAGGCATTCGTGAGGAATTATTGAATAGATTTATTGTTTTTGTGTACATATTACAATAAAAATCGTTGAAGATCTAAGTAAATACAATTTTATTATTTTTATAAAGCAATCTAAAATAATCAATTTTAGTGCTCCGTAAACCTAGTGTTAAAAAGCATCTTAAATAGAATCAACGATGAATTATGGAAATTTGAGGCTTCTAGTTTTAAAGTAATTCCAAATTGATAATGATGAAATTGATGAAATTGATTGTCGTAGGATGAGTTTTCACGAAATTGTCACAGTTTAAATATAGGCAATCTTCCGAGAATCTGGTGTTTATTTAATGTTCAAATACTTCTTGGATCGTCTATATATGTGGTATCAGGGTTAAACGATAAGGTAAATGGTGAAGGTATGAAATCCTTGTTCCGATTGTTGTCTTCCAATCTTTTTGATTCGATACTTCTGGTCATCGCGAGGTCGGCAAATTGTCCCACTCCGCGCAGCTGTCATTAAACGGCCATCTTGATCGGTGGTGAACGCTTTAGATCCGGCGATCTGTTGATCAGCTCGACCGATTTCGCAGGCCGACGTTTACTCCCCCGTAATTTGTACTCCATTACGCGAGGCACGCTGTTTGCATTATTAATAAGGTAATTAGTCGAATGTCTGTGTCCGCTTACGATACGACGGAACACTCGTATACGCGATGCATCGTGACGCACGTTCTGCATTAATAATGGCGGACAGCACGTATCCGATTATCACACAGTTACGAGAAGAAACGATCGATTTTAGTTTCATTTTTTCGCCTAACAGTAGATGTCGCGAGAAGCTGCCGATTCGTTTGGATTTTTCTTTCTCAATTTCTTTCTCAACGTCAAATCATTGATTTATGAATATTATATTTGACGAATTTTATACTACAATTAGATTAGAAGTTGAGAAAGTATACAATTAATTTTTTTATGTAACATTTATTGTTAATTCATAATTTGCTCGAAACTTTTACCATCATGTTCGACACAGGAAGGCTATCGTACAAAAAGTTGACCACAACATGCGTTCTCCACCTCTTTGACATTCCAAATTAAATTCAAAAATACTTACAATGCAGTTTACTTCTTCAATACCTCAGATGCCGATTATCTCGTAAACAATGCATAATATCAATTTTTTACCAAATATGATTTTAACTGCAAATGACTCCTACTTCATAAATGTATTAAAAAAAGGGTGGAAGGAATTTAAAAAAATAATGGTGACCTTCATAACTCGCAAAGGTCACGAGTAAAAAAGATATTTTACATGCACTTTATAGCAGACTTAAAACCGTGCAAATTTGTCTTAATAAACTTTATTGTAACCTCAACCAGTTACGAAATATTTGCTTTGACATTTATCGACGGACACCCTGTAGCTATATATTTTTTCTAAAGATTTCTTCTAAAGTTACTGAAATCGAAATATGTGTAACAACAACTTATATATACAGGGTGGAAATTATAAAGCGTTACAGACGAATATCTCCAAAAATATTGAGTATACGTAAGAATGTTTCAGATGAAAGTTGTTCAGTACCGAGGGGGACATCATGTGGTGGGACTTTTATTTTTCCCGGTAGACACTCCAAGGTGAGGTGAAGGTCACCTTTATTTTTTTTAATGGAATGATATGTTTTTTCATCCACCATAAAATATTGCGTTTTAAGATGAGTTCAATTACCTATGACTCCAGGTCATTCAAAGTCAAACTTGCAGGAAAGGTGTGATCGTTTTATTTATATTTTAAATCGAGCCTCCGAACTTTCGCACCAAAATAATAACATGAGTTCAATATCAGCATTGCTCAGGACAATATCAAAGTCATTATCAATGAAATGAAAACAAACGTATTTATGTATTACTGTGCTCTTCTGCAAGATAGTCGGTTTACTTTCATTACTATCCGTGCTAAGGTGTTCTTCGCTGAACGATAGTACTTAAATAAGTGGCGAAAATGGAAATGTATCAAAATTGTTTTGAAAGGTTTATGGTACTAGGAGAATGCAGGAGAAATCACAGAATGGCTGCTAATTTGTGTGCACAACGTTACCCAGATCGACCATTAAAATCGCAAATGGCATTTTAAAGGCTAGACTATCGTTTTCTTCGTTCAGGTTCTATGCTAAGATAAATGTTGAAATGTTGAGCAAAGTTATAGAATCATTTAAACAAAGAATTGTTAAGTGCATTGAAGTAAGAGGCAATCATTTTGAACACATACTAAACTGAAGTACAAATAAAACGATCATATCTTTTCTGCATTTCCCTGCAATTTTGACCTTGAATGACTTTGAGTCATAGGTAATTGAACTCATCTTAAAACGTAATATTTGATGGTGGATACAAAAGCGTATCATTCCATACAAAAAAAAATTGACTTTCACCTCACCACATGATGCCCCCCCTCGAACTGAACAACTTTCATCTGAAACATTTTTGCGTATAAGCAATATTTTTGGAGATATTCGTCTGTAACGCTTTCTAATTTCCACCCTGTACATATAATAATATTATAATAATATATATAAGTTATATTTTATATGAGATAATAAATCCACAAATGATTATATTAATAATAGTTCCACATTAAATAATTATTATTGTTTCCGAAAATTTTAATCTTGCACATTGAATCGTAGTCTAGTAATGATGAATTAATTCACGATGCACGATTTCTTTGACTGATGAATTTGAAAAAGGAGTTCGTACGAGTAAGCGATCATAGAAATCGATTAATGGAAACTTTTTGAAAATTTAAAACTGGAAGCTTTTATAGACTAATTTTCAATTTCTCTTATTTGGCGCCTCTGTCCAGCTAAATCGCTGACTTGTCCTAATCTCTGTGTACCCTGAGGGCATTCGTGGCGTTATTAATGGCGTGAACACAGTCGATGGGACAGGGCCGCGTTATCTCGATCACTATCGTTCAGGATTTTTCCGTCCGATTTCAGTAGAACGCATAGTGTAGAATAATAGTCGGCGAACAACGCATCCTTCACTACTTTGTTTATCGGTTAAGCAATTAGCGACACGAGAATCTGTTGGCGCGGACGCTTTTGATCGCGTGTTAAGGTCCCTCCAAGAAATTATAGGCTGGCCTTCCACTGTTCAAAATTTCAACCACGATGCTCTAGTGGCACAATGGTGAATATTCTTTTAATGCGTTCGCACCATTATTCGAACAACGAAGTATAATAATTGACCTTACTTTCAAATTTTAACCCTCGATCAGGCACAATATAAAAATTTAATCAATTTTAAATCTGTAGTGGTATAGTGGATAGTATAGTATAGTAAATATTCGATCTAAGCAAAACCCTCGCGACCGTGGCATTGCATGGATCGTACAGTTCGACTATTTTTTTTGTGACCTTGTCGAGCACATCGAACGTAGAAATGGCCACCGTGTGTAAACACGGATTTATCTTCTTCGATAAATAATATCGTGTTTAGTGTCATTTTAACCAGAAAAATGCCACAAATAAGTTGGTGAAAGTCCCATAAAAAAGTGATAAAAGATAAAGAAGTTTGGTAATTGGATTAGCAGTGGCTTCACACCGATATACCTTACCTCGTATTTATCTCAAGGTAGCTTGAGTTCTCATTTTCTTATTGTTATATCTAATATTTACTGTATAGCGAAAAGGATTCTCCACTCCTATTATTAAAAATCTTTAACCCGTCATTGCTCATACGCGAAATATTTATGTTAGTAATTGTGTGGAGATCGCCGCTGTTCATTTTTCAAATTCTTGAAATTTTTGTGAGACATTGTAGACCACGTATAGACTGAATAATTAACACGTTGACTACCGTGAGAATTTTATGTGTTTCACATGAGTCTTGCCTATTCAATTAGTATGTACGATCAGAGTTAGTGACGATTATTATTAGCTACTTTATAATGAAGTTTGCACCTGACACTAAAATTTAGTTCATTTCGGAACGAATATATGTATTAATATTTGATGTTACTAATTTGATGACAATCGCTTTTAAGCAAATCAGTTGCGCCGGTCTCAGGTGACCACCACGGCAGTCAACGTGTTCATCATGTGATTAATCAGATTAATAAATATTATCTTTAATTTTCTGGGAATCAGATACCTCGCATGAGCAGGGATGCCAGGCGGACTCGTATTCCCTTTAAAATTCTTTTCATTCGAAGTACTACTAGACATGGCTCGATTCACCTATAGCGACACTAGCGACGACTCTCTGCACGATGGGAATTCTCTTTCACTCTCATTCACGCAAAGAGTCGTAAACGGGGAATTTTATGGTAGATGGGGAGTGTGGAGTTTCTACTCTAGCATAACTACGCGCGAGTAACGTTGGGTTAAATGAATGGTTTAGGCTTAGTTCTTTATTCTTAAGTGAAAGTTTCCATTAATTAACCCCTTGCACTATAACATCGAGTCAGACTCGTGATGAAAGTTTTATACAAAATCTACTAAACATGTATGTTCCCATTTTATTTTAAACCGAGTTAAAATTATATTTTTTTTGGTATCGATATTTAGCTATGAAAGCATACACAGGCATAAAATAGATACATATAGGTTTTATCCTATGTGACCCAGATATCAAAGGCAGGAAATTTATTTTTGACTTTATTAAACTATGCTCAATTAAAATTTAATTTCAATGAGATAGTTGTAACTTAACTGAATTTATGTAAGCTAATTTTAAGCTACGCATTAAATTATATTGTATCAACAAATTAATATACGGTATTGTTTACTGTATCCAAATTTATGTTTGTTTGTGTACTGTATATGCTATATAAACCTTATTTGGTTTAAAGCAATAAATAAACAATAATGGATATATGTTATAATTTCTTTCTAAACAATTATAAACGACAAGAAGTTTTAATTATTGTAACTGTGAAGCAAATTGTAGTGCAATGGGTTAAAAGGGTTGATATTTTTGTTAATCGAGGCTCTAGCGAATTACCGCCGATTAACCGAGAGATAGAAAACGGTATGCAAAGCGCGCCGTGACTGTGAACTTTCAGGAAGAGGCTTATTTTTATTCGTCCCCAACCGCATAATTTTCCCACGTGGATAATAGTTTTGGTCGTGTTTGTCATTTTACCTGGCGTCGTCTTTCGTCGCCGGTTCCGCAGCGCTGTTTTATTGCACCGTTGTGTTCACATGGATGTCCGCCTCTGTCTTTATACAAACCTTAATTGCTCATTCGTCGGTCCTTGGTTTCGAGTCGCGATCGCCAATGGAGCGCGTGCACCGTTCGACGGCGAATTAAGGCGCTCTAACTTATTTTTCACGCGAACTTTCGATCATGTCGCCGGGAGATTAGCTGCTGCCGCTTGCGAACATTTCATACTATACAATTTAACAGCACGTAGATCTACGGAGTACTAAAACTGATTATTATACATTACTTCCACATGATTTTTATTAGAGTATACACTAGCGGCCATGCAGTGACTCGTATAAATATACGGACAGTCTTAAAAAGACGATAACTTCTTAAATATTCCACTCTACGACTTCGATTTCTGATGAGAAGTTAGAACAATTAGTTTACTACATGACGTGAAAAAAAACATTTCGAAAAAATTTCAATTGGTCAGAATTGCTGAAAAAACAATAAAAGTTGTGTTTTTTAAGTTCCTTATTTGCGACTATAATGAAAATTTAAAACATGCCTTTTGTAGATCTGTGTCAATTATACATATTTTGAAAATTTCATAAAAATGGGCAAACATTTCAAAGACCTACAAACGTTTAATAACTGCAAAAATTGTAGTTTTTCGTGATTTTCGGCTTAACTGTAATGAATCTAAAGATTCTTATATCTTTCGATGCCTGTACACCATGTGGATAAAATTTTCTAAATCTGTATAATTGACACAAATCTACTAAACGTATTTTGTTGTGTCGTGTCAGTGCTCAAACTGCTATTAGTGAGTTGCTGAGGTTCACGTCTCAAAGAGAGGTAATGAATCAAATAAAAAGAATAATCGGGTGGTCCTGTAACTGAACATTTTTAACACTAGATTGCCCAAGAAAGTCATTTTGACTGCTTTTTAATTTCAATTAGAAAAAAAATTATGTATATAATGACACAATTTCTTAGAATTTTGTGACTTTTTGTACAACATATAAATGCGTTTATTAATAATTGTAGTTACCTCCCCCCTCGTTCATTTCCGGTAGATATATATATATATATATATATATATATATATATATATATAATTTATATATATATATATCTAGTAGATATATATATATATATGTGTGTTATACCTATATTGCCCAAAAGCAGTCATTTTGACTGCTTGGGAAATTTTAAATAATCAAATGACTCTTATTATTGAATTGAGTAAATTTCTTACATGACCAGTTCGGCTCTATGTTGAAATAACAGTTTTCATTTTTTTTTTCGATTATCGTCACATGATAACATACAAGTACATGATAAATTGTCGATTTGGGCGTATACTTGATAAGTTACAGTTGCTCAATTAGCTAAAGTAGTACTTGTTATTCGAATCTTTATGCAGTGATACTTGTTCTAACAAGTTGTTTATTTTATTTCTTTTGCGCCCTAAATTCATGAAAGAAATGTCGAATAGAAGTGAGTTATTGGAAAAGCTAACGAACATGAGTGAAGATTGCTCCGATATAGAATCAGATGCAACAAATTCTGAACTATCATCTGAAGATGAAGCGGATTATATTCAAAGTGAAACATCTGACACTGAAGATAGCGATGAAGAGTCGATCACCAATGATGAAAATGAAAGTGTCATCAATATGCCATGTCATCAATATAAAAAATATTAAAAGTTAATTTTAAACAAATTTCTTTACACATTAGTTATTCTTTCACAATGCAATCATTTTGACTGCTTTTGGGCAATATAGGTGTATACTAAGTTTCAGTCTTTCTAGTGTTAATAAACTGTGTGAGAACGGTAGACAAAGATATAAAGCAGAGGTTGACTATATGAAATTCGTCTTGTTCCGACTTTCGACTCTGTTCGCGACTGACCATGTGACGAAGGCATATGAATAAGGAAACCTCGTGGGGTTGAAAAATTCTTCTTCTTCAAAAAGAAAAACATACTTAGTGGGTCCTCAGCCAATAATACATTTTTAGGAAGGTTTCAAATTGAACTCTAAATAAGGGCAACATCCATAGGCGAAATACGTCGACGCCATGAGTGTTACTATACATATAGTGACGACACGATGTTCCTTGTATTTTTTTTGCACCTATAAATCGGGCTTAAGGGGGAGAAGACACTTTAGAGCGCTCGAAAATCGGTGATTTTTAGGAATTTTTTTCTTAATAACTACTAAACGGATCTTTTTCGAACTTTCTTGGTGTCTGTTCTATATTTAAACAATACATAAATTGGTCTATATTAACGATTAATGTGTTTGTTGTCGAAATATTTATTTAACTTCACAGCTCCGCGCCGCCCGCATCGTCAGTTTGTGTACATTCTACAGCCTACAATTTTCATCTGAAACAGAAAAACCAAAGTTTTTCTCAATCCTTATAAAATTATGTCGTCAATGAATTAAAACAATTTATAAATAGTTTCATTTTTACATTTTTTGCTGCATTACAAAGCCGAAATTTTTTCGCGAAAATCGTAACTTTTTTGTTAAACCTCAAAATTTTTGCATTTTTATGCTTTTATCGGAATTTTGTTTCATTCATCGGCGACATAATTTTATAAGGATTAAGAAATAGTTTGGGTTTTTTGCTTCAGATGCAAATTGTACGCTGTAGAATGTACACAAACTGACGATGCGGGCATCACGGAGCTGTGAAGTTAAATAAATATTTCGACAACAAATATCTTAATCGTTAATATAGACCAATTTATGTGTTGTTTAAATATAGAACATGACACCAAGAATGTTTAAAAAAATTCTGCTTTGTGGTTAATAAGAAAAAAATTCTTAAAAATCGCCGATTTTCGAACGCTCTAAAGTGTCTTCCTCCCTTAAGGGCACATGTTGGTGTCCCTAATTTATGTGTGGGTCTACGTTACGTCCAGTGCCACTGAAAACGGTACGACCAGACTGACTTTCCCATACAATAAATACACATTAACATATTTATTAAATTGTCAATATAGACACATACAAAAAAGTTGTAAAATACAATTTTTAGTATTTTTTCTGCAGTTCCTATCAATTGCGATTTAAAAAATTTTTTTTTCTTCATATCATGGAGTAAACTAATTGTTCTAACTTCTCAACAAAATAAAAAAATTCCGAGTCTTAAAATTCTTCAAAATTTCATCGTATTCTTAAGAGTTTCCGAATATTTATGCGAGTCACTATACATTAGTCCGAATTTTTGTACACCAACGCTCAGAATTATGTAGGAAGCTCATGACTTTTTCTTATAATCTTGTTTCACACCATACATATAATTCACATACAATGATTTACTATTTACATACCACCCTCCACAAGAAAAGGTCAATGTTCTTAAACTCTCGAAAAATGTATACCTAAGAAAAATTGATTACTTAATTATATTTTTCTGTACCCTTTTTGTACATTACTTACAATTAGGCAGTGAATTTTATGCACTTATGAGAAAACTGAGTAGGTATAGTTTAAAACAGTAAATGCATAGGAACAATTTAAAAATACTGTTACATTATTTTCAACCTATGAAACATATTAAGAAAGAAAATAAAATTCGATTTCACTCCAAATTGTTGCAATTCAGGTAAAAAAACTTTTATTTTGCATAAGGATCCGCTGTCTACTTATAATAAATGAAATGTTTAAGATAATCGAGTCAGATGGGACATCCTGTATATTTCAAGATATCATTATTGTCAGTAATTGTTTATATATTTTACCAAATGTATGTACAGATCTGCTAAGATACATTTTATTCTGCCGAACCGTGTGATTGGTTGTTCGGATAGGTGAATTTGCCATGGCGGAGTAGACTAAAGTGCATTAAAAATGGCCGATAGAGCTGAACATAACTGCATTACAATTAAGAATGCTTCGTTATGCTCCTGAGATTATTGGCGATGCCCGTTGACCATGTCGAAGTGGAGCCTGTTTTATATTTCGAGTGGCCCGTTGGGAAATGGTTCTCCTGCAATTAAGAGATTCAAATATCTATCCTCGGGGGATGAAAAAATTGAATTTTCCGTCTTTCACATTTTTTCCGAAAGTACGCAGTGCATAGACTTGGATGCATTAATGTAGGAGCATTAATTGTATAAGCTAATAGGTCAAAGTAACTGCGCTGAAAATTGATTTAACCAATGCGAACACATTTTTTATTCATTTTGATGTTGTACCACGGAACACAGAGTGAATTATAACAACGGTTTTTATTGTGATTAAAATGAAAGAAGTTGATGAATGAATCAGAGTATTAACTAAATTAGTCTAAAATAAAAATAAGTGCACGAAAAATAAGGTAAAATTAAAATTCTGTTCCGTTTTCTGTTACAGGTGAGTTCCGAGATGATTCTTCATGATTCTTCTTTACAAAGATATTAGCTACCCAAGGAAAGTTCCATACTATTGTTCAACTTTTATAAAGTACATAGTCAGGTATAGTTGTATTTCTTAATCTTACACTTTCTCTTGTTATTATATTTTCGTTTACTCTTTCCAGTTTGAATTAAATTTCAATTGATTTACTAATATCTAGTTCTACAGACGTTCACCTAATTTCCATTGTTTGAACACTCGTTCATACTTGCGCATATTGATTAAAAATTATTTTATTCGGTAAAAATGGAAATGTGTTCAATTATATGGAGAACTTGATTTCATATAATATATTCCATTGGTTTTACATTAATTTAAAACAATTTTATTCGTTATAAATGGAAATGTGTTCAATTATATGGAGAACTTGATTTCATATAATGTATTCTATTGGTTTTACATTAATTTAAAACAATTTTTTTCGGTAAAAATGTAGCTGAACATGGACGTTCAATTTGAAGAATTCGAATGAATTAATAATCTCTGATTTTTATGAAATTTCGTAAAGTAATTTAATGTATGCACAAAGTGAAAACTATGCGTAGCCCAGAACGAAAATTTAATTTGTTTAAAAGTTCTGAAAATTAATATTACTTCAAATTTTATACGTTGTATATCCAATTTATTATTAAACCGCGATGCAGTTTATGTATTCAATATATCAGCAAACAAATACGTCAATCTGTCAAATTAAATATTCATAATGCAGTATTTTTATCATTTAAATTATATTTAAAAACGATGGGATAAAAAAGGTCGAATGGAGACAGTAGCTTAGAAGAGTAGAAGAGGAGGAAGAGTTTACTTAAACATTTTCACTTTTTTGTAATTTTCTAAATAAAAGGACTCGTGAATGCAAACGCATATGCAATTAACTCTTGAAATTCTGAGTAATGTCATACGAATATTGGATGAGATACCAAACATGTAACCGATTGAAAACATTTTTGGAAATTATAGTTCTCTTGTTGATGTAATAATTCCCGCAGATTTGATGCGTTTATAAAGGAAAGAGTGAAAAATCATCAAAGAAAACAACTAAATGTCTACGTAGTTCCTATACATATTTTACTTCTGGACAACCTAATGCATACAATAGTTTGAAACAAGTATTTTGGAACTCCTTCAAACCCTGGTTTTAGAAGTTGCTTCAAAATTATTGCATCTTTATTTTCTACTCTAAATTTTTAAATTAGATCCAATACAGAATGAAGTCAACTTTTAACATTTTGTATTTTACAACAACATAGTTGTTCTTGTCTAAATAAGACCAAAAAGAAGTACAAGCAGTAGACATACAGTCAGCGTAAAAAGTATTCCTACACACTTTAAAAACTAATAACATTTTTAAAATTGGACCAAACGGCTTGAATTTTCTTGAGATGTTAGAAGGATTAATTCACTAGGTAATGTGCAAATAATTGTTTTAAAATATTGGTCGCAATTGCGAAGAAAACGTAAAGGTCACGATTTTCATGTTTTTTGTCTGTGCCTCTAATGAAAATTTAGGAGATGCCTTTTGAAGATCTAAGTTATATTACATGCACACCTTTGAACATCTCAAAAAAAAAAATTCGAGCCATTCCAATTTTAAAAAGTTATTCGTGTCGAAAGTGTATACAGATACTTTCTTCACCCACTGCAGTTGCATCCGAATTATTGCGTCTTTATGTTCTAACGATAGAAACACTCGCAAGCGCGATGGGTGCATAAAATCCACAGTCTATTGATGAGCCGTCACAAGCCGCGACAGATTCGACGTTCTCGCGTCGCGCACACCTGTCGAGGACCCTTTTCGCAGGCGGCGACAAGCAAAGCAGAAGCTCCGGATAGATTCAGGTTGATAAAGAACGTTGCATTATGGATTACCGAGATACACGGCCAGCCGAACGTGTGGCGAAACACTGATTGAGAGGCGCTGCCTAGCAACTGGTGTCCTCGCAACCTTTTTCCACCCCTCGTGTTGCAACCCACTCGTCGCTGCGGGTCTTGTCGACTCGTAACGGCCCGCCCCTTACCCGTTATCGAGCTTTCAATCCCGCGACGAGGTCGTTTCACCTTCTGTCGACGATCTTCGACGTCTACCTGTGAATCTTGCTATCCTATTTCACCCCTCGGGAGAGAGTTCGGTATCCTCGTACTACTTAAGGGGGAATTCTCGTGTAAGTGGTAAAGAAAAGTCGATTTTTTTTATTTCTACTTTTTAGAAGTATAGAAACTTAAAAATACATTCCGAAAATTTTATACTGAAATTCATCGAAACGACGAAGTTATGTACGATTGTAGGAACTGTACTTCGGAGAACAGCGTCAGGGCACAACTTGAAACGCATTTTTCTCAAAACTATAGTTTTTAAATTGATATGCAGTTAAACTGAATAATTAATCTACTAATCGTGTTCAATCAGAGTTTATATTCTTCGTTATACATTTTTCTAGGGATTCTGTTGTGTCGTGTCAGTGCTCAAACAGTATTAGTGAGCCGCTGAGATACACACCTCAAAGAGAGGTAAATTAAATAATAAGAGATAATCGGGTTTCGGATAACTAAGTAACTTTAATAGAAAATGTGAAAGACGGTATAACAGCGACGGTATAATTCACGACTCTTAGTTGCGACTCTTAAATTACGACTGATCTTACAACTAACGCGTGAGAGACAAGTAACCTCGTGGGGTTGAAAAATCCCTCCACAAAGTACAAAATAGTGGGGGCCCCAGCCAATGATATAATATTCGGGAGGCTACAAATGACCTCCCAAAACAAGGGCAACGCTCATAGACGAAATACGTCATAACGAGTGTCGCTAAACAGACGACACTCGGTTTCCTGCAATTTCGCCGGAAACCATAATTTAGGCTTTGGGCCACAGGTCCCCCTTGGCGCTAAGCGTGGGCCTACGCTACGTCAAGTGCCATTGAGAACTGCACGGCTAGGCTGACTTTCCCATGGCCAGCTGATACTTTCCAGCCGCACCAGAGTCATAAAACAATAAATTCGTCAGAAGACGCTAGAGGACCCCTTCGACAATGGCACAGTTCAAAATCGACCGTAGCGTAGACCCAACCCGAAATACGAGCCGGCCATACAATAATCACGTCTCAACAGATTCTACTACAGATTTAACATCGTTTTTCATTCATATAAACCCAATCTTTCAATTAAAAGAGATGTTCATTTTTGTATTAAAAACGTGAAACTTCACTAATTTTTGTAATTTTTATCAGATTTTTAGTATAATTCTAACACAAACTATATAACTTTGAGATATTTAGAGTATAAAAACAATTACAGAAATACTTACAGAATAGATAAAACTACTAAGAGAATAACAACGATTACGTTTGCAACTTGATGTAATAGCGATAAGAAGATGAATACAAAATTTTTGTCTAGTTTTTAGATGTATCTTTGTGCCTATAAAATAATAGACTTCTATAGCTAATAATTTTCTAGAAAAGAAAGTGTTAAATTATTAGTCGATTTTTCTGCTGTACACGAGAATCCTCCCTTAAGGGGCTATTCTGATCTTTCATTTTCAAAAAATCGATTTCTTTTTGCATTTCCTTTAAGAATTTGTAAGGTATATATTGACAGAAAGGAACCCAGCTTCTTGTCCTTGGCGTATGTTGTCAAGTTCAACATTCTGTACAACTTTCCTCTAAACATGTAACCGTCCCTCGGCCTTAGTTACCGAGGTATTCAATTAGCTCTTGAGATACTATCTGGTTTACTTATTGTTGAATGGAACCATTTCGTAGAAGAAAATTATACTATTTCACGGGATGCATATAACAATAGAAAGAATCTTTCCTCAAGGTAATTATTTAATGAGATTTCAAGGTCATTGGTGTCTTTATAAATGAAATCATATGTTATTTCTTCGATATTACTGTGGAGTATAAAAAGACAAATTTAACGGCCATACTAACTAAACTGTAGATTTTATGAATTTATGACAAAAATGAATAAATAAAATACAAAATTGGAAACACATTAGAAGAGTTTAAGGATACTGTTGAAATATCTTTGACCTTTTCAATTTACAATTGAAATGAACGATTTTTATTTTGCATAAAGACCGGCAATCTAATAATAACCATATCGTTTCGGTCATTCAATCTCGAAATATTTTTGTGTTTAAAAGCATTAATACCTTATCTTCCATAATTTGATTACTTATTTTGTTACAGAACTAAATATGTAGACACACTACATATATTTACGTACGGTGTTGTATTAGAAAATACACTGTTCATGTAAAGAAACATTAAAATAACAGGCGTTCGTATAGAAGAACATACATATAATGAATGCTCATATACGAATTCTACTGTACCGTATGTGCTTACTTGATGTCGTCTGATTGTGCGCGTTCGTGTTTCTTGAATGAAACATTATACGTAAATTGTTAGTAATTAGAGGATATTCAGGGAATATATTACATATTCGTCAGGGTCTATAGCGATTAATATCGCCGCTTGTGACGTTAATGATGCATGAACAAAATATAGCTGAGGCGGAATCACAATAACACGTATCGTGGAATGGCCGCAAGCGTGAATGATAATTGCTGCGTATTTGATAGATTTTATACCAATCATTGATCGGACAGCTTGTAATCAGCTCGAAAATGGTGTATTCTGTGGAAAATGAAGAGCCAGATATATCCATATTTATTTTAGTCGACATGAACATTATGATGTATTATTCACGACAGCTAAAGTGGTACTCGGAAGGAATGCGAGAGGAATTCGCAAAGAAACCGCTTGATTGGTCAGGCGTACACAGTTGAGTCACAGGCTTCTCGCTATTCGCTGAAAAGATTACCATTACTACTTCAGGTGTATCGCATCGTGTATCTGTGAACTTCGCGCCCTGTGCCATGCCGTCCCGAGTATCGTTTTGGCTATCGTGAACAGTGATGCCAGAACGATTGAATCGAGGGGAATACAGTTTACCACCTCTCTGATTACCAGAGTAATATGTGATACGTTCCGCGGCACGTCACGTGACTAGTTTACGGTCTTAGTGGGGGACGTTGGAGTGTGCTCAGGTAGTGGAATGGGATAGTGGAAGGGGAGAAGGAGGAGAGGAAAAACTGAGGTTCAAACACAGTGTCAGTATATTGCAGCATATTGATAGAAATTTTTTTAGGAGGTTTAGTTGTCAATATTTCGTCAGTCTCGACTCGGTTATCGTACTGGTCGTACAGGAAAAATGGCTGGCAGAGTACACAACTGCTTTTCAAAACAACAGTGCGTAGTCGCCGTATTGATAGCTACATTGACAATATTATTGATCGTCTAGGGGCCCCTTAAGGCAGGGCATGCTAGATAGCCTTACTGGCAAGTCCTCTAGCGATCCCAGGACGAAACGTGACAGGTCACGTGACCAGTCTACTGTCTTAGTGGGGGACGTTGGATTGTGCTCAGGTAGTGGAATGGGATAGTGGAAGGGGAAAAGGAGGAGAGGAAGATCAACCCAGTTTTGGGTGGATCTGGCATCACTGTTCGTGAATAGTATTGTCTGCGCAACGAGAGTTGGCACAAAATCTCATCAGTGAGGTGCAAGGGGAATGGCGAGTCCCCACTCTTGACGCAAGGCTGCTGATCCCACCACTGATCAGTGAATCTCACTCTTACGCTTACGTTTTGGCGGGAACCGTCGACATAGGCGCTCAGCGTCACCACCATCTTACTTCATGATCACCACATCTCTTTGTTACAGTCACACTCAATACGCACGTTTGCTGTCTTCGTCAATCGATTCGACCAACCGCGGAAGACGTGTAGCGCGTAGTGGGAGCATCACGGGGTACCCACGAGTTTGTCTGTGCCAACTCTCGTTGCGCGGGCTATACATACATTTCCTCCGAAAGAGCCAGGTGTCCGTTGACTTATGAACAGTGACATGATTAATAATTATATCAATTTGTAAACCAATCGTACTGGATAGTTTTCGCCTTTTGTTAGATAGTTGATTTAAATGTATGCTGATTGCCTTTAGAAACCGTCTATGGCAGTGAAATAGTAAAATAGGAAGAACATTCGTTAACAGTCTGCAAAGAGGACAATTTTAAACGAAGGTAATAGTTTAAATTCATGCAATAGACTAAAAATATTTCATTACAATTATATTCTAATATGATAATATATACAGGGTGGAAATTATAAGGCGTTACAAACGAATATCTCCAAAAATATTGATTATAAGCAAAAATGTTTGAGATGAAAGTTGTTCAGTACCGAGAGAGGCATCATGTGGTGGAACTTTTATTTTTCCCGGTGGGCACTCCAAGGTGAGGTGAAGGTCAACATTCTTTTTTTTTAATGGAATGACATGTTTTTTTATCCACCAAATATTGCGTTTTAAGATGAGTTCAATTACCTATGACTCAAGGTCATTCAAGGTCAAACTTGCAGGAAAATGCAGAAAAGGTGTGATCGTTTTATTTGTACTTTAGTTCGTGCCTTCGAACTTTCACAGCAAAACAATAACATGAGTTCAATATCAGCATTACTCAGGACCACATCAAAGTCATTATCAATGAAATGAAAAACGTATTTATGTATTACTGTCCTTTTCTGCAAGATAGTTAGTTTACTTTCATTACTATACGTGCTAAGGTATCCTTCACTGAACGATAGTACTTACTTAAGTGGTGAAAATGGCAATGTACCAAAATTGTTTTAATATGTTTATGGTACTAGGAGAATACAGAAAAAATTACAGAATGGCTGCTAATTAGTATGCACAACGGTACTACCCCAGATCGAGCATCAAAATCGCATATGGCATTTAAAAGACTAGAATAGCGTTTTCTCCGTTCAGGTTCCGTGCTTAAAAACTGCGTAATGTACATTAAGCCTACGATGCGTGAAAACAAGAAAGTCAGAATATGTGAAGCTTGTGCTAAGATAAATTTTGAAATGTTGAGCTAAGTTAGAGAATTATTTAAACAAACAATTGGTAAGTGCATTGAAGTAAGAGGTAATCATTTCGATCACATACTAAACTGAAGTAGAAATAAATCAATCACACCTTCTCTGCATTTCCCTGCAAGTTTGACCTTGAATGACCTTGAGTCATAGGTAATTGAAATCATCTTAAAACGCGCTATTTGATGGTGGATACAAAAACATATCATTCTGTTTAAAAAAATAAAGTTGACCTTCCCTCATAATATAATATAACAATATATTATATTAACAATATGCATATTATATAACAATATCACAAACTCAGTTTGTGACGAGTCAATGAAATGGACAGCTGCAACGTTAGGGACAATAGAAAGATTAACATGTCTGCAAGAAGTACCTTCACAAACATATTTTAAAAAATTGTTGAATAAAGCAGTGCATGGTCCTAAACGTTATCAATTATATAATTATAAGAATAGTCCAACGTTCGAGGTTTAACAGATAGATTGTCCTAAGAATCTACATATGTATAATACATATATGTATTAGGCTGTTGCATATGAAACGTCCGATTTTGAAATGCAAATGTTATGAACCGTTTTGACCACGCAATACTATTATAGTCTGAAGATGTATTGCTATACCACTTTAGGATACAAAGCTGATCTTTAGGGTCCTATCTTCAATTCTTACATAAATATCTAGCTTTTCTGTTATTTAACGTTTATTTCAACGTCAATCAATGTGGTTGTCGTGTATATTTTTTATGAGTGGAAAAACATATATATTCTCAATAACATTATGCGATGTTTGTTCAGAATGTAGTTTTAAAGGAATACGCTATTCTTCGATGGTAGAAAGAACTCCAAACTTGATATGACAATTTTGTAAGTGAAAGAAGTGAACGACAAAAATATTCAATTTCTATCATGATACAGTCAAGAATCTTATAGTTCGTTGTCAGAATATATTGATCACAATAATGCTTGCTTTGATCAATAGATTTTGTGTAGGAAAAAGTTATATGTGCTTAACGTTACTGTTGCTGATGAGGTATGGGCCCCGAATGCCTTACTACGGGACTGAGAGTGAGAGAAGAGGAGAAGCGCGCGGGAAAAGAGCGCGTCATATCGATAGAATGCATGCGTTGAGTAGAGCTAAGTTAATATCGTTTAAATAGAATAAATATTAGTTATGTTGTTACAAGTTAAGTATGCCTTTCACTAAACCTTATTCACCATCTACTACAGTTGCAAATCGGACATTTCATGTGCACGAACCTAATACACAATTAATAGTCTGAGGGTCTTTATGCAAAATAAAAATTGATTACATCAATTTCGAGGAATTGGACCTTAATAAAAATTTCTTTTCTTCTTTAATAACTTCCAAAAACTGAGAACAATAGATCGATACTCTTAAATTCTTTTAATCAATGCACTCTTTCAAACTGTATCAACCCATTTTTGCATTAAATGCATAAAGTGTGCAATCTAATCATTAAACAAGACAATAGTTACAGTGAAACGAACTTTTACAAAGTATTCTTTTAAACGTTTTAAACAAACGAACTCGATGATGTCTGAGGTCGCGCATTTGTGCTTAAGTGACGTTACTTCCGGCTTTATGGTCAACTTACGTGCCAATTAGCATGTGAATCTGCGTAGAGAAAGGGAAGATATGTCCATGAAGAGAGTCCAACCATATATATCGCATCCTGAGGAGGAGAACAGAGATTGGCTTGGTTTCTCGCGCGTTATTTGTCTTCCGACAGAGAGGTGGCGGACAAAGGGAGGCTATTACACCCCTCGGGAAAGGTGGCTAGGAGTCCGGGGAAGGTAAAAAGCGGAGAGTAAGGGATGTCACACTTGTTGCTGCTCCCTGAATTTCTCTTGGCTTGTTCCCTTCATACCGGGTGACACATATACACATTGGCTTTAACCCCTGCTCCACCAAGTTTCTTTTTCAAACGCGAACTACCACGGCTGGCACGTTTTGTGCCAACTTAAAAGAAATGGTTTTATTAACCATTCTAATGCTGGCGTTATAATATATTAACCCTCATCCATCTCTCATTTTCGCAACTTTATGTGTCCCTCGTATGTCAAATTGACACATTGGTAAAGCATATACATACAATAATTAACTTTCTTAATTAGCTTATTGAGATTAAAGTAATAAATATTTACATAATATAGTTTCTCGCATTTCTTCATTTCATTCAAGTATTAATGTTATCGTTCTTAGCTTTGTCTCGTGACGAAGAAAAAAACGAAGAGAATACGTAATGCATATTTTTCTATTTTTCAGGTTCACACCAAATTTTTGATATTCAAATAAGTCATACATGTTTAAGTGCATTCTGAAGGCGTTGTAGAATAAATGCGAAATTGCCGTGAAACTGTCACAAAATTATAAACTAGCGTTCAAAGGACTTGAAAGAACATAAAAATTATTATATGTCTGTCAGATTGACACACAGAGCCTTTTTTGTAACACATGTTACATTTTGTTGTCGCATGTTTTGCTATCGATAATACTAAATAGATGTATTTCATGTTAAAATAATAAATGTCACAAAGTTTTAGATCAATTGTTCTACAAATGGCAGAATTGTGAATGATGATTGTTTATATTGTATGTGAGAGTTCAGAATGAATGATACAGATGGAAGAGTGAGCGCTAGAGTGAGTGAGAGTCCGGAATGTGAGGAAGAGACATTGTTTGAGGTTAGGGTTCAACGTAGAGAGGTATATGCACGATGCATGGCGAGCACGTGTGAGAGCTAAATAATGTTTCATATCTAGTTATAAGTGTTATATTATTAAAGTATATTAGTAAATAAAGTGTTTCCAATCGTTTATTCACCACAAGAATAACATCACCGTTTGCGTCAAAAATGTGTCAAATTGACACGAAGTACGGATAAGGGCTAACCCTTTGAGGATGACTATCGTCATATTGGCGACATGCATGTAATTCCTATGGTGCAAACGAATAATTTAATTATTCTAGTAACTATGAGTAGATATATATTTTTATTTTTCCTACAACCGAAGATTTTGATACGAGTTTTAGATTCCTAAAGAAAATATTTCTAACATTTTAATAACTCTTGTCTGCAAAGGGTTAATGATTAGTAGACTGTGGATGTTAGGCCATTTATGGCAAAAATGAGTAAGTGAAATACTGAGCATGATGGCATTAGAAGAATTCGATAATATTGTACCGTTGCTTGCAATTTATTAAAACTATTAAGCGAAGAAATACATTTCTATTGTTTTCCTATACCATATTATTAACGCGAAATGCTTCATTTTGCATGAAGATCTACAATCTAATGATAACTTACATCTTTGAAAATGATTCGCGAAAATGTATTCTTTGCGATGCAACAATGCATAAGTTGCTTCATAAAAGTGAGACAATTGAATTTATACAAAATTTGTAATTTCAATAATTGTAAAATAAATAACCGTGACCATGGTTTGGTATTACTTCTACTTGTAAGTCAAATACATACAATAATTTTGATATATGCTTCATAAACTATTTGTGCCCTGCTGTTACATCTTTTATGTTACTATCTCAGATGTTACTTCTCCTATTATGCAAAATATAACTCGATCGTAAAGTACATCAGAATCTAATAGAACTATAAAACTATATCTCGTGTTTCTGGATCTGATTTCATTCGCGCCACCTTGTACATTCCGTTCCTTTCGTTGCGTTTCTCGTTCGTGTAGCATCATTCGACTACGAAAACGTGACCGGAATCCGAAAGCCGGAATTTCGTTTTCTTAACAATTTCATCGCCGAAATCTTCGAGCGAGGTTATTCTTCCCGTTCTTCTTCCGGTTCAATTCCAGCTGTAACCAGCTATTTTCACGCTGATAAACTCTTTGCTTCCTCGTTATGAACGCGATCATGCCTGTTTTCGCGTTTGTATGCTGAATCGGATCTTACAGTTCGGTCCTCGAATTTTCAAACTCGCTTAAAAGTAGACCACAGACTCTTTCAAATCAAGTGCGAATCAAATCTTCTCTTTCAATAAGTCTAGGTGCATTAATTCTGTGAAGGTTTTTGTCTAGTTAAAAATTCCGTTAAGATAATTGGAGCCCGTCAAAAGGACGAATTTCAGATTTTTCTTTCAAAATTAGTGTGTTGAGTCAAGTCCGCGAGCGTGATTGCCGCGAATTACTTGTCCGCTTTAGTAAATGTTTACACTGGTTTAGATAATGAGTAAATGTATTTAACAATTGTATAATCTTGTCGTGCTGTGTTTCGTTTGAACTGCTATTGTACAGTGTTGTGGAGTTGTGCTCCGTTTCAAGTGACTTCTCTAAGTGTCTTCGGTGTTTTTTTTTTTATGTTGTTCGGTGAGTTTGCAGTCGCACCTAGGGGCAGAGAAAAGCTCCTTTACCGACTAGAAATGATTTAGTAATTATTAGTGGTATTACCAGCTTGAGGTATGTGGGAATAAGATGAGTTTAAGATATGGCAAAATTTGCAAAAACCAAAAGACATGAACAATGCATAGGAATGAGTATCATGCAGGCTTAGTTAATGAGCATGTAGGAGAGTGAGGGGGTGGGGTGAAAGTGAAACTTCTCTAAGTGTCTTCGGTGCGAGAAATATCCGGCATTTATACCTTTTTGGTGTTCGTGTAGCGCACCAATCAGGTGTGCCATCGTTTGGTCGCAGGTAGTTTGCAGGGGGTCGTGCGCGGTCGCAGGGTGTGTGTTTGGCGAAAGTTAGGTATTATCGAAAGTATGAATGACTGACTGAAATAAATGTTGTTCAGGGACTAGACATAGTGAATTTATGGAAATGTTTTCTCAAGAAATTTGATACTATACTTTTTTATTCAAGTAAATATTACTGTTTAATTAAGTGAACTCGAAATAAATTCAATTCTTTTATTATTTTAAAGGAATATACAGACAAATAGAAAAAAAATTAGTTATCTATAAATTTGAATTACATTTCACATCAAATTAAATATTTATAATCTTTATGCTACAAAAATTAGGGTTTATTTAATTAACTCATTTATGTTCGAGATTAATGCCTTAAATTATATGTAAAATTTAATAAACCCTGGTACAAAAGATACATTTCACAAATATACATGTGTATATACAGGGTGTTAAAAAGAAACATTCAATATTTATATAGTGTATAAGACATACTGTACTGAGTAAAAAAGCCTTAGTAAACATAGGTCGAAAGGTCAACCGTTTATGAGATATAAACATTTTCGTTTACTAGCATCATGATTGACTTACTACTGGATTTAAAATACATGTCTGCCATTTCTTCATTCGAGTAATAAGCTAATATTTTCTGAATTTGTTCACGCGAAATCTACTGCCGGCACTTGAATGGGAACATTCAGAACGCGATTTATAAACACTGAAGTAAACATCGCATGTGATGGACGCAAGTCAGTCCACCATGATACTAGCAAACAAAAATGTTTATATCTCAGAAACGGTCGACCTTTCGACCTATGTTTACTAAGGCTTTTTTACTGAGTACAGTATGTCCTATATACCACATAAATATTGAATGGTATTTTTTTAATACCCTTTAATACCCTGTATACATTTGAACTATCGAGCCCTAAACGCGACTGCAAATACATTGTATACAGGGTGTCCCAAAATGTTGTATTTACTTAAAATGAGTGATTACTGAGTTCATTTGAAGTAACTTTTTCTTTTGTCAAAATATTCTCTGTGGAGTTAGTAACGAAACACAATCAGAGTGCGGCTACAGTGGACGAATTGGGATTCTGTCAATGTCAATGCCACGCTCAGTCATACCTGTCGCCGAGTCGGAATCTGTCTGTTGTAGCCGTTCTCTGATTGGTCTGCGCTTTCCGTTAATAACTCTTTAAGACAGCCGCGGTGAATATTTCCGTAAAGGAAAAAGTTATTTCAAATTACCTTAGGATTCACCCTTTTTAAGAAAATACAACATTTTGGAAGACCTTGTATATACAATGTATATTATATGTATGTACAGTATTTCATCGTTAATTGTCGTGAAATTCTGAACGATAATTGTCGCAAAACAAGCCCTCCTTCCTCGGGGTATACCCCGTGAGAGTCCGTGAAGCTCAAGAAGCCTCGGTCGCCGAGAAGTGTAACATAATACGGGTCGAGTATATCGATGAGACCACAACTAATTCAATGACAAAACGTCTTTATTTTTTATTACTTTTTTATGGAATTTTAACCAACATATTCGTGGCATTTTTCTAATGAAAATGATACCAAATAAGATATAATTCCGATGGTATTTACTTGAGTAATGGTCGATAAAAGTTTCGGCCGCAAGGAAGACCAGCGCACGAGAAAGAAAGAGACGCGGAGAGTCGCAGCCGGCGACACAGTTCAAAGGCCCATGTAATGGTAGGCTCCCAGTGTAATGCCAATAAAAAAAATTTTTTATTACTACTTATTTTTTTGAGACTTTCTCCAATATATTTGTGGCATTTTGCTGATTAAAATAATACCAAACACGATATAATTCGGATCATATTTACAATAATTTTCCGCAACTTTCGCCGTCTATTACTAAAGTAAATACCATCGGAATTATATCTTATTTGGTATTATTTTCATTAGAAAAATGCCACGAATATGTTGGTGAAATTTCCATCAAAAAATAATAAAAAATAAAGAAGTTTTGTCACTGGGTTAGGTGTTGTTTTTACACCGACATACTCGACCCGCATTATGTTACACTTCTCGGCGACCGAGGCCCTCGAGCTTCGCTGTACTTTTCTACGTTGGCACAAGTCAAAGAATAGTATTATGTGAACGTTAATTGTCGCCGGCCGGACCCGTGGTGGCGACAATTATCGATGAAATACTGGATACAACATGTCTCAGCTACATTGAGCACCTCGAATAATATGTTAACGGTACACTTTATGAAAATTTTGAGACGTGGAATTTAAACTGCATCGAGGGACACATCTTATAAGTTACGTGCTTTTTCTGTGATTGGAGGAATTTCAGGGATTTCAAGGTCACCTACATTTTTTTTTAATGGAATATCCTATTTTTTGTTCCATAGACCAATAGGGTATCAAAGGTTCAGGACGTATGAAGGTTACATATATCAGTCGCCTTTAGGGCTCGGTACTTGGAAGTGAATTTTTATTATTATCTGTTAAATAAATCTACAATTTGCTAGGATCTACAAGATGCAAGACGGTTGGAAAAGTAATTGCTCTAGTAAATCTTGCTTCCCCTAGTTTTATATTATGAAATATGTTGTTCTGATATAGTGTAACATTTATGGACACTGGTGTGGCAGTCAACGCGGTAAATCTTCATTATAGTTTGCACTTTTTTATGTTTTGCGCACTTACTCGAACGACAAATGCATAACACGTGCTCTATTTACGATTGAATTTGAACATGCTGAAGTGAAAATCACCGACTTTATGTGTAACTCGTATGGCTCTCATAAAAACCATTGACACGTTTTTTACACAAGAAGTATATTTGATCGATTATATTGGAAACTATTAAGCTGACAGGATGGTGTAAAACTTTTTTTCCAGTCAGGGAACCCAACTGTGCAAATTTCAAAAAACCCCATTTCTTTAAATAATACGCTAAAGGGACATTATACTTTGTTAACCTGTCCAATCGAAATATTCATCCATTACCCTGTGCGCTAAAAGCATGTATTTGTGTACAGAATCCAGATAAAACGAATCTTTTATTCTTACATTGTAAAAAGATGGTATTGTTGAATTATTACCCATTTCATTTTTTGCAGGATGAACAGAATTGGATACCGGACATGCTCTGTTTAACTCGGTATTATTTAATAGCATAACATCAATGCATTCTGAAGCAGCGTTTAGTTAGCTTCGCCATTTTGACCCTGCATCTACGTTATTCTTACAACACTAAATAATTTAAATACCAACATGTAAGTTGATTTTTTGATTTTTGTTCATTGTCAACGCACTGTGAAATGTTCGGGTGCGTGTCTGCCCGATTGAAATCGATGACCACAGTTGGAATCGTTGTCGCCTCCGCTCGTTAACGATTTTCACTCGGTTCGTCGTGAATGTAGAACGCTTTGTAATTACACCGGGCCTAAGAAGACGCGTAGGAAACTTAATCGAGCTTAATTACTGCGAGCCTCTTCTGCCGCGCCATCGGTAATCATTCGATCCAGCAGCCCCGATAAAATCCGTCGGGCCCATGATACGCCGATTGAATACGTTCAATTCTCGACAACAGGCTGAGTGAACAACCTCCGCCCGCCCGGTAATCCTCGCCTATTAAATTAATTGTAAGCCGAGGAGGTAGACTGCCAGTCGAAGAATTACAAGCTCGTGGGATGTAGAATTGATTGCACGGGCGACGAGAGCAACGCTATTCGCAAATAACTGCGTCACCTAGCGCGAAATGCGCTGCAGCTGTTGCCGGTAAATTGATCGGATACCTGTCTTCTATCCGACTGTCGCACCTGTCGATTTAACGTTAGACGATACTCTCTAATCGAAAAAAGAAACATTGCATTTGCCGGCACGCTCGGCTCGCCAGAGCGTGAAGCGATGCGCCCGAGATTAGAGTTCTGGATCGAAATGCCGCAGCATAATTCTTTGAGAACTATTAGGTTATGGTACACATGAAATGACGGATTTCGTGTATTCGCGGAAGTTTGTGTTCATGGCTTCGTTATTTTTGAAGTGAAACTTCTTTAGGCGCGGTAGGCGTAAAACCGATCTTGCGATGAAACGATGAAACGATGAAACGAAATTCTATTCTATTAGCATAGAATTAAGGATCTATTAGCATAGAATTTAGCATAGTTGAGGGTTCGGCATTGCTTAATAAAGATTATGATAAAATTCCGATATTACTGAGTGGAGATTTCAACGTGAACTTTGCATCGGAACAATCAAAATAATTAGTAGAATTTTTTAGAAGTAAATTAAGATTGGAAATGGTAAATAATCCTAATTAAGCGACAGCAAGATCAGGAACAACTCTCGATGCAGTATTTGCAAGACATTTAGACAAAATTGAATCAAGAATATTTATATCATATTTTAGCTATCACAAGCCAATTATTTCAATAATAGGATCATAGAAAATTAAATGTCATGAAGTGTTAATAAAAATTCGAAAAAAAATTAAAGAAATAAGTTTCACTACCGCCATGTGGTCTAAGCACACATCAATTTTTTTATTTTTCACGTAATCTTTTAAATAGTTTGATTGTCTATATCGAGTGTGACATTTTGTTGAAAAAAAGTTCAACATAGGACTCTACATTTTTGCCATTTTTAAATAGATTGTGTCAAGCATAGATTATGGAAATATTCGTGTAATTTTGTTATATGAATATACATATACTTAACAATAATGCTGCGCAAACCACTCGCAATATAAATCTCACAGTATTAAGTTTTTATACTGAGAATGAGACGAATGTGCAGCGTTGGTTTTCAAAATTTTGTTTCAGTGATGTTTCTTTCAGCAATGAGCCTTGTGGAAGACCTGAAACGATGGTGAACAACAATGTCATTATATATTTCTTGGTACTGAAGAAACAATTACAGCTGACATGTATTGACATTATATTGATGAAATGCATAAAAAGTTAACAATTTTACATCCTACACTCGTTAATCGGCATGTGTCGATTCTCTTGCACGATAACGCTCGATCGCATACATCGCAAAAGGCTGTTAAGATATTAATGGAATTATAGTTCGAATTTTTAGATCATACCCATATTCTTCTGTCTTATCTTCGACGGATTACTATGTTTCTGACCATTTAGGTAGTTTTTTTAAACATAAGCAATATAGACACGAAGATGATGTAAATAATTCAATAATAATGTTTATAAAATTTAAAAACTCAGACAATTATAGAAATTATTTTTAAAATCGATTGACAAAAGTGTATCCAATCCGATGGAGCGTATTTCGGTTAAAGAAAATACTTCTTGTAAACGACATGATATCACTGTCACTTCAAGAATAAATCCGACATTTCATGTACACACCAACCGCGAATTAATTTGTACTCCTAATACAATATAAAAATGACGCCCGGTTTTCTTGATCGAATACTTTTATGCCAGAGGTCCATTTTAACGACAGCGGAATAAATCATCACTATTAACGCATGAAACAATCCGCCGGCAAAAAGCACTTCAGCACATGATCGGCCAAATTAATCTGGCCAGTTCTTAACAGCGGTGGAGTTTGAATAATGACTTTGTTATGAACACTTTACGCGGCCACGTAACTTTTGCTACTCATTCTGCCACTCACCTACCGCCATTACCGCCTTAAAAATCTGACTAGCTCCCCCGTGCCGGTAATGATCGCAAGAAGCCCGTCGTGTACGTTAATTTTCTGTCGGCCGGAAACCGATTAATCAAAGTTCGCTTCATTGAATTGTTTCGAGACGTCTTGTTCATCTGTGTATGCCCTACCATCGCCAGAAGGCACTCCGGATAATTTTTCATCATTTTCATTTTTAATCCCCCCCTCCCTGCACCGCCGCTCCCCCCCAATCACCTATTCAACCCCCACTTTAAAATAATTCTTCGTCTTTTTCTTTCAGAGAACTGCGACACTTTCTACACTGTACCCCAACAGTTGCTACTTAGATATCAATGTTGACAGAAAATGTTTTATTATAGTTTGAAGTTGCCTACTTGTATGCCACTTTATTTTTGTACTTCTTACACGTGAATCCCCTTCAACACTTACCCTAAGCCTATTAAGAGGTTCTTTAATAGTTATTCTTACTAAAAGCAACCTTAAAATTGGTGTGTGTTTAGACCACATGGCGGTAGTGAAACATTTCTTTAATTTTTTTTCGAATTTTTATTAACACTTTATGACATTTAATTTTCTATGATTCTATTATTGAAAAAATTGGCTTGTGATAGCTAAAATATGATATAAATATTCTTGATTCAATTTTGTCTAAATGTCTTGCAAATACTGCATCGAGAGTTGTTCCTGATCTTGTTGTCGCTTAATTAGGATTATTTACCATTTCCAATCTTAATTTACTTCTAAAAAATTCTATTAATAATTTTGATTGTTCCGATGCAAAGTTCACGTTGAAATCTCCACTCAGTAATATCGGAATTTTATCATAATCTTTATTAAGCAATGTCGAACCCTCAACCATATATGCTAATAGACTAGAATTTCGTTTCATCGTTTCATCGTTTCATCGTTTCATTTCCAGATCGGGTTTACTCCTACCGCGTCGAGGTTTTACGCCTAACGCGCCTAAAGAAGTTTCACTTCAAAAATCTTCGTTTACGTAATAATCCAAAACGAAATAATTAAATTACGTTACTGAGGGGACTTGTCACGATTAAAATTGCTATTCCGGCACGAGTACGATTTCCGTAGTTCCTCGTTTTAATCCGCCCCCTCCATGACCTAACCACAACTCATTCTATTCACATGATTTTTCCATTACTAGTTCAAATTCTGGATGACAGCTACAATGCAAAGATTATTTATTATATAAAAAAGGTCTCTTGATATTTTGCCATATTTCGCATAGTTGCCGAGATATTTACAAATTTATAAAGAAACAGGAAATCTACTTTACCGGCTAAACCAGGCCAATTTGACACCATGTTGTATATACATTTTTTTCTTGAAATAACCCCAAGAATACAAATATAACCTCAAAACGACGGGCCACGGAAATCGTACTCTTCCCGCCATTCCTTATCAAAGATCTATTGAAAAATTCTTAGCCATGGACGACACACTTTCAAGAATTATGAAATTATCGTCAGTAAATAATGTCTTAAGTGCTGTCTTAGACTTCAAGTGGCGTTACCCTAGGTAGCAGGACATACAACATGTGCCATAATCCTGTAGTTACTTGGAATTTATTTGGGAAGGTACACTTCGTCAGGAATGTGGGCTGTTGTATTGTTAGCACGATTCCTTGAATGAAATTATACGGAAGCCTCGTTTCTAGCGGTGGGATAGATGATTTAGGGCGGCACCGCACACAGGTAAATGGCGACGGGTCAGCTCACGGCTGGCTGCACGTAATTCAACAGGTGGGTAATACAAAGGTGGGGTTAGGACCAGCGTGTTACCTCGTTTTCCTCGGTCTCATTGAATTCCGCTCGTTTACTCCTTCACCCCACCCCATCTACTCACCTATCCTCGTTTCCACGCTTTCACGCAACTTCCCTTGAGTACCTCCCTGTACTATCTGCTTTCATAATCAAGGATTCGTGTCTCGTTAAGCTCGTCTCTCAAGAAGCTAAAGGGCGGTTCTTAATCTGAAAAATTGTTTTATTGAGCGATTATGTTAGCGAATTAGTATTCGGACAGTGAAATCTCCATGTCGTACAATGTTGTGAATTCCACAATTAGCTGGACAAAATTCATTTTCGAATCCATAAAAACTGACTGTTTCAATGTGATCTCTAATAACCACATATAAGACTCTTACACTAAAACATGTTAAATCTTAATTGTTAATGCTTACGGGTTATGCGTACTTTGACTAAACGACAGTGAACTAGTACTTATTCGATCACATCCTCATAATCGATAGAAATGTCTTGCAGATTTATTAAAATGCACTTAAATCTTAAATGTATGATAAATATAGGATCTTATGATATATGTTTGAGTCTTAATATCCCCAAATTATCAATAACTTTTTTGTATGTTTGTAATCAGTCAAGCAGTCAAATAGTTATTTTCTTGTTACAATTTGCCAATGAAAAAGTGTATACTCCACATCGCTACATGCGATGAAACTTAAATTTATGAAAACTTGAGACTTTTTTCTTTCAGTTAATCGCAGTCTAAACCTGGAGAACGTTGCAAATGAGGTTGAATGTAATGTTTAAAAAACATATATGACAGACATATTTTATAAAACATCTTGGAATATTATGTAATTTTTGCACAGACTCGTCTTTGAAGAAAAGATTCCATACTATTTTCGACAGGATTCTTAATGAAATTTAGTGCAAAGAGAAGATCTATAATTTTAATATATTTTAGGAAAGGTTTATTCGCTTTAATTTTCCTAATCGGTGAAAGTGCATTGAACATATAGTATAATCAATGCCTAACGTCTTTGTATTATAATGAGACTACGAATGTTTACAAGAGGTTTGAGCAGATATATTAATATTAAATTATATTATAGTAATTTTTCTTTTATTCCATCATCAACCCTATAGTGCACGGGTTAAATCTGTGGGACGTATGAAGAAAATTGTAATTCTTATAATCTCGAATTCTCAGAATTCCTTCATAAACTCATACTCATTGCGTATAATAAAACGGCAGTCTTATTCATTCAAATATTGGATTCGATGCATGAATAGAAATTAACTATATCCATACACTGATGGGTTTAATAAAATATATGGATATTGTGGTATTTTTACGGTTGCTAACTCATCAGTCAATGTGAAATCTGTTGAGGATTCCGCATGTAAGCTGTCTACTCCTAAGGGAATTATCTCAACGTTTTGCTAATGCAGTTGACTTCATCTGAAGATTAAATGTCACAAAGATGCAGTTGTGCATTCCATGCTAGCTCACTGTTAAGATACAGGCTGTTGCCGCACCGACCAAAACAGTGGCTAAAGATTTTAACAGTTTGACTATCTATTTGGAATAATGCTTAGAGCTTAGCTTTGAAATACTAATAAAAAAGTTATATAAGGAAGAACTGTCTTTTTTAAACGAAAGTATTCCTTTTCATGACTATTCTTATTATGCACTACGTTTCATTAGTACTTTCTCCTACTATTACTTATATTTTCTCTGTAATAATTGCATTCACAATGTTGTCAGCCTTCAAATTAAACCAATCACTTGAACTTGAGTAATTTGAAATATGTAAATATTTACCAGGTTTAAATTTTCTTTTAGGTTTCGAAGCTTCAAGTTTAATAAAATAAAAATAATTAGAAAGTATTTTTAGTATGACTAAACAGTTTTTGGTTTGCTGATTTATGCTTATTGATTCAATGTAAATGTTACATATGAAATGATATGGCCATATTTCCTAAAATATAAGTACTATTAAAACTAGTATTTTATTCGAGTTCTATGAACAATAATATTTCCTCAAAGAAATCGATTCTTATGAAAAGAAAACCATGAAATTAACTTGGATTTTTGTCTTGCTGCCACTGTATTCAAGACGAAGAATGAAAATTATATATTAGTATTAGTGAGTAATTACCTTTCCTAAACTGTAAACTTTTTGGGATGAATTCAAGTTTCATTCATACCAATTTCAATTCATTGAGAGATCTTGGTCAACATTATAATCTCAAAGTAAATGATAGATGTTGACATTCCTATCGATCGCAACTAATGTGCCGCAGTATTTTAATAAGTAGCTAGAATGGATAGTTGTTCAGTGAGTTCACTTAATTCTTCAGATTTCAAATGATAAATAATAGGAAATCAAATCAAAGAAGAAAAATTAAAATAATGTTGTTGTATAGGTTCATGTAATGTCAATTGACTCGCTAAAGCACCCGCTGAAATGGGCACAATTATCCTTTCTGTAAATTAGTCAAGAGAAATGTGCATACGAGTGCAGTTTACGTCCGTAAGCGGACCATTCTACGCTAAATCGGTCACATTTGTATTCGATGTCTGGGATTTCGAATACCATTTTGGTTATTTCGAGATTGTTACATAATTATTGATCCTCAAATTTCATTATTCTCATTAACCTCTATGGAAAATACACCCGCAACAAAAACATTTAATTTTCTCATGGCTACTAATTCTTGTCTTTGGGCTGCCGAAATGTTTAATATATTTTTATTGTACAAAGTGGAGCCTATCGGAGATAGCAGTTCTTGAAATTCAGCAAATTAAAAAGATATGAATTAAAAGAAATATGATTATTGAGTATAGATGTAGTTCAGCGGTTCAATTTTTGAAATAATAATATTCTGAAAGTACAATCTTGCAATATAAAGTACCTGTAGTTTTATTTGTAATTAATAGTTCTCGAGATAGGCTCGGAGTGGCTACCTTCAGAGGGTGATATCACAGCTATAAACCCGATTTCCCCCGTAAAACCCCATAAAACTTCATAAAATAAAAGTGTCGTGATTACAGTCGATTGTCATAAACATATGGCTCGAAGTAATAGACAAAAAATCTAAATTATGGATCACTAATAATCGTACCTTCATTGTTTCAATTGTCGGAAATCATTTACAGCAGCCCTAAAAAAATAGATACTTGAACACTAAATTTTTGATTCTCAATATTTGAATTATAATAATTTCGTTAAAAAGAATAGGACAAAAATAAAGTTGGACTGATTTTAAAGTTTGAATCCTTTACTCCCATAATCTGTTGTCGGAGATAGTGAATGGGGTGTCGATCACCTTCTTCTCTGTTCGTTAACCTTCCTCTGTTTTTCGTTAATGACTCGACAACGAAGCTGCGTATGACATTTTCGCAAAGGAAAAAGCTTCTTGGACTAATCCCAGGAAACACCCCTTCCAAAGAACTCGAACATTTTTGGAGCACCTTGCAGATTGTTCTTACTATTCTTTTCTTATTGTAGATAAAGTAGGGTATGAGGAAATTAATACAGATTTTATATTATTGACATCTACATGATAATTTAACTGTTTCCAATTTATCATTGACAAAATGAGTTAGTACTATTTAAAATAATAAAAGTAAAATAAAATTGAACAAGTAATAAAATAATCTATATGTATATTACAGTTTATTACCTCTAACGCTTTAGCTTTACGTTACTGCGACTTCTCAAGAGACTGTAGCACTTTGCCCACAATTGTCATCTCGTAGATTGTTTAATCTTGGCTTTGAGGTAATTGTCTGAAGCCTATAAGTATATATGATCCGAGACAAATATAATATTGTAGGGCTTTGTAATAATAATATAATTTTTTAAATCTGAATTATACATTGTTTGGTTTACTCTCTGCGAAGTACTGTCCGCTTTTTGTTTGTTCTAACATGCCTTGGATGCTCTGGAAACCACCATAAAACATAAACTATTACAATAAAATATAATAAAAACAACCGTATATAATCCATTGTTCATTTTCTTCTAAAATATTTATGCATGGAACAGCTGATGGGGGTTAAGACAATTTTCATACAAATCCTACAAACTAAAATGTCTTTAAAAATATTCGAAAATTTTGTTCACGAATGAATATATGTACCATGCAGGGTGGTCCATGAAGCGTGATCAGCTTAGATTATTTTACTGTTAGCGGTTCGATCGGAAGTTTTTTTTGCTAAAATAACGTGGATCCAGGATAGCTTTCAGATGATTGTGCCAAATTCTTTGTCAACCCTTTTTTCAAGATTTAACAAGGTCACCTTCAGTTTTTTTTTTTTTGGTAGACCTGCAATTTTTTGACACCCATCTTCATAAAGATACGCACTTCTGTTCAATAAAACCGCCTGAGCATTGTACACCAAGTTCTAGGACATCGTTGTAAGGGGAGAAACTTCAGTCTTTCCAATCCATAACAGATTCAGGCAATGAAAATAATTTTCCAATGTTTTTAGCAAAATCATTTACCTCTTTTAAAGAATGTTCATTTTTGCTCTACTTCGTTGGCACTTTGAGTGCCAACCCATCAACCTCGAAAATTGTATACAGTCAAAGTAGTTTATTTAATGAAATAAAAATTAAGGCGTACACCACCGAGTACTTTTTCAACCTTTTTTTCATACGGTATACTGGATATATTAACGCGAAAATTTATTTTCAAATATGGACGAATAATTCCGTCTCACATTTTTAGGAGACTAGGGGCTGAATGTATGAAATTCATAAGATTACATCCTTAACATTGACGGAAATATATGACAATTGTAAGACAGCGAAAGAATATTTTCATTTCTACAGGTGATACGGAAGAGTAGCGGTAAAAGTAATAAAACTCTAATATGTCTTTATTCTGGGCTCGATCATTAGCAGAGATATCGAGGGAAAAAAAGATATTGAGAGGCTTCTCGTGCCGGTAATAATGAATCGATCCGAATGATCACACCTATAAACCTAAGTTTCAAGAGTCGCGATGGTCGCATGGAAATGCTCTATAGTCGGGCGCTTTGTCGAAGTAATAAAGGTTTATCGTTCGCTCGCCTATCCTCCGACCAACCGCCATTGGATAGCCGACACTATAGGGCCGAAAGTTTGCCGATTTAATTTTTATAGTCGTCAGCGGTAATATCCATTATATGGCAACGAGTTCCACTTGGTTTCCGCTGGTCGTTCGAAAACTGTTATCTGAAAGCACTCGTCGTTCGATTCTCTGTCCTTTTTTTTTCTCCTCGTCGCGTCGCGTCGGTTCGCGTTGTCAGTGGATCGGATCGATCAGAAAACTTGAAATCTTGACACTAGAGCTATTGAATTCATAAAATCTAAAATTTTATAAACATGAGAACAGTATGTTTATTAACATTTAACACGTTGATCGCCCACTTAACAATCACAAAAGTTACACAACATCAAAGCAATTTAAATAACAAAACAAGAACTGAGAAGTTTAGTTTTGTGATATAAATTCTGTTTCAAACTTCTTGACATTTCGTAGATCGTAAGCAAATTTGATACGCGCAATCTACCAACGTAAAATTAATTTTCAATTTTCTATAAATAATTCCGTCATCGAAATATGGGCGACATGGCGATCAAAGTGTTAAGTAGAGTGTGTGTGTACAGTATGCACTGAGTACAGTGTGTACTCATTAGGACCATTTAAAAATTCTATTTTCTCAGATACATTGAAATATATAATTTAAGACTAAATAATCTAAATCTTCTAAAGGACTTAAAGAAACTTAATATTTTCAATTATCATACAATACAGTAGTATTGTGAATACTGGTGAAACTCTAGAACAGCTACTTCCTCTCCAATTTCGACGATTTTTGGATGTTATGTAAAATTCAACATTTTGAACTAAATTTCTCTATACAGGGCGTTTCACGTAATTGTTTCAGGCAATAACTCCGTTACGCGTACAATTACAGAAAAACATTGAAGGAGAAGGATGAATAGTTTGGACGAAGATTTAAATGTAAATGCATACTTTTTTCACATAGATATTTTTCTCTCGTCATTGTACGCAAAAAGTATTGGGGTAGAATGGTAGAAAAACTATTAGTTGTCGAGATATTTCCAAAAAAATATCTCCATTGATGAACGCGTCTCCAATTTTAATCATGAACCACTAACTCACCCTCAATTACGTAATCTAATAATTTCGTTTTGAATTATTCTGTAAAAGAAGAGATTTAAACTTCCATTTGGTACAGCACAATTATTAAACAGCTTATTAAACCTTTGCACTCAAGTGGTAACTCTGAGGTGCCACTAAAAATTATTCAAAATAATATTTACATTACTCAATTTGTGATTAATAAATTACTAAACATTTACTTATTCTACGTATAAATTGCAGCAACATCGCACGCATAAAAAGTCGTGTAAAGTGGAAATATTCTATGTCAGAAGGAAGAATTTGGATTTGGGATTAAAATAGCTCCGAGTGCAAAGGGTTAATAGGCTTCCGGTATATAAAGTGTTAAGCTCGCACGTGACTTGTTTATAAACAGAAGACAAGCGGCCGGCGTGGCTCGACGGCGAGTAACCAACACTGACGCAGACGCTGCCACAGACGCACAACTATAGACAGAATGCAATGTCGGAAACTAACGACAACTTATATCAGTCATGGACAGAAGTTGCACGATCGGAGGCGATTTTCAAGTGTTACCCCCACTCCACCAACTCGCTCATCTCGCACCCCGTGACAATGATGGGAATGTTGGCGCTTTTCACGCGCATGCGCGCCGATTTTAGCCTCAGTCAAGGATGATAATCGGGTACCTTGGTCGCCCCGCTAATTTCGCAAAATTTATTATGATTTAATTTTGAAAAATGAATGTACAACATGTGTACGTACATATATATATATATATATATATATATATATATATATAATGTAATATATACATACGTACATAGAATACATAATATATAAATATATAATATTTATATATCTATGTACAATATAATATAACTTACTCTTCTTCATCATCTTGGGAATAAGGAAGGGAAGGGTACTAAAATAACTTTAAACGAAATATATAATAACAAACCCACTACTTTCGCCGCAATAGTACCCCACAAACTTCGGACGTAGCTTCGGTGCTGCCGAAACTCGCGCATGCAAGTGAAAAGCGCCGACATTCCCATCACTGCCCCGTGATGGGCCTAGTTCTCGAGCCACCTCAGGCCCGTACCGTATGAACAAGGACCGTCACGGGGAGCGAAACGCGCAGGCGGTTGGAGTGGGGGTAACGCTTGAACTCGCCTACGATCAAGCAACTTCTGTCCATGTCAGACTTACATGTATAGGGAAAAATGTTTTCCAAATGTTGAGTTTTAAAACATATCCAAAGATTATCGAAATCGTAGAGGAAGTAAATGTTCTACAGTTTGTCTGATGCGTCACTAAAAATTGCTGTATCATAATTTGAAACAATATTTGCATTAGTAAATTCGTTTGTACTTAATAAGTCACTGAAAACTGAAGTAGTACAAGCAAAAGTATTCAATTTGACTTTTCGTTGTTTCTAAACTATCCTGGATCAAATCAAATATCAGGTTTCGTTGAAACTTCTCAGTTTATGGAGTCAGATTTTATAGTCGATTTTTTCGAGGTTCTGGATCGGAATTCTCGGTTTCTACATGTTTATCTACCAGGATCGACCACCTCGATCGCAAGGCGACCTGTACGACCTGACTAATTCTTGCACGGCTAGCGATCAGGTCGATCAGACGCTGGCCGACGCCAGTGGCATTTCTCACGACTGAAATCACGAGCAATTGATCCCCAATTTTCCCTGCTTGATATGCGAGCTACGCGCGTTTCGTCCGCGTGAGGTTATATCCGCGAACACGCGCAGAATGAAGCCGGGCCATCCTCGTAGCGGTCTGGAGCGAGTTGACCCTGGCTGAGTTGCAATTGATCTCAATTAGAGCTCCCTCTCCTTCGTTTTCCCCTGTCCCACCCCTCGCCCCATCCCCCGAGCCACCGTGAGCATTTACTGTCGTCTCTTTCTTGGTCACCATCGAACCGTACCGATTTTTTATCTGTTTCGTTCTTATTGCGAGGGATGCTCAATAAACATTGTACATTTTCAAATTGCGCGCCATTCGCATACTAGAAGGAACACGAACACAGTAATGTCTCGATGTGTGTGTAAAATGTAGAAAGCGTTACTTATATCGTGTACAGATGCTATTTCGTACCACATTGACTGCCGAAAAATCATCCCCAAAAATTTCACAAAAATCAAAATAATCCACCTCTAAACTGCGGATTTTTATTCAGAATAAAAATTGTTCATCTTGATTGTAACAAACTCGAGTAAAATTTCTTTTATATGTCATACATGCATAAAATCCGCGGGACATTCATCACAATCGCAAGGATTATTTTTTTCTACACCGTTCAATATAGATAGCCAAAAGAAGCATTTGCAGCATGTTATGCTTCATTGCTTTAAAAAAGGTAATAGTGCAAAGGACACTGCAGACGAGATTTGCACCGTTTACGGGAGTGGCACTACGACTATTAGGAACGTCCGCAATTGGTTTAAGAGATTTAGAGCTGGCAATTTTGACTTGAAAGACAAAGACCGCAGTAGCCGCCCAGCAACGACGGATACGGACCTTATCAAGGCTATGCTCGCTGAAAATCCGCGATATACACTGCCCGAAATTTCTATAAATCCATCTACGTTTTGGTGTGTTTTTAAAAAATATTGAGAAATTTGATACTTTTCAAATATCTATAACATTGTGTACTTACTACTGAACAGAGATACAGTGGCCCACAGAAGTGTTCGTACGCCCTTTAAATCAGAATAACTTTCTTAAAATTTGACCAAACCACTTGACTTTTTTGAACAATTAGAATAATAATATTAATAATAATAAATTAAAATGTGCAAAAAAGATCTTGAAAAAATTGCAATTAGTAGGAATTACATGAAAAAATAAAAATGGCACTTTTTAAAAGTTTATTATTTCAGTTCGTAATGAAAATTCAAAATATGCGGTTTGTAGATCTATGTTACTTACACATATGCTGAAAATTTCATCGAAATCAGTTAACAAACATATGAGCTACAAGCGGTTGAAAGTGGTGATAATCGCAGTTCATCACGACTTTTGGTCAGTTTCTGCTTAAAATCCATAGTTTCTTACATCTTTCGATGCGCGTCGTTTTTTTCTGCGTCAACCGATGTCGATGAAATTTTCAGCATATGTATAACTAACATAGATCTCCAAAAGGCATATTTTGAATTTTCATTATGGAGTAAAATAAAGAAGTTTTAAAAAGTACCATTTTTATTTCTTCTTATAATTCCTACTAATTGCAATTTTTTCAAAATCTTTTTTGCACGTGATTTACTAAATCAATGCTTCCAATTGCTCAAAAAATGTCAGGTGGTTTGGTAAAATTTTAAGAAAGTTATTCTGATTTAACTGTATATATCCCACTCTCTCACAAATGTTTATATTTTGAGTCTGTTTACATTTTCGTTGAAGGCTGCGGCACGAGATTGCGATATTTCTATAAAGCCACTTAGTTTGTATTTATATTTTGTGTGGATAACATTAGCGAGAATCAATCAAGGAAATTTAATTGCGATTCAGATGTGTGAATTTATATTAATATTGATTCCTAAATTCATAAAAATTGTGTATATATTATATTTGAATTTATTTTTATATGAATGCCACGAGGCAAGTTATTAACAAGCGAAGAGAAGACATCCATTGATGCTTACAAAGATATGGGGTGTTTTAATCGATCAATTGCGAACAAAATTAATAGGTCACGTACTCGGATAAATAATTATATAAAATTAGGCGAAGCATATGGTAAGAAACACCATGCAGGTGGAAATAAAAAATTGACAAGAAGACAAGATTCATTATTGATGAAGTTGGCAGCAAAGAAAATAAAGAGTTCAGCACAACTTCGTACTGAGCTACAGCTGTCGATAACAACAAGGCGTGTGCAGCAAATTTTAAAAAGTTCAGGGCGATTTAAATGTACAAAAATTCTCCAGCAACGAGCACTCAAAGAACGACACAAACAAGCACGCCTCGAATTTGCAGAAAGACATATGTCCTGGACACAAGAATGGGAAAATATCATTTTCTCCGATGAGAAAAAATTTAACTTGGTTGAGTCAGATGGTTACAAACTCTACTGGCACGATTTAAGAAAAGAAGATAATGTTGCAATGAGTCGTAACTTTGGTAGTGGCTCAATAATGATTTGGGCTGCATTCAGAGCCAATAAAAAAACACCAATTTGTCGAATAAATCATAAGATGAATTCTACACAATATACGGAGCTGTTTGAGATGGTCTTAATACCATTTACAGAAGAAATTGAGACTGAAAACTTCATTTTTTCAGCATGATAACGCCTCAGTTCATGCATCACGGCAAACAAAGGAGTGGTTAGACGACAGAAATATTAGGATTTTGACATGGCCAGTTTTTTCGCTAGATTTAAACCCAATTGAGAACCTGTGGGGAATACTTGAAAGAAAAGTATATGGCAATTGCAAACACACTAATGACCTTTGATGTTGAAGCAACATTAAATAAATAAATAAATAACTACAACTTTGTTCCTGAGTTGTGAATTGCGGTGAACGAAGCGTGGACATCCATTGAAGCAGAAACTCTTCATACTTGATATCATCAATACCTAATTGAATTTTCGACGTTATTCGAAGAAGTGATAATTATACTAAGTATTAATTTGTAAATATAGAAGAAATTTTCGATAATCTTGATGTTATCTACTTAAAAAACGTGTGGCTTTATGGAAATTTCGCAGTTTGGTTTTTGTTAAATTATACGACTTTACGTTTTTCTATAAATAAATAATATATCTATAAATGTAATCATGTAAATGGTTTCTTCTATTAATCCTAAAATGCTACCGTGCATCAGATTCTCACTACTATGACATAACTATAAGATTTCACCAAAAAATCGGGTGGCTTTGTGGAAATTTCGGGCACTGTAGTGTGCGCGAGGTAGTGGATGCCACTAACATTCCCAGGATAATGGTACATAAGCATTTAATCAAGATAGGATATGCGAATCGATGTGAAGTTTGGGTTCCACACCTATTGAGGGAGACCGGCCTTATGAACCGTGTCTCTGCGCAAACCGTGTCTCTGTTGCGTTGGTCGTAAGACAAAAACTACTGCAGTTAGATTGGGACGTCCTACCTCATTCTCCGTACTCCCCAGACCTTGCTCCATCCGATTATTACTTGTTCCTCTCGTTAAAAGATTCTCTCCGTGATAAACGGTTCAAATCCGTAAGGGAAATAAAAGCGCACCTTGATGAATATTTTGCAAGTAAGTGTCAACAATTTTGGAAAGAGGGCATAATGAGGCTTCCTGAGAGATGGAAGAAGTAGAATAGAGCAGAACGGTTCATATATAACACAATAACTCAACCTTAAACAACAAATATCGTGTATTCATTTCGCATAAAAAATAGGAAGAAACATATGAGACACCCTAATATGTCATGAAAGCATAAAATCCGCAGTCCATTCATCACAATCGCAAGGATTAGCTACTTTAGCGAACGAATTTCATTTTTAAGGATAAACGAAGAATTGTCTTATCAACATATGCCCTACATGACAGTCAACGTGTACGACGTTCAGAAAATCGTATTGTATATTACTTTAGATCTAATTGTTTATATCTATACGAAATTAAATTAATTTTACGGTACCCGGAGAATTTTTCAACATTTCTATGATGAACTTTAATTCACATTTGTTGGGTTCATGATAAACCCCAGGATCATATTGCAGAGTTAATGTGGGCATTCCCATTTACAGCCATCAATTTTAGACAATTTGTGAGATAAGAAATGGTTAGGTTATAATAGATTAAGTGTTTTAAAATTTTGCATACATATTTGGCTATATTTCAAGATAGCACAGTGTAATTTTTATGCAATTAGTTTTATTATTATTTTAATTATTGCATGACTCCCGCAGCATATCACTGATCATGACTGCTTTGATATCTCGGCAATGAATTCATCAATCTTCTTCAAATTTTACACATGTATAAAATATAGGCTTCTTTATCTTGTGAACTAAAATGGTGCCGAATAATTATTCTTGATAAAATGGCAGTCACATAAAGCAGTCATTGAAAATTCCTCGAGCAATAAGGAGAGAACTGTCATCGATATTGACGGAATTCTACTTCACAAGCCAGAGGGATCTCTACTTTAAATGTGTGTAATATTCGAAGTATACTGATGAATTCATTAATAATATCTCACGGTAACCATGAAAAGTGATTTGCAGCGGGAATGGTATAATCATCGAAGTTATAATAAAGATAATTGTGCAACAAATGACAGCGTGTCATCTTGAAATATAGCCAAACATTTGTATGAAATTTGAAAACACTTGATTAGTACAAATTAGACTATAGATTTTATGTATCTATGACAAAAATTAGCAAGTTGAATGCAAAACAGTAAAAATATTTAACTAATTTCAACATACTGTTGCACCATTTCCAATTCATTAAAATTTCTAAAAGAAAAATAAATGACTATGTAACTTGTGTATTTCATTCTTCATAAAAATCTGCAGTCTAGTAATAATCTCTCCATCTTTTATATCATAAAGTGTCTGAAATTGACGGTTTAGAATGGGAATTCTATTCTATTCCATATTTGGTCAGTTCCTCCAGTATCTTCGATTTGCATGTTGCGCACTGGACCGCGCTCAGGAATTATAATTACGAAAAATAATTTTCTGCCGTTTTCTGCGTCCATCCTCGGCCCCCTTTCCAAAGAACTGTGCAATATCGACGAAGTCGGGTCGCCGGGATCGTAAAAGTAGAAAACGGTGGCGCGGTTGTTATGAATGCATCGCGAGGTAATGGCGTGCCACTAATAGTCGAACGGATCGTTTTTTTTCTCTTCCTCCCCCACAGCTTTTGCCTTATCCACCCTTGCCATGGTCCCTTCTCTCTCTCTCTCTCTCTTTCTCTCTTTCTCTCTCTCTTCTCTTCTCTTCCTCTTTTTAAGTTCGAGTTTAAGACGCACGGTTATGCTTCCTTTATTCGAAATTACGAGCTCGGCCATTTATGGCCTATCTGCAAGAAGAGCGTCGCCGGCAAAAACTAGACGATCCTCCGCGGATCTCCGTTGAACATCCGGAAACTCAAAAAGAAGCTCGATGAGAGCGAAACTTTTCGTCTCTGTGATATCAACCGCGTGTCCCTGCTCGAACTTTCGGTTTCGACGTTTTTCTCCGGCTTCCCGTCACGTTCGATGCGACGCCACTCCTAATCGCATGATTCCGTCGACAGACGTAGCTTCGATGATTCTTCGTTTACCTGAACCCTTTCGAACCGTATTTTTCCGAAGTTTTAGTCATTTTAGTGCCGAAAAACGATGTATCGTCTTTGGCTACACCTTCGAAAAGTGATTGTCCCATTATAATTTATAAATTTCTAATAATATTATCAGGTTGTCCCGAAACATCGTTTCGTGTTTAATTAATGCATTCAATACTTTAGACTAGTTTTGCAAAATGGCATGGGTAAATAAGAGGAAGCGTGGGATAAAATAAAACATTAATATTTTTCGTATACATACAGGGTGTTTACGCTATTACTAGCCAGCGTTTTTCTTGAAAATAGTATGTATTACAAAAAAATGAAAGAGGAAAAAGTAATACTACTTTTTGCAAGCAACGTAATGGCGTGTAATTTTTTTGTATTTGCACTATTTTCATGAAAATGTCGGTGACTTCTAATTTTTGTAAATGGAATGCTGTATTTTTTTTCATACTATGTGAAAACGTGTGTCAAGACAAATTCATTCGTATACGACACAATGACCTTCAAGATCATACAAGGTCAGAAATGGAAGACACATTCTGAACATTTCGTACTAAATGCGTTTGCAAGTATACTTTATTGACGAGGCTATAGTAAATGTTCAACATAACTTCCTTGTGCATGACTACATATTTCGGCTCTATTAATTATATTCTTGTTAGCTTCTTCTAACGTTGTCCGAAATATTAATGCACATGATTGCGTTAGTTTCCTTTGCAAGTCGTTTACATTTCTTGGCGTTGTGTATCGTGAATTATATTTTTACGAAACATTACGTACGAAATATTTAAAATTTTGCTGCCATTTCTGACCTTGTATGACCTTGAAGGTCAATGTGTTGTACACGAATAAATTTTTCTTGACACACGCTTTCATATGATATAAAAAAATATATGGCATTTCATTTAAAAAATTCATGGTCACCTTCGTTTCTAAGAAAATAATGCAAACACAAGAATATTACATATGCCATTATGTTACGTACCAAAAACAGCATTACTTTTTCCTCTATCATTTTTTTCTAATATTTACTATTTGCAAGAAAAACGCTGGCTAATGATAGCGTGAACACCCTGTATACTCGTGATACCTAACAATAATGAAACGTGCACATTGCAAAAGAAACTTTTGGGAAAACCTAATAGAATTTTCTCTTATTCTAACAGAATCTTATTACACATTTACATACATTTGCATTACAATGTCGACCTGGATTTAAAGATAATAACGTAGAGTATAACAGAACATGTTTATATGCACGTCTAAAAACCGCCAGTCACGTCCACATTCAAAAATATAAACGAAAATATGATGTTACGAAAAATTATTGAAGCACAATACTTATTTTATACTATAGACTGAAAGACTACAATAAAAATTTTAAAGAGAATTGTTCAATTACCCATACAGAGAAAACTTCTGTCTCTATGAAGTTTTACTTTATTATTGATGATAATAATTAACGTCATAATTATTCATCTGAGGTGGTAATATCCAGTCAAACAAGTCCAGCCACGGGCCATGTTAGAATCTCAAACATATATTAATGTTCGTTGGAATGAAACAATGCTATAACGAACAAGGTTCTAGAGCCAATTTTCTCTAGCCTAGCCCGTCGTGCTAGGTGGGTTACATTAAAACCGACGACACAGGTTTTATCTACACAGATTCTACCGATAACAATTCACCGATACCAGACTTGATCGACAACAACTTTAAACAAAAAAGTTTTAATCGACTACGGTGTGAGATGGGTTTTGTTTTTATTTCTTCATTTTGTACAATTAGGGTTTGCAATACCGGACCAAGAATACAATACCGGTATTCGGTATTTGTTTAAACGTTGTACCGGAATACCGGTATTAATACCGTTATTAGGAATTTTCAAGAAGGCACAAAAACACAGTTGTTTAATACAAAAAAACATTAACTGATTTATTAACTACATATTTTTGAAATGTGATTGTAAAAAACATAATGCATCTATTGAACTGTCTGTAATCCTGGAACGTATTTTTCTGCAAAAATTACCTGCAGTTAATAAAGGAAAATGTTCTTTCCGCATCCACGCTGGTTAGTGGTGATGTTAATAATGAGCGATATAGTTTCTCTAAATATTTGCCTCGATGTCCTTCATCTTCTAACAACTCGGTCTCTCGTCTGACGGTTTTGGAAAAACATATTTTTTGTATTATTTTTGTATTATTGTTCGTGGAAATTTTTTTATTTATAGCTAATTGTAATACCTTCTCGAGAGATAATTCTTTTTCGATATTAACATCTACATCATCTTCAACGAATTCTTTTGGATAGGTTTGTGTTTGCTTTCCATAAATGTTTTTGCGGAAATTGACGACGAACTTAATTAAATTTGACCGTGTTAACTTGTTTTCTTCCTTTTAGTTTTCTTTTTTAAAGTCGTTATAATTATGTAAATACCTTAAAATATTTTCTAGTTCACTATGCCTTTTCTGTATACGAATTTTCAATGCACTGTATAATTCCTCAAATAGTTTCGTGTCCTGATCTTTAAGTGATTGCAACATAAAATTTATTGTTGCATTCGCTGTTAATAAGTTGGAATCTTTCCGACATAACGATTCCACAGCCAGCTTTATTGGAAGCAGAGCTGATACAGTTTTTGATATTAAATCGAATTCACTATCGGAGAAATTAATTTGTAAATTTCAAATAAGAGTAGATGCCCCCAGAAAAATATTTATTATTTATAGCTAATACCGAAAATATCGGTATTTTACCTTAGCAAATACCAGTTTCACGAAATTGCAAAATAGCACGAAATATCGGTATTCGGTATACCGGTGTACCGGTATTGCAATTCCTATTTACAATACATATTAGTAGATTATCCCAAAAGATATTACATAGGAATCAGCTGACTTGTCTGATCATGACCAACCAGTTCTACTTCTTTTGAATGCTAGAACATACGAAGCGATCGAATCTTCAAACTCGTTTTTTATACAATTATAATCACTTATGTAACCTTGCTACTTTGGTTCAAACATGCCATATCATTGTTACATTATTGGCGAATGCAATGTAAATCAGTAAAGCAAGTAACAATTCGCGTAAAAGTCAATGGCGAGCCTAGCTCGACATATGGATGAAATGGGACTTTGTAGATCTTTTGAGGAAGTGAACAGATAGTCTTAAAGTTCAAGCGTTTTTTTTAATTCTCTTAGTTTTATTATTTATTGTATAATGCGGATGTTTTTCACAACTATGTTATAGTGGTTTATACAATAACTTAAAAACTAATAAACTGATCGATTTCGGACAAGGCTTATTCGATTCGTTACTTTCTCGAGGTACTGAACCACAATTTCAACTTAATATCTCATGTTATGAATAAATACTTGACTCGCGCCATCTGTGTGGGAGAGCGGGATCTGTCGTGCTGATCGGTTTTGTTTCTTGGCGATCCCGATCTTCTTCGTTTCTTGTTCGTCACATTTAAGCCCGGGAGACACACGAAAGCATGTATGGCGAAATTAAGCTATCACAGTTTTTGGTTTTTCTTGTGAATTCATATTAGCCCGTGATCCACGTTCTACATAATCCTAACATCTTACATATAATATTTTTTTGTTATGCTATAAGATTAATTTTCCAATTGACAAAAAACAAGTATTTTTCCTTATAAAATCAATAACTTCTACAATTTTCTATATTTTTTCATAAATGTTAGTTCAGTACAAGGGTAAATATTCGAACTTTTGGGCAATTATTCCTTTTTTTGCTTTGAGATAACTGTGAAACTTCTACAATTTTCTATATTTTTTCATAAATGTTAGTTCAGTACAAGATTAAATATTCGAACTTTTGGGCTATTATTCCTTTTTTTGCTTTGAGATAACTGTGACGCTTGCTACATTGTACGCCAAAATTTGCTACTTTGTTGGCTAGGTTGACAGGATTGTAATAATTGTCAAAAAATGAATAGAAAGTTGAAACAAAAGAATTTTTTTCTTTTAGTTTTAACTTGCTTACTTGTATGTCAAAATGTTTTACTCCGATAATATAAATAGTTTTTGTAAAATAATCACGACCATCATTTAGTTTTCTACTTACTCGAGAATCCCCCCTTAACGCAACCAGTGTGTTGTAGGGATAAAGTGCTGTAGTGTACACCCGAAATGGAGAAAAAATCAGAGTAAGAAAGGTATTCTGATTTAACACTAAACCTACCAAGCACAAAACATTCAAAAATAAAACGCCTTAAAGAAGTGAAAATATTCGAATTTCTTTAGACCTTGTACCGCTTCCATTACAATATGTGCTTAAATCAAGAAGTCAATTTAGTCATTTCCTATGAAATCGTTTTTTGAATTTAAATAATTGTAAAATAGAAAACCGGTCATTTTGACCGTGGTAGGTTTAGTGTTAACACTAAACCTACCACCACTGGTCAAAATGATCGGTACCAGATTTTTTATTTCACAATTATTGAAATTATAAACACGCTTTTATATGAAATGAGTGAATAAATATCTTGAGTAAATCACATATTGCAATAAGAACCGCATAAAGTCTAAATACATTCAATCTTGTCATTTTTATAAGGCAATATGTGTACCAGTTACAATACTTTTAAGCCTCGGTACGTTTAGTGTTAAAGAATATGTGAAAAATTACATGGGGCATCGTATATTTATCGGAGAACCTGTAAATTTTTCGGGATACTCACGAATTCGATATTTCGGTTCTAAGATACTAAAAGGATTAACAAGTTGACTTCCATGAGCATTTTACGCATGTCACATATGTTTCGCCTATTTCGATCGTAGAAGTGACCAGCGTTATTAATAAATATTTTACAATTTTATTTTACTAATTATTTTAAAGTACTCATAAATAAAAGTACCAACTACAAGCCTGAACATGAATTTTAGTAGGATGTTATGAGATGCACGCCTTTTTTTCTACATTTTTAATATTAATGTACAAAGTTTTACCTCTCCCTTCCAATAATACATTTTACAATTTTACAACCTAACCATTAACATTTTGAATAAAAATTCTATTTACTTTCCTGATGAGCATTCATTTGGTAGAATTAAGATTATTATAATCTCTTTAAAATTATTCAATTTGGACTGGAGCATTCTGACGGCGCATTTTACGATACGAAAACTGCGTGACGATTGAAGGCAATGAACTCTGACCATTATGCAAGCATACGTGGGAAGATCGTTGTACCTCGGTTTTTCTGTAGAGTTACTATTTGAGTACCCAATCAAACAACGAATATATTTTCAACAAAAAATTCATTTTTGAGATGGTGGCCACGTTTTGGTGATGTGGGACTACCGTGGCGCGCCGGTCACCGATTAGCTCTGTGGCGTTCGAAGTGATAATGCGATCCATGTGCTGGATGGACAAACTGTTCTGATGTAAAGGCGAAATAGGTTGATGATCACTGTGCTACGGGCTAGGAGAGGAACACGGAGGATGAGCGGGCGAGTATAGGGAGATGTTGGGCGGAGGAAAACGAAGAAGTCGCACGAATACTATAGTACTATAGTCGATCTGCGCGCGAGCAGTCGGGAAACCACCACTGCACAACCGGCCGTGTCGGCACTGCCGTCGCCGCCGCCGACGCCGCCGCGACGCCCGGCGCCGGCAGACTTTGGGTTTCAGATTAATGGATCATTTTTCTTCCCTCGACTCGACTCGACTCGAGTCGACCCGACTCGACGCTCACCTATACCCAGTTTGCGAGCAGCTCACCCCTACGACCACCTTCCTGCACCTTCGAAACTTCCATCTTCCGCTCACGCCAACCCTCTTCTCTCTCCCTCTCCTTCGCCCACCCTCTCTCTCTCTCTCTTTCTCACTCTGTCTCTCTCTCCCTTTATTTCTCCCTCCTCTTCCACGCGCCCAGCGCCGCACCGTCCCGAATGCATCGTGCACCAGTGCGCTTCGCGATTTTCAATGCGCCCTCCAACCAGCCCGGGGATCGACCGTTCGATTTCGTGGAGGATCTTATTTCTTCGTCTTTTTTTCGCCGTAGCTTTTATGGACCGATGAGAAACCCATTGTTCACCGGCAAGTGATTTATCGTTCGGCAGACGTCGCTAGACTGCGGATTTCATGCATTTATTAGTTTCCTTTTTTTACTGTACACCGGGCGCCATCTAATACGCGCACCTGAAAATCACTGGGTAGCCGGAGATCGGCAATTTTAGTTATTGAGGGATGAACGATCTGCGGCAGGTGATCTTCATTTTCTGACATTTGATATGTTCGGTCTTAACACTAGATTTACCGGCTATTTAAGTATATCTATTTCTATCAAGACCAGTCACTCTGACTGGTGTCAGAGAAAAAGTGCTTAGTGGTGTTTCCAGTCTTTATTTACTTTTAAAAAATGAGAAAAAAAGTTGAATAATATTAATTGTAATACAAAAATCGATTTATAGACATTATCAATTAATCAAAAGCTTGATAGGGCCAGTGCTAGAAACTTACGGGCCACAGCTCAATCAACTCGCCCAAAAGCGAGTCGACCGAGCACGGCCAAGACACTCAGAAACCCCGAGTGTCGAGTTCGCACTTACATATAGCCAAGTGTCCGGGACCCAAGGAAAACCTTCTTTGCGGCCCAAAATCCTGAGTAAATATACAATTCCAAGGGCCGTTAGCGTTCTGCATCAGAATCATGATTTTCCCGGAATCATATATTCTGTCCCGAAAAAACGTTACAGTACTTATCAATTGTTGTAGCTGCCCCAATGTCATTTGTCATAAAACTGAGTCTTTAGTTATGGCTACAAAAGTCATGATATCATTTCGGAAAGAAAATCTTACATGCAGTAGGAATTTTGAATTGAAATTGCAAAACGAGTCATTTTGACTGGTCTGGTAAATCTAGTGTTAATCCCCTTTCCCCCGTAATTATAACTGGACTGCGGATCTTTATGCAAAATAAAAATTGCCTACATCCACTGCAAGGAACTGGTACCAAGCAGTTTCTTTCCTTCTTTAACAATTTCAAAAATCTGAAAACAATACATTGATACTCTGAAAGAATTGAAGACATTTGTAATCTTTCGCATTGCACCTACCCATTTCTGTCATAAATGACACTAATTGTGACACTTGGTGAGAAGATAATTTTTATCTTTGGAAGGAATCGGGCAACGGCAACCTGTGCCGCATTTGCGTTAAGGTAAACAGAATTTGAATGATTTCATGTCGTTTTCGAACACAATTGTATTTCGTTATTTTGGAAACATCGTCAAATGTTTTTGGATAAAATACAATTGAATGATGTAATGATGAGATTTATGTGCTACTTTCAAAAGTATATACAAAATTTTTATCTTTTCCTGCATCCAATCATATTAGATGATTGCAAAAGCTCGTGCCTGATTGGAGAAGAAAACAGAAGCAGTTAGAATTTGAAATAATAGTTTTTCTAAACAATTTTATAGTTACCATAATTTTCTACAATTGAATTTACTACTTGAAAATATTATATTAAAAATAATGTTATTTTTCACTTAAACATAATATGTAAAATTAGAAATAATAATATTTTCGCAGGTTATTTCTAAAATTGTCGTTATATTGATTAATTTGTAATATTAGTTTCTCCCTCAATTATGCCTTTCCTAGAATGAGCTTCAAGTAATAGTTATTTGAAGTAAATTTAATATATTCGATACTAAGAATTAGAAATAGTTCAATTTGTTTGAAAAGTTTGTCGTAGTGATCTGAAATGTTATTGAAAAGTACTATGTGTGGCAGCACTTTTCCGTATAGATATTTCGATTTTTATTTGTTAAAATCTGTTCGTTACAATATTCGTTCGTTACAGCATACTCCACCTGATATTAGTTTAACCCTGCGTTAAGCACGCTAATTTTACTATCGTCATTAGGATCGCCGGTGACGCGCATCACCTAGTCCAAATAGCGTATCTTTCCACTTAAAAATTCAGAATATTGCGATAAACGAAATGAATAAACCCATATGCAACAATGAATCAATTTTCATGATATGAAAATAAAGCGAAAGGTAGAGATACTAAAAAGATACTTGAAAAGACAGCGTTCCGTTATTTTTATCGTTTCGTGCATTTAATAGGGAACACCAATAGACAAAATTATAGTAAATGTGCAATATTAAACAACTTATATTTCACGAAAATCGTACTGATACAACAACTTGTATTATTTTAAAATTACTACTTTTTCCTGTCGTTCGTATACCTTTGTTTTAATAATCTTATACGTAGATTCGTTTCGTAAAAATTATAAAAATAAAACGCACTGTGGATATCCAGTTTTAAATAAGAAATAAATAGGAAGAAGATTACTCTGAACGATCACCCACATCGCTTGTCAAGATTATGTCGGCCTTACTAACGACTAGGAACGCAGAAACAAATATTAACTTCACTAGTTGAGCATGAGGCTCTAATTGAAAGATTCATACCGTGAGAAGGTCATAAATAGTGTAGATAAGAATACCGGAATAAATCAAAATTGAGAACGGCTTCGCAAGACGTCCATAGTAATTAATCCTAATGTTTCTTCCATTTCTAACCATGTATGAGCTTGATGGTCATTGTGTCGTATATAAATGAATTTGTTGTAACACGGGTTTTCATATGATATAAAAATTATTTTTTATATCATCTTTCATTTTTTTTCTAATATCCATAATTTGCAGAAAAACGCTGCATAGTAGAATCTACGATTTTTGGACGTGTCCTGAAGAGACACTTGTACACGGAATCCGTGAACCGTGTATTCCCGAATTATGCATTTTATTCTCTATGTACCCGGATATAGAGATCGGTAGTTCGAGTCCAGCGACTGATACGTTTTTGTTTCCCGATCGGATTCTTTTCGACTATTGACGTTGGAAGCAAGACAGCGATGAATTCACGCTCAACTATTCAACGTTATATCATCGTGTATTATCCATAGACTTATACAATAGCGGCGTAGGGTCGCGCTATCTCACTCGCACACCGCTAGGTGGTGGGGGCTCAGGCGAAAAGAGCATTGAGGGAGACTACCGAGTCTCTAGCAGTGATGCCAGAAACACCCAAAACTGGGTTGATTTTCCTCTCCTCCTTTTCCCCTTCCACTATCCCATTCCACTACCTGAGCACACTCTAACGTCCCCCACTAAGACCGTAGACTGGTCACATGACGTGTCCCGCAACGTGTCACATATTACTATGGTCATCAGAGAGGTGGTAAACTGTATTTCCCTCGATTTAACCGATCTGGCGTCACTGGTCTCTAGTACTCTGTGCTATATAGAAGAATATAGAAGCAAGTAGGAGAAGCAGAATCTCTCCCTACCAACTCCTCAATTAGAAAGAGAGAGCACCACTCTCGCTATTCCTCTCTCTCTCTCTCTCTCTCTCTCACTCTCACCCTCTGACCTGCCCCGGCTTCAGCGCTTCAACAGGCCGCGCAGTCTATCTCTACTATGGTATTATCACGATGTGTATGAACAGATTATTTACAGGCGATTATTTCATAATTTTTAAACGTCCATGGCTAAGGATTTTTTAATGGATCTTTCAACAGCAATAGCAATTTCAATCGTGAACCAACAAGTCCCCGGCATCGTGATCTAATTATTTCGTTTGGGAATATTATGTAAAAGAATTAAGTTTTGTAAGGTTCCTTTTAATACAGCACAACTATTGGAAAGCAGATTAATAAGGTTTCGGCAGATAAAGTGTTAAAATATACGTGTAATGTAAATATACGAATATCCGTAAAAGTAAAATACACATCTTCACACACACTCGGAAAAACCAAAGCTGTTTTGTACAATTTTAAAAAAGTTATTCGTTTTTAAATGTTGCACGAACACTTTTTACACTGACTATGCATGGATAAAGTTACATCAAAATCGATCACGATTGCTATGAAATAGAATTGACGGTAAATAGCAAAAATTTTAAAAAACGCAAACCCTAAATTCAAAGATTTTTACATCTCACAATGCCTATAGCTTTTTTTATCGTGCCAACCAATTTCGATGAAACTCCGTACATGTATATAACTTACTTTACAAAAAGCACTTTTAAAATGTTTCTTGTCGATGCGGATAAAGGTGACCTTTACTGTTTTCATCGCAATTGCAACCATTAGCAATTTTTTAAACAATTATTTCACACGTTACCGAGTAAATTAATCCATCTAAAATCTCAAAAGAAAAACTCGAGACGTTTGGTACAATATTAAAAAGTTATTCGTTTTTAACGGGTGTACGAACAGTTTTTACACTGACTGTACGTGAAATAGGGACTTCTACTGGCTAATAATAGCCCGAACACCCTGTATAGCTTGAAAATGCAAAAACAAAAACCGCAATTATTTTTGCACCAGCCTAATATTTGGTGACGCGTGGAGGAGTAGGATATTCGCGTCGCAGAGAGATTCATAAATTGCAGGGCGAGTGGCGATAGCCGACGGAAGAATTCGTCTTCGGTGGATCTCTGTGGCCGAGCTAATTCGTGTTAGTGCGCCGCAGAGTGTCCCGAAAAGCGGTCCCGAAGTAGCTCTTATTTCCTCGAAAGCGAGCGTAACCGCATCTCGTTCCCTGGGAAATTTCCCTAGTAAATCCGTGGCCGAGTCACTTGGCCAGCTCGTAAGAAGTGTGCAGCACCGTGGAGAGGGTGGATGAAGTATCGTCTCGGATGCTCGAAAGTCCAAGTGGCTTACAAATCGCGGATTTCCGTCGCGCCGGCACCATTTACGTGAATCCCGTTTCACCCCCATGCGCGGAATTTCGAAAATCTCTCGTCGATACTCGATCAACGTCCGGAACTTCGATGCGGCCAAGAATTATTCCCCACCCCTCGCATTTTAACCCCTTTGCACCCTTTTCCCATCGTTCATTTCACTACCTTACCCGCCGCTCTAAGGAACTAGCCAAAAAATTGTGCCAACACGGTGTAGCGAGAAATCTTATGCGTCGGATTAAAAGGTTGTTATTAACGCGTTCGCTGCCGTGTCCCGAAACTTTCGTTCGGCCAAGAATTAGTTTATTTAGGATTATTTATTTAGCGGGCTGAGAATCATGGTAGTTGAAGTTCAAATTCTTTAGATTTGAGTTGATATTGTTTTTCGAATTTTGAAGGCAGCATTTTTATTCACCGGTGGCGTTAACTGATGCAGAACTTCATTCTTTTCTCAAAAAGGGCAGCTTATTCTTTTGTCACTAAACGAATAGAACGAAAAATTTGGAATCAGAGAGTGGCGTAAGTCCACCTTACGCTCTTTTGTTTTTAATTGCTGATTTACACGGATCTGCAAAACGAATTTTTTTAATCTTTCAATACAGGTCCACATAAAAATGTCGTAAAGTAAAATATTTAATATTTTCTCTACAATTCCGACCGATTGCAATTTTTCCAAACTTTTTTTCCCGTGACATGTAATAAACTAATTGTTCTAATTTCTCAAGAAAATCCAAATTGTAGGGTTCAATATTGAAAAAGTTACCGCATTTTTAAGAGTGTCCGAATATTTATGGGAGTCACTGTCTATTAGTATACGTCAATCTTAATGAGCTAATTCGCTTGTAAATTGTGTAAAATTCTGTTTCCTGCTTTAATTTTCACATAAAGACATTTTTTATAGTTTTGTGAACCTATATATGTGTTTTTGCAACCGCAATGCGTATACAGAGTTTTTTTTATTACAACAAACACAAAGAATTATCTTACCCAATATATTATATATGTGACTTACATCACTATGATTTCCAGCTCACCATTTGTCCTCGCAATTTAACTCCCTTTGCAACCTATTCTCTCATACTGTGTTTTAGTACGTTCGCTGCTATGTTACTTGCCAGAAAATTACGTACTGAATCGAAAGGTTTTTTTCATTGACACATCCACTAGCGTGTTCATCCGTGAGCGATATTTTAACCCTTAAACCTTAATTCAATAACCAAAATTTTCGACGATATTCAATGATGTTCCACTTAACACATTCAACGCATATTTCTATGTCGCAAATGTAAATTAATCTGTAATCACCCAAGAATAGAAAAATCTACATTAATCTTGCTATTTGTCAACAAAAACATTGAAGTAGATTTAAACAGAAATGAAAAAAGGTACCCGGATATTGACATAAGTGTTAAACCTGAAAGGGGGGAGGAGGGGGGTCACGCGTGTCCGGACAATTTCGAATAATTTGTAAAATTCACGTATTTTGCTTCGTACTATTTACAATATACCAAATATTTGTTAAAATTACTGTGATAAGCTAGATTTAAAATGCTCGAAGGTATTAAATGAATTTTTTTCAGATTCTTTTAAGAACTATTACTCACTAAAAACTGTATCAGAAATGGAATTAGTATACATTAATTAATGACTTTATATATACATTAATTAAAACGTTAAAATAAGACTATACAATTGTACCAGAAAATGCTAGATCTCTAAGTTCTGACGTGTTTAAAGTGTAACATTGCGTTATTATTAAATTATCGATTCACAGATAGGAATGGGACTTCATGAGATAACAGTCTTGTTATACTAACTCGCTGAACGGAAGTCTATTCGCGGGACCGGATACGGCATTTTTCGTAGCTATTTCGAAATTCAGGACGTAAATTATATTAGATTGTATAATCAACCGCAGAATAAAAAGAACCTGTCTTACTGCTTAATTTTTGCAGACAAAAACCGGAATAGTCGTCGGTTAACTGCATCAATTTTTAAGACTCGGCGTCTTTACGAACGCAGTTAGCTCTACATATATTAGTCTGGTAAATTTGGTATCTCCTTCTTCTGAGCGAAAATAGCTCAATTCTTGTTTCTAGATATGCAAGATGATCCGAATCACTTTATAGTAACATTTTTTCATATTTGTAATTGGATTTTAGGTATTTACCGAAAATACCTGTTGAGAGGTTATGTGAAAGTAATTATGCTTGAATACGGTGGAAGAAATAAATATATGTACAGTGGCTCACGAAAGTATTCGAACGCCCTTTAAATCAGAATAATTTGTTTAAAACTGCACCACTAGACTTGAAATTTTCTTTCGCAATTAGAAGCATTGATTTACTAAATTACGTTTAAAAGAGATTTTGAAAAAATTGTAATAGGTAGGCATTACATAAAAAAATAACCATGGCACATTTTAAAACTTTTTTATTTCAGCCCGTAATGAAAATTTAAAATATTAATATATATACATTTATATATATAAATTATTTATATATATAATATTATTTAATAATTTTTAATAAATTTATTAATATATATATATATATTTAATAAATTTCTGAAAGAAAAAATAAAGAATAATAATAATTTAATAATATACTAGGTATTTTATTATAAAATCAACATATGATATATATACAATATATATATTAATTCATATATATATATATATATATATATATATATATATATATATATATGTTGAACATTATCTCCAGATTAAATAGTGTCTTGATTTGGTTAAATTGCTATTTTAATTATATTTGAAAATGTATGCAATTATAAGCCTTTTCACCGCAACAAGGTACCAGTCGAAGGAAAGGTTTCTTATGTTTTTAATTTTTCTGTTTTAAATTTTTATCTTTTCTTTTAATTTATATTAATGCGGGAATATTTAATTTTATGTTTTATGTGGTGAACACAATTTATTTTTAAATATATTTACTTGTTAATAACAGTTTGCTATTAACTTTAAAATGTTATTAACACATGAAATAAACTTAATTGAAGCTATTTTTTTACAATAGATTCACATAAATAGCCTTTCTTGATTCTGGGTATTCGCACTTAAATGTCTGCATGAAAATACATACGATATTATATTATTAATATTTTTTCAATAGGCAAAAATAGGCAAACGGGGTTTGTTTCATAACTTTAAGAATACTTTAAGAGAAACATTTATCCTAGTTTTGTTCAGGCATAATGAGGCAAACTTATTAAATTCCGCATCGGAAATTTACTTTTTTTATTCAAAATCGAGTTAACACGCTGGTCAATTAATAAACTTGAAAATAATTATTAAACATATTTCAAAAAAATATTAAACATTTTTTATCGATACAATGTATTAAGAGCTATATAAGCACATTTTTTTATAATTTTACATGCAACTCTAGCTGTGTACGAGGAGTTTGAACAGACAAAAATATTATGAAATTAAAGGGATGAGCGTTAACGACAATACTTAAATATAAATATCAACTTATACTTAATAACTTTTAACTCATTTTACTTGTTTTTCATAATCTATAGGGTATTGTTAAAGACGTAAAATAATTGATTTCGGTCATTTAAACAAAAGTTGAAAATCGATTTTTGGTCGCCTTCGCACCACTGTGCGGCGGCGATCGTACCTTCATACCTGAAGGAAGACATGTTGTAAAAGAGTCGGGGAAGGGAATCAGGTATTTCCCGATATCTCTGGGGTGCGGAGTTTTCGACAAATTACAGCAACCCTTGTTTTACCTTGACAATACCAATAATTAATTTTTGTTGGAGATTTGTATTTGCAATTCGCGCGCGTGTACGAGAAACGATTGCGTTGCCGGTAGATGATGGCGCGGCAATGCCTATTCGTTTCCTTCGTAGCATGTATCGAGATCGGACGGACGCTCGCAGCGATATATACGTGTATTATTAATTTTAATTGTAATAAACAATGTAAAACCTAAGTTTAGAAATATTGGAATAACACTTGTGGTGTTACCTTTATCAATTTGTACTAAACTAATCTAGGATTAACATATTAATTGCCAAGCCTCCGTTTACAAAAACTGCACAAAATCAAAATAATACAATTAAGTGAAACAGAAAACGTAAAACGTATCCCACTGATCGATCTTTTACATCTTTTATACTTCACAATTTGTAAGTTAATACCAATAAAATAGATTCTGTTCAAACGTATCATATGCAAAATATATTTTTCCCGCCAAATGACGTAAGAAGAATTGGTTTACAATCTAATGTATAACAAAATCTTTCACGAAAATAGGTATTGGGTCGAAATAAGGAATAAAATAATAACGTCAATTTCTACAACGTTTATATCTGTGCCTCGGATAACAATTTAAAACACAGCTTTTGTAGAGTTGCGTCAGTTATAATTCGTATCAATTACAGTTCTTTAAAACATTTTCTGTCATACACGTAGTAAACTAACTGTTCTATATTCTTGCAAAAATCAAGCCGTTTGATCCAATTTTAAAAACATTACTCTGGCACAAGGCGAAATGTCTGTTAAACAAAATATGACACAACAAGTACTCTTAGTATACAAGAATAGCTTTTATTTATGGAAATATGAAAAATAGTAAGGAAAAAGTGATTTTTGATTTAGCAACATTGTTCGATTATTAAAGCAGAAAAATACAAAAATTGGTCATGAAATTGACGTTTCCTAGAGTTACATGGTTAAGGGGATGAATAAAGCCTGCGAATTTTGGGGGCGAAATAACATATTAAAATGCCACGTAACTGTTTATACCGTTCTGCGTTAAATGTCTTTGTTGTAATATAAACAATTACAATCAGATTCCTGTCATTTTTTCAACCGTTCAAAGGTACGTAATGCCATAATAAGTTACTTCGTAAAACGAAGACTCCGACGTAACGAGAGAACGCTTGAACACTTACACCGGCCACCGTCGTCACTATGGTTTCTCCTCCGCCTGGACCACGAACATTCTCAGCCACAACCCCGGGGTTCATGCAATCCGATAAATATCGATCGGCCGGTCAGCCTTGAGATTCCATTTAATAATAATAGCGGAACCTCGCATGAAATCGGACCGGAGAATAAGAAAGGAAACGGTGACTGGCCAGGGAGACAAAAACCGACATCGGGAGAAGAAGGCGAACGAGAGGAGAAAAAGAGTGAGACGCTATCTTGCAGAGGGAGGAAGAGAGGACTAGGAGAGAAATAAGGCAGCGGGCTCGGCAGACTGAGAGGGATGAAGACGGGGAACAGAGCCACCGAACTTTATTCCCCGGTATTAGCATAATAATTGTAGGACTGCACGAGACTAGCTCCGCTGACTCTGTGGCGGAGCCAACGCATGAATACCCGACGGACCTGGGCGAACAATGAGAGAAATAGGAGCAGAGGTGATCGGTGTGTCCCGAAGACGGATACGTCGAACTTTCCGGGCGGTTTCTAGAATGGCATCGAGGCTGACCCTTTTTTCAGAAGATGGGACGTGAAAGAAGGTTACGGGATGGTGTCTCGCCGGCTAACCCAGTTGCCTATCGTGTCGCGAATCGCTCACTTCGATAAGATACCCTCCTCTTCGTCCGTCGGATGATGTCTAGGCACAGAATACGGGTCTCACTCTATCTTAGCTCACCTACTATCGCACGTACTGTCGCTATTGGCCGAAGGCGATGACGAAAAATGACAACGGCTCGTATCGAGCCGTAATATTTAATAACTTAATGTAATTAGTTTAATATACTATGTATCGATATTTCATTTAATTCTGCCAGTCCTAATAACTTTGTTATTTATATAGTTACTAAAGAGTGTTTGTTGATAAAATTTTCATATTTGGAGGTGAAGGTCATTTCAAGATTATATTTTCCGCGACATCACAAACAGTAATGTTTTTTAAATGGAGTGACTTATGTTTCATGCTGCATTTCGGTAGAATGGATATTCTAAATAAAAAAGGGCTAAAAGTTATCCTTCCTGAGATAATTTGGCTTTATTCTTCCTTTTACTTTTGTTATGAATGTTATTATAGATGTTCAAAGTGTCATCTTCCCTCATTTCATAGGGAAAATATTAGGATGAATAAAGTCAAATTTTTTCAGAAACTGTAAGATTTAGGACAAATATTCCTTAGCACCTTTTTGAAGTGAAACTTCTTTAGGCGCGTTAGGCGCAAAACCTCGACGTGGTAGGCGTAAAACCTCGACACGGTAAGAGTAAAACAAATCTGGCGATGAAAAGGGTGAAACGCTGAAACGATGAAACGATAAAACGATGTAACGATAAAACGATGAAACAATTTAGTAATACCTTGACGCGGTAGGCGTAAAACCTCGACGGGCTAGGAGTAAACCCGATCTGGCGATGAAACGATGAAACGATGAAACAATTTAGTACAACCTTGACGCGGTAGGAGTAAAACCGATCTGGCGATGAAACGATGAAATGATGAAACGAAATTCTATTCTATTATCATATACGGTTGAGGGTTTGGCATTGCTTAATAAAGATTATGATAAAATTCCGATGATGCTAAGTGGAGATTTCTACATGAACTTTGCATCGGAGCAATCAAAATTATTAATACAATTTTTTAGAAGTAAATTGAGATTGGAAATGGTAAATAATCCTAATGAAGCGCCAACAAGATCAGGAACAACTGTCGATGCAGTGTTTGCAAGACATTTAGACAAAATTGAATCAAGAATATTTATATCATATTTTAGCTATCACAAGCCAATTGTTTCAGTAATAGAATCATAGAAAATTAAATGTTATAAAGTGTTAATAAAAATTCGAAAAAAATTAAAGGAAGAAGTTTCACTTCAGCCATGTGGTCTAAGCACACACCAATTTTTATTTAGTATTTACCATTCGATCGAAATTCAACATAAAACCTAGGTCATTTCAGTTTAAAAAACAATACTCTTCCCATAAGATTATTGCTCACGTACAGACTAATGTTCCCCTCTAAATACGATAACTTTCTCTTGAAACACTTTGTTGTATTTGTATTAAATACAAAATTATTAGGAGTAGCAGAGGTAATTGAGACACCATGCATTATTCATACAAATTTTTGTAAGTTCATTCACGAATAATATATGATATTATAATTATGATGTTTTAATTAATCTAGTAAATAATTTGTTTTTTGTTTCAGGTAATACTCAAATTCGGATCGTACAATATAAGCCGCGATAGTAGAATTGGGGACAGGCGGAATTTCCTTACACTTGGTTCTATATCTATAAATCGAGGTGAGATTACGAAATCCAAATTTATATTTGCATACCTATAGCAATGGGAAAAATATGGGAAGAAGGACTTTGAAAATTATGATGAAGCATTGGGATATTACTAAAGCAGGCTACTAAAGTTAGAGTCTAAGCTATATGTAGAAAGATATCATTAACCCTTAGTAATTTCTGTACTGAAATCTTGTGAATTGTACAGGGTGGTCGGTAACTGGTGATACGATCGGAAAGAAGATGATTCTACATAAAAAAAAGTAAGTCGAAAATGTAGAATAATATTTTTTCATACGAGACTTGATTTTCAAGAAATACGAGTTTGAAACTTCAGTGAACACGCGCGCTATTGAATATGAATCGTCTGACGCGTCTGTTCATTACCTACCGCTTCTACTTCTTACAAATGTAAATCACGCGAACTTGACGGATTTTTTAAAAGAAATGCTCATGTGAAAAAATTTGATTCTATATTTCTTTTACGTAGGATCACCCGCTTTTCGGTTCTACCACCGATTACTGACCACCCTGTTTATAAAATATAATAATTGTTATACGTAATACGTATAAAATGTAGAATTTAATTTGTTGGGCGTTACTACAATACGTACATATGTGAACCGTTGTTGTTGAAAGTAGCACAAATCCACTTTTGGAAAAAATGAGTTAATGGTAGTTTTAGTCACTATTCAATATTTTTAAACACACAGACAATGGTGTACAATATCCTCATACATTAATCAAAAGAGGTTGAACTGTGCAAGTATATTGCAGGAATGTTCGCAAAATGGATCGCATTAATTATTAATTACTATGACTGCATCATGAACTGCCCTTAAAATCGTTACAGCGGATAATGGCTAATAGCTTAAAACGCAAACCCTTAAATATCTCAATGTATGAGCAAACGGACTTGTACCACTTTCAAAACTAACAGCTCATGTCATAACTAACCCTCTTTATATTATGCAAGTTTTGTATATAACATTTTCACACGCATTTACAAAATGTACCGTGTTGCTGATGACCTTTGATATTGAAGCAACATTAAATAAATAAATAAAAAAAAATATTCAAGTTACAAGTAGCGTAATATTTTAGAACATCAAAATCGTAATTTTCGTTTATATGAGCAAATTTTATCCGACATTTTCGATTTATTTCTTTTATGTAGAATCATCCCCTTTTTGGTTGTACCATCAGTTACCGATCACCCTATATGTATAAAAAAATAATCGACTTTTTGGACCTGTTACACTAGAACGCTGTTTGACAGTTTGACTTGCGACACAGCTTTTTGACAAATATCATGGAATCAAAGAATACTACTCAACAAAATTGAAGGATCAGTGTATGCCGTGTTCAGGCAGTTCACGTTTCCTCGTTTCGGCCACGTTTCGCCGTCTGTCGACTCATTGTGGCTCATCTTCCCGGCATTCCACTCGACGAAGGCCGTTCGCCGGAAGTTTTCCCCGCATAACAAATTCGCGGGACGCTCGCTCGACCGCGCTGCGGCATATCGCACACATAACCAGTCCATAAACTCGCCCTATCGCAAGCACGATAAAGGTCTTCTCTTTGTAATAGACAATCTATTTTTACGCGGCTGATCCCGTACGCTTATCGCGAAGACACTAAATCGGTTGTTCGTCGACATAAGCACCTCTTTTTGCTAGCCTTCCTACTTGAACACGCTCGCGCGCACGCCGCCGACTTCGGATACCCATTTAAACGATCAATTAGCACTCCTTCACGTTTTTCTGATACGTCTCACGAACAATTAATGACTCGCACCTCCTGTCTTGACCCTGCGCGCGACTCCTGTCACTCGCTTGACGAAATTAGGCGCGAAATGGATGAATCTCGAGGCTGCTTAACCCCTTGTTCTAAATACAACAACGTGTCGTTGTTTAGTGGTTCTAAATACCTATGTTATTAATTTTCTTTGAACCAAAATCAAATTCTATGTAATTGTTGTTAATATACAGGCATTGAGGAATATCTACGACACGATAGCTACAAATTTTCTTCTAAGAAATTATGGTCGACAAAGAAGATCTAATCACTGTAACTGTAAAATCGATCGTAGTGCAAGGGGTTAATATTAACCAGAGATTGGCAAAATGTGGTTTTAAATAGAAAATAGTCTATTTTATTTCGGATCTCATGTGTACTTTCGAAAATAAAATAATCTTATTGTGAAAAAATGTTTTTATGTGGTATTTTATTTCGAGGATGCTGAAAATACCGAGGTTTATTCTAGAAGTATTTTATTTATATCAATTTCTTTTCTCTTTATTCTAGACGATCAAATACTAATTCTGAAAGTGTATCAATATAAATACCATTTATAAATCATGTTTGACTCTCTTAGTATTTCCTTGTATATGATAATTCTATTTAATTCTTAAAAATTTGTTGGTGATAATGTATAACAGATAGATTCGGTCATCTGCTACAAATTAAAAATTGTTCATATGTTTTTTACCAAGAATATTTTAAATACTAATTATAATACAATATATGTATACATTATTCTATGAATTGTTGCATATTATCAGTGAATCAGTTTTTTAAAGTTACATGTCGCGTCGTCAACATATGTTTAATACTATTATGAACAATTGAATCTAGAAAATAAATATAAATATGTCATTTTTTAATTATTACATGTCGAATTCTTCGTCATTTCTTCAGGCGTTTTTGTACGTTGCAGATTGGTCGTTTAAACTTAAACCAACACACTTAGAATAAAATTAATATTTGCATGATTACCTTCGCCGTTGAATCGTAACATTCCGATAAAATTTTCTTAAAAATTAGTAACAAATGAGAAAAAACATATGTGAATGTAATATATTTACAATTGTACACATCTTTCGCAATTCAGAGTTACAATCTTAATATTTCCATCCATTATTTCCTATTATTATACTTCACCACATACTGGCATAGAATTTCGTTTAGAATACATTCCCCTGCGAACAATTTATCCATCTCTACTCGACGTTTTCACATAATCACGCTACATATTTGTTTACCTTTATTTATACTATACAACAAGCTGCCACCACGCCAAATAATTACCTCAAACATAAATCACAGTCGTGATTTAAAAAAAATAAAACATAAAAAATACGCGCAATTTACGAGAATTTTGACGGAGAATCGAATAATAATTTTTCTTATCTCGAACGGCATTCGTCCGAACAGAATATAAAAAAAAGGAAAAAAAGAAAAATACCGAGATGAAATTAATTTGCCAAGAATGCCGTGTACCGGAACCTCAGTGTGTCTCATTTTTCTCTTTTTATCTGTCTCACAGACGAAGAAAACATTCTTGTCGCCGACTTCGCGTCGTCTTATCGCCCTCCGCGAGTTTCTCGCATCACTCGCGGTTATTAATTACGAGTGCGAAAACCCGGACATCATAAACAGGTTCTGTTCCGGCGAGTTCCACGAGAAAATGCGAAGGATTTTCAAACGTGTCGCGTTCTGCATTCGTCACGTGGAAAATAGATCCCCTTTTCTTTCTCACTGAACGCGTCTTCTCTTTGTCTTCTTTTCCGCGACGTGACTCCTGTAAATATTCGGGCACTCTTAAAAAAACGATAACTTTTTCATTTTTGTCCCCGCGACTTGAATTTTTTTCAGAAGTTAGGACAATTAGTTTACTGCATGACGGGAAAAAAATTGGTTGAAAAAATTGAAATTGGTCGGAATTGCACAGAAAATATTAAAAGTTGTATTTTACAACTTTTTTATGGGGACCTATATTGAAAATTTAACAAATTCGTTTTGTAGATCTGTGTCGATTATACATATTCTGAAAATTCTATCTCGAATATCTTACTTTATCTTCTATAAAACGCACGTGTTTTGTCACTACAGTAACCCCGCGATCTATGTCGCGATCTAAGTCCAACGGAACTTCGCGATCTATGTCTTTAAGTGTTAAAGACGCAGATTTTCAGCCTTATCAGGGAATTTCGTCCTTATGTGATCATTTTTAAATGCTTTTAACTCATAGCAATATTAACCGATTTCGATGAAACGTTGTACATGTATATAATTCATTTCACATTTTTTTTCCTTACTTCGAGCAATTATAATTTCAAAAAATTCTTCTACACATAACTTAGCGTACTAATATTTTTAAGTATATTTGTATATCTTTAAGATTTAAAACATTATTGACTCGTTGCATCGTGCAAGTTGTAGAGGATCAGAAATAAACAATAATTACGTTTTACCATGTTCTTGTAGCGTGTGCACAGCGAAGGAAATCGGTTGGTTTGTGTGGCTGATAAGAATCCGGTGCATCATTGCGAATTATAAACTATTATATCTATTAACTTTTGTGGTCAGCAGACCTGTGAGTTGCGTTTTATATCTTTTGATAAGTATTTTGTTAATTATCTTTCTATATTGCGCCATGAGTGTATTCTTGGTTTTAATAAAAAAAATTTTCTTTGATGGGTTCACTGTCCCCTAGTACAGAATAAAACAATTCCCCCTGTTGTCCAACAATATAAATCTCAGTCTTCTGTGTTCCTTTTCGTACTACTGCTTTATTATTACAATTTCAGTGATTAACAAATAAAAATGTTAAAGGTAAACTTCCGATTGCTCGAACATAAGAACCGAGACAGACGAACTAGAGTACAAAATTGCGTAGTTTGTTTAGAAAATAGTGAAGCACATTGGATCCAATGTTCGGACGGCCAAAAATTAGTCCATTATGCTTTCGACGACACCCCGAAATGTTTTGACCATTGTATTTGCCATCGTTGGAAATTATATTAGTAATTTTTACTTCGTCCGGTACTAGGGGACACTTCGTGTTTCTTAAAATCATGGAATCAATGTAATAATGTTCATTCAAATTAACCTCTTGCCGTATAACAACGAGTCAGTCCCGTAATGGAAATTTCAAACAGTATTTACTAAATATTAATGTTACGCGTTTCTTTTAGGACGAAATGTAATTCTATTCTTTTGTAAGAAATATTTGAGCATTAAAGTAACTGTAAACATACATTACACATAAACTCTCTTTCTTCTTATATGAAATCATTGAGAATAAAGAAGCTCTAATCGTTTTCGGCTTTAAAGAAAATCGTACGGCAAGGGTGTAATTATCATTTTATTTTAGTTTCTATCATCCAACTTCTTCTGTCCTAGTCTTGATAAGTGTCCGTAGGTCAATGACGTGTTTTACATTTGGAGTTATTCCTGACTAGATAGCGAGTGGGACTTGATCCTTATTGGAAGCGTGAGCCACTCGGTTTTTAAACTATGCAGCCGTCACGTCGACTTCTGCCCACAATTTCTGGGAGAATTTGGCGGCCTTCAGCAAAGATCTCGTTAGAATCTTGTTCAATTATATTCGTGTTTCTAATTAACGTCATTATATTCACTCGAGATAGCTAACAATTAGTTATTTGGGGTTAATTTCACACACGGTGTATGTTTAGAAAGCTATTGGAATTGCTTTGGTATATTGTTTAACACGTTGACTATTCATCATTGTTTAACATAGTCAATCCAGCAACCTCCAAAGTTTCATACAATCGAAGTCATTTATTAAATGAAATTAAAATTGAAAAAGTTAAATGTATAATACTGAGTACGGTATTTTATCGATAAATGTCCTAACCACGGGTCCGGCCAGGGACAATTAAGGGCCAAGTATACTATTCTTTGTCTTTTGCCGAACGTATTTCGCCTCGGTCGCCGAGAAGTGTAACATAATATGGGTCGGTGAGATCACTACTAATCCAATGACAAAACTTCTTTATTTTATTTTTTTTTATGGGACTTTCACCAACATATTCGTGACATTTTTCTAATGAATATGATACCAGATAAGATATAATTGCGATGATATTTACTTGTGTAATGGACGATGAAAATTTCGGGCGCAAGGAAAGAAAGAGACGCGGAGAGTCGCTGTCGCCGTCATCGTCCATTATACAAGTAAATATGCTGGTGAAAATTCCATAAAAAAATAATAAAAAATTGAAGAAATTTTGTCATTGAATTAGTAGTGGTCTCTCCCATACACTCGACCCGTATTACGTTACACTTCTCGGCGACCGAGACCTCTCGAACTTCACGGCCGCTCACGGGGTATACCCCGCGGTAGTGGGGATACATCTGGGACAATTATAGGGCAGATACTTTTGACAATTATCGGTAAAATACTGTAGTTCTTTAACCTTCTTGCATTTTCTGGGTATAATATATATACCCAAGTATGAACATTTTTTAATATTATGTGGATTATATATTACATATTGTTTTGTAAATTCGATACCGCCAGTTCTCGGGGACTGACATGACTGAATAAATAATTCCGTCACCTATACAATATCGGTGACATGCTAGTTAACGTGTTAATATATAATTTGTGATAAAATTATTAGGTGTACTGTGTGAAAAATATAATTATGTTTAATGTGACTGATAGTGTTATCTATAGTAGTCCTAAATGCATATCTCCAATGTTTAATCGTGAATATTTCGTAAAAATGAAACATTTTCGGAGTAGTTAAGATTTTATTTAAAAATTGATGGTGGCTCTAATAATTTTATTGGTGATGTGTAGAATATGGTAAGTAAGATTACCGTTTTATCAATCAATAATGTATATTGAAATAATATGTCAGGAAATTTGGGATAATAAAAACAATGCTTTATTATCACTCTTTAATTATAATATGTTAAACTATATATATTTATAAAATGCGTGTGTTTCACATGACTACGTGGAGGAGAGTGCAACTTCTCGATGCAAAGAAACAAAAGATGTTACAACAAAAGTGTACAGCAACTATCGATTTACACTTTCTTACATAATACAATGAATATGATAATCTTTTTGTGTCAGTCGTTAAATATTCAAAATGTTATATCACTTTTTCAATATAACCCTCCGACTGTCCGAAATGAGTTTTCATTTTAATGTATACAAATTATTCACGTTTACACGTTCGTTGTGTACGTGAAACAGAGATTGGATTTTTTATGTAGAAGAATGCAAATAGAATTGAATATCACATAGAGACATGCAAGTATAACGTTGGCTGATTGTTTAGGAAAGGATACATTGCAAAAAATATATTTGTCAAAACATATGTTATATACAAGTGTTACTGTCTTTTGTCGTTAAATACTTATATGCACAGTAATGGGAACACATGGTCCGAGTGCTAAACGCTTGTTGTTCTATTGTATTATGTTAGAATTCTCTTGTGTGTACAATTTTCTCCAACAATTAATCCACTCAACAAAGACTTAACTGTAGAAGATTCTGAAGATGCTATTATTCTATCGTATCTGTCAATTATCTCATATCATAACCATCATAAACAATCCAATACCTTATATTGTCCACCTAAATTTATGAAATCGGTTACTGTGCACCGGAGATCGCGGTGGAAAGATCGTGCAGGAACGAGGAATCGTTATCAATGGTGTCAGGGTCGCTTTGCTCGTTTTATCCCTGAGTTATTCTAGTATCCGAATGCAATGACTCTGTTCGAGTGGTCGAGTTTGATCGCAGTGGTTGAAGTAGCTGTTGGCATACCGACTCGCAATTTTATTGATCGCCGTGCTGCCGGTTAATCCGTCCCAATCATGCTTTTTGTCGGAAGTAAGCTTAAGCTACAGAAAACTTTACCAACAGTGTTGAGACCGCACGCAAATACAGAAAAATGTCGTCGTTGATACTTCAATAAGTCATATGTCAAAATAATCACTTTTCTGGAGAGCAAAAAAACAAATTTATTTTTTAACAAAAATTAGTTACAAATATTTTTATGCAGGAAATAACTCTTAGATAATACGTTGTTTATAGAACGTTGTCACATACGACATTCTGTTTGATGATAGAGCTGACGATCTTGGCTACATCTATGCCATGAAACCGAAAATGCATTTTTTGACGTACGATTTATTGTTCAAGTATCAACGACGATGTGTCTTGTAATTGCTAGTTTATTTGAACTATACTGGATCGCATTATTTCTTATTCGATTCTACTGTGTTAACAAGGTGACCAAAAACCCCACTAAATCAAAGTAGTTTGGTCATTCTAATAAAAACTGCTAAGTTAGAGCTTATCATCGTGAGTACTCGAAGAACTCTTGTAGATCGTACTCGGTTGTCGCATATGAAGTGTCCGATTTTTAACAGTAACGTGGAACAAGCATCACTATCTTCTAAATAAACTTATGGATCAATTAGCATTCGACGAATATTGGGTCGTTTTAATTCGTCTATCAGAACTCTCCCTTAAGTATGTGAATAATACGGTAGCATTTCTAGAGAAGAATTTGTAGAAAGAATTCTAAGAAAAATATAAAATTAACCTTAATATTCGCTATCAATATTTGTCTCAACGAGATTTATGGTTATAACATTCTATCAAATACAATTCATCCTCTTGAAAAATGTGTAGCATCTTTCTTTATTACGTAAAGCATTCAATATGAAAAGTTTGTTGTATAAATACCAAATAATCTCTAGTAGTGCTCGAAAATTAAGTATCATATTTAAAGTATTAGGATTTTCCGCATGAAATGATAGATTTTGAACGGCAACGTTAAACAGACATAATCTTCATCTAAATAAACATATGGATGAAAATAATCATCATTCCAATCTACATATTCTGTCAATGAATTACAAGATTTTATTTTTGTAGTCTTCTTCACCATCGACGAATAGTGAATTAATTAATCGATACAATTTGAACAAACATCACAAAATGCTATCGTCGATGTGTAATTTTTCTACTCATCTCAAAAAGAATACTCGGGAATTACATTGATTGGCATTGAAATAAATTTTATTTAAAAGTAAAATTGTATATCTAAATAAAGATTGAAGGTAAGATCTTAAAGATCAGTTTTGTACACTACAATTTTGTATAATGAACCTGTAGATTAGTATATTTTACTTTGAACGCTTCATAATATTTGTATTCTAAAATCGGATATTCCATACGCGATAACCTAAGAGCAATCCTAATTAATTAACTCAAGGTTTAAACAACTATATTATGAGAAAAACGAATAATGTGACCCACATACGACAGACATGGCAGACTACGTGTTAAATACTGTGTTTGAAAATTTTTAAATCCTTTATAATGATAAACAAAATAGTAGGATTCCAGTATAAGCCATACACAGAGATATAAGACAATCCTCCGCAATTAATTAAATCCACAATAAACGCAATGACTATAATTAATCTACAATAATTATGACGAGATGTATTATTTATGAAGAGCTCTGAAGAAGGTCCTTGAATTTTTTAAAATTCTACATTCTGAGCGAAGATCTGAGAAAGTGTTGTATTTTCAATTTATTTTAAACCCTTTATTATGATGATAAACAAAAAAGTAGGATTCTAGTATAAGCCATACTCAGAGGTATAAGACAATCCTCCGCAATTAATTAAATCCACAATAATCGCAATGACTACAATTAATCTACAATAATTATGACGAGATATATTATTTATGGAGAGCTCTGAAGAAGGTTTTTGAATTTTTTAAAATTCTAGATTCCGTGCAGAGGGGTGAGAAAGTGTTCTATTTTCTTGAGTGAAATATTACAGTTACTGTTATCTTCTAATAGAGTCTTTAATCATTTCTGATTAGTGGTTATATTGCGGTTTGCTGATATACTCTATTATTATATGATTGTAGGAAAACTGTAAAAATTCCCATGTATTTATTAATATCATTTATAACTGCAAAGTCTACTAGACGCGTTAGGAGTTTGATTAAAGTCGACCGGACAGTAAGTTGGCTCACCTGTTGATAATGCGTTAAGATTCTTACACGTGATATATGTCTCAAGTGTTTTTCCTCCGGGAGAGATAATTCTTAAATCCCATAGGGATTGCTTAGCATTACAGCCTTCAGCTCGTTTATATTTATCACACATTGATTAGAGATATCCCTGACTTTTTATAGAAATCATTCGATTTCACGTTTTGTTAATAGTTTTTCGAACATGTGAAGATTCTTGTTTACTCTGTTACAAAAGAAAACGTAGAGGGCGACCATCAAAAAGTCTTTCTTTTTATTTTGCTGTTCAGATTGCTCGCATATGTCAATGCACCTGTAAGCTCCACTCGATTATCTTATCCGATGGTAGTTTTATCGCATGGAAACGTGTGCACGAGATTCGTGTTTCCGTTACATAACGAATTACCGGGCACGTTGTCGCGATACGTGCGCCTGTAATTAAGTGAAACTGAAAAACGAACTTGTTTCGACGACGCTACAGTATAGCAACCCCAAAAATTATTGGCACACTAAATTTCCGATTTTCGAAAAATTCGGAATATTTCAAAGAACGAAAACGCACACATAAACACTCGAAGCTTCTACTTTAGCAATAAAATGATGATTTTCTTCTATAATGATTTTACATGATATACAGTCGGTGACAAAATTAAATGGACACTTTTTAAAAATTGGATTAAGTGGCTTGAATTTTTTTTTAAATGTTTTAAATGTTTTAAAAAAGTTCTTATGAAATTGCCGGAGATTTCAATCTTCAAATTTATGGTGGCTCCAAAAGTTTTAAATGTTTTTGGAAACGATTGATTTTTAAAAAATTTTATTTATTTAAAGTTGCATTAGCGTATACGCCATCAACGACCACTGATGTATTACATGGAGACGTTTGAGTCAGATTGGTCTTCAGTTTCTCACCTGCTACATCATGTAAAAATATCTTAGAGGAAAATGAACACTGCTTTGCGAGAGTAGTGGATTCAATCTTTAAAACGAGTCCAGGCTTATGGTTGTACTGTTTGTTCTTACGAAATGATCACAATTTAAGAATCGGGCATGTAGTGTTTAAATACTTTTTGGGCCCACTGTACGCTGAACGCAAATGTTGTCTTTTCCAGAGATGTGATGAAGACAAAGAAAGTCTGATCAACAATTTTGATCCGTTTTTCAACGTTTTGCAGGTTTAGGCTGTGATTAAACGAAAGTAAAAAGTCTTAAGTTTTTGTATATTTAAGTCTCGTCGTGTAGAACGATGTGGAGCATATACTTTTTAATTGACAAACTTTTATCAAAGATCAACTAATTGATTGCTTGACTGGTTCACAATAATACAAAAAACTTATTGATAATTTAGGGATATTAAGACTCAAACGTATCGAGGCAGAAATTAAATTTTTATTTCACTCCAGTCTGTTGCAATTCAAGAAATACATTTAAGATTTAAGCACAGTTTAATCAATTTTCAAAATATTTTTATTGATTATGAGAATGTGATCGACCAAGTTCAGTGTCTGCCGTCAAGTCGAAGTTTGTCTAATCCGTAAACACCCAACATGTTTTTCGTGAGAGTCTTGATATATGGTTATTAGAGGTCACATTGACATACATAGTTTTTGTTGATTTGAAAATGAATTTTGGTCCAGCTAATTATGACATTCGAAGCACTGCGATCTGCAAAATGGGTGGCACATCCTTCGTGATTTTTCGTCCACGGGCAATTAAGCAATTTGCGAGATGATCGTCGCGTAAAAGCGCGACCTAGGATCCGAGATTCGGTTCGCATGCTCTCCGGCTCGTTGCCGAGTTAGGAGGGTTCGACGTTGGCCCAGGCAGGCGTCGCGACGTCGCGTGGGCGTCAAGGGCATCCATCATGCCTTCGCGTGAATTACCGCCGTTCCCAACCTAACCTGAGTTGTTCCTAAAGAACCGGCAGATCGGGGGAAAACTGGAAGAAGGATGTCCGAACTGGATCTCTCACGGTCGGTTCGCGGGCGACGAATTTTCTCTGGTTCTGTTTTGTTCTGGCTGTTTGTCTTTTTTCTTCTCGACTGCTTCTACCTTCGGTTCCCACGTTCTCGAGATCTTTTTTTCGCGATCTCGTTTACTTCCGCTCGTCGTCGGCTAGGATCGACGACCCCCGAGCGATTTCTTCGTCCCAAGTCGCAAAATACACGGGTTCCTTTCAACAGTCTGACCGCAACAAATTAAAAATTTCGACCACTTTTCCATCGTCTAATTCACAAATCTCTCCTGTGAACAAAATTTGTTGCATAATTCAACCATTTAAACTTTAAGGTTTTTGAAAATATTGGAAATATTTTCCTCGATAAGCTAAATTGAAGTTTCCAATTCTGGGAAAAAATAAATACATTAGGCTGTCGCAATCCAGTGCTGTCGCGATGAATGCAGGGACATTGTATCCGAAAGATTGCACTCAACGTAACAGATATGATTCCTCTGGTATCAGCGTACCGGTGAGACAATACTAATCCAATGACAAAACTTGTTTGTTTTTAATTATTTTGTCATGAAACTTTTACCAACACATTCATGATATTTTTCTGATTGAAATAACACCAAACACGATATAATTTGGGTCATATTTACTTTGGATCATATTTAATATTTCATCAGATATTTCAACTGTTGTAACTTATTTTAATCAGTTGTATATTCTCAGTCAGTGTAAAAAGTATTCACACACTCTTTAAAAACGAATACCTTTTTTAACATTCGACCAAACGGCTCGAGTTTCTTGAGACGATGAAGGTCACGATTTTTGTAAATCTAATTTAATTTAAATTATATACCTACGCATACCAAGTTTCATCGAAATCGTTTTATATATAAAAAAAGTTGGTAAATATTTACATTAGGGGCTTCCTCACCGATTTTGATGACATTGAAATATGTTGTCAAGGCGAACATTCTGAACAACTTTTTCCTATACATGTTACCGCCGCTCAGCTTTAGTTTCCGAGATATTCGCAAAAAAGTTTCAACATCTCGAGAAGTGATCGGGGTAGGTCTTGGTTAGATTTGAAATTGTGGCCGCCGATAACGCGGCCACGGTCACAACTTAAGACCTTACTTCAATCAGTTGAGACCCACTGTCTTGTCTGTTTATGTTTACGAACTGAAATGTGAAATGAATCGTGTCGAACGTGAATTCATTTCATTGTCAGCTGTGTTAGCATACAGAGTATTAAGCATGGAACTATACGTATTCTTGGATATCTGCAACAATAAAAAAATATATAATAATCCAGTATATAAACATATAAATAATATATAAATAACCCAGACCTACTCCGATCACTTTTTGAGATGTTGAAACTTTTTTGCGAATATCTCGGAAACTAAAGGAGAGCGGCGGTAACATGTATAAGAAAAAGTTGTTCAGAATGATGACCTTGACAACATATTTCAACGTCATCAAAATCGGTGAGGAAGCCCCTAATGTAAATAATTACCAAAAAGTTATAGGCACTTTGAGATGTAAATAAAAATCTTTGTCATTGCAACCTCAATCAATTTCGATGGGACTTTGTGCATGTATTATAACTTACTCATATCTTCAAAAGGCATCTTCTAAATTTTCATTATTGGCACAGATCAACAACTTAAAAATTGTAAACTTTACTTTTTTCTTCCCAATTGTGGCCAATAGTAATTTTAGAAAAAATTATTTACACATTACCCACTAATTCTTTTAATATCTCCAGACCAGTCAGAATGACTGGTTTCTAATTTTTGTTAAAATTTTTTTATTAAAGTATATATTTTATTTTTTTTATTAATGTATATATTGCAATGAAAATTATATGAAGTCTGAATAGATGCAGTGTTGTTGTTATTACAGATCAATATACATCAATTGCATTTATTACCCGGTGGTTCTAGTGTTAATAACAAACAAATTAAGAATATTTCACTGATTAGTATAGTCACAAATTAGTACATGTACCTAAACTTTTGGGTATATTTCTGTAGGATCTTAGGAAAAATGAGGAATTCCGTGCCGGGAATCAAACCCGGGACCCTCGCGGTTGTAGCTGATCAGCTCTTACACATACCCACGGAACCCTCCTACTTTTCCTAATCTCCATACAGTATTTGGTCTGGGGGATCCTGATCCCACATTCAAAGCATAACATTTTTTCGTTTGATACCTCGTTTTCGAGAAAAACGAGTTTGAAAATCGTATCGGCTGTTCTTTCTTTTGGAGGACCAGATGTTTTTAACTTTCTTGAACACTTTTTTAACTTTTTTTATGTAATCCTGTAGATATCGATGAAAACATTACGAAAATGTAATATTATTGTTAGGAATTCACTGGTTTATAAGTTATACGTGTGTAAACATGAGCAATGTTAAGCGTTTTTGAGAGGTTAGGGCGTCGCCATATTGGATATTCGTTGGCTGGTAGAGGTAGGACTGTTGAGCGCATGCGCTGGATAGATGGTTATACGCGTGTAAACATAAGCAATTTCAAATGTTTTTCACAGATTAAAGTGTCGTCACAGTACTATATTCGCTGGGTAGCATACGTATGATTGTTGAGCACATGCGCTAGATAATATGATATATTCACGGATCGGCTAAGTAGTACTGAGCGCATCTGCTAAATGGTACAGTATGTTTACTAAATAGGAACACGTGGATAAATGAAGCTCATTTTAATATTTTTCTGCATTTTGTTGTACATTTTATTGTTGATTTTAATTTTAATTTGTGGATTGTTGCGGAAATTTAAAAAATGTAGTGTTCATCGGTGCGCTATGAAAATATACAAGATCTCAAAAAGGAGGTATAGTCCAAGTTGGTTTGGGGTTAGGTCGTCGCGTTGATTTCGTACATGTGTTATTATTACGTACGTGCTTGTACTGCGGTACTACTTATTGTTAGCCGATCTTACGTGTACCACTTAGCAAATATTCTAATATTGCGGCGGTTTAACCTGTCAAAAAGGCTTAAAAGTGCACAACTTTACACGCGCACAACTTCCAAACCAGTGAACTCCTGGCAATAAGACTTTCATTTTCGGTGTTTTCTCGTCGAAATCTATAGGACTGCACAAAATAAAGTTTAAAAAAACTGGTCCTCCAAAAATAGGTTTAACCACCATATCTATTATACAATAATAGCGCGCATATTTGCTGAACTTTTAAACTCGATTTATTAAAAAACCAAACCGTCAAGCAATAAAATATGTATTCCTCCTTTTTTACTAGTTTTTGCATGTAGAATCGCCATTCGCCCACTTGTACTACGATTCCGAATACATGCTATGTAGACAGCATTAAAATCACACGGCATAAGTATTAATTTTGCGAGAGGCAAAAAGACTTCGCAGATGAAGACTAAAGGAAGGCATCTGACAGCATCTATTAAACGGCAGTCTGGAACTGGACGTGGCAGACACCTTTAAAAATTAATACGGGGACACTTTTGCCATCGCATTGGCGCTCACAGTGCACACGGAGGAGGATATCGGTCAGAAGTAGAGAATGCTTTCGCTCGAATTAGATCCGGGAGTTCCGGGACTGTCGGCGCACGCCGATTTCGCCACAATTTATACGCGGCAGTATTTTTGCACAATTTGTGCCGGTTATGAGAACGTAGTAGCGCGATGGCTTCGCCGTGAAAAATATAGCTGGAATTTATCGGGAAGACCCCCATGCGTGCTCTCCCTGCCTTCTCTATCAACGACAGAATATCCATTATTCGTCACTGTCTGTGGCCCAGGAACGACTCGACCAGGATAAAATTACGAATCGTCCTACCAAAAATCGTTCCGGCATTCTATTTCAGATCCTCGAATATATACGTCTGACAATTTACCCGTGAAGAAGTTCCTTCATGACGTTTGAAACTGTTTCTTGGAGACTGTTAGGTCCGGAATATCCGCGAGAAGCTATTAGGTCGTGTAATATGAAATATTAGAGCCTCCATTGTACGAGCTAGTTGTAAGCAGAGTTGGGCAAAACATAATCCGATTAATGATTGAAAGTTACGATTAATATAAAATTCAGTTATCAATCGTGACTACTGATTACGAAATAATCGGTAATTAATGAATAAGAAAGGAATCAGAAGTTGTTGTACTCAATATTCGTGATTGCGTTATTAATTATTAATCACGAAATGATTACATTTTTTTTATTATGATTTAATCTGTACTTTCGCTGTAATAACAACACTGTGGACATTTTTTTAGAAATATATATATTTTTTAAATATAGCTTTACGTAGAAAATCCTTAGAACAAGTTACTTATTTATTTTTAGTGTAATTTGCTTTTAATGCAACAGATATGACAATAATCTCTCGACAGGAGCCGAAGATGGCAGTAGTGTATTATATAAAGTAAAAACGTTTTTTATTGAAAGATATTTGTCTAACATACTTGAATTTTGTTGTTGTTCACACATGAAATGTAATATTTCCAATTCTGCCTTGGAAATATATAAATTTGTGGTTATGGAGATACGATATAATTAATCATTGAATGATTTAAAAATTATTGATTAATGATTACAAATTACACAAGGTAATCACGATTACTGATTTATCTCAACGCTGATTGACTGATTAATGATTACAGCTACTACGATTACATTAAATAATTGATTACAGATATCGATTACAAAAGAATTAATTACTGCCCAACTCTGGTTGTAGGACGATAGTGTTCGCATAAGAGAATATACATGTAATAGAACAATGAGTAGACTGCGGATTTTTATGCAAAATAAGAATTGTCTAATTCTATCGTAAGAGAGTGAAGTTGAATAAAATTATACTTTTGTTTTTAATGACTTTGAAAAAGTCGAAAATAATATAACAATATAATTAAATCATTCTGATGTCTTTTCTATTTTCTAATTGATGTATTTATTTTAGTTATAAATGTATAAAACCCGCAATCTAAAAAGTTAAAAGTTATATGTTTTATGTTGTCGATGTTAACCTGAGATTAAATGTATGATTAATGTCACAATGAATCTCCGAAGTTTTAATAAATACATCTCGTAGAAACATTTTTCTAATTTCGATCATTGTGAAAAATAATGTCAGGAATAAGTCATTTTGACTTGTCTGGTAGTTCTGGCATGTTTTAATTATTATAGTCCTCTATGATCATTTAAATTATTTACGATCTTACCAGATCTTTTTATATCGAATTGTTCTGACTTCGTTAATTCATTGAGTTTTGTGGTTGTATTGTTATTTTTTAAAATGACGATGTATGAGAGTAAATCAAAATATCGATTTTTTTCTTAATTTTCAAACAGTTTAAACCTTCTTGATCCATACTTGTTAATATTCAACAGAAAAAAATTTTGTTTCATATCTCAAGAATTGAAGACCTTGGTGCATAAACTGGGTAAGTCCAGATTTTGAAAATTATTTAATTCTTATTTCAAACATTCAGCACAATATAAAAAGAACGTAAAACTTCAATGAACACGATTTTACTGAAAATAGATTTGTCCGGTCGTTGCACCAAGGTCTTCAATTACATCTTACAATACTGAATCATGATAATCTTATGTTTGCGCAGAACTCACGCCAAAACGTGCCAGAGATTCGATCAAGCTATATAATTGTTGTTTTGTTTATACAAATCTGGCAAAATCAATCGTCTTTGTTATTGATTACAAGTACACGTGTCGTATTTGTGTGTATTTTACGTGATCAGGACCATTCGTCAAAAAGAATTCGCAATGACAACGGTCAAAGAGAGCTGACCGGTCTGCATAACAAACCTCGATCGTTAGTCAAAGTCGCCGCGAATGATTGAATTTTTCATTCGACCGATCACGGTTACAATCAATTCGCTATCATCGAACTCATTCTTTAATCATGCTGCAACGGCCATCGTAGGAATCGTCGCGTGCACTCGTTCGCCTCTGCGATTATGTTAAATTTTTCAGTGTAAGTGACAGAACTCGCTGCCATAGTCACGTTTAAGTTGAAAGAAATTTAAAGGCAAAGACTCGCTGACATTTACCTTTAACTCGCAAAGAGAGTTAACGAGTCTGGAAATTTGGAAAATTGTGAAATTTTCTGCGCAAATAAAATAATTCATGTTTAGTATAAACTTATTTTTTCTTCGTGTCATAGTTGAACGTTAAGGGCTGATATTATCGCTCGAAATGGTTGCAGAACTTTCCTTCACATAAAACATCTTGAACATGAGAAAAGATGGGAAATAAATTTAAGGAATAATGTTACTTCTTTTTATATTTGTAAACAATTTTTATATTGTGCAAAAATAATTTTTAAAAATCTCGTACTAATTCACCTGTTTTCTTTCGATAGCTACTGTGAAACACTTAATTCTTCGCTGTGTATGTTCTAAAGTGTATTTATTTTAAATGTGGGATTATAGATGAAACATAAATTATTGATTTAAAATGTACTACTTCTAAGGGGCGTGTGAGGGTTAAAATTGGGTTTTTGCAAATTTAAGCAGAAATGTTTGTCATGTACCTATTTTCATATATGTATAGTAGGAGATCAAATTATTAGAAAGAATTACATAAATTGATGTGTCTACATGTACATTCAAACAATGAATTTTCAAATGAAGCCCTAGCTACACTGAATTTTTTTTTATTTTTTCATAGTATATTCATATTTAAACAAAACTATTTGTCACACAGAAAATAAATACATATACATAGTGTTCGCACGGTGATTTTATTAATTTTATCACCCACTGTATGTAAATGTTTCAATATATTATTTTTACGCACTTGTACTTCTTTTACTCATTAAATATTTATTTTCCAGTAATGTGTTATTATCTTATATTGTAATTGATTATTATCTTAATAATCAAATCTTGTATAATTACCATATAATACATTATATAAATTTATATATAGATTTTTTATAATTGGATGGGTGTCTAATAAATGGCATGTGTTAGGTTTTGTGAAATTTACAAATATATGTAAAAACAATTCGTTCTTCCATGTAGCAATGGAAGAATTAGCTGGTGTAACATTCTAGTTATAATATAGAACCTCCAGTGCGATTGTTGTTTACTAAAAGCTTTGTCCATGTAATTTTTGTACATCGCATTGGTGCTCTTTGTCCGGAAAAGTTGTTTTCACAAAATTTGTCCCATACGCTTTTCTTTCATACATTCAATTATTTTTCCTTTACCCTTTGAAGTGTATGGTGCTCTATTAGAAACGTTTATCTGGACAGCATACGCGTGCCAGCCTCTAATCTAGTTAAGTTTTCAAGCGAGTTACTGCACTTTGTTGCAGCAATGATTTTTTAATGGCAGTTATTCAGATTTAAGCAAGTTTGTGATCGCTCGGTTTCTATAGCCTGGAAAATGCTTTTTAGAAAATTGACCTCGTCAATGGAATTGATTTAGTACGTACCGAGACGTCCGTGCAGATCGGCAGGTTGGTCTCTTGTTGGCAGTCGTGATCAGTCGCTTGCCCAACCGCTATCTAATTATTTCCCAGCTAAAAACGTGTGCGACGTGGAATACTGTCGCGAAACCAACCCCGTAACAGCGATCCAATATTGACAATACTATGATCGCAGTGAACATGGAGCTTTTAACGCTTTCACTGCCATTATACATCGATGAAGAAGGGTGTTGCACATTGTCCGATTTTGTACTTTGCTACTAATGAAATACAATCGGGTACAAAACTAACAAGGAGAAGACGCGGTCATGGGGTCTTAGATTTTCTCGAAACTTTGCATATTGGTAGATTTCGTTCTCCTATTTATGAAAATTTAGCATTAACTTTTAACTTTTGAGATACGTTAAGATTGATGAAGTTAGTGTTTCTTTCATATTATGTTCCTTTTCAATAAAATTTTATATTTTGTTTCCAATAGATATTATGAGCGTATTTTTCATGTGCAAAATACAATTAATTAAAATAGATAAACTGAACCAAAAAAAATGAAAAAATGGAAAAAAGGAAAAAGTGATTTGAACGTTGGCCTTCCCGGTAATGAATCTGGTACGTTACCATCACGCCGTTTGGCACTTGACAAAAACTTCAACCAAAACTGTACTTAACGGCTTAACGGGTATAATGAAATTTAAATTGTAAATATCTCAAAAATTATTGAGTATCGATGCCTATAATGCTATGTTTTCATAAACAGGAAAACGAAATCGACCAGTATGCAAAGTTTCGACAAAATCTAAGATCCGATAACCGCAGTCTTCTCCTTGTAAGTGCATCAAGGTTACTATGAGCCATAACTAATTAAAAATGACAAAAATTTGTGAGAAACAGCGAATTAGACCAATCGTAAGCGCAAACGTCAGAGACTCTTACATCTTTCAATACGTATATCGCTGTTATGCGTCGACCAATTTCGACGATACTGTGTGTATGTATAATAATTTACTTAGATTTACAAAAGACATGCTATAAATTTGCATTATAGACATAGACAAAACCGTAAAAAATCGTGATCTCCACTTTTCTTCGAAATTTCGAGTAATAGCAATTTAAAAAAAAAAGTGGTTAACACCTTTCAAAGGCTAATTTTTGTTTTAAAATTGGATAAAATAATTTCGTTCTTTTCTTAGATATTAGACTGATTAGTTTACGATGTAATGTGTGAAGGAAGTATTTTTGAAATTGCTATTGTCCGGAATTTCGAGTTAAAATAGTAGCAAGATTTTTAAGTTTCTTATCCGTGGTCGTAATGAAAAATTGATAACGTGAGTTTCGTAAATCCAAATGAGTCGTATACGTGTACATGATTTCATCGAAATCGGTCAATGTTGCTGAGCTATGAAAGTTACAAGATGAGAGCACTGGACTGTGGAGTTTTTGCATTTATGGTAAAACTCGGTGGGCAAAACGTAAAATAGTGAAGGCATAAGAAGAATGTAAGAGTATAGGCATGCTATTTTCATGTAACTGAAATTATTAACAGGAGGAATAAATTTTTATTGAACTTTTATTTTTTGAAAATGGTACATGAACATTTTATTTTGCACAAAGATCAACAATCTAGTGGTCACATTTAAATGTTCGTAGCTTAAAACAATGTCAACCGATTTCAAAGAAATTTTCACCGTGTATATAATTGACATAAATCTACAAAACCCAGTAATTCAAGTGTCATTAGAGACTCAGATAAAAATGTAGAAAAAGCTGACTTTTTTTTACAAATTCAAGTTGTATGATCCAATTTTAAAAAAGTTATTAACTTTTTAAGAGTGAAATTTGTGAATCTTGCCCAATTGTTTCAATCGGCTACGAATAGTGACATTGTTTGTCTCTATTCGGCAAACTCATTTGGTAATTGAGTTCGGTCTCTCTTTAAGAAACGTAATAATTCGTCTTACAAAAGTAACAATTCGTCTGTTTTCAAATCTGAGTCTTCCACTGTTTCTTATCAGATAAGTCAAAATCTCGTTTTCTAAACCATTTATACCAATGTTCATATATATCTGCAGATATAATGTTGTCATCATAATCTTCCTCAATCAATTACTTAAATTATTTGCATCAAATTGATCAAATTGATTGCATCAATATCCTTTTCATCCACATATTTGCTGAAATTAGTTGTATAAATAAATAATAATAATAATAAACTGTTGTCGTCGAACTACAGCTTTTCTCCGTTTCTGAAAACAGTAATAGTTCTCTTAAACGAATATTTGTGAAATAGATGTGCCAGTAAATATGCACCATATTAGAACTGTCTTCTTAGAACAGAAAGTTTAACCCTTTGCACTCGGAGCTATTTCAACTAAAAAACCAAACATTTCTTCTAACCTAGAATACTTTCATTGTATATAATTTTTTTTATTTTATACTTATGAAACTGATATAGTACCTCATACAATATTTAATTGTTTAGTAATTTATTAAATGTAAACAAATTTAATAATGTAAACAATATTTTGAATAATGGTATAGCAATCTGTAGTGGCGCCTCAAAGTCGCCATTCGAGTGCTAAGGGTTAACAGTAAAAACAATACTGTTCTATCAGACCTAATCTGAACATTTTAACAGTTTCGTTCGACCCCTGGTTGCAAGGAGTGTATGCGGTGTTCGTTGTCAAAACCGTGCTCTCGGTGAATTCGAAAAATCGCTGTCCCTAAGTAAGCTAACAAAGCGAGCATGGTCCGCCTTCGGGTTTGGGGCGTGTGCCAAGAGATATCTGGGAGGAGGCACGACTACACTCGGGCTTGTAATTCTGCGACAAGAAGACTCGGTTAATTCGCCTCGAGTCTCGCAAGCTGTACCGGCGAGCGGATTCCGGCCGATTGCAACCACTTAAATCAAGGACCTGGACTGGCAGCCAAATGCGAGATCGAACGTTCAATTCGGACGGCAGTGATCTGGCAGCACTGGCCGAAGAAGAGACAGAAACGCGTAGAGAGTGTGTGAGAGAGAGAAAGAGGGAGAGAAAGAAACGAAAGTAACAAGGACGAGGGACGAGGACGCAGGGGTGATAGTAAGAGAGAAAAAGAGAGTTGCCAGGAGAGGAAAGAGAATAATAGGAAGACCGGGCGGAAGTGGATATAAGAGGGAAACAGTGAGCCAATTCGCTAATCCCGATTTCCGATCGCGCATGTCGATTCTTGCGTATTTACGTTAACAGCTCCAATCAGTTCTCTTCCCATTTCCTTGCTCGCAGATACCGAGAACAGGCCCGGTACTCCCGGCTCCGTTCACCTCGGCTCGCTTCCTCCTTTGATCGGCCGATTCGCATTCCACTATGCTAGTTTCTCTCGTTCTTTTATCCTTTCTTCCCCGCCGACAATGCATGTCTACCCCGTTCCGAAGCCACGTTGTGCTGTGGCGAACCGTCGCGTCGCGCATAGAGAAACACACACTCGCGCTCGTATTCGTGGTGACTCCGCCATATTTTAAGGATTTCCGAGTGTACGCGCTTTTCAAGAGACTCGCTGTTTTATCGGTCAAAAAATTCGATTTCTTTTATCTGCTTTTAATACTCGGGATCTTCGGAATATCCTTGCCGAACAGGTTTCCAAAAACATGATATTAAACTCTGCAGGTTTTAGAAGGTCTCGGCTCGAGGTTGTTCCATGTCCTCGTATAAGCGAAAATGTTAAAAGCTTTATTTTTTCTGGTCGAAATATAGTCATTTACAGTCGACGGCAAAATTAAGTGGACCCACTGTGTAATGAATTACATGAGACATGCGGTCTTTCACTGAATTTGTGCGAGCAATAAATTCGGAAGAAAAGTGTATAGTTCAGTGTTCTAAATGCAATAAGCTTCTAATTCTGAATCGCGAAACATTATTGTGTCAAATTCCGCATACTTTTCATGAATAAATTTGTTGGAAGGGCTCTGCTCCTTCCTTGCACTCCCTCCCCGAGTGACCAAACACGTACTCAATCTGAAATTCAGTTAAATTAAATCGAAAACTTATCCAAACCATCAACCTATCTATCCGCAATACATAAAAGCTCAAAGTCTTGTTCTTTGTTGGCATTAAACTAAATTTCGAAGTGAGTTCGTATTAGGTTTCTCGGGGCGGGAGTGCAGGGGGAGGAGCGGAGCCGCTCCCTACTCCTAAAGAACAATTTCGGTCATTCAAAATAGGCAGAATTTTGCAATAGTGGCTCTGACAGTTTCTTGCGAATATCTCGGAGACTAAAAGAGACCGTCATATACTTCTAAAGGAAAAAGTTGTTTAGCATAATGACCTTGACAGCATATTTCAATTTCATCAAAGTCCGAGTGGAAGTAACATTTCGACGAGTTAACCACTTTTTTTTTAAATTGCTATTACTCGAAATTTCGAAGAAACAAGTGGAGATCACGATTTTTGACTGTTTTGTCTGTGTTTATAATGCAAATTTATAGTACGTCTTTTGTAAATCTAAGTAAATTATTATACATACACACAGTTTCGTTGAAATTGGTCGACGCATAGCAGCGATGTACGTATTGAAAGATGTAAGAGTCTCTGACGTTTGCGCTTACGATTGGTCTAATTCGCTGTTCCTCACAAATTTTTGTCATTTTTAATTAGTTATGGCTCATAGTAACCTTGATGCATTTACAAGGAGAAGACTGCGGTCATCGGATCTTAGATTTTGTCGAAATTTTGCATACTGGTCGATTTCGTTTTCCTGTTTATGAAACTATAGCATTATAGGCGTCGATACTCAATAATTTTTGAGATATTTACAATTTAAATTTCATTATACCCGTTAAGCCGTTAAGTACAGTTTTGGTTGAAGTTTTTGTCAAGTGCCACACGGCGTGATGGTAACGTACTAGATTCATTACCGGGAAGACCGGTGTTCAATTTTTCCTGTCCAATTAGAATGTTAATTTTGGAAAATAAATTTAAAAAATAAACTCGGAATATAAATTTGAAAAATAATTCTTAATTTCATCGCCAAAATTTTATTCAGATGTGGAAAATCTTTATCGTGGACGTTTAGACACGTTTGGTAAAACAGAAATATTATGTATATTTTTTCAATGTTCGGACCGACATATTTGTGTGAATGTTCGTTCTCCACAATGCGGAACATTAAAACGGAAAAGCGCACCCGGTCGAACGATTCTTCTCTATCGTTTACGATGCGAGTAGCGACATCCAACCTTTCATTCGATACTTCTGATTTACCAAACGTATCTAAACGTCCACCAAGAAGTTTTTCCACATATGAATAAAATTTTGGCGATGAAATTAAGAATTATTTTTCAAATTTATCTTCCGAGTTTATTTTTTAAATTTATTTTCCAAAATTATCATGCTACATAGTGGAATAGGCCTACAGGGGATACCACTGACAAAACAAACGCATTGACAATTGGGATCTGACATTTTGAGTGGCGCCGTCTGCTGCCGAAAAGTAGAAATACTCTAAGCTTGGCTAGGTTTGGCTTATAGCAGCTTACAGTGTTAGCAGGTGTTAATTACAGTATAAACTTACGGTGTTAAAACAGGTGTTAATTAAAAATAACGTTATGGAAGCTCCAATTTTTCCACCACGTAGCAAATAATATTTTGATTACTGTGCAGTGAAAGATTGTGATAGTAGAACGAGTAAGAATTTGTTGTTCCGTTTCCACACTTTGAAATGAAGTATGTGAAGTGAACTGATTGAAATTTATAAGACCTTCGTTTCTAAAATATAAGAAACTATTTGGCAAAGAACAGTCTATTTTAACAGCTAAAATAGCTAAAGCTAGAGTGCATATTGAAAGATCTAACCAGCGTATAAAGACTTTCGAAATTCTTGGTTCAGTGATGCCTGTGGCATTGGTGCCTCTAATAGAAGATATTTGTACAATTATTTGTGGAGTAATTAATATGTCCTCATCAATTCTAAGCGATCAGAAATTATTTTTTGTAATATGAATTAGTTGATAAAACATACTTTAAAAAGCCGCTCTCCTTCAACAAACTTTCTTTCTGCAGGATTTGTACCTGCCGACTTACAAGTTTCACCCATACTTACAAACATTAAGACCAAGCACTTTGCCGCCATATTGGATACCTATATATATATATATATATATATATATATATATATATATATATTGTCCACGTCCCCATGTCGGATCCCAATAGCACCTCCGCGGTAATGTGGAAACCTATTGACACTGGTGTCGCCCTAATGCGCCACGCGCAGTTCATACGGTACGAGTCTGAGCTAACTCGAGAACTTGGGCCGCTACGGGAAGCGAGACGCGCGGCCGAGAAAAGGAGGCGTAGCCCTCGAGAATCGGCCGAAACGAGCACTTCTTGCCGACCTCTGGTTTAGACTCATACCTAGATTTTGGTTGTTGTTCTAAATTTTAAGCTTACACTCTTCTAAGAAACTATGAATATTTGTACAAGCAGGTATGTTTGAAAATTTAATTCATTCGTGAATAGTGGAATTGAATACTGTTAATTTTCGTAGATAGATGGATCATTCTTGTTAAGTAATGACTTAACATGTCTGTACTTAAAGGAAGATATAATTGAATTTTCTGTAATTGCCTTATTAGTTTTAATCGCTGTGAGTTGTATTGGTTGCATTGCAGAAAAGATCGAGAATCTTCTCGGCAGGGAATCGCTACATTCCGTCAGACTCGAAAAAGCGATTCTCCCGGCAGATAAAGAAACAGATATATCGTGATCTCGCGGAAGCTGAAAAATTTCGTGGTCTGTGTTCTTCTGGACCCCGCCGTTGTAATAGATTCTTTTATCGACTCGGCCCCAGAGTCTAGACCTCGCTCCGGACTCTTTATCGCGGCTGAATTATCGGCAAATAGAAAAGAGTCGGCAAGATATCTCGAAGGAAAGTTCAAAAGTTTATCATGACATAGGTGCGGATAATTGATTGAAGCTCCCTGCGCTTTCCCTCCTTACGGCTATTTCCAAACTTTACTGGTTGATGTTGAAGTTCCTGGACACACGTAGATCGGTCCACTGCCAGCAGTACATAGTGATCAAATTTTTGGAAAAAGTGGGACAACAATTGGCATGTCTTGAAAATTTAATTAATTCGTGAATAATGGAATTGGATACAGCTGTTAATCTTCGCAGATAGATGGACCATTCTTGTTAAGTAATGACTTACCATCATCATCGATCATGAAGGATTTTTCCACTGAAAATCCCATCAGGTCTGTAACAACGGGATCTGAAGTAATGCAGAGCATGTGAAACAGATCTTCTATGTTCACATTCTTTAAAAATTAAATTTTGCTGCCTCATAGGCGTATTTTTCAAATTCTTCTATATTTATTGGGTTCCATAGGCACTTGAATTTCTTTGTGACTTTCACCCCAAACATCTCAGCCGAACGCAAGAAGCCACTTTTGGTTTCTGCAATTGCAGTAATGAGTACTGAATTATATGCAAAGAAAAAGAATTACGTATTGCATCTGTTATCTAAATAATTTTTTGCTATTGTACCATTTTAAAGCCATATTTTGTGCTTCATCAACAATTCGGAAAATATTCAGTTCGGCAGAAGAGAAATATTATTAAAATTTAAATAATGTTTGATTCTTTGAATTTTCTTAATTGTAATAGAAATTCAATCGAAAAACTTATTAGACACGCATATTAGCTATTAATTAATCAAACCATACAACAATTTACAATTTCAAAAATAATTTTTTTTTATTTTTGTCCCATTTTCCATGCTCATTAACTGCGCAGCGTCAATTTGCTGTTTCTTACGTTTTTTCTCGACCTTATGACCAGTGAATTGCATATGAAATGTGCGTTTCGATTAGGCTAGTTAGTATCGAAAAGATGGCATTAGCGTTCGTCGTCTCTGGCAGAAATTATTCGGATAAAATTGCGGACATCAGATACTGTAAATAGAATTGTATTTACAAAAACATCTCTGTTATTTGAAATAATTCGAGGATTAAAGCGTTCACATAAAAGAATATTTATATAATAGAATTAAAGGCGTTTGGCACCCGGATCGTGTACAAGTTAGCGATCGGAAGAGTTCTATAGAACTATGAATGAAATTTATAATATAAAATGAAAAATATGAAAATATCAAATTTTCTATAGTAAGGACAAATATTTGGTTAATCGATTTAAAAAAGTTCGTAATCATTGTTACAAGCATGGAGTACTTAAATACTATTCAACGAATAAAACTACAGCAATATTAAATAATTATAATTAAATTGGTATTCTGAATATGTTACTCATTGGTGATATCTGTGTGGATGATTCACAGTTCAAAGTTTTTTTCTGTTTTCCAACAACATTTTTCCAAAAAATATTGTCAAGGAACGGGCATTCTACAATCTGTTGGATAAAAGTTCCTAATTAGTGGTTTAAAAGAATTCTTTTCAATCGAAACATAACTCTTTATTTGAATCCCTGTATACAAGACACAAAATAAAATAATCATTAAAGTGTTTCTTAGCGAATTATGAAAGGTTTCGAGCTTCAATAACTAAATTGTGTGGCTTCGTCCTAGATATTTTACCATGTAATCCAGCTTCGGACAATCGTGATTTAATTTGAATAATCCCTATCGGCAGTTTAAATTCTTCTTTTACCTATTTATCGCTAATAAACGATTCCTTTTCTGCTAATCGAATAATTCATCTGCAATATTTTGACGCAACGATGTTTTTCTTTTTCTATGCGTTCTGTGTACATCATAGGTCAAGGGTTTAACCTCTCAGTTTCTGTTTTGTAAGATAAATTGCTGTGAGTCGACCCAATTTTGGAAATTAGCTGAGTGGACGATCAACGTGTTAATCGCGAGCCGCGTTACAATAGTGCACAATTAAGCGCCCGCATTCGGTCCCGAATGCGGACACTTGAGTGGGGAAGGTGGCTTCTGCGAATTCAACTGAAGGAAGGACAGGGAATCTGTATGAATGAGATACCGCTACCCAGCACGTACAGGAAAGTTGCCAAATATGGGGAGGTATTTGTTAATTGATCTACATCAGGCATGTCCACAAGTAGCTCACTTGGAGGCAAATTCGAGGGAGACTCCTACTTCTCCCGCGCGTCTCGCTCCCCGTGGCCGCCGAAGCCCTCCGAGATACGGGTCTGAGGAACTCGGAGAACTACGGCCGCCACGGAGAGCGAGACGCGCGGGCGGGAGAAGTAGGCGTGTCCCTCGAATTTGCCTCCAAGTGAGCTACTTCTGGACATACCTGATCTACATAAATAGAAGAAAATTAGAAAATTTTTAAATTTTGCATGTATTGTCTCTAAATTATGCATTATATGGTATTGAGATGTATTTCCATGAATCTTTATGTTAGTTTTTTATGTAATGTTAAATAACCAAAACCCTGGGATCGCCACATATTAGGAACAGGGTGTCCCTAATGCGAGAAGCTAAGTACTCTAAATTTGGAATAAATGGAAGCTCGATTCGAGGTCCAATTTTTTGGAACTGCGCGGGGTGGGAAGGGAGCTGGAATAGCGGCGAACGCATAAGCATGCCCTACTGTATTAATGCGCGAAGTCAATCGACCCGGCGTTTGTCCGTTTTCCGGACATAGTGCGCTACAGGGGCCGCGGGCCTTTAAACGGACCGTCTTCGCACTTTCGTCGCAAGAACGACTTTCGAGTTCCGTTATCGTGTCGCCCACGCGGAAGATAGTGGACGTCCGCGGCAGGACAACCGGGACAAGTGTATACTCCATAAATTACGCGTTATACAGTCCATTCGTGAGCGAGATAACTATCCCCGAACCCCAGTGGCTCCGCACATCGGACGCCCCCATCTTCGTTCCGTTCCTTTCGCCAGCGTACGACCGGTTGTTTCTACAGACTTTATACGGTTTTTGACGAAAGTGCTGGGGGTTTATCGACGGTCACGAGAGCACCGACTGCTCCCGCCAGAATCAACGAGCCACTTCGGTGGAACCCGTTTCTCGATTGTCCTCTGCCTCATCTCTCTCTCTCTCTCGCTTTCTCTCTTTCTCCCACTGACTCGTAGACCCCGCGCGACCCAGCATCGGATCGCTTTCCTGCTTCGAATAGTATACCGATATGCGAGGAAAGCGTCCGCCGTAAAATTACGGTATTCCTGTGGACTGGGTGTTAGTCGCCTCGCGTCGTCGTTTCGAGGAAATCGTGTATCGGCGTCCTGTCGAACTTCCCTCCATTTTAGTATTATTATTGTCATTATCATCGCTAGACTGCGAATTGTTATGCAGAGGGAAAATATTTCCCGTCAACAATGAGAAACAGGAATTAAATGAAAATGAAATTCTGACCGAGTGACTTTTTAACCATGACATATTTAGGGAGACGTAACGTAAGACAAATAAAACTGAAGTAACGGAGAATTATTTGTTGAATTAAGAAGAAAATGTTTCGAACAGTGATGGCAAACTCACTAAGAGGCTTAACCCTTTGGCTACTGCTGGCGGTTTTAAAATTTGGTTTCCTGGCACTGTTGGCGCTTATTGGCGTTCACTTTACATTGATAAATGCACGCTAACGAAAAAACTTGCCGTTCGCAGTGTAGGTCGCATCAAAGCCTGTTGAAAATTAAGATAGTGGTCCCAAAATTCGATATTATTGACAAATAATAAGATTTAATTTTAGAAAAGTTAAAAGAAACAAATCAAAAATGGCATAGAAAATATACGAATGCCATTTATTACATTTTTTGTAACATTTTTAGATATTAAAGATTTGCTTACATACCTACGTTACGCGAGCCTGTGAATATCACAGGCTAGTCACTTAAGGGGTTAATAAGCTGACAATAGCATAGCAGTGCCCTTAAGGGGGTAATTTTGGTTTCGAGGCCGTTCTTTCATCGATATTAAGAAATCTTTTTCAGAAGAACTATTGAACTTTTTACATTAGAATTTTGCACACGTCCCATTCTTATGGGAGGAGTTTTTGTGAGCGGAGTTTGTACGAATATGTGGGAGGAGCTAGAGAATATCGGTGGGGAAAGTTGGGGAAGTTGGTGGGGAGACGGGCGTTGCCGCGCTGACACAATGAGATCTGGTAGGAGGGTTTAAGAAGATTAGTTGTAAACGAAAAAATAGTTTATTAATTTGAAATTCTTCGATAATATAAAGTCAGTTAACTTCTTCCATTTCACTACTGCTTCATGATCTCTCTCAGTTATTCTGATTAGCTGATCCAACGGTTCCACTAATTTTAAGATTCTCCAACCACTTCTCTTTGACTTCTCCCATTAGTTTCCTTCGATCTTCCCACTAGATTTCGTAGCTCCTCCCACTAGATTCCTTAGCTCCTCCCATTAGATTCGTTAGCTCCTCCTACCCAATCTCTCTGGCTTCGACTACCAATCCCCATCATTTTTCTTATAAAATGCAGTATGAATTACAATTGCAATTCTTTCAAGAAAACTGTAGAATGATAATTAAAGCTTCAGGGAGTATTTAGCTTCAGATTTTCCTCTATTATGAACATGGTCCATGTAAATTTAACGTTTCATTGTTGAAGCACTGCAGCGAAATTTATAAACTTCCTACTAAAATACAATGTCTACATCGGGTAAGATTAGAATTTCCGACTCATTACCTTTATTTTTCTTTACTTGTTTGTTATTCCATTTTCTATGACCGTAAAAAGATATTCCATGTATTATTATCTATATAAAATACTATACGATATTCTATGATTTGTTTCATAATTAAACTCGGAGAATGAAGAAAAGGAATAATAAAAGTTCCTGTAATTTGTTTGTATTTGTGCCAGTATCGTAAGTACATAAATGATGAGATTACAATTAGATTAACAGCATGCAACGAAATTCTGTTGAATCTCTACCATTTAAATTAATATTGTGCCATATTAGACAGATTTTTTTCTCGATGAATGCATAAAGTTGCAATATCTAAATACTACATACTGCATAAACATGAAAAGGTGTGCATGCCATATCTGTCATATGGAGGATTTCGCAGACAGTCGCTACTACCGCGATGATATAGTTGAAACTTCATAACCAAACGACGTCAGCTTTTGAATATATTTCATATAGCTCTTCAGATTGCAATGCAATTGCGAATTAATACATTTTCCAATTATTTTTACTTTAAATACAGTTTCACAGAAGCCGTACAGCAATAGCAATTGCAGAGGTTGCTGTAATAAAGAGGCAGCTCAACTTTTACATAATTTGCGCAAACCAACAAAATCCAATTAAAAATCTAGTACTGCAACAAGTGTGCTATAAATCGATGGTCAATTAATATTTATCTTAATAACCTTTTGCACTCGATATGAAACCTGTATCGTTCTAACTGTTTCAATAAATACAAAATAAAAATATTGAAGCTACCACGTTTTGGAGCTAAAGTAAACTTCAAATTGTACTTACACTTTAAAGAGATTTAAATCGAAATTATACTTCATGGTAATCATTATCGTAATAGATAATCTATTTAAAAGGGATTCTAATGATACAGTGACATATACATATGTTCAGCATACATACTACTTGAAGTAAAAATACATATTTCAAATAAGAGAATAAACCATTCATTAACCCCTTGTACTATAATATCGAGTCCGACTTGTGACGAAGATTTCTAACAGAATCTATTACATATGTATGCTATTAATTTTCTATCTATCGAAATAATGTCTTCATCGCCAATATTTTACTCTTTCAATGAAGGCTCACGATAAATAAACATTTTCAATTTCTTACAAGAAATTATCAAGGACGAAGTAGTCTGATTCATCTTAGCACTGAAATAAATCATAGCACAAGAGATTCAATGTCGCGAAAATTATATAAAAATTGAAGAGAATGGTGATCATTGTATAATATATGTGGGATCATACATTTATTCGATCTTGAAAAACTGTGAATTAACTGACTCCAATTTTTAAATAGAATCTTGGTGTTTTGTATTGCACATTCTTGTGACCGATATTATAACATTCTCAAAACACCACCTGTGCGTTTTGCACAAGCTGTTCTCGAGATATGAACTGTCATAAGTGACATGCCGCCGCGCCGTCGGCGTTGAAATTACTCGGGGATGTTGTTCCGCTGGACTTTGGACATCGACTTTGATAATTCATATCTTTGAGCATTTCTTGTACAAAAGAGACGGGTAATAGCGTGTCGAAGACGTTTGGGTGCCGACTATAAGAATATACGATAAAAAGCGAAGGCTTCTCTTGCAAAGTATAAATGTGATTTTTACAGGCACTCGCAAGATCATTGCAGAATCAAAGTACACCATGATCACGTTTCTTTGCTACTTCACAATTTTCGATTACAAACTTTGTTGTTCGTAAATTGTTACACTGAATAAGTCAGTAAAAATTAGCCCTATAAACATTTTAAAAATTATAGAAAATACAGAAAGAATTGTCGATTTTATGATCTTTAATATTGATGATATTGTATGGATTACACAACTTGTAATCTTCAAATTTTTAAAGTGACTTTATTTGTGAAATAATTGCTATCAATTTATAAATATCTCCCTTTACTGTACACCAGTGTTTCTCAAACTGTAGTACATATACCACTAATGGTACATAACGTTATTTTTGGTGTTACAATTTTTACAATTTCATTCCTACTTTCCTGAAAATTTAGAAAATGAAAGTTGGATTAGAAATCCGTTTTCTTTTTCCGATACTATGCTAGATAATTAGCCAACGGCCATATCACGTTGCAATGAACCGATTCTCGTCCGATCATTGAAGTTAAACAATGCTAGATAATTTTTCAATTCAAGAAAGAGATTAACTCATAGATATTTTATGTGACAGAAATCTCATAAATGAGTTTAGAGAAGACAACTTATGTACTTTCTGGTTAAAAAGAAGAGATGCATATAAGTACATTTTCAACAAAGCGATAAAATTTTTAATGCCCTCCAACACATCATATTTTTGCGAACCTGGGTTTTCAGCCATGCTATTAATTAACAATAAATATAGTACGTAGTCGCAACTTGAACCTGACTTACGTTTGAAATTAATGAAGATAAAAGTTGACATATCAAAATTTGTTTACAATGAAACAAGCTCGTCCTTCGCATTAATTCTCATCAATAATAAATTTCCTTAATTGCTCATGTGTTATTACTACCATTATTGTATTAGAATGTAAAAGTTTCATTTACGAATAATTCAATATGTTTTATTCTTTGATTATAATAATAAAATCCGTGTAACCGTTGCGACTCGTATATCGATGCATTTATTTCTCGTGTTATGTATAGTGGTCCTAGTAGTGGGTGCGGAAATTCGAAAGGATAAATCCGTCTTAAAACTCGTTACTTTCACTGCGAGCTTTATGCTGAAAAGTTGACCGATCGTTTCGTGGAATACGTCGAGCAGCCGGTCGCCATCGAGAAGCTGAAGTATTTATTGACGAGGCGTTGTCGCGAGTACCGGCGAGGATGCGATTTTACGATCGATTCGCATTGCCGATTCCTTTTACCTTTTGTACGGTGATAGACCTCGTAGGGTTCACGACGACGATCCGAGCTATTCGAGTCGTTCAGTCGCTGACTATACGGTAGAATTTTACAGCTCTATCATTTCTCCGCCCTTATCGACCGTACGTTCCGAAGATGAGAACATTTTTGGCTCCGTCGTTCCGATTTTTAAATCGACTTTTCGCTGATCCTCGTCCACGACGGAATCCTACACGTAGGAGCGAGTCTTTTTGTCAGATGACTGTATCGGTGGAGGTATACCGAGCGAACTTTGACTCGATGGGAAACGGACAATCCGATCTCGTGGGCGGAGTTTACAACGGACACTATGAACTGGTGTCCTGAAACGGCCACGAAAAGTGGTAAGTGTTGCATTGGGTTAAACTGTACTTTGGAGGACCAATTTTTTTAAACTTTTTTTTATGCGTTCCTATAAATTCCGACGAGAAAACACCGAAAATGAAAGTCTTATTGCCAGGAGTTCACTGGTTTGGAAGTTGTGCGCGTGTGAATTTGAGCACTTTTAAGCCTTTTTGACGGGTTGAAGCGCCGCCATATTTATACGTTTGCTGGATGGTACACGTAAGATCGGCTAAGTAGTACCGAATAGTAAGTAATACCTAACCCCAAACAAACTTCGACTATTTTACACGCGTGTAACTTCTAAACCAGTGGATTGCCATCTAGCGTATGCGCTAGTACTACTTAGCTGATGCGCTGAACACTTACCATCTATCCAGCGCATACGTTCAACAGTCCTACCTCTACCACCCAGCGAATATCCAATATGGCGACGCTTTAACCTGTCAAAAACGCTTGAAAGTGCTCATGTTTACACGTGTATAACTTTTCAACCGGTGAACTCCCGTAACCAAAATTTGAATTCCGTGTACTAAAACTTACACGTCTATCACTTTCTCGTCAAAATGTGTAGCATCGCACACGGAAGACTTGAAAATTTTTGGTCCTCTAAAGTACAGTTCAGCCTCGCATTTTGTCGGCAAATGATGGGATTGCAGCAATAATGAGGCAGTTACACGTTTCTTGTTGCATAGACTGATCCATGAATCGATCGTCACGATGCTTGATCTAATAGCTCGGCAAAAATGTTTCAAACATACATGCATGTTTATTTTCGTAAAAGAAAGTAATTATGTTGTACTTTTAGGAGCACTGTACTACATATATTTTCTTTACATGTTTAACCTCTTAAGTCAGGAATTGGCATTTTTGTGTCAATTGAGACAAACCATCCCCACCATAGCGCCCATTGTCCCCCACCAGCATCTGCCGTTACCATAGATGAAGTAAGTGCTTCGCCCGTCGCGTACAGTGGGCAGGCCTCGCGCATGAAAGAGATGTTGGTGGGAGAAGCAGGCGTTTGAGGGACCCCTACCATGCCCATCACGGTCTTATGACGGATATGATTCGATAGTACTATATGCGTATAATATAATTTATAATGATAATAATAATAATAATAACTATGATAGTTTTTTGTGTTATTATTTATAGCGCTATGCCTACCTATACGTAGACATGCCTTTTGCACAACGAAACAAGCCACTTATCAGGTTAAAATATAGAAAAAAATGAATTCAGCGGTGTAGTGTTCCATTTGTATTATTTAATATTATAATAATGTGAATTGTTTTTTACATTATGTTGAATTACTTTTCAATATTTTCCACCACCAAAAAATTCATTTTTACAAATAAATTGTCGCAAGCACATAACGCATAAAGTAATTAAAATATGCATTTAAGTTACACGTATACTTCATCCAAGCATAGTTTTCTTTCTTTTGATAAATTTATTATTCTCGTAATACTTGTACTAAAAAATAAATCACATTATTATAATGAATCTAACACATCTATTATATATAATTGATGTATTAGATACTTCTATTAAAAAATAAATTACATTACTATAGTAGATGTAGTAGATAATCAAAATAAAATTTGTTACTACATCACGGAATTCATCTTTCTTTGCAAGTTTAAAAATAGGATAAAGAAACTACATGCTGCGGTTTAAAAAATGTCAAATGATTACTATTTTCTACAAAAGAGTGATATTTTTCAAAATTCTTTTTACATACATAAATTCTTCACCAATGTAAATAATATTAGGTTGGTGCAGATGAAATGTCGGATTCTGTTTATTCGTTATTTATTTGTATAGTTTCGTACTTATTCTATTTATCACATAATCTTTTAAACAGTTTGATTATCTACATCAAGTGTTCCATTTCATTGGAAAAAATTTTACTGAATTGTACATTATTGCAATTTTGTAAATAGAGTCAAATTTGGATTCCGATGATATTCGTGTAATTTTCTTATATGAATGTAAAGGCAGCAATACTGTACAAACCACTTGCAATATAAACAAAGATTTTGGGGATAATACTGTGAGTGAGTGGAAAGTGCAGCGTTGATTTTCTAGATCTCGTTCAAAACAATTACAGCTGACATCTTTTGACATTATATTGTTGAAACGCATGAATAGTTAAAAGTTTACGTTCTGCACTCGTCAATCAGTATCGGCCGATTCTCCTGCAGCATAACGCTCGAACGCACACATCGCAAAGGACTGCCAAGAAATTAGGGGAATTTCGACAAGAGAAACTCCGACATGTGATATGCATTAACACCACCGTAACTTTATGTACGTGGCTACTAGTCGGCCTGTAAAAAAATCAGTTCGGAAGCTTTTTGAGCATATCGCGTATTTAACCAATTCAATCGTACTTTTCTCCTCGGCTGCGCAATTTCGAAAAAGTAATTTTTATTTGCCGCGCTGTCGTGCCCTCTTTACCTAAAAGCCCTCTTTTTCCCTGCCCCGTTTCGCATGGAAGACGAAGACGAAGGGAAATTGTTATCGCTTCGTGAAGCTACTTTCATATTAGGGTAGAAGCTTTTCCGAAAATTTTTGGGAGGAAGTACTGGAGCGCCGTAGCCGATTCAATTTACCTAATGAACAAGCCAGGAGGAACATGCCTCTGTCCTACGGAGAGCGGTATTATAAAACCTATTTCTTGTGACTCAGTCTCCCGGATCGATATTGTACACGACACGAAACGAGCCTGACAATGCAATCGCCCGTGTAGATTTCAGCTGGTCGCGTTACCCGCGAGCGTAAGACAATAAAGAAGCTGGAATCGAAATATCGATACCGGCGAGACAGTCGATGAAGAGACGTACTTCGGTCCGAGAGTCGTAAATTTCGGCGAAATTGAAATTATACTGTTGCGGGATGGGATAGGGTCCATTGAAAAATTCGCGACACCGCAGTTCTTTCACTGAGAAAATTATTGCCAAAATCACCTTTCTATTTACCTTCGTCCGATACCAACCTAGGGGAGAGTACGATTTCCGTGGCCCCTCGTTTTGAGGTTATATTTGTGTTCTTGGGGTTATTTCATGAAAAAAATGTATATATAACATGGTGACAAATTGGCCTGGTTTAGCCGGTAAAGTAGATTTCCTGTTTTTTTTTATAAATTTGTAAATATCTCGGCAACTATGCGAAATATGGCAAAATATCAAGAGACCTTTTTTGTAGAAAATGAAATTTTATTCGCATAATCTTTGCATTGTAGCTGTCATCCAGAATTTGAACTAGTAATGGAAAAATCGTGTGAATAGAATGAGTTGTGGTTAGGTCGTGGAGGGGGCGGATGGAAACGAGGGGCCACGGAAATCGTACTCGTGCCCCAACCTATTAGGTGTAAGGGACAGTAATGTTGTTTTTTTCTAACACATTCAAAGTGATGTATTTCATGTTTTTACGGATAAGACAATCTATTATACAGGATGACCGGAAAAGTTCGAACATAACTGGAAAGGGTGATTCCTGAGGTGGTTCTAAGCACTTTTTTCTGTTGCCAATTCGCGCTGAAACGCATTGTTTTTGAGTTATTAACGAAAAACACTTACCAATCAGTGCGCGGCAACGGCGAATGAATTCCGGCTCGGCCAATGACAACGCCACGCTCAAGGTGACCTGTCGCCGAGTCGGGATCATCCACTGAATGGACCGTGTTTTTCGTTAATAACTCGAAAGCAAAGCCTTTCGCCGCCAATTGGCAAAGGATAAAAGTGCTTAGGACCACCGCAGGAATCACCCCTTTCAGTTACGTTCAAATTTTTCAGGACATCCTGTATAATTCCCTTTACAAGATATAACCTTTTGCCAACACTCCAGAAGTTTGTTGATTCCTTCAAAGTAGAACGTCTTTTGATGTGAAAAATGTGAATGATGATTGTTTATATTGTATGTAAGAGTTCAGAATGAATGGTACAGATGGAAGAGTGAGCGCTAGAGTGAGTCCGGAATGTGAGGAAGAGAGATTGTTTGAGGTTAGGTTTTAACGCAGGGAGGTATATGCACAATGCATGGTAAGCACGTGTGAGAGCTAAAGTGTTTCATATGTAGTTATAAGTGTTATATTATTAAAGTATATTAGTAAAGTATATTAGTAATCAGTTGGGGCTAAGTCTGGAAGATATGGGACATATGGAAGAATCTTTTAATTCATTGCATTTTAATGTTTTCGTAAAGAAACTGCTGCATGCATCTCGAAAGTTGAAATTCAGTTTTGTTTAGTTCTTGCGGTATCCGAACCCTAAGTTTTGAAACGAATCCAAGCTTGATGTGGCCCAATGACATTGCTTGGTGAACTCCAAGAGCGTTTGCAATGCCAATACACTTTAATGTTTGTTCTGAATCATGGTACGTAAAACATCATCATCGATATCAGGTGGTCTCCCTGTTCTGGGGTTTTCTTTTATAAAAAATCACCATTTTGAAAATTTTCGAACAGTCTTCGACAGGTTCTTGAAGTTTTTGCGGCTTTGCCAAATACGTCGCATAAGTTTTTGCTGCTTACACAGCATTATTTCTTATTTGGTTCTCGTACAATATGCAGTGCCTCAAATTCAGTAATGGGTAAAATACTATTTCAAGTGGTAAATTTTCAAATAGTACATAGTAAATACCCTATTTTATTTGGAATCATACGTGAACTTTTAAAAACAATATATTTCATCTGTTAGAAAAAGTTTTTAAACTAGTACTTTACTTGATGAATTCTCAAAATAGTAAGAATTTTATTTAACGGGGTAATTCTGCATGAGAAAATACATCGAAACTACCCAATCAAATTTTTTCATTTAATGTCCCATTTTCGAGAAAAACGAGTGCGAAGATATTATGGTTTCTTGCATTTTAATATTACCCGTTTCCTTAATCTATTTTCATCTTCAAGAAATATTTTATGTTTTAGATTACCAAAATGAAAATATAAAACAAAAATATTTTATTTGCGGAAATTCTGCTGGTTATATAAAATAGTGTTTTTATTTAAATTGTAGAACAACAACTATTTAAAGTAGTATTTGAAATATTGTTCTCCTAAATTTTACCCGGCTCTGCCCAACTGTTCTTTCGAATTGCACATTGTGGAATAGATTATTATTTAGTAAACAACAGCTTACTAAACTAAGTTCTATTATTGAATAACGTAGGATACTTAGCCTCAAACGTGACACAAGTTTTGTTCCAATACGTGTCACCATCTATTAGTTAAATGCTTGGAATGTTAACATAGCAAACACCGACAGAATTTTCCCGTAAATCTAATATCAAACTCTAGGTAGGGTTTATTGAAAACTTCAGGACATCGTATTTGCATCTACAAGCCCTAGCTAGAGTTCGTTGACAAATTCGTAACACCGTATATCTTTCTGTTTGCCCGTGTCTCATCGCAATCTATAAAACTTTAACAAGATATACAAGAATAATTGTCGGTAAATCATCGTAATAAATCCGTGGTTTGTAATTATTGGACTGTGGATCTTAGACAAAAAGAAGCAAGTGAAATTTAAAAAACAATACATATATATATAAAACAATATATATATTTAAAAAACAATATATATATAATTCAAGAGTATCGATATATTATTTTCAGCATATTAAAATTATTAATAATTCAGCTCTTGTACCTTGCACTTGATGAACGAAATGTTTATTGTGCACGAAAATCGGACTCAGTAATTTCTAGAAAAATATTTATTATGAAGTAAAAACAAGCAACAAATATACAATTATGTATAAAAGCTCATCCTGCCTCAAAAACTTTTTAGTTTCGAAAAAGGTTCTTATAATAATAGCCATTTCAAATACGTCTCTGCTTCAAAATACACAATTTAATCCAAGAGTCCATGTAACTTCAACATGTCCCTCTATGCATCACAATAAGAATCACATTCTAAAATCCTTTGGCAGATAAAAACAGAAATAAAAAATTATTGTAAGGTACCTAGAGTAATACAAATGACTTTTGCCAGACATTTTCATGTTATAAATGCAAATTAACATAAAATTCTCGGCAGCAGTTTTTTCCAACGGGGACATGAACGAAATCTAAACGTAGGTTGAAAGTAGCTACGCGGCTTATTGTTACAATGAGACAGGAAATATTCAACACACGTCGTGACCAGTGAACGCTCTTTCTGTTCGCAGAACTCCATAAGACACAACCTGTCGTTGCACAGCAGATTCATGCGGGTTCAGAACGAAGGGACCGGCAAGAGTTCTTGGTGGATGATCAACCTGGACGCGAAGCCTGGCAAGTCCTCGCGACGAAGGTCTGGCTTAGATCGAAACATTGTCTTTCCGGCTTGTGCAAAGTCGACGGTTGTGAAGTGTCTCATGTGCATCGTTGTGTGTTCGTAGGGCTATAACGATGGAGACCAACAAAATGGACAGACGACGAACACGCGTAAGGAAGAAGATCGAGGCGTTGCGAAATGGTGGATTGCAAGCAGACGCGACACCTAGTCCCAGCAATAGCGTCAACGAGGGTCTTGATCATTTCCCGGACAGCCCTCTTCAACACGGAAACGGCTTCCAGCTCTCCTCCGATTTCCGGTAGCTTAAATTCAACATTTCCGAAAGAAAATTTAAAAAGAAGATCACGGATACTGTGTATATACAAATATCTAGGTGGTTCGCCAGATACAGTCAGCGAAATTTCCATAAATCCATTAAAAATTTCATGTGTTTTCGATTGAATTTTTAGTTATTACCGGCTGGGATGGATAGATTCGTTTTTTTATCTCTGATTACAATTGTTTTCTTCATTAGTATTTCGAATTGTTGCGTACAATTTTAATTATTACGATAATTGCTAGCATTGCAACGCCAACATCAGCGATATTACTATAGTTCCAGCTGATTTATTCCTGTAGTTTTGATAGAGTTTTCTGCAAGTATTGTATAGCGTGTATGTTATTTCTATTCATATAAAATAGTATATATATTTTTAAGCTATTTCAGTTTTCACCTAGATGCCACGAGGTAAATTATTGAACAAGGGGGAGCAGATTAAGATAATGGCTTATAACGATGCAGGACTTTCTAACAGAGAAATTGCCTTAAAAATGAGCAGGTCCCATCATGTAGTCAATTATTTCATTAGATTAGGTGATTTGTATGATAAAAAAGGCGGAAATAAGAACCTGATTCGAAGACAAACTTTGTTAATTTTGCATGCTGCATCACATTAAAATATAAGAACATGATAAATACAAGCGGAATTAGATCTTTCGGTATCTAAAAATTTTACGAAAACATAAACGATTCGTATGAATTAAAAAAGCTTCAAAACCGGCCTTAACGCGTGATCATAAAGTAGCACGACTCGTTTTTGCCTAAAGCTCCACGCCCTGGAACGAAGAATGGAAAAACGTTATCTTTTCGGACGGAAAAGAGTTTGGTAAATATTTATATTAGGGGCTTCCTCACCGATTTTGATGACGTTGAAATATGTTATCAAGGTCATCATTCTGAACAACTTTTTCCTGTACATGTTACCGCCGCTCAGCTTTAGTTTCCGAGATATTCGCAAAAAAGTTTCAACATCTCGAAAAGTGATCGGAGTAGGTCTGGGTTAGATCAATTCATCGTGGCATGAATCACTTTACTGTTAACTAAAAAATCTATCAACTTTTCTTGATTGTTGCAGATATCCAACAATTCGTATAGTTTCATGCTTAACCCTTAGCACTCGAATGGCGACTCTGAGGCGCCACTTCAAATTGCTACCCTACTATTCAGAATATTGTTTACATTGCAGGCCTGGACGCGGTTGGCTCGCGGAACACATGTTGCTGCTTCTCCGCTTCGCCTGGTCGGCAAGCCAGTCCCCACCACGGCCACTCCGACTCTTCCCTTAGCGTTAGCCTTAGCCTAAGGGAACGCTAAGGGAAGAGTCGGAGTGGCCGTGGTGGGGACTGGGTTGCCGACCAGGCGAAGCGGAGAAGCAGCAACTTGTGTTCCGCGAGCCAACCGCGCCCAGGCCTGGTTTACATGATTAAGTTCGTATGTAATAAATTATTAAACATTTAAATATTGCATGAGGTACTATATCAGTTTCGTACGCATATAATGAAAAAAACTTATGTACGACGGAAATATTTTAGGTTAGAAGAAATGTTTGGTTTTTTAGTTGAAATAGCTCCGAGTGCAAAGGGTTAATACTCTGTATGCTAACACAGCTAACAATGAAATGAGTTCGCGTTCGACACGATTCGTTTCACGTTTCAGTTCGTAAACATAAACAGACAAGACAGTGGGTCTCAACTGATTGAAGTCGTTTTATGTTGTGACCGTGGCCGCGTTATCGGCGGCCACAATTTCAAATCTAACCCAGACCTACTCCGATCACTTTTTGAAATGTTGAAACTTTTTTGCGAATATCTCGGAAGCTAAAGCTGAGCGGTGGTAACATGTATAGGAAAAAGTTGTTCAGAATGATGACTTTGACAACATATTTTAACGTCATCAAAATCGGTGAGGAAGCCCCTAATGTAAATAATTACCAAGAGTTTAATCTAGCTGGACCAGGTGGTCCTAAGTTGGCGTAATTTTAGCAAACCACACGACACTGCTATGAGTCCAAATTTTGGTGGTGGGAGTGTTACTGTTTGGACTGCATGTAGCTTTTTTGCAAAAGAGCCATTATGTTAGATGTCGACAAAAATGGATTCTCAGAAGTATACAGAACATGTAGAAGACGTTTTGATTCCTTTCATGGACGAATTGGGTTCGGATGAGTCCATATTATAACAAGATAATACGGCAGAGTAGGGCACAAATCAACTAATACTTAAAAATTACTAATAGTCTCGTTGATTATTAGTCATAGCAAAATAGTCATTAGTCAAAACTAAGTATTAGTCATATTCAAAACTCATATTACGGAAACGGACCACGTGATAAGAAGTCTAATTCATCCAATATTGTGGTTCCCTGTATCCGTTTCCGTAATACGAATTTTGAAATTTTGCATACATGTAAAGTACTGCATAGTTAGTTTTGACTAATGACTATTTTGAAATGACTAACAATCAATGAGACCATTGGTCATTTTTAATTATTAATTCATTTGTGCCCTATTCTGTAATACGGTCGTTCAAACATCAAAACTGAGCAGGGAATGGTTTCGCAACAAAAATATTAAGTTAATGCAGTGGTCCGCCTGTTCTCCATGCCTCAACCCCATAGAAAACCTTTGGGAAATACTAGCCCGCAAGGTGTATGCAAATGGAAAACAATTTGCAACAATAGCGGAACTTAAAATATGAATAACCGAATTTTTCAAGAAATTTTGAAACATGGTAGAAATACACCATATTAACGTGAATATAATCATTAATATTTTGATTTTATAAAGTAAATAAATTATTATTTATTAGCTGAAACTATAGAACTTTTGCACTTTCCCGTATCAGAAATACATATTTTTTAAATTAATCACTTAAAAGGAAAAATATTTTGTTTTAAAAGCATTTAGATATGTTTTTAGTCAGCTCAATATAACAGGGATAATTAAATCGTATTTGTCTTTTAAGACTGTATTAAAATTACGAAGAAATTACACATGAAGTTAGTAGCGAAAAATGTTGCGCCGTAGAGTCTAATTCTGTCAGAGGGGGCGCATTCTAATATTAGGAGGTATTCTGGTTTTGGATTTTTTTAACAATAGAACTGCTTAGTAATAAATCCGACTTATGGATATTGTTTTGTAGTAATGACGAGACTGCGTCAATTCACGTTTCCTGCAATTTTTGGGGATGAAGATCTGTGATGAAAACATTTTGTAATTTCAGTAATTTTGAAAGGAAAATTAGGGACCAGTCATTTTGATTGATTCGATAGTTCTAGTATTAAATATAAGTACTCTTAAATATATGTTACAAAAGAATTTGTTCGAACATTAATTTAGTTATAGCCGTTTCATGCAAAATATTAATAATAGTTGTCACGTAAAACGAAGCAGCATTATCTGGTGAACCACTTTGTATACATTATGATTTAAAATAATAGATGCGGTCGGCAGATTTAAGATTACTTTCATTTTAAAGAAATTAAAATGCAATAGTTATTTGCGAGTTTGATGCTTGTTACATTTTGCTCGCTTTAACGACATGATAAAACTGAGACATTAATTAATCAAGAAAATAGATACATAAATAATTGAAGTATTTGATGTATATGTTTGACATAGAGACATTCGAATGAATTTTATACTCATGTTTAAATAACATTGAAATTATGTTTCATTCAAGTCCCCGAGCTTTAAGCAACGACTCCTCCTGTGGTCGATTAAGTCCAATCCCAGTGCTCCCTGGGAAACCAGACTGGACACCAACATACACTTCCTCTTATAGCCCAGAACAATTAGGTACGTGTCAATATATTTTGCATATATATTTTATTATTATATTTACATATGTTTATTTATCACGTACAATTTATAGAGACAAACCTGCGCATACGAAACAATAAAGGAAAGTTGTTAATTTATCGTACCACTTAAGAAACTGTGACTTCGGGGAAATTGGATATACTTTCCTTAAAAATAAAGCGACTCGTTCCACTAAATATAAATTCTTTCCAACTTATTCCGGCAACGAAGATAAACACTTTCAGTTTCTTAAAACCTGAAAAAATCAAAATTTACATCAGCTATTCCCGATTTTCTACATTCAATTTTGAGATTATACATGTATAAACAACAGTCAATAGATACTATAAGGTTGCTGCATATGAAACTTCTGATTTTAAAATGCAAATGTTATGTAGCGTTTTGAACAAAATGTGCTATTGGAATCTTTAAGTTTCATACAGTGGCGTATTATCCTATGGGCAACTTGGGCAAATGCCCGGGGCCCCAAGCAAAAGGGGGCCCGAACACAAACCAAATATTTTGTGTTTTATTTTAAAGGTTTTCATGGATGAAGAAGATTTTTATTTTACTTTTTATCCAATAATAAATATGTAGATGTTTTTAAAATTGTTTTATTTTTTCCAACGTGAATGTTATTTAGTTGGGGTTAGGGTCCCCGAAATTCTGCTTTGCCCAATGGCTCCAAGTCGTTATAATGTAATAAAGTCATAATTAAAGTGCAAAGTTGATTTTTAAAGATTCTATCTCCAGTTTTTATTAAGACACATCATTTTGCTTTCAAATCAAGTTTATTTCAACGTCAATCAATGTGGTTTTCATGCATTCGATTTATGTAAGTCAAGAGACAACACGTTGATGATAGTGTTCTGTGATGTTTGGTCGAAATGTGATAATTAATCAACACACTATACGACGATGGTAAAAAGTACTACAAAATGGAGATGACAATCTTATGAATGAAGAACGTCAATGACAAAAATCTTTATTTTTTACCGTAATATAATCAAGCAATTTTAATGCGATGACAGAATATTTTGCTTACCATGATGCTTGCTTTGATTAATAATTTTATTTGGATAAAAATTCTTCTCGTTAAACGTTACTGTTAAAAATCAGACATTTCATATGCAACAACCTAATATATTTATCGCGGGATGTTGTGTACATATACAGGGTGGTCCGTTTAAGTAAGGCCATCTAAATATCTTTTCAGTTTATTGTGATGCAAAAAATATTTTTGACATAATGTGCATGGTGTTAAAGGACCAATATCTGGCAAGAATACTTTTTCCCCAAGGTTATTTTTTTCGGAGTTATCGAGGTCATCGTTGTTTTGTTTTTACACATAACTACATTTTTTTATTATTGCATCGGGTCGAAAAATACATTCAAATATGTATAATAACATGACCTTGAAATGACCTTGATCTTCGTATAATGATCGTGATCTATCGATACTAAATGAATTTACTTGATACAAGTTTACCCTAAATTTAACATTCAATCAAGTTATGATCGTCGTGTATTTTGATGACGAACAAACTATTCGCCATTGTTTTTCCAATTCTTTAGGAGTGTGAACGTTCAATCGTGGGTAGAACAACATACTATGCGATTGATCTACATCTGAAACGTTTAATCGATTTTTTCGTTTTTGTTTCGATGAACGTGAACGCAGCCGGTAGCTTTGCGGAAACGATGAAACTGGAATCCTATCAAATGTATCAGACATCGCCGCCAAACCATCAAACACAGACCGTACCGCCGCCATCTTATTACGAGACCCAGTATCAGAGAAGCAACAGCATTTCCACGGGATCGCCTTCGTTCGCTTTGCAACCAACACCTCAGTCCGCGAGTCAGCAAACCTGCCCGATCCACGGTCTGCAACCGTGTGCTTGTCAAATGGTGAGTAGAAAAATTCAATATGTCGATGCAATCCGCAAATGTTAAGAAGAACATTTCTAACACATTATCTACCGGCGATTATTCCATAATTCCCGGAAGTCCATGGCCCATGGATAAGAACTTTTTTATAGATTCTTCAACAACAATAGAAATTTCATCTGTAATCCAATGGTGCACCCTCAATAATGTAATATAATAATTTCGTTTCGCATTATTGTGTAAAAGATGTTTAAGCTTCTATTTGGTACAGCAGAAGTATTGGAAAACCTATAAATAGGCTTCTGGTACACATAAGGTGCTAAGAAGTATTTGGTGGGTGCATATGAAATGTCGGATTTTCTCTTTAAATAAGAATGACACCTTTCCTTATCACCAAATCAAAACGAACATTGTTGTCCACCACCGTTTTTGGTCCTCCACAATGCTCATTGTTAAAAGAAAAATCACTGGAACAAGATCTTGAAAACCAACGCTGCACTTTCCACTCACTAACAGTATTATCCCCAAAATCTTTGTTTATATTGCGAGTGGTTTGTGCAGTATTGCTGACAAGTTTACATTCATATAAGAAAATTACAGGAATATCATCGGAATCCATATTCGCCTAAATCTATTTAAAAAATGGCAAAAAATATACAATTCTGCAACATTTTTTTCAACGACATGTCACACTCGATCTGGACAATCAAACTATGCAAGCGGTTATGATAAAGATAAAAAAAATAACGAAACCATGGAAACAAATCTTCACGAATAATTGGAATCCGACATTTTATGTGCACCTACTTAATAAAAAAATGGTAAACTAATATGCAACTCCACTTATCCGACGTATCATTTTCGGAACGCCTAATTTACCGAACTCGTTTTAGCTTCTAGTATGCGAATTGCAGTCTGTCCTACAAAAGCGTACTAGTGGTATTTCTGTAAAGATTAATATATTTGTATACATTTTGATATGGGTAGAAAATATTACGTGTAGAAATGAGTTTTTTTTTCGATCGACTTGTCACAATGAAATCAGCTTTTATACGAACGTAGCAGATTTTATAATTTCTGAACATTCGGTAAATCCTGTACTTGCTGAAATCTAATCACAATACACTTTATAAGCTCTATAGACTCTATACTCTCGGGACGCGCCATACTTTCTATACTTTCCACACTTTCAATACCATCTATATGGGTATGCCTGTATACCCGGTACACTTTCTATTCTACATATAACTTCTATACTCTATACTTTCTATAAGTAAATCATCAATACTAGCCTACATATATACACTAGTGTCGCGATGACAGCAGTGACTTTGGGTCCGAAACATTGCGCTCTACGCGAGGGACATGATTCTTCGAGATTCCTTTATCTTTTGCCGCCAGTGTCGAGCCGAGCGACCAAACCAATCGACACCAGCGTGTCGGTGAGCCACAAATAATGCAATAACAAACTTTTTTGTTTTTTATTATTTTTTTCATGAAACATTTACCAACACATTTGTGACATATTTCTGATTAAAATGACACCAAACACGATAAAATTTAGAATAAGTTTTTAAAGTACAAATGTACTTAGGCAAATATGCACCAAATTATGTCATAGTCGGTTATATTTTAATCAACCAAAATGTCACGAATCCAAGATGGCCGACAAGTTGATACCCCTTCCGTCTTTCGCCACAACCCCGCAGAATCATGCACAGTACTTAGCTCCATGGTGTAGCGTGTTACCGTTTCTACCCACAGATAATTATATGATAGAATCTTCAGACTCGATCTATATACCGACAGTTGTTAAAAATTATTAATTAAAGTCTCATTCTGATACTATTTATTTGAAAACGGTCACAATTTTCTTCTTTCTGAAAACTATTAGACTGGAAGTCCAGTGCCTGGAATGTCACCATCGTATCAGCAAAGCGAGCCCAGTCCTACAGCTCTGGGCAATAGTCAACAGCAGACTCTGCAGTACATAATACAGACGCAACAGTGCCAACAACAACAACAACAGCAACAGCAACAACAACAGAGCGTACCGACGGGAGCTAGCCCACCGCAGACACCAACACCGTGCGGGTCCACACCGAGCACAATGATGGGCCAGTTGATGGGAGCGTTGAATAACTCCACGATCCTTGACGATTTGAATATCAACATCGAGTCGTTGCATGAATTCGACTGCAACGTCGAGGAAGTAAGTTTTCATTATTTCATAGGTACTCGTATGAGCCAGTTACCCGACGCCTCTTGCACACATTATTACTGATTGCAACTAGAAACATTTCTAATAAATTTATGATCAAATCAGGCATGAACTTAGATCGTACGTTAAGGAGACTTTTGCATCAAATCGTTTAAAATAAAGATAACATTTAGGAATTTCTTTCTTAAAATATACAATATTTTATAAGATGAACTGTTTGTTCTTAGTTTGTACACTCTTTTAGTATACAACAAATTGTTTTTTTGCGGTTCCTGTTATGATGGCATTTATAAATGGCGGCCACTGACAGCAATATTATTGATACGTTAAATGCCACGTTGGACGTCAATTAAAAACGCGAGTAGGATTAAACTTTTTTATTTAACAATAAAAATACTTTTTTTTTAACAAATAGTCTAAGTGAAATTGAAAAGTCATGTTTAGAACTAAACTTATTACTTGATACGTTTACTGGTTAATCTCATGCCACAAAATTTAAATGTCCTGATCGTCATTTTTACGAAAGCTTACTTAGTTATCTATGATTAATGTCCTCTATTTTCTTGTTTTAATTACACGAAATATTCAAATATATCAAACGTCCTATCATTTTATCTGGTACTGTACGTAGAACGGCCGGTTCGGATAAAAGGGTTGATTTCTCCCTCGAATTAAAAAACGAGCGCGAACGAAATTCTACAGGCAAATTCTTATGTAGGTCTAATGAACACTTGTGCAAAGTTCCATCAAAATCGGTGTGCATCAGTTGTTGAGGTGCCCTCACGAGTTCCGCATGTTCCCCTATTTGACAATCGCGCTTCCGTAATATCGAAATTCGTTGAACAATCTTTTAATCAAGAGTACTAAATCCGCATTCCAGGTGATCAAGCACGAGCTTTCAATGGACGGGACATTGGACTTCAATTTCCAGCAGGGCGTGATGGGCACGACCGCGATCCAGGTGAGCGATCGCAATGTCAGCCAGAACAGCACGGTGTCGCCGAGCAACATTGTCGGAGGAGCGACTGGAAACGGAAGCGCGGGTGTCTATGTGACCAGCAGCGCCACGACACCAGCTGCGCCACCATCGTGGGTCCACTAGCGCAGGTACTCACCGTACCCGACACCTTTGTCGCGGGACGGTCAGCTGAGACGTCCGACAACCGTCCGCGACAGAGCTCATCGGTGAGTCAAGCATTATTCGTTTGAAGAAATACGCCCGGTCGTTTGCGAACGACAAAGTTCTAATCGATCTCACGCCGGTGGTCCGTTTCGCCGCAGAGGAACAGTCCTCGCGCTAGGGAATGAGTAATCGATTTACAGAGATCGAGGCTCGGAAATCTGGTTCACAAGGAAAGGCTGCAAACTCGAGGATTCGGATTACAATCAAACCTCGCGGGACTGTAGAATGCGATGAACTATGGCTGGGAAATCATTTCTCTAATTCGCGAAAGTCTACCATGAACGGATACGATCAACCCTCAACCCTTCATAGCTACAATTGTCCTCTTCATGTAACAGTGGATTCTAAGCAAAATTTGCTTGCACGCAAAATTAGAGAAAGCTATTAATTAACATCCACCGATATTTACTGAATGAAATTGAGAGGGAGATAAGAACTGAGACTGACCGCCATTAGAAAACGGCGGATCTTTGTGTAAATTCTAAATTTCATAGCTTAATTTTATAAAAACTAAGGCGAGGAACAAGTTCAATTTATCAACTAGAAAATTCCTTTTGGTAAGCATAGAGTAGAGATATCAGTAATGTTTGCTACTATACATGTGTTCTTACAAATCTGAGCACACTATAAACGCATGCAGATCCAGCGTCTAGATATTAGTATATCCCCTATGCAAATAACTTCCTTATTTCTTAACCCTTTGGTGCAAGAATCGGGTCTGTGAGATCCATGAATTGAGTTTGTGCTGTTTTAATTTCCTTCGAATTACCTTGAAATGTCACAATTAATTCTTGTTTCGCCAAGAGTAGTTTTATACAATACAGCAACAATGGCATTATATCAGAAAAGCTATTAGTTTGTAGATGAAATGTGCACTGGAGCATTATCTGCATTATATGCATTATCCAGCACCGACTAAATTTCAAGATCCACGCGAAAGCTTCGGGGATTTATTTCATCTTTGGCTGAATGAACTTCAGAGGATTATTTTTGTTCTGTCTACGATCATGTCTTTTAGTCCCAGGACGTTTGATTAATAGTTCGAATGTTCGCAGTTGGAACTTTTCGTTGTTAGAAACTACGAGTTGCCTGTTTACGTATTTGTTTATATATATTTCTATTCAGTTTGCTCTTTAAATATGTAACACCTGTTTTACCTCAACATTGTCGTACGACCTCTTCAACAGGAATACTGACGCATTCACCATCGGTAGTTATTGTAATTGTGTATATTATCCGTATGTACAAAGTCTTCTATTAAATAAAGCCATTTATTGTTAAAGAAGAAAAACAAAAGAATATATTTGTTCGCGTGTCACCCGCGCGCCACCGAATCGTTGTCTTTATACTTGTGCAGGGCGTTTCAGATTCTACGGTGCGATCGGGAAGACCGTCTTGTAAACAATAGATTGCGGATGTTTATGCATTTACAGCAAATGTAAATAGATGTCGGAAAAATTCAATGCAATCGTAAATAAAGGCTATCAACGAACGTACTTTGTTTTCATTTAATGAAATTCCTAATGAAGAAATTGGAAGTCCACATGCGTCCACATTAAGATCCGCAGTCTAATACTAAAAGGTAAAACTTGATTATTGTATCAGTAATTATGAAAGTGGACTAACAAGTCAAATGTTTCTGGTTCTCAATTACTTGTTCTATACGATTTCGTTAATTACAAAATGCTTTTCAACGTGCGGTACTTATTGCTGGAAGGTAATTAACTTTTTCACGGGGTGGCCCTTAGTGCCGCTTTTAGTTTCGATATATTATCATTCAAATCGATACACTGCCAAACGAGTAGCAAATAAAATTTCTTCGAGTTTTCCTATTTACCACTTTCACGATTACAAGCACGCTTAAAGCGCACGAAAACCGGAATTTCTCCAGCAAAGTGTTCCGGTTTGTTTCGTTTACTTATTTCCTTCGGGCAACCATCGAGTCTGAAATACTGTGCCGTTCATTTCGAAACGCTCTGTACATCGAAATACCGTAAGCGTACGATAATGATTTTCTTTTAACCATACCTGCTCAATACAATCTTCCGTTCTCTGCGTGTGCACAAGGTGTTCACCCAGCTACAAGACAACGTTTCCCTCGAGAATGGTAAGTATACAAATGAATCCGAATAGGAGAATGTTCTGCTGTTGTTATGACAAACACGAAAGTGTATGTTAAGCTTTTATACCAGCCGCGATCCCCGAAAACACTAATGACCTACGATTTTTTAAATTTTATTTCTACATTATGCACTTTTCTGTCATACGGTATCGATTGAAATGAATTCAACGGTATCGCTCGACCAACCGAATTATTGTTTCATGACTTTTACATTGAAAGCGTAAATAATTCTAGTCAGATGCACTTACTAATTGATTTATGCGTTCAAATAAGATTTTAAAACAGGTAAATAAATGTTATATACGCATTGATCGTTTAAAGGTTTATTAAAAAGTTATGATGAAAACAATAATTACGTAGGGAATTATAATCATTAACTATTAATTATCAGAAAGTAAACACAACCAGTATAAACAGATTAAATGTAAATATTGCTGATGTATTCCTGCATCGTAACGCAGTAACTTCATGTCAGATTGTTTTCCGTTACTGTTTCCTACGTAATTCTTACTTTTATCGTAATTTTTTCGTAAAGTTTTGAACGACCTACGTTTATATAACAGTTTTATCGCATTTAGATTCACAGAATATAACAAAGTTCGTCTTTTGAAACCTGGGACTCCCTATATAAACTATTTGATTAAAAAATAGTAGAAGTCAATTTTTCACCTTTTCAGGAAATCATATAATTACAATATAATTTTACAGTAACCTACATAAGAAAGATGAACCATTCTTTGGCATTGAAAATAAACAAATTGTAAAAATATATTTTCGAAGTACGATGATGCAAGCGCAATCAACAATTGTACAATTTCATTAAATGGTAATGCATACTTTCTCTAAATAAATAGATTTCTCTCGTCACTCTACATAAAAAAGTTCATAGTTGTCGAAATATTTTTAAAAAATTTTTTTATCGAAAAAGATGCTTAAACGTTTCTCCGTCATCCTGTAAACATTTCAGACAACGCTTTTTAATTGTTTTCGTCTTAATGCAACTCTAACATGAGAATAATTGTAAATCGTTGTCTATAATATATGGTTATAATAACCAATACATTTTTTAACATTATACACTGATAACTTTCTACGAAGGTCGACGAGAAGGATCTACCCATGCAAAACAGAATGCATTTCCGTTTAATGAAGAATTGTGAAGTATAAATGCAAAAATTCATCTTTCTCTGTCATTTTTACTGTAACTATATAAACAGGCATTCTTAAAATGGACAAAATTAATCTTTCTTTTTATACTTTTATTGCAATTCAACTTTCAAGGTTCCGTTCTTGAAACTAATTATTCATTGGCCAACTTTGTGCGAGGAATCCTCGATTTTCGTAGTCCTTCGACTTTGAGTAGTTCGTGCGAACGTGACGGAACCCAATTGTTGTGCCCTATTTAAGTTAGCCGCCAGAAAATGAGAAGTTGGACGATGCTCTTGGAGCAGCGGGTTCAAATAAACCCGTGGATCGTAGTTCGAGGTCACTTCAGTCTTTCAATGTTCGGAAACTAATTGACACACGCTATTGTGTTTGTTATGGACAACAGTAAAATATTCTCCTGACTGGTGTTTTCCGTGGATGTGCGAGACATGACCACGAAGAAGCCGGACTACCCTTGCGAACGTATAAGATCAAGTTTGACGGCTTTTGCTGATCGCTTCTCTGTACCCTTGTGTATCAGTTTGTCAAATTTCATTGAACTGTGAATGTCTCAATACGTGTTATAAACAATTTCGTAGATTTGTCATTCGGCTTAAAAACACAAAGGGTGGACGTGAATTTTTTGTCAAATTGCAAAGATCTGCCGTGGGGGCGTTCAAACTGCTTCAGCACGACTGTAACATCCTTGTATCTTCTCCTTGTCTGCAAAAGCAAAATGGGAATTAAAAGGGCGACTCTTTGACGCTCTTTGACGATTTCCAACAACTAGTTAAGTGATTGCAGAACTGTTGGAATCACTCTATTATCGCAGAAGGGAACTATCATTTAACTCTTTGCGGACTTGTGTCTGCAGCCCATGTAAAATATCAACTCCGTGACTAAAAATCACTTTTCAAAAAATTATTACTCTCAAAAAACACGAAACAAATTTTTATCAAACACAACACTTGCTCCTTCATTTAATACTTATGCGTAGCTTTCAGTATACCATTTCATTTCCCAAGGAAAATTGTACATTCGAACCATCGATAAGTACGCTAAACATAATTCCCGTCCGCAAAGGGTTAAGTCTTTGACTGATTAATTGAACCTTTTCGAATTTAGTCCGGTTTTCTCTATTTTTGGGTACATTATCAAATCGCAGAGCCACGCGATCATACGTCTACTAAATCGAATGTAGCACGTATTAAAATATTCGGAGCTCAATGAAAATTGGCAGACTGATAGATAAGGTCAAAGAGAAGTGACCAGCGAAACCATCAAAATTTAAGCTGGTACCTTCGCAAGGAAACTGACAGACTGCCCGGTTTCTTGTTGATCACAGCTCGTATTCCGTGTCACGAAAACAACGTTGATCACCGGCTGCGCGGACACCTTGCAGAATTGTTCGCTGGGAAATTATCCGATCGCGTAATCGGTTCTCCGACAAAACAGGTGAATATAACAATAGGCAGTAAAAACTTCGTACACTTTTCATCAATGAGACATTCTTCGAATATAGCTAGACGTTTCTATATTCTACGATGTGTAATTAAATAGTTAATATAATAGGTACTAAGTTTACTGTATACTATTATTAAAAAGTAATGGTAGTTATTTCGAGAGTAAAACAGCGCAGATATATGTGGAAACCTCCATTATCCAAACATCTCGCTCGACAGAATCTTGGAAATTGTATATTCGTGTAAAAGTGTATATTTTTCGTCGTCGGCAATGCCAGTACGATGCCGAGATAATCGCCATAATCGAGACACGGGAAATTTGTCTTTGAAAACGCAACTTTTTACGGATTCAGGCGGAGGATCGGTTAGCGGACGCTAATCCGGGGCGAGAGGCATGCAGAGATCCGTGGATCATCGCGTGCTCGTAATAGAAAATTCGAGAGAGAGAGAGAGAGAGAGAGAGAGAGAGAAAGAGAGAGAGAGAGAGAAATGAAAGCGCAGTGTTTTCTTGCTGCAACTTGAATCGAGTTCGGAACAACGCGGCGCGAACCGATTTTCAACGGTGGCCATTTTGTTTCTGAAAGCACTGCACTTTTTAGGATTAAGATTCAGTGTCGTGCGAAACTTATTTCTAAGGACTTTTCTCGGTGAATATAATGATAGATGTGCGTACTGCTGGTAGCGATATTGTTAATAACATTTTGCTGTGTATTCGCGAAGCGACGAGAAAGCTGGTCGTTCCAGTGAAACATAAGGAAGTGGACGGTTCATTTCAACGATCGAAAACATCGAAATTCGTTCGTTTCACCTGTTAACCGGGGAGGACTAATTAAAACATCTTTTTTCATTCGAATGTATCTTCCTAGAAATTTTAGTCATCTCATTATCTATTTAACGAAGAGTTGCGACAGTCGATGCTATCGTAATATTTGAAACAGTGCGAATTAAACTGTGCTCGTGTTTATTGCGAAGTATACTACTTGAAATCTATGATTGTCGTTGTGAAAAGGCCCCCGGTCAGCAGGTCTCGGTTAGGTAATTAAATTACATATAGTCAGTCACACAAATTTATTTGTATAATTTATTTAACGCAAGCTTCTTCGAGAAAGAAATAAAATATTAATATTATACGAGGAACGTGTTTTATTATACTCAGGTATAAATTGTTTAATGTAAAAAATAGTATTTAAAAGAATTTATTGTTAAATAGATATATAAATATAAATATATATATATATATTTTAAAAGAATATAATAAATAAAGGATATAATAGTTTTTTGTATGAAAATATTTGTATATCGAATGTTTAATTTAAAACAATTCTTGTTTAAGTTGATCGTTTCAAACTAAAGTGATCATTTTTTTATTTTTTAAAGCATCGCAGTGATCGTTTTTCAATTTGTACTGGAATGTTTAAAAAGTGCGACGTAGTTTGTTACGGACAATTGAAATATGATCAATTGTTCTCGAAAATTTTTATTATATTATTTGAAGAATAATTGAATTTACTTGGATTCGTACATATTGCTTCTGGTCAACTGTGGTAATTTGTTGTTTTGCTCGAACAATAGATGGAAAACAGATTTTTTTTTACGACCTAAATCATAATTTTATTAACCTTAACTGGTATGGGATAAGTTTAGTAAACATTAGTGTTTTGTAATTTTTCTAACTTTAATTTCTCGCATTCTATATATAGATTTCTGTGGCTGATTATACTCGAATTAAATTTACGAAATGTGATTTCTAGGAAACTCCAGTAAATAAACATCTTCATTTGCACTATAAAATCACGACCTCATTTCAGATAAGTTTTCAAGTAAAGTATATTTTTACGTTCTAATATTTCCACCGAGGTCGGAGAATTAAAGCGTTTCGAGTGAATAAACGTTGAATTTGTACCGAAAAATTCGAAAATGTAGGTCCCAGAAGGTTCCTGTCATATACGTCGAAATTATGTTACCCAAAACACACTACTGTCTAAATATTCTCTTATTTATATGTGTTAGTTTGGATAGCGGATGTTCTACTGTACTATTAAAATAAAGTAATGAAATAAACTAATCTACGGCGAATGATTAAATGAACGAAACCCTCCATAATTGAAAAATAAAATTAAATCTTCCATATTTACTAAAATAATGTTTATTATTTTACTGATTTTTTTTTGTGTGTTTTCATTGTTATAGTGTCAAAGATAATAATAATAAAAGATAAAAAAATTTCACTTTCTAAGCAAACGTGTAAGGCAGAGTGTAAATCACTATATCATCAACATAGTAATACACATATAAGGTTTGTATATAGGCATAAAATATATTTTTTAAGTGTAATAATGATTTCTTTCCAAGTAACTTTATAGATTCAATTTAAATGTTCAAATAAAAAAATCTCTTTACTACTGTTTTACAGTATTGATTCACTACTATAATAATTAATGAAGTACTGCCGAGATATTTAACGATTTTAAAAAATGTCTGAATATATTTATTAATTGAGCATCGTCAAGGCTTTATCCTAGGTTGTGCGCAGTTGTCACAAAGATAGAATGAAGTTATGAATAATGACGGGAAAATATTTCAATGGACAAGCTCCTGTAACTATTTTTCATTAAAGCTTCAGAAAAAAATGATTTCTACTAATAAGATTTACTGCAATTTTTCCAACAATTCGGTACTCTAATATGCAACGCTGGGAGCTTCATTATCTCTTCGGAGAAAATTCATTTAAAAAATTGTTAAGCATTCAAGACTGGCCTCTGCTAATCAAGTCACCTGTCGAAATCGATCGAATAAAATTACGTCAGGGAAGAAAGGGACAAGGCACACACCGATGCACCCGCATAACATCGATTCTTGTATCAACGAAAAATAATTTTTAATATTTAATATTTAACCCCTTGCCACTTTGTAACGAGTCACACTCGTGATGAAAATTTTAATCAAAGTCTAACAAATCAGAATGTGATACCTTTCTTTTAAGACGTAATAAAATTGTATTTTTGTAGCCATACAAAAAAATATCAGTTTTCTTTTCTCTTCTGTGACATTTTTCGGGCTAAACAAATTCTAATCACTGTAGCTATAAAAAAAATGGTACGGCACAGGACTAATAAATCGTTCCGACATTCTGTGTACGTGCTGCCGTATGTTTGCACAGCCTCTGTTTTGTCCGTGATCGAAATTGACTTAGCTTTAATAACAATTACAGTTCTCACGATGTCGAATTATCGAGAAAAAATGTATTGCAATATTTCGAGCAAACAGGAAACTACGCGTGCAAGTGTGCAAAATACATGCAATAATATTTAGATTATTTTGGAAAAAGTCAAGTAGGTAAGTAAATAATCGGACAGCAGATTTTAAGAGTTGACTGATTTTAAGTTTATACGGACTTTTTCACTATCTGTGCGTCCAGTACCAAAGCAGTAAGTATAAAACATGACTTTTTGGTAAAATGGTGTATATTTAAGGAAAAAAGGTAATTTTATTTCTAAAAGTTTTGTGTAGAAATGTAACTATTGAGCTGTAACGTAAATACGCCTGCTTATAATATTCAATATTATGTTTTCATTAAGAAGACTACAAGTAACTGCAATTTTGATTAATAATTTGCATGCACTTTTGCAGTAAGTTGTAAGTAGATTGCGAATTTATAACACATAAGAATAGCTGTTAAATACTAAATTACTAAAATTGTTAAAAAAAGGAATTTTGATTTGCCTTCAGCTTCTTGTAATTGACATACAATAATGTTTATTTTTCAGAAAGATCTACGGTCTAAGAACAACTATATTTGTAGGATTAAAACATCTTCACATTTGCAATCATGTATATATGTGTTGAAATCTGACACAAATAAACAATTTTCTAATTGAAGTTTGGTTTAGAAGGTCCAGAGAGACAGATGAGAAAAGGTCGTTCATCCTGAATTGTTCAGGATTATTCGTGACCCATTTTTAACAAACTGTTTGCACGGAATCACATCTGAGTCAAACATAATCAAGTAAGATTAATATTCTAATTTGAATTACATATTTATGCAAATGAGATGATTGTGATTTTTCACCCTCTTGTATGTTTGGCTCAACTTGACTCAAAGTGAGATCGTAACTTTGAATATTATGTTCTCTGCTGAAGTATGCATATGAATTAATTTAACATCGACACTTTTAATACATTATACGTAAATGGAGAGCGAGATTTTTTTCCGTAAATTAACGTTAATTGCTGTCGAATTTAATTCCTGAAACATGATGCTTCCAAAAATATCCTGAACAATGGACATGGGTTAAATAAAAAAGCATTAAGCCAAAAGGATCACTAGACTAACACCGTACAAGTAATTAACGGATAAAGAATTGTCTAGGGACTGAAGTGTGTACCAACTACCAACTAATGCTATAATGCGATCCTGATGGTAATTCAGTGTAAAAATAACGGGGGCTGATGCGCGCGGTAAATCTGATTCCCGGATATCGAATGTTAATATGCTGATTCATGTTAATCGCGCCGAGTTTAAACGGGTTTTAATTCCGGAAATCATGACACATAGGGGGGATTATGGTCGGTTCACGTATTTTCGCTTGGCGTTAGTTCGTTGTCAGAGTTTGTTACTGTTTAACCTTTTTTCTCGTTCAATCGAGCCGCGATTGCGGGTAATTTCGATTAACTTTAAATTTAGATTATCACTTCAACATTCTTCTCTTCGATATCACATAAATTTTCGTTAATAGTAATAATTAGCATATAGGTTATGGAGTCCATTTCAAGACGCGAAGGGTTGAAGATTGTTTAACTCCAGATGCAATGCTTAAATGTTCTGCAATTCAATAATAGCTGCGATAGCTGGTATAGCAAATTATTATACAATTCGATCGTTGTCATGAACCACAATTGTTATGGTATTATTAATTTGTCGAAACAGTTTCCAAACCGTTTTGTTAATGTTAATCAAAAGCTTTATTTTAAACCTTTACCAGAACACTAACTATTTGCAGTAAAGGGACCTTCACAAATATTCTAATAACTCGTTATAATAAAAAATCGATAATAGTTTGTCTTGTGTAAGGAATAATAAATGAAAGAAATTTAGATTTTTATAAAATATTATATTCTAACGTAAATTCGTTCGTATGCAAATAATAAAGGTGTTCGAATTTGAACGATTTAGTAATGTAGGAATCTTGGGGAATGGGGAGATTAATCTCTTCGCAATACTTTGCTAAATACAAATATATTTAAAAGAACAAACGATACACAACGCTGACGCAATTAGCAGTCGCAACTCTACTCCGCGCTCTTCCCGAACATCCACGCTTTATACTCTTTCACCCCCTTGCATTCATCTCGCTTGCACTCTGTTTCTTGCATCCATCGCTTTCATTCTTAGAAACACACAAACTCTCCTATCGCCTAGTCCTAAACACTTTTCATTCACGCCTTCTCAGTCACTCGAGTTTTCCAAACATACCGGCGTCGGACCGTCGCAACATGATCCAGTCGTCCGCACGCACAAGGAACCCATTCATCCCACAGTAATGATTCGTTACAATTGTGCATAACTGTTATTGAAATGAAGCCACTTGCGGTCAGAAATAATAGAATTGATCGAATATAATTCTACACATTATTAAAAATAATTTTTATATTCTGATCTTTATAGACAATCTGTAAATGAAATAGCATTCAAATTTTGATGTTTATAAAATAATCTATAAAGACAGGAATCCGTATAAAGATTATACTACTTATTTAAAAAATAAATACATTAAAGTCTGAACCTGTTTTTAACTTTTTGTTATGTTCGAGCAACGGAGAATATAAATTGTAGTTTGATTCATTCACTGATTAAATAAATAACTGTACATTTAATATAACAGAATATTATAAACTATACACTCGTATCACACGTACTCGATCGAAATCCGCCATATACTCGAATGCTCCATTATTCTGATTAATTTTTTCCGTTTGAAGCAACTTCATAGATTCAATTGAAATATTTTCGTCTCACTCACTATGTTTCTCGTTCTGTGCTTCTATGGTACAGCACGATAAGAGTGATCTATCAAGCCGATGCACCGTAAAAGAATTCGGAAAATGTATTTTTTCCAAGTCTTCGAACGAGTATGTGCCCTAACGATGTCGATGCAAACAGATTCGTCAGAGCCGCGAAAAATACGTGGCGCACTATGTTTTCATGACCGTCCCGAAAATTATTTATGGTGTTGCTGCTGTGAAGGAAAACTGTTGTTGGGCAACCAGTTCGACGTAATCAATTCGTCGTTAAATCCTGTTTCGTAGTGAATCTTCGTTGGATCACGAAAAATTTCGATTTTGTTGATCTTGGTATGATCTCTAACGATGACTTATGAGCCTGTGTATCTACCCGACGAGTTTAACAAAATATACGTGCAATAAAGATTCTGGAATCAGTATTTAGAACCGATTGTTCGTGACATGAAAAGAATGATATACATATAAAAGTGGGAAACAGCGTCTTAAATATATTAGACAGTGGAACATGCGGATCGAGACATGTACGTAATATATCAAAATAATGAATGCTTCGGAGTTTGCCCAAAGATAAATGAATTTATTATTGGCTAGAATTAAAATTTTTACAATTTGTAGCAAATACTTTGAATATTTTTTACCTGGAAATAACTTCGTACATGCATGACTTAAGGTAGGCCCACAGAAAATAATCGCACATCGAATGGTCGGGTGACCGAGGAGGTTAGGGAACGTAACTAAATTTTTAAATGACGCGAACATGGTTCGAACAACAGCGACTCCTCTTGTTCGAAAAAATGTAATCCTCCTCAAGATGGTATTGCGACTTAGAATGTCCCCAGCTGTGCTTTCGCTCAGGGATCCAAAAAATTTCAACTTTTCTGAATGTAATATTATACAATTCAACGAACAAATGCTAGGACTTTAAATTCTAGTGCTAGGAATCCAAGTTTCAGTAGGCCTAGTTCACTCGTTCAAAAGTTATACCCAAGTAAAGTTGATCGATTTCAAGCGGATTTGATAGGTTACAACGCTGCCATATTGGTTTTCGGACATAGCAGTAACGATTTTTGAGTAGTTATTTGATTTCTAGTGTTTCGGTATCAACATCCAGACATCCGTCTGGGTTAGTTTTCGGATTTTCGGTTAGTCTTGTGGAGCCCTCCAGCCACGCAAGCGATTAACAATTACAAGGGATCCGTGCTCGTGAGCTTAATCCCTTGCACTACGATGTATGTTACGGTTACAGTGATTAGAAATTCTGTATAGTTCATAATTTTTTAGAAGAAGACGAAAATGTATATCTGTTGTATGCCTATATGTCCTCCAATGGCTGTACATTGACAAAAACAAAATAGAATTTTATTTCGGTTTAAAGGAAATTAATAACGTTTTTAATTTCAGAATTTTCATCACGAGTCTGGCTCGATGTTATAGTGCAAAGTGTTAATTAATTGCTGGGTTGTTTTCTGAAATTAAGTATAGGGAATCCGAACTGCGGATATAAAATGGCTGCTTGTATGTGCTTGTGGTGTAAGCACAAATCGAAATCGCGTTCGAAATCGAGCAACTTTACTCGCGTATAACTTTTAAATCAGTGAACTCCGCGTACTGAAACTTGGATTCTGCGCACTAGAATTTAAAGTTCTATCATTTTTTTGTCGAATTGTATAATATTACATTCAGAAAAGTTAATTTTTGGTCCCCGAAACGAAAGTTTCACCTCCCCATGACATCCGGTGTTGAAACGGCAACGAAAGAGCCGCTGAGTTTCAATAATCGACTCGCCACTTTTTACGGCGACATGATAACAAATGAAATAGCATGGCCTGACGCGTTCAATGCTCTCCTACTCAAGTCTCTACCCCTTATACCTGCTTTATATAATCCATTTGAAAATCTTTTGTTTCCCGTGATGCACCCTGTATATTCGTTTACTTATTATAAAAAAACCTGAATCAAAGAAAGTACATACATATAAAAAACGTTCTAGTATTAAAACATGTGTTTGTTACAAACGCCTGATAATGAATAATTATTGTTGAAAACATTTCTTCGATAAAATGACCGTGTACAGTTGAATCGCGGTCGGAAATGCAGCTACAGTTACGTACGTTGTGGACTTTATCATGCAAACGCGTAATTTCGTTTACAAAACACAAGGCTGACAACCATCATTTCGAAATGTATTAACTGCTAATCGTAACATTAATTTTAATCCAACAATCCGCACCAAAACCAATAACCTTGCTCGTGAAAAATATGTATCTTTACTTTATTACCACTGCCAATAACGTCGAAATTTCAAATGTAAATAATAAAAACAATATTAATAATAACAGAACCAGCGCATGCTTAATTCGATGAAATTGCATCCATCGAAATTCCATGGTTCTTCGAATATTCGTCGGATTGCTAAAAGGAACGGTAGGTATCCTGGAATGTATAAGTCGCGATGCATCCGTTGCATTAAAGCTCCCCCTTTCTCGGGCCGAGAAATATGCTCGTGAAATTTTTGCAAACGAGCCAATTTAGAGCGCAAACTTTCGCTGAGCGACGGAATGTTTGAATAAATTTCAAGTCTCCAGTTTTTCGAAAGAATTCATTGAAACACGCAACAGTTACAAGTTCCGTTCGACTCGACGATATTAAATGCATACTGTATTAGGCGTTATTGAAAGGACGCGTTTTCGGCGGCCGTTTCGAAAGTTTTGTAATTTCGAGACGCGCCGCTTGCATTCCTAATGCAATACAATTTTCTCCGGTCGGGTGTCACATACATACAAAACTATGAAGACATTACTAGAATTTATGAATATTGTGATATTATTTTTGACATAAAAACATTTTTAAAAGAAGAAATACAGTATCATTTAATTCGTGTTCGGTACAATCAAGTTGGAAAAACTTATTTTGCATAAAGTTACGCAGTATATTGATAAGAAATATGGTGCACGGTGTGTTGATACGTGCGCATGTATCTTGCGGAATCACAGGTATAAGTACATATGTACATATGTAAGCATTCGGCGGACGCGGGAGCCTACTTTGTTGTCCGTACCGGCGCGGATAGTATTTACACGAACGAATATCGGCTCAGATTGATATTAGCTTTCGAGAAAATATTTTTCGACGGTGGACGACGGCGAAAAATACGCTGCCTCGCTGTTACGGGGTCTAGCATATTAACGCCTCCGGCATTTCTGCAATTTGTTCGACATGAAACGTGAACGCCGTTTCCCGGTAGTTCCGGATCGACATTCTTCCGTATTGTTCGTTTTTGGTTTCCCGATTTTTGACTCGAATTTCATAACCACTTTGTAGCTTAGTACCATGCTAACCAATTATGTCTCTCGCTCAAATATTCTTTCGGCCACGTTTAACCCTTATGTCAATGTCACAGTTTCCGCATTGTTAGCTAAATGGACCGTTTATTTTGAAAGTGGTTTAAGTCCATTTTTCCAAAAAATTGAGAAATCACAAAACAAACAAATCATTTATTGTGAACTGTTTGTTTATAAACAATTCACACTTAGTATTTTAAAATATCCATAAGTTTTGATCACTTCAAAATTCATCAGTAAATGAAATTTCTTAAGGGTTGGTTATGAAAGTGGTATAAGTCCATTGACGACCTAGAAAGAATATATTATTTTAGTTAATTTCACATAATAGCCATTTATGTAATCAATTTAAATATTTCTAAATTTATTGAAACATGGCCAAGCTTTGTACATGTTATTCATATTTCTGAATCGAATGAAATGCAAACCTTTAAGTATCTCAAAAGAAGAAAAAATTGACAAACACCACTTAAAATATAGGTCCAAATAATAGTTTAGAGCGCGACGAACGCACAGCAAGGATCAAGCGAGACAATAATTTAATATTTGTAGGTCCGCAATTATGGAGAAGATATATTGAAATTACTTTGAGTGTATTTAGTTAATTTTGACGATTTAGAATTTTGATTATTTTATAATACTCCAGAGCCGTAATGAAAAAGCAAAAATTAGGGATATTTTATAATCATGGATTCATTTTGTAATGATAATTCAACAAACTCGGCGACACAATATTAATATATTTTTACGAGAAAATTTAGATAAACTAAAACTATAACTAAATAAAAACATACGACAATCTACAAAGAATTAAAATATTATTGTTATTAAAATTATATAACAATTATTGACCATAACAACGAATTTTGTGTTTATTAAATATGCGTCTCCTGGAAGCACAGTAAATCATGATTTTACGTTGCTTAATTAATTATGTTTTCAAATAAATAAATTTCGGGAATCATTGCCATTCGTTCAAAGATTGTTAATTTTATAATTCCCATCAAATATGCAACACAATTCTTTTTCGTAAATACGTGAAATTTAACAGATACGATATCTGTTCAAAAAGTAACCAAATTTTATTTTTCTATTTTTTTTGGTGTTACATATAGGCTATTGGTTCGTGTTACCTTCGAAAATTTCATCTCCTCGACACACTTATCCCAGCGGTATTTCCATTTCCGGAAGCAGCCCTCGTAAGCAGTTTGAGTTAATTCCCTCAATTGTAACGAAACGTCTTTCTTTCAACACTGATTTCAATTTGGGGATCATGAAAAAGTCAGCTGGTGTAAGGTCGGAGGTGTAGGAAGGCTGGGGAAGAACAGTTATTCGATTATTCGCAAAATATTCTTGAATTAAAAAGGTGGTATGAGAAGGGGCATTATCATGGTGGAGCAGCCATACTTTTTCACGGAATCGGCAAACAACACAGACTACGTCTACGTTAGACAACGATATCATGGGTAGGAAATGAATGACTTATATGTACTATAATATGTTATACTGCATCAGTACTATTAATTGCTCGTCTCTATGACACTGCGTTACCGTGTAATTCAAAAAGTTCAGTTATTTTCGTAACAAACCTCGTATACGTAGAGTCACTGGCATTCACAGCGAATTTATATTTTTATCCTTTTTTACGTTTATGACCTTAAATGACCTTGAATGTCTATACTCGTTGAAATTGTCTCAAGAGGGGCTACAATGGTTTCATTTAAAAAAAACTAAGTTGACCATCAAATCTCCGAAACACCTCCGCTTGGAAAAAAGTTATGTACTCCACGTAGTCGCCCCACGAAACCAAACAACTTTTGTCTGAAACATTTCTTCCTATCTCAAAAAATATAGAATTTATTTAGGTGGCTTTTCTTAGGTGACCCAGCCTGCATACATACATATAATTGACACAGATCTACAAAATGTACTTTTTAAACTTTAATATAGGCTCACATAACAAAGTTGTGAAAAGTATCTTTTAGTATTTTCTTTGCAATTACGATCAATTTCGATTTTTTCAAAATTTTTTTCTTACACTTTGTAGTCACGTAATTATTTTAATTTCTCAACAAAAAATCCAAGTCGTAGGATCCAATATTATAAAAGTTATTGCTTGTGTAAGAGTCTCCGAATATTAATACCAGTAACTTTAAATAGATTTCTGTGACTGTAGGAAAATAGATTGAAGCTTAAATTATTCATAGAAGGCAAATATTTTACGGGCACATGTATAGTGGCCTTTTTTACAAAATTTAAAACTGCAGCAAAAATTGAAATGACTTCCGATAATAACGATAACGTAATTTTATTGTAAAACAAAATGATTGTAACAAGAATAATTATATAACAAGAATAAAGTAAACATATCCTACAATATTTCCTGTAACCAATTTTTAACAAGTTAAAAAATGTAGTCCGGTAGGTCGATTCATTAGGTACATAGATCTCTAGTTTATGTGTGTATAATTTGGAAAATATTGATCAATCCTTTATTGAGCTATCATGGCAGCCATTAAAAGTGATATGCTATTGAAGTCATACATTATCCTTAAATAATGATAAAGATAATTGCATAAAACTTACACTATGTTATATTAAAATATAGTTAATCATGTGCGCAAAATTTAAAAACTCTCGAGCAATGATAAGCTCACCATTTTGAATCTCATAAATTGTCTAAAGTTGACACTTCTGAATGTGAGTACCCGCTTTAGATCGATTCAAGCATTCTGTTTTCACGAGGATACATCAAGAAGCCGAACTTTGTAAAGTACGTCGTCGTAATTTCCCATGAAAATTGGATCGTTACACATTTCTCGTAATTCAAAAAACGATCGGTTTAACGCGGCGTAAGTAACAAGCCATTTCACGATGAATGTTGCCGAAGAAACTTTTCACCGCGCCGGACTAATTGCTGGATCGATCGATTCGCGAGTGATTAGAAAATCGATCGACGGATAACTTGCGACCTAACGCGAGATCTAGAAGAATTGGGTTGCAGTACATATACGTGGGCGATTCCGGCGTGTGCAGCTTTGGCTCGATCGATCGATAAAAATCGGACGAGTCTTCAGCGTGGATAGGTAGGTGGAAGGTGTGCAGACGTTCAAGTGGGGCAAAAGGGAACCACTTAGCCGAAACTACAGGAGTCTGGAAGTCAGCAGCTATTCGGCAGACGTCACTGGCGCCAGCGGACTACCTTAAACCTCCCCAACCCTCTCCCAACCTTCCAGCCCCTCAACCCCTGTACACCGACAATCTCATTCCCCAAAAGCGTCGCAAGAATTATAAAGTTGGTGGAGGAGAGCACCGGGGTGACTTCTTCCCTCGACCACCCACTCCTGTCAGCCAACCATCCCCTTTCCTCTTGGTCCTCCATCCACCACCTCGACCTAGCGACTTCGTTTCATCCCCTCGGCTCTTTTTCTCTCTGTCCTACACGCGTTCCCCCTTTCTCCTGGTTTCTCTTTTCCTCGTCGTTCACCAGTCTCTCTCCCTCTTTAGCACGTTGCACCAGGGTCTCCCTTTCTCTCTCCAACATGAGGCTCTGCTTTTTGCCCTCGCTTCGAAGTTTCCAGCACGAGCTGAAGAATCGGCCCCTCGTTTTCGGGGGAGTTTCGTATCGTTGACGGCCCTGCGACGCGGAATCTGGTGTTCCCCGTGAAATGCGACGCGACGCAGGAAGTCGTTCAATTAGGATCGTGTACCGTGTGATCTCGAAGCAACTTTTCGCCATTACCCGGCCCGGCGATCAGAGGTCACAAATCGCCAAAATGTGGCCCAAGTCTCAAAAATGAATTACTCGTTGGAGATACATCCGTTGTTTGATTGTGTACTCGCTTCTTGGTACTCTTATATTTCAGTATTTCAAATAATTAGCTACCAATGTCGTTATAGAATAATTTTTGAAGTGAAACTTCTTTAGGCGCGTTAGGCGCAAAACCTCGACGCGGTAGGCGTAAAACCCCGACACGGTAGGAGTAAAACGGATCTGGCGATGAAACGATGAAACGATTTAGTAAAACTTCGACACGGTAGGCGTAAAACCTCGACGCGGTAGGAGTAAAACCGATCTGGCGATGAAACGATGAAACGATGAAATGATGAAATGATGAAATGATGAAACGATGAAACGATGAAACGATGAAACGATGAAACGATGAAACGATGAAACGATGAAACGATGAAACGATGAAACGATGAAACGATGAAAAGATGAAACGATGAAACAATGAAACGATGAAACGAAATTCTATTCTATTAGCATATACGGTTGAGGGTTCGGCATTGCTTAATAAAGATTATGATAAAATTCCGATGATGCTAAGTGGAGATTTCAACGTGAACTTTGCATCCGAACAATCAAAATTATTAATAGAATTTTTTAGAAGTAAATTAAGATTGGAAATGGTAAATAATCCTAATGAAGCGACAACAAGATCAGGAACAACTCTCGATGCAGTATTTGCAAGACATTTAGACAAACTTGAATCAAGAATATTTATATCATATTTTAGCTATCACAAGTCAATTGTTTCAATAATAGAATCATAGAAAATTAAATGTCATAAAGTGTTAATATTTATAATACAGTCTACTCGTTCACCGTGTCGCACCGATGTTTAGGAAGTTTCTTCAGAAGAACTAGTAAATTATTTGCATTAGGATTTTGCACACATATTTATGGACATTTGAAGTACATAAGTTATTTTTTCAAGAAAAAATAATCAAAATTATACGGGTTAAATATTTCTTTATAGAATATGATTTGAAAAATATTTCATTGACTTGTGACATGATTCCAGTTCGTCTGTAGATAGAAAACAAGAAACTGAGGAATTATATTAGCAAAATAAATGAATAATTTCGATTATTTACAAAATGACGGCGTTCTTAACACACGAAAGTCGTACGAAATGAAATACCCGTTTCTCATATTGGATCGGCCGGTTTAAGGTCAGATCAAAATCACCGCATTATCAATTCTTGTAGAAAAGAAATCATTTTTTCAAATTCTCGGCCGGTTCGTTTTGAGAAACTTTAAGGTCAGATAAAAATCTCCGCATTATCAATTCTTGTAGAAAAGAAATCATTTTTTCAAATTCTCGGCCGCCATTTTGGATCGGCCATTTTGTTTCCAGAAATTTGAAAGTCTGATTAATAATTAGAGATCCCGAAAACATTGCATTACCAATTTTTGTGGAAATCAAATATGTTTTTCAAATTTTGTTTTTAGAAATTATAAATTCAGACTCGTAATCAGCGACCTTGAAAACCTTAGACCGCACATTTGCAATTAAATCTACAAGTATCTTCAAGTTTTGGCCACGTTTTGGTGATTTAGGACCAGTCTGCGCCGTCTAGACTGAACTTCGACGTCCGAACTGTATCCTCGACTCTGAGCTGCTCAACTAATCGCGATGCATGCTGTTCGGATAATCGAGTAACGGGTCGCCCGGGAGTAATACGCTCTTTCGGGGAATAGGACAAAAATCATTGTAGCGGAGAAGTTTACAGCGCGAATTCTGGTTTCTTTGTCAAAGCTGTCTGGGAATGTTCTGACAAGTTTTATGATTGAATTTGGTGAACAGCATTTTATCTTATGAAAGATTTGAATGGAATTTTATTAAATTAATTTTACGGTGTTGTTGGTGATAAATAGACTGTGGCTTTTATGCATTTATGAAAAGAATGAACAGGTACAGCTGTAGAAAGATTGAAACGATTTGAGAATATTGATTAATTATTTCTAGGTTGTTGAGGTTATTGAAGAAAGAATGTTTATTTGATCCTTTTCCCTGACGATTGATGTAGAACGTTCTTATTTTTCTCGAAATTCCATAGTTTAATTACTTAACTCTTTGTCATAAATCAAACTTTGTAATAAACTTCCTATTTACAGGAAGTAGAACCGGTAGGTCACGATCAGATACGTCAGCCGACTTCTACCTGATAGTGTATTTCAAACTCGATTTTCTGGAAAACGAAGCATTAAACAAAAAAAAACATTATTCTTGCTTTTCGACTAATTTATTCATGTAGTTTAGGTTGGTCCTTATTTTTCGACGTTCAAATTTTTCTGGCCCTTGCTATATGACCTTAACTATATTTTATAAATTTATACTTTCAAAAGACATACAAAATCTTCAAATTTAATTTACCATTAAATATTGGGTGTCTCACCTGATTTTCGAATTTGGTTTAACGTCACTATTATGATATGTAGTAAAAATATTTTGAATGACATTTGTATGTCTTCGAGCGGGGCATATTAAGATATTATTAGTCAGTTTGTAGGTTGATCGGTAAAGGTAATGTGAAGTTCAACCTCGTATGTTTAATTAGAATCATTTATTTTTCAATGTACTCATCGATACAGCTCGACATTCTCTATATAAATGTATTAACCTCTGTATTTTGAAAAATCTTTATTTTAAGAAATATCTTGATTCAATGGACCCATAAGAACAAGTAAACAGGCACTTGATCAGGTTGACGCTCCAATCACAGATAGCTGATATGGAGCAAAGTATTATCGCTGAACATGGCAAAATATCGTGGGATACATTAATTAATGTTGGGCAATCACTAATTCGTCGATTTCCAAAGTGCCGTGATGTAAATGTGCATTACTAGACTGCGGATTTTTATGTAAAATAAAAATTGTCTAGGTCAATTGTAAGAAACCGAAGGTATATAATAGAGTATTTTATGCTTTAATCACACTGAAAAGTCGAAAATAGTATAAAAACATCATTAAATTCACGTGAATGAAGGTTAGCGAGATTTAAATGAAGATATTTCTTAGAATAATGATTTTTCGAGATACATAGGTTAATGCTTTTTTAATAGAGAATGTTATAGAGAATGTATCGAAGCTGTATCGAAGAGTGCATTAAAAAATATATGATCTATTTAAAAGAACAAGGTTGACCTTCACACGACATTCACGCGTCCACCTACAAGCAGTCTAATAATATCATAATATGCCTTTCTCGAAACCAATAAAAGATCGCTCGAAATATTTTCGTCACATATCATAAGAGTGGTGTAAACCAAATGTCAAAAACAGGTGAGATAACCTGTACAGTGTATGATGCTGAATCTGGCAATAGGGAATGTATCAATTCTGGGCACACCGTTTTTGTAGAAATTTTAGTGAGATGTAGTTTTCGGAAAAATATTTGAAACATACTTTTTTCGGTCATCATCCATGTTGAAAGGGTCTTATAATCATCTCCCCCCTCACCCTCACCTTGCGCTGCTCTGATAAGATTCATCAAGTGTTATATACAGGCTGGACAAACCCGTTGCTGTTTATGCAATCGACGCACGCGTTCCTCTTCTCACGATCGAGCCTTCTTTTCCACGGTCAGACGTCGCGACATTTCCGCCGATAGGAATGCGTGCCCCCGGGGGCACGCTTTATTGACATTATAGAGGAATTATCAAGGCTGTCAAGTTCGAGTATCATTCTCACGGGTCTGGGAACTGGTACGGAAGGAGGTGTGTAACAAACGAAACCAGCGCCGGGACGAGGACTGCCTCCTTGGTAGATGTTGTTAGCGATGGATGAGTTACAACCAACTGATTTTCTTACCGACATACTATTTAGTAGCCCCATATATGAAGTGACGGTAGTACTATTTAATTTTAACCTCCCTGACAGACGAACATACCGAAGTGTAAATCATCGATTTTTATGACAGTTTGGGAAAAGGCTGTAACCGCTCGTTTGGGCGTATAAAATCGCCGTTGGTAAATTTAAAAAACAAGAGACTAACAAGGAGAAGACGCGGTCATCGGGTTTTAGAGTTTGTCGAAACATTGCATACCGGTAGATTTCGTTCTCCTGTTTATGAAAATATAGCATTATAGGCCTCGATACTCAATAATTTTTGAGATATTTACAATTTAAATTTCATTATACCCGTTAAACCGTTAAGTACAGTTTTGGTTGAAGTTTTTGTCAAGTGCCATACGGCGTGATGGTAACGTACTAGATTCATTACCGGGAAGGCTAGTGTTCAAATCCCTTTTTCCTTTTTTCCATTTTTTTCTTTTTTTTCTGTTCAGTTTATCTATTTCAATTAATTGTATTTTGCACATGGAAGATACACTCATAATATCTATAGGAAACAAAATATAAAAATTTTATTGAAAAGGCACATAATATGAAAGAAACACTAACTTCATCAATCTTAACGTATCTCAAAAGTTGTTGAGTATCGACGTCTATAATGCTACATTTTCATAAACAGGAGAACGAAATCTACCAATATGCAAAGTGTCGAGAAAATCTGAGACCCCATGACCGCGTCTTTTCCTTGTAAGTATAATTTCTATGGTGCCGGTTACTACCCCCGTGGTCTTGTGAGATGACTATATCGCGAGACGCGGTTCGTGCCTCCAGACACTGGAAGGGTTCTTAGAAAAATATGTGACACATTTTTTATCAGAAATCTTCCATATTGATGAGATGTAAACTATTCTCAAATCTGAACGTGATAAATTTGTTTTGTGAAACATCTCGGAAATTATTAGAAATACATTTATTGTGTATATTGATAAAATTAGTATTTTTTAACGACGAATTCAATGATATACAGGTTGCGTCCGAATAACATGTACAAGCGGTCAGAAAGTGATTCTACATGTAAAAATTAATCGGAAAAAAGGAATAACATTTTGTCGTTTGACACGTCGTTTTCGAGAAAATCGAGTTTCAAGATCCGTCGGGTTCGCGTGCTTTAGTATATGCAGAAAGTAGAATTGGTTGGTCGTGATCAGACGCGTCAAACGGTTCCCATCTAATAGCACGCGTATTCGCTGCATTTTCCAGCTCGATCTACTGAAAAATGAAGGTTCAAATGAAAAAATTTTATTCTATATCTTTTTCTTATTTATTCACAAGGAATCACATCGCGCTCTGTTGTACATGTTACTCGGCCGCACCCTGTATATCATCTTGTAAAAGAGCGATTTGTTTAAACAATATATATGAATTATTGGAATATGTGAATATAATAAACTACACGTTATATCCGCACAGTAAAGTTTATTTTGCAATACGTTTTAAAATGGTATACATATATAATAAAAGTGTAGACTATAATGGTCTTTTTTAGATCAAAAGGTTTCATTAAATTTGCATTCCAAAATCGAACATTTCATATGCACCAACCTAATATGGTTCTGTTCGTTTGAATGTCTATAGCACTTAAGGGATAAATAAAGTCAGACCATTTATCCATGATAAATTACCGAGAACCGATATTTAACTCATCACTAGACTTCGGATTTTAAGGCAAAGTAAAAATTATCTATAGAGGGTGTTCAGGCTATTACTAGCCAGCATTTCTTTGTAAATAGTAAATATTAGAAAAAAATGATAGAGGAAAAAGTAGTACTGTTTTTTATACGCAACAAATTGATATATGCATTTTTGTTGTATTTCCATTATTTTGATAGAAATCGAAGGTGACCTCCAATTTTTTAAATGGAATGCTATATATTTTTTATGTCGTATGAAAGCGTGTGTCAAGGCGAATTCATCCATCTACTACACAATGACCTTCAAGGTCATGCAAGGTTAGAAGTGGAAGAAATGGAAGAAACAATTTGAATATTGCGTACCAATGTGTTTACAAGTATTCTTTATTAATGAGGATAAAACAAATGTTCAAAATGGCTTCCTTGCGCATGAATGCACATTTCGGCTCTGTTAATTACGTTTTTGGTAGCTTCTTCCAATGTGGTCTGAGATATTAATCCACATGCTTGTGTTATTTTGTTTTTCAAATCGTTTATATCGCTGGGCGGTGTCTTACAAAGTAGTACTTTAATAGTACCCCATAAATAAAAGTCCAGAGGTGATAGATCTGGAGATCTTGCAGGCCACTTGAGAGGTCCGTATGTTCCAATCCATCGGTTTTGAAACATGTCGTTAAGATAATTTCTTACGGTTCTACTGTTATGTGGTGGGACCCCATCTCGTTGGAAGTACATACCTTGTGTAATGGATAGTGGCAGATCTCCCTAATAGTCTCTAAATTGCGTATTTAAAAACTCTAAATTTGGTACGCGAAAAACATTGGTACGCAATATTCAAATTGTTTCTTCCATTTCTTCCATTTCTGACCTTGCATGACCTTGAAGGTCATTATGTAGTAGATGGATGTATTCGCCTTGACACACGCTTTCACATGACATAAAAAAGTATGTAGAATTCCATTTAAAAAATTGGAGGTCAACTTCGTTTCTATCAAAATAATGTAAATACAACAAAAATGCATGTGTAAATTTTTTGCGTATAAATACAGTACTACTTCTTCCTCTATCATTTTTTTCTAATATTTACTATTTACAAAAAAATGCTGGCTAGTAATAGCCTGAACACCCTGTATATATTGTACAAAACAGGAGCCCAAATAGAAATTTCATTATTCCATTAAGGATTTTAATCAGCTCAAACTAACTCGTTGATGTTTCTGAATTCTTTTAATCTGTCTACTGCATTAAATTGCACCTACTCATTTTCGTAACAAATGCATAAAATCCATAAAGTCCACTCGTTACTTTTTAGATGGACCTAGTAATCAAGAGAAACAAAAAATTCGAGAAAGGGTTTAAGCGCAACTTTAGCCCGAGTCGCACAATCAATTAATCGATCCTTTACGAAGTCGATAGCCGGCGATAATAAATTCAAGCCGCGATCGAACGACTCGACCGGCGTCGAAGATAAAATATGTCATCGTTGGCGATGCGAGTCATGCGCCGATAGTTGCCGGGAAAGTTCTCGTTTTGATGTGGCCACGAGAACCGGCCGAATATATGGGAGTGACGTGGCGCCAGGATCCGCGTGAAGAAGGGCGACACGAAATATCGTCGAGGAAGTTTCATGCCTCCCGCCGCGCCGTTCCCCGATACACGTTGGCCTACTTTTCGACCTCGATTGCCCAGCGAGGCGTGCGTCTACCCATGTGTACGGTGCTTAAGGGGTCTTCCTACTTTTATCCCCGTGGAAACTGTGTCATATTCATAAATTTCTTTTTGGAAACTACCCGATCGAATACTTCGAAAATTTTTGTCCCCTTCGATACGAGGTTCGATCACTTCCTATACATATAATAACGAGTCAGATTTGTGATCACGATCTTAAACAAAATCTACTAGATACAAATGTTATGCCCTACTCTTAGAAATATCTTTCCTACTGTAATAGTTTTAATAAGCTGAAACTGAAACATTCTAAAATTTCATCAACAGACTGGCTATTTTCATCAACAGATCGGCTATTTTGAGGCAACATTAGTGAAACGATGTCTGAGATTGTTCGCATCATAAATTTAAGTTTGTTGAGAGTTAACTATTTTTGAATAGGTACTACAATTTCAGAAATTTCAGAAGAACATGTCTGTTCTATTTTACGTTCACGGAAATTAATATCCGATTCGTAACGGGCATTTATCTCCCACCTGAGATTGTACACGTTTAGTAAACAAAGAGAAAAAATATAAACATAATCAATAGTATGCACTACGTAAAAAAGCAATATGCACCTTACTGGTGCATACAGTTCTTTACGAAAAATGTCTTCAAATCGCATAGTGTTCCGTATAGTTCAACTTAGCTGGACAAAACCCAAAGTTTAAATTGCAAAAAAAGAAGTGCTAATGATCTTCTTTTATACATATAAATCGTTTACTTAAATGACCAGAAATAACTTTCTATACACCTGTTTGTTTAAAACTCATTTGGAAAAAAACAGAAATTTGAAAATTTTTTTGTAATTGGCGGTCTCTCACATTCTACAGGATGTCCCAAGATGTTCCTGAAAAGGGGTGATTCCTAAAGCCATTTGTAATCATTATTTCTTTTACAAAGATGTTCTCCGCAGCTGTGATAAGGAGTTATTAACGAAAACCGCGTACCAATGAGAACGCGCCTATAGTGGACGGATTCCGGCTCGGCCAATGTCAACGCCACGCTTAACTGTAGCCGCGCTCCGATTGGTCAGCGTTTTTCGTTAATATTCCTTAACAGAGCCACGAAGAACATTTTTGCAAAGGAAAAAGTTACTTAAAAATTGATCTCAGGAATCAGCCTTTTCAGGGAAGTGCAATATTTTTGGTACCCTGTAGAATTGTACAAAATTATTTAAAAAATTTTATCAATCGCTATAATATATCCTATATATACTATGTCATTCTGTTGTAATAAATGGGGATTTAAGAAGACACTTGAATTCTTTTCAATTCGATTGAATACTTTGACGATTCTACTTCTTTTTAACAAACTACTAAATCAAATTTTAGAATATATTCAGTACACCAAATCTTGTTATGATCTATAAAGTACAAAAATTTTACGAAAGCAATTGCAATAATAAAACTTGTCTTTTTTTCTTTTTTAATAATATAATAATTACTAACCCTTCAATGATAAAGCCTGATTCTCGTTTTCTTTTTGTACCACCGTGGTTATGTTTTAACAATGCTACTATGATATGTAGATCAAGTACACCATTTTATATTTGGTATAATCGTTTTAAAAATCTATGAAGTAAGCAATAATAGATGAAAGTAAATCATACCTAGGAATCTGGATCCGTGCAATGAATTTTGAAACACTCATTAAAGTTAATACAATGCAGTTGTCTCTGAAGGATTAAATATGTAAGTTGTTCCGATTTCGTGTTGGTTTTATGGCCACCGATGTGAGTATGTAAGTAAAGTATTCAAATTGAGAAACAACAATACAGTCTTGTCCAACTAGATTCCATCTTTCAAAACTCTTTGTGCGTCAATTCATAATAAAAATCATGTGTGCTTAGACCTCACGGCTGAAGTGAAACTTTTTTCAGACATTTTAATGAAATTCATACGAAAATGAGCAGAGGTCGTCAGAGCGAGAAGCAGAGCAAAATATAATGGAAATATTACGTACCATACTACATACATATTCTATAAAAATCAGAATTTATTAAATTTTTTTCGAATTTTTATTAACATTTTATGACATTTAATTATCTATGATTCTATCATTGAAACAATTGGCTTGTTATAGCTAAAATATGATATAAATATTCTTGCTTCAATTTTGTCTAAATGTCTTGCAAATACTCCAACGAGAGTTGTTCCTGATCTTGTTGTCGCTTCATTAAGATTATTTACCATTTCCAATCTTAATTTACTTCTAAAAAATTCTATTAATAATTTTGATTGTTCCAATGCAAAGTTCACGTTCAAATCTCCACTTAGTATCATCGGAATTTTATCATAATCTTTATTAAACAATGCCGAATCCTCAATCGTATATGCTAATAGAATAGAATTTCGTTTCATCGTTTCATCTCCAGATCGGTTTTACGCCTACCGCGCCTAAAGAATTTTCATTTCAAAACTGCTGGGGTTTATTTATTGGAGTGGCAAAGGGTTAAATAAGTTGTTTTATTAGCGCTGATGTCGTGGTCAAGGTGTTCACGTTAAAAAGCATAAAAATACAAATTCATCCAGTTAGGTTCCATCTTTCGTACCACTCTGTGCACCGAATCAGAACAAGAAGTACGGAGGCGTGTTTCTTGTGGTGCTGCTACCCGAACTCCGCTAAAATAAAATAGAAGCTAATAAAACGGTGACGTAACAAACGTAAAACATTTGGATAGTTCCAGTGATGGTACACCATAATAGTTCCCCGCAATGTCCATGGAGATGCTTTCAAATCTGTGTAGCAGTGTCGCCAGACCGGGGAAATTGAGGGGCATGCAGTTACCCTCTCTCTGTCATTACTGTATCAGTCACGTGACATTGTGACACATGCACGACAGAGATGAAACGCGTCACGTGATCGTGCCGTGGCGGAAGCGTGGGATTGCTCGCCGCCGGGGAATGGCGTCGTAGAAGCGGTAAGGTAGAGTGGGAGACAAGTCTTAATCTGGCCACATTGTTGTGCAGTTCTAAAATAAGCTGCAAATATAGGCCGGCGAGACGCTCCATCTGCCCGGCGGAATTCCATGCTCCGCTTATCGGCGTGCACGCCACTTTTTCTTCGTCTTTTCTTCTTTTCGAGGTCCCCTGCCGCGCCCCGAATCACCACGGCGGAATTCTTTCCCCTATTTACCGAGTTAACTATCCGATAATGCCGAGCGAGCCAACCATAATTGGTCCTCGAAGAGAAGCAGCGTCTTGGTAACCGAGAGACACATTTCTCCTTCCTCTTCTCTTTTAAAGCGTTTATTGCAATACCGTATCAACGATGCATACCGGAGATAACCGCGATTCGATTTCAGTTTAAGGACTACCGACTTAAAGGGTTATACCTTTGGTCAAATTATTGATTTCTTAAAAATGGTGTGCAGTATTACTCCGAGTTACTTAATCTAGTCTTACGTTGTATCTCAATTCCGCCATTTTCATTGTTAATACGATAGTTAATTGTTTATAGATTAAATGTATTGCATTCCTGATTTTATATGCTTATATGGTTCTTCCAAAGTTTAGTCTATACTAATATTGAGACCGTGGATCTCTATGACAAATGAAAAATGTCTGTATCAATTATGAGGAAGAGAAGTTATGTAAAAAATTGATTTCTTCTCTTAATTATCTTAATAGGTTGTACATAACGTACCAGTAATATTAACAACGTCTCAAAAATGTCATGGTTTCGGGCGCCTAACTTGATTATTTTTAACCTCCCATTATAAACTTTCATGTATAGTAGCAACCTGTTAATTTTACATTGATTTTAAAGCAATACCGTCGACGCTTATTTAGAGCAACAGATGAAATGAAATAGATTGTTTTAATCTATAATCTCATAATTAAATAGTAAGGCACCTGGTTTAAAGCATCTAAAGTTTCTTCTATCTTGTGATTCGCCTGTTCATTTTTGCCATGAATGCGTAAAATAAATTCAATCATCTGTAGGCATTGCAGCAGTTGCAATCGAAAAAAATGCATTTTACTTTGAAAAATCAACTTTAATCACATGCAGCTGAAAAGATATGTGAGATATAAAATAATCCTACGCTATACTTTAGAGTACCGTATGCAGAATACTGGTTTAAAAATATGGAACAAATCGGTCGTAGGGTGCCAGAGATTATGTGTGGACCAGTTGAGAAAATGTTCAACTTAATAATATTTTCTTTATTAAACACGGACCGTAAGGGTTTAAATCACACAAAGTTTCCAAATTTTGAAAAATCGTTTTGATGCAACATTCTACACACATGAAACTACAACAGAATTGAAAAAAATCGATTTATTTTAACGACAAAGGTAGTCTGCTCCCTTAAAATTTTGGAGGCCGTAAGGACGTATTCGGATTCGGAACTATCAACTTCAGATAATTTGTGAGATCAATAATGGCTAGGTTTATATGTTAGGTCAAGTGTTTCAAAATTTTGTATACTTGTTTGACTATATTTTAAGATAACATAGTGATTTTATTACGCAATTATCTTTATCATTATTTAAGGATAATGTACGACTTCAATAGCATATCACTTTTCATGGCTGCCATGATATCTGAATAATGAATTGGTCATTTCTTCTAAAATTTCCCACATATGTAAAGTAGAGAGCCCTTTAACTTGTGAACGAGGATGCTAGTTCTAGAAATTTCTTAACAAAACTGCAGTCGTATACAGTAGACATTCACTATTGACATAATATTAGTTCACCAGATGTAGGGATCTCTACTCTATATATATGTGTTTGAAGAAATGAATCCATTATTGAGATGTCATGACAAGCATGAAAAGCATGCTATTGAAACCATGTAATAATTTAAATAATTATAAAGATAATTGCATACAAATTACACTATGTTATCTTACACTACAGCCAAATATGTATGCAAAAGTTTCACACACTTGACCAACAAAAATTGTTTAAAATTGTAGTAACTTAACCCCCTGTAAGGAGGTATGTATTCTGCTTTCCTAGGCCGTTTACTTTTCACCAATCTTTGTGATTTTAATTCAAGAAAACTAATGATCTTATTGCATCAGTATTTTGCACACATGTTTATTGGTATTTGAGGCACATGCGTGATTTGTTAAAATGAATAATAATAAAAATTACATGAGTTATATATATATATATTTTTGCAGAGTATGTTTTGCAACACATGGGTCGACGATTGCCACGATTACGGTCTTCCTACTGACCGTAAACAAAAAAATGAAGTTGTTTACTAATCAGTATGGATGTAGTTATGGTTTGGACCTTGATCATTTCCAAAATGGCGGCATTTTAATATAATACCGACTATATTGATATTTTTCGGCCTTTGGCACATTAAAAAACTTCGTTCTTTAATTTTTTTCGAATTTTTATTAACACTTTATGACATTTAATTTTCTATGATACTATTATTGAAACAATTGGCTTGTGATAGCTAAAATATGATATAAATATTCTTGATTCAATTTTGTCTAAATGTCTTGCAAATACTGCATCAAGAGTTGTTCCTGATCTTGTTGACGCTTCATTGGGATTATTTACCATTTCCAATCTTAATTTACTTCTAAAAAATTCTATTAATAATTTTGATTGTTCCGATGCAAAGTAAACGTTGAAATCTCCACTTAGTATCATCGGAATTTTATCATAATCTTTATTATGGAATGCCGAACCCTCATTCGTATGTGATAATAGAATAGAATTTCGTTTCATCGTTTCATCGTTTCATCGGTTCATCGTTTCATCGCCAGATCGGTTTTACGCCTACCGCAACTAGGTTTTACGCCTATTGCGCCTAAAGAAGTTTCACTTCAAAAGTTATACACGCATAAATATGAGCAATTTTAAGCGTTTTTGACAGGTGACAGCGTCGCCATATTGGATATTCGTTGGAGGGTTTTGAGCGCATGCGCTGGGTAAAGAATTTCGTTTCATCATTTCATCGTTTCATCGCCAGATCGGTTTTACGCCTAACGCGTCGATGTTTTACGCCTACCGCGCCTAAAGAAGATTCACTTCAAAAATAAGAATGAATAGACGGATTTGAAAAATTATTGTTCGTACGATAAAAAGATATGTGCTGTGATTCATCAATTGCCTATAACTACGTTAATTTTACGAATTCAAACAAATCGTTTCACGCAGATATTCTACGTTAGATGTATTTCAGAAAAATGCAAAAAAACACAAAAATCAATATTAATAAAATGAAAAACCAGAATACCCCCTTAAAGAATCACGTTATTCGAGGCTCACCAATACACAGATTCGGGATCACCGTATCCCAGCAACCGTGCCGTCACAGGGTACTATCTGTTGTGGGAGTGAATCGTTGGTAACCGGTGAGGTTGTTAATAACGTTAAACGGAGAAATCTCGTTTCCGCGTGTTCGATCGTACGAATTAGCGAAGAAATTATTTAAATTATTCGTTTCCGATGGACGGCGGGTCACGGGCAGCTTCTGCGTACACCGGCTGCGAGACGGAGGAACGACCAGTTAATAACGAGCCGCTGACAGCGTCACAGTAAAGTAACTTCGTTCCCCGGAATTTAAAATTAGATTCATAAAAATTATTCTAATAGATTCTTGGGCTGGCGGAGTCGCCGCTTCGGGGCAAATGAGGCAAATTCGTTTTGACACGTGGCCGTTCCCGCATTCTTCTCCCGTTCTACCATCCCCGCAACCCAGAAGACAGTCTTCGCCTTTTTCTTGCCTCAGTCTTCTTCCTCTTCTCTTCGTCTTCTATAAAGAAGAGGAGGACCCCATACTCACGTCCTTGTCTCTTGGTTAACGTCCGCGCCGGCGGAAACGAGGACGTGGAAAGGGAAGAGGCGACGCGCGACGGGTCGGTGGTGCGAGTTATGCAAATGCGACGATAACCGAACGTCAATCAGGAGGAAAGTTAAGTTCCAGGGATAGGGCTGGTCGCTCGAGCACCCGGAGCCACCGAGATGAAGAGACCTCTCGTTTTGAAGTTAAGGGTCTACGTACCTACCCTCACCGACTCGAAAAGATCGAGTTTTCTTCTGCTGCCGCGTTTTTTAAAATGTACCCATTATAACACAGTACGCGTGTACCATATTATGGTCCTTAATTTTTGACTTTCGTTTTTTTCTTGTCCTACCCTCCCCCCAACCCTAAATTGTGAGACTCGGTGAGGAAATGACGTGTGAAACGCATTTGCGTTAAAGTTTTATCATTTCACATCTTTTCAAACGTAACTGTATTTCGTTATTTTGGAAATGTCATTAAACATTCTTGAGTAAACGACAATGCCTTAGATGAATAATAATAATGAGATTTATGCGTTACTTTCAAGAAGCATACAAAGTCTATATATGTTTTTGTTAATATATTATTAATTTAAATACTTGAACGGCGAAAGTCAATTTGGTGGCTAATAGTGCTTGCCAGTGCGGAGAAGAATTTCAAGCCCCGAATCATGTTATATGGCAATGCTCAGATTATGAGAACGAACGTAATACAAGAAACAATGCTTCTCAAAGACAAATACTGCTTTCCTCTTTCGTATCAGTTCCTTCCTACGTAATCCCGATAGAGAAGGTTTGAAAATAATTTATAATTTTCTCAAACAATGTTCTTTAAGAATTTAGAAACTATGCACCACCTATGTAATAAAAGCTACATGTAACAATACTGCATTTTCTAAATAAACCATTCTGTTTAAAGCTATAATACATGAATAAAAGTAAAATCTTTACATCGATTTTGATGAAATTTTAGTAAGACGTAGTGTTCTGAAAAATATCTGACCGCTATTCTTTTCGGCCGGCATCCTTGTTAAAGAGATGAAAACAGCCCTTGAAGTTGGACAACATCAGGAAAAATCAAAACTTTCACAGATGTTTTCACCCTTTTAACATGGATGATGGCCGAAACAAATAGATGTCAAATATTATTCCGAAATCTACCTGTCACTAACATCTCATCAAAATCGATGTGTTCAAATTTGATATGTCCCTCCCTTTGCCAGATTCGGCATGACACACTCAATTTAATGGTAAATCAAATTTAAAGATATTATATATATTTTTTTTTTTAGAGTAACGCATAAATATCATCATAATTCGTCTAACGCGACTGTCTTTTACTTAACCCTCATACGCTCCTCAGAAATAGTTGCATAAAAGAGCACAATATGATATTTTACCCATTCTTGCTTTATACTTTCAAGCGGCAAAATTGTTTCATTTATGACGATACAATTTAAAGAAATACATCTCACAGCGTACACAGAATAAGATCGATTATTTTACAGTATGTAGAGAACATAAACGGGCGAATTTTCACTCTGAGGAACGTATAAGGATTAAGAATGTTTAATGACATTTCCAAAATAACGTGATAAAGTTATGTTTTAAAATGACATCAAATCATTAAAATTTTAAAACTTTAACGCACACGCGGCACGGGTTCCCGTTATCCGATTACTTCCGAATTTTGAACACATAATTATCTCATCAAGTCTCTCAGTTTAGGATGGTAAGACCAAACAAATCTCAAAATAAATTGTTGCACCTCTAGCTAAGGACCCTAGTGCACTATCGATAGCACACGCTTTCAAATCATATAATATTCTTTTTTTTGACATATTATTCACTGGCGATTATTTCGCAACATTTAGAAAATCTACGATGCGTATTTAAGGATTTCATCACACCGGTTCCACTTCCTGCAAATGGTAGGACACGCGTACCCGACGGCACCCGACGGCAACCGACGGCTAGAGGAGAGGGTTAGGAGTATGAGATAGTGATTCACATAAATATTCGGACGTATTCAAAAAGACGACAACATTTTCAGTATCGCACTCTACGAGTTAGATTTTTTTGAGATATTAGAACCATTGGTTTACTAGATGATGTAAATAGATGCTGAAAAAATCGCGATCGGTCGGAATTGCAGAGAAAATACTAAATGTTGTATTTTACAAGTGTTTCATGTGAGCCTATATTGAAAATGATACATATTCTGAAAATTTCATAAATATTGTCTTCGTTTCAAAAACATGTGAAAATCCAACGCTCTGTAAAATTTATAATATTTATGTCTATGTAACACATTCTATACTCTGAGTATTTATAGATTAAACTTATTAATCACTAAAACTGACTGTTGTGTGTCCCCATATTGAATTGGGAAGATTGAGTTTATATTTAGAGTTTGTGGGGTTCTTATTGCGACATGTGCTGCAATAATGAATAATGAATTTATCTAATGGTTTGTCGATTTTAAACCACTCTAATAAATCTCATAAAATAGCTAAGTTGAGAATATAGTTCAAATGGCACTGTAGTACAATTTCTGCCATTTAATAACGTAGTCAAGTTAATCTTCTAGAAAAGTGAAGCACGCAGAAAATAGCTGCATTAAATGAATGTATATTAAGTTTTGAATTTAATTTGAAAATAGACATTCCACATATCAATTTTTATATAATATTACAGTATAATAATAGCTTATATTAGTCCCATGAACATGCAATAATAACGTTACAATTCGGGAGGATTTTGGAAGACATTTCTAATATTAGTCTACATTTAGCCTAACATACATGTTGAACTAATAACTCTTTTTATTTCTCTTAATTCATGCCTGCTACACTTCTTGCACATTAGCTTCAAATTAAAACAGCTAATGTTATCTAATGGTTTTACTGTCATATCACGAAGTTATTTCTTCAGAAATTATTTGAACGAATTTTTTGAGAACCTATAATTCAATTTTGAGAAGAAAAGTTTGAATATGTTTTTTACTTTATTTATATTAATTTTTGTTATCGGTTTGCTATGTTCTATTATGAATAATAATAGCACTGCTGTTATTACTATTCCGCAACACATGAATTCCTCAATGAATACCAAGATAATGACATCGACTGAGTAAAAACAGATGATTTATTATGTATGGTGCAGATTTTGTAGTTTTTGATAACGCGTATATTCATGCTTACATGACCATATCAAAAATTAGATAATCATTTTTCATATTTACCCCTTGTTTCAGAAATATCTTGCCCACGATGACACACCCCCTCTTCTTCAAAGTCTTAGGTTAAACGAATCGCTTTAATCCCCGACAGAATTAGTACCAAGGAAATTTACATCACGTGCGAAAGAGCTAGTTCCTCTCGTCATTTTCGTCTCGCCTGTCAACTTTTACCTACCTAAAACGTGAGTCGTATTTATAAATTTTTTTATTCAAATAGCTTTAATAAATAATCTATTATGGGTACTTGAAATTTGGTGTACGCTTTAAAGTCGTTTCACATTTTTCATCATAACGCTTGTATCAAGTGCTAATTAACTGTTAGAGATTGGCGTTATAATTTTTTACCTTTTCATAGATTTGATAGATTGATAGATACCTTCGTCCAGCCAATCACTGTTTCTCCAGTATTTTAGCTTGTTCTTCTATTCAAAACTATCATATATGTTTGTAAAGCAGCTTTCATTTGATTTTGTAGGACTCAAAAGGATTCAAGAAATTGTCAGGTTTAACTACATAAATTGGAGAAGACACAATGTATTAACAAAACGTAATTATATTAAATATATAACACAATCGTATCGCTTATCAAAGCGATTAGCACACAACGCGATCACGACGGAATTACATAAACGAAACATAAGACATAAAGTAACACCCATGGCCTACGCTGCAGCAGCATTTATATTAAACCGAGTTCATATCTAAACACGCATTAATGCAGATTAATACTCGACAGAAATAATCAATAGGATAAATTTAAAACCTACAGTTTTGGCCTCATTAACTCTTAACGTATAAAGAAGTTATACAATTTATTCTGTAGTTGATAAAACTTGTATCAATGATTGTTTTTAGCTCAATTCGGAGGAAACAAAACAACATGTTGCGCTGAGAAAACGGTTGTATTATAGAAACGACAGACTGTAGATATCATGTCCATCATGTTGCAAATAATAAATTATAACAAACTCATTTGCTAGGTATGATTTCAGTGATTGGTAAGCATTTGGCAAGCCACCCACCCCTCCCTAATACGTTATCGCTCAGGCTTCACGTCAGTAAAATAACTATAAGATTCCATTAAATGCACCGCATTCCATTATAAAATATGAAAAAGAACATTACCACGAAAATTCATGAGTTCTTCGAATATCATAGTACCTGTTACAATTTTAAATAACAATGTGAATAAAATTAATTTAATTTTCCTTGTATAAATTACAAAACCGTGGTGTTCACACGTGTTGAACGTTTGGTAGTGAACTTAATAACATCTTTTGTGAAGTGCAAAGGAAACAAAAGGTCCCGAAAAATGATTCTATTGCTATTATAGCTGCGATCGTAATTCTATGACAGATACTTGATTTTAATGCACCAGAGAGTGGAACTCTGGGAGGAGATACACATCAGAGACTCGGAACGTTTAAAGTAGCTGCAAATAACCCCAGTAATCAGTGCAGAAATTAAGTCAATTAGTGTGAAGGCAGGGTCGTGGTCGAAGATCGTCGAAGGCAAAGGGGCTAATTTAAACTTAGTTCAAACGAATTTCATTCCACGCTCTCGCGCGGGAGCGCGCGCGTTTTCCTTTCCCCGTGTCTTGCCACCCGTCAAACAAGAATAAAAAGACACAGAGTGTAGCTCCCGAACCGGCAGCCACCGCAATTTATGTTTTTAAACGGAACAAGATTACTCCAACCGCAAATTTCAGAGGTACAGAGAATTATCGTAATCGTAAGTATTCCGGTTTGAAAAGTCGCGGCAGACCAGAATGTACAACGATGTCGTTTCCCGTGAATACTATAAAGTGATCGTGCAGGGAGTTTCATTTCTCGAAGACGAAATGGTCAGATTGACTTCTACAGTAATTAAACCACTTATATTGTAATAATTAGACTGCGGATTTTTATACAAAATAAACATTTCTCGTATAAATTGCAACAGGCAAGTGAAACGTCCTTAAATAGGCGGGTGAAATTTTTTATCGCTAGTGGTCGGGTGGGGTGTTTTAAACAGCCCAGACAAATTTACATTTCTAGACGACAAAGGGTCTAGCAGGATAAGAATGTTCTAGCGGCTCCAGGCCACCATTTTTTTGTGTATTAATATATTGTAACTGGTATTGTGGGGAAAACAATGGTTTTAGGTTGAAAGATAAACCCTCAAAATTTTAAGTCGCTAACCCTTCATATAAGGGTAATATGAGGGTAAATACCCTTAACTGTATCATTTTTTTTCTCAGTTGTTAATTAAGATATTCAGATGGAATAAAAACGAACATACTCGCTCTTACCTCCTTCATATCGTATATTTTTTTCACAATTGTGATCAAATTATTAAGGGTAGAAAAAATCATTTAATTTTTTAGGGGTGGGGGTTGCAAGCAACCCTTCGAGTGACCACTTCCAAAAAATTCAAGAAAAATGTTCTGTTACCGATCTAATATATACAAAAGTTTCAAGATGATCGGATTTGAGGAACATAGTTAAATATTGAAAAACGAATGAAATTACGCCATTATAATAGTATAATGTATACACAGTGCAGTGTTTCTTACGACTCTAATTAATAATTCTTATCAGAAGATTAAGTCCCTTCTTGATCAATTATTTCTTTTTAAACGCGACGCATATCATATTACATTCTGTTCTTATCTTCCCTTCTTCTTCTTATTTCCATTGCACTGGTGATAAATACGTTAATATGAACTTTATATAGACCCACTTAAAAAAAGTTGTGGAAAAACAACTTTTAGTATTTTGTCTGCAGTTCCGATCAATTGCAATTTTTCCCAAGTTATTTTGTACACCAGTTAGCAAAGTAATCCTAATATTTCAAAAAAACTCAAGACATTTAAACTGATTTCAAAAACATTATTCCGTTTTCATGTGTGTACGGAGATTTTTTTCACTGACTGTGTATGTTAATTTAGAATGAAAAGGGTTGAATGATCCTGCGTTGTACAGTTTACTGTCCAAGTTGCCCGTTGAAAGTGTACAGAGAACACGACACCGTGCGTATAGTGTTTTTCTACAAATTCGGGGACTATAATAAGGACGTGGAAAATGTGGCACGGTTTTCCTCAGCAGGTGTGTGCGAGACGATCCTGTGTCTGTGTATTCTAGCTGCCGGGCACTTGTTGCTCCTCTGGCAAACCCCCTGGGTGTTTACACGCTAAATAAGTGTATACAACAGCACCGTCGACGAGTGGCTCGCTTCGCCACGGTGTTTCCAAAGCGTCAGCTTATCCCACCATTTCGATCTTCCTGAACGCCAACAGAGAGAGGGACACGTTTCTTCGCGGCAGGATGTTCCTGTTGCTCGCAGTTACGGGACTTTTTGTCGTGGACAATGCGAAAAATAAAATAACAAACATTTTTTCGTAATTATCAAACCAAAGCTGTGGACTCATACGTCCCTCATTTTCCCAACTTAATACGACCCTCGCGTGTCAAATTGACAAAATGGTAAAACAGCATATATAAAATGAAGAGATAAATAATTAACTTTGCGAATTTTTTCATTGCGAATAAATTAATGAATATTTACACAATATATTATCGTTTTCAACTTTGTCTCGCGACGAAGAAAAGAACGAAGACGATACGGAAGACCTCATCTTCTCTTCTTCAAGTTCACGGCAACTTTTGATACTTAAAGCTATACATGTCTAGCTACATACTGAAGGAGTTTGTACAATGAATGCATAATTGTCGTTTAATAATTGTAAAACAATGAACTAGCCATCAATAGACGAAGAAATGTGAAAAGTACGTGTCAGATTGACACATAGGCCTCTTTTTACAAGAAATGTCGTCACATTTTTTGTCGAATGTTTTACTATTAACGATAGGAAATATATATATATAAATATATATCACGTTAAAAAAAAAGTCACAAAGTTTCGTATCAATTATGTAGGATTTGATGAACGAATGAGTGCGTGTGTGCGTATACATGCGTGAATGCTAGAGAATTCTACAAGCGAGAGAGTACAAGCGAGAGAGCGTGAGTGAGAAAGCATGAACGAGAGAAAGACGGAGAGGGTGAGTGTGCGAGCATGAGCGAGAGAAAGACGGAGAGCGTGAGTGAGACTGCATAAGTAAGAGAAAGACGAAGAGCGTCAAGAAACAAATGAGTCGGACGACTGCGGTGTGGACGCGTGCGAGAATGAGGAGGCAGTGATGCCAGATCCACCGCAAACTGGGTTGATTTTCCTCTCCTCCTTTTCCCCTTCCCCTATATCATAACACTACCTAAGCACACTCCCCCACTAAGACCGTAGACTGGTCACGTGACGTGCCGCGCAACGAACCACATATTACTCTGGTCATCAGAGAGGTGGTAAACTGTATTCCCCTCGATTCAACCGTTCTGGCATCACTGTGAGGAGACAGTCGAATTATGAACGCAATACATTTTCTTCTGGTTCCTTTTTATTATATCGGAGATCCTGTTATTTCACCCGATTCTCATCACACAATTATTCTACAAATCACAGAATAACATCATTGCGTGAAATATTTGTCAAATTAGCAGGAGGAACAGGCGAGGGTCAAATACGTTCTCCGCTACGTGTACTGTTTTCAATACACACAAAGGTTTGTTTCAGAAAAATTATTTGCAGCAGAATTATTTGACCAGATTTATAAATGAATTTTTGTGCTGATATATTCAGTGTACCACATTTGGTTAATCTAAAAAATACAAGAAGATCGAAAGAGTAAACAGTGCTATACCTGTTAACTGTGCAATTTTTATTTCATTGACACTAAACATACTGGGCATTCAAAGTGATTGGCACGTATTACTTCATAGCAAATGATAATGTTAAATTTATGTAGACCTTTTGTTATTTTTATAATAGTATATTGATTTAAGATTTAAGAAATTTATTCGATCATTTTCTATGAAAGAGTCATCATAATTTCAACAATTCTAAAATAAATAATCTGGGATTGGTTAATTTGACCAGCGCTGGCGGGTTCAGTGTTAAATAAAATATTTTGTTTCTGTGGAAATTTTTGGACTCTTGCGTTGCCAGTTAAAGTGTTAATAGATACTATGTACTGTATTAATGTTAATAGATTAGCATCATAACTGACTTTCTACTGGCTTTCAATTATTCGCTGGTTAAGAGCATCAGATTCTGATTGCAGGGTTTAATCTTCTGTTATAAAATATGTATGGAAATTGATTGAATTTTGAAAGACTGAGGAAAACATTGCATGCGACATGTAGACACCAGTAGTAAGACAACCATGATGCAAACGTTAAACAAAAATGGTTGCATTTAAGTTAATAACAAATACTTTTTTACTCATTGTCAGTGTGGAATGCCCTACGTGCCATATGAATCGTGAATGTCTTTTTTCAAATCCTGAACATATAGCAAAATTTAATGTGTACGTTAACGAACAGAATTATCTCGTCTGCTACAGTGGAAATTCAAAATAAATCAATGGGCAGCAGCTGTACATCACATCCACATCCTGTACATTGTTAAAATGTTTTATCAAATACAACACACCTCTTTTACTAACCTACAACTTTAAATAACAAAGCGGATGTCACATGTGTGTGACGGTAGTAGAGATCATGTTAATATAAGGTACGTAAGTATAGAACACAACATGAGAACGAAGAAAAAATACTAAAGGAAACTATATATTAAATAATCGAACGGCGAAAACGATTTATAGTAAATCGAATGTACAATCACGATGAATTAAGTGATCTCCTAAAATAATGCAAAATATAATTGGGGTTTGTATATTAATCAAATTTTATCGTTCAGTGATCAAGATCATTTTTCGATACATAGAACAGCGCACTCATGCAAGCATTAGATGATTCAAGAATACTACTTTTTCAAAATTTTGCTTCAGACCGCTGGCACATTGTTGTCGATCAATTGCACATCATCAAATCGAATATCCTTATTAATTATCTTAAATATGAGGAATACTTTAAAGGATGTTAGATCCAGCGATTCGATAATTTGATAATCAAACTATTGAGATATTTTTATGGTAGTTTTGCTACATTAATTAGACTTTTTCATATACTCCATAATTATTTTCAAATTCTAGGAAGTAAGCATAAAAAGGATGAAAATGTATCATACTTTTTACGGACACTACCCATGGAAAAAATTATTCGGTCGAATAAATCAGGTATCTATTAATTAATCATTCATATTTCTAATGTGTAAAATATTTCCATTAAGGATAAAGACAAATGCAATGATGTAGCTCGTCATTTATATGTACATATATGTTCCCTCATTTCATATAAAATACTGTATTATTAGGTTTTAATATTTAATATATTCGATGTTTAGGATTAATTTTAAATGAACACAACATTTATAGTAATAAATGTTTCTAATCAAAATAGAAACCATCTGCCCTTAAAACTAAATACATAATACTTTAACAAATTTCAAGATTTTTTAATAAAACACAATTTAAAAAATACTAACAAGCCAAAGTCGGGAAATTCCTATGTCACAACCTAATATTATTTTCAACTTACTAAAATTATTTTAAAAAGCGTAATTATTTTAATTAATTAATTATTTTAATAAACGTCTATGTACCTTCGGTATCTTGCAATTAATACAGACAATTTTTATTGTGCGCAAAAATTTGCTGTTTAGTAATAAATGTTAAGACATTGGTTAGTGTTAGTTCGGTGCATGCACTTCTTCCCTGAAGGGGTTAATAGAGATACGAGAGCGAAAGACAGCATTTCCGTATACGCACAGCGTCCGGAAAATGAATAGAGAAGCAGAAAATGTCGGAAGAAAGGCGCTTCCTCGCGCGCTTGCACACAATGAGCGCAAACGAGCGGAGAGATGTAACAAGCGGAGAGAGTGTTCTCGTGTATACGCCGGGTTTGTAACGAGTACAACGAGGGCTCGCGGAAAGAGGATCAAAGCACTTATTTCCGCAAGTGTGTGCGCCGGCAATCAACACGAGCGTGAATAGCTGCGTGACATGACAACACGCGCGAGAACACGAGTGCGAGGACAGTTAAAGGAATACTTTAGTAACGGACTTCCTGTCTGCCGTTTTTTTATTTTTCAGAAATCAAAACAATTTATTAAACTTCATAGTAAATATTTCAAAACAGCCAATCATCTCCGATTTCGATGATTTTTTAATATGTTGTCGAGATCGTCGACGCGAGGTAGTACTTAGGATTTCAGTCGATGTTTTAATTAAGATAAGTTGTATTTATAGGTGATTCTCTTTTAAAAAATAAGTGAAATAAAGAATAATATTTCTTCCATTGACGGTGGTTACGCGCGTCTGATTATGACCAGTCAATTCTACTTCTTGCGAATACTAGAACACGCGAATTTGTTGAAATTTGAAACTTGTTTTTCTGAACAACGAAACGTTAACCGAGAAAATGTTATTTGTTTTTTTTTAAATTCATTTTTTAAGATAGACTAACCTTGTTGGAGTGTACACCGAAATGCACGAGTGCAGAGGAAAGAGGAAGGTCTTTTTTGACCTGCGTTTTATTGCATGCCTAGTGCCACGTTTTTCTGTTTCAGCACTGAGAGGCATAAGGAGCCATAGGGCAAATCGTCGTCAGTCGGTCCGAGCTAACCTACCGAGCAGGTCACAGTTCGTGAACAGTTTCTTTGCAATATTTTTTTTTTATATAGAGTCACTGTGTTACGTGCAAGCATATTCACACTTGATATACGCGTATTCCACATGTTGTTTCAACTAATAAACTAACGTTTATTATAAAGGGTTGTCACATTCATTCGCGCAATACATACCTAAACCCAATAAACCTCATGCCCGCTTACACTACCAGTCTTGAGACACCCTGTATGGATACAGGTGCATGTCATGATTGCAATGATTTTTGGATATATTGTCAATGCTATCGCCACAAGTAGTATCGTACAGGTTTCAGTTGGCGCGGCGTACAGTGAATTGATAATGGACAGAAACCAAAAAACACTTTTCCTGTTGGTATTTGAAACCTTCACAGAAGTGTTCCTAGATATCGATTACAAAGGTATTGTTCGTACGGTGCGAATCTCGAGCTCGACGCGCGATTGACTCGTGCCCGCTTGAGGTTGTAAATCTCAAGCCCAATCGTATGGACGCGTCGATCCCGAAATCACCGATTTACTACCCGCCAAATTAATATTAGATAGCCGATTCAATGATTGTTTCGATTTAAGAATTTGCGAGATTTAGCGTTTTGTCCCAGGCCTGCTAGAGGATTCGTCAGTAAGGCTAATCTAGCAGGCCCTGCCTTATACGCGCGGGAGTTCGCGACGATGACTCCACTCGAATTCACTGAAGTTAGAATGATTGTATTAGATCTTGATTGAATTAGACGTCGACTTCGAGAGACTCGCTGATCTCGCTCGAAAGTGTCCTCAATCGTTTTCGTAGATCTATACGTTCAACTGTTCGATCGCGACCAACTGACTGTCGCGGTTTCGGGAGGACTCTTCGTTGTATCGTGAAGGCGGTCCTCCTTTTCGGGGTATCAAGATGGTGACACCCATTGCCATGCCGAAGAAGTGCACTGATTGGTTCTTGCCGAGCTCTGTATGCCCCAATCAGTGCATTCTTGATGACTCTTAGATCGGCCCTAAGCGAGCCTGTCCCGAGGAAAGCGTGGGACCGTACCCGACTCCCTCCGAGGGCGAAGCTAGGTAACCCGAGAACCGTACTTCTAGGTCGGGAATATCCTTCGTCAGTGATAGATTTATTAGGGAAAATGTGTTTTCTAAATTTATTTTTACATCTAGAATCACCTTCTGCCCGCTTGTACATGTTGTACGCTACCCTATATGTTGTAAATAAGTATGCAAAAATTAGGTGCCCCTACCTGCCCATTAATTTTTAACCATTTTTTATCTCAGCGACGAACTATTTGGAATAAATTTATATTGAGTATATGGTTCCCAAACAACACAAAAAAGAAAAACTCGAAAATTCTGTTAAATACTATCATTAACTGTTTACAGAAGAAAGTTACAAGGCACAGAGGAGAATCGTGCCCTGGAAACTTCAACTGAACAACTTGGCGATGTACGCTGCATAATACTAATCTCGGCGCATCAACTTTGGAAGTTTATATCTCAGCAATAGCTTATGCAAAGACAAAAGTATTCTAGTGTTTTGAAGATGTCTTGGTGTCACCTTCGAGAATACGTAATCAAAAATATTGATTTCCATTTAAAATTTCTATTTTAATCTCTACAGAGCGTATCAAGGTTAGTGCAATGTCAAACAAATACAATCATCATGTATTCTCTTTTATGTCCTACAACTTTCGTATCAAACATGTTTTTGTATCACCTATAATTTTCAAGTAATGGAATTTTGTTCAAAAAGCGGACTTTTCAGCACACAGTGCGACAATTTGAATAAGAAAAGTGGTGTATAATGCATAATTGTTATCCTTATTCTTACCACTTTATCTACCGGAAGCCTATTAAGTCAATTAAAGACTTTTCAATAATTCTGCTCAAATTGTGTATAAAATGGAAGCTTAAAAATCTTCTTTTAAGCAATAATCCTAAACGAAATTATTAGATTGCGTTATAGAGGATGAGTTGCTGGTTTATGATGGAAGTTCGCAGAACTATATTTATAACTGATATTTTTCTAATATGATTATATTGGTACAAAGGTTAGGTTTGAATTAGGAGGTGGAAGGGAAGGGATTTACACCATCCCACATCTCCAATTGGACTTTATAATGCACGATTATTAGGTATGAATAGATTGCGGATGTTTCTATTCCATTTTCTATTCTTCACTCGTAACGTGTAGCCACGTGTCGCTTTGAGAAAATATCATATTAACAATAACACCATTTAAGATGGCTAACTACTGTCCATAACTGGCTTACCACTGCAACAATTACCCTACTACAATTTTACCACTGGCATGAAGAATATTTACCGATTAAAAAGCATTTTTTATTTCACGCACATAGACTGCTTTCGACGAGAAGTCACAAAATGTATTCCTGCGTGCCTTCTTATTCACAGGGAAGAATAAGAAACGAACTATTATATTTTTTTCCAGTCGAAACTGGAATGTTATTATTGAAATTCTTAGTCGCGTGTCTTACCCCGCGGAAAGTAACGTTATAACAAGGTATCGCGGGATGAATGGAAACGCAACAAGCTACACGCTGAATGTGCCAAATTGAGGAGGGTCATTTGTTTGATACTAGCGTCGCTGTGGTAACCCATGACAATTCCCCATCCTCTTTCGTGCTGTGCGTAGCTGTCTCGTTTTTTCCTTCTCTTGTTTTTCTATCTTTTTTTTTTCGACGTCGTAATTTCACCGCTGGTGATCGACCTGCACTAGTTCCCGTGATTGGCACGCGTCAATGACAGGAACTGCAGCGCAGTCCCGCGCCATTTCTCACCCGGCCCACGGTGAAATGGTCCACGGTGCGGTCGTCATCGTGTAAAGGCTCACGTTCGAGACTTTGACATCTGTGCCATAAAGGATTAATGGATGATTCGTCTGCTGCTTCGATTCCGATTTTCGATTCCGATACTCTCTTTTTCTTGACTATGGCGTGCGTGTATTGCGTTATACCTTCCTTTGCGACTCTTTTACACGACTATATTTCATGGAACCGTTTTGCAGTCGCTATTTCACTGGTGAAAAGTATATTTGGACAATATCCCCTGTATACTAAACGATGCTTTTGCTTGTTTTATTTAGCTTTCGTTTCACTTCCATTCAGTTTAACTTTAATTTCTCCTAATTATTCGCTTATCATATAATATACAGAGTGAGTCAAGTAATTGTATCATTACTTTATTTATAAACCTTGTATGCGACTATACTCGATGGAATTTTGTCTTGCAGTCGCTAATTCACAGGCCAAACTTACATTTGGAGAGTATTCACTCTATACTAAACGTAGCTTTTACGTCTTTCATTTTATCTCCAGTCAGTCTGTTACAATCTCACTACCGGAAGCCTATTAATATGATTTTCAATAATTGTACTGTATCAAAGAGAACCTTAAAGATCTTCTTTTACATAATCATACCGAACGAAATTGTCGCATTATGTAGCTGTAGGTGACTTGATAGTTTACGATTGAAGCTACTGCTGCTGTTGAAGGATCTATTAAAAACTCCTGCACCATGGACTATAATCAGCTTGTCAGCTTTGATTTTATTGTGTGAAATGTCAACCTAAAACTTGGCTTAACCCCTTGTTCTATCCGCTAACTCCCGATTGCTCGAGCCATAATAAACAAGAAGGTCGGTCACGCGTCGAGCCATTTAGTTGTTTAGCCGTGTGCTCGAACTTGCGCAAAATGTATGCGTCTTATGACATGTATATTTCGGCGCAACGAAAGGAATTGTGAAATAATAAACACGTTTGGGCACAACTAATACTTTTAAGATGTCTGGGAAGTAATTATGATCAATTCATCGGTGAACAAAAATGATTTATAATTTGAAAGTGGATAATGTATCAGTAACGATTTGTAAATTAATACTTAATTTAAAGTAATAATATTTTGAGAAAACTCGTAGAAAATTAGTAATCTTCGTGTTAGTGTTGTTTACGTTTGTCACGAATGAAGTACCACGAGTCAGGCTCGTCCTTATTGTTTTTGATCCGAGTTTCTTACCACCGGTCTCACTAGTTATTGTAGGCCAAGGGGTTAACCATTTAACGCTCATACCCGTGACTGTCACGCCCGATTACCATTTCGCTTACAATTAGATAGTATTGCGTTTAACACTAAACCTAACACCACCGATCAAAATGACCGGTTACAGATTCTTTGTATTACAATTATTGAAATTATAAGGTGCTTTCGTGGCATATAATTACGTAAATATATTAAGTAGAACACACCTGTAAAATTATCCTATACCAATGCGTGTTTCTTTGACTGTCTATTCATTGCATATGGAATGAATACACAATGATGATTGTTCCGTCACAAGGAACCGTACAATGGGTCTTTTCTTCAGATTTGTTTATGGCGTCTACGTGACTCTGAGGCCACTTTCAAAGATTAGGCGCTCGATGCACATTTGGTGACCAGTCGAGCCATCGCCTAACTTTCGTATTTGTTTCGCCTCCTTAAGAGTTACGCGTCATAAATCTATCACTGACGAAGGAAATTCCCGACCGAAAAGTACGGTTCTCGGGTAACCTAGCTTCGTCCTCGGAGGGAGTCGGGTACGGTCCCACGCTTTCTCGGGACAGGCTCGCTTAGGGCCGATCTAAGAGTCCTCAAGAATGCACTGATTGGGGCATGCAGAGCTCGGCAAGAACCAATCCGTGCACTTCTTCAGCATGGCAATGGGTGTCACCGTCTTGATACCCCGAAAAGGAGGACCGCCTTCACGATACAACGAAGAGTCCTCCCGAAACCGCGACATTCTGTCGGTCGCAATCAAACAGACGAAGTCGAACCTTCGCTGGTATAGATCAATGAAAACGAACGAAGACACATTCGAATGAGACAAAGAGTCTATCGAAGTCGAGGTCAAGTTCATTCAACGATCTCATACAATCGAATCGATCAAGATTCGTAAAATTCAAATGGAGTTGACCGTCGCGAACTCCCACGCGTGTAAGGCAGGGCCTGCTAGAATCCTCTAGCAGGCCTGGGACGAAACGCTAAACCTCACAAATTCATAAATCGAAATAATCATTGAATCGGCTATCTAAAATTAATTTGGCAGGTAGTAAATCGGTGATTTCGGAGTTGACGTGTCCGTCACAATCGGGCTTAAAATTTACAACTTTAAGTGGATACGAATCATCCGCGCGTCGCTCTCGAGATTCGCACCGAACAATAATACAACTTTAAAGATTTAGATTTTAGACTTTAGCTAGACTTGTTGTCAAGGAAATCTGGGGTTAGTCCTTTTGAAAATATTATTATTATCAAAACCGCTATATCCATACTGAGATCAATCTCAAAAGTCGCCAGTACCAATAAATTAATTTAAAGTCAGTTTCAGAACTTGCTATGTCCAAATAAAAGAGTGTAGTAGAAGCTTACGAGTACCTACAGGCAATGAATGTACATACAGAGCGTCTCATGATGGGTTGTACATACGAGCATGAGCTGATTCTATTTCCGAAAAGAAATCAAACAAAACAGATCATATTTTCTCAGTTGATGCTTAGTTTTTGAGAAAATCGAATTTGAAAATTCAGCAGCCATGCATGGTCTACTAATCGCGAGAAGTAGAATTAGTTGGCCATAATTAGATGTGTCTGACGATTGCTATTCAATAGCACGTTTTTAGTGACTGCAAAACAGTTGCAGCGAGTATAGTTATGTAAAAGAGTTGCAAACAAAGATATGGCGCAATAGTACAATTAAGTGACTCACCCTGTACATTATACGCTAGACGAAGAATTTTAAAGAAGTTAACACGTTATCTACCGCCGACGATTTCATAATTTTCGAAAGCCTATAATCCATGACTGAAGACTTTTTAATGGATCCTTCAACAGGAACAATGATTTGAATTGTGAACCAACAAGTCACCCCTAGAAAGTTCATCTAATAATTTCTTTTGAGATTATAATGAGAATGAAGATTTGTAAGCTTCTTTTGCTACAGAGAGGTGGTAATTTGGCTCCCTTGACATTTTTAATATTATAGCAAATACATTTAGCGGAGAACGGTATAATTCGTTGCGACTACTCGATTTATATAACAATAAATCGAAAAAAGGAATAACGTTTTTTCGTTTGATGCCTGGTTTTCGAAAAAAAATCGAGTTTGAAGATCCGTCGGGTTCGCGTGCTTCAGTATACGCAGGAAGTAGAATTGGTTGGTTATGATCAGACGTATCAGACGATTCCTAGCTAATTGCATGCGTATTCACTGCATTTTCAAACTCGATTTTCTCGAATACTAAGTTTCGTATACAAAAATTCGATTCTATACATTTTTCTTATTTTTTCATAAGGAATCACCTCGTGTCAAGCTGGTACATGTTATCCAACCGCGCCCTGTACGTAGGGACGCACATTTACTCTAGATAATGTATTGTTTTGTGCGATTAAGAAGCATAAGTATCGTAACCTGACGAACAAAAGCTTTTCGCCGTCTCGTATAAGAACTATTTTTTGCGAATTAAACTGTTGTGTGCTGGAATGCTAAAATTAATTTATATTTTAATAATATAAATTTATATTCTTTGGTGGACGTTATTCAATAGACCAACACAGATAAATATACATTCAATGCCTCATATGTAAATAATGGGAACGTAGTAAGTGCATATCGTGCGAGGAAGATTAAAACACGTCTGCGATTTTTGCATGTAATTGATGTCAAAATGTTACTAAAAATAATGAGTATGTACAATTTCTGTTAGGGGGCCATATTACTTCTATTTGTGTAAGAGGTCTGAAGATGACTAATTTGCATAATACATACAAGATTGAATGAATTTATTTTTGTATTTCTTCAGCCATTTATTCAGCCAGTTTTTAAAAAGGAATATTACCAACTCTCTGTTGAAAATGCCATTAAATTATATTACGCTATAGGCTGCCGGTAGGTAGTGTTAAAATTTCGATTTTAGAGTTGTCTGAGGCATATATTGAGCAGGATCGCTGTCCTAGGTACGACGCATTGGTTTTTCTGTCGGGGATCGATCGGGCGATGATCACGGGGGAGTGGGGGGGGCGTTAATTCCTCAAAACCAGTGCGTCAAATCGCACTTCCTGCACCAGACCTGTCTCCTCTCGACAAGACTCGGCTTTGGTCTCTCTCTGCACGTGAATCGTGATTACCGCCTATGTGCGATGCACCGTTGTCGACGTCGGTCGCTCGCACGAACGATTATCGACGGTGTAGCGCGCGTGCGAGAAGCGTTCGTTCGGTCCGCATCTCTTCCTGGAAAGGATCGGAGATTGGTGACGCCTCAGGATCACTGGAGCAGCATGATCCGATGCGAGGGGTTTGCTCGATCGCGTATTCAGTGGCCTTGATATAATTACATCGGCCTGGTAGCCATCTAAGCGACACTCTTGTCCCGTTAACGACACTGTCTTGCGGCGTTTCCCGTCGACGACGTTATCGACGCTCTTCTCTACGTAATTGCGCGCGGCCGGCTAGCAACACAACCGCAGAACTAACTTCACGACCACAGAGAAACCCGCAAGGAATGTACCTTTCACCCTCGCACGATGCTCAGAAATTATTTCACCGAATAGTTCACTTTCTTTTCCCAGACGTTTTCGTTTTACGCTTTAAAACGTTCAGCTACTTATGTCAACAATAGCCTTCATAGTTACAATCAGAAATTGAACTCAATACGTCCTCTTGTCAAATACAAGACGAGATATTGTGATAGGCACGTTACAAATTCCCCAAGCATCATGTGTTATAATTTTTAACACTACATTGGAAAATTTAAGACATCGTGCAATTTATTTACGAAATACATCTACGGAATAAATATATCCAATAAGTGTCTACAAAAACATCTTTAGAATCGCAACAATTGTGTAATAAATAATCTGAAATCTGTCATTTCAACCGAGTCCAGTAATTCTAGCGCTGAATGACGGCATGCACAAGTTAATCTGATTTTTTTTTTAATTGTTAGGGGAAAGTAGCCTAATAAAATTATGGTACATATTTCGATTAATGGAGCCACCTCAGACTTTGATCATTTTTTAATATGTCGTCAATTTCAGGGTCATCACCCTGAGTAACGTTCTGAAGGTTTCAATTGGGGCTCGTTGTTTATGAAAAAAGTTATGGTCTGGAGTAAAAGTTGGAGTAGGTTTGAGGTTAGATTTACAGGTGGGGAGGGGGTTCAGAGGAGGAGCGGCAGCAACAATACTTGTGCTTCTTACATCTGATAAAGTGTACTCGTATAGTGAAAATAATGCTTCTAATTACCTCTCTTACTGAAATCTCTGTTGATATTTCTTGTGATTTCGAAAGAACTCCAGGAAAGATAATCCCTAACCTAACCCAGACCTAACCTCAATCCTATTCCAATCACTCTTCCAACTATTAAAATGCTTTCATTTATAATTATTACTAAACTACGATACTCTACCTTTTTTCACCATAACTTTTTTATATACAACGACCTACAACGAAAACATATTAAACATATTAAAAAGTCATTGAAATCGGAAGTGGTTCCCTTAATGTAAATATTTATCAAAATTACTAAATGGTATAAAGATGCAGTTTGTGTTTTTTTTGAAATATATTGAAATAAAATCGAAAGTGATAACAAAACACATTTTAAAAAGTGGATTCCTAATATGTATGAGAGCCAGTGTTCTTCTTCATTTTTTCTGTCTTTCTCACACATTGAGCATATAAAACTTCGTCAGCCCCGCTATGTTCGTGGGTCCACCGGTAACATCAGATACATATAATTCATTCTTCGTCCTGTACATCTTAAGAGTAAATACCTGTGCAAAACAAGCACAGCTTATACTGCCAAGGGTGTAAGAAATTAGACACCTACAGGGTACACCTACACAACAAAGGGTGCACGTAGTACAAAAGCTGATCCGTGTGTTTACGTTTTTGAAAAAGGTGAAAATAGGGTAATTATTGTTGTTTATTTTTATGGTATTATCCTAGCTTTTAGGAATTTAAATAAATTAAACAATGTGAAGAATTTACCGAGGTTAGGATAATTAAATATTTATCATAATTATTATACAATAATTTAATTACTGAGAGTTGTAAGGAGCTGATGAAATATTTTTTATTCCCATGTCGGTACTATTAGTGAATTCAGTCCCATTATCTGATAATACTGCCTGGCCGCCGATTTATAATCTATAATACGTTCTCTAACTGCTTTAATCGCCAATATCAACTGACCTTTAGCTTATTGTTTCCGCTTTTTAACAACACCCACCAAACCAAAATTGGATAATATATGACCTGTCACATAATAGGAGCTTCCTAAAGTCCCATATGATAATTATTATATTGCTACAAGGTTATGTCTTCATTATCTAATGATAAACAACTATGAAATCTCAGTCTTCATTGCATGCACTGTACGACAGTAATTATGAAAATGATTATACACTAACCGTTCTTGAAATGATTTCTAACTTAATCGAACACTAAAAATAACTTTCAGTAACGTATTTTCACAATATGCGGTCTCAAGATACTTATTTGTTTCAACGGAAATGACAGGATAAAACAACTAACAAATGCTTACAATTAGTCACGAAACAAACCTGCATCGCCACATATACATTAGGAGAGACCTTTCATTAGGATACTTTAACCTACTGTTGTATAAAATGAAATTATTTAAAATTTTATGATACAATGGTGGCCTTTCTGTTCCCCATATTTGGCTACTCTGTGCCAATCAGTTCCAAAGAATAGCGATGAGGCATAGGGGGCAAAAGCAGCTAGCGAATTCGAGGAGGAAGGTGGCGTCACGACGGCGCAGAACTAACACTGTCGCCGTTGACAAATCTACAACCGTCCTTCGCTGATAAATTCAATTAAATAATTATACTTCACCTCCGGCCGGTGTCCCCTCCGTCGTTGCTGCGTTGCAGCGCGAGCCAACCCTAATCTTGAAGACGCCGCGCCGCGCCACTCTGGGTCGGGCAACGAACAAGCGAGGAGCCATTTCTGAAGTTTATAGCCGGTCCGGGATCAGCCGAAGCGGGCGAGAAACGGGGAGGGCGGTTCGTCTTAATATAAAGCGAGTTGGTAAGTTCGGCGCAGCCAGCAGAAGCTAACTTATAATGCGATTTGTTTAATCGGCGCCGACTACTTTGTTCAGCGCGGCGTTTTCCGTCGTTCTTCGCGTGGAATGGGCCTTCTTCTTCGGATTCCCTCTTGTCGGAGTCTATCTTATTGTTAGTCACCTCCCCGCCGCGCTGCCTCCGCCGTGGCGATCTCTGCTGTCGCGCAATCCGTTCGACACTATGCGAACTAAGTCACGTGGCTATTGTACCAAACAGTTTCATTAACACAGTTGTGGCCGGATTGGTGACACAATATAGCAGGGGATAATTCTACATGTAAAAATATGTCGAAAAAAAGGAATACCATTGTTTCGTTCGACGACTCGTTTTCGAGAAAATCATGTTCAAAGATCCGTCGATTTCACGTGCTTTGTGAGCCCTACCTACTAGCACGTGTATTCGCTGCATTTTCGAACTAAATATTCTCGAAAACGAGGCGTCAAACGAGAAAACGATATTCTTTTTTTCGACTAAGTTTTACGTGCAGAATCATCCCCTGTCTGGTTGTACCACCTGTCCGGCCACACCCTGTATTTGAATATTTCATATAATTAAAAGAAGAAAATGTACATTTTGGACATGCTATGTATTGGCTGCGTCCTATAAAATGAGTATATCTGTAGTTTGTATGGTATTTAAAAGGGAAGTGAACACGTTGAACGCCATTGTGGTCACCAGTGTCTGACACTATTGTAGGGTAATTCCGGACATGTTTTTTGAAAAATGTCTCGAAATCAAATATTTTAGAAATATTAGATAGTTTAGCTATCGATTTGTGTAATGAATGATCTTTACCAGAACATACAGGGTGTTCGACTACAGGAGGAAGACAATTTAAGGGGTGGTTCTCTATGACAATTTGAGATGAAAATGAAGATTGAAAACATTGTGATTTCGGTTTTGTTTTTTAGTCATTAACGGTATATTTCGGAGGAGGACTTCATTCAACATTTTATGCAGACAATGAATAGACGGAAACAATTTTATACTGACCACGTGTATATTATTTATATGAGCCTCATTGTAAAGTGAAAAGACATTGGCCTTCTCTTCTGGATAATTCCATAGGGCGGATATTACAAATGCTCTTGTGGATTTTAAAGAGTAGGTTCATTGACGTCCAACGATTAATTTGTGAATCTTTAAAACATTTTCACTTCTCTGGGGACCCAAATGTCAACCAAAGTGAGCATGCATCTTTCACTTGATGCGTGACTGTCGCGCGCCTGTATGACGTAGCAACGTACACTTCTATTGGTCGGGTTGTAAAATTTTAGGCGGATATTTAATAGTTAATAATTAAAACACGAACCCAAATTCACAACTTTGTAATTCTTCATTTTCGTCTTATATTGTGATGGAGAATCACACTCTAAATTTTCTCCTACCTTTAGACGAACATCCAGTATGTACACGATCAACCTTTAGATTTGTTCCATCTTCAATTACGTGGTGTTTCATATTATCTATCTTTATGCAATTCACAGTAGAGACTATCGGATAAGAGCGGAGGATTTAGTAAATTTGCAACAACTTAGGCAATCTTATTCGCGTGTTATATGTTGTAACTTATGGTCTCTATGCACAGTGAAAACGAAGTATTATGATTTTGCAAAAAGATTCACTGTCTACTTATAATATTGTATAATCTTAAAGTATAGTGAAGAAAGTAAAAGTGACGATTACACTTTGTCTATACTGTTTAATTTAGTTTTTAATAGGTGTACGAAATAAGTCACATTGCTCTTCATATTTATTCACTAACTGTATGCATACATGCATAAATTGTGCTTATACCTAAGAAGCTCATTTTCGTTTTTATTTCATTATCAAGCAAACGAATCATTATTACTTTTTTCAATAGATTTCAAAACAACACATACTGTACCTTTAAAACATGTGGTAATTCTTAATGAAAGTGTCCTTAACACTAAACCTACCAAGCACAAAACACATAAAAGTAAAACACCTTAAAGAAGTGAGAAGATTGAATTTATTTAAAGTTTGTACCGTTACTATTACAATATGTGCTTAAATAAAGAAGTCAATTCTGTCATTTCCTATGAAATCGTTTTCCTCATTTAAATAATTGTGAAATAGAAAACCGGTCATTTTGACCGTGGTAGGTTTAGTGTTAATCGAGAGTTAGATTGTTTAATAAACAGTGACTCATATTCAGCTGTGTCACCCTACTGCGATAAATAGGACACTCCGTATGCAACAATCTAATATAATTAAGACCGAAAGATGTTTCGCTGGTCAGTATACGCAGCAAAGGATCCGCGCGAGCCACCATAAAAATTTCTATAAACCTGAGATCCCGATTTATGAGACCGCTTCTTGTCGATCCCCCTCGACCTCCGCGGCAATCAATACCGAAAAGATCTATATAACGTATCCAGCAACTCCTCAGCGATTCAATGTTTTTACCGCAACGCTTCGCACCGGAAGCGCCGTTTCTTCCCGCTGCTGTCTCATTCCCGCTCGTCCTCACCAATCTTCCATTGCTCCCGGCCGGAAGGAACCCCTCGTAGCTCTTCGCCGCCTGCTGCACCCCCATTCCACCCCCGCGCCGCCAGTTTCTCTCTCATCCCCGATCCGAGGCGAAGCTAGCCGAATTAATAGACACTTTACCTTTCCTTTTTGGACAATTTGAGAATTAGCGTCGACTGGATGTAACTCATTCATGGATAGTTAACGACGACCGGTCTCTGGGATGGGTCGGCGGAGAGAACGTTTTCGGAGAAGGGGTGGGGATGTGGGTGGCTCGGCTAGGAGATGGTGGACGGTTGCGCTTAATACGCGGATCATAAGTCCCGAAGTTCTTATACCGCGAGCTGCCCCGTAAGGAATGGCCAAAGGGAAAGAAGCCGCAAAGAAACTCCCAGGGAAAAAGAAGGTCGCGGCCGGATGACGAAGACGATGGCTGGTGTGTGCTGGTGTACCAACCCCTTTCGCCACCCACGCCGCCCTCGCACGATAGCGACGGTTTGCCGATGAAGTGGTGGGGAAGGAGAGGCGGCGGAGGTGGCGGCAGAAGAATATGCGGCTGCAAGAAAGAGCCGTCCAATATTTCAGCGCGGGACGATCGCGACTGAGCGACCAGAGCAGCGACCACTTGAAATATCTTGTCGCCGGGCGAAAACTTTCAGACCCCGGCGAACTGAAACATGCTGACGTAACCAGAGAAGATGGCGGACCGGGAACCGGCGGCTCCGATCGTCGATGGAACAACCTACGATCGTCGATGGCCACTCCACCGACCTGTCCTGCCCCGCTTTCGTGTATACGTATTAAAGGTTACGTTCAGTCAGAAGGCCGAAAAAAGCAAACATCATAATTGACAGACTGTCTTTTGGCTGCTGCATAATCAATATCGGTGGCAAAAGTGTTTAATTTTTAAAGTAAAAGTGCAATTAATTAAATTAATATAGATACTACTTCCACGTATGTATAATATAGTAACTTTTTTTTTTTAAGAGACTGTATTAAATGGAAGAAGGTTCTCCTTCCGATGATGAATCGGAAGAATTCTGTCAGTGTATAACGAAGCTGCTAATTATAAGGAAAAGCTTATCAGCATCCATACTGAAGTGATGACCTACTGGAAAAAAAGTATGTGGTATCACGTGTAGAGTAAACTATACTCAGTAAACCAAGCTACAGTTGTGCATGCAGTACCTGCCATGTAAGTCAGCATAGAGGTATTTCGATATATTTTTTAAATTAGTAATTCTATCAAATATTTTTTTTATTTGGTCGAATATATGAGCTCGTACGTGAAAGTCTTCGCCGTACAACTACCTCTTAAAAGTTGATCTGCAATTTTTTATCGGAATTCTCGCGTGCTCTACGGGAAATGTGGATCACCAACATTGCAATTACAAGGTTGTGAATTTTTTCATTTATTTCAGTTACAATTTAGTGATTTGTTACTGGTTTGTACTTGCTTTGAAGAGATACTGGTACAACGTCACGTTACACTAAATTACAGCGAAAGAGCAAAATAAGGCATGAAAATACAAATAATTAATGCTACAAAGCGGTGACTTATGTAAAGTTTTTCGATTTTATTACTTTCTTTTTCACCATTATGAAATTGTCAGAATCTATCGAAAAAGTGAGTGCATGCGTGTATAAAAAAACCTTCTTAGTTTCAATTTAACTGGAATATTTCATCCGTACCGAAAGTATGTAAAGGGAAGGGCGCTAATTCAACTTCCCACGTACCCATTTTTTGGGTGCAATACTCATCACGGCGAAATCGAAAGCCCTTCTCATGGTGTTCCAGTCCTTACTATACTTTTTTTCTCCTTTCCTCTCTCATTGTAATCCATACAAAATCATGAGATGTTCAAAAGTCTCTCGCACTCACAAAAGGTTTTTTAAACTAACGCAAAATTAAGATTGCAGTATTTTAAATTATTCGGTATTTCTCCCGAAAATATAAAATAATGTTGTCTACGTTTTATATACACTTATTGTTATACAAAAGCTTTTCACCATTTCTCTTCATTAACGCGCACGAACTTGAATATTCAGTATGATTCTCGGAGAACGAAACACCTATATATCACTGTTAAATTTGTCAGTAGAAAAAAAACCGTTGAGAATATCTGTTGAACTTTTGTAACATGTAACATGAAAGCTATAATATGATGACGCAGATTTTATGTTAAATAGATTTTATCCTTTCCACAGGGTGCACCCCAATAACATAGCGGACACGAGATGATTCCTTATGCAAATATAAGAAAAAGGTATAGATTAAAATTTTTCATACGGAACTTAGCTTTCGGGAAAATCGAGTTTGCAAAAGCAGCGAATACGCGTGCTATAAGCGAGGAATCGTCTGACGCGTCTGATCATGACCAACCAATTCTACTTCCTGCATATACTGAAGCACGCGAACCCGACAAATCTGGAATCTCGAATTTTGTCGAAAACGAGATATCAAATGAAAAAATGTTATTCCATTAATTTAATTTAATAAATGTTGGTTTTGAATAATCATCCTTTAGAGAGGAGTTTCCAATATCGTTTTCGAATATTGCATGAATATGTACACGGAGTGTCCGAGTTAAATAGGAACGCTTAAATATTTCCTATATTTTTCGCGACGCCACACACTATATCATACAAGAATATTTCAGAAAAAAATAAACGATGAATTGTGAGAATAGTGACTTCAAGTGTTGAAATGAGTCCAGGTTTATTGTTTTACGACTTATTTAGACGAAATTATGACAGTTTACCACGTTGACTGCTATAGACTGTGCCAAATTTGCTTACTGTCTATGAAATGTAATAAGATTGAAAATGTAATGAATATTATTAAATCTTAACTTAATTTTACCCAATTTATGAGGCTGCTGAGTGGACAATAAATGTATTAAATATCAGCAATTTTTAAAATATCGGAATTGTAGAAACAGGTAACAATTAATTTCGGATTTTATGCATTTGTGATAAAAATTGTTATGCCCAATTTAAATCAGTGGTCATATTAAAAAGATTTAGGAAAATTAGTATAATAGTTTCAGCCAAATACGATAATTAAAGGAAGAGAACATTTTTCATTTGGCTCCTGTGTCTTTCAAGCAATGTAAAGATTTTTAACTTTGGATAAAGACCCGCAGTCTAGAGATGCCTATATATAAATATAATTGATTAATAAAACTATTATTCTGAATTGGACACGAACCGCACAGTCATGTAATAGTATATGATAGCCAGTTCCTCTGTCCTCTGTGACGGTCAAAATATCTCGCAACACAGAAAACATAGAAAGCTGAAATTTGGTATACGGTTAGGCGTTAGCCCAAAGGGGTACACGCATATATATATATATATATATATATATATATATATATATATATATATATATATGTTTTGATCCCGGAAATCCTTCAGGATCAAGTGTAAAAATTAAATTAGTGTTATTTAAGTGGAATTTTTGACTTAATTTTTTAGGTATTGACCCCTTGCCGTATTTTAACGAGTCTGACTCATGATGAACATTTTAAACAAAATCTAACGAATATGAATACTTTGTCTTTCTTTTTGGACGAAAGAAAGTTGTATTCGTTTGTAACCAATATTTAAGCATTGAAGTAAATTTAGCCCTATAAAAAGTATAAATTTTCTTTTCTCTTCTGTGATACTTTTGGAAATAAAGACGTTTGAATCACTGTTGCCGCAAAGAAAATGGTAGGGCAAGCGGTTAACAATTGAAAATTAGCCTGAAATGCAGCAACCCGACCAACAGAGACGTACGTTGCGTACGTGATTGCCGCGCGCGACAGTTATGTATCAAGTGACAGATGCATGCTCACTTTGGTTGACATTTGGGGCCTGTCGAGGTAGTCGACCATCCTGTTTACTGTAGACTACGGATTTTATGAATTTACAACCAAAATAACTGCGTGCAATACGAAACTATGCATACACTGCAAGATTTCAATAATGCTGTTATCTTATCTTCGACTTATTCAAATTATTAAAAAAAGAAATACATTATTATTTAGATTGTGCTTCTTACAACCAACATAAATAATTTTTATTGTGCATAAAGATCCGCAGTGTACTTATAAGACAATATGTAAGTTTTGTCGCGGAGAGTAGTTCCAACGAAAGCGGCAAAACCTGCTAAAACCGCGATGGATTAAGCAGCAACTGTTCAGCGGTTCGAAGCGGTGGCCTTGTAATTTCGCGGGGCAGCAGCGTAGAACGTAAAATATGTTAAGTGGTCGGACATAAACGACCCTGCCCAATAAAATCCCGATCCTGTGAAAAGTGGTGTGTACGCGGATGCCGGTGTGTCGGTGTCTCTCGTTGGTCGTCGAGCGTGAGTCGAAGGTCGTGGCAGGCAAGTTAGCCGAAGAGGGAACAAGGTCGATACAGTCGATGTGTAATGTGGCCCGATATCAGCCGAGGCCGAATAATGCTGCGGAGGTGAGAGAGCCGCGCGTCTGGTTCCGCCGCTTAGGGGTTGAAGTGAAACTGAGCTCACGGGGACGAGAGCGGGACGTCGTCGGCGCCGGGACGGCGCGCCACGGCGCCACGTGGCCAACCCCAACACCAACGAACGAGGACACCCACACATCCACCGGGAACAGCTAAAGAGTGGAGGTAACCTTCCGCGTCCTTCTTTTTCCTCTTCCCTTCCCTTACTTTTACTCACACTCGCGAGTACAAGCCCCACACACGCCCACTCTCCCTCCAGGACTATCTCAAATTGCCGGGGATATCGCGCTCCTTCTTTCTTTCTATCAGTGTCCACCCTCCTCCCTCCCTCACCCTCACGAACAATAGAACAGAGGGCCAGATATGTAAGAGAACGATTTCTCGATAATGGTCGTTACTCTAACTCATAAGATGTATCGGACTATTTTTTTAACTGGATGGTATCTATATGGGCGTATCGTGACAATTTTTAGAGCTTTTTTCGGAGTTTTTTTTTACACATTCACTGCCGTGTCACCCATATACATTGACTCACAGTAACATTTGGACACTTTTAAAACGACAATAACGTATCTAACCCTTAGTGGTCGGAAGTGATTTTTCTCTTTGGTTTCACAACTTGTTACAACAATTTGCAATTCAATTATACTTCTATACGTAGCTTTGCTAGCCTGTGCAGAGTAGCTGAGAAATTCTACACTGTTAGGTACCATGAAATTGTAGCATTGTTGACAAATGTACCGTAAATCAGTAAAATAAATTTCCCGATAATGGCCGTTACTCCATGCAGTGCGTTGCAACGCAGCAGCGTGTCGTGAGAATATCTCAGATGTGTCGCGAGAATTCCATTCAAATAGCACTAACATTTAAAATTTCTCAGTATATGTCAATGATATAAATATTTTATATTTAGTGATATTTTGAAAATAAATAACAGACAATAACAACTATCAAGAAGTATTGTCATTTCACGTAAATAAAAATTTTTGTCTTCACCATATGGCGTGCTGCAAAAACCTAACTAGTTCTAAAGTGTGCCGCGAACTCGAAAAAGTTGGAAAACACTGCTCTAACCTATAAAATGTATCGCGCGATTTTTTAAACTGGGTGATCTGCTCTATCGTGGCAACTTTTAGGACTTTCTTCGCAGTCGTTTTTAACGCATTCACAGCCGTGTCGCCGGAAGATAATGAATTATTCAAAATTTTATTTGGATGAAGTGGCCTAACTAAAACAATGGATCATGAAATTTTTTCTTCGTTTATAGTTTGTACCAAAGTACATATGTCCCACGCAATCGCTACAATTTATCAAAACAGTGAAAAATCGCTAGCTGTATTAATTATGAGATAAATAATCATTTTGTTCTAGGTCATTTATTTATTTATTAATTATAAAACATTATACAACGAAACAGTACATTTTTAGTCTACAGTTTCCCAAAAATGTTGAGTCCCTTTGAGAGGTGAAGTTGCTGAGGTCATTTGAAGTAACTTTTTCCTTTCTGAAAATGACCACCTCAGCTTTGTTAAGGAGTTACTAACGAAAAACATGGAGCAATCAGAGCGCAGTTACGGCGCGCCGTGGCGGGGAGATCCCTGCTCGACAGCAAATCTTGCTGAGCGTAGCGTTGGTGTCGCGCGGTTGTTAAGTCGTGAACAAAAGAAGGAGCAGAAATTGATTTAATTAAAATTCGTATATTCAGCCATAAATGCACTTTATGCTTCGAAATGTGTGTCACTAGGTCATTGGGAATTAATGTAGGCCATAGGCACTTAAGATCCCTATAGACATAGTCTGCAATACAGTTTTCTCTCTACGGTTCTGAATTACCGACTCTGTAGAAAATGCTCTAGTACGAAAGCGGACTCTACCGAAATGCAACGGTCAGCTAGTGAACTACATGAAACTTCAACACTGAACGTGTATGTCCGAAGAGGCCAGATGTTTGCAACTGTTGTCAGCTTCAAAAGTGCACTAGTGCAACATTATATTCGTACAAAAACTATCGATGCTCGCATGAAAAGCGTTTGAGCGGTTTCTTTCCTATAGTTTTTTACCCTAAAGTATAAAATTTTTAATCATAAATGATTTTATTAAACGATCATCTGAATATTCTTTGACTTGTTCAAAAATTATTATAATTTCTTTTAATAGCTTATGCAAGAATAAAATTGTTAAAAGTTTTGAAATTTTAACTTGTGGATTTTTTAATACACGTCGAATGCTACAAATAAAATTCGTTGGTGAACTTTGAACGAAACGTTCCAATACTGGTACCGGTCTAACTTAACTTATCCAATTTGTGACGTTTTTAGACTTGTTTTCACCAAAAAACTATTTGCAATCGATTAACAATGTTTCCATGGCAGAATTATGAAGTAGAGCAAACATTTTATTGTTATTAATAAGCGATGGTGAAACACATACATTATTATCTCCAGGAGATACACGACACGACGTTCGATAATGTCGTCATTCAGCATCAGAGTCAACATTCTAACTCGTTATCATAATAGTATCATCACTTAACGGTGGAAAATGTTTTCCCGACCAAAGTAAAAAACAACGAAATCTAAAAAGTCTCTAGCTCTATTAATGTGGTAATGCTGATACGTGACAACTGTTGGTTGCGCTGTAAGCATTACGGAAATTATTTTAGCACACAAGAATCCTAGTAGCTAAATATACATATGTATATATGATTGAAGAAGACTGGAAGCTGAATCGAGATAGAAATAATAAATTATGCGTTCACATTGAGAAAAATTGTATAACAATTAATAACTCATGAGTAAAAAGAACAATATATGTCTTTTCAGTCAAATATATTGTTTCTCTATAGATTGAATAATAAAGTAATGTCTCTTTGTACAGTAATGTCGCTTTATATTTCGACTAAAAATGTTATGACAAAAATTAACGCGATTAACTTCAATTTAAATTGTTAAAATATAGTGAATTATTATTCTACGTGTAGACATAAAAGGAATGTAAGCACAATCAACCATAAATATGTGCGTACGCATTTAATAACTGCATAGAATTTATATTGGCGTAATTGCAAGGAAAGTACAGCATTGGTTTAAAGTGTGTAAAACTATTTAAGTATACTTTGCTTAATAACGTGAGTAATAAATATAATGTTACGTCTAGAAACCAGATTAATTTTACTCGATTTCGTATTTTTGTAATACATACTTCATAAATACTATTTCCATCGTACAAATACACGCGCCATATTTTTTACACAAAATATTAAGCACCCGTAGTGATAACGAAATATTCAAAATATTCAGTTGTCGCTAATACATCTAAATTCGTGAACTATCGGTAACATTGGGCGCAACACCGACATGGTACGTGGGTTCTTAGAGCTCTCCGAGGCCTAGACAGAAAAGTCCACAAGATGCAATGTGTTCAGCCGACAAGAGCCGACTGAATTGTTATTAGATAGTTAAGCCTCACTCTCTTTTCATCCGTCACGTACGATAGCCAGTTCATTCACCAAAAACTCCTTGCAGTAAAACAGTTACCTTAAAACGTTATAACAGCTAATAAATCCAAGAAGCCATATTGCCATTAAGACCTTAAGTTTATGAATATTGTCGCATCTGCCCAGCAGATTAACTTCCAGTGCCGAATTCTTTAGTTTCCGTTTGCCATTGTTAAAAGTCAAGGGGCTTCTTAGGTTTATTACCTGTTACGGTCAAGCCCTCGAGACTCGAGACCCGCGAATGCAAGGCGACGCGAAGGCCAACCGTAGCGCACACGAACATGCTACCCCTACCTGTGACCGATCAACGAGGGCGGTCTTCGAGGGCGGCCACTTTCACCATTTCCATAGATTTCACATAACCAATTAGAAAACTACTTCATTTCCCATCACCATCTTCATTGAAAATATCATCCACCAATCAGTACACTTTCAACATAGCACACGCCCACGCCGACACTTTAAAAACACACGACACACAGCTCTCATCGTCATTTCGCAAAAAACAGTCTCTTCTAACACAGTCTCATCGTTCCATTTTAACACCGTCTATTTTGGTTAATTATTGTTAAAATATGTTGAAGTTTTACTTGTGTTACAAAATCAGTGTTTACTTACAAATTTACTATCCCTATAACTAGACCAGATCGTAGGGAATTCGTTTCAAATACGCCTTGTCAGGAAAACCTGAGTCGAGGATTTACGACCTTCGGCGACGTCGAGTTTTGAACGGCATCACAGCGCTATACAAACGAACACAATGTTTGTAGAGATTTGAACACTAAACCTACCAACCACAAAACACATGAAAGTGAAACGTTTTATACAAGTGAGAAGATTGAACTTACTTAAACTTTTTACAGTTTTCATTATAATATGTGCTTCAATAGACAAGTCAATTTAGTCATTTCCTATGAAAGCGTTTCTATAATTTCAATAAATGTGGAATAGAAAACTGGTCATTTGACGGTGGTAGGTTTAGTGTTAAGTCTGTGGCATTTTCTACAGAGATAGTAATTCAGAACCGTGAACAGAAAAATGCATTGCATGCAATGTCTGTAGGGATCTTAAGTCTGTAGCATTTTCTACAGAAACGGTGATTCAGAACTGTGGACAGATAAATGCATTGCATGGAATGTTTGTAGGAATCTTAAATCTGCAGATCAGGTCAACGAATTGCACAGTTAGTAGTAGGTATAAGACAAGGTGAGGGATGTACGATCAGGACGATCACTCCGACCTTCACTTTCACTGCGCGGTCCTTGAATGCCGAAGTACTATTATCTACTACCATAGAATAACTATTGCACGCAAACTGACTCGATTGTACAATAAAATTATAATTGTTCACGGCTTGGAGAGGCGAATTTACCCCTCTAAAACATGACTTTATCAATTTTTAATTAATTTTTACTATTAACAAATCTGTATATTTCATACTTATTATTACTCATTTCTATCGTCCTTAACTAATTTTTCTTAATACTTTTTCTTCAACTGAACTATTGCTTTACTTTTGGATCAGCTGCTTTACTTTCAGTAATTTTTACTTGAAATATGTAATTAGCGACCTTAAAAGCCCTGGCTCGTCAATTTTTATTCAAGTTGGAATACAAACATTGATGTTCTTGTATTTTTTCCGAAATTTAGGTATTTTCGAATCATACTGCGTCATGAGCTGCCGGGAGAACCGTGGATTGACGTAGCTATGGACCTGTTGGGACATCTGCCTTCTGGGAATTTATTTTTTGGTTATCGTCGATTGCTAAAGCCGCTACAAGGAAGTAAAAATAACGAAGAGCACCATTTTATCTGATGTTATTAGATTATTTTCAGGTCTCGAGCTGTGTATTTCTTCATCAGACGACACCTTATTGGCCTCAGCAGAATGGAGAAGCAGAGAGGCAGAATCGGAGCATTCTCAAATGCTTGAAGATCAGCCAAATAGAACGAAGGAACCAGCAAGAAGATTTGTTCTACTGCTTTATGATGTATCACAGCACACCTCACTCAAGAACGGGTAAATCTATCTTGGAATTTTTCCACAACAGGCAATTCCGAGACATAATTCGAGACAGGGGCACAATACAAAAGGAAGTAGGCAATATTACAGTGATCGCAAACGAAAGGCTACTGACCATGATATAATGGAAGGAAATAAAGTGGTTGTAAAGAACTTCAGTACAGGAAACAAGCTTATGCCAGACTTTTCTCCAATCATACATTCAGTTGTGAAAACTACCGCCAATATTGGTGACGTAGAGATCCGCAGTGATGAAACCGGCGAGCAGTTTCGATGGAACACAGCTCATTTGCAGAAGATTGAGGGAGAATGGAGACTCGTTAATAGAGTGCAAGAGAATGCCGAAATCAGGATTGTAGGATCAAAGACGATAAATATAAAAATGTATTTAATTTAACACAAAAAATCACAACTAGTACAATTAATTAAACTTTTTCACGTCTCAATCTCCGTCTGAGATTTACAATTTTCGTCTCGAATCATTCACGTCGTACTTTTTATCTGTTCTGAAAACCGCAATCAATAATATTGTTTTAACAGATGGTCGCGTCGTTGCCGTTACTATCATCGTAGTAATCGGCGGAATTCGGTACGGTAATTTGGTACAGTATCACCCCTACACTCCCTACACTCAGGATCTTAGGAAAAATGAGGAATTCCGCGCCGGGAATCGCACCCAGGACCCTCGCGGTTGTAGCTGATCAACTCTTACTACACATACCCACGGAACCCTCCTACATTTCCTAATCTCCATACAGTATTTGGTCTGGGAGGTCCTGATCCCACACTCGGCCATCCTGCTCCGGTATTCGCCCCTCGAATGTCCGTTGCAGCGCCATTGTCTTTTTGGCCTCAGCGCCATCAACGCAACTCGTCACCAACTTCGTCACTTTTCGGGAACACCATCCTACTGCCCTCTCTAGCAGTTTTCCCTGGATGTGTCCCTACTTCACTTCGTCGTCCTTTCGCTCGCGTGCGACCGTCTTCGCAACGCTTGCTTACTGCGTTCGTCGTCTGTCACCATGCGGGAATCGGTGTTCCCCCCATCCCGGACGAGCCCCCAAATATGTAGGATCTTAGGTAAAATGAGGAATTCCGCGCCGGGAATCGAACCCAGGACTCTCGCGGTTGTAGCTGATCAACTCTTACACGTACCCACGGAACCCTCCTACTTTTCTTAATCTCTATACAGTATTTGGTCTGGGAGGTCCTGATCCCACAGGATATTTATCGAAGAATAGTATTTTTGACTAGTTTGTCATACGACTGATTATAATTATATGCAATGTTGATCGAGTATGAGATATATGAAAAAGAATGGGACGAGGTCTTTATAAAACGTAAGATCTTATTTGCATTTAACTCACAGAATATAGAATTAACTTGTGAACGAAACAATCGTCGCACATGCGGTGCGCATAGAAATTGGCCAAATTGGATGACAGAACAGGGTAATTACACTGCGTTATATGTATTGACAAACGTAGGTTATATGTGTGTAAATATATTAGTGGCATGGTGATAAATATTAATACATTAGAATGAATTTGTGTTGATGAATAGTGGCGACGCAAACTATCATAAAAGGTACGTCGAAAAATGAACAAATGTTTCACAATAAGAACATAGAAAGACAGTTAGGCTAACGACATAGTGTTAAGCAATAATTATCTCTCTCTCCGTTTAGATATAATAGTAAACCATTTTTACTATATTCGTCAATAAAATAGGTAAAACTGTTCAGTTCGTGTTAAACAATAATAAACTCTCTTTATTTAATAGTAAACTATTTCATAATATGTTCATAAATAAAACACGTAAAATGGTTCAGTTTGTGTTCAACAATATAAAAAAAAATTGTTGCTTTTCTATCAAAAAGTTCTTCACATAAACAATTACAAAAGTTGAGCCCTTGTAGTTTAGTGTAGTTAGTTGAATGTTTATTAACCACAATTCACGAAATTGTTACATTAATACAATGTGAATCAAATTGGATCGAAGTTAACATCAAATTATCAGAGAAAATTGATAGTAAATCGATTTAACTATCATATATGGATACAGAATTAACTATGTGAATTGTTTGTGCTAAACTAATTTATACATACCACAAAAAATGTAACTAAATAAAAAAGCCGTTCTTCTTACGTTATCTTTACTCGAACAGATTTATTGGAATTGTTAAAGTAATTTGGTGCTTTCGGATGCTCCTCGACAAGAGAATGTGTATATTAGAATGTAAAGTCTAACCACAGTCGTCGATCAGATCTGTAATTCACGAAAAATTCGATTATCTCCGTGCACGTGTATTTTTGCGTCGACTGTCAATCACAGTTAGAGTGTTTGCCTACGTAGAAATGAAAACGCTTATCTAAGAATACATACACGTCTCGAGCTTCTATTCCATTCAGACAATTAGATCTATGGTTAGACCGTCAGCCGTTTCTACAAGTAGCTGCCATTTTTTAGAACGGTATTTTTTAATCAATTCAAATTTATATTTGATTGTCTGATTCCTCCGCATCGAAAATAGAATGATTCCGACAATTTTCGGAAATAAAACTAGAAACCGAAAAATTCTTAAGTGCGCGTCGTTTGAACTAATGAAATAAAATATATTAACAAATTAAAAAATGATGTCTTGTAACAGCCCAGATAGCCAAATCTTACTTGGCAGAGAACTAGCAGAGTCTGCTGACAGATTGACAGCAGACACCGGCGTCAGATTGGCAGCAGACGTTGACCATAATCTGCCATCAAAGACTGTTACATCATCTAGCATTTATTAAACAATTTCTCGTAGCTTTATAATCGTTATGTATTTAAATTATTTCCTCTAAAAACAGTAATTTACAGTAATAAAAGTAATTATCTATCTACAAGGAATTATTAAATAAATGCTAAATGGCGTAACAGTCTTTGACTGCAGATTTTGGTCAACAACTGCTGCCAATCTGACGCATGCGTCTGCTAGCAGACCCTGCCATCAATCAGAGATGGGCATTATCTAAATAAAAAATTATTAAAATAACTTTCAGATAAAATACATTGTATCTTCTCGAAAATTTATCCGTATCTTTATCCCTCGAGAGCTTGGTTTGTAGAGTTTACTCGTCCTGTCTCTCAGAGAAGATACTCTGTATCTTCAAATTTTATTCGACCGTCGAATACAGCGCCACCATTTATCCGAACCGTATCTGTCGGAACTTGGTCGCATAGTTTATTCGTCAGAATCAGATGGATATGGAAGTGATGCCAACATTGCGTACTCGTCTGCTGTCAATGTGGCGTCTATCTGTCAGCAGATTGTTTACTGGGAGACAGCATCGAAAGACGAAAAAAAATCTTTTAGACGAAAATAAAAATAAATTTAGAATAAAAATGTAATTATAACATAACATATTATTCTGATCTTGTTTTTTGCGGTTGTTCTTATATTATTGTACTTTTTTATATGATTGTTTATATCTTGCATTTATTGTGACAATGAATATCTCTTATATGCTTTACCATGTTGCGGACGGTATAAATCGTAAAAACATGGAGAACTTACAACACTTGCACACCACGCATATTTTAAAAGTGGTGTTCGGTTGCATTGACAATGAAGTAGGTTTGTTGGGAAACAGAAATGTGTTCCCTGAGAGAGCACGTGGTCCGAATAAATATCTCGGGCGCGCACGTTCCAAAATCCGCGGAGCGTGGGTGGGATCGTAATTTCACATGGCGACGATTTTTCAAAATCAAACGTAACCAAAAATCCATACTATAAATCCGCTGGTATTTCTCTCTGGCAGCAGGCGCGTCGCGTAAACGGCACGTAACTCAATGTAATTCGATCGGCCTCGCATTTTTGCTCACGTTACCGCCCTATATCAGCTTGCAGATCATACATCGACAGCGTGGCACCGATGTGTGTTCTCTTTTTTTTTCGTTCGTTTTCGAAAGATGGTAGGGCTGGGGTAGGACGGGTCACGCGGGCAGTGGAGGGAGCAAAACGTACAGCGTGTCAGTGATAGATAGAATCGACGCTTCCGATGGAAATTAAAAATATAAAAAATTGTCCGTTTCGTAGAGTGACGCCGCGAACCGAACTATTTTTAAATTAAATTCTGCCACTTTCAACGGTATTGGCATTGCTAGCCAACCTCGCAAACCGTGCGTCGCAGTTTTTCCGATGGCTGCGATCGTGATGCTGCTTCTTTCCAACGTGAGACATCGAAAACTAAAGTAACGTTGCCAGGTTTGTGTAACACCCTGTCGTGTAGTATGCAAATTTAATGTCTACATCCAAACCGTTTATTCTGAGTGCCGTGTAAATCTCCGTTTTATAAAAATTAAGAAATCCAAACATTTTCGTGTACTATAATGCGAGTTTTTCATTTATAAACATTATGATTTAAATCGTCTTGTAATGTACGAATTAAATGTCTATATTCGAACCGTTTATGTTGAATGTTGTGTAACCCTTCCCTTTTAAAAACTTAAAGAAACAGCAAATATGTTTCACTGTAACAATGGGAACATAATAAAATGAAATGTCACCGATGTAATCGCCATCTAATCCCGATGACACAATATATTTCAATTTGTAATCCGATTTATTGTATCCGTTATCCTGTAGTTCTATATTTTTTAAAATAAACATTGACTTTATAATAAGATGATTTGTCTTTTTCTTACCTTAATTATATTATTCAAAACACTAATAACAGCTTCACATATTTCATGCATAATATTTGATATTAATTATTTAGATATCTTAAAAGTTTTTATAAAACTACATACTAAAATAATTTTCTGTGGCTAAATGTTTCAGTGTTACAAATCTTATAAGAGCAAGAATGACTGCACGAAAGCTGGTGTCTTTATTTTCTACTTTCGGACCAACATTTTGCAATAAGATTTCAGAATCGGTTTTCAATACTCTCACAAAATTTAGAAACCCAAAACAGTTTTCCAAGCTCATCTCTGTAAATAGGTTTCCATATTGACAAAATTTGGCGAAAAATCTACGTTTCCATAATTTAATAGTTGTCTGTTCTTTAATTTAAATTTAGAAATGTATAACAATACTGTAATATTAAAACAAAACATTAATCCTCCAATTCGTATCACAAAATTTATTACAATCCGCGGATTGTCAATGGACGACATATTTGTTCAGGCAGTGAATGGAATTACCATATAACTCAACAAGTAACTATATATTTAACACAACATATTAATGACAACTATTCTACATCACAGCCAAACTTTTAGTAACAAAATCGCATCTTCATGTCCATTCATTTCATTTTAACATACAACCTAATTCACTTCATACACTTTTGTTTCATTCATAAATGTTTCTCTCTCATTCTCACCACAGATATCCCCACAATATTTTGTACGTACGCGGACTGTGTCCGTCAGTTTGGGCAGTGATTTACAAACAGTCAATTTAGACTCATTTACAGCAGTAAAGTAACTCAAAGACAAATAGTAAGATATCTGTGTACTGGAATTCCCAACCTCTTTTGTGTCGCGACCCACTTTTATAACATTAAAATAATTTGCATAAATTCAATTCTGTTATCTACGAAAATTTACGTAAAAGTTACGCGGATGTTGCGAGAATTAAAAAGATCATATTAAAATAAGTAAGTGTTAAAAATCATCAACTGAAAACAACCGCGGCAAGCCCCTAGAAAAAACATAGCGATACAATATTCATTATAGGTGCACATTTGATTGCGGGACAGATTTGTTGACGGAACGATACCACTGCTATGTGTCAATCTTAATCTACGGCGTAGTGATATTTTTAAACTGTTGGTTATTAATTAGTTATCTGTGATACTCGTCATTATATTTAACCACCGAGTGTCTATACCAAACATAATCGGTGACATACAAATCCAATTTGGCATTGGCCATGTTTTGCTGCTATTTTTAACGGCAGTTCTATAACTATCGAAATGGCTATTTCGCTGTGGCTGTCTTTTTCAGTAACTCGAAGTGATAGGTTTTATCGCTTGTCTATTTAGTCCGTGAACGAAACGGTAATGTTATCGTCGTGTTAATATCATTGCAAGTCACTAATGTAGTTTCTAGGGGCAATTAGTCTGTTCGATTACTCTTTTAGAACATTTAATAGGTATTCACATCTACCAACTTCCTTAAACGTACTGATTAGATGTGTCGGTCTTATAATCAAAAGTTCACAGTTATTATGGTTGACGTACACGTTTAGATACACGGTTATACATATGGTCACTTGAACTGTAAGTATTTTTCAGCAGCTTTTATATGGACTGAGATAGTCAAGCCATGCGAAATTAATTTTGAATAATAATTTTGAAGTAAATAATTGGAATAATGCTAAAATGTATTTTAATTCATGTTATGTTTTTTATTCGGGCAATGAAAAGAATTAAAAGCTATGTGAAAAATTCGGGTAATAATACATTAAAGAACTGAGCTTCTGAGAATGTAATATTTATTTGTTAATTGAAAATCTGGCTTCCAAATAATGTTTAAAATAAACGTCGGCTACTCAATGGAAAAAATGAAATACTTAATATTAACATTTGGGAATTATGTTTTGATAGATTATTTAATAGATTCCGAAATTCAATATTTTCAACAATGTGTATAAGATGTTACGTACAGAGAATTTCCTCTGCGAGTATTTCGATCAGAATTTTCTAACCTCTTTCCTGAGAACGGAAAACGCCTTACTTCACCTCTTTGCTTATAGAAACGATGACTATACTCCAGCTGGATGCAGTCGGCACAAAACACGATTCAGTACAGGGACAGTTCCATAGTTCAAGATTCGCTAATATGAAAATTTCAAGAGCATCCCCACTTAGATTTCACAGTATATAAACCCTCGAATTTTAACGCTCTGAGGCAATGCATAAAGTACAAACGGACTATACACGTCGTTACGCTGAATTTCGTTTTGGAGCTGGTTGTGTTTAGTGAGATCGGGCCTAGTCACCCTTTCGGCATAATTACTTAACCACTTCGTGTTCCCCGCATTGCCAGTACGTTATCCAACAGGCAGTAGTACCTAGGTAACTACACAATATCGTTCATACACCCTCAATTTTTACCGCGACAATAACAATTAGAACAGAGCCAGTTTCCAGTAATACACAATTTAGTTGAATGTAATTTTGAGTAACAATTGATTTTAACCCACCATTCAGATCCAGAAATTCTTAATTAACCGTTCTCACATGATATAATTTTCCCGCTCGAGTTGTATAAATTAATTTATAATAGTAAAGTTACAAGGCCGCTACTAACATATCTTAGGAGCTACCTGATCTCGTATCAGGAACCCAAAACTGTTTTCTAACCTATGCGGCTGCCTGATTTCGCATCAAGTTCATCTGTACCCTACCGCTCCCCGATTTCGCATCGGTTTCGTCTGCGCGTCTTCCAATCTCCCAGCAGCTCTCGAATTTCACATAGGATTCGTCTGCGCGTCTATCTCTTTGTGGCTCCCCGATTTCGCAACGGATTCATCCACGAAGTCTCTCAAACATCCTAGCGGCAACCTGATTTCGCATCATGTTCGTCCGTGCACTTTACTAACAATTGAAAACTGTATACCTCTTTAAACTATAAACCGCTCGCCGACCACGCGCGCTACCGCTCAGCACAGGCTCGTAACTAGGAATTAAAACCGTTATTATAAATTGTACCAGACCATTATCAAACTGCTCTTGAATGCAATTATTTTCAAATTTTCTGCTTTTATCGTTTGTTTCAACTATATCATTTAAACCTATGATGAACAATCCGTGTTTCGCAGTAGGCCAAAAGTGGAACTACACGCGGGCCGCAACGAACGCAATATTAAACACTTAATCATACTAATGAAATAATATTAGTTTGTGTGGTGAATTTTTTATTTCCTAGATAGATTTAGAATATAACGTTCTTTTAATTGATCTGTTTTCTATCATCACATAATATACAAAGTTTCCAAAAAAATGTTCGAGTTCCTTGAAAGGGGTGGATCCTGCGGTTATTCTAAGAAGCTTTTCCCTTTGTGAAAATCTCATACGCAGCTTCGTTTTAGAGTTATTAACGAAAATTACGGGCCAACCAGAGCTCGAATCAGGAACAGGAGATGGAGTAGCAATTTATTCAAATAAACTTGGGCGGCTGTTGAAAATGCGTGAGAGAAGGAAAAGGAAAGGGAGCGTTTCGTCCTGGGCCTGCTAGAGGACTCGCCAGTAAGGCTATCTAGTGGTCCCTGCCTTAGACACAGGGATATCGTAAGAACATCTTAGGACGGTATATACGTATTGTTATCTGACATTTTAAGTGGCGCCATCTGCTGCCGAAAAGTAGAAGTACTCTAAACTTGGCTTCGCTTGGCTTATAGCAGCTTACAGTGTTAACAGGCGTCAATTACACTATAAACTTACAGTGTTAAAACAGGTGTTAATTAAAAATAACGTTATGGAAGCTCCAATTTTTCCATAGCGAAGCAAACAAAATTTTGATTACTGTGCAGTGAAAGATTGTGATAGTAGAACGAGCAAAAATTTGTTGCTCCGTTTCCACACTTTGAAATGAAGTATGTGAAGTGAACTGCTTATAAGACTAAATTTATAAGACCTCAATTTCTAAAATATATGAAACAATTTAGCAAAGAACAGTCTATTTTATCAGCTAAAATGGCTAAAGCTAGAGTGCATATTGAAAGATCTAACCAAACTTTAAAGACTTTCAAAATTCTTGGTTCAGTGATGCCTATGGCATTGGTGCCTCTAATAGGAGATATTTGTACAATTATTTGTGGAGTAATTAATATGTCCTCACCAGTTCTAAGTGATTAGAAATTTATGAAATTATAATTGTAAATTTAAAAGGTATATTAAAAAACAAATATCTCTTCTTCAACAAACTTTCTTTCTGCAGGATTTGTACCTGCCCACTTACAAGTTTCACCCACACTTACAAACATTTTAAGTAAAAACAAAAAAAAAGATATCAATACAATGTTAAGACCAAGCACTTCGTCGCCATATTGGATAGCTATATTGTCCACGCCCCCATGTCAGATCCCAATAGGGCTCGGCGTCGGATCAGGTACTAGCGGGAAGGCGTTGTCTTGTCTGTTTGTCCATCTAGTGATGAGCGTAGGAGGTATCCGCCAAATTAACATATGTACCCACTAACAATAATTATGACTAGACTGCGGATCTTTACACAAAATAAAAAATATTTGTATTGATTGAAAGACACAAGAACCAAATAGAGAATATTTTCTTCTCTTAATTATCTTATTAAACTGAAACTAATATACTGATGTCCTTAAATCTTTTTAAAGTGACCACTGATTTAAATTGTGCGTACTCATTTTCAGCATAAATACATAAAGTCTGTAGTCTAATTATAACATCACTTAACATTCCGTCAGCAAACTGCCGTCGCTGAGTTTCAGATGAATTGTAACAGGTTACACTGCAACATAATCAGGTACTTAACCAACTTGTTCTACAACAACGAGTGAGACTCGTGGTAAGACATTTGGGCCAAAAAATATAAGGACGAGCCTGATTCGTGGTACTTCGTTCCGAACAAACGTAAACAATACGAGCCTGGCTCGTTATACTTCGTTCGGACCAAACGTGAACAACGCGAGCCTGGCTCGTGGTACTTCATTCGTGACTAACGTAAACAACACTAACACGAAGATTACTAATTTTCTACGAGTTTTCTCAAAACATTATTAATTTAAATTAAGTATTAATTTAAAAATTTTTACTGATACATTATTCACTTTCAAATAATAAATCATTTTTGTTCACCGATAAATTGATCATAATTACTTCCCACATATCTTAAAAGTATTAGTTGTGCCCAAACATGTTTATTATTTCACAATTCCTTTCGTTGCGTCGAAATGTACATGTCATAAGACGCATACATTTTGCGCAAGTTCGAGCACACGGCTAAACAGCTAAATGGCTCGACGCATGACCGACGTCATTGTTTATTATGGCCCGAGCAATCGGGAGTTAGCGGATAGGACAAGTGGTTAATGCGATCTAAATGAAAGTTCTAATAAACTATAACCGATTTATTAACGGTAGGAATTCCAGCATACCGTATAATGTCTAGTTTCGAGATTAATTGGCGTCAAAAACGTTGACGTCGAGGATGCGTTCGTTAAACCAAAAAGTTCCTCGGCAGTCGACAATCACTGGATTCTCCACAGTCCCAACACTCACAACGTTATATTATGTTACGCGGTTGAGCAATCATATCTAAAAACCTGTAGAACCAAGCGAATAAGATTTTATTCGAACAAATCGTATGAACGTATCACAAAGAATTTTTCTAAACCATAAAAATTATGCATCTACCGATGCGGAAAACAAAGTGTCAACGATTTTTTATTAAATCTTAACGGCTAAACTAAGAAACCGATAAAAATGAGTTTTTTTCTTTGCTATATGAAAACAGATCGTCCTTTTCTTGCAAGAATATCCAATTTTAAATTTAGAAGAATATTCCTTTTTATTTACAGATGCGTTTCCCACGCGAACTCTCATATATAGTTGATCTCACTATTCATTTAAATACCCTAAATTTAAAATTGCAAAAATCCCATCGACATTTCAGATTTACCAAACACGTCTAAACATGCGCGAAAATCTGTTCTTTTTCTAACAGATTAAAATTTTAACAGTAAAATTCAAAACAATTATCCAAATTTATCTACCGAATTTAATTTCTAAATTTATTTTCCGTTATTGTTGTGAAATAAGTTAGATAGTGGAATAGTCCTATAGGGGATAGTAGTTGATGGGTGATGTGGAAACCTGTTGATACGAGTGTCGGCCTAATGCGCCACGCGCAGTTCGCATGAACCCGTTTGTGGTAGACCGAGCAATATGGGGTTGCAGGAAGACTTCCGCGCATCAGCCAATACGAGCAATTATTACTTCAAACAATTTTCATTTTGCTAATTTTTAAGTGTCCGCATTTGTAAAAACGAATCCATTTGGGATTTGACACTTGGGGCAATATACTAATTTTTTTCAAATGTTTCAATTTTCTTTTGCTATAAAAACATTACATCTGTATGTAAACAAACCTGAATCATTTTGGAAAATAGTTGAATGCCTGTGTTATAAGAGTCCATTGTCAAATTGAAACAAAAGTCGCCTAAAAATATAACCTACTAATTTATAGCTAATAGACACTACAGCATATAGAAATTAATGCGTTTGCGCGTGATTGCGTTTCAAACGAGTATAAAGTACTTAGTAAACTTACCTTCAAGTCGTTTTATAATCACCTATTTTATAATTTTAACCTACTATGCGCCGTTTCATTAATTGAATCTCAATCATTTCTCGATAGTCAATTTTCTCGCATTTTCTCTCTCTTTCTCCCTCACCCCCCTCTCTCTCTCTTCTCTCTCTCTCTCTCTCTCCCTCTCTCTCTCTCTCTCGCTCTTGCTCGTTCGAATCCGATCACCGCTGATGTTGCACGCTTTGACAGTCTCACAAATCACATAAATATTGGTGGTAATTATTTACATTAGGGGCTTCCTCACCGATTTTGATGACGTTAAAATATGTTATCAAGGTCATCATTCTGAACAACTTTTTCCTATACATGTTACCGCCGCTCGGTTTTAGATTAATTAAACTATTGCTAATACTGCATTGAATTTTCTCTCTTGGATTTTCGTATATCAGCATAGGCGATCGATTAACAGCGTTCGTAACGTATTCTGCTTCTTACAAATGTTATGTTCACGGCCGGACCTCTCCGCCCCCTCCACGACCTAACCACAACTCTTTCTATTCACATGATTTTTCCATTACTAGATCAAATTCTGGATGATAGCTACAATGCAAAGATTATGCGAATAGAATGAGTTGTGGTTAGATCGTGGAGGGGGCAGAGCGGGTCGGCCGTTAGGTCGGCCCGACCACGCATACGACAATCGAAGAGTAGTCTTTCAAAATTGAAAGCTCACCTTATACATATATGACCAGCGTGAGACTCTGTTTCCTCTCTCATTTCCACAGCATGCTTCCAAGAAAAAAGTAAACAGACGCCGCGCCGCAACAGGCTTACGTTGCCACCGAGCGTGCAAGAATACGGAAAATTCAATACAGTATTAGTAACAGTTTTTTGCGAATATCTCGAAAACTAAAACCGAGCGGCGGTAACATGTATAGGAAAAAGTTGTTCAGAATGATGACCTTGATAACATATTTCAACGTCATCAAAATCGGTGAGGAAGCCCCCAATGTAAATAATTACCATATTGGTTTCGTGTCTATGCCAACGATTGCTCGATTTCCTTTCAACCTTACTCTGTTTCCTTCCTTTTTTCCCTCTCGCACACACATGACCAAAAACGCTTAACAATACTATGACTATGTAAAAGATTTTAATATTAAAAAAATCAGTATGGTGTCTAGGTGACCCCCTACCCCGTCCTTTCCTCGACGCCATAAACAAGAGCGTATTTTGCTTATTGATTAATCCAGCACTGTTAATGGTAAACAATTCTTGTACGTAAAATGGAGATGTAAAATAAACATCAACATTGCCTCTCGTTCAAACAAAAGTATTTCAATTACTATTTCCAATACTTTTTATTCGGAATGTATCAAGCTCTGCTCGGAACAAAATATTGAAAACTTCCTGCCCTTTCCACTATCCTGCAACGACTGTTAAATGCCGCCCTCCAATACAGAGATATACTGCACAGAGTTTCTCCCTTTTACACGCAATATTTTCAAAATAAACTAGCCATTACACACTCTAATTACAGCTACATTTATTATAAACCTAGAAAGGAATCAATGAAATAAAGCTTACGGGCATCTACCAACTGTGTTTTGATTCATTCGGATGTCTTATTAGACTGTTTATCCCAGATAGCACAATACGTTTTAAAGAGGTACATTTTACATCCATTTTAGGTCTGATAGCCTTACGTCTTAAAAAGACGTTTTTAGTCTAGTGGAGCAAGACATCTAAAAATTAACAGAATGATATTGTAAGTATAAAGCATTACTTAGTGAAAATAATGAAATTGATTCAAGTGCTTATTCTGTTAGACTTTTTCATTAAAATCAATGGGGACCGAAATGTGTTCTTCAACATTTGTACGAAAGGATTTGTTGGCGATCGTAAATTTAATTTACGTACATATAGACGTTTGAACCTTGCAACTGTGATTGACAGTCAATTCTAGTAAAAATCAAATTTTTAATCTCTTCTAGTACGAAAACATCAGTCAGACCTCGAATGAAAAGTATAGTGTATATACTGCACATACTTTAGTATAGTCTAAAATATAGTATAGTTTATACGTGTTTCGTCTAAAACAGGACACCTAAATATCTCCTCTACCTTTGAAAATACAAAAAATGTTTCTAACCTAAACTAAATGGTTTCAAAAGACGAATCAGATGGAAGAATCGTTTTTTATAAATTGTAATTTTTTGATCGTTTTTTCAAGGTCATTCGTGTTTTTTTTTCTTATATACACACATTTTTTGTTATTGTATGTTATAGCAAACATTATTGTGCATTCATCCATGCTTAAAATTTGCTAATTAATGCAGAATTTACATTCAGCGACATTTCATATTTCAACGGTAACAGAAATTCGACCATGAACCTGAACTTGAGAAATAATAACATTTATTACTGCAATAAATTTTCGAAATGATGTCCTTCCGTTGTGATACATTTCATGAGGCGAAAACGACAGATTGTACAGCTCTTTCGATAATTTCAGGTTTCATATCAGCACATGCAGCAATTATTCGTTCCTTCATATTTACTGGCGTTGTGGGCTGCTCTTGATAAACCGTACCCTTTAATGTCCCCCATAAGAAAAATTCAAGTGGGGTGAGATCGGATGAACGAGCTGGCCATGATACAAGTCCATTGCGTCCAATCCAACGATTTGGGAATTTTTCGTTGAGGACACGTGTTACAATATGGGAAAAGTGTGTTGGACACCCATCGCGTTGATACCATAATACTAGACGGTCCCTAAATGGTACATCTTCTCATAAACCTGGTAGAATATGTTCCAAAAATTCAGCATACTTCTGCCCAGTTTGCGTACCGTTGATTTAATACGGCCCAATTATCCTATTATTTAGAATACCACACCAGACATTTATTGTCCATGGTCTCTGCTTATCAAGTTGTCCAAACCATCATGGATTTTCAACCGACCAATAATGCATGTTCTTGAGGTTCACCTGACCATGATTTGTAAAGGATGCTTCATCCGTAAACAATACTGTTTGGAAAAACATTTCATCACTTTCATATTTTCGTATAACCCATTGAGAAAAGTGTACGCGGTTTTCAAAGTCTCTTCCATGAAGCTCTTGGTGAGGAGATAAATGGAAAGAATGAAATTTTTGTGAATAAAGAATCCGAAAATGCTTGCCACACTAATACCGGTTTCACGTCCAAGTTGCCTTACACTAACATGCGAGTTTTGATTAACTTTAGCGATGATATTGTTCACACTTGCTTCATGAGTAACAGTCTTACGTCTCACACGGATGTTTCTGTTGACACTACCAGTCTCACAAAATGTTTTAACAATACTTGAGTATGCAGAACGTGATGGACAAGAACGTTCTGGAAATCTGTCTTTGTAAATTAAAACCATTTGAATTTTCTCCTGTTGTGAATCGCTTGTCGATACACTGAGAAATCTAGAGCGAACTCTTAAATACATATCTCTCTCACTCTCTATGTACACAGAGGAATGATACAATGTGTTCATTTACAAGTTCAAGTTCATGGTCGAATTTCTGTTACCGTTGAAATCTGAAATGTCGCTGAAAGTAAGTTCTGCATTAATTAGTAAATTTTAGAGTTCACGGTCATTCGAAGGACCTGCTATCAAAAATGGATGAATGCACAATAATGTTTGCTATAACATACAACAAACAAAAAATGTGTGTATATATGTAAAAAAACCCGAGTGACCTTGAAAAAACGATTCAAAAATTACAATTTATAAAAAACGATTCTTCCATCTGATTCGTCTTTTGAAACCATTTAGATTACGTTAGAAACATTTTTTGTATTTTCTGAGGTAGGGGAGATATTTAGGTGTTCTGTCTTAGACGAAACACCCTGTATACTTCAAGTATCCATGCATATGTATGCAAAATCCTAATGCAAAGGATGTAATAATAGTTCATCTGAAAGAAATCTCTGAAAATTGATTAACCCTCATCCGTCCCTCATTTTCGCTCTGTCTCCCTCGTGTGTCAAATTGGCAACACATCACATGAGATGAAACGAAAAATAATTAACTTTATTCTCACAATATGTTGCTCGTTATGTAGCTTTGTCTCGTCACAAAGAGGAGAACGAAAAGAAACCGTAATGCCTCTTCGTCTCTTCATCAATTATGTCCACAATTACAATTAACAATTACAATTACAACAACAATTAACAATTACAAAACAATGAACTAGCCGTTAAGGGACTTGAAAAAAACGTGAAAATGATGTGTGTCAATATATTCGAGTATATTCTAGTACATTCTTGTATATTCTAGTACATGCCCATTTTGTAACAAATGTCGTCACATTTTTTGTCGCATGTTTTGTTATTAAGTATACTAGATATATGTATGTCGTTAAAAAAAAAAGTCACAAAGTTTCAGATCAATCGTTACATACAAATGACAGAGCAACATGATCCTTCACGTGAAAAATGTGTTAAATTGACACGAGGGACGCATGAGGGTTCAAAAATGGCATTCGAAACCAATGTTACCATTGAGCGCTTACTCGTCAAGTGGTCAGCATTCCTTTGTCGATGTCGTTTCTCGAGGACGCGATACGTTTGCGCGTCGAAAAGAAAAGGGGGGAGAGGATGAATGGATCAGGAAGCGCGAGGCATCGAGAAAGGTAGGTAGAGGGAAAGTGAGAGGAGGAAAAGCGGGAAAATGTCGGGGAACGCATCAGTCGGATACGTCGCATCGCATTGGTATTTTGCCAAAGCGGCGGGACGATTGGTTGCCCTACGGCAAAGTGGATCAGCCGGTCGCATAAAACTCGTCCCGTAGCAGAGAAAAATTTTAAAACGCGGCGCAGCGCTTCGCTTGAGCGGGGAACATTGCCGCGTGGACACTTTTCTTTTGCTGTCTCGCCGCATTCCCGTCCTCATAAACAAAGTAATGACGCACGAACGCGAACAACCAATTCCCGGATTTCGACTCGCCCCTGTCCCCTATTCTCTGGATACTTGGTAATCGTGCGCGAGCACGCGCTAGTATGCACGTGTATGCAAGAGAACCTGAAATCACCCCCCCCCCCCTTCGAACCCGTAAAACGCGAGGTACGCTGAAAACCATTGGCGAAAATGCCCTGAGGCATCCGTGTAAATCACGGCGACGACGTCGACGACGACCTCAACGCAGAGGGGCAAGTCTGCTTTTCTGTGTCTCACCTACGCCACGCGCGCCGTCCCGTCCTCCACTTCCACCGATCTCGTTACTCGCTAAACAAAATTCACCTCTCGACAGGACACACTCTCTCCGTCCCTTTCATTAACTTTCCGATCGCGTTTTCCCCGTTTCAAAACTACTACGGTCCTCCCTGCTGGTGATTCATTGGCCCGCGGAGCGAGCCCCCTAGCATGCTCTTGCTCTGTCCTTCCTTCAACCCCCTGACTCGTGTCCGAAATTTCAAGCTGTATTTGACCCTTTCACTACGACAAATTTTGATGCATTCGGCATATGATGTAAACTCGACCGAGACCTACTCAGTAAACGACAAAGTTTTTCAGGAAGTAGGAAAAGGTTGATAATGTGGATCCTTGGAATTTGTAATATTACAACAAAAATATTTAGTGAACGGTAGAATATTTTGAGTTTGCTGAATCTACATGTAGGGAAACAAATTTACTCTAGATAATCTATTATTCTTGCTAATAAAAAGCATCAGCAACATAACCTGAAGAACAAAAGTTTTTCGTCGTCTCGTAAGAGAGCTATTTCTTGCGTATTAATACGTTGACGTAAATGCCGTCTATACACATCCAATGCTTGGGATTGTAGATGCAATTGACGGCTGTAGACGTCCGTCAATTTTTAAGAAAATTTGTTATAAAAAACAATAATTTTATTTTGTAAGTTCATCGAATTCCCCATCACCGTTTTCCGAGTGAACGGCAACGTGTTAAGGGAGTTAAATTGCTGAAATGTGCTCGATAGAAAATACGTAGAATCGATATTTATATGTGAAATTATTTAATATTTGATATTTTCAAAGATGAAGTCAAAGTTTCTGAAGCTATACATGTTAGTTCTGGATAAATGAAATAATGTGTATGATGAATAAACTGCGAATGTTTATGGAAATGCATATTTTTATTGGAAATAGGTAAAGTTATGAGACTTGGTTATGTCATTACGAGATTCTAAAAATTGTAAGGATCTTTATGCCACTGTTTAGGTGACATTGTGTGAGCGTGCATGCGGTGGTTAATCATATGTTCAACCGTCATGTATAATTTTATCGATTGCCGCGTCGCATTGTTTTTTCGTACTTCGCAGCTACAGCGCAACGCATCAACGAGATCTCCGCGAGCGAGTATCCAAATAACACGATACCATTGCGCTTTATCGAGCCTCCTTACAAAATATATTTTTTATTTTGCATATGTTCTGCATATTTGCGTTTAAAAACATATGCAATAATATATTGCACGATTTAGAATTTTAATATCGGTCACCATAACAGAGTTGTAAAAAAACGATCATTAAGTACTATTTTCTTTATGGTTCCGAAAAATTATAATTTTTAAAAAATTTCTTTTCTAACTTCACAAAGACCTCAAGTCATTTAGATCAATATTGAAAATGTTATTTTGTTGTAAATAGTGTCGGAATATTAGCGCCATACAGTTTCACAATATTACACCCTATACATTATACACGGAGACATTATTAATGAATGGGGTGCCTCAACTAAAAACATTATACACTATTCAGACTGATTATCGTGGGTACATGTTATAAAACTATCGAAATTAGTAGCGGTTCTCTGTTATGTATGTAAATACTTGTTTAAGATATAAGAATTATATAGAAATATTAAATGTTGTATTATATAGAAATGTTTAAGATATATGTATCAATTATCCGTTTTAAATTGTGCCAAGAGAACTTAACGTTAGTGGGAGGAGCAAATTAGAATTAGTGGGAGGAGTGAAGCGTGTAGTTGGTAGAAGGTAAGTCGAAGAACAACCAATAAGCATTGATGGGAGGAACTAACGGTAGTAGTGCATAAAGAGAAGGAATATAAAATAAATCGCACTAATTTGATTCCAGAATTATACTTACTTCAGAAACATATGAATATAATACAACAATATAATAAATCAGACTTTTGACGGTAAGTAAAAGGTGTCTTTTAAATATTGTCATTTAAATGTTGGTTTAGGTATTTAATGTATTATGAAGCATTCATTAAAGCTGCATACATTATTACAATAAATTCCAACTGTTTTTTTAATATTCTCCTCATTTAATCGACTATAATTCTTTTTGACATGTTCGGGCATAAAAGGAAAAAGTATTCAATTTCTAAAAAATTGATAAGGCCATTTGTTTGGCCAACGTGGCGCGTCGCGACCACAACATTCAAAAATGCAAAATCTGCAGTGGTAGAGTCTCAATAAATTGTCGGCACAGGTGCGGCGAGGCTCGGGTGATCCTGCCATCTCTGAGTGGGCTCGTTCTCTAAAATGCTAACAGAGATCCTCTCTGGTACTAACTATCGGTGCCTCGCACAGGACACAGATTTTGCAGGACAAATCTCTACAGATATTGCATCTTATTGACTTTTCTGTGTAGGCCTCAGAGGGCTCTAAGTAAGTGAGGGCTCGTACCATTTCGGTGTTGCGCCCAATGTTACCGATATTTCAAGAATTTAGATGTATTAGCAAGAACTGAATGTTCTGTATACTTCATTTTTACTACTCCAAATGTTCATGGCGCGTGTATCAAATATTTTTTACAAAAATTCGAAATATAGTGAAATTAATTTGGTTTCTATACGTAACGTTATTTTTATTACACATGTTATTCGAGGATGTACATCGTAATAATTTTACGCACTTTAAACCAGTGCACTGCTTTCCTTGCAATTACGTTAATATAAATTCTATTTAATTATTTTTGTCATTTCTTTCTTTTAAAATCAGTACTTGCCAGTTCCCTAAAAAATAAACTTGATTGTACTTGCATTCTTTTTATGTCTAGAAATATAAGAATTCACTATATTTCCACAATTTAAATTTAATTTAATCCTGTTAATTTTTGTTATAATGTATTTAATCAAAATATAAATCCAATTGAATGCCCTTGAGTCATAGGTAATTGAACTGGCCTTAAAAAGCACTATTTTATGGTGAATAAAGAAACATATCACTCCATTTAAAAAAAAAGAAAGCTGACCTTCACCTTACCTTGGAGTGTCCACCGGGAAAAATAAAAGTTCCACCACATGATGTCCCCCTCGGTACTGAACAACTTTCATCTGAAACATTTTTGCGTATAAGCAATATTTTTGGAGATATTCGGCTCACTTTATAATTTCCACCTTGTGTTGTACGATATCCCTACTGTAATATAACTTTTTGAGAAATCAAAAATTCGTAATTGAAAACAATTTAATGTTCATTCCATGAATTCCTATAAATTCGAGTCTATTTTATGCAAGTTGGCTATCGCACTTTTTACAATTCTCAATAATAAGCAGAAGACATCTACAGTACGAATCGTGTCGTCATTGTCCATCCGACTATGGATATTTATAATATACAATATTATGTACTTACAAATTCCGTATCGAAAGACTTTCGTCTTTTTGTTTTGTTGGGACACTTCTAAGAACGCGACGTCAAAATACACGTAATGCATCGGAGGGCTTTTTGCGCACATTCGCGTTGGTCCGAAATCGGGTGCAATCGCCGATCGTCGAGGACAATCGTCCCCTCCCCACCCGCAGTCAGTGTTGGGATATTGTGTGCTCTTTCTCGCGCATGCGCGAGATTTTAACGTCAGTAAGGTAGAGAATTAGGCTAAAATGGAGTACCTTGGTCATCCCGCACAAAAACCCAAAATCACAAAGGGTGAAAAAAATGAAAAAAAATATACAACAGTCCTATATGCAAACATGCGCATGCAAGGGGGAAATTAGCTTTTGTAATAGGCAGATTAAGAATTCGGACGGGTATGCTTGCAATTAGGTTCTTCTTGCTATTCGTTTGTACGGTGGTGGAAAGTTAGAGTTAGCTCTTTCACGAAGAGCTTACACGTGTACAGTTTTTTTTTGTATTTTGTAATTTTGTAATTTCCCGTCCAATGCGACGATAAAGAAATTCCAAATGGATGTGTAGGTCTCCCTCACAGCAACCTCCATGTGGTGAGACCTGGATAATCGGTGTGATTCTACTATTTTGTATGCAAACATATAAAACGCTAATTGGTCTATAAAATATTAAAAATCGACAATTATATCGAGCTACTAGCTGTGGAAATATAATTATGAAGGAATCCGTTCGAACGCTTTCGATAGGAGCATCAATAATTTTTGTACGAACATAATGCGGCAACATTGCACTTTTAAAGCTGACAACGTTGCAAAGTCCAGCCTCTTCGGGCACACACTTTCATCGTTGAACTTTCATTTAGTTCATTTGCTGACCGTTCCATTTCGGTAGAGTGCGCTATCGTACTAGAGCATTTTCTACAGTGTCGATAATTCAGAACCATAGACAGAAAAATGCATTGCATTCAATGTCTGTAGATATCTTAAGCCTGTGTACTGTTCCCCGTCGGTACCTCTAGTTCCAACAGTCATTGTTCTTCAGTGTAGAGGCCGTAAGATATCGCGTGCACAGACTTTGAGTCTTAGTTCGCATAGATACCTTCGTATATAAAATATGATCATTGCATAGAACACAATGTACTTAAGACTATTTAAAGTTGCATTATATTATATAGAGAGTATGATTGCATGTATGTAAGTATGAAGTATGGATGTATGCTGAATTAAAAAATATATGTGTGTATATGTACATCATACCACCCGGCTGATGGACAAACACAGTCAAATGCCGTATTTTCAGTAAAGAAGAAAAAGAAGAAGAAGAAGGAGACTTTAATTCTGTGTCGACAGGTTTTTAGCGTTGTCGGTATTTCAGATCGTGTGACACGAAAGCCCATATTGCGATTGGTCTGCTCCTACACTAAACCTATCAACTACACAACATATGAAAGTGAAACGCTTTATACAAGTGAGAAGATTGGATTTACTTGAACTTTTTACGGTTTTCATTATAATATGTGCTTAAATAAAGAAGTCAATTTAGTCATTTCCTATGAAAGCGTTTCTATAATTTCAATAAATGTGAAATAGAAAACCGGTCATGTGACCGTGGTAAGTTTAGTGTTAAGTCTGTGCAGGTATCTAATAGAATCAGGAAAGGGTACGAGTGCAACAGAGCTCCGCACTAGTTACGATACTAGCTACGATACTAGTAGCTTCATTTCCAGCTCAAACGTAAACGCTTTCATTAGAAAAGTGTACATTTTATTTCGTCGCTTTGCTCTCTTCGCTAGTATCGCAACTGCATTGTACTCGTACCCTAACGCGACAGGGTATTTTGGGCAGCGTCGATAACCGAATACCTTGCAGAGAAAATTGCATTGCGGAAGGCCTCTGTACGACCTTGAAGCTTATGGGGTAGCAAACTTCCACCGTTTTCTGCAATACCAGTGGAAGGTACGAAGTGTGCTTCTCCCGTCGTTGCAGCAACGTCGTCGACCTGCCGGGCGCAGGAGCGAATGGTACGATCATCCTACGGGTTGGCAATTGGCAAGGAGTTCAGTCGGTGCCAGTCCCGAAACGCATTCACGTCTGGACATCTTGCGGGGCTCTGATCTGAAAAATGGCAACGATAATGTGCACTTGATAGGGCAGTCCATTCGTCGGCGAATCGACTCGGTGTCTCAAAAAACGGCACAGGAAAGCAAGGGGCGTCACGCGGTTAGAACGGCCAGTTTTGAAACGGCAGTTGACGTAGCAAATCACTCTCGCTCGGGATCTTCGAGGATCCGTGGTACTCGGGCGGTTGTGATTGTCGGTTCCTCGTTTAAATAATATATTAACGAGCCCGCTAGCTATTCGGCCGCGCGGGGTCACAGTGGTGTGTTCGATGTCAGGCGATTTCGGTGGCACACCCGTAACCAATGCTCTCCCGGGATAAAGGTAAGCGAAATACAGCTGTCAGCTGATTTCAATCTCAAAAGTTTCAGTCTCAAAAACGCATCACTTTTTGCTCGATGTTTTTCGCCGACAAAAATGAGTTACGTGGGACGCCGGGCTGGCTTTCGGTGTTCAAAGAAACCGCTTTACGCGATAGCGGAAATAAATCGATAACAGTAGACAGAAGTCGACGGTTAACGTATTTGATTTATTAATACGAGCGGAAGTATGTCGTGATTAATATGTAATAGGTGAGAAATGGGAGCAAGGAACTGTTCCACAGAATTAGACGGAACAGTTAAAGCAAGTTGCATTCAAATATGCGTGATTTGAGCAATTTTGGAAGGAACCGGTAATTAAAAATGAAGATAGCTGGTAGCGTCTGTGTGTAGAAAATAAGGAAAGTTTGAATTAAAAGTTCGTCTCTGGGGAAAGACAGTTTAAAAATTCATCGAGCACGCGTACTTACTCTCGTTGTAACTAGTCGGCTTGTCTGACTATTGCCGAGCATTTCTACTTGCACTGTACGCCGATCTGTCTTCCATCGATCTTACTATCTTCTACTTTAATAAATCACATCGTAGCAGTATAGAAAGCAAATTATGCAATAGTATATTCACAAACAACAACTCTAAAGTTACAGAAAAATATTACACATATGAATTACATTACCGGCAATAATTGAACGTTGTAACTGAGTATACCGGTACTCGAGAAGTAAGCGTAATCGGTTTTCTTTTAAAGAAACAACTCATTTTACAGTTTTTATTTATTTACACTTTAGTTTGTTTCTATATATTTATTATTAATTACGAACAAATGTGTTTTGTCCGCAGTATTCGTTAATTTCATTGAATTTGGAAGTGGGAATGAGAACGATATGAGAAATTAGGACACCGTAATAATTTGATTGTTAAAATAGCACTTCGTGCAATTATTGTTGTCATTAGTAGAATGTTAGTATTCAAATGACAATTTTGCCCGTATATTGAACGTTTCCTGCATTTGTCCATCAAACCGGTCGAAGTATGACATGCCAGCAGAGCAATTAAATTCCTCACGGACATTGACTCAGCGATTCTGCGTTACCTCCTAGTTAGACGAGACACGGCAATCGAAATTAATTCATCGATCACTGAACGGATCCTAACGAGCAGAAAGTAAAACTCTAACGAGGTCCTATCAGTTATCGTCGTAATATATGCCGTATTTAGCCCGGATTAATGAATTTTTGTGGTAACCAGGCAGATAAAATCTATTTTTGATCACGCATACATTAGAAGTAAAATAACTTGATGCCGATCAGAAAATTTTGAAAAATAATGTTTTCCGTTTTTGTTACTTCGAACTTTGTTATAATATTTGTAATTAAACCTCGGTAGGCAGATTTAAAGAATTTAAGAACTTCAATGTATTTTTTTCAGCTTATTATAACTATCGTCAAGTAAGAAATAAATTTCTGTTCGGTTCCTGTTCATCGTAATCAATACAAACAATTTTTATGTTGCACAGAGATCCGCAGTCGACTTATAACAAACAGTTTAGTTAATTATAAACTTTGAATGACAGTGTTAATTTGTAATCATTTAATATTTTTAGAACCAGTTCAATTTTCGTGTTTAAGAAAAAGGATTTTAACTTATTTATGTAACTGAACAAAGTGACAGGATGGTCTTCATTTTATCTCAGGCTTTCTACATACTATTGTAAAAATCAATTATTAATTTTTGAATTAGTTGCAACCCCTTGCCGTATTAGTTTGATCACAGCTACAGTGATTGGAATTTTTTTATCCTAATAGTTTACTAGTAGAAAGAGAATGTCTCCATATAATCCATATTAAATATCAGTAACAGACGAATTAACATTTTCTTTCGAATAGTTTCCTAGTAGAAAGAGAATGTCTCTATATAATCCACATTAAATATCAGTAACAGACGAATTAACATTTTCTTTCGAATAGTTTCCTAGTAGAAAGAGAATGTCTCCATATAATCCACATTAAATATCAGTAACAGACGAATTAACATTTTCTTTCGAATAGTTTCCTAGTAGAAAGAGAATGTCTCCATATAATCCATATTAAATATCAGTAACAGACGAATTAACATTTTCTTTCGAATAGTTTCCTAGTAGAAAGAGAATGTCTCTATATAATCCACATTAAATATCAGTAACAGACGAATTAACATTTTCTTTCGAATAGTTTCCTAGTAGAAAGAGAATGTCTCCATATAATCCACATTAAATATCAGTAACAGACGAATTAACATTTTCTTTCGAATAGTTTCCTAGTAGAAAGAGAATGTCTCCATATAATCCATATTAAATATCAGTAACAGACGAATTAACATTTTCTTTCGAATAGTTTCCTAGTAGAAAGAGAATGTCTCCATATAATCCACATTAAATATCAGTAACAGACGAATTAACATTTTCTTTCGAATAGTTTCCTAGTAGAAAGAGAATGTCTCCATATAATCCACATTAAATATCAGTAACAGACGAATTAACATTTTCTTTCGAATAGTTTCCTAGTAGAAAGAGAATGTCTCCATATAATCCATATTAAATATCAGTAACAGACGAATTAACATTTTCTTTCGAATAGTTTCCTAGTAGAAAGAGAATGTCTGCATATAATCCATATTAAATATCAGTATCAGACGAATTAACATTTTCTTTCGAATAGTTTCCTAATAGAAAGAGAATGTCTCCATATAATCCACATTAAATATCAGTAACAGACGAATTAACATTTTCTTTCGAATAGTTTCCTAGTAGAAAGAGAATGTCTCCATATAATCCACATTAAATATCAGTAACAGACGAATTAACATTTTCTTTCGAATAGTTTCCTAGTAGGAAGAGAATGTCTCCATATAGTACATATTAAATATCAGTAACAGACGAATTAACATTTTCTTTCGAATAGTTTCCTAGTAGAAAGAGAATGTCTGCATATAATCCATATTAAATATCAGTATCAGACGAATTAACATTTTCTTTCGAATAGTTTCCTAATAGAAAGAGAATGTCTCCATATAATCCACATTAAATATCAGTAACAGACGAATTAACATTTTCTTTCGAATAGTTTCCTAGTAGAAAGAGAATGTCTGCATATAATCCATATTAAATATCAGTAACAGACGAATTAACATTTTCTTTCGAATAGTTTCCTAGTAGGAAGAGAATGTCTCCATATAGTACATATTAAATATCAGTAACAGACGAATTAACATTTTCTTTCGTGTTAAAACAGACGGATAATAGTGACATTTAGGTTGTTTGATATCTTAATTACGAGTCTGACTCGTTATTGTATGAGAATGGGTTACAATGTTTGACCATTTTCATGGCTTCGAGTAGTGCTACATTTTTAAAAATTATACAATAACTTGTTCATAAAAATGCTCTGCCGGTGGTACATGCATCCCTACGTGATGGATACACAAACATTTTTTTCGTTACATCTTCTCCGTAGTAAAAATATGACTGACGAGAGTACGTCACAATTTATGATAAACTAGTATACCCTGAAAGGAAAATGAAGAACGAAATATTCAGTACACGAAAATTGTCCATGGGAAAGGTAGAGTGAACATGTTTCTCAAGAAGCTTACGGTTTTGGGAAAATCATATTTGAAAGTTCGTCGAAAACGGCTGATGTGTCTGTCCATTATTTACTGTTTCATAAATATGCATGATTGTGTGATATTATATTTTATTCACGTGTACGAAACGTTGTGAAAGGAAGATGTAGTTGCTTCTTATGAAAAAGAGAAATACCAAAAATACGAGAAACACATACTGCACTGTTATTGTTCGTTTTTACCTGCACTTTGTTTTCTATAAGAAATCCATAAGAACAAAAATAATATTCTGTACTTTATGTTGCTACGGGGTAGCAACGCTTCTTAGTTTCCCCTTGTATCTTGTAAAAAGTGTAACGAAAGAATACAAATATGTTGACTGCCACATCGATCACATATAGACAACAAAATTCTTTGACTAGAAATCAATTTTTATGGTGATATATATTATATTACCATAAAATAAATTCCATTAGGATTTTTAGAATGCAAAAAGGTTAAATTAACATTCATTATGAGAAATTTAATGTTTCATTGCGACATATTTAAACAAAATCAATTTTATTTGGATTTTTAGGATGCAAATAGGTTAAGATAGCATTCATTATGAGAATTCGGTATCACTAAATGATGTTATGTTCATTTTGCTAGATTTTTTAGGGTTCATATTAGACAGACAACGTGGTAATAAAAATTTCACAACTTTTTGTGACGTAAAAAATTATTCGATGGAAATTTTGATATGATCTTCAAGCAGAAAAGAAGCTCTTTTCCATATTAAAGATGTTATTGTTTTAACGACACTTTCATTTACATTTTAGTTTCCAAGATAAAGTAGGCGAACACAATTTTAATTATCCATTGTGAATTAGTTTCGGATGAAAGTATCTAGAAGCTCCACGATGGTGTAACGAACTTGCATACGAAATTCACTGCGATAGTGAACAATAGTGAAACTAACGCGAAACTAACGAAGTTATGGTTCGCGTCGCAAGTGTATTAAAATAAATAATTTATTAGACGAAAGACGAAATCATGTTGATTAACAGAACAACAAATGAATAATTTATTAATACGAGTTAAACACAAACTACTAATTTAATTACCGGAGGGACTGCTGAATGAAATTGGAACTTCACAGTGTAATTTGCGGTGCATTCAACGCAACAGAAAAAAAACCAAAGTAGACCAACACAGTAATGAAATTGCAAGCAAAACAGTTGCATTTTTGTCGAGCGGACAACTAAAAATAGAATATTAAATGTAAATAATGAAACGAAAAATCAATTTAGATTTTACATGTGCAAACTATCGTGAAATTAATAGAAACACATTAATATTACTGCAGTCAGAGATTCATAAAACATAGACCGCTCCTGGTGAATATTGTTGAACATTCTACTTTGAAAACAGTGTTTATTATAAATATTCATTACGGGTTCTACTGTAATGTTCCTTACCGATTCTAATTGTTAGTTTATTTAATAAAGATAGCTTCGAAAATCTTAAATGTAATCGATGAAAGAATTATTTTACCGTTCATTGAAAAGGAAAAATAGTATTGCATATTTGCGACAAAAATAATAGTTATAAAAATACAAATATAATACTTAACAATATTTGCAAATTATATTACATAATCCAATGACAGATACTTACATCTTGAGCTTTTAGAAAATAATATACTCTCTATTATCATGTAAAAACTAGCAAGATAAAATGATAAAATAGTCTTTCAATATCTCAGACATTGGAAGTACATACCTTGCGGAATGGATAGTGGCAGATCTTCCCAATAGTCTCTAAATTGCGTATTTAAAAACTCTAAATTTGGTACGCAATATTCAAATTGTTTCTTCCATTTCTTCCATTTCTGACCTTGCATGATCTTGAACGTCATTGTGTAGTAGATGGATGAATTCGTCTTGACATACGCTTTCATACGACATAAAAATGTATGTAGCATTCCATTTAAAAAATTGGAGGTCACCTTCGTTTCTATCAAAATAATGTAAATACAACAAAAATGCATATGTAAATTTGTTGCGTATAAAAAACAGTACTACTTTTTCCTCTATCATTTTTTTCTAATATTTACTATTTACAAAAAAGATGCTGACTAGTAATAGCCTGGACACCCTGTATTTATTTATATTTATACACACTTTATCCACTCATTTTCACAATAATCTCTTCTATGATGAGTTTTATCTTGTCTTCATTGTTAATGAACAAATTTGCCACGTCAAATGTGTTAGTAATTATGAAGATAGTCGCTTCTATTGTTTAATCGCATAATTTTTTCCAAGGATATACAAAAGGAAGTCCTCGGGAATGAATTTAAAAAGAATCTGTATGTATAGATCTCGATGATTTCCGTCCAAACTGACATAGGGTTTCGAAAACGAGTTAACTGCTGGAGAACGGTCTGGCGAGGAGTTTCAGTAAAATCGGCACAGATATTTGCTAATCCAACGAATAGCGGAAAAGGGAGATCGGCTTTCCAGTTTTCTGGTTTCGAAACTCATCATTCGCCGATGTTTCCTCATGTTTTTCCTCTTTTTTCCGAATAGCTTATAATCCATCATCATATCCGCGTCACACATGGTGTCCTAGGGATATTCAACTTATCGTTGAATCGGTTTCAGATAAGAGAAACAGATCAGAATTGAATGGACGTGTGCAATCCACTTCACTCGTATCGTTATTTATTCAGTTGCATTCAGTCATATTCAGAATTGCCTATATAAAACGTCTTCCATATTATAATCTGTTAAGTTTTAACAAAGAAACATTCAAGAATTGGTTCAGTAGCATTCACGAGGCTGTAGGTTGCTCTTTATATGTAGTTTTTGTTATGTTAAACGTTTAGTTCGGTACGGTCATAGGAAAATGGGAAAGAAATGAAATGTGTCTATGCTCCACTTGAAATATCGATTGACACTTTTTCAAGGATATGAGTGTTCTGAAGGCATAGGCGTTACACAATTTCTACCCGGCGACGATTGCGTCTCGAAGGACATCCTTATTAGTCCATTTTGCAGAAAATCTGCGTGAACGGTGCAAACAGTGAGACATTTTCATAATATCGATTAATCTTCGGTTGTTTTATCCGTATGTTTACTAATATCGAACATAATATTAAATTTAACGTCGATAGCAAGATGGATTTTTCAAATTATTTAATAGCTTAAACACGAAATCTAGAAGAAAAATTTTATGTAAGATCTCACCATAGTCAAGAACAGTATCAAACATTATATTCAATTTAATGTTCTTAGTAATATAACTTTATCAAATGTTCGTAGTAATATAACTTTATCAAATTATTTAATATTTATCCAAAAAATGGAAACATTATAAAAGTTCTCAAACACTAAGGACAAATGTCAAACTATGTGATTTAATGTTGATTTATTGATTTATTTAATAAAATAAAACACGTTAAGTTGTGAACAACTTATTTTCGTTCTCTATTAAATCAAATGCAACAAATTTGCAAACGCAATGTCCTCTTTGACGTCATAGATGGTTCCATACTTTTCGTCAGTCTCCCAACAGAAAAGTTATTCACTATTTAGCACAAAATGAAAAAATAATATATCAAAGGGAACAATATGCGATACAAATGTACTAAATCACTTTCGACAATATCATTTCTGATCCCATATTACAATATTATTATTTCGAAAGAGGTTCCATAAAATATTGTAGAAATAGTTTATGTTACGTATGCAACGTATGGGGAAGGCATATTCTGTAATTATTTTCTGTAATTAAAATATTTCAAATTTCAACGACTAAAAATATCCTGCTTTTACAAATTTGCTTACATATTCATGCGCATGAAATCTGCGAATTCCTCAACAACCGAATGAAATTGACGTATGGATGCGATAGGTTAACCAGGAAGCAGGGAACAATTTGTGTAAACTGAAAACGCGAGAGTAGTGGGTATAGTTGTTTCTTTTTTGACCAGTCGAATGATTAAATACTGTTCGCGTCGTGTACGGTGAAAAGACACCAATTTCCTCGAGAATTCTCACTGGCGCGTCGCGAAAACACGCGTAAACACAGCGGAGGCACGATCAGCTTCAGAATCTCGCTGCCGGCGGGAATTTCACAATTTCCGGGCAAATCCAATAATTTCCTCGTTCGAGACGCGTTCGGTCACGAGAACGGGGAACTCGATGAACCTAACGATGATAAAATGGATTTAAATTGCACCGCGCGCACACCTGCACGACAAATCTAGCGTGACATCGTCCGAGGAAAATTGGTGGGTCTGGGTTCCTACTTTCGTCCCCGCAAAAAGAGTTACGCTCCTTGTAATTACTTCTCGCACACTGTTCCAACAATGACACTGGTCAAAACGTTCGGAAAATCGCATCAACGAAATTCGGTCCTCCAATTTTCTTAAAGTCGATGGTATTCACTCGATGCATAGCTCTTTCAAATGTATACTCGTGTTGGCTCACTGCTCGAAATTTCTACAGAGCCACCATGTTTTTTTTATAAATTTACATTATTATTCCATACCAATGAATAATTTGTGTTTGATACCATATCGCAATTAATTGAAGAAAGCGTATAAGTCGGTTTTCAAAGAATAAATACACCATTTATTTCAGAAAAAGTGTAAAAATATAGTTTAACACTATAACTACCAAGCACAAAACACATAAAAGTAAAACACCTTAAAGAAGTAAGAAGGTTGAATTTATTTAAAGTTTGTACCGCTACCATTACAATGTGTGCTTAAATAAAGATGTCAATTCTGTCATTTCCTATGAAATCGTTTTTCTAATTTAAATAATTGTGAAATAGAAAACCGGTCATTTTGACCGTGGTAGGTTTATTGTTAATAGAAAAAGAAATGATAAGATTCTATGATACCACTTACATCTTTCATAACTAAACTCAAAATTAACAATTATTTTTCCACTATTTCCATATTAGTAATTAATGTTACCTTCGTTTGGTTGAATAACATAAGAAATTCGGTTTTACATTGATGAAATTAAGTTTTGAAATGTCTCTGACGCCCACGCTTCATTCAATGATCCCTAAATTCAGTAACTGAGACGTGCCGTTCGCTATTGCTATAAATTTTTCGTGTAATGCTACTCCAATGAATTACAATAGGATTCAAGTCGGAGAACAAGCAGGACTTTGATATCTTTTCGAAACCTTGAAACCACTGCTTCGCGAGCTTTAAATGAAATTGTCGTCTTTAATATTGTCTATAAATAGTGTTTGAATAATTTCTAAAAATTCTGTGTATTTTCCTAAATTCATATTATGGGTAATGAAATAAGTTTGAGATTTTCTATCGGCTTTGAACGCAGTCCAAATCGTTGGGGAACCACCATCGAAACTTCGATTCATTGCCACCTTTATTTCACTTCGCAGATCATGCCAGTAATATTTGCAGCCATCTGTGTCCATCTAAATTGAACTCTTTTTCATCTGAAAAAATAATTGATTCGATTAGTTTACTAGATAACGCGTGAAAAACTTTTTTTAAAATTGCTATTGGTCGGAGTCATGAGAAAAAAATTAAAGGTCCTGATTTTTAACTTTATTATCTGCGCCCATAATGAAAATTTAGAACATGCGTTTTGTAAATTTAAGTGAGTCATATACAGGGTGTCTCGTAATTGGTGGTACAAGCGAGCAAGGGGTGATTCTGCATGAGATAATAAGTCGAAAATATGGAATAAATTTTTTTATTATTTGACGTCTCGATTCCAAGAAAATTGAGGTTGAAAATGCAGCAAATACATACGCGTGCTATTAAATGGGAATCGTCTGACGCGTCTGACCATGATCAACCTATTCTACTTCCTGCATATACTAAAGCACACGAACCCGAAGGATCTTCAAACACGATTTTCTCGGAAACGAGGTATCAAATGAAAAAAATTTATTCCATATTTTCGACATATTTTTCACATAGAATCACCCCTTGCTCGCTTGTACCACCAGTTACGGGACACCTTGTATATGTATAAAGTTTCATCGATGTCGGGTGACAAATAAAAAAGATATAGGCATTGAAGGATGTACAAATAGGTTAGGTAATGATATTTGGTCCCCTCAGGGTTTAAAATCCATTTTTACCACTCTCCCCTTTTTCCATTCTTCCACTCCCACTATCGCCTAATTTTTCAGCCTATTGCAGCCTACTTTTCAGCGGAACCTACGGTTTATTAAGGTGGGTTCCGAACCATCTTAGGATGTACAAATCATTACTGCTCATTTTCTCACAATTATTTTTCCATTATTAATCGTTTATAGCTCGTGGCAACCTTAATTGGTTACTTTGAGACTTTGCGTATGTCTATAATTTACTTAGATTTGCGAAAGGCAAGTCAGAGATTCGTTAAGAGTCCCGATCTCTCCAGAAGAGGTTCTCGGGTAAGTGGTTGATCACAGTCTTCTTACCAGAGGGTTCGTCACCTTCCCCACTCCGTGGCCAGATCCTTCAAGGAAGTCCTTATCGCTCGCCACGTGCCGTGTGGCGGCATGACTTTGGGTTACTGGCCAGACAGGCAGAGTTAGGCAATCGGTGGGCGACTTTGTAATCTACCGCGTAGACATAATATCCGCGATTCTAGGAAACCATCGCGCAATAGAAATTCATTGTAATGCATTCCTTTGTAATATTTCCTGTGCCGACCGATAGCGTTATGGTCCAAGGCGACCGTCGGCAACCGCTCGGCGGTAAGTCTGTTTAATCTCAATCACCCTCTTTCGAGACCGCGTGCCGACTAAGGCCCTGTCCTAAACTTCTCAATGGCTAAGGGTACGCTCACAGTGGACCCGGCATCGGCCGATTCGGCCGACGTCAGACGCATCTGTCAGACATTTCGAATGTGTGGGTAGGCCCGTCTGTGAGACCCTTCTAGCGTCGGACGATGTGGGAATTTCGCATCTCTTTCTTGTCAATACGCTGTCCTTCTTAGCGTCCGAAACGTACGTCATTCTTTATACAAGTAAATATCATCGGAATTATATCATATTTGGTATGATTTTCATCAGAAAAATGCCACAAATAGGACGGTGAAAGTACCATAAAAAACTAATTAAAAATAAAGAAGTTTTGTTATTGGATTAGTAGTGGTCTCACACCGATATACCCGACCCGCATAATTACACTCCTCGGCGACCGAGGTCCTCGAACGTCACTGACCTTTTTCTCAGTTCGACAGGGCATCACAGAGTGTAGATAGTTATTATTCCGTGCGGTGAGTTTTTCTTTAAATTAAATAAAAAAGAAGAGTACCACCGATTTTTTTTTGTTTAGAACTGGACGTAAATAGAAACGTTATAATCCAAAAACGTTTGCGACTTTCTGCGACCTTCCTAAAAGCGTGCTAGAAACGATTTATGGCGGCTGTTGAATTATGAAAAGATGGAGAAAGGAGAAGGAAGCGTTTCGTCCTAGGCCCGCTAGAGGACTTATCAGAAGGCTATCTAGCGGACTCGTGCCTTAGACGCGGGATGTCGTAAGGACAGTTTAAGACGGTACATATACAAACAGAGGAAGATTCAGGTAGTAGCAGGAAAGGTGTTGTCGTAATGTCCCTCTGTTGACGAGCATAGGAAGTAGCCGCCACAGATTTCTTCAGATCCATATTTATTAAGCTTAAAATTTTTAATACCAAGAAAATTAAAACAATATGCGAATTATGTCTTTCAGTTTTTTCAAGAACCAGAGATAATCAATGAAATAATAATTAAAATAAACGATAATTAAAAATAATGTTATTTTGTTTATCCCTTCTCCATTAATTTATATTTCCATATATATTATATATTTTATTTTACATTACAAATCACAAAATACCATAAATTCTACTGTAGAAACACGTACACGGACAACGCGTCTGACGAAAAACAAAATGATTTGATTTTTCTCCGACCGTCGACCGACGTCGGGGCCCCATAGGGTTTGTCCATTGGAACCCTTCTCGGGGCACTTGAAAAGGTTCGGCTACCGCGGACTTCGACCGATTTGTCTGACGTCGGGTTCACTGTAAGCACGTTTTCCGGCGAAATCTGCCGTACGTACACCACACACGCCTCTAGAGGCCCTTGAAATCGTTTCATCGTTTCATCGTTTCATCGTTTCATCATTTCATCGTTTCAGCGTTTCACCGTTTCATCGCCAGTTTGGTTTTACTCCTACCGCGTCGAGGTTTTACTAAATCGTTTCATCGTTCCAGCGTTTCACCGTTTCATCGCCAGTTTGGTTTTATTCCTACCGCGTCGAGGTTTTACTAAATCGTTTCATCGTTCCAGCGTTTCACCGTTTCATCACCAGTTTGGTTTTACGCCTACCGCGTCGAGGTTTTGCGGCTAACGCGCCTAAAGAAGTTTCACTTCAAAAATTCAAGATCATGACCTACAATTTTTTCTTCAGAACTCCGACCAATAACATTCGTTTGAAATACTAGAAATCGTAATATTCGTTTTAAATGGGTGTACTTAAGTAGCTGGACGCCACTGCATATGGTACGTCAAACAGTATGACTTAACCTCATGGAAATGATAGAAATGGCCTGTGCAAGACACTTTGTGCACAGTAAAGAAGATCTGTCGGAATCTTACGAAAAACATGTATAATAGGACAATCCTTCTGCTCGGACCACTTTCGTTAAGGATGCAAAGAACGGATTAGGATTGGCGGAATTTGAAAGATACTGCATAATATGATTCGAGTGTTTTAAGCGAGCTTATAGACGATCCATGCGTTATACTGGGAGCCAGGAAGTCCAGACTGTTTTAATTATGCAGTATATTTGGAAAATGTGGAACCGTACGGAATATGCAAAAGGTCTCTGGACATAAGCAGCTTAATTCTTTTAGCTGCATTCAGCTAAAGCATTCAGTAGGATTCCAGTTTATAAAAAATGACTAATGATCGTGTAATCTCACAAGAAAATAATCCTAAATAGAATTTCGGTTATCCTAGTCTATACATAAATATAATTGCTGAAAGATATGGCGGAAAATTTCACTCTCAAAGAACGATATCAATCTTTGAAAGATATACTGCTTATTAATTACAAGGAAATCAAATTCAAAACAATGAAAATATTGCAAGATATTGAAACTACTGTTGTTCTTTTTTCGACTTCCCAAAATGTTTCTTTAAGAAAAAAATAAATATATATTTAGCTCCTGGTAATGGGTACAGACAACTTTTATTTTAAAGAGTATAAAATAGATCTACAGAGATGAAAATTTATTAAGAGAGAAGAAATTAAATTCACGCAATACTCATTTTGAAAATGTCAATTCTCTCGCATTTTTGGTATACGAGGAAGTATGAAAAAGCAAAGGAATTACATAAAAATAAGTAAACTACGTGAAATTGTAGCTGTTAGAAGTCTTAATTTTGTTACGATCTTTTTTTCAGCAATATAAGAACGAAAAACTTTTAAATATACCTAATTTACCAGCTCCTTTTTAACCTTGAAGTCCAAGACAAAAAATGATTGCATGAAAATTAATATCATACCGTGGTGTATTATAGAAACTCTAATGTACACAATACACAGTAGTAATTAATACGTAAAGGTCCGTAGCAAATGAATTGTGAGTCATTTTTACCTGTAGTCCTTTCTAATATTTTCGCAAAGGTCTGATCATTGCTTATTGTTTCTACTTGAAACGAGTGAAGACTGTGCTGACTGTTGTATGGCTTATCATCTTCTAATACATCGATTATGATTTTAGAAGAAATGAACGCAAGTAGAAATGATCAGCAGTTATCATAAACAAGTGGAGACTGTGGTCACTGTTGAATGGCTTATCGTTAGACTACTGATTTTATGCATTCATAAGGAAAATGACAAGAACAACTTGAAAAAATAGAAAGATTAAAGGAATTTAAAAATATGAATGTATTATTTCTAGATTTTTGAAGTCGTTAGAGAAAGAAGGAAACTTCTAGTTGGTTCCAGTGTCTTACAACTGACGCAGATAATTTTTATTTTGAAGATCCGCAGTCTACTTATCATTTTCTAATATGTCGATTATGAATTCAGAAGAATTGATTGCGGAAGCAAGTACATTGTGCCAATATTAATAAGACTGGGCACAAGTAGAAATGGTCAGTAGTTATTATTGTGATTGAGGTCTCTTTTTATACTGCTGAATGGTTCGATTGCTCTGATTTGTTCGTTCGATTACTGCGAGTATTTCTCTTTGATATCACAGCGATAGTTCTGCCGCGAAAGAAGTTCGATAAACGGGGATGGAGGAATGGGGGGATAGGGCAGGACATGTTCACCGAAGCGTGAAATTTAAAAGTTACCATTACAGACAGCGAACGAACGCGCACGACAGTGAAACGCGACACTGCAAACTCGAACGTTAGGTTGGAGCCCATTCAAACTCGATACTCCCTTTAGAAATAAAACCCATGAAACCGAGCGGCCGGTACCATTTTTAAGTTCGGTGAGAGCTTTAAAAGCTGTACAACGGACGAACGAGTTTTTCGAACAATTCAAATTAAACGCTGATATCTCTACAATGTCTTTGTCATCCTCAGCCACTCTGGGACATTATCGAAATTAATGTTTCCACGATGCATTGACATCGGTACGAAGCTATTATACAGTTTCATTCTTTCCATTCTGCCGTTTTAATTACTATCATTCCAGTCGTTTCTATTAGTGGTGTCTGTATATTCGTACGAGAAATACAAACTCTTTGCATTTTTTTTGGTAATCAATTGATGGTATCATTTGCAAGAATGAGTTATATAAAATAAAGATACTGCAAGATGGCTGATCATTTTCTAACACAATAGACGACACTTGCATTTTATTAATTTTTTCATTAATTTAGAATTTACTCACGGTATGACTGGAAGTCTGGATACGTTTTTTGATGGAACAAAGAGTGCCACACAACCTTTCTCTGTTGTTGTTACTCTTTTTTTATGACAAACAGAGGTCATTGTTGGTGTATTCTGCTCCTCACCGACTGAGAGAAAGTAGAACGTACTCATAAATATTAATCCTCGGACGGCGGACATTTGTCATAATTATTGACGGTAATTGAAATACTTCATAGCTTCATTTAACAATTTTTTAAATATATTAATGAAGGTATTTTTTTGGATACATTAGCGTTTTTATTGTTCTTAATGTAACAGCTATTTATTCAATTGAATCCTCAGGAATTGAGTACCTAATTAGATGAGAATTGATTCGAGGAATTAGATGAGAACCAAATATTTCTCACTTCAAGAAGTTTAATAATTAGAAAATAATGTAAGAATAATCCTAAATTCTTCTATCGACTTTACAATTTTGTTTTTCACTTATCCATTTTTGCTATAACAGGATAAAATCCGCAGTCTACTAGTTTTACTATCGTAATTTATTATTCAGACATGTAACCTCTTACCTTATGAAAATTTTCTCAGTTGCGATGGTTACGACTTCTATTTAAAAGAAATGAATAGAAATCCTGTTTAACACAAGGAGTTAATAAATAATTCCCTTTGTAATTCAGATGATAATACTTCAGTACACATAGGAATGAAGTGAGACTCAGGATTGACAACTAGAATAATTGTAATAACACTTCAAGATTGGTTCAAGGCAGTAGCGAAATAATGGCATTGGTGACGATGGTAATAATGACGATTATAGTGGCGCTGATAGTAATTATTATAGAAATAATAATAATGAAATTTCAGGTGGGAGAAGAAGACAGTGATCTCGTCTTAGAGAACAAAGGGAAAGAGTAATATGGGAAAGGACGATAAGAAGCGCATCACGCAACGTGGTGACGGTGAGTGTTTCACAAAGTTGCTGCTCATCTTTGCTACTATATTAGTTCGATAACAAGCGCTGCATATTCGAATATGACTGACGAAGATGAAAACGAAATATATTCCCATTTATGAAAATAACGAATGTCTCTTGCTACATACAGACATGTAGCGGTCAGAAATTGTTGAGTGCCACAATACTTTCGAAAGATGACCATACAAAGAATTTTCACAATATGATGTGTTTCATCGCTAATTGTCGTGAAATTCTGAACAATAATCGTCGCAAAACAATCCCTCCTTCCGCGGGGTATACCCCGTGGGGGGCCGTTAAGCTCGGGAGGTCTCGATCGCCGAGAAGTGTAACATAATACGGGTCGAGTATATCGGTGAGACCACTACTAATCCAATGACAAAACTTCTTTATTTTTTTATGAAACTTTCACCAACATACTCATGGAATTTTTCTAATAAAAATGATACCAAATACGATATAATTCCGATGGTAATTACTTGAGTAATGGACGATGAAAGTTTCGGGCGCAAGAAAGGATAGCGTATTGGAAAGAAAGAGACGCAGAGAGTCGTAGTCGCCGGCGTAGTTGAAAGGCCCACGTGTCTTCACAGTATAATGGCAATAAAAAGACTTTTTTATTATTACTTATTTTTTATGAGACTTTCTCCAATATATTTGTGATATTTTTTTTATTAAAATAATACCAAACACAATATAATTCGGATCATATTTACAATAATTTTCCGACACTTTCATCGTCCATGACACATGAATATGTTGGTGAAAGTTCCATAAAAAAAATAATAAAAAATAAAAAAGTTTTGTCACTGGGTTAGGCGTTGTATTCACACCGACATACTCGATCCATATTATGTTACACTTGTCGGCGACCGAGGCCTCTGAAGCTTCGCTGTCCTTTTCTACGTTCGGCACAAGTCAAACAATATTATTATCTGAACATTAATTGTCGCCGACCGGACCCGTGGTGGCGACGACTATCGATGAAATACTGTAATCAGTTTGTGAAATTTTATATATTTATAGTGTATGGAAATCTTCAAAAATTTTCTTTAAATAAGAGTCGAAGATTGTCTGATGTAAACCACTTATATGCTTAGTTAGTAGAGTAACCATACCAAAATCTGTAAAACGAAAATTTTAAAAATCCAAATAATTAATTCCTCAGTAAAATGACAATACAGCAAATATGTTTGTGGAAAAATTAAAGAGTTATTACGGGTCACAAGATAAAAATAACGCGATTACAGTCAACTTGAAAAAATTTAGAAATAGAAATTACAATATGAGAAATCTTCCTTTTTGATGAATCAAGACTTAGAAATTTTTATTATTTGTTGAAAGGATTACTTGGCACAGATTTTTCGCAAAAATACAAACAGGAAAGTTACGAATGTTTTGTAAAAGACTACGTGGTCGAGATATTTGCAGTCGAAAATTGAAGGTTCCACTTCCGGGGTGGGCCGCTGTTAAAATTCCAGTCGGCTGAGCGCTCGGTCACACGTACACGCACACTGGTCAAAGAACAGTGGCCGACCTAACTTAGGTCTCTTCCTGGAGCACCTTGTTACAATTTTTCGTAATTTTTTTATAAAATACATCTTTCCCTCTTCATACAATAGCCTACAATTTTCGGGAAAGGCGGTTCATAACAAACATTGCACATTCTTACCTTTCATTAACTCCTACATTTAGTGTTGACAGATTTATTATACATTATATTAGGTTGTCCCGAAAGTTCTTTCCGTTATGTGCACCGTTGACAATATTAGATAACATGATAACAAATGGAACATTATGTGGGTACAGCAGCGGACAAAAGTTTAAGACCAACATTTCAAAGCGAAAAACATTTTTAAAATTGGTCCAAATGACATGACTCTTTTGAGATGTTAGAAGGATTAGTTTACAACATCATGTGTAAAAAAACTTTTTTTAAAATTGCTATTGGTCGGAATTGTGAAGAAAAAATTGAAGATTTTTAACTTTTTTATCTGTGTTTATAACGAAAATTTGAAACATGCCTTTTTTAAGTCTAAGTGTGTTATACAGATGCACATAGTTTGTATGAATAAACCATAGGCATTAAAAGATGTAAAAATCTTTGAATTTCGGGCTTAAATCGCATTTTCTCACAAGTTTTGCAATTATTAACCATTTATGGCTCGTAGTAACTTTAATCGATTTCGTTAAAACTTTGTGTATGGACGTAATTTACATAGATCAACAAAAGGCGTATTTTAAATTTTCATTGTAGGTAAGGATAAAAAAAGTTAAAAATCGTGCCCTTCACTTCTTTCTTTACAACTCTTCTTCTTAATATCTCAAAGAAACTCAAATCATTTCGAACAATTTCGAAGAAGTTATTTGTTTTTAAATAGGGCCTCAAATTTTTGTCCCTTACTGTATGTATATACTATTATATAAATATAAAATGAAATACTTTCTGCCGTTGTACTTATTGTTAGTATGTAACGAGTCCATTTCATTGATACAAGACTTATACCATACTACAAATGTATATACATAAAATATCATATAAATTTCCATTTTTATAAATTATGTAATAACAGAAAATTTATTTTATTCGCGAGAAGATTCCCTGTGTCTAGACCGTAGATCTTCATGCAAATTCTAACTATCATAGATTATTTTATAAAAATCAGAATAAAGAACCAGTTCAATTTATCAACGAAAAAATTCATTATAATAAAAATACAGTAGAAATATCATTAATATTTGTTACTATACTTCTTGTCTAGTATTTTGAAAATGTGTACATGTTATAAATGCATAAAAAACCGCAAATTGCTTATAACAATCTAAAATAATAATTTTCTAATATTTGTTAGTGAGAATGTTTTTTAGTATTTTACGAAACTACTGCAAATACATTCATAGTCTACGCCGAAAGTCAAATGTCACCTTGCTAAGTGCTGCACGTTATCCGTCAGTCTCGTCAACCGGAAGTAACGTATTGTGGCCGACTTGCTGTCGACTTTGAATGAAAGAAAAGCCTAGCACATAAGTATTTCTTTTTTTTGCGATCTAGAAGGTTTTTCTGGCGATAGAGACTGACGACCGTGTACGAGGAAGGCAAGCAGCGGATGAACCTTTGGTAGTTCTTGTGTACAAGTGTCCAATTACACGTAGAAAGTTAAAGGAAGGGTAAAACCGGAAATGCTAGCGAAGTGAATGCTGCGACGCTTTTTCCTTTAGTCTACCATCAATTTTCGGAACTTGTGCGCAATAGCTTTTACCTTAGTATTCGTGGTTATTTCATTTTGTAATTTGCAGTATTTTCAAGAAAAAACGTATCCGTAATCTAGTATTCGTGGTATTTTCAAGAAAAAACTAATCCCTAATCCCTATTCGTGGTTACTTCATTTTGTGATCTTCATGCAAAGTACAAATTGTGTGCATCAATTCCACGAAACGGGAAACAGATTTAAGTTTCTTTTCTTCTTTAACCCCTTGTTGTACCATTTTCTTTACGGTTACAGTGAATAGAACGTATTTATTTCCAAAAATAGCACAGAGAAAGAAACAAAATTTATATTTTTGAATAGCTACATATACTTCAGTGCTTAAATATCGATCACAAAAGAATACAATTTTAGTTCATCTAAAAAGAATAGTCATTGTCAGAAGAAACTAACCTTGGATTGTGAAATTGGAGGCTTTAAGTTTCCATGCGAGTCTACCTTTATCACTTCACGGCTCATCTTTACAAAACTATGATAGCTTGAACCAGGGGTTGAAAACAGTTATGATATGGATTCCGGTTCTTGAAACAGTTACGAGAACCGAAAAAATGTTATAACTGTTATGAGAATATCGGTTCTCGCTTATGTCAGTTACGGTTACGGTTCTTGAGAACCGATATTATAAAGGTTCTATAACTGTTATTTTTAGGTTCTGGATTTCGGTTTCGGTTTTTCAGACTTCACAGCCTATAATATGTCCCGTATCGTTCTCATATCGGTTTTGCAGTTCTGCAACTGATATTTTTTGGGTCTATATCGGCTATACAGGGTGTCTCAAAATTCCTTCAACATCCGGAAATGGGAGGTTCCTGAGATCATTTGAAGCGACATTTTCCTTTGGAAAATGGCGTCCGCTGCTTTGTTAAAGAGTTATTAACGAAAAACACGGTCCAATCAGAGCGCAGCTACAGTGGATTGATTCTGGCTCGGCCAACGGCGACGCCACGCTAAGCGGGATCTGTCGCCGAGTCGGACTCCGTTCGCTGTATCCGCGCTCTGATTGGTCCGTGTTTTTCGTTAATAACTCCTTAACAAATCCGCGGACGCCAATTTTGCAAAGGAAAATGTCGCATCAAATTATCTCAGGAACCTCCCATTTCCGGATGTTGAAGGAATTTTGAGACACCCTGTATAGCCGATATAGACCCAAAAAATATCAGTTGCAGAACTGCAAAACCGATATGAGACCGATACGGGACATATTATAGGTTCTGAAGTCTGAAGAATCGAAACCGAAGCCGAAATCCAGAACTTAAAAATAACAGTTATAGAACCGTTATAATATCGGTTCTCAAGAACCGTAACCGTAACCGATATAAGCAGGAACCGATATTCTGATATCAGTTACAACATCATTTCGGTTCTTCATAACTGTTTCAGTCATAACCGATATATAACTGTTTCAAATGTTTATTTTCAGAACCATTTCAATCCCTGGTTTGAACAGAGACTGTTTTTAAGAGTCATTGATTTCGTGTGCCAGTATTTTCTGAAGTCCCTGTTCGTACAGTGCCGGATAAAATGATAGGACATCCGTGTCGCAAAGGTCCATGCCATGAATGTCGAAGTTTTATCCCCACCACTGCGGGGATATTTTTCAGCAGGATAATGCTGCGATTCACGCTGCAAAAGCAGTTAAAATATTTTTTATTTCGACAAATGTGACAGTTCTGGTTTCGCCTGATAGCTCTCTTGACCTCAATATTACAAAAGAATTAACAGACACCATTATTATGTAGAGTGGAAGGGTCTTCTCAGGAGAGATCGAAACGTAAGGTTCGAAGAATATGCTTTTTATTACTCAAAGTATCTTCGGTCTAGTGCGAATGCTAACTGAACTCTTTATAACGTCTGAATTCGAGCGTTGGCCTCAGACCGCGAGTCGTCGTTGGTCAGCTGTTGTCCTGTGACGAAATATGGGGCGACGACCGCGCGTCATAATATTGTTCGAGGAACGACTCTTTTTCCTCGGGTAACTGGCTAAAACGAATAGAAAAATGATTTAAAACAATTCCAAAGCATTTATCAGATGCTGTAGAACCAAAGAGTGGTGTTACCAAGTGTCATGTTTGATAAGACATTTTTCTGGTAACAACTCTAATTTCTTATTCATTTTGTCCGTCAAAGGTCAGCTTGTGTCCATATTTTCTCCTCTACCTAATTTTTTATGCATCTGTGACGCCTACGCGAGTTACGGACGGATTCAGGATCCGAAACCGTGACCGCGGGGATCTTCTACGTTTCCAGATACGTAACCTACCCTCGACCCCCCAGTTCCTGTGACTTTCCTTGCAGGAGGTCTAATGTAGGATTTTATAGGTTAGAAATGGGTTCGTTATAAACGGTTGTTAGTGAAAGGGAAACCTTCGTTAGGATACCTATCAGGTATTTGTGATGGAAGATAATTAGAATTAAGTCAATTATGATTTTAACGACCAACGTGACAGTATCTCTATTTTCTGTATATGAAAGACATTGTCTGTACAAAATACTATTTAATTTAAACGACGGCCGTTCTGAGTAGCGTTACAATCGAATGATTTGGTGGTGAAACTTGTAATTATATTTAATATTTAACGATACTAGTTCGGGTGTAAAGGACCGAGTTAATCAACAATGTATATATATAAATAAATAAAATAAAAATAAGTATTCAACGGGTACTTATATATATATATAATAATAATATCACAGTAACATGAAATTGATGTGAATCCAAAACTGCGGGGAAAGCCCCGCCTTAGGGTTTCCCCACAACGAACATGCGTTAGGCAAAGGCTTGACACCGAGTTTTGGCACCTTAATACGAGTACCCCTTGCACACTTGAAAGTATATGTACAAGAATTTATATGCAACGCTATTATCTGGTAATAATCTTGGTTCACACTCACCAGTCGAAGGTTCTCTCTATTTTCTATCCAGCGAGTGGTTTCTCGATTGAAAGAGAGAATGTCTATATAATATTAGTTTGTCTGATATCGTTGAAAGCTAGAATAAAATAAAAGAGAAACAGTTAGCCGCCGTTACCACGCGACTAAGACACTGTACCGCGTATAAATGGAATTTAAACTATGAAACGGTAATTATTGAATACTTGCAACACTACAAAGATAACTAGAATAAAGTAATGACTTGAATTGAATTTGGTTAACATGGGTTTTATGTAAGACAAAGACTTTCGCCCGGGCGTTAAGGAATTATCCAAAATCGACTCGAAACGAACTCTGCTTTGTTATATCTTACGGACTCTACGACACGCACCTCGCGCTTGTACATCGAAGAATGTTCGTTCTTCACACCGTTTCGGCAAACTCGGGTTCTTCACCCGGATTCCCACTACGCGCATCGTTAACCAATTAGGTTTAATTTCTTTGTTCGACAGCCCAATGATGCGTCTTACGCGTTCTCTCTTTCTTTTATTCTAGCTCTATATCGCTCCTTCACACAACACGCACCAACGGTCGTTCCTCACTCGCTCTCGCACGCTTCGCGCCAACGCAACGGTCGAGGATCGGCGTAACCTGTATAATCATAAAGGTCCTTGAAGCGTTCGGTGTGTCCAGTTAGGGTGATTCCACAACTGCAACAGTTACCAGACACACCTTTACGTTGTAATCAATGTCTACACAGGCCAACCTCTCCTCGGCCGTTGGTATACTCGCTTTATATTCGACGGCCCGACTGACGAATTTGCTTACAATTTGGGCAAGATGACGGACGGGGCATCATTGTCTCTTTTGTTTTATCTATTTATAGTCCTACAGAAGTCACGTCGCGGCGCGTGAATTACATGTTTTTGGACGGCGTTGACTACAAGAAGGGTATTTGTTATATTAACACATTTACCGCGGAATAACTGAAGCTATACTCCGTCAAAGGCAACACCGTGATTAATTAGGGTGATCCCACAACTGCAAGACTTATTGATCCCGGTGTTGCCGACGAATAAACAAAGATTAAAATTTTGAATGTGTCAGGGCCGCACTGTGATCAATTAGGGTTAATCCCACAACGAGCAAGCGTTATTGACCACAGTGCTGCCGACATATAAAGCCAAAAGTAATTAAAAGAATCAATGATCTGTTCGGAACGTAACACATCATACAAACTTGACATTAAGTATGCTCATTTTAAGGGACGCATCCGTTATATAGTATGCGCAAAATGTACATTTTCTTCATTTATTGTACGAAAAATTCACGAATACAACGTCCTATCAGTTTTCCCGGCATTGCAGAGAAAAAAGTGAGAGAAAAGAGCGTGAAATTCGAGTTGAACGGGCATCGCCGGCAGAGATAGAAGGAAAGACAATAGCCTTGGGAATCTTTGGTACAGACGGTGCCTAGACGCACCTGACGCGAGACGTCCCCCGTCGTCGATCTGTTATTGGGAATTCTGCGCGTGCAAGACCTGCGGGAGAAGCTCCTTGGTCACGACCTCCACTGTTGCTGAATTATGCGACATTCACCGTGGAACAGATCCAATCACATTCCGTCAGACGTTTTAATAACAAGAATAACGCGTGACGTTGAGCCGAACCTGGTAAAACGTACGGTATGAAACGTGATTCGTGGCACAGGCCAAGGAGAAGCGATTTCTCAAGGAGATCTTGGAAATTCACTAAGTATACTCCAGATAATAGAAACATTAATACGATTAATGTTTTCATAGTGTTAGATATTTCCATAAATAATGTTGTTTTTTAATTTTTTCCGTCGGAAAAGTTAATGTACTCTTTGAGAATGGCATAAAAAAAGTCAGTTGTAAGATGGGAAAATGTCATAAAGTGATGGTCAATACTTCGACGATTAATTGTTGGAAATGAAATAAATCCACAACAGTGTTTCCACGTATTCTGTATTTAACGTATAATTTATAATGTGATAAAACTGCGAATATAGTTCGACTGTATAACTGTATGTGCAAAGACTACTACTTTGCAAGATGCGCTCAAGCTAGTTGCTATGACGAGACTGACGACGGTCCTAACTTTACGCCCTCGCCTCGCCTGGGCCCTTCTGTCTCTGGGAAAAACCTCCTCTTAAGCCTACGCACTTATACTAAGACGCATGGTATCGTTGTATTCCAACAAAAATAAACGTAAGCAGACTAACTTTCTCGTTGAAAAATGGACATTACTTGTGGGATGATTTAATATAATCTAGATAAAGTGGAGTAAAATACTATTTTAAATAGTAAATAATAAATACAATTTATTTTAAACCTCAGATAGCGGGGCTGGGTTCATTTTGACCCAGAGTTGCAGACATATCATTTAAATTGTAATCTGTTCTCTACAAGTTTGAATTATTACCTCTTATTTTCTAAGTTGAATAAGAGGATTAATAAAGTACGCATTGCACGTACCACAGGTCAAAAGGAAGCAATTTCTCAAGGAGACTGATTTTGGAAATTCATTGTCGAGATAATAAGAACATTAACAAAATTAATTGTTTCATAGTATAATTTAAACAGAGATTTTATATAATTTTTATATAAAAACGCGAAAATGTATAGTGGAGGCCTTGGCTGACGATTGTGCACATTCGAATGTATAGAAATTTGTCAGTAGAGAGATTTTATTTTCAGGAATTTTTTTTGGAAGGTTAACTACTTTGGTTGGTGCAGAAATACGGCACATTTTACTTAACCAATATAATTGAAATAGGATTACGTATTTCATTTTGAGGTAGTTCGGAACCCACCTTAATGAACAGTAGGTCCCGCTGAAAAGTAGGCTGAAATAGCCTGAAAAATTAGGCGATAGTGAAAGTGGAAGAATAGAAAAAGGGGAGGGTGGTAAAAATCGATTTGAAACCCTGAGGGGACCAAATATCATTACCTACTTATTTCATTTTGATGGAATAAATGTTCTAGTATGGTCAATATTCCATATTGCTTATTCGTTCCATTCAAATTCGATTCTTTTAGCAGAAAGTAGATTCTTTTATTAGAAATTTATATTCAGTCTAAATAAATACAATAAAATTCTATAGTGGCGTGCAAAAGTATGCGGACACCCATTAAAAACGAATAACTTTTTTTAAAATTGAGCCAACGATTTCAGTTCTATTGAAATGTTACGAGGATTAGTTTACTAGGTAATTTCTAAAAAAAATAATTAAAAGTTACCATTGGTCGAAATTGCGAAAGAAAAAGTAATGGTCATGAATTATAACTTATACATATATCTGCGCCTATAATGAAAATTTATAATATGCCTTTGCAATCAGTGGACGTATAAAAAAAACTGTAGGCGTTGAAAGACGTAAGCATCTTTGAACTTTGGGCTTACGGTTGATCTAAATCGCAGTTCCTCACAATTTTTGCCATTTTTAATTATTTATGGCTCACAGCAACTGTTGAGGCATCACCAACGTCGCGAAAATTGTAGTGATCGCGATGTGACGCGTGCTCGCACAATTTTTTGGAGGTATACGAGCTGGTTTCAGGATTCGTGATATCTTATCACGGCAATAATCACAACATTTGGTGTTTCGTCGCAAGGGAATAAGACGTAAGGCATTTACTTCGAATTTGTTTATGACGTCTTCGTGACTCGAGGCTACTCTGAAGGATTAGGGAACCGATGCACATTTGGCAACCAGTCGAGCCATCGCCGAACCTTCGCAGTTTTTTCTTGCCTCCTCGAGAATTACGCGTCGTAAATCGATTACCGACAAAGGACATTCCCGACCGAGAAGTACGGTTTCTCGAGTTACCTGGCTTCGCCCTCGAAGGCAGTCGCGTACGGTCCCACGTTTTCCCAGGACAGGCTAGCTTAGAGCAGATCTAAAAGTCCGCAAGAATGCACTGATTGGGAAATGCAAAACTCGGCAGAACCAATCAGTGCAGTTCTTCAGCATAGCAATGGGTGTCACCGTTTTGACACCCAGAAATGGAGGACCGCCTTCACGATACGACGAAGGGTCCTCCCAAAAACCGCGACGGTCAGCTAGTCACAACTAGTCAGTAGCGATCGAAAAGCCGCGATCTAACATTCGGAATCGAACAGTCCGAATCAAACAGTCACTTCCTTGCATGTATCAAGACAAGGCAAGTAACAATACGGATCATCGTGATCGGATCCGCACGCGTCTAAGGCAGGGTCTGCTAGATAGCCTTACTGACGAATCCTCTAGCAGGCCTGGGATGAAACGCTGATCTCACGAATTAACACGTAGCACTAATCATTGAACTGGTTACCCAATATTGATTTGGCGGGTAATACAAACGGTGATTTCGGGATCGACGCGTCCATACGATTGGGCTTGAGACTTACAACCTCAAGCGGGCACGAGTCAACTGCGCGTCGAGCTCGAGATTCGCACCGTACGAACACTTGGTAAGAATGTATATATTTAATAAGACGGCGTAGTTACTACATTGCTATGAATAGAAGAAGAATGAAGCTAGTGGTGCGAGAGTTCGATTTAATCTGTCTCAGAAAATGGGAAGTAATCGGATGGTGATGACTAGAAATTCCCTTCACGGTGGTTCGAACGGTGGGGAATTGTACTTAACCAATAGACGCATTTAGGGCGATTTTCGGTATTGTGCAACGCCCACGAGCTGGTACGCTGCTTTGGGAGTAAACATTTGGTGGAGATGATCCATGGAAGATGACAAGTCCCTCGTACCTCGAACCCGACCCATAAATTACGGGCACCCTGGCCTACGCTACGTCACGTGCCATTGAGAGCGGTACGGCCGAGTTCATGGGAAAATCCGCTAACACTTTCCAGCCGTACCCTGGTTGTAAAGTAATGTTAAAGAGGCAATAGGAGACTTTCTCAAAAATGACCTCAGCTAATTCGACCGTAGCGTAAACCCAGATTGAAATTGGAGCTGGCGACGCAACAGCAACCTTAATCGGTTTAGATGAAACTTTGTGGATGTATAGAACTTATTCACATATACAAAAAGCATATTATATATTTTCATTATAGCCGCAGCTAAAAAAGTTAATATCATAACCGTCACTCTTGTTTTCTCCATTTCGGCCGATGACAATTTTTAATTAATATTTTTTACAAATTACCTAGTAAACTAATCTCTAAAAAGCTTAAGCCGTTTGAACCAATTAAAAAAAATTATTCGTATTTAAAGGATATCCGGATACTTTTGCACGCCACTGTACAGGGTGTATAAAAATTATATGTCACGATTACCATAGCAGGGTTCTATACCTCTGGATCGGTAGAGATCTGTTAGAAAAATCGTCCTCAAATTTGTCCTTCACCCTTTTAACAAGGTCAACATATTTTTTTATTGCATCGTGTAGTACTCGTCGCATGGAACAAAAGTCTCAAAGACACCATGGGTCTCAAGTCAACCATTCTCTTAAAGAACAACTTTAAAGTTTCGTAAATTGTTTTATTCCACATGTCTACATGACCTCCCAACATGATATAAATGCAGAGGGGGTAATTCTACATGAGAAAATAAGTCTAAAGTATAGAATAATTTTTTTCATTTGACGCCTCGTTTACGAGAAATTAGAGTTTGAAATTCTGTCAAGTTCGCGTTCCTAGCGTTTGTAAGTAGTAGATCAGGTAGGTAATGAATAGACGCGTCAAATATTTCATATTCAATATCAAGCGTGTTCGCCGAATTTCCAAACTGTAATTTCTCGAAAACGAGGCATTAAACGAAAAAGATTATTTTATACTTTAAACTTCTTTTCTCATGTAGAATTACCCTCTACACATTTGTACCATCTTGGGACACCCTGTAGACATGTGGAATAAAAGAGTTTATGAAACTTTAAAGTCGTTTTTCAAGAGAATGGTTGACTTAAGACCCATGGTGTCTTTAAGACTTTTGTTCCTTGAGACGAGTTCTATACGATGTAATACAAAAAAAGGTTGAACTTGTAAAAACGGTCAAGGACAAAGAACTATTTTTTAACAGATCTCCACCGATCCAGAGATCTCCACCGCACCATCAAAAAGAGGTAAATAGGTAATATAAGATAATTGGATTTCGGATAACTTTAATAAAACTGAATATGATAGACTGTAAAATAGAGATGTTGTATCTATGGATTCTACTTCGCAATTGTCACTCTACGACTCTTATTCTCCGACTGATAGTTTCGACTCTTATTCTGCGACTGATCTTACAACTAACGCACGAGAAGTAAAGAAGGCTCATGGGGGTGAAAAAACTCCCTCCACAAAATGTAACATAGTGGAGGCCCCAGCCAATGATAATATTATTGGGAGGCTACAAGTGATCTTCCAAAAGAAGGGCAACGCCCATAGACGAAAATACGTTGCGACGAGTGTCGCCAAACAGACAACACGAGCTTTCCCGTGATTTCACCGAAAATCATATTTTAGGCTTTGGGCCACAGGCCCCCCTTGGCGCTGAGCGTGGGCCTATGCTACGTCAAGTGCCATTGAGAGCGGTACGGCTGGGCTGACCTTCCCATGGTCAGCTGATACTTTCCAGCCGCACCAGAGTCATAAAACAACAAATTCGTCATAAGACGCTAGAGGAACCCTTCGACAATGGCACTGTTCAAAATCGACCGTAGCGTAGACCCAAACCGAAATACGAGCCGGCCATACAATAATCACGTCTCAACAATGAGTCCATTCTAAAATCATTATACAGGGTATCCCGTAATTGGTGGTAGAAGCGAACAGGGGGTGATTCACGTGGAAAAATAAGTCCAAAATATGTAATACATTTTTTTCTTTTGACGCCTCGTTTCCGAAAAAAAACATGTTTAAAGATCCGTCGGGTTCGCGTGCTTTAGTATATGCAGGAAGTAGAATTGGTTGATCATGGTCGGACGCGTCAGATTATTCCTATCTAATAGCACACGCGTATTTGCTGCATTTTAAACTTCGATTTTCTCGGAATCGAAACGTCAAATGAAAAAAATTTATTCCATATTTTTGACTTATTTTCTCACCCCCTGCTCGCTTGTACCACCAATTAAGAGACACCCTGTATAAACTAGGGAAGCTAGGGGTTAACCCTTTGCCCAACGATTTATTTTGCGGTTTCAGTGATTAGAATTTTATTGTAGTTCATAATTTCCTAGAAAAATGAGAAAATTTATATTTATGGTATCCCTATATGTTCTCCTGCGACTGTACAATTAACAACAACAAAATAAAATTTTATTTGTGTTTAAAGGAAATTAATAACATATATATTTGTTAGACTTTTTCAAAAAAAGTTCTATGTTCTATGTTTCGAATAAAAGTTATTAAAAAATCTCATAACTCGTTCGATCTCTGATTGGAAAGCTTCAGACGGAATTGAATAGTAAGATTCGTATATGTAAGATTTTTTTGGCACCCGTTTTGTGGCAAACTCTGCGATTGTTCAGCTCGTTATTATTCTCTTGAATGCTCATTGTGCAAAAAGATAGCGGACCGATGCCGGTTTCGGCAGCAACAATCCGGTTGATTGGAAAGGAAACGTTTGCGGGGCCCTTAACCGTTGAATGTCCTTGTTATCAGTCGGATCCATAGTGCAGGGAAAGAAAATGGCACACGCGAGGCGATGCAAATACCGGGAGTTACGGTCCGCACTAAACCATCACGTCGATTTTCCTGAAATTTCCTTTTCAGTGGTAACCGAACGATCTCTTAACTATGGAAAATGTCCACCATTTTGCGGAACTGATTAAACCTATTATGCGTGCCTCGTCCCCACATTCTTCCAATGCGAAAGCTTGATGAACCTCGATACAGCTCATGCAAATCCAATTTTCCATTCGTTCTGATGAGATTCAGTAATTTCCTAAATATCGTGGTAATCGATGGTGCGTGAAAGTAAATGGTTGATCATTCTGCATGGAAGAAATAAATAAAAAATTGTAAGTCAAAAGATTTCTCTAAAAATTATCTAGAATCAACATTGAGAATTATTTAACAAAGTTTCTCATACTACGTAGAAACAGCAGAGTGTTTTGATACAATAAAAATGTAAATGAACGATACTCAAAAACGGTGTTGTTATGCATAATATTTATGTATTGCAGTTTTTTTGGCGAGGAATCGATATCGGTGGTGGACATATTTTAATTTGAATTGTTGTTATTGAGTTTCACTTTTAAATTTTTGTCGAATAACGACATTCTGTAAATAGCATTAATCTGTTACATATATTTGTAATCGTAATAATCCTTTATGACATTTAATTTTCTATGATTCTATTATTGAAACAATTGGTTTGTGATAGCTAAAATGTGATATAAATATTCTTGAATCAATTTTGTCTAAATGTCTTGCAAATACTGCATCGAGAGTTGTTCCTGATCTTGTTGTCGCTTCATTAGGATTATTTACCATTTCCAATCTTAATTTACTTACTTAATTTTGATTGCTCCGATACAAAGTTCACGTTGAAATCTCCACTTAGCATCATCGGAATTTTATCATAAGCTTTATTAAGCAATGCCGAACCATCAACTGTATATGCTAGTAGAATAGAATTTTGTTTCATCGTTTCATCGTTTTATCGTTTCATCGCCAGATCGGTTTTACTCTTACTGCGTCGAGGTTTTATGTCTACCGCGTCGAGGTTTTACTAAATCATTTCATCGTATCATTGTTTCATTGTTTCATCGTTTCATCGACAGATCGGTTTTACTCCTACCGCGTCGAGGTTTTATGCCCACCGCGTCGAGGTTTTACTAAATCGTTTCATCGTTTCATCGCCAGATCGATTTTACTCCTACCGCGTCGAGATTCTACGCCTACCGCGTCGAGGTTTTACTAAATCGTTTCATCGTTTTATTGCCAGATCGGTTTTACTCCTACCGCGTCGAGATTTTTACTCCCACCGAGTCGAGGTTTTACGCCTACCGCGATGAGGTTATGCGCCTAACGCGCCTAAAGAAGTTTCACTTGAAAAAGTACCTAAACCTTGTTTCATGAATCAATTTTATTAAGCATGGTTACAGAAACAGATCAATGTACAAACATAACAAGCCGGTATCATTGAACTTATTTTACAACTTAAATTACATGTTAGTCCTTCAAAATTGAATTAGACACTCGCATTTCCAAACGTTTATTACACACATTACTTACACGAGAAAGTGTTTAATTATATTACAATAAGCTCATCGGTGTACTCTAAGCAGACATCCATACATGCTGTTCCAAAATATCAAATAGGAAAATACGAGTTTCATTTCTCACTAGTACAAGAATACTTTTCGCCATTGTTAAGCATAATAAACTATACATGAGGCACCTACCACTTAATACATAAAATATGTAAAACAGATACTGCACTTGGTTTCGCCACTTCCCGTTAGAAAATTCTTTCTTGTCTTCCGGAATTCCAATAAATTTGTAGTTTTACAATTAAAGAAATCAAATTCGCTGTTCCCGATTTTTCTGGTTCAAATGTCCTCTCACGACTACCAGTTTCCGATTTATCCAGTTATTTTGAAGCGACGCGGCATTGTTAAAAATTTAAAAGATTATCCTCTGTGTTAGATATCCATTTACGTTCTCTCGAAAAAACTTGCTAATTCGATCTAACAACAAGAGAAGCTATTCACTCTACTCATTACGGAAATAAAATATTTTCTTTTAAATATCGTTACAGCGAACAACTCCTATCTACATATTATATCACATGTGAAAAAGCTGCAAACGTACAACTCGAACGGCTACGTACAAAAAGAAAAACAGAAGAATTATCGTTAACGACTCCGTGATCGTTAAACACGAAGCGAGCACGCTTAATTGCACGTGCGTCCACGACGCGAACAGGTGTCGCGCTATTGTTCATTTTCTCTCTCTCTTTCTCTCCCTTTCTCTCTCTCTCTCTCTCTCTCTCTCTCTCTCCTTTTTTCTTTGTCTCGCGCATACTCACATCCTCTCTCTCCCTTTTACGTTTTCCTTTTATGGCCATATTTTTGCATGCCAACTAACTCGACAACGAAGCTGGCGATCGACCAATAACGGGATCGGTTATTCAACTCCGATATTGGCTCCCATCAGAACACAATGTTACTTCGAAAATTTCAACAAACGGCCGTGCAGCTGAATAAATATGCGAAAACACCGATAAACCAAATCACATCCGTCGCGCAATAGTGCCTCGGTCTATGCAGAAAATTATTGCTTGGATAGTTTCGACGCTCCGCCGTCAAAATGGCGGCGTAATTCTGTGCAATTTACGAACGGAATACTATGGATAAAAACAATGTAATCATTAGACTGCGAATCGTTATGCAAAATGAAAAAAGTCTACCTGAATTGCAACAATCTGTGGTGAAATAGAAATTTAGTCTCTTTTTTAATATGTTGAGTAAGTTCATAATAATATAATAGCCTCTTTAAATTCTTCTAATTTTTTTAATGTTTTAAATTACATCTACTCATTTTTGTCACAAATGCATAAAATTCGCAGTCTAGTAAACATTGAGACTTCCTAACTGAAACTTTTCTAAATTCAATAGAATTTTCAATTCAATTCAAACTTTTCAATTATTTCCATTGTCATACAACAATCTTTTTTACTTGTTTTTCAACCCATTTCTTTGAGATCAAAGTTGATACCAAGAAACAACAGCCAGATTAAAGTTTCTTTTTCTCTTGAACCCCTTGTCCTATGATTTATTCTACGGTTACAACTTTTTACACCATGTAAAAGCTTCCAGAACAAAGAGAATATTGAGATTTATTGTGTACATTTTCTCTAATGATTAGATATCGATGACAGAGAAATAGAATTTGATTCCGATTTAAAGGAAATTAATTACACACCTGTTTAATTAATGCTGTTCTATTTCTTCGTCACGTGTCTAACTCGATATTATAAGGCAAGGGGTTAACGATCTTTATAAGATGAAAATAATATATTGACGTTCTAAAATTCTTTTCATTTTCTGTTATTTTAAATTACATCGTTCATTTTTTCATAAAATAATCGTAAAATCCGCAGTCTGCACACAATATAAATAGCTACTGATTCGAATGAGCCACACGAAAATTTAGATAGAACGTTTTGAACTCTGGGTCAACCCAGCCCATCTGTGGGTTTATTAGCATGTTTTCTTGTTTCTTAAACCAGTGCACCATTGCAAAAAAAACACTTGAAAAGTGACGTAAGCGAAATTGAAATATAATATCGTTCGAACGAAACTGCGAATGGCTGCACGGCAAAAATGAAGTTTACAAATCGATTTGTCAAATTTTTTGAGCGCTGGCAACTAGTGCGTTTCAAATGCATTCCGGCTGAAAGGGTTTCCGCATACATTGAAATACGCGAAACGGTTTTCATTCGCGATTCTATCATCCAGTATAAATTATGATTCTTTTACGTCAACATCGAATTCGTCAATTCTCGGATTACTATTGACATTTTATCGAATAGTTCGATTTAGCTTCAACTTCAACGTCTCGAGCCACGATCCTTTGCGAAATACTGTTCTGATGGGACTGGTATAGGTTCTTTCCAGTAATTTGCATAGTCCTTGCATTTCTTACTGGCTTATTCATCCTGATTCCTCTTGAATTCTCCCACTAATATTTCTTAGCCGATTCCATCGATTCCTATGGGCCGTCGCATCAATTTCCCTTAATACCTCTCGCAGATTTCGACATCGTTCCATCCTGCACGAAGTACAAGTCCTGGAACGCCTAGAAACGTTGGTCCTCGTTAGCCTCTTCGTAGAATTTCATCACCTGGTCCCTGGCAGCTTTCGTGACGGAGACCCTGCAAGGATTTGGGTCCCAGTTGATTCCTGGACAGCCCATAGACTCGAAGCACCTGACCAAACGTTTAGTGTTCGACGGACAACATTGCACCACAGCCCAGACGCAAGGTGGTGGACTCTTCACTGGCGGACGTCGAGTTGGCGCTGCTGGAAAATTTGGCACAAGCGCCCCCTTGCGATCCGGATTCAAACCCTGCGAATAAAAAGCACTTCTCAAATACGATTTTCAGTCATTTGGAGAAGTAACTGCAGCTGGGGAAAAATTTTGGGAAAGAAATAATTGAATTAGTATATTAAATAATCGTTGTTCTACAATCTAAATAAAATATCGTTTTCATCAAACATTAAAATTTCCGCAAACAAAATATTTTTATTTTGATAATCCAAAACATACAATAAAATATTTGTACTTTGCGTTAAATAGTGCTTAAAATATTTCTTGCTGAGAAAAATATGTTGAGGAAACAGGTAATATTAGAATGCAAGAAACCATAATATTTTCGAACTCGATTTTTTCGAAATTATGCGTCAAATGAATAAGATTTATTTTATATATTCCCACATTAGTATTTTCGGAAATCTTTGATCGTTTCAAAGAAGAAAGAAAATAAATTAAGACAAATAAAATTCTCGTTACTTTGAGAATCCTTCAAATAAAGTACTCTTTTAAACTTGAAATCCCTATTTTGGTTTGCATGTACGATGGATATCATCCCGCATCATGTACATTAGTATTAAAATAAAATTGTAATAGACATAACTAAAAGTACAAATTAAAAGGAAGTGAAGAAAAAAGTTTCATCGATGGGGCTCGAACCTGTGACGTTTGTGTGTGAATCACGCAACCTGCTTACACCGCTAATGGAACTTCGAAAATTTGAGTTGCAAATCATTGTATATCAAAAAGGTATAAAAGTTCAATTGTTTATATCTGTTAGAGTTAGTTTCAGAATGTTCTTATACATCAACCAGAATGTACAGGACGTACATCGCATCAAACACGTGCACACTATACGGAACAAACAACCACACAACAGAATCGCCAACATAAGACGACGCGCGAATTTCAAACATTCCAACAATATCTTTAAAACTATTGAGTAACTACATCTAATATTTTGCAGACATAATTAGGGATCCATATAGCATCGTCTTACAAAAAATTATCAAAATCGAAGTCGGACACTTGGGGTCCTTCCCTTGTAAGAAGAAGGTACTCGGAGTTCATTGATTTTCTATGTACTGAGAAAAACGCTCACACCCCTTAAGTTGAGGAACTGAGGGTTCGATGAGGGTTGAAACTCGGGAGGGAAGGGGGGATGTAACGAACGAGTGGCCCGCATGGCTCTTTTGCTTTGCCAGATGGCATCGAGCTGTGTTATCACGGAGATATAAATACATATGTACACGTAACATTGCATAGGCAGACACTCACAGCGCACGGTTTAAAGTAATCTTTATTACGGAGGTTAGGAAGCAGACGGAATGAGTCTCACCATGTACTCGATGTCTTGGCCAAATTCTGTCCTCGCGACGATCGACGGCGTAGGCGTACGAGCTTCGGGATGGATTATTATCCTCGCAATCACCGGCAGCGCGTTCAACCTAGCCACTTCCTGCCGCCTCCATTGCTCTTTCTCATCTCTAGCACGCTCCTGGTTTTCTCTGGCCTCCTTCGCTCTGTGAAGTATAACGGAGAGAGCGCTATCAGGCTCGGCCCGAAAAAGGAAGCTTATTGTGCGCGATGCGATCATCGTGTTTGCATCATTAACATCGCCCGTTTCGCGTGAAATGCATTTTTCTCGAAACCAATTTCTTTCGAAATGGTTCTCACGATATCTCAAGTTCCAATTGATCAACGGTCTTGAAATTTTGAGAAAATCTTCACCACATATCCCGTTATCGCACGAACCATGATTTTTCAAAACTCTCATATTTTTCTTATTTCTCTGTTCTGCTAAAAGCCGAAAATATAAAAAAATATCGGTAAGTTCACTTCAAAATACTGCAATTTTGTAAATAACAAAGATTTCTAATATGTTTTGATTCGTACCATAACTGCATCCGTACTGATTAATGAACAACTGCATTTCCTTTATATCCGATCAATAGAAAGACCGGAATCATAGCAACCGTCGATCCATGCTTTTCAAACGGAACTTTATAAAAAATGTATAACTTACGTAATTTTGATTATTTGATCTTAAGAAAAATTACGTATGTAGTTCAAATACCAGTAAATAAGTCTCCAAATTACCAATGCGAAAGGTTCAAACAGTTTTTCTGAAAAAAATTTCTAAAATTTCGTGCAAATCTACCTCGAACACCAGAATACCTCCTTAACCTCACGATATCAAAGAAATCGAAGAAATAGTGTTTACAGTAGTGCTCACATAAATTTGCAAAGTTTGGGATCCAGAAGTCAAATTCATGCGTTACGGCGTAGCGTTTCTTTTCGAGGAATTCACTCGAGCATAGCTCGATGACGTAACAGAATAGATAGGTACAGTGAGCAATAAAGAAAATTTCAAATTCAGTCGTTTTTTTGTCACCTTTTCAAGTATTGTACCAGTGGATTGTTGCAATTTTTCCGATTAAAATGAATCCAAACACGACGCAAGGCGGTATACTTTGATAGTCTTCAGACATAGAAATCATTAGTACAGTTACGTGTAAAAATATCTGGACACATGTTAAAAACAAATAATTTTTTAAAAATTGGTTCAAACGGCTTGTGTGTTTTTGAGATGTTAAAAGGATTAAATTACTAGGTAAAATAAACGAAATTAATTAAAAATTTCCATTGGCCCCAATTCCGAAGGAAAAAGTAATGGCCATGAGTTTTAACATTCTTATCTGCCGCTATAATGAAAATTTAAAATATGCCTTTTGTAGATCTAATTATATTACGTATACGCACAAAGTTTCATCGAAATCGATTGACTTATGAAGAAGCTATAGGCATTGAACTACGTAAGAATCTTTGAATTTTGGACTTATGACTGATCTAACTTGCAGTATCTCTCAATTTTTGCCATTTTTAATTATCTATAGCTTATAACAACCTTAATCAATTTAGATGAAACGTCGTCGTGTTTGCACTAATTTTAATAAAAATAATCTGAACAATTCTCTGATACTACGTTTGAAAAGGTAAGACAAAAATGACTGAATTTGAGATTTTTTACCTCCCACCACCAACCCTTAAAAAACTTTCATTTAATTCCACAGCCATGGATTTCTTAAAAAATTTGTTTACATTAAGTCATTATCATAAACGACCCAAACCCGCATGCAAACGCTTCGAATGTTTGCCAATGGTCGCTACGACGTTCTACGAAGTAATTAACTAATTGGCTTGAAATTTTAAGCACGCGTTCTAGACATATACATACATAGTTTATAGCTCGAATGAAAATTACAGAGATATCTGTATTACTTCCTATGCAATTGCAAATTGAATTCGATAACGACGTCTGTTCTTTAGTTTCGTCGTTTTGTTCTGTCTACATCCTTGCGAACCATTGTATTAGACAGTACGGAGCAATAATGGTTTCTGAACATGAATGCATAGAAAAATTCATTCTTACGATTCTATAACTTTCTGAACTATTGAATAATATTTTAACATTTAGCGTTTCAACGTAAAACAAAGCTCTACTGATCTATTAACTACGCGACGAAACTGCATAACTGTTACTTGCTACTTATGTTTAAAAATTTATTTAACCGACTAAAAATTTTTTGAACATTAAGTACACATTCAAAATGTGGTTTAAAAATGCGACGAGTCAATTAAATTATAAATAGTAAATTACATTATAAATAGGAATAGTAAATAGAAACACAAATTTCAACTAAACCCACAAAGAATAATATTATTAATAGTTACACATTAAATAACTCTTAGCACAAAGAGTAGGACCGCATCAGCTCCAATAGTTCACTTAAGAGTTAAGACACACTTGATGCTATTAACTTAATTGGAACTTGCAAGGTAACGATGACTTTTTTAAGAGCCGTAATAAACGGTTTTTTTCAAGGGTTAGATACTATCATTTGATTACTTTCGGAATGGTTTCTTAGCTAATAATAGTTGTAATATTTTTTATGTTCAAAATTGAAGGACAAAAGATGCTCAGGTTTAATTTTGATGGCTTAAGATTCAGTGATTTCTCTTGTTCGTTGCTTGTTCATAGTTAAATTTGTAAAACGCGTTTTCCTCGAAATCACCTTTTTCGAAACTGGTTATCACAAGTTCTAGTAGAACTATTGATTTGAAATCATATGCGAATTTTCAACACGTATTCTGTTTTCGCAGTAACCAATATTTTAGAAACCGACATTTTTATTTTCTTTAATATGCTAATGGCAAAAAAGTATAAATTTAGTAATTTCAGTTCAAAGTGCTGCTATTTTGTAAATACCCACATCTAATTAATTTTGGTTCAGACCACAACCACGTTAATACTAATTAATATACTTTTTCATTTTTTGTTTTCGATCAACTGAAGTGCCAGAATCAAGACAACAGTCACCACATGTTCTTTGAAATGAACTCTGTAAAACAATATACAACTAATGCAATTTTGATTATTTTTACTTTAAAAAAATAACTTATGTACTCCAAGTGCGCATAAATACGTATCCAAAAATCCTAATGCAGAAGGTCCAATAGCTTTTCTGAAAAAAATTCCTAAAACTTTGTAATGAAACGGCCTAAAAAAACAGAATAACCCATCAAATGACAATAATACACTGTACATTCTACTAGACTTCATATACTGTACAATGATTTATGTTACAAGTTTGTAGTTTTGAAAAACTTAATACATCATGTTGTTGCATATGAAATATGCGATTTAAGAATGCAAATGTTATAAAGCTTTTCGATCAACAAATACAAGTACACTCCATAGGTTTATTATTGTATATCACTTTGAGATACAAAAATGATCTATAAAGTCTTATCTTAAATTTTAATTTAGATGTCTAATTGCACTTTTAAATTTACTTTATGTAAACGTCAATCGATGCGATTGTCGTGCATTCTTTTTACAATATATGAGTGGAAAAACAACATATTGACGATGGCATTATGTAATGTTTGGTCAAAATGTATGATTAATCAACGTACTATTCGTCGGTGGTAAAAGAAACTACGAAATGGACATGAGAATCTTGTAAATGAAGAACGCGAGTGTCCAAAAAATTCTATTTCTACCATAATAGTGTCAAGAAACTTGTAATTCATTGGCAGTATATATTGATTACAATGATGCTTACTTTGATCAATAAGTTTATTTCTAACAAAAACTAAGTTTGTTTAACGTTGCTGTTAAAAATCTGATATTTCATATGCAACGACCCAATATTTTCAAAAATGTTAAAAGTGTGCTTAGTTTTTCTCGTCACTGTCTAAATATTAATCGAAATAGCAGAGCAAAACATCTGTGGCTCGGTAACGTCAGATGGCTACATCAAATTGTGGTATAAAAATGTTGCTAGTAAATACTACAGTTTCTGCGTAATCACACTCCGAAGTCAAATTATTACTTTCGACTCCGACCTGCCCTAACTTCATTTTGGACATCTTGTACACAATCCGATCATCCCTCACGGTCGACCGTGTCGACCATTTACCTGTTCCCCCCGGGCCTTCGCCTGGCATTCTCGACCCTTCTTCTCGACTCCTCCGTCCTCCTCCTTTGCTGCTCCTCCAACCACCTCCTCTGCTCCTCTAACTGTCTCTCGGGCTGCGCAACTCTCGTAGCCTCGTTCGCGAGTAAATTGGCCGGAACAAGGCTCGTTTCCTGCCTCCTGCTATGGTCCTCAAACTGTCTACGAGCACCGTACGGCGAACCCATATTCTCCAGCGGACTCGTTTTTCCAGCATGCTCCTGGGCCGCCCTTCTTTCGGCCTCTATCCGTTGCCGCTGCTCTTCATACCTTCTCGACTGTAACCTCTGGACCTCCAGCTCCCGCCTCCGAACCTCTTCTCTCAGCCGTTGCTCCTCCAGCCTTTCCCTTTCTCGGATTCTCTCCTCTTCAATTTTCCAAGCCGTGTTCCTTCTCCTGGCCTCATCCTCGTAGCTTCTGGGTTCGGAGATCACCGTGGCCGACGGACCGTGGACTCTTCTGCCGCCTCCGTAGCTAGGGTACCTCGATCGGTCATCCCGTCCGGCCTCTTCTATCTTCCTCCTGTGCATCATCCAGTCGTTGGAAGCGTTCCTCGGGACCTGGACCGGTTGATTTCTCCTGATGTACTCCTGCAATTTGCGCTCCTCTTCCAGTCGCCTCCGATTCGCCTCTTGGGTCCACCGATCAGCAGAGCCATCAACGTTCACCGGTCGGTTGCGTTGTATGTAATCCCGCAGCTTTCGCTCCCGTTCCCATTGTTCCCGAGGTCCGTTCTCATTATCGCTGACCGACGCGTTCGACGGCTGGCTCCTGTCTCTCGCCTGTTTCCTTCTTTCTTCCTCTTCTTTCTGATGCTTCTTCAACATCCACTCCCGTCTCCTGGCCTCCAACTCAACTCTATCTTGTTCCTGCTGCCTCCTCCTCCCTTCCTCCTCGTGTTGTCTCCTCCTCGCTTCCTCCTCGTGTTGTCTCCTCCTCGCTTCCTCCTCGTGCTGCCTTCTCCTCGCTTCCTCCTCGTGCTGCCTCCTCCTCGTTTCCTCCTCCTCCTCCTGCCATCTTGGTTTCGGCGAAGACGTCTGCTGCGTCCACTCCCGTGCCCTGTGGAAAGCCTCTGGTCTCCTTCGTTCCTCCTCCTCCCTTTGATTTCGTTCTGCCTCGATTTGAAGACGCCGTCTACGCTCCTCCTCTTGTTGCCATCTCAACGAATCCTGCGACACTCTGCGCCTTTCTTCCTCCCGTCTTTGTTCCATCAGCTTCTCATAGTCGCTCCTGATCCTGTCTATGTCCGCGTTAGTTCGATTCGCTAGCTCCCCCCGCAACTGACTCTCCTGCTGCCTTCTTAATTTCGCCTGCTCCAGGGAGTGCTCGTAGAACTGCCGTCGGCGTTGGTTCTCGGTCTGCAGCTCGTCACTAGACAGAACTCCTTCATTCTCTCCGAAACCCCACGTTTGTTGGTTCGGGGGGTTACGACCCTCGAATGGGTCGTTGGTGATCGGCTCCTGCACCCATAGGATCTTGCGCATTTGATTAGTTGGCCTCACACCGGTTGGCATGTCGGTGTCCTCTGATTGGACGCTCCGCTTTATTTTAGCGAAGCTGCGAGTCTCCTCGAACTTACGCTCGTTTCTAACGGTCATGGGGGCCAAGTTGGCAGAGTCTGTGGTTGCTCTAGATTCGCCCAGATCCCCACGGACTGGTAATTTCTCCGCACGTTTCTCGCCGTCCTGGAGTAAGAAATAGCGTTATTTAAAGAAGAAATATTTTTTCGTAAATGAATCTTCCACAGATTTGAAAAATTTAAACCACCCCTTTACGACGAAGTATTTATTAACGATTTTTTTCACTGTCTTATGGAACAAAAATGAGGACCAGATATTGTCCGCGCAACGAGAGTTGGTACAAAATCTCGTCAGTGGGGTGCAGGGGGATCGGCGAGTCCCCCACTCTTGACGCAAGGTTGCGGATCCCACCACTGATCAGTGGATCCCACTCTTACGCTTACGTTTTGGCGGGAACGGTCGACATAGGCGCTCAGCGTCACCACCATCTTACTTCATGGTCACCACATCTCTCTGTTACTCGTTTGCTGCTTCCTCAAGCGATTCGGCCAATCGCGGAAGACGTGTAGCGCGTAGTGGGAGCATCACGTGGCACCCACAAGTTCCTCTGTGCCAACTCTCGTTGCGCGGGCTATACATTGGTGTACCCTTATGTTACTATAAAGGTGGCTGTATACTTTTGTATACTTTTAAAACAATCGTATATCAAGTTTTTTTGTGTCATCGTAAATGGGAGACATCAATCTTCAAAACTACGGAAGATACATTAACGAAACAAATTTTTCAATGTTTTTAGAGATGCTTCCTTTGGTTGCATTTTCAAGAGATAACATGTCTTCAGTTTTTCATCTGAAAACGTGTGACATTGTCTTGGGAGAAATTGAACGATGGTTAGTCAATTTAATGAAGTTTACAGTTCGAATACTTTTTGGATTCACTTTACTTTCGTAAGTACGTATAACTTTCTTGGACCGTGTTATTATTTAATTACATTGTGTAAAAACAAAGTTGGTGTCTCTTATAATTATGCAATGATTTTAACATTAAATGTTCCGGGCACCAATAATAAATGGCACGTGTTTGCTTTTAAAAATAAGAATGTTGAATTTTCGTTGATTTTTTGCGATTTTTATCGTAATGTATGTTTGAATAAAGAAATCAATAATTTCACATTAGAACACTTTTATAATTTAAATAAATGCAATTTGAAATATCTGAAACCAGTCATTTGACTAGCGGCGGTACGTTTTATTATCAAACGTTCAAACGATGAAATGTTGCACTTAGTGGATAAAATCATTTTACGTAGCAATCATATAGATTACAATACAATGTGAAATCCTCTCTACTAGCCAACATTTTCTTCTAAATAGTAAAATTAGCAAAATTTAAAGGGGAAAATGTTTTACTGCCTTCTATAATTTATATACAGACGTACATGAATCTGTTATATTTGAAATGTTTTGGGTGAGGTGAGCTTTAATTCTCTAATTGGAATGGCATATATATTTTCATGTGATATGAAAGCGCACATCAAACGAATTCGTGTGCTATATAAAGCTTAGAAACTATTTTTGTATTTAACTATTCTTTTATGAAACTTTCACCAACATACTTATGACATTGGTCTGATTAAAATGAGACCAAACATGACATACTTCGAAGCATACTTGCTTGTTCAATTAACAATTTAGTATTATTTCATTTATCTGAATTTTCCATTGTTCGACTGAAACAACAATTCAATCTAAAGCGATTCATATACAATACGATTTCTTCCACAAATCAGTAAATATTTAATCTAAGCATCTTAACTTGGTAATTTTTATATTATCCGCACACGCATGTTCCAGTGATTAGTTCGGATGATCAAGATTTTACTACATCGTGAATTAGTCGAGTAAATATCATCCAAACTTTGTCGCGTTTGGTGTCATTTCACTCAGAAAAATGTCCCGAATATGTTGGTGAAAGTTCCTTAAAAAAATAATTAAAAACAACAATATACCAAAATGTTCGCTAGGATTCCACGATCGTCGGTTGTCCAACTAACAAAATTAATACTATGCATGCTCTTAATCAGACCCATTATAACTTACTCTGCCCCCATATGGTGGAATTGTAACCACACTATCATGGAACAACTGCGTTTCTTCGAAAGAAAATGCCTTCGAGCCTATCTTAATACATACCGTACTCAACACTCCAACTGGCAACACTACACCAGCAATGCAACACTCTACAATAAAGCCAACATCCCAAAAATAGATTCATTCATTATCAAACTCACCAGAAACTACTTTAGCAAACTTCACTTCATCGACAATCCGTTAATCCAATCACTATCCATTGCTCATAGACAGCTATCTACCGGATACGCTTTCCCCCAGGCATTTATACACTGTGACAAATCTGGTATAATACAAAACGAGAATAACCTAAACATAATCTACCATTGGAGACGTAACAAAGCTAACAAGCGAATAGCATTGCAAAATAGCAACTTCAACACAAACAAAGATAATTTCAGATACTCATTAGCAATTCCAAGAATCGACCACACTGACGTTCACAGACTGAACCACAAAAAATACTGGTGGCTCTCAAACAACGATGCCCATAGGTGAGACCTAAACATCCGTAGATTAAGACCAACTAGACCTAGTTAAAACTAATTATATGAATAATGCTAAACCGCAATTTTCTAAGAATAAACGTATCTAGACCGAAGCCTACCTAGTCATAATGGATATAGTGTATATTTTGTATATAAACCCACCCCTACCTTCCCCCTAGTCTTAAGCCTTAATTATAAGATCCACCCTACAAAACTGTAAATAGGGTTTTCTTTCTATTTCTATTATTTTTCCCCACCTCCTACAAAGACTGGCTAGAGATAAGCTTCGAAATCTATACATTAAACACGTTTCCTTTAAATATAAACCAAAGACGCTTAGCTATAAGATATGCCCCCTCGCATCAAATAGCTAAAAAAATGCAATACTAGATAAGTATATTTTTTCTATGTTTATTGTTACCTAGATTTATAGGACTGTACAAGCTTTTCCTAATAAACATGTTTAAAAAAAATGTAGTTGGACTACGAGGCGGTAGACCGGGGTTCCATTCCCGTCGGAGTAAGAACGTTTTTTTTTCTGTATTAAAAATTTTCGTTACGCACGACTTCCGTAATGCTAGAAAATTGTAGCCCCCTCAGCAAAGAAGTTTCACTTCAAAAAGTTTTATCATTAAATCGCTGTAGTGTTGGATATACGTGTAACAATTATCGTGTAACAATTTCAAATGATTAATTCTTCAAGATCATCGATTCGTACCTGAAACTCGGCATACAAAGTTGCTTCGATGTCTCCTCTGTTCTGCTTCATCCCCTTGGTCGTGGTCTCTAATTTCTTCAGCTTGAAGAGCTCATCCATCTCTTCGTACTTCTCCTCGGACAGATCATAATCCAGGTCTAGCGATATCGGGGTCACCTCGGACCACAAATCACCTTCTTGATCCTTGCTCACGGAGTCTATAGATCTCTTTTGTCTTGAAGCAGCTAATCCCTCGCAGCCGACTTGCAGTTCCGGTACACCGCCGATGCTGAAAGGGTCTGGGTTAGGAGGTGTATCCGAGCTGTGATCGTCGAACGAGTTCGACTGTTTGTGAAACATTTTCGGACTGGCTGCCTTGTATTCTGTAGTTTTGGTTTTCTCGTTGCTGTGAATGGTCTTCTTGGGTACCTTGCTTTTGGCATTCATCGGCAGCTTTGACGTGGGCATCGGGTTAGGTAGCAGATGTTCTCGAAGCAGATCCAACTTGTATATCTCCACCGAGCCTGGTCCTTGATCCTGGAACGTGTCATCAGCCACAAAAGGATCCTCCGACTGCTGCGATGACTCGTGGGGAGGGGATCTCGGCGGGTCCGAGCTTTCTTGAACATTGATATTCTGATCTAGCAAATGTTGGCCGGCGTATTCGAGCAGCTGTTTATCTTGCAACAACGGTGAAAAGTTCTCCGCGGCGGTATTCCCCATCCGTAGGTCCAGCGAATTCTCCTCCAGATGTTTGAGAAGCTCAAGTTCCTGGGGGGCTGAAAAATGAATAAGTGCACGAGTTAAGTTGAAAACTTTGATCATCTCATGCTTAAAACACTTAATAATGCAATTAAAATCGCTTTAAGTAAATTCGCTTTGCGGAGTTTGCCACGAAGTTTAAGGTCTTACTAGTGGACTATGTGGTTTATGCATTCATGACAAAAATGAGTAAAAACACAGAACAGTAACATTATTAAAAGAATATTAAAATAGCCTCGCATTTTATTTCTCTATACACTTGTATATTTTGTATCAAATAGAATACTCCATTTTATAATAATAAATAATAACGATATTCGTTTTTAGACAATTTTATGAATTTACCATACAACTTAATGGCAATAATCACGTGATTTGTAGATTTAATCATATAATTTCGAATATTATAAAATAGTTTTATTTTATACTAATAAATAGATGCGCCTTTTATGTATTTAAGACAAAAACTATTACAATTTTTAACGGCAGAGAGACAAAGAAGTGAAACGATAAATTCGAGAAATTTTAATTTTGCACAAAAATCCGCAGACTAGTAATAAGGAATAATAATATTTACTTCTAACAAGAAACGAAGTATTTTCGTGCAGTTAAATAAACATGCACGACCAGAGGTTGAAGTTCAAAACGCACCCTTCAAGAATTAAACGATATTCTTGCATATCAATATTTCAGCTCCATTCAGAACGAACTTTTCAAGTTTCCAGCGGGATTCGTAATAATAGATTGACGGAGTAATATTCTAGGCACAAGTTTCAACAAGATTGAAAGGGCACGAGTTTGGAATCAAAAGCCAGATTCCACAGTTTATTTTGTGCCACTTGAATGATTAAATAGTCCCCATTAGAGCCTATTGTATTGCTAAACGCGATTCTCGACTGCAAATAAAACATTCACGTAATTTCTTCGAATTCTCAAAACAATATCGATTGTACCTCTTTTTATAAAACAAATACTATTTTCAGTTAAATCACCATCTACAAACCTTTTAAAATCTACATTCGGCATCGAATAATGTAATGAAATATTGTAACTAGTATATCAATGATTTAATGTTTTCTTGGATAATTATTATAACACAAACAATAACATTTTGATAGAAAACAATAGTACAAGATTTTATTACATCGCTAACAGGTTGTCGAAACTACACTTTTCTCTTTTGTGTAAGAGTATATTGAAAGTTCGTCATTATTATTATTTAATATTCTTTAAACGAATACTGAGCTGTGTAGTTAATAATGAGTAACAAGTTACTCTGTAATTTGCACTACATCAACAGAATAGTTTCCGAAGGACATAAACATTTCGTCCTACATTAAAATTAACATAAACTAAATAAAGAAATGAACTTTTTGAGAATTAAATAATTAAACCTTTGCATTAATTCGTATCATCAAAAATCTTTCATGGTCCATTCCCATTAGTACTTATAAGATAATGATATTTTTTAACAAACTTCTACCGTTCATATATTAAACTTTAAACAATATCTATCAGAAAGTCTCTCAATCCCTGCTTATAACATTATTTTGAATATTCTTTGCCCTTTTACGCGATTTTGATCATAACATCCAAACCGGAAGCTCTTCCTTCAACCGTAGACTTGCCAAAGCCACCAAATGCGATAAATAAAATTCCATTTAATTCGAATCCCTCCAAATTTCCGTAGATAGTTACAAATGTGCGCGAACATCGGTAATTCAGTAATTAAAACCAAAATTAATGTTGTAAATTGCATCTTACGTGACGACCGACGTAATTCACCGGCGATAGACTCATTGGCGGTCCTAAGTTACCGGCGTTACGGACTCTGATCAACTTGCCACGCTTATCCATATCATTCCGTTGGAGAACCTCATTACCCGTCCCTACGACCTCGAAATAATCGACCTCCACTATCCTTGATTCACAGGCTAGTCTGTACGGGAGTAGTCGCGTTATTCGTAGCACAAATGAGAAAGTAACGACCGTACATGCAAAAATAGCGTGTTCCGTATCGTCGCGCCACTGAATTCGCAAAGTTCCGTTCAAGTTTGTAGTTGGCAAAAGTAAATTATCATTCGGTCAAAATGCCGCAAGCGTCGCCATTTAATTCAATTTTGTACCATATTTTTAACAATCATTTGCAGATACAGTATTAATCACTTCGTTCCCTCGTATTATGTTGCGACGACGATACTGTTTGTTAGGGGTGTACGAGTACTCGAAATTTCGGGTTCGGGTCGGGTCGGGAAATTTGTTCGGGATGGGGTCGGGATCTCGAAAGTTTATAAACTTCGGGTACCGGAAAAGGTAGTCGGGTCGGGTTGGGTCAGGCTTCCTAAAGTTTGCAACATTCGGATACTCCAAGTTAAAGTTGGGGCAAGTCTGAAGTCAAATAAGAGATAAATAACTTCGTGACTCCTTGTCCTACAATAACGAGTGAGACTCGTGGTAAGAAATTTGAGCCAAAAACAATAAGGACGAGCCTGAATCGTGGTACTTCGTTCGGACCAAACGTAAACAACACGAGCCTGGCTCGTGGAACTTCGTTCGGACCAAACGTGAACAACGCGAGCCTGGCTCGTGGAACTTCGTTTGGACCAAACGTAAACAACATTAACACGAAGATTACTAATTTTCTACAAGTTTTCTCAAAACATTATTAATTTAAATTAAGTATTAATTTACAAATTGTTACTGATACATTCTCCACTTTGAAATTATAAATCATTCAAATTGTAAATAAAACATAGATTTTATTGTCGAAAGGTCACGATTCGAAACGTGTTTTAATTGTGTTCGTTCTATTCGTAATAAGCTCCACCGGTGGTTCGCCACGGCGCGTTATGTGTCTTCCATCGATCATGCTTTATTTCCAGCGACAGCAATTTCTATCGAACTACGATGGAAAATAGTGATGCGTCGCTGACAATGCTTACAAACGTTCACGCAAGTAGACACAGTCCGCGATGGTCAGGCATAAAGAGAGCGTCGCGTCGGTATTGCGTACTATGGCCGAGGAATCGTTTAAAAATCGATTTCCAAGAGGATCACGGGGTCCGCATCGTTTCATTTAGCCCCGTATTCCCATATCATCTTTTCGTGCGCGCGACGAATCGCGCGTGTCAGCCTGTTTACCGGTGACCTGCATGTGATAGCTTCGCCGAGCAAACTTGCCGTGCTCCTACCGATTTTCACTTAGCCTCTGTCGCCAATTTTCCTTGGTTCCTTCCATCGATTTCCCTCGGTCTCTCCCATCAATTCTCCACAACTCCTTCCGCAGGGGTTCGAGCTCGCTTGGTAAATCTAAATGCCTCTCTTTCAGACGCTTGACGAGCGAAGCTTGTTACCCGGCGCGGCGTGCCGTCGCGCCGTGCAGTCAAATCTGCGGCTGCAAGGCAAGGCGACACACAGTAGTCCGGTTTGGAAAATCGTGACCCATTTGGCCAAAAATCAACTTTTAGATATCGACTTCTACTGAACGGATTCTTGTTTCTAAATGTCCATATATCTAAAAAATAAAATATTAATGAAATTGAATAAAAAGTTTTAGAGAAAACGTATCTCAAAGTCGAGCATTCTAAAAATGATATTTTTGCTCCAATGAAATTGCCTTTCTTCTTTTAAGAATCTTGACGATTCCATTTAATATTTTGATTCGAAGTTTATTTCTTGATAAAAAGCATTCTTCGGCGGTGGGAAATCATACCTTAAATTAATAATTACTGTATAGAATAGATTAATAAAGTAGATCTGAAAAAATGATGAAAAATTCTTATGATTGTCTTTAATTGATAGTGGATATCTTCCACTTCCAGCAAATTCAATCCTTCTATCATATCGGAAAATTTTCAGCATCCTCCCCCTACAAGAACCCACAAAAATTTGTTCCCCCTTTTTCCCCCAACTATAAATTATTATACTTTGAATTCATCGACGCTACATCGATCCCACATGCGGGATGGATGAAACTCCGCCAGGAACGAAACGAAGGAACCAAGAACGAGTGCCTCCAGCTCGTTAGGAAACTATTTAGGTTGCAGACACATCATATGTTTATACTATGGTACAGGAAAACTTCGAGAATATACACACACGAAGACATATAACATCGACTTCTTTTAACATCCGATCCATATACAGGCTGAGTCCGAAGAAACAGAACACCTAAATATCTCCGTTACTTTTCGTTACCTATAGTTAAAGATTAATATTTTTAAATGTTTTTAATGAAAATTTCATTGCAATATCTCTACTGATTCAAAAGTTATAACAAAATGGGTCACGATTTTCCAATCCGGACCACTGTGCGACACAAGTCTGTTAGAAATTTCGTAGAAAGAATCTCGAATATGGAACTTTATCCCTTCAAGGTTCTGGGGTAAGTGCTGAGCGGTCTAACACAGTCCTCTTACCAGAAGGCACTCCTGCCTTCCCCACTCCGTGGCCAGCTCCTCCAGGACAGAGTCCCAATCTTTGTGCAACGCACTCGTCGCTTTAGTCTCAAGCATCCCTCTTTAAGACCTCACGCAGGCCAAGACCATTTCATAAGTTTCTCTTAAAACGCGTTGACTGAGCAACGAACAAACTACGTTTCGCGACATCTCGAAAGAAAGTAGGAGCGCATGAGTGATATTATTTTGCGTATGCAACTACAGGGATTTGTGCGGGACATTATCCAATTAAGTTATTTGAAAAATAATCGTTAAGATAAAATATGGGATAATATTATATAGCCAAATGGGAATTTGGCTACATGTCAGTTAAAATAATCGTATTTGTTTATTTGAACAACCAAATAATTTTTTTAGATAAATGAAATTCAAATAATTTCTTCATTTCATCTATTATTTGAACAAATAATTAGTACAATCCAAAATTGTATGTATTTCGTGTATTAAGAATTAATTTAATTACTTGAAAACCCTGTCCTTGAGGTGAGATTACTTTTTATTTTATTTAAACAATCTAATTAAAATAAAATATTACTTCAGAACAATTTATATTTGATTTAAACGCCAAATAGAAATCAATTTTTTATGTTATCTGCAAAATAAGAATAATAAAGTATTTAAAATAATTCATTACTTCAAATGCTTATTTTTTATCTTGTTTCAAATGAAATGTGCCCAACCCTGTCCTCTTCTTCATAAGCGAAAAATTTAACACTTTATCATAACCGAAGCAAACCGCTCACCAATGACCATTATTCAAGATCCTTTAGCTTATTACAATGTTTTCTTTCCATGTGAAACAACTGGATGTTGTGTCCTTGCGATTAAAAGAACAAAATTAACATAGTGTAGGGGTAGGTAACTTTGCGGGTCACGGATCGACGATAAATACTTGCATAGAGTGCCAAACAAATATATAGGCATAGCCCGGATATTCGTATAAAGTTCTTCAATAATTTGTAAAGGAAGCGATTTATTTAATTTTTATTTAATTAATTTTTTTAATTTTTTTATAAAATATAATTTCTGATCTTAAAGTTTAAGTATGCCACGAATCATGAATTTTAAAGATAGGTATGTATAATGGCGGCGAATAATAAAATACACATAAGAGTCGGTATTCGGCGGAACAAAAGTATTGACATACTTGAAAATTTTGTTACTACGTGCATTCTACTTGAACATTTTCAATAATAGCACACCTGTCGTGCAGGAAAGTCTCCCATTCAAGCTGAGCGTCCTTGTTTAAATTTAGTAAGAATATATCACAGAAAAAAGACAAACGCGAATAATGGGAAACAAAATAAAAGAAACAGTGGTTGCTGAGTGAAAGTTTGTATTAAATTAATATAAGCATGGAGAATCTTATTCGAAAAAAGGAAATATTATTAACAGAATTCGTTTTACCGTGAGATAATATGATTAAACGATTTCTTGACAAAGAGATAAATGCCACATGAAGCGGACGTCCTCGAAAGCTTACAGACCGAGAAGACAGGAAGATAGTCAATATAATAAAAAGGAAACCTAAAACTACATGCTCGGAAATAGCAGCAACAGTAAAAAACGAATCTAATACGGAGATACACACCATAACAGTTTGAAGAATTCTCAAGGCAGCTAGATATGAATCAAGAGTTGGAAGACGAAATCTATGCAATAACAAAATTAATAAAAGAAAGAATGGAGTTTGCTATTAATTACACATGAACATACAGCATTCTGGGGAGAAATATTGTTACCAGTTCGAAGCAAATTTAACATTTTTCAATGTGACAGACTGGTTTTAGTTTGGCGAAAACCGAATACTTTTAATTAAATGAGAAGATTGTTGTCTAAATCGTTGAACACGACGATAGTGGACTAATGGCATCGGGGTGTATGAGCTTCTCTGGTGTAAAAGAGCTCGTTTTTAATTCAAATACCACAGACAAATTTAATTAGGGTTAACAATGATAATTAATAATGATCCTAAACATACAGCCTATATTGCTAGACAACGGACCATTTTTAATTACCCAAAATGCGGATTGCCCCCTATCCATATACTGGGGATAAAGCAGGCATGGGTAACCTTTCCTAGTTTGGGGACCAAATTATCATTCTGTTTCCAAGTCAAGGGCCGGAACAAGGTGTTAAATAAAATAAATTAATATTAAGGGAGAAAACATAGTGTGTTCTGCGCAAGTCATATAACGTCAACTTCACGTGAGCTAGTGGAAGACACCACGTTTTCTCCCACCATGAATCCGACTAACTTGATTGAAAAGGATCAAGGCCGAATCGAAAGAAGTAGAGGATCGAACCTGGCCCGCGGGCCCGGGGATTGCTCATATGTAAAGTATACATATACAGATGCCTGACGGGGAGCGTTATGGTCACAAGTCAGGGGACCTACCCCCCCCCCCCTTTATACAGAGGTTCTAGTTACGTCAATAGTCTGGTACCACGCTGACTGTAACAATCGCAAAGCAACTAAACCTACTGAGGAATGTACCGGTGTTAGCCGACCTCCTCGGGCTGATCGAGTGGTCAGCCTGATCAGCAGCACCGTGATGCTTCCAGTAGGAGCTGAACGAAATGCTGACCGGCTGATTCTCCGCGGGACCATGTCCCTTCGGTTGCTCGCCGACCGAGTACTCGATTGACTTATCCTCGTCGAAATCGTTCAGAAACTTCGAAAACGGCTGGTCCTCCTCCGTACCTCTATGGAGTCCATGGCGGTGCGAGATCAAAGGGCCGTATTGATCGGGAGTGAGGCGAGAGGGATGGAGGTTGCTAGCCCCCACCATCGCTACGCACACCGCTAGCCAGACCGTCGCCGGAACCACTGTCACTCCCGGCAGCATCATCCTGCAATCAAACGGATATTCTTCGTTACCACTGTTTCCCTCTAGAGCTAGCAAAACGGCCCACGAAACTCCCGCGCACGAGGGTCAGTCGAATATTCACTGGACTTTGCATTTTACAACTGCGTGGGCCTCCGCGTCTAGATCGGATCGAGCGGGGGATCAAGCAGGCATGCCATGCGACGCGTAGTGGGGTATTTGACTCGAAAAGTCGGACAGAACTATCGTGAAGTTCGCTTAATTTGCAAGTCCCATATCTTTGCTGAAAACAACTATAAATTGATAAAACAAACGTCATCGTTGGAGTTCCTACTTATTGAATCTTTATGCCGATCTTGTCCACGTGTGGATGTCTAAGGAATAAAATTCTCCATTAAAGTGAATATGTCAATGATACATTTCTATATAAATATGATATTTTCTTCACATTTTTCATGTCCTATGATAATTGAACAATATTTTTTGTATATTGAAAAAATAATTTTTAGCAGAAACAACGTGATTTGAAAAAGAAGCAACGTATTGCAAATATTTTGTATACGATGCAGACGTGTATACAACACAAAATACTCAAACAATCTTAAGCTTAGTAAATTAACTAGCAAATTTAATAACATATCACAGATTTTAATCTGTACACGTACCGTATCGATGCAATTAACGGTAAAGCATTAAGCATTCCACAGCCCATAGAATACGTAACAAGAAAAGTAAATAGATAGAATAATAAGAAACAATAAATATACAATACAAATAAAAATAAATAAAAAATATAACTAAACAAACAAAACTTTACCGAAATAAAATGAAGGAGAAATTAAGTTTGTAATCTGAACAATTTCTTCGAAGTGTTTCTTAATACATCGCATATGTCTGACGATGTGGTCGTGTAGACGAGTGTCATTTCAGATTTAAATTAGCCATTAAGTTTGAATCCGGATGAATTCAGAAATAAATGTTGTTGTATTGTCATCATGGATCCTTAAGAAACACGATCACATGAGAAATATCATTCGGACTCACTCGGAAGTATAACGAAATCATTAACAAAATTTTAAAGTAAAGTACGAAATTATCAAATTATAGATCATCTTCCATTATTTATAACTGCAAAATATATATATTCGGGAAGGAAAACCTGCGCGAATGTATAATTTATATCTACCTGAAAGCTTCTACACTGCGAGAATTTACATAACTTTCTTAAATCATTTAAAAATTGCTAATAGACACTAAATGTTCTAGAGCAGGGATGAGCATTCCTGTCTCAACTGAGACAAAACCGTCCCCACCACAGCGCTCACTGTCCCCCACCAGCATCCGCCATTACCATAGAGTGGAAGGAAGTGCTTCACCCGTCGCGAATAGTGCGCAGGCCTCGCGCATGAAAGAGAAGTTGGTGGGAGAAGCAAGCGTTTGAGGGGCCTCTGCCATGCCCATCGCGGTTCTAGAGTATAGTCGAGAAAGAAACGCGTGTCACAAAATTTCTTAAGTTTCGATGAAGTACGTGGTTCTACGAGTGTACCAATTAACACGTTCGGCGCCGCGTCACCCATATTTGAGTGACGGGTGTGCTTCCGCGGGGGCCCCGTCACCCATATATGAGTGACGTTTTTCTTGTTCAAGTTAAATAAGATTTTCAGTTGCATTTTTAAAAGAAATTTAATGGAACAAGCACTGAAGTACAAATATAGAATATACAGCATAAAAATATATAATATAACCTACTCGAGTTACATAGTTGCTATTCCTACTTATCGCTCTGCTTACGTTCTGGCGCTTCGACAGTCGGATTTGGGCCCCGCGAGAAAATCAACCGAATCACGCTGGGCGCCGAACGTGTTAAAAGAAGAAACTTATTGATACAATGCCTCTTATACATTTAACTACATCGAGAAACAAAAATTTGACGATTGACGAAAGATGCTCGAAAGAGGGTTTTTCCGGCTTTTCGAGTCAAATGCCGCACTGTGCAACGGGACGACGTCTCAAAAGATTGTATGTTACCAGTTGCCAAGAAAAAAATGGTAACAGAATGGTAATTTCAGAACGATAATGCCTCCAATTATTCTTCTATTTTAACAAGTCAAACTCGTGTAGAAGATTTTAATCAAAGTTCAACAAATACGAGCACTATGCCGTTCTTTTCAGACGAGATCAAATTTTATTCGTTTGTAATAAATATTTAAGCATTGATGTAAATATGTCATATTAAAAATATATATTCACTTTTCTCTTCTATGACATCTTGGGTAACGACGCTTTAATCACTGTTGGTTTAAAGATAATGGTGTGGCAAGGGGTTAAGGCATCCCCTCTTGACTTGAATTTAATTCAACGTATACATTACTGGATTTAAACACATAGATGAAATATTACATATACAATGACAAAACCTTTTTGTTTTAATGATTTTTTTAGGAAACCTTTACGGACGTATTTGTGAAATTCTTCTGGTAAATATGAAACCAAACATGATGCTAATCGGAGCATATTTGCCTGATCAATTTACGTTTCAATAAATCCTCGATTATACACACCGAATTCATATTTCATAATACATAAACAGTCCAATCTAAAGCGATCTATATACAACACGATCCTTTGTCATTCATCAAGACTCATTCATTCAAGAGTATTTAGTCTAGAACTGCAACTAGGTAACTGCTCTATTATCCGAACACTCGTGTTGCACTGATTAGTACGGATAATCGAGGTTCTACCATATAATGAATTAAACGAGTAAATATGATCCACATAGTGCCATATTTGGTGTCATATCAATTTAAAAAATGTCACGAGTATGATGGTAAAAGTCTCAAAGAAAATAAGCAAGAAGAAGAAATGTTTTGTCATTGTTTCTTGACTTCTGTCGGTTAGTGTACATTTATAAGACTGAGTCATCTCACCCAGAATTGCTATATGAACCGTCGTGTCGAGAAGGGTTCACGTTGCGATGGTCACGAGGTACATCCGTAAATCTATTCGGAGAAAAGCAAAATGGTGGTTGACGTCTCCGGCAAATCGATCTTCGAAACGACACACCATGACCTTTCACTCGCGTCTCCGCTAAACGGAATCACGTTCGTTGTTGCACACGAAAGCCTATCGATTTCAGGACACTCGGCAGCCGCTCGTAGAAACGGGTCCAACCCCCTCCGATCCCCGTAACGCGAACCCCTCTTATTAGATTCTGTTCCCGTGGACGAAATTTCCAATCCACGCTTTGTGAACCTGCTCAGCCGCTGACCCGGAGAACAGAGAAGCAACAATCGGTCCTCGACGCGTTCGAGGTGAATCGAGTGATCTTGACACACTGTCGCTGCCAAGTCGACACCGGCTAAACTTAACAACTCTCCTCTCCTCCCTGTCCCGATCCCACTGACTTCTTTGGCTTCGCTGGCGAACGCCCCCGCCCCCGATACACTTCCGACAGACAATCATCGTTGTTGTCTGTTAACGCAACGATCTCGGACAATTTAGTCAGTCGCCGAGAGCGTCTCGCACGACGTTTTCGCGTGTTGGTGCGAGATGAATTAACAGGTTCAGCGTCGCGTGGGCTATCGGAGATCTCCGCTTCCGTTCTACACATTTTGATGCGGCGGCCATAATTGTTATAACTAGATTACGGATTTTATGCATTTGTAACAAAACAAGTGAACGTAAAACTGTAAAGACATTTAAATAATTCAGAAATACCATTGTATTGTTTTCAACTCATTAGAACTAATAAAAAAGGAAACAAATGTCTGTACACTTATCTTACAATGAATTCAGACCATTTTTATTTTGCATAAAAATCCGCAATCTAGTTAAATATACATATTAGTCTACTGATGACTAGACTGCGGATCTTTATGTAAAATGAAAATTGTTTGCCTTAATTGCAAGAGACTTGAGACAAATATTAATCTCTTTCTGGCTTTATTCATTATATTAAGCTGAAACTATTACATTGGTATTTTTAAATTCTTTTAATCTGTTTACAAAGAAGACGGTACCTGACAATTAAAGAGTTTAAGGCTTTATTTGCGCACGCGCAGATCGTAATCCCCTACTCGCTCTTAAGACGATACAAATGGCAAATCACTTGTCTCCCGGTATATGAAATTCATGATGTTTGGGTGATTGGGGAGTGGGGGAGCAGAGATTTTACAGCAAGGCAACCGCAAATGAGATGCGCGAAACAGGTTCCTTCTTGTTTGGTGTTTACTATAGTCAGTTTTGTCATACATGAATAAAATCCCCAGTCTAATCATGACTATATCCAATTATGCGAATCAGTGAAACATTTAATGAATTCGAGAGGGTCAAGCACCTTGACTGTTTAAAAATGTGCTGTTCTCAGGAATTTTGAAAAATTCTATTATGTGACAGTGTTCTTAACGTAACTCTTGATTTTATTCTCCATTTTTCAGAACAAAATATTTAAAAATGACAGAATTATTCCCAGGTTTGGGAACGGCCTTTTAATGGTACCTTGACGAATGGCCGCCATTTCTGACAGATATTGAAACGTCTGAAATGAAACATTTCTTTCATTCTCAAACCAGAAAACATTATCGAAACTGTAGCGTAGAATTTTTAAGAATGTCAATTTGAATCGATAAAGTCACGTTTTACGTTAAAAAATCAACTTATCTAATATCAAAGATGAACTCATTTAATATTCGGAATCATTTAATTTTCTGAAAAATTTTCGTTCTTTCTTGAAATATCCATCTATGTGTTCAAATCAAGGGGGTCTGACCTTTGGACTTTCACAGTATGAGTACATTGGCCAGATGTTTTTACAGAACAACGACTTGTTAAAAAACTTTCACTTCTATTTTATTACGTTTGAAAAATATTATGAAGTACGCACACAGAGAGTTGTAGCATAAGAGAAGTCGGACATTGTTCCCCCAGCCCATGTAAACTTCCCAATATTCAATGTTCCTTTTTTCAGGAATTACAAGCGACATCTTCAAAAACATTTTGTTGCATTCCTCTTGTTTCCCTGCACACTTTATCGAAGGGGTTTCCAAAAATGTTAAAAATTATATTTTTGACAAGTTTCCAAAGTTTGATCCTAAGAAAAATAAAAAAATTGCGCTTACAGCTAAACCATTTTTGAGGAAAACAATATTTTGAAAAAACCCGGCGTTAAAATATGTAGGAGAAAATAAGGAATGACACAGAAAAGGGTTTTTGAAGATAGTCCTAGTAGTTTCTGAGAAAAGGTACATTTTATGTGAAAAAGCACAAACTTTAGATAACTCAATTCAAAGTTTAGGAAAGAGAGCAAAGACTAGAAATTGCAATGACCTCGAGATACAAAAATGATTCTAGAGACCGAACTACTCATCAGGAATGAGCGATCGTGGTCTTAAATTAAACCAAAGAGTACGTAAAAAAATTAGCTAAAAACTCGAAATTCGAAATATTTTATCAAAATCAAAATTCGACTCCCCTTAAACAGAACTTTTTTGAAAGTTACGATCACATTTACAGAAGTTCATTCATATTATACTTGTATGTCACGGTCCTGAAAACATCCACAATTTGTACGAGAAGTGAAAAACTAAAATTTTTGAAACATGTTAATAGATACATATCTATTACTCCATCTTTATAAAGAAAAATTAAAACAAGAAATATAGCATTTTTATAAACCATTAAATTCACAGAAGAAAAAATCGATTTTGTTTCGAACTAAAAATAGTCAGTGTAAAAGAATTTTTTAAAAAATGTGAAATGTGATTAAGATCCTATATGCAAAATTCAAAGTTAATTAGCCGAAAGTAGTTCGAGTTTCAGGATCACCATAAAGGAAGAAGTAGTTTCAAAGAAGCCAAGCTGTTAGCAGCGTCAGTTCTTTGAAACCCTAAGCCAAACTTGCTTTATAATATTTTTAAATTAAATGTATAGAAATATGTGAAAAATTAATATACACAAAAATTATTTTAACCAGCAAGATGACATTTTTCCATCGCCAAAATCATACGTTTTATTTCCGTGATAAAACCGCTGCTGTTCTATAAACTTAAATTTGATTAGCAGACAATGTGTTGAGGCAATAATTGTCAACCGGTGATTAGTATTACGATCTATCGTAGATGAGGGTCATCGCATTTCAGCCCATTAATTCGGCCTCAAGACATCATGGAACTGTGGTGCTTAGACAGCTGTGCATAACATGCGATCGAACCTTGACTTACAGGCGTGAATTTGCTATTATAGAGCTGACGTCCGTGAATCGCAAACAACTGTACAAACAAAAAATATTTACCAAAAACTTCAACATCCTCATAAAAACTTAAACATTTTTAGCATTACTAACATAAACTTCTGAACCCCCTAAAAAAACATAATAAAACATGTGCTATCGATACAGTCCTCGTGTGCGAATTTAAGATTCAGAATTTTCAAAATATTTATCCATGCAAATTAGATAAAGAATATTGATTTAAATATTCTTTATATTATCAAATATAAAGAATAGTTTTTTGTTTATAAAAGTATAGGAAATAATATGGAGAAAGTGATTATTGATTTAATTGACTAGAAGCAATACTGCCATGTTTTTAGAGCAGAAATATATAAAAATGGGACTTTAAATTGATGTTGCTACAAAATTATCAAGTATTAATAAATATTGACTTACAGTTTCGTCATGGTCAATAATGGTAACATAATTAATTACAGTATAGCGTTGAAGAAAGTCTTCCAAAGTGAGAGATGAGAATAGCTGATGACAGTTCACACAACCGTAAGACAGGGATGGGCACGGTAGGGGCCCCTCGAACGCCTGCTTCTCCCACCAACCTATCTTTCATGCGCGAGGCCTGCGCATTGTTCCCGACGAGAAAAGTTCTTCCTTCCTCTATGGTAACGGCGGATGCTGGTGGGGGACAGTGTGCGCTATGATGGGGATGGTTCTGTCTTCATTGAGACAAAAATGCCCATCCCTGCCGTAAGACAATCTTTATTTATACTGTAGGTATCTAATTTTATAGCAACATCAATTTCAAGTCCCATTTTCATATGTCTGCTCTGAAAACCTGGCAATATTGCTTTTAGTCAATTAAATAAAAAATCACACTATTTGGACCTATGCTTTTAGGACCTACGTTAATTAGATATTTTTCACTCCTTGCGGTGAGCACTATAAGGCCTATAAGTATAGGACATCTTTTTTCATCACCCTCTATAATTCGAAGGTGTAACTGCAGCATATGTTACATGTTGGTTTCCTAGCATATGATCTTCTACAGTCACTGCCAGAAAATTTACAAATATGAAAAAGAAGAGATACTCGTGTGTCCGATCCTCCTTTGATTCAAAGTTAACTGAGGGTAGATTACAGTAATGTTACTGGCGTTCAACAAAACTCTCGATTGAATTTCCACGTGCGTAGCTATCGGCAAAGCGAAATTCTGGCTCCTAGCTTCCGTAAATCTTGAACCAGGAAAGAGGAAGTTGTGATGCGAAATATTCGATGTTTCATCTGTCCTATTTTTATGATTCAAACTTTCATTTCCTTGCGTTTCAAATCGAATTAAATTTTCATTCTTAGAATTATTTTAATTTCCAATCATTCAATGACTGTATACAATTTAAATTATCCTTTCCAATCAACTGAGATAACTGTAGAAATCAGATTTAATTTGTGTGATCAAAGAGTAGTACTAAATACGTTTGATTAATTTAAAAATTCAAGAAAACCATGAAGATATGTTAACATATGTTTCAAACTAGAGAATAAATTAATATTGTGTATAAATAATTAATGTGAAGTCCTTTCATCAATGTTATTATGTGGGAGACTATTATTGTTGTATGATAAAATTAGATTCTATGAAAGTCGTATATTCATAGTATTCTTATCAAAGAAATCAATTTTTTCCCCATTATTATTTTCATGAATATGACATATGCAAATACGAATTTGCATAAAGATTCACAACGGTAGTTATATTACTGAACTGGGAATCCTTATGCAAGATAAAAATTTTCTGCAGCAATTGCACGACATAGAAACAAGAATAAAAATTTCTTTCTTTCTTAGCGAATTGTAGTAGTTAGAGAACAATCAATTGACATTCTGAAGTTCTTTTGATCTTCTTACTATCTTAAATTTCATCCATTTAATTCTGTTATTAATGCATAAAATCTGAATTACTATTGTCTCTTATATCTTACAAAAATTTGATTTGCTCAACGTATCACTATAAAAAAGTGTCTTCTATCTTGAACAAAGAATAGTGTCATATGGATGATGCAACAGTCGGCGCGTTTAATGATTTATTAGCGGGCATCAGTGTATCTCGAGTTAGCGACCAAACACTACAATTGTGATCAGTGCTACAATAATTAGTACTTTGCAAAATACTTTCTTAAATCCAAGCTGCCTTCTCTATCAGATTAAAAACAACTTTTAGAATTTTCTATCCTTCAGTATGTCAATCTACAACGGTTCTTTCGAAGACTATGTCTTCGAAAACGACCAGTTACCGGTTGAACGGACAGATAACTGTTTTAAATTCAGCTAAAGTCGGCAGTGACATGTTCGTACGATTATTCAATAATACAACTGTCTGTCCCTCGAATCGAAGAATTTCTATGTTCGGGCAATCATGTGTCAGTGACTCAGTCCAACCATAGATCGAGATAATCGCCCACCTGGATCGCCAGTGATCCACCGTAATTACGTGATAACGAGCTGAGATGATGTCGTTGTGCAATCATTTCGACCGCTAATAACACGGTTAATTATACAATCCCCCCCCCCCCCTCCCCACTTCGATAAATGGAATATGTCTCTTTGAATTTTACTCAAAACCTTGAAGCATCTTAGGTAATCCTAATTCGAAATCATTAGCAACTAAATTCAATTGCGAAAACTTTCGTCTCGGACAGATGTATTTAATTGAATAATTACTGTTTACATATCCAGATATGTTAGAACTATTTATTTCACTGGCAATCAGCGACGACCAATATTAATTAATGTCAATATTAGTAATGATAATTGATATTAATATTAGTCATGTACGTGAATGCGAAGAAAATATTTTTCATCACGCTAAAAATATCGATCATCAGATGTGTTAAGACAACACTCACTTTCTCATAAGTTATCATCTTCAGAGATGTTCAAGATGGTGTCTTTCTACGGTGATACATTTCTTGAAACGTGCAATGACCGACTGTACAGATCTTTCAGTTGTTTCGTATTTAATATCAGCATAAGCTCGAATATTTGGTTTTTCATGTCCTCTGGTGTAGTTGGTCGTTCATGATAAACTATTTGATTCTAGTTCTAGTTAATTTCAAACAGTATGCATTACTGATCAATTTGTTTACTGATCAATTGAAACTGATCAGGATTTCAAACCGTTAGGTATCATCAGTATTACGATAGTAAACATGTTTATTTACATTCACGCTCTCGATGGTCGAATCTTGGTTGAAGCCTGCGATTTCGATAGACATCAATTTTACGTGAAACTTTAATTTTCGAAAATTAAGGTAATTTCAAGGTCATGTTATTATACATATCTGAATGTATTTTCCGATCAGCTACACGATGTAATAATAAAAAAAATGTAGTTATGTGTCAAAAAACACCAATGACCTTGATAAGTCCGAAAAAAATGACCTTAGAGAAGAAATACTCTTGCCAGATATTGCTCATTTGACAATATGCACATTATGTATGATATATATATATATACAATAAGCTGAAGAGATATTTCGGTGGCCTTACTTAAAAGGATCACCCTGTATATTGGGTCGTAACATAAATTCGTTCGGTTGTCTTCAGTATCTTCTTTCCATTTATTAACAAAGTAGAGAAATACAAACGATCGATTCTAAAATCGTTGAATATAAATAGTTAATATTTAATCAGTAGATTTGCAATGAGTAAAGTAATACAAGTAATTACAAGTAATTCGTTAAAATTAGAACATACTTATATTTGCAACCGAGCGAAATTATGTTGGAAACCAATATAGTTAATGAGGACGGAAAAGGAAAGTTGAAGTTGATTACAGTGATTACTTATTTAGCCCTGTCAGAGCGTGAAAATCGTAATGAAATTCGGTCTAACGAAATAGGTTACACCAAAAGTTAATTTTTAATGATAGACAAAGAACTATGTAACCCATACATGGCCAACATGGCAGTCGGCGTGCTATAACTGGCGCGGTAATTGCCTGTTACGTCCCCGTTTTCCAAAGTTGGGCTCAAGCATTAATATTTGTATAAATATTACCCCAATGATGCTAGAAACAACCAGAACTGGTTGTTTTTTCCTCTCCTTCTTTTCCTCTTCCACTATCCCATTCCACTATCTGAGCACGCTCCAACGTCCCCCACTAAGACCGTAGACCGGTCACGTGACGTGCCGCGCAACGTGTCACATATTACTCTGGTCATCAGAGAAGTGGTAAACTGTATACCCCTCGATTTAACCGATCTGGCATCACTGGTCAACCCCGCCAAAGGACAGCGCGCTTCGGGCGCATTGGAGGGGCAGTCATCCTTCCGACTCTTCGGAAAGTCGGGAACCGCCTCATCCTGAGTACACGGGAAAATGGGGAAAAAGGGATGTTCCCCGAAGGTGACAACTACTGGAAAACTGCGAGCAAAAGTTAGAAATACACAAGACATCAAACAGTTTAGAAGTTCACTAGCAGTCAATCAGTTACAAACGATCAGACAGTCATAAGCGTAGCATTAGGTTGCGAAGATACAAATAAACCAATGTTCAACCCACAAGTGGTTGTGTGTTTTCAATTAGTCCCGCAGTGGGTGGTCCTTCCAACCCTAGTCAGCACCAAGTGCAATACTCAAAGGATTTCGATTATCGTTAAACGAGTCCTTAACAAGAGAAACAAAACTTTGCCATTTCCGTCGCATTCGGATGATGTCACTACCATTCTGGTAGCTAAAGAAGTCTACCGAGCATTCGAGAGCCTAACTGCGCAACTCGAGAGAGAGAGAGAGAGAGAGAGAGAGAGAGAGAGAGAGAGGAGGTGGGAAACCGGAGGTGGATTCTAGCATCTCACAACCACAACTCCAAGGATTGCTCTTTTAGTGAGGTCTCGCGCTGCAGAGGTCCTCATGAGCACGTGAGTTCGCGGCACGGTAGACTGAAATGCAACTGCATAACTACGAATATTGAATGAGCACCTTATTAAATGGGTCGGGCTTAGGTCGCTAGCTTCTGGAGCTCTGCACAGTAAACATCTCGGTTTCACCGCCTAGCTCTGGTGGCTCCTCCCTCACCTAGTCTCTAATACAGTAGAATCACGTATAACACCGATTCCACCACGAATTGCTACTGCCAGAACCGCGTAAAATACTATTTTAAATAGCAAATCGTAAATACTCTATTTTACATAACACGGAACTTCTCTTGCACGAGTTTTAAAGTTTCCTTATTAACAATAGGTTTCCAAAGCACTAAAAGTGGTTATTCTACATTACTCTATAAAAATAACGAGAATAAGTCTGTCCAAATTTTTAGTTATTTATTTTATAATGTATACCCAAAGAAAGAAATTTGTTGAATAATTTCTAATGTATGTCATTTTGACGGGTTCCATAAACTTAGTGTCAATAATTATAAGAACCAATTAGCGCTATTAAGTGAAGAAGGTTGTCTGTATTTTTAAGAGGGGATTCACGTGTAACAAGAATGAAACCAAGTGATTTTTGCGATTTTTTTTTTTTAAAACTATTATTGTTATCGGAGTCAAACTTTTTAACGTACAAGTAGGCAACTTCAAACTATAAGGAAATTGTTTTTCCAATTTTCAGTTCCATTTTTTTTAACGAAGTAGCTAATATTGTCGCACAATATAGCAAGTGTCACAGTTATCAGAATGCAAGAAATGAAATCTTAAAGTTTCATTATATACGCTGGTATTGAAGCAACATTTAAAAATATAGAGAATTGCACAAGTTATGGATTTATGAAGAAAATATATTTTTTTCGATAACAGAATTAATCTTGTATCATAAAAAAAAATATTACAAATTAGAAATTAACTAGAAATTGTGGCTGAGTAGCTACAAAAATTTGTAACGAATTGAATAAGCCTTATCCGAAATTTACCAGATGATTTGTTTTTAAGTTATTGTGTTCGTCAGTTTAAAAAACATAGTTTCGAAAAATATGCGTATTATACAGTAAATAATAAGAAGGATTGAACTAAAAAAAAACGCATATACTTCAAGATTATTTGTTTACATCTCCAAAAGGTCTAGTCCCATATGTTCGATAGTTAATCTGAAAAAATTCTTAAAAATCACTTAAGCGAAGTTCACTTGTAACGTTGAAAAGCTTACTTCAACAACTACTACCTCTGGCAATAAATATTCGATCAAATTGAAAATCTAATTGTTGATCGAATTATTTGGGCGCGTGTTAAATATGAATAATAGCATAAAGTGTATATTAGACAAATATGGCATAAGAGGTAATGATATTTTAGAAAAATATAAATGAAATGAGGAATTGTGTTGCTTTTTAGCAGCTACTAAATAATAACTGTTTACCCATATTCGACAATTATAAGGAAATTTCAATACCATAACAAAGTAATGAAACAGTTTTAAATATTTCTAATGGTGAAAATGACGATAAGCATTGCCATAAGAATGTTCAGTTTCAAATCAGTGTTTCATTTGTTCATTCTACACATAAATTGTCTACTGTAACGGCTTCGAAAAACCGATTTGCTTGTATCTTCGAATATAATAGAACAAAACGGACATGCAATTAAAAAATCAATTATCTAAATGTTTCTAAACCTTGCGAATGTATCCAGCAGATGTCTGTTCATTGATCAAACTAGAGCCAACGACAAATCAATACATTGAGTATCTTTTTTTCTCTAAATAGCACCATTGTTTTATTTTTCGTTCTAGTTGAAACGATAGCCAGACTCATGCATATTCAGAATCTTTTCGGTTTTTTTAGATTCGTACAACTGCAGCAGTCGCAGTCGAGTCAGCCATGAAGAACGATTTTTTCGAGGCGCCCCCGCTAAACTGGTACACTTTCAAATGAAATCAATATTTCAAACAATTTCTAGTATTCCTAAAACACACTAAATAAATCTACAAAGCTTAAGATTGGTATGATTTGTAGCATTATTTTTAAAAAAAGCATATATTCGTTTGTAATGGTACTGCAGTCCAAATATTTGTACAGTGCGTGATCAAATTATTTTGTCCACAGAGAATGAGCTCTTTTTCAAAATCTCATGAATCTTTCATTTTGTTACAGCCGGCCGAACGAAGGGAGAAGGAGGTATGTACATAAACATTTATATGTTAGAAATTACGGTGTGTCGCAACAATCTTATGAACACAGTATTTACCAGTGATTATTTCATAATTGGATGAGTGTCTACAACAACCATATTTTGATGTGTATATGTTTCACAAATTTTCCGAAATTGATTTTTCCATGGAACGAGCGCCAATTTCATGTACAAATTACTTCAGCACTGAGGTGTTAGTACAAATTACTTTTAGTACTGAACAATGACGCTAGAAGTCTTATTTTATAATTAGAATATAACACGAGCCAATTGTTTTATAACTAGTAGTTGTTCTCACGTCTTCCTTTAAGTTACGTGAAATGTAACAGTATACCCCTTCTATTAGACATCGATTCAATTTTTGAAAGTCTTATAGTCTGTGGAAGAACTTTTTCATAGATCCCTTAACAGCAATAGCGATTTCAATCAAGAACCAACAACTCATCCCCAATAACGTAACCCAATAATTTCCTTAGGGATCGTTATGTAAAAGAAGATTTTTAAGCTTCCTTTTGGAAAAAGATAATTATTGAAAACCTTATTCATACCTTTTCGTTAACTAAAATGTTTTTAATGCAAAGCGCATCACTAATAATATAATATATAATATATTATGATATAATATAAACTGAAAGACTACAATAGAAATTTGAAAGAGAATTTTTCAATTTGCTATTTAAAAATGAAAATTCTCATCTCTGTGACTCTACATTGCATGTATTACCCAAATAAAAATAGTCTCCCATGTTGCCATCTTATTTACGACGCTGGGTAAAATACTATTTCAAATAGTAAATAGTAAATTGTCTATTTTATTTGAAATCATACGTGCACTTCCAAAAATAAAATATTTTATTTGTTAGGGTGTGATTTTACATGAGAAAATAGATTAAAAACTATGGAATCAATTTTTTTCATATGACGCCACGTTTTCGGGAAACTCGACTTCGAAAATATTATGGTTTATTGCATTTTAATATTACTCGTTTCCTCAATCTATTTTCATCGTCAGGAAATTTTTAAATACAATTTAACCCAAAATAAAAATATATTCTTTCACGTTTTAGATTATCAAAATAAAATGGTTTTATTTACGGCAATTTTACTGTTCATTTAAAATAATATTTTATTTGAATTTTAGGACAACGATTGTGTAAAATAGTATTTGAAAAATTTGTTCTCCAAAATCTTACCGAACTCTGGTAATTTATTGCCATAGTTACTAATCAGGGATAGTAGTATACAGTGAAACAAATAAAGTACAAACCAACGCATGTACGTGACAGATATTGCTCCACAGAGGATCAGAGACATTACAGGGACGTGTGTGTTCTACCAGGGCCGAAAGGGTTAAGGTGGAAATTAAAATGCACGAATACCGTTCTGTGGAGCATGAATGGGAGTCACGCGTGGCTAGGACGCGCGCAGGATGCAAATTACAGGACGATTATGAATTAATACATTAGTATCGGGACGCGGCAGGCAGGCGTCTGAATTGAGTATTGAGCGGCGTTATCGCGTTAGTAGCGAGCGAGCAAGCAAAATAATTAGAACGAGCCGATGTGTATAAGCCTATTTCTGAGTAGACGGATAACCGTCGAGGGACTATTAATTGACAGCGCAGCCGATGCTTAAGGTGACGGGGCTACATCGGATCCGAGATTACTAGCGATTCCTTTAGAATTGACCTTAATTCGTTGGTTAGCAGCGGCCGAAGTCGAGAAAATTTTATCACGAACAACAGCCCAATAAGACTTCCTGCATAGCTATAATTCATTTCCTCAAAACTCTAAATCGTGTCCAACGATGTCGGTAACGGTCTCCAAGGATCGACATCTCTCCTCAACCCTTTCAGTCTTCTTATTTGTACATACAGTATGTTCGGTTTAACTGCTTGGCTTATACATACAGTATTTCATCGATAATCGTCGCCACCGGTCGGCGACAATTAATGTTCAGATAATACTATTCTTTGACTTGTGCCGACCGTAGAAAAGGACAGCGAAGATCGAGAGGCTTCGGTCGCCGAGAAGTGTAACATAATACGGGTCGAGTATGTCGATGTGAAAACAACAATTAACGCAGTGACAAAACTTCTTTATTGTTTATTATTTTTTAATAGAACTTTCACCGACATATTCGTTGCACTTTTTTAATCAAAATGATACCAAATAAGATATAATTCCGATGGTATTTACTTGAGTAATGGACGATGAAAATTTCGGAAAATTATTGTAAATATGATCCAAATTATATCGTGTTTGGTATTATTTTAATCAGAAAAATACCACAAATATATTGGAGAAAGTCTCATAAAAAAATAAGTAATAATAAAAAAGTTTTTTTATTGGCATTACACTGTGAAGACATGTGGGCCTTTGAACTACACCGGCGACCGCGGCTCACCGCGTCTCTTTCTCTCCAATACGCTACCCTTCCTTGCGCCTGAAACTTTCATCGTCCATTACACAAGTAAATATCATCGCAATTATATCTTATTCGGTATCATTTTCATTAGAAAAATGCAACGAATATGTTGGTGAAAGTTCCATCAAAAAATAAAAAAGTTTTGTCATTGAATTAGTAGTGGTCTCACCGATATATTCGATTGTATTATATTACATTTCTCGGCGACATAGGCCTCTCGTGCTTCACGGCCCCTTGGGGTATACCGCGCGGTAGTGGGGATAGATCTGGGATAATTATCGGCCAGATACTTGGGACATTTATCGATAAAATACTGTAGTTCTTTAACCTTCTTGCATTTTCTGGGTATAATATGTATACCCAAGTTTAAACATTTTTTAATATTATGTGAATTATATATTACATATTTTTTTGTAAATTCGATACCGCCAGTCCTCGGGGACTGATATGACGTTTAACGTTATTCGTTTTTAAAGAATGTCCGGATACTTTTGTACGCCACTGCTTATACGTATCTTACGTTTTTTGGACCGTGTTATTTCAACATCGTGTAACAATGAATACCTCTTTGGCAGCACACCTGTTTACTACCCGGAAACAGATAATTAGATTAATTATAATGGCTAGTAGTAATAATGTTTCACCATTGAAGTTGCCCGTTGTTCAAGCAGGATGTACTTGCCAGCGAGAGGCGATCAGAAGTGAACTGATTGAAGGTTGACGGTGGTTGAGACGAGGGGGAAAAAAAGTGTTGCCCAATTAACGGGAGCAGCAGCGTCGATCGTCGCCGCTAATCGGTAGGCGGGCTCGCGCCTCAACCGCTAAATGAGATTACTTATTAACAGCGGAACGATTTGCGCCGGCTGCAAACGAGTAAGAAGGGTGCCGATACCGTTCGTTTGATAACGTAATTGTCGCCGCACTCGGCAACGAGAAAGAACGAAACGCTGCCAACCTATTGGCACTTCAACTTACAAGCATTTCCCTCGCAATTGGAAACTGATAAAGAAAAAGAGTACAGTAGACTAAAACTGTAACGTTTAAATTCCTACGACCCATCCTCACTCTTCTCCTACCGTTTAGTGACTTGATCTCGGCAGAGCCTTATCTCAGTAGATTAAGAAAAAGGATGAAAGTTCTAGAGGAAAGGAGAAAGGCGTACTTCAAAGAGATGCAGCGAGCGTACAAGGTAATCATGCAATAAAGAGAATTTCAAATTTAGCCATTATTGTGTTACCTTTTCAATTGTTGTACCAATGGATTGTTGAGATTTTTCTGATTACAATAAGTCTAAACATGACGCAAATTGGATCATATTTACTTGTTTCATTCACGATACAGTAGAACCTTGATTATCCGTATTAATCCAGTGGAAGTCATAGTGCCTTAGTAAATCTTTACTGTTTTGTGCAATAATTGTATTATATACGAATCATTTTAGATTGAATTGTTGTTTTATGGAAAATAACGGAAAATTCAGATATCATTGGTTGGAATAATCGAGATTCTACTAAATCGTCAATAGAACAAGCAAATATACTTCAAAGTCTGTTATGTTTTATCTCATTTTAATCAGAAAAATGCTACAAATATATTGGTGAAAGTTTCATAAAAGAATACTTATACAATAATTCCTAACCTTGTATGACCTCGACTATTAATGTATACATAGACTATACTATACATAGATGTTTGACTATAATTAAACATAGAAGAAATTCACTTTGTTTTTTGAAAAGGGTCTGTGCATATCAAGTGAGACTTTCAATACCAGCAAAGATTTCCGTATGTTTATCAACATCGATACACATTATTCGTTAACTAATAGGTTTACGGCTAGTAGAGATCAATACTTTCTCACTCAAAATTTAATGCTCTTCGATATTTGGCATAAAAACTATAGTATTCCATTTCAACAAACGAAGTTGACTTTCAAATCTCCGAAACGCCTCCACTTACAAAAAAAGTATATGAATTACATAATGTATCCCTCCAAACCACACACCTTTTCTCGAAAAAGTTTTTTCATACAATGCATACTTTGGAAGTTATTGAGGGCGAACAAGTTGCGTGGACCACCCTGTATATGAGGGTGAAAAAGCCTTTGATCGAAGCATTAAATGAAACAGTTTTTTCAAATACTATCTGATTATGAAAATAGTTCAATTTGCAGTATTTTGTCTCAAGCCATATCAAATTTTCCGCAGGCCTGAAACGCGTCTGGTTTGCAAGGGTTAATTAAAAGTTCAGGTAGATTCGAGTCTCCCAGTCAGCCGTCGCGATAAGCGTAACCATGGTGAACGTTGCCATTTTGTTTGGGCGATTCTTGTTCCGATAAAAAGTTGTAGGAACGTCGGTCGGGCCCGGTAATACGTGAATTTATGATTGTCCCATTATTTGCGGTCGGCGCTTGTCCCTCCTTGCCACGCGTGACCTCCATGTTGAAGCAAGGGAGCCAGATCTGTGCATTTCAATTTCCACCTTGAATCGCGTTCTCTCCTGCTCGCCCTAACAGATCCGCTTGTTTCTCTCCAGCCGTGTGTATTTTAGGACGGTAGAGAAGCCCGGATACGAAATTGCATGTCGCCAAGCTGGAGCTGCACGCGGCTGAAGCTGTAGGAAGATTACGTTAATGTGACCACCGTGTTTATGCACCCATTGCTTATCGCGACCAAGAATAATTGTTCACGGAGCATATTTCTGCACGGAATTAATGGAATTTCGACTTCTCGTGACTTCGCGAACGTACGCGAGAGGACATCGCCTACAGATTTACTGAACTCGACGCTTCCAGCTGGAGCTGAGTAGAATTTCTGAATCGGGGCTAGGGAGACTCGATCTAGGTAGTGAAATTAGAGGAAAGTGGATAAAGTCGGGAAACATCACTAGAGGCCACCTTACAAGGAGACCGCACAGCCTGTCCCTCACGGATTTAGTTGAGATTTTACAGAGTTATAGATCTCGTTCCCCTGATTATGAAAATACCTCATTATAGGGGCAGACACGTAATAGTTTTCAAGATATTTGCAATTAAAGTTTCATAACCGTAAAATATCAGTTTCCAACCAATAATTGGTGTTGTGTGGCGTAGCGGCAGCTTATTATAAAATAATAAGTATCATTTTCAATTAGCCCTTTAGCGAATAAAAATATTTTATTTGAAATTTATTTAACATTGAAAATGCATTTTTACATGTAAAAAAAAAATTATTTTTAAATTACCACGAAGGGATTCGACGTAGAAGTTCAGCTCGCTGCCGCTACGCCACACAACACCAATTATTGGTTGGAAACTGAACTAAACTGATATTTTACGGTTATGAAACTTTGATTGCAAATATCTCGAGAACTATTGAGTGTCTGCCCCTATAATGGGGTATTTTCTTAATCAGGGGAACGAGATCTATAACTCTGTAAAATCTCAACTAAATCCGTGACGGACAGGCTGTGCGGTCTCCTTGTTAGACCGAAAGTAAAAATATCTTCAGTGATCAACGTAATTGATGAAATCTGAAATAAAATTGAGAACATTGCTTTCAACAATATCTCACTATTGAAATTTTATAAAATTGGAATCACTAAAACTTCTATGAAATATATGCATTTTTTCGGGTTTCTGGAGATATTCAATTCTTTTAAAGTTTGCCTAATCTGAAAAATCGGAGGAAAATGCAGATTAATAATCACGATAAAACTTAACTACCATAATAATGCAAACGCGATCATCTGATAACTTCATTATACAATCAGCAATGTTCAGTTTCTGGAAATTTTTGACAATTGTTTTTGCAGTCGAAAATTTGGGAAAAGCTCAGAGCCGTTTGTGCTATTAGGCAAAATGTCCGTGTATCCTTTCGTAATTTTTTATTAAGCAGAATAGAACAAATACAGCATAATTCATTAAACATATGCTCATACTACAACTACCCTTGCGGCAGGGACACTGACTTGAAACTTGCCACAAAGGGTTTTCTTTGGGCATCCTGTGGAACGGTACGAAAAAAAAATCAAGTTCATGTAGGAGCACATTTGACGTCATTATACTTTTTCGAAAAAATTTTTTTTTATTGAGGAAATCACATAAGAGATTTATTTAAGAGAAACAAACAAAGCTAAGGATTTATAATTCTTTTTAATACACGTAGATTACAGTTATTGAAAAAATGATTACCATATAGAACCGTTTTTTCGAATAATGAATAATTCAGGGAATATTTGTGCGTATGAATTAAAGTGGGACACCCTCTATATATTATACCCAGTCCCGTAGTGATCATCGCGCGCAATATTATTACCGCGAGGCTGTCCTGTTCAAGAGGCTATCAATTACACAGCTCATTGCAGCTATCGTGGAGAGGTGCACAGAGGAAGAGACCGTGAAAGTGAGAGACTGATCGTAACAAGACTGTGGGAAGATGGTCTTCATACTCGAGTAATTCGGTTCTCGGTGCTATTCCCTCTGCGACCAGTCATTCCAATTTCTCCTTACAACATTGTTAGATCGAGCGACGTTCGCTGCGGTAGCAATCTGCATTGAAAAATGAAAATTCTGACTTTCAAACGAGCTCCAGTCGAATTCTGCTTGTGTAATTTGTCGCTGAAACTTTATGATTAAAAATGAATTCTCTTGTCAGAGAATATTACATGTTTCGCTCCATGTAATTGACAATTCATTTTAAAATTTGGGATTTATGTTGCATCAACATATTATTAATAAATCATTCGCGATGTGTTTGTTTCAGATTTCTTTGGTTACATTTTATGAAGTTGGGTATCTTTTTAGATAATTTAGTACGATTTTAATGTGGGCTAGTTATGTTAGTATGGTGTTTGAGGTTAATTTATACAGTTTTTGTAACTTGAAAAAACACAGAAATAATAATGGATGTTCTATTTTCCTGTGTGACGATTAATGACGTTTTTATTTCATTCAAAACCTGTTAGAATCCTTGACAGGTAAGCAGGTGCTGCTTTTGATTTTAATTTCCATAAATTACTACGTAAAGGCCTATGCTTGTATTAATCGTCGCAATATGTTCGCGATAATTCCATACAGACAGTTCATACTTTCCTTGTCCATAAAAAGGAAGTAACTTTTTCTTCGAGAGTTCCGTCACAAGCTAGTGAAAAACATTGCTAATTATTTAGAAGTTGGTCTTCCTCGTCGATTTTGATGAGCTACAAATGTTATTTTGGGTGTGATTCTGAACAACTGTTCTCTATATATGTTACCGCCGCTCGACCTTTGTTTCCGAGATATTTTTAAAAAACTTTCTCCTCAAGGTCATCCAAATCGGCGTAGAGAATCAACTTCTAAATAATTACGAAAACATCTTTAAACTTGTAATTTTTTCAAATTATTTCTAATAATTGACGGAAATCGGAAGAAGTGGAATTCGTTGATAGAGACTGACCAGAAAAATATGATTGAAGATAAATCATATAGTAAAAATGCTATGTGTTTCACTAATAAATGTTACATTAAAATTAAAAATATATGACGCCATTCTCTATTTCTCTGACGTTGAGACTGTAATCAACACTAGCACGAAATGAGATGTACCGAGGGGAAATCGAGGGGAATACAGTTTACCACTCTGATAACCAGAGCAATATGTGACACGTTGTGCGGCAGGTCACGTGAATAGTATTCGGTCTTAGTGGGGGGCGTTGGAGTGTGCTCATGGTAGTGGAATGGGATAGTGGATGGGGAAAGGGAGGAGAGGAAAAAACAACCAATTTTGGTTGTTTCTGGCATCACTGCTGCAGTATGACTAGCTCAGCCGTTTTGTAAAAGAGAGAAAAATGAGAATACACAATTGTTTCTCCGGATTTGTATGACAAAGGTTATATTCCAAATTTATTCTTAATTTCATTGTGTTGCAAGGACAACTTGCAAAAGAATCCTCTGAGTTTTGCACACCAAAAGTGGCTTACAAAGTGAAATGTGATTTCAATACTTGAAGTTTACAAGAGGAGCTGGGAAGAATCGTTGGCACGAGCCAGTGAGAATTAGTGAGAGGAATCGTGAAAAACTGATGAAAAGAGTAGGAGGAGAATTTGTACGAGAAGAACTAGCCAGAATTAGTGGGTGGAGCTAGATTAAAGTGGTGAAAGATGAGAAGCAGTTGCAGGAAGTTTAATCAATTATATGACGTCGATAATCATAATTTAGCTACCGTGCCTACAGAAGAACCTCCATTGTATGAACGGCCTATTATATCAAAAAATATAATACTGTATACATATATGTAAGCATACATGTAAATATTCCAAGTGTTTACACATTTACTTTCGCACAATGAAATTCAATAATCAAACTGTCGATTTTGCTCATCTGTAATCAAAATGAATTAATTAAATCTGGAACAGTAGAATTAAGAGAAATTAAGATCCTCAATATATTATTTTCAACTTATTAGAATTAATAAATGAAGAAGTCAATTTTGATTCAGTTACAGTTCCTTGCAATTGACGTAGATAATTTTTATTTTGTATAAACATCCACAGTTCACTAATCATAATGAGTCGGTATGAAATTTTCTCAGTATTTGGAAACGTTATATCGTGATATTGCCAAAACGGAAACAAATAGTATTAACAATTGTGATATAATTATTGAAAAAAATGTGATATAATATAGCACAGAAATATGCTGTTGCAAAATGTACCGTTACCAACATAAGAAATCAGAACCTTGCCATTGATCAATATTTATTGTTAGATTACATCCAAACAACAGACATTTCAACAAAGTTAATTGGCCTTAGTGGCGAAAAATAATTAGAATATTTAATTTGAATATTTAATTTTGAATATTTAATATTTAATTTGAATATTTTAATTTGAAATAACTGTATTTCAGTGGTTTGAATACTGCAGAAATGAAGGAATGACCATAATTGGACCAATTATATGTGAAGAAGACTGATAATTTCATGAAAAGTTGAAGGAACTTCTTTTGTCTTAAGCATTACAGTCAGTCGAAGCAAATCTGCATGCACACTTTAAAAGTAAAGCAAAGCTTATACTACACGTTTTCCAACGAAATGTTTAAAAATAAATGGTGAGGAATTGCGAATTCCGAGTGCTACATGCTTGTTGTTCAATGAAATGAAAACTCTGGTCTGTCATCACTTTCGCCCCCCAATTGGTTTACACACATGTAATGGAGGCTCTACTGTGAACTGCTCTTCTTCTTTGGAAAATAATTGTTCGTGGAATAAGAAAAGCTTCGACCATTATGGTGTTGAGCCACTGTTGGTCCTTCAAAAATTATAAATTGTGTTAGCCCTACCTTCTCCCCTTTTTTTGATGGCGCATGTGCAATACTGACCTCAACAACGCTTGGTCGAGCAATATACCTAAACTACTCTGTGAACTGACAATGTCCCGTACGTGTATGCACGCGAGTTTGCCCTCTGTAACGGTGTCATTAATAATACTCGAGAACAGGAGGATGTATTGGCAGCGAGCGAGACTGAGAGCCAGCAATGAGACACGTTGGCGAGGGGCACAGACGTATCTACTGTTCTGCTGCATCATGCTAATGCTCTACTTTGCATACGCTGTCTGAGTGAGCATTGTTAATGCCTTGCCATCCATTTTGCTAATCTAGAAATGTCCAATGAATGGGATTTTTATAAAATTCTTTGAACCCTCACATGTTCGTTCTTTAGAGTGAAAATGCACTAATTTACTAATCTCATATACTGTAAAAGGATTAATCCCCTCTGCGGTGTGAGACACGTTTCTTTAAAATCTGACACTACAAATAAAACAAAAATAATTCAAATACGCTCCTCCCGGCCCAAAAAATTAGGGCCACTCACAATTTCTGACTGAGAGACCTGAACGGAATGCAATTACTCAATTATTAATTTAACTTTCTTAACTATTAAGGTATTTTCATATTTACAATTTTAATTTACATGCATTACAGAAAATTCCTATACTCTCATAGCCAGGCAACTCTCCTGACGCGAATCCCATGGAAAATGGGATCATGGTATCACCTGTCACCGCAGTAGATGATTAAACAAAAAATCTAGATGTTATATGATTTTCGCCAAAATCATCTCAAAATAATTGGTATGATAAAGCAATCGTTGGGGTTTTTAATTAAATCGTTCCACGGATGTATATGCACTCATGTAGATAATACCTTATTATTATACATGAATATAATTAATCTTAAATCGAGCTTTAAATATGATACATGTTTGATCGTCTGTGTTGCGAACTGGACTCTCTTTTTATTTCTTGTCCCGAGTAAAGGGATGCATAGTAGCTGTGGCGTCGGTATCGGTAACGACGAACCGATTTGAATTTAATTCTGGGGTTCGCACGCTATTGACCGATTTCCAACACAATGCATAAGGAGTACGACGGGAAGGGTGAATATTGTAATAAAAGCAAAGAGCAAACACTTTTTTGTATATAATATAGTGTTACGAATATGGCAAAATAGTTACTCCCGTTATATCGTCGTTGCCTAAACGACGATATAACAAGGACAAAGGACAGAGTCGCTTCACGAACGTCGTACCGATCGGACGTGCAATTCCCTTCCTCTTTTAATAAAGAGATTAATTACCTTTTTATAACGGTCTTTTATTAAGTATGCCTAAATTACGCGGTCGCTCGCGTAACAATATAATATAATATATATTTTGTATACATTATTTTTATACATTATTTGATTCAATTATATATTATTTTATATACAGTTATATATAATATATTTCATATATATTGATTTCTGTATTTTCTATATGATATATTTTATATATCACATATTATATATATATATATATATATATATATATATATATGTATATACTGTAGTAGTTAATAAAAAATATTGTTGATAAATATTTACATTGAGGGAGCCACCTCCGATTTCAATGATCTTTTAATATGGTATTAGCCTGAGTAACGTTCAGAAGGGGAGGGGGTTTGGCTGCCGCCCCTCCCCCAAAAGAATGCATGCGTATCTACTTCAAGATAGACATTAATAATTTTCCAGATATCACTTACATCTGATAGTGTACAGGTTGTATAAAAATTATTTGTCACGACTACCATAGCGGGATTCTATGTCTCTCAATCGGTGGAGATCTATCAAAAAAATAGTCCGCAAAATTGTCCTTGACCTCTACTTCAAGGTCAACATTTTTTTTATTTCATCGTATAGTACTCGTCGCGGGGGGGCAAAAGTCTCAAAGAAACCATGGGTCCCAAGTCAATCGTTCTCATAAAAGACAACTTTAAAATTTCGTAAACTATTTCATTTTACATGTCTACTGGGTGTCCCAAGATGGTATAAACGCGGAGGAGAAAAGAATAATTTATTTTCATTCGTTGCCCCGTTTATGAGAAATTAGAGTGTGAAAATCCGTTAAGTTCGCGTTCCTAGCGTTTTTAGGAAGTAAACCAGGTAGATCATGAACAGACGAGTCAGACGATTCATATTCAATATCAAGCGCATCCGCCGAATTTTCAAAGTATAAATTTTCCATTATAAATTTACGTATGTAATAACATCCTAATCAATTTACATTGATTTTAAAACAATTGATGTTATTTTCTTTTCCATCGATGTAATTAGATGAAATTAGATCATCAGACGAAATGAAATAACGTTTCAATCTGAAACCTTGGAATTAAATTGTGCGGTAATGGTTAATGGAATTCCTGATTGACAAATCGCAAACATTCAGTGAATATTTGAAACAAACAAATACAGATTATCTGGCTCGATCGAGTTATATAGTTGCTTCATTTTTATTCTCTTAGAAAATCAAATAGTGTTACAAGATACAGTTTTGTTTTATTTGACTATTTTAGAATTTGTGTAAGGATTGTTTCAGCTATACAACTATTCGAATTTTGCAAATGATGATGTACAAAATGTATTCGTGAATTTGTTAGTGATTTGGTTGATTGGCTTCTGGGACACTACAGTCAGTGTAAAAATTATTCGTACACCTTTTAAAAAATAATAACTATTTTAAAATTTGTCTAAACAGCTTAAATTTTTTTAGAGATGTTAAAAGAATTAGTTTATAGATAATATTTAAATAATTTTTTGTATGTAGCTATTCTGAGAAAACCAGATTTATTGTTTCAGGTACTGTTTTAGGATGTATATCAAGTAATTAGATTAATCGGTTATTCCGGGGCCATACAGGATAATACATACTATACAATGCGTCTGGAGAGGACTATTGTATGTATAACGTAAGGGCATGAGCCACAGCTATGTGGTGTCATGATGCACGGATCGGCCTTTACTATGAACGCCAAACACTTTGATTTGTATTCACTCGAGTACGCTATTAATTTCCATGCTAGCGTTTCTGAACTTTCGAATTCAGTTCTGCGATGCTTTGGAAACATGTTTCTAAAATGTTTAACTATAACAAAACATATTAATATCATATTTACAATTCGTCAAACTAACGGGATCTTTGAACCTTATAATCTGTGATTTTTCAATTCTAAACACTTACAAAGACGTAGAAATAGACAAATAAAATTGAACTAACCAACATTTTGTCACGATCAATGTAAAAATATAGTGTACACCACAATGAATGGTTTGACACAATAAAGTGAAAGATTTATCGGTTAAATTAAGAAGAAATGAAAAGTTAGGTACCAAAAAACCGATAGAAAAGAGAAATAAGAAGTGACTGCAGCTTTTACAATGAACTAGTTAAAGAAAAAATATTTGACTGTGACTGCAGCTTTTCCAATTAACTAGTTTAAAAAAAATATTTGACTCATCTGTCTGCAAGGAATTTTGTTCTACAATATTTCTTAAGTGATGGAGATTATCCAAAATCGTAGGAATTTTTTCAAAATTTCAAGTCAATATTCAGACTGGTGTTTGTGACAATAAAAAATGACAAGCAAATAGATTGCAATATTCGCCACAAATTTAAAAAAGAATAGATAGTTTTGATATTATACTTTTCAATTGGAGTCAATGATTGATCCATACGATATCCCGCTTCCAATCAGTTGAGATGCTTATGCATCTGTTACAGCCATTCAAGAACGATTATGTACTTTGTTCATTGAACCAGCTCGCACAATATGCGCACGATGTTCGCGTCTTGCGATTAACGTATCTATCTGCAACGACTTGCGATTCGAAACACGTATCTAGCATTGCCATCCAAGCGACAGCAAATCGGTCGCTCGTTTGCGCAACGTGACACAAAAATCAATTGAGCAATTTATATCTGTGTGCCTGAGGAGCGCATACAAAACAATTAGCAACATGACTAATTACGATCGACTTTCAACGACTAAACGGTTCGAACAAGTGAAGCCACTGGTGATTGCATGGAAAAGATTCGTCACAATGTGATTTCAATGATCTTCGTCACCGGACTGCGGATCTTGTTGCGTTTATAGTATGTACATATTTTAAAAATACAAGACTACATCCTATGTATATACAGTGGCCGAAATAATGATAGGTTCATTTTAATTTGTTAACATAAACATGTGTTTTATATAGTATCTTTGAATTTATTTATTATTATTTATTCTTTCTAATATAATTCACAAAATACATAATTCAAATGAGTAACATAATATAATTTGTGTCAACTACAAATTTTTTATTGAAAATCGTAAAATTGATGTACGAAGGTACATTATATATTTTTACATAAAAAATATAATAACAAAAGAAATAAAAATAGTTTAATACTTAGTTGAACTTCCTTTGTTTTTTATCACTTCAAATATTCTGCGTGGCATGGTTTCAATTAATTTTTGTAAAGTTTCTAATTTAATTGCAGACCACGCCTCTCTAATCCCATTTTTTAATTCGGAAACAGTGCAATACTGTTTACCATTGGCGTATACCTTTCGTGCTAAAATTCCCTAAAGATTTTCAATGGGATTTAAGTCCGGACTCCTTGATGACCAGGGTAAAACTTCAACTTTTACCCTCTCAAACCAGTTTTGAATGTATCGCTGCATTATCGTGTTGGAATATTAAATTAGACCCACCAATCTCGTCGCCATATTCATCCAGTACGTATTCTAGTAGTTCCTGATATTTTTCAGCATTGGCTTTTGGCAGGAACCACAATATCGGAGTCTTACCGTTATTGCCGAATGCAGCCCAAACCATTACGCATCCTCCTCCATGGACTCTTGTCATTTTCTCATCTTTTTGATTACGCAGATCGTGCCAGTAATATTGAAACCCGTCTGGGCCATCCAAATTAAATTTTTTACATCAGAAAAAATCACTGTTTTCCATTTTTCAGTCCATGACATATGATTTTCTGCCAACTTTAACCTTTCCTTCTTGTAGAATTTAGTTACCGGTGGTTTTTTCGCCTTTTTAGTATATTTAAATGTTCCACTCAATCTCAGAGCTTGCTGCACACGTCGAACACCAACTGGCAAGACTAATTTTGTTTTTATTTTAGAAGCATCAAGTTTGTTTTTCCGTGCTTCTTGAAAAATCAGTGTCAAATTAAATTATAAAATAACAAACAGTACTACACTAACAAGGGAAGGACACCAGGTTGTCCGTTTCGATTTTAATGTACTTTTGCACGACGGTAGTAAACATGTTTCTAATGTTACATGTAAAATATTAGGTGTTGATATTAGGTCGTTGCTTATGAAACGTCCGATTTCGAAATACAAATGTTACAAAGCGTTAATTAAGCAATACTATTATAATCTACACCATTCATGTCCAGAAGTAGCTCACTTGGAGGCAAATTCGGGGGAGACGCCTACTTTACCCGCTCGCGCGTCTCGCTTCCCGTGGCGGCCGTAGTCCTCCGAGCTCCTCAGACCCGTGCCTACCGTGGGCAGTGATGGTATATGGTTTCGGTTTTTTCGCGCATGCGCGGCTAAATGCAGGAACGTACCGTACGTCTTATGTTTGTGGAGAAAGTAGGGGGCTACTGTTATTGGTGGGAAACCGGGCAAAAGAGTGCAAGACGACACGACGAGACGACCGTACTTCGAAATTTTGGTAAGTTAATGTTAATATATTCAATTTCATAATGGCAATTAGTATTGGAGAAGGAGCTACTTGTCAATTCATATTTGAAAATCGAAAAAAAATTTGCGAAACTATGCGGGGTAACTAAGGTACCCCATTTTAGCCCAACTTTGTACCTTACTGACGCTAAAATCGTCGCGCATGCGCGAGAAAACCGAGATCATATACCATCACTGACCGTGGGTCCGAGAGTCGCCGCAACGCGCCACACGCAGTACATGCCGCAAGCGATAGGCACGGGTCTGAGGAGCTCGGTGGAGTACGGCCGCCACGGGCAGCGAGACGCGCGGGCGGGAGAAGTAGGCGTCTCCCTCGAATTTGCCTCCAAGTGAGGTACTTCTGGACATGCCTGATCTACACGTATATTATGTACTACTTGAAGGTACAAAGCTAGTCTTTTAAGTCCTATCTTCAGTTTTTATTTATATATCCAACATTAATTTTCAATAAAGACTACTTCAATTTTAGTCGATGTGATTGTCGTGTATTCTTTTTAAATAAGTGCGAAAATAAAGATATCGACGACAATATTATGTGACGTTTCATCATAATGTAGTAATAAATGAACGCACTGTTGGTCAATGATAGAAAAAGCTCAAAAACAGAGGTGACAATCTCATGAATAAAGAAGGCGAATGACCAAAATATTTAATTTTTACCGTAGTATAATCAAAAAATTCGTCGTTTGTTGACAGAATATAATGATGGGTGGTGCTTACTTTGATCAATAAGTTTTATTTAGGGAAAAATTATGTATGGTTAATGTTACTGTTACATACGAATCGGACATTTCATATGAAACGTAAAAACATTAAAGATATAAACAGATGAATGTTACGTACTACCAGTACACAGTTTTATCCAGTGCAGAGCAAATCTTATTCATTTATGAGAAGATTAAATAGATTTAAAGAACTAGAAGAATTAAACGAATTTAAGAATCTCAATATATTACTTTCAATGAATTTCCAATTCAAATAGGAAGAAAATGTTTACATTGCACAAAAATCAACAGCATAATGATGAAATGTACGTTGTTTTGTTTAGAGATTATAGAATTCAGTATACAAGGGACGGAGAAACAGTTAACTCCACATGTGGTCTCCGATTTAGCAAGGGACACAGATAATGAAAATTATGTTCGGCTACTGTCGTTGTGCTAACAGGTGGTCTCGTGAATTGGAGCTCAAAGAAACAGAAATCGGTCGGTTTATCGACTAAGGAACTTAAATACACGTTACCGAAGAAATAATGCTTACAAAACGTCTATTATAATTAACGATTATATAAACGTAATAATAAAAATAAAAATAAGCATATTTAAGTAATCACAGAGTTCTTTAAAACACATTTATTGAAAAAAAAAATTGGTGTCTGCTTAGACCACATGGCTGAAGTGAAACTTCTTTCTTTAATTTTTTTTGAATTTTTATTAACTTTATCACTACTTTATCACATTTAATTTTCTATGATTCTATTATTGAAGCCATTGGCTTGTGATGGCTAAAATATGATATAAATATTTTTGATTCAATTTTGTCTAAATGTCTTGCAAATACTGCATCGAGAGTTGTTCCATCCCTTGTTGTCGCTTCATTAGCATTATTTACCATTTCCAATCTTAATTTAATTCCGATGCAAAGTCCACGTTAAAATCTCCACTTAGTATCGTCGGAATTTTATCATAATCTTTATTAAGGAAAGCCGAACCGTCAATGTATGCTAATAGAATAGAATTTCGTTTCATCGTCTCATCGTTTCAACGTTTCATCGCCAGATCGGTTCTACTCCTACCTCGTCGAGGTTTTATGCCTACAACTCCTAAAGAAGTTTCACTTCAAAAATAAAGAATTAAAGAAAATAAAAATTAAAAGTAAGGTATTTTGTGCAATTGTAACATTTAATTTTACGCCTAACCGTTTATATAAATTAGCATTAAGCGTGAAAAGAGAAATAAGAGGACTAGAATCAAAACACTTAAAATGGAAACAATGATCGTTAGTCAGCAAAAGTCTTGCCAGAATTAGACAGATTGGATGTGATAAATTACCCAATGAAAAATAATAAATTTACGATTACAATTGGTTTTTTTGAAGTGAATACGAAATTAAATATTTTAAATTATAGAATTTGTGCAGTGAGACAATATAGTATGAAAAGCTATATAATTCTTAAAAAGGTATTCTCCATCCTGTATCATTAAAAAATTGTACTTAATTAGTGTGTAGTATAGCAGTTGAGCCTGTATTTCATCTGTATTACTTTCATCTGTATTTCCAGTAACTAAATCCTTATTTATCACGACTCAAAAAGAAGGACGTCACTCTTCTTTTTTAGGCAACGATAGCAATTTTTCATTCCAAGGACGCTGTCTAATTCATCAAGGTTTAGAAATTCTCATTAAAATCGACATTTTCTGTAGGTATGATTTTCCATGTAAGTACAAGCAATTTGCATCTCATTAAATTATGATAATTACTATGAGCTAATAGCAATCAACTCTTTGACCACAGTAAAATGTTCAATATATAATAATAATTACTAATTAAATCGTTGTTATTAATTATGTACAATATCTGTGGACAGATATAGTATCTACAATCTGTTGTTTCTGTAATACAATCATTTTTCAACAGCATACGTTTTTAAAGATGACAATCTCTGCAAATGAAACTCAGTTTAAAACCTCATCAGTAGAATAACACAATATAGCAAGCAAATACTTGGTTCTAAGAACGTAAAGGATAAAGTACTCATTAGAAATAGTATTTACACAATTTTACTAACAAGAACTGATAAAACATTATGCACAAGAAACCCAGTGTTTCCTTTTACTTATACTTAATACTTACAAGCACTTATTTATTTGTATGCATATGATTGAATGTAATCTGCTTAACAGATTAAACGCTATGTCAGTCCCCGAGGGCTGTATCGAATTTACAAAACAATATATCATATATAATTCATATACTATTAAGAAATGTTCACACTTGATCGATTTAATTGAAACAAATTAAACAGAAATGGGGTAGCAGTTATATTTTTGTATTTTTGGTATTTTTGTATTTAAACTTAAATAAAAAGTGTTTAACCTGATAAGAGAAAACTTGGTATTATTGCTTATAAAAAAACATTGTCCTTCTCATTATTCGAGCATAGATACGCTAACTTTGAACATGTTAAACCGTAAACATTAAACCTGTTCGATTAACCTTACGACTGGCGTAAATAAACGATGTCTTACGCAAGAATTTGTCGAAATTGGTCCGAAAGAATTCCCATCCAAGTTTACAGCTAATTAGCCAAGTAGAATCGTTCGGATTTCCCCAGCATGACTTCACCGTCGCGTGTCACCTTGCCAAGAACGATCTTACGCCTCCAATTATGATTGGAGATACAGCCAGTTACAAAAAGATCGGGAACCCTATTAATTTATTCATTTTTATTTCAGTAGATAACATAAATAAACTTTCTTGTGTACGTGTCGCTATACACTCGCTTCGTTTATTTGGTTCAGTGGGAAAAACTAAACGATTGTCGCTCTGCATGAATTTATGTAATGGAAATTTTCAAGGAAAATCGGTGGTTCAAAATGATAGGACATGCGTTTCGCAAATGCAATATACAAAAAGAATCTACCAGTTTTGTTGAATATTCAACATTTTGTAGTGCCTACTTGCATTTTTATCACGAAAATGATATGTTCGGGCAGAGATTTATATAATTTTTGAATTGTTTTCTGTCTTAATTGTTGCCATTCGTGTTTAATGCGAATATCTTCATTCGACAAGTGTTAAAAATTATCCACATATGTTTCTCCATAAACTTTCAATAATTATAAGATCCGGAAATCTTTCTGGCCAGTCCAGAATTATCATTTTTTTAATTCAAACTACGTTGTAACTGTTTCGGCTCTACAAACAGAGAAATTGTCTTGTTGAAATATTAAATTAGTACCAGCAATTCATGTAGCATGTACATTTAGTTGCTCCTTAATAATGTCCAAATATTGTTGACTATTAATTTTGCAATAAATAAACTTAATATTCGTATTTCTATGGTAGCCTATACCGCCCAAAATCATAACTCCGCTACCACCGATTCGACGACGGCTTAATAATTAACACTAAACCTACCACGGTCAAATGACCAGTTTTTTATTTTCCAATCATCGAAATTATAAAAATTAATTTATGGAAAATTATAGAATAAATTTCCTTATCCAAGCATCTATTATATTGATAATTACAGACAATCTCAATAAATTTAGTGTTGCCATTTCTGTAAGGTAACATTCACCAGATACTTTTAATGCTTGGTAGGTTTAGTGTTAAGATTATTTCCGTAAACCATGGAAGTAATAGTGAAAATCGTCTAACTCGTCAATATTATATTTCTTGCAACTTTTTCTTAAATTGAACACGTTTTTCTGCAAATAGCAATCGAACTCTTTTGTCTATTGTTCGTCCTAAATGCTCACACTTCCGTAAAACTAGTCGTACATTTTTTACATCTGATTTAACACCAGCATCTTCGGCAATTTATCTAGAGGACATTTTCGAATTCGATGGTGGGCTTAAAATTGCACGTTCTTGGCGTAATGTTAACACAGGGAGACGACTAGAACTCTTTTTCACTGATTACGTTTCTACTTTGATTTAAGACCAGCAATTTTGACAATAATCAAGACATGGGTAATTATTTACAAGATGGTCCTCCTCACCGATTTTGATGACCTTGAAATATGTTGTCAAGGTCATCATTCTGAACAACTTTTCCTTGTACATGTTATCGCCGCTCGGTTTTAGTTTTCGAGATATTCGCAAAAAACTATTGCTAATACTGTATTGAATTTTCCGTATTCTTGCACGCTCCGTGGCAACGTAAGCCTCTTCCGGCGCGGCGTCTGTTTACTTTTTTTTTGTAAACACGCTGTGGAGATGAGACAGAAAACAGGATCTCACTCTGATCATACATATGTATATGAGGTGAGCTTTCAATTTTGAAAGACTTCGATTGTCGTATGCGTGGCCGGGCCGGCCTAACGGCCGGACCGTTCTACCCCCTCCACGACCTAACCACGACTCATTCTATTCACATAATCTTTGATCTAGTAATGGAAAAATCATGTGAATAGAATGAGTTGTGGTTAGGTCGTGGAGGGGGCGAAGAGGGCCGGCCGTCAACATAACATTTGTAAGAAGCAGAATACGTTACGAACGCCGTTAAGCGATCGCCTATGCTGACATACGAAAATCCAAGAGAGAAAATTCAAAACAGTATTAGCAATAGTTTTTTGCGAATATCTCGAAAACTAAAACCGAGGGGCGGTAACATGTATAGGGAAAAGATGTTCAGAATGATGACCTTGACAACGTATCTCTAGGTCATGAAAATCGGTGAGGAGGACCAACTTGTAAATAATTACCATGACATGTAACGTTAACGCTTTCTGTGCAGATTTATAGCTAAGAAAAAGCAATTCAATGCATGTCCTATCATATTGTCCCGCTTGGAGACTTCAATGTTTACGTCTGTCTACATAACATTTTTTAGAAACGGATACAACGCATGATCTTCCGTACAATATAATCGATATATCAAAATGTACATTTTCTCCCCGTATCATATGGAAACACAAAGAAACATAGGGTGTCCTATCTATTTGTCCTTGACTGTACAAAATCTTTTGTACCTATCGGACGTTACGATCTCTTCTATTTTTCCTTTAATTGTTATTTCCCCTCGTTAGTACTTATAGCGGGGCAATGTGCTTGTCGCAGTCGTTCCAATCCAGTTCAATCGAGCTCGCCGTTAAATATCCGGGCGTTGTACAACGCAGGGAATTCTGTTCGACACCGGGACAACGAAATTTCACGGCGATTGCCGGAAACCGAACGATTGAGGACCAGGAAAATAATCGGATTATACGACCGAACACGTTTCCGAGTGACGGGTCAATCTTCTCGGTACAACATTGTACTCGATCCCGCTACTCTTACCGACCTCTCCAGACTGGGGCCTCTCGAGTTGCGTCAATTACAATCGAGGAAATTTGCGAGTCTCTGTGAACTCGGCTAATTCGATGCGAATCGCTGAGATAGGATGATGGAAGTTTTGCTAAGGGAGTATTCTGGCTTTGAACTTTCGAATGAATTTCTTTGCATTGTATTTAAGTATAAATGTTCTTGAACGTGTATACAAAAGTGTTTGTTTGAATTCGTAAAATTGATTTAGTTGCACACGTTTAAAGAATGCAACTCGCAACTACGACGCGACGTGACGTGCAATCATACTGTTGTGCAATTCTAAATAGGTAAGATCCACTGAAGGAAAAGAAGATCAAAGAAGAATATTTATAAGCCAGTATTTCTTACTTTTTCATCAACTATAAATTGTTTTTATTTCTTATCTCCCATGTTCCACACGGAACGTCATAAATAAAACTAACACATGAATATGTTTAGAGATTTTTTTACAATTGGACCAGATGTCTTCAGTCTTTCGAGTTGTTAAAAGGATTAGTTTACTAGGTAACGTGTAAACAATTTTTTCCAAAAATTGCTATTGGTCGAAATTGTGAAGGAAAAAGTAAAGGTCACGATTTTTAACTTTTTTATCTCTGCCAATAATGAAAATTTAAAATATGCCTTTTGTAGATCTGCGTAAGTTATATAGGTGCACAAAGATTCATCGAAGTCGGCTAATGTTGCTATAACGTTGCTATACAGGGTGTTTCGTCTAAAACAGGACACCTAAATATCTCCTCTACCTCTGAAAATACAAAAAATGTTTCTAACGTAATCTAAATGGTTTCAAAAGACGAGTGAGATGCAAGAATCGTTTTTTATAAATTGTAATTTTTTAATCGTTTTTTCAAGGTCGCTCATTGTTTTTTTATATATATACACACATTTTTTCTTGTTGTATGTTATAGCAAACATTATTGTGCATTCATCCATGTTTAATAGCACGACCTTGAAATGACCGTGAACTCTAAAATTTGGTAATTAATGCAGAACTTACTTTCAGCGACATTTCAGATTTCAACGGTAACAGAAATTCGACCATGAACTTGAACTTGTAAATGAACACATTGTATCATTCTTCTGTGTATATAGAGAGTGAGAGAGATATGTATTTAAGAGTTTGCTCACTGTTAGATTTCTCAGTGTATCGACAAACCATACATAATGCTTTATTCAGAACAGGAGAAAACTGAAATGGTTTTAATTTACGGTGAAGCTCGGGAGTGTCTAAGAGAAGCAATACGAATTTACAAAGACAGATTTCCAGAACGTTCTTGGCCATCACGTTCTGCATACTCAAGTATTGTTAAAACATTTTGTGAGACTGGTAGTGTCAACAGAAACATTCGTGTGAGACGTAAGACTGTTACTCATGAAGCAAGGTTTGATTAACTTTAGCGATGATATTGTTCACATTTGCGTCGATACACAGAGAAATCTAGCAATGAACAAACTCTTTAATACATATCTCTCTCACTCTCAATCTACACAGAGGAATGATACAATGTGTTCATTTACAAGTTCAAGTTCATGGTCGAATTTCTGTTACCGTTGAAATCTGAAATGTCGCTGAAAGTAAGTTCTGCATTAATTACCAAATTTTAGAGTTCACGGTCATTTCAAGGTCGTGATATTAAACATGGATGAATGCACAATAATGTTTGCTATAACATACAAAAAATGTGTGTATATATGTAAAAAAAACCCGAGTGACCTTGAAAAAACGATTCAAAAATTACAATTTATAAAAAACGATTCTTCCATCTGATTCATCTTTTGAAACCATTTAGATTACGTTAGAAACATTTTTTGTATTTTCAGAGGTAGAGGAGATATTTAGGTGTCCTGTTTTAGACGAAACACCCTGTATAACAGAAAAAGTTCAATACTAGAAAAAGATCAGAGAAAGCTATCAAAATCTGGTGGTACACTCTGTATAAACGTATATACATATTTTTATATATGTGCATAGTATTCGACTGTATGTATGTAGTATGTAGATGCTTCAGGTGGTGATTCTACGTGCCAAATAAACCGAATGGTAGAATCCCGGGTTTTACGACCCTGGATGGATGAAGAAGACAATCTTCATGTTTTTTATTTTCGGTGCAATTTCTTTATAGTCCTTTGCACCGTACAAGCATTTGGAGAAAAGGACTGCATCAATGTAATACATCCTGCATAATTCCATTCTATTGTTGCACGTTTGCTGCGAATTTTGGTATATTTTAATGTTTTAAATGTCTGCAGTCTATCTACCAGAAGTTCTTTCCTTCTGTTTATTTTCTTAGTTGTCTTTCAAAGTTCCATCAACTTCTTGGTTTTTCACTATATAGCCTATTACATTATTCTTGTCAACAATTTTTATTAGTTTTCTATGTTATCATCTATTTTGTTTTTAAATATATTAATTAAAAAATCGAAAGTCCTTACAAGGTCAATAAAATTCTTCCGTATTCTTCCGTAAAATACAAAACTGTGAAGACATTGAAAAAATTTAGCATCACTATTATTTTCGGCTTATTAACACTATACCTACCACGATCAAATGACCCGTTTCATATTTTACAATTAATAAAATTATCAAAACGGTTTCATGAAAAATTATTGAAGTGCCTTCTTTGTTGAAGTATACAATTCAATAGAAATTGCGCAGAACCGGAATAAATTCAATCTTGCTAATTTTAGAAAGCAATATATACAACTCACCTTTCATGTTTGGTAGATTTAGTGTTAAAATTATTAAAAGAAAGAGTACATTTTTATTTAATTCCTGTCCCTTACAATTCACTTGGTAAGCTTTTATATTGCATAAGAATTCGCGATCTAGTCATTACTATTTCCAAAAACGTTTACAATTAAAATTTATAGACATCGCCCACTACAAATTGCATAAAATAAAAACAATTACAAAATTAAGTTAACGTTAGTTAAAAGTTGAAAATGATTCCCGTTCTACAACGGCCTCCCATAAATTCCAAGAAGAATGGTGCTGAAAATTATTCTGAATCAAATCTATATTATCATATTATTAAAAACGGAGCTTATTAACAAATATCACATTTCTCCCCGTTCTTTAAAAGCCCGTGCTATCTAATATCCAGTCTACTTTGCAAAAGAATTGTCCAAATGAAATTATGCGTCCAATTTAATCTGCCACTCGACGCCATTGCTCCTTTTTACATCGGCGTCGTAACTTCCCCTCAACAAACTGGAATAATACAGTGTCGCCTGAGTAGTATGGCGGGAATGAGGCTCGAAGGACTGAATGTTGACCAATTATCAATTAATTCGATCTTGTTACCGGGCAAGCATGATGATAGCGGCGTCTATTCAGGGGCGAGTCAGTGAATACTTTAACGGGGCTCACTATGGCGTCGCTTGTACATCATTTTAGTATATCACGTGTGTAACAATTGGTTCTTTGTGGTACACTTTAAATAATTTCAACCGTGAAACATTGTGAAAATGAACGGATGGAATTTTGAATATATAAAGAACACCCATCGTCAATACAATTTCTTATTTAATATATACTTCATGTATTTTGGAATATTTATATTAATTAAAATTATTCTTCACATAACAATGTAACGTTACCAAACAATACATTTAACAATTCGCTAAATTTACAACGAGATCTAATTGGTCACAAAAGTGTCTGGGTTAGGTAGTAACCTTAAGCAGAGAAAAAAAGTTAAATATGGAACGCCATTTTGTTTTTTGAATATCATTCATACAAATCCATAGCAATTTATGTAAAATAAATATTGTATAAATTAGTTATATACATTTGGTTTTTTCCTAAACAATTGTAATAAGTTCAAAATAATACAAGACTACTTTGAAATCCTTTAAATATTCTTATCATTTCGCATTTGATCACTGGTCATACTGTCTACTTGTCTAGTTGTCATTGTCTTCTTGTCATAAATGTATAAAATCTGCGATCTACTGTTGTCTACTATAGTCTCAATTTAAGAGCAATTTATAATATTCAATTATAATTAAATTTGTCTGTACATTCAACTAATATTATAAGCACAAATGGTATCAAATATGGAATAGGTAGTTTACATATGGGCCACTGACATCAGGTACAATGTTTTCATAGAAACTGAATGAGAAATACTGTTGCTTTTCATATTGATAAAGGTACAATCACATTTAAAACAGAAATGCAATTAAAAAATAGATGTTCACAATTTATTCTTTATAAACTGTTTACTCTCTACATTGATTAAAGTACTGTGGTCACAAAATTGCATTCTTAATTTAAGTTACATATAAAATCAACTAATCTTATTAGAAACAAACTTTAACGTTCCTTTTAATTATCAAACTTACAATTTGTATCAACAAAACTAGCAAAATACTTTATTCAAAATAATGTTGCCGAATACTATCTCTTCGTGGAGAATCATCCCCTTCCCGCCATGAAGTTTAAATGTTGGATAACCTGGGTAAAAAAGTGCAAGGGATTCGCACATCGCAATTGATGTAGCAATCAGGTGCGTTCGACATTCGATAGTTAATGATACAAGCAACAGTTGTGAAACCAATAAACAACCAGAAATAACCCTACACGTGGCTGACGATAATGTCTCTTCGTCAGAGTTTAAGTATAAAGGATTCCGTCACCATGGCCTCGCCGGAAGTGTCACCATGAGGATCACAAGACCGTTCTACCGGGTTCTACGCTGTCGACGACGCATCTACTTTATGAGACATTAAATAATATCCCGTCCACGTGTACCGTGATCATCGTACGAGAGCAAATTATGGCATCGAGGAGTCAGATTACGCTGACGTTACAGATTTGCTCACTGTTATTGCTAGATCCATTGGACAATTAGATTAGATTAGATCGGATCCGCATTAGATCGGAAAGTTCCGTTGCTTTACAATGATATTCAATCCTTGCAAGATGGACAATTTTTACGATTTTATGGTTGCCATGTCAAGACACATTGAAACTTTTACGAAACAGTCTTGTTTTTACAGATTTCTGGACCCACTTTTTTGAAATCAACGTTGATCTTTCTATTGGATTTAATCCTACAATGTATGAATGAAAAATATTCATTTTTATGTTTACATTTCTTCCAAAAATTCGGAGCTTTTCTTACACAATGCTATTGTTGTTAAACTGCATAAAACTACTACTAGTAAAACAAGGATTTATTGAGGAAATCCAAGGCAAATATTTTGATAATTTACAACGATAGAATCTTTATGGTTTTGTGCTAGGAAACATTTAATCTGGCATTGGGCAATTTTTGCACGTAATTCTAATGTTAAACAGTGCAAAATGACAATTCTATAGACTGAAAAATATTTATTGGCGGTTGTTGTGTAACATTCATGGTCGGAAATTATATGAACATTTTATGTATTAGATGAAGTGGAACTTGACAAGTAATCGTTGAAAGAAAATCAATAACGAGAAATGAGTTGTCTGCATTATACTGCTCTTGTAAATTACACATCCTCAGTGAATTTATAAATAAAGTAATAAATCTTGAAATAATATCCTATTCGAAGAAAAGTATTTCAATTACTATTTCCCATACTTTTGATTTGAAATACACTCGTCTCTGAACAAAGTTGAACATTTCCCTATGACTCCATTTTCACAATCTTATTTCGATAAAAGTATTTCAATTACTATTTCCCTTACTTTTTATTTGAAATAAACTCGTCTCTGAGCAAAGTTGAACAATTCCCTATGACTCCATTTTCACAATCTTATTTCGATAAAAGTATTTCAATTACTATTTCCAATACTTTTTATTTGAAATTTACCTAGCGTTAAGCAAAGTTATATAATTCCCCATAAATGCATCTTCACAATTTCAAAAATGGTACATTAAAAAGTTTCGAGTCCATCATTTTAACGAGGCTGGTAGCTCCGATGTTAACTAGTCTAACATAATTACAACAATAACTTGCAAATGAAGTTTTACAAGCCCTGTTACAACCCCCATGAATTATCGTTTAAACCCTCCCTGCCATCGCCGTTAACTCTGTCGTTCTCCTAGTCTTGTCAAAAACCTCCCCTATGCTTTGTCACCTTACCATACATGTTCACATCGTTTTTATGCCTAAATAAGGGCATACTCACCCTTGTCGTGCACCCTCTTTCTCAACGAAAAGCCCAGACCCATCGAACTTTGTCTTTTATTACTCTTTCTCGACCCTTCCCTTGTGAACGTCTTCAAGTTACTCTTGAAAACTAGGAAATGTTTTCTACAGTGCTACTATTCTTCGAGGGATGTTTCTCAACTTCTTGAGTAAACAGTCTTCGTTTCATTAACCTTCTGTCGGGCACAGTATACCTTCGGGCGCAATGTATGAAAATGATTGCAGAATTGCCTTGCAATAAAAGACGAAGTTCTAACGTCAGACGCATAACATTTTTTTCTTCAAAGTATAATAACTCACATTAATATTTGAACACTTTTTAAAAAGAGAATAATATTTTTAAAAGTGGGCGAAACTATTTGAATTTTCTTTTTAGAAGTCAGAACAATTAGTTTACTACGCGACGGGAAAAAGAAATTTTGAAATAATTGCAAATTACAGCCACAGTAGTAAAATGTGAAAGATACGCGTTCACTACGGTATGATCAAATAAACATTTGCAATCTGTAAACGGCGATACTTCATACAAAAGTGATAAAGTGAAGTCATCAATTTATGCAAGTGAAGAATAAGAAAGAACGATCTTAGTATAAATATATTCTTTGCAACATATTCGATCACTGATACCATTCAAGTTTCACGCAATATATTATATAGGGTGTTCATGCTATCACTAGCCAGCTTTTTTCTTGCAAATAATAAATATTAAAAAAAAATGATACAGGAAAAAGTAATACTGTTTTTGGTACGTAACATAATGGCGGATGTAATTTTCTTGTGTTTGCACTATTTTCTTAGAAATGAAGATGACCTTCAATTTTTTAAATGAACTGCTATATATTTTTTTATATCATATGAAAGCATGTGTCAAGACAAGTATATTTGTATACAACACAATGACCTTCAAGGTCATACAAGGTCAGAAATGGCAGCGTAATTTTGAATATTTCGTACTTAATATTTCGTAAAGATATCATTTACGATACACAACGCCAAGAAATGTAAACGACTTGCAAAGGAAACTAACGCAATCATGTGCATTAATATTTCGGACAACGTTAGAAGAAGCTAACAAGAATGTAATTAGTAGACCCGAAATATGTAGTCATGCACAAGGAAGTTATATTGAACATTTACTATAGCCTCGTCAATAAAGTATACTTGTAAACGCATTAGTACGAAATGTGCAAAATGTTTCTTCCATTTCTGACCTTGTATGATCTTCAAGGTCATTGTGTCATATACTCATAAATTTGTCTTCAGACACGCTTTCATATAGTATGAAAAAATATATAGCATTCCATTTACAAAAATTGAAGGTCACCGACATTTTCATGAAAATAGTGCAAATACAAAAGAATTACATACGTGATTACGTTGCTTGCAAAAAACAGTATTACTCTTTTCTCTCATTTTTTTCTAATATTTATTATTTGCAAGAAAAACGCTGGCTAGTAATAGCGTGAACACACTGTATATGTATATCGCCATAACTAAAGGAGATTTAGCTGACTATTCTTAGGATTATGCTTAATTATGTTTTAGTTATGACAATAATATATATCGTAGGTTTATTATAATTCATTTTAAAAAAAGCAACCGTCCGTAGGCATTTTCTTTTCATTAAAAGTTTTATATTCTTCTGAATATTCTACATACGATTAGTCATAAAAGAAATATGCATAGTTGAAACATGGCAGTTACCATTATATGAGAAAACTTGCATTCGCCTCTCTCGTAGTTCACATTTTCGAAATTAATGAAAAATGTTTCACAAGGAAGTAAAATGAATTATCAACACGAGTGCTTCGAAGTATCCTTTTAAGCCACATAAAACGTTTATGCGACCATTTACTTGGTAACGTACGAAGCAACGGATTTCTTGTTTACGATGCGTTGACGTGAATATTTAAAGCATTACGATTATGAAAACACAGTTTCCGAATATTTATAGTTTCGAAGCTTTTAAAATATATCTACTACTGTAAACTGTTTCTACATAATCTATTACTAGTTTTACGTGTCCTGATATAATCATATTTTAATAATAATAACTGTTATTGTTTCTTGAGAGTAATAAAACTGAAAACATTGACATTTTAAAAACATAGAAATAGATCTCGGGAAGCTATATAAATACTTTCTTTCTATTATGACTAGACTGCGGATCTTTATGCAAAATAAAAAATGTTTGCATTGATTGCAAGACACAGGAGACAAACAAAAATTTCTTTCTTCTATTAACTATCATATTAAGCTGAAACTGATACACTGGTGTCCTTAAATCTATTTAATATGTCCATTGCTGGAAATTGTATGTATCCATTTTTGTCATAAATGCATAAAATCCGCAGTCTAATTATGGCAGTATCAATATAAATATAAGAATCAATATAAACAGTATAAATATTCCGTATCCAAATAGCCACGATCCAAGTACCTTAATTTTTGAACACTTTAGAAATAAGAATTGTGTCATCCAAACAACCTCTAGATAACATTATTGATCGAAGTATCTTCTATATTTAGTAAGTGCTTATTAAAAATCTTCTAAAAGCTGTCAACTATATTCCGATTATGCCAATTTAGTATAAAACACTGTACCGTCAAGTATATTGAAAATATTATATTACTTAGTACTCAAAAAGATGTAGAGTTCATAAATATGTGGAGATAAACTTAACATTTTTATTCAAACAAATGTTTACACTACTCTAAAATATTGTTATCCGTACAATTTTATTTCTTTATTAACTGACTTGATTCTACCAGAACTGCTCAAATTAATCAACACATTCGGAACACTCTGTTCATAGTCATGGAAATCATGGGAAACAACGATATGCACCACAATACAACAACACAAAAGAACATCCATAAAGCAACAATTGGGAGGGAAATCAATGGGAGTGCGTACATAGGCGATTCAATGTAGCACAACGCACAATAAACGACTCATTTTACATGAATAGTACTCAAAATATTCGCAACATCCGATACATGAACGTAATTTAACATCAGCTGATATTAATGTGCTACAAACATTCGGTATAGTATACTACATGCTCGAAGCCATATTTGAAATTGAAAATCGCGAATATAGGGATTCAATGAGAGAATGATAGAGGAAACATGATCGTATAAGTTAAAAGCACCAATAGTTGACCAATTAAGACAAATTGTTTTCGTAAATAATAGTAAATGCTTGCTCCTTTATTAAATAGAGAGACTCTGTGCGTGAAAATGCTGTTTGAACTTCTTACATTATGTAACAAAGCTAACCGTTTTTGAAATGGTTATATTATCCAAATTTTATAGACATTTTTGAAAAATTTAATAATTGCGTCAGAAGTTGACCATCCTTGGAAACGAGAAAACTAGTAATAGACAATATCGAGAAGAAAAGAAAAAGAAAAATGGGGGAGGTGCAACGCAATGAAGAGACAGGCGAATAGGAAATCCAAAGAGTAATATAGTAAAGGGTGCAATAAATAGGGTAGACAGGGTAGATAGAATAGGGAAATTAAATAGGACTAGATGAAGAGAGGAAGAAGAGGAAGAATAGGGAAATTAATTAGGACTAGATGAAGAGAGGAAGAAGAGGAAGAATAGGGAAATTAATTAGGAATAGATGAAGAGAGGAAGAAGACGAAGAATAGGGAAATTAATTAGAAGTAGATGAAGAGAGGAAGAAGAGGAAGAATAGGGAAATTAATTAGAAATAGATGAAGAGAGGAAGAAGAGGAAGAATAGCGAAATTAATTAGGAATAGATGAAGAGAGGAAGAAGAGGAAGAATAGGGAAATTAATTAGGAATAGATGAAGAGAGGAAGAAGAGGAAGAATAGGGAAATTAATTAGGAAAGGATGAAGAGAGGAAGAAGAGAAAATAAATGGGAACGAGGGAATGAGTGCGAGAATGTGATTAGATTAAGTTAGATTTTATGTATAGCCAAGTCCGATTCTTAGCCGTGAGGCTGAATTAAATAAAGTATATAGTAATTGACAGTTAGTAGTTGAAATTACATTTATTAAATATAAAACTATAACAATTTAAATAATTCAGTCATAAAAAGCAAAAAGCTTAGAAATTTCTTACCGTGAATTATGTTTCTTAGCGACAATAAGGAGACATACAACCAACGTCAATGAAATCAATCGTTCGTCGATACAATAAACAGTTAAATTTAAATAAAAGTGTTTCAGAGCTGGACGAAGTATATGACACAGCATATCTATCGTGCCTTTTTCGAAAGAATATTCTAAAAAACTTCTAAAAAGATCAATTTTCATGTTTTCCTAAAAAAAATGGTCAACTACTGATACGAAGTCAATCACTGGTGCCTTTACCTTAAATACTGTATTTAGAAAAAGTAGAATTTTTTAAATGTGAAGAAACGTGTAAAATATGTCATGTGTGATCAAATGAATATACAGTTCAAATTCATATTTCATTTGTGAAATATCTATAATAGCATTACCAGTCTGAAATACCGTAATAATTACATTTCGAGCTCTTTATGCAACCATTTCTTCACAAGAACGTCCGTTCTTTTTATCCTTTGCATTAAAAAATACCTTTCTTCAAAATTAAACTTTTTTATAATACAATTATATATTATATCTTGTTTTTTATTCGATGTATCCTTCATTCCGAAGACAAGTATTTTATTCCTGTATCGATCCTGTGGAATGAACATGAAAAATTACTTCGCGCATATTATTCCGCGTTCTCATGGTACAGCAATTTTGATGCATACCTGAATATCTCTATTTTCTTGCGACGCGAATATTTTAATATATCATACACTGGCGAGAATGCGCACACTTTTGCGCAAGTATTTTTTCTATTTATACGCTGGCCACTGCATGTTTTTCTGCAGAGAAAAACAAATGAACGCACGCTGCTTTTCCTTGAGCTGAAATCTTCGCGGAAATGAGGTCAGAGCGAAGTCCAAATCGACGTGAACACGTGTAACCGAGTCTGTTTTATATTAGCTTCGTGTCAGGTTCTTGAAAATCTCATGGTAGTATCAATAAATCAGAAGCTGTTGCAGCGTTCGACAGAATTCTCCATCGAATCGAAGTCGCTAACTGACGAGTACAACGCGTACAAGTGTTCAAACACTTGTAAAAGATTCCAGTAAACAAGAGTCCAATTGCTAGACTTAGAGCATCGACATATTAGACAACGGATTTTTATGCAAAATAAAAATTTTCTATCTGAATTGCAACAAACTGGAGTGAGAAAGAAAATTTTCTTTCTTAATATGATTAGTTGGTTGAAAAAAATATATCAATATTTTAAAATTCTTCTACTGTTTTCACTGTTTTAAATTACACCTACTCATTTTTGTCATATATGTATAAAATCCGCTGTCTAATTATCATCAACTTACTGACATTATTGAAGCAATCAGCACATATCTATTTTGTTCCAGTATCTTATGATCGATGCAGATCATTTTGATTTTGCATAAAGATCTACAATGAAATACTTCTATTTTCTTCCAATTTTTAATTGTGTTGATCTTTACTGAATAATAATTTTTATTCATAACCAGAAATTAATGGTGAAAAAATACTTAACATCTATCTTAATTTTCCTCCGCGGTAGCAAACCGAAATTTTATTAGTTACAGAGACTATTTCAACTTTGTACACGATATGTGATATTTCGTTCAATTTTTAATATGCATAAGTGTAGTTTACTCAAAAATCGGAGTTGTAGTCATTATTCTACTCTCGTCAGAGCTACAAATGTAAAAACATCACAATCCTGAGATTGACAGTCTTCATCGATTTTTACAATAGGTGTCTTTTCAATAGAACTTTTATCACCTGAATTTTTAGACCTCTGAATGGCAATATTTTCTGTTCATCGAAAAGTATTACTTTCTAAGCTCATTTTGTATTGCGGCCGGAAAGAATCATTTTTTCAACTCATTTCGTGGTTCGATTGAAAATGATCAAATATTCAAGTCATGCTTCGTTGAATTTGTTGCGATTTTTGTCTTTCCAATACTTATTAAGGGTAAAACCGGGTTATAGTTAAAAAGTGTTGTAAAAATTAGCATTCTGTGTCTTTTTTCTTTTTAAATGTCATTTTTTAACCTAGGTAGTGGTAAAATGATGATACAATGGACAGTCAATCAATTGATCGAGGGAACACAATTTCATATCGCAACTGCAACTATCAGACACTTATTGACGTATCGTATGTACCATTTATACCTTCATGGTGGCTTCAAATATCCACGAATGGCCCACAAATCGTTTCATTGGTTTTCGTATGCAGATTCTCATAAATTATAAATGTACAACGTTTGGCAGTCTAGTCATAAGTATTAGCTTTTAAATTCCTGTTACGTTTTACAGGCTGTCTGACTTTTACTCGAGCTCTTTCAGTATCACTTTTCCTCGTGATAATGTCGGAGAGAAACAGTATTTTAACATTATTTTAAAAAGTACTTCACGGAGAAAAACATTATTCTAGGAAGATCTTCTCAAAGTTATATTTTTCAGGATTTCAAGTTTATTGATACTCTTTTGAATGGGACTAGGTATTTCTATCACACGGAATATTTATTTTAACAAATTGCCCCAGAAATGCTACAAACAAACTTTATATATGTATGTCTTTTAGAACTTTGTATGAACGCGAGTTTTTAAACTGTGAACATTTATAGTGTAAAATGTGATACTTGCCACGTGTTTGATATTTCTTTACGATACACAGTTTAATATTAATATATGCGACATATTTTGAAAATTTAAAGCAATAAAAAATAACGTAATAATTAATCAAGAACTTTTCGTTTTGTAAGTACTGTGAGTAATAAAATTTTATGAATGAACTGCGGATCATTATGTAAAATATAAGTTGTCTAAGACAATTGTGAAAAACAGAAGATTGATGAAAATTCATTGTTCCATCATTTTAATAAGACAAAAATCATATGGCGATATTCTTAAATTCTTCGAATAGCTTCACTGTTTTGCACTTGACCTACTCATTTTTGCCATAACGCATAAAATCCACAGTCTACGCATAAAATCCACAGTCTACCCATAAAGCATGTGATTATAAAGACGTATTTTTATTATGTGTTTGATATATGCAGAAGTTTGCCTCTTTTTTTTTCAATTTTCTTTTATTTATTCACGATCTACGAGCTACGTTGCCAGTCGATAATGAAGCTGGTTATTTAAATACATGGATGCATAGCAAATAAACAATTGCACAAAAAGGCGAAAGAGTATTAAAATTTCAAGAAAATTAATTTTAATTTCTTTAATCTCCAAAATTAATAATTTTATAAACTACTTCTTGTAAATAATGAACAATTCTAATAAATTAATACCATTCTAATTATAAGTTCATATGAATGAACGATTGAAAAACTTTTGCATGCACCTAATATCATATTTTTCCCTTCCATAAAGTATGTATAAATATAATAATATTTATATATAATATATAATTTATAATAATATTTATATATAATATATAATATATAATAAAATTTATATATAATATATAATAATATTTATATATAATATATAATATATAATAATATTTATATATAATATATAATATATAATAATATTTATATATAATATATAATATATAATAATATTTATATATAATATATAATAATATTTATATATAATATATAATATATAATAATATTTATACATACTGTAAAATGATTGGTCTCTTTCTCTCTATGTTGTGAAACATATGTTCTTAAAACATAACGCTATAAATACAGGATAATTAATTGATTCTAAAGTGTAGAGCAAAAATGGGTGAAATCTTATCGCTAATATTTCAATGAATGCTAACTACACATTCCTTATCACGCGACTGACCGAAATAACGAAGAATGGAAAGGACGAATAGGCTGCCGCGAAAACGGAAGTAAAGGAAGCACGGCTTGGCTCTATCGTTTCACAACTGTCAGACGAGGCAACCAATTCACGAAATACTTGTTTATAGAATATCAGCAATGTTCACGGCACAGTTATCATAGTTATCAAACGCGCCAACGACATGGGTACAGTCAATCAAAAAAGTCCCCGTATGCTCTTCAAACAGAATAACGTTTTTAAAATTTTATTTAAAACGTCAGTAATAGAACTTTTTTAACAAATGTTCTCATAATATAAGTTCCAATGAGAACAGATGAAGAGAAGGTCTTGAATGTAAAAGCTTCCGTTTGACTAGAATTTGTAAAATATAAAAATTATCTACGACTTCTTAATCCTTGCCACGAACTCTATATACTATTCAATGAATGTTAATCAATGAATAGCGTTAAAATGATTTAAATCATTAGTACTGTTATTTATAATAAATATATGTGTATTTATATATACTTTTTTTATTATCATACTATATTGTACTATATATACAAATATATTATAATACATATAAACATTACGTATAATACAAAATTGCAAAAATAACAAAAAAATTTAGGACTATCGTTGCACTATTTTGGAGACATTAAAATTATTAAGAGAAAAATGAATTTTTATTTTGCATAATGACCCGCAATTTATTAATAACAACAAACTGCTGTGCATGAAAATTGCAGTCACATTTACAGGGCATCCTTATTGGTCGAACTTTCGTTAAAAAAATTCATGGAAAAACATAATTTATTGCAGTTTATCATTCGTTTGATGCACACATGTCTTTCTTATACTGGAATGAATTTACAACGCAGTATGCGTCACGTGAATGTAGAAAGACACGAATATACAACGTAAAATAAAAAAAAAGTAGCATTAGACTTAATATGTACTGCCAAATAAAACTTTGCTGAGAGAGAGAGAAAAATATATGGAAGGTAATATATTTGGTGCTCCGCATGCAAAAAATTTATATTTTCAATCGATATAGAGAAGTTATGCGCTGCGTGATATGGGAGAACGATATATTGATACACCTGTAATCTAAACTCAACAGTTTATCAACGTACACAACTTTTAATTAACCGAAGTTGCACTCTGTTAATTAATGGAATACTCGTAGAGGTTATATTTATGAAACATACGCGGAAGTGAAAATTGAATACGCGGACAACAAACGATTTTAAAATAGATATGTATTATTGAACTTTTTTAATTATTTTATGTAGGACTTATATAAAACAATGAATATATAATTATGCGAATCATTTAAATTAAAAGAATACACATATATTTACATTTGAAGATGGAAAAAATTAATACAATTACATTCTTTTAAAATTGAAAGACCATACGATTTTTTTATATTGTATGAATCCTATATTTCTTATAAAACATTAAAAATAACTTTTTAATTTTCTTTACAACTATACTAAAAGAATGTTTTTATTAATTTTTAAATAATTTTTTTATAGGTACGCAAATTTTAATGTTTCAATTTTCTTTACAAATATGAAGAAATTTTTGTCACATTCATTTTGCACTAATCGTACGCATGATTTAATACCCATGGCGACGAAACGTTCGTATTGTCCGCATTCTATTGTGCGTACGCATACTATCGAATGCACGTGTTCATTATAAAGATAATTTAGCTGATCAAATAACCTGAAGGGAAACAATTGTTATCTGACGGAAATTTAAGACACTGCGGCGGACGAATTGTTGTGGCTACATGATTCGATCGTGTACGGTTTATGAGAAACAATTGTAATTTAATACTTGTGTCTAAGGATACGGGACACTCATATTTTCAATCATTCTATCACAAGAAGCTATTAAATCTTTATACTCTTTCGCTTATCTTGCTGTTTTCTTTAAATATGTATGAAAACAAGATGCGTTGCAAGCATCGCAAAAAACCGTTTATCTATCAAATTAATCGAAATGTTCCGTTGCTAGATTGTACCTGGAGTTTTACAATATTCCTTACACAGTTTCACAAACCGCTGTTTAATCGAATTATGTACTATGTAACTTTGATCAATTTTAAAGAAATGCCTCATGATAAAGTCTTTAAAGAAAGTATAGTTCTCCTATGTTAAACTGCGTTTTAGATCGCTTTACGCATTTTATAAACATTTGAAAACCTTTTCACATATTGTATTCAATTTTGCTGTATTTGCAAAGGTTGTTTCTTGTATGTTTTATTTCTTGTATGTGCACGTTTATTATAATAATTACTTTTACTACATTCTTCACAACCTCATCTACTCTCTATCTCATCAAAATATTTTAATTTCCAGAACCTGAAAATATATGTGAGTTTTGTTAATATCGTATGTGATATTACAAGATAAAATTATTTTCGTACATATGACTTTTTTATACAAGTCTTACAAGAATATTAATCCTTCTTAATGTAATCGCTTTAAATTGTTCGCCTAACCTGTTATTTACTCCATTAAAAAATATAAACACGTTTTATTATTTCATATTCTGATAATTATTTAGTTTGCCCTCTTCACCAATTTTCATGATCTTGAAATATGTTGTGAAAGTCATCATACTTAACAACTTTTCACTGTACATGTTACCGCCGCTTGAGATTAGTTGTCGAGAAGCCTGCTTCGGCGCGGCGTCGGTTTACTGTTTTCGTAAACACGTTGTAGAAATCAGAAAGAAAACAGGGTTTCACTCTGGTCATACATATACAATAAGATGAGCTTTCAATTTCGAGGAACTACTCCTGGATTCTCGTATGTGTGGTCGGGCCGGCCGGTCTGCCTAACTGCCGGTCCTCTTTGCCCCCTCTTACGACCTAACCGCAACTCAGTCTATTCGCATAATCTTTCGATTGTAGATGTCATCCAGTCTTTTGAACGAGTTCAAATTCTGGTTGACAGCTAAAATGCAAAGATTATGCGAATAGAGTGAGTTGTGGTTAGCTCGTGGGAGGGGGCGGAGAGGGCTACTAATTACCAAATGAAGTGTACTCGTAATCTAAATTTGACTAAAGATTTTTGCAAATATCTCGATAACTAAGACCGAGCGGCGGTAACATGTATGGTATAGGGAAAAGTGGTTTAGAACGATGACCTTGACAACATATTTCAAGGTCATCAAAATCGGTGAGGAGGACAAACTTCTAAATAATTACCTATATAATATAATATATATATGTATATATATATATATATATATAATCTTATAGAAAACCAAATATGAGCTGAGTAAAATATCTTTTACACATCTCGCAATACTAAGCCCTTCAGCAGTGCTCATAATTACAGTCTATCTGTCTTTGTTGCATAATTACTTTCTGTCACCCGCGCGTAGTTCATTTCTTCAGTTTAATTCTTGTTTGAGACTTTTTTCTTTCACCGCTCTACTCAGCGATTACTAAAAAATTCACTTTAGTATGGTTAACAGACTCTTTGAACATAGATCGCTGCTAGACCCTTTCTCGAGGAAGTGAACCACAATTTCAAGTTAATTTCTTATTTATAATATTTTTTTCTTGTGATATAAGATTAATTTTCCTATCGAAATAGTATACTTCATTCTAAAGTCCGTAACGTTGGCAATTCTCTATATTTTTCTTAAATGTTAGTTCAGTACCATCTTAAATAATCACACTTTGAGATAATTCATCTTTTTGCTTTCAGATAACTTTGACACTTACTACACTGTACGCCAATAATAGCCACTTTATTTTTAAAAATCGCAAAAATCACTTCTTTTTGTATTTGTTTCACTATAAACCTCCTTTAAATTGAATGGAAACGTAGAATAAGGATCTATTATACATACGGGGTGTCTCAAAAATATTATAAACTCGAGAACTATGCGAGAGAGAACTGCAGTCATTTCTCAACCGTTTACGCGATTGTATTCCTAATAAGGGACACCATTTTGAACATCAATTCAATTAAGATAAATGAGATTTTTGAATTGTTTCTTTCGTTTAGATAAAGAAGAAATACTTTTTATAGTGCTTGCCGAATTCGTCTAACAAGGAGAAGACGCGGTCATCGGGTCTTAGATTTTGTCGAAACTTTGCATACTGGTAGATTTCGTTCTCCTGTTTATGGAAATATAGCATTATAGACGTCGATACCCAATAATTTTTTACATATTTACAATTTAAATTTCATTATACCCGTTAAGCCGTTAAGTACAATTTTGGTTGAAGTTTTTGTCAAGTTTCGAACGGCGTGAGGGTAACGTACTAGATTTATTACCGGGAAGGCCAGTGTTTAAATCCCTTTTTCCTTTTTTTCCATTTTTTTTTTCTGTTCAGTTTATCTATTTCAATTATTTGTATTTTGCACATGAAAAATACACTCATAATATCTATAGGAAACAAAATATAAAAATTTTATTCAAAAGGAACATAATATGAAAGAAACACTAACTTCATCAATCTTAACCCTTTGCACTCGGGGCTATTTCAACTAAAAAACCAAACATTTCTTAGAATATTTCCATTGTACATAATTTATTTTCATTATATGCGTAAGAAACTGATATAGTACCTTGTACAATATTTAAATGTTTAGTAATTTATTACATATAAACAAATTTAATCACGTAAAAAATATTCCGAATAATGGTGTAGCAATTTGTAGTGGTGCCTCAGAGTCGCCATTCGAGTGCTAAGGGTTAACGTATCTCAAAAGCTGTTGAGTATCGACGCCTATAATGCTACATTTTTATAAACACGAGAACGAAATCTATCAATATGTAATGTCTCGAGAAAATCTGAGACCCCATGACCGCGTCTTCTCCTTGTCAGTATCCCCTAAAAGACGGGTGTAAAAATATTATAGGTTTACCTATAAAAACCTGAAGGTGACCTTGATAACCATGGATAAAAGGGTTGACAAAAAATCTGGTTCACAATCATCTTAAAGCTCTCCCGAAACCATGTTATTTAACTAGAAAAATTTCCGATCGAACGGCTAACTATGGAATAATCTAAACTGATTACACTTCGTTTGGTCCACCCTATATAATGGAGAATAATGAGGTAGTGGAAGTGAATAATTCAGACCTCCTGTGTACACTGCGGATCTTTATGCAAAATAAAAATATTCTGCATCAATTGTACGAGACAGCAGCCAATTGAAAAGTTTTTTTTTCTCTTTAATAATTATGATAAGTTGATAATAATGCATCAGTGTTTCTATGTTTTCTTAATCTTTTCACTAGTTTAAATTGCACCTATCCATTTTTGTCATAAATGCATGAAAACTATGGTCTACTCATCATTACGGATAATCGAGGTGCTATCATATTACGTTGTCTTTGGTATCATTTCGATTAGAAAACGGATATATTGATAAATGTTTCACAAAAAAATAATTAGGAACAAACAAACTTTGTCACTGGATTAGTATTATCTCACCGATACGTCGACGATTTGTTTACTCGCCATCATTTTCCACGTTCGACACTAGCATTTTAAGCGATCAAAGGAGAATGTCTGTAGACGATATACAGTGACTCACATAAATACTCGGACACTTTTAAAAAGACCATGACTTTTTTAACATCGGATCCTACGACTTCGATTTTTTTGGGAAGTTACAACAATTAGTTTACTACATGACGTCAAAAATTTTTTGAAAAAGTTTGCAATTGGTCTAAAAGTTGTATTTTACATTATTTGGAATATATATCTGAAAATTTTAAAAATACGTTTTGTAAATCTGTGTCAATCATACATATTCTGAAAATTTCATCAAAATTGGTCAACATTGCAAAATTAAAAACGTTTAAAGATGGTAAAAGTTGCAGTTTCTTCTTACATCATTCCAATACCTGTCGTCTTTTTCCGCATCAACCGATTTTGATGAAATTTTCAAAATATGTATAATCGACACAGATCTACGAAAAATATTTTTTAAATTTTCAATATAGGCCCACATAAAAACAGTTATAAAATAATCTTTTAGTATTTTTTCTGAAATTCCGGCCAATTGCAATGTTACAAAATTCTTCTAACTTCTCAAAAAAATCCAAGTCGTAGGATCCAATATAAAAAAAGTTATCGTCATTTTTAAAGTGTCCGAATATTCATGTTATTCACTGTAAGTAATATTTTGATCTGAAAATGTTCACATATACTAACACATTACAGTGATTCTCGTATCGATGCTTTGATTACAAACTTGCAGTATCACTCACGACAGAACACCGTTCGTTCTCCGCCTCATCGAGCCTAATTTAAATGCGCGTGAGCCGTGATGGGCCCGACGGTCTCGTTAAGTCCACGAGGTTTCGTCGATCACGATAAACGTTGAACGATCGCATGTGCCATATTCACCGTCGAATATTCGTGTTCGAAAATGGTATGCCCATATAGAGCGGCACGGCGACGCGACGCGCAGAAGCAACGGAACGTCAGAATTCACTCTCGTTACCGAAGTTTCGAGCTTTTCCAACGGCACTGAACGCTATCCCCATAAGCCCTAAGATAGCTCCCGCTGTTTTAGTGGCAATCCAATTTGCCCACGATCGATGCCGACGTCAGTCAGCCACACGTTTCTGCCGGAGCCCAACCGAGCTGCCGATAACCCTATCCCGAGCGGAACGCAAAATCTTTTCGCAGAATCTGCAAGGGACGCTTGCACATCGCTACCCCTGCTGGAAACTGTTTAACACGCTGACCTGACCATTAGGCCACCATAAAACTTCAACAAAATCCAAAAAATGTTTTTTCTGAAGAAGTAGACTGCAGAGTGTATACGTTTATGATAAAACTGAGTCGTCCAGGCATACGCATTAAAATTGTTAACACTACAACTACCAAACCAGTCAAATTGACCGGTTTCTAATTTTTTCTTTTACAAATATTGAGATTATAAATATGTTTCCAGGGGTAATTCTTTAGAAAACTTCTCTATTAAAGTACGTATTTGAACAAAAATTGTACGAAATCTGAATAAATGCATTCTTGTCGTTATTATAAGGCAATATACACCAGTAGCGTTTAAGGCTCGGTAGTTCTAGTGTTAAGAAAAGAGATGGGTGTCTATATGTAGTCCCTGTACCTTGCAATTAATGCAGACCATTTTTATTTTGCATAAAAATCAGCAGTCCCATAATATACCCATAATTAATACGATTTTCTTGCTGTATTTTTGGAAAGTAAAATGCAAACACAAAATCCAAGACTTGAGGCTTTTGCGGCCTGGCATTATACAGTTCTCACTGTTAAGGCTTTCGGGTATAAGCGAACACATAATTACAAGCACTTGTGTTCTACACACAGTCTGTGAAATTATAATACCAAAGTCCCATGTATAAGTTATACGTAATTTTAATTCTGTCGTAAAAAACAAATAGGATTTAATTATCCCTGTTATATTAAGTGATTAATTGAAAGTATATCTAGTTCTTATAACGGGATGTTCGAAATTACTATAGTTCCAGGTAATAAATGATAGTTTATTTACTTTATCAAATCAAAATGTTTGTACTAACATTTGTATAGTATAGATATATCTTTAAGTTCCGCTATTGTTGCAAATTGTTTTCCATTTGCATAAATCTTGCTGGCTAGTATTTTCCAGGGGTTTTCTGTGGGATTCAGGTCTGGCGAACGGGCGAGCCACTGCATTAACTTCATATTTTTGTTGCAAAACTATTCTCTGTTCAGTTGTGATGTTTGAACGGCCGTATTATACTGTTAAAATATGAACACGTCCGAACCCAATTCTTCCATGCACGGAATCAAAACATCTAGACGTTCTGCGTCGTTCTGGGAATTCATTTTTGTCGATATTCAACATATTGGCGTCTATGCGAAAAACTTCCATGCAGCCCAAACCATAACTAATATAACCCAATACAATAACCCAAACATGCCAATAATACTTAGAATCACCTGATCCAGCTAAATTAACCCTTTCGGGGACTCGGAGTTATTTTAATTAAGAAAACCAAACATTTCTTTCGACCTAAAATACTTCCATTGCTCATGATTGTTTTCATGTTCCGCATATGAAACTGCATATAATACCTCGTACCATACATGAATGTTTACTAATTTATTAAATAAGAACAAATTTTGTAATGTAAACAATATTTTAAATATTGGTATAGCAATTTTTAGTGGCGCCTCAGAGTCGCCATTCGAGTGCTAATGGTTTTTCCTTCCGTACGAAAAGCTGAACTTTTATCATTCTTTGTTCTAAGGCATGTACTTTTTGGCAAACGCGAGTCGTGCTAATTAATGACCATTCGTTAATTACGTTTTTGAAGCTAATTTAGTCCGTACAAGAACACGTCTTTTAGATGCCATAAGTTCTAATTTCGCTTGTATTTGTCTTGCTGTTACATTTTAATGTGATGCAGCACGTAAAATGAACGAAGTTTTCCTCCGATTCAGTTTCTCATTTCTGCCTTTCGGACGACTTTTACTGTACAAATCGCCTAGTCTAACAAAATTATTGACTACATGATGCATGCTCCTCCCTATTTAATAATAATTTATGTCGTAGCAACTTGAAGAAAATTTAATAAACTGAAATGTATATATTATTTTATATAACTGAAAGTATAATATTTACATTGTACAGAACAATTAGAAATAATTATCACGAAAATAATTGCAATCAAGATTGCAATCACAAAAGAATATTTCTATCCTATGCCAGTCGGTAACAACTACAAATTCAATCGACATCAATAAAAATCACATAAAATTTTAGTGGAACTATGGACAGTAACTGTATTTTTCCTCATTTTGTATGATCTATAAAAATGTACATAAAAGACTAATGTTTGATTTTATCTTGATTTACCTTTCTGGATTTCACCTTTCAAAAATATGAAAGGAAATTCGCAATACTCATGGACTAACCTAATAGAACGTCAAGACTTATATCAATTACTAGACTGTAGATTCTCCTGCAAACACACAATTTCATAGATTGTTTTATACTAAATCTGGGTTAGAGAAGGAATGATTCCCCAAGTAAAACGTTCCAAATTGTAAGAATAAAATAAAAGTACAATACAAGAAAGACAATAAAACCAGGACAGACCTTACTAGCAATTCGTATCTAATCGTAGGTAATTCTAATAGATGTTGCCACTAAAGAAATTGCATGTACAATTTGCTTACAGCGTACCTAATGGTAGAGATCGGTTTCAATACTTGAGTTACCAAGATTGAGATTATGGAGCTTGTGGCGATGTCCATGAATGTTCGAATAATTAGATATACGTGTATTGAATATATCCCATTTTGAAACCGTCTAGCTATAAGTGCAATTATTTGTTTCTAACATAAAACTGGTGGTCGTTATTGGACGTTCTAAAAAAGACAAATTTTATTTGAATCTTTTTTTCGAATAATGTATAATTTATGAAATATTTACGTGGATAAATTAAAATGAAGTTTTTGAACTTCTATAGGAAGTTTTGTCTTCCAATCGGAAGACCCCTAAATATTGTCCCCCAATTTCTCCAAAATATGTAGAAAACAGAAATAATAAACAGCTTCAGAAATGGGCTGTTTTAAATAAAACGTCTTATGTATTATATGAATAATAACTAGACTGTGGATCTTTATGCAAAATATAAAATCATTGCATCAATTGCAACAAACAATAGCCATGTAGAAAAATGTTTTATTCCTTGATAATCTTAATTAGCTGAAAATAATATGTTGGCATTATTAAATTCTTTTTGCCCTTCTACCATTACAAATTGTACAAGCTCGTTTTTGTCATAAATGCATAAAATCCGCAGTTTAATAACAACATATAAAAATGCAATTATGAATGCATAGAGTGATACGGGTTTTCTCTATATATTCTGCATCTCTTTCTCATCATCTAACGGTTGCTTTGACAATTGTGCTTGTGTAACAATAGTTGTAAAGCCTTATTGTCTCGCAAGTATGGATGACGTGTCAAAGTGCGCAAAACGCGATTTTCGGTATAATTGTGTATCGACTATATCCGTTGGAATGCATAGAACATTATGACAAAAAGTCTTCTATAGACAGACGCACAGTCTTTTGTCTTTACAACAAAGCCACTGTCTTTTCAATGAGCCCTTGAGAGTCTATAGCATTCATGAAACCGAGCATGCTATTTTCGAAGACAATACCCAATAGTTTACAATATGTTAAGTATTAAATATAACACTGTAGCCACTAAGCATTGCAATTGTCGTTCAAACAGTCGGTCTCTCATTGTCAGACAAAGTTCAGTTATTATTAATAGATAATGATGCAGTTTCACATTTTTCGAGAGATAAAAGATGTTCGTACATTCACTCACCTGTCAATTGACAGCACCTTTTCCAAAATTTGTCAGGTCCTTTATGTTCTTAGCACGCAGATACTCTTTCAATGTTACCAGAAAACCTTTTCCTGAAGGACAGAACTAATTACTATACTACCAACATTTCTAAGCTAATTTTATACTCAACTATTCGACACAATAAAACATATTTAATAATAAGATATAATAAAGCAATATAACCTACGGTAAATCAAAATAGCACTAGCACACTCTTTTTCATTGTGACAATGTAAATTAAAAAGATTGCATATTAATATAGACATTTTAGTAATTTTTAGACTCAAAATGGTGTGAATACCAACATTTATTCTATATTATGAGCGACAGCATTGGACAAAATGTAAATTTTTGGACTGAAAATGGTGTGAATACCAACATTTATTCTATATTATGAGCGACATTATTGAATAAAATATTAATTCTTACAAAATTAGCGGTATACCAATATCTCTTTTCTTATATCATTTTTTATCGAACATTAACCACGTTTATAACTTACCATTAGCATATGATTTCAATCTTCACGATATTCGAGCTGCTTTCAATAGTATAACAAAAGAATATTTTAAATAAAAGTGCATTAGTATCAAATAAGAAGATAGCAGATATAGAAAGTATTATGAAAGATTTAGTTGCATCATATATTGCCCGTATAATGTTCTTCTATAACGAACGAAGACGAATTCAAGAGTATAGTGGTATGTTCCCACTTTGATACAATATATAGACTTCGGATTTTTATACAAAATAAAAATTGTCTGCATTAATTAAAAGATTCAGAAGCTACATCGACTTTTACTAATAATTTTGATCAGATCAAAATAATACAACAGTATCATTCGATTCTTTAAACGTCTTTATTGTTTTGCATTTGATGAACTCATTTTCGTCATAAACGCATAAAATCCACAGTCCAACTATACGATGCTACAATAACGTGACTTGTTTTTTAAATTATTATCTAAAACTTCGTTATCCATGAATACCATATTGATGTTTCCAAAACAAACGAATCTGTTTCGTACTAAATGCACGAATAATCTCCGAGAATGAATAATGCAAAGATTTATATAGAAATGCACAAAAACAGTTTTTGGTTCAAGCTACACAAAGGAATTTAAATGAAATACATACCTTGATCACTTTTACACGTTATTTAGCTATTGAAATTCATTTGTTTTGGAAACGACTATATTGTTGACGAGGTTGTAGAAAACAATTCAGAAAACAAATCAACTTATTGTACTACAGAAACATATTATTACACTGTAAGATTATATTAGGTTACCCCAATAATTCTTCTTAATTATTATTATAATTCTTAATTATGTATGTAATATATAATTCATTTAATATTAAAAAATGTTCACATTGTCTTAACAGTTTTAATTGATACATAATGGATACATAGTCTTTTACTTATGCACATTCGTATTTTTGTATTAATATAATAAACTGAAATAAAAAGTGAAATGTAAAGTGAGATAAAATTGCTACGCGTTTAAGGTGTTAATAGTTTCCGCAACGTGCTCACTTATTGTTGTTAAACAATATGAGGATCAATATTTAAACAATATACAAACAGCGAGATTAGGTTTTTATTAATGTTCTACTATTTCTTATAGTTTCGTTTATTTAACAACAACGTTTACTCGACTAACAGACTATTCTAATTTCGCTTTGTGCACATTAGTTAAAAACGAAATGAACTTTTAAGACAACCTAATAGTACAGACTACAATATACAGTACAAGAAACGACATGTACTGTTTAGATAATACGAAATATGATTGCTGTCATAATAAAATTCCTTTTATAAATACCTTATACGTTTCAAAACTTAGTTGCCAAAAGTGAATTCTTCATTTAATACACCGATGTACTCTTGTTTGTTTTTTCCTTTTTTTGCTAAACTATTAAAAACAACTCAAATATCGTAGGAATCAATTGGTGGACCACTATATGCAGTAATGTACAAAAATATTTATATTGCATCAATATGCTATTTTAATTTAGATTGTCTCAATAAAATTGAGTACAGCGAGTCGCATTAATATTTGTACACTCTTTCAAGGAGAATAATTTTTTTTAAAAGTGGACCAGAACGTTTGGATTCTTTGGGAAGTTTGAAGGATGAACCAGAAGTAATCCTTAGTTAAGTAAATAATTAACTAATCCCTAGATAAGTTCACTAGATAACGTGAGAAGGAAATTTTTAAAAAGTTGCAGTTGAAGAAATACTAAAGATTACCTTTCACAACTTCATTATGTGTGCCCATATTTATTGTAATTTAAAAAAATGCGATCTGTGAATATATGTCGGATGTCTACAATCTGAAAATTTGAAAAATATAATTTTCCCAATAAAAAAGATTGAAACGAAAGAATAGCATAAAGCAATCTGTAGTATTTTGTCCATAATTCAAGCCAATTGCAAATTCCTAAAAATTTATTTTTCACACCATCTAGTAAACCAATACTTCTAACTTCTAGGAAAGTACTCAAGACATATGGCCCATTTTTTAAAAAGTTAATCTGTCTTAAACAGCGTATAAATGTTTTTGTGAGCAACTGTGTGCCAATACTTTCTCGATTCACGGTAAGCGTTCGGTACATCGAAACTCTAATTGAAGTTTACAATTCGATGTCGATTGGGAGAAGTTAGTCAGTCGAAACTGAAAAATCGCATAAACATAGCACGCACACGGTGTTTACCGGTCACTGTCTGTTTCCTCGAGGTGAGGACACGAGGGCCGCACGATTCGCTCTCAGAATTGAATCGGCGACGACACGGTCACAGATGAATCCGATCGCGGTCGACGCATCACTGGTCCGGCTAACATCCTCGCGATTTATAAAGCCTCGTGTCCGCTCTCTGACTTTGCCGCGCGTCGTTCGGTTCGTTATTATTCCCCTGCCAACCGGCTGATTCCCCTACCAGCTCTGGGACCAACATTCTTCCACCCACCGCGTGTTACACGCTCGCAACGGTACCCACAGATCCCATGTAGATTTTGTTCGCGCCTCCTCTTTGATCCTGCTGAGCAGATCCTAAGAGATCGGTGCGCCCGAGGGATGATTTAAGGGTGCATTGTTCAGTGGAACACTGTGGACATAATCGGAACAGTGAATTGGACACAGCCATATGTACAGTCAAGAGTAACAATTTTAGAGAAACAGTTTTCTATTATTCGCTGGTAACCTTGCTTTAACATTCCAAGAGGGGATTCTGGTTTTCGAGGCTGTTTCTGCACGAATTTATAGGAAATTTTTCAAGTGAAACTTCTTTATCGCGGTAGGCGTAAAACCGATCTGGTGATGAAACGATGAAACGATGAAACGAAATTCTATTCTATTAGCATGTACGATTGAGGGTTCGGCATTGCTTAATAAAGACTATGATAAAATTCCGATGATGCTAAGTGGTGATTTCAACGTGAACTTTGCATCGGAACAATCAAAATTATTAATAGAATTTTTTAGAAGTAAATTAAGATTGGAAATGGTAAATAATCCTAATGAAGCGACAACAAGATCAGGAACAACTCTCGATGCAGTATTTGCAAGACATTTAGACAAAATTGAATCAAGAATATTTATATCATATTTTAGCTATCACAAGCCAGTTGTTTCAATAATAGAATCATAGAAAATTAAATGTCATAAAGTGTTAATAAAAATTCGATAAAAATTAAAGTAAGAAGTTTCACTTCCGTCGTGTGGTCTAAGCACACACCAATTTTTGTAGATAAACTATTGAACCTTTCGCATGGGGATTTTGCATTATTTATATAGCAATTGAAGTAAATGTGTGGTTTCTATTAAGTAAAAATAATCGAAACGATATATTATATACTTTTTTAATGGAGTATGTCTCTTGGAAAACATGGGTCTACGGTTGCCATGATTCCGGTCTTTCTATTGACCGGATATAAAAAAAAACGTAGGTGCCTACTAGTCAATATGAATGCCGTTATGGTCCGAATCAAAGAAATTAAAAATCTTAATTATTTACAAAATGGCATCATTTTGAAGTCAAATTACCGATTCTTTTTATATTTTTCGGCCTTCAGCAGAATAAAAAAATAAGAAAATTTTGACAGATTTTAAAGATTTTTGTTCGTGCGATAACGGGGTATGTGCCGAAGATTCCCTAAAAATTTCAAGTGATTTAGTTAGTCAACCGTGGTAACCGTTTCGAAAAAAATGGTTTTAAGAAAAAAGCGTTTAACCATCGGACGGCGGACCATTCCTATAACTGTATAAGTGATGATGTTTAGAGATATTTAGTGCTTTAGTTATTAATTTTTTTAAACATACTTTTGCATGGTACATCTTGTAAACACTTGTCTTGTCTTTTCGTTGTTCCTAACGTAATAGCGGTTTATTTAATTTAATCGCCAACAACTGAGTCATTAAATGACGATTTTTATATTCTGGGTCAAAACAGACCCTGGCATCGGACCGTCGCGTCGCAGCGTGGAAAGATTGAACTATCAATATCTTGCTACGTGAGTTGCATTATTCAAACGCTTATAATTACGCCAATTTTATCCAATTGAAGTAAATCCTTTTGCACTCGTATTCTGCAAAGAGACGTACCACAAATGTTGAATTACTCGTACATATATATAAATAATTTAATGAGAATTTGGTATTTTATAATCTTTGGTAGTTTTGATATGCTAAGATACATGTCTTGGTGTGTTTATTTGTTTATTCATTTATTGATGCCGCAAACCATGTTAGGTTTATATAGCATACATTAGTGTAACACTTTACAATACATAATAAAGTATATATCGTTATATTAAGTTAAATTAAAATGAACAGTAGTCACTAAATGCTAATCTTACATTTTTTGAGGAAATTAAAGATAAATATTAATGCTGTAATATCTCGCACGCAGAGAAAGAAATTAATGGTGTAGAGAGGGTAATATTTTCGATTGAGGAACAATTCAAACATATGTCCTCGTTCTGAATCATTTTCTGGACATTGCCAAATGATATGATTAAGGTCTTGAGCCTCTGCTCCGCATTCACAGGACCCATCCGAAATAAAGTGTACTCTCGCCAGAGAAGCATTTAGTTTTACATTAAGTTAAAAATATAAAATGGTTCTGTTTATCATGAAGTTTCTAGATTGGTAAATTATATATTCAGGATATCAATTGACTGGAAAATGTATGTAATCTTGTTAGAGTGTTATCCATTAAATAACATTTAGTATTTGTTACGATAATTAGAAGGTTTCTAATCAAAGGAAACCGGGTTAAGAAATACGACGTTCAAAATAAAAATGAAAAAGTACAAGCATAAGTGTAAAACGAGTATATTGGTGTGATTGAAAAATCTGGATAGCTTTTGAATGGGAAAAAGGGTGCGAGTATCTAATGTCCTACAATCTCCCACTATTACAATCTCACCTTTTGCGACCTGCAGGGGATACTGTTGGTGAATTCAGATCTCCACTATCTGGGGGATATAACGATTATAGTCATAAATAGGCCGCGGATTTTATACAAAATAAAAATTGTCTAAGTCAATGTTAAGGAAGAAAAATTAAGTGCGAATGTATTTCCCCTATTACTAATTTTAAAAAGTTGACAATAATATATCAAAATTGTTCAATTCTTCTAATGTTTTGAAAATTCTGCACTTGATCATACCATTTTTGTCATAAATGCATAAAATCCGCAGTCTAGTTGAAATGCTCCAATACGAATTTTGAATTGAAAAAAATATTGATTTGTTTTACGTTAAAGTTCAAACATAAATACATCCATTCTTTTAAGTTTAAATAATTTATAGTATTCTAAATTCTTTATCTGACTGTATTTTACTTATAAATTGTAAATTTTATTCGCTTAAACGAAATCCTATATTTCATATCTACCAACCTGACAATAAATGTACTTTTAAATAAATAAGTGTTTACTGCTATGCTGTAAAGTATATTTAAAAAATATTGCGACCAGAATTTTAAGAGGCAGTTCGAAGATTAAATTTCATTCATCGGGAAAAGGAAATATGAGAGTCGTTTCATTTATCATGGCGCTTTATTCCTTTGCCACTTTTTCATCTGGCAGATTCGAGACGTGCTTTTATGAATGGCGGCACGATTCACGGTATCTAGATCATTACGGCGCGCGGCGTGGCGCAGACATTTGCACTTGTACGCCTGGTTATCTGTTTTCCGACAGAAAAGAGTTCGTTGCTGCTCGTCTGTTTCCTCCCATGCGTCATCTTGCGTGGGAAAGTTTGTTCAACAAATCTCGCCGGTGGTTATCTCAGTGCTGTCTGACTACGGTGCGCCTCTCTCGTCACGAAACTTACTGTAACATGCAAATATTGACTGTCTCTTAAACATTAATATCGTTGTACCACTGAAAAACAAATTGTAAGAATTGAAAACTTAAACTACCTTGCTGGTTTCCTTCCTAAACCCTTCAGGGAGGCTTCTCGTTTAACGACAGCGAAATCTTGATCTTTAAGAACTTTTTTCTGTATAACTATTGTTCTAGTTAATCAATAACCATATTATTTAAACTGGCGTGCACGTTAATTAAAAAAAAACTAGGAAAGTAAGCAACTTCGCACGAAGCTCATTCATTTCTTTGCATATTCCTATGACCATGGACCTAAAATTTATATTTGATTTTGTATTTATAATATTTTTTTGAAAAATATTTTCTTGCCAACCCTATAACTTTTCCAACTTTTCATATTTTTCTTCAAAATTGGTTCAATCCCAGCGTAAAGTATCAAACTTTAACAGAACTTCTCACTTCTTGTGTTTTGATCACTGTGATAGACGCTTTATGGCATGCCAACGATGCTTATAAGAATTGATCTAAAAAAAAACTCTTGTACTTCAAGACTATCTGTCTACATCCCAAAAAGGCCTAGTCCGAGATATCCAATAGTTGTTCTGAAAAAAAATTCTTAGAAATCACTTGTTTTCACTGCCGTTACACGAGAAGCCCCCCTTAAATGGACTTTCGATGTGTATTTTAAAAATGCAACGATTCAATTAAATTAGGTTTAATATTATATTTATATTTAACATTCATGTCTATCGAAATGGTAAATATAAACACAGTGAATTAATAAAATTTCATCTAAATCCACAAGTAGTTATATTATTCAGAGTTACACATTAAATGAGTTATTTAACGCAAAGGTGGTGGTACGTCAATATTTGAGCAGTATAGTATCAAATTCAGTATGTCCATTTTTGGAAAATGTTGAGAAATTTATTGCAATCTGTTTTGGTGCCATCCCCGATTAATTCTATACTACGTAATATTCTTCGATATTATAGTGTTTTATAAAACTTTTACTTCATGATTAGCTGTTTCGATTTGCATCATTTTCAGATTAAACGACTCAAACAATTATTAGCAAAAATTTGAGTAGTATAGTATCAAACTCACTACGTCCATTTTTGAAAAATGTTGAGATATTTATTGCAATCTGTTTTGTTGCCATCCCCGATTAATTCTATACTACGTAATATTCTTCGATATTATAGTGTTTTATAAAACTTTTACTTCATGATTAGCTGTTTCGATTTGCATCATTTTCAGATTAAACGACTCAAACAATTATTAGCAAAAATTTGAGTAGTATAGTATCAAACTCACTACGTCCATTTTTGAAAAATGTTGAGATATTTATTGCAATCTGTTTTGTTGCCGTTCCCGATTAATTTTATACTACGTAATATTCTTCGATATTATAGTGTTTCGATTTGCATCATTTTCAGATTAAACGACTCAAATAATTATTAGCAAAAATTTGAGTGGAGCCACATCGGCCCCAGTAGTTCAGTCGAGGGTTGAATATTTATTGGATAATTGGTATGTTTTTCCCTTGCTCACCGATTCTACTTATCAGTATCAGGAATCTAGCCGCAATAAATTCTGAAAGTAAACCCCCATCAAATCGGGTCGCCCTGTATGTAAAGGCAGCGAAATTTTCCCAGTTCTCGCAGTTCGTAGCTTCTACAAAGCCGGGTTTATTTATGCCCATTACATATGAGCCAATACAGTAACACAGTACACAATCGATTCGTTTCAGCGATTCTCCGCATTTCTCTCCGTTTCGTTTTTTATAGGACTGCAGCAGAGAAGAGTTACAGGAGTTAATTATCGCTCTTAACGCTTAGAAAACCGTCTACGTGTTGTCCTTGTACTGTTTATTGGGTTAGATACAGGACAGAAAATTGTCAAACGAATTTCACGAGAATCAGAGGACCCCAAGAGAATTTAAGTAACTCGGGAATATTTTAAAAGGGCTCAATGTTTTAAGGAAATATTAACACAGTTACAGGAAATTTTGGTTACTCCATGAAATAAATTTGCGATGCATAGTGTATGAAAATGATAGTTCTACTTAAAGTGAATTTTTGTAGCCAAAATAATTTTTATTATGTTTTATTCGACTTACTTATACTCGGATCAAATAAACGCAAAAGATATATCTAATAATAGGATTAGAATATGAAATTTTATGAATTTATCAATTGTAAAAAATGAGAACCATGTGGAACTTTTTTTCCTTCAATAATTTTAATCAGGTAAATATCATCATTCTTAAATTGTTTAAATTCATCTACTGTTTCACGTTTCTTATAGCATAGAAGCCTGATAAAATACTCACGCTTTCAAGTGGTATATTGCATAATGAATTAAAAATGTCATGTGTACCAACGCTCTATAATAGAACAGATTGGATATCTGAAATTTCTTACAGGATAATCAAATATTTTAAAAGAAGTTTAAAAAGTATTCTTAAAAAGCTATAAACATTGAAAACAGTTAGAACAGTATTTTAGCAGTACGAAATAATTTCAAAAGATTTTGAGAAGAACTTTTGTACAACCACAAGAATTTCATGTTGAAAAACTTGAATTCTGGAAGAGGCAGGAAGTTTAGAAATACTCGAAAGAGTGTTAAAGAATTCCAACCCGGTATCGGAAAGCGTGGATAGAAGTTTAAGTCTGATCCCGTAACTGATTTATTTCCATTCATTTGAAATCTAGAACGGGTCGGTTCAAGCGAGAAAAAATTCATTGACCCGCAATTAAAAGCAGTCACGAACAAAACTTCGATTACGTAAAAGTTGATCGATCGTTTCTCGGGCACGATTTACCGGATGAATGGAGATAGGAAGCGAGGTAGAAAGATATATACATATATAGTTCGGCAGAAAGAGACAGAGAAATAGAGCTAATTATCTTCCGGCTGGTAATCGTTGCGTTGCTCACAATTCGAAGTTAACCGGAGAGGATAAGTTTTTAATGACTGCTTGTTTCACTTCCGTAATTTAGACGTTCCATAGAATCGAGACACCGTGTATGCTCAAAAAATTCCCGCAGTACGAAAGGTTAAATGAGCGACCATGCTCGCGGGCTTCGGTCACGGCCAATCGTAGATGCCGAGTTACTTTCAATAATTCATTCACAACCGTAAACTAAAACGTAGAGCTGCCTGTCTGCAATCCGATTAAGTTCTATTTGTCGCACACGATGCAATCGCGAGAAATCGGTACAAGGTCGTCACACTATGGAAATAGAGACTGAAGAGGAAAGAAGAATGGAGACGATGCGACGACGAAACAATGACGCCGGTGACTCGACCGACAATGATCAGTAAACGTGGAGAACGTTTCGCAGACGGGTTTTTAAAGTGCAAGGTCGAGCTGACCTTGCAGTTACACTTGATACTGCACCCACTTAAGCTCGCTCTCGAATGCACGTGGTGAATCGATTATTCGATTACGCGAATAAGTATCAATCATTTATCGTAGCGGTGACTTAAGGTATCTGTCATGAACGCTGTTCGGCAACATGATGCCAAAGCTGAATGATCATTCCGTCGTTTACGTTAGCATCTACTCCATCATATCAACTAACTGAAGGACAACTAATACTTCTACTATTTTTAAAAAGTTACTTGATGACAACGTCTGTGCATCTTTCTGTCTCTGAGGAATATTTCAAAATTGATTATTAGACTACGGATATTTATGCAAAATAAAAATTGCCCAAGTCAATTGTAAAAAACAGAAGACAAATGAAAATGTGAAATATGTTCTCTTTTTATCCGTGTTAAGAAGTCGAAAATAATGTAAGAATATTCTTAAATTCTTGTAATGTCTTTTCAGTTTTAGGCTAAACTTCACCTTAGAGGACCAAAAATTTTCAACTTTTCTGAATGTAATATGATACAATTTCGACAGAAAATGATGGAACTCTAAGTCCTGATGCGGAGAAATGAAATTTCAGTCCGCGGAGTTACTCGTTCAAGTTATACGCGAGTACAGTTGCTCGATATCAAGCGCGTTTGACACGTTAGAACGCTGCCATAATGGTTTTCTGACATAGGAGCGGGAATGCTGTACTGAACGAACTCGCTAGATTTTTGAGTAGTAATTCGGATTCCAAGTGTTTGGTTTTCGGCGTCCGGAAATGCAATTACACTTCAGGTAAAACATACTGTGTTGGCCTGGGTTAGTTTTTGGTTTTTCGGCTAGTCTGGCGGAACACCCAGCCACGCAAGCGACTAACTGTTGCCAGCGATCCGTACTCGTGACCTCAATTAATTGCGGATTTTTCTGAAATTAAGTAGCAGGAATTCGAATTGCTGTGTAAAATGACTGCTTGTATGTGCTTGTGGAGTGACGTTAGCATCTCTGCTGATTGGATAACGCGTAAGTATAAAGCAATATGGCTGTTTTCTAACCTGTCAAACGCGCTTGAAATCGAGCGTATAACTTCTGAATCATGAACACCGTGTACTAAAATTTGGATTTGTAGCACTAGAATTTAAAGTTCTATCATTTTTTCGTCGAATTGTATAATATTACATTCATAAAAGTTGAAAATGTTTGGTTCCCTAAGGTGAAGTTTAACCCAGTTTTATGTATATTTGATCCACATATCTACTTTTGTCATGAATGCATAAAATCTCCAGTCTATTTATTATAGAAGGGGAGATTATTATGTGCAATATATATTTTTATTTTCATGCATTACTGTTCGCTTTCTGAAATTTGAAGTTGGCTAGGGAAAATATCAAAAACTCAAAACTATCAAAAGTTTATTGTAAGATCATATAATGTCGATCATACAGAACGATCCATCGTCGTCTCTGTAGGGTTAATGAATATAATATAATTACACAAATTAAAAAGTATTACACAAAGTGCATCTTAATGTAGTAATATAGTGATCTCAAAATGATGTTCCTACTGTATTCCATCACAATTATTGAAATTATAAAAATTTTTTCATCAGAAATTTACAAACGAATTATGGATTTATAACAAAAATGAGTAAATGAAATAGGAAACAATAAAAATATTAAAAGAATTTTGTTAAAGTTTTTATTACTGTGAAGAAAGGAACGATGTGTGCTGTGCTTTTATTATTTGAATAGTTGAATGATCCAGGCGTAGCTGTACAAACTAAATACAGGAGCTTGATGTCGTGAATATGGCGACGTTCGTCCTGAGAGGGTTACAATTAACTCGAATTGATTGATGAGTAGATCTAAGCTTGATCTCATACCTATTAATTGTAAAGTGTACTGACGTAAATGTAAAGAGAACTAATCACTATTTCTTGACATTTTTTTATTGACTGATTGATTAACTTCTCATCAAAGGAAGCAGAATACGTCGAAAACAAAATTTTCAGTTTCTTAAAATATTATCAAACTTTATGAAATATTATTAACGCCTTATAAAATGTTATAATTTAATCACGAAATGAATGTCAATGTACTATGCAAGAAATGCACAAGTAATACAACACATTAGATATTTAATTAATACAAAGTAATTCACGCAATTGTTTTAGCTTATAATTCCAATACCAGTGCAGTTCCAGAAAAATGACAAAAGAGAACGATGAATGTTTCAAAAAGTATTACATTCGTAAGACCATGTAATTGCTAGAAGTGTAGTGGTGCATGTGCATTCAACAATTGAATTCTTCTTTCCATGGATCAATCTCCTGCCATTCTACATAAAAAAATTATTAGTTATCGAGATATTTTCACCTTAACTCGGCTATGAAAACAATTTTGGAAAGCGTTGTCTGAAATGACATTTTTTAAAAATATCTCGATAACTCATAATTTCTATACCATTACTCTTCAATGCTTTTTTTAATTAGAATAGCGAGATAAATCCAATTATGTAAAAATAATACGCATTTCCACTAAAAACAAATGCACTACGTATGTAGAACTCTTTGAACCAATCATCGATCTCCATTAACATTTTTCCGTAACTGCACTGGCAACGGAGTTATAACCTGAAACAATTGCGTGGCCCACCCTGTACAATGAAACGAATAAACAACAAGACAGTATGCAATTTTCTCCTGTGATGTTTCTACTGTGCACGGTTGTCAAGCAACGGGAATTAAAGTAGTAATAGCTGGGAGATATGGTACTGTGTAAATAAGAAAAGAGGGACGTTCTGGCGCCTTGATCTTCGCTAATACGCTTTTAAGGGGATTGTGATGTGTCTTCCTGTTGAGCATACGCGAAAAACATTTTCCTATTTCCGGCTGTTTAAGATGCAACGCACGTCCGCATCGTCTAGTGCCTTTTCTCCGGGAAAGCATTTACGAGCTGTGAATCTTTTCCCCAAATATGGCCACTATAATTACGCGAGTAAAATTTATGGAAGGGTCGTGGGGGCTCGGTGCACATCCCTAAGCGAAATTACGTCACTGTAACGTAATAGAGTGCGGACGTTTATGTTCATTCTTCTGCGTTTAGGAATTCATTTTCGTCAAATAACTATTACGGAATTCGTCTTCGCTGTCGACATATTTCATTGGCCCATAGTAAATTTGAGGAGCTGCTAAAAGGTTTCTGGTATATTGAAAGAATGATCAAAAAGGATGTTGGCTCTGTGAACAGTCAAAACGAACACATTAGACAAAATTTTTGTGTAATTATGCGTAATTGTTTATTGGATTCTCCTTAGAATTTTACCATAATTGATTGGCACTAATATTGCATATAAAGGGGAAAACGCCCTTTTCGTCGGTTACGCACTTTTCATCTACTTCCTCCAAACTGGGAAACTAAAAGATGTCATAAACTGACCATATTACCATTTTAAAATAAAAAGGTTAAACTTGTTTTAGAAGAAGCTATACAATTTTTCAAGGACATTGTGCGTCGCCTTACTATTATATTATTTCATTCAGCTATGCTCAGAAACCAAACGAAGTGAACCTTATGTATTAAGTTGTCCCAAAAATTCATTTTGCTTTCAATTATTGTGCACAATGCAAATTCAAGGTAATTTTGTTAAGAAACCAAATTGCACGGTTAAGTGAGAGTAAGCTTACAAAGTAATAAACTATTAAGGAACAGATGATCGCGTTGTTTGTGTATGCTTGTATTGTTGAACAAAATGAAACGTCAATTTTATCCAGCTCTGCTAACGATTACGACACTGCATGTTTCATTCAAAAATTCTAGTTTTCGATAAATTAAAGACAGCACCGGCGTGCTATCATTTTTCTCGGGAGTGTAAGGTAAAGGCACCAGTAATTGACCAGTTAAGAGAAGTTTTCCACGCGAACAATAGTAACCACTTGCTCTGTCATCAAATATCGAGAGTCGATACCTGAAGACACTCTTTAAGTCTTCTAAATTATGTAACAAGACCACTTTTTAAAAAAAGTTTAGTTACACAAATTTAAAAAAACATATTTAAAAATTCAGTAATTGCTTCAGAAGTTGACCACTCTTAAAAATTAGAAATCATTTTAGTATCATTTAGTTTCAACAATTACCAGCACAAAGTACAATTAAAGGATAAAATAAGAAATAAAACAAATCAATTCTATAACAAATTCAATTCCGGAACAGAGTAGACGTTGCGAGTCAATATTTGACCGTGGAAGCAATCAATAGTTGACCATGTGGTCATCCTCTAAAACACAGTATGCTACAAAATTTAGAATTATGTTTTGTACTCCTAACAATCTTAGATGTAAAATGGATACATTATAAATCGTAAACAAATTTAAATGAGTCACATTAGTAATTGACGTTGATTTATCGGGGGGTCAACTTCTGAAAATTGTTCAAATAACAGTATTCAGAATTTGACCACTCAATGAACTATTATTTTGAGGTTAGAATAACAGAAACGATGCATTTATCACTTATAAAACGCTGTGAGAATTTAAAAAGTAAATAATTCAGTCGCGAAAAGTTCACAACGTATAGATTGTTTACCTGAACCGTACAGCTGTTCTTAACAGAAACGTTAAGGAAATAGAAATATATCGGTATATTACTTACCTTAATGAATTTAGACGGCCGTTGTTACTATGCATACTTCACTTCGCATGTAATTGTTTTCAAATTGAACCAGCAGATACTGTGTCATCCGAGGTTCGCTTTCATCAAAAGTGCAGAACTTATAATAACCTTATTTTTTATGTTTTTCTAAAAACTGGTCAACTGCTGGTGCATGGTCAACTACTGGTGCCTTTACCTTACCCGCTGTAAGAATGTTTGCTCTCGAGCATTTACAGGCTAAAAGGATATCGAAAGACCCCATTAGGAGGACTATGGCCGAGCATTAAGGAGCAACCGGCATATCGTCGGGAGACAAGTGTGACGCAACGAATCAAGACCATCAAGAAAAGCTGGCTTTCTTCTCCTGCGCCTTTTTTTGCCCAGCGTAAAAGCAACGGGGAAATGCCGGACGGTATCTGCGACATCTCTCCGAGCCCGCCTGTTCTACTTCTAATTACGGGAAATCCGATTTTAATTACACGACTATGGAGCCAAGTCCTCGAAACGTAAGAAGTCGAGGAATGATAAGATGGGGAAAAATCCTTTTGCTCGGCTCTAATGGACAGCAAACAGAAGGGAGGACTGTCTCTCTGCCTACAAAGGAATTACACTATCCTTTTTTTTCTTCTTTATACGATCCAATCTTCATTCGCAAGGACGCAAATGATCAAGCACCTACCGCATCGCGGAAGAATGATCCAGAACAGTTACATTAACAGCTTTTCATTTTTACTACTTGAATGGAAGCCTTACTACAGTTATGTGTTGATACTTGTGTGAAAACTTCGGGACCGAAATGTCACTTATATTGTGCAGAGACAGTATTCCTTGATCTCTTATTATTAGCGGAAAATATAAAACAATATAGCAAGTGAATATCGACACTAGCGTATGGGTGAAGCAGTGTCAAAACTGTTTTCGGTAATTATATAGAAAAGGTCTGCGTACTCCGATTTTGATGAAATTTTAATATATTATAGATTTCGACATTTTGAATAACTTTTTCCTTTTCCGATATAAGGGGGTCGCTTTTAGTTTTCGAGACATTTGCAAAAAACTATCGGTAATGTTAATTTCATAACGGAAACCTTCTTTTTAGAAACACTGGGTGGGTGTGTGTGGTATTGTCGCTTCTCATCCCCACAACGTGTTTACAAACAAAAAATTAACAGATGCGGCCCGAAAATCCAGGAAATGTCTTTGAAAATTAAAAGCTCAGCCTATCTATGTATGATCAGAGTTATCTACAGGAGTTAATTCTGCTCGTTTCTTCTGTTATTCCATTTGCTGGATTTTCGGGCCGCATCTGTTAATTTTTTGTTTGTAAACACGTTGTGGAGATGAGAAGCGACAATACCACGCACACCCACCCAGTGTTTCTAAGAAGAAGGTTTCCGTTATGAAATTAACATTACCGATAGTTTTATGCAAATATCTCGAAAACTAAAAGTGACCCCCCCCCCTATATTGGAAAAGGAAAAAGTTGTTCAGAATGTGTTGCTCCGTAACATATTACAATTTCATCAAAATCGGAGTACGCAGACCTTTTCTATATAATTACCCTGTTTCCTTTTTAATTACTTTATTATGAAACTTTTACCAATATATTGGTGACATTTTTCCGATTAAAATGATACTAAACAGGACACAATTTCGATCATATTTACCTGTTTAATTCACGATACAGTAGATCAGTGGTGGGCACGGTTGAGGCTCATCAAACGCTTGCTTCTCCCACCAACCTCTCTTTCATGCAGCGCGCACGTTCGTTGCGTATGCCAATGTCTCGTGTCTTTGTTGCCTCATTGTACCGCGCTTGCTGGAAGGGGACAGAGAGCGCTACGGTGTGGACGGTTTTGCCTCAATTGAGGCAAAATTGCCCATCTCTGCAGTAGATCCTTGATTATCCCAGCCAATGATATTTGAAGTTTTATTCCTCCATTATTCTTTTTCCATCTCTATTATTCCATTATTCTCCATTATACATGTTACATTCAGAACAGCAAAATAATGTATCTTCAAGAAGTAATCTCAAAAACAGATATTCAAAAAATACTAAATAAAACGTGGTCCTAAGCATCATTAATTGTACAGTTGTAAAAAAGGTCTGCTATCCAACGGCCACAATTAATTTTTGCACATATTGTGCTATAACGTGCATGCATGCGATTGCAATTATAATTATGTTCTAATTTTAACAATGTAGTTGTAACTCATTGCAAAAATGACTGTGATTAAATCGAAGTCACTCATAGTCAGCAATTTTGTGATTGATTGTAATTCCGTACTTCATTAATAAGCAAACGAAATACGTTAAAGATAACCGAACGTATTTATTTTACAACTGAATAATATAATGGCATAAAGATATCTGCGAAAAGAAGAATGCTCGCATCGAAAATTTATTCGGAAACAAATAATTGCTGAATATTCTCGTTGAGGTTTATTAAAAATATCCAAAATGTATAAAATGTCGTAACTTCTGGTCTGTCCAATGAATATTAAAATGCATTGTTTGTTAGTACTACCGCTGCCATTTCTTGATACTGATCCGTGACTAACGAACTTGAAACGTTCTTCTGCTCGTAAATCATAGCCGATACGTGTATGCGATTATTCGTTCTGCTGCCAGGATCACCATTAAACACGATATTTGATACACACCCACGCGACTAACGGTCGGATCGTTTTCCTGGATAATTAAGGAGACGATGCCAGGTGAAGATAATTCAAACAACCATACAATTTTAGTCGTACTCGGAATAATTTCTGCTGTGTCTGTTCCGCAGCAAAAGTTTTTACATTTCAAGAGTAATTTGTAAGCCTCAAACGACTTTCCAACTATTAGAAATTCATTCTAACGAACTTAAGAGTATCAAGGGATTGTCACCTATTTATTAAAATTCTTAAATGAAAGAACAAGTACTTATTTTGATGACGTACCTTGCAATTCATGCAGAAAAATCTTATTTTGCATAAAGAGGTTATAAGTAGCCTGCGGATCTTTATGCATATGGCTTATGAAAATTTAAAACCAACAATACACATAGCAGAGACGAATGCTCGTTTTTATTTCAATTCTTTCGTAGTGGGGTTGGTTAAAACTATTAAGGGATGAAATCAATTTTTATTGAACTTCTGTTTCTCACAATAGATATGAAATATTTTTATAAAGATCGTACTATTTAGCAACAAGAAGCAATAGAACGACGTAATTTATTTATAAATCGGCAATTTATTAAAATTTTACAAGGTTGATACATTTATGCCACTGTACACGTTTTGAAGTCCATCGTTTGCTCAGAAACCTTTTGCTCGCGATAAAATTAGAAATTCATTAGAGCAAGTTACTCTGGAATGTGTGGTGCCGCTGGCATAAGCCGCGGAGCAAACTTAACAATCATTTTTAACTTGGTCGCAGTAACCGTCACATATGTGCGGATAAGATAGTGCGCGCAGCTCCACAATACATAGTTTACCGTTTACGGCTAGAAAATTCCTCTCGGGCGGTTTTTCCAGCATGCAAAGCGTGACTAGGCGAAGACGATGCGTTCATTGATCAATTAAAGTGTCGATCAATTAGTGTTCGCTGCTTCCCAGTATCGAGGTCGACCCAGCGACCCTAGTTGCGTAAAAATGACACAAGGAAACACATTTTTACGGAATCACGTCAATGGAAAACCATCCTGAATTGCGCAAACCAGTAATTATCTCTCTATTAATAAAACAGAGTTTAGCCATTTGTACCACTATCAATTTCATTGTATTAACCTAGAACTTCGCGAGGATGTTTGCTAAGCTAATATTTGATTTCTACTATTTGTAAAGATAACTATCTCCCACAAGGCAGTTTCACATCCTTCGCTACTAACTTCAGTGAATATTTCTCTTGTAACACGGTAGTTAGAATAATCACAGTGTATATGAGTAATTTTGAAAATGCAGGAGAGGAACGAGTTTTCCGCCATATTTGTTCACTCTTGTTAAGTCAGGAATGTAACGCAGGAATAAATGAAAATTACTACAATATGTACCAAGAGAAAGTCAAACTACAAAATAGGAAATTATTTCTCAATTTATGTTTGCACACGGAAACTGCATACACCAAATGGTTTCATATTTTTCAGAGCACCCAATAAACGTTGTTATTTGTTCCTTTATCCGCCTGAGCAGGTAATATGCTTTTCCCTTGAACTTCTTTCTCCTATTCAACGCTGCAGCGTTTGCCAGTTGCACGCAATAAACTTATTCTCCTGTAACTCCTCAATGCTCTTTTTCGTGCAACATTGTAATTAGTCGTTTCTGCAATCCTCGAGTAATCCGTTTCCATACTTTTCTCACTGTCGCTTTCAGTCTCCTTATAGTATTTCCATCGCTATGGATCCAAGCCTCATTCGGCATTCGCCGACTTCTGTTGCTTTTTACCCCTACAGTTTCTTTATTTGCTTTTCTGTTTCTCCGTCTGCGATCTCCTCTTCTACCGGGTTTACTTACACTCTCACCACCCTGTCCTCCTCTCAATACGAGTGCCGAATCTTACAATAAATTCGTAAAGTGATCTCACCGTTCCTCCATTTTTACTCTGGCTACCACGGTTCTTTTCTCTTCTCCTCTTTTTAGTTGCATATCTTTATATTTATCCTTCTGATCCTACACTTACCATTTCATACTATCTCTCCCTTATTCGCTATCTTCCTTTTTTCCTCGCAAAGTTTCTTGAGTTATGCTCTCCGCGTCAGATATTGCTGCATGCACACTTTGCCTGTTTTCAACTTTTCGTACTACATACTATTTTCATATATTCTTCTCTTCCTCTCACTATGTTCTCCCGTTAGAAACTTTCGTATCATACCTTTATTTCATCATTTTTATTCCTCCTCGTTCCAATGCTCCTTTCATTTGTGATCTTAAGCTGCTCCTATTCTTCTTTTGTGTCTCCTGCTTCGGACATTTTCCGCCTTATGCTGTCTTTGAACCTCTCTATATTGTCTGGACCCGGGCATATTATTTCCTTTCTCCCTCCCGCCACCTTCCCGTTGCATCGCAATTACTTTCCGTGTATAGGGTGAAATTGAAGCAGCTATGTTTACTGAAGAAATATAACTCGGTTTGTCGTGGAAGAAACGTCGGAAAAATTGATTTTCATGTTATTGAACTGTAGCGCAAAATTGGGCGTAGTGCTTATGACTGCACTGCAAAGATTTATGCAAAATAGAAGGTTTCAGCATCAATTACAAGACACAGGAGCTAAATAGAAATGTCCAGTCGAGGACAACATTAAGTGTACACCCTTCAAAACCGATAATTTTGTTAAACTTTGGCCAAACGACTTGAGTTTGTTTAGCATGTTAGAAGAACTAGTTTACTAGGTAATGTGTGAAAGAAATTTTTTGTGAAATTGTTATTGCTCGGAATTTAGATGGAAAGTATCATGGTCGTGATTTTCATTGTTTTTATCTGTGCCTATAATGAAAATTTTAAATATGCATAAATACATTATCAGTATTATTCTATGAGAAATCATTCATGACTATTACTATAACTCTCAACGACAATATGTCTGATACTAACATATCATAATATATCGATTTTCTTCTACAAATAGTTGGTGATCCGATTCCGTTCTGTTGTCTACACAGAACTTCCCTATCTTCTCCAAGTCTGCTGTATTGATCAGGACATAGTCAATCGCAGTTGCTCCTCTTCTTCCTTCAGAGTATAGTGCTCTTCATCACCGATTAACACTTCAACAGTCGCATATTTTACTCAAGGACTCTCGCCTCACCTCTTGCATAAGTTTCAACTGTTACTGAAACTATATCAAACAATTTTAATTCTCTTCTTAATCAACTTCTTCATCTATTTCACAATTTCTTAAACTCGTATTTTTATTTTTTAAATTCATATCTTCATTTTCTAAATTCATATCCTCATTTCCTAAATTCATATTTTCATTTTTTAAATTCATATCATCATTTTCTAAATTTATATCTTCATTTTCTAAATTCATATCTTCATTTTCTAAATTCATATCCTCATTTTCTAAATTCATATCTTCATTTCCTAAATTAATGTTTTAATTTTTTAAACTCATGTTTTAATGGTGTGCAGTAATTTGTAGTGCATACAGTTCTCTGGATGCAGTAGAATGATACAAAAAGAGCTCATAGCTGTGTATCACGGAGCTCATGGCAATTGTATATTACCAGCTCTCGAGGGATTTTTCAGTTTGTCTCGTCTTGTATTGAATTTAGTCTTTAATTTTTGTTTTTGTAGAATATATTTTACAATTCTTCGAATATATCCGTTTGAAAGTGTAATTAATTGTGTGTGAGTATAAACATTTTAGGAATATTATATACAAATTAATAATATGCTTCCGATTTTGTCAATAGATTATTAATATTCGTGTAATTAATAAGAATACATAATTACAACGAATGCGACAAAGTCTATTTAAACAGTAACTCGAGACTTTGATGAAATATTACTTTTCTGCATTTAATTTGCATTATTGAGCGAAATAACGCTCCTTGTGCTGTGAAAGGAAAAGTAATTATGTAAAGTGCTTTATTCCGCGGAATATGCTTTCATGTAGACGAATTAATGATATTGACTTTATTTCGATCATAATATATACATATTGTGCAGTGACACAGAAACTGTAATCTTATTATCATTTGCATTATTCAATATCATTGTAAGTAAATGCCTCTTGGTAATTTAGGTGAACAGACTAGAAGAAGATTAAATTATAAATTATTTCTTCTTTATTTTTACGTCAGTTTTATACCTGTTTTTCAGAATATAATTTTATTGCACCGTCTGTCAATTTTCAATGACTTATTATACAATTCCATTTGAGGTTACTTTCTAGAATAGAATTTTACAAAATTTGGCTACCCATCGTCATAAAAATATTCAAAATAGTCATCATCAGAATTAAAACACTGTCATATAATTTAGGAGACTATGACATAATAATTTATGTCATTAATTTGACAAATGTCACATTAGTCACAGAGTATTATAATTTTGCATTTGTTAAACATAGCTCGCAAAACTACATCTTCCATGATTTGCTACAAAACGAAGACTATGTCATCTATGATGACATTCATTAGTGACACAATTCTAGTACTAACTATTAAGATTAAAAGCATTTAAATATACCGATGATTTCAAGACTATCAATTCGAATGATTTACTCACGACCTTCTACTCTATTTTATGTCTGAAACATGCTCAAATTGAGTCATGATTTCGTAATTTTAATTTGTTTGAATATTTCCAGGGAAGCGTGTAACGTCATTAAACATGCTCTTCATTTATAGCATCAGAACGTGCGGCCATGGGAACGGTTTCTAGAGAAACTCTGCGTAATATGTGATCCAGTTTTACTTTCTGCGTTCCGGAATAATGAAACAGCGTCTATTTGTTATCGATTCAATCATCCGAAGACGTATGTCGCCGTTGATGCGTTTTCACACGTTGACTGAGTACAGTAAATAACCAAAGTTCCCGAACAATGAACATTAGTGTCTATAGGAACTTGCAAAAGTTGAAACAGTATTTGCTCTAGCTATAAAATTATATTTTCGATATATTTCACGTGTCGAGTAATAATTTCCAACTGCTTCATCAATAGAATGCTACATAAATTCCATCTGACTGAGGAATGAAAATATAATATAAATCAAATCAGTTTGATAATGAAAACACCACCATAATTTGTTATGAAAACGGTTGAGTTTTCAGCCCTGGCTCCTTTTGACCTCTTCACCTTGAAATTCACTGTCAATGATAATTTTGCAGCTTGTTTCTTAGATCAATTTCCACCAAACCGAGAGTGTAGAATCACGCTATGATAGTCGCGACATATGTATAATTGTTTTACACCCTGTACGGCGAGTGATAAAAGTAGTGAAAACTATAGTCGTCATCGATAAGAACAACTATCTGGTTAATTTAAGAAACAGTTTTAAGAGAACACTTAAACATAAGCACAGTATGTTTTATTAAGTACGAGTGAGAACTGTGTGAAAATAGATAAACTATGTACACAAGTAAATGACCTATTTTTCACTAAAATTTACATTTTTCATTTAACGACTAATACTAATGGGACAATTCTACTTCAACATCCGTATTTGTGTCACGTTTCCCTTTTAAAGAAACGAATCTTCATCATTATTGAAAACAGTTAAAAAGTTGTAGTTTGTTAACAACTAAACGCTAGATCACTGTGCTTAATGAATAAATAATCGTTTGTTGCAGCGGGCACAAATCTCGTGGGGAAGTTTACGCAAAGTGTCCGGAAGATCGTTCAGGACGTAAAAGACGAAGGAACTTCAAGTAAGTTTTCGTTCAACATTTCATGATCAACATCAGAAAATAGACTGCTTTTAACAATTAACAATTTCTTATAAGATGAACATTGCTGTTAGAAAAATAAATTTATGCTAAAACGAAATTTTTCTTACCACCTTATCATAATGATACTTCATAAATAAATAGCTCTGAAGAATTTGTGTACTGTACATAGAAGTATAAAATCACTTTTGTATAGACTAAATCAGGAAGTTCCAACGTATTCCCCTCCGAGAACTGTAAGGTCCCCAACATCGAACCTCTTCCCACTACTACGTACAGCCGTAGAATTAGTGCTGCGCGCGCCGCGCGGCTCTCATGGTGGGAGCTTCCCACTACTATACATTATAACGATGAAGTCAAAGAGTGGGGGAAGAACCTAAGCGGGTAAGGAGCCTCGAATAGCTCCGGAGCTACTTGTTGGAACTGCCTGGACTAAATTAAGCAAGATGATAATAATAATAATAATAATAATAATAATAATAGATTACAACATAACGATATGCTTTCATTGATATTTGAAACATTTAAATCTTTAATACCCAAGTCAAATATTTATAATTCGTCTGTAATTACTGCAACCTTATGGTCACTGCAACTATTGTTTGGTTTAGGTGGCCAAACCAAAGAAGAGGTAATTGAGACGAACAAAAGATTAAGAGTCGTTAGGATACGTCTGGAGGGTAGCTACGAAATCGTCAGACGTGCTCTCGTCGATCTTATGTGCAAATACACAAACAGCAAGCAAGTTCGCAATGTATTTCAACGCTACAACCTTCTGAAAGTTATGATCAAGGTACTTAATTGCACAATTAATACAGTATAATTGCAGTTACCACCACTTTCTGGGAATTAATTTTCCGTCGAACCATCTCTTAATTTATTCGAATAAAATTTTTTTTATTTTTTCGAATTTTATGAAACTCATCCTTTACACACTTTTGGGTCATTCGATGTGCAGCGGATCACTTTTATTTGTACTGTGTCTCGGAAGTTTAAATATGTTGTAGTCTATGTGAAAATAGGGGGGAGTTTAAGTCATCATTTTGTTATCTTCGAAATTATTTAATAAATACAGACCATCAAAACGTGCCATTTCGGTCGATTTTTACGAAAATAACCTTCAAAAACAATTTATAGCACGATTATTATTAAAGGTAAACACATTTTCTTTTTCTTCGTCATCATCACAAAAGACTGTTATTTTTAAACAATTTATTATTTTATAAATGTAATTTTTTAATGCGAAAATATTAAAAATATTTTTGTTTCGTACTTTTGATCCCCCCTCCCCTTTGTTCAAGTGTGAACAAAATTAGAAAAAATATGACCGTATTCCACGATTTAAAAATTGCGGTCAGGATAGGATTAATCGACCGCTATTCACCGGCAGGCTCGGTATCCTCTGTTCTATGGATAATATTAATTAAGTCGCAAAGTATTGTAGTCGGCGAAATGTCACTACTCGTTTCCCTAAAATGAACATTTTAGTATTTTCAAGTGTATATGAAATAATTTTTTATATAACTTAAATTTTTATAGAAGTTCTATATGCCCACTCTGTGCTAATGACACTCTCTCTCTCTCTCTGTCTGTGTAGAGTTATGTACGTAAAGAAGAGGCCATCTAACAAACATATATGTATTCACATTCATTGCAAGATCTGTCGAATTTCAAATAAAATGGAAATTGAACAGAAAAGATATATATTATTTTACTGTTCCAACCACATAATTTTTCTTGTTATTTAACCATTGCAATCTTTCTCTTTATTCCTTAACAATATTCTTTTGAAATTGCCGTTGCATTGTTCTTATCAATTATGTTTTCTCCTTCCAGAAACTTGTAACGATTATATAATCGGTATACCGATTACCAGATTTTTAAAACACATATACACAGTGCACGTTAGATGGTAAACATTGGAATATTATAATAGCCATTGACTTAAATAGTGATCTAAATATTAAAAAATAAATATAATCTTCTGACTCATATTTAATTTTATTTGAGACCATAATTTCGTGTTTTATCGTGTTTATTTAGTCTTTCTCTTCGTGTAGTTTGAAAGTAAATAATAAAGTAAGTTAAGTGAGAGTAAATAATAAAAATATTCTTTTACAGACCTGGTCTTTAACTCTTCTTTTCAAATAACCTACACAAAATCGTTTTGTTACAACTTCATGTCTAAATGGTTCATAAAATGAAAGTTGTTTCAATGTACTTAAGCAGATAATATTCTCGTAAAATAAAACAATAATTATCATTGTAACAACAAGGTATTAAGTAATTACGCGAGTATAATTTTAATCAGCTCTAATTCTTGTGCAGAATATTCGCTACTAATTTTAAGGGAGTTCACTTCGTTGCTTAAATATTAAAAAAGATTCAATGTGGTGGGCTATCAGCAAAGTATTGATCGAGGTACGCATAATTGGCGGTCATTTTTCGGAGTAGTGACCATCGCCGACTGTATCGTATATGCGAGTTAAAACCCTATTTTGGGGTTGCCTGCGAGGAGATTAGGCCCAAGGGGTTTACATGCCTAACGAACCCATTAATTGCTATGACGCGTCTAGAGCGATACGTCAATCATGATCGGGGCCAGAACGCTAACGGCGCACATGCTTGCCAGAAAGTATGAACTAGTAAAACAACTTCTGCGGTTCAATTACAAGATTAGTCTGTACACCTATGAAAACATCGATTAACAATATTCTATCAAAAATATCAGTTTTGTACACTTCTAGACGGAAAGATCTGGACTCAGTGTATAATTTTCATATACATGCGCAATCTATAATGTTGTAATATTTTAATGAATACCAAATAAACATACACCAGCAGAACGCACTAAGTGTAATGCATTTAATAATTTTGTAAGTGTTAATAAATTTCTAAATCCGCAAAAGTGAAAATATTACTAGCATTCAGTAGACGAAATTACAGAGATGGTTTACGCGTCCTTTATTTCATACTGCTGCAATCATTCATTTTGATAACAATTCTAGTAATTCTACAATTTTCGTTGTTTTTATTTTACCCATTCTACCGTAATACTGCTCTTTACATGATTCCTGTTTTATGAACAATTTCAAATTCTCTCTCTCTCTCCCTCGCTATACTTCCTGACAATATGTGCACACACCACCGTACAGTAAATATGTAGATACGACTCAATAGTACCGTCGATAAGACTCAGGATACCATAAAATATAATGTATAGTGTTGTAGTGCTGTAGAGTGGTGTAGACGTAGATATATGTCTAATCATATTTTAGCCCTTTGCACTCGGAGCTATTTCAACTAAAAAACCAAACATTTCTTCTAACCTAGAATATTTCCATTGTACATAATTTTTTTCATTACATGCGTACAAAAAATGATATAGTACCTCAAAAAATATACAAATGTTTAGTAATTTATTACATTTGAACAAATTTAATCATGCGAACCATATTCTGAATAATGGTGTAGCAATTTGTAGTGGCGCCTCAAAGTCGCCATTCGAGTGCTAAGGGTTAAAAGTATCAAAGAAATTAAAAATTGTACCATCTTCTTGTCCAGAAATGTATGCTACATCTTATAAACTTGTGCATTAAATATTCTGACAGATTTTAAATGCACGGTTGAAAGTATTTCTTTCTGAAACCAATACTCAATATTTGTCTGCAGCGATGCTTTAAGATTAACTTGTTCAACATATTTTATCGCGGACGTCTTCTTCGCGGGAAGTTCTTTAGAAGCTTCACTTCTAAATGTTCTTTACAAGCAAAGTTTCCCAAAGATCCTTTTAGTTCAAGTTATACTCGGATTCAATCCTTTCATCTTTCCCGATCTGTTCAATGGCGTAGTCCAAGTTACACCGTGCATCCACGAACAGCCACTCCTCTTCGACACAGGAACAAGTATACCAGAAACCACTACAAATGCAGCGTGTGCGGTACCTTTACTTTTCCAGGATGTGATTATGTTAGAGGCTCAATACTGGACACTGATCGACATACCGAAGCAGGAGAAACAGGAAACGGTGCCAGCGTTTGTCCTCCGCGCGTGCTCTATCATGGAGAAGACTCTCAAAAGCGGCGAGGGTGTGAAAACCAATGCTCGCTTGGCCGATGGCTCGGAGAACAAACAACTGGTCGAGAGACTGGAAAGTGAGCAGAAATTGTACAAATTGCTTTTAATATTCCAATAACCATAGCCCACAGTGGTCGATAAGCACGAATATTCGTCGAATACTGGGACAAAAAAAAATTATTTTAAATATTGAAAATTGTTGTATAATTTGATTTATGAATATCCAATACGTGTGTCTGTTTGTTTTCGATTGAATTTCATTTATTACTAAGGAAATTGAAATAATCGAAATTTATACAAATTTTAATAACCATAATTTCTCTTCTGTCGATCTGAATATGTCCAGAATTGTTTATGAAACTGAAAAATATGTGTTTAAAGTAGTACAATAGCAGAAAAATTATTTCGATGACAGATGCAATTCGTAATATAGCCTACAATTTGAATATCTGTATAGAAATTCTTTGGAATTTATTAGAATCCATTTTTTCTCATTGCATATAACTCAGTACTCATTACTGCAATTGCAGAACCCAAAAATAGCTGGGGCTTTTTCTTGCGGTTTGCACAGATTTATGGGATAAAAGTCATAAAGAGACTTAAGTGGCTGATGTTATAGAAGAATTTGAAAAATACACTTTTGAAACTGGACTGCGGATTTTTGTGGAAGCTTGTCCATTTTATCTATTTTATGCAAAAATTCTAATGAATTAGATGTACTAGTGGCAATTATTTAGAAGTTTGCCCTCCTCACCGATTTTGATGACCTTGAAATATGTTGACAAGGTCGTCATTCCAAACAACTTTTCCCTATACATATTACCGCCGCTTGGTTTTAGTTTTCGAGATATTCGCGAAAAGCTATTCTTAGTACTGAATTGAACTTTCCGTATTCGTGCATGCTCCGCGGCAACGTAAGCCTGCTTCGGCGCGTCGTCTGTTTACTGTTTTTGTAAACACGTTGTGGAGATCATGAAGAAAACAGGGTTTCACTCTGATCATACATACATATTGTATATGTATAAGATGAGCTTTCAATTTTGAGAGACTACTCCTGGATTTTCGTATCCATGGTCGGGGCGGCTTAACGGCCGGCCCTCTCCGCCCCCTCCCATGACCTAACCACAACTTACTCTATTCGTATAATCTTTCCATTGTTGATGTCATCCAGTCTTTTTTACGTGTTACTAGTTCAAATTCTGGATGACAGCTACAATGCAAAGACTATGCGAATAGAGCGAGTTGTGGTTAAGTCGTGGGAGGGGGCGGAGAGGGCTACTAATTACCAAATGAAGTGTACTCATAATCCAAATTTGACTAAAGATTTTTGCAAATATCTCGATAACTAAGACCGAGCGGCTGTAACATGTATGGTATAGGGAAAAGTTGTTTAGAATGATGACCTTGACAACATATTTCAAGGTCATCAAAATTGATGAGGAGGGCAAACTTCTAAATAATTACCGATATTATTATAAAAAACCCGGATACGGAAAAGTCAATTCATTACTAGCAATAGTTCTTTGCAAATATCTAGATAACTATGGCCGAGCGGCGGTAACATGTATAGGGAAAAGTTGTTCGGAATGACGACCTTGACAACATATTTCAAGGTCATCAAAATCGGTGAGGAGGGCGAACTTCTAAATCAGGCATGGGCGACGCTGGCTAATAGTATATGCAAGGGTTTCAAAGGTCACAATGAATGTTTTCTCTGATTTGTATTCGATCTACTATTTTTTATCATACATGTATAAAATCTGTCTTCTAATGATAACTATGATGGCTGTATATGAAACTATGAAATAGTTTGGAGTGCAAAGGGATAAGTTAGGTAACAGCCGACAATTAAGTAACAAATAACAGTCTTTCTCAACCGTTTGAATTTTAAGAGAAAAAGTAAGTTTTTCGTCGAATTATATTCGAAGAAAGATTTATTTAAACGACGTCGAACTCCGGCGTGAAGATTAATGTATGCGCATTTATGTGAACACGAAACAGGTATGACAACGGCGCAAATCGAAGCGGAGAACACGCAGCTGACTAACGACCTCTACAGACTGCTGAAGAGATACACGGGCCTCAGAACTCTGATGCGAGATCTAGAGGTACTTACGGTATTTATCCTTTCAATCGCAACAGTTCTCGAAACACGATAAACCGATAAACAAGCTGCCGAAGGCTTCTTTCGCCTCGAAGAATCTGACGGGTCACTTCAGCATGCTTTTCGCGGTTTTATTGCCACACTCTTATTCAATGAGCTTGCTCTTGTTCCCACTTTCGCCAATTTTGCGGTTGACTTGTAGAACAAAAGACTACTTGAAATATTGAGTGACATGACTCGTTATTGCTTCTACGATCGGAGAACTTACCGAGATGTTTCTCTACTTTTTTAAATTTATTACAACGGGCAACATTTTTATGAGGGTTCTTGAAAGTTCTTTAAATTGCATTGAGAATCTTAAGTATTTGATGAAATAAACGGAATAATCAGAAGAAAGGTATTTGTTTAACATAAATCATCTTCAAACGTTGACTTACAATTTTAAAGAAACAAATAATGGCACCTAACGTTGGTCATTTTCGAAATATGTTAAATTTGTTACAAGTCGACTGCAGATCTTCATGCAAAACAACATTTTATTCCGTCAATTGCGAAAAATAGGAAACAAATTAAAAAATTTTTCTTTCTTCATTGAATTTAAACAGTTGAAAATAATGTATTGACGCTCCTAAATTCTCTTAATGTTTTTCCTATTTTAAATTGCACCTACACTCGTTTCAGTTAAAAATTCATAAAATCTGCAGTTTAGTTACATGTAAGTAGATTTAATTAACATGTAAGGATATGTACACAAGCTGACAAAAAACTGAATCCAATTTTTACCGTTATTCTATAAACAAATTATACATACAGTTCCATTAGCTGTAATATCTGGCAAAATGGTTTAGCTTCGTACAGTTTTTTGAAGCTCATGCTGATTTTATTGTTTTCGTTTTCTTTGTTTTGTCGGGCTCAATAGTTTTGTAGGATTCTTTGCGCCTATTAATTTGTCCTCGTACTTTTTACTGGTTCAATTGTTTCGAAATGTTTTAATTATTTAATAAACATACAGCATTATGTGACCTCTCTATATAAATTCTTTAAAAATGTTTACATGCATACTTTTATTGCTAAAAATTATAGAAACAAAATAAAAGAATTGGTGGAGGTGCTTGTATGTGCAATTATTATTTTTCAATAATCCTTATATAAATTAACCAATGAACTGTACAAAAACGGTGTTCATAATATGGAAATTAAGTGCTTCTGATTCTATTATTTTATAGGAGAAATTATAAAATATTGATCAAAATGGTAAAGTGTACTAAATTTGAAACCGTAGATGTGTAAAAGTACTTTTGATTATACATTTCAAATTACTTATACACATAGGTGCGCCCGGAGCATTAAGGTTTTACATATACATATAAATACATACATATGTACATTTCAATCTTTGGAAAAGATAATTGTGTAGCCTGAAGGTAGAAGTATTTTTTCGCATTATCTTGCTGCTGGACAAACCGTAAATTGCATTATTGAATAAAAATATTTGGAGTTTCTCAATTATCGAGGACCGGAGCGTTATGAATAATTAAATGATCAATCTTTATGTATTTTTGATGAAGTTCATAGGATACTCTAATTTGAATGCAAATTATGTATTATCGGATATTGTAGCTTGATTTTTCAGGTTACTACGATTACATGTTTAACTTTTCCGACAAAAATAAAATTTTTCTAAAAATCTCTTTACGATTCCTGTGTTATGAATAGAACTTATTTACCATCTTATGTTTCGTCATTAAACGAGGCAGTAATTAAATTACTTAAAATTGAATAACTTCGTTTATATTCGTACTTTATATCCGTACTCTCAAGGAAAACATGTTCATATTCACAAAGTTTGTTGATGAAATTTTTATGTATACTGCTACCTTCGCTTTATTTCTATTTTCAATTTTAATTAGTAAATGGATTAACGTCCACAAAATGCATAAAAGGATAATTATTATTTTTCTATTGAAATTCAGATGTACCCAATATGGAATACTTTTTATTATATACATAGTATCCGACGATTATGTTAATGATGATAACATTGTGGATTTTATGCATTTCTGTCACGTATGAGTAAGTGAAACACAAAATAGAAAAAAGATCACATAAATTTAATATTAGTGGAATATTGTATACAACATATTCTTGTAATAGATACAGACGATTTTGTATTTTGCACAAAAATCCACAGTCCAACGATGACCATTACAATCGCAAGTCACTGCGCATTAACGATTGAAAAAAAAAAGTGAAACTTGTACATTCATCATTCAATATATTAGTTTTCATTGAAGAAAAATCATGTCTCTATTTTTGGCAAGCTTTTAACATCAAGCGTTCAATATTAGATACAGTTACCCTAATCAAAACGATCCTGCTCGGGAACAGTTTAACTGTTCCAGTAAAGGATGGAGCGCAAATTGAACGTCGGGTTCTTTAATATTTTCCGGTAATTAATGCACATTTATGTTTGCCCCGCAGGAGGAGTACTACAGTTCAAAAGTGTATCCAATCTTCCCACGTTACTCTATGTTGAAGGACATGATAAAGGACGTCATGCGCAACTCAGACTACATGGAGGTGTGCCACGAGGTAGACCAACCATAGCAATCGGACCCCCTCCGCCGTTCGCCACGCATGACCATTTAAAATTTTGCCTCGCAAATGTGATCATTGTGGCCGTCGGTGAAGGGGGTGAGCCAAACAATAGGAGCCTGGACGGGACGTTTTCGCCGCAAATATGAACATTTCTCCCCACTGATAACCAAATACCATAAATAAATAATCATAGGCTGATTATCACTATCACTACCAACTGTCACCCAACTGCGGATCACGCAGAGTTTGTTCCGGACGTAAGCGTCGATCAACGCGACAAGATAATAAGGATCTCTCGTCTTTTCTTTTCAATATTGTCATTTCCAATCCTTGTAATATTATATATTCAACAACCGGATGGCAGTCAAACGTTCAAAACGTACAAAACGATTTATTTTTCATCCTTTAACAAGTTAAACGCAGGGCTAATTTTGTCTCACTCTCCATTTCACTTTTTATTTAAATCTAAATTAAAAAAAAATACGCATCTGCGTAAGTAAAACCTCATCCCTGTTAAATCGGTTTCGATAAAATGTTATAAGACGGTGCTAAGAATTTTTTTAATGTTGTATGAATTATATTATTTTGTAAATTCGATACCATCCGTCCCCAGGGACTGACATAGCGTTTAACGTGCTAATTGTGTTACGTTTGTACTGCGGATTTTATGCAACCACAGTGATCCGCTAAAAATGTCCAACAAAGCGGTAATGATTGTTTGATTCACGTTCTGGTAAGTTAGTCCGTGAAAATCTATGTTTGCATAAAGTCCGGTTGTATTGTAACTCGAGAAAGAGAGAACGTATGATTACAACCGGGACATTTGTACTTAAGGAATACTAATTCTAATTTTCTATTGTTTAAAACCAAGTAAGGGCAAGAGATTTTCTAGAACTCCTTCTTGCGTTGGAGCGAAGCCAATAATCTTTAGAACTGATAGATAGTTGTGAGATAGATCGCTGAGGTTCTGTTACTTGGTGATTCTATTGCACACGGGATTTTTAAGAATAACATAATAATGCGGTCTAGTTCTATTAGCTATAAGTTTGTGATAAAATATTTCGACTATTATAGTCGAATTAATGACGTTTGTTTTATTATAGTAGCGAATTTTTAGTATGTTGATTATAATATTATCATTAGACTATAATAGCCAAAATGTCTATATCTATCCATCACAGTAAATGTTAGACTATACCTATATTTTGACCATAATGACAAAGATAGATAGATTCAACTGCGATGATATATACGAATTATGGTTATCGATATGGTCAAAATAATTATTGTCTTGAACACAGCGATGATGTCTTGAAGTATGCTACCGGTGGACAGGTTACCACTTTGCTCCACTTTTTATTGTTCCTTACAGTTATGGACTGGCCGTTGAGAAATATTGCATTCACTATGTCCACTTGCAATTGTCCACTATTTATTTTTAACTGATCATATTTCTCTTTGTAATTTAAACTATTTGTCTCCATCAAAAGCAAAAATCGATACGTTGAATACTTCTTTCCATTCTCTTTGAACACCATACTTTTTAAATTTCTTATGCTCCTCGAATGAAACTTCACACTTTTCCAATACTGTAAAACTTTTTATTTTTCTACAATTGCGTCCAATTTTATTCATAATGTCACATTTTTAACGAATACTTGAAATTACAGCATTTATTCTTAATATCGCGGTTTAAACGAATACTTCAAATTACAACATTTATTCTTAATATTACATTTTATGTAAATACTTTAAAATAAAGCATTTATTCATAATGTTGCATCTTAAACACGTACGTCAAATTACACTTGATCGAATTAAAGTTTAAAACTGGATAAACATTATCTTTTTATCCATTACCCCTCTAATTTTTATTGTTATCTATATGAATAAACTAAATTTTATTAGCATTTTAATAATACACATGGATTAACAATTTTATCATTCCAGTTTTGGATTCATTTATCCAAATTATTTTCATTTTATTGGGTTTTTAAAGGGTCGTAATTTGACAATGAATGTGTCCACACCATACTCCCATAAAAAATAAATAGATACCTTTCTCGAGAGAAACTTATTATGAAAGACTTGGAATTTAAATTCAAATTTTTAATAAATTTCTAGTTACAAAAATACAATAATTAACCCCAAACATGCCAAAAGAGGTCCCCAATACATAATTTTCTTCACTTAATTCAGTATATGTTGAAAATACACTGCTTGGTATTTTGTAGATAAAAACTAACGTAAAGAAATTTAAAAAGTTAGTTGTAATGATTTTTAGAAAAACAAGTTGTCAATCTCTGTAGAGATTTGAAAACACCAATCTTTTTCACCTTAGCGTGCTAGTGGTTGGAATGCTGTAATATAAAATTAATTGTTGTAACTTCTAACGTGTGAACAAAAAGAGAGATCGTTTTTTATCACAGCATTTCCTATATGAGAGACTTTAATAGCATCAGGGAATTTTTCTGCGACGCTAAATAGGATTATTCTCATACTTGCCCCTAAAGTTGTACCAACTCTTAACGGCCAGGCCCTAAGTGCACAATTGAACTTCTAGTCTGTTAAATCTACATAGAACCAGAATACCAAGTAACAGAGTCTTGCTCCAAGATAAAGGAGACCCAATTGATCACCTTAGATTCTGATCTTGATCAGAATAGCCGCTTCCACGATGAAACACAAAACACAAATTTCTAACCGCGCTGCGCGAATCGCGCGGTATTCTTATGGCAGCTAACGTTGTTTGTAAAAGAAGGATAACAACCGAGTATATTAGATTCGTAATTCTAATGTGTGCATCAATATAAAAATATGTGTGTGCTTGTGTGAAGATGAAACTTATTACGAGAACATTGTACCTTTCGACATTGTACCTTGTATGATATTCTTCTTCGTGCTATTCGTCGCCATTAGTATTGTCAGCTAGTGAACTATTACACACACGTCTCGAGAACTACATCTTTTATACGACTGAACAGATTTTGCTTCGATTACGCTGCAAAATACTAAACATCGTTAAGGATGTCACGATCTAAGGATATAGTTGATTATTAATATGTACACGGTAACCCAAAAATACGAGATAACCCGGAACATACTACTCCCGCAAATACAAATCGAAAAACATTTGACCGATTTAAAAGTTCGATTCAAATCGTGAAACAGTTAAAAATTTCGTTTTTCAAGACATCTGAAGAACATCTGAAACATCTCAGAAATCAGATGATACTTTTAAGACGGTAAAAGATATTTCAATTTGTTTTTGCATTAAGATTATGCATATTCTGAGGGAGTCCTGTAGTTTTGGGACAACTTGTATATACTATGTATATGTGTGCGAATAATTTGTGTGATATAATGCATGTCAATGTTATCGTGCGTAAGTTTTCGAATTGAGAAAGTTCACTTTAAGTCACCATAAGTTGTACATTATACAGTTTTCCCATAAGAACAGTATAGGTTTTAGGGGGGACACTCCTGGCACAGACAAGGGACTCTAGCTCAAGTGGCTCTAGTTTGTTTAAATCAAAATAAATTAACATAATTCATGAACATGAACGAAAAATGTAAGCAAAATTTATTAATAAATGTAAGAGAGACCAGAAAATGACTTGAAAAAATGACGGCTGGATATATGTTAATAAGTTTACATGTTTGAAGATATGTGAAAGTAGGTATTATTGAAACATGTGAAATGATTTTCAAAGTAATCGTGTCCCCGTCATCCTCAAGTAGACTGTCAATCAGCCTCACGATATAATGGGGATAGGGATGCTCATATGAGAAGATTATAGTATATTTTCCAATGTACCATCACTTTTTTAACCTTTTCATATAACGATATGACCGAATTGAAATTTCATTTGAGTACAACAAATTTCCGGGACTCTTAATATTTGTATCGGAACGTATTATTTAAACAATTCTCATTTGCTGGAAGTTTGTTTAAAAATAAATATATCAATTACTATGTTATAATAGTGGGTGGATCCCCTAACGTGACCATTTCAGTTATTTTCGTTATTAGTGGAACAATCGAAATTTTTATTGTCAAAGATGATACGATTTTAAAAAAATCTTGAAGGTGATGCCTAGACTGCGTGTTTTATGTATTTATTTATGATACAAATGAGTAAATGGTAAACACATTAATAGAATTTAAGAACATTAATGAATTATTTCTAGTTTCCAATTTCTGTTCTGCTTCTGGTTCTTACAATTGGTGTAGACAATTTATATTTTGCTTAAAAATCTACAGTCTAGTGATTACATTTGACATTTTCTTTGTCTTTTTCATACATATAAGTTTCTAAGATTACCTTCAATTTTGTTATGTATAACGCTGCAATTTTGTTTATCTATCAGACTGTTTATCTCTCAATTCGAGACAAATTCAGCAAGCTAAAAACGAGCATTTTTTTATCTAATGGAAGGATACTGCGACAAAAACGTTGAGATGGAAAATAGCTTTGCACGAACTGGTTGATGTGCAACATCTCTGTAATATTAAATTTTACATTGTTACTTTCCTTACATTTTTATGGAAAGAGACATATGTAGAAGAAATCAATTGTCATTTAGTGGTGGGTGTCATCATTATCAACATCATTGGACGTCGTTCCTTTAAAATCGTATAATCTGTAACTAGACTGTAGCTCTTTATGCAGCATAAAAATTGTCTGCATTTGTTTTAAAATATAAGAGCGACTTAAGAACGTTTCTCTTTCTTTAATAATTTTTCTAGGTCGATAGTAATGTATGGATGTTCTGCAATTCAACATTGTCACATCCAGTGTCACATTGCAGCTATTCATTATTGTCATAAATGTATAAAATCCGCAGTCTGTTTATAAGAAAAGAAATTTTAAGAGCTCCACTAATAACGAAAATAATTTAGACGGTCACGTTAGATGATTCACCTATACAGTGTGTCCCGAAAAGTTTGAACACAACTGAAAGGGACGATTACTGAGGTGGTTGTAAGCACAATTTTCCTTTGCCAATTTGCGCTGAAACGCTTCGTTTTCAAGCCATTAACGAAAAACACGAGCCAATCAGAGCGCGGGTGATCCCTGTTCGGCGACAGGTCACGTGGAGCGCAGCGTAAGTATCACGCCGTGGTTGAGTCGTGAACAAGAAAAAGAACAGAAATTGATTTAATTAAAATTCGCTTATTCGGCAGTAAATGCACTTACTGCTTCGAAATATGTGCCACTGGACTATTCGTACACGATCTGCACAGTTGACCGCAGGTATACGATAGTGCCGAAAGCTAAGTGACGTACACCGACCGCACATCCCTCAGCTTGTCGCATAACTACCACCTGCCATTGTACATTCTAGAATAGAATGTCACAGCTGCGCATTTACGGCTAAATAAGCCAGTTTTATAAGATATGCATGTGGTAACGCACGCGGGAAAGGCGGCGGCCATAGTTATTGACTGTCGAAAGTTGCCAAACGTTAGTCAATTATTAATTACAGGGCCGTCTTTGTGACAGTTAATAAAACGCGTCACATCATATTGTAACCTGTATTTCTGTTCAGTTCTTGGTTTCGATATCTGTATCCATATTTGTTGTGTTGTTCTTGTTTTATATGTGTAACAAATAATACTACAGTATAGTAATAAACATGATTTCGTTCGTTGACCGCCTATGCAACAAACCTCTTACGGGGTTTAAAACAAGTCCGAGAATTTAGGACAAAAAATTGTTACAATATATGTAGTATACGTTCCTGTTCTGTGAGAACACTGTCATATGCGTTTTTTTACGTCTCGTTAAAAAGGACTATAATTAAATAAATTTCTGCTGCGTCTCTTGTTCACGACTGAACCACGGTGCGACATTGACGCTACGCTCCGCGGAACCTGTCGCCGAACCGGAATCAACAACATTCTAATTGGTCCATGTCTTTCGTTAATAACTCAAAAGCAAAGCATTTCGGAACGAATTGTTAAAGGAAGAAGGTGCTTAGAACCACAGCAGGAATTATCCCTTTCGATTACGTTCAAACATTTCGGGACACTATACAGGGTGACCCATTTGGAGTTTCGCAGGCAATTGTTTCTCAGACTATAACTGTTGCAAAAAAAAGTTTTAAATAAAGCTCACTCTGTTATGGTGGTCACGGATCTTCTTTAGGAGGACGTGCTTCCGAGATTTCAAGGCGAATTTTAAACGGCACTAAATTATAGGTCGTTGTATTCGTCTCGGGATAGGCTACACGATTATCAAAATACTAACATGCAGTTCCGTATAAAAAGAAAGAACAGATGTCACCTTGAAATCTCAGATGTACGTCCACCTAGTGGAGATTTGTGATCACAAAATGTCTCCCTCGAAACAGAGTAAGTTTTATTTGAAATGTTGTTTATAACGAACTATGATTTGATAAATAATCGCGTGCGAAACTTCAAATGGGACGCCCTGTATGCAAAGTTACCACTTGTTGAACTTGTAGTACACGCGTTGATATGGACTCTGAAATTATTGTTAATGTGTGAATGTGTACTTGATGTTTTGATCTATGTGTTGTGTCTATATAAATGTCTATATATAACTAAATCTAATTTTATAAAACGGGCGGTAATTGCACTGTCGAATGACCTTAGGTGCCATTCGGGAGGCAGTGGTCTTGACAGTGTGACTATCGCCTACTATGAACACACATGTATGATTATGGGCATGAAAGGACCATGAAAAACTTGATGCATGTGACTCTATAGGAATCCACTTGTAAAATGATCTTCTCGGAAAAGATTCTCGGATGGAGTGGGCTAGGTGATATAAAACACCTGGCATTTTGGTGTCCGTCGTGAGGCGTTTGCCAGTTTATCATTGTTAGTGTCAGAGATTAATCAGCTGCGCGTGGTCGCCAAATTGTTCAAGCATAAGAATTCTTAACACTTTAAGTGCCGAATTTCAACCGCAAAAATTCGCACAAAGTCAACGTAATTTAACACGTTGAATGCCGCGATGATCTGCACTATCGAATCGTTTAGAAATGATTGTCAGAACATTCATACCACCAAATGTTCATTTATTAATACTGAATTTAACTAGGTTATAACGTATGCCGAAAATTTCATTATCAAGTAACTAACGCCTGTTATTAGTAACGATGATTGCTTTTATGAACTTTGATGAAGTTAAATTATGAACTTCGTTAAATAATGAAACCGAAACAAAGAAACTGGAAATTTGTCGTCATGGATGCTGCTTAAACCCTTTTCTTTCGAAACGTCTTTAAAAAATCGGTTCATTCGAATATATAACAATAAAAATGAATTTCTGAATCTGGTAAGAAATTAGTGTCGCTCTTATGTGACCTAAGTAGCACTTACCGTGTTAGGAGCACTAATAAAATTAGGTTAGTCTTGAACACCGCAACTTGTAGGGACTTTGACCCTAACACGTTATTTGGGAGTGACAGACATATCGTCATTATCATATTTGCATAGTTACAACGAGTGTAAAGACACAGTCACATACATTTACTGACTCATATCCACGTTTACGTACGGGCTTGTTTGTAGTATACAGTTAAAGGTGAGGTATATGTTGAATTCTTATACATTAAGAAAAATTTCTCCTTTCAGTAATCAATTTTTATCTTGAGTGTAGTTTTTGATCTTAGGAGAAGCTTTACATCAAACATTTTCCTTATTATTTCCTTATGTCATTGACCAAGAGATTCCTTATTGTAAAAATATAATTAAAGACTTATTAATTTTGATTCCTATGTAAGTACCTACGTTTTTTCTATTACTTTCAACATGATATAATTATACTAGTAAAGTAGTTTTTTATATAAAATTTGTCAATGAGTCAATAATCGCCTAAAAGAAATCATTGTACACCACCATTTTTGAAACGTGACAAACGTAAAAATGATTTAAATTTATTAACTATCATCAGCCGATAAAAAAATTTGTATCTAAATAAACTTGATTAATTACAATTGACATGGCCATAAAATATAACGTCATCGCACATTGTAATTTTGAAAAATGTTGAACTGATTCGAACACTATCACACTTACGTTACAACATGAATATCTGTTTAATACGATACGCCAATGTGGATTCTATACGGGATGAATAATCAATTATCGCGTGATTTCGGAAATCGAATATTTTCTCGCGAGAATATGTATTTTGTTACACGCTATTGTGATATCGGCTTTCGTTTCGAACAAGACACGCAACAGCCTTTAAGAGTCTATTTCGCGTCTTATCGTTAAGACGTAACCGTAATTATAAAGAAAAAAAGTGTAAATAATAAGTAAAGGAAATAATCCGCGTAAATAATATGTAAGAAACCCTGGCCGATGAGAAAATCAAAATGTAATATGTAGCGCGTGACACACATTGAAACCACAGGAGGGTTCATTGTCAATATTTGGTCCCCTTTCAATGTGTGACAAGGCATAGAAACCCCCACATACATTTACACTGATCCTTTGTACGTAATATCATCGTTAGACTACAATCAAAACAGGAAATTGACCCTATGATCCCGGTGCCTGGCGTCCATTTTGATTCAAGAATCCAAAATTCTCTGACTCTCGTAATAGCGAGTTATCTAAGTTGTTATTAAAGTAGAAATTATTTGAGATTTGTCTGGTTTCTATTTCTTAATAGAAAGCTTACTTCATCATGTTAATTATAAATTACCTTTTTTCGCCACCTTGAAACGAAACAATTTAATGAACTTAATTCATGAAGAGGTAACATCAATTGGTCACCTAAAGTGAGAAAGAGATTTTTGAAAACTAGAGTATATGCTCATAAGTAGACTACGAATTTAATGCATTTATGATAAAACTGAGTAGATAGGTTAAATGTAAAAAAGAAAAAAATATTTAAAGAACTTCAAAGTTTTGTTATATTATTTTAATTTGATTACAATTATGAGGAAAATAAATGTCTATGCAGCTTCTGTGTTTTGCAATTCGTGCAGACCATTTTTATATTGAAAAAATATTTGCGGTCTACCGCAGTCGTCGTTAATAAAATTGAGTTTTTGTTACCTGAAAATTAAAAATTCAATGTCGTGGACTTTATGTTAAAATAAAGAAATCGGGCGTGTTACAAATAATTTGTGTTCTACTTCAGTCTCAAAACATGTCACATGCAATTCAGATGAAATTTTCAGAGTGCCAAGATTCTCTTTTTGGAAGAACGTAGCAATAAAGAACATTTCGTAAAACATTTATTTATTTATGATAATTAGATTGTGAGCTTTATGGATTTATAACAAAAACAAGACAGCACAATTTAAAATAGTAGATAAATTAAAGGAGTTTAAAATCATTTTCAATTTATTAAGATCATTAAAAGAAAAAATGTTAACTATATCTTTTGCTTCTTGCAATTGATGAAGACAATTTTTATTTTGCATACAGACACGCAGTGTAATGATAATAAATGGTATCGTTTGCAAAACTGTGTAGACTAAGACATGAATTATAGAAGAATTGAAAAGATGCATTAATTCTAACTGATTGCTTACAACTTATAGAGTAAAAATATTACAAATTGATACAAATTCTGCATTGCAAATGTGTACACGTCGATAAGAACATAATCACTAAACTAAGAATCTAATGTCTTCAATTCAAACGTCTCTTTGCACAATTCGATTTATCGAGCTTCATATAACATAAAAATCAATTTCTAGAGCAGGGATGGGCACACGGTAGGGGCCCCTCAAACGCCTGCTTCTCCCACGAACCCCTCTTTCATGCGCGAGGCCTGCGCACTGTTCGCAACGGGCGAAGCACTTCCTCTCTGGTAACGGCGGATGCTGGTGGGGGAAGTGGGCGCTATGGTTGGGACGGTTTTGTCTCAATTGAGACAAAAATGTCCATCCCTGCTAAAGAAAAATTTTTAGGTATATTTTTTAGACAAAGGATACAATTTGATAAAATAAAGTACAAGGAACGTGAATATTAGTACAATCACACCCAGGTACCGTCATTTATGTGATCAGGGGTTAAATAGCGACACTATCATACAATTTCGTAGACATGCCAACAAATACCCACAAAAATGCTGGGTACAGGCATACATAGAAACCGGAGACAAAGAAAACATTGTCGCAGCATATATGCGATAACTAAATCGAGAAAGTAATAATTCATACCAATATACAAAATCGTCATTTTGACATATTTGAAAATTAACATTTTACTAAAAATGAAATATTTTTTTACACGTATTCGTTCTTAGTTGCGAAGTAATGTATTTATAGTCTGTATTTCGAAACAAAAGATTTATTGCAAACTAAGGCTAATTTGTTAATTGACTGCTTGTCACCATCATCAAAATTTTTGAATCATTGTTTTGAAACGAAATTTACAAAAGAAAATTTGATATATCAATTGTAATTATCGGATTAAGAAAAAGGTTGATTCCTTTCAACGAATATAAAGAATAAATGAGTAAGTACTGTCTGACAAACAGTTTTACAGAAAAAAATCACTATGTAAATACTGGATCACTGAAGTATTACGTATTAATGAGACAACAAAGGAATTTGCTTTATCGGTTCACCGAGAGAATTGAAATTACGATTAAAAATAAAAAAAATGCAGGTACGTTCTTTCGAAATGCAGATTATAGTAATGAAAAAGTAAATCGAAGTTATACAACCACTATTTTCAGTGGTCTGACAACATGTAAAATTCGTAACTATCGTATATTTTACAAATTTCTTTCTAAAATTAAAAAAATTCGAAAATTTTGCACCTAGGATTACGTTTCGCTCTCGGGATCAAAATTTTTCAGCAAAAAAGATTCGAAACGTGTCGACGTTCATTAGAACTGAAAATTCTACAACGCGAAGCAAACAAATTGTCGAAACTTATTTTTGTCTGCATCCAGCAAGTCTACACTGACAATGTGACAATTGCTTATATGTACTGACTGTTTAGGATAGTGCTTTCGACGTGGATCTTGTCTAAATGTTAGTTCGTGACGTATCACATATGAAACAAGCACGACACAATGAACGACACTACAATTTAAACAAAGTGCACTTTATTCTCTAGCAACACTTTCTGATTTTGTTATTCGGTATAGAAAAGATATTTTTGGCTGTCATTTTATTGTGAATAAAAATGAATTTACTAATAAACAATCCACCATTTTCGTAAGAGGATATGTTGAACCGCGATGGAAATGACTATTCCATATAGCAAAAAATAGTGGATTATTTACAAATACATTCGATATATGAAAAAATTCAGAAATAATCAAACTTTCGCGAGCGAATCAAAAACTGCGCTAATCAACATACGAAGATCAAAATTGTGCGAAGTACAGGATCAAATTTCTGTCCAAAAAAAAAATATATGAATTCCCTGATATCAATTTATCGTATTATATTTATGTCATTAATGGATTGCGGATATTTCTGCAGTTATAATACCGAAGAAAGATATACAGATCGTGTTGACATGTACACAATAGGAACTAAAGTATTAATATATAGTTGGCAAACATACATTTCCTACATTATCAAATAAACATTGATAGATCAATCGACTGTTCTTCCTCCATTTGATGATACTATTAATAGCTAAGTGAACATAAACGTGTAGAAATATTATTCTTTAATTGATACGAATGTTTACTGTATTGATACTTGAGATTCTCACTGTGCATGTAAGAGAAATAATTATTTATAGTTTATTTATGAGTGAGTTTTGATTTCTCATTGTAAAGGTGATCAGCACAGGATATTTGACTGTTTATTGAATAAATTTTAAGGGATTATCCACGTCAAAATATAACAGAGATCAACAGCAACAAACACCACTACTGGTAGCTTTACATGATTATAGAAAAATTCTAATTGTGAATTTAAATACAAAATTAAAATCACAGTTTTGTTACACTGAAATTTTGGCGATTTTTATAATACTTTTCCTTAAAATTTGTCATATCTATTATTAAACATCCTGTACACAAGATTATACTTATTTTTAATTGCATTTTGCTGACAAGAAAGTGTTATAAATGCAGATTTCTCCGCATCCAATTATTAACAAGACCAAAATCAACCTAAAGATTGATAAAATCTATACAAATTATAAACAAGTTTTTTTCTATAAGTCGACTGATCAAATTCTATTTACACTAAACCGAGTTCACACAATTCGTTACAGATTGGCGGAAACGCATGACAGAAGGTACTTCCGGCCCTAGATTCGTTTCTATATGAGGTGCAGCGCAGTGTGCAATAGAAATAGACATGAAAATTAGGCTAACGCCAGATACTATTGATTAGAATGTTTGTAGTGATTTATTTAGTTATATGCTATTCATTTTATTCACCGAAGATAAATTAATAATATGCTAAAAATTAAAAATTGGCAATTATGGCCTTCGTAATAAATGTTATTAGGGACAGAAACTTCATTCGTTAGCGAATAAGTTATCTCGAGGAACACACTCTAATCATTTCTATATGTAACAATATTAACTGTTATTTTGAAGAAAATTGTTAATCTTCTTTCAAATATGACCTCAATTCTTTAAACTTCTTTTAAGTATGGCCATCATTTATTAAAATTCCTTTAAATACAGTCATTTAAACCCCTAATAATAGACACTCGGTAGGAAATTTATTGAAGTTCCAGATTATTTTTCACTATAACAACAGACTAATCATAGTAGGATTAAGATAAGATATTTTTGCACAACGCATTGCAATTTACATAGAAATACACCCAAGAATGGCAATCCTTTCTACATTGTGTCCAGTCAGAATGATTTGTGTGAGAACTCGGTGCACAAGAAAGATATTTACAACCGCAGTTGATATTTTTTAATACAAACAGTACATACTCACAAGGAGCCCGCACAATACCGGAAATCGCTTTTCGGACCAGCCCCTATAGACTTCATAGTATGTACCCAGTATTGAAAAACCCTAATAGCTTTTTGCCTAATGACCCTTCCTTTTCTAGAAATATGAGTTTAAAGTTCGGCTCTACTGGTAAGAACTGTAGAGAAATGAAATCCGAGTTCGAATCAATTTCATAGCCTTACTTTTCTTTTTTAAATATATTATTTTATACCGCTAACTAATTTATATTTTATTGCTAAAATTTTACTGATAATATATGATGTGTACTGTGTACTGAATTTCAATTTGTATAGTTTTTAATTTTATTATTTTATTATTATTCGGTATATTTTCTGAATATGTTCTTGTATATTCAATGCATGTCGTTTCTGTGTAATTTTCACTGAAATTCCTACCGCTCATATTATACATTTCGGGTAAAACCTATTTAATAAATTGTTCATGTGTTCATATTGATGTCAGTAATATCATGGCAATAAAATATAACTTACTTAGCAGTATGATAAAATATATTTGAGAAAGAAAAAAAGATACTAAGTGCGCATAGATTCGAACTCTGCTTATGATAACTCATTTCTTATTTCAGTTCTTAACGGTAGAGCCGAACATTGAACTAATTTTTCTCGAAATCGAAGGCCCATTTGGCAAAAGGCCATTAGAATTTTCCAGTACTGGGTACATATTACAAGTTCTACAGAGTCCCGTCCAAAAATCGACTTCCGGTTTCGTGCGGTTTTCTTGTAAGACCAATTATCGTATTATCGTAAGGCGAAGCTAAGGTATATAACGTAAAGAAAAACGTACATGTAGCGAATGAGTAAAGCTATACTCATATGCAATGTCTTTGAATTGATGAATATAATATCAAGCGTGCTCGCCTTTTCCACGAAATTAGGAGAGTGCCAAAATAGATTTTGAGAGTTTTTGCATTGTGTGCCCGGCGTGAGATTATAGCGTTCTACAGCGTTCTACAACGTTCTACAGAGTGCATATATACATATACATAAATGTTTCCATAAGATTTTTATATGTATAGGATGTTGTACAGAATGTTAGATACTCGGTCTGCTTCCACTGGAGCGATCATCGCTTGCGTTTCAAGCTTTCATTATGAGAAGAAACCATCAAATATGCATTGTTGTTAGAGAGATTTTTAAAATAATTGGTACAAAATACGCTTGGCTAATTAGTTTCATTCATTGATCAGAATACTGAAGATACATTAATCAGAATTATAAGAAACTAATTTTAGATTGATATGATGAAGTATTTTAATTAAAAGAGATACATATGTGAAATTAAAGCGATATGATCGCTCCAGTGAGATAAAGATTAACTAGCGCCTAAGAACAACCATAATTATCATAAACGTATACAGGTGTCAGACTCGAGAGATCTGTCTAATGTGTTTAAATGATGTGCGTATATGCTAGGCGTAATTGTCGTGAAAATTGTTGTATTAAAATGCATACTATAAATGATGCTTTGGTTTCTATAAAATTACAATTCTAGTATTGCCATCTGACGATAGCTTATTTCTATTACTACTCAGTTTAAACTTCACTTGAAACACATTGATACTTTACAGATGGGATGAAACAGAAACTTTTAAAAAAACTTAAAATATATAATTAAAATTCATTACACTACTTTCTAGTAGTATCAGAAGTCTTTATGAAAACTGTTTGTGTGGGAAAGTTACAAAAGCTTGTTTAATCAAAAGAGTCTCCTGAAATCGTTTTTACTAAAAATGCTATCAGGAAAATACTTTTGACACATTTTCAGGGGAATTTTTCATAAGGAAATACTTTCATCTGTAAAATATAGCGGCAGTCTCGTATCGTAAACAAAGTCGAAGAATGCCAATTTGCACGGAGATACATTTTTATAAATATCGGCCGAATTATGGAACATTTGTACACTAATCGATGACGAGACCCGTGAAACTTCTTCCCCGGCTAAAAGAAAAAATAGCAGCGTCGTTCATCGCACTGAGATCAATTAAGAAATCAAAGGACCATTAACCGCTGATTCTCGAATTAAATGTACAATTAACAACGTTGCTCGGCCGCTATACAGAAACATACGGTTCCCCACGAGTGCCAAGGTTTCGAAATCCCGTAACTTCTCCATAAGATCGCACTTGCGACACCATTAATGAAAATGTCGACCAATCTATACATTCAGAGCCACTGATTGCACGTTTTGTGGCACAAAGTCTAAATAATTTTCCTCTATAAATCAGCTTTAGAACGTTAAGCTTTGGACATGTATCGGTAAGTTACATAGATGTAAATTTCTACAAGAAGAAAATATATACATATATTTTGACAGAAGCTTCTCAAGGAAGTTTCGCGGTGTGTCAGGTGTCGCAGTAAACACTCCGCCATTTGCATTTGAGTAAACCGGTGACTATATCGCAGGTCTTCAAGCAAAATATAAAGTTTTTGCATCTGCTGCAAGAAACAGGAATTATTAGGTTGTCCCAAAAGATTTTTTTCGCAATGGTACGTTTGATATTGTTAAATAACACGAACATATTGTTTTATTGTCCAAGCTTCCTCTACTTAACCACTTAATTTACTTTCTTAAAAAAACTACTTTGAATTCAAATTGCGTGCATTAATCGAAAACAAAACAAACTATTGAGACAACCTAATAATTGCGAGTTTCTGCCTTTCTTCAAGAATTTTATTAGATCGAAAGTACCATGTGAACACTCTTCAATTCTTTTAATCGTTCTACTGTTTCAAGTTGCAGCTACCCAAGTGACTTTAACTTATTGTTAGAAGCACTCGCACTTTTGCTTTATATAAAATTTGTCCAAGTGCGCTGGATTTTTTACTGGAACACCTAATAGATTAATTAGGGTGTCATCGTGATTGTTCCTCCGCGAATCCGCGTAGTGACTAAATTTAGTCAACGGGGGTTTGGAATCCTCGCGATGTTCTGCGTTACCGAAGACACGCGAGTCCCTACGACTTATTGATGGGGATATTATATTGAATTTAGTATGGACTTACATAATCACTATAGATATTTAACAAGATGATAATTGAATAGACCTACTGAATCGGTGATTGTTTACAATAATTGTGTGTGTGTGTGTGTGTCTAACGAAATATCGTGGTGTCTCGATTGTGTATGATCAAAACTGACGCGTTTTTCCCCGAGTTTCCCTTGAGTACTATTTCCCAGCTCTTGAGATTTTCCTTTTTCCTTTGAACCTGGATACCCTGCATAGCATAGAATATAGACGAAGGGTTTGAGACATGGGGGTGATAATTTAGTGCACCTTGTGTGTGTATGAGAAATTTTTCGCAAATACCTATGTACCTACATGTTCATACATTGAATAGTGAAAGTCGGAAGTATAGTGTGAAAATCAGATCGTGGAATGCATCAGTCTGCTTGTTAGCTTGCTCATTATTTTCAAGGGACATCTTCGATATTACTTTCCAATGTTACTGATACGGGAATTACTGTGTACAGAATTGAATGCTTCTTGTAATGAATATATATCCATCGTTTGATGGTTTTGATTTTTGTAATTTTTTAGTTCGAGGTATCATAAGGCTTGTTCAGTATGATACCTGAGAACTTGTTATGTAACATTTGTGTTATTTTGATGTCGGACATTTCTGCCGTGGCTCAGTTTTGGTCACAGATTATTATTACGAGGTATAATATTAAAAAACGCAATGAACTGTCTAAGCCAATTTGAAATATTTAATGGATCTCAGTTTCTGAATATTAAATAGTTTATATAACAACACATGATAATTGTATTTATTGAAGTCGTTATATAAAAGATGGAAGATATTATGTTTTTGGAAATATCAATAGTAAATTGTTCATTTGACGACAACGAGACTGCGAATCTTCATGCAAAATGAAAATGTCATAAATCGACTACGAAACTTTATGCAAAATAAAAACTTTCTAACTGAATTGCAATAAACTGGGGTGAAATAAAAATTTATTTTCTTTCTTACTATGTTTAATGGGTTGAAAATAATGTAAAAGTGTCTTTAAATTTCTCTAATGATTTTACTGTTTTAAATTACACCTACTCATTTTTGTCATAAATGCACATAATCCGCAGTCTAATCATAAATGGAAATTGAATAGAAATATGTTTTACCTGTTAGCAATTTTAATAACTCGAAAATAGTGTAACAATATTCCTCCAACGTCTTCAATGTTTTATATTTTATTCATTTTTATCACAAATGCATAAAATCGACAGTTTAATAATATTTTCATTGCTAACCAGCAGAATTGGTTTAACACATATTTTGTAAAGATTGATTTTTACGCCACAGTGTTTAGTTCGCTATTGGAGGTTATCATTGGATATAATCTGTTTAGTACAATCTGTGGACATGCTGTTTTAAAACTGTGTTTTATCGCTGAAACCTAGATTAACATTTTGTCCAATATGACCCCAAGGTACCATTTTGTGCAAAAATTGACTTTCCCAGAGAATTATACTTGTTAATTATTGGATAATGGATAATACTGGATCGTTGATTATTCTCGTAGCTTTATATATAATTTTAGTGCAATAGTTGTTACTTAAAATGTACGAGAAACTATGCGGATGTTTGATGTTTAAAGTGTGTGGATGTTTCATCCAGCAGTTCAGAAATGAGTTTGAAGAATTGATAATGAAAGACACAATGTGCGAGTAGGGATTTCTAGTAAGAATGGCACACTATGCTGATTGGAATCTACATAACAGTGATATTTTATGAATAATGCGAATTGAACTGTTTTCGACGCACATGATGGTATTGTGAAACACGTAAAGTAACTCAACATATCCTAATTTCGTAACGCTTTTCTTTTCATTGTTTAATTCCACGGTATCTGAATTAGACTCTCCAGTAGTTAAACCAGTTGATACAAGTGTCATTTATCCGAATATCTTTAACCCCGGTCTACTGATTTTATGCAATCTTAGCGAATACTGCTTTACAAAAGAAAATATAATGTAACTTTTAACCGAGTTGAATCGCTTTTTCTATTGTCTTTTACAAACAAAATTCTAAGTACGATTCACAGATTTGTTTCACAGATTCATGCTAACTAATGTATAAAAAGCTGAAATTGCATAAATGTCTGCTATTTATTCGTGAACTTCAGTGCTGACGATTTGAGCTCCCTAGATGACATTAACATTACCGACAGTAATTTATTATATATATATATATATATATATATATATTATATATATTATATATATATATTATATATATATTTATATATATATATTATATATATATTTATATATATATATATTATATATATATTTATATATATATATTATATATATATTTATATATATATATTATATATATATTTATATATATATATTATATATATTATATATATATATATATTATATATATATTATATATATTATATATATAAACTTATTACCACAGATTTAGGATGCAGGGAATGAAATTAAACGAAATATACGTTGTCAAACACCACATGTACCAGATACAATTAATAATGCATTGATTCATACTTGATGCATTCTAAAATTCATTTAAAACGGCGAGAAAAGTCAATACAACATTCAATCAGTCACACATTACATTCTATTTCTGAAATATTTACAACACAGATACAATAGTTTTGAATATTTTACTACAATCAATAAATTTATAAGTGCAAATATACAGAGATACATTAAATAGAATTCTTCATCCTAATAATAATAATTACACTGTGGATTTTATGCATTTATGATAAAAATGGGTTGGTATAATTTGATACAGTAGAAAGATTAAAAGAATTAGAGAGTGCTAACATATTCTTCACAGCTTAATAAAACTACAAGAGAAAGAAACAAAATCCTATTTGGTCCCTGTGTGATACAATTAATGTAAACAATGTTTCATAATTTTGCATAAATATTCGCAGTCTAATAATAACAATCGTACGAAAAATCATGGATTATATATCATAAGTCAGAACACTAAAATAAGATGATTATGAATGTAGAATCGCACAAAGTAAAATTGCATCCTAAATCTGCGGCAGTCGTAAGAAAGTTAATTATGATTATTTAAAAGATCTGATTTATTAGCAAGCGAAACTTGGACAGCACTGATGCGTCGATCGAAATTTGGATCGTAGGTAATGTTGGACTTGTAGTATTTGTAATATGTGTGTAGTCGCGTACTATAAATGGGCAGCAACGTAGCCCACGACCAGTGTTTGTAATACGTGTGTAGTAATTTACTATAAACGGACAGCAATAGAAACGAAAAAGCGATAAGAAACAATATCCTGTTTCATAACCAGCCGATGTTTTCGATGTCTTAATAACTGCTCGATCAGAAGAACAGGATTTGAACAAGCGAATTGTCCAAGTTCCACAATTTTTATTTCTCATGTGACTCATCTGAGAAATGTTTCGTGTAAAACTTTTCTAAAGCGCAACTGAACTTTTCTTAAATCATGCAATGTAGAATAGTTAGTGAGATGAAAGCTCCCAAGCTTTCTCACCTAACCCGGACCTTTAACTCATTAGCACTCTTGTATTTTGGTGATAGCTATATTTCAACTTCCTGTTGTCATTGCTTGCGAATAAAAATGATGGTGACATCAAAATAACATAGCGCGTCAATGGGTACCCATTATCATTATTTGTTCCATTCGCAAACAATGCTAAACAAATTGTAGAACATACCAAAAATAGCAATAGTCGATAATTTTCACCCCTTCATGATGAGTTAGCCCATCGTTTGTGTTCGATTTCATTTCTGTTTTCTGGAATGTCCTATATAAATTCTTTGAAAATTTAAAAAGATTATTAAATGCTAAAATTCTAGAGGGAAAACTTGAAGGGTGTGTGCAAGAGGAATGTTCAAATTGTCTCGCAAAATGTGAAAGCTTTAAAAAAGAAATCGACGCACTGTAAAGTGATGCTATGTCCACACCGAAGCAACCTTTTGTCACCTCTTGTTGCCTTCTTCTTTTATTCAATGTAGAGATAGCTTTAGATTTACAAAGAACGAAGATTGTGTGACAAAATAAAACACGTATAATTAGGTGGAAGTAATTTGGAGAAGGGAATATAGAATAGGTTTGGGGATGCATAGATAGAAGAAACAAAATATGCAAACAGAGATTGAAGGATACGACAGCAGAGAGAAAAAGATGAAGTAGATGGAATGAAAGGACATACAAGTAAAGGAATAAGAAAAGTAAATGTAAAATCATTAGTTTTGTTTTGTCAAATAATTCTCGTGGTAATAATTTATCTCATTACTTTGATTCTTTTGGCTCGTACAAGCACCAACTTGAACACGCCTAATTTAAGGTACACGGGGCGAATAACATCGCTGCTAATCAAACAACTAATTTGTAGTTTTATATCAATAGTTAACCGAAATGGATGTATGTTAACAAACGAGGAGAACGTGTGTTTGTAATTTCATTCCTAAAACAAAGTGGCCGCTGCAGTATATGTACCAAGGGTGAGATGTTTGTGTATGAACTGGTGTTCAAATAGTAAACAGTTAGTAACTATAGATCATGCTAGATTAGTGGACCATGTGTTAGATGTTATAGTGTTGTAACACGTAGTATTTACACTTTCCTGTTTATGGTAGTTCTATGTCCTCCGATGGAAAAATAGCAAGGACTTAGGCGTGATGCCAGGATGCAGTGTTCCCTCCCAATAGCCCTGGTGTTTAGGACGTTAAACGATCTTCCATTGTTCGACGGCTCGTTTTGGTCTTATTAGCTGAGTCTGTAGCATGACGTGCATGCCGATGTTATTTTGAGGAGGTCGACAATACGTGCTTATAGGGAGGGAATACTATAAATAGTTACAAAATGTAGATTTTACTCTGTCAATTTAAATGAACCTGTACGCTACGATGTGTGTTGAATGTAGAACCTCAATTTTATCTAATACGTCTGTATTACTGCTACACTTTCCATAACCATTGGTTGTTAAGCTTTGTTAATAAAATTGCTTGAAATGTGAAACGATTGTCAATTATAATTTTATTAAAACTACCAATCGAATCCTATCCTTCCAAAACGCAATTTTAGTTTTTAACAGTCGAGTTTATTGATTGTCAGATTCTAAATTATGCCAATAACTTTCCCATGGAACTCTCACGCAATAAGAAAATTTTTTATGTTGCTAATAATGTAGGTTCTAACAATCAGCATATAATAAGCAACATTTTTCTTGTCCAACAATTATTGTTGGAAATCATTACAAGACCGTGCTTCGATACAAATCTAATTATAACAATATAGTAACATTATTGACACATACTTTCAAATCTAGAATTTTTCAATTATGACGACTTAAGATTGACGCATTTAAGTTTTCTCAACTGATTCCTCTGTAGCATGGACTGAAACCCATGCCAGAATGGTAACAAACTCATGATAGAATGGACTGGAACCTGCTAGGTTCCAGCACAGACGAGGCATGGAAGTAGACCAATCACATCGTGCACAGACGTCTGCATCAACGAAATACTATAAAAAAACTCATAAATCTGGATACATTAGTAACAGAGAGGATATGAGAGAGCTCACACCTAGGGTTTCGATGTTCCCACATTTTCAGTTACACCATCTTTTAGCATAGAACAGAACCTACATCATCTTATAGTATGGAATAGAACCTACATCATCTTTTAGCATGGAACAGAACCTACATCATCTCACAGGCTTCACTTCACAGTCTTCACTACAGACTGTACAGTTATTGCACACAGACCTAAGATCACTCACTCCAGACATTACACCTTATGGGCTTTTCAGTCTAGGCCGAAGGGGGGGGGGGGGGGCACCGTAGCTCCCGTGCCATTAAGGTGTCGCGCTCAATATTACCGATAGTTCACGAATTTAGGCGTATTAGCAAGAACTGAATATCCCGTATACTTTATTTTCTCTACGTGTATTTTCATATGATTTGGAGTTTTAGAGTTTGGAGGCTACAAATGCACACGGCGCGTGTATTTGAACGGTGAAAATAATATTTATAAAGAATGTATATGCTATCGAGGTCAATATTTTGAACAATTTCTTCCTATACATATACCCGTCGCTCGGTCTTAGTTTCCGAGATTCGAGCAACGAACTGGGAATCTTAATATCTTGATGAAAATCCGAACTAAAAGTATTATTTCGATTTTGTACGGGCAAAATTAAATCTCGGTTTCTAAAACCGATACTTTACTTGATAAGTATTTATTTAATAATGCAATTATATGATGCAAGAATACCTTGGTTTTCGGGTCTCAAATTACCCAAAGATTCCATTACATTCGTCAATAGAAGCTGTTCGAACCAATGTAACTTAAATTCTTCCCTGGCGAGAGTACACTTTATTTTGAATGGGTCCTGTGAATGCGGAGCAGAGGCTCAAGACCTTAATCATATTATTTGGCAATGTCTAGAACATAATTCAGAACGAGGACACTTGTTTGAACTGCTCCTCAATCGAAAATATTACCCTCCCTACATCAATAATTTCTTTCTAAGCGTGCGAGATATTACAGCATTAATATTTATCTTCAATTTCTTCAAAAAATGTAAGATTAGCATTTAGTGTCTACCGTTCACTTTAATTTAACTTAATATAACTATATATACTCCATTATGTATTGTAAAGTGTTATACTACTGTATGCTATATAAACCAAACATGGATTGCGGCATCAATAAATAAATAAATAATAATACAATTATATCATATTTAGAGTTAGCTTATTTTATATCTTTAAAAAAATATTTAAACACCCTCTGGTGATCCTTTCGACAAAGCAATGTTTTAAATGTATTCGTGCTTTGTCTCGAGAATCTACAGGACGCGAATCGTCTTTTTGTACATGGTATCTAATGCTTCCAAGCAATTCAAATGCATTTTAAGAAGCAAACGATTTTATCGCGATGATAAGAAGTGACTCTGTGTCAGTAATTGTGTACCAAATTACGAAAGATATTTATCTTCTCGCAAATTGGAAATCCAAGTATAAAAATTGCTATATTTATAAAAAAATCGCGACGTACAAAAAGACCCTATATATTACATATAATACATACATGAATGCACTAGTACTCTCGAATTTTCAAGTGTTCAAATTTCAGTATGCTTAATTGAAAAATTCCAAAAAAATTTTGTATCAGTTTTGTATTATTCATGTGATACAAAGAAGATATTCAATTTCTTGATTTGTACAATTAGTGTGGATATATATACAAATATCTTATACTAGTAGATTTTTATATAAAATAAAAATTGTCTGCATCTGTCACAAGAACGGGGAATTACATGGAAATTGTGTTTTTTTGAAATAATATTAATAGTTGATAAATAATATGCTAGCAATATTGAATCTTCCTGGTGATGCTTTTGTTTCGTCTGACGCTCACTCAGTTTTGTGATAGATGCATGAAATACGCATTTTTGCGATGACGTACCATGACAATATTTTAAGATTATTTGAGAAGTAGTTTATTAATAAAGTTACATCAATTTAATGTTGCATATTTGCTAAGATATGATATTTTTGGGAAATATGGGTAGAGCGAGCAACAAATGACGATCGAGGAATAATATTTAATAAGAAAACAGCTTCGGTAACTATCGTTCAAAAGTTTCAGAGTTTCAGTAACTCGCGTTAATCTCATTAGGAGTTAGAAGTGTTTGAGAATATTGCAATTGGTTCATCGGATCATGGAAAAAACGTTCAAGGCTGCTTTTTACAAATTTTTTAGCTGTGCCCGTTCCGGAAACATAAAAGATGCGTTTGTAGATATGTGCCGTCATAAACAGTTTATTAATGTGAATTTGCGACATCCAAATTTCCAAATTACGTATTTCTAATTCCCAGAAGTTTGATCGTCACCAATCATTATTACTCTTTTCAGCCATAATTTCGCAATAGTTTACTGGGTCGAGCAAAGAAGCGTAAAATATGAAAAGGATGAGTTCATCATCTGAAACAGAAACTTTATGAATTTGGGTCTGAGAATAACTACTGTTGGTGAGTTATGTATTTCACGCCAAGAGACCATGGTTTTGGACACATACCTTCGAATTTCTATGGAAGCTTTTGAACTTATGGAACTCAATTAGCGAAAACAATGTGAAGAACGATTTACAGGTTTTTCATTCTCGCATCGAGTTTTAGAATTTTACAGAATTTCATAAAAATCCAAAGACAAGCGTCCGAAAGAGTGATCACTTGGCGTGGAATAACACTAATAGAATACCATTACTTACAATTGCGAAACCTTCGTAACTTAATCTGTACAAACCAGCCAGATTACACTCCACATCTTGGATACTTTTCATCATTACGTACAATAATGCTTTTTGCGACTTCACTGGTATAGTGTACCAAGTCGATTGAACTCTGTTTCATGGAAGAGAAATATTTTATTACTTGCTTCTTATATATGTAGGTTTCTGTATTACAGTAGGTTCTTGTTTAATTATTTTGGACTTTATATTTAACTTGTAATTAACCTTTCAATTTAATTTTGTGTCAACTGATTTGATATTGTAAGTCATTTATCAACTACAGTGATGTCTTGATATATGTGAATATCTTGGGACCAAAATGTCACTTGTGTCGCTTGCAAGCTCTATTGGTCAATACTAGTTTAATGACAAAACTTTTTTAATTCTAAATATCATTTTTATGAAACTTTTACCAACATATTCGCGACGTTTTTCTGATTGAAATTAAACCAAACATAACACAATTTGAATTGTATCTAATTGTTTAATTTATGATGCAGTAGAACCTTGATTATCTGTACTAATCAATAGAACATGAGAATTCGGATAATAGAACGGTTAGCTGCATGGCTAGGTTAACCCTTTGTTGATTTGTACATTAAATTATGTTGCATATGCATCGCTTTGGATAGGTCATCGGTACTAGTGAATTGAACAAGTACAGTATTTCATCGGTAATTGTCCCAAATGTCTCCGACATAATTGTCCCTGAGATATCCCCGCTGGTGCTAGTAGCAAGGGGCCCTTGAGGGGCCCCGAAACTCGAGAGGCCTCGGTCACCGAGAAATATGACACCATGGGACTCGAGTATATCGGTGAGACCACACTAATCCGAATTTCCAACTGCTTTATTATTCATTATATTTTTATGGGACTTCGATGACCATATTTGTGGCAATTTTCTTATAAAAATCATACCAAATATGATATAATTACGATGATATTTACTTGAGTAATAGACGATTAAAGTTTCGGGCGCGAGGAAGGATAGCGTATGGGAAAGAAAGAGACGCGGAGAGTCGCAGTCGGCGGCACAGTTCAAAGGCTCGCGCGTCCTCACAATGTATTACCAAGGAATAACTTTTTTATTATTACTTATTGTTTTATGAGACTTTTTCTAATAGATTTGTGACATTGTTCTGATTAAAATGATACCAAACACGATATAATTCGGATCATATACAGGTGCATGGTCATCATGTATAGGTCAGGTACATAACATCGGTGAGGCAACAGTAATGCAATGACGACACTTTTTCATTTTTAATTAATCTTTTAGGAAACTTTTACCATCATATTTGTAATATTTCTCCGATCAAAATTTTTCTGATTATACATACAATACATATCTATTTTTTTAATTGACGATTGAGTAAGTTTTGGTGACAAACAAAGAGATTAAATGATAAAGACATTAAAGACACACTCTCCTGACTGGGACATTTCGCGACTTTGAAAACGGGCAGAACCTCAGCTACATCTACATTAACTATCTTGTCTTCTCTGAATTGGTCGATCATACATAGTAAGAATGCAGAGAAGAGAAAACCTAAGAAAATCCGGAAAAACCAATGTCGAGGTTTTACGGTGACGGATTTACATTTTGGATTTCGGCACGCAGATGCAATTTGCAACGGATGGCCGACAATTGTTGTACGGTGAATTTATGGGACCGGACATATTTTGCAATTGTTCGTATTATCCAATATATTTTCAACGAGACGATACGACTTGCAGTGTTCTTTTCTTTACTATTTACTCTCTTTGTCTGTCACCAAAACTTACTCCATCGTCAATTAAAAAAATAGATATGTATGTATAACCAGAAAAATTTTGATCAGAGAAATATTACAAATATGATGGTAAAAGTTTCCTAAAAGATTAATTAAAAATGAAAAAGTGTCGTCATTGCATTAGTGTTGCCTCACCGATGTTATGTACCTGACCTATACATGATGACCATACACCTGTATATGATCCGAATTATATCGTGTTTGGTATCATTTTAATCAGAACAATGTCACAAATTTATTAGAAAAAGTCTCATAAAACAAGAAGTAATAATAAAAAAGTTACTCCTTGGTAATACATTATGAGCACGCGCGAGCCTTTGAACTGTGCCGCCGACTGCGACTCTCCGCGTCTCTTTCTTTCCCATACGCTATCCTTCCTCGCGCCTGAAACTTTAATCGTCTATTACTCAAGTAAATATCATCGGAATTATATCATATTTGGTATGATTTTTATTATAAAAATGCCACAAATATGGTCATCGAAGTCCCATAAAAAAATAATGATTAATAAAGAAGTTGGAAATTCTGATTAGGTATGTTTACATTTCTCGGTGACCGAGGCCTCTCGAGCTCGGCTGTCCTTCTCTACGTTCGGCAAACCTCAAACAATGATATCCCTCGCGCATAATTGTCCCTCCGCAGACCCGTGTTGTGGACAATTATCGATGAAATACTGTATACATATATGCTCCGAATTATATCATGCTTGGTATCATTTTAGTCTGAATAATGTCATTAACATTGTCAGGTCGGTCATACATACTGATGCGGTCGCTCAAGAACAAACTTTGTTTTTGATTTGAAAGAAGTGTAGCAACTCGACTTAACGAGATTGGAAGGATGAATTTAAAGGCGGTCGAGTTATCGATAGATGGAATTGAATAGTTTATGCGTAAACACACGAAGTCTCTGTAGACTTGGTTTGTACGTTGCCCTACGCTCTGACAAAGTTGAAACGGTTTACGCTGCTTTTATACTATTATTATATCAAGCTATCGGCTAATAACTATCACTGCATTGGCTACGGTACTGCGACTTTTGGGATTGTAGTAGTTTTTACCAGTTACAGTGCCTTGGTACCTTCTGCACCGGACAGGTTGGTACACGCCCTGCATGAGGTGGTACGAGGTGGTATATTGTCGACTAGCTAGAAACTGTAGGCCACGACAAACATATTGGTGAAAGATTCCTAAGAAAATACTTCAAACCAAAAAAGTTCTGTCTGTAGAGTAGTATTGTCTAGCTGATATGTAAATGAAAATCACCGAATAATAGAATAGAATAAGCTGAAAATAGTGAAAAATGGTAATTTTCCACATTTTAAGTCATTCATAAACGATTAGGACTACGAGTTGTAACTCGTAAATCAATTGATCAATTTCGACGAAATGTTCAGTATGTATAAATCTTATATGAATTTGTTAAAGATGTTGTAAAATTTGCAGAAACGTTACGGAAGTAAAAATACGGACTCACATTGTGTTGTAAATCATTGCACCACTCTCCTTTATAAGCTGTCCACAATGATTATTTAAGAACATAATAATAAAGTGCAATAGAACATCCCCAGCAGCGAATATTAGATCATCGAAAGTTAAATAAATCTTAATTACGAGAAGTAACTGTCACACATAAAACACTGTATTACTACATTTCTTTCGATGGGACTATTAAGTTGAGTAATAAATTCGTTCGATTTACTTAAAATACACATTTTATAATAAAAAATTACGAACATTTTATGAACAAGTGTAAGAAACGGTAGGGTGAAGTTGCAAAACAGGTAAGTACCTGTCCTCTGATTTCGATGACTTTTGGATTTGTTGTAGAAACCGATATTTCGAACAACTTTTTTCTTTGTATATTAGCGGCGATCTCACTTACAATTAGTTGTCGAGATATTCACGAAAAACTACCGGTACCACTACAGTGACCTCTTCCTACGCCTATACATGTGCGTCTGTGGCACCGCATGCGTTATCCTCAATCAATTGCTTCAATCAACTGCCGCGGTTTTAATCAAATTAAATGGCAACAAAATGCAATACCGGGAATTATTCCAGAATACCTAATTACAACATAGACTTTCTATTAGAAATCCGCAGAAATTTCGGAACCACCTATTAGTTTATGACAGTGCTATGAATACTTCAATTTCTGCAAATTTCAAAATTCGGTAGAATCCTGGTAGAAAAGAAACAGCGATAAAAAAATATTGAGCTAATCTATAAAGTTTTCTTTTACAAGCATAACAGGAACAACAGAATACAATAATGTAGATTCTCGAAAAAAAATTGTGAGTGATATGTTGTGTTAACGCAACGCTAGTTCCTAATGAGTTAAATGAACTCCTCTTTTAATACGCCTTAAAGATATTTTTACGATATTATCGATATATCCTACACACCTCTAACTACGACACTCGGACGGACTTATTACTCAACTTAATATTTTACGATTCTTTCTTATTTCAGTAATAATGCTTACACGGAATAAGTTTACAGCGAACGAGATGATAACTGCTATAACCGCTATTAAATACGAAATTGACTGCTCACGTTGGATTGTGAGGAGTGTGCTATATAAAAAAATAGATAACATTTTAGTGTATTGGCCATAACTATATACTGGATAAATAAAGGACATAATAAAAGTACAATATGATCAGTAGAGAAAAGTTGTCTATTATGAAGATATTTTTTTGAATTGATCATAAATTCTACATAAATGGAAAATATTTTGAAATTTTGTATTGACTGCTCCCAAATTATTTATTCGGCGGTACTGTGACGTATTTCCATGAATCTTTACATTGGGGTTAATGTTTTATAGTGATAAAGTCCCGAATATAATTTTCTTTATTCTTCTCAATTTAAAAATTTGTATTTGAAATTTATAATTTGACTGTATTTATAGCCGCTTTCATCTGGTCAGGAATCCATTCTTTTTGAAAGCATCTAATTTTAAGTACTTAAATATTTTATAATAATGTTTATAAATCGACAAAATTTGAAAAATACATTGTACTAAATCATGAATGATTATCTCCCCGTAATAGACACACGACATTTCATATAAAGATTTCATTATTCTTGTGACACACATCACCGATGATTAAAAAAAGATCAAAATAATAAAAGCTTATGAAATTGTGATTTTAAATCCATATAATTAAAAAAAAATATTTTCTTAATTTTTAAAAAACATTATAAAACACAACCGAACGTAAAAGTTTTTTAGCCTTCAATTTTACCAGATCGATCCTCAATGCACAGATAGCAATCATTAGGGTCGATAGACATTACCGGTCCGGTCAAATATAAATTACATAAGTACATAGTTTTTAAAAGAACGTGTCCGCACTATCGGTACCGTTCCGCCCTCGGCCCGGTCAAGATTCCTTGCCCAAAATATTTGACCGAGGCGAAACCGGGAAATTGAGTAGCACCTCTTCATTATGACTATAATGTTAAAGTTACGAGGCCGTTTTAGACGTATCCTAGGTGCTACTTGATTTCGTATCAGGAATCCGAAACTGTTTTTCCAACCTATACGGCTCCCCAACTTCGCATTGCGTTTGTCCACGAAGTCTCTCAAACATCCTAGCGGCTCCCTGATTTCGCTTCAGGTTCGTCCGTGCACCTTACTAACAATTGAGAACCTTATATGTGAACCGTAATGTGTAGTTAATACATTTGAATAGCCAAATAATTTTTTTAAAAAATTATCTCATTGTTTGAATTTCGAAAGAAATTCAAATGATTTTTTATTTTATCTTTCATTTCATCAAGTAATTCGTACTTCCCAAAATTCTATTTATTTTGTGAACGATAGAACAATTCTGAAAGCGACTGCAGCTAAACCAGGCATGTCCAGGAATAGCTCACTTGGACGCGTTTTCGAGGGAGACGCCTACTTTTCCCGACCGCGCGACTCGCTGCCCGTGGCGACCGTAGTTCTCCGAGCTCCTCAGGCTCGTGCCTACCGCTTGCGGTATGTATTGCGTGTGGCGGTTTGGGGCGACTCTCATACCCATAGGTTTCCACATCACCCATGAGGTACTATGGTCGATGCGTTTTTTTTGTCAGTGGTATCCGCTGTAGGCCTACTCCACTGCGTCGCACGATAATTTCGAAAAAATAAATTTGGAAAATAGTTTTTATTATACTGTCAAAATTTTACTGACAATTAGGAAAGCATGCTTCAAAACTTTAAGTGAATCGAAGTATTCTATTTTAAGAAATTTTGCCATTCGAATTTTCTCAATGTTCGGATCGACTTATTTGTGCGAATGTTCGTTTTCAAAAATGCAACATTAAAACAGAGCAACGTACACTGCTGAGCGATTCCTCGCTATCGTCTTTGATGCGGATATTGCAAGCTTTCCTAATTGTTAGTAAAATTTTGACAGTATAATAAAAACTATTTTCCAAATTTATTTTTTCGAAATTATCGTGCGACGCAGTGGAATAGGCCTATAGCGGATATCACTGACAAAAAAAAACGCATCGACTATAGTACCTCATGGGTGATGTGGAAACCTATGGGTATGAGAGTCGCCTCAAACCGCCATACGCAATACATACCGCAAGCGGTAGGCACGAGCCTGAGGAGCTCGGAGAACTACGGCCGCCACGGGCAGCGAGTCGCGCGGTCGGGAAAAGTAGGCGTCTCCCTCGAAAACGCGTCCAAGTGAGCTATTCCTGGACATGCCTGAGCTAAACCTTAATCATTAAATTACAAAAATTTGTATATCTAAATTAAATATTTAATTTAATTATTTCAACAACCTCTTCGTGAGGAAATTTGACGTGACGAAATGTGTAAAATACAAATAGTAAAGTATTTAAAATAATTTATTACGTCAAATAATTATTTGTTATCTTATTTCAAATGAAATGTACCCAACCCTGGTAAAAAGGTATAAAATAAATTCATTTTTTCTTAAATATGAAATATCATTGAAATGCGCTATAATGTAATTTAGCGTCATTTGATGGAAAAATCGATATACTGAGCTGACCGTGAGCGGATAGTGATGGAACCGGAAGCGGACCAATAATGTGTATTTGTCAATACGTTGGATCGTATCGAAAGCGAACCGAGAGCGGATCTTGACTGGTCCGATAGTGCGTTTCGGCCATTATGTCAATTTCTTTTTGTCTATGATAATAAAAGGCAATATTGTAACTAATTATAACATTTGCGGACAGGGGGCACCCTTTTTTGCATAGATTTTAGATGACTCGATATTAGGCCATTTTCCTCTACTCATCTGAATGTGATATCTTAATGCAGATACGAACTCGAGGGCTTTCCTCTGCATATCCAGACTCGGTTGTATATTTATTAGTACCGATGAATGTACTTTCGCCGAGTTCTGAATTGCCACGTTCATTCGGTAACTGAAAAATCAAAATGTATCCCAATATTGTTAAAATTATTATTTTGAATAATATATTGTAGACACAATCATAATACATTCTACAAATTGTCGGAATAAAGTCTTAATAATGCTTTTATGTAAAATATTGCATGCGAAACGGATTTCAATACACTTCATTCAAACAAAAATAAGAGTTCTGCCTGAAAAAAATTACAAGACGCTATCGCTTAAAATCGTATCCTAGACATATAAAACCCTCCATATAAAAATAATTACAAAGTTTATTCGTATGAAAATGGATAGTGGAATAGATATAGATATCGCCAACAAGTAAGTGGTAAAATATGAACATAATACAGTCAAATCAATAGTCTTTTTGAACACGTTAACAGAGCTTTATAGAGTATAGATAGTAAAGCTCCTTCCGAATGCAAAAAATAGGTGTTTCGCAATGGCCCGTAAGAAACGCCGACCTAAATGTTATCGAAAACTATTGAGAAATGCTGATTAAAAAAGTACTTATATTCTACAGCAGGGGTGCCAAACGCTGGCCCACCACGGAACAGATGTGGCTGCTTCTCCTTTGCGCCTACTCGGCGAGTCAGTCCCCACCATGAGAGAGAAAGAAAAAGAGAGAGAGAGAGAGAGAGAGAGAGAGAGAGAGAGAGAGAGAGTGACCGGCTCTTGGTAGCGGTTTGGTGCGGGGGAGTTGGAAGGAATTGGAGAATCTTCTCAGGTGGTGACTATTGAACTAATAGGTAGATTTAGGCACACATTTTTTCATCATCGAGAATGACGGAATTGTGTGAGTTGGATGATAGATGAGAGGTACAAGTATAAGAGAGAGTACGAGCAAAAACGTCGCACCGGATTGGAACGCTAGTCTTCATCGGTGATCAGTGGATTGATGGTTCCTATGTGGGTGAAGAATCGACTGCCTTGATGGCTGCGTGTATTGTGGTTGATGAAATCGGTCGCTTTGAGACTAAGTCCGTCAATTGATCGTAAAATAATTTACGAAATATGTAATTTGATTCTGAGGATGTCCTTTATCGAATTTCGTGAATTAATTCGGCTGTCTGAAGCGATGTTTCCCCTTCGAAGCGTTGCGCTCGGTTCTTTCGATTTTGATCCTGCTTCGACAGTCTCGATTTACATTTGGATCCTGGTTCAATCGTCTCGATTCTTGAAGTGGTGGGGGAACTGCATGAAAATTCCACTCACTGGAGAGATCCTTCCTGTGCGAATCGTTGGACTCGACTTACTGGATTTCGAGCCTGTTTTGGCAATCCAGACTTTTGGCAGTATCAAGATCCTTACAATTGTTATAAATTATAGTTTACCGAAAAAACGTCTCTTAAAGTAAATAAAAACACTGTATACACATGTACTTATATAGGAGAGACAAATTCTATTTCATAACACAGATTTGTATGATTTTGTGTAGTGTCTTATACATAGTATTGTCGTGGAGTGTACGAAAAACGGACAGAGACAACGAAAAGAGACAACGAAACATGTATTTCAAAAAATTTTATTAAAGATACCTGGAAATTTCAAGTAGTCCACATATATAGGACGAATAAACAGCGACCGTCGATTCCGTCCCTGCTACTGAGAAACAACCTGTCACGGTTACTGCGGCTATGATTACAGAAGTTACATCGACTTGTACATTCCGTTCATTGTAAATATATCCAAACACGTGTAAATACTGCAGCTGCTTTTTTGTGTGTAGTAAAGTAGGAAGCAGTAAAATCGAAGTTGTGTAGACTGCTAAAAAGACAGCTACAACTAGAATTCAAAATTGCGCTGCTTTATTATAGGGCATAGGGCAAGCGAAGGAATTGTACTCTGTACATTGAAACGATATTTTCTATAAATACATATACTTGTAAATGTAAGTACACGTGGTATTATAACGTTTCAAGCGTTGTTCTGTCCAATATTGCTCCAGGTTCAAGGCAATTAACACTATAGTTCATAACAATAAGAGCTTGTCCAGATGAGGCGATTTACGTGCGATTCAAGTACTGTGTTTCACATCGCGCGATTGAGAGATACTAGTGTTCCGTATATTCCATCCACATGCACTCGCGCGTAAATCGCGTTCCGTACACTGGAACGCCGACTCGCGACGTTTTTTGTGCAATTCGAGATACTAGGAACGCCATTTCATTCATTGACTGAATCCTACTTAGCAAACTCTTTTTATTGCGTCCAGGAGGAGAGGCGTTCTTCGCGCGAGTTTGCGAAGTTGGAGTCGGAACTTTTTTTTTTAATGTAAAAACATTATTCTTTTAAGTTTATAGAAGAGTGATTACTGATTAATTTTTGTTGGAAACATTGTTTTGTCAGAGCACCCGAAATGGCTGAAAAATTGCGATAACATGTGAATATTGAATAATATTTAATATACAGGGTGGTCCTTTTAAGTAAGGCCACCTAAATATCTCTTTAGCTTATTGTGATGCAAAAAATATCTTCTACGTAATGTGCATGGTGTCAAAGGACCAATATCTGTGTTGAGACGTGATTATTGTATGGCCGGCTCGTATTTCGGTTTGAGTCTACGCTACGGTGGATTTTGAACAGTGCCATTGTCGAAGGGGTCCTCTAGCGTCTTCTGACGAATTTATTGTTTTATGGTGCGGCTGGAAAGTATCAGCTGACCATGGGAAAGCCAGCCTAGCCGTGCAGCTCTCAATGGCACTTGGCGTAGCGTAGGCCCATTCCTAGCGCCAGGGGGACCTATGGCCCTAAGCCTAAATTATGGTTTCCGGCGAAATTGCAGGAAACCGAATGTCGTCTGTTTAGCGACACTCGTTACGACGTATATCGTCTATGGGCGTTGTTTTGGGAGGTCATTTGTAGCCTCCCAAATATTATATCATTTGCTGGGGCCCCCACTATTTTGTACTTTGTGGAGGGATTTTTCAACCCCACGAGGTTACTTGTTTCTTACGCGTTAGTTGTAAGATCAGTCGTGATTTAAGAGTCAAAACTATCAGTCGTGAATTATCTGTCGCTATTATACCGTCTCTTTTATACCGTCTTTCACATACAGTTTATTAAAAGTTACTTAGTTATTCGAAACCCGATAATCTCTTTATTTAATTTACCTCTCTTTGAGGTGTTTATTTCAGCGGCTCACAAATTACTGTTTGAGCACTGACACGACATAACAATCTGAGAAGAATATTTTTTCCCCAAGGTCATTTTTTCGGAGTTATCAAGGTCATCGATGTTTTTTGACACATAACTACGTTTTTTTATTATTGCATCGTGTAGCTGATCGAAAAATACATTCAGATATGTATAATAACATGACTTTGATAGGACGTTGATCTTCGAAAATTAAAGTTTAACGTAAAACTTATGTCGAATATCTTTGGCCAAGACTCCTGAACCTGTGAATGCATAGAAAATATTTTTTATCACATTGAGAATATCGATCATCGGATGTGTTAAGACAAAACTCACTTTCTCATAATTTCCGGTGTGTTGTACTACGCGATTTACCGGCAAGCAGCAAGTCACGCCAATGCATATGGACGGAACGCACGGACCACGGACTTTGAGATTTTTGATCTTCACCATGAGTACTATACGAATTTATTTTTGAAAAAACAGGTCCAAGACAATTTTGCGGCCCAATTTTTTAACAGATCACCAATTCTAAATGCCACTATGGTAGTCGTAACGTACAATTATTATACACTCTGAACAAGTTCTTGGTTTAAGTTATTCAGCGGTCTGAAAGGTTTTATGTATTCTAAATGTTTTGACAAGAAGATTCCAGAAACTTCGGGACACCGTCTTTGTAGAAACTCTGTGTTCAGTCTCTGAATAACATGTATTTTCCGACAGTCATTCATACTTTCGATAATATCTAACGTTCGCCAAACACACACCCTGCGACCGAAGATGCAGTGACCGCGCGCGACCAATTGCAAACTACCTGCGACCAAACGATGTCACATCTGATTGATGCGCTACACGAACACCAAAAAAGATATAAATACCGGACATTTTTCACACCGAACTCACTTAGAAAGGTCACTTGAAACGAAACGCAACTCGACAACAGTCCTGTACAATAGCAATTCAAACGAAGCGCAGCACGACAAGACTATACAATCTGTTAAATACACTTATTACCAAAACCAGTGCAATACATTTACTAAAGCGAACAAGTAATCCGCGGCAATCACGCTCGCGGACTTGACACAACACTTTGCACACTTATATGTAGATCTCGTTCTCCTGTTTACGAAAGTATACAATATAGGGGCAGATACTCAATAGTTTTCGAGATATAGTCGATTAAAATTTCATTGCTTCAGTAAAATACAATATTCTTTCCAGATTACAACAAGAGCAGGCACGCCAGCGAGGCATCATGTTTTAACGCCGAAGAACAGCGTTCAAATCCTGCCTAAAGACTCAATCTTGTTTTTAATTTTATTCTATTTCACATTAATGGGTCATTTATCTCGACATATATGTATATTATTAATCAGACAGCTTATAAATTTATTAGAAAGAATAGGACGTTGGACAGAGATCCTTCGTCCAAGGTTCTTTTCCCCGAAACTGATGTCACCTATCCGCTGCGTATGGTCCTGCGATGCGTAAATTCAAATTGTCATTGAGTGGAGTACGGTAGTCTGTTTTCCCGTTTCAAAACAAAACACTTGTCTAGCCAATTCTGAACATAATAATCAAGACAAAGTAAAAATTTGCAGTGCTTCACACAAAAAAAAATTGAATATTATGCATCAAGCCAGTTTATCGAGATTATCCGGGTAAGATGTTCCAAGATTTCGGCCTGTCTAAATTTTAAGATTATTTTGGTATCTTTACAGTTAGAGATCTCTCATGTTTGGCTTTTCTTCATCAATACTTTTTCCAATGTCCTCAAGGAACGTTAAAATTGCTGCAATTTGTTTCCCACGTTTTCTAATTTGCTGAGGTATTGTATACTCCAGGCTTGAGCAACCGATTCCTCGCGGAACGCTGCGCTGACGCGCAAGTTGCTACCCTCACTGCCGTGCTCCGATTCGCATGAGCACAAGAGCTCGCGTAGTAAGTTACTACTTTTGTTATTAACTAATTTAACTGGTTTCAACGCTTACGAATTCGTAGAAGGTAGATAAGCTGTCAAGACGCAAGGGCAATACGAACCACGAAGGGGTAGCAACGATCGTTCTTTATTTCACTGCGTAATTCCGTCCAATTTTTCTGTATCACATTTTACCACTTCATCACATCATTTTACTTACATTAAAAATCCAACATAATTTTAGTAAAATGTCAGAAAATAGTCCATGTCTATAAAAATGATTTTTAACATAATGATCACACCAGTTATAGTAGATCTTTCAATTTAAATCTTACATTCTTGATCAGATATTTGAATTCCGCAACCCAAGAAACATAAGAATATCAATTTTGATATAAATCTTTTGGCATTTAGTCATTATTGTCAGTTTTGTGCGATTCTGGCACACTGTGTCGCGGTTCGTGAGCAAACAGTTACCCAGACCTGGAAAACGTGAAATACTATACATATACAGTGGCTCACGAAAATGTTCGAACACCCTTTAAATCAGTATAATTTGTTTAAAATTGCACCACTCAACGACATTTTCTTTCACAATTAGAAACATTGATTTACTAAATGACGTGTAGAAAAGATTTTGAAAATATTGCAATAGGTAGGCATTACATAAAAAAATAACAATGGCACTTTTTAAAACTTTCTTATTTCAGTTCGCAATGGACAATTTAAAATATGCGTTTAACAAATGTTTGGCATGTGCATAACTAACATAGATCCATAAAACGCATATTTTAAATTTCCATTGCGAATTGAAATAAAAAAGTTTCAAAAAGTGTCATTTTTATTTTTTCATGTAATTCCTACCGACTGTAATTTTTTCAAAATTTATTTGCATCCCACTTAGTAAATCAATGCTTGTAGTTGCTAAAGGAGAAATCAAATTATTTGGTCCAATTTTAAAAAAGTTATTCCAATTTAAAGTGCGTTCGAATACTTTCGTGAGCCACCGTATGTACTATACTGTACGCCGCGGTGTACTGGGAATAGAATTAATTTTATTAATCAGTAATCATCAAATTTTTGAATTTAAATAAAAAAAACATGTTATGCTGCTATAAAGAAAAAAAGGAAAATAAAAATTTGGAATATGGCCTCCTAGAAGTTAGCCCTCTACTTGTTGAAATAAATAATTTCAACAGTTGTGCTAAGTTTGTGCTACTTTGTTCTCCAATATTATAACAATAAAATAAACAGTAAGCATAAAAATTGAGAAAAACGATTTTTTTTAGTAGCCCCCACATTTCGTTTTTTTCAATTTTCTCAATTGTGCTAAGTTGTGCTAAGATTGTGCTAAAGTATTACTTTATGAAAATAATAAATAAAGAAGTTATGGTAAATAATCGTTTTGGACATGCAATTAACGTTTAAGATAGTAACAGTTACCCAAACAGCATATAATCATATATCTGAGTTGTGCTAGCCTAGCACAAGTCAGCACAACTTTCTCTTCGGCAGCACGACGAAATAAAGGGCACTTTACTCTTGCTCGCGGCCCTTCGTGGGGACACTATATCATTAATTTGACTTTCCGGCCAACACAACTCAGATATGCAATATTATGTTTGTCGGATGACCAGAAAGTCAAATTAATGATATAGTGTCCACCGCGAAGAGCCGCGAGCAAGAATAAAGTGCCCTTTATATCGTCGTACTGGCGAAAAGGAAAGTCGTGCTGACTTGTGCTAGGCTAGCACAACTCAGATTTGCAATATTATGTTTGTCGGATGACCAGAAAGTCAAATTAATGAAATAGTGTCCACCGCGAAGAGCCGCGAGCAAGAGTAAAGTGCCCTTTATATCGTTGAGCTGGGCGAGAAGGGAAGTTGTGGTGACTTGTGCTAGGCTAGCACAACTTAGATATACAATATTATGTTTGTCGGATGACCAGAAAGTCAAAATAATAATATAGTTTCCACCGCGTATGGCCGCTAGCAAGAGTAAAGTGCCATTTATTTCGTTGTGCTGGCGAAAAGGAAAGTTGTGCTGACTTGTGTTAGGCTAGCACAACGCAGATATATGACTATATGCTGTTTGGATAACTGTTACTATCTTAAACGTTAATTGCATGTCCAAAACGATTATTTACCATAACTTCTTTATTTATTATTTTTATAAAGTAATACTTTAGCACAATCTTAGCACAACTTAGCACAATTGAGAAAATTGAAAAAAAAACGAAATGTGAGGGCTACTAAAAAAAATCGTTTTTCTCAATTTTTGGTCTTATTTTTTATATTATTGTTATAATATTCGAGCACAATCATAGCACAACTTAGCACGATTGAGAAAATTGAAAAAGACCAAGAGAGGGGAGCTACTAAAAAAAATCGTTTCTCTCAATTTTTAGGCTTATTGTTTATATTATTGTTATAATATTTGAGAACAATGTAACACAAACTTAGCACAACTCAGCACAACTGTTGATATTATTTATTTCAACAAATGGGGGGCTAACTTCTAGGAGAAGTTAGAAGGCTGGAATATGTTCACAACGTATACGTTACCGATTCGTTTCGCCCGCAGGGCCATCTTACCCGCGATTAGTCTAACTTTCACAACAAATGATTTCATCAACGACTCGAGCTCGAAATAACGTTGAATGCTTAGAAGAAGTTGCTATTAGAAGACCGTAGAATTATAAGTGTTATTATTTTAATTATGAAGCGATTGCATTTGTTATATAATTGATATCCAGCTGTTGATTAACTTTACCTAGATATGCTATGACTAACAATCCTGCTCTTTTCGTACACTTTGTGAATATCTCTATTTCAACAGGATCTTTCGCCGAATTTAAATCATTTGCAATATCACAAAATAATCGTCTTGCCTAAAACCACATTCGTACATTTAGGGACATAATAATTCCATTAAGTATTTTTCGTTCGAAACAATAGAAACAAGGGTGAAGTAATTACTAACTTACTAGTACTCTGTAAACCAAAAAAGAACAGTATCGTAGAACAAACAATACCATAACACAGGTGTATGATAACATCCAAATTATATTGGCTAGTGTTTTTACCACAGTAAGTAGGTTCAGAAACTGAAACATATATAATTTTGTTGAATAGCTGTAAATAATAATAATAATAATAATAATAATAATAATAACGATCATAACAATAATATCGTTTATTTTCAGCGTCCCGGCCAAGAAAAGTTTCGTTCGCAATATTTTCCCCTATACCTTCTCATTCACACACTAGCGTGTAGGTTAACACTCACACACACGCACGCACACACTGACTCATCATTAATCCTTACAGTATTACCTTTCCTTACATCTAGACTGTGGATCTTTATGCAGTATAAAAATTGTCTACAACAATTGTAAGAAACAGAGACAAAATAAAATTGTCATTCTTGCTTTAATAATTACATGTGGAAATATTGCATCGATATTCTTAAATTCTCTTAATGGTTTCACTATTTTAAATTTCCTCTACTTATTGTTGCCATAAATGAATAAAATCCACAGTCTACTTATATCTATGAAATCTATTCTGCGGAATCACTGGACTGCGAATTCGAAACCTGACACCAAATAAAAAGATCACTGATAAATAATAAGATTAATGCTTTATCTCCTTTCATGGCACAACAGGACACGTTCATTGGCTAATCCTCTACTCACGCTTAAGACGATGCAAATAAAAAATCACTTGTTTCCCGGTAAGGGCAAACTCATAACGTTTGGGTTGTCGAGTGGGGGAGCAGAGACCTTACAACAGGGCAACCGCACAATGAGACGCACGAAACAGGTTCCTCTTTAGTTGGTGTTAACTGTCAACTATATGCATTTCTAATAAAAAACAAGTGGGCAAATTAAAAGAATTTAATAGTATGAATGTGTTAGTTTCAGCTTATTAGAATTAATAAAGGAAGAAAGAAATTTGTATTTGGCTTCTGTTTCTCACGAGCGATGCGAATAATTTTCATTTTGCATAAAAATTCGAGAAGTTTATTTATGACTTTCCTATAAATAAACTGGGTTAATAAATGGATTAAATCCATTCGAAAGTCGTTTTTGCACCTCTTACAAAGTGTGGGTAATATGGCCTCCTAAGAGAAATCGCACAAAATCATTGTTTTTGGTGATATGTTGACTTGAACAAGAAATAAATCAAACAAATTCCTTTCTTGAAAATGGAAAAATCGCATCAGTATTCTTCTTTCACACACGATATGAACTCCACATCTATTATTTATATGTGAGCCATTATTCACATATGTCAACATGCATAGCTCCAGAAACATTAACTTCATCTAAAAAATATCAATGATTAAGTAATTTCGCCTAGGAATATCGATACTACGTATTTTTTATTCTAGAACACAATAGTTTAATTCATTTCATTCGCAAGAAATAATTCTTTTATGAGAAGACGAAAAACTTTTGTTACTTATTATGCTTCTGATTAGCACAAACAATACGTTATCTAGAGTTCTGTTTCCCTACATATAAATCCGGTAGATGCAACAAATCATACCGTTCTCTGCCACATTACCACCTTTTCCGCCACAAGATTCACTTCTACACCTAATGTTTTAATTTATGTTTTCACTTTTCGTTTAATAAGTCACTTCGATCAAACTGGAGGAAAGTTTAATTTTTATTGCACCGCAAATTGATTTTTCGTTACCTGGAGATATAGACTGCAGAGAATAAGCAAAATATAAATTGCTCTCCGAATATTTACAAGCATAGACACATCGAAAGGCATGAGACCTGCGAGCCGTAATATCTTCGAATAAAGAGGGTAGTATTGTTGAAATAACTGCTCTTCCATCTCGTTCAATGTTGAGGGACGTCTGTACGGAGTATTTGTGGAGGCGTCCGAAGACCCCTCGCTACTATGTATTATTCATACTACTCTACCTACGCCATAAATGTTTACTGACTATGGTTGTAAGTGGCTCAAATTATAGACAAATAGAGGAAACTGTAGTACATATTACATTTTCATTTCTCCTCTTTTATGCCAGGTAGTATTTCACTAAAATCGACTGCCTCAGTGATATTCTTCGAGCACAGTACGAATGGAATCATGCGAACAATATTATTTTTTCTAATATTATGCATTTACTGCATAAATTGCACACAACAGTGTATATTTTTTCGGTTACAACTTACATAAAGTCAATTCGGCGTTTAAGTGTGTTACACGATGATCCGCTAAATGGACAAAGTGTTAGATATTTAAAATGATTTATTTTAAAGCTTGAAACCTTTACTTTTGCGGACCATCATTCATTTTTCTAGGTTATTTGTGCATGATATAGCAGGTGAAGAACTGAGTACACGTTTTTAGTCTGAATTAGGAAAATGTTATAAATTGAATCGCATGTAAAAACATCAAAACTTTGTTTCTCATTGAATCTGCTACAGATTTAAAGATTAAAGCTTCCCTTTTACAATGGCTCCTCAAAACTTATCTACTATTTTCTATGACTCTTTTAGAAAACAACGCTATATTATTGCAAGGATGGCGGTACAAGTTTCATTCATAATTTGAAGAATCGACCAGAACTAGTTTTTTTTTAAATGTCAATGTCGCGCAACAATTGCATATTGCGTGCTTAATGTTCTCATGTCTTATTCTTTACATCCTACCCGAAGCGCGAATTTTACTGTGTGCATTTTACCCTCACGCGAGGCCTTTTTCGAAAACTTTCCTTGCTCACGATTTCGTGACAAAACATCATATATAATGCACGAGGTGTGTAGAGAAAATTATATACTTTATTCCAACTTTACGTTTGAAAATACGTTGTGAGGTACGTCTATACTGCTCGACAAAATATTCTAAAGCGAGGGCCGCTCTGGAAAGAAAAGTAAACGATTGACTGAGAGTCGAGGGTCCCATAACGAGGGGAGCATTGTATCATTTATTTGTATATGCGTTCGAAAGTCAAGCGATCGAATGTGCCTACTAAGTAACAGCAGATTATTTTTGTAAATTTGTTTCTTAAATAAATTCCAACACGCTCCTCTGCCTTCCTTGTGCTTCGTCTGGGGCAAACTACATATGGTCCAACATTTGTTGCTTAGGATTAGGAAAACCCAGAAAAACCTAATCAAACCGTTACATACACACACACACACTTGTATGTATACGCATATAAAATATAATTATAATTACTTGCAAACAAAACAAAGTTATCAATATCAATATAGTTAATTATCAGCAAGTTATTATTCTAAATCCAATCCATTTCTAAGTTCTAGGAATCTGGCAGCTGGTAATGGTTGGGTCAAAATATCGGCCAATTGAGTACTTGTGGGCATATGTATCAATTTAATTATGCCTTTCTACATACTCACTTAAAATAATTTTAATGTCGCCAATTTTAAAATATCCGCATTTAAAGAAAAGAACGGGTCTTGGAGAGGGGACATTTGTGTACTCTAATTTTTTTTCAAATTTTTCAATTTTGCGCTGCTGTGAAAACATTTTCATTAGATGCTCTTATATTTTGTTAATTCTACCGTTATAATTTAATGAACATAATTGAACACTTTATTTACCGCATCTGTGGAATCAACAATTTTTAAAATTTCGAAAAATCCTTTGTAACACGTTCATACGATTTATTGGAATGGAAATTTATTTGCTTGGAGTTTATAGACTATCGCAATATACTTTCATTAATGACATGAGACTAAATACTATTTTCACCGTTCAAAAACGCGCCATATGCATTGTAGCCCCCAAATCATATTAAAGCACCCGTAGCACAAATAAAGTATACAGAATATTCAGTTCTTGCTAATACTCCTAAATTCGTGAACTATCGGTAATATTGGGCGTGACACCTAAATGGCACGGGAGCTACGGTGCCCCCCCCCCCCCCTTCGGCCTAGACTGAAAAGCCCATAAGGTGTAATGTCTGGAGTGAGTAATCTTAGGTCTGTGTGCAATAACTGTACAGTCTGTAGTGAAGACTGTGAAGTGAAGCCTGTGAGATGATGTAGATTATGTTCCTTGCTAAAGGATGATGTAGGTTTTGATCCATGCTAAAAATTATGTAGGTTCTGATCCAGGCTGCAATTGAGACTAGGGGGGGTACTATGCTAGGGACACCGAAATCGTGGGCGTGATCACTCTCATTTCCTCTCTGATATAAGCAGATATAAGAGAAAGATATTAACAGATTACTCTCTGATATTAACAAATAATGGTAAATTTAATCATCAGGCTCTCTTCGAACATTTCTCGCTTCGAGTGGCAGCGGCAGCACTGTTTGAAACTCGTCCGAGGATTGGCGGCAAGGTTGGTAGCTCGGCCATTCGGGTCCCGTGCTGTTATCAGACAGATTCACAGATTCGAAAAACTTTATCTAAATATAGTTGTCGCATGAGTGTACAATCAGGTACAATCTCATGCGATACGTACAGAAATCCCTGCACCTGTTCCAGTCCGGGTCAGAGTGAAAAGGGGAAAACAATATATTTCCCGAGGCTAGGGTTCTTGCAAACAATGCGTTTACCTAAACTAGTGGAATCATCTGCGGGGCTGCAGCGGCTACGAGAAATTTCTTATCAGACTGTATAGCGCGACGTACGCCTGCAAGTAAGGCATAGTGTGCTATGTCCAGCTATGTCAGCCTAAGAGTCTCCTCCTTGAGAGAGAAACGAATTGTAGTCGTATTGACCGAGTAATTGTTGTCTGTTAAAAAATCGTCAGGGGACCGCACGAGTCGCTTAGTATTGTCACGTCAACGTGCGCCGAGTGTTGTTTCGTATTTCTGTTAAAGAATTACATAATGTGCTACGTGCATGAGTCACAGGGTGTATAGGAGGGACGTGTAAACGTCAAAATCGTGCTGGCTGCGATTTTCTTGTATTCTAGGTACGGTAAACAAATACTGACTCGCCCGGTCGCCCGTTTCATCTTAATCGGATATCACACGAACGCTGATAAAATAAAATTGAATCGGTAATGGACACTTTGTCCTGCAGAATACGATCGCTGTCTACTATTCCGTTCAATGTCGGTCGTGCAATGTGCTGCCATTAGAATTTTTGCATATGTTCCTTCGCGTTAGAATCTCCAGGAATCATTCAAGACTTTCCGGACCGAAGTAAAAATTACCGATGCTGTTTATCGCATCGGGCGATTCGATAGCACAATAATAATTGCGTTCGAGGGTATTGTCCGAGATTCTTGCAATTCACGATTATTGAAACAATGACAGATTGGTACAATAGATTTCTCAAGGTTAAATGACTAATGCAGAAATGCAATTGTGACAATTCGCGTATCAATTAGCTCTTTCTTGTGCAGCGCGTTTAATCAATTTATCGTTGACTCAAAGTTTTTAATCAACCGGACCTTTTCGCCGTTTCCGAGCATCGTGTTCGTCAGTTCTCATTTCACGAACTGCATTTAAAATTACATGCTGTGTTTTTATCGATATTTCAGCTGGGATCTGTTCAGAGAATTCTGAGGAACGTATGCAATGAACAGGAAGTACTATGATGTCTGACGGTGAACAGATCGGATATCACTGAGAAATGGCAATTCTCAAATTGAAAACGTTGAAGTATAGGTGCATTATTTCATAGGCGTGGGATTATCACTGTTGTGTCATATAAGTTCGACCAGGTATCTGTTCATCGAACAAAGCAGTTGTTCGTACAGTATTTATTTTACAAGAAATGCCAGCACCACCTCCGCCTCTCCCAAGCTTGCCAGAGGCACCTATGTGTGAAAAAACAGAAGTGAGCGATGCGGATTCCCTGCCATCTTGGGCCAAGATTACCCTTACTTCTGCAGAAGCAGAGATTGAGAAGTTAATTGCTCGAAATGAGCTAAAGGATGCAGAAGTAACATATTTTTGTCAAGTTGAACCAATTTTGCAAGACGGGCCACAGTAAGTTTTAGTTTTGATTTGGCAACAAAAGTTTTATGAGATCTTGTACACAATGTAATACTATATTATTTTACAGATGTGGTCTGGTGGCACTTGCTATGGCATCACAGGAGTACACAAAACCAGTCTCCGTGAGCCAACTTCTAGCAGAAGCCCGTGTCAGAGGCTTCACGCAACACGGGGAAGTATACAGTGTTGATTTCATGGGCACATTAGCAGCTGAATATTTACCCGATCACAGACCAGACATTTTAGTAGATCTGCAACAATGCCCAGATACTCTGACTCACGCGTTAGCTCATGGGGCCATGGTATTGATCCCATACGATTCTGATTTCAACCACGCTCCCTGCTTAAAAAGAGGCCATAAAGCCCACTGGGCATTACTCGTGGGTCTAATTTCATCTAGGTAGAATTACATTTACATACTACTTTGAACAAAAGAATCAAAGACTAAAATAATTATTAATAAAAGCTCGCACGGTCATTGTATTTTTAGCGTTCTATACCGGGCTCTTTCCTTAAGAATTACAACAAGAAGCGAAAGCATTTGGACTAATTAAATTATCCGTGTTTCAGACAAGGCTATCATGTCCTAGCACGCCATGGAAAATCACGTCACTTAGCTTGCTGGCCGCTGCGCGATTTAATCGAAAGTAATGGGAACTTGGAAGAGGAAGGGACAGCCAGACATGCTGGAGGATACGTTATACCAAAGGGTGGAGTCGGAGGGCAAAGAGGTCTGCGCGGTAGGGCACTGGCGTTACATCCATACATATAAAATCATGTACAAGAATTTGTAGGTAATTGATATCACAGTGAAAGACGGAAATTACTTTCTAATGTTACTGTATCTACATTACGGTACATGGTAAATATTCAAAGCGTAACAATATTTGCACAGCTGCCGCAAAGTTCATTTATCAGATGCGATGGTTCAAGGAGGGTACAATGTGTTTCAACTCGCATCGCAGAATTTATTGGATATCGTGAGGTGTATCGGACTTCGAAATTTCGGTATTGGGTAGAATAACAAGATGATACTTGATTCTTTAAGCTCTCCGACACACAACGTAAATAATAATAACAATAATAATAATAAATAAATATCATGCGTTTGATTACATGCACGCGAACTATTTCGTAAAACAAAACAAAAAATACTTTCTTTTGTGTGTGTCGAGTATTAAACTCTTCCTGTGATGCAATACGTACTAAGCATGCGCGTAAATTTAGTCTGAGAAACTAGATGTACGTAAGTACACGTGCATGAACGGGCTGAACGTAACGAATAAACGAAAAAAGTCTATAAAAATATCTATACATTAAATAGCTATCTAAGTGTATTAGCTAGGGAGTTATCGAAATCGTAACTAGCCGAAATGAACAGATCTATACAAGTATATTTATTTAGCGGCAAGAGATCGTCAAAAGTTTTTCGGTAATGATTGTGAATATTTTTATGTTGGCATTATACGAATAAAGACTAAATCTATTGCAAGAGTCTCACAGATTGCATTTGAGGCAATAAAACTTAATGTTCGTGTGCTATATCAGAATGAGCGCATTGCTTTTAAGATAAACGATCGCCTAAATTCGAACGATTACTATACAATCATACTATACCAGACCTTTTTATGAAACATTATATATAATATTGATATGTAAAAGTAAAAAATCATATTAATCGATTTCATGTCGCTATACCCACGACACATGTTATCACAATGTTTTGTTGACTATCTCGAAAGCAATGTGCTTTAAAAAAAGGATCTTACTGTGTAGATTATATATAATATGCTTGTTTTACTATTTATTTACTAATGTAAGTATGGGCATAGTCCTCATAATTTATATATACATACATACATACGTATATAGATACAAATATATATATATATATATATATATATATATATATATATATATGCACTGAATTATAAAACCTGGAGATATCTTACGACTGGCTGGTTTCTTCAGTTGTTCGGTATCTTAAGCGTTTTCTATCAAATCTGTCAGTAAAATGCATACAGCAGGTTAAAAAAAAAGAGATGCTATAAATTTGTAGACTCCCTGAATGGTTTCAAATCGACTAAAAAAGAAACCATTGAGAAAGAAAAAAAATAAAGTGTACCCAAGTGCCGCCAAAATGTGAGGTTCATTTATTAATAGGAGAATCGTACACTGTGCTGCTTGTCTTCACGGGCGTCTCTGAATTGATTGTCGCGGACGCAACTCGAGAATACTCAGTAGACAAAAAAAAGCTATTTATTTCCGCGAGACGCGTTTCCGTTCGAGATATCTACGAAGATAATCAAAAGTACCATATTTTCCTGCTCGAATCTCCGGAGCCCAAATCACGTTCATAAGGAATCGTATAACGTCTTCCGTTACTTAGAACGGTCTCTCGTTGTAGAGGAACGTTGAAGAAGAAGGAATTATATATCGGTTCATGGAAATGTCTCTATGTTTGTTTTGTGTATGCAATACGAACATGCAATAATTCTATTGTATCACCTGTGATCCAAAGTGCAACAACAGCCGAGCGGTACATAATATTGTATTACATTGTAAGAGATTAATATGTGATCATTGTTAATTCTTGTTTCTTTTTTGTGTACACGCATTTTACTTATTTGTTATCGGTTTTTAGCTTTAACCATGATAAATATAAAGAATGTTATAATTTATATACATGTTTGAATACGATTTATTTTGTAGTACATGTCTCTTCCGGGTCGGCCAAGCGTTCTTCGCGGCTCGACTTGATCGGATCAGCACTGTTCTTCTCCCTGACGCATTTCGTTAAAAATGGAAATGATAGAGGGACGAGTATGCGAGGCGTTTGCAAATTTACTAATTGGGGATTGTCTCCGCTTTCATTAAGCTGCAAAAACTCTAACAATTAAATAACTTGCGAGATTTTTCGCTTGTACGACTCTTGGCATGTGTAAAACGCCTCTGAGATAGCGGGCAACAAGTAGAACTCTCTTGCGACAGTCGCTCTCAGGGAGCGAAACAATGTATAAACAATATTTGCGAACAAGTGTATACATTTGTACAAGTTTATTCTGGAAAGAATGTCGCAAATCATTTGCTAGTGTATTCGCACCTTTACTGATCAATTCGTCAGAAGAACTCTGGCTAAAAAATCCGCGAACATCCTGCGGGAGGGAAAGAAGATATTCTCTGGAAGGATGTTAATATAGGAACGCAATGGAATACTAAAAACTGCGTTACATTTATATTTCAAGCTTACAAACATCAACAACACAGTTTCATCTTTCGTTTTCGAGATTTCAGCTTCTCCCGATTGTTGCTCTCCTCTAACATACACAGTTGCCATGCTTTATTTTTAACTATCTTCCAGTTATAATTAATGTCTACTTGTGTCCTGAGATGTAACGCAACGCAACAGATTTTCTATTCACACCTGTAAATATCGTTGAACAGCCACCGAATCCATCGAACGATCGCCGAGACGATGATCCATGGATCCTGCCCACAGTGTTCAAGGACGAAACTATTGTACAGAGAGAACGAGTACTATTTCTACGAGACGATCTACAAACTTATATTGTCATTGTTTACGCATTGTATTCTGCGTGCGGAGAGAGAGAAATCTCTCGACAAACAACGTCGTGCTATAATTAGTATAAAACAATCATACACGCCCAGGACACATGGCGTCTATTCTATTATAGATCAACCGTTTGCTGCCTATCGCTCGCATAGTGATCGTTGGACGTTCGGCGGACATGTCGTCGACATGTTAACAAACTCGAACGCATCTCTTAACATCGAAAGGGTTCATAACAATGATAACCTGTATCGAAACATTACGTTTAATAATATGTATCACATATAGGTATTTCGTATTTATTATATCAACAATAGGGGAGTTGAATTAAAAAAGGCTGGCTGATTCTCTCATTAGACATTTATTTCCAGTGTCTTTTTTTTATCTACTCGATCTTGCATTGATTCTTGATCTAAATAAATTTCTTTCAATGCAACTTTCATCGTAATTTCATTCTTAGAAACGCCTGGCGAAAGGACCTTGCAGTAAAATCTTTCTCGACTTACATATGCTAATTGCGGAATATATTAATGCTGTAAATTAAATTTATTGCGAGGTATCGAGGTCCATATGCATTGTTATTATTATTAATATTTTTGTAATATAATATCCCGTGTACAATGTGCTTTGTGAATCCGGATAAAGCGTAACTCAAATATTTTAACATAATTCAGAATTGATAAATAATATTTTTTTATCTATGTGTGAAATCTCAATCTTAGAATGACCCTATGGGGTGAAAACTCAAAAAATTGACTCTGTTGTATTCGTCAAGGGTTTTACTCATTTATATATATATATATATATATATATATATATATATATATATTTTTTTTTTTTTTTCTTTAATAGTATTATGATTGTATGATATTTTTTGACCTAGCTGTTTTGCTAAAGATCGCTTCATATTTTAGAAGAATGTAATCGTTGCTAATATACATTTTTCAACAATATTACACAGTGTGCAATATACTTCGAATAGTAACAGTGTCATTCTATGGTTTATCATTATTAAGCAAAAGAAAAAATTACATCATTGTTCTTAGAATTGTAAAGCAAAATTTGAACAAATCGATTTGATACACATGAAACGTTCCTCCTATGCAACTAAAATTTTGCGATTTAAAAGTGGGACAAGTGTTCATTCTAGTATGGAATTTTGAAGAGAAAGATAAGTACATCATGACATACAAAATTTGAAAGTTGTGTTCATCAAATTGAGGTTGCTGAGAACATTATGTGTGTAGACTTTTTCAATATGGTTGTTATCTCTTCCGCAACGTTACTCAACTCGATAAAACAAATGATTAACAAGTCTTTTATAGTACATTTGCACTGTATTGCGTCGCGAGGACAGAACATTTTTTAATAATGCCAACGTAAGTTACATCTATTAAACTAACAAAATATACATAACGATGTTAGAGCGTCATTGACGCTTTAAATAGTTCCTTTAACAATACTTATCATTAGTATTATTTATTAAATCTTTTATTATCCTTAGGATATTAATTATTCAACAATTTTGTATATTTTCCTTAAGATAAACACAAATATACACTGTATTTAACGTTAACAAAAAAAGAGAATCGAAACTTCATGTTGTTGTGCTATTATATCAAATTTGATTCGTCCAAGCTATTGGAGGAATCATTTTGCAGAATGATAAATAAAGTGTTTTTATATCTTTTGCGTTATTTCTCTGATTTTATCAATATAACAAGTAGTCTGTAAGTAGTGTTGTCTCACAACTAATCTCCAGTTTAAAAAATTAATATTTAAACACACGACGGTTACATACAAATAAAACATTTAATTTCCATCGAAAAATAAGAAACACATAGAAACTAGTAATGATTCAGAAATCTTGAAAGAGCAATGTTCTATATAGACTAAAAGGGAACGAAACTTTCATGTGTATCAGTCTAATTAAAAAACTCAAAAGAATCCGCAGCAAGCTTTGTCGTAGGTGTCAGAGGATGGACAAAGGAAAGAAAGAGACTGGTCGCAGGTATGCACTGGAAGTGCACAAAACCGGATGTCGTCCCAGCAACCACATTGGTCGCTCGTGGCTCCCGCCCGATGGGTTCACTGACAGCCCTTTTAATTGAACTCTCTAATATTATCGATAACAAGTTTAATAATATGTACATGTACGATTAGACGCCGCCGTTAGCAAGCAGTACAATAAAGACGTCTAAAAAATCTCATGGAAATGAAGACGCCATCTAATGATCCTTAGACGCTGTACCAAACACGCGCGTTTAATATATATACTTCTTTTAATTATTGTAAGCTTTGAGCTTGGACGTTGCCCGCCCACACGTGTGTTAAATCTTACTATATACCGACGAACAATAGCAAATTCATTAATATTATTATTATTAATATTATTAATTTTTTTCTGTTTCCTTTTTAGAACACTTTCCCTGGCAAACGTGCTGACGGCCTTCGTGTCTGGAGTATTCTGGAGCTCGAGAGCTCTCGCGAACCATGGATCGTTGATCGTGCTCGTCGAGACCGGATAGAAGATCCCGTTGGATTCGCGATACACGTCCAGCATACGATAAAAGCATACACGGTGGTCCGATAATTCTCGCGTCCATCGAACGCGGTTCGAATTGCAATAACGGTCTCATATTTTGACTAGAATCTGGAGAATTATCATTAAGTCTTAACGAGCGCGCGACTGGGGGCGGATCACCGTGCGTCGACGAAGAACCTTATGAAACGAAAAAAAGAGGGGGGGGGGAGGGGACGAAACGAAAAGAAGAGAAAATAAAACAAAAAAAGAAAAACGCGTTTCGAGGCTTGGCCGTGAGCACGTGTTACAGGAGGTTCCGTCTCACTCGTGTCCATTACGGTCCTAAGAAAGTGTCAATTGCGCTCGTCTTACAAAGCTTATACGCAAACTCGACGACAGACAAACGTCGACGGGCTAAAACACGCTGGCGTTTTTAACTGGCGAACGGAAGGAAAGAAAAATTATGGGGTGATCGGGAGCTGTACGATAAAAATAGAAGGTCATGAGGAACATTAAAACATCGTAAAATGGCTTACACACTATCGGTCAGGCTACCGTTGCAAAATCAAAAGGTAAAGGAAAAACCCAGTTCTATTTCGGATTCAATAATGAACGTTTGCGAGCCTACGAATCATAATTATAGTCTTCTCGAACACTTGCGCGATCATGGGAACGAAAGTGGGAATTACGGGCGACTCGTGGCAGCGTCCTCCATTTTGGGAACGGGTTGGACTCCTGCTTTCAGAATTATCGCGATTAGGCTGCGGATTTAGTTCTCTTATTGAATGTACCAATTTTAAAATTTGGTATAGTTCAACTCTTACGTCGATTGAAGATTTTAAAAATATTGCCACATTAATATCAACTTATTAAGATTATGAAAAAGGGAAGCAACTTTCTATTTCATTCCTACTTCTCGCAATTTGACGCAGAAAATTGCAAATAAAAGAATGGATTTATAATTATCCAAAGAAGTAGAAATCCAAGTTTGGAATTTTTTAATAAGTACAACAAATTTTGAACTCAATAGGAATTGAAATAAGGATTTATGTAATATTCCTTTTCATTTGGGTCTATTGGATCGATATGATGAACTGATAAAGTATGAACAGTTTTTTTTTTACTTTTCTAGGTTGTTGCTTAAACATTGACTTTTGCGGAAAGGTCTACAGTCTAATCAGGATTAGTTTGAAAACATGAGGCGCTTGTTTATTCTCTCTGGAATAGTTCAACGAAAATGGAAGACGCTATCGTCGACGGTGAACGGTGATGGAGAAACAACGATATTGTGCAAAACTGCGAAGCAACGCGTGAACACTGTTCAGATGCTTCAAACTGTGGGAGCGTATAATATCTATATATACGTATAGAAATGTACATCCATTGTATGGCAGGTTCGACTGCTGAAAACAATTCAGCATGCTCAACGAAAGAGGGCAACGGATGTCGAGTAAACGCAAGTGCGATCGTTAGACCGTCTCGTCATTGACTTTCGAAGATTCCTGTGATCTAGCATGTCCAGATAGGATCAATTGACTGTGCGAGGTCAATTCCCATAAACCATTCTTAATCTTCGAAAGTTGAGTATTTATTACATTTTATCAGAATCGGCGTTGGAACTGAAAATTAGTTTTAGCATTCAAAATTGACAGTGATCCTGTGGATTCTAAATGAAACTATAAATCTGGAGAATGCTGTTTATCTTTCTTTAGAATACAAATATTCATTTTCGTAGAACATTACAAGTTTTGTTAATATCGGGAAGTGAAACGTTGTGACGGTTAAGTCATTCCCCTGACGCAAGACATCCCGTCCGACCGCCGCGCCCGCCGATTCACTCAAACTTCCACCCGCTCGCGAGACACGCGGTCTCGCACCTCGGCCGAGGAGTAGCCACCGCGACGAGGTGGATTCTCGCGACTGAAAGTGGGAGGTGGTAGGCATATAAACCGTTTCCAGAACAGAATCGAAGCAGACAGGCGAAGAGTCGAACGGTACAGTACCGTTTCGACTCAGGGCCTTCCCGACTGCTCACCATTCCGTATACTGAACCATATCGTTCCTGATACCTAGTCTCCACGGCTAAACGGTAGCGAGACTTCCTGATACCGCGTCGCCACGGCTAAACGGTAGCGGGACGTCCCGACACCGCCTTAGTATAAGATTTGTTTTGTATCTAATCAAGAAATGAATGTATATAGTATATTTACAGTAAATACTCGTCTTGTTCTTTCAACGTACGGACCTGGACAACCGACTGTGCCGGCAATCCTTAGCTCTCCTAAGCAACCGTCACAACGTATTCGTCAAGTTTCCCTTTAAACCTCTGCAGCTTGAAACCATTTAAATTGATAATTGAGACCACTTTTCCAAGTCTTAAAGCAGCTGGACTTCAGTCTGCACTTCTCTGTACCTCTACTTCAACCCTTACGTCATGACCCACTTCAAACTTGAGGTAAAAATTCTTTTTTATTCGAAAATTGGAACGTCGTCGTAAATCTTCATGTTTTCAGATAATTTTGTATTGTGTTACGTTTCAAAAGATTTTGGTTTTCAACGAAAAGAGACGAAAGTAATGGCGAGAGTTGGTACGATCACCCTGCAACGACTATACGTTGCCATCCGTTAGTTTTAAGTCAACTACTTTTCCGAGAGTTCCCACAATCAGGGTACCGCTCTTAGCTGTTAAAAATGTAAAATGTAAGACTACGTTAGCAGTTCGATACTCGTTAAGAACTAATTGCTGACTAGCAAAGAACAGGAGAAGTGGGCTATGCATGTGTATGTACACAGTGAGGTGCGAAAGTATTCGTACAGGAAGCGTGAGAACAGAGTTTTATTTTCTACATCAACTACAGCATTTTTATATCATTCTTGTTGAGCCTCAAAAATCCAATTTTTCTGAATTATTTATTTATGCAACAGCTATTTAAATCGATTATAGGGAATATCTATTCTCATTTCTCAAGTTCCGAGTCTTTAAAAAATAACAAAATGCTCAGAATTAATATAAAAGAAATCATACACTAAGGAATTCAAATGAAATTTTAATTAATTTCAGGTTCTTGAAATTTGTTACTAAAACTTACTTCTGACCCAATTTTTCTAAAATTTGTATTAATTACAAGAAAGAGAAGTCAAATAGAACTGTGTTTCTTCGAATGATTTTAATATGTTGAAAATGGTACATTGATGTTTTTCAAGCTCTTTTAATCTCTCTATTATTTTAAAGTACAACTATCCAATCTTTGTCGAAAAATTCACAGTCGATTATTAACATTTACTAGGAGACTATAATTTTTTAATGTTCACGCTTGCACTGTCCAAATAATTTCAATCCCCGCTGCATGCGTGGTCGTGGGTGTGTTACAAGGAAAGACTCCATTGCTGATGTTCCTTTGGCGAAACGCAATCGCCACCGTTATTGGGTAGGGCTTCGTTATCGCACTTCGCTAACAGAATGCCGTCTCAAAGTCTTTTTTTCCGTTTTCGGGATTCTGGATGTGTGGGTGCAAAATTTCGGTAGGCGTTTCGCTTATTCTCTTTTTCTCTTTTTGTCTTTTCTTTTTTCTCAATTTGGCATTAGGCAGTCAAGGCGACGGCTACGTCGCTGTAAACAGTAAAGTACTGTTCTAGAATGTTTTTTCGTTTTTTCTTTTCTCCGCTGAAAGATTCTCATTGTTGCTAGATCAAAAAGGAAGAAGTCAAAAACGTACGGTTTTGTTTTAGTATTCTACCCTTACGCTAACAGTACAATGTTCTTCCCCCTGTGGGAAATCGTCTTCGTTTTTCTCGCGTTTGCTCGCTCTCATTTTCTCCTCTCACTCTGTTCCTAAACCTACGACAATGTTAACGTCAGTTTCTATCGTTCATCATTTTTCTCATGATATGGTTGTTACGGTGCGAAGGCTAAAGGGTTGCTCGCAGCACGTTGTTCATTCCTTTCGCTCTCATCTCGGCAACGCGAACAATTAACCCCTTGCACTGTGATTTATTTTATGATTGCAGTAAGTAGAACTTTTGCATCGTTCATAATTTTCTAGAAAAACAAAACTTTTATTCCACCTTGAAGGAAATTAATAATATACATATTTATTGGATTTCGTTCGAAATCCTCATCACGAGTCTGACTCGATCTTATAGTGCAAGGGGTTCAAACAAAACGATGACGCTCTGGAGGAACGTGTGTCGAACTGCGTTCATCGATTCTGTTCTATCTTCTCGCGACGAAGAAACGTACAACATCGTCATTCTCTTACGTTTCAACCACTTCTCTCTGTCTACTTGAAAAGAGTCTTTGCTCTTCTCGCACGCATTCTAAAGACTTAACGATAACCGCGGTCGAGTATACTCTATTGAAGTATCGGGAATCGAGTTTCTACTAGGAATAACGTATTAAATAATAAAATCTGAAAATAGAGTATTTAAACTACAGCAGCCTAGGGCTAAAAGTCTATAAAATGGAATACAAAAAATACGTCGAAATCTTAAACGAGAAAAGGAGTATAAGAACTAATGAGCTATTTTCTTCGTCGTATCGATTTCTATCTCCCGGCGGATCGCATACTGTTTCTGTCATTCTCTTTTCGACGTACCTGTGTCTCTGCGTACGCGTATGTACTTACGTGTGTCACTGTGTGGGTTTGTCAATGTCTGTCACTATCGGCGAACGTCACCGGTCATGTTCGCTAAATCCTCGTTTGTACGCTAAGAGAAATGTTTGCCTGTATCACAGACTTCTTCGATAACACGTTGCTGGTTCGCGCCCCGTCCATCGCAGAGCCGCGTTTTAATTAAATAAATAGATAGATAATTTAACGAAAAAAACGTCCCACCTCTTGTCGCTTTAGCGATCTAAACAAAGATCTATCTTAGCCGTACAACCGCTAGAAAATCGCCTCCCGATTCTGTCGATGTTTCTTCTTAAAAAGTCCTTACGCAAACCGAGCGAATCTCTTTAGAAAATCTCTTGCGACTGTCAAAACGATAACCAACGAAATCCATGGACTCTGTTCTTACCACTAATAATTTCAATACGATATGTTGACCGTCTTTGTTTCGAATGAATTATTTCGCGCGCTTCCATTTAACTTTTGTATAAAGCCGATAAACTGTTTCTCCAGAAATACACAATCGCAACAACGGAGGACAAGAAAACAACGAAAATATAGAATTTGCAGGATTTAGGATACTTGCCTGTGGTCAGCTCCACCGTCCAGTTATTTTCAAAACGGAGAATCGTATCCTGAACTACGCGCGGCACTTGCTTTCTACTCGCTGGATTAGATTCTCTCTCTTTTGTTAAATCTTTCTTTCGGTTTTCTTTTGTTTTACGATTTGATGGTTATCGGGTTTGCGCGCAAGCTTAAGCTGATGAATCCTAATTGGCAATATCGATGAACACAAATAAACGGTAAAACGTGTGGCGTCTGACGGATGCGGAGGAGGTTTACGTCGGGTTCGGAGACTGCTGTTGAGAACTGTACTCCAAAAGGGCTATCGGGAACGTCTTGATGTGCGTTTGCCACTGCGCCGACAGTTGGAAGAATTTTACGCCGTACCACTCAGTACCGTCGATGCTCACTGCAAGTACAAGCAAAGAATATCGTTGAGAACCTATTTGAACGATCCGAATTTTTAACTGCTACTTAAGAAAACATTTATCAATTTTTTACCATACACTATACAATAAAGTGCTATTGATTGCTTTGCGGTAGCTACGATGTTAAGACAAAATAGCTTCGAGTGCAAAGAGTTAAGTTTGTTGTAAAGATACTGGTGTATAGAAAAGTTTATACGAATGTATTTATTAATAGTTAACACACGTGTTAGATTCAAACAGATTGACACGAGAAAATTGGTGTTACATTAATTGGCTTATGAGCCCTTCAAGTATACATGGTCATGGAAGAACTACTCAAACAACGAAGACTGAACACTATGAGGATCAATTAGCTATGTTGAACGTAGAACTTACCTCTTAATGGAATGTTATGAGTTTTCGCGGAACAAATTAGTCGCGTGACGCCATCGACCGTTTGACTCTTTGGCTCGTTTTCCTTCTCTTTTTCTTTCTTCTTGCCCAATCTCATTACTGTAAAAGTAGCAACGTTATGGGATGATATTACGTGAAAGAAAGCAAAAAGGAAGTAATCTGAAAACGTTCAAAGATTCTTCATTAAGTAAATAATCAAACTTGGTGTCGCGGGTACGCACTTTTCTGTTTCTTCTCCTTGGTTGTGTAATTCATGGACAAATGGTTGCTGGGTATTTCACCGAGCGGCGGGAGTCTTTGAACATGAAGAGCCCTGAAAGCTTGCCTCAAAGTATTCTTGCCCTTTTCACCCTGGGTCTGCTTACTCCAATAGTCCAGTTGCAATTCGACCGGTTCCCAGCCGTCCCTCATTGGTTGACCAACGTTGGGACTGCTTGGGGGTGTTAGCCGACCTGGTGGAGGAATCGGTAGACCAGGGGGTGGCAAAGATGGCGGAGAACCGGACATTGTTGCGTTGCTTTCGTCCAGGTCCACTGATGCCGAGGAACTGCTGTCTGGGCAGCCCACTCGCACGTCGTTTATGAACGGTATGAAGATTTGGCTGCTGTCGTCTGTCTCCCTGAACAGCCCATTGAATAATGTACTATCAGCTCTTGTATACTGTTTTTAATATTTATATACATATTTAACGAAAATTAATAGATGGAATACAAAACCGTGAAGACATTAGAAGATGATAAGAGTATTATTACTAGACTTGTGAAAAATAAACAAGACATTTGAAGCATTTATAAATGTAGCTTGAAATAAATTCAGGCAATTATCTGTCGGTTTATTACACTTTCGTCTAATTTCGGTGTCTCGCGATGAACTCAGACAAATTTTATTTTGCATAAAGATCTGCAGTCGAGCTATCATGTAAATACTATAAAATTTCAAGACTATCACTTTTTCTGAATTTAAGATCGTGATAATGGAAGGAACGGGCTTGATTACCTGTAGGTAACCATTGCTTCAGCGATTGGCAACAACAAGGTCGTCCCAGAAACAGCCAAATACTCCGACACCCTAACCGCGCACTCACTCGCACCCCCGCCCTCCCTGTCGAGCAGCTCCTTCCATTCTTCGCCGAAAAGCATCGAGTACTTCCCGTCTATCGAGCTGAGATACTTCGACAACGTGTTCGAACCCAATGGCACGACCAAGAATTTGAGATAATTCTGCCAATCTGGCGGCCGAAAGCTCAGCAAATCCACGTAATGGCGAAGTACAGCGTTTACGAAACCGTCACCGCCGGCGATCACCACTTTGATCGGGGCTGGCGGCTTTGCCGAGCTATTGCAACTAGAAAGGAAATAATAGTTTAATTATTCAATGAAAGACAACGTTTCTCCAACGTATCGCATCTCAATTATAATTTGACTAAGCTTTCTACCCATTTTGCCAGCCCTGTTATGCAGAGACACTAGAATGATGTTTTTATTATTTTCTTAATTACTATTTAGCTACTTGAAGTCTCCTTTTATGAATACAATATTTTTATTACATTAACGCGTTGAGTGCCACTAATTCCCATAAAAGTCCCAGAAAATCAAAACAACTAATAACACAATACTATAAAAGATAAAGTTTTTCATATTAATAATTTTTGTAATATTTTCACACCTTGTAGATCTTAATAAAATTTCGTTTACTTAATAGATTGCAGCAATCATTGATTTTCAAGTTTAGTAAACATATTGAAAACACTCAAAGTGTTAGTGGAACATATTTTGTGCTCATTAGTGGACAGCGGATTTTATGCATTTATGATAAAAATTAATAGGTCACAGCTACAGGATATTCGGTAAGTGGTGGTACAAGCGAGAAGAGGGTGATTCTACATGAAAAAATAAGTCGAAAATATAGAATAAAATTTTTCATGTGAGGCTTTGTTTTCGAGAAAATCGAATTTAAAGATTCGCCGGGATCGCCGTGCATTAGTATACGACAGGGCTGGGCAAGGTTGGGGCTCCTCAAACGCTTGCTTCCCCCACCAACCTGTTTTTCATACAGCGCACGCGTTCATCGCGTGCACTGATATCCGCGTCTTTGTTGCTCCACCGTATGGCGCTTGGTGGAAGGGAACATTTAGCGCTACGGTGGGGACGGTTTTGCCTCAATTGCCCAAAATTGCCCAACTCTGGTATACCAGTGTGTACAGAGTAGAATTGGTTGGTCATGATCAGACGTAATAGCAAATTTCTATCCAATGGTACGCGTATTCGTTGAATTTTCAAACTAGATTTTCTCGAAAACGAAGCCTCGCATGAAACGATTTTATTCTATATTTTTGACTTATTTTTTCATGTAGAATCACCCCCTTTTCGCTTGTACCACCAGTTACCGAACACCCTGTATGACTGTAAAGACATTCGAAGAATTGAACGATGTTGTCATATTATTTTCGACCTATTATAATTAGTAAAAGTGGAAAAGCATTTTAATTTTACCTCTGTTTCCTCCAATTAACTTGGACAATTTTTATTTCGCATAAAGATCCGCAGTCTATTCATTACATAAGAAAATTAATAATTATTTAAAGAGGAATATTGACCAAGTGCGGTTTCGAAGTGCCAGATTACGTTAGAAGGAACAATAGTTACAATTTTTGTATTCGTGTGACCAAGCAGGTGAATGTGGCACGAATGTCTGCTGGAGAAGCTGTGGTTAGAACTCGGTGGTTCCTTTCTTGAAGCCTCGTGGCAAGCAGAGCTCCACCTGGATCCGCTAACGAGACCATTGACACCGCATCTGGCAGACTGTCATCGGGTAAAAAGCGGCTTAATTGCTCCACTAACGCCTTCCTTGGCTGGAACAGTGAACGTATTTATCAATATTGGCTCGAGTATCGCTTAACGAAGACGATCGAGTAACCCGCCGTTTCACAAAATAATTAAAAATATTAAACTTTAAAAGACAAGAAGTGTTTTCATAGAAAATCACCTACAAATGGCAAATGATTGTCTATAAATTCGAGAGAAAGGTTTCACAAGAAACTGTAGGTAGTGATTCATAGTTGATTGTCGTACTCTTTCCACTAATTGTCCCACTAACCCATTCTCGCCCCCTACTGTACATCAGATAAACACACAAAGAAAATTGATCTATTATTGAAAACAAAAATTCTACAGAAAATAAAATGAGAAAAGCATCGACTATAAATTTCTTTAATAAATTATAAACTTTCTGTGTAACTAATATGTCTATTTTTCCAGAAGCTACTTACCCTACACAATATTTACATTACATTATAATAAAACAGGATACATTGTCCCAGCAGAAACACAATTTGATTTCGAATTAAAAGGAACAAGTAACATGCATATTCAATGAACTCCATTTAAAATCTTCCTGCCCAATGAGTAAAAAATATCCGAGTATGTGTGTATCAAATAACAGTGGAACACCCGTACCCCTTTCCGCCCGGATAAACGGGTGCATCTCGACGGAGAACGCATGCCATGGAATATTTTCTGCGATTATGTGTACGCGTGTGCGTGGGTGTGACTTGAGTATTCTACCTCAGAGCTGTTCAAGTCGGCGGGCGGCTTCAAGTCTACGCTGAGGCTGTGCTTTTTAGACTTATTGCTGCCTGGTGCGCCTCTATCGCGGGCAAAAAGTCTGGTCCTTTTGTCCGAGCCCTCGTTTTTATTGTGCTGCTCGGACTTGGGTGGAGAGCCCGGCACGTAATTCGGGGGATCATTCGCCTCGTGATCTGTCCAATTTTCAGGATGCGAATCACTGTCCGCTCTTCGGGAGCTATCGTCGCTTTGCCTATCCACGCCTCGCTCTGCAATGAAATTTCATTACTCTTCGATGCAGTGCGCCGACCATCGATGGGTTTCGCAACGCCGGAAGCTCGAGACCAACCTCCTTCAATTCCCTTTCAATTCCCTTCCAACTCCCTTCAACCCCCTTCAATTCTCCTTCAATTCCCTTCAACCCCCTTCAATTTTCATTCAACTCCCTTCAACCCCCTACAATTCTCATTCAACTGCCTTCGACCCCCTTCAATTCTCTTTCAATTACCTTCAACCCCCTTCAACCCCCTACAATTCTCATTCAACTGCCTTCGACCCCCTTCAATTCTCTTTCAATTACCTTCAACCCCCTTCAATTCCCTTCAACCCCCTTCAACCACCTACAATTCTCTTTCAACTGCCTTCAACACGCTTCAATTCTCTTTCAATTCCCTTCAACCTCCATCAATTCCCTTCCAACTCCCTTCAACCTCCTTCAATTTCTTTCCAACTTCCTTTAACCCCCTTCAATTCCCTTTCAGCTCTCTTCAACTTCCTCCAATGCCTTTTTAACCCCCTTCAACTTCCTTCGATTTCTTTTTAACACCCGTGAAACTTCGTTCAACTTTCTTTCAATTCTATTTAACTTCCTTCAATTCCCTTTCAACCCCTTCATGTTCCATTAATTCCGTTTTAACCCCCTTCAACTTCCTCCAATTCCATTTCAACTCGAGTCATTCATGCCTCTACAACGTTATGGAATTCTTTTCGGTTGGTCTTTTTCTTTTGAAATTTTATAGATTCAAATAGATCTGCAGAGTTTAAACAATGATCTCCCAGAAGTTGATCCACGATTTTTGTTGCGGTTTTATTGTACTTCATTATGGTGGTTCATAGTATTTTTTAACTTGATTATACGTATTTGATCTAGACTTGAGAAGATAGACGTGTGTAGAGTAGAATAAAATACAAGTTATCTTCTGGAATGATGAGAATTATGAAATATGAGGAGGCTTTTTTAATTAGTCAAATAGGTGACTTTTTTTAGCATGAATGTCTAAGGTTAATGGCGAAAGTAGTATAGTGTGGACGTTATACATTTAGAATTAATATTATTATACAAAACATCATATTTTATTAGTAATAATGCTATAAGAAATATAGCTTATTTCACAGATTATTTTAACATAAATTAGTACATATAAATTATACACAAACACATAATATAAAATTGTATAGTTTCTTTAAGAGACATGCATAAAATTGTTTTAATTAGTGATTCTCCCCAACTAAAGTAACTGTAACAGCAATAACACATAAAGACATCAAATATTATTAAAAAATTATTTATTCAAATAAAAATTATATCTAAACAAGTACGAGATATTTATAAAGAAATTCTTACCTATTCGAATGACTACTAATACTAAAATCAACTACATTATTGGAACAATTTATCTTTATCCTATAATATAATGTTATTACCTTCTGTACAAGATCTTATCCAACATTAAACATTCAACAACTGCATTAAGTAAAACAATTTCTTTCTTCAGACTGCTTTTCTACTAGTGAGAATATAATTTACGCTAATTTACATACAGTCTAATCAATCTTCGATCGTATCACTCCACGGAATCCTCAACAGCACTGTTTATTCGATAAAGGTGGTCTCGAGCTTGCAGTTGGCAACGCGGATGACAACGTGTCGGCTTGATTCCCGAAGGAACTAGGATGTCAAATCACATCACAGTCTCCCAACATTTAGGCTCAGTCTCCCATTTTCAAAATTATTATCCTTCGATCTCTTGGAGAAATATATTTCTAATCCCAAATTATTTAATCTTAATCATCGTCCATCCCTCGTTCTTTCAGCATAATTTTAATTTTTGGTATCAACTTCAACAAAAATCAATTTGATGAAAATATAAGCACAGTGGGCCCTCCATTATCCAAACCTCATAAGGCAAATGGATCAGTTTAAAGAAAACCGCAGACAACACTTTATTGTACAGGGTGTAAAGAAATGTTTGGTCTTGGCTGTCAAGCGTATTCTATATTCTCGGATCGATGAAAATCTGTGAAAGAAAGTTGCCGCAAAATTGTCCTTGATGTTGAATTTCAAGGTCAACTGTTTCTTATTGCATTGTATTCTACGCGTTATGGGAATAAAAAGTGTCAAAACTCATTAGTTCTCATAAAAAATAATAGCAAAGTCTCATTAATAGTACTACGTATTTTCTTAAAAATTGTTTACATTTCTAATAAAGCAAGTATTTAGTGTTGTTGTTTATATGCTGTTTATCAGAAGTCTAACATAATCAATGTTACCATCTACGTCTTGAAAGATGATCATCTTCTATTAAGAAATATTTGGAAAAATGGATTGGTTCTTTGGCATAGAAGAAGAAATTGAAGATGAATACTCGTATTCCTCAAGACTGAGAAGGTAATATTGATTATGATTGATTATGTAAGACTTCTGATAAAGTTGACCTTGAAATTCAAGGTCAAGGACAATTTTCCGGCAACTTTCTTTTACAGATCTTCATCGATCCAAAGATGTAAAATATGCATATGACAGCCAAGACTAAACATTTCTGTAGCTGTAATTCTGTTATCCGAACATTCGTGTTTACTCGATTAATCCGGACAACTGAAGTTCTAGTGCAGTTGTATTTCTAAACTGTTGCATTGAAAATAACTTAAATAACAGAATAAGATAAGACGACATAAAACAATTAAATCTTTGCGGGCCAAAGAGTTGACACGTGTTTTTTATTTCAGAATTTTCTACGGCATCGTGTAAAAAAGATCATCAGGAAATGTACAAGAAGAATAAATGTATGTAAAGATTGCTATATTGTTTATACCCTTTACTCGACGCCAAGTGAAATCGATAATATGAAAGCGGATACGTCACAATTCTGTTCAAGAAATTCTATTTTTTATGGTAAAGTATAAATATGTAAAAATAAAATTTTTCGTAATCACCCACGAGTCATAAAACGATGTACAGAATATCTGCTTTCCAAGGTATGTCAAATTGCCACAAGAGACAGACGACGGGAAACTACGATCGTTGCTACAGTTTGATTGTTACTAAAAACACAGCACACATAGGTGTCACACGGTTAGTCCGGGGCCACACGGTATGCAGAATGTGAACTTACTAAATCACAATCAGAGTCAAACCGCGCAAGATGACATTCGTGATCGGCGCAGTCGGTTTTCAACATATGTATAGAGAAATAATCTACGATCGCATGATCAAACACGTTTCGCCGACACGAAAAACGATCGAATCGTCGCATTTGAACGGCGTAGTACGGAAACGAAATGTTAGTTCTAAAAGTAGATACATAGTAATTCACAGTAATAAAGATATATGCATATATATTATCTATTATATACATATACGTATAATATATGTACGTACGAGCAGATAGATAGAGACGGAAACATAGAGTAGGCCAGCGGACAGGATTTCGAGTATGATTTTTCAAACAAAATACTACATATAGAGAAGCTGCGGAATAGACACATTACACACAAAGACATACAGAATATAATCTCCTGCAGGTGCTAAGGGGTTCGATCGAGAACAGTGAAAGAGCATCTAGGGAGACCAGAAAAACTGTTTTTTCGTCGGCGAAAATACAGCGAGAGTTTTCGTCCGTCCGTTGTCGCAGAAGCAATGACAAAAAAAATGACTACAAGAGATCAGATGGCAAAGAAACATTTATTTGTCTCTATCTCTTTGCAATGGTTACATTCGTTGTGTGCGGTTTTACATCGTTTACAACTACTGCCGGTTGCTGTCTGTTCGGGTGCGATGCAAGAACAACTGAAGTTTTCAAGCTATGAAGAGAAGAGCGTGGGCGCACCCTCGGACGGAGCCATTTGTTTAATCATTAACAGGATTTCATTATTATAAATTGCAACACCAAAAGATTGAAAGAATCCAAAAAAAAACTGATACATCTTCGACCGGTTTGTTTGACAATTTTCATGTCTACCACAATGTAGAAACTTTATTTCCGTCGCACACAAAATTAGAAAAATGTTTAGTTGATGTTCTACATTCGTATTGAATGTTATGTACTTTATTTTATACTGAGAATTGCCAGTATAAAATAAGTAAAAGTATTTGACTGATTCTATTTTGTACATCTACTTATCAGAATCAATTTTTGGAGAAAGAATCAAAATTGTCCATAAAACATTGTAATAGAAATAATTGTCCATAAAACATGAAACATTTTTAAAATTAATAGAATCTTGATATATATCCTGGAACATAATATTATACATCCCAGCAAACAACACTCTTCATAAAAATTACTCGCAAATTGTTTTTTAAAACACTAAAAGACTCGGAATATTATTTTCAATGTACTAAAATGTTCAAAGGAAAGAAGTTTCTATATGACGGTCTAACTATTGTTTTTTCTATGCATAAGATGTTCTGCAAAAATACAAAACTGGCAGCAAGTGATTCTACATAAAAATATAAGTTGTAAAGTAAGAATAAGATTTTGTCATACGAAGCTTCGTTAACGAGATGATCGACATTGCAGAAAGTAGAGACGGCCAGCAATGTCCAGACACGTCCCATAATTTCGTGTTAAATTAACTTTCAAAGTCGATTATCTCAGAAAAGATTCTATGAAAAATTCCATTCTTAATTCCCGATTTTTACTTTCTAATGTCGAATTACCTCAAAGTCTACTTAACTCTCCTATATTATTATTAACAAATGCAACTACTTTTGCTTTTAACAAGATCGTTACTTCATTACCAAAAAGAAAAAATGGAAAACAAGTGAAAAAAAAAAAATATATATATAGTTAGAACCAGTTAGAAATGAATTATGAGAAAAATGAAAGAGATCAAAAGGGTCAGAATTTATTTTCGTAGATCCTAGGGACCTAACTTGTCCTCTTTAGTGTTAAACGTGAGTCAGAGAAAGGTAGTTAATTATTGACGCAAGAGCTAAACTTAGTGTTCCTTCATTTCCAATTTTAATGTCTAAAAACTGAACTTCAAAAGGTCGATCGGGGTTTTTAACAACCCGGGTCACGCTCGACCCGTCCGAGAGTAAGAAATGTGGTAAATGCGATAGTACAAAATGCTTCGATTATCCTTGCATTCGGCCAATCCAAGAGTGATACTTACAAATGGACATCGAATCGTAAATTGCAAAGATCAACATTCGGTCAGGCTCTACTTGCGATACTACATTCGGGCACCTAATTACCGAATCTTTCGATCAACACCAAGCTTCTGCTGACTAGCAGGGGTCATTCATGCGCTGGAGTTCCTTCTCCAATCTACAAAATTGCGTACAGACTGCAATATATATATATATATATATATATATATATATATATATATATATATATCGTTTCTGTCAGGTTGCAGGTGAACAACTAGCAAAAAATATTACACGTTATAAAAAAGAAAATTGGCTCATGAAAGGCGAGATCTTAACTAAATCGCGGGTAACGCGAAACAGTTGCGTTGTTCGAATGGAACTTGAATGGTTTCCATGTTGTTGGGACACACGATACAGCGCCGACATCAACTCAATAAGTATAAAATATGGAATAGTACAGGGTAATCCACTTAACTTGGAAGTCGCGCGCGCGAAAACGAACACGGACAGCAACACCGTAACGTGTACACCGCCGGCCATAAGTATCTGAATGTGAACTATGTCTTTGCCCTGTTTTCGGCATACTTCTAACTACAAAAATGAATTTACGCAATGTTTTCTAGGTAATCGTATTATTGTCATCTCAATTATCTTTTTCTATCGTGAATTAGCCATTTATTGTTGACAAAAATCCTGGAAAATGTGAGTTGCAAAATATATCTTCGCCATCTTTTCAGGATATTTTTTGCTACTAAAATGAATTTACGCAATATTTTCTAGTTAATCACATTATTTTTATCGTTTTCGATTATTCTTTTCGATCTAGAATTAACCATTTATTTCTGATTAGAATCCTAGAAAATGTATGTTGTGAAATATGTCCGCATTCTTTATGCTATACATCTTGTTACCATAATGAATTTACATGATATCTCCTAGTTAATCATCTTAAATATTTTCATCGTCTTTGATTATCTTTTCCTATCTAGAATTAACCATTTATTTCTGATTAGAATCCTAGAAAATGTATGTTGTGAAATATGTCCGCATTCTTTATGCTATACATCTTGTTACCGTAATGAATTTACATGATATCTCCTAGTTAATCATCTTAAATATTTTCATCGTCTTTGATTATCTTTTCCTATCTAGAATTAACCATTTATTTCTGACGAAAATCCTAGAAAATGTAGGTTGCAAAATATATCTTTGCCATCTTTTCGCGATATTTCTAGTTAATCATGTTAAAAATCTGAAATCTAAAATCTGATAAAAATCTAAAAAAAAAACTATGTTCTTTATCTTATCTTTTTATTAAATATTTTTCAGTATTTGCTTATACGAGTTTCGTAATTTTCTTCTTCCACTTAGATTTTGTGATTCATCTATGATATAAAAACTGAAAATTAGCTATTCTTGAACGCAAAGAAACTATCCCAATTATTAATCGAAAACAATAATATTCATTCACGATCATGCGTCGACGATGCTAATCAATCACTCTTAATCTAATTCTAATACTACAACATTTACGTTGTATTGTCCTACATCATTACATATATATGAAATTCTTTCTTGAATCTTACTTAGTTTGCTTTTAAACATTCAACTTTAACAAAGCTATTTCTTTACTCAAATTAAATATAAAACATCCCGAATTTCCAAAAACCAGATGACAATTTTCTCAGAAACAAAAATCATACTTCCAAGCACTGTTTAAGAACGTTCTATAATTCATCTCCTGATCCTTTCTAGGATCTACAGCTCGAGCAAGCAAGGCCGTCGCGTGACCAAGAAAGTGATTAAGAAAAAAATGAGTAGTATCATGCTAGATTTACGCAGCCATGCTCGCTTGGTGAGAAGCAGAAGTCCTTAAAACGATCCAGCTAAATTATCCTTAAATCCTGCTACAAGAAAACACGGTGTGTGTGTGTGTGTGTTGCGTATGTATATGGTTTAACATACCTGGCGTTGTATGTCCGATACGATGTTTCTCTTTAGGTGGCTGACCTGCACTCTGTTGACCTACGGCCGTCGCAGGATAGCATCCGGTTTCCTCGTTGGTTACTACTACCGAATCGTAACATGCAACAATGCAAAGCCAACCCACCAGACTTTCACTTAGTTAAAAAAGATCAGGACCTGTACGGGCTACGAAAAGTTTTATCTGGATATCTTTTTACTCTTAGCCGCCTAATCGCCTTCCGATAAGTAATAACAATGCTAACAACCTAATCAACATTACGAGAGAGAGACGATCATGGGGGGACTCTTCCACTGGAAATGTCGAAATTAAAATGCAAACTCTACCGTCGGAGCGGATCTTTCAAAGTTTCGGGTGCAAGCTGGGTTCTTTGTGCAACTAGCATCCCTTTCTCAAGAGGTTGAAACGATATGTAGTTATTGTCGGCAACAAATATTCCTCATAAAAATAGATCATTAACCAGAACTACCAAGCCCACCAAAATGACAGATTTTTGAAGTGAAACTTCTTTAGGCGCGGTAGGCGTAAAATCGATCTGGCGATGAAACGATGAAACGATCGATCGAAATTCTATTCTATTAGCATATACAATTGAGGGCTCGGCATTGCTTAATAAAGATTATGATAACATTTCGATGATGTTAAGTGGAGATTTCAACGTGAACTTTGCATTGGAACAATCAAAATTATTAATAGAATTTTTTAGAAGTAAATTAAGATTGGAAATGGTAAATAATCCTAATGAAGCGACAACAAGGTAAGAAACAACTCTCGATGCAGTATTTGCAAGACATTTAGACAAAATTCAATCAAGAATATTTATATCATATTTTAGCTATCACAAGCCAATTGTTTCAATGATAGAATCATAGAAAATTAAATGTCATAAAGTGTTAATAAAAATACAAAAAAAAAATTAAATAAATTCTGATTTTTATAGAATATGTATGTAGTATGTTACGTAATATTGCCATTATATTAGTTTGCAACAACCCCCACTCTCTTTTGCTCTCCTTCTCGCTCTGATGCCACCTGCTCAATCTCGTATGAATTTCATTAAAATGTCCGAAAAAAAGTTTCACTTCAGCCGTGTTTACTTTATAATTCGTGAAGATGTAGACATTTTTTAGTATCCTTCTTTATTAAAGTACGCGTTACCATAAAAATACTATGAAATCTAAATAAATTCAAACCTGTTATTATTATAAATAGACTGTGGATCTTCATGCATTTTTAGAAAATAGCATCGAAAAATAAGAATTTGCATAAAGATCCGCAGTAGACTTATAAAGGAATATACATCAGTATCGCTTACGGCTTGGTAGCTACAGTGTTAAAAAATTGATGGCATTAGGTGGCAGTGTCGCAACACTATAAATATTGCCAGAGGGCTCGGTTATGTTTACTATCATTTTGTATTTGCTGGAGAAGTACTATTCATGTGCTGGTTATGATTTCTGCCTCGCTGAAGGCCCTCTTCACGAGAACACAGCTTTTTCGGACTGCAATTTTTCGAAGTGAACATGGCTTGCACCCGAAATCCTCAACACTGAGAACGCTACTGGGGAACGTGGATCACGAGAATCGATCCAGAAGTGTTGAAATGTTTCACTGTGCATGTTGGCTGCCATATTGAACTCGCATACGTTCCCTAAATTGTAAAATATATAAAGAAACTCCTCACTCAAAGTTTCCAACTAGATGAATTTAGTACAAAATTATTGACGAGTGAAATAAAGTTTAACGAAATATTAAATATTGTTAGCCATATTGTACACATACAATTAAATAAATAAAGTGAAGCTATTGATTAAATGGCGAGTGATATTTAAGTATGATTTCTACGAGTCGTAGGATATGTGAATTATTTGAAAAATTCGAGAAACCAATTATTTAAAGTAATTTTATCTCAACAACAGTCGTTTATGTTTATCAGTGTATAACGATCACGTTGGTCTTTTTTGAACAAAATTGAATTCTTATTGCATATAAGAATTATTGGCAAATTTTTCTTTTACATTTCAAAATTTTCAGATGGATCCTCGTAACATTTTTCTCTCGTGTAAGCGGTGGCCTTAGAAAAGAGATTACTTTCTTTTGAAATAATTGGATAATTACGTGTGTCCTCGAATGCGTCGTTAATCAACGAAGTAGACATAAAAGTGCGGTATATGGGTAGAACATAGCATAAGCCAGGTTACATGAGAACAAACATTACTCGTAACAAATAAATGCGAGATGACAGGGATATTCGTTAAGGATATAATTAAACTGGTTAATTAATTACATTAGGGGCTTCCTCACCGATTTTGTTGACCTTGAAATGTTGTCAAGGTCATCATTCTGAACAACTTTTCCCTATACATGTTACCGCCGCTCGGTTTTAGTTTTCGAGATATTCGCAAAAAACTATTGCTAATACTGTATTTAATTTTCTCTCTTGGATTTTCGTATATCAGCATAGGCAATCGCTTAACAGCGTTCGTAACGTATTCTGCTTCTTACAAATGTTATGTTCACGGCCGGCCCTCTCCGCCCCCTCCACGACCTAACCACAACTCATTCTATTCACATGATTTTTCCATTACTAGATCAAATTCTGGATGACAGCTACAATGTAAAGATTATGCGAATAGAATGAGTTGTGGTTAGATCGTGGAGGGGACAGAGCGGGTCGGCCGTTAGGCCGACCCGACCACGCATACGACAATCGAAGAGTAGTCTTTCAAAATTGAAAGCTCACCTCATACATACAGTCACTCCCATTAATATTCGTACACTCTAAAAGACGATCACGTTTTTAATATTGGATCATGTGACTTGCATTTTTTTTTGAGAAGTTAGAACAATTAGTTTACTACACGTTGAAAAAAAGAAATTTTGAAAAAATTGTAATTGGTCGGAATTACAAAGAAAATGCTAAATGTTGTTATTTATAACTGTTCTATGCGTGTCCATATTGAAAATTCAACAAATACGTTTCATAGATCTGTGTCAACTGTATACACTCTGAATATTTCACCAAAATCGGCAAACGTTGCAATGAGCTACAACTGTTCGAAGATTGTAAAAATTGCAGCTTTTCACAATTTTCGGCCTTAAACTGTAATAAATCGAAGGATTCTTACGTCATTCGATGTCTGTCGCTGTTTTCCACGTAATTCAAATTGAATGAAAAATTGAAAATGTACACAATTGATACAGATCTACAAAATGGATGTTTTAAATTTTCAACATAAGCCACATAACAAAATTGTAAAACACAACTTTTAGTATTTTCTCGGCAATACCGAACAATTACAATTGTTTTATAATTTCTTTTTCACGTCATGTAGTAAACTAATTATTCTAACATCTCAAAAAAGTCCAAGTCGTATGGTCCAATATTAGACTAGTTATCGTCTTTTTAAGAGTGTACGAATATTAATTGGAAGTGACTGTATATGACCAGCGTGAGATCCTGTTTTCTCTCTCATTTCCGCAGCATGTTTCCAAGAAAAAAGTAAACAGACGCCGCGCCGGAACAGGCTTACGTTGCCACCGATCGTGCAAGAATACGGAAAATTCAATACAGTATTAGCAACAGTTTTTTGTGAATATCTCGAAAACTAAAACCGAGCGGCGGTTACATGTATAGGGAAAAGTTGTTCAGAATGATGACCTTTACAACATATTTCAAGGTCATCAAAATCGGTTTGGAAGCCCCTAATGTAAATAATTACTTTAAACTGTTTCGAACGATAATTTCGACATCAGTGGCGCAATGCGATAGCAAATTTTCGGTAATTATTCCTTAACGTATAGCTCCTAATTGCGAGACTTTCGTCAAACGAAATGAATTTAAATTAAACGTATCGAAACACGAAGGATAAATTCGTCCGGATTTGCTGCGATACGTTCCCGTGCTAGAACGATACTCGTTAAAATTGTTGAGCTCGTTAACGTTCGTTTTCTACGAAGTTTTTCAAGATCATTGTAGCCTTATTACACGACAATTTAAATAACAGACACGCTTCTTGAGTCAACACGCTTCAATCGTAAGAAAGTGATTTCTGTGTGCCAGTTGATGTCCTATCGTGTGCTGCATATTACGATGATGATATTAACAACTACCAATTACGCGCGATGATACATCATAAATCTTCCTTAATCAAGGCTCGAATCTCAATTTGTAAACTACTCATGCACGATTTCAATGGTAAGTTGCACAATTAAGACATTATCTTATACGGATTTTTACATAAGACACTGCACACTCTTTAAATTTTAATTACTTCACATATTCATTTTTGCTGACTCTGACACAGTTTAAGAAAATCATGTTCAGAGTATGTTAGATATCAAATTCAAACAATTCACCTGTGACGTTTTACATGTAGAAATCGATCCCCACGAGGAACCAATTTAGAACCGTTTAAGAATTGATAGTTCTTATAAACGTCATCAACATCCGAACGAATTTATTCATCGAACTGGCGGAGGGCATCGGAAAACTGCAATAGCCGTATCATGCTGCATCACCAAGACGTCAACATTATGGCCGAAATCGTGAACGAACAAAATTACGAGGACGTGCACTTTCTACAAACGTGGATGCTTTAAATCCTTCGGAGAGATTTATTCCCTCAATGAAAAATAATACTCATGTCAAAGATAGCTTATCCGACTATGATGCAGGTTGGTTCGACAGTGACTAAAAATTCAAGAATCTTGAGCTAAAAATTAATGAATACCTCATTTTTAACCTTTTACGTATATCCTGCTTCTCGTAATCTTGACAAAAAATTTTCTTGTCGATAAAAACAGTGTATTTTAACACGTTGACTGCCATGGGGGTTACCGGTGACCGGCACTCGACTTGGCTACAGCGCCGTGGGGGCCACCGGTGCCCGGCGACGCAGCAAATAATAAAAGTACATAATTAGAGTAAATATGAATATTGATAAATTTTTCAATAATACCATTGTTACTATAATGGTTTGAAGAAATTAATGCACGAAAAATGCTTCAAGCATGATTTTATAACTCACTTTATTTGCTGCAAATAATATTTCAACATGCATCGTATAATGAAAAATTCACGTTGGCGCCTTGGAAAAACCATGGAAAATGCGCCTGGCAGTCAACGTGTTAAATATTTCGTGTCTAAAGAAATGTTCTTAGCCTTTCTGTAATTAATAATAATTCTGCAGAGCGAATTCCCATGTTATTCATTATTTCTTGTGTGAGATTAATCTTCAACGAAACAGTAGAAGATTAAAATACGAACAACACAAGATATATGCGTTAAATATTTCAAAAAAATCATTTTATAAAATGATAATCGAAATTGGCAATAGTTCAATGTAAATTACAATTATACTGCAAATTTTTATATACATACGCTCTCATTTGTGTATACTATTTGATCAAGATCACGTTTACAGAAACATTCCTCTCGTTAATTTAGAAATGTCTTACGTCAAAAATTACTAATAATTTCCGATATTATAAAAATGTCTGGATTTCTCAAGTTTGCGCATGCAACAAATGCATAAAGCTCCGCTCAGTTTTGTCGTGATAGAACCAGCCGCAGCATTGTTCGTCTAACAAACGAATTTACACGAGTTTGTAGAAAGTGTAATGGTAAATTGCAACTGTACTTTTTACTCTCTAGCAGAAGCGAATCATGATACAATACTCTGCGAATATACGTAATACACCAGCATTCCTTACCGTGTACTTATAGAACAGAAGGGACATTTAGACCGATAACACGGAGAAGGGGGCAATTGCATCGTTAATCTCTTATCACACGACGGTAACGCGTGTTACTGGTCGCTGGAAGCATTTTCCGAGATTTCTGTATCGAGTTGTCACGTGTTACGAAAATTCAACACGGATGTACACGGATATACACGGACGTTCACGTGGATCCGTTCACTTACCGGAATGAGGAGGCGCGAGAAGGGACCGACTAGAGCTGAAGAAGGGACGCAGGGATGGCTTAGGCGTGCTGCTGACTGACATGGTATCCAGTTCTGGACCGCTGTCAGACAGGTCTTCAAGCTCGTGGAACAGATCCTCGATCTCCATGTCTCCGCCTTTGAAAACAGACCGTGGTTTCTTAAACGTTTACCTTTTTCACCGGTGCTTCCAAAGGGATATAAAACTTTGATAATTTGTTAAAGATTCTTGCATTCCTTATTTGTACCCGAAAGGTTTGTCATAAGGTAGGTTTAGCACTGTGTCACATACAGACAAAATTTCAAAAAGATTCTCTCATTAGTTACGTTTATAAAAAATGTAGAATTCCTTGATTTTTCAGACTGTTGCCATTTTCACGGATGCTCCCAAAGCACAGAAATTTGACCATTTTTTTATACATCCTTGTACTTTTTACTTCAACTTGAAAATTTTTCATGAGACAGTTTTGTTATCGAGTTATATACACAAAAATTTTCGATAAGATCCGTTTATTAATAACATTTTTAAAAATGAAAATGTATTCTTGACTTTTTAGAAATGTGATGTATAAAGTCTGCAAATATAAAGGTAATTGACTATAACATAAAAAGAGAACGATCATAAACAACAATTGCAAAAGTCACTTCGTTACGTCGCTATTTAAAAACATTTATTTCCACGAAAAGACGTAGGCTCTTATTTTCAATATTTTCGAAGGCGTTTTTCGTATTTTTGAAATGGGAAATGCAGTCCGCTCTAACTTAATTTCGCCGTATAATATTCAATAGTAATCTAATGACTAATTAATACGACGTTGACCGACATCCGTTAACGTCGGGTTTTCAAGTTATCGGAAACGGCAAATGGCGACGTCCGGAGCAAACGCTAACGCGTTCAATCAATCGTCATTGAACAATCGCGGTTGCTGATTCGGCTTTAACCACTTGTAACGAGTGCAAAATTGGCTTGTATTACAAATTATTTAACGGTCTCGTTGAAACGGATTTTACTTCTGATTACTTGCTCATTCTGATTAACTTGAGGCTAATTTACCGCGAGGTAGCTGTTGAAAATCACAAAGGAAGAATGCGTTTGCCTGCCGGCACGAAAAAATGTGCTTCACATTTTGAAATGTAAATCCGTTTGCTGCATTACAAGAGGTATCGAAACGTTATAAATCATTTATATATCCGAGCAATTTACCTGAAAGTTTCTGTCCGATCTCCTCTTGATCTTGATCTAGATCCTCGGATACCCTAAACCGTCGCTTCAGTAGTGCTATGAACTTCTGCTTTAAATTTCTTTGCTGCAACAGCGACAATCGTTCTATTAAACGCTGGAAATCATAGAAATGACACTTTTTTTAATGGGATTTTTGCAAAGCTCAGCGGACATTCAGCGTTACAAAGTATCTTGCTATCTAGTGTTGAAAATGTAAAAAGATTTCGTGAAACATCGAGACTGTCCAAAACGACCGTTCACGCTGTTATGGTTGACGCGCGCTGTACACACAAAACGACTTCAAAGAGAATTCCAAAGTCCGATTGGGCGCATAAAAATAGTAAAGTAAACGTTTAGCGAGTTTAGTAAACGGCTAAAGTAAAGTTTACCCCGCCCGGGCACAGTGTTTCAATAATTTTCGCTGTTTAGTGCCGCGTTTCTACGTCCTTTACAATTTTCGGGATAACACTAATTAGGCTACTCCGAATTTACCCATGGATTTTTGGGATACTAGTCCTGCAAACCACAGTTTCAAACAATTCGGTACAATATTCTCCGAACTATAAAGACTTGATAAACAGTCAATCACAATTGATGAAAATGAATTATTATTTTACCCCTTGCCGTATTTTAACGAGTCAGACTCGTGATGAAGATTTTCAACAAAGTCAAACAAATATGAATTTCATGCCTCTCTTTTTAGACAAAATAAAATTGCATTTTTTGTACACAATATGTAAGCATCAATGCAAATGCAGCCATAATAAATATATAAATTTTCTTTCATTATCTGTGAAATTTTTGGGGATAAAAATGGTACGGCAAGGGGTTAATGAACATCGATTCTGAAGTTTTCAATCTTCTGGTGACACAATTGTTTAGTTCAATAAAAAATATGTTGGAACAGAAAATTTACTAGAATCGATTGATAGATCGATGAAATACACCGATAGAATAAGAATGTTATAATAATGATTTCTTTTCATGGATACATTGAACTGTTGTGTGTTTTTCAAATAACTCCATGGATTTTTCTATACGTCTTCGAAGTGTACAGAATAAAACTACTTCATTACATGTATCATTTTAATTATCTTATCCCTGAATAATGTAATCTATATCTGAAGTACAATCAACCAGTTGGTCGTTGATACATAACGCCAATCAACACGCAGATTGTGCTTCTTGTAAGTGGTTGGGATAAGATAATTAAACTAATTCTTGATACTGTATTACCGTGAATTGATCTTTTTATATAGCTCAAGAGTTGTGGACAGAAAAATACACGAAGCTGTAAAAAGAACGAGAAACTCTTCATATTCTGATGACAAAAATACTATCAAAGGATTGCCGTAATCCTGAAACAATAAGAAGGAACTAGATAGAATATCATAGCAAACAGATTAATAGTTTTCCTTATAAATGAACTAACTTTACAAAAGTGAATGAAAAAAATCGAAGAACAGCAGAACTAGTCTCCCAATCCGCAATCAGTAGCACCGAAAAAACGATTTTAAGCGTCCGAAGCATTTCTAAAAAATAAATAAAACCAACAAATGAGCCGTCTATTTTCAAAGTGACCTAAGTTCATTTATACTTAAATTGAGATATTTAACAGTTTACGTTTCAATAAAATTAAAAATGTACGTATAGGATACCAATGTGTCATACTGCTTAAGTGTATCTAAAAGAGTTAACTTTACAATTCCTATTAAAATAATAACAATTATTAAGTGAATAATATGTGTTTTCTTACCAAAAATGGAGTTAAGCCACTTTCAAAGTTAACAACCAGATTCGTTATAAAATTTGAAAGAGCCCAAGTCCATTCGACATAATTTAAAATGCTTCAACTTGAAAAAACAATACTTAATTTATTTTATATTTCTATGCGACTCTCTAAAAACACAATTTATGCAATTCGGGAAATTTTCTAACTACATAAATTACATGAGAATTTACTGCTCATCTACATTTTGTGTATGCGGGAGGAATGTCATGGTGCACCGGTGGTATATATCGCAGTAAGTCCAACATGTCCTTCTATTTCACTGTTGTAATTCGTCTTATATTTTTATAAAGTGGTGTCAATACAATATTTTCGAACTTTTTTTGTTGAAATCATTAGTTACGAATTCGTGTTCACTATCTGAATTAAATGGTCTTGTTGTTTTATTCTTCCCCACGAGTGTAATAATTTATATGATTTAATATTTTAAGTTTTATCTTCAATTGTAAGTGTGCATTGCGTGAATTTTTTTTCACTGCATTAATTAAACGTACTGATTATTCAACTGAAGCAACTGTTAAATAACTGTGGTTAACTTGTTAAATACTAATTCATTAAAATTACCTTCATCACTGCCTTCGGACATTTGAAAATCCGCACTTCCGGACATTTTCAATAATTGATTGGACTTAGGCCACTTTCAAAGTAATGGTTTTAATTATTGAACCACCTGCGAAAACTTATGTGTCCAAAATTATAGTGTATAGTCTGAATATACTTAACAGCAAATGTTGTTTATGAAAGATAAGTTCAAGTTGTACACGTTAATACGGTCAACAGAAAATAATTGACAAATGGACTTAGGCCACTTTCAAAATAAACGGCTCAAATGTACAGTGCTAACGCTAATGCCGACAAATGTACAACAGCCAACAGTGTTCTTATTTGATAAAAATGATCAAGCTGCTCGCTGACACGTTCACCCACCGCGAACACTGTTAACGTCGCGAAGCGGAAACACGTAAGCGTAACAAAGCGGGACAAAATAAGTAACGGAAACGGAGGAGGATGGTCGATGGATGTCCCCGGGAGAAAGAAGAAGCATTTCTCGATAGGAGCGATCCGTTGGACACGATGAGGATTTAACAAAGCAGAACTAATTCGTTTCACGCACCCTGGCGTTCGCCGGAATCTTCGCTCTGCTCTTCCGCCTGTGCATCTCGAGAGTCGGCTCGCTGTCGCTGCCCTCCGCCTCGCCTTCCGAGCTAAATTCCTCTTCTTCATCGCTATATTCTGGACAGAGTCTCTCGCTCGGATCATTCATCAGTCTTTTGTCCTGATCGACCGGCTGCGAGCTCAACGCGACCACGCTGACTCGAGCGATAGCCACGGAGTGGCCGGCGTACTTCTCAGCCTTGTAAGACACCAGCTCCAGTTCTAGGTCCATCTGCTTCTGCAGGACCTGCCCACGCAAATATCAATCCTCATTAACGTTTACATTGATCCAGGATCGCGCCAGAGGCTGTTGAAAACACGAAACTCGAATTTTTGGATAAAACAGGTGCCAATGGGGCACAGAAATTTCACAATTTCTTATACACCCTTATACTTTTTATTTTCGCTCGAAAAAATTTTGTGGGACAGTTTTAATGTTTTAATATGTGTTCAACAAATTTTAAAAGGATCGTTCCATTAATAATATTCTTAAAAATTATCCAATTCGATGGTTTTTCGGACAAAAATTTTATTTTTCGATTTTCTCCTTCAAATTTTTATGTTTACTATGAAATTTATTAAACATTTCGTTTAAGCAACGCTTATACATTAAATTAGATATTCCAATGTGCATCTTAGAATGTTTTCCAGATTTTTTACAGCCTAGAACAATGAAAATTTAGACTCTGAAATAAAAAATCCGACCGCGGTACTAAAAAAAATATATTGCCGGTGGAAGGTATGGTTGTTTTGTGATGGCATGATTACCATGGATGGCACGTTTACCAACGAATTTGTGATATTTTTGGATGGTACGATTACCAACGAATTTGTGATATTTTTCTGATTCAATGGACTCCAAACACGACCCCATTTGGATCATAGTTACTTCTTAACTTCATGGTAACATAGAACCTCTATTATCCAAACTAACGAGCAAATGTGCTCGGAATGATGCCGTGTTTGGGCTTGTTTCAATCAGAAACATATCACTGATGTGATGGTAAAGGTTTCATCAACACCAATAATTCATAATAAAAGAGTTGTATTATACATATGTATAGCAAGGCGTTAATACAGATATTATCCAGAGCTTGCTAATATTTGACAATAAGATTCGACTGAAAAGAAATTACGTAGACTAACCACACCACGTTGCTAAATAACTAGACTGCGGCTCTTTCAGCAAAATAAAAGTTGACTGACTCTATTGCAGGATACATCTGCTAGTTGAACATTTATTACTCTTCCTAAATATTTTCTTGGGTTGAAAAATAATACATACAACAGTATTTTTGGTAAATATATAGAAAAGGGGACCCAGCTCCGATCGCGTTGCCCTTGAAATATGTTGTCAAGGTCAACATTCTGAACAACTTTTTCCTATACATATACCCGTCGCTCGGTCTTAGTTTTGGAGATAATTGTAAAAAACTTTCATTAAAGGCGTTGATTCAAAATCGGCCAAAATTACCCAAGACGAATTTTCCTGAAACTTTGCATATTGGTAGCTCTTTGGGTCTAACATTGATTCCGTGCAAAAACTTTTTCCCAGAACTTTACGGTTACGGGGGGGAGGGGGTCAAAGTACGTATTTTGAGAAATCTATTATGTGCTGTAACTTTTAATAAAAATAAGATATCGACCCGGCACTGATACCAAAAAATCATAAAAAATTAAAGCTTTCGAACGGTGTATAAGTTTATGTAATTTATTTATTGCTAACATAATTTTTTCACGTTTTTCATGTTTTTCAAGGTGTGAAAAATTCAGAAAAATTGCAATTCCCAAAAAAGTATCGTCTGATTTTAACCAAAAACGCTGCATTAATAGTACATTTCATGCCCTTTCGAATGGTGTTTGTCATACCTTGGGGAAATTATTCGTTTTTGAGTTATAAAGTAAAATGTGAGTAGAAGTTGAGGTGCGCGGTAACTACTCGACCTGTATATTCATTTCAAACGTGGAAAAAATGCTTTCTATGATTATATATACACTGTACATAACACAGCTATTGTGTGAAATCGTTTTGAAACAGTGGAACACATTGGATATATTTTACAATAATTATACCAGAATGCAGATATTGCTTATTTTATATTATATCTTATTATACAATTATCAGGTAACATATCTTCTTCAGTTTGTTTCTATTTATATTCACGACAGTATTTAATAATCTCAAACGAAACATACAGTGTTTTAAGATTTTCCGAAACGAAACTATTCACTCTTTCATCGATACCCAGAATTTGAGGACTAAAAGAAACAATCATTTTCATCACACGCAACCATCTAGAATTTCGAGAGAGAAATTAAGTATTTACGAGATGTGTTTATTTTTTCACGTTTCGCGCTTCGAGATTACTGCTGTCGTGGTAGACATCTATGCATTTCTTTTAACTAGACCAAAGACAAATCATTAGTTTCATTTTCGTTGTCATGTCGTGAAGATCCATCGTCTGTAAAAGAATTTTGTATGTGCGCAACATTTTGTTAGGATATTGGATTATTTTAATTTTCTTTTATTAATAACGGTGAAGTGTATAAGTCACATAGTGTAGTGCATAGTCTAAATAACAGTATTTCTGACAGTACCTGTGACTAATAGTAAACGTGATTAGTGTAACTGAAATAACTAAATGTGAGAAAAATGTGGCATTTTTCTTTTAAAAAAACGAAGAAGGAGAAGAAACTTAAATCAAATCAATTGTTTTGTAAAAAATGTTTTTTAGAATCTCCATTTTCAAATACTGATGACCAAGAAGCTGGAATAAGCTTCCAAGGTGTAATATCACCTTCAGTACCAGTAGAGAGAGGGTGGAACACTGAATCTTCCGCCACTTTACCAATAAAAGCAGCTCCTAAGTGTGATTCGAAGTGCATCTTTGGATGTAGAGGTATTGAAGAAAAAAATCTTTCTTTTATTAATAAAAGATTAAGGATAGAAATATTGATAAATGATCATATTATAATCCACGAAAGATCAGAATGTTGCAAAAGGCGTATCACAAACGACAGTATAGAGCAATCTTCGATACTTGCACTACAGGACAATTTACAAAACGATACAACGTTATCAATAAATTAAATTGTAAATATTATTTATCAGTTACGGAACTTGTGTATATTTAAATAAAAGTACGAACTATCGCTTCCAAAGAGTATATATAATTACAGGAAGCGTTTTTTCCACGTTTGAAATGAATATATGTATAGGCTGAGTAGTTGACCGTGCGCCTCAACTTCTACTCACATTTTATTTTATAACTCAAAAACGAATAATTTCCCCAAGGCATAACAAACACCATTCGAAAGGGCATGAAATGTACTATTAATGCAGCGTTTTTGGTTAAAATCAGGCGATACTTTTTTTGGGAATTGCAATTTTTCTAAATTTTTTACACCTTGAAAAACACGAAAAACGTGAAAAAATTACGTTAGCAATAAATAAATTACATAAACTTATACACCGTTGGAAAGCTTGAATTTTTTATGATTTTTTGGTATCAGTGCCGGGTCGATATCTTATTTTTATTAAAAGTTACAGCACATAATAGATTTCGCAAAATACGTACTTTGGCCCCCTCCACACCGTAACCGTGAAGTTCTGGGAAAAAGTTTTTGCACGGAATCAATGTTAGACCCAAACGGCTACCAATATGCAAAGTTTCAGGAAAATTGGTCTTGGGTAATTTTGGTCGATTTTGAATCAACGCCTTAGGATTACAAGTACACTTTATTCAACTACAAGCTGTCACTGAATGGTAATTAAAATGTACACAGTCATATACAGAATTTCAAAGAGAAGGTATAGTCCAAGTTGGTTTGAGGTTAGGTCGTTTGGGGGGGGGGGGTGCCGTTCGTCAGGCAGATCCGACTACGCTTACAATGTTCCGCATTTCTCATGGATTTCTGTACATATGTTTTGTCGGGCCGATCTAACGGCCCAGATCTCATCCAAAACTAATCTAAACCAAATTCAGAATTAACCCAGACCTAATTCTAACGAACTTCAAATCGGCGAGGTCATAGATTTTCAATATTATATTTTTGAGTATCCTCCATTAAAACTTGCAAAAGGAACCGTACTCGTAATCTTGATTTATTTAAAGTTCTTTTGCAAATATCTTGGAAACTAAGACCGAGCGACGGGTATATGTATAGGAAAAAGTTGTTCAGAATGTTGACCTTGACAACATATTTCAAGGGCAACGCGATCAGAGCTGGGTTCCCTTTTCTATATATTCACCGTATTGTTAAATGTCTTAAATAATTTCACTGTTTCGTGTTTGATCTACTAATTTTTATAATAAATGCATAAAATCCGTAGTCTAATAACAACATATCAGTAGCTAACTAAACAAAAGAACCTAATATATTAGCGACCGCCCGATAATTCCACGATGACGTAATCGTCGGGGACCAAGAGCTACCTGAATTTTCCCATCAACCTGATCAGCATGAATTTTCCTAAACCACACAGCGCAGCGGTTACAGGTATGCTGTGTTCATTATCGCTACCTGTACGATCTAGAAAACCGGAATAGCGGTTTAACAGTGGCGACCCTGTCGCCATGGTTTCGGTGCCTTTAACAGTCATGTATCGAAGGGTTGAGGCGTCCACCTTCAGTAGGGTGGTATACACACATACGCACACAAACATGGTTTCTATCGACTCACCTGAGCCATGTTGATGACTCCCTCGGCGAGGGTTTTGTAGCCGAGCATCGTGCGATTTTTATAGCGTTTCCGTCTTTGCAGCAGTATAAGCAGCTTGTTGCCGTCCCTCTTCAGGAAATGGGGATACTGGAGAGCGAACTGCAGCTCGAGGTCGGTGTCCAGCATGCCACTGGGTGGTATAGCCATCTCGTTCGAGCGCAGCGTCCTTTTCGAGCCGTGCATCTTTACGGCGATGCTGATCGATGTTAGATCGGAGCCTAATGGCCGTAGAATAACCAGCCGGGTCAGGGTCAGGGAGCACAGCCTGCAACACATGCGGACCTTTGACTTGAAATTTCCTCGTTAACGACGGATTTATTAGCTAATAGATTCAACTCGACGATATGGTCGTTAGACACGACATCGACGACTTAATTGGAAACGATGGCCGCATCGAGGAGCTTTGTGCATTTGTTATACAACCTGGTCTACGAGAATCAACCTGGATTATGAATCTAATCGTCATTCTTGTCTTTCGGTTGACACTAATTTTTCTAACTTAACACTAAACCTACCACGGTCAAATGACCGGTCTTCTATTTCACATTTATAGAAATTATACAAACGCTTTCATAGGAAATGACTAGATTGACTTCTTTATTTAAGCACATATTGTAATGGAAGCGGTACAAAGTTTAAATAAATTCAATCTCCTAACTTCTGTAAAGCGGTTTAATTTTATGTTTTTTGCTTGGTAGATTTAGTGTTAATTTGTCCCTGTTTGTGTCAGTGATAAAATAAATAGCTAGGTCCGTTGACTCTGGGGAAATAAGAAAATAAAGATAGCAATCTTCTTTTTCTTGAGGTTTCTAAGAATTAATTGTACACACGTATTTGCTAATTAACGTGGTCTACAAGAATCAACTTGGATCAAGAGTCTAAATATTATCTTTGTCTTTCTTTCTCTTCTTTCTTTTCCTTTAGGTTCCCAAGGTTTAATTGCATGATCTTTATGCAAAATAAAAATTTTCTACCTGAATTGCAACACGCCGGAGTGAAACAGAAATTTATTTTCTTTCTTAATTCGTTTCGACTGCTTTAAACATACTCATTTTTGTCTTAAATGCATAATACCCGCTGTTTAATAAGGGATGTTTATGGAAAGTTTTCTTCATCAGTTGCAAGAAACAGGAGTCAAATAATAAAATCTCTATATCTTTAATAACTTGAATAAGTTGGGAAAATAGTGAATCGATGTTTCTAAATTCTGTTAACGTTTCTGCTGTTTTAAATTCGAGCGATCCACTTTTGTCATAACTATATGAAATCCGCAGTCTATATAATAATAATTGATTGAGGAAGAAGAGTGAATCTGCTCTGTCCGATCACAGTAGACATTATTGTTACAAATCCTTGCTGTAAAATTAATTTCAACGATTGTCAAATTAAAATGAAATCAACAAGTGTCGGCGCAAGAAATAAAATTTGTAAGAAACCATGCATCACAAATCATTTTCAAGGTGAAAGTGAGCGAAGTTCTACCTAATAAATAATACTTCATAAATAAAATTTAAAAAAAGAGTTTCCTTGCACAACAAGTTGTACAATCATCATTTCCATACATTAAAGATACACAAAAATCGAATCGTTACATTAGCACACAAACAAGTCTTCAATCATAATCTTCGCTATGATAAAGACATTTTCCCGGAACAAATTTGAAGGGTACAGACCGATTATAGTTCTCAGTGGTAAAGGCTTTTTGCACGATCAAAGAAGGATACGGACGGGTCTAATCGTCTAGGAATATCCTGTACACACATCACGAGCAGAGGCGAATCTATATTTCATACGGTACGGCATCGCAATGACGTCTTTAAACGAACATGATTGTTATCGCTGTCTACGTACTACCTGATCGATACCACACGTTTTTGCTTTGAGCTTCAATTCGGCCTCGATTCTGAACCGGAGCGCCCCGATTCTCTCTCTCTCTCTCTCTCTCTCTCTCTCTCTCTCTCTCTCTCTCTCTCGCTCTCTCCCTCCCTCTTTCTCTCTGAAAAGTTTGCAGCTTTTGCAATTTCGAAGAGCCTCTTTCAGCATTTATTTTTCTGTACGAAGTACACACTCTCCCTCAATCCGTTGGACCTTTAATTAACAACCACTGGCGAAGCGGAAAACATCGCCGATCTCCTCGAAAGTTTTTTCAAAACGGTATGGCTCGGTTTATTTCGAACGAAATTCCATTAGGCGAATCAGGAAATGAAATTTCACGATTTAACGTTTTGAGAGACGCTAAATGTATCCATCGTTGATAAATACATTGTCATTTTATAGACAAATTACAATTTTTAAAAAATCAACGTTATTTTTTAACTATCTTCAGAAATTAATTCTTGTAGCAATACATTTTAATAGATGAAATTTGTTAAGATTTGCAGAATGTTGAAGAACTCGAGTAGGAACTACTATGATAAATTATAATTTTCTAGTTTTTATTGCAATCAGTAAATTATTAAAATGTAATGTTGCTATATATCTTACTTTATTTTATATATACAGGGTGAGTCACCTAACGTTTGTACCTCAAAAATCTTTGTTGTTTCTAAAGATACGTAAAATATGGTAAGGACAATGTTGAATGGTACAATGGGGCTGACACGATACAAAAAAAAAAATTTTGTTTTTATGTCATTTTTTTAGTGATATCAAGGTCACCTTGACTTTTTTAAATGGAACCACCATTTTTTAAACACCTACAATGATAGTCCCTTTCATTACGAATTCAGTGACTATAATTACACAAGGTCATTCAAGGTTGCGGACAGAGATAACGTATAAGATTTAACATCGATACATGCCTGTAAACGGACTTTGAAGGAATGTTGCACTCTGTCCGTGACCTTGAATGACCTTGAGTAATTATAGTCACTGAATTTGTAATAAAAGGGACTATCATTGTAGGTGTTTAAAAAAGGGTGATTCCATTTAAAAAAGTCAAGGTGACCTTGATATCTCTAAAAAAATGACATAAAAACAAAATCTTTTTTTGCATCGTGTCAGCCCCATTGTACCATTCAACTTTGTCCTTACCATATTTTACGTATCTTTAGAAACAACAAAGATATTTGAGGTACAAACGTTAGGTGACTCACCCTGTATATACAGTTTTGTACAATCTTATCTATCTAAACCAGAAAGTTCCCACGTATTCCCCTCCGAGAACTGCAAGATCCCCACCATCGAACCTCTTCCCACTACTACGTACGGCCGTAGAGTTAGTGAGTGCTGCGCGCGCCGCGTGGCTCTCATGGTGGGAGCTTCCCACTACTATACATTATAACGATGAATGTCTAAGAGTGGGGGAAGAACCTAAGCGGGGAAGGTGCCTCGAACAGCTCCAGAGTTACTGAATGGAACTGCCTGATCTAAACTATGGTTCATAAACACTAATAATGAACTTGTCCCTAACTTAATCACAATACTTTTACAGGTGGTTTCTCTCATTAATTTCTCTACGCTCTATCTGCCTTTTTCATACCGCAGAATCATACCAACCTTCTCTCATACTCGTACCAACTGCAAAACAATAATTACTACCAACACTCTCCCTCAATTATGTGGTGCAGTTTATTCATACTCATGCCACCTTCTTCACAATAATTGTTTCCAACATGTAATAATATAGATAAGTTCATCCATTTGCAGATGTAAATGTGTTCTTATTGTAAGAATTTAGCTGTGAGTTGCTGCAAACATAATAAAATTGGTACATCGCACAGTACGTTGAAATGCCCGGTTTTTGGAGAAAATTCCATTACTCGAAAATTATAGGTAATACGAAAACAAGTTTCAGTTGAAAGTTGTAGGATATTAAAGAAAGTGCATAATGATTGTATTTGTTTTACATTGCAGCAACCTTTAAAAGTTCTGTAGAGATTACAATTGAAATTTTCAATGGAAACCTATATTTTTGATTGCGTATTCTTGAGGGTGAGACCAAGATATTTTCAAACCACCAGAATACTTCCGTCTTTGCATAAACTATGACCGAGATATAAGCTTCCAAAGTTGATGTGCCGACATCAGCATTATGCAGCACACGTCGCGGAGTTGTTCAGTTGAACTTTGCACGGCATTATTCTGCTCTTTGGCTTGTAACTTTCTTTTGTAAACAGTTAATGAAAGTACAAGATTTAAAAGAATTTTCGACTTTTTCTTGTTTGAATTGTTTGAAAACCATATATCAAAGATAGATTTATTCGTAATAGGACGTCGCTAACATGAAAAAAATTGTTAAAAATTAAGCGGCAGGTTCGGGCGGCTAAATATTGCATAATTTTTACAACGTAAATTCCCGCATATTTCCGCTAAAAATTATGAAGGAGTTTCCATGAGTATTTTTGAAAACCAGAATGAAAGTTATCAGTAGCGTTTAAATTTACATTATTAATTTGATATGAAGAAAATGGAGAAAACAATCCAGTAACATACTTCATGTAGAAATAATAAAAGGTTTTATTAAACGAACACACTAACACAATTTGTAAATAAATTTCAATACGAACTTTTCAAATGCAGACGAGGTAGCCAGGCATAGTTAATATGTACTTGTTTATTGGTTGTAATATCATTACTTACCAAGGTAATAGATATATAGGAACATTTCTGTGAAGGTTTGAAATACCAACATGAAAAGTGATTTTTTAATTTGTATCCACTGTCAACGCACTGTGCATCGCCACGAACTATGACGAAAATTACATAATTTATGGGCTACTGGTCTGTATTAATAAATAAACAAAAATTTTGAATGCGATCGACTTTCTTTATGATAGATTCTTTACGATCTTGTACAGTTTTATAGGGGTTCGTATTCGATAATTCACATTAATCCCATACTTTTTAGACAAAAGATGATATACAAAAATTGTTAACCGACACCTACTTGTTGATCTGCATTCCTTTGTCTTTTTATATGTTCTTTTGTACAATACTTCGAAATTTCAACATTTAAACTTTTATAGATGGAAGGTGGTTGCGTTTCAGGTTTAATTCACGGCGGTCGCGTCAACAAAGCGCGACAGAAAATTCCATTTAATTTCAATTCCTTTGTGTTTGCCAGGGAGAATGCAAACTCCTGCAAACTCCCACAGCAATCGGTGCACGCTCAAACTGGAGCACACCGTGGACAACGTCAGGTAATTGAACCGAAGCGTGAATAAAAGACGAGCCTCTATTTAAGCAGCGCAACGTGTTTCTTTCCACACGGGCTTGTGTGGGCGTGTGTGTTTGTGTGTGTACGGTGTTTCTCGGAAACGGTGACGTATCAGCGCGAACGCACTGAATTCACCCTCTTTTGTCGTGCGCTGTCCTCCATTATGCAATGTATTTCCTTTGCCCCAACGTCGCTGGTAAGTTTGTATTATTAGTTCGAATCGATCTTTCTTTTCCAAAGCGAGGGCTCATTGTGACCAATCGCAAACGAGTTCGAAACGAGTCCGGAACAATACGTGTTGGGACAAAGAATAAAGGATGATGAAGTGCGATGAAGCACGAAGAAAGATTTAGTCTTTGATATCTGAGTTCAGTAAGTTGATTCTTAGCAAATTGATAAATGCAAGTCAATTTTAGTACGATGAAGCACCAGGAAAAATTTGATCTTTTATATTTCAGTGCGCTAATGTACATTAGTTTAATTTGTGGCATGGGCAAGGGGAGATACTAGGGAATCACATCAATTTTCGAGAGATTATATCAATACGCATTAAACGATTATTAGTTTTAGGTTACACAGGGTTGCGACAGTCACAAGAGCCCACTTAAGGGTTAATAGAAGACTTCTGTATGTAGAATCTAAAATTTCGGAGGGTGCAGGGTAACTCTAGCCTCTACAGTGAGTCAAAGTACACAGGCTACGAGTTTCGACCCTTAAGAAGTTAAGTTTCACCTAGATAGCTATGGCTTACCGAATGATGAAGATAATTGTTTAGATAATTCGATTAACACTTCACTCAATACAAGAAATTTGACTGCATCATTTTACTAGACGCTCTAAAATTTCTAAAAATATTTTTCTAACCCTCCAGAGTCTCAAGGGTTGTTCCCACCCCCTCAATTTCAACGGTATGGGTCAGATATATTCGCAATGACTATTTCCTATCAAAGTTTCATGGAAGATGTCACAGTGCCCAAGAGGATTGCCTTTCTGGAAAATCGATTGAAGCCTTCATTGCAACGCGAGGCTTATGACACAGCAATTACACTAGTCCCCGTTTAATAAACGCAGGCTTCTTCCCCGACGTGCCTGTTATCCGGGGAGCAAGATATCCCTGGGAATCGCCAGCTGTTATCTTCCCTCGGCTCAGTCGTTTCTGGAGTGCAATGAAGACGTGAGTCAGAGTGACATGAGTGACGTAGAGAGAAAGGTTCGTACACGATTCTACCCAATTCTTAGGAGACAACTCAATGTTTTAACAAAATTTGTCATTCCAAAATTGCTGCGCCAATCTTCTAACAAACCTGACGAACCCTGAGAAATTTGTGATTCACAGAAATCCACGGAAAAATTCAATTTAGCTAATACTATTAATCGAGTTAATCTAGCCAATAGGTTAGGTTAGGTTTAGTGGGCTTGGGGTTTGCTTAACACTAGGTTTACGGAGCACTAAAATTGATTATTTTACATTGCTTTATAAAAATAATAAAATTGTATTTACTTAGATCTTCAGCGATTTTTATTGTAATATGTACACAAAAAAATAAATCTATTTAATAATTCCTCACGAATGCCTCCTTAATAATCGTAAATTAAAAATTTTTGAATCCGTCATTTTGACGGGCCCCGTAAATCTAGTGTTAATAATCCTGATTTGTACTTTTATACCTCAATTCGGTATTAAAATTGTGTATCGCCAGCAAAAAATTTATTTGATTTCCGCGCCGCGGCGCCACCTTCATTTTGTTAGACACCTCGTGGGACGTCTACAGAGTAAGTTTGAAGGCAATCAGAGGTGGGTGCTAAAAGGAACTCTTCGATTTAGCTAGTGTAATACATCATACAATTTATCAACAGAATATAAATAGTTGTATTTATAACTTCGAAATTGATGTGTCATTTATGTGTCAAGAAATCAGTAAAGCACTCGATCATTGTCTTATCAGAACAGAAATCGTAATCTTTCTGATAAACTATCTTCATTACAAAGGAGAGTGTTTGTTTCTCTGAATGCGCAGTATGTAAACAGAGATCATTAAATTGCGTTCGATGAATGGTTGAATGAATGGTTGCTGACCACTGTGCAGCAGAGTTTGAGAAATACATATATGTACGTTTTTTAAGTCGGGATACTGATTCAGCAAACGCTATTACGTATTAATCGTCCAGGATCAGCATAAAATAGTCGGGTCCCATGAAAGCCACCGACACAGGTTTCACCGACACAGATTTCATCGACAATATTTCACCAACTTTGACCGACAACGACTTTGCCCGACAACGATTTTGACTGCCAACGACTTTAGTCGACGACAGTATTATCTAGTAGTAACATCGTGTGACAACAACAACAACAACAACAACAACGTTAGCAGACTGCCTCTAACTTTATATAGTGTAATAATTATATTTTTATATAAAAGTAAAAGTGTCAGTGCAGGATAGTTAGGTCTGGGTTAGGTCTGGGTATATCAAGAAAAAATTACATAATCAATGAGGTAGTACGTGTGCTTGTTAAAATCATTGTTGGTCAAAATCGTTGTCGGTAAAAGTCGTTGTCGGTCAAACCTGGGGTCGGTGAAGTATTGTCTGTGAAATCTGTGTCGAGGATTTTCATGGGACCCAAAATCGTCATTGTTAGAGACTTACTGATTGGCGTTTGACACCTCTAATTATTGTCTTGCCAATCATTGCAATTTGCTATTTTCAACATTTTTCTTAGACTAACAATGAACTATCTTAAAGCTCACCATTCGCAATAAAGTTTCGAAAAATGATCACATCTCTACTAAAAAATACAATTTTTACCTTCTCAACTGTTGTCCAAGTTATAACTAGATCGCGGATTTTATGCATTCATGACGAAAACGAGTTGATTTAATTTAAAACAGCAGTACATATGATGAATGAAATTCAAGATTGTCGATTTTCAATTTGTTAAGCTTAGTAAAAAAAGAAAGAAACTGTTGAATGGATACTGTCTCTTACAATTAATGCAGACAATTTTTATTTGGCACAAAGATCCGCAGTCTAATCATAACTGTGCTGTCGGACTATTTCTCTGGACACCTTATCAAGAGTATGCAGGTGTGTACAGCGCATTTTTGCGCATCGTTTGACAAATCCCATGGCGGAAACCACTCCGGCCCAGGAATCGATCTCTAAGGATCGATTTCAGGCGCATCATGGTGTGCATCGTCGCGAAGAAATCAACTGTAAAATGCGGCCACGGTATCGACCAGTTCTCTCTTTCTTTCTCTCTCTCCCCCCCCCCTCTCTCTCTCCATCTCCCTCTCTCTCTCTCCCGGCAGGCGTATTCGCGAGCGATGTGTCGCATGAATCAACGAACGCCGTCACAACTGATGAATGAGCTCACGTCAAGTACCTAAATGAAGCCTCCCCCGCTCCTTGACCCCGGGACCCCCACCCCCGCACTCTTCACAGCGACGAGGCACGTGATTCGCGTACGCATCTTGACCTCGCTGCACCTCGGTGCACCCCTTTGCGATGTCGTCGAGGTAATCCCCGGATTAACTGCACCGTTTTCTCTCTCCGGGTCTCGCTTTCGAGACCGCCCCACGACATTTTGTCCCAGGTGCGCCAGTTCGTCTTCCATTCTCTCCCTTGCGTCGCTGTGACCCTCTCTTGCATCGTTATGCCTCCCTCTTGCATCAAGGATCTTTGTACAGAATCTTCTTGATGTCTTTTGTAAATGGCAAAATTGAATAGAAATTCATTTTCCTTGAATTATAATTTTTGTAAGACGACATTGAAATGGTACTGATAATTTTTACGCAACCCTTATTGTCCCCAATGCACCAGTTATTCTTCTTTCACCTCCTTTGCATCGCTAAGACTCTCTCTCTCTCTCTCTCTCTCTCTCTCTCTCTCTCTCTCTCTCTCTCTCTCTCTCTCTCTCTCTCTCTCTCTCTTGCATCGAGGAATTTTGTATAGAATCTTCTTGATGTCTTTTGTAAATAGCAAAATTAAACATATATTGATTATCCCGCCGGTTATAATTTTTATAAAATGATGGACTAGTTTTCATGCAATCCTTATGTCATTTCAGCAAATGTTTACAGATTTACATACAAATCGATGCGGGTGCTGACCAGAGTTGAAGCGTTGAAAGAATGGCACATATACTTGATCGAACATAATCGTAGATTCACTGCATCGTTACGACCATTCTATGTGGACGCATTGCCAGTAGGATTACCGAGTGGAAAGGATCAGTAGGGTCGAGGATGGTCCTTATACAGAGTATCCCAAAAATGTTACAATTCCTTGAAGCGGTTGATTCCTACGGTCATTTCAAATAACTTTTTCCATTGCGAAAATCTTCTCCGCGGCTTCGTTAAGAAGTTATTCATGAAAAACAAGGACTAATCAGAGCGCGGCTACAGCGGACGGATTCCGGCTCGGTCAATGCCAACGCCACGCTCTGCTGTACCCGTGCTCTGATTGGTCCGTGTTTTTCGTAAATAACTTCTTAACGAAACCGCGGAAAACATTTTCGCAAAGGAAAAAGTTATTTCAAACGACCTCAGGAGTCAGGAATGACTCCTTTCAAGGAAGTTCAACTTTTTCCAACTATTCCAACTTTCGAAGAGGCGCATGATCAACGATACGAAAATCTTCAATTGTAAATTGGTTGTACAACTTATGAAAAATTGTAACTCCATTTTTGTAATCTCCCCATCAATAGTATAATACATTCTAAACAAGAAAAGATCATCAAAAATTAACAAAAACACACTTTCAGTGGTACATAGTAGTTTTTGTATATTGCACATAAATAAGAATCGCACAAAACTCTGTTGAATTTTATATTTTAGCATTTTTTGAACATTTTCAGAACCTATAAATGCATAAAGATCTGCAGTTTAGTAATAGCGAACGACGAATGACGATCGTTGCACGTAAAGGAAACAGTTTCTGTGTTACAGCGTTTCGATCGCCACGCAGTGACCGATGCTCGACACTAAATTTTCTGTTCGGCCAGCGTCGGCTACCGATGACCTATGGTACCGAATGTATCAAGTGGCGATTGATTGCGTAGCAAACATGAAAGGGCGAGCAAAATTAGCTAGGCGCTTATCTCGTCGACACGCTCACTGTTCGCGCTCGATTTGTCAATGGCGCTGCGGGGATCATCGGTGATCGACAGCAATAAAATTAATTACTGCTGTCGACTCGATAGGACAACAATACTTGTAACTTCCTCGGTACTGTTAATGATGCGAGGCAAAGCTAAGATGTTCGGAAGATAAATGTGGATAGTATGAAAACACTGTTAACACGTTGACGTAAATGCCATCTATAAACTTCCAATGCTTGGGATTGTAGATGCAAATGACGTCTATAGACGTCCTCAAATTTTTAGGAAAATTTGTTAGAAAAAATAATTATTTTATTCTGTAAGTTCGCCGAACTCCCTACGAATCAAATGATTTTAAAAAAAGTTGCTTATGTTGTACATCACCGATTTTAGAGTGAGCATCAACGTGTTAACACTAGAACTACCGAGCCCTAAACAAGACTGATGTACAGTGGGTAAAAGAAATTTCCGTGCACACATTAAAATTGAATAACTTTTTTAAAATGGGTTCAATCAATTTCAGGTTTTCTTGAGATATTAGAATATCTCAAATAGATATAAATAAATAGATATTTTGATGAAATTTTTAGAATATGTATAATTGACGCAGATATTCAAAATGTATTTTAAACATTTTTTAATATAGGCCCACACAAAGAAGTTGTAAAGTACAACTTTTAGTATTTTCTCTGCAATTCCGACCAACTGCAATTCTTTCAAAGTCCTTTGGTACACCAGTTAGTAAACTAACTCTTCTAATATCTCAAAAAATCGTTTGAACCCATTCTAAGAAAGTTATTCCATTTTAAAGTGTGTACGGAAACGTATCTCCCTTTATAATAATAACAGGATTGAATTTATTTAGATTTCATAGAGTTTTTATGGTAATATGTACTTGAATAAACATACTAAAAAATTTCTCGGGAAAATATTTCTATAACTTCACGAATTATAAAAGAAAAATATCTGAAATCCGTCATTTTGACGAGTTCGATAGTTCTAGTGTTAAATTCTACATTTTCGGTCAACTCCGCAATGAGATTTCTGCAAGTTCTGTGGACAATAGTAACAATGTTCTACTACCTAACAATTCTAGAACATTGATTGTAATCATTATCATTCAATAAACTTGTTTCTGTTTCAAACAATTTGTATTTACAACCCTTGCGTATGGAATTACAATTTTTGCTTCCTCTATGACACATTCACAGAAGAAGAATTCATAGAATCAAGGATTCTACAGTACGTGTAAAAAGGAGCTGATTGAATTTTCCTACGAAGTAACGGGAAATTTAACATTAAACACCATCGGTTGAAATGATCGGTACCAGATTCTTTTTAGCTTACGATTATTGCAATTACAGTATTTCATCGTTGATTGTCGTGAACATCTCTACGATAATTGTCGCAAAACAATCCCTCCTTCCGCGGGGTATACCCCGTGAAGCTCGAGAGGCTTCGGTCGCCGAGAAATGTAACATAATACGGGTCGAGTATATCGGTGTGAGACCACTACTAATCCAATAACAAAACTTCTTTATTTTTCATAATTTTTTTATGCGACTTTCACCAATATATTCGCAGCATTTTTCTAATGAAAATGATACCAAATATGATATAATCCTGATAATATTTACTTGTATAATGGACGATGAAAGTTTCGTGCGCAAGGATGGACAGCGCATGGAAAAGAAATTCGAATAAAAAACTTTCTTATTATTACTTATTTTTTTACGAGACTTTCACCAAAATATTTGTGGCATTTTTCTGATTAAAATGATACCACACACGATATAATTCGGATCATATTTACAATAATTTTCCGTTCATATAATTTTAATAGGAAGTTTGCGGGTCAGGTACATCGGTGGGATACATAATTAGTAATGCTTTGACGACACTGTTTCATTTTTAATTAGTCTTTTATGAGACTTTTACCATCATATTTGTAACATTTACAACCGTCCTTCCGTTCGCCCGAGGTCGAAAAATAGTATCTTCTACACGATAATTGAATTATCGATAAAATACTGTATAAATATGCTTTCGTAAGAAATGATTGAATAAATACCTCTAGTAGACCACATATTACATTAAGAACCGCACAAAACCTAAATAAACCCAATCTTGTAATTTTTACAAGGTATTATGCACCGGTTTCTTTTAAGGCTCAGTAGGTTTAGTGTTACAAATTGTGGAAACAGGTCGTTCTACTTTCTTTACCCTATCGATCTCAAATATCCAAGTGTACAGAAAATATTTCTAGCTTGTCTCTGCTCTAGATTTTCATTCAAAGTTCGAGGAAGGTATTTCATCGTGGATCTCCGTCGGAAAAAACGTAACTTCTCGATATCAGGGTAGATTCGTGGAGGATATTCGTTAACGATGTTCGTGTCCTATCTTTTTTATCGGTCGGTCGTAGCGATCGACGAACTATGGAAACGTAAGGCGCAGGTTCAACGATAAGCTTATCGGACGGTTTCGTGCGCAAGAGGGAAAAGATCGAGGGGGAAGAACCTGCCAGGGCTCTTTGTCTCGCTTCCATTCTGAAGGAGTTCCTTCGTTATCGTACGATATGAAAACTTCAGCTTCCATGACTCACGGTTCTCTCCTCCCCACCGATTGGCATCGCGAAAACCCAATTCCAAACTCAATTTTCTGTTTACCCTGTGCCTTTATATCGTTCGCAGTTTCGCCCGGGCACGCGGTCACGTGTTCCAATTAAACCAAATATTAAGCTATTTCGCCTCGCAAATTGTCGCCGTTTAATTGCAGAGTCCGCTGCTTTCGACAGTTGACGAATAATTTACCCTGCTGATGCTAGCTGAAAGGGAAGTTCTCTTGTTCATATTGATATTGTATTGGAAAGTAATTTCGTATTTTCGTGCAGAGATGGCATTGCTTCTAGCAATCATAACTTAATATTATTCCAAGTCGTAAAATCACCATATAGTGCCTAAATAAATTATTAGCACACCCTATAAAGAAGAATAATCTTTTAAAAATTGGACCAAACGACTTGAATTTTTTTTAGATATTGGAAGAAGTAGTTTACTAACTAATGTGAAGAAACAAATCTTCTTAAGTTGCTACTTATCAGAATTGCGTAGAAAAAAAAGTGAAGATCACAATTTTTAACATTTTTATCTGAGTCTACAATGTAAATTTGAAACATGCATTTTGTAGATCTAAGTAAGTTATACAACGTGCACACAGTTACATCAAAATCGGTTGACACTTAAAATCTATAAGTATTGAAATATGAGCTGAACTGTATTTTAGAGGACCAAAAATTTTCAAGTTTTCTGTATGTGATGCTACACATTTTGACAAGGAAACGATGGACGTGTAAGTTTTAGTACACGAAATTCAAGTTTTGAAAAGTTATACACGTGTAAACATGATCAATTTTAAGCATTTTTGACAGGTTAGGGCGTCGCCATATTGGATATTCGTTGGGTGGTAGAGGTAGGACTGCTGAGCGCATGCACTGGATAGATGGTGGGTGTTCAACTGAGCGGTATAGTCCAAGTTGGTTTAGGGTTAGTTAAAAATTTTACACGCGTATGATAGAAATATATTGAAATTAATATGCAATCGTAATCGTGAAACGCTCTTTATTGAAATTGCCTCTCCAATGATGCTGTCATGTGTTTTTCACAAATCAATAAATCAATGCCAGCTATCGCCGCTTCAGGTGCCCCCTCCTCCTGGATTCGTTTTTCTTTTGCGTGCCCTAGCGTTTCCTCGAATATTTGTCACAGGTCACTGGAAATCGTTAAAAATGGGTCCCTGCGCTAACACGTATAACTTCTGAACCAGTGAACTCCTGACAAAAAGACTTTCATTTTCGGTGTTTTCTCGTCGAAATCTATAGGACTGCATAAAAAAAGTTAAAAACAATAGGTCCTCCAAAGTACAGTTTAACAAAAATATGTAAGCTATCGTCACAACTAGTCGCATAAAAGATCCTAGTACAATATTTCACCCATTTTTGCTTTACACTTTAAATCAGCAAACTATGCTGCACTTACAACGTCACACTTTAAAGAAATACATTTTAGAATACTTATAGAAACAGATCAATCGCTTCAAATTATGCGTAGGAGTAAATGTATTTTATACATATATTCCTGAAAAAATTGTGTAGACAAAGTATAAAAGCATAAAAGTATAAAATAGTGGAAACATTGAAAGAATGTAAAAAAACCTGTTGCATCATTTTCACTCCGCCAAAATGATTAAGAAAACTAAATAAATGTCCATATAGATGCTGCATCTTGCAATTAACGCAGACAATGTTTATTCTGCATAAACATCCGCAATATAGTAATAAAGTTAAGCATGGAACGCAACAGCCTAACACACCAAAATAAAAACAACTAAAAAGATTGCAACAAAAACAGTAATGGAACATACTATACGAAGATTCACTAACGATGCCAATTTAGTTCAAAGCACTTCCGAATATGAAAGTGCAAATTCGTAGAAGCGTTCTGCCTGATAAACGACAATAATTATGCAACTTCGCGTTCATTTCATTAAAACATCACGCCCGAACGCGTCCAATCAGCGTAACTCGATGACGCACAAAGGTATACCGAGTTAGCCGGCGTTGATTGGTGTTAAAACAATAATCCAGGTGCTCGTATAAACTGCGAGATCAGTCGTTCAACTGAATGCAGCATAATAACGCGCAGTTGCAACGATCTTTCCCGATCGCAAGCCGACCGACTGTTTGATCCGCGGCCGTCTGCGTTCGATAACGTATCCGCGACACATATTCAATGACTCATCGGTGTAATTCGCACCGAAATACGTCAATTATATCGACCATTTGCATAATATGTCGCAGTAGTAGAACCGACGGTTACCAAAGTGGCCGGAGCCGCAGTAACAGGTTTCGCGGTTAGGCCTAGACCTCGTCAATTATGCAAGTACTTATACCACCCACAATGATCGTCACATCATGGTGGTAAGCTACCTAATCACAGCCTGCCGCGTGCGCGCCCGTGTCAAACCTCTCCGAGTCGATAAAATAGTTAATAATACACGGACCCGAACCCTGCAAAACCTTGGATCTTTGTCCGTTCGTTATCTCTGGGGAGCGAATGGAATGATCGGTGGACGAGACAAGAACAACGCAATTTATCCATTGTCACACAGTCCGGGCGTGAGAGAGACTATTCTTTTTTCCACGATGTTTTTATTAGTTAGCCGGAAAATTGCGAGCGCGACAGGATGCATTTTTATTGCATGCAGTCGGAGATTTAGGGTTTCGTAATCCTGCCGATGCGTTTCCGCTTTTGGGCTTTGGATATTGTTCGGGATCTTTGTGCATTTGTGGCGTGCACATTTTTATTGTAGGTCGGAAGTGTATTTATTGCAAATTCGTTTCTAAAGCCTCTCTATTTTAGTTTCTAAGGCATTTTTATCCGATCTTGTTTCAATATCATTGTTATTTGATCTTGCCTCTAAAGAATTTTGATTTGATTTTGTTTCTAAAACAATTTCTAATCTGTTTTTGAGGCCCTTTTATTCTACTCTGTTTTTAAAGCATTGTTATTTTATTTTGATTTAGTGCATTTTTATTCTTCTGTGCGTTTTAAAGCAGTTGTTTTCTTCCTTGTCTTTATGGCATTTTTATTTTATTTTTCAAGCATCGTTATTATAGTTTTATAGTTCATTTTTAATGCACTTTTATTTTATCTTGTTTCTACAGCATTTTTATATCACTAGGTTCTTAAGACATTTCATATTGTTTTAAATATATCTCTATATTATTTTGCTGTTTTCTAGCATCTCGATTCAATTTTGTTTCTGAAACATTCTTGCTTTATTTGTTCTCCTAAATCGTTCTTGTTATAGTTCATTTCTAACGCATTGTTAATTGATCTTGTTTCTAAAGCATTTTTAGTTGATTTTGTATCTAAAGCATTTTTATTTTACACCATTTTGGAAGTATGAAAGCGAGAGATAATTTTAAATTGAAACTTGCTAAACTCTAAAAGCCTTGTAAACAATATGTTCGTAAGTAGTACCAGTTAGCTAGAACAGCAATAAATATTCCAAGTCAATCACAAAAACCCCAGAAAAACAATTTAATGTACAAGAACCACGTTCCTTTTTGCTCGGAACCAAATGGCAGTAATTAAAAATAACGATAGCTGATTAAGATTAGAATTTACACGACTAGAAAGTTTTTACAGTGTTCTTCCTTGTGACGAGAAAGAACGTCTGGACGTTAAAATGAAAATACACCCACGGTTTTAATTGAAAAACAGCGAAATTTTGCGCGTCGGAAAGGGTTGTTGCGATATCGACGTGTAACAGAGTTTTTGTCGGAGTGATTCAAGGGCGTCTGTACGATAGCATTCTCTGGCTGCCGATCCTCTGCCAAAATGCTATCTAAAAGGCACTCGCATAATGACAAAGCCCAGCGCCGCCTCTGTGTCGCCGGCTTCTACCGGCAGAAATAAACCAAACGATAGTATTAACTTGCGCAACACGCTAATTTAACTTTGAGGAACTTAGCAGTTCTCTGCTACGTGCACCGATGTGATCCTAAACAATTTTTCTTTCCTTGTCTTGATTAACAGAGACATTGTCCCTCGATCGTGGTGGATCTCCTTTTCCAATTAAACACGGTGAATCATGCGATCCGAATGATTCGTATCTTCACTGACGTTGATAGTGCGCGAGACTAATGGCTCGAGCCTATGACAGTGTTTTCCTGAAGATTCGTGCTCTTTTGTACCGCAGATCTGCACGATTCTTTGCAAATGTTTTAAATGTTCATGATCTCATTAATTGTAGAAATAAAAATGGGATCATTTGATCTCGGTAAGACCAGTGTTAACACGTTGACTGCTATGTCGGTTACATGTAGACAGCGGATTGAGTGCAAAATAAAAATGATCTCCATTAATCGCAAGATGCAAAAGCTACATACACGTTTATTTCTTTTTTAATAATTTCATTGAGTTATAAGTAATACAACAGCATTCTTAAATTCTTTAAATGTTTTACCATTTTGCATTTCATCTATTGTCATCATTTAATCTTTGCCATCGATCAAAATTAATTTTGTTTGTAATACAATTGCTGGAATTGCACTTCATCAAGATTTGTACGATCTAGAAGTTTTTTTTATTAAGCTATAAAACCCCACATGGGATTATTAGCAGCATGCACATGACTGTGCATGCTAACATTGCAAAGATAACTTAGAATCTAGGGTTGACAATATAGTGAAACATTTCCAAATACAACTCTAAAGGTGCAAACAATGAACCATAAGAAATTTATGTATTGGGTTGTTCGGAAAGTAATTTCGTTTTTCCAAGGGAAAATGAAGACGGTGTTTCACTATTTATTTATTTATTCGGTGATGTGGTGGCAATTTTGTTCTATGATCTTGCGTCATCTTTCTAGTAACTTGGAGATCCCATGTTCGTAGAATTCCTGTTTTTTATTAGAAAATAATTGAGTTGTATTATTTTTGACGCCTTCATTTAAAATGATAGTTACACCGCTTAAAAAGTTAGTAGTAATACGACGGTACACCCTCTCTGTAGACAGCATACATCTTTTTCCCTGCTTGCATTGCGTTTTTACCATAGCCGTAACAAAAAAGCAAAATGTGACGGATATGCTCACTTTGATTTTGCATATTTGATGCGATGACAAAAGAAATGCTTGAAAGATTATAAAGTTCTATAAGGCACGAAATGACGTCCGAAATGTCAGTCCTGAAAATATACAATGATTTTGCGACTTAGAATAATGTGAAGTAATCATAAATGGAAGCAATACCATCTCTACACGAAAACCGAAATTACTTTCCGAACAACCCAATATATAAAGTAAGGGGCAAGGAAATGGTCCACACAAAAAGGCATCGATTGTATAGAGTGGAAAGTGACCTTTGTTGCAAAGTTTGTGGATCAGATCATCTCTATTAGTACCATAGATCGGGCATTGCCATAACACGTGATTAGGATCCTGAATCAGGCGGCTCCAGGGAAGGGGGGACACGGTGTCTGCCGTCGCCGGGTCCCAAATCAGTTGGCCGGAGGGGAGCTTCTCTCCCCTCCCATGTGCGCATGAGAGGGCGGTCCATTCCGGAAGAGATGCAACTGCGAACCCGGAATGGGCCTTAAATGCCCAGACCACGTCAGCATGTAGGGTTTAGTTGGTATGCCTGGCCTCGGTCAGGTGAGGCCAACATAACCCTCTCTCCTCTACAGGCGAGGGTGGAGGGTATCCATAAGGTGGATTCCCCACATTACAAAAAAAAAAGGATCCTGAATCAGACAACCACATAGGCAACTTGTGTCAGCAGCAAGTTTAATCTTGAAAAAACAGACCTTCAGCTGATAGTGTCCACATCGAAGTCTATTAACCCAACAGATGAATTCTCTTGGAAGTTTGAGATGAGCAAATCAAGGTTTAGACTCAGAGTGGTAGAAGGATCTGAACAATTTAATGCCCTTGAACTCTGCTTCTTTGAGAATAGTATTGACTGCCAGCGCCCTAGCTTGTTTTCTAAAACTATGGGAAAAATCAGAGTAGGGAACTTCGTTGGAAGAAACAGCCATTAGAGACGCTTCTTTAGCTAGTGCATCTACTTTTTCATTAGACGTAATATCAATATGCGCAGGGATCCAAAAGAGAAACAGTTTCTTGGGTTTCGTAAAGTAGGAGTTCATCAGATTATGGATATCAAGCAGAAAAGGGTTGGATTTATCATTGCCCGAGTAGTTACTACCTAGAAGAATTCAAGAAGTAGTAATTCTTATGGTGGGCTTTAACTATACAGTTTTGATTACAATGACGAAAATTACTTTGATTCTGTGGGATCTTTTTGTTCGTCAGTCAGCATGCTAAGAAATTCTAATAAAACTTGGTATGCAAGTTAGATAAGAACCTGGTGTCGCATTCGACAGACGTGGAAGTCGAAGTGTTAAACAATCCCGACAGCTGCCCTTGTAACTTCAATGTTCAGATGTCCCCGAATCGAACACTCGAGGAGATTTAAAACGCGCGATGGAACAGGTCACTTGATTGGTCTCCCGCGGCTTGTTCACCTGTCCGTCTGACGTGCGAAAAAATCTCTTGCTTGTGTAAAAGTGCACATTTTTCGCGCAAAATGAGTCAGCACAAAATAAACGATTAACATTAGGGTTGGGCGATGTTTAACTTTTTTTAATCGATTTTTGGACATTCGATTTTGAAACGAATCGATTTTTTGTAGTTATTAATCGATATTTGATTCAATAGGAAGCATAAGTTAATTCATCCATCAGTGAGTGTGGTGGCTGCCCAATATTTAGTTCTAAAGTGCCACAAGAATTAAAGCATTGCGTTTTAGGTCCGATTTATAATGGGTTGAGGAAAAATTTATTTTTTCGCTAGATAGCTGTAGTGATATATATCTCGTAAAGTATTGTTCAAAAAATTCAGACTTGTGCTCGTTGGAAAAATGAAATTTTGTACTAAAATAAATTCTTTTCCAGTCTTTTGATTGGTCGATTCAGTTTTGAGTTATAGGATTGTGGCGGCTACTTCCTACGCTCGTCAACAGAGGGACACTACGACAACACCTTTCCCGCTACTACCTGAATCTTCCTCTGTTTGTATATATACCGTCCTAAACTGTCCTTACGACATCCCGCGCCTAAGACACGGGTCCGCTAGATAGCCTTACTGACGAGACCTCAATCGGGCCTAGGACGAAACGCTTCCTTCTCCTTTTTCATCTTTTTATAATTCGACAGCCGCCATAGGATGTAAAAGATGGAGGTTAACAAAGAGAAAATTCGGTATATTTTACAATTTTGCTTTGATAAAGGCGAAAATGCATGACAGGCGTCTGAAATTGTGAATGGTGTTTATGGTCTCCTTATTGTCACAACCAATTACGCGCAATTTTGGTTTCGTCGATTCCGTTCCGGTATTTTCGATGTTAAAGATGAACCTGGCACAGATAGGTCCGTCGTCGAAAATGTCGATAAAATCCTAGAAATGATCGAAGTAGACCGGCATGTTAGCAGTCGTAGCATCGCCCAGGAGCTAATGATTGACCACAAAACAGTTTTAACCCATCTGCATAAAGTAGCGATTGACCAGAAGCGGCCAGAATTGGCCAACAGGAGAGGTGTTGTGTTCCATCAGGACAACGCCAGGCCACACACGTCTATAGTGACTCGCAAAAAACTCCGGGAGCTTGGTTGGGAAGTTTCGACGCATCCACCTTATAGTCCGGACCTGACACCAAGCGATTACCATCTTTTTTTATCATTGCAAAACTTCCTTAGTGATAAAAAATTTGCATCAAGAGAGGATTGTGAAAATCGCTTAGTCCAGTTTTTCGCAAATAGGGACCAGGGCTTCTATGAGGGAGGGATTACGAAGTTACCATTAAAATTCAACAAATTACATTGTCCAACACCAAAGGGTATAGCCGGATAAGATGGTCAAAACTACCCTTGAGCCGAATTATATCGCGGATGGGTCATTCGATAGGGCATCCAAAAAAAACCATACTGTGTAAAATTTTAGTTTAGAAATTTTAGAGATATTAGAATAGAGTTTAGAAATTCTGAAAAAAATCTGAGACATGTCAAACACCCGAATACATATTCTGCAATTCGTTTTAGATTTTTAAATTGAAAATACTGCTTGTAAAACATCAAAAACTTCAAAAAAATTGAAAAAATTCAGATTTCACATGGAAGTTCTAGAGTGACTAACTTTATATTTTTACAGTACCGATATATTGTTATAAGTATCATATATGAATTTTTTCAGATTTTTAAAAATACTGCGCCGTTGTTAAAAAAAATAGAAACCGATTTTTTCGCCATTTTTTCCGTGAAAAACGAAGCTAACCTTCAAATTGTAACATTTTATTCATTCTGTGAGCTTATTGGATACTGATAAACCTTGAACATTTCACAGAAATAATTAAAAAATAAAATTAACTTAATTAGTATTCTACTACGTCAGTGCATAACACCTGAAAATATTAACCATGTTTCCAACAGCCCGGTTGGGTCAGCGCGTTAGGCGCTCGACTCCACGAGAAATATTGGTGGCTTGACCGAACTTGCACCTTTATGTCTGAACTAGAAGAACGTAAACAGGCTTTACCAAATCCTTAACAAGTACAATACCTAGTATCATTACAAAAATAACCTAAGTTCCTTTATATGCTGTGATAATAAAATATAATATAGTAGGAATATGCCCATTGTACATAAATTTCCATTAGTTCATAAGTCTTAATTTATAAGGTAGCATATAATTTAGTTAGTAAGCCATATATATATAAATCAATACTGCTACAGAGGTTTTTTTCTTCTCTGGGTAATTTTTCCTCATGTTGCAAAAACTAATATGGACATCTTTTATTAAGATATATTCTCTCATACCGAGTCCTCCCAAACTGTTATTGTTACTTCCTAAGTTATAAATGCGTTTATACATGTTACCCTCATTTATTATCGTATGGTTTCTTTTCAAATGTTTATTCTAACCATCCAATGTAAAACTGTACTCATACCCTAATAATAAACATTTTTTTCTAAAAAAAAAAAAAAAGTTAGGCGCTCGACTATGACCATACGTATACTACGTTCGCGCCCGGCATGAGTCTACTTTTTTTTTTATTTAATCAATTCCTTTTTTTCTTTTTTTGACTATGTAATAATTAATGATATTTTTGTACAATTCTTTTAGAACCAATATTTAAATATTTAGAAAATATTTTAAGGTAAAATACGTCAAAAAATAATTTCGGAGCAATCGTTATTTCATCAATTTTTAATCTCTTAATCTATTAAACTATTTCATCAATTTTTAATCTCTTTAATCTATTAAACTATTAAAATTACCAGTTCGCAATTTGAATAAAGAAACCACAAGAGCTTGAGTAACGCCACGTTGCTGCGTATTTCGCATGGAGGTCATAATTTCTCGAAGTTCTATTAGATTTTCCCAAGTTAATCCAGTAAACACTGTAAGGCGTTCCTCTGACAATGTAAAATTACCCACTTTATCTTTAATACTAGAATCATTATTAATTACAAGATAATCAAAATCATTTTTATGTTCCTTAAATTCCTCATGGTCAAACAAAACAAATAGCTACAATTATTGAGTCAGTTAGGTGGTCCTGAATTTTAAATGATGCAGAAAAAGATTCTGTAAACTTTCCCGAATAAAGTGATATCCAATATTAATACATTGTGAATGTTAAACATGTTTAGAGAGACACCATTTTTGCACCAATTTTTGAGGATATTTTTGAATTTCTCTCAAAAAATAAGGGTCCAGCGTAAAATCGTACTATATCACGCAATGTATCTATCAAAGAACAATTCAATATCTTTTATAATAACATCACAATATTTGTTTAAAGTTGAAAAATAGGTTTTTTTCGAAGTCATGTTTCTCTTTCTATTTCTATAAGAACCACCCTACAGTAATTAGGAAACATAAAAAAAGTTGAAATTTGTTAGACAGTGTTATAAAACAAAACGGTGCATATTTGACCCAAATCGGACAATCCGAACCATGCTAAATAAAGTCTTGAAATAATCGTAAAAAAAAATGGATTTCTTTTTCCCTAACCTAATATAATCGGATTCCGCGATGCAGCATTATGCCATGCAGAATGCATATGGATATAAATAGTATTTCGATAGATGTTTTTTAAATCGATTTTCTACTGATTCGATTTTTGTCGCTGCGAGATTTTTTTTGCAAGAATCGCCCATCCTTAATTAACGTATTGCCTATCACCTGCAAGCCAATCCGTTCGCTCGGGATTGTATTTGGAATTTATTACTCGCGATCGTAAATGGATTTTCAACGAATACACGCATCAGACACTCGCAAAAAAGGTATATTTCTCTTTCTTATGAGTTACGGATTGCAAAAAAAATGCAACAGGTTTTATTCGAACGCAAATCTGATTAACACCGAGCGACACGAAGAAAATGAATTGTGATATCTGTAGACTGGCTGCGAAATGGAAATTTACATTTCAACGAGTCTGTCGCGAGTTTTAATTTCTTGGCGAACTTGTTACCGTTTCCACGGCAGCGTGATCGTACATAAATCTAAATTAGTTACGAATAAATAGTATCGCGCTGTGCGACGACGCGATTGAAATTCTATTTTCAACGTTTCCGATGCTCGGCGGTTAACGGTTAGTGGTTAATGGCTCACGAGTCTGCGTTAATTAAACAGGATGTCCCTACTAACTCGATCACCTTAAATAATGACTTAATGGTATGCTTTATGAACATTTTGAGACGTGAAATTTAAATGACATTAACGGCACATCTTATAAGGTACGTGCTTTTGTGGGTGTGAAGAGTTTCTGAAATTGCAAGGTCGTCTTGGTATTTTTTTAATGAAATTACCTATTTTTTGTACCATAGATCGATGGAGTACCAAATTCGGGGTAAAAAAGTGTTAACCTTCATACCTCCTGAATCTAATAGTTGACGAGTATTATCAAAATAATTTGCAGTACGTAACTACTACACCTGGAAGTTAAAGTACATGCTCGAACCGATGCCGCTCAACTTCAATACAACGCGTGTAGGTGTCAATGTTTATTTACAGAAATGTTCTCGACTTATAGCATACTACAATCGCTTTCCTAACGTTTATGGTTCAGTGTTCTAGAAGATAGAGTAGTAAACTATTAGGTTTAGGACTAGGACGTATGAAAGTCAACACATTTTTACTTAGAATTTGATATTACATCGATCTATAGGACAAAAAACAGGCCATTCCATTAAAAAAATATCAAAGTGACCCTGAAATCTCTGAAACGCCTCCACTAAAAAAAGACAAATACTATATAAGGTGCGCCCCTTCATGCCATTTAAATTCCACGTATCAAAATTTTCATAAAGTGTACCGTTAAGTCATTATTCGCGTTATTAGTTGATTATACATATATGTATATGTATATTCTTAAGGGGCGGCAATTTATCTTTTTGTCCGGGGCGACGTAACCGCTAGGGCGGGCGCTGGACCTAACCAAAACTCATTCTATTAACATGATTTTTCCATTACTATATCAAATTTTGGATGACAGCTACAATACAAAGATTATGCGAATAGAGTGATTTGTGGTTAGGTCGTGGGAGGGGGCGAAGAGAGACTGCCGTTAGGCCGGCCAGACCACGCATACGAGAATCCAGGGGTAGTTTCTCAAAATTGAAAGCTCACCTTATATACATACAAGGTGTTTCGTCTAAAACAGGACACCTAAATATCTCCTATACCTCTGAAAATACAACAAAAGGTTACTAACGTAATCTAAATGGTTTCAAAAGACGAATCAAATGTAAGAATCGTTTTTTATAAATTGTAATTTTTTAATCGTCTTTTCAAGGTCACTCGTGTTTTTCTCTATATATATAAACACATTTTTTGTTGTTGTATGTTATAGAAAACATTATTATGCATTCATCCATGTTTAATGGCACGACCTTGAAATGACCATGAACTCTAAAATTTGCTAATTAATGCAGAACTTACTTTCAGCGACATTTCAGATTTCAACGGTAACAGAAATTTGACCATGAACTAGAACTTGTAAATAATCACATTTATTACTGCAATAAATGTCCGAAATAATGTCCTTCCGTTGTGATACATTTCGTGATGCGGAAAACGACAGACTGTACAGGTCTTTCGATGATTTCAGGTTTCATATCAGCACATGCAGCAATTATTCGTTCCTTCATATTTTCTGGCGTCGTGGGCTGCTCTTGATAAACCGTACCCTTTAATGTCTCCCATAAGAAAAAATCAAGTGGGATGAGATCGGGTGAACGAGCCGGCCATGATACAGGTCCATTGCGTCCAATCCAACGATTTGGGAATTTTTCGTTGAGGACACGTGTTGCAATATGGGAAAAGTGTGCTGGACACCCATCGTGTTGATACTATAATACTAGACTGTCCCTAAATGGTACATCTTCTAATAAACCTGGTAGAATATGTTCTAACAATTCAGCATACTTCTGCCCAGTTTGCGTGCCGTTGATAAAATACGGCCCAATTATCCTATTATTTAGAATACCACACCAGACATTTATGGTCCATGGTCTCTGCTTATCGAGTTGTCTAAACCATCGTGGATTTTCAACCGACCAATAATGCATGTGCTTGAGGTTCACATGACCATGATTTGTAAAGGATGCTTCATCCGTAAACAATACTGTTTGGAAAAACATTTCATCATTTTCATATTTCCGTATACTCCATTGAGAAAAGTGTACGCGGTTTACAAAGTCTCTTCCATGGAGCTCTTGGTGAAGAGATAAATGGAAAGGATGAAATTTTTGTGAATGAAGAATCCGGAATGTGCTTGTCACACTAATAGCGGTTTCACATCCAAGTTACCTTATACTAACATGCGAGTTTTGATTAACTTTAGCGATGATATTGTTCACATTTGCTTCATGAGTAACAGTCTTACGTCTCACACGAATGTTCCTGTTGACACTACCAGTCTCACAAAATGTTTTAACAATACTTGTGTATGCCGAACGTGATGGACAAGAACGTTCTGGAAATCTGTCGTTGTAAATTCGTATTGCTTCTCTCAGACACTCTCGAGCTTCACCGTAAATTAAAACCATTTGAATTTTCTCCTGTTCTGAATAACGCATTATGGATCGCTTGTCGATACACTGAGAAATCTAGCAGTGAGCAAACTCTTAAATACATATCTCTCTCACTCCCTATGTACACAAAGGAATGATACAATGTGTTTATTTACAAGTTCAAGTTCATGGTCGAATTTCTGTTACCGTTGAAATCTGAAATGTCTCTGAAAGTAAGTTCTGCATTAATTAGAAAATTTTAGAGTTCACGGTCATTTCAAGGTCGTGCTATTAAACACGGATGAATGTACAATAATGTTTCCTATAACATACAACAAAAAATGTGTGTATATATGTAGAAAAACACGAGTGACCTTGAAAAAACGATTAAAAAATTACAATTTATAAAAAACGATTCTTACATCTGATTCGTCTTTTGAAACCATTTAGATTACGTTAGAAACATTTTTTGCATTTTCAGAGGTAGAGGAGATATTTAGGTGTCCTGTTTTAGACGAAACACCCTGTATGTATGACCAAAGTGGGACCCTGTTTTCTCTCTCATCTCCACAGCGTGTTTACAAAAAACAAATAAACGCCACGGAGCGTGAAAGAAAACTGAAACTTCAACAGAGTATTAACAATAGTTTTTTGCGAATATTTCGAAAACTAAGATACTGCAGCGGTAACATGTATAGGGAAAAAGTTGTTTAGAATGATGACCTTGACAACATATTTCAAGGTCATCAAAATCGGTGAGCAGGACCAACTTCTATATAATTACCAAAAAATCTAATAACGGTCATTTGACCGGCAGTGGTAGGTTTAGTGTTAAAAGACGGTAGGAGCGTCTTGTTTTCGTGACACGCGCGAGCAGAATGTGAGGTGACATAAATATTGGCACCGCGGTTGCGTCTTCCGCTGTCCTCCGCAATAGTAAACGCGGTCGCTAAACACGCGCAAAGAGCGCGTGTGTATGTGCGCGAATGTGTGTGTGAATCTGCACAATGCATGCCGATCGGAAACACGCGAGACGCAGTACGCGACGAAATGCACCTGTGCATCTCGAGGATTTGCGACGACAACGGTGTGCCATATCCATTGTACGCGCTCGTAAACAATGGCAGCGTACGCTCTACTCGGCGTAAGAGATGCAAAAATAGAACAGGCTGCTGTTGGCTTCTGCCAATTTCTTTGTAGAAACCGGTGAGATTTATCGCGAGCGTCGGCAGAACGATTTAGAGTGTGCGCGATGAAACGTTTCCCCGAGAAAGACAACGCGAAGCGTTCGTCACTCGCGAACTAAGTGACAGCGGTGAATGATCAACTGTTGTGGTCAGTCCGTTTTTCCAAATGCGATAAGCGAGATAGACAAAAGCCGCGAAGATCAACAAGATTGGGAATATCGATGCGACTGTGTAGAATGATAAAAAATGATACAAAAGAATGGAGAAGGAACAATAACATTGAGTGCTTTGGGTCTTTGTAGAACACTGCAACAATGGAACATTAACACATTCCATACCGGCGATTATCTCATAATTTTTAAAGCCCATGTTCCATGGCTGAAGACTTTTTAGTGGATTTTTCTACAGCAATTTGAATTGTGAACCAACAGTTTATCTCCAGTAACGTTATCTGAGAATTACGCTTTACAGATTAGAATGTATAAGAAAATTTCTAAACTTCCTTTTTGTATAGTACAACTACTCGAAATCCTATGTAGTACTTTGATCGCCATGTCGCCCATATTTGGGTGACAGAATTATTTATACAGAATTGAAAACTGATTTTCACGTTAGTAGATTGAGTGTACAAAATTTGCTTACGATCTGCGAAATGGAAGATGTTCATAACATTAATTAATATTAGGAAACTAAACTTGCCAGTTTTTGTTTCGTTAAATAAATAGCTTTGATTTTGTGTAATTATTGTGACTGTCGAGTGGGTGACCAATGTGTTAATAGGATTCTGATAGGTAAAGTGTTAACAATGGGAGACGAGTTAATTTGTTTCGTTCGTTGTTCATCGAACTTTTTAGCATGTTACACGCCAGAAGTTATTTAGGAATTCATGGACAATGCTCAACTGCCAATTTCTTTCTGTACGATGTAGACTGTTTCATACTTTTCGTAGCCATCTTAGAATTTTAGGAAATAAACAAAAATGAAACAAACGGTGATGCATCTAATAATCTGGCTTTATGTAGAAAATTTTTAAATCTTAGCGTTACTATAGTGCATTCAAATTGCATTGATCCTTAATCCTTGTTCTTCATCCACTGTTCAGGAAATTGGGACGTTTATATTTTGAGAATTAAATTGAAGCACAATTAACATGTAATTCTGATGAAATTCCAGTCCTTTCCTACTGTGTAATGCATACAAATTGTTGATGTTAAATTGATTTGTATATATCAGTAAAACAAATTAGAGTTTAAAGGAAAGATTTGATGTATTGTGTGTGTGTGTGTAAAGATAAGGTATTTTATGAATGTGAATTGAATAAGCGTTTGAATCTTTCTCTTGTTAAAGGATGTGGAACTAATACCATAAAGGTGGACTTTAAAATATCCACGAGCCTTGAGAAATATTACGTAAATATATAATAAATTACTTATTTTTCGAGCAACCTCAAGCCCTTAACTGCGAAGACCGTTTCGATGCCAGAGCGATCTCGGTTATTTCACGCTTGACAGGCTGTGAAAGAGGGACAGAGTGATCTCCTCGTTCGGTACTTCAAAGCTCTTCGTGGCTGAGAATGGCGCAAGAGCATAAAAATTTCAAATGAACGACGTAGCGATAGAAATTTGTGAACTTAACTTTACGAAATTATAACTGTTCCAAAAATTTTATTTATAATAAGAATTTTTATTGGAAAATTGAAACTAAAATTCTATGTTTTAACAAAAATATGTCCTTTAATATCAATTTTAACTCACTCCCTAAATAAAGATATTGATAAATTACTTTCAAGTTAACTTTACTTCATATAAAAATTGTATCAGAACCCTCATTTATACTAGCCTTTAAAACATGAAAAAACAAATAAACAATCTAATTGCGAGACTAACCATTTATATAATATGTATCATATGTGTACAACAGGGGTTGGCACGGTAGGGCTTCCTCAAACGCCTGCTTCTCCCACCAACCTCTCTTTCATGCGCGAGGCACTTTCTTCCTCTATGGCAATGACGGATGCTGGTGGGGGACAGTGGACGCTATGGTGGTGACGGTTTTGTCTCAATTGAGACAAAAATGCCCATCCCTGATATACAATATGTATCTATGTATACAATATGTACAATAAAACGTTTAACGAAGCTTAATAAGAGATTTTTGACGTTTTTAGATTGCAACGGAATTGTTAACTAGTAGAATAAAAAAAGTGTCTAAGTATTAATTCCATTATTCATGAAATAGCCATTACAAATTTATATGTGCACAAAAATCGTACAAAAATGGAAGAACATAAAATTAATCATGTTCTAAAAAATTACACATATTCTACAACCATCTAAAGTGAGTATTTCTTTAATACTAACGAAGCAATAATCAAGCAAATCTGCGATAGAGAAAATCGAAATTTTCAAGAACCGTTTCCCACAAATCACGAAAACTGTGCGCGCAATTTAAGAAGAAATGAACAGTTATCATTTCCAGCAGTTGAACTAACGATCAGGGGAAACGGTAATGAACAAAGGATCGCGGTTCTTAACTGAAATTACATAGATTTACAGTTTCATGAGCTTAAAAGGGCGAGGACGCGCAACGTTTGGTTACTGTTACACTTTCCGGATTACGACATTTAAAGCGTCGGTCACGATCGACATTTCCGACAAGATTCGCGTGCAAGCTTCAGCTGTGCGAACCGTGGTGGAACGAATTCATGACCGAAACGAGAGAATCGGCGACGAGAAAGTTTTGAGCCGCGCCGCGGCGACGAGAATCTAAGTTTACCGAATCGTCAGTTTCACTCTCTGTTTCTTTATTGTATACTGAATCCCGGACGCCGCGTGCTTTCCATCGAGCTTTCAAACAATCCACTTACTGCCTCTCCTAATTAGTCAACACGGAAGTTTGTTTGGAATATCGATTTCAATTCTGCAATTTTCGTCCAGAGCACCGAAGATTTTTACAACACTGGCTGCCTTGAATCATTTCTTCAATTTATTGATTATCTTAATCGTAAGTCAAATATTTTCACCCGACTTAAAATGTTTCTAAATTTTTTTAATGATCTACTGTGTTCGTATTAAACGAACATGTTAAGCAAAATTGCTAAATCAATGAACGATTAGCGTAGCAGTAACTACAAGACAGGAAAATATTTAATCATTTCGTTAATTTACTTATTGTCTGAATTATGAGTCAAACATTTTGACCCAACTTGCGACAAAACTTAATCGTTTTGTCATTGAAGATTACAATATTGCGAATAAAATAAAAGAGGTCGGGTAAACTGTACTATTGCTGGCACTGCATTAGTTATTGGCACTTTTGATTTAAACGGCAAATATTAAGAATTCCTGGTACAGAAAATAATTTTTTATTGCTTCTTATTTATATTTCAAAGTAACGTTGTAAGTTTTCATAACAAAGTTCCACATATGACTGTTAGCAACGGTGGAGAACATCCGGTAAGACCGACGGATGACCACAGTGCAGTGTAAATAGTTCTGTTAAAATTTTCGTTACGAGTAAGCATACTTTATCGCTTTATAACTTAATTTCGGGCTGAGCTACAGATGTAATAAGTGCGTATATGTTTAATTATAAATGAAATAGCCTGTTTAACGTTTACTTCTTACTGCTTATCAGACATAACCTCAGATTTTCAGGTGCCAACGAATGGTTACGAATGGATACGTGTTGTGTCAATAACTGTACCAAATGTACCAATGACTGTACTATTTGTCTTACGATTGTTATTCACTGCATATATTTTATAATAAAAGATTTATGACTAGTAAAACTGTTTGATTTTGCTGAAAAATCTCTATTAGCTTATAATAATAACAAGTACGCTCGTTTAAACATTTCAAAAAATGATAAAAAAATTTTACTACGATTTTGGCTTAGGGTGCCAAACATTGTACAGTTTACCCTACAATTGTATAATCTCTATTTACATATAAAAATTATGAACGACATCTAGATAGAGACAAAATCATGAACTACATCTAAAGCCGATTGCAAACGATGATTCTTTGAGATCATCAATATTCAGGCGCAATTATTTAGACACACACACACACACACACACACACACACACACACACAGAGAGAGAGAGAGAGAGAGAGAGAGAGAGAGAGAGAGAGAGAGAGAGAGAGAGAGAGAGAGAGAGAGAGAGAGAGAAAGACCGATTAAATCGTGAATAAAATAAATTAAATCGATGACCGATAAAGAAATGATTATTCAACGCAGTTATCATTGTTCTCATTGTGACAGGAGTTAGACAGCCATCAGCTCTGTGCCGGTTTAAATCGAATCGTGCCGAAACCGAGCGAAGCCAAACAGGATTGAATCTGATCGAAGCAAGATAAACTGAACGTTCTCGCACACCGAAACGAATTAAAAATAAAGTAGATTGGAAATGCGCGTGTTTGCACTGGTCCGAGGCAATGCGTGATGCGTTCCTGGAATTCGATTGTTTGCAACTTGATCGAGGAAGTCATCGTTTTCGCGATAGTATTGATATGATCGATACCTGATCGACGAGCACGATGTTCCGATTGCTATTTGCATTGCAAACGACGACGCGCAGTGGCGCAGCGCGGATATTGGAGCGAACTTGATTTCTACGCGATTGCTATACGAACGTAACTGCGAAGAAAGTTTGTTGAACATTCTGTCACGCTCAAAGAGTGACATATGAGAAGTTTGAGGAGAAATATTAGCAATGCGTAGAGAACATGTTAATAATTGTTTATATTGAATGTTGTTCTTACCGAATGACGCACTGATTAAATATTTACGATTGGAAATTGGTTGCGAATTGTTTTGCGTTTAGTTAGTATCATGTTTGCGTTAGGTCATCCCATAAATAATGCGAGTTTTGTTCATTATTTCTGTAAGACCGACATGTTTTTGACAGACAAGCACAGTCATTACTCTTCTATATGCAATTGATTGAATTGTAGAAAATGAATGTTTTTATTATATTTTACCTTACAAAACCAGGAAACAAGTCGCATTTATATTGTGAATGTATAAATCAAGCTTACAGATCAATGGAAACCTGAATTTTTATAGATGTTTATAATGTGTGTATATATGCAGAGAAGCTATTTGGTTCTACAATATTACTTCATAGATATTGCATGGAATAAATTGATGCTGATAACTAGACTGCGGATTTTATGCATTTATGACAAAAATGAGTGGGTGCTATTTAAAGTAGTAGACTGATCTAAAAGATTTAAGAATATCAATGTGTTATTTGTACCTTATTAACATTATTCATGCATAAAAGAAATTTTTCTTTGGCTCTTGTTTGTCGCAGTTGAATAAAACAATTTTTACTTTGCATAAAGATCCGCAGTCTACTGATAATGAATTGAAATACAATTGAGATAAACTGCAGCTTAAATTTTTGGTCGATGTTTTTTTACCGTCTGCATATTGTGCATATGTTCAGAGAAGCTATTAATTTTTGCAATATTGCTGTACAAATGTTACAGAGGATAAATCGATGCTGATAATGAATTCAGATGAAATTAGCATAAACTGTGGCTTGAATTTTTGTAAATTTTTACAATAAAAAAAATCCAAATAAATCGGAAAACTAACCTTCATGAAACATCGTTTAATATTCTGCTGCGAAACATCGTTCAATGAATAAAAATAGTAGACGTTACTGTGAACATGAAAAGTTTTAAAATGATGAGACAGTAAAGGTTTACTTTACCACTGAATGTTGCATAAAGTTTAATCAAAGCTGACATTTTACCATAAACGTTTTACTAAACGTAACTCACTTTTTGCCTGCCGCCGCAGCTCGGGCGAAATTAATTTTCCGGAGATGGTAAATGGGTGTACAAACCTGCAAAAAGAAAAGAGAAATATGTCAGTAATGAAATTTGATAATAGTAATCTGCGTATAAATCGTTCGTCGAATTATTTCTCCAATTACTCATCAAGTTCGATAATTCATGGTATTCTCCCGTTCGAAACACCGAAAAAATATTTCCGGGTAATAAATACATCTCTGTGGATTATTCGTGATTAATTCCGCTTTCGCGATTAATCAATTTAGTTTCAGTACAGTCTTTCCATTTATTTCACATTATGAATGAACGTGAAATGGAACTTTTATCAGTTTTTTAGCGCAATTAAGAAATAAAATAAGAAATAGAGGCGTCTCATCTTATATTTTACTGAGTACACTGCGGATCTTTACGCAAAATAAAAATTTTCTGCATCTGTTGCAAGAAACAAAAGCTGCTTAGGAATTGATTTGTTTCTCCACGGACATTAGCAGATCGAAAGTAATATATTGATTCCCATCGATTCTTGTAATCTTTATGCTATTTCAAACTGCAACTGCATACTCATATTTGTTAGAAATGCATAAAATCCGCAATCTATTTATCAGCATACAATGCTAAGGACCTAAAATACACCCCAGTGATCTGAAACAGATTAAATTGGATCACAAATGACGCGAGATCGAGGGATCACGAGGAAAAGATCTTCGCTATGAACGATCTTGCGACGCGTTTCAATATATTCCCAGCTGGCGATCGCTAAATAAAGGCAGGAAGTGAAACGCGGACAGCGTTCGTTTAATTTTCGCATTTTTTCATGGGCGACCGACGAGCCGGTCCCTCGTTACCGAACAATCATCGACTGCGTAACAATCGTTGTTTGTTGCGCAACTGTAATTACACGTATCGGTCATTATGAACGCTGGCTATTTTAATCATTTCGAAAAATTCAACCTATTACCTTAACTTGCGACGAGCTCTTTCTGCGGAGAATTGCGTGCATCCGCAATTAGATCAATTTAACATATATTTACTGGTTTATTCGTTAATCCTTTCAATAATGAGAAAATAAATTAGTTTAACTTTCATTCATTCTTTTGTATCCTTCATACGTTCTTTTATTAAGTCGTCCCAAAAATTTCTTTTGCCATATATTATTAAGCAACATGAACATATTACAAATAGCACAATCGTCTTTCTGTTAATGCCCGATTATTGCCTTCCATTTATTTAAAAATGTTATAAGCGAAAAGGATTTTTAAAAAATTGCATTTGTACCCAGTAGGCAAACTGCCGGTAGATCCATATCCATCTGCCTCGTCAGTCTGCCGCCAGATTCTGACAAAAATCTGCCATCAAAAACTGTTGCGCCATCTAGCGCTGATTTTCGTGACTTACTAGCATGATCTGACCTCTCAATTTCTACGAGCGCGCATATAGAATTAGAATTCGCTCAATAGCCAGTGATTATTTATATGTAGAATTACACATAAGTTTCAAGGGTACTAAATCCGAGGTGGGTAAAATTTTGGAGAAAAATATTTCAAGTACTATTTTAAATAATCGTTGTTCCATAATTCAAATAAAATACTATTTTAAAATCTCAGTATAATTTCTGCACATAAAATATTTTTATTTTGGTAGTCTAATAGGTAAAATAAAATATTTTTATTTTGGTAGTCTAATAGGTAAAATAAAATATTTTTATTTTGGTAGTCTAATAGGTAAAATAAAATATTTTTATTTTGGTAGTCTAATAGGTAAAATAAAATATTTTTACGTTGGTAATCTGAAATATACGATAAAATACTTGAATTTTGCTTTAAATAGTATTTAAAATATTTCTTGATTATTACTGTTTATTTAAAATATTTTTTCTCCATAATTTTACCCAGCACTGATTTAGTACTCTTTAAACTTATGTATAATTGTATATGGGCGCTCTCAATTGTAGAAATTGAAAGGTTAGATCATACAAGCGAGTAACAGCCATTGATGACAGATTTTGGCCAGAATATGCCGGCAATCTGCCGTGGTCGTCTGCTGGTCTTCTGCCATGGCAGATTTGGCTATTTGGGGTAAGTGGGTCAGTATTAAAACTGTTTTAGAAACAATGTAGACACAAATATAAAGAATATAGGGTTGTAAAAAGGTGATCAAAGTTGCATTCCTATGAATGCAAAAGTCAGAATTTTTGAAATAGATCAATATGGACGTTACTACAGAATTTTATTCTTTTAGAATTGATGTTTGGTTAACGCAGAAAATAGTCGGAAATATTTCGAGATGAAAACATGAGAGTTTAAATAAAGCCTCCATCCATCTCTTCCGCTCTGCTGGCTTCTCACCACCATGTTTTCATCCCTTATTTTATTAAACTTATTATTCATCGTCCTCGACCGTGTAACTACTTCATCCGCCCCTTTTCCTCTTAACGCTCCCACTGTTTCCAATTTATTCATCGAACATTGTCGCACTCGACGAATCCGATCGATGCATCTGGCGGTGGCAGAAAATAGATTGCATTTAAAAATAACGAGGCAGAGGTACGTTGAAGGAATTGCAGTTTTTTTTAATGGTCATCACGCGAGAATATCGCGGATACACCAATCTCAGATTTGATGAGGACGCACACGCTTATCAGCGATGCGAAAGTGGTCAACGTAATCGCGGTTTATTATTTTCGTCTGGTGAATGGAGATAAATATACGGAATCGATTCTGTGTTACGTCAACGGCCGAAGACGCTTGTTTCTTCGTGGTTGTATAGCGTGCTCCACCCTCGACTTGAACCTTGTCGACCTTTTCGCAATCCTCTTTGCTTCTACGCTTGTCCACGAAACTATTGGCTTGCTGCGAACGTTTCTGCTCTGTGTTATTTGTAGGTTTTGCGTCACGTAAATGAATTATGACGGACAGAAACGTGTTACGCTCGTTTCCACTAACACAGAATACCTACTTGAACAACGGAGAAATAAGCGACGAGATTAAGCTACTTCTCATTTTTATGCGCAAGTTTTGAAGTGAAAACTTGTACGGGCGCACCGCGTACAGAATTTATGCTGGTTCAGTGAATGAGTCTGATCCATCACGCTCCGAGGTGAAACGCTCATTCGGGTAAATTCGGGGGAGCCGAGTTAAGCCGAGCGAGCGAGAAACAGACAGATGTGCGTAGCTGTTTAATATGTTGTAAAAATCAACATTTTGAGCAAATCATTACAAAGATTCGTTTATATATTTATTATTTAAATGATTCATTAATCAAATGCATATCCATTATTTTTAAACAATTATTTAAATAAATTTTTATAATGCTTACTTTATTTAAATAAATTTTTATAATGCTTACATTATTTAAATAAATTTTTATAATGCTTACTTTATTTAAATAAATTTTTATAATGCTTACTTTATTTAAATAAATTTTTATAGTGCTTACTTTATTTAAATAAATTTTTATAATGCTTACTTTATTTAAATAAATTTTTATAATGTATAGAAAGTTCATACATTTTATATGTAAATGATTGCTTATTATTCTTCATCGTTTACATAATCCAGTCGCTGCGGATGTGAAATGAAAGCTTCGAAATGTAAGAGACAATTTTTTAGAAATGCTCTGGGTAACATATATTTGTATGATATATTTTTAATGAATATTCTCAAAGATATTTATCGTTTGATAGAGTATTATATGCGGATCATTATGAAAAATAAAAATGTTGTACACCAATTGGAAGCACTAAGGGCTAACTCAAAAATTCTTTCTTTTTTTCATAACTTTAGTAAAGTAAAACTAATACATCTAATTGCTCATAACCTTTTCATTATTTTAAATTGTGCCTACCCATTTTTGTCATAAATGCATCAAGTCTGCAGTCTAATAATAACATTATAAATATAATACAGCATGTTGAATTTTAAAATACAGTACATTACTATTTTCAATAATATATATTAATCTTATATGTTTTCAGAGTATATTAAAATATAATATGTCGCATTACAATTGTAATATAATAGAATATATGTATAATTTAATCTAATACAACATGTATTATACATTTACTACAATAAAATTTGTGTTGTCTTTCATCACGCTTCGCAACAGATCATGACTTAAAAGTCACCAAGTTAAAAAGCTATTTTTCGAAACGTGAATGACATGAATTTTTCAGATATATTCTGCACAAAATCTAGTTTCACAACATATTTTTAACCACTATTTATGCCGTTAAAATATAACAAAACGTATTCTAATTTAATATAATACAATAAAATCTCCACTACGATCTACCATAAAATAAAACGTCCATCATAATCGAACATAAAATAAAATGATTCTAGAAACATCAAAAAGGCGAATATCAAATTATTTTGAGGCCATAATTAGGTCGAATATAGGATCCAATTAACATTCCCTGACACACACATTTGTTCTCCTGAAAGTTGGCGAATTTATTCGAATGGCCTGCCAATTTCAAAATTTAACTTTAAAATCCCGAGGAAAACATATGTCACGGTTAAACAAATACCAGTCGTACAACAATTTTTCACACTTAATCGATGCTTGCGAAGTACCGCGAACAAACGCGTGACTCACTGCACGTGTATGAATCATCGGAAGTGAATTCATTTAAATCGTATTAAATAAAATTGATGTACGTGAGACAATGTTTGATATAAATTGTTGGCCGAAATTGTCAGAGACGGATAGTTTGCTTTTGTTCTCGGGATATTCCGCTTGACGGTGCTAAAGCATTGTTGACTGTAATCCACAGAAATAGGCATCAAACTGTAGAATAAATTACAGAAGTTAGGAAAGTTCAGCGTGTAACTGTGCTAAGAAAACTTTGTACACTTGGAATTGCGGATATAGACTGAAATTATTCGGAACACGCTTTGTTATCTACAACAGAACTTTCATCATTGTTCAATAAAGGTGCTCGAAATCTCAGTTCTTATTTGAAGCTCCAATTTAATCATTCGAATTCGTGTAATACAATAGCTAGATTTATTTAAAAAATGTTTTACGATATCCATTTTATTCTCAAGATAATTTTTATGCATTCGAAATAATACATATTTTAAATTTTAAAGGTGTTTTAAATAGTGCATCTTACAAAATGCAATCACTAAATCTATTTTACAAAATATGTATACAGCCATTCTTATTTTTATAGCAATTTTTATGTATTCGAAACTGTGCTTAATTTAAATATACAATATTGTGTGTTTGACAAAATATATAATCACTAGACTACGGATTTAATGGAAGGTAAAATGTAAAACAGTTAAAAATTGAATGATATTAAGAATGTCGATACATTATCCATAACTAGACTGCGAATCTTTATTTAACATAAACATTTTCTGTTTGAATTGTGACAAACTAGAGTGAAATAGAAAGTCATTTTCTCTTTTAATATGTTTCATACGCCGAAAATAATACAATAGCATTTTTAAATTCTTCTAATGTTTATACCGTTTTAAATTACACCTACTCATGTTTGTCATAAATGCATAAAGCCTGCAGTCTCATTAACTTGCTATAAAAATTGATGCAAACATTCTTCTAAAATACTCAGTATTAAACCCAGATACTAATTCAAACATTAATAAAGGAAGAAAGCTTCCACTTGTTTCCAGTCTCCCGCAATTGATGTAGAAAATTTTGCATAAAGTTCCACGGTCAAGTAATCACTAATTTTATTTCAAAAGATATTTGTACAGAAATTCCGAGTTTCAGAATAATTTTAATGTATCTAAAACTGTAATTTAAATGTACAATTTTTAACTTTATTATGTCTGATGAAGTACAATCACTAAATCAATTTAAAAAATAATTTCCGCAACCAATTTCGTTTCCAGAATAATTTATACGTACCAAGATTGTGCTTGCGATATAAAATTGTACGTTGGACAGAACACAATCGTTGAAGCCTCTTTAAAAAGATTTATAGAGGCCATTTCGCACAGTGGAGGAGCGCTCGCAATGAAAATCTTTGCTCGGCTTACGATCAGTGGACCAAAAATCATTTTAAAATTCACGCTTCGGGAAAAAATCACGTTTTATCCATAAACGCAGACGTGAAACGAAGTGACACAATTTTCTGTGGATAGAGCACACACACACATGGAAATTCAATTTGCGTGACCACGTGGCCAGCCACCTTTTAAGTTCTCAAATCGCTTCCGGAACGGTGGACATCGATGAAATGTCTTCCGCTCGAATATACGATCTAACGACCACTATATGTATAATGTATACATGTACATCGCGCGTTTGGTCGATAGAATTTCTGTTTCACTGTGAGAAGAATGAGAAATGAGGCTCGCGACTTCTCGTGACAAGAGGCAATGTCGATACAGGCTTGCTTCCGAAATCGTTTAGAAATTGTTTTGTTTTCCCTCCTTGAAATAGATGCTCATGGAGCAACGACCGTGAACCCTAAAATACGAGAACGAGCCTGCTCTAAATCATCTTCAAGAACCACTGTCAAGGACAACTCTTCCGCTCGCGTGGCTTGCGGATGGAATCCATTCTTAAACACGCGACTTGAAATTTTACGCGAAATATGGGAATGAAAAATTCTATTCAATCATATTAATTGTAAATGTATGCTGTACTGTATGTAATGCATGTGATTTTCATTTAACTATAATTAATTACAAATTAAATGTTTACAGAAGATAAGCTTTTAATTCGTCAAAAATACTCATACTTGACATGTTTCCTACTGCTTCGTCGTTTTCAAGAGGTTTAACCATTTTTGGTCACCGTCATTAATTTTTTAGACATTTGCCATGTTACATATTCATTTCCATTTATTTTTAAGGCACTTACCATTTATTTTCTGTTGCCAATCTTCGAAATAAATGTCATTTTTTCCGTACTTCATTAATTTCAATAACAGTGACCATTATTTCTTGTCTTCGTGAAGTTACGACACATTTAATAAAACGAGCGTTCCGTTTTACCATTTTTATTCATCCTCATTACACTTCGAGATACATACTAGTTTTTCTTGACTTAATTCATTCCGACAACCTCGACCCTTTATTTTTCGTCTTCATTAATTTATTGCACGTTTAATAAAACTAGCATTTTATCCAACGTATTTGAAGACGTTTTGCATTTTCAAGATGATTAACATTTTTATTCGTCAGTATTGCGCTTCAAAATGCATGCTACTTTGTTTTAATCTTCATTAATTGACGACTCGTTTAATGAAATAACGTTCCATGCGACTGCGAATACAGTCTTTGCCTGTTATTATGTATGATAACCTTGTTAATTAATTTCTTAATAAAGCTCTTTTCATGAACGTCGCACCAAGGATGCGCTACAAATCAAAGATTGGAAGTATCACCGTAAAACTGCGACAGAAGTTTTCGTTAAACAAAAAGAAACTCTTTCATAAAGGATAAAGCTGACTGTGATAGAGACCATAAAACACGCGAAGGATATCGGGTACATAAAACATGTAAACCACTGAATCGAACCGCGAAGAGTGGATGATGCGTCTCTTCGCGTTCCTATGCACATGGAGCCTGAAAAGAATGATCGTCTCTTTCGTCGTTTATGACTCACTGTTCGACTATCGGGTGTGTTTAACGTAGGTGGAGAGGAGACCAGATGGCCGGGTGAACGAGTAAAGCTTCACACTACGCGTCAAGGAACTTTCGTGTATAATGGTCCCTTCACTATCTTTAGAATCGCCCGATAAAATTGACGTGAGATTATAGTCCACAAAGTAGACGTTCGAGGCGCCCAAAGATTTTTCAAGATATTTTACATTCTGTGGATTCCTCTTTGAGTTTTACTACATATCGACCTCAAATTGTTAGTTATATGTGTGCTTCCACCGAAAAATACTGCAATGAAATTTATGTGAGACAGGTGTTCAAAAAGACAATGATACCAGGAGCTCAAAATAAAATTTTTTGAGTTATTCTACTCTCTGTATATTCCTCATCCAATTTTGCTACATATCGACTTCAAATTGCTAGTTCTATGTAGCTCTCTATTGACAAAATACTGTGTTCCGTTATCGAACAACGACAGCTTCAACAAACACGCCGAAGACAACTTCATGGTACAGACAGTCATGTGCGAGTTTTCATTTCCTCAATTCAATCTGTTTGTAGCATCAAGCTATTGTGCTTTCTTCGGCAGACCGATCTACAGCCAACATGTGATATTCAACAATAAAGTCAGTTAGAAAGTTCAGGATTCTATTGCTTAGACTCGCAATTACGAGAACGGTACCATAAAGTCCCAAAGTCGAAGGTTCAATTAGCATTTTACCCGTAATCCCTGTCAGCGGGTCTGGCCTGCCGGGATTTTCGCGATGGCACCGACCATTTTCCATCCAGTGATGCCAGAAACAACCAGAACTGGTTGCTTTTTCCATGTCACATATAATTCTGATCATCAGAGAGGAGGTAAATTGTATTCCCCTCGATTTCCTCGATTTGGTATCACTGCTTCCACCGACGACCGGCCTCATCGCCAGTGTCGCCAGATCGAGGAAATCGAGGGGTATCCAATTTACCCCCTCTCTGATGACCAGAGTAATATCAGTCGCGCGCAGCACGTCACGTGACCAGTCTACGGTCTTAGTGGGGGCAGTGATGGTATATGGTCTGGGTTTTCTCGCGCATGCGCGACGATTTTAGCGTCAGTAAAGCACAAAGTTGGGCTAAAAGGGGGTACCTTGGTCACCCCACATAGTTTCGCAAATTTTTTTTTCGATTTTCAAATATAAATGTTTAACATGCGTATGTTATTTTAAAATTTTATGTGTATGTATATATAATATATAAATATATCTTGCACTCTTCTGTCCGGTTTCCCGCCAATAACAATTCTCCCCTACTTTCCCCACAAACATAAGACGTACATACGTTCCTGCATTTAGTCGCGCATGCGCGAAAAAACCGAGACCATATACCATCACTGAGTGGGGGACGTTCGAGTGTGCTCAGGTAGTGGAATGGGATAGTGGAAGAGGAAAAGGAGGAAAGGAGGGGAAAAGGAGGATCCATTTGGATGTTTTCTGGATGCGACACCGCTCATCGCCCCGCCATGGGCCCAGCGCGCTACGGGCGCATTGGAAAGGGCAGTGACACGTGGCTCGTCAATGTTTCGCATCGATGGAAAATTAGGAACCGCCTTGCGAGGCTCCACTCTGGAGAATCGTTCAAGAAACTCGACAAGAGTGGGGACCAAACTCGACAAGTCCGGAAAAATAGCTCGTCGAAGCAAACAACTTTTGTGTAACACATCTATCTGAACAACATATCTTATTTGGTATCATTTTCATTAGAAAAATGCCACGAATATGTTGGTGAAAATTCCATCAAAAAATAATAAAAAATAAATAAGTTTTGTCATTAGATTAGTAATGGTCTCACCGATATACTCGACCCGTATTATGTTACACTTCTCGGCGACCGAGGCCTCTCGAGTTTCACGGCCCCTCACGGGATATACCCCGCGGAAGTAGGGATTGTTTTGTGACACTTCTTGTTCAGAATTTTGCGACACTTATCGATTAAACACAAAAATTAGCATGTACACTAATATTATATTTGCTGTAGAATCGTGAACAGTCAGGAAACGTTTTATCATGAAGATACATAAAAAAGAAATGAGGTTTTTGGATATCTAACTTTTGTATAATAAAGATCTGCAATACACAGTTTGTTTGATCTATAATGATTGTTATTATTAATTTAATAATATACTTTTTGAAAAAAATGTATCATAGGTACGTAGAATACTTAGACATTGAAATATATTCAGAAGAACGAAATATAATGTCGGAGTGGTATTAAAGGGAAGCAGTTTGCAGATTGGGAAATGGTGGCGAAATTTGATGGGATTACCCAACTGATAGGATAATGTTATTACATCCGGTTCGCAATTGCGTGCATCCGTTCTGCGATCAGTGATTTCTGTTTTGATCGTGATATCCGAATCGCAGACTGATATTTCCCATTTCTGCTGTTAAAACGAGGCGAACGTTTCTTATCAGTTCGAATCAATTTGTATCAGTTGAAATCGGGTCGAATAAGAGGCCATTATCAGCTCAGACCGGAAGCTGCTAACCGCAAATCGGTTGACCGACCACGATCTGACTATATCGAACCGCAAACTAAGTATGATAACTTTCTTCCTTAGAAAGTCATTCTTACTATTTACCGACCTCTTTTCCTATTTTTACTTTATGTTATCAGATGATGAACTGATCAGTTATTGCTTCGTTAATTGCGCTTCTGCTACGCAATAAAAATCACAACAGTTATATCATGAGATGATTTAATTTTAAACTTTCAGTGAAATTCTATTTACAATTATTTGCAATTTTTATTATTATTCTTTTATCTATTATTAAAAAATATAATTAATAGAAGTCTTGTCCTGGCGTCTTTTGGGATTCCTTTATCAATGAGATTTTTTAAATTAAATTATGAGAAAAAAATATCAGATAAGATAATTTAATTAAAAGGATCACAGTATTATAAAATGAATAAACGAGTCAAATAATTAGAAATTACTATGTTGTATTACCAAAACTTAATAAATTAGTCCAATTGCTCAAGTGTCCTAATATTAAATAAAACACTTACATTTCTTTGAAACAGAATTATTTTTAATTGAATGTGAATTCAACTAGGTCAAAAAATACTATACAATCATAATAGCATTAAATAAAAAATTAAAATGAATATTCTATCAGACTTAAAACGTAAGCTATCACTATTAGACGGCATTTTTTGTACCTTTCATCGTTTAAAAATTTAAGATGTAAATTCTCAATAATAAAACTCGCTAATCCTATGCTTCTCGCGAAAATCTAGCATGAAAACTCGTCGAACTCTCACAGAACTTGGAAATTAGCTAACGTGTCTGTGCATGACCCACCATTTCCTCTTGCAAACACAAACGTAAGTATATACAGGTGCTCGACTTTGAAACTCAATTTCCTCGAAAATTAAGCCTCGCTTGAAAAGCCCTCGTTTTAAGTTTCTTATTTCACCCTAAAGAATCGCCTCAAGATGCGGTAGCATCTTGTACAAATAAACAAGCACATTCAAAGTAGATGTTCCACCATCATGCCGCGCTTCATCTTTTCTTAAAGCTTCTCGTCGCTCGCTAATTATAAGTAATGTACACTTTCGCAAACTTTCCGACTGTCGTGGAACAAGATGCTTGGCGCGTCCACGAACTTTTCGGTTCGTTAAAAATAGTCGAGCTTCGAAAACCGATTAAGAGGAGATCTCGACAAATTAATAATCTCGGGACAGACTCGAGAATTGTTGAAAGTGGTACAAAGTTGTACGAAGGATCAGTCCTGTGTTTTATTTACTAGAGTACGTCGCCAGAAATTAATTAATATTTTATTCTCGACTTGCAATGATTCTCGACGGTCAATGTCTTCTTGTAGAGCCATTTTTGGTAAAAAAAAAAACACATATTAATCACTTAATAATTGTTATTATTTTAATAGGAATTGTAAATTTAACTCTTTTATATACACTTAAGCAGACACACTATACGTATACTTTTAATTTTATTGAAACGCAAACTCTTAAATATCTCAATTTAAGTATAAATGGACTTAGGTCACTTTCAAAATAGACGGCTCAAATACAAAGCAAAAACGTCACCAATGTACATTCGTCCCGTATAAATAAACAAGCACAAAGTATTCTTTCTCATTTAAAAACTCTGCATCGCTGGCTAATTATAAGTAATGCACACTTTTACAAACTTTTGTGCGCTCGAGGAATAAGATGCTTACCACGTTCGCGAACTTTTCGGTTCGTTAGAAATGGACGAGTTACGAAAACCGATTAAGAAGAGTGCTCGTTGCATGTGTAATCTTCAGGACAGAGAGACAGAGACCTCTAAAGAAGCCATGTTCCACGAAGATCGCTCAATTACCCAAGACCTTCGACGGGACGTGTGTTTTTCAAGAGCAATCGATCCCCATTGTTTGCCGGCGAGTCCGATTCGCGTGTCGCTCGAGCGAATCTTCTCAATTATCGATTTTCCTCGGATCCCATATTGCGTTCCACGTAACCGTGCATACTGCACATACACAAACGCACGCATGCACAGAGAATTCCCACGAAATTCGCACGGCGACTGCATTCGAGTACGACCCCGCCCACTAGCAATTTCTTCTTAGACGGAATTCCGTCGGATCGCAACGCTACGCAATTGCACCCGTGGGTGCAGGTGCGAAACATTCCCCGAGAGCAAGATACAAATTCCGTTTGTTCGGATCGCCGTGTTTCTGGCAAGTTTATTAACTGCTCGAACTGACAAAGCGGAGAACGAGAGTCCAGAGCGTCGAACAACGAACAAACGAATTCCCTTTGACATTTACGCGAATTATACGCAAATTGTCTTCGAAAATAATTTCGGAATACTGGAGTTTAATCACTTAACTGAGAGACTTCGGAATTGTTCACGCCTGCTGGGACGTGGCCTCAGGCAGATAATAATTTTGATGTAAGCAATGCTTGTATACTTTATAGCAAATTATACTGGATTGTATGGATACATTAAAATTAATGGAATTCATGGAATTTTCAATCAGCGGCCTTGTACGGGAGGGGGGCGATGTTTTTAACATTCGCGCATAGTGTCTCCGTCGTTCTTCTTGAACATTAATAATTGGTAACTTGTTTTTCGTCCCCGCATTTTGTTTTTGTGGTCAGCGAGATCTACACGCGTTTGTGTCATCCCGTAATTTGTCAATATATTAAAATAGTTTTCTCATTGCGAATGCAATTGTACGTATCATGATTGTTTGTCGACTTCCAACCTCATCGTGTTCTATCAGAAACGAAAGAATTATTTGTTGGACATATCTATGGAGATAATCAATTTTGTTGAAGGTTTCACTGTAAAAATAATCTTTTCTGGCTCCTCTTTTTCTAAACGTCCCCATTGTTCATTCACTACTTCTACATTCTACCACATTCTTCTACATTCTACTTCTCCACTCTTTCTCTCCAATCCTTTTTCTCGATCCAAATTGCATTTTCTACTGTCACCATGTCTGATCTTCTTCTTTCTCATTATTCTTCTCTTGTCTTCTCCAACTGGCAGCCCTTGATCTACATTTTTCATCTTCGCTGTTTTTCACTTGTCACTTTTATTATCGAATCTGATTTATTACAGAAAGAAACATCTGGAATTGGGGATACTGCAGCAAGAAGGTTGCAGCTCTATTTTGACCAACTTCGAGTAATTTAGAAAAAAACTGTTTAAAAATCATTGTTCTGATTTAAAGTTAAAAGGAGAAAACTAATTTACTAACTTACTAATGTAGAACACTAAGAGTTGATTTTTCGTTTCTATTTTTGACGAATTTTTCAGATCTGAAGCTGCACCTGAGTTGCACAAAAGTCTGCAAAAAACGCAACGAACACAATGTATTGATTTATCGTTTCTTTATTAATCAAATGCGAATGGAATTTCTTGAAAATTGTTCATAGACATAAAAAGTAGCCCTCATACAACACGACATCCTATAATACGGTTTCGCTCTAACACAATAAGAAAATTGTGAAAACCTTTGTACAACACTGTACTTCTACAGCACTGGATAACATGATTTTTGTTTAATATATTTGATAACTAAATTACCTTAAAATAATGACGGAAAGAAATAATGAACTATAGTGCCTTTACATGAAAATATATAAATTAATAATACTCATTTATAACTCTATTCCGATGTTATGGCGGATAGCGTCATGCACAGTTTACGCGCCATCCACGGCGAGACTTGCCGTCTCAAGAAATTTTTGATAAAAACTAAGTTGCTTATATGGAATTAAAAAAAATGTTTTTAATAGGTTTTCGGAAAGTAACCCCCCTTTTTGTATTGGCTCTGGGTCTCAGATAACACGGTCTCACACAACACAGCATTTTCTAGAAACCTATCTTGTACCGTGTTATAGGAGGGTTACCTGTATATTATTCTTGCTCGTCATCACTGGTAACAGGTTCAGGTCCAAAATTTACAATAAATAAATATTTGTTATCGGATTTACACCGAACCTGCACCAAACGATGTAAACATTTTGTTATATTGTAAATTGCTCGTCATAATATAAAAAAACTGTGAAAAATGGAGCTACATCCTTGCTGCAATGTCCTCGACCGTATTTTTCACTGGTGCGGTCGTATTTTCACGGATGTGTTATTCATGGCGAATGTTATAATCATCCGGGCAGATGCCCGGATTCGCGATGAGAATCCTAATCGCGAATCTCGACCTCGTTTCACAGAAACCGATCGACGATCTCCAGAGTACCCTCTTAGCTGTTCTAAATTTTCGTAACGTCGCTTTTCGTCAAAAACAAACCCGGCCTGTGTACGAAGACCTTGCTGGCGGGAACTTTAACAACATGTGAACCATGCTTAATCGATAACAATTTCTAATAATAAGGTCTTGCCACTCCGAAGAGCAGTATCTCCTCCATTGAACAGGGACGAGATCGTGTGTGTATTTTATTGAACATTTTAACACTAGAACGACCGAGGAACCCGTCAAAATACCGGATTTCAGATTTTTACTTTTACAATTCAAAATGTTTAGTACTCTTCTTTATTCAAGTACACATTACCGTACAAATGCTATGAAATCTGAATAAATTGAATCCTATTATTATTAGAAAGGAATATATCACCCTCCCACATAATTTTGCCATCCAATAATAACGTGGTTATTTATGCTGATACAAAAAAAAAATGTTGGGGCAGAAAGTTATCGTATTTTGGAGGGGGACATCTCAAGGTCATATTTTCCGAGATCTTCCGAACAGTAATGTTTTTTTAAATAGAATGACCTACCTTTTGTATCGTGAGTCGATAGAGTATCAAATTCTACGTACAAGTGTATTGACCTTTATACAGGGTGTTCATTGGAAAACATTCCAGCCGAACATCTCGAAAAGTATAAAAGATATTAAAAAAGTGTAAAACACGTGTCCAAGGATTTCGAGGGGAAAAGAGGGGACAGTATCAGTTTTTTTATTTGGGTGGCGTTTTCAAGGTCATTTGAAGGTCAACCTTGTTTTTTCAAATGGAAACTTATATTTTTTATTATGGGATCTTATTGTACGTAAAAAGACCAGCAATTTTTGTAGGATACATTTTTTTATCTGCGCACTAATTTCGGATATACTTAAAGAGAAGTAGAGCGAGTCATACTTATACTGCGAGGAAGTTTATAATTTCTTCATAACTATAACAAATTTTCAAAATGTTCTCCGTTGTTTTCTAAACAATAATACAAACGATTCTCAAATTCTGAACGAACATTTTTGAAGGTATCTGTTGGAATAGCTCAACATTCCTGTGCAAACGCTCTACTTCTTTTTAAATATCTCCGAAACTAGTGCGCGGATAAAAAAAGTATCCCACGAAAATTGCTGGTCTTTTTACGTACAATAAGAACCCATAATAAAAAATATAGGTTTCTAATTGAAAAACAAATTTGACCTTCAAATGACCTTGAAAACGCCACCCAAATAAAAAACTGATACTGCCCCCTCTTTCTCCCTCGAAATCCTTGGACGAGTGTTTTACACTTTTTTAATATCTTTCAAATTTTTCAAGATATTCGGCTGGAAAGTTTACAAATGGACACCCTGTATATCCTGAACTTAATAGTTAAGACATATTACGGAAATAATTTTCAACACGTACCTACTATCTGTAACGTAATAGGTACTCCAACTGGTGTCCCTCAACTTGAATATAATAAGTGCAAATGGCAAATTATTTATCTCAAATCTATATAATAAACATCTATACACAATTATGTATCTATATAAATAACAATGTTATTAGGGGTGACAGAGGTAGGTGGGACACCCTGTATAGTCACTGGCATTCATATTCCGACACTCTTAAAAAGACGACAACTTTATTAATATTGGACCATACAACCTAGTTTATTGCATGGCGTGAAAAAAGAATTTGAAACAATTGTAATTAGTCGGAATTGCAGAGAAAATACTGAGAGTTGCTTTTTACAACTTTTTTATGGCGGTCTATATTGAAAGTTTAAAAAACTACGGTTTGTACATCTGTAACACATATGTACAAAACACATATTCTGAACAATTTAGCAAAATCGATTGATGCGAAAAAAACGACAGGCACTGAAACATATGTTTTCTTACATATGTAAGAGGAAACTGCAATTTTTCCCGTCTTTAAACGTTTGTGGCTCATTGAAAATTTCCAAATGTATATGTAATTGACACAGATCTACAGAACCTACTTTTTGATACGCTCACATAAAAAGGTTGTACAGAACAACTTTTAGTATTTTTCCTGCAATTCGAACCAATCGCAATCTTCAAAAAAATGTTTTTCACGTCGTGTAGTAAACTTAATCGTTCTAACTTCTCCAAACAAAAAATCCAAGCCGTACGGTCCCATATTAAAAAAGTTATCGTCTTTTTAAGTGTGTCCGAATAATACCAGTGACTGTACATCAGTCTCGCTTAGAGCTCAATAGTTCTTACAAGGAGAAGACGCAGTCATCGGGTCTCAGATTTTGTCGAAACTTTGCATACTGGTAGATTTCGTTCTCCTGTTTATGAAAATATAGCATTATAGGCGTCGATACTCAATAATTTTTTCGATATTTTCAATTTAAACTTCATTATATCCGTTAAGCCGTTAAGTACAGTTTTGGTTGAAGTATTTGTCAAGTGCCAAACGGCGTGATGGTAACGTACTAGATTCGTTACCGGAAAGGCCAGTCTTCAAATCCCTTTTTCCTTTCTTACCATTTTTTTCTTTTTTTTCTGTTCAGTTTATCTATTTTAATTAATTGTATTTTGCACATGAAAAATACACTCATAATATCTATAGAAAACAAAATATAAAAATTTCATTGAAAAGGAACATAATATGAAAGAAACACTAACTTCATCAATCTTAGCGTATCTCAAAAGTTGTTGAGTATCGACGTCTATAATGCTACATTTTCATAAACAGGAGAACGAAATCTACCAATATGCAAAGTTTCGAGAAAATCTGAGACCCCATGACCGCGTCTTCTAATTGTTAATGTTAACGAACATTTGAGAGACAGAGAAAGAGAGGCATCGTGCTATAACAGACTTTGTAGAACGTTTTTTCATGGCATTGTTCACTTTCCCTCTCCTTCTCCTTCGCGAGATGCACGAGATTCTTTTTGTCGTCCTGCCCGGATAAAAGGAGCAAACGAGGCGAATGCCATCGAGTTGAAGCGCTATTGTATAATTAGTAGCGTCCACGCGTGGACGACCATCACCTTTGTCGTTCCCGAAGAGAGGCGAGCGAGCATGATTGCGATCATGCGGACGATCTGAGATTACCGCGTCGCGTTTCAACCCTCCGAAGATGGATAGCTTCGAATTGTCAACCATGTTCACTTGCAATCGGTCCCGTGGATCTTTGTACATCTTTGACATTTGTGAAATGCAAGAAAACCTTCGCGCAAACGAACGACGACGGCATTTTTACTTTATTTTCACTGTGACGCAGCTACTCGTTGATAAAATAAATTCTCGCCGTTTTTTTTATTTTTTAGAAAATTACTTATTAAAAGACTCTTTGATCATAACTGAACAGCGGTTTTTTATGTACAATAAAAATTGTCTAAATCGATTGCGAGAAATAGAAGTTCAGCAAACCATCTTAATTATAAGTGCATAAAATCCGCAGTTTAATCATATCTATATTTGAACCGTCTATTTTGAAAGAGACCTAAGTCCATTTATACTTAAATTGAGATATTTAAGAGTTTGCGTTTTAATAAGATTAAAAATATACGTATAGGATACCAATGTGTCATAATACTTAAGTGTATCTAAAATAATAATAATTATTACGTAAATAATATGTGTTTTCTGACCAAAAATGGAGTTAAACCACTTTCAAAGTTAGCAACCAGATTCGTTATAAAATATGAAAGAGCCCATGTCCATTAGACATCATTTAAAATGCTACAAATCGAAAAAACAATACTCAATTTATTTTATATTTCTTTACAACTCTTCAAAAACACAATTTATACAATTCGGGAAATTTTCTAACTACATAAATTACATAAGAATTTACTGCTCATCGTCTTGTTGTTTTATTCTTCCCCACGAATGTAATAATTTTTATAATTTAATATTTTAAGTATTATATTCAATTGTAAGTGTGTATTGCGTGCATTTTTTTCACTGCATTAATTAAACGTACTGATTATTCAACTAAAGCAGCCGTCAAAAAACTGAGGTTAACTTGTTAAATACTAATTGATTAAAATTACCTTCATCACTGCCTTCGGACATTTGAAAATCCACACTTTCGGAAATTATCAATAATTGTTTGGACTTAGGCCACTTTCAAAGTAATGGTTTTAATTATTGAACTAACTGCGAAAACTTGTGTCCAAAATTATCGTGTATACTCTGAATATACTTAACAGGAAATGTTGTTTATGACACATAATTTCAAGTTGTACACGTTACTACGGTCAACAGAAAATAATTGACAAATGTATTTAGGCCACTTTCAAAATGAACGGTTCATTTATGTGTTTAACATAGAAAACATAAAAATCAAATGCAACGGTAAAACTGAAATATATGAAGAAAATAATGAAAGGAAATTTAATATGTCTGTTTTTCTTATAACGTGTAGAATGAGAAATGACAATGATTTTGGGAAAGTTTCAACCTTTTCCCAAACTATTTGTGTTTGATTTCAGCGCAGAGGTTCGATCAATAATACAAAATAGCAATTTTGCAAATTAGAAAACCTCTTCGGAAACTCAACGTTTCGACCCAGATGTGGGTCTTTCTCAAGAGTGAGATTTTTTGCGTCTGTAACATAATTTAATTGTAATTTATAATTGTAGTTTCTTATAATTGATAAAAATTTTTCCATAATCTGGATTCAACTATAATTGCGTTTCTCTTTCAAATGATTTGAATGTCAATTTTTCAGTACCATAACAGTTGGTTAGGTACAATTGCATTGTGTGTTGGGAGGAAAACAGTTTTAATAGCATTTGAATTTACCGCCTTTTATCGACTCAGAGTCCATGAATCATTTGGCTCTGATTGGCCGATTTTGAATATGTCGTGCCTATGCATGTTCTGTTTACCTTACAACCTTCAAAAGTTCCAGTTCAGTTTCTGCCAGCATGTAGTCAGTTTCGTTCTCAATAAATTTCAATTATATTGTTTCCTCTTATAGCAAGTATGAAAAAGTTTTTTCCTTCTGTTGAAATGAACATACCTTATGTTGCACTGAATGTTTTATTACAATTAAATTATGTTACAGACGCAAAAAAATCTCACTCTTGAGAAAGACCCACATCTGGGTCAAAACGTTGAGTTTCCGAAGAGGTTTTCTAATTTGCAAAATTGCTATTTTGTATTATTGATCGAACCTGTGCGCCGAAATCAAACACAAATGATCAAAAATTTCGATCGATAAACACATTTAACTTTTCCCAAACGTTGCGGAAATGAGTATTTCGATTGGGCTTGTTTATTTATACAAGTTGGACGTACATTGATAGCAAAAATGACTGACACGTTAATTCATGATTTAACATCTCGATTCGGCACAAATCGTCCACTAAACATGTAATTCGTTCCGACGCCAGCAATTAGCCGAAACACAAACGATTCGTTGTACCAGATTCAACAATCCGTTCCTCGAGTCCGTGCTCGTTATTGTTACTATGTCGACTTGATACGTCGTTTAATTTTGGCAACCGAGATTTATTTGCGAGTTGGCTCTTCCGCGGTTTCTAATTTTATTATTTTCGAAACGTACTACGGGGATGCAGAGATACTATCTATATACAGGGCACATCCGAAATTAGAAATGGAAGTAGGGTAAGTAGCACTATGGTCGTGACCTTGGTCAGAACTTTTCTTTAACCTTCGCATAATGCGGAGATGCTACGCGCCAGTACGATTTTTAATCGTCGGATGAATGTATTGCTCTTTCATGATCTTCTTTACCTTTTCATTTTAAATTCTATAATTAGTCACGCGATCCGTTATGAATAGACTGCGGATTTTCTGCATTTATAGCATTATCGATTTTGTACAACGCAGCGAGGTGTTTAATGAAGTAATGAGATTATCTTCTTCGGGTTCCGATGGAATCGTGGATGGAATACGATTTCAAGTTCGAAATATTATTAATATTATATTTATTCAAGGAATAGGACTTGGTTAACATTATTCATCTTATATTACTCATTCTTCCATATTGCACGATATTCCCTATTTCCTATCTATTATATTTAATAATACAATAAATTGTCTATATCAATACTTAATAAAATCTCCTTCTATTACTTATCCTATTCTAATACAACAATTCCGACCACCTTAACCCTACTACCGCCTCTACTTATTCTTTGGTTTCCCCCTCTCCCCTTCTCGTAAAATTATTCGGCTAATTTTTCTGAGCCAGTTTATTGTTTCTACAACTCTTTTATCTTGCAATGCCTTTCGAATACTTATATTTATTCACTCCCCTAAAGGAGTGGTTAAATATTATATCTTTGCTTAAATATTTGCGTTCACTATTTTTATAATGCTTTCAATTCAAGAATTTATATTTCTCTCCATCAATAATGAGAACTAGAAACTAAATGGAAAGGTCCTTCCTTTCTTTGATAATTTTAATAGATCGAAAATAATATATTGGTATTTTTAAATTCCCTAAATCTTCCAACCGTTTGAAATGTTATCATAAATGCATAAAATTCGGAGTCTAGATACGATCGATTGTTAATAAAAAGATATATGTCTTATATCTTTGGATGTTTCACATGAAATTTCAACACAATGTGGTTTCCATCGATTGTTGCTTCGAGGTGTTAAAGGAATTCCCATTAGAAGCAAGACAAGATGTGAAAGAATAGAAGAGGGCTACAAAAGTGGAGATTAAAAAGATAAGGAGTGAAATGAAGGAGTTAGAGGGAGAATGGAAAGTGAAAAAAGCACCTAGAGGAATCGCGAAGAGGTGCTGAGGAGCAGGCAAGATGGCGGAGAAAGATTAGAAACACCGTGGAAAGCCAGAAAGGGTAGATTATGAAACAAAGAAAATAGGGTGAGGACGATGTAAGATGAGATTCTAGATGAAGCAGAAAGTGGATAGCTATAACGACATTAAAAAGAAAAAGGGAAGGATTAAAGTTAAAATTAAAAACTTGGTTAATAAAAGCAGATTATTAATGAGTGCTCAAGCTAAATTGTTTTGGACCAAATTTAGCAACTACAGATACCACTGAAAAATACAGTTCAACACCTCTTCATGTTATTTAGGGTGAAATCAAGAAACTTCAGTCGTTGCACCGGTGGAAAAGTTAGTTCAGCGCAGTGATGCAAGAAACAACCAGAACTGGTTGTTTTTTCCTCTCCTACTTTACCCCTTCCACTAGTTCATTCCACTACCTGAGCACACTCCAACGTCCCCCACTAAGACCGTAGACTGGGCACGTGACGTGCCGCGCAACGTATCACATATTACTCTGGTCATCAGAGAGGTGGTAAATTGTATTCCCCTCGATTTAACTGATCTGGCATCACTGGTTCAGCGTTTCTGTTTAACCCCTTTCCGTACCATTTTCTTTATCCTACAATAGTTAGAACGTTTTCATCCCCAGAAATGTCACAGAAGAGGGAAGAAAATGTATATTTTTTATATAGCTACATTTGCTTCAATGCTTAAATATTGATTATGAAGGAATATAATTTTATTTCGTCTAAAAAGAAATGTGTAACATTGATATTTGCTTCATCACGAATCTGACTCGTTAAAATACGGCAAGGCGTTAAGACGATTGCGGTAGCAACATTGCTCCGGGACAGAATGATTGACGCTTACGTTGTTCACCTGATCGTTTTGCGGTCCACTGTCGGAAGGGTCGATACGTCGAGTTACAAAGCGGGGGATTTTATTTGTTACCATTAATTTCGGGCGCGAAGTTTCGCATTCACCTCCACGGAAAAGTTCTGTTCAGTATAATTAAGATTTCCTTGGCGTGCGGTATAGCAACTGTTGCCATTGCCGCGGGGTTGGAAACCCGGCTTAAAAGGAAAATCGAGTGCGCCCCACTGTTTGGCAAGAGCCAAACAGTGACGTAATCAAACGGGTGCAATGCGGAAGACTGGAACACTGGAACAGTCGAAATTCCTCTTTCACGGCCGATTCGGCCGACACGCAATCTCTCTTTCAATGGTATCACCCCTTTAACCCATCCAAAATACTTCGACTACAAATAACATTCATCGCACTTACTACAGAATTATTACTTCCTAAAGATTTTCATCTTGAATGGGAGAAAGAATTAATTTTTAATATTTAAGAAATGTCGTCTTATAATTTATACTTCCAAATAATTTATTGCATGGAGTGAAAACTACATTTCCCAAAAAGCTTTCAAAGGGCTAACTTTGATCGTTACACTGATCGATCATCTAAGCTTCAATTTACATAAAAATAATTACTACTGCGAAAGCAATAATAATTTCTTTTTATATTTAATTTTTCTAATTTAATTTTTAATTAAAAATAATTTAATTATTTGTAATTTAATTTTTCTCATTTAATTGTTACTGTTGTTCCAATTTAATCCCTTGACTTTTGGTTTATTTTGTTTGTGTACAAACTCGTTGATTTGTTTATATTTTTATTAATTCATAATTTAGTAAAAAACATTTAATCCCTTCGCAACGTGTCTGGCTTAATGTTACAAAACAGAGAGTTAAATTTGACATGTATTCTTAATTTTAATTTAACTGAATGTGTATTTCTAGTTTCATAATTATTGTTGTCAAATTTAAAATAAATTATTAACCGTAACGTTTAAACTTAGAAATGAATATTAAGTCGATTAAGGTTTTAAATTTGAAAATAAATTCCCTGAAAGTTCATACAATATTTTATATCCATACGTGCGTTCCATAGAATACCGAATATACAAATGTTCTCGCAGCTTAATCCAACACAGTAAAATACAAATGTAACCACACCTCCTACAGGTTTAGCAGAGAATATTTCCATAAAATTTAAATGGGATATTTTGTTGCCCTCCGAATAGCTTGAAAGCAACTGGATTACTAATAAAATAATACTAGGACGTTAAATTCGTTGATACAGTGAATTCCGTATTGCGAAAACAATAGAATTAAAAGCTGGAATATCATTTAAAATTGAATATAAAATTTTCTTAACAGTTGTTTGGTATCATTGGATCCTTGACTACCACGTCACAATTTAGATCGTTGATTTTCTGATTTGCTAGGCAATAAAAAATCTCCTGTACTTTTTCAACATAAGATATAGCTTTATGAACAACATTCAAATGTTAATTGTGCTTCAAATCCTGAGCATTAATTAAATTGCTATAGCGTTCGGATTATATTTGATGAAATGTCATCATATTAAGTAAGGGTTAAAAAAATGTCTGATTTTTATTTTCTGATAAAAAATAATTTTTGAGAAAAAATCGCAATGATCGGAGAGGGCTACAGATCGTCGTCGTTCGACGTGTATGAGAGTCGTTTCGAATCGACGCGTCCATTAGCCATCAGACTGCTAGATTTTGATAGTGCTCAGCTTATCATTTGATCAAATCGTAACGACTATAGTTTACGGACTCGCGCCCGAAGCAGTTGCGGCGTTATTATGCAAATCACTCCGATACGCCTACCGTTCACCTATCTCTACTGTAATATGCCTAATCTAGCACTGCCGGAGGATGTGTGCAAAAAGGCATTGAAAAGCTTCGCACGCAGATACAGTTGTGTCCGTTCCGAGCGAGTATGCTGTACGGTTTCTTCGTATCTCTTCGCGTTACCGTACATTGATAGACAGCGGAAAAAATGTTGTATGCAGTTCTACAATCTTAAAATTATGCGCCACATTATTTTTCACTAATATCAGTAGTAATATACAAAAAAAATGATCATTTGTTCATTAATATTCTATTTTTTCCTAAGCTTCCTCTTGTTTACACATGCAACTTATCTTTTTAACAAACTAGTCTAAATTTGTATTGAACACATTCATTGAAAAGAAAACGAACTTTTGAAACAACCAATGTCTGCAGTTGATAAATTTGATCAAAAATAATATTGCTACCATAGTAACTGGAAAAAATGTTTAATTAAGTTTTATGATGTAATGTTAGAAAATTGAATAAACCGCTTCCAAAACGAACAATTGAAGTTTCATTGAACAGAAGAGGTACATTGAATATTTAATGCAAAATTGCATACATGTTTGTATCAATTATATAATTAAAACAATTTTTTATTCACTATCCATCTTTCCATCGTATAAAATCAAAGTATACATGTTTGATTTGCATCAGAAAATATTTTATACTTTTCTGTGTAACAAGAGTGTAAGAAAGGGAAGACTTGGTTTATGATGTAATAATTTAACACTTTACCAAACAGAAGCCTATCAACACCTTTGCACTCACGAATGCTACATATACGAATATGCTGAATTAGCGAAAAACAGTCTTAAATCTCATAAACTTACTTAAATTCAAGAGAAGTATGTTTTGTTTCAGACTAACTGTAAAGTTCACACGAAGTCCTAGAATGTTTGTCCGAAAATAATCGACTGTCAGTGTCTATGCGATATTAAAAAGATAAGTTGAATTGACTGCATTGAAACTATAACATTTCTTAAGGAAATAGTGTCTGAGAAGATCATCAACTATTTGCTAAATTAATTGTTCCAACTTCTAAAACAAATGAACCAATTGGCCCAAGTCGTGGGATCCAATATTATAAAAGTTATCGTCTTCTTAAGAGTGCCCGAATATTTATTAGAGTCACTGTACCAAAATATAAAAAGATAGATAACGTCTTTGGATAACCACTGTTCAAAAATTAGAAAAAAATAGCATTAGATTCGATACGAATAATAACGATTTTTGTGTGGAGCATTTTATTAAAAAATATGTATAAGTGTGCTACCCGAATAAATCGCCAGAACTCCTTCGAAAAGAAAAGATGGCGGACGACAACAGCGCGGGATCGTTGTTCGGATGTTTCGACCAGGACATAGACATGATTAAACATAAAGTTGACTAACTTATGCGCTGGATAATTATCGCGAAACACACGCCGTCGCGTGTGAACGATCCATTTTCATCCGATGAAGTGTTTGCAAAGGTAGATACGGTTAGCCGAACCGAGTAAATGATCGTATACGTTGATTTTATCGACCGATGTGAGTCAGTCAATAGTTGAAAAGTTTCCGTTCGCGGCAAAAACCAGAGATTAGGCATTTACAAATCCGTACCAAAGGTTCCTTATGGCGCTTATCATCGGTCGGAACTACGAAATTCCTTAATAAGACTGTGGAGCTATTACTTCAGTCAAATTGCGATGAAGAAACCGATTAATCATATCTGTGCTACGTAACAAATTTTCAGAAATTATTGTCCATTCTGTATGGAACAAAAGAGTAACATTCGAAGTTTATTGATTTTCTCTTAATTAATACTAGAACGCGATACAACGTAATGACGGGTTCCTAATTTGTTGATTTACACTTATCGAAACTGTGAAAATCGCATATATAAAGAATTATGCGATAAATCTATTCTTCTGGACATTTATGATAAAAATCGCTAAAAATCTGAATAAATACATTATTGTTATTTTTATAACGCAGAATGAGGTGTGAATGGCTAAGATTGTATTAGAATAGTCAGGATGTTGTAAACCAAGTGCACTTTCTAGCCATGAGTCTGAGATAAATTATTATTTTTATAATTCAGTTACTTTTGATGCTAGGGACTTGGCTAGAGGACGCGCGAAATAAAGGTAATAGAAGTAAATAATTAAGGTAAAGCAAAGTGAAAACATAATTGGATAGAATGTTGGAGTAGGGACAAGAAGAAGAAATAGATAAAATAGAAGGACAGAAGACTGATAGCTCGGAGAGTAGTAAAAGTGAGGTTAGGTGACAACGTGGTAAACAACGTGGTAAGATAGGTCAAATAATACTTTTGGTGCTCAGTAGATATAGTGTTGCTGTGATTAGTACACTGCGTATCTTTATGCAAAATAGAAATTATCTGTAGAAATTGCAAGAAATGCGAGCCAGACGCACATTTAAATCTTTCTTGAATAATTTTAACATGTTGAAAATAATATATCTTCATTTTTCAATCATCTTGATTTTTCTCCTGTTTTAAGTGGATAAACATTATAACAATGGTTTTAATATGGGTTGTTATAATAAATGTTATAATAAACCCATTTTTATTATAAACGCATAAAATCCGCAGTCTAGTGATTAGTATATATTTTAATTGATATCATTCTGGAATCCAAGATGGCGTAAATGAGAGGAATAAAAATTTCTTAAAATTTTTTTAAAAATTAATGTTTCAAAAATAGGTCTCCTCGCATGATTGGGAATTTAATTCCCATTTGGCAAAGATCGTTTAGCACAGTTGCCAGAAATGAATAAATCCGTTCGATAAGAACTGTTTCACTCGCTATAGAACCGACCTTGCATGTCCAAGCGATCCACGATTACCAAGCTATTATTCCCTTCCGCTGACGGCGTGCTTAACACTTTATAGGTTTTCCTTCCAACCGTAAAAACTTTTTCCTCCATTTGCTTCATGCTCAAGCAGATGGCGATCGATCCGCCACTTTGATAGCAACTGCGATACCGCGGATTGACGGAAATCGGCACGATATCCGACACAATTCAATGTGAGCCACTTACCGCTCAGTCCAATCGGGAAATTATATTTTTATACCCGATTAAATGAGTTCTTCAACAGTTACAATCTTTTACGCGATTGAACTAAACAATTGGCTCTTCTAAATCCATACTTGAACATTTTTACAAAATACTGACGACTTCAGAGTTTAGATATAAATTTACTTTAACACGCTGACTGTCACTATGAGTGACGTAATTATTTATATAGATTGAAATATGGACTTTTTTGTTAACATACTAATTATACCAAATTTGATTAAGAACTGAAAAATGCAAAGTGGTTGACGATCTAGATAACATGGCACGTTTCAAGTTTTCGAATTTTTATTTAATCAAATCAATTACTTTGATTTGATAGAATTTTTGACGCTGTTGCTTTGACAGCCAAAGTGTTAACACTGAACCTACCACCGCTGGTCAAATGACCGGTTTCAGATTTTCTATTTTACGATTATTGAAATTATAAAGATAGTTTCGTTGGAGATTATTATACAGGGTTGTCCACCTAAATATAGCCACAGAAATATCTCGTTCAATTTCTTTGATATGTAAAAATATATTATAAGTATTTATTAGAAATGGGGGGAGGGGGTACTGAATATTTGGTCCCCTCAGGGTTTCAAATCCATTTTACCATTCTCCCCCTTTCTTCCACTCTCTCCCTTCTCCACTTTGTCCGCTCTCTCCACTATTACCTACTTTTTCAGCCTATTTCAGCCTATTTCAGCGGGACCTACTATTTATTACGGAGGGTTCCGAACCACCATGGTCCACGACACAGTATAATATCACATACAAGAATATTTCCAGAGGTGACATGACCACAGTTGTTTGTAGTCGCGCGCTCTATCCACTAAGCCACTGCGCGCCCTATTTATTTGAAATGAATTCCATATTTAATTGTAGTTTTAGAAGTGAAAGAAAATGTACACTTACAATCAATAAATAAACAATTAGAGCCACTGTACGAAAAATAAATTTGTTGTCTATGGGAAAGACAATGTTGCCTATAGTATTGCTAATGATACATTTGCAATTTGCAAACATCCTGTAACATGCATAAAGATACTAAGAATTCAGTGTAGCTAGAGTTTCATTTAGAAATTGATTGTTTCAATATAAATTTGTCAATTTCAGCAGGTGCTTCTAATAGTTTATTCATTCAGTGTATACTTCAAAAGCTATCTGCCAGTGGAAAAAGTCGAAACATGATCTTGGAAGGACAGCTACATAACGACTGAAGCACATATTTAGGCAGTTACCTTTAAGTGGACCACTCTATATAAATTTCTTTATTCAAACATATATAATAAAAATCGCATAAAATCTATATAAACTCTATCATGTAAGTGTTATAAGGCAACACATGCCAGTCATTTTTAGAGCTCGATAGGTTTAGTGTTAACCCTCTAAAAAAAACGCATCAGCTTATAAAACATTAGGAGACATTTGTACAAAATGATGGTGATGACTATACAGGCTGTGGCCGGTCGGGTGACACAAATGGACAGGGTATACTTCTAAATAAAAATATAAGTCGGAAATGTAGAACAATGTTTTTTGGATTGATACTTCGTTTTCGAGAAAATAGAGTTTGATAATGCAGCAAGTGTGCGTGCTATTACATACGAATCGTCTGACGCGTCTGATTATGGCGAACCAATTCTACTTCCAGCGTACACTAAAGCACGCGAACCCGACGGAGCTTCAAAGTCGATTTTCTCGAAAATGAGTGGTCAAACGAAGAAATGTTATTCCTCTTTTCAACTTATTTTTACACGTAGAGTCATCCCCTGCCTGGCTGTCGGCATCGGCTGCCCATGAAACTGTTATTTGATAATATAATGGGACAATTTAATTACAATTTATTTTTTCTACCGCCTCATTCATACTCCGAGAACCTCGTTATGCTATTTTCCAATAGAATTTCATTTTATACACAAAATATGGAATGAAGCAGCTTGACGTTACTCAAATTGCAGAATTTTGCACAACGAACTGGAATAATAATTACAGGCGACAATTAAAAACAACAAGCTATGTATTCTAAATGACACTCTAGTTGCACGACATGGCGTTTAGAAAATTCCATGACTCTGTCTAACAAAGATAAAAGAAGATAAGCAACGCAAAGGAACAATATTAGAATACACACGCGCTCCCAGAAACTGACATAGAAATTGTTAGTACAAGTAACATACTGCTCGGCATTTCCTGGTACAATACAATTAAAAGGGAACGTTTGCTTTACGACTATTGCAATTCCGGGAACGGCAGCCCGTGTTGAGCACCGAAAAATACGTGTCTCTATCCGTTTCGGACGTATACGTCCGCGTGTGTGCGTACGTGTATGTGTAAATCGTCCCGGACCACGTTCTGCTCGCGGAAAATGAAAATGCTGTTATCAACGGAAAGAGGAACGGTACATTAGCCTAATTAAATCCGCACAATGTACTCGTTAAGAGCGATAAACTAATTTGCTTTTAACGCGAGCCGTGATTCAACAGGATCGGGAAATTGTGTCAGCCTTTTTCCCGAAATTTTCGTCTCTCTTTCTCTCTGGTTACCGCGCTCACGATATATAGCTAATTGCGTACGGTTTCGTGACTTTATGGTGCTACTATTTTTCAGCTGCTACACGGATAATTGCAAACCATCGCAGCAGAGTCATAAACGCGTAGAAGAAGCAGGAATTCTGTTTCTTTCACTTGCATTTCATTCTGCGATGTTGTCGCGGTGTGATTCATATCATTAGGAACGAAGCTTAATGGAATTTTGCATAACGTTAAATTCTCTCTGATGTGGCAGAATGTAGTAAATTTTCTTTTTTAAAATAATATTGATTTAATTGAATTAATACCTACAACAAATATAAGTCGATAGTTTTCCTGAAACTAGTAAATTGATTTTTAATATTTTCAATATCTTCGACCAAAATTTAATTGATTTCATTCCAAAAATATTAAATGAAATTTCATACATTCGTAGAGTATATTTGATTTAGCAGAGACTCTACAGAAAATGAAATTTTTACTAAGCAATTCTTTTTATTTTATTTTATTTTATCTTATCTTCATATTATTTGTGGAAGAAGGGAAGTGAATACTTAAAACAAAATACATTTTTAAACGTCATACTGTTAATTGATATAACAAATATAAATTGAGTTTAGTCCTATAACGAGTGGAAACAATTGTCTTGACATTATCCTCATCTTCTTAACATTCTAGTCACCGAAAGCCTATTAATAAGTTTTTTAACTATTATATTATAAAATGACCAATTTTCTGTAAGTAATGAAAAATGTAAAAAAATTTTTTTAAACTGTAAAACAATTATTAAATAATATCATTCGAGCTATCTTGTAGACTTACAACCAGACTTGCAGTAGCTATTGTAAAATTCGTCAGAAAATTCGTAATTATTTACAGATCCAGACAAATTGGATACACTTGACACTCAGAGTGTTAAGAAGATTATAGGAACTCAAAAAACGCGCAACGGAATAAACATGGTTATTAGCGTTTCACAAACGTGACTCACAAATCGATAACGTCCCCAGATAATACACTAAAAATACATAACCTCTGTACGAAATTCGGCAATATGTTTGTGTATATTGCCGACGAGAAATCACACGTTCTCTGACTCACTGAAAGCGTAATCCAGATGCTCGTAGTACGGTCCGTCAACTTTAACTATCGCGACAGATAAAGAAACCATTCATTCGAGCGGAGAAACGAGGCGCAAGTAAATCGACGGAATTAATCGATCAAACCGGTGACCCGGATCGATTCGGTCAGGGGATCGCGGGCTTTTTTGCGCACCGGGTGACTGAACCCGATCCTCTTGCGATATTGCTTTTTCTTTCATCGCAGAGCCGCGTCGTCGTCTTTCATTATCCTCGACGAACGATGTCGCGTAACGAGCGACAGAAGAGGACTCTTTTGCTACAATTCTCGTCTTGGAACCACGATCCTCGTCACTCGGATATTTATTTCGCACACACCGATAAATCGTAAATATTCTAAAATATTTCGTCAGCGTTCTAAAGGGTTCGTCATTTTATTACTGTGTGATTTTATCTTTTTTCTCTTCTGTGATCGATTACCTTTTTTGTAGGTTTTGTAGGTTTTGTAGGTTTTGTGGGGTTTGTAGGTTTTGTAAGTTTTGTAGGTTGTAAATACATTCTCATAAAAGTACTTGCTTGCAATTCTCAGCAGAACTACGTTCAACATTTTATTATTGTATAATTGTACGTTTTTTGGTCTACGATCCATTGTTACCTCCTTTCTGGCTTTCTAATGAATTCTTTAAAAAATTCTTGTTTAAATTTGTTTGCGGAAAATATATCCATTTTATTATTGTGTATTGCATTTTATTTAGTTTACAATCTATTGTTTCATTTTTCTTATACAGCTTTCTAATGCATTCTTCACAAAATTCTTGCTTAAAATTCTCCAAAACAATATGGGTATTTATCATTTCACTACTGTGTAATTGCATTTTTGTTGTTTCTACTCCATTGTTAATGTTCTTTTTTTTTGCTTTCTGATGCATTTTTCGAAAAATTTTTTATAAAAAGTGTTTGTGATTTTACTACTGCACAAATGCATTTTTGTTGTCCACTTAAAATGCATTCAGTCTGTTAAATTTGGTGAAGGATTTCGTGGATGCAAGAGGGACAAAAGAGCAATCACCATGATGAAATTTCACGGTGATTTAATTTTTTACTTTCACGTTCCATTAAATAAATTGCCTCGAATTTTGGAAACTTTTAGGGTTCGACACGCTGCGCGCATTAAAGGCTGACGAGATTTCATATTTTTGTTCTGAAACCGCATTCAAAAATAGTCTACTCTTATACGTTACATAAACGCGATGAATCACGAAGTAGCTTACCTGTATTTTTCTTATCTTCGGTTCTCTATGGAAAGGAAAATACGAAATTGCGCAATGACCTATGCATTCTATTTTAATATCCGTTTTGCATCAATCTTCCTCATGATCTAATGTATCCGTAGGACTAACAAACGAGACCATACAAAAATGACTTAGCTATCCGCAGTTATGTAAGTTATTATAACCCCGGTTGTTATGCTACTCCTTGCTTTCTGCTTTTCTTAGCTAAATAAAAATGCTTTACATTAATAAAATATGTTAACAAGCATTGGGCGTTAACATACACGTTCCAGTACGTCTCTACATTTTTTTGCTCCAGATCCAGCACAGTAAGATTGCTCGAAATGGGCAACACCATTGCTGTGGCTTCTTTCTATCATTCGAGTACACGAACTATTCTACAATAGCCGATAACATAAGTCAAACAATAGTGTTTTAATGTGGAACAAAATAAGGTAACAACCACCCACGTTTTTGAAAGAATTGAACTTAATTCCCGCTCGGCAAATTTAACGATTCAGTTAAAATGTCTGCACATGAGTCGCTGTTCCTACTTGCTGTTACTTTACCACGCGTATAGGTTATTATTTCACAATTTTCTGGAAACAATTAAGCTCTTTTTATCCCTAATAAGTAGAGCGTGAACTTCATACATGCATGATAAAAATGAGCAGATGAAGTACAGAATAGTAAAAATTATTATAAAAAATGAAGAACAATGTTACATGAGTTCCAGCTTATTAATACGCTTCAAAGATGAAATCATATCGATGCAGACAATTTTGAGTTTACATGAAGATCCACAGTCTTGCTAATGCGTCAATTACAGAGCTTTATGCAGTATCTCGCTTTTGTAGATTATTTATTACAATTGAGTTGAGAGAAAAAATCTCTGGCACTGTACCAAAGATTCATTGCAAGAAACGCAAACTAAATATGTTATTATTTTTCAATAATATGAATTCTTTCTTGTATTTTATACATTTGTACATGCTTTAAATGCATAAAAATCCGAAGTATACTCATTAGTAGACTGCGGATTTTATGCATTCGTGGCAAACATGAGTAGGCGAGATTTTAAACAGTAGAAAGATTAAAAGAATGTAACAACGTCAATATTTTTTCTGAACGTATCACAGTTATTAAAGATGAAAGAAAAATTCCATTTAGCTTCTATTTCTTGCAAACGATGCAAACAATTTTGATTTTGCGTAAAAATCCACCGTCTCGCTAATGAGCATGTCAGAGAAAAAGGAGACTCTTATTTAGTGAAACTTTCTATGTCGATTTTCGACATCTCCTTTTTCCATCTAGGTTAACTACCCCTTGGGTTGTATAGTCTATAAGCACGGGTGGCCAACTTCTGTATACAGTCAACCACGAAAGTATTCGAACGGTTTCGAATAAAATGTTTGAGGCTTTAAAAAATGTACTTACATTACGAATACCATAATGCTTTTATTCCAGTACAGTATTTCATCGTTAATTGTCGTGAAATTCTGAACGATAATTGTCGCAAAACAATCCCTCCTTCCGCGGGGTATAGCCCGTGAGGGGCCGGGAAGCTCGAGAGGCCTCGGTCGCCGAGAAGTGTAACATAAGACGGGTCGAGTATATCGGTGAGACCACTACTAATGCAATGACTAAACTTCTTTATTTTTTATTATTTTTTAATGGAACTTTCACCAACATATTCGTGGCATTTTTCTAGTAAAAATGCTACCAAATAAGATATAATTCCGATGGTATTTACTTGAGTAATGGATGATGAAAGTATCGGGCGCAAGGAAGGACAGCGCGTGGGAAAGAAAGAGACGCGGAAAGTTGTGATCACCAGCATAGTTCAAAGGCCCGCGTGTCTTCATAGTGTAATGCCAATAAAAAAAACCTTTTTATTATTACTTATTTTTTATAAGACTTTCTCCAATACATTTGTGGCATCTTTCTGATTAAAATAATAACAAACACAATATATGTTTACTTACAATAATTAGTAATATTTACAATAATTTTCAGAATCTTTCATCGTCCATTACTCAAGTAAATACCATCGGAATTATATCTTATTTGGTATCATTTTCATTAGAAAAATGTCACGAATATGTTGGTGAAAGTTCCATAAAAAAATAATAGAAAATCAAGAAGTTTTGTCACTTGGTTAGGTGTTGTTTTCACACCGATATATTCGACCCATATTATGTTACACTTCTCGGCGACCGAGGCCTCTCGAGCTTGGCTGTGCTTTTCTAAGTTCGGCTCAAGTCAAAGAATAGTATCATCTGAACGTTAATTGTCGCCGGCCGAACCCGTGGTGGCGACGATTATCGATGAAATACTGTAGTAACTTATAAGTGTCGTGATTATACATGTAAAGTCTGAAGATGATACACTAATGTCAACAATAGTTATCAAATATTTCTTTGAAACATCTACGATATGAAGTTTCGCAATCAACTTGTTGGCCATTCCTGATTTAGAGGATAGCCCATAGAAAAAGAGTTAGAATAAAAGTTATATAAAAGTTGTATTTTACAATCTTTTAATGTGGGCCATTACTGAAAATATAAAAAATACGTTTTGTAAATCTGTACCAATTACACATATTCTAAAATTTTCTCAAAAAACGGTCAACATCGCAATGAGCTATAAACATTTAAAGATGGTAGCCATTGCAGTTTTTCGCGATTTTTCGTTTTTGTCAGTTTTTGAATCTTCCAATACGCTAGAATTGTCGTTTTTTTTTTATCGCATCAACCATTCTTGTTGAAAGTTTTAGAATATGTATAACTGACACAGATCTACAAAACGTATTTTTAAGAATGGAGTACTTTATATATTAGTATTTTCTCTGCAATTCCGAATAATTGCAAGTATTACAGAGAAAGTCTTTCATGCCATGTAGTAAACTAATTGTTCTGACTTCTATAAAAATCCAAGTCGTGGGTTCCAATATTATAAAAGTGATCGTCTTTTTAAGAATGTCCGAATACTTATGAGAGTTACAGTACCTACAATCTTACCTTCCCCTATTAGAAATTTCGATTTACTTAAATTTATAAACATATATTTCTCGAAGTTCTTCCAAGCACAGCTATTCGACATAGCTCACGTGAAGTAGCAATCACAGTAAAAATCAGAATGGCAAACAATGAAATAAGACATGTTATATTCCAATTTACTGTATTATTTCAGACTGGGTTATTATTAGTGCGAATTCTACGGCTGGTTTTAATGCAAATTCGGATCCGGTTACGACTCGAGATGATAGCGTTTATTTGATCGTTTAACAGGCTTGAATCGCAGGAAAGCACAGCTAGCGGTGTCGGAGTAATGCGTAGATACTGGCTGTCTGTCGATTGGAACAGTAAATCCCGAAGGAATGATCGTAAATGTATAACACGGCATATAGTCCTCCATGAATTACGAGCCATAAATGTTCCAATCGGTTAGCCTGTACACCGCTAAAAGGACGTTATTGCCGCGAAATATTTATCGTCATTGACACCGACGAAAATTTGCAAACACTCCACTCGATTAATTGTTTTAAACCGCTCCTACCTCACCGAATCTGTACAAGAACATTAATTACAAAAACTTTCGCTGAAACTAAACAACTGAATTTTCCATTTGCCCAGAAGAGAATTAAAAATTTATAGAATTTCACATAATTATCCGAATAATTTCCTTCACAAATAGGTAGTAAGGACGCTTTGATCGTCTGCACATCGTGAATAAAGCTTTAACATAAACGAAGATTTAAAGAATAATTTTCGTCATAAATAGAAAATAAAAACGATTTCTGCTAATTTTATAGTCGGTGAATTCGTAATCGTTGCTCTTCTTTTTACAGAAACGTGAATAAGAAAAGTTTTAACGTGAACGAAGATTTATCCGAATTATTATAGTGTAATTGTTCCCGTAATTTCTATTCGTTGCTATGAACTGTTAAGTATCGTTAACGAAAGTCTGAATCAAATGCTTTCCGTTAACATATCGTTTAATTCAGGTCTGGCCAACCCAAATGGTCTCACGGGCGACTTTGATGACGCGTAACGTTACAGTGGGCCGCACTTTAGGTAAACATGCTTTTAAAAAATATAATACAAATACAAAATGAATAAAACTTTATTGTTATACTATGACTCAATATAATTAACTCTCGAGTCTTAATTAATGAGATATTTGTTTATTCTTTCTTTCACTTAATTTTTGTAAATCTATATTTATGTACGAAGTTGCACATCTAAGCTGGTTTTTTAAATTGGCATCAGTTAATGAAGCACATGATGAACTCTTTGTAAACATCTTCGAAAAAAATGTTTCACAAACATATGTGGATCCAAAAGCACTTACAAATAATGTTACTCGCTTTCGAACTGGAGTTCACATGCAAATTTTCATTTATTTAATATCTTTTGTATACATACAACGAGAAACAAAAGTTTCAATAGAAATATAAAATCGCCCGGCGGGCCGCACAATTTAATGTGGGGGGCCGCGTGTTGGCCAGGCCTGGTTTAATTCTTGCAGAATTACTTGGGTTCGGTTTTTTCCGAACGGTTAGAACATTCCGTGTAGAGAGAGAGAGAGAGAGAGACTCTAAAATTTCCTAATTATCTCTTCTACTACGGTAAAACAATAACCTATTGACACGAACGGTATGCACCTAATTAAAAGTCCCGTTCCAACTTCTAAGAAACCATTGCTATCAAACTTCCCAGCAGTAAGGGTAATTTGCACACTGTGCACAATGGAGTACCGCTCACCCTAGCACCATTTGTGATTCGCGGGCACCTGCACCTTCTATGGCCACCTGCTATGCACCTTACCGCGATACAGCTCTCCTGTCTGCAGCCCCTATTACGAGGTTGCTTCGATTTTTCAAGCAAACGCGAAATCTTTATGCTCGAATTTCTCTGCATAAATCATCGATAATGACTTAATTCTGTGGTTGTCAGGAAGAACGCCGCATGTCACATACTTCAACTCTCGAGATATTGCCGTTTAAAGTTTTGATCACTTATTCTTTGACATAGGACATCGATTAAATTGCATTATTTTTTTGAGACTTCCGAATTTGATTTCGTGTTTTTTCCTGGTAAATATGTAAATTCCGTACTATAAAGCTCAATTAATGCATAAACTTATATTTTTTGATATTGTGACATGGCGGCGTTTTTCTTTGCAACCACAGAATTAACCTTCGGACAGCGAACCGTCCATACAACTACAGTGACTGCTATAAATATTCGGACACTCTTAGAAAGACGATAACATTTTTAATACGTAACTGTACGACATGGACTTTTTTGTGCAGTTACAACAATTAGTGTACTACATGATGAGAAAAAAAGATTTTTGAGAAAATTGCAATAGGTCGAAATTGCAGAAAAAATTCTGAAATTTGTGTTTTAGAACATTTTCATGAGAGCCTATACTGAAAATATAAAAAATACGTTTTGTAGATCTGTATCAATTATATACATTTTGAAAATTGCGTCAAAATCGATTGATGCGCGAAAGAACGACAAGCAACGTTGATCAATTTTTATAAAATGTTTAGTATATGTATAACTGACACAAATCTAGAAAAGGTATTTTTGAAATTTTCAGGATTGGTCCGCATAAAAAAGTTATAAAATGAAACTTTTAGTATTTTCTCTCCAATTCCGACCAGTTACGATTTTTTCAACATTTTATTTTTGTTTGTGTCATGTAGTAAAGCAGGGATGGGCATTTTTGTCTCAATTGAGACAAACCGTCCCCACCATAGCGCCGACTGTCCCCCACCAGCATCCACCGTTACCGTAGCCGTAGAGCAGGCATGTCCAGAAGTAGCTCACTTGGAGGCAGATTCAAGGGAAACGCCTACTTCTCCCGCCCACGCAACTCGCTCCGCGTGGCGGCCGTAGTCCTCCGAGCTCCTCAGACCAGTGATGGTATATGGTCTCGGTTTTTTCGCGCATGCGCAACTAAATGCAGGAACGTACCGTACGTCTTATGTTTGTGGGGAAAGTAGGGGAGAACTGTTATTGGCGGGAAACCGGACAGAAGAGTGCAAGACGACACGACGAGACGACCGTACTTCGAAATTTTGGTAAGTTAATGTTAATATATTCGATTTCATAATGGCAACTAGTATTGGAGAAGGAGCTACTTGTCAATTCATATTTGAAAATCGAAAAAAAATTTGCGAAACTATGCAGGGTGACTAAGGTACCTCATTTTAGCCCAACTTCGTACTTTACTGACTATCGTGGGTCCGAGAGTCGCCCCAACGCGCCACACGCGGTACATATTGCAAGCGGTAGGCACGGGTCTGAGGAGTTCGGAGGACTACGGCCGCCACGGGGAGGGAGACGCGCGGGTGGAAGAAGTAGGCGTCTCCCTCGAATTTGCCTCCAAGTGAGCTACTTCTGGACATGCCTGCCGTAGAGTGTAGAGGAAGGAAGTGCTTCGCCCGTCGCGAACAATGCGAGAAGCAGGCGTTTGAGGGGCTCCCACCGTGCCCATCCCTGTAGTAAAGTAATAGTTCTAAGTTCTCAAAAAAATCCAAGTCGTAGGGTTCAATATTATAAAAGTCGTCGACTTTTTAAGAGAGTCTGAACATTTATGGGAATCACTATATACAATTCACGATATTTATGACTATTCACTGCAGTTTTATCAATTTTCGAAAACAGACTGTTGACGTAATTTCTTGTAGTCACGTTAGTCTTCCTTTTGTTTCTAATGTAACAGCTGTCCATTTAATTCAATCGCCAGAAACTCAGTAATTAAATGTTGAATTTGATATTCTGGGTCAGATAGACCGAGGCTCCGCTATCGGAGGGTTAATAGATTGCGGATTTTATGCATCCATGAAAAAAATCGGTGGATGCAACTTGAAACAGTAAAATAGATTAGAAGTGTTAGAGGATCGTTATGCGATTGCTAATTTCTTAAAAACATTAAAGGAAGAAGGAAATTTTGATTTGGCTTCTATGTCTCGAACATGTGGTGGAGATTTATTTATCGCAAAGATCCGCAGTCTACTTTTGGATTTTATGCATTCATGACAGAAAAAAGTATGCGCAATTTAAAACGGCAGAAGGATTTAGAATGTTACAAAAATATCGATGACTAATTAAAATGTTTAAAATGAGAAATTCATTGGTTTCACCCTGACGTAGAAATTGAAAAAAACCTCTGCAATGTATTCAATGAAACGAAAACTGAAATGTTGATCATTGTCACAGCGATCGTCCAACATATCAACGTAAAAGTGTGATTGTTAAATCTCGCCTGAAATTCACTCGCAGAAAAATATGAAATGCGTGTTATTTCTCTCGTATATGTCGCTCCGATATTTTTCAAATATTTATTGTCGCTAAACACATAAAATATTTTTATATTCCGCTTGCGTGTTTATATTTGCCATCTCCGTTTACCGTTCTAAATTGTGTGGTTACTTTGAAAAAGAACATATTTCTCGCCTGCCACAGTCTCACAGCTGCACATACTAAACCGCGGTATAAAACGTTAGTATACCATAATTTCGATATCCACGAGATTATAGTTTGCTACAACCCCGTCTGGATAGCACGGTACAAGTTTTTAGGATGCACTTTAGAAGCTTATCGATAAAAATGTCACGCTATTGTCTTGGTGCGTGGCATGATGGAGTACTATAAACATCCTTACGACGTTAATTAAAAGCGTTGACTGTACACGACGACATTGTAAATTGCAAATAACGTCCAAGATATTTTTTTACGACGGTGTTGTAACATCAGCAGAATTATCGTTTATTCGAAACTCGCTGTTCTCGTTCGGTCGTTGCAAATTGAGACGGCGATAAAATGAATACGCAACAGCGGCGGCCGATTGAATTACACGTGTTTTCTTCACGTGCGCGCGTGCGATTTTAGCAGAAGCGGCCACACACGCGTACCTCGAGAAATTAACGGCGATGATTTATTACCAAGATACCGCAAATATAGACGCGGCGGAGATTCGCACGCGTTCCGTGTGCCACTGATACAACAATAAATTGCTCCGAGAGCATTATCAGTAGCCAGAAACGACAACCGAAAGGTGAAAACACGATAACGTTACATCTGGTTACGCGTTTATTATGTTTTTGACCCTGATGTCGGGGGGCGGCGGCACTCTTGCCAAATTGGTAGCATAATTCTGAGGAAGTAATCGCGCGAGCGAAAATAAGACGGGGATACTGAAAAATAGAACGGTGCAAGACAAACGAACGAATTTGATTAATACTATACATAGATTAAAATGTTGACACATTCCTTATCAGTAGTGACTTTATAATTTTTGAAAGTTAACAATACGAAGCACAGAAATTCATGGTAAATTCTTCTGTAAGCAGTTCTATTAAATTTCTATTCTACTTTCAATCGTCAACGAGGAAGACGTTCTTTAATCACTTCTTTTGGGACTATTACTTACAAGAACACATTTAAGCTCCTTTTTATTATAACATAGTTATTGAAAATTTTATTAACAGATTTCAGAGTAAAATGAAATATTAACAAGCTTTCTTGAAAATAGCTTGAAGTAAATTCAAACAAACGAGCGACTCTGAAGAAATTTCTCTAAAAGATTGCTCTTGTTCAAAATCTTTCATTGATTTTATAAATTCAACAATATATCGCATCCTAGAAGACCAGTGACACAACTCAAAAAATGTGCCGTTTATTTTGAAAGTAGCCTAAGTCCATTTGTCAATTATTTTCTGTTTGTTATCTGTCATAAACAACTTGCTGTTAAGTATATTCAGGGTATACACCAGGGATGGGCAATTTTGCCTCAATAGAGGCAGAACCGTCCACACCGTAGCAGCCTCTGTCCCCTTCCAGCAAGCACGGTACAATGGGGCAACGAAGACACGAGACATCAGCGTACGCAACGAACGTGCGCGCTGCATGAAAGAGAGGTTGGTGGGAGAAGCAGGCGTTTGAGGGGCTCCACCCGTGCCCACCACTGGTATACACGATAATTTTGAACACATAAGTTTTCACAGTTAGTTCAATAATTAAAACCATTATTTTGAAAGTGGCCTAAGTTCAATCAATTATTGATAACGTCCAAAAGTGCGGATTTTCAAATGTCCGAGGGCAGTGATGAAAGTAATTTTAATCAATTAATATTTAACAAGTTAACCTCAGTTTTTTGACAGTTGCTTTAGTTGAATAATCAATACAATTCAATATAAAACTTAAAATATTAAATTATATAAATTATTACACTCGTGGGGAAGAATAAAGCAACAAGACCATTTAATTCAGATAGTGAACACGAATTCGTAACTAATGATTTCAACAAAAAAAGTTCGAAGATATTGTATTAACACCACTTTATAAAAAATATAAGACGAATCACAACAGCGAAATACAAGGACATGATGGACGTACTACGATAAATACCACCGGTGCACCATGACATCCTTCCCGCATACACAAAATGTAGATGAGCAGTAAATTGTTATGTAATTTATGTAATTAGAAAATTTCCCGAATTGCATAAACTGTGTTTTTGAAGTGTTGTAACGAAATATAAAATAAATTGAGTATTGTTTTTTTCAATTTAAAGTATTTTAAATTATGTCGCATGGGCTTGGGCTCTTTCAAATTTTATACCGAATCTGGTTGTTAACTTTGAAAGTGGCTGAACTCCATTTTTGGTAAGAAAACATATTATTCACTTAATAATTGTTCTTATTTTAATAGGAATTGTAAATTTAATTCTTTTAGATACACTTAAGCAGTATGACACATTGGTATCCTATACGTATATTTTTAATTTTATTGAAACGCAAACTCTTAAATATCTCAATTTAAGTATAAATGGACTTAGGTCACTTTCAAAATAGACGACTCGAATGATCCTTCTAACCAGTCCTGGATGAGTTAAGCGACGAATGTTAACACAGTTACTGAATATATGTTTAAGGTACATTATAAACTTCAATATATCCAAATACCATTGGATCAATTTTAATTGGAATAGCTATTTCGCAATGCAACGAAATTTAATTAAAATCTTATTTTTCCTGTCTCCTGAAAATTTGTATTTTTTGAGTTGTGACGGTATTCTTCTAGGGCTGCGGTATCTTCAGGCATTTTATTAATTGAATATTATTAGAGAATGTTTTATCCTAAGACTATTAGTTTGCTGGATTCTATGTTGTTATAATATTCGAATTTTAATGAACTCGCAAACTACGTAATTATAGATCGAAGTTCTGTTCAGCCACGACGTGTATACGCCACCGTTCTCAATTAATTTATTTTCTTTGCGAATTCTTTTAATTAAAGTTCATGTCAGGCAGCGCTCACAATAATTTGAACTATATAGATATAGCGAATTTGAATGGCACTCCAGTAGCAAGTTGAGGTAGCCCGTGCAAAACTTATGCTTGAGTTATTAACTTTTAAAAGGTCCTTCGGTCGCGGGTGGATTTTCTCAAACTTCTGGCTCATCAATATTTAATAAAACGGGGCTGTGGTCTATTTCAATCAAAATCAAGTCTATGCAACACTGTGAAGAAATTGTTATTGACTTTGATATGGTTATTGTCTAACCAGAACCCATAAAACCGATGAAATATACTGGAAATTTGTATGGAGAATAAAAATGTTCTAAGTCGATCGTAAGGGATGGAAACTAGATGAAAATGTATTACTTCTTTCAATAATTTCAAGAAACTGAAAATTAAGCAACATTGTTCTTAAACTATTCGAAGAATTTTTAGTTTCGTTTTTAGTTTCATTTTCTGCCCATTAATTTTTGTCATAAACGCATAAAATTCGCAGTCTAGTTATTACTGTAATACATCTATGATGATTGGAACATTACTGTCTAACTAAATATGTTCCCATTTTATCGCAGACGATTTTATATTTCAAAAAAAGATAGCGAAAGATTTGCTCAAAATGCTCCTGCTTTTTTTCATATCAAAAAACTTTTCGTTACAATCTGACTTAATTACATGCACAAAATTAATTCGATTTTCCTCACGGGATGCACTAAATCGTCACAAAAAAGTGAAATTAATTTTGTACACGTCGTTATTTAAAATTACAACGCACGGCCTGATGTGAGGAGAATTTATAAGTGCATTGTGTGTGTGTGTGTGTGTGTGTGTGTGTGTATATATGTATATATACACACATACATACATGCATACTACATATTGTATTTAACGAGTTGACTGCGTTCGACGTGTATATGGTACACATCAATCCAAAGCTCTATTGCGTAGCGGTTGACGTGCACACTAGTAGTGTAAAATAAAAAATTACCATTAACTATAAAAACTGGAAATATCAATAAGATGTAAAATTTATAATAGAAGCATTTTCCCTGCGTTTGATGTGTATACTCGCCATTGCTCGATTTTAACTCCACATCCCGTGGGGGATTTTTAAAATTAAACTTCGCAATTAACTGGTTAATAGATTATTTCAATTATGAAGACTGTTGTTGCAGTAAATGCTGGTGGCGAACGTGTTAAAGAATAATGAAAAAACATAAAAACCAAAGCAATAAATTAAAACGAAGAACTACGACGCCCACAAACTCTCAAGAAGTGAACATCCCATAAAAAGGCCAATGGAGTCGCAGAATGAGCGTCGTTTCAACCGATCGAGAATCGATTCTCGTGGTCAAGCGTCCGCCGAATGAAAAAGATTACATCAACGGCGTCGTCCGGCGTCGAGAAGAAGAAACAGGCCACGATTGATATTTCGCAGGCAACGTGCACGACAGATAACATCTTCCCCCGGTTGGGTGGTGATTTGCGATTAGTATACCCGTCCGGTCTGTGTAAAACGTATCCGAGCCGAGGTCGCATTGAATACGATTCACGTATTCCGCTCGAGGGACCGCGCTCGGGGGACCGCGCTCGTTCTCTCCGCTCCGCGAAAAAGTTCCCAGGCGAGAAGAAAACAAGCAATTTATCGTTTCAATTTCAATGAATGGCCTGCTCGGGCCCCGGTGATCGCGTATCTATCTTTCAAATTGACTCTTATCACTCTATTACCGGCCGAGTCATTCTTGGCCGATTTGTCGCAAATATTTCACGACCGAACAAAATGGCATGCAAAAATACATACACTGGAACTTTATGGCATTCTTCTCGGAAAAGGAAGACTTCATGCTATTATTTATAGTGGGTCGAATGGAAATGCAATTTTTCACATATTGCACATAAATTTGCAATTAATTAACCATTATTCTCGACGTTTCGATCCTAATGTAGATCATTTTCAAAGAGACGTTTCTGCGTTTGCTGTGCCAACAGGTAAAACAAAAAAAAAAGAATATTAGGAGTTACTAATATTCTCGTTTTCGATCGAGAGGAATTTCACCGGTATTGCACATAATATTGCGCATCACTTGGAAAACGAAAAGAACGAGCGAATGCAATAGTTACGCATAATATACGGGTGTTATCGAGGAATACGATAGATGTTAATGTTAACCCCTCGCGCTACGATTTATTTTACAGTTACAGTGATTAGAACTTCTTTGTCGTTCGTAGTTTCTAAGAAGAAGGAAGTTTATATTTATTGCTATACGTGGTGTGTCACCTAAATTTACTCGTAAACTATTTGTTATAATAAAAATAATTTCAGACGAAAGTTGTTCGGTACCAAGCGGGGCATACAATGTAATAATTAGTTTTTTGATAGTCCGCAATTTTATCAAGATATGAAGGTCACCTTGAATTTTTGTGTCATGATGTGTAATATTTGACCTTGCGGTTTGAAAAAGTACTGAATGATGAATAGAATAAACTATAAGGTATATGCGATTAAAAACTAATAGTTACCGAGATGTTCCATAATTAATCTTTAATGTAAGTAATTCTCAACATGCTATCCCCATTACATCGAATACAAATGCATGGGTGAGCAATGAGACAGAGTGACATACGCTCAAGATGTTTCACTATCTTTCACTGAAGAATATCTTGGTAATTATTAGTTTTTAATCGCATATATCTCATAGTTTCTTTATTCATTATTCCGTACTCTTTCGAACCACAAAGTCAAAACTAAGTAAAAACTTTTTTGGTGCAATAAATATAATAGTTTACGACAGTGGTGGGCACGAGTGGAGCCCCTCAAACGCCTGCTTCTCCCACTAACCTCTCTTTCATGCAGCGCGCACGTTCGTTGCGTACGCTGATGTCTCCTGTCTTCGTTGCCCCATTGTACCATGCTTGCTGGAAGGGGACAGAGGGCGCCATGGTGTGGACGGTTTTGCCTCAATTGAGGCAAAATTGTCCATTCCTGGTTTACGAGTATATTTAGGTGATACAGCTAAATCACTCTCCGGGTACATACATATATCGACGGCAATGAAATATGTAGAATTATGCATCGGTTCAAAGGCAAACAATAACAATATTCGATTTTGTTCGAAGTCTTCGTCACGAGTCTGAGTCGATGTTATAGCGCAAAAGGTTAAACGACGTTCGTGTGCTAACACCTCGCAGATTGTGGAATGAATAACGTCGATTATATTTCCCCTTTAATGACGAATTACATTGTATAAAATCCTACGAGAACATTTTTTTAGAGATTTGATTGTATGCTGTTCTATGCAGTATTAACTCCCCAACGATGCGCTTGACGCAGTTAAACCAAAACGAAGTCAAATGTAAAAAGAACAGATAAAATCTGGTTAAAAAACTATTCCTCTTATTGTTAGGCCGAACAGAAAAAGTTCACTCTATTTTGCAATTTAGTTGAAAAATACCAACAAAAAATGAATAATCGTTTGTAGATATGTTTTTATGCTGTAGGATGCAATATTATGAGCTTCTCAACAATGCACTAGACAAGGTTGGATTGAAACGACGTCTTACAAGAAGAACTTACGAAAAATCTAGAAAAATCATTAAAATAGCAGACAACGCACGTGAAACAATACCATAAATAAAAATAAAAACGGAAATTCGACAAATAAAACGTTTTCCAAAATATTTAGAAGTAAATCGAAGGAACAATATCCTATCCTACAGGATGATCAGCAAAGTTAATATATTCCTAAGTGGGAGTGTACCAACCGTTATCGCAAAATATGGAAGCACACTTTCACGATGTATTACGAGTCCGGCACGATGCTCAGAATCACTTACGCATACAAAGGAATTAGTTTTCTCGTGCATTCCCACGTGCTTACATTTCACTTACAAAGTCATTAATAATAACACACCGACTAATTAGGATCCAGACGAGAAGAGACTACTGTCCGGTGCTCGAAACAGCATCGGCCAATTTAGCCGCAGCTCCGTGTTCACGGCTCGTAAACCATTAAGAATTTTATCAGAATTGTAAATATTTTCAAAGGCCGCCTCGCACGAAGAAAGATTCCATGGAAGCTGGAACGCGACGGTGAATTATTCAACGCGAGAAACGATCCGGGATTGATCTCCGCCCGCGGGGACCAATCCGGTTCGCAACTTTTGTTTTTGATAGACAATCGAGTCGCCGATATGGTAATATCCTCCGAAACTGAAGAATCGTGTACTCGACGATCGCAGAATAAAAAGACTAAAAAAACGAATGCGATTTCTTGAGCTGTGAAACAATAGGAGAATAATAAAATGATTTCTCGAAATAATAGAAACAATTTCTCGTACAAGTTGTATCGCAAACTTTAAACCGAAATCTTCACAATCGTTTTCGATTTTTAATCGAGTCTTGTAATAGTCAATTTTGGTAGTGTTAGTCATTTTATAAAATATTACGAGACCATTAAAATTAAAAAATTCTAATTACACTGTCCAACAAATTTCAACTTTTTTTATGTTTCCTAATTACTGTTGGGTGGTTCTTATAGAGTTTTTCGCGCTGATTCCGAATTTGGTCTTATTTTTTCGCCTGCGCGTACAGTTTTTGGGAAACATGACTTTGAAAAAAACCTATTTTTCAACTTTAAACAAATATTGTGATGTTATTATGAAAGATATTGAATTGTTCTTTGCAGCAAAAGATTCTGTAGACTTTAAACGTGTTTAAACAATCATAATGTATTAATATTACATAACACTGTATTCAGGAAAGTCTACAGCATCTTTTGCTGCAAAGAACAATTCAATATCTTTTATAATAACATCACAATATTTGTTTAAAGTTGAAAAATAGGTTTTTTTCAAAGTTATATTTCTCAAAAACTGTGCGTGTAGGCGAAAAAGTAAGGCCAGATTCGGAATCAGCGCGAAAAACTCTATAAGAACCATACAACAGTAATTAGGGAACAAATTTAGTGTTGGACAGTGTTCTTACTAGCTTGAAGTCTGAACCGAAATTGCTCGTATATAATAAGTCTGCATAAGACTGCAGATCTTTACGCATTTATAGCTTCCGGAAATGTTAAAAAAATGCTGGAATACAAAATTCGACAGAAATTAGTATGACTTTTATTTATTTCAGATCTATAAAGGCTACTACCACTGAAGATAAAGTTTCATTTGATCCCACTTCCTTAAAATTTGCCGGGAAAAATTGAAAATTGCATACACATCAATTGTATGACACACAATGTCAATGTACAGTATTTCATCGTTAATTGTCGTGAAATTCTGAACGATAATTGTCGCAAAACAATCCCTCCTTCTGCGGGGTATACCCCGTGAGGGGCCATAAAGTTCGAGAGTCCTCGGTCGCCGAGAAGTGTAACATAATATGGGTCGAGTATATCGGTGAGACCACTACACTAATCCGATGACAAAACTTCTTTATTTTTTATATCGGTGATGGTGACGATTATCGATGAAATACTGTATTGTCATTAGAAAATACACAGGCATCCAGTAGATATCAACTTTCTTTTTCTTCTAGGAAATAACAACGACAAAGAAATTCGAATCACTGTAACCATAAAATAAATCATAGCACGAAGGGTTACGTAGAATTGGATAGACGTTGAAGAAGACACGTTTTCAATATTTATTATAAAGAACAATAATCTTACATCACGTTCTAAAGTCGCGACATCAGCGAGTTTTGCATGTTGTGACATGGTAATACGTGTCATACAGTATCACGGATGCTCCACATATTGGAAATTACACGAAACGTCGAGCGAGAGTTTCTGCGAATGTTTTATGGCTTTTTCCCGCCTTGGCCCTCGACTGGAAATTGCGCGACGATTTACGATGGTATTTCTGAGGAAATGTAAGTTGCATCCTTCCATTTAACTCGCTTAGGCAGTAAATTCCGTCGTCCATTGACGACCAACAGGTGGACCGCGCACATCGCGAGAACTGCTTTCGTCTATTTAAGGCATAATGTTTCATAGATATTGCGAGCGTTAACGAAGCTATGTGTCAGCAATTTCTGTCGAACGTAATTGCAATTTGTGCGGTCGAGCAAGTTTCTGCAAATGGGATTCGGCACGCGTGCTTTCCCAGTTAACCGTGACAAGCATAACACATTATTTACCAGCGATTAAATCATTTATTATTTATTTATTATTACATTATCTTGAATAGATCTTCCAACAGCAATAGCAATTTCGGTAACGTAATCTAATTATTTCGTTTGGGATTGTTATGTTAAAGATTTTTAGGGTTCCTTTTAGTACAGCACAACTATTGACAAACCAATTAATATGCTTCCGGTAGATAAAGTGTTAAGAGACAAATATCTCATGCTCCGATGAGATGAATTTTACAATTGAGCCGTTTATTTTGAAAGTGGCCTAAGTCCATTTGTCAATTATTTTCTATTGACCGTATTAACATGCACAACTTGAAGTTATCTGTCAAAAACAACATTTGCTGTTAAGTATATTCACAGTATACACGATAATTTTGGACACAAGTTTTCGCAGTTAGTTCAATAATTAAAACCATTACTTTGAAAGTGGCCTAAGTCCAAACAATTATTGATGATGTCCGAAAGTGCGGATTTTCAAATGTCCGAAGGCAGTGGTGAAGGTAATTTTAATCAATTAGTATTTAACAAGTTAACCTCAGTTTTTTGACAGTTGCTTTAGTTGAATAATCAATACAATTCAATATAAAACTTAAAATATTAAATTATATAAATTATTACACTCGTGGGGAAGAATAAAGCAACAAGACCATTTAATTCAGATAGTGAACACGAATTCGTAACTAATGATTTCAACAAAAAAAGTTCGAAGATATTGTATTAACACCACTTTATAAAAAATATAAGACGAATCACAACAGCGAAATACAAGGACATGATGGACGTACTACGATAAATACCACCGGTGCACCATGACATCCTTCCCGCATACACAAAATGTAAATGAGCAGTAAATTGTTATGTAATTTATGTAATTAGAAAATTTCCCGAATTGCATAAACTGTGTTTTTGAAGTGTTGTAACGAAATATAAAATAAATTGAGTATTGTTTTTTTCAATTTAAAGTATTTTAAATTATGTCGAATGGGCTTGGGCTCTTTCAAATTTTATACCGAATCTGGTTGTTAACTTTGAAAGTGGCTGAACTCCATTTTTGGTAAGAAAACATATTATTCACTTAATAATTGTTCTTATTTTAATAGGAATTGTAAATTTAACTCTTTTAGATACACTTAAGCAGTATGACACATTGGTATCCTATACGTATATTTTTAATTTTATTGAAACGCAAATTCTTAAATATCTCAATTTAAGTATAAATGGACTTAGGTCACTTTCAAAATAGACGACTCGAATGATCCTTCTAACCAGTCCTGGATGAGTTAAGCGACGAATGTTAACACAGTTAACACAGTCCAACACAGTCCGAAGGCAGTGGTGAAGGTAATTTTAATCAATTAGTATTTAACAAGTTAACCTCAGTTTTTTTACGGTTGCTTTAGTTGAATGATCAGTACGTTTAATTAATGCAGTAAAAAAATTGACGCAATACACCCTTACAATTGAATAAAAACTTAAAATATTAAATCATATAAATTATCACACTCGTGTGGAAGAATAAAACAACAAGACCATTTAATTCAAATAGTGAACACGAATTCGTAACTAATGATTTAACTTTATAAAAATATAAGGCGAATTACAACAGCGAAATACGATTTATACCACCGGTGCACCATGACATCCCTCCCGCATACACAAAATGTAGATGAGCAGTAAATTGTGTTTTTGAAGTGTTGTAAAGAAATGTAAAATAAATTGAGTATTGTTTTTTCAATTTGAAGTATTTTAAATTATGTCGAATGGGCTTGAGCTCTTTCAAATTTTATAACGAATCTGGTTGTTAAAGTTGAAAGTGGCTTAACTCCATTTTTGGTAAGATAACAAATATTATTCACTTAATAATTGTTATTATTTTAATAGGAATTGTAAATTTAACTCTTTTAGTTTTTAATTTAAGTATAAAAGGACTTGGGTCACTTTCAAAATAGACGGCTCAATTATATCTTCGAGATGTAGCGATTAAAAAAACGATGTCATAGCGTACAGAGAATTGCAGTAAAAATGGAACCATAAACCTTCTACTCCGAGAAATCCAGGGAAAATTTCCACAATATGCAAATTCTCATTTCTATGGACAGTTTTCAAGAACTGAAGTAGCACTTTATTTCCTGCAGCAGTTTTTAAGATTAAAAAGTGCAATAGATTGAATTATAGTGATCATTTAGTTTGATTATCCCACGAGAATTTTTACAAATACATATTCACACACGAAATAATTAATTTCAATTTTCTGAACAATACTTCTTAATTTCCTATGTGAGTATTTTAATACTGAATATTTTTAACGCGCATGCGTTTGAAGTACACTTTCCTACATAAAAATGCTTGTGTTCCATATCCAAACGTTTCTCTGTATAAATATGTATGGATTAAAAACTTTCAACTACTCTATATAAAAGAATTTAATGAATCTTATATACAACTTTGTGTTTGAAACAGAAATTGAATAGTTTCGAGTGGAAATAGTAGCTTTCTATATCATTGTGGTCCAAAAATAAGCACTTCTTTTACCATTTTCAAATTTCATTGATAATTACTCCGATCGTTTAGATTGCTCAATGACTCGATACATAATAAATGACCTTCTCCAATTCTCGAAATTTAAATAGATATAAATAAACATTTACGTCAATGCTATCAATAATGCGCAACAACTTCTGTTATCATAAATTTTAAATAATTTACAAAAGAGTTCTTCACATTATCAATAATTAACATGTAAAAATTCGAGAATTTACACACAATGTAGCCTAACAATTATCGCCAAAAGGAAAGACCTTCGTGCTAAATGGAGAACGATTAAAGGAAAAAGAAATAATCTAGTGAATGTCTTTGGCGATTAGTCAATTCGAGATTACTTTGCAGTGCCTAAAAATCGTATTGGCATAGCCTTTAAAAAAGAATAATTTTTTAAACGTTGACCAAACAACAAATTTTCTTGAGATGCCGGAGGAATTGGTTTACTAGAGAATGTGCAAAGAAATTATTTAAAAACTGTTATTGGACGAAATTGTGAAGAAAAGAAAGAAAGGCTACAATTTTTAACTTCTTTATCTGTGACAACAATGAAAATTTAAAACATACAGTTTGTAGACATAAGTAAGTTATGTATATGCACAAAAAAAGTTAAAAATCGTGATCTTCGCTTTTTTCTTCGCAATTCTGATCAATAGCAATTTAAACAATCTTTTTTGTTCATATTAGCTAGTATACTAATTCTTTGAATAATTAAAAAAAATTCGTCATTTGGTAAAATTTTTAAAAAATTATTCCTTTTTAAAGCGTGTGCCAAAAATCTTTTTTAGTCACTGAAACATATTTGAAACATCGAAGAAATGATTAAATTCTTCAGGTTCCTTCGTCTGCAAAGACGCGGGATTTTTCAGAGGATTTCCGAGAACCCGAATGAAATCGAATTCCGAAGACAATTCATTTGAATTGCACTTTCAGTTTCCCGATGGACTGAATTAGACCATTGTAACGCGTTCCCGCGAATTAATGGGTTTCGTACAGCCAATCTGATCGCAGATAAGCTCGTCCAAACAAAAGGGGATTGTCTTTGGAACCCGATATACAACTAACTTCCGAAACCGAATCATAGTTGACACAACGGACCGGAGCTAACTTCGACGAATACGATTGGAGATTTAATAATCCATCCGTTCGACCATCATCTAAATTCTAAATACTTTGCCGAAAGGGAATTCCTTTCAAATTCAACGATTCACCACTAATTTTCTAATTTCTTAACCGATTCCCTACCAAAAACGAAGTTTCGTTTGTACGTCGCCACGAACAAGATATCCCGCGTATTTATTTATTGTGACTAGAGTTTTAATCCGGAAACACAAAGTTTTCTCCTTCCTTTCAAACATTTTAAGTAAAAACAAAAAAAGATATCAATACAATGTTAAGACCAAGCTCTTCGTCGCTATATTGGATAGCTATATATATTGTCCCCACCCCCATGTCAGATCCCAATAGCCGAAACATCGTGTCGCGTGGCTACACCAATGTATTTATAATAAATACAGTTTTTGTTTTTCGTTATCAACGTCGACTTTTCCTACCAGTCTGCGCCTCCAATCATCACCCTATTAACAATAAAATCCTTGATAAATTTTTCCATTTTAATGGTTGAGAAACGCCTCCAATCATCACCCTATTAACAATAAAATCTTTGATAAATTCTTCCATTTCAATGGTTGGAAAGTAGTTACCTCAAGCGAGACAATTTAATACAACTTTCTTTTAAGATTATTATTAAGAGAAGAATTCCCTACACAGAGGTAGTTTCTTTCAAATTCAATGATATACAACTAATTTTTCAATTCCTTAATGAATTCTTCAATTACAATCGTAAACCAAGAATCTACTACAAGCAACACGATCTAATGAAACTTTCCTCTGAGATTGCTATGGAAAGGAGAATTATTAAGGCCACTTTTGATGTAGCACAATCGTGAAGAGCCTATTGATAGGTTTTTTTAGAGATTGTCACGTCTTAAAAAGGTATAATAGTTTTCTTTTAAGTGCCAACTCTCTAAACAAATTATTAGGCCACGTTACTTGAAACTACTTGTTGATTGACGAATAAAATTGCAGTCGCAATTGAGAGATTGATTACGAAGCCATCAATTGCGAATCCTTCATCTTCGATAGCTAAGTAAAACCATACATAAATTCTGAATCATTTGAAAACGAAACTAGGTATGTAGTTTGAATTTCCCACATATCTCTATCCGAATGGATAGATATTATCTTCATTGAAAACTGTACCAAACTAACTTTTTACGGTTCGACACCGTCGCACAGTGTGACGATTATATGGGCGTTCGGGACAAAACTCGTAATTTCTAAACTAATCAATTTTCGATGTAAGATCTCTAATACTTTTTTAAAGAGAATACAAAGACGCTGCGATTGATGAAAAAAAATACATTTTCATTAAAAAAATTCAGGTGAACTTAATTTTTTATTAAATAAAAAGTTTTTTGCCAATTTTTTCAATTGTGATTTGTTGTCACATGATTCCTGACTAACTTTTTCTGAAGAATATTTTTATCAGTTTATCAGAAATGCGTGAAAAATTGAGAGGATTACATATATGGATTGTAGGGACGAAGTATAAAAAATTAACATGTTTGATATTTTTTTTTTATATAAATCAATTATATCTTATATAATACCTACATGTGAATCAAAATATAAATCAGTCTTTGTATCTGATGAGTCAAGACGTGATTCGTCCATTATTAAATATTGTTTTATGTTCCTAAAATCATGTTTTTTAACTGTCCTGTATTTTTGTTTATAATACGATACTGTTGGGTCCGATTCTATGAGAAGTCGGTTTAACAAATCCCAATAGACATTGTTTATACAATGTAAGGATCGGGCGTCTGTTTATATTCATTCGGAGAGTGCTTTCATAACGTTTTCGACTGTTTTTCCATTTTGAGCAAATTCGTGCAATTAAAATTGACGTGAATGTGAAGTTTAATATGTCCCCAATTAATGTACAAAAAATCACGGAGATACTTTTCGGTACTTTTTTTAAAACTCAAGTCAAAGTTGATAAACATTTAATATAAAATATTAAGAGAAATTGTTAATATTGTAAAAAAGTTAGCATGCACAGTCCGGAAGGTCTTATGATACTAAACATAATTGGTGAAAATCAAATTAATCAGACAAACATTTATGAAATGGCATGTGTTTAAAGACATTGCACCAAAAAGTGGAATAAACTTCAAGCATAATTATTAACAAGAAATTAGAAAATTTAATAAATATTATAAATAGTATTAAAATCTACGTTCTCTTATGAATACTTTAAGATACAGTAAACTATATATTTTAGACTTCAGTTTTTCGACTTTTGTCCATTGCTCGTCACACTATGCTTCGAAGGGATTTTCCCCTAATCCCTTTTACATCCCGGTACAGTTTGCTCTCATAAAATCTTATCGACTCATTAAATCACCCAGATCCATGAAAAATGAAGGTTTTCAAAGTTATTCACTGTGAGGATTAGTTCGATAAGAAATCATAACAGCACAGTCCCCCTCGAGCTGGTAAAAGAGATTAAAACAAAATCCTTACAAGAATCTTAAACCGATAAAGTCAGAAATGACCGTTTGATAATTCTCGATAAGAACAATGTCCCTCCATGAATAGATTCCTTCAAATCAAGTTTATCAGCCTATCAATAAAACGAATTCGATATACTACCAACACAACAGCAGTAACCAATAAAGAGTCAGCAGCAAAAATACAGTCTCAAAACATATTGCCAATGCAATAGCAAAATTATTTTAGCATGGTCTTTTTATAGTTCTACGGAACCGATGCGTCGAGAACGCAATAACAGAAACGGTTACCACGATCGTAAGAGTTAAATCGAAACCACTGATATTTTTGATGTGCTGCAATTTTGACGACCACTAGCGTGTAACAAGTTTAACGACTTCTTCAGCCTTTAAAGTTTACGTTTGAAATTATTGCTTTTCACGCAAAAGAAGTGCGTTGCGAGAAATACGGACTGATACTTGCGTCGCAATAGGCAATCCAATCGTAACAGTGACTTCGGCGATGCAATTAGCATAGGTGACACTACATGTCACTATTGCGTCGCACAATATAGCCTAACTTGATAAACATAGTTAACATAATTTTAAGTATAAGATTTGTTCAATTCTGATTCATTATTCAGGCTGAACGCAGAAGAAGTCAAGAAATGGACACAGGATAGATTAAAACGAATGACTATTATTCTTTGCATGCTCTAAATAAAATGGTAGGTTAAAGGGTATTCGACAGAATTGAAGCTCTTGATAAACACGAACTTGATAAACATAGTTAACATAATTTTAAGTATAAGATTTGTTCAATTCTTATTCATTATTCAGGCTGAACGCTGAACAAGTCAAGAAATGGACACAGGATAGATTAAAATGAATGACTATTATTCTCTGCATGCTCTAAATAAAATGGTAGGTTAAAGGGTATTCGACAGAATTGAAGCTCTTGATAAACACGAACTTGATAAACATAGTTAACATAATTTTAAGTATAAGATTTGTTCAATTCTGATTCATTATTCAGGCTGAACGCAGAAGAAGTCAAGAAATGGACACAGGATAAATTAAAACGAATAACTATTATTCTCTGCATGCTCTAAATAAAATGGTAGGTTAAAGGGTATTCGCCAGAATTGGAGCACCTCATAGTATACCTATCAGACCTAAATTATGTACAATGTTTTGTGTTCTAATTACATACAGTGTACATCATTGTGATCTATAGTATAGTACTTACAAGTGTAATTGTTAGGCCTAGCCTTTTAAATAAACTGCCAGGTTAAATTCTCGTTGTAACAAGCATTTTACTTTGAAGATAGTACGTACAATACTACGATTCAAAATAAAACAGACTATTTACTGTTCTATCCAGTAGAGCCAGACAGACATGCAGTGAACCACGAAAGTATTCGAACAGTTTTAAATGGAATGTTTGAGGCTTTAAAAAATGTACTCAGATTATGAATTCCATAATGCTTTAATTCCAGTAGTAATACGAAGAGCCAAAAAGTCATCGAACGACTTAGACATTCTACATATACATTGCATCAGTAAGATAGTTTATAAACATTAGCAGGATCAGTTGTTGTAGCACACTCTATGTGATCAGCACTGTAACTATTGGCAAAGTTATAAAACGTATAACAACAATGTGCCCAAAAATAACGGAAGCGAGTGTCTCTGACAGGAAATTAATAGTTAAATGGCATAATGAAGGCGTCATATAAAAAAATTGAAAAATTATTGGGCAGAGAATCAAATAACAAAGGATTACATACTATGCAATGAGATACATTTTGGGCGGCCTAAGAAACTGACGGAGCGGGAAGAGAGTACAATTATCCGGGAAATCACAAAAGATCCAACTATTTCTGCTCTAAAATTGACTGGAATGATCGCTGACAAGTTTGCAAAGAATGTTCATCCTGAAGTTTGCCGAAGAATTATCAATCAGTATGGTTTATATGGTCGTGTATCCCGCAAGAAGCCGTTCATGAGCAAAGTGAATAAACTTAAGATATTGAATTTTTCTAAAACATACACTAATAAAGATAACGAGTTTCGGAAACATATTGTATTCTCAGATAAAAGTAAACTTAATATATTTAAGTTTGATGGCTATTACAAAATTTGGAGACAAGTGAATAAAGAGATCCTATAAATCTTCGTCCAACAGTGAAACACGGAGGTGGTTCGATACTGGTGTTGGGATATACAGTGGCCCACAAAAGTGTTCGTACGACCTTTAAATGAGAATAACTTTCTTAAAATTTGACCGAACCACTTAACTTTTGTTGAGCAATTAGAAGCATTGATTTAGTAAATCACGTGCAAACAAGATTTAAAAAAAATTGCAATTAGTAGGAATTACATGAAGAAATAAAAATGGCACTTTTTAAAAGTTCTGTATTTTAGCCCATAATGAAAATTCAAAATATGCCTTTTGTAGATCTACGTTAGTTATACACATGCTGAAAATTTCATTGAAGTCGGTTGACGCAGAAAAAAACGACACACATCGAAAGATGTAAGAAACTATGGATTTTAAGCAGAAACTGAACAAAAGTCGAGAAAAACTGCGATTATCTCCACTTTCAACCGCTTGTATCTCGTGTCTGTTAACTGATTTCGACGAAATTCTCAGCATACGTGTAAATAACTTAGGTCTACAAACCGCATATTTTGAATCTTCATTACGGGCTGAAATAATAAAGTCTTTAAAAGTGCCATTTTTATTTTTTCATGTAATTCCTACTAATTACAATTTCTTCAAAGTCTTTTTTGCACATTTTAAAAGAAAATCTATGCTTCTGTTGCTCAAGAAAAGTCAAGTGATTTGGTCAAATTTTAAGAACGTTATTCTGATTTAAATGGCGTACGAACACTTTTGTGGGCCACTGTACATATGTGAAGTAATGGTGTTGGGAATATTTTTATTATTGATGAGATTTTAGATATAGATATTTATACATATTAAATAAAATTTCAACAAAGTGCGGAGAAATTAGGCGTAATAGACAATTTTTATTTCCAACAGATCAATGACCAAAATCTACCGCACATATTGTAAACAATTGATTTGTATACAATGTACCTCACATATTGGAAATACCTCCCCCCAATGTCCAGACCTCAATCCCACTTAGCATTTATGGGCAGAAATTGGAAAACGATTATCCAAATACATGACAAACTAAAAAAAACGTTAAAGAACCAAATTATGGAAATTTGGAGTAGTATTGAAAAAAATATCATTGAGGTGAATAATATGCAACGGCATCTACAAAATGTAATCAGTGCTTATGCTGCACCAACAAAGTATTAAAACTTCGGGTTTTTGAGAAAAATCTATAGTCGTTCGAATACTTTTGTGGCCCTCACATTGTCGATGTTTCCAAGAAATATTTGATAACTATTGTTGACATTAGTGTATCGTCTTCAAAGTTTACATATACATATAATCACTACACTCACAAGTTACTACTGGAATAAAAACATTATGGAATTCATAATGTAAGTACATTTTCTAAAGCCTCAAACATTCCATTAGAAACCGTTCGAATACTTTCGTGGTTCACTGTAGATTCTAGTATTCGTGTAACATGTTCGTGAGATTGGCGCCTAGACATTTGCGGCTGCATCGTCGCGGGTTTCGTGTACCCGGACTACGTCTCTACGATTCGCAGATTGTTCACAGACTTTTGTTTACTCGAAACGTTCGGAGACAGAAAAAGCTGGTCCTAGGTTAGAGACGGGCGTTCGCGATTAGACGGATGACAGTCGTGGAGTCTGATAGCGGGCGCGATAAGATTACCGAGAAAACAAGGATCTAAATTACGATCTGCGTTCTTCGATCTGTCACGTCCGATTGACAGCTAGCATCCAGCTATACACACAGAGCGCGCCACGCAGTCCCCAGCCCTGACACGCACTCCGAATAACCAATGGCGCGTGTGTGTCTTTCTTAAAAGAAACACGTTAATCTCGTGCAAGGTCGACATCGCGCGCGACGACAGACGCCCTTGAGACAAGGGTGCGAACAGAAAAATGCGAGCGACACTCTGTGAAAAAAGGGCGTGTGAATGCCCGCCGAGAGAGTCCCTGGCGTCCACTGGTGTGACACACGGCTGCTAATGACACGAATGTCTCGCGAAAAACGCGGACCGACGTTAAATCGGCCGTGGATTATCGATTACCTGGGTATGCAGTCCGGTGCCGTACGATCCACTTCCCAGGTGGCGAACAGCTTCATGGGAACGGGCCGGGTGGCCGGGGCTGTCGTCTTCGTACGCTCCGCCATTTTTGGCCCGTCGGCCCACAAAAACACTCCCCACACCTTCAGTACACCGCGGCTCGCGGTTGACTGACTAAGCCCGCTCGTGGCGCCATGCGAACACACAGCTCTCCGCCGACCCGACGAACGACCACGGAAACACACGAAGACACCTTTCGGACGAACCGTAAAATAAACTAGCACGAATTGGATACAGTCACGAACCAAGAGGAATTACGAAGAATACTCAACACACGGGGAATGTAGTGGCTTATAGGACCTGTTATATCGACGTCATAGAGTGTAATACTAGAGGGGGAACACATATTGGAATCTTCGATCATGAGCGAGGTGTATTCGCGGACTTAGGAAATTGTACAGGAAATATATTTCCTAAGTCCGAGGGTGTAATACACTAATCGTTTGAGCCGTAAAATTACAAATTTAAATCGAGTGACTGATCCACTTCTGTACTAAGACAGACATTGCATGCAATGCATTTTTCTGTCTACGGTTCTGAATTACCGACTCTGTAGAAAATGTCCTAGTACGATAGCGGACTCTATCGAAATGAAACGGTCAGGTGGTGAACTACATGAGGTTGCAACACATACAGCGTGTGTGAGGAGGCTCGATTTTACAGCGTTGTCAGCTTTAAAACGCAATTGTATTCGTACAAAAATACTCCACGTATTATTCACTTGTGCCGCCTATTTTTTTACAGGACTTCGAACCCCCTGGTAAAAATTTGGCGAACATGATAAAGAAGTTTGTATCCGACAAGGGCGAACTTATGCACATTTAAGAAGAGAAAGAAAGATAGTCACGGAGCTGCTGAATACTGTGCACACTCGACAGAAAATTTATTAGTAACACACTTGTGAGGAATTGTTTACAAATATTTGCAGTTAGAAAATATAGAATAGACCGTCAGCCACTTTCACATATAGTTTATCGTCACATTTTATTTCTTACTAAATAGTTATAAACAATTATTCTAAGTCTCGTTCTAAAATAAACTAAAATAATTTAACAGATCTCTAGTAAAAAATAATCTTCCTTGTGATCGGAGGATCTAGAATGATGTCTTAGCTACATTTCTGTTGCAGTTTTATGTAGATTCGACGCATAGTTAATTAGTTATTTACGATTTCCAGAGAGGTGACACAACGATTTGTATGTTTACCTTTGACGAATACTCGGACTCTCCTTGTCTTACTCATTGCGGGAATAGAAGATAGAAGCTACCTCCACAAAAATTGTTGATAAATTACTTCAGGTAATTTTTATAAATATTAGCTCTCGAAGAATATAGAATGGACCTTCGGCAACATTCATGTATAGTTTTCAATTCGATTCTAGAAGAGGTTAATTAGTTATAAATAATTTCTGTTACTCTTGTTCTAATGAAACTGTACATACTAGTGGGAATTGAATATCTTGTATACTCCAAATGTTCATGCATAAAAATTAATCTGTATCTCGAGTACTATTAGCTATTTTTACTAAAAAATTGGGTAGTGAGGTAACCAAACATATAATCGTTGTAATCGTTAAATAAACAGAGATAACAAATTCATTACTTACATTTTTTCAATATAATTATGCTTAGTAATATTCATGTATCATAAATTATGCTGGATCTCGAGTTTTATTACTTACTTCTACTAAAAAATTAGATGGCAAGATGGTCAACGGAGTGCTCGTCGACATCATCGACACAAGGAATTGTTTCAAATATTAACCAGCTAGAGATGATAAATTTATCAGTGAATTGTGTTCGATAAATTAATGCGCGCGAATATTCATGTGTCAGAAGATATTCAATATCTCGAGTTCCATTACATATTTTTACTGAAAAATTAGATGGTCAGATAGTCGAGGGAGTGCTTATCGACATAATTAGCAAAAGAAATTGTTATAAACATTAAACAGCCAGAGATAGTAACTTTATTAATTACATTTGTTTGATATAATATTGTTTGGTAATATTCGTGTGTTAAAAGTTACTCAGTATCTCGAGTACTATTAGCAATTTTTACTTAAAAATAAGATGGTAGATAGTCAAGAGGATGCTTGTCGACATCATTAGCAAAAAGATTGTTATAAATATTAACTAGCTAGAAACAATACATTTTTCAGTGAGTTGTGTTGAAGAAATTAATGCGTATGAATATTCATGATTTAAAAGTTGTTCTGTACCTCGAGTACGATTAGCAATTTTTAGTAAAAAATTAGTTGGTAGATAGACAAGGGGATGCTTGTCGACATCGTTGGCAAAAGGAATTGTTATAAACATTAAACAGCCAGAAATAATAGATTTATCAATAATTATTATCACGGCAATCGAGATCTACCGAAATTAGTTGGGGTGGGGAGCGTTGCGCTTCGCTGCGCATCACTGGCTACCTAAGCTCGCTGAGCGCGCTCAGTCAATCAGTCGGGCCGGGCCCTCCGGCAGGAGCGGATGGGCTCCGGGACCAGGAGGGTCTTCCAGCGGTAACCTGGACTCTCCTGCCTACCTTGGGGATGACCAGTGGTCCTCCAGAGCTATACTCGCCCACCTTCAGCTGGCTTAGGGTGGACCAAGGGTCCTCCACCAGTGGTCCTCCAGAGCTACCCTTGCCTACCTTCAGCTGGCTTAGGGTGGACCAAGCGTCCTCCACCAGTGGTCATCCAGAGCTACTCTGGCCTACCTTGCCTACCCTGAGGCTGACCAGTGGTCTTCCAGAGCTACCCTTGTCTACCTTCAGCTGGCTTAAGCTTAACCAAGGGTCCTCCACCAATGGCCTACCAGTGTCTACCATGGTCCACCTTTAGCTAGCTTAGGGTAGTCCAAGGGTCATTTAAAACTTCCTTGGCCTACTTTAAGCTAGCTCGGGGCGGGCCATGGACTCTTCAATGCTTCCTTCGTTTACCTTGGGTTCTGAGCCGGTCCAGTTTCGGTATCCGGCACGCAGTCATTACCGTGCTGATGGACTCAGAGAGGGCAATCATTGCAATGACTTCGCATCTTCGAGTGAGTCATTTTGTTACTACCTTGTTACTATATTCGTCTGTAGAAGTAGTAGTATACCGTAGTAGTAGTGTGAAAGTAGTTAGTTGCATGCATGGGCTGGCCTCGCCGCCCCAACGATCAGCCGAGATGGGAACTTCCGCGATTTGCACTAGTGTTGCGACAAACCCACGCGTTGCATTTAGTCGATTTTGAACAGAGATTAAAGTTAATGTTACGAAAAATTTTGTTTAGAGCGTAGCGTTGCGAATCACAAATAGTCGCGGTTCAAAATTACATTTCAATTTGATAACTGCGCTTTTAAAGTTCATATTGTTGTTGTTTTACATATAATCTAAAGTAATCGTTTTTTGGATCTCTGTTCGTTGAATTAGTGTTGCGCACAAAAAGTTCGCGTTTGCTTTCGAGTCTTTCGACTTTTCAGGCTCCCATGCTCGAGCTGCAACGATCAACTGTGAGATGGGCACATCCGCGATTTCAAGTAGTGTTGCGAAACAAATTGTTACACGCGTTGTACTAGTATCAATTTTTAAAATTGATGAAATGTCTAGTTAATGTTGCAAATAAATAGTCGTAATTTAAAGTAGTTCTAAAGATACCTGTTTAGAATTTTAGACGTTAGAGTTTTAAATTTCTTATTTAAATAGCATTTTAAATTCGATGTGTTGAATTAGCGTTGCGCATCAAAAGAATCGCGTTTGCAATAGAATCTTTCGATATTTCAGGCGCCCATGCTCCAGTTGCAACGATCAACTGTGAGATGGGTACTTCCGAGATATCGAGTAGCGGTGCGAAACAAATTGTCGGGATGAGGCCGAAGGAGCAGACGAGGTTTTATGCCAAAGATGCCGGACAAACTGTCATTCAAAAAGACAATCATTGCAACGTCTTCGCATCTTCGAGTGAGTCATTTTATCACTACCTTGTCGTTATACTCGTCTGTAGAAATAGAGTTGTAGTAGAATGTAAAAGTAGTTAGTTGCATGCATGGGCAGGCCTCGCCGCCCCAACGATCAGCCGAGATGGGAACGTCCGCGATTTGCACTAGCGTTGCGAAAAAAGTACGCGTTGCGTTAGTCGATTTTGAACAGAGATCAAAGTTAGCCTTTCTTCTAAATATAATAGTAGTCTCTATCAGCGATATAGCTTGTTTAAACTATAGCGTTGCGAAGCAAATAGTCGCGATTCGTTTTGCAGAAACTGTAGATTAATCTTTTCTGGATCTCTGTTCATTGAATTAGCGTTGCGTACCAAAAGTTCGCGCTTGCTTTCGAGTCTTTCGACATTTCAGGCTCCCATGCTCGAGCTGCAACGATCAGCTGTGAGATGGGCACATCCGCGATTTCGAATAGTGTTGCGAAACAAATTGTCACACGCGTTGTACTACTATCAATTTTAAAACTTGATTCAATGTGTAGTAAATGTTGCGAATAAATAGTTGCGATTTAAAGTAAATCTAGACATACAGATGTACAATTTTCAACGTTGGAATTCTAAATTTCTTATTTAAATAGCAATTTGAATTTCGATTTGTTGAATTAGAGTAATCTTTTTTGGATCTCTGTTCGTTGAATTAGCGTTGCGCACCAAAAGTTCGCGTTTGCTTTCGAGTCTTTCGACATTTCAGGCGCCCATGCTCGAGCTGCAACGATCAACTGTGAGGTGGGCTCATCCGCGATTTCGAGTAGCGTTGCGAAACAAATTGTAACACGCGTTGTACGAGTATCAATTTTTAAAGTTGATCAAATGCCTAGTTAATGTTGCGAATAAATAGTCGCGATTTAAAGTAATTCTAGAGACACCGATATAGAATTTTAGACGTCAGAGTTCTTTTCTTATTTAAATAGTATTTTTAATTTCGATTTGTTGAATTAGCGTTGCGCATCAAAAGGATCGCGTTTGTATTAGAATGATTCGATATTTCAGGCGCCCATGCTCCAGTTGCAACGAGCAACTGTGAGATAAGAACATTCGCGATTTTAAGTAGCGTTGCGAAACAAATTGTAACACGCGTTGTAATAGTATAAATTTTCAAACTTGTCTTAATGTCTAGTTAATGTTGCGAATAAATAGCCGCGATTTAAATTATTTTTAGAAGAACCGATCTAGAATTTTAGACCTTAGAGTTTTAAATTTCTTATGTAATTTGTAAGAATGGTAATACTTAATTTTGTAAGACTTTCAAAGTTCAACTTTATCAAATTGATACAATATTTTTGTCTAGAAATTGATATTTTTCAGGAAATTGATATTTCTCAGGAAATTGATATTTCTCAGGAAATTGATATTTTTTTCAGGAAATTGATATATTTGTCTTGAAATTGTCATATTTGTCTTGAAATTGTTATTTATTTCAGGAAATTGTTATTTATTTCAGGAAATTGTCATTTATATCAGGAAATTGTTATTTATTTCAGGAAATTGATATTTATTTCAGGAAATTGATATTTATTTCAGGAAATTGATATTTATTTCAGGAAATTGATATTTATTTCAGGAAATTGATATTTATTTCAGGAAATTGATATTTATTTCAGGAAATTGATATTTATTTCAGGAAATTGATATTTATTTCAGGAAATTGATATTTATTTCAGGAAATTGATATTTATTTCAGGAAATTGATATTTATTTCTGGGAATTGATATTTATTTCTGGAAATGGATATTTATTTCTGGAAATTGATATTTTTATCTTGAAATCAATATTGCTCGGATCGTAGTTCCCTCAGGGACTCACTCACGGGATGGGGCCCGTGAGTGGGTACGGGGACTCGCGTCCCCGGGGGCACCCGAATCGCCTATAGGTGGTTGCGTCAACAAATCATTAGATTTGGGCTCGATGTGGTTTCGATTTTGTTTCGACTGGTTTTCGATTTGGTGTCGATATTGTTTCGACTGGTTTTCGATTTGGTGTCGATTTTGTTTCAACTGGTTTTCGATTCTGCTTCCATTTTGCTTCAACTGGTTTTCGATTCTGTTTCGAGTTTCTTTCAATTGATTTTCGATTCTGTTTCGATTTGGGTCGTTCATCTTGCTCTTGTTAGTCAGAACGAACGAAGAAAATTCATCAAAGGAAGAAAATTCATCGAAAGAAAAAAATTCATCGTGCGAAGAAAATTCACCGTACGAAGAAAATTCATCGAACGAAGAAAATTCATCGAAAGAAGAGAATTCGTCGAACGAAGACTCCAGATTATTCTTAAGTTAGTTTTAGTGCGTGCGTTAGTTATTAAGATTGTCAATCGTCGTTGAAATTATGTCGAGTAATTATTGCCGTAACTTGACTTTGCTCGCCACGTTTTCTGACTCCGACACAGCCTTCTGCTGTGTCGGCCTTGCTTGCAGGTTCTGAGCCGGTCCTGTTTCGGTATCCGGCGTGAAGTCATTGAGAGGGATGTCTAAGAGACTCGTTCACTCGTCTTCTGACGATCCTCTGTGTTAACGTAATCCTGGGCACGCCATGTTCTCATGTCACCCAGTAGCGCCAGAAACCGTTTGAGCGCATCTCTTTGCCATCTTTCTTGGTGATGGAGTGGCGGGTATCGGGCTGGTCGGCTCAGGACTTGTAAACACTGAACGCGTCGCGTCACCCTTGAACCAGAGCCTTCTGCTCTGGTTCGATCTTGTTTCTCTCTTTGAAAGAATCAGAGCCTTCCGCCTGATTCGCCCTTGGTCCCTCGTGGATCGGAGACTTCTTCTCCGATTCACTCTTTGCCCCGCAATAATTACTCGACATACGCTAAATGGAAAAGAAGTCTTTTCCATGAAAAAGACTACTTCTCCATTTAACGACCTGCGAAACTTAGTTTCTAAGAATCTTCGTTGTAAGAAAGGGAGGCAGAACGGAGGGAGACTTCGTTCTGACTCCCTTTCGGGTCTCTTGTGCAGCAACCTCCTCGTGGTGAGACCTGGGCAATCGATATTATCCACAATGCGCAAGATATTATAACTTATAAATTGTAGTATCTTGCATGTAGTGGATAATATCGAGCTAATAGCTGCACATTTAGAGCTTGCGTAAATATGTATTTTATATTAGAATGTAAGACTTAATAATTTCTTCGTTTTTCTTTGTTCAGGTATTCCACGTTCAGCATTTTTTTCCAATTAATAATAGAAATACGGAATTTCAATTTCAGAATTCATGTACCTTGAACAAACACCTCCATTATTAATTTTTGGATTCGTAATTGGAATGTGCTCCTGAACTTTCAAAGTCCAACTTTCTCAAATTGATATTTTTGTCTTGAAATTGATATTCCTCCGATCGGAGTTCCCTCAGGGGCTCACTCACGGGATGGGGCCCGTGAGTGGGTACGGGGACTCGCGTCCCCGGGGCCACCCGAATCGCCTATAGATCGTTGCGTTCACAAATCATTAGATTTGGGCTCGACATGGTTTCGATTCTGTTTCGACTGGTTTTTCATTTGGTGTCGATTTCGTATCAACTGGTTTTCGATTCTGTTTCGATTTTGTTTCATCTAGTTTTCGATTCTGTTTCGATTTTTGTTCAACAGCTTTTCCATTTGGAGTCAATTTTGTTTCAGCTGGTCATCGATTCTGTTTAAGAAAATTCATCTTGAGAAGAAAATTCATCTTGTAAAGAAAATTCATCTTGTGAAGAAAATTCATCGTGCGAAGAAAATTCATCGTACGAAGAAAATTCATCGTACGAAGAAAATTCATCGTACGAAGAAAATTCATCGAAAGAAGAGAATTCGTCGAACGAAGACTCCAGATTATTCTTAAGTTAGTTTTAGTGCGTGCGTTAGTTATTAAGATTGTCAATCGTCGTTGTAATTATGTCGAGTAATTATTGCCGTAACTTGACTTTGCTCGCTCCGTTTTCTGACTCCGACACAGCCTACTGCTGTGTCGGCCTTGCTTGCAGGTCCTGAGCTGGTCCAGTTTCGGTATCCGGCGTGAAGTCATTGAGAGGGATGTCTAAGAGACTCGTTCACTCGTCTTCTGACGATCCTCTGTGTTAACGTAATCCTGGGCACGCCATGTTCTCATGTCACCCAGTAGCGCCAGAAACCGTTTGAGCGCATCTCTTTGCCATCTTTCTTGGTGATAGAGTGGCGGGTATCGAGCTGGTCGGCTCAGGACTTGTAAGCACTGCACGCGTCGCGTCACCCTTGAAGCAGAGCCTTCTGCTCTGGTTCGATCTTGTTTCTCTCTTTGAAAGAATCAGAGCATTCCGCCTGATTCGCCCTTGATCCCTCGTGGATCGGAGACTTCTTCTCCGATTCACTCTTTGCCCCGCAATAATTACTCGACATACCCTAAATGGAAAAGAAGTCTTTTCCATGAAAAAGACTATTTTTCCATTTAGCGACCTGCGAACTTAGTTTCTAAGAATCGTCGTTGTAAGAAAGGGAGACAGAACGAAGGAAGACTTCGGTCTGACTCCCTTTCGGGTCTCTTGTGCAGCAACCTCCTCGCGGTGAGACCTGGGCAATCGATATTATCCACAATTCGCAAAATGCTATAACTTATAAATTATAGTATCTTGCATGTAGTGGATAATATCGAGCTAATAGCTGCACATTTAGAATTTGCGTAAATATGTATTTCATAGTAGAATGTAAGACTTTTAATACTTTTTTCCTTTTCCTATGTCCCAGCTTCAACAATTATTTTCAATTAATAATCCAAATACAAAGTTTTCGTTTCAGAATACATGTAACTCTTGCTCTCGTGAGCGAGTGTTAAATAGATTTGCACTTATTTCGACATTGTAACATTATTTTATATTCAAATTAAATAATTGGTTGAAACTAGTTCTTATCCGGACTAAAAGTTAGTTCTAATTCATGTGTTAGAGGGGGTAAAAAGATGAGGCAGGATCTGTTCCATGTTGCCGCATTACGTTCGTACAAGAAGCTATCGATGCTCGCATCGATATCGTTCGAACGGTTTCTATCACAAGCGATGAGATAAATGTTTTGTCCTGCTTTTCGAAGCTGTGGAAATTCAGAGGCACGTTGCTTTTTAATCTAAACCACAATTTTATTGAACGATCATTTGAATATTCGATGACTTCATCAAAAATCATTATCATTTTTTATGCGAATATAAAATTGTTAAAAATTTTGCAATTTTCAATTCGTGGTTTTTATTATTACATATATGTGCACCTGATTATATGGATAAAAACCATGTTTACCAAAGCAATTTGCAGAACACACGTGTAGTTTTAATATTATTTTCATCATTTTTATATTATTAACAGATGTTAACTTATCAACATAATTAATTTGAATTTTAACACGAAATATATTGTTTTCCGATATGAAAATGTTAAGAAATGTATAAACTTTCGCGACATGATAATTGTTGCAGTGTACACGAGCATGTGTAAACTGATATTCATATATTAAAAATTATGCAGATTAGAATACGTCGTCGAAATCAAATAAAATTCTTTCCTGAACTTCGAAGAAAACTTTTCCCTACAAATACAGTTTAACTTATCCGATTTGTGGCATGTTTAGACTTATTTTCATCAAAAAAGCATTTGCAATCGACTCATAATGTTTCCATGGCAGAATTATGAACCATAATAAACATTTTATTGTTATTAATACGCGTCAGTGAAACCTCATTGTTGTCTTCAAGAGGCTCACGTAGCGGCGACGTACGATATGGACGTGATTCAGCATCAGAGGCAACATTGTAACACACATTGTATTTTAAATAAATCCAATTTTATTTATTATTAACATTATCATAATGGTAAGATCACCTATCGATTGAATATGTTTTTCTGATCAAACTAAGCCCAAACACGGCATAAATCGGATTATCATGCACATATAGCGTACATTGAACTGAAAACAACGTGCGAAACATTTCCGACGACAGAATCTGTCTACAGAAGCTGACGGAATTTGAAACGTCTCGAGCTCGATAAATGCGGTAGTGCTTGTACGTGACCACTGTTGCTCACGGTATTTGTTGTTGCACGCAAGAAATAATAAATAGAAATAATAAATCACGTTGATAAAATTTTCGCACGTTAATGACCCACGAAGAATAGTTAATATATGTGTAATGTGTACGTACCCATCAATTGCATAGAATTTGTATTGATTTTAAGTGTAAAGAAAGTAAACTATTGGTTTAAAGGGTATAAAACTATTATAATGTACATTGATTAGTGACACGAGTAATAAAAATAATATTACGTATGGAAACCAAATTAATTTTATTACAATTCGTATTTTTGTAATACATTCTTCATAAATATTATTTTCACCGTTCAAATGCACGCGCCGTATGCATTAGTAGCCTCCAAAACACCCGTAGTAAAAATAAAGTATGCGGAATATTTAGTTCTTGCTAATACGGCTAAATTCGTAAACTATCGGTAATATTGAGCGCGACACCGAAATGGTACGGGGGCCACTGTGGCCCACCGAGGCCTAGACAGAAAAGCCCATAAGATGCAATGTCTGTAGTAGTCTTAAGTCTGTGGTCTGTGGTTGCTGTCTTATGTAATTCACTAACTGGTGATTCTATTTTGCAGAGGGCGTTAGAAAATCGCTAATTTTTAGCGTCGTCGGTATGTCAGATTGTATTACACAAAATTCCGTTTTGTGATTGGTCTAATACTGTATATTTTGTATGAGGAAAATTTTAGATTAGATTATCGGTAACATTGAAAATAATAAAGCATCGTAAAATAGTAAAAATTCTAAAACCCTTCGTAAATCTCAAATTAATTTTCAGTAATCCAATTGTATTTAATTTCCAATTTAACTCTACTCACTTTTAGGTTGGCACACCTGAAATATTCTTTATTTGTACATCCTATGACAAGGAATTCAATGTAATTTCGGCATTGTTTGTTGTTAAAAACATATCTGAACTTTTTCTGAACAAAATTAAAAAGTTATTAAAACGCTCAGAGCATACATACTTTCTTTTAGAAATTATCCTTTTAAAATGTACTATTTATAAGACTATTTCTTACTTATATGAACATTACAGTCTAAGTAACGAACTATTGTATTATAAAGTAGCACGTATTAGTCATTTTTAAAATTATCTATATAAATTTTGTAATCTATGTAAATATTTCTAGTACATTATACGATTAGTCGCGACTTAAGAATCACAATAGGTAAATGAACATACAATTGCAAAAAATATGTTTAATGTCATTATTTACTATACATTATCATATTACAAAATTTAAAATATAGAAAATAAGATTTCGTACATATGAGAACTTTATTCAATGAAGCCTAATCAATTCTGTACAAGATCATATAAGACATTTACAAGAACTAAAATTATGCATAATTTTGTAATCTTCTTTCATAAATACGTGCATTTTACTGTATATTTAAATCCAATATAAAAAAAATAATACTATTAAATGTAATAGGATTTTTCAATTACCACTAATGTTTCTGAAGAATTTTTTATTACAAAAATGCATAGATGACATGAAGAATCAAATAAATATTCGTATCCTGTATCTCAAACCATTTTTCAAGTTACTTCATACGATTAGATCATGTAATGAGATAAACACCACATTAGCACAGGTTGGGTACCTGCCACAAAGAATATAAAATAGATTCTCCTTTTGTTACCGGATGCTGTGTACGAACTGTCGTTCCTAGGAAGGACCCTTAACTTTAACGACCGTGTAATAAAAAATGCCAAAGACATACTGCAGTATAGCAAAGTCATGTAATAACCGAATGTGCGGAAAGCTAACGAAGCCAGTAGAGCCGTGTTGATTCCAACGTATTTATAGCCACAGTAAGCCATCAAATCTAATGTTGAGAGACTCGTTTCGATATGCATGACATAGAGACTTATAACCTGCACTAGAATTTCTACAATGTTCCATGCGAGAGCGGAACTGGCTAATGTACTTAATGGAGTAAAGCGGTCCTGAATCCCTAAGACTAGTGCAGCTATAATTATGTATGTCACAAATGCCATGGTTGGAATATACATATCCAAGGCATTTTTCTCAAAGCGTGGTTGCAACGGTATGTCCTGCTCATACCTGACGGACCAGTCCTGTTGAAAAGATCATTAGTTCATGCTCACATAGAAATCATTGGATCGTCAAAACTTACTTTCTGAGAAAATGGGAAGAGTAGCAAAGACAGTTTTGTAAGAACATAGTTTGTGTCCACAGCGAAGTAGTACTTCAAAGCTGTGAGAGGCACGTATTTCTCAAATTTCTGACTTCCATATCCCATCAAAGCATTGCCATATTGCATAGCCACGTTTGTAACTACTGGTTCCGTGAATAACTGTGTTGTAAATTGTGGTTGCGAATATTGTTCACCAGGTGGAACATTTTCAGTACGAGGGTAGGTTTGCATTGGCACTGAACTGAATCCATATGGCGGCGGCTGTTGTTGGGGCATGTTATAACCATATTCTGGCATCGTACCATTGTTCATAGGAACCTATTCAAAAAAATGCAATGAATAACTCTATGTACCCGTTATTATACATAATTTTATATACACGTATAAGGCTTACTAATAGGTAAATTTTACAGAGTTGTAATACATAATTTTACCTGTTGATTATACATGTATGGGCTTTGGGGAGCAGACGTTGGAGCTGCTAAACCAGCAGATGGATCCAGTATTCTTTTAGGTCTCCCTGTTTCAAACGATTATTACATAAGTCACACAATGATACAAAATAGAATCTGCATTTTACATACGGACTTGTTTGAATATATAATTAACGAAATATACTAAGTAAAGAGTGCAAAAGTATCATAACCTCTTTGATTCGCCAAATGCCAGTATGCGATGTATTATTATATTTTTTCGAAGTTACTGTATACTTGAAATTAACAGTTGCAGATTTAATTTTATACAATTTCACAAATGCAAAATTCAAATTACAATGACAATACAAAGTACGAAAAATATTCGTTTGTACTCGTAAACTTACCCCGACGTGCACTCGAATGATTGTAATTCATTCTGCTTCAATTGATCTTCTTAAATATTAGATAAAAACACTTAATTTTACTGCTAAATTGTTAGTTTGCGATTTGAATACACTATTTGCACAATGAAAATTGAAAACAATTCACGCTACACGTCGCCATACTCCGCTATTCAGGAAGAAGTCCCCCACTACGATGTATTATGGTTCTGTCATCTTACATGTTTTCTAAATTACTACATCAACAAAGATTTTTATTTATTTTATAATTGTAAAGGTGTGTTTTAAAACATGATATTCGAATTCATAATATTTGGAATAGGTACTCCAATTTACGGTTACACAAGATTTGGACGAGTTTCATTTATATGACATTTATGTAATGATAGACACGTGAATAGTGGACCTAATGGTGTTAAATAAAAATTTATCGTTTTACAAGATCAATATTAAGTACAAATAAAACAATGGTATTAAAATGCATATGTGAAATTATTTTTAAATATGTTAATAATAGCAGATATTAATTTTATTGAAGCTTACTTTCATATAAAAAGCGATCTGAATGTATTATGAAATTGTAACAATAATGTGAAATAGTTCATTTCAAGAATAAAGAAAAGAAAAAAAGAGTAGTTCTTAGTTTCAAGAAAAAAAGAAATTCAGGGGGCACCCGGGTTTGAACCGGGGACCTCTCGATCTGCAGTCGAATGCTCTACCACTGAGCTATACCCCCAGTTATAATACTGTTTTCAAAATTAGAAATTCAACTGCAATCACAATCCTTAAACATTCATTTATAGAATCATTTATTATACGATTCTTAAAAATATCAAATTCTTAACATTAACATTCCATTTTTCCTGAACATAACAATTATACTCCGCCCACCTTCTCTGAAAAAATGAAGACGCATGTTTGAAAAGAAAATATGCTTAAATTGGAACAAACTCACTGGAGATCTTACAATTTTATATTAATTTTATAGATTTACATTAAATGGATTTTCTATACCAGGAGAAAAAAGTTTTTTTCTTTGGTAATAGTTAAACACTTTCTACACTGTTTTTATTTAGTCTCACCATTTTTATCAAGTTGTGATATGTTTCATGATTTAAGGTTTTAAAGGATAGAGATAGATTAATTTTAGGGACCAGTGTTGTAGTAATTTGAGTGAGATGAATGATTTTTAAGCACCGATGCACAAATGTGCGTTTTCAGTTTCTATTGATACGTCACTGAGACAATGGTATCTAAGCAACCCTTACATTAACTGGTCGCAGTATCAGAGGGTTGCCAGTGCGCGTTCCACCCTCGCGTGGTGCGGTTCACAATCTCCAACTCAAGAAAACCTCGTGGAAGCTTCATTCAGTGTCCTAAACACATCTGAAGATATACATCGCGATGGAAAAAATTCAAAAGTTACCCGTACCAATTCCCCGAAAGTAAGCTTCACGTTCAACTATTTTCCTCGGTATTCAACATCCTCCACGTTGAACAGCTGGTAGTATTTGTAATCAAAAGCGCACGTGTGTAACACATTTAGAAATTATAGTCTCTTTCACGTCACGTCTCTTTCAACGTTTATGACTAATAAATAGACTTGAACGCTCTGCTTAACACTTAATCTTTTTCACTCTACAATAATGTATAACTGGCATGAATCATAAGTGATTTCTATAGCAGAAAATTCTTTCATTTCGACGCAAGTGAAATTTGTTGAGAGGTTGAATGAAAAATAATGAACATCGTGAATTGTGTATAAGGAAATATAAAAATTGTTGAAAGATTTACGCAATTGATTGTCTCGGACAATGTGAAATATATATGAACGAGATAATAGAGAATTGATTTGATACAGAATTGGCTTTGTATATTTATCCGAATATAATTTATACATAATTTTCGTTTAGTAGTATAATTTCCGTTTATATTAAACAATTGTATATTCACCAATATGATGTTAATACAAGTGCAAAAACATTTCGAATAAATTATAGACCCGCTTATGAATGGACCGTACGGTCGTTACCATCGTGCCGACCAATTAACTGCGAAATTGCACCAGATAAGAGGAGACACATGCTTCATATGCATCGCATGCACGTAAAGTACTCGCTATAAACACATTATGACGTCCATAAATATTAATGTTTTACATACTCCTATCATCCGATGCAATCATTTTTTATTCTCTTCCCGTGACAAACTATGTTGCTATCAATTTCTTTGAAGATCCGCACGCATTCCATTGAGCCGTGAAAAGCGGAACCGACTATCATCAGTCAGTCGTGGATAGCAATCTGGAGCTGGTCAATTTTCCACGACAAGCCACCCCAAGTAAACGTTTAAATAAATTTCCATTAATTTTCATTAATCTTCGTTCCCCACGACAAAGTAGAATTGCTTTCCCTTGCTACAAAACTCTGTATATAGACAATCGTTTGCTACCGTGATCCGATCGGTAATCGGTAGATGTATCATCGATTCAGTCCCCAATAGACACGATGAATCGAGCGTTCTCACGGTGTTGCCGCACGTAATCTTACATGAAACTGGAGATGTTATCATTAAATATTAACGACGCGCCATCACGAAGAGCGAAAGGCCTAAGCGAATTATTAACGGAGCAATAACGATCGACGTGCGGCACGGTGAATCAACGAAATAACGATTTTCAGTCATCGCCGCGTTAAGGCAACACGTGCACGTGGGTTCGTTGTACGTGTGTATATATATCATTAAACGAGCGCCACTTTGTTAGGGTCGGCCACTCTAATTCAACACTTGACCCGTAACATTCTTGGAATTTCGAATGCGTTTCCTTACGGTATGGACTTTCTTATCGAATCCACCTGCATTCCTTACCCGTGCTGGTTCGCCACACAGAATTCCAATCCGCCCATAAAAAATTATATTTTATTAACGCACTGGAATGCAACGGGAGAAAAAATTTTCATAACTAGACTGCGGATTTTTACGCAATGTGTAGTCACACGTTTTTAAAATACAAGAAAACATCTATAGCAACAAACTTTAATGACATATCTACTCTAGTCATGTTATGAGGAATTTTCTAGTTGTTAAATTGATCTTGATCCTAATTCTGGTTTTTATAAGATAATCTATCAATGTTGGAATGTGCATAAAGATCTACTCGTAACATACGTTCTCTTCTCTTCTCTTTTCTCTTTCAATTGTACTTTTCTTAAATTATGTAAACATTCATTCACGTCGCAGTCTTCAATTAAATCTATTTAACAGTTCAAGTATCCATTATAAATTATCTAAAAATTGTATTGTGATCGGTAAATGTAAAAATGCCTTAAAATTGCAGATTATTTTTATTGTTGATCGGTAAAGAAATAGAAATCGATGCTAAAAGAATGCGAAGTTTTAGACTTCGTGCCAATTACGTTCAATTATTCGTCTAACAAAAAATCAATTTATTCACACACTGTTTTGCTCCTGTCGCATGCATTCAGCTATTTTTAAAAATCAATATGTTGCAAATTACCGTCCTCGCACTTGCACAAAAAGCGTACGATCGTGACGACAATATTCGTCACGAGTTCCAACGTTCGAGACACGGTTAAGAATGTTGATCAACATGCGTAATAACGAGTTGGATGATTTTTTAATAAACGATCATGTCACGTTTATTAAACAAAAATTGCGTTAGTGCGAAACAAAATCTAGAAGGCATAGATCGTAACTTCAAAACCGCTATCGATTCTCACGTACTGTTGCACACATTATAAACTGACTTGAAGTCTGGTTCCACGATAGCGTGACACGTGACGAGAAACAAGCCTAAGAGCGTAGATACTGCTGTTTAAGAACGGCAGTAACACCGTTCGAATTGCAGGGAAATTTGCTCCGATGACACACATGCTAGACTTTCGCGTTTCGCGTCCTCGACATTGCCTGACGGAGCTGGTCTGACACTGTCAACTGGTATCGTTCACAGAAATCAATCGTTCGATTTGTTCCGGAAATCTATCGCATCATATTATTATAACTAGATCGACTTTTATACAAAATTAAAACCTTCTGCTTCAATTTCAACGAACAGGAGTTACATACACATTTATATTTCGTCTCAGTGATTTTAAAAAGTCGAAAATAATATAATAGAATTTTTAAATACTTCTAACATTTTTACTATTATATGTTCATTTCGTTTTTGTCATGAACGTATAAAGTCACCGCAAGACATATTAGAAATGGGCTGCCGATTTGATAGAATAGAGTCTACAATTTTCTAAAATCATGTATACCACAATGTTGCAAATATCAAAGACAATTTAAAGAAAAGCAACACGTAATAAATCAATTTGCACATCGTTTTTTTCGATTTTAGTTTTCATAAAATGGACCATGAAAATGATTTGCTTGACCATCTCGAACTATTAATGAAGTGAGCGATTATACTGGAGCGGAGATGCAAAGTTTTCTCAGGTGTTATAAATTGCAACCGTGTGTTATCACTTTCGTCGATAGCTGGATTGGGATTTTTCATTCTCCTAATCTAGTACCTGGAATCGAAGAGTTGCTTCGTAGATAACTTCAAGGACACCTGTCGACAGTCGATGGAAGCAATATCGGTTAGTGCTACCACGCCAATGGCGTGCAGGGCTGTCCAGTGTTAATTTCTTATCAAACTTCTTTTCCCTTGGAAATTAATCGATTCATATCGCTCTATTTTCCGGGCACATACTCGGCAGTCGAACGCCCAACTTTCGGATGCACCTCGCTTCTTCCAGCGTTCCTAGCGTCAGAACCATTGCAATGCAGTAAAGTTTGGTTGAATTGCACCGTTGCAACGACAGAATTAGGTTCCTCGTTCTATAATTTTTCAAACTTCAATCCATAGTACCTACATCATTTCAATTCATCGTACATTGTTTTAAATTGCTGTACAAAGTTGTACATAAAATACGAACGTATCGAATGCAGTCAGAATTTCTTTTGTTTTTGTTACTTAAACTGTTATTAGCTAGTCTTATCTTGTATTCTATTTTAAATTAATGTAAAAGCAAGATTTCTTGTGGCTCCTTTTGGGCTTATATAAAAATGATGGTGCTTCGGGGTATTTTTTAATAAAGAAGACATTCAATAATCTGATAATTAGATAGCGGTTTTTATGCATTTGAAGAAAGAAAGTTCTGTTTGGCTTTCGTTTCTTGCAATTAATATAAATATTTTTTATTTTGTATAATGATCCGCAATCTGTTGATAATTGTAATCTAATTTTTTCAAGTATGTATAATAAATGAGAAAGAAATATTCACGTGCTTGTGTGATGATTGATGGTAAGAGTAGGGTAATTTTTAATCATTTCCGATTCGACTAGTTCCGCGTAGTAACCAGTTCTCTCGTGATAACTAGGCCTCCCAGCAATTATAGCGACTGAGACGAATGAGCAGCTGCGCCTTCTAGCATATTCACTTCTTCTCTTACTGCTTATCATGCTTTACGAAGCATAAATTGCTACTGTACCTCTTCATTGTCCAACCGTGCGTTTAGTGTTTGAAGATTGACGATTCAATGGCAACATGAGCGACTTGCGTTTTATAAATTCTATTGTACCCTTAAAAAACGCATTGCTTTAATAAATGCACCTTCCGTATCTTTCATTATAGTCATTTCATTTAAACAATGACTGTTGGACAAAATAGAAGAGACATAAAATGAATTTAATATTACTGGTACATTATCTAAGACATATGAAAACTATTAAGAGAAGAAATAATTTTTTATGTAACTTACTTTTCTTGTAATTGATGCAAATAATCTTTATTGTGCATAAAGATCCACAGTCTAATGATTACAAAACGAATTTTGCGCACCTCATGCAGATGTAAATAAGCAGAAGACAGTGCAGAATGGATCTTCTTGAAATCTTTAGTACCAAATCTGTCCGAAGTTTAATCGAATGAAGTCATTGACATAGAAAATAAATGCGTATTCATCTTTTTTCTTTTAAATAGATGAAGGTAAGTAAAAGGAATAATAAGCTGGACAGTGAGTATTGTTCATACAATTTCTATTCTGTTCTCGATAAAAACATTTGAACAGAATATGTATAAATTTCTGTTCTGGTAAATTGATGCACGAATTTTGGGACTTGCATATCCGCCGAGCAGGATAGCAAATAAGAAACGGTCAAATTCGACATGTCGCGACCTTGCCATGAAATCTAGCATAATAGTTCTCTTAGGGTTGATAGGTGTTGTGGCGTTGGGTTTCTATGGCAGCGAGTGACCTGGTCAGTCTACCACGTGGACAGTAACCGAGCTTTAAATTCGGGTCGAGTTTAGTGATAAGTTTCTGATAGGATCTGTGATCGTGTCAGGCCTTCTTGAGGGAACGAGGTCTCGGCGGTGTCTGTCAGTCAATTATTAACCAAACTATTCTTTACATCGTTCTATAGAATGAGGTTTATTAGAAAACTGGCCAGCCCTGGATCGATAACCGCCTCCTCTCTCTCTTTCTCCCACCTTCTCTCTCGTTCCCGGGATAAGCGAAAAATCTGCACGGCGCTCTTTTTTTCTTTTTCATCATCGTCTATTTGTCACGTCGTTGACGGCGGGGCGCTGTCATTACCGAATTACCGCTGCCGTATCACTGCGGGTGAGCACAAACACCTGCCATTTCTACATCGGTGATCATTATTGGTGTGGCTGTCGGCTGTTCATTCTCAGTCACGCAGCGGCCGTGTTTACTCCTGCTCGCAGTAGTGGAAACGAATAGCCGGGGAATTGCACGGCAGACAAAGAATTGCGGAAAGATCCGACTCGATAGACTCCAGCTCTGGAGTTACAACCGGACACAGACTAATTTTTAGCTTTATAATTGGACTGCGGATCGTCAATGCTCTTCTGTTATTTAGTAGTCAATCTGTAGCAGGCTTTAACCGTTTGCAATCGAATGGCGATTATATGGATCACAAGGCACCACTAAAAATTACCATAGTATAATTCAGAACAGTTTTGAAATCACTAAATGCACTTGGATTTTATAAATTGTTAATTTAAGAGTTGCGTGAGTACATGATCAATTTCATGTTGAGCATAAAATGTAAAAAGATGTGCAATAAGCACATATTCTAGGGTTCGAGTGGGAATGTTTTCAATATTTACTATGGAAATAGCTAAGAAAAATTGTTAAGTAAACATATGTTAATATACGATTTGTACAGATTTAGTAAAAAGACATGGAAAAAGTAAGACAAATCTTGTAACTGTGTAAAAAGTAAGTAAAATTTCTTAAAATGTTTACTGTGCTTGACAATATAAGACTGAGAATGATCGAAAACAGAATTCATTCCTCTGGGAAATTCATTATTATTATGTATATCAATAAAACCATAATTGATTTCTTTTATTCTTCTTTGGCACTGTAACTACCAAACACAACTTTAAAAATCATCTCAAATGAAAAATCCCACAAAGTCAAAATAATTCGATTAATAAAACCAAAATAGAAAAGGCAAAATTGATCATGATGAATGCATCTTTAATGCTTCAGATCCTGATAACTAGACTGCGAAAATAATGCAGTTATGATAAAAATGTACACATTGAATACAAAACAATGTAAATATTAAAAAAGTCTAAATTGTACTGTTGCATTATTTTCAATCCATTAAAGTTATTAAGAACGGAAACAGATGTCTATATAGTCCCTGTGTATCACAATGAATATTAATTTTTAAACCTAGTGAGTATACATATATGGCTCATATATGACCAACATGATAATCAATGTATTAATTCTTTTATGAAACAATACGAAAGGAGATTCTATGTTATAATGCTCGAGGAATATTGACATAGGATTTTGATTGTTTTCCAAAGCACAGCTATACCGCAGTGAGCGGTGTGACATCGGAAACTCTCTTCGGCGCGATGAGTTCGATCCGTCGACAGGGCGAAAGATGCTACCACGCGAGATCAGGCTAGTTTCGAACCGGTGCCAGAGACGGGCATGGACACTAAGACTCCACCAATCCCGTTGAAGGTCCAGGAGAAGCCAAAACCGAAACAGCAGGAAAGTGTGGCCGACGTGTCCCTGCCCCCGCTGACACCATACAGAAACCATCGACAGAAGCAGAAAACACCAGGGACTACTCAGTGGTCGCGTGATGCACCAAGCGCCATACGGTATCAGGATCATCAGAAAAAAAGGCCTTACAGGTATACTTGCCCACTCCTTCGATCGATATGCATTTCTTCGGTCTTTGTTTAGAGCCGGTTTCTCTGTTCTCTTGCCTAGTTAACCAATTTTCACGCGCGGAAAAACTTGCATCGAGCCTTACCTAAAACTTGAGCGAAACAAGTTACGCGTTTGTTTGAAAAAAGTATAACTTCCCGGAGACATATGGTTAAGCTGTAAATAGCAAACATGTTACCTTCTTTGTTCATTGTACTACGCTGGTGAGCAAAATTGAAGGATTCACTTCCATGAAGCATTGTTGATATGCAACCAGTTATAACTTGGAAAAAAAATCGAACAACAATTTTTCTAAGCTCGGTTTAAAGTGTGAAGCTTCTAGTTACTACTTACTTGGCTCTGTTTTTGTACGATTTCTTTTTACACATTTTTCAAAGACATTTTATAATAGATGAGTAGATGAAGATATTTTATTTGGGGGGGGGGGGGGAGGGTGGGATTTAAAAAATTCAAATGTCTCCGCAGACGTTAACAAATTTTTATCATGGATTACACAACTATGAATTTTAAGATGGAAGCCTGACCTTCATAACGAGATCTTAAAACTGGATGTACGATTTTTTGTCACTGTTTTATCGCACTTTGAACGAAAAGTATGTTATGTAAGTTATACCACTGGGATACTATCCACTCGTATGTTTATTATAAAGATAAAATTTAAATATTCATACACTGACATTTGAGATTGAAATAAAGGCAAGGTTAATTAGTGAATTATCAAGTGATAAGTATTTATCAAATATTCATAATCTTTCATGAAATGGAAGGTAGTTCGAGGCATTAAAAAATATTTATTTTTACAAATGAGTCGATTTTATAAAAACTGCAGAGTACTTCGTTTTTTAGATCATCATTTATCATATTAGTGCTCTGAGGTCAATTATTTTATGGCAGTGAAGAGTCTCAAGAAGGTACCGAAATCATATTGAATAAACTTAACGTTGCAATGGGGTTGTTAACTGTTGCAGAGTGTTGCAGATTGGCGCAACGCCGTTGATGCACGCTTGCCAGCAGGGCGATAGAGCAAGGGTTCTAAGGTTGCTGAAGGATCAAAAAGAAACGATAGGCTACAGGGATCGGACACTGAGGAGTGCTTTGCATTATTGCATGGACGCTGGAACCGGAGGTGCCGTCGCTGCGGCGGCACCGGAACTGGTAAATGCACCCGACGCCGAAGGACACACGCCACTTCATTTAGCAGTCATCGCCGGCGACACACAATTGGTAGCTGTCCTGCTAGCGAATGGTGCCGACGTTAACGCTAAGGACTTGGAGGGACACAGTGTTCTTCACTGGGCCACTGGTATTTTCCTTTCTTCCATTCGTTTCACAATTTTCCGATCGATATTAACCATTACTTACCGAAAGCCTATTAGTTGATTCGCAATAACTGTTGTATATAAAAAAGGATCTTAACACTAGAACTACGGAACCAGTAAAAATGGTACCTAATTTTTTCTTTCACAATTACAAGATGATAAAAATGTTTCTATCAGAAATTTTCGAACGAACTTCTTTATTGAAGTACATATTACAATAAAAATTGTTTGAAGTAAGAGATGCAGTTTTATTAATATACGTCAGTTGCATTAATTACTCGGTAGTTCTACTATTAAAAATCTTCTTTTAAAAAATAGTCGTTAAAATTTCTAAAATTGCCTGCTATATAATTCTTTAAGAAATAGTCAATAGTGACTCATGATGACAGATTCTGCTGCATTAAACCCAGCTATTTTTAATATAATTTCTAGACTGCGGATTTTAATGAAAATCTATGTAGCTCCTGTAGTTTGAAAATATGCAGACAAATTTTTATTTTGCATACAAATCCGCAGTCTAATAATTACTAAAACAAATTGTTAAAAATTAGTAACAATCAAGGAACTACTTTTTAAGGTACATCCCAAATAAAACTTGAACGATTCTTAAAATAACAGGAAGTTGTTGGGAACAAATTTGTTAGAAAGCTCAGAGCAAAGGGTTAAATAAGTTATAATTTATGTGACTTTCATGGCTAACGGTGTTGCAGTCAGCACGTTAAAATCGGCAAACCGTGCACCAGAAGCACAGACCGCAACGATAGCAATTTTACCGAGTACAGTAAAGGATCATGACATCATTATGTAAATAAGTGAAAAGAATTAGCGTAGAGAGACGTGGCTATGCGGAGGGACTAGCAAACGTTATGTTACAGTGGAAAGGTCAAATTGCGAGCCCGGGGGATTGTTTAAAATCAGAGGAAACTGTGAATTACAGGGCGTATCTTTTCTGCGGATCTCCGTTGGCGAAACGGTTGGAAGTGGGTGTGGTATTGGTCAAGTAAGGTTAGTGGGTCAGTTTCGGTGACGACATTCCGGTTCGCCGGAGAACACGCGAGACCCATGCCGAGATAATCCTCGAGATTGACCATCGTCGTCCTTGATGTATTCAAATGACCGGAGATTTATTGAGAGCCACAGCAATTGCCGAGATTCGACGGGTTCTACGATGAAGAAAAAGTTCGTATCTCGAACTGCATCTGCGTAATACTCGTGCGAGGACGCAAACAATTCGACGAAGGCAGTTTCTTCTTGGAAAGTTTTGTTACTGCCCCTGTTTGATTGCTACCCCGACGATCCTCGAGGTCTAACAGTTCCTCTTCGTGATCTAAATACGAAAAGACAGTGTCTCGTGGGTCGATTTCGAGTGGCATCAACCTACTTCGCCTTTCGCAATTAAAAGATTAAACTTTGCGACATCTATGTCAGCCCATTAACACCTCGGAAGTAGACACGGCGATTTTACTATGGCATTCATAGTGGAAGCGTCGCGTGTGCTGCGACATTCATGATTTCATGAATGTCAGAGGACTTTTCGAGATGCTTTACATGCTGATTTTATGTGGGATTATCGTCGTGTACTTTGTTGAATTTTTACGAGGATTTAACAGAATTATTTTTACGATTTGTTCATAGATATTTTTAGATTGTATGTTCGATTAGTATCACCAGTATGGGAACAGGAAATTGTTTATGAGCAATTGTTTATGTGTTCTTGAATAAATCAATGACGGTGAGGGTTGCACGCGAGTTTTTTCATTATTGAGCTGCCGAGGAAAGTTCTTTTTAAATCACCATGACCTTCCATTCCCTTGCGCATTGCAACATGACAATAAATAATTCATGCTTTCTTATCAAAGCTCGCGTAATACGCAAGCAATATCGTTTGCGTATTACGCGAGCTACGTTAGCTAATTTATTTGTTAATGAATACTAATTGTCACGCAAGACATGGATGTAATAATTTTGTTTTTTTTTCGAGGGCTCATACGGCAGAAGAGTTTCTTATTTGTAATTAATTAAAACATTTTACGCAGGACACGTATTAGTGCGCTTTTCACGGTTGGTTGAAACACTATTTGTATAGAATAGTATTTTAAAATAAGTTCAATAGGTAAGCACCTATAACAAGGTGGATCTAATACAAAATTCGCCGTACAAATAATTGATAAATTTATCAATAAGTTCGTTTTGAACTGCATTTAGTGTGCGGCGAGGCAGAATGCGTTCGCCTGGTATTAGCAGCAGGAGCTCGTCCTTCGACTCCTGATCTTCGTGGAGGATCTCCGCTTCACTATGCAGCTCAATGCTGTGGTGCAGCGGCTACTGCCGAGTTGGCTGTACCTAAGAAAGTTGGTCTGAAGGTTCTCCAAACCCTTTTGGAGTTTGGAGCTGACGTGAATGCGAAAGACGAAGACGGGAGGCAGCCAATACTGTGGGCTGCGAGCGCTGGTAGCGTTGAGGCTGTCTTAGCATTGGCTAGGTAAATTTTTATTGCATCAAATTCATTGGGAAGTTATATAGACATTTAACCATACTTAAAATCTATCTTTGATAATATACAGACGATGGAGTTTTACTGTGACTGCTGAGTAACATTTAACATTGTTCTCATTGGCCCTTGGCTGGAAACTTGGTTCCATTTTGGTTCAATATTAGGCACTCTGCATCTAAATTCTAATTTTCCCGAGTCCGGTTTAAATCGTCGGCTACTTACATTGGGTACAGAAGGAAGTAAGAGACAATTGATATGAAATTGATAAGAATTTGAACAGATCTAACCATAGTTATCCTTAGACTGCGGATCTAATGCAAAATTAAAATATTCTGCATTAATTATAAGGTACTGGAATGAAATAAAAATTTGTTTCCTCCTTTAACGATTTTACTAAGTTGATGATAACATATCGACACTTTTAAACTCCTTTTATCTATCTCATGTTTTACGTTCCACCTTTTTTATTATAAATGCATACAATCCGCAGTCTAGTTATCATGATATCGTCAAAAGGCTTGGCCTCGTAAGGGATAACCCTTTGAGGACGAATGTTGGCATGTTATCTAAATTGTAAAGTTCAAAACAAATGATTTAATCCTTTAAATAATGCAAAATGTTAAAACTTTGATACATATAATAATATAATTCTCTGAGAAGAAGATCCACAAACATTTTAAGTGAAAGGTGATGTTAATTTTACACTGTGCAACCTGAGAATTGATGTGCTCTAAGAACAATGATTAAAATATAGAGCCGGTGGTTCAGCTGCTGCAGGAGCTGCAGACAAAGATGGGCTCACAGCTCTGCATTGTGCTGCCTCCAGAGGACACGCCAGGTGCGTGGAAACTCTGGTAAACTTATGCGGTGCTCACCCTGATCATGTCGACGACAATGGTTGTTCGGCGTTGCACTATGCTGCTACCCTAGGTCATGCTGATGCCACAGCTTTGATCCTGAAGTTGGGTGCTGACCCTAATCGACAGGATCGGAAGGGCAGAACGTGAGTAGAACAAAGAAAAAAGATAATTTTAATTCTAACCCTGTGCAATCCTAAAGTCAATTGTACTGCCCACATTAGAGTTTTCTGTAGAAGATTCATTGTTCAACTCCAAATTGATTGGCTCCGTTAAAACAGAAAGTAAAGAAAATTGATGAAGTACAGTGGATGATCGATATATTAGAGTCACTTTCATTAAAACAACACATTTTACAACTGTGAATAGACTACTAACTTTATGGAATTACGTCAAAAATGAATAAGCGAAATAGAGAACTTATTAGAAGAATCTAACAACATTGCTCAATCATTTGCTAAAATCATTTTCGATTTATTAAAAATGTTCCAAGAGGAAACATATTATCATTTAGATTCTGCTACTTGCAATCAAGCTAGAAAATTTTTATTTAGCATAAAGATCAGCAGTCTAACCATAAATAACAATGAATTCCAGACCAGCGTTGTGCGCAGCAGCCAAGGGCCAACTCGAGACCCTGAAGATCCTAGCGCAACATGGCGGTTCTCTGTATGCGAGGACAGTAAGAGGAACAGGTGTTGCTCATGAAGCAGTAGCTTCCGGTAGGATCGAGCTGATAAAATGGCTAGCAAAAAAGCGTCCTGGTACATTGGACATAGCCACGCATGATGGAAAGACTCCGTTGCATGTAGCTGCTCTACACGGACATCTAGATTGCTGCAAAGTCCTTTTGGACAATGGTGCAAGGATCAATGCAGTCCTTCGAACCAGCAAAGGGAACTTGATGACTGCTTTAGATGCTGCGCTTTACAGAGGACACAGGGACTGCGCTAAGCTGATTCAAATGCACGGGGGAACCACTGCACATCAGCTGAAGATGCAGAAGATTGTACCGAATAAAGGTCAGGTTAGGTACATGCTCTTGAGACTTCGGTTCTTTTCAATCCTGCGAGAGTACACTGTTTTTTTCTATATTCTAGTGTATTCTATGGAATGTTAATTTGAGATCATTCTAGAATTGTTTTAATAATTTACTGATACACGTACAGGACTGCGAACTACATTTTTCCAAAGGAAATTAACACGTTAAACACTATCTCAATCCCTTGGGACTGACGGTATTAAATTTACGTAACAAAAATATGGGGTAAGCAAGTCTTTTGCTCATGCACAGTCGTATTTTGTATTTCAACTTTGTGAAAATTGGTCGACGTTTAACGTGTTATATGCAAGATATGGTTGCAAATTAGGTATAGCAAACAGATAGGATGGTATTCGAACTAGATTCAGTAACATTCAAACAATTGCTCTCATTGATTCAATAACACTGTCCAACACCAAATTTGTTTCCTAATAACTGTTGGGTGGTTCTTATATAGTTTTTTGCGCTGATTCCAAATCTGCCCTTACTTTTTCGCCTACACGTACAGTTTTTGAGAAACATGACTTTGGAAAGAAACCTATTTTTCAACTGTAAACAAATATTGTGATGTTATTATAAAAGATATTGAATTGTGCTTCGCAGCAGAAGATTCTGTAGATTTTCCCGAACACAGTGATATCGAATATTAATACTTTATGAATGTTTAAACATGTTTAAACAATCATTAAAGACGGAGATACACCACTTTTGCACCAATTTTTGAGGATATTTTTGAACTTATCTCAAAAAATAAGGGTCCAGCGTAAAGTCGTACTATATTACGCGATAGAGCAGACTTTTATCTTGAGAAATCCCCCTTTGAAGTTTGCAACATAGATGTTTATACCGAACCAGAAAGCAAAATATCTACGTCCGACATGAGTTGCCGCCAGTGGTGCTCTTCCACTAGCGCGGTCGTTCGTCGGGATACGGCGCTTCGCGACATAATGGCGATGCAATGGCTAAAAGCGCGCAATTATGTCAGCTTATTTCAATGTTAAATTTTATTTAAATGTTATATATTATTTATTAGCATATTTATTCTGTATAAATTATTTTATGTATCTTTTTAATGTTAGTCTCTTGTTCATAGTATATTTCATACTAAAAAGGCCTTTTGTAATAAAAAATAATTTAATACAAAAATCTATTTAATATCGCTTACTGTGGAAATGCTAATAAAGAAAACTAAATACAAAAGAAAAACTTACTAAATTATCTTTTGTTATAAAAGATCTTTTTAGTATGAAATATACTATGAACAATAGACTAACATTAAAAAAATACGTAAAATAATTTATACAGAATAAATGTACTAGTAAATAATAAATAACATTTAAGTAAGCTGACATAATTGCGCGCTTTTAGCCACTGTATCGCCATTACGCCGCGCCGTATCCCGACGAACGACCGCGCTAGTGGAAGAGCACCACTGGCGGCAACTCATGTCGGACGTAGATATTTTGCTTTCTGGTTCGGTATAAACATCTATGTTGCAAACTTCAAAGGGGGATTTCTCAAGATAAAAGTCTGCTCTATCGCGTAATATAGTACGACTTTACGCTGGACCCTTATTTTTTGAGATAAGTTCAAAAATATCCTCAAAAATTGGTGCAAAAGTGGTGTCTCTCCGTCTTTAATGATTGTTTAAACATGTTTAAACATTCATAATGTATTAATATTGGATATCACTGTATTCGGGAAAGTCTACAGAATCTTTTGCTGCGAAGAACAATTCAATATCTTTTATAATAACATCACAATATTTGTTTAAACTTGAAAAATAGGTTTTTTTTCAAAGTCACGTTTCTCAAAAACTGTAAGTATAGGCGAAAAAGTAAGGGCAGATTCGGAATCAGCGCAAAAAACTCTATAAGAACCACCCAACAGTTATTAGGAAACATAAAAAAAGTTGAAATTTGTTGGACAGTGTAAGGTGTAAGTCATCGCTAACGCAATTTTCAATGAAATGCTTAGTTCAAGTGGAAAACTATACAGGGTGTTCAGGCTATTACCAGCCAGCATTTTTTTTGTAAATAGTAAATATTAGAAAAAAATGATAGAGGAAAAAGAAGTACTGTTTTTTATACGCAACAAATTGACATATGCAATTTTTGTTGTATTTACATTATTTTGATAGAAACGAAAGTGACTTCCAATTTTTTAAATGGAATGCTATATATTTTTTTATGTCGTATGAAAGCGTGTGTCAAGACGAATTCATCCATCTACTACACAATGACCTTCAAGGTCATGCAAGGTTAGAAGTGGAAGAAATGGAAGAAACAATTTGAATATTGCGTACCAATGTGTTTACAAGTATTCTTTATTAATGAGGATAAAACAAATGTTCAAAATGGCTTCCTTGCGCATGAATGCACATTTCGGCTCTGTTAATTACGTTTTTGGTAGCTTCTTCTAATGTGGTCCGAGTTATTAATCCACATGCTTGTGTTATTTTGTTTGTCAAGTCGTTTATATCGCTGGACAGTGTCTCACAAACTAGTTCTTTAATAGTACTTCATAAATAAAAGTCCAGAGGTGATAGATCCGGAGATCTTGAAGGCCACTTGACAGGTCCGTATGTTCCAATCCATCGGTTTTGAAACATATCGTTAAGATAATTTCTTACGATTCTACTGTTATGTGGTGGGGCCCCATCTTGTCGGAAGTACATACCTTCTGTAATGGATAGTGGCAGATCTTCCCAATAGTCTCTAAATTGCGTATTTAAAAACCCTAAATTTGGCACGCAAAAAACATTGGTACGCAATATTCAAATTGTTTCTTCCATTTCTTTCATTTCTGACCTTGCATGACCTTGAAGGTCATTGTATAGTAGATGAATGAATTTGTCTTGACACACGCTTTCATACGACATAAAGTAGTATGTAGCATTCCATTTAAAAAATTGGAGGTCACCTTCGTTTCTATCAAAATAATGTAAATACAACAAAAATGCATATGTCAATTTGTTGCGTATAAAAAACAGTACTACTTTTTCCTCTATCATTTTTTCCTAATATTTACTATTTACAAAAAAAATGCTGGCTAGTAATAGCCTGAACACCCTGTATATTCAAATCAGATATTCACGTACTTTGCATTTCATTTAGTATGCTATAATAATTTGTCTAGATGTCTGCAGTCTAAACTTGCATTTTATGCAGTGTTTGCAGCAAGATTGCAAATGAGGCACGTAGACAGCAGCACCGACTCCGAAAGCAGTCCTCATAGACGAGGTCGCAGCCACAAACTTCCGGATCTTTATTACGAAGAACGATGGATCGAGAAGAGAACGCGTCGAAGAGGAAACTTGAAGAAGTTAGTTCGCCAGGACAGTCGCAGCTTTAGCGAGGAGGAAGTTAGGCTATCCAAAACATCATCAAAAAGAGATCAGAGGAGAGCTCGTAGCGAATCGGCACGGTAACAAAACACATTCTGCCTAAAAGAACTTTATTAGAGGATTAAAACAATCTAATATTAATTTTGTTTCTAATTATCCTCTTACTTCAGCTACGACGATGACGACACGGATCAGAAGACAAGAAGAAGGCGCAGTAAAAGGCGGTCTGCCAAATCGAAACATGACTCCAGCGACTCCTCTATAGACTCGGAGAGCTGTGAACCCATCAGTGATCAAGCGAAAAAAAAGTCGGAAAAGCGAAAGGAGGACAGCAAGACGGACAAAGGCAACGGGGACAGAGACGAGCCAAGGAAAGAGGACGAGGAGGAAGAGGAGGAGACGGTGAGCGACGACAGTCTGGAGGTGGTCGTCGTGAAACGATCTCTAGAAAAGAAATGCGAGAAGGTTGTATCCGGGAGGAGAACAAAAACGCCTCGGGAGAGCTCAAAGGAGACAAAGTTCACTAGAACGCACAGGAGCACGAGAAGAAAATTGAACTCCAGTAGGTCGAAGGCGTCCAACAATGGCGACAGCACGACTGGTCGGATGCAATCCTCTGATAAAGGCTTGCAAGAGTCAGAGAGTCGCGAGGCGACCACGCCGAGGACTTCGATTGACGAGGACAAGGAGGGCCAGGAGAAAATTATTGAGAGTCGATACCGTAGGGACATAACCGATAGTACAAGTCAGGAGACTGTTGAACGTGTCGTAGTGACTGCTATGGTGCACAAGGATCAGCCTCCGGACACGCCTAAATTAGAGACTTCCAAAGAGGTTACTTTTGATGATAGATTAAGAACGGCGATAATAGAGACGGAAGAAGTGTGCAGGGAGACTGGATCTATGACTAGCAAGGTGGACGACATTGTGGACCACAGCAGTGAGTCTGGTAGCAGTCTTGTGACTAAGGCCGCTAGCTTGAAGAAGGACGTGGAGGAGATGAGACAGCAGATCACACAGGAGAAAACGCAACGAGAGATTGAAAGTAGGAAAAGCAGGGATGAGGATAAAGTGAAGGATGATGGAGCTAAAAAGGATGCTCGTGATGGTGATCAGGATAAGCCATCGACCGAAGGAAAGCCGGAAAGCAAAGAACAGGGCGGAGATGAGATAGGTAAGACTCTAAAGGAAATAGTAATGTCTTGATACATGCGAAAAATTCGTGATCCAAGTGTCTGTTACTTGATCTTTCAGCGCTAAAGTCCAACGCTATGATTAGACTGTGGATCTTTATACAAAATAAAAATTGTCTGCGTCAATTTCAACAGACTAGGGTCAGACAGACATTTAATTTTACCTTATTTATTTTAGCAAGTTGAAAATAATAGATGGGTATTACTTAATCATTTTAACCTATCTACTGTTTTAAATGCATCAAATCTGCAGTTTAGGTAGGATAGTGGAACCGCGGTTATGGAACTTATATGAAACATATATGGAGACATTGCTGTAACATCTTTTAGTCTCAGTGTAGCCTTTCTGTATTCGATGTACGGTTCGAAAACCATGATATTTCAGGGGACTTCTCTGTAAACTTTCTGTAGAGTCCTTTTTCTAGGCAGGTTAGACGCACACACGACAACCGAGACAGAAAGTCCCACGCTGGACTCCCAGAAAGACTATCGACGACTGGAAACCGAGCATGACGAGGATAAATCCGAGGGAACGACGCCTAAATCTGTGGATGAAAAAACAGACGAATCTGGTAGAACATCTAAGGATGAACAAGAGGAATCAGAACAAATAAGTAGATCAGAAAGTCTTACGAGAGACTCGCAAAAAGGAGACTCCACGCCAAGAACAGCTGTAGAAGACATTCCACCATCGGACGATGAAGAAAAGAAATCAGTATCCGATGAGACCGGAAGTAAAGCGAAAGCTAGAAGAGATAGTGTGAAGAGAAGACCCTCTGTAGACGAAAGAAAATCAAAATCTTCTTCGAGACAATCGAACGAAAGCGGAAGTCCGCAAAAGAGCAGCCGCAAGAGGAGAGAGTTCAAGAAACGGGAATCGAAAAAGAGTTTGTCCAAGTCATTGTCAGATAAAACTAGTCAAGAAGCTGCAGAGGAAGTTTCACAGTTGCCAAAAATGGAGGCTGCGACTGCCGAGAGTCCAACGAAAGGGACAGATGTCCTTTCGATGACGGATTCAAGGAAGGAGTCCCCGGACGATAAGGAGCAAGTGGATTCAGCCAGGGGAAAGTCTGTTGATTTTTCTTCGGCATCGAGGGATTCTGCGTTGATGGAAGAAGCTGATGATCGATCGTTGAGCGTCGATACGCCTGTTGCCACGAAAAGAAAGCTGTCTGGTGAAGAGGAAGCAGTTGAGGTGTCGTCGCCGACGAAATCGAATTTGGAGGATCAGGCGCAGGAGACTGAGGAGGCTAAGAAGAGCAAGAAGCTGTCTATCGAGGATGCGCTGGGTGCAGGTGAGTAGTTGAGAATTATTTATCAATGTAGAAGGTTGTATAATATTGATCAATTTAGGAGAAATATTTACGTAAAATGTAATTGCATTAGGTTAATCGAAAAGTGTTTCTGCATATTCTAATGTCTAAAGACGTGTTTAATGTTTAATGTTGCGTTTGATTGAATTAAGCTTAACATCTTACGGATGCTGCTCATGTTTTTCGAAAATGTTATGGCAACTTTCAATGCATTTATTAATTTATAATTATATGATTACATTTTAGTAATTCCGGTTACATTTTATTAAGAAATTTTCGTTTTCATCAGAAAAAGAAAGTTTTCGATACATCGATGAGAGTTCCTCGAGTTCCCCGAAGTCGGCACAGACGAGACGATCGAGACCTTCAACAGGAAAAGCAAGGACTACAGGAAGATCGTCTTCGAGGTCGAAGAAATGTCTGTTTGAGAGTTCAGAAGAACGATCTCCTGATAGAAGCGCTATAGTTGCAGTGTTCGAAAGTCCGGAGTGGGACGACGAGGACGAAGAAATTGCGAGAGAGCTCAGAGACGTTATTGGGGAGGATGACGAGCATGAGACAGAATTAGAAGAGGATAACGAAATAGGAGTAGTGAGGGTTTTACCTAGCACGAGCGAGGAAGAGACGTCTCGGGTAGGTCCTGACGGTAGGACTGAGGATGCTGACACATTGCCTCAAGTAAGAAGTACTTTTAAACATAGAAACAATTATTCTATTATTACTGAAACCTTTTTTATCAAATTAATCCTTCAGTACATGGATCCAAAGAAACCCAAAAAAATTTAAGATTAAAATTTAAGATAAATATAATAAGATTATTGCACGACTGCATAAAACTACTGCAAGTAAAAAAGGAATTTGTTCAGAAATTCTAAGATGGTTTAAAGAAAATTAAAAGGGTACTGAAGAGTTCATTTTGTTCAATTAATGGTAATATAGATTTGTAGAATATTATAGGCTCCGTTTAATTTAAATAAATTATTTTTGTCATGACCAGGTGCAATCCAGCACTCGCACACGCGTGACAAGAATACGAAGTCCTGAAGAAAGTAGAACAAGTCGATTGCAAGGGAAACAACGTCGCGATAGTGGTGGTAGAGACAGCGGTATCGAACCTAGTCCAAGAGTATCCAGAATACCAAGAAGAAGAATCATGAGATGTTGTCCTGTCAGTGATAAACAACAGGCTCTGAACATGGAGACCATCACGAGAGACGTGCAAATCAGTCTGCGACGATATCATCTGGAGAGAAAGATTTTTTTCCAGTTGATGGAGCTGAAGAGACTACAGATACGACATGGGAGAGCAAATGAGCATGTCCTAGTTAAGAGACAGGTAATAATTTTTGTGGTCAAATTAAAATGGACCAAGATAATGACATTATACAAACGCAGATGATACAATTATAAGAAAGTCGTTAAAAGATTAATTATAAGTAAGGAACATTAATTCGTAATAGGAACCAGTATATGTATTCTTACATGGAACATAGAAATTATATTTCGTGTTAGAATTGGTAAAGAATATTACGTTAGTATTAAACAATATTTGATCAATGTAAGATGAACTTATTGTTTTATTGCTCTTCAGGTCGATGCCTTTCACAAAGCAGGAATGTCTGGACCAACCCTCGGTGTGGCAAAATACGATCAACCACTAACCTTCAGGTTATTTGATATACAATCATTCATAGTTTATTAAATTGTTGACTAAACAATTTTTACTGGGGATTGAAATTTAAAGTGTAGGATTTAGAAATTAGAAATAGAGATACGATCTTTTATAGTTTACTGAATTGCTGACTTAAACATTTGTATGTTGACCTGCAATTTAAAGCAGACACTGTGAATGCTCTGTAGAATCGTCAAATATATTTCATATAAATAGAAAGGGAGTATAATGAATATTTTTTAACAGACATTTTGAAAGTTTTCTGTACGACCAACTGAGAAAACTTCAAAGAAGACCAACCACTCCAGACTTCTGCACAGAAGCAAAACAGTGTACCCAGAAAACTCATCGCTGTCATCACGCAACAAGCGCTTACACTTCTTTCCCCGTGTACACATATCGTATGTTATTACAGTATATTTAGCAACAAATGAATTTCAGAATTCCACGTCCAACAATCTCGAATTAATTTCTAAATCTTTGAAAGATTTAACGTGGTAGTTTAAATTTTAGCAAGGAAATGGAGTTCTGAAAAGGAGAATTCCATAAAGACGATCTTCAAAAGGAGTCAGTTACCCTATTGTGATTGTAGATTATAATTGCAGTAGGTGGAGGCGGCCAAGAACCAGCAGATCTTCTTCCGAAGATAGAGAGCCGTGGAAAGGGCCAGATGACGGTAATTTTTAATCATTTCGCGGAGAAATCAATATTGATTCTAGCACTCGAATGTTGAGCATATTGCTGATTGTGTCTCCCGAGTTATTAGCACTGGCAAAATTATTACTGAAACCTCCTGAATATTTTGGAAAAGAACTATTCAAGTCTTAAATATCAATTTTTTTAGAATTCAAGAGTTTATTGAGAAACAGAGATTAATTGCTGCTGTTTTTTTGCAGGTGGAAGTAACGCACGGAGAGGAGAAGCAAATAATAGCTCTTCCAGCTGAAAGACTGGACCGCACAAAGAAATATTATGTTACGTTCACTGTCAAAGGGGAAGCACATGAATCGGAAAAGCCTAAACCATCGGCCGGTATCCAGAGAAATGCCAGAAGCGTTTGAGACGTCTTCGACACCATGCCATCTCCTTTCTCAACAGATTCGCTTAACACGTTGACTGTCATAGTGATTCCGTTGGCTCTTCGACGTCATTAATACCTACATTGCCGATATTTATGCATGCGTTAATCTTTACGATCTAATTCACAGAGTCTGCAATCAAATAAACATAAATCCATCCTATTAAGTGCCACCAAGGTCCAACTAAAATAAAAGCCATATCAAATTTTGTTAAATTCCATACTTTAGACAATCCGCATTGCCATAAATGCATAAAATCCACAATTTTGTTAACTGACGGCATCAAATTCAATAACAAACAAATGTTATCGAGTTGACGGTAAAAATTGTTCGATTTTACAGTGAATAACTTTTGTTTTCGCTAATAATTCTATAATTCTACAAGTGCTAAATGTTGCAATGAATTGAAGTCACGTTATCGATACGACGTGCAATTATTCACTAGGCAGACAACTTGTTAAAATCGTACAAAACCTGTTTCTGTACTTTTCTACATAATTTTCTATTTTATTTCCACGACTTAATACTGACTCAGTTTTAACGCCGTTATAATTATACAGTGTACCGAACTTGGTGATACGAGCCTTTTTATCGAGTTCATAAATCGAATATGTAATTGTATATTATTTATTGCCGTAGCAATATGTTCATGATACCAAAAAAAAGGAAAACTGCCAGAGAGAAGATCATGTATCTATTTACATTAAGCGTCGAATCGACTGTTATAGAGACATTTCGTTTGACAATGTAAAAACTGTTAAATAGCATGAAACGATAGTGCTCCGATTGATTAGTGTACATAATTTTATGCATGAAACTTGCGTACCATTGAAATGCAAAAATTTAACAATAGTATTCGATGACATTAAAGTCATTCGACATTTCTTACAAAGAGTACATTGTACTTGCTAACACTTTCGTAACTGCTGTCATAATACAACATTTTTGCGAATACGAACGAGGTAATCAATGATGGAAGATTTGACCTCAGTAGTATCATTATTATTCTGAAAGTATGTCAATAAATAACCCACTATTTTTTCTTATAGCAGTAAAGTATTTTAAATTTGAAACATTTCCCGCTTCTTCTATACTAAAATGGCCGACAGTGTTGAAGAAAAACATAAAACACTTTCCAATGGAATCAAACAGTTATAGGTGGTTAATAACCTAATTTTGTTATCATTGTTTTAAGGATAATGTGAAAATTTAATTACCATTGGTCGCAACAGTGATAATAAACAGTATAAAATTGTAACATCTATCGAAGTTTATCAAAGAAAAAATATAAGTTATGAGAATACTTGTAAAATACGAGACATTTCGTTCTTGCAAAAGCAGGGACCATGCTATAATTAACGCACACATGTTCTCCCTATTTGTGTAAATGGAACTGTTACAAGTGAAATGTAATTCTGTGTAAAATAAATCATTATAACTGCTATAGTGTGCATATTTTCCTCTTTCACAGCCAATATATATGAAAATATCAATCCAAAATGATTTAGAAAATAAAAAGATTATTGCATAAAAATAGAATGTACACTGACGTGCAGCTGATTTTACATTTACAATAATCTAAATTAAAACAAAAAACTAAGACAGTTCAATACAGTATCTTTCACTAAAAACCACAGACACGAAACGAATAGATGTTAATTCAATTTTTCTTCGCTTAAATTATCCTTTCAAATCTTGAATTAATATCTGTGGTTTAAACGACTGTTCCAAAATTCGAATTCACATCAGAAATTGCGTATCGAAGTTATTATAAAAATTACTGTCGTGTGCAGGACATTGTTGACAAGCAAGTTACAAAAATGGCCGAACGCAAGTTAGTTCTCCCTGTTTTTGTCATCATCCAGCTCCATCGATTTCGTAAAAGTAAAATACTTCCACCGAACTGTTGCAAACGTATTGACGGGTATAGTTATTCTCGTCTGACAGAGCATCTACTAGAACTATCGATCAGCTTCGTGACGTTGTTAAACAAATGGTTCGGAACGTCTAATGAAACGATTCACTGGCGAAACGTGGGTGTTGTTGGTAATGACTACCAAAGGCTGGCCTGTCAATAATGCCGTTCGGTCAGACGCGATCAACGAAAGTTAGAGTGAAGTTCTCGACGATGCGTCCTGCGAACGCCGTCCGTGAAGCGAGATTTTTGTGAGAAACATTCGCATGGACAAATGGCTCCAAGATAGAAAACTCTGGCTCTTAGGTAGCACCCTACCTCTGCTACCAAGGTAAGTAGTCGCTCTTTTATCAAACTGCTTTATGAAAAACCCCGGAAAAAAGAATTTTCTAATTTTTAATTAAACGACACATTGCACACTGAAAATAAAAAATATTATTAATACGAACAAAATTCGGGATCCTTCCTTAAATGTCATGAGATCAATTGATGATGACACGCCTCGGTATGGATCCAAATATTTATAGTAACATTTATTATACATGTAGTGTGTTCATATTGTATAGAGAGCATTTTTAATTTATTATGTGTAGAGTGTAGTATACGCAAATGGTACGTAAATGACATAATATATTAAATGTCATGTTGTGTAAAGTGAAATTCGAAAAACAAAAATTGTATTACTATTGAAACATTCTTTAACGACATTCATTTTTATTTCTACGTAGCATTATTTACGGCGAAGTGCAAAATTATAAAAAGAATATCATGTTTACGTAAAAAGTTTTGACCACTGCATCGCAGAAACTAACCTTACAAGTAGTATTAAAACACCCTACAGAATTTAGTGTTTATTTTATTGTAAAACATAATTATAATATTATATATTGCAAGAAAAATTTTAGTAATAATATGTACAAACGCTTCCACTAAAAACGATTAATTTTTTTTACACAAACAAAAGTTGTTTGTATACATTAAAATTGTTGTGTTGTAATATTGTACCTTTATATTTATGCATTTTACAAACAGTATTAATATTACATGTATTAGATGGTTCAGACATCATTTCTAAAATGTTCGTTTCACTTCGTTCGAGTTATTGATTTATTTTATCATGGTTTCATAATTTTTCTTGAAAGAATAACATCGTAAAAGGTATAAACCTAATGCAGTGACACTGTAACTAGAAAATATGACATAATTCTTTGCAGAATGCACGACTTTGACATTGAATGGAACTGATCGATTTTTGCTACTCACAATCAGTTTCATCACGCAAACTGCAACGTATACATTGTACGTCATCAATTACTATGTATCTACTGAAATAAATGCGCCCACCAGCGAAAAGAAAGGCTGTTTACTATGCAATCCAAGGGAATACAAAGAAGATAATTTCAATATTATTTATATTGAAATTTCTAATTTTCCTTAAGTTAGTTCAATAAAAATTTCAATTATTACAATTATTGGTCGAATGAAATAATGACAATATAATATACTGTACATTGAAGTTGAAGTGCAGTCAAAATAAAAATAATGATGCAAAAATAAAGAAAAATATTTAAAAAATTGTTTTGAAACCTAAGTAAGGATACTTAAATTATAATCACATAGTTTCTTTCATAATTCTAAGTGAAGAACTTTTATTGTTTCCACGTTAATATACGTCACTTGACACGATCGATTTTTCTGATGTAGTATCCAAGATATGGTGATCAAAGAATTAATTATTTAAATGTTGCTTTCGCATTTTTTATCTAGCATCTACTTTGTTCCGAGAAAGGATCGAACATAGCAGACATTTGCAATAATGTATACTATACAATTTCTATTAAATAAAATCGAAGCTGAGAACGTGCACCAGAACCCCTCTCCCCAAGGATATCCATTGTGCTGAAGTCTCAATAGCTTGACAAGTAACATAAATTACCTACATAAAGAAATATTTAGGAATAATAAATCTTTTACCAATTTGTATTTCGATGTGATAAGCATGAATAAATACAGCTTGCAAATATTTCTAATTACATCAGCGTCTAAGATTTAAGACCAGAATAATTTGGAGAGTTCACTAAACTCAACTAGAAGTTCTATAAGTCGTGCCACCCCCACCGTTGCTTAACTATGACGCCAAAAATATTATAGCCCCGTTCACGGTCATCATTCAAACGTGGACAGTATAGTAGCGTAGTATCGATTGTCAATAATCAAGAGGACATTTGCATAGTAGTGTTTCAGCGCGTTTAGTTACGTTCTGTATGTGCCATGACAAGGGTCTGTTGTCATCCAAAGTTAATGGACACTATCATTAGACTATTGTACGTATATATTTTCGTGGACAACAAACATTTTCACATTTCTTACTTCTCAAAACCAAGGAAATCAGACTTTAAACCTACGTTTCTCGCTTGAGTCTAAAATATGGTATACTGGACAATCACAATGCTGTGCATTAAAGTGTTAACTAACGACATGTGCAAGATCAATTCATTTTTACAGATTAATTTCTTAAATAGTTCTTAGGGGGCTAAGAAAAATAGGAAGAATATCGTGAAGATGATGGTTAAAATTCCATTATTTTGTAGCCTTAATAAAACAGGCAAGTAACAGAATTACTTTAGAATTGTAATAGAAAATAGTGTAACGCGTGCACCAAAGTTTCCGTAACATGGAAAAAGGTCAGGATAATAAGCAATGCTGTTTGGGACCTAATTCCCAGATATCTCGAGCGCTAAATCAATTCCATTACTTTTCACTCGCCTATAACACGCGAATCCTCTAATGCCAATAACAGCAGTGGATGGTTTGATCAACCATCAATCCGATTTCACAACACGGTGTTTTCCGCTAATCAAATAATCTTTGCTTTAATTCGAATTCTTATGAAATGTTACTTGAAAATGCGCATTAACGATATAATTGCGTTGTAATGCTGTAATCATAATTCGTAATCAATGATTTTCGAGTTAGTCAGTGAAATTAGCTGACAGTACAGTACGACGTAATCACAGGGGTCGATGAAACGTTTTTAATCAACATCGTTAACCCCTAAATGACCGCGATGCACTTTTCGTCGATTTAAAACATTCAATTCACCGCGTTCTTTTAAATTTTCGACGTTGTTCGTCCAGCGAAATCAATCCCGTATGAAAATCTCAAAAGCGTCGAGCATGGTGGATCACTTATGTTCGTATCACTTGGTTCGACATGGTCAACGACTTAAAATTCGCAAATTATGGCCAACGCGTGCCACTTTGGTAAGCTGATCAATGAACTGTCGGTGGGTTATGAACGTTCATGTTTCTGAGAAACATTGTAGTCGGACGTGGCATAAGACGATGATTTATTTATACTGTTTACTGCTTTGTGAGGTTATACAGCTATTTTCTTTCTCCCTCATTTAAGTCTTTGTTTAATCTGCTTTGCATTCCTGTGAGTTATACACTCGCCCATCATTCACAGTTCATTAATATCATTTATTAAATAAGCCCTTGTTCGAATCAAATTGTTGTAAATTAAACTATGAAGAACCATGTTCCATTTAAGTAAAATGGAAATCACTAGCAAATAAATTGTGCACAATACATTAATGAATTCATATTTTCAGAAACAAGCTTGAATTACTTCAAATAAATTTTTCACGCCATGTCCTTGTATTTAGACTTCAGGAAACAAGTTTGAATTATTTTAAATTATTTGTTTTCTAATAAAGGTAACAATTTTGTACTCCTTCAACTTCTCAAATAAATTAGGATAATAATTATAACCCATTTCCGATTTTATATTTTCCATTCTATGTTTACTATAAACGGACTCGAATTTACAAAGTAAAATCGAATATAAATGTACAAATGTTTGAATTGTGAGTATCAAAAGATTAGCTTGGTATTACTGCCAAAATGATAATGAAGTTTTAGGGAATTATTCAGGAATATATGTGTCGCTGCTTTTGCAAAAAACGCACCCAAAGCATGCAAGCCAGTAAAAGAAACTGGGTCTCGCGCTTTTAAGAAGTTAATGCTACTTCATTTGGTTTATGACGCACGGCTTAAGTGATTGCCTAATACAAGGAACGTTATAAATAAAATCTGAGGGAATCTTATTCCGTAATCATAATTCTTCCAAGAACAATAGTGGGCTTCACTGCAGGGTGGATCATATCAAATTTTTATATTAGCTGGACAATATTACGATCCGAGAGCGCCTGCGCCAAGTTCCGATACAAATAAAGCGAAAGCCTCAGGGGAGCTTGACCCTTGGTCATCGTCGGGGGTGCAAACAGTTTGGTCTGCAGACTTTAACGCGATAGCATGCTCTTTACGCAGCAGTTCACCTCCTTGCCATGCCTCGCCAAGTATAAAAAGTGGGTACTGACCCAAACATCATCTCCAACTTCGTCGAACAATTCGTTAACAATTACAGAAATACCGCACTCCCAAATCGACTAACTTGGTGAACATGAAACTTCGTTTTTGTGTAGCTGAATCTTCGCAATGTTTGCAAAATTGTTTCGTGGGAAAACATTGTCGACTTCCGATAGTGTTCGTTCGTCCAACTACGAAATTAGTTTATGGTCGTGTGAAAATTCCATAAATTATGTGACATAGACTTTACTAACATTCACGTAATCACCGGTGAATTTTTTCGAACTTAGACAATAAATTATTATAGGATAATTCTTCTAATAAAATAATTGATGGTGACTGTGTTTATTTTCACCATGATTAATAACAATTTTATTAAGTCCTTTATCATCACTGTGGATCACGATCATTACTTGTGACGTTTTATAAAAATAATTTTTATTGGCGCAATTATAAAAAATGAGTCAGAGGTTGTATTATGTCTGTTAGGGGTTGTACTACGTTCTAAACAAGCTAAAAATCTGGTTACTCTGGTTTAAATATTTTTCTATACCAAGTTTCAATAGGTCAACAATGATATAAATCTGCAATCTAATTATCAGTCACTTGAGATGTTATTTATGTTAAGTCTGATAAGATAATTTGCTTCAAAACAGTGATACCGAAATGTACAGGGTGTCAAGAAAAAATAAATCAAAAATATAGTATATAATCACAATCTGTAGTTCATTTTGTTTTCACACGCAAGCAAAGGGGTAGAATTTGGTCAGCGTGTCTGATCATTACACACTGTTTCTACTTACTGTGTACATAAATGCGTGAGTATCGCATACCCTTCCGAGATTGATTTCGACTTGTCTCCTCACATTTACTGTTTACAATTTTATATGAGATTATTGCTTTTTTAACGACAATTCGTTGTATCTGAAGTATGAGCTTTAACTGGGTTTAAGTGAATTATGATAACACCGTAATAGAGATATTACAAATGTTTTCCAACAGTAATCTAAGATATGATTCAAGTAATCGTTCAGTATTACTAAAGAAATAATTAGCTCTATAATATACATCTATGATTTATTTTATAGAGTTGATTCTATTCAAAACGTTCGTTTTATTCTAAATAAATCTGTATTGTTTACTGGAGTCTTAAGAAATAATCACCACCTATAGCCGATCACGTCAGTCACATAACGATTATGATACATGAATCGAGATTGTCATTGCACTTCAATGGGAACATTCGTGCATTCGCATGTCGCAATGCATAGAGATAACATCCTCGTTCGCCTCGTAACTGTGTCAAATTTTTTATACTGATATAGAGCTTACCAGATACAATACTAAAATTATACAGGGTGTCCCAGTATTGCTGATAGGGAGTGATTCTACATGAGAAAATATGTCGAAAATATGGAATAAATTATTTTCATTTGACGCCTCACTTCCGAAAATAGCAAGTTTGAAAATGCAGCGAATACGCGTGCCATTAGATAGGAATCATCTACTCGTCTGATCATGACCAACCAATTCTACCACCTGCATATACATACTAAACTAAAGCACGCGAACCCGCCGAAATTTTAAACTCGATTTTCTTGGAAACGAGGCGTTAAATGAAAAAAATTCATTCCACATTTTCGACTTATTTTCTCATATAGAATCACTCCCTCCACAGTTGTACCAACAATACTGGGACACCATGTATAATCATTTTCTTCTTCCATTTTTAAGCAGCAGTTCCATTACCACTAAATAACAATTTAATTATTGACAAACACATACGTTAATGACTAATCTACTCTTCTTTGCCAGTTACTGAGCTTATTTCTGAGCAGACTATGAACCCAAGTGAATTTAAAATATGTTTTACTCATAAAAAAATATTCGAAACCATTAATGTAATAGGAGAATTGCAAAATATCAAGATATTAGACTACTCTTTGAATTTTACCAGTATTTCATCACCGTAAATGACATTAAAATGTTAGTCATTGTCAAGATTTATGTTTTCTGGGGTTTAATAAATGTAGATATAACAAAATAGCAGAAAATTTCTGGGCTATTAATAAATTAGTAATTTTCCACACAGACTCATGAGAAACTTGGTATTTTTGCAGGTCACGCGCGCCCAGCAAGGCGATGGAGCGATACGAACGACTGGCGCGACTTGGGGAGGGTAGCTATGGCGTCGTCTTCCAGTGCAGAGATCGGCAAACTGGAAAATTAGTGGCTGTAAAAAAGTTCCAACAAACCGAGGATGATCCCCTCATACGGAAAATCGCCCTTCGAGAAATACGGCTACTCAAGGTCAGCTTCAAAAACTAATCTCTCTCCAATATCCAAAATCCTCCCCTGCAATTTCTACCCTCTGCATTTAGTACTACAACTGCAGTGTACATATTACAAATGACTAAAACAAAATATAATTTTCCTACATTTTGGCGACATCAGGTCTATATAATTAACCCTTAAAGTTGCAAACAAATAACTTAATCATTGTAGTATCAAAAAGGATAATAGGATCTAGCTTCCTGGGCAGAATATCACCAATATTTAAAAAGATCGTTGTTCGCAAAGTTAACCCTCGAACGGCGGGTGTCGTTCATTTTGACACATAGTTATAGACGTCCCATCCGAATTCTAGTTTTTCAGCAGTCAGTTTCAATTCTGAATTCATATCAAGTTCAGGATGAAAATTAGGTAAGTACTGGATAGAAAAATGCGTAACAGAAGATTGCTATATTAAAATTTGAATGCATCTAGTTATAGCTGTCATATGTCCACCGTTCAAGAGTTAAAACTTGAAATCTATTCAACTAGGTATTGTAGTGTTATCGTAAAATCTATGAAGGAAGTTTTCTGCCTCTAGTTCCCACATTGGCCGATGCTAGGCTCCCTGCGTCCACTCTGAGGGTGAACGACCCTTGCAAATTAAAAGTACGAAACCCGTAGGCCGTCTTCGAATTAAGAAAACCGCGGAGACCATACTGTTTTTATCGATGAAAGGTGATCGTTCGATTCCAGAATCGTCCGGTGAAAGAAGTATAAGCCGCAGACGAGAACTCATAATCTTACACGGCTGTGTAACCGTATAAATCGACGGGTTGGCTACAAGAAGTGGCCAACGGTCAATACCGCGGCGGTCAATATCTTAGCGTGTTCTCCTCTTGCCGACCTAGCTTTATCGAAATAATCGGAGGGCTCCCTCCGAAACATATGCGCATTCAAACGAGCCTCCACTCTGCTCTGACATTTCGCCTCAAGGATATTTTCCCTCCGTGCACAAAATAAATCCGGGCCGCGATGCTAATGATTGCCCCTCGCCCCCGCTTTCGACTGTAAACTCTAACACGTGGCCTGACTTTCCTTGGACTTTTTCCTTTGGGTCACGGAATTTTTAAAACTTCCCCGAAGCCGTCTGTCCCTCGGAAAGTTTGGCACTTCGCATGATCTTTGACATAAGATCCACTCGCAACAAATACTTGTGGATTCCTTGATCTGTGTTTGCGATCGTAACATAAAAATTTGAACGCGCGCTTTAACATTTTTAAGTCTGAAACTTGTTAATGAACTGTGTCTAAAAGGAAGTTGAAATTCGTCTTCTAAATAGTCACGAAAAAATTATCTTTTTTTGGGATTTCAATGAACTTTGCAATTTGTTCTGAAAGGACACTCAGTCCTCTTTTCACAGTAGAAAGCATCTATGGAAAAATTTTAATATATTAGTTTGTTGTTGAGAAATTAACTTTAATCTTGCAATTGTACCTTTGGGTCTCTAGCAATTTCACCTCGTTTGAAATATTTAAGTTTTGTAACCTGAGCTTATACAGGCCATTGAAAGTATTTCATCAAATGTTTACGGCATTGTGCAAATGCTTCCCATTTAACAAATAGTTCACGCTACTTTAAACCCGAAAGCTTACTTTACACCTTTACGTCGATATAAAGGTTATAAAAAAGAACATTATCACGGAAAAGTTATAAATTCGTATGTGCTGTCGCGATCATCGTACATGTAGCAGATTTTATAAAAATTGCACAGAAATTGATCTATATAATTTTCTACAAAAATTTCATGAACTACTTTGGTAATATTGATGTTAAAGTATGTTCAACAAAACCATTGAGAGTGGTCGCAACTAATTCAACTGTTGGACATTTCTCAGTAAATTGGATTGCTTAGATCTATCAGTCTTGATATTTAGGCTTGGATAGCAATCTGCAAGGTACATAAATGATTAGACTATAACTCCAATTAGGAAGAAGTAGAACGAAACCACTGCTAAGGCTGTACAAGCAGAACAAACTGCATTGCCATTTTATAATCTGACTCGTTCATTTAAGGCAGTCATGTCCAGAAGTAGCTCACTTGGACGCAAATTCGAGGGAGACGCCTACTTCTCCCGCCCGCGCGTCTCGCTCCCCGTGGCGGCCGTAGTCCTCCGAGCTGCTCAGACCCGTGCCTACCGCTTGCGGCACGTGCTGCGTGTGGAGCATTGCGGCGAGTTTCGGACCCACAGTAGGCACGGGTCTGAGGAGCTCCGAGGACTACGGTCGCCACGGGGAGCGAGACGCGCGGGCGGGAGAAGTAGGCGTCTCCCTCGAATTTGCGTCCAAGTGAGCTACTTCTGGACATGCCTGATTTAAGGTGTTGAGGTCTATTAAATTCTTTTCGCTGTAAGAAATTTTTCTCTTGACTATTTTTAAGAGAAACGAATTATTTGGTAAGGCATTATATTATTCAATTATTCTGATAGTCGTAAGAAATGCTAGGTAAATAGTACGAAAGTAGGCAAGGACGATAAAGTAAATGTATGATATAAATACAATAATGATAGATTTATTGTTCCTAACTATTTTTGTACAACTTGTATTGATATAGTTAGAAATGAATGTGCATAATAAAAGGGAGCCTTTGAGCGAACGTCGGCCATTTTGACGGGCCCATAAAAATGCCCATGTTCATGTTGCAATTACACATGCGAAACTTTATATCACGAGAGATAAATTTTTATCATTATATCAATTTTTTAAAGATTATTTACTTTAGGCCCATGATTGAACAGTTTCTCCACGATATCATTCGAAATATTTATTAATAACTTCCACAATTTCTAATCAAATGTGTCATAAAAATTTGTACTATTACTTCAAACATGTATAAAAACACATGCATAATCCTAGCTTAGTAAATTCGAAGGTTTTCTATAATTAATTCCAGAAAATAGCTATTGTACTAAAGGATCAATACTCCGTAAAAATGTGATAAATACTTTCAGTTGTGTACTTTAAGATTACAAGCTTCAAGTGTTCAAAAAAAATTTTTTAAATTTCATATTTGCAATATCATATAATTATCTAGCAATGCAGTAATAAAAATCAGTATAGAGAAAGTTCTGCTAGGATCACAAGAAACTTCGGGGTAACACTGCAAGGTTGAAGCTATATATAATGAGGTCTTAATTAATTGTGGAATGGCGACAGCAACTTTATTTGCGAATTGACAAGTCGATCACAGTAAAGTAATCTAATAATTTTTCTGCACTTGTTATTCCAAGGAAGATTATTTAATTTCTTATAGATGTAGGCTATTAAAAGATTTCCAGTAGGTACAGTATATACATATTAATTTTTTGGTATTCGGCTAATAGTGGGGACATTTATTTTGCAGAATCTCAAACACCCCAACCTGGTTAACCTGTTGGAGGTGTTCAGGCGGAAACGGAAGCTGCACCTTGTCTTCGAATATTGCGAGTACACGTTGCTGAACGAGATGGAGAGGTACCCTTGCGGTTGTCCAGAGATAACCACAAAGCAGCTCACCTGGCAAATTCTGCAAGGTATCGCGTATTGCCATCGACTAGGCTGCGTTCACAGGGACGTCAAACCGGAAAACATTTTAATCACGGCGGACGGTGTGGTAAAACTGTGCGACTTTGGTTTCGCGCGAATGCTCAGCCCCGGAGAAAATTATACAGAGTACGTCGCAACTAGATGGTACAGAGCACCCGAATTGCTGGTAATTTTATGCATAATTAAGAGAGAGTTTCGTTTTTTCATTGTCCGCTTTGAACTAAATTCTTTCGTTCAGAACAAGGCCACATTAATGTCGCGATACGTGCGAAGTTCGGATGATCGAGTTTCTACTATATCATGGATTAAACGAGTAAATACGATCGAAATTGTGTCGTGTTTGATCCCATTTCAATCCGAAAAGTGTGTCGAATACGTTAGTAAAAGTTTCATGGAAAAGTAATTAGAAACAAAGAAGTTCAAGAGATTAACGAGTAGATATACGGTCCCAAAGTTTTCACATGTATCGAGACATTACTGTATTATTTCGTTGATTGGAATAGAGGACATCGAAAGATTTCAAATAGAATTAAATAGCTAAAAGAACTTATTATATTGCGTTACTGGGGTGACCTGATCTAGATTTAAATTACTACTGATATTTAAAAATTTGATCAAGAAAATGTCGTCGGTAGATAATATGTTAATTATGAAAATTATGCACTTTCTCAGGTGGGAGACACCCAATATAGTACACCGGTAGATGTATGGGCAATCGGCTGTGTCTTCGCGGAATTAATTCGCGGAGAAGCACTATGGCCAGGTAAATCGGACGTGGATCAACTATACCTAATACGAAGGACCATCGGCGACTTATTGCCAAGGCATGTAGCGATTTTCCAGCAAAATGAATTTTTCGCTGGCGTTACCTTACCGACACCTCAAACACTTACCACCTTAGACGACGCGCTACCTAATAGAGGAAATATCATCTTACAGGTGCGTATTGTTTTTTTTTTTAGTACACAACAATGTGTAATTTATACGAATATATAATCCGACTTCATTCCTTTCAGCTCGACTTCCTTAAAAAATGTTTGGACAAAGATCCGGATCAAAGGTGGACCTGCGAACAACTCTTACAGCACACCTATTTCGAAAACTTTCATTTCAAAATGCCCGAGGCAGAAATGGAGGAGTTTGAGAAACTCAAAAAATACAGGGATCGTTCTAGAGTAAGTAGATTTTTGACTGAATGCTAAACTAATGAGAATTAGACTGCGGATTTTGAAAATTTTGCGATGTACAGAATTTAATAAAATTTAATGCGTTTCATATGAGCTTGATGGAACACTTAATCGATATAAAATATAAAAGATTTACATTTGCATGAACATTCACAGTCCAGTGATGAATGAACTTAAATATTCCGTGTAGGATAAATGTACTTACATCACAGTCTATTGATTGAATATTGGTATCACGTTTTAGAATAGTAATTGCAGTCAAATATTACCACAACTTCCTAAGGCTGGCGCTTCAATACATAGTCAAAACGAAAATCGGCCGAAAAGCTCCTCTATGCATCACCGGCAGGATTTCGATCATCTGCCTAGTATTAAGGGTATCAATTGAGGTCTTCTGTGATTATAAAGTACTTGTACAGGATGCCTGCAGAACTGACAACATTCGTTTAGGCTCTAATAACTACAGTAGTACTGGTGAAAAAAGAAAAAGTTATGTTATGCGCGTGATTATGAACGGTATCTTATAGAGATGGTGTTGAAAGTCTTTGTGTACCATAAATTTCTCTGTTTTATTTTAATTTGTATCTTGTTTTACGTTCGATCGACGTAGAACGGCTAAACTTAATTTCATGTTTAATTGCATAGAGCAAGAATTCATTGTACATATGCTACTACACGAAATCTACTTTTATACATAGATAGTAAATATTGAAAACAGTTTCAAATACTTTTTAAAATCATGACGATATAAAAATCTGCCTATAGGAAGTTTTTATGTTACTTATTGTAAATTATCATTGTTGTAAAGCAAAATATGATCGTTTCATTTATTGAAATTTCTTTAGACTTTAAAGTTGGAGCCATGGTACATGAAGCATTTTTGCAATCATTGCTAGAAAGAAATATGCAAATGTATGCTTGTTAGGTCTGTTGTGATCTGTCAGACCCTAATCCAAGGTCTTTATTTTTGGGAACATCCTGTATACTATATATACATATACATATATATATATATTTATTTATTTAAACTTTATAAATATTCTTTATAAAATAATTATTATTACTATCTTTTATTTGTATATGCACATTTGTCTTTGAAACACATGATTTTGTTGTATTAACATGATTTCCATGTTAGATACATATTTATTATTGTATGTACATTTTATGTACGTCTTAGAATAAATTTTGTATAAAACAGATTGCGTTCTATTTAATCTACTCCTGAAGACCTGTTGTACATTATCAGCTCACATTGTATAAGGTGAGTAAATATGTATTTTAATTAACACCAATATAATAAATATTTAAATATATTGTCATTGTCTCATGATTACATTGTGATTTATGATAGACAAACTTAAAAACATTGACATAGCATTCAACTATTTATATTTGTATGTACACGAAGAAAGATTTCCATTGTACAAAACATTAGCAAGATGTAATTTGCTGTATATAAGTTACTAATGTTCAAATATCATTGCATTGTTTCATTTTTCTGCTGGCTTCACATAACGTCGATAGAATCGTACAAAAGGATGTGGTTGTATCTGTTCAGGTGGAACGTTGAGTTCTTGTATACGTTGCCAACCAATATGAACTGCGACAAACCCAACAATAAATGCAGTTACTGACGCCGCAAAACGTATTTCTTCGGTGATTTTCATCTTATAATTGCTCTTAAAAGAAGGATACACGCTGTCGGTTTCATCAAACAACTTTTAAACAACTTTTGTTAAAACGATTTTCTATGGTAAAAACATTACGGAAAATGAAATTTCTCGTAAATTATAACATCTAATAACAAATCTACACAAACGATACTACCTGATTGTCGACGTAAAATTACTTTGATAGAGCCTCAGCAACATTTGTTTTAAAATCTCTTATAGGTTATGCATGCTGCTCTTTAACACTTTAACCATGTTCATCATGACTACTATAGATACGCAACTCTTGCATAAAAAATCGAAGGTCATACAGCACTACTAGTGGTAAATGTTTTAATTAAACAGAAAAGAAAAAATCTAAATTTTACTCTGTTTATGTATATGTGAATTTACATAAGATATTGTGGTTGTTTAGAGACAAATTTAATTTCTTAGCATAGTATAATATCTTATCAAGTATAAGCTGGTATAAGACAGCACGAGCTTTGATTGTAGACATAGTCGACAGCACTGATTTGTCGAGAGTATTGTCGTAATGTCTGAAAGATTAAATTACTACTTGCAGAGCTGCTACTTGTTAAATTGATATCAACAGATTGCCACCTCTGTTACCACGAATCTTTCATCGTGTCCAGACTGTGCAATCACTTATATTGTAGTTTCCTAAACAGTTCTTCAGACTTTATCCAGAAACGATATTCATCGATCGCATAATTGAAAAATTTATTTGAGATAGGAGTACATATACAGGGTGAGTCATTTAACTGTATCATTAAAATTTACATGTAATCTAGCTGTTTGCTATATTAAAAAACGTTTTGAACGAAAGCCGGGTATACGATGCGATAATTAGTCTTTTGGCATTTTACTATTTTATTGGGTATAAGAGCGATATCGAGTTATTGTATTATAATATTTATAATATGTGATCATACGATTCGAAAAAGTACTGATCGCCCACCAAAATACTATTCAAGGATATGAAGTCATCAAGCTGATAATTACCGAAATGTGTTTTTAACTATTTCGAATTCAATTCAAACTCATATTGATGCCAATTATATTTCATACAAGCGCGCAGACGGCTAGTGAAAGGGAGTGACGTGCGACAAGTGTTTTTCAGTATTATGTACATGATTATAAAAGGATGTCATCCTTCATCTTCAACGCATATATTCTCTCTTTAGTGTCGTTAGTGGCTTACGATAAACTCTATTTTTTATGTATCTTCTGCTATCCGTAAATATGACAAAGACCACTATCTTGGCAGCTATTAGTTTTTGACGGCGTATAACATAACAGTGTTTTTACTCATCGTTTAGTACTTTTTCGTATATTATAAAGTTTGCCTCTTCACGTACCTCAAAAGTTTGTAAAGTGCGACATTACAGACATAAAACAGCGGTCACAGTTTCACAAAACTCGCAATCCTAAAGTGATCTTTCAAAATGAATCTCAAAAACGCAACAACTTGTTGGATAAGCTTAATACTCATTTTTATCGGATTGATAAATGGAGATCGATTTTGCTTTGCAGCGGTGGAAAGGTAGCGAGATGTTCAAAGACTATCGAAACAGTTGTATCGAAATCAATTTTATTAAATGATTCTCAGTATAAATTAGAATAGGATAGCAGCAGCCCGAATCGGCCACTTAAGTCAATTGTCTAACCGTTTAGATCAATCGCCATGAGTCCGACTTGTGAGCAGGAAATAAAAGTCGTGAAATGGGGATCTGTAGACGGACAAAGTGTGGAGAAGTATACATTGAAAAATAAAGCCGGTCAGGAGGTAGATATCACAACATACGGTGCTACGATAACGTCTATCAGAACACCGGATAAACAGGGTCACATCGCGGATGTTGTACTAGGCTTCGATAATATTGAAGGTATGCATTGTGGAAGTTTTGTAAATCTTCTATCTCCATTCTTTGTGATAACTATGTACATACATTGTACATATAACTATATAGACTGCGGATTTTATGCATTTACTAGAAAGTAAATTATTTCTGGAGGTAAGCCACTATTTTAGACTATAGGCTACGTTTAATGACATATTGGATATTAACAACACTTGATCCTGAAGGATTTCCGGGTTCAAAAAATATTCGTGCACTCCTTTGGGCTAACGACTACCTGTGTACCCAGCTTTCTATGTTTTCTGTGTTTTGAGATATTTTAACCGTCACAGAGGACAGAGGAACTGACTATTATATATATTAGATGACAAAAATGAATAGATAAAATACAAAACTGAAGAGTCTTAATAGAAAGATTGAAAAGATTAAAAAGATTAAAGAAAAGAACTTAAAAATATTTTTACGTTATTTTCGACTTTTTAAGATGATTAAAAGAAACTCTATATTTTCATTTAATTTCTGTTTCTGACAATTGACTTGGACAATGTCTCATAAAGATCCGCAGTCTAGTGATAACAATCGGTATCGATCTAAAGCCAGTCGTTCCCAACGATCGTATCTCACCAAATTTTGTATTTGTTCATCAGGATATTTGTCGAGTAGTAACCCATATTTCGGCGCGACTGTCGGACGCGTCGCGAACCGCATTGGTAAAGCACAATTCACTTTGAACGGAAAAACGTATCATTTACCGAAAAACGTTGGTGAAAATACTCTTCACGGTGGGTTCAGGGGCTGGAGTAAGAAAGTATGGAATGCTACGATTCGCAACAATACGCTCGTGTTGTCGCTTCTCAGCGAGGATGGGGACGAAGGATTTCCCGGTGCTGCGATAGTTTCTGCTACTTTCTGGCTAACGGATGACGGAGAATTGCATCTTGACATGAACGTTGTGACTACCAAGCCTACCCCAATCAATTTGACGAATCACAGTTACTTTAACCTGGCTGGCCACGTGCGTGAATCGATCATGTTCACTTCTAGTTGAAATTATCTCCTTGTCCTCTAATACCGCGGCAAATCTAATATCTTCTTATTCGTATCTTTCAGAAAACTAACGCGCCCGAGTTGTACGAACATGTAATCGCGGTAAATGCGAATCGGTGGACCGTTACCGACAAGAACAGCATTCCGACAGGTGAAATACGACCGGTAGAGAATTCCATAATGGACTTAAGAAACGCAACAAAGCTGGGTGATGTGATTAACAAAGTTCCGGGCGGTGGATACGATTATAATTTTTGTCTGATTGAGAGCGACTCTGCGGACAAGAACAAGTTGGTCGCGAAAGTTGTACACCCTGCTTCTGGAAGGTACTTAGAAGTTCACTCTAATCAGCCGGGTGTACAATTATACACGGCTAATTCGCTACCAGCACAAGGAAGCACTCCTATTCACGGAAAAGGCGGGGCCGAATATTTTAAGCACGGAGCATTATGCTTGGAGACTCAGAACTACCCAGATGCTGTAAATCATGTAAGTTATTAGATTACAGTATGCTAAATCTGTTGCTTTGATTCTGAACTTTTTTGTAGGAGAACTTCCCCAATAGTATTCTGCAGCCAGGAGAAGTCTATCATCATACTGTTACGTACAAATTTGGCGTGTCCGAATGAGCAAGGACTTCTAACTCTTTGCAAGAACTTCTGGACATTCTCTAAATGTAATTTTTTGATATAATATATGATGAACTGCAACGAATTTTGGAGTTACATTTTGAATGGGTTTAACATACTCTGTCCAAAATTCTGTACAAAATATAATTAAGACTACACGGATAAAGAAGGAGGAAGATTGGTCTCTAACGGTCGATGTGCTTTCTTGTTATACGTGGAATCTGTGTCCTCCAATAGCCTATCCTCGCGTTGTTGTTTTATCGATGCGGTCGAAGGTGTATAACGATCGGATATCAACCCTTCTACTTTATAGCCGATATAACCGATAAGACCGGCTACAGGAAGTTGTAGGTATCTGCTGAATCTACTGAAAACTCTCGCGACGATCGGCCACATCTTCTGAAATCAAAGCACAACGTACTTCACTTGTCTTCCCGGGAACGGAATTCGATAAAAACATGGACTAGATATAGGTTAGGATAGCTCCACGTATTGTACATCGCTATCGACAAAGGACTAACCTGTTTCTCGATGAACTCGCAGTTTAAAACGTTTAATAGTATTTACCCTACAGCAGATTTCTGTGCGTTGTTACAAGTACTTTCTTTTACAATGGTTGTGCGGATATTAGCAACACCAGCAACGTTTGCAAGCTTAAAACTCTTCCAAGTATCCCACGACACTCTATTCTAAAACGTAGATTAAATAGGATGAAGTAAAATCAACAATGTATACAGGCATTATTTGACTAAAATGCTTCGAATATTATTTAGTAACAGTTGACTATATTTTTAAACAAACAGAAACCCGACACTACGTCGGAATCCTAGACGAGGTGTAGTCACATGGTCACAAATATTGACGCCATTAAAAATAGAAGAGAATTGAGAGACCTCGCACTTGCTCGCGGCAGTCGCGGCTCGCACCGTCGCACGGTGTGTATGTGGTTCCGGTATAGTGCTGCACCAAGCGGCCTATGTCAACGTTAATAGTTTAGTGTCAACAGAGAGGAATCTGGAATGAGCACTGAATATATGTATATCAGTGGGAATGAGAGTGCTCAGTAGTGCTCACGCTCGGGGATTTGCCGTGCCAACTTTTTACCTGATTTTACTTTTAAGCCTAGAACAGAACCTACCACATCTTTTTACTCCCTCTAACGCATGAATCAGAACTAACTTTTAGCCTGGATGAGAACCTACCTCATCTTCTTACCGCCTCTGTGGCATGAATCAGGATATAAAATAATGTTTTATTAGCGAATCAATAAGCAATCAACTCAAAGCTTATATCATCTTTGGCCGGCATCAGAACAAATCAGAACCTACAATCTACATCCCGCACAGGAGTGCAAATCAAACACCCGCTCACAAGAGCAAAGCTAACCCCGCTAACTAATCAAAGGAGTAAGATGACGAACCAAATTGGAACCAAGTCGAAACAAAATCGAAACAAAATAAAACTCGAATCCACTGAATTGTATTCTGAAATGAAAATTTTGTATTTGGATTATTAATTGAAATGAATTGCTGAAACTGAGACATAGAAAAACGAAAAAAGTATTACGTCTTACATTCTATTATAAAATACATATTTTTACGCAAATTCTAAATGTGCAGCTATTAGCTCGACATTGTCCACTACATACAAGATACTACAATTTATGAGTTATAATATCTTGCGAATTGTGGATAATATCGATTGCCCAGGTCTCACTACGAGGAGGTTGCTGCACAAGAGACCCGAAAGGGAGTCAGAACGAAGTCTCCCTTCCTTACAACAACGATTTTTAGAAACTAAGTTCGCAGGTCGCTAAATGGAAAAGTAGTCTTTTTCATGGAAAAGACTTCTTTTCCATTTAGCGTATGTCGAGTAATTATTGCGGGGCAAAGTGTAAATCGGAGAAGAAGTCTCCGATCCACGAGGGATCAAGTGCGAATCAGGCGGAAGGCTCTGATTCTTTCAAAGATACAAACAAGATCGAACCAGAGCAGAAGGCTCTGGTTCAAGGGTGACGCGACGCGTTCAGTGCTTACAAGTCCTGAGCCGACCAGCCCGATACCCGCCACTCCATCACCAAGAAAGATGGCAAAGAGATGCGCTCAAACGGTTTCTGGCGCTACTGAGTGATATGAGAACATGGCGTGCCCAGGATTACGTTAACACAGAGGATCGTCAGAAGACGAGTGAACGAGTCTCTTAGACATCCCTCTCAATGACTTCACGCTGGATACCGAAACTGGACCAGCTCAGAACCTGCAAGCAAGGCCGACACAGCAGAAGGCTGTGTCGGGATAGGAAAACGGGGTGAGCAAAGTGAAGTTACGACAATAATTACTCGACATAATTACAACGACGACTTACAATCTTAATAACTAACGCACGTAATAAAACTAACTTATAAGTAATTCGAAGTCTTCGTTCGGTGAATTTTCTTCGTCCGACGATGAGGATGACGAGCTGTTATATTCTAACTGAAACAGGCCAATTACAGTAATACACAGTACAAGGCGAGAATCAACATACAAGAGAAAACGATGAAGGCAGAATGAAATACGATTTTAAACCCCGTACACGAGTACGACCTACATATGCTCATGAGAGCCAAGTTAAATGCCGCACACGAGTGCGGCTTGACCAACAAGAGCAAGATGAACAACCAAAATCGAAACAGAATCGAAAAGCAGTTGAAACAAAATCGATACCAAATCAAAAAACAGTCGAAACAGAATCGAAACAACATCGAACCCAAATCTAATGATTTGAGAACGCAACGACCTATAGGCGATTCGGGTGGCCCCGGGGACGCGAGAACCCGTACCCACTCACGGGCCCCATCCCGTGAGTGAGCCCCTGAAGGAACTCCGTTCGGAGGAATATCGATTTCAAGACAAAAATATCAAATTCAACACAAAAATATCAATTTCAACACATAAATATCAATTTCAACACATAAATATCAATTTTAAGACAAAAATATTAATTTGGGAAAGTTGAACTTTGAAAGTTCGAAAGCATATTTCAATTACAAATCCAAAAATTAATATTGAAGATGTTTGTTGATGGTACATGTATTCTGAAATAGAAACTCTGCATTTGGATTGTTAATTGAAAAGAAATGCTGAAATTGGGACAAAGGAAAACGAAGAAAGTATTAAAAAGTATTGAAAAAGAAACTCGAGATAGAAACTTCTTCGAGAGCTAATATTTATACAAATTCCCTGATTAACTATTTATCAACAATTTTTGAGGAGGTAACTCCCATCTTCTATGCCCGCAATGTGTAAGACAAATCGTTGTGTCACCTGTCTGGAAATCGTAAATAACTAATTAACTAGGCGTCGGATCTACATTAAACTGCAACAGAAATGTAGCTGAGACATCATTCTAGATCCTCCGATCGCAAAACTGTATAAATTAAATCTCTAAAGTTGGAACATTATTTTAGATCTGTTAAATTATTTAAGTTTATTTTAGAACGAGATTTAGAACAATTGTTTATAACTGTTTAATCAGAAATACAATATGATGAAAAACTATACGTGAAAGTAGCTGAAGGTTACTATTTTATATTTCCTAACTGCAAATATTTGTAAACAATTCCTCACAAGTGCGTTACTAATTTTTCTGTCGAGTGTGCACATTATTCAGCAGCTCTGTGTCTGTCTTTCTTTCTCTTCGTAAATGTGCATAATTTCGTCCTTGTTGGATACCAACTTCGTTATCATGTTTGCCAAATTTTTACCAGGAGATTCGAAGTCCTGTAAAAAAGTAGACAGCACGAGTGAATAATACGTGGTGCTACATCTGGTGCTACGTCTCACATAAATGGGAACACCTAAATATCTGTCGCATTTACAGTCCTATCAGAAAACTTCAGAGGACAAAGTGACACTATTGCAGGGGGGAAATATAATGGTAAAGAAAACAATTTTTCATGTCGTGTTTTTTAATGAAATTTCATGGTCACCGATGTCTTTTTAAATGGAATAGTATATTTTTTTACGAAAGCATGATAGACAATAAAAAACTGAATTTAGTGGATACCACGTTTTTGACCTTGAAATGACCTTGAGCAAGACTAATCATGTTGGAGCGGATAAAATGTGGGAGTTTAAAACTTACGTGTTTCAGCAAAGATTACACGTTGTTTACGGCGGGTTGACCTTTACACATCATAATAAATGTTCGAAATGTTGACCATCCTCATTTATGCAATATTGCAATCTTGCATTAAATTATCTGTAGGCATTGTCGATTTCGTGAGACGTAATTGAAGCACATGATGCAGTAATTATTACGATTTTTAGAATTTACACTACCGGTATTTTTAAATTGTTTTACCGCAAATTTTTCACGATACAAATGTACTGCTTGCCTGAAAGAAAGGTGGCTTTCGCCATAAGTGAAAACCATATCGATTCGTTCCTGTACAGTATAACGCATTGTTATCACTTTCACGTTTCGAATTCGAATAATGCAGAAGGAACAACGTACTTATTCTAACCGATTAACCTTCTGTTAACGATCTCAATGATACATACTCTAACATAAACATACGCTGTTTGCTATGAAAAATATTTCAAACATTTATTGTGGTTTGTAAAGGACAACCCGACGTAAACAACGCGTAATCTTTGCTGAAACACGTAAGTTTTAAACTTCCACATTTTATCCGCTCCAACATCATTATTCTTGCTCAAGGTCATTTCAAGGTCAAAAACGTGGTATCCACTAAATTCAGTTTTTTATTGTCTATCTTTCTATCGTAAAAGAAACATACTATTTCATTTAAAAAAAACATCGGTGACCTTGAAATTTCATTAAAAAACACGAAAATTTTTTTATTTACCATTATATTTGCCCCCTGCAATAGTGTCACTTTGTCCTCTGAAATTTTCTGATAGGATTGTAAATACGACAGATATTTAGGTGTTCCCATTTATGTGGGACACCCTGTATAATAAGCAGAGAGGAATTCCTCTCTGCCTATAGCTAGCTTGCGGTAGACTCTATCGTAATAAACCTCTTCCCCATTGCTGGATTCTCTCATCTTCTTTTGATCCCTTTAGATTGTTTAATATTCATAACTAGACACATAAAAATTGTCTGCATTTATTACAAAATACTGAAGCTACTTATACAATTATTTTTTCCTTTTCACCATCTCAGTAAGTCAAAAATAATAAGACAATATTTTTAAATTCTTGGAATGTTGCCACTGTTTCGAATTTAATCTACTCATTTTGGTTATAAATACATAAAATCCTCAGTCTATCCATAACAATCACTTTTGCGAAGAATGTTGTTAAGCTCTCCTCACGTACCATGTGCAAAATGATTTATTTTCTAATTATACGTACAATAATCTGTGGTATAACTTCTTTCATATACATGTGTGTGTATATACATTATCTTACTCTCGACCTTAAGAACGCAGGCGCAAAATACATAAAAATAACTAAGGCTCTCCCGTATTTGTTTGTAGTTACTTGTCTGACAGTAACGCTATTACACGCAGCATGAACAATCATGCCAACACTCTGGTTTACGTTTCTCTCCCCATTTACTCGATGATCGATGATCATTTCTCTAGTCAATGTCTGATCTAATTCAATCTATTCAAGTTCTCCTCCTTCTTTCCGGATAGATCGACGAGTCGAGCGTGCACAAGCGAACAAAAAATCATGTTTGCGCGAGATTGCGAGGCTACGCGAAAAAAAAAAAAATGACTTTACAAGGAACTCGGTGGTTTCGTCCAACGTTTATAAAATTTGCGAATGTGTATAGAAATACCTACGCTGCGTTCAACAGGCACGGGCGTGGTTTTGTCGCGAGAGGAACTATAGTCTTTCTTTTTTTGCTGTCGATTGCTTTCGCGGATGTCGAGAACGCCCGACTAGTCGATCAACAGTTGACAAAAGTATGTTGCAAATGACGGATTGTAGGTGAAGAGCAACGCAACGTACAGATTTCGCATAAGCTCAGGGGGATGTTTGAGACTGTTGAATTGACCGCCCTTTAGAATACTAGAAATTGATATGAAACAGGAGTTCTTCCTCTCCCTACGCGTGGAACTAACACTATTCGATAAATCCCCGATTATAATATCACCGAATGGCTTTTAGCGCTTTTTCTCGGCCCGAAGCGTTAAACAAATATAACTCTAAACATAATACAAATATAATACAGAAGAATTTCAGTAACAACAAAAAGGGAGCAAGAACACACGCTTCACAGAAATAATGAGTAAAGTGTGCGCTCGACACTCCGGTTACAATCACCTGGAGTTCTTTTTCTTTTTTTGGTTCGCAATATCGTTCATATCTCGTTAGCAGGCATTCTTGGTGTTTGTTTTCTTAGAAAATTGGTTAAAAAATCAATGGACGTGAAGACCGCTATGAAAAGTAAGAATACTTCGTGTACGTGTATACGATAAAACGGTGTCCTTGGTAATCCTCTCTAAGTATAAAACAATGGTTTGTTCTCTTATTCGTATGATTAGAAGTAAAATGTTTGCCGATGAGAATTCCTCAATGTGTTTGAAATAAGCGAGAACATTTCGCTATACCGAGGAAAGCGACCGGCTCGTGGAACAAGAGAATGCATGAACATTTTTCACATTTAATGGTAAAAATGATGCCGTGAACAGTCGAAATTTTTATTAACATGAGTATTGCGACCGTGTGAAATACATTTCCACGCGCAAATCGCGCTCGAGTATAGCAACAATGCTTCAAAAACGTAGCACACGTTGTTCAGCCGTTCGAACGTAATGCAAATTCATCAACTTATATCTTGTTTATGCATCAGAAAAAATTCACGCATATATGTATAAGTACGTCCCATTACATTCTCTTGTCCGATTGATGCGCTATCACAGAGAAAATTGTTGCACTACATATGAAGGATTCCGCGCTATGTACCATATCCCATCGATTTTTCGATTTTCATTCATCCGCGAGCGGGACGCGAAACGGTTTTTCCGATTTCTCGAAATGAAATACAAGTTTCCTATATTCTCCTTGGAAGAGTACGGCAAACGGAACCGCGTTCGATCTCTCGTGCCGCAAAACGAATCCGCTCGACAATGCGCGATTCGTTTCCGTGATAAGCAATGAAAAGTTGCGTCGGAAGATACGCTAAATACAAAGTAAGAGCTCATTTACAAAAAAATTCTTTAAAATCGACACGGGATGCTTCTAGTTTATCTTTTTTTGTTTCTCTCATTCAGACAAATATTCTCCTAGAAAAATTTATTCAGTAATAGACTTTCATTGAATACTATCTTTTGCCACACGCTAACGCCGCCGTAAAGAATGACATTACTTTACACGTATTTATGCAATCTGCCTATACAGCATAATAAAGAGTATCATTATATTTATATATATATATATATAATAATCTTAATATAAATGTAAATTTAACAAAAACATTCGATTGATAATTCCTTAGTTTAAGGACCCGAAAATCACAGGCAATGTAGTCTTTACATCGGTACGATATACCGATAGGAATTTCAGGATCGGCATTTTGCCCCTCGTAGTTACTTGCGATGCTACCTATATCAGATATTATCGTTTCTGTTAATTAAACTATCTTCCTTGTCGACCGGTGGTGGGCCAGTAGTTAGCGTCGTGCTTGGGCCAGCCGTTAAATAACCAGCAGACACGGGCGTTCCTGCTGTGCATTAAAATGTTATTTTCATGCATACAAGAATACACTGCAAATCATTACGCAAATTTCCATATTCATATATTATTTCATTCAGATCAAAATTTATTTCAGCATTCAACTGAAACCACAATTTTTGTTATTCTTTAGAGGGCCAGTATTTCTCGATCGAAATTTTAAATATTTCTTCCATAAAATTTATACATACAGGTTGGGGCACTATAAACAGGTCACCTGAATAACTCGCTTGTTTTTGAAGATAGAAGAAAATGCATTAGACCAAACTTACTTGATATCGAGGCGCTCGTAATCTGATGTCATTAATTTTTTTATAGGTGGAGACATCAAGGAGATATGAAGGTCAACTCTGTTTTTTTAAATGGAACGGTATGGTTTTTTATTTACATTCTGATAGTGTGTTTCAAGACGAATACAATGACCTATTATGAAGGTCATTCAAGGTCACGCAAGGTCAACTGCAATAGAAAATAAAGTGTCTCAAAGCACTCTTCGAACACTACGACGATTTACATGTAACATATTATTTACGTATTCCCTGCTACTTCAAGTGTTCAAAATGACGACCTTAAACTTGAAATTGGTCCATATTTCATTGATGGCACGCTAAATACTCATAAATACGAGAATTTTAAATGACGTTTTACCAGAATTGTTAGAGGACATTTCACTGGACATGCGACAGTCCATGCGGTTCCAACAAGACGGATGTCCTGCTCATTCAGCACGAAATGTTACAGAATTACTGAACAGGACATCTGAAGGTCGTTGGATTGGACGATCAGATGACACCACTAGATTTTTATTTGTGGGGAAAATTGAAGGAACAAGTGTACCGCGATAAACCAACAACCACAGTTCATATGCAAGAACGTATAAAAAGAGCTTGCTCTGTAATAGATACAACTGAAATTTGTCAGGCAGTATCATCAGCATTGCAACGTTTTCGATTATGTCTCCGTGTTCAAGGTCGTCATTTTGAACACTTGAAGTAGCAGTGAATACGTAAATAATATGTTACATGTAAATCGTCGTAGTGTTCGAAGAGTGCTTTGAGACACTTTATTTTCTATTGCAGTTGACCTCGCGTGACCATGAATGACCTTCATAATAGGTCATTGTATTCGTCTTGAAACACACTATCAGAATGTAAATAAAAAACCATAACGTTCCATTTAAAAAAACAGAGTTGACCTTCATATCTTCTTGACGTCTCCACCTATAAAAAAGTTATTGACATCAGATTACGAGCGCCTCGATATCAAGTAAGTTTGGTCTGATGCATTTTCTTCTATCTTCAAAAGCAAGTGAGTTATTCAGGTGACCTGTTCATAGTGCCCCACCCTGTATATACAATGTACATATTTTACACAGTTTCCAATGTTGTTTTTGGCCTTAAATGGCAGTTGTATCCTAGCTGTCTATCGTGGGCAACTATAGTAATTTTATAAAATTTTGATAGTGCTGTAAGTCCATAAAGATCCGCAATTCCATATATAAATTTAGTATTATAGACATCCCTAATGGAAAGATTTCCCTTCTGTGGTACTGGTTTGAACGGAAAGTTCGTTTCATTTTGGTGGTTAAGTTAAAGTTTGTTTTTTAACCCATTACATCGAAGAATAAATAATTTACGGTTTCATTCATGAACCAATCGTGAACCAATCTCTGTCAAGTTTATTATTTAAAAATGTTCGATTTGCCCGGTTAATGTTGTATAATTTAGCATAAAATGTTCGTATATCTCACCAGTAAGATAACCAGCATTATTAGCGTTGGAGATAAACAGATCGTGTCGCTGATCTTTGTATTTTGCCCAGACGCTCGACTTTTCTAGTATGGCACTGACTTTTTCACCTAGCAACAAACTTCGAGTCATAGCTTTCAAAGCCTTAACTATTTGAGCTTTGGTTGTTGCAGGGTTTTCAATGCCGTCCAATCGGCCCTCTAATATGTTCAATAAATAGGGTACCATTTCAGCATCCAAAGCCTAACGAACCAAATTCAAATATAAACGGAGAGCAATGAAAAATCATTCGTAATTTTTAAAATCAAATAATTTCATGTTGTCAAGTTTTAACTCACTTGTTTTATAAGTCTATCTTCATTAGTGGAGAATAGCCTATTCAGCGTCTCGCACGCTATCGCTATCATATCCCGTCTAGATTGCATCGCATGTTTCAGTGGGCTTATGCACTCGGTTTGACAAATAGATGAAATACAAATCTGAAAGATATTGTCAGATTTATTTTAATATTAATATTCACAAATATTTAATATACCCAAAAAATATATCAAACTCACTTCGCTGGTTGCTAATTGATGAAGTATTAATATCGCAGTTTTATACACGGATGGTTGATTATTTTGCAGTGACATTTGTCGACAAAGTCTGGGTATGTGTCCTAATGCCGGAACGTGGTCGGCTAAAGTCGGTTGTGCTTGAAGCAAACATACTAGTGCTTGGGTCGTTAATTCCAACATATCCGACTAATTAATAGAAAAATTCCAAAGCCATCAAACATGATAAAAACTGACTACATTTTTTAATTTGACAATTTCATTAAATAATCAAAATTCTACACTTACGTCAGTTTTTTCTCTGGACATGAGTGTCAACGTTGTGTCCATAAGTTCACTTAAAAATTCTTTCGGTTTTCTGAGAACCCATGCAGGACTGGCTACGAATAATCTAAGATATACACCTCCCACAACGGGCTCATTTGTTGCGAAATCGGCATTAGTCTGAGTCTCAGGTAACTTTAATATTGCATTAGGATTTCGTCTCTGTAATGCGTAAAATCTGGAAGAAATTATGTATCATATTATAGTTGTAATTTTACTTTAAATTGCATTCAAACAATGTTTACGTACTCCTCTTTCAATTCAGCGACGATCCTCGAGATTTTAGCTTTGGCAAGGTCATCCCAAATTAATTCAGGATTTTCGTGCTTGGTTTCGAACATGTGCACGCACTGTTTCGGGGCGTCTCGAATTGCTTCGCTAAATAATCTAGGTAAAAATTTAGACAAGTCCAACTTGACTTTTGGTCCGGCCAACTTGTCGGACGACATTTTGCCGAGCAATTCGGCAGCTGTCTCCCGTATTTGGGTGTTACTTGAATTACAGAATAGATCGAGAACATACACAACAGCACCTAAAGATGTAGAAAAATATTGTTTTAAGATTATACAGAGGAGTATAAAGTATAATATTTAATCACCCTTTACCTTTAGATAACGCGTCCTTTACAATTCTCGTAGAACTCATCAGGGCGTACAATGTTTCTAATATAAGAAGTTGACACTCCTTCAAATTATTTAAAGCTAACAACAAGTATACCGTAACGTCATTTGCCGCGATATCGTCCACGCACTCTTGGTTTCTCGTAACACTGCTGATCACCTCCAATGCATTCTTCTGAATTAACTTAAAGTTATTGCTACTTAAAAGTCCAAATAGTAATTTGAAATGTCCTATGCACTGCAATTCTACTCCAGGATTGTTTTTGATCACATTCTTCAAGGCTTCGAGAGACATGACAATATATTCTAATTTCTTCTGATCCTTCTTAGCCAGTGCCACGTTTCCTATCGATGTCAAGTACTCCCACGATTCAGACAAAAAGTCTAGTAAATTAATCGTAAAACTTTTGGGATTCTGAAAACATTTGCCGTTTATTATTTTATCTAAACATTATTTCGAAGAGTGAAGAATGCGGTACCTCTATTGGAAACACGGGTTGCTCATTGTACACCTTTACAAATATTTCTCCAATAATAAGTTCATCCCCATGAGCGCTATATTTAAAGTCGCTGAAATCATGCTCGAATGTCTCGCTTCCGTTTAATCGTTCCTGTCGTTTACTTTCCAAGTATTCGTTCAATTCTGCTCTCGTTCCATTGTCCCAAATTAGGTATGGATTCGAGCAATTCGAGTTCAAAATCTTTAATATCTCCTCCGGCTTGTTTTTCCCAAGTTGCCGCGCTAAATAAGGCGTTAACAAGCTTTCCAAAGCAGCAACCGTAACAGGGTTAACAGGTGTTTCGTTTTCCCCTGTCATATAACCACCTAGCCTGGCACAGGCTCGAACAGCCAGCTTAGCTAAATTATTCGCCACTTCCTGACGATTTTCATCCTGGTTTCTCTCAACGCCACCTTCTTCTAACGTGTAATCATAATTAAACATAAAGAGCAGTAAATGCCACAAAGCACCTGATTGCAGCAATTGCATTTGCAGCACGCTGTCCGACGCAAGGGAAGAGATGCATTCTGTGGCCACAGAACACAACTTCGTTAAATGCTATAAAACACAGATGTAACTCTTAAATAATTGATTTCGTGTTTTCCTTTTAATGCAATGTTGATACTAACCTTGAAATGTAAAATTCTACAAAGGTCCTTAACCAGTTGCGGTAACTCAATAATTCTGTCTTTGCAACCTCTGAATGATCCAGCAACCGAGAAGCATCTTGTAATGTGCATGCAGACTTGTACCGCTACGTCGTTGGGTTTGCTTGATTTATTTAATACGGAAACGCATCTCATATAAGCGTCTAATAGAACGTCTAATCCTCCTTCTCTGCGAAGTTCCTCTGCATTCAACGCAGAACATTGCACCGTATGATATGCTAGTTCACTGGCAGCGGCAAGTAGCGGCGTTGACTTCGAGAACAATTGTTCGTCATCTGTTTCTAATTTGATCGTTTTGATTAACTGAGGATAACCGGCGTACTTGTACGGTCTAAGCTCGTCGGAGTATCTGTGGAAAAGGATGCTCTGCGTTCTTAGAATGAGCACTATGTTGTCGGGATTCGGACCATCCGTGGACCAGCAACTCCGACTGCATAAGAATTCGTACGCTTGATTCACTGCTTCGAATTTATCCTACACAGAAAAATGCAGGCAATCAATAATAAAATGATACTTAACTTAATGCTACTAGAAATTTCTAATAAACTTACTCTTCCTTGCGGATTTTTGTCAGGATGATACATTTGCGCGAGCTTGTAGTACGATTTTCTCACTTCAGCCTCGTTGTGCTGTTTTCCGTGAGACAGTTGGAGAACCTTGTAGGCTTCGTCTACTGTCATCAACGGTGGTTTCTTCTCTACTTCCTTTTTCCAAGTCTCGAGTACGTCTTTAAATAGCCGCACCTAGACATCAAATGTAAAATGTATTCTAGAATCTTACGCATAAACATTTTGCGACTACTTGCTCTAATATAAACTTACTGGTTCAAGAATAGGCCATTGTGGAAATTTGACAGTATCGCACAGATGACGCAGATAAAATATTTGGCAGAACAATTCCTTCTCTAATTGCGGATATCTGATCGCAGGTATAGCAATGTATTGATATCTCGCCATGGTATGGCTTCTTAACTTTGGAGAAAAATCCGCAATATGCGTTGCTATCTTCTCGATGAGCATTCTCCTCATTTCGGCGTTCCAGATGGCTTCCGGCGTATCGAAATCGCCAAGGAATATTTGCGCGAACTTTTCTGCGCCATGATTCTCCAAATAACTTACCATTGCGTCGGGTAACAGCTGGCCAAGAATGCTACGCTGCATGATATCGAACGCGACGTTCTAAAAAAAATAAGTTGTACAATAACGTTTCAAGTGATAAAAGTACGCATTGTAGCGTGCACTTACATCATCGCTCCTAAACGCTTGTTTCGTGTGCGTCAATTGCAAAAATCTTGCTATTGGTAAAACGTTAGAACCAGTATACATCAGTATGAAATAAAATACACCAGTAAGATAGATCTTCGAAACTTCTGCGTTATCCCGCATTATTTCACATAGCAAAGTGGCTACTTTCTCAACTAAAATCGGATCAAAAGTTAATAAAAGTTGCACAATGTGAGGTAGGCACTGAAGATCAGATAATAACCGCCTCATACGCGGGAGAGGTCTGATTACTGCGTCGTCAACGTCTCTACTTGGAAAATATTCGCACATTTTGATTAGAATGTCTAGGATTAATGTTGCCAATTCGCTTTCGTTTATTACTGGTGTTCCCTTCGCGACTAATGTCCATTTTAACTGTGGGACCTGTGAGATCATTCGCCAGCCGTCCAATCCTTGTGCCCAAACTTTGGTTTTGTATGTTATGGTGCTCGTTGAATACAACTCTTTCAAATCTTTCAGGCTTATGGGACCTTTTCGTTGATCTCCGTCATTGTAATACCATTCCTTCTCCATTACCAGCTGTTGCTGCGGTCCTGCTTCAATCACGTTGGTTTGCGTTGGCACAACCGCTCGCGATGTGTGTAAATGAGCTAACGTTAACAGATCTACTAGTGTGCGTACTCCATTTTGATCCATTATGTCTTTTACGTTTCTTCTGTGCAGTATGAGTTTATTTATAAACATGACTAGCCTATCACGTTCCATTCTGTCCGTGCAACGTTCCAACATCCCGACAATATATTTAGTATCCGAAAATGGACCAATATCTTCGAAATATCTTTCATATACTATAGTCATTGCTTGCAAGCAAAGGCACTTCATTTCAACTTTTGTTGTTAATATGAATCTATGGTATAAGTCATTAAAAAATTCATATCTACAACAAAGACAATTTCATTACTCAATACATTGAATACACTCAAAAACGTACAGTCAGTCACATAATTAATAGCGCACACTTTAAATCAGAATAACTTTTTTTATAAATAGACCAAACGACGTCAGTTATCTGCCAAGCTAGATGGATTAGTTTACGAATGATATGTAATGTTATTTAGTAAATCAATCCATCTAGCTCGGTAAAAAACACTGAAGTCGTTTGGCCCATTTATGAAAAAGTTGTTCTGATTTAAAGTGTGTGCCATTAATTATATGAGACTAACTGTATATGGGAAGGATTAAATTTCCATACATACGATTTTCTTATAGGGCTATCCGGACTATCTCTTTCCAAAAGAAGTCTCAAGTAATAGTCGCCGATCTTCACCTCGTCTGACAGGCACTGATACTGTACTTCGAATTCTCTGTGATTCCAGGCGATAAGTGTTCCACCAGCTAAATCTTTGTCAGAACTGAACGCGCGGATTTCGTTCTCGAGTGCTGTTCTTAGCTCCTCCCGTGTCTTGTGGTTCCAAATTAAATTCGGCAGTGAATGATCCTGATTGAACTTGTAATAAAACAGATTCCAATTCGCCTCCGATTTGATCCTCTCTCGTCGTTTTCTTAATACTATTGGACGTTCTTTAATTTTCTCTTTGCGCTCGATGCCGATTCTAGCTCCCCAATGTTGAAGAGCGTGCTCGACATGTTTCTCGACAACGCGCATCTGGCGCTCGATCGCGATCCACTGTGGATTCTTTTTATTTTTCGATGCATGATCTATTGCTATTTTCAAATTGTCACGGTTATTCAACCTCTCTTTCTCGAGGAAAGACTCGGGTATCTTCTCTTCGGAGTCTAAGTAATTTAATAAACCAACAGGCTGTACAAATGCACAATGAACACAAACTTAGATATTTTCATTCTAGTGATTTAGCGGTAATAATATCGTATGCTCAGTCAATAATGTTAATTTACCATAATTCTTTTCAATAGACCCATAGCCGTAGGATGTCCTGTAACCCAGAGCCCTACGAGATGTCTGCACAATTGTCTATGCGTTAACAGCCTACCGTCGTTACCAGCAGTGAAAAGACTATTTAATAAATGTCTCGGTAGAGCTCCCTCAGCAAGTGCAAGTTCTTGCATTTTTGCTGCAACCTCAGCCGCACCCTCTTCGATAATCGCTCTCATTATTAAACCTGCCCCTTTGACAATAGCCAGTGATGGATGTTGAAACAACTTGAAGAGGGACCTGCCTCTTGAAGCAACCATTTCTAGAAGGTTGTCGAAATGTTTGCCATCAGTTGTTTCGCTATATGGTACACATAAGGCAAAAGTCAAGAGATCAAGCATGGCAGACACTACCAGAGCACCTGTACCGTGATTCTGGAATATATAAAATAATACAAGATAATAATCAGTCAAATATATTTAAGAAACTGATGAGTGTAGCTTTTTGGTACATACAACATGGTTCACCCACATATCGAGCAAACTTTCCAAGAATTTGTTACTGCTGAGCAGGCTGCTTTTATTTAATTGTTCTTGCCTCAAATCACAATCGTCGTGCATCGGCTGCATGAGAGCGCAGATGCAATCTATAGCAGCCTGTGTCACAGCATAATCTTGTCTTTTTAAAGCTTTTACAACTTTATGACCGATCGCTTCTCTGAATCCGGGAAGCGTTGTAAATGCAGTGAAACCAATTTTACTGGCGACCAGTCTCCTTAAAACGTGAAACTGCGCTTCTATTTCACCATTCGTTTCTAACTCTTTATTTACCACTGCGTTTAAAGCACCGAGAATGATTTTATCTTTATTTTCAGTGAAAAGACCCTGTAAGTAGTTTAGCATCACATGATTTATTTGTAGTTGTAACGTTGTTACAGTCCATTCAAGCGGTGTAACATCCTAGACAAAAAAGAAAATATACATTCAATTCATCATGCAGTTTGTTCATTGATGTAAATCGATATTACTCGGCAATAGACTTACTAAGCTTCGAAAGCACTTTATATAAAATTTGTAATACTGTAAAGTTATATTTCGATTACAAAATAGTTGTTTCTATTCTGCAAATGTACCTGAATTTCTAATTTGTTACCGCTTTAATGTACTGTATCAAAATGTACGTTCACATGTTGACAAATATGCACACATAACTAACGTCACGTAAACACGACACTATATACATATTGCAAGCGAGTGTACACATATAAGCAATCTTACATCTTGGGTCACAGAATAATTCAAACCACTGTACGGAATGTTTGCATTGAATCTTTCCAGAATTTCAGCAAATGTACGTCCACTAGGTGGTTGGTGAAGAAATTTAACGTGAGACATTTCAACTTCCTCATCGACTGGCAAATTGAAAGGTCCAAGTCTTTTTCCTCTCGGTACCGGATACATTCTGACGTGAACATCCCTATTTCCAGATGCTCTAACACCATCCAATAAAGACGCTAGTAAAGAATCTCTATCTGTCGCAGTGTAACTGCGTGTTTGGCTATTCAGATACTGTATAGTAAATAGTTGTGGATTTTCATTATCACGAATTAACGCAAAAATGTCAGACAATGGTCGAAGTGTGCAGACATTGTATGTCTGAGGATCTCTTTCCAATAAACAAGTGTCAGAAAGACAAAGAGTTCTTCTTTGTGGGTCTATGTGTCTAGACGAATACTTGTGAACAGTAAACTCTGAAACACTTGTTATATGATCGTCTCCACTAAATTTGCCCAATCTTTGTGCGACGAAATCGTCTAGTTTGATTGGTTCTTTCAAAACTTTTATGCTGATACCTAAATTGTTCATGGCTGATTCGTGTAACTTTTTTTTAATTTCTTCCATGTGCTGAGAGGCAAACAGGTGCAAACGTCCAAATCCACCGCATACAATCACAAATCCATTTGGGTAATCTTTCATTGTAGCAATCCCTTCGAAATCTTTATAATAATAACTTGCTAGTACCATGTTGGTTGCTGGATCTAATTGGTCGAGACTATATGGTGTCACCTCTAATACAACAGGTAATCTTGTATCAGACCAATGATGTTTGTATGCTGGGTATCGCTGTGGCAAAAAGGATGCAAGTAAATAAAGTAAACGTGTAATTAAAAATTATATTCAAATGAAAGGTGCGGGACCCGATAATGGTGGGTTGGAACAGGTTCTGTTTTGAGATTCGCGAATATATTGGGATTCCCAATAATTTTGGGATTTTCGATAATTTTCGTATTCAATATTTTTAGGTTCTCGCACAACTTTCATTAAAATTTAATAAAATGTGGCACAATATAAAGGAAAAAAATTTATGATATAATGCAGAACAGTATAATCAAAGCATTATTGCCATATGGCTAGATTGATAACAAGCCTGGTTGAATATCAGTTCTAAACCATTCGCTAATAAACATCAAACAAACTACATGTAACTCACCAGAATTTCTTTTGGTTTTTCAACAAATTGATTCCTATACTTGAGAGCTTCAGTTAACAAATCAGCTCTGTATTCTGAACTAAATTTCATATTGTCAACCTTGCGCTCTTTACGCATTGTTATACTAAATTCATGCGATCCTAATTGATTCCTGTTTGTTGGTTGCACACTTATAAAATCTGAGTACTCCCACTTGTTTGTGACTTCCAATGTACTGGGATTATATGTTGTTATACCCATGGATCCAATTGAGAAAATACGTTTGTATCTATAATACAAAGAACAGATATTATTTCTTTCTGACATTAGCATTGCCCAATGGCACTCCTTATGACATTCAATGAAATTAACAGCAGCATGTATTTTGCCAATATTTATAAACACTTGAAAATAAATGAAATTAACTTCTATTGAACATCTAAATTATGCCTATAATAAATTATCATTATAATCATTATTCCTATTTAAGTAATTAATGACAAACTATTTGTCCATTAGTAAATCAAGTAATATTATTAGTAAAGCGAATTACTTTATACTACCGTACAAATTTTGAATAAGCAAAAGTGCAATAACAAATTGTTTTACGATATGAATAATTCATCGGACCTGCTTGACCCTGAAGCATTAATTTTATTGTTTACTGTAAACTTAATTGCAAGTTGGTGTGTAATCGGCGAAACGTTCAACGTGGTGTTAACGATCAACGAAACATGTATACTTACTTTCCCTTCCACGAATGTTTGGTGACCAGAAAACATGCCACATCCTGGTTATCCTTTATCGGCATCATTGTAACATGTCCTGACAATGCGATACGTGTATTATCTCGAATAATGTCGGAACAAAACACTGATTACTATCTGTAAAAGACAAGTAGCGTAGGAGGGACATTCGCAAACGAATTGAAAGGAAATCACACGAAAGTCATCTCTGAAACGGCAAATGCGGGCAATGTGAAATATAATTAAACTGCGTGCACGATATTTACGTTCGTCGTACAAACGGAGGATATTTAGGCACTGTTTGATCGCATTTCACCCAACAAATGTCATTTTTAATGGCTCCATCGGACTGGGAGCGGCCATGATGCTCGGGGGTGTTAACAAACAGCTGTTTCCAGATGGCAGAGCAGTCAGAATAGAAATTTTGATTCATTTGTGTCAGAGAGTTTTCATACAGACAGAGAGCAGAGAGGAATGAGAGTGCTCACGCCCGGGTTTTTTTCGTGCCCGGTATACTGCTGCCCCCTAGACTAAATCTAACTAACTTTTAGTCGGGATCAAAACCTGCTTATGGGTATCGTCTGTGGTATTGTCATCGTCAACAGTATCTGAAATTTTCCACTTTGTTAGCTACGATTATTATTAACAAAGTGGATATCTCTGTTACTAATAATGAAAGATAAAATCTAATTTTTCCGATAAACATCGGTACACCTATTACAACCGAATGTTACGAATCTACTTCCAACATCGCCGATGGGTTCGAGTGTAGCGTTCCCGTCATCAATGATAGGATTCTAGATTTCTGTGATACTAATAATATAATCTCCGAAAAACAATATGGTTTTAGAAGACACCACTCCACAATACATGCTACCAATAAATTAACATCCGACGTCAATCTAGCCCTGAGTAGAGGTTCCTGCGTGGGTGCCTGCCTGGTAGATCTGGAGAAAGCATTTGACACCGTCTGGACAGGCGGGTTGTAATCGTTAAACAAGCAGAGAGTCCTATTGCTTACTTCTCCTAAAAAATTAGATTGCAAGATGGTCAAGAATTGTTACAAATAGTAACCAACTAGACATAATAAATTTATCAGTGAATTGTGTTCGATAAATTAATGCGTGCGAATATTCATGTGTTAGAAGATATTCAATATCTCGAATTCCGTTACATATTTTTACTGAAAAATGAGATGGTCAGATAGTTGAGGGAGTGCATGTCGACATAATTGGCAAAAGGAATTGTTATAAACATTAAACACCCAGAGAAAATAAATTTATTAATTACATTTGCTTGATATAATATTGTTTGGTAATATTCATGTGTTAAAAGTTACTCTATATCTCGATTATTATTAGCAATTTTTACTTAAAAATAAGATGGTAGATAGTCAAGAGGATGCTTGTTGACATCGTTGGCAAAAGGAATTGTTATAAACATTATACCGCCAGAAATAATGGAGTTATCAATAATTATTATTGATCGGCGATCGAGATCTACTAAAATTAGTTGGGGTGGGGAGCGTTGCACTTCGTTGCGCGCTGCGCATCACTGCTTACCTAAGCCCGCGGGGCGCGCTCAGTCAGTCAGTCGGGCCGGTCCCTCCGGTGCTCCGGCAGGAGCGGAGGGGCTCCGGGACCAGGAGGGTCTCCAGAGGTACCCTGGCCTATACTGCCTACCCTGGGGATGACCAGTGGATCTTCAGAGCTACCCAGGCCTACCTTCAGCCGGCTTAGAGTTGACCATGGGTCCTCCTGCAGTGGCGTGCCCTGATCTACCCTTGCCTACCCTGAGGTTGACCAGTGGTGATCCAGAGCTACCCTAGCCTACTCCTGCTTACCTTCAGCTGGCTTAGGGTTGACCAGTGGTCATCCAGAGCTACCCTAGTCTACCCTTGCCTACCTTCAGCTGGGTTAGGCCACCCTGATCTACACCAGAGCTATGCTGGCCTACCCTTGCCTATCTTGGTGTTGACAAGTGATCCTCCAGAGCTACCCTGGCCTACCATTGTCTACCATCAGCTGGCTTAAGCTTGACCAAGGGTCCTCCATCAATGGCTTGCCATTGTTTATCATGGTCTACCTTTAGCTAGCTTAGGGTAGTCCAAGGGTTATTTAAAACTTCCTTGGCCTACTTTAAGCTAGCTTGGGGAGGCCATGTCCTCTTCAATGCTGTCTTTGTTTACCTTGGGTTCTGAGCCGGTCCAGTTTCAGTGCAATGGCTTCGCATCTTTGAGTGAGTCATTTCATATATACAGTAGTAGTAAAGTGTAAAAGTAGTTAGTTGCATGCATGGGCAGGCCTCGCTGCCCCAATGATCAACCGAGATGGGAACGTCCGCGATTTGCACTAGCGGTGCGACAAAACCACGCGTTGCATTAGTCGAATTTGAACAGAGATTAAAGTTAACATTACGATATAGATTGTTTAAAGTGTAGCGTTGCGAAACAAATAGTCGCGATTCGTTTTGCAGAAACTATAGAGTAATCTTTTTTGAATCTCTTTTGGTTGAATTAGCGTTGCGCACCAAAAGTTCGCGTTTGCTTTAGAGTGTTTCGACTTTTCAGGCTCCCATGCTCGAGCTGCAACGATCAACTGTGAGATGGGCACATCCGCGATTTTGTGTAGCGTTGCGAAACAAATTGTCACACGCTTTGTGCTAGAATCAATATTCAAAGTTGAGTTAACGTTGTGAATAAATAGTCGCCACTTAAAATAGTTCTAAAGATACCGATTTAGAATTTCGTTCGTTAAATTTCTAAATTTTTGATTTAAATAGCATTTTGAATATTGATTTGTCGAATTAGTGTTGCACATGAAAAGGATCGCGTTTGCATTAGAATGTTGCGACATTTCAGACGCCCATGCTCCAGTTGCAACGATTAACTTAAGATGGGCACATCCGCGATTTTGATTAGCGTTGCGAAACGAATGAACACACGCGTTCTACTAGTATAAATTTTCAAAGTTGATTAAAGCTCATGATAACATTGCGAATAAATAGTCGTAATTTTAAGTAGTTCTAAAGATAGTGATCCACTTAACTTTTAAAAATTCAAAGTGACTAATTTTTTGATGCATTCAAAACTTAAAAAAAAACTTCTTTTTTTTAAATAATAATAGAAAAACATTTTTTTCTCAAATTATTGTATATGCCTGATAAATCGTGTATAGGTTTTAAATAAACTCAATAATCCACCATTTTTTAAGTAATAGATTTTATTATAGCACAATTGCAATTATGTCAGAGTTAGTGGCATATTATAGACATCATTATAAATATTTTATTTAAACAAGTACGAAAACAATATTAATTATATGAAACAAAAACATAACTTTTGTTATTAAAAATACCAATTTACTAAAAATGTATCTTTGCTGACATTAATTTTTTAACTTCAACATCAAAATGCGTTCGTTTGTTAAAAACTTTAGATATTATAACGTTAGATGTGTATAATAGATTGTGAAAGGGATCTGTTATTGTTTCCCGTTTTGAAAATTTTTTCGTATGGTATTTTCTAATATGGTATTTTCTAGTATGGCATTTTCTAATATGTACTCCGGAAGTCTTTGTTTTTCGATATCATGGCCTCCTCAGAAATCATTCGAATTGATATCTTAACAGATTTTATTATGTCCGCACCGTGAATTAATACTTTATGTATACTTGATGGCATGTTTCGAACTTGCGTTAATATGTATATTGTAGTAGAATGTAAGACTTAATACTGTCTTCGTTTACCTTTGTCCCAGCATCAGCATTTCTTTACAATTAATAATCGAAATACAGAGTTTGTATTTCAGAATACATGTACTTTCAACAAACACCTTCAATATTAATTTTTGGATTTCTAATTGGAACCTGTTCTTGAACTTTCAAAGTTCCTCTGTCCTAAATTGATATTCCTCCGTTCGGAGATCCTTCAGGGGCTCACTCACAGGATAGGGCCCGTGAGTGGGTACGGGATGTCGCGTCCCCGGGGCAACCCGAGTCGCCTTTAGGTCGTTACGTCCACAATTCATTAGATTCCAGTTTTATTTGTTTTCGATTTTATTTCGACTGGTTTTCGATTTTGGTTCGATTTGGTTTCGACTGGTTTTCGATTTTGGTTCGACTGGTTTTCGATTTGGTTTCGACTTGGTTTCGATTTGGTTTCGAGCCTTCTGCTCTGGTTCGATCTTGTTTTTCTCTTTGAAAGAATCAGAGCCTTCAGCCTGATTCGCCTTTGGTCCCTCGTGGATCGGAGACTTCTTCTCCGATTCACACTTTGCCCCGAAATAATTACTCGACATACGCTAAATGGAAAAGACTACTTTTCCATTTAGCGACCTGCGAACTTAGTTTCTAAGAATCGTTGTTGTAAGGAAGGGAGACTTCGTTCTGACTCCCTTTCGGGTCTCTTGTGCAGCAACCTCCTCGTGGTGAGACCTGGGCAATCGATATTATCCACAATTCGCAAGATATTATAACTTATAAATTGTAGTATCTTGCATGTAGTGGACAATATCGAGCTAATAGCTGCACATTTAGAATTTGCGTAAATATGTATTTTATAGCATAATGTAAGACTCAATACTTTCTTTGTTTTCCTATGTTCAAGCTTCAGCAATTCTTTTCAATTAATAATCCAAATACAAAGTTTTCTTATTATTTCTTCTCTATTTTAAATATTTCTTCTTGAATTTGTAATTGGAATCTGCTGTTGAACGTTCAAAGTTCAACTTTCCCAAATTGATATTTTTGTCTTGAAATTGATATTCCTCCGATCGGAGTTCCCCCAGGTGCTCACTCATGGGATGGGGCCCGTGAGTGGGTACCTGGTGTAGCGTCCTCGGAGCAAGTCGAGACGTCTTTAAGTCGTTGCGTCCACAATTCATTAGATTCAAGATCTATTTGGTTTCGATTTGGTTCTCATTTGATGTCGATTTTGTTACGACTGGTTTTCGATTTGGTGTCGATTTTGTTTCGACTTGTTTTCGATTTGGTATTGATTTGGGCTCTTCATCTTGCACTTGTAGATCAGGCCGCACTCGTGTGTGGGGTTAGCTTTACTCTCGTAAGCGGCTGTTAGGTTCAATGAAGATATTGCAATTAAATTATAGACAGAAGCATTTCATTGAAATTTGACCTGTTGCTTAAACAATTACATTTACTAGCTCTCCTTCAAACCAAATTTACTTCAAGAGACACGTGCAACATTTTATGATTAAGAAAAGCGTCTCGTGACTGATTTACCTTCATCAGTGAGATTTTAATTCTCTTCTTCATCTTTAATTGTATCTTCTTGTCTTCCATTTATCCTCCCAAAAACTTGTCAATATAGAATATCAATCAAGATATTGCAATTAAGTTATAGACAGAAGCATTTCATTGAAAGTTTGCCTGTTGGTTAAACAATAACATTTGTTAGTTTTCCCTCGAAGTAAATTTACTTGAAGAGAAACCTACAACGTTTTATTTCTTACGAAAAGCGTCTCGTGAATGATTTACCTACATCACTGATGATGTGAGATAATAATGTTGTATACATCGCCGGGAATCGAACCCGGGCCCTCCGCGGTGGTAGCCGATCGACTAACGCGCTCATCCACGGAACCCTCCCGCATTCTTCCTAATTTCCTACGGTATTTGTGGTCTGGGGGGTCCTAATCCCACATAAGTAAGAAAGAAATTAACTTTCTAATTGAATGTTTCAATTGTTTATTGCGTAGTATCTTCCTCAATTTATTACGATGTATTCAATGCCTATATGTTAATTATGTGTTTATTGAATATTTGTATATTTATGATATGTTTATACTGCATCGATATTTTTATATTATTCATATGTAAATTATGATTTCTATACATGCACCTATATGAGTTTTAAGAGCATTTGCGTACATGCATTACAGGGTTTATTAAGTTTATTTTATTAATAACAATATTTTTGCTACCAATGCGCACAGTTGCACAGTATAATTACTGACACACATATGATTCATTCCAAGTCAAAATCACCGCGTTTCTAAATCGTAATAAAGTAAACCGCGCATTGTGTTCATCGGGGAGCACATTAAACTAGAAATCGCGCTCGTACAAGTATTTTCGCTGTTACGTGATCGTCTCGTGTAAGAAGAACACCGACGCGACTCCCCATTTGCGCCTTGCAGAGCCGACACCTTGCAGTACAGTCGAACAACGGGTCTCGCGATTTTACGAGAAAATACTCGCCGGCATAGACGCGACGAAAAATTGCTTTAGAATTCTCTTTCGCAGCTGGCGACGATCGTCTTCGTCGTCTGGAAAACTTCTCATAACTATTAGACTAGTTTTGTTATCAATCATCGCGTACGGTGCTCTGGTAGAAGCAGTTACATCGAACAATTGTAAAATAAATTGCAAACATTACAGTTACGAACTCTACCAGAGGAAACAATGTGCGACAAACTCACAAACATTTGCCCGTGTTTGTTTAATTTCGAATTGTTAATTTCTTTGACTCAGACGCCGCACTTGTCGCCACATCATGCGCTGGCACCGTACAGTACATTAGGCAATTTCTCGATAGAAAAAATGTATCTTTTCGATAAAAGATGCCTGTTTGATTTTCGTTTCTATGTAGATATTTACTCGCACGTTTCGATGATGATTTAGGATACTTCTAAGCGATCCGTGTCGATCATTTAATTTTTAGAGCTGGCTGAGGATAAATCGGTTTCGGATAGATCCATCCACTCGACTGATACGATGGTCTTTGTGCTACCGGATAGATAGTTATTGCTCTTGAAAGAGCGATAGTCGTAGCTGGCTTAGCGCTTATCATCATCGCGCACATCGCTATGATCGCGATTGCGACACTTAGAATCCTCCTCAACGGGGGTAACCATGATCATTATTGAAGTGGGATCTGATCCAGGCTAGATTTAAACTAGGGGGCAGCACTGTACCGGGCACGGCCAAAACCCGGACGTGAGCACTGTCATATTCTCTCTGGATAAAACTCGCGTGCTTGTTTTGTAACCAGTTCCCAGTGCGTATCAGTGCGTATGCGCCCATAAGTGGATCCCACTTTGGCCTCAGTCACAGCCAGTAGCACTGATATCAGTGGCCAGTAGGCTGTGCCATAGTCTCAGAATTCTACATATACAGTTTGACTTCATATATTTCATTCATAGAAATCAAATTAATTTTATGCATGTTACTATTTACTAAAGAGGAAATAACGTCTCCTCTGCTGATATCAAATGCCGCGCTTCCAACGTTTTTAATTTTAACTTATAGAAGCGGCAACACTGTCCGTATGTAGATTCAATAATTGAATCACGAAATCCAAAATTTTTGAAGGGAGTTTCAGCACTATCGGTATGTTCTATAGTTTATGTATGTCTGTAATACATAAATATTAAATATAATGATTCTGTTTTTCCCGCTAAGCTTTGTATGCAGTATTTAATTATCTTTGCTGACTGTTGTAAAGAAGGGAGTACACATTTTGAAGAGTAGCGTGAAAGGTAGAGAATCACGGTATTAAAAAATCGAATAAAATGAATGGTTTCTATTGTTTGTGATATGTATTATGTCGTGTCTGGTCGTGTATATACTGATACAAAGCGCAAACTTTATAATGACATTTATTCATTTGAAGCAATCGTTCATCTCAAGTGTCGTATAATGAATGAAAGTATCAATGTAAAATAGTGTAATTCGAGTTTGTATTCAATTTTAATTTAGTTCAGTCACACAAAACGCGAAAGAACCTCACAGTGTTTTATTCTGAACAAATGTCAATACCATTGCAGTAATTGTAGTTGATATTCTATTTACTTTTGGGTACAAATTTTCGATGAAATACATGCACTTTTAATTCAAGTATTCAATTATAAATTGTGTTTAAATACAACATTAAACGAATTGAATTCTCATGATTCGATAGAGGTTATATAAGATACTAGATATTTTAGTTTACACTTCGATAAAAAGGTATAAAAATGTATACATTCCGTTACGTCATATATTTTCTTGGTTCAGTTAAATTGTAAATTAATTCCTCGAATTATATTGATTAGAATGATTTAAACTTGATAAAAACTCGAGAAATATAAAAGATATGTATATTATTTGATTGTAATTATCATATTATCTTTTTGAGTATTCAATTATAAGGATGATAGAAAGCACTGCTCTCAGTGAAAGCGACGAAGGAGAAATAAAGTCAGATTTCGAAGATAACTTTCAGGATGAACTATACGATTTCCCTCATGTTCTGAAATTTATTAAAAAAATGCGTGATCATATTAAAAAACAGAACAAAAAAATCAATAAATTAAGGAACAAACTAAATGAACAGGTAAAATTGATCTCCCCTTTAGTCCTTTACCGTATTTGTTTAATTGTCAATTGTTTACTTATATACTTATTACAGAGGAATCACAAGTTATTAGAGAAAAAAGTATTAGTTGACTATGGAACTCAAACAAATCCTTTGGAGTGCGAGAAAGAATCAAATCTCGAGCTCAATTGCAATAGCAACACTGATAATACAACAGTCAGTATAGCAGATGAGATTAAGGAAGCAGCCGAATCAGCTTTGTTACAAACTGGTTTTGTATATGAGGAAACTTCTGGTTTATATTATGATTATAATAGTGGATACTACTATGATGCAGTAAGTATTTGTTATAATATACCACAGAACGTATTTTCAAGAATATTTAAATTTTGTACCATATAAAAAAATGTGTTTCAGAAACAAGGCTTATACTATGATGGCAATACAGGAATATATTATTATTATAACGAAACTAATGGAACCTATCAATTTCATAGCCAAGCACAAGTATCTGCGAGTGATGCAACTTCACAAGTTCAAAGCAAGAAGGAGCAGAAAGCTAGAAAGGCGAATAAGGTTTAGATTTATTTTATTAATGTCTTAAGCCTTATTAAAGGAAGATGGATCGTAGAAAAACATTTTTGTTTTCAGGTTTCAGATGACATACATGAGTTAATAAATGGCCTTTCAAACATATCAATTGAAAAATACAGGCGTCAAGCACTAGGTAATTATCCAATGCCTTTAATATGCACACGTGTCTCTCTTGTAGGATGAGGGGAAAAAACGCAAACTTGCAAAAAGGGAAGAACATTTGGAAGATAACGAACTTGAGGAGGGTGAATGTTCAAGCAATGATAACGACAGCAATTCTAATGATATTACTCCGGAATTATGTACTAGTAGTGACAGTGAACGCGAGGATGATCAAGGTTTATTTTTAATTTATTTTTCATAACATTTTTACATTGTTGACATTGTTTTTGCACTTGTTATCCGCTTCGCCATTGTCACAATCCACTTTTACTTATTCATTTATTTTGACATTAGGTCAAGTATGCGTTGAAAAAACTTGTGTTGATAACGTAAAAATAAGAACTTAATTATAATTAATTTAGGATACACTAATATAAAGTCTTTGTTTCAGATCTAGCCAAGATATATCCACCATGCATGAGAATCATAGTGAAAGAAACCAATCTGCCAAAATTAAAATTTGGAAGCCTCTTCGTCGTCGCTTACACTGGTGGTTCGATTGGTCGAGAAGGCGATCATTCAGTAGTTATACCAGACATAAACGTTAGCAAAGTACGTAATCATTAGGGATGTGCGAGGACCGGAAAATGTCTGGTATGTAATGGTCGGGACGGTGCAGGACGAGTCGGTTTCTGGAAAATTTCGGGATTCCCGAATATGTCGAATAAAATCCTCGATCCGTTCCGACCCGGCAGTTTTGGGTTCTCGCACACCTCTAGTAATCATGGATACAGATAATTGTCGAAGACAGACTCTGTATAAATGAATTTTTTGTTATAGCACCATGCTCGATTAATATACGACGAAAGTAAAAAGGTCTACCAAATTATAGACTCTGGTTCGAGGAATGGTACGCTGTTGAACGGTAAAAGACTGTCCGTAGCCAAACAAGAATCAGACTTCCACGAAGTGACGCACGGTTCAATTATACAAGTCGGAAGTACCAAATTGTTATGTCATATTCATAATGGCAATGAAACGTGTGGTCACTGCGAGCCGGGACTCGTTCAACAATGTAGTAGCGCGGAGGAGAATAAAACGTCTAAGAAAACGCTTCACAAACAGGAATTGAGACGATTGAAGCACAAATTTGGCGTGGAAAAAGATAACGTGGCGACCGCGAGTCAGCTAGCGTTGGGGTATCAAGATAGAGCACAAAGCAGAAGAAAGTGCATCGGTTCATTGGATCATCATGCTAAAACACAGCAAAGTTCGATGGATACGTAAGTTTAAATTTGATTATCCTCTGAATTCCAAACTAATTTGAGATTCATAAAGAATTTAGAACTTTTTACTTTTTTACTCATAAAAGATGTTATATTATTTTTATTTTTTACCATTTTTATTTTATTTAGATCTTTTTTATGGATAGCTGTAGTATTTTATATTTTCAAGACGCATTCACAGTTCCATTATGAGCTTCGTTTTATTTTGTTTATAGATCTATAGCTAAAGACAATAGAGGGTTCAAGTTATTATCAAAAATGGGCTGGACAGAGGGTCAATCACTGGGGAAAGAAGGAGATGGTCGCACAGAACCGGTAAGTACTCGACTCATTACTCATTACTCATTTTATGGTCTCTCTAAAAAAACATTTTTATTGTGGTATATTTGCCATTATTTTATAAAAAATAATTCATATTTTTGATACGTTATGAAAAGTATAAAGAAAACTACTATAGTTACTATGACTACTAAAAGGAACAGCTACAATTACTACGAATTATTATTGAACATATTTTACGAATTAAAAAATATATATGTTAAATAGTGTAAGAGTAAACAGATATTTCTTCCGTCTTTGAGAACATTCTTATCTCATCCGGAAGCATAAATATTTTATAAAGTAAGAATTCTATAAAGTATAAAAATTTAGTCAACTTCGTAGTACATAGTAGGGTTTCCAATTTTCACCTCGAGTGGAATTAGTCAGCCATGGGCAGACATACTAGACAGGTCTTCTATCTTGTATGTATATGATATGTTCCATACTGTGGTCTAACATTGATTAAAATGCTTGTATGTTCGCCACAGTTTCCAAGGTATACAAGAAAAATAGATAAACATTTATTAAGTTTTAACGTCTTTAACTCTTTTACCAACATTGCTTCTCGCAGTTTGTACACAACTAAATCCATGCACAATCGTTGTCAACGAGTAGACTGTGCATCTCTATGCTATAATCATAATCTCACGAGAATTAAAAAATAAACAAAAGTATATTAGGAGACTTATAGCAGAGCCTCTGTTATCCAAACTACTATCCAACTGCTTCCACGAGCAACTAAACATTTGTACCGAAATTGTTTAAGCAATCTATCAGTTCCACCAAACCTCAATATATTCGTATAAGCGAATTGCAGTTTTCTTGTTAGAGACAGCTCATTTCTAAGACATCAGATGTGATGATTCGTTGGCATCATAGAAAGTCAGGAATCATCAAGCATGTCAGGTGACCCACAGTGTTTTTTTAAAGAATGAACATTAGAAGTAATGCTTAGTCAGGCTGTAGACAGAGGCCTAGTCAGGGATTGGAGAAGCTAAGGCTGTCTTCTGCTAAGAGGACTGTGATTAATCTCTCAGACCATTGATTCTTACCTCAGAACCATTGAGGGATAAGCTTCTGATTAACTCAGCGAGCTTGCATTGAGACCCACACAAATTTCTACCATACTATACTCTAATATTATATGTATAGGTAGGTTCTACCATACTATATTTTAATATAGTATTATACAGGGTGTTCTAGCTAAAGCAGACCATCTAAATAACTTCTTTGTATTTTGTGATATGGACAATTTTCATAGTACAATTTGAAATACTCTTAAAAAAATCATTTTTGTCAGGTCACTTTTTTCATGTTATTTTCAAGTTCTAATATTCTAACATACATATGTGTTATATTCCCAGTCACAAAAGTCTATCCTCCTAAATGCTCCGTGTTGTCTCTAATTATTATCAGTACTCTCACTTTAGACACCCTCTATTGAAAGCGATACTGAAGAGGATTTAAGTTAGACATAAACTAGTATATGACAATTGTGAAGGGACTGGGTAAAGGAGTGGAAATTGAAGACTCTAGCAGTACGACGCTTAAAACTGTTCTCTGGTGATGTAAAGACTCTACAACGAGATTCACAACGTCGGCACAAGGTACCGGTGGAGGTGTGTTCTCGTCCAAGAGACAAAAGCGACGACCCAATTCGCAATCTTAGCCACGATCCGTCTATCAGACTACATTCTCGTGGGTGTCGGGCGTGTGCTATCGCCGGTGATCAGGCTGACGTCAATCGCAGGCGATTGCGTATACGGGACAACACACACCGCTCGTTTAGCGTATCGCCGCGCCGCGTCGGGGTTTCGGTGGCGTGCGTCGTCGGTGCGCGCACGTGTATCCAATGCAAAAGGTGTGCAGAAACGAGTCGGCTTTTGTCGGCCATTCATTAGCCGGACGGTTGGTGCGGTCGCGCAGCGCAGCAATTCACAATCCAGACTGGTTGTTCGCCTTTTTCGCGCCGCGCTAAAATCTCCGAGTCTCTCTCTCTCTCTCTCTCTCTCTCTCTCTCTCTCTCTGTTCCCCTGGCTACTGGTACACACACCGGGGGGGTCTCCTCCACCCACGCGCCACCCTCATCCGACTGACCCGTCGGATTCACACGTGCACGACACACGCACATCGCCGAAAAGCTAGACAGCCGCGCTGCTGTTGCTGTTGCTGCCGGTGGTAGCTTGCTGGTTACTCGTCCGGCTGCATCACATTTCGACGGCGACGAAACGAGCGCCGACGGCACGAGTAGAGCATTCGTATGATAACGAGCGTAACTCTGCGAGACATGAAACGGAATAGTAGAGGGGATCCCGTCGACGACGGGGGTCAACGAGGGTGGGACGAAACGAAAACGGGAGCAACGGGATGGGGAAAGAGAAAGAGAGAGCCACGGCGAGCGTCACAGACCCGGGAAGGGGACAGGAGAGAGGTGCCCCGGGGTAATGAATGCAAATGTATTGAAATCCAAATCATTATTTTGTCTAGACGCATCGTATGCTCTATTGCACGCCTCGCCCGGCTTAAGGACGGGCCACAGGAGTCGAGCGGACGGATTAAGGGTCACGGGGAAAGGGGACTGTTGTTTTTCCTCGTCTCTGTGTACTTTCCAGCGCTCCTGCTAATTTGCTCCTACCTTTATCCCTATGATGTCCGACGTTTCACCTTTTTCTTTTTCTCTCTCTCTCTTCTTCTTTTGTCGCTTTTTCTCCTTTTTCTCTTGCGGACGAATTTGTCTGCCACCCCCCGTAGACGCGACGCTTGTCTTCTACCCTCGCGGGTCTGTTCCGGCGTTCCGTTGATCCCGGTTTTCATGGTGTTTCCGTGGAGGAGAATTAATGAACTGAGATTTTGGCAACGTTTCTCTGGGATGAATTTTTTATCAATAGTTTCAGTTTATTGTGGTGGAATACGCTCGTATGTTTTATAGTTGTGGCGAATCTTTCATTTGGACGTCGCGTTTCGTTGAAAAGAGGACTAACATTCTCAAGTATAAAGGTACAACAGAATGAACATTTTTAGGATGAATAAAAATATTGTAAAGTGGTGATTTATGAAATCGGTAGATTAATTGTTCCAGTAGTCAGCCACCTTAAGTGTCGTTCAATGTTTCATTGTATGGGGATAATAGTCTGACTATTGGGTAGGGGCTGAAAAAGACACATTTACCCTATTTGAATTGTTATAAAATTTAAGTGTAAACGTCACTATTAACACGTTGACTGCCGCGTTAATTCCTGTTCATTCGAAATTCTTTCCTCTTTATAAATTAATTTTTGTTGTAATGTATGATTTCCGGTTTCGTTCACTATTATAAATTACATTCATTTTGTAGGGTGATATTTTTGGCGATTTTGGTACGATTTTATCTGCGAGTTTAGAAAGGAGATTTTTACTTATCTAAAAATTTAGCTTATCTGATGATTTAGAAAAGGCGATTTTGGCTTTTATGACAAAAATCGCAGTAGAAAGTCATAACTCACAAAGACAAACGAATCGTTACGTAAATCAGTCCGAGATAGGTGAAGTTACTTCAATCTTTAAAAATTGTAAAGCGACGTTACAATAAAAATGTTTTGACCAGAAAATCCGCGGAGCTTTCCGACCGAGGTAATACGTTGGCTCAGTTTTATTGGTAGGGTTTCACGAGTCCAGACCAAGTGAAATTTATTATAATTCGATGTCGGGTGAGTTGTTCCTCCGCGAATACTATCGGTCCGAGTCTCGTCCTCCTTCGCAGTCGTTTTACATCGCAGCCGGCAATCACAATTTTATATCGGCCCTTTGTTTTTACGCGACGCAAGCTCTTTGTCGAACGCATCGCCTACGTCGTAAACTGGAAATACACTCGCGGGACGGTGAAAAGCTGAAGGAGGACGAAAAGGGATATTCCTGTAGACTCGAGAGAGAGGGGGGGGGGGGGGCGTTGAGAGAGAAGGAAAGAAAAAGAAGAAGAGAGAGAGAGAGAGAGAGAGAGAGAGAGAGAGAGAAGGAGAGAATCCGTGTTCAATTCGAGAGTCCGTAAACCAGACATTGTAAAGCTCTCGAATGGCGATTGCCAGTATAAACCGCGAGGACCCGATAAAGTATAAAATTGTCGCGAGTACTGCGAAAGTGCCGTTAGCAGGTGTAGGTGGTACGTGTCCTATCTGACCGCATGAAATCTCGGGCAGGTTCATTTATTTGAGTGCTCCGTCGTCGTAAGGTAAGCGGTTTTTTTTATTATCGTCCTGTCAGGGGACAAGATTTATCGCCTAATAATAAGCGTTTCCCGATTGAATCGTAAGTTTCGCTCGCTACGGAAGTTTGAAAGATTAATTAGCTCCTAGCAATCTGCTTTACGTATAGACGTTCGCTAAATTCACGTCAGCATGTCGCAACCACCGATAGAGGAAATCGAATAATGTTGTGCTCTGTCACAGCTGAAATATTTTCAAATTGCTCTACTGTACAATTAAGATGATTTATATAATATGATTAATTTCTGCGTATGGAAAGCTGTTCCACAGAGCTGTTGCTCTCTATAATTTCTATTGAGTAGGGTACATTCGAATATAGAAAAGTGAATAATTTATGATGAAGATATTTTTGGTAATTTCATTTAGATTCAACAACTTTATCTGATTTTATGTTTAGGTTGAATGTTCATTTCAAAGCTTAAATTTACAGCAGCCTGTCGCAAGCATTTATAAAAAAAATCCAAATGATGTGGTCTGTCAGAGCTGAAATATTTTCACATTGCTCTACTGTACAATTAAGATGATTTATATAATATGATTAATTTCTGCGTATGGAAAGCTGTTCCACAGAGCTGTTGCTCTCTATAATTTCTATTGAGTAGGGTACATTCGAATATAGAAAAGTGAATAATTTATGATGAAGATATTTTTGGTAATTTCATTTAGATTCAACAACTTTATCTGATTTTATGTTTAGGTTGAATGTTCATTTCAAAGCTTAAATTTACAGCAGCCTGTCGCAAGCATTTATAAAAAAAAATCCAAATGATGTGGTCTGTCAGAGCTGAAATATTTTCACATTGCTCTACTGTACAATTAAGATGATTTATATAATATGATTAATTTCTGCGTATGGAAAGCTGTTCCACAGAGCTATTGCTCTTTATAATTTCTATTGCGTAGGGTACATTCGAATATAGAAAAGTGAATAATTTATGATGAAGATATTTTTGGTAATTTCATTTAGATTCAACAACTTTATCTAATTTTATGTTTAGGCTGAATGTTCATTTCAAAGCTTAAATTTACAGCAGCCTGTCGCAAGCATTTATAAAAAAAGATCCAAATGATGTGGTCTGTCAGAGCTGAAAATATTTTAAAATTGCTCTACTTTAAAATTGAGAAAATTTATATAAAATGATTGGTTTCTTCTGCATCTAGAATGGTGCCTGCATTTGAAGAAGGAGGAACTAACAAATTATAATGGATAAATGTTTGATCATTTCTTGTGGTCTCTACAATGTTGTTAGATTTGACGATCGGATCGGCCGTTCACAGTTTATTTCCCTTATCACTTATGAGTAGCGGAGTTGCGATTCACCGGGTGCTGTAAAGTTTCCCCTCGTTGCAATTAATGCGTCGGTTGCAGTGCGGTTCCTTGTAAGGCACTCTTAAAATGCATCCGGAAACTGCAACAATTTCGTTTTATGGACTTTCTCGTCTACCGGCGACTGACGCGAACCATTTCACGGATACAGTCCGGGAACATCCACGGTAGTGCCTTTTACGATTTACGTTCATTTCCATATTGCATCTGCTTGCCCTTAACACCGCCACGGGGAAAAACTTGACTGATTAATGACATAATAAATAATCCAACGCTGACCCCCCTCGACGGAATGAGGATTCGTGGTGCTTCCATAAAATCGCCCGTTGGAACGAGGCTCTCTACGATCGTGCTTTGAAAAGTTGAAACACCTTACACGACGATAAATTAAAACTTCTGAAAGGAAAGTGTGCTGTGCCGTTCGAATCTTTCTTTCAATTCCGAGATTGACGATTTTTCTTCCCGATCATTGAAACATTCTGAATTTTGAGGGAGAAAATTTGAGGAAAGTATTGGTCAATAATATCTGATACATTTACCTTCTCCGTCTATTAATTTAAATACTGAAAAGGATAATACAGTAGAAATTCATTTATACAAACCTGTCGGGAGACAAGTTGGTTCACATAATTGTGCGGCTCATATCATAGGAGTCCATCTATCTCCCACTACCGACTATGATTTTTCGTTCATTTAATAGGAGTTCACGTTCATATGAAAGGATTTCGCTCAGCTAGAGTTTGGTTAACGAGGCACTGTTAAAATTTAGTTCATATAAACGGAATTCCACTGTGTCGATTATAATACAAGGTATTTTTATTCGACTTTTGCAATTATTAAGAAATCATGCAAGCTCGTGTTATTTTAATGAATAGAGATATACATGGTGCAGTGCAGAATATCAATTTTTTGAGTTTCAAGTAAATTCACGAGACTCGAAGTAGTTACAAAATAAGAATCTTGGCTAATCTCGACTCGTACAGTGTCTGCTGCGTTAAAAACAGTCTTTCAACTCTGCAAAAATTTTATTGGCGCTGATTCGGCAGTGAACGTATGAAAATTTCCATTTTATCGCTTCTCTGCAGACGTTTATGCAAATGTAGCTATTTATGGACTTGTTTACATCAACTGCACTCGAACAGAAGTTTGTTTGATCCACTAAAAGTTTCTTAATACATTCATATCCCCCAAAAGATTAAATTTCATTACACGGTTTCGCATACCAGTTTCAAATTACATAGAACTCCTACTCTACGAAGGATGGACTTACTAAGTGACGTTTTAAACAAAAATTTTCGAGACAATTGTAAATATGATCACTTTTTACAACTGTTTTATCTGTGTCTTCAATGAAAAGTGAAGACATACGTTTTGCGGATTTGTATATTTTTTCAGGGTTGTCATGGTCATTGATGTTTCTATTTCTTTACAGATAATTTAAACATTCTTTCTATTGCATCGTGTAGCTGATAAAAATTCGCGTTGACGAATAATAATGTGACTTTAAAATGACCTTGAAATGAGCTTGACCTCTAAAAATTGAAATTATTTATCACTGAACCAACGTGGATTCTTCTTTTCTAAAAATTTATTAGTTCTTATTCCTAAGTTCTTGAAAAAGGTGAAATCGTTTGGTCTATTTATAAAAAAGCAAATCCATTCTAAAGGATGCATTTCTTTGTCAGACTGTAAACTTACAAAATCTTTCTAAAATTCTTTCGCGCGTCCTGTATTAAATGAATCCCAAATTATTAACACATTAATAATTTCTAATATTTTATGAATACGTTAATAATTTATAAATAATATAATTCATGTAACATTGGAAAACGTTTACACTGTCTTAACACTTTATCGACCGGTCGTGGTTGAGGCTGCCACTCAGTAAGGACCGGCTTAGTCCCGCGCGCATTTGCTCCCAGTACCGGCTAAATTTTCGCTATTCATTGTGTGGTGCTTATTCCTTTTGTTTCAAAGGAATGTAATTTTATAGATTTTTATACTTTATTTTGCATTTATTGTATATAATAAAGGGCCTTATAAACTAATATTCATAAAATATATTCAAGGTGATAGTAATTAAATTTGTTAATAGTAAACCGTCGATAACCAAAAGCCGATTAATAGGATATCGGTCGATAAGCGTTGGCAATCGAAAAGCCGATTAAGCTAGCGGTCGATAAGCGTTGGCAATCGATAAGCCGATTAATAGGCTAGCGGTCGATAAAGTGTTAATAGATTTAATTGATACAAATTAAACAGAAATGGGGTGAGCAAGTGTTTTGTTTATGCACAGTTGTATTTTTGTTTTTAACACTAGAACTACCGAGTAATAAATGCGACTGATGTATATTGCAGTGTAATAATGACAAGACATTAGAAAGCACGACAAAATTGCTCCGCGTTTAACGTGTTAAAGGAGCCCAGATCGTCTAGTCCACAATGAAATTATTTTAAGGGATGTATGGAGACATTTTACACAAACTGTAGATTTGTACAATCTTTAGGCCAATCATAAGGGGATCAAAGTCTCCACGAAAAGGGGACATCGTCTCTTCGCTACCCACACCAAGCAGTCTAGAAGACGGGGGTCGGGTGTTTTGATTCCAGGCCACGTCCGATAGCGTCCGAAAAAAGGTCGGAGTCACACAAAAGTGAATCGTAGGTCTTGACTCCGTGGTTCTCCAGGATCTGTTGTTGCTCGTCCGCCAAAACCTGTTGCTGGAGTCCTCCGCTCCTCCCCTTTCCTTCTATTCATCCATCGGTCCCTTTTCCTTTCGGCGAAAGCAAAGCAGTGATAAGGCAAGAAAAGAGTCTCAAGCGGGTGAGGGTGTGGGGTGGGGAGGGAACAGGCTCGTGGACAAGGACAGAAACAGAAAGGTCGGAGAATCGTAGTTAAAAAGAAAAGAAGGGAGAGAGAGAACGAAGCCGCGAGGAACGAGGCAGTGGGGGCGGGAGTGAGGGTTCTCCGAGCGGAAGTTGTGTGTACGAAGTCTCGTACGTGTGTAGTTTCTGCCGCAGGTGGTACGATGGAACGCAAGGTCGTTTCGATATTATGTAATGCAGAGAGGCAAGAGCGTGCAAGGATACAGGCAAGGATCAGCTCTCGACCTCCCTCGGTTGCCCCGGAGGGGCCCCATTGTCTTTGGAATTCGGGGCAACGCTGGGTAGAGATCGTCATCAAAAACTGAGAAAAAAGTGAGCCTGGACCCCGGGAATGCCGAGGATACGTTACTTGTTCGTCTTACCCTGGGATTTTCTTGACTCGCCGCGGCCGCTTAAACGTTGTTTATCCTTGAGCCCCCGATTAACCCTCATAATAGCCTGTTAGCGGGTTGCTCCGGTGTTCATTACGAGATATTTAAAGCGTGCGCGATCCAAGGGGGGCACAACGTGTCCCATGATCTGATCGAAAGAGCGTCAAATCTTTGACTAAACACTGGCTCCGAAAAAGATTGGAACGGTTTTCTCATTTTCAGAAAATCAACAATACATATTTAACCCTTGTTTTGGCGACTGGGTACCCAGGTGTCCATGTACTACGAATACTACGATTCTTTTAACACTAGGTTCCTAATTTCTTCTTTCGCGATTACTAAAATTATAAAAATGTTTTCATTAGACATTTTCGAATGAACATTTTTATGGAAGCACATATTGCATTAAAAATTATATAAAGTCTGAATAGATGCAGTCTTGTCATTATATTCCAGAGCAATATAAATTAGAGATCACGGTTTTGGACGTGTATTGAGGATACACGTTTTCACGTGTACTAATACATATCCGTATATTAATCCGTGTACTTCTTTATACACGAGTACTGAAGTAAAAGTGTACACGTGTACCAAAATACATATACAATACACGTGTATTATCCGTGTATTGAAGTTCAAGGGTACACGTGTGTCGATATAAGGTTTGATGTTATAGTTGCATAATCTTCAACTCGTGTATACGCTGATGTTTATATTATTTGTGTCATAAACTGCCGCCCTGTTTTTCTGTAGCAACTAATTAAGACTTATCTGAAAAGCGTACTTGTGAGTGTATTCCAAGAACTGACTTCAGAAGCGTTCCTAAGTGATGTAAATAATATAGATGCCGAATTTGAAATGTACAGGGTGGCCCACATAACTCTTAACAGCTCAATATCTCGAAAACTATGCCATCGACTTTAAAATTCTTGGTCTTAAATTGCATGGATCTGAAGAGCCTTTCTAACTACATAAACGTGAAGTGGCCCTCCCCCCCCCCCGTTCCTCTTTAAGGGGTGGGGGGCGGGGGTACCTTTATAATTTTAAATGGAACCCCCTATAAAACGTTACATATTAAGATTCTACAGGAAAAAACAAGTAAATTTTGTCTGAAACATTTTTTTGTCAGATATTTCCATGATGAGATATAACAGTTTCAAGTTTCGACTTTTACATTGGTACTTACTTGAAGCGCTCGGAAATAGCGTTATAATTTCCGAGCGCTTCAAGTAAGTACCTATATACAAGTCGAAACTTTAATCTGTTATATCTCATCATGGAAATATCTGACAAAAAAATGTTTCAATATAACTTGAGCATGATTGGATATTTCGGTTCTATTAATTACATTATTGGTAGCTTCTTCTAATGTTGTCCGAGATATTAATGCAAATGATTGCGTTATTCTACTTATCAAGTCGTTTACATCACTGGGCGATGTATCGTAAACGGTATCTTTACGAAATATTCAAAATGTTTCTTCCATTTCTGACCTTGTATGACTTCGAAGGTCATTGCTTCATATATGAATACATTTACACGCTTTCATATGACATAGGAAAATCTGTAGCATTCTATTTAAAAAAATTGAATGACTACCTTCATTTTAGAGCTAATAGTGCAAACACAGAAAACTACACACGCCATTATTTCCTTGCAAGAAAAAGTATTACTTTTTCCTCTTTCATTTTTTTCTAATATTTATTGTTAGTAAGAAGAACGCTGGCTAATAATAACGTGGACGTCCTGCATACACGTTGTACCGATTATTCAAATGCAATTTCCAGCACTATTAAAAAAGAAAGACGACAAACAACAATTTGTAGAAAATACACTCTGTTCATGCGGACCGAGAGTCGTCTCTTCGTATCGCCGCGATCCGGTAAAAAGCATCGAACGATTTCCCACTCGAAACAATCGAAACTCGGTTCACCGGGACCGGCGTTTGTTATCCGCGAGTACAGGCATAAAGTTGAAGCTCCAGTAAAAGTTTTGCGAGATTGCCGATCCCGGGTCTCTGTGTACACCACCAGGTTCGCTCGAGGGTGGAACGTCTACGATCTGCGAATCGTTTCCACGTTGGTTCGTACGATATCGTCGCTTGTCTATCGTGTTTTCACATCGGAGACGCCCAGCGGTGGAAATATTCGTCCACGTGTGTTCGAGACAGGAGAAGGAAAGATAAGCGAAAGGAAGAAAGGAAGAGAGCGAGAGAGAGGGAGTGAGGGGTGGTAGGGAGCTCGGCGGTCGTTGTTGGTCGACTTGGTGTGCTGTCGTCGCGTCGGTCACGGTCGAACGGCACAAAGTTATGCGAAAAAATTTGCAATCTTTATCTACGATCTTCGTTCATCGCTATGCCGGTTTATGCAGATACGCGCGGGCCGATTCTCGCCGGTTCTGATCCGGGGGCCCCCAGCCTCCACGGGGCACACACGGAGTAGACTATCTATCCACTCTCATCCCTCCTTAAGCCTTTTAGTGCCGAACAACGATATATCGTCGTTCTGATTTACAACTTTCTAATAGTTAAACTGCGGATCTTTATGCAACATAAAAATTGTTTGCATCAATCGCAAAACGTAGGAGTTAAACAGAAATTTCATTCTTTCTCCAATGATTTTATTATGCTGAAACTAGTACATAGATAGTCTTAGTTTTTTAAATCTGTTTAGTACTTCGAATTGCACCTACTCGTTTTAGTTGTAAATGCATAAAATCCGCAGTCTACTAATAATATTAGAATCCTATCTTATTTTAATACACATATTATCATACCAGAATATTAGAATCTTATACTACAGAGCCCGAAATTTCCATAAAGCCACCCGATTCTTTGGTGAAATCTTATAATTATGTCATAGTAATGAGAATCTGATGCACGATAACATGTTAGGATTAATAAAAGAAACCATTTACCTGATTACATTCATAGATTTATTATTTATTTATAGAAAAACGTAAAGTTGTATAGTTTAATAAAAACCGGACTGCGAAATTTCCATAAAGCCACACGTTTTTTAAGTAGATAACATCAAGATTATCGAAAATTTCTTCTATATTTACAAATTAATACTTAGTATAATTGCCATTTCTTCGAATAACGTCGACAATTCGATTAGGTATTGATGATATCAAAGTATGAAGAGTTTCTGCTTCAATGGATGTCCACGCTTCGTTCACCGCAATTCACAACTCAGAAACAGAGTTGTAGTGTTTGCAATTGCCATATACTTTTCTTGCAAGTATTCCCCACAGGTTCTCAATTGGGTTATTCTGTCGTCTAACCACTCTTCTGTTTACCGTGATGCATGAATTGAGGCGTTATTACGCTGAAAAATGAAGTTTTAAGTCTCAATTTCTTCTGTAAATAGCATTAACCCCTTGACATGTCATTTATTTTACGGTTTCAGTGATTAGAATTTATTTGTAGTTTATAATTTCCTAGAAGAAGGAGAAAATGTATATCTATTGTATATCTATATGTTCTCCAATGGCTATACATTAACAACAACAAAATAGAATTTTATTTGGGTTTAAAAGAAATTAATAACATACATATTTATTTGACTCTGTTCAGAATCTTCATCACGTCTCTCACACGTCATTGTAGGCGAAGGGGTTAAGACTTATTCGTTATGATTTATTCGACAGATTGGTGGATGAATTCACACATTTTAATCGCAATTAAAGTTCCTTGGTTGATTCTCGCTGATGTTATCGACACAAAATGCAAGCACAAACTAAGTGGCTTTGTCAAGTTCTGAGTTTGAGAAACTCCTGTACCCACCCTCTCCCCGTATTCCGAAGATTAAGCGATTCGATGCGGTCTTCGACTTGCGTCGTCAGTTATCGAATGAATGTATAGTAGATTCCCCTATAACACAATCAAAAGACTGTTAAAAAAATCTGTATACAATAGTGTTCATTTTTCTAAATCCGTTATACTTAAGTTCGCACGATTCGCCTCCACTCTTCCCCCAACGCAAGGATGTGGTTCCGGATCCCAAACTTGGCATATTTAAGTTCGCGCCACTGTATACAGTAGACTCTATACCGTAGCAAATATTAAATGCTTCATATTCGTTCAATCTTTCGACTATTTGAAATTACAGCTACTGATTTTGTCGTAGACGCATAAAATTCACAGTGATCGCTAGAGTGCGGATTTTATGCATTTATCACAAAAAAGAGTAGAAGAAACACAAAACAGTAAATACATTAGAAGAATTTAAGGCTGTTATTACTTAATTTCTGAGCTATACAACCTAATCAAAAGAGCAGATCAATTTTTATTTTGCTCCAGTTTCGTGCAATCGACGTACAGAATTTGTATTTCGCATAAAGACTCACAGTCTAATGATTACTGTGCAAATGCTGATCTTCAGGGTGTCCCATCAAACTCGATCATTCTAATATCTCGTTTATCTTTTACAATAGCAAAAACATCCAACGATCCCCCATGGAACACCGTTATAAAAGATATAAAACCCAGCAATTTCAGGATGTTTTATAATTTCTTCTTGTAGTGTATCCTCGAGGATGCTTTATCAGGCATGCTCTTGGAAATTCTCGTTCACGCATTCGAATACTTCCATTACGCCGGCTAATAACCCGCGGACGTAGGCGCTGATGTGCAGATAAGCTTCGAAGAGAGCGAAAGAGACAGAGAGTGGGAGAAACAAAAAGAACCCTCCACGCGATTATAAGTCACAATCGTGCGCAATTAATACATCAGCCGCGGATAGATTAAAAGTATAAGTCACGGCCGGCCGTAATGTTATTATCCGGTAATGGCAAAGATCATTGGCGGTAAATGGCGATCGTGTTCCCCGGTAATGTAATCGTTCCCAGCCGTTTTTCTCTTGCACCCTGGCCAACCCACCCCTCCCTCTCCTCCTCTCCATCCCTCGGTTATTACTAGATTATTATGCCGTTATTACTCCTCCCGACACAGGCCGAAGCCCAAGGTACGATGGACGTTGTGCTAGATCAACGTCCGAGTATTTATATTGAGATAACGATGATGTATTTATGGGGAATCTTCAAGACATGACCACGCAGCCTCGTCGCCCATAAGCAGCTGGATTTGCGCACCATTATCTACTTTCTATCGCAATTATACTGCGGATGTTTGGCTTTTATATCTATCACGGCTACGGAGAGAACAACAGGACTTAATGGTGTTCGACAAATTTTATTTTGTGTAAAGCACTCGTATAATTGGCTACGATTTTTGATTTTATAACGATCTCCCTCGTTTGATCCGTCGTAAAGATGGTGTTTCACATTTTCTTACGGTTTAACGGCGTAAAAATGTATTTTGAAAGCAACACGATCTTGAAATAGTTGGTCAATCTTTGTCGAAACATTTATGGAACCAATCTACTAAATTATTTTACAAGTTGGCTGCCACGCCAACCATATCTGGGTGACGGAACTTGTTCATATTTCAAAATGAAGTTTTGAACATATTCTTTGTACCATATTTGATTAATATCCATAAAACACAATAAGGTTTCAGGACTACTCAGTGTTATACATTTAACTTCTTCAATTTTTGTTTTACTATATAAATCACTTCGACTTTGACTGACTGAATACATTATGATTACATGTCATATTATTTCAGATTTTTTAAAGAGAATTGAAATCCTGCAAGAACTCTTGCCAACGTCGACGCTTCCACCTTTGCGGCAAAGAGTTAATGAAGTCCCAGGTGTAAAACACCGAGAGTCGATGGGCGTTCATCTTCGTTGAATTTCAGTGGGATAATTACGGCACTGAATTTTATTTCGATACTTCTCGGGTACGAGAACGCCGTGCGTTAATTGAAAAATGTTGCTGTAAGAGTCACGTTGAAAAAGTGTGATCGATTATTGGCGAACATAAAGGATGTTGGATATGTTATTTGGTTCTCGCGGAGAATCACGGGAAGGACGGATTACCGTGATTTATACGTCAATGTCGCGTCCACCCCATGAAATTATGAAAATTATGGGACAAAATTTTTATCGCGGTCCTCGTACTTTAATTCGATACGCTTGCATATGTAATGAACCCCCTCGCGCAACCACCACCACCACCACCACCACCACTTTGAAAACGGTGGGCTCTCGGATAATTGCGTCTTTTCACGTGTAGCTCCCGTGTGTGCCCCGCGCACGATTCTTTGTAACGTAAACTGGTTTTGTTTATTTCGGATCGTTAACATTAAATATGGCAGCGCACCGGTCAGGCCGTTTCTTTTACGCGTGATTTAAATAAATTTAAATCGGAAGGCAATATTTTACGATCGTTACGGCCGCTGGAGTATTTGTATATAAGGGGTTATTACAAGTTAATTTAAAATGGAATTACATGTGAAAGTTCCCCGGAGTGATGCGATTTATCTCTGCCTGATTTAATTCCAGTCGGGAAATTGCCGGTCTTTATCGTGCGCCGCTATTTGTCACAAGTCAATCTGTGTAATTTTTCAACTGCCGCCACCGCCGCCGCTTCTCTTAAGCATATTCCGATCTGTTTGCAACAAATGTCATTTTGCATTATCCCGCGCCACACCCTCGGATCGCATGCGTATTTTCAGACGTGTTTCTCGTTTCACTAATATCGCACCGTGCTTATTATCGCTCCATTTAGCGTTAGTCTGCCGAGAAAATTGACATTTTGCCGGTGATATCTAGATCACGGGCTTTCTGACAGCCCAATAGACCAATCACGAAAACGGGTAATAAGTGGATTGCTCGATAGGCGATAGACCGCAAATCTTTATGCAAATATTCATTCTTGCTGGATAATTTAGAGACCGGAGCCGAACAATCTATTTTCGTTGTTGGAAATTCTATCAGGTTTACAGAAAAGATTTAGTCTTTTTATGATGTCGTTCGCGATTTTGTGCTAAAATGATCGTGTCACCAACCATTCACTAATAACTTTATTACATCATGTATTACTTTGTAATAAAAAAATTACGGTACCATTTTTGGCTTACAGTTATGACTCACTAGCTCCATAATCAATATATCCAAGTGTTGCAGTATTTTCAATATTGCTGACTCCCATACAATTCGATCAAAAATATATTTAGAAATTGTATATATGTTTTTTTCTACGGCACTGAATGAACAATAAAAACATACATATAATTGTTTAAAAGTCAGTATACTTACTGCCACAGAAAATACCCGTATATCGTCTTTTTAAACAATTTTTTGATCGCGTTATATTCAATGTTCGACAGAAGATGAGAGAAAAATAAAATAACTAAGCAACTTTTTTACTATTACTTTTTTTTTATGAGACTTTACTTGTGGCACTATATTTGTGGCATTTTCTGATTAAAATAATACCAAAGACGATTTAATTCGGATCATATTTACAATAATTTTCCGCAACTTTCATCGTCCATTACTCAAGTAAATACCATCGGAATTATATCTTATTTGGTATCTTATATCTTATTTGGTTGCATTAGAAAAATGCCACGAATATGTTGGTGAAAGTTCCACAAAAAAATAATAAAAAATAAAGAAGTCTTGTCATTGGATTAGTAGTGGTCTCACCGATATACTCGACCCGTATTATGTTACACTCCTCCGCGACCGAGGCCTCTCGAGCATCGCTGTCCTTTTCTACGTTCGGCAGAAGTCATAGAATAGTATTATCTGAACGTTAATTGTCGCCGGCCGGTCCCGTGGTGGCGACGATTATCGATGAAATACTGTATTCAGTAAGTATACAGGGTGAGTCACCTAACGTTTGCACCTCAAATATCTTTGTTGTTTCTAAAGATACGTAAAATATGGTAAGGATAAAGTTGAATGGTACATTGGGGCTGACACGATGCCAAAAAAATTTTGTTTTTACGTGATTTTTTTAGAACAACAGATTTAGATTATTTTTTAAACAACAACAATGATAGTTCCTTTCATTGCGAATTCAGTGACTATAAGTACTCAAGGTCATTCAAGGTCGCGGACAGAGATAACGTATAAGATTTAACATCGATACATTCCTGTAAACGGGCTTTGAAGGAATGTTGAACTCTGTCCGTGACCTTGAATGACCTTGAGTAATTATAGTCACTGAATTCGTAATGAAAGGATGTAGGGTGAGGCACTAACTATTGCCACCTCAAATATCTTGTCTTTAAAGATACGTCAAATGTCTGAAGGACAAAGTTGAATGGTTCAATGGGGCTCACACGATACTAAGAAAATTTTTGTTTTTATATCATTTTTTTAGAGATTTTCAAGGTCACCTACATTTTTTAAAGTGGAACCACCCTTTTTTAAACATGTACAATGATAGTTCCTTTCATTGCGAATTCAGTGACTATAAGTACTCAAGGTCATTCAAGGTCGCGGACAGAGATAACGTATAAGTTTTAACATCGATACATTCCTGTAAACGGGCTTTGAAGGAATGTTGAACTCTGTCCGTGACCTTGAATGACCTTGAGTAATTATAGTCACTGAATTCGTAATGAAAGGGACTATCATTGTAGGGTGAGGCACTAACTATTGCCACCTCAAATATCTTGTCTTTAAAGATACGTCAAATGTCTGAAGGACAAAGTTGAATGGTTCAATGGGGCTCACACGATACTAAGAAAATTTTTGTTTTTATATCATTTTTTTAGAGATTTTCAAGGTCACCTACATTTTTTAAAGTGGAACCACCCTTTTTTAAACATGTACGATGATAGTTCCTTTCATTACGAATTCAGTGACTATAATTATTCAAGGTCATTCAAGGTCACGAACATTCCTTCAAATTCCGTTTACAGGCATGTATCGATGTTAAATCTTATAGGTTATCTCTGTCCGCGACCTTAAATGACCTTGAGTAATTATAGTCACTGAATTCGTAATGAAAGGGACTATAATTGTTGATGTTTAAAAACGGGTGGTTCCATTTAAAAAAGTCAAGGTGACCTTGATATCTCTAAAAAACTGACGTAAAATCAAAGTTTTTATTGGCATCGTGTCAGCCCCATTGTACCATTCAACTTTGTTCTTACCATATTTTACGTTTCTTTAGAAACAACAAAGATATTTGAGGTGCAAACGTTAGGTGACTCACGCTGTATAAAAATTGCTCGAGGAGATAGTAACGTCAAAGATTTCATTTGATTCCGTCCCGTCGGAATGTTCCTCAGCCCGGAGGCCAATAAAAATGATGGAACGTACAAGAAAAGAAATGAATCAGCAAAGTTCGGCATCTTCAGGATCGAACCAGGATTTTTGTGATCTCATTACCGCAGGCAGATCTAACCCGTGGCCAGATTCCATTCGGACGGAAAGCATTCTTAGTATGCCGGACCTACGTACGCGTGAATACGCTACGAACGCGAGCGTACGGGTTTTTAATCTGTACACTGATTGCGCGCTGGCTTGAGCACGCACAAAGCAATGACATCATCGAAATCAATCTTCCGTTAAACGATCGTTTGATCGAGAGGAACGTGTTCGTGAGGTCAGGCGAGAATTTCTATCGCGCTGCGAGACGCGTCGCATGCATGGTCATGATCGTTATTATCAAAATCGGTCGACGTCTGAATGACAATGTGAATGACGTGAGTTCGATGATTGATTTTTTTGTGGAATTGTTTGTTTGCTATGATCTGTGTTTAGATAATCAACTTCGTTATTGACTGGTGACGTACTTCGTGTGTCGTGTACGAATAAAAGAACATTGAGGAAAAGACTGAAACTTTTTCGTTTTGACGAACTTATGGATTCGTTTGATACAATCGGATATTATAGAATAATATACGCTTTAATCTTAATTCTACATATTTGTAGAGTTAACCCGTTGTACTATAACATCGAGTCAAACCCCTGATAAAAATTTCGAACAGAATCCATTAAATATTTATATTATTAATTTCTTTTAAATCGAAATGAAATTGTATGTCGCTGTTGTTAATATACCTGTGGCTGTCAGGAAGAACGCCGCAAGTCACATACTTTCACTTTCGAGATATTGCCGTTTAACGTTTTGATCACTAATGCTTTGACATAGGACATCGGTTAAATTTCATTATTTTTTTGACCGTTTAAAATTTGTTTTCATGACTTTTTTTCTGGTAAACACGTAAATACTATACTATAAAGCTCAATTAATGCATAAACGCGAATTTTTTGAAATTGTGACATGCGTCGTTTTTCCGTGTAACCACAGATATAACCATTGGAGAATAGGTATATAGGCATACCATAAATACTAGGCTGCGGATCTTTATGCAAAATAAAAATCTACGAAGTTAATGGTAAGAAACAGAAGTTGAATGATAACTTACCTCTCTTTTTAATAAAATTTCGATACATGAAAATGATATAACATTGTTCTGAAATTCTTTTAACGTCTCCACTTTTTGCGTTTCATCTACTAATGTTTGTAATAAATGCATAAAATCTGCGGTCTAATAAATACACACTTCCTTCTTTCTCTAAGATATTATCAACAGAAAAGAAGTTCCAATCACGATTTCACTAATCGTAAAAGAAATCGTAGTCCAAGGGATGATATAATGTAACATCTTTTTCAGGAAGTAGTATTTAAAAGAAAATTATTGAGTCTCTTGAACATACAGCTAAGTCATTAAAAATCCTATTAATAGGCTTGAGGTAGGTAAAGTGTTAAGGGGTTGACACTGACAAACTTTTAAAACTATGCGAACCTCTTAGAAACAATAGCTTCTTATTTGACAATGTTTCAGAAAAGCACCTTTAAAATTTAAAAATAAGGGATAAATTAAGGAACCAGAACACCGTATTGATCCTTCCGGTACATCAATAATTTTCCACGATCGGATAACAATTTGACCAGCGTTTAAACTAAGAGATGCCAGCCCGGCTGGGCGGTTGGAGCACGAACCGTTCGCTTCGAAAATAATCAATTTCTCGGGGCCTGGCAAATCATCCCAGAAATCAATCGTACTGGGTCCACGTGCCAGTGTCGGAGGGCCCGTGCTCCGAGTCGAGTATGCGAACCGGGGAGCTTTCGGTCGCCCCCAAATTAAATTCCGCCTCCGACGTCGGTCGTTCAAATTTCCAAAGTCACTGACGAGGCATTCTTTAATCACGGGCGAGCGAGAGATACAGTAAGAGAGAGAAAGACAACAAGATAACGACAGAGAGCTCTCTTTCTCGTTGTTTTGTAATGCGACAAGAGAATGCCAGGAAGGAGTTGGACGGAGTGAATGGAGAACGCATAGGATTTATGGTAGCCTAACGGATTAGCAGAGCACGGACCGGGAAAGAGGGACAGGGCTACGCGCCGTTGGAAAAAGAGGAGAAAGAAGCCGAGAACGGCGGAAGGCGAACGAGAAACGAAGGGAGACAAAGAAGGGGGGGGGGGTGAGAACGAGAGAGGGGGCAGGAAGAAGGGAAAAGAGAGAAGTTGTAGCGGTGCGTTTCGTAAGGGGCGCGGGAGGCAACAGGTGGGAACCTACTGTCACAAATAAATCCAACACGAACGTCCCTGCTGTCTAGACGCCGCGCCGATCCGCTGACTAACCATGGGTACCAGATTACCGTGCGCCGCTTATTTTCTCTCTCTTCCTACCTTCTGTCTTTTTCGCTCCATCTCTTTTTGTGCTCCTCTCTCTTTCTCTCTCGCCTTTTGTTTATTCCTTTCCCCGTGTAGGCGTCTGAGAGAGGTCGGGGGATGATGGTGGATGAACGAGCGTACGCGGAATAACGATGGAAAGGGAGCAAGAGGAAGAGGAACACGGGGTAGGAGAAGAGGCCAGTGTGAGAAAGATAAGAAAGAAGACAGGATAGAGAAGGATAATGTGAGAGAGAGAGAGAGAGAGAGAGAGAGAGATAAAGAGAGAGAGAGAGAGAGGGAGAATGGTGACGTCCACACGGCGGCATCAGAGATTGTGCAGGCGTTGCTGCACACGCTTTCGTGCGTAAACGCGCTCGCATGCACCGCGCGCCGTTGCAGATAGATGCACCGCTTGGCATGCGGGTGCAACGTCGGACCGGCCAGCCGTTGTTGCACATCGTTACAGATTGCCTGTTTACTCGACAAACCGTTTTTTCGCAGCCCCCTAACCACCCCCGACCATCCGGATACCCGCATGTTCTGCCGCGCCGGATAGCCAACCGAGGCTCGCGAATCTGCTCAAATAAACCGCCGTTTTATTGGCTTTTGTTTACCGCCGTCAGTTCTTTGTCGCTCTTTATCAGCCTACCACCCTTCGACACCTGCTACATGCGTGCTCTCTCTGTCTTTCTCGAGCGCGCTCGCCGGTAGCCTAAGCGACGCTTGATCGTTAACACCGTCTAGCGGTCGGTCAACACGTTTCTTGCGGCTGCTGCTTTCTGGTAACTTGATCGTTGCTGTATTGTGCAGGCGGGATTCCGATCTTCGCTGTTTGCTACTTGGTCTTTCAGTAAATCTATTAAATTGTCTCCTTTATTCCTTGTTCTCATTGTATCCTGCGGAGATCACAGATTGTACCATTACCAGCTTTCTGGATGACTATTTAAACTTGGTTCATATTTGGTCAGGGGTGGATTTATACCTCCCCTTAAAGAGCCAACTCCCTCCTCGTTCGCTCCCTTTTACGCTTTTTCCCCATGATTTTGTATAAATTGAAAACCAGATCGACATATAACATTGATTATTTGAACATATGAGAACAACCTAGAATAAAATTTGAAATCAACTTTGGTATGCATATAAAATGTTATTCATTTAGACATAGGCCTATCATAAATCAGCAAAACAAGTCTTACCAATATAAGGTTAATAACAGATCTTGAGAAAGTACTGTATAGTTGACTATAATAAGGAACTGTAGTTAAAATAATAAACAGGTTCTCAAATAAATAAAAAATGTTCTGATAGTAAAGGGAGTTAGGAACTTGCATTCTGCATTCTCCTTCCATGCCCTCTAAGCGATTTCTTTTGATTTCATACAATGTAATTCAAACATGTTAATTTTGTTTTTAAATTGGTTACGATTTTTATTTATTCGTTTTTATTGTGGTAACTTGTGCTTTTGGTATGTTTCCTAAAATTTAGCGCCCTTGGGGTTTTCCGCCATGGGCTATAGCCCCTATAGCCTTTCCCTAAATCCGCCATTGGATTTGGTGGCTGTTAGAGCTTAGACTTGCTATATTTGGTGGTTTCTTTGTATTGTCTCTAAATCCTTAGTTTTACATTGTCTGTTTCGTTACTCATCTTGAGTGCATCCGATGGCAATTGTATACTGTATTCCAGTTTTCTGTATGATGCTTCAGACATAGTTCAGTTTTAGCTGCTGTTAGAACTTAGACTTGCTGCATTTAGTAGTATCTTGATCTTTTTGTAAATTTTTAGTCTTACATTGTCTCCTCTATTCCTTGTTTTCATTGCGTCCTGCGGAAATCGCAGAGCGTACCATTACCAACTTTTTGGATGACTATGTAGACTTGGTTCAGGTTTTGATGCTGTTGGGTTTCGATGTGCTGTATTTAGTAGTACCTTCATACAGTCTGTAAATCCTTATTCATACACTGTCTTTGTCGTTACTCACTTTCAATGTACCCCGTAGCAATTGTACCTTGTACCATTACCAGCTTTCTGGATGATGCTTCAGACTTGCCCAAAAATGGGTAGAATTATCAATGAATAGACTGCGGATCATTATACAAAATAAAAACTTTCCATCAGGAGTTAGGTAGAAATTGATTTTCATTTGTAATAGTTTTAATAGGTTGAAAATAATGTAATAGTATTTTCATATTCTTCTCATACGTTTACTGTTTTGTGTTCCAATTACATACTCACTTTTGTTATAAATGCATAAAATCCGCGGTCTACTAATGAATGAACATTAATTTATTAATGTTTAAAATTAATCTATTAAAGTTACAAAAGTGTCATGAACCAAATGACGTGTTTAAAAGTTTTGCAAAAGACGAAATAACAAACAATGTACAAAATATATATAACATACAAATATATTCATGCATCAAATCTGTAGTGATTACCCATACAACCATGCGATTTTATAGTTCTTATCTTACTTTTAATAGAGCAGTTTCCTTATATTGCTCTAATTTAAGAGATTATATTTCGTTATAGCCTATCAATAGTCTATAAACGTACTAATTTCCATGTCTACGTCCAGTTTGTGCTCCTACTTTTCTCTTATTCGCTATCAAACGTACATTGAATCGAAAGTAGAAGCTCCAACATGTGTCGAAAGTATCTGAAACAAATGATGTAATATTCATTTTGTTGCTTTAAGCTCTTCATTGCTTTCATATATATATATATTAATTCGTACGCTCCGTTTACTTGTTAGATACTATATGATCCTATAATCTAGAATATGACTATATTTTCTCCATTTCGTACGATAAGTCGTAAAGTATCTTAAAAGTATAGCTGACAGCATTTGGTAATCTTCTAAAAATCAATAAATGTCCTATTTTGGACATATGAAACTCCATATTTTCTTTTTGGTATTATTCTGAATTCAACGAATAATAATTCTTCACTTCATCGTGTCATAGTATTGTCTTCAAGTTGATTATAAAACAATTTTTGACATTTCAATTTGACTTGTCTCTCGTTAGTAATAGTTCATGATTATCTGCATTGAAGTAGCGTTGTCTGAAGTGTATTCAATGTAGATGGAGGAGCGTTTGAGTATCTTTTTCAATACAGATACTTTTTAGGAATATGTCGATAACTAATAATTTTGTTACCATTCTACTCCAACACTTTTTTTATGTAGAATGACCAGAGGAATCTATCTATGTAAAAAAGTATACATTTCCATTTAAAAAAAAATAATGCAATTGTTGATTGCACATACGTCATTGCATTAAAAAAAACGGTTGTAGTACTTTTCAGGCCATTCATCCTTTTCCTTTGATGTTTTTCTGTAACTGTACATGTAAAGAAGTTATAGTCTGATACCATTGCGTGAATCACCCTTCATAGTTACTACTTACGACAAGAAGTCTGAGATGGTGTATCAATGCTGTTTGAGGCAACTTTGAGGAACATCCCAGATAGCACAAAGACGATTGAAAGACGTCTTACAGACGCCTGGTGCTGGTCTTAATGACGTCTTGAATGTCCTACAAACGTCCTCCGAACGGCTTCTGAACGTCTTATGTTACAAAACTGCACGTCTTAAAGACATCTTTAAAACGTCTTATAAAGGTCTTACAGGCGTCTTTAAGACGTCTTATAAAGGTCTTACAGACGTCTTGAAGACGTCCAGTTTACGTCTTTTAGACGTCTGTAAGGCATTTTCAAAACGTAAAATGGACGTCTTAAAGATGTATGTTTTGGAATTTTTTTAAAAAATCATATCGACGGCGGTGGCCTGGACGAGTAAGATCGGCGGTAGTTGTTGGTTCCTGCCAGGGGCCTTCCTGGTTATAGTTTTGTCGTCTGCTACGGTTGTTGCGTTGTGCGGGTAAGGAGGAAAAGGAAATAAAGCGTGTTTTGACCTGGGCCCGCTAGACGACTCGTCATCAGTAAGGCTATCTAGTGGGCCCTGCCTTAGAAACAGGGATATCGTAAGGACGGCTTAGGACGGTGTATATACGAATCGGCGACGGATCAGGTACGGAAGATACGGAAGATGTATCACGGTCGTCTCAGATAATTCGTTCAAAACATAGGAATGGAAGTAGGAAAATGACCGTCCGAAACTGGCGCAGTCACTTTTATTATTGCAGAGGCGCAGGTACACACCCTACATTAATTGTACCATCGAGAGGCACACGCGATGAATACCCGTGTCCTAGTAATTAAAGAAGAACCGATAGTAGGCAATAAACCAACAAAGCGTCTTGACTCGAACCAAGCATACGAAAATAAAGGACTCGGCGGTGCTTCGACTTCTCGAATCGTGTTCATCAGTTTCGCATATATTACACATTCTTATTTAATTTCTTGAAAAAACAATCAAATTCGTATATATTACACATTCTTATTTAATTTCTTGAAAAAACAATCAAATAGTAAAAGCCTATATATAAGGAATTTCTCTACATTACATATTTCAACCGAATCGTTTATTAATTCTACGTTCAGTTTCATATCCTTAATAACACACACACGCCATTAGGATATATATATATACAGATTGTATATATGAGCCGCACATTTGCCAAATCGATTAACTTCATGAAATAAACAGCAAAGAAAATCGATGAAATATAGTATATATGAATGCATTTTCAAAAATTTTTTCGGAGTTTGTCATATAATAATATTAACTCATATAGTTAGTTAGGAAATTTATTTTAAGCGCAACAGTGTAAATATTAATCATGTGTTTCAGTAAAAAGTCTAAGGAAACTTGAAAGACAGTTAATCGATTTGGTCTGTGAACGGCTCATGCGTCAAACGTATACATATAACGACGCCCACCTCGGAACGTCTTTAAGACGTCTAAAAGACGTAAATTCTAGACGTCTCAAAGACGTAAATTTTAGATGTCTTAAAGACGTCCATTTTATGTCTTAAGACGTTCAGACCTAAAATGGACGTAAATGGACGTCTTTAAGACGTCGTGTGCTATCTGGGATTGAACCAGGATTCTGGCAACTTAAACCCCGGTCCTCAAGATGTTAATAGGCTCGCAGCAGGCACGGTAATTAACTTCTTCCGATTCCTTCGAATTTAAGTCCCGGTACCGGCGGCAATACTAAAACTGGTCTTTGCGTTTTACATAATGCCTAATTAGATTGCGCCACAGTGCACCCTATACGCGGAAATTCATATCCGGTGTTTAATGGGCTCGCGTCTGATCCGGATGAACCGTGGATCCCCGGGCCGCTAATTCGAGTCGCCGCTGAATACCATTTAAACGTGCCGTTTCTCTTGATCGGCGAAGAGTCAATTCCCCGCGTAATGCGGAAAGGAAACAGAATCGGCCTCTGGCAAATTAATTCTGCAGACGCGACACTTGTACACGTTGTACACCATTCAACATGCGAAGTTAAACATAGAATAATGTCTCAGTACATGCGAAAACTTCGGGACCCAAAATGTCACTGTACATCGTGCACAGACACTATTCCTTATTATTAGTGAGATAATACTAATCCAATGATAAAACTGTTTTATTCTTAACCTTCTTCTTTTTTCAAATTTGTATTTTCCATCGTAAAATTGATTAAATATCTCGTTAAACTGACATATATACATTAAATTAAAGACTTAAATAAGTGTCTCAGAATTTCTGCAGGCTTTTCTACAGCCTGGAACAATAAACATTTATAGGAATTTCTCCGGATTTCTCAGAACCGTGAATTAAAGTTACGGAATCATAAGACCTCTTGGTGTTAGTTGTGATTTTCTTCTGACTGTAAGCATCTGTCACAAGAGAATGACAGCAAACATTAGAAAATGGAGTTTACCATAGTATATGGTATATATTTTTTTCTATTTCACATATTACGAAAATTGATTTTTGATCGTCGTCAAGTCGTTTAGTCTCACTGTGCGTCGGTCCGCTCCAGCCTCGCTCTGAAATCGTCGGTCGGTATGCGGTTAATTGGACTAAAGATCGGCCCGTTTAATCGTTTAACCAATTATCTCATCAAAGGAGCCAAAGGAGGCTTTCGGATCGTGCTGCAGCAGCCAACGTCGATGATGTTCTTTCTGCGGCTCTCGTTGCGCCCGTTCCCGTTCCACGCGGATCGCAACGGGCGCGGGCGGTTCGGGCTCGTCGATACGAGTCAGAGCCGGCTGGTGCTGGTTGTAATTAATAGATCTCTCGTTGTACATATTTGTATGCCGGGTCTGGCCGATTGTTCGGACAATGTATGCTGTGCCGGCGTATAACGCACACCTCGTCTAGACCGATCGACCGCTCTCCTGGCTCTGAATTCCTAGCCCCGAATAACGTTACCGACACCGCCAACACATACGCATCGTCTATACAGGGTGTTCGACTGCCATGTGCCAATAAATCGACGTGCGTCGCGAAATGTGCCGGCACGGTTTGTTCCTCTCGCGAAGAGACCGGATCTTCGGACCTTAGACCATTTATACTTATAGACCTAACTTCAGACAATTGCCTCAATGCCAAGATTAAATCATCTACGAGGTGATAGTTGTAGACAAAGTGCTATAGTTTACAGTTGTGTCTGTTGAGGTTTTCGGGTGTAAGCCGTGTCCTAAAGGAAGAGATTTCCCAACATTCTCAAATCTCTGCTATAGTTTAGTTGAGAAGTCGCAGAACCGTAAAGTTACAGCGTTAGTGGTAATAGACTGTAATTTATATTTTATTACTTGTTCATTTTTACTTTACTCTTATTATCTTAAGTAGTGCTAACTCATTTTGCCAATTACAATTAGGAAAATGTTAAATTCTAATGTAGATGTTGAGAATATGAAATCGGTATTTATTTCCTCGTAACTTATTTTATTTAAAAAAAGAATAGTAAGAACAATATACGTATCGAATGCAATACGTAACACATGTTTCGTTTCGTACACTATTCAGCATTTTGAGTTATCTTGAGAAGTTAGTTGTGGATACTTCTCTCCGTTATCTTGACTTTATAGCGTCCTATGCATATCATATATCTATGCCAGGTCTATATGTATATGTATGTGGTCTAAGGCTTGGACTAATAATTTGATCTTCAGGAGAAACTTCTTGTGAAGATGCAGGTTTATGGTTGAAGCCACGAAGAGTAGCGTGTTGTAGTCTTTTTGATGCGAAAATTGGCATTTTCTTGGTGCATGTTGCGAAAAATAGCACATTTCATTATTAATTTCGACTACCACAGCCGGTCAAATGACTGGTTTCAGATTTTTTATTTTACAATTATTGAAGTTCATATATCGTATCATATATTGTAATAAAATTCGCGCAAAATCTTAATAAATTAAATCTTTTTATTTTTATAAGATGATATATTCTAGCGAATTTTCATGCTTGGTAGGTTTTATGTTAATAGATTGCCTGATATTGTACTGCAGAAATAAGAAAGCAAATGTTTTCGGTTAAAATGAATTCTTTGAGAAACAAGTGGAGATTGATCTACTATAAACAGACATAAATTGTTTATTTGAGAAAGAAGTAGTATCATAAAATTTGATAAATTTTCTCTGGTTATGGTCTCTATCAGACATCATTGCTTGTAGACTTCGTAAATCTTCTTTTACTCATAATGACAGACAACAAAAGAAACCTGCTACTTCCTGCTGTAGCGTTCGAAATTCATTACCATTTATGGTGAACTGTGAATCGTGCACTTTATCGTGTTTAGTAGCAAACTAGTTATCAGTAGCATGCTAGTTATCAGGAGAAACGATAAAACCTTCTTTTTTCCTTGCAAATCTTTTTAATTTAGCTAGGCAACTACGTAGAAAACTATGAAACTCTTCGGCAAGTAGCTTAATCCATCCTTAAGCTGGACACGTTCTTTGTATTCTGCATGAGTCGGTTTTAGGGGATGAAATCGTCTCCCTTACAGGGATGCAAAATGTTCTTTCTGAATTTCTGGAGAACAATGAGAAACATCTAAGAAAAATATTAATGCAGATTATACGTTCAATCGAGAAATTGTGAGGGCTTTTCTTCTTCCGAATATTTTATTAAAAAGTAGTTTTAAGAACCATTTACCACTATTGTTATTAATGACTTTAAACCTAAAAACATACTTACTTAAAAGTAGGAAATATATTACAGAAATTGGTTGTAGTTGTGTCAGACGAATCAGCAGCATAAACCAACTAGCAGAAAAAAATGACATCTCTTCGCTTCATTGTTCAGGTTCATAGAATCACATGAACAATCTCAAGCAAGAAAACAAGATTTCAGTATTAGACAGTGTTTCTTATATCGTTATAATAACTAACTTATTTGTTTGCAATTTCGAGAATCAAATGCATGGACGTGGACGTCGCCGATATGACGACGTTCGTCCTCAAAGGGTTAATCTCCAACGAATCGAAGACAGAGGCAAGAGAACACCACAATCACCCTCGATTCCCGTTTCGTTTCAGGATTTCGTGTAATCACCCCTTAAAACATTGACCACGCGTAGCGGAACACCCTGTATACGGGCCGGTGTCTGCCTGTGTGTACACACCGTTGGACAGACTGTTAAACCGACGACGTGGTTCTACGCGCACGTGTGCGGCCCTCCTGTGTGCACAGCATTATGCGCTCGCGTCCGGTTCCTCCTCGCTGAGCTCCGGTTAATTTCGTTCCGTCTCTACGTGTCTCCCTGGGGTATCGCAGTATGGCAGAACCCGCTTCTGGGACTCGAGCGCAGCCGACGCCGACGTCTATTATTCGTTTTTTACATCGGCATTTCTCGCTAATCTACGCCGCGTTACTTTTTTGCCTGGCCGGTGTGCTCTCTTTCTTTCTCTCCAGTCGCAGCGTCATCGGCTGCATTCGGCCGGATTGAGATTTTATAGGGATACTTTTTCCTACGTCGCTCCGCCAACTATTCATTCTCAGCTTTCGTTTTTCGGACTCGGCCGTGTTTCTAACCATGATTTAGTTACGTACCACATAAATAAATATTTGTGGATCATTACTTTTTGGTCTATTTGTTTTATTCAATATATCGATATCATTGATTCTGTTATCCTTACGGATCAAATTACATTAAGAAGTTACCGTGGGCGACCAGGGTTGTTTATGTCCGGAGCGAAATTTCACTCTTGAATTTCGTTATTTTTTATATTTATTTTTCCCCATTAAAGCTTGAAACATTTGTCATTCCAATGCGTATTCCACAATATTTTTAGATTTTTTGGAAACCTAGAACAGTAAAAGAATTAGTCGTGAACGTAAACGACTCAGTATGCAGGCGGCGTCGATAAAATGTTGTTGACGGAGGGTTAAATTTAAGGTTACGATTTTAAAGTGCAATCAATTTAACAGTAAATTACACAATAAAGAAGAGTATAGGTTATGTTTCAGTCGTTTTATGTGGTTTTTCAAAATCGGAACTTTTTTTTTATTAAGCATTCAAAATCTCATGCAAGACTTATTTCTGCTATGCAAAATGTTTGGTACCGTGATGTGAATTATACAGGGTGTTCATTTGAAAACTTTTCAGCCAAATACCTCGAAAAGTATGAAAGATATTAAAGAAGTGTAAAACCCGTGTCCAAGGATTTCGAGGGGGACAGTATCAGTTTTTTATTTGAGTGGCGTTTGAAGGTCAACTTTGTTTTTTCAAATGGAAACCTATATTTTTGATTATGGGATCTTATTGTACGTAAAAAGACCAGTAATTTTCGTAGGATACTGTTTTTTATCTGCGCAATAGTTTCGGAAATATTTAAAGAGAAGTAGAGCGAGTCATACTTATACTGCGAGAAAGTTTGTAATTTCTTTATAATTATAATATTTACATCTGTAACAAACTATAAGGTCTAGAATTGGATTTGTGTTTGTAATTTGAATCTCGCAAATTTCTACGGATTGGTCCGGAGCTTTTATATTGACAAGTTGTGAATACGCGAATTTTTTTCGGACTAAAATAAGGATACCTCCCCCTCGTGAGTGGGTTCCGTCTTTACGGAATGGAACGAATTCTGGAACTTGGAAGTCCTCTTCAGGTTTCAGCCAAGATTCTACGCACACAAATATGTCAGTGTTTTGTAGGATGATCTGCATTTCTCCCTTCCCTTTCGAAACACTTCGTGTGTTCTAGAGTAGGATTATTATTGTTCCTATTGCTATAATGATCGAGTGTTGTTTAATTGTCTATCAGGTGTCTAAGTCCAATTCAGATGTCCAGTGCATTGTTGAGTCACTTTCGGGTATGTTTCCTGGTTTGTCGAGTTTTTTGCAGATTCGGTGTATCCTGTTTTTCATACTACGTTCACGCAGGTGTGGGTAGATTTCTTTAAGCAAGGCGATACGTTCGGGTATGTTGTTTGTGTAGTTTTTAGCCGTTTCGATTGGGTTGGGTGTTCCAAAAGCGTTTTCCAGAAAGCCTTTTAACTGAGTATAGTTCAATACGTACTTGTCGTTTGTCGATTCTATTAGTACCTTGGCCGGTAGTAGCATCTCTTCTAATTTTTGTTAGTCCAATGCTGATGATTGGGGGCGTATTATCCTTTTCCTTGTTGGAGCGAATTTCTTCGGTGGATTGGTTAGACGGGGTGGTAGGGAAATTAGTTCTTTTAGGTTCGCAAATTCTGCATGGGGATCGAATGAGGTTTGAGCTCGAGTTCTTTTAGCACTGTTTTGATTTTTCAGAGGCTCTGATGGTAAGTTGGTTGGTTCTGTGGTGAAATCTGTAGATGGCTCTGTTTCGGTAGGCAGTGTTGATACCGACGGTTTGACTGTTTGGGTTTCAATTATGAGGCGGGGGATTGGGGGGGAATGCTGTGTTATTGTTATCCGCGGCAGTTTCGTTAGGAGCTTGGTTTTGTTTTAGGTTTTGTGGGCAATCTTTGGCTACATGGCCTTCTTGTCTGCAGACAAAGCAGTTGAGGTTGTCGGTGGTAGTAAAGATGCGGTATACCGCACCGCCAAAAGAGAGAATAAAGGAGGGAGGAATTTTTTTGCATCTTCAGAGTCTACAAATATCTGTCTTCTGAAGATTAGGATATGAGAGTATTCTGGGTCAGTCATTCCCACTTTCAGAAAAGATAGTTTTGGACAGAGCTTGATGTTGTTTCTTTTAAATAAATTTTCGATTTCTGTGTTTGGTATGACTGGTGAGACGCTGGACAAAATTAGTCTTTGTGCCGGTGTTAGTAAGGGCTTTAAGGTTACACATTTGTTGTTAATTGTAATTTGTGTAGAGTTGTTATTTTCGTGGCTTTCTTTTTTGTCGAAGTACAGCCATATGGGATTGTTAGAGATTTTCCGAGATGAATTAGTTGGTGGCGAAGAATTTTGCTGCGTTAGAATAGAATTTTGTGGTAGAGGAATTGGTTTGGTTGATTTCAGTTGGGTTTGACACCGTGATACGTATGTAATCCGCGTATGTACGCGCAGATTTAGCACTGTTGTCACTAACACTAGCACAGTCACTATCACTTGACTTGTGTGAGTATGAACACGCGGGAGCAACTGTATCGGACGTCCGTATGGTACGACCCGGTTTTCCGTAGGTGAGACTTCGACCAGGAAAGGAGACATCTCGATTCCGTTCTTTTTGAAGTGCAACTTCTTTAGGCGCGTTAGGCGCAAAACCTCGACGCGATAGGAATACAACCGATCTGGGGATGAAACGATCAAACGAAGAAACGATGAAACGATGAAACGATTTAGTAAAACCTCGACGCGGTAGGCGTAAAACCAATCTGGCGATGAATAGGTGAAACGCTGAAACGATGAAACGATTTAGTAAAACCTCGACGCGGTAGGCGTAAAACCAATCTGGCGATTAATCGGTGAAACGCTGAAACGATGAAACGATTTAGTAAAACCTCGACGCGGTAGGCGTAAAACCAATCTGGCGATTAATCGGTGAAACGCTGAAACGATGAAACGATAAAACGATTTAGTAAAACTTCGAGGCGGTAGGCGTAAAACCTCGACGCGGTAGGAGTAAAACCGATCTGGCGATGGAACGATGAAATGATGAAACGACGAAACGATGGAACGAAATTCTATTTTATTAGCATATACGATTGATGGGTCGGCATTCCTTAATAAAGATTATGATAAAATTTCGATGATACTAAGTGGAGATTTCAACGTGAACTTTGCATCGGAACAATCAAAATTATTAATAGAATGTTTTAGAATTAAATTAAGATTGGTAATGGTAAATAATCCTAATGAAGCGACAACAAGATCAGGAACAACTCTCGATGCAGTATTTGCAAGACATTTAGACAAAATTGATTCAAGAATATTTATATCATATTTTAGTTATCACAAGCCAATTGATTCAATAATAGAATTATAGAAAATTAAATGTCATAAAGTGTTAATAAAAATTCGAAAAAAATTAAAGAAAGAACTTTCACTTCAGCCTTGTGGTCTAAGCACACACCAATTTTTTATAAGCAAATGATGTTACCCTTCGAAAATGTTCTCCTTAACCCTGAGATGGTATACTGTTTTCTCAGACTACGACCTGTCACAATAAAATCTTTCTAAAAATTCCGTAAAAATTTACTGAGATACTTCGAAGTATAGAGTATAGGGTTATAAAATCCAAACGTTCCAAAGAAGCTAAAAAACTTCATATTTGCAATTATCTTGCAATACATCGGCAAAAATATAGAAAACTTTGCTGGGGTTTCGAAAGACACCAAGGTACCATTCGAGAGTTAACCTCGATGATTATGAAATAATCATCAGGATGATAAAATTTATGTTGTTATCGTAGTCTATCGGGCACTGTTTTCTTCGGTTCGTTATCGTTATAAAGTGTTAGATGAAAATAACAATTCTGTGGGTCTATGTGCAACATAGTTCAGTTTGAATAAACGGTAGACAATTTATGGAAAGAAATGATCTAAAAAGCTACCTGGCAGTAAGAACATGATTCGCATTCTGGTTTGCTACGTTAAGATGACTCAGTGCTATGTTTCCAGTGAGAAGAAGAGTCGTTTTTGTCTTTTGCATATCATGTGGCGTAAACTGTACTACATGAGACACGTTAATCACTTTTCCAACGAACAAGTTTGCGCATCAACGGAAACGGCGGGTACATTGCACATTGCAGACATCGGCGCCTTTCATAGTAGCTTAGTATGAGTTAAGCATCGGAGATTAACTATGTTGATGGAACATTTTTCATGGATCTTGTTCTGCTTTAACGCAGTCTTAAGTTCCAGTTGCAAACCAACACTTATCCTACATTAAGTGTTGTATCCTTTTATAGAAAACTAAATTTTTCGAATTAATTCTCAGATACTGTGTGGCTTCTCTTATCTGAATATTCTGCTATCCGAATGGAATGTCTCATAGCAACATTTAGATCGACGGAACGAATCCTTTACAGTGTTCAATTTAACAGTTTATCTACCGGAAAGCCTATGTGAAGGCTTTCCAATAATTATGCTATACCAAACGGAAGCTTAAAAATCTTCCTTTACACAATAATCCAAAAAGAAATCATTAGACTGCGTTATCGACGGTGAGTTATTGGTTTATGATTGAAATAGCTGTTGCTGTTGAAGAATCTATTAAAAAAATCCTTAGAACTGCGCCATAAACTTAAAAAATTTATTGAATGATCGCCGGTAGATACTGTATTAATTAGAATGAATAACATGTCTGTTTTATTTATGAAGACCTATTCAAAATGGATGCCCCTTTTTATTGTTGTTGAAGGGTCCATTGAAAAATCCTTAGCTATGGACTATAGACTTTAAAAAATTACGAAATAATCGCCCGTAGATAATACGTTAAGATGAATTTCTGTTTAACCCTCCGCGAACCAGATGGGGTTAAACCTCAGTGGATTTAAAACTGCTGGCATGAAATAGACCAATGAGAAGACAAGTAAAATAAGTTCTCTACTTTTCTTTAAAGACAAATCTTTATGTTATTTGGATCTAATTCTATCTTAAAATCGGCGAAACACGGATTTTAAAGTGCGTTTTAAAATTATCCCCGATTTTTGGTCGCCGTCAAGTCGTTAGGTCCTACTGTGCGACGCAAGGGTTAAGCAAGTAAAAATTGAGTATTAGAAAGGAGCTGATTATCCAAAATCAATCTCCCCGTTAGTCAGGAAGTTGCACCTTTTCCACCAGATCACAGACGACCACCATCAAACATTCCCAAAAGTGGGGAATTCCTACATGGATCCCATTGCACTCGCATTTCAACGTCGTCTTCGGTCCTCTTCGGACACATGTCTCGAACCGGCACCTTTGATTCCTCGTGGTTAACCTTGCCTGGTCCCTGAAGCAGGTCTCTTCAACTACTTCATCGGTCAATTCCAGGCGAGTTCAATGCGTACGCGAACGCCGATTCATTGGTGCGTCGGCGTACAGACGGACGGGCAGACACGGGTCTTACGTGTAGGATCCGGACCACTTGCACATGCACACTTTGGCGGCTTTATGGAGAGCAGACAGAGAGAGAGACTAAGCGAGCGATGAGGAGGATGAGGAGGATGAGGAGGAGAGACCCGCCGCACGTCCTGACCGCGCGCGAGCATGGTTGCGCGATAATCCTGTGATGGATGTCCCTAGGTAGTCGGTAAGCCCTGCCAGCCAGACTGCCTCGGTACTGTCGGTGTGTTTACCCAGACGGAAGCCGTCTGGCGACGATAGGAGAACCGACGTATCACGTGTGGTGCGTGCCGGCGATACGTCGGTTCTACTTCGACTACCACTAGGATATGCACCTCCAACGAGACGGGGTTTCACCGGCGTGTATCTAGCCAGGAATAATCGCGCCGGCAGGAGAGCCGTCCGCGCCAACGGGGGCCTTGAGGGCATCGTTAATCCTCCCAACGCTGCGCTGATGCGCTCTCCACTCCGCTACGAGAAGACGCTAACGAAAAGGATGACCGGTCGAATGCGATCAACCATTAACGTTAGAATTACCCGGCACCGAAACTGACCAGCCTGTGTTCCATGCTGAATAATGCTACAACCAGCTGGAGAGAATCTTTGCGTTGCTTAAGGCATTATGTGTACATTTGACAGTAAAACTATCGCGAGTTACTATCGAGAATCAAATTTGTCAATGTCCACGGATAGCGAGCAGCAAGTTGAAACTTGCAAATGGACACGTTTAATTTTTTTTCTCGGCGAGGAACTATCAGCTATACCAGGCCTGTGAATGAAATTCGTCTTAGAGCTACACGCATGAAATTCAAATGGGCACATACCTGCGAGGACTTCCCGCGAGTTGACTCCCACGTCAATCTGAGAAAGCAACAAATTTCGGAAGTACTCTCGAATAGACGCACAATGTGAGAGTACTCTCGAGACCATGAGTACTATCAAAGAAAGAAACTCTCAAATGGACATGTGCCTTTAGGTGAACTCTTTGGAGAATAAGCTCGGATTGGATGTATACGATCTTGTAATTGAGGATTCGCATGCTTGGTAGATTCATGTAAATTATGTAAAGTAATATCTTGATACACGAGAGAATTTGAGTGTTCGTTGATCTCTTAACGCTAGAATTACCCAACACTGGTTACACTGGTTACATGATTATATTTTGTGCATATGGAATAGAAGAATTATTCAGACTATACATCAATTTTTAGCAATTTATTAAATATAACAAAATCAGTAATGCTAGAATTCTTTTGAATAATGGAATGGTACCGTATCATCAACATTAAAAAACCGGAATATGACAATGGGAATTGAAAATAAAATAGTTTCACTGATACGGTAAAAATGATAAATACATTTTTATGGAACTGTTGCCAAATATTCGCGGCGCTTTTTTCATTGAAATGATACCAAACATGGAACTAATTATCCGAACTAATCGGTATAATACTGTACTAGATTAAACGCTTTAACTCTCATCGGTTCCTCAATTTTTTAATTTAATTTGTGCTTCGGTGTCGAATTAATACAATGGTAAAAAATCAACATGATGGAATGGTAAAAAATGAAGAAATGTCAGTATTAAAATTTTGATTATTACCTTAACAATCAATTTGTGGAAGCCTTAATGTTGTGAGAAGTTATTATATTCAGTTAATTTAAACTTGTCGCCTCGTATCTTACAATTAAGAACATTGATTACGTTTAAAAAAGTCAACTTCCCGATTTTATATGAACGGACGCATCCACCTAAAGTTTTGCAAAGTATAATAGTAGAAAATGTTGAGTATTATCATAAGAGTCAATTTCTGGAAGCCCTAAAGTCGTGAGAAGGTCTTGTTATTTATTATTTTCAATTAATTTAAACTTATCCCCTCGTATCCTACAATTAAGAACATTTACTCCGTTTAAACGAGTCAACTTTCCGATTTTATATGATCGATCGCAGCCGCCGAAAGTTTGGCAAAGTATAATCGTAAAAAATTTGGAGTATTTCGATAAGAGTCAATTTGTAGAGGCCCTGCAATTGTGAGAAGGTCTTGTTATTTATTATGTTCAGTTAATTTAAACTTATCGTTTCGTTTCCTACAATTAAGAAAATTGATTCCGTTTAAAAGTGTAAGTTTTCCGACTTTTTTGCGAGCGATCGCAGCCGCCTAAAGTTTTGCAAAGGGAGTATAAGGCTCACCACGGATAACAAAAGAGTTAAGAAAAGCAAAAGGGTAGGACGTACGACAGAAAAGGTAACATGCAATCCTGTTGCAGAGACGTCGCGTCGAGTTTGGTCAGGACGCGCGGCATTTCTGCGCGCGGTCTCCATAAAGCCGCCAAAGCGTGCATGTGCAGGCGGCCGAATGCTGCATGCAAGTCTACGTCCGCCTATTTGTCTATATGCTTGTCTAGGACGGATGCACATTGCATGCGAATGCATTCTGCGAAGGAGACACGTGAATGACCAACGCGGACTGACAACGATCTGTAACCTCGTTCTATGAATACGTCGCTTAATGATAATTGTTGCTTTACTCGTGTTGTGTTTAATGAACCATGGCCAACACCATTTTAGTTCCACCACGATCCAAAACCACTTTTGGTGCAAAACCACATTCTTTAATGCGACAGATTGATCAAATTCTTGCTTCCTTTTCAAAATTATCGTGGTACCATAATCTGAAGTCTTTCATTTTGTAGAATCTCTACAATCATAATTTTCTTGACGTACATAGTGTCAAGGAATTTTCTTTTGATAAGTAACATTATTTTCACAATCGCTCCATAATTTTTAAAATCTGCAATTCTCCATTTTCCTTCATGGAGGAGATCTACCCTCATCAACCATAATTTTTCTCATACATGTTCGTATGTAGAATCAAAGAATTTTCTTTTCTTAGTTGTCATTAGTTTTATCTTTGTTGTGCCGTAGTTTAATTAAGAAAGTATATGAAGAAACAATTTATTAATTGAAAAAGTTTAGGATGATTTATTCATTTTTATAACTGTGAATTTTTGAACTTCAATGTGCAAAATATCGAATAAAGTTTCATTGTACAAAATCTTTTTGGTATTCAAGCTGTATTAAATAGTTGATCCCATAGATTGTTCCTATACGAACTAACACCTACCCAGAATCCTATTTTTTATTGATTGAGACTACACATGGAAAGAGATTGTAGGGCACTATACTGGTTCCATCAAAATTGAGAGCAACAAAACCACGCATACTTACGACACTCTACACAAAAAGTAGCAAAATAAGAAGCAAAAAAGCAGACAGCAGGACAATCCGTCATTGATGTTGAATATTCACCATCAAAAATTTCTCGTTGCTTGTTACAAATATACAAATATTGATTGTAAACAATATTCACAATTGTCCAGTATCCATAGATAAAATGAATATTAATGTACAAATTAATTTACAAAATTTGAACATTTTTTCTGAACATGTCAGTCGATAATCATGAAAGTGGGCATCAAAATTGTTTAATATTCAGATCGCATTGCCATAATGTAGGTAGGCAAATATTTAAATGTGTGCACGATCCGCAGAAATCGCACGAGCACAGAGGTGTCTGGCACCGACGAAGAGGAAGACAGTCTCGCGGTTTATCTAGTTTAGTCTAGCAAGTCCAGTGTCTATAGACGACCAAACACTAATTTATTCTGTGCAAACATGCCGCGGCTCAGCGAACAACAGATTGCTGGCTCTCACCGATAGTTGCGCGAAAACTTTCATCCAAGGGCGGAGAGGAGATTCATGGGTGTTTCTAGCGTTTCATTTCGGTCCTGGTCCGAGTATTGGCCAGGGAAAACATTGACCGAGAGTAATTGGCCCACATTTTCCAAGTGCTATGCAGTGCCCTCGTGGCTTCTAGTAATTTCGTATCACGTATTGCTATCGATCTCTATTCAAATTCGCTGCACCTAATGCATGAAATAATTTGCTCCAGGTTTTCGAATACAACATTTGCGTGGACCTTGTCAATTTTAATAATCATTCGAACATAAAGCTACAGTATTTCATCGATAATCATCGCCACCACGGGCCTGGCCGGCGACGCTTAATGTTCAGATAATACTATTCTTTGACTCGTGCCGAACGTAGAAAAGGACAGCGAAGCTCGAGAGGCCTCGGTCGCCGAGAAGTGTAACATAATACGGGTCGAGTATGTCGGTGTGAAAACAACACCTAACCCAGTGACAAAATTTCTTTATTTTTTATTATTTTTTAATAGAACTTTCATCAACATTTTCGTGGTATTTTTCTAATGAAAATGATACCAAATAAGATATAATTCCGGTGTTATTTGCTTGAGTAATGGACAATGAAAGTTTCGGAATATTATTGTAAATATGATCCGAATTATATCGCGTTTGGTATTATTTTAATCAGATAAATGCTACAAATATATTGGAGAAAGTCTCATAAAAAAATAAGTAATAATAAAAAAGTTTTTTTATTGGCATTATACTGTGAAGACACGCGGGTCTTTGAACTACGCCAGCTACCGCGACTCTCCGCGTCTTTTTCTTTCCCATGCGCTGTCCTTCCTTGCGTCCGAAACTTTTATCGTCCATTACACAAGTAAATAACATCGCAATTATATCTTATTTGGTGTCATTTTCCTTAGAAAAATGCCACTTGTTCACCATATGTTGGTGAAAGTCGCATAAAAAAATTATGAAAAATAAAGAAGTTTTGTTATTGGATTAGTAGTGGTCTCACCGATATTCTCGACCCGTATTATGTTACACTTCTCGGCGACCGAGACCTCTCGAGCTTCACGGCCCCTCACGGGGTAAACTCCGCGGAAGGAGGGATTGTTTGGCGACGTTTCTTGTTCAGAATTTGACGACTTTTATCCATGAAATACTGTATTTATAAAAGCATGTTTGTATTCAGCATCTTTTTTAATCCATTGCCGTATCCTAACGAGTCAGACTCATGGTGAAGATTTCAAAGAAAGTCTAACATATACGAATGTCATGTGTGTAAATTGAAATGAATGTAGCCATACAAAAAATATAAATTTTCTTTTCTGTTCTGTAATATTGTTTAGGAGAAAGACGATCTAATCACTGTAGTCGCAGAGAATATGGCACGGTAATGGTAATTCTTTACTTTTCGTGCATCTCGTATCATCTATGAAAAAAAAAGATTTTAGTCAATCCGTCAATGACAAAAATGAGGGAATGGGTGTACAGTATGTTGCTCCATGTAACAATGAAAGATAGTGTAACATTTTCTAATATAGAACCTCTAGTGACATTGTATGGGAAAGTGCATTTCAAAAAATTCGTAACATACGCCTTTTTTCTAAAAATTCATTCATTTAAGATGGCCACGTTAGATCGTGCAGCTTACATAATCCGAGCGTTAAATGCTTATTATGTAGTCCTATTTTACAAAAATTCTGTTGCGTGGACGCGTTTGTCGGTTAATTAGTTCGCACAATGGAGGATTTTGCTGTATTGTGCTTCGAGTAAACCGTGCTTCTAACCATGATTTTTAAGATACGAACCTGATAAGTGAATATATGTCAATCATTATTTTCTGACCCATTTCTTTTATTTAACAAGGATATTATTGATTTTTTTATACTTACCTTTCCTTAAGTTTCATTCTTGAAATCAGCACTAGTTTCGATGATTATGCAGGGTGTCTCACTCGATTTTGACATCTTTATTTCTTCACTATTATTAGTCCTACCGAAAAATGTTTCAGATAAGAATTAAATGGTGCTGAGTGGGACATAATTTGGTATTATTAGTTTATTCGTAGATGAACGCGTTAAGGTCATATGAAGATCAACTTCGTTTTTTCTTAAATGAAATTTTCTACTTTTTAGTACATCAATCGATGCAGTTGGACATTCTTTATAAAAAAGTACTAACCTATTTGTGTGAAAAATTAGTCGTTTAGGAGATATTTCGATTTAAATAATTCCAAGACAGCATTACTACCGCACTAAGACGTTCGCTTTTATTCCTTACAGAAAAGGTTCAACACAACGACGATTTGTATCACGGCATTTTTTAATTCAAGATATCTCCTAAACGACTAATTTTTCAACATAAATAGGTTAATACTTTTTTATGAAGAATGTCCAACTACATCAATTGATGTATTAAAAAGTATATAATTCCATTTCAAATCACGAAGTTGACCTTCATGTGACCTTAACGCGAACACCCATGAGTAAACTAATAACACCAAATTATGCCCCACTTAGCACCATTTAATTCTTATCTGAAACATTCTTCGATAGGACTAACAATAGCGAAGAAATCAAGATGTCGAAATCGGGTGAGACACCCTGTATATTAAAATAGGGGCTTCAATACGTGCCCTAGAATTTGTTTAGATTTTTTGAAAGCCTGGAACAGTAAAAAAATTAGTCTTGAACATACACGACCCAGTATGCGCAAACGGCATCGATCAAAGTAAGGTTTGCAGACGGAGGGTGAAATTTAAGGTTAGAATTTTAAAGTGCAGTAAATTTAACAATAAATTACTCTATAAAGAAGACTATATCTGTATGTTCCTACTATTTTTCAATCATTTGATATATTTCTCAAAATCTGAATTTTTTGCCTCGGCCTCCTCTCCTACATGAGATTTCGACCGGGAAAGGAGACATCTCGGCACGAAATCGAGCTCTACCGGCGTGCGGTGCATGGGCACCTTTGAACTTTCGGTATGTCCGATAGAGGAAGGAAATTCCTGGGTCGAGGAGCCCAGACACCGCAGTCGGTCGGTCGATGCCAGTCGCCGGCATCCAGATAAAACGGTGCCGGTGGTACAATAACATATTGAGAATTCGCGGGTTCGCCGGCGTCGACGGTGGTAGGGTGCCAGACGGTCTGTGCCAGTTCGAAAGTTTGTCCCGGTTTGCCCGTCTGGCATGCCGGGAAGCGACGCGGACGCACGTGCACCGCACCTTGACAGGTTGAATATGGGCTCCGGTGCGCAGAGACAGCATATTGGGTTCGAAACTTTGCTCGTTTACAACCGAGCCACTATGTCTGCTACCATCGGCCACCTCTCCCATCCCTCCCCGACACCGCAGCACACCCCTACCTGCGAAATAAATGTCACGACTTCTCTCGCCTAACACGATTCACGCTTGTCCCGCAACCGAAAGCATCGTATCCCTTTTCCACCATTTTTCTACGCGCATAGCTCAGCGATCACACCGTCATCGAAAACGTTGCATTCTCACTTGCGCACGGTGCACTTTGGTTTCTGTGACGGAGTTTAAGATTCGTTGCTTTTTATTTTAAGATAATGTTAGAATAAAGGAGATTTCGATGCTTTTGGTACAACCTCTGTTTTAAATGGTCCGTTTTATTGTTTTGCCGAGACCGAAAACGTGATAACTACTTTTCATTCCTTTTTGTATTCTGTTTCTACCCCTTTTTCTGTGAGCGATAAGTTCCTTGCATTCTTCCGTGGGATCTTAGTGATGGAGCAACTGCTTAGGTTTGCCTCTTAATACTGGGTTTATGGAGTACTAAAAGTTACTGTTTTATATTGCTTTATGAAAATAACGAAAATGTATTTATGTAGATTATGAGCGATTTGTATTGTAGTCTATGCTTAAAGGACCAAATCTATTGAATAATTCCTCATCAATGCATTCTCCAAGTTGTAATAATCGTAAATTAAAGAGTCCGTCATTTTGACGGGTCCCGTAAATCTAGTGTGAATAATTTATTAAATATTACAAGACTGGCATTCGCGAGGAGTATTTACAAATGTGATCTTCGCAGTACGACTGTTGTCTTAATAAATTTTTCTAAGTCGCGACTACTTTGCCCTCCACCAGCAATTCCCTGTCCAAGGAATGTGAATTTTGGTGAATTTGATAATCAATAAAACAGTGAAAACAATCATAATAAAAATTTTGAGTAATCTTTGTAAAAAGGAGACTTCTGCCTTCAAAACTATGGTGGTCTTAGTCCTCAAAAAAAATTCTCGACGTTTGCTGAGTTATTCGAACTTTAAAATTTTCGAACAGGAGAAGCTTTGTCTTTTCATATTCTACATGATGCAGGAACATCCACAAGAAAAACTTAGTTAAGGAGTCTTAGAGTAAAGACTTTACGTTTCAGAATGAGCTGAAAATCATTACCGTATGACGTTTCGTTACCGAGATATCGAGCGTTCCTTTAATCATGCACGCCAGTGTGTATACCTAAAACCAGATTTTGCACTAAAACATGAAAGCTTGTTGAGCGTACTATAGAGAGATGGTTAATACACCGTAGCGTCCTAAAATACATAAGATATTGTTAATAATTCGTTCATTCAATGCTGGATTAATCAATAAGCAAAGTAAGCACGTACTTAGGGCACCAGGAGAAGAGGGGCACAATCTTCTGAAGTTTACATCTTTTATATGCACCGTTTATTTGGAAAGTGGTGTAGGTCCAGTTTTGGAAAAAAATGTTGGAAATGAAATAAATCCACCGCAGTGTTTCCACGTATTCTGTATTTAACGTATAATTTATAATATGATAAACCTGCGAATATAGTTCGACTGTATAACTGCATGTGAAAAGACTATTACTTTGCAAGATGCGCTCAGGGTAGCTGCTATGGCGGGACTGACGACGCACAGTGGGTTGAAACGCGAAAAACGCGGACAAAAATCATTTTCCTGACTAAACGAAAAATATAAAATTGTATTATTACCTTGTTGGTAGATGTGGCATCATTTTCTGCATTTCGTTTTCCAAAATTCCATATCTGTATCCCACAATTAAATGCTGAAGTTTAATAAAAATGCATAAGTTTAGCTTCTCTTGAATTTTTTAGAATACCGCTTCATTTAGTACGTTATAACTTAATACACGTATGAGTGAGGATTTTTTGTATGTACTTAACTGAAAGCGTGTTCTAAGACGAAAATAATAAGCATGGATTTTGTTTGTTTTTGTTGTATATAACACCTACAAACATTGATGAAACAAAGAGTAATACTTAAGCTTTTTCCCCACTCAAATAGGTTTATAAACCGATTGCCGTCGATTGCTGCATTAAAATTTGTTACACGTTATTGGTAGATATGTATACAATGAAACTAAAAAGGTTTCACCTGCCAATAGCTGCCTGTTTGTACACTGTATCACAAAAACGATGACGCGAGAGAATGCGCGGTTGCGCCGCGCCGCGCCGTTCAGGTAGTCACTATGGTGTCTTTTGGCATTCAAAGAGGAATGCCAAAATTCCAAAAGAAAACCAGCCAAATTTTGTCGTAAATTTAGATTAGGTTCGACGATCAAAAACCTAACAGATTCGATAATACAAAAATGGTGTTTTTTAGTAGTCAAAAACGCTAGATAAAAGATCGATTTAGGCAGCCTCAAAAGTCCTATTTTATCGTTTACGAGGCTTAATTTGCATTATTCGGAAGCATACAACTGCCCATGTAGCTATTTCCATATAGCTGTGACTGTGAATAATGCAAATTACGCCTCATAAACGTAAAAATAGGACTTTCGAGGGCGATTGCGGCCTAGATTGATCTTTTATCTAGCGCATTTGACTACTGAAAAATCTCCGAAATGAGAACGTGCATCCCGCACCCCTGCAATTCTGTAAAGGAGTCTACCGCCTTAATAATTTTATCAGAGGAGCAATCATATATTGACATCTTCAATTTTAAAAATTTTCCAACAATTTTGATTTCATCCTCTCAATTTTGCTATAAATGCATAAAGATCCGCTGTCTAATAAATAATATAGTATAAATATAAATAATAAGGCAATAATGGGCAAAGAATTCTGTTGGAGCGCCGATTGGCATTTGTTTAGAGACGGAAGGAAATTAACATCAAGTAAATTATACAGAATTTAGTATATAATAACGTAAAAATATTCTATTATTACTAATAAAATAATTAATAATATGTACGCCCAAATTCGAGAAAACCGTTTCGAAAAAACCTTATATAACTTTTATGGGTTTGGAATTAAAGAAAATCTGATTATTAATTTGAATTCAGCACCTCAAAATCTATAAAACTGTACCATTTTTATTAATTTAATCTTAGAAGTGGCTTCAGAAATTATTTTTGTCCGCGTTTTTCGCGTTTCAACCCACTGTGCGAAGGTCCTAACTTTACGCCCTCGCCTGGGCCCTTCTGTCTCTGGGAAAAACGTCCCCTTAACCGCATGGTATCGTTGTATTCCAACAAAAAATTGAGAAATCACATAATAAACAAATAATTTAGAGTGAACTTTTTATCTATAAACAATTCTCGAAAGAAGAAAAAATTGACACAACACTTTCAAAATAACTGGTCCACATAGTAGTAATTAGACAGCGGGGTTTTGTGCAAAATAAAAATTCTCTACCTTGGTTCCAAATTGGAGCAAAATACAACATTGATTTCCGTTCTTTCTAGGTTCAATAGGATGAAAATAGTGTAACAACAGTACTCTAATTATTGGACTGCGATGTTTGTGCAAAACCAAAAGTGTCCAAGTGAATTGTAAGGAACTAAAATTAATTGAATATATATATATATCTTCTCTTGCAATTATCTTAAAAAGTGGAAAGTGATAGAACAACGTCCCTAAATTCTATGAATGTTTTCACGGTTTCATGTTTCTCCTATTCATTTTGGTCATTAACCGCCTGGCTACCATCGGCGAGATATCTCGCGCTTCAATGTTGTTCATGCAACGCTACGGACGAGATATCTCGCGAAACAATGCCGTTCGTATGACGCCACAGATGAGATATCCCGCAAGTCTGTTTTTCTGTATTTACAGCTAAGTGTCATTTACAGAACAATAGGGGCAATGTATTTCTTACCTGCGTGGAAGATATTTTCAGTTTTCAGTTAGTACTTGGCAGATATACACTGTATTTGTACGTAGCGATAGCTCGACGAGTAAGAAACCAACTAATCAGTGATAGCGATAGTGACTACGAAGATATGCAATTATGTGTATGTGTAAGTGATGATGATGTACCATTATCTGAAAGATGGCAGAAGTTAGTGGAACAAAGAAAATGAAAAATTCAGATACACCCAACAAAACGTTGTGTCGTGTGTCAGAAAAATACATTACGTAAAGAAACAAGTTATTTTTGCAAAACTTTTGATGCTGCGTTATGTGTGACTCCATGGTTTGAGTTGTATCATACACAAGAATAAAGAATGAATTCTAATCACAAGAAAGAGTCAACTAAAATTTTAGATTCTTTTTTACATTATAATCTACTCTAGTGAAAATCTAGCGAGATACTTCGTGGCGTCGTACAAACGCTAATGAGTCGCGGAATATTCGTCCGTGGCGTTACATGAACAACATTGAAGCGCGAGATATCTCGTCTGTGGTAGCCAAGGAGTTAATGCGTAAAAGCCGCAGTTTAGTAACAATATTGTTCAGTGTTTATGTGCATATGCGTACGAGTGGAAAGATGAAAATTAGTAACTAGCGAGAAAAACTAACTTCTGTTGAAAATAGTTAGTAAAATTATCGAAAATGTCTAGAAAATCGTACACGTCCATCCTACGTTGGGTTGAGCTGGTCTTGTATAAGGGGGCCTTAAAATCGTTGAAGTGCTTACTAGCTCTAAAGGTCTTAATCGTTAAATTGTGTTCCTTAGAAAACCACGTCTGCAGTAATCAATCCCTAACGCATTACCCACTCGATAGCAACTTACGGTTAAACTGTACTTTGGAGGACCAATTTTTTTTTAACTTTTTTATGCAGTCTTGTAGATTTCGACGAGAAAACACCGAAAGTGAAAGTCTTATTGCCAGGAGTTCACTGGTTCAGAAGTTATACGCGTGTAAAGTTGAGCACTTTTAGCTAACCCCAAACCAGCTTGGACTATACCGCTCAGTACTACTTAGCCAATGCGCTGCACACCCACTATCTATCCAGCGCATGCGCTCAACAGTCCTACATCTACCACCCAATGAATATCCAATATGGCGACGCTCTAACATGTCAAAAACGCTTAAAATTGCTCATGTTTACACGTGAATAACTTTTCAACCAGTGAACTCCGATAACCAAAATTTGAATTTCGTGTACTAAAACTTACACGGCTATCATTTTCTTGTCAAAATGTGTAGCATCACATACAGAAAACTTGAATATTTTTGCTCCTCTAAAGTACAGTTCAGCCCAACTTACCGCTAATTAATGAAGGCTAAGTTGTACAAGATTCAAATGCTCGTCGTGAGTGACACGGAGGAAATTCGGAAAGTGACACGCGAAGTGTTAATATTCACGAGCAAAAAGATCATGAGGGAAAAATAGGTACGAGGTCGTAGACACCGCAGACGCGGCGACCAGTTTGCATCGTCTAATTGGTAATCACGGTACATTGCCTCCGCTTGCCTGTGTCATTCATCCAGCCAGCCAGCTTGGCCTATTTGCCTATTTTCCACCCTTTTAGTTCCCGTCTTGGCACCGCGTGTTATAAACGTATTAGATTGCAAATAAATGGCCGATCGGCTCCTTTGCATTCACGTGTTACCGTTTAGATAGAGTCTGCGTGCATCGATCAACGTAACATTCGCTTATGCGTTTTATCAATCGTGTTACCGGATCGTTTACGCTTTCCTTCAAAGATTTTCGAGGTCTACAATACATCGAGGCCCAAACATTCTGTAGATATAATATGCCAGTCTCAGCTTTCATTGCTTAATGTAAATTATTTCAATTCTTTGGGAGCCATCATATTCATAATATCGAGCTTATAGTGGCCCACAAAAGTGTTCGTACGAACTTTAAGTCAGAATAACTTTCTTAAAATTTGACCAAACCACTTGACTCTTTTTGAGCAACTCGAAGCATTGATTTAGTAAATCACGTGAAAAAAAGATTATGAAAAAATTGCAATTAGTAGAAATTACATGAAGAAATAAAAATGGCACTTTTTAAAACTTCTTTATTTCAGTTCGCAATGAAAATTTAAAATATGCCTTTGATAGATCTATGTTAGTTATGCACATAATGAAAATTCAAAATATGCCTTTTGTAGATCTATGTTAGTTATACATATGTTGAAAATTTCATTGAAATCGGTTGACGCAGAAAAAAACGACGCGCATCGAAAGATGTAAGAAACTATGGATTTTAAGCAGAAACTGACCAAAAGTCGTGAAAAACTGCCATTATCACCACTTTAAACCGCTTGTAGCTCATGTGTTCGTTAACTGATTTCGATGAAATTTTCAGCATATGTGTAAATAACATAGATCTACAAACCGCATATTTTGAATTTTCATTATGGGCTGAAATAATAAAGTTTTAAAAAGTGCCATTTTTATTTTTTCATGTAATTCTTACTAATTGCAATTTCTTCAAAATCTTTTTTGCACATTTTCAAAGTAAATCAATGCTTCTAATCGCTAAAAAAAATCAAGTAGTTTGGTCAAATTTTAAGAAAGTTATTCTGACTTAAAGGTCGTACGAACACTTTTGTGGGCCACTGTATATATCTTACTCTAAAGTGTCGTGATACAAATGAATGATTCAATTATTTAATAATATAAAATCATATTTTTCTGAGAATTATCTAATAATTCTCTAATAATTTGAACCATTTGCAAACTTTGATAATTTTATATGGAAATAATCAATTTTTAAATATGTACATGTAGCAACACTGTAGAATATGTTATACACCTTTATCATTAGACTGCGGATTTTATGCATTTATGCCAATACTGGGTACGCACAATTTAAAGTACTGGAAATGTTAAAAAGATTTAAGGACGTCAGTATGTTAGTTTCAGCTTAATAAGATAATTAAAAGATGAAAGAAATTTTTATTTGGTTCCCGTGTCTTGCAATCAATGCAAACATTTTTTATTTTACATAAAAATCAGCATTCTACTCATCATTCACAAAGAAAGAAATTCTTAAGTGGCACCGGTTTCTTTTGCAACAGATGCAGACAATTTTTATTTTGCATAAAGCTCCGCAGTCTATTCATATGGTTAAAAGTATAATTTTTGGTACTATGGCTGTAATAATTTTATCACTTGCATATTTTCTGAGGAAAATGATTTTGATATTTTTGCCTATTATGGTTCTAATCATTTTATCACCTGCATATTCTTTGATGAAAATGTTTTTGATATTTTTTTATACTATGGCTAATAATTTTATCACTTGTATATTCTTCGAGGAAAATGTTTTTGATGTTTTTAGTATTATGGCTCAAATAATTTTTATCACCTGTATATTATTCGAGGAAAATGTTATTGATCTTTTGTTTAGTATTTTGGATCTAATAATTTTATCACCTACTGTTCGAGGAAAATGTTTTTCATGTTTTTGGTATTATGGCTCAAATAATTTGTATCACCTGTATATTATTCGAGGAAAATGTTATTGATTTTTTGTTTGGTATTCTGGATCTAATAATTTTATCACCTACTGTCCGAGGAAAATGTTTTTGATGTTTTAAGAGATTCCCGTTCTCAGGTGGTTGATATTTATCACTCCCTTATATGTAGATCGAAATAATATCGCAGTACGGATATTTATTCCTTTTTCACATGCGCGAGATCTTTGTGATGTTTTGAAATGCCGAACGATGAAAGTAATTTCATAATTAAGCGCAGCACGCGATGTCTGTGCTTCGCATTACGAAGCTGCTTCCGTTCAGACGCCGCTTTATGAATATCTGCCCGCATCATATATAAGAAAGTGGCTTCGATCGTGCCCCAGAGACTGTTAATCCATTTTTAATAAGTAATCCGGTATCGTCTCGACCATCTGTCCAACGCGAGCAGCTGTGATAAGTTTAGCACTGAATGGTCCATGGACTGGCGTCTCCTTAACAAATCATACCGATCCGAACCGTATTTATAAACGATAATTAATTGAACTCATTTGATCATGAACCACAGAAACAACTCTTCTGCATTCTGACTTTGTTCTTAAAAATACCACAATGCTTTCTATCTATTGTTAATCCTATCATAAAATGCTGAACAACGAAAATGTACGAAGTAAACAGTGAAACTGAAAATTTAAGTGTTACTTTATCGCTACGTTTAGACTCTTAGAAATTTTTCAAAATTCTCTACTAATTCTAATATATTAAATTACAAAAGAATATGTATATTAACCATTGGTTTCATTGGATTTCCATTATTGGTTTCTAGAAAATGACCTATGAAAATTGGGATTAGCATAAAGATTCGCAGACCAGTAATAATGTCGAATTAATAGACTGGTGGAGCTTTTTGCAAAATCAAAATTGTTAGCATTAATTGTAAGAAACAGTTCTTTTCTTTTACAACAATCTTAACAAGTTGAAGATTTTATTGACATCCTAACATTCATTTAATGTTTCTGCTCTTTCGAGTTGCACAAACTCGTTTTTCTCACAAATGCGTAAAATCCGCAGTCAACTAATTATTAACGGAGTGAACAAATTTACATGAACAACATATTATTTCGTAAACAGCGCAGCAGAAAACACCCATGTTCTTTTATCAGCTAACCAGCTTAGACTGATTAAATGTTCATAAAATGCTCTACTACTTCAATGTAATTACGTCAAACTACCGAGGCAAGAAACAAATTTTCCGTCACAAAAAAGCAAGTAAACTCGATCGATCTGAAGCTTGTTACACGAGAAGGTTCACGGTAATTCAGTTGGTGAAAAGTTCGAGACACCATTGATTGGCCCGTGATCCGATGTAATACAGCCGCCTATCTAATTAACACGTTAATTAACATATCGCACGCAGCCGAGTGACATAATGTACTGCCGCAGATTGAAGGAGCTAATCGCGTTGACTATTAAATAAAGCCAATACCGCGGACGTGTCCCGACAACCTTTCTCTTTTCCAGCGGCGGGTGTGCGTGTAACGTGCGAAAACTGTCGGCCTCGTTATCATATCACAAATTAGAAATTCTGCGGACAGAACAGTTCACGTGCAGCAACCTGGTAATTCCATTCGAGACAACTAGTTTCATCGTTCCGTCGAGTAGATTAATCATTCCGCTGACATGCATAAATCGGGTAAAATGTATTCGCAAGGTCTGAGGGAAGTCCGAACAGAAAAAATGGAAAGCAAACGACGAGTGAGCGCCACTTATAATATATATGAGCCGTTTATTTTGAAAGTGGCCTAAGTCCATTTATCAATTATTTTCTGTTGACCGTATTAACGTGCACAACTTGAAGTTATCTGTCATAAACAACATTTGCTGTTAAGTATATTCAGAATATACACGATAATTTTGGACACATAAGTTTTCGCAGTTAGTTCAATAATTAAAACCATTACTTTGAAAGTGACCTAAGTCCAATCAATTATTGATAATTTCCGAAGGTGCGGATTTTTAAATGTCCGGAGGCAGCGATGAAGATAATTTTAATGAATTAGTATTTAACAAGTTAATCTCAGTTTTTTTGACAGTTGCTTTAGTTAAATAATCAGTACGTTTAATTAATGCAGTGAACAAAAAATTCACGCAATACACACTTACAATTGAATATAAAACATAAAATATTAAATTATATAAATTATTAAACTCGTGGGGAAGAATAAAACAACAAGACCATTTAATTCAGATAGTGAACACGAATTCGTAACAAATGATTTCAACAAAAAAAGTTTGAAAATATTGTATTGACACCACTTTAAAAAATTATAAGACGAATTACAATAGCGAAATACAAGGACATGACGGGCTTACTACGATATATACCACCGGTGCACCATGACATCCCTCCCGCATACACAAAATGTAGATGAGCAGTAAATTGTTATGTAATTTATGTAGTTAGAAAATTTCCCGAATTGCATAAATTGTGTTTTTGAAGAGTTGTAACGAAATATAAAATAAATTGAATATTGTTTTTTCAATTGGAAGCATTTTAAATTATGTCGAATCGCTCTTGCGCTCTTTCAAATTTTATATCAAATCTGGTTGTTAACATTGGAAGTTGGTTAACTCCATTTTTGGTAAGAAAACACATATTATTCAATTAGTAATTTATTATTTTACTAGGAATTGTAAATTTAACTCTTTTAGATACACTTAAGCAGTATGACACATTGGTATCCTACACGTGTATTTTTAATTGTATTGACACGCAAACTCTTAAATATCTCAATTTAAATATAAATGGACTTAGGTCACTTTCAAGATAGACGGCTCATATATATCTGCTTTATTTTTTATATATATACAATACACAACATGTAAGTGGTCTAGACAGGCCAGTTGGGTGCATCATCGCCATCATGAGTGAGAAAGCGAAACACGAGTCGAGCCGTTTTGTTCCTGAACGTCTCGCGAGCTCGTCAATCGAGTAATGAGCGCTCATTTTACGCGCACGATAACGCGTCTGTCGTTCGATCGTGATACGTTCTCGTCTTTCTTCCACGGCTGTTCCCTCTGCCTCCGTTTCACGGGTTCTTCTTTTGTTTCTTCTTCTTACTTAGTCGACTGACAGCATGGAGAACACTGCCAAAGACGCTGCAACCAGACGTTCAAGAGCGAGAACGTTCTGTATAGAGTCTCATAATTTAACATTTTACGGACGATCATTGTTTTCAAATATTATCAAATTAGCTTTCGATACACACGACATCCGCTTAACACTAACCGTACCACGACTTGTTAAATGACCGGTTTCGCATTTCTTAGTTCATAATTGTTGAAATTATAAAGATGCTTCCGTTAGAAATTATTAGATAAATTTCTGCATTCGATCACTAATCATACCACCAGCGGTTTCAAATTTCTTATTGCATATTTGTTGAAATTATAAAGATGCTTCCGCTAGAAATTATTAAATAAATTTCTGCATTCGATCACTAACCGTAACACGAGCGGTTTCGAATTTCTTATTGCATATTTGTTGAAATTATATAGATGCTTCCGCTAGAAATTATTAAATAATTCGTGCACATGCTGTTAAAAAAATTGCGCGAAGTCTAAAGAAAATCAGCATGAATCCCAAAGTAAGTTCAAGGTGCTAAATAAAAAAAATATTCAGTCTTGTAATTTTTGTGAAACAACTTATGCCAGTCACATTTGTGCTCGGTACGGTTAGTGTTAATCTAAGTCTTTCAGAACGTCGAGTTATTTCTTAGTGACAATTACATTTGATTCATAGAAAAATGTAATTGGAAATGTTCCATCTCATGTTGATACTAATCAATAGACTGCGGATCTTTATACAAAATAAAAAATGGTTGCATCGATTGCAGGACGTACGAGCCAAATAAAAATGTCTTTCTTCTTTTAATTATCTTATAAAACTAGAACGAATACACAGATGTCCTTAAATGTTTTTAATGTGTCCACTGCTTGAAATTGTACGTACCCATTTTTGTCATAAATGCATAAAATCCGCAGTCTACTAATGAAGTATCGTTTTCTTTATTGTTATAATATATTTGGTTATAATCATAACACAAACACTTTAAATATTCTTCAATATATTATAACTATGATATCTTTTACTTAATCTTAATTTTCAGTACTGGATCTTATTTCATACAAAAAGTGGGTACGTTTGACCCATCAAAAAAGGCAATTGAAAACGTTCTACCTTATATTGGTACCAATCAAATTTCACTTTTTCTTGTTACTAGAATATATTGTATTTGTATTTGAATATTTGTATTTGTTTCTTTGAAAATCACAAAATAAATCAAAGGAAACCTCACTTCAAGAAGCATGGCTTAGATACCTTCTGTTATGACTAAAAGATAAAATGTTTATCACAGAAAAGAATAAATGAATTCAGGATTGGTTGCTATCACAGAATGTTTTAGTTGTCTCAACACTCAATATACAATCTTGATCACAATCGTTATAAACGATTTAAAGTGGTAAAAATTGCAGTTTTTCACGATTTTCGACTAATAACTGCAATTATTACCACTTTCAATCGTTTATAGCTCATAAACCAATTAACCAATATCGATGAAATTTTCAGCATATATATAATTTATTTGAGTGTACATTGTAAATTTTTTAAATTTTCAATACAGGCCCTGATAAAAAACTCGTAAAAGTCAACTTTTACTATTTTTTCTACGATTCCGACTAATTGCAATTTTTCCAAAAGTTTTTTTACTCATCTTATAATAAAATAATCCTTCCAACTTTTCAAGAACACTCAAGTCATCTGTAATAATTTTAAAAAAGTTATGCTGTTTCAAATGGTGCTGATTCAGTTTTGCTCTTCACTGTGTATATATATATAATATGGAGTGAAATTTTTAAAAATTAGAATACACATTCTTGTCACATGAATAAAGCAATACGAAATAGATGCTTTTGGTGTCGAGTAAATGTAGTGTTAAAATGATTTGATAATTGATTTTGACGTGGATCGTGGCCGAAGGGTTTGCAAGGAGTGTTTTACTGGAGCGTTAGAAAGAAATTCGCCAGCGACCCAGTATTTATCAGAAGCACGTTAATTATCGCGTTTCATCATTTCTTACCTGGCTGTTTCCTTAATGCGATATTTCAGCGGCCGCGATGAATCCAACCTAGACGAAAGTAAGAACACTTGGCTCAATTAAGGCCTGAAAACTATCCGCGGTGTTGCATTCTGCGGCCACTTAAAAAATTTCAAAGGAGGTTCTCTGAGGCCATAGAAAAACCGAGCAAAGGAAAGACATAAAGCGCATCTCAAGATCCTCCGGGGGGTGCTTGGCGCTCTATAACCCAAGAGACATTTCTTAACTTTCGACAGCTAATATTAGACACGTAGGAAATTATAATTTCAGCGACGTATATCCTCCACAGGCCATGATGGAATAAAATTACAATATTAATGTACGTCCTAGAAAATTTCGGTATTCACATGAGGGTTAAAAATATATCATATTTCTTATTTGTCCCAAAAGTTTCTTTCGTTTTCGATTGATACATACTATGAAAAAACTCGGAGTGTATTTTTAAGGAAGCTAATGGTGCAGGCAGGCACGAAGAAACTTAGTAAATAAATAATAAAACTATTATGTAATATGCCTAACAATATCAAGCTTGAACATTGAGAAAGAAACTTTGGGACTAATAGAAGAAAGTGTCTGAAATGTCTTCAGCAGTGATTTTAAACTGGTGAAAATGTACCTCCACTAGCAGCTTCTGAAGATATAAGAATTTTGCTACGGCGCGGGTAAGAGATTTAATATTTAATTAAATTGTATCCGACATCGGATTAAATTGTAGCATATACGATATCAGAAGCCTCGCAAATTCCCGTTCCAATGTTGCATCTTATTTTCATTTCTGGCTGCGGTACTTGAGGTAAAAAGTCTTTTTCCCCCGGGGAATTCTATCTCTAGCTAGACATCAGTGCTTGTTTTCGTGTTTCTCGCCGGGGTGCACAGCAATCCTTTCTTCTTGTTTCCTTTTTTATGCTCTTCCCATTCTTTCGTTTTCGTCTTTTTCCCTTTCAACCAAGTAAGTCAAGTGTCGGCGACGGTAGATAGGGCCTCATTTACAAGCCAGACGGGGTAGGCCACTTGGCCCAAATACGTGAAAGGGTATTCTGTCCAGTGGATGCGACTCAAAACTTAAAATAACCCCTCCTTCGATAAGACCGGCAGCCCGCCGTCAAGTTTTTCGCTTTCCGGACCAACCCCGATACCGACCCGCTCCTCGAATATACAGGATGTCCCTGTAGCAATGATATAACCGCGGAGGGGATGATTCTACATGAGATAATCAGTCGAAAATATACAACAAACTTTTCTCATTTGACGCCTGGTTCTTGAGAAAATCAAGTTCTTAACACTAGGTTTACGGAGCACTAAAATTGATTATTTTACATTGCTTTATAAAAATAATAAAATTGTATTTACTTAGATCTTCAGCGATTTTTATTGTAACATGTACACAAAAAATAAATCTATTTAATAATTCCTCACGAATACCTCCTTACACTCTTAATAATCGTAAATTAAAAATTTTTGAACCTGTCATTTTGACGGGCACCGTAAATCTAGTGTTAAAATTCAACGAACGCGCACGCTATTGAATAGGAATCTCTGACGCGTCTGTGCATAACCTACCGATTCTACTTCTTGTAAATACTACGACTACGGTGACCACACGTCCTTTATTTAAAAGGACAGTCCTTTATTCCATTGCACTGTCCTTGAGATTTATTCTTTTTTCTAAAATTTGCACGGTCCATAGCGCGCGAATCTGTGTGTGAAGATAGAAGAAAGAATTTTGTTCATTTTCAGCCACTGGAACTTAGATATAAATGACGGCTTGTATTTAAGCGGGACATATTTTATCATATAATTAGATATTTAAAAATACAAAACGTACACGAAAATAATTATTTAGCCTACGGGAAATAACACATTTAAAAATTTTAGATTGCTACATTTATAAATATAAAACTTTACATAACAAAATTGATTTGATATACGGGAAATGATATATTTAAAAATTTTTGTTCAGACAATTTTTATTTTGCATAACAATTTGCAGTCTAGTAATTATACCATAATGCTAATACTCTGATAAAAATGGGTACCACAGTCAGTGGGTTAAATACAGCTTCTAGACACCAGAAAAACAGTGATTGGCATCTCTAAAATTGCGAAGATAGTTATAAGTGAGCCGTTTATTTTGAAAGTGACCTAAGTCCATTTATAATTAAAATGAGATATTTAAGAGTTCATGTTTCAATAAAATTAAAGATAGACGCATAGGATACCAACAAAGAGTTAAATTTACAATTCCTATTAAAAACATAACAATTATTAAGTGAATAATATGTGTTTTCTTACCAAAAATGGAGTTAAGCCACTTTCAATGATAACAACCAGATTCGTTATAAAATTTGAAAGAGCGCAAGAACGATTCGACATAATTTAAAATGCTTTCAATTGAAAAAACAATACTCAATTTATTTTATATTTCGTTACAACTCTTCAAAAACACAATTTATGCAATTCGGGAAATTTTCTAACTACATAAATTACATAACAATTTACTGCTCATCTACATTTTGTGTATGCGGGAGGGATGTCATGGTGCACCGGTGGTATATATCGTAGTAAGCCCGTCATTTCCTTGTATTTCCCTATTGTAATTAGTCTTATAAGTTTTTAAAGTGGTGTCAATACAATATTTTCAAACTTTCTTTGTTGAAATCATTTGTTACGAATTCGTGTTCACTATCTGATTTAAATGGTCCTGTTGTTTTATTCTTCCCCACGAGTGTAATAATTTATATAATTTAATATTTTAAGTTTTATATTCAATTGTAAGTGTGTATTGCGTGAATTTTTTGTTCACTGCATTAATTAAACGTACTGATTATTTAACTAAAGCAACTGTCAAAAAAACTGAGATTAACTTGTTAAATACTAATTCATTAAAATTACCTTCATCACTGTCTCCGGACATTTAAAAATCCGCACCTTCGGAAATTATGAATAATTGATTGGACTTAGGTCACTTTCAAAGTAATGGTTTTAATTATTGAACTAACTGCGAAAACTTATGTGTCCAAAATTATCGTGTATACTCTGAATATACTTAACATCAAATGTTGTTTATGACAGATAACTTCAAGTTGTATACGTTACTACGGTCAACAGAAAATAATTGACAAATGAACATAGGCCACTTTCAAAATAAACGGCTCAAGTATTCCTAGTTCATAATTTACCGGTTCTACTTCTTGCGGATGCTAGGTACGCGAACTGGACGGATTTTCAAACTCGATTTTCTCGGAAACGAAGTGTTGAATAAACAAAATCAATTTCGTATTTTCGACTTATTTTCTCGTGTAGAATCACCCCCTCCGCGGTTGAACGTGTGATACTGGGAATTCTGCGTTTCGCGTTCGTTCGTTTTGCCGGCGATATTGCGAATCGACCGTCGGGCAAACAATACAATTGGCCGGGCGACCGATCATTCGCTTAAATAGGATCGACCTCTGTAATTCGAGCCAGAATCGTGGCTTTCTGGGCAACTCGCTCGACGTTTCCTTTCGTCGAGACGATTCGATTGCGGGGGATCTCTGCAAAATAAAATGTTCCATGATGTCTTTGTTTGCGCGACAAATGCGTGGGATACAATTCCTCCTTGTTCCTGGTCATGAAAATTGAGATTAATAACACTAGAACTACCATAAAAATGACTAATGATTTTCTCTCTTAAAATTATTGAATATATCACAATGTTTGCATGTGGAATTTTTTAATGAAAAAATGCTTTTATTAAATGTATGTCTCATTCCTTTCAGTAGAAGCATTCTTTCATTAAGAAACTTCACATGAAAACATTTTGACATTTTCGTTTTTAATTAAGATTGAATTTATTGGTTTACGTATGATCATGGTAGGAATTGTATAAGGAATGTTGGTTTAAAACTTTCGTTTTAAGAACGGTATTGTGAGAAATTGCTGTATTACAGCGTTGGAAATAGTATCATCAGAGGCAAAAAGGAAAGCTGCGTTATCGAAAATATTTTTGTTAGCAGCAAAGTGGTGATAGTGTTTTCCTACCGCGTGCATGTATATACTTTAGCTTCAAAGAGATGCCAAAGATGGTTTCTCGATGCTTTGAACTTACTTTTCAATACTTTGAACTCGTTCACTTTATGCAGCTGCCTTTATAAGTGCACTCGATCGATAATGTGTGCCGTCTGTGCAGAAATAAGTTGGAATTTTACACACCTGATGGTTACTAAATATCTGCTACAGAAATTGCAACAAAAAATTACGTACTAGTTGTACGTATTGATAGAAATCAAGTTAAAATTGTCTCAACACCTCATAAGTATAATCAAATTTAATAATTTGCATATCCGTCAAAAGAAATAATTGTTTTAACATTTTCCAAATATAATCTTTGCAATAAGTAGACTATGGCTTCATGCGCATGTAGGGTATATGCGAATTTTTAAAACAAACAGAAGCATTTCTTTTTTATTTTTACCACAAAGAATCTTTTAGCCGATAAAAGGAATTAAGTGTGAGTTTATGAATTAGCATAAAGATTGCAAGTCCAATCGTAAGCATAATTTTTACTGAAACCGTAGAAGAATGATAATTTTGAGTGAATCAACAAATGAAAATAGTGTTACTACTGTATAGTATTATTGCTGTTATCAATTATCTCGTTTAGTATGTAATTCTGGGCGAGAAAATAAATAATATGTACATTGATTTATGTTAGCACGGAATTTGTTGGACCTAAACGTTACGCTTTTGGTTTTTGTTGCAGGTACTTCTGACAAACAATCCCAGCAAAACCGGTCTCGGTGCAACGAGCGAATTTCCTAAAATCGAGCTAGATTCGACGACGGAGAAGAAGCAGGCGTTATGGCGAAAGACCCAACGGCGTTACAAAGAGATCACCGAGTAGACAGACTAACAATTGCATTAATAATTGCGTCGACCACGCTCGTCACGGCGACTGCAGAGACAATTGCATTTCCCCCCTTTGTGGAATGAGGCGAATCTCGTTGCCACGAAATGCTTACTTACCTTTGCTAATATAAAATACGTTTCTGGTTAAGAGTTCGAGCGATATAGTTATTTATGTATTCGAGAAGAAACTCGTTGAACTTAGTACAAAGTAATGTTAGAGTCAATGTAATGATGGAAACTTTCAGGAATTTAGCGCACGGACTTTATATACATTTCATTCAATGTATGCTGGCATTTTTACAATAAAGGACTTGTTTGACGTGGGTGGAAACGGATCGTGAAAGATTTCATACTTGGCTGGCTGTTGCTCGCTTGTCCCGAATGATTATTCATAATTTTTTAAACTCTCGTATAACGCGGGAGTCAAAAAACTGTTTAAAAAGAGTTGTGTGTATGTATATTCTGTGGAAGTGAGTGTACAATCTTTTCAAACAATTTTTTTTTGTATTCACTTTATATTCACTACCACATGAAGCACATACATATATGCAATCTTTTTAAACAATTTTTTGTTCATACACTATATATTCACTATCACATCAAGTACGTGTGTACAGTCTTTTTAATCAATTTTTTGTACATTCATTATGTATTTACTTCGACATAAAGTACATATCTGCAGTCTTTTTAAACAGTTCTTTGGTCACGTTATGCAGGAGCCTATTGTATTCAATTATTGGCATTTTTAAATTAATTCTGCTGTATGCAAATAATTGTCAGTCCTTTTTCAATTCTTTTTTACAGACCATTATGGACGGTGGTAGAAGAAAGGCAATCGCCATAGTTCTTGGAGCTGGAACTTGGCACTCACTAAACTTGGTTAGTGTAATAATTAGACTGTATTAATTGCAAGCTATAGGAACTACATAGGACATTTATATTTTTCCTTAATAATTTTAATGGGTTAGAAATAATAGAATAGCAGTTTTCAATTTCAGAAATGAATAAAAATAAATAAAAATAAAATTCACAGTTTAAAGAGAAATAAAAAGAAAACAAATTCATTTAGTGCTGTTTCTTGTGCTTAATGAAAAACATTTTTATTTTTCATACAAATCTGCAGTTTACTCATTATTTAAAAATTGAGCAAGTCCTGTCAATTTGTTCTTTCTTATGAACTACATTTATCCTACATGGTACAGGTTCAAATGGATTAAAACTTACTCAGTTGATGTCACAACCTAATACAAAATTAAAAAGCTAGCTATTAGATGTAGAAATCCATTCGTGAGACAGAGTAGCTTCGTTTAATGTTCCAAGTGTTTATTGGAGTCACCTGTAAACTGCGGATCTTTATACAAAATAACAATTTTCTTCATCGATTGTAAAAAATAGGAGCCAAATATAAATATCTTTTAGACTTTAACAATTGTATAAAGTTGAAAATAATATATCAACATTCTTTAGTATTTGTTATCTCTTCAGTGTTTTAAATTTTACCAACGTATTTTTCTCCATAAATGCATAAAATCCGCAATCTAATCATCAGACACCTGTAATGATGTAACTCCGTGATGGGCACGGTAGGGGCCCCTCAAATGCCTGCTTCTCCCACCAACCTCTTGGTTTATGCGCGAGGCCTGCGCACTGTTCGCGACGGGCGAAGTAATTCCTTCCTCTATGGTAACGGCGGATGCTGGTGGGGGACAGTAGGCGCTATGGTGGGGTCGGTTTTGTCTCAATGGAGACAAAAATGCTCATCCCTGATGTAATTGTACAGACAATGATAGAGATTATCGAATCGATCATTTGCAAATGAACAACAAATTTATGGATACAAGGATACGAATTTTGTGCACACAATACAGAGTGCGGTAAAAGTTTGGAAACTTTCTAAATAATTACTGTACAACCAAATTTTTATTTATTAAGACGAACACAATAATAATAACATTAGAAATCCTTAAAATTTATGTTACATAACGTCTTTTTCGAAATGACCTCCATTTACTTTTATGCATGTCTCGAGACGCTTCGGAAATTGATCGATCACAGCACGCAGCGTATTTTCGTCAATTTCGTCCCACACTTTCTTCAAATCACGCTTCAACGACTCTACTGAGTTGTGGGGTTTAGCACAAGCTTTTGCCTGAAGAATCCCCCAGATTGAATAATCCAACGGATTCAAATCGGGTGAATATGGCGGCCATTCTTTGGCCGAGATGAACTCCGGAAAATGGGCCTTACAGAAGTCCTGAGTTGTCTTAGCACGATGAGCGGGTGCAGAATCCCGCTGAAAAATCCAGGGTTGTCCGTTTTGTGCCCACGGAACTACGACGGCTTCCAAAATAGTGCTAACGTAATTGTTAACATTAATCTTGACTCCATTTTCCACGAAAATCAGGTCAGTTTTGCTTGTGGCGGTCACCCCTGCCCAAACCATAACTACTGCAGGTTTTTGAGTTCGTGAAACGATGCGACCTTTCTTATTCGCTTCAGAAGACCCACGAGCAAGCACTCTATCATTTTTGACGTTATAGGCCTGCTCGATGCTAAAATATTTTTCGTCGGAAGACAATGTTCGATTGTGAAACCTAGCACCGTGTCTCCGGTTCAACGCGAGACAACGCTTCTTCCGTTCATTGTTTTCCTTATCATTTAAATGTTGGCCTTTTTGAAGCACGAACGACTTTAGTTTAAGCTTATTTTTGACAATACGGACGGACGCACTGAGTATAAAAAGATGCAGAAAAGATACATTTCTGACGCAAATATTTCACGACAAAAAAAGTTTTCGAACTTTTGCCGCACCCTGTACTTTGATTGCTCATTTTCTTACTATAAAAATTAACTAACATAGCTTCGGTCCTACCACGCAGCTGAATGAACGTCTTTCCTCGCCGATTTGAGAAGAAAACGTGGTAAAATGAGGAACGGAGTGTTGTTGAGACCCGTCCGGTGGCTCCGGTGTCTATAAAGTCGCGGAATATCGAGTCGATCGGGAATATCATAGCGATTAGAGCAGGCCCAGGGAAAACACGTTCGCATAAACCGTCCGCGGTTGTCGTTAGGCTCAAGAGGCGGCTGGGAATCGTGACAAATGCCGTGGCCACGCGGCACCGTAAAAATAATGAAGATCGAGCCACGCTGGAAATAGTTTATTATGAAAACCGTACGATGTGCCGAAGGAGTTAAGGGCTCGGCCTAAACTTACGGCTCTCGCGTATTCTCTCTCTCTCCCTCTCTCCCCCCCCCTCTCTCTCTCTCTCTCTCTCTCTCTCTCTCTCTCTTTCTCTCCGTTTATCGTCGCGCGCGCGCTCGTTTGCTTCGAGGTCTTTGCACCGTGAAGTTTGCTTTATAAATATCGCCGGTGCACCGGAGTGTCTAGAGAAACGAACCGTGTCTTGGATGAAACGAACGGTCTAGTTCCCGCTTCAATTGCGACCAATCCGTCCTCCTTTTGCGTTATTTTCTAATTTCGACCGGTCCCGCGCCGTCGCCGATCCGCCATCAACCGACAAATAAAAATCGGAAAGATAACACTCAGGAATTCCGCGTTATCCAAGCAAACACTGGTTAAACAGCACTGCCAAACGTGGGCTGTGTTGGCCTGTAACTGTGTTCTCCCTGGTGATCTTCCCGGAATCATGGTTTACAGGCGACAGCCTTTCCCAAACTACAGTCAGCAGGAAAATTGACCGTAAATCTTTTAACCCTTGGACAGCGGACCGTTCTTACAACTATTGTATATAATTGATGATGTTTATGACTAGTGGATTTGATGCATTTATGACAAAAATGGGTACGTACAATTTAAAACAGTGGTCATATTAAAAAGATTCAAGGGCATTAGTCTATTAGTTTCAGCTTAATAAGATCATTAAGAGGCGAAAGAAATTTTTATTTGCCTCCTATGTCTTGCAATCGATGCAAAAGTTTTGTTTAATTTGCATACAGATTCGCAGTCTATTTATGACTATTCACTGCTTAATTTATCAGTTTTTGAAAACATATTTTTGAAGTTATTTCTTGTAAACACGCTAGTCTTCCTTTTTTCTAATGTAACAGCTGTCTATTTAATATAATAGCCGGAGAAATGAGTAATTAAATGTCGATTTTGATATTCTGAGTCCAATGGATTCAGGTTCCGCTATCGGAGAGTTAAGACAGAATAAATCTGTTAACCATCCAGTACATGGGTCAAAAGTATACGTTTCTTCGTTGACATTCGTTCTGGAACTCAGTGCTTTTCATATGCAATGCTGTTGTTGGTGTATTGTATGAAATTGCTGCTAGTGAAACAAGGATTTGTTCAGGAATTCCAAAATAATTTAACTCGAGCGATTCTTGTAGTTTGATCGAATCAGAAGAATTTATTGTTCTAGGACCCAAAAATGTTGAAATCATTAGGAATGTAATTTTACAACCTACACGAACCATAATTCTATTTTTATATGGTTTGATTTAAATCATTTTTATTTGAGGATAGACATTTGTGTTATTAACGTTTGTGAAGTGTTTCGTCATAGGAAAAGCTTCGGAAACGCTGACATACGGTATTGGCGAATGATTGGCAATTTTTTCATTTTGCAATATACCTTTGAATCGCAAATTATTGCCCGTATGCCAATAGGGAACTAGTCGGATGTCTCTATCAGGAAATGTCTGCCATTTCGGTCTCCATGGTACCTCGAATAGATTGCTCGCTTGTCGTGGGAACTGAGTAATAATTATACAACTTTATTATACTTAGGAAGCCCAGTACAGCCTCTCATATTCATATTAATAGCGAGACGAAAGTGGTCGGGTAAGAGAATTTTCCGATAATAGCACACTCACTTGCCATTTTATTAATCGAGTTCATCGATTCGAATTACTTGATTCTTATTATTGCAGAAAAAGGAGTAACAAATAAGTTTTGTATCTCAACATTTTTAATAAATCGGAAACAGTGTTATGATATCCTTAAGTCCTGCTAATATTTTTACTATTTTATATTTTATCTATTCAGTTTTGCCACACATGCATAATACGTGCAGTTTATAGCATCCTGCTAACATAATCTTAAAGTAACATTTAAAATCATCTTTCCATCGCAATCATTCTTTACCATCGTGTCACATTAAAGCAAAATTTAAGTTGCGGATGAAGGATGGACGATTGTTAAGAATTTCTCGAGGTCATTTTTTATTGTAAATTTATGTGGCGCGCGATATACTTACGCCAGTTTAAGAGTAAATGATCCGTCGTAATTACGAAGTTGAACGTGTCGCATCGTGTTGCTGTTTCATTTGTCAGCGGATGGGAGTGCGTAATTTTGGAGTGACCAATTTCAATTCAGGATTCAACTAGTTAATCCTCGTTTCGCTGATTATAAGAAACGCGAGAGCACTATATAATTATTAAGAAATTGTGGCTGGTACATTTTGTATTCGCTGATTGAAGGATTTATAAAACCGTGATATAATAAAGTTGATGTTACTGCAAAGATGGGCAGACGGAGAAACTAAAATTAAATGGAATTTTATATCCTTCATTAATGATTCCATTGAGATAAAAAGAGAACAAGGTTGCATGAAATTCTGTTAATGTTCGGACTTTATTTGTTGCACTTTCAAGATTTTTATGAGATACAAATCCATAAAAACGCTCAGTTTAAATGTCACTCTCCATATTTTTAAAACTACAGGGTGTTTCGTCTAAAACAGGACACCTAAATGTCTCCTCTACCTCTGAAAATAAAAAAAATGTTTCTAACGTAATCTAAATAGTTTCAAAAGACGAAGCAGATGGAAGAATCGTTTTTTATAAATTGTAATTTTTTAATCGTTTTTTCAAGTTCAAGTTCATGGTCGAATTTCTGTTACCGTTGAAATCTGAAATGTCGCTGAAAGTAAGTTCTGCATTAATTACCAAATTTTAGAGGTCATTTCAAGGTCGTGCTATAAAACCTGGATGAATGCACAATAATGTTTGCTATAACATACAACAACAAAAAATGTGTGTATATATGTAAAAAAGCACGAGTGACCTTGAAAAAACGATGAAAAAATTACAATTTATAAAAAACAATTCTTCCATTTGATTCGTTTTTTGAAACCATTTAGATTACGTTAGAAACATTTTTTGTATTTTCAGAGGTAGAGGAGATATTTACGTGTCCTGTTTCAGACGAAACACCCTGTATATTGCTGATGCGGTTTAATAACTTCGTTAAAGAAACGATTGAACGTAATTTGTTACCGCGGATCATTTGGTTTGACAGAATCGTATGTCGTTGCAGAAGGGAACAGAAAGGACTTTAAAATTATATTTCATATGTAATCTCCCGTTGCAATTGAAGCTGTTTTAATTCCAGGATAAATGTGTTTCTTGCTACCTAGAATATGCATTCTAGCATTAATTTTATACATTCAAAGTAGAGCAGTTATTCATACTACAACTAAATTTTTAGAAATTTATGAAGTTCAAAGAATTTAGTAATGCTATCAATATCATCAATATCAAAAACCTTAAACGCGACATTAAAAAATATATATAAAACTCTTAATATTTTTATGGAACTGTTACCAACATATTCCTGGCACTTTTCTGATTCATTTAATCCACGATACAGTATAACCTCTATTATCCGAACTAATCAACGGTACAAATGAGTGTTAGGATAACATAACCTAGCTACAGTGCTAGATTAAATTTCTACTGATTTGTACAATAATTCTTGTAGCATATGATTTGCCTTTAATTCAACAGTTTGTACGTGAAACATGTACAGGGTGTCTAAAAATTACATGTCACGACTACCATAGCGGGATTCTATGTCTCTGGATCGGTGGAAGTCTATTAAAAAATTTGACGCAAAATTGTCCATGACACCTTTTTGAAGGTCAACATTATTTTTGTATTTCATCGTATAATACTCGTCGCGAGGAACAAAAGTCTCAAAGAAACCATAACTCTCAAGTCAACCGTTCTTATAAAAAAACGACTTTAAAGTTTCGTAAACTATTTTATTTCATATGTCTACTGGTTGTCCCAAGATGGTATAAACTTTGAGGGGGGTGATTCTACATGAGAAAACAAGCCTAAAATATAGAATAATATTTTTTCATTTGACACCTCGTTTTCGAGATATTAGAGTGTGAAAATCCGTCAAGTTCGCGTTCCTAGCGCTTTTAAGAAATAGATCAGGTAGATCGTGAACAGACGTTTAAGACGATTTATATTCAATATCAAGCGTATTCGCCGAATTTTCAAACTCTAATATTTCGAAAACGAGGCGTCAAGTGAAAAAAATTATTCTATATTTTAGACTTCTTTTCGCATGTAGAATCACCCCCCTCTACGTTTATACAATCTTGAGACACCCAGTAGACATGTGAAATAAAATAGTTTACGAAACTTTAAAGTCGTTTTTATGAGAACGGTTGACTTGAGACCCATGGTTTCTTTGAGACTTTTCTTCCTCGCGACGAGTATTATACGATCAAATAAAAAAATAATTTTGACCTTCAAAAAGGTGTCAAGGACAATTTTGCGTGAAATTTTTTAATAGATTTCCAAAGATCCAGAGACATAGAATCCCGCTATGGTAGTCGTGACACATAATTCTGATACACCCTGTACATAACCGTATAATAGAAAATTTAGATACAACCGGTTCAGATAATCGAGAGTCTACTAGAATCGTCAACTGTACAAGCAGACATGCGTCGAATTTTGTCATGCTCGAGCTCGTTTTAATCAGAAAATGTTATGAATCGATTGGTAAAAGTTTGACAAACAATTGATTGATAACAAAAAGGTTTCTTCACTAAATTAGTTATTATTACATCGTAACACTTCTCCATGGTTGAGTTTGTGGGCTTCTCAAGGTGTACACTCTGTGGTAGCGAGGATAAATTTTGCAGAAATATTGTGCACATTTCTTGCACATACATTGTGACACTGGTTGCACGAAATGGTGTGGAAAGGCCATCTTTCTACACCTAATCAATGATCTCGCTCGCCGATAGCGGACAAGACGTGTGCCCTCGCGGAACGGTCTGTCAGGGCAGAGATATTAGCGAAACCCCGCTCGGTTTCGATGATTAAAGCGGCAAGCAATCTATTTCTTTGCTTGTCACCGCCGTGTTTCCTGTCACTTGTCTTCGTGTTTTACGACGCGCCTGTTCATGGTTCAGCCCCGTTTACGAGCGCCTCCGTAAAAACGGCAGCCGTATGTCCGCGCATTCATTAATTTCAACCCGGCCACCAGACCGGACGCGATTAAACGAAACTTAGTGACGGCCGATTGGACGTTGCTGGATGTTGCGAATCTTTTGTTATCCATGACCCAGCTATCGAATATTTTTACAAAATTTTTCTCATCGTACAGCTCAGAGCCATTCTGCATTGAACCTGGTTGCGTGTTGCTAGATTAGTTCATAGCGACGTTAGAGTGGTCCTAGAATTATTTGTTACGTCTATTGATTAGTTATTGGCCGTCGTATTGTTTAAGAGGTCTGGTATATTCAAGTGAGAAAAATATTTTTATAGACTATGTCTTCTTGAGAAATTTTGTTTTCTTTATTCAAGTACATATTACTATAGAAATATGTAGGAAATCTGAATGAATTCAATCCTATTATTGTTATAAATATATTTCAGTTAAAAATTTACTGTTACAAAATGCACCCACTCACAATAGAATTATTAACCCTTAAATGAACTATTGGACTCGGTGCAGGTTCCACTCAATTTTATGCTAATAAATCATTACATTTTTCCAGAATATTCTGGAGTTAAGGGTTAAAAAAATCCGTGTATTATTTAAAATGGGAAAATGAGTAAATTTTCTCACGCTGAGCGCCCGAAAATTAATCGATGATTCCGGAGGATACATATATTCGACGATTTTGTAACAATGTGTTTGCGACTTTTAAGTTGTCCGTTCAATGAACAGATACCGTAATTGCGGGACCGAGTTGCCCCCGACCAAGACAAAGCATCGGAATAATTAGATACGTGGCGATAAGCACGAATTCTTTTGTGAAACGTAGCTTCAACAGAAAATAATCCGAGAAACTGGAGTTGATCGTATATCCGACGGTTCTTTACTTGTATGTAAGTACATACGGCCTTTCGCGCCGGTTATTCATGATTCATAGGTGTGAACAAGAACACGTTGGCAGTTTACGACCGCGAGGATAATTACGCGTGACAGACAGCACGAAATCGGGTATCATCGTTTCGCGGAATTGAATTTCAACTGGTCCGCGAATATTACGCGCTTTGGGTTTTCCCTGTTATTCGAGCGATATTTGAACGGGACTTGCTATTCTCGTGTGTGAGAAACGGGATTGTTGAACGACCACGATTGCAGTAATCATGGTGAATATTGCATTCATTAATCTCCAATATTCAACATATTGTTACGAATTTCTGTACCACGTGCACTAAAATTCACCGTGGATATTTATTTTCGAATCTGAGAAGTTCAATTTAATCAATATTCAATCTCTTATTTTTCAATAAAAGAAAATTTGTGTGGTCTATTATTGCTATAATCTTGGAAAATATGTTTTTTCATCAATCTCCAATATTCAACATATTGTTGAGAATTTCTGTACTACGTGAAATTTACTGTGGATTCTCGAATTTAAAAAGTTCAGTTCAACCAATACTTCATGTTTCAGTTTTTAATTAACGAAAAATAATGTGGTCTCTACTGTTGCTATAAAATTTCTGTACTACGTAAAATTTACTGTGGATTCTCGAATTTAAAAAGTTCAGTTCAGGCAATACTTCATGTTTCAGTTTTTAATTAACGAAAAATAATGTGGTCTCTACTGTTGCTATAATCTTGGCAAATATTTCGCTTATCAATTTTCAACGTATTCAATATATTATTACAAATTTCTGTACTACCTAAAATTTACTGTGGATTCTCGAATTTAAAAAGTTCAGTTCAACCAATACTTCATGTTTCAGTAAATTGTACTCTGCACATTTATTTTCAATTTTAGAAAGTTCAATTTGATCAATATTTGATGTTTTCGATTATAGAAAAATCTTGTAGTCTTCTATTGCTATAACCTTGGCCATATTTTTTTCATTAATATCCAATATTCAACATATTGTTACGAATTTATGTACTACGTAAAATTAAAAAGTTCAGTTCAACCAATGTTCGATATTTTACTTTTCAGTAAATTCAGTCAATTGAATGTATCAACGAAGCCAGGCTCATCACTGGAAGAGAGATAGATTGATATAAAAATTGTTCGAGATATTCTTGTGCGAGTCGTGTGTTGTAAATAACTCCTTTAATATAAATAACATAATACGTTCGTGGAAGTGTGCTGACGCAAACAGGTCATTCAGCATAGGCTTATCATTAAACTGCATATTGGCCTTAATTGGATCACGCTTTCTGAAATTCAAAGCACGTCGTGCTCATTTAACCTAGAAGTCAATTAAAACAAACCAATTAATGCGGACACTGGGTACTCTATAAATCTTGAACACCGTACAGCTACAGTACTATATTAAACGTTCCCAAGGAAGAATGCTGATGACCTCTATAAACAAACCGTTTCATGTGCTTCTTTTATGAATGAAACTGTTCTTATTCGATTAGAAACCATTATGTTAGTTTATACATCAATTCCCAAAACTCGGGAACCAAAAGTAATTTTTCTTTCAATTTTTTACTATCATCGTTTGTTTAATCAGTGCCTTAGATAACTTGCAGTTAAAGATGCATATGTTAGAATTATAATTGGGTAAACTAAAATAAAACAGATTGAAGATTATGCATTTTCTATTCAAATGGGTACGCGCAGTTTAAAGCAGTGGTCATATTAAAAAGATTCAAGGACATCAGTGTATTAGTTTTAGCTTAATAAGATAATTAATGAAGAAACAATTTTTCATTTAGCTGCTGTGTCCAGTGATGCTAGATCGGTTAAATCGGGGGGAATACAGTTTACCACCTCCCTGATGACCAGAGTAATATGTGATACGTTGCGCGGCACGTCACGTGACCGTCACGGGAAAAGTAGGAGGGGAAAAAACAACCAGTTCTGGTTGTTTCTGGCATCACTGGCTGTGTCTTGCAATCAATGCAAACATTTTTTATTTTGCATAAAGATCCGCAGTCTAGTAATCACTACAGGATTGCGGAATTTTATGCAAGAGCAAAATTGTCTGCATTAATTCAAAGATATGAAAGCCATATAGACACTTATTTCTTCTTTATATCAATTTTAACTAATTTGAAAATAATATAACAGGATCTTCAACGTCTTTAAATGTTTTTAATGTCTTGAATTTGATCTATTCATTTTTGTCTAGTAATTACCTGCATACAAATTGAAATAAAATATTATTAAAAGACTGTGGATCTTTTCTAGTCCACTTCATGCATCTGCAAAATTTTAAAATGAAAGTAGACCTGCATACACACCTCCTGGTCAACGAAACCAATTTTTTACCTTACCCTGATTTTCATAAAATAATGGATAAAAGTGTATGTTTGCACAAAAATCCACAGTCTAATTCACAACACAGAAGTGTGGTAGGAAATTATGATAACTTGTTTCAATTGTTTCATTTAAACAGAAAAATGAGCCACCGTCAAATGTAATATTTAAAAACATACATCTATCTTTATAAATCGTTAACATCGATTTTTATAAAATAATTCACAGAAGTGTAAGATTGTATCAATAGCGACAGTCTAATTAAAACACAACATTTCTACAAAATTCGGATTTTCTCTCTCGACGGTACGGTTTAAAAACGCACTCACCGCCGAATTAAATATTCGGAAACGTCCATACACCGATGAATTCATAGGAGTTCGCGTTGCAAATTGGCTATAAACATGAAGCTTCTCGGAACCATTTATACCATTTATTAAGAAATCTTTAGCTAAGGGAAAAACCAGGATACCTGTCGTATATATTTCATACGAAACACTTTGTCCGTGATTCGAAGAACGGAAGGAACATTTCATCCCGCTAAGTTAGTTAGGATCGGGCGTTATGCCGCGCGAGAGAGGATAAGCCTAGAAGTTAGTTTCTCGGATTACAGATGCGTGCAACGGTGAGTTACCGTCGTTCGTGAATCATTCTCAGATTTGCACGACGCTCGTATTAATCGGCGTCTCGTTCATGCGAACCTGTCGTCGGCCACCCATGTCTCCTCCCCTTCGTTTCGTTTTCCAAAAAACCTCGCGGATTTATGAGGTACAACAACTGCTTGCAAATCTTCTACAATAACAGTGTGTACGCGTCACGTTGGTATAACCATCGTTTGTTCAATATACACGTCGCACACTGCTTGTGTAGAACTCTCCGTTTGGCTACGAGTAGGTCTGCTATCTGTAGAATCATTAATTTAGGATGAAAATTGGGACTCGTTTAACTTTATACAGTATTTCATTGATAATCGTCGCCACCACGGGCCCGGCCGGCGACATTTAACGTTCAGATAATACTATTCTTTGACTTGTGCCGAACGTAGAAAAGGACAGCGAAGCTCGAGAGGCCTCGGTCGCCGAGAAGTGTAACATAACACGGGTCGAGTATGTCGGTGTGAAAACTTCACTTAACCCAGTGACAAAACTTCTTTATATTTTATTATTTTTCAATGGAACTTTCATCAACATATTCGTGGCATTTTTCTAATGAAAATGATACCAAATAAGATATAATTCCGGTGGTATTTGCTTGAGTAATGGACAATGAAAGTTTCGGAATATTATTGTAAATATGATCCGAATTATATCGCGTTTGGTATTATTTTAATCAGATAAATGCTACAAATATATTGGAGAAAGTCTCATAAAAAAATAAGTAATAATAAAAAAGTTTTTTTATTGGCATTACACTGTGAAGACACGCGGGTCTTTGAACTACGCCAGCTACCGCGACTCTCCGCGTCTTTTTCTTTCCCATGCGCTGTCCTTCCTTGCGTCCCAAACTTTTATCATCCATTACACAAGTAAATAACATCGCAATTATATCTTATTTGGTGTCATTTTCCGTAGAAAAGGACAGCGAAGCTCGAGAGGCCTCGGTCGCCGAGAAGTGTAACATAACACGGGTCGAGTATGTCGGTGTGAAAACTTCACTTAACCCAGTGACAAAACTTCTTTATATTTTATTATTTTTCAATGGAACTTTCATCAACATATTCGTGGCATTTTTCTAATGAAGCCCCTCCCCCAAGAGCGGCGTCTACTAAAGTATCTGTATCTTTTAAACGGGTGAATTCCCGAAGTTAAAATTTTATATTTGGGGTCCTTCCACATTCTTCATAACATGCTCCATATCGATTGGCCACCGCTGTCTTTCGGAATAATATCCACTATGGATACTAGGACGCAAGTGAAAGAGTAATTCATTGAATTGAAAAGAAAATTGATAGTTTTTGAAAAGTCATAGCGAATGACGATTTAATTCGCCATCTCCAGTTAAGAGGTTAATAATAGAGAATGGGGCATATTCGACAGTGCATTAATATACAAAATTCCGAAGCCGTGAAATGAAGTAGAGTTTACTGATGCAATATCTTTAGAGTTGCGTGTGGAGCGAGAGCGTTATTACAACACGTCCTGCAATTTTTCAATCGCCGAAAAGTATGCGGCACGTGTTGACGGATACGCCCGTTCCGGGCGTCTTACGTAAAATTTGATTATCAACCTGACCAGTTTTCGTCGAGGTAAAATGGAGGTATTGTTCCGAGACGGAGTGATTTATTTTGCTCCAGATAATGATTAAACGCTGTACCCCGCGAGCATAATATCTAACGCGGTACCGTAATTTGTGAGCGTACGGTACACGCTCGGCGGAATACTATTGTGTGCCACTTAATGGCACCTCTCATATAGCAACGCGAATTAAGCCTTGTTACCTCTTACTTATTTTGCACGTGGAAAAATTGAAAGGTAATTTTCGTCGTTATCTGCTAAACAATTCGTGTTCGGCGACTGTTTTACTAGCACGCGGCCACCGACCGTGGAAATATGAGCGGCATTTTTTTCCGTCTGCGCGCACGATTACCCTAGGAATAGTGATGGGCGTGATCCAATTCTTTTGCATGGTTCTCAAGTAATTCGCCGATAAAATACAGTGCCTAAAAAACGTATTAGCACATCTTTTGTAAAAGAATAATTTTTAAAAAATTCAACCGAACGACTTGATTTTTTCTAAATATTAGAAGAATTGGTGTATTATTTAATGTGAACAAAAAACTTTTTTTAGTTTGCTATTGATCAGAATTGCGGAGAAAAAAGTGTGGATGATGATTTTTAACTTTTTTCTCTGAACCTACAATGTAAATTTAACCTTTGTTCATCCAACCGGGTACCCATTTCCATATTTCCTTTAGTAATTTTTTAATGTTCCTGACAAAATATTGCAAAACTTTCCGGTTCTCCATTCTTTGTACAATTTTACGTTCAGTGAAAGAAAAATGAAAGTAAAATTGTCGCTACCCCCGTTGGCAAACAACAGTGAGCATTCTGGCTGGCTACACAAGGGTTAAAACATACAGGGTGTCCCATTTAAGTTGAAATTGTAAAAAATCTCGAAAATATGTGATTTAAAAAAAATAAACTGACACATGTCCTTTAGTGTTTCGAGTGGGAGGAGTCAAATGGCATTACTAGTTTCTAATGCGTGTGCGTTTTCAAGGTTATTTCAAGGTCAATTTGACTTCTTTTATCATAAACCCATATTTTTCATTCCGGAATCATATTCTACGTAAAAAAATTCACAACTTTTCCTTGAAACATTTTTTTGCAAGTTCAATATTTCTTAAGATATTTAGCTGATGTTTGTCGTAAACCTCATTGTAAGCCTACCAGATGTGGTATGAGCATAAAGTTTAAAAGATGTTTCGCTACATATCTGAAATATTAAACTTACAAAAAAATGTTTCAAATAAAAGTTGTGCATTTTTTTACGTAGAATATGATTCCGGCATAAAAATATGGGTTTATGATAAAAGAAGTCAAAATGACCTTGAAATAACCTTGAAAATGCCCGCGCATTAAAAAAATAATAGTGCAATTTGACTCCTCACTCGAAACAATAAAGGACATGTGTCAGTTTGGTTTTTTTAAAGCACATGTCTTCGAGATTTTTTACAATCTCAACTTAAATGAGACACCCTGTATAAGAATCTTTGAATTTTTGAGCTTACTATTGATCTAAATCGCAGTTTCTCACGATTTTTGCCATTTCTAATCATTTGTTGCTCACAACAACGTTAGTCTATTTCGATGAAACTTTAAATAACTTACTTAGATCTACAAACAGAACATTTTAAATTTTCATCATAATCACAGATAAAAAAAGTGAAAATTGTAACCTTTATTATTTTTCTTCACAATTTTGTTCAATAACAATTTTTAAATCATTTCTTTACACATTCTGTAGTAAACTAATCCTCCCGGCATTTAAAAAACACTCGTCGCTTGGACAAGTTTTTAAAAGATTATTTCTTTTTGAAGGGTGTGCCAATACTTTTTTTAGGATTTCTACTTACATGAAAGAATCGAAGCGTTCAGAAAAGTAAAATAATTGTCACAAACAGAATTGAGTACCTTATGGGTAGACTGAGGTTTTCGTGTATTTATGATAAAAATGTGTCGGTCGGATTTAAAATGGTAAAAGAGGTAAGCAAATTTGGAGATGTTGATGTATTATTTCCAGCGTATTAGAATGATTAAAGGAAAGGCAATTTTCCTAATGGCTCATTTCTTGGAAGTGATACAGAAACATTTTATTTTGTATAAAAATCCGCAGTCTAACATTTAGTACTTTGTATTGTGTTAAATCCATCAATAATGATTGAAAGAGAGAAATACAATTATGTTTCGGTATTACGGATCGATACTGATTGAGAAGGATCGTGCCCATCACTACCTAGGAAACATTCGGAACACTCGCCGAGTGAAATTTTTAACGGCAATTCCGCCGACGAACAGCTGTACCGTGAAATTCATAGCGTCTGATTATCTTAACTAGACTTTTTATATTCGTGCGTAAATTGGTTTCGTTGTTCAAAATGCTACTTTAAAGAAATTCCGCTGCAAATCGGAATATTTTAACGCTCCTTCCGTAAATTGGTACTCGTAATCGGGGAATTATGTTACTCCAGATTCGCGATTACAAATAATTATGGGAGAGATTTTCTAGCTATAGCGAAGATAATGCAAAAGCTGAAATGTTACAGCGACTGATTATCTTAACGAGACCTCTCATATTCGAGCGAAAATTGGTTGTTTACACAAAAAAGGTTGATTTACAGAAATCTTGTTGAGGACTTGAATATTTGACGTTTCTTTTGCAAATTAAAACACGTAATCTAAAAATTATATTACTGTAGATTTGTGATTAGAAATAATTATGGGAATGATTGGCTAGGAATATCGAGGATTATGCAAAGTTCAAATGTTTATGAATGAAATTGAATTTGGGAATTATGTGGACAGCTGTAGGAGATCCTCTGTACGAGGTCATAAATTCGCTTTCAAATAAAACCGAGTTCAATTAATTAATGTCAAGAAAACATCTTTATGAAAGGATTTCTTGTGACGATTTAAAGATGATGAACATGTGTGATCTTTGCGTCCTTCGCGTCTAAGATGTTTCTCATTAAGCGTGAAACATTGTTTTTATATTTTTCATTCGATTCATAATTCAGAGAATTATTTGTGCTTCCAATGCATAGTAATTTCTGCATTTTTAATTTGTTGATGTATTGCAGATTTTACGTCCGTCCAATGTTAACAAACGTATTATACTTAACATAGAATTTTAACATTGATTGCAAGAATATGTGTTATTTTGTTTTCTTAGTTTTAGAGACTTCTCAGTAAACGAAATTAATATTAGTTGATTTGTTAGAATTACTTTATGTTATTTTTTAAAGATTTTGTCTTGAATTTTAGTAATGAAGTTTTTGTATTTTCGTATGATAGTCGAATTAACTTTTCATCGATGTTTTTTTGCGTTTTCATATTACAAGTTAGTTGCAAAGTGAAATGAAAAGTGGCTAAGCATATTTCCCCGGGGACTATAGTTTTACTGTAGCAAGTTTAGTATCCCGCCACTAGAGTTCTTTAAAATTTACGTTTTGAGACCCTAAACTCTAGAGAGCTCTGTCAGGTAAACTTAAGTCTGGAGTACTTGGTCGAGAAGCGCAGAAGAGCAATTTCATGACGTAAAGCAGAAAATCCTGTATATTCTAACTCTCTTTAGACAGTGCCGTCGGGCGTTATTCTTCTTTCTAATGAAAAAAATTTCGAAAATATTTCAATCATCAATAAATCGAAACTTTGAACTATTTCAATACAAATCTACAACTTTAATATATCATCATAATATTTTAAGTTCATTCATAATAGTAAAAAGAAAAATTTTACTGGCATATAATAGAACAGATATTTTATAATATCATATAATGGAACAGATAATTTATTCATCTAAATCAATAAAGCATTCTAACAAATACTGAAGTCTGAAAAATATACTGGAATATACTGAAAATATTGAAGGTAATCGATGAATGGTTCTGTTATGAAATTAAAAAATAATGACAATACAAAATTGATATTCTCAATGTATTATTTATTTCTAACGTTTACGTAGTTAATTGAATTGTCCACAAACCGGAGCGATTGATCGCTTTTTCAGTTTTTTCACACTTTACTGACAAAGTACATAGTTGGTGCCAGTTAAAATAGATGAGATTTTGAATAACAAAAAGTGAAAGGCTTTAAAAAATGAATGTAGATGTACCATTTGTTTTAACTCTTTGCGATAATATTCCGAATCTGACTCGACATAACTTCATTTTTAATTAGTGTTGTTGACTTCAAGAATATTTTTCATACTGAAATAATATTACATCTTTCAACACATTAATAGAAGTATATAGTATAGTATATAGTAAAATAAATGTGGTTTATCTTGAACGAAGCAACAAAATGTTCTAAGACTGCAAAGGTGTAATACTTCGTAAAGGAAGTGCATTGCATTTAATAAATCATTTCTACAAGGAAGCTAGGTATAAAAACAAATATTGATATTGAACATGCTAACCCTGCATCACTCACATGTGGCATCTGATCTCCAGTGAACTAAAATGGATTGTTATTAATCTGATTACTAGACTAAGGACCCTTATGCAAAATAAAAATTATCCAAGTGAATTGCAAGAAGTTACAGTTGTGAATGAAAATACATGTTCTCTCTTATCCATTCTAAAGAATCGGAAACAAAACAATATCTTTAAATTCTTCTAATATATTTCCATTCTCGCGTGTCACCTATTCATTTTTGCCATAAACGCACGAAAACCGCAGACTACTCTTACTTCTCAATAATTACTTAGTCCATACATAATCCAGAACGACTAAAAAAAATGTCAACAATTTAAAAAGTGAGCAGCGCGGACCTCCAAGCGAGCATCACCATGAATATCCCTCGCACGAGCAGTGCAGGGTTAAACGAAGAAAATTCGTATCGGTGATGGAGAGAGCAGATCCTCAGGGTCCCAACTATGCTTCTATTACGTCCGAACACGGACGTGTTGCACTTAATAGAGTCCTCGTCCCCCTTCAAGTCCGTAATTCACGAAGCACGGGGCAAGAAGTCCAGATGATTCCGCAGCAGAGCGGAAATAAGGAAGGTAGGAAGAAGGGGTCGTCGCGCGAGAGGGAGAGAAATTGATGTTGCGCTGAGAAAAAGGGGCTAGCTATACTTCCACAGAGAAAAGAGAGTGAAAGGTGCGCGTGGTGTTGTCGCGTTGCGTCGGTGCAACCACCGATAGAATGGCATTTCGGTGTCTGTTAAAAAAGGAAAAGAAAAAGGACACGCGGACAAGGCACCGTCTCAGGAATTTTCGAAAACGTCGCTGACTAATTTTCAAGACGGTTCCATCTTCTCCCCCCCCCCCTCTCTTTCCCTTTCACTCTCTTTCTCCCTTTCCACCCCTGCAGCCACCCGACGTCTTCTTTTTCTCTCTTCCCTTTTCGCTCTCTCTTTCTTTCTTTCTCTCTCTCTCTCTCTCTCTCTCTGTCTGTTTCTCGCTCTCTCTCTTCGTTCCTCTTTCTGCTGTGTGTGTGCTCGCCCGCGATAAAAAGTCAATTTTATACCGGCGGGTACCTGAAGCTAATAACGTCTACCCGCGGGGCACAGCTCGAGTGGACGGCACGAAACTATTTTTCGACGGCGGTTCACGGATTTTATGAGCCTTATAAAAATGGCACCACACAACCGCGCGCCGCAGGAGCAGGACCAACGAGGGGATCCTGAGAGCCAGCGACAACGATTCGGCCAACGGGGATCTTGTCGAGGACAAGTGACTCATGGGGACGACCGTCGAGACGCGAGTCTGCTCTCTATCTCTCTCTTTCTCTCCTCGAGGTTCAAATAGAAATCGTAGCTTTCGAGGAATTCCGTCTCCCCGGTTTCACTCTTTCGCTCTCCTTCTCTCTCTCTCTCTTTCTTTCTCTCTCTCTCGCGTTCTTTATTTGTGACTTTTATCGATCCTCGCTCTTCTCCTGCTACCTCGCTCTACTTCCCCCACAAATGCGAGTCGCCGACTTTCTTGCCCTCCGAAGTGTCTAGCCCTTTGTCGTGTCTAGCCCTGTGGCGGGCGCTCGTTATCGGTAATTAAAAAGGTATGATGGATTAATTGTGGCCTTTCACATTCTTCTTTCACTCACTCTCTCTCTCTCTCTCTCTCTCTCTCTCTCTCTCTCTCTCTCTCTCTCTCTCTCTCTCTCTCTCTCTCTCTCTCTCTCTCCTTGGTCCTGCGGTCTTGAACTGTACGCGGGAAATTTTTTGAATTACTCGTTACGGGAGTAATCTAGATGGGATCGATGGAAATGAGTTGATTGTGATCAAAGAGAGACTTCTTTATCAAAGGTATCGTGTTCACCCTTTGGCGCGCGAAGACGTCTCAGATACGCCATTATGCCATTTTACACATTGGTGCAAAATATTGTTTTGTAGTTAGTTGGTTTGGTTTATTTTCTATCTCAATGGCCCTGAGAAGGACTCAATGTTTAATTCCATCGGACTCTATTACATACTTTACGTTTACGATATAAAATATTGTTTAGTATTCACAGCAAATATTAACCAAGATGTCTGTTACCATTCTGGGAACATGGGAAGTAACAAATAGGAATTCAATGATGTGTACATTTTATTACACGATATTTGAGGATTATTTGTTGAAAAGTTGAGCTAAATGTCTCTAACTGAAAGAACATGGCAGCCATTTTTGCAGACACCGTTCGTGGTACCAGATATATCGCCATGTGGTAAAATAATTACAGTTAAAAACAAGAATCAAAAATTTGTTTTGCCTGGAAGTAGAACAGTCTTGATAATGTTACTGTGAAATTGTATTCAGATTGGTGCAGTAGTCTTTCAAATATTTCTGGTACCGATTCTGGAAACTTTATTTCAAGAAAAACGCGTTTAACAAAATTAAGTGTCGATTTAACAGTAAGAAACATTAGACTTCTTCTATTCTTATTAGAGGAAATATTCTAGTTAATAGTATCAATTTTCTACTCTTTCTAATTCTTACTAAATAAGATATAAATATTGAAATTGTTGTATAAATTCGTAGTCTATGATGTAAGGCTTCCTTTAGATGCGTGGAGATTGTAGACTGATAGAAATGTTTGAAATATATCAGGCGGATGTGGATTTTACATTATCGATGGAAACGATTGCTATAAGGATAAATATATAGTCTGTAAGTTTATTACTTCCTTGCCTCGTAACAAGATTTCGGTTCGTGCTGCTTATTTTGTTGTAGACATACTATATCTCTATTTATTTGTTTGTTTCTGTAGATTGCTTCTCGCGTAAGGTGTGGATTATTGTTTTGTTTTACTAGACGTGTCCTGTGCACAGCAAAAGCGATTTACTCATTTCCATATTGCAATAAAATCATACACAGTCTCGACATGAATAATCTCATTCATTTGAATTGTGTCGAAGACAAATTTTATGGAAAGTTTTCTTTTTATTCATACTTTTTTTTATTTGTATTCATTCATTCATTGATACGTCTCATTTCAAATCGGCATTAAAAATGAATCAACGTGTTAAATAAATTCTTAGAGAAACACTTACATTTTCAAGCGCTTTGCGGACGGAGATTTTTTAAAATATTATAAGCATATTCTCATCATGAGAACTTTAGCACGTTCAGCGCCATGTCACCCATATCTGGGTGACGGAATTATTTATACAGAATTGAAAATTAATTTTTACGTTGGTAGATTCAGTGTACAAAATTTCCTTACGATCTGAGGAATAGAAGAGGTTTGAAATAGTAATTAATATCACAAAACTAAACTTCTTAGTTTTTGTTTTATTAAATATATTGCTTTGATTTTGTGTAATTTTTATGATTGTGGAGTGGGCGCTGAACGTGTTAATGAACGATCCACATAGGTATCAATTTTTAGGGATTAGAGGTATAGTCTTAATATCGTCAATATGTCGACATTTGTCCTCAAAAGGTTGATCAAATTGTGAAAGTGTGAGACTCTTTGACAGTTGTGCTCTCCAGCATGCATAAATTCACTCTATAAATTACTATAACACGTCCTTACACAGTCTAATCATTACAGAACCTAAAAAGGGTGACAATTTTCTTGGTCTTCCAAGTCTGTTCGATGAATATAGATATTTCCGCACGAAATCAAAATTTTTAATAAATACAAAAAGGCATTCGCAACCAAGGAACAATTTCTATCGTACCAATTCCAGCAGCTGTCCCATCCGATCCGAGAGCGGCGGTCGTATCACAGCTGCGTGTCCGCGGGCTTCAACACTAGCTTTCTCATTACAAAGCAACGTATCGGTTCAGACAGTTTGAAATCATTGGTTCGCACGCAACACCGTCCGACAGAAAGTCAATTCGTTGGGTGTGCGCACGGGACACGTTCGAGTTGTCTCGATCAAAAAGTCTGTTCGTAAACTCGGACCTCTCCGAGTGTAACTATACCTTTGTACGAAGCAATGAAGGGGTTTCTAAGAAAAAACAAGAAGAAAATACATACAGGGTGCCCGGAGTGGGAGAAACGGGGAGAGAGAGAGAGAGAGAGAGAGAGAGAGAGAGAGAGAGAGAGAGAGAGAGAGAAAGAGAGACCGAAAGAGACAAGAAGAGAGAAAGGAAGATCCGTGAGCGTACGGAGGGAGGGAGAGAACGAGAGACTCCGTGAAGTCACCTGCGTACACGTTCGTAGCAGGTACTCAAATTGCATGGCAACAGCACTCGCACAATCACTTTCTCTCCTCTCTTTCTTTTCCTTCCCTCTTGTTGCGTACCTGTCCTTTTCTCCCTCTCGTAAATTCTCCCCTCGAAAGGTTTCGTGGTACGTGCAGATGCGCGCCTACTCGTGAAATCAGTCAAGGTCCTCCTGCCAACAACGAGAAGAAAGCGCCCCTAACCATTCAGGGACGTAAGCGAGGGGGATGCTTGCGGACTTTGAATAATTTCCAGAAATCACATTGGCGACACGCGTGCCTCGTCTTCGGCAAGGGTTACAGTCACGTCGGAACAATAGATTTTCTTCGACACTGACAGGTGGTTGCCCCCTCTTTCCCCTCCCCTTCACCTCTACTGCGCCCCCCCCCCTGTTCTTTATTCAGACTACCAAGAACGAAGCACAGGAACGTGCGAAGCGATTCCGATCTTGTTAAATTTTTACGGCGCAAATTAAGCTGCGGAAACGTGTGCGTTTGACGTTTTTAACACACCTTCAGAACCGATTATTCGAATACCATTGTTGCTGCTTGTTTTAACCTTTTGCAGTATAACATCGTGTCAGACTCGCGACAAAGATTTCAGAATCTAACTGGTTAATCAGTTAAGTGTTTTTGACGACTATATCCGTCATGGAGATGTGGCAGAATTTGGTGTCATGACGACTATATCCGTCATGCGTAAAATTTTGTTATAATTTGATATTTAAATTGTAATTTTGGCGAAAACTAAATTATATTCGTAAATTTTAATATGTTTAAAATGTTTAGAGGTCAAGACGAAATGAAACAAGCAAATAAAAATTATAAATAATTTGAGTTGGCTTCGTAACGTCATCGCTTGATTATCGCGACACACACTGGTGCGCGCTTTGCAAAAAGATCGCCATAGTTAACTGGTTAAATCAGTATGTTATCCATTTCTTTTGAACCAGAATAAAAGTCTACTTCGTTGCTGTCGATATGTGGTCATTGTAGAATCCGGAGACGTACATTAATAGACTGCGGATCTTCATGGAAAATGAAAATTTTCTGCATTTATTATCACGTATAGGAGCCACTTGGGAACGTTTTTTTTTATTTAGTCATTTGACTGGGCTAAAAGAAATATAGTGATTCTATTCAATTATTTCAATCTTTACGCTGTAAATAAACTTCTTTGTTCTTCTAAAACATTATGCATGACAAAGGAAATTGGAATCACTGAAACCGTAAAATCGTAGTGCAAGGGGTTAAAGAAACTTAAACTACGCATGTACTTGATGACTATATAGACTATACTGATATGACTATTTTATTAAATAATTGAAACATAACGAACAGATTCAACCCGTGAAAAACACGAGCAAATGTTAATAGGCGCAATGAATCCAATGAAACTAACGAATCCCGTGAGATAAAGAATATGAAAACAATAGACTGAGCACAGGCCTTAAAGCTATTAGAAATTAAATCATTCTATTCGATGTTGCTTCCAAAGAAGTGTGTGCGATTTGCTTCTAGAGTAATGATAAAAATTGGATTCAATTTTTAAATCGCCAAGAATATCATAAACTTGAATGCAGATCTCCGAACACTAGCATAATTATTATGAATAATAGTCGCGTAAATTGAAAATGTCTGGTGAACCAACTTGTGTAACAAATATTTATAAACACCAACATAATAAACATGGATTTGGAACACAGCAGAAAATCCGGGGACGTATTATTATGATAAGTATACTGAGAATTTGATGAATTTAATAGAAAAATGAGTAAGAGAAATTTAAAATCTAAAGAAAGATATTACAAGAAATCGATATGTCATTTTTAATTTCTTAAAGTAATTAACCCCTTGCACTACAATTTATTTTACGGTTACAGTGATTAGAATTTCATTGTCGTTCATAATCTCTTAGAAAAAGAAATAAGTTTGCATTTATTGTATGTCCATATAATCTCCAATGGCTATTCAACGACAATGAAAAAGTACTATTTTATTTTGATTTATAAGAAATGAATAACTGCGAATTTCTATGCATGTGTGGCACCTGTAAATTTATGAATTACAAGAAGACATTTATACTATTAAAATATAATAATATTCTTACTTTAATCCTCTTACAATGAATTTCCTAATCAACGAAAGAGAATTTTTTCTCAATGCACATTTTAGAAAGTCAATTATAAAAATGGGAAATTACATAAAGATCCACATTTCTTCAGATTCTGTTCGAAATCTTCATCATGAGCCTGACACGATGTTATAGTACAAGGGGTTAAAGGAAGAAAGAAATTCTTAAGTGGCTGCTGTGTTTCGCAACAGATGCAGACAATTTCTATTTTGCACAAAGATTCGCAGTCTAATGATGAGTACAGTATAGTAACCCTGCTGAAGCTTCCCTGCCGGCAGAAAAAGACGACTCCGTCTAGCCTGACGAGTAAATCGGCACAGTTCACTGAAAATCCGCGCGCGATTGAATTATTCAACGGGGTCAATCTGCTTAAAGGATTAGCGAGCTTAGGTGGGATAAGGGTGCAAGTGCGACCGATTAATCGATTATCGAAGACAATAGCGTGGAAGCGCGCGGTACGGTCACCCGTTTCTTCGATTCCGAAACCCTCAGGGGAGAAACACCCGGTAGGGGAGAGACGCGCGCGCTAATGAAGTCAGCTCTGTCGGTCCCATGCTCGTGGTGTGTCTATCCTGCCGTGTATATTACACACCACGCGTCGGGAGTTCATTTCCGTGCCCGGAAATGCATAATTGAAAGGCGAGGAAAGCATCGTATATAAACCGCATTAATTGTTTCTAGCCTCGCCAATTTCCTGCCCTGCCGCTCCGACCGCCCCTCTTCCCCATCTTCTTCGCGTTTGGCCTGCTGGTCTTCTTTTGTACTGTCTTTATCCTCCTCATCTTCTTTTTGGTTCACCTGGTTCTCCACACTCCTCGATCCTTCCAACGAACTTGCGAAACGGTCTCGCTCGTTCCGTTCGAATTTCGCGTGCTTTTGTTCCCACTACCCTTACAACCTCGCATCTCACGATTTTTGCATAATGAAGCACTAATTCGTAATTAAACGGTGCATTTTTATGTGTTTATGATGCTCATGAATTTTTGAAGTACAGGAAAACATTTAAATTGATCAGTAGACCGAGGATCTTTATGCAAAATAGAAATTTTCTCTATCAGTTGCATGAAACCCAATAATTTTAATAAATTGAGAACAGTATCACGACATCCTGAAATTCTTCTGATGTTTTCACTGTTTGATATTTCGCCTGCCCATTTTAGTTATAAATTCACAAAATCCGCAGCCTATCCAGTTGTTTAACAATAAATTGCCATTCCTTCCATAATTTCACTACAAAGAATTTTTAAAATAACTTACAAAGTACTATGAACTCGATTCGAGTGTTCCATTTTGCCATCTACACCTCTTGATAATTGTAAACACATTTTTGACCTACGTCTGCAACAGCAAGGTCATTTCTGTTTAGTTAATCGTTCTTAAAGATCACCTCTACTTCTTGGTGAACATACAAGTATGCATTAAGTATGATTACATGCGTACAGGTTATTATACATTTTAGTGTCGAGTAGATTCACTAGAGATTTTCTTTTTCGTTCTGTACTATGTAATCAATTTCTGGCTCGACTGCGTTTTGGAGAACTCCGTGTTCTTAATTCTTTGAACGTTTTTTATGTGATCCTGTAGATATCGATGAAGACATCCGAAAATGTGTGTATGGTTGTTAGGAATTCACTGGTTTATAAGTTATACGCATGTAAAGATGAGCAGTTTTAAGCGTTTTTGACAGGGCGTTTAGAGCGTCGCCATATTGGATGTTCGTTGAGTGGTAGAGATAGGTAGGTCTGTTCGGCGCATGCGCTGGATAGATCGTGAGTGTTCAGCGCATGTGTTAGATAGTATCGTATATTTGCGGAATCGGCTAAATAGTAATGAGCGTATGCGCAGATGGCAATTCAGTGGTTACACATACTTTGTGAACATAAGCAATTTCAAGTGTTTTTCACAAATTAATTATTAATAAGTTTATTGTTGATTTTGAAATGGCTAGATCAAGTATTAGAAATTTTAACTTTAGAGACATGCCATGTAGTAAAGAAGAAGCAATTACTTGGGCTCAGGATTGTGGATTGTTGCGGAAATTTAAAAAATGTCGTACTCATCGTTGCGAAATGAAAATTTATAACAATAATCATGCAATCGGTTGTTTTCGGTGTCCACTAATTAAAATATACAGAATCACATACAGGATTTCAAAAAGAAGGTACATTCCAAGATGGTTTGGGGTTAGGTCGTCGTGGGAGCGTAGAAGGTCGGCCCGACCATGGTATTGTTTCGCATTTTGATTTAGTAAATGTGTTATTATGTATTACGTACGTGTTTGTGCTGCCATCTAATGGATTTGTTCGGAAGTATTTGGCCTACTTTGTGTGTATTACCTAGCAAATATATTAATATGGAGGCGCTTAAATCTGTTAAAAAGGCTTAAAAGTGTTCAACTTTATATGCGTATAACTTTTTAACTAATGAATTCCGCGCATTAAGATTTTCATTTTCGGCGTTTTCTCGTCGAAATCTATAAGATTGTATAAAAAAACTTGAAAAAAAGAGTTCTCCAAAACGCAGTTAAACCCAATTTCTTACTATCAAATAACTAAACTGCGGATTTTATGAACTCATATCAAATCTGAATGAGCGAAAAACAAAACCGTAAATGTATTAGAAGACTAAGAATGTTGTTACGTTATTTCCGACTCATTAAAAATATTTAAAGAAGAAATACATTCTCATCTACCTTCCATTTCTTGCGATCGAACATAATAATAGAACAGTATATAACAATTAAAATCCATTTGCAAAAGAAAGACTCGTTTCCTTGTCAGACGAATGTCGAGAAAACAATTCTGGATCAAAAAACAGTTTTTGAAGGCTCGCATTTTGTATTCCGCAACGGTAATCATTATTTCGGCACTGTGTACATTGTTATTTGTGCATTTGTAACGAATATTGCCAGGTTATCATTTTCGAGTGTCGAGACACCTTGTATTATTTGAATGTTAAATGGAGACTAATTCCCCGATCCTCGGAATTCAGTTTTAGGAACGCGATACTCGTTCCGAGCGCCTCGATCTCCACCCCATAATAACGCCATCTCCCGAAACTGAACACAATAATTTACCATAGTTCCGAGCATGAAAGCGCCTTCAGATTATTCGCATTTTATCGCGGCGAGACTCGGGCAATCCAAGAATGATTCCCATCAGTACTTAGAAGGGTCAAGTTGGTGATAACAAATGGCTCTCGTTTGTCCCCTGTCAGCCATTTTTCGGCCTCCTTTTACTACGTGGTCCCGGGCATCGTCTGGCCTTGATGCCTCTTATAGTCGAGAATGGAAAAGGTAGAGAAGCCAGTTTCGTTTTTTCTCCTATTTTTCGAAAACATTCAGTCCACTGGTAATCACTGGCTCGATTTATTTCGACGATTTCGTCTTCCTCGCCCGCATCATTTTAATCGACAGCCCTGCTCTTTCATCGTTTCAATAATTAATCACTATAAAATTCCTGTTGAGCCAATAATTTTCTTTTTTAACACCTCTTTATACTGTCAACACTACGCATTTCAACTCAGCAACCTTAAATATTCAATAAAATCAAGTCTTTTACTGTAGGTAATCAAATTATAACAACTGCTTCCGTAAGTTGGCGATTTTACATTAAACCAATCAATTTTTTAATCGAAGCTTAGCTATGCGGTATTCTTATACTTGGACTGCGAATTTTATGCATTTATGACAAAAATGGATAGATCAAATACAAAACGGTAAAAACATTTAGTGAATTTAAAAGTACTGTGTTTTCAACTCGATAACATCATGAAAAGAAGAAACAAATGTCTACATGTAGATCTTATGACTTCTAATTAACGCCGACAATTTTATTTTCCATAACAATCTACAGTTTACTTATCACTTTTGTACGAAGTATTGATACTTGAAAATTATCAATTCGTATTTTATAATTCGTAAATTAAGGTTACAAGTTATACAAGTAAATTATCATGGAAATGACGTACGCCAAATAAAGACGCGAATATATTTATTTATTCAGCCAGGCTAGGAATAAGAATCGCACCTGGTTATAAAAATGCGGGAACCTTTTTAAACCGACAACAAAAATATTTGACCTTACAAAGAAACAAGACACACGCAAACTGAGTAAGTATAATTTAATATCGTGTCTATTAGTTGACACGTTAGGCAGATCATTTGATATCACAATGTACCACTGTCGTTTTCAAAAAAATCGTGCAGGGTTAAAGAAATATCTACAAGTTTTTCACATAGTACCGTGTTCGAATAATCTTTCTTCTGACCCCTATCATAATTTTCCACAAGAACTTGCTATCCAATATCACCGGAAGCGAATTTTTTGTCCGCATGGATTGGCGTCAATGTTAATTGTCCTCTCGCAATTACACTATTTATCGGTCACAAAAACGCGGCCGGTACCAATGTAACAACTCTTGATCGTTGATTTCCGTTTTCGTGTTTACTTAATAATGACATCTTATCAATAGAGCTTCCTTGAAATATTTGTTACTGTCGTGAGAATTCTTAGTTGCCCGTTCGTCGTTGGATATCCATCAATGTACACGTTTGCTACGTGTTTTAGAAACGATTAAACTTTTTCAACGGCGGATTGATTGGCGGTTCGCCAATTGTAATTACTCGGATCGGTTTTTCGCGGACTTGGACATCCGGCAACCTATAACATCACCGGAAATTTTAGTAATTACTCACGAACGGTGGTTCAAGGAAGAAACGGATCTTCCTTGATTCCACGACGAACAATTAATCTGTCAATCATTTCCAACACTGTCACTTTTACCATTCGAATTCAGAACTGAATAATAATTTTATTGCACATTTCATACTTTTACTATTTACAGAGGATTTTCTTAAGTCATTTGATTCATGTGAATGCAGAAACATTATGTTGTTTTTATTAGAAACCGATCTACGATTTACCAAAGTTGTATTGTATACAGGGTGTCCCTGCTAAAAGAGGTGACCTAAATATCTCTTTCGTTTTTTTTTTTAAGTTAAACTTCTTTATCCGCGTTAGCCGTAAAACCTCGACGCGGTAGGAGTAAAACCGATCTGGCGATGAAACGATGAAACGATGAAACGATGAAACGATGAAACGAAATCCTATTCTATTGAAGTGTAACTTCTTTAGGCGCGGTAGGCGTAAAACCTCGGCGCGGTAGGAGTAAAACTTATCTGGCGATGGAACGATGAAACGATGAAACAACGAAATGAAATTCTATTCTATTAGCATATACGCTTGAGGGTTTGGCATTGCTTAATAAAGATTATGATAAAATTCCGATGATGCTAAGTGGAGATTTCAACGTAAAGTTTGCATCGGAACAATCAAAATAATTAATAGAATTTTTTAGAATTAAATTAAGATTGGAAATGGTAAATAATCCTAATGAAGCGAAAACAAGATCAGGAACAACTCTCGATGCAGTATTTGCAAGACATTTAGACAAAATTGAATCAAGAATATTTATATCATATTTTAGCTATCACAAGCCAATTGTTTCAATAATAGAATCATAGAAAATTAAATGTCATAAAGTGTTAATAAAAATTCGAAAAAAATTAAAGAAAGAAGTTTCATTTCAGCCATGTGGTCTAATTTTAAGTTGCATAATTTAGATTCGGTTGAATAACTTTGTGTCCTTCAAGAATTTTATTAGTTTTTCGTAAGATTTTTGTGTGACATGGAAAATTTTTTTAGCACAATTTGAATGGTATCAACGAAAGAATACTTTGAAAAAAATAATTTTTTGTCAGGACATTTATTTCGTCTTTATCTTCAAGCTCAATCACGTTTTTTATTAGGAAAACGTGTATTTTTCTCTATTGCATTTTGTAGTAGATGAAAAAGTACATTTAACTATTCCTGGATTATGACCTTCAGGTGACCTTGGATACCAGTATTTTTGTGACGAAATTATTGAAATGGTGTGTATAAACATACTGTTTATGCTATAAGGGTTCGAAGTTATGTCCATCGGCAGCGATACATTGTTTGTCACACATTGAATAGCAGCACGAGCACTCCATCTAAAACTACAATATGTACAGCTAAAGTCTATTTCAATATTCTAGAAAATTTCTTTAACACTAGACCTACCACCACTGGTCAAATGACCGGTCTTATATGTAAAGATCTTTCGATGTGAAATGATTGAATACACTTTTTTTAATCCGTGTACTATAATATAGTGCGTGTTATAATAAAAATCGCACAAAACCTAAATAAATTAAACATTGTTATTTTTATGAATAAATAGTTTTAGTCCTCGATATGCTCAGTGTTAACTTGTAATGACTACATATTGACAGGAGCAAAATAGAATTTGATTACGGTTTACAAGAAGTTAGTAACATACATATTTAATAGAGTTTCTGCAAAACTTGTATCGCGAGTTTGACTCGATGTTACAGTGGAAGGGGTTAATAATCTTTTCAATAGTTGCGCTGTACCAAATGAAAGCTTAAAAATCTTTTATACGATAATCCCAAACGAAATTGTTAGATTACGGTATTGAGGGAGAGTTCCACAAGAGCATGTCGGCGATATTTCTGTAAATATTTATATATTCGTGAAAAACTTTATATGCGCCAAATCTACACTTAAAACACTAATACGCTTTTACTTAAAATTGGACCCAATTTCTTCCATTATCGATCATAGTTTTGCAACGGTTCGGCTCTACTAATTTTTTTTTTGCGTAAAACAAGTAGCGGCCTCCATATTTGTCGAATACGGTCGATTGAAATTCTCAATTTAATCACACATTTTTCTTTATGCTTCGACTTTATAATGGATCAAACATTTTTTATGGAATTTGTATCTGGAGACCGGGATGGTCAGTCAATCACAATGATACGCTCTCTATCGTGGAATTCTATAAAATGCATTTGCTTCCAGTTTTATTAACACTAAACCGATCATTAAACGTGATTACTATGTGCTCCCTTATAAGAATAGCACAATTGAATTTATTTACATTTGTGCCATTCTGATCATAATGTTTACTTGAATAAAAAAGTGTGCATAACCATTTCCAGTGGAAGCATCTTTATAACTTCAATAATTGTAAAATAAAAAATCTGATAGCTGTCATTTGACCGGCGATGGTAGGTTTAGTGTTAATCCAGTGCCAGGGCGTATATTCAAAATGTACTGTCGATTTGTGTTACATTTTTTCCAAAGATATTAATTTTTACAGAGATACCGCTAACACGTTCTTGTGGGATTTTCAATAGTGTTTCAAAAATTATGATATAGTCGCCGGTAGATAATGCGTTAACAATCAAATAATTGGATAATTATTTGATTTTGACCACTGCGCGGTCAGCAAACCAGATGGCGATGGTAACAGCAGCAGCAACAACAGTAGCAGCAGCAGCAGCTTGCCCGTTAGCTGGATCGTCGATCGTGGATCGTCAATCGTCGGGAGCCAAGCGGAAGACGACGGTATTAATAAAGCAGCCAGTTCTGGCTGAATAATAACGCGATGTGTGCGATGGCCTCGAGTTTACGTTTGTCCGGTGTTTGCGCGGCTCTAATGGGCGATCGTGGCGCGTACAGCGCGATGCAAACCCGGGTACGTAAGCCTAACGTAATTGAAGGCAAGGAATGCGGACGCACGCATGAGGTAGCAGCCGGTAGACAGACAGCAAGAGAGCAAAGAGGGATACGCTTTTACTGTGTACCGCGTGCGTATCACGAGAGCACGGCCGACATTAATGCGCGTGTCCCTATTACGGGCCGAGAGCTTGCGTACGCTATACACGTTAATTAACAATAGAAAAACAAGTGCCGGCCGATGCGGACCGATCGACTCGCCGACCATTCTTTTCTGTCTCGGTGCACCGCCCAGGGGTTGCGAAATACTTCGACGATTGTCCCTGGGACTAGCATTATTAACCTTTTGCGGTCTAACGTATTCCCTCCGTTTTACTTCACGGATCTTGCTACAAAATTATTTAATCAGACTGCGGATTATTATGCGAAATAGAAATGTCCTAAGTCGATAATAAGAAATGAAAAATTCTTAAATTCTTCTAATGTCACAGTTTGATTTTTCTCTCATCGATTTTGCCTATAAATGCATACAATTCGCTATCTAGACAGGTTGGTCTGCTAACCTATTCAGCACAGTTAAGAAACACTACAATTGTTCTTACGTACTATGTAATTGTGATATCGAGTCTAGTTTTACATTGGACCGTGAATGGTTAAATTTGCAAGATGATACTGTGAGGAGCAGACTGCTTTTGCACCTGTTCACAAACACTATACTTACGAAATTCGAAAAAATGATGATGTTCAATCAGTGCTTGACCACTATGCATCATGCAGTATTCTAAGACATACTTGAGCACTGAAATTTCAAGTGTGTAATCTGTTTAAGTAAAAACTACGTGTCTGCCGTTCTTTCTACATCAAATTTGAATTTCTACATACCAAATCTTTAGACTCTAAAGTCGAATTTAGTAGCCACGAATATTTCCGTCAAATATATAAAATATTGTGAACAAAATGGGTGTGTGCTTAGACCACATGGCTGAAGTGAAACTTCTTTCTTTAATTTTTTTCGAATTTTTATTAACACTTTATGACATTTAATTTTCTATGATTCTATTATTGAAACAATTGACTTGTGATAGCTAAAATATGATATAAATATTCTTGTTAATTTACTTCTAAAAAATTCTATTAATAATTTTGATTGTTCAGATGCAAAGTTTACGTTGAAATCTCCACTTAGCATCATCGGAATTTTATCATAATCATTATTAAGCAATGCCGAACCCTCAAGCGTATATGCTAATAGAATAGAATTTCGTTTCATCGTTTCATCGCTAGATCGGTTTTACTTCTACCGCTTCGAAGTTTTGCGATTACCGCGTCGAGATTTTACTAAATCGTTTCATCGTTTCAGCATTTCACCGTTTCATCGTCAGATTGGTATTACTCCAACCGCGTCGAGGTTTTACTAAATCGTTTCATTGCTTCTTCGTTTCATCGTTTCATCGCCAGATCGGTTTTACTCCTACCGTGTCGAGATTTTACTAAATCGTTTCATCGTTTCAGCATTTCACCGTTTCATCGCCAGATTGGTTTTACTCCAACCGCGTTGAGGTTTTACTAAATCGTTTCACCGTTTCATCGCCAGATTGTTTTTAGTCCTACCGCATCGAGGTTTTACGCCTACTGCGTCGAGGTTTTGCGCCTAACGCGCCTAAAGAAGTTTCACTTCAAAAAATAATATTATATAAACTAATCCCGCTTAATAAAGAACGTGGATCGTTTCATCTTCGTATGCTGAGGTTTGAGATCGAAGCAAGTTAGTGAAACGTGCCGCGTCATTTATCGTAGTTTTATTGTGACGTATCGACTTTATCGAATAACGTTGGTGAAAAGGAGCTTTTCAGCTCGAGCGATTGCAAAGTAAACAGAGTACCGAATAGGTTATTTCGACCCGTCGGGTTCTAGTGTTAATCCGGTTCAACGACCTCCCGCGCGCGAAAACGGTTACCTTCCCGAAAGGGTCACCGTCCCATCTCGCCCAATATAAATCTCTTGATTGGAGCTGACATTTCTTCCTGTTGGTCCAATCGTATCTTCAGCAGGTTCACACGGGCCATCCTCGTGGCCGGTCGTACACGTGTCCTTAGCCTGGAAGAAGGTATACGTCAGTAAGTAGGTTGCGCGACTGTTAGTCAGACTAGGGCCACGCGCGTCTACGACGAAAGGGCCGCCTAATCTATGACAAGTGGCACTTCCTGTTTTGCCGACAACGCTGACATAAGGAAGGCGAGCTATTCTTTTCTAAGGACGAGTCACGCGTGGCCTGTGACATCAACAAGGGGTCGCAGAACCGAGACAAACATGATTCATGCTCGTGGCGTTTGACAGCCCATGAGAGCGCGGTCAAAAAGCTGGCGAACACTCAATTTTTGAAGCACATTGGAAGATTTTTTGTTTATACATATATCAGCGCTTCAAATCCCGTTTGAAATTTTTAGATAAATTTATTGGTTACTGCGATACAGGCCATCGAAGTTGACGAAGCATGTTTAATGTATTAAGGAATGCTTATCTTGAAAGAATTCATGCGTTGAACATTTTAACATTACTTCATATGTTATAAACGCGAATCTTTCACAGAAACAATGTCAAGTATCGTTGCATCTTCTACCCTTGTAAATTCCCTTTTTAATATGTCAGAAATCTTAGTCGTGTTTTAATGAAAGGAAAACGAAAATGTTACTTTTCCAAATTTGTTCACTATAGTAACTGTTTCGTTTCAAACTTGCAGAATAAGCTAAAGCGGCATTTGAATGATAATTTTATAATTAGAGTCATTAAGTAGACTGTAAAATAAAGGTAGCCGGTCAAATAATGTGGGTTTTATTTCAATCTGAAGATGTGACACTCAGTTTGGTACAAACCACATACATAATAGACTCACATAGATTCATCTTGAAGTGTAGTTATATAAAAATTTAGGGTTCAATGGCACAATTCAATCAATCTTTATTTAGCATTTATTCCCAACAATTTAAGCTTGTGATTAGATTAAAATTTAGGGTTCAATGGCACGATCGAATCAATCTTCGTTTAGCATTTCTTCCCTGCAACTTAAACTTATTATTTTAAATAATTTATATACTAGATTGTAGTATCGCCTGTCCGTTCGAGGATGCACGGAAATTGCAAACAACTCGATAACGATGTAATACCGTAAAAAATATAAGCGGTCATTGAGGTAGTTTGTTCTCTAAGGCGAACCAGATTGTCAACGAGCAAATTTTTAATTTGTCGAAGTCCAATTTCCGGTAAAGCTCAAGCGTGTCTGGATTATTTATAAATTACTGTAGTATGTTCCCGTCCGTATGAACTATCTGGAGAAACAAAGTACGAGGTACACATACCGCGATGCAATCGGCCGCTAATGCTAATTAATACCTCCAGCAACGTTAATTGATACCGATGTCCATATAAACGTATCGCGATCACATTCTCCAACTTCAAACGACGCACCGTTCTCACCGACGCGTGATCGAGAGAGAGAGAGAGAGAGAGAGAGAGAGAGAGAGAGAGAGAGAGAGAGAGAGAGAGAGAGAGAGAGAGAGAAAGAGAGAATGACAAATTGCAACGAGAGAAAAAGAAGAAGACCGCTGCGTCTGATTCCGCTTATCATCGACCCGCTCGTTTCACGCCGACAGCTATATCCTTTAACATCGTCAATTGTTCCCGCTAATTAATACCGCTAACCGCTGTAATCATCGGGATTCATATATGTGGCGTATAATGCGATACCTCTTCTTCTGACGTCGTTAACATCTCGATCATGCGGTATTGTCGCTGAACATGCGAAAGAATTATGCACCTACAGTGTTCGATAAAGAAGGGGCACATATTCGTAAAAAAAAAAAACAAAGTTTTAGCTATTACGTTTATCCTTGTGACTCTATATGATCAAATCGTCGGTGGGACCTTGTTAATTAAGATATTTCATTTCTTGTGAAATCAAATTCCAAGATGAAGGAATTCGACAATCGAATTGATTTTACTGCAAGGGTCTTTAACTGTATCTACTGTGATCGAAGGAAGCAACTTCACTAAAAAAAGACAGATGAAAATTTGAGACAGTGAAAAAATTAAAAATTTAGGATGTATTATTTTATCTCTATATCATATCTCACTTTGATAGCTACATATTATTTCCAACTCACTAAAATTATTAGATACAATAAACAAATTTCTATCTGGCTCTTGTTTTTCACAATTGATGAAGAACATTTTTATTTTGCATAAAGCCCCAAATTCTAATCGTCATCATTTTTAACATAATATCTACAATATATTGTGGATTCTATGCGTTTATATAAAAGCAAAATAGTAGAAGCATTTTAAGATATTATAAAAATACAATTGTACCATTTCCATCTCATTAAAGTTATTAAGAGAAAGGAATAGAAGTCTGTATAGCTGCTGTATCTTGCAATGAATGCAGACAATTTTTATTGTGCATAAATACCCGCAGTCTAATCATCAATACCTTTTTTTAATGTAACAACGTCACTACCGATTGAATGCTTTCATCACAAAAAGCTCAAATACAAAACAGTGTAAACATTAGACAATGTTTAAAAATACTCTTGTATCACTTCCGTCTTCTGAAAAATTATTAAGAAAAAGGAATAAATCTGTATCTTCTGTGTGTCGCAATGAACACAGACAATTTTTAATTTGCACAAAAATCCACAGTCCAGTAATAGCGTTTCGCCAAACTGAAATTACAATGCACTATCCTTGCATATGCCTTACAAGAAAATTCGACAGGAAATGCTCGGGGGAACAAACAGCAGCAAAACAAACGTAATTGGATCGACGAGGCAGGTGAAGATGACTGAATAACAGCTCAACAGAGATTCCGATCGATTGATCCGAATAACTTAATTCCCGATTCCCAAGGCCTCGTTACGGATCAATTATAGATCCCCGTGGAACGCATTAAAATCTCGTCAGTCTGGTCGTCGGTGCTGGTCGATCGCAATGCTCCATCATTGGAAGAATTATCATCGATGATCGTGCGTGCACGATTTTCTTCGTCGGTCACCGATCGAATTCCGTTCGGTTTCTACTTAAACGTCGCGTAATCGCCGGCGCGGAACTCCGCTGTAATTATTCCCTTCATAATTACGATCGCGGTCAGATTACACAGTGAACGATCTATAAAGATCGCTCCTGCGCCCTGTTCCCGCGTGTATCGGGTTCGTTTTCCGCTCGGTAGCACGTGTCCCTGTCGGCGGAGCCTTAACTTTGCTATAGCTGATGACTATATGAGGCGACAGTGTCGCATGCACATGCAGTCGATGGGAAAATCTAGATCCAGTTCTGTCGTCTCGCATCGAGAAGGATCTATAGCAAATTTTAATTAAGAATCGATGAAGTCGTAGGAATTTTTAATAGATTACACTTACTTACTTATCTTATGCAATCTTGCTTCTGTGGAACATTTTTTTATACAGATTCTAAAATATATGTGCCATCAGAACTCTTTTTAAAACTCCGAAGAATAAAATTCGTATCGACAAATGTTACGCGAAAGCCATTGGTGCGTCTTTTTAGACTCAGACATTTCTATACTAATATTTACATAAAAATTGAATTAATTAATTTGTAACTATTTAGTGACTATACGCTACCCCCTGGGGGTGGGGGTGGGGGAAGATAAAAAACTTAAATGGGGACGGCCATTTTTATTGCAGATTTGAATTCTCCAGAAAAAAGTACCCCGATTTAACCTACGAGTTTTTGCATTTTGGTTCACAGATGGCGCTGTAATCGACAAAAATCAAAACGGGAAAACAAGCGTTGAAAATTGGGGATATCTCGAGAAATACACATCAAATCAGAAAAATAAAAGTAGACGTATTTGAAAACAAGCACCCCAAAGGAAACTGAAAAATACTACGTCCACGTCGTTGTTCCTGGGTAACGCTAAAAGTAGTTTTTGATTTATTGATAAATAAACCAATGAATTTTTCCAACTACTTTCGATTGCAGCGACATCTGTGAAAGAAATTACACCAAAAATATCAAATCAATGGAGAACCAAGATTTGCTATAAAAAAAGGGTTTCCAATTGAAGATTTTGAAATAATTCCCTCTCCCAACACCAGAAGGTGGAGGTTGGAGGTCAATTATGGTGTTATTGAATAGCATTCTTAAAAATATCAAATACGTCTAGTTTTATTTTTCTGATCCGATGTGTATTTCTCGAAATATCCCCAATTTTCAACGCTTGTTTACCCATTTTGATTTTTGTCGATTACAGCGCCATCTGTGAACCCAAATGCAAAAACTCGTAGGTCAAATCGGGGTACTTTTTTCTGGAGGATCCAAATCTGCAATAAAAAATTGGGGTTCCCCTTTAAGTTTTTTATCCCATTAACTTTGTCAAGTTTGGTATCATTGGATGTCCCCCTGCGAGACGAACAACTTTCATTACCCACATTTTTTGATCCGATGCATAGTTCTCGAAATATTTCATTGTCTTCAGATAAATCGTCCACCCTGTATACTGGAGCTTGCTCTGTTCCGGTAAATTACTTACCAATCAAAATACATTTTAATTGGTCAGCTGAACAATTAAAAAAACTGGGAGGAGGGTGTTCCAGATTGGGTTCAGGTGGTGGCCTGTACCCCTGTTGATGTTATTAGGGTGTTTCAGGATCTCCAATGTTTCCCCGTATTTTCTAGGAAAGTATCCTTTGGTCTTAGCTATAGCATTAGTTTCGTTGAAGAGTATTTTATGACCTGTTGGTTTCTGGTGTTCTGCTACAGCTGATTGAATGTAGCCCAATCTGGTGCAGCGCTCGTCTTCCTTGAGTCGTGTGCTCATACTCCTCTCAGTTTCATCAATATAAACTTTTCCGCATGAGCAAGGAATTTTGTCAACCCCGCCGATGATGTATTTCCTCTCTCGAACGAAATATTTTCAGTATCTAAGTTGCTATTTGTTTCTCGCTTTCTACCATTGTCCTCAAAATTTGTTTTTACACATCACGCACTAACCTTATCCTGCTAAGATTTTGAAAAAATCGTAGTCTGGTTGCCAACGGCTGGTTGGGAGCGTATTGAAGTAGAATACGGAGAGGCAACCAGACCAGTTAAGGGTGTTTGCGAATAAATCAGTACGTAAGTGGTTGTTAGCGCGGCTTCAATGCAACGGCTCTCGGGGATCTATAATCAGGGGATAAGGGTAGCGATTACCTTCGAGACGAAAATGATCGAAACAATCGGAAAACGGAAGGCATCGGTCAAAGAAACCGGGCAATTCACGCTTCCTCCGGTTTCAGCGGCGGCGTGTCTCGGTTTCCTGCGTTTATCTCCGCGAAAAACGTGGTAATTATGCAAATGCAACCCGGGGCGGTAATGAGCCGCCCGTTCCCCGATAATCGTGGTCGCGTTCTTGCGATTTCACCGTCCGCATCGTGTGTATCCGATCCGACTCGATTCGATTCGATCGCTCTGCTCGCCCGTGGAAAACCGAGCGTGATGGTGTACGACGCAATCGGACCTCGACGTACAGGCAATCGATGCCAGGGGCTAAGAATGCGAACCTGATCGGCGCATTATCTGAATCCTCGGTATACTATGTTTAGTATCAGTTTAGTTGTGTCTCATGCACTCCTCGAAAGACAAAACACGCCACCGGCCCGACGACGCCAGACTCTGAGCTAGACGCAATGAGATACGCTGATTAAATACTAATCGGGCCGAGCAATAACTCTTTGCACTTTGAATTTTTTCTCCATTTTCTTTTCTCAACAACTTCCTATGAACTTCAGTGTTTTATTTAATATTTACTTCGAAAGACGGATTCAACAGTAATTGAATCTAATTTTAAAGAATTCTTTTTACCGATTATTAGATTGCGCGGATTCTATGCATTTATAGTAAAAATGAATAGATGAAATGCCAAATTGTGAAGACATTTAAGAACATTGTTACATTCTCTGCAATTTATTAAAATTATTTAAAGAAAGAATTATTGAGCAGTCAAGATTTTATTGAAATTACCGAGTGATTTGTTGAATTGAATTCAGCCAAATAAAGCATTTATTTAGATTGATTATAAAACTTCATCCATAGAAACGATTAGATATAAGCACACCTATAATTTGATTGAAATTCAGAGGTAAATATTTGTAAACAAAATTAAGAATTATACTGCAGATCTGTACGTAAACTAAACATTGTCTACACGTGTTGCAACAAATAGAAGTCATATTGCTTTGGATTGCCTTTATTTCTTTACCAATTTCAGCAGAGTGAAAGTATTGGGTTGTAACATAACCTCATTCGATTGTGTTCTACTTTCAACGATTTAGTTGTGACTCGTTGTGAATACGTGTAACTATGATTAATTAGAAACTATTTACAGTCAAGTATTTTATATTTCATTGTTAATAAATAACAAGGAAATATTGAAGGTAACCGAACGAATTTATGTTACGTTCCATTAATATGTCGTCATTCTTCGTCATTATACTTTTGAGTCCTCTACTATTTCAATTTTCAGCTACTCAATTTTGTCATGAATGTATAAAGCACATTCTCCCATCGTTATAGATACATTTATTTAGTATGAACAACAAGGTTGGACGGACTTCAGAACACTCTTTGAAGATAACAGAAGCGCCATTCACACAACAGTCCATTCACGTAATAACATCTACATTAATCAAATAATTACACGAACAAGCACATAATTAATTGACATTTCGAGACCGCTGTCTACAGAGGTGCGGAATGGTATGCGATCCTTTGAGATCATTTTGCTCATTTATCCAAGAAACGCAATAAGGCACAAGAACGGCATAGGATAGGAATAAGATGGTTCCTCACGTGAAATTATTTCAGCCGCAGAAACACAGCCATTCATTCAGCCGGGCGCTGTCAAATCACTGTGGGCAGCGTGCACCTATAAATAGGTATACTCAATGAGACCAGTTCCAGAAAATCGAGCCACGGTCCCGCTTCGGGCGATCCAGCCGTCCTCCGGAGGACAGAAATATCGCGTGGGTGCATGCGATATTTCGGTCGAAAGACCAAAGAGGAATTCAAGCCACCTCTGTGCAACCCGGAGGAACGGAAAGAGATCTTGGTAGTCAGTGAATCTCTTTCCGCCATCATTAAATACTGGGTCAATCCGATGCTTCTCTAAGCCAAAGATTAGATCATCCACCTGGGGCTCTTCTTAACACCGTACTTTTTCACATGGTTCTCTTGAACAAGATTTATTTATTTTTACATCGTTTTTCACGAACACGCTTCCTTCAGTTTTACACACATCTTTTCACACGGTCCATTCATTTTGCCATTGTTTCTTCTAAATGTTTCATTCGTTTTGACATTGTTCTTTTAAAACGTTTTCTTAAATACGTTTTATTCATTCTTACACGGTTCTTTTAGAACGTTTTATTCATTTTGAAATTGTTCTTCTAACACATTTTATTCATTTTCACATGGTCCTCTTAGAATGTTTTATTTATTGTGACATTGTTCTTCTAACACATTTTGTTTATTTTCACACGGTCCTCTTAGATTGTTTTATTAGTTTTGACATTGCTGTTCTAAAACATATTATTCATTTTCACACGGTTTTTTTAAAACCTTTTATTCATTTTGACATTGTTCTTCTAACACATTTTGTTCATTTTCACACGGTTTTTTAAAAACGTTTTATTAATTTTGACATTGTTTTCCTAACACATTTTATTCATTTTCACATGGTCCTCTTAGAATGTTTTATTCATTTTGACATTATTCTTCTAACGCATTTTGTTCATTTTCACATGGTCCTCTTAGAATGTTTTATTTATTTTGACATTGTTCTTCTAACACATTTTATTCATTTTCACACGGTCCTCTTAGAATGTTTTATTAATTTTGACATTGTTCTTCTAAAGCAGTTTATTCATTTTCACACGATTCTTTTAAAGAGTTTTATTAATTTTGACATTGTTCTTCTAAAACTTTTTATTCATTTGTATGAAGTTCTTTTAAAACCGTTCTACTGTTATTGTGTAGCTATTGGAGAATACATAAGCATACAATAGATATAAATTTTTTTCTCCTCCTAAGAAATTATTAACGACAAAGAAGTTCTAATTACTGCAAAGTGAATCGTACTGCAAGGGATTAATTATGTTTTGATTTTTATTCGAAACAAAAACGTTTCAAGAATGTCACTCATTTAGAAGTTTCAAATTATTTTGATTTGTCACAGCAATTCTAAGGCATTATAGGTAATATTTTATACAGTCTTGAAATAATTATGTGCGAAGAGTCGAATGCGTTTCGTTTTTGAACGATGATCGAGGATCTTCTCGTTTTTCTCATGGCGTCTGTGTGATTAGTTCGAGCTGCGATTTAAACGAGAATTTCCTAGACCGTCAACGTCACGTGTTTCGTAAAGATTGTTCGAGCCGGTGCATCTCGCGACGGATATTTCCACGAAGCCATTATTATTGCATTAGCTAGCGGCCGAGCACCGATTTGAATTACATATAAGTTTGCAAATTGGAGGAACGGATAATTACGGTGTGCACCGCTGTCGGTACGCGGCTGTCCTCATCGCCATTTTAACCAGTCCGCGTTTAACACGTTCTCACCCCACAAATTCTACGTTTTGCTTCATTTTGCTAATCGTTTCGGTAGCTCAACCCTCCCCTTTGCAATCTTCGTTCATTTGCAGTTGGCTGCAGTAACAAATAATCTGCGAACAATCCCTTTTTTTCATTTTCTTAAACGAAAGTCAGGTGGGCGTGGAAAGACTTAAATACTCGACTTCTTGACATTCACTTTCTACATTAATTTGTAAACAACAATACATTTTATGTAAATTATATAACATATTAATTTTTCTATAAACATTGTTTTCTGGACAGAATTTCACAACGTTAGTTTATCTTATACCTAACGGAAGACACACAAAATGTGTTCAAGAAGTTTCTGCAATTCTTTTATACTTTCCTGTACATTATTACAGAGTAAACGCTAATTGAACAATACAAGAATTTTTCTTATTCATTCTGTGTGAAAATACTGTTCTAGAAAAGGGTACAAATATACTGGCAACAATTTTCAGACCATTTAAAACATTTATAACCATCTCTAACGAAATGGGATCTTGTTAAGTTCAAAAAGTGTTATAAAATCATGTGAGGGGTGAAAGAATAACATTATGAATGGATTAAACAGACTTGAAAAGGACAATAGGATTAACGAGCTACATTTATCATTCTTGTAGGGCTATATAATAATATGATTTATTAAATCTGAGTATATGTTGCTTGATTTACAGTCGACGAGGTACTGTCCGAATTTTGTTTATTCTCACCTGCCTTGGATGCCCCTGACAACCACCATAAAACATAAACTATTACATTTTGAACAAGTCAAAAGTTTAAATTTACAGATGTAAACTGCAGTAAATGTTTCTTTGAAAATCATTTTGCACACAGTTCTAGTTCGAAATTATTTGAAATTTGTTGGAATTTTCTTTTTGGAAGTTTTCGCAACGAAGATCGACAAGGATCAATAGATCATTTATCACTGCGCACGGCAGCTGTGTCTACAAGCAACACTAGCGTCATGTGCGAAGATGCGATACTCGAAACGATGTTCAAGGACGTTCTTTTTCGTCGTCTTTTAAGGGCGGTTTGAGATGAGAAAATGATGATATGTTTCGTAAATTAACCATTAATTAATCATAAATCCGTATAATTTATGCCGGTGTTCTGCAACCAGTGTTTGTCGGAGATTTCTCATAGGACTTCACGTTTCAGAAGAAGGTAATGTACTTTAAACACAGGGTAGCGAATCGGTGGCGTTACCTACGGTGCGTACTGCGTTCGTTAATGTGGAAAGAAGAGGGATGTAATAAACGTTACCGCGAAAATTGTACCTGTTACACAGTGTACTAAATGATATTAGAATACATCAATTGATTATATGTTGCTAAAATTGTAGTCAATACATGAATTATAATAAAATTAATTATCTGCAAGAACGAAACAGTCCCAGAAGATTTAAAGAAGATATTGAAGAAATGTTCAAGAGGTCGATGTAAAAATTTAAAAATTGTACATGTTTCTCAAAAACATTAAAAAGATATTCGTAACGACGATGCCATGGTTGACGAATTTTGTTAAAATGTTCCTATACATAGTAAAGTACCATGTAGAAATGAATTTTACTAATATTCTGCAAGGACGAAATGATTCTAAAAGGTTTAAAGAGAATATGAAAGAAATCTCCATGAGACCGAAAATAAACCTTTAAAAACTGTACATAATGTTTCCTACAAACCTATAAAAATGATGCCACTGTTAGCCAATTTTGCTAAAATGTTCCTGTACCAAAGTAATATCTGAAAGTAAGTTTTGCTGAAAATAATCTGCAAGGGCAATACGGTCCCAGAAAATTCTAAGAAGCTATTAAACGAATCTTCACAAGCTCCATCTAGAAATACAAAATTCACATATAGCAATCGATTAATCGATATTGCCAAAACGTATTCATCGGAGGGCCCATTTAAAACAGATTTTGACTGAAACTAATCCGAAGGACGGACCGGTTCGAGAAGATTTAAAGAAGATATTGAAGGAATGTTCATGAGGTCCACCTCAAAAGCCACCAATTCGCCGCAGCACCGGCGGAGCCAGTCCAGTTACTCGCCGCAAGGGGTTTAGTTCTTATCCGTCTAACAGGTTCGATGGACAGAGAGAGAGAGAGAGAGAGAGAGAGAGAGAAAGAGAGAGAGAGAGAGAGAAAGAGAGAGAGAGAGAGAGAGAGGGAGAGAGGGAGAGAGGGATCGTGCACAGGACTCGCAGGACACGCAGTTCGGAGCGAGAGGCGACTCGTATCTCGCACGCACTCTCGGCGACCATTAACGTGTACGTGGCTCGTATACACACGGTATATTTGTGGTCGCGCTGGATTACACGCACACGCCGATCGTTCGTAGCCCCGTCTAGACAGCCGTCAGACGTATTATTGGGTTCGCGTAACTCTATGGTACATACCTATTGCGTTACACGTGCACGCTCGCGGTCGCGCTCGCGCTCGCGCGCGCGCGCGCGTGCGAGACGGCCTACGCGGAGGAGTATACGCGCCGAGCGTTATGTGTACAGTACCATTCATGGACGGTGCGTTTTCCTCGCGTGCAAACTCGACAATTTCCTCGTCGATGTTGCTACGTCCCTTACACAACCCCTAGTGAACACATGATAAATCAATCCCTGTTTAACGCGTTGAAATCACACGCGCAAATCATTACGGCAATGCCACGATACGTGTGCAAAGTTTGGGATTCAAGTGTGACTTATATCGTGTAGAAACGCTATTGTTTGATCTCTTATTCCAGTATCGAATATACAAAAAAATTGGTGTGTGCTTAGACCACATGTGTGAAGTAAAACTTCTTTCTTTAATTTTTTTTGAATTTTTATTAACACCTTATGACATTTATTTTTCTATGATTCTATTATTGAAACAATTGGCTTGTGATAGCTAAAATATGATATTTGTTGTCGCTTCATTAGGATTATTTACCTTTCCAATCTTAATTTACTTCCAAAAAATTCTATTAATAATTTTGATTGTTCCGATACAAAGTTCATGTTGAAATCTCCACTTAGTATCATCGGAAGTTTATCATAATTTTTATTAAGGAATGCCGAACTCTCAATCGTATATGCTAATAGAATAGAATTTCGTTCCATCGTTTCATCGTTTGATCGCCAGATCGGATTTACTCCTACAGCGTCGAGGTTTTGCGCCTAACGCGCCTAAAGAAGTTTCACTTCAAAAATAGCAAGTAAATATTGGTTATGTATCAGGGGGACAATACTAATATAGTAAGAACACTATTTTGTACAATATTCAGTTATTTCATTTATGAAACTTTTACCATCATATTCGCGACACTTTTCTGGTTAAAAAGACTCCAAAAATGACACAATTTGGATAATACTTATACTCGTTTAATTCACGATACAGTAGAACCTTGATTATCGGAACTAATCAGAGAAATACTCAGGACAATAGAACCGTTAGCTGCAATCGACAGCGTTAGATTCAATCGTAACTGATTGATACAATGAATCGTGTTGTTTATGAGTCGTAGATTAAACTATTGATCATTCGGAAAATGTAAAGTTCAACCACCACCCGTTCGGTTAATCGAGGCTCTACCAAATCATCGATTGTACAAGCAGATATGCTCCGAATTGTGTTATGTTTGATCTCATTTTAACCAGAAGAAGGTCTCAAGTATGTTGGTAAAAGTTTCACAAAAATATAATTGAGAACAACAAACTTTTGCGCTACTTTTTGTACCACTATCTTATATTCTGATTTTTCCGATGATTAGATTGCGGATTTTCATGTAAAATAAAAATAGTTTGATTAGATTGCAACAGAAGCCAAATAGAAATTTATGTCTTCCCTTATTGTTTCTAAGCAATAATTAAATCCACAGTCTACTGATGACGTCCATTGCGTGTGCGCGGCTGCAAATGGGAAATGCCTTTTTTCTCGATATTTGCGCAACCTGTTGCACGAATGCGTGTTTCTGGAAATATTGGCACGTCGGGAAATTAAAATCTCTCACGGCATTTCAACCGGAAGTTGAGGGAATAATGCAGTTGCAGAATAACGATTGCACTCGCAAAATGATGGGAAATCATCGGAATGATGGATGCGTGATTTGACTGCATTGTCTCGATGGTTTTAAGTAAACATAATGATTGACTGTTGAGAACGGTTAATAACGAAAAAGATCTACCCCTATTTATGGGGTAAAACGTTTTTTAAAAGTATTAAGTTTCGATAAACTGAAACCAATATACTGAGTCCAATAAACAGCAAGCAATTAAGTAACTGTTGTTTTCAATTACACTCTAGATTTCTAGTATTTACAATTCTTCCGCATTTTTCCGATCATTGCATTTTAAATTGTAACTTGTACGAGTAAAAAAGCAACTATTTTGTCACATTTTTGTCGAGGCACAACTGTCAATAATAATGTGACTAAATTTTTGAAGTGAAACTTCTTTTCGCGCGTTAGACGCAAAACCTCGACGCGGTAGGAGTAAAACTAATCTGGCGATGAAACGGTGAAACGGTGAAACGCTGAAACGATGAAACGATCAAAAGATTTAGTAAAACCTCGATGCGGTAGGCATAAAACTTCGACGTGGTAGGAGTAAAACCGATCTGGCGGTGAAACGATGAAACAATTTAATAAACCGCGATGTGGTAAGCGTAAAATCTCGACGCGGTAGGAGTAAAACCGATCTGGCGATGAAACGATGAAACGATGGAACGAAATTCTATTCTATTACAATATACGATTGAGGGTTCGGCATTCCTTAATAAAGATTATGATAAAATTCCGATGATACTAAGTGGAGATTTCAACGTGAACTTTCCTAAATAATCCTAATGAAGCGACAACAAGATCAGGAGCAACTCTCGATGCAGTGTTTGCAAGACATTTAAAGAAAATTGAATCATGAATATTTATATCATATTTTAGCTATCACAAGCCAATTGTTTCAATAATAGAATCATATTAAAAATTCACAAAGAAAAAATTAAAGAAAGAAGTTTCACTTCAGCAATGTGGTTTAAGCACACACCAATTTTTTTAATTTATAAGAATCATCGCGTGACATGAATAATTCGATTGGGTAGTTCATCAATTGCACGAGAAGATAAGATTTTTCCGTCTCGCGCGTAATATGGAGATTCATTAATTTCGACGTGTGTAGTTAATTGAATTTACCTTCGCGGTGATGCATTGAATATGCTGGACACAATCTGGGATGCACGTGGGTAGTGTCGAGCGAGGACACGATGAGGAAGTATGCACGCGCCGATGCACATGACTCGTACACGCATACGCGCGTGCGGAAGACGCATCGGAGCCGATTTGGCGAGGCAATCGGGACGGTTGGTAATTAGCGACGGTTATGTCAGTTGAAACTCAACGAGACTTGCTCGTGTAACTACAATGCTCCCCTCGAAAAGTGTCCCGGATCGAATCGCTATTGAAATATTGCACCGAAACCAACCAAATCGCAAAATCTTCCAATTCATTATAAGCATAAAATTTTAACATTCCTTGTATTTCATGCTTTCAAAATTTCTCTTCAAAGTTTCCTGCCTTTCCAGCAAGATTGCAGGAGCATGATCTACAAGTGAAAATACGAAAAAAATGATATATGAAGTTTGCTAATAAACGCTTCATTACAATATTATAGGCAAATATTGAATGTAGTCTGAATAGGTGCGGAACAGCAGATTTAAAGCTGAATAATACGGAAGGTCGATGGGGTGTTTACTTTGCCTGTACTTATGAGATATTTCTTGTTTTTTGACTATTCATTGTAGCCAAAGTTGTTGGCTTTCAGTTATCGTAAGTACAGGAAAAGTAAACACAATCGACCTTCCGTATTATTCAGCTCTAAATCTGCTGTTCTGCACCTATTCAGGCTACATTCAATATTTGCCTATAATATTGTAATGAAGCGTTTATAAGCAAACTTCATATACCATCTTTGATAAATATTTACATTAGGGGCTTCCTCACCGATTTTGATGACGTTGAAATATGTTGTCAAGGTCATCATTCTGAACAACTTTTTCCTATACAAGTTACCACCGCTCAGCTTTAGTTTCGGAGATATTCGCAAAAAAGTTTCAACATCCCGAAAAATGATCGGAGTAGGTCTGGGTTAGATTTGAAATTGTGGCCGCCGATAACGCGACCACGGTCACAACTTAAAACGACTTCAATCTGTTGAGACCCACTGTCTTGTCTGTTTATGTTTACAAATTCAACCGTGAAATGAATCGTGTCGAACGCGAACTCATGTCATTGTCAGCTGTGTTAGCATACAGAGTATTAAGCATGAAACTATACGAATTCTTGAATATCTGTAACAATCAAGAAAATATATAATAACCCAGTATATAAATATATAAATAACCCAGACCTAACCCAGACCTGCTCCGATCACTTTTTGAGATGTTGAAGATGTTTTTTGCGAATATCTCGGAAACTAAAGCTGAGCGGCGGTAACATGTATAGGAAAAAGTTGTTCAGAATGATTACCTTGACAACATATTTCAACGTCATCAAAATCGGTGAGAAAGCCCCTAATGTAAATAATTACCCCATTTTTTTCGTATTTTCACTTGTGGATCATGCTCCCACAATCTTGCCGGAAAAGTAGGAAACAGCCTGTATATGCTTGACTTCATCGTCAAAGTAGACCATAGAAACATATAATGAAACATAAGAATCCTTATATGCAGAAACAAAACAAACGACAGGTCTCAAACACATGAAATGTCTCGAATCACAAATTCCTATTCATTATAACTATAAACTTTTCAAATTCCTTGTAACTCATATTTACAAAATATGCTTCCCTTCATTATCACATCAGATAATACAAATGTCCAATCGAATATAGGACTCCTCGCACACAAACGAAACAAATTACATGTTCCAAGCAGCTTTCGTGGGCTTTAAGTTAGCCGAAAAAATTCTGCGCGTAAAGTACGCGAGTTTATAGGAATATAAAATTTTCGGAACAAGCGCGGCCAATAAAACACTGCGAACTATCGCAGGTACTGCGTTGCAGAAAAAACTCGTTTTTAAAATCGGCTCATCCTCCTTTTGGCAGGGCTGTAACGATAAATCCTGTGAATCTGGTGCGTTAATTGCTGTGAAAGGAAGCCACGAGAGTCCCGAGTTCCTTTTATTACACCTAATCAAGTTCGGCATCCCCTCCGTTTCGAATCGCAGTCCCGCAAAAATAAAATAACGTGCGTCGCGGTTAACGTTATCGGGTGTTATAAACCTTGAAAATGAGTCGAACGTATCAGCGTTTACGCGACTTAATGTTATCTGTTACTATTAATCTCGCGTCGCGTAATTCATTCCTGCAACGGCCAGCTCGGACTTTATCAATTAAATCTGCTATGCTCATCGGGCCGGGATGATTTCTATTCCTTTTTCTTTTTTTCGTTTTTTTTTTCTCGGTTTTTCGGTGTGCGTCTGCTCTCGTATTCGCAGAGATGGATTCGAAGGATACGCGTACGAATGGTTTACGAGGCCAGACTTTACGTAGATAAATCGATTGAAAACGCATGATCTATGGGCCCGCGTTATTACGCGTGCTTATTCCAATCATTTGTTCAATTATCGATGATAAATCTTCATGCATTGCATTGTAAATTACGACGCGACCCGACCGCGTTATAGCAACACGATCAAACGATATTTTTACCGCTGTTAATTAATTTTGATAGCGGAGGTTATCGCCGGCCTTTTAGATTTACCGATGAATGATATTATTTTTCAGACGCGAATCGTCTCCTCATCGCGATATTGTACAGGGTTATCCAAAAGTACCTTCAGGATGTTGAATGGGAATATCTATCAAACGCCATGTTTGTTTCTTGTCATTTTCTTGTATTTCTAACTTATAATGATAGACAATTTTAACAATGGAATCGTATACGATTGAACTGCGTGCTAAAGCTATTAAAATTTATTTTGCAAATCAGTGTTCGATGAAAAAATACCCATCGTAAATTACATGATTTTTTCGGCATACATAATCGTCCATCTCAGCAAACAATTCGAAATTTGGTTAAGAAATTTGATGAAACTGGATCTGTTCATGATAAACCAAAGTCTGCCAGACCAAAAACAGCTCGTTCGAATGAAAACGTCGCTGCTGTTCGTGAAAGTGTTGCTTATAACCCATTAACATCAATTCCACGTCGTTCTCAAAAATTGAGCATTTCTTATGGCAGTTTGTGGCGAATTTTTGCATAAATTTTGATTATTTATGGCTGAAATGAAATGGAATCGACATTAGCAGTGTTTATTTTGAACAAAACGGAGCTACGCCACACCCAACGCGTGAAAACATCACTTTATTGCGATCAAAATGCAATGGTCGATTAATTTCAAGGAATGGTGATGTGCATTGGCCACCTCGTTCGTGTGATTTGACCCCATTGGACTTTTATCTTTGTGCTCGTTTGAAAAGCAAAGTTTATGCCGACAAACCAGCAACGATTCATGACCTGAAAAACAACATTAGAAATGAAATTGATGAATTAAACGAGCAAATATGCCAAAATGTCATCCAAAATTTTGATGTTCGAATTGATGTCTGTAAACATGGTCGGGGTGGTCATTTGATAGATATCGTCTTTCACACATATTTGTCATAGATGATATCTGATCATTAAATAAAAAAACCAATAAAATTAAAAATAGTATATTTTTTATTAAAAAAAAACTTCCTATAATCTATTTTGGATAAACCCTTAGTATTATAGGTGTTCGTTTCGATAGTGTCAGTTATTATTGATTGGATACCTATTCTAACATAATAGTCTCTAAGGGAAACTCCAATTAAATTATTCTAAGAATAAAAAATTTCTTTCTTCCGTTTTTTCATGCTTTAGGAAAAATAATTGCGGCATGTTACTCTGTTTGACAATTTTATAAATGAAAAGTTAAAACTTGTTTTAAAATGCAAGCTAAAAGTTTCCTGGTACAACACATTTTCATAATTAATTGCTAGCCTTCAGATCTTTATGCATTTATAACAAAAGTTAACGGATAAAATACAAAACTGTGAAGACATTAGAAGAATACAAGAATATTGTTACACTATTTTCGATTTATTAACTTTAGTTATTGGTTTCCTTTTCTTGCAATTGATTTATACAATTTTTATTTTACATAAAGATCAGTAATCTGATAATTACTAACGGACGGTTTGGAAATTATTAGAAGGATATTTAATTATAATTTGCTCAGAAAATGTTTATTTTACATGAAGGTTCTCAGTCTAAAAATTACCATCGAATGGTTTGGAAGATATTTGTAACTGGTTAATTGATTGGTGTCTATAAAATTCTTTTGCAGTTTCTTTTTGGAAGGGATGACACCAAAGAACGTTGTCGATTAAATCGGAGGCCGCTTTCGTGGGCGGTTTGATTAAAATTTATGGTAACGCGCCGCAACAACGACCATTCAGTGATTCTAATAATTTATCAAGAGCTCCTCTTGATTACAGGCCTCTTCTCCATGGACGCTTTCAAATGATTACAGATATTTTCTTAAAATGAATACGTTAAGGACGCTTAGAGTTGATGATGTACTAGATTAGAAACCCGAGACAGGGGTTGTTGGGTTTGAGAATCGCTGTTATTATTTCCGCCTATTTCGGGTGTTGCAGCATAGTTCATAAATCATAGATATCTGCTCTGGCATCTAAAAACAAATCAATTGACAGGACGAATTTATAATTTAATCGGCGAAGCCTACATTTATGCATTCTTTTATATTTTTCGAAAGAATCAATTATTTTCGACATTTTTACGTAGACTGTACATTATTTTAGTAGAAATTTTATTTTATTAATATTTTATTTCTATCAGTTTGTAATTTTTATGGATATAATAAACGTGAATAAATGAGTAGTTCGTTGAATAATTTATTAGGGTATATGTTGTAAGATAATGGTACATGGTGTATAAAAATTACATGTTACGACTACCATAGCGGGATTCTATGTCTCTGGATCGGTGGAGGTCTATTAAAAAATTGGGCTGCAGAATTGTCCTTGACACCTTTTTGAAGGTCAACATTATTTTTTTATTTCATCGTATCGTAATGTTTCGTAAATTATTTTATTTCACATGTCTACGGGGTGTCCCAAGATGGTATAAACGTGGAGGGGGGTGATTCTACATGAGAAAACAAGTCTGAAATATAGAATAATTCTTTTTCATTTCACGCCTCGTTTTCGAGAAATTAGAGTGTCAAAATCCGTCAAGTTCGCGTTCCTAGCGCTTGTAAGAAATAGATCAGGTAAATCATGAATAGGCGTGTCAGACGGTTCATATTCAATATCAAGCGTATTCGCCGAATTTTGAAACTCTAATATCTCAAAAACAAGGCGTCAAATGAAAAAAAATTATTCTGTATTTTAGGCTTGTTTTCTCATTTAGAATCACCCCCCTCCACGTTTATACAATCTTGAGACACCCAGTAGACATGTGAAATAAAATAGTTTACGAAACTTTAAAATCGTTTTTATGAAAATGGTTGACTTGAGACCTATGGTTTCTTTGAGACTTTTGTTCCTCGCGACGATTACTATACGATGAAATACAAAAATAATGTTGACCTTCAAAAAGGTGTCAAGGGCAATTCTGCAGCCCATTTTTTTAATAGACCTCCACCGATCCAGAGACACAGAATCCCGCTATGGTAGTCGTGACATATAATTTTTATACACCCTGTACAATTAGTTAGAGCCAAAATATATAAAAACAATCTTGATGTATCATTATTAAACTGCAAATTTGTATGTGTAATTAGATCTGTGGATCTTTGTGCAAAATAAAATATTTGTGCATTGATTGTGGGAGAGAATAAATAAATAGTGAAACAATGATCTTTACTTTGTTTAATGTTTGTACTCTTCTCTATTTTACGTATAATGAGTAGTATCGAAGAAACCAACGGTCAAAATAAAAGTTATCTTTTATTAATGAAAGAACATCTCTTGGTCGACGATGAAACTAGGCGTTTGTGGTATCGAAAACACGCGAGCATCTTCCAAAGGAGGAAAGGATCTAAAGAAGAATCTAAGCGCGGGAAAAAGAGTCGAGACGGGTCGTAGAAAAGTGTAAGAACAAAGAGAAAAGAACCGGCGGGAAAAAGAGTAAACCGAGACGCCTATGAAGACGACGCGGTGGAAGAAGGGAGGTTGAATGAATGCGAAAGGGAAAAGGAGCATCGCGAGAGGGCGCAGACGAAAGAGAAAGCGAGGGAAATAAGAGGACGGTGAATGAAACGAAGAGGGACACCGCGTTTATACCTCAAATCAACCGCATCCGTGGTTGTGTAATTACGATTGCTATCTACGACTAGCCGGCGACTATCCGGTAGCGTGAGAAGACGATCCTCCCGGGATTCATTCTGCGAACTGGTTCCTGCGGTTCATTCCTTTTTCACTCTCGTAGAGCCTGATACAATCCTAGAGGCCATGGATTATCCTGAAAGGAAGTAGGCGTACCGTTCCTCTCTTGTATCGCTCGATCCTTTCCCCTCTCCCAACCCCTCTCATTTTTTTATCTCTACCCGTGTCTTTCCTGGATTTTGTTTATGCGCGAACGCGACGCGACGTCGCAGTTTTATTTCTCTTTTCAGCTTCCATCTGCTTGCTCAATCCTCGAAGCGATACGTTCGATTCCATATGCAAACCTGCTGGAAAATGCAATGGGAAGTCGTGAGGGAACTCTTGATGCGTTAAGCCTTTCGACCTGAGCTTTTCTGTTTGCATCTTCTTCCTTTTCCTCTTAGAAATCGATACTATTTGCCTGGGGGTGAGTGTACATCGAATTTGATGCTTGTGCGACGACTGCCAGATTTGATGCGTTCATTACAAAAATGAGTACACAAAGTATAAAAGAGTATAAATATTTATATAATTTAAAAGCGCTGTTATATTATATTCAGATTCTTAACCTCTTATGCTAGGAGCTATTTTAATTTTAAAAACAAACATTTTCTCCGACGTAGAGTATTTCCATTCTGTATGATTTCTTTCATTTTATAGATATCAAACTGATACCTACAACACCTCATACAATACTTTTATGTTTACTGATTTATTTAGTATAAATAAATTTGTTAATGTACACAGTATTTTTAATAATGGTGTACCAATTTTTAGTGGCGTCACAGAGTTTCCAGTCGAGTGCTAAGGGATGAATTTGTATTCTATTGAACTGTTTCTTCGAATTGATGAATACAATTTTTATTTTGTGTAAAGATCCGCAGTGATGATATTTCAATCTAAGACTCTACAATAGTGGCTTTATAAACTGAAAGTCTCCAATTTTTAAGGGAATTGTTTTTATTGCCTGTCTTAAGAGTATTTCTGACTCCGTGACTCTGCATGTTTCCGTTCGTTTTATTTAGCTCTCCGGTTCATGATCTTGTTTAACAGAAAAATTGGTACATTGGACCCATCGAAAAATTAGACAATGTTCTCACCTGGAAGTGGTTAAATAACTACAATGATATTATACAAAATGGACGTCACACCCTTGCACTATAACATCGAGTCAGACGTTATGGTGTCAGTAGTTACGTGTGATCAAGATTTCCAATAGTATCCACTAAATATATATTAATTTCCCCAAAACCAAAATAAAATTCTATCTTGTTGTTTCCGATGTGTAGCAATTGTAGTATACATGAGCATGCAGTAAATGTAAATTTTCTTTTATGAAAGGATTCAAACATACTGTGTTGTAATTGTGATTTCTATCGATCGAATTTTGAATTTTGTTAGAGAAGATGTTATTGGCGCAGGGTTCGATCTTTTTGATCAAAAGATCGTCAAAAAGATCGAACCTTGCGCCAGTAACATCTTCTCTAACATACTGTGTTGTATTATGTACAATTGATGAAAATAGTTAAGAAAAAGAAATAATTATGTACGTCGGCCCCGTATCTTGGAATTAATAAAATTTTTATTTTGCATACAAATTCGCTACTACTCACTGTAACCGTAGAATAAATCATAGTGCAAGGGGTGAAAGAATAATTGTGTTTCTCATAGCACCTCTTCATTTGCTCACCATCGCACAGGGTTGCGAATAATCTGTGTGCGAAACAACCATAAAGTTGTCGTTGTTCCCCATCGGTGAAATGCAACCAGTCCGGACATCAGGACCGAACAAATCGTTGCCAATCGAAGACAACGAGAGCGACCGTAAGAGAGAGCACGAAACAGAATAATAAAGAGCGCGGCCAGGAGTACCCCCTGGGCTGTCTGCGCTGGCAGGCAAGGATTATATTCGTGGCAGGATATCGCCCTTCCTGATCTCTGATTGCTTTTAGTTTGGTTTTAGTGTACGGTCGGTTCTGGCGCGCTCATCGAGTGTACTTCTACCGTCAGGGAGAGTGCGAGAGCACCCTGTGCCGTGGCCGTAGACTAATGATTCCGTCTGAGTGGGAAATTGACCACTAGGGCGCTGAAAACCTTCGGCCGGCCTTCTGGCCGAACGAGAGAACGAGATGGAAGAGGGGTCCATTGTCCCCCGGGGCTCTGCGGACCTTAGTGGCTTTCAGTTTTTGAACAGCGCTTTACGCGGAAACCTCGAGAAAGCATCTTCCGGCCAGCCGATCGGCCGGCAGACACTAATCCGGGGAAACGCGCACTTTTGTCGCCATCGCGAACATTCGCCCCCATCCGAAGACGTTCTTCGTCCCTCGTTCTACGAGTTATGGTCGTTGCCCATTGCCCATCTAAATGCTTGAACAACGTCACACTAGCATCGACATGTTCGTGTCATCGACGCGTAGGGGAGACCTGGGCAAATAGATACTTTTTTAGGTTTTTATTTCTGCAATTTTTATTTGAATCAATTACGTAAAAAGAAGTCTGTTAAAATATTCTTTGGACCTTCCTCTTTACATATTACAGGCATAACTTTGAGATAAATACGTACAAACTAAATTATAACTTTCCCCGCCGCAGTGTAAGTTAATACATTTCAACTTTTTATTAATATATATTTTAATTCTATTTTTTTTATTAATATATTATGTTTTCACAATTCCCTCAGTGTCAACGAATCTTCTTTTATTCTAAAACATGTTTACACAAAATAATCTCGCGTTATTTCGCTAGGTTTTGTTTTCTAATATAATTTCCAGCCATTTTCCTAGGAATCGAAGAAAAGAATCCAATTAAATAAAGGAAAATAGTCAGGTACAATTTATAGGCTGTCCCAACGTGCTACAAATGGGAGATGTATCACTGAGCCCTACCGGATTTTTTAATATAAAAACATCTCTCTAAAAAATTACCAGTCATATTAACAAAATTACGAAAATTAATTACTTTCTCTTCTCAAATAACTTAACGCTCAATCACAATAGTTTATAATATGTTTTGTACAATATCTCCGGTCTGATCGAAATGCCAGATTATTTACTTTGCTGCTACAAGGACGAACAAGATTGAATAACAGCTATTTAAATCTGCACATACAGACGTAAATTCCATCGTAAGGAATAGTTAACTAACAAACCTCAAATATCTAGCCATAATTGTGCTACACATACACATTGTCCAGATAATTGCATTGTATTATATGCTCCTGTATCAACTTACTCCGGTCTTCTCTACCTTACAGGAGTATTCTAGTTTTGAACATTCAAAAATCAATTTTTTTTGCATTTTCCTTAACGCGTTGAGTGCCAAACCAACAACCTCAAAAATTTCATAAAATCGAGGTAGTTTATTTAATGAAATAAAAATTGAAAAGGTTGAATGTACGACACTGAGCAGTCCTTCACCCTTCCTGCATATTTTCTGGATATTAATTAATTTTGGTACAAAGGATATATTAACGTAAAAATTTATTTTAAAATCTGAACAAATAATTCCGTCAATTTTCACTCGGAACTACTTTAACTCGAAAACCAAACATTTCTTCCGACCTAGAACGTTTCCGTTTAATACGAGTTTCTTCATTTTATGCATATAAAATTTTTACTAATTTATTAAATATGAACAAATTTAATAATGTAAAAATATTGTGAATCACCACTCTAAATTTTAAGTCGCCACTCAAATGCTACAGATTAATAAGTCTGAGTCCTGGAACATCTATTGTGACATACCCGAAGAGAAATTGAACCATTTATAACATTACGTTTAGTTGTTTCAAAACAAAAGAATGTAGAAGCTCGTATAAGCGTTCGTTTGATGCGAATGTGTGAATAGACAGTACGATTCTTGGCTTTTGATGTAAACATGTTATAAATTTATTAATAGTAAACAAAAAAGTTTCAGATTTTGTCACAAAAGGCCCTTTAATTATTAGGTGGTTTTGAATGCGACAGTATATATTATGAAACGGACACGTTTTACGATTCAAGTAATGTGTCTGTCTAAATCTAGCCTCTTCTACTTAATGACGGCGCATTCGTGACAATACCGTATCGCTTACTGTCTTATCCAATTTATTGTATCGTAAAGTATTAATTCAACTGAACATTATCCAAGTTTACAATGTTCTAACTACTAAAAATTCTGTATATCTCTTTTTTCTAAACAATTTTAAACTTCTTTCTTAAATGTTTTTCAAGTAGCTTCACCCCAAATGTTTCCTCCTTGTCTATACAAATTTTTCTTTCATTTTCCACGTGCGTTTTTAATATATTTATTTTATTAATACACCGCGAATTTTATGCACACATGAGAAAATTGATTGAATAAAAGTTGAGATAGTAAAAAAGATTGAAAGAATTTTAAATAATATCAATATATTGCCATCAGTGTATTAAAATGATTAAGACCAGTCCCTTGCAATCGATACAGCCGAATTTTTATTTTAAATAAACACCCACAATCGATTTATTTATGTCTCCAATTTGTAGCAACATTTCAGTGAGTTCACTACAGAAACTCAAATATAATTAAAATCACACTGAAATTACTTATTCTTTTACAAAAATTCAGTAAGAATTCAATATACATTTAGAGGCATTGTATTATAGTTGCTCATGCATGTACACGAAACGTACATGATCGCGCGAGACACAATAAACCATAAAGTACAATTAATTCAATATCGCTTTCTCCAACTGTAACTCGTTAATATCGCTGTCACTTTGTTTATCACCAAGAAACGATTCGCTCTACATAAAAATCCACGTCCATTACTATATATAAAATAAATCATTCGAGCAAGATTGCTTCACACACTAAGCGATTTCTATTTTCCATGGTACAGCCAGGTGCCCGGTGACTTATGGGACTCATGGGTGTGTACTTAGGCAAGTTACACGGGCAACTTACGCATCTCGGAAGCAGTTCGGATCCCGGGACCTGTGTAAATCGGTACCGGCGAGGGTTCACCAGTGAAAATCATATTTATTGTGACAACGTTTGCATTGTTATCGAAAAGGCCATTCATTACGCGCGCCGTGGCTGTGATTAATGGCCGGCGCGAAGATAAAATGTAGGTAATTGGGGTCCTAAGTTCAGCGCACGCCGCGGTGATGAATAGTAGAATTCACCGTAATTTATAGTCAGCTAACACCGTATCCGCACAATAACCACGACCGTGAAATAATGGGCGAAGATCTAGCCATGGCGGATGCACGATGATCCCCGCGAAAAATCGGGGGCTGCCCGGCTCCGGTTATTTTAAATACAGATTGGCCTTCGTAACAAATGACGACCGGCTTGCTGCGTGGAACATAAACATGTCGTAAATCACGGCCGAGTCGTGAGCTAAGTGTTATTTGCCCTTTCCGCGACGAACGAATCCGACGGCAATTGTAAAATTTTCGATCGTCCGCGGGGGAATAAGCCTATCTACTTTCTTTTCTTTTGTTGTTACGTCCGATGTAATAGGCTGTAACCGAGAGTACAATCCGATTCTAATTGTACACCACGGTACAGTGGATTCTAATAGTTAGGTCCAACCAGATGCCATATTTTATTCCGAGATCCTTTTCGGTCATTCGATGTCGAGGAAACATGGCTTCGATGGTAAATGTGACATAAATTGCTGTGGAGAATTATTGCACGTGCATTCGATGAATACTTCTTCTTCAGACATTTCGATCTATCGTATTATATACAATACAGTTCATTAACACGTTGACTGCCACGTCGGTCATATGTGGGTGACAGATCGTCTAATGTTCATAATATCATTGCTTGAACTGAATTTGATTAGGACTTGTGGGTTCTAGAAAGATTCTGGAAGTAATAATTATGACAGGCTTTAACTTTGCAGTTTTAATTAAAGTGTCTAAATTACTTTGATTTTGCGGAATTTTTGGGGATGATTGTTCGGCTGTCGACATGTTAAAATATTTTATTGACGAAATTGCTTCTGTTTCGAATATTAACATTTTAGTAACCCTTGTATGAATTTATGTTTCTGGCGCTTATCCGTTGATTTTCAAACGTTCTTAAATTATATTTGCAACACAAATTTCATGAATTTCTGACTGTATCAGTTTCAGGTCTAAATTTTGATTTATATAATATGACAGAGTCGGTATGATACATGTGTATTTTAATCTTGGTACAATATTTTAATTTCTCTTAAGCGTGGGCGACGTTTGTTTGTTTGCAGAAATGTCAACTCGAGTGATTCGAAGAAGGTTCTTCCGCGACACCAGGTTCAGTAATTGCAGTTTGTGGGACACCCGGTATAATAGGTACGACAGATGGTAGATAGCTAGATGTAATGAATGAACGAACGATTGAATGAATCCTTGTGGTAAGAGAGACCGTAATTTTATGTCGTCGATTGTGTATACTTTTATGACACCGGAGCTTGAATGGTCAGCGTATTTTCTAAGATGAAAAGAAATTAAAAATTCGTTACATCTTGGTGTAATCACGATTAAAAAATAAATAAGAGTTATCAAAAGAATTTTGGTTCATTGTATATCCAAGTGTCTTTCTATATCAAAATATTAAATTTAATCCACAATTGGTCGAATTAAAACGTAAAGCAACGAGTATGGCTGTAACATCACCAAAAGATCATCAATGCAACCATTTAAAATCTAAAAAGCTTATAAAATTGAATAGCACTCTCACAATTCTTCACAGCTTTCTCTCTCTTTCCCTCTCTCTCTCTCTCTCTCTGTCTCTCTCTCTCTCTCTCTCTGAAGCATAATTAAAGAAGCCAGCAGAAGTTAGTAACTTATCAGCGCCAGAAGCAAGAGACACTTCGGCGGCAGGTAATAAGCCGGAATTATGCAGACGGAACAGAGTCAGTCCGTGGCATTAGCCTGGCCCGGCACCTCATCACCGCTAACTTCTTTTCGCGGATCCATCGATCTACCAGCAGTCTGGTTTGTCGACTGTTGGGCGACTATGTCCTCGGTTGGAGCCTCTGGAAGGATCCTACGTATGCGCATCGTTAGAGCCGGGCTGTCAAGTTGCGCAGGTGGCCACGGCGGACGTGGATAGATGGGCTACGGCGTGGGCAGCAACGACCATAGCCCCTGGAGGCGGTCTCTCAGTCTCGGGTCTCCTCGTTCCCGATCCTCTTTTCTACGTCGTCTTCTCTGCTGGCCGGGCTCCTCCGGTCTCCGACTACCACGTTGGCCGCCCTCTTCTATTCCGGCGAACTCGAAAAGGCCATTCCACTTCGACAATCGACTTTGCGATTCCGAGCCCCGGAAGACTCACTCCCGGCACACGTCAGTCACTTGGGTTACTAGCGTCTTCTCGCTCGCTTGCCTTGCCGTGTCGTGCCTTGCATTGCCTTGCCTTGCCTTGCCTTGCCTTGCATTGCATTGCATTGCATTGCATTGCATTGCATTGCCTTGCTTGCTTTCTTGCATACTCGGCCCTACTCTCATCTCGGCTAACTCGCGCGCCACCGTGCACTCGAATCACCTACACGAACACCGACCGGATACACTGACATCAACCCCTTCGCTACACGGTAGTTAGCCGTCGCGAAATTGCCGTGTTATGGAAAACCAGTGTTGGATACTATATTATCCCTAACCCGCCGATCTTTAGACTAATTCACTGCATCAGACTGTAGCCTCAGCTTCCTTAATTACACTTCTTGGTTAGCTTCCATGAAATTGCCGCGTTATGGGAAACCTGCGCTGTTACCTCAATTAGCTGCTTTAGTCAGTTTTCTTAGGCACTTTCCACAAAATTGCTCTATTATGGGGAAACCTGCGTTAAGTATTATATCGTCCCTAAATCGCTGACCCTCAGGCTAATTCACTGTAGGAGACTGTAGCCTCAGTTAGCTTCCACGAAGTTGCTGTGTTATAGAAACTGTGTGCTGGATACAATGTTGTTCTTAACCCGATAGTCTTTGACCTGATGTCTTAGGCTCCCAGGCTCAGATAGCTTCCTTAATCGGCTTCCGAAATTGTACTTAAGATGAATTTGATTTGCAAAAGGGTGAATCTTGTCTGTGAAAGGATGAGTTTTATTTGTGGAAAAGGTGAATTTTATTTGTAGATCCTCCAAGACTGTCCAGCATTCAATATTACAAAAAGCAAATATAAAGTACCAACAGACCTAAAGGAGACCATTACTGAAACAAAACAAGCAATTGCAACAATCTCGTTCATTAACGAGTATACACCTTAGAAATTATGTTTAGAAGATGAACTCTATGTGATTTAAAGAATTCAATCACCAAGTACATAGTTGCTAATAATCTGAGATGTTGGTGCAACTCCAAAATCATTGAATTTGATTTGTAAAACATGAATTTGAAGTACAAAATTTGCTAGTCACGTGAATCAAATTTGGGAATGCCTAGCGAACCACCTTGCACAATTACCAAAAATCCGACTCGAAGAACGAAATGTTCACGAACCGTCTTGACGGTAATAATAAGTACTATCAGAAATCTCGCACGGAGACCTTAAAACATTCCTGACTGACAAATTACCCAACACGTTCACTGCCACGTCAGTCATACGTGACTGACACAATTCTTTTACTAGATTTCAACTTTATTTCGTAGGGTGGAGTAAATCAAAATTTTGTTTGGACCTACGAATTATAAGAAAGTTAAAAACTCAGTGACTGTAATAAATCTTAAGGTAATTATTTACAGTAGGAGCTTCCTCACCGATTTTGATGACGTTGAAATATGTTGTCAAGGTCAGCATTCTGAACAACTTTTTCCTATACATATTACCGCCGCTCAGCGCCGGCTAACTTAAGGCCCACTAAGGATTCTTATGTTTCTATGGTCTACTTTGACGACGAAGTCAAGCATATACTGGCTGTTTCTTACTTTTCCGGCAAAATTGTGGGAGCATGATCCACAAGTGAAAATACGAAAAAAATGGGGTAATTATTTACATTAGGGGCTTCGTCACCGATTTTGATGACGTTGAAATATGTTGTCAAGGTTATCATTCTAAACAACTTTTTCCTACACATGTTACCGCCGCTCGCGTTTCTAACTAAAGATGAAAGTAAAGATTGAAACTAAAGTTTCAACATCTCAAAAAGTGATCGGAGCAGGTCTGGGTTAGGTCTGGGTTATTTATATATTATTTATATATTTATATATTTATATACTGGGTTATTATATATTTTCTTGATTGTTGCAGATATTCAAGAATTCGTATAGTTTCATGCTTAATACTCTGTATGCTAACACAGCTGACAATGAAATGAGTTTCTCGTTCGACACGATTCATTTCACGTTTCAGTTCGTAAACATAAACAGACGAGATAGTGGGTCTCAACTGATTGAAGTCGTTTTAACACCAGAAAGACTGAAACTTAGTATATACCTATATTGCCCAAAAGCAGTCAAAATGACTGCATTGTGAATGAATAACTAATGTGTAAAGAAATTTGTTTAAAAATAATTTTTAATATTTGTTATATTATTTACAGTTATATAACAAGTTATTAGTGAATATCAACAAGAAAAAAGATTTACTTCACTTGGAAAAAAAATAATTTATGCATTATTATTTGTATATTTTATGCAAATGAAAGTGGAAATCTTTTTATGTGTACATCTTCCGTACATCTATTCGACATTTCTTTCATGAATTTAGGGCGCAAAAGAAATAAAATAAACAACTTGTTAGAACAAGTATCACTGCATAAAGATTCGAATAACAAGTACTACTTTAGCTTATTGAGGAACTGCAACTTATCAAGTATACGCCCAAATCGACAATTTATCATGTACTTGTATGTTATCATGTGACGACAATCGAAAAAAAAATGAAAACTGTTATTTCAATACAGAGCCGGTCATATAAGAAATTTACTCAATTCAATAATAAGAGTCATTTGATTATTTAAAATTTCCCAAGCAGTCGAAATGACTGCTTTTGGGCAATATAGGTATAACACATATATATATACCGGAAATGAAGGAGGGGGGAGGTAACTACAATTATTAATAAACGCATTTATATGTTGTACAAAAAGTCACAAAATTCTAAGAAATTGTGTCATTATATACATAATTGTTTTTCTAATTGAAATTAAAAAGTAGTCAAAATGACTTCCTTGGGCAATCTAGTGTTAAGTTGTAACCATGGCCGCGTTATCGGCGGCCACAATTTCAAATCTAACCCAGACCAACTCCGATCACTTTTCGAGATGTTGAAACTTTTTTGCGAATATCTCGGAAACTAAAGCTGAGCGGCGGTAACATGTATAGGAAAAAGTTGTTTAGAATGATGACCTTTGTCAACATATTTCAACGTCATCAAAATCAGTGAGGAAGCCCCCAATGTAAATATTTACCAATCTTGACTTATCAGTTACGGGTTTCATTAAACAATTGATTCGATTTCTTGGAATTTTGTCACGTGCTGACGTGGCGCTTAGCGTGTTAACCCCTTACCGTATTTTAACGAGTCAGACTTGTGATGAAGAATTTCAATAAAGTCAAACAAATATGAATGTTATGCCTTTCTTTTTAGGCGAAATAAAATTGTATTTTTTTGTGCTCAATATGAAAGGATTAATGCAAATGTAGCCATACGAATAATATAAACTTTCTTTCATCATTTGTGAAATTTTTGGAGGTAAGAATGTTCTAATCACTGTAGCCGTAAAGAAAATGGCACGGTAAGGGGTTAACGGATGGACCAGCTTTTCCATAACCTATGCACACTCTCAAAATTCGAAGAGTAAGAAGTAACATTTACGAAAACACCCTACCGAGTGGCCTAAATCGCCGTAACCAAACAATCCTCACTCGTGTAGGAATAGACACACAATATTAACCAATGTACATTTAATGTCAAAAAACCCCCTAACGAATGCGACAGTTGCATTTATCATTTACAAATGAAATAATTGCGACTTGGTGTTTTTCCCTGTTAAGCGAGTCTTTTCATTCGATTGGAATTAACTATTTATTTCGAATATGGTTAGTTGCTGGGCAGTCTTGGAGAATATGAGTAGCCGTGAATTCGACATGGTAGCTAGTATTAAATAGAATCTATTGGTAAAGTGGTCGCTAATAGCCTATTATGTTGATGCGACTATAAACTAACTGAGGGAAAAAATAAGTACTATATCGCAGCTCGGACGAAAAAAAAAGCGGACGGTTCGACCGGGTAACAATCTAATATTCCATTGTCTGGGCTCTCTGTCGCCGGGATTCCGTGCGACGCGATGACGCGACTCGGCGCGCCACTAAAAAGCCGATCCTTCGAAAAGCCGCGGGGCTAATTAAGCCGGGCCACGTACGCGACGCAACGATCAGCCGCAACGGCGACGAGTCAAGAAGATTAACGGAGGAGAGAGCTCTGATCTCTCTCTCTCTTTTTTCTATCTTTCTCTGTCCTCTCTTTCAGTCGGTGCGCGCGAGTATTTCCACCCCCTCTGCCCCCGGTCCCGTGACAAAAGAGGGGTGGCTGACAAACAGACAAACCGAACGAAGCGGGCGAGAGAGCATAGAGGCAAGGAAGTGCATCTCGCCAGACGAGCACGCAGCCAAGCCCAGGACATATATCGAGAGAACATCGGTGGGAGAAACCGTGGTTAGGGGTGTCGGGGGGATGAATGGGGGGTCCCACCCGCGCTTGAAACAGGGTGGAAACAATGAAGATTTGAAGGGTTGACTCGGGCGGGGGGATCAAAGGTTGAACGAAGGGGTGCACGATTTCAACAGCCCCACTGAGTGGCTATTAGGCACCCCCAAGCCAAGCAAGAGCAATTTGCTATAATCATTACCATTCAGGATCTCCGAGCCGGAGAGGGTCCGTTTCTCCGTGCGTCTCCTGCCCTCCTTGACGAAGAAACCCGTGGCTTATAACGCTGCTGCCATGCCGTCCTCAATGCAGAGTAATATCTGGCCAGCAATGCACGCCGTGTTCTCTCACTCCCTCATTCTTTCTCTTTTCTAGCCGCATTTGTTGCACTGCGAAACTACGTCATCTTACGATACGGAGTTCCCTTTCGCCGAGATTTTTCATCTCACGTCACAGTTTTTCCTCGTTCCATTGAAATTGAACGGTCTTCGCGTCGCCGGACGAGAGTCATCTGTTACATTTTGCATTGTGCGAGGGTCCACCAAAATGTTCGCTTCGTTTCTGACTGATGCGCGAAATGCGAACATTTTATTGCTTTTTTTTAGATAAGCTGAACACGCGATTAATTGAATGGACGGTTACGAAATATTAGGTTGCCCGGAAAGATCGTTTCTTGACTGTGGATTTTTATGCAAATTTAAAATTAGATACCTCATTTACAACAAACTGGAGCATAATAAAAAAAGGTTTCTCCTCTTTTAATAGGTTTTACAGTTTAGGAAATAAAAGTTCTAAAATTTTCTAATCTATTTACTGTTTTCTGCTTCTTCTACTAATTTTTGTCACAAACGCAATGGTGTGGTTATGTAAGAGGAAGCTTTGTGAAACATTAATGAACAGACGATTGTATAAACGTGCACATCGCGAAAGAAACTTTTGGAACAAGCTAATAGTAAATCATTAACCCCTTGCACATAATAGATTTTCTGTATTTTATAAGAAATCCAGTGCCTAATGGCGGCCATTTCAAAAATCAGTATTTATTTTTCACCACGTACGATTATGTTCTTAATAAAAAAAATTAATGAGCCGTGTATATTCAACAATAATTTTGACAATATGAACTAGCAATGATTTAACAACATTCCATAATTCAGCATGTATTAAAGCCAAACAATTGGGACAATATCTTGGTATTCATTTGTTCAGAAATAAAAAAAAATCCGTATTTCTTCTGATTAGACTGCGTATTTTATGCATTCATGATGAAAATTAGTAAATGAACAACTGTTTTCTACTTTAATATTACAAAAAGTATTACAAAAGAATACGAAGGATGTAAAAATAGTGTTAGACTATTTTCAGCATATTAACATTTTTAAATGGAGAAATAAATTTCTGTTTAACATCTGTTTCCTATAATTGATGCAGATAATACTGTTACACTATTTGAAGCTTATTAAAATGATTCACCTTCCGACGGCGGAGAAGTAAAATCATCATTTAATTACACAGTTTTCGTCGAATTACTTAAATGAACAGCTGTTGCATTAGGAATAATGTACAGATTAACATGTATATAAAACACTGATAAATAAAGCTATAACAAGAGAAGACATGCATTTTTATTAAACACCTGTTTCCTACAATCAAACAGGCAATTTGTCACAAAAGTCCGCAGTCTTATCAGTAGACAGCGGATTTTATACATTTAAAACAAAAATGAGTAGGTGTTAATTATAACAGTGAAAACATTAGAAAAATTTAGAAATACTGTTATATTATTTTCAACCTATTAAACATATTAAGAAAGAAAATAAATTTCTATGTGACTCCAATTTGTTGCAATTCTGGTAGAAAATGTTTATTTTGCATAAGGATCCGCTGTCTACTTATGAGACGCCCTAACGTTTAATTAAGGGTAGAGACGCTTAGGCTAACCAGAGCTGGAAGCAAGTCTCACCTCGAGCGAAATCGCTGTGAAGTCTTCCTAGAACAGTGTCCCCCATAAATTCTGGCGCAGAGCGGAACTTCGGATCGGGATCGCGTTCACGGGAAGAAAATGAAAGGGAAAGGGAAAAGAAAGGAAGGCACAAGGAAGCGTGAGAAAGCGAGAGGAGGCAGATAAAGAGAGGGTGGCGGTGTAGGTATAGTAAAAGAGTCGAAGAGGAGAAGCGTGTGGCAAGAAGGTGGAGGTGGTGGTGGTGGTGGAGGGGGAGGGGGAGAAGGAGGAGGATGCATGAATGTGCTAGCAAGAACAATTGATGAAAAACGGTGCGAGAGTGGTTGGGTTTCTTGGAAAGTTTCTCCGCGAGAGGCACGCTGCAGAATGAAGGGAGGCAGGTGCATCGCGGTTGCAGCTGGAGGCTGCATGCACCGTCGTTGTAAGATACTCTGACGTCCTCTTCTCCTCTTCTTGTGTGCCTCGCCTCGCCTTGCCTCGCCAACTGCACCTCCCCTTGTCCCTCACCTTGATCCCTAGCCCACAGGTTCCTCCATCAGGGGCAAACCGCTGAGACAAAGCAGGTCCAAGAAAAATATCAAACAGGAACGCGGCAGGAGAAGAATTTCCAACCGAGATCACCCTGCACTGAAAATCTCCCCGATTTCGAGAATTTCAACGACGGAGAGTCGTTTTCCCTCAACAGGAACTGGTTCCTTCGGCTTCCATCTTCTTCAGCTAGCGATTCATACGACAGGAGACGACGGTCCTCTATAAAGCCAGACGGGGAATGAGTTTGAAAGAACGAGGATTTTTGAGATCGCAGAATTTCGGAATATAGATGGGACTTTTAGGATTTTAGGGATTCGAAGGGAGACTTCGTTAGAAATGCATAAGAGCAACTGCAGACATGTTTTTTTAGTGATGTTCAGCTAAAGAAAAAGATGTAGAGGAAAACAGATTCAAATAAATGTTTCTGCTAGATGACAAAAATGAAGTTTGGTCGGAAACGTATATTCGAAGATATACAGGTAGCTGGAGATAAGAGATGTGGTTGATTTTAATCAAATGATTGACGATTTATGCGTACATTCACATACTGATTCAACAATTTGGGAAAGCAGGACAAAATAAATGGTTTAGATGGATCAGGAAATATTTTATTTTCGATTTCGTTATGCTACAAGTGCACAAAATTTAAAGAAAATAGTTTATCCACGAATATTTACGATTATAATTATGTTTACCTTTCCTATCACCTAGATTATAGGGTATTTAGAAAAATTGCTGAAATTCAAGTATTTATAGTACTGTCACGAACCAATTTTGTCTTAAATCGTGAAAATCTGTTTGGAAATGGATTTGGTAATGACATTCTACATAGACTCTAGTATTATCATTTTATTATTTATATTATTATATTATATAATTATAATTCTATAAGTTACTGTATTTGTGTGGTTTACGTAATCATTAGATTGCGGTTTTGTATGCATTTATGAAGAAATGGGTTGGATGGAACATATAACAGTAAAAGATTAAAAAGATCTAAGAATATTGAAATATTTTCAATCCAACAAAATCATTAAAGGATAACATTTTTGCACCCTGATAAACAATAAATAATTGTAGACGTAAAAATTGTCTCACTTTGTTGCTTAGAACTTAAGCGGTAAAATACTTCAAAAAGAGATAGTATTTCCTCGATTACCTGATATCAGGTGTTCGTCGCATTTTGTAAATCCAATTCGAGCTTGATGACACGTCTACTTATTTTCTTCCCAAGAGGACATGGATCAAAACGGTTCAAAAATTTGGTTGCAAGTATTCACACGCTTTTCCGTACACATTATAAACACAATGAATTAATGTTCCTCAAAAAGTGACAGTACTTCACCCGACGCCAACAGGTTTGAACAGTTGATTTTGGCTGTTCCGAAGTCGATTTTGGCAGCACGTTTAAGGGTGGCGCAATGTTCTTTGTTCGGAAACCGAGACGCGGTTCAGAAAAGGAAGTTGAGGAAGAAAGCCGAGGCGGATCGATGCGGAGAGGATCCAGTCGATTGAAATTCGACGGTGGCCGAGAGGATCGGAGCGAAATTGGCGATTCGCGAGCGGCGTGGCGAGGCAAGGAGGCGAGGCAAGGAGGCGAGGCAAGGTGAGGCAAAGCTGCCATCGCGTAGAGAACATTCAAGAGAGGCCAACCTGGACGGAGTGCTTTTAGGAGAAGCAATCAAGGTTGGCCGGCTACCTGGCGGAGCTACGTGTACAAAACACAGCCAAGTCCCGGGAACGTTTATCGCCGCCCTAAAGGTGAATCCACTTGGTGACGTCGAGCGACCGGACTCCGAGAGAACTCGGAGAGTCTAGACTGCTGGCAGACGTGGCAAAACAACGATATACAACACAGTCAGGTCCCGGTTGCTCTCCGCCCGTTGCCGTGATTGGCTGCCTTTACACGAACGGATACCATGCCATCAGCGGACTCATCGGTCGCGAAACGTGGAGGATGTGCCAGGGGTCGGGATACTCTTTATTATCATGTCACCAAGAACCTGAGGATGCGTGATAACAACCGGGAATCAATTACGCAATTGTGGTTCAATGACGTATCATACTTGCTTGCGAGACGTTCACCTAGCGGACTGCCAGGCATCTATTGGGATCTGACATGGTGGCGTGGACCATATACATATATAGCTATCCAGTATGGCGACGACGTGCTTGGTCTTAACATTGTATTAATATCTTCTTTTTTATTTTTACTTAATATGTTTGTAAGTATGGGGGAAACTTATGTACGTGGACAGGTACAAATCCTGAAGAAAGAAAGTTTGTTGAAGGAGTGCGGCTTTATTAAAGTATGTTTTATCAAATAATTCATTTTGCAAAAAAAATTTGTTTTTCATTATACCTTCTAAATTTACCTTCTAATCGCCTAATCGCTTAAAATTGGTGAGGAGATATTAATTACTCCACAAATAATTGTACAAATATTTTCTATTAGAGGCACCAATGCCACAGGCATCACTGAACCAAGAATTTTGAATGTCTTTATACGCTGGTTAGATCTTTCAATCTGCACTCTAGCTTTAGCTATTTTAACTCTTAAAATAGACTGTTCTTTGCTAAATTGTTTCTTATATTTTAGAAATGGAGGTCTTATAAATTTCAAGCAGTTCACTTCACATACTTCATTTCAAAGTGTGGAAACGGAGCAACAAATTTTGCTCGCTCTATAATCACAATCTTTCACTGCATTGTAATCAAAGTTTTTTTTGCTACACGGTGGAAAAATTGGAGCTTCCATAACTTTATTTTTAATTAACACCTGTTTTAACACCGGAAGTTTATGCTGTAATTAACACCTGTTAACGCTGTAGGCTGCTACCCAGACAGCACGTGTCGCCTTAGAGACGTCGTTTTTGCGTCTGTTTTAGGTCTGAGCGTCTTACGTCTGAAAAAGGCGCCTTTGAGACGCCTCAGAGGCGCCTTCTGGGAGGCATCGTTTTTGCGTCTGAAATAAGGAGCCTTCTGAGAGGCATCGTTTTTGCGTCTGAAATAAAGCGTCTCAGAGGCGCCTTCTGGGAGGCGTCGTTTTTGCGTCAGAAATAAGGCGCCTCAGAGTCGCCTTCTGGGAGGCGTCGTTTTTCCGTCTGAAATAAGGTGTCTTAGAGGCGTCTTTTCCGAGACTGAACAACTTAAATTTTTTTGGAGATGTTACGACAGGGATCAGTTTGCTGTGCAATGATTAAAATACTGGTTCTTAAGTTTCCTATTTTTTGGAATGATCGATAATGAAAATATTTTTCAAAATATCGTTTATTATAAACACATGGATGATAAAAGTAGAGAAATTCCTTATATAGGCTTTTACTATTTGATTGTTTTTTATTCACGGAATTAAATAAAAAAGTGTAATACATGCGAAACTGATGAGCTATTGTTTCGAGAACAATAATTAATGTAGGGTGTGTATCTGCGCCGCTGCAATAATAAAAGTGACTGCGCCAGTTTGGGGCGGTCATTTTTCTACTTCCATGCATATGATTTTAATGAATTATCTGAGACGACCGTAATATATTTTTAATATAATGTGGCGGCTTCCGGGTACTTAGGGTACTGTGAAATTACTAATCTACGACATAGAGCATACGTGGACACTTTTAACACTATAACTACCATTTAATAAATACCAATGATGTACATTGGTTTGTAATAATGACAAGACTGCATCTATTCAAATTTCATACGAAAGTCCAATCGAAAATTTGGGATAAAAATTATATAATGTATAATAATAATTATAGTAATTGTGAAAGAAAAAATTAGGAACCAGTTGTTTTAACTGGTTCGGTAGTTCTAGTGATAACACTAGGTTCGCGGAGCACTAACATTGACTATTTTACAATACTTAATAACTCAACGAAATAAATACATATGTTGACTAATTCTGCATGGATTCATTTTTATAATAATCGTAAATTAAAAATATTAGAATGCGGCATTTTGACGCGGCTCATAAACCCAGTGTTAAATATCGCTTATTGTTAGATTGGGTATGATATCGTGGATGAAAGTTTTCATGACTTGTCGACTATAAGGATAATAAGGAACGAAAAATAAAATACGGTTGTGTGCATATGTGAGGTGTAAAAATTACTTCATGGTCCTCAAGATTAATCTTTTGCAACTTTGTTTTATATCCACACTTTTTACTTGATTCATTAGTCACTTGTAAACTTGTGTAACTGCACCGAAAATGATGAGGCTATTTTCATGATTTGAATATGTTATGATTAGATTGCGGATTCTATGCATTTATGACAAAAATACAAATGCAAAAGAATATGCACATTTGAAGAATTTTAAAATACTGTTGTATCATTTTTAGCTCATTAAAATTATTAAAAAACAACATAAATATCTTTGTAGTTCCTGTGTCTTGCAACCGCGACAGCATATTTTTAATTTGTATTAAGACCCATAGTTATGATTGTCTGTAAATGAATAACAACTTTATAAAGACAGATTCACGAATTAATGTCTCCACCCGATAGTTGAATCTTCATTTATGATTTTTAATGTACCATAGGTGAAAACGTATTTAGGTAGTTCTTCTTTTTGATGAGATTGAAATATGTTGGGCGGGTGGCTCTAAACAACTTTTGTACAACAAATATAAAATTTCTTTGTATTCTAGGAAATTATTGTGGATAAAGTATTAATCATTGTAGCCATGAAGATGATCATACGGCAAAGGATTCATCCGGGTAACCGAGGTTGTAGTGTACTGTTAAAAATCATACCTTTTCAAATGCGACAATCTAACAAACCAAAAGAAGAAAGAGTAAAGAACAATAAAAATAAAATTGTGGAGGCAACGATTGCTTGAACGAGGTCCAAGGGTTGATGGTTATCCAATGGCTACCGTCGGTTTCGACAGTTTCAGGAGGTTTCCGGCGGTAATGACCATAACAGAAGCCACCGAGGTCGCGGTTAGGCGGAACGGTCCCAATATTCCGGGCCTGGTTGATGTAAATGGCCGCGAAGTGAAATGAATAGCAAGTGGATCCTTGCGCATCGCGGGGTTAGATCATATCGTCATTCGGTAGATGGGCGTGTAACGCAAATAAACGTGCAGTAAAGTTTCTCCAGAAATGCCCTTGACTTACATCAGATGGGGGCGTCCGGGGATGAGTGCACAGGGCCAAACGGAAAGGGGAAGAATGGGCAGCATTGATTTTAAGCTAACGTGACATTTGATCTGATACGTGAAATTACGAAGGCTCGTTCGCATGCATAATGCATACACCACACAAACAGGAGAGGAAATGAGAACAACAGAATTAAAAGAAAAATAAGATGGGGCAAGAAGTCGAAGAGACAGAAGAAGACAAAGAAGAAGAGCGAGGAAAAGAAGGAGCCGGAGAAGAAAGGGAGAAAGAAATGGCAGTGACGGCCTAGTCTGTTGCTGCATTCCGCCATTTAAAGCTTGTCTTCCTTCTTCACGGAACTTTGGCGTCGTTATCTTCTTCTTCTTCTTGTTCATCGAATTTATGGAAGGACGGACCACTGGTTCTCTGCTTTGCACAGCCATGGAAATGTTCGCCGCTGCACGTTCCCGATAGCTCTTTCTCTTTCTCTCTCTTCTTATTCTTTCCCTTGCGCGCGACCACGGTAACATGTAAATAAGGGACAGAGTCTGTAGCGAAGATCAACGTGCAGAACGAGCATGCCCTAACAAGTACGTACCGAGGGAATTGTTTAAGATCCTGGCGAAATATTAAATATCAATCCTCCTGCGGAACATTCAAGAGAGAAAATACTAGAGGGCTGGCCTCGTGTTCCGCCGAGGAGTCCGACAACCGAAATTTAAACCTCGTGGACACTGGTTCCTGGTTGGTATTTATTGATGCTAATTTCGAGCACTCTGTTCCATAAAAAATTAATTCCACATTCTAACACAATTGCTACATTCTTCATATGCAAATATTGAAGACCATTCCATCACCGATATTATGATGCGAATTATTCCAGTGTTAGATTTTTCATTTCAGTGCAGTGTGTAATTTTTCATTCGTCAGTATTTTAGTATGTAAATTACTTTATTATCTTGTTTCAGATGTTATGAATTATTTTAGTATTTAATTAAATGGGTCAGCAAAATGATTTTATTAGTAATGGTACAAACTATTTTAGTCAATCATAATATAGAGTCATATACAGATAGAGGTTTATAATTTAAACCAGAAACTGTAGCTTTTTGCACCATTTTGATCTGATCTGAAAGGACACACACCTTTACAGAGTGTAATATAAAAACTGTACAAATCTAAAAAGTTATTTTTGAAGAATGTCCGTAGACTTTGCTTACTGACTGTATGTCCCCGAATCAAAGGTAACTTGCAGCACCGTCAAGACAATATTTACCAACACCGCGTGTTATCTCTAATCTAAAAGACCGGCGACAGTGTCGATTGTCCGGAGTACAAACGCAGAAGAAGACGACGACAACAACGAAGTTGAACAATGGGCGAAGGAACGTAGCCGTGGTTTCAGTTTTCCACGGCACAATGGCCGCGCCGTGGCCGTTAACGTTTATTAAAATAACGCACGTGCACACCAACGGTTGATTATTAACCGTGTCGGCCGTTTAACTCTAATATCATATTCTTAACACGACGTGGAATATTGCGTCCCCTTCGCGAACGTGAAAAATTAAAACGGCATTCCGTGCCTTATAAAGAGTTTTGTTGTCTCGTTACGCGGGATGCACGAGAGAACGTGCATCGCGGATACTGTTGGTGCACGTGTGCAACGTAAATCTCGGAACCTTACTGATGTGACCGTGTGCGCAGAGAAAGAGGGGCACATCGTGCGGACATAAACTCAGGAATGGGAACAAACACCGTCGGACGGTGTTCCTTCGAGAAAGGCCTTGCTACGATCTGCAGCCCTTTCGAGACTATCGATAAGGAACGCTCGAACTTATTCGAAACTCGAGCGCGCAAACCGTTCCCTGCGACTCGGTCGGACATACCGAACCGACATAATTCTTCACCGAAAATTTACTTAAATTGACCTCTCATTCCCGCGTTCATTGTATTATTCATGAATCATTTCGATACGTCCGTGATAGCATGAAATTTAATAGACTCTATTTTTTTTTTAAGTGAAATTTCTTTAGGCGCGGTAGGCGTAAAACCGATCTGGCGATGAAACAATGAGACGAAATTCTATTCTATTAGCATATACGATTGAGGGTTCAGAATTGCTTAATAAAGATTATGATAAAATTCCGATGATGCTAAGTGGAGATTTCAACGTGAATTTTGCATCGGAACAATCAAAATTATTAATAGAATTTTTTAGAAGTAAATTAAGATTGGAAATTGTAAATAATCCTAATGAAGCGACAACAAGATCAGGAACAACTCTCGATGCAGTATTTGCAAGACATTTAATTGAATCAAGAATATTTATATCATATTTTAGCTATTACGAGCCAATTGTTTCAATAATAGAATCATAGAAAATTTAATATCATAAAGTGTTAATAAAAATTCGAAAAAAAATTAATGAAAGAAGTTTCACTTCAGCCATGTGGTCTAAGCACACACGAATTTTTTTTTGTTAGTGTTTAAAGTTGCTTTAACTACCAAGGTTATTAGCGACTATACCGATTGTCAGTGGAGAAACTGGTTTACAGTGTATTAGATATTGTGATGTCCTTACAGAAGTTGAGTATGCTTTGTTGAATTGGGGCTGATGTAAGAATATTATTCTTGTAGTGTGGACATTCTGTGATTATATGTCTTATTGATAATCTTGTCGTACCACTTTCTTTACGGTTACGGTGATTAGAACATTTCCATCCCCAAAAATTTCACAGATGATGAAAGAAAATTTATATTTTTCGTATGGCTACATTTGCATTAATGCTTACATATTGTGTACAAAAAAGACAATTTTATTTTGTCTAAAAAGAAATACATAAAATTCATATTTGTTTGACTATGTTGAAAATCTTCATCGCGAGTCTGACTCGTTAAAATATGGCAAGGGGTTAACTTTGTATGTCCTGATCTAATTCTGGTAATTATAATTTGCTCGGTGCGTGTAAAGTCTGGGTTGATATTCAAATCGTAAAAATTTGGTATTGACTTGTGGAGAGTACTGCTATTGAAGGTTTTCTATACTGTGTTCCAGTTTTCCTTGAACAATTGTTGGATGTGTTTGTTTACATCAGATGGTGTGTTACATATGGGTTGGTTTTTCGGTTTTTCTGTAGTTGCAATTTTTGCAGCAAGGTCGGACATTTTATTTACGTAGATATCTTTGTGAGACGGGATCCATGCTATCACAATTTATTTTCCAGATCTTGATAGGTCGTGGTATAACTCTTTTATGTATGTGTTCATTTCAGAGCTGGTATTTGTGTCTTGAGTTTTATTAATTGTACCAAGACAGTCTGAGAGGATTAAGAATTTAATTTCGTTAGAGTTGTGTATGTGTTGGAGGGCTAATATAAGCGAAAACGTTTCAGCAGTTTTACTACTATTGATAGGGTGTTTTATATCTAATGTGTTTGCTATTGGTAATAACACTAGCTCCTGTTCCATGTTGATTTTTTGAACCATCAATAAAGATCTGAGAGAAGCGATCAAATTTCTGCGTTAATTTTTGAAAGAGACTTTCCCATGCCTCCGAGAATAGTTCTTCTTTACTGTAGGATGTGAATGATGTATCGCTGTTTGATTTAATTAGTGTCCATGGAGGTACAATATGGGTTCTATCTTTTTTCCATCTTCGGTATCTTGTATTTTAATTCGTTACTAAATTGATTTATTCTTTGGTAGAAAGTGTTAATATGGTCTCTTTGTGCATATGAGCTGTAGAATTTAGGGAGTACGTCGGTGACAATAATATGATTTGTTGAATTGAGAGCTTTCTTTGCATATTTTAGGGATAAATATTTTCTTCTATGTGCTAAAGATGGTTCTCTAGCTTCGATTAGAATACTGCCACTCGGGACTCTACTTTATTCGAACGAAATTAAAAAATTAATTAGTTTGGGGATTATATGCATATATGATGAAAGTAAGTAGATGAAACACAAAATAGCAAACATATTAGAAGAACTTGGGAATACTGTTATATTATTTTCAACCTATTTTAATCACCCAACGTTAAATCACACTCAAGCATTCAAAACATTTTTCTGGCAATGTCAAATGGAATGTACGCATAGTGAAAATATGATTACAGCGGTGCCATTATTGTCAGATGTTACAAAACGTTCGGATCAAGGAATATTATTATAGCTTGTAGGTTTATTATATGTGTACCATATTGAGGTACGAAGCTGATCTTTAAGTAGGTGTCTAATTAAAAATAATCATATTAACAACAGGATTATGCCATGTTTTATTAACATGTGGTAGTGAATGTACGCAGTATTCGTCAATGGTAAAAACTACTCAAAACTTGACTTGACAGTCTTGTGAATGAAGCAGGTGCACAACTAAAAAATTCAGTCTAGTAGCATATGTTGATTACAGTGATGTTTGCTTTGGTGAACAAGATTTGTTTAGGAGAAAGTTGTGTTCAGTTAATGCTACTGTCAAAAATCAGACATTTCATATGCACCAATCTAGTAGAATGAAGTTGAATACTCCCTATTTTATTTCAAACGAAATTAAAAAATTAATTTGAATCCGGATTGCATGAATTTATGATGAATGTATGTGGTTGAAATACAAAATAGTAAACGTATTAGAAGAAAGTAAAAGAATTTATTATGGTTTTGTGCAGTTATGACAAAAGTGAGTAGGCAGAATTTAAAACAGTAAAAACATGAGAATGTGGGAATTAATTGTAAAATTGTGTGGAATGTCCTGTCGAAGTTTCCACGGTATTCCTTCAGACACCCTGTATACTTAGGCTAGTACACGACAGCGAGTTCTCTGTACACGGAATTGTCGGCGAATAATCGGCAAATCGGTGCTGAGACTCGTGAGTAGCTCGGGGCGAACATTATGCTACCGTGCCGGCAACAGCGTTGCGTAATTACATGGTCCCCGAGGGGACTGCGGCTAGCCATATGCGAATGAAGTTTGAGCCCGAGACCGAATCGAATAACTATATTCGACACTTCGCCGCTCATTTTTTTCTTTCTTCTCTTCTTTTTGCGTCCTTCCTCTTCCTCGTCGGAGCCGAAGCGAGAAACGAACTGAATCATAGCCCCGCGAAACAGCTCTTTTCCCGTTCGTCGAGCGGAACTGGGAAATGTCCAATTAAATCGTCGAGCTGCCAGTGTCGGTTTCTATTTTACATTTCTCTGCTTTCCACTTTCGAATCCCTTAATGAAAATTATAAACTTCGTGCGCCGAACGCTGCGCGATTTTTGCGAGTTTTGCGCAAATTTCAACTATGCATTTTGTTCATAGAAACTATCAACGTTGTTGTGAGAAATTCTTAGCTACCTGATAATAAAGTTTCACTTTGTAGTATAATCGAGTGATTTTCCATTATTTGAGCCGTCTGCTTTGAAAGTGACCTAAGTCCATTTATACTTAAATTAAGATATTTAAGAGTTTGCGTTTCAATAAAATAAAAAATATACGTATAGGATATCAATGTGTCGTACTGCTTAAGTGTATCTAAAAGAGTTAAATTTACAATTCCTATTAAAATAATAAGAATTATGAAGTGAATAATATGTGTTTTCTTACCAAAAATGGAGTTAAGCCACTTTCAAAGTTAACAACCAGATTCGTTATAAAATTTGAAAGAGCCCAAGTCTATTCGACATAATTTAAAATGCTTCAAATTGAAAAAAACAATACTCAATTTATTTTATATTTCTTTTCAACACTTCAAAAACACAATATATGCAATACGGGAAATTTTCTAACTACATAAATTACATAACAATTTACTGCTCATCTACATTTTGTGTATGCGGGTGGGATGCCATGGTGCACCGGTGATATATATCGTAGTAAGCCCGTCATGTCCTTGTATCTCGCTGTTGTAATTCGTCTCATATTTTTATAAAGTAGTGTCAATACAATATTTTCGAACGTTTCTTGTTGAAATCATTAGTTACGAATTCGTGTTCATTATCTGATTTAAATGGTCTTGTTGTTTTATTCTTCCCCACGAGTGTAATAATTTCTATAATTTAATATTTTAAGTTTTATATTCAATTGTGTGTATTGCGTGAATTTTTTTTCACTGCATTAATTAAACGTACTGATTATTCAACTAAAGCAACTGCCAAAAAACTGAGGTTAACTTGTTAAATACTAATTCATTAAAATTACCTTCATCACTACCTTCGGACATTTGAAAATCCACACTTTCGGACATTATCAATAATTGATTGGACTTAGGCCACTTTCAAAGTAATGGTTTTAATTATGGAACTAACTGCAAAAACTTATGTGTCCAAAGTTATCGTGTATACTCTGAATATACTTAACAGCTAATGTTGTTTATGACAAATAACTTCAAGTTGTACACGTTACTACGGTCAACAGAAAATAATTGACAAATGGACTTAGGCCACTTTCAGAATTAACGGCTCATTTAATAGATTGATATTTAGTGGCGTTAATTTTATGACTAGATTGCGAATATCGTGTAAAATACATTTTTCCGGAATTTAATTGCAATAGACAGAAGCTAAATAGGCATTTGCTCTTTCCTCAATAATTTCAAGAAGTTGAAAACAGTAAGTTGGTGTTCTTAAATTATTTTCATTTCTCTTCTGTTTTAACACTCTGATCGCCAACACAGGGACTTCCCAAACTCTATAAAATCAAAGTACTTCACTTAATGAACTACAAATTCAAAATTTAAGATGTACTGTAAAATACTCTTCCAACCAGGTATAGTGAATGCATTAACGGAAAAAATTATTTTTAGATTTGCACAAATAATTCCGTCCTGAATGTCAACGCGTTAAATGATACCTACTCATTTTTGTCATAAATGTATAAAATCCGAAGTCTATTTATGACGATCAGGGGCATTTAACGTGTTAAATTAGTTCCAGTTTCTGAACACGAAAATCTGACAATTTTCAAGCTTGACGTCTCTATTTTAGAGTATATCGTTCATTTTTCTTTAACATGATTTTGCACGATACTGATGGAAAAGCGAAGACATCTTAATTTTATTTCGAAAATTCATGTTATTCATTTTTCATCTGCTTCAAACGCAGATTACAATATCGGAGGATCCATAGAAAAGTGTGTCCTAAGTCAATGAAAACAAGGAGACTTAATATTATTTAACATTATAATTGCTTTCTTTTGGAAGATTGAATTCTCTTTGTTGCTACTATTCGTCATTTAAGAATACGACGCCTTTTTTGCAACAAAAAATGTCTTCCTCCACTTTGTAGAAAGGATGGATGCAGGAAGCAAAAATTTGCAGATACCAATTTCCCTTCCATGACCATGCAATTTCGCTGCAGTCGATTACAGAGCCGCAGAAAGATTTTGTAACATTGTAATAACGAGGAAAAATTACGAGGTTCTTAGGACTGGTAGCTGATGCTATCCCCGCGGCACTTTTGCAATCTCGTTCAACCGCATTGCTGATTGCAGGCGCAACCCTGTCCGACTTGCATCTTGGGAAACAATTTGAAAATATAGTTGGAATTTTATACAGTTTTTTTTCGTGCTTCTCGAAAACGAATGGTCTTTCTGGCGACGTGCTTTTATTAACCCTTTGAGCGTTACGTAGACGTCTCCACGGTAGATCCGTGCATAATAACGCAGAACCTACCCGAGGCGGTATACTTTTATTAACCCTTTGAACAGCTAGCAGCCAGTTCTACAAAGACCGGAGAACTGTCTGACAATTTGAAGGGTAAATGTATGGTTACAACGAAACGGATTGTCGGGTTGCTAGGAAACAAGTTGTTGCCCGTTACATGACCGTGTAATTTTCATGCACGGATCGAAATGGTGTCCGCCGCTATTCGTTTTAATCCTATGGAATCGACACTTTTCCTTTCTCCATGATGCATTTAAATTCGCATTCACTTTTGATTATTGCTGATTATGTAAATCTGTCTTTTTTTTAATAACACCGTACGCATTAAGACACATCAGCTGTCGGTACGTTATGGCTCATCAGCGCCTGTGGTTATCATAAACTTAAAGAGAACAAAAAATAAAAGAAACCGTAGCGTACTGTTTTATGACCGACCGTTTATCATTTTTATTTCGAGACGTGCGTTAACTTCGGCTGCATTAAAGTTCCGGCTTCGTTAAGAAGGGTTTCACTGAAACGAAGTTGTTCGATCGAACACCAACTTGCTATAAAATAAAATAGCATAAATCATAATTTACATATTTGCGCTGCGCAGATATCTATTTGGTTGTTCGGAAAGTAATTTCGTTTTTCCAAGGGAAAATGAAGACGATGTTTCACTATTTATTTATCTATTCGCTGATGTAGTGGCAATTTTGTTCTATGATCTTGCGCTATCTTTCTAGTAACTTGGAGATCCCATGTTCATAGAATTCCTGTTTCTTATTAGCAAATAATTGAGTTGTATTACTTTTGATGCCTTCATTTAAAATGATAGTTACACCGCTTAAAAAGTGTTGAAAAGAACGAAATAAATGGTAATACGACATCCTCTCTGTAAACAGCATACATCCTTTTCTCTGCTTGCATTGCGTTTTTACCATACCCGTAACAAAAATGCAAAATTTGATGGATATGCTTACTTTGATTTTGCATATTTGATGCGATGACAAAAGAAATGCTTGAAAGATTATATAGTTCTATAAGGCACGAAATGTCGTCCGAAATGTCAGTTCTGAAAATATACAATGATTTTGCGACTTAGAATAATGTTAAGTAATAATAAATGGAAGCAATACCATCTCTACACGAAAAACGAAATTACATTCCGAACAACCCAATATACAGCATTATCTTTAGTCTTTATCAACTGGAAATCAATTAATAGGCTTTTCCTATAAATCTTCTTTTACATAATAATCCAAAACGGACTAATTAGATTACGTTACTGAGGGTGACTTATTGTCTCACGATTGAAATTACAGTTACTGTTGAAAGATCCTAAAAAAATCCTTAACAATACACCATAGACTTTCAAAAATTGGCCTGTCTGGGACGCTCATGTGTCACTTCAATTTCGTCGAGGTAGTGAAGTATACAGTAGCTCCGAAAAGTATTTAGACACTAAATATTCGATTTTGAAAATGTCCGAAAAGTGGATCCGTTGGAGGCGTTTTCCACTCTTTAAAACATCTTTAAACGTTTGACTATTTGTAATATTTTGAAAAAATATTTAAGAGAGTTTGTAGAACTGTACCGTGCAAGAATCATTTATCTAGCTTTTACAGTTAAAGCAGAAATACCAGTCTAGTGGTTAACTCAAGCTATTATGTAGTTGCATCTTGTCTAATTATAGAATGCAAATGTTACGAAGAGTTTTAATCAAGTAATACTATTACAGTCGTAAAGTTTAGTTTATATCATTTTAAGATACAAACCTGATCTTTAAGGTTATAACTTCCGTTTGTATCGAAATATCTATGGTTTGTATTTTACTTTTAAATTCATTGTATTCCAACGTCAATCAGTGCGGTTGTCGTAAATTATTTCAATATGAGTTGCGAAACAACATATTGACGATCATGTGATGCTTGACCACAATCTGGTGATTAAACAAAACACTACTCGTCGATGAAAAAAAAATACAAAATAGATATGTCATTCTCCAATTAGAATTTAAATAAATAACGTGACTGACCAAAGGATTAATTTTCCATAGTATTACAATCAAAAATCTTCTAATTCATTGACAGAATATGTTGCTTACAATAGTGCTTGATCAAAAAGTTTATCTAGAAAGGTTGCGGTTCACAAAAATCGGACACTTCATGTACAACAACCTAATAAAAAAACAAATTGCAATTTGTTAGTGAGCGTGGTTGAGGGAATCCGATGATTCATAAACGTGGTGGGAAGGGGTTCAAAGCGGGACCGTTCGAAGAATCTAAGTCAGGCTCTCACGGTGTCGGCCCGGAAGTGACGGGAGCGGTCGCGCGCGCGCACCGGAAGCAGCGGTCGCTAAGAATGCTCGGCTCGTCGGCCTCGCTCTGGTCTAGGCAACTTCCTAGACTTTATTGCTCTTGCACGAGCTGGTACAGGACCGTATGCACGCTGCAGCTGCACCTTTACCTCTCCCCCGCCCCCGGACCGCCCCGTAGGTGAGCCGTAGATGGTGAGCGGCAACGGTGCACTCGCGGCGCGGCGGCCGATGCATTTCGATGCCCTTCGAATGTCTTTACCACGAGGGGAAAAGCTGAGGTATTTGCCGCGGATTCAATTCAACGATATCTCGTTTCAAGCCCCGCGTTACTGCCTCCGCTGTCGTTGCCGCTGCTGCTGCTGCAGTATTGCTGTATTGCTAGCTGCACTTCTACTGCACTGCTGAACTGTCGTCGTTCCAACGATTGTTCGAACCTGCGTGTGAAGTTTCTGCGCTCTTTGGTACGATCGACTAGGAAGTCCCGAGGGGTGATACACGCCGTTTTCTTCTCTGTTCACACAAACACGCCCCAACAGAGTGCATAGCTGCACTGAGAGCTTCTATTAGCGCATTCGCGATTCAATCCAACGCGATATTCTCTGCAGAGAGGCGCTCGGATGGAAATCAAATGACTTCTTTGTGCTTGATGGTATTGTTGGAAGTTTGTTATGCAAGATCGGTTACCAGGCTGTTGCGTTCGCGCGATTTCTGGTAATTCTTACAGTTTCATGAGAAATCCCGTCTGCTGTTACAGCGGGAAGATTGTTTAACCTCGGTTTATACCGCATTCTGGAAAATGTTGCCAGGGCCCGCTTTTTTACACGCTCCTAAAAATATTGAAATGAATTCCACTTATTTGAGTGAGACTTATGTGGAGGAACATTCTTCAGCATCTCTGTTTAGATGGTGAAATTTTATAGAATTTCGAACACCATTAAATTTTTATTCAGATATGTTTCATACATAACATAGCACACATTCTTCGTTAGAAGACTGCTCTTTATGTAAAATAAAAATTTTCCAAGTAAATTGTAGGAAGCAGAGGTCGAGCGAAAATGTATTTCCTTTTTTAATATTAATAAGTAGATTGTAGCGTAATAATTAGACTGCGGATTTTTGTGCAAAATAAAAATTGTTTGCATCGATTACAATGAACAGCAGCCAAACAGAAATTTCTTTTTTCTTTAATAATTTTTGTAAGCTGGAATTAATACAATGAAGCTTTTAAATTTTGTTAATCTATCTCATGTTTTAAATTGTGCCTAGTCATTTTTACCATAAATACATAAAATCCGCAGTCTAGGAATAGTCCTCTTCTCATGTCTTTACAATCTGGTATTGTGCAGTTTATTCATGTCTTATTTTGAAATGAAGAAACAAATATTGCTTCTTAGGGGGTGTTTCCGTCCTGAAGACTCAAAAAGTACAAAAGCACCGAAAAAACATCCAGAAAAGAATAACAAATATCTCGAAGAGACTACTAAACAGAATGGATAATTAAAATCGGATATGGAATGGATAATTGATGTCCTCCAGACATTATTATCGTATGTTTTCTCGAAAATCGTAAAAATTTGGTGTCTTGTCCAAGTGTTTTATTGTTCGCTCCGTAGATCGTTCTCGGTGGAATAATTGTGCATATATAATGTTTTTCTAGGGCAACAAAATACTAATTATTTTCGAAGGCGCAGACATAAAATCCAGGGAATCCGAACGATCGTGCGGACCAAAGCGAAGAGATCACGCGACGACAACGGCGACGACGATTCTTGAAACGCAACGAGCTCTCCTGGAAGCCTGATAAAAAAGACACGAGGCCCACGGGAGTAAAAAACGAACGATCGGTATTTTTATGGGTCCAGAAGCTCAGTGGGTGTGCACCATGCCGTTATGTTTATCGTATCGTTGATCGTAACATTTAGGCTTCGCGCGAGATCTCGTCTTTTTTTATTTTTTCTCTTCTCCTTTCTGCTTTCTTTTCTTCGGTTTTGTCACGGGGGTTACCAACAGGTATTTTTGGACAATGCTCTGGCGGTGCTAACGTTGTCTGCGGTGACTTCTATGAGAAGCGGACATTTTTATTGCGCAATCTTTTCTCGTCACCTCGGTGTCAACAACCGGCTGCGACATTGTTAATAGGAAACCGTGAAAAACGAAACAAATCCCACTTTTGCACAGCATCGCATCAATGTTTTAAAAAAGAACTTTTGCACCGAATCTTTATTTTGCAAAAATTCCTCAACATGTTATAATTTGGCCTTTTTAGTTGTTTCACCTTTCGCTTTTGTATAATTGTTAATAGCAAATAGTAGCAATATAAATATGATGTAAGGTATTCTCGTATGATCATGTGTTTTCAATATTTGAGAATTTATTTCAAGAGAAGGATGGAACCCAGCGAACTGGGTGAATGTTTGAAGTACCAGCACAATTTTTTATAAGACATTCCATTAAAAATTGTGATAGTTATTAATAATTGTACAGGTCATGTTGCTAGAAAGCTGTTTAATCGAGCGCATCGATACCGTTCTTTTGAAAATATTTCTTGTCTTGTGAAATTCTTTTAGATTATTTATTGTACGTCCAATTATAGTCACAGTTGAGACGACTAAAGCAAGATCTTATTTGTTACTTTCAGACAGCTAGAATGGTCAGAATTAATTTAGACAATTCAATCCAACTGGACATTCGACCGGGCATTTTAATTAATAACTTCCATAATTTTCAATAAAATGCCTCACAAAATTTTGTATAACTATTTCGAACATGTACAAATAGATGTGCAAAATTTCAGTTCGAAAGGTTTGATCGTTTTCCGAAAATTAATTCGGAAATGTAGGAAGCGTGGCTATTGGCGATCTTTTTGCGAGGATCGGTGACGCTAAAATCTGCCGGTGGGATCGAGATAAGAGACGTGGATGCTCTAAACGGGTATTCAGGATGGTGTCTGGGTCGCCTTATATGTTCACGTCTATCGGGGCCCCGAAAATCAATTTCACCTCGGCCCGGCTTTCGGTCTAACCTTTCTTCTGCGGACGCCTAAATCGTCGCTCCGCCGCGGTATCACGTTGCACGCCCGTTTCGTCGGTCTCGTTCCATCGAGTTTTTCCAGTTTCGCGCAGATTGACAGACCGGCTGGCTACCATATACAGTATCTAGCCAGACGGTGCCAGGTATGAATGGAGCGCCGCTCGCTGTCGCATCAGCCTCAAGAACTCTCGATCGCCAGCCAGCCGGCCGCAAGAAACGCAGCCGCAAGAACGCGCCGGGGGAATCCAATAAACACGAAACGTGTACCCTGTGAATACGAAGGATCACTTTAACTTTAACGTTTTCGACCGGGAGACCTCTAAATAATATCAAACGCGGCCGTGCTCTAACGCTCGGTGCTCTAAAACCTCTAGTTTTATTTTCTGGGCGAAATTAAAACTACAGCTACCGAGCTGTAAAAGCGCTGAAAGTATTTTGTACTGTGACCATTAAAACTGGCTGTGGCGGCTAGATCTTCTACGCTCGTCGCCAGATGGGAATACAGACAACGTCAATCCCGCTACTATTTGAACCATCACAGATTCATATATGTATACAGGGTGGGGCACTATAAACAGGTCACGCGAATAACTTGCTTGTTTTTCAAGATAGAAGAAAATGCATCAGACCAAACTTACTTGATATCGGGGCGCTCGTAATCTGATGTCATTAATTTTTTTATAGGTGGAGGCATCAAGGAGATATGTGTGTTTCAAGACGAATACAATGACCTATTATGAAAGTCAATTAAGGTCACGCAAGGTCAACTGCCATAGAAAATAAAGTGTCTCAAAGCACTCTTCGAACACTAGGACGATTTACATGTAACATGTTATTTACGTATTCACTGCTACTTCAAGTGTTCAAAATGGCGACCTTGAACACGGAGACATAATCTAAAACGTTGCAATACAATGATACTGCCTGACAAATTTCAGTTGTGTCTATTACAGAGCAAGCTCTTTTTATACGTTCTTGCATATCAACTGTGGTTGTTGGTTTATCGCGGTACACATGTTCCTTCAATTTTCCCCACAAATAAAAATCTAGTGGTGTCAGGTCTAGGGAACGTGCTGGCCATTTATTACTTCCTGATCGACCAATCCAACGACCTTCAAATGTCCTGTTCAGTAATTCTGTAACATTTTGTGCTGCATGAGCGTCCGTCTTGTTGGAAGCACGTGGACTGCCGCATGTCCAGTGAAATGTCCTCTAACAATTCGGACAAAACGTCTTTTAAGATTCTCTCGTATTTTTGAGACATAAATTAAGAAGGCAAATCTTTCACCATGCACGCGTACCGCTTTCCTAGTAATTCTATGACATTCACCATAAATGATAACCATTTCCACTTTTTCTGCTATTGTGCAACGCATTCTTGAAAATTGAACACTCAGATTGAATATTACGAAGCCGTACTCTGGTCTGTAGTCAAACTACTACTAACATTTCTGGATACAGGTAAGCGTACAATGTGATTGTACGTTTATTTATGTTCTGTGACCCTTATCAATACTTACAAGAGCGGTATGCCAACAACCAGAGAAGACACAAAAGTATTTGAAGAGTGCTTTGAGACACTTAATTTTCTATTCCAGTTGACCTTGCGTGACCTTGAATGACCTTGATAATAGGTCATTGTACTCGTCTTGAAACACACTATCAGAACGTAAATAAAAAACCATACCGTTCCATTTAAAAAAACAGAGTTGACCTTCGTATCTCCTTGACGTCTCCACCTATAAAAAAAATTGATGTCATCAGATTACGAGCGCCTCGATATCAAGTAAGTTTGGTCTGATGCATTTCCTTCTATCTTTAAAAGCAAGCGAGTTATTCAGGTGACCTGTTTATAGTGCCCTACCCTGTATACCTCTCTAAACTGTCATTACGATATCCCCGTGTCTCAGGCAGGGCCCGCTAGATAGCCTTGCTGACAAGTCTAAGTTTTCCTACTCTCTCACATTCATTTTCAGTCGCCGCCAAATAGCAATACCGCATTTATTTATTGAGACATTGCACGAGCATCAATGCTCCTCTTTTTAGTCGATGATGGTTTGACATTGTTCAGCTATTGTACTGTTAGATGAACAACGATTTTTAAACCGTTACGAACGAAAATTTTTTATAATACTAAGGATATGGTTCTCAGGGAATTGGATTGGGTAGCAAAGTCTTAATTAGTGGGGAAAAATGAGCAATATAGATATGTCTACTAATAACCACGTTGACTACCATGTCGGTCATATATGGGGAAGAATTGGTTGCGATAACCTGTAACTTTACAATGTTTGTTGCAATTACCAAAACACTCTGATTTTGTGAGATCATTTTGGGGATGGTTAATCGACAGTCCATGTATTAAATCGTGCATAAAAAACTTCAGGAATTAGATCTATAATAAATGTACTTCAAATACTCATCGATAAACTGCGGATCTTCATGCGAAATAAAAATTGTCACGATTGCATGAAGTAGGAACCAAGTAGAATATTCTATTTTTCTTTACTGATTTTAAAAGATTGAAAACAGTATCTTGCCACGCTTCAATTCTTTGAATTTCCCAGCTATTTGAAGCTATTATTTCACCAACCCAATTTCGTCATAAATGCATAAAATCCGCAGTCTACTCATAAACGTGTGCTGAAATTCCCTATGCAAGAGACTTGATACTTCGTCCGAAAAAAATCCCTAAAAATTGGAGAATAGCCCCATAAATGGTGGTCTGAGGAGCACCTTGTAGCAGCGTAACGTGCATCTCCGGGTCGAGCCGATGGCTACCATCGCGGGCAAACAATCTTCTCCTCTCTTCTGTTCTATGTTCTGTTCTCTTCGGTTCTGCTTTTCCTCGTCCCGCGCATCCCTTCCGGTGTGCAACACGACTGTGGCTCTTCTCTCGTCCATCCGTCCATGCGTCCGCGTCCGCGTCCGTCCGTCTGCCTCAGATTCCGTCGCCGAACAGTGAATCACGTCCATTGACTGGACACCGGCCAGACGGACTGGGCCCGACCATATACAGACTAGATTCACTCGCGTAGCCAGGCACATCGGCATCGGCCGAGAGCGCGAGAAGTCGATGCTCCCTCTCTCTCGTTGGAAAAGGAAGAGAAGACGCCCGGTTGCCTTGCCTCCCCTCTTCTATACCCCGGCGCGCTTCCTGTCTCCGTCGCGTCGGTAGCTATGCCATTTGCAAGGCATAATGGCCCGTCGATCGTCCCGGACGCCAGTCATACAGGTGTTTGATCATGTGGATAGGTGTTCGGATTCCTTTTTCGGGATGGCCTTAATGACGGTTCCCCGCCTCCTCTCCTCTATCTCGTCTCTCTCTCTCTCTCTCTTTCTCTGTCTACCCTCCACAGATCCGACCGGACTCATCTTCATCCAATCGATGATGTCATGGCTACCGGTCACTTTAGCACCGCGATTCGCGGTAGTCGGAAAGTTACAGCCGAACACTCGACATTCGGGAAGACGCTGCGCCGATCTTTTTGCTACCTTCGCGATCGGGAGCTTCGAGAGATTCTTCGAGGAGGCGTTCTTGTTGCGATCTCTCGTTCACCTTTTTTACACTTTGGCTATACAATCTTCACTCTTTAACCACTTGCCGTATTTTAACGAGCCAGACTCGTAATGAAGATTTTAAATACAGACTAATAAATATGAATCTTTATGCAAAATCAAAATTTGCTACTTGAATTGCCTCAAACTGGAGTGAGATAGAAATTTATTTTCTTTTTTAATATGTTTAAAATTCATTGAATTAGGTTGAAGGTAATATAACAGTATTTTAAAATTCTTCTAATGTTTTTACTATTTTAAATTGAATCTACTCATTTTTGTCAGGGGTGCATAAAATCCGCTGTTTATTTACGACTTTCTGTTTAGACGAAATTAAATTTGATTCTTTTATAATGAATATTTATGCATTGACGTAAATGTAGTCATACGAAAAATGTAAATTTTCTTTTCTCCTCTGTGACATTTTTGTGGATGAAGATGTTTTAACCCCTGCATTCGTAAAGACAATGGTACGGCAAGAAGTTAAGACATTACCTACCGGCGATAATTTCAAAATTATAAATAAAATATAATAGTGAAATTATAAAAATAATAAACATGGAAATATAAAAGTCTGCGATCTGTAGCTAAAGATTTTTTGATACTAAACTTGCCAAGCACAGAACATATAAAAGTGAAACACTTTATAGACGTGAGAATATTGAATGTACTTAAACTTTGTACGGTTTTGATTATTATATGTGCGTAAATGAAGAAGTCATTGAGTCATTTCCTATGGAAGCATTTTTATAATTACACTATCTCTGAAATAAGAAACCGGCTATTTGACCATGGAAGGATTAATGTTAATGGACTTTTTAACAGCAACAGCAATTTCAATTGTGAACCAACAAGTGACCCTAAGTAACGTCATCAAATAATTTTGTTTAGGATTATAATGTAAAAAATGATTTCTGAGCTCCTTTTTGGTACAGCACAATTATTAAAAATCGTATTAGTAGACATCCGGTAGCTAAAGTGTTAACAGTGTTACATTTGTTCGAATTTTGCTCATTGAAATCGGAACTATTTTAACTCAGAAATCAAATATTTTTTTCCGACCTAGAATATGCCCATTTCATATGATTATCTTCATTTTATAGATCTTAAACAATTTCAATAATCCCAACAATATTTTGAATAATGATACATCAATTTTTAGTGGTGCTTCAGAGTCGTCACTCGAGTCTTTGGATTTAAAACTGTTTTTAAATGTGCTTTGCAATTGAAGAACCAAAAATCTGTGCATATTTGAGTCGCATCTTGATGGTACTTCAATCCCTTCCCGTATGATTACGAGCTAGACTCGTGATCGAAATTTTAAACATACTGTGTTAAATATAAATGTCATTCATAATTGTAAAGTCTCTTTGCAAAGGGACTATTTATTACCTACAGACGTAAGATTATTTTTGTGTGGTTTTTTATGCATTTGCATCTCTAACTGTATTGTTAACTACGCGAACATGCTTATATTGATGGAAATGAATTGCATGTCTGTTTTATTCTTAAGGACCTGCTAGTGGAAGTATAAATCAGTAGATCAAATGTGAAACAGTAAAATCATTTACAGAATTTATAAATACAATTATATATATTTTTTTATTTACTAATTCAGCGCTGAGGTCATTATCAACGTGGTACAGCTCTGTCTTAAATGGCGATGCTTTCTGCATGTGGATTTCTTATGTAAGTTATATCATATTCTTTTCTACAGATATCGTTTTCAATTCAATAAAACTTTTAGCAAAAGAATTAAATGTTATAGCTCCTATGTCTTGCACTACAGACAATTTTTATTTTGTATTAAAATCCGCGGGCTATTCATAAGATAATATTTGAGAATAGGAATTTGCCAGTGATTCGACAATCTTGTTAATCATACGAAGATATTTATATCAATAAAAATTAATAGCACGTCTATTTTATTTTTAAGAAGCTTCAAGTCGAAGTTGTTCGCACCTTCGTTGCGAATTTTCTAGGATGATCTCTGAGAATAAATCTCCGTACAAAATCTATAGTCTGTTGCTAGTAATTCGACATAAATACTACCGGAAGCCTGTTAACCAGTTAGCTGTTTTTGCCGAATATACTCGTCATGGAATAAAAATTAATTGCTTGCTATTTATGTTAAAATTGTAGTAAAAATTAAAACGCATTATTAATTTGTCGACATTTTAGAATTTTTAGAGTGAAAGACGAAGTAAAGAAACGAAACAAAGAAATTGATGAGAGGTCAATATGTTATAAATAAAGCTTTCAAAAATTTTTAGTAACCACATACAAAGTTGAGCTGCACGGTTAGCTGGTTAATAGACTTTTCAATAATTGCGCTGTACCAAAAGAAAGTTTAAAAATCTTCTTCAACACAACAATCTCAAACGAAATTATTGGATTACGTTCGTGGGAGTAAATTATTGGTTTACAAATGAAATAGCCGTTGCTGCTGAAAAATCTATTAAAAAATGCTTAAACATGTTCTATAAATTTAAACAAATTATTGCATAATCGTCGGTAGATAATGTTTTAATAAAAATGAATAACATGTCTGTATTATTTTTGAAGACCTACCCAAAATGGACCGCCTTCGGTGTTGAGAATTTCATGATTTGTGAATAGGAATTTGCATAAAAATCAAAAGCCTTAAAAGCATAGAAACATCTGATTAATTAAATAATTGTAAAATAATGTACCAATTATTTGACCGTGATAGGTTTAGTACTAAATTTTCTGTGTCTCCAAACGCATAAACTCCGTAGTCTAGCGATCACCTGCAGGTCCATTGAAGATGGTCCGCCTATATACGCAGAAATGCATTTCCCCGACGACAGGTGGAGGCTAATTACGGCTTAACGTCACCGGATTGTCCGTCGTCGGGTAAACAGCCGTAGGATCCACGAAACATCACACACCATTTATTTACGATCGACGGGTCCCGACGTGTAACACTTTCTCTTCGTTCTAAGAACCGGAGACGATAAAAGAGAGGAGAGCCCGTTGCACGAATAACGGCGAAGGGGAACGAATAATTGGAGAATCAACCGGGGCAACGAAGATACGGCGGCATCTCGGTGTGGATACGATCGTTGTTCGTGTAATTCGAACCTTACGTCCTGCTCGAGATATGCTCGTGGCACTGATCGATGCACCGTGATATATAGGGTACGGTGAAAATTGCGGTGCAATCGTGAACAAGAGCCAATTGCTCGGGGAAGACAAAGTTGCGGCCTTTTTTTTTTTAAATGATTTCCACTCGAGCGCAGTCCTGGCTCCGTGATAGGGATGCAGACAGGATGTCGGTGGCGCTCGATGGTGTTGGTAAATACATATTGTTGGTTGCTAACTGTAGCTGCCGTCTTAAGAATCTGCTGTCCACGTACAAACAATTACAAACCAGATTTATCATTATTATTATTATATTTTTTCTAGCGCAGAATTTAATATTCAATTTTCTCTCCATCCTCGTGCCTCAGAATGACGTCTCAGAAACATCATAGGTAACGTACATTGAATTTGATTATTTTGAATATTCCACAATAAACTAACGTACATAACATCAGCATAGCCATTCTACATTGGTGTTGAAGCAATACATATTCTAATAGAAATAGAAATGTTATAATCTGATGCTTTGAAATTAAATTGTAAGGCAAGTGGTTAATTATCTATGATTCGATTTTTTAAAGTCTAAACAGGAATTTGTGTAATTCGAAAAGAGGTTGGAAAGGATGTAATGTGATTTTAGTCGAAATACAATGCAATGAGATAGAGAAATTATTCAGTAGATTGGAGTTCAAAGTCTAATGAAATTAAAGTTAATGGTATATATTACATACAGAATTGGTTTTAACAATTTTCTCTTGTACTATAACTTCATACAATCTGATTTCAGCTGTTGCATATAAGATAGTAAAGGTTACTATTCGAACAAAGAATCAAATCAAATAAAGGATACTTTGCAACAAATCATGTTAACTGGCAAATGCCAACCCCAACAATTCCCACATCGAACTAATTAATCCAGAACGTAGAAACGTAATCCAGAAAAGTAGAAAATTAAAATTTACAGTAGGTACTTTAACTCTTTTGCATTTTAATAATCCCAATAAAATTCTGTTTATCCGAATACACCAAAACAATAATGAATTTTAAAGATCAATATCCTACCGACGGATTACAGTGGCGATCCTAGTGCTCGAAACAGGTGACCGAGTGGTCAGTCGGTCAGGCAAGGGTTAAAATCAGCTTTCTGTTAATTCGGTCGACGGAAAGATATTCCTCTCGGAACAAAGAGGACTCTGAGGTTCGTTGCATTGTCGTGTCCGCAGAAGAGTGGATGGACGTTTGGATTTCCTTCCTTGTCGAAGTAGTTGAAACCTAATTGGCTTCATTGAAGCGTATCAGAATCGTGTGCCGTGAACGCGAAGATGCACAAAGGAAAAGAGATTGCCAGAACGAGGCTAGGCCGTTGCATCCGGTCGCCACGGCTGACCTTGACTTGCTTGGTCTATTCTTTGGCGGATCGACAGTGACCATCAAACGCGTCGGATAACTAGATATTTGCCACCTGTCGTCGTCGTGATTCTATCGAGCTGAGGATCGACCACAACCGCGGATAATCTATTCTCTCTCTCTCTCTCTCTCTCTCTCTCTCTCTCTCTCTCTCTCTCCCCGTTCTCTCTTCTCTCTGGTCCCCTGTCTCTCTTTATTGCCCCACCGCCTCTCCTCGCCACTTCGGCTTCTTCCCCTTTCGTTCGCTTTTTATCCCTCCGTCTCGAGGAGAGAGAACCTGCACTTGCTCGACGGACGTTTCCGTTCCCGACCGTCTGATGTTGGTAAATTTTTCACGCCATCGACTCGATAAATCGATATCCTGTTTCTTCCGGTGGCACCATCGTTCGGGACGCTGCGCCGCGATTTATCGCAACAGGACGTCGCGTCACTGTGTCTGTTGTCGAGCGATTAATAAAACGCTCATCGCCACGACGTTGTTGACACTGGGGTCGTCCTGGAAGGCCTTTTTGAGGTTAACTTTCTTTGGATCATTTGTTTACGCTAGGTTTGTCTACAAGGTATGTCCATTATTAAAAACAATCTGCATCGAATCTCACGTTTAACACTAGGTTTACGAAGCACTAAAAGTGACTATTTTGTACTACAGGTAACCCTCCTATAACACGGTAGATAGGTTCCTAGAAAATGCCGCGTTGTGTGAAACCGTGTTGTATGAGACCAGAGCCAGTACAAAAAGGGGGGTTACGTTCCGAAAACTTATTAAAAACAAATATAATTTTAATTCTACATAAACAACTTAATTTTTATTAAAAATATAAATATATGTACAACACAAAACAAAAAATATTATTTTAATTTAATACATTTCTTCGTCGTCACTGTTCAATATAATCAACCGAGAACGTTTTTTCGGTGGAATGATATCGCCTTCACTTTCAGAACTTTTTTCTTCATTTAATTATACAATGTCAATGCAAATTGGAAAGTTTTTATTTTTCATTCTTCTTTTTTATAGGACTGTTACCAACGTATTTGTGATATTTTTCTAATTAAAATAAGTCTAAATACGGCACAATTCGGACCATAGTTATTTATTTACTGTACAGTGTTGTACAAAGGTTTTTGCAATTTTCTTAGTAAAACCGTTCTGTCGATGAAACGATGAAACGATGAAACGAAATTCAATTCTATTAGCATATAGGATTGAGGGTTCGGCAGTCCTTAATAAAGATTATGATAAAATTCCGATGATACTAAGTGGAGATTTCAACGTGAACTTTGTATCGGAACAATCAAAATTATTAATAGAATTTTTTACAAGTAAATTAAGATTGGAAATGGTAAATAATCCTAATGAAGCGACAACAAGATCAGGAGCAACTCTCGATGCAGTATTTGCAAGACATTTAAACAAAATTGAATCATGAATATTTATATCATATTTTAGCTATCACAAGCCAATTGTTTCAATAATAAAGTCATAGAAAATTAAATGTTATATAAGACAGTGGTTATTAAATTGCGGATCTTTATGCAAATTCTCATTGTTCTGTCCAATTTTATGAAAATTAAAATAAAGGAGTTAGTGTTGCTTTCGTTGATTATATCATTCTTCCTGGCATATATGAGATAGAAATCAATTTTTATTCATGTACACGTTCTAGTGCATTTTGGAAATTTGCACATGCAACAAATGCATCAAGATTCGCAGTTTAATGACTAATGACGGTTTTATGTAGCAAGTATACGAATATAGATTAAGCACATCAAATATACTAGATTAAAAATATAATATATTGATATCCTTAAATCGTTTGAATCTTTGTACTACTTCAAATAGCACAGTTCTTCAATTTTCATTTTCTAAACAAACTGCTTACATAATTGCCAAATTCTCTTAGTCGCCGAACCGTCGCTGAACGTGTTAAATATTCCAACGGGAGTAATTTCTGCGGTACGCGATTAGGCTATTTAAATCTATGAGTCTGTTGAATGTCCGTATAACTGTTTGCGAATGGATTGCGTAATCGAAAAATCTGGCGTGAACCAAGAAGAGGAGCTTGTCTAGACGGTAGAACTTAAAGGAAGGATTGTTTGCTTTTTCAAAAGAGAGTGAGTGAGAGAGAGAGAGAGAGAGAGATTTCTAGAGTTCCACTATAAAACACAGATCGGCCGGGGGGAAGTTCGGTTCGACTCGCGAGAATTTCATTGCACGGTGCATTAAAATGATGGGTTCGTTCAACCATGTTTACCCATCCTTTCGCGGCATTGCCCCCGCTTCTACGTTTTCTCTTGGCTTTATTTATACGTCCCTTTGGACGCGCTGTCGAACTGAAAGGAAAGTAATTTCGTCGGATTCTGCCCTTTGTCGTGAGGAATTCCTTCTACCGCTGCTTGTGCTGATTATTCCCGGCTTCCCGTTTAGTTTATTCCTGTTCTGTAACTTGGAGGCCGCTGGGTAACGAACAAACTATTTATTTATGTAACACAATTCAGATATCTTGCTCCTAACGCGTGGACGACAATGATGTTATTATTATAATATACTACTTATTTAATACTACAGTAAAACATGACTTCCCGGAATGAAACCCCTGTAACCTATCAATTATTAGTTTTGAACGGAAAAAAATTCCCCGTACCAAATACAAATCCGATTTTTGGTCCAAGACATTCAATGGTTTGAAATATCCATCCCTCAGAAAACACACCCCTGTCACCTACAGTCCCCATACAAAAATCATTTCCCAGCTCTCATTGACCATTCCTCAAAAAAGTACTTTACGACAGGAGTGAGAAAAAATGTCATCCGATCAGACGATCAATAGAATAGTTCAAACTATTATTACTATGATATACTACTCTTATTTAATGCTACAGTAAAATATGACTTCTCTGAAAGACACCTTTATAACCTATTAATTATTAATTTGGAACGGAAAACAATGTTCCAAATCTAAATCCGGACTGGAATTTGAGTCCAAGACGTTTAATGGTTCGAAATATCCACCCATCAACAAAAACGTGATCGTTCAAAAATTCTTTCTCACCCCTAATTCCCTCTTCCTCAAGAAAAGTGCATCGCGACAGGAGCGTAAACGGAAGAAGGCAACGACGAAAGCAAAAAGCGGAAGAACGGAAGGAAGGAAGGAAGGAACGAAGGGAGGAAGGAAGGAAGGAAGGAAGGAAGGAAGGAAGGAAGGAAGGGTGCAGATACGATAGTGGGGGTTCTGGTACCGTTTGAAGGGGATGCGCTGCAAGAAGCGCGTGGTAGGTCCGGCTGCAAAGGTATCGTCACGTGGCCAAGGGGGCGGTACCGTTTTCTCGTGGCCGCCCGGTATAAAAGAGAGACGTAGCACCGGTGCATCCACCAATTACTATTGCACTTTGCCACCGGGACGGAGGCAAGGTCGGTGTACAACCCTCTCGATTCCGAACACCGTGTCCTGCTCGCGGGTGTCGCGTTGTTCGCCAATCGTTTTTCTTCTGCTTTTCTTGGCTCTTCTTCTTCAACTTCGGCTGGCTCATGGTCTCTCCCCGTGATTCCAACCCCGTGTGCCAACCGGTGCTTACGTTCACCAGCGATCAACCAAATGATCTTTCGCCGCGCGTGTGCCCTTTCGATTATCGAAATCGAATCGAAACGCGATCAGAATGAGAGAAACCGAAATCCCGAAAGGCAAACCGTTTCTTTTAAAGACGTAAATCTCTGCTCCCAACTAGTCCGAGGACCTTCAGTGCACCTATCCCTTTGCAAAGGGTCAGGTGTAACGGGGCGGGGAGGGGGAGATGCAACTCGGAGCATCACAGTTTCGCGCGCTGCGATTTTTGACCTTGTTCTACGCTGTGTCTACGAACTTTGTTCACTGTGGTCTCTTCTACTTTTCTTCAACCCTTAAGTGGCACGGTGTTTACTCAGATTACGAAGTATCATACCTAAAATTCTGTATACATTTTCTCAGATATCCTTAACTATTTGATTTAAGGCAATATAATTGAAATGTTCTGAAGAAGTTAAAGAAACCTGATATTTGTAATACAATACTGTAGCGGAAGTTAGTGCTGCACAGAAATTCTGTTGGGGTCACGAGAGACCCCTGTATAGCTGGGTCAACACTTTGACTGTCCAGAAATGGGAGGATTGTTTGTCTAGATTTATAATTTTTGTTAATATTTCGAGTTAATAGTGTAGCAAATCTGGTTAGGATCTAAACGCATAAAGGTTGGAAGCATCGTAAACCTTAACGTTTCGATTTTTATCTCATTCGATGCGTTACTTTGATTTTATGGGATTTTTGAGGCTGCTAGGTTGTGACTCAAGGTGTTAATCAACATTTGCATTGGTCGGTTGTCTCATTCAGAAAAAGACGTCGAGCAAGTCTTCTGTTAACACTTGTAGGTTCCTTTGGAGTTTGTTAGTGGGATCACTAGCTTCTTCTTTAAAGGTTATATTCTGATTTGTTATAGTCCAGTAAGCTATTAGGCATAACCATGAATTCGTGATTCTCAGATAATCATTTGCAACTTCATTTTAAATTAAAATCCTTCAAATACCAAATTGAAAATTCATTAACCCCTTGCATTATGATTTATTTATTTGTATATTTTGTTCTCCAAAATCTATATGTATATTTAACAAAAGCGAGTTAGAATTTTATTTCAGTTTGAAGAAAATTAATAATATACATATTAGTAGATTCTGTTCGCAAAACGAGTCTGACTCGACGTTATAGTGCAGTGGTTCTAAAACTGAGGTGCCGCAAGTACGCCACAAGGGTGCCGCGAAATTTTGAATTGTTCATATGTAAAAAGCCAAATACTTATCCACTCCAAATATCTAAATATTTAAATATAAAAAGCTAAAACGAATAATAATAATAATAGGGGTACCGTGAATTTTGTTTAATGATTTCAGTGTTCGCCAGACAAAAAATGTTGAGAACCACTGTTATAACGCAAGGGGTTAATAATTTGTAAAATAGAGTAAGCGTGTATAAAGTGATGGAAACCATTTTAGAGTAGACTAAATTTTAGTTATTAGAAAATAATCAATGAATTCTCGAAGAAGGACTACGAATTAATTTATACACCGACGTCGCACCATAAAATTGTAACGCGGTTCGAACGCATTCGGTTCGTCGGCGTCGCGAAAACGGAAAAGCGGAAACCGGGAGCAAGGAAAGTGAAAGGAGAAGTGGCAGGACGTGATTTTGATCCCCGGCTATCCGCCAAAATTTCCCCCGAGTACATCATTACTTTTTCTCCCTGCGGGGAACATACGTGATCGTCGCGAGGAAAAAGAATCCCGCGTCGAAAGTTAACGACCCTGTGGTTCCGGTCCGGTTTGAAAACAAATGTCGGACGGGCAACACCTGTGCCGGTTCTTTTTATGAAAATCCTTACACAATTTATGTATCCGAAACAAACGGGCAGAGGAGAAAGAGAAAAAAAGACGTTCTAAAAATACCGACGGACCAAGCAAAAAATAACCGTTCGGCGTGGATCGTTCTCGTTCCCGGTCTGGACTCGTGACGACACACGGGGGCCCGTGGTTTCCTCGTCCCCCGGAACGAAATACCGGAAGTAAAGGGGCCTGAACGATTTCGAAGTCCGATACCCTCGAGCGATCTGAGCCCGACAAAGGCGGCGCTTCGTCGCCGGCAAAAATGGAAGGACGAAACGAAAGACGAGGCTCGATGAAGCGTATCCACGGCGCAACAGCGGGGGCGGGACAGAGAGGAAGAAAGAGAGAAAGAGAGAGGGATGAAGTGTAGAGGAATGGAGGTAGGGGAGAGAAAGGTAGAAAGAAAGATAGGAAGAAAGACAGATAGAAAGAAAAAAACAGGAAGGGACATCAGAAGGAAAGTGTAGGAGGAGCGATGGCGGCCGGTGGGAAGAACGTGTGTGGAGCACACGAGGAGGAAGGAAGGAAGGTGGCTGCTCGAGGGCCGGTGAAGGGCAGGAGGATGCAAGAAGTACGAGGCAGAAGGAGGAAAGGAAGGTAGAGGTGGTGGAGGTGGTCGAGTAGAGAGGAGGTGGAGAGAGGAGGAGTAGGAGGAGAAGGAGACGATCATGCATGCATGCATGCATGAGACAGACAGGCGGACAAACAGGCGAACATAGAAGCAGGCAGGCAAGGCATAGAGGCATACAGGCAGATAGGCGAGCCGCAGCCGCAGCCGCGATCGCGCGTTCCAAGAAGGGAAGTGGGGACAACATAACACAGCGCGGCCGCGTGTGCAGACCGCTTTTGCAGAGCTTCTCGCTCGGCACACGGGGAAACGTTCCGCCTTGTACTGCTGCTGCTAGCTGCTGCTGCTGGCTGCTGGCTGCTGGCTGCTGCTGCTGGCTGCTGCTGCTGGCTGCTGCTGCTGCTGCTGCCGCTGCTGCCTGCCGACTGTTGACTGTCGACTGCTACTCTCAGTCTGTCGGGCGGCCTCGTGCGCGCTTGGTTTCCATCGACGAATCCGCGCGCCACGAAACTACCCGCGGAGTTCGAGAGACTCCGGAGTTCGAGTTGAGTCGAGTCGAGTCGAGTCGAGCGATCGAGCGTAGCCGCCGTCGCCGTCGCCGTCGCCGCCGCGCCGCGTCGTTTTCGGGCTCCGGCATCGAAAACATCGGCTCGGATAATCGAGTTGAGCAGACATACTCGTTGCGGGACGATCGCCGAGTGTGGAGGATCGACGAAGTGAGGCAGGTCCAGGCAGCCGCCTTTCTCGCGCGAGAGACAGACAGTTGCGTTGACTTCGTACAACACGGTTGTTGTCGCGAATAATTCGCGATCGATCTCTCTGCTTCCTCTTTGTATCTCGATCTCGCCTCTGTATTTCTTTCACTCTCTCTCTCTTTTTCTCTATCTCCGTCTCTCGGTCGGTTTCCCTCAGAGGAAACAGAAGCGCGAGTACTTCTTTAGACGTCCGTCCACGTGCTAGAAGAATGACGAGATGCCGCGAACGCTGATGGTGCGCCGTTGTGCCGTGTGTCGGCCGATCCCGATGATCGGCTCATGACTGGAGGACGCGTGCCTTCGCAGAGAGACAGCTCGAGAAAGTACACATCGCCGCCGGTCGTTGGACGGTGACAGGACACACTCGACCGCTCGCTCGGGAACGAGAACGAGAACACACGCCGCCGGTCTCTACAGGTGTTTCGAATCGATTCGTACCGCGGCCACGAGGCCTTCCTCGACAGAGCACGTCCGTGTTCCTTGTGGATGGTGTGATGTTCAGTGAGTTTCCTTCGCCGGACACGTGATCTCTCTCTCTCTCTCTCTCTCTCTCTCTCTCTCTCTCTCTTTTGCTCTCTCTCCTTATCTCTGTCTTTCTCTCTCTTTCTTTCTTTCTTCCCTCTCTCTGTTTTTCTCTCCCCATCTCCCCCTCTTTCATTCTCTCTGTCTTTCTCTCTCTTTCTTTCTTCCCTCTCTCTGTTTCTCTCTCCCCGTCGCCCTCTCTCTTGCTCTTTCACACACTCTCTCTCTCTCTTTCTCTCTCTCTCTCTCTCTCTCTCTCTCTCTGTCACTCTCACTCGTTCTCGCTCCGATCTGGACGGGGTCCCGTGTCGAGACACGTCTCGTCGCGTGCCTGTTTCGGCTTCGGTCTCACAGTTTCTCTCGAGCCGCGTTCACCGGACGTGAAGTTTCACCGCGTGACCCGCCCGAACACGGACAGACGAACGGATAGAGAAACGGGCAGGAGGAAATCTGACGAGCGGTTGATATAACGGACAGCACGATCGATAGGTGTGTTAGATGTTGTTTCGAGGTTGAAGCGTCACGATCGTTCCGCGGTGGCACCGGTGGCGGCGTCTCGATTGAAACGAGTCCCATTTCGCGCGGGATTTCCGTCGCGACTGGTTGGTTCTGTTCGGCTAGACACGGTTACACAGTGACGTGCGCGTGTCTTTATCTTCCTCTCTCTCTCTATCTATCTTTCTCTACCTTTCTGTCTTTCATTCTCTTTCTCTCTTTCCTTACCGGACCATCGTTCACGGTCCGCCGATCAAAAATGCGAACAGTATCCCGGCCGAATATCCAAGGACCTCTCTGTATTCCATGAGTCGCGTGGCCAGCGATCCGACCCGGCCCGACCCGAGCCGCTCGAGAGATCGCCGACGTACCCGCCGCGCGACTTGTCGCTGCCGAAACTTGATGTAAAATCGCTGTTAGGCGAACGTAACCACACGGCTGTACAGAGAACAAAAAAAAACAAAACAAAAACATAAAAAAAAGAACAGAATACAGAGAGGGAGAGAGAGGGAGAAAGAGAGAGAGAGAAAGTTAACAATAAGAAAAAGGGCAAGAGAGGAAGGTTCGTTTTGGATTTCCGAGATCGGAAGCGTGGTGCGTACACGGCGCGTATATCGTACGCGGGGAATGAAGGAGCGGACCGGCCGGCCAGTCGGTTTTGAAAGGAGCCGCCGCTGACGGGAGAGGATCGTGCGCGTAAACGATCGAACGTTTTCAGCGAACGGTGTGTAAATGACGAGGCCGGTGAGTAGGAGGTGCCGGACGGATACGTGCTAGAGGAAAAAGGAACGACCGCACCGGGTTCGCGCTGGGAGCAGCCGATTTTTCGGAGGAAAACGCCGCACCGTTAAAAAAGAGCGAGCAGTCCGCTCTGTTCGGGTGTCGTGGAACCGACCGACAGGAGGCAGATGAGATGTGAAGCACGAGGACTACGCGGCGCGGAGCTGCCCGGACCCGAGCCGGAAGTCGAGAAGCCAAAGCTGACGAAGGCGGCCACAGCACAGGCGGCAGGTCAAACGAGTACCTGGCGGGGGCCGCCTGAGATGACGACCCTGCGACGGGGTATCCTGGCACCCCGGTACAACATCTACGTCCTGGTTTCACTGATCGGACTGTTGCTGCAGACCCAGACTGCGACGGGTGAGTCGCTCCTCTTCTATTGTATTTCTTCTTCTTTCGTTTTGTTTGCGGCGGACCCTGCGTTCAGGGACGCAACGTGTTTGGTCGTCTGTAACTTGATGTCAGTCCTCTTTGCTTTGCGTTTCGTGCTGACCGAGGCTTCGATCCTGCCGCGAGATTTTGCCCTTCGGGGCTACGATTTGTTCTTCGCATGTTCTAATACGTTCACATACGTAGTATTATGCAATTACCTGGATTTTGGTAGACATCGTTGATCGTCGATAGAACACAGTGAGGAACTAAAGTTAATAGTGTTTCGTCGTTTGTAAACTGAATTCACTTCTCTTTGCGTTAAAAGCTGACAAAACCACGAATCTGCCACGCGATTTGATCTTTCCTGTCATTAATACGTTGCTTTGCGACAGTTTCTAATACATGTTTCGTACATTGTTTGTGGAAATGCAAATCTCGAGTTGTGCACGGTAGTACTTCTTAATATAATAGATTTTGACAGAGATCGGTGATCGCAGACGAAACACATTGAGAAGATAAAATTCATAGTGTTTCGTCTTTTGTAAACTGATTTCAACGTTTAACGTTAGAAGCTGATTTAGGTTTCGAACCTGCCACGCGATTTTATCTTTCGTGTCATTAACACGTTGCTTGCACGACACTTCCTAGTATATGTTTCGTATATTGTTCATTGAAATGTAAACCACTAGTCGGATAAGACGGTATTTTGTAATACAACGAATATTTCGTGAAGATCGTTGACAGAATATGGTGAAGAGCTAAAGTGCACAGTGATTCTTCATCTGATTTTATTTTTCTTTGCGTTAGGGGCTGATAGACCTTCAATTTTGTCACGCAGTTTTACCCTTCACGTCATTAATACGTTGTATGCACGTACTATGTACTACGTTCCTGTATATTGTCTGTTGAAATTGCGGATCTCTGGTCGTGTAAAATAGATAGTAGCTTGTAACATAATGGATTTTGATGAAGATCGTTGGCGGAACATTGTGAAGAACTAAAGTTCATACTGTTTCGTCATCTGATTTTATTCTTCTTCGCGTTAGAAGCTAAGTGGAGAAGAAAGTTCGTGTAATGGTTTCCCGTGAATGCGTCGTTATAATTTTAACCGTTGAGTGGTACAGTGTTCACTCAGATTACGAAGTATCATCTAAGATCTTTCTAAAATACTGTATACATTTTCTCAGATACATTTAAATTTATAATTTAAGACTAAATAATCCAAATGTTCTAAATAAGTTAAAGAAACTTGGCATTTACAATTATCGTACAGTACACTAGCGAAATTTATTGTACCGAAATTCTGCTGGGGTCATGACAGACCCTAGTGTACGAATTAATGATTAATAATCGTGAAATTAAAAGTTTGAAATCGATCATTTTACTAGCAGTGGTAGGTTTAGAGTTAAAACGCGAACTGGGAGAGAAAGATCTCAACCAAAAGAATTTCGTGAACCTAATCCATGCCTAGACGATACATCGATTGTCCAATATCGTTTGGATCGATGCTTGAATTCTAGGGGTGTGCGAGTATTCGAAATTTCGGGTTCAGGTCAGGTCGGGAAATTTGTACGGGATCGGGTTGGGATCCCGAAAGTTTATAAACTTCGGGTACCCGCGATTTCCGGTACCCGAAATGGTAGTCGGGTCGGGTCGGGTCGGGGTCACGAAAGTTTGCAATATTCGGATACTCGAAGTTAAAGTTCGGGCAAGTCTGCGGTCAAATCAGCAATAAATAACTCTGTGACTCTGTGCATATTAACCCTTAGCACTCGAATGGCGACTCAGAGGCGCCACTGCAAATTATTATACCATTATTCAAAATATTGTTTACATTATTAAATTTGTTTATATTTCATAAATTACTAAAAATTTAAATATTGTATGAGGTACTATATCAGTTTCATACGCATAAAATGAACAAAATTATGTACAATGGAAATATTCTAGGTCAGAAGAAATGTTTGATTTTTGAGTTGAAATAGCTCCGAGTGAAAAGGGTTAAGACGTCCAATCATCGCTTGTAACAATATTTCAATTTGTAGTAAACACTGTTTACGAAACAGTGCTCTTATAGGAACAGTGTGCGGACGAGAAGTTCTTGTCTTGTAAGAACAGTGTTTACTAGAAACAGAGACGTCCTTAACGTACATTATTTCACCTAATGTATTCTAAAATATTTTTTTCCTCGCGAAATTTGATAACCGATTACACTAAAAATACAAATATCATTCTGAACCTGCCATTCAAAATAAAGGATTGAGCTGAAAAATCATAAAACAGCATTATGCTTATATAAATACAACTTTAACTTCGAGTACCCGAATATTGCAAACTTTCGGGATCCCAACCCGATCATTGTCCGATTCGACCCGATGCTCAAAATTTCGGGTACCCGCACACCCATATTGAATTCCGATTGCCGTGAAATTGAACAAAAAACGGACTAGGAACGAATGGTCCCAACCCAAAATATTTCGGGATCCTAATCGACAGATAAACGATGTATCAATCGTCCAATACAGTTCGGATCGATGTCCGAATTCAGATTGCCGTAAAGGTGTTACGGTTGTCTCAAAAATGAAAACATTAACCGGCGTGCCGGCAGCTGTCAGCACTTTTTATTTTTACGCTCGGGAGACCTTCGTTATTGAACTTTTACATTGACAGTAATCGTGGCATCGCACAAAGGCCATACAGAAATTGCTGTTCTGATTAAGCTCAGCATCGACGGCCTTTAATGTTGCAATTAGTTTCAAAATCTGCATTGGAATCCTCAATCAACGTCACATAACAATCACGTATATTTATTGGCCGCGCTTTACAACACGGTAGCGCGGTATACTACCAGCAATATATGATCGTTCGCATGTTCAAGTTCGCGGACGGGTAAAGAAAAATAAAAAAAGCTCCGCAATGTAGCGTACCATCGTAGCTTATCATTTCTCGGCGGTTTAGTCGAGCTTTAATTACATGAAATCTCGAGCATCTATTCACACGATCCTTTATTTTCTTGTAGCTCGTAATTAGTTTACATTGTGCTGGTTTATTAAGATATTGCGTTTTATCGGTAGCTTGTATTTTGTACTTATCGGTTTACTCGTTTCTATTAGGTGAAAGCAGCAGATATTAGCGGACGTATTAGGATGAGGATGCGAGGATGATTTATTTAAACAATTTAGTGTCGTGTTTGTTTACAATGTTCCTTTTCCATCAGTCTGGTTTTTAGAATCTTGGTCTTATCTTTCTGCTATAAAGTCTGTGCAGTTTGGAATATTTTTAGAGCATTATGGTTGGACAGATTGAAAGTAGGAATATTATAGAAGCAGATACTGATTCAAATGATTTAAGGAGATGTTATATAAAAACAAAGTTGTTTAATATTTTTACGAGATAATGGCACAGACCAACAGCAACGTTCTTGTGTTTCACTCATAATTCACATTGTTGCTAAAAATGCGGAGCATAATATTCGTTTTTCATATTTTGTAAGGGCATACGTTGCATTTTTGATAAACTGTTATAACTAGACTGCGGATTTTATGCATTACTGACAAAAGCGAATAGATGACATTTGTGAAGGTATTTAGAGAATTGGTAAATTTACCAACATTATTTTTGTCTTATTAAAATTATCGAAAGAAGGAAAACGTTTTCATTTAGCTTCTGTTCCCTACAATTGAGCTCCTTAATTGACAAGTGGCAGAAGTCCAAAATTACGAAAAATGGAGTTTTTACAGAAACGGTAAGTATTAAGAATGCTTGTTTTATTTAACACATTAACTTGTGTATACTTTGTTTTATGCCAATAAAAAATAAGAGTCAATTTTACATCATAAGTGAAGTGACTGTAAAAATATCTCGAATAATGGCATAAGTCCAATCTCTTGGACTTACTCCATTATTCCACGAAACATATGAACTTACTCTACTGTTACATCCGATTAAAGGAAACTGGTATATGTATACGCGATAATCGTTTCGTATTTTTATTATTATTTTATTCTTTTTAACGTCGCATCAACTGCCAAGGTTATTAGCGATGAGGGTGTATGAGGGCCAAGGTATGAGCGATGACAGTAACATTGTGATATATTATATCCGCTCAAAATGAATAACGTTAACGCAAATCCTACACAAAGTCGGAAAAGATTAAGAAATAGTGATGGTTGGTCTAGGAATGTTGCAAAACGACTTCGTAACTCGGGTGCAGAATACGTAAACCGGAACAATAATATAATTCCTGCGAAAAAGTTTGAAAACAAAGATTGTGGATGCCAGAAAAAAATGTACAGACAGAGTTGATGAAGAAACACGGAAGAATAAACTTCTATAATTTTTGGAAAATAGGATCCTTTGAAACACAAAATGCATATCTTTGTGAATGTGTAGAAACTGTACCTATAAAAAGAAGACGACCACGAGATGAAAGTAGATGTATGAAAAGTAGCAGTAACGTATATTGTTTACCCAATATTGGTGACTATACCATTGTTGTATGAAAGAAGTATTTTTTGAAAACTTTTCGTGTCAGTGAGGGGCGCTTGAACAGAGCTATAATAAAACATGTAGATGGTAAATCTGTTGGAAATGACGATAGTGGTAAAGCAGCAAATCCGCGTAAACTTAGCGTAGATACTATTAAAAATGTTTGTGATCATATTCAAAGTTTTCTTGCCAATGTATCTCATTACACACGTGAACAAAATCCGAACCGACAGTATATAAATGAAGATCTCAATATTAGAAAAATGTATATGTTGTATAAAGAAAAATGCTCTGAATTAAACGTACTACTAGTAAAAAAGCACATGTATCGACATCTATTTTATACACGTTTTAATCTACATTTTAAAACACCACGGAAAGATACATGCAAGAGATGTGATGAATATAAAATTAAACTAGATGCAGAAAGTAGTGATCAAGAAGCTATTAAAAAACTTGAAGATGAACATGAGTTACATTTACGAAAAGTAGAAGTAGCACGTAATTCTATGAAAAAGGGTATAGAAAATGCAGTGTTCAAATAATATTTATGTATGTAGTATCGATTTACAGAATGTATTACCATTTCCAATATTAACAGTTTCTGATGCGTATTATAAGAGAAATATGTATTGTTATATCTCGGTATTCACGACTTACGTGAAAATAAAGGATACTTTTATGTTTAGGATGAAACATTAGCATCCAAAGGATCGCAAGAAATAGCATCATGTTTAGTTAAACATATTAAATCTGTTGCTGGTAATAAAGATAAGATTTATAGTGATTCTTGTACTGGACAAAATCGTAATATAAAAATAGCTTTGTCTCTGTTAAAATTAGCGCAAAGTAATGATATTGCAGCGAAGGTTATAGAACAGAAGTTCTTAATATCAGGACATTCATTTTACCGAATGATTCAGATTTTGGATGTGTTGAATTTGCAGCACGCCATATGGCGTAAGTCACTTTCTCACAAAAATGTATTGTCACAATTCAGAGCAATATTGGCGCTACATTATTCGTTATGTTACTGTTTGTTTACTATTGAAAAAAATAATGATTTTATGTTAAGTTAGAATGACATAATTACTATTCTTTCACTTTAACTGGTTACAAGGAAGTTACATTGTGTATTTAATTTTTTGTACGATATTACACGGAAGTCCAATTTCTACCATATTAAGAAAAGGGACTTGATTCACTTGTCACCTAAGGGGCTTAATTGATTCTGAACATTTTATAATGGGTAAGGTAAAGGCACCAGTAGTTGACCAGTTTTTAGAAAAACATAAAAAATAAGGTTATTATAAGTTCTGCACGTTTGATGAAAGCGAACCTCGGATGACACAATATCTGTTGGTTAAATTTTAAAACAATTACATGCGAAGTGAAGTATGCATAGTAACAACGGACGTCTAAATTCATTAAGGTAAGTAATATACCGATATATTTCTATTTCCTTAACGTTTCTGTTAAGAACAGCTGTACGGTTCAGGTAAACAATCCATACGTTGTGAACTTTTCGCGACTGAATTATTTACTTTTTAAATTCTCACAGCGTTTTATAAGTGATAAATGCATCGTTTCTGTTATTCTAACCAAAAAGTAATAGTTTATTGAGGGGTCAAATTCTGAATACAGTTATTTGAACAATTTTCAGAAGTTGACCCCCCAATAAATCAACGTCAATTACTGACGTGACTCATTTAAACTTGTTTACTATTTATAATGTATCCATTTTACATCTAAGATTGTTAGGAGTACAAAACATAATTCTAAATTTTGTAGCATACTGTGTTTTAGAGGATGACCACATGGTCAACTATTGATTGCTTCCACGGTCAAATATTGACTCGCAACGTCTACTCTGTTCCGGAATTGAATTTGTTATAGAATTGATTTGTTTTATTTCTTATTTTATCCTTTAATTGTAATTTGTGCTGGTAATTGTTGAAACTAAATGATACTAAAATGATTTCTAACATTATTGCTTTAACCTTCTTTCTAGTATAAGTGGTCAACTACTAACGAACAGAAGGTCAATTACTAGGTTTTTCATTTTTAAGAGTGGTCAACTTCTGAAGCAATTACTGAATTTTTAAATATGTTTCTTTAAATTTGTGTAACTAAACTTTTTTTAAAAAGTGGTCTTGTTACATAATTTAGAAGACTGAAAGAGTGTCTTCAGGTATCGCCTCTCGCTATTTGATGACAGAGCAAGTGGTTACTATTGTTCGCGTGGAAAACTTCTTTTAACTGGTCAACTACTGGTGCCTTTACCTTATACGAAAGTTGTAGAAACAAATCCTGATAGCGAATGTGTTATGATTGCATTGAGGTTTTTGCATTTACCTAGTACACATATGACTAGGCTGTGAATTTTATACATTCATATAAAAAATGACTCAAGAAGTGCAATTTGGCATAAATTTAAGAAAATCTATGTATTGTTCTCAGTTTACTGAAGTTATTAAACACTGAAAGAAATGTTCACTTGATTCCCGTTTCTTACTATTCGCATAGAAAATTTGTGTTTTCCATAAAGATCCGCAGTCTACACATGACACGATGCACTCTATATAAATCATATTTGATAAGACAACATAATCTACTGCTTTGCAAGGGACCTTTCGCATCGATTGATCTTAATCCTCCGTATTCATCGTTCAGATCGAAAATTTGATCTCCGACAGTTCACGTTCGGCGCGGTTCGTTTGGACACAAATTGCGCGGTGCTCTTTGCTATTGTGACATTACCACGCCTTTAATAGCCCCGGCTTAGATCTGAATCGATCCGTGCTGACAAAGCCATCGCGACTTTGAAAACAGTTGTTCCTTACAATCGGGGCCGTTCTGCCGTGCGTCGCAGAAAGCCAACAATGGTTTAATGTCCAAATGACAACCGGCGTTGACGTAACGGGTGCCAAGGTGTGTTTCGATTGTTGCCGAAGTGCAATTCTCGTTACGAAAACATCGGCAACAATCGATCAACTGGGCCCCGGTTTTATTTGTTGCCGTTATAGATCCGCAACACTATGTCGTACGCACCGATCGAATTGTACAGCGTTACATGCGTGTTTCACTCGACCTTTTTTCTCTCTCTTTCTCTGTCTTTCATCTTCCCTCCGGCCCGCGGACTGCAGTTTGTGTGTTTAACTGATTGAACGTGCCAACCGGTCCGCGCAATTTTATACCCGTCATTTACAAGTTTCCGCTGAAAACGTAACAGGTAGAGAAGAGAGTACTTATTTCTGGTCGGTTCGTTTATTTTAGTAACTGCATGCCCGTCGGTTACGGGGAACCTCGGGGAAAGAAGTTCTGTTAAACATTCGTACGCAAGATATTACGCGAACACAGGATCGTTTCGAGGATATTTTATTGCTAACGATTTATGTAAACGTGATTAACGGTTCCGCGAAACTTTTGCCGCCGCTGTTTTGCACGGTTTCAGGATACCCGCGCCGCGACTGGAATTTGAGGATCTATGGCAACGGATCGATCAATTAAACTAAACTGATAACTATGTAAAGTGATTAGTCATTAGAGCCCTGAGAATTTCAGTAGATATTATAGATAATTATAGATAAATATTTATAATATAATATAATATAATATAATTATAGATAATTATAGATAAATCTATAGAAATATTGCTGTATAAACAATTCGATTAGAAAAGTATGACCTGACGTCGAAAATTGCAGCTTAACACTAAACCTACCGACCACTAAAATTCACTAGTACCAATTGTCTTATAAAAATTACAAGATTGAGTGTATTTCAAGTTTGCGTGGTTCTTATTATAATCTATGATCAAAAACAAATTTTTATCCAGTCACTTCTTATATATGCGACTTCATCATTTCACTAATAGCAAAATAAGAAATTTGGAACCGGTCATTTGACCAGTGCTGGTAGTTTTAGTGTTAAATCGGTGATACTTTGGCTATCGTCAGTTTTTAACCTTTTAACAGAGACTCAATCGTTCGATCACTCGTATTAAACTGATTTTGTATGAGTTAATCTGATATTTGTGAGAGCCTTGCAAGTTTTAGTAGACATTTATAAAAATATCATACTTAACCTTAGAACTGGGGCTGATTAATTAATTCGATACTCAAGTTCGCTTTTACTTATTAGAAACTTTTCATTTTCTTAATTCATTGAATAACTCTTTCACTTTATTATGTCATAGTATTTATTTTACTATAAATTACACTGTATATTTACGTTGATTACGGTGAAATGTTCGTTGTGTCAATTTTACTTGTCTTTTGTTACGTCTTTTCAAGTGTCCATGATTGAAAAGTCACGCAGTTAAAAGGTTAAATTGAAAAAATTTATAGGGAAAGGTAGACATAGTCATAGCATTTATATTGTTATAAACTACACTGTATTTATGTTAATTGTGCACAAATTCTCGTAGCATTAATTTTACTTGTCTTTCGTTAAATTTCGTCTTTTTTTAAGTGTTAAATGAAAAATTCAAGAGAAAAGATAGACTATAATAGTAATTAGATTTTCCTTGTTTGTACTAATTTAATTTCTGTTATGAATTATTCTTGCTGATTGTTTCGTTGATGGCAATGCCTTGTATTGTAATATAAAATCAGATAGCTATAGAATTATGATAATATATGATTAGAAAAATCTTGGAGTAAAAAGTACAATAAGACACTGGTCTTGTTATAGTTTTATGTTTTTCTTTAGTAATTCTTATAGAAATGGTCGAGTTTACATATAAATGTCATCTTAAAAAATAGACTGCGAGATTCTAAGAAACTTGGAAAGTCATTGAAAATTGATTCTGTGATACAACAATTTTCTGTGTCAGCTTCTAGTAAGAAGATAATAATCTGAGGCGAATTTTTAGTATTTCTGAAGTCAGTTCCATTTGATAGTGATTGTGTGGTTCATTTTGAATCACTGAATCAAATTCGTTTCTAAACGCGCTAATTGCATTTGATACTCCTTAAGAGATCGTGTAATTTTATCTTCGTCAAGGTTGATTTATGTGCCTAAGCTAGTTAAGCTACTTTTACAAACGTTATGCTCTTTTAAATTTATTGACCTGTTTTTTCAGTAGTTCAATAATTTAACCAATCTTTTTATCAAGTCGGAACCATAATTATTACGTAAACCGACCATTAATATATATACACCAAAGTTTATTGACGTGAACGATAAAACTGCTGAAATAAATAATCTCATATTATTATTACATAATATGTTACTATATCTAACAGGTATACAACATAATATTCGTACACCTAATTACATGTTCTTTTAGCACAGCTAGTACATATTAATTTACAAGCATTCTGCCAACAAGTTTGGGAACTTAACACATTAATAACACATAAAAATGAATAAATGGTTGTTAAACCAGTATCTTCGATAAAACTCCCGTACAGTTTGGGTTCAGTTCGTGGGAACCTTTCGGGCAGAATAAAATTGTGTATTTGCACAAACTCCTACGATCTAATCTCAACGCTGAATAACACCTTATGCAAGCAGCCTACGGTTTTATCCGTTCAACGCTAAATTAACGCGCAAATCTACGAAACGTAACGCTCCGTGAGAACCAGCTAATTTTCGCAGAAAGATTGATTTTTCATTGTGTTGTACAGTGGCCAATTTGTTGAAAGACGTGGATATAATACATATCTTTGACTGTTATGTTATTCGTTACAAGCAGACCAGTTTTCAGAATTTTCTGATCCGTAGAATGCAATTTTGGTGGTAATTCTTTATCAAGATGGAAAACTATCTTTATAAGCTGTGTTTCAACGGGACGAAACTTTGCTAGTCGAGGTAGAATGTTTTCAAGCAAACTGTTTCTTATAAACATACTTTTGGAACTCAATAGCAGGAGAAATTGATAAAATTAATAAAATTGATATGTATCATGATTTTTTGTCAGGAGATTAAGTGAAGGGCTTTTTTCCGTTGTCAAGTATGTCTCAGAAAAATTCTGGTACGTTGTAGCATTTTATATAAGTCAAAATTTAATTTAAAAATGACTAACTTCAATTTGAAACAGAAAAAAGATTAGCCCTTTACACTCGAAAAAACAGTATTCATATTATTAAATTCGTCTCTATTCTATAAATCCCTAAAAATGCAATTGTTGTATGAGAAAACAATTTTAACGTCGGTTGCACAATGCAAAAAAGATATATAGAATAAAAATGTTCTAGATTGAAAGAAATATCTTGATTTTGGCATCAAAATTGCTTGGACTGCAAACGGTTAATGAAAAGAAAGAAATTCCTAAGTTCTACTAAATTCCTCTTACAACGAATGCAGATCATTTTTATTTTACACAGAAATCAGCAGCCTTAGTAATAATATTGATTAGATTCCATAAATTGGAAACTTTCTTCTGCAATTTTGGCGACCGTGTGTCATGGCAAATTGCCGACACATTCGTCTCTATACTATAAATTCCTAAAAATGCAAATGTTGTATGAGAAAACAATTTTAATGTCGGTTGCACAATGCAAAAAAGATATATAGAATAAAAATGTTCTAGTTTGAAAGAAATATCTTGATTTTGGAATTAAAATTGCTTGGACTGCAAACGGTTAATGAAAAGAAAGAAATTCCTAAGTTCTACTAAATTCCTCTTACAACGAATGCAGATCATTTTTATTTTACACAGAAATCAGCAGCCGTAGTAATAATATTGATTAGATTCCATAAATTGGAAACTTTCTTCTGCAATTTTGGCGACCGTGTGTCATGGCAAATTGCCGACAAATTCGTCGACGTGTCCGTCTCGCGAAAGTGTGTCAGAACGTTCCGTTGTTTCTGGGCGAGACGTCTTCGACGAGCTGCAGCGGGCAATCGCGAACGGTGATCACCTAATTATCGTCTCTGTGCCAATGAAGTTAGTCCCGTCGATGTCGTGGATCAGCCGCGAAAATGCATCGAGTGGCGGGCGTCGGTCGCCTTCGGACAGGCGATGAAGTGCGAATTAATTCAGCGCTAATTCCACGTCCATCGGAGTCCGACCGCGCTGCGGGGAAAACGCGAGGAACGGCCGAAACGCTGACGAGCGCCTCTCTAAAACTTCATTAGCGTGTTCGGGAGACATCCGAGGAGGTGTCACGCTAAAATCAATTGTCGGCTCTTCTTTTGCAAAGTTGCAATTCGCGGTTCTTCCGCCGCGGCGCGAAGTCGGCGATTTAGCATTTTTACCCTATACGCACGAGCATTCAAAATATTAACACTTTATCTACCGGAAGCCTATTAATCGGCATTCGAATAGTTGTGCTGTACTAAAAGTAACCTTAAACATGTTCTTTTACATAATAATCCCAAACGCAATAATTAGATCACGTTACTGAGGGTGACTTGTTGATTCACGATTGAAATTGTTATTGCTGTCGAAACACTACAAAATCCTTAGCCATAGAACATGGATGCTCAAAAATTATGAAATAATCGCCGGTAAATAATGTGTTAAGTTGTTATTAATGAAATGCGTGGCTGCGGGAAATTTGAAGTAGTTTGCGATGAAATATTGAAAACTGAAATACTTCCATGAACGAATACTATTTGAAAATATTATTTTGATTTAATGCTTTAATCGTGAGCAAATACTATTTACTATTTACACTTGACTATAACATAAGACTATTTATTATTTACAATTTACATTCGAATGTACGAAATAGGGAATTGTGTCAAAAAATCTGTTCAGTTTAAAGCAAATAAACTAAATCAGTGACATGTACAAATGACTTCTATGGAAACTTTCAGTTATTTCTAAACAAAATAAATGTATCATATTATCGGTAAAAGTCTACCAACGCGTCAAATTTAAAAATATGTATATTTTTATGCAATACTACTTCCAGAAAACTTCATTTGCCAAATCTTGTATCACTTGAAATAATAGGAATATGCATTTCTATTTATCTGTTTCTAAAATGTCCAAGTCATGATGAAATGCGCGATTTTTAAAAGTACTCTAGAATCTTGGTTATCTGAATTAATTAGAGCATGTTTAATGGACATTCGCATAATACGTCGGTTACTTGGTTTCAGTGATGAACTAAGTCTTTAGTGAATGATATAATAAATCGGGTTCTGTGTCGTGTTATATGACCGTTTTCGATAAAACTCTTTATATGTAGAACGTATTTAGACAATAAAGGTATCAGACAACAGAAATTTGCATAATCGAGGTTCTATTAAACAGTTAAATAAACGTAATTTTTTTTGTCAACGAATATTCTGTGAACAAATTACAATTTCCTGGAATGTGTTGAGTTGTTTTTACCATCGCTGAATAGTGAGTTTTACCACCACATTTTGACCAAACATGTTATAATGTTATTAATATTTGCATTTGTCTATAAAGAAAGCAAAATAGTTTGAGGTTTGCGAAAATAGGGATTGAATATACTAAAGTTTAATGCAATTGCAGAATTTAATAGCGAAGAGGACAGAATATTTATCACGATGCTAATTGATTGTAAGAACAAGGGAAACGTTGAATTAAGTGATTTTAAGTGAAGTTAGGGTGTATAGAGTGAACGTTGTGTAAAATCATGTGTTTGATTTTGAACGGAATGTGATCTAAAAAGTGCACGCGATTCTTACCAGACAAATTGCATCGACTCATTGGATAAATTGATTGCCAGAGGACAATCACTTATTGAATGCATCGACTCGTTCTCCGAATTAACCCTTCGCGTTCGGTTCACGCGAGTGAGCTTCTGACTATAAAGTTGGCGCTCGATTCAAACGTACAGAAATATTTATTATACAGATATTCGAAAATACGTATTTCATAATGCGGATCTTTATGCGAAATAAAAATTGTGTGTGTCCACTGGAAGAAAAAGGATCCATAAAAATTCATTCCTCCTTTTAATCATTTTGATATGTTTAAAGTAATGTAATGAATGGTTTAAATTCTTCAAATTTCATTATTGGACTATGGATTTTATGCATTTAAGATAAAAATGGGTAGACGCAATTCAAAACAGTAAAAAATCACAAGGATTTGGAAGTTCTGGTATATTATTTTTAATTGGTTAAATCTATAAACGTGGAGAATATATTTCTATTTCAATACTGTTTATTACAATTGAGGAAAAAAATGTTGTATTTCGTATAAAATTACGCAGTTTATTACTCTGTTCTATTTCACCGATTCATTTTTGTGACAGACGCATAAAATCTGTAGTGTACATAAAAACAAATATTTTTTGCAACGAAACATAAGTTCAAATAGAACATCTTTAAAAATCAAAGATAGCTGTCTATTTTGGTCCTCGGTAGAGAGAATGCAACAGCTTCATTCGCCATTCACAGGAGGAACCATCCACTAACTGAGCAATTGCTTCTAAATTCCCCGCGGAAGTGTAAATCCCGTAATATAACCGCCGAAGTATCAATAAAACCCGTCAAGAATGTCAAGAATATTTCCCAATTAACACACCTGTCTTGGCTGAGCAGGCCGGCGAATTCGCCCATCGATCACCGGTGCTTTCATCGCCGGCGTGGATCGTCGTAGCGGGGTCTCATAAAATATGAAACAGATAAAACACTTTATTGCGACCATTACAGGGACACGGCGTTTAGAGGGATCGAGACGACGAGCGCCGTGGCAAGAAGACCAAATCAAACCGAAGCAAACCAAAGCAAATCAACCGAAGCCACACCAAACCAAAGCAAAACGGGAAAAGAAAGAAACGAGGGAAGAAGAAAGGGGAAGGGCAAGAAGGCTCTTGTGAAGGTCGGGCTAGCTATAAAAGCGACTGAGGCTCTCGCGAGAGGGTATCGGACGTGCAAGTCAACTCAAATCAACTCAAACCTAAGCAAAGCAAAGAAATTTAGACATAGATTATACAGCAATTTTGTTGGGGTCATGAGAAACCATAAAGTATCAGTTAATTATTAATAATCGTGAAATAAAAATTTGATATTGGTCTCTGGACCAGCAGTGGCAAGTTTAGTGTTAAACCTACACAGGCTGTCGCGGGAGGGAATCGGGCATGCAAACCAACTCAGATCAACTCAAATCAACTCAAATCAACTCAAACCACAGCAAAGCCAACCAAAGCAAGACAAAAGCGAAAACGAAGAAATGGATTAAAGAAGGAAGGTGGAGAGCAGAAAAGCTTTTGCAAAAACTGGGCTACCTACAATAGCGACAGTTGTTCTCACGAGAAGATCCAAACGGCTCAAACCGAAGCAAACCGAGAAAAAAAATGTGTGAAGGAAGGAAGGCGAAGAGCGGAAAAACTATCGCATATGCCGGGCTATGTATAAAAGCGACAGACTCGCGAGAGGATCGGAGAAGATATCGTGAACGCTCAAATCGAGCCAAACCAAAGCAAACCAAAGCAAAGCGAGGCAAAGCAAAACAAAAGGAAGAAAGAAGGAAGAGGAGGGGCAGAAAGGCTGTCGCGAAGGCCGGGCTACCCATAAAAGCGGCGAGGAGAGTATCGGATGCTGCGAGCGGGTTTGCCGGGCAGTCTTACCGAATCTGCGGCGTCTTGACGAGGCCGATCGTTCCGCAAGGGGTAGCAGAAGCTGACACGGACGTAGGAAGGCTACTTGTAAGTAAAGAGACGTGCCGCGCGAAGGGAAGAGGCGAGCGAGAGAAGAGGAAACGAAGTGATCCGTGACACCGGGGGACGGAGAGAAAGAAGAAGCCAACACGCGCACATATAAACACGCGCGCGCAAACGCTTGGACAGAGAGACAGAGACGTACACACGCGCGCGCACGCTTGCATGAAGAAGGTGGAAGGGAGAGAAAAGGGGGTAGACAGGTAGGGGAAGAAAGCCTGGTGTAATGGAGGAACCAGTTTGCGGGTCAGTGCTCCGCATCACCGAGTGGAGCTTGAGCCTGTAGACCCGAGGACGATGCCACTGGGCGAAAGAAGGACAGCGGCGGTGGCAGAGGGTCCCTCTAGGTCTTCGCCAGGGAGATCAGGGAAGAACGAAGGGCCAGCGGGGGCAGACGGGCGGGGCAGAAGGGCCCGGAGAGTCGTGAAGCTGCTCGTAAACGCGGACAGAGACCTAGGGGCCATACCGCTGCGCTGGGGCCGCAGCATCGCGAAAACCATCGTCGCAGACCCCCGCCGAATCACCCCGTTTTCCCCGGAATGAAAAAAGCAGAATGGTGGGCCGAGTCTCGATTTCCCAAGAGGGAAAAGCAAAATGGTGCACCGAGCCTCGCTTTCGAGAGAGCTTTCCAACCCTCCTGAGGGAGGGTCTCGCCGAGGGAGACGGAAGCTCGTTTCGAGTCGGAGGCCCCAGATGAGACTGATGGTTGCTCGAGATGACGTAGCTGGTGGGGATAGATTTCAGGGAGGGATTTAGGGATCTTAAGCACCCTATACACAGTCAAACCAACCGCCATGCTGACGTCTGAGTCTAGGTTTCGCGAGCACCTGCACTTTGTCTCTATGGTACCGATTATTATTTTCGGTTCGCTGTGAGATGACTTGGAACACGTTCTTCGAAATGATGAATCATTTTCCAACAAAAAAAAGAAATGTATTCTGGTTTAACCCCTGTTTCCTGCAATCAATGAAGATCATTTTTATTTTGTGCAAAGATCCCCAGTCTGTTAGGTCGACCCATAAGTTGGTGCTGTCTACTGTTCTAGTATTTAAATGAATATTTGAAACATACCTTTAATGTTTACGAAAAAATGTAATCACCCTCTCGTTTCACAACCTCTTCCCACCTTTTCGGTGAAGACATTATACTATTACTATAAAATTTTTGTGGTTTTTAATTAAAAATTAAAAAAAAAACACCGCGAAAAGTGTGAACATGTACGCGGCACGAACTTATGGAACGATCTAATATTTATCACGTAATAATAATGTATTAAATTAATGAAATCAGGGTTATTCGCAGGACTCGGCTGGTATAAGTACATACCGGCTCAATAAAACGGCTAGAAACATGTAATGAATGTTGTAGGGATCGCGATCGACGAAAGATCGGCGCTTCGTGTAATTTCTTGATCGCGCGGCCCGACTCGGCCCATCGCTGCATCGTTGCACCAATGCGTTTACACGTCGTAAATATTTTCTTGGCTGGTGTTCGGTTGTACACTGTCGATATTATTGATCGGCAGCACACAAACATGGTTGTCCAGCGGTTCTTTCTCTTTACCTCTCTTCTTACTTTTTTTTCATTCTTTCTTTCGTTTTCTCTTTCTTTCGGTCTCTATTCGTAACGCGTTAAAATACGCTAAGCTTTCGTGTGCCTCGCATTACTCGAGCCGACTTGTAACATTAGATGCTTACGGAATATAATCCCGGTTCGATATTTTTAGATAAATCTCCAAGTTACGTAACGCCGGTTCGTTCGTTTGTTTGCGAAGCTTTTTCATCGACAGCGAACGCAGATTCCTCGATCCTTGTTGGAGGGCAGCATGATCCAACGGGTCGAAAAGATGGACTTTTTAAAGCATAGATTGATAGTATCATTCTTCGAACATGTTCTACCGAAAGCGTTTAATAACATTCGGAAAAATGAGGCAGCTGCACCATTTTTGCTAGTGGCTCATGCAGATCCATGGAGGTAAGCGCGCTTTAAACGCGTTCTTTGAAAAACTGTTATAACTCCTTCATGCGAAGCGCTTTTGAAAAAAAAATTTTCGGTTAATTCAGTAGTGTAGGAAAGTAGTCCTCAAATTTCAGACAGATTGGCTCAACCTATCGTTTACAATAAATTGTGGTACCGGTTAGGATTTGTACGATCTCCAACGATGTGCATTAAAAAAATAAAATATAATTTAGTCAGTGTAAAACGATGCTTATTTATTATCTTTAAGAATTACATATAAAATATTCTTCAATTTACACAAATAATAAAAATACATATAAAATATTCTTCAATTTACACAAATAATAAAAATACATATAAAATATTCTTCAATTTACACAAATAATAATAATACATATAAAATATTCTTCAATTTATACAAATAATAAAAATACATATAAAATATTTCGTCAATTTACACAAATAATAAAAATACATATAAAATATTCTTCAATTTACATAAATAATAAAAATACATATAAAATCTTCTTCAATTTACACAAATAATGAAAATAATACTAACAGTATCTGTGCAAATATACGTACACACGCTGACAACAAGCGCAGTCCAAAGAGAAACAATATTAACTGACAATTGTAATAATTTATGTTCAACTCCTACGTGCTATATGGAAATTGCTTAGAAAGATCGTTTCTTTACGGGGACCACAAAAATTCGATCGTGTTTCGTGTTTCACAGAAGTCTAGTTACACTTGCCAGCTATAGAATTGCAAATTGCTCAGAGTATCCAGTATAATAACGAAAGACAAGAGTCCGCGTACAAATATTCGCTGCAACGAGACGCACGTTGCGTGTAAAACGCGATCGGATCGTAGAATCGGGATCGATTATATCGCCTACAATATCAGGAAATCGAATCGATCGATCGTGAAAAATGTCTGATACGTAGTTACGTAAAATTATGCCACCGCGATTACGGGCTGCTCCTTTGCTCGCGCTCGGGAGCAATACTTGTGGGCGGCTCTTGATGTTTGCGTAGCTTTCTGGAGGAAACGTGCTTTTGTAAATTAATGCAAATTCCTTCGCCCGACTCTCTAGATACACTTCGGAAATTTCGGTGAACTTATGTAACCTATATTCGTTTGTACAGTGACTCTCACAAGTATTTGAACACTACATTTTTTCCTTTTTGTTAAATCGTCTCTACACAAATTGTTGTAATTTCGTAAAAAAATTGTATAACAACGTACCTAGATTCACTTAAAAACTTGAAGCTTCTACTTTTGTATGTCATTGTTTATGCACGTTTAATATTTATTTGTATGATAAGGAGGGTGGAAAATTGAAGGTATGGTTTTTGAAAATGTTAAAAATTTAATCTTTTGCAAAATCGTTGTAAATTTTGTTTCGTAAGTGAATCTTCCACGGATTTGAAGATCCAAGCTTCCCCGTTACAATGATATTTTTAAGATTGATGTACCATTTTTTTGGCTGTTTTGTGCAACAGAAACGGGGACCATGTTTCGTCGCGCAATGCGTACCTTAATTTATTGTAAATTGTGCGGCACATCCTTCATTCAAAGTTCAATAAAATGGGCCAGAAATATCGTACATATAATACAATTTCAAACTCTCTTTATAAAGAGGGACCGTCAAACTTCAAATGTCTGAAAGATTCAGTTGGGAAAGAATTTGTCATCGATTTTACAGAAGTTTCAATCTGCAGGATTTTTAAAGAAACGTGTCTTCTTTCGAATGACATAACTAGACTGCGGATTTTATGCATTTATGACAAAATTGGGTACGCACAACTTAAAGCAGTGGGCAGCTTAAAAAGATTTAAGGGCGTTAGAGTATTAGTTTCAGCTTAATAAGATAATTCAAAGAAGAAAGACATTTTTATTTGACCCCTGCGTCCTGCAATCAATGCACACATTTTTTGATTTTCATAAAGATTCGCAGTCTACTCATAACGTATGCTGGCAGATAATTAAGACTTATATTATATATATTATAGACTTATAACTATTATTATATTTTAGACTTATAATATATATTATAAGGCAATTAAGACTTATATATTAACAATATTGGTTTATCTCAGAGATAAGGTGACTTTTTTCATATTGTTGGAAGAGAGTACAAAATCACAACCAATAGTGTTTTTTTCAAAATAAAAATTGTGTGCATTGTTTTGAAAAATATTTAAGTTCTTCAAATTTTATTACTGTTTTGCATTTAAACCAGTCATTTTTGTTATAAATGCATGAAATTGATGGTCTACTAATTTCTGTGATTGTCTGGGTGAATTTCATCTTTCCAAACTACGAAGCGAAATTACTTGTGGAGAATTCAATAGAATGTGAGATGAAAATTCGTACAAACTAATGGGCCAACATTTGCGATACACAATGCGCGTCTTGGATACTAGGTGTACGGAGCACCAAAAGTGACTATTATACATTACTTGATAAAAATAATAAGGACGTGTCTATCCAAACTTTTAGCAATTCTTATTACAATACATACCTAAAGAAATAAATTTGTTGAATACTTCCTCATCGATGCATATTTACGATCTCAATAATCTTAAATTAAAAGTATCAAATCGCGTCATTTTGACGCGTCCCGTAAACTTAGCGTTAAGGAAAAATTAGCATGGTATAGCAATGAACAAAAGAGTCTCTGTATCGTTGCAAAGAAGCCATTCGGCGTGTATCTCCGTCGAGCGAAAAATTAATTTGAAATCGTCCGTGCTCGCGTGTACAATTCCGAAGTCGAGATCGATCAGTGGTGCGGGATCGAGTGCGCAGCTTCGGTGACGATGGCTCGATGGATCGTACGGATGGATCGGATGGCGTGTAGAAAAATCCGAAAATCACCGAGCCATACCAATTTCGAGTTGACACGAGACGCCGAGGGAACAATATAGGTACGCACTCCCGCCCGTCGGGAATGTGCAGCGGCGCGTCGAAAAGCAGCCGAACCGAGTCTGACAGCAAGAAGACCAAAACTACTTGGCGATCGGTGAAAACAGAGAATTCCTCTCAAGGATAATGACAACGGAATAAAACAATGAATGGGGGGGGGGGGGGATGAGGAGAAGGAGGAAGAGGAGGAGAAAAGGGTGAACAGGAGAAGCAAGGAGAGGCAAAGAGAGTGGACCAGGGGTCCAGGAGGGCCACGGCGATCACGGAGGCTGCATTTCTCAAAGTTACGGACCACTACATTTTAATGAATACCAACTGGTTCTACACAGCCCGCGTATACAGACGTATCGGATTAGCACTTTGACTTGGAGGCCTTTAATACGTGTAGCGTGGCAAAAACAGGCCGACATGCATGGCCGAAGGCGCAGTCTGCGGTGATGATGAGGTTGCGATAAAACACTCGAGTTATGCGCGCGCGTGCGGTTAGTTTCAAGTTCCAACAACGAGAGTGATTACTCGAAAACCTGTGCCACGATAAAACCGAAGCCGTGCGTATGAGCCCAGCAGTCGGAGAAATGGCCGCCCGGGAATATGGGCCCCTGGTTCTCTCGTCGAGGTTCGACGCCGAACGGAGTAAAAAAATAAAAGAATAAATAAACGGGGGGATAATCGGGGCTCCGCTGCTCTAATGTGGCTGAAATCACCTTCCGAGCCTCTCCAGTACGAGCGCGCTGCTCTTCCACGGAAAATATTGGTTTCTTCGGAAAGTCATTTCGTTTTCTCAACTGGGGAAAATGGAAGACGATTTTTCACTATTTATCTATTTATTCGGCGATGTGACGACCATTTTGTTCTATGATCTTTCGCCGTCTTTCTGGCAACTTGGAGATCCCGTGTTCGTGGAATTTCTGTTTTTTATTAGCCAACAATTGAGTTATACTACATTATTAATTGAGTTAATTACACTGTGTTTGGTTCAAGGTTTGGGTGTGTCTGTATCATCTTTGTGTTGCGATTCAGACGTTTTGCGTTCAGTATACATTTTATTAATTTCTAATTCTCTTCATGCAGACATTTAACATTAACATTTAACTGAATACAACTGATACATATTGATTAACTGATTTATTCACATTCGTACGATTTTCACGATACTATCTGCTCGAATGCAGGAGTTTATTAAATATGAAAAGATTTTGATGGTTCCAGAAATAGTAAGAGAAAAATTTATAAACGTGTCATTTTTACTTCTCTCTAGTCTTAAATTTGACTAATTATTACTAGGTTTTGGATTTTATGCATTTATGGCGAACATGAATTAGTGAAATTTTAACACTAAACCTACCACGGTCAAATGACCGGTTTTCTATTTCACATTTATTGAAATTATAGAAACGCTTTCATAGGAAATTACTAGGTTGACTTCTTTATTTAAGCACATATTGTAATGGAACAAAGTTTCAATAAATTCAATCTTCTAACTTCTGTACAGCGGTTTACTTTTATATGTTTTTTGCTTGGAAGGTTTAGTGTTAAACAACAGAAGAATTAAATGAATTTAAAGTCATCGATGTATTATTTTGAACCAATTAGAACTATTAATCCTTTGCGAATGAATGTCAATGTATTAACGACATCAGGACCATACATCTAATTTCTGAAGTTGCAAACATATAATTTGATTGTGTACACATTAAAAGATCAATATGTATTGTTTATTTTCTCCATTATTAAAGACTTCAATACATAATCTACTTCTTTCAGGAACATGTTCTCAGTACTATAAAAAAAACCTCTTTTGCAAAGGGTTAAAGAAAAATACTTCTAATTGGTTCATGTTTCATGCAACCGATGCACACAGATTTTATTCTGCACAAAAATCTGCAGTCTACTTATCAAATTTTATTCCTATATTCTTGAAAATTTCTATTGTTACACCATTCTAAATTCATTTTATTTAGAATCATCTTAGGAGATTTACATTTTTCAAACAATGAAACGGTAGGAAAAATGAAGAAGTGCAACTTCTGCAAACAAATTTCATTCTGCATAAAAATGTGCAGTCTATTTATCGCTTTTTATCCCCACATTCTTTAAAACTTTTATTATTACATCACACAATATTTATTTTATTTAGAAGCATCTTGGAAGAAGATTCACTACTTTTGTAATAATGAAATAAAGGGAAAAACGGAGAAGTGATTTAACCCTTAACCCGAATGGTGACTCTGAGTCACCAGTGAAAATTGCCATACCATTATTCTAAACACTTTTCATATTATTAAATTCGTCTGTATTCTATAAATTGGTAAAAATTCAACTGTTGTATGAGAAAACAGGTTTAACTTAAGTTTCACAAGAATAAAATAAATATTAAGATAAGACACGTAAAATAAAAATATTCTAGGCTGAAAGAAATATCTTGATTTTGGAATTCAATTTGTTTCGAGCGCAAAGAGTTAAACAGTAAAACAGTAAGGAACTAATCAATGAGCTGAAATGTAGAATATGGCGTCAAGTGGCAATAAACGAAAAAACAAACACGGATGCGCTCTTTTCTGAAACGGTAGTCGATCACGTCCTTTTTGTAGACAGAGGAAATTGATGACCTGAAATTTCGAGTATGGCGTCACGATTAATACCTAAACAGCCGGGAGTATAGCGCGAGGATAGATCTTCACAAGCTGACACCCGATTAACGGTAAACCCACGCAGATAATCTCGATGGGTTACGATCTAATCGGTCGGCTTTCTGCGGCGGATGCTGGTCTCGTCGGAATTACTCCGGCTGTAATGACATCACGCTTTTCATAGGCAATAAACACTCTGTTTTACACTGATAATTAACCGGTTAATTAAGGCGGAATCTACGCGCCGCGCCCCGCGTTATTATAATGTCGCGATTCTTTCGTCGAATGCTGTTCCATTTCGTAGTTTTTCTTGTACGGCCGGCCGTTGTTTTCTCTTTTTCCCCTCGGGCCGTGCGTCTTGGCCGTTTTCCTTTTTCCCTCGTTTTCTTTTCGCTGGCGGAACGGCGTCACTTTAAAGAAAAGCTGAACGGGCAAGGACGACGCCGATTACCGTCTTTTAAACGGTAATCTAATAGACAGCGAACAAGTCAGTTAAATCCGGTTAATTTCCTGCCACGGCCGATTTCGCTAGTTAAGGCAAGAATTTATTTTGAGTACATTGTACTCGGTGTATTAATAGATCCGGTATGCATGTGATGCTCGAATACGATACAGAGTGTTTAGATATGCGAAACGTGTCTCGAGATATCTCGCTTCTATGTATATTGAGGGAAATTACGTGGCTAGTTACGGGCAATATGCATAAGACGGTTCATAATCTGTGGCCCCTGCTAATGTCGAGTTCAATAGATAGGTTCGTGAAAGAAGATCCTTAATAGCGAAACATAACGGTTTCTGTTCATCAGGGTGCAGTTTCTGCACATTAAATTCGCGTTTGAGGCTACGCCATCGTCTCTGATACACCCTGCACACCGGCAGCCAGACGGTGCACGATCTTTTCTTGGGAAATTTACATTTTAATGGAACGAAAATAATTGCGGAACACCTTGTAGAAGATAATTCTTTCCAATAAATGCTTGCGTAACAAAAACGATCCCAGCTAATTCGACGAAAATACAGTTTTTTTCGAACTGCAGAAAATTTACAAAATTGAAAGGATTTTATAGTTTATTGTTGTGAGTACACGTTGAGAAAGAATACAACGTGGTTAGCGGTTCGATTAACAATTTATAACTACATATGTACCGGAGAAAATCGATGTTAATATTCAATTAAGAATGTTGGTGCGGATCGCAGCAACAATGAAAATGACGTTCGTACAGCAACTTGGACCGCGCGGTTTACAACCCGATGGCGTTTAGAGGTTAAATATGTATTCTTGGGGTCATTTTAAGAAGAAAGTGTATATGTCACAGGTATCGAATGGGCCTGGTTTAGCCGGTAAAGTAGATTTCCTCTTTTTATAAATCTGCAAATATCTCGGTAACTATGCGAAATATGGCAAAATGTCAAGAGACCTTTTTAGTAGAAAATTAAATTTCCAACAATTAATGTCCTACGATATTTTTTTATCAGCTGCGTAGTTTCCGTGTATATTTATATTTCAGGGATGTTGCAGAACAACTGCCTCTCTCCCAAAATGGTGGTCGGGGGAACGTAAAGGCTCCGTTCACAACTGCTTATACGAGACTCAAGAAATGTCTATGTATTAAAACTCAATTAGCAGTGAATATTATTGACGTATTAGGTTAGGTTAGGTCAAGTTAGGTCAGGCCAGGTTAGGTCAGGTTAGGTCATGTTAGGCCGTGTTAGGTAAGGGTTATGTTATGTTAGGTCTGGGTTAGGTTAGATTAAAATGACCCCAAGCACACAAATTTAATCTTCAAAGTAGGTGCCGCGGAAATCGTAATCGTGCCGGCGCAGGAATCGTGTGGACTGGTTCTGAATTTTCTGTAATTTCTAGATTTCTTTAGGGCCAGCGAGACCCTATCATAAAACAGCCGGGCACCACGGGCGGCGGAACAGCAACCTCCGACTAGTGAAGACCGCATAAATCAAGACATCGACAAGACGAGACGAGTCTTCCTGACAGTTTTCCACCCCAGTATACGAAATCTCCAAGACACACCCACGACCAATTAAAAAACGCAATATTCCACCACCTACATCTGCAACCGACCAATTAGGAAACGACCGAGGTGACGTTAGACGAAACGCGACGAGACTCAGAGAGAACACTTCGAAATCGCAGAACATATAGAACCACTTGAAATCGCATAACATTGAGAAGATTTGGAAATCGCATACCGTCCAGAACACCGAAATCGCGGCACATCGATACACACTCTATCTTATATCACAAACTTATTGTTTATAAACTAATTAAAGTGTACATAGCACATCGCGTGTATCAGTTATTTATCCAAGGTGCTCAGTGCCTTCAAACCACATTGAGAGAAGCAGCAGTCCACATAAAGATTGCTGCTTTCCTATACAAATGTGTTTTATATAAAACAATGATATCATCCTTTAGATTGAATACTGAAATGCTACAGATTACTAGGATGTTTTATCTTTGACAGAACATCTTATTAACCATAATTTCCTTAATTTAGAAATATAATACACAGTTCAAAGTATTAGGCTCTTAAAAATGTTATATTATGAAAATTTGGACTGTATAAGTCAATGTGTTGGGTCGAGAAATCATAAAAATGATTGCAGAACCATTGTCTAAGCCAGGCAGTTCCAACCAGTAGCTCCGGAGCTACTTGAGGCACCTTCCCCACTTAGGTTCTTCCCCCACTCTTCGACTTCATCGTTATAATCTATAGTTGTGGGAAGCTCCCACCATGAGAGCCGCGCGGTTCGCGTAGCCCTCACTAACTCCACGGCTGTACGTAGTAGTGGGATGAGGTTCGATGGTGGGGACCTTGCAGTTCTCGGAGGGGAATACGTTGGAACTTCGTGGTCTAAGCCAAACACGAGCAGTTTTCCCTGTGAAGCAATTATTTAGGGCACTTTACCTGGAGAGAGAACAAGATACAACGCTTTGTCGATAACTTTTCGTTCGCAATTGTCAATAAATTAATATCCTTTAGAAAAAAGTTAACCCTCCGGGAACCCTATTAACGAAATTTAAATTTAAAAATATTATAAAAAATAAGTAAGATTTTGTAAGGTGAACACGTTGAAGGATCACAATAAGATATTCCGGCCCATCATTGGTGTAAATTTAAATATGCGCCTATAATCTCGTATGACGTAGAACGCTCCTGTTCAGCAAACAAATTCATTTTATCAGACAACAAGTACCAATTAACAACGGAAAACATGGAAAAAACTATTGTAGTATAATATAACTTAAATTACAATAAGCAACATACTAAGAAAAACAACAAAGTAATTAATATTTTGTAGATACGTACACGCATCTTCTATACACGTATAAGTATTCCTCATATACAGGGCGTTCATTTGAAAATTTTCCAGCCGAATATCTCGAAAAGTATGGAAAATATTAAAAAAGTGTAAAACACGTGTCCAAGGATTTCGAGGGGGAAAGAGGGGAGCAGTATCAGTTTTTTATTTTGGGCGGCGTTTTCAAGGTTATTTGAAGGTCAACTTTGTTTTTTCAAATGAAAACCTATATTTTTTAATATGAGATCTTATAGTACGTAAAACGACCAGCAATTTTTGTAGGATACATTTTTATTTTAGTTTGTACAGAAATGTAGAGCTATTCCAACAGATACCTTCAAAAATGTTAGTTCAGAATTTGAGAATCGTCTGTATTATTGTTTAGAAAGCAACGGAGAACATTTTGATAATTTGTTATAGTTGTAAAGAAATTGCAAACTTTTTCGCAGTATAAGTATGACTGCAAAAATTGCTGGTCTTTTTACGTACAATAAGATAGTATAATAACAAATATAGGTTTCCATTTGAAAAAACAATGTTGACCTTTAAATGACATTGAATACGCCACCCAAATAAAAAACTGATACTGACCCCCTCTTTCCCCCTCGAAATCCTTGGCCACGTGTTTTACACTTTTTTAATACCTTTCATACTTTTCGAGATATTCGGCTGGACAGTTTTCAACTGAACACCCTGTATAGGTTGCACATGTTGCATATATGGTGCATATATTGTGCATATATGTGTACATACTTTGTATATATTTTGCACATATTTTGCATATTTTTGCAAGCACCCATTGCAATCCTCGTTATCCAAATTTTCAAGTTTAAGAGCATTTTCTGTCTTCAAAAGTGTTTGCTCCAAACAGTTGATTTCAGGAGAAAATCGGGAGCGTTATCAAGGCATAGTGCTTATTGTACAGGTTTAAATAAGAATCGTGTAGAATAATAATAGAATAATCGAGTAAGAATAAGTGTAGGTGTAATTTGAAAGTGTGCAAAGATTGAAAGAATTTAAGAGAATCAACGTGCCATTTTCACCTTTCTGAAGCTATTCACGAAGGAGAGAAATTTCCACTTGGTTCCAATTTCTTGCAATTGACGTAGACAATTTTCATTTTGCATGAAGATCCGCAGTCTAGTTATCAAGTAGCCGATGTAAACCCCCTCATTCAAACCCGCAGGCACGAAAGTCTGTTCTTTCCGTAACATTGTTTGGATCAAAAACATTCTGCCACAGAGCCAAACAGACACATTGAAGTCCTCTATCTCGTCGCGCAGATCTAAACCAGAATCTTCCGGTCTGGTCGAAGGCTGTCGGACGTAAGCGGATCTCCTCGAGCGTTTTCCGGGGTGGCGATCACGCCGGGGCACCGGTGAAATAACACGAGAGGGGTATCACGGGATCGGGCGACAGCAGGTGGTAAAAAGATCGGTACTCGGCCGAGCAAACGCTGCGCAGGCATTCCCGACGTGCCGCAGGGAGGCGAGTTCTTGCCTCGGCAAGACGGGCACGCGGTTAGTCATCAAGGCCCGGAGATTGTTCTCGCGGACGGCGACCCGACCGGTTGACCAAAACCACAAGCTTCTCTCTCTCACCTCTCCCTCTCTTTCTCTCTCCCCCGCCCCTGTTTCATCTCTCCCCCGTCGCACCCGCATCGGTTCGTTGGCTCTCTGCGTGTATATACGTACTGTGCTCGCATGCTCTCTTTATCCCTTTTCCTACTGTTTTGCGAGCGTGTCCTGTCCCTGTTCCTCTTTCCATTTCGTTGACCAGTCTTTCCCTCGGCGTGGTGTGGCCGCGGTCGTCTCCATCTCGAGTACCTTGCGTCCGGTCTCGGCCGAGATCGGGTAATCTTAGAAAGTCAACTGGGTATCGGGTATTGATGGGTAACATTGTTGCATGTTTGCAACTTCACGCCGTGTGTCCCGCTTGTCTTCTTCTCGAGGACTATCTACCTATCTATTTCCTCCGGCGGCACTCTTTCCTCTTTCTTTCCTCCGCGGTCTTTACCGCGCTCCTACTGTTCCAGTATATAAGTCCACCACGGACACCACTGGAGCGCGATACCAGGTTTCCCGCGATTCGACACACTGTCTTTTTCGACATTTTGCTATTTATTATCATTTTACCGCGGGGGTAGGAGGGAGGGGGTGGAGGAGGTGTACGCGACCGGTTCTTCGCGGTAATCGTGCTCAAGTATCGGGTTAACGCGTCAACTGCCATGGCGTGCGCGTGTTCCAGCTTAGCCGAGAGCCTTTGACGCGACGAGAACCGGCACGTGATACTGGAGCGGAGACCTCGGGCTGCCGAGGCTCCACAGTGCTCCGTCTTCGACTCGAATGATCAGATATTTTATTTAACGTTAACCGTGTCAAGTACGAAACCTGGCTGCTATACGTTGTTTTGTAAAAATTCAGAAAATTTTCATTATACATAAAAATCTGCGATCTATCGATTACAGAATGTCAGATTATTAGGTGCAACGTATTTCCATTCATTATTGCTCGCTTTCTAGAGTTTGAAGATAGCTAGGCAAGATAGCGAACAGCTTAAATCATTCAAGAGATTATTGTAACATCTCTGACGTCATATAACTTGCGACGGTGTAAGATACGTTGGTACAACTTCATACCAAATCCTATTTAAATGGACTACATGCCTCCATAAATAATAAATAAATAAATACAAGCTGCGAATTGCTGGTAGACGATCTAAAAAGAATCTCCAAACAGTTAACACTAACCGTACCGAGCAAAAATGCGACTAGCATACGTTGTTTTATAAAAATTACATGAGTGAGTTGATAGATTTCTGACAATTTTGATAACAAAATGTACTTGAATGGAGAAATTTATTGAATTATTTCTAATAGCAGTAGCTTTAGAAGTTCAAGAACAGTAAAACAAAAAATGTGAAACCGGTCATTTGATCGGCCATGGCACCGGTAAGTATTAAATATGAATAGTGTTGGATGTAGAAATGCATTCTTCTCCTCAGAAAATTATATTTGCTTGTTGCATACGAACGAAATGTTCGATTTTAGAACGCAAATGTTATTAAGCGTTTTGATAAAGAAGTAATAGCATGCAGGTTTATTATTACACAGCGCATATTTATGTTGAGAGACAGAGTAATTTCTTTTAATAATTATAATAATTTGAAAACGAAACGATGTTCATTAATTGCTCTAAAATTTTCACCGTCTGTATTTCATGTACCCATTATTGTCATAAATGCATAAGATCCACAGTATATTTATTATATATTATTTTAAGGTATGCAGCTGATCTCTGAAGCCCTACCTTCAGTTGTTTTTAGATATCTAATTTTACTTTTGAATGAAGTTTATTTCGATGGCAATAAATATGATTATCGCGTATGCTTTTTATACGAGTGAACAAATAAACATATTGACGATAGCATTCATGCAGTGTTTGATGCAAATGTGGTAGTAAATGAGCGCACTATTCATTAATGGTAGACAAAGCTATTAATAATGATAGACAGTCTTATAACTGACGAACATGAACGATCAGAAAATTCAATTTTTACCGTAATGCAATCAAGGAACTTGTAAATCATCGGCAGATTAGTTGGTTACACTGGTGCTTATGTTTGTTTAACTTTGCTATTTAGAGTCCGACATTTCACACGAAACAGCCTAATGCAATCAATATAGCTATTTAAATGGATATATTTATTTGCTCTTTTGCAGTCTTGGACCGTCATTATAATAATTGACAAAATACTGTATAATTAACGTAGAAATGTGTTTTTTTAAATAGCTTTATACAAATCAATGCAGCTAATGTCACAGAAATACTTTGTTGCTCTTTAGTAATTTTAGGATATCATCATAACAATTTACAACATACTGTACAATATCGAACTTCACGAAATTCAAAGAAGATAATCTTTATTATGCATGCAAATTTATGTTGTAGACTGTCAACCATTAATACAACCTCTTCATTTGTTTCCAGCTTAATAAAAAATAACAATCAGAACGAGTACGTTTTAAAGCACTGCATGTTATACTGCATCTGTATAATTTGCTAGATTGAAAACAAAATTCCTGTCGCTTTTGGAAAACTCATTAAAAAATTCACATCTGTTGATCATTGACATCAAAAAGACTAAATAATTTAAAATACACACATAAAACGTGTCGAGAGTACGCACGATCTGGCAATTAATATTCTATGAAGATAACAGACGACTTCACAGACCAATGCAGCTTAAATGTAAAGAAATAAAATTATACCAAAAACTGTAGCTTAACTATAGCCAAATACTTTATGATAACTAGAAGTGAAAACCACCACAAGATAAACCATAGTGTATAACAGACGGATGATAAGATTCTGACGAAGTCGTCGGATAACACAAAATCGAGGAGGTGCAATTCCCTCCACCAAAAATATAAGAAATTGGGGGCACTGGACCTCAACCAATGGATGTTTGTTAAGGCGATTTCTAAAATTACGCAACGCCCATAGATGTGATAGAATTTGGGGATGAATCGGACAACGTGACGCCATCGATATTGTCGGAAAGTCGCTAAACCGGAGACGACACTAGGTACACTTCTGATACCGTCTGAAACAATAAATTATAGGGTCCTCGGGCTCTGGAAAGCGGTACGGCTGGGCTGATTTTCCGGGTGAAGATTCTTTTGCACCCACCTCCGATTGGCTCCCAACTTACCCGAAATATTGCCCATGCCCAGTAGAGTCATGTGGGTTGGTCACGTGACGCGGAAATGCTCTGCACATGCGCAACAAACTGTTTGCATAATGACTCGTATCCGCCATTTTCACTTAGTATGAAACCCTAAACTGTTGTTTCTTGTCTTTAATAAGTATAATAAGTTACAATGAGTGACAGTTCTGATGAATCAAATCAAAATGATCTCGAGTGGAAGCCGCAAGAAGTAGTCCAACATGTTGCGCGTGGCCAATATTAAACTAGTCATATTACTTTATTTGGTTAGGTTAGGTTAGGTTAGGTTAGGTTTAGCTTGCTTGGGGTTTGCTTCATAATCCTGATTTGTACTTGCATACCTCAATTCGGTATTAAAATTGTGTTTCGCCAGCAAAAAATTTATTTGATTTCCGCGCCACGGCGCGGCGGCGCCATCTTTATTTTGTCAGACACCTCGTGGGACGTCTACAGAGTAAGTTTGAAGACAATCGGAGGTGTCTGCTAAAAGGAACTCTTACCTATTTTCCTACGCAAGCCAGCTGATACTTTCGCAATAACTAAAATAAATAATATAAATAATAAAAGAGATAAATTCGTAAAAGAGACACTAATAGACATTCAAGAATGGCATCGTCTAAACACGACCACAGGGTAAACCCAAACTGCAATGCGAGCTGGTCATACAATAGGCACGTCTTAACAAAACGAATATGCTTATGTTTTCCATTCAACGTTCCAATTTCATCATGTCTTATTAGACACTTGCCAGATAGACAAATTGTTGAAAAATAGAGATGCTTGCTAAAAGTTCTAACGTTCTAGAACGGCGGGCAAGTGTAAATGTTCTGTTTCGCAACCCCAGGTAAGGTTCGCCGCGCTGTTGATCAGGTACAGGAACCGTGTCTCATTGTTCCCTCATTCCTTCCGCTCATTCACACGTTTAGGTCTTCTCATTGTGCAGAGATAACACCGGAAGAAACTTATCTCGGTTCCGATCGTGCACCGATCATTATGCTCTTCAGGAAGCGCGGCTTTCCTAAACGCACCGGCGCGGCCGTACTCGCATATACGAGGTGTCTCAATATTTCGCGATACTTTGTGTCACGCTGTTGGCGAACAAAAAGGTTCGGCCAGGAACATCTTGATAACTTCGGAATGCGTTTCCTAGAGGCAGTCCGCTCGAGAACGTAGCTTTCTATTCTCTTGTGGGCTCGTCGCGAATGCAAGCGGCCATTTTGCATAGAATCACGGACGTTTAACAGTTTCTGCTGCTGTCGGCAATCTGCCATCAATCTGCCAGTTTTTTTTCACTACGTTGTACTTCTTCTGCAATCTTCGTTTCACTCGCAGTGAAATCTGCAGACTTCTTACTAACAATGACATCGATCCTAATTCGTTCTGGAACTTTATTGAAACGTTTTCTGATTGTATAATTTTTTTTAGGTACATGAAGATTTAAAATTGTGTATGATAAAAGAGGATACAGTAGACAGAAAGTTTTAGAACTACTTAAAAAATTCATGGCACCTTCCTGGGTCTTGTTTCATTCAGCATTCGAACCATAATGAAAGAGAAGTGCTCTTTCATCGTTTAAAAATGTGACAATGAAAAGAGTGTCGCACAACGCATGACGCAACTAATTTAGTTTTTTGATGGCTTGTACGAATTCCGCATAGAAAACTAAACAGTAAAGTTCTTCTTAAATTGTCTAAAAATGTGACAGTGTAAAGGGTGTCTCATAAAACGAAACACAATTATTTTTGTTCTTCCATGAACCTCATATGGAATCCACAGATGGGCCTAATCAATTCTAAGTTCTCATTTGATCATTTAAGAAACAGTATTACTAAATACTGTACAAAAAGTTTCACAATATTCGATCACCACTGATATACTCAACTTACAAAAATTAAAACAGAGTTCATATGCAATCTGCAAAACACGCTCGTTTACTAAACAAGTTATTTTCAATGCAACACAGTGTGATGTTTCTAGCAATTGCAAACAGGGACACAAAAATGGATAGAAAGGCAGTAAAGGGTTAAGAAGTTTGGATTTTTGGAATTCTCGTACAAGGAAGAGTGTTAGCAGAGATTTATGAAAAAGTCTTGCGGGATATCCAACGTTCTTTCGAGTTTAAGACAGCGCATCCACAAAAGCCAGCACACCGTGGAGCGTAAATACACACGGAGTACGGATAGGCGGTTTAATCGGCAGCTTGTATCTCGCATACCGTCGTGCCTGCGCAGCCTAGAGGATAGAGCCTAGAACCCCGAGTCTAGACCCATAACTCTTACACGATTTTTCCGAGTGGATCGCATTATCCTCCTATTTACGATAAAACTGGCTGACAAGCACGGTGCTCAACCGACCGCATCCTCCGCTTCGCGAAAATCTTGTTCCCCCTTGTCCCCCGTGGAATATAAAGTGCTCGTACCATAAACAACGTAAAATGTTTCATCAATATCTTAGATCATGAGCCTCTGGCTAGGCAGATTTCAGCTTTGTTCAAAATCCAGCTTGTGGATTGGTTGTAAAAAGCGATTTCATTCGATTGTTCTGAAAATTCGCTATGAATTCAGAATAGTTTTTTTGAAGAAAGCAATTGTCTGATTGAATAAAAGAAAGAATAGGAAGTTGTATTATTAAACTATTTAATGATATCTAATGTTCACATTGCGATAGAAACACTTTGGACAAGCTAATATGTTTATAAATGAAACAGTAGTGTTGATTCTTCATATAAATTATTTTCATTGCTGGAATACGTGTCTCGTTTCTCGGGAAATTATGTATTTTCATAATCCATTGTGATCATCTGAGTACAAGGCCTATCTTTTATTAATATGCACATCGATTTGTTAATTTTCATTTTTGGTCAGTTTGTAGTTACGTGATTTTTAAGTATTTTTAGAATAAGTTTGGTTTTATGAAATGCTTTAAAGGTTTCATATGATTGGATTGCAAATTCTTTGAAAATTCTTTGAGGATGACGTTTGTATTGATTTTGTAGAGATATAGACAAGGAATTTGATAACTATTTAGGCCAGGACGATCGTTGTGGGTTTTTTTGGTTGGACCATTGTATTTTCTTTTTTATACTCTTTAAGGACCTTGAATCCGGTCGGCGCCGTCTCCTTTAAGCGACTTAAAGCGTGTGTTTCACGGCGTAGTAAATATAATTGTGGGTTATGATTGCGAGTACCTCTGTCTGAATAATCATTTTAGTGAGGTTGTATTGCTATTATATAGGAACGAAGTTGATTCAAGTCATTATTTCATTCATAGACGCGTACAAATTTGTTCTTTTATCTTTCGATGAGAATTTACGTTGTGATATTCAAGCCGCTGGCAATGGAATAGCTTAAACGACTTATTTATAGCAACGATAATTTTTTACCGATGGAATTCAATTTTAGATAATTTAGGAATTTTATAGGTGATTTTGTGTAAGGTACAATTTTTTCAGAGCAATTTTGTAGAATTATTATAAGTCCGTGGTCGATTGATATTTTTAACACAGAGAAATACTAGATATTCTTGAAACGTGTATTAATAATTGTACAAAATTTGAATATTTTGGTTCCACCATGTTCGCGTTTCCTTTACGCACGCTCCTAAGAGGTTAAGGAACACGCTCAGACATGACGCGACGACTATAATCAGTTATAATATCATGCAATTTTGAAATTTCATTATTTTTTTAAGTTCCACTCAGTTGTCACAATTCAGTGTTACATCTTATTTTTCTATCAGTTATAAACAAGGTAGCTTTTTATTAAGATTTGAAATCTTTTTCAAATACAATTGTTATATTTGTTGGTTCATCAGCAAGCTTGTAAAAGAAAACCTGACAGGGGCAAAGGCAGCTGATGAATCTCTATGATAATACACTCTCCGAACTAACTCATCCTTAATACATTCGACCAATCGACATACAAAAGTTCTCAGATTTCACATCAGAGAGCATGTGAGGGCAAAGGCAACAGGGGCAATATCATCTATTATTTGTTATTCTGCTACTCTACAATCCAAACTCTATTATTAGAGTTTACTAAACCACCTCAAGACATTTGCTTAAACAAAACGCTACATATCTTACATTTCGCAAAACGCTTGATCGGTTCACCAGCGAGCTTGTTAGGGCAAAAGTGATCCGGGTCGAAACTCCGTCCGCGAAAAATACTCTTTCTAGGTCCGGTGGGTTCTGGGGGCTGTGATGACGCAAGCCCACGCGCAGAGGCGGAAGGACTCGAGCGTGAAAGAAGAACTTGGCTCAAAGTTTCGTTCATCTGGGCCAAGCTCGCAAATAACAAACCCGTAGAGAGGACGCGGAACAACTTCGCGTCCCGTCCCGTCCCATTACGTCTCGTCCCGTTTCGTCTCGTCTCGACTCGACTCGACGCCTCGGGTAGATGCAACCACAGTGGGCTTGCTGGCTTTCTGCGAACTGCACGAGGTGGCGAACACAACGCGGCCCACCTAAAGGGGGGTAGAGTGGGGCAAACTGCGACTGCATTTACGCGAAAGGGACGACGGGAACCAACGGAGGGGGGGGGGGCAAGGGGAGAGCTGCACCGACATCGCAGCAAAGAGTGAGAGGGAGAGGAAGAAGGGCGTAACTGGGCCAAACGGTGGCTGTGTCGCGGTCTAGACACGCCGTGGCTGAGAATTAATGCTCCGTGTTTGCCAGACTTTCCTTTTCGCTCCGTAACAAGCTGCCGCCGCGATTCCGCCGCACCGTCTGCCTCGTAATCCGTGACGTCCGACGAATTACTAATTATAATCGCACGATGCTTATCGAGGCCGTCACGGAATCAACGCTATTCCCGGACGGGGTGGCGCGCTGTCCGCCTTTGGATACGCTTATGTGGACGTTCTAGCCATTGATAGAATGCTAACGCTCTATGGTTACTATTTGGAAGAGCTCTCACACCATACTTTGCTATTCGAGCGCTTGGAACACGGGAAGGATGCCAAAATTGTATTTCATTGAAATTGGATCGATCCTTTTGCGATTTTCATTCAGGAAACTTAGATAAAGCTGCAAGCTTTGGATCCATTTAACACTCTGTGCGTATGATTTAGGAAAGTTCTGAGACCATACTTTGCTACTTGAACGTTTCGAACACGCGAGGGATGCCAAAATTGTGTTTTACTTATTTTGTATCGATCCTTGGACGATTTTAATTCAGGAAGCTTAGATAGAGCTGCAAGTTTCGAATCCATTTAACACTCTGTGCGTATGATTTAGGAAAGTTCTGACATCATACTTTGCTATTTGAACGCTTCGAACACGCGAGGGATGCCAAAATTGTGTTTTACTTATTTTGGATCGAATCCTGGACAATTTTCATTGAGGAAACTTAGATAAAGCTGCAAGTTTTGGACCCATTTAACACTCTGTGCGTATGATTTATTAAAGTTCTGAGATCATACTTTGCTACTTGAACGTTTCGAACACGCGAGGGATGCCAAAATTGTGTTTTACTTATTTTGGATCGAATCCTGGAGAATTTTCATTGAGGAAACTTAGATAAAGCTGCAAGTTTTGGACCCATTTAACACTCTGTGCGTATGATTTATTAAAGTTCTGAGATCATACTTTGCTATTTGAACGCTTCGAACACGCGAGGTATGCCAAAATTGTGTTTTACTTATTTTGTATCGATCCTTGGACGATTTTAATTCAGGAAGCTTAATTAGAGTTGCAAATTTGGATCCTTTTATGTGGACGTTGTAGCCAGTGATCGAATAGTGACGCTCTATGGCTTTGAATTTTTAGAGCTGTGATCTATAGTTTGTTGATCGGATGTTAGGAAAAGCTGAGGGACGCTAAGATTGCCTTTTGTTTATTTTGAATCGATCTTTTTACGATTTTAATTCAGGAAGCTTAACTAAAGTTGGAAGTTTTGCATCTGCTTCTGTGGACCTTCTAGCCATTTTTAGAACAGTGTCACTATACATCTATGATTTGTTAGAGTTGTGATTTATAGTTTGCTAGTTGAACGTTGGGAAAAGCTGAGGAACGCTAACATTGTATTTGTTGTTATTTTTTTATTGATCCTATTATGATTTAAATTCAGATTTAATCGCAGATGGTAGGAGTACGTTTGTGATTATTTCTGACATATTCTAATTCGCAATTTTTTAACAAATGGAGAATTATTGTTATGTTTGTAGAGTACGCATTGCTGCTGAGTTTCTAACCAGTTATTAGCTTTGGAAACGGCGATTTGTTCTACACGATACGAATTAATCTTTAATGTGCGAAGATGTTAAACCTTTTTCTAAGTGCATGGTAGCAAGGTAGTAGTCGATGGATCAGGGATTATGTGGTTCGTGTGGTTACGATCGTATCGATTATTATGTAAGGTAGATACACAGAAGCAGTGGGATTCAATATGTAATAAGAACCATCGATAATTTCTGTCGCGAAAAATCCTATCCTTTAATTCACCGATACGGTGCTAAAAAAAATGCAACGTAATATTTCTCGCGAATTTGATACACTTATTACAACAAATAAAACTTATCGTGACTAGTCTTATCTATGAACGAAGGTATAATATACTCTCATGTGTTTTAATATTATTCTGAAATATTAAATACATTTTACTAAAAATATAATACAGGTTTGATGTATTTGTTACAATTGATAAATGTGTATTTATACAACGAGACATCGATTTCGTGAAATTGACAAGTCCAATAAACTTCGACAAGCAAAATAAATTTTAGTGATGAATAAAATGAGTATTCTTTCTGAAGTAGAAATGTTGTGATTCAATGTACATTGTACGATTGTTGTCATTCGAGGGATAATTGTAAAGTGCTCGATTCTGTGAAGAAAGCGAGTCGACCGAAGGCATCTCGGTCGTTCTTTGATCGCAATAAAAATAGTCTGATTTTCGTCTGTGTGAAAGGCGCATGTCGCGCGACGTTGAGAGAGGTCAGTGGCAAAGGCGAGCCAGAAAATGAGGGTAGCCTCTTCTAAGAATGGTTACAGAGCTTTCATCCTAACTCTCCAACAGACCCCTATTTTTAATTAACTTTTCACTCGTTCGATGCTGATTTCGTCTACGCATCTTCATACACAGTTTCTAGAAAGCAAAATGACGAAATAAAAATGATTAACATCATATCCTGCGTATTATAAAGAAGTCATAAATAATAAGGAGAAAACATTTATTGCATATAATATTTTCTGGTCCACAAAGTTCGTGTAAATTTTTTAAATTAGCGATAGATATCTTTTAATTTTTTTAGATCGCAGATCGGTTATTTTGTCTCGTTGAAATTTTCTTAATAATTCGATCGTCGAATGAAACGAGAGGAAAGGAAAGCGGTCAGAATTCAATACACTCGATAGTTTCATACAATTAAACATTGTAACTTAACTCGGATTGTGTTTTTAGGCCTGAGAATCTCGAATTTCCCGTGGTGCGGTAAAAAAATATCAGCGAAAGTCGCTCGCCGGAAAGCTTAGTATCGAATCGCTTCTGTTGCCGTGTTTACTTCTGGAGTAATGCTTACCCGTAATCACAGGCGATATAAATCTGTAACCTACCTCCATAAACCTGACGTAAAAGTAGTCATATTACTCACCATATAATAAAAAACATAATCTTTATTACGTAACAGTTCGTTACAGCGATCGCTTTAAACAAACACCAATCGTTTCCATAAATTATTTGACAATAACCAAAGCGAAGGAAAAATTAATTTCGTCGAATAAAATACTCCTGATAATTAAAATAAAGTTCAACATACGTTATTAATATTTGTTAATTCAAACAATTTCTTATATTTTACATATCTATTATTCAATTTTTCAAATGGTATGAACGAGAAAATGTAGACCCTAAATAGATTTTTGGTATACTCGATGTATCAGCACAAAAATAAATTTTTGAATTTGTAGAATTCATTCGTAAGCTACGTTGATCTAATACAATTTTGGAAATGGGTCTGTGAAATGGTTTTCCAAGCTAGAAAAAAAGCAAGTCGAAAATGTAGAATGAAATGTGTTAAAGAAGGACTTCATTTTCGAGAAAATCGTGTTCGAAATTCGTTGGGTCCTCTCGCATTAGATTTACTAGAAGTAGAATCGGCTGGTCATGATCAGACACACCAGCGACTCCTATTCAGTGTACCCCGCGTACTCGATGAATACCATATGTTTGATGAACAATGATTACAATTTATGAAACAATAACAGAAAAGTATATTATTATTATTACTTATTATTATTACCTATCATTTATCACACTTATATACCCATTTTTTCAAACTTGTAATCTAATCATAGAGAAAATCTAGAAAACAATGCAATACCTACTGGTACAAAACATGCAGTAATTCAACAACCAATTAGATAAGAAAATAATAAAAAACTTTTCTGTTTCACATATCACGTCAAGAATAGCGTAAATTATATAGTCAAATTCATTTTATACCATTTACTATTTAAAGTAGCAGTACATATCATAATTAGACTGCGGATTTTATGCATTCACGTTAAAAATGAGTAGATGCAAATTGAAAGGAACTGAAAATTAAAATAATTAAAGAATATGGATATATTATTTCTAAATTATTGAAGCTATTAGAAAAAAAGGAAATTTCTACTTGGTTTCCGTTTCTTCTAATTGATGATGATCATCTTTTTTTGTTGGAATTCTAATAATATTCCGAGATTCAGATTCATTTTTTAAAAGCTGCGGTCTAAATATATAATTATAGTTCTCTATTATTGTATTACATTAGCTGTAAGTTCCACTCATAATGTACATGCTTGTCCTGCGAAACTACTTTTTGTTGTCATTGTTACATTGGACTTTGTATATTGTTCATATAAATCACGTATGAGATTTTCTAAAATAAAAAAAAAATATTCCGAGACTCCGTAACTTACCTCTGTACTAAGTTGTTTCAATATTTCGAGTGAGAGATACGGTAGATTCGATAAAACATTTTAACAGCGAAGATAGGCAACCAAACATGTGGTAGCGAACGTATCAATAAATAGAAAAATAGGAAAAAGAGTAGGACAAATCCGAGGAAACCTGGTCGAAATAATAGATCAATCGTTTCTTTCAGAATCGCGCTAACAGGCTTCCGGCAAGCAACGCGCTAATAAAAAAACAAAAGAGTAAGAAAAGTAGGACAAATCCGGGGAAACCCGGACGAACGGCAGCAGTAGACACGTGCTAAACGATCGTCCGCTCGCGAATCGGTACCGAGAAGCGATTAAACGCGCTTAGTCGGCGTCCGTGTCTGCAGCCGGTAGCTTCCCGTCGATTTCACGATAGAGAGACAGACAGACGGCGAAGAAAGGGGAACGAAAGGAGGAGAGAGGAAAAAGTCGGGAGAAGGACGAACGGACGGGCACGGGCACAGGCACAGGCACCGGGAGAAATCGAAAAAAGCAACCGAAGGGCAGGAAGAGGCGCGGGAAAAAGGAACGACCGATAGAAAAAGAGGAAAACTTGGGCCGCCGCGAGACGACGCGACGCGACGAGGGGAAAAGATCGACGAGGGAAGGGAGTACAAGACTGCAAGAGAGACAATGAGGGAAGACAGGGCTGTAGGGGAGAGAAGCAAAAAGGCCTCGGATCTTGGTTACGCGCAGTTCGTTGCCAGACACCGGCCAGGCTTACCGGGAGACGGAGAACTGCTGGTTTCCGATTGCATTATCGCGCGGTGATTAATCGATGCCTGAGGTGTTCCATTGTCTCTCAGGGACGTCTCGATTCTGGCCCCAACGGCGTGTCCCGTACCTTTTTACGCGAAACCGCGCCATGATTTCTCCGATCTCGATTTTCACATTTTTAGGGGACGCGATCCACCTACGATGGTTCACGAAAGTATTCGCACGTCCTTTAAATCAGAATAATTTGTTTAGAATTGCACCAAACAACTTGAATATTTTTGAGCATTTAGAGGCATTTATTTACTAAATGGGGTGCAAACAAGATTTTGAAAAAATTGCAATCAGTAAGAATTAAACATGAAAATTTAAATGAAAAAATAAAATCGGTACTTTATAAAACTTTTTTATTTCAGCCCGTAATGAAAATTTAAAATGTGCGTCTTGTAGACCTATGTTAGTAATACACGTACTGAAAATTTCATACAGTACATACGAGCTACAAGCGGCTGAAGGTGATGAAAATAGCAATTTTTCACGACTTTTGGTCAGCTTCTGCTTAAAATCCACAGATTCCTAGATCTTTCGATGCGTCTCGTTTTTTTTCTGCGTCCACCGATTTCGATTCCGAACCGAAAATTTTCAGCATATGCATAACTAAAATATTACAAACCGAAATGAAAAATTACTAAAAGTGCCAATTTTATTTTTTTCATGTAATTCCTACCAATCGTAATTTTCTAAAAAAATTTTTTGCAACAAAGTCAAGTTGATTTTAAAAAGTAATTCTGATTTAAATGGCGTTCGAATACTCACGTGAGCCACTGTACGCGCTCACTTCATTTTTCATAGCGACTGGTCTCGATTTGATGGAAAATCCTATCGATCCGATTGGTCAACTGTTTTTAGAAGCTTTCTTTTAGAAAATTTATAGGCGTTGAAAATTATATTTTATCTGCTATGTATTCCAGGGATTGGATTGTGTTTTGTATAACTATAGTTCATTCATAAAGCGTTGTCCCAGAATCATAATAAAGTAAATTATGGGGTGTTCTATTTTATTTCCTTCTATGAAGTGTAAATATTGCAACCTGCGACCAATTATTAAATATTTTTAATTAAAACCCACATATGATCTTAGTTTTCCCTCTGAAATTTGATGACTATTGGCAATAAATTTTTGTAAGTATACTACCTACAATATTTTTTGCACTTTATCGTACGTAAACGCTGTGGTCGAAGCCAAGAATATTTGCCGATAGATTGAGCAATCGTCAACAACGTTTGAGCATCCTTTGTTTTTTCCCAAAATCGCGGCAACTGTGTGAATAATTATTTAGTGAAACGTAACAGCCAAGCCGCATAGAAATAACTGAGATCAAGTAAACTGTTCCAATTCTTTCTAGCATCGACCCTGAGCATTAATAAAAGAACGGAGAAACAAACGGTCCGGTATGTTTATCTTCGAACGGAGGCAGCAGTTATCACAACAATGAATCAATTTGAAATTGTTTTATTTAACGTTTACTTACGCGATCGCGACCCCGACGTTATTAACTAATCCATCCGGGGCATTCCTTTATAACTGTTCAATGACGTTTGTTGTTACAATCTGTTATGAGCATAATCGCTTTATAAACGCGTTTTAAGCACACGCCTTTGTCGACGACGTCTGACTCGCTCTTTAGTCGCTGTGAAAGAATATATTGTATAAGGAAACCAAAGACAGGGATCGCAAGTTCTGATCTGTTGATGTGCTTTGAATACAATCAGATTGTTGCGCGATTGTGCGCCTATGCTATCTCCTGTAAACATTCCGTGCTTCCACCTCCTTTATCAGCGCAATTTCTTTCGTATTCCTCTGCGATTCCATTGTTCGAGTTGCTTCGATAACCGATAAGATCGTTCAATAACGAGCTGGAATAGATTCATTGTGACCTGGGACAAACATTTTTAATGTATGATTTAATACTGTACTTCAAGCTGATCTTGCTAAATAGATAAAAATCCAATTTATTGTCTTTGGGTTCGTTGTACGTGGAATTTGAAAAATACTAGGCGATTCCCATTCAAAAATCGTTTATTCATTTCGTCTCAAACTTTTTTAAAATTGTGAAAGATACAATTTTTAAAATTTGCGTGTCTCAGTTGGCGTTTCAGTTTAGAAAGATTCACTTTTGTCGATTAAAATAATATCTCATAAGCATACTCTGGTTTTTGTGTATTTATAAAATCTATGAATTAATACAATGCAAGAAATCCTATATATTAACAAATAATAATATCATGTTTCCTGTAAGAAATATTCTAGCTAAAAATTAGCTTTTATTTTTACATTATTTACTTTCGTACAAGAAAGAAATAACTTAAAGTTTATTCTTGTTCAGATGCTCATTAAATAAACTATACAAACTTATCTGTCATTATACATTACTTTCTCGACTACGAAAAAGAAATACTATAGGTAATGGAATGAATTTTTTTTGCCTACTCATCATTCATAAAATATGTAACAGAAATTAGGATTTTTATATATATATCGTTTTCTCTCGTACAGAAAATAAGTGTTTTAAATTCTGTCCTTGTTCAAATGTTCCTAAAATAAGCTACACAAATTAAGATGTCATTATACATTGTCTTCTCTCCTACAAAAAAGAAATATTCTTGTCAACAGAATCAATGATATGCTCCTCTCGATGTTCATAAAATAATCAGCAAGAATTTGCATTTCTTTCTCTCGTACAAGAAAAAGAATTTCGCTGACAGGCCCGTAGTTCCTATGCAAAATGCGTGCAAGTACTATTTAAATACACACAAATCGAAAGTGGAAGTAATTAGTACGTTCGTTGCGAGAGCCATCATCGTGGCGTGTATGTTGGCTTATCTTCGAGACCGTCGCGTCGTCTTCGAAGAATTTTGTCCTAGCCGATGGAGAGTTCGGCAAACAATGTCGACTATTCCTAACTTGTAGCCAGGAATTGGACGAGGTCCGTGTGTGTACTGATCATACAAGCCGGAGTACTTGCACACGGAGTTCACGCGGGACACGTTTCCTTCATGAATGCATAGCGCAGAAAAGTACTTCGTCTCCCCATTTCTCCCGACTCGAGACCGCATGGTTTATCTATCAATGATGCACAAGCTGTAAAAATATTCACAGAGTAAGCTGCACTTTTATTTTTAGACCGGAACACACCTCTGACTCTCCTGGAGAATATTCTGTGTAACAACCAACTTTTTGTATTTATGTTCTAAAGAAACACACTATGAAGATGGCACAGATAATTTTTGCGAAAGTTGGAAATAAAATTGGTATGACACGATGATAATTTTTATTAGTTGCTGTACTAATAATATAATCATCAGACTGTGCATTTGTAGGCAAAATAAAAATTGTAAAAAACAGAAGCCAAAGCAGAGTCTTTTTTTGTCCATTTAAACAAGGTTACAATGATACATCTGAATTTTCAAACTGTTTTAATCCTATTACTATTTTGATTATCTCCTACACATTTCTTTTATAAATACGTACAGTTTGCAGGCTAGTAATCTTTTATATATACATATATATTTTAATATTCATTAATATATTCAAGTTAATTGTCCAAATTTACAAGTGAATTGTTTTGCTAATATATTCAGTGTACCTTAATGTGAATTTTATACTTAAATAATTTTTAAAAAAATTACGTCAAAATCTTTAAAATGCAAGTAGACTGAAGCAGTACTCAGTACATGTATCTTAAGGGAGGAAGACACTTTAGAGCGCTCGAAAATCATTGATTTTTAGGAATTTTTTTCTTAATAACGACAAAGCGGATCTTTTCCAAACTTTCTTGGTGTCATGTTCTATATTTAAACAATACAAGAATTGGTTTACATTAACGATTAATATATTTGTTGTCGAAATATTTATTTAACTTCACAGCTCCCAGCCGCCCGCATCGTCAGTTTGTGTACATTGTACAGCCTACAATTTTCATCTGAAACAGAAAAACCAAAGTTTTTCTTAATCCTTATAAAATTATGTCGTCGATAAATTAAAAAAATGTCCGAAAAAAGCGTGAAAATGCAAAAATATCGAGGTTTAACAAAAAATTGTTTTCGCGATTTTTGCGAAAAAATTTTGGCTTTCTAATGCAGAAAAAAGTGAAATTATTTATAAATTTTTTTAATTCATCGACGACATGATTTTATAAGGATTAAAAAAAACTAGTTTTTCTGTTTCAGATGAAAATTGTAGGCTGTAGAATGTACACAAACTGACGATGTGGGCTACGCGAAGCTGTGAAATTAAATAAATATTTCGACAACAAATATATTACTCGTTAATATAGACCAATTTTTGTTTTCTTTAAATATAGAGCATGATACCAAGAAAGTTTGAGAAAGATCCGCTTTGTAGTTATTATGAAAAAATTCCTAAAAATCACCGATTTCCGAGCACTCTAAAGTGCCTTCCCCCCTTAACTCAATTCAACAAATTCCTTTGGTTTACGTAATTTTTAAGTGGGCTTGTTGGGTACTCACAGTGTTAAGTACATTTTGAAGTGATTCCCGACTTGATAAGTCAAAGGGTTGGAAAATGGTAACTCCACAATGATCGATGATTGTTTATGTTCTTCTCGTTTCTCAGAAGATCAGAAATCCATGTCTCATGGCATTCGCTTCATTCTGTCAGCCTGTCACCGTCGTACACGTGTAACATTATTGCGAGCAACGTTCCTTTTGCAATGTTATGACACGTTCGTCAAGCTTTCTAACGAACGTCCCTCGATTTCGCGGCGGGCCTTGTTCCACTTTTTTAAACGCGCGCGATTGCGCCTCCCGTAGATGGCGTTAATTAGAAGTCCTTAGAAGAATTTTCCTCTGCGACACGTCTCATTAATACTACGTTCCGAGAATACTAATCCGATCGCAGCCATTCATTAAAAAGAGACGCGTACGCGGTTTTGCGTTACACACCTAGCATAGTTATAGCCGCGATTACGCGTGCTATGAACAGGAAAAAATGCCTCACGATGATTCCGTTCCATTCTTTTGGCTACAAGCTGTCTTTTCTCGTCAGGTTAGAATTTTACGTTTTCATTCCGAAGCCGTTTTCTATTCGTTTTTTTGCTCTGCAAAGTACAACTCGTGGCAAAGGTTTCGAAATGAAGTCCATGAAATCTTTTTATCTACCTAATGCTCCTCTTTATGTTTCAATTAATAAATTCTGTGCCAAACATGACCTTTGCATTTTATGCATACCATGCAGGGGTTGAAACGGTTCTGAAAATAACTGTTTGAAACAGTTATATATCGGTTCTGACTGAAACAGTTATGAAGAACCGAAATGATGATGTAACTGTTATGAGAATATCGATTCTCGCTTATATCGGTTACGGTTCTTGAGAAACGATATTATAACGGTTCTATAACTGTCATTTTTAGGTTATGGATTTCGGTTTCGGTTTCGGTTCTTCAGACTTCAGAACCTATAATATGTCTCGTATCGGTCTCATATCGGTTTTGCAGTTCTGCGACTGATATTTTTTGGTTCTGTATCGACTATACAGGGTGTCTCAAAATTCCTTCAACATCCGGAAATAAGAGGTTCCTGAGATCATTTGATGCCACATTTTCCTTTGCAAAAGTGGCGTTCGCGGCTTTGTTAAGGAGTTATTAACGAAAAACACGGACCAATCAGAGCGCGGCTACAGCGAACGAAGTCCGACTCGGCGCTGTAGCTGCGCTCTGATTGGTCTGCGTTTTTCGTTAATAACTCTTGAACAAAGCAGCCGACGCCATTTTTGCAAAGGAAAATGTCGCTTCAAATGATCTCAGGAACCTCCCATTTCCGGATTATGAAGGAATTTTTAGACACCCTGTGTAGCCGATACAAAACCAAAAAATATCAGTTATAGAATTGCAAAACCGATATGAGACCAATACGGGATATAATATAGGTTCTGAAGTCTGAAGTTCCGAAACCAAAACCGAAATCCAGAACCTAAAAATAACAGTTATAGAACCGTTGTAATATCGGTTCTCAAGAACCGTAACCGTAACCGATATAAGCGAGAACGATATTCTCATAACAGTTATAACATTTTATCGGTTCTCGTAACTGTTTCAAAAACCGGAATCGATATCATAACTGTTTTCAACCCCTGATTCCATGTTTATGTATGAAGTAAAATATTTTTGCTGAGTACGAAGGGTTCAATCATGTTCTTGTTTTTATTTGGTATTGCTGTTTCTACACATGAGTACACAATTATCTAGAAATAATTGTTCAATATTTAACCGGTAGAATGAGCAACAGATATTATTATAATTAGCATTCACTGGGAACCTTGTACCGAAGATACAATACTATACGATCAGATAAATGATCCACTCATTAGCTAAATCGACTAACTTCGTCAAATAAGATCTGGAGAAGATCGATCATATAATACATATTGATTCATAGAAATTCTAACAATTTTTGACATTTAGTGATATTGAACTTAACTATTAAGCGTTGTACTAGATTAGTTAGGGACCTAAGCTAGGTTTACGTGGACCCCATCAAAATGACGGGTTCCAACATTTTTAATTTACGATTACTGAGATTGTACAGGTACATCCATGAAGAATTATTCAACAAATCTCTTTCTTTCGGTGTATATTATAAAAAGAATGGTTACAAATTTGGTTAGATATATTCTTGTTATTTTTATAAAGTAATATATAATAGTCACTTTTAGTGCTCCGCGAATCTACTGTTAAATGTAAGGAGTTAAGTATCAATCAAGTGGTTTTGCAGTAAAATGTGAAAAAGCTCAAAAAAATGGTTGACCACTAGACTGCGGATGTTATGCATTTATGGCAAAAATTAATGAATCGAAAACAAAACTGTGGTGACGTTAGAAGAATTTATGAATATTGTAACCTTCTTTCCGACTTACTAAAATTATTAAAAGATGAAATACATATTTATATGACTCCCACTTCCTACGATCGACTTCGAAAATGTTTATTTCGCACAAAGATCCGAAATATATTAATGACATTGGCCTATGAAGAGCTCAAATGATAATTCTAGTTGTCAGAATGACTTAGCTTTCGATGAATGAGCATATATGTATTAAATAAACTGACAGAATGGAGTGTACTCTGTGAATAATGAAAGTTTTTTCGATATATTGCAGGCGGCATGTGCTGGTCCTCCATCAGCAATGGTCGTTGCAAGGAGTTACTGTCGAAAGAGGTGACAAAGGACAATTGTTGTGCGTCGAACGCAGCGGCAGCGACCGCGTATTCCGAGGAGGATCTTGACAGTGGAAGTCTTTTTTTTTGGCAAGTTCTTGGAGGTGGAGTACAGTGTCTTCCTTGCAGAGGTATGTGCAAACATAATTAAAAAATATGATATAGACATAGTACATTAAGGACACATTGTACCTCAATTGTTTCACAAAGATACGGTAACTAATTAATAAATTCTACAATAGTCATTGCTACACGCACTGTGGAACTTTACGCATTCATAGCGTACAATAATTTTTAGAATTCAGTCTTCGTGTTTTATATCGCATGGAATGTCTGGCAACCATAAATCAGATAGATTCGCTGTTTTATTGACGCACACGACCGTTTTACTAATTGCATCGTGTTTATTCGCATTCCCGGCGATCCACTAACAGTTTCGCATAACGAACTATTTAGTAGAAGAATAGTTAGATTCGCAGAATACATAAGCCTTCTGGAAACTAATCGTATATGTTAGCTTAGAACTACGCCTATTTTCTCCGTATCGTATTCTCTACTGCACATTGTATCATGTAAGTGCATAATTTTCCTATTGGTCCTACTGGAAAACGCAGGACAACTTTAAATCCTGCCGCTTTCGACAACTGTGAATATATAAAACGTACAGACCGAGTCTCGTAACACGACTACTTCAAATGACTCGTAATTTATTCGTTGAACGAAAAATATGTTCAAATAAATGTTGCATGGTTTCCAAAGGGTCACACAGTGCTGTAATCTGTTATTTGTTACATTGCTCTTTTATCGAGATACGACGGCCACCTTCAGGTTTTTTAAATGGACTGTCCAAGATTTTTTCTCGATTTCGGATAAAGCACTAAACTTTGCGTAAAAACGTATTATACCAAATAGGGCTTGCAATTAATAACTCCTAAACTATACAGGGTGGGGCACTATAAACAGATCACCTGAATAACTAGCTTGCAGAAGAAAATGCATCAGACCAAACTTACTTGATATCGAGGCGCTCGTAATTTGATGTTATTAATTTTTTTTATAGGTGGAGACGTCAAGGAGATATGAAGGTCAACTCTGTTTTTTTAAATAGAATGGTATGACTTTTTATTTACATTCTGATAGTGTGTTTCAAGACGAATACAATGACCTATTATGAAGGTCATTCAAGGTCACGCGAGGCCAACTGCAATAGAAAATACAGTGTCTCAAAGCACTCTTCAAATACTTTTGTGTCTTCTCTGGTTGTTGGCATACCGCTCTTGTAAGTATTAATAAGGGTCACAGAACATAAATAAACGTACAATCACATTGTATGCTTACCTGTATCCAGAAATGTTATTAGTAGCTTAACTACAGATCAGAGTACGGCTTCGTAATATTCAATCTGAGTGTTCAATTTTCAAGAATGCGTTGCACAATAGCAGAGAAAGTGGAAATGGTTATCATTTATGGTGAATGTCATAGAATTATGAGGAAAACGGTACGCGTGTATCGTGAAAGATATGCCTTCTTAATTTATGCCTCATAAATACGAGAGAATCTTAAAAGACGTTTTACCAGAATTGTTAGAGGACATTTCACTGGACATGCCACAGTCCATGTGGTTCCAACAAGACGGACGTCCTGCTCATTCAGCATGAAATGTTGCAGAATTACTGAACAGGACATTTGAAGGTCGTTGGATTGGTCGATCAGGAAGTAATAAATGGCCAGCACGTTTCTCAGAACTGACATGAAAAACCAACAACCACAGTTGGTATGCAAGAACGTATAAAAAGAGCTTGCTCTGTAATAGATACAACTGAAATTTGTCAGGCAGTATTATCAGTATTGAACGTATTAGATTATGTCTCCTTGTTCAAGGTCGTCAAATTAAACACTTGAAGTAGCAGTGAATACGTAAATAACGTGTTACATGTAAATCTTCGTAGTGTTCGAAGAGTGCTTTGAGACACTTTATTTTCTATTGCAGTTGGCCTTGCGTGACCTTGAATGACCTTCATAATAGGTCATTGTATTCGTTTTGAAACATACTATCAGAATGTAAATAAAAAACCATACCGTTTCATTTAAAAAAAACAGAGTTGACCTTCATATCTCCTTGATCTGATGCATTTTCTTCTATCTTCAAGAACAAGCGAGTTATTCAGGTGACCTATTATAGTGCCACACCCTGTATGTAAAATAAATCTTATTTCAAGCGGTGTTCGAAGTGTTATCCATTACAATCAATGCACTTGCGCAATCAGATTATGAGCGAGCGCAGAACTTTTTCTAGTGTTTCTGCTGTTATTTAACAAAATGAAATAAGTTTGACAATATCTCGGTAATTATTAATTTTAAGCCCACTTGGTTTAATATTTTTTTACGCAATCTTTAGTGTTCTACCCGAATGCGAGAAAAAGTATTGGGCATTCCATTAAAAAAAACTGAAACTCGCCCTTATATCTCGATAAACAGGCAAAGTAACAATAAACAGATTTCAGCACTGTATGCCCCCCTGGGAACAATGCAACATTTGCTTGAAAATTTTATTTGTTACAACAAACAAGTTACGAGTTATTTGAAGTCGTCGTGTTACGAGATTTTTTGTGCATAAAACTTGCAATTAAACAAATTAAAAATGGTTTTCGAATTTGTCTTTTGGTGTGAACTTGAAACAACGACAACACATCAATGCGATGGTAAGATAAATAATTAATTGACTGAGAATTTTGTGTTTATAACAAAAACGAGCCCGTGCAATTTAAAACGGTGGAGAAATTAAGCGAATTTGAGAACGCTAATATATTATTTTCAACTTATTAAGACTATTCAAGAAAAAAAGAATTTCCTATATGGCTAGTGTTTGTTGCAATCGACGCAGACAATTTATATTTTGCATAAAGATCCGCAGTCTAGTAATTAATTTTACCGGTTCCTTTCTTGAAAATGGTAACCCGAGGTGAAACGAGACAAGTTTAACGTTCGCAACGGGTAGAACAAATTGATACGAGAGACCGGCGAAAGTGAAGATGTTCTTAGAATTTGCGCGATGTTTTCTCGCAGACAGCTGCGCGGAAGTGAGGTGCGAGGCGGGCAAAAAGTGCGTGGTGCGTAAGGGAAGACCAAGGTGCGTCTGCAGCCCCGAGTGCAAGGCGCCGAGAGGCGGTGGTCCGGTTTGCGGAACCGACGGGAAGAGTTACAAAAATCTGTGCAGGCTGAAGAAACACGCTTGCAAGAAGGGCAGCCACGAGCTAGCGGTCGCCTATAACGGCCACTGCCAAAGTGAGTATGTATGAATGTGATGGAATCATTATCACACGACCGCGTTTGTAATTGAATCGCTGCCGATTGATCCATTCAGGATTGTTTTTATGAAAAGATACGCGCCGAGTGACATGAGCTCATTCAGTCTTCAACGTACACGCGTGCTTCAACACTGTGCGCTCAGTTAATTGAACGTCGTGAAATTACCGGCAGTATTCAAATGCAAAACTCGACCCAAGCAGCTAGCCCTAACAGTAGCAATTGTTGAAAGTATACACGTTCATTCACATTTTCTGTATAGAATGTTCGATTATGGTAGGTCGTCTATTTAGAGATGTTATTACAATTTTCACTCCAGAATATTAGTAATTAAGGATCTTCTAAAGTTCACATGTTCGTCTTATGAGTTGGAGTATACCTCTATAGACTCATACAAGTCATCAATTCATAGGCTAGACTAATCATATACCATCAACACTCCTTCCACATAAATGGTTACCTCACTGGAAGCTTGATTCTAAAGAGACCTAGATACTAGGTCAACAAATCATCAGCAATTTTTAGTTTTATATACTAGGCGCTTGTATATGACAGTCTAGACTATCTGTGGTCCATTAACACTTTTCTATCTTGATTGATTACCTAGCTAGAAGCTTTTCTCTAATGAGACCTAGACCCAGGGCCTATAAACTATTAACAGTCTTCATTTTTTAATGCCAGTCACTTCATTATCATAGTCTAGACCAGTTACATACCATTAACACCTCTCTATCTTCATCGATTATCTAACCAGAAACTTTGTCTTGTAGACACCTAGGACTTAAAACCTTGCCAGTGCTAGACTATCTCGACCCTCAGGTAGATTCCTAGTTTCTGTCTCTTCTCGGTAGATTTCCAGCCCCTTTTTCATTGCTAAATACCTCACTAGATGCTTCAGTTTCAAATGATCGTACCAGGCATGTCCAGCTAGGGCTTTTGCAGGCAAAAATCCTCGAGTCTCGCTAGTTAGACAGCGAGTCACGCGTAGAGTCAAAGTCATAACAAAGTAAGGGCACTGTCATTGTGCGAGCAAGGGAGATCTGGCGGTATAGTGATCACGAGACTCTGGCTCTTTTGGGGCGTGGCTTCGCCAGCACGCGTCTCGTGGTACTTGGCTCGTCGAAACTGGTTCGTACGAGCCGCGGCTTGGAGAGGCCTGGATCATAACTTTAAGGTAAGCGTTTGATTGTAGTAGGGTACGTCATTGGTCGTCATTGCTGATCTCACTCAGGCGCAGTCATCCTCAAATCCAATCTTTAATCGTTCGAAAACGAAGCTGCAAGTTGCAACCTCTTTATCTAGGTTAGATGCTGGGTTAGCTGTAACCTCCTTATTCTATCTAGAATCATCGTCTAAAATGACGACCGCTAGTAATCGAACATTCTACATACATTCTACATCCACGTTCTACCATAAATTATTATAGACATTGGATAGGGTAGACAAGATGATACAACCTGTTAACACTAAACCTACCAAGCACAATACATGTAAAAGTGAAACGCCTTATAAAATTGAGAAGATTGAATTTATTCGAACTTTGTAAGGCTTCAATCATAATATATGCTTACATAAAGAAGCCAATTCAGTCATTTCCTATGAAAGTGTTTTTCTAATTTCAATAATTGCGAGATGGAAAAACGGTCATTTGACCGTGATAGGTTTAGTGTTAAACTATGCAAAACTTTCTTCTACAGCTCGTTTTCTATTTTCAATAACAACCCAGTTATAATTCAGTTCATTTACTAGACACACCTTGTATATGACGAGTTGTATCATTGCATTTACTTTTATCCTTAACACGTTGACCCAACAATCACCACCAATATCAAATAATTTAGTCATTGTAATCAAATCTGCAGAGTGAAAGCTTGTCACTAGACTGCGGTGTTTAAAACAATGTTTGTATAAATTGCAAGGTACAGGAGCTATGTAGATACTTGTTTCATTTCTTGATTACTTTACAGAGTTGAAAACAATACAATTTTGCATTTGATATTCTCATTTTTGTCACGAATACATACAATCCGCAGTCTACTTACGTATTTAATACTTATTACACAGTATTACACAGTAATTACTCCATGAACTAACGAAATTCCGTTAAACACTAAACCTACCAGCGCCAGTCAAATCGGTCGGTACCAGATTATGCAGGGTGTACATGCGTAGCCGTTTTCTCAGAATCAAATGAAGATATCGATTTTATGATATTTTTAATTAAATGCTTAAGGGACGCTAATATTTTAGTATGTATTAAATTTTTGCGTGTAACTGCTGGGAGTAAAGGGGGTGACCTCAAAATTTGGTTTAAATTGGTAGTAGTGTTGATTTTTTATTATTGTGATACATCTCATTAGACTGAATAAAATTTACTTGAACCCTGTTTTTGTATCAGTTGGTGCACCCTGTATATTTTAGAATTGTTGAAATTAGGAAGACTCTTTCGTAGAAAGTGATTGACTAAAAATAGCAAAAATAAATTTTACGTCCAATCCCTAAAGAAATATTTAAATGATTGAATGAGCTTCGTCCAAAGTTGTTAACTCTAGTAGTTTTTCAGTTATCGTACACGCCAATTTAAAAAACATAGTTTCGAGAAATATGCGTATTATACAAGAAACAATAAGAAGAATTGAACTAAACGATAGACATGAAGACTATCTGTCTACATCTCCGAAAGATCTAGTGTCATATGTCCGACAGCTGTTTCAAATTCTTAAAAATCACTCTCTTTTGGAATAACTATTAGATATATGGGACTAGACCTTTTGGAGATGTAAACAGATAGTCTTGAAGTGCAGGTGTTCTTTTTTTTCTTAAAAATCAGTTGTTTTTGCTGCCGTTCCACGAGAAGGCCCCCGTAAAGTGTCAGCAGGGTTTCGCGATAGCAATTGCAGAAGGGATGGGGTCGTTGCGAAACGGGGGTTCAGGGTAGGGGGTTCGATCAGCCAACAGATTGATCACGGGGGCGGTTTACGACTGTGCGTAATAACGTGTAAAGTGTCGAGCAGGTTCGTGCGCACGGGTCCGGTGCGGCCAAGGCCGGAGCTGCCTGTTGGACCAGAACCTGAGCCCGCACTGCGTGAGGTGCGCCCGCAGGTGCCCACAGCCGCCCCCGCAACAGCGAGCCGCCGCACGCCCCGTTTGCGGGGCCGACGGAAACACCTACAAGAGTGCCTGCCACCTGCGACTCGCCGCCTGCCGCGCAGGTCGCGCCATTCCCGTCGCCTATAAGGGCCACTGCAAACGTGAGTCTGCCTTTTTCTCTCTTCTTTTCCCTGCCAACCCCTCCCCACCTTCCACTCGGTCTCTCTCTCTCTCTCTCTCTCTCTCTCTCTCTCTCTCTCTCTCTCTCTCTCTCTCTATCACTATCTTCATCTATCTATCTCGTCCCCTCTTTCTCTGCGTCCGTTCCTTGCGCTCCTCTCCTCAACCCCTAACGACTTTACGACCCGTTGTTTCCCTGTCTCGGCCCTCTCCCCCTCCTTTCCTCCTCGTCGCTCCTCTTCTCTCTAGCCTCCGTGTTTGCCTTTCCATGGGGTTCTCTTTGACCTCTCCTTAGCCTCTCTTTGCATTGTTCTTAGCTGTTTTTCAGCCGGTCGCGCGAGGCGCACCGATGCGCAACCCGTGACGGAATGCTCGCCGTTGAATAAACCAAAAGGGGAAGAGGGAATATCGAGAGGGTGAGCGGGCACGATGGTGATGCGAGAATTGTGGTTCGATGGGATCATGGTGGCGGTTGAGGAAGGATTGAGAGATGGGTGGTGGTTGATCGAGGATCATTGGTTCTTTTAGACGTTCTCGAAGTCGACTTATTTCAATCTCATTTTGTGGACACTCTTGTTTGAACTTGTTTCTCCTTTATGTGTCTATTCTTTATTGCGGGTTACTGGTAATCATTTTGTATAAAAATTACTCGTTACATGAACAACAGTCCAATTTACAAGGACAGGATAATGTTATGTTCGCTCTTCAGAGTATCTTATCAGAGCAGAAACATTATAAACGTTCCCAGTTAACTGTTTCTGTCGATCATACTCGTCATGAAAAGATGGAATTTGTTTGTCTAAAGATAAGTTACTCTTCAGGTAGGAAAAACATTGCATCTGCTATTAAATAAAATTTAAGAGAGTGCGCGGTGTATTAAAAAAAAAAACAGAAAAATAATGCTAGCTTAATAATAATTTGGCTCACAAATGCACGTTCTCAAAATGAAGCAAAACATATTAATAATGTTCTTAATGTTTCTCTCATGGTCTGAAGGATAACTTGTTAAATTTTGGTCTTGAATTATTTGAGCTCTGGTTTAATCCTCGGATGGCAGAAGTTTTGTCTTAGAATTATCTTAACAAGAGCGATGCAATATAAATGCTCGTATTTTGACCTAAAGAGATTGCATAAATTAGCAATATAGGTTTTTGATCCGTCGAATAACTAGCACACATGTTTCCGTTTCTCATCAGCCAGCACTTCACGTAAAGATGCTATAAAAAGAATTAAAATGGTTATCAATGCTCGTGTGTATGTATCACACCAAAAAAGAAATTTTGATTCAGAAAACGTGCTATTTAAAGACTGAATTGTCCTCTATAAAGCGATCTGCGGTTTTTAGCGGGTTTTCTGCTTTCTTTTGATGGCACCTGTTGCTTCTCGCATGAAAGAGCGATTAAACGCAGGAAATCGAGATCGTAATATAGGGCATTTCTCGTAAAACCAGATGGGATCGATGGATAACAAACTCCATTGTATAGAGCGTTTTATGATACTTCAATATAACTGTGTTCTTCAAACGCACAATAAACTCGTTGGAGGAGCTGCCTCATGTGTACTGGAAAACAGATGTTTTGTTATCGTGTGTATCGTGCTATATTTTCGCTATCTGAGGAAATTATACAAATTATGCAAATTGGAACATCTGACAAATATGTTTAAGTTCCACGAAATGCTAATATGTCAAAACGACTAATATCAAAGATGCATTTCCACTTAATAAATATTTAAACGCAATCCTACATTCTTAAAAATATTACTAACAGATTTAAAATATTTAAAATCTGCATCTTCGAGTACTCAAATGAATTACGAAGATTGAAGTGATATAATTTAGCTTTCTGCACATATTCTATCATATGTCTTTACCAAACCTTTATGGTAACGGAGAGATTAAGACATTGTTCCCAACACAATATTTTGAAAACGATGTTGTCGTTTGATTTCATCAAATTTTGATGGTAACAAATAGATCAAAGCATCGTTTCCGCGAGAAAATTTTGAACACAGTGCTATCGAATAACATTGCCGAAGTTTTGTATTAACGGAGAGTTCACGATGTTATTTCGGACAGAAAGTTTTAGGATCAGTCAAAATGTTTCAATGAGAATATATGTATGTACATACTTTCTTGCTATAAAAGCACCGTACGAACGTTTTCCGGCGCTATAGCGTTTCTTTCGCGGTTCCTGCGCGAAAAAAAGAAGCACTCGCCAGCATGGAAAAGAGGAGAGTAGGAAAGGGTGAAGGACGAAGACGTAGGAGAAGAAGAAAAAAGGGGAGAGGGAAAGTTCAGTTCATTGGTGAGCGGCCGAGTAGCCAGACTGCCGCTGCTTTGCATCGGAATGTACCTTATTGTTGTCTGGTTTGTACAGTGCCGAATTCTTCTGACAGGTACCATAAAGTCACCGAGCAAAGTTATGGCTAAACAAGAGGTCGCCGGAGAATAACAAAATCATGGTCGTGCGAGTCCTCATTGTGATCAACTCTCCAATTCTTCTCTCTGAACCAAACATACTCATTGTCGCACTCCTTCTTCTGTTGTGAGTCCAATCACAATTGCTATTGAATTTTCTCCATATTTTTAAAATAATTTGTAAGCTGTTCTGGACACTATCTAAATTGTTCTGAGCATAACGAAGAGTAATCTACTATTTTTTAAATAATTTAAATTTCTCTTAAGCTTTATATTTATTTCCGTCGAAGTCGGCACAGGAATTCTTCTGGAATAATTACTAAAGTTCTGATCGAAGCACAAGTAATTTTATATTTCAGATCGTTGTCTTGATTTCAGTTAGAATTAGTTGCATTCAAATTCATTCGAGATCTTCCTGTTATGAGATAGAAAATATGAAAAATTATTGTTCTGGTCCTGAAACAATGATGAGGCTGAAATGGAAATTTTTAATTTGTTTTCTTGTCCAATTTTTTAATGTAAAATCTGCACTTTGCACTGGTTTGTTGAGGGTTTTGAAGTTTTCCAATGTCGCATCGAATTCCTGAGAATCGTGTAATTTTAACGACACGCCATTTTTACGGACCATTAACTCCCCCCTCCCGCGGCTCATAGGATTGCCTTCCGAGAAAGAACAATACGATCTTTCTTTTTAGAAAATAGAGTCTTTTTAACGTTCTCATTCCTCTGCATTCTTCTCGGCGCGTTTCCAGTCTCTTCATCTTCCGTCCGTTACTTTATTCTTTTTCCAGGGATAACAGATCTTGACCGTGCTCATATTCTACGAACAACCTTGTGCTTATTTCGGCCTCGGCTTCGTTGTCTTCACCTTTTGCAGATATTTTCTTCCACTATACTGTTTGTGATCGATCTCGTTACTCGTCGTTCGCTCGCCAAAATGGTCACATTTGTATATAAACAATTCCGGAAGCCAAATGTTAAGAGTCAGTTCAAAACAATAAAATTAAATCAGCAATTCTAAAGATTGAATCAGTAATTTTGTCAAAGTGATTATGGTATTAAAATATTGTACATTGTGATTTTATAACAATGTTGCAATCGTGCTTTGAAAAGGAACTTATCACATCGACAAAATTTAATCAAATATTAATCAATTTAATAACGTTGCAATCACCCATTGAGAAGAATAATTATATTGAATGGTAAATAACTAGCGATTTGTGAAGCATAAACGATAAAGTAAAATTCTTTTACTCGTTTAATGTAATCATCAACCAGGCCTTATCAATATTTATATCAGTCCGTGCCGGACGCATTTCTAACATTGCTCTATTTAATCGCAAAACGAGCAGGAACTGAAATCGATTGACTGTAAGTTCGTTCAATATGAACCGGTTCTCGTTAGATGCAATTTAAAACAGATTCCATCTAACAAGATATCAAAAATGTAACTGATCAGACCAACGCATCAGGATCACTTTCACTTTTTCATAAAAAGTATCGGCACGCGACTTACGCAATTCCTGTCATTATGTCATTTTTCTTTAACAAACAACTCACCAATGATCCAACTTTATGCATCGCACGACATATAATATTAATATGGACAACAAGTGTTGTCAGCAACATGTCTATTACCATCCCAGGAACATTTATGGAATCTATACGAAAATTTATTATGAAATTCACAAAAATGATGCTTGAAAATGTACTTTAAGTTTTTCGCAATATATAACGGGTCAGACCCGTCATGCGATTTTTTATGCTATTTATGACGTTCATCCTGACATAAATGCTTGTCTGTGTAATATCATACTTCTGCATTATTTTTATTTACATTTTCGACTGTCTACTACTGTCAATATTTAAACGTTTTATACAAATACATTTCTTATTGAGCAATGGAATTGATTTATTTATTTATTCTTTCACTACGGACTTTTAAGCAAAATTTGCCCGGTTACTTAGACCCAGCAATTAGACGTTTGGCGTCGTTGCGAAAAAGTTTACAAACGCAATGCGTACAAGCACTACCTTATTTTTGTGTATAGTACTCGTTATTTAATATTGACAACAAATGTTACCAGCTACATGTCTCATCATCTAAAGGTCATACTTATCTTGTATATATACGAAAATTCATTGTCTAGTTCACACGAATGATGAATAAAAGAAATAAATGGTATCTCTATACAGGGTGTTCCATTTCAGTTGAGATTGTAAAAAATCTCGAAGACGTGATTTAAAACAAACAAACTGATACATGTTCTTTAATGTTTCGAGTGGGGAGACAAATGGCACTACTACTTTCCTAATGCGTGGGCGTTTTCAAGGTTATTTCAAGGTCATTTTGTCTTTTTTTATCATAAACCCATATTTTTCATTTCGGAATCATATTCTACGTAAAAAAATGCACAATTGTTGTTTAAAACATCTTTTTGTAAGTTGAATATTTCTTAAGATATTTAGCAGATTTTTCATGTTTATGTCAAGGATAATTTTGTTTTTCTATTAAAATGACAACGTTACTTTCTTCTGGATGATTTTTTATGTCATTTAAGAACATCATAATAAATGCTCGAAATTTTACCCTCACATTCTAGACACTTAGTAATTTGTTTAATAAGAGACTCGTGAGCACATAATAAAATTCTTACAAACGTACAAGAACATGTTTCAAACAAAAGTTGTGCATTTTTTTACGTAGGATATGATTCCGAAATAAAAAATGTGGGTTTATGATAAAAAAGACAAAATGACCTTGAAATAACCTTGAGAACGCCCACGAATTAGAAAACTAGTAGAGCCATTTGACTCGCCACTCGAAACACTAAAGGTCATGTGTCAGTTTGTTAAACCATGTCTTCGAGATTATTTACAATCTCAACTTAAATGGGACACCCTGTACATATTGAATTTAATTTAACTCTTAATTGGTATACCGTGGTCTCTCATGACCCCAACAATAACTCTGTACATTAACTTTCGCTATTGAATTCTACGATAATTGCAAATATCAAGTTTCTGTAACTTCTTTAGAACATGTGGATTATTTGTCTTAAATGATACACTTAAAGATATCTGTGATAATTAACACAGAATTTTAGCAAGATCCTAGTACGATATTTCGTAATCTGAGTAAACACTGTAGCGCTTAAAATTTCTGTCATGAGGCTAAGACGACACAATAACAAGGATCGATTCTCTCAATGTACTAGATCAGAATATCCTCTCAAATGTATGCGTTTCATGCCAGACTCGTCAGCGAGTGCATAAGGCTCGAGCCTAAGCGTTTCTGCTCGAACGTCGCAGGTTTCGCTAAACAGGCGAGCATGAATTTTCGCGAAAATCCGTTAATTGGCCGGCCGGCTGTTGACCAGCTCGGCAGACGGTGAAACAAACAGCCGGGGCCAGACATGACGAAGCTAATAAGCTGTCTTCGCGAGTTTTTCGGCCTCTCGCGGTCCTGTGCCTCTCGAAGATGTATCGCGAAGAGCCACGATTTTTGCTCTCGGATTTGTGCTCCTCTCTCGCCGCGCGCCGCACCGCGCGCCGGCGTGCCCGACATTGCATGGATTCAAGAAAAAAAAGGAGAGAAAGAAACAAAAGTAGAAAAAAAGCATTGGGAGGCAATCGCAAGATCGTTCCAGGAAGTTCATCGACCGAGACGCGATCTGCCTGCCTGTAAGAGAGAACAAAAAATTATAAAAAGAGCGAAGACAGCGCGAGAGGTACAGGAGGCGAGAGAGTGAAGGAGAAGATAGAGAGAGAGAGAGACCAAAGGAACGGAGACAGACGGAGAGAGGAGGGGGAGAAGTATCGTTTTCTGTGTATTCCCTCGAAGAGAAGTCGTAATAAAGCCTGTAACTTTCGACACAAGATCACCGATTGCGAGACTGGCTGGTGCAGCTCTTTTTCCAACATGGCGGCCAGACCCCTTTGAAAACGGTCACGCGAACGTGTTATTATACTATCGTTCTTCTGTTAATTACTCAGCATCTAGATTACTAGAGTTCCATAGCATTGCCGTTGACGAAACCCAATATTTGCAAATTGTAACCGGTATTGTTTCACGATCTTCCGGTGCGAATTTGACTAATTGGAGATTGCTATGATTTGAGCAACTTCGTGGAAATGTAAGAAGCGAAACTTAAAGTTTCAGGAATTCGTTTAATATAGTTTGAAAAAGCTTCGGATTGTTGGAACTGTCGAAACATATTTTGAAGTCACTTTTCGTGCTCACGTTGATTCTGCCACATCTGGTTGAATGAGGGACCCGATTGAGTTATCAGTTGAAAAACATCCTAAGCTGGATAGTTAGATAAAACTTTTCAGACATTGAGAACATTGTTTAGCTATCCATTTATTTCTACTATTTTTCCGTCATTTTTTAGAGTATATTTAACCTTGTATCATAATTAGACTTAGTGGAGTATTAACATTTTCCAAGTTCATTGTGAGATACAGAAATTAGACAAAAGTCAATTTTTATCTTTTAACCATGCGCTGAAAACAGTGTAATAATTAGACTGCGGATTGTATGCATTTATGACAAAACTGAGTAGGTGTAATTTAAAACAGTAAAATCATTAGAAGAATTTGAACACACTTTTACATTATTTTCAACCCATTAAACATAGTAAGAAAGAAATTAAATTTTTATTTCCCACCAGTTTATTGCAATTCAGGTAGAAAGTTTTTATTTTGCATAAAGTTCCGCAGTCTAGTAATAATACTCTTATATTTTTCTAATTTGTTCACAGCTCGTTATTTCAACCATTTATTTGTGTTATCAATGCATAAAATCCGCAGTCCTATCAGAATACACACAAGGCTAGTTTGATATACTAAATTGTCTTTAGATCTAAATACAATAAGACTAATTCGTGAGTAATAACCTGACGAATTTCTACAATTTTTTGTCATTTTTCAGAGTATATTTAATTGCAATGCGCACAAGACTTTGAAGCATTTAATTGTCTTTAGAGTTGAATAAAATAAGGCCAGTTCTTGTGCTACAACCTGATGGTTCATTTCAAAAGTTGGCAAGCAATGAAAGTAATTATTGCTCTCCCTTTTTATGGACATTATATTTAAACTGTTAACACACTGGTAACATATCTGTCATCTTCTATAGCAACCATTAAACACTGACACGTGTGTACCATTTTGACCTAACTTCGTCGAAGCACCATCCTGCATCAAGCAGTTCCTCAATTGTCAATAAAATCTTTAAAATAAAGATGATTTCTCCAAAAAATCCATATTTAAAAGATAAAAGATACATTTCCTCTAGATCGTTGAATGGAGCTGAACAAAAGGGTTCAGATCATTTAGTGAAGAAAAGGGTTCATATCATTTGGCGAACAAAGAGCTAAATTTGATGTTATTATTTAAGTTTTTGTCGAAAGTTGCCTGCAGTTTTATCCAGGTCGCGCGTGTAAAGTCGTAGTCTGATTATCAAGAAATGGAATCAGTAACGAGCGTTAAATGTTCCTTGCGCGGCTGATTGCCGCAGTAATAAGAGTCATCGTCGTCGATGTTCCAGGTCAGACGCATCACGATATAATCGATTTATCTAATTAAACTGTGCCAGTCTCTCGACGTGGTCTCGCAACGCGTTTCCCTGGCAAAAAACGTCGATATATGTTTCTCGTCCCTGATGCTGATCGCTTGTTCGATTAGCAGGTTCGTTCGTCGCCGAGTCTCGCATCTCCGCCATAGAGTGCATCAAAATAATGCATAAACATTGAATCAAAAACTCGTTAGGGCAATCAGCCCACGAAAAAGGGAGTAGGGGGAGAAAGAATCAGAAAGAGAGAAGAAAAAAGTACGCGGACGTGTAACCAGAGCATAACTCGAGGCCGTTTGAGGATAATCTGCGGTTTCGTCGTTGATTTACGGCGCGTGGAATGCCAAGGACACGCGAGCCGCGTTTTTCCCATAATATCTGCTTCATTCCGTAAGCAACGTCTTTTCTTCGTGCTTACGTAAACGTGCGAAACGACTTGTCCGTATCGAAATTTGCGGTTGCAAATATTCGTGACGCGAGTTAGTCCAGACGCGCGTCGCGTCGTCGAAATTCGATCGTGTAATTGTAGATCGTGACGTACGCGATATTTTTGCATATGTAAAATGTTTGCAAATTACAGAAATTGATTTGCGGAAGTAGGGGAATTTAAATGACAAAACGATGTAGGTCGAATGCAAAACGATAAAAGCATTTAAAGAATTCAAATATAATGTTGTATTATTTTCAACTGATTGAAATTGTTCAGAAAAGAAAGCTACGTAGCTCCTGTATCTTGGAATTGATACAGACAATATTTACTGTTATTGAAAATCAACAGTCTAGCTATGAAGTTTGATGGGACAGCTTTCGTGGTTGAATTGATGAATTTGGTTAGCTGAATTCTAATTTTCAATCATTTTAGCAAGTTAAATATAATTTTAGAAATTCGTTTAGAAAAACACACTGTATTTTATATCTTACTCTAGACTATGATCATTGTAAGTGATCAAATATTTTGGAACATTAGATCATCGCTTCTTCTAGGAACAAGGATAACCGAAGTCCATTTTAGTCAAAAATGTGATTTTTCTTTGTTTTATCATATTGAAAAGATCTTCCTGCGTTGCATTCGAAATTAAGAGGAATGTGAGGTATTTTAAGCAGAACATTTATATTAATTCATAGAATAATAGTGAATATTAATTAATAGAATTCAAGCTTGTTAGGTACTTGAAGTTGAGTAGGCCATCTAACCATTAGACTGGAAACTTCTACGTTGTCATAGTTATAAAAATTTATTTACAGCAGGAAAATTTATTCCTTGTAACAATATTCTGTTAGGTTAAATATAAACAATAAATTCTAGTACATTTTACTAAAATATTAATTTTTTGTACTCAAGGTCGTCTGAAGGTCATACTATTGTATTACAATGGACCCACTTTGACCTTAGCTGTTCCATAGCGATGACAAAATAATGTTGTTGGATTTTTCAAAACTATGATAACAATGCTGAATAATGAATTTTGAAAAACGATAACCTTGTGAAAATGTTCTTGCTCAGGTTTACCTTTTGGAACCGAACATTTTTTTCTGCCGTAAAAAATAAAAGAAATATTTAGGATGCTCAAGTTAGGCGAGACATCTGCGAGAAAAATTAAAATCGAAGGAAAATTCCGTTGCAGCCTCACCACATGTAAAATAAATTGTCGCTAAACTCCATTGGATATTTGCATGTAAAAGAAATTGTAAATACAATAATTGCATAAAATCTGCAGGAAAATTATTGCAATCATTATTGGTGCAAAAAACAAGAGAAAGGGACGTTAGATCGATCTGGATATCAGACATGCAATTTTCCTTGCATTTTCCGAAGGAATGGAATCCCTTTGGGCGAATGGCAAGTCGATACAAAATTTTACTAGACTTCCGTTTAGACGAAGGCGAAACGCTGATCGATGCACACCGAATTTCTCGAACCGAGAGTTATTTTTAGTCAACGTGCGGTGGAGGGGGAACCGTAAGTGTCGTAAACGTAAAAGACCGCGTGTCCCGGGTTCCAAACGTGCACGCGTTGCGTGGGCGCGTTCTGCAGCGTGCGTGCGTGCGTGCGCTCGTACGTGCGTACGGTGAACGACCGGAGGGCAAGGACGCCACAAGGACACGCCCTAACACACGTCCATGCGAGCGGAACCGCGCGACTCGCTCATCTGCACGTGCACGCGCGTCAACCCTTTTCCGCATGCAACACTCACATCCCCGCCGAAATTGTTTAAACTAACCGTAGCCTTTTAACCTTTACGACAATAGTCAAAATTTTCGACTATATTCAATGATGTTGCACTTTGTAGTTTCAATGCATACTTTTATGGCTCAAATGTAAAATAATCTGTCATCACCCAATAATGTAAAAATCTACAATAATTTTGCTATTCATCAATAAAAATATTAAAGAATTTATGAGAAGAAATGGAAAATGGGTACCCAAGTTCCGGGGTATTTACATAAGGGTTAAAGCAACAATTAGTCACGAATGAAAAACGGAATGTATTTTCATCCTCCGAGGGTAAGCATGTATTTTTCAATTTTGGGTGAGAACTCAAGGTCGTTTATGATCATAACTAAATTTTTTACTCTTCTAGGCTTTTAAAAAATTTAAATAATTTCTGGAATACGTCGAAGACCTTATCTCAACATATAATTATTGGAATGTTTAAAGCATCAATGGGAATAAATAAATATTTGAAAGAAATACATTCAACAGTGAAATTTCGCTCCGGACATAAACGACCCAGGTTTCCCACGGAGGGTTACTCGATTAGCCTGCGGATTTTATGCCTTTCTAATCAAAATGGATGGGTGGAAATCAATACTGTAAATTTAAGAATACTGTTACATTATTTCCGACTTGTTAAAATTATTGAAAGATGAAATACATTGTTATCCTTAGCTTCCATTTCTTAGAATCGACATAGAAAAATATTGTTGCATAAAAATCCACAGTCTAAAAATGAACAAAATATCATAGTAATGGTTCTCCATATACAGGGTATCATCGATCTGGTGGTAAAACGAGGGATATGTACGTGAAAAAATAAGTTGAAAAGAAAGAATAATGTTTTTTTGTTGAAGGTTTCAATTTCGAGAAAAATTAGTTTAAGGGTCTGCTACGTTTGTGTGCTCTAGTATTTGTAGGAAGTAGAACCGGTGGGTCATGACCAGGCATACCCGCCGACTCCTATGTATGTAATAGCACGCGCAGTCGCTGAATTTTCAAACTCGATTTTCTCGAAGGCGAAACCTTAAACGAAAAAACATTAGTTATTTTTCGACTTATTTTTCCATGTAGTTTCACCTCCTCGCAGCTCGTACCACTAAATAAAGATTTCTTTTAAGTACAAGCTAAATTTGTTATTACTCATTATGACTAGACTGCGAACTTCATACGTACACGATAAGAGTGAATAGATAAAATACAAAACAGTAAACAGATTAAGAGAATTGTAAGAACACAGATATACAAGTATTACCTTTAAGTTATTTAAATTTATTGAAGGTAGGAAGAACCTTTAACCCAAGTCTTAAAATGACATCTTGGACACGTCATGGGTTTCAGAAGACAATGTTGAGTGTTTTTAACTATCCACATTCACTAAAATTTCACACATCTAACTAACCATTTCACATTGATTTTGAAGCAATATAAATCATTCTATTTTAATCTGAAACCTTTGAATGAAATTGTATGAGAAAGACGTAATTGGCTCGTGTTCCCTGGAATTGCAAAATATTGAAAGTACAGTCACTCCCATTAATATTCGGACACTTTTAAAAAGACGATAACTTGTTTAATATTGGACTTGGACTTTTTTGAGAAGTTAGAATAATTAGTTTACTACATGACGTGAAAAAGAAATTTTAAAACAATTGCAATTGGTCGGTATTGCAGAGAAAATACTAAACGTTGTGTTTTACAATTTTTTTATGTGGCTTATATTGAAAATTTAAAACATCCATTATGTAGATCTGTATCAATTGTATACATTTTCAAATTTTCATCCAATTTGGATTACGTGGAAAACAGCGACAGGCATCGAATGACGTAAGAATCCTTCGATTTATTACAGTTTAAGGCCGAAAATTGTGAAAAGCTGCAATTTTGACCATCTTCAAACAGTTGTAGCTCATTACAACGTTTGCCGATTTTGGTGAAATATTCAGAGTGTATGCAGTTGACACAGATCTACAAAACGTATTTGTTGAATTTTCAATATGGACCCACATAAAACAGTTATAAATAACAACTTTTAGTATTTTCTTTGTAATTCCGACCAATTACAATTTTTTCAAAATTTCTTTTTTTCGACGTGTAGTAAACTAATTTTTCTAACTTCTAAAAAAATATCCAAGTCACATGACCCAATATTGAAAACGTAATTGTCTTCTAGGGTATACGAATATTAATGGGAGTGACTGTATATTACTTGTCCCAGTTGTCGGGACTAGTATTGTTGGATTAGTAGATCCAGGTTTATTGGTTGTTTTAATATTTTGCCGTAACAGTGCACGCCGTCGTGATCATCATTGTCCGTGCCACTTCCGCCGACAGTAGAAGCGGACGTGCGATCGGCGTACGACCAGAAGCCAGACGGTAATTAGTGGAGAAAGAGAAGTCGGTTCACTTAGTTGTGGACGGCGGCTGTACTTTTTGCAGTTCTTCGATTCGTTTCGTGGACGCGTCATGATTCGGACGAATTCAGATGGAAACTCGTGGAACGATCTGTTCGTGTCGATGGCCGGTTCTGTGGCCGAGGCTGGGTCCTGATCGCGGTGATTCGCTTGGTCATCGTTTTTATGTAACGAAAGTTGCCCACTTTGAATATCCCAATATCACTTTATCCTTAAACAATCACGCTTAAAACGTCAGCACAATGTAAATATTACCGATATCTACAACAACAAAATATAGTATTACAAATAAATATATAGGGAATTATAGTATCAAGATGAAATGAAAACATAATTATTGATTTTGTTACAAAGAGAAATTTCACCCTATGCGTATGAAATTATTCGAGAGAGATGATGTACCATGGTTCAACATGCTATGGTTGGATCATGTTTGAATTTTATGTGTCTAAATTTTAAGAACATTCTGTCACGTTCGCAGTTGCAGGTGCTTCCAACTTGTGGTTTTCTTCTTTCATACCTTTTTCAATGTTCTCCAAAGACGTTACAACTGTAGCAATGTATATTTTACAAATTAATTTCATTTTGCAGACATTGCCCAATTATTCAATCGAAATTTCATGAAATTTTGTAACACTTTTAAGCGACATTCATAGTATACCACTATAATTCAGGGTGGGGCAATAACTATTAGCACCTCAGATATCTTCGAAACTATGTTTCACAGAAATATTTGCTGACATAAAATGGCACAGTACAAAGGGGACCATCCGGGGGCGATAATAGTTTTTTTGCAGGTGGAGGTACTTCGGACATTTGAAGATCACCTCCATTTTTTTTAAATGGATCAGTATGTTTTTGCTTCCTTATCATGATAGAGGATCTTAAAACGAGTTCAACGACCTATTACATAAGGTCATTGAAGGTCATAGAAAGTAGAGAAAGGCGATAATACTTACGATTTTGGTGGTAAATGAAACACACGTATTGTGAACAGTAGAGGAAGGCGTAATTCTTACCGTTTACTGCACTGAGAATAAACACTGCTTGAAGGACACTTCAATAATTTTGCAGGATAAGATTAACATGATAAGATTAGTATCGATAAATCGGTCAATCCGGCACAATTTTGAAGGGCAAGTCGATATGCCTCTTATTTATGGCGAATGCCAACAAAATTCTGTAAGGGCGAAAAACTTGAATGCTGAACGATATCCACATCGGTCTTAGCATTCGCGTTAAACATTTAAAAATGTGTGTGATAAACTTAGGCAAACCGGTAGTTTGAGCGTTCGTAAAAGTGAACTATGACCTTCAATGACCTTATGTAATAGGTCGTTGAACTCGTTTTAAGATCCTATATCATGATACGGAAGCAAAAATATACCAATAAATTTAAAAAAATGGAGGTGACCTTCAAATGTCCGATGTACCGCCACCTGCAAAAAACTATTATCGCTACCGGATGCCCCCCTTCGTACTGTGCAATTTTATTTCTGCAAATATTTCTGTGAAACTTATAGTTTCGGAGATATCTGAGGTGCTAATATTTATTGCCCCACCCTGTATATAGGCACAAAATTCACCGAAGGAGTTACTATACTTGCCTTCGATCATCCTAAAATATCGACTAGCTGGATAATCTCATTTATTTTGTTTCTAAGAAACCGAGTCGCACGAAAGTGTATTTTGTAAACTCCATGTCAATTATAAATGGTACAAGTGGCATTGGAACTATTTTAAATCGTCGAAATAGTTGCGTCAATACTCGATAGTCGAAGAAAAGATCACCGTGATTCTTAGTTTACTTGAATTTCCTAAAATGTTTACGAAATAATAGGCGTAACCTATAGAAAAAGGTGCATTGAAATTATGAATGGGTGAACGCGATGTTTCAAGAAGGTGAATCAGCAGAATTATGCGAAGAGTTTAATCTGCTATGACGTAACATGATTTCGCGGGTTTTTCTCTAGAAAAAGAAATGACTAACATATAGCGTGAGTAATCTGCCGTGGGTGGAAGGTGAGACTCCAAAAAACAAACGCGCCCATAATCGTGGATCACCTATTTTTATGTTTGCTGGATTTTATAGGATCCTGGAAATCCTTACGGACACATTGTTCTTGCCAAAATGTCTCGAAATGTCGCGTGAAAACATCTGCGAGCTGGATGAACTCATTTTTATAATTTAATAACACTCATTTCCCGACCAAAGGCACAAGATCACAGAGATCGTTGAATCTAAGAGCTTTAAAATTTCCTACAAAGTATTAATATAATTAAATATTAAGATTCTTGAATATTAACGTTAATCCACTGGATCCTTGCATAATCTTTGTATAACCAACTATGTAACCAGCCGACTAAAATACCACGTGACTTCAAACTCTGCTTCTCCATCTTGTTATTGAAGTATCAACACGCAGCCATGAAATATGAATTGAACAGACTGAAAATTAAACATTTCAGTTTACTCTTCAGGCAATAAATTCTCAATTGCTTCAGAGCCAGTGTAGATCATGCGTACATCTGGGCCGCGGTAGCCGCTCCTCAAATATTTTCGATCTTCGACCATCCACAGTTTGATTCTACAGTTTCTAAACACGCATTTCGCCCGGCAAACCCGACTGGATGTGCTGTTAAGTCGGAAGAAAGTCGGAGAAGATCCAGATCCCGTTCCCAGGATCGCAGCGGTCGTAGGTAGCCAAATTGTTCAAGCCTAGATGTTCTCTGAACCACCAAACGCATCGGAGACTTATTTTCATAACGCAGCGAGCTCTTTCCGATCTCAGAGACCCGGTATAACCGCGAAGAAACGTTACGACCATCTAAATCGGGAGTTCGTGAAACAACAAACTATTCCCATCGTATCTTGAGCCGAGAAAGCTTAGGTGCGAGGCGCTTCTTCACGAATTCTCCGCGAAAAGAAAGCAACGTAAACTCACGGAGGACCTCATTAACCTAGAATCCTAACAAGGCTAGGATCTTCATCGTCATTACCTAAAAACACCTGTAAGTATTGAGTTTGGGTAGAGGCAGCGACGTCTTTCCACGCTGAAAAGACGATCAAGGACGATCAATTATTCGGCGAGATGTAAACTCGAAGGCGGGACAATTCGTCTTGCGAAACTATTCTGTTAGTACCAGCCTCGTGATGTAAATGTTTGCTGTTTCTTGCAGTTTTCGAGGTGAAGATGTGTTTTATGTTCTTTCGATGTTAGCAAGATCTAAATTAGAAACGATGATGAAGATTTCAACGATCTGTACAATGATGGCGCAAGGAAGTCAAATAAAGCTGGAGACAGATCAGTTTTTGGGGATTCGTGCGACGTTGTCTGAATTCGGGAGACGGACTTTTTCGTCGTGCCGAATCTCATCGTTCCTCTTCTTCCTCGTCTTGGTCTTCGACACGGCTCACCTATGGTTCGGCAGAACAGGTGGGTCGCACGAGGTCAAACGTTTACCCGTCTGAGAAGAGGGTGGAGAGAGGCGACCGGTAGATGCAAAGAAGGTTGAGTACCTCGCACGAGAAGGCCTCGTGGCACGACTGCACCTCGGTATGCCATACGTTCCGTCTTTTTCGACTGCTCGCCGGTTAGAGTGGGACAGAAGAAGACGCTGATAGAGGCGAGTGCGAGGAAGGGAGGAAACGTCGACGACCGGGGAACCAGAAGGGAGTCCTCCATATGCAGGGAGGGAAAAAGGAGGAAGAGGGACACGAAGGGAAAGACGGTTAGGCGAGGAGAAAATAAGAAGATGATAGCGACGAAGGAGAAGAAGAGGAAGTGAAGGGAGGACGAAGCTGTGGAAAAGACAGAGGGAACGGGAACGAGAGGAGCAACGAGCTAAGGTTTATCCAAGATTCCGCAAGAGGGATTTCGCGGAGGATCAGGCTCCGGTGGCACCCCATTGATTTCGAGAAAATTGCTCGGGCGCGAAAATTCAAAACGATGAACACGACGCATTCGCCCGTATTTATTGGTGTATGAATTGTTTTATAGCTGCAGGAGTTAGCAGTAAAATGTGTAACACGAATTGTAATTCGCCGTTCATTATGATGCTTAGTAAATACTGATCGGATTCTAGTAATTTTCAAAGGTGTTCCTCGCTTTGGTCGTTGAATGGTCAGTAAGCTCCATTGCTAGAAGCAATGACCAGTGACACCATTCAAGACCTAGAATTTAAGTTAAGCTCTAAGTTAGGATCATATTTAAATACTTTGCACAGGCGATCCTCTTTAGCCATTGAATCGAATTCACAAGCTTAGCTCCGTTGCTAGTAAGCATGACCACTGGCCATTAAAGAAGACCTAAAACTTCTGTTAAAATGTAAGAAATTCGTGAAACAGTGTAAGATTGTGAACGTTAATCAAATAAGGATCATACTTATATATAACACACTATTATACTGTTCAGCTCCATTGCCAAAAAGGAAGACCAGTAGCCTTAGCAGACCTACAGCTTAAGTCAGACTCGAAGAAGCTCATGAAACAGCGCAGGACTGTGAACTGGTCTCGGTCGGGACGGGAATTTTTCTCGGGATCGGGACGGAATCCCGAATATTTTAGGGATCCCGAAACCATTCGGGATTCCCGAGAATTTCGGGATCCCGGAAATGTTCGGGATTCCCTAATACATCTGTGATTCCCGACATTTTGAAGTTTCTCCATACTTTCAATAATTTAGTGTTTACTATGCACTGTATACAAGATCTGTCCACTTAGCTAAGCGATCATAAAGCTCGAAGAATACAAAGGCATTCGGATTGCTGAAATTATCAAGAATAACAAAACATTCGGGAATCCCAAATATTATTCTATATCCCGTACATTGTCGGGAATTCCGAACATTTTTGGGATCTCGAATATTCTCGGGAATCCCGAATCTTCGCGGGATCCCGTATATTTTCAGGGAGTCCCGAATCATCTCGGGATCCCGCACATATTCGGGAATCCCTGATATTCTCCGGAATCCCGGATAGTTTACGGGAATCCCGCACACCCCTACTCTGAACGCAAATCTAACAAAGATCAGATTTTAATGCAGAGGTATCATCGTTTTAATCGTTAAGTGAAGCTTATCAATTTACAAGCTTAGCTTAATTGCTAGGAAGGAAGTCTACTAGCCATTGCTGATCGAAAATTCGACTTCCAGAAGCTTCTGACTCAACGCGAAACTGCCAACGCAATAGAACAACCATGCTAGACCTACATCGTCTTCCCAACACAGTGCCCCATTGATCCTCCGGCTGTCGGTCGTCTGTCGAATTTCTGACACAAATGCGGCTGACATTGAATAAAGTCTTATCTCGTGGGGGATTAATGGATATAACATAGTTTCCTTTCGAGCAATCAACCCATTCTCGTTCCATGGTTACTAAGTAATCAGCGGAGAACTTGGAGCCGGGAGCTACGCTCGGCCTCTCCTCCTCTTGAAACGTCAAACCGCCTAGTATGGTTGTTTTCGAAACTCGCTGATTTTCTCGTGGCGGAGGAGCAGCTCCGGGGCGCAGCCTTCCTCGTCAGCAACGCTGCACACGCTATTGGCGTGGTGTCTGGTCACCGACGAGAGCTGAGCAGAGCTGAGCAAAGCTGAGTAGAGCTGAGTCGAGCTGAGTAGAGCTGAACAGAGCCGAGCAGTGCTCTGCAGTGGCGTGGCATGGCGTGGCGTCCGTGCCAAGCTCTTCTTTTTCGATGGACTTGTGCAAGATCTGCCATCTTTGTTTCTCCGCTCAGGGGCCCGGCGGCATTTCACCCGCCAGCCGAATCGGACTCTCTCTCGCGACGCGTCTCCTCTCTCCTCTCCTAAACCGCCCGCCTCCCTCTCTCTCTCTTCCTTTGCCCCCTTCTGGCCTCCCTGCTCTTTTCTCTTGGAACCTGCTACGGCCTTTCGTTCGTTCCTTCGGAGTTCCTTGCGATCATATCAACGTCCGCGTGTCCGCATCTCTCGACATCGACATTCACCGACGCATGCCTCCGGTTGGATACTCTCTCCTTCATGGTCCCGCGAGGATCCGTCCAGGACTTCTTCCCATTGGCTCTACTCGCCTTGCTCGCACCTTGCGGTCTGCACGCTGCAACGATTTTCACCACATAATTGCCCACTTGCAACAGTGTGTTGCACATCAGACCGGGCGGGCCCGTTCTGTGACAAGCAGTTGCGTGCATGAAACAAGCTCTCTACCCTGCTCCTTTTCTCTCTCTCTCTCTCTCTCTCTCTCTCTCTCTCTCTCTCTTTCTCTCTCTCTCTCTCTTGTTCTCTCTTTCGATTCCTTTCCCGACTATCCCGGTGCGATATCGCGTGACCATTTTTGAGGGTGCCGCGGACGTCTCATCGGCAGTTTAATTGGTTATCTGATTTTTATGCAAACTAACGCCCCCCCCCCACTCCCGTATAATTTCACCGAATACCCCGGTTCAACAAGCTTGCGTCCCTGTCTCTGTCATTGATTTACAGCAGGATGTCAATAACCACGAACGTCTTTGTACCTAGAACTCTCTGAACAGCCGTATGGTTTCATGCAAATCAGCCTTGGTTTGTAATTGTCGAATAAAGTGGAGATGCCGAGCGGTTTCGTGATTTCTTACGGACACCGGGTTATTTACAGGGGTGATCGCCATATCAACGTTGACGGACAATGTTAGAATAATTCTTATTTTACGGTTTGCTAATGATAATAGATATGGGAGTTTGGCGTGAGACGTCTTTGAGAGCGGACGTGTTTCGTTCCAGAGTGTTTACGTTTGTCAGCAGCTTATTACGCAGTACAGTTCTGTTCTCGCGAGTGCATTGAAGTACCGTTTCGTTCTTTTCTTTGTGTTGTGGTCCTTGCTGGTGTCTCTGACTACAGGGGCACTCGCGTTTCTCAAGACCATATTATTATTGTTATACTGTGCAAAACATGAGTTCTCCAGCTACAAATTCTCCCTCCACGTTATCGTACGCCAAGGTGGCTCAGCAGACAGTATTTCCCACTAAGGAGCAAGCTATCGTGCTTGATGCGGTTGAAGGTGTTTCTATTCAAGATTACACTATTGCTATTGGCAAGATTGTTTCACCGAAAAATATCAGATTTGTTTCTAGAATATCATATGGTAGAGTGTGTCTTTACTTGAATAGCAAAGAAAATGCAGACAAACTTACCGAGACTCCCACTAAGATCATCATTGGTGATCATGTTTTGGAGATTCGTCCTTTAATGTCAAAGGCAAAACGTATTATACCTTCAAATGTTTGTCCAATAATCCCTCACCAGATTATTGTGGAACTATTGACAGAATTAAACATTCGCCTCTGTTCGCAAATGTCATTTATTCGTGCTGGTATGAGCGACCCAGGTTTCAGATTATGAGTTTCAGAAGGCAAGTTTACATTCATCTGGAAGATGTTTCTAAACTTCCCGAGGTACTGCAGATAAATTTTGATGGTACAAATTACTGGATCTACCTGTCGACTGAAAAGCTCTCGTGCTTTCTCTGAAAGGAAGAAGGGCACCTTGCTAAATTCTGCAAGAATATTGAATCCTCCATACACTTGCCTACTGAAGTACCTAGTGTAAACAAGGAAGATATTGTTACTCCGAACACACCTACCAGAAACACCAAGATATCGAACATGTATCCTTCCTCATCCGAGGACAAGGATACTTTTCCACAAACGTCTACTAAGCTTCTCATGCCTCCGCCTACTGTTAAACGACCGTTATCGAGTACTTCTTCTGATAGTCAAACTGCAAGTTTGGATGGCATTCAATTCAGTGGAAACTTGGTCAAAGTCAAAAAAGCCAATAATAAAAAGATAAAGAGGTCTGATATCTCCTCTGAAGAATTATCAGCACAGCTTCATTCGGCCAAGGAATCCTTTTTGACTAACGCTCATAAATACCCGCTCAGCTTTGAAAATATTACTGACTTCCTTCTTTCTTCTTATGATAACCCCAAGGTTATGGACACAGCTTTAATGTACACCAAGGACACTACCGCTTTCGTCTCCATGTTGGATGATATTAAGGATTTACTCTCTGAGCGATGCTTGAAAAATCGCATTTCCAGAATTATTAAGAAACTTGCGGTTAACAATTATAATTCTGATTTGGATCCAGACGAGGGCTCTAGCACGGATTCATCACTCATCGAATCTCAAGAAATATAACGCTTTGATTATCTGAATGGATAATAGATTGCTTAACATCTTGTTCTGGAATGCCAGAAGTATTGGGGATCTGGGGAAATGAGGTTGCCGATGACTTAGCTAAAACTGCTACCACTTTCTACTCCCTGAGTATTACAAGAATTCCTTATACTGATTTGTTTGAAAATTTCATGAAAAAAGCCTTCCGCAACACCACGGTAATCCAAAATCAAGGACTATACAAGGGCAGATTTTACTTTCTTAATTGTTATAAAGATAATCGCCTTCCTTGATTCAATGGTTTAAATCTATCTCGTCATTTTATTGTCTCCATAAACAGAAGCAGAGCTGATCATTATCACCTTGCCGGCTCTCTTGCTCGGATTGGCATTATTGATAACCCTATGTGCAGATGCAACTCCGAATGTGAAACTCTTAATCACGTCCTCTGGCAGTGTAGTTTGTATGATTCGCAAAGCGCATCATTGTTGAAAAACGTGTTTAAGTTGAAATTTCAGTTGCCTCTGGAAGTTTCTATGTTTCTGGCTGGGCCTAATGTGAAAGCCTGTTATTACATTCTGTTGTTTTTAAAAAACTGTAATTTATGTGTTTAAGGTTAACCTTAACGGCTGCGTTCCCTCATATTTAGTTTGTAGAGTTTATTTGTTGCATATGTTTTACTCATATGTAGACCTAACGTTGTAATAAATCTCTTATGAGATTTTCTCAAAGAAAAAAAAAAATAATAGATATGCGGCCATATTAAAGCTCGGACCCCTATTCTCCGTGTCTCAAAAGAAGTTTCTTGAGGCGTTACAGGGTCAAAGGGGGTCCTTGCTCGCAACCAATGGCTAGGCCTTTACGTCACACGCTTTAGCCAATGGCTCGGCTAGAACCGATAATACGAGTCGATCCTCTGCCACTTAGCCAACGAGGAGGCTTCATAAATAAATTGCGTATCTTTATACAAAATAAAAATTCTATACTTCCATTGCAACAAACTGGAGAAAAATAAAGATTGATCTACACTTTTACGGGATCCCGCCGTATCGTGCCAAACATGTAAAAAATAATGAACGACATATGATGAAAGTAGAGGCATTGAAACGTTACCAATTTTATTGTCGTACGATTCTCTTTTACGGAATTATAACAGGATACATTATGAACAATTTTTCATAAATTGAAAATTCAGTGTCCAAACACTTTTTGGAGTTGTAGATATAAGAAGTATTGAACTGCAGCTTCATATCTAAATTTCACACTGACGACGGGGTTTGCCGTGGAACGACAGAGCGCTTCGAATGACCTAATAAATAATTCAAATATCTAACGAGCGCACAGTTAACGTCCGTTCTCTGTATGAATTTACTGTCGCGTCGATGGCCGTTCCCATTGCCCCCTCGTCGCGCCCTTTCTCCTCGGCGTTCCTTGTTGTCGTCGTCGTTCGTCCTCGCGCTGCTCAATACTGTAAACAACCGGTAAAGACAACCTTTGCCCGTATGCAAACCGTGCACGTCGTGCCGTGACTGCGTTTTACATATCGCCGTGGTAACGAACCGATGCGAGCTGCATTCGACCAGCGCTGCGACTACGACGGTGTCCACCGTGAAATCCGCACCGGGGACCTTGGCGATTTTGCGAATCCGTGTGTACACGTATAGAAGACGCGGCCACGTCCTCCGTGTGCCGCGAGAAGCCATGAACCATTCGCGTTCCTGAATATTCCGATCGGCTAACTGTACCTCCTTTCTCCGTGTCAGCGGAAAATCGCGTGAACCGCTCTCAGCATGTGTGTATTTACACGCGAACGAACGACCTACCGAGGAATCGATGCTGGCTTGCAAATAATAGCCTGTGCCAAGCTGTCTTGCGGATAGCATGTCCTCCATTTAAATCACCCTAAACGCACCAACAGGTTATTTAGCTCCGCCCCAGCCCGTTAGCTCCTTTGACGGTCTACCTACCAGTATAGTGGACTCTTAACCCTCGAGGCTCGGCAGTGACTTATGCACCGATAGCTACTTACTTTACCGATTTATGTCATTTTCATCAATAGGGGCACAGTTACATGGTATTTAATAACAATTACAGAATTTTTTAGCTGTTCTTAGTGGGCAATTAAACGCATTTATGTAGAAGTTGACCCTAAGCGCACAATAATAACCTACTAGGTTATTTAGCTCCTGCTCAGCCCGTTCGGCTTCTTTGACGCTCTATCTACCAGCAAGACAAACTCTGAATCCTCTCTCGTGACGCGATAGTGACTTTTGGACCATGAGTACTTATTTTACTGATTTACGTTGCATTCATCATTGCATTCATCATGACACACTTACATGGTATTTAACAACAATTTTAGTATTTTTTTAATGGGTTATTCTAAATGGGTTAGTAAACACATTTGGTTGGCCCTAAACGCATCGATAGGTCATTTAGCTCCTCCTCAAACCGTTACCTTCTTTGACCCTCTATCTACCTGCAAGATAGAACTTTAACTCTTTCTGACCAGACACGACATTGAATTTCAAAATGCTGTTGTATTATTTTCGTCCGATTACAATTCTTATAAAGGCAAATGAACGTTTATATAGCTTCTATGTTCTGCAATGAATGCAGACATTTTTTATTTTGCATAAAAATCCGCAGTTTATTTGTAACACACCTTTTAAAATTAATAAAAATCCAGTGTAGGCGGACTTTCCACTTAAAAATTGATTATTTGAATATAAACTCGTCAAATTATGTTAGCGGCTCTAATAATTTAATCACTCGTTGTACACTACAAGACCGCGAATCTTTATGTAAAATAAAAGTTGTCTGCTCCTGCTACAACTAGAAGAAGTCACTTACGAATTTCTTTCTTTTCACTGTTTCAAATTGCTATTAATCATTTCTAAAATAAATGAACAAGATCTGTTGTCTATATATTACATAATAGTGTTTCATCAGTGCCCGATATTTAAAGGCCCTAAACTCTTGAAAGCTTTCGTAGCTCCCTTATATATGATCACTTCAGAGCAATGTACCAGTGTGGGCCTGTACGATTTCTTAGGCATTTTTTATCATTTCTTTCCACTCGTATACACATGCACATGAACACTTCCCAATATTATTAGTAGACTGTTGTTACGCTATATTCATTTTATTGAACCTATTAAGACAGGAAATCAATTTCTATTTTGCTCCAGTTCGTTGCAATCGAGGTAGAGAATTTTTATTTTGCATAAAGATCCGCAGTCTAATTATTACTATGTAAATGCTGTCCAGTTTAAAAAATTTCTATGGTGCCCCTCTTCTACTGATGCCCTAAGCTTAGTTTGATTATTGGTTCATCCAGCACTGCACTGCATAGATTGAACATATCACATTAGGACGATCCATTTCTGATGAAAAATCTTACAAGGTGGGAAGCATTCGAAAAAAGACTTTTGGCGGTGAAAGCGAAGGTAAGGGTAGTTCAAAAGCCTTATTTCCGCTGTCTATTTTTCATGAATGTCCGAAGGAATCAGGTTTTGTTAACCAAAGGTTCCCAAATCGGCGAAAATCATCGGGCAGGAGGAAACAGAGGGGGAGAAAAGGGAGACTGTAGACGGAGAGACTCGGCACACAGCGGAGGACAGGGAAGTAAATAAGTAAATAAACCAGCCGGCTTTGCGAGGAGGTGTCGCGATGCAAATAATCGTCTTTCTCGAGGATCCGAGGCGCGAAAGTGCACGTGTCTGTAAATATGCACACGGTAATATGCGCGCTGGAACGCGTACGAGTTTCCCCGACCCCGCTACGTCTCGCTCACCACAGAGTCCTGCCGGTCCGGATTCTTTCATATTCACGGACCTCTCGTACCGGCGCGCCGCCGCGCCGGTGCCGTCTTATCACGCCAGCACGGGCGTTAAGTAATTTGCTTATTTCTTTTTACTCGCTGCTAATAGCTTCGCCACACATTGCCACGGTTTTCTCAAGCGTCGATCCACGCCGAGCCGCGTCCCGTTTGTTTTTTGCCAGCTATTACCCGCTCCTGCTCGCTCCTGCTCGCTCCTGCTCGCTCGTGCACGCCTGCAATACGTTTATCGCGATCAGAGTCGATCTCGTTAATCCAGACTGGATTTTGGAAACGTTCTTTTATCTAGGGACTTACTCCTCAAATCTTCAGAATCCAAAATGTTGTTTATCTTACACAATTCTACGATCGTTGAGGCCAGAAAATAATTGGGTTTTGTTTTTATCTTCGTTCCTCAGTGGGTTATTGTAGAGAACCTGTGTTTGTGTCATAGCTGAAAGCTTAAGAAGTGACCCAATCGTGTGACAGATCCCTACACTTCTTTATTTAACCGTTTGAGTCCCAGGGGGTATTGAAAAAACACTGTCGAAGAATCCCAAACAGCGCAACCGCGCTTTCTCTAAATGACTACGAGAAGACCCGAGCAGCGCGATAGCGCTTGTTTTATTTTATTTTGTAATGTATCATTGCATTATTATAGTATTAGTCTACCTATTGTAAAATGTACTATTTACAATAAAAGGAGCTGTGTGATGTACTTGCGTCCGTAAATCTGAGCGCGCGACTTCGACAATCGGTAACGCACCGTCAGTTACCCACAATGCTCGAAATGTGCTGTTTTTTCGACATAAAATTTCAACAGCGCGATCGCGCTGCTTGGGACTCAAACGGTTAAGAACAATACGCAATATCTCTAACATCGAGTCTACGAGTTCCGCCGACTATTGTTTAAATCTTCGTTCTCGAGTGGGCTATCGTAGATAACGCATGTTTGTAGTAGAAATGGTGTCTTAATAAATAGCTTAACCACACGACACATCCCCTGCCTTCCATCGTGTCTTCATTTCAAAACGAGCGCTGCTCATTCGTCGAAAATTATTAAATTCTTAGTAAAATATGACATTTTATAACATCGTCAGTCTCCGTAAAGTCTTGTCATAACTACCTGTGGCTCCTGTTTGTTCATGAAAATAAAATGTTCTGTTAAAGAGACAAGATTTAAGGACGTCGAAGTGATAAAATGAAATGTGACGAGGTAGCTATTCGCTATTCCTTTAAATAATTTCTACTTCTCAAGGCGTATAAATGAGATGATCTCTGGAATAAGGTAGATGCTTCCAAAAGGCAATACTTGGAAGTGAACATCATGAACTAATCATCAATATCAACCATGAATGATACTTCTTCCGCGCTTATGATGCTTCTTTCAAAAGTTCCTATACTTTTCGAGTAAATTTATGTGGTACAGTTAAACAAATCATCCTGTACACAGTTGCTCTTTGTGTTTTAGTTTTTTGTATTTGCACAGATTGAATTTATTGTATTCTTTATGGTAAAAGTCAATAGTAGCAACGCTTTTAATTTTGGCTAGAAGTCGCTTTTCAGTGCGCTGGCTCTACAGCCAAGCATCCCGATGATGATGCGAGGGAAATTGTCCGTCTGCTCGCGTCCCTTGAATTATGGTCGTGGTGCTGTCGCGACAATCGTCCAGGGCGGAAGCGGATAATGGCGCGACTGGGAAATCCATTTCTGTCGGACTGAGGGGTAAATAGAGCCGCGACGCCCAGTTAGCTGTCCTCCAGCTTCATTTGATGATGACTCGAAGGTTTAGGAACTGGGTCTTTGTAGTTCGTGATAGTGGGGCTGTCTTGACTGATCAACACTTTCAATATACCGTCAAGGATGTATGAAGGTTCACAGATGTTCAGAGACGATTGTCACCTTTTCTAAAAAAAATACTGGCGATGTATGATGTTGTCTACTTGATGGAAAGAGCAGAAACCAATGTATTTATCGATGCTGACTTATAGTAGTTGCGTTGTCTGACTGTTAGATAAAGTTGAAAATTGTTGCATAGGCCCGAGATGTAGATGAGACGGTTTTTTAGACAATTTTAAGCTTGCATGTTGAGCTAGTGAAATAACAGGCTGGTGTCGTAGCTTTTACGTTTACAGACGTTCGGAGACGATATTCATCACTTCCGAATGGTATTGATGCCGTAGAACAGGGACGAGCACGGTAGGGGCCCCCCAAACGCCTGCTTCCCCCACCAACCGCTCTTTCATGCGCGAGGCCTACGCACTGTTCGCAACGGGCAAAGCACTTCCTTCCTCTATGGTAACGACGGATGCTGGTGGGAGGACAGTGGGCGCTATGGTGGGGACGATTTTGTCTCAATTGGGACAAAAATGCCCGTCCCTGCTGTAGAACATTGGCTAAAGCTAATGCCCCTATTAACATTGATTTGTAATACTACGGCTGTTACGTAAAGCTTCCTTGTTTATGTGATTGAAAACTTCGCACATGTTTCATCTTTTTTTTTGTGTTCAACTAAAATGATCTACGTTCATATAAATAGATTCTAATATTTCAAGACTCTTACTTCAAGAAACAGGAATGATGAGAAATGGGAGAAAAGTAGAAAATCAACTTTCTTGTTGGTGTTAATGAGACCCCGAAGGCCTGTTTAGAGACAGTTGTTGAAATTGAAAAAGAGATTTATGGACAAATAGTAAAGGCTCGTTCGTGCCGACGGGTGTCGTTTATATCCAAGTAAAAATTGCAGTTCGAAAAATTTTTGATTGGACATACCGATTTTGTGGATCGCGTATGGTCCTTAAACAAATGTGGCCGGTTGAAAGTAAATATAATGTTATGAAGAACAAAGAGGAGCGATCTTATCACCGATCGTTAATTACAGGACGAAAACTGGTTCCCGCCGACTTGTCCATTTAATGCCGCTGCTAATTAATTATGTCGGGTCCCTAAGAGAGAGTTCTAGCCGTGGATCCGAGCAACGGTTCTATCTGCGGCTTTGTTACGACTGGTAGAACGAGTTCCGAAAAGGATACGCTTTGAGCTTCGCCATGTTTCCTTTCGGTCATCGATAACGGCATCTCATTAATTACTATCGGCGTGCACGTGTCCGTACAGAGTGTTCCAAAGTACACGGGATCACTCGATTTATCACTTACACTCGTTAATTAGAAAAGACACCTACTCTCCCGTTCGTAAGGCTTCGTAAGATTGTAACTTTTTTTTAATGACAGCCGCGATTATGGCACTTCTTAAAATTGTACTTCACACTAAAGCTATCATCGCTGGGTAAAATAATCGGTTCTATATGTACAATAATTCTATATAATAAATTCTAAAAATAAAATTATAATTACGAAAATTCAAATTTTTTACAGATTATTTAAAAATCACACAAAATCTAAATTCATTCATTTGTGTCATTTTTATAAGGTAACATGCATTAGCCGCTTTTAGTACTCAGTAGGTTTAGTGTTAACAGTCTTTCTGGTTCGTAAAAATGACAACATTGAATTTATGTAGTTGCTCATGACTTCAATGTGCAGAATGTAGTATGTCAAAGGGTCAGTTAGTGAAGGTCAACCATTTTTTATGCTAATCTCTGTCAAAATAAAGTGCATACCCCCCAAGAAATGATGTCAAAGAACTGTAAAAGGGTTGAAAAAACCGCATCTCACTAGAAGATCAGTTCTTTCGGTCCTCCGTGCGGCAGAATACGATTTTAATGGTGAAGCGAGCGCACTGTTTTAAATCATACGAGTCAACGCGTGGGCGTGCGAAATACGCCGCCGTAAATTACGCTCGATTTATGGAGAAAAACAAATAGATTTCGGCGAAAGAATTTTTTCGGTAAGAGGCTATCACTTATTCTTTAATCCACCCGCTCGACATTTATTCTCGATATGCCTCCGCGGTGCGTCTCCATTTCTTTTATTAATCGCATTCCCAGGACATCGATATCAAAGAATTCTTCACGCTCGTAAAGTATATATAACCTGTTAAAACACTGTGCATGAAAACCTTATGGGATTCGACAGCAAGCGATATTCTGACCATTCAAATAACTTCCATACGTTGCCTTAGAACTGCTAAACTAATGTTCAATTCATTAACAATTTTAGAATTTTCTGTATTTAAAAATGTAGCCTGTAGTTCATTTAACGGACAATTGTAGTAGAAGCGTATCTTTTTAAACGTTTATTCAAATATCATATTCACAGACATATTTATACATTTTAATTGCCAGACATCGGGTCTTTAGACAAAAATTGGCGAAGGAGATTTTATACAGCAGACAGATTAAAAGAATTTAATAACATCTATCATATTACACTTATTAAAATTACTGATGAGAGAAAGAAATTATTATATTTTTTTTTACTTTACGAGCACGTGCCTTAAAGCAGTGGAGGCTATTCTAGATGTGCTCTTATTGGCTGGCTCGCTGCTGACATACCGTAAGTGGTGGGGGATACGGAACGCTACATTATTAACCATTCCATTATTTTCTGACAACCCTGGCTGAATTCATTCAAATCTTTACATACATACAATCAGTTAAAAAGTCCCTGTACATTCTTTAAAATATAGTTAATTTTTAAAAAATTGTTTTAAACGAATTGAGTATTCCTTCGAGACATTTAAAGAATTAATTTATTAGTTAATGTATGTTTTGAGGAAATTGTATTTGTACCTTCATGTTTGGAATGCAAATTTTAATTAATTTTTTCGCTTTCTGATTTCAGCTAGTATTTAAACTACAAAATTATATTGTTTATGAATTCCTTGTCATGATAGGACGTCAGTTTTGTGATACAGTGTCTTTTGAACCCTTAAATGATACTTTTGATATCTCTCGAGTGTTCATTCTTTTAAATGTGGATGAAATTTGTTTTTCGAATAGACACGTCAGATTCTGTGTCACGACGTCCTCAATTAGCGTTATCCGGAAGAAATGGCCGCACATCTAAGACTTGAACTCCTTAACGAGCACGTGCCTCGTGAGCATATGTTCGTTCGTAAACCACAATATTCCTACGTACACGTAATGGTCGTGTGCATTCCTTCTTGCGTTGACCCCCGTCACACACATGAATCATAAATCATAGACGCGTTGTATCGCGGTTTTGCAAACAGGCCCGTGGTCGTCGACGTCCTGTTTCGCCGTTTGAAAATTTACGGCTCTATTGAAGAGTGTTACGCACGACACTTGTTGACGTATTTACTCAGACGGGAAATCAAACTGATATATTTGACGGACCAGCGGAATAATAATCGCGCGCATTAGGCAATACGCTGATTGCCGGTGTTTTTATTTTTTTAAATTCTCTATCGACACAATCGCTCGTAACTTTGCTCGTGAAGTGGTATCGTTGCTATTAACGGTACCCATAAATAATTCATTAACATTTGCCAATATTCACATTTACATACTTCAGTGTCTAGAATTCAAACGAACGAATACTAATATCAATTTTCACGATATTTTTACTTTGAATTGATTCATGCCATTGTATTCAGAACTTTAGAAGTTTGTTTTGGAAAATGGAAATTTATGTGAACAAACTGTGGATTTTCTGAATTAATTTCAACACTAAATCTACCGAGGCTTAAAAGTACCTGGTATACGTTGTCTTATAAAAATTACAAGATTGAATTTCTGTAGACTTTGTTCGGTTCTTATTATAATCTGAGCTCTAATAAAGATATTTATTCAATCATTTCCTATGCAAGCATTTTTATAAGTTCAATAATTGTAACATAACAAATCTGGAATCGGTCATTTTGATTTGTGGATTTGATGCATTTGTGACAAAAATGAGTCGGTGAAATTTAAAACAGTGAAACTATTACAAGAATTCAAAAATACTGTTATATTATTTTTAACCTATTAAACATATTAAGAAATAAAATAAATTTCTATATCACTTCATGTGTCACTTTTTAGATATAAATTTACATAATTAATTATATATATAATAAATTAATTAATTTATTTTCTTATATAATAATATATAATTGATTAATTAATTCATGTTCGTATAATATACAATTGATTAATGTTGTTATACTATAACTTTATATCGAATAAAAGACACGCACTACATGTATGTATATTCAAAGAAAATTATAAACTTAAATATTTTACTTCTAATATTGAAGTAAGATTTATTTTATATTTGAATCCAATATTTCATTCGTAATTTGAAATGTGTATGTCCCCCATATTATGGAACACATGTTTTTCTATGACAATATTATAAAATATTTAAAATATAATATAAATATAAAATATAAATATTTCTTGAATGTCAAGGTAAAAATATTCTGTTTCTGATATTAAATAAATATTCATTTTGTATTTAGAAAAAAATATTTTTCTCATAATATGAAATGAATATTACTTGTACATTAGTAAAAAATATTCTATTTCTAATATTAAATGAAGATTCATTTTACATTCAGAAAAAAATATTTTTCTGCTAACATGAAATAGATATTTCCTGTATATTTGAAAGAAAATATTTGTTATGTATATTATGAAAATATTGTATGTATACTTAAATATTAAAAACAGATTGTACCTCTTTTTAATATTGTATGAATATGTATACAATATTTTGTGCTACTAGGGCAGTTTGTTACGGTTTAGATAGCAAATTTTGATGATTTCTCTCGGTATCGTCTCAGATACTGATCCCTTTCTCTTAAATTGTTTCGACGCTGTTTGTTTTGCATCACTTAATTTCAGTCAATTGCTAGTTCTGTTTCTCATCTTTCTAAGAACCGTTGAACTGCATCATAGGAAGAATTGATTCCTCGATTCGTCGACGGAAATTTCTGTCCCCTTCGAGCTGCACTCGTTTGAGTGAGAACGGCGTTTATCTCGAAAGAAACGTAATCGCCGAACACACTGATTGAACTCCCTCTCTGTATTTTTTTCAGCATCCTCGTTATTATATAATGCGAGTCTGGTGAATGATTCGTCTTAAACGTCGAAGGCAACGGATTACTGCAATTTATCGTATCACTTGATACGCGATGACTAATAAACAGAATGCAATGTTATGCAACGCCGTGTGTACGAGGGTCATTGGTCATTCAACCTAGTGTAGCATTGACACAATGTAATCACCGATTGGGCTACGGTACCATGTACGAACTGACATGATTACCTTCATGCATGCGCAGCGTGCGAAACTGCAAATAATTTGCATACTTTCACGATTCAGAAATTTTCATTAATTTTCAATTCCACCGTTTTTTATGTCTCTCTAATTGCAACAGTTCGGTATAAAAAAAAAGTTACTATTTACATCCGCAAAATTTAGAAAGCATGCAGTGCTTGTATCATATGTATATGGTACCTAATGGATTCAGACACTTTCCTACGAACTCTAAACATGTTAATGCGACAGATAGGCCTGTTAATTAATTGCACATACAGTCGCCTGTAATTGGGGAAAGCCAAAACTTTCTTTATACACGCACAGATAATATGGAGCTACTCAAAGAAATAATTTTAAGAAATTCAAAGGTCATCGTATGAACGTTGAAAAAGATGAGCAAAATAAGATCTACGTTTGTTTGTTAACATTTCTCCAATGGTTCCATTGAAAATTTTCCATGCAATTGCTTTATGTTCCAACAAGAATGATTAAATCTGATCTTCTCATTCTCGAGAACTCCCAAACTCCTGGGGAAGATTCTTACAAAGTTATGGTTACAATATGCAGTTTAATGAAGCCATAATTGCTCGAGTGTGCTTCAAATATGAATTATAGTTACTCATATAGAAAAATAGATGATTCTATTTTCTATGAACCTCGTTAGACAAGAAAGAAGCAGAATTGGCTAGCATCAGCGGATCTCCTCGCGCAAGTATAGTTCCGATGCTTACGCTTATTCTTTTAATAAAGACATAGCGCTGTATTCTCATTAGTATAATGCTCGGCGTACTACAATTTGCGTAATGTATCTTAATAAATTCAATTGCTCTTACTAAGCAGATGTCCCTCAATGTATAACAATGTACCGCTGTGGCCTGCGCGACAAACATCAAGATCAAGCCATCGGGGCAGGCTTCCATATAAAAGTACGTGCGTGGTCTAAGCATCGCGTCTAACGACATGGATCGCATTACGGAGCGTGAATCACTTAATATTAATATAGTACAGTCACATAGTACGGCAAACATAGACAACAACTACAGCCGCGAGTGATACGATGATTGCTCCGATCTTTACGTGCGCTAAGAACCCTAGAGCAGACACACGTCAGCCATTTTGAACGGCCCAGAACAACCGCCTGAAGAATAAATTTATACCCTACACACTATTTAACAGTGGAAGAACAACGACGAAACAGCACAAAAATCTTACACCTTTCAATAAGTTAATTGAATTTTTGCAGTTCCTTGCAGTTTTTTCATTTCGTTCCAAAGAGTCTGCCCTTGTTCGATCACTTTTGGACATCGTTGCATAGTTTCATTGTATTTGAACAATTCATGGTGTAACAAATAAAATAACAAATTATTTTAGAGTTGGTAGTCAATGGTCACTCCATTGTTACATACTTGCAGTGTGAAGTGTGAATTATCAGAACTTCAGTACGGTGTTGCTAAAGGAAGATAATAAATATTCAGTGTAGTCAGATTATGTGTTAGTAGCTTGGCTCTAATAATCTGATACATTAGATTACGGATTTTATGCATTTATGATCAAAATGTGTGGCTGTAATTTGAAAAAGTATGACCACTAAAAGAATCGAAGAGTATTGCTATATTATTTTGAACCTAATATAATTCACAGTCCGCTGATCATCATGTATATACTAATGCTAATGATTTGATGATATTGCGTATACAGAACTACACGAGTGACCTTGAGAATCACTGAAAAATCTTTGCAGCATATTCCTCCACGAATACTACTTAACCTCTTGCAGTACAATTTATTTTACGGTTACAGTGATTAGAACTTCTTGGTCGTCCATAATTTCTTGGAGGAAAAAGAAAGTTTATATTTATTATATGCTTGTATATTCTCCAATGGCTAAATATCGACAACAACAAAATAGAATTTTATTTCGGTGTAAAGGAAATTGATAATTCACACATTTAGTAGATTTCGTTCGAGATCCTCATCACGAGTCTGACTCGTTGTCATAGTGCAAGAGGTTAAATTACACACAAAGTATTTTTCACATACAATTGCATATTCAACCTGAACGAAATTATTCATGATAAAAATGTGTGGCTGTAATTTGAAAAAGTATGACCACTAAAAGAATAGAAGAGTATTGTTATATTATTTTGAATCTAATATAATTCACAGTCCGCTGATCATCATGTATATACCAATGCTAATGATCTGATGATATTGCGTATACAGAACTACACGAGTGACCTTGAGAATCACTGAAAAATCTTTGCAGCATATTCCTCCACGAATACTACTTAACCTCTTGCACTACAATTTATTTTACGGTTACAGTGATTAGAACTTCTTGGTCGTCCATAATTTCTTGGAGGAAAAAGAAAGTTTATATTTATTATATGCTTGTATATTCTCCAATGGCTAAATATCGACAACAACAAAATAGAATTTTATTTCGGTGTAAAGGAAATTGATAATTCACACATTTAGTAGATTTTGTTCGAGATCCTCATCACGAGTCTGACTCGTTGTCATAGTGCAAGAGGTTAAATTACACACAAAGTATTTTTCACATATAATTGCATATTCAATCTGAACGAAATTAAGTTATTAGTTATCTTACGTTGAAAAATCTGTGAAAAATTCAATGCGTTCATCAAGGCTGTTTTAGACAGTGTCCGCGTAATATAAAATAAGTTTTGACGGTCATGATCCCGATGCGTGGACGCTATTGTTAGTAGCCAGACGCCGCTTCCATATTTTGACAGAGCTCGCTGCCACACACATCCGCAGTCTAATGAGAACGAATGGTATTGAAAGAGACTGGCTTACTAGCAGTAGAAGGCTGCTGTGACGAGGCAGAAACGAGAGACAGGTTCAATCGTCGAATTAGACGCGCTCTGTCCTCGTCCACTGACAATGAGTAGTTCCATGCGGCGACTACGTTCGCAGACACGATTACTGCAATAATATATCGTTACACCTACTTGGGTCAATGGCCCACTTCTCACGGGGGGATCGTGTAATGTATTGCTCACTTTTCATTCTGCCAGTCGTCAACGAGTACGCGACCCGATGAAATATTACGCAATTCGTGCATTGACCGTATACGTTCAGATAAATGATCACGGCCGGTGGTTGACCGACGGAATTCAGACGTCCAGACAACTTTTTTTCGTGCACCTCTTCCGCGATCTTTCAAATTCAAATTTATTTTAATACGTGTTCGGGTTTAGAGCGTCATTTCGTAGGCCTCGTTTGGAAATTTTTGTAAAAATATTAGACGACTATTTCGTATCAAGATTTTGCATACATATTTTCTATTATTTGCACTATACAATACCATGTTTTGAAGTCAAAATATTTAAAACTGTAGGTGGTCGTTGAAGTTCTTTGAAGAGGAGCAAATGTCATGCAAAACTCATACGAAAGTCATGCATACCACATGTGCGTAAAATTTCGTAATCTGACAGTACATTCTAGTCATTGCTAAAACAAAGGAACTCAAATATTGCACATTTAGTACAAAACCGACTGAAACACTCATAATTAAAAACGAGAATGTAAAACTAAGAAAACGCTATTCAAGCTTAACTCTCCGCGGTCCGAAAAATGTTCCTTCTTTTATTTCAGAACTTGCTTTGACGTCATATAATTCAATTATATCCCTATATGCAGCTTTGCTAGCCTGTGTAAAATTTCTGAGAAATACTACAATTGTTGTTATATATCATGACATTGTAGCGTTATTGATCAATATACAGTAGATCAGTCAAATATGTAAGTAACTATTGGGGCAAAAGTTAAGTTATTTATTTGATGGTTACGGATATTAGAACTTCATTGTCGTTCATTATTTCTAAGAAGAGGAAGAACAAGAAAGTTTGTTTGTGGTATGCCTACGTATTCTCCAGAAGCTATATATTGACAACAACATCATACAGTTTATTTCGGTTTAAATAAGATGAATAATGAATATATTTAGCAGAAGCTGTTCCAAATCTGCGTCACGAGTTTGACTCGATGTTATAGTGCAAAGGGTTAATTACCGGAAAAAGTTAGCGTCTGGAAGACTATCTTCGATTTTCCTAAAAAATAGGCGTTGCTAATACGCATATAGATTAGTCGTTGGGTGTGTAGGAATTCGTACAGTATTGCAATTTTAACGACGCAGTGTTCGTCTTTCTGCACAGAGAACGCAGATTGCACCACGATTCGTTGCCGCGAGGGGCAGACGTGTCTGTCGGAAATCAAGTCGGGCCGACCACGTTGCGTGACCTGCACCCATCGCTGTCCCCGGAAGCGGGAGCGGGTCCGGAATCGGACACACCGCGATCGAGATCCATCGGCGACCATGTTGTGCGCTACCAACAATATCACCTATCCCAGTTGGTGTCACATCGTCAAGGACGCCTGTGTTACCGGCTTCGTCCTCGAGACGCGACACGCCGGCCCCTGCAACGCCTACGACACCTCTCCTTTTTACATTGGTAAGTCCTGCTCACTTTTCATCGTTGCAATACTCCCTCCGTAGCGTCTGTGAATGCAAGAAATTCTCGACGAGACGCTTGGGAGCAGTGGAGGCTATTGTAGCTTCGCTCCTATTGGCTGACGCGCTGCTGACGTACTGTGAGTGGTGGGGGGATGCGTGGCGCTAAGGAGAGAGTCGGTCAGAGTGTGATGCGATGGAGGAAACGCTGTATTTTATTAATCATTGGAAGATTTTGTTGACAATCCTGGCTGAATCTTTTCAAATCTTATCTTAATCCCTTGACCTACAAAGACGTCTCAGATACGTGATCTTACGACATTGCACACATTGAAGTAAAATATTGCTTAATATTAACCGCAAATATTACCAGAAACATGTTTACTATCAGCTTAGGAAGATATTTTTCTTGAATCTGTAGACATCGTAGACACAGTTGACTGTTGTGCAAGTAACGTTGTAATTTGCACGAATCGATGCTGCATACAAAACTGACAATACATAAATGGTAAATGATTCACTGTTCACGAATGCTTCATACAAAAATGGTGAATGATCAGCCGCTGTCGATCAATGCCTCAAACAAACATGGTACCGCAAAAATGGTAAATGATTAGTCGTTGTGGACAGAGTCAGCCGCAAAATATGGTTCCGCCGGAGCACGGCACGACGGTAGGAAGCGAGAAACGTGATTTTCTACTGGTGTAAGCTGGGCCGGAACTCTAGAATTCCACAGCTAGTCCTTCGCAAAGAGTTTTCACGATTGACTGTGTTTAACGGGCGAGACAAGCGAGCGCGTGGGCGCGTGTATTCTCAGAGGCGAATTCCACGGTGGATTACGACGATCGCCTCTCGGCCCGCAGACGGCTCCGTGAACGGTCCACGCCTCCGAAAGAAAAAGATAAATGACCAGACGCGTACGCCGCTTTATCACGGTATGGGAAACGCCGGGCCTCTTCTCAGCACACCGGCGCAATCCCTTGCTAAATGCGAAATCAAATCGGAATGGAAGTGTCGACGGACCGCGGCGCTGTTACCATCCGGTCCCCCGGCGAACATTCCGCTGGCTCGCGATGAAAAACGATTCAATGGTCTCTTCTCCTCCTCCTTTTGCCATCACCGATGTTTTTCGAGATTTTATTCTTCTCGCTTCGACGCGATCGTGTTCCATGATGGCGAGAACAATATATTCCCGATGCTCCGCGATCGCTTTATCGAATATTAGCTCGCCCGTGAGTTTGCGTCGCGATATCTCGTTGTGTAATAGCTCGGTTCAAGATGTCTGCACGTTTCGAGTAGGTACACGAGATTGCAGGAAATTCTGTGGAGAGGACAGTAAGATGAGGTTGAATTAAGTTTATAGGTTGTTGCATATGTACTTCTCTAGGACTGCGTGTAGCATTTTCATCAAGTTACGGACTGTTCTGCTTTACTTCGATCTCTGTCAGACAACCATTCCGAATTTATTAGTAACTTGTTTCTGTGTCGATCGATTTCGATGAAACTTTTAGCATGTATATTGTTTGCTGTGAATGTACGTAATTTGTTAATTTTTCTTGTAGGTACAGAGAAAGAAGTCATAGAAAGCGACATTTGCTAATTCCTTCTATTTTATTCTTATCGAATGCAATATTTCTCAATAATTTTTGTTATGGTTCAACTATTAATCAAAACTTTTCGACATCTAAAAAACAACTCCATTAGTTCAAACCAATTTCGGAAAAATTGATCAAGCACCTCAAAGAAATACTCAATTCCTTTGAGAACAACTTATGAGTCTTCAAGAATGTACTGATACTATTTTAATCAACTGTTATAGTAATATATAATAACGTATGAAATTTATACAATGAATGGAATCGATCATCTATTTGACATCATAAATTTAAAATTTGACATTTATACTTAATTGTAGAAAATCGTCCCCTTATTTCAGCTTTTACAACATTAAGCATGCAAATATCAAATTAATAATTAAGAAAGATGATTATATTTTTACTGTGTATATTCACTATTTATTTATTTATCTATTATTCCTTTAAACCGAATGGTTTATTTACCAAATACGATATTGTCACGTCTACCTTTTATTACATAGGCGTTACATAGTTTCTAAATACTTACATACATTCACTACACGATTTTACAATTATTAACTATGTACCAATAAAAAATGCTCGAGTACACAGTTAATTGAAATGTGTCTCTCTATGTACGTGGGTGAAAGGGTATCCACTTAAAGGAATGAAATTCGTGATAAACGTCGAGGTTGAAAAATTGGATTTTGGTCAGGAAATGCTGCTTTCTAGGCCACTCTGCATTGTCGCGTTTCGACGGCCATTGGGAACAACGGTACTTGACTTTGCTGAACCCTTGCGCGCTTTAAGCTGGAAAGACTTTGTTGAAATCTTTCACGCTTTTTAAGCTGAAAAGACTTTGCCGGGAACGCTTTGAGCTGGATTCTTGCTACTTGCTACCAGACGATAGTCTCCGCCGGAAAATTCTTCAATAAAATTGCCACGCGATGTGGGTCCCCGCTTGCTGAACCGCTTGAAGCATTTCGTAAAGACCATTTAACGACTTACTTCATAAACGTAATCGCATAGTTAATTTCCTAAAACATTCAAACTTCTTTCGGTTCTTATAGCGTAATTTGGATATAAAAGGTACGTCAAAACGGCTCCGTTAACAATTATCTATTTCGTTCGGTTGTTCTAAAAGTTTTGCATGGATAAAAAAATAAAATATCAATGAACAGATGATCCTGTTTTTATTTCATTTCATTCAAATTCATTTAATATTGTTAAATAACACGAATATATATATATATATATATATATATATTCGTGTTATTTAACAATATTAAATGAATTATCTGACATATTCTCAGTAAACGCATAAATGTTCCCGGAGTGATATTTCGGTCACATTCGAGACTTGTAAATGAAGTATACTTTTAAAATCAAAATCAGGGAATTGCGAGAAAAGTTTAAATATTTGTAACGGGAACAGGAACTAGAAAGATAATAACCATAATTCATTTTTACTTTGATAGGAATTTCATAAACTCTTTTAAAGATTTTCATTCCTGTGCATGCGAACAGTATTAGAATTTTTCAGAAACGAGTGAAAAGGCTCCGGAACATTTACGACCGAGCTACCGACTAATTAAATCCATTGTGTGACGATTTTATATTCCACAAACGGGCCGGATTCGATTAAAATGCCAAGATGCACTTTTATCTATCCCCGCGTGTTCTTATAGACGTAGAAACCTGTTGCATGTGGCGCAGAGACACGTAGCTTTTACGCATCGGTTTATAGCATCCTAAATTAATTCCACCGCCGAATACACCAATTTACGTCCACTATAGTTTGTTATCATTGAAATACGAACGCAATTTATAGGAAGTAGTGAATTCTTTTACTCGTTGCGCGCATCATCTCTCTCCGCCGTTCTCTTCGCGATTGTTGTTAAAAAACCCGTCGTTCGACAGCTTTCCTATTCACGTTCGAATGAAATATTTTATTGTTAGCGGTTGAATCATAATAATTTACCCTTTGCGTTAAGAGAAGCGCGTTGCTATCTGGTCCACATATATTATTGGATTTATGCAAACGTTCATTATTATTCAGCATAGGTTAACATTTCCAAAGGCCGTCTTCACGGCCGACAATACCGGGAAAGCGTTTCTTTTTCTGAATAATAATGGAGTACAGCTGGACGCGAGATCCTCTTGTTGCAAAGCAAACGTGACTATATCGTAATTACATCAGAAAACGACACAATGACGGCCCACTGTTACGCAAATTATAAGAGAGATCGTAATACATTGCTGAACAGAAGCTTTTCAACAGTTCGCATTGTCTTTACGCAGTAAACCATAAACGCGGCATAACGGTGCTGCGTTTTGCGTTTCACTGAACCGGTCACGGGAAAATCAAACACTGTGACACAAATTTTCTAACGTTATTTTTATCAAACCAGGTGAATTCAAACGCCAACAGTAATCCGTTCTTTTCAAATCAGAAACACTTTCTTTATATATTAAAATTTTCGGACTACTTTTATTCGGCTTCTGAAGCTCCATCTTTTTCACACCTTTTTACTGTAAGCTGTTCTAGAAGATTGCAATCATAAAATTGTTAACTCAGTAGCAATTTCTATAGAAAAATGAAATGCTTGTGATAATCACTAGTTTGCGGATTTTAAGCATTTGTGACAAAAGTGAGTAAAGAGAACTACGTAAATATAAAAGAATAATTTAAAGCTATTGTTACAATATTTCCAACTTATTAAGACTGTTAAGAATAAAAATATAATTCTACTGAATTTCTGTTTCTTGCAATCGAAGTGGGAAACTTTTATTTTGCATAAAGATCCACAGTCTAATATCATTATCTAAATCTTCATATCGTAATGATTCCTTAAAATATTACTTCTAAATAATTTGTTGAACCAAACGAATTTAGAATTTTATCTCTCCAGAAAGTGTATGGAACTCAACAACGTGAACTCTAAATTCAAAATCTTCGTCGTAGCATTTGTTCGGACAGCGCACGAAATAAATAGTTTGTTTCATTCACTAATTAAATAAATAACTGCACTCAATCGACATCCGCCATTATCCCGAACGCTCCTTCCGTAACAAAATTCAACTCATACATTTCTTTCTCACTCATTATGTTTCTCTTTCTCATTCTCATCATACATAATATCCACACAATATTTTCATCTGAACATTGTAGCTGCAACAATCACGCGTTATTAAGCGAGAACCGATTAATCATTTGTTGGTGCCATTTGTTGCAGAGGAGGACAACACATCGAGCAACTATGGCGTCGATCTGGCGGACGAGGACGCGAGATTCCAGGACGCAGAGTCGTCCTTATCGTACAACGGGCAAACGCATCGTTCCCTGGCGTTGTCGTAGCGCGCGATCGATCGAGATCTCTCGATCCTCTTCGCCGCCAGATAAGTCGTAGATCTCTCTTCCGTTCTCTCTCTTTCTCTCCCCCCCCCCTCTCTCTCTCTCTTTCTTTCTCTACCGGCCGTTTAGGAGGGTCGCTCGCAACAGTCCGATCAGCAGATTATCGAAACGCGCGAGCTGCCTCGAGGATCTAGAGAGGACCGAGGACGATGCAATCGGCCACGTTACGTTTCCTGCAGGATGCAATTCGCAGGATGCAATTTGCGGACACGGTCGGGCTCATTCTCGAGAAACGCTGTGAGGATGCATCGTCCAGCGACGGATAAGATAGGTTTTAAGGGCAGATCAGTATTCTTTTCTCTGTTTTCGGAGAACCCGATAGCCACCGGATTCTGACGGATTAACACTTTCGCGGCTCGACGGCGAATCTCTGCACAGAATTTTTGCACAGGTTTGTATTTATTAGCAATTGTTGAAAATTTCACTATTCATTCAATTAAGGGGATCCTAATTGAAAATCGGAAATCCTTTCTTGAAAATCTTGATCAATCGGTAACAAGCTCACTATTTACCGGTTATACAAATGTTTGTTTCACACGTGAATTTTTATGAAATATGAATATATCTCTGTGTAATTGAACATACGTTTCTTCTCAATCTGTTGTATTCTTACGAAATGTTTGAAATGTTCAGGTGATTCGGGTCGTAAACAAAATCCGAATGCTTAGTAATCCTCTGTATATTGTATTTGTAGTATGCACGATTTACGAATAAGAAACGAATCGTTGTGTAAAAATTGGATATTTTTAATATTCTTCGTAGATCTGTTACGATTTAGATTTTCTAGAAACGGGTAAAGTAAGAACGTGGTGACACAATTGTTGTGCTTTGAACAATAATCGAACCTTTGAATAGGTTCGTATTAATATTTTTAATTACCCAGATAAAGGGACAATCGTAATTGTTAGGATTAATTTGTTAGTATCGATTTCAGGCGAAATTGTGCAATAATTTCATTTTGTTTAACTTTAGATTGTTTTAATTAATTTATTGTTTCCAAATAAATATAATGAACGAAGTCTGACTGAAAAACCGTGCAAATTATGTTAGCATAATATTAGCTTTCTTGGTTATTCCTAAATGTACATACTGTACAAAATAATGATTTTAGTTAGTTACGTCTATTGTTATAGTTTTACAAGGCAGTGAGGTAACAGGACATTTATTTATAATAAAAGTATTTTAACTTTTGTTGAGAAATCATTCATTTCTAAATATACACATTTATCAGAACCTTTAACATTTAGTGGTAAACTAGAAATACAATTAAAAAATTATTGAGTCTAGTTAGAACATTATAGAGATAATAGATCTAGGATCTATTAGATCGCAGAATGTATGTTCAAAGATGTTTCATTCGTTGGTTTTCACTTTCTGCTATTAATGAAATTCTTAACACGTAATAAAATACAAATTGCTTTGAATAATACAAACCTGCACAAAATGAAATAATCGCGGCATCTGCAGCATGCACTTATAATATGGAATTGTAAGTGCAAGATCACTGTGGTTTTTAATGATAGCAGAACGATAACAAGTTCGCACGTTGCCAATGGAAGATTTAGATCGCGAACGTGTTGGTGCCGTCGACTGCGATTCACGATCTTCGGAGTTTGAAATTAGTTGGATTTGTGGCGTAGCAATTGTACTTGTTATCACTCGGCGAGCGTAGATCAGACACCTTGAATCTTAGAGTCCAAAGAATAGAAAGGACACGCAGCTAACTTGAACAGCGTACATGTAAACGAACCTTGCGCGACACTCGCAGAAGCAATTCACGACTGGATATACACACACATACACATACGAATTAAACAAAAATCGTCTCGCTTTTACTATGTCAATGAGCGTTGTACGACTGTTTTTCGTTCGATGATCGACTCGGGCATATCACATATTGGAGACTACGATCACCGGAAAGATCCAAATAACTTGTGGAACCTTCGTTTTGCAATATTCGGGGCCACAAAGACACAATCTTAACAAGAAACTGTCAAACAAGTCAAGTAAACTAATCGTTTTTATAAGAAATGTCGAGCTAGTTAATCCTATGAGAGACTTTCATTACGAAACCAAGAATTCCATAAAATCAAGATCCTAATCGATTCATCCATTTTTCGCAAGTTCGACGTTTAAAGCACCTTGTACTCATACTGTAGTGTTTATCCTTATTCTCCGATACTCTACACAATCTTGCTAACAATATCAAATGACTGCATCAATTGCAAGACATAGTGACCAAATAAGAATTCATTTCTCTCTTTAATATCTTGAATTATCGTTAAATTCGTTTAATCTTTCTGCTGTTTTAATGGAAACCCAGCCAATTTTTGTCACAAATGCATAAAATCCGCATTCAACTGATCACTAATTAAATTTGCTTAAACGTTCGTAAATATAATCCCCTCTTTTCAGCAAAACGTTGACCATCGGTTGCAAATTACGTTTGACTGGCGAAAACGAAAACTGGCGCATCAAACGAGAGACTAATTTTGCACGATACAGTATTTATTATTCATAGTCGCTAGACGGAGGCACAGATTCACGATTAGCAAATAATTTCATTGACTCGACTGAAAGAACTTGTCCTCGTCGATTTTTTAAATTCAGAAGTTTCCTTGGATATTGATCGACTCGACCCAAAAACTGCAGACAGTTTGATTATTTATCCCATCGATAAGTTGCAGATTTACAGCGTGTCCTTTTTCAACAGTACATTTTATTTGATTTCATTTCGATGTAAATTTCTGTGCTGAAGTGCCCGCCATAAAATTTGCATAGCTGTTCTTTACGGATGCCGTTTGAATAATATACAGGGTGTCTCGCTTGCAATGAAAATCCCGATTGCATGATCCAATAACTCTTCGGAGCTCATCCGCGAGCATTATACATCGCTCTTTAATTATCCTCTTACTTTCCGTGCGGTCAAAAATAATGTATATGTTTATTGGAAATCAGACGTTCGTGAAATGTGTCTTCAATGATCAAAACATGAATTTTGTAAACGCATAATTATCGACTTGATGCGAAACAGTTCATTTTTGTCGAATACTATCGATAACATAAATCTGAACGTTTTTTTGCAAACCACCGGCAGTCACTTAGTGTCGAATGTGTTACAAAATACTGGATTTCAACAAAGCACTGCTGCACTCAGATGAATGTTGCCGTTCGGTGCATAGATTGATGCATGGAATCGGCAAGAATCATTCGAGCAATGCGAGCGCGCTCGGTGTCTTTCACCGGCATTGAGCTCGCATCATTTTTCTCGGCTACGAAGAGAATACTGTCTGGTTAGAAACGACAGATAACGAGCACCTATAAAGTTATGCATTCTTAAACGCGCATAGAATTTTAGACAGTGTATATCTTCGATAGATTGGTCTGCAATCAAGTTTCGATCGTGCCAGTGCCTCCAGTCTGGCGCCAGTAGAATTCACCAGTGATATTCGTACTTAATTTATTTTAACTGTACGGGCTGCCTAACTGGCCCCGCTTGTTTGTAGCCATTTTATGGACCATAGTCACGTATCTGTCATTTTTACGACGAACGTTTCTGCGCGCTGTCGAACGTTCCATAAGTGTCATTTTCTCCCACCGCTATTTGCAGACCCGGTCTCATTAAGAAGCGATGATAAAAAGGATCGAGCAATTCGTTGGAAAATGATTGAGTGGCTACTAGAGTTTGCTATCGTGACAGTAATTTAGTCATCATTACTCTGCCAAACCTAAAAATAGTTTTCAATATTGCCATTTTAATTAAATACATTTTGTACATTTTTTCCGTAAATGTTATTCAAGAATGAATAAAAATGTATCTCATATATTGATTATTTAAAAAATCGTTCACGATATTTTTCGATAAAGAGTATTTTCTATAGTTTACTATTCATTCGAAATTGTTAAGGATATTGTACATTTGTTAATGAAAAACACTCATGAATGAATAAAAATCTACCTAATATTCATTTGAAACGTTTATTCACTTAAGAAATCATCTGGTACAGTCTTTTTAACCATACAATATTTTCAATCACTATATTTTACTCTTTATTACAAATTATGAAAGATATTGTTCATTCGTCCATAAAAATCATTCTAGAATGAATAAAAATGTACTTTATATTCCTTTCAAATATTTATACATTTAAAAAATCATTCTGACACGATGCTTTTAATCGTAGAACATTTTCAAACTTCACTCTTTGTATCAAACGAATTGGTGCTGCGTCTACTTTGAACATCAACCGAAAACGGTATATATGATTCAATCAATTAATCACATTTATAATTTTTATAGAGATACTTTTCATTTGTCGGTGTCTTAAATCAGCAGTAAAACTGATAAACGTACATCGATCAACTGTGGTCTGTTTATTTGCAAAGAGTCGTTCCCACGATGCAAGAAAAATTGCAAAAAAATCCCCTGGCCGGTAATTTACATTCTCCTGGGGAAACGCGGTCTAGATTTTTGCGTTTTGCCGGCGTTATGCTCGATCCAGCGATGAAATGTGCCTGTGGAATTCTAAGCTCTCGCTTTCTCCGTCTGCCGTCGGCCATTTTTATCCGTTTCTTTACCCGGCGAACTCTCTGTGTCCCATGAGACTGCGATTTTGCGGAATGCAAACGTCTTATGGGCTACCATCCTCGCGAAACAATTAACGTTCCTGACAGGCACAAAAGTGTTCCGAGAAACGGGCGGACATGTCACGACACCCCTCTTGCCTTGCAAAAATCGCGGAATCGGAATTACTTTACAACGGAGCGTAATGCGTTTGCCGATACGGGGGTAGAGAGGGAGAGAAGAAACGGTTTTTCATCGGTTTCGAACGGCGTGCGTTCCTTTCGGGCATCTGCAATCCGTTCGAATTGCGCGTTATCGGCATTATTCCCCGCCGATAATTAACTCGAAGCGAAACCGGCCGTTTTAAATGTAATTCAACCACATCCGAACCGATTCGCGAGAACCGCGAACGTGATTATACGCGATTTTTCGAATCGAGTCGGCCGATTTCAATATTGTTTAACGTTTCTTTAACTTTCTCACTGCAGCGCTCTCTAGCTTAACCCGTAAGTAAACTATTGGGGTCGATGCGATCCCATTCAAATTTATACTAATAAATGTTTAATGCGTGACTATTAATATTACCAGATTGCGGATGTTATGCATTTATGATAAAGATTACGAGCAGAAATACCAAACTGTGAAGACGTTGGACAAAATTAAGGATATTGTTATAGTATTTGCCATTTACAAAAATGATTAAAAGAAGAAAAACTACTTTAATTTAATCTTGATGATGTAGATGGTTTTTCCTTTGCGTAAAGATTAACAGTTTAAGTTTAACTATTTATGGATTTGCTTGAAATTTACTGTCTCACTACGCGTCTCTTTACCATTTCGATAGAGATGAATATTAAATATAATTTAATTGAATCATTGCATTTTTAAAGTACATTTTGAATGTCCACTTAAAGGTTAAAAACAAAAAATCAATTTTTCAAAGGTATAGAACCTTAGCAATACATTTCTAAAATGTTATGCTTAAATTCATTCAAATAACAAACTAATGCCGATTCGAGGAGAGCAAGGCATCGGATAAACGGTGTCAGTAGTAAAACGTTAACCCTCCAATGACGGAATCCGGGTCTATTTTGGCCCAAAGTATTAAAATCGTCATTCATTTACACAGTTTCTAGTGGATTAATCGAATGAACAGCCTGCTGTTTTAGGAACAGTAACAAAATTAACGTGTCTACAAGAAGTACCTTCAAAAATATGTTTTAAAAATCGGCACATAAGCATTGAACGGTTCTAAAAATGATGAATTATATAGTTATAAGAATGGTCTGCTGTCCGAGGGTTAAATGTGTTTTTCTCGAAACCTACTTTTTTTACCTGGCGTAAATAAAATCTCAAAACATGGTCGGTTGTTCTGAAATTTTGACAAGCTATTCCACAAATGTTTACTAAAAACTGTTACCATCTAAAGAATGACATTACACTGCACTAGAACAAACCCAATTAGTTAACGGTCGATCAGAGCGCACCAATAATTCTTAAACACCCGGTAGACGGGTAATAATAATTATAATAATAATTCAGTTCTCGTTGTCATTTGTCGACTGACGCGTGCAATGACACACGATCGCATGCCACCGTAAACTTTTGTTGTAAAGTGTTCATCTGTTCTCCGATTACTTAAAACTGTGGTCGCTTTCGGAGTCGATCTTATCTCGACAGAAAAATCGGACTATCATCGTTAGAAACGAGGCGCGTTCGTCAGTCTGGAGAAATAGGGCGAAAAGAACCGTGGCGACAGAAGTGGCGTATTAAAACGAAACAGAAAAGCATAGAAAAGGATAAGGAAAAGAAATATAACTAGAATTCGAAACACGACAGCGTCTACGCGCCAGAGACGCGGACAGCTATAAATTGATTTAGATGGAAATGTAATTGTATGCGCTAATATAGTTCCTGTATTATACATAAATTTAATATAAATGATTACATATTAGCTTTATATTATATTAGATAGTAGTACGTTACTGCGAGCCAAAAATCACACGTGTCGCGCATCAATGTCTGTCGTAAATTAATCGTCGATGTCGATTCGAATAAGCGCCCCTGTGTTCTAGAGAATTCACTCGGAAATTAGGATTCGATTATCGATCGAGAAACGAAGTGCGTATGGTAGTGTCGAACAAGGACAATAATGAAATCTTAGCGGATATTTTACGTGCGTCCTCCTTTTTTCCTTTTTCCGAAAGAAATCAAAGAAGGAGAAACGGAGGAACCCGAAGTCGATAGAAATTATGCGAAAATTTGCATAGATTACCTTTCCCTGAACTCTGAGATCTGTTCAACGCGCCTTGAATCGAAGGGAATTCGTTCTGGATCGTTATTATCGCGTGTGTGAGATTTAAAAGTGAAACACTATGTCTTCCATGATGTTTTTGATTCTCTTCCTTTGAATCTTCCGGGCGCCTAAATTTTGTGAAAAATCGCTATTTAATTCTATGCGGAGCAGGAAATTGGTTCATGATCAACGAGACACGATGATTTCAGAACTGATCGATGTATCATTCATATTAGTGCCAATTGCAATCACGATATGTCGCGTATTATTAGATATATGTACCTTTGTTATACACGGTGTACTAATATCTTGAGTATTCTCGTTTGCGGAGAAAGTTCGTCATGTGTCGTGCACAACCTGAATAGAATTCTGTCAGTGATTATTATAGTTGTACTGTCAATCTGTGCTATGTACTCAATCATGAAGTATGGAAGGAGTTATCGACGCCAGTAAAACGTCTATGAGAAATACGTATACTGCCCGTTGTACTTTCGGTACTGCCCTAAGTGGGTTAAAATTCGGGGGTTTATGTACTTCAAATCTGAGTGGGGATGCTCTCGAAATTTGCACAGTAAAAAATCTTAAGGATGCTCTCGAGATTTTCATATTTGGAAATGTTTAGAATTTGGTCTCTGTACTGAATCATGTGCCGATTGCATCCAAGTGTAGTTATCCTTTGTACTATCCCTGGCAAAAATTATCCGATCAAGCAAATAAAGTATCTATCATTGTAATTATTCATATTTTATTATTCGAATTATTGTTGTATATAAAGAAAATATTGATATAAAAATGAATAAGCTTGTTTTCTCATAATATAGAGAATGGTCGAATTAGACATTGAGTTAGGCAAGGGTGTAATCACTCTTGCGAATTCAAAACATTTTTGTAGAAATGTTTTCTCTCATCATCATTGTTAAAAATATTAAAAGCTGTTCTACTACTGTGTTACGCTGTTCAAATTTCTTTATAAATTTCTCATAGAGGTAGACAGTTTATTATTTTATATTTGGTAAAATGCGACACAATTTATAATTCTATTAATATTTTTCTAAAATATCATTACTGTACTATTACTCATATTTAATATACGTCCAAACAATTTCAACAACCATATTCACGATTTTGATCGAATACTTTCTGCCAGGAGTAGCATAAGCGACGGAGTCGGTGTAGAGTCTTCTCAGGAAAGAGATTACAAAAATCCTAATCGAAACGAACGAGGAGAATATTCTCCGTACATAACAATCGGAATATTCGAAGCAAATAACAATTGTAGATAAAATGTTTTTCTTCGAACTAACGCGGCTTTGAGGAAAACCGGATTTCTATTTATTTATCTAGACGTCACCGCCTCTTTCGTTGTACTATTAATTATATCTGTACATATTCATTGAAGTACGTATCAGAATTATTATGTGAAAGATACGTTTCAATTGTTACGTTCTTCACATGCATCATCCACGACCATTGCAACTTCATACTTCCATCGTAATCTTTTTTAATCCATCACAGGAGAACAGAAACGCGAACAGGTTCAACATGAACGTTATTTATTCTCGCTAAATATTAGTAAGAGACTTCATTTTAAGATAGGTGCACTGTAATAAATTCTACATAGTTACTTCGTTACTCCCGCTTAACTTATTTAATAAGCCACCCCGATGAAATTTACGAGATTGGTAGTATTTATCAAGACTGTACCACCAGCTAATTTATTATTATAACAATTCATAAATTCTTTCGTTGAATCTGCGGAGTTAAAGTAAAATGTAATGTTTAGCACAGTTTCAGACGAGAGTTTCGATAGATTATAGTCTGTAGAGCGTACCAGTCACTTTATTAAAATACATAAGCTGTAACCGCAGAGATAAAAATAAAACAATCTGATCTCATTGATCTTAATGATCAATGGAGAAATGTTTCAACGTGGCGCTTTACAATAAACTCTTTATGTGTTCGAAACTTTTGCACAAATCAGAAAATAGAAAATTTTTAGGGTGAAAGAAAATGATTAAAAAATAGATTGCTGAAGGATGTCGGATGTCACAAGTATTACGAGCAGTGGGGAAGCACGAGGTAATTCATTTCAATTTCAATTCCAATTCTTCCCGAAGTTTCAGTTGGAATTATCTGCAAATTGTAATCATGCTTTCGTTCATTAAGAGACTTTGACTCGTGGTATTAACACTTATCCATCCTTCGTAGCAATATGATAACTTTTTGACTGAATAAATACCGTGTACATCGTTGCATTATTTGTAAATCATACGAATAATCTTATCTGAAATTTTACCTTACAAGAAAATGAAATACAAATTTAATTCATTTTAAAATGGGGGGTGGATGAGAACTAAAAATCATCGCGATACACTGTCACAGGTCTGTAATGTTTTAGTTCAGTCCAAGATGTAAATTGCTTGTTCTCGCACGAAAGTGTTCAAAGTCTTGTCTCTTTTCTAAAAAGAAGAAGAAAGGGACATAATCTCGATGGAGTAAAATTGTTCGAATGAAAAGAAGAACAGTAGTTTGAACTTGGAACCGCTTAAAAGAGACAGAACAGCCCGAGGGAGTGGAAGGAATTCGAGCTCTTCCGTTCTCCGCGCCCGTAGCCTAACTTTCGAGGAATCAACATTTCGTGGAGTACATTTTAGCTTACTCATGTTTGTACATTTCATCCGAGAGGACCGATCTAATGAGAACAAGTGGGGAGAACGAATAAATGAACAATTGAAGTCTCGTTTCAACAATTAAAGTCCTCGTAAGAAAAATGGGGATCGAGAAATGTAGAACGAACCGTGATGAATCTTCTATCTTTTAAGAAGAGATAGATTTCGTGCGTGTTGCAGCTACGATAGCGATATTTTCGCGTTAACTAATTGCAAATTTTTGTCGCGCGAAAATTCTCATCCTGTGAATCATTCAACGGATCGATCCTTATTTATGGATCTTACTCTATACGTTTCTCACGCGATCAAATTAGCACCGTGATGAAACCAATGTAAATGTAACCAGCATACGATTAATTGTAAAGAGTCATAACAGTCGAGGAATGTCGTTTCTGTGAGGGACAATTAAAATGGCGATTCGAGTGCGAAAACAGGATACCCCATAATCATTAATTAATTTCTAAGTTACGAGAATGCTTTACCTAGGTGGTAATGAAATGAATTAACTTATAAATAAAATGAATAAATTTATATGTATACATATTATATGTATTCGCAAGACGTCCGTCTTGTTATATGTACACTACCGCTCATAGAAGTAACGATACTTGAAAATTAAGCGAAAAAATGAGTATAGAGACTGCTCGACACAAAATAATTTTAATTTTTAATTTTATAAGTATAAAATTAACGAATTATGCATAAATAGTTAAATAATATTGAAACAGAAACAAAATGCAGAGAAAATACTAAGAGTTGTATTTTACAACTTTTTAATGTGGGCTATATAGAAAATTTAAAAAATACGTTTCATATATTTGTGTCAATTATACATAGTCTGAAAATTTCTTCAAAAAAATAAAATGAAAAACTAAAATTACTTTGCGTCGAGCAATTTCTTCGCTAATTTTATCGCTAAATTTTCCAGTGTCCATACTTCCATGAGCGGTAGTGTACATATACATATGTGTCTGTATGTGTGTATTCGGATGTATATACATACATATACATATATATCAGTTAGCAACCTACATTCAAGACTGTGGAAACATCATAGGTGTATAAATGTTTAAATAAATTATTATAACGTGGCAATTATGGTCATTCATTTCTCTTATTCCTGATTCCTCCTTCAATTAAGCAAAACTTTGAATATGATTTATAACCTATTTTCTACTAATTTTATATTATATTATTATACTACATTTACGATAGCCAAGATAACTTTAATGTCTTGAAAATATCCATTTGTTTTTCTGTTTGTAGTAGAATTAAATTTTTTAATTGAATTGCCTTTTGTTAATTTTGATTCTTAAGGGTTAAAACACCCTTTGAACAACAATTCGAGTAGACTTATTTGATACAAGTTTCATTTAGCTGAAATTTTATATATACTTTTTTATTTTATTTTATTAATCTTGCTCTGAAGATTTATATAATGTAATTGTTATTTTTATCAGTCTATTATTCAATTTCTTGAATCAAAAGAAAAATTTAATTTTTTTTTTTTCATCAATAGTTTCAGCAAGTTTAGAATAGTATAAAATTTGGTATAGTTTTAATAGACATTTTTAATTGACGTTATATCACCTCTTAAAAATCTTTAGATATTATAAATGCAAAAATATCCATATTCTAATTATAACAATTTTATTTAAGTAATAGAACTTATATCATTTTAAATTTAACAAATACCACCCCTTTATAGTTCTTGATTTTAAAGTGGTGACAGCACTTGTCAAGTCGACAGCATAGACATCTACCAGGTGCAACCAGGTGTCTGTCAGTGCAACATTGTCGAGTACATTGCGTGTATTTTGAGGTTATGTTCACTAGTACAATTTGTAAACAAAATAAAAGATACCTATGTACAATAAATTAAAATTGTACGCTGAACGATGAACAAACATTCCGAACAGTATTGTTAACATTTTATTGTATGTTAGTAGATATTAATGTTGTAAATTTCTGTAGAATATAAGAGAAAATAATTCATAAGTATTCATGTGACATGTAAAGACGTCGCAATGATCTTAAAAATTTGTATTACTCTGTGCCTTTTTAATTTACATTATGGCTGTAAGGTTTGTATATTCGAATTATTAATGTATTTCGTGAATATATCATTATTTACCTGATTTTTCAAATCCTAACCTTTGCAGGGACTAGCAGATTTCGTGAAGACCGGTCATTCCAATAATTGGGCAGTATTAGTCGATACCTCACGTTTTTGGTTTAATTACCGTCACGTTGCAAATGTGTTATCGATTTATCGCAGCGTTAAGCGTCTGGGAATACCAGACTCGCAAATTATCCTAATGATAGCAGACGACATGGCTTGCAATCCAAGAAACCCCAGACCAGCCACTGTCTTCAATAACATCAAGCAACATATTAATGTTTATGGAGACGATGTAGAAGTAGACTACAGAGGCTATGAAGTCACAGTAGAAAATTTTGTTAGACTGTTAACTGGTAGACTGGCTCCAGAGACACCTAGGTCAAAGAAGCTGCTAACGGACGAGGGTTCCAACATTTTAATCTATCTGACCGGTCATGGAGGAAATGGATTTTTAAAATTCCAAGATTCCGAGGAAATTACTAGTCAAGATCTTGGTGATGCGTTGGAACAAATGTGGCAGAAAAGAAGATATCATGAGATCTTGTTTATTGTTGATACTTGCCAAGCAAGTTCAATGTACGAGAAATTTTATTCTCCTAATATCCTAGCTGTTGCTTCCAGTTTAGTGGGAGAAGATTCACTCTCTGTAAGTAATGGCATTTTATCCATTACTTTTTCAAATATATTTCTGAAATTGTACAAATATTAACTGTTGTGTGTTTGTTAATAGCATCACCTGGATCCTGCCATTGGAGTTTACATTATTGATCGATATACATATTATGCATTAGATTTCTTAGAAAATGTGCATCCATCGAGTACCAAGACCTTAGCAGAATTTGTAAGTTCTACTGAAAGATAGTCTCTTTTTAATGAAAATTTGTTATTGTATTAATTTTCTTTTTTTGTTCTAGCTCAAAGTATGCCCTAAGCATTATTGCTTATCAACAGTAGGTGTAAGGAAAGATTTGTTTAGAAGAGATCCTGAGAAAGTACCGGTCACAGATTTCTTTGGTTCATTGAGGCCTGTAGAGTTAACTACAACTATTATGCACGTTTTCCCTGTTAAAAAGAACACCACTGTTTTTAGACCAGAAAAGAAGTATTCTTATGCTCCACTGTTCCCAGATGTATCAGTAGACTGCGGATTCTATTCAGTTATGACAAAAATGAGTTGCAATGCGAAACAGTAGAAAGATTAAGAGTATTGGAGTGTACCGATATATTACTTTCAACCTAATGACATTATTCGAAAAGTAAAGGTATTCTTATATAACTTCCGTTTCTTGTAAGATATGCAGACAACTTTCTTTTTCACACGAAGATCCGTAGTCTATATTTCATAGTTTACATAGTATTTAAATAAATAAATACCAAAGCCATAAAACAGTCATGCTGTCTTGGATTTAAGAATGCTTAAATAAATTACTTTATACGAAAAACATTTCTTGTTAATAAAAACGAACTCTCTCCCGATACGTTAAGCGATCTCTGAATACCGAAATTCCATTATGTTACGAAATTCAGTGTTTATTTTAATCTCTTGCGATTAGTATTTTATTTAAAAAAACTGAAAGCATTAATGAATACGATCACGACGAATAGTTATGAAATGTTAAGGTCACAGACGTTTAGGGGAAATGACATAATAGATAAAAGATTTTTGTAACATTATTGACAAACAACACCGATATTTTTTAAAAACATTTTTGCGTGCACCGTTATGTGTCTGAAAATTACCATTATATTCTGAAAATATGCTGCTTTAATTTTATTTATTTTTCAGAATAATTATTACTTTCTAAGAACCATTTCCACCTCTAATTATTTTCTAGTTGTATAGCTTCTAAGAGATGTTTTTATTATAGCCAGGAATTTCATCCTAATCTAGACATGCGGGAGTGGTCATGGTCACGGACGTAATTTCTAGAATTATCTATGATCGTTGAGAAATTGTCCGAGACCGTCGAAGAAAAAATCTGATTCGCCGTATCGTCAGCGATGTAAATATTAAACGTTTCTCCGTATCAATGGCATACGTATCGGTTTGTGAATGTGATAGAGTCTAAAATCCGTGTAATTATTTCATGGAATAGAGACGAATGATAAAGAAGAAGATGACGCGTATATAAGTATGATATCAGTCACAGTTGACGACAGTTTCTGAATCGCTGCTGATACCTCAGTACGAAAACTATAATCAATATATCAGTCTCCAGTCAAGTGTAGAATTTGTTGAAATCTGTTTTGTGGTTTATCTCTCCCTTGATACACTGTACAATGTAAGTAATATTAAGACTATCAATGATTATTATTTTAAGTAGTTTTACCTGCGGGAAAATACATTCCTCTCTTATTAATATACATATATTGCAAATACATAGGCTCTATAAAAATTCTGATAAATTACGGTGAAAATAGTTGAATGAATTATATCTTAATGTTATCTGGTTTTGATATTTTTGATGAATGGAAAGGTATTTCTTTGCTTCGATAAATTGCAAACAAATGTCTGAAATGTAAATTCTTTATTCCAAGTTCTCTAAACACCGTATTGTTAATTAAAAAATCTAGCAATTTTATTTTAAATATTATTCATCAGTATCGAATCATGAAAACAATTTTAAAAAAGATCGAACAGTATTTATCTTGTTTTTGTATTAATTTAGTGCAATTAAATATAAATGATAATTATTCTCTCGTTTATGTTGACATTTAATATTTATTTTGACGTTTCAAATACTGCCTTCAGCTAAATTGTAATTAATCTTGAAACCAACTGTATTATATCGATTAAAAATAAAATGAAAGAGTATCTGAATTTTTTAAGTGACTGAAATTAATCATAAAATATTTGGCATTTCCACAAATAATGTACCCATATTATCTTTATGTTCCTTTTTCAATTTTGTATTATTCCAGATGCGTACCTTCATTTCTCTGACCATTATCCTCTCACTGGCCGTTTTATCGCAAGCATTTTCGTCAGAGAGGATAAACGACAAGTACGTGGAAGTGCACGACATGAATACACTGTCACCTTCAGCACAGCGGCCACCTCAGGATCCAGCGATTCATTCATTACCAACGGTGCCAACAGTGCCTCTAGTGCCAACCTGTTTGAAAGAAGAATACTTCCGTGATCCTTTTAACTGCAGAAAATTTTATTACTGTCTTGGTGCTAACGCAGTACCAGCAGGATTCTACTGTCAGCCTGGCTTGATATTCAACACGGTTACCAATACCTGTGACAGCTCTGAATACGTAGAATGTTGAGAAGTTTTGCATTACAAAATCCTACAGTACTTCAAACCGTGTGAATGTATTTATTAATATCTGCGTGAGTGAGTGTAAATAATTCGTGTTCGAATAGAGAAAACGCTCGTATAACGTAATCAAAACGCTATTTGAAAAAACTGCATATAGGCATTTTATGTGACAGTAATTGTACAATAAATGTACGAAATATTGTTAAAGAGGACTGTACATTTACTGTCACAGATGACACAGATACACAATCTTTTTAAACAACTTTTTGATTGCGTTATACGGGAATTTACCGTTGATAATCAATATTTTTTTTACGGTCCTAAGCGCGACAGTATTTCCTTGCCTTGTGGGTGTAAAATAGTCTGCTATACTGTAGTCAACTAAATTGTAAGTGTGTAGTTCTAAAATCAGCGTGAATGTTAGTACGTGCTTCTGAAATCTAGTATTAGATTGTAAAAATTGTTTTCGAATAAATGAAGAGAAACTTACAGGGACTTCATCTTTTTTAACACTAAACTTACCAAGTATTAGAAGTGATTAATACGTGTTGCCTTATAAAAATGGCAAGATTACATATAATTATGATTACAATATATAACAATAAAATTGATGTAATCATTTCCTAAGAATGCCTCTTTATAATTTTAATAAATGAAAAGAAATTGATCAGATAGGTTTAGTTTAAATCGTCGCAGGGTGTAAATAAACGGTGATCTACAATGAATCATGATTTTATTTGTTATATAATAATATCTACAATAAAAATACCACATCGTTTGAAAAACAATTTTCGTTACAATTATACAGTAATTTTATATAATAATATAATATTTAGGTTTTCGTTCCAAATAAGATGTAGCGATGAACATACACCTCGCAGTGGGGAGTGAGAAAATACATTTTTTTTGTTGCAAATTCCACATTGATTTCTTCACTCAGTGTTACTTATTTTTTTTCTCTTTTTTTTCTCATTTGCAATAGGAAAACGGGCACACCCTCGAAACGACGACGCGCGCGCTCGTTTCGTTTTCATTTCCGCTCGTTAACCCGCGGAGAGGAACAAAAAGAAGAACAAGAAGAAGGGAAAGAAGAAGAAGAAGTAGAATTTTCCCGTTTCACTTCGCGGAGGCCGCGCGGTTGTTGTTTCGTGCGTCCCGTTCTTTATTATTATTATTGTTTTTTTTGTCTGTTTTTACATATTTCGCGGCGCGTGCTCCCCCGGCCCTCCTTCTCTTTCTTTTTCCTCTGCTTTTCGTTCTCTCTTCTCGGTCCCGCTCACTTCTGTTTCTCGTCAGCGATATATAATAGAAATATTGGACTAGAGTGATCCAACGGTTTTTCTTCCTATCCTCCTCCTTGTAACGAGAGCCCTCGCTCACCTAATATTAACTACACTTAGTTAATAGTACCGTAATGTCATCTCAATATATATATCATTGTATTAGTTGTCATAATATATAGAAAATACATATAACAATTATTTAAATGACTCACAATCAATCATTTTTTTTGTGGTTGTTGTTGTTTTTGTCTGGGTGCACATATACACGGACACGTATCGTTTGAAGACGCGCGTAGGCATATAGGTGCACGAGCACGCACATGTATACATACACATATTTATATATTTATATTAATCGGTGTGTGTGTGTGTGTGTTAATTTTACATGATATTTTTTTACACTCGTCGTATAGAGGGAGGGATAGGGTGGCGAGGAGGTGTTTTGTTTTTATTTTTGCGTGAAAGGGGGTGTAAGGGGAGGAAGTTGAAGTTTTCGGATCCGGGGAATAATTAGATCTCTCGTACATTTACATTGTCTTTGTCGTACTATTAATTTAAAGTGAAACCTCTCATTCGATATCTTACAAACATTCTTTGTTTTGTCTCTATGTTGTACTGTTGTACGTATCCTCACTCTAATGAACCTTTTCTCTCTCTCTCTCTCTCTCTCTCTCTCTCTCTCTCTCTCTCTCTCTCCCTTTCTCTCGCACACACAAACAAACATACACACAAACAATCGTTCACTCTCTTTCTCTTTTTTTTCTATCGTCGTATCAATTTGACTGGCACGAAGCAGATGGAATTTTTCTTGTTCGCCTTTGATTCTCACAATCGATTCTCGTCGACGATCCCACGAAATGAATCATTTGCTCTCGAGCTCCAAAAAACCGTGCACTCAATCATTGCTCCTAATCGCCTTCCTCTAATCGTTCGGTCTCTCTATCAGTGGGACACATAAATACTCATCCTGTATATTCATTTATATATTTTATTATATGCAGGATACCGATCTGCGATTTCGTTTTTTTTTTTTGACACCCGAGAGTTTCCTTTCGTGCTCTCGGCTTCCGATTTTTGATTGACGAACTTTACAATGGTACAAAATGGCGGACGTCGATCTCTCGTACAAGTTCGAATGAAAATCGCAATCACAGGAATTCCCTAAACCGCATGGCGAGCCCCATTCTCGTTTAAACTACCCAGCTTTTTGAGCTTCTACTTCTTCTTTCTGTTCACTTAAGTTAAAACCATTGAGGAAAGCGCGTTTCATGATTTGTGGTACGCGAATGACCATTTGAGAATACTCTGGAAGTATCGGAGCTGTCTTTTCGCGTTGCTACAAATTTTGCACGGTCCTAAAATGCTATAATTTCTGGAAACTGTCTCGAGACTCAACTAACTCGACCTCTATGACTTTGAGCTCTCTAAGTCTGTCGGGTTAAAGCGTTCCCGAAACATCATTATAGTTCTCTTTTCCCTTATTATTCGTATTGAGCAGAAAGGTATTGCTATGTACTTGTTCGTCGAGAAAAATTCTTTTTTCTGTCTTTTGATATGTCAGACCATCTCGCTTCGATTTTCCGTCGTTTCCTCTCGCTCTTCCGTTTTTTGATTCTTTGTTTCAATGATTTTTTTTATTAAGAATACACAAAGTCTCGATCCTTCAACGTTCTCTCGATTTTTACGTTCTAAAGAAAACGTCGAAGAATTCTGTATCGAATGTTGAATCAAGGAAAATATGGGTCCATGCGATTGCGTTTTGAAGCCGTGATTCTTAATTGAATCGTCAGGCTTATATATCTCTATTCTCACGGTATCGTACGAAAGTGTCTATAAACGACCGAAAATCACTATGCAATAGAGAAGATAGGCTCTACATCGATGAATACATAATCCTGCGTCGGATACAGAGAACGACCGATCTGCTCGAACAGAAAATACAACCCTGCGGCACGTAATACCTATATAAAATATCCACATTATATATTCCTTACATATTTTCCCGACAATGGTTGCTATAGTACACACGAAGAGCATCCCGAAATCTATTTCTCAATGTCAGAAAGTATCAGCAGTGTAAGTTAGTAGTGTGCTGCAGGGTTCAGAATTTTCTTTCCGTGACAGAAATACATAAATATGCCATAAAATATGACAGAAATAGCCTTTTTTATTCGCACGAGCAAAGCTGCGACAACACACGATCCTTCCCTTCCTTTCTTTTACTGATCCACCGAACACTGTCGGATCAACCCTTACGCTGATCATGCACGCGTACTCGGAAAGTAAACGACGATCATCGACGATATATCTCTACAGTTTTCGGTTCGATTAAAAGGCTACAAAAGTTTTGATCTGTACTCGCTCGTCGCCGGTGATCAAGATCCATTTCAACGCTTCGTTCTCGATGAATCTCTCGATCGGTTTCGATCAGGCGGTGGTTACCTGTCCACAATCACTTCGTCGCTTAATACTGTCGCTTACGATATCACGAAAATTATTTTGCGGCGCGCGTCGAACGAAAAACGACGCGCGCCGCTTAGGTCTAATGCATTTTGATTTCGAGCTTTAGCCACGGTTCTCCTGTTCACTGCGGAATACATACCGATTTATTATCATGAGTAGCAGCTGGGCCGCAGGTGAACGCGACCGATAACGCACCAATTACAAATTTCTCCTCGTTTCATGCATTTTGAAATGCACCCGAGAGTCAGCGTTGCCGATGATCAACGGTAAAATCTGAAACGCGTGCCCAAATGCAACAGGGCCGGACCTTTTTGCACATCCAATGTCTTCGCGAGTCTCTCGCTCTTTTGATTGTCAATTTTGATCTTCGATCGGCGATTTTCGGCCCTCGGGAACCGTTCGTGTTCGCCCGCGCCCCGGAAGCTGAAACGCGAGCTCGAGAGTCGGGTTCGTCGCGGGATCCGTCGAGGATCTTGGCGAGGAAGGATCGAGGGATCGACGGGATGATCACACACTCCAGGGACAACACATATAAAATCCATTTGTACAGGGTATTATTGCATACTACACGTTCGCCAGTTCGGGCTACGGGGCACCCCATTCACTCGCTTCAAAGTGTCCAGAATAGGAGGAGACAAGAATCTTCGAATTTTTATGCGGTCACAACTCGCACAAACCTTTGAAAAAGAATATGAAACTGTTAGAATGTTATTCTTTGGTATACTGAAAGCATCGATGAAATAATTTTGTAAGCTGCATAAAAATCCGGAGTTCTTTTGTGAACGAGACTTCCGTTTTTCGTTTGCGGTTAGCACCCATTTTGGATCCTTTTATTTTAGCACTGATTTTGGGGTTCTGCTCGCTGGATATTGCAAGTTGTGTTTGCGTTACAACGACGATTTGGCACAGTATTTATTGTTAAGCGTTTCCGATCGGGGGATGTTGACGTCTCGAATGCGAACGATCACGATCCGGGACTGTTACCACCCTCTTTGGCTTCTATTGATTCTGCTCATTTTGATTCGAGACTGGTTCAAGCGTTTTCGCCTTTTTAATTACTCGGAATACTAGTATTAATAGTGATTCAGCGATCGCCATTCGATTTTCTTCATCCTGGAATCGGCAAAGGCGAATTTAGACTTTTCACGTTGGATGTACGTTCCGAATAATTCATTCACAATAAAAACTGTAAAAATTGTTTTCGTCTGCGTTTCATCCGAAATGATCATCCAAAGTAGGATCAGTTTCTACTTTTGATGAATTGACTATGATTCACTTACAATGAAATAGTGAAACGCCAGTGACAAATTTAAACAAATGAACAGTGTCCATTTTGACAACCAGTGAATTGAGTTTGATCATTGAAGTAGTATAAATACTCCGGTCTTCATTTATCATGTCCGTTGGGAACAATTTATCAGTTACGTGGATTCAAAGTGAAGAAGCGTAAGTTCGCCTTAAGGTTTTTTGCTCGTCGCGGGCTTCGCGTTTACAACAGAACACTTGATTGTTTGCGACTAGATAGATATACAGGAGACCGTCCTCTCTGTTCTGAGTAATCGGCCGAGATCCTCTCTCCACCGTTCTCGTGTCTTGAAACAACGCTTCTGCTATCAAAGATAAAACTTTTTATTCTAGCTAATTTCAGTCCGTTTCGAATAAGAACCGCCCACACCTTCGAACGAACGTAAATCGTACAAAATATTTCATCATTGTTTCGGGCGAAAGTTTTTCTTTTTTTTTTGCCAAGATCGCAGACTCGCGGACGACTGTTTGTGGTTTTCTTGTTCTAGCGTTACGTCTCTTCAGTCACAAGCGTTTTACAAGAGATTCGAGAGGAAGAAAGAAACTTGTTGACGAGATCGACGCTGATAAACCAACGCGAAGACGGAGCTTTGAAGTTCGGTTAAGATTCTCTCGCTACCGAGGCTTTCAAGAATCATCTCGTTTAATTGTTTCATTGATTAATTAAATCTCCAGCCGCGAGGTTCACCTGAAAACCATCAACATTCTTAAATGAACCTGTTTTCATGATTTTATGGTAACATACAAGGCTAGTCCCATTTAAATTCTTGTGTAACAATTATTTGTTACTCATTTTTAAACCTAGTTCTCTCCAACTCACGTCGATTTTTTTTATTTAACTCAATTGAAATTGACAAACTCTTGTCTTGTACCTTAACCCTCGCAAGGCGGATGCTTTCGACGATTTTATGGCAACCATAGCTAAACTTGTTTAATTTCTTGTGTATCAATTATTTGTTACACATATTACAATCTAGTTCTCTCTGATCCACGCTGATTTTATTTATTGAAACTAATAATAATTGAGAATATAAATGTCTAATATAAAATAAATAATGATTTAAGCTAGTGGCTAGAGAAGCACAGTTTAGATAGAATGCTCGTAACTTTGAGTCATAATGGACCCATAACCCGACCAACCGAGGGTCAAATTTCAGATTCAGAAGCCTCGGTAGAGAGAATTGTATCATATGCATAGCAGGAACGTCTGAAAGCCCTGAATTTGGATGTGTTTGAAAGACAGTTTCCAGTTCATTGGCACTCGGGTATCCTCCAAATTCAGTTCAGCTTTGCTACCAATGTTTCTAATGCGATGAGAGTTTGAACTATGAATTAACCGAAAATGAAGTATGGTGTCTCGCGCGTTCACTTTCGTTGTCGATCAGGTATAATGCAACGGAAGACCTTTGCGGGGGGCGGCGGTGAAATGGGGCGCAACACATCGGCCGCTTACTAATTAATACTTTCCGAAGCTCATTCACACTCGGAGACACGACAGACGCGCATTAAGGACTAGCTAACAGAGGATTGTCCGCTCAAGGGGTTCATTATCCGACTCAGTGCATCCATGAGGCGGCGCGGTCTGTCGATCGTTATTTGCGCCGTTCGCATAAGCTCCCTATTCGAACCTCGACGAACTTAGGCGAACGATAACATTGCTTCCCGGGGCGTCATGAATGCAGAGCTCCCTCGGCCACGACACTTTCCTATCTACCAAAGATCTACTATGTACATCAATTCCTTTTAGACATAACTAATGTTTCGTTTCCCATAGTTAAAAGATAAACATTAAGAATTCAGAACCGCTGGAAATAAACGAAATACGTGCGCGCGCGCTGTTGAGTTCGTTTGATTTTGTTTGATCTTGTTTAATTTGGTTTGAATTTGTTTGATTTTGTTTGAATTTGTTTGATTCTGTTTGAGTTTGTTTGATTTTGGACATGTTTTTTTTTATTAATCATTTCCGATCTCAACTGAGATCTATTGTACTCTTTAGGTGAACGCGCACACGCAAACGTCAGCATACACGCATACCAAACACACTAGCATCCCATTGTTCTACCAGCTTTTTTGCCACCTATCGCAACACCAAACGATTCCCGCTACAAATGAGAATTGCTCTCCCCCCTGTTTCGTCTACTGGGATCATAAGTTTGGGGTCCAGAGTGCACTGCGGCAGGAGTGATTCCGTCATTAACACTAATTAGAGATCGTACTTAGGCCAACATTCTCCCTTCGCCTCGCTTTTGATCAGGGATCGAAGCAAATAATTATGTTTTGCTTTCTAATGTTTCGTTTTCTATGTTTCATTCGCTACCTGCATTGGTTTCGTTGATCATGTTCATTGTTAAGTTTTTTTTTATCAAATGCAAGAAGAAAGTCATGAAATTTTTTATTCATCGGAACTTACGATGTGAGAACGTGTTTTAAAAATTTTCCAGAGTCAATATTTTAAGTAAAACCTATTGAAGAGTTCCACAACACTTTCGATCCCTGTTTTTAATGACATTTGCGATAACGTAACAATAGGCGATTTAGTTGGTCTTTGACCCTAAGCTGGATAATTAATTTTTAAAACAACGTAAATTGGCCGTTCAAGATCACTGTTGAAATCATATACACTATACTTTTTCTGATTATTCAACAAAAATTCATCATAAAGTCCTATCAATGTAATTTAATTTAAATTAAGGCCGCATTAAAATTTTTACACATTTTCGGAGAAATGATCTCGAACGACCCTTTAATTTCGTCTGAATTGTGATCCATCGGTTCAATGAAAGCTGTGGAGGGGTTAGCGAGGCTTCGAGTATCCTTTTTCCTCGTGCAACCTTGTTCGTCAATTATGAAGATTCATTCCATGTGTGAGTAAAACGATGTGTAGCTTTTTAGTGCGTAATATCGACTAATATTTATTAAAAATAATATTGAGATTGAGTTTAGCGCATTAATGTAACTATTGGCATTCCTGAATATCATCAGAGCATTTTTAGTCGAGAAGTTGCTTCTTTGTCAATTCTGTTAAAAAAATGTGCGTTCACATTCAGGACGCTAAATTCGCTCTTAATTAACGACGGAGCTCCCTCGCATTCGTTACAGATAAAGAATAATAACCAAAATTCGTTTAGAACCTAATAGTACACATAATTTCGCAGTTTAGCACCTATTATTAAACTAATAACATTTACAACCGCTTCGTCTCTCGGCTATACTTTCATCTTCTTCCGTACTGTTAGAAAATTTCTTCCATCATTTAGGACCGGCCACATCGAAACGTAGAATGATCGCATTGCAGAAACGAAGGAGACGCCGATCGATAAACTGTGAGATCAATTTTTACAATTCAGGCAGTGGAGCATTTTTTTATGCGACGATAAGATGGAAGAGAAGTGGAGGAAGTTTGAATGTTGGCACATCGGAAGTTTCTATGTGTATATAAGAAATAGTAAAAATGCAGATGATCGTGCGCTTCAGTTCTCGCATTAATACTGTGATTAATTTCGGGGTACTCTAAAGAGCGATATAAATGTTAACGCGAAAGAAAACGATCTTTATTGGTCACCGGTCGAATCTGCAACGCGATGGCGACGAAAATGAATATTTCGCTAGTAAATAGAGGCGACGATCGTTTCACGATCGTTATGCACAGACGATAAAGCAAAAAGAGATATTCTTCTCCCACCGAAGGGCACGCTTCACATTTTTTCCCCTTGAGCTGATATCAAAAAGCTTCGACCTCGTTCCTCCATATCGTTTCGCCGCCGTTTTCTTTCTCTCTTTCTCTTTCTCACTCTCTTTCTTTCTATTTCTCTCTCTTTCTCTGTTTCTCTCTTTCTCATTTCCTCTAATATCGTAGTTAAAAGTCAACGATTAGTTACCAGAACACAAGGCACTTGGCTTACACATCATACATATATTTTTTTTTTATTATTTTTGTTATTCGCTTGCTTTTGGTATTCCTCGGTGTTGGGATAGCTCGCGCAAGACGATCCGCACTCGTGAGACACAGAGAATATTATGCTACACCGAACAGTTCCAATCGAAAATTTCGAATCGAAATGATTGTCGGAAATCAAAGCTCCTGTCGTCCTCGTTAATGACACTGAACAGCGCGTGTTGAGCGTAAGTTGTGGCTGTTGTTGAAACGAAGACGACAGAAACACGTCCAGCGAAATTGCAATTTAAACCTGTGCACTTCTCACTTGAGATTAATAAAAAAATTTATAGAACTCGATGCGTAGAACTCCATTTGTTGCAGTAGGAACCGAATTGATGTACGAAAAAATGAATTTGTTCTGTATCAAATTTATAGAGCGCACAGGGTTAATTATTAAGCGACAATTTCGCAATCGAGAGCACAAATCGCCAAGCGATCCAGAAAACGTAATACTCGATACTCACGTTAATGGAAATAGCAGTCACAGCGAATGAGAACGATGTACAATACACTTGAATTTACGCTATTATCTATCCAGCTAACAATGATAATATCAATGAAATCACGTTATTCACATCACGTCACCGACTGCACGACGTCTTGCAGCGTTTGATGGAAATAACACGCAGCAATCACTCACAATATCAATAGAAGAAAATAGTCATATGTATATACATATATATATAATATACACACACAATATATATATAATATATACACACAATATATATACTATATATGCTATATACATACTATATATATACTATATATACCATATATATACTATATATATTATATATATACTATATATATTATATATATACTATATATATTATATATATACTATATATATTATATATATACTATATATATACTCTATATATACTATATATACTATACATACTATATATACCATACATACTATATATACCATATATACTATATATACTATATATGATATATATACTATATATACTATATATACTATATATACTATATATACTATACATACTATATATACTATATATACTATATATACTGCATATACTATATATACTATATATACTATATATACTATATATACTGTATATACTATATATACTATATATACTATATATACTATGTATACTATATATACTATATATACTATATATACTATATATACTATATATACTATATATACTATATATACTATATATACTATATATACTATATATACTATATATACTATATATACTATATATACTATATATACTATATATACTATATATACTATATATACTATATATACTATATATATACTATATATACTATATATACTATATATACTATATATACTATATATATAAATATCCATACGTGCATAATATACATGTATATATATATTATGTATATATATATATTATATATATATATTACATATATATATATATATATATATATATATATATATATATATATATATGGATATATAAATATGCATACATACATAATATACATATATATACATATATGTATATTTATATATACATATATCCATTTAGAAACGACGGTTAGATTATGCATTACGTCTGAGTATTAAAACATCTTTTTCATTTCTCCCCATTCACGTGGAATTCATTCCCATTTTAATCCTAGTCCCGCGATCCGATTGGTCGCAAAAAGTCGACGCTGTTCGCTGAACCGCCAAAGGACCGAATCCGCGAAATTCTTTTATTCCGCGGACGTGCGATCGGATGGACAGACGCCCGGATCTATCACAACCTAGGAGAACGGAAAAGTTACGCGGCCGAACCACCAAAAATATCGCTAATTAGATTCGTCTCGCGTTAGAACCACTGCCAGGTGATTTCCGCGCGAAAAGCTGGCTCACCGACTATCCAAGTGCTCGGTTGCTGATCAACGTGAGTCTCGCAGCTTGCGGATCGTGAAGGACGGCTCGACGACCCGAAAGATCGCTAATTTCATCGCAGAACGCGGCAGATGTCTCACAGATCGGTTGATCGCAATCGCAACGGGACGAAATCCTGTTGAAATTAGTAGAAATCCCCGCGATCGTGTAGCAAAAATTGAAACTTCTCTTTGCGATCTTTCTCTTTTGATCGACTAGCTTCCAAAGTACCCTAATTTCTCGAGTCCCATCGCTCACGATCCCGAAGTATGTCCCATCGGACAGAATAATGCTAGCAATTCAACTGCTCGAGCAACTCGCATACTATTTCGCAAAATTTCACAAAATATCGCGAAGAATAGTACCATCTTTGCAATGACTGCTCGAACAATTGAATCATGGCTCCCCGCACCCATTCAGCTCCCATACGCAACCACATCCGCGTGCATGTGCTCTATATACATATATACATACAAATATATATTCATGTATTCCATCTATCTATATAATAATAATATAGCCCTTTCATATTCCATATGTATATATGTATATACGAAATAAAACCGCGAGTACGCAATACAGTGTGTAACCACTAATCGAAGATATAATACATACATAGTACCGCCTCTGAAACGTAATACTGATGCATAAACGCCCGTCGTCCCGGCTAAGCACCGCCGCCATCTTGTTTATCCTCTTTCGCTCGCTTTTGCCGGACATTGAGTTGATCGATTCTGGCCGATCTCTAGATCAAGATCACGTGAATAATTCTTCCTAAACTGTCCTCTATCACGCAGGAACACTGGAGTGATCATCGTTTCCGTGGAAATTAGGGTAGCGAGTGTTTAGAACGCTTCTGGAGCAAGAACTGTACAGGCTGTTTTTGGTAGAAGTTTCTCTAAGGCCGTTTCTGTCGATGATTCCAGTGTTACCATGTGTCTGATAGACACGATTTACTTGATCGCCCATGTTTTTGCCATAGTCGGCCGAAGACCAATGTGGTGGGAGTCGCTTTATTCGAGGTTTCGGGGTTTCGAGGCCTCCTATGGGGTTTTCGGTTTTCGTTCTCTCCCGCTTTATTTACTTAGGAGATTTGATGGACTTAGGCTTCCGTTTTCGTTGGCGACTCGATACCACATCGCGCTTCAAATTGACTGAACTGTGCTGAGTACATATAAACTCAGGTCTCGCGGTTGCCTCGCGAATATCCCTGTTTTTTCGAAGATCTGGAGACCCAGCGGAAGTGGATAGAACACCATGACCTTAGCTGCGAGGCACAACATATACGTATCCAAGGTACATACAGTTGAAATTAGACAAACGTTGTTATACACTAGAAAAATGCATATTCTTGACCTACGAGACCTAGCATGTATCTAGAAATCAAATGAACCTTACGAGAAGACACTAACTTCTGTACAAGATTTGTTTAGGACTTTTCTAAGCGTTCAGAAAGCTCGAACATTTATCTACGAGAAAAGACTAAAAAATTGATTGTTTATCGGATGTTCGAGAGGCAACTGCTTGACGCATCCTCTTCAGGGTCTCCCAAGGACCCTCCCTCGGCCAGCTGTAGTTAGCTCACTCACGTATTTAACACGAGTAATAGTATATTGTCCATATTGCTTATGGCATCGATTCTTTGAGCTATATCGTTGCGCGTCTCATTAGTTATTCTCTTTTCTTTTCGTTTCTTTCCGTTATCTCTTTTTAGTTTCGGGGTAACGAGAGGCTCGTCTGACTTGCCGTTTTTTTTTCTTTTCCGGAACCGGGATTCCTCCGCTTTTGAGCAAAGACAATTAGAACCAGAACGGGTTTCGAGTGACTCTACCACGTGACGAGGAACACTAATGTACAGCTACGCTTATACAGGTAAGAACTAGTTGAGCAGAGAAGTGGAAAAAACAACGACAGTGGTGACAGGTGTGTGTCCCACCGATATTGCTACCGAGCACGCATTCCTCCCTTTCACACTATCGTAATTATTGCGATGTACCGTGCGATAGAAAATGTCCGTGTTCACATGAATACTCTAAGACTGGGTGTCCCGACGAATCCCAGCAGCGAAACAGGTAACGAGAAATCGAGGGATCTTCAGAGAAAAGGACATTTAGAGGGTCCGGTTCGTTCGATTAGCACCAGAGGGGTTCCTATCCAGAAAACACACGACGAACCAGCGGACACACAGAGAACAGGGACGATGGTTCCAAAAGTGTTGTGTTTTGCCGTCGCGGTTTTTCGTTTTGCCAAATCCTTGAACGAGTAGCCGACATTGTTCATTTGTTTGTTCCTGGTGTGAACGTTTTCGCGGTCAGTTCTCATGTGAAACGCGACATTACGCAACCGTGGCTATCCCTACAGCTGACCAATGCTTCGATATTATTTAAAAACACTATTAACAATACAATTTGATACTTTTTTTTCCTGTTTCGTTCTCGTAGTAAAAGTTAATAGAGAATAGTATAACATCAAATAGAAGAGTATAAAGAACCATGCTGGCGTATAGAGATAGACATTAAAGTAGGTAATAGGTAAGAGGACAATAGATTACGATATCAATAATTCGTAATAACTTTTCACTTTTTTTTTCTTACTCCTTTTACCTCGAGCGGCCGAGGTTCGGTTCCTCGCGCTTTTTTTAAACGTTTTTGATGATCATTTAGTAGACTTTTTTCTCTTTAATACAGTATTTTGAGCACATTCCTCAGGTGTATAACCACGCTACACTTTCTTCACCGAGTTGTACCAATATATCCCCATACAGTCTCGCGTTATTCCCTCGACCAGGTGGCGGAAACCGAAACGAAAATAACGAAACAAATCGATTGTGTGTATGTGTGTGTGCGTGTGTATATGTGAGAGAGAGGTCGTCTCTGGGCAATGTTTAAAGAAAAAAAGTGTATTTCTCGAAGGAGGACTAAATTACACGTTTGAACAATGAGATAAACAAAATTGCCTAAGGTAACATTTATGCGTGCCGGTCGAAACTAAATGATTAAGTAAAAATGAACGTTTCGGACACGAACGTAAAGCACGCGGTAACAACGATAGTCCTACGCTGTCGAGCGGTAAAACTTAAATTCGTAGATTGTTTAAGGTACACGCTTGATGTCGACGCGGAATAAAAAAAAAATAAGCAAAAAAAAACTTGTACGGTGGTACACACCGTTCGATTGTTCATCACCATGCACACACGATGTTGTCACTCGGTCAAATGGCAGTACAATATCGGTACAACTCACTAGTTGATGGCACGGGTCCGCCTATGTACAAATACGTAATACCATATACCACATACCATTTAAATACATCACATATTTATCATTTTTTTCTCGTTATATATATACTCTCCATACAGATATACTCTTTTCTGTGACGTGGAGGGACTCGTTTGTACAATTCATGCATATCTTCGTTACTGTTTCATTGCTTCGTTTTTGTCATACCTTCCCTAAGTGTTGAGCTTCCGGCCACCGGCGCCATTTTTTATACGCTCGCGTCGATTCAGATCCAAAATACGCGTTAAAAACTCGCTGTCCGACTAACTAGTAATCACATTCACAAAAGACTAGACGATAAACTATCGAACCTCTCTGTCAAAATGAAATTTACCATTTTAAGTACCACTCTTTTTCAACGAAATGATTTCTGTATACAATGTGAAATATTTTTAAAAAATTATTACCGTTCTAAAGGATTCTTAATGTAACGATTCTTTGGATCTGATCCACGACTTCCTTGCCCGCGTTAGCTTTCCCACGTTATCACTAACTACGCCGTTTTCCTCGAATCTCTAAGTCTGATTACGATTACATACAATAATAATTATATTAGTAGAAACTTAGTTTCTGTAACAAGATGTATTGTCTTAAATGATATGTCTGCTAATTTTGTTGCATCTCGTCAACTCACGCCGTACCCGTGCCCGGGCCACATATAACAGTTTCGTTCCTTAAATGAACTTATTTTTAAGACTCGACCGTCTAGGATCTTATTTTATAGTTAATATAGATTTCTAGGGGAATCCGCGCTCAGCCGACAGACCGCCGGTGGCCATCGCTCGTTGTTTTCGCAGAATCGAATTTCTCGTCTATGGTCGCAAAGAAGTATTTCCATGGTACCTATTACAAGATTGATTTGTAAAACAACACAATCGTTACAACCTGTGCACCAAACGTCACGAATCTCGGAAGAACTGACATTCGATTTTGCAATCGGTAATTTCAACGCAATCGGATTTTTCTTTTCTTCGTTATTTTACCAAAGAATTTCGTTGCGTTCGTGGTATATGCGAAACAAAGTTGTCATCTCCTGTACGTCGCGTCCGAATTTTCAATACTTGTAGTACAGCGCCCATGATCGTACTCTGAACAGAGCATTTCGATAAATCATGCGTGGCCGGAACGTTTGTTGCTTAAAAAGGTCGCGCGTTACAATTTGTTTTTGTTTTTGTTTTTTTTTTTTTGCAAGAAAATGGTAGAGGCGGATGGGGAGAGTTCGTGAAACGTTCGAAACGCAAAGACACACACACAAAGACAGATGATTCGCTTTGAGAATCCAACAGATCGCTTTGAACAGACAAGAAAAGAGTAGTGTTCTCGTGTTTTTTCTCTTCACTATCGTTTTCTCCTTATCGTTTCGCGCTCGTCGTTTTTGTCCTGTTCGCGGACACCGCAGACACCCGCCCGCGAATGTAGTCTTTATCTCGCAGACTAAAAACAAGTGGAAGATTTAAAGCCATTATTACATGTTTTTGTTTTGTATTCTCTCAGTTAAAACTTGGCAGATTTCTTTTCGTTTCTTTATTCTTTAAAGCATCCTCAGTCGCTTGCGTTTTACACGTGAAAAGTTTAAAAAGTTAAAATGTATATTCGTAATTTATTCCTTTTTTCCCTTTAATTAGGTAAAAGTTAATAAGAAGAAGAGTGTTAACAGTAACAATAGTTTTAAGGTAGAGTCAGAGCAGCTACGGCTGACGAGACGCTTGAACGACAATCCGGATCGACGAGTTGGAAGATGAAATCAAAATTTGAATTGAATAATTCGCGAAATTTTAAATAAAACAACAAAATAATAGTCTTTAGAACTTTTGGATGGCGTTCGAACAATACACATCGTTCCGAAATGATTTTTCTTTCTCTCAGATTGGAAAGAACGTAAAGAGAGAAGTCGCAAGTGAATCTTTGGTAAACGAAAGAAATTGGCATGAACAGAAATCATTCAAGGAACCTTACATACAGGAACGTCGTTGCCTCACATCGGAATCTAATGGATCGAACATGGTTCTCGCGGTCCGCCATTGCTCTTTCAAGAGTGTCGCCATAGTAGTCCCTAGTAAGGTAGAAAATCAAGCCAAGTATATATATTTTATTTCTATATAGATCCCTCCTAAAACAACCTAAAACCTAGCCTACGTGTTTTGCGTTAAAATTCACTTTTAATTGTACACACAGACACTGATGTTAAATATGTACAGACATGTACACCCATTATGTACACATATAGCCGTGTTCTAATGATTCGTTATGGCGAATAATATTTCATCCTCTTTTAATAAATGATTTCTCCTTTCTCTCTCTCTCTCTCTCTCTCTCTCTCTCTCTCTCTCACTCTCTCTCTCTGTTTCCTTTTCATTCTCACACTCTCACACTCTCTATTTCTCCCTCGCTTTCTCTCTCTCTCTCTCTCTCTCTCTCTCTCTCTCTCTCTCTCTCGATTTCTCTCTACCTCACGTGTCTGTCTTCTTGGTTATGTATACAATGTACTCATGGTTGTATGTATAATCGTTTATGTTACATTCCGTGGTCGACGGAATCGGTCCGGCTGGTCACCAAAGTGAAACTTGAACAACTTGTCTCCATTCTTAGAGACCTAATTTTCACCCTAAGCTACGAATCATTTTTTTTCAATTACATTGATCTGTTTATACATATGTATAATGTGTGTATATATAATATATATATTAAAATTTTTTTTATTTAGACGAATATAGTTAATAATATATATTAAGTAACAGAGGTAACAAAAATCGGGGAGGTTCAACAAATCTACAAACGTCTGTGTTAAACGAGGATCGCGTGCTCGTCGATACTTCGATACTCTAATTGATAATTAAACTAAGTAGAACTAGAGCGAACGTGCAACAAGTCGTATCTCGTAGAATATCGGATCAACCTGCAAACTGACGCGCCGTTCCCTCGAAAATACTTGAGCGCCTTGAAATAAATCAATCATCGAACGGTATTCAACTTGCAAGCAGATCCGACGAAATAATAAATCAATTAAAACGAGAAGAAAGAAAAAATGAAGAAAAAGTAAAGAGCAATTCGAAAACAAATGAAAGAATGATCAAAGAGGCAACAGGTAACAGTAAAATGTCTTGTGGCACAATCTGGGAACATCTCGCGTGCGAATAGTAATTAGGTACATCGAAAACCGCGATTATAACACAGCACACTCGTCGTGGGAGGGATCTCCTCTCGCCTAATCGTAGCCCCCGTTACCATGTCGCGTACCCTAACTTTAAACCCTCTTCGCCTGATTCTGCTTGTCGTCGCTCTTCTAGGCCGTTCGTTCAGCGACGGAATGTTCTCGTCGGTTTCGAGAACGGATTAGGTGGTGTGTGCAATCATACGTTCGACCGTGCATGATCGTGTCCGTCGCATGGCGGGTCTCTGGGGACTTCCGGTACCCTGTCTCCTCGCTGAACAGATCGTCCACTTGTTGGACGACCGTTGAACACGAAGAGCACCGCCTCTCGCCAAGGTCTCGTTTCGAGAAGATGAGAGACTCGTTTGTCATCAGCATCGCCACGGTCCACGGCGACAGAGGTGCTCGCTCTTCTCCGGTAGTTGTGCACGTTGCTATTAGGTAAACTTAGTATGGCTGGCCTGGGAAAGAACTATCGCGGGGTCTCTCGCTTCGTTCAGGTCCATAGCGCGTTAGAAGAGGTATTCTCGTTTTGGAACTATCTATCGTGGAAGTCGTTCGGCTTTTTCATAACCGACACCCGATGCCGAAGACAAAAGCCGTCCACGCGATTCATCGTGATACCGACGATCCTCTAATCTCTCTGACGTCGCGGTTGTATAAGTACCTGCCTATATAGTTCACGCGACCGTGTTAATTCGTATTTTCCCTAAATCGTACCGTTACAGCCTTCGTTAAGGTAACTTAAGTTTGACCGGTTCAGCCTCGTCCTATGGTGGCCTGAGCCGCGTCGGGTTGTGCCATAAATGCGCTGTGCTTTGAGCGCCGGTGTCGCCGTTGCTGGGAGGCAGTGGCTGCTGATTGCTGAAGTCTGGGGTCTGCGGTGAAACGCTGTTCGATTGCTGTTGCAACTGTTGCTGCTGCTGCTGTTGTCGCTGTTGTTGTAGCTGCTGCTGTTGTTGTTGTTGCTGTTGTTGGTTGGACTGCTGCTGAGACTGTTGCGATCTCGCTTGCTGCTGCTGTTGTGTAGGTCGTTTAGAGTCCTGACCCGTTGAATCGGGCGATGGCACTGGCCTGTGAGATTTCATGTGCGCGCTTCTGCTTTTCACTTTGTTGAAAACTCTGAAAGCCACATCGAACGATCTCGTTAGATTGGCGAATGTCGTCCAGGATGCATTGGGTTGCAACGATGCTCTGCAACGGTTACATACAGTGTATGCGGCTGTGTACAGTTGGGTGTATTTAGGTAGCTGATGATGTGTCTGATAGGCTATTTTGTCTTTTCGATTGTTGCGAGATGATTCGGGCGTGTTTGAAACGATTGGTTTGCGTTTGTGTGTGGGGAGTCAGTGCGTTTGTGTTGTGAGATGATTCAGGTTTGTTTGAAACGATTGGCTTGCGTTTGTGTGTGGAGAGTCAGTGGATTTATGTTTGTTGGTTTGGGGATGTTTGATGATGTTGGTTATGAACAAATGAACATTGAGCTAATAGTGGCAGATCATGCGTATGATAAGAATGTTGGTCCTATGAGATTGGTTGAAATGTTTCTTGAAAAGAAGGAGTTGCTTCAAACAGCAGGAAAAATTTCTACGTTACACTACAGAATAGAGGTTTCTTTCGTAGCTGGTACTACTTGAGTTGTTTAGAGTAGGTACTGTGACAACAATATATCAATGGAATTTGCGATAGGAATGATCTCAATGCTAATGTTCTTTGTGTAGAAGAAAAGTAACACACTGACACAATTATCTGAACCTGAATGATGCAAAATAAGGAATAAACATCTATAATGTACAGTGTGGTGTGATCAATTCTAAAAGTATATCCAATTTGCTGCTAGAATGCTTTAGTATTTCCTCATTATCGCGTTAACAACGATTAAGAAGCCGTGTTATTGTGAAACTGCAGCAAGTAGGATGCAAGCGAGGCTATGAGTCATTTTGTGGGGGTTTGCATTTTAATACAATGTGTTAATAAATATCAGGGATGACTCTCAGGATTGGTATTATTTATTTATTACTGTAAAACAGAATTTTTGTATCCTTGTATTATAAAGATTTAAAAATTTCAAATTTGTGTTGTGTAAGATACCAATATCAATTCCAATTGTTTGGACCTGTTTACTCTGACTACTGTTTTTATATTTGCCATTCTTTCAAGACCTAATTGCATGAGAACAGTTGTAAAATAATTATTACTAATGAGAGTGTCTTCCATTTCTTGAGATGGATTGAAATTGTTTGAGATTGCTTTGAATGTGCATGTAGAGTGATCGAATTTAACTTTTGAATAATTTCCCAGGAAAGACATCATTTATTTTTAAGATAGGCTAACTATATTACTCCAAAAAGATATATACACGGAGTAATAAACAATAATCGACTGGAACGAGTTGCAAAGAAGAGTGCAAAGCACAGATAGTGAGCTCTCCAACCTCCTATCTTGCTAAATTAAGTTAGACTCTTGACAAAAATTCTGAATTGAAATAAAGTATCATCCCTCTCTTTTTCAGAAAATTTTCAGTAACAAAGAACATGCAATTTCTCTTTCTCTGGCTAAATAATTAGCTATAGAGTAACTCTGTAAAATACAGTTAAGCTGTTAATTGAATTGGATTGATATTACTGACAAAGACAGACCCTGACATTTATGAACAATCAGAATACGTGAATGGCTGGCACAGTTGTTCTAAATGGTCCGAGATCGTGTACAGGAGGACTCTCTTTCTCTCTAGAAGTTGGGGATATGTATGTATGTATGTATGTATCTATTATGGTGTGTGCGCCGAATACTTGCCGCTCGTGCCGTCATTTCGAACAGGGGGTACGTTGTGTCGAAGTGGCCGGCCATCGTTTGTGTTTTTTATTTCTTTCTATTTTTTTTTAGTCGAATGGATAATTTAGATTAGAGATTGGAGACTTACTTCCCGCAAATCTTGCAGGGGTAGTGAAGTGGGGTGGGCACGGGTAGTTGTTGCTCAGAACTAGTGTGAGTTTGTGAGTTGGTGTTGACTGTGGCGTGGCCGGTATTGCCGGTTTGGGCGGTTTGGGTGCTCCCGGCCATCGTTACTGTTACACTTCCGCTAAAGCTCTGACAACACAAAGAAACACAAAGCAAAAATAAACAACACAAACAAACAACAACGACGACAGATAAGTAAAAAACGCCAGTGGTCACGCACAACGCACAACACGACTCGGTCCATCGTGGAATAGAGAAGCGTGAAGAAACGACAGGTCAACAACAAATCACCATGCGACACTAAAACGTTCACACGTATGTACGCATGTATAGTGGGCTTGGACGCGGTGCACGCGCGATTCGGTGCCCGCGAATCTGGGATCGTTCATTTTTCGCATTGCAATTCGGTAAAGCAACTTCGCTATTAATTATTGCTAGACCTCAGACGTTGTTCATTTATGTCACTAATCGAGTATATGAAGTTGAAACCAATAGGAAGATTAGCTCTTTGAACCCAGGGAATTTCAGCAAAATCGTAAATTTTCAAAAACTGGTACAATACAGAACGTATATTTACGTTGCTCGAACTCAAAAGGTTAAAAGAGTGTAAACATGTCAACATATTATTTTCAATCTATCAGAATGGTTAAGGAAAGAAACAACTTCAAATTCATTTTATTTATTGCAATTAATGCACATAATTTTTATTTTACATAAAACTCTGCAGTCTAGTCTTCACAATCTTTTATCAATATTCTAAATATTTATTGTTGTATGTTTTGTTTTTGTTCTTTGGTATTTCTTCTTTTATCAAATGTTGAATTTAGAGGTTCAAGTATTTTGTACCTGCTCTTAAAAATTTACTATATGGACATCACTCTGGATCAAAGAATCTATAAAATTCACTAACAAACTGGTTCAGGCAACCCCTTCTGTTGTATCTTTATCTTTACGTCATTATGTGATATTTGCGTTTTCATTACTTTGTTCGCAATGTTTTAATGTATCATAAATTGCGACATCCATGTGTACGGAAAAAGGATAGATGAATTCTCAAAAAAAAAATATTCTAGAGAGACTTGATATGATCCCAGACTTTTGAGCAGTAGTGTACACCGAGTACGAATCCAACTTTTATTTCATGTGACCAGCAATAGTTCCAATTAAAATAAAAATATCAAAAATGGTATAATTAAATAATTTGGTTAGTGGTTGTTTCGTACTCGGCATTCGTCGGTCAGCAGTTCAAATATATTGTCGATGGAAAGTACAGACAAGTAATCGAGTAGTTGTCGACAATCATCTAGAAAGATAACATTTAGTCGGTCTATGCTTTTGTTCGGAAAGTATTAAAATGTTATAATACATTTATAGTACATTTCTAGTCTGAAAGCGATGACATTATGTTACGTTTAAGCAACTAACAGAAATGTTAATTCGCCGTTCGATGGTCAAAAAACACAGTATCGTTATCGCCTCAATTAATTCGACTCTTTGTAGATATGTAAAGCTTGTTTCGAATAGAATGTAGAGGGACTCGAAAACAACGGTACTCACATCAGGGCAGTCGTACGCGAATAATCTCAGCTCTCCGTCGCTGGTGGTCAGAGTTGCCGAATTTTCTCTCTCGTTTGTCTGCAACTGAGCGGAAACACACATAAGTACAAATTAAATACAAAACAATACAGTCATAATTTTGTTTTATGAAACATGACATAAATTCCTTTGCTGGAACTGCATCTTAAGAAATAAAGCATTTAGACAAGGCATGTCCAGAAGTAGCTCACTTGGAGGCAAATTCGAGGGAGACGCCTACTTCTCCCACCCGCGCGTCTCGCTCCCCGTGGCGGCCGTAGTCCTCCGAGCTCCTCAGACCCGTGCCTACCACTTGCAACATGTACCGCGTGTGGCGCGTTGGGGCGACTCCCGGACCCACGGTAGGCACGAGTCTGAGGAGCTCGGAGGACTACGGCTGCCACGGGGAGCGAGACGCGTGGGCGGGAGAAGTAGGCGTCTCCCTTGAATTTGCCTCCAAATGAGCTACTTCTGGACATGCCTGATTTAGACTGTGAATTTTTAAATTAAAAATTTTCTAAATCAATTACAAGAGGATGGAGCTAATGAAACATTTCTTTCTTTAGGTAATTTAGAAATTTGGACATAGTATACTGATTTCTTTAAATTCATTTAATATTTCTATCGTTTTAAATTTCTTCTGCTAATTTTCTTTTTGCTTGACCGCATAAAATTCACAATCTATTAACAATTAGACTTACCAGAGTACGATGGAGGATTGATTTGTCATCGCTGAAGTCCATCTCCGTGACCGATGCAATGGCGTCGCGAAGTTCCCTCGTGTCCTTGCAATCTCGGTTCTCTGTCTTTATCTTTGGTTTTCCATGGCGGACACGCAGTCTCTTGTATTCGTCCGGGCAGAGTCTCTTCCATAGATAATAGAATTGCACGCACTGTTTCGCGGACTTGCCACCCACGTCCCGCGAGATCGCAGAGAAGTCCTTGTTGTACTTCAGCAGGCCTTGGTAGAACGTGTCCATTTCTTGCGATGTCCATCGGTCTGATTCATGACACTCATAATTTAGGAGCGGGTGCCCTACTGGCAATGTTGGTGTTGGTCTCATCAGCTTCAACATCGCTTCCTGTGATCACACAAAAATTTCATTTTAGACGCCCATACTTGTAGAAATCTCCTACCTTAAAGTTTGCTACCTGATCCAATCTCAAGGAAAATGATTTTAGTATGATCTTTAAGTGATCAAAATTGTAAAGAGTAAAAACAAATATTGATTTATTTTACACTAGGTTTACGAAGCACTAAAAGTGACTATTTTATATTACTTTATAAAAAGAACGAGAATGTATATATTCAAATTTTTAGACATTTCTTTTATAATATATGTATACCCAAAAAAATAAATTTGTTGAATAATTACTCATGGATGTATCTTTACATTCTCAATAATCGTAAATTAAAAATAGCAGAATCTCACGGGTCCAGTAAACCTATTGTTAATTCCTGTTTGTTAAAATTTTTGTAAGAAGTTGTTATTTTATGCAAGGATCCACAGTGTACTGGTTGGTAATAATAAATACTAATTCAATTATGTACATCCTCCAAAGAATTTTACAAAAATTTTAAAAATGCATGTAATAAATAAAGACACTTACATGAATGTTTCCTCTGCACATGTGCAGCAGATGAAGCGCATACTCTTTATTTCTCCCTCCACCTGGTACCGCAGCGCAGCACGCAAATTGCAGATACATCTCGACTGGAAAACACAATGATTTATTTAAATTCACTGAGAATAAGTAACAACCTCTAAGTTAATGTTCACTTCATCTAGATGACAAGTCCCAAATGCTAGCAGGAGCATCTTCAACAACTGTATGTTTAAAATGATCAGCTGTTCCCCTTCGCATAAATTGTCCAGTGTCCAATCAGTTGACACCTTATCCGTTTATAGAAATGGCGATTCTGATTAGAATTAGGCAAGTTATGTAAATAAGAACAGCTGATCATGTTCATACAAAAATTCAATCGCTATGAATATAAAAATATTAGATGTTCTTCTTCACACAAAATGTCTAGTCCTGATCAATTAACGTATCATCAGTGTTCAGTAGTTGATCAAAAAGCAACCGTTACATTAACTACAATCAAGTAGCCAAAATCAAACTTACGTTCACTGTCGGTCAGCATATTATTTATACCAGGATCCCACAGCAGATGATCGGCCTCGGGCTCGCCTTTTCCTCTATCTCCATCGCTGCCTACAGGTGGTATGGTAGCCTGATACCTAGTCCCGATGTTGATCCTGGGTGGTGGTCCATCGTTTCCTTGGGAATCGTCCGAACTGAAGTCGGAATCTCTCTCGAACTGATGCAGCCTAGCATAAAGCCCAGCTCCAGGTCGAGAGGGGTCCAAAATAGGTGGAGGGGTGTAGCTGCTATCCCAGTGTCTATCGCAAGCCTTCCTCAACCTAGACGGGTACGAATGCGAGGAGCTAGCATAGAGACTCCCGTCCATTCTTGGTCTTTTCCTACAATGTCGTACAGGACTTCCAGTTGGTATGCTGCTAGGATTAAGAAACACATCATCGTCCAGCAGCTCCTCTTTGATCTGCTCAATCGGGACCGGCAAATTCCCACTGTGCGTCTTCTGCCCCAGGTTGTTGTTCTTCGCCGTGTTGGTCTGTATGAGGAACTTGGTCGGGTTGACCACCTGCTGCTGGTTGAATTGTCCGACGTTGTACTGGTGATTAGTCTGGACGTTTAGGCCGATGTTAACGGTGACAGGCTCGACCTTGGGCGTCGTCAGGCGCACCTCTTTCTTGAAGGCTAGAGCCGGGCTGAGGGAACCGGTCTGTACCAGCACGTTCGTCTTCTGCAGGCCGGCGGTCTGTATGAGCTTGAACTCGCCGTTGTTGTCGACCACGATGCCGGCCAGACTGCCGTTCCCGAGGCCGAAGTCGACCAGGTTCTGGCTGGTGATGAACTTGTACGACTGGAACTCGAACCGCCTGCGGTTGGCCGTGGTGAAGTCCTTCGGGGTCGACGAGAGCAACGGATCCTCCGAGTTCGGCATCATCTGGCTCTGCAGAGCGTGATGAGGCGACACCGGGAAACTCGTGCCAGTGAACGACACGGGTCCCGGCGAGGACACCGAGGACGGTGGTAAAGAGGACAATGGCGACGGCGCCGGGGTCGCTGACAACGGGCTTGGCAGTGGAGAGTGAGGGTTAGGGGATCCGGACCCGTACAGGTCCGCGTCCGCGTCAGATTCGCCTGGCAACACTTCGCTCAGTGCTTCCTCCACTGCCGCTGCAGAGGACATCGTCGACGTATAAAACGCCGCGGATAAAGGCGACGAGACTTGTCTCACGCTCTCAGGATCCTCCTGCGGACTTAGCAGCGGCAGGCTACCGGTCAGTAGACCCTCCTGGCTCGCGGGCGGCGTCGGATATGTAAAGCTTGGACTGTCGTGTCTGGTCAACGGCGATGGCAAAGGAGATTGCGTCGGTAGCGTGTGAGGACTTTCCGTGTATTGGGCACCGTAAGTACTGAATTCGGCTAACGAGTCGGGCAACGGCGAGTTCACCAGGGCCTGAAGATCTGGGTTGACGGTGTGCTGCGTCGGGTATCGATCCTCCAGCGTGATGTCCTGCAGCTGTTCCGTTGGCTGCTCCTGGAGCAGGCTGGTCGTCTGAAACTGAACAGCCTCTTGTCAGCGGATCTGGATTTGCTGCTTAAGGGGAGTCGGACATTGTGCCCCCGCCCATGTAAATCTCCCAATATTCATTGTTCCTCTTCTCGGGAACTATAAGCGACATCTTCAACCATTTTTTGTTTGATTCCTCTTGTTTCCCTGCACACTTTAACGACAGGGATTTCAAAAATGTTTTAAATTATATTTCTGACAATTTTTCAAACTTTGGTCGTAAGAAAGTTAAAAAAATTGCACTTACAGCTAAGTAATGTTCGAACAAAGCAATATTTTGAGAAACTCCCGTGTCGAAACATGCAGGAGAAAATAAGGAATCAAACAGAAAAGAGTTTTTGAAGATAGCTCTAGTAGTTACTGAGGAAAGCTACATTTTATGTGAACAAACACACTTTTTGGATAACTTAATTCAAAATTTAAGAAAGCCAATGTAGGTTTTGCAAATGTTTGTTTCAGTGCATATGTAAAGATGTATCCTAAATGCATTCCTGCACCATAAACATCTTTTAGCTTCCTTTTTGCTGTTGCGACTTTTTTCTGGTACTTCTTCCCAATTTTTTGGATTGCCTTTTCAGCTTTCATAATTCTGTCTTCATCTAATTTTCTGACAATTGAAAGGCATCTGGCTTCTGGGCTAGTACGCAACTCTTCCAAAACTACTCATCAGAAATAAGCGATCTTCTTCTTTGGATAAAATATAACTAAAAACCCGAAATTTGAAATTGTTTACCAAAATCAAAGTCAGACTCCCCTTAACTCTCGGTCAGTGGAACCGGACAATATTTGCCCATGTATGAGAGTTGTACCAGTGTGTGTGAGCTCAGCAGTAGGCAATTCGTTGCGTTCGCGTGTGGCTAGCATGCACCGATGTTAGCGCACATGTGTGCGGCAGTCGTCCAAGCTAATGGTGTGCCACGCTCTTAGTAGTAGTTATCTTGAGGGGATATTGAATGAAAAACGTAAATGCAAAAGTAGGAATATTTAAAGAATTTAACTGTACTGTTATATTATTTCCAGTTACAATGATTAAAAAAATAAATAAATGTCTACATAACTCTTACGGGTTGAGATTATACAATTTTTACTTTCCATCAAAAGCTGCAGTGTATTAATTATTACTTTATTACAATCACGACGGTTGCCATGTGAATATCGAGTCTCGAAATGCTCATGATTTTGAAAAGGTATTAAACAGATTCCATCCATTACAATATACGAGTATTTAGAGGAACTTTTGAATTCAGCTGCACGAGAAATGGTAACACAGGTAACAATTGTGACAGAAAATCCAAGAAAGAGAATTTGTAAATAAACTAGAGCTTAGTACGAACTTCTATGCACACGGTGTATGAATAATCCGTAGGTTACTATTTTTCTCGTTGGCATGTTCATCTCGCACTCGTCAAAATCTCCCATTCGTATGAAAATTCCGTTCGCGACTCAGCCCGAGTTTTAAATTCCACGGGATTATATTAATTCACGAGCGAGTCGGTACCATAAAAATTGAATTTGCGAAGGGGGAGAGAGAGGCGGTCGGATAATCCTGAAAAGTTCACGGGACGAAGGCGTTTCAAGGGCCCCGGGGCATGAGATGCAGGCATTAGGGTGGAATCTCTAGTATCCGTAGGTCAGACATTAACGAGACTACTCGAGGACGAGAGGTTCGGAGCCGAGGGATGCGAGATATCTGTCTGTAGATAGGTCGGAGCTGTGTAGGAGCCTTTTCAAATGGCACAAAGCGGTATTGCAAGCATCGTTGGTGCAGTCGGCGCCAGCTACTTAGATAATTCGTCTTATTAAATTTCTGCGTCGAGGAGGCCCGGCTGCGCCGATCGTGACGTAATTGAAACTAAAGCGTTTTCAGCGCTACGACGTGGAACGAATAATGAGACTCAGGGAATTAGGCTGTCAAAGGATCCTAGAGGGATATCGTGTCTTAACATGCCCGTCGAAAACGCGAATGTACCCGCCTCCTTCTAGCACCCTTTCTCATCCACATATTCTTCATGTACACCGACCTTTCAACGATCCTGTAAATTAATTCTTGGATAGTCCGAAGCAACCTGGTTTTAGAATTCCTAACCTTTTCTAAATTCTATGGGTTTCTGTATGTTAAAAGTGTGCCGACTAGAACAATAGACTCAGTTAAATTATCCTCCTGTTTTAGATTATGGTGTATAAGTAATTCGAGACTTTAGTTTTCTCTATTAAACTGTTCTATTGAAGGCATTCGTTATTCATATCGCATTAAAGACGTAATTAGAACGTTCATTGTTCGTGGAAATGATTGGAACTCATTCTTTAATGAACATTGCAATCGATGTTATTGGAGAACATTTGTACATGTGTAGTAAATTAAAACAGTTCTACTTGAAAAATATATTTACATTTTTACGATTTTATTTAGCCACTGTTTTAGTAAAGAAGTAGAAAATAATATAATATTTTACTTGGATGAAATAAATGAATATAGAGGTAAAATATTTGTATATGTATAGTAGATAAAAACAGTTCGGTTTGAAAAAAAATATTTTCATTTTTGTTATTCTGTTCAGCCACTATCTTAATAAAAACGTAGCAAATACTAGTACCTTATCTTTCACGAAATAATTATAAAAGGAATGGTACATTTAAATAAAGAAATATATAAATCATTTCTTGAAAATAATAAAATACGAAATAATTGATTATCTTACCTGGAGGGAGTCCAACTGAGTAGCATGAAGCAGAACACTATCAGGAACCGCGGTGACCTGCTGGAACACTTCATCTTGAAGACTAGGGCTGAAGTAACCGCCATCTTCAGAATATCCTGTCATGGAAAAACTGTCTGTCACTGTTGGCTGGGACTGAGGTTGACTATTCTGTTGCTGTTGTTGTTGTTGTTGTTGTTGCTGTTGGTTTGTCGTCGGTTGCACCGATGTTTGGTATGTCAGGTGCAGTCTCTGCCCGGGATCGGAAGTTGTTCTCTTGACAGCCATTTTGGTAGTGCCCTAATTCAAGAAATGAAAAATGAGTTTCAGACATTGTTCATTTAACCATTTAATTGAATGCTGTTACAGTTGATGGATTGGAAATCCATTAAATAAAACTGTAAAAATATACCTTTAAGATCATGTCGGCCAGCGCCTGCGCCTGTGCCTGTGTCTGCGCCTCCTGCAGCTGTTTCTGCACGGTTGCATGTCCTCCAACGGTGACATTAGGCTGCCGAAAGTGTTCGCCATCGGAGAGTCTGCGAACTTTTTCCGCAGATGCCAATGGCGGCGGCGCTGGCACCGCGAAGCTCGTTTTGCCGGCAATCTGCGATGCACTGTCGGTTTGCGTTGTGAAAACCGTCGTTGTTGTGCGCGGCTGCTGATTGGTGCTTGTGTCCGCTGCTGCAAATAAATGCAATTGGTCCAAAACATTATTACAAATTCTCCTAAACCAGCTGCTCAACGGATTTCTCTATATTCCAAATTTTAATTCAAGAGAGACTGTCATAGTCTCTGCTTAATGATGATCTGCCTACAGGCTGCCTCGGTAAAAGTTAAGTATTGAATATCAGTTCTATTTTTGAAGCTATGGGAAACTTTATGAACCAATTTTGTTTAGTTTCAAGGGAGCTTTAATATGGTAGTAAAATTTGTTTGATAGGTGCAGTAGTTTCGGAGATTTTAAGGGAACTTCCATATTAATTGTTACTGCTCGATATTCTGTATGAGAAGGAAGTAGCCTATATATGGTGGAAGATTGTTAGTAAACTGTGCATTTTATGCAGTTATGAAATAAATACAATTGGTCCAAAACATTAGTATGTATTATCGCTCCTAAATCAGCATCTCCAATAATTTCTCTGTATTTCAAGTTTTAGGTCACGAGGGATCGTAATAGTCAGCACTCAATAATGATCTGTCTACACGCTAGCTCAACAAAATTTAAATGTCTGTGTTTTGCGACTACTACAAATAATGTTTACTTCGCATAAAGATCAACAGTCTAATTATTAGTTTAGGGGACATTGTGACTCATGTATCTTGCACTATTACATGTCTTTCATATGATGATCTTCAAGATTGTCGTTCAACAGTAAACGTAATAATTAGGTGTAATGAGAAGATCAAGTTCTCTTAAAGGAATACCGTCAAGAATACGTTTAATGAAAATTCATAAATAAATGTTTTCACTTTAAAACTTTTCAAATTCATTCGGTGTCTAAATAATCGAATAATATACAATGTCTATATTTCCCCGCTGAAACGATAATACTCTAAGATTGGTACAACCGGCAAGAGGCTACAATTGACAGCAGCATCGAATTGAGTAATCACACGTTATAGAATATCAAGGAGTCGCAATCGGTCGCATCGAAAAGGTTCCATCTCTTAAGAGAGAGTAAATCTCCCAGTAAAACTCGCGAGTCACATCGTTAAGCTCGTTTTGAACGACAAATTGCAGAGAAAAGACGACAGGAGAAACGAGAATCGGATGAAAAGCAAGCAAGAGAGCGAGCGAGCGAGACCGGGAGAGGGAGGGAGAGAGAGAGAAAGAGGAAGATAGGAAGATCAGTAAATGCAGTAATACGACTCGCCCTTCTTCCGGTCCCCTACGTATTGGCTTCTATTATGGCGTTAATATGAATTAATCGTATTGCCGGGTAAGCGGACACGCTCTCCCGGCTCGCTCCAGTTTATGGGGAATAAATTATGATGACTGCGAGCTTCTTAGCGCGAGACTCGTTCCCTCGTTCGTTTCTGCGTTCCTTAATCCACCCTTTCACGATCGCACGGCCTGAAATGGGAATAATCTTGCCGGCAAATGGTTTTAATCGTGTCGCCGGTACGAGGAAGATGTCACGATTATTTGAAAAAATCCTATCCGAACGACACGACGGTTTACTGGCGAACTTATACGTCCAGAATTTCTGTCAAATTATGGGACAAATGATCGCTTAGATTCTTAAAAAAATATTCAATTTTTATCGACACTTAAATACAGATACCGTAGACCTGGAAGTCAGAAATTGTTTTATTACGACGTCAGTAGAAAATTTAGAGCCATGGAAGCATTAAATCTCTGATCGGATTTCATATATTTCCATCATGAAATATATAGTACGCAACAAAATAAATACAGATCTCTATTCTATTACATTTTTATATTTCTCTTCATCAATGCAAGTAAATAAATATATTTCATTATATCATGCATGGGTGGATAAAAACGAAATAAATTGTTATTTGTATAAAATGCATTACTGTAAATATAAATTATTATTTGGTGAGAATAAATCAAACAATATTTGTATTTATCCCGGGCTATTTTTATTCCCGACCGTCAGCGAGCAAAACTAAATAAATCGTTGGTTGCATTTATGTATTTTTATGACGTCAAACCACGGCGCCTGGGATATTTTTATTTACGTTAATCGACGAACAAAAATGTTGCTAATTCCTTCTTCCCTGTTACTCGAACCGACCCGCTGGAATAAAAGATCGGTCCCATCAATATTTCCGTTCGCGTTCGAGACTGATGTTCAGTGGATTCGCGAAGACACAGTATTGGTCGGTGAAAAATATATTTCGGGGCGCGAAGCGTCGTTTACGACGGCGCCGGAACCCGGACAGATATAAATGCGTGCATATCCTCGACAGAGGGTGCGCTATGGGGACACGGGGGTGAATGGGGGCGGCGAGAGAGGAAATGGGATCCGCCGAGTGCGCGGCAGCTGTATCGCAAACGAAACTTTTCTACGACGATTTCATGAATATCTGGGCTTCCCGCTTTAAGCCCACCTACACTGCCGCTCGAAAGCATGCAGACACTTTCTTAATTACCTAAAAACAGTCACGAAATCGTTAACACGTTGACAGTCACCGGTGACCCTTACCCACTCATTTCAGACATAAAACTAGTGGCATTGAATATCAATTTATTCGTTCTGAAATGAACGAAATTACAGTGTAAGGTGCAAACTTCATCATCAAATAACTAATAATGATTATTAAATCTGATCATTTACACGGATGAAATACACTTTTCGATTTTTACTGTGGTATCCGAACAAAATCGATTTATTGAATAATTCTTCTCGAATGAATTTTTGTCATGATGGGATGTCACCAGCATCCGGATGAAGTAATTATTTATACTGAATTGAAAATTAATTTTTACGCTGGTAGATTGAGTGTACAAAATTTGCTTACGATCTGCGAAATCGAAGAGGTTTGAAACAGTAATTAATATTAACTGAACTTCTCAGTTTTTCTTTTGTTACATAATTTGCTTTGATTTTCTACATTTTTTGGGACTTTTGACTGAGCGATCAACGTATTAAACAATTTAGAACTCAATTCATATCCATTTTTAATTTTCATCATGTTTTCAAGGTCATTCCAAGGTCAAGTTTATTTTATCAAATGGAAACATATATTTTTCATTACAGATTCTTAATCTACGGCTTGAAACAAATAACTTTTATTTGGAACGTTTTCTTCTTCGCCGATGATTTTGTATAATATTAAATTTTCATTGAAAAAATACAAAATGTCGTTTTAACGGAGAAAATCATTTTATTTATGATAAATGAAATTATTACTCAATTAAAATAAAACTGGTTTGCGTCAATTGCGAGATATAGCAGCTGCATAGACATTTACATCTTTTCTGAATAATTTAAACGAGGTGCAAATATTCCTGAAGTATTTTTAAATTCTTTAAATGTCTTCATTGCTTGCAATTTATCTACTCATTTTTGTTGTAAATGCATAAAATCCACAGTCTACTTATAATTATATCATTGATGATGTTTAAGATTATTCACTGCCTTATTTATCAATTTTTAAGAACATTAGTTTGAAGGTACATTTCTTTCAGACATCTTTCTATTGTTTCTAATGATACAACTGAATGACAATTTTAATAGTCTGGGTCAAAATAGACCCGGGACTTCGCCGTCGGAGGTTCAATACTGTTAATAACAATGTAAGTATTTTCTCTCAAGTTGCCATAGTGATTTAATCTGGATGCTGATGCAAATTAGGCTACTTCCTGCTAATAGCATTGATAGACAGGAAAGAGAATTTATTAATAAATCTCGTTCAACAAAGTAAATTTACGTCACAGATTCACGAAAATTACATTTCTACGAACACTTTTGAACGGCAGTGTACTTTCCGGCTTGTTTCGCCTTCGTCGGCGTTATAGTGATCGTCGCTTAACGTTCCAGGCGTTTTTGCTCGTCGACGGGGTCCGGTCCGCGCACGTGCTAATAAATCGACCGAAAGAAATTAATATCCGCCGGCTCTGAACGACTCTGATCGCCCGACTATTGCTGCTCAAAGGTAAATTGAAATCGTTCAGCCCCGCCGATGGAAATAGAAACCCTGCCCAAGAAGAAATGATTGATCTCGCCGTAATTCCTCGCGTGTAACTCCGTTAAGTGTGAAAGACTTGTAACGAAAGCTGACGCTGTTCTCAACTAACTTCCATTCATGAGCCGAATAAAATATTACTTTCTCCTTTTTCCAGAGTCTAACGAACAGACTTTTATGCAACATTAAAATTGTCAGCAGTTATTGCAAGATATTAGATCAGGCATGGGCACGGGTGGAGCCCCTCAAACGCCTGCTTCTCCCACCAACCTCTCTTTCATGCGCGAGACCTGCGCACTCTTCACGACGGGCGAAGCACTTCTTTCCTCTATGGTAATGGCGGATGCTGGTAGAGGACTGTGGGCGCTATGGTGGGGACAGTTTTGTCTCAATTGAGACAAAAATGCCCATCCCTGAACTAGATATACCTTTATTTCTTTTCTGAGTCATTTTAATTAATTGAAAATAAGTACACAGTATTTCTAAATTCCGGAAATATTTTCACTGTTTTAACCGTCTGCAACCTCATACTGGGTCGTTTACGTTGACCACTAATTATTGCTTTTCTAGACTTTTAAAAAATCTAGAACAAGCTGAAGCTGCCTTCCCCTGCGGTATGCTGAACAAATCGCAGAGAAGCCATTCGATCGATAAAATTGGAGAGAGAGAGAGAGAGAGAGAGAGTCTGGACGATAATTGTCGTAAAACAATCCCTCCTTACGCGGGGTATACCTCGTGAGGGGCCGTGAAGCTTGAGAGGCCTCGGTAGCCGAGAATAATACTTACTGTATTTATTTGAGTAATGGACGATGAAAGTTTCGGGTGCAAGGAAGCGCATGGGAAAGAAAGAGACACAGAGAGTTGCAGTCGGCCGCATGGGAAAGAAAGAGACACAGAGAGTTGCAGTCGGCGGCAAAGTTCAAAGGTCCACGTGTCCTTACAGTGTAATTCCAATAAAAAAAAACATTTTTAATAAATAATACCAAACACGATGTAATTCGGATCGTATTTATAATAATTTTCCGAAACTTTCATCGTCCATTACTCAAGTAAACACAATCGGAATTATATCTTATTTGGTATCATTTTCATTAGAAAAATTCCAAGAATATGTTGGTGAAAGTTCCATAAAAAAGTAATATAAAATAAAGAAAATTTGTCACTGGGATAGGTGTTGTTTTCACACCGACATACTCGACCCGTATTATGTTACACTTCTCGGCGACCGAGGCCTCTCGAGCTTCGCTATTCTTTTCTACGTTCGGCACAAGTCAAAGAATAGTATTATCTGAACGTCAATTGTCGCCGGCCGGACCCGTAGTGGCGACGATTATCGATGAAATACTGTACTCAGAAAAACAAATATCGGAAAGGAAGAAATTACAGTAGGGTTACATCTGACCCATTCATTTATATCATAAATGGATAAAATTCTCAGCCCATTAATGATAATATCGACTTCATTTTTTGTGAACGGTAGATCTTCAGATTGTAAGTTGCATTTATGGGATATCATTTTGTATTTATTTGGATGTGTATTATGATAAAGAATGGTATTTCGTGGACAGTAGTAGGATTATTCATGAAGAAGAATCGGCGATCCACCAGGATTTATCGAGCGGCCATGTGGAACAGAAGCCATTGCTGACGACGCATAACCCGATGCCGGCTGCATCGGTGCAACTCAACGAAAAGTACGATAAAATGACGGCTCTGGCTGCGGAGTACCCGTAAAATATCGCCGTTATCTGCTGATCGACGCGAAAACTTTGGCAAATGGATAAAGAATTCGCCTCGTAAAACTAAATTAGAGCGTCTCCGAAGTGTGCTCCATTATATTAAAACAGCGCTCAGTCTCTTTGAAGGTTCGAATTAAATTAAGCTACAGTTGGAAATTTTACATTGAAAGTTAACAATATAACACCTCTTCCATAGCAATCTCTCCATACCATTATTTGCAGTGCACGTCAATAAATTTATTGTATCATATCTAGTAATTCTATTCTATTGATCAATCGCTTAAATTCCTTTTATAGGTTTATTCTAAATTTTCTTTCAAGTCAAATCTTTATTTCTGGTTTGTGTAGTAAAGTGTATTTCTTTAAACATAGGAATTGTAAAAGAAACAGAATTTTGCTAATGTGAAGTGTAGAGCATCGGTGAAGCATTAATAAAGTATCATCATAATATGTATCTTTTCTGAAACTATTTCTGAGTTATGTAATGTTCTATGATAGCAAAGAGACTTTGAAAAAATTCGCTTAAGGGGTGTTCAAATAGAAAAGTCTGCCTTTGGGATGAGAACAGATAGATTAACACAAAATTGTTTTACACGAAGTTACAGGAGTTCAAGAATCTACAATTTTTCTGTTACAATATATTGTTCTTTTAATTTTGTTGAATAGTGTATAATAACGAACGATTTTTTATAATATTCCCTTAAAGAAGACAGTCAAGTGCAAAGAATTAATGCTATGCATATTTGGCATGCATCGTTTACACACTACTTGAACAATTATAAAATTCAGAATTGAAGTTGTGTGCACCGCCAATTTACTAACACTTTTGCCATTGATTAGTTAACACTTTTAGTATATGAACCGAGCCAGAATTACAATTTTCGGGCACGTACCTAGCAAACCACACCGCAAATAAATTGTGCACCCCTTTGATCCACGAGACAGCCCTCACACGCAGCAAGCAACCGCAACGATTCGAACCGAACAGTAAAAACAGCATCCAAAAGGGCAGAGACCAGTGTTCACTTGGTCGGGAACAATCTGCTTTACCGCGACCGATGATTGGCAATTTGCAAAAATCCCAGGCGGTTTCGTCCGTACGGATTTACGTTATTACGTGGCCGTGGAAACGCGCAGGCGCCAAATGGATTTGCGGTCTGCATAAACTTATGCATAAAAATCGACTATGAAAATGCAGCGGATGCAACGTTCCCAGTGTGTTTCCAGCACATACGCTTCACTATTTTAATTCGAACATTATTAACTCTGAGCGCATTGTGACCTGGGACTGAAATGAACAATCATCATTAATTTCTGAAAAAAGATTCTGGTCAAACTTGTACGAACTTGTATTAATTAATATAAACTTATGCATGTTGCATTCAATTGTATTCGCGTACAATTCATGTAGTATTAACCCATTGCTCTATAATATCGTGTGAGATTCGTGATGAAGATTCTGAACAAAGTCTAATAAATTAATTAATTTCCTTTAAACCGAAATAAAATACTATTTTGCTGTTATTAATGTACAGCTAATTGGAAAACATATAGGCATACAATAAATATAAATTTTCTTCTTCATCTAGGAAATTATGAATTACAAAAAAAGTTCTAATCACTGAAATCGTAAATAAATCATAGGGCAAGGGATCAATCAACGAATGACTTCAATTTTATCCTTATATGATTCTTGTAATACAAATCATTCAATAAATGACTTCAATTTCAGTATTTGTTACTGAATCCGCTAGTACCTGATCCGTCGCCGATTCCTATATACAGGGTGTTTCGTTTATCTAAGAACGGAAATATCTCGTGACGTTACAAAAAAAAATTATTTACAAAAATTGTTCGGTATGAGGGGAACAATCATACTGTGTCTTCTTTTTTTCGGGACCATGATGGCGGGGAGGGGGGATTTCAAAAACAAAATAAGTTTTTTAAATGGAACCATATATTTTTTTGTCATTCCACGATAGCATTTTCCGAGACGAATTCAACGATATATCACATTATGTTATTGACTGTTACAAAACATTAGAAGTTATATTATGAACTTGTAACTTCTTAAGTAGGCAACAGTAGTATCTGGTTGCCGCGCTATTAGCTGCACACTTTAAACAAAGATCGACCTACTCGTCATTTGTGTTGATGGGGTGCCTTATATGTCTCGAGTTCTCATTTATTTTAGTTGAGAAAGTGCAATACTACATGGAAAGTCGATATTTGTTTACAGTGTGCAGCTAATAGCGCGGCAGCCAGATACTACGGTTGCCTACTTAACCCCTTGGCCTCCAACAACGAGTGAGACTTGTGGTAAGAAATTTGGGCCAAAAACAATAAGGACGAGCCTGACTCGTGGTACTTCGTCCGGACCAAATGTGAACAACGCGAGCCTGGTTCGTGGTATGGCCCGCGCAACGAGAGTTGGCACAGAGAAACTTGTGGGTACCACGTGATTTTCCCACTACGCGCTACACGTCTTCCGCGATTGGCCGAATCGCTTGAGGAAGACAGGAAACGAGCGTATTGAGTGTGACTGTAACAGAGAGATGTGGTGACCATGAAGTAAGATAGTGGTGACGCTGAGCGCCTATGTCGACCGTTCCCACCAAAACGTAAGCGTAAGAGTGGGGTCCACTGATCAGTGGTAGGATCCGCAGCCTTGCGTCAAGAGTGGGGACTCGCCGTTCCTCCTGCACCCCACTGACGAGGTTTTGTGCCAACTCTGGTTGCGCGGACAATACTTCATTCGTGACAAACGTAAACAACACTAACACGAAGATTACTAATTTTCTACGAGTTTTCTCAAAACATTATTAATTTAAATTAAGTATTAATTTACAAATTGTTACTGATACATTATCCACTTTCAAATTATAAATCATTTTTGTTCACCGATGAATTGATCATAATTACTTCCCAGACATCTTAAAAGTGTTAGTTGTGCCCAAACGTGTTTATTACTTCACAATTTGATGACCGACCCTCAACGCATGACCGACCTTCTTGTTTATTATGGCCCGAGCAATCGGGAGTTAGCGGGTACGACAAGGGGTTAAGAAGTTACAAGTTTATAACATAATTTCTAATGTTTTGTAACAGTCAATAACATAATGTGATATATCGTTGAATTCGTCTCAGAAAATGTTATCGTGATATGACAAAAGAAATATATGGTTCAATTTAAAAAACTTATTTTGTTTTTGAAATCCCTCCTCCCCACCATCATGGTCTCGAAAAAATGACACCGTATGATTGTTCCCTTCAACCGAACAATTTTTGTAAATAAATTTTTTTTGTAACTCCAGTGCGTCACGAGTTTTTTCCGTTCTTAGATAAACGAAACACCCTGTATACCGTCCTAAGCTGTCCCTGTATCTACGGCAGGTCCCGCTAGATAGCTTTACTGACGAGTCCTCTAGCGGTACCAGGACGAAACGCTTCCTTTCCTTTTCCTCCTCACACACATTTCTGACAGACGCCAAACAATTTATCTATTCCCCTCAGAACTTGTAAAATAAGAAAGTTTCTTTATAAACGTTCCATGGTCTATATTTCAACTAGAACTTACTTAAGAGTTCCATAACACTTTCGACGATTGGTTATGACTAGACTGCGGATCTTTATGCAAAATAAAAATCGTCTGCATTAATTTCAACAAATACCAGCCATGTAGAAAATTGTTTTATTCCTTGCTTACTATTCCTATCTTAATTAGTTGAAAATAATGTGTTGGCATTATAAAATTCTTTTTGTCATTCTATCATTATAAATTGCAGAGCTCGTTTTTGTTATAAATGCATAAAATCCGTAGTCTAGTTATGACCAAAGAAAGACCGTTTTGTATATTTTGTACTGGCCAGTTTATATTTAACATAAAATAAAGAATTTCTAAATTCTTATTGGTAGACTACACAGTTCCTGCATCTACAAAGACAAATAAATGAATAAATATAAAAGAGTGAGAACACTAAAACAATTGAAAAATATTACCGTATTACTTTCAGTCTACTAAATAAATTAATAAAGGAAATGAGTGTCCATTTGATTTCAGTGTATTGCAACCGAGATAGAAAATCCGCGGTCTAGGTAGTAGATATTTTTAATTTTGCGCAATTGTTTTCAATGGAAACGCATGGAAAAGCTAGCGGACCGATCATTAGATTTTTAATAAAGCGCCGATTCGACGGGGAAAATGCGTCGCTTGGAAATTGTTTCTCGGGAATCGGTCAATCGACAGAGAAATGACCAGGGAATGCGGCGATCGATCGATAAATTATTCTCCGGGATTGTGGATCGGAAACGATTTGCAGCTAAGGACTCATTGGACAGTGTGTTACCGCGTTCACATTTGCGTCGATGCAATTAGGGGAGGTTTCTCGGTCCAGTTGCTCGTCGACGATGAAATGTTTCGGTCAAATTCTGCGGAGAAATGCGAGTTAAAAGCGCGACGATTCGTCGTTGATGTGCAAATTTCAAGCGACGATCCGGGACACCATTCCGGAAACCATTTCAACAGAAATTGAAGCACGGCTTTTCCTTCGCGCTGAAAAATTGCACGGCTAGTACGAAAGCCATTTGTTCCCGAAAGTTTGATGTTGAATAAATATTACTCGAATAACACGTCGCTCTTCACTCGCCATATTTTTTGCCCTGGAAATATATTTACTTTCGAATGTATGCAATAAATACATTCATCTTGCTTTTGATATTAAACAAATATTATTCAAATGAGAAATCATGTCTCCCATTGCCTACAATATTTTACTTCTTGGGAATGCGAAATGTATTTTTCAACGCAGCAATAAAACAAAACTATCCTGGATTCCAGATGAAATAAATATTATCCAAATGATAAATAATTCCTTATATTTTGTGAAATATTTTTCTGCATAAAAATACAATATCAACTTTTCAATGCAAGAAATAAAAGAACTATATTGGATTCCAGGTGAAATCAATATTATTCGAATGATATATTGTTTCTTTTATTTTTTGCAATATCTTTCTTCCTAGAAATGCAATATTTATTTTTGTGTACAAGAAAGAAACGATCTATATTGGTTTCCTGGTGAAATAAATATTATTCCAATGGAACATCGTCTCTTTTATTTTATGCAATATTTTCTTCTCTAGAAATGTTTGTATTTTGAAGTGTGCAGAAGAGAAATGGAATTGTATACTTTGAATTGAAGTTTACAGAATGCAAATTGTATTGTCTTAGGTTTGATTTAAAATAAACATTCAATTATTTCTTTTATCTTGCAGAGTTTGAAACAAAATAATTCTCATGAGAATACTCTTCAATTAAAAGCGTCATACCAGGTTGAATAATTACCGATTGAAAAATATACGTAAATACAGAATTCATAATATTCAGGCTGCAGCACTGCAATTTTCTGTAAACAAAGTGGACTGCGAGATTGTTCACCGCCAAATTATTTCGCTTTTTTGGCGAGTACTTACATTCAACAATTTTGCAGACGTTTCGCGCAACATAAAAAGCAGCACATAAAATCACTCGACGAAACAGACGTTCATATGAGTTTTCGAATTATTTTAGTGCACTCGGGTCACGTGTTCGCTTGAGCGTTTTACTTCCGGCAGTTTTGCCCGAGAGTAGAATTTTCCGGTTGACAGACCTAAAAGCAACTCTCCAACAGCTGCCGCTTCTACTTTGAATCAGCAAGGGCACGCAGGAATCTACTGTCACGCGCACGCATGGCGACATTTTACTACCGAAAATCTACCGGGAATTCTACGAGCCAATAAACCGATTCGATCTATGTCGACACACGAAATAAGAATATTCGGCAGAAACGTGTCCTTGAAATACATTGGCTTCGAAAAAATAAAGTACGCCTTTGAAATATACCAATTTCGAAAAAATGAATCACGTCTTTAAAATACAACAGTTTAGATCAAATATATCACACCGACACCAAAGGAAAAACAAGTCGAAAAGAAGGAATATTCATATGAAATAGACGCACACTTGAACCTTTAGGAATTTATCAAACACAAGCCATTTAGTAATGTAAGACTTGGTTTGAACTAAAGCAATTTTAGTGGTGCCCCAGAGGGACCAATCGAGACCAAAGGGTTAAAATATGCTTCTCCATGTGCTCTTACAGTCCTCAGGCTTATCTTCATCCTCTCCAACAAGAAAATTGAAGCTTGAATTACTGGTACCAGACTCGAACATTTAGCCATTTATTAAGCACAAAAATACTTAATAGTAATGTGAGAATTTCTTTCAACTAAAGCAATTTTAGTGGTGCCCCAGAGAGGACAGTCGAGAGCAAAGGGTTAAAATATGCTTCCCCATGTGCTCTTACAGTCCTCAGGCTCATCTTTATCCCCTCCAACAAGAAAATTGAAGCTTGAATTACTCGTACCATGTTTGAACGTTTAGAAGATTATTAAGCACAATGATATTTAGTTATATAAGAATTGCTTTGAACTATAATAGCGAAATTTTAGTGGTGCCTCAAAGGGGAACAGTCGAGAGCAGTGTTGCCATGTGCGGGCCGCTTACCCTTCCTAGCCTAGCTCCGCTGCTAGGCCGGCCTTCGCTTCTTCTACTCTTCCCACGAACGCTCATGCATACCGCGTGGAGCACGTTACGGGTGTCCCAACTGTACTCAAACCAAGCCGTCCGTGGCGTCGCGTAGTGCGAAAGAAACGAAAGAGCACCCGTTATTTTCCCTACTCGTTCCCACAGGCGGAAGAGTGGGGGAAGCGAAGGCCGGCTAAGCAACTAGGCGAGGGGCGGAAGAGTAAGGGGCCTGGCGGGACGCGCATATAGCAACCCAGGTCGATAGCAAAAGGTTAAAATACGTTTTCTCAAGCTTTAACTCGTTTAACCCCTCGTGTTACAACTTGTTTTACGGATACACTGATTAGAACTTATATGTTGTTCATAGTTTCCTAGAAGCAGAAGAAAATTTGCGTCTATTGTATGTGAATTTCCCCAATGGCTATACTTCGATAAGAATTTTATTTCAGATTAGCAGAAATTAATACATACACGTTTAGTAAATCCTGTTCGAAATCTTCACTACGAGTCTGACTCGATGTTATAGGAGTTAAGTTGCTCAGGCCTGTCTCGGTGCATTCTAACAAGAAAATTGATGTTCCCAGAACATTTTTGGAGGAGCCGCGTACAATCGATTTGAGGATCGCGGACCCGGCCGGGTTAATCCGACCGTCTTTCAGACGAACGCTGAGAACACAAAATTGGCGAGCGCGATTCCGATGATTTATGTAGCTCGCGACGTATCTCAATTCGGTCGTATCTCCCCATCCGTCGTGCCCTGGCGCCCCCTTCGGCCCACCGTTCGTTCCCTTCGTCGTCTATTTACCCCTCGGAGCGTGTACATTTGCCAGAAGCTCGCGTGATATTCCGCCAGCGAGGAATCGCTCCTCCGCGCGCTCTATGGGCTGCCGAAGAATCGTGATTTACGAACCGAGCATGCCAGAATATTTCTCGCATTGTCCACGTTCGAACGATAAATCAATTCGCGGCTTGGCAGTACAGAGGCCGAGGGGTGGAGGGGAGCTTTAACGGGGTTGCAGGGGGTTGCAGGAGGTTGCAGGGGGTGCGGCGGACTGGGTAGATGCCGCGCTTTTGTAACAAAGTGTGCGTCGTTAGCGATTTATGCCCTATTTCGCTACCGACCGCTGCCAAGAGCAGCGGGGGACGAAACTATTGCTCCTTTCGCGTGAATTCTTTGCGGAACCAACCCACTCACACCCAACCCCAACTCGTTCTCACCCCCCCGTCGTCGTATACAAATTAATCTCGCGAAATTAACGCTGGAAACCCGCCTTCCTTCCCGCTGCTAAGATCGAGGATTATCATCCTTCCTGGTTTATTTTGCTGCTGTTTGATCGTACGAGTCTCCGGAAAACGTGTAGCAGAATTCATAGAAACGAATGCACGCATTGCACATTTTTGCACAATTTTTTGTTTCATGGCAAAATGCAGTTATTAGTAGACTTTATGCTTTATGCGTTGATGCCATGAACGAGTAGACGAATTTCCAGAATTTGAGACTTTTAACATTAAATTTAGTAACAAGAGAAATATAAATGTCTGTGTAGCTACTGTATCGTGCAATTAATGTACACAATTTTTGTTTTATTGTTGAATGCGAAAGATTTCTTTCTTTGCAAAATCGACGATTATCTTTCTTCTTATTTTATTTTGATGCTGTTTAATTCCAGCTGGTGATTCTACATATAAAAACAAGTCGAATAGTAGAAATCACATTTTTCTGTTTAACGTCTCGTCTTGGGGAAAATCGAGTCTTAAAATGCATTGACGTGCGTCTGATCATGACCTACCGATTCTACTTTCTGCAAATAGTAGGTCACGCGAACGCGACGGATCTTCAAACTCATTTGTCTCGAAAACGAGAAAAAATGGTGCCTCTAACTATTATAATATGTGCTATGAAAAAAGTGACTACATCGAATTGTGAACGTTTTATACAACTGTCAATTGAATACGATTGGCATCAACATGAATCAATTTTGGAAGGTACTGCGGCACGAGGTACATCGTATGCGGTTTCGAATTCGATGGTGGCGAATTCGTTTTCGGTTCTAATGGATTCAAAATTAACTCGGACTGCATAACGATGCATTTGCGTAAGCACAATAGCATTTTGGAGCAAGTAACAACTGTCATGTGGATTCTGCGTACGCAGATGTCACACGTCCAGTTGGTGAACATATCTACGTTAAAGTGAACGTAGCATGACAGTTAATATAACTCGGCTCGCTCCTTATGATTATAGATAGGAAAATACAGGAGAGAAAGAGACAAGAATAGCGGACCGCAGCGGTTCAACCGGAGAACAAGGATAGACGAATCGAGATATCTTCTCGAGTACATAAATCATCGAAATTATATTCATACTCTATACCACTTTGAATTTCCATACCACAGCACGGTCATATCAGTGTCGTGTCTGTGTTATGCGACGGGATGTATGTCCTTTTCTAAATGACTGCAGAGAATTTCCACTATATTCAGAACTTAATCATATTCTAAATTAAATTTCAAAATCTTAATATTATTTGAGGGGTTTGATATCATTGTTAATTGTATATTAAGTATATTGCTGTAACTTACCAGTCGTTCTCTTTTGGATTATTTTCTCCTCAATGAGTGCTCTCACACTGACAGACGCAGTTTGCAATGGCGGCCCAACAACTTCCTTCTTTTCGCTTTTCTTGTTTTCTGCATCCTGAAACAGAAAAAAATAAAACAAATTAATAACGTCGATGCATATCCCTACCTTGTAATTTGAACCTACAAATGTTTTGCTTTTTACCATAATTACAGTAACTACAAGAACTTGTTACCAATTAAACCTTGTTCAGTTTTTAAAATGTTATTCTCTTCTTACGAATGTTTTCTTAACAAAAGATTAACATATAGTGAAATTGAAGGTAGAGAGTGACACAATATTGAAGATGCACGAATGGAATCTGTACGAGATTGTCACCAGAAATTACAGAATCTCAAAGATGGCGTTAAAGCAGGAAACTTGCTACGGCCCTGCGAACAAAGCTGCGTTGTGTAATAGAGAGTTCTGCTTGACCTCGTCTAGAATTCGCAAATTGTCTTGGATCTAATTGTACAGGTCTTGTTACTCGAAGATCAATTAGAATGGCAGCTCATGCTTAAGTGCGCCAAGAGGGATGGAATGAGACACGGGCGCAGATCAGGCATTTCTGAGGAGATTATGAGAGGGAACGAGAGACGATAAAGAGGACGGATTAAGGACTGCGTGGCGGAGATTGAATGACGGGATGAAAGAAAGTGGCGAATGACGTAAATGGTAATTTTCAATTCGAGCGAAAACTGCGAGACACCTCGTTTCCCGTGTCAGATTTGCGAGGCTTTCATTCAAGACACATCTTAATACAATCGTTTCAATCGATCAGTCAAAAGAGTACAACTAGATTCGAAAATAAAACAATATTGAATGTTGCTGCTGAACACTGTTGTGATACAAAGATTCTGAAGAAAGAAATACGTGGAACATTTAACTCGAATAATTGCTACGAAGGATCGAAATTTACAACTACAGTAACAGGCAATACGAATCCAATGACATAACCTTTTCATTTCTCATTATTTTTTGTATGAAACTTTTTTCATTATATTTGTGGCATTTTTCAATTAAAACAAGTCCAAACATGACACAGTTCGGAGCATATTTACTCGTTTAATCCACGATATAATAGTACAGATACGTAGTTACATTGTTAGGTTAAATTTTTACAGATTATTACAATGAACGATGTTGTACAGGGTGTATAAAAATTATATGTCACGACTACCATAGCAGGGTTCTATACCTCTGGATCGATGGATTTTTACAAGGTCAACATTTTTTTGTATTGCACCGTATAGTTCTCGTCACAAGGAACAAAATTCTTAAAGACACTATGGGTCTCAAGTCAACCATTCTCTTGAAAAACGACTTTAAAGTTTCATAAACTATTTTATTCCACATGCCTACAAGGTGTCTCAAGATGGTATAAACGTGGAGAGGGTAATTCGACATGAGAAAATAAGTTTAAAGTATAAAATAATTTTTTTCGTTTATCGCCTCGTTTTCGAGAAATTACAGTTTGAAAATTCGGTATACGCGCTTGATATTGAATATGAAATGTTTGACGCGTCTGTTTATTACCTATTTGATCTACTACTTACAAACGCCAGGAACGCGAACTTGACGGATTTTCAAACTCTAATTTCTCGAAAACGAGGCGTCAAATGAAAAAATATTATTCTATACTTTAGACTTATTTTCTCATGTAGAATCATCCCCTTCGCATTTATATCATCTTGGAAGATCCTGTAGACATGTGGAATAAAACAATTTACAAAACTTTAAAGTTGTTTTTTAAGAGAATGGTTGACTTGAGACCCATGGTGTCTTTGAGACTATTGTTCTATGCGATGAGTACTATACGATGCAATAAAAAAATATATTGACCTTGAACAAGGGTGAAGGACAAATGTGCGGACCATTTTTCTAACAGGTCTCCACCGATCCAGAGATATAGAACCCTGCTATGGTAGTCGTGACATATAATTTTGATACACCCTGTACATGCCTCATTTTAGATTGATAGAATAATGACGAATTCAGATACAATCGTACACCAATTCGAATAATCGATACTCCCACTAAATGGTGAATTAAACAAACAAATATACCCCGACCTACCCCATGCGTGGGCTCGTTTCAATAAGAAAAATGTCATCAATATGTCAGCGAAAGTTTCGTCAAAAAGTAATTCAAAACAAAAGGGTTGTAGATAACGATGTGGAAAACAATCAGGCCCGCGTTTAAATTCCCGTAACAGGAAATTTCAAATTTGACAAGGCAACTAATTCGTCGGTCGATCTAGTCGAAATTCGATTCGAAACGAAAAATTCAATTTCTGGTGGTCCGTCGTTCGATCAATTTCTTCGGGCATCTGGCGGGAACGTTTTCGGGAAGTCTCATGGTGGTTTGTCGCCGTTCATCACGGGCCATCTCGTTAATCGGAAATGCGTCCTGGGGCTGGACACACTTCGATCGTGTCTCTCTCTCCTCCGGGTGTAGATTGGTGGTCCCGATGAAACGAAGGGTTAATTGTCCCTGGGTCCGGACGCCGCCGCCGCGATAATTAGCACGCGTCCGCGTCGGACGAGTATATATCTTCGTCCCCCCTATTCGCGGACCGGTTCCCTTCCGAGGAGCCATGCATCATGATCCCCGATGATACCGTGTTGGCCGACGACGTCGTCATCTTGATCAGCCCTTAATGGCTGGGCTGCTAAATCCCGTAATCGCTGATCGTCATCGTCCTCCTCAATTTCCTATCTGCTACTTCGATATGTAGCCACCTACGGTCACCGTCCGTTTCTGCGTCCTTCATACAATCATCTCGCCAACACCACCCCCACTGATCTACGTATGTATATCTCCGTGTGCATGGATGTGCGTGCACGTATGCGTATATATATCACCTCTCACGAAATTGAACTCTGTCTTTGACGTGGCGTACCACGTTCGCTTCATGAATATTGATCGGCGGCCGTTAATGCGCGAAATTGATTGCGGAACGCTCGCTGGCTATGACTCATCAATTCGATTCGTGTCGATTCCAGCCCCCTCACCGACGACTTCCTTGCTCAGTAATGCATTTTTTCCGATGATTTTGATCGCCACCGACCTACCCCTTTCCCATTTCCATCTCGTTCCGCGGTCGTCACCCCTGTGCGTGCGTAGTCCTAGGTTAGGTTCATTTTTCAACGTGTTCGCTGGCACCACGAAATTTTTACAAGCTGCGCCTACTACGTCGATCGACGATAGATATCTTCTTATTATTGGGAGCAGAAAAGATGTCGCTTGGAAGGAATGCGGGAAAGCAACACGCCGAGCCGCACACATCTAACAAAATATAGTCAAGATTCGATCTGAGCAAGCAAGAAGTGTACGTTATTCGCAAAGCACCTATCCCCACCACTGCGGATTACGTCCCGTGAGGAGCAAAGAAGCGAGAGCTGCCGCGGTCGCCGATCAGTAGAAACATGCCGCGAAACACGATACGGTGTCAGGTATATCGGTGTGAAATCACTACTATTTCAGCTACAAAACGTCTTTATTTTTCATTATCTTTGTATGGGGCTTTAACTAACTTATTTCTGATATTTTTCTGATTAAAATGACATGTTGTTTGTCGTTTAATTTGTGTTCATTAGAATCGACTTAGAGCATCTTTATTTTGCATGAAGATCCGCATTCTAATCAAGAGACAGCGGCTGTTTTGCGTTTATGACAAAAACAACTTTAATTTGAAACAACAGAAAGGTTAAAACCATTAATCGGTATTGATATATTCGCCTACTAAAATTATTGAAAAAAGGAAGAAGTTCCTATGTGGCTTCTGTTTTCCGTTACAGACAATTTTTATTTTGCATGAAAATCTGCAGTCGTTGCTTATAGAATTGTTTTTAGAAAAAAATCGTAGTCATAGTGAACATTAAAAATGGATCTAATATCAAACTACGTATATCAAAGAGGGATGGATGAAGAATATAAGAGTAAAATGACAATTTTCCGATTGTAATGACTGCGTGAGATGATGGTGTTACCAACATGCGAGATTCAGTCTTTTCAACAGCTCGGTCGACGTTGTTTTTAAGTCGAAGATGGATCTTGACAGAGAAACGTAAAAACCGAACGCATATAGGAATCCCTTGGTCGGAAATTGTTGTGGCAGGACAAAAGAGATAAAGAAAGAGAGAGAGGGGAATAGAGAGGGAGGGGTTGATGGTGAGGGAGAGGGGGAGAGAGAGAGAGAGGGAGAAAGTGAGGGGGATTTAAGGTTTTGTCGGCTGACGTTACTCGGGAAAAGGGGATTAAGAGATTCATCGACGTTTCGAATAATACAAAAATGCTCGTCCAACTGCTTTCAACCGCAGTGAATTTTTTTCAACGGAAACGTTTGCTGAAAACGCGATGGCCATGCGTCAATGGAACCGATTAACGCTTAATCCTCGGATAAATAGAGTTGGTTCGTTCACGTTTAGAAGATAAATAGTGGGTAAATTGAATGAAAATCGTCGATTTCATTACGCTGGTCCCTCACTTCCTGTTTGTCTTTCCTCAAAAGGCCAGAAAAATTATATTCGGACCGCTTTTTGTACAGAATCGATTTTGAGCCTGCCCATAAACCAAATGCGTCTAGTTATCCATTAGTCACCAATCAATAAAAGATATTTGAATCGAGTATCATGGCAATGATGAAACGTTGCCAGGAAAACACGAATTACATTAGCTCTTTCGTTTCCTCTTAAATATAACGTTCGCATTATGACCATTGTAAATAATTGTATTTGGATGAATCGCAGTTTTCCATTTGGGTAGAGTAATGGAAAAATGTTCTTTAAGCAACCTTTTAAATATTTGCCTTGTAAGCTTCTTGACGAACAGTTTAAACAGTTAATTCATTTGATGCGTAATAAAATTCAATACAATTTCGAATTCATGCAATAAATATAAATTTTCTTTTCTCATCTGTGAAACTATCAGGGACAATGAAGTTCTAATTGTTGTACTCATATGCTACATTGTAGCTATTTGAAGAAATTCGTACTGCAAGCGGTTAAGTATGTTAAAAAGACCGGTTCTATCAGAAAGTACTGAACATAATATGTTCTCGTGTTCTCAAGCGCAAGGAGCACCTCAGCGCCGAAATGTTGATCCTAATTCTTTGCAAACGATCTAATGGCGACTACCAAGTGAACAAGTGTCCGCCATTAAGCGCAGCCGCGGTGCTGAATGGGATCGTCTACAAACGTCGAAATTCTGCGTGTCTGCGTTGGAACGTGGCACGCTTTAAGGCTCGCGACCTAACCCGGACCCGACGCGACGATACGCGCGCACGCCTCCCATGGTGCGTAAATGCTCGTATTCATAGTGCAGGGTGCTGGAAATCGGAACGCACTCAGGCTCCCGTATTCTGCGTCGCGGACCGTGAACGTGTCCGTGTTTCCACGTTGGTCCTGAGCGCTCGCGGGACTTCTGATGCACGCGATCGTGAACAGGCATACGGCTCGACGCCATAAAGGCCCCATCCGCATGAATATGAATGTGTACACAGATCAGAATGAATGGATCTGGTCGCGGTCGCATGAACGGAGCGCTGTACGCGAAGCTGCATGCGTGCGGATACCACGAGACGCGCGGAACGACGTCGAACCACGAGGCCGAACCTCTCGATGAAAACTCGCCCCGGAACGAGTGCTCCGGTGAAAACCCCCGGCCGTAACCGGTCCAGATTCAATCTACATAATGGAGAAATCTCGAGACAATGTTTGCACGGCACCCCCGTCCCACCCTCCTCACCCTCTTTTAACCACCCTCGACGCGCTACCCTTCTCCAGCTTCCAACCTTTCCGTCTCCGGTCCGCCGCGGAATGCCAGGGGGATCCGGTAGAACCAAAGAGCTTGTTAATGGGTTCATTTGGATTCGATCATCGCCTAGCCTTTCTTTCATCCACCCCTAACCCCCTCCCTCTTCTTCCTTCCCATACCTTCTACTGCTGTTCCTGCTTCGACTGCTTCGACTGCTTCGACTGCTTCGACTACTTCGGAGCCAGTCTTTACTCATTTACTCGTACCAATCTTTGCTTTATCGACTCGCCTCTAACTCCAGCTCTTTGTGCCTGACGACCAGTTGCCGGAGGAAAGAGATCCAGACGCAATTGCGATCAAGGCTCAGCCTGATTGCAAGCTGGATCATCGGGGAAGTTTGATGATGAGGGAAAGGGACTCGGGATGTGATGTTGCCAGTTGGGAGTGGTTAGGGCTGGTTCTCGAGGAGGGTGGGAATCGTGGTGTTGCGCGAAGATGTTGGGGCGGTCTGGATTGAGTGTAGACATCTGAAGGTATTCTTCCGGTTGTTACGATGTGGAGAATTTTTTTCAATTTTCGAAGGCGTCGGTGGTATTTTTTGTAGTTTTTTTTGCAAATGTACTGTAGTATGTAATGTTTTGTAGTTTTCTGTGCTCTTCCGGTTTGTGTATTTTTTTATACTTTTGCTAGGTAGACTTGCATCGGCGGTTTACGCTAAAATGTGATGGACGTTTGATATTGTTAACGTCGTATAGCATTCGATTATTTAAAATCTTTCAACATTCTTCATTTTTTAAAGCGAATCTAACACGAAGTTCTGTACATTATCTTTCACAAAATGAAGTAAACCTTAAGAAGTGTGTTTCGCGGAATGTGATCCTTAGATTGCGGGTTTTGTGCGTTTATATATATTATTATATAGGTGCAATTTGAAAGACTTCAATGACTAAAAGAATTGAAGTGTATCAATGTATTATTATCAACTTATTGAAGTTGTTAATAAATTGCGGATTTCCTGAATTTATAGCAACAATAAGGTGCATTTTAAAACAGTAGAGAGATTAAAATGATTAAGGAAAAGAAATGTATTATTTCCAATTTGTTAGAATTCTTATTAAAATAAGAATCAAATATCTGTTTGACCCCTGCCTCTCTGCAATGGAAACACACAATTTTTATTTTTCATAAAAATGCGCAGTCTAGCTATTAAAGAGGGAAAGCAATTTCTACTAGGTTCCAATTTCTTGTCATTCATAAACACAATTTTTATTTTCTATAAAAATGCGCAGTCTCATAATCCATCTTAAACCAAAATCAAAGGACAAGAAATTCCCAAACGACAGAAACATTCATCTACCATTTCTAGCTGTATCTCGAACTTCCAGCATGGTCTCGACAACAAACTGAAGTTTACAGGTCTCAAGCAGCAAACCACGCGCTCCGCTGCAGCCATTTACATTTTTGAAACTGTTTACCTACGAAAATCATTGAGCTCGAGCAGCGAAGAGCGGAGCCATTCAGCGTTCTTCGTCAATTCAACCCGCGGCGGTCTTGTAACGATAACTACAGAGAATCTAGCTTTTCTCGGTTCTTCCACGGTTCTTCCTGTTCCATCGGATGGTCGCAGAACAAACTGCGTCGCATCCGGCCTGTAGAATTGAATTCTCGCGAAGAATTTCGCGAAGAGCTGCGCACGGTTCACGGTTTACGGTTCAACGGTGTATTACCATATGAATTCGCAATCCGAGAAACTCGCGGCGTGCTCGTCGTGTAATCAACCCGTGATTTCATTGAAAATCTTAGTCTCCCCCTCCTCTCTTCCGCGATCCTACGCTTGGAACGTAATCAACCGGCGATTTCATGAAAATCTCGGTCGGTTACGGTACGCCGTGCTTTTCCGCGGTGTGTCTCTACGCGATAATCGTCTCGCGGAAAATGAAGAAAAGAGAAGAGGAAAGAAAGCAGGGAGAATAGAGGAGGAAAAAAAGCTAGAGAGGGGAGAGATCCGCTCGGCTTCAGCATGTCCATCCTTTTCCGCTTCGTCGTACCAGTGAGCGGAAAGTCCGAACAGAGAGGCTCTTAATAAGGTCAAGGAAGAGTCTCGGCTGTTACAGTCGGTCGGAATAGAAAGATCAGCGATTCTTGCCAGTCCCAACCTCTACATTTTACCCAACGTTCTCCGTCTGCAACTCCTACTGTCGCATCCTCTACTTCTCGCTGATTAAAAATGTCTTAACGAATGCTGTGTCGCTTATGGGGAAGGGCTCAAAGAGAAAACTCTCTTTCGAGAAACCCACGTAGACTGTATAGGGCTTGGATCGAAGGGAGACTGTCTGTGAGGTGTCCTTGATACTTGCACTCCTTCGAAGTATGTCGAATGACAGCTTTGATCTATATATTTGGCTGTAAGTAGGCAGTGGACTCAAAATTTAACGCTCTTCGATATTTTGGCATAAGAAATGTAGCGTTCCGTTTAAAAAAACGAAGTTCAACTTCAAATCTCCGAAACGCCTCTACTTACAAACAATGTATATGAATTACATAATGTATCCCTTGAAATCATACAGCTTTTCCAGAAAAAGTTTTTTCATACAATGCATAGTTTGGAAGTTATTGAGGGTGAACAAGTTGCGTAGACCACACTGTATAGTGGATTGAAAAATTATACAGTACATACGAAATATTATCATGGTAAAATGTCTTTTTATCTTGAAGAAATAAGATATGACATACTTCAATTTCGTAATTACCGGCACAGTTGTGAAAGCATTAAATGATTGCAATATTGACAATTTAGTTTGTGAACATCAGAATAGGGAATGAATTTATCTGTTTAACCCCCGTACATTCATGATTGTCTTACAATTTAAATCACCAAATTATATTCCCTTTATAATGTCCTATTTTAAACAAAATATTTTTACGAAATACACGTATTGTTTAATATACGTGTACACGTGAAATAAAAATTACACGGACTCAAACACGTGTACGCGTGAATGTTCAATACACGTTTAAACTTGCGATCTCCAGTTTACAGTATTTAAAATAATCAAACGGGTTCATTTTCATATTGATGAACGTGTGAGAATTAACGCGATTGTTACTCAATGAAAAAATAAGAAGTAAAATAAAAATGTTCTGCATCCATTGTGGGTAACAGGAGTTAAATAAAAATTAATTTTATCCCTTAATAATTTTGTTCTATTGAAAACATCACAATTTCTTTATAAATGCATAAAAATTTGCAATCTAATAATAAGTAATAATACTATGGATATTTATATGTATATCGTTTTCTTGTGTTTTATAAATTGGGAGATTCTATAAATTCATAAAAATCCACAATATACATGCAAGGATAATTATGATTTCTAGATTTGTTAACAGTAACTCGAACATTGATCTTGAATGTTTCTAGGATTGTTCTTGAAAATTCGTAAGGAACATTCAATTCATGTATTCCCTTGATAAAAATAATGGAATTCTCGTCAAGTTTGTACCGAACTGGGATTGAATATTTCTTTGTAAATAAGATTTATGTATAAGAGCGTTGAGAATGATGAAAAGAAATTACCTTTTTGAAGTAACCACCATGAAGTCGCATATGACCATTCAAAGCCGGTATGTTCTTGAACTTCCGATGACAGAGATTGCACTCGACTGGTTTTGGCTCAGTCTGCGACTTGGTGGCAGTGACAGTGCCAGGGGACGCCGAGTTTCCCGGCGATGGACTGCTTTTCCCAATATTTCCACTCCCAGGCGAATTCGCCTGCGGGTGTTGCTGCTGGTGTTGCTGCTGCGATTGTTGTTGTTGCTGCTGCTGTGCTTGTTGCTGAGCCTGTTGCTGTTGTTGCTGAAATCACATATTCCCACCAATTAATATAATTATCCTACGAGCACAATCTTCTTGAATGTAGCCCAACATTAAATATAAACTACAATCAAGCAAAATTCAAAAAGTTCCTCAACACAGTTCCTCTTGAATTTATCGTTTCATTAGTCAGTAGTAGACTCCCCGAATTGTTATTATGTGCATACAGCAGAAAGTGAACTGAAATGTTTGAAAATAGAATTTGTTCATACACACCAGATTTTACGAATTTTTGATAAGTGTAATTAAGTGTTAGGTTTAGTTCGAGAAGAAAATATAATTCTGTTTTAATTGTCGTTCTGATAAAACACATTGATCAAAGTGTGATATTCTGCAAACACTTTTTATTCTATCCACAACGAGCAAATGTAGACGGTAGAACCCTCAATGAATGAATTTGTAATGAGACGTCATTAAGCGTATAACAATCTCAATTTGCATAAAAGTTCCACGGACTTAATCGTCCCGATGAAGAATCCCCCGTGTCGCATTGTTATATAACATTTTATTTCGTAGTGTTAACGAAGCTTCAACAGAAGAGGAGCAGACACTTCTTTCACACCTTTGTCGGACGATTAACAGAAACATCCTGCGTGTCGAGGACCCTTCGGCCCCCGTAACTTTGAAGAATCGAGTGCACTCGAGGACACAATTACCATGGAATAAAATATTCGATGAAAATCTCTTCAATTGAACGGTTTTCGCTTCACCAGCGATAAAGACACTTTTGTGTCCCGTTCTTTTTACCTGTTTCTCTCAAACGCGTGTCGGAGAAATTATTCATCTTTCCTGTTTTAAAGAAGCATTGCCGACGGAGGGAGCGATGGCGGAGAAGAAAGGATAACGCTTAACACCTTTGTATCGAACTTCTGCCTCTCACGCTTTATCCTGGCTTTACTTTCTCCCGTGGAAAAATGAACGTTTCTCGAAAAGGAGATACAGAGTTTAAGCGACCGCAAAAAATTGTAGAACCCTGGAAAAATCCTTGAAAAATTAAAAACAGTCGAGTCTGAAATTGGTCCAGCATTCGTTCGAAATTAAGTTATAAACATACTAGCGTGTCGTGACGCATTCTGTCGTCACTGCGGGTGTGCATACTAATTTGTCGTGAACAGAGAGAAATATAAAGAGTATTTCATGAGGCAAGAGAGGCAAGTACCATGGCAAATAGAAAATATTCGCCGGGGTAAACAAGGTTCTTAAACAGTATTCGTAATTTTTGTAATTGTAATAATGTAGGCAGTATGATAGATAATAACGTAAAATACTATTTACTTACCTGGTTCATTTAATATTTCAGCTATTTCTTTCCAAGCAGCATTCTTAATCTTTACATTTTGTGTCATATAATACTTTACGTTGACGTATAAATTCAACAAGCTCGTCAGCCATTTTTACGACAAAAATACGCAGTGCACAAGCGTCCGCTAGCTTGTTCGCGAAGATGTACCGCGAGCCACGCGATTTCCATAGAAACACATTTCCGTGTTGTGTTGTGACGTGTCATAACCCCCATCACCGCTCTGGCGCGATCGGAGGTGAGCAGTCTATGACACGACAGATCGCGTCACGACACAACGCTACACGATATTGTGTCTCTAACCATACTAAATGTATGAACCCGATATGCTTTTGGCGCCTCACGACACACTACGATACGCCACGACACGCTAGTATGTTTCTACCTTTAGTTCTGCAATCTTGAATATATCTAATTGATTGCAGATCTTCATGCAGAATAAAACTTTTTCGATCAAATGTAAGTAACGGGGGCTGTGAAAAATGTATTTGCACCATCAATAAATTCCAACATTTAAAAACAACTACATCCTTATCCTGAGCCTACTTCACGTTATAATTTTTCTGTCGATCTTCATGCACACTACAAATGTTCTCCATCGATTGTAAGAAATTAGAGTTACATAAAAATGCGTTCGCACTATCTTAACAATTTTAAGTACATAGAAACAAAACTTGCCTACTTCCTTCATATTCTCATAAAAATTTTACTATTTTGTGTTTCACACTATTATCTCACAAATTCATAACATGCGCACTCTATTGATTGCTTTTTCTCACCACATCCCATGTCCCAATTTTCAATCATGTTAATTAGATCACCGTAAAAATGGCGCTATGGGGACAGTAGCAGTAAAATCGAAGTGTGTCGAACAATTCAGTGCTCTTCACACCAGGTTCGTCGGGGAACAAGAAAATTGAAATTCTTGGAGCCGTGACAGGGCCGTTGGGGTTGCGTTTCGCACCTCTCACCCTCCTGTTCAAGAATTTATCGCGCAACATAATAAAAATTCTAATAAAACCGTTTGCTTCTTTCTTCCGGCGTCGCGCCTTTTCGCCGTTTCATTCTCCTGAGATAAAGGAGGGGCGGGAGGGGGTGTGGCTGCGGGGATGATGCGTGATAATAATATGGTTGGCTGGAGAACGCGGAATTCCTTCTGGGCCCGGTTAAGCCCTCTCGAGAGTTGAACCATTCCTCTTCCGGCTGCTTCGAGCAGGAAACTCGGGAACTTCGCAAGCGTTCACGTAGAAACCGGTGGCGGTAGTGGGGGTGGAGCGGACACTGGAATAGCTGAGTACAGATCGAGAACGATACACCTTGTTACGCGGCATAACGTTCCGTAATTTTCATCTGCTTCCGAGGTGCCTGGGGAAAACACCGAGACACCAGAGGTAAATACGCGAAACGCGTGTCTTGCCCCTCATTCGCACCAGCTTCTTCCATTTCCTTTTTATCATCCGATGATTAATGCTGCCTCGGCGCCGATTACGAGAATTTATGCTGGCCAGAGAAACGAACTTTTACGGCGGCTCGCTAATTAATTGGTTCGTTGCGGATTTTTTGGGAAATGTAATATCGTTCAACCATGGCGCGCTAAAATTTTTACAGCACTAGCACAAGGAGAACATTTGACCAAAGGTTTCATTTTTGATAGACTGATTGACCGAGGTTTTATTATGTTCTGGTCCTTGTGGAATAATATGCGTGATAAGATTTCGATAAATCTGCATTCGATATTTTATTTCAACCCTGAAATGGTATCCTCGAGTCCCTCGTGACTAAAAACTGAATAGGTGACACACAGAATAGAAGAAACATCTTATGAATTTAAGGTTACTGGCACATTATGTACAACCTACTAAAATTATTAAGAGATGAAATCAATTTTTATGGATCTCCCATTTCTTGTAATTGATGCAGACCATTTTTATTTTGCATAAAGATCCGAAGTCTACTCATGACTCCAATTATTTTTCTATATTTTAATTTTCGCTATTATGTTTCATGAGAATAGAAAATATAAAGTTTCTTTAACTTCTTCAGACATTTAGTGCTTGTAGTCTTTCATTGCATATTTAAGAGTGCCTTCATAAATTTTTGTAGAATCTTGGGAAATATACAGTCTGACACTTCACACAGATAATTCAGAAACATCAATTTCAAAATCAATTGAAACAACTGGATATTGTTGATAGAAATTAGAAATTCAATGACGTGTTATTAATGTGGAAATGAATTTTGTGTTAATCATATATAGTATCAACGAGAGCTGTGTCACAGTAACAAGATACGGCAAGTTAATAATAGGAAGATTATTATTTCATTGTAGTTGATCATTGTAATTGAAACGGAGAACTGAAAGAAGTTATCTCTATCAATGGAATAGAACATTTATGATCAAACGCACGGTACGACCATTTCGATTAATATTCGATACATAACAGAGAGTTAAAGTTAAAATTTGACAACTTCGGTTAACCAAATTAGCGTCCCCTTGTTAGAATAAATAATATCGTAACATTGATACAAATAACATCCGTTTTGCTTCACCGAAACTCAATCAATTCTTTATTGACGTACCAAATTCACTATCATTAATCAGTTAATGCTATTCTGTACGATGTCTAATTATGGTGATCCAATACATAAGCGTATGATTTATCGCGTTCAATAATGAAGACTGTGCTGTGATATTAATGTTTAACGTACAAAAACTGCTTTTATATAATCTATCACACTTTTGGAATCAATTTATATATTTTGAAAGTGAAGTGTTCCAATTTGACGCAGAAAACATCATTTGAATTCAAGATACCGCCATTTTGTAAATGAATGAAGATTTCTAATTCATTTTGGTCTGGGTTAGGTTCGGAAAATTGATTTTTTTTGTTTTACCAATGTACTTGTTACTCTGTGGGGCGTAGTCGCGTAATCGCGTTGCGTCGGTCCCGTTTAATTAACCAAACGATCAACATCTCGCGGAGGACCCTTCACGCACTCTCTTCGACGGTTTTCCCTGCGCGCTGGTGTTCATTCTCCTTTTCACCCGGGGATCCCGCGAGTATTGAGCCCACTCTCGCCGGAAGTACGTTCTCTCAAGTGACAAAAGCGGCCCGGTCGTTAAGCCTCCGCTCGGTGGGCGATATTCACGGAAGAAGCAGGCTACTCGAAGATGAGATGTGACCCGAAAGGAAAGCTCTCGAAACTTTTTCTTTCCCGCGAGGCAAGTGTGCAGGAGGTCTCTATTGTTACGGGGGCAGGGGTGGACTCCGATGCGTTTCACGTAGAACGCACGTGCGGCTGCAGCACGGTTGAAAATGTTGGGAATCGAGTGTCCCTCTCGAAGGTTGTCTACAAGGGCGACAGTTCGTAGACGACGGACGATTTGCGGGCTGAATGAAAACTAGCACGGGCGCGCTCCCGCGATTTCGCCGCGCGGACTTGACTACCTAACGACACTTTGTCGGGAAAGTTCTCTCTTCCCGGGCCACCTTGCGGATAAGGTAGAGGGAAGACTTGATGTTCGATGATTTATTGAAGTATCGAAATCGTCCGCGGAATATCAACTAGGCTACGCCTCGCAATCGTTCGACGGCTGCAGACAATGCGCCCGATTCGATTCGATTCGATTCGCTCGACGAATGTTTGATGTTCGATTCTGCCAGGGGATTGCTCGATCGTTTCTAGAAACTGGTGTCGTTTAGTCTTTTTCTCGATTTTTCGCGTGCGCCACACGGGCCCGGACGCCGCGGAATCGATGGAGCGTTGCCGAGTTTGTCGTGTAAATTCGACGGTTAATGAATCCGCGCGAGCGTGCGTCCTACTATTGGAATCAATCAACTTCGCCTGGCGGGAGCCGCGGCACGCTCTAAATTAACGGCCTCGCCGAATTACACTGAAATTAAATGAAGATTAATTTTCGTTTGAAGCCGAACCTGAGCCCTGTTCGAACAGATCGTTCGGAATAGCTGTTTCGTGTTCCGCGGCCCGTGGAATCGTTGAAACGGCGGTGATTGTAACGCCGCGCCCGGAATTCGTGTAATAAATGACTCCGGAATAAAAAGTAAAGAGAGAGAAAGAGAGAGAGAGAGAGAGCGTGTATGTGTGTGGATTCTTCGTTGGGAATTCCACCGTGCGAGAATTTTCTCGGAAGACTGAACATTGAGTATGCATATTGTTTTTTGAGTATGGTCCGGTTTTATTAGTTGTCAATATTATCGGCAACCTCCTAAATGAAATTGTTTGGTGTCGCATAAACGATGCAACCATTTTTGTTACGCTGCAACCCGGTTATCGGAAACACGGATGACGTTATCGGCTGTTGAAAAACCTCGTTCATACAAGTTTTATCTTCCATTTGGGTTAACAGTTCTTTCAAGCTTTACTCCGGTCTGTCAGGGACAAACGATGTTTCAACCCAGGGATGGGCATTTTTGTCTCAATTGAGACAAACCGTCCTCACCATAGCGCCCACTGTACCCCCACCAGCATCCGCCGTTACCATAGAGAAAAGAAGTGCTTCGCCCGTCGCGAACAGTGCGCAGACCTCGCACATGAAAGAGAAGTTGGTGGGAGAAGCAGGCGTTTGAGGGGCCCCTACCGTGCCCATCCCTGTTTTAACACTTGAGTTTCTTTTTGTTCATGAATACTATGATATATGCTGCAACTGCGAGTTGCATTCTTCGAAAGCCTATAACTAGACTGCGGATTTGGTGCATTTATAATAAAAATGTCTAGATGATTTACAAAACAAAGATCTTAGTGTATTACTTTCCAGATGTTTAAAATTATGGAAAGAGAGACAAATGTCTAAGTGGTTCCTGTGTCTTGCAATTCATGCAGACAATTTTTATTTTGCATACAAATCCGTAGTTTATTTATGTATACATACTCAAAAACATTTGTATTGATAGGAAATCCAAAAAATTGATTTTTTGAAAGACTGAAATCAGAATACACCTAACAATATCAAGAGAATACTTGACAGAATATGCCAAACAAGTACAATAGAACCTCGATTATCCAAACTAAACACGGAACATGACTGTTCGAATGTTACAGGAGTTACTGAATTGCAATAATAGACTTAATATTTATTAATTTATACACTAAATAGTGTTGCAAGTGGATCGCCTTAATCTGTGCTCATTACATCCGAATCGTGATACTAAGGGCTTCAGACATCGTAGGTTCGGATAGTCGAGATCCTACTGTTTTACTGCAGAAAAATATCTGCAATACGTCACTAAAAATATTTTACATAAGAATCTCGAACTTCATACAATGATAAAAGTCAATAATATTGAAACAACATATGTCGAAGGTATTATCACTTGAAAACGGAATTTTCGTTTTAATCTTCCCACAATGGGGCTCCCATAAACCATAATACACATTTTACTGCAAATATTGCATTAAGCAGATTTGAAAATTACTTATACACAAATTACTTCTACACGAACTTAATAATATTCGTTAATCTCCGTAGTTCGCAATAAGCAGATAAGTTTCCATACGTTCTGCGGTCTGATGCATAACGTATCTATACTACTTAGCATTATATTCGCAAACCGATTCCGTTCGCACGACTATAATTTCCTTGCATTCAGAGATCGATATAATTCTGTAGAATCCTCGAGGAGATGACGCGATTTCAAGGAAAATTCCAATATAATTGTAACCGAGTTAAAGAGTCGAACAAACGTCCACGTTAACAATATTTACCATTGTTGAGTTTGTGTCGCGATTCCGCGGGTCTGCTTTGTATACCGGGAAACAATCGATTTAATCATCTTTCTCGTTTCACTTCATTAAATGCGTAATCCAGTCGATCGACGATAATCACTATCGCCATGGTTCTGCGTCGCAGAAACGCGAGCGAGTTCAATTTAAGACTCGAACCCAAGTTGCACGACGATAAAATCCGTTTGATTAATGCGGATCTGACGAATATATTCTTTCTGCTTGAATTGTTCGGTGGATGTATGTGCTGTACACGTCTTCTGCGAGCAGCATCAATTTATCTTCCGGATTTCTTGCTACTTTCGAACGGGAATTTCTGACCGTTTTTATCTACGAGCCCTCATTACGTCTTCATTATCTTGTACTTACTAGCTACCGGTTGCGTGGGTCGGAAGAGCGAGAAGCTATTTACAGAAGTAAATTAAAAACGTGGGATAATTTCTTGTGGTTTATCATAGATTCGGATTTTCGTAGTGGTATTACTAGTTAGGATGCTTCAAGTTTCTCAGAAAATGTAGACGATTACAAAGAATAAGGGCTCAACGTAACAATTCTAGAATATTCATTATGTATAATTTGCCGGGAGTAGAATACTGTTCACAAGTTACAATAATATGTATTTTCGACAGTCTTCACCTGTTTTAGTCTTTATCACTCCAATTAATATTACATTTAACTATTGAGTAGAGAACTTTAACGTTCCTCAATTTTTAATATGCATTATGTAAATTTTTATTTCATAAGATGTTTCGTTTAATAAGTTTCAAGTACTCGTCATATTCTACAAAGCATCTGTGTCTACATTTTCGCGCGTATTCAAAGAATTAAGTAAGTTATGTTAAAAAAAATCCAGGTCGGGAATAAAAATATCCCGAGGTATCTAGCCGGGTAAAAAATGGGAAACGACCGTGCAGCGAAGTATGATAGGTTTAACTGCGTTTTGGAGAACTCTTTTTTTCAAGTTTTTTTTTATACAATCTTATAGATTTCGACGAGAAAACACCGAAAATGAAAATTTTAGTGTGCTGAATTCATTGGTTAAAAGTTATACGTGTATAAAGTTGAACACATGTAAGGCTCTTTGACAGGTTAACCCACCGCCATATTAATATATTTGCTAGGTGATAAACATAAAATGGGCTAAATACTTCCGAACAGATCCGTTAGATGGCAGCACAAACACGTACGTAATACATAATAACATATTTACTAAATCAAAATGCGAAACATTACACCATGTTCGGGCCGGCCATCTCCGCTCCCACGACGACCTAACCCCAAACCATATTGGACTGTACCTTCTTTTGAAATCCTGTATGTGATTATGGATATTTTAATTACTGGACACCGAAAACGACCGATTCCATGATTATTGTTATAAATTTTCATTTCGCACCGATGAGTACGAAATTTTTTAAATTTCCGCAACAATCCACAATCCTGAGCCCAAGTAATTGCTTCTTCTTTACTAGTTGGCATGTCTCTAAAGTTAAAATTTCTAATACTTGAACTAGCCACTTCTAAATCAACAATAAACTTATTAATAATTAATTTGTGAAAAACACTTGAAATTGCTTATGTTCACAAAGTATGTGTAACCACTGAATTGCCATCTGCGCATACGCACAGTACTATTTAGCCGATTTCGCAAATATACCATACTATCTAACACATGCGCTGAACACTCAGGATCTATCCAGCGCATGCGCCGAACAGACCTACCTACCTACCTCTACCACTCAACGAATATCCAACTCTAGCCTATCAAAAACGCTTAAAATTGCTCATCTTTACACGCGTATAACTTATAATCCAGTGACATCCTAACAACCATATACACATTTTCGGAATGTCTTCATCGATACTTACAGGATCACATAAAAAAAAACTTCAAAAAAGTTAAGAACACGGATGTATCAGTATACAGTATAGTGGGACAGATTAATTTCTAATGCACGCATAACTGAATCATGGGGTGGGCAATGTCCCAGCTCCGGCCATTATCCGGTCGTCGGACATTCCGTTATCTGACGGGGTTAAGGATTTTATTGTGTTAAGAGAAAGTTTAAAAGTTTTATGAAATTCCATTAAAGTCGAGCGAGTTTAGCGTGTTATGCAGAACGCCATTTCCGTCGGGAATGCATAAATATCCGCGGTCTACTATAAATGCATCATAATTGGTTCTGATGCGCCCGATTGATCGGTCAAACAGAACCCGAAGCGAGCGCTCGTACAATTTTATGCCCGCCATTACTGTCTCGTCGCCGAGGATCATAATCGTCCACAGAATGGCGGACGGCTGTGCCCGAAGAGAAAACCGTCACCTTCCTGTCATTTCCGTTGCGAACGACTTAACCCCCTAAAGTACAAAATTACGAGCCGCTTCCGGAAGCAGCGGTTGCTGAAACAAAAGGGAATTTCGGATGTTCCGCCGACCCTGTCCCTCGTCTTCAAACTGTTCAAACATGGCGGTACTATTCCAGGGACGTCCCATAAATTAACATGCCTGGCAGATAAGAACGTGAAGCTCAGCTGCGAATGTAGTTAAGGAAATACCAAAGGATGTCGCCGATCAACGCAAATTTTTAAATGAAAATGTAGTTTGCCACGTAAAAGGTAAATTAAAACAGAGTTTATTATATATTCATATAAATTTTTATATATCGGAATCGTTTTTAAATTATTTTACAATTTCAGTGTTGTGAGCAATTATTTTTATTAATTTTAAAATGTTTCATTTACCTCTGAATTTTATCAAATGTCCTAGGGCTACAGCTTTTAACATTTCTACTGAATGACTTAAGACAACATTTTGATTTATGACGCTGATTCTAGAAAAAGTTATTCTCACTACATTGTGTATTCAAATAATATTTTTAAGGGATGATTTCTAAATGCAATTGCTTAATAAAATAGTTTTACGATCCTTTAACTATCTATTTCGTTATAAATGGAAAAAATGATTTTATAACTTTGTCAGAGTGCTGCAGCAAATTATTTTTGTCTCTAAAAAATATTTTCTTTTTAATTTTCTACTTGTTCCTGAGTTTACCTATAATTTCTAAGTCTACTGCTTTTAAAATTAACATTAAATAATTTAAAAGGCATGCTTCATTTACGATATTGTTTCTTTGAAAACAGATAGTCATTCACATATACAGGGTGCAGCAAGATAACTACCTTATTTCGTAATGCAATAAAAAAAAAAGTAGTGGCGATATATTTTCAATTTTTTTTTATTAAAAAGTTAAACATTTAAAGTTGTGGTTTACATCGTTTTAAAAATCACATCGGATAAATGACGCCCCCACTGATTGAACCGAATTCTGCTGTTTCTTATCACTCTCTCCAGCATATTGATGGGTATGTTGGCCGTTTCTTCCTGAATGTTTCTTTTCAGGTCGTCCAGAGTCTGTGGGCGGTTGGTATTTTGCTTATTGACGTATCCAGTCAAGTTAAAATGAGCCTCATCATTGAAAAACAGAAGCGCAACACAAGTGTTCAAGAAGTGCTTCACACGCATTTCTTCGAGCATTAAAGTCGCGTTCGGAAAGTTCCTGTACAATGGCCAACTTGTACGGATGGAAATGAAGTTCATCGTGCAGAATTTACTTCACGGATCGATCGAAAATTCTAAGAACAGACGCATGTTTGTGCGCCGGACGTCGCGAGGATCGCAAAACTGAGACCCTAACTGCTTCGATGTTCTCAGGTGTTCTGATGGGACGTGCGTCTCCAGTTCTTCTTTTCTGTACAGAACCAGTTTACCTGAACGTTGTGACCCACAAAAGAATTGATTTCCGGTCCGGGACAGGACCCAATGGCGTAATATTGAAGCGATTTCGGAAGGCGCGCTGGGTTGAAACCACCGAACGGCTGTTGGAAAAATAGGCCTCTAAGGTAAACGCACGCTGCTCGTTACTCCATTGCATGATGACGACTCAAACACAAGTTAACAAAATTTTAGGATCCCCTCTCTCAAACGAGACCACTCACACTCGTCTGGGACTCCCATTAGCTTCAGAGCGCATATGTCAAAGAAGGAAGTTATCTTGCCGCACCCTGTACATATTATGTATTTACAACAATATCTCAAGGGATGATGTATAAATGGTGTTGGTTAACAGAATATTTGGGCATTCATATGAGTTCAATGGATGATTTCTAAATGTAGCTGGTTAGTAAAATACGTTTACTATCCTTTAACATTTTAGTACGCCATAAATGAAAGGAAAAATTGAATAAACTTAAATAATGATAATAAAGTTTTATCTCTTCTAAAAGACTGTTTAATTTTAATTGCATGTTCCTGAGTTTCATTACCACAAAACCTACCAAGCACAAAACATATAAAAGCAAAACGCCTTAAAGAAGTGAAAAGATTGAATTTATTTAAACTTTGTACCGTTTTCATTACAATATGTGTTTAAATAAAAAAGTAAATTCAGTCATTTCCTATGAAATCGTTTTCTTAATTTCAATAATTGTGAAATGGAAAACCGGTCATTTTGACCGTGGTAGGTTTAGTGTTACAATTCCTAGGTCTTCTTAATATCAACAAAGGAACAATTCCATTACTTTGTATTCTGTAGTACAGATTGGTCAGAGTTTTTGGTTGTATAGGTTTAGTTTTAGAATACGTCTGTATCTGTGCATATACAATATAATGTAAAATGAGGAAGAAGCTGATAATACAGTTCAAACGGTGGTGAATAAGGCTTCACTAGAAGTTAGTATGAGTAAGAACCTGCAGAGTTAGAGATAGTGGATTGCTCACGAGGGTCGGTACTGGATTGGACCACTATCTTCGCTGTTTCTGGTATGTATGATTGAATTAGAACAATGCTGGCATAACTTCTACTGTCCGTTTATTCCTGCTGCTACCCTATGCGCCTTGCCAGTTTACCACTTGGTAGATGTTCGTAGTTCAGAAACTCCCTTTGCGTCTGCCTTCTACACTCCCCCACTTTCTCTCCTCTCAGTCTCCGAAACTACTTCGGCCTGTTCTTACTCGACAGTTTTTCATTACCTTAATCCATTATACGAGGCCGGAGTCTTTTTACCGGCTTAATGACATTACTTCTCGACGTAATTATTCTATAGAAATTCATTAATGAATGTAAATCACTGGGAGCTACAATAATGCAGAGTGTTGTGCCGTGATCGAATTGATTGATTCGAAACTGGGGTCGGTTCATGATTAATTAATGAGCGACGTGTTCGTTAACACGATGGATTTTAAATAGTAACGCGTTATATTTGCGAACGACACACTTTCTAAACACGTTTAAACTTTGAATGCATTGTACAGTAATTATTTGAGTTAAATTACAATTTTAAATATTAATCAGCAAGTTTCTACTTCAATGGAAATTTCTTTTTATAATAATAACTCTACGTCAAAATAGTAATAAGTCTCAAAGAGTTTTTTCCACTCTGTTCTATAAATAAAGATAATATACATAATATATTTAGATGCAGTGTCAAATAATTTCGGAAATTCACCACGTCCCCGAATCGCACATATTAGCTCCGTCAATAATCATCGTTATTTAATAAGCAGATCACAATGAATAAATAATACTAAATTATGAACTGTCGGGCGCAGCAGCATAAATATTTGACGTCAAACAGGTAACATCCGGCCGGATAAATATTACCATTCGCAAACCAAGATGTGTAACATCGCGTAATTGAAATTAAACAAACCAGCACAGTACGCTGGTTACTGAAAACCAACTTTTCGCCGGGGATCAACAGTTTCCGCTGTCGTTTTACGACGTTTGCTTCATTAACTTTCCAGAAAGGGAGCAACAGCGCCTATGAAAATTTCGAGCGAAACCACAGGGGCGGCGTTAAACTTGGGCCCCGGCTACAAAGGGGTTGGCCACCACCATGAGACTTCATATTACTTTTTCAATTATATACCTGGTTGTTGGGACAAGCTGGTGGCTGTCACGCGTTAGGGTCTATTAAAAGGACCATCGTGCCGATACGAGGTTCAGCAGCCGCCCCTATCCACAAGGAAAATGGCCGCCACGATAAAATCCATGTGGCTTATGTGCAGGTTCAGGTCGAAATTGTCGGTTTGATTTGCATCGATGCTACCATTCGCTGGGACAAATTATTAGCAAAGAAGAAACTAATAAATTAACCAAATTTGATTACAATGGTACTTGATTGATCTTAATTGTTCGAGGACAAAACTATTTGGATAACTATATCGTTCGGATAATAGAAATCCACTGACTTTTCCCTTTGCTATCGATTTTTCGTTCGAATAATAAAATTCATTGCTAGATCGTTTACTTTGAAAGTGGTGTAAGTCCATTTTTGGAAAAAATTGAGAAATCACAAAATATACAAATAATTTAGAGTGAATTTTTCGTTCGAATAATAAAATTCATTGCTGGACTGTTGACTTTGAAAGTGGTGTAAGTCCAGTTTTGGAAAAAATTGAGAAATCACAAAATATACAAATAATTTAGAGTGATATTTTTATTTATAAACAATTCACACTTAGTATTTTAAAATCTCTATGTGTTTCAAACAGTTTAAATATTTCTAAATTCATAGAAACATTGCGAAACTTAGTACACTTTATTTATATTTTTGAATCGAATAAAATGCAAACCTCTAACTATCTTGCAAGAAGAAAACATGGAGTAACACCACTTTCAAAATAACCGGTCAATATCAAATACTAAACCTACTACCACCGCTTAATTTTACAGATTCCAGATTTTTTATTTGAAATTATTACAGTTATAAATAAATAATGAATTTTATGCATTTATGTAAAAATATGTAGCTGTAATTTAAAACGGTAGAAAGATTGTAAAAATTGAAGAGTATCAATACATTACTTTCGATCTATTCAAATTATTACAGGTGGAAAGATATTTCTAAGTGGTTCTCGCTTTTTTTACAGCAGACACAGACAATTTTTATTTTGCTTAAAGATCCGCTGTCTAGTTGTAAAGATGCTATCATCGGAAATGATTGAATAAATCCTGTAGGAGAACACATATTATATTAAGAACTGGACAAAGTCTAAATAAATTCAATCTTGTCATTTTTATAAAGTAGCATATATTAGTTACTTTCACGGCTCGGTAGGTTTAGTATTAAACTAGACTGGAGATTTTGTGCATTTATGGCGAAAAGTATTTTATAAGTAAATACCTGCATTCTAATTAAAATAAATATACTTCGGGGACAGTATTTTTTAATAAAATACACTGTGCATACCAGTGAAGTATGAAATCACTTTCCAATTAATGGAAATTCACTGGAATAATATGAATGTAAATTCAAGTAAAAAATAATCATGTGATGTTGTATTTATACTGCCTCTTTTTAGTCGAGTCACATGTTCGCACACTTTTCCCCTCATTTTGTGAGAGGCGTCTCTTGGACGGGAAAATTTTCTTCCCTGTATCTTTGGCCACGCATAAATTGAATCACCGCCAGCAGTGGCGGCTCACCGCCGAAAAGTACCAAGGTAGATTCGATTACAAAGCCTTCTGGCAGTCTTTCGAGTGTCTTTTCCCGACTATTTCCAATAAAGTCACGGCTTGGGTTGTTAAAAATTAACATTGGCGTCCTGGTACTACCCTCACGTTTTCTAGAACAGGAGCCCGACTAATCTACCGAAATGCGATCGTGCTCCGCTAAATTGCTGAAATCAGGATACCTGGGCGTAATGGCCAACCTGTATTGAATTCTTAAGTGAACATCGTGTAGTCATGGACGTGAACACTTACCTCTTGTGTACTGTTTAAATTTAGGCTCGATGTAAAGCTTGCATTTTAAGCCATTATTTTTATTAACTCAACTTTTACAAAACTGTTAAGGGGTTGATGCTCTCCTAGATTACCAATTTTACAAATAGCATTGCAATTTATATTGGATGATGTAAAAGTTTGTGCACAATTCGAAGGCAAGACACAAACGGTTTCATTTTAAAGTAGCAGTTTTCTTAATCTTAACATTTTGTATGGTCACCACCATTTTCTACGGTTGAACGAAAACCTCGAATAAGTAAGTATCAGTTTGTCCCATAAGTTCGTGCCATTTACTGATCTACTGTTTAAATTAATATTTGAAACATACCTTCAAAGTTTAGGAAAACTCTTTACTCTCCTTACCTTTTTGGCAAAGATATTATCCGTCAGTGTAATATTGTTGCAGATTATCATTAAAATACTTTTCTATCTGCGGCACGAACTTATGGGACGACCTAATGTTATACATTATAACATAGACCCTTCCAACGTTTTACAAGCCGATAGATTTATTTTTGGTAAAAACTGCGGGCTTTTGTTCAGAGAAGGCCTTAACCCCTTCTCCTACGATGTATTTTACGGTTGCAGTGATTGGAACTACTACGTAGTTCATCATTGCTCGAAGAAGAAGAAAATTTACGGCAACAAAATTAAATTATATTTCAGTTTGAAGAAAAATAATGAAATACAATATTCATTAAAATATGTTCAGAATCTTCATCACGAGGTCTGACTCGACATTACAGTGCAAGGAGTTCAGGTATCTGAAAACCGGATAGAAACTTTTCCAATCATCCAATAGATGTTACAATAATTATGAATTTACCCACTAGACGAACCTTGACACAGGGGTGAAAGAGATTGCTCAAGAGGTTAATATCCTAAATTAGCAATTTTAGCGATGATGGTTCGATTCATAAAATTATACGTCTCGCACGCTTCAGATTCCGTCGTCTTACATCGACGCGCTCGTATATACGAATTTATGTACCCCGTCGACGGTTAGTGCGGGGGTGGGAAAGTGAGGTGGGCGGGGGTTGGATAGTCAGGAATGGCGGTACCAGTAATGGAAACAGAATGGGATAATTCCGCGAACCGCGGACGGACGCGGTAATTGCGAATAATTGCATTGTCTTCGAGTCGTTCGCTCGAGTCCCTCTGTCTCCCGTTGGTCGCCCTCACTCCTTTCCACCCCCGTTTTCCAACCCCCCCCTTCGTTCTTCCCCCTCGGTGTTAGTCCGTTCCTCTCGCGGGCACGGTGAATTGCTTCGGGTACGAATTGAGAGTCGACTGGTGGAAACTCTCATACCGATTAGGATATCTTGTCCCTCCGTTCTGGCTCTTTCTGTCCGGTTACGCGCCGGAACGAGGGGTCCGGTTTCACCGGCTGTACGGGAATTACGTCCGTACGAGGGGACCCGGAGGTTACCTTCTGAATTTCATCCCGTTGGGTGTAATTAATTTTTCTAGACAGGGATTGTGCGGAGTACAGGTGCGATTTTAATTGTTACGGCAGGCTGACCGCGCAAATTTTAAGGAGATTCGCTTAATTTCCACGTCACCTGGTTAGGTGATTTTGTCACTGATCGGTAGACCGATCTTTATATCATTATTAGGCTACAGATTTTATGCATTTATGACAAAATGGCTAAGCGAAATAAATACCGATGACGATATTGGAACAATTAAAGAAAATCATAATATTCCTTACGACTTATTATAATTGTTACGGGATGAAATTAATTTATTTCGAACTCCCATTACTTGTAATGAATACAAGAAATTTTTATTTTAGTTAAAGATCCGCAGTCTAGTCATTAGATTACGGATTTTATGCACTTATAGGAAACATGAGTAGCAGCAATTTAAAATGATCGAGAGAATAAAACAAATTGAAAATGTCGACATATTAGTTTCAGATTTGTAACATTCCTAATGAAAAGAAGAAATTTGTATTTGGATCCTGTGATTTACAACTGATGAAGAAAATTTTGATTTTGCATAAAGATCAGCAAGCTAGTCATTATTCATTTTGCTGCACAATTTTTAGAGACTAGAGTCAAATGGGAATAATTGTCCGTAATACGTGACGAACAAATGTCCACAAAAGTCTCATAGATTAAAGACAGCTTATTTAATAATACTAGGATTTAATAATTCAATTAGTTCTGTCACTATTGTGCATCTCTTTGATAGATTATAGTGGTAATGGATTTTCGAGATTGTTGAAGAAACAGTGTTGGCCATATAACAATGCAGGTGTCCTAGACCACCCGTCCACCCCTATGAAAACTAAAAAATTTTAGTAACAAATTCGAGTACGCTCTATCGAATAGTGGTAGTTGCAATTTCCGGTATTAACCGGAAATAGGATTTCAGACCGGAAGTAATTTTTTTTTAATGGGACCTGGTATTTTTTATTGCACATTCAGATTTTACGCAAAAAAATATAAATGTTTTGTCTCAAACATTTTTCTCGAAAATGCAAACACTTTTCCATTTACACTCGTTTATTCGAGTTACGTGAACCAATATTAGATACCTATTAATTTCCTGTATATTTGAAAAATTAATCCTTGTTATTCTTTTGTTTATTTCCATAGTGTATTTCTGTTAATTTGTTTATTAATTTATTTAAGAGAAGGTATTGTCCTTTAATGTTTGTCCTGTAACTTGTACAAATATATTATTGAAAATTATATCTTTACTTTGAAAAATGTGAATTCATACATTGCAGATTATTTTCTGTCTAATGTGCAATAAAAAATACAAGGTCCCACTAAAAAAATGGCTTTCAGCCTGAAAATCCTATTTCCGGTTAGATTTTTCTAAATTTTTTTAGTTTTCAATCATAATCACTCTCCACCAGTCTAATAGGGATGGACGTGTGGTCTAGGACACCCTGTATATATAAGCGACACTCAAATGCATTCAATGTCCTATCAAGTTTGAAATGAATCGGAAATCGTAATAAACGTTATTAAATATTATTTCACAGAAAACTGTGGGCTACCTTGGATGCTGTGCCTGATAAAATTCGTTGTTTACTGATCAACAATGCCACATTCGGAAATATCCATTGTTGTCACACTAAACGTGTTAATTATTAAAAGTGGTTGGTGTGTGCTACTTTATAAAATTCAGAAGATTGAATTTCTGTAAGGTTTTTTTATAATATGTGCTTCAATAATGACTTTTGCTTAATAATTTTCGAAAACATTGCATGTTTATTTATAATTTCAATAATTGTACAATAAAAGACAGGTCATTTGACCGTCGTAGATTTAGTATTAGAATAGTGCAATGTTGTTCAATGTATTGTACAAAGTATTTTATAAAAGTGTTTCATATTGCAATCCATAGTATTAAGATTGACGACAAGCAATTTATTGTTTGCTTATAACTTATGACTTACATTAAATTTTGTAATTCACAGCCACTTACCTCCACTTACCCCTAGCAAATATTAAATCGTTTAATATGAAATTCGCCGGAGATTTCAAATCATTTGCAATTTCTGTCGTCGTAGATTGTCGTCCGAATGATCTTTGATATTTAAAATGTGTCTTCGGAATGTGTCTCCAGAACAGTAGAAGAATTGCCCAAATTATTAGGGGTAATACATACATTTATGTAACGAGAGGCGCGTCAATTTTGATTTAATACTGCACGCGCCTGTGCCACTTATTATTCCGTAAACGGAAGCAACGAGGAAAGAAAGATAATTAGCCAAATGCGATGCCGGTTTGACTTTTTGAATGCTTCTACTCGCCCCTTCCGTCCATGTTCCCGTTCAGCGAGTTATATCAACACGGGACTCAAGCTCCATCGACGTGTCGGCTCTTATCGTGAAGAGTACTCGTTTCAAAGTCAACGTAAAATACGGAGATAAAGCAACAACGAGAGCTACTACACGACACAGGAACGAGTCGGTGCATCTACCGAATCACTGACGTTTACTGTAATTATAGTTCGCGAGCCTACTAATTCGAAATATTATTGATTTTTACGTATGTCGCAATTCGAGATTTCTTTTCCTCCGTGTGGTACCCTCAGGAACTTTCTAAACTGTTTAAGAAAATATTTTGCATTATTGTAACACTTTATCGTAGAAAGTTGACGAGCAAAATACGTGAGGATGATTTAGAATGATTTGAGAAATAAAATTCGCTTTTAACGACTAATGAAACGCATAGAGTTAGTGCAATCTAAATCTAGCTACACTGAACTCTTATCATTTCTGTATAAGGTATTAATGTTTGAAAATTACAATAACTTAAACCAGACCTAATCCCAATGGTTATATGTAGATCGACAACAAAATGGAATTTTATTTCGGTTTCAGAGAAATTAGTAACATACTACAATAATGTAGTTCATAATGTACATTTAGCAGCATTATGAACAACATTATTGCATATGTTACTTATTTCCTTGAAACCGAAATAAAATTCCATTTTCTTGTCGATATAATAGCCATTGAGGTATGCATAGATAGACAACAGATATAAATAAATATAATCTAATATAAATATGTTTATATAAAATAAATAGTAGATTAAGTCTCTAGATCAGTGATGGTCAATTTTGCCTCAATTGAGGCAAAACCGTCCAGACCGTAGCGCCCTCTGTCCCCTTCCATCAAGCGCGGTACAATGGGGCAACGAAGACACGAGACATCAGCGTACGTAACGAATGTGCGCACTGCATGAAAGAGAGGTTGGTGGGAGAAGCAGGCGTTTGAGGGGCTCCACCCGTGCCCACCACTGCTCTAGATTCGAATATATATATTTACAAAAACATGTTTATAATTATTAGACTGCGGATTTTATGCATTTATGAAGAAAATGAGTGCATTAAATGCAATACATTTAAATAATCTAAAAACATTGTTGCATTGTTTTCAATTTTATAAATTATTCAGACAAGCAATTCTATAAAATTATTCAGTCTATGCAGCGTCCCTAACTTGCAATTGATACAAACAATTTTTATTTTGCATAAGAATCCGCAGTCCTTTATTCATTATACTAGAACTTAAACATATGAACACAATAAACCGTTTATATATCTTCCATCATGTTTGAATAAATAAACGTTAATACCAGTCGGAGCACAATCCGGAAAAACATCATACAACCGAAAATGAAATAAAGAATTAATCTTGTGGACTAATAACCGATTAAATGTTTGTTCATAGCTCGGACAGGCCGAGCATAAATTGTGAGCATATTTAACCTCACATTTGAAAAATTCTGAAAGAAATTGCAGCGGAAGCGAAATCGCAGTTTCGGAGAAATATCGCTCTACGTTCTTTTCTGTGCCTCGAAATTTACAGTCGGGCCCCGATATCGGGACGCGTCGAATTAAATTGTGGGATCGGAAGTTGAAGCGAGAACAATGGGGATTTATGGTTGTCCTTCTGGGGCGGTCGGTAGGCGCGTGTAGTTCTCAAGGTGCCTCAGCCGGTGCCATCGCGAAGATCTACGGGACAATCGGTAATTTAAAGAACACGGTGCACGTGACGTCGTCGCCTGTGCGCCACGGAACATTACGAGGAGAACCGTGAACTAGGCTCTCTTCCGGAGAACTCCTGACCTAATCTCGCGATCGTTTACTTCTGCCAGGAGCATTATGTAGATGATCTCTCTCCTCGGTGCTCTGTCAAATAAGGGACATCTGGTGCCGGGGCCGCGTTTGGCACTACCGCCTCGTCGGCAAGATTAAATCGTGAACCGAATATTTACGGCCCTGGCATATTTATCGTCCGCGTAACGTGATTTGCTGCTAAGAATCCCGCTTTGACCTCGCTCATCTATCTTGGAGCTACATACGATCCGCTTCGTCGATTATCTGCAACCATTCGATCGGTTTTCATCTTCTATTTGACAGAAGATCGAACCGCAATTCAGTAACCGATTTACCGAACTTAACGATAAACTCTCTAAGCACAAAAAGTGACTTATGTGTACTATTAGGTTGTTGCATATGAACTGTACAATTTCATAAAAAAAGAAATACTATTATAGAAGATTTATTAATTTACTCGCAGTCAAGCTGACTGCAAACAAATATTTCAAACAAAAGTTGTGCATTTTTTTACGTAGAATATGATTCCGAAGTAAAAATATAGGATTATGATAAAAAAAGACAAAATGACCTTGAAATAACCTTGAAAATGCTCAGGCAATAAAAGACTAGTAGTGCCATTTGACTCCCCACTCGAAACACTAAAGGACATGTATCAGTTTGCTTTTTTTAAATCATATGTTTTCGACAAAAATTTTACAATCTCAACTTAAATGGGACACCCTGTATAATATCTACATCATTTCAGTATTTCAGTTCGTCAGCATCTATTTTTAATAATATTTTTAAAACATCGAGTGTTGGACCCAACTTTAAGACGTACGATGTTGTCTTACAACCTACGCTATAAGATATACGAAACACATTAAAATCAGTGTCCCAAATGTCTCACCCTTGTAAGTATTATTGAAGCAAGCCCAGAAACTTTCTGTCACGGTCGAAAGACAAGAAGATTAGTAAACAAAGAAGAACGATGCCTATGAAGAATTGTTGCTACTGGAGTATGTTTTAGTCGTCACAATTAGACTGCGGGTTTTTATGTATTCATCACAGAAAAGCGTAGCTGCAATTTAAAACGGTGAAAAAACTTTACCATTACTGAGATTGTAACGATCCATGCACAAGGAATTATTCAACAAATTTATTTCCTTGGTTGTTCCTGTTATTTTTATAAAGTGAACTAACATTGTCTCCTGTATCTTGTAATTGATGCGTAAAAATTGTATTTTGCATAAAGATCCGCAGTCCAGTTTTAACGTGCTATCACGTTGTCATTGTCAAAATCATTAATACTGTGTACAAATAAGAGCCTTAGTATTTCATACTTATATTCTATCTCCTTTTTATACCATCTCCGCCATACGTGACCTTAACGACCTGGACATTAACCACCTTGACCTTCATTGACCTTCGATAGTTTGTGAGTATTCTTGGGGATGCAGAAAATCGAATGATGTCGCGCAAAAGATGAGCAGGGTCGCATCTTGGTAATAAGCTGGTTTGAATCCAAGGTGGAGGACTCGCGAAGCAGGAAACGTTATGCAGATGATCCGTCGGCCATAGAGAAAGAGACAGAGAGGGAAAGAGACAGAGAGAGAAGGACATGTGCCTGGAAGCCACGTCTGGTCCTTGTGTCTCTTGTCTTCCGGGCAAGATTGAACCGTGAGCCGAATGTTTATGGGTCTGGCGTAATTACTGACTAGGAGGTCGGCTAACGTGCCGCTGGCATCAACGTCGACAGCCGCGGGAGGTGGAGAAGCCGCCCGTGGTTATTGTTCATAAGCCCGGGCGCCATGTGCTCAAGGAATTTATGTGCCGGGTTGAACTACAGGAATACCCGTGTCGTGTCTCGAGCACCGCCCTGGGAAAAGGAGAGAGCTGTGTGTCTCGTCTCCGCCGGTGGATTTGTCACCGTGGACCGATAACGGGAGCTCTCGTGTTTACTTCTCCAGTTAGCGACCACCCACTACCTCATCCACCATCTACTCCGGCAATCCTTGACCGGCACGATGAATCATGATGTCACACTGGATCAAGATATCCGCAGAAACGCTTTGTCCCTCGGTTCTTTCCGAAGGGATTTCTCAATTCCTCTCGCGTTGTTCACTTGAGTATTGAACCTGAGCTCGGCCGGGAACTTGTCGCGTCCCTTGACGAGCATTGAATGTTAGGGATATACATAATCGAGATTACAGTGCCTAATACAAGTATTGGCACAGCATTTAAACATAAATCATTTTTTCACCAAACGACTTGAATTTTGTTTAAATATTAGAAGAATTAGTTTACTAGCTAATGTGGACAAACAAATTCTTTTAAGTTGCTATTGATCAGAACTGCAAAGAAGAAAAATGAACATCACGATTTTGAACTTTTTCATCTGAGCGAACAATGTAAATTGAAAATATGGATTTGCCATAAATGCACGAAATGATTAGTCATCGATAGACTGCAAATCTTTATGCAAACTCAAAATTTTCTGTATCAATTGCAAGATCCGGGAGCCAAATAGAAATACCTTTCTTTCTTTAATCATTTTAAGAAGTTGAAAATAATTTGTTGATATTCTCAAGTGCTCTTGACCGTTCTTCTGTTTTAAATTGCACATACCAATTTTGTTATGAATTCATAAAATCTGCAGTCTAGTATTTATTAATTTTTATAAGGTACAAAGCTATCATAAATTTTTGTTCTTGCCACCACTCTTGTTGTTGCGTTAACAATGAGTCAAAAATGGAACAGCGAGAATATTCTATTTTGTTTTCCAATTTACAGTATAGAGCCTTCCACAGTCTAGTCATCCCTTGTAAAAGTTAGTAGAGTTATTAAATAATAATTGTTTTAATTTAGTTCTTGTAAATGTCATGTTGTTGCCCGTTCTTAAAACTATTGGCAAAGATCACGTGATGGATTAGGACATCGAGGGTACATCTTAATTAGAAAATTACAGAAAAAAGAACACTATACAGGTTGCTTGGTAACGAAGTTCTATGTACGAATTCGTTTCGTTATTAAATATATCGAACAGTAAAAATAACAAATGAAACACAAGCTTAAAGTTTACGTACAATAAACTGTACCTTTTTACAAAGCCTAAAAGTTGTACATCGCACGCGAAAAATCGGAGCAGAAATTTACAATTGCCAAACAGATTGGATTAAGATTGATGAATATAAATGACTTAGCAAACATTTTAGGTAAATTTCGGCTGAAAGCGGTGTCGAATGGTAGCACGTGGAAATGATTCGCTTCCGGGGCACGGTATCGTTAGAAACGTTGATAATATAACTTTATATATTCATAGCTTTATGAAAATGAAAAACACGAAACCGAGCCGGCGTAAAGTTTGAAATATGCCCGTACCAATCGTAAACTTTCCGGAAGCCCCGGGGCATTATTTATCAAGGATATTCGAGAATCATGAATCGCCAGACGGTCAGAAATTAACGTTGAGTCCGTGTTTTCTGCGTAATTTGTTCCCGTCGCATAAAAGTCTAACTTCTCGGTGCAGAGAGAATAATTGAGGCATACTTTTTCAAAAAAAAAAAAAACATTCACACGGATGGCGGGACCGCGATGATGAAAAGGAAATTAGTTCGCGATGAAGTTTTCGATGGCACGGTAAAGTGTCGCGATTGTAATACAAACTTCTCCTGAATTACATATTTGTTGAAACGTCCTCAATTTCCTACGATTACAATTTAATACAAAATCCGTAACCCTTCAGGAACAATACCAGTACATTAATACTGACCCCGACCAGTATTTAAAACTTGATTCATACACTTTCATACGTCATAATTCACTTCCTAGACTTTTAACGTAGCTATTAGAAAAATCAAAAAGTCTACAAAGATACGGTACAAGGATGCGGATATTCTTAACCGCGTACAGAAAGAAACCGACGACCGGCCGTCGATCTCGAAGAGTTAATAAATAGGAACATGGTCGAAGCAACTGAAGATATTGCATCTTGGAGGAGATTATGATTTCCGTGGCCCCTGGTTTAGAGGTTAAATTTGTGTTCTTGCAGTCATTTTAAGAAAAAAATGTATATGTTACAGGTATCGAATGGGCCTGGTTTAGCCGGTAAAGTAGATTTCCTGTTTTTTATAAATCTGCAAATATTTTGGTAACTATGCGAAATATGGCAAAATATCAAGAGACCTTTTTTGTAGAAAAATAAATTTCTAACAATTTATGTCGTATGACATTTTTTATCAGCTGCGCAGTTTCCGAGTATATTTATATTTCGGTGAAGTTGCAGAACAACTGCCTCCCTCCCGAAATGATGGTCGGGGGAACGTAAAGACTCCGTTCACAACTGCTTATACGAGACTCACGAAATGTCTATGTATTAAAACTCAATTAGCAGTGAATGTGATTGACGTATTAGGTTAGGTTAGGTTAGGTTAAGTTATTTTGTCATATCTCGCATAATTTCCGAGATATTTGCAGGTTTATAAGAAACAGGAAATCTACTTTACCGACTAAACCAGGCCCATTTGGTACCCATAACATATACAACTTTTTTTCTTAAAATGACTCCAAGAACACAAATTTAACCTTCAAAGTAGGGGCCACGGAAATCGTAATCGTGCCGATTCTTGAAGTACCCAACTTAGAAATTGACAAACTGACCGCTTTCTTTACAATTATACTTGCGTATGTATTTTATCAAGTGCGTACACAAAGATGTGTGTCTCTTTCGGAATGAAGAAAGGAAATTTGAGTTTCAGCAATGTTCTCTGTCTTAATCGAGCAGGTTCAAGGAAAATAACGCGTGGGCTCAGCGTACTTCCGCGTAAGTGGCATAATCCCACAAAGCCATTTTTCTGTTAAATCCGGCATAATCGGGCCCGGTCGCCTGCCAACGCGCATGAAACTCGTTAATTTGGGATTGCCAAGGATCCGATTCGCAGGGGCAACAATGCACCGGTAGAATTGTTGCCGGTAACGATCCGCCGGTGCACATCGCGTGCAATTGCGCGACGCGTACCCGTTAATGCGGCCTACAACCCGGAAAAGGACCGGTCAATTCAGCCTGGCTCTTCGCCCCAACGAATGGACACCGGGTCCACGATACTTTGGACCCGGCTAAAAGGACCGAGGTCCTCTTTGTTCCCCGCCTCGAGTTCTATTTTAATGTCCGCACGTAAACTGGATAACGTGTCTAATTACACGCTCGCGGAAGCCACCCTTAGGGCTTATGGCAGCGGCACACGCCTTGTTCTTTCACTGCGGATCCACCGGAACCTTTATACCTTTTAAGCCGGCATAAAGGAGCACACGACCAAGTCCACGCGTATCCACTGAATATTTTCGTGTTTTTGTCTTCTGCCTGAAGGATTAATATTTTAATGAGGATCCGTGCGTTGCCCCTTGCCGAAGTCGCGGATTGGCGGGGGGTACTTTTGCTTTGCCAGGCTGGATTAGTACAATTTCACGTTGCGAGTTTTTATTTTGTACGTTCCTGCGAATCGAGATGCTAGAAGGATTTGTTATTTGATAGCTGTGGCAAATATCTTCTTTCTCAATGTTGATGTTGCGAACTTAAAAAAATTCATGAATGTAGATTGTATAATTACGAATAAGTTTGACGAGTTTCATCAGGATATGTGGAGTCATGTGTCAAATATAAATTCCTAAAGTATACCTTAAATGCAAACCATCCGAAAAGACCTTTTAAACTAGTCAGCTTTGCTACACTATTGATGATTTCAACTTTGAAAAATTCCTGAACGTAGTCTATATATGTATGAACAAGTCTGACGAGTTTCATAGGGTCACGTTAATTTATGTATCAAAAAAAAATTCGTAACGGATACCTTGCATGTACACCATTCAAAAAAGAGCTTTATCAACCAGTGTGTTTTCTCATAATTCTCGTAGTATTCATGATATCAACATGGAAAAGTTCGTTAATCTAGCTTATATATGTACAAATAAGTCTGATATGTTTCATAAGTGTTTGCTGGTTCGTATAACGAACAAAAATTCACAAAGTAGACGCTAAATGTACACTTCTAACGCAGACATTCAAAAAGGAGTCTACAATTGGTCCGATTTCTTGTTCAATAAATATTACAACTTTAATGGTATTAGCATGACAAAATTCATGAACGTAGCTTATATATGTGCAAACGAGCCTCGCAAGTTTCGTACCAATATGCTGATTCGTGTGTCAAACAAAAATTCCTAAAGTACACCTCAAATGTAATCCATTAAAATAAAATCATTTCAACTGGTCCGCTTTCTCGTAGAATAATTATTACAATTTTGATGGTATCACCATGAAGAAATTCACGGATGTAGTATAGACATGTACAAATAAGCCTGATAACTTTCGGAAGGATACATTGATTCGTGTACCAACCAAAAATTCCCAAAGTCCACCTCGCAGATCGGCAAACGGGAACATCCCCTTAAATTAGTAGCAGAACAAACATTAAATGAGCGTTGATTGAATTCTTTTGTATGTTTCTGCAGTACACCGTACGCCGTCGCCCTCAAAAGGGTATAAAGGGCATGGTCCAGTCGTCTGGAATTGTCAATGAACGAAAGTTACCGTTGAAAACTTTTGTGCTAAGTGTATTCGATTATTCGCAGGTTTTCCGATGGGATGGGGGTAGCGAAGGGGTATATAAACACAGATATCGGAGAAATGCGTGGAAACGCGGAAAGGTTCCGCTGACGTTCGAATAATGCGAGCCTTATGATGTTTGAGGGGGGGGGGGGGGTGAAATGGGTCGCTGCATTTGAATTCTTTCAAGAGTTGCTCGATTTGTGATATCCTATTTGGACGAAAGCGCACAAAATAGACCTACGCTACGGCGTATATATATATTTGATATACAACACGGGAGCACCGGTTTTTCCGCGTAGAGCCCTTGCGAAAAAATGTAATTTCGCAAAAAGGTTTCTCTTTTCGCCAATCATCTGCTCCGCAACCTCGAGAGCAGACGCTTTTCGATGCTAGGAGTCCGGCTTCGAGTAGCAACTTATTTAATCATATGCTTTTCCTCGTGCTGAACCTCCACAAACCTCTTCATAATTCTAAAATTTTCTTATCTAACCTGCTCCTGACACTTGCTAAAAATTGACATACTTGCAATTTTTCTTGCTATATTAACCCCTTGTCCTACAACAACGAGTGAGACTCGTGAGAAGAAATTTGGGCCAAAAACAATAAGGACGAGCCTGACTCGTGGTACTTCCGTTCGGACCAAACGTAAACAACACGAGCTCGGCTCGTGGTACTTCGTTCCTACCAAACGCAGTGTTGGGATATGGTGCAAGATATCACGCGCATTCGCGGCGATTTTAGCCTCAGTACAGTAAGATTCTCGATAAAATGGGATACCTTGAGCACCCAGCAGAATTTTAAAAAATTGGTATGATTTGATTCTGAAAAATGAATGTATAACATGTGTATTTGTGTATAATTTGTAACTCGTAGGACACGGCCTGAAGTCTTCTTGTCGGGAACTGATTGTTCCGATAAATTCCCGCCAATGAAACTGTCTCAGGGCTCCACTACCTCGTCCTCATGATACAGATACGTTACTGTTTTGGCCGAGCATGCGCGTGAAATCTTGCACCATATCCCAACCAGTGATGGTATATGGACTCGGTTTTCTCGCGCATGCGCGACAATTTTAGCGTCAGTAAAGTACAAAGTTGGGCTAAAATGAGGTACCTTAGTCACCCCGCATAGTTTCGCAAATTTTTTTTCGATTTTCAAATATGAATTGACAAGTAGCTCCTTTTCTAATACTAGTTGCCATTATGAAATCGAATATATTAACATTAACTTACCAAAATTTCGAAGTACGGTCGTCTCGTCGTGTCGTCTTGCACTCTTCTGTCCGGTTTCCCGCCAATAACAGTTCTCCCCTACTTTCTCCACAAACATAAGACGTACGGTACGTTCCTGCATTTAGTCGCGCATGCGCGAAGAAACCGAGACCATATACCATCACTGATCCCAACACTGACCAAACGTAAACAACACGAGCCTGGCTCGTGGTATATACTTCATTCGTGGCAAACGTAAACAACACTTACCCGAAGATCACTAATTTTCTACGAGTTTTCTCAAAACATTATTAATTTAAATTAAGTATTAATTTACAAATTCATACTGATACATTATCCACTTTTAAATTATAAATCATTTTTGTTCACCGATGAATTGATCATAATTACTTCCCAGACATCTTAAAAGTATTAGTTGTGACCAAACGTGTTTATTATTTCACAATTCCTTTCGTTGCGCCGAAATATACATGTCATAAGGCACGTTCTTGTTATTATGGCCCGAGTAATCGGGAGTTAGCGGATAGGACAAGGGGTTAACACATATCCGACGGGCATTTTTGCTCTGTACATTTTTCTGCTCTCTTTTAGATTTTCTAACAAATTATAATTTCATCATTTTATGTGTGGATGTATACAAATTTATAAAAGAATGAGGTCATGAATGTTTATAGGTTATTCCTTGGTGCATGTACATTACATTTTACACTCCACGAGCCTGTATTACAGAATGAAACGTGCAAATACCCGCACAAAGTTAAGTTACCGAATAATTGAACCGACATTCGGATGCGTTTCTTTCATTTCGATTCACCGATCAAAGCGAATAATATTCGAAACGAAGTAATTAAAAGTGCACGCGGACAGGAAAGAATAAAATGTATTGAACCTTCTCAGGTTTAATTGCCCGTGTTCGTCGGTATAAATCACAGGTTATCGAGTGGATTTAATGCGAGAGCCGCACGGGATACAGATATTGCTTTCGTCGGTGGAGAGCGAAAGAGTGCGGGTAGAAAAAAAAGAAGAAAATTGCGAGAAACAACCGATATTTCTTGCGGAGATTAATGTTTTCCATTATTCGTCAAATGCGCCAGCTCGACAACTAACTTCCTCTCGCCCAAGACTGTGTTGTGATTTACCGAGCGGTTCACAGTACATTGCTTCACACAGACGATTCAGCATTTCCAGATTGCAATTCGAACCATTCAACACCAACGATGTGCGTTCGTTGCACTATCGGAAAAGTGATATACGTTCCTCATTAGCAAGTTATCGCCTAGTTTCCTGTCGTTATTCATCGATAGTTGCGTAAAATATCGACCAATCCCGATCTAGCGTCGCGATTCATTCAATTTCTGAAAAAAACTATTGCAAAATATGCGACTCTAAATTAACTTTGCACTTGATCAATACGAGAGTGAATTAGTTTTTCAAATATTCTGAGAGGAATGGTTGTATGATAATATACGATGCACTGGATTGGCTCCAACAAAATTTTGGGAAATTAGGCCAACAGAAAACTTCTTCGTTTCTAATGATTTTTTCATGAAATGTTCATCAGCTTAATCGTGACATATTTCTGATTGACATGGTACTCAACACGACACAATTTGGATCACATTTACTTGTTTAACAGGTTGACTGCTGTCACCCATATATGGATGACGGGATTATTTTTCCAGATTGAGAAATGAATTTTTACACTGATATATTCATTGAACAACATCTAGAAAATGTAAGGAGATCGGCAGATTATTTATTACCATACATTTTATCTTTTAAATTTTTAGTTTGTTAAATGCATTACTTTGATTTTATGGATACTTTGAGGTTGCTGCTTTGGCAATCAAAGTGTTAATCTGCTATACAATGGAATCTCGATTATCCGAACGAATCAAAGGGACGTAATATTCGTATAATTCAACAGTCATTTATCCGGAGTGCTACATTAAATCTTTAATGAGTTGTACAATAAATCTCGTTTGTCGTAGTTGGAACAGTAATGGAGAATTTTATCAACGATTCGGATAATTGAGGCTCTACTGAATCATGTATTAAACAAGCATCCTTAAAATTGTGTCATGTTTTGGCTCGTTTCAACCTGATAAATGTGAGGAATACGTCAGTAAAACTTCCATAAAGAAGTAATTAACACTTTCGGCAGAATACGGGAAACGTAGTCCTACGTTATTCTAAAGTCTATCAATTATATGCCGTATTCAGCTAAACGTTTTGTCCGACAATCGCCCTTCACGAAAGTGTTAAAAACAAACTGGCTGTTACTGGATTCGTACCGCCTATTACTATAGTGGCAAATTCCGGTCCTCCGTAGAAAGTATTTGGATTAAATGTTCCTCATATTTCTTTTATCAGAATCTATATGTCGTAACAGTGTTAAGCAGCAATTTTCCGAACCGTTTTAAGCCACATATCTTGAACTACTCTCACGACAGCGTTAACCGATTTCGTCGAAATTTTCAGGAATGGAACACCTCAGTCGTTAAAACGACGCGACGTTGTCGGCCACGGTGTGGCGCGGTGTCGCGACGGCCGCGTAGTTTTGACGAGCTACAACCATCTGCTCTGCAATCGTAAAAATTCGAACAAAATGTCCTCGCAAAGACCGGTGTGCCGCACGACGTGCATCATGCGCACGAAATTATGCTCTCTATGGTATCTCGGCGTTATCTCGCCCCACCACCTCGGATTTACGACTCGTCCGGTTTCCCCAAGGAAAACCAACCCCACAATCTTTCCGAGGGCTCCTCAAAATGCCTCACGATCGTTAAACCACCAATGTCGAATGGCTGATACCGTCTATAAGCAACTCGACTGATCGAGCTTCGTAAAACGAATGCCCCCAACGAAGCCACGTTGGGAAAGGATCGATGCTTTCGCAAAATATTCCGCGGCTGCAACGACCACTGGGAACTCCGGGTGCGATGGATTTCTGGCTACGTGTGCAGAATTTATAGCGTTTTGAATTATACTACAGCCAGTGAAAAAATATCCTGTCCAACGGATTGACACCTTGCTGTGGTTGCAATTTTTTTGGGAACGAAACCACTGGGTCCTGGACTATGTGAAACCTGCCTGAGTATACCGATCTCCTTAATATTAACACTAAACCTACCACGGTCAAATGACCGATCGTCTATTATGCAAATATTGAAATTATAAAAACTCATTTATGAAAAACAATGGAATAAATTTCTTGATCTAATCATCTATGTACTATATTAAAAATTACAATCTCAACAAATTTAGTGTTCCTATTTTAAAATGGCAACCTTTACCGATCCTTTTAATGCTTGGTGGGTATAGTGTTAGTTTAGTGTGAAATATAAATTATAATAAAAATAGCAAACATTCTAGATAAACTCAATCTTGTCATTTTTATAAAGCAATACATATAATCACTTTTTATGCTCGGTTGGTTTAGTGCTAACACACTCAAAATGGCGCGTTCGAATATTTTTAATTTACGATTATTGAAACTGTAAAGATTTATCCATGAGAAATTATTCAACAAATTTATTTCTTTGGGTATGTGGTATTAAAAAAATGGCTATAAATTTGGATGAATACCGTCTCGTTATTTGTATACAGTAATGTAAAATAGTCACTTTTAGTACTTTGTAAACCTTGTGTGAAGGAATATTTGAAGTAGATGTTTCAGACAAATTAAAATTTTTAAGATGATAAATAGACTCAGTGTTGTCTGCATTTGTGGCAAAAATGAGTACTAAACGTTACAGATATTTAAAGAATTCAAGAACACTGTTACATTATATTCAACTTATTAAGATTATTAGCCCATTGATGTAAAAAGATGTCTGAGATATGTTATGTGTTTCCTATGCCATTCGTATGAATATTGTTTACTACTAACAGCAACTTATCTATCATCATCCCAGGAACATATACTTTTTGAATTCATACGAAAATTAATCGTTCATATAAATAGTAAGTAAAACGGTAAATAATTCCTTTAGTTACATCGAATGATATCAAGGGGTTCAGAGAAGGATCACAATCGTCGACTGTTTGTCTAGTAGTTATACGCAAATCGCTATAAAAATTGCTTGAAGTAATCAATAACGAATCTTCATGCAACATAGAAATTGTCCATCTCAACTATAAGAAACAAAAGTTACACAAAAATGTATGTCCTCTTCTGTTAATTTGAATAAGTCAAGAACAATATAAAAACAGCATTTGTTCTAATGTATTCACAGTTTTGTGTTTGACCAAACAATTTCTGTCATGAATGGATAACATCCGCGGTCTAGTCATGGATAGTAATGATGTTATCGAACTAATAGATGTTTCGAAGATGAAATAATTACTGGTCATTAAAACATTGTTTGTGTTCGTGAATAGAGAATATTAGATTTCTACCAACTTTGTACCTAATATTCCCGTTTTGATAATTGATCCAGCCTGCCGGAGCAACATGCAGAAGACCTAATTTGCTAATGTAAACACTAAAGCCAGCCCGGAGCATTAACATAGTTAAACTCGAGCTGCAGTCGATGATACGTGGAACGGTACGAAATGTTTCAAAATGGTCGGTCCGCATTACCGCCGTCATAAATCCATGATTAGATTACCGATGCATGCATCAATCGTTCATCCGGTGAATCCGAGAATGGTGAGAGCGTTTCCAGTCACCTCGGTTGACCCGAAATCGACATGCGAAAATATTGCTGTCGGATCCGTCGACCGATCGCGAATCCCAAAAATCGGAATCACCTAATGTCGATACCAGTCTGCTGGAATAGTAATATGAAATAACAACGCTGGGCGGCGATTTGCGTTCTTGCGAACTGCCGCTCAGTGACGATAAACCGAAACAACCGGACGACGGACAGCTGATGCACACCGAATAATGATTCCCGGTGATTGTGTGTGTGTGTGTGTGTGTGTGTGTGTGTGTGTGTGCGTGCGTGCGTGCGTGCGTGTTGGATTTAAGCGTCGCACGCAAAACTGGTTACAACTGACTCGAGATAATCGATGCGCCATTTTCGTGGCGGTTTACTGCACGGCACGCGAACCTAGCACTGCGAAATGGCGTCTAGCGCGCGGACACGCGTTCTCACCTAATAATGCACGTTGACTGCCAGACAAACGAGCCAAAAGACTGGACAACAAATGTGATAGACTCAATAACATATTATAAGGAAGGTGAAACATATTGAAGAATGTCGATATATTATTTTCGATCTCTTGAAATGATTTAGGAAAGAATATATTCTCTATGTGGTTTCTATCTTTCGCGATTGATGCAGGAAAATTTTATATAAAAGTTCGCAGTCTAGTAACAAAGTTTTCAACTCCTTTAATTTCTTCAGGTATTCTTCAGATGATAGGGTAAAAACATGTCCAGACTGTAGACCTCCATTCACTTGTTAGGAAAATTTTTAAATCTTCAAAGTGAAGATTGTAGTTAAATTTAATATAGTATCTCGTTTTACTGTATCGAGGTCATTCACCAAAGAAGAGTAACAATTCTATCGATACGTGCCTATGAAAATGTACATTCCTATAATGTTTGTGGTTTCGTGATAATAGCGAAACTAATAGTTGCTTTTTACTGCACACACGATAATATGAATTATAAAAATAAAGAAAATAAAAATCGTCGATTTTGAACCTTTTGGAGAAGTTAATGTATAACATTATAACGTTGCCAACAACAGAATATTAATTCTGATTCGTTGTATTCCATAAGAACATCGTGAATGTTCTTTTTTGCATCATGTATAACGCTCATCATAACAGAAGCATGAATAAATGAATGTAAATAATACTGAAACGTCCCCAAGAGCACAACATTAACTTATTACCACGAGAAGTATTAAGCACAAAAAGTAACTAGCATTTCAGGTTTCATAAAAATGGCAAACCAAACGATCTACAATAAACGTCTTCAAAGAGTGTCCGTTATTCTAAAAAATCTAACCTCCACACGAACCGTAATTAAAGACTATATGGACGTTATAGAACTTCGAAGCTGCAATAAATAATGATTGGCAATCAAACCGATCGAAGTAAATTTTCAACGCGAATCCGAGGACTCTTGAGCAAAAAGGAGAATCAGGACACCGCGTAAGCAGCGCGACAATTTCCGGCACGTCGTCGGTTTCTTGCGCCCCGGGTCTAGGAAAAGTACGCAATTACGTTTTAGCGTGGCACGAGCTGCGGAAGCGTCGCGGAACGAGAGAACGATGGCAAAGTCCGACGGGGGACAAAGAATCCAGCTCGTCGCGAGCGGAAGAGGGTCGAAGCGGCCGTAAAAACGGGAAGAAACGATCCGGCCAAGGAAAAAACTCTGGCCGGGATAAAACAATTGTCGAGAATACTGAAACACTGGATCGACCGAGCGTTTAAGCGCTGGGTCCCGTGTAACGAAACGTTATGAAAAACGTAGGACGACGAGCAAGTTTCCGCGCTGCGCTGCGGCGCGCCGCGTTCGGAGGAAGTAACGAAATAAAATCATGAAACGCGGGTTTGAAAGGGAACGATAAAACGAATGACGACGAGGCAGGGAATGGGAGAAAAAAAGATGAGAGAGAAAGAGAGCGAAGGGCAGAGTGATTGGTAGCGGCGAAGAAAGCAAAGTAAAGCAACACGGAACGACGAGCACGAGCGAGGAACATAGAAAGCTCGGAAAAAAGGGTGGAAAGGGTGTGCAGGGGACGTGATAAGGGTAGACAGGTTGATGTTACGCGATGGATGCAACTGTTACGGTGTTAGCGGGCTAGAGAGGGAGGCACGACGGGGGCTAAACAGCAATAGTAATTCGTTCACTGACAAAAGGCTTGCTTGGAACAATGACGTGTACATTCTGACCGCGTGTGCTCTGTCTATACCAGCTTTGACGTAGCCCCAGCTTTTCATCGGATTTTCCCGTTTGTTGAGATCGCGTTTAGATCGATCCGACCGTCGAGCACGCACCCCGTAGCGACTTCAATTGGAAAATGAAGGAAAATTCTAGCCCCCGGTGTAACCCTTTCGACGATTTAGCTTTCCCAAGTCTCGACATATTGAATTTTGCTGTTACAGCGGCTAGGAAAGAAAGAAAATTGATATCTATCGGATGCCTATTGTTTCTCGAAATGGCTAAATATTAGTTGCTTAGTACGCAAATTCCATGCTTTTCACACAAGTTTTGTGACCACCATGGGGTTCGACGTGTTAATAAGAGAGAAATAGAACTTTATGTTAGGTTAAAAGGACTTCATGACATATATATATATATATATATATATATATATATATATATATATACATATACAATCATATATATACATATACAATTACGAATATTTATAAACATACGAAGAAACTTGATATTTGCAATTATCGTACTATATTTAATCTAAAGTTAGTGAACCAAAATTTTGTTGGAGAGATCCTAGGAAAATGAACCTTAAAAATCTTCTTTCACATAACAATCCCAAACGAAATAATTATATTACGTTACTGATGGTAATTTGTTACTCAGTAAATTTTGTTGGAGAGATCCTAGGAAAAGGAACCTTAAAAATCTTCTTTCAAATAACAATCCCAAACGAAATAATTATATTACGTTACTGAGAGTAATTTGTTAGTTCACGGATTGAAATTTCTATTGCTGTTAAAGGGAATATTGAAAAATTCTTCGACGTGGACCATGGACGCTCGAAAATTATGAAATAATCTCCGGTAAACAATGTGTTAAGGGTCTTCTTCCTAAAATGAAATTTCGTTGCCACAAATTTCTAGTAATTACGGCTTCGGATTCGCAATTTACGAGGTCGAAGGACCCAAGGTACCAATTTTTATGCAGTCTCGCACGTTTCCTGCTTTTTTCCTCGGTTTTGGACAACTGTGCGACGTATTTCGCACGCGAAGTTCTGACGCGCAGAGATTCGAGGTTGTCAGAAATTCGTGACAAAGCAGCCACGGTTGGTTCGCAGCCATCTCGCACGGAAATTCCGTTCGTTGATTCGTTCGGTTGCCGGTCTGGTGGGAAACGTAACTTCGTGGATGACATCGGTTCGCGATAGAAGCACAGGCTGCTGCGCCGCGTCGGTACACAGCCGAACGACCATAGGGGATAACGGAAGCATAATTTGGCCCAGGTAACGTACAAGTCCGCCAGTAGCTATCTGTCAGATAAAGGTACGCCCGGTTCTGTTTCGCCTCGACATCGGATACCGAACTCTGAACCGTGACCCGCCCCACAATCGGGACCCGTGTGCTCTTTACCCGAGATCCCATGGGCTCTAGAGAGTTTCTGTTATCCGCTCAGACGGTAATATTTCAAAGACCCGCCTCTTATTCCGGTGGAGCTACAACGGAGCTTGATTAATCGTAAATAATAATTACGGCCACTTTTTAGATGCGCTATATCCGAAACACAGTCTGCCCCCACATTAGCGTACTAATGATATCTCCGGAAATACTAATACATTTGTATAACATTTTTTATGGATGATAAACACATCCCAAACAATGATACGCTTTTACTTAATAATGGACCCAATTTCATCTATTATCGATCACAGTTTGGCAGCCCTCTGGTCTGCTTTCTAGTCATTTTTCCACACGAAATAAGATTTCTATACTTTTCGAATCCAGTCAATGAAAATTCGGAGTTTTAACATACATTTTTCTTTATGTTTATACCTCATAATAGACCAAAATTTTTTTAAGGAATTTATATCTGGTGACCGCGATAGCCAGTCAATGACAATGATACGTTCTGCATCCTACAATTTGGGTATACTCGGCTACAATGATTCAAGTCATTATTCTTTTATAAAATCAATTTGCGTCCAATTTTATGAATTCAGTGTCAGAGAGTATTGTTATTTGAAATGTACTTTCAATTTATATTACATTTTTTCCAAATATACTAATTTTTGCAGACATATCGCCAACATGTTCGACAGACCGTATAAGATGATTCATTGGGTACTGATAGTGTTTATTTTGGAAGAAGCTCTGAAGGAAACACTAAACCTACCAAGCACAAAACCTATAAAAGTGAAATACTTTATAGGACACTTCTTGAGTTGTTTTACAACTTCTTTCGTAATCCGTATCTATTAACTATACTTTGTATAGTTGAACGAGATCGGTTTATAATCCGCGAAATTTCCGATAAACTTTTGCATTGATTATGCGAATTAATAATAATTTTTCTTTCTTCTATACGGTCTCGAGCTCGACTGACCCTGACAACGTTTCTAAACATACTGACGATGTCAATCATAACTAGCAAACAATCCTGTTAGGCAGGCATGTCCAGAAGTAGCTCACTTGGAGGCAAATTCAAGGGAGACGCCTACTTCTTCCGCCCGCGCGTCTCGCTCCCCGTGGTGGCCGTAGTTCACCGAGCTCCTCAGACCCGTGCCTACCGTGGGTCCGAGTGTCACCCCACCACGCCACACGCAGTACATGCCGCAAGCGGTTGGCACGGGTCTGAGGAGTTCGAAGGACTACAGCCGCCACGGGGAGCGAGACGCGCGGGCGGGTGAAGTAGGCGTTTCCCGCGAATTTGCCTCAAAGTGAGCTACTTCTGGACATGCCTGCTGTAAGGTGTTTACATTAGAAACTCACTTGTATACAGTGTTACCAGATCGGTTAAATCGAGGGGAATACAGTTTACCACCTCTCTGATGACCAGAGTAATATGTAACACGTTGCGCGATACGTCACGTGACCAGTCTACGGTCTTAGTGGGGGACGTTGGAGCGTGCTCATGTAGTGGAATGGGATAGTGGAAGGGGAAAAGGTGGAGAGGAAGGCACGAGTACGATTTCCGTGGCCCCTCGTTTTGATCCGCCCCCTTCACGACCTAACCACAACTCATTTTATTCACATGATTTTTCCATTACTAGTTCAAATTCTGGATGACAGCTGTAATGCAAAGATTATGCGAATAAAATTTCATTTTCTACAAAAAAGGTCTTGATATTTTGACATATTTCGCATAGTTACCGAGATATTTGCAAATTTATAAAAAACAGGAAATCTACTTTACCGGCTGAACCAAGCCAATTTGACACCATGTTATATATACATTTTTTCTTGAAATAACCCCAAGAACACAAATATAACCTCAAAACGAGGGGAAATGAAAATCGTACTCTCTCCGACAGGAAAATCAGTTTTGGGGTTGATCTGGCTACACTGCTTGTATATAGTTCGAAATCAGAACTGTACAAATACTTATTGCGCTTATATTTTGGTGAATATTTTGTTTTTTCTTGTTAACTTTGCAAATTATTCAACAAAATATATTTTTTTGCACTGTGTCTGTTCTAGAGATTTCCGAGAATATGTAAAAACTCGTTACTTATAGAAAATTAGTTAATAAACTACAATTTCACAATATATTATTCGAAATTAGTCGGTATACGGACACTTTCTACACCCACTGTAAGTGTCGCACAAGATTAGAGTGTAACATCGACAATATTCATGTGCTCACGTCCGTTATACTAGGGAATAGTATCGTTCCTCAAATAATATTATGACGCGCAGTCGCCCCCCCCACATGTCGACGTTATAGATCAAACAGCTGATCGGCGATAACATGCGCTCTAAGGTCAGAAATATGTGTATAAACTGCTGGCAATTAGGCTATCGTTCAACTACAAACGTTTTAAAAGTTAGTCGACATAGTCAGTCACACTCGGCAGAGAGCACAAATAAAATATAGGTACTTCGTTCCGTACATGTTTTGCTCTCTCCCGAGAAAACCCGCCCACTCTACAAGAGCAACATATTTAACCCTGTAGGAACGACGCTTAATTATCGGTTTCTTCCTTTATGATCACTGTTGTATGCTGTTACTGATTTATTTCCGGTCCCTGGCTGCAATAACTGCTCCAACTCCAATTTCTTTATTAATACATTTTTCTACATTAATTACTGTTATATATTCTGTTGATGATTAAGAACTTTTGATATTTTTGTAGCTACCGTCAAAATTTAAAATGTGAACAATAATTTTCTGTGATAACTGGTGAAAAACTCTTTCATTTAATATAGCACGCACTTTTGTAACCTCCTATAATTTTGTACGATGAATGCATTTGTCAATAGATTCCTCTCACGTTCTCGTAGTATTTACTTGTTATGAATTTTATTTTAGACGATAGTGCCTTGTACATTTCGCATGCCACGCATTTACCTATCTATTTACCTAGATACTAAAGGCGTTGATTCAAAATCGACCAAAATTACCCAAGACCAATTTTCCTGAAACTTTGCATATTGGTAGCTCTTTGTGTCTAACATCGATTCCGTGCAAAAACTTTTTCCCAGAGCTTCATGGCTACGGGGGGTGGGGGGGGGGGGGGGGGCAAAGTACGTATTTTGCGAAATCTATTATGTGCTGTAACTTAATCAATAAAATTAAGATATCGACCCGGCACTGGTACCAAAAAATCATAAAAAATTCAAGCTTTCCAACGGTGTATAAGTTTATGTAATTTATTTATTGCTAACATAATTTTTTCACGTTTTTCGTGTTTTTCAAGGTGTAAAAAATTCAGAAAAATTACAATTCCCAAAAAAGTATCGCCTGATTTTAACCAAAAACGCTGCATTAATAGTACATTTCATGCCCTTTCGAATGGTATTTGCCATACCTTGGGGAAATTATTCGTTTTTGAGTTATAAAGTAAAATGTGAGTAGAAGTTGAGGCGCTCGGTCAACTACTCGACCTGTATATTCATTTCAAACGTGGAAAAAACGCTTTCTGTGATTATATATACAGTGTACATAACACAGCTATGCTATTGTTATCAATTCTACTGTTTTGAAACAGTGGAACACATTGGATATATTTTACAATAATTATACCAGAATGCAGATATTGCTTATTTTGTATTATATCTTATTATACAATTATCAGGTAACATATCTTCTTCAGTTTGTTTCTATTTATATTCACGACAGTATTTAATAATCTCAAACGAAACATACAGTGTATATATAATCATAGAAAGCGTTTTTTCCACGTTTGAAATGAATATACAGGTCGAGTAGTTGACCGCGCACCTCAACTTCTACTCACATTTTACTTTATAACTCAAAAACGAATAATTTCCCCAAGGTATGACAAACATCATTCGAAAGGACATGAAATGTACTATTAATGCAGCGTATTTGGTTAAAATCAGGCGATACTTTTTTTGGGAATTGCAATTTTTCTGAATTTTTTACACCATGAAAAACACGAAAAAAGTGAAAAAATTATGTTAGTAATAAATATATTACATAAACTTCAACACCGTTGGAAAACTTGAATTTTTTATGAATTTTTGGTATCAGTGCCGGGTCGATATCTTATTTTTATTAAAAGTCACAGCACATAATAGATTCGCAAAATACGTACTTTGGCCCCCTCCCCCCGTAGCCGTGAAGTTGTGGGAAAAAGTTTTTGCACGGAATCAATGTTAGACCCAAGGGCTACCAATATGCAAAGTTTCAGGAAAATTGGTCTTAGGTAATTCTGGACGATTTTGAATCATCGAATTTAGAATACACTGGAATATCTGAGAAAATACTGAAATATAGTAAAATATACTAGAATACAATAGAATATACTAGAATATACTACAATATACTAGAATACACTATAATATACTATAATATACTAGAATACACTAGAATATACTATAATATTCTAGAATACACTAGAATATACTATAATATACTAGAATACACTAGAATATTCTAGTATATACTAGAACACACTAGAATATACTAGAATATACTAGAATATACTAGAATATAATGCAATATAGTAGAATATACCAGAATATACTAGAATATACTAGAATATACTAGAATATAATGCAGTATACTAGAATATAATGCAGTATACTAGAATATAATGCAGTATACTAGAATATAATGCAGTATACCAGAATATACTAGGATATACTAGGATATACTAGAATACACTAGAATATACTAGAAAATACTAGAAAATAATAGAATAAACTAGAATATACTGGAATATACTAAAATATACTGAAATATACTAGAATACACTAGAATATACAAGAATATACTGGAATATACTAGAATATACTGAAATATACTAGAATGCACTAGAATACACTAGAATATACAAGAATATACTAAAATATACAAGAATATCCTAGAATATACCAGAATATACTAGGATATACTAGAATACACTAGAATATACTAGAATAAACTAGAATATACTGGAATATACTAGAATATATTCAAATATACTAGAATACACTAGAATACGCTAGAATATACAAGAATATACCAGAATATATCAGAATACACCAGAATATACTAGAATATATTGAAATATACCAGAATAGATACACTAGAATAGAATACACTAGAATATACTAGAATATATTGAAATATACCAGAATAGATACACTAGAATAGAATACACTAGAATATACTAGAATATTCTAGAATAAACTAGAATACACTGTAATATACTAAAATATACTGAAATATACTAGAATACACTAGAATATACTAGAATAAACTTGAACACAGTAGAATATACTAGAATATACTGAAATATGCTAGAATATACTAATACTGAATTTTGAGGACTCGAGCCATTTCCCACTAACCGCTCACGAGTGAATGATTGAACGTATTTCAAACCGTATCTGTTTTAAGAGAATATCTATGAAGTTGTAATGCATTTGTCTAAATGGCGTGTGTCGTAGTACCCGATTAAATCATTTCGGATTGTGACGTACAACCGATGTCCGTCCATCTGTGCTATCCTTTCCATACTTCGCTCATTTACTCGCAGGCCAGACACACGGTTGTCGTACGAACATTGCAAAATTCGCTGGCAAACGTTGAGCATTGAGTTTGATTAATTCGTGTCCGATAAGGAATATATATGGTAGATCTCGAAAACCGTTCCCAGTATTTCATGAGACACGTTGTTGCGGTGATAAATGATCTTCCTGACTCGGAACTACCATTTTCTCTTATCGGGAACACTCGTAGGATTCTTTAGCGTAAAATCTTGCCGCGGAGAACATTTTCAATGTGTCGTTACTCTGCTCACCAAAGCTGCTTTAGAGAATAAATCTTATAAAGTTCACTATATCTATTGGTCATTTGTAAAATCTTTTTTCAAGATCCCCTTAAAAACTTTGTGCTTACAATTTGGAGCCACTAAATGTTAGCATATGTTAGGTGAATATAACAATGTTCTACAATCTATGATTATAAACATGTGATTAATATTTTGTAGGAATCAATTTGAAAAACGTACAAGAAATCATTTTTTACTGAATGCTGACTCCCTCGGCGCTTAAATATGTTAACGAGTAAAAGACTCAATTTTTCTTCGATTGATAAAATATACACGAAACTATTCAATCGCTTACAATTCTAACATTTAACTAATGATATGTGTATGTTGAATTAAAGCATCTGATGTAACATCCCACATCTAGCAACGGATGGGTCTCAAGACTACATAAGCAAAGTTAGAAAATAATTTACCAATATATACCGTTTTTGCAATACATATATGTATATTGTAAATATGTAACAGACGTGGGTCACAAAAGTATTCGGACGTAACATTTAATAGTTATTTAAATTGAATAATTTTAAGTCTTAATAGGAACTTGGGCCGCCGTTTGCGTTTAAAACCGTCCTAAATCTGTTTTCCATTGAGTGAACTAACTTAGAAGTAACCGTCGAATCTATTGATTGCAATATTTCAATAATATTTCGTTTTAACGCTTTCTTCGAAGTAAGTAATTGACATTCTAATACGCTTATTTGTTCTCAAAAGTCTAAAATTGCGTAACGTTTTATAGGAAACACCATTCGTTTTCAAATTTCTACATCTACTACTTCCTAATTTTGTATGGATTATGCATGTGTTATGAATATCTATTATCAATTATGTGTCATCTATAAGACCTGTTATAAAACCACCTATAAGATCTATATTTCATTTGTTAATTTGTTTAGTATAATTACTATGATTTTAATCATTAAATTAATGTACGAATATATTCTGAGAAGTTTTATTAATATAAATAGTAGACCATTTACAAACAACTAATTCTATCATATTTTAATCTTAACATTTGAACACATGGATACTATTGTAGTGAATCGAATAAACTACTTTCTAACAACTTCCCACTTTAAACCAAATAAACAATCTCGGAAACAGTTGAAATACCAATTCTTTATTAGCTCTAATGTTAATAACCCGATACCTGGGTATTTCAGTTATTTTTTAAAACTTATTTAATATCTTTGTTGACAAATAATAAATTATTGTACATTTTTATGTTCTTAGATGATCATAGATAAATTTACATTTCCGGCATAAAGATATGCATTTAAAGTATAAAGTGCACTATCTTTGAATAAGTAGAAAATTTTGGTTACTGACATAAGGATTAAAATGTCACAGGCCTCATCGTCGACGTCTAAATTCAAGAAAACGCCATACATCGTCTAACACAGCATCGTTTACCTGTAGCGAGAACCGATATAGATAATCCGGCGGATATTGTTGCGGGTACTGATAATACGCATGATGCTGATGGGGCTGTTGATTGTACTGCTGGCCCTGCTGCGGCTGATACTGCTGCTGGTACTGCTGTTCCAGATGCGCATGATGATGGGGAAGATGCTGCTGCTGTTGCTGTTGCTGGTGCTGCTGCTGCTGATGATGATTATACCAGACATGATTATAACCATCCATATCACAACGAAGTCACGTTCACGGTGCGTGGCCGTAGGCGTATCTCCAACACCGAGCGAAAAAGATCAGTCCAGGCGGAAACGGCGAACATATCAATCACCTGCCGAATAGGGCTTCGACGTTCGATCGTCGTATTGCGAATTCTGTAACGCAGATCCCGGACATTTCGTCGCGGGCCGACGTGCCTATTGTTTGCCGCTGCCTTTGTCCCGTTGACGAATGGCTCGCCGAATTCGAAAAGAAGAATTACCGATCGACGCGAAAGATGATATTTCGACACCCAATCTCTCTGCGTTGGTGTTGACACTTTCTGCTGATTTAATTCTGCAGACACTTTCGGTCCGAAAGTGAAGAACAACTCGAAGTTATTCGATGATTAAGAGGATCGATTGCAGAAAGATGATAATTACAGGTAGACGCACTGTTTTGTTGACTGGTTAAGGGTGCTATAATAGGACCGATATGATAGACACCAGTCTACATTGAATTTCTGCCGATTTCTGCCGATTTCTACCGATTTCTGCCAATTCCTCGTCAATTTAATGGCATGGGCACTTTTGGACCGAAGACAAGGAACGATTTTTAGTTATTAGATGACTGATCTCCAACAGCAGTGGGATAAAAATATAATTATTAATGTTCTCCTGATGTCAACACTGAACTTCCTCCTTACTCCTGGATTAATTTCATTCTTTAGGCACTTGTGGTTGAAAGAATGAATTTGATAATTGATCCCCTAATGAAGTGGGGCAAGAATTAGCAAAAGCACGATTTTACTGACTGTCCAAGGCTGCTACAAAATTACCTTATTAATATCTACACTGTACTTCAGATTACTTCTTGTCAATTTAATTCTTTAGGCGTGGTTCAAAGAATGCAGTTTCTCGATTACTATTGAATGACCGATTTCCAAACGAAGTGATACAAAATTAGGAGGGGAAGCACGGTATAGTGGACTGTCCAAGGCTGCTACAAGAGTCACACTGAAACTGGCAACGAGTCACGATCGCGATCAAGCTCATAACTCCTCCGGTCCTCTCTGGGCCCGCGGAAACTTTGCTCTCGTCGGTCCGACACTCGCACTTCCGGCGGATCTCGTATTGCACTCTAGGTGATGATTGCGGGCCAACTAACTCGCGTTCAAATTGTCGAATTCGCGGTGAGCCGCTGGTGGTCTCCTTTCCCCTACTCTCTTGGTTGACCCCCACGGACTATTGCTGGTCGTCCCTTTGGAGGATCGTCTTCCTTCCGTTTCTTTCCCGCTCTCAGGAAGCCAAGCAGACCGGTCAGCATCCCAGTTTCTCGTTCCTGCTGGGGGTCTTCTTTGGGAAAAAGGTGCCGGCCATCAGGAAGAGAAGGGGTTGACGAAAGCTCACGTTAGATTCTCTCTCATTGTATCCGCAAACCTGCCGGCGACTCTTCCTGATGGCTGCTGGGTTCATTCGTCTCTCATTCTTTCGTCTTTTTCTTCATCTTCTTCTTCTGCTTCTTCTTCTAGCTAAAGATCATTGGCCGAAAATGTGACCCCGTGTTCCAGTTATTTTTTTAAACCTTTGCGGATCGCATAAATATTTTTAATATACGGTTTGTTGTTTGTACTTTTTCTATTTACAATTATTACTACATATTTTATTGTGGCTTTTGGATGGATTAAAATGTTTGGATTCTGTTTCTTCGGGGAAATTATTGCTCAAATTAATTTATTCGGGCGTACAATGTGATAAAAACTTCACTGAACTTGAATAAATGCGGGTATGTTGTTTTTTAATAAGACGGTGTAATAGTGTAATAGCAATAACTATTTTAAAACTTTTAATATTCTTATCTAGAAATATTGACTTGTTTCTATTAAAAACAAACACTAATTTTCATATAATATAATATAATATCATATCAGATGTGAATTCATTATAAGGCTTCATTATAGGCTCTACTAAATATATTTACTTAATTGTTTCCCACAAAAGCAACTTTATAATTTCCAATAATTGTAAAATAAAAAATCTGGAACCATTTATTTTTAGGCATCAAATTACGTCAAACGTTGCATGGAAGTGGAGAATGATTCCTTGTGACTGAATCCCGACGTCGACTTAAAAACCATTTGACACTGTCAATGTCGGGAACAATGGAATAGCAAAAATAGCATTTCCGCGGGCGGAGCGACTTGCGCTTAATGTTCCGCGTGGCGCGGTTATTAAAGAGGATTACAACCTTTAATAATCCCGCTTTTGCAAAAATTTCGCAACCCGGTTAAATTACTTTTACACGGCAACTTCCGCTCCGGCGTACATTGTTTTGCCGGTCATTTGTTTCTAGCCCGTGTAACGCTCGCGAAAATGGAAGCTCGTTACCAGAGCCCTCCATTGTTTCTAACCCCGGAAAGAGCTCGTTCGAACGCTCCGAAAAATTCAGTTCGTTTCGAACTCCTTTTTTACCTTTCTTCCTCTCTCTCTCTCTACCCCCCCCCCCCCCCTCTCTCTCTCTAGTTCTCTGGTTCTCTCGGAAATCCCATCCGACACTTGTCGCCGTACGACCAGCGACGTTTCGCAGGGTGTCGTGGGCCGTGCATTATTAGATTTACCCGTCTGAACTTCTCGAAAGGGGTTGGACGAACTGGAACCTACCCTCTGCACCGCTCTGACCCACCCTTCGGTCCGAACGAGCACCTTTTCAACACCGATCCCCGGGGGTTCCTTTTCCTGCACCCTGTCTAACCCGTTTGCGCGCCGAGGAAAGGATGCGACTAGGGAAAATCGGGAGGATTTAAAGGGAATGAGATTGTCGATCACTGGGAACAAAATTAGGGTAGCCCTCTCGCCGAAGATGATTCGCGTATTCGAACCGGTAAAATCTGCTCTCCTAATCCTCGGTCACCAGCTTTCAGTTTTCTACCGGTAATTATTTAATATACAGGTTCGTAACTCCTGGTACAATCGGTTATAAGACATTTAATGCTACGTCGTAAAATAAGTCTGAAAAAAGCAATACACTTTTGAAGTGAAACTTCTTTAGGCGTGTTAGACGCAAAACCTCGACGCGGTAGGCGTAAAACCTCGACGCGGTAGACGTAAAACCTATCTGGCGATGAAACGGTGAAACGCTGAAACGATGAAACGATTTAGTAAAACCTCGACGCGGTAGGCGTAAAACCTCGACGCTGTAGGCGTAAAGCCTCGACGCGTTAGGAGTAAAACCTATCTGGCGATGAAACGGTGAAACGCTGAAACAATGAAACGATGAAACGATTTAGTAAAACCTCGACGCGGTAAACGTAAAACCTCGACGCGGTAGGAGTAAAACCGATATGGCGATGAAACGATGAAACGAAATTCTATTCTATTAGCATATACGGTTCAGGTTTCGGCATTGCTTAATAAAGATTATGATAAAATTCCGATGATGCTAAGTGGAGATTTCAACGTGAACTTTGCATCGGAACAATCAAAATTATTAATAGAATTTTTTAGAAGTAAATTAAGATTGGAAATAGTAAATAATCCCAATGAAGCGACAACAAGATAAGGAACAACTTTCGATGCAGTATTTGCAAGACATTTAGACAAAATTGAATCAAGAATATTTATATCATATTTTAGCTATCACAAGAAAATTGTTTCAATAATAGAATCATAGAAAATTAAATGTCATAAAGTGTTAATGAAACCTCGAAAAAAAATTAAAGAAAGAATTTTCACTTCAGTCATGTGGTCTAAGCACACACCAATTTTTTTCATCCGATGCTTCGTTTTCGAGAAAATCAACTCTGAAGTAAACACTATCACATTCTAACAATACATTGATTACCTGATTCAAACCTTTTCAATTTTTACTTATAGAATTGTGTATAATCCATTGTATAAAAGGATGAAGTCAGAAGCATTGGCCAATTGAAAGAAACTATTGCTTTTGAATTTGATATAGTGAAACACCAGAACACTTTACATAGTGGTTGTAGGAACTCGATAGAAAGAGCACAATTATGTATTTAACATGATGGGAGATATTTCCAATGATTTTTAAAGTGATAATATTTCAACGCAGTTTAAGAGATTAGAAGTGTTTATGAACACTGTGTCTACGGCGAAAGGAGGTTGGTGAGTCAAGGACATTAGATTAGTTCTAAGGTATGATGCTAGGTAAGTTTTGGAACAACACCAAATACATTAAAAACGTATGTTTTATGGTAATTAGGTCGTCTCATAAGTTCGTGCCGCGCAAACGTTTATACTTTTCCCGGTGTGTTTTACTGTTTTCATGAAGAACCACAGAAATATTATAATGATGGTATAATGTCTTTACTAAAAACGTGAGAAGAGATTGTGAAACGACAGAGTGATTACATTTTTTCATACACTTTAAAGGTATGTTTCAAATATTAATTTAAATAGTAGAATAGTAAACCGCACGAATTTAGAGGACGGCCTAATACTATCGTCAAAATCGGGACAAAGATCAATCGAAAATTATTATTTATTGATTTATTTGTAGTTTATTTTAATGTGGACGCATTAACAGCGAGATCATTAGCGACCACAATTTGCTATAGTATAATTAGCATGTATAATAATTTGTAACGGTTTAAAGTTAATATTGGCACTTGGATGGAAGAAAATAAAATATGTTTATAATAATTTATCAATGAAAATTGGAAGCAGTCTCACAGACGGTTTGTACAGAGTCGGTACTTAAAGAATAATCATTCAAATCATGCGCCATGCAGTGCACTATAGTATCAGCAATCAGTCTACTATTTAAAAACGTAATGCTGGACAAGATACGATACAGCGTGATCAGCAAAAAAATGTCAAGCTCGTAGTGTGTCACATCCAATTTCGTTCACGTCCCAAAGCTTGGTCGAAACGTTTGAAGCTTTTTCAGATGTAATTAAAAGTGTAACAGGGTTCGGGCTCGGTACGCTTGTCCATGGCTTCCTAACGATATCATCATAATAAACGCAAACACGATTGCCGTGGCTCGTGTTTCCTTTTGTGCTGTCTCTCGGAGCAGTCCTGTCTGTAACGGTTTTAAAAAACCTCGCGAAAAGAGCAGGAGAGACGCGAGGGCCGATAACATCATTTCAAAAAATTGACGTCAGTACGCCTCGACCCAGTTTCCGAGGTGTTTTACCCCCTCCCTCTCTCTCTCTCTCTCTCACTCTCTCTCTCACTCTCTCTGTCTCTTTTCTGAGAGAAGAGATCCCTCTCTACACATCCTTAGCTCATGACCGATTCTTCTGCCATGTACGGTTGTAAAAGTCCGACCGGGATAACGCGATTGTAAGTTACACATGCTGGAAACGCGGGTTCGTTCAATGGGACGAGGTCTACTATCTTCCTCTCTCTCTCTCTCTCTCTCTCTCTCTCTCTCTCTCTCTCTCTCTCTCTCTCTCTCTCTCTCTCTATCATCGTGTGCAAGCGTGTGTATTCGAGATAGAAAAAAATAGGGGGAGAGAGGGATGGAGAAAGTCAAGCAGGACGAGCTTCGGGGTCTCGAGGAGAAGGGGTTACAAGAGGAAAACGGGACGAGCGAAAGGGAAGAGAAAGTGAAATGGGGAAGGAAGAAAATCGAGGGAGAAAACGGAGCAGACCAGCTTCCTTCTTTATTAATCGATTCGGACCGCCGATCCTCGAATGGAACTGGAAGCTGGGCTTGATAGCATCAGTCGACTATATTTATACATCTACGACCGTAAATCGATGAATTATAAAGGAATCGTGTACGTCAAACCTTTCACGATTATGGGACAAGAACAAGTAGTAATCAACAGAGTGAGACTGGGACACACAAACCTCACCCACTCAAAACCAGGATAAACCTAAATGTAATAGATGCTACACAATAAACACAATGGAACACATAGTTACAGCGTGCCATCTCTATTATCGAGAAAGAAGAAGATACAAATTTCCAGGAATCATCAAAGATGCAACCGACTCAAAGGAATCTTGCGATAAAATAATTAAATTCTTGAAACACACCAAATTATTCAACCGAATCTAAATTATAAGTGACCACCTAGTTGTAAAATTGTAGTTGGTAATAATTCTTGTGAGGTTGATGCAATTTAAAAAAAAAATTTCCATCGCTGTTTATGCATTTACTACGCCTTACAAGTAATTCAAATAATGCTAAAAAAAATACGAATTCAAAATAAACTGACAATTGATTAACTGTGGGAGCCAGGAATTAATTTGTACATCGAATAATTTGTAGATCTAATAATAACATCCTTAAATCCCTTTAATATCTTCACAATGGGTGTAGCCGGATAAGACGATAAAAAATGCCCATGGATCAAATTAAAAGGCTATTGGACCATTTGATAGGCCATCAAGAAAATTAGTTTTCTGTGAATGTTTTTATTACGGTGTAAAATGTAAAGGATTAGTTTTTCGCCTATTTTCCCTATTTAGTAATATGCAAAATTTTGAAAAAAATTTAACGTGTGTGAAATACCCAGATCCATATACTGTAATTAATTCAGATTTTAATGTAGAACGCCCCGGTTGCAAAAAATTAATAACCTAAAAAAGATCGGAAAAATGCAGATTTCGCATTGAAGTTTAACAGCAACATAATTTATATTTCTTCAAAATCAGTATATAGTATTGTTCATGAATTTTGTCAGATTTTTTGGTGAGGTGCGCTGTGGAAAAAAATGGAAAACCGTGTTTTTCTACGTATTTTGTAAACCAACGTTGAGAAACGCGAATTTGTCAGGAACTTGCAACCTCGTGCCAATGGTGGTTAACGAAATGATTAATTTCAGATACTCGGACTCCACCCGCAGTACTCGAAACTTGCATAAGCATTCTATCGACGCACAACCGAACGAAACGACAAATGTTAAGCAGAGTAATTAATGGGACTAAAAATGTTTCGAACAAATCTGTCGACTTGAAAAGCGGCCAATTGTTCTGATCGGCTCGATCATTTGGTAAGCTTGCCGATTATTCGGGAATGGGTAAAATTCTTCGTTTGGCGAGGGGGTGAGGGTATTTGAAGCCGAGGGTTAATAAAGCGAGGACACGCGCGTGTTGCAGTTGCCTAACGCGCGAGCGAGAAGATTAAAAGGATCTTGGCGCGCGCGCGCACTGCACGGCTGCGTATAAATTCGGAAGGGAGATAATTACGATACTAGTCGTATATCGAGTCCATAAAGCGCCACACGGAATTGGTTAAATTTATTGATCGCGTCCCGGCGATACGCGGCTGCTTTTTATCCGGACGATCCCATGGTAATTTCATTCCTCGACGAGCGGATGCTCGTTTATGCGAGGCTGAAAACGTGGCCTCATATACCGATCGACGATGCTTTCACATTGCCCTCGGAAAATCGTGTGTGTCGCGATTACTATGCTGGCAGCAACGAAGGAAGATGAGGAAGTTCCCCAACCACCGCAAACGTAAAGTCTGTTTACGATATGAAAAGATATACGTATCTTTTACATCATTTCTTTGTAGTAAATCTCATTAAGAATTTTAAGCATCCTGAAGGCTGTGCTATTTGAAATTTTATAACTCTGTGATAAAGAATCGTACGATAGTGATTTTAGGCTCGTTTTAAAGCGGAAAGACTCTACTTTCGGAGTACTTAGTTAGTTCTTTTTTGGAAGATATTTCTCTATTAAGTGGGATAATGAAAAAGCGACGGTGCGGTCCATACGAACATTCTTTTGAGGATTACACATTTTTCATTATAAATTTGATAAAATGGCAAGGAAAAATCGTATATTAAGTTTTTGCAGATCATTGTAAAGGGTGAATTTATTCTTCAAATCTGTGGTGGTATTATTCGGGAGAAAAATTGATTGACATCGCTAGAGTCCTTTGAATTTGGACAATTCAGGAAAGGAAAACGTATCTTTGTTTTTTTTCAGCTCAATCCATCATCCCATTCGATGCAGATATACTTACGTTTGGTGAAATATAGTTGAGGATTATGAAAGTAAAAGTTGTAAGCATTAAAACGAACTTAGAGTGATTGATGTATGATTTGTTTTCACAATGTTATAACTGCTTGAAGTTTGAATATCAGCAAATTTGGTCGCAAATTTAGTGGTTTATTAATTTCGCACGTCAATGTATTTCATGCTGTATTGTGACACGCATAAGAACAGTCCGAACAATCTTCCGCCTCAAAAAATAAAATAGAACATCTATTTAACCAATATATATTTTGTTTACTCTTAACAATCACCGAACTGGGGATTTAATACAAAGATGTCACTATATCTCCTAAGAAAGTAATCAAACTTGCGTTTGACCAAACTCCATTATTCTAAATACAATTTTTCAAAACACATATTACTATACTGCGGTTTTTATGCATATACAGGGTGTTCGCGCTATCACTAGGGCTGTTACTTTTCCGAAGCTTCGACTCTTCGAACCTTCGAAGGATTCGAAGGAACGAAGGGAACTTCGAAGGTGATGAGAATCGAAGTTTCGAAGTTTCGAAGATTCGAACCTTTGCACCTTCGTACCTTCGAACCTTCGATTCGTTTCCAGTTAACGGATAAAACAAAAATGAGTTTTCATAATTTGTTTCTATATTCACTATTTGAATTATTTTAATAATTTATTGTTAAAATAATTGTTTAAACAATGTACACGTATTTACATAATTAATATAGAAATTTGTTTCTATATTCATTATATAAATACTTGTACATTCTTTAAATAATTATTTTAACAATGAATTACTGAAATAATTCACATAATGTATATAGAAACAAAATATGAAAATTTATTTATTTAAACAATTATTTTAACAATAAATTATTGAAATAATTCAAATAATGAATATAGAAACAAATTGTAAAAATTTATTTATTTAAACAATTATTTTAACAATAAATAATCAAAATAACAATTCAAAGAATGAATTGAAAGGATAATTCAAATTATAAATACATTATCTTAGCAATAAATAATTGAAATAATTCAAATAGTGAATATAGAAACAAATTATGAAAATTTATTTCTTTTATTCGTTAACTGGAAACGAATCGATGGTTCGAAGTTTCGAAGTTTCGAAGTGTCGAAGTGTCGAAGCTTCGAAATCTTCGACCTCCGAAGGAAAGTAACAGCCCTATCTATCACTAGCCAGCGGTTTTCTTGTAAATAGTAAATATTAGAAAAAAATGAAAAAAAAAATAGTAGTACTGTTTTTTATGCACAACATAATGGCGTATGTAATTTTTTTGTGTTTCTAATATTTTGTTAGGTATGTAGATGACCTCCATTTTTTTAAATGGAACGCTGTATATTTTTTTATATCACATGATAGCATGTGTCTAGACGAATTCATCCGTATACTGCACAGTGACCTTCAAAGTCATGCAAGGTCAGAAATGGCAGGAAAATTTTGTATATTTCGTATGTAATATTTGGTAAAGGTATCATTCACGATACACAACGCCCAGAAATGTAAACGACTTGCAAAGGAAACTACTGCAATCACGTGCATAATATTTCGGATAACCTTAGAAGAAACCAACAAGAATGTAATTAATAAAGCCAAAATATGCAGTCATGCACAAGAAAGTTATATTGAACATTTACTACAGCCTCGTCAATAAACTATACTTGTAAACGCATTAGAACGAAATGTTCAAAATGTTTCTGCTATGTCTGACCTTGTATGACGTTGAAAGTCATTGTGTCGTATACGAATGAATTTGTTTGACACACGCTTTCATATGGTATGAAAAAAAGTATAGCATTCCATTTAAAAAATTGAAAGTCATCTTCATATCTAAGAAAATAGTATAAATACAAAAAAATTACATACGCCATTGTGTTGCGCATAAAAAACTACTACTTTTTGCTTTTTCATTTTTTTCTAATATTTACTATTTACAAGAGAAACGCTGGCTAGTGATAGCGCGCACATCCTATATGTATCACAAAAATATAGGACGTTATAGAATGTCGATACATTATTTCCGACTTATTAAAATCCCAAAGGAAAGAAATAACTACCTGGCTCCTATGATGTGCAATTAATTTCGAACATTTTCATTTAGCATAAAGATCAGCAGTCTACACATTACTTTAAACATTTCCCTCCAAGTATAAACTGAATCGGCCAGATCAGAACAGAAGACAAACAATAAACCCGAGTCCCAGAAAAAGAAGAATGAGACAGGGCTTAAGTCGTCGCACAAAAGCGGTAAAACTTCGGGAGTCGCATCGCGAGCCTATTTTCCATTGTACCTCGGAACCGAACAGCTCAACGGCATTATTTTTGAACCTAGGCGAATCCGCGGACAATCGAGGACCTTCGATTACAATACCTGAACCGGACAATTCGTCTGATCCGTGAACACGCGTGGAAGTCGCTTACGTGAGTCGATCATAATAATTTCGGCTTGGCCAATTCGCGGACTCAGAGGGCAGGAGGATGTTATTATCATCCTCCGATTCGAAGTGGGATTCTCCGTTTGGCCCCCATTGTTCTTCGCCAATTACGAATCCAAGCCGACAGAGAAATGATTTTGCGGCTTTGCGAAAGGGATGTTCGAGAGGGGGCTACTCGATTTCACGCGGGCCGCCGGATATCCGGAAGGGGTGGGGGTCCAGGACTGGATATCCGAAGAGAAAACGATCTTCATAGGCGTATATATAATTGGGAAGAGAGACCGTCGCGAGACAAGAGACAGAACCGGCAAAGATAGAGTGGGTTTGGCGAGGGGTAAACGAGGCAAAGGGGGTGAATCGCACGTGAGCTACAAAGCACGTCGGGAATACTCTTGAAAGTGAATACTGGTATCCAATTGCAAGTACCAGCCGTGTCTCTAGTTGTTCAAAGTGTGCATAACAGCCGGGCAAGGGTAGGAACTAATTGGCAGGTTGCTCTCAAGAACATAAATACGAGCCGAGAGAGATCGGCAACCCGTGGAACCCGGGGTTACGTTGGCAGCGGGGGTGGCAGCTTTCAGGAACGACAGGCGAAATAGAAAGCCTTCGGGGAGTTTCGTTGCCACGATGACGAAGTGCCTCGACTTTGAAGCCTGTCATTTTTGCTGGGCCCACGGAAAATGTGAATATTGGATCACCGGGACGCGGATGTATCGATTCGAAGGATACTTGAAGGCAGGGAACAATGGGGTTGACTTCGCATGTTGCGGGTCTGCTCGTGTTCGATATGTTCTTTTTGGTTATGCTTTAACTACAGATCCTTATTTCGTGTGTGTTTAACCCTTGGGCAGCGCGGACATCTAAGTATTTGGCAAATGTGACTAGATCCATTCGAATGATTACTTAGCAATTTTCTTTTACGAATTTTTTAATCCATTTCTTTGTGATCGATAGTTTCAGGTGTAAAAATAGATTGTGTCCGGTTTTTGGGTTTGGCCTTCATTAACCCTTTGCACTCGAAGCTTTTTTTATTTCAAAATTCAGGCGTTTCATCTGATCTAGAAAATTTTCGTTGCACACGACTGAACTGCGGATTTTATGCATTTCTGATAAAATCAAAATGAGTAGCTGCAGCTTAAAACAGTACACATATTAACCAGTTAGCTGTTGCGACCTCTTTGATAAGTGTGTACCTAAAATGTGTCGCAAAAAGTAAGCGAACTACTTTGTGCACACTGTATACAGTTTTTTCATAATAATTATTTATATTTTCGTATTTGTGCGTTTCATTTCGTCTTGGCCATGAAATATTCGAAACATCTTGAAATTTAAGAATATATTTTAGTTTTCACTAAAATTGCAATGTAAACAGCAAATTGTAGCTACTTTTTACGCGTGACGAGTATATTCGTCATAACAAAAAACTGTGCCATTTCTTCATGACGAGTATACTCGTAAAGAACAGCTAACTGGTTAAGAGCATTTAGAAACATCAACGTACTATTCTCAACTTATACAAATAGTTGAAGAAAAATATAACATATTTGTACGTGCATTCTGAAGTACAAGAATATTGAGTACGTAAGAGAAAATGGAAATAATGGGCCATTCTCTGATTGTTGTTTCCGCATTTCCCCATTGTTGCATAGGTTAGTTTCAAGTACGTAAAAGCTCGAGCATCTATTTGTTATTTGTTTGCTATATAGTAGAGCGCGTAATTCGCCATACAAGCGATCAAATATTTTCGAGGGGTAATGTACATCGTAACACAATGGCATTATTAATGCTGCGATCGATTATTCGGCCAGCGCCATCTAACTACGTTCATTGCAAATGCGTTTTATGGTGTATTCAACAAGGGGTGAAGGTTAATCCAAAATTAGCCCGTCTATTGGTCGGACAGGCAATATAAAGTGCCTCGAATGATGGAATTATTCTTCACATTTCGTAAAACGTGGAAGTCGTACACTAGATACCGTATAGTGCGGTTAAAAAACTATTTAAACAGGATTTTATACGTGTATTTTGGAATCGGGATGTGAAATTAAATGTATAACAAATTGTTTAGAAAGACTATACATTTATTGCTACATAAGGTATTTATACACAGCCTTGTTTAAACAGTTTTTTGATCGCGCTGTATGAGAATCTATTCTACATGCTAATCAATGACGAAAACAAAAACCAAATAAATAAAAAACGTGAACATGATCTGCTTCGAGTTATATTAATTTTTTATATTTATAGTAGAATATCGTATCTATCCAATACATTATTTACGTGAAAGCATTCTTTGATGCGAGAATAAAATTCGTGTAACTGGAAGCTACGAGGTGCAATTATTTACAACAAGTGATTATGCAAGTTTTAACGAAATAAGCATGAAATTTCTAATAACTTTTGTTGGCCAGGAAAGGAAGCGATTTATTCTGGTGTATTTATAGAAGCACTGTGGACATTCTCCTCGTTAATTAGACAAAGAACTCTTCTTTATTTTGTAGCAGCATTCGATTCCGGGGAATGTAATTATCAGCAGGGATACACAAATAAAATCATGAAAGTTTTAATAGCGGTTTGTTTCGCATGTTCTCCGCTCTTCCGATCCGGTTCCCGTTCACGACGTGTAACAGTAAAAAACTCCGACTGTATTAGTATCTTCCATTTCGCTAATTGATCTACCCGAATTTACCGAAGGTGCTTCGAAGCAGAAATCTCGCACGAAAATTTTCATTCAACAACCTCATCGATCACGCGTCCACCGATTGAGGAATTCCGAGAGAGAGAGAGACGGAAAGAAAGAAAGAGAGTGAGTCGTGTTTGCAATCAAAATTTCTGCCGAACATTAAATGAAATATTTTTACTCCGTAATTTTTAATCACTATATCGACGCCACTCCTGGATATTTTTAACCAGAGGTAGAGAAATATTCGACGCTTTGAAGAGATAATAAACAGCGTGATTAATAATTATTTATTGACGAAATACGTGAATGTTTTTACGAGTCAGAGTGGCATATTTCCCGAATAACTCGAAAACTGTTCCTAAGCATTTTATGCATGCCTATTAACGAGACGATGAATAGTGCACATGTTTTGTCTCCTAATAATTCAGTTGAATTTATTGCATAAATCTATCTCGGATAAATCAGATCTAAAATACAATGTCTTTTCTTTTATACTTTGACGTTGTATTCTTATGATGGAAATAAGATAAAATCACATGGCCAGTTCTATATATGTTGCAATTGCGAAAATTAGAAAAATTCATTTCAGGAAAATACTGGAACAAATTTTCTTGGTCAAACATTTATCACAAAAAAATTACATACAATCTAACTGAACTTAATATTATCATTTTTGTGAGCCAACATTTTCTAGATTCCCTTAATGCTTGTAGGTTTAGTGTCGAATAACTTACACAATTGTCAATTCATTCTTAACATGAATAAAAATATATGTTCTAACATGACACTTTCCAGGCTGAAACGGTTCATTTTATATTTCACAATTACGAAAATTATAAAAATCCATTTATGGAAAGTAATGGAATAAATTTCCTTTTTCAAGCATTTATCACAGTAAAAATTATTTTTATAAAGCAATAATAACCAGATACTTTTAGTATTTGATAGATACAGTGTTGAATAACTCACACAATAGCCAATTTCTTTTTAATACAAATCTAATATATGAACGAAAATATATGTTCTAACATACACTAAACCCTCCACGATCAAATTATAAAAATGTATTTATGGAAATTAATGGAATAAATTTCCTTGTTCAAGTATATATCATAGTTAAAATAATTTTAGTGAGCTAAAAATAATCAGATACTTTTAATATTTGTTAGGTGTAGTATCAAATATGTAGCTTGCACAATGGTGAATTCATTTTTGACACAATCTCTCCAGGCGAATAAAAAGGAACGTTCCTCCCCATCGATCAGACGAAAGAGAAATATTGAAAGCACGAGGGGCACGAGATGGTCGATGGTTTATCTCAGGACTCCTCCATCGGAAGGAAACAATATTTTTTTCGCCGGGTATGAGGAGCACATATTTCGCGAGGCGGATCGACTGTCAGGCATCCGGTCCTCGTCGATCGATCCTGTTCAGAAGGACGACGTAAAAGCGTGCGGGATACGATACCCGAGGACGAGGCAGGAACAGCAAGTTTATAGAGCGTGCAGGATTATGGCGGCGGGTAGTAGCAGGATTCTTGCAATAACTCGCTGCGGCTTGGCACGGTATCGCAAACAAACAAGGAAGCGAATTGAACGGAGGCGCGCCAAGTATTTTCCAATTACATCTTCCATTAACGATCATTCCCCGTGTACACCGGCACCCTTTCCTTGGACAATCGATCGAAGAAGCACCCGGCTTCCGCTTCGGCAATCCTGTGCCGACGCTTCTTTGTCGGCCCACGGTGCCCCCGACCCACAACTTCAGAAATTAATTAGCTGCCTGGGACGAGGGAAACGGGAAACAGCACCCGGGGATCTCGAACCGATCGAAATTTTATAAAGCGAGCTGAATTTTCGAGTGGCTAGACTGTGAATCTTTACAGATTCATGGGATTTACAATGTTAGGTAAAATATTGCAGGACTTCAGTTATATGAACACCATATGAGATTATTACATTGATAGAAATTGCTTAAAAAAATCGGCGCAATATGTATATGATGCATCTTGTGTGAAGATTCTGTGTGTTCTCATTCGTAGACACTTGTTGAAAGAATTCTGTAATTTAAAGACATCTGTCGTTTTGTGTGCTGACATTATATTATATCTGTCGGATCATTGTTATATTAAATTCTATGATAAAGCTCAAAACCTTGTCATACATGAACAGTGTATTTCTTAATGCAATGTTGCATGTAAATAAATTAACACTAGAGCTACCGAGCTATAAACGCGACTGATATTCGTTTACAATAACGATATTGTATAACATAGAATTTTGAAGAAATTCAATCATTTATAGCAGTTGGAATCGAAAAAATCGCTTTGCACGTTGAAAAATCATTTTCAAACAATTATAACCCAAAGCATGTTTCTAGTGTGAGAATAAATAATATTTTTCATTTCATACGTTTGAATTTTTGTTCGCAATAGCGGTCATCCATCGATGTACTATTAAAACCCCCTATCAAAAAGAGCTAATGTTTCTGTCATTTTGTAATATTCAGTTCTGAAGAAAATTGAGAATAAAGTTGAGAGTCATGGTAATGTTCTTGCAGATACCCGTAATTTTCCACGTATTAATTATCATAAGAAAACTTTCCGAAGACATAGCACATTTGTAGATACTAATATGGTCTACCACTATAACTGTTTCATTAAACTAAAATGACTGAGCGTTAAATATCTAGAAACATTTCAATGTCTTCTTTTTCTTGACTATGGAATTCTCACTTGAACTGCAACAATAACTGTGAATTATCTTAGCCAGTCACAACGATAGCTATACTATTATCGCGCAGTGAAACACTTACGGTTCTAAGTCAGTGATCACTGCAGTCAAAGGGGTAAAGAGAAAGGAGACGAACGTCTGAAAGCGGCGCACTTAGGCCTCGAGTATCAGTCGATGACAGAGGCTTTATAAATAACGGTATGGTGGCGGAACATCTATAGAAACTCCTGAAAATAGTCGGTGTCGTTTCGCGTCGCTCTAAATTCGATCGCGACGGTCCACGTTGCCAAAAGAGCCCGGCCGATGTTCAACTATTACCAGTCTCATGTAGACCGTTGAAAAAAATCGATTTTTTAAAAGAATAAAATATTAAAATTATTTCCCAAGATCGTACACTCTAATCTATTGAAATGACAAAGTTATAACGATTTAAGCATTCTCCATTTTGCCACTTTTCAAAATAAATTATTGATTTCGGTAAGAATGATAACGATAAACATAGTGGTTAACCAGTTAACTGTGTAGCTCGACTTTATGTGGCTACTAAAAATTTTTGAAAACTTTATTTATCACATATTGACCTCTCGTCAATTTTTTTGTTTCGTTTCCTTACTTCGTCTTGGACTCGAAAAATTCTAAAATGTCGACAAATTAATAACGCGTTTTAATTTTCACTACAATTTTAACATAAACAGTAAGCAATTAATTTTTATTCCATGACGAGTATACTCGGCAAAAACAGCTAACTGGTTAAGATTCATTCTAATTTTTCTTTTCTTTCATCCACCTTGAAATTTCTAGTCATTTACACCAACAAGATACGATTTTAGCATTCATTGCCGGCGACGTAGAACCAATAAACGAGTAATTCAAACTGTATAAAAAATTGTTTTGTACGACGAAAGAATAGTTAAATCAATTATGAAAGAAAATGTAACGTGGGACGTAGCATCAGTTTGACAAAAATTCATGAAAATTAAATTCTGCAGCGTTGACACGAGACTGCCGCCTAAACCAACATTACTAACGATCGAAGGGAGGGGGGGGGGCAGAGCCGGTGTCGTACGTGTGACACAATTCCCGACTATCCGTAAAGGTTCAATTGTTCGTCGGACAGGAAGTAAAACTGATCGCGTTCCCTTTAAATAACCCACTCTATCGCGACGGGTGAAAGGGGTGGCGTACCTCCAGCAACGAGGAAGACACTAGTGGGGACAGGGTGCCTAAACTCCTTCGGGGTGCTTAGACGCGTTCCCTCGGCAAACGTATCTTCTCACAGTTAAGACCCGGTCGGACCGGTGTCACGTGCATCCTTAGACGAAAGAATTTCTCCTGCTGTTCCACCCCTGTGAGGACCCCCAGTGAATCATCGAAGACCCCCAGCAAGTCCTGTTCCATCCTTTTCGCTCTTTAAATCAAAGAGACCACCCTGGTACACCAAGACGACCAATCCTCGTTCCATTCGAGATCTTTCGGATGAAAAATCTCGGTCGTTGACCAATCGCGTGGCGAGCAGGCTCCATGTGGCCTCGGTACGTTGGAAGATCGACCGGCCTTGAAAAATGTGCGCTCTCCTTTTCGAATTTTATCATTGTAAACCCGAAAATCGGGACTGGCAGCTGCTCTCTTCGCTTCTTGTCGTTTTCGCTTTTTTTATTGCTTTCGCTCTCTCTTCTCTTGGTTTTGTTCGGTCGTCCTTGTCTCATCTGGATCCTCTTCTTCTCCGTCTTCGTCGGAACACGTGGCTCGGATACGTTAGAGACTTTTAAAGAGACCCGGTACGCTTCCGGGCAAATCCGGCGATGCGTCTTCCGCGATTCATCAAATTTAAATGTTTAAACCAAAACGAACATGCTAATGCCGCTCTCGCACCAGCCCTACGTTCTTTCTCTGGGTCACCGGAGGACCGTTAATATTCAAACGGGGTTCCAGGATGCGAACACGTAGCCACCGTGAATTCGCTATTGCGAATTCGTAGAGGAGCCGCGGAATATATCGGCGCCGTGAATAATCGCCGTGTCGCGGTCGAGGATATATTAGTATTCGGAGATCCTTCTTCTGTTTCTGATTCCTCAGAAATTCTGAGGTAACTGGTAACGTGTCGCTACAATTGTTAATGTTTCAACTTGTCGAAGATTGTGATAGATCTCTTTGCAAGTCCATGATTCTTGATAAAGGAGGAGGTGCAATGTGTTTAATTTTTTAATTAAATTATTCAAACCACGGGATGAGAAAAAAATCCTCTGACCACATGATGAATAATGTTATCTACAGTGCTGTTAAATGTACATTTGCAATTTTCAAACGTTAATACCTACTTCGTACAAGAACGATAACTAGACGGCGGATTTTATGAATTCATCACGAAAATGGTTAGATCAAAATTAAGATAGTGAACATATTCCCTGAATCTAAAAATACTGGTTTATCATCTTGGACTTGTTAAAATGATTAAGAGAAGAAATAAATGTATATCTAGCTCCTGTATGTTATAAGTATGTGGCGGCTACTTCCTATGCTTGTCAACAGAGGGGCACTACGTCAACACCTTTCCCGCTGCTACCTGAATCTTTCTCTGTTTGTATACAGGGTGGATGATTTACCTGAAGACATTGAAATATCTCGAGAACTATGCATCGAATCAAAAAAAGTGGGTAATGAAAGTTGTTCGTCTCGAAGGGGGACATCCAATGATACCAAACTCGACCCCCCACCGCTACACCCTGGGGGTGGGGATGGGGGAAGACAAAACACTTAAATGGGAACCACCATTTTTTATTGCAGATTTGGATTCTCCAGAAAAAAGTACTCCAGTTTAACCTACGAGTTTTTGCATTTTGGTTCATAGATGGCGCTGTAATCGACAAAAATCGAAATGGGTAAACAAGCGTTGAAAATTTGGAATATTTCGAGAAATGCACATCAGATCAGAAAAATAAAAGTAGACGTATTTGAAAACAAGCACTCCAAAGGGAACAGAAAAATACTACGTCCACGTCGTTGTACCTGGGTAACGCTAAAAGTAGTTTTTGATTGATTGATAAACAAAGCAATGAATTTTTCCAACTGCTTCCGATTGCAGCGACACCTGTGAAAGAAATTACACCAATAATATCAAATCAATGGAGAACCAAGATTTGCTATAAAAAAATGGTTGCCTATTGACGATTTTGAAATAATTCCCTCTCTCACCGCCAGGAGGTAGGGATTGGTGGCCAATTATGGTGTTATTGAATAGCATTTTTAAAAATATCAAATACGTCTACTTTTACTTTTCTAATCTGATGTGTATTCCTCGAGATATCCCCAATTTTCAACGCTTGTTTACCCATTTTGATTTTTGTCGATTCCAGCGCCATCTGTGAACCAAAATACAAAAACTCGTAGGTCAAATTGAAGTACTTTTTTTTCTGTAGAATCCAAGTCCGCAATAAAAAATTGGGGTTCTCATTTAAGATTTTTGTATTCCCCCACCGCCACTCGCAGGGGGTAGTGGGTCGAGGTTGGTATCATTGGTTGTCCCCCTTTGAGACGAACAACTTTCATTACCCACCTTTTTTGATCCGATGCATAGTTCTCGAGATATTTCAATGTCTTCAGATAAATCGTCCACTGTACATACTGTCCTAAACTGTCCTTACGACATCCCGCGTCTAAGGCACGGGTCCGCTAGACAGCCTTACTGACGAGTCCTCTAGCGGGCCTAGGACGAAACGCTTACTTCTTCTTTTTCCAATTTTTTCCATAATTTAACAGCCGCCATAAGTACACTGTGTATTTTATGGATTTATGACGAAAATGAGCAAGTGCAATTGAATGCAGTGGACAGATTCGGATTCTGTTTTGTACAATTTGTATAGATCATTTTTATTTTGCAAAAAGATCCGCAGTCTAGTTCTAACAAATGTAGACAAGTTAATTAATATGAGAATAGTTATCTAAAATTTATGTGAGCACTACCTGGTGGACCAGCCCGTGCAAAATTGACGTGCAACATCGACAGTGCGCGAATCGCACAGGCACTCGACAGACCAATCTAGGAGCAGAGCAATTCGTTCGGTCGAAACATCCTGCGTGACAGGAGCGCGTGGGAGTTCTTTCACTGTGGCGGTATAAGAGAGATGGCGGAATTGAGAGAGGCAGAAATAGAGGTGGGTGGGCTCTCCAGTTTACCGGCCGGCAAAACGGTCTGGTGTATGTATGTTCGCGCGGTAATGGGAAGGGCAACAGATGTGAACGGTGGCAGTTTCGCGATGAAACTATCGCGTCGTATAAAAGGACCGAGAGGTTGGCAGAGGTTAGCCCCCGCGACCAACGACAGAAACTTACGACAGCGCAAACGACCGAAACGCGGAGAGCCTCTTCTATTCTCTTTCTGTTTCCCCGCGCGTAGAACCGCGGAAACGTAACTGCTCGTCGTAATTCTTATTCACGCCAGTTTCCCCGTTTTATTTTCGCGTGCGAACCACAGGACGAGCTTCCATTTTCCTGGACGAAATCCGCCGTTTGTCCCACCGTGCATCGCGAAACGACGAAGAAAACCGCCTCCTCGTTAGTGCGGAGACACAGTTTTTTCCTTCCGGGATAGGTAATCGTCTTTTTAGACAGCCTGCATGTGGCTTTGCACGTTAAACCCAATTGGGCATGTTGGTTCGCGAAATAATGGGCCAGGTTGTGCTTCACACGATCCGTTTTGTTGTGATGTTGCAGTTTGTACTTGACACCTGGTTCTGATGGTCATAATAGCTATCTGATTGTTTCAGATTTGTAGTGTGTAGAAAGAAGGAGCCGTATAGACATCTTATATGGACATATTCCAACGATTAGTGTACCTGAAATTTCATCTATCGAATAGATTTAAAAAACCCAATCTAGGACGAGCCATAAACAACACTGGACATTATACAAATTAACACTATTTCGACTTATTCTGTTGTAGCATCCCCTCCCCCCCCATGACTTTCGGTTGTACCCCCAGTTATCGATCATCCTGTATATTCAAAGAAATATATATATATATATATATATATATATATATATATATATATATATATAGATTAATTTCTCTTTAATGCATCTTAGTAATCTGAATCAATTTTTATCAATTAAATCAAATTTAAAAATGTCTCTTTTGAAAGCTTTGGTGGATATGGTGTTAATAAAGATTGAATTTAGCATTACTAAGTAACTGTTCTTTTACAGGAACTTTGATGTATCCATGTTCAGTTTGGATAATCGAGGTTCTACTGCTTCGTAGATTATAAAGATCATACACGGAAAAATATGTTTGCAGTTTTCACAGAATTTCGTCTTTTCTTGTATATAATTTTTAATCTACTTTAACTATTGTATCACCCAATAATAGTTACAGAGAATGAGGTGCTACTCTAACCAGTTATCTGTGTACCTCGACTTTGTATGCGACTACTAAAAATTTTTGAAAACTTTCTTTATTACATATTGACCTCTTGTCAATTTCTTTGTTTCGTTTCTTTACTTCGCCTTTGACTCGAAAAATTCTAAAATATCGACAAATTAATATTGCGCTTTAATTTTCACTACAGATTTTAACATAAATAGTAAGCAATTAATTTTATTCCATGACGAGTATACTCGGGAAAAACAGCTAAATGGTTAATAGAGAATTAGTGTGTATCTTCTTGATGATTACACCACACAAATAAATTGGTAGGAGCAGGTAATCGTGAAACAACAAATGTACAAGAAGTTTTCGCACGAACTATATAGTTGCGCGACGACATCTGTCAACAAATCATATAAATCAATTTATATTTGAAACTTGTTAGTGATATTTTGGAGATACTCCAACGATGCATCGAACACAAGCTATTCTAGTAACGCTTACAAAATTTCAACGACATTTATTTTGTGTAATTTGGCAATGTTACGTTTAATTATATTCTACCTTGACACACCATCGACTTCAAAGCGATTTAGGCGAATAAGCGGTAAAGAGATAAAATATTCTTTAAATCAATGATTTGTAAATGTTTCAAAGGTTCGGAAATGTATTTATTTTTTTATCTCAAGTGTTAATATAGCATACAAATACAAACTGAAGAAGATTTTCAGTGAAATTGGTGTGCACCGACGTGTTCCCTCGACTTGACGATTTCCTCGGAATTTTTATGCACTCGAAGCCCGCGCAGACTCTCGTAAAACGTACATATGTGTAAAGTTACAGCTCATTCGCAACTGACTACATCTCGCCACTGAATAAACTCGACTTATGCTGCAGAAAGGATGTTTTAGAACTACAATTGTTTCCAGCTATTGCAGGCAGACTTGTTAAGTGTGTGCTTTACGTACCTCTTTTCTCGAACGCATGAAAAGCTGCGCACTTTTCCTCGTACAATAATTTAATTCCTACGATTCCACAGACTTCTACATTGTAGAAACATCTGCTTATTGTATCAAAAATATGGCCTTTCATTCTATGACGAAGAGAATTTTCAAACCATTGAATCCTTCCTTGAACAAATTTACGAATCACCAATTGTTCTGTTCATTTAACTCGATTTCTGTGAAATATTCTACATTTAATAAACAATTTCCACTGGATTAACTACAGAAATATTTCTTGTCACATCCACAGCTCAGAATAAATTGACGGAGTGATCTAAAACACGTGTACTATATTTTTTGGAATATTTTTATTTCGAAATTATATTCTTATTTTTAATTACTACTCTTATGTTAGTGCATATTAGTACAAGCACCTAGGTTTCGACATCATACTGAAATCCGACACAGCAAAACTTTGTCGCGATAATTGTCAGCGAATCAATATAGCAAACATTACTTTTTGAAGAACAATGCAAGATGGCAAAGTGCACGATACTTCATTGAGTTTAACGATACTTCCGGAACTTATTATAAAGTCTAAAGCCACTGCTTTCACCGTCCTCAGATTTCTCTAAGAAGTTTCTGCACATGATTTTGAAAATTTGTCAAGATCAATCCACTCCAACGACGTTAAAAAATTTGTCTGGCGTTTAACATTGTCACAGATTTCAGGGCTTAAATCTCCTTTTTAAAATAATATCTAAAAACTTGTGTGATTTTTCTTCCCATTTTCTTTAACTTTGAATGAATTGTCTATCGTCGCCAAGCAATTTTAGAAAGAAGAAGGCATCTTCGCTTTTCCATTATTGCAGAAAGTACAGAAACGTCTTCTAAAAATTTATATAAGGCTCAGAATGTAGAAGCTAACGCTTTGAAACAAGCCTAGAACGACTGTTGTACGATTCTTTATCGCGAAGTTAAAACAGTTGAAACATTGCAGACGAAAATTTTCACGTCAGAGACTGAATATGGAATAAATATGATTCCTCTTTATTTTCTATACAATTGATAAAGAAAAACTCGTATAGGAAGTGGTTAATTGGTTCTCGAATAGTATTGAGACGTCTTGGAAATAATGAAGAAGTAAATGGAAAGCAAGATGATAACAAAAATTGACCGACGATGTTTTTGCTAAGCTGGAATTCTCAAGCTAACAGTATTGATGGGCATGTGCATCGGTAGATCTGTTAATCGTAAATTGCCAACCACCAGTCCCCAATCCAAAGAAAAATCCTGAATAAAGGTGATAATGAAAATTGATCAAACAAGCACACATACAGTGGCGCATGAAAGTATTCGCTCGCCCTTTAAATCATAATAACTTTCTTAAAATTTGACCGAACCACTTGACTTTTCTTGAGCAATTAGAAACATTGATTTAGTAAACCACGCCCAAAAAAGATTTTTAAGAAATTGCAATTAGAAGGAATTACATGAAAAAATAAAAATGGCACTTTTTAAAACTTTATTATTTCAGCCCGTAATGAAAATTCAAAATATGCGTATTGTAGATCTATGTTATTTACACATATGCTGAAAATTTCATCGAAATCAGTTAACGAACATATGAGCTACAAGCGGTTGAAATTGATGATAATCGCAGGTTTTCACACCTTTTGGTTAGTTTCTGCTTAAAATTCATAGTTTCTTACATCTTTCGATGTGGGTCGTTTTTTCTGTGTCAGCCGATTTCGATGAAATTTTCAGCATATGTATAACTAACATAGATCTACAAAAGGCATATTTTAAATTTTCATTATGGGCTAAAATAAAGAAATTCTAGAAAATGCCATTTCTATCTCTTCATGTAATTCCTACTAATTGCAATTTTTTCAAAATCTTTTTTGCACGTGATTTATTAAATCAATGCTTCTAATTACTCAAAAAAAGTCAAGTAGTTCGGTGAAATTTTAAGAAAGTTATTCTGATTTAAAGGGCGAGCGAATACTTTTGTGAGCCACCGTACTTCTAAGCTAGATTTCGTAAACTGACAATTGTTGGCAATACGCATTTACAGAATCGTAGATCATATGATTGCCAACCACCAGTTTCTAATCCGAAGAAAATCTGATGAAAGATGATAATAAAAACTGACCGAAGATGCTACAAAAGATGTTGTTAAGCTATTAAATCACAAATTACCAATTACCATGGCTCAATCCAAGGAAAGCAGAAATACTATAAATGGATTTGGACGGACGACAAGCTTCTAGTTACCAGCAAACGGAAAACTGATGGCAGCCGAAAGGAACGAGGTCGTCGGATACGAATTCCTCAAGACAGCTCCACAAAGATAAAACCGTCGGGCGTACAAGCTGAATCCTCTCGATCCCTTCATTACTATGCCAGGCCGTATCCGAGAGCGCGTACCAGATCATATTAATTTAATCTATACTCTCGTTATGAACTCTATCTTATGGCCGGGTAGGTAAAACGACATCCGAGGCGGCGCGCAGCGATCCACTAGCAGCCGATTTGTTCTTCAAGTTTATTCGAGCGCACAGGAACAGCGCGCGCTCACTATGCCGCGTCTTCGACCCGCAATCCGCAATATTTATTATTATTACCGCCGCTCTATTTGCAAGGGAAACTTTCTGGATCCCCTGACCCGCCCCCGGCTACGGCCGACCGACGTGCATACATATTAATGCCACCCGAACGCCATTGCAACTCTCTATTCTTCTTGCAACGTCTTAGCGACCGACCCGTTACCTCTTCCGGTTTGCGTTCTTTTGAACCATCCTCTAGCCGAGGATGGCGCCAAGCATTCCTCCGATGTTAATCGGATGAATTTTTAATCAAGTCATTCAGTCAAGATTTTACGGAATTTTTTGTTGAAAATGTGATTCAGGGCTTGTGTTTGTATTTTTATGTAGTCTCGTGCTGACTGTGTTTGTATTCGCTTTGTGACGAATTCTAGAACGATGAATTATTTTTATAATGGTATTTACACCTTTTACTCGATGACAAGCTAGATTATTAATGTGAAAATTCACCGAATACGTTGGCAAGTACGCTCTAGTATTCATATATCATTTACAATCATGCACAACTGGATAAGAAATACATTTTTGAAATACTTAAGAAAACTCCGTATTAGATGCACATTATTGTTTATGCACTTACTTCATCTTATAACTAATTATTAGGTTATTAGGAAGGTAAAGATATTTGGTCCCCTCAGGGTTTCAAATCCATTTTACCACTCTCCCCTTCTTCCACTCTCACTGTCGCCTAATTTTCAGCCTATTTCGGCCAACTTCAGCCTACTATTCAGCGGGACCTACTTTTTATTAAGGTGGGTTCCGAACCACCTTTTGCACCTTTTGGCTGCGGGTTTAATGCATTTATGGCAAAAGTAAGTGTGGATGAACACAATAATAGAAGAAACATGAGTGAACGGAATATTATTGGTACATAATTTATAACCTATTAAAATTATTAAAAAAAGAAATCAATTTTCCTGTAACTCCCCTTTCTTATAATTCATGCAGACCATAAAAATCCGCAGTCTAATCATTACATTTAACCTATCCTGTAAATGAAGGAACGCTATATTTCTTAAAATAATGATTCTTCAACATACATAGGTTAATAATGCTTATTTTTGTTGAGACTGTTGAGCTATATCAATGAATGCATTGGAATATATATGATACTAGTTTGAAAAACAAGGTCCACCTACAAACAAACTCATAATATCACGATACACCCCACCCCCCTCGAAGCCATTAAAAAATAACTACAAATATTTTTGCTGCATTTAATAATAACAAACTAAGGATCAAAATCAGGTTAGACACCCTGTATAAAACTGAGATTGAATAAAAGCATGTTTCTCCTCCCAACAATTTCAATAAAATGAAAGTAACACAAAAGATGATTAATGATTCTGATGTTTATACCATAAATGCCAAAAAACCCGAAAAAATGAAATCAATCTACAAATAATATATTTGCTTACAGACCTTAATCATAAATAAAGCTTATGATCAACTAACTGTTCGAATCGCAAACGAATTTCTGCACCTGATAAAAAATACTTTCCCCACCAATACGTTCCTCAACTTTTACAAACCGAATGAGTTTCAATCCCACCTTCGCAGCGATCAGCACCAAATGCATAAACAGTTTCCCCGAACAGTTACGAACTCGAATTCAATTCCGAACGAAACACTCGGCGTGTTTTTCTTATCGACCCGTTTAAATTCGATTCCTGCTACGCTGATTCGCCGAACTTCTGTCACAGGCCCTGTTTATGGTTCTCGGCGAGTACGCGAGCGTAAACCTGGATACCGAAGGTATTCGAGTTAATGAAGATGGCCGAGCGATAGTGGAACGTCTGCACGCAAGTGCTGGGCTCGGAAGTGGCCGTCGTTTTCGAGTCTCGTAACTGTTATTGCCCGGTATCGATTGGAAATCGTCGACCGCTCGGAGGCCTTGTTGGGGAACGATTTAAGATAATCCAGGAACAGGCACACCCGCCTGCGTCAGGCTAGCGCCAGGCTGGTCCAAGGGAAGGTGACGGAATAATTTTCGAACGACTGCTCTTCTCAGTCCTGGTTCTTTATTAATATTCCTCTGCGTCCAGGAGTTAGGTTCGCAGCTGTGCGCCACCGCGATTCAAAAGAGCCGAGGCAGGTGCCTTTTGGAATCCGAATGGGGGAAAGGTGCCGGAGCGGGTTACTTGTGATTGCAAATCTTTTCTGATTCGATCATGTTCCCATTTCTCTCTCTTTCTCTTTCTCTCTCTACATTTTTTCGGATCATTGTGCCCGGAATTGTGTCAGGGAAACCCGCCGTCCGGGATTCGCGGAATTGGAATTCGGAATCGTAGAGAGCTTACCATCATCCCCCGATTTTTCCTGACCTTGTTGAAGTACCTTACCTGTACAAACTAATTCGTAGCCCTTTGCAAATTTGCTATATAGGGCGGGGCACTATAAGCAGGTCACCTGAATAACTCGCTTGGTTTTCAAGATAGAAGAAAATGCATCAGACGAAACTTACTTGATATCGAGGTGCTCGTAATCTGATGTAATTAATTTTTTTATAGGTGGAGACGTCAAGGAGATATGAAGGTCAACTCTGTTTTTCTTTAACTGAGACGGTACGGTTTTTTATCTCCATTCTGATAGTGTGTTTCAAGACGCATACAATGACCTATTATGAAGATCATTCAAGGTCACGCAAGGTCAACTGCAATAGAAAATAAAGTGTCTCAAAGCACTCTTCGAACACTACGGCGATTTACATGAAACATGTTATTTACGTATTCACTGCTACTTCAAGTGTTCAAAATGACGACCTTGAACTTAAAATTGGTCCATATTTCATTGATGGAACGCTAAATATTCATAAATACGAGAGAATCTTAAAAGACGTTTTGCCAGGATTGTTAGAGGACATTTCACTGGACATGTGACAGTCCATGTGGTTCCAACAAGACGGATGTCCTGCTCATTCAGCACGAAATGTTACAGAATTACTGAACAGGACATTTGAAGGACGTTGGATTGGTCGATCAGGAAGTAATAAATGGCCAGCACGTTCCCCAGACCTGACACCACTAGATTTTTATTTGTGGGAAAAATTGAAGGAACAAGTGTACCGCGAAAAAACAACAACCACAGTTGATATGCAAGAACGTATAAAAAGAGCTTGCTCTGTAATAGATACAACTGAAATTTGTCAAGCAGTATCATCAGTATTGCAACATTTTAGATTATGTCTCCGTGTTCAAGGTCGTCATTTTGAACACTTGAAGTATCAGTGAATACGTAAATAACATGCTACATGTAAATCGTCGTAGTGTTCGAAGAGTGCTTTGAGACACTTTATTTTCTATTGCAGTTGACCGTGAATGACCTTCATAATAGGTCATTGTATTCGTCTTGAAACACACTATCAGAATGTAAATAAAAAACCATACCGTTCCATGTAAAAACCAGAATTGACATTCATATCTCCTTGACGTCTCCACCTATAAAAATATTAATGACGTCAGATTACGAGCGCCTCGATATCAAGTATTTTTGGTCTGATGCATTTTTCTCTATCTTCAAAAGCAAGAAAGTTATTCAGGTGACCTTTTTATAGTGCCCCACCCTGTATATTCCTGAAAAATACGTTCCTTATATATGTATTTGAGTCGTTTAGCTTCGTGGTCGTTTTTCTCAGAACCTGTTACAGCTATCAACTTCAAATTGCTATGACGTTTAGTGTCGTGCCTGATGTGCATTTTAGCCGAAGGAAATCTCGAAATACTAAGTAGAAAGAGTTATACAATCGTATTAATGGGATGCGTATCAGTAGATTGTCCTGCACTGTTATTTTCAACCTAGATGTAGTTGCCATTGGGATTGTAGGATGAATTTAAAAAAAATCTTTGGCTGAAATATATTGTGACACTTAATAGTAAAAATACAAATATTTTCAATCCGATCGGTATCATGGTTATTGAGAAAAAGGAACACGTGTGTCGAAAAACGTGATTGTACAGGGGATGTATTTTTAGATTTTAATGGAGATGTATAATTTTTTACATTCAGCATTTCAAGATATTCTGTGGCTACAATGTGCATCTGGTATGGTAGTATATGCACTCAAAATTTGAAGTTTATAGCTGCTGTAGATCCTGAGAAAAAGAAATCATTGTCATAAATACTGAATACTGTCCAATGGATCGTACAGAATGGCTGAGTCACTTAAAAAAATCACTAACACTTCTATTTTGTAAAAATTCTCATTTATTCCCTTATAAACAAATTCGAATTTTAAATAGTCTAGTGACTTTTTGTCAACCTGTGTTTCAAATCTTGTTTGTGTTTCTCTTATAAAACATTTAAAAAAAAACGTTCAAAAATACATGGGTTGTGTTTCTCCAATAAAACATTTTTAGATAAAATTCTAAAATAGCTTGTTTGTATAAAATTTTTTGAATAGTTTGAACTAAAGGCAGTGATTCGTGTTCCGCTTTAAAAGTACGGTTGGTTGGCCTCTGTCGACGTTTTTGTTCATCCAGAATTACAATTGCGCGACGAATTATGTCGTTAAAACGTTTATCTGTTCACGGGAACGTGACCGGAATTGAAAGTCGGTAACCGTAGTAAAACCGGAATCATCATTCCGATGAATAACTCTTTAAATCAATACGTTCTGAATTTCGTGTATTTTTATTCCGAGCGCCGGCATAAAAGGAAAAATATGATAGCATTTAAAAAGAATACGTACGTTACGTATGAAACGACCACACGGCGACTCGAAGCTCTTTATTTACGACTATCTCGAAATAAGCATTAGCCATGAAGACATTTGTATAAATCCCAATAATAAAATAGACAGCGCTTTTTTTATTGCGATTCGTTTTACGAGAGAGTACGATTTTCTCACGTACAATGCTACTCTCGCAATGTTGTCCGTTTAAAATTTCATGGTGCAGGTAACTATTCAGAAAAGAACTTCGCCAAGCATTTGCTGATGGTCAAAAATGTTTGTGTTCTCTCTGTACTTTTGAAGCAAAAGCTGAACGTAACGTTTTTCGTTGATTTCAATCTTTATAAAATGACCACCCAATCATTCTGTAGAGTATATAGCTATATGTATTTTATTATTACATCTGGCTTCTATTAAAGAAAATATGAAAGTGCTGCTTAAATCTATGCATTTATATGCACTTTATAGGATACAGATATATTCAATAAATTCAAAAAGTCAAAGATACAACTGTGAGTTAAATACAGGTTCATTTCCATGTTTGTTCACTCGAACCATTAATTTTGAACAGGAAATTTCATATTTTAATATCACCTTTTAAACTATTCTATGAAAATGTAAATATTCATGAACTTCTAATAACGATATTTACCAAATAGAATACTTCTAAATAAAATTCTACTCCCAACAGATTACAAAATACATTTGCAGAATCACTATTTTCAATCTCATTACTAGACTGCAGATTTTATGCATTTATAGTAAAAATGGGTACATACAATTTAAAGCAATGGACATATTAAATATATTTAAGGACATCAGTGTATCAGTTTCTGCTTAATATGATAATTAATAGAACAAAGAAATTTTTGTTTGGATCCTGTGTCTTGCAATCAATGCAAACATTTTTTATTTTGCATAAAGATCCGCAGTCTACTCATTACATTCTACAGAGTAATCAAGAATCTAAATGCTCTTGTACTTTTTATTGATAATTATCATATACATTACGATTTTCCAAAACATCCTAAATAAACTACATTCGTAACTGCTAGACGGATTCCATGGATTTATCACAAAAATGATTCTATGAATTACGTTGAAATGGAATAAATATGTAATTAACTTCCGATTCCTGTACTTGATACCGTGCATTTTTATTTCGTAAAAGAACCTCGCAGCAGCCTATTAATTACGCTTTGAATCAGTAGAGAAGTTTACGAACCGTCCTCCGGAGACAGGCTGCGGCCACGGTGCAAAAATGGCGCTATCATTCCGGATTTTTTCATCGACAAATCGCAGCCGGCCGATATTGGACATTTCAGAAACCAGCCCGGCATAAATTGCACTCGGGGTCCGAATCGATCGTAAGTAATTGGAAAAACGCGCGGACGAGGCGCGCGCTCCAATTCCGCCCGAAATAGCCACGGTGAGACAAGCGTAGACGGGCGAGGAGAGATAGAAAGATAGAGATAGAGAGATAAAGATAGAGAGAGAGAGAGAGAGAGAGAGAGAGAGAGAGAGAGAGAGAGAGAGAGAGAGAGAGAGAGGGAGAGTGAGAGAGGGGCGGTGATTTAAAGCAACCGGTATGGGAGATTAGGCGATCGGTCGAGGGAAAGTGAAAGAGCAAACAGGAGCAACGTTGCTCGCAAATTGCGAAGGTAACGACGTGTCCTCAGTCGACGTTCCGGCAGGCGGATTTCTCGCCGCGAATAATGCTTTTCCGCAAGAGGGGGACGGGCGCATCGGTATTCGGGCCACCCTCTCACTCTTTGTCACTCTGGTTCTCTCTGGTTCTCTCTCTCTCTCTCTCTCTCTCTCTCTCTCTCTCTCTTGTGAGTTACCCTCCTCCCCCGCACACTAACGGCGGAATAGTCGCGGCAGTCATGCAACGTTTCGAGCTTTACACGCTCGGTTTAACCGGGCCCCATTCACACGACGTGTCAACGACAAATCCACGCGGCTGTTCCTTCTACGAACCCCCTGCCGAACCCCTAGCAACCCTCTACCAACCCCCTAACCCCGTATTCACTACTATCTCCTTTAACTTCCGCTGCACCGCGGGTCAGTAGTCTAGGTGACGATTCTATGTAATTGAAATTTATAGAGGAATTTGGTTTGATTTAGCAATATCTACCATACAGAAGGAATGTTTGTCCAGTAAAGTTAGTTCAGTAAAAATTGGCACTTGAATATCATTGTTACTTTTGGAGATATTGAGAAACTTCATTAATAAAACATTTTCAGTGTAATGAGTTCACCTTCATGTTTTTAAATAGACACATGTATTTTTTATGCAGTAAACGATGCTGATTAAAATCTCAAAAACTCTTGCACCTTCAAAAAGAAAACTACTACTTCTTATAAAAGAAATTAATAAAAAATAAATCGATTAGAACTTCTTGTGAATACTACAATACACGAGTCCGTCGAACGTCCAAATTCATTTTTCTCAAGCACGAATGATCAACTGAAAAAAATATTATTCGTTTCTTTTTAAACATCTTCGCGGAGAGTGTCATCTTAGAGTTCATATTTCTTGTTTATTCTTATAGATTCAATCTTGAATTCAGATTGTTTCTTTTGTAACTCGTAAAGTTATATATTTCCTTCAGAAATTCTTTAGTACACTTCTATAATCAAGTACATGTTACTATAAAAGTCCTGTGAAATCCGAATAAATTCACTCCTGTTATTATAAATGAATGTACATTAGTCTCGTTTAAGGCTCGGTAGTACAAGTGTTAAATTCGTCCTATACAAGCTAAATTACTCCGAAACAGTGTCAGTAACAATCTACAAGTCTAGCATATAAACTTGATCCAAAAAAGGTTTCGTAAAAAATGTCACGTGCCAGATGGTCGACCGCGGCGGGACGGGTCGTCGCTTGCAATGTTTATTAATTCGCGTCACGCGCCGCCCGCGACGAACAATTAACCAACAAACATATGCAAGGATCGCCATCGGAATACCATCCAGCCAGCTCCTATTTTATCACGTTCTTCGTATCTGGAATGACCCGACGGCCAACCATCGGAACCTTTACCACCGCCTAACTTCATTACGTTAATGGCATAATAACCATTGTGGGCGGCGGAAGGGCTTATGCGCCGAAACGTCGGTGTCCCTAAACAGAGCAAGAAGCGAGCGCAGCTTGAAATCGATCGGATCGCCATTAATATGTATGAGATCTTCGCCGATAGAGAGAACCTAGGGGGTTGTTCGGTTGAGCAGGTGTGCGGGGGTTGGGCCGAAGAAATCGCTGGAATCGTCGTTACCGTTCAAAGATGAACTGCGGTAGCAACGTAGAACCCCTGGAATCGTAATTGGCCAGAAATTCGTGAACGAATGGATTCTGCCAGACTTTCAGGGAGCGGCGAGGGGTGAAATAATCAACGCGACGGAATTCGGGAGCCTTGTTTCGATCCTGCGTACTTTGGCTCAACGAAACCTCAAACATCTGACTCCGTGATGGGACTGTTCTACATATACAGTGTGTGTCACTAACTCTGTCCACTTCAATATCTTGGTTATTTCCAAGAATGCGAGAAAATGTTACTTACGGAAGCTGTAGGGTTTAAGGATGTCCATAATATGGTATAAATGGTATTCTTGCTAGTCGAGGAGTAGAGAAGATATAGCGGTCACCTTTGTCTTTTTTAAATGGAATGCCCAATTTTTTATGCCCTATGTCGACAGTTTGGCGTATTCTAAGTATAGAAGTACTAAAGTGCATTTGTTCTAGAATTTACCGATGCACCCAGCGAATATCCAATATGGTGACGCTCTCACCTGTCAAAAACGCTTAAAATTGCTCATGTTTACACGCGTATAACTTATAAACCAGTGAATCCCTAACAATAATGCTTACATTTTCGTAATGTTCTCATCGATATCTACAGGATTACATTAAAAAGTTAAAAAATGAGTTCAAGAAAGGTAAAAACATCTGGTCCTCTAAAAGAAAGAATAGCCGCGACTAAAATTTAAATATGAATAATACTAGACGTTTATGTCAACTGAACTCGCAGTTTCTAAGATTGTTCCTGTCACAAATTGTAATTTCCACAGAATTGCCAGTTTCAAAATTTTATAGAAGATCTTCATGTTTTAGTAAACCTTTTCTAATGGACAGATTTGTTGAAACTGGAACCTCATGTTCTCCGGCTCGACTTCATCAATCGAACGAGAAACGTAAAGGAAGAAATACATTCTGTATATTTTCAGAAACGCACGGCGCTGGTCCGTTTATTGTTCTTACGGTTAGATTGGAGCTAATCGTAAACAATTTGTCCGGTGGGCAGACTAAGTAACTACTATTAGATCGATTAAGTTAACATAAGAGCCTGGTTCATATGTTTAGGTGGTTGGGAACCGAGCTCCTTGCGGTAACAACGTCAGTGTTTGCCGATTGTATTTCTTGTGTCAACAGTTTGAATTGTCAACGTGTATTGACGTTTACAAACATCCGATTCGACATCATTGGTACTCTATATTGTGAGCTAGGCACCGTTGTTGCGAGTTGAAATAATGGGACATTCGGTAGTGTGCCCAATTATTTTCAAAATAAAAAACTCCACAAAATTAAAAACTTAATCCTCAATTTAATAAATATTGACAAACGCGAGAAACCTCCTTTGAAATATTAATAGTAAATTGTTTGCTTGATAATGACCCATTCACACGATCAATGTTATTACTAGACTGCGGATATTTATGTAAAATAAAAATTGTCTATATTAATTGCAAGGTTCCGGAGATACACAGACATTTTTTTTTTCTTTACAATTTTAGCGAGTCAAAAGTGATAAAACGGTATTTTTAAATTGTGTACACGTTCTTATAATTTTGTATTTGATCTACTCATTTTTGTCATAAATGAAAAAAAAACGCAGACTAGTTAATACTATCCAGCAGAAATCATTTCCTATCATAACATTTTTTTGAGACTTGCAAAACTAACCTCACTATGCTGAGAATAATTTCTTTCAAAAAGTTTCCATTAAACGCTCAGTATTCATTGCTATAACGTAGTATTTATTTCATAGATTGACACGAACAGGGAAATATTGATGTTTAAAATTCGTTGAGTTTTTTAGCTTCGATACCACTATGTAAAAAATTGTTCATGGAGTCAGATCATTAGGGAATGAGTGAATTAATGAATTAGAAGCTATTACTCACTTGAACATGACTCCAGACCTTCGGTTTCGGGCTGGATCTGGCGCTGTTGGTCGCACTCGAGCTCCCAGAACTGCTGGAAACGCTGCTGGACGAGATAGTGGGCTTGACGGACGGTTTCTGCGGTTTCTGAATTTGTGTTGTGACAGTTGCTGTCGCTGTATTGCGTTGTTGTTGCTGTTGCTGTTGCGTGGATGTTTGTTGTTGCTGCTGTTGTTGCTGTTGTTGAGTCTGCTGCATAATCTGCTGGATGAGCTCCAATTGTTGTTTCGTGAGGCCATCGTTGCTGGCGCCGGGAGAGGTTGCACTCTGAAAAATACAAATAATAACAAACCAATTAATAAAAACCTCTGAACAAATCCTACAATAATTAATGTTGTATTCTTAAAATCTCTAGAAACATACGTAGTCTATGATATTGATTTGGAGTGGATTAAACTTAAGTTGAGCAAAGTTGATTAGAAGTTGCATATCATGGTTTCTAATACAACTTTCCAGTATTTTCTGACAACAATCTGATATAAAATAATGAAGTTTCCATTGTGTGGTGAGACACAAAAATTTTAACACTAAATCTGTCAAACCACCGATGTTCTATTTCACAATTACTTAAATTACAAAACCGCTTTTACAAGAAATAACAGTGTTAACTTATTTATTTAAGCAGATATTATGATGAAAATCGTACAATATTTAAGTAAACTCAATCTTTTCATTTATATGAGGTGTTTCTCTTTTACAGGGTGTCCCAACAATGTACTCCCCCATAAGGGATGTTCCCCTCGGTACTGAACAACTTTCATCTGAACCATTTTTGCATATAGTCAATATTTTTGGAGATATTCGTATGTAATGCTTTGTAATTTCCACCCTGTATATTATGTTTGTATTTAAATACGAATTATATACATATTTATATTGATACCTCAGACTTATAATACAAAAATGGGCACAGTAGAACCTGAAAGAATTACACAGTATCTATGTATACAGTACCTCTATAAATATTTCACGAAAATGTATCATATATTTTAATAAAAATTTCGTAATTTGTCACGTCCGTCCCAATTGATCACACGTCCAACGGGAAATCTTGCATGTATCGCACGTAGTGGTGCACTATTTTACCGGGTCCGAAATTGAAAAAAAAATTCGATGTCAACTTATCAATATTACCGGTCGCTATCAGACATCGCAAATCATTTTTGGCAGAGTAAAAACCAGCGTCGGCAAACAAAACCGGGCAAATGAATTTCGGTGGGGGCCGGGCGTAGCCCGCATTCAACTTTCCATTTTCACGGAAATTCCATTCGCTTTCACGTTATCGACCATCGTAATATTCGTGAAAGGATCGAGCCATAAAATTTGAGCTCGCGTTAATCTCGCATCGCGTTGCGGTGCGTCGCTCGGTTGCGACACACGTGCGAAAACGCGAACAATGAACGTTATAACGGGTACACGGTTTTGAGGCGCGCACCTGCGCTGCTGCTCTCTATCCAGACTGTATTCCGTTTGTTTCGTGGGCTTTCTGTCAAGAGTTACTAACTATTTTATCGCCGAACGAAAAAAGAAACGCGCGCAGACGCTGCAAACGCCGTGGACTAACATTTTGCTGGTAATATGTTTTTCTACAATCTACATGTATAGTCTGTCCTACCTTGATCGATTTGGATGAATCTTTGTGCATATACATATATTTATTTAGGTCTACAAAAGGCACTTTCTAAACTTTCATTACAGACACAGATAACATAGCATAGAAGTCGTTACCTTTATTTTCTTTTTCGGAATTGCCACCAATAGAAATTTTTAAACAAAATTATTTACTCATTACCTAGTAAATTAATCCTTCTAACGTCTAAAAAAATCTCGTCGTTAGATCCACTTTTAAAAAAGTTATTCGTTTTTAAAGGGTCTTCGAATTCTTTTCACACTGACTGTACACATGTAGGATTGTGTATAGTGTACAGTAATAATTACAGCCTACCCCAATAAGGCGCGTCGGCAATGTTTCTGTGAATATTTGTAAAATACTATACACGGGTCCAATCTACACTTAAGACACTAACACGCTTTCACTTAATGATTAGTTAAAATGTCTTTTAGATACCCAGTTTTTTAAAACTTTTTTTATGCAATCCTAAAGATTTCGACGAGAAAACACCGCCAATGTAAGTCTTATTGCCAGGAATTCACTGATTCAGAAGTTATACGCGTGTAACGTTGAACACTTTCAAGCCATTTTGACAGGTTAAAGCGCCGCCGTATTGGTATATTCGCTAGGTGGTACACGGAAGATCGGCTAAGTAGTACCGCAGATCTGTTAGATGGCAGCACAAACAAAATGGCGACGCTTTTAACCTGTCAAAAATGCGTGAAATTGCTCATGTTTACACGCGTATAACTTCTAAGCCAGTGAATTCCTAATAGTAAGACTTACATTTTCGGAATTTACTCGTCGAAATCTACAGGATTACATAAAAAAAGTTAAAATAAACTGGGTATCTAAAGGACAGTTTAGCTTAACGATTTCCTGCTGATGTGCCATGACAGTGCTCAAATTGCAATTAGAGAGCCGCTGAAATACACGCATCAAAAAGAGGTAATAAATAAAATAAAGAGAACAATCGGGTTTCCGGATAACTGTACAACATTAATATAGTGCCGACTTTCGACTCGAGCTCTCCACTGGCCTTTCAACGGAGGCATGTGACCGAGGTAACCTCGTGGGGTTGAAAATTCCCTCCACCAAATACAAAATATTGGGGTCTTACCCAATTATACAATTTTAGGGAGGTTTCGAAATGAAGTCTAAATAAGGGCAACGCCTATTTTGCGTATAACACGTATTTTATTCTAACAATACTATATAATGTTTATCTATTCACGAATAACTTGTATATCTTTATAAACGTACATCATTTACGAGATCCATATTATAAACGCTTGCCAAAGTTCACGATATGTTTTTAATCAGGTGCAGGCATGATCGAAAATTTTATTTGATATTCCATGAATAAATTCAAAATATTTTCGCAGATTTTGTGCATTTATAACGAAAATGGAAAACAAAAATTTGTAGTCATTAGAAGAGTTAAGAAGTATATACCATTTCCAACTCATTAAAATGATGGCAAGAGGCACTTCACTTCTAGCCATCTAGTCTAACCACAATGTAGTCATCATTATAGTCGACATCGCTTACCATTCATCTTTTCATCTCACCAAGAACAGCCTCAATCGAATACTAAAGATAACTGAATCTATACCAGCTACAACAAAATCGATCGTAGAGATAGAGAAGACTATGCGACATCGGTGTAAAACATTTTGCAGAAAGGAATATCCGAGGCGATCAATTCAGGCGGAGCGTCCGGCGTATGAAAAACAAAAGCGGAAGACAGGAGAAGGATAATAAAACAGGACAATATAGCCCGGTGGGGAAAAAACAGGGAAAGTAGACAAAAAGGGGGGAGCAGGAAAATGGCGCGTGCATGTGCGCGCGCGCGGGAGAGAGAGAGAGAGAGAGAGAGAGAGAGGGAGAGAAAACGCACGTTTTCGCGCAATACCGTGTACACGGAATAATGGCGGACGCGAGCAATGGTTGTTCCGTCCGATCGTTTTTCAACGACACTATGGAAAAAAACGTAGACGCCTCTACGCTTTCGCACGGCTCCGGGGAAACGGCGAATGCGAGTCATAACAAAGGGACAGAACGCCGGCCCGGATTTCACGATTTTTAATTAAGAGACGCTCCCATTGGATTACCGCGGACACGCCCGGTCTGCCATTCACGTCATCGCGTTCCGACTGTTTCTGGACGCCGGTTTCCTGAATTATTCGGCTGTGATCGCCAAAACGGTGACCATTCAATACCACCCTCTCTTCCTCCTCTATATTCTCGACGCTTTCGTTATTATGAATAACACCGGCACGGAAAAAATCGCTGATCAATTGCTAGAATGGAAGGATTATGTAAGTACACTATTTCCTGTTCGAAAGGATTATTTCCACAAATATTAAGAACTCGAAGACATTTTGTAGCAGGAGAGAGATGGGGGTAAATTCAGACGTCTCTACGAGCGAAAATTTTGTACGTGCCTAAATTTTCTTCTTTAATATAACACCTCGAAAGTCGCTCTACGATTTTTCTTAAAGGTTCTATTAAATTTCGAAAGAAATGTCTCCTTGCTAGGTTGTAAGCTTACTTAACTGCGTCACTTACACTGCAAAATTCAATAGCATCGTTAAAAGAAATCGTACGGAGACTTTTAAGGTTCCATTTGAAAGAAGAAACTTCAGTCTTCGAGTCTATGGTGGATTCAAGGATTTAAAAATGTCCATCCTCCTAGATTACGCTAGAGTTGCAGAATACCGTTTTCATTTCGATGGTAAGACCTATGCTCTTTTTCTCCTGTGCTACATGATATAGGAATATCATAGAAAATTCGTTAAGTATTCAGAAGTTTGGGCTTCACTCCGTACTTAATAATTTTTGGATATATGGTGTTGGTGAAATTTTGAACAACTTCGTTGTGGAAGTATATGGCAGACTCCTTCAATTTTCGAGATATCTGTGAAAGATTGTCTATACAATTACAGCGAATTCTGTCCATGCGTGTGTGTGTCAGAAATTCAATAGAGATGTCTTGAATCCAGAATTGTGTCCTTTGACGGTTCTGGGGCGAGTCCTCAGCGGTTAATCATAGTGCTCTTACCAGAAGGCATAGTCGCCATCTCCACTCCGTGGCCAGATCCTTCAAGGGAAAACTATTCTTGTTCTATAAGCAAGCGGTACGACCTCGGGTCGCCTGCCATACTTAACTCCTTGTCCTACCCGCTAACTCCCAGTTGCTCGGGCCATAATAAACAAGAAGGTCGGTCACGTGTCGAGCCATTTAGCTGTTTAGCCGTGTGCTCGAACTTGCGCAAAATGTATGCGTCTTATGGCATGTATATTTCGGCGCAACGAAAGCAATCGTGAAATAATAAACACGTTTGGGCACAACTAATACAGTTACGTATCTGCCACCATGGTTTCAACCACGTTCCACCGTAACTCTTATTCACAAAAATATTTTGTTTTTTTATTATTTTAACCTGTGCACAGCAAACGCATAAAATCTCTTGAGAATGATCCGCACACGGATCGAAACGTTGGGATAACAATATAATTGCAAACTTGCTGACTTTCAATAAGATCGAACCTAGCGCCGAAATCAGATTCATCAATATAATTCATTTTGATCGAAAGAAATTACATTTACAAATAATACTTTTAAGATCTTCGTGTTAGTGTTGTTTATGTTTGTCACGAATGAAGTACCACGTGTCAGGCTCGCGTTGTTTACGTTTGGTCCGAACGAAGTACCAAGAGCCAGGCTTGTGTTGTTTACGTTTGGTCCGAACGAAGTACCACGAGTCAGGTTCGTCCTTATTGTTTTTGGCCCAAATTTCTTACCACGAGTCTCACTCGTTGTTGTAGGACAAGGGGTTAAAGATCCCAAACATTCGAAACATGTGTCAACGAATGCGCTCCATCAGATATCTGCACAACTTCAAGTTGCCAGGCATCATCTCGGGTTTCTCCGTTGACGGAAGTGCGCCTTGAGAGGATACCCTCAATCACTGACCCTACTATAAATTAACCGAAAACGGAGTAGCGCCGGGCTATCTGCCTTCTATTACCCTCAAAAACAGGCTGTCGCTAACATGTGCGTCTGCGAAATAGTCACAAGTATTGTCAGCAGCGGTAGATTCATTGTTTTGACAAATAAGCTTCACGCAACACATCGATCTCCTTAAGCTTCGTTCATATACTAGAGTTCGATTAGTTCTAAGAGAGTCTTTCGAGCTATCCACGTCTTTAGAATTATGAAAATAGTAACTAATTAAAATAAAAACCTAACCACTAACTTTAATCTCAACCTAATCCCAACATAACTAAGTTGTTCTAAATGACAACCCCTACCACACGTCCAAAAATTATTAAGATCGGAGTGGAGCTCAAACTTCTAAATAATTACCAAAAATTTTAAATAGGTCTGAAAATAAAGACTTCAGGCTTTAAAATGAGCTCAGGTGGATAGTTGTATAATTTTTTTTCATGAAGTTGTAATAGCTTAAAGATCAACCGTTTCTAGCGAGAATTACAGTACATAAAATCCTAAATCGAAGTATGTTGAGCATCGTTTCCGATGAATTCTTAAACGTTCGCGGTCAAATAACAATTAACCAGTAATTGCGACGATCAATCGCAATGATTAAATCGCACGTATTTAAGACTTTACGATACTCAGAAAAGTTGCAGGAAACATGTTTTTATTTTTACACAGTAACAAACGCCTAATCGTTTCACCATTAATAAATAAATTTGTCCGTCATCCTGGTTTTCATAAAATTAAAAATACAAGAGTTGTTCATGCAATCACCGATGTGTCATAAATGTTAACAAACATCGTCCACGCAACTTTTAATTAGAACCGAGCAGAACACCCGTTCGGCGCGCAATTGGTGGCCTCGTTCGACTCGGCGGTTCTATTTACAAAAATCAATCGATCGATACTGGAAAGGGAAAAGAGAGAGAAAGAAAAAAAAGTATCAATCCAGCTGACACGAAATAATTGCACCACGGAGCCAGCCGCTAATCACTTTTACGCGCGTGCAACGGTGTATCCAGAGGGGATTGCAGCGTAGGACGCGAATTGAACCGACGATTAAAATTGGATTTGTTAATTAGTGCTGGGAATGTGACGGCGGTCGTCCCCGATCCGACTCATACCTTATTAAACCTTCATTTCGTAATTCCCACGCTGCCATTTATCATTGCTGTAATCAGTAGCCAGTTGTTTTCTGGCCGCGAGACCGAGGAACACAGGTACTCGTGCTTTTTCCCATCCGTCGACGGAGGGTGACGGAACGAAACGTTGCAACGATTGCACGCGGATGCACCGGAATATGCATTAGACTGTCAAATTCGCGAAACGTTCCGCCATTCTCCTTTTCTCTTTATCCTTGCCCATGAGCTAACCTTTTCCCACGGAGTGTCACGTCTGAGGCAATAAAAGCATTGTTATTCTCAAAGAATGTCGCACAAATTTTTATGAAACACAACGTGTTTTTCTACATTTGATTCTTACATTCAGCTTTCTAGTAGATGTTCTTGCTTCATACGGAAGATTGATAATAAATTCTGCTAGAGTATGGGTATATTTAAGATGTACACGAATATATTGATAAGTGATAAACTAGGTTATAAGAATACAAAAATATAAACACAGCGTCACTTGTATATCTTGGTCGCTTGGTCGAGAGCAATCGAGAGAGAGTGGGCGAGAGCGGGGCCCACACGCGTCTCAGCCAGTGTTGGGATACGGTGCAAGATTTCACGCGCATGCGCGGCCAAAACAGTGACGTATCTGTATCATGATGACGAAGTAGTGGAGCCCTGAGACAGTTTTATTGGCGGGAATGTATCGGAACAATCAGTTCAGGACAAGAAGACTTCAGGACGTGTCCTACGAGTTACAAAATATACACAAATACACATGTTATACATTCATTTTTCAGAATCAAATCATACCAATTTTTTAAAATTCTGCTGTGTGCTCAAGGTATCTTACTGTACTGAGGCTGAAATCAGCGCGCATGCGCGTGAAATCTCGCACCATATCCCAACACTGGTCTCAGCACGGCTACTTGCGCGCGCACCTATTCCCGAACTACCGGTCACGCGGTACATTTAAATACGTCTGTACAATGTGGAGACGCATGCACAATATCTTACAAATTCAATTAATTCAATCAATTAGTTGAGGACACTAGAAATAATTTTTGTCTGCAAAGTGTTAATTCGTGGCTTTTTCATCATTTTACTGTTTATTTACAAACAATCAAAAAACATTCTAGCCTTGAAAATAATCTCGAGTTTGTTCTTATTCAGTATACGAATTTATTCGTGGTCTTTAATAAATTCATTTTTGGCTATCTCTTGAGTTTGTTGTTTATTTAGAAACAGTCGGCAGACAGACTAGCTTTAAAAATAACCTAAATTATTCTTTTATTGAATGTATAAATTCATTCTTGGTGCTTTCTTTGCGCTTTTCTTTTGTAAGAAAATACAATAAGGGTTGCAATAATATTCTTCCTAAGTGAAAAAAGATTCACGTCGTTCTAGAAGCGACGAATGTTATAAAAATTATGTTTATTAAATCTAATTTGTAGTCATACAGCCACGAAATACAAGGAATACTGAGAGTCATTTACATGCGAATGAATCGTTCTTCATTAAAGCGTCTTAATGAAAAGAATTTTATGACTTGGCGAATGCATCGACAATGATCAACTCTAATTATTCTCTGACATGCTTTTGGGGAGCCCGTATGGTTAACTAATGCGTCCGGGTAAATATCGAGTAATTTTAATGAAACATTTAAGAGGGAACGGTGAGCCGACCATGCTCGGTTCGCTTTGTGAAAAATTAATCGCACGAGATTGCATACGTGTGCAGCGTATGATGTTTGTCTTCGAAATATGCCAGTGTTTTCGATCCGTTTAATTTTGTACCCAGAATAGAATGGGTAGAATGATTGTTTATTATTAATAGAATGCAACGCCGAGGCAGTACGCCCGCATCTGGGTCTATTGTGAGTGGAAAGAAAGAAAATGGCAAACGTGTGAGTTTAACACGAGTGATTGAATCGACGACGGCCATTGATCATTGGAAAGACGAGCAATTGTGGTGTTGGACATATTTGAAATACATACAATACGTTTTGCGCTAGTTTAGAAGAATTTTGATGGAGAAATAAAGCCATCGAAACTGTTGCGATTGAAAGTGCGGTTGCGTATAAAGTTTTTTTAACAAAATGCCTTAGCCATTGAAAAGCTTGTCAATGGGGGACAAAAATGCAGCTTCGTTAACAGCTGAATCCTCTATTCACATGAAAATTTTGTTCCAACTTTCTTTAGAAATTTCTTTAGAAATGTTTGTACAAGTATGGTAAATGTGTAGTGACAGTAAAAGTAGTATCGAATGCGGTAAAAGTTACAAATAATATTGAAAACGTTTACTTGTGCTTTAGAGTGGCGTATACATAGGCTCACGAAAGTATTTGAACACTCTTGAAATCAGAATAACTTTTTTGATATTGGACTAAACAACTTCACTCTTGGTTAGCAATTAGAAGCATTGATTTACTAATTTAAGTGCAAAACAGAGATTGAAAAAATTGCAACTGGTATTTAAAACTGGTTTTAAAACTTTTTTATTTCAGTCCGCAATGAAAATTTAAAATATGCGTTTTCTAGATCTATGTTATTTATACACATAGATCTACTATATACTAACACCAAAAAACAGTAGGAATCTGTTGATTTTAAGCAGAAACTGACAAGAAGTCGTGATTTTCACCACTTTCAACCGCATGTTGCTCGTGTATACGTTAATCGATTTCGATGTAAGCTTTAGCATGTCCATAATTAACATAATTCTACAAGGCGCATATTTTATATTTTCAATACCGGTTGCAATAAAAAAGTTTTAAAAAGTGCCTTCTTTATTTTCGCATGTAATTCTTAACAATTGTCATTGTTTAAAAATATTTTCTGCACGTCATTTAGTAAACTAATACTTCTAATTTCTTAAAGAATTTGATGCAATTTTAAACAAATTATTCTGATTTAAAGAGCGTTCGAATACTTTCGTGAGCCTTTGCATATCGGTCATGAAGATTTCAAACCGACATTATAACCAGCATTACGAGTATAATTAATCCAAAGGCCATTTTGAAAGCAGAGGGATTCTGTAACGCTTAAAAGTTTATTAATTATTAATACGTGAATGCAAGTTCAGTTCGAATAGACATACGAAGGGACACGCGCGACTTTTCGAAGTACAGGAATTTATTTATCAACCAGCTAAACATGTTTGGCTCAGTTTAATTAGTGTTTATTCTGGGCAACAATGAATTGCTGTTCGTAAATTGGATCGAAATTAATGCAACACAAAACGGGAATTACTTAAATATTAGTACACGAAAGCTTGCTCCTCCTGGTTGTTGTACATTTATTAAATAAATACGCCATAATAACAACGCGCCATGGCTTTCGGCTAATTAATTTCATTCAGGACAGGATATCATGGTCACAGAATCATGTATTACGCATTTATGTGTACTTCGTATTTGCAAAATATATGTATGTATAAGTATTTGTAAGAGGTGTGACAAATTTTTGTTGTATAGTGATTATTAGAGTGCGGATGTTTATGTAAAATATAAACTTTATGCATTAATTACAAAGAACACGAGCCAAATAAAAATTTCTGTCTTTCTTTAATAACTTTGTACAGTTGAAAATAATATATTGACACTTCTAAATTATTTTTATATTTCTGCCGATTTAAATTGTACTTACATATTTTTACTATAAATGTTTAAAATCCACAGTCTAGTAATTATACTGAGTACGTTAAAGTTTATATGAATACGAGAAGATATTTTTAATGATGTGAATTTCACTTCTTCGAACTTTTTATCTAGCTCAAGGCTGACATTTGCGGAATGCCGGCTATTCTTAATCATAACAAAATGGCTGCCGGCGCGGTCCACGAGGAGAACCCATTTGTTACTCACGAGCTCGCGGATGTTCGTACTTCAAAATGTCTCCGAAAGTTTGGTGTTATCTTTTGTTGAACGAACGACTATCCCTGACAAATCGTAGGAAACGACGGAGACCGCTAAAACTCTCTCTTGCAATTTTTTTCCCCCTCGAAAACCGCGATTGAAGACATACTTCATAATGTTTTATAAACGATAGTGTCAAAGGGTCTTTTGTGGATCGGGGACTGTCAGAAATAAAACTAACTATTTCACTTTAACCCTTATTAATGGACTTCATGTAAAATAAACCTGTTCTATCTCAGTTGCATCAAGCAAGCCTACGATAAATATTTATTCCTCTTTTAATAATTTTAATGAATTGAGAGTGATACAATAGTACTTTGAAAATCTTCTAATATTTTTACTATTTTGTGTTTCACCTACCCATTTTCCAAATCCACAAGTTGTTTAACACACGATAATTTAAACATGTACAATAAGAAGTTAGGAGTCAGTGCATAGAAGATATTAATCAAATCCAGTAACTGTGCGTGTTACGTTTCTCGTAGCAATATTGTAGCAAATCCGTTGAAAATTAAATGAAGCCTGTCAATGGCAATTTAAGATTGTCGAACGTGGAAGAACGTAGCTTACAAGTGACGTAATTTCTGCGATTTTATAATTAGAGCAATCAACTTCGAGTATTGCAATATTATGTTTCGCTCGAAGGTTTTCAACGGCACGCCTAATGCGTCCGGGATTTCAGAATCCATTGTGCTCACGCGAGAATCGCGTTATTTTTCTAGTTCGTTCTCTCCATCTGTCATGTCGCTAGCACGATCGTTCATCATCTGTCTTTCTCGTAGGCGGCCCACTTTTCCTGGCAGCGCCACCCACCTCGAGCTTATGGCATCTTTGCGTCTTCGTTCCATTATTTGTATGCTAAGTAAAACTACAATATTAACTACCGTAGTCGCGATCCATCAAGTCTTCTCCCGAGGAAACCATCTCACCATACTCCACGATCAGTGTAACAGAACTTTTTTATTCTGCATTGCCCATTTTATTATAAATGTCAATTCGATAGTGATTTAGATTTATACAAATCATTTAACATGAATGATCACTTCAGAGCTGGTATTAAAGAGCTGTCTGTTTTCTATTTTAACATCAATCGTGATTTTAATAATTTTAATATCAGTTATTGAATGAAATAGTACAAAATTTATGATTAATAGATGCGTACCATAATAGTGACAAACGAAGAAAAATAGTGACCGCTGGATTTTATTCAATTCATTAAGTGTACAAATTAAATCGTGGTTCTTTTTTCTTAACAATAGAAGTACCTAAGTGCAACTGATGCGTTCCCACCACTTTATAATATTGCTAAGATTGAATATATTCATTACAATATGTGCTTGAATGAAGAAGATTATTAGAAAATTTCGCGTGAAAACATTTTTATAATTCAACTAGATTTTATGTATTTGTGATAAAACTGAATGCATGTAATACAAATCTATTATAAGATTGAAATTATTCAAAGAAGAGATACATTGTCATTTAATTTGTGTTCATCACACTCCGCACATTCAGAACATTTTTATTTCGTATAGAGATGCGCAGTCCAACTGTGACACATAAAGTGGAAGAACTACAATATAGGTTAACTTAAAAGTAAAATGAAAAATTGCTGCAAGGCAGACACAAACGGAAAGTTGAACGCATCTTCGGAACAAGAATATGAATAAATAAAAAACAGAGAAACAAGAGAGTGAAGAAGATACTACGTGTAAAAGGAGAAGTAGACGATATTCTGGATTGCATGCAAAGTTCGGCAGGAGTCGTGCACAATCGAAGGGCTTCCTCGAGACGGGAAATGGAAGTTTCAAAATGTATTTCAGCGTGAGTGACACGTATGTTATTGTCGAGAGACCGGAGAACGAGCATCCGGCGTGCAGGTGAACGAGCAAAGAGACCGGAGACGCGTGGACGATCGGTGCACGCGTGCTAGTTGCTTGAAAAATTTTCTGCCGGGTCACCGACAGTCACTGACGTGCCTGGTAATAGCGTTGTCGGCACTGGAAAATGAAATTCTGTACGATCCGTATAACCTACTCGCCAGAGGCGGGGAACGGTGGAAGCGAAACGATCCCAAAGTGATCGCCCCGGAAATTTTAATAATATTAGAAACGGGTCGACGGAAACCCGGCCTAAATCACGTTCCGCCAAATTCTGTGTAATGGTTCTAATTTTTACGTGGGTCGTCGTTTTAGGTTGCGAATCTGGGTTGGGTCAGGGTTAGATCTAAAATGGCTACCAGTCGTCTAATTTCGAGTAATCCCTACATGTGTTCTGCTAGAAACTGTCAGCTTCACATTTTGTTAAACTATTTCTTTTGCAGCATTAAAAATTCATGTCTGCATTGATAGATAGGCTATGCTCAATTTGTTAATGTTTATGAAATTTAAGTGGATTAAAATAGCAGTTAACACTAAAAATTTTACCTGCTTGATTTTATTTTTATCATATAATTTTCTTTGACTGTACTCGGTATTTTTGGTCACTGCATAAACTAAACACTGAAATTAAAATTAAAGACATTTAAACTGTTACATCTTTGATAAAAAATAGTGGAACAATATATTTAGACTCGTTTTAAAGCTTGAAACCTCTGCTTTTATCATCTGTCGTTTATTTGTATCTCAGACGTGTTTTCCTGATGTAGCAGGTGAGACAAACGAACACGCGTTCTTTCTAAAAAATGCTATACATTCAAACGTCTGTGAAAACTTTGAAAAATGTTTTTCGTGACTGAAACCATTATAGATTTAAAGACTAGAGTTTCCACTTTACAACGAGTAGTTAAAACTTGATCTACGATTTCTTCTGGTCGATTTATTGAGCTTCGAATGATAGGTGTGGTGGCATATTTGCAACCACACCTACATATTGTGATATACAAAATATATTGTATATCACAATCGAAAGAGATATACAGGTTGTTCACGCTATTACAAGGCAGCGCTTTTCTTGCCAATAATAAATATTAGAAAAAAATGAAAGTATCTGCACTATTTTCATGAAAATGTCGGTGACCTCGAATTTTTATAAATGGAATGCTATATATTTTTTCATACCATATGAAAGCGTGTGTCAAGACAAATTCATTCGTATACGACACAATGACCTTCAAGATCATTCAATGTCAGAAATGGAAGAAATATTTTGAACATTTCGTACTAACGCGTTTACAAGTGTATTTTATTGACGAGGCTATAATAAATGTTCAATATAACTTCCTTGTGCACGACTACATATTTCGGCTCTATTAATTACATTCTTGTTAGCTTCTTCTAACGTTGTCCAAAATATTAACGCACATGATTGCGTTAGTTTCCTTTGCAAGTCGTTTACATTTCTGTGCGTTGTGTATCGTAAATGACACCTTTACGAAATATTACGTACGAAATATTCAAAGTTTTGCAGCCATTTCTGACCTTGTATGACCTTGAAGAGGTCATTGGGTTGTATACGAATAAATTTGTCTTGACACACGCTTTCATACGATATAAAAAAATACATAGCATTTCATTTAAAAAATTGAAGGTCACCTTCATTTCTAACAAAATAGTGCAAACACAAGAAAATTATATACGCAATTATGTTACTTACAAAAAACAGTATTACTTTTTCCTCCATCATTTTTTTCTAATATTTATTATTTGCAAGAAAAACGCTGGCTAGTATTAGCGTGAACACCCTGTATAAGTGAAGATATTTAAGTTCACTTTAGATGTCCTACTGTGTACCAAGATGATGAGATTTAAAAAATCCGATGGCGTTTCCAGAATCGCAGAACCGAAAATTGAAGGACGGTCTAAAGAATCGATGAAGCATCACGTTCAGAACGTTCCCGGACACCTGGACCGATTTTCCAGGTTATTTCTTTGAACATTCTAACGGAAACACGTTCTTCAGAGGTAACGACACTCGGCTGACAGCTGAAGGAAAGAGGGCGGACAAGGGAAGTTACCCTTAAGCGCGTCTTCCCGTGGAAAAGGGCCGGCCGGTCGTCGAGTCAGCAGAAGTTCGGAATGAAAATTGACGTGAAACAGCAAAAATATGTGGCTACGGGGGACCCTTAAACACCTGTCTTCCTTGAGATAAGACCGTGTCCGCCCCGGGGGCGCTCGCGATGCGCTTAAACGAATTAAACTACGTGGTCCTGGACTTCTCTCACCCCCCTCTGGACCCGCCTTCAACTGGGCGGCTGCTGGAAGCTAAACTTGTCCGTCGACGTAGCCCCGTATTGAGTTTTCTTTTTTTTTTTACATCCGTCGGGATAATCTGGCTTAATTAATTTAATTCCGAGAAAAGGCGGTGCTTCCGCCGTCGTGTACGCCCGCACCGCGCCACCCCCGTTCACGAAACTATGGCAACCGGTACATTAACAAACGTTTTATTGTGCGTAGCGCTTCGGAGCAACGTCGAACCCGTCGACCCGATGTACAAAGTTCAGCTTCTATTAATTTCCAGGCGGGTTAGTGGACGATCCAGTAACTCAATTCGCGGTTGATCCGAATTCGATTACTTGTTGCTCACAGTTTTCCTCCATTTTTCCTGAAAATGTTCCAGCCGCCGAAACGGGATCTGCTCACCTTTTTGCAACCTCTTGGCTTTGAGACTTCAATGAGAATCACCTCTTAATCATCATAAGCGAAATTGGATTGTTTAACTCCTCAGTGTGTAATATTGCGTCAGACTCGCGACAAAAATTTTGAAATGAATCTACAAAATGTGCCTTTCATGTACCTACTTTCTTTAAATTGAAAGAAAATTCATTCCATTCATTTTTAGCAGACACACAGTTATAACTAAATGATTATATCCGAAAATGTTTCCACGAATTTAATCATTCAAAGCCGCCGAGCTCTCACAAATGAGGTCACTAGAACCTTTGCAGATACTTAAATTGTTCTGCATAACAAAAAGTCATACAATAATGATTTATAGCCCATTTTAAATCCTCAAGTAATCTTTTTCAAGAATGTCTCTGCATCATGTAGGAAAGTGAAAAGGCAAAGGTTCATCTTCTCTATCAAAACTTTCTTTTCAATAATCGTTCGCATTCAAATAATTCTAGAGGCACCACCAAATTTTCTTAAGCAATCAATCCTTCACAGATTTGAACATGGAAGTCTCCCTTCTCCGAACTGATTAATAATATTAATGTACGATTTTTTTCACCATTTTATTAGACTTTAAATGAAAGGTATCATTTAAAAAAGTTTACCGTATCATCGAAAATAATTAATTTCTATATCTAATGTTTTTGAGAAAGTTAGAATAAATTGTTGTACGTTAAGAATAGATTGTTTGAATAGAGTTTAGTGATTTGGTAACTGAACTGATAGAAACGTAGACTTCGGTAATGTTGAGCGCGTGGAAGACGGCCGGAGCGAGAAAATGGCGTATTTCCCGTGGAGCGTTTAATACCGCAGCTTATCGATTCCGAAAGTACGACCGCGGACCTACGTCTCGCTACACAAATCGTCGAGTTTCCACGGAAATTGACGAACGGGGCAAGTTCGTTTGTTAGCTCGTTCGGGGAACTTTTCCGGAAGGTCCGGGGATGCGGTCGCGGCTACGTTTCCGTCTCCATCCCTCTTGTTCGCCTGAGGACTCCATTCGATGAAGAGACTCGCAAATATGCTACTCGCCTGTGACACAGAGTCGCTGGCATGTCGGCAGAAGCCTCGAAAGAACCGATATTCGAAACAATCCATGAAATTAATCCTGTAGAATACAGAATGTTCCACCTTACATGAGCATTTGAAATTATTTCGCTCATCTTTTATAATAGGAAAAATTCCAGATGGTGAAAACATTTAATTTGAGGGAATAAATCGAATGGTAGACATCATAGTCATTTGTTTTTGTAAATTTCGAGATCATCATTGTTTTAAAAATTACACATTTCTCTTATCGTATTGTGATATCCATCCAATGAACTGTAATACTATGATTTTCAGATGGACTTTGAGTAAAAAATTCATTGATTAATGAAAACAATGAAACAGTAACTGCGATTGAAATACTGCCGAAGGAAAAATTATTTATTACTGTTAGACTTTTATGCAAAATCAAACAATTTTGCATTAATTTTAGCACATAGGAATCAATTAGAAGAGTGTCCTTATACCTGCAATAATTAAAGTGAGTTAAAAACTGTATGTATTTGTAAATTCTTCATTTTTATTCTAAATGCATAAAATCTTCAGATTCATCAAATTCATCAAATTTCATTGTTCGTGAGTAACGAGAAAATATTTCATTTTTGTTGTTAATATTGATATGTGGGAGCTGAAATAATTGTCCTATTTCCATCCACCAATAAAGAACAATTAGAGATATTTAAAAAGTAATTTCAAAGATTTTTAGAAGTTGTGAATTACTAAAACTATTCCAATCTGCTCGTGATGAAATTTAGAAGAATATTTATACGAGTACCGTGGAATGTTCCGCTCTGTATCCATGATGCAACGAGAAACGTTCTGTTCGATCGACTGTCAAGAACCTAATTGCAATATCGTTAGGGACGTGATATTCGAAGTTCGCATTAAAGTGGAATTCCGTTCCGATTCACTACTTCGTTGAAACGATGCACGTCACGTGGTCCCGTTATTGATCGTATCACAGAGATATCTTCGTTAACAAATATCATACAACCCTTTGTCAAAACAAATTTAATTACAATGATGCATTCGCCCCAGTTACCACAGAATTTTATTATTAAAATAATCATTAATATTCCAAAATTCCAAACATTGCATAGTAAAAAATTAAATTTTAGATATATATTGTAAAATTTATTGTGAAATATTGCACCTATATGGAATTTTGTGAATTCAATGAGTATGCAGCAGCTATACACTCTTATATACTTCTATGCTTTCGGTTACAAGAAAAACGTAAACAATAGATTGTTGTCCATGATAAAATTAATAATGTATAGAATGCAAAAATTCATTTTTCATTGTTATTCCTTCAGAAGAAACGATATTAATGTTTTATTTGTAGTAAGCCTATTATAAAATTCTAAATTACTGCGCAGTACCAAAAAGGATCTTAAAAATTCTTTTTTTAATAATAATCTCAAAGAAAATGATTAAATCACGTTTCTAACACTTGTTGGTTCAAAGCGAAAATTCTCAATATTATTGCCAAGTAATAACAAAAATTCTGACCTGTGAATGAAAGAGATTAACAAACTGCTAAACAAATACCAGTAGGTACATAATATGTTAATCAATCGATAACTCATTTCATTGGGCAGAAACTGGCATTACTACTAAAAATTGTTCAATTACTTCTAAACCACGAATCAAAATCATTTCAAGGACTGTGAAATAGGTACCAGTAGATAATACATTAACCCTTAGCACTCGAATGGCGACTCTGAGGCACCACTACAAATTGCTCCACCATTGTTCAGAATATTGTTTACATGATTAAATTTGTTTATATGTAATAAATTACCAAACATTTAAATATTGTATGAGGTACTAAGTATATCAGTTTCGTACGCATATAATGAAAAACATTATGTACAATGGAAATATTCTAGGTTAGAAGAAATGTTTGGTTTTTTAGTTGAAATAGCTCCGAGCGTAAAGGGTTAATTAATCACTGACCCAGTGCATCAAACAAACTGCAACCTGTACAGGAACTCTCAAAAAATCGATTATATCAGGAATGTGAAGTCCAAATCTTTCTGTTGACCTCGATATTAGTTTCTAAACAAACCGCGAATCAGCACAATGGAATTGCAATTACTGCAGTGCAACGCGAAAATTGAGTCGGTGCATCCACGCTGTGGCCGGGAACACGGAAACCGAAGAATGTTTCGCGTGCACGTGAAAACAAAGGGGCCGACCGTTGAACAAACACTGGCAAAAAGAAGTGTCCGCATCCCCATGGCGAACAATGAAAAATATATTAAACGAAACCGGTCTTCGGTGTACGAATTCCGCTTTCGCTCTCTTTGTCACTCTTTCTCTCTCTGTCTCTCTTTCTGTCTCTCTCTTTTTCTCTCTCTGTCTCTCTCCCCCCCCCCCCTCTCTCTCGTGGCCCGAACACACCGTTCCACCAGCTCGTCGGCAGGTAGAGGATTCAAAAGCTTGGAAAGCTGATAAGATCTCGACCCGGATATGTTCCATACGCATCGCGTTCCTTTAAGCTACCACAATGGAGAATTTCGCCCGATCTGAACGCGTGCTCGTCTCTGAGCGACAAAACGCCGCGCTGCTGGGTTTGTCTGTTTAAACCACTTCAACGCAGATATCCGTGGCCAATGGAGGTTTTCCTGTCTCCTTCCTTTGTTGCCGCAGGATTCTATATTTTTATGCGCGCCGCAGCGAATTTTGCTGAATCGACCATTCCGGCGAAATATGGGCTCAAATGCGATTTAGGACAAAGAGTATGTATTATACTAAATTGTAATAATAAGTTGTTGCCTATCTATTGGGTTCACATATAAGCATATTTGGTTGTAGATGTAGTATAAGCGTGTTTTAAATCAAGAAAATTGTTTATGATCTTCTGCGAATGTGCATAACTGCGATTTACAAAGTTAAGTAGTTACAGTGTAAGAAGCTACGATTCGCAAAAAATTTGAACAGTGATGATTTCGTAAACAATGATCGTACGACAATATATTTGGACTCATTTTAAAGCTAGAAGCATCTAGTTTCACCATAGTCCATTATTTATTTTGTTCTGAGACTTTTTGGCATGATATAGCGGACGGGAAACTGAAGGCACGTTTTGTCTTGAAAATGATTTGCATTCAAATGTCTGTAAAATTTTGAGAAATCTTTATCCTGACTGAAACCACCACGGATTTAAAGATTAAAGCTTACGTTTTACAACGACAACTGTAAATATTCATGAACGATTTTTTTAGTCGTTTCATCGCACTTTGAACGAGACGTGTGTCGTCAAATGTGCAGTAGTCTAATTTACGTCGATAGGCTTTACACGACCAAACTTTTTTTTTTAAATTGTTTAATTATGAAGGTCGCATTAACATCAAGGTCATTAGCGACCACTTTGGTATACAGTTATAAATTCAGTGTTTTGTTGGCGCAGTAATAAACAGAGGTTCGTGTTAGTATGCTTACATGAGTGTGGAGATATTAAAATTTTGTAGTTTGTTTCACAATTTCGTGCCATAAAACAGTGACAAAAAATCGTAAATTAATTTTTGAGAAGACATTGTAAAGAGAAATCTTCAGCTTTAAAATCCGTGGGTGATACATTTACGAGAAAAATTTTTGAAAGTTTTTAGAGACGTTTAATTTTCAGCATTTTTTGGAAAATGGGTCTTTCCACCTGCTACATCATGCGAAAATATCTTACAGGAAAATGCACACTGCTTTGTGGCAGTAGAGGCTTCAAGCTTTCAAATGAGTCCAGACTTAGGGTTGTACTAAGTATTTATTTTTTCGAGATTATCACAATTTAAATATCGACAATTTTTAGAGAACTCGAAATGTAGTGTTGAAATATTTTTTAATCCACTGTATTTGTTGTCTTTTGGATAGCGAAATCGCATTTAATAAATACAAAGTTGGACATTAAATTGGACATAAAAATTCGAGATAATTTCATTTTATTTTTACCACGAGGAATCTCTCAGTCAATAAAAGAATTTTTTCTTATCTTAGCTTTCATAAAGTTGTGTACAAAATGGGAAATTTACACAAAAGACCAATAAAATCAACGAACCTGTTAATACTCGTCTTAACAGCAACAATTCTGAAGAATTATCGAAAATATATATACTTTTCAGTAAAATTACGATTTGTATCATTCACCAAACACAATTTCTTGGAGCCGCCACAATGTGAATAAAAATTTCAATCTGAAATAATTATAATTACATATTTAACGTTAGAACTTCCGCGTAATACACGCAACTGACCTGTGTTGCTTTCTCATAATAACAAGCTGTATCTACTAAATCTTCACAATAATTTTGATTATAATATAAGCTTCAATAAGAAAGTTCATTAAAACATTTTTATGATTTGAGTAATTGTAAAAGAAAAGATTAGGAACTAGTCATGATGACTGGTAGTTCTAGTATTAATAAAATGATCAAAAATTTCAGTAGCTCGTATGAAGTATTGGCCAGCATTTTCCGGGAACTGTGTAACTTTTCAGGGAAAGGAAAAGCAAGAAATACCGTGCGATATTAGTTAGAGGAATGGTGTCATCTATTTCGGTGAGTTTTCGCAAAGGAAAACACCGGTATCGCAAGTTTCGTGATTCTTTCCGCTCCGAGCAGGGGTTATCGGAAGAGCGGGCTCTTACCACCGTAGATTTTGTCCCCGGAGAACACAAGCGAGCCACAAAACTCGGAGCCCTAAAAGTTTCAGGCGATGCGGTGTGTAATCGGGTCGGGACCTTATCGAGTTTTCGTACTTTCGAATTCCACCTGCCGGAACGGTGGGCACGCCGCGAAATTTGCTTTACAGCGTCGCAGTCTCGGTCTCAATGGATAACTTTTGCCGCGCGCAGACGGATTTAGCTTTCGCTCGGCGCCGCACGCCGCGACGACGACGCGGTTCAACGCTTTCCTTACATTCTATTGGGTAAACGCCAGCCAAACAAACTTTCTTCCGAACCGGGCCAAAAATTAGAATTTTCATCCGATTTGCCAGCTCCCTCTTATCGATCAACATTCTCTTCCTTCTGGCGTTCCCAGTATCGAAGCATTTCATATGCGCGGCATTTTTCGATGTTCGAATATTTCGTACTTTGGTCACACGTTGCGATAAAATTAGCTGAGGAGGTGAATCTACAGGAAAATATAAGTCGAACAGGAAGAATAATGTTTTTTCGTTTAAAGTTTCTATTTCCGAGAAAATCGAGATCATGCATCGTCTGATCACGACCGACCGGTTCTACTTACTGCAAATACTGGGGCACGAGAACCCAATTGACCTCTAAAATCGTTTTTCTCGAAAACGAAGCCTTAACCCCTTGTCGTAACCGCTAACTCCCGATTGCTCGGGCCATAATAGACAAGAAGGACGGTCACGCGTCGAGTCATTTAACTGTTTAGCCGTGTGCTCGAACTTGCGCAAAATGTATGCGTCTTATGACATGTATATTTCGACGTAACGAAAGGAATTATGAAATAATAAACACGTTTGGGCACAACTAATACTTTTAAGATGCCTGGGAAGTAATTATGATCAATTCATCGGTGAACAAAAATGATTTATAATTTGAAAGTGGATAATGTATCAGTAACAATTTGTAAATTAACCCTTTGCACTCGGAGCTATTTCAACTAAAAAACCAAACATTTCTTCTAACCTAGAATATTTCCATTGTACATAATTTTGTTCATTATATGCGTACGAAACTGATATAGTACCTCATACAATATTTAAATGTTTGGTAATTTATTACATATAAACAAATTTAATTATGTAAACAATATTTTGAACAATGGCGGAGCAATTTGGTAATTATATAGAAAAGGTCTGCGTACTCCGATTTTGATGAAATTTTAATATATTATAGATTTCGACATTTTGAACAACTTTTTCCTTTTCCAATATAGGGGGGTCACTTTTAGTTTTCGAGATATTTGCAAAAAACTATCGGTAATATTAATTTCATAACGGAAACCTTCTTTTTAGAAACACTGGGTGCGTGTGAAACACTGGGTGGGTGTGTATGGTATTGTAGCTTCTCATCTCCACAACGTGTTTACAAACAAAAAATAAACAGATGCGGCCCGAAAATCCAGGAAATGTCTTTGAAAATTGAAAGCTCAGCCTATCTATGTATGATCAGAGTTATCTACAGGAGTTAATTCTGCTTGTTCCTTCTGTTATTCCATTTCCTGGATTTTCGGGCCGCATCTGTTTATTTTTTGTTTGTAAACACGTTGTGGAGATGAGAAGCTACAATACCACACACACCCACCCAGTGTTTCACACGCACCCAGTGTTTCTAAAAAGGTTTCCGTTATGAAATTAACATTACCGATAGTTTGTTGCAAATATCTCGAAAACTAAAAGCGACCCCCCTATATTGGAAAAGGAAAAAGTTGTTCAGAATGTGTTGCTCCATAACATATTCAAATTTCATCAAAATCGAGGTACGCAGACCTTTTCTATATAATTACCGTAATTTGTAGTGCCGCCTCAGAGTCGCCATTCGAGTGCTAAGGGTTAATACTTAATTTAAATTAATAATGTTTTGAGAAATCTCGTAGACAATTAGTAATCTTCGTGTTAGTGTTGTTTACGTTTGGTTCGAACGAAGTACCACGAGCCAGGCCCGAGTTGTTTACGTTTGGTCCGAACGAAGTACAACGAGCCAGGATCGTCCTTATCGTTTTTGGCCCAAATTTCTTACTACGAGTCTCATTCGTAGTCGTGGGCCAAGGGGTTAAATAAAAAAACAATGTTCCTTCTTTTCGACTTTTTTTTCGTGTAGATTCTCCTGCTTGTAGCTCGGGGGAGAGTACGATTTCCGTGGCCCCCCGTTTTGAGGTTATATTTGTGTTCTTGGGGTTATTTCAAGAAAAAAATGTATATAAAACGTGGTGTCAAATTGGCCTGGTTTAGCCGGTAAAGTAGATTTCCTGTTTTTTATAAATTTGCAAATATCTCGGTAACTATGCGAAATATGGCAAAATATCAAGAGACTTTTTTTGTAGAAAATGAAATTTTATTCGTATAATCTTTGCATTGTAGCTGTCTTCCAGAATTTGAACTAGTAATGGAAAAATCATGTGAATAGAATGAGTTGTGGTTAGGTCGTGGAGGGGGCGGAACAAAACGAGGGGCTACGAAAATCGTACTCGTGCCGCAGCTCGTACCGTCAGATCGATGTTAACCTGCACAATCATCTGTTTTCATCATATGAGCCGTTGTTTTTGATAATGGTAAACTTCACTTCTTTATACATTGAGATATTTAAGGGTTTGCGTTTTAAGATACTAGCTATTATCCGCTGTAATGACTTTAAGGGCATTGCACACTCAAATCTTAATAATTAATAATTAATACGATTAAAAATTTGTTTGAATTATCATCATTACGAATGGACTTCTTCCATTTTCAAGGAAACATTCCTGCGATGACATTTTGCAGTTGAACTTCTTTTGATTCATTTATATGATTACAATATAAAAAGGGGGTATCTATATCTAACTAAAACTAATATTAGCTCATTTTTTAAAAAAATGGACTTATACCACTTTCAAAAACAACGACTTATATGATAAGATTGATTGAAATGCTGTAAGAAAAGAAGAGCATTGCTCGGACGAATTAATTAACGAGTTGAAAAGAACAGTGACTGACAAACTTCGATACGATAAATACGTAAATCGTAAATAGAAGATCACTTTAGTATTCAGTTTAGTCAGTGAGATCGTTAGTTTTCTATACATAAATACATTCTTGCCATTGTATTTTTTAAATCAACGTAAAATAGTCACTTTTAGCGTTACTTGCATCTAGTGTTAAAAGACAGTGATAACTTATGATTAGACTGAGAATTTAGCATACTACGTAATCATAATGCAACTTCTAAATGTGCCCGCACTTTACAATGGAACTGTAGTGGTTATTTATGATAAAACTAAACTTTTTATACATTTATGACAAACATGAGTGAGAAAATAATTAAAACCGTAGAAAGATTAAAAGAATTTAAGTATATCAATATTTTAACTTGAACATATCGCAGTCATTAAAAAAGAAAATCGTCTTTGGTTTCTCTTTTGGCGCGATTGCTGATCGAATTGTCTGATGCCGGAACCGCTCAGAATTGAACGCTGAGGGACTGGTGACGGTTGGTATCGAGAGGATTAAAACACGGTTTCACGCTCAACAACTTTAATAAACGACTAAAGGCTATTCACGAGAACAGACGACGTGAACAACTTTACAATGTAGAAAACACTTAGAATAGCGACGCGGCCGCGAATAATTTGCAGTCTTTGAAATTATGACGATGTCCCGAGAGGCTTGTATTGCGAGCGATTGCTTCGAGATTCGAACGTGAAGTGGTCGGTCGACAGTGCACGGTAACGCACGGACGTTAGTAACGATTGGTTCGGGGTTGCTGTGATTGGTGGATTTGATCCAACCTTTGTCCTCGGCATGAAATTCAAACGGAGGATTTTGCCCTTGGTGTCGGTGCGTATGGTAAGAACGAGAAAACGGTTGAGCGGGCCCGCGCTCGCGACTCTAATCTGTAGGGGGAGGGGGGGGGGGGGTCGGTCTAACTAAGAAGGAGCAGGTGACTCACAATTATAATTAATAACGTTTACGGCTCAGGGCGAACTCGCTCGGAAAACGCGACGGACCATGGTCCTCGCGATAAACAAAAACCGTCGGCTCGCAACGGTTGCTAACGGCCAAACGTCTAACCGATGATTCTGGAACGTTCGAGACGCCCAACTGCCATCCGATGATTCTGAAACGATGGAAAGCCATCGACGGCCGGTTCCCAACGGTCGAACGCATCCAACGCCTACAAAACAATAACGAGCGAAATGTCAGCTTTTCGCGCATGCGTACTGCGGCGCGCGCGGAATCCAGTAACGTATACGCGCAAAAAAAGAGAACGTCTAGGTGGCGTGCCGGGACCTAGCACTGCTATAGACGAACTTGAAGATAACGGACGTTATTTTTTATTTACTTGTTTCTTTATATATAAGTAGAAAATATATTTTTGTTATTTTGGATACTGGAAAGGTTCTTGGCAGTTTTCTTTTGTCTTGCAACAAATGTTGGCATTCTTTATAGATTCTGCCAAATAAAATAAAATTTTATATTATGTTATCCTGTATAATCCGAACTGTTTTAGGTAAAGAAAGTATGCGAATGTTGAACAAAAAACATTATTTTTAAAACAGGGCCTTAAAGAACTCTCAAAAATTTGAAATTAAAAGCGAAAAGCTGACATTTCTGGCATCACTGTGTCGATCGCGTCGAGCCGCCTTCGTTTGAATTCTCCCGCGAGGACAATCTCGAACAGTTTCTATTTCCTGCAATCGATACAGCAAAAGTGTCTTTTGTGCAAGGATCCTTACATTCATAATTGTCAAAGTCTTACGTTCGGTAGCAAAGCTCAAATTGCAGAATGCAGTCAAGATTCTGGACATAGAGCAACAGTGGCATTCTACTTTTCCATGTTTTAGACTAGTAAATACGGTCTGAGATCGATCCTGTAGGGTTGAACGCTGGATCAACCGTTCCGTCGTCGAGCACGAAGCGAAACTAGGTTAACCAAACAGAGAACTACTAGACACGATAAAAGGTAAATCTTATTTCTGAAAGCAAAAATATTATTTTAAGATCCACGCTGAACCGCTATTTTTAGGATCGATAGAAGTTTCAGCTCCGGATAGACCTCGGCTTGATATGAGATATTTTTTTTCTTCATATGGTGTGGTCAGTGCCTTCATGTTTTACCGGGTTGTCTTACGGATGAGGTGTCTCAAGAATTGATTTTTAAGAGCACACGGGAAATATCGTCACTTGACAGCGTATTTTATGCATTTGTGGTAAAAATGAATATATCAAATGCAATACAATGAAAACATTTACAGAATTTAAAAATACTGTTGTCAACTCAACTTTCAATATTTTTGACCCACTAAATAATAAAGATGAGAAATAAATGTCTATGTAGTTCAAATTGTTCGATAATTTTTATTCTCCATAAAAATTCTCAATCTAGTTGTCACTTTCAATCATATTTTTTTCTACACACACTCGCCTTACGTAGTACCTTTTTCGAAATTTTTGAAACAGATGTTTTCATACTGATTTTTGCAAATGGTAATTTATCAGTAAAATTGACTGTTTTTTAACGTTGAACGACGTTTTTGTAAATATACGCTTTTATATAATGAAATTTAGAGGAATTGCAAATCTATGAAATGTATTCTTAAAATTTGCATTCCATTGATTTTTGACAATTTTTAATCGCTGTAAATTCAGAAATTTGCGCATTTGAATTATCGGTAATATTGATATCAAATATGTATGAATGTTGAAAAATATTTGATCAGTGAAGATTACTATTGTATGATGAAGCAAATTAAAATTGTTCGATATTTATTTCGAATGTGAGTCAGTATTAGTTCTTTCGTTGTTAGGCTACGAACTCGCATTACATTTGAATGCATCGGGATGCGAAGAAGACTATTGGTATCCAAATATTATTAGCTTCAACTCTCAGTTGAACAAACATTTCCCGCGAATCTGTCTGTATTCACACAATTGGGTACCTCATTCATTCAATTATAGTATCCTATGATGAAATTTGCAAACTACCTTGGAATGGCGATTAGTGTAAATGCTATTCCAGAATAATTCCGGGAAACTGCATCGACTTTCGTAGCAATCTCATAACCGAAATACTGATACATAATATGTCATAATTCATAGAAACAGATATTTTTATTACATTCTCAGCACGTCTCTTAGTCAATATTGAACTTCAGATTTTTATGTAACATAAAAATTGTCTGCATTAATTGCGAGACGCAGGAGTTACACAGACGTTTATTTCTTTTTCCAATAATTTTATGAGCGGGGAGTAATACAGTAAGATTATTAGATTCCTTAAATGTTTTCAAAGTTTTGTATTTCATGTAGTCATTTTTGTGAGGAATGCACAAAATCCGCAGTCAACTCGTTATTATTCTGAAAATATGAGACTCGCAACTATTGGCTACATGATATACACTATTTTCACAATTTCATATCATCAGGTGGTTGTATCTGTTGTAATTAAATAGAAATTCAAATTTAGTGAAAGTTATACAAATATTGTATTTATGATCTCGGTGGAAACACAAGGATAAATTTCGAAATTGTATTGGAATAAATAGCAAAAGTATAGCCAAATGTGTATCTAAAGTTAGCACATTAAATTTAGCAAGAATTGATACACTAAAAGTTTATCAGTTAATTTTTCGGACGAATGAAATAAAAGTTTATGTTGTGATCTCGTATTTACATCAAATGTTATTTTAACACTAGAACTAAGGGACCCGCAAAACGACGGCTTCTGAACGTTTTAATTAACGATAATTGAGATTGTAAAACTGGGGGATAAATTGATAATGTTGAGTGATGGGGAATTACTCGACAAATTTATTTCTTGGGACATGTATCATAATAAAAATCGCAAAAAATTTGTTAAGCACAGATTAAGCAACCATAATTAAAAAAAACATATAAAACCGTGACTTCCGATTGGAAATTAGATTTATGCTCAGTTTTCAAGCGGATGACTTGCCCAGCGAGAATACTGTTCGGATTTTTATTCAGCGCAGCGGAATACGAAGCCGATCCCGTCGAAAAGTTTATACGTTCGAGAAACCCATATTCAAATATGCTTTTTTCGATGGAAAATATGAGGCTCATTTTAATTTTTAATTTCAGGCATGGCAGGAGGGGTCGTGTCTGCTTGGCTGTGATAGTAGAATTTTAAACAGGCGGAACGCCGGGGTTAGCTTCCGGCCCTTTTGTTCCGCCAAAACATCGGAATTACATCGAACGCGGTGTGCACCCGTTGCACCGTTCAACTTGCACTTGCAAATTTGCCTCGATCCACTCGTTTTTTTTCCTCGTCTCTCCTTTCTCCCTCTATGCTTCTGGTCACGAGCAGGGAAGAGGGGAGAGAGGGTAGAGGGTGATTTCGTTACCACGATTTCATGAATTCATTCCGCGAGCCTCGCAGAGGATTGGTTGCCACGCGTTACATTCTCGCTGTCCGCGATTCGATTAGCTTTCTCGGGGATATTTTGTTACAACGGCGAGCGTTTTTTCTTTTGGCTTCGAATACCAATTAATGGCCGTTGTCGGAATACCCTGGCACAACTGATCACGTTCCCATCTTCTCGTTTTTTACTTTTATCCCCGGACAAATGATGCGCAGAAATATTGAAAAATTGCGACCAACATATTTTACCCTTGTTACGGTAATTAAATTTCTCAGCTGCCGCTTCGTTCATTTTTTTCTGGTTGGCGTTGTGCGATATTCAGAATGACCATATTGGGTAATGCTACTTGCTGGTGGAATGGTCTTTATCAGTCATGGTAATGGTCTTGATAAAAGAAACTTCTATTTTAACTCTCTGCAATAAAATAAAACTTTGGCTCGATATTGTGACCATGTCATCTGATCTAATATATTTACGTTACATATTTTTCATTTTGTCGATATGGTAACAAATGCATTTATTTGTTACTACACTTAAACATTTCGCGTTCACGCAAAATGTGACAACCACGATATTATATTTCGTACAAAGAAAATCAAATTAACTTTCTAGATACGTTACCTAAAATTGTAACATGCCTTAAGATATTCAGCCAATTTGTAATCATGTTTCATAGGAAGTATATTTGTATATTTGTCTTCATGTCTCATAGAAAAAGACATTGTGTTTAATAGGATGGTATAACTATAGAGGATCATGTTAAAATAAACGCTGGTAGCGAACGTGTTAAACGGAAAGACATTTAGTAATGTGAGAATTTTTTCGAACTACACTGTAGTCATTTTTCTATGGTGCCTAAGTAGGGATAGTCGAGTACAAAGTATTGAATGTTCCTTTTCTCAAGAACATTAAGCAAGATCTCCAAAAAATTATTTTTGTATGATTGCTCTTGTTTCCCTGCATATTTTAACGAGACGGGATTCAAAAATTTGGTATTCATTTACAAGGAGGCCCCCTTCTCCGACTTTTCTGGAATGTTATAGATGTCCACATTTTGAACAACTTTTTCCTTTTCATATCATAGGGTGTCACTTTTAGGTTTCGAGATGTTCGCAAAAAACTATTGCAACTACAGTATTTCATCGTTAATTGTCGTGAACTTCTGAACGATAATTGTCGCAAAACAATCCCTCCTTCCGCGGGGTATACACCGTGAGAGGCCGTGAAGCTCGAGAGGCCTCGGTCGCCGAGAAGTGTAACATAATACGGGTCGAGTATATCGGCGCGACCACTACTAATCCAATAACAAAATTTCTATATTTTTTATTATTTTTTTATGGAACTTTCACCAACATATTCGTGGCATTTTTCTAATGAAAATGATACCAAATAAGATATAATTGCGATGGTATTTACTTGAGTAGAAAGTTTCGGGCGCAAGGAAGGACAGCGCATGGGAAAGAAAGAGACGCGGAGAGTCGCAGTCGGCGGCACAGTTCAAAGGCCCAGGAGTCCTCACAGTGTAATTCCAATAAAAAAACATTTTTATTATTACTTATTTTTTTATGAGACTTTCTCCAATATATTTGTGGCATTTTTCTGACTAAAATAATACCAAACACGATGTAATTGGGATCATATTTACAATAATTTTCCGAAACTTTCATCGTCCATTACTTAAATAAATACCATCGGAATTATATCTTGATCTAAAGAAAAATTCCACGAATATGTTGGTGAAAGTTCCATTAAAAAATAATAAAAAATAAAGAAGTTTTATCACTATATACATACTCGACCCGTATTATGTTACACTCCTCGGCAACTGAGGTCTCTCGAGCTTCGCTGTCCTTTTCTACTTTCGGCACAAGTCAAAGAATAGTATCATCTGAACGTTAATTGTCGCCGGCCGGAACCGTAGTGGCGACAATTATCGATAGAATACTGTACTGCGTGAATGTTTCATATCCGTGCACGCTCCGTTGCAACGTTTGCGTGAGCCTGGTCCGCCTATTTCGTTATTGTTTTTCGTGAAGACGTTGACGTACTGAGAACGCACCCAGAGGAGTTGATTCCACGTGTTTCTCCTGCCGGCCCGAAAGGTGGCACCGTGCCTATTCCAAGGAAGCACATATACACTCTAATAGATACATCATAGAATTTCAGTATACACTCTAGTAGATACATCAGAGAATTTTAATCACATTATAAAATATTGAAAAATGAAGTTATACGAGTTTTTTCATTCATGCAACAGCTCATCAGCTAGTATCATATTTAATTCAAAAGAAAGTAGTGAAATTATGAAATATAGTTTTTGAACCTAGACCTAACACCCGGCACTCTTAGTTTCTTGGGGTGAGTTGGGATTAGGTCGTGGGAAAAACGGAATTGAGAGTGAGTTTGGGCTAGGTTGGGGGGGGGGGGGGGCAGCCCGACCATACATACGAGAATCCTAAATTCAATGCAGTCGTGGCAACAGTGTTTTGCGAATATATCAAAAACTAAAAGAGATCCCTTATTATATCTATAGGAAGAAGTTGTTCAAAATGTCGAAATCTATAACAGATTCAAATTTCATCAAAATCGGAGAGGGGGGTCTTTTTGTAAATAATTACCAAAAGTTTCTTAAATTATATTTTGGACAAATTTTCAAAGTTTCGTCCTCAGAAAATTGAACAAAATTGTACTTAGCACTGAATAATTTTTTAAGATAGCAATATTTTGAAAACCATCCATGTTAAGATATGTAGGAGACAATAAGGAATCAGACATAAAAGAGTATTTGAACATTGCCCTAGTGGTTCCTGAGAGAAGATACATTCTATGCGAAGAAACAATTTTCGGATAACTTAATTCAAAGTTTAGGAAAGAAAGTAGAGGGCCTGCAAATGTTTGTTTTAGTGAATAGGTGAAGATGTATTCTCATTGCATTCTTGTACGATACGAAGCCTTTCAGGATCCTTTCGTTTTTCATAAATATCTTCTAGGTTCTCTTTTACTGCCGTGACTTTTTGCCGGTAATTCTCATTTTCTTGGATTGTCTTATCAACTTTCACAATTTTGTGTTCATCTAACTTTCTCATGAACAAAATGCACCTACAGACCACTTATCAAAGTGGAAAAATTACAAATCTTGATCTTAAATTAAACTTGCGAATATGTAGAAAGAAGTAAATTAAAAATTCGAAATCAAAGTCCAACTCCCCGTAGTTTGTTTACATCCGTACACAAACAACAAGGGGTTCCGATTTCTAATAAATGAATGTGACGTTCATCATTCAGATGCAATGTGAATTTTAATTGGATAGATCAAATGCTAATCATTCGCTTAGGGTTTCGACTTTCGTCACATAAACGAAATTCAGCGAGCGATGAGGAGGGAACACAGCTAATCGATCAGGAGCCATCGCGCCTGATTTATAAGAAACTTCGGACCCATAGCGTCATGGGTGTGGGGGCTGGAGGGGAGTGGGTTGGTGGTTGAAAAAGCGATATTTCACGGGCAGCGAACTAACAATTCCGAAAAAATACATCCCCCGGCTTTATAAATATACCGCGTTGGCTACGTGACGCAGCCATTCGTCGATCCGTAAAGATACACCGAAACGTGTCCAAAAACGGTCATAAATTTCACGCGCGTCGAATTCGCGCATTTCGTTTCGAACGGCGGTGAGGAAGGGGGAAGGGAAGGCACAGGACGCGACGCGAGGCCGAATTTAAATCACAGACAGGCGACCGGCTTGATATAGGGCTAATTGAAGATCGAAATCTGTAGGGGCAGGGCGTGCCCTGGGCGCGTTTCGCACGCGCGAATTCCGCGCTGAAATCGCCCCTTCGGCTCCGCTCCGAAACGCTTCGCTAAAACGGGACGCGGTGAGATACTATCGCGAAACTCTCACCTTGATCGGTTGTGTATGGGCTGAGAACAGTGAACGCTATGGTCACGTCGATGATCGTGCAACGTCGATTTTTAGCGTTTTATTCATCACTGTAATGCAGATCTTTATGCAAAATAACAATTTTCGAAGAAACTTATAGGGGCCAGAAGTTAAATGAAAATGTACTCCCTCTTTTGATAATTTTGATAATTTAAAGGTGATGTAAAATCATGCTCAAATTTGATGTCTTCACAGTTTTGTATTTATCCTCTTAATTTTTGTTACGAGTGCATAAAATCCGTAGTCATCATACTTCACACATGTTTGCGTCACACGATATTTTCGAAGCTGTAACATCCTAACATTTTGAACCTCTCGTTGCACCTAATTGAACAGCTATTAATTTAAACCTCGGACGACGGACCCTTTTCGTACGTTTGCAATTGATGATGCTTAAGTGCACTCTCAGCTTTACTATCAATTTTCTAGAACACATTTTTTAAGGTACTTCTTGTAGATACATTAGTCTTTCTATCGTTCTTAATGTAAAGCCTATTTATTCATTTTAATACTCCGGGTCAGAGTAGACACAGGCACCGTCGTCGACGGGTTAACACTAAACCTACCAAGCACTGAAAGACGCTACCACGTGTTGTTTCATAAAAGTGACGTGATAAAATCTATTTAGACTTCGTGCGTTTCATATTATGACATGTGCTTGAATAAATACAATCATTTCGATTGGAAGTATCTTTATAATTCCAACAACTATAAAATAAGAATTATTGGATAGATGGTATTTTTAAAACAGTTGATAAAAGTTATCAATTCAAAGTTTTGCCGTTCAAAAGAACGTCTGCCGTAAATAAATGTGTCAGAGAAACAGTCACATAAAATGAAAAAAAAGGAATTAACAATTACCCAGAACAGTTGAAGCTGATTATAAACTGCTGAAGGCCTGATAGGTTTAAAAATTCGCCGTTCGATGGCAGAGAAAATGTTTGAAGAACGCTGCCATTGTGAAGGGGTAGCATTCGAGGCGAATTAATTGAAAATTCAGCTCCACCGTTTCTGAATCGAGTTAACAGGCCATTTACGTTTTCAAAAACCCATCAAGTTCCCTGCAGCAACTCTACACCCGGGCTGGAAGAATTTCTGTATCGATATAATGATCGTTTGGCTCGATATCCTTTCACTCCTCCGGATCTCTAATTAACTGTTTCATCGATCAGACGCATCTGTCTGCATTTCAGATCGCGGCACATTTCTGAATAAGCGAAACGAGCGCGGTCCGCGATCTTTCACCAAGGCAAGACACGTTTTTTCTTTTTCTCATTCGTTAATAATATCAATTCAGAAGTCACGCTTTTATTCGCGACAACGCGTCGTGACAGTGTGTCTGCCTCGTTTTTTTTTTAAATACCTGTCGCAGTGAATCGTGCGTTGCTGCGAATCCGCGCGATTCATTCATTTATTCTTGCACGAAATAATTGAGAACGCGGTGGAAAAGCTACATCTTGTCAGTTTTGCTTTTCAGATACCAGTCGATTGGCAATTCTCATTGAGACAGTGTTTTGCGGAATGAAAACTCCCGGAGGAATGATGGCAATTGGAGTTGTAAAGCTGTTCTTCGGTATGAGAAGATTCTGCTGACTGACTTTTGCATTGAATATATCAGACGCGAACTTTGTAATTTACTTTTGATTGCGTATTACGTTGTGCCTCAATGCAGGCAGATGTATAGAATTTTTAATGTTGTAGGAAGCGCTCCGTGTTAGAATGGCTAAACTGATACGCATTTATTATACATTATGACAGTGTGTCGAATAGTTGGCCTAAGTTTACTATTGATTAGAGTCATACACATTATAACTATACAGTGGATCATTATTCAAAATGAAAATTTTCTACCTGAATTACAATAAGCTGAGGTGAAATGGAAGTTAATTTCTTTTCTTAATAATTATACTTAATAATTTCTTTTTTGCTGTTTTGAATTACACTTACTAAATTTTTGTTATAAATGCATAAAATCCACAGTCTAGTTATAACAATGATTAGTGGTACACTTTCTAACAGAATCTGTCAATTTCTTTCTGCTAAGCAAATTGCTCAATTATTATAAGGAATGATATTTTTCTGTTCTATTAAACCATGAATATTTATATTAAACAATGAACTAAACAAACAATGAACATCTCTGAAGATTCAAATCTAGTAAACAAACAATATACAGCATCTCTTTAATAGAATACAACTTTCTAGAAATTTACATTATATGTAACAAAACAAATAATTTTTTATATAAATAAGCTGAAAACGTAGAATAAAATTTTGCTGTTCGAGGTTTTGATTAAAAACAAAATTGATGTTAAAGATTCGTCGAGAACGCGTTCTATTAAATAGGAATTGATTGATATGTCTGATCATGATCAGCCTATTCTACTTATTGCAAATGCTAATGCTCGAAAACTGGTCAAACTATAGGTTACACTTGAGAAATTTTTGTAGCACAACCGCTGAATGTATGAATTTCGAATGTGGCGCGCTCATTGGTGCGTAGTTCAAGAATACAGCGTATTTTTTTAATGTAAAAATCATACATAGTTCCGATGTTATGGCAGCTTTACAGAACTCTTGGACGGAACTGCTCTGCATGCATAGCAAAATCAAACAGACATTCTAATTATCATAAAATGAAAATGGGCATTTCAATATAATAAATTGAGGACATATGCAACAGAGTGTTTCAATCTTTTGTTGTAATATTTTAGTTTATTAAATAAAATTATCAATTTCTGAGACTCCGCGTTAACTAAAAATAGAAGCAACCTTCAAAAAAAATTCTGTAAATTTGTTCATTCGTTTCAGTATACAGTACAGTACCAATTAAAAACATTCTGTACGTTTTCAACGCAGTATGATCTATGTTATTTACAACATTCCATCGCTGTATGAATCGAACAAGCAATTACGTGCCCGGACTGCGTTCAATCAGCGACCTGGATCTAATGATTGCAACGATGATCTACAACCGTTCTCCCGCAAAGAAAAAAGAATATGCAGAAGAGGAAGGGAACATCGCAATCGGAATTTTCCGAATCGACTTTTCACTGGTCGTTGCATCGTCGATTCAACGAAGTCGTCCAGCTTCGAAATACGTTGATTTAACCTGGCTCCCTCAAAGGGTGCCTATAATTTCCTTTTCACTCTCTTTCTCACCCAAGTTTTCACCTCTTTCTCTCTCTCTCACTCTCTTTTCACCGTCCAATTAATCTCCTTCATCGAAAGCCAGGTGAACTGACGATACCAATTTACCCTGTGAATTTACTTTGCTCCGAACAAAAAGTCGTCCTCCCTTTCAAGCGTATTCCGCGCGGCAGATAAGGGAATACGGTCGTTCCATAAAAATCGTACGTGAAATCCCATGAAATCGATGGACTCTCTTTCCCCTCGTTTGAGTAGCCACTTGGTTTTAAAAGCTCCGTGGAGCAGAATTAGAACACATCGGGCTCCGGAAAAAGACCGAAACTTTGCCTCGTTCGTTGCTCGTTGGTTTTGAATCGCGGGTTATTATAGACTCGCGCAGTTGCTCTCCGTTATGTCGTTCTTCCCTTTTCTTCCTCGCTGTTCCTCTTCCTTGCACACTTTTTCACCATGCTGGGCAAATGTTCACGGTTTCAAATAACGGTCGAATTCGGAGAAACCTGTGCGCGACATCGACGCTGTTTTATCGAGCTCCAGTGCGATCGGAGGAATCAATCGTTCATTCAAAGATTTATTTTTAGTTCTTAATACACTAGGGCTTGATTAAATTTGCTAAATCTGTTAGATTTAAATTTGCACGACCCATCCTCAATCTTCTCCCGCCGCTTACAATAAATGATCCCGAAATGGCGTGTCCAGATCTTAATGAAACTTTGAGAGGATGTAATTTTAATGTTTTTTTTTTTAACAAATTAAGAAGCTAAAATTGAGTTGCGCGGCTGGATTTGTTAGTAAAAAGTACACAACTTTGCCAGTCGAACCACCCCTGTAGCTCTAACAGTTACCGAGATATTCGATCGAATATGTTCCGATCCCAAACTTTGAGGGCGGTTTCACCCCTTGAACATGAATGATGGTCGCTAAAAGAAACATGTCTAATATTTTTGACAGATCTACGTTCTCCTAATTAAGGTCATTAAGAGGAAAGAAGATAGACCTCAAAGAGGTGCCGCGAACGTAAAAGATAATTATGCAACAAAGAAAATTTCAAACTAATTTTTGTCTAACCTTTCCAAACATAGTACCAACGGATTGCTAAGATTTTTCTGATTAAAACGAGTCCAAACACGACGCGAATCGGTCTAGATTTGTGGATTTAATATAAGCAACAAAATTACTGACAAACGTATGATTGCTATAAGTGACAGCTATGGTGGCTCCCCTGCCTCGTAGACATGAACATGTACTTTACGCCAGTCCGTGCTTGAAGTGTAAATGTGTATATAATTGGTTTAAGTGGGACCCGCGTTACCATATCCCGGGACTTGAGGGGTAAATAGTGGGAGTAATGCTATAGTCAGAACCTGAGTGACGTCACGAGCCTATAGTGTAATCACTGTAGTCTATCCCAACTGGACGGTGGGAAAATTTTTGAGTAATGAGGATCGGAACCAGACATCCTGATTCGGGCTAGTTAATCCCTACGATACGACGGTTGGATAATTCTCGGAACGTGACCTCACGTGACGTAAAGGATTCCTTTGAGAGGATTTTTGCGGAAACGCTGATCTAGTGTATATAGATAGGTGCACGTCATTATGCAGACGTAGAGTCACGTGGATGTAGTGGGACTAGCTCAATGGAGGGGGAATAGGGACTGTTTCCCAGGCCTGATATATGAGATCTATAAAACTAAACTGATCTACTCCATGTTTGAACTCGTTTTAATCGGGAGAATCTCAGCAATTCAGTGTTACCACATTTGAAAATGTTCTACTGTACTGTACTGCATTAGAAACTTTGGCCATCAGCAGTACGCTGATGTGACATAAATTGTCAATCTCTGCAGCGGTCTTGCAATACGTAAAACCATCCAGAGAGAGGACTTCGTTTCCTCGCCTACTTCTAAGTATGTGAGCATTCTAAAAAAAAATGAATTCCGTATTGTGAAAGAGAATCCAATCTTTAAAATGAGCCCAGGTAGAGGCTGAACTTTCTTTTGGAGGACCAGATGTTTTTAACTGTTTTGAACTCTTTTTGAACTCTTTTTTATGGACTCCTGTAGATATCGATGCAAACATTACGAAAATGTAAGTATTATTGTTAGGAATTCACTGGTTTATAAGTTATACGCGTGTAAACATGAGCAATTTAAGCGTTTTTGAAAGGGGATTAGAGCGTCGCCATATTGAATATTCGTTGGGTGGTAGAGGTAGGTCTGTTGAGCGCATGCGCTGGATAGATGGTGGGTGTTCAGCGCATCGGCTAAATAGTACGGAGTGATAGTCCAAGTTGGTTTGGGGTTAGTTAAAAGTGCACTTTACACGCGTATAACTTCTGAACCAGAGAACTTCTGGCAATAAGACTTTCATCTTCGGTGTTTTCTCGTCGAAATCTATAGGACGGCATAAAAAAGAGTTTAAAAAAATTGGTCCTCCAAAAGAATGATTAACCCAGATAGATTGTTACCCAATTGTTTTACAAAAAGTTACAGCAGATGAAAGATCGGCCATCTTTCACCTGTACTGTACTGTATTAGAAACTTTGGGCGTCCGATTATTCACTGAAAATGTGTTCAGCAGTGGAAAATGATGTCTGAAACGTGCATTCACTGAATTTTTCAAAAACAAATGCTCGCGGTGTATTGATCGTTTCCTATGCAATCCGGGCCATTCGTCCTGTCATTTGTAACGTCTTCTTGGTACGCGGGTGTCAAATGACTGGCCGAAAATGGGAGTGTGGATCTGGGGCCGGGATGCACGGTTCCCCCGAAACCGGTTAATCACCCGATCTCTGTGCGTCGATGCATCATCCGTCCATCCATTCGTCGGGCCGCTGATTGCAATGCGAGCAAGTTACAAATCAAACTCGCTGCCCCCGCGTAGATACTGACAGTTCCCGGTGGTATTGGATGAAGATTCGCGAGAAGCGACGCGGATGACGAGACACGGAGAGAGAGAGAGAGAGACAGAGAGAGAGAGAGAGAGAGAGAGAGAGAGAGAGAAAGAGAGAAAGAGAGAAAGAGAGAAAGAGAGCTAGATAGTGACAGAGGGATGAGCAAGAGAGAGACAGCAGACAAAAGAGGGACAGGGGCTGAAACGTTGGCGGCGTACACGACCAGAAAGAGGGAAACGCGTTGCGCAAACCGACGAAGACGGCCGTAGACAAATATAGAAGCCAGCCGGAAGGGCCGAAAGAGACCCGGTGCATCCTCCGGTTGCAAACCCGTATAAATCTACACAACGGCGACGCATGCATATTCATATGCCGACGAGGAACCAACACACATTAATGCGCCAGGCGATATTAACGCAAACACGGTCGCACGAACGTCCGTGGAAAAGTAATAGCCACGGCTACAGTGATGAGCAAAACTGAACGCACTTAGTAAACTTTTCAAGGATTTTTATAGTGAGACAAAAATATGATATTGTTGTAAAATCAACATCGTGGTATGTGAGAGTATAGACGCTATCTTTCAAGACCATAAAATGTTTGTTTTTATTTCTTACATCCTTCAATTTAGCAAGTCGCTTATTACTCAGTCTTGTCTTAAAATGGCGTCTCAGAGGCATCATGGGTTTTGTGCGTTAAACTTAAATATTTGTAACTTTCCATCATATACTAATTATACATAATAGCATCCTACTTAGTGTACATCAATGTTAGAGTAATACAAATTACATTATTTCGATCAATATTTATTTAGTATTAGAATTCTCTTCGTAGAAATTCCACAGATGTTTTATTGAACGAAACGTACAAGTCCGAACAGATTTTTTTGAAAAACGAGAGGTACCTGTTTATTTCGAGCCCTTGTAGAAACATTATCATCTACTTGTTAAAATGATTAAATCAAGATACAAATTCTTATTTGATTTCAGTACCTTGCAAGCAATCCTCGTAACTACGCGAGATTGAAACGAGGGAAAAATGCGACACTTAAGCGGACAATACCGTATTTTGAAAGTAACAAATATTCTAAGTGAAATAACGGCACAAAATAATGGAATCCCCAGGTTTAGATGCGGAAATAGAGAAACGTAAGAGCGGCGACTGCTCGTAGGCGAATGCCGGAGTGGATTCGACTGAACGCGTTCATTTGATATACAGCTAATTAGAGATCGAAATCTCGGGTCGGCGAGGTGCGACGTGTGCGCGTTTCCATGCAACTGTGTTACATGCAACTGTTCTGCGTCTTGCGGGAGAAGTTACGGTAGAATCTGCGCACTTGGGGAAAATAAAAATTCCGATGGTAGATCCGTGTTTGCTGTCGGAAGTTGAGCACGGTTTGAGCGCGTTTCGGCTTGCATGCAAATATTGTGGCTTGCCAAGTGCGCATTGTTGATGATTTTCCTGATATTTTGCCATAAATGGAGAGAAAGACAAAAAATAAAAATGAGTATACTATTTTTATTTGCTTAGGCGATTCATATTGGCATTGGTTTGATTGATCTTGGTTTTGTTACCGTTCCATAGTCACACTTCTAACTGTTAACTTCTATTATCACTGTTTCGTCACGGTCGCTGATCGAGTTCGTCTGATTCCGGTACAGCTCAGAATTGAACGCTGAGGCAGTGGTAACGGTTGGAAATGGATTCAAACACGACTTGGCTGAACTGTACTATAGAGGACCAAAAATTTTCAAGTTTTCTGTATGTGATCCTACACATTTTGACGAGAAAATGATAGATGTGTCAGTTTTAGTACACGAAATTCAAGTTTTAGTTACCAGAGTTCACTGGTTGAAAAGTTATTCACGTGTAAACATGAGAAATTTTAAGCATTTTTGACAGATTAGAGCGTCGCCATATTGAATATTGGTTGGGTGGTAGAGGTAGGACTTTTGAGCGCATGCGCTGGATAGATGGTGAGTGTTCAGCGCATCGGCTATGTAGTACTGAGCGGTATAGTCCAAGTTGGTTTGGGGGTTAGTTAAAAGTGCTCAACTTTACACGCTTATAACTTCTGAACCAGTGAACTCTTGGCAATAAGACTTTCATTTTCGGTGTTTTCTCGTCGAAATCTATAGGACTGCATAAAAAAAGTTTTAAAAAATTGGTCCTCCAAAGTACAGTTTAACCCACGACTTTACCTTAAGCAATTTTAATAATATCCGAATAAGGACTGTTCACGAGAACAAAACGCCACGAACAGCGTTACAAGAACAAACACTTAGAAGAGCGACGCTGCCGCGAATACTTTAAATACTGAAATTGTGACGATGTCAAGAGAGGCGTTGATTACGAGCGATTGTTTCGAAGTTCGAATGTAAAGTGTGTAATCGAAAGCGCATGTTAACGCACGACAGTTGAACAGGATTTCTTCAGGGTGGCGGAGTTGGGTTGGTCGATCGATAGCTTGATCCAACCTTTGTCATCGGCATAGGATTCAAACGGAGGAGTATCGCCGTAGCTGTCGGTGTTTATGTTGAAAAGTCGAAAACGGTGGAAGGAGTGCGCGCCTGCTACTGTAAACATCGACGAGCGAGCAACGGCGTTCGAAACGGTCTCGATCGCGGTCGAGCAGCCTCCGTTTGAATACCCACGCGAGGACAATCTCAAACAATCACAAATTTACACATCCATGTATAGCTATTTCATTGTAATTACCCATGGTAAATTGTTCCTGAAATTGTAACATTAATATTTCACGGACCGAATGGGATCAATACCGGCATCCAATTACGGTTGTCGAAACTAAATTAATTTGTATACCTGTTTCCGTAACAAAAACTGAAGGGAGAACAAAGCGTTGTTGCTGTGTTAAATTGCTCCGAAGGTATCGAGGAAAATTGAAAAATATATACTGAACCAAACACAATGCCGACATGCGCATATTCCTGTGTACATGAAATATAAGAATACAAGGCGATAATGTCAGAAAATATTTGTGCGGCGACAAATGAGAAATTTCGTGGATCTAAACGAGAGATCCGATTCTCGAGAAAACGAGCGAGAATGGTTCGCGAACGGCCTTGTGTACCGCGCGAATATTTTTCTAGAGGGAACGCTCGCGTGTGGAGCGCGTACACACACGTACACACGCGCGTACGCCGGCACTTTAGATTAAAGCTCTCATTCGAGCACTTTGTCTGTTGGGATGCTTGGGAAACTCGATTAGTTCCGTGGCACGAGCGGGACACACACGACTTCTGCGGTGCTTCGGTCAAAGATAAAGCCAATGCGAACCGAGATTCTGCTGTGCACAGCCGCTCCAGCCGTTTGATTAAAGCCCGGCACGAACGCGATTAGCTTTTTGTGATACCCGTCGACCGGCGCGGATAACGAAAAAAGGTATCGCCCTACCGGAACCGGAAGTCTACGGGCCTCCATGTTGCTCTGCTCGCTTCAATCGATATTGTCGCGAATCGAACGTTTTCCGAGTTACACCGACGACCGACGCAAAAAAAATTGATGATACTGTCGTGAACATATTTAATCTTTCACCTGTTGCCCTTTCGTGAACAAAAATTGGATTGGAATTTACCAGGTCATAAGAGACATAAGGTCATTCCGCTCAAAGAGCGGAACCTCTATTTCTGATTGTTGTAGGTTGCATAATTTTCACTTGAAGTACGCTGAAGTGACATAAATTGGCAATCTCTGCAGTGGTCTTTCAATTGTAAAATCATCCAGAGAGAGGACTTCGTTTTCTCATCTAGTTCTAAGTGTGTGAGCATTCTAAAAAAAAGAATTCCGTATTTTGAAAGAAGATACTCCAATCTTTAAAATGAGCCCATGTAGATTAATGTCCAATTTTTTTTACAAAAATTTACAGCAGATGAAAGATCGGCCATCGTTCACCTAAGATTTGGTAATCATTTAACACTAGGAGAGTATTAAAACATTAGAGTATTACTTTATAATAACAACAAGGAGTATTACAGAGATTACACGAAGAGATTGCTAAAAAGTTTCTCAGAAAAATATTTTTATAATTTTAGTAATTGTTGAGGAAGTAATCAATCGCAAAATAAGGAACAAGTCGGTTCGATTAATCCGGTGCTTATTAATCGAATCGGTGAATTCTTTCTAAAAATAAATGGAAACGCAACGATCGACGTTTTCGTGTTTCAGCTGTTTTCACAAGTATTTGTCATCGATATTCGTTTACACGGGCACGCCCGGCCGCTGTTTACCGATTATCGAGCACACGGCTGTCATAACAGCGCTTCTACTCGTAAAACATCACGGAGAAGCTGTATCCGGTGTACAGACACGGTATCATGGGGTCGGGGCTGTGCCCTGTACATACAAGACGAGTTCATGATATGTTTCACCATTCATTCTTGAAGAAGCCTCACTTCTACGATAACGGAAGTCTCTCCTAGCAGAGATCTGCAATGAAAACTTTGTTAGGGGACTCGGACCGTTGCCGGGCTTTGTCTTCCCAGTCTGACCTTGTATGAACTTGTTATTTCATTCTGTTAATTTATCTTTGGCGTTCTGACATCGGCACTAATTGATTTTTGGTGTTCACATTCTTCGATGGCCTGAGGAATACAAATCGACTTTGTTTGGGGACTCGAAACTTTGAAGAACTTTGTCTTCTCAGCCTGACCTTGTATGACCTTGTTATTTCATTCTGTTGATTCTGTTACATTCTGTTACATTGATTTCTGTTTATATTCTTCGATGACTTTAGGAATGCAAATCGGCTTTGTTAGCGGACTCGGAAGTTTGACGAACTTTGTCTTCTAGGTCTGACCTTGCATGCCCTTGTTATTTCATTCTGTTAATTTATCTTTGGAGTTCTGACATCGGCAGTAATTGATTTTTGGTGTTTACATTCTTCGATGACCTGAGGAATACAAATCGACTTTGTTAGGGAACTTGAAACTTTGAAGAACTTTGTCTTCTCAGTCTGGCCTTGTATGACCTTGTTATTTCATTCTGTTGATTCTGTTACATTCTGTTACATTGATTTCTGTTTATATTCTTCAATGACTTTAGGAATGCAAATCGGCTTTGTTAGCGGACTCGGAAATTTGACGAACTTTGTCTTCTCGGTCTGACCTTGTGTGACCTTGTTATATCATTCCAATTATTCAAGAAACGAATAAACATTTATGTAGCTTCTGTGTCTTGCAGTTAATTCAGACAATTTTTATTTTTCATTAAAATCCAGAGTTTAGTTATATACATTAATACGTAAATAGGATGAAAATGTTTTATAAGAAGTAATTCTATTATCCCGCACATAAAGGAACTTTTATTTTTAGCGTTCGATAGGTATAATGCTAAACTGTACGATTTGTGACAGAGAACTTTAATAATAAGTATGTCTGACTGTACTGCTTTAATGCTGCCAAAGATGGGCCAATGAGTCAAGGTGTATCTTCAAAATGGATCCCTCGTCGTCCCTCTTGCTCGCAGTAGACATCGCACGGAAATACAGACGTACGCGTGGGTGGGCGAAATTTCATTTCGATATCCTTTCGGCCACGCTGTCGTATTAACATAAATTTCCATTGTCGAGCGTTATTTACGACTCGGTGCCACTTTTGGCGTGGCCGATTTATTTCCATATCGGGCGTGGCCGCAGTTTAATAAATTTCGCCCGGTCGAACGCGCTTGTTCACGTCCGGGACTGGTTTCGCTAAAGTAATCGAAACTATAGTCTCCACGGTAATGAACGATCCATTTATGACGTGCTACAACGCCAATAAAAGAACGCTATTTGTAATAATATTGAACGGAAATGTCTGCTGAACCGACACGACACCGTACTTCGTCGATCGTGTCGACTGTTCGCTTCGTTTTCCAGCAGAAATTCACCGACGCTGATTAACTGTTGATTCATCGACCCGTTACCGACAATAGTGAATTAGACTCGATTTAGGAATTATTATTTCCGATCGGACCGAGCCCGGCCATCCATTATACACGGAAGCTTTAATGGCGGCCGAGAGTTGTGAAAAAGAGAAATTAGTGGGTCGATTAATATGCGCGTAGAAGATTTATTGCTCGTGATCCACGGAACCGAACAATTTCGATGCTAAATGGCTGATGAGATTAAAGGATCGACTCCAGGATTCCGTTAGCAACGTAATTTCTTCCATTTGTTTGGGAATTTTGCGAATTAGGCAGTTCCAAAAATATCTATTCGTCTATTTTAAGGGCATACTTGTGACTCATTGTATATGTACAGCAAAAGTATCCGGACACCCTTTAAAAACGAATAACTTTTTCAAAATTAGTTCAAACGGCTTGAGTTTTTTTGAGATGTTAGAAGGATTAGTTTACTCGGTAGCGTGTACATAATTATTTATACAAATTACTAATGGTCGAAATTGTGAAGAAAAAAGTAAGTCATGATTTTTAACTTTTTTATCAGTGCCTGTAATGAAAATTTTGTAGATCTCCATAGGTTATATACATGCGCAAAGTTTCATCAAAGTCGGTTAATGTTGTTATAAGCTACGAACATTGCAAGATGGGAGCTTAAGGGTGAAAGTCGCAGATTTTCGGTCTTTCCAGGGAATTTTGTCCTTATGTAATCACCTTTAAATGTTTGTAACTCATAACGACGTTAACCGATTTCGATGAAACTTTGTACATGTAAATAACTTACTTAGACCTATAAAATGCGTCTTTTAAATTTTTGTTACAGGCACAGATTAAAAAGTTAAAAATCGTGACCTTTACTATTTTCGTCGCAATTCCGACCAATAGCAATTTTTAGAAACAGTTATTTACACGCTACTTAGTAAACTAATGCGTCTAACATCCCAAAAAAACTCAAGCCGTTCGAACTAATTTTGAAAAAGTTATTCGTTTTTAAAGAGTGTCCGGATACTTTTGCACGCCACTGTATGTACGTAATTAGTAATTGATAAAATTTGTTGAATAGAATTCTGTACTTAATTGATAAATAAACAGAGGTAGCAAACTTGAACGCGTGGTAACAAACTTGTGCGATTATCACCAAACTGCAGATTTTTATGCCAAATAAAAAATTTTGATCATAGAGAATGGAAGTTAGATGAAAATATATTTCTTCTTCCAACAGTTTCAATAAGTCGAAAATATTACGGAATCTTATGGAACTGCCCCCGTACTGAATCATACTTTGTGCCGGATGCATCCAGCTGGGGCATAGTCATCGTTTCTATAAGCAACGGGGTGCAATAGGGCGTTTTCCGTTCTCAGAAAAGAGATTAGAAAACTCTGACCGAAATAAATCAGAGAGATTTCTCTGTAGGTAACAATATCATATACAATAGACTAGTTGCTATTCACTACTTGTGAATAGTATTTTACCTAGCTCTGTTAAAGACTACTATCGGAGATCACGACTTATGTGTGCGTGTTTGTCGATCATTCCGCGAACAGCAAAGGTTAGTCGACTTTTCTAGAGGCAGCATTCTATCAGCGTCTGGTTCTACTGGCTCGTGCAAAATAAACGAGCCTGTGGGACCGGGTACAACCCTGTTCCGGGTCATTAGACCATGCCAGCTCGCAAGTTTTTCGAGGTCGCACACGTCTTCGAACGCGATCGTCGATCGCGGCGCAACACACCGCCGCGCCGAGGCGAACGAGAAACAGAAAGGAAATAAAAGAGGAAAAGGGGATAGCGGGGGATAGCGGAATATAGCGTTTTCAGCCGTTTCTTCAATACTTCATATATTTTCAAGATCGTCGAGGTCTGACCTACAGTTTTTTTACTTTTTATGATGTATATGCGTCACAATAAAGTAATTAAAATAGGTCTCGTTGAAATCTGAGGGGAGAAACCTCATCAGCAAGTTCACCAACGTTTTCATTGATTGGAAAACATAGGAGTCAAATAGAAACTTTTTCTTCTTTTAATTACCTTATTGAGATAAAACTATGTATGTTATTGTTTCTCGTCCAAATTCCAATATTAACTTTAACCTATTTCAAACTATTATACATACTAAATGTATTATCACAAATTGTAAATTGTAAACCATGTGATCGCTAATGACCTCGCTGTTAATGCCACCACATTCACCCCTTGGCCTCCAACGAGTGAGACTCGTGGTAAGAAAGGGCTAAAAATATTAAGGACGAGCCTGACTCGTGGTACTACGTTCGGACCAAACGTAAACAACACGAGCCTGGCTTACTGTACTTCGTTCGGACCAAACGTAAACAACACGAGCCTGGCTCGTTGTATTTCGTTCGGACCAAACGTAAACAACACGAGCCTGGCTCACTGTACTTCCTCCGGACCGAACGTAAACAACACGAGCCTGGCTCGTTGTATTTCGTTCGGACCAAACGTAAACAACGCGAGCCTGGCTCGTTGTACTACGTTCGGACCAAACGTAAACAACACGAGCCTGGCTCACTGTACTTCGTTCGGACCAAACGTAAACAACGCGAGCCTGGCTCAGTGTACTTCGTTCGGACCGAACGTAAACAATGCGAGCCTGGCTCGTGGTACTTCATTCGTGACAAACGTAAACAACACTAACACGAAGATTACTAATTTTCTACGAGTTTTCTCGAAACATTATTAATTTAAATTAAGTATTAATTTACAAATTTTTACTGATACATCGTCCACTTTCAAATTATAAATCATTTTTAAAAATTTTTAATACTTAAAAGTATTAGTTGTGTCCAAACGTGTTTATTATTTCACAATTTCTTTCGTTGCGCCGAAATATACATGTCATACGATGCATACATTTTGCGCATGTTCGAGCACACGGATAAACAACTAAAGACAATGGGTTAAAATAAACTACAAATAAATAAATACACTGATGTCCTTGAATCTTTTTAATATGTTCACTGCTTAAAATTGTGCGTGCCCAGTTTTACGATAAATGCATAGAATCCGCAGTGTAGTCGTCGATGAACTGCGAATTTTATGCATTTACAACAAAACTTAATACATCTGAAACAATAAAAGAATTGAGAGAATTTAAGAATATCGATGTATTATTTTCGTCTTGTTGAGTTTATTAAAGAGAGAATAACAATTTTATTTGACTCTTGTTTCGTATAATTGATGCAAACAATTTTCATTTTGCACGAAGATCCGAAGTCTACTCAGTTTCAGAGAACAGCTCTACATGAAATACTGTATTAGAATTGTTTACATCGTTTTAAAAAAATCGTGCAACTCTGAATCAACCGTTTTAATGGAAACCACGTAACTTTAAAATCGTGTAAAAAAATACCGTGTATAAGGAGCGTCAGGTGTACTCATTTTCGCTATAAATGCATAAAATCCGCAGTCTAATGATCAATATTCAGCTATAAATTCGAGCCTAATACGGGTATGTAGGGAATAACGGTGTGAATGTGCTTGTATGTGGTTCATACTGTCAGCTGCCGAGAATTGCAGGATCGATAATAAAATTGACGACGCGCCGTTACTGCGAAACCGAAAATAACGGTTCTAATCGGAGAGTTTTAGAAAGCAGGCCAATTAGTTTCTCTTGTCGTTTTACGTTATTGTATTCTTATTCCTGTTAATAAACTCCTTCAGGTAGTACGTGAAGTATTACAAAACGTAATATAACGAATCACTAATTTTATTCAATGGATTCATTTTCATAGTAAACCCAGCCGAATTTTTTGCTTATCCGTCCGAGTGCCAATAAACCACAGAAACTCTCGGGCATGAAAGTGGCTGCGTTACCGCATGATCGTATTTCCAATTTTCCATTACGGTTCTACTCCGCGAGGAACCGCGGCAGAAATTTTCACAGGAAATATGATGATTCCCGTCATCTTCGGTCGCATAAAACCAGCCCCGGCTCGCATAAATTCCGGTCACCATGGCACAGGATTCGTCCCCGATTATTTTTGTCCCGTTATTCCAAAAGCTAATAGAACGGGAATAAAATTCCCCGTGAAACTAGCGTTCCCCGCTCTTTCTACCCCCACCCCCCTTGCTCCAACCTTTTCTGCACCCGCACGGTTTCCTCGTCGGTAGTGTCTCGCGAGCCACCCCGAGCGAAATTTCATTTCACAGTCCGTCCGAGCCGAGCAAATATTATCGTAAATTTCCGGCCACCGCTTATCACCCTCGATTCTCCATCGCTCATCTTCGTCTTCGCCGGGCTCCTTTTGTTTCTAGCTGCGGCGTCACCGTGAAAATATTTCTTTCCCGCGGACCGATAAATCAACGAGTTCCATCCAACACTACGGTCATCAATAACCGCGGCGCTTAGGCTCTTTTCCGAGCGAGTTATCACGCGATGGAATACAGGCTGCACCACCTCAATTATTTTCGTTTGATCATGAAATTGACGTCCGCCAACGGGGATCGATCGAAACTTGTTCACGGGCTATGAACATTTACTTTCGGAGACCTTCATGCTGATCAGTGGAGCTTCAACTGCTTACGCTATGATTTGTTTCACGGTTACAGTGATTAGAAATTCTAATATCGTTCATAATTTTCTATATGAAAAACAACATTCATATTTATTATACGGTCGAGTCGGAAAATAAATTGACGCTCTTTAAAAACTAGTAACTTTTTTTCAAATTCAACCAAACAACTTGAATTGTTTTGAGACGTTAGGAGGATTAGCTTACTCTATGTAATGAATAAAAGAATTTTTTTAAATTTCTTGAAATTCAGATGAAAAACGTGGAGCTCACCACATGAAACATGTGTTTCGCAAATCTAAGCGAGTTATATACAGTTACTCTGATAAATATTCGGACGATCTTATAGAGACGATAATTTTTGTAATATTGGACCCTGTGACTTGGATTCCTTTGAGGAGCTAAAACAATTTATTTACCAAATGGCATCAGAAAAAAATTTTGAAACAATTGCAATTCGCCGAAATTACAGAGAAAATGTTAAAAGTTGTATTTTACATTTTTGATGTGTACTTTTTTCAACATTTTTAATTGTGCTTGAAATTAAATCAAATTGTTTTTCCTTCGTTGATGCTATAAGTAAATTCAGAAGTTCATAGTACAGTAGAACCTCGCTTGAACGTGTAATGAGGATTGCGATCACTATAGCGGACAGTGGCAATTTCTGTCCTGTTTTGTGCAACGAGCAAGGTACTACTGCTGTATAATGAAACCGTGTTCATAATTTATCTACCTAGATATTAATAAGAATTTTAATAATTGTGCTGTATCGAAAGAAAGCTTAAACATCTGCTTTTACATAGCAATACCAACCGAAATTGTTAGATTATGTAACTGGAGGTGACTTGTTGGTTTACGCTTAAAGTTTCCGTCAGTGTCGGAGGATCTATTCAACAGTTCTGAGCCATTGACAATAGACTTTTAAAAATTATGAAATAGTCGCCGGTAAATAATGCGTGAAGTTCAACCACGTGTCCTACGATTTTATCAAAGTAATTAATTTTACGATTCTAAAATTACTACAACATTTTGAAATTTTTTTGGTAATTATTTCCATTAGGGGCTTTCTCACCGATTTTGATGACGTTGAAATATGTTGTCAAGGACATCATTCTGAACAACTTTTTCCTATACATGTTACCGCCGCTCAGCTTTAGTTTCCGAGATATTCGCAAAAAAGTTTCAACATCTCAAAAACTGATCGAAGTAGGTCTGGGTTAGGTCTGGGATATTTATATATTATTTATATATTTATATATATATTTATATACTGGTGTAGGATCATGCGGACCACGGGATGACAAAAAACCCCCTGGTATTTTAAGAGTAAATATATTTAAAGATCAAGAAACGAAAGATATCAGAAAGTTGCCTTGAAGCGCTCTTCTCCACGTCTCGACGAGAACTGCTTGACGCCGAACGCTTCCCAAACTCGCCAGGTCGTCCCCATCGTTCGTTATCGCAACGCGGCGGCCGCGTTCGGACCGCCTGGGTCCGCGCGGGTCCCTTACTCCCGCCGACAAACGATGCCGCCGAACGCACGTGGAACGAAGGCACCGGGAAACGACAGCCGCGCACGAGAGTTTATCTTTCACGCGCGGCACTCGAATTCTCCTCGGACGCGCACCGGACCCACAACCGGCCGTCCTGCTCGGGTATCGTCCTCGATACCTCCCGGCTTAATCTTCCAGATGGTCGTCAACTTCCAGGGCGCTATCTTCATCGCTGTTATTAAACACCTCATTCAAATCGGCTAATCTCGTCCATGGTTTCATTAGGTCAGCTGCTGAACTTGTTTTGTTTGGGCCCTCATGATCTCCCACCTTCTCCACAATGTATCGGTCGTTCCTCATTGCGCTCGTTACTTTGTAAGGTCCTAAAAATTTCGGATGAAATTTCGCACCTCCCCCAAATTGTGTCCGTTGTATGGCTACAAGGTCATCAACTTTAAATTTTCTCGCTGTTTTCCTCTTCCTGTCGTACGTTTTTTTATTCTCTCTCTGTACGTTGAGAATATTTTTCCTGGCTTCGTCTCGTAAATTAGTGCGTTTTTCCTCGTACACCTTAATAAATTCTTCTTCTATTAGCTCTCTCAGCTGCTGGTCATCCTTCAACCTCATTTTCTCTCCAATCATTAACTCAAAGGGAGTCATCTGCGTGCTCCTATTGAATGTTGAATTCATAAATTGTTGCACCTGATCCACGTGTTTCCACCATTCCATAGGATTGGATATCGCCATCTTGGTCAACATGGGGATGATGACGCGGTTCATCCTTTCAACCTGTCCGTTTCCCCTCGGGATGCCCGTGGTGATTAAAACATGCTCGATGTTTTCCGTTGCGCAATACTCCTTAAACACATTAGCGGTGAACGCCGTGCCGCGGTCCGAAATTATGCGTCTAGGATTCCCGAAAACGGTCGCCTGCTTCTTTAATTTATCGACAACTTCGTTTGCAGTCGTCGACTTCGTCGGGTAGATCCACACAAACTTTGTGAATGCGTCTACTACCACGAACAAATGATTATATGCCTTTCTCGTGGATGGCATCGGCCCTAGATGATCCACGTGATAAGTGTCCAACGGTGTAGCTCCTTTCTCGATTGGATTTAGTAGTCCATCGCTCTTTCCGTATTTTCTTTCTGCCAACAAGCACTTGACACAGTTCCCAATTACCTTCTGAATTCTCTGTCGCATATTAGGAAACCAAAATTCTCGTTTTAACGCAAATTCGATTTTCTTCCATCCAAAATGTCCTTGCTCGTGTGCCTGCTTTATTACATCGTACTGCATAGTTTTGGGTATCACCATGAGGTCGACTCCACCATCTTCTCTGTACAAGATTCCTCGTTTAGACATCGAAAAGTCCGTTTTTTGCCCGACCTGAACAGCGTCGATCATCTTCTTTAATTCAGGATCGTCTTGCTGAGCTTTCTGAATTGTTTCAATTAATCCGTCTCGGCCCTCCTGCACTAGAAAGACTTCAACAGGATTCCTGCTTAGTGCGTCAACGTGGCGCATCGATGCTCCCGGTCGATGTTCGATCGTGTAATCGAACTGATCGATTAAAAGTGCCCAATGCGACACTCTTAAACATAAATCCTTTTTCTTCATCGTTAACACGAAGGCTTTGCAGTCCGTCACTATTTTAAACTTTACGTCGACTAGGTACACGCGAAACTTCTTTAGAGCTTTAACCACAGCTAGAATCTCCAATTCGTAGCTTGTGTATCTCTCTTCGGCGGGTGTCGTCTTCCAGCTGGCGTAATACACAGGATGCAACTTACCGCTTTCCGAATCTTTTTGGAGCAGCACTGCTCCAAGTCCACCCATGCACGCATCCGTGTGCAGCTCCGTCTCCGCTCCAACTCGATACAGCTTCAACACTGGTTCTACAGTCAGCGCTGACTTTAAACTATCAAACGCCATTTGTTGCTCCGTCCCAAATTCAAACTTTGCACTGTTTCTTAACAACTGTGACAACGGTCGCGCACGCACGGCAAATTGGGGAATAAATTTCCGGAAGTACCCCGTGAGTCCCAAAAAACTCTGCACCTGTTTTATAGTTCTGGGTAGCGGGAACTTCGACACTGCCAACGTCTTTTTTGGAGAGGGTTGTATCTCACCCGCCTCCACGATGTATCCTAAATACTCTACTTTATCCACTAGTAATTCGCACTTCTTCCAATTTATTTCTAAACCGAATTGACTCGCCGTTTGCAACACAGTTTTTAGTTTTTCTAAACCTTCACGTTCGTCCTTCGAAGGAATGATTAAGTCATCGAGATAAACTAACACCACGCCACTTGTTATCAGCGGACGAAAGATTACACGTATGTGTCTCTGAAAAACAGCCGGCGAATTACACAATCCGAATGGCACTTTTAAAAATTCATAATGTCCATCGGGGACCACGAACGCTGTGTATTTTACACTGTCTTCCTCAACTGACACATGAAAAAAACCGTCTTTCAAATCCAACGTGGAGAATAATCTCGCATCTTGCAGTCGATCCAGTTGGTCCTCAATTAGCGGCAAAGGGTTTCTGTCCTTGATGATTTTCTTATTCAGGGCTCGATAGTCGACACACAGTCTCGGTTGCCCATTCTTTTTTGTGACCAGCACAATTGGACTAGCAAAATCCGATACACTCGGCCTCACTATTCCGTCGTCCATCCACTTATCGATGATTCCGTTCACCTGCTTCTTCTGCTCGGCTGATAGTCGCCGAGGGTTCTGGAACACGGGGGCATCGTCTTGGAGCACTATACGCATTTCCACTCCTGTATGTTTAGTACGCGTCGGCGTATAATTTTCAACGATTTCTTTCACCTCTGCTTTGATTTCGGGATCGGCTATATGTTGAATTTCGACGTTATGCTCATCCTCCGGTTCCTCATAAGCATTAATCGCTAATACCTTCCAGCCACCTTCCTCCAACTGCGTCTCTTCCGATTCCAATCTCACCAGCGTCGCTTGTCTATGTTTCGTGCGCACTTCAACATAATCCGATAATTCTCCGCCGACCAGCATGTCGTGACCCAGGAAGTCATCCGGCACGACGTCAAAATTGAAATTAAATGACAACCCATCGATCACAACCTCTGCTCGAAAGCGTCCCAACGTGCGTCGATTCACAGTGCCCACTCCGTCGAAAGAAATGGTTTTGCGTTCGAGAGGCGGCGCTCCAAGTTGTACATAAAAGCTGGATCGCACTAAATGTAAATCGCTGCCTCCATCCAACACGGCCGTCACTTCCTTATTTAAAATTTCTACCTTTTTGTACGTCTTCTTATCAGTTGATGCCAGCAAATCACATCGTGGTTTCTCCGTTCCTCCCTTCCTTTCTTTGTTCGCACCGTGAGACTTTGTACATTTTGACGAAACGTGTCCGAATTCGCCACATCCGAAACACTTTGGACCTTTAACTTTATGCGGACAGTACAGACTTATGTGCGTCTTACTTCCGCAATTAAAGCAATGCTTGGATTTTTCATCGCTTTGCGCCTGAGTTAGTCTCTTCGTTTTTTCATACTTCTGGATTCCTGCACTCGTCTTCAGTCTGGAATTATTCTTTAGCATCTCGTACTGATTTAATTTCTTCCTCAGCTCTTTCACTGTAGAGGCGGTGTACAAAATCGTTTTGCTCACTTCATCGTCTTGAATCCCGTCAATTATGTACTGGATTTTCGCTTCTATTTCAATTTCCGCGTGGCTGGCCATTTCCAAAACGCGATACACGTACGCTTGGTATGACTCATCGTGCCTCTTCTTCACCTTACTCAATTGGTCGTGAACTTGCTTACTATTTACTGTATTTGAAAATTCTTTGATGAGCTCTTTCCTCAATTTTGTCCAGGTTTTCGCATGACATTCGAAATTGACAAATAGCTTCGCTGAGCCCTTTAACAACCGTTTACAGTATATAACTTTCTGAGTTTCCGACCAGTCACACATCTCTGCCGTTTCTTCAAACATTACAAACCATCTGTGAATGTTCTCGCTTCCATCGCCACTAAAAGTTTCTAACGCATCTTCAACATCTTTGAAGGTTAGTACGTTACGGGAGAATCCGACATCTCGAGAATGTTTACGATTTCCCACGTCGTTTCGTTTGGAATTTTTCACCACTTTTTCCTCTTCTTCATCTTCAAGGTCATCTTCATCTTCAACGTCATCTTCATTGTCGTCTTCATCTTCATTGTCGTCATCGTCTTCGTCATCATCTTCGTAGGCTGCCTTCAGCCTCCCCACCAACTCGGCCTTCTTACCTGTCACCTTCAGGCCCAAGGCGCGGAGTCTCGTCTTGACTTCCTCTTTAGAGAGCGCGTCGAAATCCTCTTCGTCACCGTCATCATTTCTATCGTCTTTCGTTTTTTCTGCGTTCTGCATGGCCTTTCTCAGTCTAACGGCCAGCACGGCCTTAGACCCCTTTATCGAGCGGCCAAGCTCCTGCAGCCTTCCTCGCAGCTCCTCGGTCGTCATCGATTCGACAGCGGGACCAGATTCCTCACCCGAGAACGGCATTCTGACACCCTAAATACACTGCGTAATATAAATCTTCTTGCGGCCGTCTGCCTATCACGCACTGCACAACACCGTACAAAGCTACCGTCCAGAATGAGGTTCCGCACGACCACTGCGTCACACTTCTTGAACAACGCGAATATTCACGCACAACCAATAAGTAATTTTGCCAACATATGATCCGCTTCGATCCCGGACGAGCCCCCACTATTGTAGGATCATGCGGACCACGGGATGACAAAAAACCCCCTGGTATTTTAAGAGTAAATATATTTAAAGATCAAGAAACGAAAGATATCAGAAAGTTGCCTTGAAGCGCTCTTCTCCACGTCTCGACGAGAACTGCTTGACGCCGAACGCTTCCCAAACTCGCCAGGTCGTCCCCATCGCTCGTTATCGCAACGCGGCGGCCGCGTTCGGACCGCCTGGGTCCGCGCGGGTCCCTTACTCCCGCCGACAAACGATGCCGCCGAACGCACGTGGAACGAAGGCACCGGGAAACGACAGCCGCGCACGAGAGTTTATCTCTCACGCGCGGCACTCGAATTCTCCTCGGACGCGCACCGGACCCACACTGGATTATTATATATTTTCTTGATTGTTGCAGATATCCAAGAATTCGTATAGTTTCATGCTTAATACTCTGTATGCTAACACAGCTGACAATGAAATAAGTTTCTCGTTCGACACGATTCATTTCACGTTTCAGTTATTAAACATAAAGAGACGAGACAGTGGGTCTCCACTGATTGAAGTCGTTTTAACCTCTTAGGCACGGCTGAATTTTGCGCGGGGCTGTTTCTCTGTACGGCGGAGTTCACCGAGAACTACTTGTAAACGATATAACCTACAATGTGTGACGGACAATGCTGTTCTCTACGCGATTACATTGGAATGAAGTTTTTAATGATTAAATTATAATTTTAATTGGGTACGATATATTTTACAGGCGTATCGGAAGACGATCATTTAATTCAAACGGTGAGCGAGTGAGTTACTAGAGTGAGCCATTATAGTGGCGCGTCGTTCGGAAAGATGACATCCGTGACAACCACTATAGTGGCGCGTCGTGCCTAAGAGGTTAAGTTGTGACCGTGGCCGCGTTATCGGCGGCCACAATTTCAAATCTAACCCAGACCTACTCCGATCACTTTTCGAGATGTTGAAACTTTTTTGCGAATATCTCGGAAACTAAAGTTGAGCGGCGGTAACATGTATAGGAAAAAGTTGTTCAGAATGTTGACCTTGACAACATACATCAATGTCATCAAAATCGGTGAGGAAGCCCCTAATGTAAATATTTACCATTTTTTTTTTTTACATAAAGCTGCATATTCGCCAGACTATTGAGTTTGATAGATCCACCAATAATAGTCAGAGCGGCATTTAAAAAAAGGACTGAACCTAATTGCCGGGATCCCGGCAGCAGGAGCGAGTATAATATTGTTATCGCGTCGAAGAAACCAAAGATCCGAGGAAATGGTTCGAATCGCCGCTAATCGGATACACTTTTCTGAGGGGTAGGGCTCATCTTGGTCCGATATCGAGCCGAGGAGCTTCCTTCCCCAAAGCTCCTCCGAGAAAGTACGTCAATTTCCGTTCGTGACGGCGATTCGTCGAAATTCCACTGCCTCGAAACCGGCGCTCATGACCGGTGTCCGGAAATTTATCGTCCGCCCTCCGCTTGCCTCTCCGTGGTTTATTTTGTCCCGCGTATCGTTTCCCGAGTGTCTTCCGATATCGCAGATATTTTCAGACACAACACGCTCGGAGTTTATGGCGGGTCAGACGGATCATGCGTTACCTCCGCTGCGGGGATTAATATTTTCAGAAGAGCAGATCGCAGATATGAGAAATTCGCGTGTAAGGAGTATTACTGTCCTCTCCGTTCTTCTGCTCGGAAATTCTGATCTCCCTCACCTACATTTCATAATCGATCATTTAATTTCCAGGTTCATTATTAGTTGTGTGGAATTAACACTAAACCAACCACGGTCAAATGACCGGTTTTATATTTTTCAATTATTGTAATTATAAAAATTCGTTTATGAAAAATAATGGAGTAAACTTCTTTGTCCAAGCATCTATTATATTGGAAATTACGGACAATCTGAATAAATCTAGTGTTGCCATTTTTATCAGGTAACATTCGCTGATAGTTTTAATCCTTATTAGGTTTCGTGTTAATGAAATCTGACCCTGTTATAGAGGATACAGGCTGTCTTGGGTACACTGCCTTACCTCACGATCCATTGGCATACTCGCTGTTTTGTTGACTGTTAGAGCTGACAGTTGTGTAATGCACGATTTGCCAGAGACTCTGCATTAATCTCACAATTATATTGCAAAATATTTATGAAGACTACAATCCTGTATTTAGATTCATTATTAGTAGACTGCAGATTTTATACATTGATGACGAGACTGCGGATCATTATGCAAAATAAAAATGTTCTGGATCGATTGCACTCGACATGAGCGGAATAAAAATATCATTTCTACTTTAGTCGTATCAATAAATTGATAATAAGAATTTGTTCAACTAACAATCTTCCAAGTTCCATCTATTGTGTCATAAGTGCATACAATCCGCAGTCTATTTATTGGTCGTAACAGTGAATGATGCTTCTTTTAGTGATTTGACATTTTCTTTCCTTAGTACATTGGTTACAGACGACTATTTAATAAATTTTAAACTTCATGATTCATAGCTGAGGACTTCATAAAAAGTTCTTTAAAAGCAATTTTATTTTTCTGTCAGAAACTAACAAGATACCCTCAAAAATGTAATCTAATTTTTCGGAAGATCTATGAGTTCTTCTTTAACACGTTGGCGTAAATGCCGTCTATACATATATAGACGTACAATGCTTGGGATTGTATAATAGATGCAAATGACGGCTATAGACGTCCGCCAATTTGTAGGAAAATTTGTTAATTTGTGCCTCCTTCCACCAGAACATACTAACGAATAAATTGTGAATTTCTATGAATTTGAACATATTCATCCACACAAAAATATAGTCCCTTCACTTTATATTTGCTGTAACGAATTTGGTAATAGCTCAAAGAAAGATGTCTTTTACTCAAATTTTTATTACTGACAAAGAAAGACAGAAGCCTGTTGACGATCCAGCGAACGAAATTCAAACAAAAGGAACTCGCGCTATCTGCACAATAATGTTTTCCGTGCACGTCTGCATCGCATTGTACGCCGGAATGTTTCGGTAGTACTGGATATTTCGTTACACGATAAAGTCATTTGAGCAGATGATCCCCTAATTATTTCGAGTAGCGCGTATCGTACGGCGAAACAAGTTTCAGAATAATTCCTATTATACTGCTCACGACTGCTTAAACGAAAAGCTGAAAAGTCCGTAGTTTTGGGTAATTCTGTATTCGGGCGTAAATAGATATTTTGTGGAAACATAATCCGGAATGAAATGAGACAACTTCGTCCGCGGCGCGCAAACATTCTATTAATGCAAAATAACGTTGCCAACGTATCCATGAATGTAGGATCGAAGCTTTTGCTGAACAGAATAACACGAAATTCTGCCGCGAGCTCCAATGAACTGACTGATAATGATATAAAAATAGAATATCATAGTACTATTTAAAAAACCTAACCAATAATCTTCCTTTGGAGGTTGAAACTGCGTTACATATAATAAAAGAAACTAACCCAGAACTCGGGTAAATTTTTCTGCGTATCATCAAACATTTGGACAAAATGCTGTACAATATATTTTCACCATTTGACATATTATGTGTTAAAAAAAATAAACGTCCTGTATGCTACGAAATTTGACAATCATGGAATGCTTTTAAACTTTTCATTACACTCGTATATTCGGTTCAAAAAGTAGTTTAAAGCAATTTTCACTATTTTTTTTATTAAATTCTGTGAACTTTCATCAATCCTAAAACCCCAACGCCTAAAACTTGAATTACTTCTTCCCAAAATGAAACTTATATACAGGATGGGGCACTATAAACAGGTCACCTAAATAACTCGCTTGCAGAAGAAAATTCATCAGACCAAACATACTTGATATCGAGGCGCTCGTAATCTGATGACATTAATTTTTTTTATAGGTGAAGACGTCAAGGAGATATGAAGGTCAACTCTCTTTTTTAAATGGAACGGTATGGTTTTTTATTTACATTCTGATAGCGTGTTTCAAGACGAATACAATGACCTATTATGAAGGTCATTCAAGGTCACGCAAGATCAACTGCAATAGAAAATAAAGTGTCTCAAAGCACTCTTCGAACACTACGACGATTTACATGTAACTTGTTGTTTACGTATTCACTACTACTTCAAGTGTTTAAAATGACGACCTTGAACTTAAAATTGGTCCATATTTCATTGATGGCACGCTAAATAGTCATAAATACGAGAGAATCTTAAAAGACGTTTTGCCAGAATTGTTAGAGGACATTTCACTGAACATGCGACAGTCCACGTGGTTCCAACAAGACGGATGTCCTGCTCATTCAGCACGAAATGTTACAGAATTACTGAATAGGACATTTGAAGGTCGTTGGTTTGGTCGATCAGGAAGTAATAAATGACCAGCACGTTCCCCAGACCTGACACCACTAGATTTTTATTTGTGGTGAAAATTGAAGGAACAAGTGTACCGCGAAAAACCAACGACCACAGTTGATATGAAAGAACGTATAAAATGAGCTTGCTCTGTATAATAGATACAACTGAAATTTGTCAGGCAGTATCATCAGTATTGCAACGTTTTAGATTATGTCTCCGTGGTCTAGGTCGTCATTTTGATCACTTGAAGTAGTAGTGAATACGTAAACAACAAGTTACATGTAAATCGTCGTATTGTTCGAAGAGTGCTTTGAGACACTTTATTTTCTATTGCAGTTGACCTTGCGTGACCTTGAATGACCTTCATAATAGGTCATTGTATTCGTCTTGAAACACACTATCAGAATGTAAATAAAAAACCATACCGTTCCATTTAAAAAAGAGAGTTGACCTTCATATCTCCTTGACGTCTTCACCTATAAAAAAATTAATGTCATCAGATTACGAGCGCCTCGATATCAAGTATGTTTGGTCTGATGAATTTTCTTCTGCAAGCGAGTTATTTAGGTGACCTGTTTATAGTGATCCACCCTGTATATAAATCTATGAAATCTATTTACATAGCTAAGATCAATGTTTCTTTTGAGTTGAATTTCTTCGATTCGATATGATGAAGGTACTACCACATTTTAGAGTTAATTGTGGACACATTTACCAGTAACTTATAAAAATAAATTGTGAGAATGTCCACAATCATCGAAGTTATGCAGCGATGAAGACAACTATCCATACAACCGTCATAAATGTACAAAGCGTATTTTCTAGCAATTTCTCACGATAACAACTAAAACCAATTTGTCGAAAAATGTTTGTCTTCTACTAAGCTAATCCTTCTGGTTTCGCGGATAAATCGCTCGAATACTTACTGCGCATCACACACAAGTGTTTGGGGCTCAGGCTCACCGCCACAGCAGATCAGGAATCCGGTGGGGGTTATCAGTCTCTCTCTTGCGAGAAAGAAGGAGGAGTTCGTCGAGAAATCCAGTTTCGCGCACAAAGGGCCGGCTGGTGGTTTTGGGGCGAGAGATCTAATATTTGACGAGTCTCCCCCCCCCGACTTCTTTGAGGCGCATAATCGCAGGGCGGTGTCGTCGATTAATCCGTGGTAATTGCCGCGGCGGCGGTGCTCGTCATCGAATTCCCAGCGATTCTCCAGCTAAGTTGTCGCCGGGTTCCCCGATTCCGATTTCGTCGGGGATATATCGTATCTCCTTACTGCCATCTTAGCGGAATTACCACGTAATGGCCTTCTCGTGAGGAGCTCTTCACCTGCGAACCACCCCCGTGCTTCTCCCCCTCATCATCCAATCTCTATCCTCGTTTTTCCCGTGGACCGATCGAAACGGCCGATTGCCATAGTAATTACCGTCTACGCCCGGCGCGGAACGAACTTTTAAGCGGCGCGGAGAGCCGCCGTGAGAACCCTGCCTCGCTGATTTTAATGAAACTTTGAAAACTCGTCGAGCAGTCGCCTCCTCTATTGCGACCGGAGTCGGGGACACTTGTCCTTCCGTCGTTTTAACTCGCGTCTCCACCGACGCGGCTATCATTTAATGTACTTCTCCACGCTCCTCTCTCTCCTTTTCTCTCTCTCTCTCTCCCTGTCTCCATCTTTCTTTGTCTATCCTGAACGTCGAGAAAATTGTGCTCAACCGTTTATGAATTATAAGCTACTTCCGGCCGCGGAACGCCGTGCCGATGCGGCGCCGTCAACGCTCCGAAATGTTTCATTCCACGCGGTAAGTGCGCCGACGGCTTTATGAGCTTGCGAGATCCGCGAGTGTCGAATTTCGATGTACACAGGGTGTCCTGATTTCTTCCCTCCTTTTGTGAGAAAGAAATGCTGAATGTACTTGGTCGTTGTATATGAAATGTCCGTTTGGTAAATCTCTAGAAACGATGCCTCCTCACCGAATTTTTTGGGCTTCATATACAGGCTGTTATTTTTAACTGGAACACCTACATTATTTCCTGCTACTATTAAAAGTAAGAAAAAAATAACTAAATAGGATGTACATGGTTTTAAGGCATGCATTAGATGGTAATAAAAAAAATCCTTTGAAGGTAATTTTAAAGGTTTTTTCAAGATCACCGTTTTTTTAAGGTCACCATATTAACATGTATTTTTCATATGCAGTGTGGTAGTCGGTGTCAAGATGAGTTCAACGACCTACACACCATGACCTTGTCGTGCCCTTGAAGTCGAAAAGATCAGTTCGAGTTTGAAGAATACAAAAGTAGTAAAACGAAAAGGGTAATACCACCTTATTTTATTAGTTGCTCGGAATGCTGGCCGTCCGCAGTAAACACATGCAAGTATTATCTGACCAGCTCGGTCACCCGACTTATCGCTACTAGATTACTTTTTTTGGGGAGCTTTAAAATCTACTGTTTATAACGAAAGTTCCATGACGCCAGAAGATATGAAAGAACGAATACGGAATGCATGTTACAGACGCGTCTTGCTGCGGACGGCCAGCATTTTCAGCAACCAATAAAATAAGGTGATATTATCTTTTTCGTTTTTTTACTTTTGTATTCTTCAAACTCAAACTGATTTTTTCGCCTATAACGTCACTTCAAGGCCATGGTGTGTAAGTCATTGAACTCATCTTTACGCCGACTATCACGTTGCATTATGAAAAATACATGTTAATATGCAAAAAAAATACGGCGACCATTAAAAAACCGTTAAAATGACCTTCAAAAGATTTTTTTATTACCATCTGATACACGCCTTAAAACCAAGTACATCCGATTTAGTTATTTTTTCTTACTTTCAATAGTAGTGAAAATAATTTAGGTGTTCGATTTAAAATTGACACCCTGTATATCTCGTGCAATTTGGATTATTTTTACTTGAAAAAAATATGTGATATATACTTCAAATACTCATAAATATATGTGCAAAATCCTAATATAAAATGATCCATAGTCCGTGCGACATAAATTCCTAAACATTGATACAAGCTAGCTGACGACGCGTCATACGGGAGTCTACTGTATTCAAACCGAAAACAACATTGAGGTTGAAACGGGAATAAATTCGTTCACGTGCCCAACAATTCCCAAAACGTTTCCGCGAGTCATGTGCAAAGATCTCGGATCCGGTGATAAACGTTCTAGAGATTCGTTCCCGGAATTATCTTCTTAGCGAGGAGACATCGCATCTCGCAAACTGGGTCAAACGTGGATGTTTGGCGTCGAGGTAGAACGCGCGTGTACCTGGTTACCACGGTCGTGTATGCGCGCCTCTTGGCTTTAGAATCTCGATTGAAATCGTAGTCGTAGCTACGGAGTGTGCTCGGTTTGCTCGGACCGCCTCGAAGTTTGCAAATTACGTTCGACCGTGTTTAGACTGGCATGGCGGGTTCCCGCCGTCCTGCGCGGCACATATCCTTTCACCGGAGAGACTCGCAAGTGTGCGGACACACTGCTTATACTCCGGCACCGAAGTCAATCGCTGCATAGAATTCATGGTTCTCGAAGGTAACGCGCAATCGGACTCGCCTTACGTGCACCGTGCAACGTAATTAGAGGATCAATTAGCCGAGCCACGGGGCACGCAAGGAACCATCGATGTACTCCGTTTATGTTCCCGCATGCGATAAACGATTGGACACAATGGCCCGGAACTAAACTCGACCTGTTGGCTCGGTAAAAAAATCAATTTTTTCATTTTTCATTGCCCACTAAATGTCCATCACTTTCAAGAATCACCAAGATAACAAAAATCGCATTTTTTTTCGGCCATAAAATTGCTTTTCTCCTTCTTGATGTCCTGACGAATTGTAACCCTTAATTAAGCGAACAATTGGGACCAATCCGACTCATAAAATTATGATAGTAATTATTTAATGTGTAACTATTTGTGGATTTACATGAAATTTTAACTATCTCACTAAGTTTATATATACTACGTGCTTATTTTTATTATATATTATATATAATTTAGTTGAATCATTGCATTTGAAAGTACATTTTGGAGGTCCACTTACGGGTTAATGTTTCCTGTGTCGATTGCTCTTTTCTTAAACGAAAAACATTCTTCTGCTTTAAAAATGCATCTGCTCAATTTAATGTTATTGTTTATGTTAAAGGCTGTACAGCTAAGTTTTAGCTCCAGATCACAGTGCGACAATAAGCGAATTTAGGCGAAAAGAATTGAAAGTTGTGGTTGCATCTTGTTATTTAACTCTGAATTTGTATTAGCCGAGATTCTCAGATTAAAAGATTCTCTAAATAATAAACAGCCGAGATTCTTTTGAGGAGCGCGGCAAGGTGGCCGGAAGTTTAATTGTAAGAAATTCTTGGTGGTAGAAGAACACTTTATAAAGTTTTATAACAGTCTTCCTTTTCATTATGGCGAAATGGAACCGTGCTCACGGGGGAAATTTATGATTGCAGAAGTATGGAAATGTGAAATGATAATATGCTTGCGTAGAGAGTCTGCAGAGAAAGTCTTTTGATGGTCATTTTACTTTCGGCTGTTTTGATGACTCTTGCGAAAACGTTAGTAGAAGCGTGACATTCTAGCGAGTCATCGTTGGAAAGTCTTTGTGAAATTAATACAGCAACGATTCATTGTGTGAATATTGTTGTCCAAGAGAAATATTTAAATGTTATTGTAGTTATTAATGCAGGAAAGAAATTTCTACTATTTACCAATTCCTTGCAATTGATGTAAATAATTTTGATTTTGCAAAAAGATTTCACTGACTTCACTGTGATAAAAGAATTAATACTGAATTCTGATCCCCTAATAAAGTGTGCAGTATTTTTTCATGCATACGGTGTTCAATTTCCATTGTTTTATATTTATTACCTTCTACAAACGTTCTAATAGAATTTACGAACAAATGTAATAAACATGGATACCACCCCTTTGATTTTCGCGACAATCATGGTCACAGCTATGTTCCATGAAGCTGATATAAAAGATTCGTCAGTGAACAGGCACCCAGCTAATAACTATTAAGCGATATCGATGGTGTATTCGCATGGTTGCTACCATAGTTCAATTCCATGGCGCGCGGTAGCGATTCGCAAACTTCCCGTACGAATTGTCCACGAAAACGCGGCAGTGTAATATGAAATTTCACGACTCTTTGTTAATACTACCTCTGCTGAAAGAGCTGCAAGCCTCGAATTTAATATGACTAAAATGGAGCCGGGGAGAGCTCACGGTTCGCGATAAAACGCACGAAACCCGTGAAAAATATTTTCACGGTTGAGATGAACGCGCGATGGAATTTCCGTCGTAATTAGTCTGAATTGTATGAATCGCGTGAATTCCCCGAGTCGGTCCTGATCGAACACAGAGGGTGCACTCTTTCGCCGGTGGGTGGTCTAGCAATTTCTACACATGTCATTGGAAAGAACAATGAATTGCCTACGTGACGCCATAGTACAATAAACTTTTTTGAACTCTGTTTGCGATCACGATACGTTTGCGCTAAAATGCTATCACAGAGCTATGAGATTCAAAATTCCAACTGGCTTCGTAGTATTTAAAAAGAAACAGTTCACATGTGAAACAGTACCATTAGTTTAAGTAAAATTGAATAGTGACTTTTCATATGTCAGAGGGATTTAATTAAATGAGTAAATTAATATTTCTCTGGTGCTTTCTTCATTAATTAAATAAAATCGTAACTCATACTTTCCACTGTGGATTTCATTTCATCAAAAATGAGATGAGAAATATTATTAGTATTTATTAAACCGTGAAAATTTGTAAAATACACATTGATTGACGTCAGTTCAGTTACTTTTTTACACTCTTATATTTTGATACTAATGAACATATTAATGAACATTTCTACTGCATTCACTGCAGCATTTATTACTACATATAACCACTGCATGAAACTAAACAGGAGTATAATAATTTAATGGGTGGCTAGAATATTGTTGTATGTTACATTTCATGAAATTTACAGGGAACATATAACAACTCGTTGCTCAATATAAAAATCAAAGAATCAGCTAACATAACAAATGAAATGTTCATTTTTCAATGAAGAAAAATAGCGTATGTTAAACTAGCCGATTCGTGCATAGCTATATTTATTAACGAATTGTCTCTTCGTCATCTTATAAATTTCATTAAATGTAACGTACCTGTTACTGTAAAAAGTATTCGTACACCCTTTAAAACCGAATAACTTTCTTAAAATTGGACCAACTGCTGGAATTTTTTTAAAAAGTTTATCTGTACGGATAATAAAAATTGAAAACATGCCTTTTGTAAATCTAAATAAGTTATATACATCTGCAAAGTTTTATCGAAATCGATACAGACATAAAAAGCTATAGGTATTGTAAGTTGCTAAATCTTTGAATTTAGGATTTGCGTTTCGTTTAAATCGCAGTTTCTTACAATTTTTCTATTGCCAATTAATTGTACTTCATAGGTTTCATACCACAATGTTAGGTTATGTTTACTTTTAAATTTAACTTGTACCGTGTGTTAAGTCGTACCCATATGAGATTCCTAAGTCGTGAATAAAGAAAACAATAAAAAAATGCAGCAAATAGAAGAAACGCAGTAACTAATAAAAAGGAATTGGCATTAAAAACTAAAAAGAAGAAAAGCGATTGGTTTTGTTTTATTTGTGGAGGAGATCGGGAGGAAAACATGATTCAATGCTTGAAATGCAAATCATGGGTGCACGATGTATGCGCTGGAGTTAACAAAAGAACAAAAAAATCGGTTGAAACGCAGTAATTAATAAAAAGGAATTGGCATAAAAAATTAAAAAGAAGAAAAGAGATTGGTTTTGTTTTATTTGTGGAGAAGATCGGGAGGAAAACATGATTCAATACTTGAAATGCAAATCATGGGTGCACGATGTATGCGCTGGAGTTAACAAAAGAACAAAAAAATTTGTATGCGATGTTTGTACTAACTGAATACCTATGTTTCATCTAAACAGATTAATACAAAATTAGTTTTAATTATTATTGTTGCTTAATTGAATTCTTAGGTACAACATATGCTATAGGTGATACGACTTAGGAAACCGGTTACTTTAGTCGTACCGATGTAAGTTTTTAAAGATTTAGTTTATTTTACGTGAAAGCATATAGATTTTCTAATTTCGTTATAATAAATAACAACAATATTAACATAAGTTTTGAATAACACATTTAATTTCTATTTATTTGATAAATCCTAAGTTTTAAAGGTTTTTTTTCTTAAGGGGTACGATTTGAGCAACCTTACCCTATATCCACTGTATATGTCCATCTACTAGACACCCAGTAAATTGTCGATGAAAGAATTATGAACTCAGGCGTTGACCGTCATAGAAGCAGCCACAAGGTAGACAGTGACCCTCCACACTCCGAAACTGGGGTTCGTTCATGGTTCACCTTCCCCTTTGGCGCTCTTGTCGGCCAGCGCACGGTTCCGTGAGCAAGAAAGTGATTTTCTGCCGCGATAACCGTGATTTCTAAGACACGCTGTCTTTGCGGCGCAATCAGAGAGCCCGGTTGAACGACCGACAGACGCCTTTTGATGTCGAATCACTTCGCTCTCGGGTCCCTTCGCCCGTGTCTCGTCTTTCCGCCGCCATAGAGTGGATTCGCGCTCGACGAGCGCTCGTCACCTATGGGGCACATATTACACTCTCGCAACGCCGCCATTCTCTTGTTCTTGCGACTTCAAATTACCGAGCGAATCTTGTATCGGTGTCTTCAATCGAGACGGAAAACGGGCACATATCGGGTAGCCCGGCAAATCGCGATTCTCTTTCACTGTAACGCGATCGTCGTCAGCTTTGCGAAAGACGAACCCCTGAGCGCCAAGAGTAACAATTATACTCTGTTTCGTTGAGTATTGCCTGATCAAACCATGAATACTTACGCTATTTATAATTGTTTACGATCTTTATGCAAAATAAAAATTTGCTGCATCTATTGCAAGAGACAAGAGCCAGAAAGACTACTTTCCTTAATAATTTTAAGATGATGAAATTAGTACATCGATTTTCTACAATTATTGTACTTTTTCGTTTGTTTTAAATGGTACTCATTTTTGTCATAAATGCATAAAATTCGCACTCTAATAATTATCTACCATTAGTTTTTAGCTTTCATTACTTGGTATTTTTAATACAGATTATATAACCGTTATAATATCGGTTCTCAAGAACCGTAACCGTAACCGATATAAGCGAGAACCGATATTCTCATAACAGTTACAACATCATTTCGGTGCTTCATAACTGTTTCAGTCAGAACCGATATATAGAACAGTTTCAAACAGTTATTTTCAAAACTGTTTTAACCCCTGCTATTGACGATGCTATTGACATTTATGGAAAAAATGGGAAAGTCCAACTTTAAGCATTAAAATGACTACAAGAATGTAAGAGTATCAATACGTTTCTTACATGTTGGTAAAAGTAGCCAAGAGAGGAATAAATTTCTACTTGGTTCCAATGTCTTGCATTTAATGCAAACGATTTTTATTTTTCATGAAGATCGACAGTCTAGTTATAATAATATTGTATTTCGTTCAGTGTTGCTGGATCAATCTGCAAATACTTATGCAGAGTCTAGTATTCTATAGTTAATATTTTTAACATAGGTACAAAGTAAAAAATTGTAATGCAGTGTTAATCACAATGATTTTGTATTTTTTTGGTAGGGTCTTTAGGATTCGTCCATCGTCTAGTTTTCAGCTGCGTATTTATGACAATGTAAAAATAACACAATGGTATTTAGTACATGAATTTTATTAACAGGAGAAGAATAGAATTAGCAATATTAATTTCGAATTCCAAAGAATAGATTATTGTTTTTTTACGACGAATAGATTATTGTTTTTCTTCCTGGTATTTTCTTTTATTTTTTAAGAGTTTGCAGAGAACTTATTTTGTTAGTTTAAGCACAATGGCAGGAATGAATGCCGGGGCGGGCAATGTGCACAGCAGAAAAATACTGGCAGGAGTATCTCTTTAAACACGAACGCGGCCGGATGCAAAGAAAAAGGTCATTTTACGCGCCCCGTGAATCTACCAACGTTAAAACATTAAACCATCCTTATTAAAAGTCTCCCGTGACGCTCTCGCGAGAATGCGAAATGGTACTAATTTCGCGTAGTGGCTGTTATTACGCGTAAAATAAGCGACACGGAAGATGTGGTTTTTCGAGGCTATTCAATGAATACACTTCTGGAATTCGTGCGTTAATAAACAGAATGGTAAATGTACAGCTAGGAATTCTGTGGAATTCGAAATGAATTGCTAGTTAAAAATATTTCTGTACTAAATATTACTGAATATTCTACTTTTGTAGGAAATATTGTTTAAATACTGTATACAAGTGCTTCTATACTAAATACTGTTTCTGAACTGTATACTTCATGTGCATTTATATATTATTTCTATACTATACAGCGTGTCTCACCTGATTTTAGCATTTGGTTCATGTTACTATTATGATATGTAGCGAAAATATTTTGAATGATGTTTTAATGGCTTCGTGGGGGGAATATTAAGATATTATTAGTCTGTAGGTCGATGCGTAAAAGTCATATGAAGGTCAACCTCGTTGTTTTAAATATTATCATATATTTTTCAATGTACTCGTCGATACAGCTCGACATTCTCTACAAAAATGTATTAACCAGGGTATTTCGTAAAATCTTTATTTTAAGAAATATTTTCTTAATCGGAACTAATAAAAACCTCTATCGAAACTTTTTTATTTCATAATAGTGGCGTAAACCAAATGTCAAAATCAGGTGAGACACCCTGTATACTATATTTCGATGCAAATTCTTATTTCCATTCTATACGTAATCCATTTTTACAGTTTTATGTAAAATCCATTTTTCCGATTGTATATAAAAATCAAAATTTAAAATTCAATATCCATTCTATTCATTCTACAGGGTGTTTAAAAAATGTTGTGAACTCTTGAAATGGGTGGTTCCTGAAGTAATTTAAAGTAACTTTTTCCTTTGCAGAAATGGCCGCACGGCTTTGTTAAGTAGTTATTAACGAAAAACACGGACCGATCAGAGCGCGGTTACAGCAGACTAATTCAGGCTCGGCCAACGGCAACGCCATGCTCAGCGCAAACTGCCGCCAATCCGGAAGCCATTCGCTATAGCCGCGCTTTGCTTAGTCCGTGTTTTTAGTTAATAACTTCTTAACATACCCGAAGTGGACATTTTCGTTAAGGAAAAAGTTACTTTAATTAACTTCAGGAACCGCCCATTTCAAGGGTTTACAACATTTTTGAGACACCCTGCATACTGTCCTTTTTTAATTCTATATTTTCATTTAATAATAATTTAGAATTTAATTTAATTCTCATTATGAATGAAATTTATGAATTCCCCACTTTGATACGAAAATTTTCATTTAATAATAATTTAGAATTTAATTTAATTCTCATTATGAATGAAATTTATGAATTCCCCACTTTGATACTAAAATTTTCAGAAGAAGTCGAATGGAAAGGGAATCATTGATCTGGGCATAGTGCTTGCTACTCGTAGGCACAATGGCCAAAAAACTCGAGAACGATTAAGTTTAAATCACGAAGGCCTAACAGTGGAAACGCAACAATTTTGGTATACTTTCCCAGAAAGTATCTGAGCCAACAACATTTAAAAAAACCAACCCCGATGCAGGACTAATCGGCACGCAGGGGCAAGCAGCCAGGCACGCTGAAATATCATAAATCACAAAGTCATTGTGTCTGAGAAGTTTTCATAGTTGGTTGGTCGGCTCTCGCGGTCCCCACTTCAAGCTCGGGGGCCCTTCCTCAGGTTCTCACTATCTTCCCCCGATCCCGGCGCTCTCCTCGTCTCATTCTCATTACAAAGTTCCCGGTCATCAAATTTTATTAGTCCCGCTTCAAGGGTTCGCCTTACTTCTAACTCAATATCGTAGATTTGTAGACTCGGTTTAACTACCCTCGCTTCTTCCTTGTTCCGTTCGTCTCGCGGCGATTCTTCTTCCTCGTCCATCCCATACGGGTCCGTACACGGTTTCCCACCCTCATGCCACGCTGCCAACCCTCTCCCGCCCATCCCCTTCTTTTCTTTGTATTTTCTCCTCGACCTGGAACCCTAGATGTAAGCGCGGCGAGCCCGAGCTCGAGCGACTTTGAAAGCAGCAATAATTCCGTGCTGCACGGCCGAGAACTAATTTCCACCGGGTCCTGGGGCTGCAGGAGGGCACACGGAATCCTCGGTAAGATGAACAAGGGTGGACCCTCAACCCCCGCCTCTTCATTCGTCTACCTACCCCCATCGGATCTTCGATTCCTCGCGAGCTGTTCGTTTTCTATCGCGTCCTTTTATCGTCCAAGAATGCCTGGCCCCTGCAACCATTGCCGACGCTCACAGCCAATAATCAGCCGATATTTAACACTCCGCGGCGGATTGATGATTGACAACGATGTTAGTGATGCGCTGGACTTCGGCGGGTCCTACTGTACTGTTATAGCAATCTATACGCTACAATGGTAATTTTTATGAATTTCTTTTTGGAAGATTGTTGATGAGATGGGAATTGGCTTCCATGTGTTGTGTAGGTATATCCAGAATGTAAATAGAAATATTTTTTCAAGCTGCTTTTGTATACTTGTTTATTAAATACACAATTCTACAATAATACAATTTCTACAATTCTATTGAGCCTGCTATACGCGAATCCCCTTTACAATTATAGAAAATCGTTCATTTTTATTGTGAATTTGAGAAGCCTCCTCCATAATTGCGGAAGTTGCAGAATCAAACATAAATTAGTGAGTACACTGACTATCTACATTGACTCGGGCTCGACTGCGTTTTGGAGAACTCCGTGGTCTTAATTTTGTTGAACTTTTTTTATGTGATCCTGTAGATATCGATGTAGACATTCCGAAAATGTGTGTATGGAGTAGGAATTCTCTGGTTTATAAGTTATACGCGTGTAAAGATGAGCAGTTTTAAGCGTTTTTGACAGGTTAGAGTGTCGCCATATTGGATATTCGTTGAGTGGCAGAGGTAGGTAGGCCTGTTCGGCGCTAGATGGCAATTCAGTGGTTACATATACTTTGTAAACATAAGCAATTTCAAGTGTTTTTCACAAATCAATTATTAATAAGTTTATTGTTGATTTTGAAATGGCTAGTTCAAGTATTAGAAATTTTAACTTTAGAGACATGCCAAGTAGTAAAGAAGAAGCAATTACTTGGGCTAAGGATTGTGGATTGTTGGGGAAACTTAAAAAATGTCGTACTCATCGGTGCGAAATAAAAATTTATAACAATAATCATGGAATCGGTCGTTTTCGGTGTCCAGTAATTAAAATATACAGAATAACATACAGGATTTCAAAAAGAAGGTACAGTCCAAGATGGTTTGTGGTTAGGTCGTCGTGGGAGCGGAGAAGGCCCGACCATGGTATAATGTTTCGCATTTTGATTTAGTAAATGTGTTATTATTACGCACGTGTTTGTGCTGCCATCTAACGGATCTGTTCGGAAGTATTTAGCCCATTTTATGTGTATCACTTTGCAAATATATCAACATGTCGGCGCTATAACCTGTCAAAAAGGCTTAAAACTGTTCAACTTTATACGCGTATAACTTCTTAACCAATGAATTCCGCACAATAAGATTTTTATTTTCGGTGTTTTCTCGTCGAAATTTATAAGATTTTATAAAAAAAAACTTGAAAAAAAGAGTTCTCCAAAACGTAATTAAACCCTGACTCGTGTTAAAATATTTAGACAAATTGTAAAACAGAAAAAATTCTTTACAATTGGATTTTACACGTTTAAAGTTTCTTTTTTCTTTAGATATTAGAAGCATTAGTTTATTAGACGAAACATAAAAGAAATTTTTCGAAAATTGCTATTGATCGGAATCGCTAAAAATTAATGTATTTTATAATGAGACTTTACTTGAAATGTTCGAATTGATAGAAATTCTGAAATAATCGAATAAGAGAGAGAACGGCAGCAAAAGGGATTTAATAATGTTAACGGAACAGTCGAATAATAATATTCTACAGAGACGCGCCATTATTTCCCTGGAACTATTCCATATGCACAGCAATCAATTATCTCTCATAATTATCAAGAATGTAACAACGCAGTCTCTTCTGTAAACCGACTGTTGACACAACGGACCATTATTAACGCAGTAGAAACAGTCGTATTAGTCAGCCATCGTTTACAGTAGCATACCTACCGGCGCAGCGTAGGCTAGCTACAGTAGATTTGGTTAGCACATAATCAGTCAACCGTTGCAGTAGTCAGACTTTGTTGAAACCCAGACAACAGCGAGAAATATTGCTAAGTGTCATTCAGTAGATAGGGGAAGCAGCTCAATTATAGCACATGGATTACAAAAGCAGAGGTTACTGTGGTAATCTAATTCGAATAATTCATTGAAATTGTTGTCAACGAAGGTCCAGTGTTTCTTTGACAAACTTTAAACTTCTGACTCGATCTCTAAAAGTAAGAAACGATTCGTTCACTGACTTCTCACGTACCAAGAACTTTAATAGAATATATGCTATGTTATTTAGACATGATAGCCCGCCTATAAACTTTAATTTTTAATTTTAATTAAACCCTATTATGCAATGGTTGTTATGAAATAATTTATGGTGGAATTATGCAGTTGTATTTTTATAAAATATAAATCTGCTATTAGTCAAAACATGACTAAAAGAGAATATAAAATGTACGATTATGTGTTAACGGTCATTCTCATCTCGTCAGAAAAATACTAAAGTCTAATTAATACAATGAAACATTAAATTTAAATTCCTTTAGCGATTTATATATGTAAATTCCTTTAGCGATTTATATATGTAAATTCTTACGAATTTACAGGACGTATCATGATTCAATTATATTGATAAATGTATATGTGTTTCAGAAACGCTGAAACAAATTATCTTTGCAGCACATTCGATCATTTATAGGGTTGAAGTAATATTTCATACATACAGGAACTGAAGGATTCATTTAAGTGGTTTCCTCTAGGTGGATCGTCTCCTACACTATCTTAAAGCAATGTCTCGGAACGAACATTGCATCTCGAGCACCATGGACTTCTTAACCTGTTGCATTAACAAAGGACGATTTCCCAATATTCGCCACGGGACTGCAGATTCCTAATAATTACTCGATACGAGAGGATCAATTCGGAAGTCCCGGGACCAACGAAGTTATTAAAGAATTACTGACAATAACCGTAATCCTGGACGGTCGTGCAGAAAGTGTAATTCCCGGAATTCTGTTATCGAACCGGCGTCGAATGTCGGCGCGTTCACGACAAATTGAGGGCCTCGCAAGATGACATAGAAAAATTAATAAGGGACGCAGTTAAAGGTCGCGTAACATGCTTGACGATCGGTGAAGATCCGCGTAATCCTCTTACCCCGGTGGATCCATCGGATCCAGCGTTGACCGACTCATCCGGCAGGCTGTAAGCCTTTAAACCTATCTCAGACGAAACCAATATCGGACCAATTTCGAGAAAACGGCACCGCGATATATCGAGTGACGCGAGGGCCAAGCTTTCGGATCAAATTGCCCCGGCGGATTTCGTACTGACGTACACCAACACCGAGACCCACCGGTGTCCGTTTCTTAATATACCGCAATTACAACCACATTGACCATTTCCACGTATTTATTATTTATTTTTATGCGTTTATTATATTATTCCTTTTTTACTCTACTGGGATCGCTTTACGCGTTAATTGCTGCACTATTGTCCCCAAAAATATCACAAAATTAAATTTCCTACTAGCGTTCATGAACACGAGACCATCGCTGTCTCTTTAATGTGCCACAATTACAATCACATTGGCCATCTTCACGTATTTATCATTTATTTTCATGCGTTTGTTATATTATTTTATTTTTATTCTACTGGAAAGCTTGACACGTTAATTGCACCACCCCCAAAAATATCACAACATTAAATGAATTTCATAAAATCGAAACTGTAGGAGTTAAAATTTACAACATTGGTTCTCTAATTCTTCTAGATCACATACATCTTAATCAAAATTGGGTTTAATAATTTGATCACCTACTGAGCATCAAGTGAGTAAGATTTTCTGGTGGACTACATTGTTCACACAAGAAGATTAATACTGTAATAAATAGACTGTGGATTTTTATGCAAAATAAAAATTGTCTGCACCAGTTGCAAGGAATAGGAGCCACATAAAAATTTGTTTTTCCAATCAGTTGAAAATATATCGATGTACATAGATTGTTTAATCTTTCAAGTACCTTAAATTTTATCCGCTAATATTCGGTTTAAATTATTAAAATCCGCAGTCTAGTAATAAGTAGACGCCGGATTTTATGCAATTATCACAAAAATAGGCAGATAAATATTTAAATAGGAAAAATATTCCAAGAACCTAAAAATACTGTTTTATTATCTTGGATTTATTAAAATGATTAAGAGAAGAAATGAATATCTATCTAGTTCCCGCATGTTAAAATGAATGTAGATTATTTTTGTTTTGCATATAAATCCGCAGTCTAGTAATGAGTTTAGACTTTTCACCTGCCCATTTCATTAAATAAATTATTAAATTATTAAAATAAACTTTGAATTTTATACGCTATTAAATTAGAGCCATGAACTTAGTTTACAAGATAAACTCACTATGTTGATGATGAATATGTACTCACTTTTTGTTGTTGCGTCTGCGTAGGTTCTGTGGCAAGCAGTTGCTTCAAGGCCGGGTGTCCGTGACCATTCGACGTTGACGTTGCACCTGGCGTGCTAGGTGTGCTGGGATTGCTTCCGGGTGTGTTAGGTGTGTGAGGACCTGTCGTAGGGCTGCTAGGGCTGACGCTCTCGATCACCTTGCTACCAGCATGATGATTTTCCGTGTGCCTCCTCAGGCTCCTCGCGTCGCAATACGACTTGCCACATCCTTCGGCTTTGCACTCGTAGGGCTTCTTGTTCCGATGGGTCAGCATGTGTCCGTTCCTGCAACAGAAAAATCAGATACATCATAAAATCATCCTATAATCTCCATTATACACGAACCAATAAAGTCCATGTTCATGGTTCATTTCAGGTACTTCATGCTCAACATTTCATTTCAGGTACAGTTGCAGTAACCCCGCGATCTAAGTCCTTTTTCGGTCCTCTGCCGGGACTTAGATCGTGAAGGGACAATATTCTTTTGTGACCGCGTCGACCGCGCCGAACGTAGAAGAGGACAGCATGCAAACACGGACCGCGCGGCCGAAGTCGCAACAAAAAATAGCGTATCGGTGAGACAATACTAGTGCAATAATAAAATTTCTTTATTTTTTACTTATTTTTAATGAAATTTTACCAATATATTCGTGGCATTTTCTAATGAAAATTATACCAAATATGATATAATACCGATGATATTTACTTGTGTAATAAACGATGAAAGTTCTGAACGTAAAGAAGGACAACGTATAGGAAAGAAAGAGACGACAAGAGTCGCAGCCGACGGCATATTTCAAAGGCCCGCGTGTCCGTACTACGTAATGCTAATAAAAAACTTCCATCGTTCATTACAGAAGTAAATATCATCGGAATTATACCATATTTGGTATCATTTTCATTAAAAGAAATGCCACGAATATGTTGGTGAAAGTTCGATGAAAAAAAATTAAAAATAAAGAAGTTTTGTAATTGGATTAGTAGTGATTCACACCGATATATGCGACCCAGGCAGGCTCGGCGACCGAGGCAGCTTGAGCTTCACGGTCCTTCCGGGGATACCCCGCAGTGGAAGGATTAGGCCAAGGGGCATAGATCGCAATGTTCCGTTGGACTTAGATCGAGGGGTTACTTTATAAGGTAAAAGATTCTGTCTGGTTCATGTACTTGACCTAGGTACATTCAAATTTTCTTCAGTTCTTTTCTGAAATGTCTTTATTCCTTTCAAGAAGATATGTCAATCGTTTCGTTGTTGATGTACATATTTTAAGAAACGATAGTAATGAACATTTCATACATTTGTATTCGCAATAACTTGCCATTGTGACATTGATTGCATCGCTTTTTGAAAATATTTGAATACGTGTGCGCAATACTATAATACTATTCTGACAGTAGCAGAACATCGATTGACCAAGTAGATCTTTAATGATAAGCTAAAAAGCGACACAAACTTTAGAGATTAATGAAGGAAAAATGATTGGATTGTACCATAAACTCATTCAGTTACATATAGAAATATGTTGTAATTCTAGTGATTTAGCAATGAATCATTGAAAATGTTCATAACTCTTGAGTATGTTCGTGGTTGATCAATAGGTCGTTCGAACTTCTCGGATATTTGCACGCGATGTGCCGACTAACCGTTTGAATCCCAGGGGGTATTGAAAAAACACTGTCGAAGAATCCCAAACAACGCAACCGCGCTTTCTCTAAATTACTGCGAAAAGACCTAAGCAGCGCGACAGCGCTTGTTTTATTTTATTTTGTAATATATTATTGCATTATTATAGTATTATTCTACCTATTGTAAAATGTACTATTTACATTCAAAGGAGCTGTGTGATGTACTTGCGTCAGTAAACCTGAGCGCGCGACTTCGACAATCGGTACCATGCCGTCTGTTATCCACAATGCTCGAAATGTGCTGGGGTTTCTCGACATAAAATCTCAGATCGCGCTGCTTGGGACTCAAACGGCTAACTTAGTATGACTCGAAGGACCACCTTCCCTGCGAGGGAAGTACAAGATTAACCCTTTGCGATCGGTGCCGCCACAGTGGCGGCATTTTCAAATTGTCATAGAAGTCGGCGTCGCCACCCTGGCGTCATGATCTTATTCATGATCGTCTGAATTTGTAAAAAATTGCAATTTCATCTGAAAAATTACAAAAATTTCTACTTTGTATGTATTATATGTACTATTAAACACAATAGATAAGCTTCAACATGTTTTTTAATATCTATGTATTTGCTTTAACCCACTTATCGTTAGGGAAAAATAACTCCGGAAAGCTAAGTTCGCTCAGACTATCTAGTATTCCCATCAGAGAAATTTGCCGATCGCAAAGGGTTAAAGATATGGTGTAAAAGCGATATTTTATTAGAAATTTCTAATGTGAGATCCTTGACTGCCGCTACAAAATGGTCTAAGATCGAAACTACTACTTCGACAGTCGGACAGAATCTGCCTCTACGAACGCATTACAAAAACTGGAAAGGGCGTTCTTTTCCTCTCCTTTACAATTTTTTAGAGAGTGGGGACATCGATGGTAAGAGTGGGACGAGTCGCAAAATTAATGTCTAGAACTGGCCCACGAGTGGACCCCGGAAAGTAAACAGGGTTCGAGTATCGGCGCCAGGGCGACGGTAAGACGACACTCGATGGCGTGAAGTAAATAGTCGAACGACGCAAGGAGATCAAGTGGTGCCTCAGGAAATAAACTGGGGGAAGAATTTCGGCGTCTGACTGAAGACGAGACGACTCTCAGCGAATGACATAGGCCAGGCGGGCAGCTGAACACCCTAATCTGACGAAAACGCTTTACATTTATCTGAAAAATAAGAGCCCTCGCAGAATGCAGACTTTCTATTGGCCGATAGTTTGGTCGAGTTGGCCTGTTAGCGCGCACACTGGGCCAACTAAATAGTCGGGTTGGTGGTGAGTGCGCAGACCAGCCTACAGTCGGCCGATTGCTCTCGAACAATTTGCTAGTTGGCGGCTCTTGAAGAGAGCGGTCGCATAATGAAAGTTAATAGAATATTGTCCAGAAATGTTATTATTGCTTTTATACAACGGAGGACAAGGATCAAGAAGGTAAACCGAGAGTATTGTGTGCATCCCATCCACAGTGATAGATTATCGGTATTATATTAGAGAACTATCGGCCGAGTCGGCAAAAAAACAATTGGCAAGTATGCGCGCGCGACTTGAGCGCCATACTGATTAGCAGTTGGCCGATAGTTCCCCGATAGTTTAGTGTGAATGCAATCGTGTAGACCATCATACTTATTTATCGGCTGATACCGAATCATTGTAATATGCGCGCTTGCATACATCTTCATACTGATTAACACTAGATTTACCAGACCAGTCAAAATGACTGGTTTTGCAATTTCAATTCAAAATTCCTACTGCATGTAACATTTTCTTTCCGACATGATGTCGTGACTTTTGTAGGCATAACTAAAGAATCAGTTTTACGAACTTTATATTATTTTATATGTATTCGTGACAATGAAATGATGAAATGACATTGGGGCAGCTACAACAATTGATAAGTACTGCAACGTTTTTTCGGGACAGAATATATGATTAGGAGAAAATCATGATTCTGATGCAGTACGCTAGCGGCCCTTGGAATTGTATATTTACTCAGGGTTTTGGGCCGCACATAAGGTTCTCCTTGGGTCCCGGACACTTGGCTATCTGTAAGTGCGAACTCGATACTCGGGGTTTCTGAGTGTCTTGGCCGTGCTCGGTCGACTCGCTTTTGGGCGAGTTGATTGAGTTGTGGTCCGTAAATTTCTAGCACTGGCCCTATCAAGCTTTTGATTAATTGATAATGTCTATAAATCTATTTTTGTATTACAATTAATATTACTCAATTTTTTTGTCATGTTTCGAAAGTAAATAAAGACTGGAAACACCACTAAGCACTTTTTCTAAAGACCAGTCATTATGATAGAAATAAATATACTTAAATAGCCGGTAAATCTAGTGTTAAGAAACCGACCAAACTATCAGCCGATAGAAAGTCTGCAGTCTGCGGGGGCTCTAACTATTATCGAAAAGAATCCACTGGCCGTCTGGGATTACACAAATGATTGAATAAAATTCTGTGTTTTATTAGAATCACAGAAAGAGCCGATCACACTAACATTGTGAACATAAACAAACGTTCCCACGTTATGTCTCAATATCTGATCATGCCACGTGATCAAATGAATGTCCTTAACACATTTTATATGTTTAGCTGCTTCAAAATCAGAAAAAATGTTCTAGAGTAACGATACTCTATAGTTCGTCTACAAAAAATTCGAAATCCGTAAGAACGACGTCACGGGTGTAGGGTCTGAGCTCGAGTAAAGCTCGAAGGCGGCCTCGTCGAACGCAGAAAATTATGTCGACCCAATTATGTCGGTATCTATACGGAGGATCTGCTCGACTCCGGAAATCCCGTACAACGACGAGCACGTTCCACGTCCTATCTGCGAGGCACATCTAAGCTTATCCCCGGCGTGACAGCCTTACGGCCGTTTCCTCGCCTAAAGACTTCTCTCCACCCCATTTGCTCGATATCCTGTGTAATGCCATCGATGCGGGGGCGGAACATACACTTCGCAGGCCGGAGACTTCGCGAGTCCCAAGAAAATTATACCCACACGCCTGATCCCGTGTCCCTCGACGAGGAAAAGCGGAAAAGTTGACGTCCCGACGTTCCACGGTGCTCGCAAAAAAAAAAAGGAAAATAACGCGGCACGTGCAACAAGTTGGCGCATGAATTTCCAACGACCCGGTGGTTGTAACGAGAGGGATCGTAAATGAGGGAAATTCGTGAGGAGAATTTTGATTCCGACTCCCGACACTGATACTTTAATGGCTAACGATGAATTCGAGATGAACCTGGTTTTTAGGGGAATCTGACGGAGATTGAGATTTGAATCTGGAAAGTGCACGATGCAACTAGTTCGATATTTTTTGGGAATGCATACTACTTTATCGAAATGTATAGATTCATTTTAGAATTATTGGAAAATGTGCAATGCTTGAGTGTATTATTTAATCTGCATCTTGATATTCAAAATTTTCAACAACATTTTTGTTCGATGCGAATTTCGGGAGCGACGTGCGGATGACTCGTACCCGATGAATTAATCTTGGGTAGCTGGTTCAATGATGAGTTTGATATGTGATTTTTTTTTTCATTGAAAGCTTAAGTGGAACTCCCCATGGGGGGTTATATAGCTTGTGGCGGCTACTTCCTACGCTCGTCAACAGAGGGACATTGCGACAACAAATTTCCCGCTACTACCTTAATCTTCCTCTGTTTGTATATATACCGTCCTAAACTGTCCTTACGACATCCCGCGTCTAAGGCACGGGTCCGCTAGATAGCCTGACTGACGAGTCCTCTAGCGGGCCTAGGACGAAACGCTTCCTTCTCCTTTTTCCTCCTCTCACACACTTTTCAGCCGCCATAATTGGTGACCCCGACAAACGAACAACAGCGCTATCTTCTGAGCAGAGGAGACGACAACATCAACAAACCACGGATAACATCAGGAGGACTGGAAGGTGACTGCTCTGTCACTGCCTTGCCTGAACTACTGCCCGACCAACAGCGAGGACTTCTCCCTACTATGCGCTTCTGACGTCACCTTCGCAGCATTATATGGTTTAACGTTTCCGCACCTAAATTTGTGCGACGTTTTCGTATCTACATTTGTGCGACGTTCATCCATTTTTTGTGCGACTATATGAGTCCTACAAGCGGCTTAGGGAGCTACTCAACTTCGTAGATTCGGCAGCAACACTGGCGGGCACACTGACAGCACACAACCAGCGACCTCCTTGGATTCCGGCGGAGATCAGCGTAATTAGAGGGAAATTTGTCCAGATATCCGTTGACCACTGGCAAGGAGGTAATGTGGCGGCTACTTCCTACGCTCGTCAACAGAGGGACATTACGACAACACCGTTCCCGCTACTACCTGAATCTTCCTCTGTTTGCATATATACCGTCCTAAACTGTCCTTACGACATCCCGCGTCTAAGGCACGGGTCCGCTAGATAGCCTAACTGACGAGTCCTCTAGCGGGCCTAGGACGAAACGCTTCCTTCTCCTTTTTCCTCCTCTCACACACTTTTCAGCCGCCATAATTGGTGACCCCGACAAACGAACAACAGCGCTATCTTCTGAGCAGAGGAGACGACAACATCAACAAACCACGGATAACATCAGGAGGACTGGAAGGTGACTACTCTGTCACTGCCTTGCCTGAACTACTGCCCGACCAACAGCGAGGACTTCTCCCTACTATGCGCTTCTGACGTCACCTTCGCAGCATTATATGGTTTAACGTTTCCGCACCTAAATTTGTGCGATGTTTTCGTATCTACATTTGTGCGACGTTCATCCATTTTTTGTGCGACTATATGAGTCCTACAAGCGGCTTAGGGAGCTACTCAACTTCGTAGATTCGGCAGCAACACTGGCGGGCACACTGACAGCACACAACCAGCGACCTCCTTGGATTCCGGCGGAGATCAGCGTAATTAGAGGGAAATTTGTCCAGATATCCGTTGACCACTGGCAAGGGGGTAATGTGGCGGCTACTTCCTATGCTCGTCAACAGAGGGACATTACGACAACATCTTTCCCGCTACTACCTGAATCTTCCTCTGTTTGCATATATACCGTCCTAAACTATCCTTACGACATCCCGCGTCTAAGGCACGGGTCCGCTAGATAGCCTAACTGACGAGTCCTCTAGCGGGCCTAGGACGAAACGCTTCCTTCTCCTTTTTCCTCCTCTCACACACTTTTCAGCCGCCATAATTGGTGACCCCGACAAACGAACAACAGCGCTATCTTCTGAGCAGAGGAGACGACAACATCAACAAACCACGGATAACATCAGGAGGACTGGAAGGTGACTGCTCTGTCACTGCCTTGCCTGAACTACTGCCCGACCAACAGCGAGGACTTCTCCCTACTATGCGCTTCTGACGTCACCTTCGCAGCATTATATGGTTTAACGTTTCCGCACCTAAATTTGTGCGACGTTTTCGTATCTACATTTGTGCGACGTTCATCCATTTTTTGTGCGACTATATGAGTCCTACAAGCGGCTTAGGGAGCTACTCAACTTCGTAGATTCGGCAGCAACACTGGCGGGCACACTGACAGCACACAACCAGCGACCTCCTTGGATTCCGGCGGAGATCAGCGTAATTAGAGGGAAATTTGTCCAGATATCCGTTGACCACTGGCAAGGAGGTAATGTGGCGGCTACTTCCTACGCTCGTCAACAGAGGGACATTACGACAACACCGTTCCCGCTACTACCTGAATCTTCCTCTGTTTGCATATATACCGTCCTAAACTGTCCTTACGACATCCCGCGTCTAAGGCACGGGTCCGCTAGATAGCCTAACTGACGAGTCCTCTAGCGGGCCTAGGACGAAACGCTTCCTTCTCCTTTTTCCTCCTCTCACACACTTTTCAGCCGCCATAATTGGTGACCCCGACAAACGAACAACAGCGCTATCTTCTGAGCAGAGGAGACGACAACATCAACAAACCACGGATAACATCAGGAGGACTGGAAGGTGACTACTCTGTCACTGCCTTGCCTGAACTACTGCCCGACCAACAGCGAGGACTTCTCCCTACTATGCGCTTCTGACGTCACCTTCGCAGCATTATATGGTTTAACGTTTCCGCACCTAAATTTGTGCGATGTTTTCGTATCTACATTTGTGCGACGTTCATCCATTTTTTGTGCGACTATATGAGTCCTACAAGCGGCTTAGGGAGCTACTCAACTTCGTAGATTCGGCAGCAACACTGGCGGGCACACTGACAGCACACAACCAGCGACCTCCTTGGATTCCGGCGGAGATCAGCGTAATTAGAGGGAAATTTGTCCAGATATCCGTTGACCACTGGCAAGGGGGTAATGTGGCGGCTACTTCCTATGCTCGTCAACAGAGGGACATTACGACAACATCTTTCCCGCTACTACCTGAATCTTCCTCTGTTTGCATATATACCGTCCTAAACTATCCTTACGACATCCCGCGTCTAAGGCACGGGTCCGCTAGATAGCCTAACTGACGAGTCCTCTAGCGGGCCTAGGACGAAACGCTTCCTTCTCCTTTTTCCTCCTCTCACACACTTTTCAGCCGCCATAATTGGTGACCCCGACAAACGAACAACAGCGCTATCTTCTGAGCAGAGGAGACGACAACATCAACAAACCACGGATGACATCAGGAGGACTGGAAGGTGACTACTCTGTCACTGCCTTGCCTGAACTACTGCCCGACCAACAGCGAGGACTTCTCCCTACTATGCGCTTCTGACGTCACCTTCGCAGCATTATATGGTTTAACGTTTCCGCACCTAAATTTGTGCGATGTTTTCGTATCTACATTTGTGCGACGTTCATCCATTTTTTGTGCGACTATATGAGTCCTACAAGCGGCTTAGGGAGCTACTCAACTTCGTAGATTCGGCAGCAACACTGGCGGGCACACTGACAGCACACAACCAGCGACCTCCTTGGATTCCGGCGGAGATCAGCGTAATTAGAGGGAAATTTGTCCAGATATCCGTTGACCACTGGCAAGGGGGTAATGTGGCGGCTACTTCCTATGCTCGTCAACAGAGGGACATTACGACAACACCGTTCCCGCTACTACCTGAATCTTCCTCTGTTTGCATATATACCGTCCTAAACTGTCCTTACAACATCCCGCATCTAAAGCACGGATCCGCTAGATAGCCTTACTGACGAGTCCTCTGGCGGGCCTAGGACGAAACGCTTCCTTCTCCTTTTTCCTCCTCTCACACACTTTTCAGCCGCCATAAGCTATACATTAGGATTAACATAATGTCTGATATACAATTGGTTATTATGACTTCTTACAGTTATACATTAGTAGTGTAGGTACAGCAGAACAGAACGCATTAAGTACATAACTTTAAATCTTTAAATTGCATTGCTTGAAGCAATTAAAAAGAAGATGACATGCCTGGATATTCGGTTTATAAAGTAATTATCTGATATTTAAGGGTGGAAAAAAATTGAGCTTGCTTAATCTTTTCATAAGGTCAAGTTTTTGTGATTCCAACAAGGTACATTGCCAAATGATATGATTAAGATCTTGAATCTCATTGCCGCAGTTACATTTGGAATCGATATGTGAATTTCGTGAGAATTATCGTTTCGTCCCAGGCTTGCTAGAGGATTCGTCAGTAAGGCTAACCTAGCAGACCTTGCCTTACACGCGTGGGAGTTCGCGACGATGAACTCCACTTGAATTCTATGAATTTTTATTTGTTCGATAGTATGAGATCGTTGAATGAACTTTACTTCGACTTCGAGAGATTCGTTTGTCTCGTTCGAATGTGTCTTCGTTCGTTTTCGTTGATCTATACTTTGTGAAAGTTCGACTTCGACCGAGAGTCGCGTTTATCGTGAGTACTTATATTTTCGTCATATCGTGAAGGTGTTCCTCTAGTTTGGGTGTCAATACGGTGACACCAATTGCCATGCAGAAGAGATGCACTGATTGTTTCCTGCTGAACGTTGCATTCCCCAATCAGCGCAATCTTGATGACTCGTTGATCTGCCCTAAGCGAGCCCTGTCCTGGACAGAGTGTGGGATGATACCTGACTCCTTCCGAGGTCAACTCTCGGCAACTTGAGAACCGTACTTGTCGGTCGGGAATGTCCTTCGTCAGTATTGTCCGCGCAACGAGAGTTGGCACAAAATCTCGTCAGTGGGGTGCAGGGGGAACGGCGAGTCCCCACTCTTGACGCAAGGCTTCAGATCCCACCACTGATCAGGGGATCCCACTCTTACGCTTACGTTTTGGCGGGAACGGTCGACATAGGCGACAGCGTCACCACCATCTTGCTTCATGGTCACCACATCCAGTGATGGTATATGGTCTCGGTTTTCTCGCGCATGCGCGACGATTTTAGCGTCAGTAAAGTACAAAGTTGGGCTAAAATGGGGTACCTTAGTCACCCCGCATAGTTTCGCAGATTTTTCTTCGATTTTCAAATATGAATTGACAAGTAGCTCCTTCTCCAATACTAGTTGCCATTATGAAATCGAATATATTAACATTAACTTACCAAAATTTCGAAGTACGGTCGTCTCGTCGTGTAGTCTTGCACTCTTCTGTCCGGTTTCCCGCCAATAACAGTTCTCCCCTACTTTCCCCACAAACAGAAGACATACGGCACGTTCCTGCATTTAGTCGCGCATGCGCGAAAAAACCGAGACCATATACCATCACTGACCACGTCTCTCTGTTACAGTCGCACTCAATACGCTCGTCTGCTGTCTACGTCAAGCGATTCGGCCAATCGCGGAAGACGTGTAGCGCGTAGTGGGAGCATCACGTGGTATCCACATGTTTCTCTGTGCCAACTCTCGTTGCGCGGCAATACTAGATTTATGACGCGTAACTCTTAAGGAGGAAAAATATACGAGCTTCAGGCGATGGTTCGACTGGTCATCAAATGTTGCATCGTTTGCCTGTTCCTCGAAACTTGGTCATGTAAGCGCCACAAATAAATTCCGGAGAAAGAACCCTTGTGTACGGTTCCCTTGCGAAGGAATAATTTTATTCGTTAGACTTCATAGTTCACATCCTCTCATATCTGAATACTTTACTGTCTGAATACTTTCTGCAAAGGAATAGTTCGATTTGAAATTATCGATACACTATAAGATTTATTATAAAATTCGATGAGGATTTAATTCAGTACTAAAACTAAGTAATTGTGTTTTTATATTAATAAAATTATATTAATATTCGGGATAAGAAGCTACAAAAGATTTTGACGACTAATTGAAAATTGGTACAAAGTGACCCAAAAGTGACTAGACCGCTTTAAGATAGTATGACTTTTTTATTCTTTAAAAATTCACATTTATTCTTTTAGAAATCTTTATCCTATATATGGATACTCAGCTAAAACTGAAATTTATATGTTTGTCGATAGGAAGTTACAGAAAATTTTGAATAAAAACTGGAAAATGGTACCTGGGTACTCAGCGAAAAGTATAAATTTGCATTCGTCAACCAAAGGATACAGAACATTTTCAAGACAAATTGGAAATGGGTATTTGAGTACCCAATTAAAATTAGATACAGAAATAAGACACAGAAAATTGTCAAAAAAAAATGAAATATTTGTAAGTGGGAGCTCAGCTGTGTATATAAGGGTCGATGTGTTGAGAAAGGGAAAAGGTTTGAAAAATTTGTGAAACGGCAAGTCTATCGGGAACAGTTCCCAGGAACGGTTTCGTGGGAAGAGGTAGAAGGATAGAAATCCCCAATCCGCATTTCCGTAGCCAGAAGTCCGGGGAAGACATTTAAATGGCCTCGGTTCCTGCCGGCACGCGTCTCATAATGGCCACGGAATAAAAGTGTAAGGGTGGTCGTAACCATTCATCAACCGTAGCCGCGTTAACTGCTATCGCGGTGCGCGGCATTTTCACGACATCCCGAAACAGCCGACGGCACACCGGATAAAGAACGGAAAGAGAAAGAGCCCTGAAAGTGCAACAAGTTGGCGACGCGATGCGGTCTAACCGACGAATAAGAGGGGTTGCCTTTATCGCCCTTAAGGAGTGTCCCTGATACGATGATTCCCCTCTCTATAATTGCATTAATCCGACAGTCGCGCGACGGAAACGACGCCGTTAACACTCCCCGCGTCTGGCTCGAACTGTCTTCGATCAAGACCCGAGATATAGTGTTCATTAATACCGCCTCCAATCCACTAGGTATTTGATAACGAGACTGTAGATCTTCAAGGAAAATTCTTTCATTCTAGTTCATTGCAATCGTAGTAGAAACTTTTTATTTTCCTCTCAGAGTAGAAATTTAATTTATAACAGGGTAGATTTAGGTACTTTCAAATACTACATCAATATTTTGTAGTGAATCAAGATCAGAGATCTATTATTCTTAAATGATGGGAAGAGTGTTGTGTTCGGTGAAAATTGGTTTGACATTTTGTGAGAGTAATAATTTCTTTAAAAATTATTAGCAGTCGCAGAACGGTAAAATTGCTTGGGCAGTTATTTGCCGACAAAGGGTTAATACTTCCATCAATTCACTAGGTATTCGATAACAAGACTGTTGATCCTCAGAGAAAATTAAAATTTTCTACCTCAATGGCAGCAAAGTAGATTGAAGATGCATTCTAAAAAATACTAAGAAAATACTATTTATTGTTTTACGATACCGTTTTCGATCATAACAGCGTGACGATTAATTTCTCGTGATTCGGAAGTTCACTGATCAAATACGGTTTAGGGTGACTGTTCATAAGTTAGCGTGAGTCGTCGATTTGTGTCGCTCTCGTCGTTGGTTCGTTCGATTCCCGTCGTATCGCAGAAGTTAACTGGAGGCTCCGATTCCTTTTGAACAAATATTTGCCGGGAATATCGTCACGACGACAGAGTCAAGGGGGAAACTGGAGAACACTTTTTCGGGTCATTCAAATATTGATAGTAGTCGCTTCTGTTTAATATCACTGTAGAATTGACAGGACACCCATGATGTCAGAAAGTTCATGTTTCGTGCAACGTATGCACAAGCTTTAGATTTCGTGAATTCTGCACACCGTATTCAAAGAAGTCGCTCACCATCTGTTCAATAGACGATTTTGCATGTGAAAATGCCTTTCATTCTTGTGCATAAAGTCACATAATAAATATAACAAAATTGTATGTATATTTCATAAAAACTTAAGTCGCGTGTTTATTGTAATCGTGTTCAATTCATAGAAAATATTGAAAGAAATTAATACTATAAACTTAACTATATTCACAGAATAAAAACAGAAAAGAGGAAATCAATTTGCCCAAAATGTTAACCTCCCCTTCGTAAACTGTGCTTTGCAAACTATCACACAGAATAATAAAACACACATTTATCAATAAATTTCCAATAGAATGTCACACCAAAACAAAGTGCAGTTTTCAGCTTGACTATCTAGTCATTTCCAGATAATATCAATTTCTGCAGGAAAACCGATGAAAATCCAACAAAATGGGAGAAATCTGGGATCGAAAGAGTTAATAAGGTGCAGAGATGGACAGTGCAGGGTTTAAATTTAGCGAGGAAGGATCCGAGATCGGTTGCTGGCAAAAAAGTATCCGGGGAACGCGCAGGAAGACAATATTTGATCAGGTTATTGGAAACCCGACTTGGAACGCGATTTCGCCGGTAATTACCGAGTCGTGTACACAAAGGAAGCATATGAAAAAATAGGCGCGGCCTTCTGTGCGAGTAGCGCAGATAAGACCCATCGCATTAACGTATTCCGGTTTCCCTATGGAAACTTCCTGCGCCCGTGCAACCGACGGCGACCCTTTCTCCTGGAATTCTGAAACTTTAACGAGGTCTCGAACATTGTCCACGTCCGTATCTTCTCGGACAGGAAGAGATTCCCCTCTAGATCCTGCTAAGAAGTAGCTGTAGTGCAGACCAGAGGACATCGTTTCCAGTAAATTTTCCAGCAGTTGCGGGGTTCCTCTATCGGACCAAGTTTTATAGTCCATCGATATACGAACGAATTCCCTTAAATTCCATCCCACGACGAACTTCGGGGTCGAATTGGACGAACAGAGAAGAGCAGAGAGAGAGAGAGAGGGAGAGGGTGGTAGGAGACAGGGGTTTAATTTGTAAAAGCTAATTTGTTCAACTTTTAACGTATCTCCTCTCTGATTCGTCGTACCAGTGGTCCCACGGGACACCGAGACCGCTCCAGGGAATCGATCGACCCACTTGTGAGCTGTATTCCCTCAGTTAAAGGGTGAAAGATGAATGGGGGTGGGATACTTTGAAAGGATTCTCGGATAAAGGCATCTGATTTATTTCGTGACTCGAATAACACTGGCTAGTGGGAAATACGGTCGGGTAATTAATTGTCGCGGTTTACGATCGTTTCTGGATTTTCTGTTTGCTTCTTCGTGGCGTTGCGCGGCTCTGAGTCTGCCATAATTGTTTGTGCTGATTGAAAATGTTTTCGTCAACCGAGGTGGAAAATAGCGCACGCGGTTTATCATATAACTTGGTTCCTCTATTGAGACTTTCATTGCCAAAACAACAATTTCAAAAATTCTATAAAATCGCAGTAATGTATTTAAATTAATTATTTAATGTATTTAACTTAATGTATTTAATTTAATGTATATAATTTAATGTATTTTATAAAAACATAAACGATAAAGTGTATGATACCGAGTAGAGTTCTTCCATCTTCTTGCATTTTCCAGATCTTAATAAAAATTGGTATACCAAATATATTAATGTAAAAACTCTTTTTTCAATCTGGACAAATAATTCCGCCGCCCATAAATGGTTGACATGGCAGTCACGTGTTAATATCCATGCGATTCTCAAGGTGAACATTCACCCCTTTACTATTTTGCATACTATAAAATTATTTATCTCTTTCCGTCTGTATTGTGGAATGTATTTCTTTAAAATGTGACGGTACAAATGAAGCATCATTTACTGGCTTAAAGTGTAAAGCAAAAATGCGTGAGACATTTTCATAGAATCCTTTGTGTAACTGCTTCTGAGGAGTGTGAAAGGATTAAGGACTTCATACAGGTCTAGGTAAAATAACAATTCTGTTGTACTTTATTGAGTATGCTATGGAAAATAACGAGCTGAGGTGCATTACATATAGAAATTAATTACTGGTCTTGTCTTCATAAATTAGTTCTTCATTTGCAAACAAGCAAAACCAATGCAAGTCTTGTAAATAATCCTAAATTTTACATACTGCTCTAGGTAACTGATAAAGCCAGTAAACCATTGAATTTAAAAGAAAGTTGTAATTGGTTAATTGTGATGACCACGAATTAATTCTTAAACCTAATAAAACATGGAAAAGATTGAATGATTTTGAAAATGAAAATATATTATTTCAACTGATCAACCTTGTTACATAGGAAACGAAATTTCTATTTGGCTTTTATTTCTTGCAAACAATGTGGAATATTGTTACATAAAAATCCGCAGTCTGGGAATAAATATAGTTGAAAGAATACTCACTGCGACAAACGGAAAAATTTCTCTTGAACTGAAGCTTAAACAAGTACTTATGTGATTCACTGAGTTATACTCGTGTCACTACGAAAGCATGAAGTCGCTAACAATAATGGTAAATATTTCGATGAAAAATCTCTTGTAATTACTCTTCAATAAATTGTTTATTTTACCGTTGATTCAACAAACCGTAGAAATAAGTTACGAAAAGCTAGAATGTTTTGAGAGCAGAGTCCGCGAGGGCTTATGAATATTCCACTCTGGTGATTATTCGAATGTTAACGAACGGTAATTAGATTTTCTGATATTCACTTGAGTTTGCCCGTATTTCCACGTCAATAGACTGATTTAACGAATCGAGGAAGAAGCTGAGTTGTATTTCAATTTAAAATGTTAAATGAATTCGGCGTGTATGTGCAAGAATATTAAAATTACAGGGAACGATTCGGCGAAGAATCGGATAGTGATTAAATGTTTACTCCCTGGTAATTATTCCGAACGATCCCGGCCGTATCAAGTATTTTGATTTCAGTTCAGAAATATATTTTTAGCACAATACTGCGAGGAACGTAACCGTTAAAGAAAAAAGAAAAAAAAAGAAAGAAAGAAAGTGGAACCGAGAAATCCTCGTTCCTTTGTTTCCTTTCCAACAACGAAGCTTCTTTTCTTCTCGCTTCGCGTCTTCAATACAGTCTTTGTCTCTGTCATTTTTATCCTCGTCCCTCCAACTGCGTCAGAAACGTTTCTCTGTGTGCTCGAGAGCAGAAGGGGTTGAGTACAGGAGAAGGGGGAGATAGGAAGAAAGAAATTATGAAGGTATGGCCAAGATATAGCTCCTGCACCCTTAAGACTTTAACCTTCTTAGGACCGAGTCGCAAATCAAACGAAGGAAACCTCGGGTTTCAATTAATCGCACGACGGTACACTATAATTACCACAAATCGATTGTTGTGCACAACACAAACAAAATCTGGTAACAATTTTCGATCCTCAGAAATAATGGGAAGAGAAGGAAGATATGCAGAAAGAATGATGCTCTATGATGCACTACAGCAGGGCACGCTCTAGGGGCGGGCAACTCGGACATTTGTCCGGGGCGCCAAAATTTAGGGGCGCCATTTTGGCTTTATTTAAAAAATATATATATTTTTAAGAGGCGGCAATTTGTCTTTTTGTCCGGGGCGATGTAACTTCTAGAGCGGGCGCGGTAATTATTTACATTAGGGGCTTCTCACCGATTTTGATGACGTTGAAATATGTTGTCAAGGTCATCATTCTGAACAACTTTTTCCTATACATGTTACCGCCGCTCAGGTTTAGTTTCCGAGATATTCGCAAAAAAGTTTCAACATCTTGAAAAGTGATCAGAGTAGGTCTGTGTTAGGTCTGGGTTAGGTCTGGGTTACTTATATATTATTTATATATTTATATATTTATATACTGGGTTATTATATATTTTCTTGATTGTTGCACATATACAAGAATTCGTATAGTTTCATGCTTAATACTCTGTATGCTAACACAGCTGACAATGAAATGAGTTCGCGTTCGACACGATTCATTTCACGTTTCAGTTCGTAAACATAAACAGACAAGACAGTGGGTCTTAACTGAATGAAGTCGTTTTAAGTTGTGACCGTGGCCGCGTTATCGGCGGCCACAATTTCAAATCTAACCCAGACCTACTCCGATCACTTTTCAAGATGTTGAAACTTTTTTGCGAATATCTCGGAAACTAAAGCTGAGCGGCGGTAACATATATAGGAAAACGTTGTTCAGTATGATGACGTTGACAACATATTTCAACGTCATCAAAATCGGTGAGGAAGCCCTTATGTAAATATTTACCGTGGGCGCTGACTACAGGGTATGTTCAAAAAATTCCCGAACTGATTTTTTTTATGGACATACTAGTAGTCTATTCTATGGAGTTACGATGGAACTATATAATTTTATCTTTTCTTAATGCCCCACAATTTTCTTGTTTCACAATGTCCATTTGTTCTCTAGTATTACGGCGTAAGACACTGCTAGGTTGTAGACGTTGTCACGGTTATGGCAATGAAGTCCGTGACTGAACTTTACAATTGCCCCACCCCCCCCAAGCTTTTGGTGACTATTATACGTCGTTCTATCAGTTTCGACGTTCTGAATACAAATTCTGGATATATTCATAGTAATAGGTCAGTCATAAGTAGGCAGCGGATTTTATGCATTCATGACAAAAGTGCGTAAAAGTAATTTAAAACAGTAAAGACATTAAAAGAATTTTAAAATGCTGCTGCATTATTTTATTCCATTAAACATGTTAAATAAGCAAAGAGTTTTCGACTTTGCTCCAGTTTGTCGCAGTTCATGTAGAAAATTTTTATTTTTCATAAAGATCTGCAGTCTAGTCATAAGTGTTCGTCTACATAATATGTAGATGAGAAAGTTTCCTGCGAATATCTCGAGAACATGTAATTTTCACCAAAAAACGAAAGTCAAAGTCGTATTCAGCTCATCGAAACTAGTGGAATGGTGTAGAACAGGTGCCGGTTGAAGTTCCTTTTAGCATCCACCTACGATTGGCTCCCAACTTACCCGAAATATTGCCCATGCTCAGTAGAGTCATGTGAGTTGGTCACGTGACGCGGAAATGCTCTGCGCATGCGCAACAAACTGTTTGCGTTAATGACTCGTACCCGCCATTTTCACTTATTAACACACCCTAAACTGTTGTTTGTTGTCTTTAATAAGTTTAATATGTTACAATCAGTGACAGTTCTGATGAATCAAATCGAAATGATCCCCAGTGAAAGCAGCAAGAAGTGGCCCAACATGTTGCGCGTGTTTCAGTGAAATCAATGGCATGGAATTGCGAAAAAATATACAGAGTGACATCTCCAGGAATTGTGCTATTGTGTGGGCGATCGCAAAGAGACTCTTACATGGCTCGTATATGTGCAGGAACCATCGCATACGTATGCACTTCAACATAAGTCGCCATGTTAAAGTAGTTATATTACTTTATTTGGTTAGGTTGGGTTAGGTTAGGTTTCGTAGGCTTGGGGTTTGCTTAATAATCCTGATTTGTACTTTTATGCCTCAATTCGGTATTAAAATTGTTTCGCCAGCAAAAAATTTACTAGATTTCCGCGCCACCTTCATTTTGTCAGATACCTCGCGGGACGTCTACAGAGTAAGTTTGAGATTCGAAAGTCTCACCCAATTTTTTATTAGACCAGTTTTGGAACTTTTTGCATATCCCGTGTATATTATCCTCAGATCTCCTAAATCCCAGCATTCACAGGGTGAAATGTCCAAGTGAGCGGTTGATGGGATTCTTTCGTGAAAGAGAAACGGTTCGCGTAGCTGCCTGGAAAGCTATCGTCGAATTTTCCTCGCGAGTATATATCCCTTTTCTCAAGCGAGAAAGAGGGTGAGAGAGAAAGAGAGAGGATATGGGAAGGAGCAGAGAGAATCGTCAAAGTCCGAGATTAAATTCTCAGCAATTATCAACTCTCCATTAATTTCCCCGGTTGGAGGCCGACGTAGCAAAAGGAGTCTCGTGCTGTGCGCGGGGAGTGGAAGTGGGCAACGGAGGCCGTTTGCCCAGGTCTATTTTCTTTCATTTCACGGGCTCGGGGCATCCTTAATGCAAGGCGGACGAGAAGGAAGCCCCGGGAACAAAGAGGGTATCGACGATATCGAGGTGGGAAAGCAAGCCCTCTTTACAAGCGGAAGACTGAAGAAAACGACGAAGCTCCCCCGCTGCTCGCTGCATCGGCAACGACTCTTCCGAATCCCCTTTCACCCTCGCCCCTTCTCCACCCCCGTACTCCCCGCCGTTTCTGTCCCGAAGTTGTCGCAAATCCCTTTTGGACCGAGAGAGACTCGACTGTCCCCGCGCCCACCCTCTCCGCTAGGTTCTATATAGATATAACCCCGGCGAGTGTGAAGAGCCCTCGAAGAGAATACCTCTCGAGGTATAAGCGCTTCCTTTTGGTCCTTCCTTATTTCGAGGAGCAGCGTCACCGTTCGAACTCGGGAAAAGGACTACGTGGATTTACTTCGATAACAGAGATACGCCGAGCAACTCACTATGCCCCCACTCGTACCCCCCGTTAGGCCACTGAAAAGAAAGGGGTGAACGCTGATATGCCACACTGGCGAGAATGCCAACTGATAACTGCAGGAAATTATTTTTTCACAGTCTTCAAAGTGTGGTGGATTTTAACTCCTCGAACTGTAATCTGTGATATTAGTTTTCTCCAAGCCGAAATAGAATTCTACTTTATTGTTGTCGAAATAGAATAGCCAGTGGAGACTACATACAGTGTAAAGTCTCAAAAACTGAAGTCGTTAGCTCCAATTTTAAAAAAGATATTCATTTTTGAAAGTAAATATCAAGAAATTCCAACTTTCTTCTTTTTCTAAGGAATTCGGAACGAAGAAGTTCCAATCACTGTAATCGTGATAACTGCAAGACGTTATTTTTTCACGGTTTCCAAATTGTGTGGGATTATAACCCCTTGCACTGTAATGTGTGTTATTAATTTCTTTTAAGCTGAAATAAAATTTTATTGTTCTCGATGCACAATAGCCATTGGAGAATACATAGTTGTACAGTAAATATAAACTTCCTTCTTCTTCTTCTAAGGAATATTGAACGACGAAGAAATTCTAGACACTGTAATCGTTAAATAACAGTGCAAGGGGTAAATCAATTTTCTGTATTTTAAGGCAGTATGATTGTGATACAATAATCGGCATTGATATTCGTACATTAGCATAACATTAGAATAATACTTTTAAAATTGGTCTAAGAGACCGATTTTTCTTGAACAGACAGAAGGACTGGTTTACCAGGGAACATGTGAAAAGGAATTCTTAATAGAAGTCGTGAACGACTGCGTAACCATGACCTAGTCATTGTAATCCTGTGTGTCTCAAAACAATACTTTATTTAAGTTACATCTACACTTCTCGTTTGGTTTTTACTGTGTCACATTTAGAATGTTAGGATTGTGTATTTTTGCGAATTTATCTTGCAACCCATTTTCTGATGCGTGTTTCACAACTTTTTTTCTGTTCGGCGATTCTCAACACATTCTTAGCAAGTGACACGCTTTCTCCGGGATGGGGATGGGGGAGTTTTCTCTGTAGTTGTAGTTATTCAAAAAAAGGAGGAAAAATTAGAAATACGTTTCCCCGATTTGACTCGCCGAGGCAACGCAGAAGAGAGAAAAACCCTAGAAGTACTTAACCTGTTTCCTGTTATCCCTTGAAAGCCTCTTATTTCGCGGATGCCACGTTGAATTTGCACAGAATTCGTTGTTGCACGCAGGAGTAATTAAGTGGACAAAAGGAATATAAGGGGACGGGACTAGAATGGCAACATCGAAAAGGTGGTTTTCTTTCTCTCGACAGTAAGCCGGACGAATAACTGTAATTATTTTTCTTTTACGCTCGCTGTGCTCCTTTTTATTGTCCAGAATATTCACTGTGTCCCGCCGTTGCTGTTCGACGGAAAGAATTTGCGGTGTACACCGTCGTGAATTTTTCTATTCTATCGCGAAGCTACGCTGCAACACGACTCTGTCTCATCCCTGAGCTCCAGTCTGTGAAATAATGTTTCGTAACTCCTTCAAAAGATTTTCATTCCTCCACCTGTGCAAGGTGTACTTTGAACATTTTTTTCTAGTAAACTAAGTAATAATCTTTTTCAAACTTGGCTAACTTGTTTATACATGTTTGAAGTGTGTTTAGGAATTTTTGCACATTGATGTCTTCCAAAGTGTACTAGTAATTCAACAAGAAACAGATATGTGACCAAACTTCCACTCAATTTTTAATTCTATTCTTACATCTGTGTGCAAAGTGTTTTTAAACAATTTTTTTTTTAAAACTAAATAATATATGTTTATGAAACTTGGTCAACTTACTCGTATATGTTTGTACTGCATTTATGAATTTTTTGGCATTGGTATCTCCAAAACTGAATTTTTTATTCACCAGAAACCTGATACATAGCCAAATATTGTTTCACTCTTTTAAATTACTTAAAATATGTTTTAACCATTTTCAAACAAATTAGCATCAGTGTGAACAACCAGTAACAACAATAGTGATCCTAGTAAATATTTATACTATCTTCCCTCAACGTTTTCAAATGTAATTGCAAACTTCAGTCATATCAATTAAGGAAAAATCTAGTTTTGGATAACATTTTGAATTTCCAATAATGTTTTATATCGCAGCCTAATCTACTTCTTCATGTCGTCTCTGTTTTAAAGAATTGTTAGTGTGTTCGAAGGGAGCCTTGCAGTTTTCAAGGCAGCTGAACTTACTGCTTCATCAATAACTCGATACCATGAAAGATGATATTAATTGCAGGAGAGGAGTATTTTCATCGGTTCGAACGAAATCATTTCTGACAGCTATACGAACGGGAAGTTCGCCTTCGCTGTCATTACATAATAGCAGACGAGGCTGAAAAGCTGATTCGTTGCACCAGAAAATACTGGCTGAAGGTGTAACTCGGGGCGTATTACTTCGCGCAAACAGAATTAAATTGCGCTCGATCATATTGTAGAACCTTACTCATCCACCCCGATCGACCGTCAAACTACTCGCAATCGATGGATCAGCTTAATCACGTTTGTTCGGGGATATCTCTTGGACGAGCAACTGCTGGTTTCAGTGGAAAGAAAAGCGAGAGAATTACTGTTGTGAATAAAAAATTTTTTCCACTTCTTCTCGAGACTGATGATTTTTAACGCTTCTGGTCAAAAAGAAATTCACGTTGTTTATAAGCGAAGACCCAACAGTGAATATTTCGGCTGGTCTTTCTTTTGGAGGACCAGATGTTTTTAACTTTCTTGGACACTTTTCTAACTTTTTTAATATAATCCTGTAGATATCGATGAGAACATTACGAAAATGAAAGTATTATTGTTAGGAATTCACTGGTTTATAAGTTATAGTCATGAGCAATTGTAAGCGTTTTTGACAGGTTAGGGCGTCGCCATATTTACACTCAAGTTTACACGCATACAACTTCTGAACCAGTGAACTCCTGGTAATAAGACTATAATTCCCGGTGTTTTCTCGTCGAAATTTATAGAACTACATAAAAAAAGTTAAAAAGAAATTGGTCCCCCCAAAAAAGGTTTAACCAATATTTCTATTTTTACAGAAATCAGAAAACTGTTTGTGGTAAAAATAAAGTTCAGACACTATTAATTTTGATTACCATACACCTTCCCTTGTATTTTATAGTCTGTCTGTTTCATAAATGCATAACGATCCATAGTTTAAAAAATAATAAATTACTTGAAATTTTTGAAAATGAGTTTTGATAAATTTTAATAGTAATAATAAATGTTTATTTTTTATTATGTTATAATACTTTCCTATAATGGAAAAATTTGGCAAGTTCGTGCAAACTTGCTCTGCAGCAAACGCGTCCAATAAATATCAAACGTTACTATGTTTCATTATTATATATTACTACCTAGAATAACGCAGACAAAGGTAATTTCAAGAAAAACGACAAAATGTTCACAGATTTGTATATTACTTCATATTCATAACATGTTTCAATTTCGGCACAACATCCGCATGAACATGAACAGTATTAAAGACTCGCTCAATTTGACAAACGTCGCACTCGCAATTATGCTAATTGCGTGAAAGCAGGTAGGATCTACGTTTACCATTCAATTAGCTAACCTGTTCTTTTTTATCGTCGTTTAACGAAGACTTTTATCAAGCTGCCGCTCAAAGAAAATTCTTCGCTAAATACTTGAAAGAGTAAGGAACATCGAGCGAAATTTAAATGACGACAGTAATTACATTTGAACGTTACATAAAACATCCTGTTGAAAAAGAAAAGAGCGCAACTACTACGACTGCGTAACAAAGTTTCGTTTACTTTTTATTTATTTTCTTCCTGTTCTTTCTCCTCCTTTTTTTGAGAAGACAGAACTGAAATAATTAGAACTTTCTGCTCCGCGTGCACGAATTAAACATCATGCAGAATTTACTGTCATGCGTCAATTAATGTAACTTTGTGCACGTATATAACTTCTTTAGATCTACAAAAGTAATATTTTAAGTTTACATTGTAGGCTTAGATAAAAAAAGTTAAAAATCGTGATCTTCACTTATTTCTCCGTAATTGTGATCAATAGTAATTTATAAAAACTTTTTCTTCCCATTACCTAGTAAACTAATTCTTCTAATGTGTAAATCTTATTCAATTCGTTCGGTTAAATTTGTAACAAATTATTCCTTTTTAAATGGTGTGCCAATATTTATTTTAGTAACTGTAGGTAATTAAATTATATGTTTGAAATTTCAGGAATTAGATGTGTGGTCCTGACGTCGACAGCATGTCGACATTCGTCCCCAAAGGGTTAATTGTTCATTTCTTAATTAGTGATTACTGTCTGCGAAACAGAATTTGCAGCATCACGGTGTGCACACTTTCTCTATTACGAAGTTGAAACTAGGAGGTCACGATACACCCGCCAAGTTTAAAAGGATTCGGCGTGGATAGCGTGGGGGGTGAACGTGGAAACACATTTCTTTACGACTTTAGTCCGCAGTACATACAGAGTTAGGTACTTAAGTCCCGTCTCGTCGGGGTATCCGAGGTTAAAAGGATTTCAATAAAAACAGGAAACAGGCCAAGGACTTTTTCGCTGATCGGATAAAGTCGTCCACATCGTTTACTCGATTCTCGGCATATGCTTTCTTGAAAACGGTTTTCCAAGTATCCAACCAAGAAATTTTGTGGACACAGGCCAAATGGAATATTCACTTCGACAAAGGAACGATATTTCTGAGTATCCCCGCGACCAAGAAAGTGCTTCGAAACGAAACGGAATACCCTGTACCTGTTGTCTTCGGTGAAAATAATTCGGTGGACGGTATATCGTATAGTGATCTCGATGATCTTGGTGTCCTTTAACCGGAAATTATTTCTTCAAACTTTGATTTTGTTACGATTATCATATTTGACGCTGCAGTTCGTGAAATTCGAAAGGACTGTCCCAAATGAAATTCGCTGTGAGTGGATTGAAGAACTTTATGCAAAATAAAAATTTTCCACGTTGATTGTAAGGTATTTCTTCTTTTGATAATTTCAATAAGTCGAAAGTAATATAACAGCATTTCTGAAATTTTGTAATGTCTGCATACTTTTGTATTTTAATGCATTCAAATTTGTTGTGATCATTTTCTGGTGTATATATGCTTGAAACAGGTATGTAAACAAAATTAAATGTTTATCAAATAGTTTTTAAAGAAAACTAATCTCGTCTGTATAGTGTTTTTTAGAGATTCTTGTTTTTCGACGGAGATGTTATGAAGTTTACTTAAATTAGCATCATACGTAACAGACATATCCGCTCGTGATTACTGCACTATCCGAGCATGTTTCGCAAACATATGAAGGTTAATATGCACGGTATGCACGCTGCATAAGATAAGTATAAACTACGATGTAATTATGATCGTGTGTGCCTTACAAGGTACACAAGAATGTTTTCTGCTTAACTTCAGGGTTCGCGTAGAATCTGAATAAATGAACGAAGCTGTTTTTAATATTTTACCTTGGCCCCTGTTCATTAAACCAGAATTATTTCTACATCACAACCAATAAATTTAAATTTAATACTGTCTCTTTAACACTTCGACTGCCAAGCCAACAACCTCAAAAATTCTATAAAACCAAAGTGATTTCTATAAAAAAATAAATATTGAAAAGTTACAATTTATGGTATAGCATAAAAATTAATTTTATATCTAATTATTATTTATATCTAATACAGTCCATTCTTGTATGCTCTTATAGACGATTCAATTTATAGCATTTTCGACTAAAAACGTGTCCTCAGTTTTTCAACTACTATATCCTGCACAAATAACCTAGAAAAAAATGGATGATGGTATGAGAAAGTAGAGGCTTCGAGCTTTAAAATAAGTCGAAATATATTATTTTACTATTTCTTTTAAACAAAATTATCATAGTTTGAATATTGATAATTTCTTAAGAATCGGAAATTTAATGTTCAAATACTTTTTGGGTCGACTGTAGATCTCACGAGAGTATATTAAAAAATATGGAAAACAGGATTAAACACGTGCGCGTTTGATAGGTCGATTGCTTCTGGATATAGTCGATAACAATGGTTGATTATTCGATTAAAGCTCGATTCGGAGGCAAGTTCGAAGAGGCTCTCGTCGACGATTCGAAGACCGACGGGGGCTGGTAACGAAAAGAAATGGAAGAGGAACAATTGGCGAGACATTGAATTTGAAACGAAAAAAGGAGGAGAAAGATGGAGGCAGGAGGCTCGGAGGAAACCAGAGATGAAACGAACGTAATTCCTGGTGGTGTTCGTCAGTTCGCATTGAACGTAGTGTCGGGTCCGACCCCATCCAGTAAAATACGTACATAAAACGAAGGCGACGCCGAGCCCAGGGTCGGAAGAAAAGAAAAATACTGTCCGCTCGAACCGAATCCGCTGCACGTAGCCGAGGGAACGAAGCACAAAAGAGGATTGCGGCGATTTCGTGCCGAATACAAAGACAAATTTTCGAACTTCCCGGATTACGAAACTTTTCAATCCAAAGAAGACTAATATACAGGGTTATTCCTGTGTCAGGAAATTTGCAATCGTATTTTTTACCGGGGATTAAGGCAGAGAGTTGATCGAAAATCAATTGCCCTCGGGATACTTGCTTTCGCACAGCGCCCCCCCCCCCCCATGCCGCTAGACTATGTGGTTTTCATGCGATTTATCGCACACCCCCAGAATTTAGAACTGCGAAAATTCCGTTTCCGTTTTACTTGGACATTTCTCTTCCTCGGACTTCCTCGTGGATAAACGACTTTAATTACTAACAAAATAAAAATTGTTTGCGTCAATTGTAAGATGCAATATTGCTACATAAACATTTTATTCTGACATTAATAATTTGAATAAGCTGATAGTAATAGATTGGCATTTCAACGAGCATTCATAAATTCGAGAAAATTGCATTTTTGTGATTTTGCTGTTCCTGATTGAAGATTGCCGTTTGTGCACAGCGATTTTAAATGCAATGTTACCAATTTGTGAGAATGAGTTGGTGAGAATGATTCCGTTTGGTAGAGTCGCATAATGGCCGGTTAAATGATAGATGTCGGCTAAAGAGGCCGACAGGGCCAGAATTTTTCCTCATTTATGGTGTGCGTAGTCACGCACTGGAATATGTATGGTAGGTTAAGGAAACTCTGCAAGAGAAACTCGGGGAACGGTATTTCTTCGTTTGGTTGGATCGCTAAAGGAATAATGTACATTTCTCTTGGATTGCGGAGAACGAAAAGCATGAAAAGAAACATCGTGGCATTGTGGAGCGCCAAACGGGCTCTCATAAAATGGAAAATAGAAACTCATGATTGGTGTTTGAACGATGTTAGCTACAATAGTTGAACTTCGAGGAGAATCGATCTAATGCGATTGCAGAGGAGAATGAGCGTCGATGTATACATATATGTATATGTATATACAGGGTGTTCGCGTTATCACTAGCCAGCGTTTTCCTTGTAAATAGTAAATATTAGGAAAAAATGAAAGAGGAAAAAGTAGTACTGTTTTTCATACGCGACACAATGACGTATGTAATTTTTTTGTGTTCATACTTGTTAGAGTGGTTGCTCAATTAAATAAATAGGGAGAGGACCTCTAATAACAAAAATAATCGTTCATCTAAACACTTTAACCGAGATATAATCCTCACTGCCACGTGATCGCGGTTCGGAGTAAATTAATATATTGCTGTACTCATACACACGGGGACAAAAGAGTGGGGAGGCGTACATGTGTGCGCATAACTCTTATTCCTCTCTCTCTCTCTCTCTCTCTCTCTCTCTCTCTCACTCTCACTGACTCTTGCGCTGTACAATATATATGTACCATTTCCAGTAATACTATTTTGTTAGATATGAAGGTAACCTTCAATTTTTCAAATGGAATGCTGTATATTTTGTTATACCATGAAAGCGTGTGTCTAAACGAATTCATCCGTATACTGCACAGTGACCTTCAGGGTTATGCAAGATCAGAAATGGAAGAAACATTTTGAATATTTCATACCAATGTGTTACACGTATTCTTTATTGGTGAGGCTACAGTAAATGTTCAATATGACTTCTCTGTGCATAAATGTACATTTCAGCTGTATTACTTACATTCTTTGTGGCTTCCAATTTTTTTCTGAAACTGTCTCATCATAGAAGAAACTAGAAATATACACTCTGGTAGTGAATGACAACATTACCCGATTTGTATGAATAAGAAATACTTGTAAACACATTGGTATGAAATATTCCAAATGTTTCTTCCATTTCTGACCTTGCATGACCTTGACGGTCATTGTACAGTATACGGATGAATTCTTCTAGACACACGCTTTCCTGTGATATAAAAAGATATACAGCTTTCCATTTTAAAAATTGAAGATCACCTTCATATCTAACAAAATAGTATAAGCACGAAAAAAATTGGCGTGTGCTTAGACCACATGTTTGAAGTGAAACTTCTTCCTTTAATTTTTTTCGAATTTTTATTAACACCTTATGACATTTAATTTTCTATGACTCTATCATTGAAACAATTGGCGTGTGATAGCTAAAATATGATTTAAATATTCTTCATTCATTTTTGTCTAAATGTCTTGCAAGTACTGCATCGAGAGTTGTTCATGATATTGTTGTCCCTTCATTTAGGATTATTTACCATTTCCAATCTTACTTTACTCATAAAAAATTCTGTTAATAATTATGATTGTTCCGATGCAAAATTCACATCCATTTCTTCCATCCACATCTCCACTTAGAATCATCGGAATTTTATTATAATCTTTATTATGCAATGCCGAAGCCTCAACCGTACATGCTAATAGAATAGAATTTCGTTTCACCGCTTCATCGCCAGATCGGTTTTACTCCTACCACGTCGAGGTTTTACGCCTACCGCGTCGAGGTTTAGCACCTGACGCGCCTAAAGAAGTTTCACTTAAAAAATTACATAGGCCATTGTGCTGCGCATAAAAAACAGTACTACTTTTTCCTCTTTCATTATTGAAGTGAAACTTCTTTAGACACGTTAGGCGCAAAAGCTCGATGCGGTAGGCGTAAAACCTCGACGCGGTAGGAGTAAAACCGATCTGGCGATGAAACGTTGAAACGATGAAACGATGAAACGATGAAACGATGAAACGATGAAACGATGAAACGATGAAACGATGAAATGGTGAAACGATGAAACGATTTAGTAAAACCTCGACGCAGTAGGCGTAAAACCTCGACTCGGTAGGAGTAAAACCGATCTGGCGATGAAACGGTCAAACGAAATTCTATTCTATTAGCATATACGGTTGAAGGTTCGGCATTGCTTAATAAAGATTATGATAAAATTCCGATGATGTTAAGAGGAGATTTCAACGTGAACTTTGCATCGGAACAATCAAAAATATTAATAGAATCTTTTTGAAGTAAATTTAGATTGGAAACGGTAAATAATCCTAATGAAGCGACAACAAGATCAGGAACAACTCCCGATGCAGTATTTGCAAGACATTTAGACAAAATTGATTTTTACGCGCACATCGTGCTCGGTTAATAAACGAAACGATAGTTATAAGTCTTCGAAAAAAATTTTGAATAACGATACACTGTTCGCGAATGAAATGTACTGTGACTTGGGAAACTGTGGAAATTCTACAATATGGAAAATTTCATTCGAAATTTAAAATCTAGGTTAAGTTAAAGTCTAACGCTATGATTAAATTAAAAATTGATCCAAAATCTGTCTTAAAACTTAAGCATTAACTCCAAATCCGCCACAAAATTGAACGCAAGGTCTACGTAGCTTAAGGATTAACTCAAAGTCTAACTAATGGCTATCCTTGACCTAATTACATCTGGGTTGCAATTTAACTGGCACCTGACATAAATCTCGACCGAACATGACTATGTTAAACCCAAAACTTCAGGCAGTACGTACTAATAAAACTATTGCCATGAGATTGTTTAAAATATCCAATTTACCATGATCAACTCGGTCTATTAGTTACAAGTATATTATGGATTTTAAACAATTATGAGAAAGATGAGCAGGTAAAATTGAAAACAGTAAAAAATCACATGTATTTGGAAATACTGTCATATTAAGACTGCGGGTTTTTATGCAAAACAAGAATTGTTTATATCGGTTACAATGAACAGGAGCCGAACCGAAATTTCATTGATTTCGTAAAAATTTTGACAGATTGAGAATAATACATTGAAGTTCTTAAATTCTTCTATTCTATCTCCTGTTTTTAATTGCACTCACCCGTTTTTCCTGAAAATCATAAAATCCGTATACTAATCATATTAATTTATCATTAACGTAGGAAATAAATATTTCAATTGTTTTAAAAAAAGTCTTGCAGTTTAGTTATCAAAGCATGCGTAAAAATTGCGTCGTTTCTAGACGTTGCAAGAGTTTCAACACATTTTTTAAAATTTTTATACATGAAAATGGAATAGAAAAGTTATAAAATTGTTTGGCGAAGGTATTAGAGGCTCAACATGCCCATTCCATTACTCTAACAAACTATTACATGGTTCACACGTGTATTATTTAATCTGTTTCTGAAACTTTTTTCGTAGCCGGATACTTAGCGCATTTCTATCACGGCAGACGAGCCAGTGGATTTATGTGAATTTCGGTCATGCTATTCGCAGCAGCCGAGAGTCAGAAATGGGAATTTCCAACGAAATCAATAATTTCCTGGCAGAGCATTCATCAAATCGCGAGTAACAGTGTGAAGCCGAGTCGAACGTGACACCGAAGGTACGAACATGTCTCAGAAAGGAAAACTACCGTCCACTGGAAATGTAGTTGAGCCATGTGGCGAATCCTGAATAAGAGAAGGGGGCGAAGAGTCAAGAGAGAGACAGACAGACAGAGAAAGAGAGAGAGAGAGAGAGAGAGAGAGAGAGAGAGAGAGAGAGAGAGAAGGAGAGAAAAAGAGGCGAAGGTAGGATTTGTAGATCCGTCTTCGAAGGAAATACAAGTCCATCCTCCTGGCTGGCCAACCAGTCTCTGACCAAGGCTACCAGAAGCAACCATCGCTACCTCTATTGATTCCGTCTTATTCCATTTCTCGTTCCCGATAAGAATTGAATGTTCGCCTCTCACCATTCCGATCCCGCCTCTCTCTCTCTCCCTTTCTTTCTTTCTCATTCTTTCTCCCCCCTGCGCGTTCCACCCCTTTGTCGTCCGGCTGTTCGTTTTCCTTCGCTTTTACTCATTGTTTTGATTAGGCGAACGTACAGCGTGAACGCCTAGAACGACGTCGGGGACTTCAAAGCCTCTCTTACTCGGAAGACGCTCGGACCGAACAACGAATGATCTATTTTTATTATATTTCTGAGCGGTATTATTACAATCTGCTTATTTTCCTTCGTTGATGTATTGTTAATCTCTGTAGTTTCTTCTAATTCCGCTTTTTTCTTATTTATATAATTTTAAAAAGTCTTTATCTTTATCTATTTCTATTATTTTTAGTGATATCATTTTAATACCTTCATTATTCATATCGATATCATTTTAATCGACATCATTTTCTTCTTTTTTCATTATTTTTAGTGGTGTCATTGAAATCTCTTTACTTTTTTCCATACCCATTATTTTTATTGGTACCATTTTAATATGTTTATTGTCTTCTACGCCCATTATTCTCACTAATATTATTTTAACAGCCTTGATCTGCTTCGATTTCTATTATTTCTAGCGCCATAATTTAAATATCTTTAGTTTCTTCTGTCCCCATTATTGTTATTGGCACCAGTTTAATTATTTTTCAGTAACTAGGATTGTTATTCCTTATCAGCTACTTCACTACGATACTGCCGCTACCTTTATGTAAAACTGTGATCTGCAAGTGTGCATACAAAATATTCCAAAACATTGATTTTTCTATAAACTTGATGCACCATGTGTCCGAGTGTTAAATGGAACAGGGTTCGCTATGAAAATCGTTGTTTCAGATACTTATAGTTGCGTCTACTTAAAGATATATTTTTATTAAAAAATTGCAAGTTTGCTGGTCCCGTATGACTACAACTATTCTTATACAATATAAAATTGTTGTGCCAAAGCATACGTACAAAATATTAGAAAAATTGATTTCTCTCTATATTTGAAGCACCAAATGTGTCCTAGTGTTAAACGAGACAGGGATCGCTATGAAAATCATTGTTGCGTCTACTTAACCCCTTGTCCTACAACAACGAGTGAGACTCGTGGTAAGAAATTTGAGCCAAAAACAATAAAGACGAGCCTGACTCGTGGTACTTCGTTCGGACCAAACGTAAACAACACGAGCCTGGCTCGTGGTATAAGCCCGCGCAACGAGAGTTGGCACAGAGAAACTTGTGGGTACCACGTGATGCTCCTACTACGCGCTAAACGTCTTCCGCGATTGGCCGAATCGTTTGACGAAGACAGCAAACGAGCGTATTGAGTGTGACTGTAACGGAGAGATGTGGTGACCATGAAGTAAGATGGTGGTGACGCTGAGCGCCTATGTCGACCGTTCCCGCGAAAATGTAAGCGTAAGAGAGGGATCCAGTGATCAGTGGTGGGATCCGTAGCCTTGCGCCAAAAGTGGTGACTCGCGGTTCCCACTGCACCCCACTGACGAGATTTTGTGCCAACTCTCGATGCGCGGACAATACTTCGTTCGGACCAAACGTGAACAACGCGAGCCTAGCTCGTGGTACTTCCTTCGTGACAAACGTAAACAACACTAACACGAAGATTACTAATTTTCTCCGAGTTTTCTCAAGACATTATTAATTTAAATTAAGTATTAATTTACAAATTGTTACTGATACATTATCCACTTCCAAATTATAAATCATTTTTGTTCACCAATGAATTGATCATAATTACTTCCCAGACATCTTAAAAGTATTAGTTGTGACCAAACGTGTTTATTATTTCACAATCCCTTTCGTTGCGCCGAAATATACATGTCATAAGGCACATACATTTTGCGCAAGTTCGAGCACACGGCTAAACAGCTAAATGGCTCGACGCGTGACCGGCCTTCTTGTTTATTATGGCCCGAGCAATCGGAAGTTAGCGGGTAAGACCAGGTGTTATAGATGTAGTGATATTGAAGAAAAGCAAGTTTTCTGTTTTTGTGGTACTTCAACGACTCCTATTTGCAACTCTAATGCAAAAGTGCGCATTCAGAATATTCCAAAAATTGATTTCTCTCCATATTTGGAGCATCAAGTGCATTCTAGTGTTAAATGAAGCAGGAAGCACAAAGAAATTCGCCATTACGGATACATGTAATTGCGTCTACTTAAAGATACATTTTCATTTAAAAATTGCAAGTTTGCTGTTCTCGTGGGACTACAACTACTCTTATACAATATAAAATTGTTGTGCCAAAGCATACGTACAAAATATTAGAAAAATTGATTTCTCTCTATATTTGAAGCACCAAATGTGTCGAGATTTTGTGCCAACTCTCGTTGCGCGGACAATACTTCGTTCGGACCAAACGTAAACAACGCGAGCCTAACACGAAGATTACTAATTTTCTACGAGTTTTCTCAAAACATTATTAATTTAAATTAAGTATTAATTTACAAATTGTTACTGATACATTATCCACTTCCAAATTATAAATTATTTTTGTTCACCAATGAATTGATCATAATTACTTCCCAGACATCTTGAAACTATTAGTTGTATTCAAACGTGTTTATTATTTCACAATTCCTTTCGTTGTGCCGAAATATACATGTCATAAGACGTATACATTTTGCGCAAGTTCGAGCACACGGCTAAACAGCTAAATGACTCGACGCGTGACCGACCTTCTTGTTTATTATGGCCCGAGCAATCGGAAGTTAGCGGGTAAGACAAGGGGTTATAGATGTAGTGATATTGAAGAAAAACAAGTTTTCTGTTTTTGTGGTACTTCAACGACTCCTATATGCAATTCTAATGCAAAAGTGCGCATTCAGAATATTCCAAAAATTGATTTCTCTCCATATTTGGAGCATCAAGTAAATTCTAGTGTTAAATGAAGTAGGAAGCGCGAAGAAATTCGTCATTACGGATACATGTAATTGCGTCTACTTGAAGATTCTATTTAAAAATTGCAAGTTTGCTGTTCCCGTGTTATTTCAACTATTCTTATATAAAATTGTGGTGCTAAAACGTGTATATCATATTTCAGTGGTACTCTAACCATCCTTATGTTAAACTGTAATGCAAAAGTGTCCATACAGAATATTCCAGAAATTGAATCTCTTTCCATTCGGAGCACCGCGTGTCTAATAGTGAAATGGGACAGGGATCGCGATGGAAATCGTCGCGAGAGTTCGTCGTCGCCGTTGGATGCGCAAAAGAGCTCGCCTAGGTAGTTCGGCTGGTCGCTAGCTAGCGGGCGCGTCCCGTTTTCGCTAATTGCAGCCGTGGGCGGAAACACGACGGCACCGGTTCCGCTAATCGACGCGGAAAGGGGGGTCTGAATCGCGTATCTATACTCACAAGTGGTCCTGCCGCTTGAACGCCTTGCCGCACATCGTGCACACGTATTTCCTCTCGTCGCTGTGCGTCAGCTTGTGCTTCGTGAGCGCCGATGCGTTGTTGAACACCTTCCCGCAGACCTGCGACAGAAACCGTGCACCGTGTCAGCGCGTCTTTAGCTGCGATGCTGCCTCGGTGACAGTTGGCTTATTTGCGTCGTCGCCGGGCGAGGGGACACAAAGCGGCACCGCTTCAAGACGTTTGCATTCAGTTAATTAACACGGAGTTATTAAATGCAGCTCTCTCCCCGAGACACGTCAAAATCGCGCCGGCGTGCATCCTCGCCGATCCCGAAAGAATCGAACATTCCATTTCACCTAATTTCGAAGTTTTGCACCGGTAGAATACCCATGGTACATGCACTTTTTAATCATTTTATAAAATGCCATAGTGATGACAGTTAAAATTACCGAGCTTCATACGAGATAAATTTTAGTTCTGAACTGTAATATTGGTTTTCTTGAATCTATGATTTTAGACCTTGCATCCTCTATGCTTTATAAAATTGTCTGTAGTATAACATACATAAAGATTCATTCCATGTGTTAATTCGTTGATTTTTATAAAATTTTAAACATGATTCTAACCATGAAAAAGAGTGTCTTGTTGTTAACGAGTCGCCAGTCTATCATTCTTTAAAATTACTGGAAAATCCTGGGCCACACGAAGGACGATTTATTCTTAATTAATCTGGCACACAAAATTTTTATTTTTTTATGTACACCTCTGTTTCACTCAACTTTAAAACGTCAAGCGAACATCAGCAACATTGAGAATTTTATTGATCACAACACTTAAAAGGACCATTCTAACAATAAGAATAATGATGGAATGTTTTTCAATCCACACTTACAATTCAATTTAAAGAATAAATGTTCTTTTCCCTATATCTAACAGCGTAATATACAGTCAGTTAAAAAAGTCTCCGTTCATCCTTCAAAATAGTGTAACCTTTTCAAAAGTGGACTAAATAACGTGAACATTTCCACAAACTTCAATGGATTAGTGTATTACATGATGTGCGAAATAAATTAATGCCAGTAAAATAGAAAGTGAGTAAAATAAACATGATGCGAGTAAAAAGAATTACAGCTAGCAAAATAGATAATAAGTACAATAAACATGAAATGAATAAAAAGGATTAAAGCTAGTAAAATAGATACTAAGTAAAATAATAACGACGCGAACAAAAAGAATAAAAGCTGGTAAAATAAATGGTAAGTGAAATAAGCATGATGTGTAAGCAGAGTTAATGCTAGTAAACTAGTAAGTAAAATAAGATAAAAATGGAAGATACGAAGTTAGTCATTTCAACTGGTAGAACCACAGTTAAAGGGTGGATCATTAAGAGGGAGGATTTAATTGCTAATCCGATATGAGAACGTAGGGAACTGTGTGCACGTTCATCGAGCAAGTAACAAAATTACGGCTGGCAATCGCGGACAAACTAAGTGTAACGGGCTCGAATCGAGTCGCACGATTTTAATACACGATAATCGGCGCGCGTTTCGCGCAAATGTTCGCAATTCTCCGCGGGCCGGCACACGTTCCGAACGGTTCATTGCAAACTCGCGAAACGGAACGCACTGGACACAGTTTTCAATTACCGCGCGCCAGCCATCGTAAACCCGGGGCTGGACAAAGTTTTACGACGATCATTAGAACGCCGATAAAGATACCATTGCCGTACCTCGACGTTCGCGTTACCATCGATCACGACGTTTTGCTTTCGCGTCTCCCTTTCATTGCGATGTCCCTGTTTTCCTCCGTATTTTACGCGCTGTTTGTTCCGCGAACGTTGTTCTACATTCTTGCAAAAAATTTACATACAAACCGCTGTAACATTTAAAAATGAAAGTGTGATTGCTAAAACAATATTCTAAATGATCTAAATGTAATCTCTTTCGATCGAAACTTGAATTATATTGATGAAACTGATTTCGGTGCAAGGGTTCGATCTTATTGAAATTCAGCAAATTTGCAATTTTATTATTAATCCAACGTTTCGATCATTCTCAAAGGATTTAATTATAAAAAAATTGTTTGTTCTGCTTTCATTGTAATTAGTGCACAGCAAGTAAGTCTGCTTTTCATTTTCTATACCATTTTTTGGTTTTTTACATAACTGTGACTGAATGTTAAATTCCGATTTATTTACATTATAATAATATAATTTTTCATACGCATTAAATCCCTTGAGAATGATCCGCATACGGATCAAAACGTTGGATTAATAATAAAATTGCAAATTTGCTGAATTTCAATAAGAATGAATCCTTGCGCCGAAATCAGTTTCATCAATATAATTCTAAATGATCCTTCGAAATTGGTCGATATTACTTTTAAGTTAAAACATTTGTAATATATATCTGCTTCCGAAAAGATAATTCTTATGGCAAAACATAAGAATGTAAGTTTTCCAACAATAGTCTAAATAATTTTATTGGAGTATTATATCAATTTATTATTGAGTTTAGTCTCTTAAATCTTAGTAATGAAATTTTTAAATTACAAATTTCGTTCTTTTATAGCACGCTTAGTTTTTTAAAACGTGACATGGTAGATAGTTTAAAAGAATTTAATAGTATTTTTACCTTTTTCGAAATATTGTCTTGTAACTTCTGGCAACTTGATTTGAAAGATCACATTATTTATTGGTCTTTTAAAATATTTATATTAAAATGTAGGAAACATAAATGTTCTTTGGAGAAGATCATTTTATGTTAACAAAAGTAAAACGTAACTGGTCAAGTACTAATTGAAACGATTATGTAAAATATTGAGTAAATTCTTTGGAGTGTTGCCGATTTCTTTTATTAAATAATCTCTAAGGATCTCTGCATAAAAATTCGTCTGACAATGGTTAGTCAGTAATTTAATGGTCTTGATGAAGAGAGAATGTGAAGAGCAGGCGAGAGATAGAGGGTGAATCATCTGTAACAGGCGTGTCTAATCTATGCAACGTCGACGCGTTCGAAACCGAATCCGCTATTTAGTTCGCGAAAACGAGACAGTCTGTCGCCTGTGAAATTTCTAATTACGCGAGACGGTGGTACGGCATTTCGTATTAACAACAGCCGCGCCGAAGACGTGGTCGAGGGTGTTGGGGATGGTATGCCTGTTAAGTATGTGGAATTGGGTTTATTACTCGCCCAGGGTCGCGTACTATTTCAGGAACTATTTCAGGAAGCTAAAAGCTGAGGACCCGCGAACATGGACGTTGTTCCATTCGAAAGTCCAAGATCCGTGCACAAGAATAGCCGGAATTGGTGTCCAATGTTCCGTCGCCAAATATCGCGCGAAATTCCGTGCATCAAATTCGGAGGGAAACTGCCCGGGCGTTTCTGATAAAATTAACCCTCCGACCCTTTCATTACTATGCCCTTTCCTTGTCACGTCGCTCGTTTCTATAGAATGGCTCTTGTGCTCTCTCTCTCTCTCTCCCCCTCTCTCTCTCTCTCTCTCTCTCTCTCTCTCTCTCTCTCTCTTCTATTTCTCATCGATCGTAAATTTTAGTACCTACTCAAGACTATTCCGAAAAGAATCGAATACTCTCGAAAATTCCTTTCTATGCGAGAAAATATTATTCTGGAATAAATTACTCTCATGATTGAATCTTCAGTGTTACAGGCGTTGACCCTTTCCTGTTCTACTTAACACTCGATTTACGGAACCCGTCAAAATGATATTTATCACTCACAATTATTGAAATTGTAAACGTGCATCGATAAGGAATGATTCAACTAATTTATTTCTTGTCTGTGTGTTATAAAATAAATGGCTAAAAATTTGAATAGACACATTCTTTGTAAAATAACCACTTTTAGTGCTCCGTAAACTTAGTGTTGACTTATGGGCGTTCTGGTCGGAATTAACTTTCATTGTAAGTATAATAATTTGAGTTTTTGTACCATACCAAAAAAATCTTCCAATTTTATATAATTAATATTACATTATTTATATATAATATTTTTCATTGCTTTAGTAACTTCATCAATTTTTTATTTTATTTATAGTTTCATGTTCTTTGAATATATAGATATATTATATATATTATATATATATATAATTGCAACAAAGTAGGACAGAAATAAAATATTTTATACCATATTTAAATACAAATTGATAGAAACAATATTCAAAACAGTACAAAGGTACTAATGCTGAAATAATTGTCGTCTTTTATGTGTACGAATGACTGATTTAATTAGCTCATAAAACGTTGCCTAGAGAATGTTTGCAACGAGACAAGTAGACTATAGTGGAACTTGAGACAATTGGTATAGGACAGTCTTTAATAAGATAAACCAATGTGACAAGTAGTATGGAACAATATATGATCAGACAAGTAGTACGGGGCAGTCTGTGGATAAACAAGTAGCTTATTATAATCTGTGGTCAGACAAGTACAATAATACTGTCTATAGTCACGAAAATAAAATACAACTATTTATGGACAAACAAGTGGCACATGAGTGGCCAGAGCAGTACTATATGTATAACAGCCTGTGGCTAGGTAAGTAGTTTATGGAAGTCTGCAGACAGATAAGTAGAATAACACTGCCTATAGACGGGTAATATTATATACAAGTCGTATATAGCAGTATGCAGTCAGAGGAGCAGAATAGAATAATCTATAACGAAACAAATGCAATAGGAACTATCTCCGTTTCTCTGCTGTTCTATTACTTGATTTTTCTTAATATATACCATACGCACCATACACTGAATTTATTACCACTGCCTCCGCCTATTAATCGGCCTTTCAATAAATTTGCTGTACAAAATGGAAGCTTTCACACCTTCTTTTACATAATAATCCCAAATGAAATTATTAGATTACGTAACTGAAGGATGGGTTATTAATTTTTGAATGAAGTTTCTGCTGCTGTCGCAGGAACTATTAAAATTTCGTCACTCATGAGCCATAGACTTTAAAAAATTATGGAATTTTTGCCAGTTGATAATGTGTTACGAATTTTAATTTCATATGAATTGAAATCAATACTGTAATTAAATAACATCGCCCCATAATCCCAACAGATTTTGTTTTCCACGTACGACATGGCAAAAGACAACATATAATTTTCTCGACATTTTTTTACATATCGTCCAGTTAACTAATACTTGTAAAATATGAAAAAACCCGAGTTTGTCAAGTTTCTTGGCAAACTGTGGGTGCTCTCGCATACAGCAACGGCCAATACGACATTAATTGTCGGCATAACGGTCCCCACGTAGAAACCTGGCGGACAAAAGGCAAAGTTGTGCTCGCAGCTCGGCTCGGCTCGGCCCGGCGCGGTTAAATCGAAATTAATTTTGAGCGCAGCTGCGGCGAACACGTGGCGACGCCGAGCGTCGCGTAGCCGCGGCACGCTTCCCGGCTCCATTAACAGAGCCGAGGAAAGTTCTTTCCACTTTTCGTTCCACTGTTATTTCCATCCGCAGGACGCCCGGCCCGGTATACGCGGCCTGCCTCGATCGAGGCTGACTTCGACGACGCGAATAAGTCGTGCCAGCTCGTCCACGGAAATTTCCCTCGCCTCGAACGGAAAACCCGGGAGCAACTTTCTTCGTCCAGCAACTCCGTTGCGTTTGCCTCGCCCCCACCCCCCATGTCTCGGAAACTTCCTAATGGAGGGAGAAGAAAGGATAAACTGTCGACTCAGCGATCGCTGACACTCCAGCCGTGAAATTTACCGGTTCCCAGCCAACGAACGGTTTTCTGCGGACGGGAGACCCCCGTGCAATTTCGAGTCTGCTTGGAAATATACTGGTTCACGAAACTATTCGAACATCTGACACTGAACCATTGAATAACAAAAATGTATCCGATACATTTGATATTTCGAGGTACTTTGATGTCCACAGTAAGATACAAGTATTGAGACTATGAGTGTAAAATTGCAAGTGAATTAGATAATATTTGTAGACGTTACCGAATATTTGTTGCAGAAACGTGTGGAAACAGAAAAATCGAACATCTGCCACTGAACCATTAAATAATAAATATTTATACGATAACATTGATATTTCGAGGTACTTTGATGTTCACAGTAAGATACAAGTATTGAGATTGTGTGTGCAAAATGGCAAGTGGATTAGATAATATTTGTTGCAGAAACGTATCAATACAGATTCGCAAAAGTATTCGATCGCTTAGAAGTAAAAGAGGTCTACGTGAATGTTAGTATCGGCGAACTTAGTCGATGCTACGATATCGTTTAGTAAATTTAATGCTATAGTCATTTACAATTACCAGAGTGCAGACTTTATGAATTGGTAAAATCTGAAACACAAAAGTGCGGGCGTGAATTAATATTAAAGCTGTATAAGATATTCGTTGAACACTTCAACGATTCAATTGTAACAAGCGATTTTTGAAAATTTTTTTAAGTAATAGTGTTGCCAATCAATTTCAAACTTTGTATAAATATTAAGACGGGGTGCACAAAATCTAAGGTGTCTATAATATTAGAAGTAGTAATACTTTTACTGAAGCTGAAAAAGCGAGGTCGAGAAAAAAATGTGAGAAATTTTAAAAGTTATTCTACAAAACTATGTTTTTAATGTGAGATTAATTCATTCGAAATTCAATCCTGCATTGCACGACAATAAATTTCAATGTACATTCGACGCGATACTCGATCGATGAAGACAGTTTTCAATGAAAGTTCTTAATTCAATTGGGAGTACTTTGAAAGTTGAAAACTTTCGACTTTATTACTGACACGTCTTCATCTTCCTCGAGCAATTTTAATTTACTTATAGCTACTACGATCTAAAGTTTATTACTTTTTACACGGACTATATTTTTCAAACTGAAACAGTTTGTTAATATTCCGATGTAAAAATAAATTCAGTAGGTACGAAATTGTGTTTTTGTTGATTGTTGCAACAGCAAATTTGCATACATAATTCAACGCTTTACAACATCCCTGGGCAACAGTTTAGTCGCGACGCATGAATTTTAGAAGTACTTGTGCTCTGTGAATTAATAAACTGGAATAAAAAATTTTAACAGAATCTACAAGTATACGGTAATCTGTGCAAAATTATATTTGCACAACGGTTATTAAGAGCACGACTTATTTAAATAAGTGGCTCTCGCGGGCATAAAATTTCAGAGTGTTATCAAAAACAGAAGTACATTATTTGAGATAAAACTAAACTACGTCTCGTTACGGAAGATGTACGACAAGTTCTTTCCCTCTATCTCTCTCTGCCCCTCTCTCTCTCTCTCTTCCGCTCCCAGTCTGTCACTTGGAATCTAGGTTAATCGAAAGAAAAATTAACCGCAATCCGCGCAATCGAAATTTCAATCTTAATTAAAAAAATGCTTGTCAGATCTTTTGTATCGTAATTAAAAAACTAAGTCCTGATTGATACTATTTATTTGCCAAGCTTTCGACGGAACTTGATAATATGCAGGATCGACCCAAGCCACCGCAAAATTAATAATTCAATTAGCAAAATAATACCAGGGAGAAATTCCCATTCTACGAGTTACATGAAAGTTAAAACTGAAACATGAAAAAATGTGAATTATAAATAGATTATGGATTTTATAGAAATCTGACAAGAAATTAGTAGATGAAATACAAAATAATAGAAACATGAAAAGAATTTAAGGACACTATTATATTAATTAAAACTTTCTAAAGTTATTAAGAGCAGGAATGAATTTTGATCGAACCTATCTTATCCTAGTGTTTGTAGTCATCACAGAAAATTTATATTTCATGTACAAATCCATAGAGTAATTATTATAAATCTAGATTTTAATAGAACCTACACGAAAAAGCAGTAAAAAGCATAATGGTGGATTAAAGATAACAAATAAGATGGAATTGCACTGTAACAAGATGACGAACATAATTGCTAAGCTCTCTGAAACTGGACGGAGCCGTCTAACGCAACATTCCGTAGCAATCCATCAAGATTCCCGAATCCTCGGTGCTCGCATCCTCGCCAAGGGACTAGAAGACAGTCCTCGGAAGCTAGAAGCAGGACCAAGCCCAGATCAGGGCCGCGGTGGGGAGCAGAAAATCGTACTTCCGGCTTCTAAGCAGAAAATCTAATTTGCCTAGTTTAACTCCTAAGGAGCTGCAGATGTACGGACTCGAACACACGGGAGTTTCAATTTACGAGGCGAGGTTCTGATGTCGGCGAAGAGGAGAGTAGAGAGATAGAGACAGAGACAGGGATGGAGAGGAGAGAGTGTGCGGAGAGGAGTCTAGGGCAGGAGTAGCACAAGAGCAAGAAGAACCGAGACGTTTCAACGGGTCTCGACAGCGGGTCGGCCTGGCCCTTCCATCCCTTAGCCATCATCTTCGTGCCAAAACCCGTATCTTCCAACCCCGCTAACGGCCCTTCCTCGAGAGCTAAACAAACATCATTACTTCTGGCCTTTCTAGATCCCTCCTCCGCGTCGCGCAACCAACCAACTCCCTTACCAACCCCTTTCCACCTCTTCGCAACCCCCTGAGCAGCATCCACGTCTGCAGCAGCCTTGCCGCCTGCCAAACCCGCCAATGTACACCGACCAAACGCCGCTCCTGAATACGTAATCCGTCGGTGGTAACACTGATACTTCGTTAAGGGGGAGCCTTCGGGACCAGCCGCGAGAGAATCGGCCGTAAAGGAGATCGACCAAAGAGTGAGAGAGAGAGAGAGAGAGCAACGAGATAAGTCCCGATGTATGAAGTTAGAGGATACCACCGGGAACCGGCAATTCGTGGTCGCAGACCGACAGACGCTCGATTCGGTTAACGTTTGTTCTAGCCACCCGTGTCCCGAATCCTGCTCCGAAGAAAACAGAGGTCAGAGGACGAAGACTACTCTAAGGGACTCATGGGTGCCGAGCACACACGCGGCCGATAAGTATTTGCCCCGGAGAAATTTGTTCGTCTATTATGCAGCATCGGCTACACTCGGACATTTGCCGATGCAAAGGCGGGCGATCCGACAGCTGTGCAAATTATTGGAATTGGAATGAAGAGATAGTATGTTGGAATATTCCGCCGTGTGTGGTAAACTCTTGCAGATGAATGCGGGAGAGCGTGCTTTTATTTGTAATTGCTGCTGGAATACCTTTGCGGTAGAAGCAGAGAATAATATTATTCTCGGACGATGTAAATTACGTTCCTGGTAATGTAGCGTTATCGGCGTTGTACGTAGGTTATGATTTTATGTTACATGGAAAGAAAGTTAAGTTGTGTGCGTATTCTCAATTGGAGTTACTTCTGGGGTTGTATACCTTTTAGTGTATTATAAGTAGATGCGTTACAAAGGAAATACAAAAATCGCTGGTAAGTTAAATTAGATACTTTGTTAGTATACATGTTATCTGCTAACAGCTAAGTCTTCAGTAGGTAGGAAAATTGTTGGACGTGGATTCTAATGAATAGGTAGCCTTATTTGCTTAACCTACGTATATTATATATATTATACAACTTACTCTACACATTGTAATATACGCTTTTACGTCTCATTGCACATACATCTTTACGCGTGTTCTATCCGTTTACTACTTCTCGACTCTCTCGCGCAGGAGCGTATATCGAGCGTTACGGGGCCCTTCAGGAGCGTACCTCCTATCAAAAATTTTATGTACAAATGTTATTGAGATCATCTGTGTTCCTCTTGTCCGACCATAGATTGTGCTATTCTACTATCCTAGTCATTGTCAACACTATTCGACTTGCCTGACTGCAGACTGGTGTATTCTACTTTAACCGCTAAAGACTGTCCTATACTAATCAATTGTAGTTGTCTCAATCGACTTGACGAACTACAAGTCATCCTATATCATCAATTAAATTATAAAATGTCTCGTCCTCAATTAGCCTAACCACTTGCCTTAGCAGCTGTCTTATTCTACTTAGCAGACCTTATGTTGACCCATTCCAGTTGACTCACTACATAACGTTCTATTTTTACTTGATCACATAACGTTCCATTACTACTTGTCTGGTTATGAACGTCCCTTACTACTTATCTACATACAATGTTCCCTTTCTGCTTGTCTTATTATAACGTTCCAGTTCCACTTGTCTGCCCATATAACGATAGATTTCCCTTATCCGATCCTACACCGTCCTATTGATACTTATGTAGCTAAGGAACGTTCTAGCCCTACTTGTTTAATTACAAGTTGTTAATTATGAATTTTTGTGTACGTTCCATTTCTACTAGAATAACGTTCAATGATCAAACCATTGTGGGATTAGAATCGGGTGAAAGAAAACCAAACGAAGATGTATATCGAAAAATAATTTCGTGTAGTTCTTTATGCGTTCATAATTCGACTAACGCTCCTCATTCTCGTACGCATTCACACCGCGGTCGTCCGCTTCATTTGTTTCTTGACGCTCTCTGTCTTTCTCTCGCTCATGCTCTCTCACTCACGCTCTCCGTCTTTCTCTCGCTCATGCCTTCTCACTGACGCTCTCCGTCTTTCTCTCGCTCATGCTTTCTCACTAACGCTGTCTCGCTCGTAGAATTCTCTAGCATTCACGCATGTACACCCATACACGCACTCATTCATCCATCAAATCCTATTACCATTATAAACAAATTCTAATTGTAACATGTGCTTGAATAAAGATACACATTTAAATATTTCCCAGAAAACCATCTCCACAGTATCAATAATCTATAAAAAAAACCTAAAACCAGTCATCGTACTGCCACTAGTGGTAACGAATGGACGGCGGATTTTATGCATTTCTGATAAAGACGATTATTTGAAATTCAAAACGGCGAGAAGCATAAAATAACTTAAGAAATGTCTTTTCCAATTGATTTAATTTTTATTATAGAGATTGGAGATAACAGAGAATATTATTATAGAGATCCGCTGTATTGTCGCGAACAAGCAATCCCGTCAAACACAGCTTTGAAACCTCCTCACTGAAAGTAGTCGTGACTCTCTCACAACCTATCACTAATGTCTTTTCTGGGCGGACCTGAAGGTTTTTGGACCAAGGGTGCTTCTCGTTGATCCTCTCACGGGGATCGGTCGACTCGTGTTTAAAACGCGTCCGCAGCTCCAGGGCCGGTTAAACGTTTATTCCGACTAACCATGGTCGTCTAAACGTGCATCCCTTATCGAAGGGTCCAAATGCGTGGACGGAGGGCCGGGGTAGGTCGAAGGGATGGAACGAGCGTCGACAGGGGGCGGTCGGAAGGGGACGAGGCGGGGAAATGCAATTTGTTGCTTCCGGGCGGGCGAAGTCCTTTAAAGAAGTGCATCTTATTACCCGCAGCCAGCAGGGAGACGAGAAACTCGCGCCCCCGTAAATAATGAGGAAGTCAGCGAACCAGCCAGCCACGCCGAGGGAACGTTACTTCGTGCCGTCATGTCTGGACGGTGTGCTGCCGACGCTTGTAGCTCCGGAGACACAAAAGTGATCCGCCGCGACGATGCTCCGGAATATTATTCGCGACTCGAGACGCCACGGAGGGTGCGGTGGTGGTTTCCGCACAAGGGATGGTTTCGCCGGGCCGATGTTCGAGGTCCCAGCGCGAACGCAATACATCGACGAGAAGGAAAAGCAGACGCCCGCTACTTGAAGACCTTATTGTGAGCGGCTGACAATCGCAATCGTAAAGTTGCTACCCTCTCGCCCGAGCCTTCGCCGTCTGCTGCCGCTCCTCCGCCCACGCAGTCTCAAGTTTGTTTTCAATGGAGAATCATGGAATTACCGGCGGAACGCGCGAGCCGATACCCACCGCGCCGGCGGAAATCGTTTCGCAGCTGCCGGCCGTATGAATACTCTTCCACGGAGATTTATTGTTCCCCGTTGATTACGCGCTCCCCGGACACATGCGGGAGCGTGCAAGGGACAATAGCCACGCCTGCTGAAACCGCAGTGACGGGGATGCGGTCAACTGAATCGTCCAAGATATTGTGTCCAAAAGTGATTAACGAAATTCACTTTTTAATTGGACGTATGGCCTATCCAAGGTTTTGATCAGACGATGTCCGGGTTTACGAAGTTCTGTGAATAGTTTGTTCGGAATATTTTCATTGTAATAGTTTGTTTGCAATTTTTAGAGCTTATTGTAACTTGCTCAATAATTCTTCAGAAAGAATCTTTCAGAAAATGTTCCGTAGTTATTTTGTTCGAATCATTTTGATCGTAAAATTTTGTTCGAAATTTTGAAAGCTTACTGTATTGCTTTATCCTTAACTGTGTTGCGGTGCACAAGATTTTGTTGAATCGGATAAATCTACTACATCGTTCAGGACGTTCTGTAGACATTTCCTGCAAAATATTTTAATTGCAATATTTTATGTTGTAAGAGTAAGGAGAGTAGCATCACGTCTCTCCGTCGCTCGTCAGTCGTTCGATCGTCTTATGTTTTAGACTACAAGGTTCGGATGTGGCTCCGCTGGAGCAGTGATGCTAGAAATGTCAGCTTTTCGCGCATGCGTATTCGCGCATGGCATCAGTGCTGTACTAATTTCAAATTTTTGAGAGTTCTTTAAGGCCCTGTTTTAAAAATAATGTTTTTCGTTCAACATTCACATACTTTCTTTACCTAAAAAAGTTCGGATTATACAGGATAATAAGGTGAAGTTTGGAAATAAGTAAACATAGATTTAACATAATATAAAATTTTATTTTATTTGGCAGAATCTATAAAGAATATCAACATTTGTTGCAAGACAAAGGAAAACTGCCAAAAACCTATCCAGTATCCAAAAGAACAAGAAAATATTTTTTAATTATATAAATAAACAAGTAAATAAAAAATAACGTCCGCTATCTTCAAGTTCGTCTATGGTAGTGCCAGGTCCCGGCACGCCACCTAGACGTTTCCTTTTTTTTGCGCGTATACGTTACTGGATTCCGCGCGCGTCGCAGTACGCATGCGCGAAAAGCTGACATTTCTGGCATCACTGCGCTGGAATCAGTGCCAGTCGAAACGCCGTTGTATCATTATATAATATATCTTTTTCACTTTTACCAGCGCGTCGATTAAGTCAAACCCTTTCCCACGTCCTACAATGTGGAATTTTTAAAGCTTACTGCATACCTTGCCCATCTGTAACTGTTTTAGGGTGCACACGCTTTTCGTCAGACAGATGAATCTACTAGATCGTTCAGAAAGTTCTGCGCACTTTTTGTTCGAATCATTTTGAATATAATACTTGCTTTGCCATTCCTTCTTATCAACGGAGCAGTTCTTAATGAAATTGACTTTTTAATTGTACAAAGGATAGAGAAATATTTAGTCCTGGCTACCACAGGCATTTTCTACGTCTTTGGATCGATGAAGCTACGTAAAAAAAGTTGACACGAAATTGCCCAGGACCTTGATTTTCAGGGTCTAATTATTTTTTGTTGCATAGTATTGTATCCCCCCTCCATGGGGATAAGAATTGTCAAAGAAACCGTGGGTCAAAACTCAATACTTATAAAAAATAATAGCAAAGTCGCATCATTAGTAATATTCTTAAAAATTGTTTACATTTTGAATAACGTAAAGTACTTAGTGTTGTTGATTATATCCTTTTTATCAGAAGTCTAACATAATGAATCATAATCGATATTACCTTCTACGTCTTGAAAGATGTTAATCTTCTATTTATTCATCTATGACATGAAACCAACCATTTTGTCTAATATTTAATAGCCGAGCTTGACAGCCAGCTTCTTTCAGACTTAGAAGGTAATATCGATTATGATTGATTATGTTAGACTTCTGATAAACAGCATATAAACAACAACACTAAACTTGCTTTATTAGACATGTAAGAAAGTAAGTAGTTCTAATAATGGGACTTTGCAATTATTATTTATGAGAACTGTTGAGTTTGGTCCCATTGTCCTTTGACACCCTTTCTTATCCCCATGAAACGTAGAATACAAGGCAATAAAAAAATTTGACCCTGAAATTGAAGGTTAGGGACAATTTTGCGACAACTTGGCAGGCAAGACCAAATGTCTCTTTACACCCTGTACAATAGCGTCCTCGGGTTTGTGGTGAGGCAATCGATTCTACCAGATCGTACAGAAAGTTCTGTTGCCAATTCGTTCGAAATATTGTGACTATACGATTAGTAGTAATACCAGACCTAACCCTATTCAAAGTAGTAGGCTAAATTAACCCCTTGTCTTACCCGCTAATTCCCGATTGGTGGGGCCATAATAAACAAGAAGGCCAATCACGCGTCGAACCACTTAACTGTTTAGCCGTGTGCTCGAACTTGCGCAAAATGTATGCGACTTCTGACATGCATATTTCGGCGCAACGAAAGGAATTGTGAAATCATAAACCCGCTTGGGCACAACTAATACTTTGAAAATGTCTGGGAAGTAATTATGATCAATTCATCGGTGAACAAAAATGATTTATAATTTGAAAGTGGATAAACTTAATAATGTTTTGAGAAATCTCGTAGAAAATTAGTAATCTTCGTGTTAGTGTTGTTTACGTTTGTCACGGATGAAGTACTACGAGCCAGGCTCGCGTTGTTCATGTTTGGTTCGAACGAAGTACCATGAGCCAGACTCGTGCTGTTTACGTTTGGTCCGAACGAAGTACCACGAGTCAGGATCGTCCTTATTGTTTTTGGCCCAAATTTCTTACCACGAGTCTCACTCGTTGCTGTAGGACAAGGGGTTAAACTACATTATAAAACGATGTAAAACATTAAAGAAATAAGAAAATCAATAATAAAATTGAAATGATACTGTATCATTTCATATCAAAGATGAACAAAGAAGAAACAACAATTCTTGTCTAAACAATGGCACCCAACCTTGAGAATACATTTTGGATAAACATTTTACACATACACCAAAAAATCTTCATCTTGTATATCCAAAATGAAGCCAACGCGACTCAAAAACCAAACAGAAGTAATACCAGAGTACATTATGTTATAAAGGTAAAATTCCTCTCGATCGAAAATGAAATATATAATAAATTTTGTGGTTTCGGCGCACAGTCGGATCAATTATAGAAACAGCAAATTTGCAATTATTTAAACATTCTTCTCAACGTTTCGATCCCTATATGTATCATTTTCAAGAGAGACATTTTTGCGTCTCAGAAATAATATATATATATATATATTATTTTTCTTATATAATATATATAATATAAGTTGAAAATTTGCTGTTTCTATAATTGATCGAACTGTGCGCCGAAACCACAAAATTTATTATATACATCACGTTATCGTCGTCGGGGCACTCTTATCTCCGAACGACTGCTAGGCTCCCACAGCCCAATTCGAAAACGCAATTCCCACAGCTCGTTAACCACCTCAAAATGTTCCCTCGAAGATTATGGGAGTTCGACAGTCACGAGCACACGGTCGCACACTAAATCGACGCATTTTCGACTCGATAAATTCAGTTTAGCCAGTTCATCGATCAGCGGATGTCTTCTCGTTCCCCGATCACGGCTCTCCCGACGTATCGTAAGTGTTCACGAGGTTCACGGGTAGTCAGCGAGTGTCGAGCACAAGTCGAACACCCGGTGTTCCGCCACTTGGTGCCAATTAATTAACTTAATGACCAGCACGAACGTCTACGAGCGCTACGCGACAAAAGCCTATAACGCGAAAACGTATCGAGCGGCCTGTTATTCAACTCGGATCCTGGATGAACGTTCCTGGAAGAGTTTCGATTCCGCGTCCTCGAATCGCGAGAGGATAATCGCAAGATGAGGTCAACGACTCCTGAAACCCTTCTCCTCTCTGATATTATCGTGTCTAGAGGCCTGGTCGTTTTAAGTGCATAGGTATGTGCATCGAGGATAAGGGTGGAAAGAGGCGAAACGCGAATCAGAGAGAACGAGGTATATAGCATGAAGAGTCTGAGCCAGCGAGAGCCGGCCGAAGGAATGCCATCATATTTCGCCTCGTTCAATCAGTTTACCTCCATTGTGCGCCATGTTCCCAGCTCTCAGATTATCGAGAATCGACCACCGACACTCGCTACGTCGCTTTCGCAAAGGATCGATGCTATCGTTCGAATTATCTCGAACTTTTCCGCCCGACTGTGATCTCTGCGCTCATTGATGTGGGAACGTCGATATAGTAGGACGAAAATGTAACAAATTCGATACCGGCATCATCGAACCAGCGATTTTTATATCTCTGAAGCGAACAAAAATAATTTTTCAATGTCATAACTAGACTGCGGATTTATATGCAAGATATAAACTGTCTGTATTAATTGCAGGATACAGGAGCTACATAGACATGTATTTCTTTCCAAAATCATTCTATACAGTTAAAAACAATACAACAGTATATTTTTCAATTCGTTAAATGTTTTGCTGTTTTCCATCTGATCTACTCATTCTTGTCATAAATGCGTAAAATCCACAGTGCAATTATAACTAGACTGCGTATACTCATGCAAACAAAAAAATTTCAAAGTCAATTCCAGGGAACAGAAGTTAAATAAAAATGTATTCCTTCTTTTGGTAATTTCAATAAGTAGAGAATAATACAATAACATTCTTAAATGCGTTTAATATCTTCACAAATTTATTTCTGACCTATTCATTTTTTTCATAAATGTATAAAACCCGCAGTCCCATTTTTGTGTCATGTCAGTGCTCAAAGTGCGAATAGTGAGCCGCTGAGATACACGCCTCAAAGAGAGGTAAAATAATAAAGAGAATGATCTGGTTCGGGTAACTTGTAACTTTAATAAAACGATGAGTGTGAAGAACGGTGTATAAAAATATAAAGTAGAAGTTGACTATGTATAAAATTCGACTTGTTCCGACTTGCTTACAACGACTCTTAATGTACGACTGTTAATCTGCGACTCTATTTGACGACTGACCTTACAACGAACGCGGGAGAATCAAGAAAACTCGTGAGGTTGAAAATTCCCTCCACAAAATACAAAATAGTGGGGGCGCCAGCCAATGATACAATATTTGGGAGTCTACAAATGACCTCCCAAAACAAGGGCAACGCCCATAGACGAAATACGTTGCTACAAGTGTCGCCAAACAGACGACACTCGGTTTTCTGTAATTTCGCCGGAAACCATAATTTAGGCTTAGACCCCCCACCCCCAAGTGCCACTGAGAGTGTCATGGCTAGGCTGACTTTCCCATGGTCTGCTGATACTTTCCAGCCGCATCAGAGTCATAAAACAATAAATTCGTCAGAAGACGCCAGAAGACCCATTCGACAATGGCACTGTCCAAAATCGATCGTAGCGTAGAACCAAACCGAAATTCGAGATGGCCATACAATAAGCACGTCTCAACACCCATTATAACACAGGATTTCCTGTTTTTCGAAAGAGAAAATGTAACGTGTCAACTTTATTTCCGGTTAAATGACTAGCATAGATTGCAAGAAAGTCTTTTTCTATGTAATAATTTCGACCTATGAAAAATACAATATCTTTTGTATTGTAAATTGTTCTAAATCTTTGTATTCGACTGACGACTTTGAGGCACCGCTAAAAATTACCTTACCACGGTTTAGAAGAATTCTTAGATTCCTGAAATTGAATATATTTGAGAAATTATGAAAAATTTAAGTGCAGTGTGAGTGAATGCAATGAAATTCATTTCTTCGTTGTTATTCAATGTTTAGCCTGGAGTTCTGGATTCTACAATAAACATTTAGCGTTTTCAAGAAAACTGAACAGAGGAAATTCAAGAAAATGTCAATGAAAAATACTCCAACAATATCTTCGGAATAAAATATCATCTATCTAACGAAATGAACTTTTCCCTCGCTCAGAGTCTCCCAAAGCAACGCGCAAAACTTGGGAATGATTAATAAATTAAACTGAATCAGGACGGTACCCATCGGGATGAAAATGTGGCTCGATTGGCGTATTAAAGGAGCTCGCCGTTTCAAAAGGGAAAGAGCGGATCATTATGATCGTACCTGGCAACCAGACTTCGAAACTGATACGAATTAATAGTTAAAGACGAAATATCAATAAGATGGCGGCGGTGGGTGGGGGAGGGGGCGTGCAAGATGCTCTCTGGAGCGTCGGCGAAGTGACTCGTCAATTAAAATCATCGGCAAGAACCTGACGAGAAGTTCGATAATTTACGGATAAATAAGGACACTCCCGGCCGAGTTCGAAGTTTTCACGACCCTGTGTAACGAGTAACTATTAATTTCCCGTAAAATTACGGTGGGAGAACCGTCTCGACGAGCCGAGAGCTGAGCGGAGCTGAGCGGAGCCGAAGCGGAGCCACTTCTCTCCTTCATGGATCGTGCCGATATCTGAGCTATAATCGAGCCGTGGAGGATGAGCTTAATTCGTCGCTAACTCGATACATCGACGGGCCTTGTCAACAAGTCGGACAGGCTATCATTTAATTACGTAACAAGGCGGATCGTAATTCGTGGCTCTTCGTTCCCCGGCTACACGGCTGCCTGCCACGGAACGAAGATATCAGAGGAAAGGAAGAGAACACGATGCTACGGGAAAAACGAGACCCTTCCATCCTGTCGATCATTGCATCAGGAAATAATCATTTTTAACAACGCACTCTATAGTAGGACGGTATCCAGTGCTACTGACGATTAACCCTTGGAAGCTGCGAAATATTATTCTGCATTGGCGTTTTTAAAAATCCTTCATGATATATTAAAAACTCTTTATGATATACACATTTTAAAAATATTTTTTCTTCCTGTTCAAAAGCAACTAACAATCAAATAAATGTACGTATGAACTGGCGCCTCGAGAAATATTAGGCAATTTTATATGAAATGATTTTCGTCATCGTCTTCAAAGTAATACGTTCAAAGTTTGTAATGCACTTCGTAACCAGTGCTGTTAACGATTAACCCTTGGAAGCTGCGAAATATTATTCCGAGTTGGCGTTTTCAAAAATCCTTCATGATTTATTAAGAACTCTTTATGATATACACATTTTAAAAATGTTCTTTCTTCCTATTCAACACTAAACCTACCGATCATAAAAACTGACTGATACGTGTTTCTATTTGCTATTTTTATTATTAGACAGAAGTTAGAAAGAACCTTGGTAATTCCGACAATTCTAAAATGAAGAATCTGAGACTGGTCAATCTGATCGGCACTAGTAGACTTAATATTAAACGAAACTAACAATAAAATAAATATACGTTTGAAAAGGTGGCTCGACAAATATTAGACAATTTTCTATAAATTGATTTTCGCCATCGTTTAGTTTTAATATTGTCTTAAAAGAAACATGTTCAACGTTTCGAATGTAATTTGTACATACTCATTGTTAAATATAATGATTACTAAACTGCTCATTTTCATGCACTCATTGGAAAACTTAGTAGATCGAATGCAAAACAGTAACAACATTTAAAGTATTTCAAGATCCTGTTGTATCAAACTAAAATTTCAATGAAAACAAATGAATGTCGGTACAGTTCCTATACCATAGCATTAACTTGGATTGCTTTTATTTTTCAAAAAACTTAGCAGTCTAAGGATTACTTCCGTCCACATATCTTTATAGATTGTTCAATAAAATTTTAGCAGAAGCTTCCAAACAGTGTATTCGTAAACACATTTTTTGAAAAATCAATTTCCGTGATTTATTTAGAATAAATCCTTGTGCTCCATAAATATTGTGAATGGGTTACTGAATTGAGATGTGGAGAGTAATTAAATTGCAGGAGTTTTGCGCAGTTATACATAAAAAAATCGTCGGTCCGGAAAGAGTTAATCATGGTTAGTTGACCTGACGACGAATAAGATATTGCGTGCGTGTGTTGTCGTGCAAGACGCCGTGTTCCTGCTGGTCACTCGAGGATCGTTCTATCTGAATATTCAACAGCCTTTTCGCGATACACACTGGCTCGGTTGTCGGTTGCATCGAGTTGCACGTACGTATACGCATGGACCGACCACTCTGGCCGCTGCAAGCTCGGGTGCATAAACAGTCCACTGTCCATAGCGGCGTCGCTTTGTCGTCGCCTAGCCGTCATTATGGGTTGATATAGGTCACGCGTGCACGCGTGTCACGTGATCCTATACAGAGATCTCCAACTAACTTGAGAATTTCAAATACCTAATTTTTTATCATAGCAGAAACATCTGATGGTAAAAATAATTGGTTCGAGGAGGTTTTTTACGAATTGCAAAATTATCACAATGTTTCAATGGAATTACATACTTTTCATATCACTGTATGATAGCTGAGTTCAAGACGAATCCAATGGCCTTTGATATTATGACCTTCAAGTGACCTTGAGTGTAACTTTGCAATGATTGAGCGATCGATGAATATGAATGTGTAATAATAAGTGTGACTGAAAGACTAGTCAAGAGAAAATCATTTTATTATAATAAATGTTCATAATGACGTTGAGGTATTCAAACGAGATGTACAGGATGCTGATGGTATATGGAACACCCTGTACATGTCACTTGTATGAAGAAAAATACAAAGCTGGAATGAAATAAAAAAGATCACAGACAATCCTTAAGAAACGTCCCCCGAGTCATAAATTAGACACAATTATTTTGAGCACTGTGAATAACTTCTTTTTTCAATAACAAATAGATATCCGGAGTGGTAATTATGATGAAAATATTTTTGATACGGCAGTGGCGTTAAAAATGAGTTCGAATCGATGCGAATGGTAATATATTTAATTTTTTCGCGTTTTATGTCCTCTTTAGTTTATTCTGCATGTCTTTTCTCAAGATAATAATACAATAAAAAATATTCATGAATGGCTAAGAAAAATCGTAGATTAATTTTTGATGTGCCATTTGAAAGAAGAAATTTTGAACTTTCAATCAATGGTGGATTTAAATACGAAAAAAAATTTCCCGTCCTCGTAGATACGTTCGAATTTGTAAAAAAAATTGTTGACGTACTTCTCTCTTCTGCTACATTATGCGTGAATATAATTGTCACCACGAAATATAAATGTCATAGAAAAATACTAAGAATAAATTCTGAAAGCAGATTTTTCACTGTTTAAAATGATCTTCGATCAATAAAACCACGATTCTTTCTAAAGAAGTTATAACATTCTGAATATCAGCAATTTTTAGTAAAAATTTAACTGTCCGGTGACTGATGGTTGGGGCATGCATTTATCCACAGCACTAAGTGTGGCGGGTAATTAAATTTGTACTGTTTCAACCTAGGTTTAGAGCCGGCAAGGCGCAAAAATTCGCGAAGGAATTTCAGGAATTGCGTGAGGAATGTACGGCGTGAAGTTCGCTGTTTCGACTCGACGATTACTTACTACGTTGCTGAATTCCCGTTCCGACATGGCGCAGCTGCAAATATCTTACCTCAAAGGGGGATAAAATGAAATGCTTTGTGTGAAGCGGCTGAGTTCGGGAACTATGTTGTTATTCCTGTCGTGCGCAGTAAACAAGTGCAATTATTAACGTTCCCAGAAATTCGCTGGGATTAAATTAACGCAAAACGTGCAATGTTGCGCCGAAGTCGTGCCCTTGTGTTTTCAGCTAATTATGGAACTTTTAATACCGCCGGGAGAATCGGAAACCAGCGCAGTTGATGTTGTTACAATTGACTTGAATTGAATTGTCATAAACAATTACGAAAGTACGGGAACTAGGTCAGGAACGGGTCATGTTCCACTCAACAATGAAACATCAGTTACAGACTGCGGATCTCTATGCAAAGTCAGATTCTTCTTAATCAATTGTATAAAACAGAAGTTAAATAATAATCAATTACTTCTTCCAATAATTTTATTCAGTCGCAGAAAATATAACAATGATTTGTAATTTTTTTTCTGTTTTTACACTTTTGCATTGTATATAGTCATTTTTATATCGTATTATGCATTCGTGAATTGATAAACTGAGTTCAAAGTAATAATGCTGTTATTATGTAGAAACATTTGTCAATTACTAGAATCATTTTTCAAAGCAGTCAGGGTAAAATAAAAAGCTAGAAAGAATTTTATTTGCTGTGCCTGGTAGTAATATAAATGAAGATATTAATTCCTCTAAAGTTTGTACATGTTTGTAGACGAATAGTGTTAATACAGGGTGGGACACAATAAATAGGTCACCTGAATAACTCGCATGCTTTTGAAGATAGAAGAAAATGCATCAGACCAAACTTACTTGATATCGAGGCGCTAGTAATCTGATGTCATTAATTTTTTTTTATAGGTGGAGACGTCAAGGAGATATGAAGGTCAACTCTGTTTTTTTAAAATGGAACGGTATGGTTTTTATTTACATTCTGATAGTGCGTTTCAAGACGAATACAATTATGAAGGTCATTCAAGGTGACGCAAGGTCAACTACAATAGAAAATAAAGCGTCTGGAAACACTCTTCGAACACTACGACGATTTACATGAAACATGTTATTTACGTATTCACTGCTACTTCAAGTGTTCAAAATGACGACCTTGAACTTAAAATTGGTCCATATTTCATTGATGGAACGCTAAATATTCATAAATACGAGATAATCTTAAAAGACGTTTTGCCAGAATTGTTAGAGGACATTTCACTGGACATGCGACAGTCCATGTGGTTGCAACAAGACGGAGGTCCTGCTCATTCAGCACGAAATGTTACAGAATTACTGAACAGGACATTTGAAGGTCGTTGGATTGGTCGATCAGGAAGTAATAAATGGCCAGCACATTCCCCAGACCTGACACCACTAGATTTTGATTTGTGGGGAAAATTGAAGGAACAAGTGTACCGCGGAAAACCAACGACCACAATTGATATGCATGAACGTATAAAAAGAGCTTGCTCTGTAATAGATACAACTGAAATTTGTCAGGCAGTATCATCAATATTGCAACGTTTTAGATTATGTCGACGTGTTCAAAGTCGTCATTTTGAACACTTGAAGTAGCAGTGAATACGCAAATAACATGTTACATGTAAATCGTCGTAGTGTTTGAAGAGTTCGAGACACTTTATTTTCAATTGCAGTTGACCTTGCGTGACCGTGAATGACCTTCATAATAAGTCATTGTATTCGTCTTGAAACACACTATCAGAATGTAAATAAAAAACCATACCGTTCCAGTAAAAAAAAAACAGAGTTGACCTTCATATCTCCTTGACGTCTCCACCTATAAAAATATGAATGACATCAGATTACTAGCGCCTCGATATCAGTTTGGTCGGATGCATTTCCTTCTATCTTCAAAAGCAAGCGAGTTATTCAGGTGACCTGTTTATAATGCCCCACCCTGTATTTTCAAAGACAAATGAAGCTTTATAGATTTTATCAATATTCATACTTAGTCAATTTTTTGGGTACTCTACGTATGATTAATGTTTCTTAGTAAAGTGCTTTTAAGGTTGAACAATTGCTTCTCCATTTACGTGTTAATATAACATTGAAATGCCATATATTTATAGAACTATGAAACTACATCGATTTTGATTGAAGCTGACAGTTGATTGATTTTCTGTTAATTTTACTTTGTGTTCGGTGGTAATGTACATATATGAAGGTATTAATTATTCTATAGTTTATGCATGTTGTGGATTTCATGATTAGCGTTGATATATTCAAAGAAAAGTGAAGCTGTATATATTTATAATACTCCCCATGCTGTGTCAATTATTTTAGATATTCTATGTATGATAAATGTTTCTCAGTTAAGTGTTTTCTATGGTTGAACAATTGTTTTCTCATTTAACCGTTTATACAACTTTGAAGTGTCATGTACTTGAAGAAGAATGAAACAACATCAATTTTTATCGAAACACAGAGTCGACTCATTTGTTAAAGACATCTGTATGCACTAAATGTGGAAACTGATACAGTCGAGTGACAGTAATGCTTGCGATTGGTGAAAAGAGATTGATAGAATATTCCGAGGTTTCTAGAGAATCTCGTTCGAGGTGGATTCTTAATTATAAGAGTTCGAATGGGTCTGGAGGAACAGGATGAATCAAAAATATTGCTGCGAGTGGACGAGCCGGCTTTCGTTCATTTGGCCGGTGCATCGGGACCCGTTGATTAAAATCAAAGACGATAGTATTCGATTTGTTGGAAATCTCATCCGCAAATTCCTCTCGAGCTTGTTCGCCAATTGGCAAGAGGAATCGGGCCGAATGCGACTAACGAAGTGGTGGATACCAGGAGGAGTACGGCCTTGAACTTTTGGCCCAATTGCATCGCGATTACGAAGATAAATCTTCGGTCACGAAACACCGCAATTAGGTTACAGCGGAACGGGCACCCAGCGAATGTAAAACGCCGGACGAGGAACATAACCGGAGCAGACAAACAGCAATTATTAAATTACACTCCTCCTACTCCTACTCCACCGAGAGAGAGAGAGAGAATTGGAAAAAATCTGATTACCATTCGACAAAGCCGCGATTCGAGCGGCAAAATTTTCCCAAGGATCCCCTCTGCTCTCCGGAAAAAGAGCGCCCATTATGACAGTAATTAAATCGAACGAACAAGTTACATATTCTCGTATATGAAAATACTGATTAACTCCGGTGAGTTCGTGCCCTGCTTAAAAATCCCAGAAGCCAGAAGGAAACAGAGGATGCGCTTCTGTTGGAGATAAATTCGTTCATGCGATGCCAGTTTATAGAGAGAACGGTCTGGTTTGTTTGTTGGAGGAATCGGGAAATAACATTGAACCGGGAGGAATTTAAATTTGCGATGGTTAAAGGTAATTAGTGAGCGATGATCGCTAAATGATGAGGGTGAATTCTGTTTGCGTAAACCTTCCTGGTTTGAGTTTTGAAAACTCGGTTGACAGAATTATAGAGAACAGTTTGCTTTGGTCAATAAAGTCATCAAGAAAGAGAATTCAACACAAATAATTTAAGTTTACGTTGATCAGAGGTGATTCAACACAGAAAAACACTAGAGGATAGTGTTTGCGCAAACTTTTCAGTTAAAAATTTGAAATACTCGTAGAATTGGTTGACGCATTTATAATTTATGCACAAAACAGATTATTTTAATCGTTAGAATCAGATACAGAAAAATGCAAGAGGATGACGTTTGTGCAAACTTTTCTGTTTCAAATATAAAAACCCACAGATTTGGTTGACGCAGTTATAATTTGTTATTCATTACAAATTAAAGATGATCGAATACAAAAGAATTCTAGAGAATTTTCTTTGGGCAAATTTCACAATTCCGATTTCTAAAGACCTATTATGTGTACGCAATTGTAGTTTAGGTTGATACGAGGCATCGGTGAATGGAATCGAGACCGGAAAAATTTAATCTGCGCTGATTAAGAGTAATCGAGTACTAGGAAAAACTCTGTCCGCGCAAACTTTTTAGTTTCTATTTATAAAGGCCCGTAGGTTTCCTTTCGATTCTGTCCCTTGTCGAATGCGAATTCAATATGGGTCAGAGTGGCGTCTAAAGTTTGACAACGTCACTGTGAGTCGTCCTATCTACAGGGAAAATGGAAAAATAATGCTGGATACAATGGGATGAGACTGAATGGCGAAATAACGATCGGATTTCCAACGCAAATAGACTAAGAAAGTAAAAGCTAACAAATTTGAAGAAGAGTGATCCGAGAACACTCCTGCAAAACTGAACAAATCGTATCACTAATGATACTTCACGTTTTACAAATATTCTCTGATCATTTTGATTAATTTTCTTAAATACTAACTATTACATATTTAACATTGTGTTTGGTTATTCCTGAACTGACGTAATTCTTATACCGATTTAAAATATTCCATGTTATTAACGGGACACTACATAGATATACACAGGCTCACGACTGTATTCGAACGCTCTTTAAATCAGAATAACTTTTTTGAAATTGGATTAAACAACTTCACTCTTGTTTAGCAATTTGAAGCATTGATTTACTAATTGACGTGCATTAAAGATTTTGAAAAAATTGCAATTGCTAGGAATTACATGAAAATATAAAAATGGTACTGTTTAAAACTTTCTTATTTCAGTTCGTGTGCCCAAATTCAATTACTCTACTGTAAATACTTACAATAAGCGGAGACTGTCTACAATAAATGAAACTTTTGCACACTGTCTTTGAAAAACGTTCTTACACTGTCACTTCAGCAATCATATTGAAGATCGCTCTTGCTTTAGAGGTCTCATCGGCAATAGGCATAAGCAATTTCGTTGAAGACCCAAATAAACACTCAGGCCATACAATCCGCATTAGTTTACATTATCGAGGCGCGATTGATACAACGAATTGAAGGAGGAGAAAATAAAGACTTTACTTTTACTCTTATATTTATTATTTGACGAAGGAAACATATAAGGATTGTTTATGAAATAAGCTAGCCCGTCAATTTGACGGGTTTCGTAGAGATAGGTATACTACATAGAAATTTCAAAGATTAGAAAGCTTTAGGAAAAAATAATTGTGTGCATATATTCTTTGGATGAAGTGATTAATTAACGGTGCAAAATGGTTCAAATTAATGCTATGGTTTTTGGGGTATTTCATTTCAAAATTTGAAATCCGTCAAATTGACGGGTAACGTAAATCTAGTGTTAATACTTTGTATGCTAACACAGCTGACAATGAAATGAGTTTGCGTTCGACACGATTCATTTCACGTTTCAGTTCGTAAACATAAACAGACAAGACAGTGGGTCTCAAGTGATTGAAGTCGTTTTAAGTTGTGACCGCGGCCGCGTTATCGGCGGCCACAATTTCAAATCTAACCCAGAACTACTCCGATCACTTTTCGAGATGTTGAAACTTTTTTGCGAGTATCTCGGAAATTAAAGCTGAGCGGCGGTAACATGTATAGGAAAAAGTTGTTCAGAATGATGACCTTGACAACATATTTCAGCGTGATCAAAATCGGTGAGGAAGCCCCTAATGCAAATATTTACCAACATCGTTTATTAAAAAGCTGGCGTTTTATTCTAGACAATTTTGTAAATTCAATAAAATTCGTCCATATGGTGTTACCTTCCGGTATATTTATTGTTCTTTGTCGAATGTTTAAACAATCGGCGCTTCCTAAATAAAATAAAATTTTGTTGGCCAACATTATTAACTTATTCATTAATAGCATAGTATTTAACTATTATCAAATCTTTCTTTCACTCCTATACAATTTTTTTATACAATATACACAAACTACCAGAAAAAAATGGCTTCCTAAAAGATCCTTAAAGCTCCTATGTTACTTACAAATTATTCATTTCTGCGCCTAATAAAATACGTCTGCCCCAAAATAGTAAAAAAAAATCATAGAAAAATCGTAGGAAACGTCAGAGGGATTGGGGGCGGCGTAGTCATGCCGCAAAGAGAAAACATCGGGCAAAAACGTGAAACGGGAGAATAAAAGCCTCCGGCTCGATAAGCCGGCGTAAATTTTGTGGACCCGCGGTTTGCGGGCGCACTTCGTTGCCGATCGATCCGTTGGCTTCTAACTCGATCGGCCGCGTGTCGCTAATGAACTGTTTCTCCGTTCTCCGCTATTGCGCCGAAAGCTCTCTTTGTCGAGGAACGGTGAGCTAATAAAATTGTCAAACGAACGTCATCGGGGACGTCGAGTTCGGTCGCGTACCGAGTGTTGATTGAACTCTGACATTAAAGCGTGTTTCGGCCTCCAGGCTCTCTCTTATCTCTTTTCTCGGCCGTTGGAAGGGGGGGGGGGGAGTTGAGTATTGTTTGAAGAGATCGCCGACAATGGACGGATACTTTCAAGTTATCGTCGCTGGAGGAACATCGCTGACTCCCCCGAGGGACAATGTTTTAATTCAACTAAAAGCGTAGAATTTTCGGTCAATTGCTAGACAAATGACGGAAAAGTTTTCTGGCCGATCTTTGCATTTCGAGCGCCACTCGATGGCGAACAGCTTTTCTAGGACTACCGAAAGAATTAAAATTACTCGCTTCGGATATTTAATTTTGAAATTGGACTCTGAACTGTTTCTGTGGAAAGTCATTAAATATACTCATGGATTTGTGGTTTTGATTTTCGTAATAATTTTAAAACGTCAGAAGCTGATCGCTGATGGTTCGTTGATCTAGATTGCTTTCTTAACGGACATGGTCCCTAAAGCTCAGAATTGATTTCTGTTTCATTCTGGATTTGGATAATTTATGTGTACAAGTGTCTGCACAAACCACGGTTCGACAATGATCTTTTATCTCCTTTTTCAGACAATGTATTGTGCTGCGCTACTTGATGGTAATACTTTTAAATGCAATGTTTTGGAAATATTTATATAAGTACGTCAGCTAGGAAACTATTCTTTCTAACATGTCAAAAAGGACTTGCTTGAACCCATTTTTAATAAGTTATTCTATTTTCAAGGGTACAGAGAGTTTATTTAGATTATAATATATGTGTGAAAACTTCATTATTAGACTGCAGATGTTATGCATTTACTTAAACTATAAAAGCTTCAATGTATCAGTCAAAGCTTGTAACAATGATTGAAGGAAGAAAGAAATTTGTGTTTGGCTCCTGTTCATTGTAACTGATGCAAACAATTTTTATTCTGCATGAACGTCCGCAGTCTATTTATAATCAAGTATCTAACAAGTAGTACCAAGAACGCCGTTGCTTCTGAAAAAGGTGAAATTTGTATGTAACGTATAAAAATCGCGTGTCAAACATGTGCAAACTTCTGCAAACTTGTCCAAATTTAATTCGATTTTCTTTCCGTAAAATACAAAACCATCACGCGTTAATGCCGATAGCGAGCGTGTTAACCCTTTCGCTACGGCAAACTGTGATGCTTACTGCTCGTAACATACAGCAGGAATTCAATCGCGACTTGCACTGAGAACGGCGAAATTTTTTGTCAGAGTGCATTTCTTAATTAAAATGAACGCCTGTGTTCGCCAACAGTACCACGAAACCAAATTTTAAAAGAGCCTTTGGGAGCCAACTGTAGCCAAAGGGTTAAGCGATTAATAAGGGAATAGATAACGTTCTTACCTGGCATTGCTGTGGTCCCTGTCGGTTGGGCGACGAAGCCTTCGGTCTCGGTTTCTTCACCCCCAACTTTCCAGGATCCCCGCCGCCAGGTCTCGACTCCTCGCTGCTACCTAGAACCGGGGAGAGGAGACATCCGTGAGGTGAAAGATCGTTTTGTTTTCGTCACTAGCTGAACGACAAATCGAACATCCTGATAAATCGAGACAGCCTCGGAATAAAACCACGGGCTCGCGGAAGAAACTCGTTTTCCTGTTCCGTCGATCGGGGGGATGAAACCATTACCTACACCGCCGCCGAAGCCTCGGTATCCACGATCAACGATTTCTTGCGACGCCCTGCAAGATTTCCCCGCACGTACACCGGCGTGCAAGCTTGCACATACGACCGCAAACTCGTGCAAACATACAACCACGCGCACCAACGCGATCGTTTCTTCGTCCGATCGAAGAATAGGAACCTGGCTTCTTCGAGGCTACGACTTATGGAAGATTGATTGCACGACGTGTCCTTTTTTGCGCCAGGCACAGGATATACTTAACGGCCGATTGACCCGTCGTCAACGATCGATCCACGCCCCGACGAAGAAACGATCGAGAAGCGACTGTTCGTCATTGTGTATCGAGACCCGTGATTTATTAGCCTGAACGTCGATCTTGTTTCAACCCTATACCGATCCGACGTTATCCCGTGTCACGACAATTTCTTGACCGACTTATTAGCTTCTGTGCCATTGGTACACTACGGATTTAAAGCGTTTATGACAAAACTGTAGGTGCAATTTAAAGTAAGAGACGGATTAAAAGAATTTAAGAGCTCCAACGTATAAACTCCGGCTTATTCAAACTTTTAACCCTTTGCACTCGGAACTATTTTAACTAAAAAACCAAACACATCTTCTAACCTAGAATACTTTCATCGTACATAATGTAGGATAGAGACGATGATGTATGTATGTGTGCGTGTGTGTGTGAGTGTCCGTTGGCCCCCACGAATCATGCGATCAGCGGGCGCGAATCGTCCGTTGGCGAGATCGTCGCGCGATTGACAAAAGACGATCGGCCGAGGCTTCGTGGTCGGCGCTGTGCGAGGTGAGAGCACTCTCGGTAGAACTGTTAAAGACGAACGACATAACGCAGAAATAAATATTATATTAATCCTCCACAGGCATTTTCCCTCTTACAATAAGTTTTTTTCATTATATGCGTACGAAACTGATATAGTACCTCATACAATATTTAAATGTTTAGTAATTTATTACATATAAACAAATTTAATCATGTAAACAATACTCTGAATAATGGTGTAGCAATTTGTAGGGGCGCCTCAGAGTCGCCATTCGAGTGCTAAGGGTTAACCCTAGGAATACATTCTTGTTCCGATATCAGGTGAAGGCTGGGGACTGGTTTCCTCCATCGAAAGTACTATTCGATTTGACTTTGTTCTCGAATAGGCCGAGAAAGAACATGGAGAATGATCAAAAGGCGAAAGATAGCGGCAGACTATAAAGTACTTAAACTAGCCATCTTTCCTTGGAAAAGAATAGAATATAACATATCCTTTCGTTCTAGCACTAAGCAAGATCGAACGAACTTCAAAAGAAGAAGAGGGGATGTGACTGTCGTATTTTGAAAGAAACACCGTCGCGACGCACGCGTTGTCTTATATCGGAACAAGACTATAATGAACCATGAAGTGTCACGTGAAAATTTAAGGGGACAGGCTCCTGGAACCCACGCTCCTCTTACGGTATGTTCTACATATTTGTTATTAACATTGAATTTTTTCTATTTCATAGTTAGTTAATAAGTTCTATTAGTTTCATCATTTTTTTCTACACTACAGTCCAAAGGAACCAGTTCTTCAATACTGTCATTCCACGTTTCGGGCACAGAAAACATTGACACGAATATTTAATTTGTAAAATAAAATATAAACAACAAAATAAAATGCTTCTTTGTACCCGTCAGTGTTGTATCGTTCCCATTGAACGAGTTCTGGCAAATTGCAAAGTGCTGGTAAAATTAATATTGAACGAATAATACTGAGCCAAATTTAAGATAATGGAGAGGAATTCATAAATGAGAATAAGTTATCGATTCTAATACTTGAATAAGATTCTGATATGGTAAATATTACGTTTAGGGGAGGCACCTCGGATGACCTCGACCTTCACATATGTTTTCAAGTTCAACATTCTGAACACCTTTCCTCTATACATCTACCCGTCGCTCGGACATAGTTTCCGAGATAATTGCAAAAAACCTTCGTTAAATTTTGGTTGTAAGTACACTTTATTCTCGTACAAGTTGTCAAAAGGAGACATAGTCCAAGGTGAATTGTTAATTTTTTTATAGAAAACGAGCGATGGCTAAACACTCAATATGGTGTTAAGTCTGGGTTATGCTTGATTAGATTTCCAGACCTAACCCAGGATACGGTGTTCCTAACCCAGACCTAACACCATCTTGAGGTCGTCCAATTTCAAAGAATGCCTTCGATAACATATGTCCAATCCAAAATCACATTCATTTAAATACGGGCAAATTGAAATATGGTAGCATCGGTATATTTTTGTTCATAACTTTTTAATAAAAAACGAGCGACGGCTAAAACCTATTGGGGGTTACTTAGAAAGGTGACCTTGATAGCATATGTCAATACAGCGTATTGTTTTAGCCTTCAATACTTAAAATAACTGCTACATTAAGGTCGTGGACATCCGAGGTGCCTCCCGTAAACGTAATATTTACCTCTAATATTCTGATATGATAATACGTATATTAACATAAGATAGGATTCTAATATTATTAGAAATCTGTAAATTAGAATAGAACAATCACTTTTCGCAAATGAAGCCAACGACGATGTATCGTTGTACGACACTAAGAAGGTTAAAGACGGTGTTTTGTGCTTTCTTATATAAACACGTGTGCGCATCTCTTAACGTATCAGTGATACAAAATAATGGCACATAAAGATAATAAATTCCGCATCATCCGAGACAAAGTCGCCGAGGAGTTAATCCTATTAGCCCCTTGGCGCGGGTCCAGAATCCCGGAATCATTTGTCCCCGAATCGCAATAGGAGGGTCTTCCGTCAATCAGCGGAAGAGCGAGCTAAACGCACAGCTCTCCTATGGCGTTCATTCAGTCCCCGAACTAAATACAACTTCCCTTCGATTGTAACATTCACGGCATTGTGTCCGTCAACAATAATAACACGATCTAGGTGAAAAGGGTGGCGGAGCGGAGAGCCGCCGAGGAACACGGCAGAAGTGGAGGAGAGGAGAGCAGAAGAGAGGATAGGGGACGTGGGACGAGGGGCAGCAAAGTCCCTCGACTCCGCGCGGACATTTTCAATTATAGCGGACACATCACAAAGAACAAAATGGAGAAACCCTCTCTGACCGGAGATTGTACTCGGCAAGGCTCATTTCCGGCCGAAGAGCAGCCTTACTTCTCCGATTTACTTTCAACGTTCAAGGAGATACACCGCTTACTCCACCGAGACTGCCCCCCCCCCCCCCAGCCCGCCGTCCCTTACGCTTTCCACCCCTCTGGTTCTCCAGTTGAATCCTTGTTACTAACTAGCAACACCTGCGACCATCTTTCTCTCCGGTACCTGGCCGAGAGTGCTTCCTCTTTCATCCCTGCTTCACGGCGTATTTAATTAATGATTGTTCTCCGAGAGTCCCGGTGGTGGCTCGTCGTGCTTTATTTTGCTGCGCACGCGCGCCCCAGCGGCCGCCCTGAAGGAGAAATGGCCTCGTTTAGGATTTAATTATTACGCCCCCTCCCCTCCCTACTCCTCGACCTCCTCAGGGTTTGCCACAAGACGAATACATACTCAGCCATTCACGCGGATCGTTCTTTTTGCATCGGACATCGGGGATCCAGACGGATGAAAGACGCTGAGACGACTAGACTGAAATGACGACCCTGATACAATTCTAGGGGATGAGGATAGGTGTTAATTGTTGGGGAGACGCCCCACCTCGGCTCTCTCTCTCTCTCTTTCTCTTCCTCTTTCTCTGCTTTGTTCCCGAAGACTTTAGGACGCGACCGGGAAAGGGCGAACTTTTGTGCGGATATAAATGTCGGGTCGTTTGTGTAAATTCGTAGGATTCAGCTAATGCGAGTCCAGATGCGTCGGAGCTAAGTGCTGTCATTCCTCTATCGAGAGGCTCGCCGAAAATGTTTCGCTAATGATCGAACGTTTAGGTTTAATGGCAGCGAAGCGTCTTTACGCGAAATCGGCGAGATTCTTTGGATGAAGGAATAAATGTACGATTTTTGTAAGCGTAATTGTTTTGTAGACGTCTTGGTGATAAAGGGATTTGTTTGACTGAGGTGGAATGGACAATTTGATTTTGAACCGTGACAAGTTGAGACAAAGTAGGGCACATGAGAATCTCGTTGTGAATGATAATTTATAGAAAATATAACAGAAAAGTTCAGCAAGTTGAAAGGTTTCTTGTTTCTTTAAGGATCACTGTATACTTGACAAAAACCAAGAAGTTAATGCTACTTCGAAAAACCTAAATAACAAAATGAATGCAACTTAAATAGTTTTTGTCGTACAGCTCATCTTCTACGGATGTTCTTCTTAATATGTATTGTTCATATTTTATTGAGAGGAAATCTATTAATTAGGTTATAAATGGCCATGATACACCAAAAGCTTTATAAGCGTCCTTTAGATAATAATCCTGCAAGAAATTATTAGGCTGCATAAATGTAAGGTCATTTCTTCATTCAGGATAAAAATTGCGATTGCTTTGAAGAGTTTCCTAAAACAAACTCTTAGCTTGATGAATAGACTTTTAAAAAATAGCAACTAATCCCCAGTAGGTAATCAGTTCATTACAAATGATCATTGTTTTTGGAGTTTACGAGTTCAGGGCATGTTATTGCATATATAAAACTTCTCCGACTTCTTGGGAACACACGAATTTTATAGACTGAAACTACATACATACATACCCAAACGTGTTTTAATCAACTTTTACATAATATTAAATGTGCAAAATTTATGTCGAAAAGCCACTGCAACAATTAATCGTAGTTCGAAACTTCATTTAGTGGTAGAATTAGAAGTACTTGAAAAGTTTATTTAGAAGTAGTACTTCGGATGTCTATTTAGTAGTGGAATTAGTAATATTTTGAAACTTTATTTAGTAGTAGAATAAGCAGTAGCTTGATAGTGAATTCAGTAGGACAATTAGTAGTCGAATTAATAGTAGAATTAGAAGTAGAATTAGCAGTAGTTTGAAAGTTTATTCTGTAGTACAATTACTAGAAGAATTACTGGTCGAATGAATAGTAAAATTACTAGTAGAATTAGTAGTGGAATTAGTAGTTGAATTAGTAGTGAGATTAGTAGTGAAATTATCTCTAGAATTAGCAGTAGTTTGAAAGTTTATTCAGTAGTACAGTTACTAGTCGAATTAATAGAAGAATTACTAGTAGAATTAGTAGTAGAAATAATAATGGAATTATCTGTAGGATTAGCAGTAGATTGAAAGTATATTCAGTAGTATAATTAATATTAGAATTTGTAGTAGTTTGGAAGTTTATTCAGTAGTAGAATCAGTAATAGAATCAGTAGTAATAAAATTACCATTGCAAAATCGCGTATGCTAGTGATAATCATCGATCTTTCCATTCACAGGGAGCTTGTACGGCCAGAGATTTCTCAGGCTAACACATGAAAAAATATTGTTACTGCATTTTCGAAAAACGCAAGTAACTTCGAACAGGACCGAAAAATACGCTTGTTTTTCTTCGCCGGCCAGCGTTGGCCATTCCATTGCGCCGTTAAAAGTTTCATGCAACCGTACGTTGCATTTTAATGGACTGTTCGCGTTGGTCGTCAGGGGAGTGGTTAATTGGTAACAATGTTCGACCATGTGTCGACGACAATATATTTGCGATTGGCTGACGTTGTTTGGCCGGTTTGTATTTCACTGACGTTCCTTTGGGATACGGTGTTCCTAACTCCACCCCCTCTCGCTTCCTCTCACACTCTTGCTCTCTCTCTCTCTCTTCCTCTCACACTCTTGCTCTCTCTCTCTCTCTTCCTCTCACACTCTTGCTCTCTCTCTCTCTCTCTCTTTCCATCTGTGTGCATCTCAGAAAACGGAACGTCACTCCTCAACTGCTCTATATAATTGCATCGCTAATTCTACTAGACAAACACACGGCTCCCATGGTCCTGGTGTATACTTAACAGCCCACAGAGGATGTACCAATTATACGACAGTTCAAAAACCGTTTAATATTCATACGGTTGCGGGACGTGGCAATATGATGACTGGGATGCAAAGAAATGAGATCGAATATCCGGTCGCAAATTTGTTACAATCTCATTATTTCATGAAGTATGGAGAACGTGTAGCGAAACCATAATTCTCATCATCATAACACTTGCTACTGTCCATAGTCTAATTGCTTATTAAATTCTACAGGCCAAACTATGACACAGTAGCGAATACATATCTCTGTTAAATCCTATCGTGTTAGAGAAATGCATTACGTATTTTGAAGAGGGTCAGCAGGCGAATTAAAAATATCTTTTTCATTGCTAATATTGAATAAAACACCGAGAACTTAACTACTCTTACAGTTAAACTAATTTAAATAGTATTTTTAAATATTACAACATCGATGTACTCCGTGAAAATGCGCTAATCAATGAACAAAGTACTCTGGCAAACAATCTCGCTACTCCTACACGTGACCATTACAATACCGATAAAATTGGGGACAACTTTATACATAAACACTTTCCTAGACTGCTCCGCATAAAATCTAAACAATTGATGCACTTAGCAAATTTCGAACTCCCAACATGTTCCACAAACACAACATCCGAATAACAACCGACTATCATTATTAGAGAAAGCGTTGTTTCAACTGACTAAGCGTTGCAACAGAAGCGATATTACAGAAACTCGTGGAATGAATACAATAACTAACAGCAGCCGATAACATTAACCTCTCCTCGGCTTATTTGAGTGTCGAAAAAAAAAACCAATAAAAGGAATACATGTTGCTAGGAACGAGAGAAATTGCCGTGAACCGGCGTCACATAGTCGCGACAACTATGCAGCTATCAATCCGAGTCAACCGCGGGGCTGGTGCGTCCATCAGCCGGCAAAACTTTCAAGCGAAATATAATTGATCGTGCGACGCGGGGTTCGGGGGCCGTAGAATGTAGAATTCCGCGGTGACGGCCAAGCGAATTTGGCGCCGAGAGCGAATTGCGAATTACTCGCAGAGTCGCGAGGCGCGACTCGTTCATCAAATTCGGCCGGCGTGCGCCGCATCAAAGACAGACCCGTTGATTTATTAAATTGCGGCGGGACGGGATATCGCCGGCTCCCCGGAATTCAAAACAGAATCCCTTAAAGCAGTTTTCCCATCTACGACTCTGGAAATGTCCACCATCTTCTCATTGACTTCCATTAAACCGTTAAAGTCTGCACTTTAACTAATTTACCCGAAGACTTTGACGAAATTCGCATCCTTATTAGTTCTACGTTATTCGCTACTGGCAGACCAGTCTTAGAAGCTTCCTGATCAGGGTAATCTGATTTTGATGTCTTTTTTTACTAGGATAGAAAGCAACCCTTGTAAAACTACTCTTACAGGAGGTGCCTCAATCTAAAAGGACGGAAGCCAAGTTGCTAGTTGAGTTACAATGTCATTTCAAGAAATTAATGTCTTATGAATATGTAGATTATTTAATATAGAAATATTTAAAACAATAAACGTATTATATAAATTGAAGAAATCAACATAGTACTTTGAAAATATTATAATCATTGAAGTTAGAACAAATTGCCAATTTAGTTCCTGGTTCTTGCAATTAACGCAGACAACTTTTATTTTGCATGTAGATCCGTAATTTACTCATTAACATACCCTTGGTACCTGCGGATAATAGGGTACCACGTACACTTGGTATTATGTCATACCATAAGTAATGGCGTTTCTTTATCTACTTTTCAACGAAAAAGTTCATGTCCTTACGTTATTTTTAATTGTCGAAGTATTGATGACCTAATATTTTGACTGCAGCCATCATTCGTCGACGAAAATCGCAGAAGTGCCTCTCGAGGTATTTGTGTATGAAAGATAAGTGATTTAATGTTTCCATAGTCTAGCTATAAAGATCGTTGGATTCGTATTTTTATGCTCTATAATCTATAACAATATTGAAGAAATAGATTAAGGTAAACCTCGTTAGAGTATGACTTTGAGAAAAGCTTATTTATACGCTTACGTGTGCCATTTAGGATAGTGTAATTTCATACTGAAAATAATTCGCATGCAACAGTAAATAAGTCAGATTCATTTAGGTGAGTCCAGTTAGCTAACACACCCTGTATACTTCAGAGTCGCTTCTGCCTTAAATAATTACCTAAATTACATTGAATTCACACGATTTTGAGGTTGCAAAGACGATAGAAAAAGTGTTACGGGAATTCGAAAGAATTCGCTAGAGATCCGAGGGGGTGATGGGGGGTGGGGGGGATTGGCGACGTCTGACGTCATGGTGCAGTGGAAACGCCGTAGATAAAACTCCAAGACAAAATTATTAAAGTTCCCTGTGTACACATTTATCTTCCGTCGATGTTTGCGCCGCTGAGACGAGTATACGGACTTCCGGTAAATACGGCCCTTCCTCTCCTCCCGAGCGCGCGGCCCGTCGAAGCTGATGAAAAGCAACTTGTTTACCCCGTCGTTGCGCCGTTGACTTCCGGCTGCCTGTTCAACGAAAAAAAAAAAGAAAGAAACTTCCCCGCGGACGCACGCCCAAGGAAAAGGGCCGCGTGTACTTAAGCCGGCTTCAACGACGGGAATCCTTTATTTTCCGGACGGGCGAACTTCGAACCCTCGGGATCCATTTTGGATCCTACGGCGCCGCGAGACAAAGGCTTTCGGCGATAGTCGTTCCTACATCGAGAAGTTTGTCTGGTTCTTTTAACACTTTTCTACTTGGAACTCCCGGCGAATTGACTTTTCCTCTGTAAACATGGATTTTTATCTTACGACGTATGAACAGAGACGTGTCGAGGTGATATACAGGGTGGAAAATATAAAGCATTACAGACGAATATCTCCAAAAATATTAATTAAGATGTGATGGAACTTTTATTTTTCCCGGTGGACAGTCCAAGGTGATGTGAAGGTCAACTATCTTTTTTTAAATCGAATGATATGTTTTCTATCCACCATCAAATAGTGCGTTTTAAGTTGAGTTCAGTTACCTATGACTCAAGGTCATTCAAGGTTAAACATGCAGGGAAATGCATGATTGACCTTCACCTCAACTTGGAGTGTCCACCGGGAAAGATAAAAGTTCCACCACATGATGTCCTCCTCGGTACTGATCAACTTTCATCTGAAAGATTTTTGCGTATAATTAATACCTTTGGAGATATTCGTCTGTAATGCTTTATAATTTCCACATTGTATAATGGTAATTTAGACATCTGTTCGTCGATAAATGGATACGTAGACAGCATTTGATGTTAACACACTATTAGACTGTGGAGGTTTAAGCAAAATATAAATTGTCCGTATGAATTGCAAAATATAGAATCCACATAAGACTTTATTTCTTTTTTTTAATTACTCTGACAAATCGAAAATAATACAACAGCTTTTAAAGTTTCTGAAATATTTTTATCCTTTTCCATCTGATCCATTTTTGTCATAAATGCATTAGATCCGCATTACCCACCTATGAATATTCATTAATGTCTGAAGTTCTATCACTAATCCTCTGAGGATTGCTTAATCAAAGTAGCAATAATTGTAACAAAAGTATCTTCGAGGTTCCTTTCGATATAATTTTACCTATTAATCATACATTAATATGCTAATATGATTATTTGCGTTATATAAGACAAGATTATAGAATATGATCATTTACAGTACGATTATATTATAAAATAGAACATCTACAATATGATCACATTATAAAATTGAACACTTCATATGTGACAACCTAATAAATATATAACTCGAAGATAAAATAAAAAAATAGTCGGACTTTTTCAGAAAAAACAAGAAATTGCATCTTATACTTAAGTCTATGTAAAATCTAGTGCTTTAACGAATGTACTTTTTATATCGGACATGAATTAAATTTACAGTCTACTGTAAAATAAAAGTGTGTACCCACACGACTTACCCACGAATGGTTAGCAGTGCTTAAGTGTCACCGTTTGAGAACAGATCTTTAAAAATCGCGGCTCGAAGCGCGAGCAATAAATCACAGGATAAGGAATGGAAGAAGAGTAATCCGTCGGTGTTCCTAGATCACGTTCCAGTCTGGAACGAGGCTGTGCAAGCGTTCGCGGAGATCCCGGCTGAAATATTCCTTAAATCGTCGCATTAATGCGAAACTCTCTCCGGAGAACTATTAGAATAGCGCGAGCGGAGCCACGTGCGCGCGTCGGGTCGCACGTGCGGCTTGATCGCGCGATGCAATTATGCACACTCGTCGTCGTCGTTGTCGTCGTCGGTGTCGTCCTAGCGTGACGCTCCGTTTTCTGAGGGACGCCGGATGAGGGTAGAAAGGGTAGAAACGGCTCGAGGGAATACGAAAGGCGAATACGATCGTGACGAGGTCGCGTACACCGGCACCAACTCGGTTAAGTACACTTTATTAAGCATGCCGTCTGCGCGTTGCAGCATCCACTTACGTGGTAAATGGAATTACAAACGCATCCACGATGCTCGCGGATTTCTCGGTTGTGGCTGACACCTTCTGCGCGTCCTGCCTACGCGTACTCACGTTAAATCAACGATCAAGAGGAGAGGCGTTATGTTTGTGTGATTCTCCAAACGCCCGCACAGCTTCCAGCCCATCCTATGCGAAATCGGACCAGCGGATTTCAAGTAATCGCGACCCTAACTTGCGAGTCGTTCGCGGAAACTGCGAGCGATACGAGCTTCCAGTGCATCTCGTTCGATATTCGCTCTTGTTGATTCTCTGTGAGAATTTTTAGGCGAGACTTCGTGGATCGATTGAAACGATGACTGACTGCGTACTAACAGTCACTGTAAAGAGAATTCGTATACCATTTAGAAACGAATAACTTTTTTAAAATCGGTACAAATGGTTTGATTTTTTGAAGTGAAACTTCTTTAGGCGCAAAACCTCGACGCGGTAGGAGTAAAACCAATCTGGCGATGAAACGGTGAAACGCTGAAACGCTGAAACGATGAAACGATTTAGTAAAACCTCGACGCGGTAGGAGTAAAACCGATCTGGCGATGAAACGATGAAACGATGTAGTAAAATCTCGACGCGGTAGGAGTAAAACCGATCTGGCGATGAAACGGTCAAACGAAATTCTATTCTATTAGCATATACGGTTGAGGGTTCGACATTGCTTAATAAAGATTATGATAAAATTCCGATGGTGCTAAGTGGAGATTTCAACGTGAACTTTGCATCGGAACAATCAAAATTATTAACAGAATTTTTTAGAAGTCAATTAAGATTGGAAATGGTAAATAATCCTAATTAAGCGACAACAAGCTCAGGAACAACTCTCGATGCAGTATTTGCAAGACATTTAGACAAAATTGAATTAAGAGCATTTATATCATATTTTAGCTATCACAAGCCAATTGTTTCAATAATAGAATCATAGAAAATTAAATGTCATAAAGTGTTAATGAAAATTCGAAAAAAAATAAAGAAAGAAGTTTGATTTCAGCCATGTGGTCTAAGCACACACCAATTTTTTTTTGAGATACTAGAAGGATTAGTTTACTAGCTACTGTGTAAATAATTTTTTTTGTTTTACGGTCAATGTACAAAATGTCCGGTCATTATACAGAATGCGTAGAGGGTGGTGGGCAATGTATTGAATCTCTCTGAGAAGGAAATTAAAAAATTTGTTTCTCATTGAGACAATAAATCCCTTAGTCTAAATCAACATGCAGTAATTGCAATCATGGTTAATCATGCGTGCTTTATTATACGCAGGAAGTAGAATTGGTTGGTCATAGATTTTCGTATGCGTGGTCAGACAGGCCTAACGACCGGCCTCCCTAGTGATGATCACGATTCACGATGTCAGACGTACAATTTAGGATGAACGGAAGAGGTAGAATTTAAATTTGAGGTTTGACAGTTCTCACAATTTTGTTAAAAAAAGAAACGCTGAACAATAATTGGTTTCATTCGAAGAACGTCAACTAAGTGTAATGTAGTATGTGCAAGGACTGGTGTAATAGTCGTATTAGTAGAAACATATTCCCAGGCAGCTCGAATCGTAGATTTAAGCACCTCAACATCGGATATTCCCTTTATCGTGGCAACCAGTTCCGATAAGCGGTTGGCTTAACTGACACTGTTTGACAGCATCTATCAATCCGTTACATGCGTTTGCAGTCTGATACGAATTTCGTAGAGACACAGACATGTCCTAAATATGGACACGGCAATTACGGGAATCTTTGACTTTTCAATTAGTAGCAATCTATTATCGTAAACTATTCAGTAGCATTCAACTACAATTCTATCTCTAATCTTATTTTGAAGTAGATCTTTCATTGAGAATTGAATAGAATGTCTCAAAAAAAACATACATCAAATTTTAAGGCATCGTTGTAAAGCGAAAGCTTCATTCTTCAAATCCTTGGTAAATTCAATCACGAAAAAAAATTTACAATGCTTTTACAGATGTTTCAATTTTTACTGTATTGTACATTCAGTCACAAAAACATGCATTCAGTTCCCAACCCGCTACGTTGCGCTAAAACAATATGGAACAAAATGAATGATGGATTTGCGAAAACAGAGGCTTCAAGCTTTAACATGACTCTGGATTTATCGCTGCATGATTCTTCTTCACGAAATTAAATAGGTTTTCTTTAAAGCTACTGAGCACTAACACTGGAACCACCGATCTCGTCAAAATGACGAATTTCATAGTTTTTCTTTCACAATTCTTGAAGTTATTGAACTATTCGGACAAACTTCCGAAAGCGACAACCCTCCGATTTTGCTGAAATTTTTGCCAAAGCTTATCCTTGATTAAAGAAAAAAGTCTCTAAAAGGATTTTTGGCGACGACGCCTCGTGTGCCCCCCAGCTCCCTTCAAAGTTTTGACAGATCTTACTAAATATTTTCGAAAATATTGATTTTAGAGAAAAAAGTTTCAAACAAAAAATGAATCTCATAAAAAGCTCTACAAAAAAGGTTATATACATTCGTTGCGTACGCGTGGTCGGGCTGGCCAGACAGCCGGCCCTCTTCGCCCCCTCCGCGACCTAACCCCAACTCATTATAGATTACCTTTGCATTGCAGCTGTCATCTAGAGACGCATACAAAAATCCACAACGTGTTTACAAAAAAAACCGACATTAGAGTACTCTTACATTCCCACAGAGTGTGCAAGAATACAGAAAATTCAATACAGTTTTTTCATGGTTTCCGCTATGAAAATAATATTTGCGCCAATTTTCACTATCATATTCATAATCAGCACATTAAAATACGTAAGAATCCGGAATATAAAAGAATCGGAGGTATGTCCCCCGCCGAGTTATTTTGGCTCATAACAGCCAAAATAATAGGTTCACGTAAAAAATGTAAATAACCTTTTCTGTAGAGCTTTTTATGAGCTTCATTTTCTGTTTGAAACAATGTACATCAGACTCTTTTAGACCACAGTAGCTTTAGATTTGACACTTCATCTACAGAAAGCCTATTAATAGGCTTCTGCAGAATAGTGCTAACCAGAGGGAAGCTTAAAAATCTTCTTATAAATTATAATTACAAACAAAATTATTATATTATATTACTGCGATTGATTTGTTTGTTTACGATTGAAGTTGCTACTGTTGTCCGAGGATCCATTAAAAAGTTCTTAGCCATGAACCATAGACTTTAAAAAATTATGAAATAATTGCCAGCAGATAATGTGTTAAGAGTGGCTGGCATGTTTAGCTCTATAATAGTAATAATTTTGAATCCATTACGATCTTGTACAATTTTTATTAGAATGTTTGCTCGAATAATGAAATATAATCTTTAATGTCTAATTAACGCCTGTTTGTAATTTCAGTAATTCAGAAATAAAAAATCTGAAGCCAGCCAGGTGACCAACGATGTTCAGTGTCAAGCTTCAATTTTACAAAAATCGGAAATCAATAGTGTTGGATTTTTTTGACGGCACTGTATATTCGCACAGAGATCGAGCGTCACAGTGCAGCACACAATTAGACAGTATTCCGTCGTCGTCGTCCTTCTGGCTGGCCTTCGACCGTTATACGTCATTACGCCGTTCGCCAAAGAAAAGTGAGGCTTTAATTAAAGGGGGGAGAGTGAGAGAGCCTAGCAAAAAGGGCAACAGATATCGCGGAAATTGTAAAAGACCGCTTTTCAGTTGCAAGCCGCGCTGGTCTTAATTATCCGGCTCTTCGGGCACTTTACAAGCTATGCAAAACATCGTCCACGCGGCGGTATGCGCAACAATTTTTCACGAGTTCTGCCGCATTAAGCCGCGACCTGCAAAAATGCCGGAAACGCTGGAATGCGTGTCCCCCCTGTCCCATGTCCCCTTTCCCCACCGCCAAAAGCCTCGCCATCCGATCCGCGCGTCGTGGTCAGAATAAATAACGCATGGGAAATTATTGTCGTGGCTGCGCGCGTTCCTTGCGACGGTCTTGTTGCTTGCAAAACATTGTTTACAAATTCCGGGACGAATGAAACTTCGGGCTGCACCGTCCGGCAAAAAAGAGACATGCGGTTCAGTGCTCGTTGGAACAAAAGAAAACTCCTGTACGAACGTGTGCGCCGTCCTTTGATTGAGATATTTATGCGACGGTTTGGGCAAACCTCGCGCGCTGCTCGCACATAGTTGCACTCAATATTCCGGGATAGTACTGCTCCCGTTTTCGCTTCAAATTCGCAAACTACTTTCTACTAATAATATTAGATTTGAAGGAAACGTGTCTTGCAATGTAGACAGAAAAATCAAACCTGGCTGCATACTGAAAGTAAATGAATTGTTATACACGGAAACGAAACTCATGTTGACCCTTAGAATACAAATGGTTTAACTGCGTTTCGGAGAACTCTTTTTTTACAAGTTTTTTTTATACAATCTTATAGATTTCGAAGAGAAAACACCTAAAATAAAAATCTTAATTCGCGGAATTCATTAGTTAAAAAGTTATACGCATATAAAGTTGAACACTTTTAAGCCTTTTTAACAGGTTACAGCGCCGCCATTTGATATATTTGCTAGGTAATACACACAAAATAGGCTAAATACTTCCGAACAAATCTATTAGATGGCAGCACAAACACGTACGTAATACATAATAACACATTTACTAAATCAAAATGTGAAACATTATACCATGGTCGGTCCGGCCTTCTCCGCTCCCACGACGACCTAACCCCAAACCATCTCGGACTGTACCTTCTTTTTGAAATCCTGTATGTGATTCTGTATATTTTAATTATTGGACACCGAAAACGACCGATTCCATGATTATTGTTATAAATTTTCATTTTGCACCGATGAGTACGACATTTTTTAAATTTCCGCAACAATCCACAATCCTCAGCCCAAGTAATTGCTCCTTCTTTACTACTTGGCATGTCTCTAAAGTTCAAATTTCTAATACTTGAACTAGCCATTTCAAAATCAACAACAAACTTATTAATAATTAATTTGTGAGAAACACTTGAAATTGCTTACATTTACAAAGTAGGTGTAACCACTGAATTGCCATCTAGCATACGATCACTACTATTTAGCCGATCCCGCAAATATTCCATACTATCTAACACATGCGGTGAACACTCACGATCTATCCAGCACATGCGCCGAACAGACCTACCTACCTCTACGACTCAACGAATATCCAATATGGCGACGCTCTAACCTGTCAAAAACGCTTAAAACTGCTCATCTTTACACACGTATAACTTACATACCAGTGAATTCCTAACAACTATACACACATTTTTGGAATGTCTTCATCGATATCCACAGGATCACATAAAAAAAGTTCAAAAAAGTTAAGAACACGGAGTTCTCCAAAACGCAGTCGAGCCCAAATGTCTTCCGTATGGTAGTGAAAAGTGACACCCAATAAATTTTTATTAAGTACATCTTTTTCTTATTCAACTCGGCAAATTTAAAAAGCTAAATGCTGAAGTACAATATCATTTCCTTATTTTAACTCCAACATTTAACTCTCCAATACATGATATCGTTTTATAAAGAATATAAGTGTACTTAAATTATCAGAGAATAGTTTAGAAAAAGTCCTCATCCGCAAGGGGTTAATAATGAATTGTAAGATGAAGGTTATGTTTTTTTTTAATATCTGCAATTTTCATCCATCTTTACATCTTGCGATGTTATATGAATTAACGTGAACACAGGTTCATTGTAAAAGAGAAGTTTTACCTTTTAATGTAGACACACTCATAGCGGAGCCAAGTATTGAAGCGTGTCTATGTATTCATTCTTTTTTCAAAGATTGTAATCTTTAGTGTTAACGGACATTGTTACTGTATTCACTTGTATTATTATTGTATTGTACTGTATTACATATTATTGTATTTACTTATATTATTCCTGTAAAGCGAAATAAACCCAGAAGGGTTTAAAAAGAATAGATGTGATATATTGGTTTTCAATAAGAAATTGAAAATGACCGGTCAGCTGTGAAAATAGTTTACACGAAGTAATAAGAGTAGAACGGAGATAGTGATATTTGTGGAGAATAGATTCTAGACAGTAATTACCAGCCGCTGATAGTTCCTTGATTGGTAACGGGAATTAGAGGTGGAATCTAATTATCTGGCATTATCGTTAAATCTGATCACTGATGGACAGTGGTCTCTTGCAGTGGCCTGGCCTTGCTATGTTAAATCCCTGCAGCCAAAATCGATTTCAACACTGGCCTAGGTGAACACGTAGCTACTTCCGCGAAGGTAATCATTCATATCCATCTCTGCGTTACCGAATTAAATCCGCGTCAAGGTAGAAACACGGAAGAAATATCGATATTATTTCGTGTTTCTTTTTAAACGTAAAAGATCCTATCATAAAGAGTAATCTTCTACGTTTAATTTACTTTAGAATGTACTCCATTAAGAATTTTCGAACTTCCAAGGGTTTAAATTAAAGGAAGAAGATTGCACTTTTCTGAATGAAGAATGACTCAAAGAAGTTCTTCGAAATCGAGTGAATTTTGACAGTACTAACAGTTGAATTTCGTGAATGTTTCGACAGCATTTCGTATTTAACTTTAATATCCAGTGCTCCTATCAACGTGTATTCCTTTATCTTTAATTTAACCTTACAAACGTCCAAAAATTCTCAAGGAAATATATTCTAAAATTGTCTAGAAGAAAGTGTCCCAAAGTATAAGAATAGAATCTGTAAATGTTCAGTCTCTGAACAACACGTATTTTCCTACACTTCTCCATACCTTCGACAATAGCTAACTTTCGCTTTAAATCTTCCATAAACACACCTTTCGACCGAAGATGCAGCGGCCACGTGCGACCCCCAGCAACTATGTACGTGCGACCAAAAGAAGTCAAACCAGATTGGTGCGCTACGCGAACACCAAAAAGAATAAATACCGGACATTTGTAACATCGATTAACACTAGAAACGAAACGTATTTCGACAACACACCTGCACAACTTGTTAAATATAGTTACTTATTACTAAAAACAATCAAAAACATTTTTACTACCCGCGAACAAGTAATCCGCGGCAATCACAACTGTGGACTTGACGCAACAACAAATATTAAGTATTTTAGGTTTCATAATTAAATCACTTTGTGAAAACTTTAAGATTTGATATGTGACGCTTGAGGTGTCAAAATTAAATCGGTATAGTCTTAGATGCGTTGAGAAATTAATGTGAAGAATATTGCATTGGGACGAGCACTGTTCCGTCGCAAGAGAACAAGATATAAGGCCCTTATTTCGGATTTATTTATGACGTCTTCGTGACTTGAGGCCGTTCTCGAGGATTAGGGAACTGAGGCACATTTGGCGACCAGTCGAGCCAGGCCGGGCCTTCCTAGTTTTTTCTTGCCTCCTCGAGAATTACGCGTCGTAAATCGATTACCGACGAAGGACATTCCCGACCGAGAACGGTTCAAGTACGGTTCTCGGGTTACCTGACTTCGCCCTCGGAGGCAGTCGCGTACGGTCCCACACTTTCCCAGGACAGGCTAGCTTAGGGCAGATCTAAAGGTCCGCAAGAATGCACTGATTGGGAAATGCATAGCTCGGCAGAACCAATCAGTGCACTTCTTCAGCATAGCAATGGGTGTCACCGTCTTGACACCCAGAAATGGAGGACCGCCTTCACGATACGACGAAGGGTCCTCCTGAAAACCGCGACGGTCAGTTAGTCGCATCTAGTCAGTCGGAATCGAACAGTCGCGATCGAACAGTCGCGATCGAACAGTCGCGATCGAACAGTCGCGATCGAACAGTCGCGATCGAACAGTCGCGATCGAACAGTCGCGATCGAACAGTCGCGATCGAACAGTCGGAAACGAACACTTACTTCCTTGCACGTATCGAGACAAGGCAAGTAACAATACGGATCATCGTGATCGGATCCGCACGCGTCTAAGGCAGGGCCTGCTAGATAGCCTTACTGACGAATCCTCTAGCAGGCCTGGGATGAAACGCTGAACCCACGAATAAACACGTAGCCCTGATCATTTGAACTAGTTACCCAATATTAATTTGGCGGGTAATACAAACGGTGATTTCGGGATCGACGCGTCCATACGATTGGGCTTGAGATTTACAACCTCAAGCGGGCACGAGTCAACCGCGCGTCGAGCTCGAGACTCGCACCGTACGAACAAGCACATTTCAACAAATGAAGTAATAACAAGCGTTGCGAATGTAAAACTGAAATAAATGTGTGCAAAATTTTGAGATTTGATAAGCGACGCTTGAGGTGTCAAAATTAAATCGGTCTAATGTTAGATGCGTTGAAAAATTAATGTGAAGAATATTGTATTGGGACGAGCACATTTCAACAAATAAAGTAGTAACAAGCATTGCGAATGTAAAAATGCAATAAATGACTTTATGCGAGATTTCGAGATATGATATGTGACGCTCGAGATGTCAAAATGAACTCAGTCTAGTCTTAGATACGTGGAAAAATTAATGTAAAGAATATTGTATTTAGACGAATATATTTCGACAAACGAATTAAAAAACAAGCGTCACAATTGCAAGTTCCTCGACAATACGACGTTAGAGGAACGCCTGCATCGATCGGGGCCAACGGTCGGAGCATATCCAGCGACTCCATTCACGATGCATCTATGCAATTAAACGTACAAAAAAGACACGTGCGCAGAGGAGGCTCTTGTCGACCATGAATGAATGCGCCGGAGTACACGTGTGCGCGGCTCGAGTGCAGAGTACAAACACGCGTACTCCCGCGAAGTTGTCCATCATTCCGTCGCTCCAGACGCACACCCACACACAACCCTGTCGAAATAAAAACGAGCACACGGTTTCCGTGTGCAAACGCCGGGAATCTTGCACACCGAATGCATTCCAGCCGACTTCGAGAAGAATCTTTGCGTCTCGGATCAACGTGCTCTACGAAGAATTCGTCCATTCACTTTTGCAATGTTCCTTCGATTTATCCACGGATTTCTGACTTTTAATTTCAACTCTTGGCCTTTTATCCGTTTTATTAATCCTTTTCACTTTTATTAAATTCGATCTGCAATAGCGTCTTTCAATATCAGGAGTAGCACAGGTAGTTGCACAAAGTGTATTGATTTGTTTGATAATAGACATTTTTGTACAAACTTTATTTATGCACAAATTATAGTAAAAATCGTGTGAACTTTGTATAAATTGAATCTTGTCATTATTATTATAAACCAATGTACATTGAACATGTTTAGCACTCGGTAATTCTTGTGTTAATATACTGTACAAGTATCAAAGAAGAAGTTACTATTGCCCGCGCAACGAGAGTTGGCACAGAGAAACTTGTGGGTACCATGTGATGCTCCCACTACGCGCTACACGTCTTCCGCGATTGGCCGAATCGCTTGACGAAGACAGCAAGCGAGCGTATTGAGTGTGACTGTAACAGAGAGATGTGGTGACCATGAAGTAAGATGGTGGTGACGCTGAGTGCCTATGTCGACTGTTCCCGCCAAAATGGGTGGGATCCACTGATCAGTGGTGGGATCCGCAGCCTTGCGTCAAGAGCGGGAACTCGCCGTCCCCCCTGCACCTCACTGACGAGGTTTTGTGCGAACTCTCGTTGCGCGGACAATACTAAACAATTGATTTTAATGTAGAAAATAAAGTATATTGTCTTACAAAAAATAAATAGAAAATTAATAAGTCATATATAAAACAGGAAATAAATTACATGGATTTGAAGATGTTGTTAAGTTATTTTGACATTTTTAATACGACTGGAGGAGAAAATGTATTTTCATTTAACATTCATTTGTTAGAATTAACTTGTACAGTTTTTAATATAATATATAAGTAATAATAATGTAAAAATAAGCAGAAATTAGAGTCGTCGATTGAAGTACGCTGAAGCAGCAACGTTTGTAGGTAACAAACACAGAAAATCAGAATTTCCAGAAGGAGATGTCTCTACGCGCAGCCAGAACAAAATTACAAGTTGAAGGAGGGAAATATTTCCTTTGATTGTACGTTAACGACTACAATTTAAAACTCGCCGGACTTTTCTATTCAGGTTTGCACGCTTTGTAACCGGCGCGCGAAAAAGTATTTCCTGTGTGCTCCTGTATTTATACCAGGCAACCTTTTTTCACCGGCAGTTGCTGCCGGCCGCTTACTTTTACCGCAGCCGGAGTTTCTTTTATAGAGGGTACTTATATTTTTAATTCCCCTTCACGTTTCCACGCTTCCTCCCCTTTTATTTCTTATCCGAGCCAGACTACCGCGTTTCATTTTTAATCTGTTGACCGGCGGATTCCGAAATACGCAACAACGAAAAGTGTTCGGGTCTCTGGCTCTGGATTCCCCTCGTTCTTCACCACCTGCAAAATACACTAGCCTCGCGGAAGAGATATACTAGAACGAGCAATAGGAAAGCTTCCGACATTAGGATACTTGGGGAAAAACCATACTTCACTGGAAAAATTCTATAGACATCCTGTATAAACGATTGTCTAAACGTTCTAATAATAAGCTCAACTCAAAAGAGCTGTACAACTTTTTATAAGAAGGTTGTATTTAAAACATGGAACGTTTTTTAAAAACTGTCCTAACATTAGAAGCGCTGCTAGAATTAGAAACAACAGATAACCGTTTGCTTCAATCTCTAATTAAAAGTCGAAGTACTACGCCTAACTGAGACCAAAGTTCATTTCGTTTTGGATTGATATGCACAAAGCAAATTCAGAATAGCTTTCTAAGAAAGCAGAGTGCGTGTTTAAGATGTTTAGAAAATAGATAAACGCTATTATCATACATATATTGTTGTTTATACAGGGTGGGACACTATACACAGGTCACCTGAATAACTCGCTTACTTTTGAAAATAGAAGAAAATGCATCAGACCAAACTACTTGATATCGAAGCGCTCGTAATCCGATGTCATTAATTTGTTTATACGTGGAGACTTCAAGGAGATATGAAGGACAACTCTGTTTGTTTAAATGGAACGGTATGGTTTTTTATTTACATCCTGATAGTGTGTTTCAAGATGAATACAATGACCTATTATATAGGTCATTCAAGGTCACGCAAGGTCAACTGCAATAGAAAATAAAGTGTCTCAAAGCACTCTTCGAATACTACGACGATTTACATGAAACATGTTATTTACGTATTCACTGCTACTTCAAGTTTTCAAAATGACGACCTTGAACTTAAAATTGGTCCATATTTCATTGATGGAACGCTAAATATTCATAAATACGAGAGACTCTTAAAAGACGTTTTGCCAGAATTATTAGAGAACATTTCACTGGACATGCGACAGTCCATGTGGTTCTAACAAGACGGATGTCCTGCTCATTCAACACGAAATGTTACAGAATTACTGAACAGGACATTTGAAGGTCGTTGGATTGGTCGATCAAGAAGTAATAAATGGCCAGCACGATCCCCAGACCTGACATCACTAGGTTTTATTTTTGTGTTTAAGTGTACCGCGAAAAACCAACAACCACAGTTAATATGCAAGAACGTATAAAAAGAGCTTGCTCTGTAATAGATACAACTGAAATTTGTCAGGCAGTATCATCAGTGTTACAATGTTTTAGATTATGTCTCCGTGTTCAAGGTCGTCATTTTGAATACTTGAAGTAGCAGTGAATACGTAAATAACATGTTACATTTAAATCGTCGGAGTGTTCGATGAGTGCTTTGAGACACTTTATTTTCTATTGCAGTTGACCTTGCGTGACCTTGAATGACCTTCATAATAGGTCATTGTATTCGTCTTGAAACACACTATCAGAATGTAAATAAAAAACCATATCGTTCCATTTAAACAAACAGAATTGACCTTCATATCTCCTTGACGTCTCCACCTATAAATAAATTAATGACATCAGATTACGAGCGCTTCGATATCAAGTAAGTTGGTCTGATGCATTTCTTCTATCTTCAAGAGCAAGCGAGTTATTCAGGTGACCTGTTTATAGTGCCCCATCCTGTATATGCTCGTGTTAATTTACACTACTAAATGTGTACATTTCGAGAGAACTTTATTTAACTGACTCTTGTACTGTCTTATCTTTATTAAATACAAGAGACGAGAATCACTCCGCGCATCAAGATCCAACTATAAAAATTGCTTGTCCATATCAGTTGATATCTAATTAATCCAAGAAATATCATTTCATCAACAATGTACGAATAAAACGCGTTTTACTGTAATTTCCGGGGTTTCAAACGCGATTTGATTTTTTGACGATGCGGAGGGTGGTAGAATGTTACCGGGGAGTAGAAAGATCATGGTACCGAGTGAAAATCCAGGGCACAGTGTCTCTTATTATCCGGGAGCGTCTTGGAGGTTCTCCCGACGAAAGCATCAATTCTTTTCTCAGCAAAACAATGCTGTCTCTCGCGGTGCGGAATGCAGCTAGGCCAACAATGAGCCGTCGCAATATCTCCGCGGATCGACAGAGCACAGAGAGATTAAACCCGCACACAAATGGCAGGGCGGCGAGGGTTGCACGCGTGTACACCAGCCACGGTAACATAAATTTTATAGCCTGGGAGGGAGCGAATTCCCGTGGACCAGGGCAAACTGAATCGGCCCCACACCCGAAACACCAGTCAACAGAGACGTTTGCGAGGAAGAAATACGCTGAAGGGTTTATGGGAATCATCCCCGGCTGAAGCGGCCCTCCAGCTACCCCCGAGTCGTTAAATTGTTGTTAAAAGAACGTGCAAACGTGGAAAGGATCCCTCGCCGAAAAGAAATCGGCTGGGTCGATCTGCGTTGCTGCTGGTTGTGCTATTTTATCATTTTGGCTAGACAGACATTTTCTAATTTGATCCTAGAAAATTTCTTTTTTCTTCCTCTATTTACAAATGTTATATAAATATCATTAACGCCTCATTTTGTATAGAGTTATTATTGGACAACTTATATTTATATAGAATCAAAATTGTCTACATAATATAGTAATACATCAATATACTCAAATTCGTTTAATCGTCCCATTGTTTCATATTTTCATCGTAAATGCATAAAACCCGCCGTCTAGTTATTATAGATCGATAGTTTTATACCCGTCGGATGAAGTTTTACTTAAATTTTGCTTCTAAATGTTACAAAACCGTTTATTCTTCCTCGATTTCCCTACAGCTTGATTTATTCGTTCAAGGTACGAAATTATCAATGAATCAAACTTGTTTGAGTTGATATGTAAAGTAAAAATGGATGAAGTATTATTTTATGGATCTGTATTTTGTGACTCAGTATAATCATTTCTATGTAGGATACTAATTGTATACATTTCATGTATAGAAGTGACTATTTTGTTTAAGCTAGAGGATTAATTTTCTCTTCTGGAAAATATTCTTTTAACATAGAAGAATACATCGTGAAAAGAAAATTGTATTTTGTTATATAAATCTACAGATTCCTAGGTCACCGGAATACGAGCAACATTTTCTTGAATAGTAAGATACACACTGAAGACTTAATAAATTTATTTTATTTTGTGCTGATAGACGGAGTCTTTCTCATTGCATTTTTATATATCTTTCACATAGAGTCTTCATGAATAAAAATAAATGAATGTTGCGTACTCATGAATTAGGATGTTAAATATTAGAATGTCTATTTAATAGGCTCGAAATGAAATGCTTCGTCAAGTTTCTAATTTAAATAAACCGCCAGACACAGAATAACATTCGCCGCGTTGGAAGGAAGAAATTCACAAATTCCTCAGTTTACGATGGGCATAAAGGGGTTCGGTATTTTAGAGAAATTGGAATTTAGACGATGATATGCACAGACTATAGTTCGAGCCCTGTGTTAGAAAATAAATGACATTTTCACTTTAGAAAACAGAAACACAATGAAATATCTACTGCTAACTTCACAATAATATAAGGTACACCGTGAAGGCTTCCATGATCAAACTTGTTCCTTGTTTTTATTCCATGCTCTGCAAAAGCAAAGGCATCAAGCTTTAAAATGAATCCGAGTTTATTATTGTATTATTCTTCTAAACAAAATTATGGCTTGTCAAATATCGACAGTTTTTTAAGCATCGGTGGAGTTGAAATAATTTTTCGATTCACTATGTATTAGTAATCATATTTTAAAAAAAATTATTTTGCATTGTAAAAGAATAATTTCATGATGTTTTCTATATTCAGCAATGTTACAAATATACAAACCCCGCCATCTATTAGCAACAGACGGTACATGGTGTATCAAAATTATATGTCACGACTACCATAGCAGAGTTCTATACCTGTGGATCAGTGGAGATCTGTTAGAAAAATGGTCCGAAAATTTGTCCTTCACCCTTTCTTCAAGGTCAACATATTTTTTTATTGCGTCGTATAGTACTCGTCGCATGGAACAAAAGTCTCAAAGACACCATGGGTCTCATGTCAACCATTCTCTTGAAAAACAACTTTAAAGTTTTGTAAATTGTTTTATTTCACATGTCTGCAGAATCTCCAAAGATAATATAAATGCGGAGGGGGTGATTCCATTTGACGCCTCGTTTTCGAGAAATTAGAGTTGGAAATTCTGTCAAGTTCGCGTTGCTAGCGTTTGTAAGTAGCAGATAGGTCAGGTAGGTAATGAACAGACGCGTCAAACATTTCATATTCAATATCAAGCGCGTTCGCCGAATTTTCAAACTGTAATTTCTCGAAAACGAGGCGTTAAACGAAAGAAATTGTTGTATACTTTAAACTTATTTTCTCATGTAGAAATACCCTCTCCACATGTGTACCATCTTGGGACACCCTGTAGACATGTGGGAGAAAATAGTTTATGAAACTTTAAAATCGCTTTTCAAGAGAATGGTTGACTTGAGACCCATGGTGTCTTTAAGAGTTTTGTTCCTTGTGACGAGTACTATACGATGCAACACAAAAAAAATGTTGACCTTGTAAAAACTGTCATGGACATATTTGCGGACCATTTTTTTAACAGATCTCCGCCGATTCAGAGGTATAAAACCCTGCTACGGTAGTCGTGACATATCATTTTTATACACCCTGTACAGACCGCCGTAACCCGCGATAATCCGAAATAAATCTTGGAAGTAGAAACGGAAAATCATGGTCAGCCGCATTCAAGGCGCGCGTGCTTTTCGAGTGAGAGTCCCCCTGCAGCTAAAAATTCTGCGCGATAAAATTCCATTTCGCATTTTTTCGTTGTTGCACCGTGAACGTTGCAACCCGTGTCTGGAAACCAAGATAAAAGTGCATTCGAGGTTTCGCACTTTCGTTTCCTTCAATCATTCCGTTTCCGGAGAGAAAATCATTCCCCGTGTATTTCTGCATCGACGTTTCCGCCCGTCCCGTAAAAAACGACCAATTTTTCTGTTGACAAAGACTACAAGCTCGCGTCAAACACGGATGCGCTACTGCTAGGCTATGAAAGTTAAATTTTATAACACGCAGCGAGGGCCATCATCTCTTGCTGCAGGTAGATATTCTCGAAAATGTTACTTCCACCGGCTGAGCACGAAGCAATCTCGTTACTTCCGTCGAGTCGCTTGTTTAAGTAAACATATTTCGCGGGGAACGTGTAACATGGAATGGAACGAATAAAGGTCGGTTTATACAGACGATTTTATCGGATCCGACAGAAAAATTTACCCAGGTTTAAATGGGAGTCTTCGCAAGCCGATATCGGAGACCGACTTCTCAACGATACTTTTTCTTCGAGTCTGAGAGGTCATAAATTTCGAGCGGCAAAAAAAAGGTTATTGTGGGCTCCACAACTACTTTAGGTAAATTATCGGTAGCTCTCGTTTACAGCATCATGGGAATAGGGAACGTTTCTGCCACTTGGTGAATTCTTCTTAAATAATGATTTAAAATAATTATTAGAAAATGTGTTAGACATATCGTTGTTCTGCAAATTTTTCCATCGGTTCAAGTGCGAAAAAATTTTTAAAAATATGGCTATATTCTACGATTCGTCCTCTTTGAAATCCCGTTTTTTCCATTATTTGTAACAACTTGTTGTCATCTTTCAGGTAACCTGTTAATTTCCGTATCCCAATGACTAATTAACAACATGTGTTTTCGATGTACAAGCAAAATTACATGCTTATTTAAAATGCGACAAACCTTTACTTCCAACTTTTAATATGTATATGATATGAAAAATTATTTCAGATACACCGGAAAATAATAAATTGTTAATTTTAGCGAAACATATGGTGTGATTTTGCCGACTACGATACTTTGTGACTGTACACATCATACACAAATTTCACACGGCAGAATATAACATGCTGTATTTATTCTCAAAGCAATTGAATAATAGGTGGGGAATACGTTGTTAAGGAATTTAAACTTTAGAACCATTTATTACTATGGTAACGAAAAAAAGAATATCTGACAATCTGTACGGTGAAGCAATTCGTCAAACAACTCAAGTAAGTACAGCGGAGGTTCTGAACGTTTTTTAGATTTCTCGGATGTACATGTGCAGCATTTTTACATTTCTTTATCGCCAGAGAAGTCGGGGCCTGCAAATTACTTTACAGTAAACACGTGTTGTCTGAGGAAATGCCGACTTCCAGCTCAATAGTAATGACCCGTAATAAACCTCTCCATAGAGAACAGCCCCGGGAACGGCACATAAACAAATCGAGCCTATCGCTGGGCCTGCCTGTCCCTGGCGCACCCGCGCGCCCATAGACCCAATGTTTTGACTTCAACGATGCACGCTGCATAGTATGCGTGGAAACTGTAGCCAATATCACGATAACAGCCGAAAATGCGTGTGAAACGAGGCCTGCCTCCTCCGCTCTGACCCAATCAGCCGCGCATTCGTACTCCACCCAGAGAACCTTCTTCTCAGGTTCGCATCGATACAATGTCACCTGTTCGAACCCATACGATATGGCTTCTTGCCACCCCCGTGCAATCGCGTAGCAGTGGGCGGTAACGGTTTATAATATCTTAACCCACTGCTGTTTCCCTATCGGTCGTACGGGGCGGTGTATTGGACTACTTGTTGGATATAAACAGATTGAAAATGTTTTTTCACTCGGGAAGGATGGGGCTATTACAATAATTTTTCAATCTCAACAGATACAGTCTGTTGGTATTTTTTCGAGACCAGCAGTATAGACATAGACAATGGGCCATAATAGTCGTCCGCTCGACTGATCTCTACCTGAAACGGAGGTACACGGCGTCCTTTACCAGCTCATTGTAACACCAATATTCATGTTGCCGTCTTTTGCAAGGGCTCATTTAAAGGGGAAACTTGGCATGGAATATTCAATAAGTATATACATATTAATACCTCTTATTATACTAGTAAACAATATTATTTTTATATTTTCCTGCGCGTCCACCGACATGGTTTTTTAGGACGGCATCGTACTGAACGAACCAGAACGTTCTGAACCTCCACGAGGATTGTTTAGTGCAGTTTGTCAGATGATATTCTTTTTTTTTCGTTGCCATAGTAATAAATTGTTATTCTTTTGTATAATGTTGAAATTCCCTAGCAATGTATTCCCCACCTATTTAGCACGATGAACTCTGAAAAGTTCTACTTGATAGATTTTTAAATAAAATGTTATATATACTGCCTTCGTGTCGTCAGAAATCGGACAGCATTTGCTCGAGAACGATACTTTTCAGCCAGCCGTCCGACACTAGCATAGGCATCTCCTGAGGTATAGAGGGGAGCCAAAGGTTCTCGGGACCCCTGGGGTTAGGGTAGCAAATGACACGATCTTCGGCACTTGGCCTTTGTTCGAGCATCTCGAACGCTTCTCAAGTTGCCTAAAAGATCTGAAGGCAGTGTATAAACACTCCAAAAATGCGTCCGATATCGGACAGCTCTGTATAAACGGACCTTAACGCAACCACCGTGGCAACGAAAATGATACACTGATTCGAAAAATACTTGGCACAACGATCCTTTTTCTGCACCTTAGAACTCGGTGTGCAGCTACAGTTACGAAACTGTACCATAAAGGATGACTTTAATGCAAAACATACATTTTCTAAATCAATTGTAAGACGCAGGAATTAAATAAAAATGTAATTTTTTTTTTAAATGTATAAAAGTTGACATTTCATAACAAAAAGGAGAATCAAACGTTTCATAACATTTAGTTCACTAAATTGTGACCAGACTGCAGATTTTTGTGCAAAACGTACATTTAATAAATCAATTTTAAGACACAGGAATGAAATAAAAATGTAATTTTTCTTTCAAATGTATAAAATCAAACATTTCATGATGTTTAGAAACAAGAAGGAGAATCAACAATACCAAGATTTTTATGTAGAATATACACTTTCTAAGTCAATCATATAAAATATAAGTTGTCTCTCCAAGTAAAAAATATAATTTTTTAAAGTTTAGAAATAAATTTAGAAACAAAGAGAAGAATCAAACAATTTGGAATATTTACAAACGGAACGGAGGAAAAATGAAACATTTTATGAAATAAATTTTGTTAGAAATAAATCGTGTTTCCTTTTGCTCCAACACATTTTGATGAAAGCTTGATCAATTTTGATGAATGCAATTGGTTCGGTAACATACGAGTATTTCATACTATGGCTTGCTGTAATTGGGAGAGTTAATTAACGGTGCATGTTTGATCAGTGTTCATCAATGCAATATATGACAGATGATTAAAGGTCCATGGAATTCATTTTTTATACTACATGAAGAGAATCGAGCAGAAACGTGTATGTTTGTGTTGGAACCAATATATGTTTGGTATTCGGTCTATGATATTTTATTTTGAAATTCAGAGTGTAGCCGGTGCATGACGAAATATTTATGAAAATATTAATAGAGGAGGAGCGACGAGAAGATCTCATAAAAGTGGAAAAAATTCTTTGTACATCAATATTTTGTGGAGTAAACAGCGAGGTTTCAATTAAACAACATAAATACTAGATTTTCTACAACAATTCGATTAACAAAAAAAAAACATATATAAAAAGGAATGCTCATGATTTAAAATAACAGATAAAATTGATATATCACAGTCCTTAGTAAATTCTTAAATTTCTGAAAATTTCGAAATATGCTAGGATCCAAATGGAAGAAGAAATAATAACAACAAAAGAATTAAATAAATCTATGAAATCCGTATCGTTATCTGTAACAGGACAACAGAATTTAATAATATAAATTCACCGAAACAAAAATTAATGCAGCGTTGGGTTTTGATGGCTTAATTTTTGTTCAAGTATACTTTACTTTGGAATTTACAAAAATTCGCACATAAATACATAAATCTCGAAGTTTGGGTATGATTGACATCCAGAAATTGACATTCTTCACTATGAATCAGTACTTCCAATATTCCAAAAGCAGCTCGGAGCTAATGAATTTCAATTTATTCGAAGAAAAAGTGGAATCTCCATCGAAATTCATATTCCGTTCTAAAAAGGGCCAAGTTCGCGAATGCAGAATCCTATTGAGTTTGGCTTCGCAGAAACTTGTTGGACCCAGCAGTTTCGGACAGTGTAGCGCAGAAACCATGTTCAGCCGACAAGATGTTGCTCAACTGCCTGAGTCTGACAACTGGCTGAAGGCAAATTATTTTCGTTGGTACATTAGGTCCTCGTGATTGATTGATCCTTATCATACATTCCATTATTTACGAAACACCATAAATTTGCGATAATATACTCTGCAATAAACATAGTCCTTGTACGGATTAATGCTTTGACAATGAGTCTCGAGACTATTTTGAGTACACTTTATTGTAGATCCTAACTACGTTTGCATTACTTAACACTAACCGGATCGAGCACAAAATGTGACTGATATAGGTACGTTATTTTATAAATATTACAGCATTTAATCTGTTTAGATTTACAGCAGTTTTTATAACAATACGTGCTTGAATGAAGAAGTATATTGAAGAGTTTCTAATGGAAGCGTCTTTGTAGTTTCCAGAATTATAGAAAAATATATGAAACCGGTCGTTTGCACTGTCATGACAAGATTAGTGTTAATATAACGGGTGTCCTAAAAATGTTGTACAAGGTGTATAAAAATTATATGTCATGAGTACCATAGTAGGGTTCTATACATTTGGATCGGTGGAGATCTGTTAAAAAAATGGTGCGCAAATTTGTCCTTGACCGGTTTTTACAAGGTCAACACTTATTTTGTATTGCATCGTATAATACTCGTCACAAGAAACAAAAGTTTTAAAGACACCATAGGTCTCAAGTCAACCATTCTCTTGAAAAACGACTTTAAAGTTTCATAAACTATTTTATTCCACATATCTAGAGGGTGTCCCAAGATGGTACACGTGTGGAGAGGGTAATTTTACATGAGAAAATAAGTTTAAAGTATAAAATAATTCTTTTTGTTTAACGCCTCGTTTTCAAGAAATTACAGTTTGGAAATTAGGCGAACGCGCTTGATATTGACTAAGGAATGTTTAACACGTCTGTTAATTACCTACCTGATCTACTACTTACCAACGCTAGGAACGCAAACTTGACGGATTTTCAAACTCTAATTTCTCGAAAACGAGGCGTCAAATGGAAAAAATTATTCTATACTTTAAACTTATTTTCTCATGCAGAATCCACCCCTCCGCATTTATATCATCTTGGTGTCTTTGAGACTTTTGTTCTATGCGACGAGAACTATACGACGCAATAAGAAAATATGTTGACTTTGACAAAAGGGTGAAGGACAAATTTGCGGACCATTTTTCTAACAGATCTCCACTGATCCACAGGTATAGAACCCTGCTATGGTTGTCGTGACAGAAAAGTTTGATACTTGAAGTGACTTTTCCATTTCCTTCCTTCCGGAAGTTCTAGTGTTAAAACACTAAATCAGTGGATACTGACGACATTGCTGTCAATTTATGAAAATTATTAATAGGAGACATAAATCTCTATTTTCCAGTTTATTCCGCATACAAATTTGCATTTTGATTGAACTTAAATCCTAAATTATAGTTATTCACCGTAAATAGAGCATCTCTACTGTAAGTAAAGCGTGTCTGATGTTTACAGACTATAAATTGTAGATAATATTGTACGCTGCGATGTCGATGTTTGCGATTAATATTTGGAATAATTGTTGCGTGTTTCACTTCTCGGCTACATTTTTACGTTGGCACGCAGTTCGCTTCGAGACTCGAGAGTCGAGCGTGAGTATCGATCGCAGCTTCGCACCAAGAACCCTTTTTACACGAGCAAACAAACACGATGTTTATTTGCTCCGATTCAATTTCAAATCGCTGTTTATTTCAATACGTTTCACCAAAACAGGACGAGACGCGCGTGTAATAAAAATAAGAGTGCGTTCGGAAAATACGTTTCTGCAGCCTGTTACTTATCGTAAGGCGTGCAGGAGACTCAGCTTCTCTTTAAACGGTCTTGCACCGTCATCGAATATCGCTATATTTATTCCTCCACTATTGTTTGCCACGAAAATTATAGTCTGTCTAAGCGGATTTAAACAAATTTTTTCAGTCACTTCTTATAGACTCAATAATCTTGTTTTTAGTCTATTAATTTAATTTAATATTCAAAAATTGAGAAACTAACTCTTTTATACGTTATTCATATATTCATATATTCGTGAGACTATTTTTTTTAATGAATCTTGAGAATAAATTTTTATCAAAATACAGGATGTCTCAAAAACGTCGTAATTCCTTGAAAGGTGAATTCTGGAGGTCATTTGAAGTAACTTCTTCCTTAGCGAAAATATTCTACGCGGATTTGTTAAGGAGTTACTAACGAAAACCGCGGACCAATGAGAGCGCGGCAACAGCGGACGGATTTCGGCTCGGCCAATGCCAACGTCACGCTCAGCAGGACCAGTCGCCAAGCCGGGATCTGACCGCTGTAACTCCGCTATGATTGGTCCGCGGTTTTTGTTATTAACTCGTTAATAAAGCCGCGGAGAATCTAGTGTTAAATTTGGCCTACTAATTTTACAAGTGCATGAAATCCGAAACTTATGTGCAACAAAGTTTTTGGTATCCATTGAAGCTGTGCAACTCAATTATGACATTGATTGAATATCAAGAACAGTGGTATGGATCACATTTGTGTTGAATCATGAAGATATTACTCTGCCTCGGAAAATTATACCGCCATTTGCAAGAAACAACCTGAAGTTATACGTCTGCCGACGTTAGTCCTTGTAAAAAGCAACGTTATCGTTCCGGATCAACGGTAATGGATATGAAGCCAGAGCCAATGGCGCAAAACCGACGATCGTGGGCAAGTCTGGTCATAGATAGTTCAGCTTTTTATCGAGCTGCCCCGGAATATATTAGCGGAAAGCGGAGGGAATAGTTAACATCCACTATCTCTAGCGTCCGCAGAATACTATCAATCATGAGGAAAGAAAACTAACTGCACCGCTTAATTTAGTGTCGCCCGTAACGTGCAATTAGACCGGAATCAATTTAATCGGGAATTATTTGAAACAGCAAAACTTCATTGATAAATCGCACTACTCATTCCATAATTTTAATCACGAAATTAATTTGGAAACAACAACGCTATTCGAATAAATTGGATTAAAAAATCCGATGGATTCAATTATTTTCAAGGTATTTTAACATAATCGAAATGACTGCGTTCCAATTTGAGTTATGAGAATTACAAATGGATTTAGGAGATCAAATTATATTCGACGATGCGCGAGCAGTATGATTGCAAAGGGATAAATTACCCGAGAAAATGAAAAATATTCATTGAAAATGGTTAGACAAAGGCTCTATCTTGAGGTGACGGTAATTAATCGTTTCCTTAATTGGTTCGGCGCTCTGTGTTTGCGAGGAACATATCCGAAGTTGCAATTAATCAAACTGTTGATAAATACTCTTTGCTGTTAATCTTTTCGAATGATACATAAGAAAGCGAGCGGGAGGAAAATAATGCACGCGTTCGTTGAGCGAGCTGGATCACGTCAATAATGCTCATCTAAAAATTATGGTAAATATTAACAAAAATAGCACTGTCCCACAGCTTATGGAACTCTCTTTCCAAAATCGAAATTGGAACAAAATAAATGTTACAGCAACCACCTGCTGATTTCTATATTTTTTACGTACATATGTGGGATCCATTCGATATAATTTCGATGACACAATTCTTCAGGTTTAAAAAAGAAAAACGCTGACGATAGCAAAATCATTGAAAAATCACGAGTTCGCATGAAAATTTGTCGAGAATTTCGATCACGTTCTCGTAATGCAGCCAAAAATGGGAACGCCCCGGCGTGGATGTCATACGCAATTGTTGGTTTGATTTCATAAAGCTGTCACGGAACAAAAGACCATCCGGAGCCGTGCATTGTCCCGCTATGTTAATTAATTTAATTAGCCTCGAAACACACAGATTAAATCAAGATTCGAGTCTTTGTGAAGCAAGACCAGCGCCAGCCACGCTTCCCGAATTAACGAATTTGCCCCAACGAACGGGGAAAAAGGGGAGGGGGGAACGTTGAATATTCCCGTCATCGGTATAACTAATTAACGAAACGATGGAACTTCCCAATGATGAGAGAGACGACATAGAAGACATCTGATAAATAAATTGGCCATCTTAAATTACAGAACTGTAACGAACTATAATTAACATTCCACAAAATTTCGATATCTGCGCTCTGAAATCCAATCTCACATCGGTGAATGATTTTATTCCCTCATTAATGTGCAATATGCATTTTCAGCATATAGGAGCGTACAAAATTCTGTATAAATTAATATACTGAAATGATTAATACGAGTCCTCTAATGATCTTATAGTTTGCGATGGTATACAAAATATTTGGTTTAAAATTGGTTGCAAAGTAATTTCACATATAATTTTGCTTTTTTAGGAGTCAATGGTCAATCAAGGCTGTTGATTGAATGGATGTCTAATATAACAGCATATATTTTACATTTCGTGAATTTTACAAGAAGACAATGTAAACAATTGTTCACTGCAGCTCTGAGAGAATCGACTAGTGTAACATCCTCTTTTCACTTTAAAAAGTGAAAATTTTATTTGCTGCACTAGCTAATTTTCTCCGTTGCTGCATTGAGCAACGAATTATTTTTACGTTCTCCTATAAATATTATAAAATACAACATACGCCCTTTTTCAAGAAACTTATTCAATTACACATTAGCACCATCGAATGCATTTTAATGTCAGCTACAATGTGCAAGAGGAAAAAATTTACACTTAACGCTTCAAGTGTTTTATCCGATTGTAAAAATATGTACCTGCGTGTTGAATTATATTTAACACATCACTTACCGGCGATTAATTTACAGTATTTAAAAAATCTACGATCCATAGCTTAGGAGTTCACAATGAATTTTTCAATAGTAGTAACAATTTCAATCTCGAACTAATGAATCGCGCCAAGTAATATAATCCAGCAAATTCTCCTGAGATTATTATTTAAGAAAAGATTTCGAAGCTTCTCTTTGATGTAACATAGTCATTCAGAAACCTATTAATACATTTTTGGTCGGTAAAGTATTAAGCGATGACGAGTACACACAAAAAAACCAAAGAACTCGACAAACATTCTTACATTCAATGTCGTCTGAAGGCCACTGTCATCGGATTCGTCTTGACCTCAGCTTTCGCACAGCGGTGACAATTTCGAAAGAACTGACCTTCAGAAACTTTTGTTGCCTATCCAGTGTCTGTCCGCTTCAGACACGTTCCCAATCGCAAAGAATAAGAGGCGTATATATAGGACGCCGAAGTTGGGACACCCTGTGCATGTCTACGGTCCACGTGCATTTACAACGAATATTACCAGAGGGTAGAAGCCGGCCATACGTCTCGATTCAGGATTTAAGAGGGGGCTGGCCAAGGCCGTATATGAACGCGCATAAACGCGCCAGGCGAAATTCCATTATCGGCTACCGGCGATAAATATTATAAATTGGGGTGGTTGCTGTCGTTTCCCTCGCACGGCGTCCTGCCGTTATCCGGCTACACGAAACACACCCCCTTCTCGCAACCTAACCGACCCCCATTCTCTCGTCCTTCTCTCCCCCCCCCCCCTGTTTCTTCGTCCAGTCCTCTTTTCTCAACCCTCCGCGAGAACGTCGTTCTCCTTTTCGTTCTTTCTCGGCTCGTTCACAAAGCCACCCCCTGCGAAGAGGACTCAGGGCCGGCCCAACGAATATATATTGTCGTCCTCCGTCTTCCCCCGGAACCTGCCCGGCCACCGTTCTCCTTTTTTAAGCCCTTTTGCGATAAATCTAGCCCGAGGAGGGAACGGTTTAAGCGATTTTAACGGCGGGGATGGTCTGCGCGTTATTGGCCGACGGTATCGCAGCGCCGCCGTTTTACTTCTACCCCTCCAACCCCTAACCCGTCTTCTGCTCGATTTTCCTTCCTCTTGATTTTTTCGCGGTCCCCCGGTCTTTTCTTTTTGTCTTTTTGCGTTCACTCGTTTCGTACGTTTCCTTCGATTTCTCTTATTTCTCTACGTTCGCGCGACTCGGGCACGCTCCAGTCGAAATACACACGGGAAAACGATGCGCCGATGGGGAAGAGGGTCGGGACCGGCTTCCATCGCCGATCGCAGACGCAAAATGACGACGATGAAGTCCTCTCGCGAATACAGACGCACGCTTGCAACGTTGCGATCCGACGGGAGCGCTGGCGCTTTGATTTTTCTTCGTGTTCTATCTCTGTAGATCTCTCTCTCTCTCTCTCTCTCTCTCTCTCTCTCTCTGTGTGTGTGTGTGTGTGTGTGTGTGTGTCTCTCTAGGTTGCCTTGTTCCGCTGCGCTCTGAGACTGAACACGAGTCTGCAATCGATGTGGCGGATCCTAGATTTTCTCGCGGAATTTTGGGAATGAAACATTGGTCCTTGTTTGCGCACATTTGGCAGAGAGACCTTGTCTGCAAAAGCAGTCGATATTTTTCGTTTTCCTCTTCAACGGTGACGATCTGTTTTCTTCAACCCTTCGGGGACGACGATAGATTCTCAGTCTGTTTCTGTATGGTCGACTTTAGATGATGTTACAGATGTTAAAATGATCTACTGATGATTTAGACTTTTTCAGGTCTAAGCCACTGAAAAGGCGAAAATTTAAGGAAGCAGAAGCCATTAAACGAAACGCAACGTGGCAACTGGTGACAATTCTGAAAGATGAATTTCAGAAGCTCATCAGCAAGTAGGAGATCGCTTGAAGAAGGTTGTGGCTTCCAAAGGGGAGTACATAGAAGGGGACATCGTCGTTCTATAACACAATAAGGCGTCCTACAGGCTACTTTCCTCTACATAAAATCGTCGGTGTTTCAGGCGACAATGTGAGGATTCGAACAGCACTGTCCCAGATTAGCGATTTTCCAGATGGTAGCTCTATCTATCGAGCCCGTCCCATCGAAACGTCCAGGCCGCAAGCTACATATGCGCTCGTGTTTATGCCCGCGCGCGGATAATGCGTCCGTTATAAATTCTGGCCGACAATGTAACGCGATCTACGTGTCTATTTGCGCCACCGCGGTGCATCCCCCATGCCAGCAAAACCCCCGTGGGCTCGTCCCATGACGCAGCTCCACGAGGCAGCACGCGCAAATCCACGCCGCAAACTGAACACGTCACAGCGTGTGACCGGTTCGCTAATTAACCCTTTTCAATTTTGTCACAAATATTGACGCGCGCCCGGTTCGTGGAAACCGGCCCCGCTCCCCTTGATCCCTCGGACGCCGACAGAAGATCAGAGATTTCCGCGGGATTGATCACCGATCGAATCGCGTGCGCTGCTGGTCCTGATTTTATTCATTAACGAGCTACCGTTCGCAAAGAGACGCTCCGGACACTGTTTGATCCGAGAACGACGAATCCGTTCGAACTGCGATCACCCAGCGATCGCTTCACAGTTTTCACCGGATTCAATGAACGAGCTATAATGCGACCCTGATGGATCGACGATTTCTCTACTTGACCGTTTGCCGAATCTCGATGGACATTTTTATTTTGTTCTGGATGCACTGGGTGTTTTCAACGAGGAATTTCGGCTACAGGCTTCGCGCGCTTTCCAATTTTTAGGGGGGGATTTAAAAGGCTTTTTGTTTGAAATGTTGTATGGATGGTGGATGGTGCACGTGGATGAAGAGGATCGAGGAATGAATTGCTCGTTGGATCGGTGATATTGTAACATAAAATGTTTAATGTGTAACGATACAATGGCTGCTGTTTGGAGAAGCCAGTTTTTAGGCAGGTATCATTTTATTACAACTACATAAATGCTGACTCAACAACCAATGGAGAAAGAACAATTGTTACAGGTGATTACAAGACTGCAGATTTCATGCATTTATGAGAAGAACAAATGACTGAGATACGATAATTTTGAAGAAATCAAACGAATTGAAAATTGTTATTGCATTACTTTTCGCTTACTAAAATTATCAAAAGAAGGAACACATTTTACTTTAACTGTTGTTCCCTGCAATTGAGTTGGAACGTTTTTATTTTGCGTAGAGATCCGCAGTCTATTGATTACAATCGAAGAGAAGTACAGTGTGCACTACATTGTTTGAAGCCGAAGTTTTTGGACATAAAATGATGGTAGCTTAATCTCGAAATTTGAACAAAATGTTTAATGTATAACAATCTAATGTCTGCTGTTTGGAAAAACCAGTGTTTAAGCAGTTATCATTTTATTGCTAACTGCCAGCTTGATATCCAATGGAGAAAGAAGAATGATTACAAGTGTTTACAATCGAAGAAAAGCACATTATGCACCATAGTGCTTGCAGCTACAGTATCTTGAAATAAAATGATCGTAGTCAACAGTGACCTTTCATTCGCCTTTAATTTCCAAGCAGAATCGCATACGCCATAACTCGGCAACGATGCGTTCCCGAGCGAACAACAGGAACTTTACGACGTCGAAGTTAAACCGGAAATGAAGGCACTCCGCAGACTTGAATTCGGGGATGCGTCAACGGTGTCACGTCACCGCCTTAATTACCGATTTTCGGTCATAAATTCAAAGGAAGTATAGCTGAAATCACGCCGAAGCTGTCTATTAACCGTTGAATACCCCTCGGTATTCACTTCGCCGAGGACTGTTCGAAATTCTTGCAATGTCGTAGGCGTGTGTACGTGCGCGAAGCGTCGTTTGTGTGCGACGATTCCTGGCTGTGTGTGCGCGTACCGGTGTGCGAATCGTCGTTTGTGTGCGCCGATTCATGGCTGTGCGCGTGTATTCGCAGACGACTGGCGCAAGGCACGGGCGTTAGGGGATGAGGGAGCGCAGCTAGTCAAGGCGAATTTCTCGATAACCCAAGTTATTAACTCATAAAGGCCGAGTTAAGGCAGGGTTAGGGGGATGAAGCATCCTTCGCTATTATCGCGAATTTACATACCCGAGAGCAAGGGTGACGGAGATGAAGACACAACCGCTTACCCCTACCGACAACCCCCGCCGAGCCTAAAGAATCCTCCGACAATAAAAGCTTGCGAAGTAGAGTTATAAGGCTGAATATGAGACGTGTGCTTCACCCTTCCGACCCCGGTTCTTTACAGTTTAATCTAATTCCTTTTTTCTTTCAGAAAAATTCGGGAAATGTCACTTACGTCGCGTACATACACTAGTCTTTGGAGTCGGACATGAAAGAAGATAGGAGTCAAAAAAACATTGCCATCTGCCTGTTCTCAATTATTTTTCTATGAAACTTGCACCTTTGTATTCCTAACATTTCCCCGATTAAAATGATTCCAAACACGACACAATTTGGATCGTATTTATCCATTTAATCCACGATATGGTGGAGCTTCTATTATCCGAACTAATGTAGTAAGACGTCAGATCTAAGATCTAGCTACCGTGACAGGTTAAACCTTTATTAATGCGTACAGGCTGTATAAAAATGATATGTCACGATTACCATAGCGGGATTCCACGTCTCTTTATCGGTGGAGATCTATTAAAAACATGGTCCGCAAAATTGACCTTGACCCCTTTTTCAAGGTCAAAATTTTTTTTATTTCATCATTTAGTACTCATCGCGAGGAACAAAAGTCTCAAAGAATCCATGGGTTTCAAGTCAACCATTCTCATGAAGAACGACTAAAGTTTCGTAAACTATTTTATAACACATGTCTACTGGGTGTCTCAAGGTGGTATAAACGTGGAGGGTGCTGCTTCTACAAGAGAAAAGAAGTCTAAAATGTAGAATAATTTTTTTTCATTTGACGCCTTGTTTTCGAGATATTAGAGTTTGAAAATTCGGCGAATACGTTTGCTATTGAATATGCATCGTCTGACGCGTCTGTACATGGTCTACCTGATCTACTTTTTGCAAACGCTAGGAACGCAAACTTGACGGTTTTTCACACTCTATTTTCTCGAGAACGAGGCGTCAAGTAAAAAAAAATTATTCTATATTTTAGACTTCTTTTCTCTTGTAGACTCACTCCCCTCAATGTTTAAACTATCTTGGGACACCCAGTAGACATGTGGAATAAAATAGTTTACGAAACTTTAACGTTGTTTTTTATGAGAACGGTTGACTTGAGACGCATGGTTTCTTTGAGACTTTTATTCCTTGCGACGAGTATTAAATGATGAAATAAAAAAAAAATTGACCTTGAAAAAGGGGTCAAGGTCAATTTTGCGGACCATGTTTTTAATAGATCTCCACCGATCGTGACATCGAGTCCCGCTATGGTAGTCGTGACATATAATTTTTATACACCCTGTACAATGAATCGCACTGTCTGTGGATTGCTGTAAATTTATCTTTTTACTTGTAACATATTGGGACAATTACGTACCATCGGTTCGAATAATCGAGATACTACTAAATCCTGAATTAAACTAGAAAGTGTAATCCAAATCGTACCGTGTCGGGTATCATTTGAATCAGAAAAATGTTCAGAATACGTCGGTAAAAGTTTCATTAGAAAATCATTGAAAACAAGAAAGTTTTGCCAGTGCAAACCCACTTAGAACTGGACAAAATCGTACATTAATCAAGCAAAATCCACAACAACATTAAAATATACTAAGATAGGATACCTAGCATTGCAGAACATTTTCAGTATAGAGTGGCCCAAAAATAACTGAGCCCTTGAAAATTTGTTTATGAAAGAAAAAATATGAATCTTTAGAAAATAAAAGTGTTACTCCATTTTCAAATGGTGCTGTATCTCTCAGGCCTGTATTACAAGGGTTAGTAGGTGTAAACCTACGAACATTTGAAAAACGACGACGTTTTTTTTTTATTGGAAAACATGGGAACGGTGACCCGATTCCGAAGACGCTGCCGAGCCATTATGAATCCGGGCAAATTTTAAACGAATTACGGTCGTCTCGGCGTTATACATTTCTTGAACGGCCGAAAAGCGTTCCACTTGCGCGGAACAATTACCGCGGCGGAACCGTAGTAACTTTTAACAACACTTTTCTCTTTATGGTCGTTATAGAGCCCGATGGCGATGCAGGTACGGCCACGTAAACAAGTACGTTTTACGGCCTAGGTTTAAGATGAAAGTTTTTAATGACTGTCAGTAGACCCCTAACTCGATTGCATTAACGCTTTCAGGTGTCCATTGTTATGACTTAATGGATCTTCTAGTGGGAATACACGGGAGACCGGGAACGCGCTATTTACCAGGGACCCGCTTACGAAATTCTCTCGCGCGGAACGAAAATGCGGGACGAAGATCTTCGAACTGGAGCGAAGTTAATTGCCTCTGTAAATTAGACTTTGTTGAACCAAAATAAGTTGTCGCTTAATTATGCATTCGCGAGATTCTCGCGGGAAGTGGCACGCGCATTTAATGCGCGGACAGGAATTGGTTCGCCTAACTTTTCCGTGGACACGGTACCTTCGAAGTTCTTCGACACTAAAGCTAACTAAACTAGATGGATCAAATGGATGTGTTAACTTAATGCCTAGAAACTGAACAAAAATGTTTCGATCGAACAAATCAACCATCATCGTAATTATTTATATTTCTTATATGGAAAATATTTCCAATGATAATGGCAAATGCATTGCTAAAGATCATTATACAGGGTGCTCACGCTATTACTAACCAGCGTTTTTCTTGAAAATAATAAATATCAGAAACAAATGAAAGAGGAAAAAGTAATACCGCTTTTTGCAAGCAACGTAATGGCGTATGTAATTTTTTTGTAATTGCACTATTTTCAGGAAAATGTCGGTGACCTCCAATTTTTGTAAATGGAATGCTATATATTTTTTCATACCATATGGAAGCGTGTGTCAAGACAAATTCATTCATATACGACACAATGACCTTCAAGATCATACAAGGTTAGAAATGGAAGAAACATTTTGAACATTTCGTACTAATGCGTTTACAAGTATACTTTCTTGACGAGGCTATAGTAAATGTTTAATATAACTTCCTTGTGCATGGTTACATATTTCGGTTCTATTAATTAAATTCTGGTTAGCTTCTCCTGACGTAGTCCGAAATATTAATGCACATGATCGCGTTAGTTCCCTGACCTTGTATAACCTTGAAGGTCATTGTGTTGTATACAAATAAATTTGTCTTGACACACGCTTTCATATGATATAAAAAAATACATAGCATTTCATTTAAAAAATTGAAGGTCACCTTCAATTCTAAGAAAATAGTGTAAACACAAGAAAATTACATACGTCATTATATTACTTACCAAAAAACAGTCTTACTTTTTCCTCTATAATTTTTTTCTAATATTTATTATTTGCAAGAAAAACGCTGGCTAGTGATAGCGTGAACACCCTGTATAATATATGATAAAGTCAATATTGATATGAAAATGAATATGTTGGCGATGCAAACGCGCCTTGTTGCCGATATTACCCCACCACCACGTGAGGCCACATGGAGGGGATATTCTCCCATGTGTTTCCTCTTTTTTCTGTATCATCTTCTGCTTGTGTCTCCGTGGATGGAAACAACGCTCTGTTAAATACTACTATTAACCTGACCTGTTTAGTAATGATATTTTACCAGCAGTATTTAAAATAAATAACAAATATGCATCAGAATATGTTCGTTTTTAAATAATGCACAAAATGAGCAAATTGGAATGCTGCAGGCATTCAGAACACTTCTTGGCGACATCTATGGACAACTATATTATTAGAAATATTAGATAAGTGTTCTAACGCTTTGTCATACTACTTAATTAGTGAAACAAAATAAAATTCTTCGTCTTTCCATTAAATTGGTTTTTTGCTATTACATCAATTAGATACTAAGGGACGAATTAAATCGGAAAAGCGACAGTTGTAAAGTGTACATGCCTTAGAACAATTCCTCTAACTTTCAATAAAGTTCAAGCATTAATTCGGAAGTTGTCGTTTAAAATTGTTGATTATTCTTGCAGCGGCCAAGCTCCAATATTTCTCCGTAATCTTAGCAGAGGGCTTAATCTTTCATCAATCGGCGCTGTTTCTCTTTTCAATTTCCCGAGCAAGATTTCCTCAAACGCTTAGGAACGAATCTAGGTCTAGGTTTATCTCACACGAAGATCATCCCCGCGGTATCTAATTTTCCGCGAAGAAAAACGAGATGGAAAAGCGGCAGAGGATAAGAAGAAAGAGGCTCGCCGGCACAATAAGACGACCAGCGATAGCACAATCGGAATAAAGACAAAGAGCAGCCAGATAAGGAACAGAGGAGGAATGGTCGGGAAGGGAGAGGGTCGTGATAAAGGGAGAGCAAGTCCGTCGAGATGTGAAATGGGTTTAATTAATCGCCGCCTAATTGTGTCGGAGACCTGAGATTTCCAGGGACGTATTAATTTATGCCACCAAATTATGCAGCCCCGGCAGGTGAACGCTTCTGCCATTTCTCGTCCGTCCACGACTTTCCCGGGTTGTAATTGCATTGATTGCGAGGCCGTGCGGAATTCGTATATCGATAAGTCCCTTTTTCGATTTTATTTTCCTGTTCGCAGCTATTCGAAAATGTATGTACGAATGTTATAGAAAATAAGTGAATGCGTTGCTTCTAGCACCGAACGGAATTTCAATTAAATCTCGTGCGCTCCTCGAGTGAAAATTCGCCGACTTCAATACTTGCAAATTTTTATATTTTTCTCTACAACTATTTTTGAAGGGGGTTAATAAAAGAAAATTAAAATCAATAATTATTTTATGGTTTTTAGAAATCACTAATTCATAGCTAAGTAGTTCTTAATGAATTTTTCATGTGCAGTAGCAATTTTAATTGTGAACCAACGAATCAGCCCTAATAATATAAACTAATTGTAAGTATTATTTTTTGAGATTGTTGGTTAGTAGAAGATGTTTATGGTGGTATAAGAGCATTGAAAGTCTTTTAGCTTTTGATATTTTTTACTGATACTTGAAATATAAGGGGAGGGTATTTAGCATGAGATGACTGAAATCATGCGTGGCAATGTAGATAATGCTGATTCTTGTAATTATTCAGATGGAACAGGCTGAAAGTAGACACGCTATTAGTCCACGTTAATAGAACATCGACTCGCTTCCAAGACTGGCGCATTTGCCACAAGCACACAATGCTTCTTAAACCGATCAATAATTAATAATTCCCTTTGCGAGGCCCTTAATGCTCTGCTTCTTGTCTGAAACCTTCATCCTGAATTCAAAAAGGAATTCTATCTAGCCGATGTTCGAATATTCCCATCTTTGATGATTCCCCACCGAGTTGCGGCTGCTTACGCCAATGTTGGGTTTTTGAATTATTATCTTTCAAAAACCACTCACCGATTCTTATACGACTTTGTCCTGGGAACACTGCTTGCACTCGAAAATCCTTGAATATTCTTTGGATAATTAATTTCCAACCAATTCTTGAGAACAATTTTTGATTAGTGCAAGATAGGAATGTTAATAAAATTCTTTTCCATTTAGCGAAGACATTTACCGAGATACTAAGCGACTATTCAAGATTTTACTTTTTCAGACAGTTGATAAAATAAGTTCTACACAATACTTTTACCAAAAAAATATATAATTCGTGTTAAATAAAGGATATCTATTAAATTGGACCCATTTAAAATGCAGGGGAAAATCGTACTGAAATTATGAACTGCGCTGCACTTTAAAATTCTTTTTGTTGCATTACGCTATGACGCACAGTACATTATCCAATGCATAAAAATGAAAAAATCAACTTTTACGTTAGCATCCAGGAACCTCACAGGAATGATCCTGGGTATCTATTTCAATGATAATGAGTGTTATTATAGAATATAAACGAGCGTCAACCACGTCTGGATACATTCCTTGCGAGCCAGAAATTTCGGTTGAAGTTCGTCTTCTATTCGAGGTAGCGTACAACTTTTATATCAGATTATATATTATATATTATTTCCAAACGGAGTGTATTATTGATGGTAAGTACATACATCTTATTTTTATATTCCCTTGAATTTTTAATACTTTATTGGTGTTAAACTGATAATATGAAGTTCCACAGTTCTGCTAACTTTGGTTAAGGTTTTAAAAAATGCTCCTAAACACTCCTTCATGATCTTTAGTAAAAATATGCGTACTACGTAAATATATTCTTCAAAAGATCACGAAAGAAATAGCTGCTCCTATCTACTCCAAAATTTTCAATAATTGTTTTTCTAGGTCAGCGACGATCTAATGGGAATAGATATATCTTCGTTATATGGTTCTCAAGCGATCTAGAAGAAAGATAAATGAACGTATTAACTTTCATTAAAACCTCTTTTGAGTTCGAAAATTCTACCAAGCACGTCGGAAAGAATTTAGAGAGATTCGATTACGTTTCTGACGATGAAGACCTGCTGACTGCGGCAGATGTAACTAGTGCGACGACGAGTGATGAATGTTCAGAATAGGAAAAAGAATAATTTGTCTCATTAATGTAATTTTTTGTCTATTATTAATGATATATTAATTTTCAAATAATTTTTGTTCTCAATTTCCATTAACTCGACGCACTGTGCGATGCTTGGTTTCCAAAATATGGTCGTATGGAGACAAAGGCAATTTTTTAACATTTGATTATTTTATTCTCTCTCCCTCTCTCTCCCTCTCTCTCTCTCTCTCTCTCTCTCTCTCTCTCTCGGACTCTTTACTTGAAATCTTATGTGCAACCTTTCATCTCTTATATCTCGAGAACGGATTTAGACATCGAGATGCGACCAGGGGTTGAAACGGTTCTGAAAACAACTGTTTGAAACAGTTATACATCGGTTCTGACTGAAACAGTTATAAAGAACCGAAATGATGTTATAACTGTTATCGGTTTCGGTTCTTGGGAACCGATACTATAACGGTTCTATAACTGTTATTTTTAGGTTCTGGATTTCGGTTTCGGTTACGGTTCTTCAGACTTCAGAATCTATAATATGTCCCGTATTGGTCTTATATCGGTTTTGCAGTTCTACAACTGATATTTTTTGGTTCTGTATCGGCTATACAGGGTGTCTCAAAATTCCTTCAACATCCGGAAATAAGAGGTTCCTGAGATCATTTGAAGCGACGTTTTCCCTTGCAAAAATGGCGTCAGCGGCTTTGTTAAGCAGTTATTAACGAAAAACACGAGCCAATCAGAGCGCGTCCACAGCAAATAGAGTCCGACTCGGCGGCAGGTCCCGCTTAGCGTGACGTCTCCGTTGGCCGTTCCAGAATCAATCCGCTGTAGCTGCGCTCTGATTGGCTCGTGTTTTTCGTTAATAACTCTTAAACAAAGCAGCGGACGCCATTTTTGCAAAGGAAAATGTCGCTTCAAATATTCTCAGCAACCTCTCATTTCCGGATGTTGAAGGAATTTTGAGACACCCTGTATAGCCGATGCAGAACCAAAAAATATCAGTTGCAGAACTGCAAAACCGATATGAGACCGATACGGGACATATTATAGGTTCTGAAGTCTGAAGAATCGAAACCGAAACCGAAATCGAGAACCTAAAAATAACAGTTATAGAACCGTTATAATATCGGTTCTCAAGAACCGTAACCGTAACCGTAACCGATATAACCGAGAACCGATATTCTTATAACAGTTATAACACCATTTCGGTTCTTCATAACCTCCCATTTCCGGATGTTGAGGGAATTTTGAGACATCCTGTATAGCCGATGCAGAACCAAAAAATATCAGTTGCAGAACTGCAAAACCGATATGTGATCGATACGGGACATATTATAGGCTCTGAAGTCTGAAGAACCGAAACCGAAATCGAAATCCAGAACCTGAAAATAACAGTTATAGAACCGTTATAACATCGGTTCTCAAGAACCGTAACCGTAACCGGAATTGATATCATAACTGTTATCAACCCCTGGATGGGACAGAATGCATTGAAAAGAACATCGACACTACTATCTTCTCCACATATTAACGATGACAACTTCTTCGTCCTCACAGTTGTGATATAGTGTGAATCAGACAGTATGAACACTGGAAAAAATTGATTTCGATAAGCGTAAACTATATCACTTGTCATTCACATTAGTGTTCGGTAATATTTTTTCCAAACCTACAAACACAACTTAATTTTTCGTCCCCGTATCATCTCTGTGGCAGAAATCAAATATTAATTACTATTTTGTGTATTTTAATGATGAATTCAAAAGAAAAAGATTAATTTGAAAGTTTACTATTATTATTATCAACTTCAAAAATGTGAGGCAGGAAAACGTCAACGGCAATTGTAGCCGGGAACATTATACATATGTATGTATTCCTCTGGTGAATGTCTCAGCGGAGAGGAGGGCTAGGTTCAGGAGACAGGCGCAGGTGCGAGAATAAAATCGCCTCTTAAAATGGCTTTACACGACTGCATGAAAGACGGTCCCGCACCGAGTGTGTGTCGATTCGCTGTTGGCCGTGTGAGTAAACTTGCGCCCTTATCATGGACGAGTGTGCAGCCAAGAGATAGCGACCGACACGTCAAAGAGAATAAGCGATCGATACTCGATAGCCCCTTTGTCGAGGGATTAGCTCGCGGCTTCTATGCGCGGAAAGGAGAGGCCCCGGAAGGGAAGAAGACGAGCCAACAAAGACCTGACGAGAGAAATCCTTACGTGGTTCCGTCTGAACACGATCTGTGGCTGCTCGAAAGACCGTATTACAAGGCTGATCGTTACAGAAATTCTGTTCGACCGGGTAATTGCGACGGCGACAATACCTCCTGCGCTGGGTTCAAAAGACCACCGTGAAATATTGCGTTTAGGCTCGCGTTCGATCGCCGCTCGGATCTTTAAGACTACTCTAATTGGCCAGTAGGTCTTCTTACAGGTTTCTATCGCTATGGATTGATTCGCATCGACGAATTCGGTACCCTGATTAACCCTTAGCACTCGAATGGCGACTCTGAGGCGCCACTGCAAATTGCTACACCATTATTCAGAATATTGTTTACATTATTTAATTTTGTTTATATGTAATAAATTACTAAACATTTAAATATTGTACGAGGTACTATATCAGTTTCGTACGCATATAATGAAAAAAACTTATTGTACGATGAAAATATTCTAGGTTAGAAGATATGTTTGGTATTTTAGTTGAAATAGCTCCGAGTGCAAAGGGTTAAGGCTGTGTTAAGACTTTTATATAAAGGGTGTCCCATTTTAGTAAACAAATGCGATTCTCTCCAGAATTATTTATTATTTGAAAAAATGTTTCATATGACAGTTTCTCTGTTTTGAGGAGGGTGTAATCTAGTGACACTGGCTTGTTTTTATGTGTACGCATGAAGAACACATGTATGTCATCTTTTGTTTTTTTAATTGAACTATATAATTTTGTATGCACTGTTCGATGCATCTCGGCATTCTGAATAAAAATTTGTTAATCTATTTATGTCGAGAAACTATTACTTTGGGAGATATTTTAATTTTATTACTGAGAATCCTTATTATTAGTGTACACTCGCGTAATATTTAATGGCGCGTGGCGTTATTATGCCTAGTCGAGCAGTAAACTGAATATATTTGTAGACCCATTAGTATGTATGTATGTATTCAATGTTTGCTGATTAAAATACACGTGAAATAGGAATCTCTACTTTCATACGTCCCTGGCGATATTTTCAAAGATTTATCACATTTTATCTAGTAGACGCTATATTGAGATATTAAGCAATTATCTATTATTCTGTTTCATTCATTGGTCCCCTAAAACCGTGCTTTATGATAGATTTTATAATTACAGAGACTAAATCTTCTGATTTAACGCTTAAACGGCGAACCTAGCGCCATTTTGAATCAAGTCTTCACAAGTTTCATCTAAATTTTCTAATTGTTTTTATTAAAACTGCGTTGAAATGCAGCTGCAGAAGTTGGTAAAGGTCTGAATGGACCTAACGTCGTCGCCTGCGCAGTCGTGAGACGTTTCCGCCATTTGCAAAAACAAATCGATTTTTTCGTGCAGGTTTGTATTCCAGAATTAACCATACATACAATATTGAGACTACTGATTCTAACAAAAATTTACATTTCTCTAGTAAGTTATCAGTAATCTAAGATAAAATATAATGTTTCTATCTACATTGACTCCTTAACTGTCAATCATATACGATGGACACAATTCTTCAACCACATGTAAAAATTAATTTTTATCCTGAAGCATTCCAGTCAACTAAACACTTTTCGAACATCTCAGTTTTGATTTCAGTCATATCAGTTTGATAATGTGGCATTTTTTAAGCTTGTAACTCTCCAGTCGACGCGTTAAGTGGTGTATTTTTGGATATTATTCCGAAAGGGATCGGTGGCCGATCGGTATGAAATTTGGAACATGTTATGAAGAATGTGGAAGGACCTCAAATATAAAATATTAACTTCGGAAATTCACCCGTTTAAGAGATACAGATACTTTAGTGAAAGCCGCTCAATCACTGTGATCGTTTGCTTCGGACATGTCATCATGTTATCTCAAAAATTTGTTTAAATAGAAAGTAGTCTATTGTTTTGCGGGAAGGGGCTGCCACCCCCAAACACCCTTCCGGCCAAGGAATCTAACCCAGACCAACTTCAATTAATGTTACAGCACACACCACGATGCGACTCGAACTGTCTCACATTTCCCTAAGCATCGCGTTTCCAGCGGAAAAAACATAAACAAATCACACCACACCATCACTCATGATACACATGCATACATATCCCTCAGGCATTCTTACAATGTTGCTGAATATAGCGTCCAAAGCATCGAAAACCTATTATGACGGATTTATAATTGAGAACCTGTATCTTTTAAACGCATAAATTGTCGAAGCTAAAATTATGTGGCGGCTACTTTCCTATGATCGTCAACAGAGGGACGTTACGACAACACCTTTCCTACTACTACCTGAATCTTCCTCTGTTTGTATACAGGGTGTCCCACATAAATGGGAACACCTAAATATCTGTCGTATTTACAGTCCTATCAGAAAACTTCAGAGGACAAAGTGACACTATTGCAGGGGGCAAATATAATGGTAAAGAAAAAAAAATTGTATGTCGTGTTTTTTAATGAAATTTCAAGGACACCGATGTTTCTTTAAATGGAATAGTATATTTTTTGCGATAGCATGATAGACAATAAAAAACTGAATTTAGTGGATACCACCTTTTTAACCTTGAAATGACCTTGAGCAAGAATAATCATGTTGGAGCGGATAAAATGTGGAAGTTTAAAACTTACGTGTTTCAACAAAGATTACGCGTTGTTTACGGCTGGTTGACCTTTATATATCATAATAAATGTTCGAAATGTTGACCATCCTCATTTAAGCAATATTGCAATCTTGCATTAAATGATCTGTAGGCATTGTCGATTTCCTAAGATGTAATTGAAGCACATGCTGCAGTAATCCTTTGCCGCATATTCTCTGGCGTTGTGGGTTTATCTTTGTACACAATACATTTTATCTTGCCCCATAGATAAAAGTCCAATGGTGTCAGATCCAATAGTGTCAGGCGTCAGATACATACTCTAACATAAACATACGCTGTTTACTATGAAAAATATTTCAAACATTTATTGTGCTTTGTAAAGTACAACCCGCCGTAAACAACGCGTGATCTTTGCTGAAACACGTAAGTTTTAAACGTCCACATTTTATCCGCTCTAACATGATTATTCTTACTCAAGGTCATTTCAAGGTCAAAAAGGTGGTATCCACTAAATTCAGTTTTTTTATTGTCTATCATGCTATCGTAAAAAAATGTACAATTCCATTTAAAAAAACATTGGTGACCTTGAAATTTCATTAACCCCTTCGCTTACAATATCGTCTGAGAGACGTGATGAAGATTCTGAACAGAGTCTAATAAAGATGTATGTTATTAATTTCCTTTAAACCGAAATATAATTCTATTTTGTTGTTGTTAATGTAAAGCCATTCGAGAACATATAGACATGCAATAGATTTAGATTTTCTCCTTTTTCTAAGAAATTGTGAACTACAAAGAAATTCTAATTTCTAAAACCGTAAAATAAATCATAAGGCAAGGAGTTAAAAAACACGACATAAAAAATTTTTTCTTTACCATTATATTTGCCCCCTGCAATAGTGTCACTTTGTCCTCTGAAGGTTTCTGATAGGACTGTAAATACGACAGATATTTAGGTGTTCCCATTTATGTTGGACACCCTGTATATACCGTCCTGAACTGTCCTTACGACATCCCGCGTCTAAGGCACGAGTCCTCTAGCGGGCCTAGGACGAAACGCCTCCGTCTTCTTTCAATCTTTTCATAATTCAATGCCGCCATAATTGTATATCTGAGGTCCTTCCCTACCTCTTATAATACCCACCAAGTTTCATCTCGATCGACCACCGGTGCCTTTCGGAAGTCCAGCCGAATTTTTTCATCCAATTAATTCAATTAATTATGCATTGGACACGGAGCTCGTTCGAGAAACTGGTGTAGGGAATTGCCACGTATCGTATTTTCCTCGCATCATTTCCGAAAAGATGTTGATTTGATTTGTTCGGATGAACACACGTAGGAGATTACGGAAAGATGAAAAAAGACGACGCAGGACTGAAAGTAAACGGGAATCCCGCAAATAATTCCCAGAAATGGAAAGAGCCACGCTCTTATTGACTACAGTAAAAGAGATGAGGTTAGACCGCGTTACATTTGTTCTAGCTGCCATGCCGTCCTCCTTTTGTCCCGACTTTCATTTTATAGATGGATCGCGGGGGTCCACGATCGTGTGATGAACGAGATACTATATATGAATCGCGCTCTCGTTTTCTATTCGCTTTTAAGCCGTTCCGATCGATTCGGAACGTACTCGGTAATAATAAATCTTTATTTCATAACGCAATTCTACCTGCGTCTGTGTGCACAAAATCTTATTTCATCAAACATTTCCCTTTAATAAAAATTCTCTTCAGAATAATTTAAGAGGAGCATACAGTTCTCTATATTCGGACATGTTTATCCTGGTCTTCATTCATTACATCACAATCATAAATTAATTTCACGGGTTTAATTAATTTGAAATCCATGAAAACAAATTCTCATTTATTCTGCAATCTAATTGAAAGGTTCGCAGTCAAGTTTTACTCTAATAATTGGACAGTACGAAATTCTGTACAATATTTTATCGCGTTAAAAATATGCCAAGAAAAGTATAATCATAGAGCTAAATAAAATCAAATACTGAACACTATGACATATGATTTTTAATGGATATTAACCTATTATAGATTAAAATAAACTATATGGAATTTAATTCATAAATCGTCGTTCCTTAAATTCCTTCTTAAATCCATGTTTGAATTAATTTTGCATTTATCGCAACATCGTGTCGAGTTAAATCGAGAGGAAATAAACACTGCAAGCATTGTAAATTAATATAGACCAATAAAACTCTATGTATCGTTCGTGAATCGTCAACATCATCAGCGAAAGAGAACGCGCAACACGTTAATATTAATTTCACAGTCTTTTAGAAGACAACGGCTACGGGAAAAGATATTCAGCCGTCCTTTATTATCAATCTAGCGAGCAAATAGTGATCAAGGTACCGTGTGTTGACTGCAAAAGTCAAACAAGATGAAATTCTTTTCGTCGGGAAGCGCGCTGCTCGATTATTTCGCTTTGCAACAACTTCTCTGTTAGGCGAGGGCAAACGGATTGTAACGTTCCGCAGGCGGTCTCGAGTTCACTTCGGACAAATCAATGAGTCCTCGCCGATTGTAAAGATCGTTTGTCCGTTATTAACTCGGCAAACAGCGAGTATCACGGAAGACCAATATTTTACGCTGAAAATACTCTGCCGTGCGCCGATCGTATTTGTCTGGAGTTTGCTTTCCGCGCTCGATCTTTCATCGCCGCTGTGTATTTACACTCTTTCTCTCTCTCTCTCTCTCTCTCTCTCTCTCTCTTTTCTCCCTCTTTTCTTCTCTCACGCTCTCTTTCTCTTTTTCTCTCTGCATCATCGTTCGATTCAAAATTACGTAGGGGGTGGAAAGGGAGATCAAAGGGAAACCAACTTCTAAAAATGCAAAATGAATTACAGTAGAACTCCATTTATATGTTGGTTCACATAATCAGATGGTTCATATAATAGGAGTCACTACTGACTATGATTTCACGCAGCCAGAGTTCGGTTAACGAGGCATTGCTAAAATTTAGTTAATTTATATGGAGTTTATATAATCGGAGTTTAACTGTATTTGCAATGAAGCGTGTCGTATCAGAACGAAAACTCTCTCTCTCTCTCTCTCTCTCTCTCGCTCTCGCTCTCATCGAAATCGGACGTGAGCTGGCCATTAGAGTGGTCCTTACTCTTCGACTTCCGAATTTTCGTGGATGTATCCCCGAAACTTCTGAGACTCGGTGAGAAAACGATATGAAGAAAATTTGGAAGCAATCAGACAACGGGAACCCGTTTGCACGCACTCTGTGAAAATCAACATCTTTAAAGTGTGTTTTCACCTTTTCAATATGGATGATAGCCGAAAAGAATACGTGTCAAATACTTTTCCGAAAACTACCTCTCCAAGAATATCACCCTTTGCCAGATTCTGCATCATACACTTGAAACGGCAGGTTTTCGAATTATGAAGAGATGGAAAAAGAAAGAGAAGAGCGTCGTTTCATCCTAGGGGAATACAGTTTACCACCTCTCTGATGACCAGAGTAATATGTGTTAGTGGGGGACGTTGGAGTGTGCTCAGGTAGCGGAATGGGATAGTGGAAGGGGAAAACAACCAGTTCTGGTTGTTTCTGTCATCACTGGTCGTAAGGCCAGTTTAGGACGGTATATATACAAACAGAGGAAGATTCAAGTAGTAGCGGGAAAGGTGTTGCCGCACTGTCAATCTGTTGGCGAGCATAGGAGGTAGCCGCCACACACTGAATTTAATGGTAAATCAAAGATATTGTGTGTTTTTTCGAAAGTAACACATAAATCTCGTCATTATTCATCTCAAGCCTTTTACTCAGGAATGTTTAATGATATTTCCGGAATAACGAAATATAGTTTTGCTTGCAAATGGCATGAAATGACATTGAAAGTATATAACCTTAACGTAAGTGCTGAACAGATTCCCGATGTCCGATTGCTTCCAAATTTTGGGCACATCATTTTTTCACATTCCCACAGGGGTGCAAGACCAAACAAATCTGAACAAAATGTTTTGACCCCTACAGCTAAGGACCACCATACTAGCCATTCTATGACATGAAATTAGAAGACAACAGCGAGTCGTGCAAAACAGAAATTAACGCATGACGTTCTATTACAATTATTACATAACGTTTCGTTTATAATGATCGCCGTGGTACTCGAGAGTCGCAGGAACGAACCTAACGAAGAACGAAATTAGCTTCGCTCTATATAGATCACGACTGATCGACTGAGTAATGGGTGCTCGCGTTTTGAGAACATTCCAAGAACTTTGGCGTCTTTGCGTCGAAGAAATAGAGCGCACCTGATGCAACTTGCGGAGAAAAGTATTCTCGACTGTCTGAAGATCATGATTTTTCCATTGGAGAGCGACAGGATCGCAGAAAAATAGGTTTCGCGAAAACTGGTCCTTAAAGCTACAATTTTCGAGGGAAACTGGATCACTCATCTTTTGTTGTGTGTTGCTTCAAGTTGAGTTTGATTTGAAATGGATCTTCTGCAAATTACAGTGAGTCAGATATATTTCTGTTATTTCAACATAGTGGCATTTTTAATTACATCGTTCGATTATATCTAAATAATTTACTGAATGAATCTTTTCAATGAATGCCTCATTCATCTTAGAATCGTGGCAGTGAAAGTGTTAATAGGAACTGTTAACAACTAGTCTCTCCTAGCTCCCAAAACATTCATAATATTATCAACACTGCACTGTTAAAGAAAGTCTCCTGAAGTAACCTATAATATACAGGGTGGGGCAATAACTATTAGCACCTCAGACATCTTCGAAACTACAACTTTCACAGAAATATTTGGTGAAATAAGAAGCACAGTACGAAGGGGGCGTGGAGGTACTTCGGACATTTGAAGGTCACCTCCATTTGTTTAAATGGATCGGTATGTTTTTGCTTCCGTATCATAATAGAGGATCTTAAAACGAGTTCAACGACCTATTACATAAAGTCATTGAAGGTCATAGTTCACTTTTACGAACACTTAAACTACCGGTTTGCCTAAGTTTATCGCACACATTTTTAAATGTTTGACGCGAAGGCTGAGACCGATGTGGTTATCGTTCAGCATTCAAGTTTTACGCCATTACAGAATTTTGTTGGCATTCGCCATAAATAAGAAGCATATCGACTTGCCCTTCGAAATTGTGCCGGATTGACCGATTTATCGATACTAATCTTATCATGTTAATCTTATCCTGCAAATTTATTAAAGTGTCCTTCGAGCAGTGTTTATTCTCAGTGAAGTAAACGGTAAGCATTATGCCTTCCTCTACTGTTTACAATACGTATGTTTCATTTACTACCAGAACCGTAAGTATTATCGCTGTTCTCTTCTATGACCTTCAAAGACCTTATGTAATAGGTCGTTGAACTCGTTTTAAGATTCTCAATCATGATACGGAAACAAAAACATACCGATCCATTTAAAAAAATGGAGGTGACCTTCAAATGTCCGAAGTACCGCCACCTGCAAAAAAACTATTATCGCCGCCGGATGGTCCCCTTCGTACTGTGCAAGTTTATTTCAGCAAATATTTCTGTGAAACTTATAGTTTCGAAGATATCTGAGGTGCTAATAGTTATTGTCCCACCCTGTTTAATACACAGGAAGAAAAGAATCCTTCTTATAACCATAAATTTTTACGATTTTATACAGTATCTCAACGTAATGTCGGGAAAGGTTCCCACACGTTATGTGTCACATTGAAATAGATTCAAGGCAAAGTGACAATAGGAACAGTTACCAGCTAGTCTCTCCTAGCTGTCAAATTCTTAAAAGTATTAACACCAATAAAGTGTTGAAGAAACTCTCCTGAAGTAACCTATAACGTATAGTACACCATAAGAACAAATTCCTTCTTCTAACACAGATACGTACGATTTTACACACCGTCACGGAGGGTGCGTTTCCAGCACGCTGTCCACGCGTTATGTCGAATTAGTTCTGGTGCAAGGGAGGTTAGGGAAGCGATTGAAAACGTTTAGAAAATGTCGGGGAGGTTCACGCGTCCTCTCCAAGGTTTCTCGCGTTTCGATCAATGTTTCACATCCCCTCCGCGCTTGCGAAGCAATCGCAGCGACAGGAACGCGCGCGGTTCGCGCAAAACTCCCAATTACAGTTGGAGAAGTCGCTCGACCGTCATATGTACGCGTGTAAATGTACGCGTACATGTAGGTGTACGTGTCCGCCGTGAACGTGGCTCTGTGTGCGCACCTTTACGTACACGATCCACCGGGAAGCTGAACACGGTGCCGGTCGATCATTTTCGGCTGGAGAAGTTCGAGTACCCTCGCAGTTTCGAGAGCTGGATTAACGAGTTTCCTCAAAGCGGTTCCCAACCGACGTACACTCGCGTACAGACGAGAGACACACGTACATACGTACACGGGCACAAAAGGGGCGGAAGACCGGGGGCGGACGGGGGCAGGTGCTGTCAGAGATTCTGGGGAATGACAAAGTCTCGAGACGATCGTTAAATTCATTCGTAACTCGAGGAACTGGTCGCTTTGACTGATGGGAGACGTCTCGCAGTTAGAACGCATCACTTTTCCCTTAATGCCGCCTCAGACGATGCTGCGGAGGGTGTTCGAAAGGCTAGCATTTGTATTCCATCAGCGAGCACGTTAGGGTAGAAATCGCGTGTGAGAAACTCGGCGCGTTTCGTACGCGACGTTCTCGGATTCAGCGATCCATTATGTTAGCGAAAAAGTCGTCTCGCAACAAGATCAACCATTTCTGAATTACGCTATATATTAATACTTTAGCTACCGGAAGCCTATGTACAGGCTTTCCAATAATTGTGCTGTACCAGAAGAAAGCTAAAAAATTTTCTTTTACATAATAATACTGTCAGGAGATTTGGGATAATAAAAACAATGTTTTTATTATCCCAAATCTCCTGACAAATACAAACCGAAATTATTAGATTGCGTTTCTGAGGGTAACTTGTTGGTTTATGATTGAAATTGCTGTTAATGTTAAAGTAAAAAGTTCTTAAACATGGACCACATACTTTCAAAAATTATGAATTCGTTGCTAGTAGGTAATATGTTAATACGTTTCATTTGAGTTCATTGTTTGAAGAAGTACACCTTGATGTGTAACTATTTTTGATTTTGGTAAATAAAGATGCATCACAAAAATGATTTCGGATATATCTCGAGTCACATTTTATTTTTATGTGCAATAGGTTTGAATGGGCTACTGCAAATCTTAAGAAAATACCTAACGCAGTCCTTCCGTCCGCAGTATGGTTTTACAATAACGTAATTTGTACATTGGGTCGTTCATTCTCTGGCCTGAAAAAGTTATAGTAAATCATAGTACTAAATCACTGTTTCTCACAATTTTTGCCAGTTTTAATTATAATTTTTATAGCTCATAGCAACCTCAATCGATTTTGATAAGAGTTTGTGAATGCATATAACTCTATTACATTGAATTTTTAATCTGATTGAATCTCTGTCTCTTTAACTTATGTTGTGAAAAAGTCGAAAACTAAAAAAAGACGTCTTATTATACAGGGTGTCTCACGCAATTGTTTCACGCTACAGCCTCGTTACAAATACAGTTACAGAGAGACATCAAAGTAAAAGGATGAATACTTGGGAGAGCACTACATCCGTAGTGCCTTATTTCATTTTAAAGCTCAATGCGTCGTGTACGATCAACAATTGCATTATTTTTTTAGATGGAAATGCATACGTAAAAAAGTATTTGGGGTAGCACGGAAAAAAGATTATTAGTTATTCTGATATTTCCAAACAATATCTGCATTGAAGAAGATGCTAAAACGTTTCTCCATTACATTGAATACACTTCAGACAATGCTTCATTAAAACAGATATTTTTTAGAAATATCTGGATAACTAATAATTTTTTGTCATTCTACCCCAATACTTTTTGAAGTGAAACTTCATTAGGCGCGTTAGGCGCAAAACCTCGACGCGGTAGGCGTAAATTCTCGACGCGGTAGGAGTTAAACCAATCTGGCGACGAAACGGTGAAACGCTGAAACGATGGAACGATGAAACGAAATTCTATTCTATTAGCATATACGGTTGAGGGTTCGGCATTGCTTAATAAAGATTATGATAATATAAAATTCCGATGATGCTAAGTGGAGATTTCAACGTGAAGTTTGCATCGGAACAATCAAAATTATTAATAGAATTTTTTAGAAGTAAATTAAGATTGGAAATGGTAAATAATCCTAATGAAGCGACAACAAGATCAGGAACAACTCTCGATGCAGTATTTGCAAGACATTTAGACAAAATTGATTCAAGAATATTTATATCATATTTTAGCTATCACAAGCCAATTGTTTGAATAATAGAATCATAGAAAATTAAATGGTATAAAGTGTTAATAAAAATTCGAAAAAAAATGAAAGAAAGAAGTTTCACTTCAGCCATGTGGTCTAAGCACACACCAATTTTTTTTACGTAGAACGCCGAGAGGAATCTATTGACGTAAAAAAAATATGCATTTCCATTTTAAAAAATAATGCAATTTTGTTGATTGCACATGGTTGATCCACCATTGCACTCTACAAAAAGATAAGCTCCTACGGATGTAGCGCTCTTCAAATAATTCATCATTTCCTTTGATGTCTCTTTGTAACTGTACTTGTAACGAAGTTATCGCCTGAAAAGAAATGATAACCTTGACGACGTGGTTCAAGGTCATTGAAATCGGAAGTGATTACCTTAAACTGCACAATTACCGTAAATTCCACGAATTCCGTCAGTTAGACGCACCCATTTTTGTCGTAAATGAACCAAATGCGTCGTCTGATAATCTGGCTGAGAAGGGTTGAAACATCTCGTTCCAGAGAGGTGTACCTTAATCGCGAAGAAAGATGTGACCGTGTGGGAAGCTGTGTGGACCAAGCTTCCAGCGGTTGGTCGCGAGACGTTTTATCATCGGTGGCCGGTGCAGCTCGGAAACTTGCAACCCCGTTGCCTTCTACCGTGGTGAAACTACTTGGTCGGGAACTACTCCACTTTATTACCGCGTTCTAGTTCGCGAACGTGTTCACGATTCTGCTCACGGCTCGGTGCTCGTCCGTCGGCCCAAACTTTCGAACGATTCCCTAAGATTTCCGGGGATGGTGGAAGGAGGCAGGAGGAAGGAGAAGCGTATAATTTATCATCGCGCGTGCAGGCGACCCGGGAAAATAGGCGTCTAATGAATAAACACAGGAGAACTATAGCAGAGCCGCGGCCGGCCTATCGCCACTTGTTGCTTAGAGCCGCGCATGCCATGGATACCCGTTTAGGCGTTTCTACCTGTGTGTGACCGGCCGAGGACATCCTCGGCAGCAACCCCAGCCCGCAAACCGGCCCCCCAACGGAGATTCTTCGGGCATTTTTGGCGAGCCGCCAAACGGCTGAGCGTTTGTTATATTCCCGGCAATTATACGTATTGTTATCTTGGCAGAAATCGCCCGTGTATTTTCGGATAATTAGTCCCAGCCACAGGCCGGCCGCGTTGCGTCACTCGTTCTCGGAAAGAGTCACGCTGGACGTTTCACGAATTTGTGGTGCTATTATTAATTAACTAACCCTTTGCGGCCGGATTATTTGAGCCAGCACGTCTCCGTTAGTTGTAATTATTTTTTAATCTCGGTTGACGAGTGACGCGCGTCTTTTTTATTAAAAAGATTAAAATGATGCTTACTTTGATTCACAAGTTTACTTGGAATAATGTTCTGTTCAAAATCGGACATTTCATGTTGAACATAATATTTAGTATTTAAGCAGTTTGCTTCCAGGAAGGCTTACTATTGGATAGGGATTGAACTAAGACACATTATTAATGGTATTTCTAGTCTGCTTTACTATAAATCATTTTCTACTTGGTAAGTTAAGTTTGACTTCCGTCATGGTATTTCGAAAATATGAAAGTTGGGAATTGTATAAAGATTCGCAATCTACTTTTTATCTAAGCACCCGATATAATTTCTATCGACGCAAAGATCATCGGTCCAACAAGATCGCCATACTAATGGATATTTTCCCCACTTCACGCTCCACCATAATAATCGTTCCCTCCAAGCCGAGCAGCACGCGTATCAGCACGCTTCTCGACTAAACTTACTCCTACGCCCAGCGTCCCATCGAGCCACTCAATATAATAAAACTATAAAGCTCGCATAAAATAAATGCGAACTGAGAAACGGTGTCCGTGAGCATCGTGCCTCGATCCAATTTACAAAAGAGGTACCCTGACGACGGTCATCTGAATTTACGAGGTGTTTGGATCCCGTAAAGGCGGCCATCAGGCTTCCCTCGAGACGAAAAAAAGCAGAAGAACAATCAGATAGACAGTTAACAACGACAAAGACGGTGAATCGATCGTCGTGATACCGTAGAGAAGCAGAGAGGTACACCCTCGCTCAAAAATATGTGGAAAGTTGTATTGGGCCGTCCCAAAAGTTCGTGCCGTTTACTGTTCTACTATTTAAATGAATACTTGAAACATATCTTTAAAGTTTATGAAAAAATGTAATCACCCTCCCGTTCCACAACCTCCTCCCATGTTTTTGGTAAATACATTATACCATCTCTGTTCACAAAACACACCGCGAAGAGGATAAACATATTCGCGATACGAACTTTTGGGACGACCTAATGTTTGAGTATCGATGACAGAATTTTATTGAACGATGTTCGTTTGTAAATATGTATCTACTACAAGTATTAGATAGTAGCCTAATTCACACCAGCACCTAGATTGAGCCACTATGTACATTAGGGTGGACCTTATTTTTTGACCAACGAATTTTTTTCACGACGCCCCCTAGAATGGTTCCTTTTGGTGAGAAAAAAATTTGTGCAAAATTTGAGACCGATCGGATGAAAGGATCACGTGTCGCATTTAAATTGAAAATTTTGAAATTTTTGAAATTCATCGTAACTATAAAGTATTATATATCGTTGAATTTGTAATTTTTTTCTAAATAAGAATATGGAAAAATTATATGACCTTAATTAAAAAAAAAATAAAGATGACCTTGAAATTTCGAAAATTTGATTTGCAAAAAAGATTTTTTTTTGCCATTATATTTACCATATTGAACAGTACAACTTTCTCCTCTGACATTTTTTCGTATGACCACAAACAACAAATATATATATAATTTTGTATTGTACTATATATGTGAATGAACATATTTTACAGAATAGTAATATGGAACTATTTCTTATATTCTAATGTAAGACTATCCGCTTTTAGGATGGGAAGAACAGAGCGAGTCACCAAATCGCTATTGTAGTTTTCGTTGCGTCAGGATATTGCTGGCGGTAATCTTTTACCATTTGCAATACCATCTGCTTGTCTTCCTCATTGCGAGCTAAAATTTCATTGTATTCCTGCATTAGCTTAACGGCTCTTTCTGCCGAATCATTGACCACAGGTAACTAAACCTAGTTTGTAAGATTCTTCATCTTGCCAAACTATTGGATCTTTTTTTTAAAATTCTGTCGATATATTAAATCTACTAAAAAATTTTCTGGTCGTCCTTTTTTTCTTTGATTTAAAAGAAATTGCTTGTCTTCCTCTATCGTGATCATATTTAAAGCATCAGCATGCGCAATATCGAAAAGATCATCTAATTGATCAAGAAACTCTTGTTCCCGTTGATCTTGTATCTGGGATCGTCGTTTACAACTCTTTTGTAAGGCCCTCCACTTTTGGAATAATGACTCCAATTTCTTGACGCAGCGACTGTTTAACTGCACTGGAATTTTGGCCTTTTCCCACAACACTTCCACTTCTTTAACAACAAGGTGTGCACTAGACCGAAGGTTCAATTTCACTTTCCGCAAATTATAAAATAGCACTCTTAAAACTTGTCGTTTCGATGGCAACTTAGCGCCAATTATTTGATTTTCATCATGTTCTAATAAGAACAGCTTTTCGCTATTTCTACTCTCCATTGGGCTTTTCAATTTATATAGTCTTCCTGTATGACTACTGTAACATCTCGCGTCTGCTGAATCTGGATTGAACGACGATGATCGCGAGTCCGATTTTCTAGGTTGAGGTGATAGTTGATCAAAGACAACACTTGAGGTTGTATGTTCGCTTACTCGATACAGTTCGTTAGCTCAGACAGATCTAATCCGTGGTTCTCTGATACATCTAAATCTTCCTTCGGTGTGGGTGTCGTTTCTTTGGAAAAGCTTGATGATTGGTTGATGGAGTTGAAAGTTATTGGTGGAAAAACTAGTAAGGGTAGGAGCAGGAATAGGAGTGGGAGTTCAAGTACGGGTGGTTATAATTTTTATAACGAGGGTTTGCATCTGTTTTGCGCTTACGAGTTTCAAGATAGGTAAAATTGTAAAAAAGTGAACTTAAGGTCCACGGGGTACATCTGGAGGTAACGTAATAAATTATATTCGGTCGTTGAGACTCATGAATTGCCGGTCAAAAAATGTGCAAATACGCAGGGTTCGGTTGGACCCAACTACCTGGTTGATGTTGTTACTGGGCCGCTACAATCTAGGCTTACTGTTAATGTGCTTAACCCATGACTTCCAAACAACTACATCTCGATGACTGCTCGTCAACCTCACGACAATTTTTCCAAAAAAATGTGTTACCATGGGAAGCAAAAAGACGACTGCGGCAGACGCTGACAGATCGTACTCTCTCACTCAGGTAATAAATGGAAATGTTTAAATATCTGTTATTTGTGGTTATATGAAAAAATGTGAAAGGAGAAAGTTGCACTGTTCAATATGGTAAATATTATGGCAAAAAAAAATCTTTTTTGAAAATCAAATTTTCGAAATTTCAAGGTCATTATTTTTTTTTAATTGAGGTCATATAATTTTTCCATATTCTTATTTAGAAAAAAATTACAAATCCAACGATATAGAATACTTTATAGTTACGATGAATTTCAAAAATTTCAAAATTTTCAATTTAAATGCGGCACGTGATCCTTTTTTTCGATCAATCTCAAACTTTGCACAAATTTTTTTTTCACCAAAAGGAACCATTCTGGGGGGCGTCGTGCTTTGTATCTCGATAAAAATTTTTCGCCAAGTATAGCTTAAGTCCACCCTAATGTAAATTCAGAAAGAAAAATAGTTACAGTGTTATGAAAAATATTAATATTAAATCTACTGAGCCTTCACACTATCCGCACCAAGCACAAAATGTGACTGAAATAAGTTGTATTATGATGGAGACTCGCGTCGCAAATTTTTAGTATTCACAGGTTAGAGTAAAGAAAGCGAGATTTTTAATTGTTCGCCCGAAGCGCGCTCTCAATCGCCGTGCGTTCGTTCGACAATGTACGTTGGCCATGTGGCATCGTTTGAGGCATATCCTCTGATTTTTGCGTTTATCTGTTATTTCTAGTAATGTAAGATTTGTTTTATACAAATAAAAGTTATATATTATGGCAATACTGTTTCAATCCCACAAGATATTACAAAAAGCACAAAACTAAATTGATTTCGATTTTTCACAATTTTCATGGAAGCGTCTTTGTAATTTCAATAATTACGGAACAAAGTGTGAACCGGTCATTTGACTGGTCGTGGTATGATTCGTGTTAAAAGTGTCTGGTATACGTTACCTTATAAAAATTACAAAACTGAATTTATTTGGATTTTGCGTGGTTCGTACTTGTGAGGACTTCATTCAACGTTTATGGACACAGTGAATATACGGAAACAGTTTTATAGTGATCACGTGTGATTATTTATGTGAGCATGATTGTAATGTAAAAAAACAATGACTCCCTCTTCTCGATAATTTCGTAGGGCGGATATTAGAAATACGCTTATGAATTTTAACAGATAGTGCCCCAAATGACAGCCAAGCTAAGCATGTATCTGTCACTTGATACGTGACTGTCGGTCGGAATGCCGAATTGTTAATAACTAAAAAACGAAGATGAAATTGCAATTTTTTTATTCCACATTTTCGTCTTATATTGTTATGGAGAACCACCTCATCAATTTTCTCCCACCTGTAGTCAAACATCCTGTATACTGATGGTTCCTTGCGAGAGTCCGCCGCAGTGAAAAGGTTAAGTGATCGAAATTAAGAAAGTACTTCGTGTACTTTTGAGCGTCAGTATAGACTTCCGAAGAAAAGGTGGATCACTGCAGACTTCTGGAACTCAATCTGCAAGATCGGATATCACGGAGAATCGGCTCTTTCACGGGTGGCCGGTTCGCACCGGAAATGGTTTTTCGTGCTCGTCCCTTGATCCGTCGTTGGGAGTTAAGAGAAGACAGAGGGGAAAGAGTGGATAACCGGCGCGAGGAGAGGCACATGGTGAAGCTTCTGTGTGGATATCTAGCCGAGCTATAGCTACAACGAGAGAGCAGCGTAGCTAGAGAGAAGAGAAGAGCGAGGAGAGAAGGTGCCTCTGCACTTGGCGTGAAAGGCTGTTAGCATAGGAATGGTTCACCCTCGAGTGAAGTGGTCCATTGTCGGGTCAGCCGTTCGTAGAAATGCCATCGGCCCCCAAATGTCGTATATACCGGGAGAAGAACACCTAGCCGCCGCCGCCGCCGCCGCCTCCCGCTTCCCCCTACCTTCCCGTATCGAGAGACCGGGACAACAATGGGAGAGCACCGTCCCAAGCGCGCTCGCTGGATTCTCGTTGTTGCACAACCGTCTACCCATTGTCCCGGATGTTTGCGCTTTGCCGCGCCCGTGTGACGACGCTTCAACTCGCCCCGGCTCGCAGAAGCTACGCTCTTGCTTGCTTGCTTGGCCTGCCGTTTCTTTCGCCGACCTCTCGTGAAACGATGATCCCGTATCGTTTAGAAATCGGCGGAGGAATTGACCGACAAACCCTCTCGCCAATCCCATGCATGCTTCGTTTCCAGTCAGTTTCTGATTCTGCAGGTTCAAGCTTGTTTATTCGCGAGAGAAGTAGAATCTAAATATGTAACATTTTATAGGGGGTTCCATTTAAAATTACAAAGGTACCTCCCCTCCCCCGTTAAAGGGGAAGGGAGGCCACTTCACGTTTATGTAGTCAGAAAGGCCCTTCAGTTCCATGCAATTTAAGACTAAAAACTTTAAAATCGATGGCATAGTTTTCGAGATATTGAGCTGTTCAGAGTTATGTGGGCCACCCTGTATATAACTATCCAATATGGCGACGAAGAGCTTGGTCTTAGCATTGTATTGATATCTTTTTTTTTGTTATTACTTAAAATGTTTGAAATATAGGAGACAACTTTGTGTTGAGGGCATCGGTATTATGGGCAAATCCAGCCGAGGATGGCAGTGTTAAATTTAGAACTAACATATTTTGTTATATCTTCTATGTTTGATAAAAAATATTTAGCTTTAAAAGTTACAAGAAATGACAGTTTTATTTCTTCAATGTTGACTAAATTAAAAAATATTTATTATACGAATATGTTACATAAAATTTGTTTATTGGAAAAGATATGTGATGAGAGTATATAGACTTAAGAAATAATAACAAGTGACGAGAGTACAGACTTAATAAATATTAACGAGTTTAATGTTACTTCGAAAAGATATATTTATTAAATATATGAAATAAATACATGTATAAAAATCAATAAAGTATGTTTTGTCAAATAAATCATTTTACACAAAAAAATTGGTTTTTTAATATACCTTCTAAATTTACAATTATAATTTCATAAATTTCGAATAGCTTAGAATTGGTGAGGACATATTAATTGCTCCACAAATAATTGTACAAATATCTTCTATTAGACGCACCAATGCCACAGGCATCACTGAACCAAGAATTTTGAAAGTCTTTATACGCTGGTTAGGTCTTTCAATATGCACTCTAGCTTTAACTATTTTAGCTGTTAAAATAGACTGTTCTTTGCTAAATTGTTTCTTATATTTTAAAAATGGAGGTCTTATAAATTTCAAGCAGTTCACTTCACATACTTCATTTCAAAGTGTGGAAACGGTGCAACAAATTTTTGCTCGCTCTACTATTACAATCTTTCACTGCACAGTAACCAAAATTTTTTTTGCTACGCGGTGGAAAAATTGGAACTTCCATAACGTTATTTTTAATTAACGCCTGTTTTCACACTGTAAGTTTATACTGTAATTAACAGCTGTTAACACTGTAAGCTGCTATAGGCCAAGCCAAGCCAAGCTTAGAGCATTTCTACTTTTCGGCAGCAGACGGCGCCACTCAATATGTCAGATCTCAATCCCCGTCACGTGTTCCAGAACCTTGAATACCTTGTGGTAGGGGGCGCTAGTATTTAACGAACGAGGATTCCGTGCGGTAAACCAGTTTGAAACTAGCGAGGTTCAACTGTAGATGAAGCTTTGCTTCGTTTAAATGTTTTTGTGTCTTCCCTTGTCTTCAATACGTCGCGAATAATGCAATCAAAAAGATTGTAGATAAAATTATTCAGTATATCCTATCGTTTACCTTTGAATACAGTGACTTCCATTAATATTCGGACACCCTTAAAAATCCACTAATTTTGTTAATATTGGACCATACGGCTTGAATTTTTTTGAGAAGTTAGAACAACTAGTTTACTACATGACGTGAGCAAATTTTTTTTAAGTACAATTGTTCAGAATTGTAGGGAACATACTAAAAGTTGTATTTTATTCTAGAAATAATGTATGTCATTTCAGAATCTGTACAATTGACAATAAAACGTATTATTTTAAATTTTCAATATAGGACCACATAAAAAAGTTGTACAAAACAACTTTCAGTCTTTTTTCTGCAATTCTCACTTATTGCAATTTTTAATGAATTTGTTTTTCACCTCATGTAGTAAACTAATTGTTCTAATTTCTCAAAAAACAAATTCCAAGTTGCATGGACCAATATTATAAAAGTTATAGTCTTTTTAAGGGTGTCCGAATGTTAATGGGAGTCACTGAATGTGTAATGGATCCTTGATTTATAATTGTACAATTTTGTAATACTATGAAAGTTCGTAATATTTTAATAAATCTCGTATGAGATTTCTAATAAAAAAGTATGCTTCAAGTTCTCCGTTTTGTATCACTCTTGCATCATGAATTGGAGAATTGTTGTGTAGAACAATCACTGTGTACTCTTTTCATTCACATAAAAATCGATTATTTACCGTTCCCCAAACAATAAAGCCTCAGGCACAAAGCGATCGGTTCCAGACCAAACTGATCGTTTATTCATTATCGCGGCAAGAGGGCGTTTCCCATCGACGCCCGGTAAAAACGGACGCAATCAGCCAGAGGAGCGAGTAAATCGACTTCCGCCTTAGCTTCGACGGTGATATTCTTTCTCTGGTTCGCGACAAACTCTGAAAAATTCGTGCTAAGTGGCCAGATGTCTATCACGCCCGAAGGCTGGCGCTGTCGCGTCACCGTTGCGTGAAATACAAGTTGCGATACCCCCCCTACCCCCTCCCAGTTTTCGCGTTTATCTTCGCCCGCAGCGTGAATTCTTCCCGGGTGTGCATTATAAACCAACCCTGCATGTCCCCACCCGGCCGAAACGGTTTCGGTCTTTGTCCATCGTGTCGTAAACAGGACAGATAAAACAATAAAATTATGGAGCGGAGCCAAGCAGAATCGCCCTCTGGCTCCCGGCTCCGGTCTCTTTACTCTTTCGTTCGGGATCTGTCCTCAACGAACACCACGATTCTCCTAGTGTATGAAACGCCTTATTACCAAGCAATTCCGGGAAATAAGCCAACGCGGAAAATTACGGATACGATGGCCACACCTGTCCCAACTTCTTCTTTGCTCAGAGGACCCGCTGCGCCAGCTCATTAGCTATCGCGTGATGTTTCTATTCAATTGCAGTTACACGCACGGGCTCTGCAGAAATTCCGTTCTAACGAGATTGTGCCTACTTATATTCTTACAATTCATTTTACGGACAGAAGATCCAACACGTTAAACGCGGAGCAATATTGTCTCACTTTCCATTCAAGCTTAAATACGAAAATACGACTGTGCATAAGCGAAAATACGACTTTGAATGCGCTTACCCCATTTCTGTTCAATCTGTTTCAATCGAATCTATTAAGACAGTGTGACCATTTGTTAATATCATATGAATTATATATTGTATATTGTTTTGTAAATTCGATGCCGTCAGTCCTCGGGGACTGACATAGCGGTTAATGTTCGACCTCTTGGCTTCTATTTGTAATAATTGATCTGTTGACTGCGTTGAAGATTTTTATGCGTTCGTGGTTTATAAAGGAATTTTGCGCGGAGATCCACGATCAACTCGTTAACCTTTGTTTTATTAAATGAAGACAATTATCCCATATAAATCGTCTTTATCTATGCAATGGACGTTCCTCTAAAAAATATTTTATGTACTAAGATTTAAAGGGCCGAAAAGCCATTTTAATGGCTTTAGGTAATACTAGAAAATTAGAAAATATTTACCTATTAACTGTTTTGCATCATTTTAACAACGTGCACTTTCATGACAGTATTTAGTATTAACAGATTAATATTAAAAAATTATGCATTTTCATTCCTTTGAGATCCGGAAATCCACTATAGTAGCTCGAGCCTTGACCACCATTTTGCATAAGTCATATGTACATACATGTACATTAATTCTTGGTATAAATTTGCTCACTATGCCATTTGTCGGCTCTCAAAAGGTTAAAAAAACTTGTTCGTCTTGTGCAATTTGCTCTTTAATCAGTCTATCGATCATTTCTGCCAAAAGACTTAATCCTTCAACAGAAATACCTGTTCAAATAGATAATTGAGATAATTCGCCAATAAGCTTACGATTGACACTGTCGAGATTATTTTTATTCATTTCAGGAGTGAAACACGCAACATCGACGCCGATCACAATTTTTCACGGTCGCGACGCAACGACAGGCATGTCTCGCGAGAAATTAATTAGGGCCGGTGTAACAGGACGCATTAAATTTTCAACGGACAAATAGAGACGGAGAAAAGAAAGTAACACAAAAGTTCCAGTAGGTGGATCGCGGGAAAAATTATTTCTATTGTTTTTCCTCGAGAATTCTCCCCCGTTGGAAGAGACGCGTGAAAATGGTCCGCTCGAACGTTCCCGAGCTTTTTATTTGCGCGAGAAATTCGTTTGCGCATGCATAAACGAGGATGTCGCTCCGAAGTAGCCTCGGTGTTTGACGGCGAAATATTAATTATAACTTTCTTTATCAAAGTGGCACGTAGCTAACGACAATGTTTGAGTTTATCGTGACAACGCCGGCAGATGATTCAGCTGATCGATCTTCGTCCATGGATTTAATCATCGGGGCGAGTCGGGAATGAATAAAGTTTACGCAATATAGATTGAACTGGCCGGATTATTAAAGTGGAACATTCAGGTACTTTAAAATTAAAGAATATTGAATCGTTGTTTTTTATTATATCGTACGGAATATGTGAAAAACTCGCGAAAAATCGTAACAGCGTGTAATGAAATATTTGCACTACATTTATCATGGCAAACATAATACTGGCAAAAATCGATTTCCATGTTCAATAACTTGATATACGTATATTAGACATTCAAAATTTGGAAGATTGTTTATTTTACAAAATTATGTATATATCACTTCGCATTTCCGGCATTTAAACATAAAATTGGATAGCATATGGGTTCAAATATCGTTGAAGCACTTATGCATTTAAAGAAAGTAATTACAAAATCTTTTCATTTTGTATATATTTATATATGTACAGGGTGGGACAATGTCCACTTTGAATATTGCCGTTACTTGGAATCATATGAAAAAATGTTATATAAAAAACTTACACGGTATAGAGGGGGGCATATTGTGACGCAAACATTTTCTGCGTGGGTATATGCATAGAGGAGATTTCAAGGTTTTCTCTACCTTTTTTAATGGAATGCTATGTTTTCTTTATATATTATATGCTATGTTTTCTATATATATATATATATATATATATATATATATATATATATATATATATATATTACTAATTCAATGGTTACATTGTAACAAATACACTACAACACAGTATTTAAACGGCGATCGGAAAATCAGTTTAGGGAAGCAGTATGTTAACGACGAAACGCCGACGCGACTAATCTTATCATCACAGCCCCTGCCGCGTTCTGAATTGTAAATCAGCCACAAGGGTGAACTTTAATTAATAAGAGACGACCGCTCCTGAACCGAACTTGCAAAGTATCTTAATCTGTAAATAGTGTTTACCGCTTTAAAATATTCGCAAGCGATATCGACTTTCGAAGAAAATTATCATTTCATTCCTGAAACTTTATAAAATATTAAAATATACATATTGCACAATGTATGTAAAATTTCACGGAAATAGATTTACCTATACTACGAACGGTGTATTGTAAAAATGGTTTAGGGAAAATGATTGTCATTTACTTCTGGTTTCAGTTAGCAAGCTCAATTGTTCAGCAAATACAATTCAAATATCATATAATCGAATCTATAAATCTAAAATTTGTTGAACATCTCCCATTTTTCATGCATGTAAAACCTGTTAATGCCTATACCACGTTCTTATAATTTGATATATTTCGTTCAATTATTCAGTACATACTCTCTAAGTATCGTACAGTAAGACGCATATATTTATTATTTAAAGAAACATAATATTATATATTTAAAATATTGTTCAACATGCTGTATTCCTCAAGGGCTCAAAGGTTACATAACCCGTTAATAAATATACCACGTTCATATAATTTAAGATATCAAGCTCAATTTTTCGGTACATACTCTGTAAATATTATACAATAAAGCGTATATATTGATATTTTAATGAAGCGTAATTTTACATATTAAAAGAATTGTTGAACATCCCCTGCTTTTCAGCCGTTTAAAGGCATGTAACCCATTAATACAAATCGCTGAGACACTCAATACAGCCGGCGCGAATCGATTAAATTCCCTTTTATGTCCTCCCACCGGGTTCTATCACAGAAAGGCGAGCTCGCCCCCTCTGCAAATCTTTGTGACGTTTTCATTAACACGCAACAGGGAAGAGCGAACGTAGAAAAGAATGGAAGCGTGGGCGTGCAGGGCGCGCGCGGCCGAGAGAAAAATAAGTGCAACGACTGCCGCGCGGAATAATTAAATACGCTTCCGCGGAAATTCATATTTATACTCGAAACCATTACACGAGGCCGCCGTTTTTCTCTTTCTCTCAGCTCCTAGCCATACATCCGCGTCTCTTTTCCGCTTCGAAAACGCACCCGGAAACCTAAGTGACGTCACCGAAGCCCCTTCAAATTAACCGTATTGGGATCTGACATTTTGAGTGGCGCCGTCTGCTGCCGAAAAGTAGAAATACTCTAAGCTTGGCTAGGCTTGGCTTATAGCAGCTTACAGCGTTAACAGGTGTTAATCACAGTATAAACTTAAAACTTAAAACTTAAAACTTAAAACTTAAAACTTAAAACTTAAAACTTAAAACTTAAAACTTAAAACTTAAAACTTAAAACTTAAAACTTAAAACTTAAAACTTAAAACTTAAAACTTAAAACTTAAAACTTAAAACTTAAAACTTAAAACTTAAAACTTAAAACTTAAAACTTAAAACTTAAAACTTAAAACTTAAAACTTAAAACTTAAAACTTAAAACTTAAAACTTAAAACTTAAAACTTAAAACTTAAAACTTAAAACAGGTGTTAATTAAAAGTAACGTTATGGAAGTTCCAATTTTTCCACCGCGTAGCAAAAAAAATTTTGATTACTGTGCAGTGAAAGATTCTGATAGTAGAGCGAGCAAAAATTTGTTGCTCCGTTTCCACACATTGAAATGAAGTATGTGAAGTGAACTGCTTGAAATTTATAAGACCTCCATTTTTAAAATATAAGAAACAATTTAGCAAAGAACAGTCTATTTTAACAGCTAAAATAGTTAAAGCTAGAGTGCATATTGAAAGACCTAACCAGCGTATAAAGACTTTCAAAATTCTTGGTTCAGTGATGCCTGTGGCATTGGTGCCTCTAATAGAAGATATTTGTACAATTATTTATGGAGCAATTAATACGTCCTCACCAATTCTAAGCTATTCGAAATTTATGAAATTATAGTTGTAAATTTAGAAGGTATATTAAAAAACAAATTTTTAGTGTAAAATGAATTATTTGACAAAACATACTTTATTGATTTTCATACATGTATTTATTTCATATATTTAATAAATATATCTTTTCGAAGTAACATTAAACTCGTCAATATTTATTAAGTCTGTACTCTCGTCACTTGTTATTATTTCTTAAGTCTATTTAATCTCATCACATATTTTTTCCAATAAACAAATTTTATGTAACATATTCGTATAATAAATATTTTTTAATTTAGTCAACATTGAAGAAATAGAACTGTCATTTCTTGTAACTTTTAAAGCTAAATATTTTTTATCAAACTTAGAAGATATAACAAAATGTGTTAGTTCTAAATTTAACACTGCCATCCTCAGCTGGATTTGCCAATAATACCGATGCTTTTCCCATAACACAAAGTTTTCTCCTTCCTTTCAAACATTTTAAGTAAAAACAAAAAAAAAGATGTCAATACAATGCTAAGACCAAGCTCTTTGTCGCCATATTGGATAGCTATATATATTGTCCTCGCCCCCATGTCAGATCCCAATATCATTTGTGCCTCGTAACGCGCGGAAACGGCACCGCTAAATGGCCCGGTGGAAGACGGACCTGTTGAAACGTGACCGTGGACAACCTCTCGTTGGACACTCCGCTCGTCACTCCGGTTTGTTCGCTTGCGGAGTTGGAGAGAAACGGATTAACACTTTAATGGTTTCCTATCGATGCTGCCGTATCACTGAACTTTCATCTCAGCGTGTACTCAGTTCAATTCTTTTTACGCCATTGTATTTCTCGCAGAAGGGCCAAGTTTTACTTACACTAAACCTACCGAGCCATCAAAGTAACTGGAAGGTACTGTGACGAGCAAAAGTGAACCAACACTACTTAAAACCGCATAATTTTTTAACAAGTGGACCAAATGACTTGAGTGTTCTTGAAAAGTTAGAAGAATTAGATTGTTAGATAATATGTGAAGAATTTTTTGAAGAAATTGTGTGCCTGACAGACGTAAATAATATATATACATTCTGATAATTTCATCGATATTGGTTAAATAATGAAAATCGTGAAAAACTGCAATTTTTCCCATTTGTAATCGTTTATAATTCGTAAACCATTTAACCAATGTCGATGAAATTCTTAGCATGTATATGATTTATTTGTCTGTAAGACATATTTTTAAAATTTTCAATGCAGACACAGATACGAATGTTTTAAAAATCGACTTTTACTATTTTTTTCGCGATTCCGACCAATTGCAATTTTTTCAAAAAAAGTTTTAACACATCATCCAATAAACTAATCCTTTTAACTTGTCAAGAACACTTAAATAATTTGGTGCAATTTTTAAAAAATTATGCTGTTTCAAATGGTGTTGACTCACTTTGGCTCCTCATTGTATATGTTGCCTCATAGAAATGACAAGATTTAATTTATTTGGGCTTTGTGCGGTTTGTATTATAATACGTGCTCCACTAAATATATTCATTTAATTTTTCCCACGAAAGCATCTTTATAACTTCAGTAATAGTAAAATAAAAAATTTGGAACTGATCATTTTGACCGGCGGTGGTAGGTTTAATGTTAATGTTTACCAGGACCGAAATGTCACTCGTATGGTATACATAATAATCTATTTTGTTTCTAATGATTTTTCTACGACACGTTCAACAGCATATTCGTGATATCTTTCTGATTGAAATGATACCCAACACGATACAATTTGGATCATATTTATTCCTTTTAATCCACGATATACTGGAACCTCTATTATCCGAAGTATTCAGTGGAATATGTATGTCATAATAATGGAACAGTTCCTTATTTAGCCACAGTGGAAGAATTAAATCTTTACTAATTTGTACACTGCGTGGTATGCTGTATAGGTTAAAGAAAATTCAGGTACAATCGGTTCGGATAATCGAGTTTCGACTGAATCGTGAATTAAGCAAGCATACATGCTCCGAATTGTATCAAGTTTGAACTCATTGTAATCAGGAAAATGTCGCGAATGTGATAGTGAACGTTTCATACAAAAATAACTAAAAACAAGATCTTTCAATTTTTGTGATCCCACCCTTTTAACTATTTGAATCCGAATGACGTATACATACGTTCGTTATAAATCTCTATTAGGTTTGAAGCTTATACAAAATTTAATAACGCAACGTAGTGTCTAAAGATTTGTAGAGAACGATAATGTTTCGTGTTCACTTTTGTGTCTATCATAGAAGAGGAAGTATTTGTCGTACTGTTCAGAAAGTATTTTATAAACAGAGCATCGTTTCCCGTTCCCACCCGTAAACAAGTAGTCTTCGGCCCCAATATTTGGAATTGCCAACCGGACGTTTTTATTCGGCCATTCCGTTGCCATAGCCCGTTCCACCCTCCGGCAGCCTAATCGGGTCGAGCCGTTCCAAGGTAACATTACGTTCCCGGATTAAATTTCTACGGGCCGCCTTCTGAACGACTGACGTTTCTCTCGCGTCCCTGTAACCATCGAAGTGCTTCCATATGCCTCCTCTTATGGTTGTTCGCTGGGGAGATATTCGACCTGCTGAAACTCTGAACAGTTCAAGTGTCTCTCCTTGTCTTTATTGGAGAATTCTTGCCTGCCAAATCAGGGAATTCTGTCGAAATATCGATCATAAGAATTGAAAATGTTCCTTCGCTCACATACCTTGTTCCTTATACCTCGGTGAAAAAATTATGAGTTACCTAAGGAAAGGTAGAAATTATGAGTTAGTCGAGAGTTAGAAGATACATCGATTATTCGTATGATATTGAAGACGTTTTTGTAAACTCTTGCATTTGTTGTTGGCCTGTAATTTTGTCAATTCTTGGATTTTTTGTAGACGTTGAATTTCATAAATTCTTGGAATATGTGAGAGATGAAATAAGAAAAATGGGTAATTATATAGAAGTTGGTCTTCCTCACCGATCTTGATGACCTTGAAATATGTTATCAAGGTCATCATTCTGAACAACTTTTCCCTATACATGTTACCGCCGCTCGGTTTTAGTTTTCGAGATATTCGCAAAAAACTATTGCTAATGCTGTATTGAATTTTCTCCCATGGATTTTCGTATATCGGCATAGGCGACCGCTTTCTAACCAAGCACAAAATGAATAATAGGTATACAGTATACAACATATTAAAAGGAAACAAAGAGTGATTGTTTAGGCGCGGCACCTGTTTACTTTTTTTATGTAAACACGATGTGGAGTTGAGAGAGAATACAGGGTCTCACTCTGGTCATACATGCATAAGGTGAGCTTTCAATTTTGAAAGTCTACTCTTGGATCTTCGTATGCGTGCTCTTCGCCCTCTCCGCGACCTAACCACAACTCATTCTATTCACATGATTTTTCTATTACTAGATCAACTTCTGGATAACAGCTACAATGAAAAGATTATGCGAGTAGAATGAGTTGTAGTTAGGACTAGGGCTGTTACTTTCCTTCGATGATCGAAGATTTCGAAGCTTCGAAGCTTCGCTTTCACAAACTTCGAAGGTTATGAGAATCGAAGTTTCGAAGCTTCGAACCTTCGAAACTTCGAAACTTCGAACCTTCGTTCGTTTCCAGTTAACGGATAAAAGAAATAAATTTTCATAATTTGTTTCTATATTCACTATTTGAATTATTTCAATAATCTATTGTTTAGATAATATATTTATAATTTGAATTATCCTTTCGATAGCACATTGTTGAAATAATTGTTTAAACAAATAAACTTTATAATTTGTTTCTATATTCATTATTTGAAGTGTTATTTCAATTATTTAATGTTAAAATAATTGTTTAAATAAATAAATTTTTACAATTCGTTTCTATATTCAGTATTTGAAATTCAATTCAAAAATAATATATTTATTATTTGAATTATCATTGATAAAATAATTGTTTAAATAAATAAATTTTCACAATTTGTTTCTCAATTCATTATGTGAATTGTTATTTCAATTATTTATTGTTAAAATAATAGTTTAAATGAATAAATTTTCATATTTTGTTTCTATATACATTATGTGAATTATTTCAATAATTCATTGTATTTACATAATGAATGTAGAAACAAATTGTAAAAATTTGTTTATTTAAAGAATTATTTTAACAATAAATAATTGAAATAAGAATTCAAATAATGAATATAGAAACAAAGTATAAAATTTATTTATTTAAACAATTATTTTGACAATGTGCTATCGAAAAGATATAAAGATCCTAACAATAAATTATTGAAATAATTCAAATAGTGAATTTAGAAACAAATTATGAAAATCTATTTCTTTTATCCGTTAACTGCAAACGAATCGAAGGTTCGAAGTTTCGAAGTTTCGAGGTTCGAAGGTGCGAAGTTTCGAAGGTTCGAAAAGTAACAGCCCTAGTTAGGACGCGGAGGGGGCAAAGAAGACGCATACAAAAATCGAAGAGTAGTCTTTCAAAATTGAAAGCTCACGTTATATTTGTATGACCAGAGTGAGACCCTGTTTTCTCTCTCATCTTTACAGCGTGTTTACAAAAAAAAGTAAACGGACGCTGCGCCGGAAGGCTTACGTTGCCACGGAGCGTGCAAGAATATGGAAAATTCAATAATGTATTAGCAATAGATTTTTGCGAATATCTTGAAAACTAAAATCGAGCGGCGGTAACATGTATAGGGAAAAGTTGTTCAGAATGGTGACCTTGACAGCATATTCCAAGGTCATCAAAATCGGTGAGGAGGACCAACTTCTATATAATTACCGAAAAATGTCTTTGTACCATGATATTAAGTTTGATAAAATACACTAGCTTTGTCAAAAGATTTTGTATTAAAATCGAACGGGATTAATAAATGCTGAGACATTGTAAGTAGCAATGCAAGCTACCGTCTTGCGAATCGCGTGTGCGCGCGCATCATTCGCGCTAGTAAGTTTAAGTCTCGCTGATACGCCACGTGTGTAACGAGTGTGTCTCGAACAGTGTCGTCAGAAACACCCACAACTGGGTGGGTTTTCCTCTCCTCCTTTTCCACTTCCAGTATCCCATTCCATTGCGTGTTGCGTCCCCGTCACGCATGCGTAACATGTGCACGTGTTGATCTGGTTATCAGAGATGTGGCAAACTGTATTCCCCTCGATTTCAGCGATCTGGCGACACTGGTCTCGAATACCAATCACTCTTATGAAGAGAATAAAGTTTAAAGTTGCTGTGTAAAACTCATTTGACTTATTCCAAGCTGTGGATGTCGTTAGTCAGTGATTATAACTTTAATAATAAATCCACAGAATAATATATTGATGACAATCGCATAATGTTGAAATAATATTAAAAATTCTCGTTCCAATATCAGAATAAAGATCAAAAGGATAATTGGTTTATCAGCTACGAGCTCAGAGCGTTACAGTACTTTTGTTATTTCGCGACATCGTTAATAAACAATGTGTCTCCGACGAGTAAAAAATTACTCCACTACTGGCTAAAAAATATTTATTACATTACGCACTCTTGTTCTATGCCGTGCACACTGTTATCGGAATATTGAATTTATCCTTCCGTTTCGATCGACTGGCAACAGGGCTAAAATAAGCAAAGCCATTGTAGAAATAATGAAAATGGAATTGGTGATTGGGAAGCTTCCGGTTTCGTATTATAAAATATCGTATCATATGTAAATAATGCATGAAAAGTTAAAACATTCGAAATAATTGGATATTTTTAGTGGGAACGCAAATATGATTTTATATTGCAGGAGAAGCCCGTCTAAATAAACGGAGCGCGGAATATTGAAAACCGGACATGGTTTTCGTATGTTCAACAATCTATCGCTGCACGTCAACTGTTTATTATATTTTGTTTTACGAGCGGAAATGGAAATTTTTATCTAACTCTGCCAAACTGTCTCTCTTTCATTCATAACATATTCTTGTATAACATTTCTGACCACCGAAAGAATAAAATTGAATGTCACAGAACATACGTCACGCATGATCACTTGTCATTAACTCTTTAACCCTCGGAGCAGACATTATTAATATTCGTTACTAGAGTGCGAATTTTATGCGTTCATGGCAACAATGAATTAGTGACAATTAAAATAATGGAGAAATGTAAAGGAATTAAGAACATATGATTTTCAACAAATTCCAATTATTAATGAAAGGAATGAGCTTCCATATCCTTTAGTTAGCTTTCATATCCTGCAATTAATGATCAACATTTTTATTTCACTCGACGTTTGAGTACTATACACTCAAATTTAAATAAGTTCTCTTAAAGTTGTTTTTAAATTTTTCGAACAGTTAACTTCATCTTAATATACAACATTTACCAAATATTAACGATAGAAGGCTTCTTGAAAAGGATCGGGTCAATTCTTTACACTGCAATTTCAAGTTGAGGACATAAGATAGTCCAGTAAATTCCAGCATTAAATACGTTAATCGGTGAGCTGTTAATCGCGATCAGAGGGTGCAACGAACGACTAAAAACAGAGGGACCGGGTGATTTTTCGCAGGAGGATCCAAAGGACGAGGTTCATAATTCTTTCGCGGTTGCTTTTCCTTTTTCGGTCGAAGATAAAGAGGAGATCGGCCACGCTCGAAGTATTCAAACGGCAATGAGATCCCGCGGAGCTCGTAATCCGCAATAAATTTGTCGGTAATATCCCCGGTCTTTTTCTAATTGAACTTTATCCCTGCCTATCCGTTCCGGTGCCATTCGTTGCCCGTTAAATTGAGCTAGAGATGCGCGGATGTTAGGCCGGCTGCCGTTTTCGCAGCGACCGGCGCCTCGGTGGATAACGAAAACGACGATTGGGGGCCGGGTGGGGAGGGATGGTTTCTCCTTTCCCAACCGGAAGTCTACGATTAAGTTTCCGGGGAAATGAGCGGTTCCATGGATGGGTGGAGCATCTCTGCGAAACGATACGGTAACGACGCTCGTTTCGTCGCGACTACCACGGGACAATCGCGCGGGACGTCTGCGCGAGACAAATTGTAGGAGTTACGGTGTACCGCTAATTTTTCACCGACGAAATGGAGCGATTTTTCGTGGCCCCGCCCCTCTAAGCCGGGAAATATCGCCGCGGATTTTAAGCCGCATTTCGAAAAGCCCAGCCCCTCCCCCCAACCCATCCAGCAGCCGCATCAGCGAATTAATCGACTGGCGAAACAAAGTTCGCGAATTCGTCATTTTTATTGGACGACTCTGTTTTCCCGGCTGTAAATCGTGCCGGAATTTTATTAGTACGGTTGCCGGGTGTTAACACATTTTTGCTGTTTACTAAAATGGGTAAGTATTAGTGGTGTGCGAGAACCCAGAAACGTTCAGTTGGAACGAGACGAGAATTTTTTTCGAGATCGGGACGAGTTCTCGAAAAGTTCGGACTTCTCGATTATGTCGAGATTCTCGGAAGTAACGGGATTGTCGAAAATTTTGCTATTCTCGAAAATTTTAGGGTGTTCAGTACTCGATTACCGTTATGAGACTCGATTCAAAATCGATCGCGGTATGAGATTTCTGATATTTGAGGCGTTTCTGAAAACCACATTGTAAAATTTATTCATTGAATCTTCCTTTTTCTTCCTTTTGAGACTTTTGAGAATCCCAAAACTTTCGAGAATCCCGAAACCTTCGAGAACCTCGAACATTTTTGGGAATCTCGAAACTTTCGAGAATCTCGACAAAATCGAGACTCCCGAAATTTTCGAGAACCCGACCCGTCTCGATCATCGAGATCCATACATTTTCGGGTTCTCGCACACTCCTAGTAAGTATGGTAGATCAAATATCTATCATTTGTTTCATTTAAATTGCATCGTATTATGTCCGTGTTACACGAACCACTAGACTGTGGATCTTTATGCAAAATAATAGTTATATCAATGACAACAGGAAAGAGTTTCATAGACTATATTATTTGTATTTAAATCGTGTTCATATTGAAAATAATATGAAAATCAGAATTTATCGAAATTCTAAAGGGGGGTTTTAACAAAATATTTGTGACATATTGACACTATTAATTGTCATAAATAGACTGTGATAATAAACATAAAATAAATATTGCCTGCATTAATTACTAGAAGCAGTAGGCCACACAGAGGTTTCTTTTTTTCTTTAATAAACTTATTATGTTGCAAATATGACATTCCTGAAATTTGCCAATCTTTCTACTGTTTTAAATTACTTCAACTCGTTCTTGTCATAACTGTATAAAATCCGCAGTCTAATCGTAAATCATTAACTAAAAGATTAATAAAAAATGAATAAAAAGTGAATTCATTTGGAGAGTGGTAATCTTTCGAACTGGTTTGCTTAAACAGTTCTGAATAGATCGTTTATTGTACGGTAAATGTCTCGATTTACAAGCCTGACCTTATATATAAAATTTTCTATGCTCAGATTATTAAAATCTATAAATAAACGCTTACGGTTAAAGTATTTTGTACCTTCATTCGCGTATTAATAGCCAGCTGTTCCGTTTACGTTATTAGAAGCTATAAGTAGATACGAACGGATAAAGTGTTTCAGCTTTTAATTCTATTTTTACTGTGGTTGTATTGCGTAACATGTGTAACGAATGCAGAAGTTTTAAATTACACTCTGTTGATAGAAGAATCCTTAGTCAGAGATTAAGATAAAATGCGGAATGAACATCTTCATTCATTTCACAACAAAAGTTGTGTAGCCAGTTTCAATCATTATCAATTTAAATAAACTTTAACAAAAAGAAAAATGCTGCTCTCAAAAATATCAGTGTCCTACTAGATCATATAGTGTAAACTCAGACAAGATGTCGAAATAATTCTAAACAAGCATAGATACCAAATATTATTCACCGAATATCAATCCTATAAACGAAATAAAATGAATCGGCGTAACCTCACATTCCAAATAAATTTAATTCGTAAATTTTTTAGGGTATTTAGCGCTGAATAATTCTAGACAAATATAAATACCAAAAAATGCACATCAACGATCCCATGAACAAAATAAAAATCGTCCTAACATCACATACGAAACAAATTTAATTCCTCGATTTTTAGAATGCGCAGTGCTAAATAATTCTTGACAAGCATAATTACCAAAAATTGTCCACTCACTATCACTCCTAAAACGAAACAAAATGGATCGTCGTAACCTCACATTCCAAATAAATTTAATTCGTAAATTTTTTAGGGTACTTAGCGCTAAATAATTCTAGACAAACTTAAAACCCAAGAAATGCACGTCATCAATCCCATCAACAAAATCAAAATTGCCCTGGCACCACGTTCGAAAGAAATTTAATTCGTCGACTTGCAGGCTGCGCAGCACCAAGTCGAAGGGGTTTGGGGGAATTAATAGGATTTAAATCGCGCGGCGGATTCCCACGAGAGACGAGCATCGGTGGGAATACCTAATTACGCGGCATTTTGATGGACGATTTCGGGCGTGATGGATGCGCGACGTCGCGCATTGATATGCAGCCGCGAGCGAGAAGTAAATTGATCGAGACGGGACCTGGCTGCCTAGCCTGCTCGGCCGAGAGGGTTGAAATTCGACCACGACCGAGCCTCCTGTTCCGGCTTTCTCCATGACATCCACAGTTTCTATTATGCATTCGCGATGCTCTGCATTCGCGACGCGTTCCGCATCGGAGAGACTTCACCGCCACGCAGCAGCGCCCGAGTTGCATCGGGGGTATGGGTTGCATCGCGCCGGTAGTTGCATCCGCGCCGTTACCAGTCCGGGGTTGCGCGACGCAACAAAGGAGAGAGAGAGAACCGGCAATTTAGCAAAGCGTGTGCATGCGACGATGAATTTTTATTAGTCCCGTGGTATCGAACACGGGCACCCGGCTGAATGGAATAATTTTTCCCAATTAGACGTACGCGGCCGATTAAATGGCCCCGTGGCAGGGACAGCGAAAAGTGCTCGGAATTTACAAGGTGCAGTAACTGGGTCGAAGTAGAACAAAATTATTATTGAAAATTGGAAAGGATTGTACAGCAATGTTTTGCATGGTTTAACACTTAAACCATATAAAGATGTCCCAGCTAAAGGAGGTCACGTAAATATCCCCATTTGTTTTCAATGACATGGAAAATGTTCATAGTACAATTTGAATAATGTTAATTAAAGAATACTCTCAAAAGAATAATATTTTGTCGTGTATTTTTCTTTATTGCATTTTTGTAGTAGATGAAAGAGTACATTGACTATTCATGGATAATGACCTTCAGAGGACCTTGAACACCAGGTAGAACTGCGAATTTTTGCAAAAGCGCATCAGTGCAACGCAAAGTGCACATGCAGCGTTTCTCGTCGTAATAGTAAAAGTAAATGTCATTTACTGTAAATCCTGGGAAAAAGATCAATATTTTGGGGAGTAGTGAGTAGACTGAACAGATCTTTATGCAAAATAAATATTTTTATTACTAATTAAAAGACATAGAACGCAAATAGAAAGTTCTTCCGTTCTTTAAGAATGTTAATAGATTGAAAATAATACGTTGTTATGATTCAATCCTTTTCATTTATTCACTATTTTAAATTTAATCTACTCTATTTTGTTATTAATGCATAAAATCCGCAGTCTTATTAGAGTTTTTCACGATTGTACTCTAATACTTTTTTTATTCAGAATAGCATGAAGAACAGAGTACAACTCCACCGATACATTTCTTTAATATGTTGTATTACAGGATCCAAACCATGCAAAACTTTCTGTTGCATTTTTTTTCTATCTTCAATAATAATTGAGTTAAAATTTGGCCCAGTGACTAAGTACACCGGGCAGATTCCGTTTGAAATGTATACCTACATATGATTATTTCGCTAAGTATTAAAAATTCCAAAGATTGTTTCTAGTCTGGGTCATGGGCCATGGGTTACAGTTTGTTAATATTTCTCTTTTATAATGAATATCCTCGTGGAACAGATTGGTAAATTCGCTCAGTATCGCATTAAAATCGATTAAGAAGGGAAACTCGCGAGCCCCTCGCGAAAAATTCAAAGAGCCCGGGGAGAATTGCATTCCAAACGAAACGTTGGAGAACGCGGTGGAAATTAAATCACGCGAAATGTGTTCCCGTTGTCAGAGAACTTACACATATTTTACCATTTAGTCTCGTATTACGCAGCTGCTGGGAGTACATTAAATTCTCCCCTTTATAAAGCACAATTTTTATCGCAGCGTTCTTGAGATTCCCGCGAAATTTCTAGATGTTAAACTGAATTTACGGTAACTCCTTATTAAAAAATGTTCTTCATTTTTTTAAAAAAATGTAACCGTGTTACATTTTTCGTTGAAAATAGGCATTTTGTCCCTCACGAGAATATTCGATGTGATATCGATCTCCTTTTATACCCAACAGAGACTGGATTTGAAAAAAGGATTTGCAAATTTTTAACGAAACCTGAAAGCTGATTCTAAAACGAAACCTTACGTGAATCGATGTAACGGTGGTGGTTGAAAATTGAATTGTGTGAATGGGAACAGAAACAATTGTTCGAATACTATATGAATTATTATATTAATCTAGATTACACTGACTGATTTGAATGGCGGTATTTTCTGTGAAACGATTCAGTGCTTTCGGGGCTTCTAATTAAATCCTCTGTACCGATGGGAAGAATTTTTGTAATGAGATTTGATCCAGGTGAGTGGAAAGAGGAAATGATATACTGAAACGTTAGAAAATTGTGCAACACGAAACTATAGAATAGCTTCAAGTGCCGACAGCGATTAACTACATTATAATGAATTAACTGTGAAGCGATATTAAGCAATGCGATTCTTTTTCCATTTTTCATGTCTTTTTCTGACGCTATGTGGGCGTTCACAAATTTTTAGCGTATCGAAACATTATTTCTAAAGTCGCTTAAATCGTCTAAAAGGGCCAGAGTACGCTACAAGCATAACTAAATTTATGTACTTAAATAATATATATCAATTTGCGAATAATTACTGTTTCCAGAAACTATCTAGAAACAAATTGCAGTGAAGCATTTATCATTCTAGTGACTCGTCATAATGATTAACACGTTCGCTACTAGAATTTGTTCCACTGTATGAAATAATAAAACAATTGAGCAGGAGAAAGTGATTGGTTCTCTGAATATTATACAATTATACAAATAACAAGATTGAATTTATTCGGATTCTGTGCCACTTTCATTGAAGTATATACTTTGACAAAGAAATCTCATCAACAATTTCCCGTAAAGGCATTTCTATAATTTCATTAATTGTAAAATAAGAATTTCAGTAAAGTAAACTGTAGTGTAAAGTAAATTCTGAGATTGTTTACAGTCGGTGTAAAAAGTATTCGTACACCTTTAAAAATCAAATAAGTTTTTTGAAATTAGACCAAACGACTTTAGTTCTTTCGAGATGTTAAAAGGATTAGTTTACTAGGTAATATGTAAATAATTTTTTCTAAAAATTGCAATTGGTCGAAATTGTGAAAAAAAGTAAAGGTTACAAGATTAAAGTTTAAGGGTGAAAGTCGCAGATTTCCGATCTTCTCAGGGAATTTTGTCGCTATGTAATCACCTTAAAATGTTTGTAACTCATAACAACGTTAAAAGATTTCGATAAAACTTTTTACATATACACAACTTACTTAGAACTATAAAATTGCGACTTTAAAATTTTTACTACAGGCACAGTTAAAAAAGTTAAAAATTGTGATCATCACTATTTTTCGTCACAATTCCGACCATTAGCAATTTTTAGAAAAAAATTATTTACACGCTACCTCGTAAACATATGACTCTGACGTCTCAAAGCAATTGAAGCCGTTTGATCCAATCTTAAAAAAGTTATTGGATTTTTAAAGGTGTACGAATACTTTGTACACCCACCGTACGTCAAGTAACTTTAACAATGGTAACGTATTAAGATACAATTGTTGCTTCTTTCACCGATGAGTAAAATTGTAATACCAAACCGGAAGCCATTTTTGTATCGCCTTGACACTTTCCGGAGCCACTGCAGCTAAGAGAATGGCATTTTCGTGTAAAGGACCAGCAGGAACGGAAGCAGGAAGCGTAAAGAAGCGGGTCGAAAGAGATGAAGCTGTGTAACCAGGCCGGCACGCGCAAGAAAGAGATACGAGAACCTAGGCGAGGACGGATGAAGTGCATTTTAATAATCGCGGCAGAAGCGAGTGGCAGGCGTCTGGCGCGGGGCGGCGACGCTCAAAGCCACGCGAATTGCCACTACATCGCTTCTGCTCCGAAAGTGACGGAGTATTCAAATAAGTGACGCCCAGCTGGCTCTCTTTACGCGTGCCCTCGTGAAGGGACACCCCGGGTCCTTTTTAAAGGGAAGCAATCTGAATCGACGAGGCGCCGCCTGGAACCCGATGCCACGGATTCTGTAACCGGAGATGCTTTTCTCACGATTCCCTGCCAGTTGGTAAGGATTTTTGACATTGTACATGGTGCATAAAAATTATATGTCACGACTAGAGATGCCAACTCTACTGATTTCTCCGTAAAACTACTGATTTTTAACCTTACCTACTGACCTACCGATTTCAAATAGAAATCTACTGATTTTTGGGTTTCATGTGTCTGCAATTCATATAAAACACAAAATATTCTCAGTATTTCTTTGCGACACATTGTGGCGTCATCACCTTCCGCTTGATCTTCAACTGTAAATAGAATCTCTGAATTTGCTCCTGTCGAACGTTAATATACATATACTGTCACGACTCAGTGGACAAACTTATAGGTTATAGGTTCGCTATTAAATTAGCAACGTTTATGTGCATTTTTGCATCGTGTTGTAAAATTCTGATTCATGAATGTCTGTATAAAAGATATTCATTTTGGCGAACCATTTTTATTCAACAACAATTTTTATTCAATTGATGTTTAGTATATTAAATTACAACAATAGGTTATCGTATACAGTTGTTGAACCCCTAGATTGTGAATGATAGACCGTTTTCCTACGAAAATAACGAATATTACGAAATATAATGCATTTTATACATAAAACAGTATATATACAGTACATCTCGAGATACGTACACTGTATTATATAAAAGCATAAATCTCTTAATGTATATAATTTCTTTTTTGAAGGTGGTCAATAAGCCTACACGTTACCCTAAATGATTGCAATTGAAGTTTTAAGCTAAGTACCATACAGTTGCATACACCATTGGAAAATATAAAATTGTCGTAATTAAATTAAACTTCAATTTACATGACATATTTACATTTATGAAAAAACTAGTAGATCTACTGATTTTCCAAGAAAGAACTACGGAGTTCTACTGATTTTTACATCCTTGTCTACGGACTTTTTTCAATTTGAGGTTGGCATCACTGGTCACGACCAATGATGGTATATTTGGTCTCGGTTTTTTTGCGCATGCGCTATCAAACGCAGGAACGTATGTACGTCTTATTTTTGTGGGGAAAGTAGGGAAGAACTGTTATTGGCGTGAAACCGGACAGAAGAATGCAAGATATATTTATATATTATATGTACATACACATAAAATTTTAATATAACATACGCATGTTAAACATTCATATCTGAAGATCGAAAAAAAAATTTCGAAACTATACGGGGTGACCAAGGTAACCCATTTTAGCCCAACTTTGTACTTTACTGACGCTCAAATCGTCGCGCATGCGCGAGAAAACCGAGACTATATACCATCACTGGTCACGACTACCATAGCGGGTAGTTTCTGTACCTATAGATCGGTGGAGACCTGTTGAAAAAATCACCCCCGAAATTGTCCTTGACACTGTTTTACAAGGTCAAATTTTCTCAAATCAACTATTCTCTTGAAAAACGACTTTAAAGTCTTGTAAACTATTTTTCCATAGGTCTACAGGGTGTCCCAAGATGGTATAAAGGTGGAGAAGGCGATTCTACATGGGAAAATAAATCGAAAATATAGAATAGATTTTTTCTATTTGACGCCTCGATTTCGAAAAATTAGAGTTTGAACATGGACAATGGAACATTTCGTTGCTGAAACGTTTATTTAACGTGTAACACATTCACTTCAATTATGAATATATACATTTCACTGCTACACAAGTGAATGACAATATTCTTCCATGAGTAATTGTTGACGAAAATGGTCGACCACCTTTCGAAGTTATCGACATTTCATTACTAAAACATTTATTTAATGTGTGACATATTGACTGGATCAATCATGATGGATAAACACACTTAATTGCTATGCAAATACATGACAACATTGACAATATTCATTGATAGGGTATAGAAACACTAATCTTTGTATTAATATGTTTGAATAAAATCAATTTTATTACGGTGTTTAATGAGCAACAGTATTACAGTAGCATGCACTATGATTTTTAATGTCCCAGCTTCGGTTTCATTAATTAAATTGTTCTGACTCTGTGAGATTTCTTAGGGTTCATATTTGGTAGTCAATATGTTAACGAGAAATTATTCCGTGATTCATCAGGTATATGCAGAAGTCTTAGTTCTTTTCTAACTTTATTTTATTCATACAAGACGTACGAGGTGTGTTACCTGTCGATAAAGAAGTTGGCGATTCAAACATAACGTTAACGAACAAAATAATTGTACAAAACCTTGTAAGATTGTAACCATCAAAATTAAATGAACGATAGAAAAATACTGAAATATTTACATACACCTAATAGAAGAATTAAAAGACAGCATCAATAAACATTGGAGTCTATTAAAACGAAAACAAACAACAAAAATTGTGTCAAACGATTTCAAATTTCCTTTAAGACGATGTACAACGGAAAGATGATTCTACAAAGGATTACTATCGTGTCCTAATTTCTCACGAATATTTCCTAACAAGAACAATTGATGGTTAAATTTCTTTCTCTGATTTTCTTCTTATTAGTACGCTCGCTTTAGGGGGCTCATTTAACACTAAACCTACCACGGTCATATGACCGGTATTTTATATCACAATTGTTGAAATTAGAAAAAGGCTTTCATAGGAAATTACTAAATTGATTTCTTTATTTATGCATGAATTATAATGGAAACCACACAACATTTAAGTAAATTCAAAATTCTCACTTCTATAAGACGTTTCACTTTTATATATTTTGTGCTTGGTAGGTTTAGTGTTAACGAATGAGTTGTAAAAAGTCAACATTTTCGTTTTTTAATTGTACGAGATGTTCGAATGCATTGAATTTCATGTCACTTTGTCTAATACTGTGCTCCTTTCGTCGAGAAAAGAAGACGAATTCCACACGCACGTACGTGCCAAGGAAAAATGGAACGGAACAGCTGCACTTTCTGCAAGTTCCCAGCTTCCCGACCTTTCTTTCTCTCTCTTCCTGCTGCTACATTTTAAAGGACACTTTCAATTTAAGTTCGTCTCCGATGCGAACCTTTTCACCGACTCCGTCTGGTCCGGAACGGATCAAAGAAAGGCTTTCTACGTATTGATTAACTCGACGGTCTCGCGAGGACCCGGAGCACCATTGTCCGATGTGGTTTGACGAGCGAGCTGACGAGCCGAGCTTCCTAGATAGTGGATGATAATGTGATTGGACGAATGTACATTTGCAGGGAGTCTTACAGATCTGGCTATCAATGTTGAAGAATATTTTCTGGTTTGTAGATAATGCGAAAAACAGCAAAGCAAAAACTAGAGTTTTTTAGCTGCGATCATTTGTGTTTAACACAACCGCTATTAACGTTATACATATCTGACGACGAGAATTTCATATTTCATGTACAGAAGATACAAATTAATTTTATGTATGTCGTCATTTAGCGCTAACCCCTTGTGCTACGATATCGATCCAGACTCGTGATAAAGAATCAAAACAGGATCTACTAAATACAGTATTTCATCGATAATCGTCGCCACCACAGGTCCGGCCGGCGACAATTAACGTTCAGATAATACTATTCTTTGACTTGTGCCGAATGTAGAAAAGGACAGCGAAGCTCGGGAGGCCTCGGTCGACGTGAAGTGTAACATAACACGGGTCGAGTATGTCGGTGTGGAAGCAACACTTAACCCAGTGACAAAACTTCTTTATTTTTTATTATTTTTTAATGGAACTTTCACCATCATATTCGTGGCATTTTTCTAATGAAAATGATACCAAATAAGATATAATTCCGATGGTATTTACTTGAGTAATGCGCGATGAAAGTTTCGGAAAATTATTGTAAATATGATCCGAATTACACCGTGTTTGGGATTATTTTAATCAGAAAAATTCCACAAATATATTGGAGATAGCCTCATATAAAATAAGTAATGATAAAAAAGTTTTTTTTATTGGCATCACACTGTGAGGATACGTGAGCCATTGAACTGTGCCGCCGACTGCGACTCTCCGCGTCTCTTTCTTTCAGAAGCGTTGTCCTTCCTTGCGCCCGAAACATTCATCGTCCATTACTCAAGTAAATATCATCGCAATTATGTCTTATTTGGTATCATTTTCATTAGAAAAATGCCACGAATATGTTGGTGAAAGTTCCATAAAAAAATAATAAAAAATATAGAAATTTTGTCATTGGATTAGTAGTGGTCGCGCCGATATACTCGACCCGTATTATGTTACACTTCTCGGCGACCGAGGCCTCTCGAGCATCACGGCCCCTCACGAGGTATACCCCGCGGAAGGAGGGATTGTTTTGCTACAATTATCGTTCAGAATTTCACGACAATTACCGATGAAATACTTTATGTATGTTATTAATTTTCTTCAACTGAAAATGAAATTCTAAACGACTATACGTTTTTCACAAAAATACGATATTTTAATACTTTGTCGGTCCACCATGAGCACTAATTATATGTTGCAGACGCCGTTGCATACTATTCACCAAAGAATCAGTGACATTTTTTTAAAACTATTCCAAATTTCCATAATTTGTTTTTTTAATGCTTCATTTGACTTTTTCATGTATTTGGATAATCATTTTTCAATTTCTGCCCATAAATGCTCAATGGGATTGAGGTCTGGACATTGCGGAAGTGTTTATAATCTCAATCATAAAATAACTCATGGTGCAAAGGTTTAAAGAGTATTTCATGACACTCGAAAAATTTACATTTCTCTTTTATTTTATCAGAGGATTATGTTCAACAGCATAGTTCGGCTGTAGATGTTGTTGAATTATAAACATGTACAACGTGTAATTAGTTTATGCAGTCTTCGTAATAGTGGTGTAGACTACGTTTAACTCTACAAGTAATTTTTTCCGGTTCAGTTTTCACACAACTTGTCGCACAATTATCTGAAAACGTTACCAATCGACGAAGAATTTTATTCAATTCAAATCTGTCTAACATCTGCAGAAGTGTAAATTTAAGACAGCTTCTGCAATCTGACTGTTAAATAATATTATGTCAGTTTTTTGATTTAGTCATTTGCAGTGTCATAATAAAAGTTACAGAGACCATTCGGTCCGAAGACAAACGTAATCCCATTTGAAACAGTTTTCTTTATAGGCGAACGCATAGAGAATGTATGACGGTGAACCTCATTCGAGAAAATGGAACGATAAATCTTTTTACTTACGTAATAGAGTGTCTCGAGGTGTGTATAAAAGTTTATTTAGGATTGTTGAAGTATAATTCACTGGATCATTTATTTTACACGTCTCGTGTTCAACTTCGGAAAACAAACTTAAAATTTCAAAATACACTTATACTCGTAATTCTTAAAAAATTGCAAGTAGAGAAACCGAATGCATTCTTCAAATTATGGGAGTCAATAAAAAATGTTCTACACGTAGAAAAGATAATAGGTTGGGGAAAAAGAAATCCATTATTTTTTCGCTAGATGGCTGTAGTGATATATATCTCTTAAAGTATTGTTCAAACAAATTCAGACTTGTGCGCCTTGGAAAAGTGACATTCCGTATTAAAACAAATTCTTTTACAGTTTTTGATTGGTCGAGTCGGTTGTGAGTTATAGGGTGTAAAAGATGGAAGTTAACAAAGAGAAAATTCGGTATATTTTACAATTTTGCTTTGATAAAGGTGAAAATGCAAGCCAGGCGGCCGAAATTGTGAATGGTGTTTATGGCCCCCTTAGTGTCACAGCCAATTACGCGCAATTTTGGTTTCGTCGATTCCGTTCCGGTATTCTCGATGTTAAAGATGCACCTCGCACAGGTAGGCCCGTCGTCGAAAATGTCGATAAAATCATGGAAATGATCGAAGTAGACCGGCATGTTAGCTGTCGTAGCAACGCCCAGAAACTAAAGATCGACCACAAAACAGTTTTAAACCATATGCATAAAGTAGCGATTGATCAGAAACGGCCACAATTGGCCAACAGGAGAGGTGTTGTGTTCCATCAGGACAACGACAGGCCACACACGTCTATAGTGACTCGTCAGAAACTCCGGGAGCTTGGTTGAAAAGTTTTGATGCATCCACGTTATAGTTCGGACCTGGCACCAAGAAATTACAATCTTTTTCTATCATTGCAAAACTTCTTTAGTGATAAGAAATTGGCATCAGGAGAAGATTGTGAAAATCGCTTAGTCGAGTTTTTCGCCAATAGGGACCAGGGCTTCTATGAGAGAGGCATGATGAAGTTACCTTTAAAATGGCAGCAAATTATAAAACAAAACGGTGCATATTTGACCCAAATCGGACAATCCGAAACATGTTAAATAAAGTCTTGAAATAAACGTAAAAATAATGGACTTCTTTTTCCCCAATTTAATATAAAAGAATTGCATTCTGCGTTTAAACATTCGCGAAACGTTGCGTTTTGCGAAAGTCGAAAATTCCCCACCCTTATCTGTCGATGGTATTTCCAAAATATATTGCGCCGATGGGAAAAAAATATGATGGGAACAAATAATGAAAACAATTACGTATTTGTTTTCAATACACCATGCGCCGAGGAATCGCGATAAAACTGTAATGTGATCGCAATCACGATATTGGAATATGTATATTCCCCTCTATAAATTCCAGACCGTTGGAAAATATTTGACGTATTAACGGGCATCACGCAATAAAGTGCGTTGAAAATTGGAAACATGATAGTCGTATATTATTTTTAACAATAAAATATATTTTTCAATGGTGCGTTACTTTTTGCGTTATTGTCCCTTTGAATAACGGAAACCGTCATGACTCGTGCCCGCTACCTGTTGAAATAAATCTGGCAGAAAAACCCGGAAGCTTCGCCATTAAAACATTTACAAAAAAAAGAGAGAATGACTGTACAAGCTTTATATGGAAAAATGTTCTGAACTTTCAAAAAAACATTTCACTCGATTTTTGCATCTTTTCGATATCGAAGAACGATGTCATCGAGTCTGCGCAAAATTGCATCTTTTGTTACGCGATTAATATGCCTGGAATATTCGCAGTGTCCAACTAAAAAAATTATGACAGAAGATATTAAAGATCGTGTCGTGATTGACAGAAAATCGATATTGGTAGCCAGACTCACGATGAACGTAGCAGTCCGACTATATGTATGTACTCTGAAGTATTCGATACCCAATAACTCGCTTCATAATTAAAAATCGATACACCGAAAGCTCTCGATTTGTTCTCAAATACAGTTTCCACGTCACTCTCAACTTCTTTCATTAGGGACTTCGATCCGGCCAGCTCATTATTCATAAAGTGAATAATATTCTCCGCGATGACAAGTATGACAGCATGTGTCATTACTGGCAAGCGTTCTACAGCGTTCTGCAGAAAGTGCAACAAAATACAGATTTTATTTTGCTTTTTCTTCGTATCATAAAATCCTACAATTATATTTGAAATGTAAACATTTTTAAATTTAATAGGTTTTGATTAGACGTTTTTTTAGTGATTTTTTGAATATTAATTATTAAATGTTGTTCTCGAATGTAATATCTTAATAATGAAACAGGCTTCTTATAGAAATAATATTCAGGTTCATTGACTGGGCAGGTTAACCTATAATGAAATTGGTTGTGTAAAATGGAAAAAAATTACATGGCTCTAAGAATATTGTAATGTTTATTCAAATATACCAAAATTATTAACGCGCTAATTGTTACATTGCACGGTTGAATTGGTAAGGAAAATAACGGAATGTGCCAATTGTTTCCGTGTTCAAGGTACAATTTGTCAGACAAACTTACTTTCTTTAAGTGCATTTGACGATGATGCAGAATTTTCTTTCGATACTATTTCTTATGAAATTTCAGGAAGTAGAATTGGTTGGTCATGATCAGACGCGCTAGCCGATTCCTATCTAATGGTAGGTGTATTCGCTGAATTTGCAAACTCGATTTACTCGAAATCGAGGCGTCAAACGAAAAAACTTTATTCTACCTCTTCGACTGATTTTTGTGTGTGGAATTATTTCTGTATGTCAAAATCATTGTGCGAATGTCAAGGTACCGTATGAACTTTTGAAGAACTATTACTCACTAAAAAATGCATCAGCCGCGAAGGACCCACTATTACAGTTTGACAGTTAGCACAAAAACGTTTACAGTCTCCGTGTTAACACTAGAACTACCAGACTAGTCATAATGACTGGTTTCCAATTTTTTCTTTTACAAATATTGAAATTATAAATTTATTATAACGCATGGACAGAATTCCTTGTAATTGTACAGACAATCTTTTTCAAATATCTCGAAAACTAAAGAAGACTGCCATATACTTCCAAAGGAAAAAGTTGTTCTAAATTACACACCCCACCGCATAACCAAAAATTATGAAGGCTGGAGTCCAAACTTCTAAATAATTACTAATTGCACGTAATATGGTAATTATTTACATTAGGGGCTTCCTCACTGATTTGGATGACGTTGAAATATGTTGTCAAGGTCATCATTCTGAACAACTTTTTCCTATACATGTTACCGCCGCTCAGCTTTAGTTTCCGAGATATTCGCAAAACAGTTTCAACATCTCAAAAAGTGATCGGAGTAGGTCTGGGTTAGGTCTGGGTTAGGTCTGAGACGGGAAGGGGGTCGGTCCTTGGGGTGTGAGCACAGCTCCCCCAAGCAGGGCCGACCTTACCGGAGTCGGATGCGTCATTCCCCACTAGAGGGAAGAACGTAGCCGGGGGCCGTCGGACAGGAGGGCCTGTACCCGAATGTCCATCGGGCGGCCCCAGAGGGATGGGGGGGACACGGTGACTACCGTCATCGGGTCCCAAGTAGGATGCTTGGAGGTGGAGCTTCTCTCCCCTCCCGTGAGTGCATGGAAAGGGTGGTCCACTCCGGTAGCAATGCCACTGGCGGATCCCGGAGTGGGCCCATATAGCCCAGGGCACGGTAGAATGTGGGGTTTAGTTGGTATGCCTGACCTCGGTCAGGTGAGCCCAACATAACCCTCCCTCCCACTACAGCGTAGGGGGGGAGGGTATCCATAAGGCGGATTCCCCACATTTCAAAAAAAAAAGAAGGTCTGGGTTAGGTCTGGGTTATTTATATATTATTTATATATTTATATACTGGGTTATTATATATTTTCTTGATTGTTGCAGATATCCAAGAATTCGTATAGTTTCATGCTTAATACTCTGTATGCTAACACAGCTGAAAATGAAGTGAGTTCGCGTTCGACACGATTCAATTCACGTTTCAGTTCGTAAACATAAACAGACAAGACAGTGGGTCTCAAGTGATTGAAGTCGTTTTAAGTTGTGACCGTGGCCGCGTTATCGGATGCCACAATTTCAAATCTAACCCAGACCTACTCCGATCACTTTTCGAGATGTTGAAACTTTTTTGCGAATATCTCGGTAACTAAAGCTGAGCGGCGGTAACATGTACAGGAAAAAAGTTGTTCAGAATGATGAGCTTGACCACATATTTCAACGACACAAAATCGGCGAGGAAGCCTCTAATGTAAATATTTACCCGTAATATTAATAAGTGTCATGTTGTCGTTATTATAAGTCAATATGCACCAGTCGCAGGATCGTTATTTTTCTACGCAAAACCGCACAACAAACTCCAGTTTGTCTACACAGGTGTGGGCACGTGTTACGTGTCATGCAGCGGAGGCTCGTACACGTATACGAAGCTATACTAACCGGCGCAGCAACACCTGCGCCTGTGGACGACTCGCTGGATGTCGAGACGGTGAAATCGTATTACTAGTGCATTGTGGGAGCTGAATAGCCCGCATTAGAGCCAACGAGGTTGTACCATCGACCTCTCTCGGCCCCGGTCTCTCGCACTTTCCGCGCTCTCTCCGTATCATTATGTCGACATCACCTCCTACCTCTTCAGTGTTCGCCGACGTTCCTTCCGTTGCCTTGGCCCCGGCATTCCGACAACCAGAACTCTCTTGTCCCCCAACGAGCATTCTACGAGGCTGTTTACGGACCAGAAGCGAGATAGCGAGTGCAAGGGTCGGGGAATTCCAGAAGTTTATGGATTACGAGGCGAATTAACGCCGGAAATACCATGAGAGGCAACAACGGGAAAAAGAAACAACGAGTGTCGGTGCGACTGCGAACGATATTAAATCGACTGCATCGGACTCTTTCACATCGGTGCCGAACGTCTACTATCGCAGAATTTCTTCGTCAACACCGATTCTTGCGGCGCGTTTAGACCAAACGGACGAATGCTCGTTCGAACTCCGATAAAATTGAAATTCAAATGAGAATTCGTCTACATTCGCCGAACGTTCAGAATGCTCGAAGAATGCTTACTCGATTTTATAACTATTAGGTCGCTCACTAAGTTCGGCGGACTTTTTATCTTAAAATATTTGTTATAATAGTATTGTTACATTTTCTTTTTCAATCGAAATAATGGCCTCCAGCTACAGTGATCTTTTCCCAGTTTTCCTTGGAGGCAAAACAGTGTTCAGGCGGCGGACAAAGTAAATAATTTGTTTAATTCACTTATTAAATAAATAACTGTATATTTAATATAATATTTTTACGGCGGCGTGTTGAATGTACAGTTGTCGTAATGCAAATCTGCCCTGCGGTGAACAAAACCCGAAAGAAATAATAGAAGAGGTTGTCACGAGATGATTGATGAATTGACAGCTGAAGAGGCGATAATTGACCGCCACACGAAGCAGACGTTAAATGACATATTACAATATGTGCACATGTACACAGTGCTATTGTTAATTGTATATTTGTAAAAAATTGTACTATAATAAAAATGCCGTAACGCGCGATGCAACGGAGTGCAGGAAATACCCACGAATTCGCTACATTGATCTACTAAATAGTAGACACGTATCACACGCATTCAATCATTATCTGCCGTAATCCCTAAAGCTCCTCCACGCCCATTCATTTTTACCATTTCACGCAACTAGTTTAAATTCGTATATCTCCGCCTCACTCATTAGGTTTCTCTTTCTCAGTCTCACCACACATATCCACACAAATAGTTGTCCACACAATTTCTCACTTCATCCAAGTTTTTCAGATCGTGTTGCGTTCAGCGAAACAGATGATAGTCTGCAGCTGCAGCATCGGGAGAGTATGAACGGTGAGGAAGAATTTCTGCAGCGTGCAGCATAGCGTCATCATGTTGTAAAATTATTGACTGAATAAATATTTTTATTAGAGAACATATTGCGATACAAAACCACACAAATTTTAAATAAATTCAATTTTGACATTTTTATAAGGTAATATGTACCAATTACTTTGGAGGCTCGGTAGGTTTAGTGTTAATAATTGTTTATTAATTAATTCTGTATTAAGCTTCATTAGTTGTCGACCGTAGCGTTGGACGTTGATTGTTTCTTCAAATTAAAGCACAACAAAATTCAATGACGTATTGAATTCAATGAAATGTATTGTACCTCAAAGTGATGTATAATAAACCTGTAGGCTGGAATAGTATTTCTCGACTAACACGTTGGCTGCCACCCAGAAAATGTTAAGGACATCCTTTGTGCCACTAATTGCTACATTTTCTAATATGAACAACTAATACACTCGCACGCTCGTACCAATATAGTCGTAGTGAATTCTCGATGTCACAAAAAAAGAAATTTAATATTATACTAGGTCGTGTCCAATGCTCCTGTCGAATCACATGTTTTGTCGACAATACTTCTACGTGGCAGCGAACGTGTTAAGCTTTATAACATTTGCATTTCAAAGTCGGAGGTATCATACGCAACCACCCAGTACTTTAAAATTTGAATTCCATCGTAGCTCTTCGCACCAGCAACTCCCATAAAATCGCGTAGCCGAAATTCTCGTCATCTGGGACCGTGCGATTGTTGGAGTAAGACTGTTCCCGCCGCGCAGTCTGACGACTGAAAGCTGTCGAAGCCTCTTTTCGTCGTCTGGCAGCTTACACGGGTTCCCGGTTGTTCGCAGCGCAATTATCATGGAGGAGGAGGCGAGCATGAGCGCCGAAACCGAACTCCCACTCCCCCTACCCCCCGAAACAGTCGCACCATTCGTCGCAACAATTTCACTTCGGAGGCCCGAAGCGTCGCGGCAGCTGCGTCGACGACGGGGTAGCTCTCGCTCTTTCGCCCTTTCATTACGTTCGAGCTTTTACGAGCGTTGCGGGCTGAAGCGGGCCGAAGTGGGCCGAGGGGAGAGGGCGGTTGGCTGAGTGGTAGTTCCAGAGATTGGATAAGGAATCCATAAGTTCCGACGTAATCCCGATGCGTTTGAAAGCGTGGAGTCTCGAAGGACCTGCCGGCAAAGTGATTTCTCTTCGACGTCGGGGAAAAAGCGCGGGGAGAAGAGTGGCCACAAGGAAAAACGAGCGAAAAGGACGCGTCGCGGGAGCCTCGGTGAAAAAGCGGACGGAAAACGCGAGTTTCACCAACGAGCTGCGAGCTGATTCTCCATTCTCTCTCTCTCTCTTTCTTTTTCTCTTTCCAGCCGTCTCCTAGCCACCTGAACAGCCGATACCGACAGACTTGTGCATCGTTTGCCGGCGAAACTTGCCGCCTCCCTCGCCGTTTGCGAATCCTCGATAATGACTCGTTGTAATATTGGGTTCTGCGAGTCCCTTTGCATCAGCCGCGGCTCGCAACTTGGGAACCGTTATCTACAGATTGCGGATTTTGATGCATTTAAAGTGACCTGTCCAGTGTCTGAGCATAATTCGAATCGAACGAAAAAATAACATTTATGGTGCCCCCTTCGTAATGGATTTAATTAATTAACCCTTTGCACTCGAAGCAATTTTAATTCCAAAATCTCAATATCTTTTTCAACCAAGGATATTTGCATCCTGTGAAATCTTTTTTACATGGTGCACATGAAATTGAATGTGCTTTTTAATACAACATTTGCAGTTTCAGTAATTTATAGAATACAGACGAATTTAATAATATGAATACTGTTTTGAGTAATGGTATGGCAAGTTTTACTGGTGCCTTAAAATCACCATTCCAGTAATAGAAGATATTCGGGATTGGAGGAGACAGTCGCGAGTCGGTGCCGGAATCCGGCGCGCGATTCAAATTGCGATCGCGCGGTAGGACTCGCGATTCGATGCGCCAAAGAGAGACAGAGACGGCCATTTCTGAGTGAGCACTGATCTAATTACGCTGGCATCCTTATCGCGGACAGGTGCCCTGCGGTGATTGGTGCTCACTCGATGAGTGGCAGCTCTTTCTCTCTCTCTCTCTCTCTCTCTCTCTCTCTCTCTCTCTCTCTCTCTCTCGGCGTAATCATAATCGTAACCGTCGACGAGTTGCTTCGAAATCTTCGTTCTGTCCGCATCGCGCCGTACTTCGGCTAACTCGTACCGTGTAACGAACGGACAAACTATGTGTTAATGCATCTCCCTTCCGCGCCGCACTGTTGTGCCTCTTCGGTTACGCACGCTCGCGTTACCGGTAACAAAATATTTAACTCGTTTTTTCCGTGTTAAATTTGGAATATATTCGTTTACAAAAACAACCACGTGCTTCGTGTACTCTCCATTCTAAGACACCTCTGCTTCATCGCAACTCGGGGCGCTCCCAGCGTTGTTGGCACATTAAACAGAAGATTTTCACATTTTCAAAAATGAGTAGGTGACGTTTAAAACAGTAGAAATACTAAAATGATTTAAGAATGCCAATCTATTATTCTGAGGTTGTTAACATGATCAACACTAGGTTTACATAATTTACATTGCTTTATAAAAACAACAAGAATGTGTCTATCCAAATGATATACACTCAAAGAAATAAATTTATTGAGTAATTCCTCGTGGATGCATGTTTACAATCTCAATAATTGTAAATTAAAAATATTAGAACACGTCAATTTGACGGGGTCTGTAAACTTAGTGTTAAAGTAAGAACGGAATGTCTATCTCCGATATGTCAGTCTCTTGCAATTGACGAAGACAAAGGCCCACAGTTTTTTTACCCTATTTTCTTATCTTTTATGTTGTCCTTGAGTGCAGATTCTAATTACATGATTTTATACGGTACTCTACCAAGAAATTTTATACAGAATTTTATTGAAGGATTGTATACAGTATTTTCCTAAAAGATTGTATATATTTACATGATTTTACACAGTATTTTACTAACAGATTCTATACAGAATTATAATAAAAGTTTGTAAACTGTATTCAACTAAAAGATTATATACATTATTCTACTAAAAGATTTTGTACAATACTTTAGTAAACGATTGTGTGCTATATTCTACTAAGAGATCAACACAGTTGTCAATTGTTCTTGCTTCTAACGCTAACATTTCGAATCACGAGCATCTAGCTGTTTTACAGTAAAAAATAGAATTATTAAAACAAAATACTGCCAATGAGTTGATGCAATGAATAAAGTAATGAGTCAAATAAAATAACGAGAGAAGAAAACTAGCTTCAATCCTCCACATGTACACATTTATTTAAAATATGTCTGGTAAAAGTCATTAAACGAATTTCAAAATCTTATTAGATTATAATCAATTTATAACAATGATCAAAAGAAGAAATACACTTTAATTTAACTTCTGCTCCCTATAATTGATTTGGAACGTTTTTATTTCGCATAAAAATCCGCTGTCTACTTATCATCGATTGAATATTGTTTTTTGTAAAAATGGGAGACAAACAAAAGTCAATTCGAAAGCATGTCAAAGTTCTTGCGAACGACTGCAGCTAAAAAATCAACGATTTTTGCAGCAATCGTGAAAACGCGCTCACGTTTACGGCGAGCAGGGCTTCGCAGCGGTAGGTCGATCAAAAATCTCGGGATCGCGTGTTTCGCGTTACGCAGCGCGGCACTGACAAATAGTAGCAATCATGGCGTCCCCTCGGCCCCGGTACAATTGACAGTGGCGCTTGTCGCGTCGCGAGGTGTCAATAAACCGCTGTCTTCCGCGGGGGCCGCGTGTTTGTTCCGCGTATCAGCGTCAATCCCGGCCGGTGATTAAACTGGAAGCTCATTTCCCCGGAAATTCCCCGGTTCGATGAGAAAAATTTCGACGTGTCGTTTGCGTGTGCGAGCTTGCATCACGTCGTGTCCGGATCGATGGCAGGATCGCATCGCCGACGAAAAACACCGGCAACGGGCGCAAAACCACGGGTCAGAGCTGGCAGGAGCAGTTCGATCCTACATCGGGATCTGTTCCAATCATTTTTCGCGCAATAATAACGTTACTTCCGCGTAATGTCGGTGACGAGCATGCTGACCCAGATATTCGCGTTGCTTGCTCGCATTCAGAGCCGATTCGTCTACAGCTCCATAAATAACGGATGCACGGCAAAAACTCTATGACGGGAGTTAATGTCGGTGGTTCGGACCTGATACCTAACAGGAAAAATGCGACTGAAATTTCACATCGATTCATTAACACGTTCCGTCTACGCACCTTCAGCGAACCCGGGAACAGTCAAATTTTTTACTCATATGTCTATTTTTCCTATTCTTTTTGTTATCCTCTGATTATTGAATTGCAGACTTTGTGTATTTAGCATGATAATGACCAGGTACAATACGAGACTGAGGAAATGTTAAAGAAATCGAAAAACATGGTTCGACTGCGTTTTGGAGAACTCCGTGTTCTTAACTTTTTTGAACTTTTTTTATGTGATCCTGTAGATATCGATGAAGACATTCCGAAAATGTGTGTATGGTTGTTAGGAATTCACTGCTTTATAAGTTATACGCGTGAAAAGATGAGCGTTTTTGACAGGTTAGAGCGTCGCCATATTGGATATTCGTTGAGTGGCAGAGGTATATAGGTAGGTCTGTTCAGCGCATGCGCTGGATAGATCGTGAGTGTTCAGCGCATGTGTTAGATAGCATGGTATATTTGCGGGATCGGCTAAATAGTACTGAGCGTGCGCTAGATGGCAAATCAGTGGTTACACATAATTTGTAAACATAAGCAATTTCAAGTGTTTTTCACAAATGAATTATTAATAAGTTTATTGATGATTTTGAAATGGCTAGTTCAAGTATTAGAAATTTTAACTGTAGAGACATGCCAAGTAGTAAAGAAGAAGCAATTACTTGGGCTCAGGATTGTGGATTGTTGCGGAAATTTACAAAATGTCGTACTCATCGATGCGAAATGAAAATTTATAACAATAAACATGGAATCGGTCGTTTTCGGTGTCCAGTAATTAAAATATATAGAATCACATACAGGATTTTGAAAAGAAGGTTCAGTCCAAGATGGTTTGGCGTTAGGTCGTCATGGGAGCGGAGAAGGTCGGCCCGACCATGGTATAATGTTATGCATTTTGATTTGGTAAATGTGTTATTATTATGTATGAATTTGTGCCATATAACGGATATGTGCGGAAGTATTTAGCCCATTTGATGTGTATCACCTAGCAAATATATCAATATAGCGACGCTTTAACCTGTTAAAATGGCTTAAAAGGGTTCAACTTTATACGCGTATAACTTTTTAACCAATGAATTTCGCGCAATAAGATTTTCATTTTCGGTGTTTTCTCGTTGAAATCTGTAAAATTGTATTAAAAAAAAAACTTGAAAAAAAAGAGTTCTCCAAAACGCAGTTAAACCAAAAATATTGTTACATTCTCTTCTGATTCATCTAAATTATTGAAGAAAAAACACATTTTCGTTTAACTTCTGTTCCTTACAACGGTCTTAGACAATTTTTATTTGGCATAAAGATCTTCAGTTTATACGATAGTATTTGTAGCCATTTTTGTTTTCATTACCTACGATTGAATTACACAGTTTGTATTTTACATAAAGCTCCACAGTCTATTTTTAATTATTTTTTGTAATTTCTTCCATTTCCTACCTGTTTTCATCAACTAATATGTATGTGCCTTTCTACTTATTATAGACAATCCATAGCTTTTTTGTTTTCCTTATTGTTTACTTTTTAGTCTTAAATATGAATAATTTTTAATATATACTTTTTAGTCTCAATACATGGTTATTTATGTTCGTATTTATTTTTATATCTTGTAAATTTTGCAACGTTCTTAAGGAGACAGTCGGGCAACAACACTTGACTAAGAGTAATAAACCAAATAAATTTATCATTTTCTTTTAGAATCACAGTAATTTATCATAGAAGAATATAATGTAGCAGGAATTGCATTAGTCGTAATGTTTATTTCACTGCAATATTAATCAGGAATAAAAAAGCTTTAAATTAATCGTAGGACTGAAATTACTTACAGATTCGAACGTTTTCACAGACGCTACGACATTTAATTTTCATGTTGTTGTTGTAAAATTATTTTGTAACTTCATGAAAAAACAGAACAAATGCAGATTGAATTTTGATTTGGTTTCTTTGGAGACACAAAGAAGTGCTGGATGATTCTGTTTTCTAAGTGGAAGCGAATAAAAGGAAATGTGTACATTGTGGCGGTGACCCCTTGCTTTTATTGCGCTGTTTGTTGGCCGGGGAGGATAGAACGTAATAAAACATGTTTCTTATTCACAAAATTCGGGAGATTGGCTCTGACGTAATGCTCTGGAAGAATATCAGTAGATTTCATTGTCAAGGGAGAGACGGAAGTCACGTCGTAAAAAGTTGGCACGAGTTCGTGTTGGACAGGAAAGCCAAGAGGAATTGGGAAAGAGCGAAGATTTTTACGATTCTATTATGGTACCCTACTTTGCCACCAGATATAGTCCTGAGAACGCTGATTAATTAACTTTCTGTCCTGTCAGCGACTGTCCCGCTACTATGTGCAAAGATTTTGATAAAACCTTGCTTCGTTATTCTAGATAAAGTCCCATACATCCTAGTATTAAATGCATCATCTATTTTATTAACTTTCTGCGTTAGCCTTCATTTAATAGTGACTATTTTATACAATATTTACATTACAAAAATTGTCTCACTCTACTCCATTCAGCTATTATACCGTATTGATAGAAAATAGAGCAAAAGGTAAAATGACGTTTAGTAAATAGTACAGAATTTTATTTCGTTTATGCTAAACATAATCACAACTTTTACAAATCATTCTCCGAGTCGTGGAAATTGTAGGATATGTATATAAAATATTTGTAACTTATTGTTATCAAATACGGAAGACAATTTACATTACTGATATATTGTCCTGAAACACGTTAAACGCTATGGCAGTTCCTGGGAACTAGCGGTAACGAATTTACAAAACAATATGTGATATATAATACCTATAATATTAAAAAATATTTACTGTGACTTAATAAATTTAATTGACACAGATTCAATAGAAATGGGGTAAGTAAGTCTTTCGATTATGCACAGTAGTATTTTGGTATTTAAATTTAAATGTAAAGTGGAATGAATTGCTCGGCGTTTAACGTATTAACTGTAGTCAATCCGATATTCATCTTTGTGCAAAATGTTCCTCGTACAGATGATTTGTAGAAAATGTCTTCCGAAGATGACTACTATATGTACAAAAAATAACGTGGCATTATAATGGAAATATACTGGAAATTAATTGTGCTCTTCATTGTTTGAACTATAATCACTAAAAAAAGATATCCACACTTTAAATCAGAATAATGTTGCGACTATCTCTCATGCTCACCAACAGATGGACAGTGCGACAATACCTTTCCGAATACTACTTGATTCATCCTTTGTTTGTACAGTGTGGAAATTATAAAGCGTTACAGACAAATAACTCCAAAAATATTGATTACACTCAAAAACGTTTCAGATGAAAGTTGTTCAGTACCAAGGGGGGGGGGGGCATCATGTGGTGGTACTTTTATTTTTCCCGATGGACACTCCAAGGTGAGGTGAAGGTCAACTTTCTTTTTTTAAATGGAATGATATGTTTCTTTATCCACCATCAAGTAGTGCGTTTCAAGACGAGTTCAATTACCTATGACTCAAGGTCATTCAAGGTCAAACTAGCAGGGAAATGCAGAAAAGGTGTGATCGTTTTATTGGTACTTTAGTTCGTGCCTTCGAACTTTCACACCAAAACAATAACATGTGTTCAATATCAGCATTACTCAGGACAACATCAAAGTCATTATCAATGAAATGAAAACAATCGTATTTATGTATTACTGTGCTATTCGAGCTAAGGTATCATTCGCTGAACGATAATACTTAAATAAGTGATAAAAATGGAACTGTATCAAAATTGTTTTGATATGATTATGGCACTAAGAGAATGCAGGAAAAATTACAGGATGGCTGCAAATTTGTATGCACAACGCTACCCGGATCGACCATGAAAATCGCATATGGCATATAAAAGACTTCTACAGTGTTTTCTCCATTCAGGTTCTGTGCTTAAAAACTGCGTATTGTCCATTAAGCTTACGACGCGTGAAAACAAGAAAGTCAGAAAATGTGAAGCTTGTGCTAAGATAAATATTGAAATGTTGAGCAAAGTTAGAGAATCATTTAAACAAAGAATTGTTGAGTGCATTGAAGTAAAAGGTAATCATTTTGAAGACATACTAAACTAAAGTGCAAATAAAACGATCACACCTTCTCTGCATTTCCTTGCAAGTTTGACCTTGAATGACCTTAAGTCATACGTAATTGAACTCATCTTAAAACGCACTATTTAATGGTGCATGATATCATTCCATTTAAAAAAAGAAAGTTGACCTTCACCTCATCTTGGAGTGTCCACCGGAAAAAATAAAAGTCCCACCTCATAATGTCCCCCTCGGTACTGAACCACTTTCATCTGAAACATTTTTTAGTATAATCAATATTTTTGGAGATATTCGTCTGTAACGCATTATAATTTCCACCCTGTATATATAGGGTGTCCCGTAACTGATGGTACAAGCGAGCAGGGGGTGATTCTACGTGAGAAAGTAAGTCGAAAATATGGAATAAAATTTTTTCATTTGACGTCTCGGTTCCGAGAAAATCAAGGTTGAAAATGCAGCAAATACGAATGCTATTAGATAGAAATCGTCTGACGCGTCTGACCATGATTAAACAATTCTACTTCCTGCATATACTAAAGCACGCGAACCTGACGGATTTTAAATACGATTTTCTCGGAAACGAGGCGTCAGAGGAAAAGAATTTATTCCATATTTTTGACTTATTTTCTCACGAAGAATCACCCCCTGCTCGCTTGTACCACCAATTACGGGACACCCTGTATATACACTGTCCTAAGATGTCCTTATAATATCCCGGGTCTAAGGCACGTGTTCGCTAGATAGCCTTACTGACGAGTCCTCTAGCGGGCCTAGGACGAAACGCTCCCCTCTCCTTTTCCCATCTTTCCGTAATTCACTATAGCCGCTGAAATAACTTTTTTGATAGGCGTTCAGGCGACTTGAGATTTTGTAATAACATAGAGGGATTAGTACACGAGCTGACGAACACACAAAAATTTGAGAAAGTAACCGTCATTTGTGAGAATTAATTTCATGATGGTCTTATCACGTTTTGGGGAGCGGTGGGGACGAAAGTACGCCGAGCTTCTCGTTACCGTTCGACTGTAATGTAAGAATTTATCGAACACTCGGCACGAATTGCGGGAACAGCACACGCTAGTGCACGCTAGTAGCTCACGCTAGCACAGGCAGGGTCAATCATATCCGGCAATAAAGCGACGGCCGAAATGATCGTGCAGCGCGACCGTAAAGCAGCAGCACGCTACATGCGTTCGCGATTGGGTTAGGCGAAATGTTTACGGCTTCCCGTAATTGATCCTCCAGCCATCGTCTCGAAAATCAACTTGGGGCTGCCCTATAACAGGCCGAACAGCTTCCGCGCACAGATCTCCCGAAATAAACGCGCGCGAATTGAGCGGTTCCGCTGTTACTACAATTTTACTATTGTAGAGAAGTTCTCGTTTCAATGTTTCATCTACTGACATGAAAATGTGGCTCTTCCTTCCAAAATTCAATTTATAGAAATACTTGAACATGGATAATTTGCAAGGTGGTTTGCCTGTAGACTTCGATGAATTGGTTCAAAATAAAAATTCTAGTCCATGTTTTTTCTAATAAAAATTTGGAGAAAATTGAAGATTTCTCATTTTATTGATTTCTGTTTGACAAAATATGATTTTTAAGCCTTTTGTTATCTTTAGTGGCTGATCAATGTGTGCTAATTACATGAAATATTTGCTTTTTAAATTTTTACTAGTATTTCTGTACCATTAGATAGAAAGTTATCTGATTTGCCTCTATCTACCTCATTTGAAAAAGTCAGATGTTTTATAAGTAGGCAACTCATTTCTATGCATCTGCAGATCACGCCATTTTCTTAAAAGAACAAAAAATATCAATTTCAAAGTGACACAATTATACTTCGGATTATAGGCATTCATGATAAAAATGGGTAGATCAAATACAAAACAGTGAAAATATTTAAAGAATTTAAAGACATTGCTGCATTATTCCCAACTCATTAGAGTTAGTAAGAAAATAACTGGTTATCTACATAGTCCTTGTATGCTGGAATTAATTCAGGCGATTTTTATTTATAAAATTCTATCTATCCTTCTTTCATAAAATACCTGCTATACGGATTTTATGCATTTATGACAAAAATAAGTAGATAAAATTCAAAATGGTGAACACATTTATGAATTAAAAGCAACTATTATACAGGGTGTCCCACGCAACTGGAACAGGCTGTACCTCCTAAACGGTTGGGACTAGAGGAAAATGTTATAAGAAAAAGTTGAATGGCATCAGACGGTGCATAATACGCAACTAATTTTATGCACTTTTGTGCATCGGTGCATCAGAAAAATGCAACTGCCCTTTTTTTAAAAATGGAAACCTACATTTTTGACTGCACCAATCGATGCAGTTTGTTGTGCTCTACATAAAAGTAGTAACATACTTATACCCTAAACTTATTCGTTAGGACGTTATCGTAACTAAAAGTTACAAACATTATAATGGAGCACTACGTGATACTCCAGAACACTTGCCGACAGAGCGAAATCATTCACAAATCTACAACAATCTTAGCTACGATAACTTCCAAACCAATAAGTTTAGGACATAAGTATGTTAGTACTTTTATCATCGATTGATGCAGTCAAATATGTAGGTTTCCATATTTTAAAAAAGTGCAGTAGCATTTTCTGATGCACCGATGCACAAAAGTGCATAAAATTAGTTGCGTATTATGCACCTTCTGATGCCATTCAACTTTTTCTTATAACATTTTCCTCTATTCCCAACCGTTTAGGAGGTACAGCCTGTTTCAGTTGCGTGGGACACACTGTATTATTTTCAACTCATTCATGAAAATATAAGTAAATCATACTCAGAACAGTGAGCACATTTAAAGAATTAGAAAACACTATTCTTTTTTTTTCAATACCATACAATTATTAAGAAACAAAAGGACGTCCATGTAGTTCCTGCATCTGGCAATTGATACAGATACTTTTTATTTTGCTTAAAAATCCGCAAACTAATAATCGATGAGAATGAGAACTTGCACAAAGATATGCTAATGGTCACTGTAAGCTGCAATAAATCCCGACATTTCGAGCTTCGTCAAAACTGCTCGGGTTTTACAGGGTGTTTGCGACGTTTCTTCAGCAATGGATTCATTAATCGATAGCAACGTTCGATTGCAGACTCCGTAGTCCTCGAAGAACACTGAAGGAGCGGCCCCGGCAATATATAACTTCTCCGCAGCAGGTGGACGCTCGAAAATAATAGAGTCTAGGGGCCAGCGAGAAGCCCGCGAACTTAATATCGGGGCTGAAAGGGTGGACAAAAGAAAAATCAATCAGCTGCGAGGAGATATCGAGACGCGTCTCGCTGGGAAAGTTCCATTAAAACCGCCGTACCACGCTCTCGGTGGCCCTGAAACTGACACCTTGAAGAGAGAGAGAGCGTCGTTGCAGTTGCGAACAGCGCGCCATGAAAAACAACAAAAGGGTTGAATCTTGGTGCACTTGACGCGAATACGGGGAAGAAACTCATCTTCCGGTGGAACAATGCGCGAAAACACCGAAGCAATTCGTTCGTGGAAACAATCGTTTCGAATCTGCGAAGTTTTATGTACTTTTGAGACGATAGTTACTTTCTACGGACGAATTTGCGACTGTTTGATGAGGATTGAAGAAGTTGAGAGGCTGACCGATAGGAACAAGATGATGCTATTTATATGTTTGTGTTTATACTATGAATCAAAACAGTACTCTACAACACGATTTTATACATTTCCTTAATAAGTGATTATTAGACTGCGGATTTTATGCATTTATTGCAAAAATGGGAGAGTGTAATTTCAAACAATAAAAAAATTACAAGAATTAAAGAGTATCAAGACATTTCATACAGCTTAATAAAACCTGTAAAGAGACACATAAATTCCTATTTGGTTCCTATGTCTTGCAATTAATGCAAACGATTTTTATTTTGCATAAGATCTAGTGATTATGTACAGCGTTTTATCAAATGATTTTATACAGCTCTTTATTAAATGGTTTTATACAGTATTTTTCCAAAAAATGTTACACATTCTTTTATTAAATGATTTTATACAGTATTGTTCCAAAACATTTTATACAGTATTTTATTTAAAGATTATATGCTGTGTTTTACTAAACGATTGTATACATTGCTTTATTAAATGATCTTATATAGTATTTTATTAAATGGTTCTATGCAGCATTTCATTAAACGATTGTATACTGTATTCTACCTAAAGATTTTATACAGTACTTCATTAAATGATTTTACACAGTATCCTACTAAAAGATTTTCTATAGTTTTTTTAGTAAAAGATTTCATACTGTATTCTACTGAAAGATTTTTACAGTATTTTACTAGAAGATTTTATACAGTATTTTAATAAAATATTGTATACTGTATTCTACTGAAAGATTTTGAACAGTATTCTACTAAAAGATTTAATATAGTATTCTAGTAACAGATTGTATACTGTGTTCTATTGAAAGATTGCATACACTACTTTATTAAATACTTTTATATAGTATTTTATTAAAACACTCCATACAGTATTTTGTTAAACAATTGTGATGTACTAAAAGATTAACAGATTTGTCCATTAATCTTGATTCCAACGCTAAAAAATTAAAGCACGACCATCTAGCTGTGTCACTGTAAAAATAACATTATTAAAATAAGATACTGTCATGAATAAAGCAACTAGTATAAACGAGAGCAACAGAAATTTATTCAATCCTCCGCGAGTACGTATTTATTTAAAATATGTTTGGAAAAAAAGTTACAAAGGAAAGATACCATTGTCGGATGTAATGTGCAATAAAAATGCAAATTAATATGAAGCACTATTTTGTAATTATTAAGAGGTGTAATGAAACTCTTGATTAAAAGAAAACGTAGTCGAAAATACGTACAAATGCGACAGTAGAACTGTTGACATCGTCGGAAGATATAAAATATGAAAATTGTTGAAGCCTGAAATCGAGTTGGGAAAAAACCGTAGACAGTAAAATTCGCTTTTTATTAACCTTCATATTCCCTACTTGTTTTTGAGAGGAACAAATTATGTGTATCGTTCATCGCGAGCGTATCAACGGCATTAACATATACTTTTTAAGATACACAGAATTACAGTAGAGTGCATTAAAAACATTGTCGGTTGACCTAATGAAGAATCATTTCCGCTGAGAATAGCGCGGGACGTTCGCGTAAAATATAAAATGCTAGGCGCATTTTTTTAAAGCGATAAGGTATCGATTACCGATAAAATGGTAATGGCGAAAGGACTGGATCGGATCAGCAGCGGTTCTTCGCGGGGAATTTGAAAATAATTTAGTAAACGATTCCGGGAGAATGTCCCGTGGAAACCGGGAAGACGGTAAAAGTTATTCATCGCATCCGTATTAAATTCCGCGAACCGCCAGGCAACTCGTAATAAGACATCAGACTGGCATGCGGACGTCAGTGGAGGGATGAACCCCGCTGGAAAAAATACGGGAATCGTTGTAGACAGAGGAATATTGCATTCTTGTGTCGAAGCAATTACTCGCGCCGAGGTATTGTTCTTCTGTCGCCTTTACAGTAGAAACCTTCCACCGGGAAAAAACTTGAGAGAGAAAATGAGAGAAAAAGAGAGAGAGTGATAGAACGGATAGGGTAGAAAGAGGGACGGGGAAAAAGAAGGACCACTTTTTCACCACCACGGAATACTCGAAGCAAAAGGATCGTATCTAGGACTCTTCGTTTACCTTTTCCTTGTTCCTCCTTTCTCCACCTGCCTCTCTGTCTTCCGCACCGAGTCGTTTGTTCTCCAAGGAACTTCATTTTCGGCTTGGAGTCGTAATAATTCGCGTACCATATTTCGCCGAAATGTTTCGAAAGCTCTGTTATGTAATATTCTGCTCCCCCTCGATTGACAGCAGCCTCTGATTTACCCTCTCACGTTCTTCACGTGAAAATTCACGCAGTTTGCACAACGTTCCAGTTTTCTTCGTGAGTTGCCATATTTATTTAAAGGAGCATTAAACTGTTGCCGGAAACTTGGTGATCTTTAAATTGTTAGAACTAGACTGTGGATTTTATGCAATTGTAAAAAAAAACAACCAGATAAACTAGAATACTGTTATGATATTAATAGCATTTGAGGATATTATTACATTATTTTCATGTGATTAAATGTATTAATTAATTGTACTGACTAAAGAAATTCTACAGAATACATGTATTAATTAAAAGAAAAAATACATTATTGGATATGGGTGTTAATAAATGCACACTTGTACATATAAAATAAAATAATTCTTTATTTTGCAGCATGGAAGGAAGCTCTTTACCGAACGAAAACTTTCTTTCAACTGACTCTGAGAGGAGGAACGTTGGTACCCCTAAAGGAAACCAGGGTCCCCTTGTATCTTCAGATAGTTTAGGTTAGGCCCCCACAGTCCGGCTCTTGAAACAAAGTATCAAATGGAATACTTCGAAATCTTTGATATATCCAACATACATTCCCGTTAACAAATTGTGTTTATTACAGTTGATTTAAAACATTTACATTTCGCATAAAGATCCGCAGTCTCGCTATAACTTTACAATAAAAAATCGTGACATGATCATACTGGGCTCATTTTTAAGCGCGCAACCTCTAATACCTATCGCATTTGTACAGAAGTGATGTTTGTATTTGAGAAGAGGTTTCGTTAAAATGTCTGCGGGAAAATTCCTCTTTCTTCAAAACATCACGTAGGAAATCATAACGAATATCTATGTGTTTCGTTCGCAGATGTCCAACATCATTCTTTGCAAGTAATTGGGCGCCTATATTATCGATATAATTATTAATCTTACATAAGTCTCTATATCTTAATTCTTTTAGAAACTCGGAAAAATAAACGCCGTCTTTCCCTGCCTCTGACAACGCAACGTACTCGGCTTCGGTGGAAGAGAAAGCCACACTTCGTTGGTTCGTCTCCGTACAGTGTGCACGTGTTTGACGCGATGTGCGTCCTGTATATTCTAGTTTATATACAGGGTGTCCCGTAACTGGTGGTACAACCGAGCAGGTTTTAGGATTCTACATGAAAAACTGAGGCGAAAATATAGAATAAAATTTTTTGATATAAGGCTTCGTTTTCGAGAAAAATGAGTTTGAAAATTTGTCTAGTGCGCGTGCAGTCGGCTTACTTGCGGCTCAACGGACTTTATTCTGCGTTACCTCAACCTTTTTTCGCGAAGGTTTTCGAGGTTTGTATACATCGAATAAATCGAAGGTCGAGGTTACAATGTTAGAATTACCTTTGAGGAATTCATTTAATTCATAAATTGCTGGAATTGCTGTCCACGTTGTTGTAGACATAATTGTGCTCTTCGTATTAAATTCCTTCGAACCTCTTGTAATATGCAATTATTATGTTGCTTTAAGTGTTCAAACGCTATCGCAATTTTTTGTTGTAATGTCATCAAGATACACAATCGATTTCATCTGACCCCACAAATAAAAATCTAACGGTTACAAAATCCGGAGATCGTGGCGGTCAAGGTACTCTGCCACCACGACCGATCCAGCACTGATAATTTTCACTTAAAAAACGTCTTACTTGGCAACTGTAGTGAGGTGGTGCTTCAAAGGTAATTCTAACATTGTAACCTCGATCTTCGATTTATTCGACGTATACAAACCTCGAAAACATTTGCGAAAAAAGGTTGAGGTAACTCAGAATAAAGTCCGTTGAGCCGCAAGTAATCCGAGTGCACGCGCACTAGACAAATTTTCAAACTCATTTTTCTCGAAAACAAAGACTTGTGTCAAAAAATTTTATTCTATATTTTCGACTCAGTTTTTTATGTGGAATCATCCCCTGCTCGGTTGTACCACCAGTTACGGGACACCCTGTATAATAACATTCTGAATCTAACTCTAACAAGCGTTAACATCATTAATGAAAGAAAGAAATTTTTATTTGGCTTGAATTTTTAGTAATTGATGGAGGCCAATTTCATTTTGCACGAAGATCCGCAGTCTAGTAGTAATAAAGATTTGTTACGGTAATTCGACGGAGGTTGAAAATCATTTTGATCGGGATCTGACAGAGATTGATAAGGTCCACACAGGGAACAGCAAAGACACCGCTACCGTCCATATAATTTTCATCGAGCGAAACGTTCCGACTGAACTCAGGTTGACGCGAGGCTCAACCCGACGGAGGTTCGGCCGTCACGTAGCAGGTAATATGCAAATGACATATCGTCACGGTGAAATTTATTCATAGACGCGCAATTCGCGACCGCCCGCAGCTGCGGCTTCGAAGTTCCCTTCGCCATTGCGAGTTCCCCCAAAACTGTTGTAATGAACTTACCGGCCGCGCGCAAAAGTTATACCTTACCGCGATCGCGGTGTTTGAATTTTATCACCCATCCCACCCAGACCGACCCGCTCGCGGATCAAAGGCCGTAAAGCTGGTTCCGTTGACTGGAAATCATCGTTGATGGATATTCCGTTCCGTGTTCGACCGTACAAACTAAATCGGCCGCTTTGACCCGAGGAATTTTCGACTACGAATCAATATTTGTTCCGAACAGTCCAGTGCCCGGCTGTTTCGTAATGCGTCGCAGTAACTTCCACGATGCAGTTACAACGAAATAATGAAAACCGTTTTTAAGTGCTTGACGACGCAGCAAAGCTGTAAATTCGTAGTACTGGGTTCAATAATTATTTCATTTAACTGAGACTGAAAAACTGTACACTAAACATATTACAGCTAATCAAATGACGGGTTTCGGGTTTTTTATTTTATATTTATTGAAATTATAATGATTCTATAATTGATTCTAATAATCAAAAACATACAAGAGAAGCCTGACTGAACATGAGGAGTTCAAAAGGAATGAGCATATACAAACAAATAAGATTATAAAAGTGCAAGGCTTGATGAAAGGGGAAATATTTTTCAACCATTTTTACACTGGAAGGTCTAAGCCATGGTTCAAACACAAACGTCTTTCACGAGAACTTATGTAACCATTAATCGGTGCAGAGCCGATCATTATAGTCTTATAGCATCCCTATTTCGTATAGGGATTATTAGTGACCCGAAGTGCGATTGCTGACACAGCAGTCAGGATATCGATCATATTGTTTGGCAATGTAGCCTTTTCGATTTGCAGCGATCTAAGCTAATTCATCAATTGCGTAAAATTAAACTTCAACAACCCTTAAGTTTAGAAATATTAGTTGCCGGTCCCAAATTAAAGCTTGTTTTCTCATTTTTAATTTCTTAAAAAACTGTAAACTACGAATTTAATTTGAATTAATGTAGACTGTGTATATATGAATATGTATGTAGGATCTTAGGAAAAATGAGGAATTCCGCGCCGGGAATCGAACCCGGGACCCTCGCGGTTGCAGCTGATCAACTCTTACACATACCCACGGAACCCTCCTACTTTTCCTAATCTCCATACAGTATTTGGTCTGGGAGGGCCTGATCCCACACTCGGCCATCCTGCTCCGGCATTCGCCCTCGAATGTCCGTCGCAGCGCCATCGTCTTTTTGGCCTCAGTGCCATCAACACAACTCGTCACCAACTTCGTCACTTTTCGGGAACACCATCCTACTACCCTCTCTAGCAGTTTTCCCTGGATGTGCCCCTTACTTCACTTCGTCGTCCTTTCGCTCGCGTGCGACCGTCTTCGCAACGCTTGCTCACTGCGTTCGTCGTCAGTCACCATGCGGGCATCGGTGTTCCCACCATCCCGGACGAGCCACCAAATGTAGGATCTTAGGAAAAATGAGGAATTCCGCGCCGGGAATCGAACCCGGGACCCTCGCCGGTTGTAGCTGATCAACTCTTACACATAACCACGGAACCCTCCTACTTTTCCTAATCTCCATACAGTATTTGGTCTGGGAGGTCCTGATCCCACACTCGGCCATCCTGCTCCGGCATCCTACTGCCCTCTCTAGCAGTTTTCCCTGGATGTGCCCCTTACTTCACTTCGTCGTCCTTTCGCTCGCGTGCGACCGTCTTCGCAACGCTTGCTCACTGCGTTCGTCGTCAGTCACCATGCGGGCATCGGTGTTCCCACCATCCCGGACGAGCCACCAAATGTAGGATCTTAGGAAAAATGAGGAATTCCGCGCCGGGAATCGAACCCGGGACCCTCGCCGGTTGTAGCTGATCAACTCTTACACATAACCACGGAACCCTCCTACTTTTCCTAATCTCCATACAGTATTTGGTCTGGGAGGTCCTGATCCCACATGTATATGTATTGTAATTCACCTTAGTACAACAGAAATAGATCTCACTTGAGATCTGAAATGCTTATAATAAAAAAAAAAATTATACACAGAAATGGCCTAACATGAATTCACAACCACCATCACATGGGTCCCGTTCGACCAAAATATTTTTAGGAAACGAAGAAGCAGACAAGGCTGCTGAAGAAGCAATTCTGCTACTACTGAATAAGATCCGATTATCATCTCAAGACATACAAAACTAAATCTGGCGAAGACTAGCCCAAAAGCAGTAAGACGAATGAACAACCATAAGTGCCACAAGACCACACAAAATAAAAGTATCACATGATAGCCTTTTCCCTGAGCTACCAAGCAAGACAAAAGACCAAGTAAATCTATTCAGACTGGTAATTGGTCACACAAATACTTCCTACGAAACGAAATCCTGCCACGGTGTGAACACTGCGATCTACCAATAACTGGCGAACACTTAATTCTAAAATACACCAAATTAGACCAACTCGCAGCAGACACAAAATCCCTAAAGAAATCGATGACATATACAAATCGAAAGGAGCCAGAGAAAATCTACTAAAATACATAAAGTCTGCAGACCAATGGGATGAAATCTAACCAACGAAACACGCAGTCGTTGCTAATGACCAAGATGTCGCTGCGACGTAAAAGAAGGAAAAAAGAAGAATGATTCTAGCATTATAAATTAAATACATTTCGTTAGATAGTTCAGATAAATCTTGCAATTTTTATAAGACAAGTAGTCACTTTTATCGTTTGATATGATTAGTGTTAAAGAAGCCTCTGATTGCAGAAGAAATATACTTATTACTGAATCAGAATTTCGTGGAATTATTTTAATCTGAATTTGTCTACTGAAATTGTCGATGTTTCATTTCCCGTGTGGATTGTTTCAGTAGCTTAAATATAATATGTACAGGAAAGAAAATCTTTAACTGTCTCTATTATATTCTCATGTAAAAAATGCTCACATTTTAAAAAAGGAAAGAAATGTACTATTATAAAATACATACATCAAATAGCTATGAAATGTCAATCGTCGTTTGATAAGAAAGAGTATACATAACAACTGCAAAATATTTCAAGAAACAAATCGCGTCAATTCACAAGATAAAAATCGTCTTTAGTATGAAGTCGGTGGTAATATCTTGCAGCTGCATTTTACGGAAAAACGTTTTTAAAAAGTATCATAAATTAGCACTATAATTAAAAATATTGTAACAGCAGGACTCTAAGATAAAATAGTGACAAAGAGACTAAATAGTGAACGCTAAAGAACGAGTAGAATGGACGGTATGAATGTACTAATTCCATCTGTTAAAGAAAACGATCGCAAAGGTCGGCATCGTCTACTAGTACAATTATTATACCCACTCAGAAACCATTTCTTGTAACGAGCCCAGGCCACCGATTCAATCTTGTCATTAGTAGATCATTAGCCCAATTTCCTCGCGTGTTTTTCTTCCCTACAGTTTACGGTTCCCGGTTAGGGGAAAGCAAGCTGAGAGACACGCGACGGCAATTAGGATGTCCGCGTGTGTCGAGAAAATAATCATATATCGAGACTCGACATTATCTAAACGGACAATACAATTTTGGCAGCAATCATTGCACACAGTTGTTAGCTCGCCTCTTCAAGACCGATATTTTTTTGAACAAACCACTCGTTTGTTCACGGCTGCCATGAATCACGAAGCATCAGAACTCAAACAGACCGCGAAATTGCGGGTCCTGGTTTTACGTAATTATTTTATGCGAAAATTAGAAATACAATACATTTTTCATTGTATTCGATCCTTAAAACTACAAGCTTTTTTCTCGCATAGTCAGTTGTTAGAAAACGAAGATAAATGAAAATGTATTTTCTTTTTCAATCATCTTAAAATGTTGGAAATAAAAATTGTTGGGTACACTATAAATTTATTATTGGAATTTGAGGTAAAGCATGTTAACCTCTTAATCGCATATGCCGTATATATTCGTCATGTCAACATAACTTTCATAGACCATGCGCCACTTAAGAGGTTAAACAATTTTTTGAAATGTAACTTTTGCAAATAGCAGTACACTTTAATTAACAATTTATCTACTGGAAGCTTATTAATAAGTAGACTGCGGCTTTTATACATTTACTCGCGAAAATGGCTAGGTGAAATGTAAAACAGTTGAAGGATTAAGAGAATTTCAGAGCATCGATATGTTATCATTGGACTGCGAACCTTTATGTGAAATAAAAATTATCTGCATTGTGAGGATGGTATGCGGGAATATGGGCAAAAGAGCGGAGATCGGTGATCGAGCTTTTACTCGTTATACGTTACAACGACAACAACTGATTTCAAAACGTTGGCAAACCACATTCTTTTCTTAAACAGAAGGGCATCGACATTCGATGGTGTGGCGGGGTGTCGATATTCGAATGTTACACGCGGTCCATACGCACATACCACACGCACACACATACGCTCACAGCGTCGTGTGGAAGAAATCGAAACCAAGTATAATGTTATTTCTTCCCTTAATAAGATTAATAGATGGCAAATAATATATCTTGAATTTTTTTAATTTTTCTACGATTCTAAATTTCATTAATTCGATTTAGCTATAAACGTATAAAATCCGCAATCTAGTTATCGTCAACTTATTAAAATTGTTAGAGGAGCTACCGTATATTTACAATATACAAATATACAACATCACAATATATAATATTATACAAATCCTTCGTCTAGTGACAAGCTTTTTAACAACTGACCTGTACATGTGTAAGAGAAGCTCAAACATTTTCTTTCGAATAATAATTTCAGAAGAAGTTGTTACACTATATTAATTCTAAAAATTTCTTGAATTATGAATGAAATCGCTGTTGCATGTGAACTATTTATTGAGAAATGTTCAACTACCGATTTTCAATTTTCAAAGATTAGAAAATTGACGGTAAGTAAATTTTTAACAATTTTCCTACCGGAATCCTCTGAATAGGATTTTCAATAATTGTGCCGTACCAAAAGGAAGCTTAGAAATGTTCTGTTACATTATAATCTCAAACGAAATTATTAGACGACGTCACAGGCGGTGACTTGTTAATTTACAATTGAAATTGTTGTTATAGAAGTATCAATTAGAAAGTCTGTAGCCACGGCTCATACACTTTTAACCACTTGCCCTACAACAGAGATGGGTATTTTTGTATCAATTGAAATAAAACGGTCCCCACCATAGCGCCCACTGTCCCCCACCAGCATACGTCGTTACCATAGAGCAGGGATGGTCATTTTTGCCTCAGTTGAGGCAAAACCGTCCACACCATAGCGCCCTCTGTCCTCTTCCAGCAAGCGCGGTACAATGGGGCAACGAAGACACGAGACATCAGCGTACGCAACGAACGTGCGCGCTGCATGAAAGAGAAGTTGGAGGGAGAAGCAGGCGTTTGAGGGGCTCCACTGCCATAGAGGATGGAAGTGCTTTGCCCGTCGCGAACAGTGGTAGGCCTCGCGCATGAAGAAGAGGTTGGTGGGAGAAGCAGGCGTTTGAGGGGCCCCTACCGTGCCCATCACGACCCTACAACAACGAGTGAGACTCGTGGTAAGAAATTTGGGCCAAAAACAATAAGGACGATCCTGACTCGTGGTACTTCGTTCGGACCAAACGTAAACAGCACGAGCCTGGCTCATGGTACTTCGTTCGAACCAAACATGAACAACGCCAGCCTTGCTCGTAGTACTTCATCCGTGACCAACGTAAACAACACTAACACGAAGATTACTAATTTTCTACGAGTTTTCTCAAAACATTATTAATTGAAATTAAGTATTAATTTACAAATTGTTACCGATACATTATTCACTTTCAAATTATAAATCATTTTTGTTCACCGATGAATTGATCATAATTACTTCCCAGACACTTTAAAAGTATTAGTTGTGCCCAAACGTGTTTATTATTTCACAATCCCTTTCGTTGCACCGAAATATACATGTCATAAGACGCATACATTTTGCGCAAGTTCGAGCACACGGCTAAATAGCTAAGTGGCTCGACGCGTGACCCACCATCTTGTTTATTATGGCCCGAGCAATCGGGAGTTAGCGGGTAGGACAAGGGGTTAAAACTGATGTATGTAATGAGATAACCTCTTCGGTGACTACGACAGATATCATCGCCATTACTATATGTATTACATAATGCCCAGAACATATATATTCGCATGATAGTTATAATTATGATAGTTTTTTATTTTATTTATAACGTTACACCTATAACGACTTCGCATAACGAAACAACCCAAACTTGAGAAGTTAAGAACGAAATAAATTAAAAATATTATAAACCATTATTTCGTTAAAGTTTGCTCTGCGTGGAACGTGGTCACATTAATGATAAAGGAGGCGAATTCGGAGACAACTAATGCGACACCAGCGGGTTCGACAAACGTGTAGGAGTCAAGGTGTTCGAATTCCGATTGAAGCATCAAATTATAGGACTCTATTCCGGGGGAAAGCGACTTGATTACCGTACAAACGCGTCCCCAGGAAACAATACGGACATTTTATAGCCGGTGTACAAGCGGCACCGTCCCCTTATACTTGTTGGGGAACAATAGGTATTATACGCCGAGGCGCACGTACGGAAATGGCTTCCGCCGACATGTTCGAACTAGTTGTAACTCAGTGTTCAGCTGCGCTTGTTGACGAGCCGCGCAACAATTACGTTAATGCATTGTCCCCGGTTCCTTTGCGTAACGACTCTGAACGATCGGCGCTCCTCCGACTCCTCACGCTCAATTAAATTAAAATCGGGTTAGGAGTTGATTAAAACGCCGCGACGTCCCAGCTCAACGAAGGGACTTGCGAAAGGATATCTGATTTGCTCCGGAGCCGATTTACATCCGATTTCAAAGGGAGGATCGACGGGAATCAACGGTCCCTTTGCCGTCTGATCAACGCGATTGTGTCTGCTTGTATATTAGACTAATAGAAAAGCTCGCTCGTTATACTGACACAGACGACGAGCGACGTTTCTATCGGAAAACGACGATAAAAACGACGATCTTAATAATTTTCACTGCGAAAATACCGTGTTTAAATTTGTAAACAGGGTTGGCTACATTTCATTCGAAATGAGATAAATAATCATTTGAAATTATGAATTATTTTAAATGCTATATTATTTGTATTTTACAAATAACATAAAAGATTTCTTTTCATTTGGGGTTACAATCAAATAAATTGTTTCGAAATAATTTTTTATTTTAATTACATTCCTCAATCAAATAATAAATAATTTCACGTCAAGAAGAGACTATTGAAGTAACCAAATCAATTATCGAATTAAGATATGCTAATTTTTGTAGTTTAATGGTTAAAGTTTAGCTGCTTCCACTTTCAAATTATTCTTTAGTACACGAAATAAAAAGAATTATTGGAGTACGATTTATTTGATCAATTGGAAGATGAAATGAGATATTATTTGAAATTCTAATAATGAAATAATTTAAAACAAATTATTTGGCTGTTTAAATAAACTCAAATTGATTTTATCAAATAATTTATTTTAATATTGCCTAAGCTTGTCTGTAAATGTCTAGATCGATGGACTAACATTCTATATATTTTTATGCATTTTTATAAAAGTAGAGTGTTGGATAAAATTATTATGTTGTATGTTGACTATAGAATGATCCCTCATACTTCATGGAAAACGAATTTTAGATTAGAAAGTACGTCAGTGTAAAAGTGTCTGACTCGCGTGGGCCTCTTCCACTTAAACTCGATTTGTAAGATTCTGATGCATTCATTATCGACAATATGGCTACTTCCACTTTATTTATTACAAGAAAATTATTATTTTAAAGTTCTATTTTCAAAGTAAAATATATTTTCGATTTATCTGAATTTCGACTTTTCAAGATTGAACATTATCCGAGTATCAGTTATTTCGTGGCACAATACGAGATCTTTTTAACGCGATACTATAGCGCATCAGAAGGATTGTAAATGTCTAAAGCGGTATTGTGTGCAATAAAGTAGCAAATTCTCTTCATCGTATTGAAACTTATTGTTAAGAAATGAATAAATTTAACTCATGTATTAGTATGTATGTATGTAACAAAGATAGCTGAAAGACACTGGACGGAGTGTAGATGACAGAGTCGACTCTACGCATGCGCGGTGAGCGAAAGAACGTGTAAGTCGACTCAACGCATGCGCGAAGAGAGTAAGACCTGGTAGAACGTGTGAGACAATATAATATAATGTGAATGGGAATTATTTAAAGTGTTATAATGTTATAATAAATACTTTAGTAATAGAAACAAGTGTAACACAGTATATCACGGATTTCTACGATCCATCATCAAATCTTAACACTTATAATTTCAGAAATTGTTGAAATATAAAAATCCATTTGGAAAGCTCCTCAAGTGTGCAACATTAATATTCTAGTTCACCTATTTTCGTTTCACATTTCGAATCAACGAATTTTATTTCATTTATAATTTCAGTTATCACAGAAATACATTCCGAAATAAAAACAGAAGGAAACGGAACATTTAATAACATCCGGAAATAGAAAATGGATAAATCTTTAGCACGAGGAACGTACGAGAGTCGAAGCAATAATTTAAACTAGCACTCACCCGTATCGTTGTCTCCTGGAACACCAAGACTATCACTATTGTCATTGATGAAGGCCTCTGCCGTCGACGTAAAGGTCTGAGGTGATAGTGTGAGGTCCGGCCCGCTCTCACTATCGAACAACTCCAAGTTCCCGTTGCCTGAAAAATAAATAAAAATACATTATCAATTAACATATCAAATTATTAAATTAAATCATAATTAAATACATGCAACTAACGATTCGATCGATCCTTTCGTAAGATCTTAATATAAAATAATTAAAATTCGTAAAAAAGGAAACAAATCGTAGTTCAACTGATGCAGATTATTCTGCACAAAACTTTGCAGTCTACATACTTATTCAGGAAATATGAAGGCAAAGCGTTCTGTGAAAGTATTGGCTTCGAATCAGTAGGAAAATTTCGAAACTTCCATCTGTCTCGTAATGTTGAATGAAATTTTCCGTGTTATACGATAAAATCAACATAATATTCTTACGCTGTGACCACGTTGTGATCGAAATACTCCAAAGTGGTATAAATCAGCGAGATATAATGTTCCCTCCATTTCCTGGGAATTCGAGGTAGAATCAATGCCAAGAAACGCGGCGGCTCTAATGAATCAACGTGAAAAATCGCTTCGAGCGTGTGTACGCAAGCTATCGTTCTTATTCCCCGAATAAACTTCCCGCCGCCTTCGTTTTTATGAGCAAGTTATACCCTGCAGGGAAATCGTGTCCGTCTGGTTCCACTCAATGCCAGACGACCTCGTGGTTGGCAAACGGTGCTAACAGATGGACAAGATTCTTCGCGTGTTACGACGTTACGACCACGCTGTCGAACAAATAATTGGCGGCGCGTGCTGACTTAATGAGCTTACTACCTTGACAAAACTATTCTTACTTTCGAGTAGGCATGTACAGGTAGCCCTCATACAACACGGCATCGTATAACACGGTTTCGCTCTAACACGATAGGATAAATTATGGGAACCCTCGTATAGCACTGCAACCTATAACACTGTTTCGCTCTAACACGATAAGAAAATTGTGGAAACCTTTTGTACAACACTGTAATTCTACAGGACTGGATAACACGATTTTCGTTTAACATATTTAGAAACTAAATTACCTTAAAATGATGACGGGAAGGAACAATGAACTGTAGTGCCTTTACATAAAAATATATAAATAAATTATAATTTACTCATAACTCTATTCCGATGTTATAGCGGAAAGCGTCATGCACAGTTTATGCGCCATCCACGACGAAACTTGCCATCTCAGTGATACAATGTTGCGTAAAGTCCCGCCCAGTGATGGGAACTCCGTGGGCGCTGGGCGAAAATACTACCACCACTCTGACGTACCGTCTTCCCCTACTTTGCTTTTACCGCGCACATGGACAGAGTAGAGGTACGCTTGTGTGTAGCGCATGCGCGACAGAAGCAAAGTAGGGGAAGATGGTACGTCAGAGTGGTGGTAGTATTTTCGCCCAGCGCCCACGGAGTTCCCATCACTGGTCCCGCCGTATGTAAAAGGCGGGACCAAAAGTAAAAATAAAGTGCAATGCACTTAAAAAAAAATTTTAATAAACATTAAGTTGCTTATATGGAATTAAAAAAAATGGTTGTTTTTAATAGGTTTTCGGAACGTAACCCCCTTTTTGCACTGGTTCCGGGTCCCGTATAACACGGTTTCACACAACACGGCAGTTTCTAGAAACCCATCTACCGTGTTATAGGAGGGTTACCTGTACTCCCGACCATGAGTCACCGGAAACTCGAATCTTAGTTACAAATTGCCAGTATTTAAACTGTTATAACTACATAAACGAAAATAGTAGAACAATCCATCTGTGCTCATTTTAAAGCCTGAAACTTCTACTTTCAGCAGGAGCATAGTTTAAGGTCTTCGTCGAAAATTTTGCAAAACGTCTCTATTAAGATTGGAAAATTTGTTTCATGCCCGAGTCCTCTATAGATTCTCCTTTATAATGACCCCCCAAAAGTCGCAATACGATTTTTTTAGCCATTCAATTAAATTTTGACAAATACGGAATATATCCGCGATTCGCCACGTGGAAGATACGCGGTAGAACACGCCCATCAGTTACTAAAAAGTTAGTAAAAAAATTGATGTAGAAGTATCCGGTTACTTATAGGCGGGCGAGTGTATATCTATTATCACACTAGACCATTTAACATTCGAATTTGTTTGTAGAAGAATAAATGTGAATTTTTAAGAAATAAAATAGCTATTCTATTCCAAAATAGTCTACTGACTTTGAAGCAATCCTATATGTTATTGACGATGTAATGTACTTGTACTTGAAGTCAAACATTAACTAAGTCACTTCAGATCTAGGTTTCTGAAGACTGAAGCTAAAAAAGATTTGAACTGTTCCTGAAATCTAATAGATTAGATTTTTTACATTTTTATAGTATCTTCTCTTTATTTGATCTGGGGAGTCCCTGATCCCACATATACAGGTTGGCCCACATAACTCTTAACAGCTCAATATCTCGAAAACTATACCATCGATTTTAAAGTTCTTGGTCTTAAATTGCATGAATCCTTAAGGGCCTTTCTAACTACATAAACGTGAAGTGCCCCCCCTCCCTTCTCCTTTAAGGGGGTGGGGCGGGGATACCCTTATAATTTAAAATGAAGCCCCCTATAAAACGTTACATATTTAGATTCTACAGGAAAAAACAAGTAAATTTTATCTGAAACATTTTTTTGTCAGATATTTCCATGATGAGATATAACAGTTTAAAGTTTCGACTTGTACGTAGGTACTCATTTGAAGCGCTCGGAAATTATAACGCTATTTCCGAGCGCTTCAAGTAAGTACCTATGTACAAGTCGAAACTTTAAACTATTATATCTCATCATGAAAATATCTGACAAAAAAAGGTTCCAGACAACATTTACTTGTTTTTTCCTGTAGAATCTGAGGTGAGTGTGATCGCTTTCGGAAATAAATGGAGACACGTGTTAGCAGAACTTGCTTTATTGCTGAGAGACGGTCGGTACAACCCGCGTAGCTCGCGACGACCGCTCTCGACAAATTCTCTTACCGAACTAGCTTACAAACTAAACGTTCGCTCGCAGATGCATTCCAAGGGAAAATCATTCTTTCTCATTCTCACAGATCGCTTTCACTCTAAACTAAAACCAAACGCAGTCACCCTACGAGACACTCGACCCAATCGTTCAAACATCCACTCGACGCTATCGCACAGCACGCAGCCCAGTCCATTCATTCGACACTCTTTTGACTTAACGTAAACGCATGGCGGAGACGTGGCGCCAGCTTATCGCCGCCACAAACCTAAATATGTAACGTCTTATTCTTTTTAAAATTATAAACGTACCCCCGGCCCCCACCCCTTAAAAGGGAAGTGGGGGGGGGGGGCACTTCACGTTTATGTAGTTAGAAAGGTCCTTCAGATCCACGCAATTTAAGACCAAGAACTTTAAAATCGATGGTATAGTTTTCGAGATATTGAGGTGTTAAGAGTTATGTGGGCCACCCTGTATATTAGTTTTCTTTAACTTCCAACGTCGAATTCATTTTTAACTAGTCGTTGTTACTTCTGTAACTTCGGCAAAGCCCCGAGTATCATCGTGAGCAAGTGAAACGGGATTTACGACACCCGCGAAGTTCGACATACGCATTTGCGGTATTCGGACGCTTCAATTACTGCAAAAAGGGTCAGATCTGTAATAATCTAGCTCCCTAAATAGAACGCGTGGCTGGTTAAGGTACCACGGTGGGAAATTAAGTTAGCTCTCCTCTATTTCCGCGAAATGTATTATTGTAAATAAAATCCGAAATAAACAGAGAAGAGATGTTTCAACAGGGTGCTACATTTGAAAAACCAGGACTTTAACACTAGGTTTACAGAGCACTAAAATTGATTATTTTACATTGCTTTATAAAAATAATAAAATTGTATTTACATAGATCTTCAGCAATTTTTATTGTAATATGTACACAAAAAAATAAATCTATTTAATAATTCCTCACGAATGCCTCCTTACACTCTTAATAATCGTAAATTAAAAATTTTTGAATCCGTCATTTTGACGGGCCCCGTAAATCTAGTGTTAAGAAAGCAATGTGTACATAGACATTCGACTATGATTTCAAAGCAGAGGTGATTTTTCTTCTGTTTTGAAGAACGTTGTCATTTTAAATAATATCGATTAAAATAAGCAAAGTTGCTACGCGCTGTTACATTTGAGAGAGCCAGGACTGTGAAGATGCTGCTTGACTCCATAAGCACAATATTGTACATGGAACGCTGGACAACGATCTAAAAGTAATGATCTGCTTTCATATATTCTTTAGTATTCTCATCACTCACAGCTCCCCAAAGAAGTCTAAAGAAAATACTTCGCCATCTGCAAAAATCTAACACCATAAATACAACGGATGGCTGGTTAATGTGCCATGATGGGAAAGCAGGTCAGCTATCCTCTATTGCCGCGAAGTTTCTTATTCTAAATAAAATCTGAAATAAATAGAGAAGCGAAGTTTCTACAGGCTGCAAACTTGCGGAAGCAGCGGTGGCCTGCGAAAATCTAGCTTGACCCCATAAATACAGGGTGCAGACGGTCGTTCGACCATGACTCGAAAGTAGTTCAGGAAGTCCATCGATCACTTCCATCAGCAACAGCCTGAACCTCGGCGTATAGTTCGGTTAGAGGGAAGGGGCGTAGGAAGGGGGAAGGGAGGGAGGGAAGGAGGCTAAAGAGTTGGACGAGAGAAACGCGCGACAGGCAAGAGAGGAGTGTCGCTTTCGCATATTCCACGGCGCAGTGACAACAACACTGAAGCACTCTTAGAAGAACTAGCAGCCGGTGGAGGATCTCTCGAGACCTTAGGTGGCCTTCGCGATCCGGGGACAACTGCTGCCAAGTGGCGCCAAACTTTACCTGCGGATTTTAGGTTACAAAGACCCTACTCGCGTTAAGCGACCTTAATTCCGTTTCCGCTCGACAGACCCTCGTTACGAGCGTTCTGGTTTACTCGATTATGCCGCGCTGTTGACATACCATCCTCGGCCACCGTTCCACAATAAAATCACCGTCGACTGACCTCCATAGGCACCGCAGACACTCTTAATTCCAATAAACAAAATTGCAATTCTTAACACTTTACATACCGGGAGCCTATTAGTAGGATTTTCAATAATTGTACTATACCAAAAAGAAGTTGAACACTACGATTACGGAGCACTTACTGTATAAAAATTACGAGAATGTGTTTATCCAAATTTTTAGCCATTTTTTTATAATATATAGCCAAAAAAAATACATTTGCTGAATAATGGATGCGTTGTTATAATCTCTAACGTCATTGTAATGCGGCTCCGTAAACCTATTGTTAAAAATGCTCTTTTACATTATAATCCCAAACGAAATAATTAGATCATGTTACTGGGCGTGACTTGATGGTTCAGAATTGAAATTATTATTGCTGTTGAAGGATCCATTAAAAAGTCTTTAGCTACAGACCATAGACTTTTATAAATTATAAAATATTCGCTATTAGGTAACGTTTTGAAGTCGCAACAAATTCGTACAATCAGATGCATAAGTGTTTGTTCATTCTTTAACAGTTTTAGTGCCAGCATAGCAGTCCCAAAAGTTCTATATAATACAAGTAAAAAGGTTTAAATGTGTGATACTGAATACACTCTTAACCTCCTTGCATTTTGCAGATCAAAAATTCGCTACACTCGGTACAATAACGTTAAAGTTCATTTATTTCGGACAAATAATTCTGCCTCCTATTTTTGAGAGACGCGACATTCAAAGCGTTAAACAAAAACGACTCTTTTAATTTATGACGGATTTTGTTTGAGAAATCGGAAGAATTGGATTAACTGGAATAATAGAGAAAATCTTCTTATATTTATTCTATTTATGTTGAGTTGTAACATAAATTCGTTCGTATGCAAATACAAATATGTTTCAATTTTAACGATTTAATGACTCATTGTAAATGTACATAACTGTACTTGAAAGTAGGTCGCTTGCAGTTAGATATTAAACAATTGATTGAATATATTTCTTTACGTTATTGATAAGAGAAAATAGTTATCGAACATAACCGTATTATTCATATTCATATTATTCATGTTACGACCTAATACATAAATCTACATTAATGTACACTATATAAAATTATTATTTTTAGCGTAACCATCCATTGATATCATTCAGACAACACACAAGGTACTTTTAACACTTCACCTATCAAGCAGAATTTATATTCATTCTAAAAATTTATTCTAAAAATAGCAACATTGAATTTATTCCGACCCTGCGTAGTTTCTATTATTTCTATATACTTCAACTAAAAAACCTCTTCGATAATTTTCCATAGAAGCGTCTTTATAGTGTCATGAATTTTAAAATAAAAAGCTAGCCATTTTGACCGTGGTAGGTTTGGTGATAACATCATCAGAACTGGAGGAGACGTTTCGGTGGCTTTAGGCGCGTATAATCAGTGAAAAAGATAAATCTTAATACGTCTGCGAACATGGCGGTAGAACGGGTCGCCGTAAGTGGCTGCGTTAATTCAAAGCGACGGTATGCGTTTCGTCCGGGATTAACGTATGCCAGATTATTCGTCCCGCGTTCACGTTAATGCTTGCGCCGTTGGGTTAGTTAAATATGTAAATATAAACGGGCCAGGTACGCGGGACATTCTCCCGGTTTTGGGATCGATGAATCGCGCACCGGATACACACACACAAACACATACCGACAGAGAGAGGGAGAGGGAGAGAGAGAGAGACAGAGAGAGAGAGAGAGAGAGAGAGAGAGAGAGAGAATGCACGCACACTCGAACGACGCTTAAGCTGAACCGCTTCCATTCAACTCTTTTCAAACAGCTAAAGCTCGCCGCGGGGGAGAGAGCCGAACAGTTTTTGCGCTTGATTTAACAGTCCCGGGTAAACGCGTTCGATGTCAACTGCTATACAAACACGAGTTTTCGAGGAGGCCGCCTCTGCGGAATTACTTTTGCCGACGGCCTGTGTACGCTGCTGATGGCGGCACCTGCGATACTGTTCAATGTATATATCTATCCATCGAGTTAAACCAATAAAAATGTTCACCTGTTCAACGAGGAGATCGTTCCCTCGTTTTTTGACGCGTCAACTTTTTCGAAGGTCGGATACTATGACTGCAACGCGGAAGGTCAATGCTGACGGTGGTGGGTCTATGACTGTTATTCGTACAACACTGATTTTGATGGCTGAGGATAGTTTTATCCTTTGCACTATAACATTGAGTCTGACTCGGGATGAATAGACTGAGGACTTTCTGCATTTTTGATAAACTTGGGTACCTTCAATTTAGAACTAACAGAATTTTGGAACATCAATACATTGTTTTCTACTCCTTAAAATCGTTGAAAAAAGGAAGGCCATAAATATCCGTATTTTAGTGAAGAGCAGAGTCTAATAAATATGTATGTTATTATTTTCCATTAAACCGAAATGAAATTCTATTTTGCTGTTGTTGTATAACCATCAGAGAGCATGTAGACATACATTAGATGCATATTTTATAAAAATTATGAACTACACAGAAGTTGTAATGGCTGCGACCGTATCATAAATCATAGTTCTGAGGGTAAATCGTTTGAGGTATAGAGATCTTATTGAGAACGTGTTTAACGAGTTTATTCTACGTTACAGAATATATTGTGCTCAGTTTGTAATACTATTTTATTTTATTTTTTAGTATATTAATAACAAATCTGGCACCGCTGGTCAAACTACCATTTTCTGAGTTTTTATCTAACAAGCATGAAAATTATGAGATTTGTATATCTATTATTTTCGAAAAGTCTAACTCGAGTTATGATACATGCAACGCACCGCGAGTGTACAATCATATTTTGTTGTTATGCGACTGTTCGTTTTAGACGCAACTGCAAAGGAAAGCTGTGAATAAACCACAGGAATGCAACAAAATGTATATTTATAAAATAGGCACTATTATTAGGAGCAATAAATTGTATCTCAAACACGTTTTCAGTAAACTAAATTGATCAGTCTTGAAAATAATCTTTCTCTACCCCTGGAGCTTGTCCAAACGATTTCGCGGGCCATCTGTATTTATAAAACATGCAAATGACGACAACACAGGAAACGTTAAGTATGAGAAGCAAGAAACATAGTTCTCGTGTAATTCAATTCTTTGAACATAGTTCACAAGTAGGAGGAGTTGTAACAACCTGAAACTACTCCAAACAATGAAATTTATTCGATGGGACATGTCAAGATCCACTATTTCAATTACTAGTAACCTACCGTAAGTAATAAAATTCTATTTGAGCTTAACCAAAGGATGTAGTTTGTTGTAGAAATTAATTCTTCACCTTGACTTCACACATATGTTGTTCAATCACAAGGAACCAAAACATACACAAGTTTTGAAATAATAATAATCCCCATCATTTTTCATGCATTTATACCATGGTGTAAGCAACAAATGAACACAGCAAAAAATTTTAATTTCAAATAAGATTAGAATTAATTGATCGTGAGAACCACGGATTAATTTGTATACCTAGCACAAAAATTATATAGTAATTTTCCTGATACTGTAACGATTGCGTAATTGTTTTTATGGACACCATTTTGAGCATTTATTATAATAAAATAATATTTCCTACAAAATTCCAATCACAGTTATTATTCCACTATTTTCATCCATTATTGAATTATTACGAATTCATTGTACTCAAGGTCGTTTGAAGGTCATATTTTGATAATAGTAATATAATATAGGTAATTAGAATCGCTTTCAACTTAGCTATCACATTACGAAAACAAAAGTAAAAAGCTACAATGACATTGAATTTTCTTCAGCTTATTCACGAGATGTACCCTCTCGAGCTCAATATTTTCAACGTCAAACATTTTTCGTATTATAGAAAATAAGCGATGTAGTATCGTTTAAAAAATGCGGTGATCTTGAAATTTCAAAAATAAATCACCTTCAGAAAATTCTTCTGTTTATCTATGAAGTTTGCCCACTTGGACGAAATATTTTCAGCATCAGGATTTTTCTATCCCAAAAAATAAACGAGATATTTCCATAGTAAAGGGATAGCTTGTACGGTTCGTGAAGTTTGCGCAAAGTGAAAATTCAGTGTCAAGTGCGCCTAGACAACGTCCGTTAGAGGATGAAAACGAGATCAGCGTGGCCATTAAAACTCACCGAGGAGGAACAAAGTCGTGCACACAACGAGGAGAATGCGCGGAGATCGCGTAATGCATCGATGCCGGTGCGCCGAGAGCGTGGATAGGATTTTAGAAGGCTTGCATGGCTAAGGTAAACGATATTTGCGAAGCTCGGGGGATCGATAGCAATTTAACCACCCTTCGCCATTCTCTACGAGCACCTCCCGCCCGGTACATCTATGTATGTACTTTCCTCCAACCTGGGTCCACTACCACCACGACTGGCAACATCACCACCACCAGCAGCACCAGCACCACCACCAGCAAGAGTAGCAGAGTACCAGCACACCACCATCATCGTGGCTACCGACGTTTCTACCCAACCCAAGCCTCTCTCGTTGTTCGTGCCTGTTTCTCTCTCCCATGGCAGCCGCAACGTGGCCCAGTCGGAACTCATCCATATACATCGAGAAAATTAATATCTGGGCTTCATTCGCGAGCGGAATAAACTCGGTTGCGCGCTCACTTCCTTCCAACCCCAACCCTTCTTCCACCCCGTCCTTTCCTTTTCCTTCAACACCAACTCAAACCCACCCTGATCGGACCCTTGTCTTCGCCGCCTATTGTTCTCGTTCTTTTTCCACCCTCGGGCGACAAAAGACTCGATAGGATCTGTGCAAACCCGTTTTTGGATTTCAGAGTTTCCGAAAAATTGGCTAAACAGAGGGGGCTTCTACAGACTCGCAAGAAAATGGGGGTAAAATTTAATGAAAACAGGAACCATGTATTTACACTTTATTTTTTTTTTGGGTGCTTTATAGTCGCATTCACCTTTTGGTTTTTAGCGAGTGTGTAGTTTATTATATGGAAAAAGAAGAAGGAAGCGTTTCGTCCTAGGCCAGCTAGAGGACTCCTCAGTAAGTCTATCTAGCGGACCAGTGCCTTAGACGCGGGATGTCGTAAGGACAGTTTAGGACGGTATACAGAGTGTTTCGTCTAAAACAGGACACCTAAATATCTCCTCTACCTCTGAAAATACAAAAAGTGTTTCTAACGTAATTTAAATGGTTTCAAAAGACGAATCAGATGGAAGAATCGTTTTTTATAAATTGTAATTTTTCAATCGTTTTTTCAAGGTCACTCGTGTTTTTTTACATATATACACACATTTTTTATTGTTGTACGTTATAGCAAACATTATTATGCATTCTACCACGTTTAATAGCACGACCTTGAAATGACCGTGAACTCTAAAATTTGCTAATTAATGCAGAACTTACTTTCAGCGACATTTCAGATTTCAACGGTAACAGAAATTCGACCATGAACTTGAACTTGTAAATAAACACATTTTGTCACTCCTCTGTGTACATGGAGAGTGAGAGAGATATGTTTTTAAGAGTTTGCTCACTGCTAGATTTCTCAGTGTATCGACAAGCGATCCATAATACGTTATTCAGAACAGGAGAAAATTCAAATGGTTTTAATTTACGGTGAATTTACAAAGACAGATTTCTAGAACGTTCTTGTCCATCACGTTCTGCATACTCAAGTATTGTTAAAAAATTTTGTGAGACTGGTAGTGACAACAGAGACATTCGTGTGAGACGTAAGACTGTTACTCGTGAAGCAAATGTGAACAATATTATTGCTAAAGTTAATCAAAACTCGCATGTTAGTATAAGGCAACTTGGACGCGAAACCGGTATTAGTGTGACATCCGGATTCTTCATTCACAAAAATTGCATCCTTCCCATTTATCTCTTCACCAACAGCTCCATGGAAGAGACTTTGAAAACCGCGTACACTTTTCTCAATGGGGTTTTCGAAAGAGCTGTACAATCTGTCGTTTTTCGCCTCACGAAATGTATCACAATGGAAGGACATCATTTCGAACATTTATTGCAGTAATAAATGTGAATATTTACAAGTTCAAGTTCATGGTCGAATTTCTGTTACCGTTGAAATCTGAAATATCGCTGAAAGTAAATTCTGCATTAATTAGCAAATTTTAGAGTTCACGGTCATTTCAAGGTCGTGCTATTAAACATGGATGAATTTTCTATAACATACAACGAGAAAAAATGTGTGTATATATGTAAAAAACACGGGTGACCTAGAAAAAACGATTAAAAAATTTCAATTTGTAAAAAACTTTTCTTCCATTTGATTCGTCTTTTGAAACCATTTAGATTACGTTGGAAACACTTTTTGTATTTTCGGAGGTAGGGGAGATATTTAGGTGTCCTGTTTTAGACGTAACACCCTGTATATACAAACAGGGGAAGATTCAGGTAGTAGCGAGAAAGATATTGTCGTAATGTCCATCTGATGACGAGCATAGGCAGTAGTCGCCACAGATCTTTATGCAGCATCAAAATTTTCAGCGTCAAATACGAGGTACTATAATCAAATAAAATTTTATTTCCTCTATTAATAATTCTAATAAGTTGGCGATAATATTGTGATACCATAATATCTAGACTGCGGATTTTATGCATTTATGACAAAAATGAGTAGGTGGAACACAAAATATAAGAAATATCAAATGAATTTAATATTATTGATACATTATTTGTAGCCTAGTAAAATTATTATCGGAAGCAATCAATTTTTATGTAACTCTTTTTTTTCGTAGTTGATGTAAGCAACTTTTATTTTGTATAAAGATCCGCGTCTACTTATATCTCTTTAATCCTCGAATTTTTGCACAATATGGTTGTGATCAAAGCCATTTCAAATGGAAACGCTAACGTTGCTAATGAAATCAATTGTGATTAATTAATTTGTACGTATCAATTTTATTACTCCCAGTCAGATTCAGAAAAATCTCATGAAGAAGCTCTTCAAATCCAAAAATGGGTTTCCGTATTTTACGAAATTTGTTACAGATAAACCCGTTTTAAAATTCTAGTTTTCAATGATAGTTGGACTGATGGCAGCTGTTACAGGGGAGATTTTAGTCAGAATTGCTTCGGCCTCTATTCATTATACTAAGAGTGCAAATCACACGAGGAGATCAAATAGACACATGGTCCGTATTGTGTGATATGAGATTTGACGAAAGTATCCGTTAATGTAACCCAAACTGGCACAGATAATTGGACCGTGGGGAAGGAGAATACAGTGTGTGAGCGAAAGTAAATTTTCCAGTGGCTTTGGCACTGGAAAATGACAAATAGAGCGTATAGCAATCCTAATATAAGAAGAGAAAATTACATGAGAGTGTTTCTAATAACTAAGCAACATGTTCTGTATATCATCCCATTAATTATACAATGCTTGTATTAGTTGTACCTGTTTTGTTATTATTCCATTTTCAAAGGAGGAATTTATGTGATTGTAATTTAAATGATCCATTCAATTGAAGACATAAAGAAAGATTAAAACTCCATACGAATTGAATTCATAGCATACTTTAATACACGAGCATGATTTTTTAAAGTATTATCAGTACATTGATCGGTACATTGCAAATGTGCAGAAATTCATATTTTAATCACGGCTATTGGCAAGCTCAGCGTACGCTGCAAAACGATTAAAAATGTTCACTTATTAAACCGTGAATGCAAACTTTTTCCCAACATTCGGGAAGTCGCGGACTAAAAATTCGAAGGAGCGTGCAAACAAAATTTTTAATCAAATCGAAATTAATGGCGGTCGATGTTTTGAAGCTGTTACGGTGCGAGAATATTTTCCAAACCATTCTCGAACGCCTACGATCGATCGTTTCCAATATTCGAGTTTCGCAAATTTTGTTTACCTTTCAGCAGCTGCGCTGTCAGGATTCAATCCTGTCAAATATGTGTTATCAATCGGATAAAGGTTCCACCTCCATGTTCTGACAATTACGAGCGACAGTGTATGGTTTATATACCGCTCGATGATGTTTTTTCCCACTTTTTTTTGGTCGGTTCGATAGTTTGACAGAGTAAACTGTTTTCAATTCTGTCGCGCACGTTAAATTTATCTTCACCGGCGCGGCGTCGAGTTTGCACTAACAGTCAATTGAAGCTTTGTTAATATTGACGATCGCGCTGTCACAAAGAATTATATGTAGAACAGTTTATCTGATCCGGGCGTCCTGATCGTTGATTGATGCGATTCTTTATTACACTTTATTTATTTATTATTCCGTCCGCGTAGCTTCTTTGCTCGTGAAGTAATCCTGTAGTCGCGAGCAACGCCTACCAAAATGATTTATGTCTTCACGAGCTTATTTACGGAGAACAGGTTGCTACGAGTATGATACTGTAAATGATGTGGACATTGCGAAGCTCCCCTGACCTTTGGAACATAAGAAATGCGCAGAATGTTAAGCAAAAATAAATGTTTCGAAGTGTCCAGTATTTTATTTTATAAACTGAATTCCTTATCTGACACTATTACTTCGACTTCCATTGCCACGTGTATTGAAGAGAATTCGGAAATATTTTTATATCTGATTCACAAATAAATCACAAAATTAAATATTTCAAAATATCGAGCTCTTTATTTTGTAAGCGAAATTCCATATTTGGCTATATTACATAAATTTTCACTTCTACATGCTATTATACAATATTTAAGAAAATTCTAAAACATTTCATGTGCAGGCTGTTTCATAGACAAATCATAAAAATGAATGTTTCGAAATGTCTAGCATTTCATTTTGTAAGCTAAATTTGTAATCTTTATATGCCATTATATTAAAGAAAATTTGTAAATACGAGGTATACAGGCCGTTTTACAAACAAATCACGAACATAAACGTTGCAAAATGTCCATTTTTAAATTTATAAAATGAAGTCTGCTAACCATACTTTGCAATTAATTTGTTCATTTAGGAAAGTTTTAAAATATAGAATGTATAGGCTATATCACAAAAATTATGACAAAGGTAAACATAAAATAGCATAAGATATTTGTTCAATCATGTCAATTTTGTACTCATTTTTATACGAATAAAAATTGATCGATAATTATATAATTCGAAGATGATTCAAATATTTCCAACAGAAGTTTGAAAAGAATTCAACCGTCTAAGAAAAGTCAATTTTTCAAGACTATTTTGATTCACCAAAAACATACAAATTTTTTGCAATAATTTATGTTAGAAATTTCACTGCACATTTGTACGACTATAACAGTACAATATAATAACAAAATACCATTAAAAAAATAAAAAACGCCTGAGAAATAAACCAAAACGCACATCTACGAGGATGTTAGAACCAAAATTGATTTCCTAGCCCACGTTTCTCACAATTTCAAGAGAACCAACATCTCTCTTAGCTTTCAGAAAATCGTCCACATGTGAATCGGTGATCGAGAAGTCATTTCACTGGGATCGTTCGATAAACCGAAACATTTCCGATCAATGGCCGCCGCAGGCTTGCTAAAAGCTGAGCTGGGATATTTTTTGCAAAACCATGAACCCGACCGCATGATTCTGAATATCTCTTTGCCGGGATAACGTGTTCCGTACTCCGTAAAACGGCCAAACAGAACAGCAATATAAATCGCGTGCCCTCGCTCGCATATTTTGTTAGCTTTAGTAGTACCGTAGGTTGTTGCACGCTTGCACGTTTATTATTGCAGCTTTATAGACGCCGGGGATCGGCAACGCAGAGGCGAAACACAAAATTTTAAATTCAAACCGGACCAAGTTGCCCTGTGCCTCCCCTCTCGAATATTGATCGCTCGTGTTTAACGAGCATCGCCATATCCAACCTCCGCCGACGCCACCACCGACGCGGCCCGCTTTTACAATTTCAAATTTGTTAATCGAACGACGAGCGTTAATACAATTCCGCGCGCGAGTTCACTCGCGATTAAGTTGGAATTATTCGTAATCGCGTCCAAGCGGAATCCGCGAGCCGTTTTTAGAATATCGATGGAAATCGGTTGGCAACCGGCGCAGCTTAACGGTGAACACCGATAATGATGATGGCATGACTGACATTTATTTTCATAGCGCGCGAGCGCATCGCGGTTTACTGCAAGATAGAAATTTGAGTTCTGCACAGTCGAATAATGGCTGCGTTGTCCTCGCCCCGAAATCGCCTCGTAATCGACTAATTTATTGTTCAGGTAGATCTGAGCAGTGTGCGTTGCTGTTTCAGAATCGATAACTTTGTCAGCGAGTGTTTTCTAGTTAATTGTGATGTATAAAATGATTTAGAATTGAAACTTCAAGGTTCAAGATGATTGAAAACGAAGTAGCATTCACTCGAGATATTAATAAAATTATGTTCATATTATGTGTTCGTATGGAACGAATATACTGGCGTGCAAAATTAAAGTGTATCTTTTAACTGTTATAACTCTGTAATTGGACATCGTGGAGCGATGATATTAGGCTTATTTTAAAGTTTGAAACTTCTACTTTCAGACTGCTTCACCAATTTTTGCCAAGATATTGGTTTCCCTCACTAGAGATCGGGATATTCAACCGTAAGCATGCAGGAGGATGAAAATTCAAGGATGTTTCTCCCTTTCTAAATTTATTCGCATTTAAATGATCTTATGGGCGTTAAAAATATTTTTAACGAAATGAAACCACCATGGATATGAATATTGAAGTCTACCCATCACAAAGACATTTTAGAACTTGCTGTACGATGTTTCGTTGCCTCTGACGCGACACAACGTTCAAATTACACTAGAAATTTAAGGAAGAATCATTTGGCTGCTCAAATGGACTAATACATGATTGTTTAAAAGTAGATATAGCCAGATAATATATTATCAAAATCACCCTCCGAGATAACCTATTTGAAGCTCACCAAAATCGACAAGAAATCCCGTTTCTAGATTGTTACTCTACGGAGGGTTAGGTCTGCTCAGCTTTTAAATGAATTTCGGATAGTTCTAGGTTAGGTCTGGGTCAGATTTCTTGGAGAGGAGTTGCAAAGAGGGGGTCGGAGCCCCCTTGACAATATATCTCAAGGTCACTGAAATTTTTCTAGATATTTATCTAATTTACTTCGACGAGGCTCGTGCCTGATACAGAATAGCTAAAAATTTGCACACGTTTTTTGACGACAATGGAAGCGAATTGCAAACCGACAAAGTAGAGGAAGACGGAGAGAGAGAGAGAGAGAGAGAGAGAGAGAGAGAGAAAGAGCTCCAGTCAAAGGTCAATTTCTTGTAGGCGCTGTTGGTATGCAAATTGTATTAACTACATTGTTCCCTCGCATGTTGTGACTTTCGTCTGTACGGATGTTGCGAAAATTTTATCCCCACTACTAGGTTGAAACCTTGGGCAGCCGCTCGGGCTACAAAGTAACATGATCCGAGGTTGGATATCGATGAAGCAATACTAATGCAATGATGAAACTTGATTACTTTTAGATATTTTGTTACGAAACCTTTACCAACGGACTGGTGATTTCTGTCTGATTAAAACGAAACCAGACACGATAGAATTGCGATTACATTTACAGTATTTAATCGATAAAAGTCGCAACCACGGATCCGGCCAGCGACACTTCGTGTCCAAGTATACTATTCTTTGACTATTCTTTGGTTCAGTGACAAAACTTTTTTTATTATTTTTTGAAAGAACCAGCATACTCGTGGTATTTTTCTAATGAAAATGATACCAAATAAGATATATTTGCGATGATATTTTCTTGTGTAATGGATGATGAAAGTTTCGGAAAGTTATTGTAAATATTATATGATCCGAATTATATCGTGTTTTTGGTAGTATTTTAATCAGAAAAATGGCACAAATATATTGGTGAAAGTCTCATTAAAAAATAAGTAATGATAAAAAAGTGCTTTGATTAGCATTACACTGTGAAGATACGCGGGCCTTTGAACTATGCCGGCGACCGCGACTCTCCGCGTCTCTTTCATCGTCCACTACACAAGTAAATATCATCACAATTATATCTTATTTGGTATCATTTTCATTAGAAAAACGCCACGAATATGTTGGTGAAAGTTCCATAAAAAAATAATAAAAAATTAAGAAGTTTTGTCATTGGATTACTAGTGGTCTCACCGATACACTCGACCCAAGATGAGATTACGCGGTATGTATACACTGCTCGGCGACCGAGGCAGAACGAGCTTCACGGCCTTTCCGGGGATACCCCGCAGTGCAAGGAGTAGGCCAAGGGACATAGATAGCGAGGTTCCGTTGGACTTAGATCGCGGGGTTACTGTACCCCGATATATTACATATCGTCTCACCGATATATGTATTTAGGATCTTAGGAAAAAATGAGGAATTTCGTGCCGGGAATCGAACCCAGGGCCTCGCGGTTGTAGCTGATCAGCGTCTGCACATACCCACGGAACCCTACCACTTTTCTTAATCTCCATACAGTATTGGGTCTGGGAGGTCCTGATCAGTGAAGGTATATGGTCTCGGTTTTCTCGCGCATGCGCGACGATTTTAGCGTCAGTAAAGTACAAAGTTGGGCGAAAATGGGGTACCTTAGTCACCCCGCATAGTTTCGCAAATTTTTTTTTCGATTTTCAAATATAAATTGACAAGTAGCTCCTTCTCCAATACAAGTTGCCATTATGAAATCGAATATATTAACATTAACTTACCAAAATTTCGGAGTACGGTCGTCTCGTCGTGTTGCCTTGCACTCTTCAGCCCGGTTTCCCGCCAATAACAGTTCTCCCCTACTTTCCCCACAAACATAAGACGTACGGTACGTTCCTGCATTTAGTCGCGCATGCGCGAAAAAACCGAGACCATATACCACCACTGGTCCTGATCCCATACTCGGCCATCGTGCTCCGGCATTCGCCCTCGAATGTCCGTCGCAGCGCCATCGTCTTTTTGGCCTCAGCGCCATCAACACAACTAGTCATCAACTTCGTCACTTTTCGGGAACACCATCCTACTGCCCTCTCTAACAGTTTTCCCTGGATGTGCCCTTTGTTACTTCACTTCGTCGTCCTTTCGCTCACGTGCGACTGTCTTCGCAACGCTTGCTCACTGCGTTCGTCGTCTGTCATCATGCGGGTATCGGTGTTCCCCCCATCCCGGCTGAGCCCCCAAATGTAGGCTCTTCGGAAAAATGAGGAATTCCGCGCCGGGAATCGAACCCGCGACCTTCGCGGTTATAGCTGATCAGCTCTTACACATACCCAGGGAACCCTCCTACTTTTCCTAATCTCCATACAGTATTTGGTCTGGGGGTCCTGATCCCACATGTATATTACCAATCTATAGGTATGGTCCAAATTATGCCGTATTTAGACTCATTCTAATGAGGAAAATCTCACAAATACGTTGGTAAAAGTTCTGTAAGAAAAGAATGAATATTAAATTTACTAGTACCATTTGCATGTACATTCCGGACATTGTAATCGATTGCTGCCTTTTGAACTGTACCGGCTGTCTCAAGCCACAGTCTTTCTTTGTTATTTGCGCGCTGACATTCTCTATGTTCGATAAACTTCAAATAACGTAGTCCCCACACGATTTCTGAGACTCCATACCTCCGAGGTTTTCACTAAATGCGAGGGAAAACTGTATCTACCTACACCCATAAAATTTGACTTAATCGAGTACATTACAATGGAAATGAAATTCTGAGCTTGGTAAAAAATTAGTTTCACCTATATGTGACGAATGTGTTAACGATTTTTTTTTTTAGACGCGTTTTTGGAAGACGAAGGAAACAAAATGCAGACCGAATTATAGGATGAGAGAAAGAGGGAGAGGAAGAGAAAGAGCTCCAGTCGATGGTCGATTTCTTGAAGGCACCGTCGCGTCGGTATGCAAATTGTATTAACTGTCCGCCCACTTTCGCGACGCGTATACTGTATCACGGCCGCTCCAGTGGTATTACGAAACTTAAGCCGTAGCGCGCAAATGTCGCAAATGTCGCAAGCTGCGGCTGGCATCCTCCCTTTGTGCGTGGTAAGCCCACGGCCCATTATCTCGGCCAGCATGGAACTTAAACTGAGGGGTACACCTTGGTCCGTACCCTCCGCCACCTTTCCTTGCGTCGTCCTTGCGAATCCTCCGAGGAATCCTTCTCCACTATTTCCCTGATCCTCCGGTTGGCCTTTGTTCGCAGACGTTTCTCCGGGAAATATTTCTCCCCGGCTTGCCCACGAATAATTAAATCACTCGGAAAGGAAGAACACCGGGGATTCAACTCGCGCGAACAGTTCGGCATGAATTATGCCCTGGCTCTTCCGGCTAATCGAATATTGAATTTGGAAATACAGTTGAACCTTCATTATATCGCCAATTTGTTGACAGAAGTGTCCTTGTCGAATTTTGCATTCAGATTGTACTGGATGGAGCAACAACTACGGTCATCTTGAATACGTTTATCATTTTTAATGATATCAATTCTGGTTGTTATAAGATTTCTATAGGTTGAAGTGGTTTCGGAGATTTGAAAGTTTCCATTTTCTTTGTGTCCTTTCTTTTTGTTTCCATCTTCGTTAGATGATGCACCTCGATTCGTTCTTTATAAAACTAGTAATCTATGCACATCATTTTATTGTTCGAATTAAAAATAAGAAAAAATTGGCAGAACACTATGTTGTGTCTTCCATGCACATAATTTTATTGCTCACATTAAAAATGAGACAATATTTTCAAAACACTATGTTGTGTCTTAAGAGCTTTTATGAAAGATCTTTCATGCGCATAAATTGAAGTTCTTTCTTTCAAACGATGGCGTTTAAATTTTCTTGAAACTAAACCTGATGTGTTCATTAGAATAGTTGTACTAAAGACTCAAGTAAAATGTTTCATCCATTTTTACTTTAGACTATATAAATCAACTAATTATGTTTCATTTGTAATGCCACATTTGAATGGAAAGCATTTGGAACATTTTATAACACAATTAAAAAGAACTCAAACGATTTATAATACTTTTAAAAAGAGAAATAGGTGAAATCTCACTCTGAAGGTAGTGCGAGTATTAATCTATAAACATGTGATTATAAGAAGCATTATGCTAATTTAAAGCTAAAGATACCTATTTCACGTGTATTGAAAATACCTGTGTACACATGTAATTAATACATCCGTGTAGAAGTCCGGATACTATTTAATACACGGATACACGTGTACTGAAATACACGTGCTCACGTGTATCAAAATATACGGATAATACGCGTACAACTGTGAACTTGAATATACGGGTACACGTGTATTATCCGTGCATTTTGATACACTTTTGTCCGTGTATTCAAGAAAACGGATACCCGTGTATTATCCGTATATTTCATACACGTGTACCCGTGTATTATCTGTGTATATCGATACACGTGTACACGTTTGCTTCGGTATCCGTATAATATATTAGTATAGGTGAACACGTGAACACGTGTGTTCCCAATTCACATCCAAAAACGTGATCTCTATTTAAAGCTTGTATTAGAATCCCAGCATTCTGTGCACGGTAGCTTAATTTCTTAATTGTTAGAATATATGGAAGAGATGAAGCGAAGCGGTAATAATTAGACTCCAGGTTGTTAATAAAATAGGAAGTTTGTGTTTGTTAGAAACATTAACTAAATATAAATTTATATATTTCTCTAATAATTTCAATATAGCCAAAATAGTATACTAATACTCTTAACGTGTGATGGTTTCGGCGCACAGGTTCGATCAGTAATACGTTAATAGCAATTTTGCAAATTAAAACTCGATCGAACCTGTGCGCCGAAACCATCACACATTTATTCTAAAATTTCGATAAAAAAACATATTAAATTTACAATACTCTTAACCCCTTGCACTACGAATTATTTTATGATTGCGGTGATTAGAACTTCTTTGTCGTTTATAATTTGTTAGAAAAAAAGGAAGTTTATATTTATTGTATGCTTATGCAGTCTCCAATGGCTATATTTCGAAAACAACAAAATTGAAGTTTGGTTGGGTTTAAAGGAAATTAATAATATACATATGTTGAGACGTGATTATGGTATGGCGGCTCGAATTTCGGTTTGGGTCTACGCTACGGTCGACTTTGGACAAGTGCCATTGTCGAAGGGTTCTTCTAACGTCTTGGAAGAATTTATCGTTTTATGACCCGGGTACGTCTGGAAGCTATCAGCTGACCATGGGAAAGTCAGCCTAGCCGTGCAGCTCTCAATGGCACTTGGCGTAGCGTAGGCCCACTCCTAGCGTCAGGGGGGCATATGGCCCTAAGCCTAAATTATGGTTTCCGGCAAAATTGCGACAGTCGTTACGTCGTATTTCGTCTATGGGCGTTGCCCTTGTTTTGGGAGGTCACTTGTAGCCTCCCAAATATTATATCATTGGCTGGGGCCCCTACTATTTTGTACTTTGTGGAGGAATTTTTCAACCCTACGAGGTTACTTGTTTCTTACGCGTTAGTTGTAAGAGCAGTCGTGATTTAGAGTCGAAACTATCAGTCGTGAATTATCTGTCGCTATTATACCGTCTTTCACATTCAGTTTATTAAAAGTTACTTAGTTATCCGAAACCCGATTATCTCTTTATTTAATTTACCTCTCTTTGAGGTGTGTATCTCAGCGGCTCACAAATTACTGTTTGAGCACTGACACGACACAACAACATATGTAGTAGATATTGTTCGAAATCTTCATCGCGAGTATGACTCGATATTATAGTGTAAGGGGTTAAAGGTTTCTTTATTCTTTTTACTGTTTCACCTATCATTTTTGTCATAGATGCATAAAATCCGGTGTCTAATGACACTTGTTTTGTCAGGGTAAAAAAAAAGAATAGTCTATATGCAAAGCACTATGGCACGATCACACTTTCCTGTTATGAAACAGGATTGGTAGTCGATCGAATGGTGGCACCCTGACTGTGCCGACATTAGTTACCGGGTCGATCCCAACCTGCACAAAGACGGCCTAATCGGTGCAGATGAGACAGGCTGGGGTAATCACGCTCACGGCCCAATAATCATACTATTATAATTAATGTGCCGCAATTAAGGCGGTAATATAGGACGGCCGACAATCGAGCCGTGATTGTCGATTAAACGTTTTCGCAGCGAGGCGTCGCGTCGCGTTTATCGGCGCGATGCCATGTCGCTCGTTTCGCAGGCATGGCTGCTCGTTACACGGCTGTTGCAGAACGATAACACACTTTTTCCTCGCAATTCTCCAGAAAGTACCAAAAACAAATCTCCAAAATCAATAATCTAGTTTAGTCACCTTTCTAAAATTATGCAAAGTCTCTATGGAATATTACATCTTTCAACGAGACATTCGCTATGCTCTGAAAATTGTTATGTAATTTAAAAAAAAAGCTACAATTCAAGATATTTCCAATGCAACAACTTCCCATTTTTCTTTGTGTATAAAATATTGCAAATAGGAATATGTGTACAGAATTGTCCGCGGATCAATTAAAATGAAAGAAATATTTGAGCTGCTTTTAATAGAAGAATTTATGGAAAAGAATAGAACAAGAACAGAATTTCTGAAGCAAACAGTTTCTTTATCAACATGTCTTGTTATTTTTTTAATTATTATTTGGCGGATATAAAGCAATTATTGTTATTTATCTAAAAGTAGAAATAAAGTAGGTTGGCTACCACTGTTTTTTATTATTATTCCACGACGATTTTCTAGTGACAGTGTACGGAAAATTTTCGTTCCCGAGTATGGTAAAATATTATGACACAAATTCGCCGTCGGTGAAATAACAGACCTGTGATATTAGAAGCCTCGTTACGCAAACATTTGTCGCAGACGACACGGTAACTCGGTTTAGTTCGGTGGAGAGGGTAAAAGGTTCGCCGTCGAGCACCGTTTTACAAAAATCACAGGGTCTATTTTCGAGACCGCGCGACCGTGAAACGCATTCAAATTACGCGCGCCGTGAAATCGCGCGTGAGCAGGCAACGTTCAAGCTTTGGAACATTTTCTCTCTCGAATGCTTTCGGAAAGTCCCGTGCCTATCTGTGTTGTTCGACAATTCCTTCGACGAAGAGACCTCGACGAAAGCGTATTGTTTGTTTCGCCGAAAGACTCCCGTCAGACGTTTCTCTCTTCGCTTGATAAAATCTTCCAAATACCAACTACCAGAAATTCGTTTTTGCAAACTATTAACCCTTAACTGGTATAGCGGGGTCTCTCATGAATCCAATAAAAATTTCTCTACACTAACTTTCGCTACTGTATTGTACGATAATTGTAAATGTCAAGTTTCTATAACTTCTTTATTTAAACACTAAACGTACCACGACCGTATAAATGACCAGTGTCACATCTTTTATTTTACAATAATTGAAATTATAAAGATGCTTACATTAGAAATTATTAAGCAAATTTCTTCATTCAAGCAAAACTTCTTATAAAAATTGCTAGCAATTTAAATAAATTCAGTCTTGTAATTTTTATACAGTATCGTATACAGTGATGCCAGAAACACTCAAAACTGGGTGGATTTTCCTCTCCTCCTTTTCCCCTTCCACTATCCCATTCCACTACCTGTGCACACTCCAATGTCCCCCACTAAGACCGTAGACTGGTCACGTGACATGCCGCGCAACGTATCACATATTATTCTGGTCATCAGAGAGGTGGTAAACTGTATTCTCCTCGATTTAACTGATCGTATACTAGTCACATTTTGTGTTCGACACGGTTAATGTTAAATACATTTAAAATTAGTTATTTGGTTGCCAATGTAGTGTTGAAACAAATAGTCGTCTGAACTCGCAGCAGATGAAAATTATTTACTTGCACAACATATACCTCGTTAATATTTCCTACTATTTGTACAATGAAATTAGTTAAATTCAACAATTAATTCGACAATATCTAAATGAGTGAACGTAGTGGAGAATATAAATGGTCCTCCAGAAATTATGTAGTTTAATCTGCTCATCAAATAATAACTTCGAGGAACCGAAGGAATATTTCCAAATTATATTATGCTTTAGATAACAGTTCCGTGAATAGTATGAAGAGAGACGTTGATCTTATTAGAACAATTGTATCAAGCAGTGCTTGATAACTGCGGATTTTTGCTCAGAAAACATTATTGTGAGAAGCAGGAGTTACACAAAAATTAATTTTACCCCTTAATAATTCTGATATATTGAAAATGACATGGCAATACACTTAGATTTTTTTTAATATTCACTGTTTTATACTGGATGTTCCAGTATTGATGGTACAACCGTGACGGAGGTCATTTTATATAAGATAATAAGTCGAAAATACGGAATAAAATTTTTTCATTGTTGCTTTGAAAATGTATCAGGTTCCTGTACCTAGTAGTTGTAAGTATAATCATCTATACAATAGCACGCCTGTTCATCGAATTTTTGAACTCGATTTTCCCGATACCGAGGCGTCAAGTGAAGAAAATTTATTGCAAATTTTTGACTTACTTTCTCATGTACCATCAATACCGAGAGGCTCTGTATTTCACCTAACCAATTTTCTCATAAAAGCATGTACAGTCTAGGGATAACTAAAAGTACCATTCTTCAACGTTGACTATGAAACTCGCTGGGGCTAAATAAAAATTAATTTCACCCCTTAATAATTTTAATTTTAACAAGTCAAAAAGGCTTAAAAGTGTTCAACTTTATACGCGTATAACTTTGGACCAATGAATTCCTCACAATAAGATTTTAATTTTCTGTGTTTTCTTGTCGAAATCTATAGGATTGTATAAAAACAACTTGAAAAAAAAGAGTTCTCCAAAACGCAGTTCAACCCTCCCAGATATTCCTAATCGTTTACTTCATTATATTTCACCCATCAAATTTTCTGGTACATTCATAAAAATCCACAGTCTACCGGTAACTAAAAGAAGCAATTTCAACGATGAACATTAAGCTCATTTTGTTCTAATTAAGGGACTTGAGGAGCGAAAACCGAAACGTTCTAATCCGAGGGGATAAAATCTTTAAAACGCTAGTAAGTAACGCACGATAAAACGACGAAGGGGTTCGGGGGTGGTGTTGCGGGGGTAGAATAAATTGGATTACAAGTCTCTCGACGAACGGCCGCGACAAAAAAAGGTACAAAGGAGACTGGAAGGTAAATAATGGCACGTGAAAAAAAAGGAGGAGCGGAATACGAAATACCGGAAACGAGAGACGGCCGAGCGCATGTACACGTACGTTTAAACAAGGGTGGAAACGCAAGGGCGACGGGAAACACACCGGCGCGGCGCACACAGGGAAAAAGAATAACCGTAACGAACTTCATGCAATAAGAATCGCAAGTAACGGGCTCAGCGGTATTATTTCGGTAGCGAAGTCAATTTGCAATCAGCGGTGCAGCCGTTCTCTCCTCGTTTCCGGTAGAACGAGTATAGTCCGTATTTACTATAATGCGATAAGAGGCGAGCGGTATCGTACATTTAAATGAGATCGGACCGCGTACCCCAGTCCTGTGCTCGTTCCTTTTTCAACATTTTTATTTTTCTTTCATCCGACGCCCTTTTTTGTCATCCCTTTTGCTCATCCTTTCCTGGATCTTCTTGAATCACGATTCTGGTTTATCGACTGATTCGCGAGAGGCCAGCTGCAACCTACGATTCCACCGTGACACGTACGAATTTATTTGATGAGTTTATGTTTATTAAAATTGACATTTTTCTTGAGACATTTTACAAGGTTTCTAATTAAAATATAAATAGTTGGAAGGGATGAAGATATGAGCGGAAGTTGCTGAAATACGACTGCAAATAATTCTGATTTAATAATGCACTTTGAGACTATCTTTGAAAAAGAAGACATTAAAAGCAAATAAAAAGATTGTAGTAGTTTAAACACATCCCTTAAAATTGTCCATTGAAGAAGAAAGGTATATTTCCATTTGCTGCCGATTTATGCAAATTAATAACATAAAAATGTAAATAAAAAAATTTTAAGGACTGTGTCCACTTGACTGATGATATTTTATTGAGTAAACTCTGCAGTTCAGACGTATCAAAAAATTGCAGAATGTAAAATGGTGACTTACATACATCGTAGATCAGAATATAAAATCGAACGCCGGCCATAGAATTCTCGGAAAATAGGACATAATGTTGCTCCGAAAGGAAAATATTCTGCCCGGATTTCCTCCATCCGCTCGAGGAACTCTTAGGATGACTAAGCACGAGTTATACTTCGAACAAGATTCATGTATCTGTGTATAAAAGGCGTAGAATGTATTTGCTGGAAGTTATTTCAAGATGGGGAAAGAGAGCTCATTAAAAATTCACTGACCTCGAATAATTAATCTTTCAGCGTCACTGCAATGTATTCTGGAGTCTCAAGAGAAAATCATAGACAAATAAAAATTAGGTTATCGTTACGACAGAATTGAATTTCCTTTGTAATCGCAAGACAAAAATATTTCCTCTCACCGGATTTCTCCGTTATTTAAAGTTCATTTTCTAAATGGTAAAGAATGGACCTGTCCAGTAGAGATACGACGTAAAAATTGTTCTGCAGAAGTCTTTGCAATTCTTCTGCTTTTTAAACGACAATAAAATGATGCTGCTAATTTGTTTCATTTCTGTTAGATGTCATTCGATTAGTTTGACGCATTATCTCATCCTATTTCGCTTCCCAATTCAAATCGACAAAAATTGTTCTGTAGAAGAATTCGTCATTTTTCTGCTCTTTAAACTACAATAAAATGGCACCACTAACTTTTTAATTTCTATTAAGTGTTGTTAGATTATTTTTATGCGTGATTAACTCTATTTCGCTTCGCACTACGAATCAACAAAAATTGTTCTGTAGAAGTCCTCGCATATTTTCCGCTGTTCAACTATAATAAAATGGTACTACTAATTTTTTAATTTCCATTTGGTGTTGTTCGATTATTCTAATGTGTTATTTCACATATTTCGCTTCGCACTTCGAGTCAACCAAAATTGTTCTATAGAAGTCTTTGCCATTTTTCTGCTCTTTAGACTATAACAAAATGGCACTACTTACTTTCTCATTTCGTTAGATTATTCTTATGCGTGATATGACTCTTCTTTGCATCGCACTACGAATCAACAAAAATTGTTCTATAGAAGTCTTCGCCATTTTTCTGCTCTTAGAGTATAATAAAATGGCACTAATTACTTTTTAATTTCCATTTGGTGTTGTTCGATTATTCTAATGTGTTATTTCACATATTTCGCTTCGCACTTCGAGTCAACCAAAATTGTTCTATAGAAGTCTTTGCCATTTTTCTGCTCTTTAGACTATAACAAAATGGCACTACTTACTTTCTGATTTCGTTAGATTATTCTTATGCGTGATATGACTCTTCTTTGCATCGCACTACGAATCAACAAAAATTGTTCTATAGAAGTCTTCGCCATTTTTCTGCTCTTAGAGTATAATAAAATGGCACTAATTACTTTTTCATTTCTATTAGGTGTTGTTAGGTTATTCCTATGCGTGATATGACTCTATTTCGCTTCGCACTTCGAGTCAACAAAAATTGTTCTATAGAAGTCTTCGCCATTTTTCTGCTCTTTAGACTATAATAAAATGGCACTGCTTACTTTCTCATTTCTATTAAGTGTTGTTAGATTATTCTTATGCGTGATATGACTCTATTTGGCTTCGCATGTCGAGTCAACAAAAATTGATCTGCAGAGTTCTTTGTAATTTTTCTACTCTTTAAACTGTATTAAAATGGTACTACTAATTTTGTCATTTCTATTAGGTATTGATAGATTATTCTGATGCTTTATTTCACCCTATTTCGCTTCGCTCGACAAATAAAGAAATTCTATTGTATTTACAAGTCCTCGGTCCAAAGACATACATTTTGCAACGCGAATAAAAAGAAAACGGAGAGTTATCGATATCTGGAGATAGAAAATGGCAGTGTTCTTATTCTGAGGAAAATATGAGGGTTAATTTTCTACTAGAATATGTTCAGCGCGTTCTTCTTTATCATAGTTGCCCAACCACAATCGATCGAACGAATCGAGAGAGGTTCGCCGACTCGTTCAGAGATGCTTATGAAAAAATGTGGGCTCGTAAACCGCAGAAGTGGACCGAAACAGCCTCCGAAAATAAATCGGCAGTATAGGAAACGATGCTTAGAAATGGCCGCATGCATGCCAAATATAACCGACATGCCGTGAGCGTGTCCGCTTAACAAGGCTGAAAATACGAGTGGCGACTATAAAGGGAAACGGGAATGTAAAGTAGCGAGAGGTAAAAAGAGTCAGACGCTCGTCTTCTCAAATATTTGAATTCATAAATGCGGGACCGCTTAACTGTTCTCATCAAAAGGAAAGGCTCTGATCTTTAATTAGATAAAATGCCCCGTCTTTATTCAATTCTAGCTGCCGCCGTAAAGTGCCTGTTTAGATTATACTCGACTCGCGGATGTCCATAAACCGTTGAATATTTACGCATGCTACAATAAAAAGAAATTGCCCGTGTCCCAACTCCTTGGGTAAATTTTGATGTCGGCACGAGATATTTGTTGTCACTCGTTGGACCGTAACGAAATTCTTTGCAAATTGTGGTTTTTGGGACAGAAGTAGCCCAGATGAAACGCGAAACGGTATGAGCATCGAAGGGGTTTAAGAATATTATTGTGTTATTATTAAACTGCAGATCATTATGCAAAATAAAAATGTTCAACATCCACTGTGGGAAGAAGAGAATGAATACAAGGGTATTTTCACCGTTAACAGTCGTGATACATAGAAAATAATAGGACGATCTTCAATTTCTCTGATGATCGTTCTGTTTTAACCCTTTGCGGACGGGAATTATGTTTAGCGTACTTATCGACGGTTCGAATGTACAATTTTCCTTGGGAAATGAAATGGTGTACTGAAAGCTACGCATAAGAATTAAATGATGGAGCAAGTGTTGTGTTTGGTAAAAATTTGTTTGGTGTTCTTTGAGAGTAATGATTTTTTGAAAAGTGATTTTTAGTCACGGAGTAGCAATTTTAAATGGGCGACTGTCTGCAGACACGCGTCCACAAAGAGTTAAACTGAATCTGCTAATTTTTCTTATGAATGCATAAAAGCCGCAGGCTAGTTATTATACGTCTACCAGTTCCTTCTTTTAATAATTATATTAATTTCTTTTTTCATAATTTACCTTTTCCATTTATTCAGCATTAGCATTCATGTAATGTGTTCACAGTTTTACGCATCACTTTTTACTTTTGGTTATAAATGCATGATATCCGCAGCCCAATGACGGAATTTTAAAATTTCTTGTGAAGTAGACATTTTCAACATCACACCATGTTTTCGTGCAAATGCATAAAATCTGCAGTGTAATAATTAGATTGCGGATCTTTATGCAAAATAAAAAATGTTTGCATTGATTGCAAGACACAGGAGCTAAGTGGGAATTTCTTTCTTCTTTTAATTATCTAATTGAGCTGAAACTAATACATTGATGTCCTTCAATCTTTTTAGTATGTCAACTGTTCTAAATTGTACGTACCCATTTTTGTTATACATGCACAAAATCCGAAATCTAGTAATAACGATGCTATCCTGAAATTTCTTCTGAAAATAATATACATTTTACACATCACACCATGTTCTTCTGAATATGCATAAATCTGCAGTCTAATGACGACGTTATTCTGAAATTCATCGTTAATAGTCTACATTTCGCGCACCGTACCATGATTCCGTACAAAATATGTAAAATACACAATCTTATGGCACACATTTCAGCTTAGTAAACACAAAGAATGATAAAAAGAGTCACTGTTTCCTCTCCTCGCGAATTCGTATCGGCAGCGACAAGAATCCGTCAAAGAATGATAATTTGGGGCGGTATGCTGCGAACGGCTTAACATGAAAATTATTTTCGTGCGCCCGCTCTCGGGACGGGACTTTAATTTCCGATAGGAGCGGACCGCTGTCAAAGGGATGCTGTGCGGTTCCAACCCCCTACACACCCCCTCCTCTCTCTCTCTCTCTCTCTCTGTGTCGCCCCTCCACTCGGCCATCAGACAGCCGATTTAATTAATGTTCCGTCCGTAGGTATAGTGTGCCGCGGAACCCCACGGTGAAACATCATTCCTCGCAGCTGTTGGTCAAGGGAAAGTAGTCCCGGTGAATATGCGTGCGCGAATGAAATTGCGTTCACTCGGGAATTGCGTTTTTACAACGCCATAATGAGAGGATCGCGCACCAGGAATTGGACCCGGATTTTTGTACCGTCTTTGTGCCCCGTTATTTGGGAATATGTTTTTCCCATTGGCAAAAAACCACACGGAGAATTGCAAGTTTTATCCAGGACGGTCTCTTCGCGCTGATTGCGTGGTTTCGTCTAATTGAGACACCCCTAAATCAATTCTGGATGCTTTAAAAAAATGTATATTTTTAGCCGTAATAAAATAAAATTGTTTCATACTTTTTCATTGTATTTATTTTATTTTGTCCCTTTTAAATTTCGCTTTTAGTACAACTATTACTTTATAAAAATAGTTGAACCATTCTAAAATATTTGTATGTAAGATAAAAATAATCTGAATTATTAGCAAGATAAAAAGGCTACATATATACTTACTTCTTCTCTTAAATTTGTTAATAGGCTGGTAACAATACAACGAGGATGTACTATGTTTCTAATGCAGTTTTTAAAATAAAAATCGTCAGTATCAGTTTCAGGAAAGGGGAGTTACAGTGGGTGTAAAACGTATTCGTACACCTTTAAAAAACGAATACTTTTTTTAGAATTCAGTTATTGTGAGATGTTAGAAGGATTAGTTTACTAGGTGGTGTGTGTATAATTTTTTCTAAAAATTGCTATTGATCGGAATTTCGTAGGAAAATGTAAAGATGGCAATTTTTAACTTTTATGGCGGCTGTAAAGTGTGTGAGAGGAGGAAAAAGGAGAAGGAAGCGCTTCTTCCTAGGCCCGCTAGAGGACTCATCGGTAAGGCTATCTAGCGAACCCGTACCTTAGACGCGGGATATCGTAAGGACAGTTTAGGACGGTATATATACAAACGGAGGAAGATTCAGGTAGCAGCGGGAAAGGTGTTGTCGTAATGTCCCTCTGTTGACGAGCATAGGAAGTAGCCGCCACACTTTATTATCTGTGTCTGTAAAGAAAATTTAAAAGCTGCCTTCTGTAGGTCTAAGTATGTTACATACATATACAAATTTTCATCGAAATCGGGTGACGCACAAAAAAGCCACAGGCATTCAAAGATGTAAAAATCTTTGGATTTCGAGCTAAAATCGCATTTTCTCAGAATTCTGGTCATTTTTAATCATATATGGCTCGTAGAAAATTTTTATCGATTTTGTTGAAACTTTGAGTATGTATATCTAATTCAGTTAGGACTCCAAAAGCTATATTTTATATGTTCATTATACGCACAGATAAAAAAGTTAAATATCGTGACCTTTACAGCATTCTTCACAATTTCATCCAATAACAATTTATAGCAAAAATTATTTACATACTACCTAGTAAACTAGTCCTCCTAACATCTAAAAAAACTGAAATCGTCTGGTTCAATGTTACAAAAGTTATTTGTTTTTTAAAGGTGTACGAATGCATTTTACACCCACTGCACATACAAATTGATTTTCTCTCTGAATAATTTTAATCGGTTGGAAATAATGTACCATTGATATGAAACTCATTTGTTGTTTCTTCTATTTTGTGTTTCAACTACTCATTTCTCCCATAAATGAATAAAATCTACAGTCTAATGGTAAAACTGCAAATTTATGTGGAAAATGAAATTTTTTGATTTGTTTGACTCCTTTTGATACATCAGAAGAATATATCGCCACACTTCAAACCTGTAATCTATTAATGATTTTGAACCACCGCTATTGATTCTTATTATAAACGTATAAAATCACTAGTCCATTAATGATCATCAAAATCGTTGAGATGTTTTTGTGTTAGAGCGTTGTCTGTATAATTCTCGAAATTTGTATATGGAAAATGGGAATTACAATTTTTCAATTCACGTGTAATAATCCTCCGAAACAGACAGGATCGTATGCAGGTTCTGCAAGGTACATTTAACTAATCAGCGTCAGACGGCAATTCATTCTAATTTCCGCGGTGCTTCCTAATTCGGCGGAATGAACGAAAGTCTTGGAAACAGTTACTTAACCGGGTGTGTAGGGGCTAATTAGAGTTAGAGGTTCGTGTACTGGCGCAGAAGCACCGAGTCACGGATCAAGCCTTTATCGTCGAGCGACGGGGAACAGCAAAGGGAGGACAGTAAGGGATGCGTGGCTCTACGAGGGCTTGAGTGGACAATTTGTCTGAGGTCGCTCATTCGTTTTCCCCGAATAACAACACCACCAGAAGACAGCCCGTGCTCAACGAATCGGACAACACCGGCCCGACACTCGTACTAAACTTATGAAAGATGTTACGGACGTCTAGGAACATCGTTCTGTACTCCCATTTGCCTGAATTCCCACAAAACGCGTCATCCGAACATCGAGATAAACGTTCATACTGTGGTATAATTATACTGGTAACAAGAACGGTGAGTGATCGAATTGTTAATATACAATGATGATATTACATTGAAACAGTCAATTGTTGAACTCGTACGCAATTTATGAATGATGATATGGACGTCTAGGAACATCGATCTGTACTTATATTTCCCTCTGGCAATGAGTTGGCATAAAACGCGTCAAACCAATATACAGATAAATGTTGTTACTGTAGCATAATTATAATGAGCACGACAAAAGCGAGCGATCGAATTGTTAGAGCTACACATATGGATCGATGATTTTACATTTGAAACAGTCAATTGTTATATGAAAGCCTTGCTCTGGACGATTGAATACCAATAAGTGTTACAATAGTGCAGAGTTAAATTACATTTACCAGTTAAATTGTCGCAAACTTGATATCTTATTGTCTCTTCTCTTTCCATTGTATCAATTCTACAGGGTGTGCATTTGAAAACTTTCCAGCCGAATATATCGAAAACTATGAAAGATATTAAAAAAGTGTGAAACATTTGGGTGCCGTTTTGAAGGTCATTTGAAGGTCAACATTATTGTAAAAAGGCCAGCAATTTTCGTACGATACTTTTTTTTATCTGCGGAGTAGTTTCGGAGATATTTAAAGATAAATAGAGCGAGTCATACTTATACTGCGAGAAAGTTTGTAATTTCTTTATAACTATAACAAATTTTCAAAATGCTCTCCGTTGTTTTCTAATTTTGTTTTTAAACGGTACGTGCTAGTACAAATAGAAAACATCAACGATCTGCGTCAAAAAATTTTACGCAATGTAAAACTTCTTACTTCTACTTAAATATCTCCGAAACTAGTGCGCAGATAAAAAAAAAGTATCCTACGAAAATTGTTGGTTTTTTACGTACAATGAGATCGCATAATAAAAAAATAGGTATCCATATGAAAAAACAAAGTTGACCTTCAAATGACTTTGAAAACGCCACCAAATAAAAAACTGATACTGCCGCCCTCTTTCCCCCTCGCAATCCTTGGACACGTGTTTTACACTTTTTTAATATCTTTCATACTTTTCGAAATATTTGGCTGGAAAGTTTTCAAAAGAACACCCTGTATAACCATGTCCACAGAGATGACTGAGCCAATTTCAAACTACTACCAAAAGAATAATGAAAGAAGAGTAGGGCTAAGTCGTGTAAATTTAACCGTGCACTATTGTACTATGCGGGTTACATTATAATAAATAAATAGTAGGAACACAAAATATTAAGATGATTAGAAGAATTTAAAAGTGTATTTGCAAGTCTTCTACCTAGTGCAAAGTCAACTTCAGTGTTTCAATGTTAATCACAAGGTTAGAGATTGCGTGTTAACATAGTGAGAAATTTGCAGAGTGAAAAAACGCAACGTAGAGGTCCGTAACGGGAACCATCGTTGAGATTTCATGATACGGGTTTCTGGCGGGTGAAAATACCGTGGGCCGATCCATTTCTCAATTTTCCTCTGGCAATTCGCAGCCCAGCGTGTCCAGCACGGTTTATTCCTTTTTTTGATTTTTTTCCGTGTGTCGTGGCCAGTGTCTCGGTCGTCCACAGCACAGGCCCCGGAAGCAGCACACTTAATCAACTCTCGTTACGGTCTAATGGCTTAATACCGTGGGTAGCTTTGTCCATGGGGCTGGCGGGATTTCTCGCCTGTAGGCTAATTCGAATTTAAACCCCGCCACTTGCTTGCTTCACAGCACTCTTCGCCGTGAGTTACGCGGCCGTAGTTTTCGTAAACGCTCCCGAGGCTGAACCCGCCACCGTAACTCTTGTTACCGTGCCTTCAATTACGGACTATAACTTTCCGTTGACCGGCAAAATCACGCTTTTAGCTGAATGCGTCCATTACGTCGTAACGCCGAACGAGTTTAGCTACCCACGGTCAGGCTAAAGTATTCGCTGCGAAAAGTTCCCCAGCCGGGAACCACTGAAATCCTCTCCCGCCTTCGATCCTCCTTAAATCAATTCATCGGGATTATTCTCATCCATAGTGTTTGGGCTCGACTGCACCGTTAGGTATTTCACACATTTTTACGGAATTTATTTTGGACGATTTTTGCTTTCAAATCTTGACAGCACCCTTAACCCTTGACCTGACGTGGTTCCTATGTGAAATTAGGAAATTTCTAATCGATAAATTTTTGGAGGACAAATATTTTTCAATATTGCAGTTAAGATTGGGAGATAGTCTGACGTTCTGTTTAGAATCATATTTTCATTTGCTACATTTGTAAAAATTGTTAAAGTTGCTGGCGGCGTCAGTTTTTAATAAATAAATTAAATATTGGCGAAGAAATACTTTTACCTAGTAAAATTAAGGTTAAGAAGTATTCTGACATCTTCTTGAGAACGATTATATATTCTTATTTGTTACATTTATCAAAATTCTCAAAGTTGCTGAAGACGTCTGTTTTTGCTGTCCGCCTAAATATTTGTTTGTATCATATATAAATTAAATTTTGGCGAGTAAATATTTTTTCCTGGTAAAATGAAGGTTGAGAAGTATTCTGACATTCTTTCAAGATGATGATTTTCATTTTTTTCATTTATAAAAATTCTCAAAGTTGCTGAAGACGTCTGTTTTTACTGTCCGCCTAAGTAAAGCCGCCTAAATATTTGTTTGTATCATATATAAATTAAATTTTGGCGAGTAAATATTATTTCCTGGTAAAATGAAGATTGAGAAGTATTCTGACATTCTTTCAAGATTATTTTTTCATTTTTTTCATTTATAAAAATTCTCCAAGTTACTGAAAACGTCGGTGTTTACAGTAATCTAAGCAAGACCACCTATATATTTATTGTTATAAATAAATTAAATTCTTGATAAAAAATATATTTTCCTAGTAAACTGAAAATTGAAAAGTATTCTGACATTTTTTTCAGAATGATGTTCTGACTTGTTGCGTTTATAAAAATTTTCAAAGTTGCTGAAAGCGCCACCTAAGTTAGTCTTTCTAAAAATTTGTAGCTGAAGAAATAATTGATTTTATCGTTCTATTCTTTTTCCCATCTACTCTGAACGGTTTTATGGTTCAATGAATCACGCAATGTCTGAAAATAAATGATCAAATGAGGAATGGAGTGTCAGAATATACATTTATTATTTTGTACATTTCAAATATCATAACAGGATTTAACTTGTACAATTTTTGTATACGAGCATCTTAACGCGGTTGAGCACGTGCTTCAGCCAGAAAAATCGCCGGCTGAAGTCAAAATGGAAGCTGAATTCGTTTGAGGGTGCGGAAAATGAAGTTCAATATCCTTTGGCTTGGGGCATACAATGAATTCAAGAACTTTTGAAAAATTGATGAAAACTCTTACAAAGTGCCTTTACTATTTACGGAAGTGCGGGTTTCTGGCGCATTCGGCCGTACCGCTCGGATTTTTCGACCGCTTTTACGCGATGGAAAAGTTTTCAGGGATTAATCCCGCTATCTGACGATCCTTATTCAGTTTGACGTAGTAATAAAATCCGAGCCATTATGCGAAACTCGCCAGGGAGATGTTCTGAATCGTATTAAACGATGAAGAAGCTTATCGCGATCTATTATACAAAAATCCTACAGAAACTGTGATTCAACGCATCTACGTGTTCCCATGTTTTTGCGTTATTATCGAACGCATCAAAGTATCGAAAGACTATAGGCAGTCGGAACGATCGTTCCGAAGGAAAATAAAGTTTCGTTTAATGAAAGTGGATCAAAGCAATCTTCTGTCTCATTGTCAGAGAAACTGTCCCGATACTAGTATTCTTTGTACGGATGATTCGCCCAAAGATGGGACGGTATTCTTCATTATACGAGAAAACTCCGCGAGCGCGGCATTCTGATGGAATTAATTATTCTTGTTTAACGTATAAATCGATAGCCGCATTCCATTTGATTCGCGAGCACGCGCACCACCGCCGACTATGTTGTCGGATGCATCAAAATAAGCAGATCAAGGATTACATGTAATTATCCTCTGACTGTTGCGATGATCTGCACTCGGTTTCACACCTATGCGAAACAACCGGATGTGATAGATTCTAAACAACAACTCCGCCGCGAAACACCAGACTGTTGGCGCAACGGCTCTCAAAACACTTCGTTTGTCTGGCTGACGCGCGGGCTTTTTAAATCTCGAATAAACAGGCGGTTCCGAACGAGTTAGGAATTTTTGGAAGACTTTTTAATCCTTTTGTCAATAGCAGGGTTACTTTGGTACCAACTGTCAATTTATCTTTAAAATTTTGTTTATCTTGTGCAGGGAAATGTGCACCTAACAGTCAAAAATAGCTTTAAACCGTTAAACGCAGAGCAATTTTGTTTCGAAGCTGCAAATGAATAAATTTTACTCTTTCTTTTCGACTCATTTTTACATGTAGAATCACCTCCTGATCGGATGACCATATGTCGCAGGACACTCGTGCATAAATACAGTAGAACATTGTTTATGCAAACCAATTAATGAAAATTCTCATATATGTGATGATAACAATATTTTTTACGTAATGAGCATGGTGTCAAAGGATCAATATCTGACAATAATATACTTTACCCAAGGTCATTCTTGTCGGAGTTATGAAGGTCATCGGTGTTTTTTGACACATGACTACATTTTTTATTATTGCACCGTGTAGCTGATCGAAAAGTACATACAGATATGTATAATAACATGACCTTGAAATGACCTTGATCTTCGGAAATTAAAGTTTTACGTAAAACTGATGTCTATCGAGATCGCAGGCTTTGACTAAGACTCGACAATCAAGAGCGTGAATGTAAATAAACATGTAAACGATTTGAAATCCTGATCAGTTTAAATGTATCGGTGAATCGACTTACTGTCTGAAATGAACTAGAACTACAATGAAATAGTTTATCATGAACGACCAACTACACCAGAGGCGATGAAAAACCCAATAATTAGAGCTTGTGCTGAAGATGATAACTTATGAGAAAGTGAGTGTTGTCTTAACGGATCTGATGATCGATGTTTTTAGTGTGATAAAAAATATTTTCTTTGCATTCACAGGTTCAGGAGTCTTGACCAAAGATATTCGACATAAGTTTTACGACATATGTTATTATACATATATCTGAATGTATTTTTCTATCAACTACACTATGCAATAATAAGAAAGTGTAGTTATTTGTTAAAAAACACCTATGACCTTGGTAAAAAAATACTCTTGCCAGATGTTGGTCCTCTGGCACCATGCACATTACGTAAACAAGATTTTTTGCATCACAATAAGCTGAAGAGATATTTAGGTGGCCTTACTTAAAAGGACCACCCTGTATAGGAGCTCTTATTCGTGTTGGCATTATACGAACTACAGCCCAGCGTACTACTACTTAGAAAAACGAGTGTTCTGAGTAGTCAGTGCTCCTCAGTTATGCGAACTCGTCCGTTCTCCAAATAGGGCTTATACCCCGACATGTTCGTATAATCTAATTCTACTGTATTTCAATAATCATGCTTTTGGAATTATTTTTCAATAAAATGTTAACATTATCAAACAGTTAATTATCTCAGAATTTATTCCCACACCAAATAAATATGGGATTAACCCGGAAGATCCCTTCAAAGTACACGCATACACGCCATGAGCGACATGATTTCCCAAAACGAGGACCAAGCCTGACCGCCCACCGACGCGCGCAAATTGCCCTAACGCCGCCTGCAGGATCGTGGCTATTGGCGGCTGGATCCTCATTTCAGACGCGTTTCGATCCGGCATTTTCGTGTTACCGGCGTGATCCCATCGCAAGAAGGATGATCCGCTAAACTCGGCGGTGGTTCGCGCGTGCAAACTTGGTGCGGCAACGATCTAATGATCAACCGCAGGCTGTAGCGGACATCGTAAACCCGGCGAATGATTTTCGAGAGGGTGGGGTCGATCGCCGGGCTATATTAGCCGATATATCCTAGGGTATCCTGCAGGCGCGGCATAGGGCTGTTACCTGCCCTGCATCGTCCCAAAGGTGAGTATTGGTAACGTGGCCGGCGTGCGGCAATATCGCGGCACACACGCCGGGGAAAATATGTATCGCGGCCGGCTCATCTGTTTTAGCCGGTCGGCACGACACAGGCAACCTGTGCGCGCACGCAGCGAACGCTCTATACTCGTGTGCATGGCCTGGCGATTACAGCAGCGCGCCCCGGGTCATAACCGGTCCCGAACTAGTCCCGCGGGACGGGATACACGGTAAATACGGGACGAGACGAGGGTGCTGGTCATGCTGAAAAGGCTCCCCACTCCTCGACAACGCTCGCGCCACTCTGTCGTGCTCGTGCGGGTTCGCGTGAGTTCGAGAGACTTCGTGCGAGATCGCGTAAGCTCGCGTAAGTCCGCGTAAGCTCGCGTGAGTCGCGCGAGAGTGTGCTCGCGTGAACTCGTCCGAACTCGTGCGACCTCGTGTGAACGCACGCGAGCTTGTGCGACTCTGTCCGAAATTTTGCGATTGTGTACGATACTGTGCGAGTCTGTACGAGCTCGTGCGAGCCTGTGAGAGATCACGAGAGCCCGCACGAGCTCTCATGTCGCGTGTGGATATCGCGTCAAAGTGAAACGCGTCCTCGATCCACGAGGGGAGCTGATTTTAACGCAGGACCACCTGGAATCGTTTACTGCAGTTTGATGGACTATTCTGTGTGGACATTGCGGGCACGAGCTTGTCGCCCCGCGATTCCTGTACGTTGCGGTCAATGTTTCCAACACCGACCTGCTCTCGTTTCGATGCTAATCGGCGGTTTTTTTCGGGTGCTTGTCGGCGATTTTAGGGACTTTAGTGGACGGTCGGCGGAAATTGCGGTAGGTTCATATGTGGACGCTTTATAAAGGCAGCTGATGCAGCTTTTAATTTGTAATTGTACATTAGAGTCGCCTGTAATCGAAGAATTATTTGAATGTATTACTAGGTCGTAATATCTAATAGCAGATTTAAAATAGTCCAAATGATTTTTGATTGAGCGTTTAGAAACTGTATTTCTCTAGAATAGAAATCGATGAATAATTGTATTATCTTTTTAGTAATACACAACATCTTAACATTTGATCAAAAATCAATTTGGACGATCTGTTTGCAAATGATTTGAAATCCAACATTTCACATTACACGCCCTGATATTTAAAATAGATATTAATAAAGATATTATTAACTATTCACATAACTTTCATGTCACATGGGAGAGTCGAATAGCAGATTACAGTCTTGCAGTACATAAAAATGTACAAATTATAGAAGGAATCAAATATCATCACTACCAAGGTCTTTCGAAAACGTATTATCATTGCCAAAATAAATTTATACCAGTCCACCGATAACGAAAATAATTGAGGTTATCACGTTTAGTGGTCTGCCTATTATATTGAACACTTGCCTACAGATTTATTACTACAGAGGTGTATTTTAAAAATTAATTTCTCCCCAGCCCTGTAGTAAACTAATACTTTCACCATCTCTAAAATATCCAAATTTTTGACTCGTTTTAAAATATGAATTCTGTTTCAAGGGATGGCTTGTACGAGAATAAGCAGGAGCGCAGATCTACAGATGAAACGGAAAATCATCTGATTTTTTTGACGTTCTATGACAACGAATCGTCGGGTTACCGTGACATCGCACAAAAGAGGGATTGTTTGTTCGACTGTAATTAACGACGTGGAACACCGGGCGCTTCGATTCCTTTGAATGACTGGCGGACACTGACGTCGGATCGGAGGCATTGGAGGAAAAGGGATGAAGTTCGCGAGCGGAAGGGTCCTTTTTACATGCAGCTCGTTATTTTCGGATTAATCTGCTGGTTGCTCGGCAGAATTCGAGAGGGGGTGAAAGAGAGAGACAGAGACTGGAGAGAGACAGGGAGAGAGAAGGGGCGGAAAAGGGACAGAATTTGTTTCAGCGTGATGTGAAACAGGTCGAAGCGGAATGGAGGGAGGCCGACGCAAGGGAAAAATACGGATTCAGCCGCGTGTATAAATTTTAATTTACGGCGTGATGCTCAGAAAAATGTTTCGAGCTAATTTCACGTCAAGCTTCCCTTACTCGCTGATCCCCCACGGTCAAACCTGTTCCATGCATTATATATTTTTCGTTTTAGTGTGTTCGCCTATTGGTCTTGATTATCGTCGTTTCTAATCACTAGAGTGCTCTTTATGTATACAGGGTGTTCATGATGAAAGAGGAAAAAGTGATACTATTTTTTGCAGGCAACGTAATGGCGTATGTAATTTTTTGTGTATTTGCACTATTTTCATGAAAATGTCGGTGACCTCTAATTTTTGTGAATGAAATGCTATATATTTTTGCATACCATATGAAAGCGTGTGTCAAGACAAATTCATTCGTATACGACACAATGACCTTCAAGATCATACAAAGTCATAAATGGAAGAAACATTTTCAACATTTCGTACTAATTCGTTTACGAGTATACTTTATTGACGAGGCTATAGTAAATGTTCAATATAACTTCCTTGTGCATGACTACATATTTCGGCTCTATTAATTACATTCTTGTTATCTTCTTCTAACGTTGTCCGAAATATTAATGCACATGATTGCGTTTTGCAAGTCGTTTACATTTCTTGGCGTTGTGTATCGTGAACAACTTTACGAAATATTAAGTACGAAATATTCAAAATTGCGCTGCCATTTCTGACCTTGTATGACCTTGAAGGTCACTGTGTTGTATACGAATAAATTTTTCTTGACACACGCTTTCATATGATATAAAAAAATAGTTGGCATTTCATTTAAAAAATTGGAGGTCACATTCATTTCTAAGAAAATAGTGCAAACACAAGAAAATTACATCCGCCATTATGTTGCGTAACAAAAACAGTATTACTTTTCCTGTATCATTTTTTTCTAATATTTATTGTTTGCAAGAAAAACGCTGGCTAGTGATAGCGTGAACACCCTGTATATGACACGTGCTTGAAACGCAAAAAGGCATTTATGTTATTGAAATATAATATCATTCTTAGTTTGGTCTTCCTGGAATGAATCCCGCGTTCATCAGAAGCAACACTCTTATTAAAAAATGTGTCGATGTCTGTTTCAACTTGACAGCAAGGTAATATTTAACATGTCAGCAGCTATGTCACTCATATACGGGTGACGAAATTATTTATTAAGATTTCAAAATAAATTTTTACGTTAATATATTAATTCTACCAAATTTTTAATATCCAGAAAATGCGAGAGGGTTGAAGCAGTGTAGCACATTTAACCTTTTCAATTTTTATTTCAGGAAATCAATTACTCCGGTTTTATGGATTTTTGAGGATTGGCAGTCGACGTGTTAATGTTGCTTTTGCAATATGTAAATGATTAACTGTTCAATGTCAAACTTCAGTTACAGACATTAAAACACATAAAACTTGTTACGTCATTCTAAAATGTACAAAGCTAATTTACAGTAAATGAATTTCCCCAAACTATTAATTAATAAATGTGATGCGAGTCAATGGAACGCAACATACACTCGAATGATTGAATTACTGATGACTCACGCATCATTCCGAACAAATGATTATTTTTCCACGCAGTTTAGATGTCGCGTTTAAATCAAGCAAGTGGGCGTCGTAGTTCGACATCGAGTATGCGAAGAATGCTCTGAATCCAATATTAGTGGTCATCATTTACACGAGAGAATGAAACACAGCGTGACATATTCGCTTCGACGTAACATACTGTTACAATTTACTCTAACATTGATGTCAGTGTTATAATTCCTTACACAAATATATGTGTCGGTGATACGCAAAATATAGCGAGAGCATGATATTCTACTATGGCTCATAAAATATAGAGGGAAGACAGATACTGATTGTACTTTATGTTTTCGAATGTGTAGGTACATATTTAAAAAACGAATTGAAAAAAATTCTCAACAACTGGCCCAGACGATGCATTATCCTGAATGAATTAGTCTCCTATTTCCTTATAGCTTTATTATTACACTACGGATTTTATGCATTTATGGCAGGCAGGGACAGAAGTTGCTCGATGGGAGGCATTTTCAAGTGTTACCCCCACTCCAGCCGCTCGCGCGTCACGCACTCCGTGATAGTCCTAGTTCTCGAGCCACCTCAGGCCCGTACCGTATGAACTAGGACCCTCACGGGGAGCGTAACGCGTCGGCGGGTAGAGTGGGGGTAACGCTAGAAAATGCCTCCAATCGAGCAACTTCTGTCCATGCCTAATTTATGGTAAAAATTAGCTGTTGTCAATTGAAACAGTAGAAAGATTGAAAGAATTTAAAATTACCAATATACTATTTTCAAATTTACTAAGAGCATTAAAGGAGGAAAGAATCTAATATATGGCTACTGTTTCCTACAAATGATGCAGATAATTTTAATTTTGCATAAAGATCCGCAGTCTATTTATTACCTACAACAAAATTAGTTCCTAACTAGTGGTGTCCCAGAACCCCTAAATGTCGAGTCGGGATGAGACGAGAATTTTTTCGAGATCAGGACGAGTTCTCGAAAACTTCGGAATTCTCGATTACCGTTATGAGACTTGCTTCAAAATCGATTGCGGTATGAGATTTCCGATATATATGGGGCGTTTCCGAAAAGCACGTTATAAAATTTATAATTTCATTGAATCTTCTTCTTTCTTCGTTTCGAATCCCGAGAATCCCGAAATTTTTGAGAATCCGACCCGTCTCGTCTCGATGTCTTCCCGACCCGTCTCGACCATCGAGATCCATATATTTTCGGGTTCTCGCACACGCCTACTCCTAACCTTCGGATGTTATTTTTTATAATTCCGCAGACACATATGGCGATGCTTAGGACCATAGCTTATAATAATGACTTCATTTATCAATTTTTAAAAAATATATTTTTGCTTTTTTATTATGTACTATTGTTTTTAATAGAATGCGTACTAACTTTAATGGCCAGAAAATTTCAAACTATAAGTCAATATACACCTGGGCACCGGTCATCCAAGGATACACACTGGAACTACGGACACTAAACGCGAATAATGTACGTTGCATGATAATAATAACAAGATTGAATTTATTCAGATTTCATAGGATTTTTATGACAACATGTACTTGAATAAAGGAGTATACTAAAAAATTTCTCAGGAAAATATTTCTATAACTTCACGAATTGTAAAAGAAAAATATATCATTTTGGCGTGTTTGGTAGTTCTACAGTTAAATGGTAAAGAAAGCAAGAAAAGCTCCAAGGAAATTTTTGGGCGCTGTCCCGGGGCTCGGGAAACGAGATCTAAGAACGCGTGTGCAAATCACCGGTTCGCAGATTTATCGCAGCTACGAAAGTGGCCTTTTACGCGTCGCAATGGCCGCGTGAAACCGCAGCGGCCACGCGTGAAGAACGATCCACGATCGGACCGGGCCATTTTCGACCGGCGACTCGCGAACAATGGTCGAACACCGTGCATTCTACTCGAATACACTGGGGTTTAATTTCATGTAAACTCGTTCCCGGCGAGTTGCGATTTATTGCACGATAAATCTCGAAGCTGCTGGCCCCGCTGCTTCGAGCCCGGTGGACTTAGAAACAGAAGCGGCCGGCATTGTTTGCTCATGAAATCGCATTACGCCGGAACTTGCGCAACTTTTCATTCGTTAACTGATCACCTTCCGCTGTTTGTCGTTCGTGATCCTCGGCCTGGCGAAATTTTTGAACTCCTTAATTGTCCTATACTGCCCCGGCGATACTCTTTGCACTGTAGCAGTTTCTACCGAGCTTGCAGTTTCTATTTTTGTTCTCGGGTGAATTGAGGTCGTAAAGTTCTACAACGAAAATTCGAACTCTTAGGTACACTAGCACGTATATCTAAAATGTAATAATTTCGTTCGTAAAATCGAACAATATTAAGCAACTCCAAACAACTGGGAACGGTACAACGATAAACGTGGACTCTGTTTAAAGCATGATGATCCCTACTTTCACAATCTATAGTATGTCAAAAGATCGAACAAAATTCGTGATTGAATTTACTATAGATGTGAAGATTGAACCATGCAATTTACAATTCCACGAAACTTGATGTACAATTTTTTTCAGCTGTTTTATTAAAATGAAATGAGGATCAAGTTCAATCGTGTAACAGCCGCTTACTGTACTTTATGCAGATTTTTAATTTCACAGTTATTGAAATTATAAACTTCCATAAGAAATTATGGTATAAATATCTTTCGTAGAGCACATATTACAATAAGAATCGCACAAAGTTTAAATAAAATCAATCTTGTCATTTTTACAAGTAGATTGCAGATTTGATGCATTTATGACAAATATAGACTGGTCGAATACAAACGAGCAAAAACATTAGAAGAACTGAATGGTCTAGGTATATTATTCTCGGGTTATGAAAATTAATAGTAAGGGTAATACACTTTTAATTAACTTCTATTTCCTACAACTGAGGTGGACAATTTTTATTTTGAATAAATATCCGCAGTCTATTTATAAGGCAATATGTAGCAGTTACAGTTAAGGGTCCGTAGGTTTAGTGTTCAAGTTACTATTACGAATCGGACATTTCATATGCAACAACTTAATCGAATGTGCAAACAATTCTCAGTATCACTATCAGCTATCAGAACCAAAGGTACCAGGACGTTTTGCACGTTCGTTCAGGAAAATCGCAACAATTTCGGTCCGTTTTATCGAAAAGAGCGCTTTGGTGGCACTGGACGAGAATGCAATCGAGACGCAGAAACACAAGCTCGGAAGGGTGTTTTCGGCGTTAGCAGCGTCACCGATAGGCAGCCTCGGCCTTTGATCTTTTTTCCCGGTTGACCTGGAACCGAACGATTCGCGCCAAAAGCTATCCTTGAGCTTTATCTGGCTAGCATCTTTATCTGGCCGGTGGCAGAGAGCGCCCGGCCGTGTGTTCGCGTTCACCGTTAAATTGCAAGCTTTGTCGGCCCTTTATTATTTTCGACTGGGCACCGGGGAGAGAGGGAGAGAGAGCCGCGTGCTCGTGGCGGATGCACCGACAAATCGATCGAACAACCGGGCACCCATGTTCGGAACCGGTGAATTTACTAGCCCGTTTCGAGGGCCATAGAAATCACCTTTAATTCGCGCGACGCGAGACCGCCGCTGCTGATGCGTTTGAATTATTTATGACCGTCGTAGCGAGCAGCTGGTTTTAGTGTCATGTTTACTCTCCGCGCTTTGTTCCGAACACCTCAATGGAGGTCCTGCGAGGTTCGACTCGATCGCGTGATCATCCTCGAACCTCAATTAATTATTCGCTCCTGGCTCGTTACGGAACTTTCAACCTAACACAGAGTAACCCAAAAATTTTCTACATCCTTAAAAGAGAGAAGTCCCAAGGTCATTGCAAGTAACATTTTCCACTGCGAAAATGTTCTCTACGGCTTTACTAAGGAGTTGTAGCGACTGTTATGTATTTCAAAAAAATGTAAAAAGGATGGGGAGAGCGTTTCGTCGTAAGGACAGCTTAGGTCGGTATATACAGGGTGAGTCCGAAGAAACAGAACACCTAAATATCTCCGTTACTTTTTGATCTACAAAAAACTTCTTAGGACAAAGTTACGCTGTTTGAAGGACCACATGTAACGTTGTAAGGGAAAAAATTTTCAACGTCATTTTTTTTATGAGATTCCAAGGTCATCGATGCTTTTTAAATGGAATGATAAATCTTCGTTAACGTAATGTTCTAGCTCACAAAATAACGAATTCATCCATATAACACAATATGACCTACAAATGACCTCCAACCCAGAAAACCGGAATAAATAAAATTCAACGTGTAAGATTCATTTGCTTTATTTCTGTTACGCAAAATATTCAAAAATATTCCCTTGGGCTGCTATACATTCATTTAGCCGTGAAGTTCAACATGACGGATGTCCAGCCCATTCTTCCCGTGTCGTAACACAATTCTTGAATAACAAGTTTCCAAATCGTTGGATTGGACGTAACGGACCCGTATTATGGCCAGCTCGCTCACCAGATCTTACACCTCTTGATTTCTACCTATGGGGAAAACTGAAAGACGATGTTTATCGTGAAACAACAACCACTGTAGACGACATGAAAGAAAGAATCGTCAGGGCTTGTGCGTCGATTCCCTCAGAAATGAATTACACAGCAGTACGTTCTGTAACTTCACGGCTAAATGAATGTATAGCAGCTCAAGGGAATATTTTTGAACATTTTGTGTAACGGAAATAAAGCAAATGAATCTTACACGTTGAATTTTATTTATTCCATTTTTCTAGGTTGAAGGTCATTTGTAGGTCATATTGTGTTACATGGATGAATTCGTTATTTTTTCAGCTACAACATTACGTTAACGAATATATATCATTCCATTGAAAATAACATCGATGACCTTGAAATCTCATAAAAAAAATGACATTGAAAATTTGTTCCCTTACACCGTTACATGTGGCCCTTCAAGCAGTGTAACTTTGTCCTAAGAATTATTTTTGTACAACGAAAAGTAACGGAGATATTTAAGTGTTCTGTTTCTTCGGACTCACACTGTATACAAGTACAGGAAGAATTAGGTAGTAGCGGGAGAGGTGTTGTCGCAATGTCCATCTGTTGGTGAGCATAGGAGATAGCCGCCACAGAGTTATTAACCTCTTGGCCTCCAACAACGAGTGAGACTCGTGGTACTTCGTTCGAACCAAACGTGAACAACGCCAGCCTGGCTCGTAGTACTTCATTCGTGACAAACGTAAACAACACTAACACGAAGATTACTAATTTTCTACGAGTTTTATCAAAACATTATTAATTTACAAATTGTTACTGATACATTATCCACTTTCAAATTATAAATCATTTTTGTTCACCGATGAATTGATCATAATTACTTCCCAGACATCGTAAAAGTATTAGTTTGTATACTTTTACGTTTTTATACTTATTAAATAATTTTGTTTTCATTTCGAAAAATTCACCAACATTCATTCATGGAGATCGACATATGTAATAGTGATTATGTTGTAATTTTTTTACATCTATGCTCCACGACCACGTGTCAACAGCAATAGCAAGTTCAATCGTGAATCAACAAGTCATCCCAGACGTTTGATACACATCGACTCGTACATTGCAGGATGGTTAACCCATTTCGTGTCGACCAAAAAATTAAAATTGAAAGATAAATACTGAGCCAAATTTATATCGATTCTAATACTAGAATAAAATTCTAATATTCTAATATAATAATATGTATATTAGATTAAGATAGGATTCTTATACTATTAGAAATCTGTAAATTAGAATAGAACAATCTTGTTATTCGGCACTGAAAGCGTTGAAAACATTGCGAATAGAATTTCCAGCACGCTCCACAATTGCAGTCTTCTCCAACCCAGTTAGACTCATCGTACCTCGTCTGAAAATGGCACCAAAAGAAAAGACTCTATCAGCAAGTCCCCCAAAGCAGCGGTAATTCTGTCCTCAATCACGTCAGGCCATTCTCCGGCTAGAGGAAAAATCACACATTGAGAGATTCCCGTGTAGGTGCTAGAGAAGCCGTTCGATTAGAATCAGCCTTCAGACGTTCCCTTGTAAGCGGGACACCTCGCTGGACAGTAGAAGTGTTCGGTACGTGACTGCATCGAATGAACAGCATTCCGCGTGGAACGGTGTGAAAGAAGCGTCATCGAGGGAGCTTGTGTCGGGAATTCAGGGTCAAATCAGGGTGAACGAGAGATCGCAGGGACCCGTGAATAGCTTTAACGAAGCTGGTGGGTGCCTGTTCACGAAGATCGAGGGTCTCGCGGCGTTGAATCTTCGGCGTTGGTGTCCGTCGGAGTCGGTCCAACGAATTCCTGCGGCCGATAGCCGACGGAACACCTTGTGCACGTGCAACCACCATCACCGAAGGCTCCCTATGGAGAATGGGGAGGCTTCCCCCCGTGTACAAAAGGCCGACTGCTACGTGTCCCTAAACTCCCTCTTAAATACGTGACGCGCGGGGATAACCGGGCTCACGGATTCTGTGAGCGTCTCGAACTCCCCGTGCCTCTGGAACCTGTGTGTGCACACGGGATTAAGATTCGATCAGTGATTACAGTTCGAAGAAAAAGTGCGACGGCCCCGTGGGCCGACCTATTAACCGTTATCTCGAGGAGATAAGGGGGAGCCGGCGATTCGATACCCTGCTACGGCCTCCAAATTTCAGATAAGCCCGCCAAATTGCGATTGGAACGCTGGATCATTTAATGCCGGGCCTTTTCGACCCGGTAATATGAATTCGCCGTTTTATCGGTCCGTTCTGTACACTGCGATCTCTAGTTTGCAATGGCGCCGGTGGCGTTGCCTGGTTTCATTGGGGAAAGTGGGGGATCACTTCTTTAACTCTCGTAAATCGTGTTTGGAACGGGTTGATTCAAATTTTTACACTGCTTCGCATCACGTATTTCGAGACCGAAATCATACTTCAGACCAGGGGCGCAAGTAACTCTTCGTTATAGTAAAAAGTAACGATAAAAAATGAAGGGAGAAAGGAGACTAGAAGGATCGTTCTCTTACCTCAGTCGTCAACCTTTCCAGGACAGGTTACGAAAAGAGAGGGACGATTGTCCCAAGCAGGAAAACATCTGAGACTTCCACATGTTTGGCTGGCAGCAGTTTAAGTTTCCGCGGGGTCGAAGTTATAACGAGAATTGCTCTGGCCGCAAACTTTTCCGCCCCAGTCTCGCGTGTACACACCGGGCCGCCCCCTCATTTTTCTCCTGTAGCCGGGTTCCCGCGTGTGTGCACCCTTTCCCGAACCCTTTGGTTCCCTTTCTCTTTCTCTGTTCTCTTCCGCTGTTTCCATTCTCTCTTTCTCTCTCTCTCTCGCTCTCTCTCTATCTCTCTTTCTTTCTCGTTTCGTATTTGCGCATGCTCCGCGAGGAATTGTTTGTGTGCACCGGTCCAGTGTTCGCCATGTAAACCGCGCACACCGCAGACATTTTTTTCCCGATGCGAAATCCACCGTTTCCACCACCCCCGCAAGTTCCATACCCCCGTCGTTTCCAACCACCCCCGAGCGATGCCGTGCTCTCACCGTGCAACGCACTCTGCTGCCGCTGCTGTTCCCTTTCTCAGCTGCTCGCAGGTATTCGCGCGGCGAGAATAAAACGCTGGCATATTTCAGACTTATTGCCCACGCGACGAGTATTCCTGGCCGCCTTTATTGCACCTAGTTTCATTCTTTTCCAGTTTATGGCATTACCACGCCCGGCGAACGACGGAACACGCGTTTCGACGTATCACGATCAACCCAAGAGCACAACCCTCTCCCGCAAACCCCACGATGTTTCTCTACGAAGGAGTTCACGGTGATCGCAGAAAATATTTTTGAGGGTACCGGCAATTTTGTTGGTGATACAAATAACGTGGCGATCTTGCACGATGGTGCAGAATTGTGGTCATTATGTTTACAACAGTCTTCATGCCAGCTTTTTCTGTTCGAATCTATCAATCAATTTTTTTTCGAAATTAGTATTATTTACTTGAGTATGAGTATATAATTCTTACGTGGAGATCTTGCAAAATCGAACAGGGTTTTGGCAATTTTTGTTTAACCCTTCTGATGCGAGCTTTTTCTGTCTGGATCGTCCAATCTATTCGTTTGGAAATTAGTATTATTTACCTGAGTATGAGAATGCAACTCTTACGTGGCGATCTTGCCAAAGGCAACAGGGTTCTGGCGATGTTTGTGTAACCCCGTTTCTGCGAGCTTTTTCTGATCGCTCAATCTATTCTTTTGGAAATTGGTATTATTTATCTGGGGGTGAATCTGTGTCTAATCTGAGACTTGTTTAATAATAGTTAAAATTACGATATTCCAAAAATTGTCGACAATCAAACTGTTCTAATTTCATAAAAAATGCTGTACGACAGTAAACCTAGTCGCAATTTAACCAGTTAACTGCGGAATTTAATTTTAAACATCCCTGACGGGATGCGAAATTAAGATCAACTAATGACGAGTGTATGCGTCGAACTCGCAAGGCAAATGCTCCTATTATAAATTTTACATCTTATTGAAATTTTTAGTTTTTATAGTAAATGGGAATTTTTTATTTTCCGCGACGAATATACACGTCAACCGCACCTCAATAGAGCTTTGGATTGACGTGCATACATGTCGAACGCAGTTAACTGGTTAAACCTTGAAGTGCCTACTTCTGCTGCGTATCATTTATTTTCCTCTCGGATTTCTTTAATTGATGTAGCAGGTAAGAAATTGACGATACGTTTTTCTCGAAAATTATTCTAATTTTGAACGCGTCTGGAAACGTTGGCAAATTTTTTTGGGGATTCACTCTACTGTGGATTCGAAGTTTAAAGCCTCCACTTTACAACGAGCATTTGAAACTTGATGTACGATTTGTATTAGTTCTTTTATGAAGAAGAAATGAGGAACAAGTCTGGTCGTGTGAAAGCCTCATGGTATATCTTACATTACTATATAGTTTGCAGTGCACCATTCATTCGAAGCTCAGTCAAATGTCAACAATTTTCCAAAATTGTACATCAAGTTTCCAGGGGTGGTTGTAAAGGTTAAGCTTCAATCTTCAAATTTATGGTAGAATTAGACAGGAACAAATTTTCTCTCCATATTATCCAATATTATACACATCTTCTAACAAAGAGACCAAAATCTATATATTTGACATTATGCAGGATATTGTTAACAGTGGAACAGGTAATGACCCTCCAATTTTATAGTATTATTAGAGTTCTAATTGTTCGATCATTTATTGTGTACTGAGAAGATGAAAATAAAATAATGTATGATATCTTGGTAGAGATTATCTACAAGCCTGAAAAATTGATAAAGAACAGCAATTTCGAAAAATAATCAAGATTTCTGTTACTATATTGGATTAAATATTTTCTATTTATTATATTAAATGTAGTTCTAATTATTCGATTACATATTTTGTACTGAGAAGAAGAGAATCGAATATTGTTTGATATCTTGTTAGAGATTATCTACAAGCCTGAAAAAACGATAAAGAACAGCAATTTGGAAATAATCAAGGTTTCTTTTAATATATTGTATTAAATATTTTCTATTTGTTATATTAAATGTATTGAATTTATTACATTAAATGTAATATGTTCAATGTATAATAATAAATGCATTATACGGATTATATTATATTAAATGTAGTGTATTGAATATATTACATAGGTATTATAATAAATTATAATAAATTTATTATGTAATTTACGCCTTTTGCTTGTCAGAATAATCGACAGAAATTTCAAATACAGATAGCTAGAGTTTCATAATCCACTAATTTAAGCAACAACCGCGTATTATCGAACATCAGCGATAATATGAGGATCTTGAAAAATATCTGTATTGTGCCGCAAAGCATTTTGGTCAAAAATGATGAACGACAGTAGCATTAATAACCAGTAATCATAATGCACTATATCCTCGCGCAACGAGTAACGCGTTAAATCAAACCATCACGTAGTTATTGTAGCATGAATACCAATCAATTATTTTCGAACGCGTTATAAATGTGTAAAGTAATACGCAATTAATGAATTTCCGTAATTATGGTCCGGTGCTAATTGAAATATATTCCAGTATTTACGTTGCTGTTCAAACGTTAATGAAATTGATTCGAGAGACGTAATCCGCGCACCGCGGTGCAACCGCGACGCCATGATTTTACGTTGTTTTCATGATACTTCCGGCCGAGTTTACATAAATGTATGATTATTCTACGGTAAATGCGGCAGCGTGGCCATTGATTTTCAGCTTTCCGCGAAAAGTACGGTTCGCAAAACCGTACGCGACCAGCGATGGCCGCAGTAATGGCCGTGAAATAGTTTGTTCCAAACCCGAAACCGCCATAGTGTTTTGTCTTCATTCTGAGGGACACCTTGTCTGTTCATATTCCATGTTCGGAGTCTACTCAGCTGACCATTAACGCCCATAAAATTTAGCTTCGGAACTAGCTGAGAGACCAAAATGTTCTATTTCAGATTTATTCCATGATTCCACAATTATTAAATTTGCATAGTACCTGCATAGTTTCACAGCATTATTTATATATACATAATCATCCACAATGATTAAAGACGCAGAAAATATTCTGGGGAATCCATTCAGGAAACTGATTCATTTACATTAGATTAATTCGCAAAGAACCCCGCACTAGTCATATGGAAAATCTATCCCGGTAAAATCAGTTGGATTTTGCATATGTTGTAGCTTATGATCTACTGAACAAAAGATGTAATGGGCACAAAGCTCAATAGTCGACAGTTATCGAGTTATAATCAGTCAAACATGACAAATTCGAGCTGCCGAATACTCAAATCTCGGGAAGTATTTATTTTTTGGAAAAATGTTTGAAAAAAAAAATAGTAGGGTTTCACAAAATCTGTTAGGTGGTGTCATTATTTTTCAATGACCTTGAAAAGGTCTGTGAACAGAAATCTTCCACAAAAGTCTTTCCGTGTCAAAGCAGAGATAAGGACACCACGGTTCGTCACTCCCGTAGTATTTTTTGACTCCAAACCCTCTCTGCTGTGTGTGTGTTTGTGTGCGTGTTCGTGCGTGTGTGTGGAAATTAATAAAAAAATGATCTTATTATATATTACCAAACAGTTTGGAGACCAAAATGTATGGAATACATTGATATCAATAATAAAAATATCCGATTTAGCAATGTCAGAAAGTAATAGTATTCGGCAGCAATAACGTTAGTATGTTGCCAACTTCATTTAGGTCGCGCAACTTGAAAATCGAAGGAGTGGGGTGGCGGGAGTGGGGGTGCGAGGAGCGTGTAAAGTAAATATACTTCCCGAGATTTGAGTATTCAGCAGCTCGAATTTGTTATGTTTGACTGATTATAACTCGATAACTGTCCATTATTGAGCTTTGTGCCCATTACATCTTTCGTTCAGTAGATCATAAGCTACAACATATGAAAAATCCAACTGATTTTACCGGGATAGATTTTCCATATGATTAGTACTTAACTTTTAGTGTGTTTAGCGTCGTTCTGAATCAGAAGCAGTAGTTTTTAAATCTATAGTAGTAATTTTTGGCACGAAGAAAACTTTCCAACACTTTTAAAGACGTTCAAATCTGTACAATATGTATATTTTAGCCTTATAAAAATTGATGTATTTTACTCTCTCCTGCCAGACCTAGATCGCGAGCTTCGCTTTAATAATCGAGGTTGATGATGGAATCACAAAATCATTGGAGTTAGGAGGGTTAATTTTGGGCTGTTTTGAGAAGGAGGTTTTGTTGAGATGGAGGCGTTTCAATCTTCAAATTTTTAAATCTGTAGTAGTTTTTGCCATGAAATAAATTTTCCAATATTTTTGAAGACGTTCAAACCTGTCCAATACGTACATTTTAGCCTCATTATAGAAATTTATGTATTTTACTGACTCCTACTAGACTTAGTTCGCGAGCTTCGCATTAACAGCCGAGATTGCTGATGGAATCACAAGCTGATAGGAGTACGAAGAAGGACGAAGTTTGAGAAGGACGTTCCGTTGGTGCTGTGTCTCTATTTTTGGGAAAACCAGGTGTTCCATATTGGAGGTAGTCTGAACCGGTCTTTCTTTTGGTTCGCAGTGTAATGCGCCGCGTGGTTGGTCGGCTGTAAAAGATGGAGGCAAGAGAAAGAGCGAGATTTATCGAAGTTGCGGCTTGTTACCGAACGCTTTACACTTCCGGTGAGCCTGCCGGTGTGGGTGGCACGCCGTTCCCCTCTCTTTCTCTCTCGAGTGCCACGATAAAGGAGCTAGCAATTGATTAAGAGGGTCGTTTGCACCAAGGAAATGCTACTTCAAACGCGACCTCGATCCAAGCGGCTTTTCAGGCCTCTTCTATCCCGCCGCTTTGATTCTTTTGTACCCCGTCTCGCGTCAAAACTTCCACGGTAATCTGCTCTCGGCCTGGGGAACGGCTGCGAAAAGAAACCACGGTAAACGCTCCTCGGCTCTGGCGGAATCGTGCAAGTATGGATTTAGCATTTTATACCGGTTAATATCTACGGCTGATCAAAAGATCCGCGTGTCTTCGTTTTTCTGTTAACTCAGGCCTAATATCTGTTCGGGGATCGGTAAAATACTTCTCCAAGTTCTAAATCGCCTTTTTGCAACGTTAACGTTCTTGAAAACTAGTAAGAAATTGAAGAAATTGATAAATTTTATAATGTTGGTATCGTCAGAGAAGATAGGTTAGTTTTTGGTAATGAGATTGAGGTTGGGAAAAGAGCAGAGCGGTGTGTGAGAGTCCACCAAGAGTAAGAGAGTTTAAGAGAGTTACATGCGAAAGTGTATTACATATTATGTTAAATATATAATTGTTAGTTAATGAGAAAAGATGGTTACCCTAGTAGCATTTATGGTTGGCCAACGGTGGTCAACGGTTGGGAGTTAGTTGGGATATGGTTAGTGGTTTTGCCTACAGATCCCCAACGTAGGGCCGACGACGAAAAATGATGTGAATTTGCCAATGAATATCCAACGTTGCGCCTACAGATATTATGGTCGGTTAAATAACGTGAAATTTACGACGGTGATACTACATTGGCCCAACGAAAATCTGCCAACATTTAAATATATTGTCTAACAGACACCAGAAATGTAATGTTGCTGCAACCAAAAACATGTTATATTCCAAATTCATTTTTTTTCATATTTCTAAATATACTCACAATTTGTTATTTTTGCGCGGTAGTTGATGCACCAAGGTTTTATTGTGTGCAGCCTTGGAGTTTATTTATTTCTTTAAGTTTCTCCATTTGACAAGGGGAAGGTACGGGTGTTGCATTCACTTTTAGAACGACAGTATGCGGAGGTCTTAGTGCTCGTATACCGTAACGAAACCCTTTATGTATTATGATTTACATTTGTCGACGTATCTAGTAACCCAAATCATAGCATATGCAACCACGAAATGTCTATAGTTACGGCGGTAGCGTATCAACTTACTACGCAGAGGATCCAGGTTCAAGTCCGAAGAGGATACGAAATTTTTTTTCTTTGATCCAATTTTTACCGTGGAGATACATTGTTTAAGTATTATTTATTATATTCTGTGAAAACAACCGTAAAAGAGAAGATCAGAACAAACGTATTATAGCGACGTAGGCTCCACGTTGGGTATGATCGTTGGCCCTACGTTGGCCGCGATCGTTGGCCCTACGAAAAAAATAGCGACATTTCTAACGGTTGGCCAACAAATACTGCAACGTAGGCCCAACGAAATGCCAACCATAAATGCTACTAGGGTATCCACCCAACCGAAACCACTGATTGTAGCAACACAATTATTGATTACTGACTGATTCATAAATCTACTATGTTAGGTTCACATTAATTGAAGAATGAAGTTTCGGGTAATTAGTGAGATTGCAGGAGCCTGTAAACTTTCTTTTTCAGTCCTGGATGGTAATTATTTCGCATTTTTTTTTAATTAAGCATTTGAAGTCTCATACGGGACTTATTTCTGCTGTACAAAAATGTTTGGTACCGTGATGTAGATTATATATGTATACATAACTTCGATTACGCCATACATCGTTTAGTCTTATACCTAGTTCTTAGTTGTTGTTCTAAATTTTAAGCTTACGCATTTTTAAAAAGCTATGAATATATGTACAAGCTTGTATGTTTGGTTCGGCGATTAACATGGCTGTACTTAATGGAAGATATAATGTCCTATTTTACTTCCAATCGCTGTAAGTTGTACATACAGATATTATTTCGAATTATGTGAGGGGCGGGTCAGTTTCCTTTTTTGATCGAAGATAAAAATGACTTCGAATTGTGTGTGAGACCATCCAGTTTCTTTTCCAGTCCTTGATGGAAATTATTCCAAATTTAGTCGCAGCATAATCATTTTCTTTTTTAGTCCAAGATAAAAATGATTTCGAATTGTATGGAAGCCTATTCAGTTTCTTTTTTGGTTCTGGATGAAAATTACTTCAAGCAGTAAACAACTATTTGATTAGCAAACAACCTGCCTTATAAATACGAAAATAGAACATGTAATTTATTTAAATAAAATTGTCAAACAGTATTCTACTATACAGAGTTTTCCATTGATATAACTTTATGTCTATACCACACAACACCTCAGCAGAAGAAAATATTGAACACAGTACTTTATTACGTAATCAATAAATGACTTCACCAAACATTGGTTTGAGTAGAATATTTTCTTGGGATATTTTAAATACTCATTTGAAATGACAAATTAAAATATTTCATTTTATGTTGCGAATTATTTAAATGGAAATATTTTGCTTAAATTTTACCTAATATTTTCTATCCTACGTGAAATGTTATTTTATCAAGTCTTCAAATAATTTTAGTAGTATTTAAACTATTCTTTATTTTACCATAACTGGTACTGAAGATATTCTGGCGACTAAATGGCGGAACTGTGGTTACATTTTTTTTTAAAATTGTGGATTAACCGGTCCTTTTATCGTATATAGATTGTAAACCTCAACGATGGATTCTGTTATAATGGTCGATTGATTTTCGTTGGTAAGCTGCAGCGGTAATGAATGCATTTTACTGATAGGATAATCGAGGTATTTTTTAATGTACTGCTGGCGTTCGTAAATTTGAAGTAACTTTTTAAAATTGGATTCAGACATGCAGTTATGATTGTAGCCCGTTTATCTTAAGAGTCATTGAATGCAAATTAAATATTGATCGAGACAAATACTTCAATGCATTTATACAAATATTTAAAAACCGATTAATCACAATTACTGATAAAATCTTGTTTCCTTTACTGGGTTCGTTACGCACATGTAAAACAGAATTAAATATATTTTATCTTTTCGTCAGTGAACAACAAATTTATGATGACAAGCTCACGAATTAATTTATTCAGCCAGCATATTTAATTTGTGCAAGAAACTGCGGTTACATTTCAATTAAAAGGGACATTTAATTTCGCGATTTGGGTTGATTTGTAATTTTGCACTATTGCTTGCGAATATTCCTAATCTTTGTCAAGGATTCAGCGAGCTCATTTTAATATCGTTTTCTAAGCCGTGTACTCTCGATAAAGCGCAACGAACGATCGGCTTTTCAGGGAAAAATACAGGCCGCAAAAGTATCAGCGATAATGCACGCCAGGGATCGGCGTATTTCAGTAAAATAATTCTGCATTAGGGTACACGCGCGTCGGCTAATCTAGCCGGAGCCACGCGTGCATACTTCGAGCGCGCGAAAATTAATTGCGATCCCAAAAATACGAGGGTACAATCCCCATTATAATAAATTCAGGGGTAAGTTTCGCGAAGGCTGTGACCTCGCCGAAATTTATGCACCGCATAAGCCAATTATTTATCGTCGTTGCGGCTTCGTGACCAAGGAATCGTCAAAAACAATTCATTGTTCAATTTATCCATTAAACATAAATCCCGAATCATCGACGCAAATTAGAATCGAATTTCCGAGAGCGGAATTAGTTTAATTGTATATTAATAACGCCAATGGATCACGACAATTAATTTGGACGAAATGGACCTGTCTCAAATTCGGCCGATAATGACCGTACAATTTCGTACTCGTGTTTCTAGCGCAGACATTTTCAGATTCTGATTCGAGCCTATTTTCTATATTTATCAAAATGTTTGCAAACTTCAACGAGCATGGTGCATTTCTGGAATTAGAGCACGTTGAAGCGAATTTCTCATTTCCGATATATAATATTCTACTCTGGATCCATCTGTGTAGACGCGCATGGCGCTCGTTTCAAATTCTGACGTGAATTATGTAAATCCGGAACTATATTATTATAATATAGTAAGGTAATCTACAGTAACAGCGAATTTCACAATTGACAAGATATTTTGCTTCAACAGACAATGGTTGGTGAAATCTTGGATTACATTAACCCCTATGCCAATATTTAAAATATTCTACAATATTCAACAGAATTGTAATAGTGTAGATTTCATAGTTTCAGAAGTTCAGATTTCACAGTTTCGGCAGACTTCATACTTTCAACAAAGTAAAATTTATATAATTTGTCCACAAGAGTATATAAACAAATATTAAAGACACAAGGCATAGACATTCATCATTATGCTACTACTCATTTCGGGAACAAATTTTTTCGAAAATAAAATTCAGAATTGCAAATACTTGAGTTTACGTGTGTAGTGTCACTGTAAATATGTTAATAGTTCAGCAATCTCGTAGTTAAAAAATTGTTCAAATAAACGAAGCTATATTGTTCACACTGAATAGGAATCGTCTGACGGGTCTGCCAATGATCAACCAATACTACTGCCCAAATTTCGATTTTGGGATCAAATTTTTTCTAAAAGAAAATTTAGAACTACAAATACTTCAGTTTACGTGTGTAGTTGCACCGTGAATATGTTAATAGTTCAACAAATTCGTAGTTAAAAAATTGTTCAAATACACAAAGCTATATTGTTCATACTGAATAGGAATCGTCTGACGTGTCTACCAATGACCAACCAATACTACTGCCAAATTTCAATTTTGGGAACAAATTTTTTCTAAAAGAAAATTTAGAATTACAAATACTTCAGTTTATGTGTGTTGTTGCACCGTGAATATGTTGATAGTTCAACAAATTCGTAGTTAAAAAATTGTTCAAATACACAAAGCTATATTGTTCACACTGAATAGGAATCGTCTGACCATGACCATCCAATTCTACTGCCGAATTTTCAGACTCGATTTTCTCGGAAACGAAGCGTCAACCGAAAAACGTTATTCGTTTTTTATTACTTGTTATTTATGACAAATACACACCAACTGACCTATTTGTTTACCTGACCTATTTGGAGACACTCTGTATAGATTCCGTATAAGCATTCAAAGAGGGAAAGAAATTCCAGTCTAAAAATAATTTTGTTTGCATCTCAGACTATAATCTGAGATCTTCAGCGTTCCTGATGAAGTCCGCTCTTTGGGGACAGTATAGCCTGATGCAAGGCTTGTTTTACGAGACAAGTAAGAGAACAGGTGCATAAACTTACCTGTGCCAGCCGCTCCTAGCCTTAGAACGGCGTCGCTTTGAAGGGAGATGGATAGGGTGGCGGTATCCTCCAGGCGGGCAAGAACTTCTTCGGGGATGTCCTCGGGTTCGCGGAGGCGGAGGGTGACTTCACCTCCGCCTCCGCCACCCTGGCCACCTCCACCCCCGGGACTCGTCGACGCCGAGTACATGAACACAGATCCGTATCCATGTAATGATTGCAACGGCAGCCTGACGCCGCCCACTTCCCCGACCGGACCCTGAAAAACCAACGAATTCGTGTCAAGAATAAATCCTTTTTCAAAACTTTTGCTTAAACAACTACCCAAATTCAAAATTTCACCACGAACAAGCTCTCTCATCTTTTTCTATTTTACTTTCAACGTCGCAATCACAACTACCAATCCCCAAAAGCAACTGATATGTGTTGCATTATAAGAATTACAAAATTGAATTTATTTAGGATTCATGCAACATTTATTAGAATCTGTTCCTGAACAAACTATTTTCATGGAAATATTTGTATAATTATAATAATCGTAAAAATGTAACACCGGCCATTTGACCAGTCGAGGTAAGGTTGGTGTTAACGATGATTGCAAATGGCTACCATCGTGTGTCTAGCTTCAGACACCTCATCAGATGAATGTAAATAGACTGCATGTGCGCGTGCATTTATATTTGGTGTACAAATTAATTCGTAGGCCCCTCTTCGTGAATTCGTTGATTATTTACGAACAATTAAAATTCATTCAACCCTCTAAAACAATATTCATCACTGTCTATACATACACTCAACCTTACATGTAATTAATATAATGATTGAAAGATTCGAATTTAACATAGAATTATAATTGATTAACTATGAGAGCCACGAATTAATTGGCACACCTAATACCTGAATACCTTATTGTTAGTAGTGATAGAAAAAAACCTGTTAGGTCAAAGTTGTATGGTCTCGAAGGCCATAGAATTTTATATAAATTGTCCTTTAATAGGTGAACACATTGACGTCGTATAAACGTCAATTTAAATTCTATTGTGGGTAACGATTTAGCAAAAGCATGCAATATGACTTTATACAGAAAATTGTCTGCAATTAAGTTGACTATTTTCAGACCCTTCACGTATGATTTTCTTAAATTCTACGATGACTACTGGACTGCGGATTTTATGCATTTATCACAAAAATGGCTATGCACAATTTAAAGCAGTGCACCTACTAAAACGATTTAAAGACATCTCTGCGTACTAGTTCCAGTTTAATAAAATAATTAAAAGAAGAAAGAAATTTTTATTTGGCTCCTCATCTTGCAATCAATGCAAACATTGTTTATTGTGCATAAAGATCCACAGTCTAATGATTACAATTTCCTTATCCTCAATAATTCAAAAGAACAACAAAACAGTTTACATTTGTCTTGTATTTACATCGTTCCTTAACTATTCGTAACAAGAAACGAGAATTTGATTTCGACTTAAAAGAAAGACATGATATTCGTACTTAACAGGTTTCGTTGAACAATCTCCATTTAGATTCTGACTGTATGGACAGGGGTTGAGCAAAGTGCGACATTTTGGACATCGTATATGTGTAACGCTGGCGTAGAACGTGTTCGAGGTATACTATACTTTTTCGTTACGTACAGAAACATGCCAAAATCGTTCGGCTGGTCGAACACACCGTAAAAGGTATTATAGTGCAACATTATGGAGGGAGGGGCGGTTGAATCATTTTTCTTTGAACGTCCGCCATATTCTCTGGGGAGATACGAGTACGTCTATCGCGAAACTCGCCGGCGGGTTTCCATTCGCCGCTCTCCACGCTGCATATCGCCATCGAACGTTCTTTTACGCGCAGAAATATTTTGCCAATTTCACCACCTATGCAAATTTCCATTCGCGAACGTCAATATTTGCTGAATCGCGTCGAAAAAGGATTTCGATGTAGCGGCACTCGATTCGCCGACGAACGCATCGGCCACGATGGCTTCCCTACAAACGGTAATACTCGATGTTAAAATAGAGAGCCGCCATCCCCACCGACGACGAGAAAGGGAACGGCAAAATACACGTCACTCACTCGTAGAACACACTTATTTTTAATTAGTGCGATCAATAGTATATGCTCATCTCAGAGACAAATATTTAACTAGCCTGCGTTTTGCTGTTACAAAGTATTATTTGTTCAAAACTATACTAGTTTATGTGGGGTTCAACACGACGTTGAACGAGACGATAATAATCAATTCTAAAAATTTTCAATCTTCACTTTCCTGAACAACTGCTTGTAGAAGCAATTCAAATGAAACGTTTAGAGGAGGAGGCATGACGTTTTGAACTATCCTAGAATGCGTAGATTGCCCAGATATTTTTACAGGACAATGACTTGTTAAAATGCTTTTACTTCTATTTTATCATGTTGCAATAATACTATGAAGTGCACAGAGAGTTGCAGCCTAAGAGGAGTCGGAGATTGTACCCCACTCATTTACCCAATATTCGATGTTCCATTTCTCAGGAACTATAAGCGACGTCTTCAAAAAAAAAATTTTGTTTAATTCCTCTTGTTTCTCTGTATACTTTGACGATGGGATTTCCAAAAATTATTTACATTATATCATTGACAAATTTTCAGAGATTGGTCCTAAGAAAATTTTTAAAAAATGCACTTACAGGTAAATCATTTTTGAAGGAAGCAATATTTTGAAAAATTTCCGTGTTCAAATATGCAGGAGACAATAAGGAATCGGACAAAAAAGAATTTTTGTTGGTAGCCCTAGTAGGTTCTGAGAAAAGCTGCATTTTATGTGGAAAAACACAGTTCTTGGATAACTTGATGCAAAGTTTAGGAAAGAAAGCGAAGACTGTAGAGAATGCAGCAACATTGAGATACCAAGATGCCCGTACAGACCAACCCACTCACTAGAAACCTGAGACTGAGCCTGAGAATACGCTGAAAAAAGAGCTAAAAAACCGAAATTTGAAATTTTTCATCAAAATCAAATGCCGACTCCCCTTAACGCAATGTCCTACCCGCTAACTCCCGATTGCTCGGGCCATAATATACAAGAAGGTCGGTCACGCGTCGAGCCATTTAGCTGTTTAGCCGCGTGCTCGAATTTGCGCAAAATGTATGCGTCTTATGGCATGTATATTTCGGCGCAACGAAAGAAATTATGAAATAATAAACACGTTTGGGAACAACTGATACTTTTAAGATGTCTGGGAAGTAATTATGATCGATTCATTGGTGAACAAAAATGATTTATAATTTGAAAGTGGATAATGTATCAGTAACTATTTGTAAATTAATACTTAATTTAAACTCTTAGGCTCGACGCGCCACTATAGTGGCTTTTGCGGATGTCATCTTTCTGAACGACGCGCCGCTATAGTGGCTCACTCTAGTAGCTCACTCGCTCACCGTTTGAACTAAATGATCATCTTCTGTTTTGTTTCACACTTTTTTGTCTTCACATCGATTTATAACGGTGTTGACAATATTCAGACGGATTACACAGTCTTTGTTTTTGATACGTTTGTGAAATATTTCATAACCAATTGTACTATTAATTATTAAAGTAAATTCTTAAAGTTAAAGTGTGTGTTCCGTCCTAAGACGAAACAGATGTTTCGCTACAAGCAAACATCTGCATGGCAGACTTTAGTGCCCTTAGCCTGCCACTTTTCCAATTTCAATACCAATTAAGATAGCGGCCCAGGTCAAGGTTTACAACACCTTACCGGGCCCAGGTTTACAACACCTTACCGCCCCCATCGAGTGAAGGTACTAAGCGTCCATCTCGGACTTTCCCCCATACCCAAGGGGGTGAGACTGCTCGGGGAGGCGCGCACAAGGTTACCATCTCTTTCGCAAATGTGGGCGTTGCAAATTATTCTAATAACCAATGAAAGATAAAATATAAGACAGAGTTTCTTCCATCCCACCCACAGCGAGGCTAGCTGCGAAGAGACACAAGCGACGAAATTCATTCTGCTCAAGTTCACCATTCAGTACACAACATTTTTAAACTAGTCATAGAGTCAACCTCCGAGCGACCAACCGTTAATAGTTCAGTTTTCATAAATACAAGTGTTTTTTACATATCCTTCGGTGCTGATAACGTCAGTTCCGAAAGTGCAAGTACATACGCACAAGAGTATCGCTTGCACACGCTGCACTGCTCAATTCAATTGAGAAAGTGCACGACTAAACAGTGTGTGTATCATATCTTTAAGAAAAATTATAATTTAATCCTCAAAAACTTCATTCCAATGTACTCGCGTAGAGAACAGCATTGTCCGTCACACATTGTAGGTTGTATCGTTTCCACGTAATTCTCGTTGAACTAAGCCGTACAGAGAAACAGCCCCCCGCAAAATTCAGCCGTGCCTAAGAGGTCAAAACTCGTATAAAAATAAGTAATCTTCGTGTTAGTGTTGTTTACGTTTGTCACGAATGAAGTACTACGATCCAGGCTCGTGTTGTTTACGTTTGGTCCGAACGAGGTACAACGAGCCAGGCTCGTGTTGTTTACGTTTGGTCCGAACGAAGTACCACGAGTCAGGCACGTCCTTATTATTTTTGGCCCAAATTTCTTACCGCGAGTCTCACTCGTTATTGTAGGCCAAAGGGTTAATAGAAAGAAGTCAATACAGTTTCAATGTAAACACAGGAACAAATAGATACATTTATCCAGATTCAATCTACGGATCAATAAATTAAAATCTACGACCATAAAGAACAACGAATCACGATTCTAAGGTACTTTTCCTTTGTGTACATGAATATTCAGATGTTTTTCTCGAGCAACAAAGAGATGTTTTACGATCGACGTGAATACATTAGCTGCAAAAAATTCGGGAACTCGAGTTCGATGAATAATTCATCAAATAAAATTAAATAAGACATCAAAGATTGATGTGTTCAATTTCAGGAAGAACAGAAGCGGCTGAAGTATGTTCTTCTCTCATAAATGTTTTATAAATAGGCAGTGTGTAAACGGACGAATTAATTAAACCACGTTTGATAAAAGTTAATTTACTGGTCTTTGTCTCTTCACTTTTACTTTGGATGGAAGAGTCGAGGAATCGGCGAATGAATTTAGCGCCACGGAATCGCGTGCACGATGGGATAGCCGCGAGTAAAAGGGTGTCGAATGAAAGGGCGCCAGGTAAAATGCAAGATGCAGTCGTAAAACATGCGTAAACGGTAAAAATGTCCCGTAAAAAGGCGGCGGTAAGAGATCACAGCTCGTGAGAGTCGCTGGTATGTTTATCGGCCCTCTGCCGGCCGCCCTGGGACCACCTTAGATTCATCTGAGAGAAATTATCCTCCTCGATCGAGCGCCAATATCGATACCGGAATCGATACTCATTTAGCACATCGCCAAGTTAACATTTTCCAAAAATCCCTTACAGTAATCGCAAAAATTGTCTGTTAGAGTAGTGAGATCTCAGACTTACATCGACGAAGGTAAAATTAGAAAGAGTCCGATTTAACTCATGAATAATGACACTGGCAGGATCATAATTTCGTTTGTGAGCCATACATTATGCTCAACTAACGAACAATGTACACAAGAGAACGTTTTAATATGTTCCAACAGAGAAAAATACACATAAAATTATAGATGTCGTATCCAAAATTTTAAATGCGATTTCTGTTTGGACAATTTACGAAGAGATGTGTGTGTGTATCTCACTGATATCACGGAAGCATAGTATCTTTTAAATTGTCATTATAGTCACAGATGAATGCGACATTATATTTTTTTCTTCATAAGTTCGTCCAAACACAATCTTTAAATAATTTCTATGTACATTTTCGAATTTACTAATTCTTCCGGAATCTAAAGAAAAAGCTCAAGTGCTTTGGTCGAATCTTTAAAACAATATTCCTTTTTAAACGATGTAATACTTTTTTTATGCACTGTAATAGAAACTAATAACGATATAGAAAATTGGTCTTGAAGCTCGCTCTCAGCACCAGAAATACAACGTGCTCGTTCCTGATTTTCTCTTTCTATTTTATTTTTCAGGTATCTCAGTAATTCTCGCGAATCATACGGAATCGATTTTCGGGTCGAAACTGTGAACCACGGCCCGTATTTACGTTACAGCTCAGGAAATCTACATTGCGCCCGTGCAGTATCGATATTCCCGTTCGCCGGAAACGGGCATACAGAGGCGCGCTGGCTGCGTATCCGCATTGTTATGGCCACATTTCCGGCTGTTTGTCCTCGCGAAGAGACGGCCTGGCATCTCCTTGTCAGCCATGCATCGTGCCTCAGCCGTGTTTGATGATACTTGGTGGTTCGTGCACTTTTCAAACTGCCGTCAACACGCTCGTAAAGCTGTCTTATCGCGCTGACAACGCGGGAACACCGTCTCCGAGTATCCCCGTGAAATGGGAACGGTTCGACTTTTACCCGAATTTCGAGTGTCGTAAATAATCGGTACTCAGTGCCCGGGGAGCTTTTGTTCCAGACTTTGAATCGAACCGAACCCGGTGATTCATGTACTACAAATGTAAGTTGGATTATGATCCTCGAACTCCCTGCCAATCCTACACGTGACGTCATTTCACCCTCAATCGTCGGAATAACGATTTTGAAATCGGCAATGCGGCAGAAGGCGCACTCGTTTCGTTCTACCGAATCGTTCTGTTTGGTGAAAACTTACATCATTAAAATCGTTGAGGCTAGAACTACCAAACATTGATTATTAGACTGCGGAATTTATGCGTTTATGACAGAATCCTTTACGTGTAATTTAAAACAGCAAAAACAACATACCGATATATTATAAGGACTATTATATTATATTCCAGCTATTAAAAATATTAAGAAAATAAAGTTCTGTTCCACTCCAGTTCTAATTGAGGTAGACAGTTTTTATTTTGCACAAAGACCCGTAGTCTATTGTAATTATTCTATTGTATTCTATTCATCTAACAATACAGTAATCCACGGTTGACACGAATAAATTTCATCGAAATTTACTCGGTTAATTGTCATCAACCCATCCCTACTCTTCCTCTACATCTTACAAGGAGAAGACGCGGTCATGAGGTCTTAGATTTTCTTGAAACTTTGCATATTGGTAGATTTCGTTCTCCTGTTTATGAAAATGTAGACGTCGACAGTCAACAACTTTTGAGATACGTTAAGATTGATGAAGTTAGTGTTTCTTTTATATTATGTTCCTTTTCAATAAAATTTTTATTAATTAATTAAAATAGATAAACTGAACAGAAAAAAAAGAAAAAATGGAAAAAAGGAAAAGGGATTTGAACACTGGCCTATCCGGTAATGAATCTAGTACGCTGGCTCCTGAACCTGGTGAAAGTGTGTAACCGATTAAGGTGGTGAAATGTGCTCCCAAAATAGATTAATCTTTTTTCATAACATTCGATAGGGCCCCCCAAAGAAGACCCTCTGTGGCAAGTTTTAAATCGGTACCCCTATCAGAACAGTAGTCATCGGGTAAGCATGGTGTAATGAATTATGCTCTATCACTTCTGCTCTGTTTTTCTGCTCAGAAAAATATAAGACTTTATATTGAAGTTATCAGGTGACCACGTTTATAGTATTATCATGGTTACGTCTTATTATGATTATTAATGTTGTAGCGGAAATGACCGACGGCCACGTATTCCGTTGACGAAGAAATAGGCGGGAAACGCACAGCGCTGTGCGCGAAGGTGAAAAAACTGTAGCGACACGACAAACACTGCTTCTTACGAGAACAAAGTGGACTTTATTTGATTTGAGGTTGAAAATGTAGAACAAGAATAAAATATATGAACAATAACTGAATGCGGTGAGACTAGATCGATTTGAATATAATGAGCGACGTCGCGCACGAGAGCGAGAAATCAGCGCGTAGTTGAGAAAGGACAACGAGAGAGACGACAACTGATTTCTGCGAATAATGAGCGCGAAGTGACGAAATTTCGGGGAATCGAGAGATTCCGCACAATAGATTTATGGGGATTGATTCTCGAGGATTACTCGATGATGGGGTGCCCGCTGATTGGGTCACCGTCATCGCGTGATCCTGCCGAGGAACGACGCGGTAACGCGAGTCGCGTAACGGCTTCGCAGGAGATCACGATCGGGGGGTGACGTCACGACGGGGCGAGGAGGGCGCGTCGCGTCAACAGCCCGTTTGAATTCGCGCGATCGCGAACAAATGTGTATTTTTTTCAGATTGCAATGAGATTTTTTGTTCGAAAATTTGTGAAGACTTGTGTGTATTTCACTGGTATCACGCAAGCATAGCTATTATAAACGATATAAATCTACAACGAAATATAACCATGAAATAATGAAATATACGTCATTATTAACACAAATAAAATGCGTATAGACGCGACGCAAGAGTAATTTATGTATAGCGTACAGCCACTGTATGTACATGTCACACACAATGGTACACACAATGAAAAATCAGGGCAATCTTTTAAAAAAATGAATGCACATGATAAAACATTAACGAACAGATGATTGCTTTGTTTGGACATACACTTGTGTTATACAGGATGTTCGGTAACTGGTGGTACAAGCAAAAAGGTGTGATTCTACATGAAAAAATATGTCGAAAATATAGAATAAAATTTTTTCATGTGAGGCTTTGTCTGATCATGATCAACCAAATCTACTCTGTGCATATAATAATGAACGCGATCCCGACGAATCTTTAAATTCGACTTTCTCGTAAACAAAGCCTCGCTTGTACCACCGGATACCGAACACCCGGTATAACAATATGCAGCGCGCACATTGCGCATGGAACTTTTGGGACAGCCTCATAGTTTTGTCAGTTGACTTCATAGAAAATTGTGCCGTTGTTTTTAAAAGTGGTATAAGTCCATTTTTTCATACATTGAGATAGTTAAAGGTTGCGCTTTAATGTTTTATATAAAAACTTCAAGGGCAGTGCACACTGAAGTCTTGATAATGAATAATTACTGCGATTGGGAAGTTGTTTCAACTATGATTATTACGAAGACTTTACCCATATTAAAAAAAAACATTCCTGCGATAATATTTTACATTTCAACTTGTTTTGATTAATTTATGAGGATATTGTACACCATTGACCGTGTGATTACAAATATAAAAAGAGGATATCTAAATCTGACTAAAAATGAACTAATTTTCTCCAAAAATGGACGTATACCACTTTCAAAAACAACGGCTGAATTGATCCTGAAGCTCGTTCCTAACCCTAGAAATACTTTATGAATTTTGCTAATAAATCAAACGCGTGTCGATACCTATAAACGTTCCATTATTCTGTTGGCCGGTGAATCGGGAAGCAGGGCGATCGGTGGAAACGAGTCGTTGGGACCGGGGTTCGAGTGGATCGGTTGAAAAAGATTCCTGGTGGAAAATCGACGGCCGGGGACGAGCATCCCGGACGAAGGGCTGTCCCCATTGTTAGCCTCCGTCGTTCGACCGGCAGTCATTAAAGCGAATATTACGGTAATACGGGGAAATTGTGGACGTGCCGTGTGCCGGCCAGACGAACGGTGAAGAGTGGAGAGACCGTCGAAAACGACGGCAATGCGCCGGCATTTGATCGCTCGGAGCGAGCGAATCGGTGCGAGAGGGACAGAGAGATATATACATACAGAAGAAGAGAGACGGATAGAGAGAAAGAGAAGGGGAGGAAGAGAGAGAAAGAGCCAGGGGACCGTAAATTTCCCAGCGACGAGCGATTGTCGAGCGCGCGTCGGATTCACAAAGAGAGATCGCATCGCGAGCTCCCCTCGTTCGCGCTTTTCTTCCATCCTCGGGGCCTCGTCCTCTTCTTTGGCGAACGCGGTCGGGGTATTTTCTCGCGTTCGTTCGCGAATTCTCGGCGAGCGCAGCGCCGCGGAACACCGGTACAAAGCAGATTGCTCGCCGGGCCGCATTAAGTCTCGCTCGCTCCTCGTCCAGCAGCTTAATGACTTATCAGACGGGAAAATAGCGTGAAACCGGATTATTCAAATTCTTCGTTGCGTATTTGCTATGCATGGAAAATTATCAGCAGGAGCCTCTCGCCGACAAGAGAGCTGCCGAGTTTGATTACACCGGGAACTAGGTTTTTACGTGTGCCCGATGCAGAGTTCTTTGCCGACGATGCGGCCGAGACAACTTTCGTGATTCGAACAAGGGACTTCGTCGGATCGGTGCAAATTGACGGGAAAATTTTCTGATGGAAGCTCGTTAAGCGTTTGCGGAAAAGAAAGAGAGAAGACTGAGGAGAAACGTGTATAAATAACAATTTGGTACATGATTATTGTATTGACAGAGCGTATTAATTGTTCACACTGTTCCAGACAGATAATTTAACGATTCAACAAGTGTTTGAGGTAATTACTTAGTGTAAGCAATTGTTAGCCAATGAAAAAAAGCATATTTGAAAACTCATACATGTCTAGCAATTAGGGATGGTTTATGATACGGCCACGGATTCATGTTTTGGGATTATCGAACCGGTCGACATTTGGCCCGCAGATATACGGGCTGCCCAGCAGTTAGTTTTAAAGGTTATAGAAACTAATTGCGACGAATCATAAACCGAAGCCTCAACGAGTGATTTCCAGAAAGTTAGAAACTGCATGCGGAAAATAGAGGTTCTTCCACACTCTCACCCTCCGCGCAGTTTAGGGCGCGAGGGAAAGAGAAACGGGCCCAAGGCGACATCGGAGCGGTGTCACCAGATCGGTTAAATCGAGGGGAATACAGTTTACCACTTCTCTGATGACCAAAGTAATATGTAACACGTTGCGCGGTACGTCACGTGACCAGTCTACGGTCTTAGTGGGGGACGTTGGAGTGTGCTCATGGTAGTGGAATGGGATAGTGGAAGGGGAAAAGGAGGAGAGGAAAATCAATCCAGTTTTGGGTTGATCTGGCGACACTGCATCAGAGCCTTCGCGAGGAATAAGCGACAGAACGTTTTTAACTTCTCATAGGAGACCATCGGGATTCTCCTCAGAACACTTCCATCTTCTAACACGAGACCACCAGGATCCTCGTCAGAATATTTAGAGTTTCAAACGAAACCAACGGGGTTTCACCAAGTTACGGGACTTGTTTGGTTGATTGAAACTTTTACAGTAGCTCTTTAATAATGTTGTTCGGTTAACACACCGCATTAAGTTCATTTCCCACATCATTGTGGGTGGTCCTTCGAGAGAACACGGTCGGCGAACATCACGTGTTATACGCAGCGACAGTCATAGCGAACAGTCGTGACATACTCCGCAACAATACATGTTTGACAACAGTTCAATAGCGTAACAGTGTTCGCCAACTTGTGCTGAAGAATATGTTATTCTAATTTGTTTTGGGTCACCTGAGAAAAATCTGTCTGAATACATTCGTACAAAGATTTTCAGTCTGATCACAAGTGGGCACATTATAAATATAGGTAGACTGTGAATCTTTGTGCAATATAAAGATTCTCCATATCAATTGCAAGAGACAGAAGATCTATTCCAATGTACTTATTCCATTAGTAATTTTAATAAATTGCACAGAATGTAACAGGGTTCTCAATTTCTTCTAATGTCTTTACAGTTTAGTATTCCAGCTATTCATTTTGATCATAAATGTATAACATCTACTTATTGGAAACTGTATCGAGATTATGGACACATGGCACAAGAAATTTAAAAATATCATAGGAAGTAGTACACGCTTTTTCCTAAATTATTATTTGATTATAAGAGAAATGACTGTCATTTTACTATCGTTGTTACAAGATTCAGGATTTTTACGTAAAATGAAAATGGTTCATATAAATTGTACGAAACAGGGCTCAACTTCATTCTGTCCACTACTTTCAATTGCACTTAACCATTGTGATCATAAATGTATAAAGCCCGCAGTCCACTTATGGGAAACTATATCTAGATTATGGATGCATGACACAAGAAATTTTTAAATATCATAGGAAGTAGTACACGCTTTTTCCTACATCAGGGAGTTCCAACGTATTCCCATCCGAGAACTGCAAGGTCCCCACTATCGAACCTTTTCGCACTACTACGTACACCCGTAGAAGTAGTGAGTGCTGCGCGCAACGCGCGGCTGTTGTGGTAGGAGCTTCGCACTACTATACATTATATCGATGAAATCTAAGAGTGGGGGAAGATCCTCAGCGGGGAAGGTGCCTTAAATAGCTCCGGAGCTACTGGTTGGAACCAGGGGTTGTAAGCTGGAATGGGAATATTTCAAGCACTATAATTCTGGCCCGAGACGGAGGTGGCGTTGTTGTTCCCTACCACGTGATGGGGGCGCATGCGCACTGATGCGCACATAAGGAACGAAGTGAAGCCAAGCCAAGCCAAGCTCATGCCGGTACGCGGTACGCAGCAACCTCCTCGTGGTGAGATCTGGGCAATCGATATTATCCACAATTTGCAAGATATTATAACTTAAAAATTATAGTATCTTACATGTAGTGGATAATATCAAGCTAATAGCTGCACATATAGAATTTGCGTTAATACGTATTGTATCGTAGAGTGTAAGACTTAATACTTTCTTTGTTTTTCTTTGTCCCAGCTGCAAAATTGAAATACAATATTTTTCACAAGATTTTTCATTATATTTTAAGTATGTACATAAAATATGTAAACGAAAATAGGTTTATAATAAACATTTAATTTTATTTGAAGCTGTATAAATTTCTGCCCCTTTCATTTGAAACATTAATTCTACGCGTGTACATTAAAGTACATATAGCTAAGGTAGATAGAGTTGTGTGAGTCACGCGAGTATCTATGTATAAGTGAGTATATGAGACACAGAGAGCGCTGCAATACTGTAAAATTTTTTACCACGCCAGCTTACACCCCCTGGTTGGAACTGCCTGCCATAGAGGAAGGACGTGCTTTGCCCGCCGCGAACAGTGCGCAGGCGTCGCGCATGAAAGAGAGGTTGGTGGGAGAAGCAGGCGCTTGAGGGGCCCCTAACGTGCCCATCACGGTCCTAGAAGGTTCCAGCATTTGAGGGCCTCGTGGCCCGCTCGCGTACCGGTGCGTGCTCAACCGTTCGCCCCTGTCCACGAGGCAGTAACATTGCTAGTAACACGCGCTTCCCATACCAGCATTACTTATGTTCCTATTAAACGTTCAATTATATTAAGTAATAAGTGCGTGGTTCTATCATGGTCACTCATTCCTCCTTCAACACTCGGCTTCAAATATTTTTACTTTACAATCATTGGTATTGTAAAGTTTTTGTCATGAAAATTGATTCTAATATTTGGGCACACCTTTCACTCAAAATGGTACAGAATGACAATGAAAAATCGTAGAACAGTATTTTTGGACTCATTGGAAAGTGAGTATCTAAATCTTTGGGATTATTGTGGTCTGGGTTGCGAAAAAATTTGTTGAAACTTGTAGTAATGCTCGAATGTGAAAAATTTTCCAACAATAACTATTTTTACTCTTTTGTCTATATCTTGCGGAAAAAAATTCTACAAAAATATACCTCACGGGTATCGGACATTCCACCCTTTAAAATGAGTCTAGATAGACTGATACTGATAAACTATGGATAGACAATAGTTTAAGTAGTATTATTTATTTATTGCTTTAAACCCTATAAGTTAACAATCACTTAAGATATGCGCCGTTGCTTTTGAAAGTGGTATATGTTCATTTCTTCATACATTGTGATATTTAAACTATTACGTACAGCCGTAGAAGTAATGAGTGCTGCGCGCGACGCGCGGCTCTCGTGGTAGGAGCTTCGCACTACTATACATTATATCGATGAAGTCTAAGAGTGGGGGAAGATCCTCAGTGGGGAAGGTGCCTTAAGTAGCTCCGGAGCTACTGGCTGCAACTGCCTGTCCTACATTATTGTTTCATTATAAGAGCAATTATTGTCATTTCATTATCGTTATTACAAGACTGAAGATCTTTATGCAAAATAAAAATGGTCTGTATAAATTGTACGAAACAGGGCCCAATTTCATTTTGTCCACTACTTACCCAGTTTTCTCACAAATTCATAAAATCCTCAGTCTAGTTATTACAACTCAAAAAATTCCACAAGATTTGCAGGTTCAGTAGGGAAATTCCCGGAGACCACAAACTGTTTCGTTCGCGTTTTCGCACGTGAATATCGCCAAAAATGCTAAAAGAAGAGTGAGTTCGCGTTATACGAACACAAACGCGGCCGTTCGAGCGACGCGACACAAATCATCATTACTTTTTCATGCGCACACCCCTTCAGACCATGGAGGCGTTCCGAGCCCCCATGTTTCAGTGCACGGTGTCCTATTCGGCCGCAACAATCGGCTATTTAACGTGACACGGAACGTCCATAGGTAACCATGCCGCGAATATGGCGAATACTGAATCGGGTGCTCGTGACAAGTACTGCCCGCCGCAAAAATTCAAGCTGTGTTGAAAAAGTTCGGGATTATTCCGTGTGAAATGCGATAGGTAGGACCCGGGGAGAAAAGATTGTTTTATGAAGAAACAATGGATTTGCCAAATGGCATCAAGCATACGATTCGTTTAGTTGAGCTGTCGTTGTTGTGCCAGACCGATGTCTTGTGTCTTTGGTGAGGAAAAATGTTACTGGCATACGTTGTTTTGTAACAGTTACGAGTCATTTAGATTTCACACAATTGTTATAACAATATGTGTCCGAAACAAAAAAGTTATTTAATAATTTGTAATAGAAGCTCTTTATAATTTCAATCATTATAAAATAGGAATTGTGACACCGGACAATCGACCGATGGTGGTACGGTTCGTGTAAATTATGATGGATTTGAGATCAGCACATAAATTTCTTTCTTGCCAGTAGTTCAGACGTTGATGATTTATTTAGTTCTCCGAGGAAACGAATCATAGTATTTTAAGAAATCCTCGTCTGCAAAGGGTTGAACCTTGACTCTCTAACTTGGGATCATATCTAATTCCAGCTAATCATCGATTTAATCAGGTAATAACCTCGAGTAGACACGGAGCTTATTTTTAATCGGATTGATGATTCCAAGCATATTCTCTATATTACGGTAATAAAACAGCTTTTTAACACACTAATGGAAATACATACACGTGCGAGTGTAAACGTGTTATTTTATTCGGCACAGTTATTCAAATACAGTTAAACTACGATGCTGTCCGAAAGTGGTCGAATAAATGCGAACTAACTACAACGAAAGTTTCCCGGACCGGAAAGGATTAAACTGCTAAACAGAAACAGGAACGTTGGGTCGTTTACGACCCACATCATCCATTTTCTTGCAACAGTCCTTCAATTTTTCGGACACACCGAACGTTGAACGTTCCATCCGAGCTCCGAGTCGCGGTGCATCTTTTTTGCGCGTGCCGACGCGCGCTCTCTATGCAGCTTAATGCACTCAGGGCCGCTACGACAAAACGCACTTTACGCGGTCTGGAAAACCGAGAGTCACGGGCGCGTGTCGCGCACTATGACCGCGGTCAGATACTTTGTAAACAATGTGTCGAGCACGCGGCCGTCGCACCCTCGCCAAAGCGAGCGAGTTGCATGCTGCACGGCCATTTCGCGGCAATAATTCATCGCCGGGAACATTTATGCGCGCTGGCGCTCGTCCCCCTCTCCTCCCCGCCACTCCGACCATGCTCTTTTTTCCACGTCGCCACGCATCCGTGTTTTATGCAGTTTGAAAAATGTCCTATTCCCGCGTTTCGATCACGAGAGCTTCGTCTCCTGTGCGATTCCCGCCATTTTTCGCCCCCTCAATTCACGTCCGTCTACCAGATTCCCCTTTTCTCCATCTCTCTGTCCCTTTTTCTCTCTCTCACTCTCTCTCTCTCTCTCTCTCTCTCTCTCTCTATAGCTGCCTCGTCGTTTCCCTTCACCCACTGCTTGTTTTTCACCGCCGTTCTTTTCGCGTCCGACAGATATACGATCGCGAGAGGCAGAGAGGCGGAGAGATTGTCTTCCGAATTTTGGAAAATCGAACTCGCCCCCCCCCCCCACCCGATGAACAAAACTGCGCCGCGTTTCATTGGAGGCCGTGAGTTATGAGACCATTCCCAGCTCTCCTGCGCTGGGATTCCCGGGGTTAATAGTCTTCGAAGCTTATGGACGGCTGCAGAGTTTTATCGCGGTGGCTAGAACTAGCTCCGCTGCCAATCACTGATTTCTTGGTGTTCAAAAGCTGTATCTAATCCTTTGACTGCGATGACCGTAGCCATTTTCGCCGGGAGTATCACAATGATCGTTTCATTAGTCAATCTCTGGTATTCAACTCGTGGACGTCACACAGTAAGACCGATCAACTTGACGGCGAACAAAAATCGATTTTCGTATTATAGTAAAATAGAAAATAGCTCATGTTACTTGATAGCGAATTAATTGTATTATAATATGCTAAACTGCAGTTTCTAATATTTGCTTTTGTTGTCTTGTGACCGATGCTCCAATTCAACAGAAAATCTCAACTGTCACCTTACGATTCTTACGGTCTTATAATTCTATAATTTTCATTCATAGTTCTGAGAAATCTTTAAAAGATGTAGTTTAGATTAGTTACATAGTCTTTTATATATAAATCGATCGTAGTTCGATACATAAATTGCGACAAAATGTTAATAGCTTCCTTAATAATAATGTTTGAAATGGTTAAGACATATTTTTACATAAAAATCACCTCGTGTCTTCTTGTATATTCATGTATCTCCCGTCTTGCGATACTGTATGCAAGAAACACAATTCTTTGTTTATCTTTAAAAATGAATAGAGTTACTGAAACCGAAACTTGTTAGTAGACTGCGGATCGTTATGCAAAATAAAAATGATCTGTCTCTATTGCAAGAGACAGGAGCAAGATAATATTGCCTTTCTTCTTTCATTAATTTTAATAAGCTTATGATAGTATATTGATGTTTTGAAACAGTTCATCTTTTTACTATTATAAGTGGAACCTACTTTTGCCATACATGCATAAATTCCACAGACTACTTAATAGGATTTGTACAGGGTGTATCAAAATTATATGTCACGACTACTATATCAGGGTTCTATACCTCTGGATCAGTGGAGAACTGTTAGAAAAATGGTCCGTAAATTTGTCCTTCACCCTTTTTTTCAAGTTTCACATACTTTTTTATTTAGTCGTTTTTCAAGAGAATGGTTGACTTGAGACCCATGGTGTCTTTAAGACTTTTATTCCCTGCGACGAGTACTATACGATGCAATAAAAAAAAATGTTGACCTTGTAAAAACGGTCAAGGACAAATTTGCGGACCATTTTTTTAACAGATCCCCACCGATTCAGCGGTATAGAACCCTGCTATGGTAGTCGTGACATATAATTTTTATACACCCTGTAGAGTCTAAAAGAGTTCCAGAAGCAATCTCTGTGACAAGTTTCAATTCTGCAGTTTTTATAAGACTGAACAAATTACTTTGACTTTGTGGGATTTTCGGCGAGCGATTGTTCAGCAGTCAACATGTTCAATTCGATTAATAGCTGTTGCGTTAGGAGCGGAAAATATTATGATTTTAAAAAAAATGAGTTTGCTCTGCAAGTCCCGAAACAATCAGAATAAAAATTTGTTTCTCCGCCTTTAGTTACTAAAACCGTTACCGAGCTGTGTTCTTTGTTTGCGTCTCGGGTTCGATTTTGCAACCGGATAATTGGCTCCTGTAAGAATTCAAATCTGTGCGAGTGTTCGTCCGGGACACGTGAAACCGCGGCAAACGAATGTTTCCGGGGGATCAGGGAAAGTGGACACCGTGGCAGCGTTACACAGTGAATTTCGATAGCTGCGAAGCGTTATCCGCGGCGATACGGTTCCGCGAGCTGCGCTATCATCATGAAGCGGAATGCACGCGCGCGCACACCGCCTGTTCCCGCTCCTCTCCGCTTCCTCGCCGCTTCGCTCCGCGCCGGATGAATTATTCCCGCGAGCCGGTCGCGCTCGAATTGCACCCGACATCGAACGCGCGCGCGAGCATTGTGTACTCGTCGCTCCATGGAGCTTTGTTCTGCAGCTTTTCCGCGCGCAGGACACCTGTGAACACCGGTGCAACTTTTTTTCCACCGTGACACGCTCTGGGGTTTTTGTTATAGTTGTTTGCGCTTCGACAACGTGACTTCGAATTGACTCTGTCGGATTGTAAATACGAATGGAAAATGATTGGAAATACGACTATTATTGGTGGACGGGGTTTTACCCTCCCGTAACTGAACGACGTGAAAAACATCCGAGTAGGCGATCTCATTTTTTTTCGCCACGCATGACCTTCCTCATGGTTGGAGATTACATTCGCAAAGACCCTATACGCGCTGCAACGCGTTGCATGCATGGGTTCCTATGTTTCTTGACGCATGCTGTAATTTACTTGGTTTATCCATACGTTCGTACGGTTTCTTTATTTTTCATTATGTTATACGTATATGTGGTATCGGGAATATTCGGATACCCTGTATATAGTTATAAGATCTAGACTCTAGGTATACTTTAGGATGTTCGCGTGGCGAGGATCGGAAAAATACCATAAAAAGGAAAGCGATGTTCCTCGGCGTTGGGTTGCAAGCGACGACGGGCCATCGGCCCATCGACGATGCTCATGCCCATATTTGGGCATAGTGAAAAGTACGGATAGGGCAAGCATGGGGTGAGCCGAGTTTTCGTTACGAGAGGGATGAGTTGAGAGAAGCAGTCGTAGTCGTTGACTAGTAGTAGTCGTTGACTTAGCAGTAGTCGTGCACTAGTAGTAGTCGTTGACTAGTAGTAGCCGTTGACTTAGCAGTAGTCGTTCACTAGTAGTAGTCGTCCACTAGTAGTAGTCGTTGAGTATTAGTAATCGTTAAGTAGTAGTAGTCGTTAAGTAGTAGTAGTCGTTGACTAGTAGTAGTCGTTGACTAGTAGTAGTCGTTGACTAGTAGTAGTCGTTGACTAGTAGTAGTCGTTGACTAGTAGTAGTCGTTGACTAGTAGTAGTCGTTGACTAGTAGTGGTCGTTGACTAGTAGTAGTCGTTGGCTAGTAGTAGTCGTTGACCAGTAGTAGTCGTTGACTAGTAGTAGTCGTTGACTAGTAGTAGTCGTTCACTAGTAGTAGTCGTTGACTTAGTAGTAGTCGTTGACTAGTAGTAGTCGTTGACTAGTAGTAGTCGTTGACTTAGTAGTAGTCGTTGACTTAGTAGCAGTCGTTGACTAGTAGTAGTCGTTGACTAGTAGTAGTCGTTGACTAGTAGTAGTCGTTGACTAGTAGTAGTCGTTGACTAGTAGTGGTCGTTGACTAGTAGTAGTCGTTGGCTAGTAGTAGTCGTTGACCAGTAGTAGTCGTTGACTAGTAGTAGTCGTTGACTAGTAGTAGTCGTTCACTAGTAGTAGTCGTTGACTTAGTAGTAGTCGTTGACTAGTAGTAGTCGTTGACTAGTAGTAGTCGTTGACTTAGTAGTAGTCGTTGACTTAGTAGCAGTCGTTGACTAGTAGTAGTCGTTGACTTAGCAGTAGTCGTTCAATAGTAGTAGTCGTCCACTAGTAGTAGTCGTTGAGTAGTAGTAGTCGTTCACTAGTAGTAGTCGTTGACTAGTAGTAGTCGTTGACTAGTAGTAGTCGTTGGCTAGTAGTAGTCGTTGACCAGTAGTAGTCGTTCACCAGTAGTAGTCGTTGACCAGTAGTAGTCGTTGACTAGTAGTAGTCGTTGACTAATGGTAGTCGTTATCTAAGAGTCGTGAAGGAAGTAGTACAAAGTTGAGGGTTGAAGTCGTATAGTCGTATAGTCGCATAGTCGCTGTTGTTATTTTAGTAATTAGTGGTAATTTAGTTTGACATTTAGTTTGTAATCGCGTAACTATTGGAACACTAAGTCTATTTCACTTTTTTCCGTAAAATAAATAATTAATTATACGTGTTACCACATATAGTAATACATTAGTAATACACTTAACTCCTTGCGCTGTAATAGCGAGTCGGACTCGCGACGAAGATTTCGAGCAGAATATACTACATGTGTATGTTATTAATTTCTTTTAAACTGACATAAAATTGGAAAGTCTTGTTCGAATATAAGGCGAAGGCTCGGGATCGGCTTTCGCCGTATTTCGGATCAGGTACGTTATTCGGCTAGACTTTATTCTCGAGATGGTCGAGAGAGAACAGAGAGAATGAACAAGAGGTAGTGGCAGACCAAACAGTAGTCGGCTGAGCAATGATATCGTTTCTTGGAAAAGGATAGATATGACATACCTTCTCGGTCTGGCACTCAGCGACGTCGAGCGAACAACTTCAAAAGAAGAAGAGGGATAGCGATTTCCTTATTTCGAATCAAACACCGTCGCCTTATTTCGAAACAAGTTTGTGTTTTGTTAGTATCGATATATCGTCATTTGAGACTACGTAGGTATACAGAGTGAATCACGAATCGTGATCAGTAGAGATTACTAGGTTATTAGCAGTCCGATCGAAAATGCTTTTATCAACAATTGCATGGTATCAAGATAGCTTTAACGTGATTATAAAGAATTATTTGTCAACTCTTCTTTTTATATTTTTTCAAGGTCATCTTCAATTTTTTGCAAATAAACATATAATTTCATTACGTCTATCTGTTACAGGATTTCGAGACGAATTTGGTAAATAACGGAACATAACTTTTTTTTATCTGAGATGAGAAAAAATTAAAAATTTTGCATTTGTAACAATCATCTTTAGTAGATTTTACTTGAAGTATTCATCATACAGTTATAAAATAACGAAATCTATAGAAATAAAATTCATCTTAAAAATATGTAGATTCTGAAGTGAATGAGCATCTCTGAATTTAAATTGACAAATAAGGTCGTTATTTAATAGACAGGAATGATTTTGTAGATACGGTTTATCTCCGGTCGATTTTGTCCGCAACAATGGAAAATCCGGGGTCCTGAGATTTTTACATCGCTAATGAACCACGGTATCGGCTCGGCCAGTGAATTATTGAAACTGTTTAATCACGAACGGTATTTTATTTTCTGGTCTAGCCCGCCCCGAATCCTGGCGATGTTTAAATATTTCAGGGTTTAATTATCAGCTGATGATAATTACGGGAATCATTTATATTTGGACCGAAGTGGAAGTTCCATGAGTGGAACCGCGATTCCGAATACGCTACGGTCCACGAAGATATTTGGCGTGTATAATTCAAACAGATTTTTACGTCTGTGATTACTGAACGCGGAATTAATTGTGTTCACATTACGTTTCGTCCGCTGATATATTCCGTTTTGTAATTAACGGTACACACACAACTCGATCCTATATTAACCATATCTTTCCCCTCTTGCTACCCTTCTCCCTGCTCTCATCCCTTCCTCATACTATCCCCTCCTCTCCCTACCCTCTCTCACTCTCTACGCGTTTCATCCCGTTTATAGAAGTTCTCTAATTGCGATATCGTGAAAAGCAACGCCCGAAGCGGTATTACGCGAAATTAAATCATGTGACCAGAGTTCTGCCGCTGCGAACATTTTAGGATCGATAACGCGCATCCCGAATAAACGGAAATGAAATATTCATGCGGTCACCGAGAAAGAAACGCTGCGTTCCCGATGCGAACGATGAGAATTAGTACTTTGAGGCAGACGGTTCTCTCTTTCGTTAAAGCGCGGTTAGGTTCGCGAAACTTTCCCCCGAACTTCGCAAGTGAATTCAGATTCATCCCGAATTCTGCATCCGGCTAGGCTGTTACGCGCGATACGAGTATGTGGCGCACTTATGCTCAACACAGAGTTTATATGGAACCTTCCACGCGAATCATTCTTGCAAAGAAAAGGAACATATAACGTGGACAGCATTGGAAATGTAATATTTTATTTTACGTTCACGATAAAAGCGTCGATATTAACATGACGTTCTCGACGACGTGACGCGACGTACTCAATTTATGTATAGTCGGTCACAAAAAGATTCGGACACTTTTAAAAAGATTGGACCAAACGACTTGAAATTTTTTTGAGACCTTAGAATTAATTTAATATGTGACAGAAAAAAATTTCTTTGATAAAATGCAATTAGCCGAAAGTGAAGAGAAAATACTAAAAGTTGTTTTTACAACTTGTTTATATGGGCCTACATTGAAAATGTAAAAGATACAGTATATAGATCTGCGTCAATTATTCAGGGTGTACCAGATAAAGTGTTACAAGTTGTTTTTTCAGAACATAATGAAGATATCGAATTAATTTTTTAAAAAATTGAATGGTTAAGGAGGTCTAATATTTTAGTACGTATGAAATTTGGTGTGATTTCTGGTTGGAGAATGTGGGGCCCGCAAATTTTTTTAATTGGAAAGTATTATTGATTTTTTGTTATTGTGATACCTCTCATTGAACTGAATAGTGTTTACTTGAACCTTTCGTTTTTATTGCGCATAGTTACAGAGTTATAACGAACGTACCCATTTTATTAGACTGTTATCTCCATTTCAGATTCTTTTTTAGCTTCTATAAACAGTGGGTGCATTTACCATCACATTTTGACCAAAAATCACATAATGATATCGTCAATATATTTACGTTTTCACTTATATAAAAAGAATACATAACAATTACATTCATTAGCATTGAGATAAATCATATTCAAAATTGAAATAAAACATCAAAATAAAAACTGGAGATAGGACCTAAAAGAACAGCATTGCACCTTGAAATGGTATATAATAAACAAAAATCTAGAGGTAATAGCTGGTTTAACACTAGAACTACTAAACACTAAATTAAACTAATAATTAACTAAATAATTGCTTTATAATAATAAGATTTCATTTATTGAGATTTCGTGCAATTTTTGTGTTAATATGTGCTTCGATAAAAAAGTTCATCCGAAAAGTTTTCATCAAAACATTCTTACAATTTCAATAATCGTGATAGAAAAAATCGGTAACGAGTCATTTTGACCCACCCGGTAGTTCTAGTGTTAAAAATTATTCACGGTCACAGAACGGTGAAATTGTTTAGGCGACTGTCAGCAGACACACGCCCGCAAACAATTAAAAAACTTCATTGCACTCTCAAATCGGACATTTCACATTCACCAACTTCATAAACATTTTTTCGTGAGATTTTTGACCATTTTGGGCACAGAATTTCGTCCAGCGTACACGTCAGTGTGTCGAGCGACTGCAACTGCATCATTCTTGACCATAGTTCGTCAACCAGCTTACAAAACGAAGCGAAACGAGGCGGACGGCGCATTCGTTACCGCAGTTATGAAACGGAATCGGTCCGAGTGCCGTAAGCAAATTTCCCTCGGTGTTCAGCTTCGAACAAGCAGTAACGGGTCGCAGTTACATCCAGAGCGAGTGCCCGGCATCGCGCGTCGGGGCGAACGGCAGCCATGCTCGGCCGTTTGTTTCCATTAAAAGTTATTATCCGCCGTGTAAAAACTTCAATGCGCGGTCCGCTAACATTTTTAAACCGCCATTGTGCCACGGAACGGTTTTTTTCCACGATCGTGGGGTTGCGACGCGTCGCGCCGGGACACAATTACTGAGAATGACTCTGCGAATTGGTTGTTTCCAACGGAATAACGTATCTGCATGAAATTACGATTCGCCATTCCGCCGATCTTCGTAACGTTGTTTGCCCACCGCCAACGGGACACAACGATGTTACGAAATAGAGTTTACCTTTTCGACGGGAAACCTCGTTCGATGATGAATAAAATAGATCGCGACTGATTACTTCTTCTTGACGCGACCCGATCTACTTCGAAGGCTTGCGACGGTGCTGCCATTAACGATTCGAAAGAAGAGTTAGAATACAAAGACGATTGATTAAAATTGTGATTTCTATCGATCGAATTTTGTATTATGTTAGAGAAGATGTTATTGATTAAATTCGTACACATAGCGATTCGACTGATTTGTTCTCCGCGAAACGTACATTAGATGCAGACTTTGGGAAATAAAATGGTGTACTGAAAGATACGCATAAGAATTAAATGAAGGAGCAAGTGTTGTGTTTGGTAAAAATTTGTTTGGTGTTTTTTGAGAGTAATAATTTTTTAAAAAGTGATTTTTAGTCACGGAGTAACAATTTTACTTGGGCGACTGTCTGCAGACAAGTGACGGCAAATAGTTAATGTTTCTCCGTTTGATATGCAGATGAGTGAGACTCGTGGTAAGAAATTTGGGCCAAAAACAATAAGGACGAGCCTGACTCGTGGCACTTCGTTCGGACCAAACGTAAACAACACGAGCCTGGCTCGTTGTACTTCGTTCGTACCGAACATAAACAACACGAGCCTAGCTCGTTTTACTTCGTTCTTACCGAACGTAAACAACACGAGCCTGGCTCGTGGTACTTCGTTCGGACCAAACGTAAACAACACTAACACGAAGATTACTAATTTTCTACGAGTGTTCTCAAAACATTATTAATTTAAATTAAGTATTAATTTACAAATTGTTACTGACACTTTCAAATTATAATTACTTTCCAGACATCTTAAAAGTATTAGTTTTGCCCAAACGTGTTTATTATTTCACAATTCCATTCCTTGCGCCGAAATATACATGTCATAAGACGCATACATTTTTCGCAAGTTCGAGCACACAGCTAAACAGCTAAATGGCTCGACGCGTGAACGACCTTCTTGTTTCTTATGTCCCGAGTAATCGGTAGTTAATGGGTAAGACCAGTGAAGATATGTGGTCTCGGTTTTTTCGCGCATGCGCGACTAAATGCAGGAACGTATGTACGTTTTCTGTTTGGGGGGGGGGGGGAAGTAGGGGAGAACTGTTATTGGCGGGAAACCGGACAGAAGAGTGCAAGATATATTTATATAACATATGTACATATATATAAAATTTTAATATAACATATTCATGTTAAAAATTCATATCTAAAAATCGAAAAAAAGATTTGCGAAACTATGCGGGGTGACCAAGGTACTCCATGTTAATAGTATAGAAGTCTCTTACGGGAATGTCAGAAATCGTAATAAAACACAGAACGATGAATTTAACAGTATAACAAGGTATATTTAACTTGAGAACTTACAAACATAAAGCACAGCAAATTGACACCACGACCTCAACATAAATTTTTAAAGAAACAAAAGGACGACACGTGGTTCATGCCTCGAACGTTCCTATGCGACTCCTATTCTTTTTTCCGTTTATCGGCGCTCGTCGCCAATCATTGGAAACCTTCGTCGAACGTCGGGCCATTGTCTTGCATCAGGGATGGGCATTTTTGTCTCAATTGAGACATAACCGTCCCCACTATAGCGCCCACTGTCTCCCACCAGCATTCGCCGTTACCATAAAGGAAGGAAGGGATTCGGCAGTCGCGAACAGTGCGCAAGCCTCGCGCATGAAAAAGAGGTTGGTGGGAGATGCAGCCGTTTGAGGGGCGCCTATCGTGCCCATCACGGTCTTGCATCGTCACCGACGCTGCGCTACGCTCGTCGGTCGAACGCATCGAATCTCGCGTACAACTCTCAATTATTGACTATAATAGTACATATTAACTCTGAAAAATTTTCTGAAGTTTTCATTACACGTGCTGAGCTTATTCGACGGTGCTAGTGCCAGTATGAAAGTTTTCAGTGAATATCTCGGGAATTTGTAATTTTCACCATAAACGAAAGTCATGTTCGTATTCAGCCCCTCGAAACGAATGGAACGACATATAATATTGTGATAAGTAGGAAATAATGGAAGAGAGGTGTTGTCAAGAAATTGTTAACCAATTGACATCGAGAGAGTCGATAACCGACCGCCACATATAAAACGGCATATTGCACATTGCAAATGTACATTGTATACTAATAGAAGATTATTGTAAATTGTACAGTAGTCGTTCTACAGTATCGTACAGTACACAGTACACAATAGTGATACGTTTAAGGTTGTACATCACGTTTAAGGTTGTACATCACATATAATGTCGACTAAAAATCTTTTTCTTAGAGACCCGTGTTGCTGAGAATCGTTGTATTGTTTAACAAGCATTTCACAAGTTGAACGGATTATAAAGTTCTTACACGAGCTTTTAAAAGTGGAATTTAGAAGTGAAAAGAGTTTAATTAAGACCTTATTTAAGACCTAAATTGTGATATATAATAGAAAAAAGTAAAATCGTAAATTGGTAGCAATATGAGATACTTGTACCGGAATCGAATGATGCAATGTGCATGTTTTGCGATATGAGATTATGTGTGCTCATAGCAAAGTAAAATAAGTTTTCATTCTAATTGTACTTGTCTTACTATTATCGATTTTTTTTTTCGCTGATACATAATTATTAGACTGCGGATCTTTATGCAATTTGCAATTTTTGTAGACGAATTTTAAGAAAATGAAATCAAATAAAATCTTATTTACTGTGGTAGTAGCGCTTTAAGATCTAAAATAAATAAAAATCGTATTAAATTCTGTCAAATTTTAAACTGTAGCGTTTTTTGAAAATTTTCACAATCCATAAATGCATAAAGATCCGCAGTCTAATCATTATTAATGCTTTGAATCAGTTTAATAACTCTATTTCCCTGAAAAGTAACACCCACTCATATTACTACCCAATTTTCTATCAGACCTAATTTGCCTTCATTTAAATTAACAGTATTTCTGTTTATGGGGCAAATTTCATATGAAATTCCTCAAATTTCTACATTTGATTTTTCCATTTATATCTATTCTGAGAACTTCTAGACTAAAAATAAAATCGGTATCTCATGACATTATCCTGTATTCTACTGTAAGGAGACGTGCGATCGGCGCGCGAAAATTCGAGTCGTTTGAGTGCGAAAAGGTGGCGGAATCGAGCGTCGGGACAGCGAAATAATTTAGCGGCCGTTTCTCCCGGTCGGAAGACGGAGCCACGTCAGGAACAGGGGGCGGAACTTTAACCGCGAATTATAGACGCGACTTTTCTCTCCCCGGCCGTCCTATGGAAGTGGAGAAAAACGGGCTAGCCTGTCTTTCGCGGCTGCTCTGGGTAAAAAGTTGTCTGGCTTCTATCGGGGTAACGTCCTGGCTCCGCATATAATAAAACGGGTCGCCTTTCACGGAAACGCTCTCGCCCTCGAGCGCTTTTCTTTTATTTCTGACGTAATTACGCGGAGAGCCGCAAGAAAAGGAAGGAAACTGCAAAAGGGCATTCGAGGAGAATGGGACCAGCCCGGCAAGCGGACGCCGAGGCCGAGACCGAAGCCGAGAACACCGGCCTGAGGAGAATATTCGCGGAATATTCGCGACGCGCGCTGCCACAGTTCCACCTTACAACCAGTCGCGACCTACTAGCTTTGTTTTCTCAATAAACTGGCCAACCCGAACTTCGACAGCCCTCGCGAACATCGATGTTACTCTTTCAACCCCGTTCCCAATCCCCATTGCTCTCCACCTTTGTCTCCAAAGTCCGCACAGTCGGATAAAATTTACCAACGGTTTCCAGAAGGCTAATTTTTTGATTGGTATCTGCTCATTTTACATTGCTTTCTTATGCACCTCAAAAATGAAGAAATCCGTGAGATTTATTTCAATTTATATGTAATGCGGTGCTATTTAAATTTATATTTTATGTCAACCACAAACGAATCTTTCGAAAGCGATCGTTCGAGGGGATCTCGTAGCGCGAAGAAGAGCACGAACGAGTTATCAGTAGTCTACGGATTTTAAAAATTTATGACAAAAAATGAGTAGCCGTAAATTCAAATAATAGAATGATGCGACTTTTTTACGAAATCGTTTGCGTTCATTTAGTCAAGGTTTCTGAATTCAATGTAATTTCGAGTCTTAATAATAAACACAAGTTATTATCACCCATTCAAGCAGATTGCCATGTTTTGTTGAAATTTTCATTTCTTCACCTTCAAGGTGATCCCAAGGTCATGGTGTACTAGGTCGTTGAATTCGTCTTGACACGAGCTATAATATTGTTAAGTTACAAATACAAAGTGCCATTTAAAAAAATGAAGGTGACCTTAACAATACTATAAAAAAATGTTTTTTCTATTGCAATATACAGCCAATCGAAAACTGATCAACTTTTGTTGAAAATATTTTTTGTCAGATTATTGTAAGTACCTAAAAATCGTGAAAACTGTTACGTGGGACACCCTGTATATTTACGAACGTACTTGTAAGTGTATTTTTATTTTAGGTACATTTTGACTTATTTGTTTTTTCGAATCGTTTTCTTTCTAGAGTCCACAGTGCAAACCCTTGACCCTAATAAACGAGGAATTTCGTTTCAGACAATCTTCCACAGCCCATGTTGTAAAGAATGCAACGAATTGTGCAATGAAGGAGTAACAAGCCATCCATAGATTCCGGTGCAGCAGCTGCTGATTAGCAGATATACAGTCGCATTGAAAGCTCGTTCCATTCGTTAAATTTCTACCGTAGAGTAAGCCCAGCTCGATACAAAAGGAAAAAGAAAGAATCGTGTGCTTGACAAATCGTGCTGCTCGAACCTATCGACCGAAAAGTTGCAATAACCGAATATTAAAAGCGACGGATGATATTTGTGGACTCCGATAATCATGGACGCAGTAAATCGTACACATAGAAAGAGGATCCACGTAAACTGAGTGTGCATTTCGCTAACATTTACCCGGGGAACGTTGCAGGTCATCGTCAAGCGTGGGCATCAAAGCTAACAAGCATCGGCAAACAACAGTATCGTTGCTTCCGAAAAAATATTGCTCATAGAATACCGCATAGGTAGAGCAACCGAACATCCCGAGGAAACCCGTTGAAAATGCTCGAGTCGTTTTAATGCTGCAATTAAAATGTATCTCGGTTGCAAAAACATTTGTTGCATCCAGGTGAAACATTCCGGCAAAACGGAAACTCGAGCAACGAATTGCTTGTAAGTAGACTGCAGATCTTCATGAAAAATAGAGATTTTCTGCACCAATTACAAAATTACAAAACCAGGAGTGAAATTGACATTTATTTCTTTTCTGAGAGTTGTGATTATTATATTAACTTCAACATAACAATGTTCTTAACATTTTCACTATTTATTTTTGTCGTAAATGCACAAAATCCACAGTCTACTTACAAGTTCCAAAAGAAAACGTTATACAGGGTGTCCCATTCAACTTTTTTCCTTTTTGTAAGTTCAATTTTTCTTAAGATATTTAGCTGATTTGTCATGTTTATGTCAAGGGTAATTTTATTTTTCTATTAAAATGACAACGTTACTTCCTTCTGGAAGATTTTTTATTTCATTTAAGAACTTCATAATAAATGCTCGAAATTTTTACCCTCAGCTTCTAGACATTTAGTAATTCGTTTAATAAAAGACTCATGAACACATAATAAAGTTCTTACATACTTACAAAAAAATGTTTCAAACAAAAGTTGTGCATTTCTTTTACGTAGAATATGATTACGAAATAAAAAATTTGGATTTATGATAAAAAAGACAAAATGACCTTGAAATAACCTTGAAAACGCCCACGAATTAGAAAACTAGTAGTGCCATTTGACTCCCCACTCGAAACACTAAAGGACATGGGTCAGTTTGTATTTTTTAAATCATATGTCTTCGAGATTATTTATAATCTCAACTTAAATCGGACACCCTGTATAATACAATGCATCAACGATAGATAGATATCTGTACAATTTGTACGTTCTCGCGAATATGATTACAAGACGTGAGAAAGGTATTTGTACATTTTTAATTTAGACTGCGAATTTTTATGCAGAATGAAAATTGTTTTGATTAAGACAATGTAGATATAGAATTTCCTTTTTTCCTTTAATAATTTTGAGAAGTTGAGAATCACATCATTCTTCGAATTTTGTTTACCGTTATAAAATTCTCTTCCTAGCTTTTGTCAGAAATACATAAAATCCGTTAGCAACAAGAAGAGAATCTTTGACAAATTTGGTTTTGCACGCACATTACGCACGCACGGTGCTCGCAGACGCTTTAGCGACGAAAAATGCAATTCCCCCGGTAGAGAGCGAGATTTCCTCCATCATATTTCCCGGACTATCTACAAATGGAGGGCACAGTCTTTTGATAAATGTCTCGGGAAAGAAGCGTGCTCGCAACAGCCAGGTGCGCTGCTCCTCGCGATTACCTGAGGGAGCGAAGATTAAACAGGACCGAGGGGACGCTTTTCTCTTAAGAGGGAAAAATTACAAGGACTCGAGTCTCACACCCCCGTTGGAAGCTGTGTAATCAGCATCCACCTGGCGGGATACATCTATGCGTTCATTTACACGTTCCGCCGCGTCGCGTCGTTGCGAATCGTGATCGCGATTCTTTTAATCAAACCCTTTCCTTGCCGCGCCTACAACCTACCAGTCTCACTCTGTCATCAAATTGTGTAACAATATTTATTTAAACTCTAAACGAGTTCCCTGCAGCTGGGCGTGGTTTGTATAACTGTTGAATGCACTTAGTTAATGTTTGTTTGTTTATATGCATTCAGAATGCGTTTCCTAAGACAGTGAGACTCAGAAAGTATCAGAAAAATGAGACAGCTTTAGTGTGAAACTGCTTTCGTCGTTGCAGATGTCTATATATGATCGATATTAATGTTTTTGAACTGAAACTTCTATAGGCGCGTTAGGCTCAAAACCTCGACGCGGTAGGAGTAAAACAAATCTGATAGGGTGAAACGATGAAACGATGAAACGATGAAACGAAATTCTATTCTATTCGCATATACGGCTGAGGGTTCTTCATTGCTTAATAAAGATTGTTCCGTCGCAAGGGAATAAGACGTAAGGCATTTACTTCGAATTTCTTTATGACGTCTTCGTGACTTGAGGCCGTTCTCGAGGATTAACCGATGCAAATTTGGTGACCAGTCGAGCCATTGCCGAACTTTCCTAGTTTTTTCTTGCCTCCTCGAGAATTACGCGTCGTAAATCGATTACCGACGAAGGACATTCCCGACCGAGAAGTACGGCTCTCGGATTACCTGGCTTTGCCCTCGGAGGCAGTCGCTTACGGTCCCACGCTGTACCAGGACAGGCTAGCTTAGGGCAGATCTAAAAGTCCGCAAGAATGCACTGATTGGAAAATGCAAAACTCGGCATAACCAATCAGTGCAGTTCCTCCCGAAGGGTCCTCCTGAAAACCGCGACGGTCAGCTAGTCACAACTAGTCAATCGCGACCGAACAACCGCGATCTAGCAGTCGGAATCGAACAGTTACTTCCTTGCACGTATCAAGACAAGGCAAGTAACAATGCGGATCATCGTGATCGGACCCGCACGCGTCTATGCAGGGCCTGGTAGATAGCCTTACTGACGAATCCTCTAGCAGGCCTAGGATGAAACGCTGATCTCACGAATTAACACGTAGCACTAATCATTGAACTAGTTACCCAATATTAATCTGGCGGGTAATACGAACGGTGATTTCGGCATCGACGCGTCCGTACGATTGGGCTTGAGATTTACAACCTCAAGCGGGCACGAGTCCACCGCGCGTCGCGCACGAGATTCGCACCGTAAGAACAAAGATTATGATAAAATTCCAATGATGCTAAGTGGAGATTTCAACGTGAACTTTGCATCGGAACAATTAAAATTATTAATAGAATTTTTTAGAAGTAAATTAAGATTGGAAATGGTAAATAATCCTAATGAAGCGACAACAAGATCAGGAACAACTCTCGATGCAGTATTTGCAAGACGTTTAGACAAAATTGAATCAAGAATATTTATATCATATTTTAGCTATAACAAGCCAATTATTTCAATGATAGAATCATAGAAAATTAAATGTCATAAAGTGTTAATAAAAATTCGAAAAAAAATTAAAGAAAGAAGTTCCACTTCAGCCATGTGGTCTAAGCACACACCAATTATTTTTACATACATACTGAGAGAAGAATTCTGTTATACGATACAAAAAACGATACTTACGGTTCAAACAGAACAAAGTGAATTGCTTTATGGTTCGGCAACCAAGGAGGTTAAAAAAGAATAATTATAAACACTTTACAGACACACTGTCAATACTAATTCTTAAAGTAAGTTATTCATAGAGCATCACTAACGTATTGTCCCTCGAATGATGGGACTCACCATACATTCCACATAAACTCTACTTTTCTAGTAGCTAGTTCAAATGTAACAGTTTCTATTAGGTTCGATAAGAAGTTCAAAATTCATCACAACAAAAATGAATTTAAAAATTGTATCAAAGATAACAAGAAATAATAGTGATTTCTAAACGATCATTATGTTCCCTGATGTTTGTCAATAAGTAGGTATGTGTAAATGACATTAATCAACAAAATATATTCTTCTTAATTTTCATTGAAGACATAGATGAAAGATGACTTCGACAAGATGCAAATTTTCTAAAAAAATTTATATGCACTAACTAGTAAACTGACCCTATCCCTCTAATATTTCAGAAAAAAATTGTCAAGTGGTTTGAACCAATTTTGAAAAAGCTATTCAGTTTTGAAGGGGTGAACTTTTGATTGACAGTCCCTGGAAAAAACAAAACGGCGTTTTGCGAAGCCAGAGACTTCCCGTGGATTAAAATGCAGCATTATCATGGTCGGGGCTGTCCAATTTCATCAAATTCCCGGCAACCTGTCAAATTCTCTTTATCGCGCCATGTCAAGGCGCAATAAACCGAAAAAATAATGGCGGACGGTTTGCTGTATACTACGTTTTTCACGGGACAAGACGAATGGCTCGTCCCGCCGTTACCGGCACGGTTTGGCAAACGACGAAACGCTCGTGTGCAACGCTCGTAGGTGACGTGTCTCGAGTTGTGTGTCGTCGATGTCGGCGTCGAGACGTTGCCGTGCCGGAGGCTTTATGAGCGATGGGCTCATATGGGATGTAACACGTGCTCGCGTCGCGTAATATAGGAACGCGAGAGCCGACCGGGACCTTCGCGTTGATATTCACGGCCCGCGATGAAAATCATGGCTCAACCCCTTGGGGTTGCACGATGATTTTGCGCGCGAAAAAAGAAGTGATGCTCTCGCACCAACCGAGCTTTCCCGGAGGGCTTTAGTTTCAGGGGAAAAGCTCGATCGAAAACCTCTGGAACCTCGGAAGTTCTGCGTTCCCATTTTTTTGGACACTTTTGGTTGCTGAACAGCAATGCTGATTTTGTGAATTTTTATTAGATTGCTTCAAATGCCCTATTCGTTAATGTTTCGTTATTGTTGTGTTTAACATTACTTTTAACGAAGCAGACGGTGTTTTATTTGTTAAAAGCAACTTTATGACGCGTTATCAGACAGACTATAAGTGGCTGCTTAATCTTGTGAATTGTAGTTGAGTGCATATGAAATGAATTATGGAACAATTTTTTAAATTAGAACGTATATAATCTGTAAAAGTATGCCATTTGTATTTAACATTCCTTTTTTATTCATCAGTTACACTTTTATTTGTTAAACAGTCTACAAGACAAATTATATCAGACACTCTGCAAGTGACTTTTTAATCTTTTGAACTGCAGCTATGTGCATTTGAGATGAATTGGAACATATTTAATGTGTACAAACATGCCAGTTGCTTGTTGAACAAATTACTCTAAATTCGTATTGTATATATTAGCTAAAAACCAACTAAAATTTGGGGCAACCCAGTACAATACTTTAACGCTCAGAAATCTTGATACTGCTGTGGGAGAGTTCTTCGATTTTTTGGTGTGAAGTTTATTATAATCCTTCGTTTGTTAACGTCATTAATATTTGATAATCTTTAACAACGTTTAATATTAATATCAATATGATGATTAAAGTGTAGGCTTTTATAAGAATTTTCATTTTTTACGAGTTTTTTAAAGAGTATTCATTTCAAGTCAGATAACGAAGTTGATGGACTTCCGTCTGACGGAACGAAGAAGCTAGTAACGCCAAGAATGTTTTGACGTAAATGGCGATTATGTCAAAAAATATACATATTTTGTGGACAATTAATTATAGTTTAATTGCCTTTTCGATTCATTTTTACAGCTGTTTTCGTTATCGAGGTGTAAACGAGAGTGCATTATTGTTCAGTGGATCCTCATATTAGAATTAAATGAAGTACGAATATTATTAATTTTATTGCAAACAAATTACAATGAATAGCGATAGTGATCCATGTGACAAGAAGAGTTAATCCAAAGGATTCTCTAAAGGGTAATATTGCGTTTTCCAATGTTGCAAGAAAAAGGAAATGAAGAACGAGAACGTCGGACAGCATTAGGCACGGACCGGGCGTTAGAAAAATTAGAACGAGAAGAAGCAATCTATCATGCCCATACGTTCCTCCAAGAAAAGGGAAATGGATGGGCGTGAACGCGCGATGGAAGAAACACGTGGAAATTGAGTTACACCGTTCGACACGCGACGCGAAATTCTTCTTTAATGGACGAGCCCTGTCAACTGCATTCTGTCGCGCGGCGTCGTACACCGGGAACGATCGTGTAAATTGTTCCCTTTCCCATAAAATATGTAACAAAATAGCACGAGTGCCGTCGAGGCAAGCTTGCCAATTTAAATGTTAATTATAGGCGTCGAACGGCACTCCGTTCGTGGAAGACGTTTACGAAAATTGCCTATTAGGGGAAAACACAAATTTAATAGACAAACGTTGCTCATTACGCTCCGCAGTCGTAAACAAACTGCATTCTCGAAAACGTTTTCTCACTCCACTTCTAACATTTTCATTCCGCTACGATTCATTGCGTACTATTCTTTAAGCATTTTATTATTTTTATTAACATGCTTGTAATGTTTCAGTATAACATTCGTTTTCTAGAAAGACATTTGTGTTGCATTATTTGTACATTTGAGTCGTTTAATTAAAAAATGGTGCAAGTCAGAACAGATAATCATTGGATTCTCTAAAATGCAATACGTTTGTCTTATATAAGCTACGATAAAATGATATTACAATGATCTTATTTAATGACGATTAAATCCTTGACTTGCACCACTTTTACGTTAAACGACTCATTCATTTTCGAATTCTAAGACTCTTGAACCTGTGAGAACAATGAATTCGAACCATATTTGTTAGAAATCAAGCAATAGTTCTAACGTTATCATAGAATTGACTTATGTAGATGATCTTGAGAATTTTTTTAAACCTTATCCTCCTCGAAGACATGAAGATGATACACGTTCTCTCAGATGGAATCGTATGTAATTGACGGAGTTGATTATTTCCTACAAAATTGCACTACCTACTGTGCACTAATTGTACTCGTATTTCAAAAATTCTCCACATTACACAATTAATCTCGTAACGACGCAGCAGGTATAATGTTTCCAATTACGAAATCCATCGAGAAACACGCGCCTAAACAACGTCGTCCAAATAATTGAGCCACGTCCCGAGCTTTCGTTAACAGTACGAAAAAATTTGTGTATTCGAAACGGTACGGCAAACACAGGAAAAACTTGGTGTTCCTCGCAAAGTTGAAACGCGAAAAGCGAAAATCGAAGAGAGAGAGAGAAAGAGAGAGAGAGAAAGAGAGAGAGAGAGAGTGAGAGAGAGAGCGAGTCAGAGAGAGAGAGAGAGAGAGAGAGACGAAATGTTTCGAAGCGGAGCGTTAGATTGTCGAGGCGGTCAGCCGAGCGTTATAATTTCGCGCCTCGTGAAAGGAAAACGCCGCGGATAATTATCGGTAACTGCTAACTGGTAAAGTTTCGAGAAGGGAAAGCAACGCCGGTACTCTCTCGGCACCGCTCTGCTCTGCTCTGCTCTGTTCTGCTCTCAGCTTCGAGCGCGTACGGCTTCGCGTAAATTAAGTATAGCGATGCAATTTATAGCAGCGATATAATACACGTTGTTTGCCGTTCGGCCATTATTAGCTGGCGCTCCGATTCGCGGCTCGTTCGAGTAGGTCTTCCTCTGGAGAGCTCGTGCGTTTATAATGTTTCCCACTCGACGAGTTTCCCACGGCCGAAAATGCATGTTAGTTTAGGAGAGAAGATCGTACGGGCATTCCTGCGCTCCTGCTACCCGTTCGCAGGATCGTCCACTGCTCGTGAAAGACCGGTGAAATTTCAACCAGACAATAAACAGAACCGTAATCATATGCCTCTCCGAGAATCTCCATTTTAAAAACCTTCTTTCAATGTATATTCATGTGTTCAGTAGAACCTAACATAAACTGGTTCGGTTGTCTTAAATAGCTTTTTTTCATTTATCAACAAAGTAGAGAATGATTATCAAACTAATGTAACATCGTCGAGTATAGGTAAACAACTGATCTTTATGCAAAATAAAAATTTTCTACCTGAATTACGACAAACTTGAATGATATAGAAATTTATTTTCTTTCTTAATATGTTTAATAGGTTTTCAATAATGTAAGTGTTTTTAAATACTTCTAATGTTCTTACTGTTCTAAATTTGACTTACTCATGATTAGACTGCGGATTTTATGCATTTATAACAAAAACGAGTTGTTATAATATGAAATAGTAAAGGAATGAAAACAGTCTAAGCACGCCAATATATTATTTTTAATTTCTTAAGATTAATATAGAAAAAAAGAAAGATTACGCTGTTTTCTGCATCTTGCAATTGATCCAAACAATTTTTATTTTGCATAAATATCCGCAGTCTACTCATAATTGTCATGAATACATAAAATCCGCTATCTAACTGTAAGTATAGTTTTGACTGTAAAAATAGTGATATTTATGCAAAATAAAAATCGTCTGCATCCGTTACAAGATACAGAGATTTACTAAAAATGTATGTCTTCTCTTAATGATTTTAATGATTTGACAATAACGTGACAGCACTAATCAATTCTTGTAATGTTCTCATCTTTGTTATATATGCATAGAATCCACAGTCTAGTTATCAATAATCACATCTGTAGTCCTTATATCAATATCTAGGAACTCACTTCCAGTTTGTTATCAAGAATTGAATGTTCTTGTTGATAAAAAACGCTGTAGTTCTAGAGCATAGAAATATAAATTAAAACTTTGATGTACAACACTATGGAACATTATACAAAATATACAGATGAGGTTATCTTATTAACCCTAGGCTTACGGAGCACTAGAACTGACTAGTTTACATTCGTTTATAAAAATATCAAGAAATTTTCTATCTAAAATTTCAGCCACTTTTATTATAATATATAATATTCTTCATAGGTGAACCTACAGTGGCTCACAAAAGTATTCGATGGCCCCTTAAATCACAATAACTTTCTTGAAATTTGACCAAACCACTTGACTTTTTTTGTGCAATTAGAAACATTGATTTAGTAAATCACGTGCAAAAAAGATTTTGATGAAATTTCAATTAGTAGGAATTACATGAAAAAATAAAAATGGCACTTTTTAAAACTTTATTATTTCAGCCCGTGATAAAAATTCAAAATATGCGTTTTGTAGATCTATGTAATTTACACATATGCTGAGAATTTCATCGAAATCAGTTAACGAACATATGAGCTACAAGCGGTTGAAAGTGGTGATAATCGCAGTTTTTCACGATTTTTGGTCAGTTTTTGCTTAAAATCCATAATTTCTTCGATGTGCGTCTTTTTTTCTGCGTCAACCGATTTCGATGAAATTTTCAGCATATGTATAAGTAACATAGATCTACAAAAGGCATATTTTAAATTTTCATTATGGGGTAAAATAAAGAAGTTTTAAAAAGTGCCTTTTTTATCTCTTCGTGTAATTCCTACTAATTGCAATTTTTTCAAAATCTTTTTTGCACGTGATTTAATAAATCAATGCTTCTAATTGCTCAAGAAAAGTCAAGTGGTTGGGTCAAATTTTTGAGGAAGTTATTCTGACTTAAAGGTCGAGCGAATACTTTTGTGAGCCACCGTATACAATCATAATAACCGTAAATTAAAAACATTAGAACCCGTCATTTTGACGGGTCCCGTAAACCTAGTGTTAACAAATTGCATGCGAGAACCGTATTTTTACGTTTTTTGCAGTCTGTCGCTGGAACGCGAGTCACGTAATAGTACGTATGTAGCAGATTTGTCCTGTAGAGCGGGTATCGTATAAATACGAAAAAACGCCCGCTACACGCGTAAGTCCGCGGCGAAATATACCCACGTGCAATGTGTTAAGATAATACATTAGGTGTACGAATTAAGTCGTAGCTCTTTCTTTGCGAGTTTGTTGATTTTTCACAAATAATCAAAGGTGAATAGAATAGAGGACTCAGCACCGATCGCGTCACCCTTGAAATATGTTTTCAAGGTCAACATTCTGAACAATTTTTCCTATACATATACCCGTCGCTTAGTCTTAGTTTCCGAGATATTTGCAAAAGAATTTTAAATAAATCAAGATTATGAGTACAATTTATTCTCCAAGTTTGAATGGAGCATACTCAAAAATGTAATATTGAAAATCTATGACCTTGCCGATTTGAAGTTCGTTAGAATTAGGTCTAGGTTAATTCTGAATTAGGTTTGGGTTAGTTCTGGATTAGATCTGGGCCGTTAGATCGGCCCGGCAATACATAAAGTGGGTGTGCAAAGTGTTCGTACACCTTTAAAAATCGAATAACTTTTTTAAAAGTGGATTAAACGACTTCAATTATTTTGAGATGTCAGACGCATAAGTTTACTAGGTAACGTGTAAATAATTTTTTTCTAAAAATTGCTATTGGCCGGAATTGCGACGAAAATAGTAATGATCACAATTTTCAACTTTTTTATCTGTGCCTGTAATAAAAATTTGAAGAACGCATTTTCTAGGTCTAAGTAAGTTATGTACATGTACAAAGTTTCATCGAAATCGGATAACGTTATTATGAGTTACAAACATTTATAGGTGATTATATACAGACAAAATTCCCTAAAAAGACCGAAAATCTGCGACTTTCACCCCTAAAATTTAAGTTTGTAATGTTTTTAGCTCATAGTAACATTAACCGACTTCGATGAAATTTTGTGCATGTATATAACTTTTGTAGATCTACAATAAGCGTGTTTTAAATTTTCATTATAGACAAAGATAAAGAAGTTAAAAATTGAGACCATTACTTTTTTCTTCACAATTTCGACTAATAGCAATTTTTAAAAAAAATTATTTACCCATTAACTAGTAAACTAATCCTTTTAACAACTAAAAAAAACTGAAATTGTTTGATCTAATTTTTAAAAAGTTATTTGATTTTTAAAGGTGTACGAATACTTTTTTACACCTACTGTATGTACAGAAATCCATGAGAAATGCGGAACAGTGTAAGCGTAGTCGGATCGGCCTGACGGCCGGCACTCCCCCCCCCCCCCCCGGCAACCTAACCTCAAACCATCTTGGACTATACCTTCTCTTTGAGATTCTGTATATGATTGTGTACATTTCAGTTACCGTTCAGTGACAGCTTGTAGGGGAATAAAGTGTAATTGTAATCCGAATTTAACGAAAGTTTGTTATAATTATCTCCAAAACTAAGACCGAGCGACGAGTATATGTATAGGAAAAAGTTGTTCAGAATGTTCACCTTGACAACATATGTCAAGGGCAACGCGATCGGAGCTGAGTCCCCCTTTTCTATATATTTATCGAATCAAACTACAGTCTATTATCAAAAATAATCTCCATTACTTTCACTGCATTTATTCCTTTTAATAAACAATTACCGAATCTTCAATTCGACGGATAGAAGATTCGGTTCGAAAGTAAAGTTACTATCGATTGATTGCGAGCACCGCGAATTAATTTGTACGATGAATAATATTTGATGGGCTAGATTGATGAAAACCGCGAAGTCTTTCGTCCTGGAAACGGAAGAAGGGAAGAATTCGGTGGGTGGTACGGATTCATCCTAACCGAATACCGATCAAGAACGTCCACGGAATAATTCTCGGCTAATGACGCCTAACGATCCCGGCGACAGACTGCGGAACCTAGCAATCGCTAATCGACAGCTAATTACAGAGCTCGCCGGGAATCGTTTCCCCGACGGAGGAAAGGAAAGCCGTATAATATCCGCGCTGTCGAGCCAACAATGGCGGTATACAGAAGGCAACGATTTCCCTTTGGCACAACCGGAAGAGGAAAAGAACCGCAAGCCTGCCCGACGGCGGTCCTGTTTTCTCGCGTAGACGAACGCAACGGACCGCAATAACGTTTAGCCGATATTCGATCGGAAGCCTGTGTGTGTATGTGTCTATGAGTGTATGTCCGTCGCATTTTTATCTTCATTTTCTCCACCCTTCTACCTTTTGTTCCTTCGATTCGTCTCCCCCCCCCCCCCACCCCCCTTCTGTTTCATACGTTAGCTAGTGTATACGCAAATAGTCCAATCCTTGTCCGCGTCTCGTTTTGTTTCACCGTGGCCAACCACACCCACCCCTAACTCATTCTCCGCAATTCTCGACGAGTCCGTCACGGTCACACTCAATTTCCATCGAATCGTCGCCAGCAAATTCACTCGTTTCTCCAGCATTATGCTCGCGTTGAACGATAATCGATAATTATATCGTGTCAAAGAGCTCATTTGCGCGCTGTCGGCATTCAGTACAAGTAGAAATAGTCTGCAACAATCACGCCATTCTCCATCTTCCCACTTGCATACTCGAAAAGAAATTAATTTGCTGGTCTAAATTATAAACTGTAAACCAACTTACATTCGAACAGTCTCTTACAGTACGAATTTATAAATATCCGTGCATTAATTTAAAAAGGAGATAATACACGAGTACTGAATCTCCTTCTATTTTGTGGATCGCCATTTCTTTTCCATTCCCATTGATCTATTAACGCGAGAATTTACATCGAGATTTGGATAAATGTCTGCATCAAACGTTGTTAGAATTGTGTTCTGTAACGTAAGATCATAACTAGATTACGGATCTTTTGTGCAAAACGAATATTTTCACAATAGAAAGTTATTTTGTCTTTTCATATGTTTAACACTAAACCTACCACGGTCAAATGACCGGTCGTATATTATGCAAATACTGAAATTATAAAATCTCATTTATTAAAAACAATGGAATAAATTTCTTGATCTAAGCATCTATGTATTATATTAAAAATTACAATCTCAACAAATTTAGTGTTCCTATTTTGAAATGGCAACCTTTACCGATCCTTTTATTGCTTGGTGGCTGTTAATAGGCTGGAAATAATACAATAGCATTTTTAAATTCTTCTAAAGTCTGTATTGTTTTAAATTACATTTACTCATTTTTGTCATAAATGCATAAAATCCACTGTCTAATAATTATGACACAGGTTTCTCATAGAAATAGCACTCGTGAAATTAAATATCCATTTGTGAATGCTAATTTCGACAGACACGCAGGTCGAGCGTTCATTCACAGGACAGGACACTCTTCTGTGGAATTCTAATGTCGCAAATCACTCTTGCGACACGCACAATGGAAAGAGTCGATAAATTGCCTTGTACCTGTACAACGCGACGTCGGTTTAACAAGGGGAAATGAAGAACGACGGAGACGCATAATTTTACGGAGGGGCTAATCCAGAATAGGGTGGTAGTCAGAGGGGCGGAAAGGGGGTGAACATGGGGGTGGCATAGCTTCGATAACGTTGCTTCCGGGGACGGCTTCACCCCTGGGACTAAGCGGTAAATTTTGTAGCTGACAAAGCCACGGCGCGCTTCGCTTCCGGCGCGAGTATCGCTCGAACCGCGTAATTAGAGTCCGTCGCTCCGCTCGATCCAATTGGAGCCAGGTTTTAATCGGCCGCGTGAAAAGCTCGCTTATTAATTACAATTCGTTAGCGGCACGCGGAGTTTTTACGTCCACGGTTTTCACGGTTCACCCCATCATAATCCACGGGCCGCGTTGCGAAAGTAATTGCGACAATACGAAGATGCACAAGTTGAGAAATCAGGAATTTTCCAGTTACAGTTCAGCGTGATTTTTATTTTGAGGAGGAGCGTCGTTGGCCGCAATACCGGTGATGGCAAATAATCGGTCAACGGCAGATCCTATAAACTATTGATAGAGCGGCTCGGCGAATTCTTGGAGGAAGCTTTTGGTTTCTCGGTGACGTTTCCCCGAGCGGCAAAGACACAAACAGAAGACGCGGTCATCGAGAGACGGCGGCGCGAGAGGAAATACGAAATCCGTTTGGCCGCGATCCAACGGCGAACAGAAGAAATTCGTGGCCCCGTTAAACTTCAACGCCGATAAAAAGAAGCAACGCCGGGACCGGGAGAGTTTCCAATGGGGGTGGCCAGAGGGAGAAACGAATGAGAAAAAGAGAGAGAAAGCGGGAGAGAGAAAAACGAAAAGGTTCCGTTTGTTGTTGTCGCGACATGAGAACTTCTGCCTTAGGCCCTCCCGAAACGGCGAGACGCAACAATGGGAATTCAACTCGGTGAAATTCGGTATTCGCACCTCGTTGAATCGGCCTGTTGTTCTTTAGAATCCAGAACGTTGTCAGGGGAATAAAAGGTCCACGTTTGTCCAAGACAGTGAAAAATATTGACAATAGCCGGGAACTTGGCCCAAGATTGCGGTCTTGTTCTTCTTCAGCGTTTCTCGCGAGTAGTATATTCAAAAAATAGTAATTGATTAACCCGCTTAAATGAAACGTTGCCTAGACACAACATTTCACTCATAATTTTATTTCGATGAATTTGCGTTACCGAATTTTGTTGTTGTTTCTCCTGCAGAAATGGAATTTAAAGATTTGCTTAATTCAATTATTTTCTCTTTCACTAGGCTCCTAGAGTATTTTATAATTTTCAGAAATTGAAGCATTTTTAATAACATGATAAACTAATTTTGTTTTAATTCATTGAAGATTTAGCTATGACATAACAACTTTCTAGCTGCATTATACTCTTTCTTGTACGCTTTCAGAACTGATGAACAATAAAATTATTTATCTAAGAATTGTCTCCTTTTACTGCTTGGTTGGTTAAACAAACGTTGAATATTTCTAACAAGTTGCAGTGAGCGATCGAATTGATACAAACAGATGAACAAATTACAAGTTTTATATTTTTAGCATTATTATGACTTAATAATAGTGTACACTATAAAAGCATACACTTTCTTACATTCTTCAATGAAGTTTAAATGTATAACGAAGACATGTACTAGGTTTAAATACAGAAACTCACGATAAAATGGTGAATTTATTTATCTTTGGTGTTATGATTTTCTGAAGCATTTGAATTTCGAGCTATCGAGGCTATAATCTGTATTTTTCATAGTATCTTCAGCATCGCCGTGTCTACGACGCGAAACTTACAATTAGGGCTTACGTACGTGCTTGTTTAGCAAGAGATTACAAAGTTCGGGCAAGTAATTACAGACACCAGCCAATTAATTATACTATTATTAAAGATGCTTGGCGGTATGAAGTATAACTCAATTTTCCCGTTAACGTAGAAACGACTGGGAAGTTAATTATATCGTGCACAAAGTTCGCATAAAATAGAGAACAAATTTGTATCTAAGGTCGTATTAACGTTAAGTTACTCCGAATAATAACTATTACTATTACCAAACTATATATTCAGTTACCTTGAGTACATGTTTCTTAATAATATTCAATATTAATTGTGAATTTGATCGACATCTTAACGGTAGTTTCTAATTAGTCGTCTTAACTCAATCCTCCTTCAAACGGGAACATAAAAATTACAATTCGCTGAATAATTGGCTTAACTTTCTTTTGGAGGACCAGATGTTTTTGACTTTTTTGAACTCTTTTTAACTCTTTTTTTTTGTAATCCTGTGGATGTCGATACAAACACTACGAAAATGTAAGCATTATTGTTAGGAATACACTGGTTTATAAGTTATACGTGTGTAAACATGTGCAATTTAAGCGTTTTTGACAGGTTAGAGCGTCGCTATATTGGATATTCGTTGGGTAGTAGAGGTAGGACTGTTGAGCGTATGCGTTCGATAGATGGTGGGTGTTCAGCACATCGACTAAATAGTACTGAGTGGTATAGTCCAAGTTGGTTTGAGGTTAGTTAAAAGTGCTCAAGTTTACACGCGTATAACTTCTGAACCAGTGAACTCCTGGCAATAAGACTTTCATTTGCGGTGTGTCCTCGTCGAAATCTATAGAACTGCATAAAAAAAGTTTTTAAAAATTGGTCCTCCAAAAGAAAGTTTAACCAAATAATTCATTGATGAGACGTTTCAATCGTCTTTGAGCTGAACAAGATTAGAAAGTAAAATGAACGCGAAGATTACAATCATTTAATTTGGCAATGTTGTATTTACGATTTGCAAAGGACGAAGTTAATCAGAAATATTCTAAAGGTGCAGCTTCAAATACCAATCTACATAGAGACATTAGTTAACTAAAACAAACATTTTAACATGCTTGTATATTTTCTTCTATTTAAAGCAATATAACTTGCATATTTAGAAATACCTATAATAAGAGACTTTTCGAACGTGAATGTTTATAACGTTCATAATGTAAAATTTAACGTCCAAAAAACCTCACTCGAGGTTTTGCAAGCTAAATAAAAGGAGAATAAGATTGAAGACCTTCATGATCAAAATTCTACTGTGTGATGCGTAAACTGCGAATTCTTATCTAAAATAAGCACAAATACTTCTGATGTCTTCACTGCTCTGCACTTGTCCATTTTCGCCACAAATGCATAAAAATGCACGAGCTAATGAGTGTAATGTATTAAACAAGCTGATTAGATTCTATCAAACTTTTTCGACAGCGGGGGATGCGATGAGATTATAAAATTCGGAGTCTAATTATAAATAACCGGCGACAAATTAACAGCATCAGAGAAGCGCCGCCTTTTTAGCCGAGGAGTGGAGAACACTGTTAAGAACTTAGCCGGTAGTTGGGAAAGTTTTCGCACACTATGACCGTTGATTGCCCTACTTAGACGGCATTACTTCGCATGCTTGCAGTCCCATGGGCCGAGTGCTAAAGGCGTATGATCTCGGAAAAATGTCGGAGCATGGGTAAAACAAGCGTAAACGTTGACCCGCCCACGCGAAATAAAATATCTCCCGCGCGGATTCGCGAAAACGGGAGGGCAGATTTATCCGGTTTTATTCAAACTCGTAAATAAAGCAAATCCACGAAAATGGAATTTGCCTATCATATTTAGCGTTCGACGCTTGAACGGGCAGCAAGATAAATTGATCGCATTGTACATGCTGCGGAGCCATCCACTCCTCTCGTTCTCCTTGTCGCTCTCCCACGGATATTCGAGCTTCGAACAAGAGGACGGCGAAAGGCGCAATCGAAACACGCCGCCGATGTTTCCTTAAAGAGGACGCTCCTCTGCCAAATTTCAATTTCGAATGAATTCGCGGACCGAATCCGGCGAAATGGATTCGGTGATCGATGCCTCTATTGCGCCGGCATCCAATTGACCCCGGTGAAATCCGGTAATATATTTACCAGCCGAACACGCCTCGGCGATATTTCAATAAGAACTGCCGCGCGACGATTCGATTTTACGTGTTCGCGCGCACTCGAGCAGACAAGGTCTTCTTTGAATAAAGAGAGGGAGACAAAGAGAGTCGAAATTGGAAAATAGCGGGAGAATAGGAGAGAAAAGGAGAAAAGAAAAAGATGTGCAGAAAGACAGACCAGGAAATCGTTTGCAGAAGCTGAAGTGTGTACAAAATAGAACGAACAGAGGCTTAGAAAGAGATTACAGAAAATCCTCACAAAATAGAAAATAATCTCGTGAACAATTGTACAAGATGGCGAAGAAGCAAAATAAGAAGTGAACTGAATTGAACACACAGCGTGGCTAAACAAGAGGAAATAGTCGAAATGAAGTAGAAGGAGATATGAAGTCAGACAGAGAAGAAAATCATGTGATGGAAGATTGTATTACTAGATCAGATGGTGAAGAAGCAAATTGAGAAGTAAATGAAATTAGCAAAACAACGTGGCTAAAGAAAAGATAAAATGTAGAAGGAAAAGATATGAAGAGATACAGACAAGAAAATCGTTTGTTGAGATTGAAGTCTGCACTAAATTGAAAGAAGAGATGAGAGAAGAAATGAAGTAGAAAACGATATAAAGATAGATAACAAAGAAAATCATCTGGTGGACGATTGTATTACAAGATTAGATGGTGAAGAAGCAAATTGAGAAGTAAATGAAATTAGCAAAACAACGTGGCTAAAGAAAAGATAAAATGTAGATGGAAAAGATATGAAGAGATACAGACAAGAAAATCGTTTGTTGAGGTTGAAGTCTGCACTAAATTGAAAGAAGAGATGAGAGAAGAAATGATGTAGAAAAGATATAAAGATAGATAAAAAAGAAACTCATCTGGTTAACGATTGTGCAAGATCAGATGATGAAGAGGCGCATTGAGAAGTGCGCAAAATTGAAAATACATTATGGCTGAATGATAGACAAAATGAAGAAGGACAGACAAGAAAATCATTTTGTGAAATTGAAGAGTACACAAAGTTGAAAGAACAGCGTGGTTCAGGAAGGGGCAAGGGCAGAAATGAAATATAAAATGTTATACAGAAAGACAAAAAAGAGATTCATCTAATGAACGATTGGATAAGGTCGGATGGTAAAGAAACAAAATGAGAAGTGAACAGAATTGAAAACATAGCGTGACTAACCAAGAGAAAATTGTAAAAATGAAGTAGAAAGTGTGATGGCAGCAGAACGGAGAAAGAAATAGGTCAGTGAAGAAATCGTAAGAAATCTATAAACACAAAAAGGAGGCACAGAAAAAAGCTGGAATGAAAAATCGACGAAGATACATGAAGGAGGGTATGTAGAGAGACGAAACAAAATGAGACAGTGTCACACGAGATCAAACTGTTACAAACCTAGAACCACAAGTAAAAGAGTGATCTACGCAGAACAGGAAGGGAAAATGTTAGAAATATCTATCGTAAAAGGTAATCGAAAAGAAGTTATGGATTCAAAAAGAAAGAAGCAGCAAGGGAAAGACTACAAAGGAAGCAGAAAATGCTGATGAAATATGGAAAAGCCGACAGAAGAGTGAAAACAAGACAATATTACACGAGATCAAACTGTAAAAAACCTAGGGCCATAGACTTCTTCTAAAGAAGAGATACACACAGAACAGTGTGAATGAAAATGTTGTAAAAATCTATAGTCCAAGGTAATGGAGAAACAGATAGAGCTTCGCGGAGAAAAAGATATAGCGATAAAGCTGGAGAATAACAAGAGCTGCAAGAGAGGAAGAGTGCTCTGAAAGAGCTGTCGAAGAATGTGAAAGAGAAAATGCTGAAGAAAGATGCATGACGAGATGTCGGGATGGGCAGTGGAAGAAGCAGACAGAGTGAGAAGGTAAACCGTATAAAGTACGCTAAATTCCTCGTACTTACGGCTGGTTAAATATGCAGCGGAATATCAGAGTGCGGCCGCGATGACCGTATCCTTCGTAATATAGTGCGATACTTGCAAGGTATCCTGCATAACTCGAAGCGGGCAGCCGGGAGAGGATGAGGCGTGCAGGGCGAAATAATATTCCTCGGCCATAATTTCGTGCAGCTCGCTCGCGCACGGCTCCGGGCGTATTTTACCGGGCTCAGGATACTGCATCCATAATGCATCCAGAAGATGTAACTCCAGCCAACGCTGGTCCCGATATAACGCATCGCTGATGCTCAAGGGGAACTGGACGGCTTGGCCCGTACCGTCGTTAATGTTTCAGCAGCCGTCGCGACACTGAAAAATACTATCTTGGTCCACGACCGGGGACAATGATCGTCGCTCTGTCGACGGACTCTTAACCGTTATCCAACAAACACCTGGTCAGTTTGACACGGTCGCAATTTTCAAACCAGTACCGATTTCTATCGCTCTGAAATCAACGATGAAATATCTGCTCCAGTGTGATAGAAACACGTTTTAAACTTAAAAAATTATTAACTCAAGAATAACGAAATGTACACTGTATATACATACAGTATACACTGGGTCATCCTGACCAGTTCTCATTGTTCTTGGTAGGAGGATTGTACTCTGCGGTATAATGCGAGAGTCATTACATAAATTTCACTCTCTTCCTCACTTTTCTTTTCAGAGAATCGTACTCTAACTGACCACTTAACCGGATCACCTAAACATGTTTGTAAATTGTATTATTTGGAGTATAATAAAAGGTTTCAAACGAGAGTACATTAAGCGTATATTGCTAACAATTAGTTGGCTTGATATTCAATGGGATGTTGCGATCATTCGGTTTTTAATGTTTCACTATCTTATAGGGATATGATAGTGTAGGATTTGATGGACGAATGAGTGCATGTATGCGTGTACATGCGTGAATGCTAGAGAATTCTACGAGCGAGACAGCGTGAGTGAGAGAGCATGAGCGAGAGAAAGACGGAGAGCGTTAAGAAACAAATGAAGCGGACGACCGCGGTGTGGATCAGTGTCGCCAGATCGCTGAAATCGAGGGGAATACAATTTACCACCTCTCTGATGACCAGAGTAATATGTAACACGTTGCGCGGCACATCACGTGACCAGTCTACGGTCTTAGTGGGGGACGTTGGAGTGTGCGCAGGAGTGGAATGGGATAATGGAAGGGGAAAAGGAGGAGAGGAAAATCAACCCAGTTTTGGGTTGATCTGGCGACACTGGATAGGTGATAGAATGAGGAACGTTAGTCGAGTTATGAACGTATAAAGAACCACACGAAATTCTATTTGTTAAATACACATCTCCTTTTGGGTTTCTTTTTATTATGTCGGGAGTCTTTTATTTCACCCGACTCTGATCTCACAATTGCAACCTTTGGTTTTTCTATTATAATGTGTAATATTTAACCATGCGATTCGAAAGAATGTTGAATGCTCGGTGAAAAACTATTAAGATAGATAGAGTCAAGAATTAATATTTACCGAGGGAAATACTTGTTTCCTTGTTCTGGCTTCCTGAGAAAATTTGTGCAAATATGTTTTAGATGATTTGATGTGCCAAGATGCGGGGCGAGGTTCGAGAATGAAAGATCCAGAGATTAACCCTCGGAGCGAGTACTTTAAGGGTCGTAAAAGCGCGAGCAAGTGAAACAATGCACGAGTATATTTGGTTTAGTGTGCATTTCGCTAAAACCAGTTTGACATGATTTATACTAACATAAATACCACAGTATAATGAAATAAAGAGGCCATGCCATAAATAAATCAAGAAATGACTAATATCAGGTGATTCACAGGTACAAGTGACGAGTTCTTTCGTCACGAGTGAATTTATGGCGGAAAAATGGGACAGAAACACGGGTGCAGTCGAGGAAATATCAAACTGTAACGCAAGGAGTCTTAAACAAGTAAGCTGTGGAGTTGCTTTTGAAAACAATAACCAGCGCAAGAGCTAAAACGTGTAAGAAATTGGAGATGTAATGTAATACAGTACTGCAAAATAATCTCTTTCTTGAGATTCGAATTGCATAAATAAAAAAAAAGAACTTAACAAATGAGCTAGTTTCGTAAATATAAACTTTCAAAACCATCAATTTTCAAAAGGTGAAAATAGTACATCGATGCTCTGAAATTTTCGTAATTATATTCCTTAGTTAAATTGTTACCATTCATATTTGTCATAAATGAATAAAAGCCGCGGTCTAATTAGCAATATCTCGATGAGGTAATTATTTGTCCAAATTTGAAAATTAATTTGTGATGTACAGAAGATATATTAAGTGTAACAAATTTGTTTATGATCAACGAAATCCAGTTGATATGCAGGAGAATCATTATAATGATAATTATCGTTAATTTCTTAAATGAATTGCTTTGATTTTACCTATCTTTCATGGTCGCCGAGTTAATATAATCGACGCGTTAAAGATAAAATGGAATATTTGGTACTACTTTTCTGCTTGAAAAACATGTTTGCTACTATCGGCGCAGTATTCGATAAAATCGACAATAGTATTCGGCAGATCAATGATTTTCGCTTCGAACGCTACGATGTGACAATCAGGTTACGCAAGCTCTGTTACATAACGATCGTTCATTCGCGAAAACAACCGAATTCCTCGGACTTGGCACGATGAACCGCTTTGAGGCAAAATATTATCGTGCTCTCAGTACAACCGAAGCAACTAACAGTCGATTTTCTTTCTTTTGCTTCTTCGCGCATCGCATTATTCTTCAAATTCCCTTTGGAGTTCAGTATTTCAAGAATAGTAGAACGCTAACTCTTACAATTTCTTCTGACATCGGCAACAACAGATTCATACGCTGACAAACTTGACCTGACAAGAAGAAAATATCTTTTAACACATAACACACAAAATCTATGTTGTGTCATGTCAGTGCTCAAACAATAATTTGTGAACTGCTGAGAAACACGCCTCAAAGAGAGGTAAATTAAATAATGAGATAATTGGGTTTCGGATAACTTTAATAAAACTGAATATGAAGACGGTATAATAGAGAAGTTATATCTTTAGATTCTAGTTCGCAACTCTTAAATCACGACTGATGGTTTCGACTCTTAAACTGCGACTGGTTTACAACTAACGCACGAGAAGTAAAGAAGGCTCATGGGGGTGAAAAACTCCCTCCACAAAATGCAACATAGTGGAGGCCTCAGCCAATGATAATATTATTTGGGAGGCTACAAATGGCCTCACAAAGGAAGGGTAACGGCCATAGACGAATATACGTTGCGACGAGTGTCGCCAAACAGACAACACCCGCTTTCCCGTGATTTCACCGGAAATGATACTTTAAACTTAGGGCCACAGGCCCCCCTTGGCTCTAAGCGTGGGCCTACGCTACGTCAAGTGCCATTGAGAACGGCACGGCTAGGCTGACTTTCCCATGGTCAACTGATAGTTTCCAGACGTACCCGGGTCATAAAATAATAAATTTTTCTATGACGTTAAAAGAACCCTTGGAAAATGACACTTTTCCAAAATCGACCGTTGCGTAGACACAAACCGAAATACGAGCCAACGATAATAAGCACGTCTCAACAATCTAATTTATATGTACCAACTGCAGTCTGTATATTTTCCCAATCGAATTGCATGACTTCTTATATTAATTTAAAATTATCTTTATGTTGTAGTATTAATTGGAAACGTTTCGGAAGATTCCATGACAGACGTGTACGTCATGCTGGAGTAACTGCTCCAACAACTAAAGAATACATGAAAATGAGAATAGGAACCGCTTGTGCATCGGTTACCTCTTTAATATTATCTTAAATGTGCGGCAGAGTATTCGTACAAAATTTACAAAATGTTTAGAAGCCAAGGACATCATTTTTAACATTAATAACATACTATGTGATCAGTGATGCCAGAAACAACCAGGACTAGTTGTTTTTTCCTCTCCTCCTTTTCTCCTTCCATTATCCCATTCCACTCCTGCGCACACTCCAACGTCCCCCACTAAGACCGTAGACTGGTCACGTGATGTGCCGCGCAACGTGTCACGTATTACTCTGGTAATCAGAGAGGTGGTAAACTGTATTCCCCTCGATTTAACCGATCTGGCATCACTGTATATAATACCATAATGATATTTTTCGTTTTTTGTCGTTTTTTCAAAGTTTCAATCCAGAACAAATAGTTCACTATAACTCTGTAACTATGCACAATAAACAAAAAATGAAACAATTAACCCCTTGCACTATAATAATGAGTCAGACTCGTGATAAGAATTTCGAACAACATCTACTAAACGTGTAAATTATTAATTTCCTTTGAAGCGAAATAAAATTTTATTTTAATATACAAGCATATAATATATTTAGATTTTCTTTTTGTTCTAAGAAATGATGGACGACAATCAAGTTCTAATCACTGTAACCGTAAAATAAATCATGGTGCAAGGGGTTAATGAGAGGTATAAAAATGACGAAACGTCAATACTTCTTCATATTTGCTTTAAATGTTGGGAGCCCCCTTTTCCTCCCAGCAGTTATCACAAAAGTCGACATCATGAATAGATTCTAAGAAAACCGCTTGTAACATTTTCTTGGTACACCCTGTATACGGACTAATAATAAATGTTCGTTGTGATACGCACAAAAAACTGCAACTACGGCTGCAAACTCATGGGAACCGGTCCTCATGGCTGGTCCGCGGTGGTTCAGCTAGCTCGATCGCATTTACGGACGAATTTCTCAAGGCAGATGGTGTTCGTGACACAAGGACGAAGGATTGCGCCCGGCTCCGGCAACTCCGCGAACTACGTGTGCGGGAGTGTACGGAAATAATTGTTGCATATTTAATGAGGCGTAAGGTAACAGGGTCACGCCGGCGTGGCACCAATTTCCTCGCGGAAAATTTACCATTTTCGCCCGTGGCCCCGTTCAACCCTGAATAAGGGTTGCTCCGAACCGTCACGGAACGGCGGGGAACGGCTACGTGCCTGACTACGTACGGAAATAATTGTTGCATATTTAATGAGACGGAAGGCGACAGGATCAACGGCTCCGCCTCTTTCTCCTGTTCGCCCCTGCAGGATCTCGTCGAACGTGGCCCGGCTCGGTTTTAACCCGGGAAATGGATCAATTTCGGCGATCCTGCGATCTCCGCGACATCGCTCTCCGCTAACGTTTGATAACGGTCGTCGCTGAGATTGGAACTGTGACTTTATGAAGTACCTGTCCACCAGATATCGTCGTTGTACATTCTATTTCATTAGACAATGCATTTTTCGATCTAGGAAATTATTAGCACGTAAACTGACGAGCGTGTTTTGTTGGTTTTGCCTCCAGCGTCGGAGTGAAATTGCCCAAGTTAGAATCATATCGTATATTTATATGCATATTTCAGTTTATGACTCTATAATATTCATAAAACACTTCATCCTCCACTGTCCCAAACATGACCGTCTCCGTAACAAATACAAACTAGAATCTTCACTCAAGGATAACCTAAAAAATATGAAGATACAAGACGTACTTGAATTTATTGAGAAAACCAAGTTGATAAAACAAATAGTGTAACCTATTCTTACGCACACTATGATGTCGCTAATACTCTAGCAGTTGATGTGACATGAAGCTCTGATAAAATAAAAATTACTGTTAATAATATTATTGACATTTTCGCATGTACACTTATGATTTTAAAGCACTATTCTAATATTTATCTGTTAAACATTAGGAACTTCAATGGTTGATGGTCCTTTCCGAAAAAAATATTTGATGGTTTATTCTATGTTCTTTATCAATGTTCATGTTATATCGATTTGTACCAATTCCTCTGTTCTGTTGTTTTTATCGTTACATGAATCTTTCATACCGTTATCCCTTGTATCACATTACTATTTTCCGCACTGTTAATATAATAAACTTTAAAATAACCAGAATATTATCCCTTGTGCTACGATTTATTTTACAGTTACAGAATTTCTGTATCGTTCGTTATCAAGAAAAAAAGAAAATGTATTATTCCTTATGGCTAAATATTAACAACAACCAAATAGAATTCTACGCCGGTTTAAAAGAAATTAGTAACATAAATATTAATTAGACTTTATGCAAAACTTGTATCACTAGACTGACTCGATGTTACAGTAGAAGGAGTAAATTACATTCATAAAATTATAAACGTTAGTGTTTGCGAATTCTAGGCATTTTTATCACGTTCGGTTGCGCTGGAGAGACATGATCTCCACGGAAGTCAAATTAGATGTTGGCAAGGATATTTTTTCAGAGTAGAGACCTGAGACATTTCTGGGAGCTAAGAATTTGTTTGATAGCAGAAACCTAAAGATCTATGAATATTTTTGTAAGCAGAAAATTGGGTGATGGCAAAAGTATTCTTTTGAAAGAAGAGATCTGAGACGTTTCACGAAGCTAAGAATATTTTTGAAAGTAAAGACCTCAAAGACCTACGAATATTTTTAAATGCAGAGAATTGGGTGATGTCAACAGTATTTTTTGAAAGTGAAGATCTGAGGCATATGCGGGTACTATGCTATTTAACACTAGGTTTACAGGACTCGTCACAATGACGACTTCTAATATTTTTAATTTACGATTATTCGAATTGTAAAGATGCTTACATAAAGAATTATTCAACAAATATATATATCTTTGAGTATATACTATTTTAAAAATGACTAAAACTTTGGATAAACACATTCTTGTTATTTTTATAAACTAATGTAAAATAGTCACACTTTCACCCGTAAATCAATTGTTAAAAACGAGACACGAGAGGCCTAAAAATTTCTAAGTAAAAATTAACTATTTATTTTAAATTGAAATCGAGAGAGTTCAGAGACCTGAGAGACCTAATAGATGTTTTAGAAGAAGAGAATTGGATGATGGCAAGAATATTTGTTGAAAATTGAAATCTGACAGATTTGAGAGATCTATGAACACTTTTAAAAGAGAAAATTCATCTTGATGATCATAATAGGTACCCACCCAACTCATATAATTTCCGTCCACCACGCATGATTTACAGACTCCAGATGGACAGCAATCGCGCCTATAGTTGTACCTGAAATTCTCTGAAAAAGCGGAGCTCGTCGAAATGGCTCTTCAAAACACTTAAACTCACGAACGGGCGGTACAGCGCCGCTGTTCACTACCGTCGCATAAAACATTAAAGGAATTAGAATGAATGGTCCGAACAATCAGCTTCGTATCGACAATGCGCGTAATGTTTTCAGGAACAAAGGCACTCGCCGCGCTTTTGTCCACGAGTTAGGAACAACAATTGCGCCGGGCGTTCGCCAATTGGAGAAAAGTGAGAAAATGATCGGAGCCGGTCTTGGGCTCCGGCTATTTTTAGCAAACTTCATTCTGGAAATAATTGTTGTGCATTTAATGAGGCAACCCGGCAATACTGGCCGCTCTCTTTGTCCTGGCTAAGCTGTCTCTTCGCGTTGCATAAGGATCTTAAGTTAAACTTCTTCCTCTTCTTCTTCCTCCTTTGTTCTTCCTTGCCTCCGCCGTTCCCCGTTTTCTTCCGCTTTTTATTAGCTACACTTTGCTTCGCGAGGGTCGCTCGCGCGACCTCGTGGTAATTAATTTAGTTTCGTAATTTTTTCTTCCTCGGCGTTCTGCAATTTACGGTTCGTCCCGCCGAAACTGTCTTCCCGCTTCAGCGCGCTTTGACTTTTGCGCGAAGAGCCCTTCCGGTTTGTTTACCCCCATGCTTCCGCGGCATTTATTGGCCGAGACACTCGGCAAACTTAATATGTGCTCGCGGACTTCAAGGGATACTTGCATGTGTTATTTATTAATTACCAATGCGATGGGAATGAAGATGGCATTGCTATTCCACCGACTGTTCAGGTATCTTGAATTTTTTTCAATTCAAAAAATACACTTTATGGATTGAGTCTTTTTATATGGGCATGTTGATGTTTGAGAATGTGGACAAAATTTTGTTGTGGAAGAATCGATAGATTTGAAACAATTGTAGTTTGAACCGATACTTGACGATCCTCGATGGATAGACTGTGGATCTTTATAGGAACTAAAAATTTCTAGAGACAGACAATCTCGTAACATTCAATAAAAGAATGAATTTAAATGATCCAATGGCAAAGAATTTGAAACCCGACAATTCATATCGCATAACTTAATCAATTGTTTCTTGACAATATACAGTAGAAAAGATTGTATGAATTGTACAGGTTATCAAGAAATTATATATCGCGACTACCATAGCATAATTAAATACCCTCGGTTTGATGGAAATTCATGTAAGGAAGGGTCCACAAAATGAAGCTTGACCTTGAATTTCAAGGTCTAAAGGTCATCAACTTTTTGATTGCAGCGCATTCTATCTGTCACAAAGATAAAAAGTGCAAAACGAACCTTGGGTCAAAACTAAATCGTTCTCTTAAAAAATTATGGTAACGTTTTTTCATTGTTAAACTGATTTTACCTATATTTTATTCTTGATATATTTCACTTGCCAAGAAGTTATTTGACAGCTTCATCAATAGCACGCTTTATAAACTCCATCCGACCGAGGAATAAAAATAGAACGTAAAAAAAATCAGGTTGATAATGGAAAAACTTTATAATAATTTTTTATGAGAACGATTGAGTTTTGACCCATGGTTCCTTTTGCACTTTTTATCCTTAGGACGAGTAGAATATGATGCAATAATAAAATTGTTGACCTTTTGACCTTGAAATTTAAGGTTAATTTTGGGGCAGCATTCTTACATGAATTTCCAAAGTGATAGTCTCGACATATAATTTCTTGACATCTTGTACAGTCAAACTCCATTTCTATGAACCTACCGGGAGACAAGTTGGTTTACATAATCGGGTGGTTCATATAACAGAAGTACACCTTTCTCCCACTACCGACTACGGTTTCTCTCAGATAGAGTTCAGTTAACCATACACTGCTAAAATTTAGTTCCACTGTTTTGTATATGTATCTTTTGTGGCAGTAAATGTACAGCAAATTTACACAATTTTTTGATTGCGGTGTACGAGGACCTACTGTACATAGAATGCCACATAAAATACATTGTCTTTTTAAACATTTGTTTTACCTGTAATTCGCGTTCTTTGAAACGACGAGCAGTCCATAACATTTCTATCCTTTTAAATCAAATATTAAATGATCACCCTTATCATCAACTTCATCAATTTCATACAAAATCATGAAATATGTTTCGGAGAAAGCACTTGATGAAATAATTTCTATCCTCGCCCCCATTTGTTTGACAGAAGTAACCTTCCAATCCTGAAATTGCCATCTTCAGGACTACCATTTACCCTTCATTCGTGCAGCTTTCGGCCCTGGTATATTTGCAAAGAGGCTTTGAACCGTCAATCGGATCGGTCACTGATCTCCTCGATCCTCATCCGTAATACGTAACTATCGGCGAATCACGCCTCCGGGATGCTGTAAGAAAAAAGGGCTCTCAAAATGTCGTAAGGTACAGCGGTTGGTTTGCTTGAAATTTCATCGGTGTACAGAGGTGCACGAGAAGCTTCTGCGTTTGTGCAACGGGGAACGAGCTCGGTTGATGTGAGAGAGAGAACGAGGGAGGGTGAGAACAAGAGAGAGACCAAACGAACGGATGTCGCATGGGTTGCAGCCCTGAAACCGGGCTAGGTGGGTGGGGGTCAAGTGGCAAATATTAGTACGAAAACTGGCGTTGCCGAGCTTGCGAGAGCTTCGCGACGAAAGCTGCTTAAACGTTCCCTTCCTTTGCCTCTGTTGAACCAGCTCCACCCGGCCAAAAACCCGTCGTTTCTCTGCTACCTACACACCGAGGAAACCAGTGAGCCCTGCAGCCCTCCGAGCTCTCCAACACAATTCCGCCCCAGCGAAGTTACCGTGCCTTCCACTCGGTGGTTAAATCTCCAACAACAGATCCGTTCTACGCGCTAGAGAAAGAGAGGAGAGAGAGAGAGAGAGCAACAGCTTTCGAAAACGCTCTATAAGAGAGAGAGAGAGAGAGAGAGAGAGAGAGAGAGAGAGAGAGAGAGAGAGAGAGAGAGAGAAGATTATAGAAGCGATGCTAGGGATACCGACAGCCATAGCAGCATCCCCTACTAGCGACAATAATAGTACTCTGGTATATATTCCTTCGAGGGGTGAGACCACAGAAGACTTTCCGTGAATCGTAAGTGCATCTATCGCCCTTACACGGACCTCAATATCCATTGCCGGACCTGTATCTGATCTTAGCGACACATCGATCCCTCGATTTACACGGTGCTTCCTTGTCACGATTTCGCTTCTACGCCATTTTCAAAATGACAGATTATGAAAAATAAAACGGAAATGAAATTTTATTTAGTTCGGTGTCAATATGTAGTCATTGGAGAACATGTAAGCACACAATAGATATAAATTTCTATTTCTTCTTCTAGGAAATTAAAAACCACAAAGAAGTTCTGATCAGTGTAACCGTAAATTAAATCGTAGCGCAAGAGTTCAAAGTTATTATGTAGCACTCCAAAATGTTCGCAAGATATTAATACAGGATTGGAAATTCTGTCTAGTTGCGGCGCAAGACACTTCACTATAAGAATGGAAATTTACAAAAATGTTCTATTCCATTTTTGAACGCTTCCGGTCGATGGTCCAAATCGTTTGAAGAGTAGAATATCCACTCTCCTCCCTTTCCCATTTCTGGACGCTTCGAGTTGAAGGTACGGGTCGACCAAAAATGAGAAATCCCCCCCACCCGCTTTCATTTTTGGGGCACTCTTTGTCGATGGTACGGCTCAGCCAAAAATATGAATGCTTTCTAGTGGATTTTTTAAAGTGGATTTTCGAGAGAGAAATTGGAAGAGGTCGAAGGGGTCACTTGGTTAAAATTGTTCCCATCTGTATTGTACTATCATCTTATTTCAATATCGACACACAATTTTCTACTAACGCAATGAAGTCGTTATTATTTCGCGAGGAGTAAATTCTATGTGAAAGTGTTACTTAAAGAACGCTAAAGTCTTTTCGTACAACATGTTATTTTTGTGATAAAGAATTTGTCTACAGTCTGTATACATGTAAACACAAGAACTAGAATTTGTGAAGAATGATCACAAATAGATGATATCAATTTTTTCATGTTGATTACCTTGATAGATATACCCTGTCTGAATGAATCTCACAATTAATAACATGTGTAACATGTAACATTAGTAACTGCGCATGACGAGTATATTTGTCACGTGAAGAAATCAAATACTGTTACCTATATAAATCAAACTTATTTGAGGAAATTCAAGAAAACTAAAATATATTCTTCAATTACAAACATTCTCAAGTATTTTTTAATACGGGCAGAATAAAAAGGAAGGATCAAAAAATTCACATCGATAAAGCTGCTCACAGTGTGATCGACAAAACGTGCATAAATGTCTGCACTCTCCAAAAACAAGTAGACACTTCAAAAATCAGTTTACGTAGTTAAGAGCTCAATAACCATTGACACAAAACGAACCACAGAAATTTCCCAATTCTTTTTAATACCCTATTGAAGCAATCGTTAAAAAACAGCTTCGAAAACGACTGAAAGCTAAAACTTTCTAGTCCCATCCAAGCAGGAAGCAGATAACTATTTTAAGATAAGAAGCTCACAGTGATAGTCCAGAAATTGGTGTGCATTTCCCGAAAAATGTGATCGTCGTTTCCTTCAAAAAACTTCCCTAATATTCTACCTATCTTCATAGCAGATCTTTCTACGGCGAAGAGGTCTCTAAAGATCGTAGAAAAGGATGTTCATCGACCAATATCAGTGATCAGGCTAGATTGGCAGCGGTTTCTTTTCATACTTATCTACTTCCTGTACTTGCTGGTCGAAGCTGTGTTTGCGTTAAACGGTTGTCATTATATTCGACTACGCAAACACGGCTGTGTAGGCGATTCACGGTTAATGCGAACTAATTACCAGTCGACCAGAAGTTAAAAAGTGCGGGCAAGCTACCGCTGGCACCCGCTTATGCCGCCTCTACCTGTTTTCGTACCCGTCTGGACAATTCCCAGGGAATGAAAGTTTGCTGCTGCGGTTAAGTTCCGTTCCCTCCCTCGTCGCTGTTTTATCCCGCCGCTTTGCGCCGCCTGTTTTAATTTCTCAACGACCAGTGATCGTAGAGAACGTCTCCAGGATAGAACGCTGACGATTAAAACTGCAATTCTACCCCGGAGTCGGAAAAATTTAATCTTTAGCGGAATAATTCGACGTTGTGGTCTTGGAACGACTTGCATCAGACCGGGATGCTACCGAATTATAACCTGATTACGGTTCCATTGAAGTCGAAAAAATTGTAGCACGTAGAATTGCACGTCTTTCGTCTTCTGATGTAGCGGGAAGACTTCCACCTGTCATTTTCTAACGTAATCGTTTCGATTTTTCAGTAAATTTTAGATTGGGTCACAATGTAAATTCGTTTGGTTACATTTGTAGGATCTAATGAAAAAGGAGGAATTCCAGCGCCGGAAATCGAACCCAGGACCTCGCGGTTTGTAGCTGGTCAGCTCCTATACATACCCACGGAACCCTCCGACTCTTCCTAATCTCCATACAGTATTTGGTCTGGGGGGGGGTCTTGTCTTTATCCCACAATCGACCATCCTGCTCCGGCAATCGTCCCCGAATGTCCGTCGCAGCGCCATCGTCTTTTGTGTCCGTTTGTCCTCAGCGCCATCAACACAACTCGTCATCAACTTCGTTACTCTTTTCGGGAATAAACTGCCCTCTCTAGCAGTTTTCCCTGGATGTGCCCGTTACTTCACTCCGTCGTCCGTTGGCTCACGTGCGACCGACTTCGCAACTCTTGCTCACTTCGTTCGTCGACTGTCACCATGCGGAAATCGGTGTTTCCCACATCCCGGACGAGCCGCCAAATGTAGGATCTTAGGAAAAAGGAGGAATTCCGCGCCAGGAATCGAACCCAGGATCTCGCGGTTTGTAGCTGATCAGCTCCTACACATACCCACGGAACCCTCCGACTCTTCCTAATCTCCATACAGTATTTGGTCTGGGGGGTCCTGATCCCACATATTATATACAGGGTGGTCTACGCAACTTGCACACCTATAACAACTTCCAAAGTATGCGTTACACGAAAAAGTTTTGTATACAGAAGTTGCATGGTCTGAAGGGGTACATTATATAGTGCATGTATTTTTTTTGCAGTTGGAAGCGTTTCGGAGATTTGAAGGTCAACTTAGTTTTTTTAAATGGAATACTATATTTTTTATACCAAAATATGGAAGAATGTCGAATTCTGAGTAAAAAAGTGTGGACCTTCATTAGCCCTAAACCTAATAATTATAAAACCGAGTAATTGCACTTTATTTCCTGAAAATTTTCTTCGCGTAATAACAAGTTAGAAATTCAACTTTATTACAGATTTCAGCAGGATAGAGGAACTTGATATTACGCGAAGAAAATTTTCAGGAAATAAAGTGCAATTACTCGTTAATTATTAGGTTTATGACTAATGAAGGTCACTACTTCTTCACTCAGAATTCAACATTCTTCCATATTTTGGTATAAAAAAATATAGTATTCCATTTAAAAAAATAAAATTGATCTTCAAATCTCCGAAACGCTTCTATCTGTAAAAAATAAATACACTACATAATGTACCCCTTCAGACCATGCAACTTCTGTATACAAAACTTTTTCGTGCAACGCATACTTTGGAAGTTATTATAGGTGTGCAATTTGCGTGGACCACCCTGTATCTTGTTTTCATTTAGTAGCTTTTATTAGGTTCATATGGACGACATTATTCTTCCACTAGGTTAAAAGATTAACGACCATTGTGACACATTCGAAGAAAGCGAATGTTATTAGTGGATTGCAGAATTGATGCAACTATAATATAAATTAATAGATCAAACGCAAAGCAGTGAAGGCATTCAACGAATTTTAAAATATCGTCCGATTATTTTCAGCACAATAAAATTATTCAGAAAGGATATAAATGTCTATGTAGCTGGTGTATATTGCAATTGATGCAAACAATTTATATTTTCCATAAAAATCCGCAGCCTAGTTAATAGGATTTGGAGAATGCAGAAAGGTTAAGGGTATAATCGGTATGGTCAATTTCGTCTTTCCAGGCTTGGTTTCATTAAATTATGTTTATTTTTTTGGGATTTTTCTGGGGTTTGGCAGTTAGGGTTGTGTAATAGTTGCTATGTTTCACTTATACGCACAGTTTCAAATTTCGTTGAACTCCCGCAGTTAATCAAAATACGGTAGGTGTAAAAAGTATTCGTATACCTTTCAAAAACATTTCAATAACATTTTTAAAATTGGACCAAACGGCATTAGTTTATTCTACATGTCAGAAGGATTAGTGTACTAGATAGCGTGTAAATAATTTTTTCTAAAAATTGCTATTGATCGGAACTGCGAATACTTTTTACAACCGCTGTAAGTGATTCAAGCAAAACGTGCTTTTCAGATGTGTCTTCAAGTATCCTAGGAAAAGAATAAATTCTAAAGCTTCTTCAAGGAGGCATTCCACCCCTCAAAAATCAGATTATAACCCTAACAAAAGCTAGGCTTGTATACTGGTTGCTATGCTTTCCTCGTACACAGCTTCAAAATTCGCTGAACTCCAGGGGTGCGTACCCGGCAAATCGAAGCCAATCATTCAATTAAAACTTTTTCTTCAGACGTCTCTTTAGGTTATTCGGGAAAAAGAAAGTTTTAAAGCTTCCTGAAAGTATGATTTCACCCCTTAAAAATCAAATTCTAACCCTAACAATTGCCAGGGTTGTATAATAGTTACTATGTATCACTCATGCGGACAGTTTCAAATTTTGTTGAAGTCCGGAGGCGCCATACCCGTTAATCGAAATCAGCGAGTCAAGGAAGACGTTCCGTCGGTTTCGGTGGTTTATGGTAGCCCTCCGGAAACTGTTGAAAGCGATGGCAGCCGCGAAGTCGTCGCCATCAGTGTCCACAGTTTGTCCACGTCTGCTCTAAAGAGCCGTGAATGCGGCATTTCAGTCCGGGGGAGAACCAAGGCATTTACGAAGCCACGAAGAGAGAGTGTGTGAGAGAGAGAGAGAGCAAGAGAGAGGAGGGTCCGGTAGATGCGTTTCTGTTGGCGCGCACTTAAAACTCGAGTCCGAGGCATCCAGAGAATCAGAGTCGTTAGAGGGTCTGTTGCTATAGCGCGGGGCGGTGGTGGTAGCAGCATTCTTTTTGCCGCGCTGCCATTTCCGGTGGCGACAGCGGAGCGGCGCGGCAGTACGGTGGTCCGCCAGGGGATAGTTTTTAAAAATGCAGCTTAATGACCTCGTCGCCGAGAAAACACAACGGTGTATTATGGGCGTCCGCGTCTCCGCTTCCGAGTTCGTTAATGCAAACTGATACAGTGAACGATATCGAATTAACGAGCGTCGTTACGGACTTTAACGCGATACTTTGCCGCCCTGCCTCGACGAAATTGCACGCTCGAGGACCATCGAAACGCTCGAGAGCCGGGTCCGTTTAAAAATCCGGGCGAAATCCTTGCAATCATCCTACCTCTCCCTCCCCTTTCCCTCGAAGCAGAAGAAGCTGCAGTATCTAAACTGAACCGGCGGAATCAAACTTTAATGCCGGCGTCGCCGCCGCGCCGCACCGCGCGTTGTTATCTGTGTCACCGAGTTTCGAAAAGTTTCCCTTTTGGCTTCAGTCGAGTTCCCAGCTATCATCAGAGATTGTTCTTCGGACGGAATTTTTCTAGCGGCTGCGAGCGGAATAATACCGGCCCCGGGAAGCTTTTAACTTCACGGACTTTTAAAGGAGTTTCGAAAAATGGGTAAAAAGGGGTTCGATGCTTATGTATGCAGACTTTAGAAGACTGTGTTGCGCGCCGAGTACTCGAATCAACGCAGTTTACCGTCCGTTCTTTCTATGAATCTCGATTCTCGCATTGTTGTTCCCGCCTTTTGTCAGGAGTATAAAATTGTTTGTGCTTAGTACCATGTGTAGTTTCATTTTTGGAAATGTGATCGACTTTGATGACGTTTTTAGCATGTGTATGAGTAACATAAATCTACAAGGCGCATATTTTAAACTAGCTTTTGCTCGCGGCTTCGCTCGCACAGGAAGCCGTTTAATGCCCTCGGAAATTTATAGTGTTTCTCCATAAAACCTTTTAACCCTACATTCACCCCTATAGAGTTTTAATTTTATGTCATCTCGCCATCTTAGATTTAAAAATCGATGTCATTTTCATAATTAACGTCCCATGTTGGATTAATTATATCAAAGAGCATTAAGACCAAGTTTCAAGCAAATCCGACCACAAATAAAATATTCCTCATAGAAACGTTACAACCCCTTTTCACCCCCTTAGGGGTTGAGTTTTGAAATATCCTTTCTAATTCCTTGTATAGATCATAAAGGAAACCTCTGTGCAAAATTTCAGCTTTCTAGGTCCAAGGGTTTAGCCTGGGCGTTGATGAGTCTATAGATTCTAATTACGGGCTCAAATAAAAAAGTTTAAAAAAGTGCCCGTTTGATTTCATCATGTAATTCTTACCAATTCCGATCTTTTCAAAATCTTATTTGATAGTCATTTAATAAATCAATGCTTCTCATTGCTAAAAAAGTCAGATTGTTGGGTCCAATTTTAAAAACGTTATTCTGATGTAAAGGGCGCTCGAATGCTTTCGTGGCTCACTGTATATAATTGATAATGTTTAGGATTCTTTTCTAATTTTTTTTCGAATTTTTATTAACACTTTATGACAAAATATGATATAAATATTCTTGATTCAATTTTGTCTAAATGTCTTGCAAATACTGCATCGAGAGTTGTTCCTGATCTTGTTGTCGCTTCATTAGGATTATTTACCATTTCCAATCTTAATTTACTTCTAAAAAATTCTATTAATAATTTTGATTGTTCCGATGCAAAGTTCACGTTGAAATCTCCACTTAGTATCATCGAAATTTTATCAAAATCTTTAAGGAATGTCGAACCCTCAATCGTATATGCTAATAGAATAGAATTTCGTTTCATCGTTTCATCGTCAGATCGGTTTTACTCCTACCGCGTCGAGGTTTTACGGCTACCGCTTCGATGTTTTACTAAATCGCTTCATCGTTTCATCGCCAGATCGGTTTTACTAATACCGTGTCGAGGTTTTACGCCTACCGCGTCGTGGTGTTACGCCTAACGCGCCTAAAGTAGTTTCACTTCAAAATTTGATCACAGATCGCTGAGGCATGTCAGAATAACTGCAAAGCATCCGACAGAAAATACGCCATATTATACCCAACGAGGTCATCCAGCCGAATTTTACCTGGCAGTCGTAATGCAAATTCCCATCCAATCAATTTGACCACAATCAGACCCAAAGAGCACGAATGTGCGTACGTATGTACATCTAAGCCAACCTTCGTTCGAATTTGCACAGGTAATACGGAATAATTACTGGCCGCGAAGAAGAAGCAAAACGTGGACAAACCCCTAGCAGGATCCGCTTATTTCGCTTTCAGCCCGGCTTTCCGGGTTAGCTCGGCTGACCAACGGACAAATCCCCGGAATAAAAGTTCGCTATCGTAGTTGCTCGCCTTCCACCGTACAGATCTCCGCCTCCATCGCTATTTTAATGCCATTTTTCGCAAACCCTCGTCCACGTTTTAATCCTCCGTACAATATTTACAAAAGCGAAACTGCGCGGCGAACGAACGCGACGCTTGCGAATCCATCGGGGTTTGCATAAGTCGGACTGTTGCAACATGGATCGATAAAATTTGGAGACGATCTGTCAACAAGTCAGTATTTCAAATTGATATCTCCTCAATTCTTACTGCTTTCCAAATGTACATGTGCTTCAGATATGATGACGTAAATGAAATTATACATGTTACCGGCGATATACAGGGTATCCCACGATAAGTGCCGTTTGATATAACTGCTGCAAGGTACGTGATAGGGCAAAGATGTACAGGTACTTTTATTTACTTAATTTTACTTAAATGTACTTAATTTTTTCAAGGTTATTTCAAAGGCACTCCGTGTCTTTTAAATAGAATGCCATATTATTGTTTTGATATTACGGAAGTACAGAAAAAACAAGCTTAGTATACGTCTTTGGAATGACCTTGAGGCAATCCAAGGTTGCAAAAGTGAATGGCTGATACTGAACTTGTTTTTTTCTGCTCTTTCGTAATATCAAAACAAAAATATGGTATTCTATTTAAAAAACACGAAGTGATCTTGAAATGACATTGAGAAATGAAGATAATTATTTGTTTTGTCACAGTGCCATTCTACATAGAAAATGATAATAAAAGTCCGTGTACATGTTTGCCCTATCACGCACTGTCCAGCCGTTATAACAAACGGCACTTATCATGGGGCACCCTGTATAGAAGGCAGGCAAATTATGATACAATTAATATTTCACACGTTGCCGGTAATATACATATTGCTGGCGTGATACAAATGCAATAATCATTTTGGAACTATCTGACAATGGGGCGTCAAACCCAAGCACTTCTGACCCAACAGTTCAAACAGTCAATAAACAGTTCAAACAACTACTTAGCAGTCTAATAGATTGAAACTCATGAGGAAGCTTGGTCCAAATTATGACGAATCCATCACTTACTGAAACACTATTCAATAATCATTTCGGAACTATTAGTATCAGACGTCAATCCAAGCTCCTGATACGCGTCGAACATCTCAAACAGTTATTTGAAAATCCAATAGCTTGAAACTTGTGAGGAAGCTTGGATCACGCCATGATCAATAGACTACGGATCTGTGTGCAAAATAAAAGTTGTCTGCATCAATTGATAATCGATACTCTGGAATTCTTTCAATCTTTGTACTCCATTAATTTGCGCCTACCAAATTTTGTTATGAATCCATAACATGAGCAGTCTAATTATGACGTATGGCACGAAACTTTCTTTAATTGTTTTAGAAAATTTATTCAATTCTTCAATTCTTGTCAATCAAGCCTCAATCAGACTTCAATTCTATTAATTATTTTGCTGCTTCTAATTACAGCCATTTCGAGAAATATGGTACGAAACAGAAGAAATATAAATATTTTTTCGTTACATCAATCATTTTGGAGAATTTCAAGTAGTATACCGACAGGCTCCAATTCATTTAATCTATTTACTGTTTTTAGTAACAGCCACTCATTTTTGTCACAAATGCATAAAATCAGCAATCTAGTCATGTCATATGGTACGAAAGCGAAACCGTATAAATATTCTCTTCTTCAATCGTTTTAGGAGGTTGCAAGTGATACACTGATAGACTTCAATTTCTTTAATCATTTCACTGTTTCTACAATAATTAGGACAACTACACTCATTTTTGTGACAAATGCATACATTTATTACATTGCTAAACGCCTATCAAGATCTGCAATGACCTTGAACGACCTTGTAAGACGAACACTGTTCGGGATTAATTCAAGTATGAATCTTGGATTAATTGTAATTCGAAATGAGAACATATGTCTCTAGAGTTGTTTGTGGTTGAACTCGTGTTCGACCTCGGCCTCGCCGCTTCGCTCTAATTTTGCGTCCGCGACAAAAACCGTGCGCATTGTTTCGCACCTGTTCGACTGCGAGCGCACAATTTTTATACGCGATGTTTGTACAGTCGACCGCTCCCAAGGATTGTCACGCACTCCCTCTCTTCAAAAATGCTCATTAGATTAGCCAATCATGGCATTGTCGAAAATTTCGGAGGAGCACGACAATCCCTGGCAACGGCCACTTCGATTCAAGTCTCTCCAGGAAGCAGTCGATTTTCGCTCGCGATTTCTCATATCTATTTCGGCGACTGCTTCCCCTCAACTCATTTCAAGTTCTGTTCAAGTATATTTAGTTCGTTTCATTTCTGTTCTTTTCGTTTATTAATTTTGTTTCATTTGTACATATAGTTTCACAAAGTTCTATTAAATCTCTAGTCAAATCACCTCAATACAGTCCACTCTCTTTATATTCATTCGCGTGACCGCGCTTCACATTCACCTCCACCTTCCATCTTCCGGCTGCACGCACAGCGCTGTGCGATTCCGGCGACCCTCTGGAGCTCTCGCCAAATCTCGAGCGGAGTAACCAACAAACACCATAAGACAACCATAAGATGTCCTCTATAATGTAGGGCATGTCCAGAAGTAGCTCACTTGCAGGTAAATTCGAGAGATACGTCTACTTCTGCCGCCCGCGCGTCTCGCTCCCCGTGGCGGCCGTAGTCCTCCGAGCTCCTCAGACCAGTGCCTACCGCTTGCAATATGTACCGCGTGTGGCGCGTTGGGGCGACTCTCGGACCCACGGTAGGCACGGGTCTGAGGAGCTCGGAGGACTACGGCCGCCACGGGGAGCGAGACGCGCGGGCGGGAGAAGTAGGCGTCTCCCTTGAATTTACCTCCAAGTGAGCTACTTCCGGACATGCCTGATGTAGGGTAAGCTTTCTTCAATCGAACCACGCCATGTGGTACAATACAGAAGCCTTACAGGTATAGCTAATTTCAATAATTTTGGAAGATTGCAAGTAGCATATCGACAAGCATCAATTCCTTTAACACGTTAAACGCTATGCCAGGCCCTGAGGACTGACAGTATCGAATGTACTATATAATATATAATTCGTATAATATTAAAAAATCTTCGCACTGTCTTGATCAGTCTTAATCAGATTAACCAGAAATGAGGTAGCAAGTCTTCACGAAATTGGCATAAGAACTGATGGCGAAATATAAAGAAAATCGGCTCTCGAAATAGCTCGCGTCGCGGAACGAAATGCAAGACGTTTCAAATCTTGAACAAGAGTCGTATTTTATGTATTTAAACTGAGTAGTGAGCCCGGGATCCGTATTTCTTACGGACCTCCATGTGATATCATACATTTTCTTATTAACAAAGGGCTTGGAAACTCTTCCCATGCTTTATTAAATAAACCAACTGCATCTTAAAATATATGTAATTTCATAATTTTTGCTTAAAAAGTTTGTTTCCTTACGGAATTCTGCTTACTTGCGGTTACGTTAACCGCGAAATTTAACGCATAAAATCCTCCGTCCAACGATCAATCATCCCTAGCTGAAGCATCATAGAATATTCGTACGACCATCATACATTACAATCTCACATCGCAGATTCAATTCCGGCGGTGATCCTCGGGCAACAATCGCTTCGCACGTCTCTCATCGTGGATTCGCGCGCGAATTTCCTCGGCGTCAGAGATGTTCGCGAAGTGCTCATTATTCGTACCTCCCTTCCTACGTCTGTGTCTGGCAAGCGTTTCCAAGTTGACCTCGGATACGAAAGAAAGGCTGGGGGCTGGCCGCGTAGCTGGAGCTCGAAGCATAACTTTTTCATTCCCCAGCGTCTTCCGGTTCTGCACCGGGCTTCCACAGCCTCTGCGGTCCCCGGTGGGAAACCGAGGGGATGAAAAGGGACGCGGGGGCCGTGTCACGTTTTCCTCGCGCGGAATATCTTTTGTACGTGAGCCTCTTGAATAAACATGCAGTCGTCGTCGTCGTCGTCGTCGTCGTCGCAGTCGTCGTCGTGTGCGCGAGAGCAAAGTGTGAGAAAGGAAATAGAGCCGCCGTGAAGGCCGCGAGGAAAAAGCGGGAAGAGGGTTGGCCAGCCAGCCAGCCAGCCCTCCCGCTATACTGGTAAACGATGAAAAATGTCGGCGCGCCGCTTACTAGTTCGGAGACAAAAGGACGCCGATGATAAGGAACCCCGCAAATATTTTCAACTTAATTACCCCGGGCCGGTTCTTAACGGGCCATTCCGCTTTGGGGGCACGCACCGACCCCCCGGATACGACGGAGCTCGTGTCCGTTTCAGGTTCCAAGAGAAAACCGGATTAAAGGAGCTTATCATTCTTGGATATAGTCCTGTGGTCCGCGTTGCGGCTCCGAAATTGGGTGGCTCGTTGTTGCTAGATGTTTTATCGACGGAAACGTGTACACTGACACAGCGTGAATATTCAGACAATCATCGTGTCGGAAGAGTTTTCTTCGAGTTGAACCAAACGATTTGAGCTTTTTAACTCGCTAGTATTCAACGTCGCGTTCACGTGACATTCATCCACAATTTTATTTTCAAGAATTTTCTACATCGTATTCTGTTGTTCTTTTTGTGTTTATGGAAGGAGGTGTTGGAGATTTGCATATACATATTTTTGTGCTCGTAGCACTGATTTTAGGATGACAGAGTTAGTTTTAATGAAATTAAGATGCCAGACCGCAACATTCACAACTCCCAAGACTTGGTGACCACAAAATTCCTATTGCTTCACACAGCATAGAATCTTCCAGGTACCTTCAATTGTCCATACACTCCATAGCATAGAATCTCAATGAGCCAATACGTTAGAGGCACCTAGAATTTCGTTAATTCACCATAGTCCGGAGCTGAAAGCTTCCAAATACTGTATCGACATCTTGTACCCACATCAATATTCAGACACTCTCTACAATGAAAGCATAAATAACAAACAAACAGAAATCGCTGACTACTAACGTCAGAAAACAGAACGCAATATCTGCAACTCCCTGGATTAGTTGACAACAAAATTCCTAACACTGGTCACTTAGCATAGAAACTGTCAGGGGCCCTCCAGGGTCCAAACACTCCATACCATAGAATCTGAATAAGCCGATACGTTACAGCACCTCGAATTCGTTAATTCGCCTGAGTTCGGAGCTGAAAGCTTCCATGGGACTGTTAGTTGCGCGCAGGTAGCAATCGTTCATATTTAACGGGCCATTTGATGGATTGTTCCGGGTGGGTAGGAAGAGTGGCCAGAAATGGAGAAACAGAGCACCCGAGGAAGGGTTTAGGGCGACTCTGTAGGACGCGAGTCACGGAGGGTCTAAAGCATGGGCTGGCTGCAGGGGGTCTTGCAGGTGGGAGGTTAGGTCGGAGTCCTCGGGGACGTTGCATTAGTCACACTCTCTCGCATCAGTCAGGCCAGCCAGCCAACCAGCTAGCCAGCTACGCCGCTGGATAGCGGCCACTCTTTACACAGGACGACGGGACATTTTCACGTGGGAATATTTAACTCCACGCCGCCAAATTACTCTGCGGGCCTCCGTTCACTGTGCGCACCCAGCGACACCGGATCCGCCGCGCACGAAACCTCCTACACGGCGGGACTTTACGAGATACGCCTCCCTCGGGGACAGATAAGGCAGTGTCGTGCGCTGCCCTGACGTCTCCGTCCGCCACGACAGTCTCATGTACTGTAACTGGTCGAAATAATATGACACTTTGCATACTTCTACCGGCTGTATCGTTCGAAGCTTCGTGAGCAACACTTTGCCGCACTGTAACTCGTTTTATGGAATTTTTCCAGTGAAACTTACCCTGTGTTACGGAGGACATATCAAGGTGGTCTTAGATTTCATACAGGTTGATGTGATTTCGAGATATCAAGGTGAACGTAGCCTGTTCTATGACGAAGTCGTTGAACTATAACACGGTCGTCTTCCAAGGTCATTGAAGGTCAATAGTTGCTGTTTTAAAAGGTCTTTAGAAAGAACAACCAACCGCTCCTGATATTATTTAGGATAGTCCTGGCAGTTCTAGTCGGCATATTGATGTGCAACTTTTAACAGAGTTGAACCACCATGTAGGGACACATTTTTCAACACTATCACTCGTTTCGATAAGTGTCTTAAATGAAGCTGAACTTGGTTATGAGAGTGTTAGCCTGACGTCTCCGTCCGCCACGACAGTCTGATGTACTGTGCCGGACGAAATAATGTGACAGTTTGCGTATTTGTACCGGCTGTATCGTTCGAAGCTTACTCGAGAAACTTTTTGCTATACTGTAGTTCGTTCTAAGAAATTTTTCAAGTGAAACTTTAGCCTGTTTCAAAGAATGTGTCTGAGGGTGGTCTTAGATCCTCTCGAAGTGGATGCGATTTCGAGATGTCAAGGTGATCTTTGATTTTCTGTACCGAACTGCAGGTTTTTATTTAAGTAGATATGTAGCTTATTGTATGATGAATTCATTGATCAATGATGTGTTTGTCTTGCAAGGGCATTCAAGATCATTTATTGCAGTTTTCACCCTCGCATAGCGGACCATTCTTACAAGTGTTCAACTGATAATTTTTTGGATTGTTCACTGCTTTATATAACAAATTTCTGAAATATATTTCTTACAAATTCCTTCTCCAAGGTCATTCAAGGACATTCAAGGTCATTCAAGATCATTCAAGGTTATTAAATCAGTATCTAGGGATAAATTTTCTCGTACTATAACTCGTTCCAAAAAGTGTTGTAAGTCAAGCTTACCCTATTCCTGAACGTGTTATCTTGACGACTCCATTCGCCAGGACAAAAATGTTTAAATCTATCTCTACTGCGGTTTTATGTATACCTATTTCGACTAACTCTTTTATGCAGAATCAACCCTTTTCGGTTGTACCACCAATTACCGATCATCCTGTATACTCATAGAAATGGATTTATAGGATAATTTCTCTTTAATGCATCTCTGCAGTCTCAAGCAATTCTTATTTAGAATTTTAAAAGTTGTTTTTCGATACCATTGGTAGAAATAGTTTTAAAGTCCGCAGTATAATCGTAATATGGTATGCAAGAAGAGAAAATTCTTTCTAATAACGCAGACGTAACATGATTTCATAGAATTATTGTGATGGAGTGTTCGTCAGAATCTTGCTCGGTTACACCTGTTTCTTACGGTGTGCTGAAAATCTAGTTCTGATTTAAGAGGTCTTGCGAACGACAATACAGTGTTCTTGAAGGGCCGAGGCCGTGCGTGGGCGGCACTAAACTCAGGGATCGAACACAGTAGGTGCCAACTGCAGCTTATCCCGGCAGTGAAACGCGATTTCGGTGTTTTCGCCGGACAAAACGGGGAACAAGGAAAATATACGCGGCGGATTTTCTAGCGACGAGTGTAAAAACATCGCGAGCGAGTAAACGTCTGGCCCGGAGCCAAAGAGGATGTCCTGGTCCTGTTTGTTGCTCAGCGGCGGAGAGTCAGAGAGAAAGAAAGAGGGAGAGAGGGACCAGCGAGATACAAAAAGAGAAAGCTGCCGGCGCTACGAAAGTTAATTTGCGTAATGGCGTGTTTAAAATACGTGGGCTTCGGTCTACATTCTGCCCCGCAGAAACGAAACGAATTTCCCGCGACGCGGCCCGACCGCAGGTCATCAACCATCCGCGGCTGTAATTGGTTCGCAATGTACGGAGCAGTGTGAATTTTAAGACATATTTTATATGTGAGAATTTCCTTATCGATCCCCACTGTTCCATACTTTGTGCGAGCTTTGATGTACGCGATCTTCAGAGGTCGTTATGCTAGAGATTCTTGCATCGTCTATGGTAATATTTATGTGAGATAATCACTCCGGACATTAAGCGAACACTGTCTACTATGTTATTAACCCCTTGCACTATGATTTATTTTACGGTTACAGTGATTAGAACTTGATTGTCATCCATCATTTCTTGGAACGAAAAGAAAATCTAAATTTGCTATATGCTTGTATATTCCCCGATGGCAATATATAGACAGCAACAAAATAAAATTTTATTTCGCTTCAAAGGAAATGAATAATTTACATATTTAGTAGATGTTGTTCGAAATTCTTATCACGAGTCTGACTCGTTATTATAGTGCAAGGGGTTAACAAATTTTCAAAGAACATGTTGAACTTTAAAGGCATATAAGTTTTCAGTTTGTTGAGCACAAATAATAACAGTGGGAAGTTGATAAGATACTTTATCACTAGACTGTGGAACTTATGCATTCATGACAAAAATGAATACAATGAAGATAAAAAAAGCATTTGAATAATTTGAAAATACTGTTGCATGGTTATCAACTCAATAAAATTATTTTGCCCTTAATACAGAGAATTTCGATTTTTCATAAAAATCCGCAGATTTACCATCTTTAACGGAAGTTGGTCTACTATTAAATGATCGTTCAATAATAGCTTTTAATAATAGCTCCTACCAATAAATAGTAACGAAGGTGTTGAATCAAAAATATGTAGACACATCGATTATCGTGTTGCAATTTCATGCACCCATTTTTTAATGTCTGTCACGTTTTAATACCCTCCCAACGCAACGCGAGGTCCAATTTATGCACGTCACCTAGTTTTCAGTTCAGTTGCACGAAAGTATTTTAAAACTTTTATCGAAACACGAAGCATATTCATAGAACCAGGTCGTTTCGATTATGCAAGCATAAATAATTCATTTTTATGTTCCCACTCTGGAAAATGACATCCCGCCGTTTCCAACGGAAATAGTTTGACTAGTTAATGAACCGCATAAAGTCAACGACGCGGAACTACTGTCAGAACCCGTAAATTGGAACCCTCTAAAGAATATTGTCTAACGAAACCGTGCACGATTGCTTGTTCGCTAACTCAACAGCGTTTTCGTATAAACTATTTTAATTTGTTGCTTCTAGCATCAATAAGCGCAAGTTTCCTCTTCCATCGATCGTTAGTTAGGCTTTGTATGATCTTTCGTTATTCTCATTCGTTGTGTCACTCTCTGTGCTTCCAGAAAAGAATACAAAATTTTAAATATTCTTTTGTATTTTATAGTCGAGGTCGTATGAAGCTTTCTATCAAAAGAACTAATTTATTCTCCACATGGACTTATCATCGTATGCGTTCTAAGAAAATTCAACATTATTTTCAAACCACCCTTATCAATGAAACAAAAAGATTAAACATCATCTACTAACTGAAATGATACAAGTTTCGTGGAAGTAAAATGTTCCATTTGGTTCTTTCATTTTTTTACTGCGACGTGAAAGCATTTTAAAAATATTCTACATTAAAAAATGAACGGGTTTAACTGCGTTTTGGAGAACTCTTTTTTGAAGTTTTTTTATGCAATCCTATAGATTTCGACGAGAAAACACCGAAAATGAAAATCTTATTGTGCGGAATTCGTTGGTTAAAAAGCTATACGCGGATAAAGTTGAACATTTTTAAGCCTTTTTGACATGTTAAAGCGCCGGCATATTGATATATTTGCTAGGTGATACACATAAAATGGGCTAAATACTTTCGAACAGATCCGTTAGATGGCATCACAAACACATACGTAATAATAACACATTTACTAAATCAAAATGCGAAACATAATACCATGGTCGGGCTGTCATTCTCCGTTCCCACGACGACCTATCCCCAAACCGTCTTGGACTGTACCTTCTTTTTGAAATCCTGTATGTGATTCTGTATATTTTAATTACTGGACACCGAAGACGACCGATTCCATGATTATTGTTATAAATTTTCATTTCACACCGATGAGAGCCACATTTTTTAAATTTCTGCAACAATCCATAATCCTGAGGTCAAGTAATTGCTTCTTCTTTAATACTTGGCATATCTCTAAAGTTAAAATTTCTAATACTTGAACTAGCCATTTCAAAATTAACAATAAACTTATTAATAATTAATTTGTGAAAAACACTTGAAATTGCTTATGTTTACGAAGTATGTGTAAACACTGAATTGCCATCTAGCGCATACGCTCAGTACTATTTAGCCGATCCCGCAAATATACCATACTATCTAACACATGCGCTGAACACTCACGATCTATCCAGCGCATGCGCCGAACAGACCTACCTATCTCTACCACTCAACGAATATCCAATATGGCAACGCTCTAACCTGTCAAAAACGCTTAAAACTGCTCATCTTTACACGCCTATAACTTATAAACCAGTGAATTCCTAACAACCCCACACACATTTTCGGAATGTCTTCATCGATATCTACAGGATCACATAAAAAAAAGTTCAAAAATGTTAAGAACACGGAGTTCTCCAAAACGCAGTCGAGCCTAAATTTTCCCAATGCTCCGTCAGTTAGTTCATTGAACGATTTGATCAAACACTTTCATATTCGGTGTGCATACTGTCCGCTTCTGTTGCACTGTTTAGAGTAGTGCGAAGTGCATTTTTCTGTCCAGCAGCGATTGGATGCATTTTTGTATTTCCCGTTCATTTCCCGTGGCTCCGAGTAACCGAGAATTTGCAAGAAACTCTCCGGGGCAATTCGATGCATAAGCATTACAGGTAAAACCAACATCAAAACGCAAACTCGGGAGAAACTGCATCAATTCGAACGAGACGAACCAAGAGGCCGTGACATGCAGAAGTTCCGTGGATACCAAAGGGAGGGAAGATAATATTTATTTTTCTGGTACAAGGAGAGGGAAGAGGCAGGGACCGAAGAGTCTACAAAGACTAAAGGAACAACGATCCGACAGTTTTCAAGAGAAGTCGTCACACGTGTGACTTTGCAATTCAACGGGCTTCGAGACACAAACACCGTTCCACAAATATGCGTTTTTGCGCTCGCGTACCGTGGTTAGGCCCGAAGATAGGTGGTTCGGGAATCACTATAAATGGTAATGGAGAGCGGTGTTCACCTCGGCTACGCCCTTCCAGGAAACGGAAGGGTGGTAGACTACGAAAAAGACAAAAAGACTCGACGATGGTGGAAGAAGACAAGGAGCGGGTGGAACGGGGCGGTTTGAAAATGTAATATTTCTTCCTAGCACGGTGTAAATAATTGCGTTCTATATTGACGTTAGCGTTTCTTTCTTCTCTGCCTCATTGTTTCCTGCGATCTGATGTTTTCCCATCCCTTTGATACTTTTAACCTGCAAAGGTTACCGCTGATCCGACAAATGCCACATCTTTTTATGAATATTTCAAACGCGAAGATCATTTGTGTCTTCTCTGACCCTGTAATGCGTAGATTGTGAACTTGAATTATAAAGAAACTTATTATTTCTCTCTTCATTTTATCTATTGAAAATTCAACCAAGCAACTTGGGGTAGAAGGATTAATGTAATAAATAACATGCAGAAGATTTTAAGTAATCGCAACTAGGAAGATACGAAATATTGCTTTATACAACTGTTTTATCTGGTCCTGTATTGAAAATTTAAAAATTATGCCTCGTAGACGTGTGTCGTTTCTGTACACTAAAAATTTCATAGAATATAAATAAAAGAACATTAGAGATAGAGAGAAAGAGAGAGAGAGAGAGAGAGAGAGAGAGAGAGAGAGAGAGAGCGGGATGAAAGAAATAAATAAGATTAGTTTTGCTAAAAAAATGTTCGACTTTCATTTTTATATTGAAGATCAATTCCTGCAGCACCTTATGTTTGGTTGACTTCAACTTCTTGTTGTTCGCAAAGAAATGCCAGGAGACCTGTTTGAACTTTCTGGAGATCGAAACAAGAGAAACGCTAGTTGAATAGGGTTCAGGGTGATATTTCGGAGAAAGATCTTGTGGGGATCCTTAATAAATTCTACAAACCCCGTCAAACGGAATATTGTAATATTAATAATTCATCATTTCTTGTGATACGAACTAGATTTCGGCCAATTTCTGGACCCCTCGATTCGAAGTCACCCCACGCCCATACAAATGAAGGAAAACTCGCTTACTCGCGGATTTCCAGTTATCCGGAACGACACCGCAAGTAGCGATGGCTTTGAGCGTCAATCGTGCACGTTGATTTAATATAACAAGCCTAATTCTACTCAAAAGAAATATTAAAACGTTCCATATCAAAATATGAACAACTTATTTACCAAAGAAGATCTAAACATGTCTGGCTATGATTGATCTCTAATCATATGTTGCCAATTAGCATAGGATCTTGTAGTTCTCAAACATGGAATCACGATTTAACACTAAACCAACCAGCACCGGTCAAAATGACCAGGCTCAGATATTTTATGTTAAAATTGTCCAAATTATGAAGATTCTTTTGCAGGCAATTATTGACTACATTTTATAATGAAAATTTTAGAATGAAAGTAGCGAAAAGTCTACATATACTCAAACTTCTTGTTCTTATAAAGCAATACCATGCTAGTAAATTTTAAAACTCAATAGGTTTAGTCTTAACAAGTGACAATACAAATATTCAATTTTTAGTTCTCAAGTGAATGAACTTTGATATTCAGTTTCAGATTTTGATAAAACTAATACATTAGATATATAGGGAAATGTATTTGTTCATTTCTACAGTGTTTATGTTAAATTGAGATTTGTTGTACTTACAGTGGTCAGAATTAATATTCTATAAAATTGAATTTTGCTAGACTAACTTAAAAATATTAGTCTACGGTAAAGAATGTCCGAACATTAATTTTAGACAGTCTGTATGAAATTTTGGGGGTGTTTGCATTCTAACACCGTCAGTAACCATCCTCTCACGTTAAAACGATTTTCCCCAGTCCTCAGTTATCACGTTCCCCCTATGATTTTCCATCAATAATGCGCCGTAGTCTGTCCTCGCTTACACACCCCCATCCCTTCAAAATCCATCGCTTCCCACGACGTGGAGACACGTAGGCGTCAAACATTCCACGACAAACACGATCCTCGAGTTCTGCCACCCCTTTGCTACGTCTTCACAGGCCGCGAATTTCGCGTCACAGAAGAACTATTCTCAGACTTCCATCCTGTCGGCGACGTTCTATGAACTTTAATGTCTGTCACCACGATCATTTAACATTAAACTTACCACGGTGAAATGACCGGTTTCTTATTTTACACTTAATCAAATTATCAAAACGCTTTCATGAAAAATGATTGACGAGCTTTCTTTGTTGAAGTATAGATTTCGATAGAAATTGCACAGAACCGGAATAAATTCAATCCTACTAATTGTAGAAAGCAATATGTACCACTCACTTTTCATGTTCGGTAGGTTTAGTGTTAAACAAAGAATTTATATTATACGAACACCTACTCGATCAAATCGTTATCAGGAAACAAATAAGTATCATTTTATTTGAAGTAGTACATAACTCCCTTTTGTAATAGTAACATTCGACGATTATCAATTATGTTGTATTGAACAAATTACAACTCGTCTATATGATATCGATCGATCCTTTCATGTAGATATATTCATTCATCTCTCATTCCATTATTTCGCTCACACAACACACGCATCTAGACATTCTTGAACTTCTTATTTTATTTTGTATTCTTGAATCATGGATCTTACGATTGCTAATGATATAGAATGCTTCTGCAAACATCCACACTCTGATCAGTATGCATTATGCAGGGTAGACCACAGAGCGTTTTTTTCCAGAGTTATCAAGGTCACCTTCAGGTTTTTATAGGTAAACCTAGATTTATACCCATCATTTAGGAGAGTACGCGAGAGATGAAGTCAATAATGACTAATACTAATCGATGAACAGCTCTGGATACTATACAACCTTAATAGAAACTTTACAGTACACTTTTTAATAGAATCTTGGAAAATTCTTCAAACTAAAAGTTTTTTTCAGACATTTTAGATTCTGTTGTGTCGTGTTAGTGCTCAAACAATAATTAGTGAGCCGCTGAGAAACACGCCTCAAAGAGAGGTAAATAAGTAATAGATAATTGGATTTCTGATAACTTTAATAAAACTGAATATAATGGACTGTATAATAGAGATGTTGTAACTATGGATTCTACTTCGCAACTGTCACTCTACGACTCTTATTATCCGGCTGATAGTTTCGACTCTTATTCTGCGACAGTTAATTCACGATTGCTCTTACAACTGACGCGTGAGAAACAAGTAACCTCGTGGGGTTGAAAAATCCCTCTACAAAGTACAAAATAGTGGGGCCCCAGCCAATGATATAATATTTGGGAGGCAACAAATGACCTCCCAAAACAAGGGCAACACTCATAGACGAAATACGTCGTAACGAGTGTCGCTAAACAGACGACACTCGGTTTCCTGCAATTTCGCCGGAAACCATACTTTAGGCTTTGGGCCTACGCTACGTCAAGTGCCATTGAGAGCTGCACGGCTAGGCTGACTTTCCCATGGTCAGCTGATACTTTCCAGCCGCACCAGAGTCATAAAACAATAAATTCGTCAGAAGACGCTAGAGGACCCCTTCGACAATGGCACTGTTCAAAATCGACCGTAGCGTAGACACAAACCGAAATACGAGCCGGCCATACAATAATCACGTCTCAACAGATTCAGAAAAGAATATTTGTTGTGATGCTTGCCGAATTCATCTCAGTATCTTTTAAAAGATGGGTGTACAAAAATTATAGGTTTACCTATAAAAAAAATGAAGACGACCTTAAGAAATCTGGAAAAAAAGGGTTGAAAAAAAATGTAGTGGAATCATCTTAAGGTCTCCTTCAACCATGTTATTTTAGCTATAAAACTTCAGATCGCACCGCTAATAGCAGAGTAATCTAATCTGATCACGGTTCGTGGTCCTCCTGTAGGATTAAAAGGACCAACAACAGCAGTATAATATACTAATTAGTACACACGGTATACTCTATTGTACCGACACCGCATTATTATATGTATAGTAGAAAAGATTCATTGAGTACGAGTTTTATTTACTTCTGTCAAAACTGAAGGCCCATTAAAATCACAGAGTCTGCAAGTTTCAGTATAATATCTAATCAAATTCATCAAATACGATTTATTTACTTCTTCCAAAGCTGAAATAAAATACCATTTTATCTGAACAAATATTTAGCCCTCAACGGAAACATAGTCACACAACAAGCATAACATTTGCGTTGGGGACTAAATGTTTGTGCGGAAAGAATGGAATTTTATTTCAGCTTAAACGAAGTAAATAAGCCATATTTAATGAATTTGATTAGATATTATACCGAAGATGGAAGAATCGTGCATGTTCAGTGATTTTAATGAGCTTTCAGCTTGACAGGATTAAATAAAACTCGTGTTCAATGAATTTGATCAAGTTTCCTAAAAATCGTCACCAACAAGAAAGTCCAAATCGATTTGATGAAAGAAGCAATGGGTTAGAAACAAACGAGTCAAAAAATCCGTCGGTTGCATCAGCGTAACCGTGTCCAACCTTGAGATCGAATTTGCAGAAAACTTGCGCGATTCGGCTGGATCTACCGCTATCATCGTTGCAGGAGAGATCGCGGAAAATGAAAAGGGCATGAGAAAGCGAGTTAACTAGAGAGCACAAGAAAGAGAGAGAGGGGGGCGAGAGGGAGAGTGAGAGAGAGAGAGTGAGAGAGTGAGAGAGTGAGAGAAAGAGAGAGACAACGATGGAGAGAGGAACGACATAGAGAGTTTCGTGGACTCGAATTGCAAAGGGGAACTTGGTATTCTATTAAAGGAGCAAGCCCGCGAGATCGGGATCGCGAATTGGGCCGCGATGCGGTGTTGCAGGGGTATGAGGGGATTTAAGGGGGTTGGAGGGGGAGACTTTTCCGCGTCTCCTATCCGCGTACGTCGCGACGCTACGACATTCGAGAAGGTGCACGAGCACGACCCTCGTGTACACCGCCATTGGGAATTAGTTGCGCGGAACTGTTTCCACGAGAAGCTGTAAAACTCGCAGACGTGCAGCTCTCTCGCGCATTCAGTTGTGTGTGTGTGTTTGTGTGTCTGGTGCGCGCACACGTATGTCTGTGTATGAAGGTGGAGAGTGCGGGAGTATGAGGCTGCCCGGGTAGGAAGTTTCGCCGCAACGAAAGGAGTTTTCGAGGATTCGAAACTCGCTCTTCTCGTTAATATCAGAATGGGCGTGAGGTGCTCGTTGCCGCCTGAAGCGCGAACCAGCACGATGATGAATGCGAAATGTGCATTATGCGGATATGCAAACGAAACTAGAGACGGAAGACGAGCCGAGTCGAGTCGAGCCTGCTCGGGGTGTAAGAAACGGGAGAAGTGCTCGCCGTGGATTTCTGATGGTCTTGTTGCGTGGGGGAGCACCATCTCGAGTGGTTGCTGAATTTTTGTTTTGAGGAAACGAGCGGAACTTGAAGAATGGGTTCGTAGGAGATGATCATGGTTATGGGAAAAATTGGGGAATGTCGGGATATATGATAAAAATGTTGGGGTTGCTTAGAAAACGAACTTCAATTGAGAGAGTAACTAACAAGGGACAGCGGTTAAGTGAAACGTGCTGATTTTAATGAGACGTATGCAGGATGTAATTTGTTAAGGAATGTATGAGGCATATTCTTTCTTCGTCTATATTGGTCCGTGTCTAGAGGATGAAATCAACCCTTAAAATAAAGGATGATATATTTCTTGAGATGTTTTTGGAACTAGAGGGAATAGGACAATAATATTTGTCTAGATCCCGTATTTTTCAACAGGAAATTTAATTTTCTAAGAAAACTTCAGAAAAAGCTGGTCGGTTAAATAATATTGGAAACTTTCGAATTATTCAAATAATTTCAATCATGTTAAGATTCAAATGTGAAGATGAAGACATTTCTCATATATACAGAAATGCACTTTCGGTGGGATCATATGAGATTCTAAAGTAACGTTGCAGGTTAATGATTCAGAAAATAAGATTCAAGGCTAATATCTTATAAAGATAGAAAGCTGGTTCAATATTCTATAATAAATATCTAGGATAATAATGGAAAGCGGGCTTTGCTTTAAAAGAAACAACAAGGGGATAACGATTTAGATTGTGATCCGGTAAAGCAAGCTAATGTATATTTGATGAATGTAATATTTTCTCTAAGTATCGTCGCCTCTTCTACTCCATTACTCTGATGGCCACAAAATAACATGTAGTTTACGCTTTTAATATACATATGCAGCTACAAAGGTTGGACAGAATAATGGAAACACTATTGCTAAGACTTGTGTTGTATTTATTCACTTAGTAGCCACAAAATTGAACATAGAATTGATTATTAAAAAGCCATAATACAACGATGTAGTATAGAATCTTAATCTTAATTCTTTAAAGATTGTATTCTTCGAAAACCTCTACAATGTTTTATACTACTCCAACTAAAAGCGCTCTATGAGAGTTTATTATACCAAAATACCTGACAAAATTCAAGCTGTGGAAGATGTTCATAGAAAACTATCTATAATTTTATTTGAAAAAGAATTCGTTATCTTCTTGCGAGTTCAATTTTATACATTCGCAGAACGAATAAGCCACTGAACTATATTTGAGAGTCGAATGACTCTCGGGAAAATTCAACTACAATACAGGTGTAGTGTACTAAATAATAAATATTTTGTTTAGTTTGCATGGTGTCTCCATTATTTTATTTAGCACCTGTAGATTTTATTAAGTAATTTTGTACAAGTGATAAGACGAATGAGGAACATGTATAATTGAATAGTTAAATAAATAAGAAACTTAACAATGATACCAATATCAAAAGACGATAATATTATTAATTTCAATTATTCCATGTATTTGTTTTCTCTTTACTGAAGAGCCAATTTGTAACCCGAGCGTACTCTGCACAAGTCCTTCCATGAAATCTTATCCAGTTTTGAATAAAAACTGTTGATGCTGCTATACGCGTATGCAAATAATGCCACCCCGTCGATCGAACGGTTTCCAAGAGAAATAGCGTATCTGGTTTCACGGACTCGACGTTCCCAGTGATAATCCTGCATTATTCGAGGAAATGACGTGAACGGGAAGGGTTACGGATGCATAGGATCGTCGTTAGATAGGAAAACGACCAGCAGAAAGCTCCACGTTGCTGGCTCTAGTTGACTTTATTTTAGCGAATCAACTGTAGCAAATGCTTTTTGTCAAATCGCGCGAAAAGATAAAGTGAGAAGCATCTTAGAGCGGCAACGAGATTCGCTCCATCAACCCTCCCTTCGTCGACTGTAAAGGGTGACTAACGACGCCGCGTTCTCCACCCCCGCATGGACTCGAGACTGCGAAACAGTTTCGTTTCAAGGATATTGCGCTCGTAACGCGGCTGCTTTCCTCCATCGTCACGATTTTCATTTTATAATGCACGCCCGTAAAGCTTTATACGTACCGACTTCACTTGGCTCCATAAGGGAATTTGTACTGCTCTTCCCATACAAACCGCGCTCGCGAATTAGCGTCGCAAAATGCGGTCTACGTTGCAGAGAATTTTTTCAAAAAACGCGCAATCTCAAAAGGAAACTGGGACACGCGATGTGTTGACTTCGACGATTTGCGGTGCAATACGATTTTCATTGCATCCGACACCATTCAATGCAACCTTCAAAAATTATTTAAGCTTTTATTTCTCCTGTCAGATAATTATTGGAGAACGTTATATAGATTGTTGCTGCAGTTGGAAAATTACTCATATACTTTATAATTAAACTGTAGATATCTATGCAAAATAAAAATTGTTTCCAGTGATTGCAAGATTAAGGGGCTGCCTAACCCATTTCTCTGCTTAATGATTTTTAACGAGTTTCTTAAAAATATTATTTTCTTAAAAACATATCAATATATATATATATATATATATATATATATATATATATATATATATATTTAGCAAACTTATTAAACAAGTTTGGCTGAAAACTCTGGAAAACTTATGCTGGTATAACAAATAAAAGGTTACTCTATGATCAAATATCGTATATTACGTCTTACAATTGGATCTAAAATTCAAAAACATATAGAAGCGAGTGCAAAGTCGTACTAAATTAACTATACAGGGTGAGTCACCTAACGTTTGCACCTCAAATTTGTTGTTTCTAAAGATACGTAAAATATGGTAAGGACAAAGTTGAATGGTACAATGGGGCTGTCATGATGACAAACAAAATTTTGTTTCTATATCATTTTTTTAGAGATATCAAGGTCACCTTGACTTTTTTAAATGGAACCACCCTTTTCTAAACACCAACAATGATAGTCCCTTTCATTACGAATTCAGTGACTATAATTACTCAAGGTCATTCAAGGTCACGGACAGTTATCTCTATATATTACATTATCTCTGTCCGCGACCTTGAATGACCTTGAGTAATTATAGTCACTGAATTTGTAATGAAAGGAACTATCATTCTAGGTATTTCAAAAAGTGTGGTTCATTTAAAAAGTCAAGGTGACCTTGATATCTCTAAAAAAAAACGACATAAAAACAAGCTTTCATCTTCTTCTTTCAGCCCCATTGCACCATTCAACTTTGTTGTTACCGTATTTTACGTATCTTTAGAAACAACAAAGATATTTGAGATGCAAACGTTAGGTGACTCACCCCGTATATTCAATGTAGGTACATTGGAAAATTTGTATAGATCCTGTGCTAGACATTCAATAATCTAAAGACCATAAAAGTCGTCTTTATATTCGCGATAACAATTCAGCACTTTGTCAAACTAAGCATGGAAACACGGAAGGAAAGATGTTCGTACAAAATATATTAAACGCAGCAAAGTTCATTACGAAATTGTCATATTCCTAAACGGGAAATCGAGTGACTAATTGCGTGGTTATACGAAGCCATCGTTTCTTTGAACCAAAATCACATCGCGGAGATAGGATCTTACATTCGCTGGAACCGAGTCGGTAACTCGGTAACCACCGGCATAGATTTCGAACAATTCTGCGGGCCGGAAAGTTCCGACAGCCGAGATAATCGAAAACTAGTTATAAGAATCCCATAATTGTTCCTTAACAGAGTCCGTGTCCCCGGAGTGCTCGCAGTCTCCGAGGAAATTGTACGACTACATCAGGGGGAGGGGGAGCCAAGAGAGAGAGAGAGAGAGAGAGAGAGAGAGAGAGAGAGAGAGAGAGAGAGAGAGAGAAAGACTATTAAGTACACATAGCGTTTCAGCCGTTGGCCGGCTAACAAGCCGCTGCGCCGTAAGTTCAGTGAAGTGTAATTAAATCTAGAGAACGCTGCGTTTAGTTTCTAGCGAAAGGTTATAGAAATTTGTCGAGTTCTCGAAAAGTTATACAACTCCGAAGTCGCCGGAGAAACTTGCTGGCCACTCCGCACCACCGCCGCGCGCCGTGCGTCCGACGAAATTAACTATTTTAATTAAACCGGCCGGTTACGCGAGTCAATGTACAGACGAAAGCCTCGAAACCTTTGAAATTATGACCCACTTACGAAATACCGTTTTTGTTCCACCGTATACGGCTCCGCGGAAAATCATTTCCACTCCAATGTATCGATCGTTCAATTTCAATTAATAATTCTTTTGTCGGCGAAATAAAAAGTCTCTATTGTGGCTTCCCCGACGTTCTTCGATTATTTGTACTTAATGTAACCGTGCCTACTCGACGAACAACACTGAAATGCATCTTGATACTTCAGATGTAAAAATAGATAATAGAAACCATGAGTTGTAGATATATACAAGGTGTCCTGCGGTAAGTGTCGTTTGATATAACTACTGAATGGTACGCGATAGGGTAAAGATGTACAGGGACTTCCATCATCATTTTCTATGTAGAATGTCACTGTGACAATACAAATTATTATCTTCATTTTTTCAAGGTTATTTCAAGGTCACTTCGTGTTTTTTAAATGGAATACCATATTCAAACGTGCCATTTTTATAAGGCAACACATACTAGTCAGTTTTAAAGATTGGTAGGTTTAGTGTTAATAAATGGGTTAAAAAGATTGAAGGCACAGGTTCAACAGTTAGTGTTAAACAAACGGGCCGGCCAGTGACGGTATCCGTCTTGAAGTTCAAAGCAGATATCGCGAATGAAATTACCATCCATGTCGTACCGTCATGCTTAAATTTATGGACTGCTTAGAAGAGTACCCAATGAGCAACGATTTACATTTAGATGACGTTAGTTTAAAGAAGTGATTTTCTGCCAATTGTACAGCATTGACCAATAAAAATGTTTTGTAATTACATTCATTGGCTTTTTTTTTTTTAATGTGCCTGTTTCAAAAGTGAAATTATATATGGGCCACCTTGCACATTCGAGCTAATATTGACGGGACAACGACAGCAAAACGTTAGCAAAAATTTGATCCGCGGAATAGCGTCGAGGATTCGAGGACGCGTCTAGACGTCGATCCGCTCTCGCGAGCACGTCGCCGACATCCGGACGGGGCCATAATCTAAAACTTTCATTGACTGGTTGTCAAGACGCGGAAATCGAAGCAGAAGTCGAGAACAAGTTGGCGGTGTGGCGTATCGCGCCGGTAAAGCTGCTCCGGAAACTCGGACGGAGATGAGCACGCCGAGCTGCATACGCGACCTGCCTTTCCGCGAATAAATTCGCTGTACGTGTCCCGAATATCGCGACAACCATCGCTACGGTTTCTCTCTTGGTTCCGGTTCCCGCGGAAGGTGAGAGAACCGATCGAGGGAACTCTCGAACGAATTTCGGTTGGTTCTTCGGATAGGGGTTAGGTTGTTCAGTGAGTTTTCTTGCGCAGCCTATCATTCAATGATACAGACCCCTTCCCCGTTTTCCTTTCGTGTCCGGCACCTGACGGGAATATTATAATCGCCCTGGATCACTCGGTCAAGGAACTTGGATACTGAAGTACAACGACCGCCATTTGTCCGTCTGATAAGTTAAGAGCAATTTGATCTTAGAGTATGTTGACTATTATAGATTATGAAATAGATATTATAGGAGATGGAAAAAGAAAGCGGCTTCGTTTTTAAGTTGTTAATGAATATCACGGGCCAACCAGAGCACAACTACACCAGACGGATTCCGGCTCCGTGCGGCGATTGATTCTACTGAGCGCTAGCGTTGTCAATCGATTCAGTTTGTGTGCAATTATTGTTCGGTATTAGATCAAAATAATTCGATATTGCCGTATAAGAAAATTCGAAGCAGCAAGTATTACATAAATTGTTACTCCTTCTTGTGCTCTCGATTCGAGCACGGTGTGATAACGCTACCGCTCAGTAGAATCAGCTGCCGCACGGAGCCGGAATCCGTCTGGTGTAGCAGCGTTCTGGTTGGTCCGTGTTTTTCGTTAATACCTCGAAAACGAAGCTGCGATTTAAATTTTCAAAAAAGGAAAAAGCTTCTTAGAATAACCCCAGAAATCACTTGTCAAGGGACCCGAACATTTTTGGGACACCCAATGTAACACACTTCACACGTCTACGAATGTTCTACTAAATCAGTGACTGGAATGTCTCTTGCTCCCCTCATAAGTCATTTTCTTCAAGCCAGTATTTCACCGGGGGTGTACCAAATCGCAAAACCGTGGTGGTTGGTAATCACCGTCGCCGCTGCACGGGATTGCACCTTACGTGCACGCGTGCCAAGACCTGTGTGCCAATATCCTCGAGATCTGAATATCATATCCTTTTTTCGCGGCGAACGCATCGCCGCAATGGTTTCTCGCGGCTGATTGTCCGAGAGAACGCGTTAAGTCTCTCTCTCTCTCTCTCTCTCTCTCTCTCTCTCTCTCTCTCTCTCTCATCCTGCATCACACACCACCACGACGTCATCCTGTTTTTCCAGTCAGGTTATTCCTTCCGTGACCTCCTTCGTTTTCCTCCCCGCTGTTTCACCTCTCGTTGCGAGGATTATTGAATTTCCTGTCATTTCCAGAAGAAATACGCTCTATTTACTTTGTCGGGGGTGGGAGAGGCGGCTGGTGGCTCGCCCGGCCCGGACGTGTAAGAGAAATAAGAAATATACGGGAGAGGAGCCGCAACGAACCGAACCGTTCCCTCCCCGCTTATGTGTCCCGGGCAAATCAACGACACAGTATTTGTAGCGATGACGGGCACGGAATCGTGAGTACCCGCCTCGGTTCTTCAGACGTCGACACCCCGACGGGAAATCACTCTACTGCAGGATCCGTGTATGCTCGAATTGATCGGGCCTCCGACTCGACGAAATCCCTCCCAGTCAATTTATATGAATTTTCGAATTGAAATTGACGAGACCGCTCACACCTCCTCGCGTGATTAGACAGAATCTGCGACAGCGTCGAGTATTACAACCGCACCATTTGGACCTGACACCTCTCTCCAGGAATATCTTGAAAATTGCTGATATCGTTCCTGTACAATCATCACATGTGCCAATATGTGCAACCATTGTTATCTCTGTGGACGTTGGAGATATTTTCTTGAAATATTTTCATTTGCAGCTCAAATGAGACTGATAATGAAAATGGTACCAAATAAGATATAATTGCAATGATATTTACTTGTATAATGGACGATGCAAATTTCGGAAAATTATTGTGAATATGATCCGAATTATATCGTGTTTGGTATTATTTTAATCAGAAAAATGCAAATATATTGGTGAAAGTCTCATTAAAAAATAAGTAATGATAAAAAAGTTTTTTCGTTTGGCAATACACTGTGAAGACACGCGGGCCTTTGAACTATGTCGGCGACCGCGACTCTCCGCGTCTCTTTCGTTCCCATGCGTTGTCCATCCTTGCGCCCGAAACTATCATCGTCCATTACACAAGTAAATACCATCGCAATTATGTCTTATTTGGTATCATTTTCATTATAAAAATGCCAAGAATATGCTGGTGAAAGTTCCATAAAAAAATAATAAAAAATAAAAAAGTTTTGTCCTTGGATTAGTAGTGGTCTGACCGATATACTCGACCCGTATTATGTTACACTTCTCGGCGACCGAGGCGTCTCGAGCTTCACGGCCCCTCACGAGGAATACCTCGCGGAAGAGGGGATTGTTTTGCGACACTTCTCGTTCAGAATTTGGCGACTTTTAACGGTTAAATACTGTATTACGTTGCCCCACTAATAGACGATCCATTCAACAAAAGTTTTACAGATTTTCATCTCTTCCAAAAAAAAATCAACACTCTTGATCGATCAGGCGGTTACAAGCTGTTCGATAATCAATTTACCCTTTCGTATAGTTAACTAAGAGCGCACGCAATCATCGAATAGCGATTCAGAATTGCAGACAGGTTCAGCGTCAAAGTCAATAGCGTCAGACGAGTGCGGTGGCGTCGTCGCTAATCAATAACTCAATCTCGCATCTTTTCTTCTCGGGTAGGCTCCGTTTGAATCGAACATCGGCTGACGAATTCTATAATACCTTCTCCTCGGATCGATCCTCTCTAACATAGCGCGCTCATGGTTGTGCAGCAGCAGAGCGAAGATCGCTAATAAAGCGACGGGCGGCTCGTGAACGGTGCAAAGGCAGGAAATCGCACGTTCTGCTTCTTCGTTCACGAGAAAAGGGCGACGACGATGTCAGCGGCAAAGGAAGACGCGTCGCAGGAAAGCCCGAAGTGTGACGCCGGTGCCGTGGAACGGAGAAAAAGGATTTCCCTTTTTCTCGAAGCAATCCCAGATAGAACAGCCGGAAAGAGTGGAAATATCGACGCTCGCGGATGGAGGACGAAAGAAGAGAGACACTCGATTGAATATTTTTACATGTATGAGATTTTTATTCCCGCGATGCGATTGGTCGGGCCGAGCTTCATCCTTTGTCTCCTCTTTTTTTCCCTCGCCCCCTGCCTCTGTCGTGCCTCCGCGCCGAGATGAGGCGAAAACGCATCGCGAAGACGTTCCGGCTGCTTTCATCGTCGAAGGGGGACCAACTCGCTGTGCCTTCGAGGTAAACCTCCCTCGATTTACGCCTCGATCGTCGCTACATCGAGGCTTTGAGACCATTTTGTTTTTTATTTTTCACCCACTCGGAGACCCTGAGACGGTGCCTTCGGGCTTCGCGTGACAACCTCGCGATCAGCGTTCAGCGAACAGCGGTTTTCTACCTTCTTCGTCTCGAGGTGCGTGTAAACTATTCACTAGGCAGTGGAAAAAAGACTCCCAATTCTAAAATTGTTTTGTGGACCATTTTTATAACTGTATTATCGTTCGCCGCTGCATTTATCAATTTTTTAAAACATATTTTTGAAGGTACTTCTTCAGGTCTAGTCTACTTTACCGACAGCGACTTCCTCGACAATGTGTACATCCACACTATTTCTTCAATATATAATGTACACTTCCATAGACATTTTGTGATCATTTATGTATATTTCGGTGTGAACGGAACATCGATAAAAACATATATTGGGGAAATAGTGTCGACGTAAACATTGCCCAGGCAGTCACTGTCGGTAAAGCAGAACGCACCTCTTCTTGCAGATACGTTAATCTTTCTATTGTTCCTAAGCCAGCAGCGTTTAAGGGGTATGGCCACAGTAACGGGCCTAAAACATCAACAAGTTCGTCAATTTTGTTCAGTATAGAAAAATAATTTAATATAAAATTGAATTGAAGTAGTGTTCACAGTATGTCTTACTTCAACAAATTTTTTTTTGTATTCTTTCAATCCAAAATATTTTGTACGAATTGTTTTGATTTAGGTAAGCATGTGGCATATCCTGGGACGAATTACCTGACATATAACAGATTCGTCTTCCAAGGTCATTTAGTGCCGTTCAAAATTTAACATAGCTAGATGGAAAGAAATCCTCCTACAGAAGATTCGTGACTATCGTAAGATGTTTCGGCCGAAACAGAGTAAGTTTCTAAGTTTCTACAGTTTGGGAAATACTTGTGTGCAAAACTTCAAATGGAACACCCTGTATATCGACAACAACAAAATAAAATTTTATTTAGGTTTAAAGGAAATTAACAACATACGTACAGTTATTCACAGTAATTTTTGGACACTTCTAATCAATAAATTCACTGCATGACGTAAAAAATAACTTCTAAAAAGATATGCAATTGACCGAATTTGCAGAGAAAATACTACAAGTTGTATTTCACAACTATTGAAAATTAAAAATATACGTCTCGTTGATCTGTGTCAATTGTAAAATTTTTGAAAATTTACGTCATGTAGTAAACTAATTATTTTAACATCTCACAATAATCCAAGTCGTAGGTTCCAATATTGAAAAAATTTATCGTCTTTTGAAGAGTGTCGGAATATTTATGTGAGTCACTGTATTTAGTAGATTTTGATCTCTTTCATCGCGAGACAGGCTCGACGTATTAGTACAACATTTGAGAAATAGATTTTTGAATTACTATGTAATTCGATATAGCAATACGAACGTGTACAGTGGCGAGTCCACTCGGCGAAAAGGGAAGTCGGATAGAACGACATTAGGTAAACGACTCCGATGAATGCAAAGTGTTTCAAAGTCAAAAACTTTCGTGGAAACTAGCGCCGCAGGAGGGACTTTGCACGCGACAAACCTCGAAGGCATAATGAAGGCAAATCTTTGGGCGGGATTTCCAACAATCGTCGGCCTCAGCAGCCCGCCTCCAACGAAAATAGAATGTGGCCTACAATTGTCGTGTTCGCGGGAAACAGAATTCTCCGAGGCCGAGCTAAACACGTGTACCACGAATTATCGATTTCCATTGCGCAATTTGCCGAGTTACTCGGGGACAATTTGTAATTGCACAATTAGCAGCTATACTTGTTACGGCGATAGAGATCATCTCGATACGTATCTGCCTTTTTATTGCCATGTTGCACGACGTTTATCGGGGAAATTGCCTGATAGATTAAAATAAACTCGCCCTCGAATTCTTCATTTTACAATTACCGGAGGGGGCTTTTGTTTCGAATGATCGAACGAATTTATTTGTTCGTGTGCTGCGATAAAAGTAGCGTTGAATTCCAGCGAATTTATTTTTGTAGTTTTTATGTGAAACGGAATAGGCAACTGTTGTTTACTGTAGATTTTTACGTATTTATACAGTTTTATATATTGTACACATTTTATGGGATTGATGAAGTGCAGTATTCAACGAATTTGAATAAAAATCCATTTTTCATTGGAAGAAGACACTACCTGGAAGATTGAAATTTTACTTCATTTTATTTGCGTCAAATATTCCTTTAGAAATGGTAAATTCCTGAAACAGTTTTAGCAAGATCGTAATATTAGGTTGTCCCGAAAGTTTCTTTCGGAGTGTGCATGTTTCATATTGTCAGATAACACGTGCTTACACAAAACTGCGTCCATTAATTGGTTAATGTTTTATTACCGCCTAAGCTCACATTTACTTAACCATGCTATTAGCATTGTTAAAAAACTATTCTGAGTTTGCATTGATCACATTGATTTTAAACAAAACGAATTTTCGAGACAACCCGATATAACTTTGTGAAAAATAGCAAAATATTTTCTAATTCTCGTGTGTTACAACAGAGAGGGTTGTTTACCAACAAAATGTAAAAGTAGAAGGAAAATCGACTATTCATGACACTCCATGAGACATTAGTGTTCCAATAGAGAATTTGTTGCTGCAAAAAATGTAAAACTGGCTATACCCAAACAGCGAGTGTCCAGTGACACTCAAAACGGTGCACGCGAGACCACGCCGCGTCAAATGAATCTGGGTAAAAATGTTGAACAGAACGCCAGCGACAGGCGAGCTAATTTACAAACGTCACGACAACCAGCCGGCGTAAGGTTGCTTTCGAAACATCCCATTTACAACGGAATCGCATAAAACTCGACATCCGCGCGATCCGCACGCACGCGCGCGCCCGGGTCGACATTAAATCTGTCTCGCTCCTGTACAAGTAACATAATTCATCCATGAGAATCCGAGCACGGCCGAGCGTGTTCAGTACTTAAATAATACACTTTTTCCCCATTTTTCGTGACGCGGCTGTGGGAGGAGGTGTGTGTGTGCGCGTGTGTGTGTGTTTATGTGGAAAAAGAATAAAGGGTAATAGTTTACGGCGCATAGTTAAACCGAGCGAAGCGTGCAACATTCGCAAAAAGCGTTCACGCGATTCTCCATAGGGACGGTTTGTTGTATTAAAACGTCGAGCGCAACAGATTTCGGCAAACAATACGAACGAACGAGCTCGAAGAAACGCATGATTTATTTGACCGTTGGACGTTATGGCGACGCCGGGTTTCGGTCCGTAAAAACAGCGGGTGTTGGCTAGCACGTCGAAAACGTGCATGCACAATTCCGAGAAGATCCCGAGCGGAGAACAGAGAAGGAGGAGCGAGAAGGAGGGAGGGGTGAGGAAAAATAGTAAGAGAGAGCGAGAGAGAGAGAGAGCGGCGGCGTCGTCCGAACATCGTCGACGTGGACAAATGGCCACCACCGTTGCAATAAACTTACGACTAAAAGAGGGACACGGAAGGTCCGACGGCTCGTTCCACTTGCACCACGAAAATCCGTTCTTATGCGCGAAACGTGTACGCAATCCGTACCAGGGGCGAAACGTCGCTAGCTTTTCCCATTCCCTCGCGACACCATGGTCGCGATACCACCACTCCGACCAACGGCTTCGATGCATTCACAATAATAACACCGCTCGTAGGCGAATCGGTGTACAATCTAATTTTATTCGGCTTTAATCTATTGTCTGCGCTAGCTCGTGCCAACTGTCTGCGGTCATGCGACAAGTAGCGGTGTTATATTCAAAGAACTTAGGCTTTGACCTCTTACCTGGTCCGCCCACTTTAACATAGATCTATCAGTTTCTTGACATTTATTTTCATCTTTGTTTGTCGACGTTGTTTACTCAGCCCGACGAACCTGATATTATGCAATCATGGGGGTGATAGAGAAATGAAAATGTAAAAGGGTCGGAGAAGACACGAAGGATGTTAAACCCTGTTGGTACTGCAGGCAAAGATCAAATTTGATGTACTAAAATCATGAAAAATTAACCCTTAATCTGTGAAGGGAGTCATTCGTTCATTCAATCTACGATATCATGAATTTGTCTAAAATATTTGTCAAAACCATTGTGACAAACTTAATTTAGGATGTTCAGAGGTACTACGTGCATTATCTAGATTTTTTGAACACAATGCTTACAGGACGCTGCAAAATGACGCGTTCAAATATTTTTAATTTACGATTATTGAGATTGCAAAGTTTCATGAGGAATTATTCAACAAATTTATTTCTTAGGGCATATCATATTGTTAAAAAATCGTTAAAAATTTGGATAGACACATTTTTGTTACTTTTATAACTTGTAGTCTTAAGTCGCTAAAGTATGCATCGGACACGAAAGACTCATGTTTACAGTTTCGGTGTAGCGTAGAAACATTTTCAGTTTTACAGTTGAAATTACGAAAATATGATTTCATTTAAAGCTATTAAACTGTCCACTTTACTCGTTTTATAGTCTTCTATGCTGAAAGATAAACATAATAGAAATCGTCTTGCTAGTTGCCAATAAATTCATTTCTGACTGCTGCGAAAACGTTTCTTGTGTTAGACGAATACTAATCTGAACAAGCCAACAATACACAATCACGAAGATAACAGAGAAGTAAATTTGCGAAATGGTCGGAAGCGACCCGAAGGACGTTAAACCGAACTGGTATTCGATTTAAAGATAAAATTATATTTTCGTATTTTAAATTTCTTTATTTATACTGTTTCGAATTTGATCTTCTACATCTACGTTGCTAGAACAACACAATAGAAATCTTTTTGCTAATTGCCAATAGATTCACTTCATCAAAATGTTTCTTATATCTAGATTGCGGTCCTTTATGCAAAAACAAAATTTTCTAAATCAATTATAAGAAACAGAAGTTAAGTAAAAGTGTAGTTTTTCTTTTAATAATTTTAATAAGTCGAAAATAATATAACATTATTCTTAAATTCATCTGATATCTTTAGAATTTTTGTGTATTATATACTCATTTTCATCATAAATGTATAAAATCCGCAGACCACTTAAAAAAGCTGGTGCAATTTGAAATAATACACAGATTAGAATAATATAAGAATTCCAATATATTGTTTCGAACTTATTAAGATTAATAAAAGCAGAAAGAATCTTCTACATGGTTTCTAATTTTTGCAATTAACCCATTTGCATCTAAGCGCGGAATAATCCGCGAGCCTACGACTAAATAAGTCAATTCGAAGAGAGACAGTCTTTAAATGCCATGTTGTGATAAAGCATTATGTATTGACCACTTTAAAGAATTCCACGAAAATTAATTTATTTAAATTTTCATTTTAATTTAAATTATTTTATTTTATGTATAAAAAAATATTTGTTTTTCCTTTATGTAAAAAAATGTAGAATACAATATTTCCGATATAACACTGAGTATCAATCGTTTTAAACAGTACATTGTTAATAAACTCCATGAATAATTTGGATGCCCGTTACTGCACATACGATCGACCGCGCGCGGTGATACGAGTCAGTCCTCGGTTGAACGTCGCTGATGTTTCAACGCGGCAGCTTAAGTAGAGCGATTATACAAATGGGTTAATGTAGACAATTTTTATTTTGCATAAAGATCCGCAGCCTATTTGTATCGGACGAATAAAGAATACGAGCCTGATAAACACAACATTACAGAATAACGAGGATGATAGGTAAACACAAATGTGAACGGGTCAGAAGCGACCCGAAGGACGTTAAATGCAGGTGGTAGTCGATGCAAAGGATCCGCGGCGGCTAAAGCAGCGGCGGTATAAATTTGGCAAGGATCCCTACCGAAGCCAGCAGAGTACAATTCCTTGTAGCCGCATGTCTAGCTGCGAGCAACGCGTTGTCAGGTATCTCAGGCTACGGTCCTAAATCAATTTGTCCGTCGGCGATGCCGGCAAGTTTCTCTTGGACCGGTTCGAGCGAAGACGAACACCGCTAACCCGAATATCCGTTCGGAGTCGCGTAATTCTCGCGAAGAAGACGAAGAAGAAGAAGCGGACGCATCCATTTTGTCGGAGCGGCTCCGATGCGGACGACGCTCGTGCAAGGATGCAGAGAATCTCGTCGCGGTGTGGTAATCGAGCGTCGTTGCATGTGCATCTGCCAAGAATTGAGTCATCTTCGAATCATCCTCATCTGCGTCTCTCCGCGCTCCATCTTGCCCTCTCGACGAACACATGTTACTCCTCGTTCTCCTCTTCTACTTTTTATTAACCCTTCGCTGGCCAAAACATCCCTCCACTCCTGTGTTTATTTCGGAATTTGTTACAATATCGAATAATTCGATCGTATTCCTACATGCATTTTTGCTAATCTATGTTTAGCACAATCGTGAGCGTTGTGCTACAGTTGTTATTATTAAACTGCGGATTTCTTGGATTTATAGCAAAAATTAGTACGTAACTCACAAAACAGCAGAAACAGATGAATTTAATATTACTGGTACCTTATTTACAACCTGTTAAAATGATTTTAGAGCCAAGATAAATTTTTACTGTAACTCCTTCCCCTCACGATTGGTGCAGACAAATTTAATATTGCATGAAGATCCGCAGTCTGGTGATTATATGTTCCACCTATGAAAAATAACGAATAACATTTTTTGAATCGAGGCTTCGTTCTCAGGGAAATCGAGTTTGAAAATTCTGCGGCTACCATCTCGTAGCATTCGCAAGAAGTAGAATTAGCGGACCATGATTAGACACGCCGGACGATTCTTATTCGATAGCACGCGTAACCACTTAAATAACTGTTTATAGGTTAGCAATTGTATATACATTTACATGCATGATGTAGGGTATTATTAATATTATTAGTAGACTCTGGACCTCTGTGCAAAATAAAAATTTTTTGCACCAATTGCAAGAAGCAGGAGCCAAATAAAAATGTTTTACTTCCTGCTTTCCTTTCTTCAATAATTTTGATTAGCTAAAAACAATATTAATTGGTATACATAGTTTTAAAAACTCTTAATCTTTTCTCTGCTTGAAATGTTAACTACTCGTGTTTGTCATGAATTCATAAAAACCCGCAGTCTAATTATTAATGTATTATATTTCGTTCTTTCGTTCTTCATTTCAGTGAACGTCTTATTTTGCATGTGTTCTCTGAATTACTTTATTTGTAATTACTATACTGCGGATTTTATGCATTTGCGACAGAAATGAGTCGGCGTAATTTAGAAAGCTAAAAAGATTAAAACGGTTTAAGAATGTTAATGAATTATTTCTAGCTTACTGAAGTTATTAAATGCGGAATAAAATTTCCACTTGGTCCTTGTTTCTTACAAATGACTTGGACAATTTTCATTTTACATAAATATCCGCAGTCTAATAATTACAAATGCACAAACACAGTGTAAAAATTTTTGTATCACTCTTGCAACACGTATAAACAATGAATAGTCCGCGGGTCTTTCACTACCGCGAGTAGTGAAATAAAAAGTTACTTTCCATATTCATATGATTAGTAGGGTGAAAATAATACAATAACACTTTTAAATTGTTCAAATGTCTTTACTGTCTTAAATGCCGCCTATTCATTTTTTGTCATAAATGCATAGAATCCTCAGTCTAGTAATGAACAAATCCGACAGTCTCAAGGAGCAATATTCATTCGATAAAGTTGAGCTTTTGATACAAACATGTATATTTCACTTTTTGCCCGAGTCTGCAGTCGATGCACCATAAATTCTTTGAAAGAAATGGCTCTGGGTACGGGAATGTAATAAAATCGGGGATATGGTGAAATATCGACGTGTCAGCTGATGCATAGAAGTCCCAAGGAATAGATGAAATCGAGTCGCGTGGGTTTTATTAATAGGTGGAAGATGAAGCCACTGCACCGGTGTGAAACTGCACCGTTGGATGCATTTTACCGGTCCCCTCCCACCCGATTGCAATTTGCGTTTTCCGGGTTACAAACGACACGCTTCGGATCGCCACTTTTTTTTTCCATATTTCACCTTTTTGTAATTAAACTCCAATCGATACGTCCTTCACTCCGGTGTCCACAGTGGCACAGAGAAAAAAAGAACATTGTGTTCCATCCCGTGTGTCCGGATTAATTACGTTTTTATTATGTTTTCCACCGGGGAAAAGAGTTTTCGCGGTCGTTCCAGCTACCCACCGCGTGTTATCAATTCGCGTGTGTTATCAATGAGAGCTAGGTATCACGCTGGCTGTCTGCTCCTGTAACAGGCGAGAAACGTGTTTCTCTGTCCCCGTTGATCTGCTTCCAATCGTCGTTCGCACGTACACGTTGATCGTTCGAGTACGCAACTTGGCAGATCAACAAGTCTCGCGTGTCTTATCGTGCGGGTCACTGTCACATTTTCATTACCAAGGGTACGCACGGTAGACTGACGAAAGTCCGATCGTTTTCTGCTTAACCGCTTGTCTTGGAATATCGAGTGAAACTAGTTGAGAGGACTTCGAACAGAGTCCACTAAATATTTATGTTACTCGTTGATTTTAAGCCGAACGACAATTATATTTCCTTTTGTCAATAGATTGAGGAAACGGTTGAACATATGAAATTAGAAAGAGTGGGATGTTCGAAAGAATTTCAGCATGTTAATATGTTATAATTAGGGGTGTGCGAGTATCCGAAATTTCTGGGTCGGGTCGGGTCGGGTCGAGTCTGGAAATTCGTTCGGGATCGGGTCCGGATCCCGAAAGTTTACAAACTTCGGTTACCCGTGATTTCGGATACCCCAAAAGGTAGTCGGGTCTGGTTGGGTCGGAGTCCCGAAAGTTTGCAATATTTGGGTACAAGTCAAAGTTGGGGCAAGTCTGCGGTCAAATCAGCGATAAATAACTCTGTGCAACATTGGACATTTTAATATGCAAAGAGTTATTTATCGCCGATTTGACCGCAGACTTGCCCCACCTTTTCGGGTACCCGAAATCGCGGGTCCCCATAGTTTGAAGGGGTGGGGGGGGGGGACGTAGCCGGGGGCCGTCGGGCAAGAGGGCCTGTTACCCAATTGTCCAACGGGCGGTCCCAGGGAAGGGGGGACACGGTGTGTACGACTGATCTATATACTATGGATACGGAATTCTGATTCTGGAAATGTACCGAATTGAACGTAGATTTGGATGTCAGCGCCGCTGTCGGTCGACCGGTGTACTGTACCCCTCGTACTCCTCTTCACCTCCGTGATCCTCTATACTTTGCCATGTGTTTGAGTCCCTCCATGTGGCGCTGCTGTCAATAGAGTTGATTGGACGTCATCGACACTTTTTATTTCGTAGCGTGTCAATGGCGTCCGATCAACTCGATTGGAAGCAGGGCCATCTGGAGGGACGCAAACACGTGGCGAAGTATAGAGGATCACGGAGGTGAAGAGGAGTACGAGGGGTACAGTACACCGGTCGACCGATAGCGGCGCTGGCATCCAAATCTACGTTCAATTCGGACCAAAAAGCTGTGTAGCTGGCTTATGGCAATACCGTATCCATAGTATATATGTCAGTGTGTTTGAGTCCCTCCAGGTGGCGCAGCTTTCAATCGAATTGATTGGAAGTCATCGACACTTTTTATTTCGTAGCGTGTCAATGGCGTCCAATCAACTCGATTGAATGCAGCGCCATCTAGAGGGACGCAAACACATAGCTGCGCTGGCATCCAAATCTACGTTCAATTCGGACCAAAAAGCTGTGTAGCTGGCTTATGGCAATGCCGTATCCATAGTATATATGTCAGTGGTGCGTACCGTCACCGGCTCCCAAATAGGTTAGCCGGAGGGGAGCTTCTCACCCCTCCCATGTGTGCATGGGAGTGTGGGTCCATTCTGGAAGGATGCCAATGCAAACCCGGAATGGTCCCAGGAAGCCCAGGAAACCCAGGGCATGGTAGAATGTGGGTTTTAGTTGGTATGCCTGGCCTTCAGCCAGGTGAGCCCAACATTACCCTCTCTCTTCTACAGGCGAGGGGGGAGGGTATTCATAAGGCGGATTCCCCAGATTACAAAAAAAGGGTACCGGAAGTTTGTAAACTTTCAGGATCCTGACCCAACCCGACTCGATCATAGTCCGACTCGACCCGAGGCGACATGTAGAGTAGGTTAACATGATTGTATTCTGTTGAATAAATAAGGGAAGGAATGGAATTAAAAAGTATTTACTTGGAGATTAAGATTGTAGCTATACATTCCACCGAAATTAATTTTGATATTGTCGATAGTTTTCCACAAAAAAATTTGTAACATTCTTTCGTAGCTGTTAAACGAGAATCCTCCTTTGACAGTAAAAAAACGATATTCGAAATTAAAAATGCTAATTGTTTAGTATGAATTGGAAATTATTACACAGTAAACTTGAGTATTAATCATAGAAATTAAGAAAACACTTCAAATTCTTTTTCTTTCCAAAAAGTGGAAAATATCCGACGCGATTCAAAATTTAGAGTGCAAACTGTGCAAATATTTTTAGTAAAATTAAATCCTGCGTACCGACCATCTTCATTTATATAAAAAATGAAGTCCACTTCAAAGTTTCTAACTGGAGTGCGTAGCCCATACGATCATAAAATAAAACTCAACGATTTGCAGTATTCACTCCTACTCGAATTTCTGCTACTGCATCATATTATTTATTTAGGAAGTGAAACAATTATAGTACTTATATTGTTATAGTACGTATGTCTGCTCCTTTTCGATAGTATACTCGTAATTTATTTGTTAAGCCAAAACAGATGTACCTTGGACTAGGACCCCGAAGATTGCTTTACGGCTTACAGTTGGCACCCACGTGCATCTCCGGTCTCCTAGCCTTCGAGCAATAAAGCAATAAAACCGTACAGCGCCAGGTCAACATCGGTAAGACGAGGTAACCACCCTAACGGGCCTTGCCGTCAGAAACCCCCCGCAAGAAAAATTCGTCAGTTTCCTCCCTCCTTGAGCCCATCCATAGCGGCTATTTTCTACACCCACAATGCTTGTAGTGGGTGGTCACTAGTACTTCGAAAAGGGCATTGCCCAAAATTCACTTGATGCCAATAGGCTAATAGTCGGATCCTCTCACAAACCGATTTGTATATAAGCGCGACACGTAGTCCACGTAGTCCACATCTTAGTCCACGTAGTTGTCCGCGTTTTCACATTTCGACAGGACTTCATATTCGATGAAGTTCCTCCGTGTTGTTCGATCATCGCTAACCTAATTGCCGACGCCGCGACGCACATACAATTACATCTTGAACTATACTCTTTACTTTCCTCAAAATTCCAACACATTCTCATGCTGAGCAGCCACAGTGCAGAAAACAGAGCTGCAATAATATTAATCCGAAATTGCCACTAATACAATTTCTCCTCATCCTGTAAAACCTAAAAAAAAATTAATGTTACTCAAAATTGATCATATTCTGCAATTCCAGAGGAAACAATGGAAACCCCGACAAGTCACAGAGCAATTAAAAAATTCTGGAATAACAAGACACGAATTCGTTCGTGCACAGTAGAATTAAACCTTTGAATTTGAAAGAGGGCTGATAGAGAGAGAGAGAGAGAGAGAGAGAGAGAGAGAGAGAGAGAGAGAGAGAGAGAGAGAGAGAGAGAACATGGTTTGATTGAGTGAGTTCCTGGCCGTTCAGAGCGCGCGGGCAACGTAACTTAATAATCTTCGAACAAACACGACTTCATCATTAATTATCACCGGATAGCCGAGTTTAAAACTGTTCGGAAGCTACACGATATCGGCCGATACTGTGTGTCGTGCAAATACACTTGGCAAATATGGGATATATGCGATTCGTAGCCGGAGCCTGCCCCGGCCCCTACGCTGGTCCCGAAATCATAGACAAAGCTTCTACGTTTAATTAAACGTAATTCAACAGGGAGCTGGTGTATCGCGTGTCCGTGATTTTCGGCTCGTTTGCACGGCAACCCTCGCAAAACGATCCTCGGGAAGGAAATTTATTTTAAGTCCGGTCTATCGATCTTCGCAGGGAACAAATTTGTTTGGCGATAAAATCCGCCACATTTTACGCTCGAATTTTTGAAATGATACAGAATATTTCATACTTCGCACGGTTGTCGATTCTTCTGAACAAGCGGGACAAAATCAATTTTGTTGGAAATCTTATAAATCGGTGGTGGCCACCTATTCTATACAGGGTGTTTCGTCTAAAACAGGACACCTAAATATCTCGTCTACCTCTGAAAATACAAAAAATGTTTCTACCTGTTACCGTTGAAATTTGAAATGTCGCTGAAAGTAAGTTCTGCATTAATTAGCAAATTTTAGAGTTCACGGTCATTTCAAGGTCATGCTATTAAACGTGGGTGAATGCACAATAATGTTTGCTGTAACATACAACAACAAAAAATAACGACCAATGAAGATAAACTACATATAGAAGATCTAATGAGGGAATTAAAATATAGACTGACTTAGTAATGGGAAGATAAATGGAAACAGATGGCTCTCGACCACATCAAAAATATACCCGACAAATTCTTCGACAATCAGAGAACGACATCCACCTTACCAAGAAGATATACTAATTCTTCTAACTTCTCAAAAAGATCCAAGTCGCAGGGTCCAGTATTAAAAAAGTTATCGTCTTTTGAAGAGTGCCCGAATATTAATCAGAGTCACTGTATATAGTTGTAAGAACGGTCCACTATCCGAGGGTTACAAGATCTATTAAAAAATCCTCAGCAATGAGCTATAGACTTTCAAAAAGTATCGAATATTCGTCAGTGCATAATGTGTTAGCGTGTGAACAATGTACTATTTCTGAAAAATCGGAAGCATAGCAACGATTTTCGGAGTCGTGGTATGAACGATGGGGCCATTATAACATCGCCATTTTGATACTCGACTACGAGACGGTCGGGAACGGCTTCCGCGAGAATTTCGCGAGCGGAAGAACGCGTCGACATGCTCCGCTCGAAGGCAGCGTAGTTTAACGACACCCCGGGGGGCGGTTTTCGAGGTGGAACGACAGCCTTGAGCGAGAGAACTCGCCGAGGGATGGGGCCGAGAGAGGGTGCACGAGGAGCGCCGAGGAAGGGGTAACTAACCGAGATGAAGCACGAACAAAGGGAAGAAGGTAAACGAAACCAGGCACAGATTAACGGACAAATTGGTTATCTATCGGCCGCAACAGTGCCGCGATTTTTTCTCCGACCCTGTCTCCCTCTCTCTCACGACCCCCCCTCTCTCTCTCTCTCACCCTCTCTTCTCCTTTTTCTTTTTTTCTTTCTTTCTTTCTCTCTCTCTCTCTCTCTCTCTCTTTTCGCCAGCACCGTTCCGCTCGTAATGGCTGGCATTAAGAACGTTCCGCCACGGCGACACGTGCTGCTCCTTCAGAGAATTTTTCATTCGTGGAATCGCAAGACGTCCGCGATCGATAGAACGTCCCACTCGCGCGCTCTCGAACCTCGAAATATTCGCATGTTTTTACCATTCTCTTTCACGTCTCCTTACTTGATAAATAGCTGTCCCGATATTTTCGAGTCACGATCGTGTGCTATTTTGTGTCGCACACATCCACACAATGGGAAACTTGCGCCAGATTTCCGTAAACCGTTTGTTTGAATCGTTTAAGCTGGTTTGATCAGAATTTTAGATAGATTACTTCGCTCGAATGTCATCTGCTTTTGCGATGTTACTACGATTGCTCCTGATTCCTTCGAAACTATTGGTCTATGGACTTTTTAAATAATCCATTCTCGAAAAATTGTGGACCCTTAAAACAGCAATAATTTCGTAAAACAGGAATAGTATAACGATAAACTTGCACTCTTTCTGAAGCTTGCAACCTCAATTTTCCCAATCCATTGTTGGTTTTTCTTAGGACACGTTTGATCTTAAAAAAGCTACATGCTCAAACGTCTGTAAAAATGATTAGAAAATTATTTTTGTGAATGAATCCACCACAGTCGTGAAGAATAGAGCTTCCCTTTTACAACGAGACCTCGAAACTTGACGTACAATTTTTTTTTATTGAGTTATTGAAATTTGAATGAAATATGTACTGCTAAATTTACAATGATATAACTTGTGCAACTTATCCCTCGTTTTCGTCCAATAAAACAATAAAAAACAGTCGTACATAAAGATTTGAGGTCTCGTGACCTAAAATTCGTCAATGTTTTTACAGATGTTTGAACTTGCAGCATTGTTGAAAACAAACGTGTCCTCAATTTTTCCCCAGCTATATCTTGCAAAATTTTTCTAAGCAAAATTTAACGACCCATTGAGAAAATAGCGAATTCAAGCTTTAAAATGAGTCCAAGTTTATTGTTGTACTGTTTTTCATAACGAAATTATAAGAATATTATTATCCACTGTATAAGAACATTTACGAAAAAATATTAATGTATTTCGTAAAGCTTTATTAGTTGTACATCTGGACTTCATATGCACTACAATATCCGTATTATGAAACCAGTGTCGTTCATACAAATTGTTAATAAAATTACAGCTGGGATTTGTACACCCCAGTTGACCATTCAAATAACTAGACACTCGACATGAAGTGGAGGATAACTTGTAAGTGTAAACTATTTCGAATTTCAACAGCACAGTTTGTCCCATAGAAAAAACGTCTCTTCCACAGCACCTGTGTCCTACTCGTGAAACATTCAGCCCTCGGTGAACATCCTTTATTCCACGGTCAACAGAGATTCGGAGCAGCCGAAGACGCCGTGTTTTTAATCTAAAACACGGGAAATCCTCTTTAAATGTAACAGAGGTCCGGAAGAGGAAGACGGTCCGGCGAATTTCTGGTGGGATTTCCGGCAGGTCCCGGCTCGATTCGCAAACGACGAGTCCCATGGGACGTGCGGGGGTGTGGGGTCCCGTGGACACGGAACTCTCGTCAATTATGCGTCGGCGATAACGACGACACTTCACCCTGGCCACGGCGTGCACTTCCCCGTTGATGTAACGGCAGAATAAATTTGAATAAAGTTTTGGACGCGGTTCAAAAATAGACACTGATTTATGTCTCGGCCCGGCATATTATTACGAGTCCTGCTCTCCTCTCCTCTCTCCTCCTCCCATCCCTCTTTCTCTCGCTCTCTCTCACTCTCTCTGAGTCGGGCCACGAGACGATTTCACGCCGATGCCAATTCCGTCGCCCCGTCGGACGTAAAATCGCACTTAATAATGTCCCGTCTTCAACGAAGACGAACCTGAGGACGAACGAGTGTCGCGCGCGCGCACGCGGCGACAGCAGCCGCGAAAAATTCTCAAGGCGGATTTACAAGCGCCGAGCCGAGCATGATTTACGTGCTGGTTCGCTCTGATCGATTCGCTCGCCGGAAGAACCGCCGACGCCATTATGCTCGAGAACGTTTCGCCTCAGAAAACAGCGAACATCGACGGCGACGTGGATTCTAATGTTCTTGGTTATTACCATCCGCTCTCGGAGACTGTCGATTTTTATGAGGAATAAACATTTTCTAAGTTGGTCGTAAGTTGTCTGTGGATTTGGTGCACTTATGGTAAAAATGAGGAAATGCAATTTAAAAATGTTGTGGGGTAGTCTGTCGATTTTTATGCAAAATAAACATTTTTTAAGTTGGTCGAAAGTAGACTGCAGATTTTATGCAGTTATGATAAACATGAGTAGGTGGAATTTAAAAATGTTGTGGGGTAGTCTGTCGATTTTTATGCAAAATAAACATTTGCTAACTTGGTTGTAAGTAGACTGTAGATTTTATGTAGTTATGATAAACATGAGTAGGTGGAATTTAAAAATATTATGTGGATAATGTGTTAATTTTTATCGCAAAATAAAAATGGTCCAAGTCGATCGTGAGTGGACTGTGGATTTGATGTATTTATGATAAATAGACAGCGGGTCTTCATGCAAAATAAAAGTGATCCACAGCAATTGTAAAAAGATGGTGCTAAACTAAAATGTCTCTCTTCGTTTAATAATTTTATTAAATTGCACAGACGTAACAGAATTCTCAATATCTTCTAATATCTTCACAGTTTAGTATTTCAGCTGGTCATTTTCATCATAGATGCATAAAATCTGCAGTCTAATGATACAAATGAGTAGTTGCAATTTAAAAATACCGAGGGGATAGACAGTGGATTTTGATGTAAAATTTACATATAGAAAACTTTCTGTCTTTCATATGATTTATTTAATTGTACATATAAATAAAATGTACGATGAATGATAATATGGTTCTAAGATTCTACATTTTCGAGTTTTCAGATTTTTAGACCAGTAGCTTCGAATGTTAATGGTTCAATATTGTTCGATTATAGTGTAAATTTGCTTTTAGCGTATGAACGTAAATTATCGTAAAACGCATACAGTGGGTGTAAAAAGTATTCGTACACCTTTAAAAATTAAATAACCTTTTTAAAATTACACTAAACGACTTCAGTTCTTTTGAAATGATAAAAGGATTAGTTTACTATGTAATGTGTAAATAATTTTTTCTAAAAATTGCTATTGGTCAAAATTGTGAAGAAAAAAGTAAAGGTCTCAATTTTTAACTTCTTTATCTTTGCCTATAATGATAATTTAAAATACGCTTTTAATTTAAAATATACTATGAGCTAAAAACATTACAAGATTAAAGTTTACGGGCGAAATCGCAGATTTTTGGTCTTATCAGGGAATTTTGTCCTTATTCACCTTTAAATGTTTGTAACTGATTATAACGTTAACCGCTTTCGATGAAACTTTGTACATGTACATAACTTACATAGACTTATAAAATACGTCTTTTAAATTTTTATTACAGGCGCAGATGCAAAAGTTAAAAATTGTGATGATTACTGTTTTCGTCGCAATTCCAACCAATAGAAATTTTTAGAAAAAAAATTACTTACACGCTGCCTAGTAAACTTATGCGTTTGACATCTCAAAATAATTGAAGTCGTTTGAGCCAATTCTTCGTTTGATCCAGTTCCGTTTCATGCAACAACTTCAATTCAGGTTAGTGTCATTTATGTGACACGAGAGCGTTCGAGAATCAGTAAACGAAGATAGAAGTGCAATAAAACGAAGTTGTGAACCATGAGGGCTGGTAAATTTAATAGTGCGCATCGATTTAATTAGTACGATCAAGGTGCGCAACGATACAATGTGTTTGCACGTTCGGAGGTGCGATCGATTACAATGAATCGATTGGTATCGAGCTCGACATGAAGTCACATTATTGCATTCAAAATTATGTTGAATCTTCTGTCTGTACAATATTTTGGACAAAATTGTACATGTTTTTTTATATCACTTGACGGTGCATTCGAAATGATCAATGGAATACTATTTAATAATAATTAGCTTGCAGATTTTATGCATTTATGACTGGGTAAACGTGATTTCAAAATAATGAAACCTTACGAAACATTTAATAGTATTTGTATAACATTTTCAATTTATTAAAGCTATTTACACTTTATCCACCGGAGACCAATTAATACACATTTCAATGTTCGTGCAGTAGCAAAAGGAAACTGAAAAATCCTTTTGCACATAATCTAAAAAGAAATTATTAGATGACGTTGCTGTGAGTAAATTATTGATTCATGATTGAAACAGCTGTTGCTGTTGAAAACAACAACTTAAAAAGTTCCATGAAATCAAAATAGTGTATATAACAAAATGAAAATTTAAAAGATAAAATGTATGCTACCGAATAGTCATTCAATCTATCTGCATTTTCTAGATTTTAACTAAATTTCGTAGAATGAATATATTAATGTAAAACTTCATTTTTCAATCCAAATATATAATTCCGTCACCGTCATGTGTGACAGTCAATGTGAAATACAGTTTTGTCTTCTGTTTCTAGCAATTGACGCAGATTGATTTCGTTTTGCATACAGATCTCTAGTCTAATAATAATACTCTGCAAAAAATACAGGAAGTTATCAGAGACATTGTTTGTGAGTAAGGAAAAAAATTTAATCCTGTTACAAAAGGAGAATAGTTTCGTTGCGGGAGGATCCTGCATTTTAAAGTGATAATTGCAACGTCTCCGGCCAAAACTTCTATTAAGCTTCGCAGTGAAAAATCGCAAGCGAATTGGGGACTTGTTTTCCAGCGAAGATCGTAGAGAATGCGGTGCGGCGCTATCCGTTATCCGCGGAAAGTCAGCGTGTACAAATGCGGCCGTGGAAACGTGATCCGCGTGCAGGCGTGTGGGCGCGGAACAGTTCCCCTGCCCCGCTTCGACGACACTTTATCGCTCGCGATCTGCGAGCTGTAGAGTGCTCTGGAAAGCTGATTTTAATTAGCGAATGTTAATCTATCAATCATAATATATCCTTAACAAGTTTCAAAACCCTAAACATCGTTTCAGATAATTTTACATTCATTTAATCGGCCGTGCGGAAAGTTCTGCGGACTTTATGTTAAAACAATGCTGTGTACCTTGCCTAATTGTTCTAATCGGATCCAAACATTAACTTTACCTATCTTTAACTGTCTTGCAAGCTCATTTGTTGATTAAGCAGGGTATTTTTTCATGAGAAGTAACAGTTTATCTGTTTTTAAATCTGAAAGCCTTCAACTGCGTATTTTTGGCAGATAAGAAAAATCTCCTTTTTTAAATCGTTTACACTAACTCTCATATGCGTCTGTAAATATAATATTGTTACTATAACTTTCCTCAATTAATCTCCTCGATTGCCGCAGTTTTAATAAAATTCAAAGCCAGCAGATTATAATGCCGGATATATTCTTTTTCAGGATTTATTTTGAATCACAATTAGAAAATCATATTCACTGATATTTGAGGAATATACATTGCTTATTTATTCCAGAATACCTAATTCGTAACAACAAACAAAATGAGTTGTGCGACGAGCAACACATGCTATGAGCCAAAATCCAAGCGAAACGAAACGTTACAATCATTTATTATTTGGACTCGAAGCATTTTTAATTCCAAAATCAAGACATTCCTTTCAAAATACATAATTTTCATTCTATGTAATCTTTTTTACATTATGCACATGAAATTGAACCATCCTTCTCAAACAACACTGAATGTCTAGGAATTTATAGAATACAGACGCGTTTAATCATATAGAAACTGTTATAAATAATGGTGTAGCAATATTTACTGGTGCCTGACAGTCGACATTCGAGTGCAAAGGGTTAAACCTTCGAAAGCGGAATCTACATGTATTTTGGCACAGAGCGTTAAACTTAACATGTAATTACTCAATTTCTACAATTTTCTGTAATTGGATGAATAAAATGTTACATTCGGAACATCAGAAAATCTAGTGAGTCGATCAGAAATATCTTCAAAAATATGTTTTAAAAAAATTTCTGATCAAAGTTATAGTAGTGAAAAAGTTCTCTGCCTGAGGATGAACTCTTGTTTCTTGCAAATCATGCAAACGATTCTCATCTCGCCTACATGTCCACAATCTGCTCATAATGATCTATGAGAGTACAGGTTCAAACTACGATTTTGTACCACGTTATTAGTGCATAGAACATGTTATTAGGTGCATTTAAAGTATTCAATCATCTCGTTGCTATTTTGCTATGAACAACAAAATATTTCCTCGCTAAAGACATTACCAATCAACAAACAGCATTTGCCTGTAACTTCATCGCGAATTCTCTACCATGTGACTGGCTAATACAACTACGCCATAGAAACGGGCATGAAATTAATCATAAGCCGAGGCTCGGTCGAGCGATTGAAATATCCCGAGGCCCTAAACCCTTCAACAGTGGCCGGATTTCCAAAAGCGCGTTAAGCTCGGCCTAACTCGGACGCGGTGCCTAAGATATTAATATTTTCCCCATAATAACAGAGACGTTAGGCGCTTACAGTCCGCCAAACGGATTGTTCGCCGTTTCATCGCTTCGTGTAACCACGATGCACCATGGAGGGCATTAGTTCCCGCATCAACGAAAATTATTCAACAACGCGGGCGCGGCACCGCGAAACGCCACGATTTTCCTGTAGGCGAATTCGAAAAGATTAGCTCCGGTCCCACCGACACTAATTCGTCCCGGCCATATTTTTTGGTCGACTCAGTGAGTCTCGGCTCTCCCGGTATTAGCATTAAAATCGTCTATTTCGCGGCGTGCTGTAGCGGGAAAAGAAACGAGAGACAGGCAAAAAGCGCAGGAAACAGGGAAAACCACGTTATTATCCAGACTTTGCGGTTGCATTACCGCCGCAAATGATAGAATCTCTCTCATAAAGAGCAGCGCACGAACAGCCGGCGCGCGGCACAGGAGGGCGGGCTGCGCGGGGGTAGCTCCCAGTTTATGGTAATGAAATCTAGATTACATTTTCGGTTATCAAGCGCGCACAAAATCTGACGCGCGCTCACGTCCGCCTGTCAAAAAAGATACGCGCCAGCAAAAAAAAATATACGAACCAAGACACCGCAGCACGATGAAACCGAGGGTGGGGAGCAGGGGGTGAACAAAAATCAAAACGGGACGTCTATTTTGCCCCGGGGCGTACAGTGAATAACAAAAGTAAGTAAACACACTCTACTTTCCAGGGATAAAATGATAATTACAATAAGATTTATACATTTTTTCAAATGAAGAATTTATTACTACAATTAATAATTATCTAAGAAACAAAAGCAAAAGTGTCTTTTGCAATGATTAAAGATTTAAACAAAATATAGACTCATAAATAACTTGTATACAAGATTGCACAGTACAAAAGTAGGTGAACGCACGGTTTAATATCCACAGTGATTGGCTTTTCTTTGCTACATTTCAGAAATTCTATGTGGAGCAGATAGAGCTTGGTTTTTTCTCTGCTATTCTTAATTTCAGTATAGCCCACAAATTTTCTATCGGAGATAGATCGGGACTATGTAGTAGCCATTCTAATAGATTAATAAAATTATCTTTAATAGAATTCATTAGAATTTTGTCCTAGCGGATAGGTGAATTATCCTGGAGGAGGATAAAATCGTCACCTACGAAACGCCTTCCTTTCGGTATTACGACTTCTTGTAAAAGGATTAAATAATCATTCCTGACAATGGACCATTTTTTCCAACACCGTATGCTGAAAAACAATCCTGGGACCATTCATACCTCGTTCCATAGATTTGAATGATGATCTTATACAATCATACGATAATGCATCGCCATTATGCCTGCACACATACATTCTACCATGACTGTGTCTCATACGAATCACTGATTCGTCAGTCCATAATATTTTTTTCCAAAAATCATATGATCTTATGTTTTTCATAAAATGCCATACGTTTTTCGAAATTTACTTTGTCCACATATGGCAATTATCTTGCAACACGACCATGTCTTCCCGCATGGAATTTTCTTTTAATAGTTTGCATAGACGAAACATTCTTCTTCTCGACATTCTCACTTAGGTATCAAATATTAATAGCACCAACGCTATTTTCATTTTTATTAGAACAAAGCCGACATACAATGCCGATGACGTCACGAAATGTTCACAGTGCCAAGATGGTTAATAGCCAGAATACAGTGATTATAAACGAATGCGGTAATGTGTACATCCGAAGAAGATAGAATTATTATGTTATTAATAATATTGGCTAGATATGTAACAAATTATTATTAAAATATGTTCCTTAATCCTGTTACGTTACTCAGGGTGAAAATCCACACATTTACATTCGTCGCATATCGTAAAAAATTGGTGTGTATTTAGACCACATGGCTGAAGTGAAACATCTTTCTTTCTTTTCGAATTTTTATTAACACTTTATGATATTTAATTTCCTATGATTCTATTATTGAAACAATTGGCGTGTTATAGCTAAAATATGATATAAATATTCCTGATTCAATTTTGTCAAAATGTCTTGCAAATACTGCATCGAGAGTTGTTCCTGATCTTGTTGTCAGTTCATTAGGATTATTTACCATTTCCAATCTTAATTTACTTCTAAAAAATTCTATTAACAATTTTGATTGTTCCGGTGCAAAGTTCACGTTGAAATCACCACTTAGCATCATCGGAATTTTATCATAATCTTTATTAAGCAATGTCGAACCCTCAACCGTATATGCTAACAGAATATAATTTCGATTCATCGTCTCATCATTTCATCGTTTCATCGCCATATCGGTTTTACTCCTGCAGCGTCGAGGTTTTACGCCTACCGCGTCGAGGTTTTACTAAATCGTTTCATCGTTTCATCGTTTCATTGTTTCACCGCCAAATCGGTTTTACTCCTACCGCGTCGAGGATTTACGCCTAACGCAACTAAAGAAGTTTCACTTCAAAACCATTGATTTCTGTCTGTCTGTGTTGAAAACTGTAATTTCTTTAAAAATCAACGTTATAAATGGAACATAATTTGTTGATTTAAAGTGTAAAACAAAAATGGGTGAAATATTATCCTAGGCTATTTTATGCAACTATTTCTGAGAAGCGTGTGAGGGATAATGCTCTGTAAATTGGATCACATAAAGTTTAATGAAAGACATACTTTCATCGAACAAATATAACAATTAAACAAGTGTCCACATACTTTTGAGCAGGTGTGTATATACGCGCATACGCGCCCCTCCCTGCCCCCGTTTTTGCACATTTTCGTGACGCGCCCGCGGCATTTGCATTCCGCATTTTGCATACTTTATTATGATTTTCCGCGGCGGTGCACTAGCGACGCGGCCCACCCCCGCGTCGCACGCGTGCATTTCCGCGTTCCGGATTTGAATTTAAATTTTCTAAAATGAAATAACCCCCGTAACGTTCTTCTCCTTTTGGACCCTCGTCAACCCCCCACCCCCTGGGAGCGGAAAAGGAGGGGACGGCTATCCCTGAAGGGACAATTTTAATTTGTAATCAGAAATTTGCATGCACCCGACGCGAGACGTTGTCGGTCGACGTTGTCCTCGTGCGGTTCTTTTTCTCGTTCCTTTTGGCCGACGAAACCGCAGCCGCGGACCATTATCATTCGAATTAGTCCTAGTCGATGCGAATTGAAAGTTCCTGGCTGATGGAAATTTATTCGATGTTCCTGGCACCTGTGCCGATAGAACTCACTACAGTGTATCGTGACAATCTGAGTGCAATTAATTATGAGTACTATAGAACCTCTTGTGGTCGTGTTAATAGAAAGGTATGCACAGTTACGCGAGTCTACAACATTATATATGAACCTTTTCTAAAACTTGAAGCCCCTACTTTTGCAATCCGTCATTCATTTCTGCTGAAATGTTTTTGTATGATTCCGAGCGTGGAAAACTGAAGAGGCGCCTTTTTCACGAAAATTAATTTAAATGTTCCTACAATCGTTGAGAAATTTGTTTCGTAATTGATTCGAGTTCCAGTATTCTTCAAGACTGAAGTTTTCTCTTTCCAACGACACCCAGCAAATTGATGTACGATATTTTTAGCTGTTTCACACACGATTTTAAATTAATTCATGAATATTATTAAGTTAATGATATTTGTGTGTGTGATTGTCATAATAGAGTTTCAGCATAATGATAAGCACCAAGTTCTGTTTTCAAACCTTGTGATCTGGCACGATGTCTTTCCCTGTAAACTCTATAATGCGAGAGCTGATCGTTCCCGTGAGCGTTGCTTATACAGGGTGTCCCCAAAAGAACGGAATAAGATTTTCCCCCTGTCACTTCGTTTTCGAGAAATTCGAATTCGATAGTCCAAAGAATGTGAGTGCTAATAACAGTAAACTAAAGAATTTATTGCACCGAATGTGTTGCCTTATAAAAATAGCAATATTGCATTTATTTAGATTTTGTGCCATTTTTAAATAGTGTATGCTAGCTCAATGATTTTTCGTTGACACTTCTGTCACTTTGAATGTCAAAATGTCCCACCGGCATTGACACAACCCAAGAATGACTATATGGGCCGTTGTTTTTTAAAATGGTATAAGTCTACTTTTGGAAAAAATGAGTTAATGGTAGTTTTAGTCAGATATCGATATCCTCTTTTTATATTTTTAATCACACAGTCAATGGTGTTCCTTATCCTCATAAATTATTCAAGAGAAGTTGAACTGTAAAATGTTATCTCAGGAACGTTTTTGTCGAAAGTGGAAAAAGTCCATACGTAACAATGATAATTGAATCAACTTTCTAGTCGCATTAATCATTAATTATTACTACTTCAGTGTGCACTAACGTTAAAGTTTCTACAGAGGATAATAGCTAATGGCTTAAAACGCAAACCTTTAAATATCAGAATGTATGAAAAAATGGACATATACCACTTTCAAAAGCAACGGCTCATATCTTAAGTGATTGTTAACTTATATGGTTTAAAGCAATAAATAAATAATACTACTTAAACTATTGTCTATCCATAGTTTATCAGTATCAGAGTATCTAGACTCATTTTAAAGAGTGGAATGTCCGACACCGTGAGGTATATTTTTATAGAATTTCTTTCCGCAAGATATAGACAAAAGAGTAAAAATAGCCATTGTTGGAAAATTTTTCACATTCGAGCATTACTACAAGTTTCAACAAATTTTTTCGCAACCCAGACCACAATAATCCCAAAGATTTAGGTACTAGCTTTCCAATGAGTCCAAAAATACTGTTCTACGATTTTTCATTGTCATTCTGTACCATTTTGAGTGGAAGGTGTGCCCAAATATTAGAATCAATTTTCATGACAAAAACTTTACAATACCAATGATTGTAAAATAAAAATATTCGAAGCCAAGTGTTGTAGGAGGAATGAGTGACCATGATAGAACCACGCACTTATTACTTAATATAATTGAACGTTTAATAGGAACATAAGTAATACTGGTATGGGAAGCCCGTGTTACTAGCAATGTAACTGCCCCGTGGACAGGGGCGAACGGTAGAGCACGCACCGGTACGCGAGCGGGCCACCAGGACCTCAAATGCTGGTACCTTCTAGGACCGTGATGGGCACGTTAGGGGCCCCTCAAGCGCCTGCTTCTCCCACCAACCTCTGTTTCATGCGCGACGCCTGCGCACTGTTCGCGACGGGCAAAGCGCGTCCTTCCTTTATGGCAGGCAGTTCCAACCAGTAGCTCCGGAGCTATTCGAGGCACCTTCCCCACTTAGGTTTTTCCCCCACTCTTACACTTCATCGCTATAATGTATAGTAGTGGGAAGCTCCCACCACGAAAGCCGCGCGGCGCTAGCAACACCTGGGAACCTTGCAGTTCTCGGAGGGGAATACGTTGGAACTCCCTGCTCTATGGTAACAGCATATGCTGGCGGGACAGTAGGCGCTATGGTGGGGACGGTTTTGTTCAATTGAGACAAAAAAGCCCATCCCTATTGTTCTAGAAGGTCCCACGCGCGCGCACTTTGAACGGGATTTCCAACACCGAGCGTTAGACATTAGGTTGATTTATTAAATCAGATTCAACTCTTGCGTCTGACCATGGCCTGCCGATTCTACTTATTGTAGTTATTAGAGCTCATGAACCAGACAAATATTTAAATTCATTTTTCCCGAAAATGAAACCTCGTACGAAAAATATTACTCTCTATCTTACCGAAAGGGTGCCCTTATAAATACAAGACTGGATTTATTTAAATTTCTAGCGATTTTTACGTATATTCTTTAATAAAGAAATCTATTAAATTAATCCTCAGGAAAGCAGCTTCATAATCTTAGTAATTAATCCCTTGCCGTATTTTAACGAGTCAGACTCGTGATGAAGATGTTAAACAAGTATTATACCTTTATTTTTTGGACGAAATAAAATTGCATTCACACCAAATCTACTTCTTGTAGCTACTAGGTTCCGCGAACGCGACAGATTTTCAAACACGTTTTTCGCGAAAAATGGAGCTCTAAACGAAAAAATCTTACTTTAATTTTCCAACTTGTGTCTGCATAGAGAACCGCCGGTTTTGTACCATAATTCCAAAGACACCCAGTATGCCAGCGCTATGCAGTTTCGTAGATTAATCGGCGCGCAACGAGGACACGTTCAGCAATGGCTCCGGGGCCTTTGACGAACCAGACCGAAACTTTGATGGCGTCGTGCTTGTACCGTTTGCGAGACCCTCGATACTAAAAAGAAATACAGCGAGTATGCTGGAAGGAACAAATTGGTTCCGCAACTTCGTTCGTTATAACTAAAATTACAGAAATGTTTACAACTCTCAATTAATAAATCCCCGTTGATCGACGCCCCATCCCATCTTACTTCGTCGTCGAAGAGTTTCGACGGATTAATGATGCAACGATTTTATCCAGCTTAATTGAACGTTTGCTTCAGTGCGTTTTGCATAGTATCGCGTGCAATAAATACATAAACTATCTGGTATTTCCCCTGTTTTAGGATATATCGAAACTTCGATGGCAAACATGTTCATCGATTACGGTAACATTGAGTTTAGTATTAGCTATTACATTATTGATTTTAAGTTGCTTGCACTTCATTATATTGCGTTATTACTGTTGTCTATTCATAGTTCCGTGTGTACATGCTATGTATATTGCGGATGATATCCTTGCATAGTTTAATAAAAGAAGCATCGGTTAGCTTCTAGAAAATAAAATTACAATTTAACATTTTGGAAGTGAAACTTCATTCCATTTTTAGAAGTTTGTAGTATTAGGTTGACCACAAAATCATGCATTTATCTTTCTATTGTATTGGTGGTTTTATTATATATACAAATATAAATATTGAAACAAAATAAAGACATTGCAAGATATCGGAACATTTTCGAATAGAATAGGCAACGTTAATATTTTACTAATATCAATTTAATGAAGTACAACTAACCCGTAAACATTAAAACATGTCAAAAGTCTTTTCAGCCGACCTAATATATTTATAATTATAGCAAATCGTTCGAACAGCTTCTATGCGATGAAACGTCAAAGTAACTTGATTAACCACTTGGCATACCATTTTCTTTACGGCTACAATAATTAAAACGTCTTCACCCTCAAAAATGTCACCGAAGAGGAAATAAAATTTACATTTTTGCCTGACTACATTTATTTCAATGCTTAAATATTGATTACACAAAATAAAAGTTTATTTCGTCTGAAAATAAAGGTATATCTTCATCACGAGTCTGACTCATTAAAATATGGCAAGGGGTTAGTGTTTCATTCACCGTATCATGCTATCAAATTTTTGGTATGTTCATTTGCTGTTAGAGGTCGAGAGAAATTTCTATTTGTTTAAACAGGATTGGCCGGTATATTTGAATTACCCTTTCATCAGAGAGGTAAACTCTTCTTCGGATCGGCTTAAATAAATTATAAATAACAATATGTTTGCGAAGGACGATTGAAAAGCTTGCGCAGAAACATTGGAACTCGCATCGACTCCATTCACATACAAAATTGCGGTTCGATGCGGGCTGAAGCATGCTCCCGATCATGTAAATACATCTCGAACCATTTCCTTTCCGAAAGCTTCAATGTTTCGTGGAAGTCGGTCGAGTGCGATTCCGTTTTATTTGTTCTTTCGAAATTCCACTGAGCGACAACAATGCTTCTCTCGTTCCGGCCGCGTTATTTGCGCTCGAGTTTTTAACAACATTTCAAATGCCCATTCGCTAAATCCTGCCCTCGCTGCAATTGCCTCAACCGTATGAACGATTCAACATTAAAGGTCCCCTGAAATCAGCAGAATTGTACAACAAAACCTCTTCCACTGTGCAAACGATCGGAAAACATGCAAATACGGAACGTTGAACGATTCATGCGAATATAAGAAACAAGATAATGATGGCGAACATATTCTGTGCTATTTGTCGCAGATTTTTTATAGAAACAATTATCTAATACGTTCGATACAAGCTGTCATATATGATGACTAGACTGCGGATATTTATGCATTTATGGCTTCAGAAAATTTTCAGAAAATGCTAGAACATAAAATTCGACAGAATTTCGTACGATTTATATTTATTTCAGATCTAAAAGGACTATTTCCGGTGAAAATAAGATCTTAATTGATTTCATTTTGTTAAAATTCGTTTACAAAAATGGCAAATTGCATAAACTTCCGCAGTCTAATAACTAGACAGCGGATTTTATGCGTCTATGACACAAATGAGTAGGTTTAATTTAAAATAGTAAAAGCATTAGAAGAATTTAAAAATACTGTTCTATTATTTTCAATCTATTAAACATTAAGTGAGACAAAAATTTTCAATTTCACTAAAGTTTGTTCGAATTAGATAGACAATATTTATTTTACATAAAGATTCGCTGTCCAATGATGACAATTATACCTTTGTATTTATTTAATGGAAGGCAAATTAACTATAAATTTGTCATTATTTAAATGTATAATATACAGCATGATGCACCAGAAATGTCTGATTGTTCTGTAGTTATATCCTTAGTGAATATTTCAATACAAGACACATTGTATTTAATAGATTTTTATACCGATGAAAACTGTTGCTGTAGTTAATCTACGTGTAGCAAACATTTGACTAAACAAAAAAAATTTTAACTTGAATTCTATTATTGCAATAAATACTTTATATGTAGAAGAAGAGTAATATACAGTAGCTTGACGATATTAATTTCATTAAAGAAACAGAAACTCCATAAAGATAAATATGTATTGCCAATACTAAAATGATTCAATACGAGTTTATTAATTTTTGTTCACGTATTCAATTTCGATTGAATCAATATTGAAAAAGTTTAATACAGATATATTCACAATGCTGAAATTGTTCTGCATTTTGATATGGAAAATGAAAGAGGGCAACTGTTTTAAAATAAACTCGAATTTTCGGGCGCATTGCGCGGCAGCTATTTAATATTTCCTCTGGCACAAAAGCGTCCGGAACATTAAGATCATCGCAGAGTGAGTGAGAGAGAGAGAGAGAGAGAGAGAGAGAGAGAGAGAAATCATTGCGGCGGAGGAACGATTTACCGCCGTGCATTATTCCCTCGCGACGGGACAAATGGGACGCGGAAGAAGATGGAAAAAATGTATGCGGAGACAGCACAAGCAAGAAAGAAATGTTTTCGAAGAGAATTGTGCGGCGTGTTTCGCTTGCGATCTGTACGTACATTCTCGAGACAGCGGTACAAAGATTTCTGTGAATATCTGCGGAACGTTAGCTGCTACAATTTCGCTGTTTTTGAGTTACCAAACTTAACGAGTTAATTAAAGGCTCGCTAACATTCTTAACACATTGTACTATGATTTATTTTCAGTCATTACAACATCTTCGTGATGCATACAATTTTAGAAGAACAGGGAAATTGATATGTATTGTGTGTCTGATTATTTTCGCTAGTAGTTAAATACCGATTACAGACAAATAGAAATTGATTGCGGTTGAAAGGAAATTGATGCCATGCAAGTTTAATTAACCCTCATACGCTCCCCAGAAATATTCGCATAAATGATCCTAGTATAATAATTCGCCCATTTTTGCTCTATACTTGAAGTCAACAAATTATATTTTATTTAGGACGTCGCATTATAAATAAATACGCCTCATAAGACCTACAGAATGAATTCAATCATCTTTCAGTACATTAAAATAATAATTGGGTGAATTTTCACCCTGAGGACCGTATGAGGGTTAATGCCGTTCGAAATCTTCGACACGAGTCTGACTCGATGTTGTGGGACAAGAGGTTAAATAATTGGATGTTCCGACAAATTACGGCTGCATCCCTTCTAAAAATATAAAATATACATTCATCAACTTTGTTTTCTATATATTAGATACGTATCTAAATGAATCTGAAGTTCCACGACCTCATTAAAAAATGATTACAGAAGACATTCGATGAGAAAAATGTGATTCAAATTACTAGAAAAAGCAATCCCATTTAAGTCCCACATTTAAATAATACGGAAGTGACATAGAACTTGCTAATAGTCAATCAAAAAACCATTTGAACGATCTTAAACGAAATTTTAAATTACTTGAATTCCGACGTTTCATTTTATACTATCTAATATACCGATCGTATGAAATTGTGCGAAAAGAATTTATTTTTACACTGCGTAATTTCGTGTACAGTTTATACCGAAGTTAAGAATTATATTATAGCTGATTTGTATAGAATGAAGGTAAAATAATAGGATCAGAATAAGAACGAATATGTTCTCTGTCAAGTTAGAAGGTGCCATCTTGGCTAGCAGCCATCGTTAGCGTAACGCAAAGGGAAAAAGTGAACAGAGGCTCGCGGAAGTAGCAGGATAGAGCGAAATGCGAAGGACCTTTCTCCCGTTGGGTATCGGGTTTGATATGAAAGGATTTCTCTGGTCGAATAAAAAAGCCATTAGCCACTTCCGATTGGACTGCACTAGCTGGAACAGGGGATACGTAAATGATGCATAGAGATGTCCTCTCTGACCAAGCCATGCTATAAAGGACGCCCATGGGAAGCCGGCCGATGGATTACGCTGCCACTTTTTCCGTCGTTATTGCGATACTCTGTTTCAAATAGGTTTCAACGAAGGAATATGTAAATTTCCTAGACCGACATCTATCATTCACGACCAGGAAAATCGAGCTAATTCGCATCGGAGTCAGAATATTGCACTACATCCATTTTTGATGACCTGGGTTAGAACAATTTTCAATATTCTTGCTTCAAAGGCAAATTATAAAGTCTACAACAATATGTACGATTTGTTATTAATATATTTTAATCGAGAGTATTATATTCTTCATTTCAGTACTCAATTCCAGCGATTCATTTAAATGAATAGCTACATCAGGAACAATTAAAAAAAATTAATAAGAACATTTTAAAGGTCCATGCCAAGTTCCTTCAAAAATATGCTTTAAAAAAATGATACATGAACTTTCTAATGGTTTCTAGTATCGCCAATTGTATAGTTGTGAACAAGCAACATTGTCTAAAGCCTTACAGACGAAAAATCCAATCCTTGTGGCCCAGTATTTTTGGCTCTTATACGGGGTGTTCGACTACAGGTGGGAGAAAATTTAAGGGGTGGTTCTCCATGACAGTATAAGTCGAAAATGAAGAATAAACAAATTGCGATTTGGGCTTCGTTATTTAGTTCTGAACAATTAAAAATCCGCCTAAAATGCGGCAACACGACCAATAGAGGTGTACGTTGCGTACGTCATAGAGGCGCGCGACAATCTCGTATCAAGTGGCAAATACGTGCTTACCTTGGTTCTCATTTGGGCCCCCAGCGAGTTGAAAATGTTTAAAAAATTGATGAACAGGATTAGCAAATTGATCGTTGCACAAAATTGAACTTGCCTACTCAATCGCAATTTTTTTATTCTTAATTTTCGACTTACTTTGTCATGGAAAACCAACCCTTAAATTTTCTCCCACGTGTAGTCGAACACCCAGTATATTTTCTAGAAAGAAGTACAAGAAAAGAACTATTGCTATACCTAATTATAAAGAGTACCTTTTTAGCTTCATACTCCATAAAGAGTACGTATTCAGCAAACGTGACCAAAACATGATTTTCGGGAGAACGTGTTAATGAACTATATGTTGTGTCGTGTCAGTGCTCAAACAGTAATTTGTGAGCCGTTAAGATACACACCTCAAAGAGAGGTAAATTAAATAAAGAGATAATCGAGTTTCGGATAACTAAGTAACTTTTAATAAACTTAATGTGAAAGACGGTATAAAAGAGACTGTATAATAGACACAGATAATTCACGACTAATAGTTTCGACTCTTAAATCACGACTGATCTTGCAACTAACGTGTAAGAAACAAGTAACCTAGTGGGGTTGAAAAATCCCTCCACAAAGTACAAAATAGTGGGGCCCCAGCCAATGATATAATATTTGGGAGGCTACAAATGACCTCCCAAAACAAGGGCAACGCCCATAGACGAAATACGTCGTAACGAGTGTCGCTAAACAGACGACACTCGGTTTCCTGCAATTTCGCCGAAAACCATAATTTAGGCTTAGGGCCATAGGTCCCCATGGCGCTAGGAGTAAGCCTACGCTACGCCAAGTGCCATTGAGAGCTGCACGACTAGGCTGACTTTCCCATAATCAGCTGATAGTTTCCAGACGTACCCGGGTCATAAAACAATAAATTCTTCCTAGACGTTAGAAGAACCCTTCGACAATGGCACTTATCCAAACTCGACCGTAGCGCAGACCCAAACCGAAATTCGAGCCGGCCATACCATAATCACGCCTGAACACTATATTTGGGAAAAATCGAACTATATTTGGGTACAATCGCTTGTTTATATAAAGTTGCAGTCAAAAATCGAGAGTTTCACAGCTAGCACCCCAAATGATAGCATACCCAAGTGTGTAAGGGCTCTCGTAAAGGTCACGGAGAGCCCTATGGACAATGCTAGATTGTTCTGGGTCGGATCGACAAGAAGGAAAAGCTCCATCGACACGATGAAGGGGGTCGTAGTCGCACGAGGAAGGCTTCTTGGAAAGGGAAAAGGGCTGATCGGTGACCACCTAGAATGAAGTCGAGGCAACAACGTCGAGGATCTCCGGGATAAGCAAGAACGACATTACGCGGTAAAAAGGAGCCGGAATGCGAATTCCGAGAGAAGAGGGATGATTGTTTTGGCGAAGGTTATTTTCCGGATGGACGGCCTCGTCTGCTTCGCTATACATCGGGGAGATATCTACCTCTCTTGTTTAAGGAGACGTTTTCTCCAACCACGATCTGTACGGTTACCGATCCGGTGCTTGCCTCTCCTGGACATTTATTACACCAACATTCGCTACCACAATTTTTTTCGCCCTACAACGAAGATGGTTCCTCAACCGTTCAGCCTCAAAAATGTCATAAATTTTACAGATTAAAAGATATAGCATATTTTTTGAACGTTAATTAACTGGTTAGATAGATGAATATAGGTTCTGATAACGTTTCTGATATGAAAACATTTTTTGTATGTCAATTGTAAAATGTTTCTATCATGAATTCCTGTTGCCAGTTCGCTTCTCTTTCTCAGAAGCTGTCATTGCTGAATTGCTTCAACATTGTCATCGAAATCGATAATAAATATTCAGAAGTTACGAATCAACTGCAGAGGATTTATTAACATTTATGTACAACAAAAATATTAAGAGAAAATTTCCATTTGATTATATATAATTTATAATAATATAGTCTGTGTTCGTTCAATAGTCAATCACTTCGTTATAAAATATTCAATTTTCTAGTCTTGTATCCTTCATTGTGCATTAGGAATTAAAGTAATGTCAGTAATGTCAAAAAGCAGTTGTGCTGGCGTTGTCCTGGCCGCGTTAATGTTTGCGCGATATTATTGGCCAGCCAGCGATCCAAACTTCCCGCGAGTACCATAATTTCCCGCTAATCCGAGCGTCTCCCGGAAACCTCAAGTTCGCTCGGCAAACCCATACTTAACTTCCCATCACGTTTCGTTCGAGGTATGCGGCTGACGTTCGCCGGATCGCATTGCGCTTAATGTTTTCACGGCAAATAGTATTATATTCGCGTGCACGACGCCTGAATGCGTTACGCGATACGTCGGCTATCGTCGTGGTGCATTACCTATCACAACTTCGAACTACACATTAATGGAGAAACTTCCGTTTGTCTCGGCTGTGATGAAACGTCCCGACGAGGGTTGCATCCGCGCGAACTTTCCGCGAGGATTCGCGAACAGGACTCGCTTATGAGCGAGCGGATTATTGGACTCCAAATCTTTCCCAAAAGGACGCATTTCCGATCTTCTTGGTCACATGCTTTCACAAATTTAAATTCTTTGAAAAGAATCTATCTGAAATGTGCATAAAATTGCTCTGCGGGGCATTGCTCTCGGTGGAAACGACGATCATGAGGCCACGCCTACTCGGCGCGAAGCCACTATCTACTCGCGTGGGCGTGGTTTCTTTGCTCTCGCTTTCTTAGACAACGAGACGTTCGAAAAATGTAGATTTCTTATGGAAGTTTGAAGAGCAAATTATTTGCATGTTCACTTTAACGAGAAATAGGGATATATATAGGGGTATATAGGGGTATATAGTCTCCGAATTTTTTTCAGATTTTATAGCAAGATGTATTGTAGCTAAAAAAATACAATAATCGGTATTTTTAAAGATTTACGTGTAAATAAATTTACTGGATGAACAACTGACTTAATTATTTTTCAGTTTCCATTATAAATTAACGTATGCGATAGCAACCTCGGCATTTTACATTCATTATGAAGCAATACAAATTATTTTATTTTCCATCGATGCTTTACGGGGGTGTCAGACGGAATGAAATATGTAGTGTGTTTTAATCTGACACCTTGGAATTAAATTGTAAGACAAGGGGTTAACTCTCCTTTTGGTATTTCTACAAATGTCAAGACAATTAATGATGCTTCGCTTTTCATTGTTGAATAAAATGTGACTTAATGGCTTACTGTTTGTTAATGTAATAACGCGTTAAGTCATATGTGCGAATTTTCTTAGTACCAAGCGTTTGAGCTTTTGAGGCACAACGGGGGATGCAAAAATCTGTCTAAACGGATTACCATGGCAACCAGAGACCCGTCCAGCTAACGACCCTAATTTCCTCGAACATCGCGACGGAGTTTTGACGATTCTCCGACGGGATCGCCCGGGCACGATTTATTCTGCTCGGCTTAAATCCCAAAGATAAATCGGAGCACGCGAACGATGCGGTTGCAGCCGGATGCTGGATGGTCCGCGAGATCGCTCCGTGAATTCTTCGGCTCCCGGAGTTTGGAACTTGCGTTGTGGTATTGTTTGTCGAACCGGATGAATGCGCAGTTCATTGTTCTTCTGTGTTACTGTTTGCGGCGAGGGGAAGTTTGATTCTGTCTGAGCGCAGACGGAACAGGGAGGAACGGGGAGGAAGGGATCAGAGAGGATTTGTGCTGTCCCCGGTCGCCGAGGGATCGAAAAATATATCTTTTACGGGCCTTGGTTCGACGAGACTTTTTCCAAAATGCTGGTCCGATTGACAGCGGAAAGTCAGAGTCGATGAAAAAATCATTGCTGTGCATGCAAAGTAATACATTTAAAAAGATCAAAAATGTGTTCTTACAAATGTTGATATAAAATGGCACATTTTATGATGTAAATGATGTTTGGTATGTTGGTTGAAGTAGTGGAGGACGTTTGGAAGTTGTACAAGTGCAATGACTAAAAATATATAAGGTGCGATTTAAAAAAATTGTTTTGGTTTCTAAATCTCCCATATCACATTTGCCCGCACTTAAGGATGGTTTAAGGGAAGTATTGTTTGAATGATTAAAACAATGAAAATTTTAATGGGAATAGAAATATGGTAAATGATTTGCTTCTTTACACCGAATAATTTCTACACGAACGTTTTATAGCTTCTATAGTACATTCATAATTAATCGATTTGAGAATAATGTAATGATTTCTATCTCATTTATATGTAATTAAATATTAACGTTGTCAATATGAAAGATATTAAAATAAATAAAGTTATGATGCAAGCATTACCATACACGCAGGCTCCATAATCTGCATGTTAACTGATTAAATAATTTATAAATGCTATGAGCATCAAATAATTCATACAGGTTCATAAAATTATGTCGCACGAATATATACGAAGAGAAAATCATATGAATGTTTCATGTATACAAGGGTAATGATAAATAATTTATTTTCTGTTCGCATAAATCATTGCATCAGCTGCGTGATTTATTCCGAAGTATATTAAATTATTCGTACAGATATTAAAAAAGAATTATAATGTCGATCTTATATTACAGAAATTGATTAATCTCACATTAAATAAAATCTTGGAGGCTATTTATGATATAATAATAAAAAATATATCAAATACTAAAACTGAACGCTATAGAAATTAATGGTAACATATTTGAATATTCACACTAAAATTATGATGTTCGCGCGCGTTTATCTTAACAAAAACAATTGCCAGCATTAACAAGCGACTTAAAAAAGTTGAGGAACTATTTTTATTTTATTAAAGCACCTTGAATCTCATTTGAGATTCATTTGCTTCGGACAGAGAGAAAGGTATAACACAATAATGACAATAATTGTATGATTGCCAACAATCATACCCAATTTCCAGGAATCTAAAGATTTTCTTTGAACAAAAATCACAGAGTTTTCACCAAAAAGGAATCGACTATTTTGTAAAACGTTAGGAAACCTAACTCATACCTAACTCAGAAAATTGTAGAAAATGGCGGTGACTCGATAATTGATTATTTGACGATCCTTACGTTTTATTTTCAAATCATATAATAAAACGCTCGGTCGTCCAGCAATACATGAAGCCAATGAAGTCAATTTTCCTTTCGATAGGATTCACAGTCTCTACCCAGTACCCCACGACTGCAGCATGCAACGCTGTGGTTCGACGACGCAATAGCTCGCATAAACTTCTATTGTATTTCTTGTTTACAGCGTGGCGGGAGTCTAATTAGGAAATCAAGTTTCCATCGGGAAGCCTGCGTCGCACGTGCTGACGCGACTCGCCGGTTCTAACAATAAATCACGGATTCACTTTCCTGCGCCATCTAATGGCAACAATTGTCCGAAATAACGCGATTACACGTCGCCGGCGATGATTTATTATTAGTCGATGCGTCAGGGCATTCCATTAGGAGGGTTTTAGTCAGCGCGGCACTCTTCCACATCGTCTGAAACGATACGACGACGCGACGGCGATGGCGACGACGCGACGCGACGACTTCGCAAACAATTAAAGAGGGAAAACGATCGGCGTATTATAATCGGCGTAAAACACTAGACGCAGCCTTGTCGGTAAAAGAGGCATACCGAGAGAGACAGAGACACGAACACGTTCGTTTAATTTCCCTTGGCCCACGCCACCGCAACGACCGTATATTTTCGTAACAGTTTTCACAGCGCGGCGCGTCGCGAGCCGAAGACGCGTTAATCACCGCGAACAGATCTACGCCTTCGCGCTCCAATAGAAAAGTTAAATGCTTCCCCAATGTTCCGCGTCTAAATATATGCAACTCGAACAAAATAATCCCCTGTAATCTGTTGCGCCGAATGCACCAAGCTACAACGACAAACCTTGCGTAACCGCTCGCTCTTTTATTGACACCCACTGCCAAAGCGGCCTCGATTCGACAGTGGTTGATTTTTCGAAAAAGTGGACAGTAATCACTATGATTTGAAAATTTAATTTATTCCCATGTAATAGAATTGGATACACCTGTTAATCTTCGTAGATACATGTATCATTCTTGTAAAGCAATGATTGAACGTAACCATCAAACATGACGCGATTCACATACAAAGTACATGAACACACGATTCATACGAAGTACATGCAAAGCATGGGAAACAGCAGTGTCTTTTAAATAGAATGATATGGACCGGTTACCATGAAAGTGGTGCAAGTCTATCTTGTCTTCTGACGAGATATTTAAAGGTTTGTATTTTAATCAATTCAAAAATATTAATCAAGTGTACTAAGTTTAGAGATATTTCTATGAATTTAGAAATACTTAAATTGATCACATAAATAACTTTTATGTGAATTCAACTGAAATAATATATTCTTTTTGTGTCGTCAATGGACTTGCACCACTTTTTGAACCAACCGCTAGGCAATTTCATTTACCGACGAATTTTAAATTGATCAAAACATATGAATAATCTAAAATACTAAGTGTGAATTGTTTATAAATAAAAAGTTCACTCTAAATTATTAGTTTATTTTGTGATTTCTCAATTTTTTCCAAAAACGGTATACATATTTTGGCTGGTGTAATGTTATGGCTGATGAAAAAACAAATTCAACCATAAGCATATAATACGTTGACCTTGAAAGGACCTTCAGAAAAGTTATGTTAGAAAAAACACAATTTGGAATACGAATACGATATTCAAGCTTACCGTAATCAAGTACGATTCCATTCATGTCAACTCTGAAACATTTGAAGAATAGCTCTTCCGAAGGTCATTTAGAGGTCAACATATTACACATGGTTGAATTTCTTTTTTCATTAGCTAAAACATTTTAACAGAGCATGATGCACAGCAGTGGGTGATTTTCGAAAAAGTGGGACAAAAATCAGTATGTCTTGAAAATTTAATTTATTCGTGTGTAATAGAATTGGATACATTTTTAAATTTACGTAGATACAGTCACTCCCATTAATATTCGTACACTCTTAAAAAGACGATAACTTGTTTAATATTGGACCATACGACTTGGACTTTTTTGAGAAGTTAGAATAATTAGTTTACTACATGACGTGAAAAAGAAATTTTAAAACAATTGTAATTGATCGGTATTGTAGAGAAAATACTAAAAGTTGTGTTTTACAATTTTTTTATGTGGCTTATATTGAAAATTTAAAACATCCATTTTGTAGATCTGTATCGATTGTATACATTTTCAAATTTTCATCCAATTTGGATTACGTGGAAAACAGCGACAGGCATCGAATGACGTAAGAATCCTTCGATTTATTACAGTTTAAGGGCGAAAATTGTGAAAAGCTGCAATTTTTACCATCTTCAAACAGTTGTAGCTCATTGCACTGTTTGCCGATTTTGGTGAAATATTCAGAGTGTATACAGTTGACACAAATCTACAAAACGTATTTGTTGAATTTTCAATATGGACCCACATACAACAGTTATAAATAACAACTTTTAGTATTTTCTTTGCAATTCCGACCAATTACAATTTTTTCAAAATTTCTGTTTTTCAACGTGTAGTAAACTAATTGTTCTAACTTCTAAAAAAAAAAATCCAAGTCACATGATCCAATATTAAAAACGTAATCGCCTTTTACAGTGTACGAATATTAATGGGAGTGACTGTAGATGTGTCAATCTTGTCAAATAATGACTTAACCCTTAGCACTCGAATGGCGACACTGAGGTACCACTAAAAATTGGTATACCATTATTCAAGATATTGTTTACATTATTAAATTTCTTCTTATTCAGTAAATGACTAAACATGCACGTGTTGTGCGAGGTATTATATGGAGCTTCAAATGAGGAACATGAAAAAAATCATGAGGACTGGAAATATTCTAGGTTGAAAGAATTGTTTGGTTTTTTAATTAAAATCCCTCCGAGTGCAAATGGTTAATATGACCATCGAACACGACGGGGTCTTCAAATGAAAATCCCATCAGGTCTGTTACAATCGGATCCGAAGTACATGCAAAGCATGGGATACAGATCTTCCATGTTCACACTCTGTCAATGCATAAAATCCACAGTATAGTGATTTTATAAACTATAGACATATTTTAGAACAATGTAAATGCACTGTACAAAATGTAAAATTCGTATTTCCACACTTAATGTGATGTTCATTGTAAAATATTACGACAGGAATTAGAGTAAAGACATAGCAAGAGGACATTTACACTAGAATTTATATTTTGTACAGAATAATTATTTTAATTTAGTAAGAACTGTTGAAACCCTTATTGTAAAGTATTTTGATCGAGATACAAATATAATGGACAATGAACAAAATTGGCATTGAAAAACATAATTTCTATTACGAACGTTGCTGACTCGAATGATATAAGAAATTTGCAGCTTTGTTAGAATAAATAATTCTTCAGAACTTTTTATACAAAACACACTCGTGTAAATATAGCTTTAAAAAGCTATGAAATGCCAATTGTGAGTTTCGATCGTTGTTCAAGATAAAAATAATAAAAATAGGTTGGTGGATTCTTATATAATGTTGAAAGAAGTAAATTTATTTTGATGTAGTTTGTTTTATAGTAGTTTGAGTTGGGTTATAGTATCTCTGGCCAGGTTAACTACATCAGCAGCCACGTTTGTTTTCCGTGGAGCGCTTCGAAAGTCACGCAACCCGAAATTTAATTTCCCGCGATTCTTCGGCACGATTGAATTAATCTCTCGGTTGCGTGATTTTTTACTTGTTCGTGTTAGTTCGTCGGCCGAGAACCGTGCGGATTAAATCTTCCGTTTCCTGCCGAATAAGGGTCACGTTCCGAAAGTTTCCGTGACCGTTGAGGATTATTAGTTAAAATTAATGTTTCGTGATACTTGTGTGTTGGCGTGGGCTGAAGGAAATGCACAAAGCCAAGAAAATATCCGTCTGTTGCTTCAGCCTGCGATCGTATATAGTAATTCATTCAAAATCAGTCTTTATTATAACCTTGAAGCTCAAATATTAATTCCAATCACGTTCCGTTAATTTTAATCAAGATATTCTACAATAAGGGTTCCAACCGAATTAAACTAGTTAATATGTACAAAATTAATCATATAATATTCTCACCGTATAACGTGTCAAGCATGAACTGTATTTTCTAGTTGGAAGTCGAAATTTCTAGCGAAAATAATTTAATGAAAAAAAAATTTAAATATAGCTTCTATTATAATAATAATGCTGAAAGTTCAAACCAAGATGGTATTACTCGTCTAATAATATTTTACAATAGGAATTTCAACTAAATACATTTCATAAAATTTTAAGAGTGTGTCACGAGTGAACTGTATTTTCTAGGAAGTTAGCAATTTCTAATTACAAGTATTGTATGAAGAAGAAATTTTAAATATAGCTTCCATAATAATAATAATGTTGAAAGTTCTCATTATGATGGTATTATACATCTAAAGATACTTCTTCACAATAATGATTCCAATTCAATGCATTACACAACATTTAAAAATATGTAAGAAGTGAATTGTAATTTCGAAGAAGCTAGAGCTAAAATGATTAAAGAATATAGCTTTTGTTATGATAACAATGCCGTTAGTTCAAATTGAGTTGGTGATATGGGTCTACAATGCTCTATAATTCACAGCCACTTTCGACCAAGTTAATCGTTATGAATCTTGGACGCATATTTTTCAAACAGCCCCATCATCGTAAAGAGCGAAACAGCGTCGACCAAGGTTCCTCGAACCATGGAGGACAGAGGAAAAAGAAAAATAGATGCGGCCGCCGAATTCGCTTCTGGTAGGCGTTCTATCTTTAAATACACTCGTCTCTATATTTTCTTCGATCGCTCGGAGGTGTTAACAGCGCGCAGCTGTTGACGGAGGAGCGAAATCTTGCCCTTGTAAATGTCGTTCCGAGTAAGTGGATGCTACAAGACGCGGAACGGCGGGTTTTGCAAACGAGCTCTTCGATATGAGAATGTGACGGGCTGAGCAAACGCAGAAAAAAAATCCAGGACGTATGCGTAATCGGTTGTGCAATCAATTTTGCAGGCGACGGAAATGATTCAATCAATTTGTCCACGGCGCATAGAAAATAAAGATATTTATACGTAAAGTTCTCCCAAGACTCAAAGAGCCGTGAAAATTGGGGTATAAAAGTATAAATTAGGATTATTAAGCAAACCCCAAGCTCACTAAACCTAACCTAACCTTACCCAGACCTAACCTAACATAAGCTAACCTAGCCTAACCTAGCCTAACCTAACCAAATAAAGTAGTATAACTAGTTTAACATAGCGGCTTATGTAGAAATGCATGGGTATGTGATGGTTTCTGCACATATACGAGCCATGTAACAGTCTCTTTGCGATCGCCCACACAACACTACAATTCCTGAAAGATGTCACTCTGTATATTCTTTCCCAATTCCATGGCATTATACAGTTTAGGGTATGTTAATAAGTGAAAATGGCGGATACGAGTCATTAAAGCAAACAGTTTGTTGCGCTAGCGCAGAGCATTTCCGCGTTACGTGACCAACCCCACATGACTCTACTAGGCATGGATAATATTTTGGGTAAGTTGGGAGCCAGTCGGAGATGGGTGCTAAAAGGAACTTCACCCCTATTCAGAAATAATTGCTCCTTACTTTAATAACATCAATAAATTGGAAATGATATACCTACAGGAATGCTTGAATTCTTTGAACATTTTTGCTAATTAGTACGTAGCCGGCGAGAGCTTGAAAGCGTTCCCCGGACTAATTAGATTGAACGAATACATACATTTTAATATTATTCTCCCCGATGACATTTGCAAAATCTTCCCGCCTACTGCCTTGCATGAGCCGCACCTCCTAAAGAGACCGGAGGTTCATTAATCACGACGGCGAATCCAAACGTCTTTTATTTACGTTACCTTCACTGGCACGGATTTATTGCGAACCTAGGTAAAACCCTTCGGTGACGCGTCCTTTGTATACTGACATCGATTTTCCGCCGGTGAAAACGCGCAACAATGCAACGCGAGCATCACCTTCGCGGAACGCGATATCTCGGTTCATAAATAATACCGACATTATTTATGAAAACTATAGGGACAATTGTGCGACAGGACCCTGGCCATTCTTCTGGATCAAAACACGGAAAAAAAGAACGAAGTGGAAATCACGAATTCCAGAAATTCTGATGGAGCTATAAATCTTAGTTTATGGCCGGAAAATAGAAATGAATGTTCACCTGGAATTACTATTAAGAATGATAAATTTCTGAAACAACTTATTCCATTCTCTGAATTGTGCTAGTTTCTAGCAATTTTTAAAAACCTTCGCAATGTTAAGTGGAATGTTAAATTCTGTCGCAGTCGTTAACATTCTTTTTTCGATTTTGTGTATTACATAAGAATTTTGTTAAATTTTCATTCGGAAAATACAGCTAGACTGGACACAGATTTTAATTGATGTACTAAGGATAATCATTTATTCGTGCATGTTGTAGACGAGAAGACGTTATTTGCAATAAAAACAATATTAATCTTGTTCCTCTATAGAATTTCTCCATTTTAGTTTTTCTAAAATGATTTATGAATGCGAAAATTTCAACAACATTCCTATTGTTATCCTGTTTAATCTATATTTAGATTGGCTAACGTGTCTGTGTACTGTCGACTGTTTCTACTTACTACAGAATCATTTTACTTTTTGAAGTACTTTTACTTCATGCATGAACTCTTTTTGGCCTAACTGTATGCAAGTAAGTTTCCAAGAAGCCTCCCAGACCTACAACGATGGTTCCTCTCCGCATTGAATTTTTTTTCGGTCGAATCTCCGGTGGATAAATTCGTTTATAAATTGAAAGGAATCGGTCTGTATATTATATAGAGCGAGCGATAGATCTGGGCAGTTCTATAAATCGGCGGCCATACCGTCCACGGTCCCCCGAGGTGGACCCAGGTGTTACGATCTAGTCGAAAGACTCCTCCACCCCGTTTCCTCGTTTTATCCCCGTCTCTCTTATTCCTTCCGTTCATTTTCATCGCGTTCTCCGCTCTCCATCTCGCTTTATGCCAGGGTCCCCTATATTATCTCGCTTGTCGAACTATCGGGAAGAGTGGGTGGCACGCGAAATGAACTGCACCCGGTGGCGCAACGTCTTCGGAAGAGAACGACTGACGATTCCTCGCCGGTATCCCGATCTCCGACGCGAGATTTATTTCCTCGGTGGAACGGAACCAGCTGGCTAATGCCGTCGACTTTGTTATACTGCACCCCCTGCTGGACCAATCGAATGGAATTAGGTTCGGCTCCGGGTTAAATACGGGCAACGTGATCGGTTGGACGTGATCCTCGCGGTTCTGCCAAAACGCAGACGTTCCTGCCGCTTTGAGTCTCCAATAATGGCAACGGAGCCCGAAAAGTTAGTTAAAACCGCCATTAGTTTTAACCTGAAGTGGACTAGATTTTAAAACAGTCTTTGGTTGAAATACTTGTTACCTTTCGTTGTAAAAGTATACAAAATTTAAACTCACTCGATCTCCAATAATTGCAGCAAGGTTTAGAACGCTGACAGCGCAGGTAGTATTAACAGAAGATGTAGATCATGCATGGGCACGGGTGGAGACCCTCAAACGCCTGCTTCTCCCACCAACCTCTCTTTCATGCGCGAGGTCTGCGCACTGTTCGCGACGGGCGAAGCTCTTCTTTTCTCTATGGTAACGTCGGATGCTGCTGGGGGACAGTGGGCGGTATGGTGGGGACGGTTTTGCTACCAATCCGGCTATTGGTAGAATTTCAAAACAGTCTGCGGCTAATATACTTATTACTCTGCGTAGTAAAAGTGCACAGAATTACAACCCAATCGATCTGCAAAAATCGTAGCAAGGTCTAGAACTTTGCAGCGTGACTGATTTTCTCAGATAATTTAAATGTTGCTGCCAAGCCGGCTGTAGAGTGAATTTTACAAAAGTCTCTGCCTATCATACATGTTACCTTTAATAGTGAAAGCATAACGAAATTTCAACTCAATCGGTAATGATTACTCGGAAAGAAGTCGATTTCCGGAATATTGCGCGTATCTTGAGTAGTTAGCGAGCTTCGATTATGCGAAATACCTTGCATCTCGACGTGTTCGGATAAACGAGGTTGTACAGTACTGAAAAGAACGGGCAGTCTCTTTGAAATTGCTTAAACAGAGAAAAGTCGAAGAGACCTGAGAAGGTCAGGTGTGTAAGCAAGGAACCGCTCGAACCGATATTTATTTGTAACGCGTACGGAACGTTTTGAGCGCGCAGACAAAGGAACGTGCATAATTAACAGCAATTTACGAGGGTGACATCGTCGGGCCGGAATAATTTACGAGACCATTATATTCGATTTTTCTTGGAAGCCGTCGCATTGGCGAGACGTTCCGCCCGTTTCATCCGCTTTTACAAGCTGCCGACGTTCCCGGCCGTTCCGTAATAGGCTTCTACCGGTGCGCTCGTAAACTCGCCCTATCTTTAGGGGTGAACCAGGAGACAGGATCGAAGCGTGTCACGTAACGCGCGGCCCGTCACGTCGTGTCATCTTGAAAACTGTAAACGTGACAGCCCTCGTGACTCGGAAAACGTGCGGGTAAATATTTAGCTGGCCGCAGACGCAGCACGTGGCCAGAAGCTTCGCAGAACCAATTGTGTTACTTCTTTGCCCTGCGCGCTCCGTCCTCGTTGCGCGCTTTTCTCTCGCGTCCTGTAATCTCCCTCTAGTCATCATAGAAATGATTTTCTTTTGATATTATATTTGCTGTCACTAATTCATCGGCAATCACTGACACGATTCCATCGACAATATTTACTCATCGACGCACTAGTTTTATACAATGTGATAATGGTATTTTGTATGAAACTTTTAGCATCATATTCCGGACACTTTTCTGATTGAAATGAATCCGAGCATGACACAATTTGGACCATATTCACATATTTAATTTATGATTCAGTAGAACATCGATTATCCGAACTGGTCAACTGGATATAATAGCAGCTATAGTGCTAGATTCAATCTTTATTGATTTGTACAATGAGCGTTGCATACGGATCGCATTAGATTGAGTTGTCTATACAGTATTTCCTATCCCACCACGGGTCTGGCCAGCGACAATTATCGTGTAGATGATATTATTTTTCGACCTCTGGCGAACGAGAGGACGGACACCGAAGCTCGAACGGCCTCGGTCGCCGAGAAATGTAACATAATACGGTACGAGTATATCGGTATGAGACCACTACCAATCCAGTAGCAAAACTTCTTTATTCTTCATAATTTTTTATGGGACTTTCACCAACATATTCGCGGCATTTTTCTAATGAAAATGATACCAAATATGATATTGTCTAGAATTGTCTAGACATCGTGTCTGGGCTTGTGCTACGATCGAGTGGGGACTGTCATTTTTGAGATATTTATTGGCGTGCTTGGCCCTAAGAATTCGTTACGGATTTGGGTATGGCTGGAAGTCAAGTGTTTTGTTTTGAAACGGGAAAACAGACCAGCCGTACTCCGCTCAATGACAATTGACGCATCGCAGGCCCACACGCAGCGGAAAGGCGACACCAAGTTCGGGGAATGGATCCTTAGACAAGGGTGCTCTGTGCAACGTCCTGCGAGGCTTACGTGGGAAAATGAATTCACGGAGCTTGTAGGCGTTGAACAATTTAAGATGACGCCCCGAACTGGTGATTTGTTCCCTTTTTATCCCTACCAAAGGAATGATCTCTTCCTGAACTTTGGTAGGGAATTAGAACTTCAGAACATATCGAACCATAGAACAGAACATATCGAACCTTAGATCGGAACACATCGAACGTTAGAACTGTACAACGGAACGAATCTTATATCTGAAATAACGGTAGAACTTCTCGAACTTTTGAACTGAACGAATTATAGGACATTCGCATTTTAGAACATTGTGCTTAGGATTTTGAACTTTAAGTGTATTTTTTACGAATGTGAAATATACCTTTTTTACTGTTTGTAAACTAGAGCGTTAATTGCATTGAACCAGCGGCAATATTGAACGGAACAACACTCGAAACAGATATAATTCTGATAATATCTGCTTGTGTAATGAACGATGAAAGTTTCGGGCGCAAGGAAAAACATCGCATGGGAAAGAAAGAGACGCGGAGAGTCATAGTCGGCGGCACAGTTCAAAGGCCCACGTGTTTTCACAATGTATTACCACGAAATAGCTTTTTTATTATTACTTATTTTTTTATGAGACTTTCTCCAATATATTTGTAGCATTTTTCTGATTTAAATAATACCAAACACGATATAATTCCAATCATATTTACAATAATTTTCCGAAACTTTTATCGTCCATTACTCAAGTAAATACCATTGGAAGTATATCTTATTTGGTATCATTTTCATTAGAAAAATGCCACGAATATGTTGGTGAAAGCTCATAAAAAAATAATCAAAAATATAGAAGTTTTGTCATTGGATTAGTAGTGGTCTCACCGATATATACGCGACCCGTATTATGTTACACTTCTTGGCGACCGAGGCCTCTCAAGCTTCACGGGGTATACCCCGCGAAAGGAGGGAATATTTTGCGACAATTATCGTACAGAAGTTCACGACAATTAACGATGTAATACTGTACTCAGATAAAGTAGAAGTTACATCTCATCAGTTTGAATAACAGAGGTTCTACTAAATCGTGTACTAAACAAGTAAATGTGCTCCGAACTGTTTCGTGTTTGGATGAATTTTAATCAGGAAAATGTGACGAATATGTTGACATAAAAATATATGTGTTGAAAGTATGCATTATTATTGAACTTCGTAGAAAAATTTTGAATGTTGATAGAAGGGTTATTAATTTGTAGTACACATGTGGGCGACTGATCCTGTGTTTGGGTGATGGATGTTTTGGATAAACGGTGTTAGGATAATCGAGGTTGCAGTGTATAGAACATTTTTCTAGAATGAAGCGGCATCTTCGGCACACATTTTCGCACAGACCTAACAAAGCTCGATGCAACTGATGCGTGTGGTGGAATCAGCTTGCGTAACGCACACGCTCGATGCACGCCACGCCGGCTGACCCACATGCGCGGTCTTTATTTAAACTGGTTTCCTCCTCGGCGTTCTTGACTACCGTCTTTCGGTTACAATTTCATTAACCCTTAAACAGCCATGCGATTTTTGGCTGGTCCCTTTCGAACCATGTCGCGAAACAACGAATGACACGACCGCTTAAAATATGTTACTAGCTGAACTCAAATATTCCCTTTTCAATTGCAATTGAAACGTTCCACCATTTTCAGAATACCACCATCTGAATTCTTAATCCGCCACCCCAGGAATCGTGTCAAGCACACGTGTAATCTTGAAACAAAGTGCGTTTAAAATGTACCCTAAACTTACGGCCTGTGTACAAGCCGTCACCTGAAATATGGCTCCCAAAGTGCGAGCACTTGCTCACCGGTGCTACACACGAGTGTTTCAACTATTAAAATGGAATTTAGACCGACCCTGCAACCCGTGTACTTTGCTTCGCAAACTACGAATCGCGTTAAACGCCGCTATTAAATAGCTGTATACTTTCCTTCTCTTAATGACTATACTAGACTGCTTTCTCGATTACAAGTCACTCCAGACGCTAATCAATATTACAAATTATATGTCCAGTATTGGACAAACTTCTGCAGCTTGCGACGAACCAGTTTGTACAATTTGGACACAATTTTATAGAAAAGATATGGTAACCCTCTTAATCATTGAATAGCATGAAACACATTGATAATAAATGTCACGCGTTACTGTTAGGATAAATTATTATTGTTATTATTATTATTATTATTAGAATAATCATCAGTTGATTACGTCAATCGATGATTACATTTGTTTTAAATCTCAGTTGCAGACTCTGCAGTGGATGATTAAATAATAATTTCTAATAAGAACCACTGTGTGAAAAATACATTTGTTTTCTGCCAGCAGCTATACTAATATGATCACCCGCTTTTATTAGACTGTTACAGAAACACTAGTAAATTAGTATAACACTGGGTTTATCTGTCCGAATATCTAGCTATTCATTTTATAATATATACATATATACGCAAAGAAATAATTTTATTGAATAATTAGATAATCGTAAATTAAAAATATTAGAACCCGTTATTTTGAGGGATCCCGCAAAACCAAGTGTTAACGTTTGCTGAATAATTTTAAAACAATTATGAAAGTAAAGTATATAGGTCGTACTTGAATTGCATTTGATTCAGAATTGCTAAGTAATTTTTTTACTAGCGCTGAATAATCTTCTTAATAGTCTAGCTACAAATTCGTTATATAAAATTGTTGGAATGTATAATTTATGAAGCTGGTAACACTGAGCGATGTATAATAACTAAGGCAGTGTCGCCAGACTGGGGAAATTAAGGGGAATATAGTTTACCCTCTCCCAGTCGTTACCGGATTAGTCACTTGACATTGTGACACATGCACGACAGCGACGAAACGTGTCACGTGATCAGGCCGCGGCGGAAGCGTGGGGATGTTCGCCGCCGGAAATGGGGGAATAGCGTCGTAGAAGGGGAAGGGTAGAATGGAAGACAAGTCTTAATATGACGATACTGGGATAACGTAGTGCGTGAATTGGCATGAGCGAGTTTGATCAAAGGACGAGCGAAGCAATTGATTAAAGCAGAATCTTCTGGTCCGTAAAAGAATATAAGCACGGGTTAGAAAGTATTCAAATATTAAGAGCTAATTGTTCCTGTTTTACTTTTTATAATACATCTGTTCAATTTCTTCATATTATTTTATAGTTAAATATACAAATTTAACTATAATTAACTATACCCTACGTCAAGAAATATGTCGAAAATACGGAATAAATTTTTTTAATTGACGCCTCATTTCCGAGAAAATTGAGTTTGAAAATGCAGCGAATGCGCGTGCTATTAGATTAGGAATCGTCTGGCACGTCTGGTCATGGTCAACCAATTGTACTTCTTGCATACACTAAATCACGCGAATCCGACGGATCTTTAAACTCGATTTACTCGGAAACGAGGCGTCAAATGAAAAAATTTTATTTTATATTCTCAACTTATTTTTTGACGTAGAATCAGCCCTTACCCGGTTGTTTCGTCAGTTACATGGCACCCTATATATAGAATATAATTCAATAACCGAAAACTGTGTTATTATTTCAAGAAACCCCCTACTAGAAAACGAAAGTTTCAACCAAAATGATTTTATTGTCTCTCTTTTGAATATTTAGGGTCGTTGGAATAATTATGAGCGGCCCTTCGTCTATCTAGGGATCTGTCGAACAATTCGATGCCGGTCACATTGAATAAGGCTGTAGAGACTACCTCCTATGCTCGCCAACAGATGGACAGTGCGACAAGACCTTTCCCGCTACTACCCGAGTATTCCTCTGTTTGTATACGTACCGTCCTAAGCTGACCTTACGACATCCCGCGTCTAGGCACGGTTCCGCTAGATAGCCTTACTATGACGAGTCATCTAGCGGGCCTAGGACGAATCGCTTCCTTCTCCTTTTTCCATCTCTTCATAATTCAAACCAGCCGCTACAAGGCATTTATACCTCTGAAAATGCTTTCCTAATGTTCCCAACAAACAAACGCATCGTCGAGCGCGCACAGAGGATCAATACCGCGTTTCTTCCGGAGAAAAGGAGCCTGCACCGTGATATCACAAACTCGTGAAAACGCGCCGGTGCACCGAATTCTGTGGAACGTGACAAACAAGGAAGAAGAATCGAGGGGAAAAAGTGAAGGAAGTCTCTCTCCCTGTCAAAGAACTGAAAGGTCCGACGGAATTCCCATCGATTCGCGTGCAATTCTCCCGGAGGACACGCATTCTAATGCTACGTGCACACGCGAGGCCAACTCCTCCGCATAACTCCCGCGTTTGAAGAAACTGGAGGCAGAAATCACTGAACAGGCACTTACTATACAGGTTGTTCCACCCAACTCCAGCATCCTAAATACAGTGGTACTCTGTTTATGCGAACTCCGTTTGTATGAACTAAATTTTATTAATAAATAGTTAACTGAACTCTAGCTTAGCGAAATCCTCTTACATGAACGTGAATCCGTATTGAATGAACGAAAATTCCCAGTCAGTAGTGGGAGATAGGTGGACCACCCGATTATGTGAACCAACTTGTATCCTGACAGGTCCATACTTACTTTGTATATATTAATTATATTTTATAAGAACTCTGTCGGAGTTTACGTGGAGCACTGTGTAGACTCATTCGAATTTTTGTTCTCATTCTGAATTTGCTCTTCAAACTCTTATTTGGAGTCGGGTGAATTTTTTTAAGGACCCGGTAAAAAATCAGATGTGCGGATACTGACTATTTAATAATATTCACAGTTTCATAAATATCTGCTTTGTTTTACTTATTTTACATTTGGAAAGCAGATTTATAATGTCAAACTTATATTTATGCAAGAATTAAAATTTCGATTGTGTCTTTACATGACAATAAATAGCATAGTTTATACTCTAGTACAGTCTTCATGTAGATCTCATCTTAAAACAATGTCCATAAAAGGAGGAGTATCAATTAAGTAACTCATTTCATGTGTATCTGTTTTGGCTGTCACATTCTACTTCCTTCACGTACTAGAATCTAATTAAACTTTAAACCGCATTTATGAAATAAATGCAAATTAGATTATTTAAATTAGCCTTGTATCACAGCTATCTTATTTATCAAATCCAATTTGCAAAAAGAATTTTCAGTATAAAGCTGTGGCTCTACATAATAATAAATATTGGATATGTAGTTTGCATGTTTATGCCCATCTGACGTCACGTTTTTTACAAAATCTCAAATTACAGAATTTATCTGATGACTGCAATAGTTACTAGATTTATTTTCCACAATAATTATCAACATGATACTGAATGAATATTTATTTCCAACTGCTGATTTCACGTCTGTAATTATTCCAGTTTAGTTTCTAGCGAATTATATTCTCAAATATGAATATGTAGTACTTTTTCTATTCAACGATTATTATGATAAAATTGTTTCGAGCTTCTGAATTATACTAACTGCGAGAATGTTTCTATAAAGAAAAGACTCGAGCGATTGCAGTGAATTGTAGCTATTGATCATCATTATATTTCTGGCTTCATTTTGATGTGAAACAAGCAAAAGTTAATATTCCTTCACAAGACCACGCTTGAGAGACGTATACTTTTCATAGAGTAATGGCTCTATTAAAAATATTTTTTAGAAGAAGAGATTGACTGGAGTTAACCATCCGTATAATGATCTCATGATTATACCTTAAGCATGTTGTTTGAAAAAGCCGATAAAAGTCAACTCTACGTGATGAAACCACTTTCTGGACAGACTCCTATTTCGACACCATAATCATTACAAGAACGTTGCTTATTGCTTCAGGATTATCCCAAGAATGTCTCTAAGTACTAATTGGAGGTAATAACATAATCATGTCAATCATTAGACAGCGGATTTTTATAGTTTTTATAGGCAACTCTTTACATTAATTATAAGTAGACTGCGGATCTTCATGCAAAATAAAAATTGTCTACCTCAATTGCGACAAATTGGAGTGAAATAGAAAGTTATTTTCTTTTTTGGTATGGTTAATATGCTGAAAGTAATACAATAGCATTTTAAAATTCTTCTGATGTATTTACTGTATTAAATTACACCTACTCATTTTTGTCATAATTGCATAAAATCTACAGTTTAATTATAAGGTTCAGTAGCTATCTACACATTTATTTCTTCCCTTAACAATTTTAATCACTCAAAAAAATGCAACAATTTTTTAAAATTCCTTAAATGTTCTCACTATCTCCCATTCGATCTACTCGCTTAATAAGCTTTTGCTTTCTCACATGGACCTAGAATTATGACTTCCGAAAATGTTGAAAAAATGCTGGAATATAAAATTTGACAGAATTTAGTACGATCTTAACCCTTTGCGGACGAATGTCGGAATACTGATGACATCAGGATTGTACATTTAATTCTTCGAATTGCAAATGTATAGTTTAATTATGTACATTATGAAAGACCATTACATAGTGTTAATTTTCCCCACTATTGAAGACTTTCATACAAAATCTAGTTTTCGAAGGAACTTAGTATTTTAGAAAATATTTTAGAAAATTAATTTATTTCAGATCTGCAAAGGATAGGGTAATTCCGGGTAACCAATTGCCGTTGGACATTGTTTCTTAAATAACTGAACCTAATATTATGACTACGCGCAGCATAAGACCCTCTCGATCGAAAAGGACACGGCAGTGACGCGTGTAAACCATCGAACTAGCTCGAAACGCGTCGTGTCTATCTATGGAGGACGTTCCCACGGGGAGTTGCCACTTACGTTTGCCGAAGCTGCGGTATCGTCGTTTCTATATCACGAAGCTCGTCTCCATCGGGCTTGAACGAGGAATTTCTATGGATCGAGGTACAATGTACACCGCGTCAGGTGTAACGATTCGTCGACGACGGAGATACGCGACGGAGGCAGGAGAATCGGCGACCACGGATCCGAGAGAAAGACGGTCTGTTGTATCCTACGACGCGGGAAATCACGAGCTCCTATCACGTCATCGTTCGCGATTTAGAGGAATCGTGTCTTCAATGACGGCTAAAACTTGCCGTCACAGATAATTGGAACTGCCTGATGAGCGCGAAATTCAAACTGGAAGTTCTACAAGGTGAGGCATGAATAAGATCACTTTTGAAACTGGAACATTAGAAGAAAAAAAAACAATAAAATGCAGCAGGGGCAGTTTAACACTAGCTTTACCGGCTATTTAAGTATATCTATTTCTACCAAGACCAGTCAGAATGACTGGTTTAGAATGACTTTATTCAAAAAGTTGAATAATATTGATAGGGCCAGTGCTAGAAATTTACGGGCCACAACTCAATTGTTCGTTTGTATCGCGCTGTGATGCCGTTCAAGACTCGACGTCGCCGAAGGTCGTAAATCCTCGACTCGGGTTTTCCTGACAACGCGTATTTGAAACGAATTCCCTACGACCTAGTCTAGTCATAGGGATAGTAAATTTGTAAGTAAACACTGATTTTGTAACACAAGTAAAACTTCAATATATTTTAACAAGAATTAACCAAAATAGACGGTGTTAAAATGGAACGATGAGACTGTGTTAAAAGATACGGTTTTTTCCGAAATGACGATGAGAGCTGTGTGTCTTGTATTTTTAAAGTGTCGGCGTGGGCGTGTGCTATGTTGAAAGTGTACTGATTGGTGGATGATATTTTCAATGAAGATGGTGATGGGAAATGAAGTAATTTTCTAATTGGCTATGTGAAATCTATGGAAATGGTGAAAGTGGCCGCCCTCGAAGACCGCCCTCGTTGATCGGTCACAGGTATGGGCAGCATCTTCGGGTGCGCTACATACTCCGGTCATCAGAGAGGTGCTCCCCTCCGATGTCCCCTCCGAACTGTATTCCCCTCGATTGATCTGGCGACACTGATTGGACAATGATGTACCATCTGCGGTAAATCACTTTTTAAAACAAACGTCGCGTCGTCTAAATGTAATCCGTTTCTCATTCGGCACTCTTCTAAGCGGTGCGTGATATTAAGCATGACGCTACGACAAGTTGCTTCTGATATAGTGGTAATTTCATTCACGATATTTGCTTTCAAAGCCAAGATGGATTATTTATTTAACACTTATTGTTGAACCTATGCCGTCAATCTTTTTCACGATTTTTGGTCAGTTTTTGCTTAAAATCCATAGATTCTTGCATTTTTCAATGTGTGTCGATTTTTTCACCTTTAACCGATTTCGATGGAGTTTTCAGCATGTTTATAACTAATATTACTCTACAAGAGGCATATTTTATTACACTTTCATTACGAGCTCAAATAAAAGTATTTTAAAAAGTGCCACTTTTATTTTTTTCATGTAATTCTGATCAATTGGAATTTTTTCAAAATATTTTTTGCATGTCATTTAGTAAATCAACGCTCCTAATTACTAAAAGAATGTGAACTTACAATTGCATTTGGTGCAATTTTAAATAAATTATTCTGATTTAAAGGGCGTTCGAATACTTTCGTGAGCCACTGTACATACATATTTAAATTCCTGACTGGGAATGATTAAGGCTAGAAAATTAATTGTCAGGAACGCAGAAATATGCTTTGCCTGGTCGGTAGCGGTGAATGCCTTCTATTCTAGAAAGGAGGCTATACACAGGCTGAACGAACGGGACGATGACATTCCTGGATTATTAATGGCAGGGAAGCTTGTCTGTGCCTTTTACGAGCGGCGATTAGTTGCATATTTGATGGAACACAGATCGAAGGGGATGAACGCATTATCGTCACCCTTTTTCGTGGTAAACGCGGCGAGCAAGCGCCGTATAGCGTCGCGAATCAATATTTGAATGCCCACGGTGTTCGCCTAAGGAACGAACGCAGCCCGTCGAAGTTCGTCCTATCGATAATTCACTGTAGCTCACCCGTGTTTCCGAAAACATTTCCAGGCTGGTTTTCCCGTTACAGAATAAATTGGCATTTCCCCGTAAATTACTAATTATTGAACGCGAATATTCGCCGTTACCTCGCATCAAACACTTGGGAACACCGCGTGAAATTTCGCTGTAGCCTGCCGACGACAAAATGGAGCTTTTAATGGGAACATTTTCGCGTGGAATATTTTCTGCAAATGAGGCGGTGTATTAAAAAAGTATTCGAAAATGAAAAGTGAGGCGCGCCCGGACGTGTGTAACAAATGTTCTCCCGGAGGAAGCAATCAGTTCACTGATTTTTCATTATTCTAATTGCACCGAGTAATTATGGCGAGATTGCCGAAGAACAAGCTTTGGACGAACTCGAGCTGTTGTTGGAAACAATATCTAGATATTGTTAAATAGAGAGAATTCTTGGTAGAATTGTTAAAACTTGTTAAAGTTTAGTGAGAGAAAACAATGTGGTAGTGTAGTGGTGAAGCAATTGGAGGATCTAGTGGCAGAGTCAGTTAAATCTCACTGGTTACATACCGAGTTGATGGCTGTCATACTGCTAATTCGACCTGGATCTGTGTCCACTAGCCCGTTGTCACTCTACAACAAAAATGAAAGAATTGTCAGTTAATAGGAGAAACAGAAAAGCCACTGATCTTTGGTGACGATGAACGATCCGATTTCTTCAAAATTAAGTTATCAGGCTTAGAGCAACGCAAAATCTGTGTGCAAATATAAATTCTTCGATCTGAATTTAATTTCTCTTTGCACGGTCTTCTCATTGTGTTAATAAAATAAAAATTTTAATAGTATGATATTAAAATGTATAATCACATCTGACATTAGTATATTAAATTTCTTATTTCATTAAAATTACACGTGGTTCATCTTACATTTTCCAAATTTTTAATTTTCAATACATTTAACTCACGCTCCAAATTCAATGTCTGTTTTCCACGAAATAACATCACATTGTTTATTAATACTGCGGCATTTTCGCCAAGCTTCAAAATCTGAAACTATACGGTGATCTGATTAAGAAAACATTAGACCACCGAATGGCGCATCACCGTTCCTTGAAAAACCGTGTCGCCTATTTCGCAACGAGCGAAATGAACGCGCCATAAGTGGCAAATGCGCAGCTGTTAATTGAAGTTGCAGTCGCAGTTAAGTTTCTCAGCGTGTCGTAAGTGGCAAGACGAACGTTTCTCGCTTTGCAGATTCTCAAAAACGAAGTTAAACGCGAGGTGACGCGAGTGCACTCGGCGTTGGGCATTTGCGTACCTTTCTTCCTTTTTTTAATGTTTAATCGCCGCCAGTCGCAATTAAAATTTTACCGCGTCGAAAGTGTACCTCATTCGGCCCTTCAGACCGCCTCGTTAAATCGGGATATTAATTAGGCGGCGCAAGCGTCGCTCTTGAACCATCGAGAAACGTTCTCAAATCGAGGATCGGCATCGATGTCGTTTGTAATTGTAATTCGTTTAGGAGAAGCCTGATGGCCGCGAAATTTCGTTACAATGATCTCTTGCATCTTTTGCGTTGCGAATCTGTACTACAGAAAAATGATTTGCTGTTTCAACTCCAATAGTTTATGAAATAATGCATTATAATCATGTTTAGAATCTATTTCCTAACTTTTATAAATTATACAATGTTGTTACATTTAATTAGGAAGCCATGTACGTCTTTATAGAATTATAATAAAGAATTAAGAATTAAGAGTGTTCACTATCTTTTTCAGAAAGTTTCACTTTGGAACTCACAATGTTTATAGACGAAGATTAAATTAAAATGTAATCCGGTTTAACTGCGTTTTGGAGAACTCTAGAAGTTATACGCGTATAAAGTTGAACACTTTTAAGTTTTTTGACAGGTTAAAGCGCGGCCATATTAATATATTAGCTAGATGATACACATAAAATGGGCTAAATACTTCCGAACAGATCCGTTAGATGGCAGCACAAACACGCATGTAATAATAACACATTTACTAAATCAAAATGCAAAACATTATACCATGGTCGGGCCTTCTCCGCTCCCACGACGACCTAACCCCAAACCATCTTGGACTGTACCTTCTTTTTGAAATCCTAGATGTGATTCTGTATATTTTAATTACTGGACACCGAAAACGACCGATTCCATGATTATTGTTACAAAGTTCCATTTCGCACCGATGAATAACGACATGTTTTAAATTCCCGCAACAATCCACAATCCTGAGCTCAAGTAATTGCTTCTTCTTTTCTACTTGGCATGTCTCTAAAGTTAAAATTTCTAATACTTGAACTAGTAATTTCAAAATCAACAATAAACTTATTAATAATTAATTTGTGAAAAACACTTGAAATTGCTTATATTTACTAAGTATATGTAACCACTGAATTGCCATGTAGCGCATACGCTCAGTACTATTTAGCCGATCCCGTAAATATACCATACTATCTAACACATGCGCTGAACACTCACGATCTATCCAGCGCATGCGCCGAACAGACCTGCCTACCTCTACCACTCAACGAATATCCAATATGGCGACGCTCTAACCTGTCAAAAACGCTTAAAACTGCTCATCTTTACACGCGCATAACTTACAAACCAGTGAATTCCTAACAATCATACACACATTTTCGGAACGTCTTCATCGATAGCTACAGGATCATATAAAAAAAAGTTCAAAAAAGTTAAGAACACGGAGTTCTCCAAAACGCAGTCGAGCCTATAATCCTATGAAAAAGTAAAGTCTAACCTAAATTCAATGTAATCTATCTAAATCTAACCTTTAATTCAAATCTTCCTTACCTCCATCGTAAAAATTTTGCCTTTTTGTTAATAATGTGGATACATACAAGTTTATTGATTATAGAAAACAAATTAATTAAATATATAATCCTTTTAAACATTACTCAGTCGAAGAAACTAAAGGATACAATAGTAAAATTATTACGACATTATAAATTAATTCTAAACCCTGCGCATATCGATTTTAAATATACGCCCGTTGATAAAATGTGTTCAGTTAAATTGTTAACTAAATGCAATTTGATGAGAATTATTACTTCAATAATGATCTCAGTGACAAAGATAACTTTTCACAACATCCGAAAGACAATCTGTGGTGGAAAGGTTAAGTTGATCGGGAGAAAATGATGTTTCTTCGTCAGGAGAATGTGTTGCACTTAAATGAACAATGAAATAAAATTGCTGGAGGTGACCAAAGCGCGAGAAGCGTTTCACACGAAGCAAATAACGTCATTAACGGAGGGGAGGAGCAGAGTTGCCTCTCTTTCGCTCCATAGCGGAAGAACTTTCGAAACTCGAACGGAAAATACAACCCAGTTTCGGCTGTTTCAAGGTTCCCAATTCTTGCCAAGTTTTGGTCTCGTCCTGATGTACGTCTGCGAGTCGTCCGGCTGAGTAACGTTTCTACGCGCACTTAATTCTTCTATAGTGCCGTTTAAAACCATCTATCTTCGCTAATGTTCATCCAGGGGTTGCCCAGTAAGAAACTGAGCGTTCGCCGGGAAAGCTAATAAATTTCCGCACTGAAAATAGACGAAAACTCGCGGGGCGGTTCCTCTCGAGTCTAAAGACTGATACTTTGATCGCTACCTGATCGATTTTAATTAATGGGACTGAAACGTTTCCTGTTGAAACCGTTTGTATTGCGACGAGCATATTTTATATAAGTCTCGTGTTCGCTGAAGTCTCTTATTGCATAAAAAAGAAAGACATTACAGTATTTTATTTACTCATATAGAAATTATGAAGTTTCATTTTCTGTAGTCAATATATCGTAGAAAGAAATTTTTCTTATTCTCTAAGAAATTTTTCCTTCTTTGATCAACATGTTGACCGTCTTTTGGGTAACACAATTCATCGTCTGGCTAAAGAAATTAATACTTGTCACGCTAAAGTTTATGAAACAAAATTGTATCAAATTTTGTAGGATCCAAAAGGATTGAAGAAATAATCAATGCGATACATTTTCACTCCTCAGTTTGAGTCTAGTTACATAAATTACTTTGATTTTGTAGAACATTCCAAGCGTGGCAGTTAACGTGTTAATGGTTTAAAGAAAATTTCCATGGTCCATGGTCCATGGTGTTTACTATCCAGGAAGCCTGCGCGATAGACCGGCTTCCACGACATTCAGGATTATTGATCGATAGTATAGCTTTTAAAACGAATGTTAAGGACCGAATATGGCTTCGTCTCGCGTACATCTCTGTCAGCTGAATTACAGCAATGAAGTTGTTGCCGTTTAATGCCTCTGACGACGAAAGAAGGTTCTTAAAATCGTCTCGCCAACGGTTGAGAAGATCAGAAGCAGGGGTAACATTCGTTTAACCGTTGTTTTACGAGCGTGTCGTGACTACGTCTTCGTTCAGTGACTCTTACTCGAAACCAGATCGGTCTTTTCTTTCGTTCGATCGGGAAATGAGCTCATTTATATATGTTCCCCTCTCGATTAACTCTAATGCAGCTCGTTGACATGATAATGCGACCAGTAAACGAACTTCTTGGTACTAAATTACTTTTATTCTTTCTAAAGTCTACACGCATTACTGAAGATTAGACTGAAAGTTTTCAGATGATTGAAAGATTAAAATATGTGTGAATATTGATACACTATTTTCAATCTCTTAAAAATATTAAGGAAAGAGAAATATTTCAAATTGACTTCTGATTAATGCAATTCATACGAAGAATTTTTTTTTGCATTAGATCTGTAAAATCAATATAAACCGCCGATTGGGCAAAATTTATTCCACTGTAAGGAGTATATTCGAGTCGATGTTAGAATATAGTTCCGTAGGAATTTTTAAACGCTTGACGGCTTGGATCAACGGTGTAAGATGGCGCTTTATGATAGGAGCACTTAGGTTTAAAACAGAAATATGAAACCATATCTAAAAATCGACAAAAGCCGACTTCCAGCTGGGTCCAAATTGACTCTATTTTAAAAGGATTCTTTCAATCAGTTCTAGATTGTATTCCCGTAGGAATTTTCGAACGTCTGAGGGCTTAAATTGAAGATAAAAGATAGTATTTTATGGTAGGTGCATTTTGGTTTAAAAAGAAACACGGTGTCGTATGAGAAAGTTGATATGATTCAATGGGTAGCTTGGAGAATAATGATTGGGTTTAGCGAGTTAGTTTGAATCGAATTTGGAATGTATTCGTATAAGAATTTGACGAGTTTAGGTATCAATAAAAATTTTAATAATAAATGGTTGTCATTATAATTGCTTAACACTTGAATTACCGGAAGCCTATTAATCGGCTTCTCAATAGTTATGCTGTATTAAAAGGAAACTCAAAAATCTTCTTTTCCATAATAATCCCAAACGAAATAATTAGATTACGTCACTGAGGGTGATTTGTTGATTCACGATTGAAATTACTATACCTGTTGAAAGACCCATTAAAAAATCCTTAGCCATGGATCATAGATATTCGAAGATTATGAAATAATCGCCGATAAATTATGTGTTGATTACTAAAAACGTACACTAGCCAACTTCTTTCCTGTCCATTTGTAACTCGGCGAATCAGTAAACAAAAAAGTAGATTCAGCCATCCATGGTTTGGCACCGTAGGCAGAACAGTGGTATCTAATCAAGATTACGGATGGAGATAGAAGTTTAAGGAGCGTTCAACGATTCCGCGAGTAAATAGGTCAGTTTAGGTCGATAATTGGCAGTCGTAAATCCGAGAATCATTGGTAGACAGTTTCGTGTCCCGTTGCGTCGCTTCGGTAGCATCGCTGACGAGAAATATCCGATCCTGTACGGTGTTCGGCCGTAAATTACCGTCGGACCATAATTTCTTTTACGACGTCCCCTCGTTTCGGCTTGAATCTCTTCTAGCTACTACGTCCTACAATTTTGTAGACGATCCTGATCGCGGCGACAATTTTAAATCTGTCGACGGTTTTAGTGCGACAACCGTCAGCCTTCGTTTCAGCCAAAAACCACTTTCGGCCCGGTTTTGTCATAACCGTGCCACTGGGGTACCGGCGCCGCGTTTTCGGCCGAGGGACAATTGTTATTGCGCCAAAGTAATCATCTCTACGAAACTAAAGCAGTTACTTATCTAATGTGATAAAATAGATATATACTCATCTCTTGTTTTGTACGTAAGTAAATTGTACATTTGCATCTTCGGGAATTAATATGTATAGTCTTGATGTCGTTAACATGTCCCCATTCGTCATCAAAAGGTTACAGTATAAATGTTAAAATTGGATGATCACCAGGATCAAGAAACCTAAACACATTCTAGAATCAAGGTATTCTTGTCAAAGCCTCGAGCTAGCCAACTAATAAACAACAAGAAAAATAAGGTAGAACAGGTGTAGACAATGCAACTCAATAAATTAGTTGTGATTAACACCTTTTCTTATGTATTAACAAGATACACGATCATCTTCAATCGACTACAGTCACGTACAGGGTGTATCAAAATTATATGTCATGACTACCATAGCGGGGTTCTATACCTCTGGATCGGTGGAGATCTGTTAGAAAAATGGTCCGCAAATTTGTCCTTCACCCTTTTTTCAAGGTCAACATATTTTTTTATTGCATCGTATAGTACTCGTTGCATGGAACAAAAGTCTCAAAGACAGCACTGGTCTCAAGTCACCCATTCTCTTAGAAAACAACTTTAAAGTTTTATAATTTGCTTTATTCCACATGTCTACAGCATCTCCCAAGATGATATAAATGCGCGGGGGGGGGGGGGGGTGATTCTACATGAGAAAATAAGTCTAAAGTATAGAATATTTTTTCCTTTGACGCCTCGTTTTTGAGAATTTCCAAACTGTAATATCTCGAAAACGAGGCGTAAACGAAAAAAATTATTTTATACTTTAAACTTATTTTCTCATGTAGGATTACACTCTCTACATTTATACAATCTTGGGACACCCTGTAGACATGTGGAATAAAATAATTTATGAAACTTTAAAGTCGTTTTTCAAGAGAATGGTTGATTGAGACCCATGGTGTCTTTAAGACTTTTATTCCTTGCAACGAGTACTATACGATGCATTACAAAACAAAATGTTGACCTTGTCAAAACGGTCAAGGACAAATTTGCGGACCATTTTTTTAACAGATCTCCACCGATCCAGAGGTATAGAACCCTGCTATGGTAGTCGTGACATGTAATTTTTATACACCCTGTACATTTGCTATGGATCATATCTAAAATCAAAACAAAAATAGTCTGAATTCATCATTTGAATGGATTGGAAATACAACAGTATTTTTAAATGCTTTAAATATTTACACTATTTTGTATTTGATCTACTCATTTTTATTACGAATGCATAAAATTCTAATCATAACTCCATATTCAAAAAAATATCTGTCGTCCAAGTATTTAAACTGTTGCATTTTATTGACGTCACTGTAGACACAGTTTCAATCTACTGCATATCAACATAATATTTTTATGTGTAGTAGAATAATGCAAACCAGGAAAACAAATTGAAGACAAGAGATTCATGGACATTCTCTATCTTCTTTTGTCAGAATGAAATTATTGGTTTTGAAGATATTCGTTTTAGAAATTGGAGTTGCTGATGGCTTGAATAAATGCTCAGAGTGCTAAGCATCAATTACAATTAGACTGCGTATTTTATACGTATTTAACAAATATGATTAAGTCAAATACAAAATTAAAAAAATACTTTGTAATAGTTTATGTGTTATAGTGGTTGCCAGGGGCTTCCAAGGCATGTTAGAACAAACAAAATGCGGACAGTACCTCGCAGACTGTAAACCAAGCAACATATACTCAGATTTAATAAATCATATTATTATAAAGCCGTACAACTTGAAGAATTTAATGATATTGTTGCATTATTTTCGACATTTTAAGATTATTAAAGACGAAAGCATATTTTCCTATAACTCCAATTCTTACAATTGACTTGGACACAATTTTTATTCTGCATAAAAATCTGCAGTCTAATTACAATGGTTCTGTCCATCTTTTACGATTTTAGCCAACTATGAGCAACATTCTGACTTATTACACGACCACCAATCACGTTACAGGAACCACAGTGATACCAGGTTGATAGATCCATCTATCCGAGCAAGTATTGCGAACGATCTCGCGTCTGCAGATCGAAAAGTGCTCGTAACTCGGCCGGCTCGCTAAAAATTCGCGATCCCAAGCGGAAACGTTGTTCCGGCCTGGGTCGATCTCGGGGAAGGTTCCTCGAGGTCACGCGAAAACCGGTCAGGATTACCGAGATGGAAATTCTGTGCTCGCAGCCCGACGGAAACGTTCGCTCCCAAGATTCATCGAAGCGTGCTCGTGCTCCGGGAGAGGCGCGGGGCGTGGATAAGGCAGAAACGGAGATCGGAGTGGAAAGCACCACAGGGAAGAAATCGTACAAAGGCGACGACGGCGTTGGCGTCGGCCACGGAACCGGGACGAAAGAGCCCTGGTGCAAATGTCGTTCTGAACTTTGATCGTAAAACAGCGGCGCGGGCTACCCCACGGTTGGTGGAGCGTCCGTCTTGAACGTCTGCCAGATCGGTTATGCTCGAATAAATTTACGTGTCAAACTTCGCAGGAATGTACGTTGTCCACACCGTTCCACCCCCCCCCCTTTACGCCCTTGTCCTTAACGGTTCGCATTTTTTCCACTCTTTAACGCTACCTTTTTCTTACGAGTTGACAAACTTTCGGGCGAGAATCGCGCGAGTCCTTAATTCCGAGATAGTTGGATACACTCGCTCCTGACCACTGTTTCTCCATGTCTATTTTATCAAATATTAGTCTCAGTTATTATTCTAGTCTTTGGAAAGCAGTTTATGGAAAGAGGAATTTATGTGGAAGTTCACAATATCTTCATAATTAAATATTTACTGTGGACAGTATAACATAAATATATCTGTAAATAATAAGATACATTGTTGTCCGTTCATAGAGAGCCTTTCCTACTTAGAACAAGATCGAATATGTATTAATGCATGAACAAATAAATATCCAATGCAGAATCAAATCTGAGGACAATTAACAGCTACAGTCTGTCACATTAATATTGGGACACTTTTAAAAAAGCCATAACTTTTTTAATAGTGCACCATATGACTTGCTTTTTTTAGAAGATGTAACAATTAGTTTACCACATGACGCAACGAAGAAATTTTTGAAAAATTGTAATTGGTCGGAATTGCAAAGAAAATACTGAAAGTTGTTTTTTACAACGGTTTTATGTGGGTCTACATTGAAAGTTTAACAAATACGTTTTGTAGATCTGTGTCAACTGTATACACTCTGCAAATTACACCAAAATCGGTAAACGTTGCAATGAGCTACAGCCGTTTAAAGTTTATAAAAATTTCAGCTTTTCACAATTTTCGGCCTTAAACTGTAATAAATCGAAGGATTCTTACATCTTTCGATGCCTGTCGCTGTTTCCCACGTCGCGTCATCCGATTTTGATGAAATTTTCAGAATGTATATAATTGACACAGATCTACAAAACACATTTTTTAAATTTTCAATATAGGCCCACATAAAACGGTAGTAGAAAACAACTTTTAGTATTTTCTTTGCAATTCCGACCAATTACAATTTTTCAAAAATTTCTTTGTTGCGTTATGTAGTATACCAATTGTTCTAACTGCTAAAAAAAAACAAGTCGTATGGTCCACTATTAAAAAAGTTTTCGCCTTTTTAAAAATGTCCTAATATTAATGTGATCGACTGTACATTTTTGTCTGTTCGTAGCAAGCCCATTCTACTTCGAACAAGCTCGAATACGTACTAATGCATGAACAAATAAATAGATAGTACAGCATCAAATCTGTGGACAATAAGTTACACCAGGGATGGGCAGTTTTGTCTCAATTGAGACAAAAGCGTCCCCACCATAGAGTCCACTGTCCCCCACCAGCATCCGTCGTTACCAAAGAGGAAGGAAGTGCTTCGCCCGTTGCGAACAGTGCACAGGTCTCGCGCATGAAAGAGAAGTTGGTGGGAAAAGCAAGCGTTTGAGGGGCCCCTACCGTGCTCATCCCTGAGTTACACTGTTGTCTGTTCATAGCGATCCAGTTCTACTGCGAGCAACCTCAAACACGTATTGATGTACGAACAAATAGATCGAGAGTACAGAATAAAGTCTGTTGAGTATCTGTTAAATTTCTGTTTGTGCATAGCGAGCCCTTTCTACTTTCAGAAAGCTCAAGAGCGTAAGAGCACTTTTTGCACGTCATTTTCTAAAGAAAGGAAGCTTCTATCTAAAAAAATCTTCTTGCGTTCTCACCGTAGTTTTTCATGTGGGATTGTTTCAGTTCGGCTTACATGGAGAGTTACAAGGTCTTCTCGGTGCACCTTTGCGCTGGCATTAAACGACTTTCGGACCAGCAGTCTTTCTCAACCCATTACAATGTCTCGTGAGCCGTATGTCGTTCGCGACAGTCATATTTCAATATTAAGGAGGCTTCGGGGGATGATTTAAATAATTCCAAGAGAAACCTCGTCCCGTATGTATCCCGAAAGGTCGGAGTTCTTCAATTTATAGGAGGAACGCTCAGGAACGGCTTAGCGTCTTCCTGCCCTTGCAGGTTTTAGTCCCCCATTCCGACCTTTTCCTTCGTCCCCGTATCTCCTTATCCGCTACATTTCTCTGTGTTCCATCCACTTGTAGTTCGTCTTCCATTCTCTTTATCGCTCCACGGTACTGACGAATCAAAGCGCGACCGTAAAAATGGAGATTCATGCTCAACGACGGGGCACCCTATCGATAAGGAAAATCAAATCGTTGATTCCTCGAAGAACGGTGGCTCGGAACGGAGAATGTAGCGACGTTAAGGGATTACTTCCGAATAATAATGGATATCGATATCAAACTTTCTCTGGGAAATATTAAAAAATACTCGTAAATTATTGGAGACACAAATCGACGCGCTGACATTAAAGAAATAAATTTTTAAATAAAAGTTCAGCTACGACGAATCCTTATTATTTTCGTTTTCGAAGTATCGATGGTTGCAAATTGAAAATTTCCATTCGACAGCACTGTCGGCAACATTATCCATCATACAGACAGGAAATTTCTTTTTCAGGCAGAGGCTCTAATAAGTTAATAATTTTGTGTTTGTATATTATCAGTTTTCTTCGTTTTTAAAATCTTGTTGGAATGAAACAGTATTCAATCTTCATTGTAATTAAATATGTTATAGAAAGCAATATTATTCAGCAGATACCGATTAGATAAAGTTATCCCTTTTGTAAAATGTCACAAAAATCTTAGATCCGCATTTATACGCGACGCTGACAGTGACTCGTGTTCAGAAACTGGTTGCGGATAGATCGATTCGAGTTTCAATTTTCTATTCTGCGCACGAACCACCGGTTCATTCGACGGTAGAAACCAACCGTTCCTCCCATTCTCGTATTCTACTCGCTTCTTGCGAAAAGTGCCACCTATTTTTATTTAAAAGAATTTACATTTACATTGACCAGCAAAGTTTGAGTGGCTGGCTTTATGTAAGATGTACTACTTATTTGTATTGAAAACAATTTACATGTACATTTATACGCCATGCTCAAAAGCACCTTGCAACATACAAAATCTACCATTCACTTTCATTTCAAAAAATTTACATTTACCTGCAAAGTGCCCTACTTCTTATTCTGCATATACACTACTGCTTATGGAATTATGAACAATTGAAAATTAAACGAAAAAATAATTCGAAAGTAATTATATTTCATTTTTCTCTAGTAAATATGTAAGCAAATTAGTCATTGCACGTCTGACACTAACCTATTAACTATCAGAACTGACAGTACACTACCAAACGATTCTAAAATCATGTCAACGTGTCCTGAATACATTCTCAAAAATCCAAGAATAATATTACGTAATAAAACAAACTTTACCAGCCTGAGGCATTCTTCCCCATGGAATAGCCGAAAAGAATAAAATGACTTCACAGAATAAGTTTTATATTTCATGTTCCTCTATAAAATACGTGCGAAAATGAGTCACTGTATGTGTAAAACGGATCTCCCTACTATTAAAACAGAATACACTTCCAGTTCTGCTCCACAATTTTATCAAATACAAGATTTCTGACAAAAATTCAGGAGAAACTTTCTGAACACCTTTTCAATTCCCAATTTCAAATTTCAAAACATTCAAAACATGACTACCAAATAAAACAAAGTTCGCCATCGCGTGGCAGTCTTGGCCAGAGAATAGTTAAAAAGAATAATAGAATGTCGTTCAATAATTTTCATATTTCAAGTTTCCATATAAAATACGTGTGAAAATGAGTATGTGTAAAACGGATCTACCTACTATTAGAACAGAGTACACTTCCAGTTCTGCTTCACAATTTTATCAAGTACAAAATTTCCAACAATAATTCAGGAAAAACTTTCTGAACACCTTTTGGGAATTCCGAATTTATAATTTAAAATTTGAAAACATTCAAAACATGACTGGAAAATAAAACAAAGTTCGCCAGCCTGATGCTATCGCCTTCAGAGCATTCTCGTTGCGTCGGAGGCTCTCCAAAAAAGAGCGTAGTGTATTAAAAACTTGTCACAGGGACGGACAGCGAGAGTTTCGACCCTCTGCGCAGGGGTTCTACAAACGGAAGTTTGTCGGGTGATTGATGGCCAACCGATCGTCAGTAGAAGCTGAGCGTAGTTACGCGGCCCCGACGATAATTCATTCTGTCTCTGTCCAGCTTCCTTCTCTCTTCCGTGTCCCTTCCTTGTCTCTTCCTTCTTCCCTGCTCGTCTTTTTCTCTCGTTCCCTGCCGACACGCGCCGGCAGTGTTAAAAATAGGGAACGGCGTAGATTAGACGGCCCCGGAGTTGTCAGACATCGGCGGCATCGGGTAACAAGAGGCACCGAGAGAGCAAGATGGAAAGGCTCCCATCGTCTTGTTCGTGTTCTCGTCTCGCCTTTCTTCCTCGTCTTTCCTCGTCATCATTTTACCATCCTCTTCCCGCTCCACCCGTTTTATTATTTTCCCTCGCGTGGACATTATGACCGCATTTTAGCGCATAATTAAGCAGTCCACCGTCATTCGTCACGGACGGTACGGTGGGTTTTCGTTTGGGTAGCCGGATGAGAAAAAAGGGTGATACTTTCTTCGACAACCGCCATTTCGGCGATGATCAGCTCAGCGACACGATTTCATGAACACAGAACTTTCCGAACATGTTTAGTTCACTTATAATTAAACTGCGCATTTTATACATTTATGACAAAAATGAGAGGTGCAGTTTGAAACTAGAAAAAGATCATTAGATTAAAGAAATTATTTAAAAAAGAAAGACACTATGTAGCGAAGTGGCCCCTGTTTATTGCAGTTAATAGATAAAGCTCTTATTTTGCATAAAGATTCGCAGTCTACTCATAATGTTCACTTATCGATGTCGAATTTTAGTGCGTATAGTATAGTAATCTTTTTATTTTTAATCAATTACTGATAATGACGTTTGTAACGGAATTTTCACTAATATATTCGAGACACTTCCCCGACTGAAATGACTCCGAACACGATACCATTGAATTATATTTATTCGTTTAATACACGAAATAGTAGAACTTCTATTATCCGAACTAAAGAGGTGGATGCAAATGTGGTTACATATAGACGGATGATAGAACATTGGCTATAGTGTTAATTTAAATGGTTACTGATTTGAACAGTGAATCATGTATATGCAACGCTTTTAATGAAACTGTTTACATATGAAAGACGTACGCATCTTCGGTTCGGATAATGAAAGTATTACTAAATCGTGAATAAAACAGACAAATATGCATCTAATTATGTCGTTTGGTCACGTTTTAATCAGAAAAATGTCACACATAACTTAGTAAACATGTTATCCCAAAAATAATTAAATTCGAAATGCTTTTGTCATCGAATTAGCATTGTCTTGCCTACAGATCCAATCCTGTATCATGTTACTCTCTTCGACGATTGAGCTTCTGCCACTTTCGCAAATGTTCATCAAGACTTACTTGTTGACGAATATACAGTGCGTCTCACGAACTCTGTCCACTTAAATATATTGGTTATTTCAAACAATACGAGAAAATGTTACTTACAGAAGTTGTAGGGGTTAAGAAACTACATAATACTGTATGAATAGTATTCTTACAAGTGGAGGAGTAAAGAAGATATAACGGTCACCTATGTTTCTTTAAATGGAATATTCAATTTTTTATTCTTGATTTCGAAAGATTGGCGTATTTTGAGTATAAAAGTACTAAGGTGCATTTGTCCTAAAACTTATCCTTGCTGAGATATACAGGGTGTACCAAATAAAGTGTTACACGCTGTTTTCTCAGAATCTAACGGAGATATCAACTTAATTCTTTTTTAAATTAAATGTTTAAGGAGTTGTCTGGGGTAATTTTTTAGAGGGGAAAGGGGGCCCCTAACATTTTTTTATATGGATAGTATTATTGATATTTTGTTATTGTGATACCTCTGATTAAACTCAACAGTATTTACTTGAATCTTTTCTTTTTTGCGCATAGTTACAGAGTTATAGCGAACGAAATAAATAAATATATATATACAGTCTGTTCACGCTAGTACTAGCCAGCGTTTTTTTGCCCATATTAAATATTAAAAAAAAATGAAAGAGGAAAAAGCAATACTGTTTTTTGTAAGCAACGTAATAGCGTATGTGATTTTTTTGTATTTGCACTATTTTCATGAAAATGTCGGGGATCTCCAATTTATGTAAATGGGATTCTACATATTTTTTCATACCATATGAAAGCGTGTGTCAAGACAAATTCATTCGTATACGACACGATGACCTTCAAGATCATTCAAGGTCAGAAATGGAAGAAACATTTTGAACATCTAAGGCGTTTACAAGTGTACTTTATTGACGAGGCTATAGTAAATGTTCAATATAAATTCCTTGTGCATGACTACATATTTCGGCTCTATTAATTACATTCTTGTTAGCTTCTTCTAACGTTGTCCGAAATATTAATGCACATGATCACGTTAGTTTCCTTTGCAAGTCATTTACATTTCAGGGCGTTGTGTATTGTGAATGATATATTTACGAAATATTACGTACGGAATATTCAAAATTTTGCTGCCATTTCTGACTTTGTACGACCTTGAAGAGGTCATTGCGTTGTATACGAATAAATTTGTCTTGACACACGCTTTCATATGATATCAAAACATATATAGCATTTCATTTAAAAAATTGAAGGTCATCTTAATTTCTAAGAAAATAGTGCAAACACAAGAAAATTACATACGCCATCATTTTTTTCTAATATTTATTATTTGCAAGAAAAACGCTGGCTAGCGATAGCGTGAACACCCTGTATATACATTCCTAGACTGCGGTTCTTTATGCAAAATAAAAAATAAAAATTTTCTTCTCGAATGACTTCAACGACTCAGAAACAACACATTTACACTTTTAAATTCTTTTCATCTCCCTATTCTATCAGATTGTACTCATATTCGTCATGCATAAAATCCGCAGTCTATATATGACTGTATTCACTGATTTTATCAAAAATGGTTTACAGCAAAATTTATCGCATTTCAGAGGCCCGATGAGTTGAATACATTTTCAGTGAGTTTTAAAGTGATGTGATTATCGATGAAACGATTGTCGGTGAAGTAAGGATGTCCCAAAAGCAATGTCGTCGACTAAGGAACACCTGAGACAATCAACGTGCGTAATCTGTGACAAGGAACAAGTTTCTCCAGGTGAGCCGCCAGGTGCGACGCCAATGAAAATCCAGGTCTGAATAATTCGCAGCTGTCGCCGGCGGAAGAGAAATGGAACAGCGAACACCGAGGAACGAGACTCACGGTTGAAGGTGAATGTAATTCTTCGCGGGGGGCGATAAAATACCAGGGAATCGATGCAGACAGGAGAAGAGGAAAAGGATTCTCTAGGTGAACGACAAGTACGGCTGGTCTGTGTATGAACTCGCCTGATTGATGGGTCCAGAAGTCTGTGATTATTGGACTGCCGGGCACAGCGCGAATTCAAAATTTTAGATGATGGTTTGCGGTGAAGAAAATTACATCTAGTTTCATCCTCAGTGCTGGAGACTTTGTCTTTGATATATGTTTGTGGATATTGATTCGTGATTTAGTGTAGGAAGAGGTAGCAGCGATAATTAGATGAATTTTTATTATTAGCATGAACAATTTTATTTTTAAAGCGTAGATATTACTTCAATTGGAATTTTATGTGCTTAGTAAATTTCATGCAGCGTCATTTACAGTACCTAGAATTGTGTATTTGATGTGCCTATGTTGGCGTATATTAATCCGCGAATTATTGTAAAAATCGTGGAATTTTCAGTAGTGAATATAGATGTTGAGAAAATTGCATGCAGTTACCATTCCAGTGACAGAGATTTTATTTTTTTGAGTATTAATGATACATGACATTCCATTTGAGATTGCTCCAAAGGCATGCAATTTCATCGCAAATTCCAGGGATCTTATTTTTAATTTGCTGCATCCAATTTTCTCTGCATGAAAGTACCATTTAATTAATATTTAGATGTAGTTTCATTTTAGATGCTAAAATGTTATGTTCAGTACGTTAGTGCATTTTGATTAGCAGTTTAAGAGAGAAAACAGCGTAGAAAACTTGATATAATATTATTGCCAGCATCGGGGGTTTCAATTTTAATTTGAAAATATTAATGAAATCATAATCAAAAACAGTAAATCGCGGTAATAAAAATTGGAATCAGTTCCGTTTACTGTACCATGGATCATACTTTTGATATGCTGGTGGATTTTGATTTATAACTTTAAAGAGGAATTTATGGTAAAGAAAATCTGGTGAAATTTTATTGCCAGTACTTTACATTTAATATGTAAAGAATATTTAAATCACAGTTTTAAATGGTAATTTGTAGCAAAGATATAATTAGATTCAGTTTTATTTTACACGCACACTGTTCCGTAGTCACTTGCGCCAAAGAGAACATAAATTAATTTTGATCTAATTATGTTACTTATAACATCATTTAAAACAACCGTAAATACGAGCTGTATTAGTAATGATTCTAATTACTATCACATTACCTTCCGCATGCTTAGTGCATACAATCCCACAATTGAACAGGGTTTAACTATGCTTTCCTCACTGTAGCTGACGGTTTTTTTTAAATATTTCATACAAATAATATAACAATTATTTTCTGATCAAAGTCGATCAAGGATTCAATGTTGCACCGTAGATTGTCACTCGAAAAGCTTCATTAATATCAGTAGAAATAGTTGCACCTTGCAGAGTCAGAAATTTATTTATACGTGTGACGCAATTGCAACTGTGGTCTGACCAATGCATAACATTTCTACTGTCTGTTTCTTATCACCAATTCGTCTTACTTCAATCGCCACTATTCACTGGTATTCACACGTCGAGATAATTCGGGAGTCGTGTATAAACTTTTTCTCGAAAATGAGTCAGCTGCGCAGCCTACAAAAATTGTCTGCGCACTATCTCTGAACCGCAAATCCACAAATAAATGCGAAATAATAAAACCAACTACACCAGACGAAAGAATGTTAAGCATTCGTGGGAATCTTTCTATTCTACTCACAGAAGTCGATTCTAAAAAGTTTACAAATGTTAATACACTAAATGGGACTGAGAAATCAAACTACATTAAGCAAATACACATTTTGTAATAATTCAAAGAATATTAAAGACCGTGATTTCTTATGTATCATACAGTTATTCTTTTTGTGATGTTTCAACTAGTAAACCTAACTATCAACTTGGAACTAATCCAAATAGTTCTGGAACAATTTAAAAAATTCTTGCATTCAAAAATTACTACAGGATGTACCATAAACACGCCATAAGGCACTTGTTTAAAATAAGGTCCACTAATTTTTCTCAGGAAAATGTTCGTGAAAGCCACTTTCTTTATTCTTAATGTTTTGAAGCTCACGTCAGTCACCTATGCCTGGCACTATTTTTTAATCAAACTTGTAATGTAAATTAATTCTCAAGTTTGCACAAAGTGTGGTACACTGAACAAGTTATAATAAAAATTGATTTTCAATCTGCTAAGTGCTCGAATGTATTAAACCTAGGTTCATTACGATCTACAAGGTACAAAAAGATTACGAAAACAATTGTTGCATTAAATGTAGCCTCTTCTATTCTCATAGGATTAAATCAGATGTTCCGCTGTTGAGTGACTTTTGTGGCTCACGTGTGTAGCATTCAACATGTCGATTTGGCATGGCCGTTGCAAAATCCAGATCATCGCAGTCCGAACAAATCGCGAATATAGTATCTCCAGGATTAGCAGACCCTCGTAAAATCCAATTATATAATGAATAAAGGAAATTGTAAAAACACAGGTTATGTAACCGGGGCAGCGTCTCCCATCGCGTCCAAACAATCCCGAAGAAAAATAATCGGGAGGCAGAAACTCAGGCTCGGTGGTAGCGAGACAAATAACAATGAATAACGAAAGACTCGAATAACGAATAACGAGACTCGCTGTTGGCATTGTCATGCTAATAGCCCCGCGTATGGAGTCATCGATCATCACCGGTTCGCCCAGCACACGCCTTCGCTGCCTCCTCCGCCAATCCCGCTTACTGCCACCCCCTTTTTCTCTCTCTCTCATTCACTCTCTCTCTATCGTCATTGTCCTTTCAAAGATTTTCCTAACCGGTCCTTTGTCCCGGGTATTTTGCCGGCGGTGTTTCCTTAATAACGTAACCCGACACATAAACGGCAGAGCGGGCCTTTAAGCACCACGTAATCACGCAGCCGTTTCAGTAACCTTCCCCAGCATCGTACAATCCCGTCCATAATGTACCGCCTAGGTCCGAGAGCTTTAGCTCTCTCCTCTGACTAGAATTTACCGGTGGCTGCTGACCTAAGAGACTGCGACTGATATCTTATGCTACGTGACGACTCCAGAGTGTTATTTCCAGAGTTACTCTCGAATGTATTATTTACCATTGCCGGCAGCCATCCGACAGCTTTTTCTACTCGCTCTTGCTCGGAAAGAATGGTATTGTTCTTCGTAAGTGAGGAGACACAATTTTATTTCTGCAACTTTGAAAATTCTATCTAACGCCAATTTCGTATCGCCCGTTTATTCTAATTTATTTTTATCAAATACTGTTCTGTTATTCTTCTATACTCACATTCTTCCCTTCCTGCCATTTTTGTTGATCTATCAAGGTTAGACATCACTCCAACAATTTCCCAAATTATTTTCAATTACTAACATTATATTTTCTATTTTTTCTAATATGCTTTTATAGATCGAACAGCATTTATATTGAACGAGCTGATCTGTCACACTCCCCTTTCTGGGGACACCATTTTTGATCACTCAAAATCAATCTAATGGTAGCATTTTTACTATACATTTTTCTGACCCCTATAACATATAACTTTCAATCTACATAAACAATCCTGTGTTGTTTTGTCGTCCATGAAATAGCGTTCTTTGTAAGAGATTCCAGTGTAGAGGAACATTAATAGTCAACAACATTTCTTTGTTTTATACTCTCCCATATTAAAAGAAGGACATCTACTTGCTGACAGAGTCACTTATAAATTTTAAGAAAATATTTATCAGCCAAAGATACTACATATTAATATGTACATATATTTTACTGTTTCAGGAAAAATAGTACTATGTGACTTGTTACTTGAAATATCGAACAGTAGTATTTGATCCATCACTGATATGGGTATGAGCAAGATGAGGATTCGTTGAAGGAAAATTAATAGTTGTCAGCTTTTGCTTGCTTCATTGCCATAAGAAGAACTTGCTGATACATTCAGTTTTTCGTAGATTCACTTCGGAATGTTAAAACAATATTTATCGTGTCAGGTAAAAGCTGAACACTGTTAATATATAAGTACACTATTACATTACATTTTCTTCATTGTTTTGTAGAAAATATTATACATATATGATGTACTATTAACGACTCTGCCCCCATAACATGATAATAGCGATGAAATACGTTTTATTTTGTCAGTGATACCAATCTGAACAGAATAGATATGATAAAAATTGCAAAACAATTCAATAAATATTTCCATTCGACTGTTTGATAGCTCAATCTTCTGTTCGGGCACTAAGGAAAATTTGTGGAACTCCACATTCTGATCAGACAAACCTAACAAACGTGTCATCATCAGTATCTAATTTTTCACAGAACAGTAGAATTGGCAAGACTCCACTCGTAGTTGTAGATGAACGGGAGAGCTGTTCTTGCGTATTACAATCGTGAAGACAAGCGCTATTATTATTGTACTATTGTAATGCAAACGAAACGACGAACAACGTTTCTTTCTTACTGTTGGCTCCTAAACAGTTTAGCTGTTCTTTAAATGGCTTCTTAGGCTATCTATATTCTTGTATTTATAACTGTATAAATTTAGTACTCGCAATAATTTTGTAATGATCCCTCGCTTGTGTGTGTCACATCATGTGATACTTATGGACGGGAGTGTACGTTGCATGCGCTTTGCACAGACGAGCGTGGGTAGTCATGTTAAAGAAAATCGGCAAAGATGTAGAGAGGAAAGGATTGAAAGGCAGATTGAATTTTGAATTCCTAGGAGCTTAGCTCGCGATAATTATGGCAGAATTTCTTCGAAGGTATTACTGTCTTATCAACTGCTCAAGTAGATTGATTAAATGCTACAAAGGTAGTGCTACTTATTTGCAAATCGTCCTCTGTTTGCTGACAATTGTCCGAGTAAAATTATCTCGTACAAAATGAAATGAAACTATGGCGGCTGAAAAGTGTATGAGAGGAGGAAAAAGGAGAAGGAAGCGTTTCGTCCTAGGCCCGCGCTAGAGGACTCATCAGTAAGGCTATCTAGCGGACCCGTGTCTTAGACGCGGGATGTCGTAAGGACAGTTTAGGACGATATATATACAAACAGAGAAAGATTCAGGTAGTAGCGGGAAAGGTGTTGTCGTAATGACCCTCTGTTGACGAGCATAGGAAGTAGCCGCCACAAAACTATGTTACAAATAATAGCGGTTTCACGTTGTTCATAGTTTTCTGTATCTTTCTATAGAAATCACACACAAATTATATCTTAACAATAATTTCTGATTAATATTTATTCTTTGCACAATTTTATCGCAACAGTAAATCTGGAAAAAAATCGAAACTTTAAATTTATATTCTGTATTTTAAGTTCAACATTACATATTTTACACCGTCCTACATCTAGTAGAATTTTCTACTAGAGGGAAGCTAACGATACAACAATATGTGGAAATAGAATTGTTCTTAACAAACTAGCATTTCATATTTGCTTCGGAGCTTCGATTCTTGGAACCTATAATTTTCCAAATGGAAATAATGAACATTTTGACGTGGCCAAGAAAAATAAAGAAACAACAGTAGCTTGAAATAATAATTTTCTTAGAAAACTACGTCTTGGATTTTGCTTTAAAGCCTCGATTCTAGAAATTTATAATTTCCTACAATGAAGTAATAAATATTTGAACTTTACGACGGAGGATAAGGATAAAAATAATAGGTGCAAATATGATAGTTCTTAATGAACTACATTTTTCTTTTAGCTTTGTGGCTTCGATTCTTAAAATACATTCTAACCGCAAATGACGAACATTTTTAGTAGGTAAAAAGGAGTAGGACTCAATAACAAGCTAAAATAAAACCATTTTCTTAACCATCCACATCTATTCGTCATTGAACGTATTAACTTTGTAGCATTGATTCTCGAGCAGCACAATGTTCGAACCGGAAATACAAGGAAGAAGACGGTATTGCAAGGGAATAAGCGACAAAATGGAGGTTTAGAGAAAGTCGTATCACAGAACAGGGATTTAATACCGGTAATATTTGCATACCGGTATTACGATCGGCACTTAATACCGGTAAAATTTTCATTGCGATATTACTGATACCGGTAAAATTTTCATATCGGTATTATTAATACCGGTATGTGGCCAACAGAGTTCTACCGATAACCGATATGAAATACCGGTATCTGTCGGTCTCTCTGTTTCTTTCTGTCTTGTATCTCGCGATTCGCGATACAATATACAATGATACAATGTAACGCCAATATGTATAACTGAGCTGTAACAGTGTGCGTGAGCTGAGTAATATAACTCCGCGCGACCCGCGCACAATACAACAAAAATTAATAAAGTAATAAATACAACACTATAGAACTAATAAATCAATTTTCAAAAATGTTTCACTGCTGCTAACATGTATTCGCTTAAGGCTCGAGCATTACTAATACAATATACTAATGCATATGCTGTGATGCCAGAAACAACCAGAACTGGTTGTTTTTTTCCACTCCTCCTTTTCCCCTAAACCTTTTCCACAATCCCATTCCACTACCTGAGCACACTCCAACGTCCCCTACTAAGACCGTAGACTGGACACGTGACGTTCCGTGCAACGTGTCACATATTACTCTGGTCATCAGAGAGGTGGTAAACTGTATTCCCCTCGATTTAACCGATCTGGCATCACTGTGCATATGCATTATTTTAAGAAGAAACCTTCATTTGTTTACGTTCCACTCTCGCATCATCGGAAATTGCAGCGTGTCCGCAAAGATGAATGCAATGTTTCAATATCGGTGCCTTGCTTGATGTCGCAAAGTCGTAATATCTGAAATATGAAATTAAAGATATTCCAAATTCCAACAATGCGACAATTACAAGATTGCATTCTTCTTCACTTGCGAGCACACATGTATTATTGTTAGTTTCGGTATCAGAAAATATCAGTATCATGTACATATCTCGGCTTTCAATCTTAATCTAAAAAGATTTTGAAAATATTTTTGTAATAAAATAAGGAAATCGAAAAATTTTCCGGTAAATATAAGTAAATATACTGGTATTTTCATATAGCGCTATGGCGTCATACCGCTATTTCGGTATTTCGGTTTCTATAATGGTTATAAGGTATAACCGAAAAATACCGGTATTTCTTAGTAAATATACCGGTATTTCTATATTCTGGTATGACGTCATACAGGAATTTCGGTATTTCAGTTTCTATAATGGCTATAAGGTATAATCGAAACATACCGGTATAATACCAGTATTTCTTAGTAAATATACCGGTATTTTTATATTCCCGTATGACGTCATACCGGTATTTCGGTTCCTATAATGGTTATAAGGTATAATCGAAAAATACCGGTATGATACCGGTAGTTCGTATACCGGTATGAGCACCCGAATGGAAGTCGAATTAAATCCAGTAGTCCGAGGATCTGTGAAATTCCGTGTTTGTTTTCGCAGTGCGGCCACGCGGCCGGAAACCCGTGTCGCGCTACGCAGAAATTTCATTAGGCGACACGGTGACGTAAACTGCGGAATTTTTGCTAATAATTGCCGAACGAAAATGTTCTACAAAGTCCTTAAATTCCACCACCACCGGAGGCACAATAGCGCCGCGTAATTAAATAACGAAATTTTCTGCGTTCCATCCGCTTTATTACGAAATTCCATCAATAATCATCCGCTGATCGAATTAACAATATCTCTCTCTCTCTCTCTTTCTCTGTCCTTCTCCATCCACGAACAGCGAATCAAATTGATCAAATTAATTCGCGGCCGTCAGTGAAACAAAATAAAAAGGACCCGGGTCGAATAGAAATAACGAAGGCACGCTCGATTGAAATGCTCGATATTAATTTTTCCGTGGAGTCCGCGACTCGCCGATCCTCCATGCGACTAATTAAACTAAGTATCGTCCCGCAAGATATTTTGCGCGACCTTGGCTCGAAGGCGACCCGCGAATCGATGCTGCATTAAATATTATTGTATATATGACTACTGCAAAGCAATGCTTGTATACCTTCAATCTTTGATAAAAAGACGATTTTCGTTGAAGGATTTTTGTTTTCTGGAAACACTCGCTCTAATTAGAACAGTTGCAAAATATATAATTTCTATAGATGAACTTATAAAAAAATTAAAAGAAACACTATACCTCATTCGTCATCCATTTTTACATCAACTCATTTTGTTTCAGTAGTGTAATCAGTAAACTGCAGATTTTATGAATTTATGGCAAAAATAGACCTGTGCAAAATGAAACTAAATACATTAGAAGAATTTAAGAATATTTTTATATTGTTTTTGATTAATTAAACTTATTAACATTTCTTACGATCAACTTAGACAATTTCTATTTTGTAGAAAATTCGCAGTCTAATTATCAGTAATATACTGTCCAAGATTTTCCAGATCGTTTAAATATTTTTTAGAAATTGCAAAGGATCAGTTTCGATTGAAATGTGCTTCACTCAAACACTATGTACATTGTAGAATTCTTCCTTCCAGAGTGGAAAATATTTTATTTTTAGCGGGAGCCGAGAATTGTGAAATGAACATTAGGTTAAAAATACTGTAGGTTAGTTGACAGCTCTTCACTTCATTGTCCGCTACAGTCATGTCTTGTTTACCGTTCCAGGTATATATTTATACGCTACGTCAGTTGAGGAGGAGAATCTGACTCAGCCAACACCTAATTCACATTTATAACCGAAGAATGCATAATCTGTACCTGGTCGTAACTTTTCTCTTCATGAAGTAAGTGAAGTCCATGTCTTATGATTTTATAGATCTATATATTAAATCCGTGCTTCAGAAAACAAGTTGTTCAGCTATTCTTGATGTTACTATCATTCTAAATTATATGCCTTACACTGTCGCGGTGAATGCATAAATCAACAGTATTATTGCATGCTTCAATTTGCAAAAATTTGAGAAACCTCAGGCCTTCACTACGTTTGCAAATAGCTAGTATTCAATCCCCCAGAAATTTCAAACCATTCTACTAGGCTTAGAGAATTAGTAGACTGCGGATTTTTATGCAAAATAAAAATTGCAAGCAATAAACAAAAGCCACGTAGGAATTTATTTCTTTAATAATTTCAGAAGATAGGAAATAATGTAATTGACTGGCTTCAATTTTCATTTTTGTCATAAATGCATCAAATTTTAAGTATAATTATGACCCAGGCTCGTGACGAACACTATAAACAAATTCTACTAAATGTGAATGTTATATCTCTCTTTCAGGATGAGAAGAATTATTTATGACTAGACCGCGGATTGTATGCATTTATGACAAAAATGAGTAGATGCTATTTAAAGAATGTAGACAGATTAAAAGAATTAAAGAATATCAATTTATCAGTTCAGTTTATTAAAACTTTGCATACCGGAAATTTTGCAGTAGTATTTTTTAATTCGAAGATCAACCGTAAAGAACGTCTTAATAATTTGTTCATAAGTGACAGGAATTCCATTGATCGTTCCATAAATTTTTGAAATTTATACAGTGTAACAATTCTTTCTGAAATTATTATTTACAAGACAATTATGGAACTTTTTCTACATTCAGTTCAGTCATTAACATTAACTGTACCACGACTGGTTGAATGATCGGACACACATTTTTCATTCCATAGTTATTGAAACTACAAAGATGCTTCCATTGGAAATTATTAAATAAATTTTTTCATACAAGCACATACTGTTATAAAAAAAAAGTGCTCGGTACGGTTAGTGTTAATATAATTATAGTACGGTTAGTAAAATATGAATTCCTATTTCTTGCAATTGTTGCAAACAATTTCTATTTTGCATTCAAATATCCGCAGTTAATTTATAACCAATATTCAAGCATTAAAGCAAACATATTCTTTATTATTCTTTCTCTTTTAGAAAATCGTTAAAAACTAATTTTTGTAACGGTGAAGTAGATATGGTAATCTTTTGGAAGTAGGTAATAATTCAGCAAAAATCCGCAGCGATAGTATAGTGTTGAAGCAAGTATGTATAACGACGCGATAAATATTTCCAGCAGCGATAGATATTACCTTAATCAATTACGGAGTCGTTCTCGTCCCGAGCAATATTTTTTAATAAGTGTTGTCGCTGTCGGTCGCACGATCGATCGATGGGATGGAAAAATGATTTGCCGGGGGCTTGTTGGTCTCGTGGAGAATATTGTTGGTGTTGATGATCGTTTCGTGGAAAGCTCGACTTGTCGGACAGACGATCGTAAACGTTAGAGACACGGTTTCCGCGCAACGCCATCATGACGCAGAGAACGTCGCGCGTCATTCGTCGGAACGACGAAACGAAACGATTCTACACCTGCTTGCTCTATAATTCGGAGATGTTCGTTTACATTCCGACGGGTCTACGAGAGCAATATTTTTACAACGACCGCGCGACACAAGCCTATATAAACCGGGAGAGACTTCTCTGGTATTCGACGGGGCATCGCGTGTCTATAAGTATATTAATACTACAACAGAAGTTCGTTAATTGCATGTAATGGAGGATGCGGTCACTCGCGTGAACGATGTGTCCATTATTCCGCAAAATAGCCCATGATTTCACGCGATACTCGACACCGGACACTTTCGGTTGCATTAAGGAAGCGTAACTGTCTAACACTTTGACTGACGCGTTACCTACATCATCGGTGACGCATTGTTCAAACTTTAATATTCGGTTAGGTGGCAGTAGGTTTGGCTAACATTGCTTGGAATCTGCGAAACGCCACGGAACTGACGAAGCAGTTCTATTAAATTAGTCTCAGAAATTCTATATTATTGTTTTAATATTCGAGCACAATCTTAGCACCACCTAGCACAACTTAGCACAATTGAGAAAATTGAAAAAAAACGAAAAGTGGGGGGCTACTAAAAAAAATTGGTTTTCTCAATTTTTAGTCTTATTGTTTATATTATTGTTATATTATTCGCGAACAATGTAGCACAAACTTAGCACAACTCAGCACTACTGTTAAAATTATTTATTTCAACAAGTGGGGGGCTAACTTCTAGGAGGCCTTATATTCTCACTCTCGGCTTTATTAAATAAATTTCTTTGATCTTAATCAATTTTTACAGCTTTTAAATCAGCAGTCAAATCCAAATTGTTAAATTGTAGGAAGACATTCCGGAATTCTTGTAGAACGTAATAGATTTCTAGGACATGTTTTGCATTTATTAACAGATACAGGAGCCGCATATACATTTATTCTTTTCTTCATTATTTTAGCAAGTGGAAAATTATGCAATAGTATTTTTAAGCTTTGCCTTTCATGTACTAGTTACTGTCATAAATGTATAAAATGCTTACAACTGAAGAATGAGGAATCTGTAGTATTCGGAGTAAGTAGAATCGGTAGGTCATGATCAGACGAACCAGCTATGTAATAGCGCGCGAATTCGCTGAATCTCCAAACTGAATATTCTTAAATGAAAAAACATTATTCTTCTTTCGACTTATTGTTTCATTCACCTCCTCACACCCTGTATGTGGGATGAAAATGATGATCTCGCACATAAATGCTAGAGTGATAAAACAACAAGGAGACCATCCTACATTTAGACAACCTACGTTCTTGTCTAATTCTATTGGGCACGAGTACGATTTCCGTGGCCCCTCGTACGATTTCCGCTCCCTCCACTACCTAACTACAACTCATTCTATTCACATGATTTTTCCATTACCAGTTCAAATTCTGGATGACAGCTACAATGCAAAGATTATGCGAATAAAATTTCATTTTCTACAAAAACGGTATCTTGATATTTTACCATATTTCGCATAGTTACCGAGATATTTGCAAATTTATAAAAAAACAGGAAATCTACTTTACCGGCTAAACCAGGCCAATTTGACACCATGTTATATATATTTTTTTTCCTTGAAATAACCCCAAAAACACAAATATGACCTCAAAACGAGGGGCCACGGAAATCGTACTCTCCCCTTCTATTGCAACAAATCTCCCCGTGTAAATACTTTTTTTGATCCACTATATGGGACAAGGAAAATATAAATTTCCCCGCACACAACTGCAAAAGTGAGGAAAAATGATGAATGAGGCTCGTCCCGCATTCGGTAAATCGACGTTCCAGCGCGATACGTGTCAGCGGTTTGCGGCAAAGTTTTTTCCGGGGTTTCGGTAAATCCAGCAGCGCGAGTAGCTGGTATGAAAAATGACAGTCGGCGCCTGTGGAGCAGGCACTTTCCCCGAGCAGCGACATCCTCGATATTCGCTTATCCTCGAAGGACGTAGCTTCTCGCGAACGGTTGAATGGGCCGACACAAGGCGCACCGGTATTCGTCGAGAACCGTATAAAGACGTCGCGAAAGCAAGTACGGGGCTCGGGGATCCACCTGGGAAATTTAAGAGAACATTCTATCGCGCAGTTATCACGAGGATACGTGGCGAGCACCGGCAACGTAACTACTTCTTCTTGACCTCGTTCAAGTTTCGCCAGCCCCCTCCCGTGCGCGCTCGCTCGCTCTACGCAGAATTTATGCGCGACGTTAAACAAGCTCCGATCCACGGCAACGATCGATCGATCCACACCATCGACTAGATAATCCCGGAGTTTATTTCCCCGTTCCCAAGCATTGACCATCCGCGAAACTTACACGTTACCTGCGGCCCGGGGGATTTCTACGGTTCTAGGCATTTCTTTTCACCTCCGGTTTTCCTTTCCTCTCTCTCTCTCTCCCTCCATTTTTTCTTAACAATTACGTAACGCGAAAGAGTTCGTGCTTATCGCCGCCCGAGTATTTTCTGTGTGAAGGATTGCAGCGCAATTTTTTTTCGTCTTTTGCACGCCTGTCTTCCTTCCTGCGCGGATCATAATTCTTTTAGGAAGTTAATTGAGACATGTTTCACGGTCAGTGCAACAAAATGATGGCACGTTTGACATGGTTCTGCTTCTTCGATTTCTTATCGGGCACCGGTGAGGTGTCAGCGGAAGCATGGGTGTAGAATGCATTCTTTACCAGCATTGTAGTGTGGTACTTTTTCACTGAATTTAACAATATCTACATTTGGGAACACGATTAGAAGAAAGTGAATATTAGCATACAGAAGAACATAAATATTAAGATATTATCTACCTGCAGTTACATCATAATGTTTGTTTATAGCCCATTTCTGAGGGATTTTTTTGGGGTTTATGATGTAAAAGATTTTTTGAGCTTCCATTTGTTACAGCATAATTATTGAAAAGCCTATAAACAGGCTTCCGGTAGATAAAGTGTTAAAATACACAATGAAGTAAATATTAAAATTGATTTATCATTTTGTACCACTATATTTAAAAAATATATTACTGGCATTCACGGCTTGAAAGATAAAAGTCAATAGTAAATGTATAGTAAAATACAATAGTTAATTGTGAGCTTGATTTCAAAACGCTGGTAAAAACATATTCATTTCTTAAAACAGAAGGGATCGGTGGTATTGCGAGGCGCCGATATTCTAATGTTACATGCGGTGCGGTCCACGCGCACACCCACACCGTCCATACTCTCACACATCCATATGCTCACATAATAATAATAAAATAAAATAGAATAGTCAATAATAATAAAATAAAATACAATAGTAAATGATAATAAAATAAAATACAATAGTAAATGATATTTAAAAGAATTTGTTTCGAAAGCATTATACCTACAGTCTCAATACTGAAGACCCATTGACCTAAAAAGATTAAAAAATCAGGTGGAGAATAATACTAACTAATTAGCAAGACAAGTTGCACGTTTTTGTCGAGTTCTAATGTTTGTTAACTTCTTTGAAATGGAGACATTTATAATCAACTTTTAATAAGTTAAATTGAGTAGCTGTACCTCGACATAAAAATTGTAACTCTAAGAAACTCCGTAGAAACTGTACATCATCAACAACTGGCAAGTCTTTCTGATAGGTTCGGATAATCCATTTACTGGAGAAATTCTCAGAGGAAACATTCCTTGAAGCCAGAAGAATTAAGTCAGTCTTAAAAATATTCTACCGAAATGGATTGATTAAAATACGGTGTATAATATATTCAACCCGTCCTATTTCGGTATGGGAATGAATTTGTGAATTAAATTTTTGTTTGTTCTCCTAAACTGTGAATACATACAAATGTCTGAGCCGCATTTGCAATTCTGGCACAGTTAAGGAAAACATTTCAATTCGTGTATACTCCACGTTTATCCAATTTCAAATATTGAGAACCTGAATATATTATTCATCGCGCAGTTTGTCAATTTCTGGAGACAATGCATTCGGACAATCACATACTGCATAAAATATGTGTGAGAAAATATGAGACTACAAAAAAATGTCACGAATCCGTATAAATCCATATTCGAAAAAAATAAAACAAAAAACAAACCACGCTTCGATCTGAACGAACGATTAATAGTCACCCCCCAAAACTGGAAACTACTATCAACAGTCAAACGAGCCAAACCTCGAGCGCCACCAATCAATCCCAACACGCCATCAAATAAAACGCAAAAGGCAGCAATCATATAACACGTATTATCAATCTATAAAACAAATATCCTCGCTTTCGTCCTCGTACCATCTGACTGCTAACAATATTTTTTATTATCGAGACTCATTCTATATCTGTGGAAGCTTATTGTTTTTTAGAAGTACCAAATCTATTCATAATCATCTCTGCAATTTTTTAAAGCATTATTATTATTTTCATCGTGGGGAACAATTTAATGTCTTTGAAATATAGAATCATATAGCAAACACAATTTATTGATTTAAATTGCACAGCAAAGATCTTTCAAGATTTTCTCGACAGAATCTTGTCTAATTTCTCTTCAACATCTTCGTTATCAGATTACCTGCAAATCTTGAGTTTTACAATTTCTTGTATTTTTATCAATAACTTCTTAACGAACAACAGCGACGACTAGAACACTTTAAGAGTTGCTGAAGAAAGTGTTGTTGACAACATATAGTGACTCAAGTACTTGTTCCAACAGCCTCTTAATCAGAATAAATTTTTCAGAAGTGGACCAAGATGACTTTAGTCGCTCTCTATGAAGGTGGAAGTATTCGGTTACAAGATAATGTTTGATAAAAATTTCACAACTTTTTTATTTAAGCCTGCCTCCTTAAACAGCACTTCCATGAATAATGTTGAGGATTATACACAGGGATGAAACGAATTCCTTCTCTTTTATAAAATCGTTGTTGTGTCGTGTCAGTGCTCAAACAGTAATCTGTGAGCCGCTGAGATACACACCTCAAAGAGAGGTAAATTAAATAAAGAGATAATCGGGTTTCGGATAACTAAGTAACTTTTAATAAACTAAATGTGAAAGACGGTATAAAAGAGACGGATCTTACAACTAACGCGTAAGAAACAAGTAACCTCGTGGGGTTGAAAAATCCCTCCACAAAGTACAAAATAGTGGGGGCCCCAGCCAATGATATAATATTTGGGAGGCTACAAATGACCTCCCAAAACAAAGGCAACGCCCATAGACGAAATACGTCGTAACGAGTGTCGCTAAGCAGACGACAATCGGTTTCCTGCAATTTCGCCGGAAACCACAATTTAGGCTTAGGGCCATAGGCCCCCCTGGCGCTAGGAGTGGGCCTACGCTACACCAAGTGCCATTGAGAGCTGCACGGCTAGGCTGACTTTCCCATGGTCAGCTGATAGTTTCCAGACGTACCCGGATCATAAAACAATCAATTCTTCCAAGACGTTAGAAGAACCCTTCGACAATGGCACAATCGTTATGATTAAATAAATAAGAACCGTGAACACATGCAAAGAATTTAAGGATATTGTGATACTGTCAATAATTAAAAGAAAAAATTAATTTTCATACAATTTCTACTTCTTACAATAGACACACACAATTTTCATTTTGCATAAAGATACGCAGTCTAGTTATGACTATACTGCTTTATCGATCAAAACAGAAATTTTGTCAAAAATTCGGAAAAGCATATACAAGAACCAACCAAATTCCTTCCGTCTTAACCCCTTGACGTATTTTAACGAGTCAGATTCGTGAAAAGGATTTTAAACGAACGTTAACAAACATGAGTGTTATGCACTTCTTTTTAGTCGAAATAAAATTTTATTCATTTGTAATCATTCAAGCAAATATAGTCATATCAAAAATATAAATTTTCTTTTCTCTTCTGTGACATTTCCGGGAATAAAAACGCTCTAATGACTGCAACCGTAAAGAAAGTGATACGGCAAGGGGTTAAGAAATTGTTGTGACTAGAAGACTAGACATCAATTACAAAAATAAAAGGTTTAACAAAAACGTATGTTTCCTGAGAATAATTTCAATAAGTGAAGAGTAAACTAAGCTGTAAATGTTTTCGTTGTTTTCTGTTTTACCTTAAATTCTATTTTTCCATAAATGCATTAAGACCCGCAGTCTAGTTGATTCTTTGACCAACGAGATCAAGCAAGAATTCGGTTTAGAAAAGTGCTGTACAAAATTGTGCTCGAGTGAAAGGGTTCTCAGCTTAGTTATCAAGTTTTGAAAGGGTCCCAGGGAAGGTTGTGGATCGAAAGAGGAAAGACAGGGCCGATCTTGGTTCGCGGCCGGTTAACGCCAGCAAAAAGCGTGACTCGACACTCGTGCAAGAGAAAAACGAGGGGACGACGGACAAGAAGAAGAAAAATAATGAACCGTGTCGAGTACGCTGCTAGAGGGGTCTTGCGGGGCTAGGATGTCGGTGGTGACTCCCGGTGGTATTTATATAGACGCTGGATTGTCGCCAAAATACTAGAACCGAGCGTATCTATCGTCAAAAACACGGCACACCTCTTCTCTCCCACTCTTTTTTCGACTGTTCTCTCGATCGTTCCTCGGTTGTCTCTTATCCAAAAGAGAGAGAATAAGATAGAAAGAGAGACAGAGAGAGGGTACAGGCCAAGAGCGCTCAACAACACCTGCGCCCATAGGATACACTCCGCGACAATACTATAACTCACTATACAGGATGGTCGACCTATAGATGCCGCCGAAATGTGTGCTTTAGTTACGAAGGTATAAAACATCTTTTGTATACGGTTTGAATTGTATCAATGGACAAATTCGCTGCAAAGAATATTTTTACGTATTGTACATTATTGTATGTTTATACACAAATAAGACATTAAACACGTTTGTTATTATTTTTAATGTGGCGCGTTTAATTGTGTATTTCTATCGAAACACTCTTCTTGTATTGTTCAGTTTGCCTGTTTAACACTAAATCTACCACTAATCAAATGATCGCTTTTAGATTTTTTATTTTGCATTTGTTGAATTTATAAAGATGCTTTGACTGGATATGCTTATGCATACATTTTTATTCAAGTATGCATTATAATAAAAATGGCATAAAATCTAAATAAATTCAATTGTGTCATTCTTGTAAGGGGGCACATATAAGTCACTTTTAATGGTAGGTTGGTTTAGTGTTAATAAAGATTGTTCTAGTAATTCACAATGATTCAATAATACGTCATTTGATAAATTAATCCTTCAAACTACTTAGAAAAGGTCAAGTCGTTTGGTCCCATTCTACAAAAGTTGTTCTCTTTTAAAGAGTGCAGTAGTGTTAAGTCTGTGGAGATTAAGCCTTAGCACTCGTATGGCGATTCTGAGGCGCCACTAGAAATTGCTACACCATTATTCAGAATATTCTTCGCATGATAAAATTTGTTCAAATGTAATGAATTACTAAACATTTGAATATTTTTTGAGGTACTATATAATTTTTTGTACGCATATAAAGAAAAAAATTATGTACAATGGAAATATTCTAGGTTAGAAGAAATGTTTGGTTTTTTAGTTGGAATAGCTCCGAGTGCAAAGGGTGAAGGTAGTTTGAGTATGTATGGCGATGTGTGGGTAATGTGAGAGAAACGTGCGAGAGTGTCCACATGCAGGAGTTTATATAATAATGTTAGAACATTAAGTGCTATTATATCTCAATTATATTTCTTATATTTTAATAAACAGTATCTTCTAAAAACTAAATGCGGTCTCACAAAGTCACTGTAGATGTGTACAGTTTTATGTAGTGTTTTACACTGTCACGTTTGGTCCAATTTTAAATAAAGTCATTCATCCTTAAAGAATGTTAATAGGATTCACTGTGAATACGTATGGTTCTATGTTGTGGGTTATAGTGATATCACGATTAGTCAAATTGTAAAAATCGTCGGAAATGCCATTTTTCATAAATGTAGCCCACGTACAAAGTATTTTACTACCATTTCTCGCTGTTTTACGTTTTCGGAAAATCTCAAAAAATTCTGAGACACTTACTGTAGTCTCTACTTTAACATACACGTGACGTTTCATGTAAACGTTTATATCTTTTTATGATGATTAGAAAAAATCGACGGAAAATTGTGAAGAAGTCGGAACTGGTCTGTGCAGGGTTAACCAGATGATAATGTACGAATATTAATGGGCGTCAACGTAGATGTACATGGCTTTATTTGGGATCAATCTATGAGGTACTATGGTATTTCGTTATATTTTATAGAAGCTACCCTGTTTTAATGAGTGCAGTAATTTTAAAAGGAGTGACAGTAGCCGCGTATGGTTTCACGTACTGCGTTATAGTATTGTCGCAGAGTGTACGACTGGTATGATGCCCAGGCGGTAGTTTTCACGGGTATCCTGGCCTGCCCGGAACACTCCAGAAATGCTTTATTTGTCAACCACTTTGTGTGTGTGTCCAAGGAAACCCGTCCGGCGAAATTAAAGGCCTCCCGCTGCCAGTGACGCGGAGGTCATCCTGCATCTCTCTTAATGTCGACGTTGACACCCGTCGCTATCATTCTATTTCCCTCTCCTTCTCTCTTTCTCTCTTTCTTTGTCTCTCTCTCGCTCTCTCCCTCTTTCTGTATGATACTTTGTACAAGCTCCCCGCCGGGAAACCGTAATTCACCAATTAGAATCCACGCTCGACAGTATTTCGCGTTTAATGTTTCACCATGCGCGTGGGAGCTGCCCGGCATTTAGTTCTGGATTACTTTTCTCTTTGTACACCGGAAACGGAATATCATACAGTCGTTAATGCCATGTGGATCGGTTGGTATAATCGCCTCAAATAATTTCGAGGCTGACCAGCGTTTGCGATACGCTTCTTTTAGTCGATGTTCGCGGATCCGTCCGAATTTGTTTACTGGAAAGTTGTGTTGTCTCGTTTCAAGAAGCATTTCCGATCAAAGTTGAGAATGCTCCGGATTATTTATAGATTTGTTTACCAATTCTTTGAAACATATTTTCCAACCCACTCAAATCCTATGTAGAGTTTAATATAGATACGAAAATGGTTGAAATAATATACAAAAAGTTATTCAAATCGTTCGAGTTTTGTAATTCCTGTACACTCATTCTCAAACATTTGAAATCCGCACAGTATACACATGTTTTATGGTTCCGTGCTGGGGAATGTCTGGATGCTTTCAATTTGAAATAGGTTTATTAGTAATTTCAGATAATAAAGTTTTATGATCGTAAAACTGATCGTAACCGTGGAAACATATTTACGAACGCAATCTTCGTTCGTCCAACCATGAGTACATAAAAGGTCGATTCGAACTACGACGAGCTGAATAATTATTACATTCATCATTCATCCCAACACATTTTTCTTGCTTTATTAAATGAATCATTTTTTTAAATCGATTTCGTATCATATTTTCCATTCTACAATAACAGACGCGCTTTGGTACAGTGCACAGTATGAAAATTTCATAAATATTCCCAATCAAGTTTACAAAACAAAGCGAAAGATACAAATACAAAATGTTGCATAACAATAACAAAGCACTTCGCAACAACATGAAAATTTTCTATCTCAATTGTAGGAAACAGAATATAAATAGAAATTTATTGTGTTATTTTGTTCCTTACGATTGAGGTAGAACATTTTCATTTTGTTGCGAAGTACGTTGCTATTGTTATGCAACTTTTTTTATTTGTATGTTTCGGTTTGTCTTATAAACTGCAACATATACAGGGTGTTCATTTGAAAACTTTCCAGCCGAATATCTCGAAATGTATGAAAGACATTAAAAAGAGTGTAAAACAAGTGTCCAAGGATTTCGAGGGGGGCAGTATTAGTTTTTTATTTGGGTGGCGTTTACAAGGACATTTGAAGGTCAACTTTGTTGTTTCAAATGGAAACCTATATTTTTTATTATGAGATCTTATTGTATGTAAAAAGACCAGCAATTTTTGTTGGATACTTTTTTTTATCTGCTCACTAGTTTCGAAGATATACAGGGTGTTCACGCTATTACTAGCCAGCTTTTATCTTGCAAATAATAAATATTAGAAAAAAATGAAAGAGGAAAAAGTAATACTATTTTTTGCGAGCAACGAAATGGCGTATGTAATTTGTTTGTATTTACACTATTTTCATGAAAATGTCGGTGACCTCCAATTTTTGTAAATGGAATTCTATATATTTTCTCATACCATATGAAAGCGTGTGTCAAGACAAATTCATTCGTATACGACACAGTAACATTCAAGGTCATTCAATAGCATTTCATTTAAAAAAATTGAAGGTCACCTTCATTTCTAAGAAAATAGTGCAAACACAAGAAAATTACATACGCCATTATGTTACTTACCAAAAACAGTATTACTTTTTCCTCCATCATTTTTTTCTAATATTTATTATTTGCAAGAAAAACGCTGGCTAGTGATAGCGTGAACACCCTGTATATATCTACTCGCTTTTTTCATAAAAGCATAAAATCCACAGTCCATCAGATTATAATTGTAGAAAACATAAGAGACTCGTATTTTAAATTAATCGAACTTCTGTATTAAGATGCTGCAAAATCGAGAATTTCCTTCCGACTATATTTCTCCCATATAAAAATATGAAATTAAAAATTAAAAGTTATTTGATGATAGCGTGGAGAGAGTACTGAAATATTGATTAAAACTCTTTTACGTGGAGGATCCTACTTTCATTTGAGGATCGTATGAAGCTTCAGAAATTCAAATTCAAATAACTCCATTAATCACAAAGAAAAATTAGACTCGACAGTCTCCGCATTCTCCATTAAAATCCCTCCTAATTTTCACAGAGTCTTTATTAATCTCCCCAGAATTTCTAGCCAGAGAGAAGTTCATCGCATTAAAAGATGTTCGTATGACCGAAGCACACTAAAACGCGTCCGTTTCTCAACAAAGCTTGACTGATTCCATCTAAAAACGTAATCTGCTTACTAGTTCCCTTAGCCCGATGAAAAAGTAAACAAGCAGAATACGTTCAAAGTTTTACGACAGCGGCATTAAGCAACCAATCATGAAAGAGAGAAAGAAAGATGGAGGAGGTTGGGGGGAGCAACATTTCACGGAGCCTCGTGAATTTTCAACAGCCGTATCAAAAGGCGGACGAGAGGAGCTTCGACGAAAAATCTTTAGACGGTTTATTTTTCAAAGGGCGCGTATCGAAGGGGAAAGAGTATATCGGCGAATCCGTACGAGCGCTCCGCCCGTTAGAATCTGCGGGATATCCACGTTGACCACGAAGATCTCGGGGCCAATGACTATTCGGGGGACGGTTTTCCGCGAGCCGGTTATCGAGAAAGGTTTTAAGGTCGAACGGGACCGGAACGATCGCCACAGTCAACATCCCACCCGATTTTATCGGATCCTCCGTGTTTCCTTGATAATCCGCCTCGATGCCCCGCCGCTCAGTTGCTCTTTCATTTCTCGTGACCCACGAGAGCAAAACCTGAATTTCGCCGAGCACCGAATCTTTCATTTTTCTTTGTATTTTCTTGAAATGCTCGAACCATCGAGAATACACTGTGACACGTTTGTAATTTTCTGAAAGAGTAGCAAAAGCGTTTCCGTTGAAATTTCCTGCAATTTTTAAGAAACTAGAACTGCCTTAACGCGACTGAAATTATTAGACCCAGTTGCCCAAATTCATGAGTTTAATAGAAAATTTCAAAATGACAATGCGACGTGTTTGTAATTTTCTGCTAGAGTAACAAAAAAGTCCCCGTTGAAATTTAGTTTTTATTTATTGAACCCGCCTGAAATTATTAGAGCCACTTGCACAAATTGCTAACTTCACGCAACAGAAATGGCAAGAAGACAATGTGACGTGTTTATAATTTTCTGCATGAATGTCAAGAGCATTTTCGGTGAGATCTGCTATCATTTTTAAAGAAACCAGATGTAGAACTCAAAATGTGTCTGATACATGGTGCGCTTAGAAACCAATCAGAGGGATTTTTTTTAAGATTTAATTGTAAAGAAATATCACTGCATATTAAGGTTTAGAAGAGTATATTGATTAACATATAACATACAAAAAAATTTAACTACCAAAGATATAAAACTAAACCGCTGTGATTCTAAGAAATTTTTATGAGAAAATTGGATTTAGACTGATCGGTTTCTGAGCCCTTGATATGAAATATTGCTTTATAATAATAAGATTGAATTTGTTCAGAGTTCACTATAATATCTTATAAGAACACAGAAGTGCATTTAGAAATTTAAAAAGACGAATTTACGATATTTTGTTCCGTAGGAACAACAATCTGAAAACGACATACTACAATAATCAATGTTAAACAGACCACACGGCAAAAATTTGTTGACAATATTGAATCATGTCAGAATACATTACAAAACGTCGTTTAGCTACAGATTATTTAATTTCCCTAAAAAAAAGTCTAAATGTTAACCTCTTCAAGGATGAATTTTTTAGACCAGGGAGTTCCAACGTATTCCCCTCCGAAAACTGCAAGGTCCCCACCATCCAACCTCTTCCCACTACTACGTACAGCCGTAGAGTTAGCGAGTGCTGCGTGCGCCGCGCGGCCCTCGTGGTGGGAGCTTCCCACTACTATACATTATAACGGTGAAGTCTAAGAGTAAGGGAAGAACCTAAGCGGGGAAGGTGCCTCGAATAGCTTCGGAGCTACTGGTTGGAACTGCCTGTATAAAAAGTATAGCCTGTACAAGACTATAAACAAAGAGATATATAATAATTTCTTGCTTGAGTAAAATAATATTACTGTTTCCATATAGCGAATTTAATGTTTTTATCGTTGAGAGATCCTGTTTTATATATTTTAAATTAAATTTTATATATTTTATTTTTTTAAAGATACAGATATGTGCGAGTATCCCTGAAACGGTTAAGAAAATGTTTTATCTATTCTACTTTATTGTATTTATTATGCGAACGTCATTAGGAATTTCCGGGCTGTTATTTTGCAGAAGCTTGTCAGAATCAAAGTCGGACAATCATGCTGCTGCATTTATCAAAGGAGACGCGAAGGCCGTGAGAAAAGAAATATACATACGTGTTTCCTTTTCCGATTACCCGATGCAACTTCAAACCCGATCCTTCACGTCAACAAAATTTTACTCCGCGATATTATTGAAGTTGCACGCGCGTCCGTCGGCCGTATGTACTTATCCGTTTTCCTGATAGGAACGAATAATTGTGCCAGATAACTTCAACCTTCAGCGGGATCCTACTTTGATCTTTGATGGAACGTTTTTCACGATTCTCGTGATATTCTAGACAATAATCTTTCCAGCGATATTCTAAAGTTTACGATATTTTATTTCCCATGTGGGAGGTTCTGCGAGTCTCTGGATGGATCATTTTAGTGGCTCGTATTAGTATCCCGATATTATTAAGGATAGTAATAAAATAGTCAAAATACGATCACTTCTAATTTTTGAACTGCAGTACGAGTCATATTTTTAAAATAATGGAACAATAATATCTGCGAGAATCTGTCATCAGATAGTAAAATTATAAATAAATTTGTCTAGTAGGGATTTTAATGGTCGAAACCCAAAATAAAGGATTGCAGGTCTAGTTTGATCCTATAATTGTAGCTCCAGGTAAGGTAAAGGCTTGAAACAATGTTCTCATAAAAATAATGGTCCATTCTAGATTTAATTTGCTCCAAAGCAAGGTCAGTCAATCGAAACAATTATCTACCATGTTTCTCTATAACCGAAACACGCTAAATTGTATTCGAAGTCAAGGTAAAGGACTGATGACCCAATTTTTCTTCACAATTATACTTACAGTCAAGATAAAAGTAGAAACAGTGTTTGTATTTCAATAATTGTCCTTTTGAGAATTAATTTGATCCACAGCAAGAATTTTCAGTCAAAAAAAAATGGTTCAGTATGCACTTCAATAATCGAAATATGCCATATGTTTTCCCAAATCAGAATAAAGAATTGATGATCGAATGTTCCTCTGTAACTATACCTCCAGTCAAAAGAAAGGCTTCAAACAATGTTCTGATTAAATTAATGGTCATTTAGAGATTTAATTTGATTCACAGCAAGATTGGTCAATCAAAAAATCGAGAAAAATTATGTAGCATGGATTTGGATAATCGAAAAATACTAAATTTCTTTTTTAAATCATGATAAAGACATGATGATCCAATTCTTTCCTGCAACTATACTTCCAATCATGAGAAAGCCTTGAAATAATATTTTCATTTAAATAATAGTCCTCCAGAGATTTTCAATTTAGTGCAAATATGCCATAGACAACTCTGGGGAGTACGAGTCTTTTATATTCATATTTAAAATCATTCAATTCCGAGTAAAACGAAAATTCTATACGATCAACCAACAGTCGATTTTCTGCAGTCCTAGTACGCAACAAGCGTGGACGAGCAAGCTGCTAACTAATTACGTATTATTTATTACGACCGAAAAGAAAGTTTCCATTTCAGGTGGAACACACGAGGCGACGTATTTTTCAAGAATTTCCATGGCCTGCTTTTGCCGGGCGTGTCTCGGCAAAGTTCAGTTAATTTCGTACGCTTCTCACGGCCCCGTCTCATATTCGGAAACATTCGCGAAAATGTTCATCGTGCCGTCTGCGGGGCAGGGAGGGGGCGCGGGCGCGACTTGCTAAACGCGCACGAAGAAACACGAATAGCTTCGATATGCCGTTCTGAACTCGCGAAATGTTCGCCGTGCGTGTTCTCCCGACGACGAAACGCAAAACGAGAAAACAAGCGTCTTGCGCGACTCGCGGCGCGTCGCGACGCTAAGTGTTTGCTGCTTCGCGAACATTTTCGAGCGGGCGAGTTGCGAGTTCAATTAAAAAGTTGACCGGCCCCAGCGAATTATAATTGACGCGGCTGATTTATTCGCGCGCCCGTTTCTATCGGCGTTTCGCGAACACGCCCGGAATAATTGCATCGAGACTTTCGCGACTGATCAAGCAAGCCTGCTGTTCAACCTTCGATAAAACAGCTGCCGAATGTTACTAACACATCATTTCCCTGGTGATTACTTCATAATTTTCGAACATCTATAGTCCATGACTCTAAGGATTCTTTAACACATTGATCGCCCTCTCAAAAATTACACAAAATCAAAACAATTTGTTTAACAAACCAAAAACTGAGAAGTTTAGTTTTCTGATTTTAATTACTGTTTTAAGCCCCTTCCATTTCACAGGTCGGAAGCAAAATTTGATACACTCGATCTATCAGCTTAAAATTAATTTTCAATTCTGTATAAATAATTCCGTCAATCAAATATGGGCAACATGGCGATCAATGTGTTAAGGATCTTTTAAGAGCAATAGCAATTTCTATCGTGAACCGACAAGTCACCCTCGGTAACGTAATCTAATCATTACGTTTGGGATTCATATGTAAGAAAAAGATTTTTAAGTTTCCTTTTAGTACAGCAGAACTATTGGAAAGCCGATTAATAGACTTCCGGTAGATGCAGTGTGAATAGACTGCGGATCTTTAGGGAAAATAAGAATTTTCTTAGTTAATTGCGTGAAACAGGAGTTGCATAGATATTTATTCCTTCTCTGAATAATTTCAATAATTCACAGACAATATAATCGTACTCTTAACCCTTAGCACTCGAATGGCGACTCTGAGGCGGCACTACAAATTGCTACACCATTATTCAGAATATTGTTTACATGACTATGTTTGTTTATATGTAATAAATTACTAAACATTTAAATATTGTATGAGGCATTATATCAGTTTCTTACGCATGTAATGAGAAAAACTATGTACAGTGGAAATATTCTAGGTTAGAAGAAATGTTTGGTTTTTTAGTTGAAATAGCTCCGAGTGCAAAGGGTTAAAATCGTCTGATATTTCACATACATAAAATCCGCTGTCGAGTTATTAATATCCGCGATGAACGCGCTGTCAGTTTGACGACTGACCATGGCTGTGCGCAAGTTTTCCAAAGTTACATTGTTTAATTTCAATTGGAAATTAAGAATTGTGTGTTGCAGAAATTGGTATAAGTTCAATACTACATGTCTGTTTTTATGTCGGTTTTAACTGATTGATGTAGAAAAACGTGTCAAATACATCAGGTGTGCCTTATGACACTGTGCACAGTACATTAATTGAACACAAACTGTAGACATTTTTATACTGATTTTAATCACTGGGAGAACAAAGATGTATCGTATACGTCATATCCAGTGATGCCAGAAACATCTAAAACTGGGTGGATTTCTCTTTCCTCCTTTTCCCCTTCCACTATCCCATTCCACTACTTCAGCACACTCCAACGTCCCCCACTAAGACCGTAGACTGGTCACGTGACGTGCCGCGCACCGTGTCATATATTACTCTGGTCAACAGAGAGGTGGTAAACTGTATTCTCCTCGATTTAACCGATCTGGCATCACTGGTCGTATCTTAGCTATGATTAGCCGTGGACTTTTATGCAAAATAACAATGATCTGCTTTAATTATAAGATATAGTAGCTGTATCAATATTTATGTCTTTTCTTAATAATTGTAATTAGAGGGAAATAATGCAACAGCATTTTCGAATATGTAAACGTTTCTTCCATTTCGCATTTGATCTACTCATTTTTATAATACCTCCTTCAAATCCGCCGTTTACTTATGACGAGACAGCGAATTTTATGCATTTATGAAAAAAATGGATAGTTGTAAATTAAAACAGTAAAAGATATTATTTATGCTACTTTTTCCTTTGCGAAAATGCTCTCCGCGGTTTCGTTAAGGAGTTATTAATGAAAAACATGGGCCAATCAGAGCGCGGCTACAATGGACGGATTCCTGCTCCACCAATGCCAACGCCACGCTCTGCTGTAACCGCGGTCTGATTGGTCTATGTTTTCCAAGAACATTTTCGCAAAAGATAAAGTTACCTCAAATCACCTCAGGAATCAGGAAGTACAACATTTTTGAGACACCCTGTATAATACTTGCATGAACTTATACAGTTCAATAGTTCTTCTATAAATACTATTTAAAATATATATAAAATCTTACGATTGTACCAATTTGGGGGAGAAATTAAGTTTGAAAAACGTAGAGTGACGTTGTCAGACACTGTATCTTTCTGCAAATTTGCAAACCGGTTTCAAAAAAAGTAGGAGCCATTTAGGAATTTCGCCGTCCCTGGAACGTTTTTAACAGATCAAAAATAAAATATCTATACTTTAGAATCCTTCTAATCTTTCTACTGCATCAAATTGCAAGCACTCGTCGCAAGTGCGTAAAACTTATTGTACAGCGATGATTAGACCCAACAAATAATTACGCGAAGAGACGACGTACTGGCTATCGAATGTAACACTGACGTTTCCGCGGAAGAGCGTCGTCGAACGACCGAGAATAAGTGGAGACACCATAGTGATTACAACCGGGGGAATACTGCGCTCGATTTCCGCGTCGATTGCCGGTCCGCTTTAAAGATTCTTCATTAGCCGGGCGGATTTCTACGATATTATTTCAGGCCAGGGTATCCCAGCGCGAATTCTCCGGTTTAAGTAGCCGGCTAGTACAGAGTAAGGACGTCGTGAAAACTTCCGAGTAGCTTGGTGATATAGCAAGCAATTAAGGGGATCATTAAAGGCGAAGATATCGCGGGACGGTTTAAAGCGATCGTCAAACGGCGATGTGATAACCGTAAAAGAATACGACGACGACGAGGCATTAGCAGAGAAGAACCAACCCCTCGTCATTTTCCACGCACGATCGACCGCCGACGATTGAGAGAGGAGAAAAGAGAAAGAGAGACCCTGGGCGTTATTATTGTTCCGCGTCTACGCGGAACGCCTCGAAGAGTGGAGAGGATTGAAGAGGGGAGAAGTGGGGAGAAGAGGGGAAAGGTGTGGGCCACTCGTTTCGTTTCGTTTCGCTCACACCTCTATTTCCGCGTGAAATTCTTGCCTTAGGACCGGCCCGCGTGCTTCGCTAGTTTTACTATCGCGAGGATGTTTGCGTTCGGCCTCGAACGACCTGGATGTTGCACACTGCGGACCGTGAAATTGAGACTTCGATGGCAAGGTTCACTATACTGACGATTAATGGGTCGAAGCGAACCATCAAGCTGGATGGATTTCATTTTTTCTTTAATGAGTTTCTGCTCTTCTGCTTTGAGAGGTTTGTGGACTGGGTTAGTGGGAAGCTAGGAAGTGTTATGGGGGTCTAAACTAGGGTTTTGTGGATAGAGGACCAAGGGAAAGTACCTCCTCAGAATTTTGTAATCTATACTAGATAGAGGAACCACGGATTGCTATCGTGCGACGTCGTTCGTACGTGCAGTCGTCAGTTCACAAATTTTGTTTTACTCTCCAACAACATCGAAAATATTCAGTTAATGGATTGAGACAAATCTGAGACGGTTCTTCATCTCGGAATCTTCACATTTGTTCCAGTGAACTTGTTTCTGCTCTTCTGTTGTGACAGTTCTGTAGACTAGGTCAGTGGGGAGCCAGAAAGTGTTTTGCGGTCTAAGCTAGGGTTTCGTGGATGAAGAATCGAGGAACACTACCATCTCAGGATTTTGTAATTTATACCAGGTGGAGGAACGACGGATTAGCATCATGAAGTCTTAAGTTCACTTTTGTTTCTTTCTTCAGCAACATCGAAAATAGTTAAAGAAGTGAGAAAAATCATCGAGCTGAAAGCATTTCAGTTTTTTCTAGTGAACTTGTTTCTACTCTTTTGCTTGGCTGTTCTAAAATTCAAGTCGTACAAAGTCAATGAAAATTAGAACTGTTGTATAGTCTAAACTAATGTTTTATGAATACAGGACCACAGAACAGAACCTTGAAAATGATCATCTTCAGGATGTTAGAAAGAGAAGAAGATGAAGCCACAATAAATCAGAGGTGCAAAGAGGATACAACCATATAGTGATTATTTCACTACGAGTAAAATTTTTGGATCGTACGACAGGCCTCTCTTTATCATGCAATTTTTACTTCACCAATTTTATATTTATTTTCTGCATCTTCGGAAATAATATTCGGTTAATTAGTTCAGATGAACCATCGTGCTAAATGGTTTTCACTTTTTCCTGTGAATGTGTTTCTGTTCTTTGGCTTGGCTGTTCTAGAGTTCTAGAGACACAGATCAAATAGGAATTAATAGTCTTTTGTATAATTTCAACTAGAATTTTGTGGATAGAAGAACAGTAAAAATGCCCATCTTCAGTATTTTGTAATCAATACAAGTTGAAGAAATGACGGATTCATGATCCAAAAAAGAGGGCTTTGAGATATTTCTGACAGAGGTAAAAATTGTAAATTATGAAAACTATCGTCCATTTTAGATAAAATGCGAATAAATAATTGCAGAGGATTTTGACAGGAGAAAAAATTGAAAATTTGCATATCGTCAATTTTAAATAAAATGCGAATAAATACGTGCAGAGAGGATTTTGGCAGAAGTAAAAATTGGAAATTTTTGAGAATGTCGTCAATCCTTCTTCATATTCGCATAAATTATTGCAGAGATGATTTTGACAGAAGAAACAATTGGAAAATTGGAAAATATCATCAATTTAAAAAAAAATGCGAATAGATATAATTGCAGAGAGGATTTTGACAGAAGTAAAAATTGGAAATTTGTAAAATATCGTCAATTTTAAATAAAATGCAAATAAATAATTGCAGAGAGGACTTTGGCAGAATTAAAAATTGGAAATTTTTGAGAATGTCGTCAATCCTTATTCATATTTGCATAAATTGTTGCAGAGAAGGTTTTTACAGAAGAAACAATTGGAAATTTGTAAAATGTCGTCAATTTTAAATAAAATGCAAATAAATAATTACAGAGACAATTTTGACAGAAGTAAAAATTGAAAATTTCGGAGAATGTCGTCAATCCTTATTCATATTCGCATAAATTATTACAGAGAAGTTTTTGGCATAAGAAACAATTGGAAATTTGTAAAATATTGTAAATTTGAAATGAAATGCGAATAGATAAAATCGCAGAGAGGATTTTGGCAGAAGTAAAAATTGGAAATTTGTAAAATAACGTCAATCTTAGATAAAATGTGAATAAATAATTACAGAGAGGATTTTGACACAGGTAAAAATTGGAAAATTGGAAAAATTAGAGAAAAAGTATGGTATAAAGTATATACTTCAGACTACAAATAAAACCAACTTTCAGATCCCAAGTTTGATGATAGACGTGATAGATGAGGAAAGCTGGATCGCTTTCAGAAACTGGAGTAATGATTTAAACATATTAATTAAAGAGTCTAGAGTCAACGCTGCGCCGGGTACCGATCAGTCCGGTTATCACGTGTGGATCGAAATGGTACAGAAATATGCGTGCAGAAGACGAGAAATTAGAGCAGCTGTCGATGCTTGGACCCGATGCGTTCGCTATGACGTTGGACGCACGTGACAGCCGTATGTCACGCACGTACCGCGCTGTTCTTTCAATCCGAAATACAAACGCGACCGTATATCCCTCCGGTTCCGCGTACTCCGAGTTAAAAGGAAAAAGGAAAAAATAATGAAATGGATTCGCATTCAAATCCATTGGATTGCTGCCAAAAAGGCAGCTCGCCGCTGTACAGTCACTGAAAAAACTATGACCAACGGGGACCGAAAACTGAACATTTCTGCGACCGATGCAAATGAGCATCGATCGTACGTCTTTCAGACTTCTGGACTCCTAAAAACTTAATTTTATTCGACATAAAAACACATCGTGTTCCTAATTTCACTATTCCCTTAACTCCACGATTTTTCTATAACAAATCTACTTTTTCTCGTATTTAAACGTCAGAAAGAAACGTGAATCTGAAATCTGATTGATTATGTTCAAGAACGAATTGTTTTAGATTTGGGTAAGAATATTTTAGTATTTTATTATCACTTTCTTCAATATTCGTTAGGCTACTTCTATTTTTAATACGTTCAGAATTGTCTACACCCCTTTCCATTCAGAATTAAATTGCCTTGAATAAGGCAAAGAATTATGCATATTTTTAAATATGTACGTGTATTTTAATTTATTTTTAATTTTTTTTTTTAAATCGGGTAATGATTTGCTGCATGAAAGTGCTGCATGAGGAAACGTGGTGCAACATTGTAAAAGGAGGATTAAAGTATACATGACAAAATTGCGAATCTTTATTTGCTAAATAAAAATTGTCCATGTCAATTGTAAGAAACAGAAGTTGAAAATTCTTTAAATGTCTTTTGTACGTGTTCTATTCATTTTTGTTATGAATGCAGAGAATACGCAGTCTGTGATACGCAAGCCCAGTCGAATGCTATAGTGGGTTAGATGAACGATACTCGTTCTGAATCATTAAACTGTCGATGGCATCTCCGAATACCATCGAAATAGTTTTCTTTCGCGGACTCCGGCCGCCGCTCGCTGTGCCAAAAAACACAACGATGCGCGGAATGACCTAATACTACCAACATCGCTCTCTACGTCTTCGTGGTCTGCCAATGAATGTCCGCTGTCACGAAATCACACATGCGACACAATGCGTTGCAGCCAGAGCACTCATCCCGAGACAACTGCGTTGTAAATTACCGCAAAACCGTATGTCGAGGTGCAGCTAATTCTAGAGCGTTCAAATGATCTTAATGTACTCGTGGAAAAGTCTCACGTTACAATAAATACAACTATCGGACTTAAGCGAAACATTACTTCAAACCAGTTCAAGCCAGCACTTCAAACCAGTACATCAAATAAGTCCATCAAACTAGTACATCAAATAAGTCCATCAAACCAGTACCTCAAACCACAACCTCAAACTAGTACATTAAAGCAGTACCTCAAACTAATACATCAAATCCGCACTTCAAACTAATACATCAAACCAGTACATCAAATAAGTTCGTCAAACTAGTAGATCAAACCAGTACCTCAAACCAATACCTCAAACTAGTACATAAAACCACTACCTGAAACTAATATATCATGTCAGTACTTCAAACTAATACATTCAACCAGTACATCAAATAAGTGATTCTACATTTAGTATTTCTTGTGTATACAACATCTGAATGTCAAATTGTTTGATTGTTTGGTTGTGACTAAAAAATACTGGGTTCAAACAACATCATACACTTAATGAGTCCTCAACAACATCAAAATTTCAAATTGTTTTAGTATTTAGTTGTGACCAAAAATTAATAGCTTCAAACAACAGCATATATTTAATGAGTCTTATACACCGTACACTGGATGAGCAGCCATATACGACATCCAAGTTTCAAATTGTTTAAATTGTTGGATTGTTTAGTTGCAACTAATGAAAAAATAAAAACAAACATATATATATATATACTGATCCAATTGTGCAACCTTCTTCTTCTTGAAGTCAGTTCAAAAAGTGAATGGGTTCAAACAGCATCATACACATAATGACTCCTAACAACATCAAAATTTCAAACTGATGTACGATGAGTAACAATTTCTAAGTAAAAGTATAAGGATTGAAAACAATTTAGAGAATGAAAACCGATTGACGATAATATACAAAAGAAATCTTTTTTTCAGAACGATGATCTTGACAACATTTCCAAGGTTACTGAAATCAGCGAAGCCGCCCCCGTTGTAAATGACCACCAGCCGTTCATCCATCCATTCTATTCGTTTCTCATTCGAATTTTTATATTCAGTCCGCATTGGATTTCTCGGCCGTGGGGAATTCGCAACGAGATCTGTCGATTCGCGGGCATGGTTGAATATTGAAATGAGTCAAATCGACTCAGAAATATTTATAATACTGCGGGAAACGAAAGGAGGGATAGAGCGAACGTTGAAAAACAGAACTGCAGTGAAGGCATCGCGTTGTCGGAGAAGTCCTGCTAATCCGTGGCTCTAACCGATGCAATCCGGAAATGAATCGCGAGTAAGATGCTTGATATGATGGAGGGATAAACATCGGATGATAAGCCGCGCGCATTCCCTGGAGCCTTTACCGCGAGCGTGTTTTTGCATCGGCGAATGCATCCGAATTTGAAATTACTTCCTCCAGCTGCCGGCCTATTGTCCGCTTTGCCAGCGATGTCAAAGCGAAAACTGCGCATTTCGACGAACGTTTACGGCATTAAGGACGGCCATTGGTGTTTGGCAAGCACGTTTGATGAAAGATATTAGCCGGGATTAAACGGCGCCGGTGAAACGTTCAATTAATTGTGAAATCATGATGCACCAAAAACGTTCTGAGAATGTTTCCATGATACAGTTTCTGTTTTATGGATTTTAGGTGGAGGCTATAGAAACGAGGCTTTTGATTTGTTTGCAAAAGTTACTTCTAAGGGGACCGGATTCCCAAAAGTTAGCTGTTATTTAATTGTGAGTTTTATGCATTTATATTATAGTTTTCAGTGTATAGAATTTTCTATGGGGAAATGCGTAAACAAGTTTCATGAGAGTTTTATATTATTTAGGATGTAATAGGATCCATTAGGCAATAAATTGTCTAAACAAAGTAGAAAAATTAATATCGTCTATACAAATCAGATAAAACTATTACAAATTAAGAGCCGCGTAGGCAGTTTAAAAAAAAATGAACAACCAATTAATAAAGACCATGGAAAGTGCACCAGACCATGCATCTAGGTTTATCACGTTTATAAACGATATTGTACGAAGGAGAGAGGAAACTCATTAATAGGGACACATTAATGAGTCATACACAGTATCCGGAAAGGTTCTATTGTACTTAATGAAATTTGTTTGCGGTCTAATTAACCAAATAAAAATAAATAAAGAAAAGTCTACTATACGATTGCAGCTTACAAAATAATTGAATGAAACTTGTCAAATAGTGAGGTCTGAAGAACCGACAGTCACAAAGGTGAATAACTATATAATGCATCTATTGCTCCATTCTTATCGCATTACTCCAATTATATCACTCAAATAAACGTCACTACATCATTACGATGACATAGCTGCAACAAATGCTTTCGCAATTCATTAATTTTCGATGTGGAGAAGTCTATTCAATACGAGATTCGCTTTCATGTCATCGTATAGACATTATATTAATCTCTGAATAAAGGGATATTTTAATTTGTAATCAGTGATAGCAGGATTATTAATCAATCACGTGTACGAATATCATTGCAATTAATCATTATCTCTCTACCGTCTGAAGGTCGAGGTGAAAAATGTAAAAAATACTCGAACTGCAATTTGAAAAAAGTGGTGGCTAATATTGAACAATTTCCTGGTTTTACAATTTCTGTTACATTATGTTATAGTTATGGTAAATCTTGAAATACAATCTTATAATCAGATCAGTCAATAAGTTCATTCGTTCGTATAGAACGAACGTTTTAAGGGTTGGTTTGAGATATGAATTATTGCGTGTATAATGCTATCAATTAATGTGATTTAATTGAACGTGTAGTGCTGAATTATTTACACATTGACTCAAATATAAACGAACCTATGAACGGACCTGATATTTCAAATAAACATATATGTACATATGAATGTATATCCAATTTTGCACACTAGATGCTGTTCCATACTAAATACATTTAACCAATATATTGTATTAAACATAATACAAAATATCAAGATGCAAATGTGTTTCATTTAACTCAATTTATAATGAAATTTACTGACGTAAGTCAACTTTTGAATATGTATGGTCCCGCTGTTCCCTATATGGAATATTTGCCAATAACCGTTACAAGAATTTATGTTTTCGTATTTTTCAGACGATTTTCAAACAACCTACATTATATCTATACCAAAGAATTCAATAAAATCGTGGCAGAATTAATTTCAAATCTAAATGTTTCTAAATCTGAAACATACTTCATGTATAAGACATATATGAACATATATGAGACAATTCCCAGTAACCCTTACACGAAATATTTTTTGTAGTCGTTTAACAATTTGCAAAAATCGTAAATTATATCCATAACAAAAAATTCCATAAAAATTCTGACTAAAGCAATTTCAAATATAAAGGTCTTAAAACCTGAAATATATGGGACTATTCCCAATAACCCATACACAAGTTCATATTTTTGTTATCGACTGATGATTCAAATATCATAAATTGTATCCATAACGAAAATCCCATATAAATTCGGACTGAACCAATTTCAAATTTTAATGCCTTAAAAGCAGAAATATTTGGTACCTCCCAGGAAAACTCGAATTTCTCTGGGAGCCCTAACCAGGCAGATCCTCTCGTACAGTCCTAATTCCACATATGTATATGGGACAATTCTCAGCAACATTTCCATAAATTTATATTTTTTGTATTCCTCTGATAATTCAAACATCATAAATTGTATCCATAACGAAAATCCCATACAAATTCGGACTGAACCAATTTCAAATTTTAATGCATTAAAAGCTGAAATATTTGGTAGCTCCCAGAAAAACTCGAATTTCTCTGGGAGCCAAAACCAGCAGATCCTCTCGTACAGTCCTAATTCCAAATATGTATATGGGACAATTCCTAGCAACATTTCCATAATTTATATTTTTTGTATTCCTTTGATAATTCAAACATCATAAATTGTGTCCATAACGAAAATCCCATGTAAATTCGGACTGAACCAATTTCAAATTTTAATGCATTAAAAGCTGAAATATTTGGTACCTCCCAGGTGAACTCGAATTTCTCTGGGAGCCCTAACCAGCAGATCCTCTCGTACAGTCCTAATTCCACATATGTATATGGGACAATTCTCCGCAACTTTTCCATAAATTTATATTTTTTGAATTCCTCTGATAATTCAAACATCATAAATTGTGTCCATAACGAAAATCCCATATAAATTCGGACTGAACCAATTTCAAATTTTAATGCCTTAAAAGCTGAAATATTTGGTAGCTCCTAGGAAAACCCGAATTTCTCTGGGAGCCCTAGCCAGCACAGCCTTATACGGTCCAGATCTCACATCCTAGAGTCAGTGACCATCTCGGCCCTTAACGTCCGCAATTTCTCAAGCACTCGGTTGTCGGAAATTCCCCGTAAATATTCGGGGACGTTTCTATTCGTTCCGACGCGGTGGCTGCACAGGGACGCTCGAGTGGCCGCAGCTAATGCCCGTCAATCAGAAACGGCACGTAGTAGCCGCGATAAATAAAAGTATCGTACGTCTTCTCCCCCCTCGCCTCTTCACAGATTGGCCGTACACGTGTGTAAATTTATCGGCGACTAATTTTAAAGCGCCACGCGCGTAAATGCGCGTAGCCCGACGAGGAAGTCGTTGCCTCAATGAAGAATGCAACGAGCACCGAGGGGATCATGGTTGCGACATTCTAATATCCGAGCGATGATTCGATGCCAGGTGATCTGCAGCGAACCGCAGCCCGGTTTACAATGTAACCTTCCTATTTATAGTCATTGCCCCGCGTTCGACGGTGTCGCAATCCTCCCGATGATGCCGAGTTTCACGCTCGATTCTTGAATAGAACCGAAACCGCGGCCGCGTTATCGATGAATGCTGATAAGCACCGTTGCGGATGTCACGCATGGCTCACAAATCACGATCCGATAGTTCAGATATTAGTATCCTTTTTAAAGGATTAAAAGCCCTGTCGAAATTTTGGTTAACACTGAACTCACTGCAGTGAAATGACCGGCTCTCTCTCTCTCTCTCTCTCTCTCTCTCATTCATTTAGTAATTACTAGACTGCGGATTTTATGCATTTATGACAAAGATAACTACACGAAATACAAAACCGCGAAAATAAATAAGAACCAGAATATACATAATACCAGAACCAGAACTTCTAGTATATCTGAAAACATTTCGAGAAACTGAAAATATTACTGTATTAATATCAGCTCTTTCAAATTTTTGGGGAAAGAAATTAATGTCTACGCAGTTTCTGTGTCTTGAAATTAATACATTTTTATTAAAACTATAGGGTCGCATAATCATTAGATATCCTGATAGTTAACATTTCGGACGTCATTTAAGGCCTTACAGTGCTTCGTAATCTTTCAAGCATTTTGTTTTTTGTCATCGCATCAAATATGGAAAATCGAAGTGAGCGTTTCTGTTATATTTTGCTATTTCATTACCGCAAGGGTAAAAATGCAATGCCAAAACGGAAAACATGTGTGCTATTTACAGAGGGGATGTACCATTCGATTACCATTTATTTCGTACTCTTCGACATTTTTCAAGCGGTGTAAATATTATTTTAAATATATGCGTCAAAAGTAATATAACTTAATTTGTTGTTAATAAATAAGCGAACTTTGAGTTGCCAGAAAGATGGCAAAAGATCATAGAACAAAATGGTTACCACATCATCAAATAAATAACTGAATTGTGAAAGTCGTCTTATTTTCCCAGAGAAAAACGAAATTACTTTCCGAGCAACCCAATATAACAATACATTAATGCAAAACTATGCAATATATTTTCTTATTTAAATCCCGAGTAATTTAAATAAATGTTCAATGACGCATGTCATTTTTATAAAGCAATGTTTTACTTTTTGTGTTTGACAAGTTTAGTGTTAATAATGCTGATAGTCATGGTCCAATGTAAAGTAGAGTAGTAAACTAAAGAATGTGGGCTTAAAACCTTATCAATATATATATTAATAATGTGTAAAAATAAAATCAGCGAGAAATCGTTAACGTAAATAATTATCTAAATATGTTATAGTCTTTCAGCGAGTTCGACATCTGAACCAATTCTCTCTCAATATTCGAAGCTTTCTAATACAAAATGATAAAAATGAGTTCCCGTTTATTTATCGTTATTTGATAGCGCCATAAAGCATGTATACAGACTGTAAAATTGATATTTCGCAAACTTCTCCACAACTCTTGTTTAATACTGCACAAATATGTTCAAATAAATAAATTTTTGGGCGTAAAGTTTTAAGACAGTATCGAGAACAAAAATATTTATTTTACACATCGATTTTATTGCTGTGAAAGAAGCTTGCGTTTTTATTGTGAAATTTATTTTATTACGCCTTTTGTCCATACGCGTGAAGACATACAATTTACGGTCTTGTTATGAATTTAATATTTTGACACATTTAATATTGACCGCGAGGAAAGTTAGTCAACGGAAGCTTCATAATTGGTATAGGGTGAATCATTTTGACGATGATTCTGCAGGTTTCATGCGTTTGTAACAAATGTTGAAATGTACGACACGCGGAAGTAGTAATATCAGTGATTCGAGAAGTTTCAATTTTAACGAACCTTCTAACATTACCTTCTAGATTTCAAACATTATTAAATCCACTGATTAGTTCATTAACATGCTTCAATAAAATTCGAACAAAATGATTAAAAAATACCCTTTCCGCTGTACTGATCTTTGGATGTATTGGTTATTGTTGAAGATGCACTGTTGCATCTAACGTTATCAGAAGAAAATGGATTTTAACTTTCACGAGATTAATTAAAAAATTATTAATCTCCGTGCATTCACAGCGTACAAATATATAGGATATGAATTATATAAAACACACTATTGGTACATATACAATAATTTTGAAACTTCTACCGTACATAATTAAGGATTTCTTAACAAACTTCTATGTAGCAACACCAGTTTTCATGTCAATCCAGTAAATCGTCTCGAATTATGTAATATAATCACTTCTATTTAAATAACAATTCTGATAAAAGATTTGAAAGCTTTATTAAATATTGTCATTGTTTCCCAGAAGCTGATTAATGCACTTCCTGCATCGATTAACAGATAAACTGATAAAAATCTTTGAAATTAACACTAAACCTACCAAGCATTAAAAGTATGTGGTGAATGTTTCCTTATAAAAATGGCAAGACTAAATTTATTGAGATCGTCTGTAATTTTCAATATAATAGATGCTTGGACAAGAAAATTTATTCCGATATTTTGAATAAATGAATTGTTATAATTTCAATAATTGGAAAATATAAAACGGGTCATTTGACCGTGGTTGGTTTAGTGTTAATAAAAGAAAGCTAAATACGATTCAATTTTCGTTTGCTATCGTTTTCTTTAAATTCTTCCGTAAAAATGTAAATTAATATTAGGTTTTGTAGGGCACCGACGGCAACAATCGCAACAGTTTTCACCATACGGTGTGGATCACTGTGATCCATCAATCACGGGGGGGGGGGGCAGGAATGCTCAGCACGCGCACCGCGTGGACGTCGTCTGGTCTGGTCAGCTCGTGCGATGCTAACCTTTAATTAAAATCTTTCGATCTGCCCGTCTGAAATGAGGCGAAACGACGCGAACGGTTGTACAGAAACGCGCGAGTAACGTCTCATTAGGTACAGATTGACCTAATTACGAAAGGAAACGTCTGGCGCACTCGAGTCACATCTCGTCTGCAGTTGGTGCGTTGCCTGCCTTTCTGTGTAAAATTGGAAATCGTTGTCTATTTATAGCGCGTTTCCGATAGGGTTACCGATGGCGGACAAATCTGGAACAATGTATGCGCAACGGGAACCGTCACTATTACTTCACGCTTTCATCCCCCAAACCACTCCCTTTTATTTACTTGTAGGCCTCCATCCTACTTTTTCATTTCCTTCCACTTTGACGGACAAATATTTTTTTATCTTTATATTGACTTCACGGGCGATTTTTTCAGGCATATATCGAAAGTATAGTATTTTGAGAACATGCTCCCAAAATTTTATAATCTTAGTTGATGAAATAACGAAATTATAAATCACTTAGTGTGACCCATCAATGGCTGTTAATAGGGAGAAATGAAGTTTTAAGCGCGTTTGAAAAGTAATTCCTACGATATCTCAAAAACTACAATATTAATCGAACTCCATGTGTGCCGCATGTGTGGCTAGTGGTCAATAGAAGTTTACGCCACAATAATGTTTTTTCGCATTCCTACAGCTTCCCAAGGACAAAAAAGTCGAAAAAATCGAAACTGTACATTGAAAATGCCACATTTTTAAATTTTCAATGCTTTTCTTTCATTTGGTACTGACCATAGCTACGGCTATATTAAATAAGAATAAATTGGTTTTCTGTATTTCACATAAACGGAGGATTAAGAATTTAAATATTCTTCAAACTCATTAAAATCAATCAAGAAATCAGAGATCAGTGTTTCACGTTTCAGAAATTATTCTTCTACATGAAATAAATCATAAAAATATAAAACAGCAATCCCTATATTTAAACAATACTAATTTTTTACATCCTATCCCATTGGCGGGCAAAGAGGCGAGCGAGGAAGCACTCTGACCCACATATGCCACGTGCTACTGCGAACGTGTTAATCCTCCATTTTGTTCGTTACAGACATTACCATAAATTCTGGCGCGAGCACTTTCGGCCCGATTATTACATCAACGTCAATCACCACGGAACGGTAGCGCTGGCCCACGAAAATTACATTCATTTCGCGGAGAGAAAAAAGACTGTAAAAAGAAGAGAAAAAGGCTCGTCTCGGAAACGCCGGCTCGATGGCGCGAACAAATGTGAAGCAATTAATTGAACGAGCGACAGCGTAGCTCCGGCTCGTTGTTTCCCCGACAAGAACCAGGCAGTCTCGTCGAAGCACAGAATAGCCGATGAATAAAGAGACTCCGTAAACAGAGCGGGTAGCCTTGGACGTTCGGCTTCGATTTACTGTTTACGCGGGACGAACTATAAACAGGACAGTAAAGTTTTGTTCCGCGAACCCGCCGCCTCGTTCGGCGACTCGTGATTTTTTTTGGATCGATGCCGGGTGTCAAGGTTGCCGGCTAGGAACACGGTGAAAGGAACTAGCTGAACAGAAAAAATAAAACTAGGATTCGAACCATCCGTCGTGATCCTGGCGATCGATTCACTGCAACACGCTGTGCAGTTCTATTTATTTTTGGCGTACAGGTGTCCAGTTATGTCATCTTTATTTTAACAGCATCAGAAAAACTTATGGATTTGTATAGGATCGTGAATGTGTTAATAAAAGTACAATTTTACTGTAATTAATAGTCTGCGGATATTTATGCAAAATAAAAATTGTCTATGTTAATGGTAAAGAATGGGAGACGAACAGAGAAATTTCATTCTTTCTTCCATAAATTTATGATATTAATAGTAGTACGTCTGTACAAATGTAAATTTATTTCTGTTTTAATAAATTTCTTATGACTGGTTTCTTATTTTACAATTATTAAAAACAATAGCTGCTTCTTACAGGATTTTATTAAATAATATGTGTGAAAATAATTTTATGTATTTATCTTGCGTGCATTATAACAATGTGGAAAGTATAAAGAATCAAATAAAAATAGAAGAGTCATTGTTGTCAGCAATCGTAAAAGACAGAAATAGTATACTCAAGCATCTGCTATTGTATTCTAATATTATTAATAGAAACTGCTTACATTAACTTCTATTCTTTACAGCACACCTTATTACACACGTCATAAATTGTTTTATAACTAGATAGCGGATCTTTATGCAATATAAATATTTTCTACCTGAATTGCAACAAATTGAAGTGAAGTAGAACCTATTTTCTTTCTTCACATGTTCAATAGGTTCAAAATAATATAACAGTACTATTAAATTCTTCTAATATTTTTACTATTTTAAATAATAACTGCTCTCGTTTGTCATAAATGTATCAAATCGGCTGTCTATTTATAACCATGGAAAAGTGGAATTGCAGTGAAAGCATGTTATTCTGTTTGGCTGACCTAGACCGTCCTATTCTACTACTCAGTACTAGACAATATTCTCAGCTTCAAGAAAGAATTAATAATATTGATTTGCAACCATGAATCACAGTCACTGTCTCAATCTATCACAGATATATTTAACCAGTTATTACTGGCCAATTAATTATTTGCAAAATTTTATATAAATATTTTCAAAAAATGTCAGTAATATATATCTTTTTAGATTTTATATTTAAATTGTTTTACGAATTCTATATATCTATGTGGGAAATATACAAGCCCAGCTAGCCACACATACCTACATAATTGCATCGGCGAGGCAACACCGCGAAGCGTTAGGTTAACTTTCCAAGATCGAACAGTCCATCCAACATCTGTCTTCACAGAACGTATTACGCGCCCTCCGCTTTCCATTCACAATGGTGTCAGAGAATATTACGATCGATCACTGTCGAACACGCGATCGACAATTACGTTAATCGATCCAGAGGATGGCTGTTAGCAGCGCCGGCGAACGCGACTTCTATCGCGAATCACTTTCGCGATAGAAAGTATCGTATTATGAAAACAAATCCCTCCAGTGAAAGAAGCGAACCTAAAAACAAAATGGGCATCGGGCAATGTACTTCTTCGAAACACTAATCACACTTGAAATGAACTATTTCTTTTTATCAAGAAACCCACACCGATTTCAACGAACAGCAATACATTCTAATGGATACAGAGAAACACCGTTCAGTATCACATTTTTCAGTATCTCAAATATGCATGTATTTCACTCGTTGTCCTCAATATTAATATTAATAATAAATTTCTGTATAATATATACATTTCGAAAGTGCGAGAATATGTTTTTACACATTTAATTTTGCTCTTCAGAAACGACGAGATATGTTTAGTAATGTTGCCGACGCATAAACAAACATATCTTTATTCATTCACATCGGAGAAACAAATTCTCTGAAGTATATCAACACTGACACACCATTGAATTTACTGTCTAATTTCATTAAAACGATCTTGAGACTTCTATCTACCGACACCACATCAAAAACGCATTAGTTGGACATAAACATTTCACTTCTGCGAAAGCGTGTTATTCGAGGCTCGTCGAGATACCTAACAGCTACCACGAAACGACGCAAACGCTGCTCGCGTTATGGCTATCATGAACAAATCATGAATACTTTGTCACAACCTGTTCCCTCGACACTCTTTTTCTTTTTCTCATATCTAGCGATCTTTGACGACCGCATTTTCCCTCGCTACGATTCGAAAACAGAAACACTATGTACACACCACGTCGCCGTTTGAACAACACTATGGTACCTATTCTAACTATGCCAGTTAATTATCCAAGCTGTTTATTAGCAATTGACTGTACGTAGTTCCTAATAATTATGTATTTTATGTATTTGTGAGAAAAATTGATTGGTGAAATAAGCAAGGAAATAAAAATGATTAAAGAACAAAATTTACAAATCTAAAAATCTCAAATACATTTTATCCCTCCAATTCCAGTAAATTTAAACTGACTTTAAAATGGCTCTAAAATGACTCTAAACATGAAGAACATTATACCACTATTTTCGAATTATTAAAAGTATTAAAAGTAAAAATACAATTCTATTCATCTCTTTAGAGACTGAAGATTTCCACTCACTCTATCCATTCTACTATCTATCTATTCTAGAATTGGTTGCACGTGGTCAGATGATTAGACACGGAACACTTAATTTATTATTGCTTAGTTTCAGAAACGTGAATCAGTTCCTAACAACACACTCGTCAGATTTGTTTGCCTCACAAGCCAGTTGATTTCACATCTCTAAAAGCCCGCCAAAAATGGGACAGACAATCCGAAAGAGAGAAAGAACACGCAAAAGTCCACGTAATTATTCTACACCCGTTCACCGTTCGATGCCGTTCGTCGCGACACGACGGGTCGTGATTGCGCGCGTAAAGCGTGTTAATCACGCGCGGCGGTGGATCGTTCATTTGGCGCGTAAAAACGTTGCACCGGTGTTACAAGCTGGTCGCATTACCTTGTCAGCGGGATCGTCCGGTGTGCAAGCCAGCCGGAACAACAACTTTTTCACATTTTCGGCCGTGGATGAACACGCGACTTCCGACCGTTGGTTGCGTCACAAAAACGGAGCACACAATCTCTACGAGATGGAGAGAAAAGAAATCAGCACGGTTAAAACGGTCACGACACACTTTTTTTTTCTATCGAGTGGTTAGGCTGACCAAAGGTCAGGTGTATTCGACGAGGTTCGGGTAAGTTAGGCCAAGATGCTAAGCAGAGAAAGAGAGAGAGAGAGAGAGAGAGAGGGAGAGCCAGCCGGCGTTCTTTCTCCAACTCCTGTCGTTTCTCCCTGCAACCGGCCAAGGTTGTCTTCCTCCACCTCCTCCACCACCTCCTCCGCCACCTCTTCCTCTTCCTCCTCCTCTTCCTCTTCGTTTTTCACGTTTCACACTATGGTCGCGTGCGAACGCACCCCGTTATGGCGCCGCTGTCGGCGATCAGCGACGCAAGAAGGTTCACCGCTCCGCGGCTCGCGCTCACCAAAGCCCATCTCTCCGACAACGGGATCAACGACGACGATGCTCGTCGATCCGACAAAAAACGCGACGTCACACGACGGGCCAACGCGATCTCGCTTCTCGCAAGCGAGTCCCCTAGGATCGGCCACCTTTGCCCCGTTACTCAAATCCCATCGGATTCAACGACACCATCGTCATTCCTCGATGATCCTGTTTGCCCCTTGGATTGGAAGGGGGTGAAAACACGGCACACAACGTCCCCGGACTAGATCGTCGATCCGACGATCAATATCACGGCTATTTTTTTTTTTTTGATTGATTATTTTCTTTTCTTTTCTTTCCTTTTGCGTTTCGTTGGATGGTCACCACGGGTTACGAGGAACACGACACCGCACGACGACGACGACGACGAAAACAACAACGCGACACAATAACGTGGCGAGGATGACGACGACGACGACGACGACGAGCCGACGACGAAGACTAGGACGACGCGACTACGACGACGACGGCGGCAGCCGGCTCGCGAGGACCTCTTCCGCCGCACGATTCATGACCACCGACGGAGAGCACGTCGCTCTCGTGGCGACGACTGCGCCACTAAGCGGTATCTCGTCGAAACGGGCCGTCGGGGCGGGGGAGGGATAAGGACGGAAGCTCGCCGGATCCAAAGGGGAAGGGGATGCTAGGAAGGGAAGGAGACTCTGGTAGCGGTGCGCGCGTTCTACAAGGCACGAGCGATAGAAAACGCGGATCAAGCGAGCGAAGGGGATACGGTGATTAGTGGCGCGGCGAGACCTTGCCAGGCGATGTCCATGGGCATTGCGGGGCGGTGGGTGACTTCGGAGGATAGTGGTTGTCATAGAAGATTGGAGACACAGGTATTAACTCTTATATGTAGTTTGAAAGTGGATACACTTGATAACCCCTTGGAGTTTTTGATCATTTCTGTTTTACTGTTTAATTTGGTCAATCATGTTTGAAATGTTTACGCGAAATTGCAAGGCAGTTGGAGAGGTTGGGTGAATTTTTTAGCGAGGATTCTATAAAATATCTGTATGAGAAGGGTGTGATAATAATAGCATCAAAGTTTAAGGGGAGGGGATTTGTTGTGGCGAGACCTTGCCAGGTGATATCCATGGTTGGTGGGGAGCTGGTAAGTGAGTCGGAAGTGTTGGTGGCTGATGGTGGAGTGCTTGGAAGCAGAAGGTACTAACCCGTGTACACATTATGAAAATAGCCTCATTAGCCACTGAATACTCCCTTGGAGTTTCCATTTATTTTTGTTTTACACTTTAATTTAATATTTTAAATCCATCAAATTGTTGACAATTGGATGGAATAGGTGAACTTTTACCTGAAATTTGTTTGTATGAGAAGAGAGAAATAATTATACAATAAAATTTTAGACTAGGGGTGGAATTTCATCTGGAACTATTATGATATACTCAAATAAATTGAATTCGATTAGAATTTTTAGACTGCAGAAGGGTTAAAATAGTACCGTCCAACTATGAAAAATTTTGACTTTTTTATCTCGACTTTTTCAATTACATAATTTTGATTCTATGAGAATTTTGAGGATGGATTTAACGTCTTAAGTAGCTGAACACAAGTAGTAAGGTGAGGACTTTGTTCAGTGGTGTCTCTGTTTGTTGATTTTGTAAATATTTAAGTATATGTGCATTGATTGAGATATTAACACCCTTACCCCCTTCGATATATGCATTTCAAGTAGTGAACCTAAATCTCTAGAGAATAGTAGAAACATACAAAAATGCACAGTATCTAAAATAGAACCATTTTTCCACCGAGGGATAACTGAAAATTATCTGTAAGAGGGTTGTAATATTAATATAAAATTTAAAAAAAAAGATCTCCCAGGTCTCCATACATCTCCCGAACGGACAGTAGCTACAACATCGCAAACCAATGGTGTGCTCCCACGGCAAACATCTGGACCCATGCGTGCGCCAAGCGGAGAAAAAGAAAACATGAAGTCGGTGTGAGAAATGAGCTCTCTGGCACTGACGAAGACGTAGCCAGAGCTGAAGGCCTGCTCGTTGGCTTCTCGTTCGCCGTGACAACGAGCACCATCACGGATGAACGTACACACGGTTAGATGGACACGACGCGACGATACGAATTTTCCTCGTCGGCCACGTTCTAGGTGTTTGTCGCATTGTGCAGCGGCGTTCACGGCGTCGGGACGCCCACCACCTGTGGTACTCACCCTCTCTTCTCTCCTCCTCTTTCCTTTTCCCTCCTGTTCACTCCCGCCCCTACCTTTTCGCGGCCAACCGCCCTACCACGCGCTCGACACCATCGCGCACACGCGTTGCATCGTCCTTTTGGATCAGCTTCCCCTTTCAAGGTATCCTCTCTCCCTACCCCCGCTCCCCAGCTCTCTGTCGCTGTTTCTCTCTCGTGCTCGTCTTTTAGTTCTTCTCCTCTCTCCTACGCTCACCTAATCGCGCCAAGTCGAATTTTTAAACTCGCCTTCGTGCCGCAAGCGCCAAATGCTCGTGGACATCATGCTCCACGTGGCGACGCTTGCGTCTCGGTTTCCCTTAAGGTGGCTCCCCATTGTGACAACTTCGGAAAGCATTGTTGACGCTCGCCTACACAAGGTCCATTCTGCTGGATAGTAATTAACACTTTTCGTATCACGGCTCCCAAATGACTGTATTATTTTTCTAGATTTATAAATGAATTCTCGCAAGGTATCGAGTGTAGCGAATTTGGATAGGATCTGCTGAATGCAAAACGATTGGTAAAGCACTCTCAAGCTTTTTTAGGCCGCAGATTGCGAACTCAAAGTGTTAAACTGGTGTACCTAAGTCAGTGTCTAATTAATAAGACACTAATCATGTTTCAAAAATTATATATATATGTATATATATATATATATATATATATATATATATATATTTGTATTGTTTTACTGTCTACTGTAATTTCAAATACTCCAACAGGTATGTTATGAGGCCATAAAATTAGGAACGTCGTTATAGCTCGCGTTTGATCCTTATCTATCTCCTAACCAAAGGTAATTCTGCAGGATTTTGGATAATTCGCAAATTTATTTGCTAGAAAAAATACAGGAATGTTTAGGAATAGATATCAATAATCAAATAACTTCAACACTCGCAAACCTTGACTAAAGTACCAACCAAGCCGGTAATGTAAGATTGAACCTGAATTTTTCGTAACCAATGTCACATGAAGGGCATAGTATTACAGATCATTCTAACAATGTATGATCGTGTTCAACATATCATTGTTAGCAACGTATTATTAGTAGCATGATATCAACAATATAATTATGCACTCGAAAGCAACATCCTTGACCTTGATAACTTGGAAATTTTGAAATTGTGACCTTGAAAAAGAAATCTACTCACAAAAATTTTCCCATCGAAACAAACAATTATTTTTCTTTAAATTCATTTCCACCATAAAAAATAAGGAAGACATTTCAAGATTTCAGTACATTCGAGAATAATGAAGGTTAAGCGGAATATGATTTTCGCTCTGATTATGCTTCTATTAACGCTGCTACTAATTGAAACGACTAACAACAATTTTCAATTCACTGAAAATACCGTAAAAGAGAATGTAATTCTGCGGTAGTCCTTTCTTTGATCTTTCGTAAGGAGCTTTGTATTATGGCTTACGACCGCATGAAAATTCATAGTCTATAAATGTAGACAGCTGTAAGGTAGTATTTATTTCCCTTAGTAACACGATGCGATCTCGCAGTAGAAACAGAATGCGAATAGTACTGAATCTACAATGTTTACACAAGTAGAAGCAGCAATTGATGGACAGCCGCATTAGCCAGTCGTACTCAAAGGTATGCTCGCCCAATGAACTTTCAAATTCTACCTTCTGGAAAGTCAAATCTCTCCCCTTTTTATACCCCATCGTCAACATTCGCGAATAAATACTGCCGCCGTTTGGAATTATAATCCGTGTTCATTTAAAATCAAGCACACTCCGGCTGGAAAAATTTGGAGCACCGTTCGGAATTAAAAAATTGTCTGATATTTTACACGGTGGAGACTACTTTAAAATTTGTAGTTACGGAACACGTTTTGGTGTTTTTGACGATTTTATTTCAGGATATTTCAATATCGATAGTTAGCTATCTATCTGTGCTAACAAACACTGACATCATGATGAAAACGCTTCTGGGAAAAATATTTTTCGTTGACAAAGGAAAAATATATTTGAAAAATCTTTCGAACATATTTATGAATCTTCCTCTAGTCTTTCAATAAAAATGTAGTATAAAATAATTTATAATCGATTCGCACAGTGAAGACTCCAAAAATTGTATCAAATTGTAGTTTCAACAAAATATTTATAATTTCGATAAGATCAAAACAATACATTAATATACTTAAATTCATTTACTGATCCTTACCTACTAATTTTTCCTATGAATGCATAAAATCCACAACCTAGTAATTAATGATTAGACTGCGGATCTTTATGCAAAATAAAAAATGTTTGCATTAATTGCCAGACACAGGAGTCAAATAGAAATTACTTTTTTCTTTTTAATTGTCTTCTCAAGTTGAAACTGGTACAACGATGTCCTTAAATCTTTACTATATGTTCACTGCTTTAAATTATATGCACCCATTTATGCCATAAATGCATAAAATCCGCAGTCTATTAATGATGTATAAGTAACAACACTTAACCAACCAAATGAGGTTTTAACCAAACCGACCAGGGAGATCTCCCACTTTTTCCTTAGCAAAGCGTCGTTTTCTGTCATGTTGACTTTTGCTTTTATTATTAGTCTGACTTGAACTGGAGTTCATCACCAAATTCATCGAATATCTTTTCTGCTTTTGTAAAATACAATTTTTAATAAAATCTGTAAATTACTTCCGTTGAAGTTAATGGAAAAAGTTATAGCTCCAAATTGAAGCTATATAATATTTTGTGAAGTATAAAATGATACCGATAAAATGTACCACTACCTAAACTTATGTTTCGAACCTAAACACACTTTAAAGAAATACTAAAATCCTTCATTCATTTTTAATTTCATGTATAAATTATATAATTTATCTTTAATTTTACGTTTTAATCGTACAAAATTGTTACCATCGCATATAATTTATCCGTCAAAATTATTTTTCTTTGTACCTTTCAAGTAGTGAAGATTAGTCTGCGCTAACTGTGTGAAAACTGCGCGGAGTACAGCGTACGGTCAGACGGTTGCGCGCGGTTGGCCAAGTGCTAACAGATATATGAATTTTGTCAAGAAGTTTGCGATTCTGGCAAACTGTAGAGAATCACTGAAAACAGGTGAGGCGGTAATGACCAGGTGCAACATCAATCCGGAGAAAAGTAAGACAATCCATCCGCAAGAATACCCGGCTCCGCAGAATTGTTTGCAGAAGCTACGGAATTCGGCGGGCGTGTTGACAATTCGCAGAGCCACTACGTCAAACGAATTTGTTTTTTCGGGATTATTAGTAAGATTACACCGGAAAATTTCCCTTAATCCGTGTTTACGGTGAGCCGGAGCTGCGGTATGTCCGCTCCTCTACCTATCCGTTAAGAAACGAGAAGCTTACCAGACGCTGGATTTTTTTGGGAACGAGCCTCGGCTGAGCATATCCTTGTGAAATGCGGCTGGCAAGACATTTCTAGTATAGCAGCGAGTAATGCTAGTGCAGTCTGTTTTAATACCGTTAAAAGAAATTTTTCTTCTCGATCGAAAATAGGTGACGAGTTTATTTGATATTAAAGAAAAGGACATATATGATTTTTATGAAATTATATGTGAATGTAACAGATTGTAGAATTTCATGCGTTTATACGTTAAATTTTCTAGAATTGTTATACGGAAGAGAGTTTGATAGAATTACGTTTCACTACAATTATTGTTCTTAATCCTCGGATAGCGAAAAATTCTCATGTTTAATAATAGAGTTTAATAATACTGACCACGATATGTATTCTTATGAATTTCTAGTCGCAACATAGTAGTAAATACAATGTTGTGAAATGTATATACATATTTCTCTTCTTTCTGACCTTGTATGACCTTGGAAGTCATCATGTATGAGTGAATTCGTCTTGACCAACGCTTGCATATAACATTAGAAAACATATAGCATTCATGACATAACAATAGCAAACATAAACATAGCATGAAGGTCACCTTCGTTACTTGAAAAATAATGCAAGAATAAAAAATTAGCATACATAGGTTATCGTGTTGTCAGTAAGATATACTATAAGTTCTTCCTCTCCCATGTCTTTGAAATACTTATCAATTACGAGAAAAACGCTGGTTGAATTTGCCACGAACACCTTGTATAATTGACGATGTTCAGGATGTTTCTTTAAAAAATGAGAAATTCGATTGAGTGTGAGGTTAAGAATAGTTCTCATTTTTACTTGTTTCGGGACAGGAAAATTTTCGGATCAACTCCACCCACTTCATGGAAATATCATCAACTGCTGGCCCGCGTCTGTGTATCAACGTCCGTTTCCACTGTGTTTCTCCCGCGGCAGTCTGAATTACGACCTACTTACTCGACGGAAAATAATTCCAATTTAATTGCCCCTTATGGAATTACCGAGCCACGCTCGATGCCAGCTTCCGAAATGAGAGTATTACCAATACGAAGTCAATTGTGAAAGCATACATCCGCTCAACTTCGGATAGTCTTCTTAAATACTTGAACTAAAACGTTTTGTGGACGTCATTCAATTTAGCAGTTACAGTTTAATGGATTTTGAAAAGTGCAATGTTTCTTGCAAGTTCTCGTAGAAAATTGATAAATTAAACAGAAAATACAGTCATGAACATCATATTAAAATTCACATAATTTTTGAAGTGAAACTTCTTTGGGCGCGGTAGGCGTAAAACCTCGAGGCGGTAGGAGTAAAACCGATTTGGCGATGAAACGATGAAACGATGTAACGATGTAACGAATTCTATTAGCATATACGGTTGAGGGTTCGGCATTGCTTAATAAAGATTATGATAAAATTTCAATGATGCTAAGTGGAGATTTCAAGGTGAACTTTGCATCGGAACAACCAAAATTATTAACAGAATTTTTTAGAAGTAAATTAAGATTGGAAATGATAAATAATCCTAATGATGCGACAACAAGATCAGGAACAACTCTCGATGCAGTATTTGCAAGACATTTAGACCAAATTGAATCAAGAATATTTATATCATATCCTATTCTATCAGAAACCAATTGTTTCAATAATAGAATCATAGAAAATTAAGTGTTAATAGAAATTCGAAAAAAAATTAAAGAAAGAAGTTTCACTGCAGCTATGTGGTCTAAGCACACACCAATTTTTTTATTACGATTATTATTGTTATTTTGTGGACTACGAAACCAAGATAGATTTAAATATGATTTTACATATTGAACAATGAGTTATGGCATTCTCCACGCCTGAAACAAGAATTGTTATGGATTTAGAAAGTCCCACACTCTCCACATCAAACTTTTTCACATATTAATGAAGTGCAATAACAGTTATTATTGTTGTGTACAGATTTCTCTTCTCTTCTCCTTCGAAACACGAGGTCCGCAGAAAAGTTACGCGTAGGTGGTTTATGACCGGAGATCATAATTGAACAAGTAAAGTGGACGCAATAAAGCGAGATTACGGGCTCAGGTAATGTTTGATGTTATGTTCTGACATTATACGTAATTGGGAAGATGCATATTCATCGGACAGAATTCACAGATATACGTGGAACGTGTCCTGAAAAACCAATTGAGCTTTTCGGAATACATTGAATTAAAAAGAACCAATTAGAACTCGGGCATAAAACAATACAGTACCATCAATAAATTTTAATTGTAAAATTGAGTTAGATTTTATTCTTAACACAGACCTAATTCAAAACTCCATTTTATCGTGAATTACTTACTCTATTTTAGTCTGAAGATCTGGTAAAGCATTTCAACCATGATTTACTAAAATTTATTTTTAAAACTACATTTGATATTGATGACATATTAGATACCTTCTTAAAGTAGGGGCAGATACAATATGTGGTAATAGAAAATATAAATAGACAAACAAAATTAACATTGGAGAAATAAACTTTCGTAAAATTGAAAATTATAACATTCGAATTTTATGATATCAGACGATTTCAATTAATAAATTCCATATCATACAAAACTGTTTCATTTGATATGTCCATTTATATATGTATGTATTTCCAGTATAAGGTAAGGTATTCTTTAAAAAATGTTTGTAGTTGAATAAAAATGTTTTCATTACATTCGTCATTGTTATGCCGAACTTGTCCTTTTTCATCCTTTCATTATTAAATAAATTGTTTCGATTTTATGCTTCAAGTTTCTTTATAAGGTAAGGCATATTTTGTAATCTTTACAAATTTTTTTGTTGTTGAATAAAAATGGTGTAATTACATTTGTGATTGTTATGATAAGCTTTGTCTTTTCTATTCTTGAATTATTAGACAAATTGTTTCGATTATATGTGACGTTTATGAGCATTGAGGTAGCACTCAACGTGTTAATAAAAACAAATTGCAGTTTCCCAGAGAGTTTGAGATTGGCGAACATGCGAATCCACTCGAGAGCAGTGTGAAATCTCTTCCGGTCGTGCAATATCGCTATTCCAATGAAAAGAAAGAGCGGGCCGGTCTATTTTCGGGTTCGGCGGTGGCATCGGCGGGCCTCGTCGATGGGAAGAGCACAAGTTGACGATGCCTAAGCACATTAGCTGGGAAAATTACGATCGACAAGAGCGTTGTGCCGATCCGGGCCGGGCCGGGCGGAAAAGCACGGCCGTAAATCGCTGAAATGGCGCCGCGGGAATCGTCCCTTTTTGCTGAAGTCGGTAGTTTGGCAACTTTTTGCAGAACTCTAAGTACGGGGAGGGGAGCGAGCGAGCTTAGAATTTAGGGATCGGCCGCGTTAACGGATTTACGAAGTGAGGAAAGAGCGCCGCGCCATTTGTCTCGCTCGTCTAATTAACTGCCGTCGCGAAACCAAATAAAAGCGGCCGATCTAGTAACAATTTTCATGGTCCAATCATTGAACGTATAGGTATTTCAACAAAATTGCCTTGTATGGCTAAACAAACGATAGAGGTTCGTCAGTTTGCACTTTTCAACATTTATCAATAACGTTTTTCAACGTCTAAAAGTTTTTTGTTTATTTAAGCTTACCCAGGCCCCTGATTGGAGTCTATACAGCTAGAGGAAATTTACATTATGTGCGAAGTACAGTTAGAGCGACATTATTGCTTACCATACATATCTTATATAGGCAGGTTACATTCTTTCAAGAAATTAAAAATACGCAGACATGCCCCAACGCTGGGTCTGACAAAAACCATATCGGCCCTGAGGTGCAGGAAGATCCACATCTTGCGTAAGTCGTCAGTTAGTCTAGTTCTTTGTACATCAAATACGCAGCATTACCACAAGACATGATCTTGGTCCTCCATTTCATAGCCACATTTACAGTTGGTACTAATAATGGCCACACGGAACAGTGAGGCAGCCAAGTTGTGTAGTGATTAGCACTGATACGATTAACGGTAGTAACAAACTCCCTAGTAAGACTTTCAAAGTTCTTATTGGCAAACCAGGGGATTCGATTAGAAACAAAAAAGCGATCAAAGAAGGTTTTGCCCTTAGATGAGCCCTGATCAGTAATTGTAGCGTTAGTTCGTTGGAATGCTTCTATTTTGAACAAGTAAAATGTGTCGGAAAAGGGAACGTATGGTACATCGATGGAGACGGAAGCAGTAGCAGATTTGGCAAGTTTGTCGGCATCCTCATTACCTCGCACTCCTATGTGAGATGAATCCACACAAATTTTATAGAGCAGGAGTTATCTTGGTTGAATTGTACGAATTTTTGTTTGATGTCGAAGATATACGGGTTAGTTATCACTTGAAAGCTAACTGATTCCAAGCATCGAAGGGCACTTAAAGAATCGGAAAAGATAATGAAATTATGGTTTTTGTGTCGTGTGGCGATGTCCATGGCAACGTATAGGGCCAAACATTATAGGACATTATATATACAGTTATAAAAATCGACGCACTCCTATCAATGATTTCTTAACACTAGATTTACGGGGCCCGTCAAAATGACGGATTCGAAAATTTTTAATTTACGATTATTAAGAGTGTAAGGAGGCACTCGTGAGGAATTATTAAATAGATTTATTTTTTTGCGTACATATTACAATAAAAATCGTTGAAGATCTAAGTAAATACAATTTTATTATTTTTATAAAGCAATGTGAAATAATCAATTTTAGTGCTCCGTAAACGTAGTGTTAATAGGTAGATTGAGGCCATAGCATATGCACGCTGATCTTACACACCTCAAGTCCGGCATTTTGCTGACATCAGTATAGATGGCACAGGCGATGTGATCTGTTAAAAATTTGTCTATAAGGGCATTAGGGTCTTTGGACCCACGGAGTGTGAGGCCAAAATTAGTGTCAATTGGTATAGACGTAATTATGGACGTCTAAAAGTTGACATGTACATCAACGTGAGGAGTCTAGTATTATAATCTTTATGTTCTAACAAAATAATCCACAGATTTCGAAATTAGGATAAGTAGACTGCGGATCTATGTGCAAAATAAAACATTCCTGCGTCAATTGCGAGAAACTGACTTCTTACTTTAATCATTTTAACAAGCTGAGAATAATAGATTGACATTCTTAAAACATTTTAACCTCTTTATTGTTTTAAACTGTACCTACTCATTTTTGCCATGAATTGATAAAATTCGTAGTCTAATGATAAGCAAACATACATTTTCTTGTGCACACTTGGATGAATAGACTGTGGATTTTCTGCACTGATGGTAAACATAAGTAGATCGAACATAATTCATGCTATTAAAATTGATAGGAAAAGCAATACGATTTTTGTTTAGCCTCTGCTTCACGTAATCGATGCAGATCATTTATATCTTGCATAAAAATCCACAGTCTGTAAGTATTAAGTAGGATTCTATGCATTTATAACAAAAATAAGTAGGTGAAACAACAAACACTAGAAAGATAAAAGAAATATGAGAGTATCAATAAATTATCATCAACTTATAGAAAATTGGTGATGAATTATTAAATGCTGAAATGAATTTTTATTCCATCCTGGTAGCTTGTAAATAATTTAGAAAATTTTGATTTTGCATACAGATCCGCAGTCTAGTAATAAATGGAGCGTTTATTTTGAAAGTGGTGTAAATCCATTTATGGAAAAAATTGAGAAATAACAAAATAATCAAATCATATAGCGCGAACTTTTCATTTATGAACAATTCTCGAAATAAGAAAATATGAAGTTACACCACTTTCAAAATAACCGGTCAATAATATAGATACGAATCGTCTTATTTCATTGCTTGGATTTTAATGGGTTAATCGCTTGTTTACGAAATCGTACCGGCTTCCAAACTCTTAATAGACACGCAGTACACCAACAGAACAACCCGTTGCCAGCGGGATGCTACGCATGATTAATGAACGAGCGACGATGTAGCAAAAGCTTACATTTTTGAACAACGGTGTTGAATAGCGCAACCGAATTAGAGCCGCGATTTATACCGAAACGAGTGCAGTGTGAAAACGATGCTCGTAAAAACTCGCGACGACGCGCGACGAAAACTAACACTGTTTATTCCGGATCTCGCAAGGAGTCGTTCACTATTACATATCGGTAGACTGTGGATCTCTGTACAAAATAATTATTGTCTGCGCCAACTGCAAGAGATGGGAGTCACGTACAAATGTCTTCCTTCCTTTAATGATTTAAACCCATCTATCAAATCCTTTGAATCCGTTTTAATTCATCAATCCGCTTAACTCGACAACTTTAAATTTTATCTATTCAATTTTGTCATAAATGCGTCAAACCCCTTGTGTACAGTTTAATAACAATTTTTAGGAATATAGAAAATCTTCACGAATAGATGGTCCTTTTTTCAATTTCATCTAGTTTTAAGATATCTATTATTTAAAGAAAGAAGAATATTCAGTAGTCACGTTTTAGAATAGACAACATTTTAGCAACACAAAAGATATTGTTTTGAACACTTTTGATCGCGTGTTCAATATTCATGTTATCCAATAAATGATTCTGATTTATTTCTGCGTTTAGATAAATGAACGCAAAAGTGATATATATTTTTCATTCAACGCCCATCCGATGTATGAAATCAAGCATTTAGAAAAATATTTTGAAAATGAATAATTGTACATTTATTTTTGTGATCGATTGTGGTCATCATTTATCATATTTGCACAGTATTTATTGTTCCCTAGACGCACATTCCTCATTAAATACTGAAATTAAAGTTCACTAGGTCCATCAAGTAAAAGTTTGCAACAGCCCAGCATCCTCCTTCTACTTTGTTTAATTATCGTCATCATCATTTCCTCAATTAGACGCCGGAAATGCGCGTTTCTAATCCCCGTATCACGGATCACCCAGTACACGAGGATTGTTGTCAAGCGTGTAAAGCCTTATCCCGTTTAATGAAGTTCGTTAAAATGAAATACCTATACTGCTTCGATGCATTTCGTATGCAACAACCTAATACGATAAAACGCAGGGAGTAGCCGAGGTTACGGCGGAAGCACATGTTTTTAATTAATTCTCGAACGTTAAGCTTATCTGCCCGGGCAAGATACTTAAAGAATTCTTAACGGCATCGAATAAACTGCGCGTTCCTCGCTATTTACCCGGTCGCGTTTTAGTCTCTCCAAGTACGGTAATAAATCTCCTCGAGGCAGTATAACCCCCGCTATATATACTTTCTTTCCTTTCGCCGAGATTCTCCGAGGGCCTGGATTTAATTAAAATATTCTATGCGCTTCTTATTCCGACATGAAGTGCGCCGCGGCGTCGGTGTCGGCGTCGGCTATATTCTTTCTAGTGTAATATTCATTTCGCGGAACGCTACGGGGTGGAGAGAGGGAGAGAGAGAGAGAGAGAGAGAGAGAGAGAGAGAGAGAGAGAGAGAGAGGAGAGAAAAAAGAATTACGGAATGGCGTACCAAAGCGCGTCTACGTCTAACATACCGGCCCCTGCCCAATATGACGTATATTAAAAAGTATTGAAAAGAGGAGCGAATTGGCACAAATAATGGAATGTTTTGTATATTGCTCAATACAAAACGCGTGAATGAATTGGCAGCCGAGCGTGGTGCGAACGCCGTTTCTACCCACGATGATCAGTCCAATGCTTCATTACCTACATGACGTCGTCCGAGCGCTTGTATTATGCGACTGTAATAATTTGGTAACAGTCGGATTGTTTATTTTCTGTTTCGAAAGCGGTGACTGTTAAACCAGCTCTAGAAATTTTGTAGGAATCACTGCGACAAAGAAACCATGTTCATTAACTCCTATACTGTCTTTACATATATTCTATAATATTACCTTCTGTAGATTCTATGGTTTCACGGACCACTTTGATGACGCGTAACGTAACAGCGGGCCGCACTTTAGGTAAACATGCTATTAAAAAATGTAATGCAAATACAAAATGAATAAAACTTGATTGTTATACTATGGTTCACTCTAATTAACTCTCGAGTCTGAACTAATGAGATATTTGTTTATCCTTTCTTTCACTCAATTTTTGTAAATCTATATTTATGTTCGACGTTGCACATCTTAGCTGGTTTTCTAAATTGGCATCAGTTAATGAAATACGTGATGCACTCTTTGAAAATTTCATCTTCGAAAAAAATGTTTCACAAACATATGTGGATCCAAAAGAACTTACAACTCGTTGTGTAAAATATCTTAGGTTGGAATATCTCTCGGATGTAATATAAGTATTGTAAAAATTAATTTTTGATCTGGATGCAAAAATTTGTTTCATTTCATTGTTGCACTGTAACTCAATTAACTCAATTTGCAGATTTCCAGGAACACTGTTCACGTCAACATGAATTGGGCATGGAAATATTTCAAACATTTTATCATCTTTTGCTAATTCGGAGAAACGACTATCAAATGCAGTTATAAATTTCTTTATTTGATTAGCATATTTCGAGAAATTCTTAGTTTGGCTTTTTGGGAAGTTGTTTAACAGCGGAAAATGGTGTTGATTGCCGACCGATGGTTGTCTAACGAAACCGATTCTTTCAGTGATATTTGGCGTTCGTGCATATCAAATGTCGAACTGAAGTTCGTTGTCGCATTTGCGCATGCAAATTTTCATTTATTTAATATTTCTTGTATACATACAACGAAAACCAAAAGTTTCAATAGAAAAATAAAATTGTCCGGCGGGCCGCACAATTGAAGGTGGCGGGCCGCGAGTTGGCCAGGCATGCTCAATAGTATACTCTATATTACCTTCCATGTGCTCTATATGCTCAGTGTTATCTTTTATATACACTTCATATTATCTCCTACACACTTCAAATATTCTGTATTTCCTATATTATTTTCTATGTACTCTACTACCCTCGCCGAAATTTCTATAAAGTCAGTATGTTTTCTATTGAATTCTTATAATATAACATACTGGTGAAAAATTTGAATTTGATAGCATTTTGGGATTACATAAAGGAAGCATACACACCAATTTCAAAACATAACTATAACATTTATTTATAAAATGAAAACAAAAACATAATTTTACAGAGAACAAACTGCGAAATATCTGTAGTGTCACTTTCGTTTTACAGGAATAAAGTTGAAATTAACAATTGTTTTTTTTATTATTTCTATTTTAATATTTAGTGTAACCTCCATTTTTTAAATTACATTAAAAATACAGTTGGGCACTGACGAAACTAACTTTTATAACGTTCCTGTATTAACCCTTTTAGTGCCGACCGAAAAATTAGAACAAAACGACAATTACTGAGCCAAATTTATTATACCAAAGAGGAATTCAGAAACGAGATTAAGATATCGATTCTAATACTAGAATAAGATTCTAATATTCTAATATGGTAACATGTATATTCAAATAAGATAGGATTTTAATATTATTAGAAATCTGTAAAAAAGAATAGAACAATCACTTTTCGCAAATGAAACCAACGACGATATATCGTTGTGCGGCTCTAAAAGTGTTAACAGAGGTCCACGCTTCGTGATGCTTTTTCTTCGCCTATTAATATTTTTCCCCTCTGCATTCTAATGCACGTGAATTAAATTGTAACAAATACGATTCTTATGTGTTCTAAAACTAATACTTTTAGACTATTTGCAATTTTCCGTAGTTGTCTGCTTAGAATACAGAGAAACACTGAATGACTTTATAGAAACTTCGCACTTATATTTTATACCACGCGGAAAAAAATCAAAACAAACGTAAATAGCAAGCATAGCGGTCTAGAGTGCGCATTCCCTCTATCCGAGTGTCAACAAAGCACAAGGCCAGATACGTTACAGCAACAAAAATAGTGATGTTTTTAAAATATCTATGAAAATGAAGATGACTTTATAGTAATTTCTGCGAAATCTATATTATCTTCTATATACTCTACATACTTTATACTATCTTCTGTGCAATCGTCTATGTTACGCCTAACATAGGAATATTTATAAAACTTTGTACTTTTAATACTAAATTTGACCCCTCCGATACAGGAAATAAAATTGTATTATTTAAAATGACATTATTTGAAATTTACATACAAATCTGCAGTGTATTTTATTACAATAGCAATGCAGAAAGCGTTTGTTTTGTGTAGTATAACCATGCTCAGATCATAATTCTTACAGAAACCATCCACGACAAGAAAATTCAATTGACTCGCATGTCGACTCAATGTTCACTGATTCTACTTATCTTAAACTTAACCGTCTGTTCAGTGTAACTTTTATAATAACCTCTTAACTACAAATGTTTCGTAAATTGTAGTATAATTGACAACCCAAAATTGATATAACTGATCCACACAAATTCGCACATTCATAAAGTACCATACAGAGTCTAAATATAAATGTTCGCAATTTCACGTATAATAAAGTGAATTAAATCGAACCAAAATGATCACTCGGTCGTATAGCAAGCAACGCACTATTCACCATCCGAATCTATAGGAAGCCGAGTTTAATTACGATTGTAAGCTTCCCAAGGTTCGAATGGAACGTCGCTTCTGTGCGCAGATAGAGAAACGTCCAGCGGGTCCGATCGATATTCAAAATTTGCGTGAAACGCTCTAAACTCGATGGGAATTCGAGCGTTCGTGAAAGAGCCGGGTGGATCGGAAACGCGTTAATTAACGGAACGTGACGCGGAGAGCAGACGACGACGCTCGGCGTCGGTATTTACTTCTAGAGATACGTCATAACGACGAAGGTTCTGTGACGAACCTGGCTGGCACACGGTCAACGTAGGAGGGACGGAGAGTACGGCTTTCTGGCTTCGAATCGACATATTCGCGAGCAGATACGATTCGAGGAGTAGCGTTTTCATTCATCACGGCTCATTTTGCGCAAACCTTCTGAATCATGTTTCTCGAGAAATCCGCTCGAATAGCACGACCACTGAAAATAGCTTACCGGACATTACCAGGGAACGTTTTTCGCAGAGATTTCGGGAAATTCGACTTCCAGTATCGGTGCGTTACTCATAGGCACGCGGGGAACGCATTGACCGCCCGCCGTTTTCTCGTTATCCGTTGAAATATCGTATTAACATTAGCCGGTTCAAGCAGGGCACGCGTTAAACACACTAGAAATCCAACTCTATGTACCGAGTGGACCTAAGGTCGCGATATACACTGGTCCACCAAAGTATTCAAACGCCCTTCAAGTCGGAATAAACTTCTAAAAATTGAATTAAACGACTGGACTTGTTTTTAGCAATTAGAAGCATTGATTTACTAAATGCTGTGCAGAAAAGATTCTTAAAAAATGTTCAGTTGGTAAGAATTTCATAATAATATAAAAAAGGCACTTTCTAAAACTGTTTTAGTTGAGTCCGCAATGAAAATTTAAAATATGTGTTTCGTAGATCTATTTTAGTTATACGGATGCTGAAAATTCCTAAGAATCTGTCAATTTTAAGCAGTAATTGACCAAAAGTCGTGAAATCGTGTGAACGTTAATCGATTTCGAGGAAATTTTCAGCATGCGTATCAGTAACATATATCTAAAAGAACACATATTTTAAATTTTCATGACGGACTCAAATAAAAAATTTTTTCGAAGTGTCTTTTATATTTTTATATATAATCTTTACCAATTGTAATTTTCTTAATAACTTGTATGCACATCATTTAGTAAATTAATGCTTCTAATTGCTAAAAAAAAAAGTAAAATGTTATTCTGATTTAAAGGGCGTTCGAATACTTTTGTGGGCCATTGTACGTCGCCCTTTTCCAGGAGAGAAAACGCCATTCTGTATTCCAGAGCCGATGATCGAAGAGATCTTTGGCCATCGATTTTATTCATACACGGCCGCCGATGCTGCTCGCGAATTAATGCTACCAAGAGGACTAAATTAAACGCTTTGCAACGATTGATGTGTCGCAGTATCTGTTGTACACTGTTTAATTTCTGTGTCAGCAGATAAAATTTTCAGAAACGAGTGAAGGAATTAGTGACGAAAATATGTGGTTTAGGAAAATTATAAATAATCGGTCCTCTTAGGAACGAAGCTTTCAATGAGGCAAATTCGTTTGTGCACTTCTAACGATTTTCAGATAAAGAAAAGATAAAAACTTGCATTGTTATACCATCAATTTTCAAAGATATTATGTACAAGGATCAAAAAATATCAACTTACAAGGAGAAGACGCGGTCATGGGGTCACAGATTTTCTCGAAGCTTTGCATATTCATAGATTTCGTTCTTCTGTTTATGAAAATGTAGTATTATAGGCGTCGATACTCAACAACTTTTGAAATACGTTAAGATTGATGAAGTTAGTGTTTCTTTCATATTATGTTCCTTTTCACTACAATTTTTATATTTTGTTTCCTATAGATATTACGAGTATATTTTTCATGTGCAAAATACAATTTATTAAATTATATAAACTGAACAGAAAAAAAAGAAAAAAATGGAAAAAAAGGAAAACGGCATTTGAACACTAGCCTTCCTGTTAATGAATCTAGGACGTTACCATCACGACGTTTGGCACTTGACAAAAAGTTCAACCAAAACTGTACTTATCGGCTTAACGGGTATAATGAAATTTAAATTGTAAATATCTTAAAAATTATTGAGTATCGACGCCTATAATGCTATATTTTCATAAACAGGAGAAGGAATTCTACCAGTATCCAGTTTCGACAAAATCTAGGATCCCATGACCGCGTCATCTCCTTGTTAGGTTATGTATCGTGTATGAACTATTCTTTTTTTTGTACGGCAAAGTTATGTCACATTTTATTGATCAGTAACTTCAACAGAAATCGCTTTGTATTACAGGAACATTGTAAGCATTGAGGATTGTTAAGGATAATCAACAATCTTTTAGCGTAATGCACCTTAAGCTACAATAAAATTCAGTAATCTCAAAAAATTTTTTACAGAAAACAGCATCCAAAAATTCATGAAAAAAATGCAAGGAAGTGTTTTCGATAAATACCAAAGAAACTTGCGCTTTCTCTTCCAAACGGCATGATTATTAGGAGATACGAAAACAAGATGTTCAATGTATTTGGGATTCCGTGTATTAGCTAATGGAGGCATGGATTACTGGTTGGAGTGATTTAATTGTTTCGTGGTACGACACTGCGTGATTTCGATGACACAATTAAATTGCCCCGATACAAGGAGTTACGTGTCCCGGTAATTTCCCTTTCCGCATGAAATATAGGAAGTTCCATTGGGCGGGAGTCAATGGAGCATACAGCAAAGTTGCTTTCGCAGTTCACGCACAGTTTCCCGCGTATCGTGGTGCATTGTTTCGAATGGAATAACTTAATGCATCATCTACGAGTTGATGACGGTGCACGGATTAGTCTAATTTGAGTTGCTCCACGTAGCCGGGCTTCCACGAAGAAAACTTTTGCGCGGGATGGGAGATCATAGTGGAGTGTATTATTCTATGTACATTGCGTGAGCGAGACATTTCCCGAAGTCCGTAACTACCACCCACGCGAGCTGCTCCCACAGGCCAAAATAGTAGCCATTTTCTGCGAAAGATTTCTGTACTTGGATTATTCTACTAATATAGATCCACCTCAATTTTCAGAGAAATTAAGGGAAAGTTAACGGGTTTTTATTCGCTATTCCGACGAATGGTAATTTTTCATTATTTTTTTTTTAGAAAACAACTAGTAAACTAATTCTTCTAGCACCTTAAAAAAAACTCAAGCCGATCGAACCAATTTTGAAAAAGTGTTTCATTTTTAAATAGTGTCCGAATATTTTTGCACGCCAATGTACCTTGTACTCGAAGTCGTTTTAATTTTCCGTCGGATGCAATGTTGAATTATTTGCAAACAAGGAGATCGGAACGCAAGCGATAGTACTATTAATTTATATTTTCAGCAATTTATTAAACACACACGAATTGGTTGTTCACTTTCATTTGTATGGTTACATACCGTTCATATATTACTTCATTTCCATTTGTCTGACTATACACAGTTCGTATTCCACATCTTCAAATGTACATCATGCTCTTTTGACTCGTCTGGCTACACATCAATTCATTTCTTGTTTGTCTGACCGTAGACCGCCCTCATTCTACTTCCCTAACCACAGGTCATTCATATTCAACTTATCTGATCGTTAATTATCCTCACCCCATTTTGCCTGAACATAGGTAATCATTATTCTGCTTGGCAAACCATGAATGGGCAAAAATCTGTGCTATCAATTGGAGGATTTATTTATAAATCGAAAATGCAACATGCAAACTGTACCGAACAATTTGACTCCGAGTTCAAATATTTATTTCTCATCTATAATTTATATATTTTATACATTCCGTGATTATATATTCTTCTATAAAATTTCACACACTGTCCCATGATATTGTCTTAGACACATTATGAATATTTCAAACAAAATGTAGTAAATATGGATGTTGAAAATAACATTTTGCATGAAATGTATTCAAATCAAATTTTGCATGAAATGTATGAAAATAAAGAGCTACAAATTAAGTTGAGAAAATGTATAATAGATGTGTGTTAAAGAGTGTACGAATGCGAATGCCAACCACTGTACACATCTTTCGATCGGTTATGTTGTATCAGTGAAAAAGTCTTCACAAATGCCGAAACGATCCGACACTGAAAATAAACATTTGGTCACGTGTATGCTGTCTTTCGTAGAGTTTCCGGCGTCGAATAACACGCGAACGGAAATATCTCACCAAACGGACTCATTACCGACGAATAGAATGATTGACAGCCGAGCCGCCATTTCAGTTTACCGGCAGCCGAAGCTCGTAACGACGAGCCCTCGAACAGCGGCGCCTGTTATCCCGAAAAAGAAAACTAAGTCGTCGTTCGACAACGTATGGCAGAAGGCCTTTCGGTTTTCGAAATTGCCGAAAATCCGCCACTAATTCTGAAAGAGGCCAATTGTGCCGCGAGACTGATGAAACGAGAAAAAATAGCTGATGGTCGGTCTGAATGGTGTTGCCGGTGGCGTAGCCCCGTATTACTGCGCACGGCCGCCATGGAATTTCGGTTTTGACGGACAAGTCTGTTATTACTGTCGTTCCAGCCTCCCTCGAGCTTCCGCTACGTTAATCCTTTCGTCATCGGGTCCCGCCCCACGTCGAAATGCTCTAATGAGACGCCGAACCGGAACTTGAACTTGTCCCCGGCTCGTAAATAGAATTTTTAACACGTTAAACCTCTTTCTGCTTGACCATACTCGGTATTTGTAAATTGTCAGCGGGTACTAAGGTAAATAATCGTAGGAATTTTCTGTAAGAAACAGAACAATATCTGATCGATCGGCTATTCGGTTCACGGAATTGTGGCTTCGGCGAGATTACGATTTCCGCGGCCCCTTGTTTAGAGGTTAAATTTGTGTTCTTGGGGTCATTTTAAGAAAAAAATGTATATGTCACAGGTATCGAATGGGCCTGGTTTAGCCGGTAAAGTAGATATCCTGTAAATCTGCAAATATCTCGGTAACTATGCGAAATATGGCAAAATATGAAGACACCTTTTTCGTAGAAAATCAAATTTCCAACAATTTGTGTCGTATGACATTTTCTTATCAGCTGCGCAGTTTCCGAGTATATTTATATTTCGGGGGAACGTAAAGGCTCCGTCACAACTGCTTATACGAGACTCGAGAAATGTCTATGTATTAAAACTCAATTAGCAGAGAATATTATTGACGTATTAGGTTAGGTTAGGTCTGGGTTAGGTTAGGTTAGGTGACGTTATATACTTAAATCCTTAAATCATTATATAGTAAAAAAATAAAACGGTTCCGAAAAACGGAATTTTAACAACATTTTAATGTTTTTTATAGGAAATTCAATTTTCTACAAAAAAGCTCTGTATATACTTTGCCATATCTCGCATAGTTTCCGAGATATTTGCAGGTTTATAAAAAACAGAAAATCTACTTTACCGGCTAAACCAGGCCGATTTGGTACCTATAACATACACAGTTTTTTTCTTAAAATGACCCCAAGAACACAAATTTAACCTTCAAAGTAGGGGCCACGGAAATCATAATCGTGCCGTGGCTTCCATAGAAACATGTCTAGTTTTTGTAAAAGATTAGGTTTTAAAACTATTGCAAAAGGTAAAGACGCGGCGCGTAAAATCCACATACACGTTTTTTCAACAGTAATAAATTTTTACATCCCCCTTTTTGAATCATGAGAGTCACCTGCAGCGTTTTATGCTCAAATTTTACGTCTTCCGTATCTTTCAGCGGGCCTTGTGATAAGAGAGTAAGGCAATCGTGAAATTTATGCGTGGAACTACCGACTGACCGGGAAATTCGAAAGGTTGTATAAAAATTTGCTGTTATAAAGAAAGCTCGTAGTAAAATATAAAATTACTCTTTCGTTGTCCAGTCTCGTGGAGGGTTAAATAATTTCGTATAAAAATTGAAAGAAGTACACATCATTACTCGCGCGTCAAGCAAAAGTACAGCGACTCGCCTAAATTACTGAGACTCGAAGGGAAACAATTTTCTTTTATTGAGAAGACTCCATATTCCTTTCCTACTACGCTGCATAAAAAGAATATTTAATAAGCGCCGCTCTGGAAGAGAATCTGCTCATAATTCGAACACCATGAAAAAGCTTGTCTCCTCCGGAGGCACATAAATTACCTGTCAACGATATTATACAGACTTACAAGGAAACAGCCGTAACAGATGCCATCATCCCGAGATAAGGCGCACGAAAAGCAACTTCGCCGAGATAAAAATAAAAAGGAAAGATAGGGAGAGAGAGAGAAAGAGAGAGGGAAGATGGCGAAACTCCCTTCATCTGGAAAGCTCTCGGTGCATTTAAACCATTCGGAGCTCTCGGTTTGATACGTTCCCGGAGTAGAGTCAACCGAGTGGAGAAAGGAATCGACGCATTGCAGAAGTTTCCCCAGGAACCAATAGCCGGATATCTTTTTCTTCGCGGTTTCTTCATTCTCTAATTAACACTTGATAAAAGATCGCCCTTGCCTGTCTGTATCGGATTGCAGAGCCCCGTAGAATGTGATCCGAGCGACAAGACTCCCTGCCATACTCGGCTTTGGTCACAGATTTCACGAGAATTCTAACTTTCTTCCTTTAGTTAATTATAGTCACGCTAGAGACTGGCGATCTCGATCGTAAAACAATTTACTCAATTTTCTAAGTAATCTCTCTTTCGAAAATCTACTTCAAAAAACTGTGAAAAAGATTTATGTACATTATAGAGAGAAAATTATGTAATGATTGAACGTGTTCTTAATTGTAGAAGAGGCATCATCGTCCAGAATGATTTAGGCAAACTCTGTATCTGACTAATAGATAGATCTATAAGATGTTCATATTCCAATAAACCGAACATATATCCCATTGTTGTATTTGTTCGTCATAGATTATTTCCATTCTATCTGTCTGACCTTAAGCCTCATCACCTTATTTTAATTTCCTGATTGTTCACTATTGACTACGGAAAAAATATATTTCTTGTAGAAAAAAATCAATAATTGTACACATCCAAATTCTACTTGTCTGATCACAAGTCGTTATTCTACTTGTGCAATGATTTGATTATACGTACTGCAATCTTGTAGCCTTTGATAGACCCAAAGTCAATTGTTAAATCATTGATTTTTCCCATCACATTTGTCAGACCACAGGTTAGTCATTCTTGACTTAACTGTTCGAAATCATTCTTAATCACTTTGTCTGGCCATAACCCGTCCTTATTCTACTTGTCCGCTTCTAAAGTGCTGAGTGTGGGATTCACGCGTCTACTTCATAAAGAATCCACAAAATATGTGTTTATTTTAATAAGTATTTTATTGTTTTATTAGTGGCAAAGATCCAAATTTTAATTCTCTGATCACAGGTCATCATTATTCTACTGATACATCAACAGATTGTTCATATTGCATTAATGTTGCCTACGAGAATTCTATCACCATTTTCCCGTCGCATTTGTCAGAGTACAGGCTAACCATAAACCAATTGTCCAATTACAGACTTCCTCAGTCTACTAAATCATTTTAAAATATTGCCAATTCCACTGTTATGACCATTGACGATTCGTATTCCACTTGTACGATCGTGGACAATCCTTATTATACTTGGCTAACCACAGGCCCTAATAATTCTACTTATTTGACGGCAGATCGTTCATATTTCATTTGTGTATGCTCAGAGCATCCCTATGCTAATTGCTGTAGCATAGATTCTTTCCAATACTAATGAGTAGACTGCAGATTTTATGCATTCATGGCTGAAACGAGTTGGTGCAATTTAAGACAGTAAATAAATTAAAAGAATCTAAAGACATCAAAATACTATTTTCGATTCATTCAAATCAATATAGATATAAAGCAGTGGTGGGCACGGGTGGAGCCCCGCAAACGCCTGCTTCTCCCACCAACCTCTCTTTCATGCAGCGCGCACGTTCGTTGCGTACGCTGATGTCTCGTGTCTTCGTTGCCCCATTGTGCCGCGCTTGCTGAAAGAGGACAGAGGGCGCTACGGTGTGGACGGTTTTGCCTCAATTGAGGCAAAATTGCCCATCCCTGATATAAAGAAATTTTAATATATTTTCTGCTTAACATCCACAGTGTACTAATGAATGAAATCGATATGAATTATTTATGTAGGGTCTCAGGAAAAAGGAAGACACCGCGCCGAGAATCGAACCCGGGCCCTCGTGTTGGTAGCCGATCGACTAACGCGCTCACCTACAGAACCCTCCCGCCTTCTTCCTAATTTCCTACGGTATTTGTGGTCTGGGGGGTCCTAATCCCACATTTATGATAGACTTAATATTGTTAATTGCTCCACTTGTGTACCCAGTTTGAGAATAAACACTACGGATTAGATAATGAGGCTGTCTAGAATTGTCTAGACGTCATGTCTGGATCTGTGCTACGATCGAGTGGGACACTGTCATTATTTAGATATTTATTGGCATGTTTGGACCTAAGAAATCGTTACGGAGTTGGAAATAGCTGGAAGTTAAGTGTTTTATTTTGAAATGAGAAAACAGACCAGCCATACTCCATTCAATGACAATTGACGCATCGCCGGCCCACTCGCACCGGAAAGACGACACTAGTTTCGTGGTACAGATCCTTGGACGATGAATCTCCGTGCAACGTCCTACAAGGCTTACGTAGGGAAATGGAATTACGGACTCATTAGGCGTTGAATAATTTTAGGATTACGCCCCGAACTGGTGATCCGTTCCCTTATTATCACTAGCAAAGGAATGATCTCTTCCTGAGTCGCATTAGAGAATTAGTACACGCGAAATTAGAACACATCGAACCGTCGCATCGGAACGCATCGAACATTCAGAACTTCAGAACTTTAGAATTTATTCGAACTTTTAGGACGCTGAACTCTGAACCATGTGTTCGTACTTTAAAGAACATTAAGTGTATTTAACGAATGTGGAATATATATTTTTTACTGTTTTTAAACTAGAGCGTTAACGCGGCGTTGGTAAGGTGGGAAAATGTATCGATAGTGGTAAGGTGGGGTCTCACAGACCCACCGAAATAATATATTTTATTATAGAAATAAATACCTTTTTCATGAATATAAGATTAGGTATTGCTTAAGAGGCTTGTAATTTTTCAGAGTAAAAACGCAGATCCACGAAATTAAATTTTTATTATTCAAAAATACTCAACTAATGAAACATCTTTATTTTTCAACGAAAATAGACTCCTAACTTTAACAACGAACGAACTATATGAATCAGTATTTGTTAGGCGCTTTGGTATTGATTTACAGCTGGGACATATACATTCTGTCAAGAAAGTACCGGGAATCGATCATTTAAAAAGCCAGCATAAAGGAATTGTTGAAATTCTTTTTGTCGCTAAGTTGGCACAACTGTCCTCTATACTCACGCGTAGTTTGAGCGTCACTTGTCATTTAGTTTGTTTACAGTGCGCCATTTTGTCAGTTCGTCTCAAGTGTGTTTTGCGATTTTTACAATGGATAAAAATATCGAACAAAGAATCTGTCTTAAATTTTGCATTGCAAATGGAATTTCGTGTGCCGAAGCGCTGAAAATGTTACATAAGGCTTACGGTGAATCGACATTATCAAAAACACGTGCGTATGAGTGGTACAGTGCATTTAAAGGCGGTCGAGATGAGGTGGAAGATTTGCCTCGTTCTGGTCGGCCATCAACGTCTTCAACTGAACTTCACATCGCTAAAGTAAAGGAAATGGTGACTGAAAATCGTCGTTTAAGTTTGAGGGAGATGGCCATTGAAATTTCTGTGTCTCACGAATCAATTTGTATCATTTTAAACGATTGTTTGGGCATGAAACGCGTTGCCGCTCGACTAGTGCGATAACACACCATCTCACAAGGCTACCATTGTGAACGAATTTCTGTCCACAAACTCAACAAATCTTATCGAGCAGCCACCGTATTCCCCTGATATGGCTCCGGCCGACTATTTTCTTTTTCCAAAACAGAAATTACCATTTCGAGGCACCCGTTTTCAGTCGATAGATGACATAAAAGAGAATTCGCGGCGAGTACTGAAGTTCCAAGTTCCAAATTCCAAAAAATGTTTTGATGATTGGGTTATTCGTTGGCGTAAATGTATTATTTCGAAAGGGGCCTACTTTGAAGGCGATACAATAAATTTGGATGAATAATTGACCAATTGTCTGTACTTTTTTTACAGAATATACATTATAAGTAATACGCTAATAAGCTAATACGATAATAAACATTTAGTCTTCAGATTCCGAGGTTTCATTTTCTGTAATTGCACAGTCGGGACCCCAACACACTTTACACGTATGCACACTAAATGTGCTTGCGCGGAGCAACCTGTCGTCAATGACGTCGAGTAGTAGATTACGGAAGGGGTAAGGTACACTCAGGCCCGACTCGCTGTCACGCGTTGTTACAATGTTACAATAAATCTAAAATCTCTGGGGTCTGTGAGACCCCACCTAACTAACGCCGGGTTAATTGCCTTGAACCAGCGGCAATATTGGACAGAACACTCGAAACAGAGACTAAATCCAATGTTTCACGTAAATCGCCACAATTGTCTTCCTTATTCCAGTTATCAAGCTTCAAACACAGTGCATCGAGATCGAACGGACAACTATTACGACTTTCTTCCCGGGAAGACGAAAATGGAGAATCGATCGACTCCTCGAGTTTTCGAGGTACAACAATACAAAACGCGATCCTTTTCGGAACGGTCTACCGCGCGTGGAAGTTCGATTCGACTCGATTCGAGAAGAGCAAGCGTAAGTGCAAGCAGCATCGGCCAGAAGTAATTGGGTTATATCGCGCGAGGATTTATCATCGGAAGAATACAAGAGGGATTTTGATTCCCCGCCGGCCCGCAGACGGCGTTGCTTTCCTCTTGCGAGAATTCGCGTCGGTGCAAATCGAATTAAAATTCCGCAGCATCGTTAGGGTCCTCGTGCCGGCAGTCTGAAGGAACGCCGGGGTAAGAATATACCTACCGGCATTCCTTGTGCTTGCGTGACTACGGCCGAGGGTTTTCAGGGTCGTCCCGAAGACAGCTTGGATGGGTTCAATTGCTCTTTCTTCTCCCTTCACGGTATACCCAACCCCTCAGACACTCCAACAGCCGTGGATGTCACGGTGTAACGAGTACATAGGTAAAAAAAAATGAAAAATTAATTTTCATTAAAATAGTCATATGTTAATATTATTGATATCTTAATCATATTTATAATCTATAAATTTAATTTTTAACATAAAATAATAGAGTAACAAATATTTTTCAATCAACAAAGAGAAAGAAAACTAAATATATAAATTTTGTAACATATTCAGACGTAAATGAATGACAAGAAATCAAAAGAATTAGTAACAAATAATATCACTTACTGACAGAAATAAATTTTCTCAGGACAGAGCACTTGGGAGCAGATAATGCATCAAATTAAGGGAAATAGTGGGAATTAATTTGTGTGTACTTCCGAAAAGACCATACCTCCGATTTTTTTATACTCTGGGTTCTTACGCATTTTGACGTGCTGATTACGAATACGATAGTGAAAATGGGCGCAAATGTCATTTTCATAGCGGAAACCATAAAAGTCATAGTTTTTTCCATTTATTTCCGTAAATTTTGAAAAATACTTCAGATAAAAGTTGTATATCTCATAAAAATACATATTTTATGTTGTATTGATTTTTGTCATAAAGATAATACTTTCTGAGAAAAATGATAGGTAATTATTGACTTATACGGAGCCACTCTCGATTTCAATATCCTTTACATATGTTATCGAAGTATGAGTATTTTAAGTATTAAAGTATTTTTAGAACAAACAGGTTTATTTTTTAGTTTATATGAGGTTGTTTCATTTCTTCTATAACGAACAGCGAGGAAGGAGCTTTGCTGTACCATTTCTAGTATTAACTAATGAAATTAACAATAAAACTTGATTTGTGTTAGATGAGTTATATGGAGTTTTGAACATCAAAATTTCATAAATATTCACTGGATGTAATGTATGTTAACCTGCGTGCCTTCACTCGACATATAACTAGATTTCTAACCTTCATCGGTTATTTGTGTTACTAAATTATGTTGTTCTCATATTGGAAGAGTGTTTACTATCTATTCCATGAAAACAAATATGAAATGTTAGAGGTCGATTTTTTATTTTTGAACGCGAACCGTCACTGTGAGCCGGTCAAAAATCCGTGGATCGCCCGGCGACTCAAACGACCAGCCAATTCGATGGGAATGTAATAATATTTGTGTGACGATAAAGAAAACCCGGCTCGACCAAAGGAACTCTGTTGCATCGACACTTCCTTCGAACGTTTCGAAAATTACAGTCATGAAAAGCAGAATCTCGTGGGACGCGAGAAGCATGGTGTGATACAGATTCGATTTTATTGCCCGGCGATAATATTTTTGTTTAGAAGTTTGTTGCTTTTCGAGGCTCGTGCGACGACTTGAGAATTTCGAGAAAGTATGGTTTGTCAGGGGGAGAAGGCTCTGGGGATGCACGACTAAAAGCAACACTCTAAAAGATTGCTCTTCGGTAAGCTGTTGCTTTTACTTTCTGGAGTAACGGGCGTAATAAACTGCGCTTTAGGTTTGTCTCTGGAATAGAATGTTTGTTTGTTGAATGATTAGTGATCAGTCGGCTGTGGTTCTTTGTCTAAGATAAAGATACTGCACGTTGGTTGCGAGAGATGGAAGATCAATGAACATTAAGCTCTTCTTTTCGTGATTTTAATAAGTTCAAAATAATGTGACAATGCTTTCCAAGTTCTCTTAGTGTCTCTTCTGTTTTATATTTCGATCACTTATTTATACCATAAATGCACAAACTGCCCAGCCTAGTGACCATAATGTATGTATACGGAGTATCTATAAATGTCTATCAAATAATTCGATCAGCATTGCTAAATCCAACGTCAATACAGTTTAAAGTTACACAAAATTAATGAATGTTCAATGAAAATGTTATTGAATGATGAGTCAAAGATTCGATGAAATCGGACCAGTGCTATTGGGATCTGACATGGGGGCGTGGACAATATATATAGCTATCCAATATGGCGACGAAGTGCTAGGTCTTAACATTGTATTGATATCTTCTTTTTTGTTTTTACTTGAAATGTTTTTAAGTATGGGTGAAACTTGTAAGTGGGCAGGTACAAATTCTGCATAAAGAAAGTTTGTTGAAAGAGAGCGGCTTTTTAAAGTATGTTTTATCAAATAATTAATTTTACAAAAAAATATGTGTTCTTTAATATACCTTCTAAATTTACAATTATAATTTCATAAATTTCTAATCGCTTAGAATTGGTGAGGACATATTAATTACTTCACAAATAATTGTACAAATATCTTCTGTTAGAGGCACCAATGCCACAGGTATCACTGAATCAAGTATTTTGAAAGTCTTTATACACTGGTTAGATCTTTCAATGTGCACTCTAGCTTTAGTTATTTTAGCTGTTAAAATAGACTGTTCTTTACTAAATTGTTTCTTATATTCTAGAAATGGAGGTCTTATAAATTTCAAGCAGTTCACTACACATACTTCATTTCAAAGTGTGGAAAAGGAGCAATAAATTTTTGCTTGCTCTACTATCACAATCTTTAGTTCAGTAATCGAAATTTTTTTGCTACGCGGTGGAAAAATTAGAGTTTCTATAACGTTATTTTTAATTAACACCTCTTTTAACGCAGTAAGTTTATACTGTAATTAACACCTGTTAACACTGTAAGCTGCTATAAGCCAAGCCAAGCCAAGCTTAGAGTATTTCTAGCAGACGGCGCCACTCAAAATGTCAGATCCCAATATGAAAAACCAAACGAATACCATGAAGAACTTATCCTAAAACGACATAAGTTTCAAAGATACTTTCAAGAGCGGAACACTAACATACGCAGACCGGAGATCAACTAGAGCTGGAGCTTGGCGGGGGCTTATTACATTTTGATGGTCATTGCTTCTACTTTGGAGAGTAAAACCCTCAGATAAACACGAACTTGAAAGAAATTCTCAAGAATCATTCGTGTGCACATGTGAAATCAGAACGTTCATCGAGAGTCATCATTTTTGTTTTCAGTGAAACAAATGTGATAATTATGGATAACCGCTGGCGAAGAAAAATATATTTTGAACAAAATCATGTTCAAAATTCTAAATTCGCTTGAAGATCTCTGACCTAACAATCACTACTCGGTTCATTCTCTAATACAAAATTAAATTCAATTATAAAGTCGTGGCAGTCATTTTTCCGATTGATATTTGTACATGTAAAAATAATCTTTCACTAAACCGAGATTAATAGTAACTCGAACTTAGTAAATTATTTAAGTGCTACAAGTTACGTTCGATTAAAAATCGAGTAATGTGCGATGTTGTGTGATATTTAAAGAATATCTTCGAAAAGTTTAAATGATAATGCTTAAATTGTAAGATCGCAGCAGCCATTTTCCAGACTGATCTCCGAGCACGTAAAAATAATCTTTGACGAGTCAAGAACGCATAATAACTACAACTTCACAAACTATTTAAGCGTTTAAAGATGTGCCGGATTATAAAAGGAATAGCACGTTTTGCAGAGGGGTCTTTATAGATCATCTCCTAAAAATTTGAACAACAATGTGCAATTTATAACACAGCGGCAGCCCGTTTTCCCACCGGTGCGGCGCTACGTTTCTTCGAGTAAAAATTAAACGAACTGGGTGCGCCTGACTTCAGCGTGGGTTCGAACGTAAAAATTTAAATGCGGATCGAGATTACGCGAACGGTCGTAGCACGCAGAGTCGTTGACGTGGTGTAGGTCGGATTACACGTGGCCTCGGTTCATCTTTGCTCGTGTTTCAACGCAACGGTTTAAGAAAAGAAGGTTACCGGTGCATCGGGCGCCTTTAAAACACTTCCACGCCGGCACACAGCAGAGCACGCAGCCTCCGGAGAATTAGGTATTCGACGAATAGAAAAGCCCGTGCTGGGCAGTGGGCCAAGGAATGCAGACGCGGTTACGGATGTAACCGGGACCTATCGCAACAACCCTAAACCACCGTTGGAAAAAATAAACGAGAGGCGTTAACGCGCGATGAAAACTTCGGCCGCGTTGCGACCGACCCTGATTCCCTCTTCCCGTTTCATCTCGCTTTTCGTTCGCATCGATCGCCCCGCCTAATTGAAATTACCTAACCGATTATTATCACACAGAGGTCCTCGGTCACTCCACTTGCAACGGCCAGGAAAAACACCCAGTAAACTAAACTATTTCGACAATTACGAACCGATGAATCTTGGTTTCGCCAATTAACAGGTGTTCAAAATCTTTTCGTCGCCTCGGCACGCGAATGCACGGCAATTGTAGTCAGAAGTTCTTATGACGCTTCTTGCCCGATACACCTGGGACTCGGCATAAGAACCACAGCCACGGTAGTTTTTCTGCCTTGCAGCGAGCTCAGCTGTTAGCGTTCGATGCCGAAATCCAGGTGAACGACCGGGAGTGTAAACCGCTCGACGGAGCGTGTTTACATGCAAAATCGTATCTGTCTCGCGGGCCATCGTTCTTATACTTCATATGTCAAATTAACTGCCTATTTTCCATTGTCTCCTTAGACGCACCGGCCGTTAGGGCATTGCCCTCATGCTCTAACAAACGGTCTGTGCTGTCGTCCTTGCAATTTCAAACCTCCCACTCATCCTTTCCTAACCGATGGCCCAAAAGCAGTATAAATAGGCCGACGACAACCCCTCGCTCTTCTTGTTGTCTTGTACGCGACACGTAATTTTTGATCGACTGATCCCGTTCGTCTAAATTGCTGTTGGCTTCGCAGTAATTTCTATTTCTCGTCGTGCATTCGCGGGCTTCGCGATTGTCCGTCTTTCCTCGCTCATTTCATCTCTTTTCATTTCCATATCATCCCCGTCTTCAATATTACCTTTAGATTTCGCACTTTCTGTTCTGTATATATTTCTGGTTTAATATAGTATTTACTTTCATTTATCTCTCTCTACACCGTTATTCACAATACTTACCTACCTCACTGTACCTATTTCTCTCTAACTAATTCGCTGTTCTTTTCTTCCGTATCTCTCTGTTTCCACGACGTGGAAACTCCTAAAAAACACACGGCTAGATCTCTTACAACAGGTTATACGCTATATCAGTCCCTGAGGACTGACGGTATGGAATTTACAAGACAATATATAATTCAAATATGTAATATTAAAAAATGTCCACACTGTCTTAATAGATTTAATTGAAACACATTGATGAGACGTGCTGATTGTGTGGCCGGCTCGAATTTCGGTTTGAGTCTACGCTACGGATGATTGGCGCGGCTGGAAAGTATCAGCTAACCATGGGAAAGTCAGCAGCTCTCAATGGCACTTGACGTAGCGTAGGCCCACTCCTAGCGCCAGGGGAGCCTGTGGTCCTAAGCCTAAATTATGGTTTCCGGCGAAATTACAGGAAACCAAGTGTCGTCTGTTTGGCGACACTCGTAGCGACGTATTTCGTCTATGGGCGTTGCCCTTGTTTCGGGAGGTCATTTGTAGCCTCCCAAATATTGTATCATTGGCTGAGGCCCCCACTATTTTGTATTTTGTGGAGGGAATTTCAACCCCACGAGTTTTCTTGATTCTTACGTTTTCGTTGTAAGATCAGCCGTGAATTAAGAGTCGTGAAATAAAGTCGTACATTAACAGTCGCAAATTAAGAGTCGTTGTAACCAAGTCGTACATTAAAAGTCGTAAGCAAGTAGCGATCTAGACTCTTCTTTATACTTTTATATGTCGTTCTTCATACTCGTTGTTTCATTAAAGTTACAAGTTATCCGAACCAGATTATTGTCTTTATTATTTTACCTCTCTTTGAGGCAAGTATCTCAGCGGCTCACTAATCGCAGTTTGGGCACTGACACTACACAACACACATTAATCAAAACTGAGTTAGCTAGTCTTCTGATTATGCAGAGTCGTATTTTTGTATTTAAACTTAAAATGCAAAGAGAAATGGAAAACGAGACAAAATTGGTGCCCGTTTAACGTGATAAACAGTTCTCTGGACGAAATTATTTTTCCTATTACGTCGGTCATACAATTCACCTGTTATGAAACCAAATTTTGGTAATTATATAGAAAAGGTCTGCGTACTCCGATTTTGGTGAAGTTGTAATATATTATAGATTTTGACATTTTGAACAACTTTTTCCTTATCCAATATAGGGGGGTCGCTTTTAGTTTTCGAGATATTTGCAAAAAACTATCGGTAATGTTAATTTCATAACGGAAACCTTCTTTTTAGAAACACTGGGTGGGTATGTGTGGTATTGTCGCTTCTCATCTTCACAATGTGTTTACAAACAAAAAATAAACAAATGCGGCCCGAAAATCCAGGAAATGTCTTTGAAAATTGAAAGCTCGGTCTATCTATGTATGATCAGAATTATCTACAGGAGTTAATTCTGCTTGTTTCTTCTGTTATTCTATTTCCTGGATTTTCGGGCCGCATCTGTTTATTTTTTGTTTGTAAGCACGTTGTGGAGATGAGAAGCGACAATACCACCCAGTGTTTCTAAAAAGAAGGTTTCCGTTATGAAATTAACATTACCGATAGTTTTTTGCAAATATCTCGAAAACTAAAAGCGACCCCCCTATATTGGAATAGGAAAAAGTTGTTCCAAATGTCGAAATCTATAATATATTAAAATTTCATCAAAATCGGAGTACGCAGACCTTTTCTATATAATTACCCAAATTTTTATAGATATCCTCTCGTGTGGGCATTAATAGTGGTGATTATACTGCGGTTCTTTATGCAAAATAAAAATTGTTTTCATCAATTGCAAGGAACAGTAACAATGTAGACATTCTTTTTCTTCTTTGAAAATATTAGTAGGTTGAAAACAATATATGGATGTTCTTAAATTCTTTTAATGTCTCCACCGTTTTAAATTGCACCAACTTGCTTTCGTCCAAAACTGCATAAAAAGCAACCATTCTCAGGACGAACTTGAAGCAATTAGTTTCCGTGACGTCAGAAGACAGCTCAATAGAAGATTGAACGACAACTGGATCTAACAATTGAAGAAGTTTAGTCTCCACAAAACGTACCGTTAAGTAAAACAAGAAGCTTTAAACCAGATGAACAAACCAATTGAACAGACGAGATTAAGTTATTAGAATCGGTCACACTAGATTAACTCATACTTATTTGCTTTCAAAAGAAACTCTACGTGAATGTTCGCTATTCAACGAAGAGACCAGCATATAACACATTTTATTAGACTGCTATCATATTGTTACGAATACGGCACGATTGACACATCGGTTATGTCGTCGTGGCCTGGACGAAGACATAACAGGGTCAAAGGAAGAGTCGCTGGACGAACTTCGAAGGGAAAAGACGTGTCACAAGTTTATCACTTTTGCTGCTGTAGTTTGGTATAAATTTTGATTTCTTAAAAAAAAATGCGATTGTGTTGTTTATGCTCTCGCGTGAGTTCATTATTACGTTAGTGTCGTATTTGATTTTATGTTTTCTCTTGATTTCATTAATATTGTTGCGTGGGCGACCGCGTTACTTAGGCATAACTACAATGAAAGTACACTCCTGTAATAAAACATACTCTCTTTATTCGGGAGAGGAAGTGTACTTATCTGGGTCCCATGAAAATCACCGACACAGATTTCACCGACAATATTTCACCGACTCCAGATCAACAATATTAATGAAATCAAGAGAAAACATAAAGTCAAATGCGACACTAACGTAATAATGAACTCACGCGAAAGCACAAAGAACGCAATCGCATTTTGTTTAAGAAATTAAAATTTATACCAAACTATAGTAGCAAAAGTGATAAACTTGTGGACCTATACATTCATAGTGTACAACATGTAATGCGATTAGAACCAAACAAGAAATGCAGATGTAGACAAAAATGTAAATATGTTGATTCGCTCATGACTAGATTGCGGAATTGATGCATTTATAATAAAAATGAGTTGATGCAACTTCAAACAACAGAAAAATTTAAATGATTCAAAACGACAAGTTCTCAACATTCCAACTAATCTGAGTGAATGTCTCAATGACCGAAAAAACATTGCGCTCGTTCTGACCTTCCTCAAAAATATAGACCTTTATTACAAAATTTAAATATCTCTACACTCGTGTAAACATGCTAACACGAACCTCTGTTTATTACTGCGCCAACAAAACGCTGTATCTATAATTATATACCAAAGTGGTCGCTAATGACCTCGATGTTAATGCGATCTTTATAAATAAACAATATAAAAAAAAAGAATTAAATGTGTGCCTGGCTCCCACCTCTAGCAATTGATGCAGACAAATTTTTATTCTGAGATACGCAATCTACTCATGATCTTAGATGTTGATGCGACTTAAAATTTCAAATTAATAAAAAAGTACACCTGTTCTAGGCCAGCGATTCATCAAACCCAGGCGAATTAAATTCTAGAGAGACATGTACCCATCGAAGCCGGGATCAAATCGTAATTTTCGGAACATTCCAAAGACATCAACGTCAAAGTATCGCCGGAGAAAGAGACAGAGAGACCGAAGCGGCACGCGATCGTTTCTTCCAGGAAGTGGCGAAGTTCTAGTCCGGGTTCCAGAGACACGGAGGACGATGGGGGAAGAGGAATGAATCGAATGTTTGTTTTTCGTCGAGGAAGCCGGGTGATCTCCGACCGGTCCAGGTCTCTTTCTCGGCTAGGTATAGGAGGGTTTCTGCTTCCAGCTAAGGATCGATTCGTCTAAGGGCACCGGCTATCCGTTAACGGGACGGAATAGCCTCGGGGGAGAGGTCCCGGAGCGTGTGCAGCTCGAGAGTTGTACGCCGCGCGGCGCGGAGCAGCGTATCGCGCGCCAACTCGGCCCCAAATTAATGCCTGTCCCTAACAGTAACTTATCTGCCGACCTGGTATATTATGGTCCACGATCGGCGTCCGCTGACAAATGGTCGACTGTTTTCTTGCGGTGCCTTCGCTGGTTCTCAAGCCGGCTCATTTATATCTGACCGGCTTTCTCACGACAACTCGGAACGGGGAACGGAAATAACAATTATTCCAAACATTTTTGTAGAAATCACTTATGAATGAATAGTGTGCGGATCTATATACAAAATGAAAGTGACAGTTATCCAAAACATTTTTGCAGAAGGCACTTATCACTGAATAGACGGTTGATCTTTATACAAAATGAAAACGACAATTATCTTCAACAATTTTTATAGAAGACAGTGATTAATGAATAGACTGCGGATCGTCGTGCAAAATGACAATGATCTTCAACAATTTTTGTAGAAGACCCTGATTAATGTATAGACTGCGAATCTTCATGGAAAATGAAAATGTTTTGAACCAATTGTAAATAATAGAAGTTCAATGATAATGTGCTTCTTCTTCTAATAATTTTAAGAAGTCGTACATGATATGAAAATGTTTTTCAATTCTTTTAACATATTCGTAGTTTTGTCATTCAACTATTCATTGTTGTCCATACATGCATCAAATCCGCAGTCTATTAATGAATCATGTAAAGGAGGGATGGGCATTTCCCCACCATAGCGCCCACTGTCCCCGACCAGCATCCGCCGTTACCATAGAGCTAACGCCTGCTTCTCCCACCAACGACTCTTTCATGCGCGAGTCCTGCGCACTGTTCGCGACGGGCGAAGCACTTCTTTCCTCTATAGTAACGACGGATGCTGGTGGGGGACACTGGGCGCTATGTTGGGTAAAGAAGATGCTACACGATGTGAATACTAATATGTACAAACTTGTTTTATTAACGAAATAGTTTATAATAATGTATCAGTCTTTAATCGAAACATTAAATAACCTGACTCAAAGAGCAAATACGTCTCGGCACCGAACGCATTAATAAATTTTATTATTCGAGAACAGTAAAATTTCGTGGACAATTGCAACTGATTTTCAGGTGAAATCTGTGGGGCGATTAAGCCAGATTCTCAAAGTAACCTCGGGAGCGGCATGTGTACATCGGTGTTGCAGCTCGGTAATTAACTTCCTCATGCAAACGAATCGTGTCCGAGTAGGCAGCAATGGCGACACCCATGGTCCTCTCTATACACGGACGAAGTCGATTGGCCTAATCGTAATTTCGCCGAGACGAACAGCCCCTACAGGACCAATAATCGTTTCACGGTCACTGTAGCCGTGGAAATTGCCTCACCGGTTAACCGTAATTACCATCGTTCGTTATACGCGAATCACGCGGACGCTTGTCCCCGCACTGCCACTAACGACACTCACGTAAGAATAAACGACCCTGCTAACGGCGCGTGCACCCACCTTCCCTGTTATTCCACCTACGTTTTTATTTCCACCTTATTCTTTTTTCTTGCCGACCGATAGGTACACACGCTGCTACGGAGAATTATGTTTACCTTGTAACTTCGCCCGAACTCGCCTCTTGAAACTGTGCTGCGATAAACTGCAGCCAACTATGACGCGACAAGTTAGGGGTGTACTATCTGCGGAAGGTGCTAAACTGGTATTTCTCCTGCAATATTAATTGCTCTACTTTAGTGGCCGACAGATAGTTTAAACGAGGTATTAAAAGTGACAGTCTAACGCTCGACGGGTCTGTAATACTCGCTGCAGAAGGTAGAAAACGATAGACGTACAATTTAAACAGTAATCCAGTCGATGGACTTTTTGCACAAACTATTAAAAATGGGAAATTGAACAAGAGACGTGATTTGTGGTTAATTCTACTAAATCGGTATTTTTATATCACGCTGCGAGCAATGAATGGGAGTGTAGTATGCCTGTTTAAGATAGAACTGTAGTAATTAGGAAAGTGTAAACCATTTGAGAGTTATGAGGCTAAAATACACAGATAATAATTTTTATTTTATTTTTTTTAATTATAAGCATATCAGATCTCAACTGACACTATTTCTGCTGCAGTAAGGTGAATTACAGTATACACAGTCATACATACACAATCTACATTAATTCAAATTAAATTCGTAGTTTAGTTTTTTAAGAAATTAAAAATGAGAGAACAAGCCTTAATGTTGAGACGAGCAACTAATATTTCTAAGCTTAACACGTTCAGCGCCCACTCCACAATCATAAAAATTACACAAAATCAAAGCAATATGTTTAATAAAACAAAAACTAAGAAGTTTAGTTTTGTGATATTAATTACTTTTTCAAACCTCTTCTATTCCTCAGATCGTAAGGAAATTTTGTACACTCAATCTACTAACGTAAAAATTAATTTTCAATTCTGTATAAATAATTCCGTCACCCAGATATGGGTGACATCGCGCTGAACCTGTTAAGGGTAGTTGAAATTTAATTATACGCAGTTGATGAATTAGCTTAGGTCGCTGCAAATCGAAAAGGCTACATTTCCAAATAATATGATTGATATCCTGGCTGCTGTGACCGCAATCGCACTTCGGGTCACTAATAATTCCTACACGAAATAGGGATGCTTTAAGACTATAATGATTGGCTCTGCATCGATTAATAGTTACAATAAGTTCTCGTGAAAGACGTTCGTGTTTTAATAATGGTTATATCACTCTCATTAGTCATGTGCGCTTTATAGTTAATGAACACACCTAGTAGAGTATTGTGAAAATAGTAAAATAGTAAATCATACATATATACAGAAATTAATTAAAATAATCCACGAACATTAATGAAAGACGAAATCAAAATGCATTGAAAAATACAAGAAAGAACAGAACTTTTATACGAATAAATCCAGAGCTATCCAACCAAGTATGGTTCCGAGCAACATATACACAAACAATTGTGCACACATGACTGTCCCCAAAACATAGTCGCACATTTCGCTGTACAAACCAAGCACAATACAAAAGGTAGGAGGAAACTTCCTAAAAAGGTCACGGAAACAATAACTTATTCATTACGCAGAAGAAACGAGAGAGGGAGCAGACGACAAGGAAGGCGAGGATCGCGTGAAAGACAAGCAAGCGAGAGCCGCGGAAGCCTAATCGTAGCTAAAAAAGAGCGCTCCCCTCGGTTGGACAAAGAAAAAACCCTAACCCAGTACTCCCATTGTCGAAAACAATGGTTGTATCTTTACATCGGTTCAGGGAACGGGGTCTCTACCGTATTACTTCCTTCCCTTTCGCGTTTTTCTTGCTTTTGTTCCGCCGGCGGTTCGCGTAAACGCGACCGAGCGGCTGTGCCATTGTTTGAGCGCGACGCAGATCCGCGCGTATTTTAGGCGCGGCTGCCCTCCGCGTGTTTCGCCGCGAAAAACGACACGAGCCGAGCTGAACCGAGCGGAGCGGAGTCGTGCCGCTGCACGAATTGTACCCGACTATTTGCATCGTGACCCACTTACCTCGAGATACGCCCCGGTTATCCGTGCCGTAGCGTTCTCCACGCAATGGCCGCGGAAAAACCGTGTTCACAACGCGGCGATTCTTCTCTCACCCTCGTACACCCCCTTTTGTAGCCGCCCTTTTCTCCTCCATGTTTCTGCTACCCTCGCCCGCAGGTTTGTTCTCTTGTTCCCTTGTTCTCTTTTTTACTCGTTCGTGCGCATCGTTCACTACTGTAAGCGCACGGTTAAATTTACATCAGTTAAGGAGCCAGCGATTACATTCTCACGAGCAAAACCAGAGCTGGGTAAAATACTATTTCAAATAGTAAATAGTCTATCTTACTTGAAACCATACGTCCACCTTTAAAAATACAATATTTGTTAGAAAAAGGTTTTAAAATAGAATTGTACTTAAAGGATTTTCAAAATAGTGAAAATTTCATTTGAGCGAGTGATTTTACATAAGCAAATGAATCGAAAATAGGGAATAAATCTTTTCATTTCACGCCTCGTTTTCGAGAAAATCGAGTTTGAAAATATTATGGTTTCTTGCATTTTAATCTTACCCATTAATATTTTAAATATTGTTTAACGCGAAACTGTTTACGGACATAAAAATGTTTTATTTCATGTTTCCGATTATAATAATAAAAATATTTTACCTGCGGAAATTTTACTGTTAATTTAAAATAGTATTTCTTTTTTAATTGTACAACAGCGACTATTCAAAATAGTATTTGAAATATTTTGACTTCAAAATTTTACCCAGCTCTGAGCAGGACATCCTCTTTTCCCAAGAACTGACTCGAGCACAGCTCAACATAGTGAGACCGCGACTGAAGAAAATAATCATGCAATGAAAGAAATTTTTTTTTTTCATTTTACAATAATTGTACTACTAATGGATAATCGAGATTCTTCCGATTAAAATGAGTCCAAACACGATGCGAATCGGACTATATTTATCAATTTAAGTACATTAGGCTTGGGCAACTGATTGCTCACGGGCTGCCGACGCTCGAGTCGGAGCCCCTGAGCAATGAGCTGTCCAGGCCCGAACTATAGTATAATCAATACATAGATTGCTCCACATTAAGTCGGTAAAATTAGCCCAATTTACCCCGTGTTTTTACTCATTTTAATCGGAAGAATCTCAGCTATCCATTGGTGCTATAATCATAAAGGTGAGATGATAATAAATGAAAAAAGAATTTACTCCATGCTTACTTGCTCCAGTGGAATTGTTAACATTATATTAATTCTTTGTCATTGTTAACTGAGGCAGCTTCGATGAGCTCAAGACAATCAGTGTTGGGAGCAGAGATGAGCTGACTCGTGTACATTTAACCGTGCACTACTGTACGGCAAATTCGATTAGGCGCAGCGTTCAAGCATCGTATTTAACTATTACTTTAGTGCTAGCAATGAGATATGCACAAATTACACCCGACAGTTTGCATCGTGACCCATTTACCTCGAGGTACGTTCCGTTATCCGAGGAAAAACCATGGTCACAGCGCGGCGATTCTTCTCTCACCCTCGTCCACCCCCTTTTGTAGCCAACCCTTTCCCCTCCATGTTTCTACTACTCTCTCCCACAGGTTTGTTCCCTTTTTCCCATTTTTACCCTCTCATTGTTGCCCCGCACAGGCTTTCTTCGTGCCGCCGTCAAAAGCAGAAAATTTTACGCAAGCAATTATTCCGCGGATGTTAAATAACTTTTTCGGCAGTGTTGTCTTTTTTTCTTTTGATGAGTCTTCCGCGAGCAATTAAGGAGAGCATTCGTCCTACACGATAACAATGAGGCAATTTTTGAAAATGTTTTTTTGAAATATCGTGTAGTGGAGGTTTCTGAAGTTTTTATGTGTAAACGGTTTTTTTTTATTTATTTATTTAATGTTGCTTCAACATCAAATTATAGATATTATAGATATTTGTATCCTTGATATATTGGGCAAGATCGGCGATATATTCCTTAGAACTTAACAGAATGGGTAAGGATCCAGGCAACTTAGCGTTTTTCCTTTCATTCTCATATTTTTTGCATTCTATTATTAAATGATTTATGTTAACTGGTACTTTACACATATCGCAGATCGTGTTTTCTTTCTTGTTTAACAAAAATGAATGGGTTATTTCTGAGTGCCCAATTCTGATTCTAGAAATTGAGGTTTGAATTTGACGATCAACTGGACTTGGAAATTTTTGGCACTCAATATCCGCTCCTTCATTTTGATATTTTTGTATGTAATTCCTTTTAATTTTGTCAAATACCGGTTTCCTAAAAATTTCATTTAGGTGATTTTTAAGATCATTTAGTCTGGTATAATGAGTGATTTGTTTAATTTTTGTGTTGCAGGCTGCTAATTTGGCTGCTCTATCAGCGTTTTCATTACCCTGTATACCCATATGCGATGGAATCCAGCAAAAAGTAATGGATTTGCCGGTTTCTTTTGTTTGCGGTACTCGTTGAAAAATTCGCAAGCATCAGCGGTTGAATTGATTGCAGTGTACAATCCAGTGCATGGTATACTCGAGTGGCAATTAAAAATCGAAATGTTTTGTATTCTTAATGAAATAATGGAGGATGCAAGATTGAGGAAATGGTGCGACCTTAAAGAAAAAAATTGATACTTTCACCAAAGGTTTTCGTCTTGTTCATACAAAACAATTATTGCTTCATACAAAATTATTATTTATATATTAACCCCTTGCCATATTTTAACGAGTTACACTCGGGATGAAGATATTAAACAAAGTCTAACAAAAATGCTTCCTTTCTTGACGAAATAAAATTTTATTCTTTTGTAATCAATATTTAAGTATTGAAGTAAATGTAGCCATAAAAGGTCGTATCGTGGTTCGTAATCAACTTTTCGACCGCGCCGCGAACGCGTCCTTTTATACGCACCTCCGTCGAACGTTCTCGATGTTCTTTTTAAAAATGTGCGTTAAATTTCGGCAGGTGTCAACGCCCGCTGCTCGTCGTGGCTGTTGTTTCGTATGCCGCGGTATATGAAAACATTTCGGCGATCATAATACTGCGGCGCTCACGCATGCACTCACACACTCGTTCGCACGCGTCTATCGGGTATAGGAGAGTTCATGAACCTCGATCAGCTCTTTACATACATGCGTGTTCGTGTTAAACGGATTCATGAGCTCTAGTATTAGAACCTGTCTCCTACGATATACTGTATCTTTATACAAAATAAAAATTTTCAAAGTTGATTTTATGTATCAAAAAGTAATGAAAATGTATTCCCTCTCTCAACAATTTTAATCAATCGACGTATTCTCGAAATCATGTAATGTTCTCTCATTTTTGCGTTCTGCCTATTATAATAATCCTATAATAATAATAGTCCGCCCCTATTATAATTGCATAAAATCCACAGTCCAATGATATTCGTACAAACAAATTAGGATACGTACCCTGTCATACTTGCGCTATTCACACCTCCAAAATCAATTCTCACTCTCCTAATTTCTCTGCGGAGTTTATGCATTTACGATAAAAAATAAATAGGTCAGGTACAAAAATGTAGACATTTTCGGATGATCAAATTATTAGAGAAAATGCACTTTCATTTAACTTGTGTTCGTTACAATTAACTTAGGGAATTTTTAGTTTAAGATTATTAGTCTACTCTTAATACTTGTAATATTAAACTAATACTTTAAAGACACACGTTGAAAATATAGTATCGTCGATGTGCGTACTTAAAAAGCGATCTTTTAAAGCGGTTACAAGAGTTCTCCCTTAGTATTTATCACCGCATTTTATACCTAGGCAATAATGTCTACGTATAAAGTAGAAAGTTTCGCGATTGTATGGAGCATTGGTTAGCGCAAGTACCTACAATTTTGTTGCTCGAATAATTGGATATTATAAACGCTTCGCTCTTCGATAATTCCTGCAGCTGGCCTGTGCTTATTTACCATTGAATGTAAATCGTGGCGTGATTAGGCCTGCGAGATCTTTGAATACTCGATGACGAGCTCGCGCGCAGTTTTCTCTGGGCGTAGCATGGCCGAGTGGGAAAAATGTTTGGCTTTGACCGTAAATATTTATTACACTCGTACGTGGGTTGTATGGGGTCCTGTTCCGCCGGTGTTGATGCGTTCGCGTTTCATAGTCCATTCCGCTTTCTGCTGAAAAATTTCGCGTCTGTTGTGTGGTGGGTTCCACAAAGTAGTATAGACTTGTACGCGCGCGCACAGCGTGCAGGGCGTAACGCGTTTTGTATGAAGCACGTTTTGAAAAGTATAAGGTAAATAAAATATAAGGAATTTTACAGTGGAAAGGGGGTTTTTGTCCATTAACGAGCTGTGTTTCTTGTTCTACGAGCTTTTTGCGAGACTAAGAGCTCCACAAAACTTAATCGTGCGCGGAAGGGATTCTCTGAATCCTTTAAATCGTTCATGCATTTGCTTTATTGAACGTTGAAAAATAACTGGGAATAAATCCGAGGGAATATTCGGAGTTTTCAGAGGCACCAATTTAAATTAATAGGTACAATTTTTGTAATTAAAGATCCTGTGAAGTCGTATAATGAAGTAAATAGATGTTTACTGTTTGTGTGATGTTGTAAATGAACTGATGCAGAAATCGGACCGTGCTTTAGTATACATGGTGCTCGCATAACTGGGTCAAGTCGTTTTCGCTTTCTGGTTGAAATTAAAACAAAACAAAGGTAGCAGGAAAACGTAACTGGCTGTAGGAGGAGCTCCTTTTTTAGAATGTAATTTTATCTGCGAGCACCACGAAGCATATACAACAGCGGCATGAATTTTGTTCCGGTACGAATATATATTTTATTATTTGAATGAATTCTTTTAGGTACTCCTCGTAAAAATATATCACGGAAAATATTAATTTACCACTGGTCCCAAATATAATGATATTATACAATGTTCGTAATAATATTACGAATAATCTGTCTATATTACTATAACTCGTCGAGACATGGTTATTAACCTGAAGGAATTAGGTCATGTGCAGTCGATTAAAACTCGTCATATACTCGTAAATTAACTAGAGAATAAGCTAGAAAGTACAAGAGGTCAAAATTTTTCAAATGCTACTGTCAAAAAATATGTATATAATTTCAAAATAGTTTTGAAACATTGTTTAGATACGTTGATTTAAATACTCGTGTGTATCTCGTACTGACTGTAGAATTCATAGTCTTCCCGTATGAAACACGACACGAAGTGGAACCAGATGAAGAAAACTGTATTGAAAATCAAACTGATAAGGAGAATAATGAATTGTCATCAGAGAAATGCTAAATTAATAAACACACATTAAGTCTCAGTAAGTTATGAATTGTTTAATCATAAATCCCATCGCCATATCTCGTAAACTATTAATCGCATCGACTCCATTATGGCATTATTTAATTTAGAATGAACAAATACATAAATTATGATATTTTGCTGAATAGAAACAATTATTTCAGAATTTTTTCCTCCTAATTTGTCGATTGGGACCACTGTGAGGCATCGGCATTTCAGGCACTAATTCGAATTTACGCTCGGATAGAGTCACCTGCGCACCCCCGACTGTAGAGAATCTTGCCGGAGCATCTCTCCCGGACTATTTCGTACAGGATCGTACAAGTTTACATCATAAATGCACATACGCGTGTGCAGCTAGGACCCAGTCCACCAAAAAGCCGCGTTTCACCCCCATTTATCTGCGCTGCACGGGACTCCTGCATAATAGAAGAGGAACGGGAAGGGAGAGAACGCTAAGGGAGAACCGCGGGCGATACGGTATGGCCAAGGCATGGCCACGTGATAGTAATGGCCAAGTTACCCCATTGTGCGAAGTTTGGTTGCACCAGGCGACCTGCAGCCGCGACGCGCTGCGTGCAAATGCGGGACCCGCTCGTGATGCACCAAGCTTCGCAATAGGCACTCGGAAAAAGCCATTGGGCTGCTCATGCACTCGGTGTCCCGGAAAAATACACATTTTGATCGACTTAACCCTTCCCGGGATTATTTTCTTTATAAAGTCAGTGTAAAAAGCATTCGTACACTCTAGAAAAACGAATACATTTTTTAAAATTAGGGCAAATGGCTTCAGTTTTTTTTGAGATGTTAAAAGGATTTAAAAATTTTTTTTTTAATTGTTATTAGTCGCAATTTTAAAGAAATCAGTAAAGTTCACGGTTTTTAAGTTTTTACTTTTTATACCGACTATGGCTGCAATTATTGTGTACTTGCAATATCGCAACTACTACTTTGTTTTTTATCACTTCCTAGTATACACAGAAATTTTATGTTTATTGATCGGCTACATTTATCAGGTCATCCCATAAGTAATATCGTATTTTTATTTACTTATCAACGAGGAAGTTAATGTACTTACATTTATTTTTAATCGTCGAAGTATCGACCATCACTTTCTGTGACCTTTTACCATCTTTCAATTAATTCTTGTAAGCTATTCTCGAAAAATTTTGTAGTTTTGAATCACAAAATAAGATGAAAGATGTCATTACTTCTGGGATGACTTAATATTTTAGTGCTCAACAGTTTATGTTACAATTATTGAGATTTTGAAGAAGACTATGTGGACACTGACTGGTGGCATTTATTTATTCAAACGTATTTTGTGCAAAAAGATGTGCAATGCCACGTTACACGTGGTCTTGTTATTTTTGTGTAATATATTGATAAATATAGGTCATGGATGTCCCCCGTGGTAGTCAAGGTATTACACGAACTTCATACTTCACTTTTGAATAAAATACATATTTTTTAAATAAAAGATTAATTCTTCATCAGTGAGAAATTAAAAACCATATTATTATTTTACATTTATTATAACACATCGACTGAACGAATAAACAAGACAATATGTATTAATCTTTAAGGGGTGTGTTCGTCCTACAATCTTTAAACACACGATTTTCCAAAACATAATGAGATATTTAATATCCAAAGCATGTGTCAAGAAGCGATACAAACGAGCACTTTAAACCCTCAATACATCCAGAACAATAGTTACTAGATTGCGGTTCCTTGTACAAAATAAAAATTGCCTGTATCAATTACGAGAAAGGAGAGTTGCATAAAAATTGATTTCTTCTCTTAATAATGTTAATAGGTTGGAAGTAATGTATCAGTGATATGAAACGACGTTTCAACCACTATGTTTCAACTACTTATTTTTGCCATAAATGCATAAAATCCGCAGTCATAATCACCGTGCATATGAGGGTTTGTTTTCCCTGCGGTATTATGCAAAATCTAACCTAATGAACATACATTACAGTCTTCCATAAAAGTAGTGTCGCAACCATCACTTTGCTCTTCAAACGCTTTGATTTTCAACTTTTTTGTGCAAACGGGTGCCCGAAAGTGTACCAAATTCCCAGCAACACCCCATAAAGCCGCCTCAGCGGAGGACAAAGCCAGAAAGCGACGGGGATAGGGCGGGGTAGAACGAAAAAGGGATTAGAACAGAGGAGGGCAGGGTCGGTAAACACGCGTTGGAGCAAAGAGGAAGACGCCGAGGCGAGGGTAAAAGCAGGAGCAGCGCGACCGGAACCGGAAGCTTGTGCAGGCGCCACCGGAAGTGACCTCGTAATTCTCCGTTCCAGCCCCTCCTCACCTAGTGCACCGGTGTGTACCCTCCGCTCGCGACGGGTTTCTCCGTCCACCCCTGTTCGTCCATCCAGCCATCAACCCTGAATTATAGGCCGCCTCTAAACCCTTTTGTCTGCGCTTTTCCTGTCGTGGATTCGAGACCGAAAACCCACCCCCGCCGCTCGTGATTTTCGGTCCGCTTTTGTTTTGCTCACCCGGCACGCCTGTCTTCCTCCTGCCTCCGTTTTCATCCCCTCTCCCTCTTGTCCCCCTCGCTCCTTTTCCACTAACCCGTCCCCGTTCCAACGAAGAAAGCGTGGCTTTATTGTTACGCAAACGGCGGCCCCTTCTTCCCCTTCGTTTACGGACTACGCCGGCAGACGATTCATGGTAGACGGGCCCCGCTTTAAATCGCCGTTTTCGAAGCGTCGGGGATAAAGTGTTGTTCCGCGACGATCATCGAACCGCTGGCAACCACAGAAGAGTATATCAGAGTATCAGACGTCGAACGCCTGCACCGCACCGTCTCGAATATCGAAGACTCTGAACGCACGCTCGCAAGAACTCCGCTTTGATGCGTCTCCGTTTGACGGAAGAGCGCCCCGTCTCCGTGCCTTTCAGCTCGCAACCCTCGTTTTTCGAGCTTTTAGCTGAGACCAGCTTGTCTTTTTGCCGAGACATCGCCACGCTTTTTGCGCGTTATTCTATCGACATGATTGAGTTCGAACGCGAAACTTTTTCCTATGCGCAGGCCGAAAGTAATCGGCAGTCGGTGAAGATTGAATGAAAGCTTCGCGCTTGTTGTCTGTCGAGACGGGTTTAAATGGTTGATCGTTAGTAGACTGATTTTTGTGCATTTATCGTATTTACAATATTGTTACGACGTGAAGTCGTCACGATCGATAATGCAGCGTTACGACGTGAAGTCGTAATGAAGACTCCACGATCGATATTGCAGTTACCGGCCAACGGTGTTGTTGACAGAAAAAGACAGAAGAAATCAACTGTATAATTAATAATAAATAAGAGTTTTGTTACGAGTTTACGAATTCATTATAAATGATCGACACGCCGTCGGGGCGCACCCTGCGGAACGGTCGCAACAATACTATTAAGATACAAGTGAATATTAACGACGTCTCTACTCTATTCGTACAGGAAGGAATTTTGTTGTTTCTCATCCTGGTATTTGTAGAAGATTTTACGGAATTTCTCAATTTTTGATGAAATAAAAATTTTGAAATTAACGTATCTTGTTGAAGTACGTATGCAAATTTATTTTAAAAAATTAAGAAATACAGATTTATGATGTCGTCAAATATTTCCTCATATTCTGATGGGTACGATAAATAATAGCATTAAAATTTTATTTCTAATAAATATACTCAAATTATTGATAGAAATTTAATGCTCTATGTTGTATGAATTGAAGTCAGCGTTCCATTTGTTCTCCTTGATAGTTGACATGATCCGTAAAGTTAAGACGTCCATCGTTTAATATATTGATTTTATGTTATATCGGTCGCATCGTTGTTATATGAAAACTCATTTATTCCGAAAGTCTTATCAATCACAATTAATGTGAAAAATCGCTAGGAGAGTTAAATATTAATACGAAATTGTTTGCAAAGAATTATCCAAAGCACATCGATGTTAAAAAGTCGAATTTGTAAAAGGAAGTTGATTGATCGACACAGCAGATGCTGAACATGGCAACTACATTGTGTAGATATTAATTACATTTTAATTCTTACGGCATTATCTTCTTTTTGCACGATCTATTAAGACATCAAAGACAAAGTCTCTAGACAAAAAAGTTTTCAGTAAATAATTTATGCATTTAATAAATGTTAATGGTCGTTAACCGACTTTAAATTAATTATTGCCCGAATGGTCGTCTTCGGAGACGTGAAGCCCGCAACTGAAACCAAAGTTTGGGTATGTTGATTGCCGACAGTGCATCGGTCCAAGAACACGGCGAAGAATAGGCGAAAGGTGAGAATAATGAGCTCCCGCGAAAATATCTCCTGAAAATACCTGAAGCGTTCTTTTATTCGAGAATACACGAGCCACGTCGGCCCACTTACCAAACCCGAAGAACAATGCGTGCACGCCGGCCAGACCAGTGTATAGGTACGCTCAGTTTGTCTCCGAGGACACTTCACCAAGATAACGTAAAGTGGAGCATGGCCTTGGTAACGCGTAGATGATCCTCTAATCGTTAAGTAACGCCGTCAGAGACAACCGGTAGAATTTACGAACTGGTGAAGATCAAATCGAAGAAACAAAAAGAAGTCATTCAAATATAAAGCAGTTTTACCGAGGTACTACAAAGTGGAGCGTGACTTTGGTAACGCGTATGTAGACGGTATTCTAATCGTTAGGTTAGATTAAATATTTCAAAAACATCTTATGCAAATTCTAGATGTTTAAAAAATGGAGATGAATATCTCTTTCCACAGAGAATTTCATGTAAAAAATTCAAAAGAATAATATTTGTTCGTACATTAAAAAAATCATGTATACTTTCTAGAGAGAATTTCAAAAGGAAAATTTAAAAAAATATATTGAACAATTGTTAGAACATCACAAAGCTTCTTTTTGTCTTTATATTGTAAAACTCTATGTATCTCTTTCTTCAAAGATTTTCCAATAGAGAATCATTAATTTTATTCTTTATTCAGATTAATCACTCTGGATGTTTAAAACATTGATATAAATATCTCTTTCTTCAAAGGATTTCAGGTAGAAAATTCAAAAAATTTATTTAACAATTGCTCACAAACCTGCAAGCTTCTAAAAAGAATTCAACTTGTCCACATATTTCTCAAATTCATGTACCTCTTTATTCAAAGAATTCTAAGCAGAAAATTCAAAAAATTTATTGGACAATGTCTCGCAAACTACGAAGCCTTTGAAAAAATTCCAACCCTTCCATACGCCAAAAAATTTTCCAACAAGCTGGTTTTTGAAAGAATTCCGAGCGAAGGTACCTAAAACTCTGAATCAATATATTCTCAGTAACAAAAAACGAAAGAGCTACTGAAGTGAACAGTACTCGGAATGAATGCCAGCCAAGCAGTGTCCACCATTTTCCGCACACACGCGCCGCATTAAATTTCCAGATAAAATCGCCGGGTTCTTTCACCCCTATCCACGCAGCACAGGTGCCTCAATTTTCCAGCTAAATTATTAATTAGCCGCGAGGTTCGCGCGCGACCAGTCTCGCATAGAGCGCGTTCAATCGACTCGAAATCGGTGCCCGAAAATCAGGGAATTCTTCGAATCTGCGAGGGTGGCGCCGGTCACCCGCAACCATTCCGCGAATTTCTGTAGTCCGAGGGTGTAGATCGCCACGGGACCCGTCCTCAAAACCCATACTTCCTGTCACAAAAGTCCATAACCTTTCCGTGCATCCCACTGCGAACTTCCAGAAAAATTGCTAAAAATCACAGCATTGTGCAAATAAATAAATACGCACATGTTTGAATGCATAAAATAAAAAGGGTCGCACGGAATGAAAATACTTAAAGTCGGTAGAAAAATGTTTCAAGCAAATCCAGCCTTGTATTTCAAGGGATCGAATTGCATATCTACATTAAAGAACTTTATGCATATACAGTGTGATCAATTTTTTTACTACATACAGGGGGTTTCATCTGAAGTTTCGTAAACAATGTAGAAATTAATTCACAGCCCTTTAATAGCTGAGAGATTAAATTCTTTAAAACGTGGCAATTCTTTTCAACCTGCAACTAATGACTTTTGGTCATTAAGGGCTCTCTTTCAAGTCGCAAATTTATTAACGGTTGACACTCTCTCCAATATGGTGGTTGTCAGGCTAGTACTAGGAGCCAAGAATTAAATTGTACACCTAATGTCTTCCAAACAGTAAATGCGTAAATAAAAGCTATCCTTTATCAAAGAGGATATCTTGTGACAATCAGACATCTTTTTCAAATGGATCAGCCTCTCAAATTTCAAGGTGAGCCTTTTGTTTCATACGGAACGGTATGTTTTATTCAGGCAAATGAGTAGCCCATTCCAAGATGAATTAATTCACATAACAAGTTAATTATCACGGGTCGTTACTATTAATTGCTGTAAACTATCAAACAAAAATTAAAAAGAGAAGCGGTCCATATCTCATACCATGTTTGACGCAACGTATCACAGGTAAGAACCTTTATTCTAATAATTTGGTTTCAATATCATTTCCAGCAAGGATTGCACACAAACTGCAATTGCAATCAATTAGACAACTGCAAGAGCGAAAATTCGCATAGAGAAGTAGAACACGTAGAATTATAAATCTCGTCGGAAGTAGATCAGTTAGGGTGTTAGTGCATGGTCGAATGTTTGATCGAAGGGTCGTTGGCGGTGTGTCGGTGGTCGTGGAAAGATGCAAAAGCCGGTGGGAAAAGAAACGAGAATTAATTTCCGTTAATTGCTCTGAACTGAAGTTTGCTGAAAGCGTTTTATCGAATTGAAAGCCTTTCAACTTCGCTCTTCCCGGAGCTTACCCGAGACGAAATGCCGGATAGACTGTGGGCCGGGTCTACACGTGCGCAGGTAGGTTGTGTCTATGTGCAAGGCTGCGCTTGGAAAACGTAAGAGGGAAAGAGGAGCGGAGCTGAGAGGAGCAGAGCAGAGCAGAGCTGCACGCCGGAGAGTGAGCTAAACGCCGGCAATTCGGAGCACTCTGTTCCCTGATTGCATTTAATTACACATGCCCGGCCAACGGTCCACTGCAATTGCTACATTGTACGTCGGGACAGCTAAGCTTCCTAGAGATACTTCTCCTCGTCCAACGGTGCTCGCAACCGATAGATAGCTGGACACGATGCCCACCAACACCAACCCGCCGGCTATAAGTGCGCCGGAACTTCTCTACAGGCCGTCTAACATACCAGAATTCTCTGCCGGAAACGTATCTACCTATTTCGCGCCCTTCCACACGATGCACCGACTCTCAACCAGTGTTGCCAGCCTAAATTTTTGAAAATCCGCAGGAGGTTGTTGAAATTTCCGTAAAATTCTGTAGATTTCCTTTTACAAAATTCGTAGATCTACTGAATTTTTAATGTGTTTATTATAACTTTATATTAAGAACTTGACATAAAATCATTATACAGGGTGTCCCACATAAACGGGAACACCTAAATATATGTCGTATTTATAGTCCTATCAAAAAACTTCAGAAGACGAAGTGACACTATTGCAGGGGGCAAATATAATGGTAAAGAAAAACAATTTTTATGTCGTGTTTTTTAATGTAATTTCAAGGTCATTACTTCTCAGGAAATCGACAATGCCTACAGATCATTTAATGCAAGATTGCAATATTGCATAAATGAGGATGTTCAACATTTCGAACATTTATTATGATATGTAAAGGTCAACCTTCCGTAAACAACGCGTAATCTTTGCTGAAACACGTAAGTTTTAAACTTCCACATTTTATCCGCTCCAACATGATTATTCTTGCTCAAAGTCATTTCAAGGTCAAAAAGGTGGTATCCACTAAATTCAGTTTTTTATTGTCTATCATGCTATCGTAAAAGAAATATACTATTCCATTTAAAAAAACATCGGTGACCTTGAAATTTCATTAAAAAACACGACATAAAAATTTTTTTCTTTACCATTATATTTGCCCCCTGCAATAGTGTCACTTCGTCCTCCGAAGTTTTCTGATAGGACTGTAAATACGACAGATATTTAGGTATTCCCATTTATGTGGGACACCCTGTAGATACAGGGTGGAAATTATAAAGCGTTGCAGACGAATATTCCCAAAAATGTTGATTATACACAAAAATGTTTCAGATGAAATTTGTTCAGTACCGAGGGGGTCATCATGTGATGGAACTTTTACTTTTCCGGGTGTATACACCAAGATGCGGTGAAGGTCAACTTGTTTTTTTTTTTTAATGGAATGATGTTTTTTTATCCACCATGAAATAGTGCGTTTTAAGATGAGTTCAATTACGTATGACTCTTCAATTGACTTCAATTAACTTCAATTACCTATGACTATGAAAGCTCATTCAAAGTCAAACTTGCAGGGAAATGCAGAAAAGGTGTGTTCGTTTTATTTGTACTTTAGTTCGTGCCTTCAAACTTGAACACCAAAACAATTATTACTGTGCTCTTTTGCAAGATAATCACTTTCATTACTATTCGTGCTAAGCACTTGGTGGCACTCGAGTGTCCACCGGGAAGAATAAAAGTTCCACCACATGATATACCTCTCGGTATTGAACGACTTTCACCTGAAACATTTTTGCATATAATCACTATTTTTGGAGATATTCGTCTGTAACGCATTATAATTTCCACCCTGTGGAATTTAAAATTATATTAAAATTGTATTCAGTTAGATTAGGCGCACATTATGATCTATATATATACCGAACAATTTATGTAAATAAATGTTTTTTGTAACTTCAGTGCGTCACGAGATAATTCCGTTCAAAGATAAACGAAACACCCTGTATATTAGATTTATGTATTATTGATTGAATTAATTTAATTGACGACGTTTATTGCTCGATGGCTCAGCAACATATACTGTAATAAAAATAGTAAAAAGTGTAGATAAACTCAACCTTGTCAATCTTATAGAACGACACAAACAGTCGCTTTGTATGTTTGGCAGGTTCAGCGCTAAAGGACTCACAGACCGCACGTCTGTGATTGCTGGTCAACCCCTTGCCTTACGATTTATTTTACGGTTTTCGTGATTAGAATTTCTTTGTAGTTCATAATTTCTTAGGAAAAGAAGAAAATGTATATCCATTGCATGTCTATATGTTCTCAAATGGCTGTACATTAACAACAACAAAATAGAATTATATTTCGGTTTAAAGGAAATTAATAACATACATCTTTATTAAACTCTATTCAGAATCTTCATCACGTCTCTCAGACGATATTGTAAGCGAAGGGGTTAAAAAGACAATTTCTTACACCGAAGAAAACAGCTTCGTTGCAACGAATATAGAATAGAAACTTTTTTTAAATTTTGGTGCAATAAATTTGGAGGTATTTGGCACACGGACTTAAATATTCGAATAGCTCGTCAAGTGCTCCCTTGCCAAAGCTCCTATTCCCATCGAATTTCCATCGTGATATTGAAATACTTAACGGGGGTAGTGTAACAAGTTTCGTAAGAAGCTTACGCGGCCCTGTAAATAACTACAATTTTAGTTAAATTACCATGGGCCTCAATAATGAGAATGCACTCGAGGATCGAATAGGCTAACGAGACCAAGTATTCCGAGGTAAGTATTTCGCCGGCGGCTTAATTAGAATGCTATGGAACATGTTCCAGACCCGGTATTACCGTTCGCTCGGAATCCTCGAAAAGTTTGCATCCGCTATATTCCCGTGGAAGTTTCGCGGGGCATTCATCGGCGATTTTCCATCTTCCGTCGTTCATCGATCGAATTTTCCTTTTTCATTGCCACGATCGCGGATGCACCCGACTGGGCACTGCATGGTACTCTGGAAACGAACTTGCTACTCCGTGGCCGGAAGTCACTTTTCACATACTTTAAAAAAGAATCTTCAAATTCAGTATATAATTCGTTCTAGATGATTCAGCAATCGTATGTTATGTTCTGAAGATACAATCTATTGAAACATTGCCTGTTATATTTAGACAGTAAATTTTAAAATACTGTGATATTATTTTCAACCTATTAAGTTTGTTGTAAATAAAACTTCAAGCAGAAAATTTTTATTTTCTATAAAGATTCATTGTCTAGTTGCATTACGCACTAATAATGGAACAATTTGGTTTCCTATTGAAAAACAATCCCAGGGATAAAAGTACCTTTCAACAATTATTTTACACGTTTTGTATTATTGTGAATATTTAGAAAAAACATATAAAATACAGGGAAAAAAGTTCAGTTATAAATTTTAGTGTTCTCTGTGGTTCATATTTTGGATGTGAGAGATTTTCAAAATAAATTTTATTTCCGTGGTGCCTGTAGGAGTGAGTGAGAACGGCGGTTGGCACATGAGAGTGAGCGAGCGCTTGGATAGAACGAGTGATAGGTCAAATCACGAAATGCCGTGAGAGAGAGAGAGAGAGAGAGAGAGAGAGAGAGAGAATCGAGAGGAAATTCGGCGACAAGTACGTGGCGTTAGAGACCGAAGGAGCGCGAGAGTGTACGGACAGGGAGAGATCGTGTCTGGGAGCGATCAGAGTCACAGACGCAAGATTGATTTCATCGCGAGCACACGCATTGAACTTGCTCCAGCCGTATAAAATTCAGGAAAATAGTATTAATTAAAATGGTTGTGTTCTTTGCGGTCCATACTGTGGATGGGAGAGATTTTCAAAATAGATCTAATTACATTGTAGCGGCTCGCGTTTAGGTAGTTTTATTGATAGCAAGCACATTTTTATTGCATCTTGGGACCGGCACTTTTTTCGCCATCTGGCCACGGTTTGGGCCTGTCACCATACTTGCGCTAATGGCTTGCCGGTCCTTTTCCAAGTCTTAGGATTGCAGTTTTTAGGTTCCCTGCGCGAACATCATAAAACACTTAACCCCTTCCCGTACTTTAGCGAGTCAGACTCGCGATGAAGATTTTGGCCCAAACACGAATATCGCGAGTCAGACTCGCGAACAGATACTTGGGCCAAACATGAATATCGCGAGTCAGACTCGCGACCAGATCCTTGGGCCAAACGTAAACATAACAAGCCGAGCTCGCGGACTGATTTTTTGACCGTTACTATCGTGACTGAATGTTAGTTCCTATCAGTACCTCATGACAGTTAGTCACAATTCTTATCGTTGCTGTTACGAAGCAGTTCAATGATTGAAATTTAAGGAAGCCCTTCAAAATGCAAGATACAAAAATGTTAAATGAAGGCAGTGATAACGAATCCTCTGACAGTGACGCGTTTGTGCCAGTCGTAAAGCGTATAAGGCGTATGATTATAGATGAGAGTAGTGAAGAGGAAAGTACGACACAACAATCATGGATTTGGCAAAAAGTAAAAAACACACCAATAGTTTGTAGTTCGTATTGCGACTGTTTACAAGCATCAGTCTGGTCTGTTTAGCGCGCGTCGATGCCTACCGTTTGTGCCCAAGTTTCGTCGAGCTAAATGGCACGGGAAGGGGTTAAACGCACGTTCAATCCTTGGGTCCTTCGCATCACCTAGGCTAGATAGTTATGCCCCGACCGGTTTATAGTTACCAGATGTGGGGGTCTGCCAGCCGGGATCGACAGCGTTGGGGTCCGTTGACCATTTTGCGAGCTTCCACCCCTCCCCCCTTTCCCTCTAGAATTTTGCGACCATTTTGGTTCAATTACGGTTTCTTGGGCCCTCCTCCAGCCATAGTTTCCAGTGCTCCCACTTTCCCTTTCTTAAGGGAAGGGAAATTTACTTTCGCAGGAGGAAGATAATATGGCTCAGAAATTAGCGTTGTTGTTCGTTTGTCGGGGTCACCAATGAAGCGGCAGGTTTCCGAAATATGAAAACATGGAAAAAGGAGAAGGAAGCGTTTCATCCTAGGCCCGCTAGAGGACTCGTCAGTCAGTAAGGTTATCTAGCGGACCCGTGCCTTAGACGCGGGATGTCGTAAGGACAGCTTAGGACGGTACATATTGTTACGACGACTGGACACTCCACGATCGATGATGCGGTATTATGACGTGAAGTAATGAAGACTACGATCGATATTGCAGTATCCGGCCAACGGAGTTGTTGACGGAAAAAGGCAGAAGAGATTGAAGCGAGACGCCAAATCATAGAGACGTGTCGCGATGTATATTGTACATCTGATTGCTTGTATTAATAAATAAGTGTTCTGTTACGAGTTATCTGTTAATAACGAGTTAGCTGTTAATGATGAGCACACCGTCGCAACGCACCCTGAAGAACGGTCGCAGCAATATACAGGGTTTTCACGCTATCACTAGCCAGCGTTTTTCTTGCAAATAATAAATATTAGAAACAAATGATGGAGAAAAAGTAATACTGCTTTTGGTAAGTAACATAATGGCGTGTGTCATTTTCTTGTGTTTGCACTATTTTCTTAGAAATGAAGGTGACCTTCAATTTATTAAATGAAATGCTATATATTTTTTTATATCATATGAAAGCGTGTATCAAGACAAATTTATTCGTATACAACGCAATGACCTCTTCAAGGTCATACAAGGTCAGAAGTGGCAGCAAAATTTTGAATATTTCGTACGCAATATTTCGTAAAGATATCATTCACCATACACAACGCCCAGAAATGTAAACGACTTGCACAGGAAACTAACGCAATCATGTGCATTAATATTTCGGAAGACGTTAGAAGAAGCTAACAAGAATGTAATTAATAGAGCCGAAATATGTAGTCATGCATAAGAAAGTTATATTGAACATTTACCATGGCCTCGTCAATAAAGTACACTTGTAAACGCATTAGTACGAAATGTTCAAAATGTTTCTTCCATTTCTGACCTTGAATGATCTTGAAGATCATTGTATCATATACGAATGAATTTGTCTTGACACACGCTTTCGTATGGTATGAAAAAATATATAGCATTCCATTTACAAAAATTGAAGGTCACCAACATTTTCATGAAAATAGTGCAAATACAAAAAAATTACACACGCTATTACGTTGCTCGCAAAAAACAGTATTACTTTTTCCTCTCATTTTTTTTTTAATATTTATTATTTGCAAGGAAAAAAGCTGGCTAGTAATAGCGTGAACACTCTGTAACAGGAAGATTCAGGTACTAGCGAGAAAGGTGTTGTCACCTTTCCATCTATTGGCGAGCATAGGAGGTAGCCGCCACAGTTTTAAATCCCAGGACCGTTTACGAGAGAAAAAAAGAGATTGTTCGGCAGTTAGAGCATCGCATGAACTGTGTTTATGGCGAGTTTCGACTTTTTCTGGTACCTTTTTGAATATCCCTAACAAGATACACAGACGCAAGATTGATTTCATCGCGAGCACACACGTTGAACTTGCTCCAGCTGAACACTCAGCAAGGGAAGCAGAACGCAGGAAGATGGGTGGTTATGCGCCTGCGGATAAGGATTCCATGATGTAGAACATTCTGTAAACGAGTCCGGTGCATTTACATCGACGGTGCCATTACTCGTTTATCTATCGACCCATGGAGTATCCCATGGGAGAGCTTGCCGGCCTGTAGTCCAGTCCTGGATTGTGACAAGCACCGCGAACCTATCGATTCGAATAATTGAACAAGATCAACGGACCCCGGAATCATATCTGCGCTTTTATATGTTCGGTTAGGGCTAATCGACACAAAGAGAGTGCTGCTCGAAAATTTCCTGGAGAAATTATTTCCCTCGAAATTGAGACTTTAGCCTCGCTCGGCTATATTATTCCGTTTAAAATCTATGCCGGATGAAAATCAATTGCTTTTCGGGGAATGAAGAGCGCACCGGAATAATTATGTCGCAGAGTGTTTGGCATTAATCGCATTTCCGATTCGAAGTCACATTTTAACGGATTCAACTCCGGCTCGAGTATTTTCTCTTGAATCGTTTCAACCATAGAGAAGTGCCATTGCATTTCTTAACTCTGTGATTTCTCTTAACTGCAGATTGGGAAGAAAATGTTTTATGTGGCTGATCAAAGAATAAAAGTATTTTATTAGACAAGATAATTCTAAAATATTTTGAACATGGATTTATATATTGCATTCGAAGTAGCACATGAAGAAGAAGAATTGACTTTCATTATATTCTGTGTGTTACTAATATTGTAGCCGCTTTAGTATTTTTACCATTTTATGTGGCAGTAGAAAGTGTTAAAAAAATGTTTCACTTAGCTCAGGGAGTTCCATCATATTCCCCTCCGAGAACTACAAGGTCCCCACCATCGAACCTCTTCCCACTACTACGTACAGCCGTGGAGTTAGTGAGTGCAGCGCGCCGCGCGGCTCTCGTGGTGGGAGCTGACCACTACTATACATTATAACGATGAAGTCTAAGAGTGGGGGAAGAACCTAAGCGGGGAAGGTGTCTCGAATAGCTCCGGAGCTACTGGTTGGAACTGCCTAACTTAGTTAATCAAAAAATAAAAGTTCGTCATCAGCCAATAAATTCTAAAATATTTTAAATTTGAATTTAAATACTTTCTTCTATAACTTTTTGCGATATTCTCCGTATTACTAATGTAGCTACTATACTATTTTTATAATATTATAATATTATTTAGCACATGAAGTTGCCCACGAAGTATAGTTTGTATTCAGTACATTGTATATATTTGCAACTGAGAGAAGAAGAAGTAAAGACCGACAATCAATTTAAGTAACACAAAATGGTACTAAAAAATTCATTTGGCAGCAATATAGAAAATTCCAGGAACGATTGTATTTGGCAAAAAACTGTACTAGCAGGTAATATTATCAGAGACTATCTAAACCAATAAAATATACAGGAAAATTGAATTGTATGCACAAACAGGGAACAGTGCATTCGCAGTTTATCGCAGCAGCGGACATAAAGTCGAAACTAAACACTATTAAAAATTAGCACCCTTCAGCTTCAATGGCAGGTTTATTTGAGGAAACCGTACACGAAATAAACTGCCTTGGCAATGTCTACGGTTCCTTTCCCGGTGTCCGATTCAATTGTACGACGAAGCTTCCATGATAATTGCGCGTTCCAGAGTTAACATGGCTTCTCTTAAACTCTGATATACGGCCGTGGCGGCGTTCCTAGCCATTTATAGCACATATAACCGGAAGTTGATTCCAAGACCGCCACTTTATGCTCTCATTTATGCTCGCAAATGGACATCCCACAATCTGAAAGCCTAATCCAGATATACCATGCACTTACTTAGCGCGCTGGACACGGCGCGCCATTTTGCGCGCCGTATTCCCACAGCATGGCGGTGCAGGATGGTCTGCAGAGCGAATTTTTACGACCAAAATGAAAAATAAGCCTTGTATGAACTTTCTTGCAAAAATCTAGAGTTAATCTATTTAATGTTATTCACTACTTGACGATCCTTGGTTTAATTTTATCCTGAGTTTCAAAATTGATATTTAAGTACTTAATTTCTGACGATTAAATTGATTAATAATTCCTCTCATATAAATTGAAAATAAATGTTTCGGTAATATTTCAATCTTGCTTTAATTAAAAACAATTTTTTTGTTCATAGTTTCGTATGTTAAACAAATATTTTAAACGCTTCTCGAGAACAGTTACACAAAAGATCTTAGGATAATCTTTCACCCATATTGATTTCATTATTTTGAAATGAACAAACTGCATTTTATTCATAATTTTAAATAAACCACCTGAAATGTTCTCATCAAACCGAAAAAAGTTGAATATTTTATTATTAGGCTGCGTATTTTATGCTTTTACAATAAATAAAAATTATGTAAAGAATCATTATTTCACAGACAGACGCGCAGTCTAATGATTCTAACTGAATTTAATGAAATGAAATTTGTTTTTATATATTGGAGCACGTAATAAGATTTTTTGGTCAGTGCAGTACTAAAACACATAACGAGCGAACAGGAAGTATTGCAGCACAGTTGTGTTTCTAATTCAACTTGAAACTTCGACGAGAATTTTCGGCAAAAGTGAACGAAAAAATGAGTTTAACGAGCATGCCGTACGTTGGTAATACTCAAAGAAAGTGGAGCGCGGTATGTTGTTTTCACTCCAAATTATTCATTTAATTATTCCCATTGTTCCAGCACAATTACGGTTCGACTTCCTTCACAAATTTTTCCGTGGAATGCAATAACTCTGTTTTCGCAGTATAGTTACGCGAATTTTTATAGCGGGCGTGGAGGAGAGAGAGAAAGAGAAAGAAAAAGAAAAAGATAGAATGAGAGAGAGAGAGAGAGAGAGAGAGAGAGAGAGAGAGAGAGAGAGAGAGAGAGAAAGAGAAAGGCTGCAGTGGACGCGAGGGAGTAATGAAAATACGGGAAATTATAACTTAAACAGAACTGGGTCGTGTAGAATGCGACTGTGCATGCTTTTACTGTTTAGACACGGGCATGAAATTAAAGGGATTAAAATATGTAATTCAGAAAACTCCTTTTCAATATTCTGCTCGCGTGGGTCTCATTCAATATATTAACGTGCCACCCGGTGAAAACATGTGTTGTTGGATTTCGCCGAAGTAATTTCGAAATTATCGTCGAATCGCCCATGCTGCCGTCGAAAATCATTTAATACTATTTATTCGTTAAATCTTACAAACGGCTCCTTTATGAAGAAATGGAAATCCGCTCCAATACTTCTTCCCGGGCGTTCGCTTTTTACCCTCTCTATTCTTGGAAATAAAGCTTATTCGCGTAAGTGACAGTGTGGTATTGTTTTTCTCATTAAAACACGAAAAGGATCGGAGCCGGAAATATGATTCCGCAACGTGCTGATTAAAATAATATTGAATACCTTGAACAAATACACCATGATAAAAATATAAATAACGTTAATAACGTGTCTATTTTTTAACCAATCTTTCAGCCCGTAAAATTCATTTTCCCTAGCTTTTGCAGGATAATTTATGGAAATAAGAATTTGCATGAAGACCCACGATCGTATGATAAGCACTCCCTTCAATGATGTTGCGTTCTTCTTTTACTGCGCGTAATAAACATATTATGCTGAAAATATTCCTACCACCGTATGTGACGTTTGATGTTGTACATTTTTGTTATTTATAAGACATCATTTATTCGAGAGAAATTTGATTTTGATCGATGAAGTCGCGCGAAACGTTCAAACTTATTCGAAAATCCGTGACCTCATCAAACTGCGAGTCTATATGTGACGTTTTGTATAAATATAACCATTTTTGTCACATAATGTCGTGTCATACAGTGATTATGGTTTTCTTATTACCGAGTAGAATAGCTTATTGAGTTATAAAAAATTTGATTTTTATCATTGAAACCATTAGAATGTTTTAAATTAATTTTAAAAAATCGGTGAACCGTTCTAAACGCCAATCCACATGTAATGTTTGATATTACAAAAATTCTGTATTGTGTACAGTTATAAAACAATTATGGTGTGTTATTACTGATCCAAAGACCCTATTGAATTGGTAAAAATTTGATTTCGATTCCTTAGGTTGCCGGAACGTTGGAATTAATTCGAAAATTGGTGACCCCATCGAATCGCCAGTCCGAAAAAGGGGCGTCACGCGCCGGCCCGGTGCTCGAAGGGTTCCTAATTAATTCCCCAGGCTAATTGGACGGAAATGAAGATTAAAAAGTTCGCAGGTCCGCTAACAAGAGACAAAGCGGAAAAGAAATAAGCGGGGACAGAGGATCGCGGAGGTCGGAGGTGCAGTCAAGGAAAGAACACCGGAATGGAGGCGACGGCGTTGAAGGGAGGTCGCTAGTTTCGAAGGTAAATTGGCAATTTAACAAATTTGCAAAGTTCCTCGGGGGACTTCGGGTTCCTTCGAAGAGTGCAGAAGCGTTTCGCGAGCATAAATACATACAGACGTATTTATATACGCGTGCGGGAAGTCGCTCAAACGAAGTCTCCGGAATTCCTTTCCAGTCGGTCATTATACTACACAAAGAAATTATAATTATATATAGTGCTTAACGTACTACACAACGAATATCTTCCCTTAAAAATGAGTCGTTACAAAAATTCACCATGGCCATAAACATCGTAATACATCATGCAAATATTAATAAAGAATACAATCGGGCAAATGAAATTAAAATAATGTAGGTTATGTTCAATCAAGATGGATGCCATACTGGTATAATGAAACGTCTGATTAATAGACTGCGGATCTTTATATAAAATCAAAATTTTCTGCATCAATTGCAAGATATAGGAACCAGATATATATTTAATTATTTCTTGGATACTTTTCACACGTTGAAAATAATACATTTTTATTCTTCAATCATCTTAATTTTCCTCATGCTTTAAATTGCACCAACCCATTTTTATTGTAAATTCATACAATCCGCAGTTAACTTGTTAAAATTCGGCCATCATTGTTGGCAGCATCTGTGTATGTATCGCTATTTAAACGAAACTTCTCCGAAAAAACGTTCTTAAATGTTACAAAAATATATACATATATATTTTCCACACTTTTGAAACAGCATATACAGTGGCCCACAAAAGTATTCGTACGCCCTTTAAATTAGAATAACTTTCTTAAAATTTGACCAAACCATTCTTGACTTTTTTTAGCAATTAGAAGCATTGATTTAGTAAATCACGTGCAAAAAAGATTTTGAAAAAATTGCAATTAGTAGGAATTACATGAAAAAATAAAAATGGCACTTTTTAAAACTTCTTTATTTTAGCCCATAATGAAAATTCAAAATATGGCTTTTGTAGATCTATATCAGTTATACATATGCTGAAAATTTCATCGAAATCGGTTGACGCAGAAAAAAAAACGACGCGCATCGAAAGATGTAAGAAACTATGGACTTTAAGCAAAAACTGACCAAAAGTCGTGATAAACGATTTCGATGAAATTTTCAGCATGCGTGTAAATAACATAGATCTACAAAGCGCATATTTTGAATTTTCATTACGGGCTGAAATAATAAAATTTTAAAAAGTGCCATTTTTATTTTTTACGTAATTTCTACTAATTGCAATTTCTTTAAAATCTTTTTTGCACGTGATTTACTAAATCAATGTTTCTAATTGTTCAAAAAAGGTCAAGTGGTTTGGTTAAATTTTAAGAAAGTTATTCTGATTGATAGGGCGTACGAACACTTTTGTGGGCCACTGTATGTCTTACCAACTTATTATTTAAAGTTTCGGATAGAAAATTTTCAGTTGATATACATAGAAAATCGTTACGTTTAATCGACGTGTACGAATTTCTCTCAGCCCCACCAGTTTTGGAGGATCCTGTAGAGTGGGCTGACATGAATAAGTAAAACCGGAGCGTGGCTCCAACAAGTGAACTTTTCTCGCAAGCGTTCGGAAAATATTCCAGCCAAGGATGGAACACGATTCGCCGCAGAATTATGCAAACCCCCGAAACACGCCGCGGTTGGATTCTACTAAGACGTGTATACTCGCCGTGGAAGCGTAAGATTAACGCGAGCTTGGATATCTGGTTGCACAAAGAGAATGCGACCGCCGTCGAAATTCACCGCGGCTCCGTCGTGTTTGCGAGTAATCGCGTTGTCGTTTAATTTGCTGCCATCGGGTTAATGCGTCGTCCTGCTTTGTGCCGTTGTCATCCGACTGTGCGCTGCCGACCTCTGTCCTTCGATCAAAGGATTAAAAATATACTGCAAGTAGGATAATTCCCCGTGTCCGGAAGAATAAAGCGGGAGCGTAAACCTTTCCCATCTTTGCCCGCTACTTTTTTAACTTAACTGTTGCCCTCCTCTTTATTTTATTGATGCTGTAGTGTACTTATTCTTTCTTGGTACTTTAGTATGTAGAAAAACGGTAGTGGAAGCTTAAAGTTGCGAACAATGTGCTTCTTGCCATTGATTATGAATAGATTACCTCCATTTAATTTTTACATTAAATTTGTATTAGTAATTATAAATAATATATCAAATCAGCTATCTAATAAAAAAATGTTGAGAAAAATATGACTGCAACGAGTGCAAGTAACTCCGAAATGATAGCTACGCGGTTATGCAAATTTTATTGAGGAAGAGACGTGGAGGAAATTAAACAATTTCCTAAAAACGAAATACATGTACAAACCTTCTACAATTGTATCTAAAGTTATTTTTATTCGCATTATGAAAAATTCCAGTAGAAATAAATTTAACAATGACAGGATTTCCATAGCAATATACGCAAGCGTTAATCATCAATAAATTCTAAAAACAATATGCTACAACAGAGTTCCCTTCGACAATGCGTACATCAAATTTTTACTATCAATTGCAAATGGAAAAAAACGAATGAATGATTATTCGGCATTTGTATTCGTCAAAAAATCTGTTCGCATTTTTCCGGAACGAAATTCGGATGCAGTTCGATATCTAGAAAATGGAAAAATTTGATGGACTTTTCAAAATGGTTGGAACGATGTAGGGCTGTTTGTCAGTTTTAACGGGACACGATAAACAGGAGTTCGATTCGCGTGCATGATTTATCCGACGCGTCATTATACCGTCGCGATAAAGCACGCTAACGATCGAATAATTGTTATATATAGTTAGAGAAGAACGGCGCGCTGTTTCATCGACAATGAACCGATGCTGCGTCGAGATTGCTCCAACGTAATTGTAGTTTCGACCGAGGGAAACCGCGGTGCTGGCGCAGCTGCTTCGCATAAGTCTTTCGGGAAGAATAATATCTTGGCTGGTGCAAGCGTTCGGTCGCTGCCTGTACCCAGGAAGAAGAAGATGCGTGGCCTGGCCCGCCTTAACGGCGCGCAATGTGCACGCGGAATTCCCTTTTAACGAGTGCATTGTTTAGAGCACCATATACCATGGCAACGATTGTCAGCGGCGTTGGAAGTCGTTCAATTACTATTCTAAGACTCCCCGTCGTTAGTTTTTGATATCCCTATCATTCTAATTCAGACGGCGAAGCATTCGATCCGCCAATCTCATGCGGCAATATTCAACATGTTCCTTAGTTGCTATAATTGTTGTAGCTTTGAATTAGACTAATATTATTAATTTTAAAAAATGCTACGTAATCCCCAGATACGCAATCCAAAATCCACATAGTATAAAGTTAGTTGCCTGACCGGTTCTCTGTAAACAAATTCCGACAGTTGCCTGAAATGTATCAAATCTGGCGAGCTGTTCCTCAGCTGCTATAATTGAAATAGCTTTGAATTGGATTAATATTATTACTTTTAAAAAATACTACGTATTCCTCAGATACGCATTCCAACATCCACGTAGTATAAAGTTACTTGCCTGACGGGTTCTCTGTAAACGAATTCCGACAGTTGTCTGGACTGTATCAACTCTGGCGAGCTGTTCCTCAGCTACTATAATTGCTGTAGCTTTGAATTGGATTAATATGATTACTTTTAAAAACTGCTACGTATTCGTCAGATACGCAATGCAAAATCCACATACTATAAAGTTACTTGCCTGATCGGTTCTCTGTAAACAAATTCCGACAGTTGTCTGGACTGTATCAACTCTGGCAAGCAGTTCCTCAGCTACTATAATGGCTGTAGCTTTAAATTGGATTAATATGATTACTATCAAAAAATGCTACGTATTCCTCAGATACGCAATCCAAAATCCACATAGTATAAAGTTAGTTGCCTGACCGGTTCTCTGTAAACAAATTCCGACAGTTGCCTGAAATGTATCAAATCTGGCGAGCTGTTCCTCAGCTGCTATAATTGAAATAGCTTTGAATTGGATTAATATTATTACTTTTAAAAAATACTACGTATTCCTCAGATACGCATTCCAACATCCACGTAGTATAAAGTTACTTGCCTGACGGGTTCTCTGTAAACGAATTCCGACAGTTGTCTGGACTGTATCAACTCTGGCAAGCAGTTCCTCAGCTACTATAATTGCTGTAGCTTTAAATTGGATTAATATGATTACTATCAAAAAATGCTACGTATTCCTCAGATACGCAATGCAAAATCCACATACTATAAAGTTAGTTGCCTGACCGGTTCTCTGTAAACGAATTCCGACAGTTGTCTGGACTGTATCAACTCTGGCGAGCTGTTCCTCAGCTGCTATAACTGCTGTAGCTTTGGATTCGATTAATATTTTGGCTTTGAAAAAATACCGTATATTTCTAAGATATGTATTTCAAAATGCACAAAGTTTGAAATTTTGCAGGTAATCTGCTGTAATTGCTATAACTTCAGTTTCAATAGATATTTTTATTTAAAAAAAGTTATATTCCTCAAGTATTCCTCATTGCTGTAGGTTTGAATTCAATCGATAATTTTATTTACAAAAAATACTGCATATTCCTCAAGTATACATTAACAAATGTACATACTTAAAAATTAGTAGCTTGAATAGTTTTCCATAAAAAAAATATTCAAAGTCACTTGGTTTTTGAGAGATGAAGATGTAGAACGTGTAATGAGGTTTCCAAGCAGATAATAATTAACAATAGAACTGATACCGCTTTTTCTGTTGCAGAAATTTGTGTCATTAAGCACGAGTAATTACTGCAAATAAATGCGATACAGCGAAAGTGAAACTGTGCATGTATTCGTGTTTCTTCCTTGGCACATTGTCTGATAACGAGGAAACAAAAGGGCGAACTCCGATTTTCTTCTCGTTTCATCTTTATTTCCAACGTGATGATTTTCTGCCGCTGACATGGCCGGACTTATAATTTTCATTATCGACCGGGGAATCATAAAAGTTGCTCCCGCTCGAGGAAGCTTTCAATTAAAGATTTCCGTTCCTCTCGGGGCGATCAGTCTCGTTTGAGGGAAAAGCGGGGAAAAGAGAAAAGCGGAATAGAGATACGGTGGCCGAGACGGTGACTCTTTTTCCCCCTGTACTTTTTCACAGCACTGCTTCCTCCCAACAGGATGGCGAACGACGTTCGAACGACATGCGCAGATTTTTAAAATTAATTTTGCGAAACCGATAGAGGTATTCGGCGATACTTCTCTCTGAAGAGCCTGTTTAATAACTCGAACATCTGAATAGCCATTCAAACACGTTTAAATAGATCCCACATTCAGAAATGGTACTTTTTATTTCAGTTGCTTGAATCTCTCGTATTTATAATATTAGATTGCTGTTAAATGCATGATAGTGTTGTTGCAATAAAGTAGTTTTTAGATTTACAATCATCAATCTAATGTATATATGTTAATGGACATCAATTTGGACATTTATTACTAGACTACGAACTTTACACATTTCTGACAGAAAAGGTAAAAAAAGTAGAAAAAAGTAAATCGACCACAAAACAATTAAATGATTAACAGAATTTTAGAATACTGTCGTCTTAATTTCAATTCATTTCTTTCGTTTTCGATCAGCAGAAGAACCAGAATCGTGGTAACAATCAACACATGTGTTTTAGTCTAGAAAAGAAAATATTAATCGTGTATTGATTGTTTCGACTAAAGAGGGGTAGAAAAAAATTCCGCAAAAGCATAAAAATTCAAAAATTTCGAGGTTTAACAAGAACGTTACGATTTTCGCAAAAAAATTTCGGCTTTCTCATAAAAAAAAAATGGAGAAATGAAACTATTTATACATTTTTTTAATTCATCGACGACATAATTTTATAAGGATTAAGAAAAATTTTGGTTTTTCTGTTTCAGTTGGAAATTGTAGGCTGTAGAACGTACACAAACTGAAGATGCTGGCGGCGCGGAGCTGTGATGTTAAATACATATTTCGACAACAAATACATTAATCGTTAATGTGAACCAATTTTTGTATTGTTTAAATATAGAACATGACACCAAGAAAGTTTGAAAAAGATCCGCTTTGTAGTTATTAAGAAAAAAATTTCTAAAAGTCACCGATTTTCGAGCGCTCTAAAGTGTCTTCCCCCCTTAATAACAATAATAACTTATGTGCTTCAAATACCTGTAAATCCGTCTAAAAAATTCTGATTCAAAAAGTTTGATAGTTCTATTGAAAAGAATTCGTCAAAATGTCCTCGAAAACATGAACATCTTCTAAATGGCATTTCGCGAATTGAAAGATCGTAATCGGTATGTGTCGCCGACAATGATGAGCTTAATAAATCGAACTGGTAGACGATCGTATTCTCCATGCGGTAACGTTTGCGGATTTATCTCTGTGAACGATATTTGGAATAAATTACGATAGAGAGAGCGGGGTCGTTTTGATAGGCGGACAGGGAGGTAAAGCGCAGCCTGTGCACCTGCATTTCATGATAATCTCGCCATATTTCTTGGGAAATCAAGCCTGATCAGGAGGGAGGGGGGTGTTAGTAGGAAGAGAGGCCAGATAAGCTTGCCCCGATATCTAAGCAGTCGCTTCGTCGGAAGTGAAACGTGTATTAAATAGAAAGAGAGACGCGCTTCCGTTTGGCTGAAAGGCCGGAAAACGTCAGCAAAGTGCTCGACGACGGCTCCGATTTTGTCGAACGCAAGACCTGCCGATGAAATCCAAAGTGGTGCTTGAAAATCGACGTAAATACAAGCCGAAGGGAACGACGCCGAATAACGACGGGAAAACTTGAAGCACACGGAGGGCTTCAATTACTGCGAACGTCGGAAAGGTAATTTTTAATATCCTGCGATCAAAGTCTGGCTGGCTACCGCCAAACCTGTACCACTTGCGTCGAAGCAACCGAGTAAATGCTAACGAGTAAGTATCAATTTTATGTTTAAAGCTTGTGTTGCAAAATTTCTTGCGCTGGAAACACTTCCAGACAGTCTGGATGTTCTATCAACAAATTAACATGATCTCCATTGCTGGAGGCAGCTGGTTCATCGAATTAATTGTTTCTGACAAAAATGGTAACGTTCGTTTAATTCTGGATCTGCTAACCGAGTGACTTTTCAATTCTAATCATTTACAAAAATGTACTACAAGACACATAAACTTGGTGTGGATAGTATGAAAGAATAAACGAGAAAATTATTAGATAATAAATTAGCTCTTCACCACCTACCAGTTCTATACAAATTAACGCAACAGTGAAACATCACTATGACAATCATATACAGTGTGTCCCATTTAAGTTGAGATGTACATAATCTCGAAGACATATGATTTAAAAAAAAGCAAACTGTCACATGTACTTTAGTGTTTCGAGTGATAAGTCAAATGGCACTACTAGTTTTTTAATGCTTGGGCGTTTTCAAGGTTATTTCAAGGTCATTTTGTCTTTTTTTGTCATAAACCCGTAATTTTTTATTTCGCAATCATATTCTACGTAAAAAATGCACAACTTTTGTTTGAAACATTTTCTTGTAAGTTCAATATTTTTGAAGATATGTAGCGAAACATCTTTTAAAATTTATGATACCATATCTGGTAGGCTTACATCTTCAAGAATTATTAGTAGCTTAAGAACCAGAATGTTTCGATATTTCTCTCTGTCAAGTGTAATAGAGATAAACATAGCTGTGTTTACAAATGTATCTGACAATGTGCTATCAAACTAGGATAAGTTTGTGATTGAAGCCTAGGAGACCGACAAAACATGTGGTTTCAGCACGACGGTTGCCCAGCTCGTTATTCACGTATTGCACGGTAAATACTAGATCGGGATTTTACTGACCGTTGGATAGGTCGAGGTGGTCCAGTTTCCTAGCGCGAGATCATATGATCTAACATCATCCGATTAATACCTATAGGGTTATCTTAAGGAAATGGTATAACACGATTCATCTACTACAACAGAAAACATGAGAGAGCAAATTATAACTGCGTGTCGTAATATCACGAGAAGAACTTTATTATGTGTTCATGAAGTCTTTTACTAAACGAACTACTAAGTATCCAGAAGTTGAGGGTAAAAATTTCGAGTATTTATTATGATGCCCTTAAATGAAATAAAAAACCTTCCAGAAGAAAGTAACGTTTTCATTTTAATAGAAAAACAAAATTATCATTGACATAAACATAAAAAATCAGCTAAATATCTTAAGAAATATTGAACTTACAAAAAAATGTTTTAAACAAAAGTTGTGCATTTTTTTACGTAGAATGTGATACAAAAATAAAAAATATGGGTATATGATAAAACAAGACAAAATGACCTTGAAATAACCTTGAAAACTCCTCGCATTAGAAATCTAGTAGTGCCATTTGGCTCCCCACTCGAAACACTAAAGGACATGTGTCAGTTTGTTTTTCTTTTTAAATCACATGTCTTCGAGATATTTTATAATCTCAACTTAAATGGAAAACCCTGTATATATACAATCAACTTCGTAAATTCCATTTTTTGAAAATGAAAATCGAAGGTAAGGTAGGATGTCATAAGTGTATTATAAACTTGAGCAGATTCAGTGGGAAACAATAAAAGCATTTAAAGTATTTAAAAATACTGCTGCATTGTTTCTATCTCAATAAATCGATTAGAAAAAGAAATAAATGTTTATGCAGTTCCGTGCCATGTGATTAATACCGACAATTTTTATTGTGCTAAAAATCCGCAGCACAAATGGTAAAATGGTGTACAGAACATACTATTCATTCATTATGCGTGAAAATTGTCTCAAAATTGACAGAATGGACGAATGAGTGTTCAGTAAGAAGAAAATGAAGAATCAATCAAAGAACATATTTAGTTGTTGCATATGAAATGACCGATTTTAAACAGTATCATAAAACAAATTCAACATCTATAATATATCAATTCTAATCAACGTTTTCTGTCAATTTCAATTTTTTTATTGTGTTGCGGAAAAATTGAATGTATTGATCGTTTACGTTCTTTATCTTCAAGATTTTCATTTCCATTTTGGAGTTTCTTTTATCATCAACGAATAGTACCTTGATTATTCACCACATTTTAATCAAAATTTACGTAATGCTATCGTCAATAAGTTGTTTTCCATGAATATAAAAAGAATGCACGACAATTGCATTGATTGACGTTGAAAAACAATTTATTTACAAGTAAAATTACACATCTAAATCAAAATTGAAGATAGCGTTTTAAGGATCAGCTATGCAGCTGAAAGTGATCTATAATAAACAGTAGATTGTAATAGTATCTCTTGATCGAAATGCTTTATAACATATCCATTCTAAAACCGGACTTTTCATTGTACAACAACCTAATATCAGATCAAAAAGCACCAGAACATTACAGTAATATTACAAAATTCAGTTTCTATGAATTTCGCACCTCAGAACAATCCACAAGTGTGTCCAGTTGTTGGTAACAGCCAGAAAATAATTTACACCGGTTCAACAGTCTTGACAGACGCTGATGGCGGTCCGCAATTAAAGCATCGTTCGAGATAAAGCATTTCGCTGACGCTTCTAACAATAGGCTCGAATACGCGATAACTCACATAGAGTAACTTAACGGTTCACCGTACAGTGCTTTTGAAACTACTTGCCATTGACACGATATTGTCAAAGCCACACGCTGCCCGAATCTATAGACAGAGACGCTGACATTAATGAGCCCGTGGCCTGCCACATTCGTCACACACTGACACCGCAAATGCATGCTGCCCTTTTACGAAATATTGGCAGCCATTCCCGCAACCTCCTCTTCCTGTCATTAGAGTCGTTGAAGTATTAAGTACCCCAAAAGGTTCGCGCGATTTCGCTAATGCTAATTATACAACTGCGCGTTGCGGTGCGAAGTTGCCGGTTGCGGATTGTAGACATTCGCACATTGACGTATTCTTGCAAATTGATAAATAAAAGGTCAGACAAACCTTTATTTTCCTCTAAACTCTTTTCTTACGATTTTGTGTTAATATTCAGTTTGTATTACACAGTCATGAATAGACTGTGTGTCTTTATTGCAAAAGTGCTAGACATAGAAGCCAAATAAAAAGTTAATTCTTCCTATGATAATTATAATAAGTTGAAAAAAATATACTGGCGTCGTCAAATACTTTTAATCTTCCTATTACTTCAAATTTGATATACCCAATTTTGTGATAAACACATCAAATCCACAGTCTAGGTATAATCAAAATAAGTAGTATACTTACGAATCAACTTCCATTCTGAATGGACTTTAATTAATTATATAATTATTTAATATATTAGGATGGTTTTAGCACTGTATTACAGAATTTTCAACGACAACCTTTCCATATTAACATTTTTTAAAATTGTTCAATTCGTCGATGTTTGAGTTTAATGAGTTATATTCATTAACAGATTGGATCTATGATTTTATCTCTTCTTTAGAAGCGTTGACAACGATGCTTGAGGTACAAAAATAAGTTGAAAAAGAAATATATTCGTTCCTAATAATAATTATTATTAAGACGAAATGGTTGACGTTTTCAAATGAGTCCATTTAAAAAATGTATAACATGCTCGATCTGCTTGAAACGCAGTTCTATACTATTGTTTTCAAATAAAAACTAATCAACAAACAAAAATAAGACCTTGGAAATTAAATTAGATCTATAATTGGCCCGTAGACGGTTGAATATCGAATTCAGAGTATGTAAGAAGTGCTGCGAAATATCCAAAGAGTAGCTGCCGAACTTTTCAGTGGGGCTCTTCCGGTCGAGCGAAGACAGAGAGCGGAAAACCTTGGCGTGAATTAGTCGACCGATGATAAATTACGATACCAGACCGCATTGAAGGGAGAGGAAGAGGACTGTATAGAAGGGAATGCAGCCCGAGATGCAAAAAGCGATTGTCAAGGGAGATGAATGTCTCGAGTTCTTCGGGCACTCGTCGCTCTGCATCGGAGACCTTTGACCATCGTGAAAGTTTTGTTCCTCCCGCCGGTATTAGAGTGCCAATCTGCAAACAACAAGGTGACTCGGCTGGGTAGACCACTCCATTCAAGATTTTGGAAGTCAGACGACGGTAGAATGCCTGAGAGAGGTGGGTGATGGGGCTTTTGTCGAGAAAAAAAAGTTGTTACTGACGTTCCTTCGTCGTTGGCTGGCTTGCTGGTTCGAAAATGTATTGTCCGTGTTCATTACTTCTTCGGCGGCCTAACTGATAGGCTGCCAATCATTTTACAGGATGTAAAGAAATGGCTGCCATAGGCGTATACTACATTTTCGGATCGATCAAGATCTGTAAAAGAAAGTTGCCGCAAAATTGTTCTTGACCTTGAATTTCAAGGTCAACTTTTTCTTCACTATATTGTACTCCAAGCGTCATGGGAATAAAGTGTCAAAGGAACTATATCTCAAAACCCAATAGTTCTCAAAAAAGTAATAGCAATGCTTCATTATATTATTAGAACTGGGGCGTACAGGATCAAGTTGTCCAGGGTTTCATTGCGCTGCGAACCCGAATGGTTTATTTCAGCGTAACGGCCGAGCCCTGACACTGCAAGGCCATGTGCCACATTTTGGGTAACGGCCACCCGGGATTTTTCCAGTGGTCTCGAGAAAATTCTTTCCCACGGCTTGAGAGAACTTTCTCTTTTTCCACCCCCACAAACGACGCGACGGTTAAAAGACAAGGGAAACGATTCATTTCGACTTGTAACTTCTGACTTGAGAAGAACGCCCGTGTCCGTACGCTACCCTCACTTATAGGGCAAATTCCGCGACGACGCGTTGATATCATTTATGTTTTCGGTTAAGAACTGTATGTACGTATAGTTTAAGTGTAAATAGTGTAAATAAACTCTAGCTTAGTATTTATCGTTTAATATTCATTGCTCAGACACGTGTCCATCATCTCAGAACTACTTATTATCATAAAAATTGTATACATTTCTAATAAAGCAAGTAGTTAGTGTTGTTGTTTATGTGCTGTTTATCAGAAGTCTTACATAATCAATCATAATCAATATTACCTTTTCCAAAGAACCGATCGATTTTTCCTAATATTTCTTAATAGAAAATGATCATCTTTCAAGACTTAGAAAGTAATATTGATTATAATTGATTATGTTAAACTTCTGCTAAAAAGCATATATACAACAACACTAAATACTTGTTTTATTAGAAATGTAAACAATTTTTAAGAAAGTAAGTAGTACTAATAATGAGACTTTGATATTATTTTTTATGAGAACTATTGAGTTTTGACACATGGTTCCTTTCACACTTTTTTATTCCCATGACTCGTAGAGTACAATGCAATGAAGAAAAAGTTGACCTTGAAATTCAAGGTCAAGGACAATTTTGCGGCAACTTTCTTTTACAGATCTTTATCGATCCGAAGATGTAGAATACGCCTATGGCAGCCAAGACCAAACATTTCTTTACACCCTGTACAAAATCAAAATAGTCTACTTCCTTCATAGGAAATAACGGTTAGACACAAATTTCTTCGTTTCTTTAACAATTTCGTTAAATTAGAAATAATATACCTTTTAATGTCATATACACTGCTTCGCAGTAAGAACGACTGTCTGAAATAACTCGATGTCCATTGGTTGTGTCAAAAAACTTTTTAAGGAATTATGCAGCATTTTAAGGGGCGCATCGAAAGAGTACGATTTTATTTTCCATTTCGCATCATTTTTTGGCATATTAACATGACCTTTGCCAAAATCAATGTGCCTTTTTCTTATACCACGTTGTTGTCGATGGAAAAACGAATTTAGCGACCTACAATATGATAACCTTGAGTTGACCTTGAAAAAACCTTTGAAAAAACTCAAGGTCACCTTGATATCTCAGAAAAGATAAGATATAAAAATTGAAATTGTACTTATTCGATGAGTTCATTAAAATGCTAAATAATTCCTTTAAAAAAATGTTATACAACCGAGTTGTTTTAAATAGTAGTTCTTACTAACTCACCCAGTAAGTGTAGATCACTTGTAGATCAAGGAATAGTAAGCTACATAAAAAATTACATTTTTGGAGATAATTATCATTTCAGGAACAGTGGGCGGCTTTCCGCTAGTCAAAAGAAGGTATAGCACCCATTGACAGGTCGAATCCGAAACTTTTTTGATCACGGGAACTATTTGCATTCGCTTCTAATTCATCCCGTCAAACTTCTTTAATAAGTTGAACAAACCTAAGTCCAGCGGGGAGAGAGACAGAGTTTTCAGTGGGCCAGAAGTATTTCAACGAGAATTTAAAGTAGGTCTACATACAATATTCTCCGCTTTTCATTAGGAACCATCTGGTCTATAGTCTGGACCAGTTCTGCATCAATACCTCAGAATTCCTAATCTGAATATATTATCGATAAAAACAATGGAATTATTCCTCCATCTAATAATTGATTCCCACTTTCATTAAATTGCATGTGGATACTAAAATCAAATATCATTATCATCATACTGAAACCATAAAATACAAAAGATTAAGATATTAATAATTTTAATATGACTTTATAATACACCTACCAGACATATATCTTTAATCTTTTATACATACATATACAGGGTGGGGCATTTATCCTGGACACCTGGAATATCTCGAAAACTAAATTACGGAAAAAGAACGTTTTAAATAAAAGTTATTTGTTTCAAGTCGTAGATTAAGAATCTGTAATGAAAAATATATGTTTCCATTAAAAAAAAATTGACCTTGAAATGATCTTGAAAACATGATGGAAATTAAATATGAATATGATCGCTGCATCAGACCCTCCTTGAGTTAATCTTTTTATTTGAAACATTTTTTTCTCCGGAATTTAGTTTTTGAGATATTCCAGGTGGCCAGGATAAATGCTCCACCCTGTATAACTGTTCTAAAATGAAAAGAGATCTTTAACTATTTTTTTATATCTTTATATTCGTTATATCTATTAGCAAATTTTTTATAGGACAATTTTAATACTGTGTTGCATGTTCAACAAATTTTCAATGCCATTCTTCCAGTATCAATGCTATTAAAAATGGTGTAATTTGTAGATTTATAGATCTCTTGTCTTTTATTTATATTGATCGTGGTTTTCGTTGCTTTTATGAACATATTAAAGTTTAGATTTTTCCTCCATCCGTAAACAGTAATAGCTAATGATGAAGAACGCATATCTTCCTATCAACAAACACTGACCACTGTTTCCAAATGGGAGTATTTAAAGTCTAGAGAACATGCTGTACTTTGAGAAGTGTAATTCATGATATCTTTGAATAACAAAAGCAGTATAAAGAGAGGGGAATCTTGATTGGACCTTTTATCTAGCGAATAAATGCTCTAAATTGTCGATTGACTACAAATTTAGTGCAGATATCCTAACCGAGGTCCGCGCACTATTACCTGACAAGGGCCAGTTAAAATCGAAGTGGACAATCGCGGTGCTCGCCTTGCGAGAGCGGTTCGTAAATCTGCGCCCAGTGTCAGGTGATTTCGGCGAATTTAAGAGGGTTCTTACCGTGGGGCTGCAATTCGAAGAGTAATCGTGTAAGCGCCGCACTTAGATCACGCTGGGCCCGTCGATCCGACAGATGCGGAACAGTATCTGTTAAGACGCGTCTATTGTACGACCAGCTTGTATTGCAATTTGGGTTTACGCTGCGTCGTGTTAACCCCTTGCCGTATTTAAACGAGTCAGACTCGTGATCAAGATTTGAAACAAAGTCTAATAAATATGAACGTTATGCGTTCCATTGTAGACGAAACAAAATTTTATTTTTTTGTAATCAATATTTAAGCATTGACGTAAATGTAGCCGTAACAAAAATATTAATTTTCTTTTCTCTTCTGTGACATTTTTAGTGATAAAGACGCTCTATTCACTCTGGGCGTAAAGAAAATGGTACGACAAGGGGTTAAGAGTCTATTAGTGTCTATCTTACGAATTTGTTACGTATAATTTTGAGCAACGGATTTTACGCATTTATGAGAAAACTAAGAAGGTGTAATTTAAAACAGTAAAAACATTAAAAGAATTTAAAAATCTGTTGTATCATTTACAACGAAGAACATAAATGTATATGTCACGTCAGATTGTTGCAATTCAAATAGAACATTTTTACTTTGCATGAAGATCCGATGTATAATTATTATATACCTCCAATTAGTAAGTAAGGCGATAGATAACATAGCAACATGCGAGACTTGATGAACAATATCCAAAGGGTGAAATAATGTAAATATAACTAGAAGCTTATCCAAATGAAGCTTATCCAAATGTTTGACAAAAGAATACAAAGGACTGTAATAACATCGACTATCCGAACGATAATAATTTCGAGAAACTCGGCCGATTAATCGATCTGAGAAAACTCCATTTTGCGAATGTGTAATAGATCGATTGAATCTATATAACTAAGCTTTCGTATAAATGACAATCGGAACATTCGAGTCTTGCGACATCAGATGATTCAGCAAATGCGTCAATTATTAAATTCAGTACCAACTATAATTTTCACTTTTCACTTGCTCTGTTTCTTTATAAGATAAAGTGTTTTTGTTACTAGATAAATGCGTTCAATCAGAATCGTGTTTCGAATAGACGTCATTATTTCCACTCGTTACAGTTTCGTTATCTAGGATTAAAACAGCTCTGATGAAAACAGTATGAACAAAGTCGCAAAGAAGTTAACTATTTCCATCACAGAAAATTTGGAGATTATTAAGAGACAAACTCAGCAGATGTTCTATCAGCTATCACGAAAGTGCAACGGGCTTAACAGAAAGGTAAAAAGCAGTAAACCGGAACTGCGCAACGAAAAGCAACGTTTGCATCTATTCATCAAAATGAAACCGCATATTTTCGCGCACGCATCTTGTTTCCGATCTAAACGCCGATGCGGATCTACCGACACAAACGTTTATCGCGATGATTCTCGATGCGATCTATGCAGTTGGATTGTCGGTTAGCGTGGAAAACGTCGAACACAGACATATCGCATTACTACATCAGCTCGCAGCTTGTTTTCTGGATTCTTTGACGAAAGAGATGGAATTGGAGCGATGGAGGGGAGCAAAGTGGTACGTTCGTGCACAGAGAGAGAGTGATGGTTTCCGCGATTCTTCCTCTAGAGCAATTCCAGCTTCCCGCGAAATGCGCGTGTTCGTGTTCCACTATTCCCAGGATTATGCTGGGTCCGCTCTGATAAATCTCCGCGCGCCATTATTCTTATTACGTGCGATGCGATGTGTATTCTTGGGCTTTAAATAAAATATTAAATGGCAGTCGACCTATGGTCGACCGGACGTTCTATAATCATAAAATGCAAAATCTACGGGAAGGACGCTGCGAATAAATTTCATTTTTTGAAGACCTTAAAAAAGCATTTGTTTTAGTATCATATTCTTTTATCATCAAAAGGGAAAAATACTGTGTATAAATGTTTTTCATTGTCTAAAAATTCATCATTCTTTAGAATTGTTTTTACCATCGTCATCCCAATCGATATTATTGAGAGAGGCTTACGTATTCTTTATAATTATTGAGTACTGTATTTTTGCGAATCTTCTTAATCTTGGCATCATTTTCCCGTAAAATGAAATTATTCCTATCATATTACTCGATAATAAAATCCACATTTTAATAATACTCTAGCGCTTAATAAATCACTTGTCCTTAAGGTAAATGTAAAGCAATATCCACTAAAGTTGTAGAAATGCTTCTGTGACAAATTCTATAATGCATGCAGAATGTATGAAAATCATTATTTTTACAAATCAGTGCAAATGTCCATCGATTAATCAATACATTTGACAAAATTTCGCCGTTTGACAGTTTGCATAACAACCAAGTGGCATTAAAAAAAGATTGTAGTTTGTGTACGCGTGTGCTGTTGAAACAGGAGCGGCGAGAAAAGCACGGTAACGACGTGCTATGGGTTTGTGAAAAATTCTGTGCACAAAGTGAATTTGTACAAAGTGTCGGGGCTGACGCTCGCGTGGCCGGGTTCTTTGAATTCGGAAAATTAATACGTCGCCGCGCATCAAATTGATACATTGTAATTTCGCGCCTTTTCAAGCAACAAGTCGCGGAGCGGTGATTGGTAAAAGCTTTGCATGGACGCGGGAGCACCCGATACAATTGCTTTTGAAGTATAATCAAAGCTCCGAAATTGCGCTGCCCCGATAAAATTCGCACGACGAAGCACAAACGGCCGACCGGCACGAGTTTTCGGGCCACTTCAATCCCGTTAAGCTGCAAACACACTGTAGAAGTATAATGGCGGGCGTAGCGGCGCGTGCGACCAAATAAAGGCCTGCGTCCCTGCACCGTTGTTCGTAATACGTGTGATTAGCGGCGCGAATCGTTAAATTATACTCGGTAAAACCATCTGCTATAACGTGTAGGTTCTGTATAACGTATTCCTTTCACATGGCTTCGATGAATTTATCAGAATGTTCTCAATCGACGCGTAAACGTAGCCAAACACAGTTTAATCGACCTTGCGAACTCGCATTTATATGAGTTTGTGTGTTGCATAAAGTTAAATGAATGTGTAGAACTTTGCTGGATGATCTAAGGATTTTATTAACGTTGTAGGAATAAATGAGTTGATTGTTAACGCTCTCTAAAAATTGAAAGAAATGTAAAGAGCTTCGTTGAATGATGTAAAAGCTTGATTAATTCTGTGAGAATAATGATACGCTTAAAATTTGATTGTTCGTTCGCAAGTATTCGTTTATATGCATGGATCAAAGCAACAATCAGTGTAAATTAATTTAATTCTATATTAAATTTATGTATTTATAATGGGCACAAACGATCGTGACAATCGAAGATTTTAATGATGGGTTTTCATATTATTTTTAATTGAACGAATTCAGTAATAGATGGAGTAATTATTACCGTCATTCTCATTTTCATAAAATGGTACAACGAACGAAAATTTGCTTAGAATATATATATATATATATATATATATATATATATATATATTCATAGCACATTTATTAATACATACAACACAGTTAATATATATATATGTAAATGTATTACTAATGTATTCATATGTTTAAATGTCTCTACAATTACGAATAATTTTAAACAAGATAATTAGATTCGTGAGGACTATTTCGTGCATTTTTTAAACTTACACTGCAAGTATTCGCCGTTATGCAACTCCATAACACATAAATCATTTTGTAGAAGCAACTTTTCTATTTTTAAGGTTACAATGTTCGCTTGCCTCAATCGATGAATAGATGAGCAGAAACTAACTTGAACGAAGAAATAAATTTTAGAATGTCGCGAACCGTGAAAATTTCTTGTAGTTAGGATAACGAATGATCAATTTAGGAAGACACGTGTTCCCGAGTTTAAAATCGAGACAATCGTGAAAACCGTATATATAGTAAGCTAATTCGATTTCGTTAATAGCCCCACTACTTGGCATAGAAAACAATAGCCGCAATTTAATGTCTTGATGACTTGCTCCCCTCTCAATCTTCCGACATCGTATGTTAGTCATGTACTCCGGTGAAATACCTTTGAGGTGAATCAAGCTTCTGGCACAGGTTTCAAAACAGTTACTCGAAATACATCGGCTCCTCCTGATTTATGGCGAAACTAGTCGGGATACTTACACTGGTGAGACTTAGAACTCGGGGGGGGGGGGGGGCATGATAAATGATACAAATTCGAGCCGGGTAACTGAAGAAACATTTTTCGTTAACTTCGACCATGTTCTGCACCTTTGCCGACTAACGATTGTTGTAATTAGTAATTTTATAATTACTACAGTACATAATAGAAGAATTATTATACCCAACATTTTTCTTCCAACTCAACTCTCCTACTTCGAGGGCATAAGAATTGAAGTAATAATAATTGAGAACTGGAATTCTTTACAGTTTCTTTTATCAATAAATAATATTTATTTATGGGGATTTGCTTCCCAGAGTGATTCATGACTTTCATTTACAATTAAATTACACTTTATAGATTTGTTTGCTGTATGTGTTTCGAAATAATTTTTCAACAGACTTGATTTTTTCTTCTGGAAGCTGCGACTTGCGGTTGATGCAAACTGTGGAGCAGGTATTCACGCACATACTCACAGTCGACCTACGCGCATGCGTTTTCTCGTTGAAAGTTTAAAAAAGGAATCGATATATGAGCACTCTGCCTCGTGATACGATCACTTTCCAAAAAATACTGGTTTATTTTTCAAATTCCCACATTCCCTGCTGGGCAATTTGAACTTGATGTTTCTAGTAATTTCCAAAGAAAAACATTATTGTACCTGAACCAAAAATTTGTTAGTATCAAATTTTTTTGTATTTATACAAAACAGTAACATAAACGGTGACAGATACATCTCAATTTTAAAAATGTAAATCAAAGTACAATATAATGACGCTGCTGCATTCATTCAGACTTTGAAGCGTAGTAAACCATTTTATTGTTCATTCTATCACTTTAAGTCTTAGAAAATTATGATAACTAGACGTAATTTTGCAACAACACTTGCATTGTAAAAGATAGTACTGATGTTTGATGCATGGAATTTTTTCCAATAGCGAAATAACAGAAAAATAAGATTTTGTTTCGTCGTGGTTTTCATGCCACAATGGTTGAAAAATGGATTTTGTATAAAAAAATGCAGTTTTCTACTGTAGAAGCTGTGTACTAGCTAAAAGTGTTCAGCATATCTGCGGCCTAAGAAAGTGTTTTAATAGCGAAATAGAATTTTCTTTTGTCATTGTTCGTTGTAACACAATGTATGAAATCCAGGATTTGTATAAAGTTGCAATTTTCTAGTGCAGAAGCCAGTACACTTCTAGCTTATCTGCAGCCTCAGGTATTTTTCCTAACTGGGAAATAATTTTCCTTTCGTTGCGGTTTACATACCAATGTGTAGAAACCGCAATTCGTATAAAAATTCGCACTTCAGTAATGTAAAAACTAGTTTGTTTCTGTCTTATCCGTAGCCCAAAGAAATATTGCTTATATCAAAATAAAATTTTCCTTGAAATTTACATATAAATTCTGACCGTGATTATGCTACTTCTACCGTTCGAAAGACGCGCAAAGCGAGTGATACAGAACACTCGTCGAGCATTCCCGCTGCAACCCCGAGATTGCATCCTTAGATCCGATCAGCAGCGCCATGTTGGCAATCAAACAAGCTCCGTTGAGGCGTTTATATCGTTGTACACACAGCAAGTCCAAGGTTAACAGAATTCCGTTCGATCGTGGTATACAGTAAGACTACATAATCCCGATAAACGACTCAATTTCGTTCTCGCATATCTACGATCTGGCCTAGGACTCGGTGCCATTGGCATCGGCAGGAACAGCGGACAAAATGGTGGCCGAGCAGCGTGCAATTACTCCGCGGACATAATTCAAATCGGAGAGCTGCCTAGGATAAAACGAACGCGCGTACGGATTTTAGAATCGCTTGAAATTCCGTTACTCGTTCCTATGGTGCCGCGCATTAATGCGCGTCCATGTATGCATACGCTTCTGCACGCACAGACGCGCACAGGTGCATACATACATAAATGCAGACATCTACAGACCGATCGGTGCAGGAGTACGCGCGCGCTCTGAAATTCGAAGTTCGAAAGACGAATCGATACATGGAGAGGCTGCGTTACCGTAGCGAAGGGCACCACTTTGCTACGACCCAATGGGACCGCGCACGTTTTCCCTTTCCCTTCCTCTTCCCATCCTTCAAACCCTTCCACCGTTCACTCTTCTGTCTTCGTCGTTCGTCCATCTATCCCTTTTCCCTCCTCCTCACCCCTCATATTTTCATTTATTCTCTTCGTCTCTCGCGCCCTGCTTTCGCAGTTTCCCGACGTTGCGCACCTTTTCGTCCCTATCGCTGCCAGACACCCTCTGCCACCCTCTATCTACACCACCGTTCGCTCCTCCACCTCCTGCTCCTCTTCTCCTCCTTCTCTTCTCATTCTATCCTCTTCTTTCACCTCGTCTTCCGCCCCTCTTATCTCCGCCCCTTTCTTCTTTCTCTTCACGCAACTTGACAAACCCGCACGCTCGACGTAGCATAGAAAACTGTCTCACTGCTCTCAACAACGTCCAATTAACGTAATTTCGTACGATAGGCGCATCGATCAGCTCCGAAACGAGTTTCCACCCTGCCGCCCCATCGAGCTTCTCTACGGCGCGGCGCGGCGAGCCGTGGCTCCACGCGGAAAAAAGACACATTTTGGAATATTCTGGATGCATTGTGCTTTACTGAAGGTTTGTGAGACTCGGTGAACTGTTACAGGCAATTAAAATTTTCTCTTAAACACCGTTAACCCTCGTACACCGTGTCAGTTTGATTTCCAACATTTTACACTGGCTCTCAGTGGATAGAACCACCTACTGTGACAATCAGTGGATCCAGTATGTTCTATACTTTGTTTTCTTAGCTGTCAACAACGCTACCAATATTATTCTAACACGTTGACTTCCAAGTCGGTCATATACACGGTGTCCCATTTAAGTTGAGATTGTAAATAATTTCGAAGACATATGAATTAAAAAAACAAACTGACACATGTCCTTTAGTGTTTCGAGTGGGGAGTCAAATGGCACTACTAGTTTTCTAATTCGTGGGAGTTTTCAAGGTTATTTCAAGGTCATTTTGTCTTTTTTTATCATAAATTCAGATTTTTTATTTCTGAATCATATTCTACGTAAAAAAATGCACAACATCTTTTTGTAAGATCAATATTTCTTAAGATATTTAGCTGATTTTTCATGTTTATGTCATTGACAATTTTGTTCTTCTATTAAAATAACAACATTACTTTCTTCTGGAAGATTTTTTATTTCACTTAAGAACATCATACTATATACTCGAAATTTTTACCCTCATCTTCGAGATACTTAGTAATTCGTTTAATAAAAGACTCATGAACACGTAATAAAGTTCTTACGTAGTTTTTTAGTCTACGTAATTTTTTACGTAGAACATGATTCCGAAATAAAAAATATGGGTTTATGATAAAAAAGACAAAATGACCTTGAAATAACCTTGAAAACGCCGACGAATTAGAAAACTAGTAGTGGCATTTGACTCCCCACTCGAAACACTAACGGACATGTGTCAGTTTGTTTTTTTAATTCATATGTCTCCGAGGTTTTTTACAATCTCAACTTAAATGAGACACCCTGTATAGGTGACACTATTTTTTTGTACCAGGTTTAGAGTTTAATTTTTCTTTTAATACATTGTTGAAAATGAATTTTTGTTACTATACTGCGGATATTGTACGCAAAATAAAAATTGTATTAATTGCACGATATAGAAACTGCATATGCATTTAGTTCTTTTCATGATCATTTCATTCAGCTAAAAATAATACAGAAGTATTTTTAAATTCGTTGAATGTGTCTACTGTTTCGCAATTGATCTATTCGTTTTTGTCATTATTCCATAAATTGAGCAGTCTATTCATTACGATTGAAGGATGCAGAAGGGTTAAAGGAATAATCGTTGTAATACAATTTATTCAGTTCATCTGCGATCTTAGTTATTTTCTAAAAAGGATTAAAGTATATTAAAATATATTACCAACAACACATAAGAAGGAGACTCGACACATCACGAGCAGTTCGAATAAAAAGCAAACTTTTAAAATCACATACGAACACATCAGCCATTAGTCACCATCGTACACACTTTTTCCGAAGCAAGATCACGGTACCAAAGATATATGTTTGCATTTGCTGTGCAATAAAATATGAAACTGCGCGATGTCCAAGAGTATTATTTAGCTCTGACACAAATTCATTTATCTTGGAACCGACCCAGGATTTTAAGATCCCCACGAAGATTAGACCTCACGCACAGCAAGCTGTACAGATTTCTCCATTCTCACATCAGAAGTATCAATCCCCGATCCATCATCTAACCTCTTCTATCATATCAAGAACAAAAAAAATCTCTTCTTTCATCAGACTCTGACGCTAGCATGAGAGCAAAAAGGAACCTGGGGCAAACCTTGTCACAGTACAATTAACCCCTAATTAATCAAGATAATATTGATTTTTATAACATTGTGTTTTTCCATTCAGATTTCTCCATTCTCCATGAAGCATCAATTCCCCACATCCAACATCATCCAATGATGCCCTAAAAGGAACCTGGGACAATCCTTGGATGAGTCCAATTAACACCCAATTAATCAATAGAAAATTGCAAGCTTCTGTGTGTATATTTTATAAAATATTGTATTTTCATCATTCAATGATGCCCTAAAAGGAACCTAGGACAAGCCTTGGCGGAGTCTAATTAATCCTCAATTAATCAATAGAAAATTGGCTTCCTTCTGTGTATCTATATTTTATTAAATATTGTATTTTTCAATCCAAGTTTCTCCATTCCCCATCGGAAGCATCAATCCAAAATCCATCGTCCAACATCATCAAACATCGCCTAATCTCTTCTACCATTTCAAGAACACTGCCTTCTTTCATCAGACTCTGCCGCTGCATTGACGGTAAAAAGGAACCTGGGGCAAGCCTTGTCACAGTGCAATTAACCCCTAATTAATCAATAGTATATTGATTTTCATAACATTGTGTTTTTCCATTCAGATTTCTCCATTCCTCCATCGGAAGCATCAATTCTCCACATCCAACATCATCCAATGATGTCCTAAAAAGAACCTGGGACAAACCTTGCCTGAGTCTAATTAACCCCCAATTAATCAATAGAAAATTGCATGCTTTTGTGTGTATATATCTTATTAAATATTGTATTTTCCAATCTAGGTTTCTCCATTCCCCATCGGAAGCATCAATCCCAAATCCATCTTCCAACATCATCAAACATCGCCTAACCTCTTCTACCATTTCAAGAACAATGTCTTCCTTCATCAGACTCTGCCGCTGGCATTACAATAAAAAGGATCCCGGGACAAGGCTTGCCCGAGTCTAATTAACCCCTCTAATTCACTCGTCCCTCCTGGCGTCGGCGTCTCATTGTCGTTCGAAGGGGATACCAAGGGAAGTTAGCTCTCGCGGTCGCAGGGGCAAGGTTAACCGTTCAGGTAGCAACCAAGAGAGAAGACAGACGCACGAGGAGTCCGGAAACTGGGTTTGCGTGGGTGGCAGGTACGCGTGCGGGACGTGTGTGCGCCGGGATAGGAGTTGGTCCCTGTACGCGCGACGCAATTAACGTCTCGGGGTTAATTAATAGGCGTGCCTCGGAGAAAGGAGACCGTTGCCATATCCGAAGGCAGTGCGCGTGGTCGACATTAGGCAAACGAACGTAAACTCACTGCCGCCGGCGCGGGTGAAGGCTGATACTGTTCCACGTACGACGGGATGGACCGTTGCAACCCGGCACGACCTGACCCGACCCGAATCTATTTGACCCGCTGCACAGTTGTGCTTCGAACACACAACAATCAATTTTTGAAATGGCCTGGGTTAGGTCGGTACTGTGTGTTCCGTCTGAAGTCCTGCACACAGCCACTTCTCAGAATGTAGTTCATTTAGCAATGTGTTTCAAGTAAAACCCATCTTGTTTCAAAAGGTACGTGCTATATCATTTCCTAAAATGTAGTTCGTTTAACTATATTTTTCAAGTAAAAATTTTGTTACGTATGAATCTGTATGTTTTTATTTAGACAAATTTGTAGCCTATTGCTTCATTGACTGAATTGATTTTTGATTAACTGATGAATTCAGTGAATTTATTTATTGACGCCTGAGTCTTATTTTTGTTGAATTCTCTTGAAATTGTTCAATATATTCTATGTTCAAAAGGACTACTTTGTGAACAATCAATACAATGATTTAATCTATGGATTGTTACTATTCTTATACTGTTCTTAAGTGTATAACAATCTTTACACACATGTGGACATTACCATATGTATCATACGTACTAAGACCGCTATATTTTTTTAATGTAATGAATTAATGTTCTAAATTGAAACGTACACATTTTCCTGCATGTTTTGCTTTGCATGTTTATGCAATTTTCAATTTCTGTAGACAAATTTTAAGAATATGGGGTCAAATACAACCTTATTTTCTGTGGTAATAACCTTTGTAAATCCAAGATAAATAAAAATCGTTGTCAGTTCTATCGAATTTGGAATTCTAGCATTTTTTGTGAAATATTCATAAGCCGTAAATGCATGAAGGTCCGCAGACTATTCCCAATAGTTCATAATAGACCAAATATTGTTACCAAATTCGCATATGCACGAACTGCCTCAAAGAAATGATAAAAGTGTAAAATAAATGCAATTATAATTACAGTGGAACTTCTGCTACATTTCACATGTGTCTCATTGGTCCAAAAATACTTAACAATTTCTCTTACACGAAGGTTCTCCTATCTATCGATAGTAAAACTGTCAATAAGACTGTCTCGTCAAATAGAATGTCAGAGGATGACAGTGAGTTGGAGTCAGAGTACTTAACAGTGTTCGAAGCGAGTACAATAAAAATCCCACCGAGAATACCACAACTTAGCAATAATCGCTCGAACGAAGCGCCGCTTATCATTCAATCTTATCGTCGCAAAATGTAAAAGCCATTCACGAGCACGAAATTACATCGTTAACATCGCCGCACGTAAACGAGTTACGTCTCTCCACGCCTAGCTCATTACATCGCGATAATGTGTTACACGTTGAGCGGATTTCAACGTGACCGTGTATAAATTACACGGGCGACTGCTCCACGAGTGGAACACGAAGATGAGGACGTAGAACTGTTGGAATATTCAGAGAGTGTCGCTCTTGTTAATCGCCCGAATACGAACAAATAAAGTTCAACGCAAAATTAACCTCGTTAATGCATCTACGAGAAAGAACTCGAATGTGTCCTGCCTCCTTTTGCTTTGAACTAATTAGAGAACTTGTAGGGCTGAGCAAGGACGGCCATTTTTCAAGATCCATTCTTTGCGAGATCCTGGAGTGTAATATAAAGTCCAGTGCAATACACTGCAGTGAAATATAAAGTTATTTTCTTTTTTTTAGTTAGTTTGTGGCGGCTACTTCCTATGCTCGTCAACAGAGGGACAGTACGACAACACCTTTCCCGCTAGTACCTGAATCTTCCTCTGTTTGTATATGTATTGTATATGCCGTCCTAAACTGTCCTTACGACACCTCTTCATGTCTTTTGGTGTTTGCAAATTTTTCCACGCCTCAAACTCATCTTATTCCCACATACCTCAAGCTGGTAATACCACTAATAATTACTAAATCATTTCTAGTCGGTAAAGGAGCTTTTCTCTGCCCCTAGGCACGACTGCAAACTCACCGAACATCAAAAAAACCAAAAGAAAACTGTCCTTACGACATCCCGCGTCCAAGACAGGGCCCGCTAGATAGCCTTACTGACGAGTCCTCTAGCGGGCCTAGGACGAAACGCTCCCTTCTTCTTTTTTCCATCTTTTCATAATTCAACAGCCGCCACAAGTTCTTTCTTTTAATATGTCCAATAGGCTGAAAATGATACAATAGTATTTTTAAATTCTTCTAATGCTTTTACTGTCTTTAATTACATCCACTCACTTATATCCGAAATGCATACAAGAATTCTGCGTCTCAAGAATGCGTAAAAGAATTCTGCCCGGAAGATTCTTTCACAGAACACGAATTTGCGTGATAACTAAACTGCGAAGATAAAAATGAATAATCGCAATTATTAACACTTTGCCGTCCGCACGTCTCGTAAAAATTTCTTCGCTTGGCGCCGGCCGTTCTTGAGGTTATTGAGTGATTATAAATTTTCAAGTTTTACTAATGTCATCGTTAGCTCTCATGAGTTTTCAATCCTGCCCCCTATTTTCATGAAATTTAGAAGATATACATATGTAAATAAAAGTAAAATTTGTTTTCTATATTTCTTTATTTACGTTTTCTTTGGTAATAACTTAGTATTTCTCTTTTAAATGATATGCAGCAAAACAATCTTTAAGATGTAACGCAACTCCACAAGACTTGCACATTAAATTTGTTGTCCTTCTTTTTTTGTTTTTGGAACATACATGGCAGTTTCTTCGTTTTCGTTTGTTAGTTTCGGAAATGAGTGTTAGCTGGTGTTGTTTTAGCTGACCGGAAAGCCTGTCGATCGAATCATGGGACACACGCGATGTAATAGCGACATCCGAGCTTTGTTCAGGAACAGGTACATGATCTTTTATCCAGACACTTCCAATAAAAAATCATGAAATCGGAGACTCTTGCGTTCTGTATTGAAATGTTGATATGTCCTGAATGCATTAAATTATACGCAATTAACACTATGCTGTCCAGTACACCACTGTGGTGTCGCCGGCCGTTGAGCAATACTTTGTGCGCGACACCACTGTGGTGTCGCCGGACGGCAAAGTGTTAAAAACAGAAATATATGTCTATGTAGCTTCTGTATCTTGCTATTAATGCAGACGATTTCTATTTTGCATAAAAATCCGCAGTCTAGTAATAACTTTTAACGATGTAAACACGTGCTCCTACTGTGTACCGCTCCATGACTAAAACGGTGATGACTTACAGATGACACATGAGCCATTGTTTTCTGAAAGTGGTATAAGTTAATTTCTTCATACATTGAGATATTTAAGGGATTGCGCTTTAAGCTACTAGCGATTATTTGGTGTAAATACTTTAAGGGAAGTGCACACTGAAGTCGTAATAATTAATAATTACTGCGATTAGAAAGTTGTTTCAATCATCGTTAATACGAATGGACTCTTCTCCATTTTCAATAAAAACGTCCCTGCGATAACATTTTACAGTTTAACTTGTTTTGATTAATTTATAAAAATATTGTACACCACTGACTATGCGATTAAAAATATAAAAAGAAAATACTTTTTCCAAAAATGGACTTATAACACTTTGAAAAACAACGGCTCACATGTTGCTACAAATATCTAAATATGTTACCATATGACAAAAACATCCTTAAGGGAGGAAGACACTTTAGAGCGCTCGAAAATCGGTGATTTTTAGGATTTTTTTCTAAATAACTACAGAGCGGATCTTTTTCAAACTTTCGTGGTGTCATATTCTATATTTAAAGAAAATTTGTCTACATTAACGATTAATAGATTTGTTGTCGAAATATTTATTTAACGTCACAGCTCCGCGCCGCCCGCATCGTCAGTTTGTATTCATTCTACAGCCTACAGTTTTCATCTGAAACAGAAAAGCCAAAGTATTTCTTAATCCTTATAAAATTATGTCGTCGACGAATTAAAAGAATTCCGAGAAAAACATAAAAATGCAAAAATTTTGAGGTGTAACAAAAAAGTTACGATTTTCACGATAAAATTTCGGCTTTGTAATGCAGAAAAGATGGAAAAATTAAACCATTCATAAACATTTTTAATTCATCGACGACATAATTTTATAAGGATTAAGAAAAACTTTGGTTTTTCTGTATCGGATGAAAATTGTAGACTGTAGAATGTACACAAACTGACGATGCGGGCAACGCGGAGCTGTGAAGTTAAATAAATATTTTGACAACAATATTAATCCTTAATGTAGACCAATTTTTGTATTGATTAAATATAGTACATGACACCAAGAAAGTTTGGAAAAAAACCGCTTTGGAGTTATTAAGAAAAAAATTCCTAAAAATCACCGATTTTCGAACGGTCTAATATGTCTTCCCCCCTTAATACATTCCGTAGTTCTTATTGGAAAATTCTTTACCTGCTAACGCACAGAGGAAAAAATCGAACGCTTCCGGTAGCAAATTCACCGACCGATGTATTCACGGTTCAAGTTCGCCTCAACGACTGGCATAAATCGTCGAGCTCGAGTGTCCCGCAGGTCCAGGTAGCTCAATGTTCTCTATTGCATCTGACCTAATTACAGGTTGGTTTGAGCGTAAAATCGCGCAACCGTTTCGTCGTAGATGCCCGAGAACGATTTGAAAACGCGCGCGGGGGTATCAGCGAAGATCAAGAGACTGGAGAAATATTCGGAATCTATTTACGAGTACTAAGACATGTTCCAGGGTAATCCTCTTAGTCGGGGGATTACATAGCCTCCGTTTCCACGGTGGCGTACAACCATGCACAAGAACGCACTCATCAGAGCACGGAGTCTCAGGGTCTCTCGATGGTCTTCCGAATCCCTACTCGAAGTTTCTCTGTGATCCCGGGCGAGCGTGCCCGAGGAAAAACAGGATGGGAGGCAACGAGGAACGCGTTTTCCTTGTGTGTCTCCCTCTCTGTGGACCTGGCGGAATTTAACCGGGTGCTATTGCGTGCAACGGAGAGAGCCCGGCTTTCCATTGAATAACATTATTTGCGTATGGCCGTCTAAGACACCCGTCGCCTGGAGCCCGGCACCGAGATAACCGTTTCACATACGCAGGCTGAAGACGAGCCCGAGGTCCTCGGGCTTTAATTAGTTTCCTCCTAACGAGCCGGCGGGATTGTACTCGTCATAGAGTGAAATTAACGAGGCCAATTTTACGTTCAACTTATGTACGGCTCCGGGAGTGACGCGCCCCGGTGATCACCGGCTCCCGACGGATATAAAATTGTTTAAAACCCATCCTGGAGGTTTATGGAATTTTCGTTACGTCTCCGGAAGTCTTGGCCGTGTTGCCGGAAATATTGCTGCGAAGAGGTTGATGCATTTTCATGTAGGATTAAAGGTGGAGGAGAATGGTTTTACAAAAATTGTGTTCTTTCTGAAACCAGCATCGTTTGCTTTGTTATATTTAAGTACGGGTGAAGATTGATGTAAATCTAAATACGAGGCGTAAGAGAACGTCTTTTTAGCTAATTGTTGGTGTAACTTTAGAGCCATAAACCTGGATATGATATAACATAAACCATAACCCATTGAAATGTAGAAGAAAAATACTTGTTCGAGAAAAACTGCGTTCCATATGAAACTGGTGTAATTTTCATTTTATATATAAATACGGATAAAAGTTGACGTAAATATGAGTAAATAGAGTTGAAGAACGTCTCCTTAGCTAAATGTTCATGTAGTTTGAAAGCCATAGGCCTATCATAAGCCTTTGAAATGTACCATCCCATGAACCCCTACTTCATTCCCTATTATAGGGCATTCCTTATTATAACCCCTACTGTGTTCCATATGAATCTGATGTAATTTTTTATTTTATATTTATATATTGATAAAATTTGATGTAAATCTGAGTGCGTAAAGTTGAAGAACGTCTCCTCAGCTAAATGTTCATGTAGTTTGAAAACCATAAGACTATCATAAGCCTTTGAAATGTACCATCCCGTGAACCCCTACTTTATGCCGTAAAAGAAAAATACTGTTCCAGAAAAGCTGTGTTCCATATAAAACTGGTGTAATTTTTTAATTTATATTTAAATATTGATAAAATTTTACGTCAATCTGAGTGTGTAATGTTGAAGGACGTCTCTTTAGCTGATCGTTCATGTAATTTGACAGCCATAGGCCTATCATAACCCTTTGAAATGCATCTTCACTATTTTATTCCATAGAAGAAAAATGTTTGTTCTAGAAAAACTGCGTTCCATATGAAAATTACTTACGGAATGTTCATATGTAAACGCTTTTCCTAACTACAACTTCTAAAAAATTTAATTGATTTCATGGTTTTTAAAAGTGATGAATATTTATAAAGTGATATACATTTGATGAAAGTTGATATAAGAAAGTTGATTTTATAGCATGTTAGGGACAGCCTGTTGTTTAGAGTAATAGAAGGCAGATAGCCCGACGCTACTCCGCTATTGGTTAATTTATGGTAGGGTCAGTCATTGAGGGTAGCCTCTCAAGGCGTAGTTCCGTCAACGAAGAAACCCGAGATGATGGCTGACAACCTGAAGTTGTGCAGACGTCTGATGGGGCGCATTCATTGACATATGTTTAGAAAGTTAGGGATCTTTAAGTATGGCAGGAGCCTCGAGGTCGAGAATAAGGATAGTCTCTCCTTGAAGGATCTGGCCATGGAGTGGGGAAGGCGACTATGCCTTCTGGTAAGAGCACTGTGATTGACCGCTCAGGACTTACCCCAGAACCTTGACGGGATAAAATCCTATATTCGAGATTTCTTCTACTAAATTTCCGACAAGCAAATGAACAACTAATTCTTCGATTGAACCCACTGAGAGACGCATCGATTTTTTACGCAAGTATCGCGGCCGCATCGGAACGCTTTAAGTTAGTAGCTGCATTTTCCAGCGTGGATATCGTCGGAGCACGTGTATGCATACGGCGCGTACATACTCGTCACACATACACGTTGGCGCCGGCGTCGGTCGGCGGTGGTGTGGGTTCGCCACTCATCGAATTTTCATGCCGCGATTCCGACGCGGCGAGATTTATATTTTCTGGCCGTTATCGGGCTTCCCCTTTTGTGCTGGCCCGTCGTTGCGTCCATTCGACCCCATTTTCGGGGCTGGCGCACGAGCCCGTGTCGTTCCGTTCGGGAAAAGCACCCTTCTTATATAAATAGCTCCGCGCACCGCCATGACAATAACGATTCAACCGTCCTCAGATGGAACGCTTTTTATCGGAGCTCGGAGTTCCACGGTCTATTTCGAGAAAATCAGGAATAACGATTCCCGACGCTCTTGATACCCGACGCCGACGCCGACGCCGCCGCCGCCGCTGTCGTCCCCTTACTCGACTGTCCCAACGAGATCGCGCCACCCTTCTGTTCTATGAAACCCTTTCCCTTCCGACGCGGCGTCTTCTAGAGTGGACCCCCTTACCTGCTGGCAGGAATCCAGGCCCGTGTAATCGGATCTCTTTGACGCCAATTACGCGACTTTTCGAAATGACAGCGCTCCCTTCAAGATCGAATAGACCGGCCTCCAACGGGAGAACGGAGACGGTCCACACTTGACCGGTCGACGCGTGCTGTTTCAATCCTACACAGCCATACACTACCTTTTAACACAAGAACTACCGAGTCCGTAAATATGACGGGTTTCAGATTTTTCTTCTATAATTCGTAAAATTATAGAAATATTTTTCTGTGAAATTCGTTATACCTTTGTATTCAAGTACATGTTACCATAAAAATCCTATGAAATCCGAATAAATTCAATCAAATTGTTATTGCTATAAAGGAACATACAGGGTGTCCCACATAAATGGAAACAACTAAATATCTGTCGTATTTACAGTCCTATCAGAAAACTTCAGAGGACAAAGTGACACTATTGCAAGGGGCAAATATAATGGTAAAGAAAAAAATTTTTTATGTCGTGTTTTTTAATGAAATTTTAAGGTCACCGATGTTTTCTAAATGGAATAGTATATTTTTTTACGATAGCATGATAGACAATAAAAAACTGAATTTAATCATGTTGGAGCGGATAAAATGTGGAAGTTTAAAACTTGCGTGTTTCAGCAAAGATTACGCGTTGTTTACGGCGAGTTGACCTCTACATATCATAATAAATGTTCGAAATGTTGACCATCCTCATTTATGCAATATTGCAATCTTGCATTAAATGATCTGTAGGCATTGTCGATTTCATGAGACATAATTGAACGTCGAACGACGCATTATTCTACAGTTGCTAGAACGGTGCTAAATACGAAATATCCTGGACGCTGCATTGGGCGACGAGGAACAATTCCATGGCCAGCCCATTTTCCGGATCTGACACCATTGGACTTTTATCTATGGGGCAAGATAAAATGTATTGTGTACAAAGATAAACCTACAACGCCAGAGGATATGCGGCAAAGGATTACTGCAGCATGTGCTTCAATTACGTCTCAGGAAATCGACAATGCCTACAGATCATTTAATGCAAAATTGCAATATTGCATAAATGAGGATGGTCAACATTTCGAACATTTATTATGATATGTAAAGGTCAACCCGCCGTAAACAACGCGTAATCTTTGCTGATACACGTAAGTTTTAAACTTCCGCATTTTATCCGCTCCAACATGATTATTCTTGCTCAAGGTCATTTCAAGGTCAAAAAGGTGGGTCATTTCAAGGTCAAAAAGTATGACGCTAAATTAATGCTTTTGTGTTATTTTCATGTTTTCATGAAGAAAACATATTCGAATTTTTACGAGAAACTCGAAAGTTCAAGATTTGTTCGAATATATTCGAGTAAATCGAAAAATTTCGAGCTGAAAATTCATTTTTGAGTAAATCGAAGTTTCACGAGGGCTCGAATATTCGAACCGGTTGATTTTTTCAAGTAGCTCGCATTCTTTTCAAGCAGTTCGTCGATATCAAGTATGTAACTCGGAAAATTCAAACGCTTGACTCGGCTCGACAGACCGATCATTACTCGATTCGAAATTCGAATACTCGAATAAATCGAGTACTCGCACACCCCTAGCAATTACCATGCAATACAGTAGCGAAAATTAGTGTAGAGTTTGTTGGGGTCATAAGAGACCCCAAAGTTACCAGTCAGTGGTTAAATTTCTTTCGTTCAGTATTTGCTGGCTGATACTTGACAGAGAACCTGTTGAACATAAATTCTTCGCTATTATCGCTGCGTGACTCTTACACAGTAGAAGCTTCACTCACCTTTGTCATCCACGCATAGCGTGTTCCTTCCGCGTAAGTACCAGCATAATTACGAGAGGCTAAAAACGCGTCGGAAATATCCCGAGCGGTGAAAACGTAAGAGTCTCGTTCATTCGAAACACCGGGAAAATTCCGCAGCCAAAAATCCTCGGTGGCCCGTCTCCTCCGCGACGCGTAAAAATAATTCCTCTCGCCCGGACCTGCCTCACCGTGCTCCGCACAATTTGCACACCCACTCGAGCAATCACCACGGACAATTTTCTCTCTCTCCTTTTTCCCGGACTCCCCCTAGAGCCTGGTCTCGTACACATCGTGAATAAAGCCGGCCCTCTACTTCTTCCCCAGCGTTGGTTCCACGTTTGTCCCACACCCACGCGGCAAACGCGGCAAGATAAACTGCGAACTCCGAAAATTCGGTGCACCGAACTCCTTTCGTATACAATACAGTACTGCATAGTTAAATATTGTATATATGAGTCAGTCCCACTGTGAAGTTGCCTAAATAGTCAAGGATAGAGAATGAATACAATATACTCAATGCCACGACTGGAAAAGTGAAAATTTAATAGAGAAATGTAACACCAATGGATGGCTGAGATTCTCCCGGTTAAAATCAGTCCAAACACGACGTAAATCGGACTAATTTTACCGATTTCCTGCGGAGCAATCTACGTCCGCTACCCCCGCTACCGCGCTCCGACTCACACAAGCCCGGTAGTGGGGGTAGCGGCTTGAGCGTTGGCAGCCCGTGACCAATCAGCTGCGCAAGCCTCATCTACATGTTAATTGTACACTTACATCGATAAAAATAATCGGATTTGCATCGTGTTTGGACTTATTTTAATCGGAAGAATCTCGTCTCATCATTGGTGCTACAATTATGAAGGTAAGACCGCAGTTACTGAAAATGCAATTTCTTTTATTGTATATTTATGTCTCTCAGTCGCGGTTTCGTTTTGAAATTCTGAGTCTCGATCAGTGATGCTCGATGTACTACGTCTGTCTCGCTTACGCTCGTTATACCGATTCTCTGGCTATGTCATGCCGTTCTCGGGTCAGTTCTGGGGAAAATAAATGATATCCTACTCGCGAGAATTTAACTGGTGGCTCCTGAACCAATGAGTAAATTTAACCGTGCACTACTGTGCTTTAGTGCACCAGAGACGCGAAGAAGGTGATCAGAAGAAGAATAGAACAACCGTAACGAGAACCCGGAATCGTGGAAACAGAGCGGAAGATAATTACACCGCTCGCGCCCTCGGTTTCCGGGCAAGAAACTTCCTCGGGGTTGCGATCTCGAGACTGAAATCGTTTGATCTCTCGTCGAACTATCGATTACGGGATCGGCCATTCGACTTTCCTCCCTTTTACCCGGTTTATATTTATCGCCGCTGAACTTTTTCGGTCCCATTGAACTTCGCAACCCGCCTGACGGATCGAACTTGGTCAACGTAACGGCCAACGATGGCCGAAGGGCTAACAAGAACAACCCTATACACCCTGGATATCTGGCTTGGCATATTATTGAACGTAATCTTTTCTTTTAGGACCGTCGGTAGACGGAAACGAATACGGTTCTTGCGCGACCTAGTTTCGAATCGCGGCAAACGAGATCGGGTTTGCCCAGATGGGATAATGGACGTTTTTGTACCGGGTGTTTCGAAAATCGTGAAATGACCTACTGGGCGAAATTCTTTAAGCAAAAATTAGTTGATGAAAACGAATGAAATTTTTTCGTATGACGCTTCGTTTTTAGAGAAAATTGAGTTTAAAAGTTCATCACGATCACGTGCATTTAGAACAAGCAGAAGTGGCGAGTCATGATCAAACAAGTCAGGCGATTACTATACAATAGCACGAGGTTTCGACGAATTTTCAAGCACGATTTTCTCCTTCAAAATAAGTTCTACACGATTTACGAAACACCCTGTCTAGTCGATAATTTATAGAAAGAATTCTGAAGACATTATATAAATAATAATATTATGTTAATAATAACTAATGGAACACTTATTCTAGTATAATATATACTAGCACTGCAACGAAGTAACTGTGATGTTATAAGAACACTCATGTTTGTCTGTATACTTCAAATAATCAAGGGTCTACTGTATATCTCAAGGATCTCCCTGCATACTCAGTTCATTTCATCTGAACTTTAGAGCTGTCGACAATGCTTCACAACTAATAAAACGAAGTTGAGCAATTGATGAGAAATTGAGAAATTGATTTATTCAAAATCGATGCAAAATGTGTCAAATTATAGAACGTATGAGGGTTAAACGATTTCCTCTGCATAATCAGTTTACTTTACAGCTTTCGCCTATGGTTCGTAACTAATAGAATGAAGTTTAGCACTATTTAATCAGAATCAATGCAAAATGCGTCAAATTAAGGAACGTACGAGGGTTAACCTACCACGGTCAAATGACCGGGTTTTTATTTCACAATTACTGAAATTATAAAAAGGCTTTCATAGGAAATTACTAAATTGACTTCTTTATTTAAGCATGGATTATAATGAAAACCGCACAAGGTTTAAGCAAATTCAATCTTCTCACTTTTATAAGACGTTTCATTTTTATATGTTTTGTGCTTGGTAGGTTTAATGTTAAATAACGCTCCATGCATACTCGGTCTACTTCTAAACGAATTTAAATTTATCAGCTGTCGATAGTTATTCACACCATGAGGAAAATGTAGTGTAGTACTATTTATTCAGAATCAATGTAAAATGTGTCAAATTAAGGAACCTACGAAGGTTAAATAACGTTCTATCAGTCTACTTTAACTAAACTTTACAGCTGTCTTCAATGATCTCGAGGTGCACAGGGTCCGAAATAAAAATGATAAAGTCAAAATCACGAGAGGCCGACGGAAGATTCTAGGTAACCCTACGCCGTGCAATTCGCTCGAAGCGAGCGGCGCAACAACGACGTCGCAAACGAAAAAGTTTCCCCCGGTATATGTTCTTTTTCATTGTCTCCCCTCGAAGCTCCCGCCATCTCTCTTCTTCCCCGTTTTGCTGGCCCGACGACGACCCCGTGCCTTTATCCCGTGGACGCAGTTGTTACCGGACGAGGGCCGGAAATACGTTCGTGGCCATGCTGCCCTCGAAAGTTTTTATCGCGCGGCTTAAGCACGGGTTTTACAACTTCTTCTTCATCTTCGTTCGCGAACCCGCACACTAACCCCCTTGCGCAGCAGGATTGCGCCCAGCGCTAACTCGAAGCACGAAATCGTAAACTCGCGAATCAGATTCGTCGGATCGCGATACCGTCGGAAGTCGTCACGGAATCATCGAAAGACTCTTGTTAGGAGGAAAGGAACTTTTGTATCCGCCGTGGAAACCGACTGCAAATCCTTAGCCCGGCTCTTCGTGGATAGTTTTCGGTGCTCGCGAACACCGATGTCGATTTATTCCGTTTGAGTCGAGAGTTTCTTCGAGTTCGATGAAATACGAGGCACTTTTTGGTATTTAGGACAGTTGGTTATTTGCTTTAGGACATACATTTGACCGTGCCCTGACAATTCCTAACAATTACAATTTTTTAAAAATTTTTCTTTTTGTACATTGTGTGGTGAATTCGCCATTTTATAAAAAAAGCTCAAGTCGTTTGTTACAGTTTTAGAAATGCTACACTATGTTGAAATGTTCATGGAGACTTCTTTGATGGACTGTATATGTAATATGTATAATTTTTGGTATTTAGGACATCCTCTAACTGCATCCTGTGTCGCCATCTTGTTTGGTTCATGTTTTAGTGGTTATTTGATTTAGGAGACACCTTGACCATGACCTGAACAATTTCTAACAATTACAATTTTTTAAAGAATTTTTTTTTTTGTACATTGTGTGGTGAATCCGCCATTTTATGAAAAAGCTCAAGTCGTTTTTTACAGTTTTAGAAATGCTACACTATGTTGAAATGGTAATGGAGACTTTTTTGATGGACTGTATATGTACTATGTATAATTTTTGGTATTTAAGGCTTCCTCTAACTGCATCCTGTGTCGCCATCTTGTTTCGTTCATGTTTTAGTGGTTATTTGCTTTAGGAGACACCTTGACCATGACCTGAACAATTTCTAACAATTACAATTTTTTAAAGAATTTTCTTTTTGTACATTGTGTGGTGAATCCGCCATTTTATGAAAAAGCTCAAGTCGTTTTTTACAGTTTTAGAAATGCTACACTATGTTGAAATGTTAATGGAGACTTTTTTGATGGACTGTATATGTACTATGTATAATTTTTGGTATTTAAGGCTTCCTCTAACTGCATCCTGTGTCGCCATCTTGTTTGGTTCATGTTTTAGTGGTTATTTGATTTAGGAGACACCTTGACCATGACCTGAACAATTTCTAACAATTACAATTTTTTAAAGAATTTTCTTTTTGTACATTGTGTGGTGAATCCGCCATTTTATGAAAAAGCTCAAGTCGTTTGTTACAGTTTTAGAGATGCTACACTATGTTGAAATGTTCGTGGAGACTTTTTTGATGGACTGTATATGTACTATGTATAATTTTTGGTATTTAAGGCTTCCTCTAACTGCATCCTGTGTCGCCATCTTGTTTGGTTCATGTTTTAGTGGTTATTTGATTTAGGAGACACCTTGACCATGACCTGAACAATTTCTAACAATTACAATTTTTTAAAGAATTTTCTTTTTGTACATTGTGTGGTGAATCCGCCATTTTATGAAAAAGCTCAAGTCGTTTTTTACAGTTTTAGAAATGCTACACTATGTTGAAATGTTAATGGAGACTTTTTTGATGGACTGTATATGTACTATGTATAATTTTTGGTATTTAAGGCTTCCTCTAACTGCATCCTGTGTCGCCATCTTGTTTGGTTCATGTTTTAGTGGTTATTTGATTTAGGAGACACCTTGACCATGACCTGAACAATTTCTAACAATTACAATTTTTTAAAGAATTTTCTTTTTGTACATTGTGTGGTGAATCCGCCATTTTATGAAAAAGCTCAAGTCGTTTGTTACAGTTTTAGAGATGCTACACTATGTTGAAATGTTCGTGGAGACTTTTTTGATGGACTGTATATGTACTATGTATAATTTTTGGTATTTAAGGCTTCCTCTAACTGCATCCTGTGTCGCCATCTTGTTTCGTTCATGTTTTAGTGGTTATTTGATTTAGGAGACACCTTGACCATAACCTGAACAATTTCTAACAATTACAATTTTTTAAAGAATTTTCTTTTTGTACATTGTGTGGTGAATCCGCCATGTTATGAAAAAGCTCAAGTCGTTTGTTACAGTTTTAGAAATGCTACACTATGTTGAAATGTTCATGGAGACTTCTTTGATGGACTGTATATGTAATATGTATAATTTTTGGTATTTAGGACATCCTCTAACTGCATCCTGTGTCGCCATCTTGTTTGGTTCATGTTTTAGTGGTTATTTGCTTTAGGAGACACCTTGACCATGACCTGAACAATTTCTAACAATTACAATTTTTTAAAGAATTTTCTTTTTGTACATTGTGTAGTGAATTAGCCATTTTAAGTTGTTGAAAAGCTCAAGTCGTTTGATATACTTTTAGAGACGCTACTCTATGTTGAAATGTGTATGGAGACCGTTTTGATTGACTGTATATGTAATATGTAAAATTCATGTAAAATGAGACATTTAAGTATTTCGCACTCCTTTTTCAGACTGTAAATACAAACGATTGAAAGTTCGATTAATTGAACAAATTCTTTATGGTAATTAAACAATCAGTTGATTCTGAATCTTCGGATGTTGGAGTTCAGTCAAAGAGTATTTCTTTAAAATCTCGCAAAACAATGTTAGTATACATGGTTATAATATATGAATGATTCAACACATTTTTGTCTAACAAAGTAGAACATATTCTTAATTAAAAGCTAAACAAGTATAGCATTTTTAACCTTCATTTATTAGACTTATACCTTTATAATATCTACGTCAATTAATCACAGAATATAGAACATTTTTATTGGATAACGTAGTGGAGCAGGTTCTCAGCCGGAAAGCTAGATACGAAGATTTAATTACGAGTCTATTCGATGCCTATTCGAACCCAATCGACAACGTTAATTCCTGCCAGCGGCGTGCGCAAAGGACGATAAGCGATCATCGCTATTAAAGGGAGTCGAAGTCGGGGCGGCTCGCGTAATTATGCCGAAGCAGGATGAATATTTGGCGTCGAATATTTGGCATCGTCAAACGAATCGGCCTTTAATCCGGTAATTAGACGTAACTACCTTTCGACCGGTTCGCCGTTCTTACTTCCGGCGAAGAATGGATGAAGAACAACGGTATCTCCCCGGAGGAGAGTTCCTGGCCGACGGAAACGGATAAGGACGGTGGAAAGGTGTGGGTGGATGACGGCATTATAGCGTAGCCAGCTTCTAATGGCATAACTCGTTGACGAGATTATAATCAGCAGACATTAAAGCTAGAGGGACACCGGCCCGCTAACGGCTGAACTTATGCTACGTGTCCACGAGACGGTAACTCTGCCGCTTCTCTCATAGTTCTGAGTAGACTCTTGTGCATCATCCTCTTTGGTAGTGGAGTGGACAGTCGGTGGTTAATAAGACGGTGGGGAATTGTTCTCGAATAGACACGAGTACATACAAGTATTCCTAACATTCTATTTAAGCAGTAAATGCTAGAAATAAACATTATCTATCTGTTACATGTGCATTCTAAGTTTAAAGATTTATATTCAATCGATGAAGAAATTTGTAAATTGATCATTAGACTGCGGGTTTTTGTATTTATGACAAAAATGGGTAGGCACAATTTAAAATAGTGAAAAGAAAATCTTAATAGTTTTAATAGGTTGGAAATAATAGAACAGTACCTTCAAAATCTTTTATGTTTTTACTGTTTTATATTTCACCTACTCATTGTTGCCATAACCGCATCACATTCGCAGTCTAGGAATAGTTTTTGTTGACCAAAACGCTTGATAATATTCTAAAGTCGGATATTTTGCATACAACAGCTTTATAAATATAAAATTCCAAACTCCGTTCTGATGGCACAATTGCCCATCCAGACAGGCTCAAATAAGTGGTAAATAAAACGACAGACAATAATATAGATACTCATGTTCCCCACGTTACACAATTCCCAACAACGCATCGCGAACGGAAGATTAATGGCCGCGCGGATGAGACCTCCTTAATTTAATCGCGAGCAACGAGAATTTTAAACGCGTCCACCTTTCTCCCATTTAAAGTTCCCGGCGATAACGCAGAAAGTCGGAGGACTCGGTAAAGCAGAGAACTCAAAGGAAGATTCTTTCGGAAGAGTAAAGAAAGGACCGCTCATTTCGGTTAATGACGCCATTTTCGTGACCCCGAGCGACGGAGGGTCTGGTCTGTGTAATTTTTCTGAACTTTGATGATTAGAATTATTCCCTGGGTCGTATCTATACTTAATGAAGAAACGATAATGGCTTCGTTAAATTCCGCTGGGTATTAAATGCCATTTTGAAGGCAGATCCGCTCATGAGCTCAAAAATATTTTATCATTCTTGAAGTTGTTGGTTGAAAATCGTCGGAAACATTGCATAGACTTTAAAGATGAAATGAATTGATCAAAATTTTTATCAATATAAACGAATTTCTCTTTGTAAATACTAGAAAGAAAAATGTTCTTGGCCCCGTGTAACAATTTTTAAATTGCACATCATACAAGATTATCTTCTCTATAAATACTATTCTCAGTCTCACGTGTTCTGATTTTCAGATTGCACTTCGATCTAGACTTTCTTCTTTGTGAATTCAAAAATTAAAAATGTTCTTGGTGTGAGAATTTTCAAATTGTACATCAATCAAGATTATCCTCTTCCTAAATGCCAAAATACAATGTTCTTAGCGTCCCGTGTTCTGATTTTCAGATTGTACTTCGATCTAGACTTTCTCCTTTGTGAATTCAAAAATTAAAAATGTTCTTGGTGTGAGAATTTTCAAATTGTACATCAATCAAGATTATCCTCTTCCTAAATGCCAAATTACAATGTTCTTAGCGTCCCGTGTTCTGATTTTCAGATTGTACTTCGATCTAGACTTTCTTCTTTGTGAATTCAAAAATTAAAAATGTTCTTGGTGTGAGAATTTTCAAATTGTACATCAATCAAGATTATCCTCTTCCTAAATGCCAAAATACAATGTTCTTAGCGTCCCGTGTTCTGATTTTCAGATTGTACTTCGATCTAGACTTTCTTCTTCGTGAATTCAAAAATTAAAAGATTCTTGTTGTGACAATTTTCAGATGGTACTCCATCGTTGCTAAGACTCTAAACAAACTGAAATCGCAAACAAAAAGAAGCCCGCGTTCTATTGTCTTCCTGTTAACGCAACGCTTTGGCGTGATTTCAAACGAAGAAGTATCTGTAAATCTTTTTCTCAGTTTTCTATCTCATATATCATCGGAAAAAATGTCGAAAGGCGTTCTCAGAAGCGCGAGGCAGAGCAACTATGGAATCGACGAAGCGAAACTGGTCGAATTCGTGAAACGCAATCCCGTCATGTACGATCCTAATTTGCGGGATGATTACAGGACGGAGACATTGTGGGAAGTTCTTGCTGGGAAATTGAATGCGCCAGGTATTCTTTCCATTAAGGTTTCAATGATTTTCGGATTTCAAGAATATGTAGTTACATATTTCAATTAACGTAGTTCTTGAGCAATTTTTAATCGAACACGATTGCTGAATTTTAGTTGATGCGGTGAAGAAACGATGGTTGAATATTAAGGACTCTTATTCGAGGAGAAAGAGTCTCAGATCTGGTTATAACCTCGATTTTCTGCCTGCATCTTCGTGAGTATCACTTTTTAACCATAGTTACTGGACGTCGACAGATAAATTAAAAGATCTTGTGGAAAAGTCTGAGAATAATTCAAATTCTTGAGATAACCTTAGGTTTCAATTTCTACTTCGAGTTAGATATAGAAATATTAACACCTTAATAAAGCTCGTGTGAAGTGAATGAGAAATCAACTCTCGAGGAAATCGTTTCTGGTGGAATTAAATTTTCTTCCAGCTTTACAGTTCGTATAAATATTAAGTGATACCTTAATATTGAAATTGATGATGTAAATTGTGCTAAATTCAGTCAAACTTTGTATCTTAGTGCTTTCTGTAGATTTTTGTCAGTTTTAATAATTCTCTCTTGAATATTTTCGTTTGTGCAAGCGGGATGCGCAGAATTTTTCCATTATATCGGAACAGAGTAACACCGTTCCTATTTACACTGCGCTTTCTTCAAAACAGCCTCCTACAGCAGCCGTATACGTCTGCCAACGGTCGTCGAGCTGTTAGAAAGATTACTGGTATCCATTCCTGACACCTGTTTCAGCTCTTTTGCCGCGTTTTCGTTTCTGTCCCCGAGGTATTCCACCTTAAAAATTGTTTTCCATTCACGACGGCGAAGCTGAAAGGGCTGTAAAAGAAAAAAATAGCTTCCCGGAATGTTTTCTATCGATTTACGATCGTTGACAGAAGTATACGGAGCGGGCCAAGCAAATGGGAACACCGAAACGTCTCTGTCGACCGTAGATACGTCAAAACCCGTTCCGAGTGACGTTAATCCTTCGGCGCAGGCGAACAAAACCATAAAAGAAACTATTCCAAAGATCCTTCGAATAACTTAATTTCATTTTAAAGACCATCCTTTGCAGCTGCATAAAAATGTTTCATGTTGCTCGTTCTTTTACATCAAATTTTTAATCATGGATTTCCCAGATTCGAATGTTCTTCAGAAATTAGAAAAAGACGCTATATATAATTCGTAATATTTATAAAATTTGTAACATAATTATAACGCATAGAATTTGTACCTCTTCAGTAATAATACCTTCTATTCCACATTTTCCAAAAGTATATATTGCATTTGATAGAATATTGTAACCATAAAGGATCAAACGTCTTGAATCTTTTTGAGAAGTTAGAAAAAGAAACTTTATGCAGGGTGATCTGTCCAATGAATGAACACTTAAGTTGCATGTCTGTTGAAATTAGCATTCGCAAACAGCTATTTCATTTCCCGAGTGTTATTTCTATAAGCAAGCCGTATCATTGTTAAGTTCTTACATTCCAGAATACAATTCTAACAATACTTGATGGTTGTAGATTATATTCAAAATCTGGCATATGGTTAAGTGAAAAATGGGCCAAATGACCAACGAATGAACATCAATTACTAACGAGCGATCAGAGGTACCCCAGTGAATGATAATTATTCAAACAAAATTATTATAGGCCATTGAACCACATCAAAATACAAATTGTTAAACGATTACGATTAGACGATTGATTTTGTTACACGGTAACAATGCTTTCCTTGAATACGCGGGATGATGTTCGAACAACTGCTAAATAAATTAATGTAGCTTAAATAAATTAGATCGATGTAAATCGACAGTACAATTACTGGATAAATTGCAACACGAAGTGGCCATCATGAATATTATTCTTTCATTCAATACGAATTATGTTCATTCACTGGGAGATGTTCATTCACTGGACAGGTCACCCGAATTCATAATGTATTTTGGCCGTGGATTCTGTTTAGAAGTTAGAAAAAGGGACTTCATATAATTCATACTACAGTATTTCATTGTTAATTGTCGTGAAATTCTGAACGATAATTGTCGCATAACAATCCCTCCTTCTGCGGGGTATACCACGTGAGGGGTCGTGAAGCTCGAGAGGCCTCGGTCGCCGAGAAGTGTAACATAATACGGGTCGAGTATATCGGTGAGATCACTAATCCAATGATAAAACTTCTTTATTTTTATTATTTTTTTATGAAACTTTCATCAACATATTCGTGGCATTTTTCTAATGAAAATGGTACCAAATAAGATATAATTACGATGGTATTAAATTATTGTAAATATGATCCGAATTATATCGTGTGTGGTATCATTTCAATCAGAAAAATGCTACAAATATTTTGGTGAAAATCTCGTAAAAAAATAAGTAATAATAAAAAAGTTTTTTATTGGAATTACATTGTGAGGTCACGTAGGCTTTTGAACTGTGTCGCCAACTGCGACTCTCCGCGTCTCATTCTTTCCCATGCGCTGTCCTTCCTTACGCCCGAAACTTTCACCGTCTATTACTCAAGTAAATACCATCGGAATTATATCTTATTTGGTATCATTTTCATTAGAAAAATGCCACGAATACGTTGGTGAAAGTTCCATAAAAAAATAATAAAAAATGAAGTTTTGTCACTGTGTTAGGTGTTGCTTTCACACCGACATACTCGACCCGTATTATGTTACACTTCTCGACGACCGAGGCCTCTCGAGCTTCGCTGTCCTTTTCTACGTTCGGCACAAGTCAAAGAATGGTATCATCTGAACGTTAATTGTCGCCGGCCAGACCCGTGGTGGCGACAATTATCGATGAAATACTGTATCTATAATACAGTTGTAACTTATAGAATTCGAGATTTTTCTGTGACAATATCTTCGTTTCTACATTTTCCAAGACTGAACACCTCATAGAATATTGTAACCATGAAGGCAGTTGCTGAAATAAATGTAGGGACGTGTGTTCGTCTGAGAATATTGAAAAATTGACTAAAGTCACTTAAAGGAACCTAAGAAACGATCCTAAGCGACCCAGCTCGACTGAAGATACAGATCCTCGGGCGATGTTCTCGCGAATTAACCAGAATCGCGAAAATTTGCACAGGTTGGAGCTGTTGAACGACGACAGCTGCGCGAGCAGCAACTGCAGCTCGCCGAAAGAAGATGGGAAACGAACCGCGCGATCCGAGTCCCAGCTATCAACAGCTTCAGAATCGGAGCGTACCAACTCGACGTTGGTCTCGAACTCTGCCAAGAAGCAGACCAACCAGAAATCGAGATCTAGGATGAGTACACTTATTCAGAAGGACGACGGATCGATCCACGAGAGACAATCAGTGGAATCGAATGTCCGCAGGTGTGTGACTTCAGCACGTCTGGCATCATTGTACGAATTAACCCTTGGCCGCCGAGTTGACTCGTTATTTGCACCCCTGTGCAGAACCTCGGTGCAATACTCAACCCTCACTTACACTAAAATTTGATTTCTAGCAAAAAAGACACGAAGCAGTAACACTTTTGTTTCATGAATTAATATTTTCACATTTTGATGCATATATTTTGTGCTGTGGAATTTTTTGTTTCGCACTGACGCTGTTGTAAAAACCAATTTTGAACTTCGTATTTGCAGATTTTTGAACAATAAATGTGTCTACTCTAGTGATTGTGATAATTAGACTGCGGATCTTTATATAAACTAAAAATTGTCTGTGTAAATTGTATATAACAAGAGCCTAATACAAAGGTAATTTTCAATTTAACAATTTTAATCAGCTGATACTGGGACATTGATATTTTTAACTTCTTTAATCTGCCCACTGCTTTAAATTGCACTTTCTCATTTATGTCAAATTGCATCAAATCCGCAGCGTAGACATAATCTATAGAACACGGTGATAGTCCATATTATTCATCATTGTGTAAGACATTTTTAACAATTAGAATGTATGACATGTTTCTTCTGGTAAAAATAAAATAATAATAGCTTGACACTTTAACTATCAATCCAGGAATCTCAGAAATTGTATAAAATCGAAATAATCGAAATTAAAATTGAAATTTTAAAATGCATGGCACTGAGAATTCTTGCATTCTTGCATTCTTCTTGCATCTTGTAGACCCTAACCAATACACTGAATATATTAGTGGAAAAATTCATTTTTGAATCTGATCAAATACGAAAATCCAGAACGAACTCCCATGCAACTTTCATTCTTCTTGAATTGTAATTTATTCGTTTTGGAGAGATATTAACCGTCGTTTATATTGAAGGTTTGCAAACAACCATCAAAATTAAAAATCATAAGACGAACATAGTTTTAACCAGTGATGCCAGAAACACCGAAAACTGGGTGGATTTGCCTCTCCTCCTTTTCCCCTTCCACTATCCCGTTCCACTACCACGAGCACACTCCAACGTCCCCCACTAAGATCGTAGACTGGTCACGTGACGTGCCGCGCAACGTGTCACATATTACTCTGGTCATCAGAGAGGTGGTAAACTGTCTTCCCCTCGATTTAACCGATCTGGCATCACAGGTTTTAACACTAATCCTACCGAGCACTAAAATTGGCTAGTATGTATTGTTTTATAAAAATACCAAGATTGAACTGCTTGAAAAGAATGCGAGCTACTTGAAAAAATCGAGCCCTTGTGAAACTTCGATTTACTCAAAAATGGATTTTCCGCTCGAAATTTTTCGAATTACTCGAATATATTCGAACAGATCTTTAACTTTCGAGTTATTCGTAAAAATTCAAATATGTTTTCTTCATGAGAACATGAAAATAAAACAGAAGCATTAAATTAGCGTCATATTTTTCTTCCTTATAGTTAGAATAGTATTTGATAGTAAATAAATTAATGTTCCAGTAACTCGAGCAATTCGATTTTTTACAAGTAAGTGTAAAGTTAAAGATCTGTTCGAATATGTTCAAGTAATTCGAAAAATTTCGAGCTGAAAATTCATTTTCGAGTAAATCGAAGTTTTACGAGGGCTCGAATATTCGAGTCGGTTGATTTTTTCAAGTGACCCGCCTTCTTTTTGTGCAGTTCGTCGATTTCAAGTAGCTCGGAAAATTCAAACGCTCGACTCGGCTCGAGCAATCGAATCGTGCTCATTTCAGCTCGTAAATTACGGGTACTCGCACACCCCTAGTGTTAATACTAAAATGCTGGAGGCTAGATTTAAAAATGTTTTAATTTCGAAGGTAAATCAAATCATTAAAAGATCATTTGTTACAGGTTTCAAGGTACACACTCTACAACAAACATTCACCGATCCACAATATCCGATTCCCCATTCGCCGCGAAGGAACTCCATGGGAGCGACGCAAACAGAACATCAAAATGGTTATCGGACACCACAATAGAGAAAAACGAAACAAAGAAACATAACCCTGCCGACTCTATGCGAGCATTTTTCGAAAGCATGGCAATGACAGTGTTAACATTTCCTCAACATATCCAAGCAACTCTAAAAGTTCGAATTTGTAACCTCGTCGGCGACGCAGAATATGAATTAACGATACCAAAAACAATGTAATGTATTCTAGACGATTATCCATCGTTTATTATTCCATGTCGTTCCAGTATTTGCATGCCAATACTTAACTTACTTGTTAGCATGTTGACACGTAGCTGGCCATTGTTACCGTTTCAGAAACCTGGCTTTACAGTTAACTTCGCATGGTTAGGATTATTGCAACTTGAAGTTACTTAGTGTTGCGTTCGTGATGATAATATTGCATTATCGAAACCGACTTTGACATTGTTAGGGGCTAGTTTTGGTTGTTGTGTACTGTGTCCGTAGATTATAGTGCTTTGAATTTAGCGTACAGTGTACGACATTGTTTCTGTAATTAAAATCAAATATATAGATAGACGCAACAGCTGATGTCTTTCGATCATTGTATTGTTTTCAAAACTGGAATTATAATTTTTCTTTTTTATTAAATTCTATTATAATGACGAGGTGCCTCAACATCTTGCAAGTACAAGGTGCAGTGTGTCCTGTGCAAATGATTACACATTTTTCTTGCATTGCCAGTTTACAAAATGATTCCAAATAATTTTCGTAAAACTTCGTTGCAGTTATACAGGGTGGGGCACTATAAACAGGTCACCTGAACAACTCGCTTGCTTTTGAAGATAGAAGAAAATGCATCGGACTAAACTTACTTGATATCGAGGCGCTCGTAATCTGATGTCAATTTTTTTATCGGTGGAGACGTTAAGGAGATATGAAGGTCAACTCTGTTTTTTTAAATGGAACGGTATGGTTTTGAACACTTGAAGTAACAGTGAATACGTAAATAACATGTTACATGTAAATCGTCGTAGTGTTCGAAGAGTGCTTTGAAACACTTTATTTTCTATTGCAGTTGACCTTGCGTTACCTTCGATATACGACCTTCATAATAAGTCATTGTATTCGTCTTGAAATACACTATTAGAATGTAAATAAAAAACCATACCGTTCCTTTTAAAAAACAGAGTTGACCTTCATATCTCCTTGACGTCTCCACCTATAAAAAAATTAACGACATCAGATTACCAGCGCCTCGATATCAAGTAAGTTTGGTCTGATGCATTTTCTTCTATCTTCAAAAGCAAGCGAGTTATTAAGGTGACCTGTTTATAGTGCCCCACCCGGTATATTATGTTTTGACTCATTGAAAGCATCAATGGTACATTTGTGTTAAAGTGTGGTGATCTTTATTGAATGAATGTCTGGATTAATGACTTGTGTTGTAAATTTTCTGAAATGGTCTTTTCCATTCAATAAGTGCAAACGCGATGTACGAACTACTATGGCAAAGCTTTTAGTAGTCAACAATACTAGAGGTTCTATATTATAGAATGTCACACTAGCTGTCGTTGTTACGTGGAGCAACGAATTATTTTTATGTCTTCTTGTATTATAAAATGATACGTACGCCCTTTTACTAGACATCCATTCAATTATTATGTTTAGACTGCGGATCTTCGTGCAAAATAAAAATTGTCTTTGTCAATTGTAAGAGACTTTAGCGATACAGGCATTTCATTCTTCCTTTAATCATTTTGACAATCTGAAAATAATAAATTAGCTCTGCCCATCCTTGCCATAACCGCATAAAATCCGCTGTAGAATTATAATAGCTCTCACCATCTGAATAGCACGTGCTTCAACCACTTTTTTAAATCTTGCACATTGTATTTATCCTGTTTTTTGTCTGAAGGGGTCCAGACCTTGCATCATCAATTCTTAAAATTCCTATCGACATTCCTGAGAGAAAAAAAAAACTGCAGAGATCAGGAAGCAAATATCCACTGTCCGAGGTCAGCGTTGGACGACGGTGGAACGGGAAAATTCTCGAATTCAGCGAAAGATACTGACATCTGGTCCGGAATGAAAGGAGCGGGCCACGCGGCCGGTCGCAAGATTTCATTTCGAAAAGTAGGCTGCGAATTTCAGCGTCGCGTTCTTGTTATTTCTGTGTAAGGATAACCCGGACACGTACGACCTGGCAGCCGGAGGCCAAACGGTTCGTGAGCAAAATTAAAAGCACGAATTGCAAGGGGTTGTGGAGGGGGGTGGATGCACGGGGGCCCAGGTTCCTACTTTGATCCATCGACCGACCAAGGCCCCCCAACGGCTCTGTACGTGACGTTATTACGAAAATCTGCCGCCTCCGGTTGTCCTGGTGGAAAACGCAAAATCGAAACCCGATACCCTTCGTCCGTTAGACAAGGGGAGACAGAGAAAGAGAGATCAGACACACGCGCGACGAGATGCGCACGCGTGCACCCCCACGTGCCCAACGCACCGCGATGACGTTCTGATTTTGATTGATTTTCGCGCGGGCACAGCTGACCGAAAGCGCCGCACGCATCACAGACAACGCAAAAACCTGCGCGCCGCCACCAATCCGACGATATTTCCAAAATTTTATTAACCTTCAGGAAATTCCCAAACGTAATTCTAGACTGCGGATCTTTATGCAAAATAAAACTTCCCTGCGTTGATTGCAAGAGACAGATATACATCTCCAAGCTGTAAGTAATAGATTGGCATTATAAGTCATTTTAGCCTTTCCACTGTTTTAACACCTTACTGTACAATTTTCTTTGAAACCACAGTAATTAACCCTTTGCACTCGGACCTATTTCAACTCAAAAATCAAACATTTCCTGTGACCTAGAATATTTCAATTGTACATAATTTTTTTCATTTTATGCGTATGAATCTGATATAGTACCTCATACAATATTTAAATGTTTAGTAATTTATGAAATATAAACAAATTTAATAATGTAAACAATATTTTGAATAATGGTATAATTATTTGTAGTGGCGTCTCTGAGTCGCCATTCGAGTGCTAAGGGTTAAAACGTCTTCGCCCCCAAAGATATGACAGAAGAGAAACGAAAATTTATTTTTCTTTGTACGGCTACATTTGCTTCAATGCTTAAATGTTGATTACGAAAGAATAAAATGTTATTATATTCGTCCAAAGAGAAAGGCATAACATTCGTATCTGTTAGAGTTTGTTTAAAATCTGCATTACGAGTCTGGCCCGTTAAAATACGACAAGAGGTTAATTATGCAAAACGCATAAAATATGCAGTCCAATTATCAGGTTTCAATATGTATGATTCTTGCAGAATTGTCGGTGTTTGAACGGTAATAAGTTCGTTAAAAAAATAAAATGTGGAAAGAAATTTTTGAATTATGTAGGTACCGGAGAGAATACTGAAGACACTTGTCGACCTGAAAATGCTACATATTGGAACGTCTGTTAAAACGTTGACATTTTTGTCGTGACTGAATGCACTATAGATTTGCAGATTCGAGCATCCTCTTTATAACCACATAATAGATCTCGATGTACGATTTTTGTTTTGATCGATTTATTGAACTTCGATTGCAAGTTGTACTGCCAATTTTACAGTAGTAACAGATATGTAGCACTTACATAACCTCATTTCGTTGATATGAAACAGCTACAATAAATTGTACATCAAGTTGTAAGGGGTAGTTGTCACAGAAAAACTTCAATCTTCGAATCTATAAAACATTCATTCATGAAAAAAATTATTTAATGTTCCTAGAGATATTTCAAATTGTAGCATTTTCAAACAAGAACATGTTATCACATTTTGATCTCGTATATCATGAAAAAGTATTTTAGACAGAAAAGAATGAAGGGATGTGAAAATAAAGTCTTCGAGTATTAAAACGTGTCCAGGTTCGGTGTACTATTTTTTTAACGAAATTATTATTTAAATATCGACGCTATTTTTGGAAACGAAAATTTAGTGTTCAATACCTTTTGGGTCCACTGTATTTTCTACGTTGCTTTAAAAGCCAATTCATTGGGTGAGGATTGCATAATTAATAATTGAAGATTAATCACTGCTATATTATGACAAAAAGTTTAGACGAAAAGGCACAATGTTTTGTGAAAGCTTCACGCATAAAGGGTTAAAAATATTATTTTTGGAATGTATTCTATGAAATGTAGTGTTTGATGAAGTTTGATGAAATTAAACTGTAGTTGTGAAAAGGAAAGTTTTTAAGTGAAAGGTCAGCGGCAGAACAAATGTCTTCGGTATATTGTAGACAGGACACCTATTGCTTTGATCCCATTTGTTTAAAGTAACCAAAGCATCACTTGTCGTTACGAGTTCTATGTATCCGATTTCAAAGTAGCCACGGACGTGCTAGTTGTTTTCTCAGTGTCCACGTACACGAGACGATCGTTTTCAAACGAAATATTACCAGAGTCGAGCAAACGACCCCGTTGGTACACGATACTTTCCGTTTACCCTCGAATCTACCGACCCCAGCTTCCGAGAAATTTGTTACGCGCTCGACCGCACACCGTAGCAAATTTTCTACTTTCTACCTATTTTAGTTCCGAATCGCGTATCACCGGACAAAAGTTTCGAGCTACGAATCCATCGTCGAAAACGAGTCGAACAGATACATCCGGTCAAAAAATTCTCCCTACACCCTTTATATCTCGAATTTTTGAAGGAATGTGAGAATGATTAATTTACTGATTAATGTATAACAAAATTTTAGAGAAAGTTTTAGTAAATTAGTCTTTTTACATTCCTGCAAAAACTCGAACAGTTTGAAACACTTTTAAAAATGTTACTCGGCTTAAAAGTGTCACTCAGCTTAAAATGGTGTATGAAGTATTTTTTGCTGACTGTACATCGACAAAATAGACCAAATCTTTAGATTATATTGTTCGAAAGAATTTTTTAACTTCTGTAACAATATTTTGTAGCTTCAGAAAATTTAATCAAATGCTAACTATCCCCAGAATATTTTCTTGGATTTAAAAATGGAGCTCGAGTCACACGATTATATTTCACTTGCGTTAATTTCGTTTTGAAAACAATTACCTTTTAAAAACGAACAACTTATTTTGTTGGAAAGAATAATTTAATAGATAATGTGAAAGACCTTTTTAAAATTGCTATTGATCGGAATTGTGAAGAAAACAGTGAAGGCCGTGATGTTAAATTTTTTTATCTGTGCCTACAATAAAATGTGCTTTTCGTAGATCTAAGTGAATTGTATGCATACACAAAGTTTCAACGTAATCGGTAAAGGTTGTTACCAGCCATAAATGATAAAAAATTACAAAGATTGCGAGACAATGCGATCTAAGCCGGAAATTCAAAGATTTTCACATTTTTTAATGCCTGTGGCTTTTTTATGCGCCACCCGCTTTCGATGAAACTTTGTACATATATACAACTTACTTGGACCCACAAAAATCATCTTTTACATTTTCATTACAGGCACAGATAGAAAATTTTTAAATTTGTGATCTTTACTTGTTTCTTCGCAATCTCGACCGATAGAAATTTTTAGAAAAAATTATTTGCACGCTACGTAGTAAGCTATTCCTCCTAACCTCTAAAAATAAAAATTCAAGTCTTTGGTCCAATTTGAAAAAAATTATACGTCTTTGGATAGTGAACAAATACTTTGTCCACCCACAAAGTATCTAAAAATCAATATATCGAAATATGCGACATTTCACGAAGAAAATAATTAATATTACAGATAAATGAATATTTCCCACCACCTTGGTCCCGACTAATTAAGCTCACAATTCTATAAAATCTGTTCCACAGACGCATAGCCAACACTTTCGTTTCCAATGCAGAAATGCAATCTCGAAGTTAATTTGCTTACAGAAATTTCTTCATTTCCACCAAATACAATTCCATCACAAAACGGAATTGCAAGATTTCCGTAAACAGCAATGCGTGGCATAGAATTGTGAAAGGATTACATAATCGAAGCAGATGACATTTCCTTCCTTTAGGCTGCAAAAGTGATTAACTGGAAGCGAACTGTTTCACGGGAATGGATTTCGCGAATTTCACATTTTCGGAGGGAATAAAATCGCGTTCACTTTTTTATTTGAGTTTAACTTGGATCGGAGTGACGAAGTTAAAAACTGTATCAGTGATGAAATTTCAGTAATGAATATTTTACGCAATGGTCTACACACATTCCTTGGCTGTGTACTTCGCAGTGCATCGCGAATTTTAATGTATTACGTCGTTCATTAATTATATTCCAACAGAAATTTAATACAAATAGCCGAGGCGGAGATCGTGACGGTCAAATAATTAAGTTACACCGTTCAAAAGGGATCTTGATGAGTGAGCAAACAGCACCGACTTCGTGACGAATTATTATCAAGTTTTTAATTATTGAAGATATAAAATCCGCTGGAATTTGTTTAGGGATGAAGCGTTGTAGAGCACACAAGTATTTAATTAGCTTAAATTGATTGTAAGTCACGTCAGAAACGAAAATGAAAAAACTAGATTACACTGCTCTTGACTGCCCTAAATTCCGTATATAGCTATACAACTGTATTATAATTTACAAACATTAATATTTTATACAAGAATGATAATAATTCAGTGTAGCTAAGCTTTCATTTAGAAATTGAGTATTTTAATGTAGAATCTTCGAGTTGTGCAAGTGATTGCAAGGTTTTGACCACCCACTGTAAATTCAAAAGACATTCAAACAAAGTAAATTAAATAGTAAATAGTTGATTTGTACTAAAAAAAAATTACGCAGAAACACATAATTGGAGGAAAAGTCTGTCTTCTATTTGAGTATCCCTCTAAGCTGGAACGTCCGAGGCGTTCGTTGATTTCGCCGAAGTGTCTGTCCATCGTAAGACAGATCTACTTGCGAGGCAACGCGTTAAGGGAGACCGTGATTAATACCGGAGTCCGCCGTCTCGTTTCCCGGTGGAATTCGTAATTTTTCGAGGCTGATCCCTGTCAGTCAAAGAAGCTAAATGCCCACTCGAGCGGAGCGCGATGTGATTAATGTCCGCGTCGGATTCGTTCGGGCGCTTTTCGTCTTACGCAATCCGTGGAATGCGGACACTACGAAATTTAATGTCCGCGAGAGAAGGCACGGCCTGGGCAGAATTTCTTCTTGTCCTGTAATTAGCTGGCACGGCGAGCACATCCAAAACGTCGACCCACGAAGACAGCTTGAAATTCCGCCGCCAGGGGAATTGGAAGAATGCTTTGTCTTCTTAATTGCGAAAGATTGCGCGAGAACTCACTTAAACCGTTCCTTTCTTTCCCGCCGTGCCGGATCCGCCTCGATATTCTATTCTGCTTATTGGCTCCTTGTTTATTAATTACCCGACGGGCATTCCCGTTTCGTTCGCCCGCGAAACTCCTCTAACCTGCAATCTTCTCCGCAGCGTGCTAACACTACGGAATGTGCACGGGGTTGTTATTAATATTATATTTTGCAAACTTATACTCATTGTTTCTGGTTGTAAATTTGTTAGGGGACAGCTTTATCTTTGAATTATATGCATACAAGTTTTCAATGTCATCATTCTTCTGTTAATGTTTCCCAAAATTGTACAATTCTCTGTTAACATATTTTGGGGCTATTGCCTTTCTATTAGATCAATCGCGATTTCTATTAATATGTATTAAAAGGTTGAGAGTGTATTTCTTATACTACTAACAAGTAGGTTTTGATGCACTGTAAAATAATATAAAGTTTATAATATTTGCCGATTCCGATGAGTAGACGGCGAATCTTTGCACAAAACCAGAACATCTTGAGCCAACGTAAATATTAAAAGGTTACCTCGAAATTTAATTCTTGTCTTGAAAATTATAATAGGTTAAAAGTAAAATAGTGTTCTTGAATTCCTCTGATACGTTTTTTATTTTCTGTCGCGTGCACTTGTGTTTTTTTGTAAATATATAAAATCTACAGTGTGGAAATGCCCATTAAAAATCGCAACCGAGGCGTTTCACGCGCTAGCAGATGCAATCCGTTTTCTTTAAGGTCAACAAATATATTGTACATTTGCGCAATTCTGTTGTCCGTGCGCAAGAAATAAGTCTGTTGGAATATCTCGCAGTGAGTGGTCACCGAGACCGTTTTTACCTTGTTACTATAAAAAGACCGTGGGAAGGGGGTTCTCACGGCTTCTCTTGCAGTTACCGTCTTTTTATGCTTTTTCTTTCATTCCCGCTCCAAGGAAACGGTTGCCAATATTGATTTTCTTGTACAGTATAAAATTCTCACGTTTTTACTTGTCCTATTCGCATATTTTAATCGACGTTGAAAAGTCAGAATGTAATTGCGCGGCAAAGAATTATTGGCAAAAATCCCCTCTTAAATCAAGAACAATTTTAATCATGACATACTAATCAGTAGACTGCAAATTTTATACATTTATCACAAAACTAAGTAAATCAAACACCAAACAATACAAACATCAAAGGATTCTGAAGATACTGTTATATCAGTAGACTGCATATTTTATGCATTTATCACAAAAATAAGTAAATCAAACACTAAACAATACAAACATCAAAGGATTCTGAAGATACTGTTATATCAGTAGACTGCACATTTTATGCATTTATCACAAAAATAAGTAAATCAAATACCAAAAAATACAAACATCAAAGGATTCTGAAGATACTGTTATATGAGTAGACTGCAAATTTTTTACGTTTATTACAAAAATAAGTAAATCAAACACCAAAAAATACAAACATCAAAGGATTCTGAAGATACTGTTATATCAGTAGACTGCAAATTTTATACTTTTATTACAAAACTAAGGAAATCAAACACCAAACAATACAAACATCAAAGGATTCTGAAGATACTGTTATATTATTTTCAACCTATTGAAATGATTAAGATGAAAAACAATTTTTTATTGAACTTTTACATTTCATAATTTAGATACAACATTTTTATTTTGCACAGAAATCCCCAGTCTTTTAATCAGTTTTGTGGCTCCTTTGTTGATTAATGCCATAATTTTTAAGTATGGTGTACAAAGAGTCATACAAGGAATTTCTACACAATCATGTTTTACTTTTATCTCTTTCATGTAATTGTATTGTGAATAGGATGATTCCAATTTGACGATACAACCTGATAAAGAATCAACCTGTATATAAAACTAAGTCGAAAACGTTGTCAACAAAATTGAACTTGAGGATTCACCAAGCACGCTTGCTGTAGAGTAGAAATTGGCAGCTGCGTCTGACCATGACCCGCCAATTCTACTTGTAAATATAGTAGATTCACGTACAACGCGGTAGAACAAACTATTTTAAAAGACTTTGTTGGAATTTATTCACGAAGCAAAAATAATCTTCTGTATTTAGTGGGCGCATTCGATCGCTTGACTTTCGAGCGCCTATACAAATAATTGATACATTGTATCTTTATACCGCTTTTTCCAGAGCGCTCCTCACTCTAGAATATTTCGTTGTAGAGTAAAGACGTGAATCAGAACGTGTCTTCGAAAGTATTATTTAGAATAAATTCTATTTTATATTTAAAGAGGGTGTACGTTATTTTATACCCATAATCCAACAGACTTTATATCTGCATTTTATGTGACAGTAAACGTGCCGTAAATGTATTAAAAATTGTTGCAATAAATTGCTTAATATACGAAACAATTTTTTGAACAATTAAAAAGACTGTTATACGTATTTTATGTGACAGTAAACGTGCAATAAATGTGCAAAAAATTGTAGAATATAAAACACAATTTCTTGTACATTTCTTGTCATAGAGAATACATGCATGGTATTTCCTGCCGAAAAGGAGTAAATGCCATTTTTTTCTTTGATATTTCATTTTCGAGAAAAACGAGTTTGAAAATCCGGCGAGTACGCGTGCTGTCGTATTTGCAGGAAGCAGATGGATCATAAACAAACGCATCAGTCGATTCTAATCTAATAGCACGCGTATTCACTGAATATTGAAACTGGATTTTCTCGGGAACGTAGCGTCAAACAAAAAATGTTATTCCTTTTTGACTCGATTTTGTATGTAGAATAATCACCCGGCCGCTTATACCATGATTTCGGAAACACTTGGAATATACAATCTTTTTAAACAATTTGTTGACCGCGTTATACAGAGTTTTACTGTAGTAATGCATAAGAACCTAAGAAATCTTTAAAGCTTATTTTTAAGATATCGCCAGTAGAGTAGGATTTTAGGAAAAATGAGCGGAATTCGAACACGCGACATCGCGATTCGTAGCTGACGAGCTCGTGAGCACACTCGTGGAACCCTCCATTTTTCTAATCTCCAGTTGCTATTATATGAAGAGTCCTGATCCCACAATAGCTTCGTGGAAAAAGCTTCCTAATAAAAATCGCTTATTTCTGAATCAGTTTCCTAGCCGAAAGCACCGCTGAAATCGCACAGACGACGTTGCATTGCGCCGCGACGCGGCTCGTCGCCGGCAATCACGGATCTCCGTCGCCGCGTGTACCTTTTTAAGTGGCCTCCGAGTGGATTCTTTCGGGCGGGCTGCAGTATTAGATTATCCCCGTTACGCGGGATACCGGAACGCCCATTAAAATTCACGCGAGAGGCCGCGCGTATGTGGCGAATAGGTCGGCGCCTAAAGGGAGGAATTTATCATTCAGGGCCATCGTGGTGTGTAAAGAGGAAAAAGCGAGAGAGGAGTCTCCCTCGCTCGGAGAGAACGAGCAAGTGAAACAAGGACGGAACACAGAGAAGTGGAAGGGCAGGTTTCGCGTAGCGGAAAACACGCAAAGAGAACCGGAAACGAGTGTAGAAAGGTGGGGAGAGGGGCGGAGAGAGGAGATAAGTGCCGATCGGTTGGTGTCGTAAACCATAAACAAGCGTACGTCTTACCTTGAGGTGAAGAACGAACAGGATCTCCTCATTTTCGCGTGGGGCACTAATGTTTCGCGGCTTGGTGATTTAACTGCGCCACAAACAACCAACGACGACACTGATCGCGCGATCAACCAGCTTGCAAATGACACTTGTTAGCGTTTGAAGGGTCGAAGGATGAATCCAAGCTCATCACTATACCCGGATCGTCGCTCGAGCGATAAACAGACTTCTAGCCGGCGTGGGAACATCTGTCTAGTGATGGTAGCCGATAGAACTTTTCCAGACAACCGTGACCACCCGGCATCCGCGATCCTCGATCCCCTGATCGGACTAGGCCAGAGACAGGACCTGGGACAGCAAGCTACGTAACGCTAAGGGACGCAAGAAGAGCGATAGGGACCTAACCCAGACCATCGGCGAGACACTTCGACGGGACGCTCTCGAGGACCTGGTCCACGTCTCAGGACGATCAGTGCTCCTCCCGCACCGACATGACCGAATATCTCGAGGAACGCAACCTAATCGCAGCTAAGTCGTCGTCGGACACCGGTATCCTCTGCGCCTGTGGATCCAAGGCCGACACAAGTCGATGTCCGAAGCCAGCCGGCTCGACTGACAGTCACCGTTCCTCTGGGAACCGAACACCTTTGCATCGTACGCACCGATTTCTCATATCACTGATAATCACGACACTACACTCGCTCGGACGAACGACGTCAAACAGATCGCACGTGGTGGACGATCTTAAAGGGAACAATCGACCGGTCTGAGTCTGGATCAGCTAGCATCGTTGCATCACTTTCACTGGTCACGAGAAACGAGCCACCGTAGCCGAGTCTCGTCGACCACGCACTTCGTTACCGTTCCAGCACTTCGGTCCACAGACACACGTTCACAGATCGAGATTACAAACTCGCCGGCGGCGGCGGCAGCTGAAGAAGAAGCTTCGAGAGCATCACTGCTAAGATCACGATCACTCACAAGATTCCAAGTCTTCGATCGAATTTCGAGGAAACGCGGGACCGAATATGTTAGAGGGGACTCCTGGGGCCGAAAGCGATGCCAAGCGTCCCAGAAAAGGGACGCAACAACAAAGGCCGTGTGCGACAACAACCTGTTAATCACCTGGCGCGCGCGAGGCACGCGTCGACCGTAAGAAAACTGCAACGAGCCACACGAGGGACCGACCTTGAACACTACCGTGAACCGATGATGCGAGAGGTTAATCCTGCTCGAACCGACAACTTCTTCGGGCAACTTTTGACACGAGGCACGACGAGACTTGCAAATTGCTGGATCACTTGAGATCCTTAATCACTGGACGAACACCGCGAGCTGTGACGTTAGGTTTGGTGTCTGGACTTAGGCTGCCGGAGGATGACAACCGACAACGTTGCTGTGCTTGGTGTCGCTGCTCCTGACGACGCCAGGATGAATATCAGACCCGGTGGTAGCGGTAATAGTGGCGACGGCGATTGTAACGATATAGTGGTTGGGGGTAGGTATGGTGGCGGTGGTCGGTCGGTCGGTCGGTCGGTCGGTCGGTCGGTCGGTTGGTCGGTCGGTCGGTCGGTCGGTCGGTCGGTCGGTGCAGGTGGCGGCGGCGGATGGATGTGCCAGAGTGCGGGCTTACGACGGAATGAGAGGAAAGCTCGGCTTAGGAGCGCTACAGCGTGGCATTGGCGACTCCGCGATGAGCGAGAGAGTTGCGCGTTATCGACCCATCCGCGACGCTATATTCAACCGCCAGCACACGCTCGCTCCGCTCCGCTCGTACTCCACGCGACAACAGCTACCCGGTGCGTACGCTACTACCTACCACCCCCAACGATCTCGATCCTACAGGGATTCTAGAGAACTGTTTTTTTTTCAGGCTCGATCCGGAGATCATGAATTTATGGATGCTGGTTGCGTTAGGTTTGAGAAAGCGGTTGTACACCTGGTGTTTTCGATATACGGTGGGCACGAACGGTAGCGGTACGTTAAGTTTGCGATTTTTGAGTTGGTGTTACTTAAAGGGGGAGTCGCGTGTATTTACAATAAATGTTAGTGAACATTTATGATTTTTTTTTTTGGTTAAATATTGATTATATGAGACTAAGGCGAATTGGGGCTTGAAGTTTTAGGGTTTTAACGTACGAAAAATAATTCTTTTACTTCAGTCCTTATTGCTTATTGAGTATTGAAGCTTCTTCTTTAGGACCCACAAACAATCAATGTATCATTTCTGATCCTATAAAATAGAAACAAAAAATCGTACTTCAAGCTTTAAAAGATTGTGACAACGGGTAGCTTTCAATCTTTAAAGCTATCATGATTTTCGTACATTAAAAAAATGTTTAATGTCTTTTGGTCATTTAAATACGAACAATTTTAGGAGTGAAGCATTTTCGATTTCTTACTATCCCTCATCATTGTAAAACGTTTTTGAAGGACATGTAGCAGCAGTTTGAAAGTAGAGATTTAGCGCTTTAAATTGGACACAGTATGATCGTTCTACGATCTTTTGTTACAAACTTATAACGGTTTAAAATTAACAATTTTTTATGAACATTTCTTGCTCATTTATATCATATGAGTGACATGATTAAAAATTTGTATGATGTTCTAGTTTTAAATGAGATTCAAATAGCGCTATTTGTTTATTACGCAAACTAAATTGTTTCGAATACTTAGTTCCGGAAGAATATAAACTTTCCCCTGGTTGTTAGATATAATTGGATAAAATTCGATGTAATACATATTTTGACAGATATGCAATATATTCAATACATATTTTGATATATGTAATTCAATACGGTTCTATTTGAGAATCAAAGATTAAATTGACCTAAACGGTGCTGAAGTGTAAAAGAAGCTTCTAGAATGACTAAGATGTTTTTATAGTGGCTTTAAGAAATTGTCTTTAGTACCGTAAAAAAAACGTAATATGTTTTTACTATACTTACATACTTGTGACTCGCTAAAGGTGCAATCACTTACCTCGGTCATTAAATTGATGTGGGAGTAGAACTTCGTTCGATCCTGAACAAAAGAAAATCGATATTCAGCTCACATCGAAATACAAAAGAAAATATATTTATTTTCACTACAACAGATATTGCCTACGGTGTTTCCAAATGCATAAATAAGTTTGAAAACTCGACGGTGAGACACGTCTGATTATGGCCAACCATTTCTACTCGTTCCAAATAAAATACATTATATCCCCGTATGACGCGACGGAAAAACTATTTGAAGAGAGTATATCGTCCACTTATATTGCGATAGAAAAATTGTTTAAACAGGCAGTACATTTACTGCCATACTGTACATACATAAGATGCATGTGCACCATCGATTTCAACAATTTTTTAACTTAATTCCTTGAGAAATTTAACACTTGATCTACTCAACACCTACTAATGGACTTATGAGGCACTACATTACATGAAAAAGAGACTGAAAAACATTCTTAAAAACAATAATCCTAGAAGAAACAATAAGATCACATTCTCAGTACAATTTCTTGGTTCACGAGTGAATTTGCTATTGCCAAACTGTGAATGTTACGCATTCATGACAAAAATGAGTAGCTCGAATGCAAAACAGTCGAAACGTTTAAAGAATTTAAAGATATTCTTATATTATTTTCAACTGCTTAAAATTATTAACACAAGAACTACCGAGCAGTAAGCTAGACTAATATACATTGCTTTATAATATTGACAAGATTGCATTTATTCAGATTTCGTGCAATATTTATAATAATATGTGCTTCAAAAAAAAAGTTCATTCAAAAAATTTGCATCGAAACATTCTTATAATTTCAATAACCGTGAATGAAGAATTAGTAGCAAGTCTTTTTGACCCGTCCGATAGTACTAGTGTTAAGAAACGAAATTAAGGTCTATCTGGCTCCAGTATCTTCTAAAAATCCGTAATCTAGCTGTTGCTGTTAACAAACTAAAAATAAATTTTCGGTTACAAGTCGCACACTTTTAGAAAGTATTGATATTCCCCGATATATAATGCGTTCATCGTGTCAATATTTTTTGGTGGCACGAGTAGATGTTTTGAACGTTCAGCGTCGACCCCCTCGGTCGACGGCGTGGCGCGGGGCGTTGCGACGCCTCGCACGAGGAAAGCAGTGTCGAGAGGCAGGAAAAGCGGGCGTGAAACGAATATACGAAACGTAATTCGTCACCAAATCCGCGGCTTTGTGCCGGGGCTGGTCCCCGAAGGGGAATTGAAAAGCGGCGAGCCGTTCCTTCGTTCGATTCGTTAAACGGAGGAATTTATTTCTTCGCCCGTTAATCGACTTCTGCCTCGACGTCCTTTCGTCTCGCTCGCGACGGTTGCATAATGCATGGGAGAAGGAACGATCTACGACCTCCTCGAGACACGCTCTCCCTCCCTCTCTCTCTCTCTCTCTCTTTATCTCTCTCGTATCCCGCGCCCCGCTCGTTGCCGGTGGCTGAACAAAAGCCGAAGTTCAATTTAAAAGTTCGATTCGCGAGAATATAAATTGATTGAAATTCATTTTAATCCGAGCGTGAATTAATTCCGCTCGGAAAATACTGGACTCGTTTCTGTTTTCCTTTTCAAAGCAAATGGTAACGGTGTTTTTAATTTGAACCCGACACGCGAGCGCGCGCGCGCTATCCGCGCCGGCCGGTACTTAAATTCCGGCGAAAATCGAACAATGCCGAGATCGAGTTCTCTCATTCGATCGACCTGGGCACAAGTCAGTTTCAGATTATCTTTTCCTCTGTTCCCCGCAGCCTTTTTTTTTTAATCCGGCTTCGATGGTGTTCCTCGTTTTCTCTGTTGGATTCGCTCGCTGTTGATACTCGGATAACAAATGCCGATTAAAACTGGGGTGGAAATTTTGAAACGTCTGATTTGTTTTGCGTGCCGGAGTTCGTGGACAAAACAGTTTTCGAAATGGACCAATTTCACTATAAAAATGAACGCTGTTATTTTTAATTAGTCAGAAGACATTTTAGGCATGACACTGAATTATCTTTTAACATACAGGCTACTAGTTCTCTGCGTTACTCGACGACAACTGTTTTCTACATTAAAGGAAGAGATCGGCAGATTTATTTCATGTGCGTAGTTTATAGAAAAAAATAATTTTAGACACGGACTAATTTTACTATCAAAATGATCAGTCTTCTTTAAATTAATTAGAAGAAATTTTAACCATGTCACTTATTAATAGACTGTGAACGTTTATGCAAAATTAAAATGGTTACAACTAGATTGCAGATTTTATGCATTCATGGAAAAAATTAATAGATCAAAACTCAGTGAAAACATTTGGGGAATTTAAAAGCTGTTGTATTATGTGTACTCTTGTACCTTGCAGTTAATGCAGGAAATATTTATTTTGCATAAAAATCTGCAGTGTAGTTATAACATCGATTACAAAAATCTGAAACTGTATACAAATTTCTTTGCTTCTGTAATAATTACATGAAACTGAAATTCGTATCTCGATAGTCAAATTTTTCTAATCTGGTGATCAATTCCTCCAGTTCAATATTGCCAAAAAATTCATAAAATCCGTAACCTGCTCACTAATCTTTTAAATATTTCTTCTAACATGCGTTGTCTGTGCTAATCGATGAAAACTGTTTTTCGCACAAAGGAAGGACAATCTAATAAAAAACGCGGCCAAATTCGAGAGGGCAAAGGGTTTTGAAGAATGTGGTTAGGGCGAGAACGTTTTCCTGGAAAATGAATTTTTTCATACGCAGTCGCTTGTTAACTAACGATAATTCGGTTAACTATAAAGTATGGAGCCAACATGGTGAGTCTTGTATTGGATTTTTCCGCTATTACTTTGTGGAAACATCTTCGCAGGAAATATATGGTAATGGAACGGATGAAAAGGTACACGTTTATAGTTCTTTCGAACCATTCTCCCAAAGCATGCGCTACGCCTATTCCACCGCAGCAGATACTCCATTGTTTATGGTAAAGCGATAAGAACGGTATCCAGTATAGTTAACTGCAGCCGGGTCAAAATGACTCCGATAGGCGCGGTTTACTGTTGGATACAATGATGTCTGATAAGTAGACTGTGGATTTTAAGCACTTCTGGCGTTATTGATCTTCTAGAACCGGTACTGTAACGTTCACTAATCTACATATAACTTTCTATCTCCTTTAATTGCGATATTCAAGATTAAATAGCAAATACTTCGACCGTAAAATCTGCAGTCTATATTTATCCCTCGGACAGCGAACCGTTCTCATACAGGGTGAGGCTCTAACTATTGCCACCTACAATAACTCCGAAAGTATGATAGTACTAGAAAAGTTTTCGAAATAAAAGTTACATCGGACAACAGGGGCCGTAGTGTGGCGTTAATCTTTCGTTGGTAGGTGGAGTCGCTTCAGAGATGTGAAGAACACCTTTGTTTTTGAAGTGAAACTTCTTTAGGCGCGTTAGGCACAAAACCTCGACGCGGTAGGAGTAACACCAATCTGGCGATGAAACAGTGAAACGCTGAAACGATGAAACGATGAAACGATGAAACGATGAAAGTATGAAACGATAAAACGATTTAGTAAAACCTCCACGGGGTAGATGTAAAACCTCGACGCGGTAGGAGTAAAACCGATCTGGCGATGAAACGATGAAACGATGAAACGATTTAGTAAAACCTCGACGGGTTAGGTGTGAAACCTCGACGCGGTACGAGTAAAACCGATCTGGCGATGAAACGAAAAAAACGAAATTCTATTCTATTAGCATATACGGTTGAGGGTTCGGCATTGCTTAATAAAGATTATGATAAAATTCTGATGATGCTAAGTGGAGATTTCAGCGTGAACTTTGCATCGGAACAATCAAAATTATTAATAGAATTTTTTAGAAGTAAACTTAGATTGGAAATGATAAATAATCCTAATGAAGTGACAACAAAATCAGAAACAACTCTCGATGCAGTGTTTGCAAGACATTTACACAAAATTAATTCAAGAATATTTATATCATAGTTTAGCTATCACAAGCGAATTGTTTCAATAATAGAATCATAGAAAGTTAAATGTCATAAAGTGTTAATACAAATTCGAAAAGAAATTGAAGAAAGAAGTTTCACTTCAGCCATGTAGTCTAAGCGCACATCAATTTTTTTTAAATAGAATTCTATGGTTTGGTACTTGTTTTCTGATAGCGGCTACTGAAGCGAATCCAACGTGGTGCAACATTAAGGTTTTTGAAGGTCCGCAAAGGTCATTCATGACAACGATAAGTGATAGGAAAAACTACTCAATCCGTTATAAGGAGATTGCAACACTGCATTGATGCGAATAGCAATCACTTGGAACACCTCCTCTAAATACAAGTTTATTTCGACATTTTTGTCATAAATGACCTTTGCTGACCTTCAAAGACCTTAATGTTGTACCTCGTTGGATTTATCTCAATAGTCGTCATCAGAAAACAGGTACTAAATCACAGCATTCTATTTTAAAAAATGAAGGTGACCTTCAGATCTCTGAAGCTACTTCACCTAGCAACAAAAGATTAACGCCACACTACGGCTCCTGTTGTCCGATGCAACTTTTATTTCGAAAACTTTTCTACCACTATCACACTTTCGGAGTTATTGTAGGTGGCAATAGTTACTGCCTCCCCCTATATAATCGACGATGTTTGTGACTATTTACTGCTTTATTTAGCAATTGTTTGAAACATCTTTATGTAGGTATTTCTTATAGACACGTTAGTCTTCCTTTTCTTATCTAATGTAATAGCTGATCATTTAATTGAGTCGCTAGAAAATGAGTAATTAAATGTCGATTTTCGTATTCATATTCGATCTACATATCGCATGCTTCAACTACATATATCTGTGATTCGAGCATTTACAAAAATAGAAAAGGGAATCTACGAGGTGCCCCAAAAATGTTGTACTTCCTTGAAGAGGGTGATTTCTGAGGTCTTTTGAAGTAACTTTTTCGTTTGCAAAAATGTTCTCCGCGGCTTTGTTCATGAGTTATTAACGAAAAACGCGGACCAATCAGAGCACGGTTACATCAGGTCCCGCTGAGCGTGGTGTTAGCATTGGCCGAGACGAAATCCGTCCGCTGTAGCCGTGCTCTGATTGGTACGTGTTTTCTGTTAATAACACCTTCACAAAATCACGAAACACATTTTTGCAAAGGAAAAAGCCACCTCAAATGACCTCTGGAATCACAAGCAGTACAACATTTTTGGAGCATCCTGTATAAGTAATACGTATATGTAGTTTAAAAATGTTAACTATTATTAACCGTCATATGACATTCTTCACAGGTACAATCAATTCTTCCTCCTAACAGTTTCCTTGTAGAAAAATAAAATTTATATTTATCGTTCGTCTACGTTCACGTCGACGATTTTAAATTGGTTACTAGATTGCGGATCTGTATGTACATTACAATTTTTATATTTAATATTAATTTCATTTTCATATTTATTCATTTCATTAAAAAAAAATTTATTTATTAAACTAAACCAAAATAAGGAAAAGCTGTCTTTTGTTGAATGCAAAATTACTTGAGGTAAAAATGATATTAAAAGATTATTAAGTTTGATCAGTTTCTTGTATTTCAAAAATTCAGATGCGCCATAAATGCATAAAGTTCCGCAGTCTATTGATAACAGACAAATCAAATTTTACTTAAATAATTAAAACAAAGGAATAACATTTATATTTATCAAATGCATTTGTACGTCACTAATCTGGTTACTATAGGAATGGGGTTACATTATGAAATTAAAGGATTACTGAAAAGGTTCATTTTACAATCATAAAGTGCCATAAGAAAACTGGAAAAACGTGAAATATCGAGAAGGACAGAATCAGTTTCAGGATCGATCAGTTTTCCGAGCCACTCGGCGACAAACCAGTTAGCACGCGAGCTCCCTTAACTTTGCAATGCAATTTTCGCACGGTGTCCAATGCTATGTGACTTCCTGTCGTCAAAATCACGACCATCATCGTACCAATGTTTAAATCGTCAGCCTGCGACGTTCTCGCTCGCGAGAACAAACACACGGCTCGAATCGTGGACCGTGCTTCGCAGGGAATACGGGAATAACGCGACCACCGAAATTAAATTTGTCGACCGGGATTACCGTGTCCCGCTTCTAATTACTTTAAATTATTTGCCGTGATTTTTTTCTCTCCTACGTTTCCCCAGATTTCATTGCAGCGTGTTCGCGGATATTCTTCGTACAAGCGTTCGATCCCCTGGGAATGCTTCCTATAAAATGTACCTATAAACATTATCATTTTGAACCCCGCAATTGCTGTTCCATTAATTCGATCATCTTTTATGGCAAGTGAGAAAGTCGCTTGTGAAGGGAATGGAAATTTAATGCTTTTTAAAATTATAACTAGACTGTGGATTTTATGCATTTATGGCGCATCTGAATTTTTGAAATACAAGAAACTATGTGTACTGATCAAACTTAATAATCTTTTAATATCACTTTTACCTCAAGTAATTTTCCATTCAACAAAAGACAGCTTTTCATTATTTTGGTTTAGTTTAATAAATAAATTTTTTTTTAATGAAATGAATAAATATGAAAATGAAATTAATATTAAATATAAAAATTGTAATGTACATACAGATCCGCAATCTAGTAACCAATTTAAAATCGTCGACGTGAACGTAGACGAACGATAAATATAAATTTTCTTTTTCTACAAGGAAACCGTTAAGAGGAAGAATTTATTGTACCTGTGAAGAATATTATATGACAAAGGGTTAACAATAGTTAACATTTTTAAACTACATATACGTATTATATACAGGATGCTCCAAAAATGTTGTTGAGGTAGCTTTTTTCATTGCGAAAATGTGTTTCGTGGCTTTGTGAAGATGTTATTAACAGAAAACATGTACCAATCAGAGCACGGCCACAGCGGACAGATTTCGTGCGATTTCGATACATTTCTTACAAGCTCATAAAATACCCAAAGAGAGAAATAGACTCCTATTTGGTTCCTACAATTTCCAAGTAGTGCAAACAATTTTTACTTTGTATAAAGATTCGAACACCAATGATGACGCTACTATTTTAGATGGTTGACTTCTTATGTTTAGCATCGCAGTTTTGAAGAACAATGAGGGTTGAGACTGAAAAGGTTGCAGCCTCTTCCAATGGGGTTATTAATTTTAATCTAGACTTTAAACCGATCTTTCGTAGATAAATGGCAAGTTTATGAAAACAGGACTGCGAATTAATTTGTGCACTAAAAGCCTAACCCAGATTTAAATCCTATTTGGTTTCTACATTTTGCAACTAGTGCGATTAAGTTTTATTTTTATAAAGATCCACTTCAATCTAATAATGACACTTCTATTTTAGACGGTTGACTTCATTATGTTTAGCTTCGCTGTTTTGAATAACAATAAGGCTGAAGAATAAAATGATTACAGCTTCTCCAATGCAATTGATAATTTTCATCCACCTTTTATTCCGATCTTTCGTAGATAAATGACATGTTCACGAAGAATGGACTGCGAATTAATTTGTGCACTTAACAAATTGTATTAAATAGTTTATCAGCGAACGAAAGTAAATATTGCATAAAGATCGGGAATTTCACGTGCGTATCTTCGAGCTAACAAACGACTCGGCCGAGCAATCTTTCGATTGCGTGGAGCACCATATAGAAACGGTTCTCCGTTGTGCGTGTCTGCACACGTGTGCCGTACGGTTCAGGTGGTTTTACGACTTTCAACTCCATGGTTTTACGGTTGGACGCAGTGGCATTGTACAGGCATTGTGTTCCGATCGTCCGATGCGCACAAAGGTGGTGGGTCACCGATAATCGGGAAAGCTCCCCGATGGAAATGGACGGCAAAGAACGTCGAAAGGAGAGGAAAACCCGAAAAGTCCCGGAGGAAAGTCTTCTGCCTCCGATCAAAACGTAATCGTCAATCGGAACGTGAATGCGCATGCATAGAAATGTCCCCTTGAATGGGACCTCGCCTAACGACGGGGTTGCGATTGATCCTACAACTTTTTTCGCAGGTTCAACGGCATCACTCACGTCCATTTTCCTCGGCTTTTAAGCATCCAGCTCTCCGAAGCAGTCGTTTTCCACGCTTATTGGAGCTAATTCGAATTGATAATGATTTGAATCGGCTATCAGAAAATCAGACTTTATATGAAACGCTTATAACCCACCTAACAATTTTTTGCTCCGTTAAATTATTCATGTTCATCATTGGATATAAAGAACGTATGCGTGTTAACCCCTTGTCCTACCCGCTAACTCCCGATCGATCGGGCCATAAGAAACAAGAAGGTCGATCACGCGTTGAGCCATTTATCTGTTTAGCCGTGTATTCGAACTTGCGCAAAATGTATGTGCCTTATGACATACAGTGGCGTGCAAAAGTATCCGGACACTCTTTAAAAACGAATAACTTTTTCAAAATCAGTTCAAGCGGCTTGAGTTTTTTTGAGATGTTAGACGCATTAGTTTACTAGGTAACGTTTAAATAATTTTTTCTAAAAATTGCTATTGGTCGGAATTGCGACGAAAATAGTAAAGGTCCCGATTTTTAACTTTTTAATTTGTGCCTGTAACAAAAATTTAAAATACGCGTTTTATAGGCCTAAGTAAGTTATGTACATGTACAAAGTTTCATCGAAATCGGTTAACGTTGTTATGAGCTACAAACATTTAAAGGTGATTACATAAGGACAAAATTTCCTGGAAAGACCGAAAATCTGCGACTTTCGCCCTTAAGCTCCCATCTTACAATGTTCGTAGCTTATAACAACATTACGCGACTTCGATGAAACTTTGCGCATGTATATAACCTATGGAGATCTACAAAAGGTATGTTTTAAATTTTCATTACAGGCACTGATAAAAAAGTTAGAAATCATGACTTACTTTTTTCTTCACAATTTTGACCATTAGCAATTTGTATAAATAATTATTTACACGCTACCGAGTAAATTAATCCTTCTAACATCTCAAAAAAACTCAAGCCGTGTGATCTAATTTTGAAAAAGTTATTCGTTTTTAAAGGGTGTCCGGATACTTTTGCATGCCACTGTATATATAACTAATACTTTTAAGATGTCTGGGAAGTAATTATGATCAATTTATCGGTGAAAAAAAATGATTTATAATTTGAAAGTAGATAATGTATCGGTAACAATTTGTAAATTAATACTTATTTTAAATTAATAATGTTTTGAGAAAACTCGTAAAAAATTAGTAATCTTCGTATGAGTGTTGTTTATGTTTGTCACGAACGAAGTACAACAAGCCAGGCTCGCGTTGTTCACGTTTGGTTCGAACGAAGTACCACGAGTCAGGCTCGCGTTGTTTACGTTTGGTACGAACGAAGTACAACAAGCCAGGCTCGTGTTGTTTACATTTGGTCCGAACGAAGTACCACGAATCAGTCTCGTCCATATTGTTTTTGGCTCAAAATTCTTGCCACGAGTCTCACTCGTTGTTGTAGGACAAGGGGTTAATCAAACCTAACCCATACCTAACCACATCAAAGCAATCCAACATTATGAACACTGCACGAAGTATCTTGTTTCCAATAAAATTCTATTTTACTTGATACCGTCCCATCTGGGTACTCATGGCAATGAAAAAGCTAATGAATTGGCCAATATTGCTACGAATAGTGATGATCCTGACAGTTCTCTCAAAATTCCGTACACTGATCTAAGTGAGATCTCCAAATCACGTGCTTTCAATAACACGAATGGATACGTAGTCAATTAAGGCCGATTCAAGGGCAGAAATCATTTTGAACAATTCCACGATGAAAGAAGAAAACCCTGGTACACGGGGAAAAATTGATCTCGAGAACCCATGTGACCATTAACAAAATTAGATCTGGCCATTATAGTCTTAACTTCTCTGTATCAAAAATCAATGTGGTAAATCAGCCTGGCTGCTCATGTGGACATGAGACACAAGATATTTATCACGTCTTATGGCAGTGTCCTATACATGACACTCGCAGATTGAAATTGTAATCAGTGTAACCGTAAAATAAACTATAGTGCAAGGAGTTAAGTAAACAAGTAGCGCGATTAAATAAGTGGAAATTAAGGAAAAAAACAAGACATCAACAAACAGGTCATCGTGCTGTGTGCATCATTTTCGGGACAATCTACTATTTAGTATATTAACCTCTTACAATTTAATTTCGTCTGACTCTCTAAGCACATCGATAGAAAATAAAACAATTTTTATGCATTCAAAACCAACGTACATTCACAAAATGCTCGGGTCACTATTTCAAAAGTTTAATTTACGATGGAAAGTTAAAAATAATCATGTTTGGAATGCGAGACCCATTACGTCTCTGAGACGCCATTTTAAGACGCGGGGTTAAAGATACATCAACCTCGTTTTCGACAAAATTCAACAAGATTAATACGCTTTCGCTCTCGTGCATGTGTGGTACTCATGCGATAATATGAAAAATTATTTAGATTGAAAAATTATTCAGACTCGCGCCATAGAAACTACAATTGCGTTTTAGAGACGTCATAGCGTGAAAAGTTAGAGCGGAACGCAGCTCGGGAAGGAGGACATAATTAATTATTGCGACTGGAAGCCCGTCCGGGACAATTACGTCACGACGCGGAAAAACGCGACACAGGTGCGACCGGTGCGGAAACAGGGACGAAAGGCGGCAACGGTATTGACACAAACTTCAGTTTAATTCCTCTACCGGCAAACATTGGTTTTCCATCCGGCCGTAGTTGCGTGCATCCCCCTGTCTTGTTTCCAGCGGCGCGGATCGACGCCCAATGTTGAAAGAATCGAATGGAGCCCGGGACTATAAATATGGACGCTTTCACGCGACTTCTCTGTTCCGCATCCCTTCATAATTGTCTCGGTCTGCGAGCGCGTAACCGTGAAACGCGGAATATCAATAGAGAAACTGAATTCCGAAATAAAGAATCGAAATAAACCACGGGAATGTCGAAAGGCTCTCAAAAAGCATCGAATCAACGTTCATCTCGAAAACGCAACGTCAAAAGCACAGGGTGTTTCCGAAATCGTGACAGCGCAGAGTAGCCGAATTTAGACCAACGCCTATGTTGGACCTAATTTATAAAACATAGTCAATTAGCACCACTAGTAATACTATAGGCTGTTCTTTCTTTTGGAGGACCAAATGTTTTTAACTTTCTTGAACACTTTTTTAACTTTTTTTATGTAATCCTGTAGATATCGACGAGAACATTACGAAAATGTAAGTATTATTGTTAGGAATTCACAGGTTTATAAGTTATACGTCTATAAACATGAGCAATTTTAAGCGTTTTTGACAGGGAAGGGCGTCGCCATATTGGATATTCGTTGAGCGGTAGAGGTAGGACTGTTGAGCGCATGCGCTCAAAAGTGCTCAACTTTACATGCGTTGGCACGGAATGACGCGAAAGTCTATTAACAGAGTTCCCAATAATTCTGCTACACCAAATGGAAGCTTAAAAATCTTGTTCTACACAGTAATCCCAAAGGAAATTACTAGATTACGTTATTGAGAGTCACCCGTTGGTTTATTAGTATATTTTCTGTTGCTGCTGAGAGATATATTAAAAACTCCTCAGCCATATGCCATAGACTTCCAAAATTGATGGAATAACCACCGGTAGATAATGTGTTAAGGATATGCAATAATTAAACCAGATTCGAAGCTTAATTTTTAATGAATACTATTACTAACTCTTGAAATGTTCTTCTTTCTCGAAACGCATGGAAGTTCGACAAAGATGGTCCGAATTAGACTACTCTCCTCTACAATTGGTCGGTTGGTGATTCTACATATAAAAAACAAGTCGGAAGTATGGAACAACATTTTTTTGTCTGAGGCCTCATTTTCGAGAAAAACGAGTTTGAAAATCCGTCAATCCGCTGGCAGCAAGTAGAATGGGTCAGTCGTAATCAGACCCGTCAGCCGATTCGTATCTAATAGCGCACGTACTCGATGAATTTTCAAACTCGATTTACTTGAAAACGAAGCGTCCAACGACAAAAATGTTATTCCTTTTTTTCGACTTGTTTCCGCATGTAGATGATTTTAAAAACAACCTGCATGTAAAAAAAGTTTGATAATATCTACATGGATCTAGCGACCTGCATGGTAGCGACAAAAGTATCAATACATTGCAATTATTTTCATCATTCATAAATTGCTATTTTAAATTCAGAAAATTTCTAGTGAAACTATGAATGATAGAATTTCTAATTAAACTGTTTTGTCTATTGCATGTATACAGGGAACTGTTCGTTTGAAGAAAAACTGGTTGTCAGTTTGAAATACGTTCTCGCATAGTATGTGCTATGCGAATTTATTTACCAGCCGCACGGTGTTACGATATTTCAAAATGTTTTAGGGGTCGCTATGAGCACAGCTTCCGGAAAGCGTTTCCCGCGTGTTTGCCGATAATGATCGCCCCTGTATCGCGTATTATTAATTACTGCTCCGCCCCGCGGCCGATCGTCTAGTTTGTTAGCCTGAAAGAGAGTGGGAGAGAGACGGAAGAGAGGGAGAGACTGTAATCGCCGAATCGCCGCAACGAATTACGCCCGATCGGCCGCGAGTAACATTTTCCACCAGTAAAACGGCGCCCTCGGCTTTAGCGCCTCACAAGTTTCACTACTTGTCAATAGCTATAATTTAAAACGCAGCACGTGTAATGTTAATCTATTAACAGAGTACTTTTCCAGTTATTTCAGCACATATTTTTATTAATTTTTCACTACCAGTTTGTAGTCGCAGAATATCGGAGTGGTCTAATATGGACATTTTTCGTGGTACGTCTGGCTCAAAAAGAATAGTATTATGATTTAATCCTCATATGCTCGTAGAAAATGATTGTATAAAAGATCCTAGAACATTACTTCATTTTATGCATTTATAAAAAACACAAATTGTCGTCATCTAACTCTGGAAATGATGACAAGATTATTAAACGGAGGAATAAACTTGTAGCTATTGTCTTGCAATTAGACAATTTTTATTACACATCAAAATTCACGGTCGGATAATAAGAATAGTAATAATATAGTTTTTTAATTTGAATTGAAGGTAACATATCTTTTTCGCAATTTCTATCAATGAAAGCATAAACAATGTTGCTCCTGCAAACAGTTCGCAGACGAATATGGTTTCCCTACATTTTGAGGTTCTATTGAATGTAGTATAACATATTTCAGTAAAATATGCGTCCATAACAAAATTTACTGGATAAAATTTAAAATAGTATTTAAGAAAAGAATTTAAGAATATTGTCTTCGCAGTATTAAAAGATTATTAAGAAAAGAAAGACGAGTATATTTACTCCCTGTCTCCTGCAGTCAATTTAGACAATTTTTATTTTGTTTACGTTAATGTTAATAGGACCTTTATAAATAGATAAATAAATAAAATTCCGCAATCTATTGATACTGAGTCCAACAAGCGCTAAAAGTGGTAAATAAATTCCTATTATAATCTGTGCTTGAATAAAGATAATTTATTGATGAGTTTTTTGCCGGCCATTTGAACAGCAACGGTATAATGTTAATAATTTATAAAATGTTTTGTATGAGCGAAGCAATTAGAAACGCAGTCCTCGCGAAACGATCGTTTGCGCGAGAATTCCGGCCCCGCGAGAAGTCAGCGAAATGAAACGAAAGTCGAACCATAAATATGAAAAGTAATAAGAAGAGAAAGTCTTTATCGATCGTGCGAGGGGAAAAAGGTTTCATTTCGGTTGAAAAGCACGCGAGAGAGGCCCCGCGACTCGTTACCGCGCGGAGAACCAACAAAAACGGAGGAACTCGGCAAAAAGGGACAATCGATAATACTGATTAGTCCGCGTGTACAGCAAGCAATGACGCTTTAATTAACACAGTACACTAATGAACTATACGATTACCAGCTCCACCACTATCGTTCATTAAACGAACAGCGAACGCGGGACGAATAATCCGACAATTTTTAGATCGGGCGAGTAGAATCGGACGATTTTCTACTTCGCCGGCTGTCTACCCTCGGCTTGTTGTTGCTAGCCCCGAGGGTTTGTTCACACTACCGTACCCTGTCAATTACTTTATTCGTCGACAAAGCATCGTTCCGCCAATTTGTAGACAAATAATGGAACGGCGTAACGTTGTCCCAACGAAAACAATGCGCTCGCGAAAGATATAATTAACGGAGCTTCTGGTTTAATGCGCGCTGCTTTAAATCAACCCGATATGCTATTGATATTTGGAAATGATTTACAATTAACGCTCTAGAATATCCGCCAATATTATTCTCCCGCCGTTAGCATTTCTATTAATTCTATCGTTGCTATTATTTTGCCCGCGATAATTCAATTTGCAAGTTTATTAAAATCAACGCACGATAGGAAAATAGTTCGATTCGCATCGTGTGGAATCGATGCGCTTCATAGTTATTATTATTTAATAATTGACGTTGATGCCAGAATAAGTATTTCATATATACTATGTTTATACGTATATATACCGGGTGATTCACGAGAAACAGGCCACCTAAATATCTCCGTTAGGTTTAGAGATAGAAGAAAATGTTAGAGAGAAAAGTTGTACTGTTAAAGGGGGCAAATATGGTGATATAAAAAAATGTTCCGATTGTAATTGTTTTCAAGGTCTTTTGAAGGTCATCAATGATTTTGAAATTGCACCATATATTTTACAGTGTTGTAGCTGATGTCAAGGCGAGTTCAATGATGTGGTACACGATGACCTTCAAATGACCTTGAACTAGAAAATTTATGCTAAATCAAAGATAACTTCAAAATGTGGAATCAATTTCGAAATTATGACCTTGAGCAGTAACACAAACATTTAAACGTTTTACAAGGCAATCAATTGCACTTTCAATTGTTTCTGTTGCAATTGATCTACAAGATCTAATTATTGTTTCTTGCATGTTCTCTAGTGTAGTCGGTTGTTGACGATATACATGATCTTTGAGTGTTCCCACAAAAAAAAATCAAGAGGAGTAGATCAGGTGAACCAATGTGGTACCAACACGATGGCTGTCCCGCTCATTCTTCAAGTACCGTAAGAGAATTTCTGAACAATAAATTTCCGAAACGCTGGATAGGACGTAATGGACACATACTATATATATATATATTTTTTTTTAATTATTACGTCTTTTAGACTATTATTTTTCTTTAAGAATATTCGTAAGAATAATCCAATAAAGAAAAATATATATAATATATATATATTTTTTTAATTATTACGTCTTTCAGACTATTATATATCATATATATATATTTTTTTTTTTCTTTACTGGATTATTCTTACGATTATTCTTAAAGAAACATAATAGTCTGAAAGACGGTAATAATTAAAAATATATTAAAATCTAAATTTAGGCACCATGCAAACTAATACTAATAATCACATTTTCATCTCCAAGTTGACCTTTTCATTTACATGCAAAATTGTAAACAATGTATCTCAGATTCGCACGAAAATGACAATGTACGCACAAGTTTATGTAATTAATATGTGCCGGTAGTAACCAACAGCCTAAAACAATTGACGAGCGATTGGATCATGTGTGTGAAAGTAATATGGCTCAATACGAGCAATAGAAACACGGAACGAAGATGAGAAATATGGACTGAATTGTTATTTTGATCGGGACAGGCCTCGATTTACCTTATTCCATAATATCATTATCGCCGCGAAAGAGAAAGACAGCGAGACAGGTCGTTCGACGAAGAGGAGGGGCGTAGAACACGTGCTAAATTGACTTCACTCATTCCCTTGCAATTCCACGAAGCCGTATCGAATAGTCCCGCTCAGTTGTCGCATCGACGACGATGACGGCATCTTCTTCTATTTTCGATCGGCGAGTTGCATAACCAGACTCGCCGCGAAGAAATAGAATCGAAGTGGCAATAGACCGGCCGAGCAGCACGCTCCTGCGATTCGCGCGAGTCTGCTTCGTGCACGAGTGTTTCAAACGGATAATCATGTGATAACAATCATCTACGGAACACTGAACCGCACGATAACATTCTTTACCATCTCCTACCATCGTTTCCTCAAGAACACATATTTATTGGAATTATGAAACGTTTACATAGGGGTTGATACAAACTTTCGTCTCTGACCATTATTATTTAATAAAATTCTGCGAAAAACAGAAATTAAGGAGAATAAAATAGTGAGCCCATTGTAATAGTCACATAATTAATTTTGTATTATATTTTCTATAGAAAAATTCCTCGTAGTTTAAAATATTCAGTTAAGGGGGTAGATAGAAAGTTTCGACTTTGGCGAGGATTGACTAACTCAATTGTGCGAAAAAAAAGAATTAAGAAAATTAATATAGTGATTTGGCTATTACAGTAGGCATACAATCAATCTTTCACACGCATTTAAGAAATTGTTCACATTAAGAAATCTCAATGTTTTTGAAATATTTGTTCTTTATTTTTCTCTTTGTCTTTGTTCAGTTTACATTTGCTTCAAATATGAAACATTGACGAATTCTGACTGCACAAGTCAAGTAAACATCATGTATGTAAAAATACATTTACTTTAATAAAAGAAAAGCAAATTCTGTATGTAATATTTTCCTTATTCAAGCACCACAAATAAGATAAATGGAGAAAAAGATTCTGTATCAAACTCAATAGTCTGGTCATTAACTCGGTACAATCAATACACATAACGTTCGCAAAAATTCACAGTCTGATAGAACAAACAAAAATGAAAAAAAATATCGGTACAAATCCACGTGCACTAGAAAAAATTCCTAAAAATATGTTCACTAAAAATTGATCTGACGGGTACCCGAGTGTTAGGAAAAACGCAATAACACTGAGAACGTTCACAAAAATTCACAGTTCGATAAAACAATTGAAAACCATCAAAATTTGAACACTAGTTGCACCACCAAAATTCATAAAAATACGTCCACTAAAAATTGATCAGAAGGCTGCCCAAGTGTTGTGAAAAACACAATGAAACTGAGAACGTTCAAAAATATTCACAATGAGACTGCGAACGAAACGACACAACCCGATAAAACAAATAAAAACGATGATAACACAAATACAAACACAGTTGCAACACAACAATTTACAAAGATACGTCCACTAAAAATTGATCAGAAGGCTGCCCAAGTGTTGTGAAAAACACAATGAAACTGAGAACGTTCAAAAATATTCACAATGAGACTGCGAACGAAACGACACAACCCGATAAAACAAATAAAAACGATGATAACACAAATACAAACACAGTTGCAACACAACAATTTACAAAGGTACGTCCACTAAAGATTGATCAGAAGGCTGCCCAAGTGTTAAGAAAAACATTGAAACTGAGAACGTTCACAAAGATTCACAGCCCGATAGAACAAATAAAAATCATGAAAAATCGAATACTAACCCAGTTGACCACAAACATTCGCAAAAATATTGTCCACCAGAAACGAATCTAAGAGATAGACAAGAGCAAGCATCGTTTATGGATAACTCGACCAAAAACGCAAAACAAAATTGCCAAGTTCTGCGATCCAGCGAACAATTCTCGTAAGTTCGCGGCTCCTTGCATAATGTAACCACGTTGGGTGTGCATGCGAGGATGTCAGGCAATAAGGTTCGAGCCTTCGCGCTGATCAAAAGGCCTTCTTTACCAGGCGAGCATGCCCCGTAGCATACACGTTATCACCTACAGAAATAACATCCGCGATGCTATTATGGCATCGGCGGATGGTTCTGGGACAGCGGGGGTAGCGGAGATGGTTGCAGGGAGGAAAAGGGGGTTGGAAACACAACGTAGGATGCAGCCGGTGTAATCGAATTTCATGCGATACTTCTGAACGATGCGTTTTTTCCTCGCTGCCTCCCGGGTCTCTCCGCTCGTCGACAGTCCGCGACGCCCCTCCCCCAAACCCCTATTTCCCTCTTGAACCCCCCCTCCCGCGTTGCCGCACACCATCATCTGGGTATCCGGCGCAACAACGTAGCCAGGCACGAAACCGATGGCTCGAACAACCAATTCCTTCGTCGACAGCTACGGGCGCCGCGTTGATCGTCCGAAGGACGCGAAGATTTATCGTGACGGGGATCGAAACGGGAATCGAGTGATGTACGAGGGCGGAACCGGAAAATTGTAGCGGCCTTTTTCGAAGTTTGATCACGTCGTGTCTCCTCCTCCACCCCCGAATCTTTGCATTCACTTAGACCGAGAGAAGTGGGTTAAATACTGTTTCGCCCCGAAAAAAAGAGGCAGCCGCCTCCCGGCGAATAGAATGAAGATGAATTATGATTAATAACCCCGGAAAATAAGGGGGCGAAACCGGGCATCCGGGGGCCGTTGACTTCTCCTTTCTGCTAAAGGTCTAAATGCTACGGCGCTTCCGCATTTTTGTATCGGTATTTATTTTGTGACGTGACTGTTAGCAGGTTGCGGATCTTTAGGAAAAATTATCTTTTTCTGAGTTAGTCGCGAAAGACAGATATTATATAAAAAGGAACATTGTATTTTAATAATTTTAATCAGTCGAAGATAGTGCTAACGTGTTCATCAATGATTCAGTAATGTCTTCATTGACCAATTCTTTTTGTTATAAATGCGTAAAACTTGCAGTCTCAGTTGTTACATGTTACAGAGAAAATGTGATTTCAACGTATCTCACAAGAATTTTGACAAGATCCCTTAAAAAACTATCTCTGGGCATCGCACGAATACCAAAAATTGTATTCAATCTAAAAATGAGAACTCGCCTAAAGATCAACAGTCCGTTGATTATGACGTTATAACTTGGCCTTATCTCTTTAAAATGTGCAAAAATCGTGAGAGGATATTTCGAAGAACTATCTCGGAGCATTGGACGAGTACGACAAATTGTATTTTGTTTACTGTATTTTATCTAAAAATGAAAACTCGCCTGAAGATCAACAGTCTGTTAATTACGGTGTTGTAATTTCACGTATCCGTTTAAAATGGGTACAAAATCGTGAGAGGATCCTTCGGAGAACCATCTGTAAGCATCGCTCGAGTACCGAAAATTTCATTTTATCTACAAATGAGAACTGGCCTAAAGATCAACAGTCTGTTAATTACCGCGTAGTAGTTTCACATATCTCTGTAAAATGGGCAAAAATTGTGAGAGGATTCTTTGAAGAACCATCTGCAACCATCGCTTGAGTATCAAAAATTGTATTTTATCTAAAAATGAGTACTGGACTAAAGATCAACAATCTGTTAATTACGTTCGACTGCAGGATGGTAGGAAAAGGGATCTCGTTCGCTTTCGAAGCAGAGGAAGACATTCCTCGCTGGCTTCCTAGGCAACTCGTTTAAATATCGTTCTTTGAGCATTTGTCCAATAAAAATAATGCGCGTTCCTCTCGTTCGCCGTCGCTCTTCCGCTCTGACGCTCTCATTTTAAGCGCGGCGTTCCCGGCCTTTATGCGCGCATCCAATACGGAAATTTCGCCTCGTATTCAAAGTGGCGCACTTACACTAGCGCACAATTATGAGAGCCCCGGGTAAAGAGAGCCCATGCGTTCCCGGGAAAATCGAACAGCAAAATAGCGCAGTCTACGAAGTCGTGAATTGGCTGATCGAGCGTGGCCCGTTAAGAGGAAACGACGTAATGAAACGAAACGCGGGCTGGCCCCGACCCAATGACAAAAGTACGTTTTTCAAAGCAAGTAAAAAGCTCTTCCGACAATTCTGATCAAGCATTCGCCCCGCCGCCCCCCCCCCCCCACTCACTCTCTCTCTCTTACCACGACTATGACGGTGAAACTTCGTTATCATGCCGACACGAGAACGTCCAATTGAATCATAATTTGAATGCGATAACTCCCTCGCCATTAAAGTTTCAATATTTCTTTATTTCCTCTGCGAATCTAACCTCAGAAATATCAATTCTCGCGCGAATATCCACGCGCTCTCTATCCCCGTTTTATTATAGTTATACCATTTCTGTGGATAAACAGACGCTGTCTTGGATACTGGTGAACGGGGGATTAAACGTGCAAAGTGAATGCGAGAAACAAGAACGTCAATGGCAATATGATTGTTGTCTTAGAAAAATAAATTTGTGTAAATGATAATTCTTTGACTTTCCTTCGTGAATTATATATCTCCCATTTGAAAAATCAATAATATTCTCAATTTTCTGGAAACGTAATCCACAAAATTTTTAAACGAAATCATAATTACAAATTTAGTTGTATACAAATGTAATTTGACTAGCAATAGATTACTACGAGTGAAAGAAACAGTCTAAATATAGAAAATACAGATAGCAGAGTGAAGTACTTTATGGTGGCAACGATCGATCATATATTCGGAGAATATATATTTAACCGGATCATGTTTGCTCACGGTTCGTCGATTAAAGTGATAAAACAAGGTTACTTTTCTCAATGAGTGATCCGATAATTTTGTGTCAAGTGCGTTCATGATCTCCATCGAAAGCCATTAAATTATTATTTAGTATCTTAAGCGAATAGAAATCCGCATTTCGCCAAAGTGACAAATTCGTTGAATAATTGAATGCAGCTTTACAATCTCAATAATCTTATATTCAAGAATTTGTTCTTAGATTAAAAAATGTCTCGTTGTTCTAGAGTTATTGGGTTTGGTACTGGAATTATCTTGCCAAATTTAACCCATTGCACTCGAACGGTGACTCCGGGGCACCAGTCAAAATTGCCATACTATTACTCAAAACAGTTTTCATATTATTCAATTCGTCTCTATTCCGAAAATTGCTAAAAATCCAACTGTTCAGGCGCACAATGTAAATAAAATACGTAGAGTAAAAAATGTTCTAAGTTGAAAGAAATGTCTTGATTTTGAAATTAAAATTGCTTCGAGTGCAAAGGGTTAATTCTTGAAATATCAGAAGAAACCGCTGCAGTTGTCAGAGGATATATAACAAATTTATTGACCAATCCGTTCGCAGTGAAATGAGTTCCAGAGGACAGCGTGATCACGAGTTGAAGCAGCAAACGGTGAAAGACGTCGCTGCAACGGGTTCCCACGTACTCGAGCTTATGGCAGGCGAAGGGAGGAAACACGTTCGGCCCGGCACGGATACCGCGTTATAAATCAACCACTATGAACCATTAGGATGGCCATAATTCGTCGATATCTCGAGGACCGGCAGCTTATTATATCCCGCATATATAATTCGGCGAAGTGCGGGCATCCGCTCCGTAGGTTGGCGCGTGTTACACGTTGCGCCCATTTCGACCGATGAATGGATCGACGGAATTGATCGGCGCCGGGGATTGATTGGCGAACGATCGATCTGCGGTGATCGATGGCCATCGGACGTGTTGCCCGTGTGCACAGACGATATATATATATATATATATATATATATATATATATATGTATATATACATATATATGTATATACATATATACGGGAGACCGTTACGCCGCGCGTGTTTCGCCACAGTAATTGGATTTAAAGATACGAACCCGCGATAAAGGCTGACGAATGCCCGTCCCGATGCGACTGCAACATCGTTTTCAAAATATTATTTGCGACTAGAACGCGTGCGACCCTTCACCGGCGAACATTTCTGCCTTTGGTCCATGATACGGGCTCACGCGGTGACGTTTTTGTAAAAGCCACGTTGTATCACGCGCAAATTGTTTCCGTTCGATTTTTTTCCTGTTTCTTCTCCGCGAATATACAGTGGACGAAATTTCTATAAAAACGGTTAACCTTTTACAGTCGTCTGTCGGACGTGCTCCGACATCAGCGTGAACAGGAAATTTGCGACTACAATTTTACTAATTTACAAAAATTGAATCTGGTGAAAAAAAGTCAGGTGTGCATGAGATTGGATTGGAAAAGGTATCTTATCACACTGACTTAATATTTACACCTAATATATAACATATATCATTAGATACATGGGTTAAACTTTCTTTTGGAGGACCAATTTTTTTTAACTTTTTTTACACAGTTTTATAGTTTTGACGAGGAAACGCCGAAAATAAAAGTCTAATTGCCAGGAGTTCACTGGTTCAGAAGTTATACGTTTGTAAAGTTGAGCACTTTTAACTAACCCCAAACCAATTTGGACTATACCACTCAGTACTATTTAGCCGATGTGCTGAACACCCACCTCTATCCAGCGCATGCGCTCAACAGTCCTACCTCTACCATCCAACGAATATCCAATATGGCGACGCTCTAACCTGTCAAAATAGTCTTAAATTGCTCATGTTTACACATGTATAACATATAAACCAGTGAATACCTAACAATAATATTTTCGTAATGTCTGCATCGATATCTACAGGATTACATAAAAAAAAGTTAAAAAAGAGTTCAAAAAAGTTAAAAAAGTCCTCCAAAAGAAAGTCCAGCCGAAACATGTATACTAACACGGTGCAGGAGTACATTAAAATCAAAGACGACTACCTGGGGTACTTCCCTTGTGAGTGTTTATGTGCATGTTTGCATGAATAAAAAGAACGAAAGAATAGTGGGAAGATGAAAATCATTAGCGAGCGAGTAAAACTAATAAATTCTGTTAAAAACACTTTTCACTCAAATTATCGAAAAGGCCTACGAAATCGTACAGGTCCACCGTACATTGTGTAGAAGTGATCCTGTATAAAGGGGCCTAAAAGTCTTTTAAGTGCTTAGGGCGTTTAAAGGTATTAATCCGGCATTTATATTACGCGCAAATGCGACACTTGCCGATCTTCCGCATCGCGGTCTATCTAGGCGGGCTAAAAGCATGCTGCGCAAGGGTTAGCATATCGTAATGTATTTTCCACTGGCATTTACGTGGCAATACCGGCCGCGCGACAAATTGCGTGTCCGAGAGAACGCACCGCGTCATCGAACAATCGGCGTTGCATTCATTCCGCGCCACGGGCGATAATCGATAACCGGATGGAAGGACCGGATAGATTGTCAGATATCGGCGATGAACATCAAAAGGTAAAACGATCAAAGTCACATTTACGGTGTGTGTCGCTCGAACAACGATGGCGGCCGTCGGACACACGCAAAGGGGAAAACGGTGTGTGCGGGGAAGGACGCGCGGGCGAATAGGGGAACACGGACAGAGAGCACGGAGCTCCGCTGTTGAAACGTTGCTTATCGTAAATGAACTTTTGATCGTCCTTCCGGCGGGCGCAAAACGCGTAAATAATTCGTCTGCTATCGCAGTTTGCGTAGACGCTTAATCGGCAATGACGCACGCGGGATTCGAAACGAAAATTCGCTTCCGGTCAAGCGCGGCACGGACCTCGCTCTGTCACCATAGCTTTTTGCCACCGGACGCAACAAGTAAAAAGCGCCGCGTGACAAACGTTGCCGCCGTTGTCGCTCCGTAGAACAACGATCAAATGGCTTTCGTTCCGAATACAATTACCACCGTGCATTTCATTACCGCAGTTATGATCAATGCGGTCCTTTGTGGCGCGGTTATAATAGATCGGAACGGTATATGACCCGTACGCAAGTCAAATCGATTAAACGGTCGTTCCGATTTTTTATTTTTCATAAATCGATTCTTCTTTTGCACTTTCTTTCAAGGTTTCATGACTCGAGTTCAGTTACAATGCTAGCCAGACAAAAATGTGGGGCGCAAGATAATAGTAAGGAGTGTAGGGAGTAGCAGCCGTTGAGAAAACTCACACAACAGTTTATATCATTTGCGGAGCAATAAAATTTTTAGTGATTTAGGTGAACTATTCATGCATCAATCAGCTGTAGCGTGCGCCCCACGTTTTTCGTTTTAAATCTTTCAAGTATTTTCACAGCTATCCAAAATTCACAATTTCAAATTTTTGTTTTTATTTTCAAATTATTTTATACTTTTTAGTCCGTTTTATTTTTTTCAAATTAATTTATACTTTTTAGTCCGTTTTTTTATTTATTATTTTATACTTTTTAGACCGTTTGAAAAACGTGGTATTTTTAAAAATTTATTTTTATTTAAATAATTATTTTCTGCTTTTTAATCTTGTGTGTGAAATTTTTCAATCGATTTTTTTTGTAGACATTATTTCTGACACTTTCAAACACAGATTTTTGTTAATTTCTAATCTCGTACACGATATTATTATTACCTATATCATACATGCTCCCCAACGTCAAAAGGCTTCCTCTCCTACTTCTTGCACGTATATTTTGTAAGAGGTGCGATGCTTTCTGTCTGGGTTTTATTGTGCGACTGACGCTGTTCCGTCACGCTAGGCCCAGCGTCGCTGCCGAAAACAAAACGCTATCGCCAATCGAGCGACGTCGACGCGGTTCAGCGTCTCGCGTAGAGAAGCGAAGCCGCTTACGCACACGTGCATCTCGCATAACAATTTCAATCGATTTTAAACATTTTGATGAAATTTTAACAGAAAGGTGTAACGGTTCTTTCACTTGGTAAACAAAGCGATGATGCACTACCGATCGTCTATCATATACGGGCGAAGTGGGTTCGTGGAGTGGGGACGAGTCAGAGTGCGTACGCATAGTAAAGTAGAGAGCGTTGTCGCGCGGAGTGGGGATCTCTGAACGCGATGACCGTGGTGTAACGGTAATAACGGCAAAAATATTTAATTGTTATTTCTCTTAAACGGATAGACTTTTTAAAATTTTTGAATACTGCATTATCACCCAGTTCTGAGCTACGTTTCCAATTTCAAGTCTCTAGCTCATCGGGAAGTTAGTTTAAAATCAATTGCAAGATTTGTACCGAACAAACAAACAAACAAGAAAGCGAGCTAATAAAAACGTGGTAAAATGGCTTTACGTTTTAAAAGTAGTTATACCTCGATATTTGCATCGTGTGTCGCCCATGAGCTTCATAATGATCATTTTTTAATGTTTGACTTTGATATCAGGACAAATATTTCATAAATAAGATGGTTATTATATCTACGATTATAAAAATACTCAGGTAAAAAAAAATTAATGGTCAGCAAGATATAATAATTAAAAATATAATGAACATTACATTTGGCCACCATGCAAACTAGTAATAATGATCATATTTAAATCTCCAAGTTTATCTTCATAATTTAAATGCGCAATTGCAGAATATGATTCTTAGATTCTCCTAAAAATTAAAATGTTTGCACACTTTCGTCTCAGTAATAAGTGCAGACACTACCTAACAAACAATAGACGCGTGGAAGCATGGAACTGAGATGAGAAACATCTACTGAATTCTTATTTTAATCCGACTGCAAATAATTCAATTTCATTAATCCAGATCCGACCGAACCATTGTAAATGGAGCAAATAATTTTTATTTCGTAGAACGATCCGCAGTCCATTTATTATTGTACAAGCACGGGACCTTTACTAATTTTTTTCAGAGAAATGCCCACTTATTCCAAGATTGTGAAGGAACACGAATCTGAATCTTTTTGTTGGTTCCCGTGACACTACCTAACAAACAATAGACGCGTGGAAGCATGGAACGGAGATGAGAAACGTCTGCCGAATTCTTATTTTTATCCGACTGTAAATAATTCAATTTCATTAATTCAGATCCAACCGAACCGTTGTAAATGGAGCAAATAATTTTTATTTCGTAGAACGATATGCAGTCCATTTATTATTATACAAGCTTTAATAATGTTTTCAGAGCCCACATATTTCAACGATTGTGAAGGAACACGAATCTGAATCTTTTTTGTTGGTGCCCGTGACACTACCTAACAAACAATAGACGCGTGGAAGCATGGAACGGAGATGAGAAACGTCTGCCGAATTCTTATTTTAATCCGACTGCAAATACTTCAATTTCATTAATTCAGATCCAACCGAACCGTTGTAAATGGAGCAAATAATTTTTATTTCGTAGAACGATATGCAGTCCATTTATTATTATACAAGCTTTAATAATGTTTTCAGAGCCCACATATTTCAACGATTGTGAAGGAACACGAATCTGGATCTTTTTTGTTGGTGACCGTGTTAATAAACGTCCGAAAACCTAGCAGAGCCTACTTTTTCGGGTATGTACTAGTATTAAAGTATGTACAGTATATAGGCTTTCGTGGTTTCCGGCAGGCTCCGTACAATTGATGCTCGTGTAGAGAAGAAGCATCGTGTGAGCGCGATCGATAATTAAAGCCTCAATATCGTCGAAAAAATTGCTGTTTTAATTCAATGCCGGAAAGCTTTCACGACACACGGTGAATTTGGTCGTCAAAGGGTCGCGGATTATGCAAACACGGCCGAGTAATGGTGGCTGTGGCCCAGTTTTTCCTCGATTTTACAAATAGAGGACTCGTCGCGAGGGTGTGTAAGTCGACGTCGAGCTTTTGCGAGCGATTTGCGCTTATGCGGCCGGCTAATAAACGTTATTGACGCGTGTCGCGCCGTTCCATTTGCGATCCGGCCTCCGTAGCTAATGGAGATGCATGGGAAATTATTGATGCGAGGATATTTCGTGGAAGAAGCGGACGACTGAACGGAAACGAGGAAACCGACGAAAGAACCGGATGGAGGGGGTTCAGAAACGCCAAAACCAGGGGGTGGGAAACGCTCCGATGAAATTGAATGAACGTCCACCCGGTGTACAAGCTTTTTCGATACAGTTTTCGCGAACGAAACATGAAAAAGCATGCGCGCGACGCGGCGGATGTTAAAATCAGTTTGCCGAGCGTGCTTTTAAAAGTACATGTCTGAATTACGAATTCTTGGTACCAGTACGCCATCTAGCGTCTCGTATAATCTCGTTCGCGCGGGCTGCCTCTTCTTCCGTTAGCAAGTCGGACATGCAGAACCATGGAAATTTAATAAACCGAACGCAACGCGTCCCCACGCTTAAAAATGCATTCGGGCCTGAACACCGTTTAGAAGTCTAATTACATAGGAATGTATTAACTGCGCTCCGAAAAGCAAGGCTGCATTGTAACGCGTCTATCTGCAATTTTGGGAAGAGTCTCGTTGGGACAAAATGGCGCGGACAAACGAAGTTATGTAACTGAAAAAGTCGAAAATTTCAACGATTTAGACATTTTTTTTTAGGAAATATTGTTTATCTGAAGAACAGTGTAGCAGGCCGCGTTTGTGTGTACTACAATTTTCAACGATTCATTAAACACATGTGAACAAACTAGTGTGGATCTTTATGGAAAATAAAAATTATCTGCATTAATTTAATCATTTCCGTAGACTTAAGGTAGATTGATACTCTAGAATTTTTACAATCTTTCTGCTGTTTCAAATAACATCTACTCATTTTTGTTAAAAACGCATAAAATCTGCAGCCTAATAATCATTAACCCATTGTTGTAATTTAACGAGTCAGACTCGTGATGAACATTTTAAACAAAGTTTAATAAATGTAAATAGTATGCCTTTCTTTCTGGACGAAATAAAATTGTATTCGTTTGTGATCAATATTTAAGCATTGAAGTAAATGTAGCCATACAAAAACTATAAATTTTCTTCTCTCTTCTGTGATGTTTTTGGAAATAAATACGTTTTAAACACTGTGGCCGCAAAGAAAATGGCACGACAAGGGGTTAAGTGGAATATTTGCTGTTCTAAAACGAACGATTATCTGCTTCACACGTAATTTTTTATTTGCAATAATGATGAATTTGTGATCCACATCGAAAAATTAGCCTGTCTTTTGTATCATATCATATGCTTGAGCGAGGGAATTGATTGAATAATATCCCATGTAAACATCGTTGCATCTCAGATCCTTCGCAATTTTGTTAATAATATTGAATGAAGGAACTTGAGTCATTTGATCAGCGATGGTGCATTTAATATTAACAATGAAATAATTAAGAAAACCGTGAACCTAAGACGGAGAGGATTCGAGCAGGAAATCTGGGAGCCGCTTTCAAACGGGGGCCAGTTCCGGGCTCGCCTAATTAAAAGCGATCCACGAGGAGTAGAAAGAAGCCGTGGCCTTTTTCTTCTGTTTTTCGATATTTTGTTTTCTGTTTTCCGAGCGTGCACTCAGTTTCAAGTTCGTACTTTCCAGTCAATCCAAGAGCGGTCTAGAGTTCTCAGACCCGTAAATCCTTTAAGTGTCTCCTCGCTTTTACCACTCAACCCATGGAGTGTAGATAACAGAGCGAGGAGGAGTAAAGCGAGGTACTTGTACAGCTGTACCATTTTTCTTTGCGCTCGCGTCGTGCCGCTTTTCCCTCCCCGTCCGTGCGTGCTGTTTCTTTTCCGCTCTTCCTTTTTTCTTCGCCTTCTTTATGCGCGCTCGCTCTCGGAAGTAATTTCACAAGGAGAGCTAAATGAATATTCTTTGACACGCGATACCCGTTGCTCGTTTTATTTACAGCGCACGCTACAAAATTGTTCGTGCCTAGACCCCCGCGACGTTGTTTAACGCGTGTGTCACGCGTTTGTTGCCGTGCTTTCCACGGAAACAGACTCTTCGCCGGCATACTAAATGTGGAACTCGGTTTTTGGGAACATTGTCGTCCTCACTGGAACACCCCTTCTTGTACAACATGATCTACGGCTAAATAATCTGCAGCAGCTGGCCAAAGAATTAGGACCACTTTTCAGTATTTTTTGTGTTTCTAGTCAAGAAAGGTATAAGTCAGCGATGTCCAAACTTGGCTCCCGGGAGCTCAACGCCGTCCCCACCACCGTTCGCAGTTTTCATAGCGCCGAGACGCGGCGAACCGATTACCAATCGGTGATGAGATATTGTGTGGTTTTTTCGCGCATGCGCGTCCAAAACAGTAACGTATCCATATTGTACCGAAAGTAGGGGGAAACTGGCGCTTGGAACTATTCTGGCGGGAAAGTGCCAGACGAGTCGAGGACGTTGCGACGTTACGAGAGAGCTGCGAATTTGAGGAAAGTTATTATTAACACACATGTTACGCATTCATTTTTCAAAATCAATAGATCAAAACTTTTACTAAATTATGCGGGGTGACCAAAGTACCCCGTTTTAGCCGAATTTTCTACTTTACCGGCGCTAAAATTTCGCGCATGAGCGATAAAAACCACACAATATCTCATCACCAGACTGCGAATTTTATGCATTTATGGCAAAAATGGGTGCATATAATTTAAAGCAGTGAACATATTAAAAAGATTTAAGGACATCGGTCTACTATTTCAACTTAATAATATAATTAGAAAAAGAAAGAAATTTCTATTTGACTCCTGCGTCTGGCAATTAATGCAAATATTTTTTATTTTGCATAAAGATCCGCAGTCTACTCATCACTGTTACCAATATGCTCGCTTCCCGCGTTAAAAAGATGATCGTCGATTGTTTTATGAAGCATGGGTCGGTTACACGGTGTTTTGGTCGGCGGGGTTGAGAACAGGCTGCGCCTGCGCAAAGTGACAGTAGGAAGGGGAAGCAGTCACGTGAGGGGCCCCTACGCTGGACACCTCTGGTACAAGTGGTATTTAACGCGTTAAACGCTATGTCAGTCCCTGGGGATTGACGGTATCGAATTTACAAAACAACAAGTAATATATAGTTTATATGATATTAAAAAAATATGCACACTGTTTTTATAAATTTAATTGAAACCGATTAAACAGAAATGGGGTAAGCATGTCTTTTGCTTATGCACAGTCGTATTTTTGTATTTAAGAGAAAATTGCTCCGCGTTTAACTAGCATTCAACTAGCACTTTAACACAGAATTATGACCTCAGACGCTGCTATATTACTGTGACAATTTTTACGTTAAACTATCCTTTTCTCCTCTGATTACAATATTTTCCGTTGTTTAAAAGTATCATAATTAAACTACTGGTCTGAAACACTTATGACAACAATGAGGAGATGAAATGTGAAACAGTGAACACATTTAAAATATTAAAAAATACTGTCTGATTATATTCAAGTAATTAAAATGATTAAGATATAAGTAGAACTTCTCTATTTAATTAAATTTGTGTGAAATAATTTACAATTAATAGGTACGTAAAATTAGCAATTAAATTCTATTCAAGCCTGAAGATCTTACTAAAAACACGAAAAACGTGGAAAACTGTGAGCGAACCTAATTGTTTGGCCAGGGACTGTAGATTCGTGGGTAAAATTGTCGAGAAATGTTGTATAAACGTAACATCGAACATATTGTTCTGAAATGTGACAACAATATGATAACAAGCGTAGTGTTCCGCGATTAGATTGTGAATTTTTAAGTTAAATAAAAATTTTCCAAACTCTTTTCTTTTAGTAATTTAGATATGCCGAAAATAGTACAAAAGAGTTCATAAATTCTTCTAATGTCTTCGCAATCTTTTAATTAATGTACCAGATTGACGATTTCGGCTGAGAAAAATTTTCACAGTTTGAAAAGAACGAAACTGATGTAGTATGACTATTATTACATTTCTTCATACTTTGACTCGTTTGTTCGAAACAATTTTTTAAGTTACAGTCAAACGAAAGAGCGAACTCAAAAAGTGAAATAGCCCAGCATTTGTCAGGCTATGTTCTATACTAGGAGAATGAATTAATGTTTACGATATCAATTTCCGGGAGCGTTTATAATTTATTAAGACCAGCATGTTAATATAGAGCGTACAAATATTTAATGAAACAATGCCGCTGATCGTTACCAATACTGTCGTTCATGATTCTGTAATTAAATCATTTGTCTGATGGGTTTGGTTTTGTTGTTGGAACTTAGCATTATATATAACGAAAATGGAAGCATTGTTTACTGATCATATTATAAATTTGACTATAATTGACTCACATAATCGAGCACACTGTATACTTTTCTCGGGGAAGATTTTTAAGGAACCAAATTTTTCTCGAAGATCGAAAATTTCCAGACTGGTTCGATATTTTAAATTTTTTTGCAGGTGCGTGCATGGAATAGGGTTCAGTGTACCGGTTAGGTAAAAAAGGGAAACAGTAAGGAAAAAATGGAAAAAATGTCTCTGCTGCTCCGGTTTGCCCCGATTGGCATGGCAGGCCGGAAGCTCTTCAGTAAATCCAGCTTAAAGCAGCTGTGTAAACGTTGACCTATATTACAATCACGGCTAGAGCGGGCGGCTCCGCGTTAGGCGACGCCATCGGCATCCCCTAACCAGCTACAAAGTCGCTCGTGGCCGCTCCCCACGTGGCCAATCTACACTATATACACTGTGTGCAGCTGAACGCCCACGCAAACCGCAGCAAACCGCTCGCAATCGTTTCTTGGCGGGACGCGAACCTATGCATCGGGTACTTTAATCTTCATTCTGCTGCCATAATCTTCATCCAATTCGATCCCAACGCATGGTGATCCAAATCAATGAATCTGGTAACATTTCATCAAAAATACAACCATCTCCAATCCATATCTTTGCAAACTACATTGCTTCCTAACAGTCCATAGACCTCAAGAATGAGGAAATTAACCCGTTAGTTGCTGTTAGCGCCAGAAGTCGCTTGAAAAATTCATTTTGCTGTTAACATGTGTGCTAACATACATTTCTAATGATCAGACTGCGAATTTTTATGCAAAATAAAAATTATCTGTATTAATTCCATTATACAGAAACCACATAGACTTTCCTTAATAATTTTGTAGAGTTGAAAATAATGCAACAATATTTTTAAATTCTTTAAATATTTTTACTGTTTTGCACTCAATCTATTTATTCTTGTCATGAATGCATGAGATCCGCAATCTACCAATGATGTATTGTCGTATATGGATCTTAAGAATGAAGAAATTAATCCTTTCATTGCTGGTGGCGCCTGAAGACGCTTTGAAAATGAATCTCACTGTTAAATGTCGAATACATGTGCTAACATACATTTGTAATGTTTATCGCTGTCTATGGATCTCAAAGATGGACCTCAAAACACCGTAGAACGCGGTGTCGACGTAGCCTAACCTTTTCACCGACCACTTAATTAGTGTTTGGCACCGGCCTCGTCCTCCCACGGTACGCTGCACGCGTATGCCGAGTTTCAGCTCTTGGATGGACGGGTTTCTTTACGAAGCAACCCTTTTCAGACACGCCCACCGAGCTACTAACTTTCGGCTGTCGGCTTCTTCCATTCTCGGACCTAGGTTCAACCTCGGCGATACGCTTGTCCAGCATTTGAAGGTTTGTCTTTTGTTTCTGTGTAGTGGATTCGTTGTAGCTTCTCTGGGATATGCTAAAATCAACTATCAACAAAGTTTTGGTCGAGAAGGGATATGTATACTGTTAGATTATTCGGACTGTTGCAATCAATGAAGAAAATGTTCATTTTCGAAATTTAGTGTCTTTCTTAATGTGTTTAATAGATAGAAAATGTATATGCTTTTATTGTTCCCCTCGGGGTTACTTAATTCTCGCTTCCTTAACCATCTCCTCACCTTCACTCTCTTCTCTTAACCTTAACTTGGCTTACAACTACCTTACTTGCTACCGCTTTACAAACTATTTCTTATACTAAACTTAATATTACCGATAAATATTTACTTTAGGGGAGGCTTCCTCGATGAACTTGACCTTTACATATGTTGTCAAGGGCACTATTCTGAACAACTTTGCTTTATACATTATCCGTCGCTCGGCTTTAGTTTCCGCGAAATTCGCGAAAAACTTCAGTTAATCGTAAGTTACAAGTACATGTCTAGACTTAACCCAGACCTAACCCACTATTTGGCCGAGTTTATTTCTAATCGTCAATTTAATAAATTTTTCGAAATTATGGACCATTTCTACCCATTGGATGAGCATAATAATAGCGAATAAATTAATATCTCAAATTGTTAATTGTACGATAACCATGCACCATACATTCCATCCCATAAGAAAGAACGATTGGAGTAGGTCTGGGTTAGTTTTTTAGGCGAGGGAGGGCTGCCGGCCGTCCCCCAAAACAATAGACGAGTTTCGACTTGAGATGATCCAAACTCGCTGCAAATCAAACCTACTCCAACCACTCTTTTTTCGCGAAAATCTCGGAATTAAGGCCGAGCGGCGGATAATGTATAAAGCAAAGTTGTTCAGAATAGTGTCCTTGACAACATATGTCAAGGTCAAGGTCATCGGGGATGCCTCCCCTAAAGTAAATATTTACCATATTACCTTTAAACCTAAATTTTCTTATTTCTCTCTCTCTCTCTCTCTCTCTCTCTCTCTCTCTCTTTGTCCCTACACACACACGCGCACCCCCCTTTCCCTAACAATGGACCCCTCTTTCGGTCGCTCATCATCTCCTCCAACCAATAGATAGAAAATAGTACAACAGTATTTTTAAGTTCGTCGAATGTGTTTACTGTTTTAAATTACAGCTACTCATTTCTGTCATAAATTCATAAAATCCGCTGTCTAGTGATGAGTACACATTCGGCTATCATCCTCTATGTTTAATACTACACACTGTCATCTTCTGTTCGTGTTCCTTCAGACTGTCCCTGCACCGGAGTTTGACCAGCTCTTTCTCGTTTCTAGCGCTATAGCTAAAACGGCCATGAAACTCGAGTTAACCTTTCGAACAGCACCGCCCCGTGCTCTATTCGTTGTTAACGCTGTTAGCCCCGGCTTCGACGAATTTCTTCACGGAACCACTCACCCCCGAATCGCCATTCCAGCCTGGCTCGGTCTCCGTTCGCACGTTTTTGCATTCTGTTCGGTGAACGTTTCTGTTTGGGAATTCTGCTCACTCCGGTTGTTTCTAGCGTGGCCGGCGAAAGAGTTCGCCCGACGTTCGTTTCGTTTACGACGCTGCCACCGACGGTCACGCATTTTTCGAACTAGTATAGCTGTTTGATGCACACGCTGCTTATTCAGCGGAGCGTGATGCATGAGCTACGAAACCGTCATCGATAGAGCCACTCTAATCAATGCCGCAGTGTAACGAGTACATAGATAAGAAAAATCAATTTTCCATTAAAATAGTCATATTTTAATAACATCAATATTGTCACGACGTGAAGTCGTCACGATCGATAATGCAACGTTACGACGTGAAGTCGTAATGAAGACTTCGCGATCGATATTGCACCTTCGGCCAACGGAGTTGTTGACTGAAGAAAGACAGAAGACAGATTGAAGCGAGATGCCAATCTATAAGGACGAGTCACAAAATCAACTATATAGTTAACAATAAATAAGAATTTTGATACGAGTTATTAGTAGTTACGAGTTATTATAACGGACACGCCATCGGGACGCACCCTACGGAACGGTCGCACCAATATCTTAATCACATTTAAATACTATAAATGTAATTGCAACACTCAATAATTGAGTGATCAATATTTTTCAAGCAACAAGGAGAAAATTAATTACATATATACATTTTCTAATGTATTCAAATATAAATAAATAATAAGAAAACAAAACGATTACTAACAAATAATATTAAAAAAATTACAATGATAATATATTTTTAATTACCATTATATTATCACTGACAGATTCTGAAAAATAAATTGTCTCAGGATAGAGCACTCAGGAGCATACTTATACCAAATTAACGGAAAAAGAGGGTAGTAATTTTAATTTTAAAAAATAAAAAAATCATTGTTTCGTTTTTTTAATCCCCTCTGAATTTTGGAAAATGCAACAAAAATGTAATGTGGTATGAATAACTGTAACTCTCCCATAACTGTATTTCGACAACTTTCTAATATATATATATATATATATATATATATATATATATATATATATATATAACAACTAAAATAAAACACTTTTAACTTTTTTACGAAAGAGAAACAAATAAAGTAACTTACATATACAACAAAATTTCACTTCATAAACAACTGACTGTATATTATGTTACTAAATATGAAATTTTAGATGTCGATTTTTTTGTTTGTGAACGCTACCGTCACACTATGGCGATGGCGTCAAGAACCAGACTTCGATTCGAATTTTTTTACGGCTCAGGCTTTTGAAAGGGACACAGCTCGAGTGTTTCGCTCACTATAATAGTGTGTCTGTTGTCATTTACCTCCTATAGCGTTTGGAGAAGTACTATACCTCTTATTAACAATTAAGTGCGCGGAATGATTTTGTAAAGCTTTCTTTTGGGAAGATGCGAATTCTGATCAATACTGCTTGATGTACGGACATAGTGGTCATTAAAATGAGAATTTTATGTATCTACGATAAACGTTTGTAACGCCTTTTAATACTGTTTTGTACTTCATCTATGCATTTTTGTTATAAGAAATTTTTGTATTGCCTTGTAATACAGTTTTATATTTCATCCACGCATGTTTGTCCTAACATATTTTTCTAATGCCTTGAATACTTGTATTTTATCTATTCACTTTTGTCACAGCACATTTTTGGCATGTACTACAATTATGTTTTTCATTTATTCATTTTTGTTATAAACAGATAAAATCCACAGTTTATTAATCACTATATTCTCGTATTTAATAGCATTGATTAGAAGTCGAGAAATTTGTCCAATGTCTTCACAGTTTCATGTTCTATATATTCAGTTCTATCATTAAGAGCACAACATCTGCGGTCCAATGATCACCTACGGCAGGGATGGGCATTTTTGTCTCAACTGAGACAAACCGTCCCCACCATAGCGTACACTGTCCCCCACCAGCATCCGCCGTTTCCATAGAGGAAGGAAGTGCTTCGCCCGTCGCGAACAATGCACAGGCCTCGCGCATGAAAGAGAGGTTGATGGGAGAAGCAGGCGTTTGAGGGGCCCCTACCGTGCCCATCCCTGACCTACGGCAATGTTTATGAAGAACAAAAGTTGCCAATCTAGACAAAGATTCAATAAAATTTGTATCAATGAATTCAGGTAGTCTACTGTGATTGTTAAGTAGAAACAGCCTCTATTGATCAGACAAAGTGAAATATACGTTGGACGAATTTTTATAATTCAAGGAAAGAAAACGACACTTTACTGTGAACTATGTACTATGTATCCAGTGTTAGTCGAATTTGGAATTCATGCTCGTCATGATATTAAAATTATCACATTTTTTCCAATTCTTTTATAGAACTGTTCAACGCCATTTAATATTAAGTACAATAAAAATTCGCATTTTCTAATTTATTAACGATAGTATATATTTTCATACAACACCTGATGTCTCCATTTTGTTAATGTCAGTTCTATGGCTTGTGGTGATACATACATTATCCAGTTTAGTGTAAAATAAATAAAGTTAGAGGACTTTTAGTGGAAGTTCAGAAATAGGTGACACGACTCGAAATTTTATAATATATCACAACGTATCGGGTTGCGTGAAGCGAAACGTGATAGCGTCCATTACTTTCATACACTCTATCACCGTTTTTCTATCACTGAGTTTTTGCGGAGTTTTCATTGAAATAACAGTAATAAATTACAGACGCGAAAGCGTTTGTCACGTTTGGAGATCCATTACTCAGTAGCGGATAGATAACAGAAAAGTCGCGGCCGCTGTTACTCAAATGAATTATATTGTATATATGTATATATGTATATATACTCTTTCCGCGGCTGGCGCGGGTTGTGCATTCACCACCAGGACCATCATCTCGCCTAATTAATTTACCAGAACGTAACAGACAGGGGAAGTTATTGTACGATGTAGAACAACGAATATTCTCACTCCGAAAAATCTGTACCGTCTACTGTAACTCAACACAATGCCTCGAAAATCAATTCAACGTGGAATTCTTCTCAACCCCATCATGTACAAAGATGTCTCGGATGCTTCGGGTGTATTTCATGATATTATACACATTGATGTAAACCATCGTCTAATGTTAACAGTAAATATTACCGGCAACATGTCTATTATTTCAGTAATATGTCTATTGGGAATATACAGGGTGAGGACAGATATAAACAGATCACCTGAATAACTCGCTTTCTTTTGAAGATAGAAGAAAATGCATCAGACCAAACTTACTTGATATCGAGGCGCTGGTAATCTGATGTCACTAATTTCTTTATAGGTGGAGACGTCAAGGAGATATGAAGGTCAACTCTGTTTTTTAAAAGGAACGGTATGGTTTTTTATTTACATTCTGATAGTGTGTTTCAAGACGAATACAATGACCTATTATGAAGGTCATTCAAGGTCACGCAAGGTCAACTGCAATAGAAAATAAAGTGTTTCAAAGCATTCTTCGAACACTACGACGATTTACATGTAACATGTTATGGCGGCGGTTTTTCGGAGTATGAAAAGATAGAAAAAGGAGAAGGAAGCGTTTTGTCCTAGGCCCGCTAGAGAACTCGTCAGTGAGGCTATCTAGCGGACCCGTGCCTTAGACGCGGGATGTCGTAAGGACAGTTTAGGACAGTATACAGGGTGTCCCACATAAATGGGAACACCTAAATATCTGTCGTATTTACAGTCGTATCAGAAAACTTCAGAGGACGAAGTGACTCAATTGCAGGAGGCAAATATAATGGTAAAGAAAAAAATTTTTTATGTCGTGTTTTTTAATGAAATTTCAAGGTCACCGATGTTTTTTTAAATGGAATAGTATATTCTTTTTACGATAGCATGATAGACAATAAAAAACTGAATTTTGTGGATACCACCTTTTTGAACTTGAAATGACCTTGAGCAAGAATAATCATGTTGGAGCGGATAAAATGTGGAAGCGGAAAACGAACAACGGAAAATGCGTGCAACGAAGGACATATACGATTCAGAAATTTTTCACGATACAAATGTACTGCTTGCCTCAATGATTGGTGGCTTTTGCCATAAGTGAAAACCATATCGATTCTTTCGTTTACAGTATAACGCATTGTTATCACTTTCACGTTTCGAATTCGAACAGTGCAGAAGGAACAACGTACTTAATCTAATCGATTAACCTTCTGTTAACGATCTCAATGATACATACTCTAATATAAACATACGCTGTTTACTATGAAAAATATTTCAAACATTTATTGTGGTTTGTAAAGGTCAACCCGACGTAAACAACGCGTGACCTTTGCTGAAACACGTAAATTTTAAACTTCCACATTTTATCCGCTCCAACATGATTATTCTTGCTCAAGGTCATTTCAAGGTCAAAAAATGGTATCCACTAAATTCAGTTATTTATTGTCTATCATGCTATCGTAAAAAAATATATTATTCCATTTAAAAAAAACATCGGTGACCTTGAAATTTCATTAAAAAACATGACAAAAAAATTTTTTCTTGACCATTATATTTGCCCCCTGCAATAGTGTCACTTTGTCCTCTGAAGTTTTCTGATAGGACTGTAAATACGACAGATATTTAGGTATTCCCATTTATGTGGGACACCCTGTATATACAAACAGAGGAAGAATCAGGTAGTAGCGGGAAGATGTTGTCGCACTGTCCATCTATTGGCGAGCATAGGAGGTAGCCGCCACAATGTTATTTACGTATTCACTGCTACTTCAAGTGTTCAAAATGACGACCTTACCCACATTTCCAGTTTCTCGAAACTTTTTTACGATCGGCAAATCTGTCACCATACACGCGTACCGCTTTCCACATAATTCTATGACATTCGCCATAAATGATAACCATTTCCACTTTCTTTGCAATTGTGTAACGCATTGTTGAAAATTGTACACTCAGATTGAATATTACAATGCCGTACTCTAGTCGGCAGTCAAACTACTAATAACATTTCTGGATACATGAAAGCATACAATGTAATTGTATGTATATTTATGTTCTGTGACCCTTATCAATACTTACAAGAGCGATATGCCAACAACCAGAGAAGACACAAAAGTATTTGAAGAGCGCTTTGAAACACTTTATTTTTTATTGCAGTTTACCTTGCGTGACCTTGAATGACCTTCATATTAGATCATTGTATTCGTCTTGAAACACACTATCAGAATGTAAATAAAAAATCACACCGTTCCATTTAAAAAAAAAACAGAGTTGACCTTCATATCTCCTTCAAGTATCCACCTATAAAAAAATTAATGACATGAGATTACGAGCGCCTCGATATCAAGTAAGTTTGGTCTGATGAATTTTCTTCTATCTTCAAAAGCAAGCGAGTTATTCGGGTGACCTGTTTATAATGGCCCACCCTGTATATGAAAATTCATTGTTATGCAAACTCTATTCGTTTCCATGTGCCGAATACAAATTTGACTTTGGGTTTCGGGGGGAATTTCAAGTTCCCGAGATATTCGCAGAAAAACTTTCTTAAAGAAAGAACTTTCTAGAGAACATTGAATTCTGCATTGAAATCATTTAAAAAATAGCACACAACTATGCGATTTGGTGTACACTCAGAGCCAGGTAGGTATCGATTTTTAAAGGCAGAAGGAGAAAGATGCAACTAAAAATTCTCGGGGTTTGAAGGGGTTAAAAGATACGTTGTCGTTCGACGCACGTCCCGAAAGTTGGCGTAGCGCAAACGCCTAAAATGCCAGCTTTAAGCTGAATCGAAACTAAACGAGGAGCGTGTTCCGGATTATGCGATTTAAACGAACTCAAAGCGGCGCATATCGATCGCCGAGGGGAAACTCGGTGGAACGAGGCGACGACGTTGGACTTGCGTGACGTCTTTGACTTCGATGCGTCTTCGTCGGCGAAAGCGTCGGAAGCTGCATGTCTTGAATATAACCGGGCCGGTGGCACGCATCTTCAAAGGAGCCGAAGTCCTTTGCAATTCTAGTTCGCGTCATGTGAAATGCAATCATATTCTATTTCGAAACTCGCAAGCTGCTGCACCGAATTCCGACATCCGTTCCACGCGATGTGCCTCTGCCCTTTACATAATTGACTCATTGTGTCCACTCGTTCACGATTAAAGGCCCCGTTAGCCAAATCATCCTTCAAAAATCGTGTACAATCGATTCGGAAAACTTCCGACATTTTATGAGAGCTGTACCAATTGATTCACTCATTGGACAAAACTAACACTAAACCTGCCAAGCATTAAAAGTATCGGTCAATGTTACCATATAAAAATGGCAACATTAAATTTATTGGGATTGTACGTAATTTTTAATATGATAAATGCTTGAACAAGGAAATTTATTCCATTATTTTCCATAGATGAATTTTTATAATTTCAATAATTGCGGAATAGAAAATCGACACGAGCACGTTTTTGTACTTTTCTTTTCAGAAGCAAGCGAATTGAATACACAACAATCACGAAGATAACAGAGATGCATTAAAAACAACATTAAAGAATATGCTCATAGGATATTAATTCTGGATTTTGTGCATTTGTGATAAAAGGGAAATGGTCCAATAGAAAAACTGTATAGAGTTTTGAAGAATTCAATGATGTTCTTACATTATTTTTGACTTATGAACGTTATTGTAAAAGGAAATGTGTTTTCATTTAACTTCTGTTGTTTACAGTTAACATGGACAGTTTTTATTTTACATAAAAATCCGCAGTTTATTCGTTATAAATGTTAGCATTAACATTGCTAGATGGATCAGAATGATTTGTTTCTGATTTTTAACACACTTCTTTATACATATACATATTATAAGAAAAATCATACGAAATCTGAATATATTCAATACTGTCGTTACTGATGCTATTTCATCACTAGTCAGATGTACCATCTTCTATTTTGTTTTTAGATGTAGTATATTTTATATTGTTTTGAAACGTACTATATTGATTTGAGATGTATCATATTTTATTTTGATTTGAGATGTACCATATTCTATTTTGACTTGAGATGTACCATATTTTATGTTGATTTGAGATGTACCATATTTTATATTGACTTGAGATGTACCATATTTTATGTTGTTTTGAAATGAACCTTATTTTATGTTGTTTTGAGATGTACCACATTTTATGTTGTTTTAAGATGTATCATGTTGAAGGTTCAAGATACAAAATGTATGTTTTAACTTGCTCTATTGCATTCTATTTAATTCGCAGAGCAGTTCTTGCTGCAATGGTTTGCGCGACGCTGTAACTCAAGTTGAGCGATCTGAATTAATATGAACAACGAGATCCGAACCTTCCCTCGTTTAGGGCCCTAACATATCTCTAACAACGCGAAACGTTCCCAGCATGCGTAAAACTCTAGAATTTGTACTCGTTGTTAGATCTCGAATGAAAGTGAACACCACGGAGCCGCAGTTCCGGAAGCAGTCTTCACTTAACAGAAACATGAAATTTACTTCGGAGTGGGAGGTTGGAATTCAAACTCCTTAGTTCACGGGTCTGGGAAGTTCCCAAAAATGAGGTACGCAGAGCGAAGGTGCTCGTAATTCATGACTGAAACGTCCACGGTTTATTTTTGTACATTATATTACTACTTTAAAATCCCAGGGAACAAGATTTAAACGAATTTGGCCTAACATTAAACTATACGATGCATTATTGTGGAGTTTATCAGTGATCATTGACAAGTTGCAAGTGAGAAAACCCCATATTAACTTTTACGTAATAAAACAAATTAGTTCATTCAGAATTCAATGAATACCCGGTTGAACGCAGTTTGAAAATTCAGCGGATACGCGCGTTGTTATGTAGGAATCGCATGTGGCGTCTGATCATGATCGACCGCTTCTACTTCCAGACTTTCAAACTCATTTTTCTCGAAAATGAAGCCTCAAACGAAAGAACATTATGCCTTCTTTTCGACTTATATTTTTATTAGTATTTATTTTTAGATTCACCTCTCTGTACCACCATATCGGTGACACCCTCCATACAAGAAAAACAGAAATCGTGACAAAGGATTAACAAGAAACCTGTAATGAACTGAAGAATCGAACAATTTTTAAGAACATTAATACTGAAGCGACATTGCTGAAAATATATATGTGTGTAGCTCAATACTAATGCTATATCTTAACAAACTGTGAAACGAAAATAAAGACTATAAGAGATTAAAATTCAGAGTCCGTTTCGGGACATTAGTAAGTAAAGGGCTCCAGTTCTTTCTACTCAAAAATTCTGTGGACGAACCAGTGATCGTGTCTTTATCAAGGGAGAGACAGGAAGAATTGTAGGTCCCGAAAGTTTCGATAGCAGCGTTTCTTTGTCCTCTGATTTCCATTTGCTGGTTAATCGCGCGTGCCTGTGGACCGACTGCGCTACGCTGTGCAGCACAATCAGAGAAATCAGTCGGCCCGTTGATAAAGGGGAGGATCGTGTTGTTAATTATCCGTAGAAAGGACGAGAGTCATGGAATCAAGGGGGAGATCGCGTGCTGGCGCGACTCTGGCTGTTGCCGGCTCCGGCAAACAAATTTCGTTTGCCAGCGGCGCGAATTTCGCCTCGTTGTTCCAGCGGATGGATCCAATGAGATTCCAAGAAGATTAAAAAGTTGTCAACTGCTCTTTCCACCCAGCTAACCGTGCTCTCTCTCTCTCCCCCCCTCTCTCTCTCTCTCTCTCTCTCTCTCTCTCTCTCTCTCTCTCTCTCTCTCTCTCTCTCTCTCTCTCTTCGAACAGGCTGCCCCAAACCCTCTCAATCTCCTGTCCCCCCGGCCAGCCCCGTTTTCGTCTTACTATCGCGCCGCTGCCGCCGCCAGGGAAACTTTGCTAGTTAGAATTTCGCGCGGTACGTTCCGAAAGGAAATCAGCCCCTGTTGCAGCCGAAGCAAAGAAAAGCCCAGGCGAAAGCTACACGGTTTATCAAGTAGCAAAGCTGCTTTTCGCGCTCAGTCTATTCCTCCCTTGCCTCTGTTGCCAATTACGGGCTGTGTGTTTTAGTGCGTTCCGCGCGAGAATTCGCTGAATATTTACCGGAATCTAGCGGAGACCATTAATTACACGGGCTTTCTCGAGGATCGCATCCGATCGTCCGTTTAGAAGATGTGTTACGGTTGCTATCGATGTAATGTCTAACTTTGGAAATGCGTAGATCGCGGATTTTTGTGCAAAATAAAAATGGTCTGCATCAATTGCTAGAAATAGGAGCATGTTAGGAATTTCTATATTTCGTTAAACATTTTAATAGATCGGAAGTAATATATCAATACCATTGAATTCTTTCAAGCGTTTGACTATTGTCTATTACAGCTACTTACTAACGAAATTCATTTTCTACTGCGGGTGCAGTATGGATTCAACAAGGGAAATATAATTAAAGACATTATTAAAATTATTTGTGACATATACAGGGTGCGGCATCTGAAACGTATGTCACGAATAACTCGGTTGCTATTGGTGATAGAAAAACAATTTGTCAGGCAAAACTTGCTGGATTTCAAGAGATGCGTAATTTCATGTTTATAGTTGTTTTTTTTGTAGGTTGGATACGTAGAGGTCATATGAAGGTCAACTGCGTTTTTTTAAATGGAAAACATATTTCTGTATGTAATATCTAATGGGGCGTTTTAAACTTTTGCACTCGAATGGTGACTGAGTAACCAGTAAAAATTACCATACCATTATTCAAAACAATTTTCATAGTATTAAATTCGTCTCTATTCTACAAATTGCTACAAATTCAACTGTTATATGAGAAAGCAGGTTTCATTTCAGGTACACAATGTAAATAGTATACACAGGATAAAAATGTTTTGGAATTAACCCATTCGCATCATACAGAAAAGTGGAAAAGTGATCCTTATCATCAAAAAATTGTTTCATTGTGTAACAAAAAAATTGCGCCTATTGATATGCTTTGGTGGTAATGACCAAGAAAATTGCACGCATATGTATATCTGCTAATGATTCAAATGGGTTAAAACTTCTTCGAGTGCATGCGATTAAGACGCGTACAGTGTTTACTACTATATATTATACTGTTTATTATTTTATATTACAGCTACTCATTTTTGTTATGAATGTATACAATAAAAAATTATTGTAAACAAAATTCATTTTCTACGTTGAATTCGGTGTATGTTTAAAAAATACAATTAATACGCTTTTAACATTATTTGTGACATATATTCGCACATAAATAAAATTCTTGATGTTACTTTACACTTAAAACTAGCATAAAAAATGGCATGGCTTGTATAATCATCTAAGTATTGTACTATTGTAAAATGTCAATAACTTCGGTTTGACAAATACATTAACTAAATCAAGTCTGAAATTTTCAGATCCAACCAAACTTAAAAATCTCATTAATTCTTAGTGTCATAAAATTCGGAAATTATATTGTAAACACGCAAGTATGGGTATCGTATGAGTGAAAATGGTTGTCACCATCAATATTTGCGAACGATTCAATCCCCCCAGGCGCGAAATATCGCGACAACCGCGAAGAAACGCGCGGAATTGAATGCAAAGTCCGGCGGAAGAACAGATACGGGTTTGGACCGGCAACTTTTCGCATACCTTCTTTTTTGATTCCATTCTCGCATGCGCGCAGGTGCCGCGAACCATACTTCAAACTGGGACGCGTATTCGATGCATTCTGTAAAATAAAGTTTCTGCCGAATTAACCGTTCCCGGAGTTCCGAAGGTGTTCGGGAACGCTAAGCGTCGTGAAAAGTTGCCGGCGTTATTGAATAATTTAGTAGCTCTGACCGAGTGCGATTTTCTGCTTTTCTTCGGCGATTTTGATACCTCGTGCTTGTACGGCCTATCTTCACTCCTTACGTTCACCTGCTTGCACAAAGATTTTTATATAAGAAATCGGATTCCCGTTTAAACTCTTTACACTACAATATCGTGTGAGACTTGCGATAAAGATTTTGAACAGAATCTACTAAACGTGTATAGTATTAGGGTGTCCCATAAGTTTTATCCTTTTTTTATGCGAAATGAATACACGATATTTGTTCTTTAAGGTTTATTTATTGTGTTATATATGAACCGCTATACTCTATTACCTTCTTCCATCACTCGGGAAGCCTCATTATTCCCTCTTTCCAATATTGTTGAGGCTTACTTGCAAAATATTCATCAAGGTGCGTTTTTATTTCGCTTATGGATTTCAACCGTTCATCACGGAGAGAATTTTTTAACGAGAGGAACAAGTAATAATCGGATGGAGCAAGGTCTGGAGAGTACGTAGGATGATGTAGAACGTCCCAATCAAACTGCAATAATTTTTGTCTTACGACCAACGCAACATGCGGTTTTGCACGTAGAGACACGGTTCATAAGGGCGGTCTCCGTCAATAGTTGTGGAACTCAAACTTCACGTCGATTCTCATATCCCATCTTGATTAAATGCTTATGTACCGTTGTCTTGGGAATGTTAGTGGCATCCACTATCTCGCGCACACTATATCGCGGATTTTCAGCGAGTATAGCCTTGATAAGGTCCGTATCCGTCGTTGTTGGGTGGCCGCTTCGGTCTTCATCTTTCAAGTCAAAATTGCCAGCTCTAAATCTCTTAAACCAATTGCGGACGGTCCTAATAGTCGTAGTACCACTCCCGTAAACGGTGCAAGTCTCGTCTGCAGTGTCCTTTGCACTACTACCGTTTTTAAAGCAATGAAGAATAACATGCCGCAAATGCTTCTTTTGGCTATCCATATTGAACGGTGTAGAAAAAAATTTTAAAAGAGACTTTGTCACCAATGAAACGTACTTTAAAAGAGGTCTGGGACGACTGAACCGATGCCCTAAACGGTCAAGGTATAAGCCTGCATGTGTATATAAACACAGCCAGCTAGAGTCAATCATAACGTGGCGCGGAAGAAACTTATGGGACACCCTAATATTAACACTACACCTACCAAGCATTAAAAATATCTGGTGAATATTGCCTTATAAAAATAGCAAGACTAAATTTATTGCGTTTGTCTGTAATTTTTAATGTAATGGATGCTTGGACGAAGAAATTTATTTCATTGTTTTCCATAATTGAATTTTGATCATTTCAATAATTTTTAGAATATGAAACAAGTCATTTGACCGTGGTAGATTTCGTATTCATTTTCATCAAACCGAAATAAAATTCCATTCTGTTGATGTCCGTTCTACTTCTTTTGTTTAATTTATGAGTATATTATACACTGTGATGACTGTATGATTAAAAATATAAAAAGAGAATATATACATATATATATATGTTAATAATATATGTTACTAAAACTACCATTAACTCATTTTTTTCCAAAAATGGACATACGTATATTACTTTCAAAAACAACGGCTCATATATTTATTTAACCCTCCTCGTGACTATACTAGGATACGAAAACTATTTTACATCGGGGATTCAATTTCACTTATGAATCCTTTCAATAACCAGAGGAGACTATGCAGAGTGAGGCAATAACTGTGTTCACCTTGAATATTTTCGTTAGTTGTAATAATATGAGAAAATGGTATATACAGAAGTTGCACGGTATAGAGGGGGAAATTTTTTGATGTAAACATTTTTTATGTGCGTGAAGGCATTCGGAGATTTCGAGGTGCCCTTAATTTCTTTAAATGATAAAACCTACTTTTTGTATCATGAATCGACAGGGTATCAAATTCTACGTAAAAATGTATTTGACCTCTATATGTTCTAATGTAATAGTTAACGAAATATTATCGAAATAATTTTCAATACATACCCATTATGTGTCTGGATGCTTATTGAACTGATGTCCCCAAACTTGAATATGGTGAAAACATAACGAGATATTATCGAAATAATTTTCCATATGTTTTCACCATATGGCCATTTGACCTCTATATGTCCTAATGTAATAGTTAACGAGATATTATTGAAATAATTTTCCATAACTATTACATTAGGACATATAGAGGTCAAATACATTTTTACGCAGAATTTGATACTCTATCGATTCATGATACAAGAAGTAGGACTTCATATTTAGAGAAATCAAGTTGACCTTGAAATCTCCGAAATGTCGTAACGCATATAAAAAATGTTTACATCACAATATTCCCCCCTATATACCGTGCAATTTATGTATATATCATTTTCTCATATTATTACAAGTAACGGAAATATTCAAAGTGGACAAAGTTATTGCCCCACCCTGTATACAGGAAGAGGCACCTAAGACATTCACTGAAAATATCTCCGTTGTTTTTAGTAATACGGAAAAACTTTTCAGGAAGAGAATGTGTGGGAGGTTTAAATACACTATTGCGATAGAAGATCAAGCAACCCAAAGATCATTGAACAAAGAACAATTTATTTAAAACACAATTGTAAGGAAAATATAATGTACATCTTAACATAACGGAGTTTATCAGAAGAGTGAGGAATACGATATCCTAATAAATCAATATCGCATGTCGTGAAGGAATGATTCGCTATTATTTTATAAACAAATTGAAATCTCAGGCTCTGTTTCCATATACTGGGTGTTTAAATCCAAATGGAGCAAATTAATTCACAGAATGTTTGGTACAGTGGGACAATTATTGTGACGAAGAAGTTTCTCTTCTCAAGGACATATTTTCCGATATTTCGACGTATCGACAAAGATTCACAGTCTATTCATAGCATTTTACTAGGAATACAAATTAATTTGTATTATTTGATCCTGTTTTCATAAGTACTCATAAATTTGTTGTTCATTTACAAACGATAAACGCATATTCAAGTCTTAAAAATAATCCCCACCTTTTTCTATATATAATAGTTGCACCATTTTAAAAATATTGTATATAAAACGAGGTTATAATTAGACTGCTGATTTTATGCATTTATGGAAAAACTGAGTAGCTGCAATTTCAAACAGCGGAGAGAATAAAACAATTTAACAATGTCAGTATATTATTTTCAGTTTTAACAAATTTTTAAAGAAAAGTCAATATTTCTATTTGGCTCAAGAGACTTACAATCGACGAAGAAAATTTTTATTATGCATAAAGATCCGCAGTCTAGTTATAATGGATGAACTATGTAAGCCAATAATTAACCCATTCTCGCAGAATAACGAGTCAGACTCGTGGTATATTTGTGAGGCAATAATACGCACTAACGTATGCAAGTTAATAGTCGGGCTAACGGTGTGTGCATTGCGATATATTTCAAATAATAATTATTCTATATAATTACGAAATAATTTCACCGGTTTCTTTAATTACGAAATAATTTTGACGTACAAATGGGTTGATTCGCACATCTAATATATTTTCAATCCCGTGAAACTAAAAGTTCACGTTCTCTGAGATCCTTGTGTTCTGTGCTGTCTTGAGAGCTTTTGAAGTTTCACAAAGTGTATTACCATTTTAGTACTTTCACCAAATGTTTCTTTCGCCAAATAATTTTATATTTGAGTCGGATTCTACACAATCTTTTGGAATAAAGTAATGTGCAATTGTCTTCTTCACGAGTCTTCCCACCACAGAGTCCGTATTCAAAGGTTGGAGTGCAACGCACATATCTCATATGCCAAATGTAGCAAACGTAAGCGTTCGAACACTTTCGCGAGCCGCATAGCAGCTCGGGTAGACTATTCGTCGAGGAATTCAAGGAAAATACGAATACTGTTATCCAGTTTCCTCTGCTAAAGGCATTCCGCAAACGTTTGCGAACCTAGGACTCGCTCGAAGGCGCCTAGGCGTAACTCGCGCTGCGAGCATATTCCGTTCGAAAATCCGTTTTCCCTTTAATTGTCGTGAATGCGTGGCCAAACGTAACGTTGTCGCTTTCGTACCCGTTCCGTATTGTCGTCGGCGTGTACGTCAATCAAAATGTGCTGCCTCGACTTCAAACGCGACCAAACAAGCGTTCTTGTCAGTTGTCATGAGAAGTTTGCTCGTTCGCTCGCAACGCTGATCCTTCCCTTATTCTCGGCTGGACAGTCAGGGATCCGTGAAAGTGACGACGAATGCTCACCAGGAGTCTACGCTCCAAGGAAGCGGCGCGGTGAGACATAATCAAAAGTTGCCATGGCTACACCGGATTCCGTGTCATCTTGGGCCACAGGTTGAATATAAGGACGAGAAGCTCGAGCAAACAACCCCCGACGAACGCACACCCCTCACCCCCGTCGATAACATAAGACCTTCTTTCAATTACGAGCGCCCGCAGACGCGATCTTCCGTTGGAAATCAACCCGACTGTCGAAATGCTTGAAACGCCGCGGTCACAGTTTGCTAGGAACGCCACCCAAAACTCACAATTTCGCGCAATTCCCTTGGCATCTGGTACTCGGAAATGTTGAACACTAAACACTAAACCTACCAAGCACAAAACATATAACAGTGAAACGTCTTATAGAAGTGAAAATTTTAAATTTGCTTAAACATTGTGTGGTTTTCATTATAATTCATGCTTAAGTAAAGAAGTCAATTTTTAGTAATTTGCTATGAAAGCCTTTTTATAATTTCAATAGTTGTGAAATGAAAAATCGGTCATTTTACCGAGGTAGGTTTAGTGTTAAGTAGACCTTCAAAAAGTACTCTAAAACTCCATTGATTCCATTGAATAATAGTTAATATCAGATTTATAGTTAATATTCGTCACTATCAAAATGGTGGATAGGAACGTAGTGAGATAGTAAAATCTCATCTAAATCCACTGTGGTGGGTACCTCCTACCCTCGCCAACAGATGGACAAAAACACACAACACCTCTCCCGCTAGTACCTGATCCGTCACCGATTCGTATATACAGGGTGTCCTTTTAAGTAAAGCCACCTAAATATCTTTTCAGCTTATTGTGATACAAAAAATATTTTTTACGTAATGTGCATGGTATCAAAGAACCAATATCTGACAAGAATATTTTTTCCCCAAGGTCATTTTTTCGGAGTTATCAAGGTCATCGGTGTTTTTTGACACATATCTACATTTTTTTACTATTGCATCGTGTAACGGATCGAAAAATACATTCAGATAGGTATAATAACATGACCTTGAAATGACCTTGATCTTCGAAAATTAAAGTTTAATGTAAAACTGATGTCTATCGAGATCGCAGGTTTTGACCAAGACTCGACAATCAAAAGCGTGAATGTAAATAAACATGTTTACTATCGTAATACTGATGATACCTAACGATTTGAAATCCTGATCAGTTTCAATTTATCAGTGAATGTACATACTGTTTAAAATGAGCTAGAACTAGAATCAAACAGCTTATCATGAACGACCAACTACACCAGAGGACGTGAAAAACCGAATAATTAGAGCGTATGCTGATATTAATTCCGAAACAACTGGAAGATCTGTACAGTCGGTCATTGCACGTTTCAGCAATGTATCACCGTAGAAGGACACCATTTTGAACATCTCTGAAAATGAGAACTTATGAGAAAGTGAGTATTGTCTTAACACATCTGATGATCCATCTTTTTAGTGTGATAAAAAATATTTTCTTCACATTCACAGGTTCAGAAGTGTTGGCCAAAGATATTCAACATAAGTTTTACGTTAAACTTTAATTTTCGAAGATCAAGGTCATTTCAAGGTCATGTTATTATACATATCTGTATGTATTTTTCGATCATCTACACGATGCAATAATAAAAAAATGTAGTTATCTGTCAAAAAATACCGATGATTTTGATAACTCCGAAAAAACTGACTTTCGGGAAAAAATATTCTTGCCAGATATTGGTCCCCTAGCACCATGTACATTACGTAAAAAATATTTTTGCATCCCAATAGGCTGAAAAGATATTTAGATGGCCGTATTTAGATGGACCACCCTGTATACCGTTGTGGGTAGAGGTTCTTCTGACAAAATATGTACTCGTTTTGCGGAGTGAAAATAATGCCTTTAATGACTATATATACAACTAGTCGTACCTCGGTTTTCGATCTCGAATCGACTCTTCGCGATTTTTATCTAAAGACGGTAAAATTCCTAAACAACCGTGATTGGCTCACCCACACGTTGGATCCTACCAATCAGAGCCGTTAGTTTTTCCGTCTCACCGCCTATTCCTTACGCCCTTGGCGTGCTTGTTTTCGGAACGGCAAGGTGATCGGAGGGGATGAAATTGTCGTGGGACTTTCCTTCATGCCACCCGCGCCGGGCCCACGTGGCGACAGGCCGATGAGTTTGCCCCAAGAGCCCTTCAGTTAATCCCTTAATTTACGACGGTCTCTGTTTGCTATTGAGGACTACTGGAAAGAACTTTTACTAGACATGCAATATCGAAACCTGGAAATTGTCAACTCAAAAATAGCTCCGTCGAACAAGAGTCGTAAATTACGTTGGCCGTTTGCACGAAAGAAGAAACTCTCTTTTGTGCGTACAACCGGACGCTACACCGTCCTTACGATATCCCTGTGTCTAAGGCAGGGTCTGCTAGATAGCCTTATTGACGAATCCTCTGACGGGCCCAAGACGAAACGATCCCTTTCCTTTTCCTGCTCTTTAACACATTTCCAACAACCGCCAAACCGACTATTTATTGGATGTCTGTCGTGAATTGACGAATAGTTTATCGAAATATTAATAAAAAAAGACGAAGGTTTTAATAAAGAAAAAGAATTTTGTAGGAGCAGGGCCATCCACATGAAATTTCAGGATATATCAACGCAACGCACAGAACGAATAATTCAAGACCACTTACAAAAAATAGGAACCGCATTCCATTAACCAGCGCAATAAACGGCGCCGAACCAAAATCAAACTACACGCGTCGGAGAACAAAGATCCGTGGAACAATGCAGGTATTCAAATAAAATATTCGCGCGTAGCCATTGCGATAAGAAACAACAGCGTTTCCACCCAATAAACGCCGCTTTCGTGTAAAAGGGGTGATCCGTTCGCGAAAAAAAGGGGGTCATAAAAAATTACGTTTGCAGGCCGGACCGGTGTTTGGTCACAATGCTTTCGGCCATCGAAACAAAATGAACGGGGGAGTGTATGGGGTCAGACCTAGTACAATATTGATCGGAATGGGTTAAAATCACTTTCGATGGCTCATACGGGCGACGATGGTCCACACACGCAGAGAGCGAGAACGATCGAGAGAGAGGGGAGAGGGAGAGATAGGCAAGGAGGGTACACGGGGTGTACTCGATTCGAAAATCGATAACACGGAAAGCCGCTTGATTTAGGCCGATATCAGTAAGGGGATAATGTATGGTAAAGCCAACGAGTACGAGCACGCATAAACGAAAACGTCCCTTGTATGCATGCTATCGTGTACGAACCGCGAACGCGAGGGAGACGCGATTTACATACCAATTAGAGCGCTGCTACCACCCAACCCCTCTGCGCTTCTCTTTCTGCTCTTCAACTACCCGCTCGCACCACCGATAACCCTCTAAAAAGCCCAGTTTTCTCGGTCCCGAATGTAACTGTAATAAAATCTGGCCGATACACAGCGCGAGTGCGCGCGCGAGCTCGTGGTCATATAATAAGCAATTTGCATAAGCCCCTTCGATTCCGCGGCGCGACAGCCCAGCCAACTCTCGTAAAATGAACAGACCCTTTTTTTAAATAGTCACGAGCGGCGCGACGCGCGTTGCGAAACCGACCCCCCACACCTCCATGCACCCTCGATTCGCCTGGCTTGTTATCTATTCGCGATTCCATCGCGGGACGTCGCGCCGGTTGTTTGCGAAAACGCATCCGAGAATTCACGATCGGGGATAGGCTGTCGGAGGACGTTTGTTGTGGAACTCGAGGGATGATCATTCTTGGAAAATAACATGACATATTACACGAACGTGTGTAGCATGATTTTATTATGCTTTTCGATTGAAAAAAGTGTGATAATTAAGAGAGTTTCGGGATATAAACCGTTGTTTTTGAAAATGGAATAAGTTCATTTATTCATACATTGTGATGTTTAAGGTATTGCGTTGGAGAAACTTAACAAACGTTAATCAATTCGGGTAATGTTTTCAAAACTATAAACTTGTTAAATTTTATTATGCAATGATAATTAATAAAAATGTTATAGTGGAATGAACTTATAACACTTTCAACAAATTATGAAAAATATAAATAATTGTAATTTCAAATTTATATTTTAATAGAAGTAGGCTTTTCTTAAATGTATTTTTTAATGTAAAAACTAATCATTAAAATGAAAACATGTAAGTCAACGAACAATCGAGTTTGGTCCATATGTCATCACAATTCTATATTTCTCTTTTGTTTTACATAGGTCTTGAAGTTGTCAACAGTGGTAGCATAGTAATTTTGCTAAAATTTTTAGAAAGTTGTTTCAATTATCATTATTCCGAATGGACTTATTCCACTTTCAACAGAAACATTCCTGCGATAACATCGTACAGTTCTACTTCTTTTGTTTAATTTGTGAGAATATTATACACTGTGATGACTGTATGATTAAAAATGTAAAAAGAGGGTATACAGGGTGTTCGTGCTATCACTAGCCAGCGTTTTTCGTGCAAATATTAGAAACAAATGAATGAGCAAAAGTAGTACTGTTTTTTATGCGCAACACAATGGCGTATTTAACTGTTTTGTGTTTATACCGTTTTGTTAGATATGAAGGTGACCTTCAATTTTTTGAATGGAATGCTGTATATTTTTTATACCACATGAAAGCGTCTGTCTAGCTGAATTCATCCGTATACTGCATAGTGACCTTCAAGGTCATGCAAGGTCAGAAATGGAAGAAACATTCTGATAGTGAATGACAACATCATTCGTATGAATAACAAATACTTGTAAACACATGGGTATGAAATATTCAAAATGTTTCCTCCATTTCTGACCTTGCATGCCCTTGAAGGTCGCTGTGCACTATACGGATGAATTCGCCTAGACGCACGCTTTCATATGATATAAAAAAAATAGACAGCATTCCATTTAAAAAATTAAAGGTCGCCTTCATGTTTAACAAAATAGTATTAACACAAAAAAAATTACATGCGCCATTGTTTGCGCATAAAAAACACTACTACTTTTTCCTCTTTCATTTTTTTCTAATATTTACTATTTACAAGAAAAACGCTGGCTAGTGATAGCGCGAACACCCTGTATATCTGACTAAAACTACCATTAACTCATTTTTTCCAAAAATGGACATATGTATATCACTTTCAAAAACAACGGCTCATATGATATATTGTACTATTATACATCGGGGATTCAATTTCACTCATGAATCCTTTCAGAGGGAAAGTAAGGGGGACTCTCAGTTCTCCGAATTTAATCTGTAAATGTTTTGTTTTTTACCGACAACAATATCACAGTAGAGACATCAGTAAGTATCCAAGAATTTTCTTCAGATTTTTTGGAAAACCAAAAACTGGAAACGAAATAGCGCTAAACATAATCGACGCAGTGTGTCTATGATAGGTGCGAAAAAAATAAATGTTCCCATGGAGGGTTTATCTTCAGTTATTTGCACATCACTTTTTACACAGTTGCTTACATGAAATTTTATATGATCTTAACCATAGATACATTATTACCCTATACAAAAATTCCATTTTTTTGAGGAAGTTTCGAAAGTTTTCAAAACCAATAATATTGATGTTTTCCATACATAGACGAGAGTATATAATAAATAAAAAGTTAGGATAAAGTTACAGGTCTTATTCCAGTAAGAATTACAAAGTTAAGTGGAGCACGATACCTACGCATCAGGTTCAACATAAAAATTCATCCGCACACTTTCCAATTAAACGAACGAAGTTACACGGCAACATTATTCCAACCCGGAATCATTTCTTTCTATAGTTTGATCCGTTACCGAACACGGTAGTAATTAAAAACAACCATTAATTAGCCCTTGAACGCAACAGTTCCGCATAACTGTAACATATAATGAAGAACAATAGAATCCGTAATCGACTGCATTGAATTCGCTCGTTCCCGAGGGAGCATGATTATTTATTATTGAAAAGTGTATGGACGACATCAATGAACTTACGATGTGCGTAGCAGTCAGTAATTTACTATTCGACACGCAATAGACATTTTTTATATCACTTTATATTACACAAAACGACTGCAAAACTGAAGATATTTTCTTGGTCCAGAATGTTACAACTTAAAACGTCTATAAAAATATTGACAAATTTTTCTCGTGACTGCGACCACCGTAAATTTAAAGACTGAACCTTCCCCTTTACGATGCATGCTTTAAACTTGATCTACATTTTCTTTTTGTCGACTTATTCAGCTTTGAATGAAAGGTGTACTGCCATATTCGGAATAATAAAGTGCACCGTGAAAAGGCCTTGCACCAGGGGTGGCCAAAACGTGGCGCATTGGATGATTACAAGTGGCGTGATTAAGTTATTCCTTTTCCTCCCATAAGCGAAGCAGATTCTACCCATATCTCTATTTACCAACCCCTAACCATGAACGTAAGGCGGTATAAAAAGTGGTCGAGTTATGTGGCGCATCTGAACTCGTCTGTCAAAAAATTGGCGCATGGTATGCAAAAGGTTGGCCACCCCTGCCTTACACGAACAAACTTAATCCTCATTATTGTTCTATAAAACATACAAAAAAATCGTTGCTTAAGTTTTATGCAATCGTTGTAAAGGGAAAGATTCACTCTTCAAATCTGTAAGAGATTCATTAACCCATTCGCGCGTCGAGATTATTACGTAATGACATAAAACGGTGGAACAATTTCGTAAATATATACAATAATTATTATTTAAATCGCAATACAATATCATTAGCCCGACTATTAACTTGCACATGTTAATGCATATTATTCCCGCACAAATATACCACGTATCTGACTCGTTAACGCGCATTATGGCCACAAAAATACGCCGTGAGTCTGACTTGTTATTCTGCGCGAATGGGATAAGAATAAAAATTTGTTGATGCTTCTACAGACGATTCAATTTCATCGATAGCATTTTCGACCAACAACGCGACCTCAGAGATGACCGTCTTGCAACTGAGAGAGGTTGACGATAAAAAAATTCAATATCTACCGTAATGCGATCAAGAAACTTGTAATTCGTTGACAGAATATGATGATTAAAAGTGTGCTTGCTTTGGTGAACAAGATTTATTTAGCAAAATCTTATAATTGTCAGCAACCTGATGACATGACTAGACTGCGGATTGTATGCATTTATGAAATAGCAGTCTAAACATGACTGAATGGAAGGATACGCGAATCCAGGTGTCCACGAACGTGAGAGTAGGTCGGGCCGGAACCGATGGAGGTCCGAAATCGGCGTTGTTACACACCGAGCGCAGACGAAGCCGAGACAAGCGGATTTCATTAGCGTTCATTAGCGCGGCCCTTAATCGTAGCGGCATGATCAACGACCGATCGAGGCTCGTTTAGGTGGCATCGACCGCGTACCTGGTGCGGCTACCACCCTCGCCCGGCTCCCATGGCCCGCGTCAAAGTTGCTCGCAGAGGTTCACCTAACCCCGGTAATTTACGGTCGCGCTGCAGCCCCCCCGGGGGGAATTAAATATATCCGGGGGACCGAAATCCGTTTCCACGCGGTGGCGCACACGCGGCAACTTCCCGATAAGCCGATAGCCGCTTTAACTTTTCTTTAACCGGAAGATTGAATTTCGCTCCCGGACCTCGTCCGTGTTACCCCCTTGCACGCCCTCTTCCCCTTCTTTCAATCCCCTCCCCACCCCTGGCGCTCTTATCCAGCTTCTTTTCTATCCCTCCGAACGGCAGCAAGTTTCACGAGGATAGGTATACGGCCATTGTTATACCGCCACTCAGCGAAATTTCGCCGGAAATCACTGTGGATTTACGTCATCGACTCGAGTGGGACGGGGATGAATGCGAGACGGGGGATGATTGCGACCAAGGTAGCGTAACCTTCGCGTTGGTCTACTTCGGGCAGAGGGTGAAGACGAACTAACTTTCTGCCGGTGACAGCTCGAATTTTTCCAAACTGACAGCTGGTGGATCTGGATCTATATGGAAAATAAATATATTCTGCTTCGATTGTGAGGAGAAAATGTTAAATCGAAATGATTTTATCCATTTAAGGATTTTAATAAGTCCTTAGAAATCCTTTTAACCCCTTCTCCTACAATATCGCGTGAGACACGTGATAAAGATTCTGAACAGAGGCTAATAAAGATGAAGGCTCGACTGCGTTTTGGAGAACTCCGTCTTCTTAACTTTTTTGAACTTTTTTTTATGTGATCCTGTAGATAACGATGAAGACATTCCGAAAATGTGTGTATGGTTGTTAGGAATTCACTGGTTTATAAGTTATACGTGTGTAAAGATGAGCAGTTTTAAGCGTTTTTGACAGGTTAGAGCGCTGCCATATTGGATATTCGTTGAGTGGTAGAGGTAGGTCTATTCGGCGCATGCGCTGGATAGATCGAGAGTGTTCAGCGCATGTGTTAGATAGTATGGTATATTTGCGGGATCGGCTAAATAGTACTGAGCTTATGCGCTAGATGGCAATTCAGTGGTTACACATGCTTTGTAAACATAAGCAATTTCAAGTGTTTTTCACAAATTAATTATTAATAAGTTTATTGTTGATTTTGAAATGGCTAGTTCAAGTATTAGAAATTTTAACTTTACAGACATGCCAAGTAGTAAAGAAGAAGCAAGTACTTGGGCTCAGGATTGTGGATTGTTGCGGAAACTTAAAAAGCGTCGTACTCATCGGTGCGAAATGAAAATGTATAACAATAATCATGGAATCGGTCGTTTTCGGTGTCCAGTAATTAAAATATACAGAATCACATACAGGATTTCAAAAAGAAGGTACAGTCCAAGATGATTTGGAGTTAGGTCGTCGTGGGAGCGGAGAAGGCCGGCCCGACCATGGTATAATGTTTCGCATTTTGATTTAGTAAATGTGTTATTATGTATTACGTACGTGTTTGTGCTGCCATCTAATGGATTTGTTCGGAAGTAGTTAGTCTATTTTGTGTGTATTACCTAGCAAATATATCAAAATGGCGGCGCTGTAACCTGTCGAAAAGTCTTAGGGAAAATGAAAAACGATTTTTCACTATTTATTTATGAATTCGGTAATGTAGTGACCACTTTGTTCCACGATGTTTTGCAATCTTTCTGGCAATTTGGAGATGTTCGTAGAATACCTGTGTTTTATTAGCAGAAAAAAATAGTCATATTGTTGTACTTTTGATGCGTTCATTTAAAATGACATTTACACAGCTTAAAAAGTATTGAAGATAACGTAATAAATGGTAATCCGATGGCACATCCTTTCTGTAAACAGCACACAACTTTTTCCTTGCTTGCACTGCATTTTCACCCTGGCGGTAATAAAACAGCAAAATGTGACGGATATGCTCACCTTGATTTTCCATATTTGAAATGACGTCCGAAATATCAGTTCTGAAAATATACAATGATTTTGCGACTTAGAATAATGTTAAGTAATAATAAATGGAAGCAATATCATCTCTACACGAAAAACGAAATTACTTTCCGAACAACCCAATATTCCACAGTGTTTTATCTCACTCATTCATTTTTGTTATAAATGCATAAAGTCCGCATACAGTCCAACAATTCTTCTGATATCTCAGAGCTTCCCTTACATGCTACTGTTGCAATATTGCATGAAAGTATACCTAGTATAACAATAATTCATTGAAGAATTCAAAGACAATTTAAGGAACATTAAAACAGTACAAATTCAATTGATACATCTCACCCACCCAATCCGTGCGATTGAGGATTGAAAGAAATCGGGAGAACTCAAGATTTTTAAGTGTCTCCAACCGATATGTATTTATTAAATTACCTGCAGATTAGAATAATGTTATTACTGTAATATTATGTATGTAACTATCACGTTTATCACAAATTAAGTGCCACCAACTGATGTGTATTTATTACCTTACTTACACATTAGAATAAGGTTATTATTGTAATATTATGTATGTAATACAGACTGCAGAATAACCTCTCATTGGAGGTTACAACTGTATAATAATAAAAAAAAATAAACTCAAGATTCTTTTCAAAACATGGGCCCGTGGAATCTCGAAACATGTCCAGTCCTTCAGAATTGTAAGTTTCAGCATCGGATATCTCTTGCGTAAATTCTACATATGCGAGCAATGTTAAACAATTGTTGAAAGTTATGTCTACCTCGGGCGAAGCTATCGTTGCAGCTATCCAGAGAAGAGGCTGGTCTTGCGGGTACATAAAATTGAAAATCCTGCTCGAATTGTGTCCCGACAGCCATTGTTGTTGGCCCGGTCGCCGGAAGGAAAATGAAATTCTGAGAAACGTGGAAACTAATACGTGACTTCGCTGAAAGACGCAGGTTTTACTTTCTTCCTCCGGAACGTTTTTCATCCTCTAAGCCAATTATACCTGTGTCTTCGGATATATGAGCATACCAGCTAGAAAGGGAGTATAGTTAAACGATGTTTCCGCTTCTCCGTTCGTCGATTCAAAAGCCTTTTACTCGATCTCCGTCGAGTTTACAGTCTGACGTAGACGCTTCTTAATAATTCAGTTTTTACGATGTAATGAAGCAACGCCGTCGCGTCTCCTCAGAATGGATCATTAACTTTGACGCAATCTTAATTAACGTCGGATGATTTTTACGGTAATCGGTAGAGGCGGGTGCAAGAACGGGTGTCGTATAACACTGGTACATCTCCATCAATCTTCCAATAAATTATAAATGCTCGACGTGATAATTAGAAAAATGCGTACGGTTTATATCAGGCATGCAATTCTGCGACGTGGAATTGATAGCGCAAGCGCAAACAGTTAGTTTATAGACGCTGCTTTATAGATATTACTTTATAGACCACAAAATAGCTCGATACAACTAGTAGAATCACTAACCAAACGTGTCTCTCTTCCTGTAACCGTCTCAAAATCATGGCACCTTATACATCTTTATAGCACGCGAAATTGAAATATTTTTATTTTATCTGTCTGCCATGAACATTCACAATTTCAAGATTATTTATTGAATAATAGAACTGGAACATTTTAATGATAATTCGTCGGATAACCAGTCTTGATGGTATACATACTGTACGACTGCAGAAAATGTGGAATCGAAAGACATAACAGCAACATTAGTATGCACTGACGTTAAACACTCAATTGTGGTAGGTGTTGAATCGTGAAAGAAATGAGTTGACACTATCTCTCTTTAGTTTAATATATATATATATATATATATATATATATATATATATACATTAAATGTTTATTAGATATATAAAATGTTCCGACGTGCTCTGTGCTCACTTGTTCGCTCTCGGCGTCATCACTCTGCTTACTACTCTCTTCTTCCTCACTCTCTATACACTCCTTCTTTCTTTTTCTCTCACTCTCTCATACTCTTTCTTTCGTTCGCTCGTCCATTCTAGATCATTCTAGATCTTTCTAGATTATTCTTCACACACACACACACACACACACACAGAGTAGGGACACTTAACGTGAAATTTAATCACAGATACTTGAAGTAAACGTGTCGCGAATATATTTTTATTTTATCTGTCTGCCATGAACATTCATTTTTTCAAGATTATTTATTGAATAATAGAACTGGAACATTTTAATGATAATTCGTCGGACAACCAGTCTCGATGATATACACATACTGTACGAGTGCAGAAAATGTGGAATCGAAAGACATAACAGCAACATTAGTATACACTGACGTTAAACACGACCCTAGTATCACAAGACTACATAGAAAACACATTCAATTGTGGTAGTGACACTTAACGTGAAATTGAAGTCGATGCAATATTAAACGCACGTTAGCACCTTCAATAATAAATCATCCATCATTCCAGCTATTGAGAAAATGTTTAAGTAAAATGGTCTGAAATACACGTTAACTATAAAACAACAAATTGTATATCAGACATTATGTTAATCCTAATGTATAGCGTTATAACCCCCCATGGGGAGTTACACTTAAGCTTTCAATAAAAAAAGAAACTATAAAACAAGTCTACTTGAACTTCTACTTGGATTTATCTAGATAAGAACATCTGTGCTGTTGTGCAATACAAAATCCGACATATATTTAACCGATCCCCGTATGTTTGCACCAACCCAATATCATAATAAGACATTTCAATGTGCATTCGAAGGGAGGAGATAATATTAAGTGACCCCTGAAATTGAAGCATTTTTTGCTGGGTTGGAACATGTATTTTGAGAAAGAAAAATATTTCCTAAGTTAATAATAGTATTAATGGATTAGAGATTATGCTTTTAATCTGGTTTAGCTAGATGTATATCCTTAATAATGAATATTTTCTATCGCAGTTGACCTTCGGCGACCTTGAATAACCTTGAGTCGTAGGTCACTGAACACGTCTTGAAATGCCCTATTAGATAGTACATACAGATATATATCATTCTATTAAAAACAAAAACGCAGTTGACCATGGTATGTACTCTGAGCGTCCACCTGCAAAAAGACTATTAAGATGAGATTACGCCACACTCGAAATTAAGCAAGTTTCGTCTGACACATTTTTCCTATCACCAATAACAACCGAGTTATTCAGGTGACTTCTTTTAGATGCATCACCCTGTATAACCAGAAAATGAAAAATACAGTATCACTAATGGTGCTGATTAACTATAATTTATAAATTAGGCCCAACCTAGGTGCCGGTACACTTTTGGCTATCGTTCCCTATTATGATTTTCCGTCCATGGTATCGATTCTGGATATTATTCTGCCGACGTTGCTATAATGTGCGAGAGACGTCCCAGTGCATTTGAAGGGAAGAGGCAACAGGGAGCATTATCATTCGCGGCACACTTTGTGACCGGAGCATCTGGCCCGCAGTGGCCACCTCGTTTCAGATTAAGTGGCCTCTGAAATGGAAGCATATTTTTCGGTTCTTCGGCAACGAACGAGCGAACTTTCCCCGGGACCAAGGTATTGCGAGGGTACATACGTAATCCAAACTTTTCCGTTGGATTATGGCGCGCTTGCCAGACGGCCTGCATAAAAAATGTATCCGGCCCCGTATAACATATATACCGTCAAGATGCGTAGCTATGCACGACACACCGTACTATCTGGATTTTATCGAGGATAATATCGTTACGCCGCTGTTAATAATCGGGCGTTTCGTTTTAAGAATGTAGCCTGGACCGTGGAGGGAGAGAGGGGGGATAAGAGAGAGAGAGAGGGAGAGAGCAGTAAGTTATTTATGCGTCGTGACGTTTTTACGGGCCGGAAGAAGAGCCGTTCTTTAAACAGCCCTGTCGCATAAACGTGCACAGTTATGGCGCGTTACCGGCACCGGTACTTTCCGGCTTAAAAAGAGATTTCCTTGATATTAAAAAATTCAGTCCTCTCGAAAGTTTTCGAGGGCTTTGAATGTTACGCGTAATTCACGTGCCACGCGGAGTTCTAAAATCCGCATCATAAATGTTTGCGATCGCACGCGATTCCGAAAGCACGGGGAAATCAGGTTAACAAGGTACTCGGAGTTACTTTGGGAAATTCTTTAAAATCGTACGATATTCCGCTGGAAAATCGCGTCGGACTGTGCTCCCATTCGTCGGTAAACAACTTAAAAATAACTCGTGTGTCGAATCCTCATATGAGATCAATTAACGGACAAATTAGCTTATAATCTTTTCATTGTTTTCCAATTCAGTTTTCTCACAAGCGGACACAGATATTAATTGTAGACATACCAACAGACTTGCGGATTTTTATGCAAAGGAAATACGTAGGCATTTCTTTTCTTAATTATTTTAATCAGCTAGAACCAATATCTTCGATGGAATAATATCTTTAAATACTTTAAATATTTTTACTGCTTCGTATTTGATCTCATTTTTGTTATGAATGCATAAAATCCGCTGTCTAAATATCAACTTCAACTAAAACAAATTTTTTTAATGTCAATCGTTCATATTATATGTGTGAAAATAATCCTGGAAGTTAGGGGTTGTAGATGCACTTTGTTTAATATCTCAGGAACAAGCAGGTGTAGGAAAAAGATTGTTTTCTAGATTATGTAACTTGGAGTCAGGAGAATTATAAAGTTGTTTGTCTTTTATCATTTTTAATTTAAAAGGGAGCATCAGTCAAATGTTCAGAAATCAAGCAGGAATTTTCTGTTTGGTCTAACGCGATTTGTATATTCGCGATGGCCATAAATTCGTGAAAATCCGCTGCTCAGCGATCGCTTTATCCCCGCCATTATTCCATTTGCGTGAGCATTGTTGCAAACGACCGCCGTAATAACGACGGAACGAAGAAAACCAGACGGCAGTGAAAATTCGTCGAAAAATTCCGTGGTCCCGCGTCTCTCGTCGGTCTCCGGGACGTTTACAACCCCTTGCGTTGCAATTTTATCGCACAAATAGCGCAGCTCTTTCATTTTCAATTTCTCGCGCCGTTTACCCCTCTTATTTCCCCTTTTCTTCCAGCTTTAACGAAGGTGAGAAATTCAACGGAATAATTTTCATATGCAAATACGATGTTACCGGGCCCCGGACCACTCGTAATCGCGCCTCTGCCCATCTAACGAGGGTGTATTGAATTTTTATTTTACTCAAGACTCTTTATTCGCCACCGTACACCCGTGCTCCCCCGCCAATCAATAATGCATTAAATTTTGCGTCATTGATGCGTGCGTCGCGTACACCGTGCTCGAATAATTCTTATCGTTTTGATCGTATTTACCGCGTGAGCGCAGAACGTTAACTTTTTGCCGTTCAGAACAATTTTGTGAGACGAAACAGTGAAAAGTGAAACGTTTTCATAAGCAAATACCATTTCAAAATACGAGAAATTCTATTTCGTGTATTATTTACATCAAACATTGTCTGAAAGTGATATTTTATTTAATCCATGCCACAAATACTATCTGAAAATATTCTTTCATTCAATACATTCATCAAATACAATCGTAAACTAAGATTTCGGTTGTTCTTTCTTTTGGAGGACCAGACGTTTTTAACTATTTTTTTAACTTTTTTTATGTAATCCAGTAGATATCGATGAGAACATTATGAAAGTGTAAGTAATATTGTTAGGAATTCACTGGTTTAAAAGTTGTAAACATGAGCAATTTTAAGCGTTTTTGACAGGTTAAGGTAACAGGTTAGACTATAATATGGTCTAAGGACTAAGTAGTACTAAGCGGTATAGTCCAAGTTGGGTTGGGGTTAGTGAAAAGTGCTCAACTTTACACGCATGTAACTTCTGAACCAGTGAACTCCTGGCAATAAGACTATCATTGTCTGTGTTTTCTCGTCGAAATCTATAGGACTGCATCAAAAAAGTTAAAAAAAAATTGGTCCTCCAAAAAAAGGTTTAACCAAGATTTCATTTAATGCATACATTCAAACTATAGATGAATTTACTATTCTATTAAATATTCAAATCGTTACCACACTATTCTTCTTAATTTTTAATATACAGAAATGAACGAAATATTATTGACTTTATTTGATGTGTGATTCAAACAACATGAATTATATATTATTCGGACTTCATTTATATGGCCAACGTATACATCTTTAGTATTTTTGCAAGATATATTTCCAGGAAAATAACCAAACCATTTATATTTGAGAAACATATGAACTGTTCGCAACAGAAAAATGAATTCTATAATGTGAATAAGAATCCTATAAATGAAAAATGCAATTCGAATTTTAAGTACAACAAGAATCACATAATATAAAAAGTGAATTTGGTTTAAAATTAATCGTCCAATAAGTTTTGAAGTTATCCTATGTATCATTACAACGGATTTAATTCCAGAATTACAGATTTAATATTTGTAAAAGATGTTTGACGATACAATTAATCAGGTATAAAATCGAGCTGACGAGTTAGTCTGTCAATCCTGATGCATAAATGAAATCTTCCTCTTCGACAGGGCTTCAAACACAGTTAGAGACATGTCTGTTATACTAAAACGAATGTAGTTCTTCTATTTCTACAAATTTAACTTGAAAATTCTAAAAACATATAATTAAATGGTTGCAAGTATTTTTCTGTTATGTATACACATTTATTTCCGGCATGAAAGAAAAATCATTTTAAATTAATTGTGGAGAGTTGACGTTCTTAAAAACAAGTGAACGTATCGACGAGAGAATGTATCTGCGCATTCCTATTATTCACGGTATTTTATTATCGTGATTTGGCATGCATGCATGGACGCGCATAAAACATATCGTTAATTCAGCCCGGTGCAGTTAATAGTGTTGTAAAATTGAGGCTCGCGAAAGGGGGCGAGAACACAAAAGTGGACAGATTCCCCGGGTTCGAAAACCGGTCAATTAATATATTAAGCATTAAAATTTAACGCGATTCATACGAGGAACGCCGGTAATTCGCGGAACACATCCCGCGGCCGTTCCGCGCCGTGACATTTAGCATTAAAGAGGGGCCCGGTGCGTTATTTTCACTTTTAATCCTCGTTAATCCGAATGGAAACTAGAGGCGGCAGCTTGCTCGACGCAAAGCATGCTTTATTGGCGATAATGTTTAACCGGCCCCGGTAGACGCCGTTGATATATCGCGAATTGTGTACGTTCGCTCGAAAATTGCCCTATCCTCGCCTCGTCCTTTTATTTATTCAAACGGCGTCCGGCAAATCGCGCTGAAAATTCAGCCGACTGCCGGGAAGACTGCATCCCATGAAAAAGAAGAAAATATTTACAGAAGATGCAAAAACGATGGCAAAATGTTAGATCGCCCTTTACTGTTCTACTATTTCAATTAATATTTAAAACATCCTGTCAAAATTCATAAAAAAATGCAATTACACTCTTGTTCCACAACTTCACTTCATTTTGTTCTTCTTTGGCAAGAACATTACATTACATCATCGTCATAAAATTTGGTGTGGTTGTTCGTTAAAATATTTTTCATTGTTGACTGTACTTAATGGTGGCGACATTCTTAAATTTTTTCCCCGACTATAACATTTTGCATTGCCAGGTATAGTTGATGATCCAATATCCGGAGAATATGTTGTGTGTGGTCAAAATTGGTAACTGAATTCACGCAATTTTTTTGCACGTTTTGTGTCACGTGTTGTCTTGCTAGTACTGCACCTATACTTCCAGCTTTGGTATCGTTTTCATTTCATTTAAGTGTCTATGAACCGCTGATTTTATATATTGAGTAAGTGTAAAATAAAAAATGTATTAATGTTATCGGCGCACTGATTCGATCTATTCTTATTTAAAAGCAGTTTTGAAAATTACCACATTAACTTCAACGTTTCGATCTTAGTTTAGATCATTTCCAAGAAATAATTGCGTCTGTAAATTATATGTTATAATATTATACTGCATGTTGAGCTAAATTAATGATTAAATATTGTATTATGAATAGTATTACCGACTTGCTTCGTTGAACAAATTTTCGTTGAAACAACGAAACAGGTGTTGATTTCATACGATCGATATAAGGAAATATTTATTAAGAAAGTATGTCTGATCACGGCTGACCGCAACCCCTTAGAAATTCATATTACGATATTGTGCATCTAATTTTGGGATATTCAAAGCCAATTGTCTCAAAATCAAAGCTTCATATGGGAAACATTGAAGAGTGACCTGCCCAATGAATTAACACTTAAGCTACATATCTGTTGAAATTAACATTTTCTGAATGCTTTCACTACACGGTGTCCCGAAAAGTTTGAACATAACTGAAAGATCTTATTCCCGAGGTGGTTCTAAGCACCATTTTCCTTTGCCAATTCGCGTCGAATGGCTTTGTTTTTCAGTTATTAACGAAAAACACAAAAACAGTTATTAATGAAAAACCAATCGCAGCGCTGCTGATTCCGGCTTGGCCACAGGTCCCGCTGAGCGTGACGTTGTCATTGGCCGAGCTGGAATCTGTTTTCCGTTGCCGCGCTCGGATTAGTCCGTGTTTTTCGTTAATAACTCGGAAACAATGCGTTTAGGCGCGGCTTGGCAAAAGAAAAAAGTGCTTAGAATAACCTCAGGAATCATCCCTTTCAATTATGTCCAACTTTTTGGCGCACCTTGTATAAGAAGGCTATTTTATTGTTATGCTCTTATATTCCAGAATACAGATCTAACAATATTTGATGGTTGTAACGTACTCAAAATCTGGCATAGAGTTAAATAAAAAATGGGCAAATGACCAATGAATGGACGTCAATGTCTAACGAATGAACAGAGATATCCCAGTGAATGATAATTATCATAATAAATTTATGATAGGACCATTGAACCACCTAAAACTACAAATTGCTGATCACACAACGAACAACTGCTAAATAAATTAATGTAGTGACGAATATTTCATAAAAAAATTGGATCTCTTCAGCGAGACATCTGTGAACTTATAATAGAATTATTGTGTAAATTTCAACATAAAGAGGACATTAGAAATGTTATTTTTTCGTTTAATACAGCACATCACATTTTTGGTATGTTTTTTATCGTCTTCACCATTCAAGTACGTACGAATGCACTCAGCATTCGCGACCGATATCGTAGCTCGTGTCAGAACAGACTATACTCATCAAAGTTTGCATATTCAACATGTTAAACGGAATCAGGAACGCGCGATGTTACGCAATCACAGAATCGTTTGTTTTTACACTGTTGCTTAATGCGCTCGTGTTTCTCCGATGCAGAAAAAAGCCACTGAAAAGTTGTTTACGGGAAATTAGCGTTACCGAAAATTTGCATTTATTTGACGCGAGGTTGCAGATCGCTGATAAAAACTTCAGAAAATGTAATACCAAGAACAAGAGAGTATTAGAATTTAATGGATCTGTGTTAAGCATTTGAAAAGTTTTAACATGTTACAATTTCTATGTAATAAAGTCCATGCTGACAGTTAGAATATGAACTAGGAATAGTAAGTAGACTGAGAATTTTACGCACTTATGACAAAGGTGAGTAGATCAAACGCAGAACGATAAGAACATTTAAACAATTCGACAATACTGTTCTATTGTTCTCAGCTTACTAAAATTACTCAGCAAAGATATAAATATGTACGTAGCTTCTGTATCTTGCAAATGATGCATACTATTTTTCAAATACTTACACAATCTTTATTTTCCTTACGTTGTACATAAATAAATTTCTGGAGTATGAGAACGTGAAATGAAAATAGGAGTCGCAAAGCAACTTGTCTGCAATTTTTAAGAAATACAAATTGGGAACTATAGCGAACGAACGCGAAAGCCCGGACCCATAATGTTTAAAAAGACGAATATTCTAGTGTACCTTTCATTTGGACGGCAGACAAGATATTTAATTTTCAGTTAGCCGTACACGTGATTAAATATCATCAACATGAAAACGCCAGTTAATTTCCAGCGCGGCCCGGGCACCTCTTTGAATTTTTCATAGACGGTTGCTACACTTTCAATGTTCCACGTTCTAAGTTTAATTAATGACAGCATGCGTCGGGCACGGTCCATGGACCGCTCATTATCCAACGTTCATAATGAAACGTCAAAATGTCGAGAGAACTTCTCGAGATCGTTCGGTTACCGGGAATCGAGCAACACGCGTGCGTTTATTCGAAGCGTTGCCCGCTTTAAAAATCATCGAGCCCGTGTGCGTACGGCGGCTTGATGACGGCTCGGATCCATCAGCTTTCCATGAATAATGGACAAACGTTTCCACCCATTATAAATGCTGATTGTCCGAAATTTAGCGATATTAGATGCGACCGGCAATATCGTTGCAATGCCAATTAAGAGAGAATTTCGATGAGTGATTCCGGGCTCTATAGAGGATATAAACGAGCAATGGGGGAACATGTTTTCTCTGACAATCGTGCTGTCTCGTTTCCACGAATTCGATTGCCGAGCAAAATCACAGAACGACATAGTCAAACAATAAAATTGCCTTTTGAGATTCTGGATACAATGTTATAATTAATTTGCTTTCCTACTTAATCAGAGTTTTCTTCTGATAGTATAAGATAATCTGAAGATACATAGCTACGAAAAATATAAAAGATTCAATTAATCAGTACACTTCGGATCTTTATGCAACATAAACATTTTCTGTATCAAGTAAAAGATCTGCAGCCAAATACATATGTGCATCTTTTTTTAATAATCTCAATAGGTTGATGATAATCTCAATCTTTTTCTTGTTGTTGAATTTATAGCGGTGCGCTTGTGCTCGACTGTTTAATAAACCAATTCTAGAGCTACTACAACACTTATTTATTAATATAATCGTTAATGGTATAAACTAGCACATATAATTCGAGAACTGAATAAGCAGTGCCAACCTAAGGCTTGATGATGATTATTTGTCACACTTGTGTTATACTTCAGCTAATCACTTTCATCATAAATAGACTGTGGATTTTATGCATTCATGACAAAAAGAAATTAATGCAATTTTAAACAATGGAAACATTAAAAGAATTTAAGGACGTATATATGTATATTGTTCTCAATCTATTAAGATTGTTAAAGAAGAAAAGGAAGGTCTCTACTGTTACCGTTTCTTGCAGTTGAGGCTAACAATTCTTATTTTGCATAAATATCCGCAGTCTAGTCATAAATGCATCAAACCTGCAGTCTATTAATCAGCATGTTACGGTAACGTTAACATTTCATAATGTTAATCGTATAGAAAGAAACCGAAAATTCTGCGGCGTCCGCAGACAAAAAAGTTACAAATCATGACTTCCACTTTTTTCTTCATAACTCCGACGAATAGCAATTTTAAACAAAGTTTCTTATATTTAGTAAAAAAACTTCTCAAAGCAAACTCAAGTCATATGCACCAATTTTCAAAAAGTTATTCGTTTTTGACGGGTGGTCTCAAACTTTTGTCCGCAACTGTAGCTGTTCCTGTTGAAAGATCTATTAATAAAAAATTGTTGTGTGCTTAAGCCATATGGCTGAAGTGAAACTTCTTTCTTTAATTTTTTTCGAATATTTATTAACACTTTATGACATTCAATTTTCTATGGTTCTATTATTCAAACAATTGGCTTGTGATAGCTAAAATACGATATAAATATTCTTGATTCAATTTTGTCTAAATGTCTTGCAAATACCGCATCGAGAGTTGTTCCTGATCTTGTTGTTTCTTCATTACTATTTCCAACTTAATTTACTTCCAAAAAATTCAATTAATAATTTTGATTGTTCAGATGCAAAGTTCACGTTGAAATCTCCACTTAGTATCATCGGAATTTTATCATAATCTGTATTAAGGAATTCCGAACCCTCAACCGTATATGCTCATAGAATAGAATTTCATTTCATCATTTCCTCGTTTCATTGCCAGATTGGTTTTACTCCTACCACGTCGAGGTTTTACTCCTACTGCGTCGAGGTTTTACTAAATCGTTTCATCGTTTCATCGTTTCATCGCCAGATCGGTTTTACTCCTACCGCATCGAGGTTTTACTAAATCGTTTCTTCGTTTCATCGTTTCTTCGTTTCATCGTTCCATCGCCAAATCGGTTTTACTCCTACCGCGTCGAGGTTTTACGCCTACCGCGTTGAGGTTTTACTAAATCGTTTCAGCGTTTCACCGTTTCATCGCCAGATTGGTTTTACTTCTACCGCGTCGAGGTTTTACGCCTAACGCGCCTAAAGAAGTTTCACTTCAAAAATCTTTAGCCATGAACTGGTAAAAATTATGGAATAATTGCTGGTACATAATGTGTTAAAAAGAACCTTAAAAATCTTCTTTCACGCAATAATCAAAAGCAAAATAATTTGATTACGTTACCGAGATTCACAATTGGTGGACCATGGACTTTCAAAAATTATAGAATAACCGCCGGTTCATAATGTGTTGGGAAGCGAAAGTTATCTTGACAGGAAGCAATGTGTCGAAGATTAGGAGCGTCATAGGAAACATTGTGCGGGATATTCAGCCGGAGGTGTTCCTAATTGAAACGGTCGTCTCGCGTGAGCAAACCGACGCCTATTAAAGGCCTTGTCGGGGCTCGGACAATTATCCGAATGAAAAAACGTCATTGATGTTCGCCGGTGTTCGAGAGCGAGGGTGGTCCATGGTGGTCGGCCACGGTGACGGCACACGGATGTAGCAGACGCGACATCGCCGGGATGCGTTTTCTGCGGGCCATTGTGCGATATCGATTACCGATGTCCGTCGTATTTAGTCGGCAAGGCCCGCAGTTTCCTCCGCGGGCACGCTATTTTCTGTTCATTGGTCGTCTTATCGCGTGCCAACCCCCATCCCCGTGTCGCTCGTTCCAGAGGCACGACTACTCGGAACTCTGCTCGAGAGAGAAAGAGAGAGAGAGAGAGAGAGAGAGAGAGAGACAGGTTCAAATTGTTTGCATTGTGCGGATCTCCGATGATATTAGCTATTATATTAAACTCTGAAGAGTCCGGTTCGAAAGGGGCTACGACGTGAATAGCGTTTCCATGGAAGGGTAGGGGAATCGTGTTACCATCCGTCCGAGACTTCTTGCTCACGCTTCGAATCCTTTTTTAAGCCGCCCGCGTAGATTTTGAGGATCCGCGGGACACCAGCCAGCTCCTGGGACCGCGGTTAATATGTCAAAAAGCGTGGACAAAATTCGCATCTTTGTGAGGTATACCTTGTGCTTAACGAAGTGGTGAGTCTCAGAAATTTTTTGATCAGAAGAATTCTGATTTTGAGGATTCTGTTTTCACTCTTGTACAGAGTGGAGCCGGAAATCGTAGTACAAGCAGGCAAGCGATGATTCTACGCAAAGAAACTAAGAGAAATACTGGGTGTAATATTTTTTCATCCGATACTTCGTTTTCGAGAAAATCGAGTTTGATAATGCAGTGAATACGTGTGCTATTAGATAGGAATCGTCTGACGCGTCTGATCATGACCAACCAATTTTACTTTCTGCATATATGTACTACAGCACACGAACCCAACGGATCTTTAAACAATGTTATTCCTTTGTAGAATGTTGCATTCTACATTTAGAATCCCCCCCCCCCCCCCTGTGAGGTTATACTACGATTTCCACCCCAGCCTGTATAAAACTTCACTTACAAAACAACTCTTATTGGTGGTATTTCACGTTTCTAAAGGAATGGAACTTTGTCTGTTATGTTATAATATTACTTTAAGTAGACAATGTCTCATGAACATACTCTTGGTAGCCAATAAGCAAAAACTTTTCATTAGACTTCGCATCTTTATGGTAGATAGAATTAAATTCTGTGCTTTTAATGGATTGCACAATTTTTTTATCCAATTACATAGTGAATTCTACGTATGAAAGAACCAAAACACATTTATCATAGAATTTACCATTTCTAAAGTAGTTAACTCTGTTTATTCCACTATTATCTTCGTTGTATCAATGCACATGATCAACACATTTTTAGGATGAAACTTTGAGTATTTTACATTTTTAAACACTGAATACAGATTTACTGTGTGAGTCTTTGTTGTGGCACTGATTGTTAAATAATGAGAAAAAGGATAAGTTTGGAACAGATCTTGAAACTTTTCCAGGATTTAAACATCTGGACCCTCGACGGGCAAGATAAATGTTGTTACCTTGGAAGTGAAATGATAAAAAAGAATTATGGTCCACGAACTATTGTAGACCGGCTCGAGTATCGTTTAAGATAAGAACCCTTGTATTATCAGTATTGTTGCGGACTGGAACCCAAAGCAGTCCTCTTCTCAATTCTACCAGCCTCCCTATCCATGATAGAACATTCCCGAAGGAATGAATGGATTTTACAGCCCATAAAATCTTGATTAAAAATTATAATCTAATTACTACTCACTTCTAATACATCAATGTACTTTGCAAAATGTTGACTGAAACCATTAACAAATGATTGAAAATAAAACTATTTGTGTATTTTACGATGTTGCAAGCTTTATACAGGGTGTTCGCGCTATCACTAGCCAGCATTTTTCTTGTAAATAGTAAATATTAAAAAAAAATGAAGGAGGAAAAAGTAGTACTGTTTCTTATGCGCAACACAATGGCGCATGTAATTTTTTTGTGTTTATACTATTTTGTTAGATATAAAGGTGACCTTCAATTTTTTAAATGTTGTATATTTTTTTATATCACACGAAAGCGTGTGTCTAGACGAATTCATCCGTATACTGGCACAGTGATCGTCAAGGTCATGCAAGGTCAGAAATGGAAGAAATATTTTGAATATTTCATACCAATGCGTTTACAAATATTCCTTATTCATACGAATCAGATGATGTTGTCATTCCACTATCAGAGCGTTGACTTCTAGTTTCTTCTACGATGAGACAATTTCAGAAAAAAATTAGAAGCCACAGAAAATGTAATTAATAGAGCTGAAATGTGCATTCATGCACAAGGAAGTCATATTGAACATTTACTGTAGTCTCGCCAATAAAGAATACTTAGTAAACACATTGGTATGAAATATTCAAAATGTTTCTTCCATTTCTGACCTTGCATGACCTTAAAGGTCACGGTACCAGTATACGGATGCATTCGTCTAGATACACGCTTCCATGTGATATAAACAAATATACAGCAGTCCATTTGAAAAATTGAAGGTTATCTTCATATCTAACAAAATAGTATAAACACGAAAAAAATTACATACGCCATTGTGTTGCGCATAAGAGACAGTACTACTTTTTCCTTTTTAAATTTTTTTCCAATATTTACTACTTACAAGAAAAACGCTGGCTAGTAATACCGCGAACACCCTGTATATTTTGTATAGTATTACAAATATACACACTCCCATTTACTTACAAACTGTGGACTGAAAAAATTTGAAATAATTGAAAAGAAAAATATTTGAGTATTTTATGACGTTGCAGGCTTCTCAGATTTTGTATAATATTCTGTTAGACTCGCGTGTGGCTAAAATTCCCGTAGCGTCAGTGTTCGGTGCGAATCTCAAGAGCGACGCGCGGATGATTCGTATCCACTTAAAGTTGTAAATTTTAAGCCCGATTGTGACGAACACGTCAACTCTGAAATCACCGATTTACTACCCGCCAAATTAATTTTAGATAGCCGATTCAATGATTATTTCAATTTATGAATTTGTGAGGTTTAGCGTTTCGTCCCAGGCCTGCTAGAGGATTCGTCAGTAAGGCTAATCTAGCAGGCCCTGCCTTATACGCGTGAGAGTTCGCGACGATTAACTCCATTTGAATTTTACGAATCTCGATCGATTCGATTGTACGAGATCGTTGAATGAACTTGACGTCGACTTCGATAGACTCTTTATCTCATTCGAATGTGTCTTAGGTCGTTTTCATTGATCTATACCAGCGAAGGTTCGACTTCGACTGTTTGATTGCGACCGACTGAATGTCGCGGTTTCAGGAGGACCCTTCGTTGTATCGTGAAGGCGGTCCTCCTTTTCGGGGTGTCAAGATGGTGACACCCATTGCCATGCTGAAGAAGTGCACTGATTGGTTCTTGCCGAGCTCTGCATGCCCCAATCGGTGCATTCTTGATGACTCTTAGATCGGCCCTAAGCGAGCCTGTCCCGAGGAAAGCGTGGGACCGTATCCGACTCCCTCCGAGGGCGAAGCTAGGTAACCCGAGAACCGTACTTTTCGATCAGGAATATCCTTCGTTAGTGATAGATTTATGACGCGTAACTCTTAAGGAGACGAAACAAATACGAAAGTTAGGCGATGGCTCGAGTGGTCACCAAATGTGCATCGAGCGCCTAATCCTTGAAAGTGGCCTCAGAGTCACGTAGACGTCATAAACAAATCTGAAGAAAAGACCCTTTGTACGGTTCCTTGCAACGGAACAGTCAGTATAATAATCAGCGTAATAATTCCAACAGCGATCATGTTAACCCATGTTGATGAAATTCTGACAAGGGTAGTGTCTTAAAAGCAACTTCCTGACGAGGAGAGCATTCAATCACAGCCATGCGAACATTTATTATTGGTTGATCGTAAAACAACGTAACCACTTAATTAATCGTTGCGCTTCGAAGGATCGCGGAGCGAGTGCCGTTCGGCTGGAATAAAGCGAAGTCGAGAGAAAGAAAAAAGAGGTCAACCTCTTTTTTCCCGTCTCGGGGTTACTTGCCTCGGTTACGCGAAAGTGGCTATGGATGTGCGAACATACTCTCTGCCCCACCCCCGCATTTACAAGGAGAAGACGCAGTCATTGTGTCTTAGATTTTGTCGAAACTTTGCAAACTGGTAGATTTCGTTCTCCCGTTTATTAAAATATAGTATTATAGGCGACAATGCTCAATAATTTATGAGATATTTAGAATTTAAATTTCATTATACCCGTTAACCCGTTAAGTACAGTTTTAGTTGAAGTTTTTGTCAAGTGCCAAACGGCGTGATGGTAACGTACTAGATTCATTACCAGGAAGGCCAGTGTTCAAATCCCTTTTCCCCTTTTTTCCATTTTTTTTCTTTTTTTCTGTTCAGTTTATCTATTTTAATTAATTGTATTTTACACATGAAAAATACACTCATAATATCTATAGGAAACAAAATATAAAAACTTTATTAAAAAGCAACATATTATGAAAGAAACACTATCTTCATCAATCTTAAGGTATCTCAAGTGTTGTTGAGTATCGACGCCTATAATGCTACATTTTCATAAACAGGAGAACGAAATCTACCAATATGCAAAGTTTCCAGAAAATCTGAGACCCCACGACCGCGTCTTCTCCTTGTTAGTATCGCATCTTGGTCAGAAAAAAATGTACATACACCGGGATCCGCAAGACTAGAAAAATTCGCTGCCGCGTTTTTCTACGATCGGCTCATGCAAATTGCATACAGGATACGGGTCAGCGAGTCTTGTCGGACGAGACTTCCGAAAGTGTACGAATACTGCATGCATAAACAGTGTTTTGGAATACTATTTGTCTTGCAGGATGCTTCCTCTTGTTGCTCATTACCATGTCATTTATAATGATGTAAATGAGTCGATAACCTCGATGAGATTTCAACAGAAATATTCTTCTAATGAAGAAAATTAATTCAAACTTCGAGAAACGAGTTTACAACGTTAAAACCATTCAGTGAAATAAGTGCAAGAGAGACTTAATATTAACTTAACAGGTTCTTAATATTCGGTAATTATTCGTACTCGGAATAAAATGCTGAAATGGCGTATGTATAGCCAGGACTCGCAGTAGAGAAAGTAAGTAGTATGTCCCAGCACAAGCCAGACATGTCTGCTTGATGCGGAAGGATTTACTTTTAAGACAGTTCAACCGGCACACTGATTGTTTCATCCACTTTATGCTACTGCTTCGTGTTTAACCATTGTTTTATTTTATCGATAGTCTGATCTTTGTGCAAAATAAATTTGGCTAAGTCAATTGCAAGAAACAGGAGCTGCATGGACAGTTGTTCCTGTTCTCAACAATTGTTTTATGGAAAATCTAATTTATTAGCATGTTAATGAAATTTTATAAGAAATCAACTAGAAAATAAAACAAAGAAGTAGATATATATTATGTTCGGGCAACGAACAAAGTGAATAGTTTGTTCCATACTCCGGTTAAATAAATAACTCTATATTAAATTCAACGTAATATAATAAACTTTAGTATCATACACCATCATGCCCATTCATTTTCTCCACTTGTTAAGCGATATACATAAATTTGCGCTGTTTTATAGACAATAGGTTCTCCTTGCCTTCCCTTTTCTTCCCTTTCATTTCCTTTCCTTTATTTTGTTTATTCATCCTTCATAGCCATTTGCCATTGTTCGTATATTTCGCATTTCTACATAATTGTACATCTGGTGACCAGAAGCGCCCTCCGAGCGGTACCTCGAGGTACCCAGTCATAAACGTATTCGTTTTGTTCTATCACGTCGTCGGCTCCGCGTCAGCTGAGTCCAGCTTGATCGAGGATTTCCAACAACCCCCTCCAGGGACCGTTTTGCCGCCGAAAATGCAGCGGAATTAAGAAAAAGTATATTATCTTCCGCCAATCAAAATCCGTTTCCTGAACAATATGTCGTTCCCGTTTTGCGTAGTCAACCAATAAGGCGTACGTGTAAGTCGAGGACAACCCGGGAACTGTCCAGCATCGTCAGTCTAAAACCATGAGCCGAGTAAAGATCATCCCCAGATAGCACCCACACGTCCGAAATTTTGGTCCCACGGACGGCCGAGGGACGTCCGCAACGGACTTAGGACGTATCTGGGTCAGTACTAATTATCGTAACCAACCAGCCGGATCCATCATTCAATTCAATAAACTATAAGGAACTCTAACATTTTCAAAAATATCCGTGTCACGTTCATTAACCTTTTGCGGACGCGTGTCGGCTAACAGTGGCCCATGCAATTTTATCGTTCTGCGACCGCGAATAATTTTTAAAGAAAGTAGGTATTACTCTCACAAAATATCAAACAAATGATTACTGGACACAACACGTTTCTCTTAACTTCATTCATACGCTTTAACTATACAGTACACAATTTTGTTTCACAAGGAAAATTTATTGGACCGATCAAGTAGTATGCTGAAAATAATTCCCGTCCGCTAAGGGTTAGATCAATCCTTCACCGTAAAACGTGCCGAAATTATTCGGAACGGAGTCTTACAATCTCTGTTGGATCACACACCGAGTTGATCCTCATTGGTAAATTGCGCAAACACCATTTCACGCAACTAGATTCAATTCGTACATTTTCATCTCACTCATTCTGTCTTTCTTTCTCATTCTCACCACACATATCCACACACATTACAGTTTACTCGGCTGAACTTCACCGTAGGAGACTAAAAATTTTCAAGTATTCTGTATGTGATGCTACACATTTTTACGAGAAAATGATAGATGTGTCAGTTTTAGTACACGAAATTCAAGTTATGGTTACCAGAGTTCACTGGTTGAAAAGTTATTCACGTGTAAACATGAGAAATTTTAAGCATTTTTGACAGGTTAGAGCGTCGCCATATTGAATATTAGTTGGGTGGTAGATGTAGTACTGTTGAGAGCATGCGCTGAATAGATGGTGGGTATTCAGCGCATCGGCTAAGGCTAAGTAGTACTGAGCGGTATAGTCCAAGATGGTTTGGGGTTAGTTAAAAGTGCTCAACTTTACACGCGTGTAAATTCTGAACCAGTGAACTCCTGGCAATAAGACTTTCATTTTATGTGTTTCCTCGTCGAAATCTATAGGACTGCGTCAAAAAAAGTTTTAAAAAATTGGTCCTCCAAAGTACAGTTTAACCGTTTACAATTTTCTAATCAGTCCTATCTTCACGTTGAGAACATTCATCATTTTTTAAGTTAACACTAATGGATTTCGGTCCTAATCAATGTGAAAAAATGCAAATAACGTTGTAACTGGATGACATTTAAAAATCGTAAAACGAGACGGAGGAATTTATTCCGAGATTGATTTTTTCAATGTAATGTAATGAATAGAAGTATCAGAAATTCGGGTGCAAATTCCATGGATAAAATTCTCCGTCATTATTTCTCTTCGTCCATGGCAACCGTCTGGCTTGTCTGAGACCTTCCTTTAATTTCAAGGTAAACCAAACCTGACGTTTCCATACCGCTGGTTTTCATTAAGAAGCCAAACTGCAACCACACGTAACCGACTAGCTGTGTTTAGTATTCAGCTCCACCACTGTCGGATGCCTACCTCTAAGTACCAGGTTTTCACCCTTCTATCGACCTTCTGCCAGCCATGTGACCTCGTCCTTTCCAGAGAAACCGCAATGAGCGGTGCGTTCGCTAAAATATCGCTTCGACATCATTTTACCAAACAAAAGCAACAATTCTCGATCGCGATACAGAACTTGGGTGCTTATTCTTGGACATTTTGAGGACTACTGACCAATTTGAGGGATGTTGATCAATAGACCGCGGTTTTTTTGTGAGTATGACAAAAATGAATGGGTGTGATTCAAAACAGTAAAAGGGATAAAAGGTGTTCTTGCAATTGTGACATAAATGAAAATGAGATGATGCTGAATGGATAGTATCAATGAAGTTCAAGAAAAGTAGCAATCAATCATGAAGTTTGGAATACAAATAATTTGTTCTGCACTTCCGACTTATTTTTCTGTGAAAATTGTGGTCTTTACAGTTGTGTTAAAATTACAGGAACACCCGGTATACTCGCTGTAAATAATGCACCTGTTTCCCACGCGACGTGTAACACCAGTTCTCTATATCCTCTAACCGTGTTAGAGCAAAATTGTGTTGTCAAAATACTGTGCCACACGGGCCACCTGTATGTATTATTCACATTCATATTATCATAGATCTTGGAATTCTCGCGTATGGAATGGGTTATGTCAAACACAACGATAAGTTCATGAAAGACACCGAGTTTTCAACGTGTTATAATAAACGCGAATATGCGCGTCGTGTATTGGTGTCCGAGACCTGTCATTTGTGACTGATACTGCGTATCTGAATCAACTGTATCAATGAGCATTACCCTACCGACGATGTTTACGCAAATTCCAATTTTCCAGAATAGTTTCTCCAGCGCCTAAAATATTGTTAGAGTGTCTTTCTATAGGTCCTAAAGAATTGTAAAAGCATGATTGTTTAGGGTGCAGATGATGGCAAATTTCTGAAAAATGCAAACATGGCGAAACGTTGCCCGGGCGAAGTATTGCGATTCGCTGTCATTAAATGATCAAAGCTTTGATGTGAGTGCATGCAACACAAGAATTCAACCGCTATTTTGTAACAAATATTCGATATTTATAGCGGACGTAAAAAAATTGTCCAAAATATTAATTAACGCTCCAGCCACGGGCGATTTTCATTTTATTAGAGAGCAGAGAAAAAACGACTCCCAACGTTTCAAAATACAGGAAATGGATTCAACGAATAAATAGCGTCCCCCGGCGCTAAAATATCCTAAAAATTATATGGAATGCGGCTGGAGGGTTAACAATCCCCAAAAACAATATTTTGAGGAAACTGATTGGTACGTATTTATTCGAAGGATTATGTTAATCAAGAAAAATCCATGTCGTAGTGTCCAATACTAAACAAGTTATCGTGTTGTTAAAAGTGTCCAAATATTACTGTGTGTCACTGTAGATTGAGTAGTTTAAGCTGTTTCTAGCAGTCTCCGATTTTTTCGTTGAGATCCTTGCACAGGTTGTACAGAATATATATTTCACGACCTCCACAGGGTGATGCTGTACTTTTGGATCGGTGGAGATCTATTTGAAAATATAGTCTGCAAAATCGTCGATCCTTTTTGTCAAGGTCAAACTTTTTTTTTCTTAGCATCATATAGTATTCGTCGCGAAGAACAAAAGCCTCGACTAACGCAATTCTTCAAATAAATACGTACCAATTAGTTTCCTCAAATTATTGTTTTTGGGGATTGTTAACCCTACAGCCACGTTCCATATAATTTTTGGGACATTTAAGCGTCGGGAGACGCTATCTATTCATTGAATCTATTTTCCGCATTTTAAATCATTGGGAGTCGTTCTTTCTCTGTTCTCATATCTCGCATGTAAACAGTTTAGTGACGTAATATGATGAAATCGCCCACGTCTAGAGTGATTATTAACAGTTTGTACAATTTTTCTTATGTACGATATAAATATCGACTTTTCGTTACAAAATAGCGTTTAAATTCTAATGTTGCATGCATTCATGATAAAGCTTTGATCATTTAAAGTCAGCGAATCACAATACTGATTGTTCTCGTTGCAGGATCATCATCCCAAGGAAACCATAACCAGGCAAAGGGAAAGGCGATCGCCAGCGACCTCGACGTGGTACGCGGCAGGATTCCGGAAGGCACAGGTGCATGTCGCGTGTTATCGACCAGCGATAAACGTCCGTCCAATTCATCGATGTTACGTGTGCTAGAACGCGTAGGGGGTAAGTCGGCCAGCAGCAGCAGTAGCAGCAATAGCAAGCAACAGTAGCAACAACACTAGCAGCGGGTGGCTTGCGAGCTTCGACGATCAAAATGGATGTTTGTGCCGATAGCGCCCGGCCCTTCTAGCCGCCAATTAGATCCCCTGCTAGCCAGTATCCAGCCGCTTCTGGACTCTCGGAGTTTCTCCGATCAGCCTCTGCGCTAGGTATTGTACCCGCGATTCAAGGCCGATTAACGGTTGCTCGGCTCCGTCGAGGACGGGCGAAACTGCGGACGAAGGAGCCGGCGGTTTCCGCACGCGGGGAGGAGCCACGATTAAACCAATAACTATTAATCGACGGCGCACCGCACATTCAGCAAAGTCTGCGCGCCACCCCTTCGGATACTTGATGCATGCGCCCTCGAGGTTACGGGAACGTGGGCGAACTGGAAACGGAAACGGGTCGAGTTTAAGGCCATTTCTGTTACTAGTCGGTTACGTGTGTCGAGGAAATTTGCTTCTCGAGTGGCTGTTATGCTTGCGCCACGCCGCCGGGAACACCGGAACGCTTCCGAGATTATTTTTTTTTGCAAATGTTTAGCGTTCTCGGTAAACTCACAACCCCTTGCTCTATGATATTGCAGCTGACTTCTAGCGAAGATTTTAAATGCAATCTATTGAGTACAGTGGGTGATCAAATGGTTAAAACCGTAATTCTTAACTGTTCGCTACTCGAGCGAGAAATAATTGCAAGATTGCTCGGGCGGGACTCTTGAGACTAAAATTGTGATTTGTACTTACGAGGAATGTGTGAAATTAAGGAATTCAATTAAATTGAAAATATTACACGGAATGATATTCAAACTATTCGTAATGCAAGATCTATCTTTAACCAATAACAGTAACCATACTACGTTAAGTCAAATAACCGGTTTTACACTTCTAATTTTATAATTATTGAAATTACAAAGATGCTTCTATTAGAAATTATTAAATAAATTACTTTATTCAAGCACATATTGTTATAAAAATTCCTTGAATTCTAAATAAAGTCAGTCCTGTAATTTTTATGAAACAACGTATTCCAGTCATATTTTTTATCCGTACAGTTAGTATTATCTGATATAGTGCGGACTCTCATGACCCAAATAAAATTTCTGTACACAAACTTTCCATACTTCCATACTCCGTATTGTACGATAATGGCAAATATCAAGTTGTTTTGGTTAAACTGCATCTTAGGGGCCCGAAAATATTCCAGTTTTCTGAATGAATACTATATATTTTGACGAGAAAATAATAGAACTGTAAGTTTCAGTGCGCGGAGTTCACTGGTTCAAATGTTACACGAGAGTAAAGTTGCTCATTTACAAGCGCGTTTGACAGGTTAGAACTCCGTCTTATTGCCTTGTACGTATGCGTTATCCAATCAGCAGAGCTGTTGCGTTACACCACAAGCACACACGAGCAGCCATCGGCAATTCGAATTCCTGATAGTTAATTTCAGAAAAAACTGCAATTAGTTAAGCCCACAAGTCCAGACCAACGCAGTATCCTTTACCTGAACTATAATCGCCTTTTCGGATGCCGAAACCCAAACACTAGGAATCCGAAATACTACTAAAAAATATCCACTCCTATGTATTTGTGCTGGTATCTAGCGGATCCGGTCACTATATCAGACCCGCTCTTACGTCCGAAAACCAGTATGGCGGCGGCCTAACCTGTCAAACGTGCTTCAAATTGAGCAACTTTACTCGCGTATAACTTCTGAACCAGTGAACTTCGCGCACTAAAACTTACAGTTCTATCATTTTCACGTCAAAATGTATAATATTACATTCAGAAAAGTTGAACATTTTTGGTCCCCTACGGTGATGTACAGCCGAAAATTTAAACAAAATATTAGAAAGGTCCTAGTACGATACTTTATAATCTAAATAAACATTGTACCACTTAAGGGTTAGCTACCTTGAAGCTTGCAATAATCTAGTGGGATTTGCCACAACCTACCCGAGCAAGAAAGAGTTAAGCGGATGAAGGATGTCATCCCTATTCCTCTTAAATGAAACATTAATTTTTGATATTCAGAAGAACGTTTAAAAAATCGAATGCAAAGAACTTAGACCAGGAAGTAGTTCCCTTGACCTTCACCTCGCCTTGCACGGTTGTAGAATCGGTGCAACAAAAAAATTAAATAAGTGTCATCTTAACCTAGTCGTCCAAAAGGAACTTTGACATTTTGCAACTCTGACTCGGTATTCCGCCACGAGAGTATTTAAATCGCAACTGAAACTGAAGAGCGAAGAATTTTAACGACGGGACTAATTGCCAAGTGAATAATCGTTAACCTTGAAAAAGAAGCATTGGGAGCTTTTTTTGGCGATTTCGAGGGGCGAGGAAGATACCGTTGACCCTTCGCAGTGCTCCTTAAACTGGCTCACGTCATTCGAATACGTCAGCCGCGTTGCTCCCTTTTGACCCAGCGTCGGTTCGATTCGTGCGTATTGGAGAAACAGCAGAGAACTGGTCTAGCTGGAGATATACGAGGAACGAATATCCAGAAGGGGCGGTCTGCTGCTCTGGACTATGTCCGAGCGATCATGGGGCGGGATGCGAAATTCGTCTCTTTCCTATACATACGCACGCGCGCGCGAGTATGCTGACAAACAGTCCTTCAAACAGGACTTCGTGACCGGAACGGAGATCGAGGTGGATGCTCGTCGTCGTCGGGAAAGGGTCGGTTTCGAGAGGGGTAAACAACAACGGCTCAAATCGTAATGGCTGATAGGGGAGACGGCCGGTGGCGTATTTTGATACGCCATTCAAGCGAGTCCTGTTCTTATAGTCGCAAGGCGAAAAAATCGAGTGGGGGACCTCTATTCATTCGACACAGTCGTATATGTACAGTGCATCCACGCGAATTTGGACATTGTCTGCTTCACTCTTGGGCAGCACACAGTGGGACGAAACGACTTGACGGCGATCAACAATCTGTAACGTTGCTTCTGCTTTATATACTTTAATGAATGTTTGAGAACTTAATCATTACAGTTCAGTCTTTACGGTCTCTTAATTTTAGTGGCGTTAATAGACCAAGTATCCAGCTAATCACTTTATTATTAGATATTCGTATTCCTATACCTGCAGTGCCCAAATTATGTAAACGAACGCACTATATTACAAACAAAACTCCTATCAATATATTGAACAGAAAACACAATATATTGCCACGATACACGAGACATCAGACCGTGACAGTTTACTTCAACGGCCATTTTCTTAAAAAGTAGCATAATGTAATACTCAATACTTTTCGTTTCTAAGAGACGAGGGTTCACTCTGTTATATGATATCAATTATATTCATGCCAAATGGTGCTAACTCTTTAAAGTTCAGAAAAAGTTGAAGTTTCTGTTGAAACGTAACTCTTTTGTCTTCAACATTATTATGAATGAAGTTATCAACATTTCATCGCAATTGATGTACCTAATACGATCGATATACATATAAGAAACTAGGTTACTAATTTAACCTACATTTTTCAAAGTAAGATTTCGCAGACTCATGAATTAAAGTTATAAAATCATATGATCTCTTGATGAGAGTTGTGATATTCTTCTGATTTTCAGCATAGGTCACAAGAATACGAAAGCAAATATTAGAAATTGAAGTTTACCATATTATAATACAATTAATTCTCTATCAACTAACATCAACATTTTTGTATTTTAAAATATTACATCTATAAATCTACAAAGGGAATATTTTAAATTTTCATTACAGACACTGATAATAAAAGTTAAAAATCATGACTTACTTCTTTCTTCATAATTTTGACCATTAGCAATTTGTATAAATAATTATTTACACGCTACCGAGTAAACTAATCCTTCTAACATCTCAAAAAAACTCAAGCCGTTTGAACTAATTCTGAAACAGTTATTCGTTTTTAAAAGGTGTCCGTATACTTTTGCACGCCACTGTATATTGATCTCTCGTCAATTTCTTTGTTTAGTTTCTTTACTTCGTCTTTGACTCGAAAAATTTTAAAATGTCGACAAATTAAAAATGCGTTTTAATTTTCACTACAATTTTAACATAAATAGCAAACAATTAATTTTTATTCCATGTCGAGTATACTCGGCAAAAACAGCTAACTGGTTAAGCAACTGTATTATAAATAAAATAATATCTAGAGATAGATGAAGAACTTAGTCAACAACGTATGGCCGATATAGCAGTCAACGAGTTAAAATGGATGGTTAATAGCCAAAATATGAAAGTAAAACTGCAACAATCGAAATGGAGGACACGCGAGATTCCCGGCTAACGAAACTAATTTCATCATCGTCCAGTTATTAAGATCGAGACGAGGAATTCGTCAACGGACAGACTGCCGGCTTGCAGTTGCATAAGGAGCAACGAAGCGTCTCCGGTTAACAATGTTTTACCGTCAATTTACTTACCGTAGCTGCCACGAGGAAACGAGGGGCGGCTCGGACGGCGGGGTCTGAGGTTTCATAGCCATTGTCGACCGGATTCTGCACTGCCTTTCCACATTCTGCGACAGAAATTGCTTCGCATTGTACCCTTGCACTTGCATTTTTATCGTTAACGCATGCACAAACTATTTATTTAACGAAACGGCGACTGACAGGAGACTGACGGTTACAAACTGGTCCAAAATCATCAAACCAAAGAAAGTAACGGATCATTATGATGAAAGCTTCAATTTATATCAAAATTGGTATCCTAGGGTTTTTGTATTGAAAATCTGAAGTGAAGATTGCTAAATAGCTGAACAATTGACAATACAATTAACTGATATAAGTGACAATGCTTAGAATCAATCTCACATTTATTTATCAAAATTTTTTAAACATACTATTCGACATATTTTTTGTACAGCCATTAAGCTTTATATTGTTTCTAATGAAACTGCTATTATTCCATTTAACCGCCACGAACTGAGAAATTAAATAACAATTTGTATAATCTTCCAACAAAAAATTAAAGATACTCTGTTTGTTGTTATAACCTCTAGTTAGAGATAATACGAATGAAACTAACGATATACTGGTGCATTTGTTGTAAAAATGAGTATATACGCAATTTAAAATAGTAGGCAGGTTAAAAGAATTTAAGATTATTAATATATTAACTTAAGCTTCTTAAAATGATTACAGGAGGAAAGAAATTTCTGGCTCATGTTCATTGTCTACTAATAAAAATACACAAAAGGAGGATCGTTACATGATTCAACAGTGCATTAAGGGATGATTATTTTGTAGACTGCTATCCAACCCTATCAAACACGATCAAGAATTTCACAAATGCAGATAGCTTACAAAAATAGTATTAAGTCAATCGTATTATTACAGAACACTATTTTTATCATTTTTCCGTCAATTACCGGTCTACCAGATCTGATAAGGACGAACATGTACAATACGGGAGATCTCCGCAAATACATTTTTCACCGTCGGGACGCGAGGCTGTACATGAAAAATAAATCATGTCAAAATTCATTTATGTTAGATCGCTTTTTTTGCCAATTCCTCGAGGGGAACAGGCATGCGGCTTCTGTGACATTTATTTTAAATTATCCTGCCCTCCCTTCCTCCTCGCCGCCCGATCTGGCAGTGCGTGCATGAGTCGGCAGACGGAAATCAATTTCGAAAATTCGGCGGACGAACGAAGAGCATCCGGACCGGACGAATCGCGAAGCCAAGTTGAAAGGTAATCGTAAACTAATTGGAACTAAATTCTCCGGGCGTAATTACACGTTTTAATTTGAAGCTTCGCGAAAGTGCCCTCTCGTCGGGATCGTGCTCTGCTCGCTACTCGCGCCGCTCTGCCACCGCCTCTTCGTTTCTGACGCGTTTTAGTAGCGGCTGTATTTTAAGCTACCTAGTAATTAAAAGAATTACGTCTTCATTCGGCCAAGTAGCAGCCTCGAAAGACAAGGGGATGGAACGTTCGCGAATTTCGTCCTTCCTTTGTCGCTTTCTTAATTGAGAGGTTCCTACACGATGAAACTCCGATTACAGTTGCGCGTCGATCGCGGAAAACGGTACTATGCGTCGAATAGCGTCTTAGATTAACACATCATCCACCAGCGACTATTTCCTAATTTTTGCAAGTTTATGGTCCATGGTTGAGGAATTTTTAATAGATATTACGACAGCAATAGGAATTACAATTGTAAACCAACCAATCATTTCCGGTAACGTAATTTAATCATTTCGTTTGAAATTCTGAGGTAAAAGAGGATTTATAAGTTTCCTTTTAGTAAAGCACAATTACTGAAAAGACTATTCATAGGTTACCGGTAGATAAACCGTTAAGATACAGTGTCCTCTCCAAAGCTGTGAGAAAGATCTTTACCGTAACTGTTAAAATGTTATGCCTACCAATGGGAGGATCCCTTTTGAAAACAGTGACCAAGCCAACGAGGTGTCGAGTATTGGTGACGAGGTTACGATCGTATTCGTCTCTCTGTTCTTATTAAAAAATGACATATCGTAATTATATCGTGTTTGGTGTAATTTTCATCAGAAAACCGAGACGAATGCGACGGTAATAGTAGCAGTAGTATTGAGTTTATTTTAAAGAGGTCATATATTTATTTCAAAGTCATTAGGAGCCGCTTCTATCGTTATCAGATATACATTGATTCTTACAATTTTGGCTTATCAGTTAGTAGATAGTACATTGTTGGTGTAATAGCTGCTTAGACGTCGGACGGTAAAAGTATCATCAAATGTCGTCATGGTATCGGAAAATCTTGGTACAAAAGGCCTTTGACAGAAATTTCCAAATAAAAAGAACAGGCGAGGAGTCAGATGAGTTCATGTTTTGATCGTTGATGTCATCAGTCGTCATCGTATCCGAAAATCGTGGTACAAGATGCGGGGCTATCGACAAAATTTAAAAAAAAGCACGTGTGGGGTCCGAAGAGCTCAAGCTCTTGTCGGCGATGTCATCGGTCGTTATTACATCTCAAAATCGAGGTAAAAGATGCGAGGCTATTGACAAAAATTGAAAAAAACAAGTGAGGGTTCAGAAGAGCTTAAGCTTTGATCGCGGATGTCATTGGTGGTCATTACGGGGGTGGAAACGAGACGGGGGCTTTTCCGGGGGTGGTTCTACGTCGGAATCGTTGTCGGTGGTGGTCACTCTTTGGCCAGTGGACCCTGTGGCGAGTTCGATTTGGAGGGCGACGGCAACGCTGTTCCATTCTGCTTCTTCCCCGGTCGTATCCACTGGCTTCATCCCCTTGCGCACATAGCGCAGAGCCTCCGCTCCGGTTCCTCGCTTTGTCGCTCTTTCCCGGAGCGGCGCGCATCCGCGCACCGTTACATGCATATGTAAATTTATTCTGCCGATGCATTAGTATACGTGTGTCGTGGCAGTCGGCCGAGCGTGGGTGTGTACGTGTGTACACGCGGAGCTTCCTCGTCCGCGTTGTCGGTGCAGCGGAGAGGGTCATAAATTAAATGATGTAAATGCTCTGTCCACCCTCTGCCGCAGCCGAGGAGGGACGACACGCAACTTCCCTCTCTCTTCCCTGGTTGGGTATGGACACAACCATTCTCTCTCTCTCTCTCTCTCTCTCTCTCTCTCTCTCTCTCTCTCTCTGGCTATTCCTCTTTCTCTGCTTCATCCTCCTCCCACAGTCTCTCGCAAACGCTCAGAGTGACCCCGACGATCCTCGCTCTAACCCCACAGCCCGAATCCAGACCCCTTCTGACTGATTATAATTATCGGGGCGTACCCTGCGGCTCGTCTCGCATGGATGAAGAGGAAAGATAATGCGGCCGAGCGAAGTGCCATTGATTCGGACGCGCCTAACTGCCGTCGAATTGCCGTAAGTGTTCGTATCGACGTTACCCAGGGACACGGTAGCGATTCTTGCTCGCCGCCCTCTCTTTCCCTCTCGCTCTCTCCCTTCCCCCCTCTCTCTATCTCTCTCTCTCTTTCTTTCTCTCCCGCTGAACACTTTGTTCCTCTGATCATCACGGGATTTTGGTGGCTGCACACTCGGATAGGGGATGCTGTATTACTATCCTATGACGGGTGGATGGGAAATGTGGGCGCAAGAATCGCAAACAAAAAGGAAGCATTCTATTGTCTTTCACTTTATACTTCCTACTTCACTTTTTCTTGTGCATGAAGAGTGGAAGCAAAGGAAGCTACTTTTGCTGACCGGGAGACTCTTCCTGGTAAAGCAGAAATATTGTTATTTTTGCTGCAGTACGCATTTTCTTGTATCCTTCGAAATTATATACACATCAAGATGTAGATATTCTCTTGTTTGAAATAGAGAAAAGTCTCTTTGCACTATGTAAGATACTCTGCGATGAAAGTGAAATAATTTGTTACCAGATGTATTTTTGAACTGATTTCGTGAAGTAGGAGGTTACTCAATTCGATCAGTAGGTATGTTGCCCATTTTTTATGACTGTCCCACATGTCCAATCGACAAATCGGAGTGCAGCGTTTTGCATTTTGTAGAGGCTGTTCTCTTGTATATACATTGTATCCCATTTGAAGTTTCACACACAATTGTTTCCAAAAATTAACAAACATACGAAAAAAAACGTGGGAACCCCATATAAAAAAAATAACAAATTGAAATCTCCGAAACACGTCCAGCTAGAGAGGATTTCTGACCATCCTGTATATATTCCACAAAATTGATTGTTTTGTAAATGCATACCAATCCGCAGTCTAGTATTGCAGAATTGTAGAAGACGTTTCAAATCATTAGTCGAATGTAACTTGTTTACGAATGACTGTCCAATTCATTACGGAATAATACACAGGATGACGCGGGAGTACGTCGATGATCTCCGCGCCTCTGAATGATTGATTCAATCCATTTCAGCCCGCGGTGCTAACGTTTGGTTTTCATAAATCTGAACGGAAGCGAGCTTCTCAGTCGTTGAGTAATGTATTCAATAAAAATTCGGTAATATGCAAACCCGGAGAGCTTTCTCCGGACCTGACGAATTCGACAGTGTTCCAATCCACTCGGCGATCCCCCCCCCCCCTTTCTATTTCTTCTTTCATCTAGATATCCGATTCATCGGAAATAACCTGCATCAACCTTTGCTCGTTCTAAATCGCGCGTTTTCTACGGCATATTCGCGGGACTTCCTCCAGGAAATCCAACGAATACACCGTAATATCTTCAACGAGGTCTTGCCAGGCTTGTAAATCTTTTGAAACCAACACGAGAAATATTTTATTATTATAATCTTTTACTTCTTGACGAACATCCATTTCTGGACAAAATCGAGGATCTGTACTCTCGATATTCACGGTGATTATCCTACCTTTTGCCTCACTATCGTTCAATACAATGTTGAACCTGGCAGTGGAACCTCATTGGTTGTGAGCTATGAGGACAATTAATTCTTATATTTTCTGTAACTTGGAAACTGCTTCTTATTAATTACTACACACCTGGATCATACATTGAATAGTCTAGATCACTTGGGTTCCAACAATTCTTTAAATCTTGTGTTAGTTAGCTTGTTAGAAACCTTAGAACTGAGAAGATGTCGACCATAGAACCCTAAATGTGATAAACTTTCAAACTGCAGCTTCAAAACTAGCTTCTTCTCATCTCATTCCATCAAAGTACACCAAGAGACGTTACTAACACCTATATTCTATTTTCAATAGATTGAAAACCTTAGCAAGATTCATATACAGGGTGTTAATTTCAACTCGAACACCTAAATTATTTCCGCCATTATTAAAAGTAAGAAAAAATAAGTAAATAGGACGTATATGGTTTTAAGGCATGCATCGGATGGTAATAAAAAAAATACTTCGAAGGTTAATTTAACGGTTTTTTCAAGGTCACCGTATTTTTTTGCATATTAACATGCATTTTTCATAATGCAATGTGGTAGTCGACGTCAAGATGAGTTCAACAACCTACACACCATGACCTTGAAGTAATGCACCCTGAATCGGGGAGAGGCCATAAGAAATACCATTCAGTCGTTCACTTCTCTTGTAAAGACGCGTCTTGCTGCGGACGGCCAGCATTTTAAGCAACTAATAAAATAAAGGTGATATTATCCTTTTTGTTTTATTACTTTTGTATTCTTCAAACTGAAACTGATGTTTTCGCCTTCAAGGTCACTTCAAGGTCATAGTTTTGTAGGTTGTTGAACTCATCTTGACGCCGACTACCACATTGCATTATGAAAAATGCATGTTAATATGCAAAAGAATACGGTGACCTTGAAAAAACCATTAAAATGAGCTTCAAAGGAATTTTTTTATTGCCATCTGATACACGCCTTAAAACCATGTACATCCTACTTAGTTATATTTTCTTACTTTTAATCGTAGAGGAAATAATTTAGGTGTTCGAGTTAAAATTAACACTCTGTATATTACTCTGTAAATATCACTGCATCTCGAAAACTTGTATCGGTGCAACGTTTGACAATATTAAAATAGCTAACAGTGATTTTACAAACACAATGCCTTAACGAATAGAAAGAATAGAATTATTTCTTGTTTATTACTGAAAAATTAACCAAAGTTTATGTTTCATAGTTGGTAGAATTTATATCGTTTTATTACTACTTCAACACAAGAGTCTTTTAACGTCACTTTAAGTTGAGACATCTTTTAATATCATGGCTCGTTGAATGAATTGGAAAACAAATTTCTGTTTTATCAACCAACCACCCGGAACCTAACCACTCTATTCCCGAAGAGTCTTCAGTCCCGAGACTCCCCGCGAAGGTACACCATAATAAAAAGAAAACAAACTCGACGAAGTTTTGTAAGAAGCCAGTTTTATCGTTGACTCTTACGTTGTTGTTATGCTTAGAGAATTATCTTTTTTCGGTTGCACCGCAATGGCGGCCGAAGCTCATTGTCTCGGGAGCTCCTATAAACGCAAAGCTCGCTCGGTAAACCCGCACGATAATTCCGGCGAAGTTACAGCGTTCGCGCTGCCATTTGCCAGTTTTACAATACTGCGAACTTGTACGTTAAACGCGTCTTACGTCGAACGACCGGTTTTAAGGTGATACACACTCAACCACCAGCGTGAATGCCCATCGCCTTTACCGGGCCCTTGCTCGCCCTTAACATCCTCGTAACTCGTCGCGAAAAACTCAATTACAGGCCAGCTAGATGTGCCCGTCTATAACCGCTCAAACATCGTCACACCCACTCGATATTGTAACGCTGTAACGACGGAGAGCGATCGGCCGTTATAACTCGTCATTATCATATTGCAGCTTCGTTAAAACAAGGTAATGAAATTGACGCGATCACGAAACGTCGAACGGCGTCGCGTCCAAGAATTTTGCAATTTATTACGATCACACGTTACATTGGTCTCTTTCCAGCTTCCCACGGTATCTAATGACTAAACTGCGAATCTTTATGTAAAATAAAAAATGTTTGCATTCATTGCAAGACACAGGGAGCCGAATAAAAGTTTCTTTTTTCTTATAATTATCTTATTAAACTGAAATTAATACACTGACGTCCTTAAATTGTTGTAATATGTCCACTGCTTCTACCGGCGATTGTTCCATAATTTTAATAAGTCTATGGCCTGCGGCTGAGAATTTTTTAACGTATATTTCCACAGCAACAGAAACTGCGATCATTAACCAACAACTAATCCTCAATAACGTAATCTGATAATTTCATTCGGGATTATTGTGTAACAGAAGATTTTTAAACTTCCATTTAGTAGGCTTCCGGTAGATAAAGTGTTAACCCCTTGTCAATAGTTTTTGACAAGTTTAATTAATTTACAGTCAATAGTTTATGCTGTTCCAATACAAAATAAGGAACATTTAAAGCAGCGAATCTGTACAGCATGCGAAGAACTTCGCTACGACAGTATCGTAAGAGCAACCAATGCAAATTTACTATGAAGAACGGAATTGTACCTAAAACAAAACGGATTTCAATTCGAACATTTGATGTGACCTTTTTATGAAATCGTTTGCGTTCATTTAGTCGAGGTTTCTGAATTGAATGTAATTTCGAGTCTTAATAATAAACACATGTTATTATCACCCACTCAAGCAGATTGTCATGTTTTGTTGAAATTTTCATTTCTTCGCCTTCAAGGTCATTCCAAGGTCATGGTATACTAGGTCGTTGAATTCGTCTTGACTCGGGCTATAATACTATTAAGTCAAAAATACAAAGTGCCATTTAAAAAAATGAAGGTGACCTTGATAATACTATAAAAAAAATGTTATTCGAACATTTTCATTGCAATATATAGCCAATCGAAAACTGATCTACTGTCGTTGAAAATATTTTTTGTCAAATTATCGCAAGTACTTAAAAAATCGTGAAAACTGTTACGTGGGACACCCTGTTTTTCGGCGCAACGAAAGGAATTGTGAAATAATAAACACGTTTGGGCACAACTAATACTTTTAAGATGTCTGGGAAGTAATTATGATCAATTCATCGGTGAACAAAAATGATTTATAATTTGAAAGTGGATAATGTATCAGTAACAATTTGTAAATTAATACATAATTTAAATTAATAATGTTTTAAGAAAACTTGTAGAAAATTAGTAATATTCGTATTAGTGTTGTTTACGTTTGTCATGAATGAAGTACCACGAGTCAAGCTCGCGTTGTTTACGTTTGGCCCACGAAGTACCCGCTCGTCCTTATTGTTTTTAGCCCAAATTTCTTACCACGAGTCTCACTCGTTATTGTAGGCCAAGGGGTTAAGGGGGGCTTCTGGTGTAACGGCAGCAGAAACATATGATTTTTAAGAATTTTTTTCAAAACAACTATTGAGCGTATGGAACCTCCTGGGGGAGTAAACGGATAGTCTTGGAGTCAAGTGTTTTTTGTTTGGTTCAATTTTTCTCATTATTTATATCGTGTGAGAAAGAAGAATTATACAATCTTCTCATATAAAGAAAAGAATTTGTTTCATTTATTTCCTGTTAATGTCAAGATGACACCGAAAACAATGATCTCGTACGATTTCTGTTACGAGGTCAAATTACTCTTACCTTTGTAAGATGTCCAAAGTACACCTTGAATTTAATGAAATAATTTTTCTTTTATTTCTGCCTTTCATCACGTAAAAGCTGATTAGTTTACACACATTTTAAGCAAAAATTGAACTGAATTTAAGTGACAGTAGAGCTGGGTAAAATTTTGGAGAAAAGATATTTCAAATACAATTTTATACAGGCGTTGTTCTACAATTCAAATGAAATACAATTTTAAATAGAATTTCTGCAAATAAAATATTTTTATTTTGTGAATTTAAAACGTAAAATATTTTTATTTTTGGTAATCTGAAACGTAAAATAAAATATTCTTGACGATGAAAATAAATTGCGGAAACGGGTAATATTAAAGAACAAGAAACCATAGCACAATTTTTCAACACGATTTTCTGGAAAACGTTAAATGAAAAATATAATTACACATTTTTTATTTTTTCCTCATGAAAAAGCACCCCGTCAAATAAAATTACCACTTTTTAGAAACACTCAAATAAAATACCATTTTAAATAATATTTTAAAAACTTTTTCTAATAAATAAAATATTTGATTCAAAATAAAATGGACTATTTACTATTTTAAATAGTATTTTACCCAGCTCTAATTGGTGGGCCAGACCCCTCCCTCTACTCTCGCTCTTCCGTTACAATCTCCAGTACGAGCGCGTTGTTTAGATCCCGTATTTCGACTGATTGAACGGACTGTAGCTCCGCGAGCACGTTCGTCCGCGCTCAACTCATTAGCATTCCGCGCGGCCGTGAAAGGCGGAAGAAGACGGAATGAGAGAAGAGGCACGGCTACGTCGGGTCCTGGCGCAAGGGTTAAATCAATTCGCGCGGTTCCCGGGAACAATAAAATTCGCCGTGGTGTCGAATTTTAAAATTCAATTCTGCCAGGGTCGTGGAGCGCAGGCAAAAGCTCGGGGATTTGGCCGCGTTGCACACCGCTGCAGAGCGTTGCACACCGTTGGAGAGCGTTGCAGAAATATTTCCCGCTATTGGCATGCGCCGCGCGATTACTAGTATATTTCAAAAGACCGGTACAAATTGTTCCCGCTTCCGAGCGCCGCCCCTCGTCCGCGTATCCGTGTCTCCGGGCCCGTTTAAAATTCCGCACGCGGTCCATCCCGCGCCGCGATCCAGGATTTTGATTCTCACCGTTCGACGCCGCTTAGCGGGAACCGATACCCCTGATATCCCACCCTCGGCGAAAAGGGGGCAGAAGGAGAGCAAGAGGACTGCACCCGCCCCCCGAAACTCCCTTACGATCATCGTTTGCCCGGCTGCGCCTCGGTTTTTCTTTTTCTCGTCGCTCCCCGTGTGTACTTACGTGATCGAATACGTAAGCAGCCGGGTTTCTGCTTCTTTTACCACGAATTCCTCGATTCCTCGGATCGACCCACCCCTCCCCTACTTCGTTCTCACCCACCCCCTCTCCGTCGAAGTCGATCCAGATGGAAATCCAGATAGAATTCGAGTTATTTGCAAGGATATTTTAGCTCCGTCTGCGAGCAGTAACATCTCGACCCTTTTGCTCGCATCGTTCCTTCCTTGTTTTCCTATCCCGATTGGATTTCTGTGGCACGTTTCCCAACGTCGTCGTTTTCGTCGTCACCGTCACGCTAATAACGCTGTTTGTGTACCACGCGGCGACGGTAACGCGTCGCTCGTCGCCGGCAGGTGTGAGGTGGTATTTTGCGGGGGTGAAAGGCGGTGAAGTTGCGCGCTGCGTTCTTTGGATGAGGTTGACGATAGTGGTCGTTAGGCGAACGCGTTGCTTTGTTAAGGGGGTATTTTGGTTTTCGAAACCGCTTTTGCACGAGTTTTTAGGAATTCTTTTCGGGAGAACTGTTGAACCTTCTGCATTGGGATTTTATGCACATGTTCGTTGCTGTACGTGTGTAACTTTCTTCAAGTAAAAATAATACAAATTGCTTGAATTATACATGGTTTTATGGCGTGCGTTTTGAAAAACATTGGTCAAAGGTTAACGTGATTTCGGTTTTTCTGCTGATTGGAAACAAAAAAATGAAGTTGTTAGTTAGTAGACTGCGGTAGAAAGTTATTTCTTTCATTAATGATGTTGAAAGGCTGAACATCTGTACTCCTAAATTCTTGTAATATTTTTCTTGTTTTAAATTCCAGCTAATAATTTTTATTATACATGCAAACAATCGGCAGTCTATTTATTAGATAATATGAATTTAGTTATGCTCCTAATCAAAAGAAAGTAAAAAACTTGATTATTTAGAAAAAGGCGCGAATTTGAAGTCAAATTACCCATCTCTTAAATATTATTCGGCCTATAGGAAGATAAAAAAATAAGAAAAAATCGACGGATTTTTTAAATTTTTGTTCGTGCGATACCAGGATAGGTGCTCTTAAAATTTCAGGTGTATTGATCAACCAGAACTTGAGGAGCTGAACCGACAATCACCCTTATCAACGTAATCTAAGAATTTCATTTCGTATTGTTATGTAAAGGTATGTATAATTTTCAAACTTCCTGTTGGCACAGCATAATTACTGAAAATCCTATTAATTCGATATGTGAAGTGAAAAACAAAAATTTTATTGTATACAAAGTACTGCACGAATATTTTTGGACATTCGTCTAGGCCAGGCAGCTTCCCCACATAGGTTCTTCCCCCACTCTTAGACTTCAACATTATATTGTATACACCACGAGAGCCGCGAGGCGCACGCAGCACTCACTAACTCTACTGCTGTACGTAGTAGTGGCAAAAGGTTCGATGGTGGGGACCTTGCAGTTCTCGGAGGAGAATACGTTGGAACTCCCGGGTCTAGGCCGACAGTGTAATTAATTTTGTAGCATTGTGTTAATTCTATAGCAAGGGACAAATTAACACGTTCGCTACCACCAATTATTTGCTTTAGGGTTAAAATGTTTTATTAAATGCGATGGACCACAGTTATGGAATACCAATACAATTTAGCAGAAAAAAGTATCATTTTCATCAGAAAAATGTCACGAATGTGTTGATATACGTTTCATGAAAAAATAATAGAAAACAAAAGAGTTTTGTCATTTCATTAGTATTGGCTAAGCGATATACCTGATCCGTGTCATGTTACAATTTTTCAGCCCAGTCGAGCAGTCGAACTGCTTCGCCCCTCGTGGGGTATGCCAAATCTGACCATACACGTCCCGTTTTGAACGGGACTATCCCGTTTTTAGATAGCCTGTCCCGTTGTCCACAAGCACAGCTTCGGGACGCCGAAATGTCCCGTTTTTAGAAAGAGAACAACCCAAGTTAACAATTTTTGAAGTGAAACTTCTTTGCTGAGGGGACTACAATTTTCTAGCGTTACGGAAGACGTGTGTTAAGGAAGTCGAGCGTTACGGAAGTCGAGTGTAACGAAAATTTATAACGGAGAAAAACACTTTCTTACCCCGATGGGATTCGAACCCCGGTCTACCGCTTGGTAACTCCTTATCCGCTTGGACAATTCTTGAAAGCACATACTATTGTAGGCCCTACAATAACACAATGTAGGGTAAACAAACAGAACAACGTTTATTTAATAAAATAACCCCAGTTTGTGATAACTCGATACAGATTTAACTTAAATTTAAAATACACATCTAATATGTATTGTTTTTTGTTGACGCAACGGGAACAAAAAATTAAAGAAAACAACTAAAAGATATTGAGACCTGAAAATTCAGTTTCCCTACACTATTACATAAAAATTTGTAGATGTCCCGTTTTGAGGAAAAAAATAAATGGTCACGTTAGGTATGCCCCGCAGTAGGAGAGATACATATTATCTTCATTCCTAGTACAAGTCGCGTTGTCGCACTCTTCGCGGGTTTACCGTACGTCCAAAGTGAAGCAGTGCAAATTTGCATTGAGATGAGAAGAGAGAGATAGAGAGAGAGAGAGAGAGAGAGAGAGAGAGAGAGGGAGGGAGAGAGAGAAGTCAGAGAGCGCAAAGATAACGCCGAAGGGAGTAAGTCGTAGTTTACGCGTGAAATCCGACCTGTATGCCGACGTAATCGAAATGAGACGGGGACTCCCATGTACCCCATGGACAGAACTGATGGACAGCCGGTGGTCCGTGACGTGACCACCTGACATTCTTGTCCGATCAGGCTGACATGCCCCAGGGATCATGCATGCGAGCTACCGTGCTCACGTAGCAAAACGTCTACTCCGATTTTCCGGCGCCTAGCCACCCGTAGATCCGAATCTACGAGCTTGGAATTGTGTCTGGTGCCCCGCAGCTTCGCTGATCCAACGACCCACCTCCCAGTATCTCGAACTGTCTCGTTAATCGTAATTATAATTCATGGTAATTTCGGGAAGAGCCGCGCAACTAAGACGCAAGTTCTACCAAGTTCCCGGTAATGTTATTGCAAAAGTTCGTCCTTCTGTATCGATTTGTCTGTGCCCGGACTGGCAGCTGAAGAGCCGTTCTACGTTTCCCCGTATCACTGTCGCGAACACACCTAGGAAGAATCATGCGAGCCCGATTCGGGCGTGAAAGCATAATCTGACCTATGCAGAGAATCACACACTTTGCCCAATCTGTTCATCGGAGGATAATTTATATTTTATTAATCATACGTTGCAGTTCTAAGTATATAGGTTATTGCACGTGAAATATCCGATTTTTAACAGCAACTGTAAGGAAACATTCAGGCACATGTTTCTTGATTGTATTATAGTGAAAATTGCATTTTTTGGTCGTTCACGTTCATCATTTATAAGACTGCCACCAACATTTTTGAGTTTTTTCTAGCATCGACAAAATGTAGGTTCAGGTACCATCACTATTTTTTCCAAACATAACATAATGCTATCATCGATACGTTTATTTCTCCACCCATACAAGAAAAACACATAACAATCACATGGATTAACAGTGAAATAAATTCTATTTAAAATGAAAAATGAATAGCTGAATAAAAACTGGTGATAGGACCTTCATCTACAGCTTCGTAATTTTTAAAAAATTTTTTAAAAATTGGATCGAAGCAATGAATTTTTTTTTAATTTTAGATGAATTAGTTTACCAGCTAATGTGAACAAGAAACTTTATTATCTGAGCCTACAATGTAAATTTAAAACATGCATTATGTAGATCTAACATACGTAAATTATATGTGTGCACAAAGTTACATCGAAATCCGTTGACACATACAAAAGCTATAGTCATTGAAATATATAAGAATCTTTGAATTTTGAGCCTACGATTGATCTAAATCACAAGTTTCTCATGATTATTTCATTTGTGGCTCATAACAACCTTAATCGATTTCTATGAAACTTTGTGCATATACATGACTTACTTAGGTCTATCAACAGTATGTTTTAAAGTTTCATTAGTCACAGATAAAAAAAGTTAAAACTGTAACTATCATTTTTTCACAATTTCGTCCAATAACAGTTTTTAAATAACTTCTTTGCACATTCTCTAGTAAACTAATTCAGCATCTAAAAAAAACAACTCGTCGTTTGGTAAAATTTTTAAAAACTTATTTCTTTTTAAATGGTGTGCCAATACCTTTTCTAGGCACTGTACCATAAACCTGCAGACTATAATAGTACAATATTTCAGATAATACTATTCTTTGACTTGTGCCGAACGTAGAAAAGGTATTATGTCACACTTTTCGGCGACCGAGGCCTCTCGAGCTTCACGGCTCCTGACGGGGTATACCCCGCGGAAGGAGGGATTGTTTTGCGACAATTATCGTTCAGAATTTCACGACAATTAACGATGAAATACTGTATTTCTACACCAAAAGTCTTTATTAAATTTGCATTATAAAATCGGACATTGCATATGCACTAACCCAATCGACGCGTCTTTGTTCTGGATGCTTTCTTCAGACTATGTGTATACATAACATATGTGTAGAGAATATAGGTAGATAAAACTCCATTATTAGTTCGGATAACAGAGGTTCTACTGTATCATAGACTAAACAAGTAGATCGAAACTGTGTCTCGATTGGTGTTATTTTAATAAAAAATATGTCACGAATATGTTGGTAAAGGTTCGATAAAAAGAAAATAATCAGAAACAAAAAAGCTTCAAAGAACTCTTCGAATAACTATTACAAATTAATGCAAATGGAAGAGTTCAAAGGTTTTGTGCCAAGATTCTGCTCTCGAGGTGATTTTAATTAATAGCGCTATTGCCAAGTAATTGTCTAATTTGAAAATGTATTTTCAAGTTGACTGTGTATTCAATTGCGGTAGGTAGGGTTTAGTTAGCTGGAGATCGGGAAATTTACTTAAGAGCAAGGAGCTGCTCCAGTTTCACGGTTCAGCCACATCGCCGTCAGAAAAATAATTTTCTTGCGACCTCTCGAACCCGAACGTCTTAAATATACATCGTCTAAGGAATTTCCATTGGTGTCCTGTGCGTTCTGGAGATGAGCTCCATTGTCTCAACGGACAGTCCTCGGGCGCACTCCTTCGGGCTCTCTCTCAGGAACTTTAATCGCGCGATTAAATTACGTTCCGCGAGGAAGATGTACACCGCCACGTGACGGTTTACAGGTGGAACGAGTTTACCCTGTCTTTTACATTTTCAAAGCTCGTTCCGTCACGAGGACTTAATTAAACAACTTGATTCGCAGGCGTGCCCCGGAACGTATGTACAGTTTAGTGGCTGACACTCGACTGTTGGTCCAACACTCCGAGCGACGCTGAAAATTGGACGGCCTGTACGTGTCTCGAGTATCTGTGTCTTTAAAAGGATGTTCCGGCGTAACAGGTCCAAACAATCGATTCTTTTTCTGGATGTACCGATAGCACATCGTTTTAAGCTCGCAAATATTTTAAAATCGTATTCGTAACGGAATTATGACTCGTTTAGTTTAGGCGTTCGCTACCACCGTCGCGCATATAATGACTCTGATAAATATTCGGACACTCTTAGAAAAACGATGATTTTTTTAAGAGCTTAGAACAATTAGTTCACTACGTGACGTGAATCAAAATTTTTAATAAAGTGCAATTGGTCAGAATTGCAAAGAGAAAGCTGCAAGTTGTATTGTGCAACTTTTGTATGTGGGCCTGGATCGAAAATTAAAAAAAATACGTTTTGTAGATCTACGTTGATTATACGCATTCTAAAAATTTCATCAAAATCAGCCAACATTGCAATGAGCTACAAACGTTTAAAGATAGTTAAAATTTTAGTTTTCCGCGAATTTCGACCTTTAACTGTAATCAATGTAAGGATTCTTACATCTTTCGATACCTGTCGTTTATTTTCGCATCAACCGATTTTTATGGAATTTTCAGGACACGAATAATTGACACAGATCTACAAAATGTATTTTTTAAATTTTCAATGTAGGCCCACATAAGAAAGTTGTATGATAATAAGTTAAAATAAATTTTGTCCGAATATTTATGGGAGTCGCCGTACGTGACGCCCACGGTCTCGTAGTTTACATGAAACTGGTCTAATTAAGTAGTAAATTAATTGAGACAACTAACTTCGTAGTTGTCACACTCCATTCTGAAAGCGAATACTGCTTCTATAGGGATTGGATTGTAGGTCTTGAAAAAAATGCATATCAGGAATGAGATTCGAAGGTGCGATCTAGACACATAGAAATGAAAAATAGCGACTCGACGAAAATTAATCTAATAAATTGACTGCGGATATTAAGCGTTTATAACAAAAATGTAAATATAAATCAGAATACAGAACGGCAAAAACATTGAAAGAATTGAAAAATTCTTAAGAGAAATAAATATCTATGTAGCTTCTTTATCTGGAAATGAATGCAGACAATGTTTATTTCACATAATGATCCACAGTCTACTAATAAGGATTGATTAAAATCCTTAATAAGAATCCTTAAGAAAAAGGATAATGGCAAGTGGAATTTCAGTGAAACAGGGATTACTTTGTGAAAAAGGGGGTTCGGTTGCTTCTAAACTGTGTTGAGAATGAAAATAAGGATTTTGATGGTGTGTAGGTAGGAAAGATCTGCGACAATTTCACTAGCAAGCATCGGCACAGAGACTATACCTTCGCCACGGCTCCGTTGCATCGTTTACACGGAAATGCACGCGTGGGTGAATGCGCAGCACGCGTCGGGTCCGATGCCGAATCAGCGAACCGTGCGGAATGTCGGGCGACGTAACGTCACGCGCAGCGTATCACGCTACGCAACACGCGAAATTGAAACCGCGTCTCGCGAAATCGAACCCGGTCCGCGCCGATGGTGCGCATCGATTGTCCGACTCTCCGATCCGGCCGAAACTTATATTATATTCGGATTAAAGATAGCTTGCCAGATGACAGCAATTTTTTGGTTCGTTTTTGCATAATTAAAGAAGAAGTTTTATTTTTTATTTACTCGAAAATCATCGGAATTATTCCAATTACCGCGCAAACTGATTCAAAAAAGTTGTCACAAAATTCACTGTAATATCTTCTGTTTGAAATGAAATAAATCCACAACAGTGTTTCCACGTATTCTGTATTTAACGTATAATTTATAATGTGATAAAACTGCGAATATAGTTCGACTGTATAACCGTATGTGAAAAAAACTACTACTTTGCAAAATGCGCTCAGGCTAGCTGCTATGACGGGACTGACGACGGTCCTAACTTTACGCCCTCGCCTGGGCCCTTCTGTCTCTGGGAAAAACCCCTTAAGCCTACACACTTATATTAAGACGTATGGTATCGTTGTATTCCAACATCTTCAAACTTGCGACTTTTCCGATAAAAGTTTCGGAAATAATAAGTAAAAGTATACACTTCAGGACATGTATAACAATTTTTTGATAAGAAATAGAATTATGCATAAAAACATTGTCAAAGTCCCTATTTTTATATCCTAGAGGTACCCTAGCAATCAACGCTAATTTCCCACACAGGTAGACATTGATCCACCAAAAAATTATAAAAATTACTGAGTGATCAATTTTCGAATGCGCTTTAATGTAAGGACAAAATTGCAATCCTTCTTTCGTGGCCAATTTAAAAAAAAATAGCAGTCATTTTGATTGAAAAAATGCAATTCTAAGCTTATAATTCGACTATATAAGATTTCAAAAAGTCTCGCGACAAAAATGACATAATTTTATCATTACGAACTGTAATTTCATTGATACTATGTATAATTCGTGAATGGAAATTTCGGAGACTGTAAATTAAAAATATTATCAATGAACTAAAATATTTTTCAAAATTCAATTTGGCTCATCTGAGTGTACAACACCCTAACTCGCGTCCTTAAAAATTGAACTGATAGTATTTTAATAATAAAGATGCAAAACTCAATGGATTAATCACGAAAGTACTTTTCTCAGAAAAATGACTGTTATCACATAATCATTAGATTCTTGCTATGATATTCCTATTTGGACATAAAATCGACAAGTATTATCCGTTAATGGCCCGACCATTCCCTTTGCAGAAAAATGTACATTGGCGTTGTTTACGAGCGCGTCGTTACACAAACCAGTGTTTCCTGTTTCAGATGTTACAGAGGCGGAAGCGAATTTAGCGTTATCGCCGCTTATAGCTCCATTTACGTACAAACACGCGTAAGTGCTTGTACGTGCGTATTCGCAGATGTGACCTCCGTCCCCATGGAATTCTAGAGATGGTCAATGTATACCTACGTATGTATATACGGGTTGTACCTACGGCCATGTAACTATGAAACTAGACGCAACTGTTTACCCCGTTCGATGCAAACTGTGCACTAGAAACAATCCGCCGAAGAAAAACTTTCGGGGATTAATGTATTATTTGGTTCGTGGCGAACAATTTTGGTCGACCGTGTGATAACCATTCTGACCCCGAATGTTTTGTACATCCGCATCATATTTTACCTTTCTTTATTTGCGAAGTGTTTTACCACAGCCAACAAAAACAGAACATTTCGTAGAATTTATTTTTGCTCGTGTTAAAAATACTTTCGCACATGTTATAAATGTACTAAATTCATAGTTTATTAGCAAGTGACTACCAAATGGTTTTCATCATAATATAATGACATTATATTACCATATTATTATTATATTAGTATATTATATAATATCAGTTGACACGATTTGAACACTGGTCTTCCGCGTGAAAATTTGACACGCTACCATCACGTCACGCTGGCTTGTACTATATTACATTATATTAACATAATTTAATATGTTTAGTTCATAAAACGGCTACATATAAGCGCCGGCGTGACAATTTTTAATGAAATTGTATCTGATTTTTATGGTTGTGTTAATTCGTCACGTGTAGAAATGAATAACCTATCAGATGTGTTCAAAAGTAAAATGTACCAATCCATATAGTCCATTAGTAAGTAACTATCAAATCAAGTTTAATTTTTAAATAAAGACGATTTCCGTAATTGGGAGTAGCAGGTGCATACACATACAATTTTTAAGCTAATAACATTGTGCATTACTTAAAATCAGACTGTTTAATGCACTTGCGAGGCCATTGTTCTCCGGTAAGTTCATGCTTCAACCGTGTAAGGATTAAAGTAATGAATTTTGATATGTTCATATGTAAAATTGTACGACGTATGGAATGCATCGTTGAACGGCACGGTGTTCGTTCTTATTTATGGTCGATCGGTTCCGGTTTCGGGCAAGTTGGTATTCCCCTTCATCAAGCACTTAGCGATCTGCATTCGGGGAACGATAAACCGCTATCGGCCATTTTGCAGCGAGATTCAGGAAGGACATAGGATCGCGGATCCATGGCAATGCGTCATCGAGCGGCCAAACAGCCCATCCAACCCATCAGCCCACTCGAATCCACCGTTTCCATCCGTGGGCCGGCACAACACGCCGCACGTACAATTCGTCCCTGCCGTCGGCTGTCAACGTAATTACACGTACGGGGACCATTAGACCAACGCGCGACGCTTACAAACGACTCAAACCACCTGCGAAATCGTCACTTTGTTCCACAGCTAAATCATGTCGAACTCGAGTCGACGTGCGTGCGGATGCATCGGCCGCGTGCTGCACTTCGCTCTCGTTCCGATTGCCAAACGCATCGACATTAATTCCGGGACCCGGCCGGAATTGACAATCCGCCGCGAGAACTTCAAGATAAATTCAAACTTCGTCTTCCTAATATTCCGATGAAATTTTGTAGGATCAGGAAACGTCTATTAGGTAAATAAATGAGTTCTTTCTAATTAGCTTCACACTAACAACTCAGCAGATCAAATGGAAATATTCTGCCACTATTTCATGAGTTTGATGCATCATCATAACGATTAACGACATTAATCACGGGTCCTGATCGAAGTTGGCAATCGGCCGCGAAGACTTCAAGATAAATTCAAACTTCGTCTACCCAATATTCCGACGCCATTTTTTAGGACCAGCAAATGTCTATTAGGTAAAGAAATGAATTCTTTCTAATTTGCTTCACACTAACAGCTCAGCAGATCAAATATTCTGCCACTACTTCATGAGTTTGATGCATCATCATAACGATTAACGAAATTAATCACGGGACTTGATCGAAGTAGACAATCGGCCGCGAAGACTCCAAGATAAATTCAAACTTCGTTCTCCTAATATTCCGACGCCATTTTCTAGGACCAGCAAACGTCTATTGGGTAAAGAAATGAGTTCTCTCTAGTTAGCTTCACACTAATAGCTCAGCAAATCAAATGGAAATATTCTCCCACTATTTCATGAGTTCGATGCATCATCATAACGATTAACGACATTAATCATGGGACCTGATCGACATTGACAATCGGCCGTGAGGACGTCAAACAACTTCAAACTTCGTTTTCCTGGTGTTCCGACGCCATTTTACGTGATCATCGAGCACCTTAACCTTGAGACGGCGGAATATTTATATAATTATGGAATTTATGATGTTTAGGACCATTCATTGATATATTTATGATTATTATATATAATTTTAAACATATTCTTGAAAGTACATCTCATAGATCCACTAATTTTGCTATTGTATCTCATGTTACAACTATTTATTTAATTTAATCATCAGTTCTGGTAAGACGATTCTAATACCCTGGGTCAAAATAGACCCAAACTTCGTCGCCCAAGTGTTAAATCAGTTGCAAAAATATCGATAACTATTCGATCATAAAAATCAAGCTCCGTGATGTCAACTATATCCAGATGGTTGACGTACAAAAAATATTTGCACCGTAATTCAATCATTTCTTACCATCCTGAATCATTGCTGAAATTTTGTTGGCAATATATTCGTTGTTCGAGGTATTGAAAATTGTTCTAATACCTTGTCATACATTGAACACTTTCAGAATGAATCTCGTTATATTGACAACAGGCTAACACCTGTAACCTGTAACAATTATTTTAGTATGTTAAGTAACGTTCGTCCACAAAGGGTTAATTATGACGAACATTATACATACGTAGAATACAAGCAGATCGTATTTGTATACGCAATAGACCAAATTCCTTTGATGTTGTCACTATACGTAGAGTATCCCAAACCGGTTCTGCTACAAACAGTACAAAGGATACTCCATAACCTCCAAAGTATAGAAATGAATGAATAGATTAAGCAGAAATAGAATTTGAAAAATCGCAGACTAGAACGACCCGATTAGACGAGGCCATAAGTAGCCAGGAAGTTGGAGTGGTCTAGCAGTTAGGCTCAAGTATCAAACTTTTTGGAATCTTTGGGCGCAGCGAGAGTGGCCTCGATGGCCGACTGCAGATGTACCTAACTGCGCTACGGGGCGTTTTCATTATCGGGCTGGCGCGGCGCGGCGGAACCCAAGTTGCTGAGACGATTAAACAGAGAATGGGAGGATCCACCAATGATTGGCTACACGGGGGCCGATTCGATGTCTATGGCTCCATCGGTCTATCACTCTTCCGGTATATTTGGCCTGCGACCGTGTTCCCATCTTCGCTATTTTATTTTGCAAAGCGTTGCACCGCTGGCGCACCCTCGAACGCGCGAAACTGAAAAATGGGAACACTAGACACGTTTTTCGTGCAGTTTTTCTTACGGTGGCCCAGTTCTGAAGACGGCGCCGTTTTAATTAATGGGTTAATGGGTTAAAAACCCGTCGGTGAAACCTCCTGTACCTCTTGGAAAGAAAAATATTGCTTGCAATTTATAACGTTTATAGACGAAATACTTTAGCGAGCATTAAAAGCGTTTCATTATTATTAGCCTACCGATCTTTATACAAGATAAAAATCGTTTCGACAAGCGTATTCAGATAATACAGATATTATCGGTTCGGATAGTGCAGATTCTACCGTATCATGTGATAATTAAACAAGCAAATATAATCCAAATTATATTGTGTTTGGTCTCGTTTTAATCAGGAAAATGTCTCGAATATGCTGGCAAATGTTTCGTCGAAAAATGTTGTCATGTTGGCAGAATGCATAAAAATTATAACAAATACGCATTAAATGTACTTCTGTGAGTATAAAAAATGATTACAACGTTGCAGCTGTTGTTTGGATGCCGTTTGACTCTGTTTCTAAATATTTGCTCGATTAATTCATAGTGCTTTTCAGTGTCGGGATAATAGTTGTCAGGCTCGGTTAAAATAATCGAAAGTTCCCGACCGCGTTCCGAATGCCGTAGGTCGGGAACCGAAAACGGAACTCTGACAGACGCATGAAAGACTTCGTGTATATTACGCGGTGCCGAGTGCCAAGCTAGACTGGTCCAGCAAATAGTTGGAAGCCTTACACTCGTATATCATCGGGACAGGATTTATGCAATGCAGAAACTCGTGTGTACGTACGACTCCGTGCTGGCTTAAGTGAGGGCAACGTTGCGCGTGGAACTATAAGTCACGAACGGTTTTCATTGTACGAGCACAATGCTGCTTTTGACGTGTCGACGCGGAAGTGTTTCTGCCCGTGGGTCTTAAGAAAGTGCGTTTTGAAATCACGTTATTGTCCAAACATTCAACAAAAATCAGCTTCAATTTTATTTTCAATGCAACTATGAGAGATCTTCCACTTTGCCAAACAAAATTGGTGTCTGCTTAGACCACATGGCTGAAGTGAAACTTCTTTCTTTAATCATTTTTCAAATTTGTATTAACATTTTATGACATTTAATTTTCTATGATTCTATTATTGAAACAATTGGCTTGTGATAGCTAAAATATGATATAAATATTCTTGATTCAATTTTGTCTAAATGTCTTGCAAATACTGCATCGAGAGTTGTTCCTGATCTTGTTGTCGCTTCATTAGGATTATTTACCATTTCCAATCTTAATTTACTTCTAAAAAATTCTTTTAATAATTTTGATTGTTCCGATGCAAAGTTCACATTGAAATCTCCACTTAACATCATCGGAATTTTATTCTTTTAATTTTATCGGAATTCGGTGGAAGTGGGTTAGGTACAAACTGTGACGCACCATAAAATGACAGTAAGGCTTTCGTGCTCTCTCTCCCTCCCTCTCTCTCTCTCCCTCTCTTTCCCTCTCTCTCTCCCTCTCTCTCCCTCTCTCTCTCTCCCTCTCTCTCTCTTTCTCTTAGTTAGACTACAAACCCTACGCATACATTCGCACTCGCCCCACTTCATTCGAGCAGCAGAAAGAGTGGGGAGTCAGAACGCTAGCTCGGCTGACCATCCCCACCACTTCCGTTACACTTCATTTTCGTTTCATCGTTTCATCATTTCCATTTGATCACCAGATCGGTTTTACGCCCACTGCGCCTAAAGAAGTTTCACTTCAAAAACATCGATATCATCGACTAGGTCAGGCAGTTCCAACCAGTAGCTCCGGAGCTATTCGAGGTACTTTTCCCGCTTAGGTTCTTCCCCCACTCTTAGACTTCATCGTTGTAATGTAAGCTCCCACCACGAGAGCCACGCGGCGCACGCAGCGCTCACTAACTCTACGGCTGTACGTAGTAATGGGAAGACGTTCGATGGTGGGGACCTTGCAGTTTTCGGTGGGGAATACGTTGGAACTCCCTGCACTAGGTCGTCCTAAAAATTCTTTTCGTAATATGCGATCTTGATCTCGTCAGGCGTATTAAACCTGCGTGATTATCTTTTTGCTAACGTTTTAATATTCCCCAAAAAATTATTTCACAATATGTTGTGCGCATTAGTTAAAAACAGATTCTTGGAACATTTTATCCGTTTCTAGGCAACGCAACTTTCGTTTAAAAATATTTCACTATGTTTGTTTAGCACACAAGAAATTCTCTGTTCCGTAGATAAACCCGAAAAAAATTGAAATTAAATATATTCGAATTTTCTGTCCGAGTGGCGAATTAAAAGAAGAATTTGTATGGTTGTTAGTAATTGTTGATCTTGCGCGTAGATTTATGCGTTGCGTCTCCGGAAGTTTCGCCGAATATCTCTCGTCAAAGAAATATCGAATCCGCGGACGTTTCCCAGAGAAGAGACCGCGCATTTTTTGAATTGTTCGATCGAGCCGGGATCAATGCGTCGATCAAAATTTTGATTTTCGCAAGGTCTGCCGAGCGAGCCGTCAAACTGCGAGCCGCCGAATATAAATCCGAGACACGGCGAACGTATGTACGCATCAGAAGCACCTGAGTGACGTCAATCTGTAATTGCATTCCTCGTGACGTGTGGATACATTTTGGTCGAATTGCGCTGGATTATCCGTTCTCAATGCACGATAGCTTCGCGTTTCAGCCGATGCTGCGTTAGATGAAACTGTCTGGGTTATTACGTCGGGTTAGCTTTTCGGCTAGCTTCGTCCTTAATTGGGAATCATCTTTCAGTTGAAACAACGGCTGTTGATCACATGCCGAATACGTGGATAATGAAAACAAGCTCCCCATACAGCACTAATTGAAACCGAAATAGCATTCATTTATTTTACGAAACTGTTGCACTTTTGTGAAACCACCACCCAAAAAATGAGAACTGAAATGAATATTCATCGTTAATCGATTAGTTATTATTAGACAGCGGATGTTTATGCAAATGCATATTTCTACAAGAAGTAGGTAAAATTTTGAGACCTGGACAAAAATTTGTTTCGTCATTAGGGGAATCTAAAAATATAGTTTCTATTTTGCATATTTTGCATATTGCATATGTTTTGCATAAGTGCATATTTATTGCATAAAATACACGAATTTTGCATACATGCATATTTGATTGGAAGTCTATTAAACAAGAACATACGAAATAGATAAAAGATAAACATAGTAGACCAAGCAACTTTGCGTCGGCCGTCTCAGTCACGGATATTGTCATCAATATCTCACCGATCATCCGTCTATTAGTAAACTATCTTATAGCCAGGCATAATATGTCCAATGATATCATGTTATCCATTTACATGAGTCGATCAGTGGGGCTAAGAGTGAAATCGTGCTTAAGAATTCAAATATTGAGAAGATGCCTAAAGCGAAGACGTGCAAACGTGTAATGGTGTCCAACAGGATTGCAGCTTTAGGGGATAATTCTATTACTGCAGAGGGAGAAGACATTTACTGTAAAAGCAATTCGAAACGTAAAAGATATTCCCGGCGATTGCGGACAGAAAGTTAGATTCGAATGACATTATTTTAAGATTATAATAACGTTCTATAACATCTTAATTTATAATCCGTTAAACATAGATTTCATTTTTTTTTCAGATTAACCATAAGCTTCAAGCTATATTACAAAGAAATAGCAACTACAATATACTGTCTAAAATTAGTGATATTTTGAAGGTATAGGACTGGTATAAATCAGAGATGGGCAATTTTGCCTCAATTGAGGCAAAACCGTCCACACCGTAGCGCCCTCTGTCCCCTTCCAGCAAGCGCGGTACAATGGGGCAACGAAGACACGAGACATCAGCGTACGCAACGAACGTGCGTACTGCATGAAAGAGAGGTTGGTGGGAGAAGCAGGCGTTTAAGGGGCTCCTCCCGTGCCCACCACTGGTATAAATACAAATATGTCCCTATAACGTCGTGTGATGTGCAGAGATCGTTTTCGGCGTATAAGTTAATTTTAACCGATAAAAGGTACAATTTTACAACCAATAATTTAGAAAAAACTATTGTATCATACTGTAATTTAAACTACAACAAATAAATTATGTTGCATATATTTGACATTCATTTGGCATATATTTTGCATTTATTTTGCATACGTCTTGCATATTTCGACATATAATTGCATAAAGATCCGCTATCTATTATTATGATCCATTGCATCCTTATTACTAGAACGTATTTCCCTAAAAGAACAATGTTTAGACTAGGAACCTACATGCAAAATTTTCTTCATCGATAATGAGGCACTGGAATCAAAGTTTCGGTTGAAACAGTGACATTTAACAAAACTGTTGCACTTTTGCGAAAGCAGCAGCCCCAAAAGAAGAACTGAATCGGATATTCATCGTTAACACTAGAACTATCGGACCAGTCAAAATGACTGGTTTCTAATTTTTTCTGTTACAAATAATCAAATTGTAAATATGTTTTCAGGAGTAATTTTTTAGTCAACTTCTCTATTGAAGTACATATTTATACAAAAATGATACGAAATCTAATTAATTGCAATCTTGTCGTTATCATAAGGAATACACACCAGTCGCGGTTAATGCTCGGTAGTTTTAGTGATAATTGATAATTTTGGTAAATTGTGTGTGCTTATTACTAGAACAAATTTTTGAAGGAACAATGTGTAGACTGCCTTCCTTTATACATAATTATCAGCATCGATTACGAGGCACTGGAATCAAATGAATTTTCATCATCACTAGGAATTTTCATGGATAAAATTGATCGAGTTCGTAATAATTAAACAGCGGATTGGGGAGAGAACGATTTCCGTGGGCCCTCGTTTTGAGGTTATATTTGTGTTCTTGGGGTTATTTCAAGAAAAAAATGTATATATATAACATGGTGTCAAATTGGCTTGGTTCAGCCGGTAAAGTAGATTTCCCGTTTTTTATAAATTTGCAAATATCTCGGTAACTATGCGAAATATGGCAAAATATCAAGAGACCTTTTTTGTAGAAAATGAAATTTTATGCGCATAATCTTTGCATTGCAGCTGTTACCGAGAATTTGAACTAGTAATGGAAAAATCATGTGAATAGAATGAGTTGTGGTTAGGTCGTGGAGGGGTCGGAAATCGTACGAGGGGCCACGGAAATCGTACTCGTGCCAGCGGATTTTCTGCATATATGGAAAAAATGGGTGGGTGTGATTTCCAACAGTAATTATTTGGTTCCAGTGTCTTGCAATCAATATAGACAATTTTTATTTTTCATTTATATCCACAGTTGACTCGCAGTAGATCGCTACAAACTACAAGTATATCTTCAAGTGTCTGTAAATTAATTAACAAGCAATCGAATCAAAGATGTTTTCATTTACCAGAGTTTCCCTGCTTGCGAAATGGAAGTTTTCGCATTTCGCTAAACTGGGCTGATTTCGCAGCAGCGGTACGCGCGGCATAACATCCTCAGTCCGCACGTAAGAGGATCTGCCGACGAAACAGGTGATTCGAATGAGCGGGGGCTCAGGATCTCATTGGAATGTGGGACGGCGCTCGACGGCGGTGACACTAATCCGGGGTGAAACACGCGCACTAATCCGTGGAGCGGGAGTATCGGGGAGAACGGCGAAACAGTTGTTCGGCCGATGGATGTTTGATTCTCTTCGAAAGCGTATTTGCTGCGCCCGGTGAAAAATTGACGTGCTTCCGCTCGAAGGAGGCAAGAACGATGGAACGGGGTGGAGCGGCTCGAGGGATGTTAACGACAGACGAAAGTCCGAACCGAAACGGAACGGGAACAAGAACGATCCTCCTCCCGTTTCCCTCCCAGCATCCTCTGGTTCACCGGTGCAGCCGTTTTTTCCGTCTGGCAGCCGTTTTCTTCTTTCTCCTGACGATCGAGCCTCGTTAACTTCGGTCTCCTCGTCCCACTCGACGAGACTTTCGTAACCGTGGGACCATTTACATGTAAATGCCTCTTACCAGCGGACATTTCCTCGAGCCTTCTCCCAGCATCGGTATCAACGCGGTATCTACCCACTACTATTTTTTTTCTCTTCTTTTTCCTTCCCCATTTTACAGTTCCCCTCTCGCTTCCACTCTGCCGCGGCGGTCTTTCTGTTTCGAGCATTCGCTTCGTTTCGCTTACAAAAGCTTCGGTAATTAAGTAGATATCGCGCTTGGACGTTTCCCCCGAGGGGAAAAAAGAGCTGCTTCCGGGGAGGGGGGGGGGAGGGGGTGGAGCAACGCCTACAAAAGTGATCCCCCGTTGAAACCATCGCTTTAATCAAGACGTAGCGGTCGCTACCAACCCGATCCCCGTTCGATTCCAAACGATAGCTTTTTCAAAATCCTACATCGCTGCAGGGGAAAAGGCAAAAGCCGAAGGTTGTGTCGATGAAATATGGATGTAAACGGGCAAAGGTGCCGCGTCCTCTTCGTTTCGAAATGATCGCCGCTCTTAATACTATCGAGCATCCTCGAGAGTCGCGCGATGTACAAAGGCTTTATCCGTGGATTACGCGACCTTGAACTGCCGAGTCATGTCTGATGATCGATCGAATGTTCGAGGGTCTCTTTCTTTAAATTCTTTATTGAACGTTTTAACCCCTTAGCCTATCGAGTCCGACTCGCGGTGAAGGTTTTGAACACAATCAACTAAACTTGTCTGGTATTGATTTTTGTTGAACTGGAATAAAATGCTATTTCTTTGTTGTCGATATTTAAGTATTATTCTTTTTCTTCTTCTTTGAATCTTTCCGATTATTCATACGTGAGGAAGTTCATTCTAGATGTAAGGAAAATTATAGTGCAAGAGATTAACATTCCAACATCGGAATCCGGGTCTATTTTGACCCAAAGAGTTACTACCTTCGCTTAGCTAATCAATTTCTGACCATGAAATTGAATGAATGAAAAATTGAGTTAGATACAAAAGAAAGAGTAAAAAAATTGGTAATAAATCTGTGAATTAGAATATCGTGGATAGATTGTATGTCCTGGTACACTTTGGCGAGTTCTTAAAGTGTTTGTAATATTAAATACGTTAGCACTAATATATTTGAAATTGCATCTACGTTTTATACAACTGATAAAGGGTCAGAGCTGATTTATTGGATAGATTGGATTACTTTTATCGAACATCTCGTAGAACGAACAAAATATCGAAGGATTTCAGGATCGAGTCGTCAGTTTGACTTATATGAAACGCAATATAGTACAGAGCCACGTCTCCAGGTAAAACCTTATGAATGACAAATAACGAGCAAAGGTATTTGTTACTGTGTTTCGATCCGCGAAATCCAATCTTGAGAAGGGACTGACAGCGTTTCCAATTGACAAGAATATTTCAGAGCATCATCCCCACCGAATTTATTCCTGGTGTCAGTTCTCTGTAACTTTGAATTGTCTTTTATAGAGAAATCGCAAAAATATATACTTCCATCAAGAATAGTAAAAGAACGTATAAGTAACAAAATTAGAATATCTTTAACATTACATATACTGAATATTGAAAGTAACTGATCTGCGTTGCCTTATAAAAGCAACAAGACTGAATTTATTTGAATAGTGCACGATTTTTCTTTCGAATATGTGGCTGTAGATTTATTGAAACTCAGAGCAACTAATTTTAATAACAAAAGAATAAAAAACGCAAGATTTATTACAGAAATTACTTTTGTTACCTACTTACATCTTGTAAATCCTAAACAACTAAGGTTTCCTTAATATATTGTGGACTGGAGACGCCAATAGGCATATTTTGATTATTAATAGATTGCGGGTTTTATGCATTTATAACAAAAATGAGAAGGTGCTATTTATAACAGGAAAGACATTAAAAGAATTTAGAAGCATCAATGTACTATTTTTAATCTTTTAAAATCATTAAAGAAAGTAGGAACTTTTCACTTGATGTCAATGCTTTGTAATTGAAGCAAACGATTATTATTCTGCATGAATACCCGCATTCCAATTATTAATATTTAGTATTACTTTTGAACATATTCATGAATATAGTTCCCAATTTGAATCCAGATCAAAACGTATGTATGTCTGCGATAGCGTATCACTCATATCAATGCGCCCACAATGTATTAATATACAGTACTTGTATCAATATAATATTCAGTATGTAGCCGCGCTCTGATTGGTCCGTGTTTTCCATCAATAACTCGGAAACAAATCTTTTCGACGGAAATTTTCAAAGGAAAAAGTTTCTTAGAATCACGCCAGGCACCCTTTCCATCATCACATTTATTTTCTTACACTTTCCCTGGAACACCCTGTTTAGTAATGAAACTTGATTTTCACGTTTGATAGAAACACTGTACCACCCACATATGACCAGTGCCGGATTGAGAGATTAAGAGATTAACCTTCAGAGGCCCCGAGCACTTAAAAGATTTTGAGGCCCCCTTGTACAGAATCCCTGCAGTACAATATAGGGTTCTTAGTATTCTTAGGCATTTTCGATGATTTCACTAAAAAGTATTTTTAATATAGATAGGAGTTTTGCTCACTCGATACTGATTTTCATTTTTCTCCTCGTACACACATGGGCATAAACACTTAGGAATATTATTGCTATGTGAAAGATGTAAAATTCAGAAAATTCCTTAGGTCCCCCCCTTCCCTTCTCCTACTGCCCTAAGCACGTGCTTCTTGTTGGTTATTAGTTAACCCAACATTGCATGTGACTGACGTGATAATCAAAGTGTTGAATATAACAGCCTGTGCAACAGTCCACGTGTTAATAAATTCAACAACGACACATCTACTAAATTGAAATCGGCGGTTTGGAGCGATTTAGCAGTTGCCTGTCAGAAACTGGGATCACCCAGGATGGTGGCTTTGATCTATGGCACAGAGCGAAGTATTCCGGCCTTATTTCGCAAGAGGCCTCGGCGATGGCTGCTCCGTAGCTCAAAATCGTCTATTACGAGGCTCTTTTGGTGCGGGAACGATCTGCACGTATCGGCGGAACGTTCGAGCGCACTTGCTAGCTACTTCGCAGAGAACGAGAGGGAGCCAGAGAGTGAGAGAGAGAGTGAGAGAGAGAGAGATAGAGAGAGAGAGAGAAAGATCAGGGCATTCGCAATTCCTCGCGTTCCCCAGCATTCCGTGCGCGATTGCTCCCTTCGTATCGGTCGTTCGTATCTCGCGGCACTGATGGAGAACGTAGGTTTTACGTCTTATCGACGGGAGGTCGCGGTAAAGGGGAGGGGGGAAAGGAGCGTAATCGTGGCCGGGGCCGATTTCGTAGCGCGGACGATGTACTACGGTCTGGCCGGCATGGTGAAAAATGAACCGGCTCGGACCTCCTACACGCCGGGATCTGGCCACGCGAGCACAGCGCACGATACGTGACCCCGGCAAGACTTCATAAATCCGGCATCAATATCGACGAGAACGTGTGCCCCCTTCGGCCCGGCCCAACTTCGGCCCGAACCGGCGTGGCGCGGCGCGCGGCGTCGCCTTTTTTCTCTCACGTTTTCCGCGCACGCTGCTCCGTTTCGCCTCGCGCGAAATTTATTAGGATCGTCGGCTGCTACCCCCGCTGAGCCGGCTTCGCGCCAGGCCCACCGATTAATCGAACCTGTCGGCCGAGCAACGCTCCGGTTCATTTCGCCTTGATTGCAACCCCGTTCGAATATAATTAGTAGACTACGGATGTTTATGCAACTTGCAATTTTTATAGACTTTTATAGAATCAAATGGAAAATCTTATTTTTCGTGGTAGCAGCCTTTGTAGATCTGTAATAAGTTAAAATCGTAACTAAATTCTGTCGAATGTTATATTCTAGCGTTTTTTAACATTTTCAGAAGCCATCATTGCACATAGATCGGTAGTTTAATGATCAGGTCACCGAAAACGGGCGCAATTTTTGTTTTAGTAGAATGTTTAGGTTTTTCTCTTGATTTTTAACCAAGGTGTTGTGTTTGAAGTCGTTCCCCTCAACTGTTGTTTCTTGGACGGTGGGAACCCTTTAAAATCGCTACTTATCTGGATTAGAGAGATGAGGCATTTTCCAGCAAAAACTATCTTGTGTTCCTGTGTCTTTATTTTCGCTGATAAACACTTGAAACTCAGGCGAGTTGTTGTTTATACATTTAACACTTACCCGACCGCACGCGCCACAGAGACCTGTACAGTTTCCACCGCGCTCGGGAATGCCAAACTGCGCTGTCCACCGCGCATTTTTCTAAAGTAGCACGGACTGAAATTCGCTATTTGAAATCAAAAACATCCGAAAATTATTTATGTGATCAATTATATCTTACGGTAACAATTTCGTTCAACGATTTCACATATTGCTTATACAAAATTCGAAATTAAAAGTTTATAATAATTATTTTTTAATAGTTATTCAAAAAGTATAGGTAATAGAGTCAGAAAATGAACTAGTAAAATAATTTTATGGCTGGTAGAGGCACCTTCGGAAATACCGAATATAAAGAGCCGTAATAATGGGCAATAAAAGACTTCAAAAATTGGTGCATTTTATTATATGTTGTACTCTGTAGAAATAAGAAGCTCTATAGAGAAAGAAGCGTTCCTCAGGTCAAAATGGGAGATCTAGCCGATCGGTCGGCCACCGACTAGCTTGGAAATGGGTAGATCTACCCGATCGGTCGGCTAAGTGTTAAAAAACAAAATGTATTTTTAGCACTGGCAAAATTCAAAGTGGACTGACCAGAAACAAAATTACTATGAAAATTGTTGCTTGCTTTTAAAAGGGATATCGCCAGATAAGATGGTAAAAAATGACTTTTGCATACTATTTCTGGACTCATTAAACTTTAAGTAACAATTGAGTTTATTTATTAATCATTGACCGAATCGGAGAAAATAGCCGAGACGTAACACATTCAATTTTCAGCATCTTCTTCTTTTCCTCATCTCTGTGTTATACACAAACATCGTATGAAGTGAATGGTAGATTATGAAACTAGAGGCTTTGAGCTTTGAAACGAACTTTTCTTTCCGAAACTATAATAGTTTAAACATCGACAATTTTATGCAAATCTTCCGTCTTTTTGTGCAATTGTTTAGATGCCATCGATGTGTCTAATTATAAGTAACCAACTACGTTATCAACTGATAACATTCAAATTCCTCTTACACATCATCCAGTAAACCACTGATAACTTCTTTTATCTCAACCGCACCAAACAGCTCAAACAATTCATCCAACATCGACAAACTTCCCCGGTATTCAAATCAAACCCAATCACTTTGATCGCTTCTACGTCACAGGAAGACGTTCAAGCCATTACCGAGGACGTTCATTAACGCGTTCCAAAAGCTGCGAAAATCCACGAACTGAAAAGCCAGAGTCCAGGGAAGAAAACAGTTTCAACAAGTTCGCGTTCGCATACGCGCGAGGCGATTTAACGTTCTAAGATGAGTCGCGTGCGAGCTTCTTTTCAGGATGATTAAAAAACACGGAGACGTCGCTGTTTCGGCGTAAACTCCCACATAGAGAAGAAAAAAGAAAGTAGAGGGAGGGAAGGAAGAGAGGGAGGTGGAGGGTCGAGTGGAAGATAAGAAGTAGAAAACGCGACAGTTCAAGGGTGTCCGTGTCGTTCGCAGCGGCAGCGCGATCAGCTAGAAATCCGACACTCGATGAGAAAGCTCGAGGGGGATGACTTCGCTCGCTGGAAAAGTTTCTCCCATTAAGGAGATGAGATTTCATCGAAGTCTCTCTCTCTCTCTCTCCCTCTCTCTCTTTCTCTCTCTTCTTTTCTTGCGTCTCTTTTCTCCTTTCCACGTGCTCCATTCCCTTCACCCCCGCTTTTGCGACCCTCATTTTTTAATACGCCTTTTTACCTGTCCCGCTTTTCATTTCGCCGACGAGAAAGCCGCGGGCGGGATTAAATACCCGCGTTAATCCGATTCGCTGCAAATGTTTTTGAACGGCGGACCCCGCAGCCCATCTCTCGCCCTCTTTCTCTCGCGGTCTCTCCCTCTTTCTCTCGCGGTCTCTCCCTCGTTCTCTTTCTCTCTCTCTCTCACTCTCTCTCTCCCTCTCTCTCTCTCTCTCTCTCTCTCTCTTTCTCTTTCTCTGCCGTCCTCTCCTCTTTCAGCCAGGTCCTCTTCAGGCTTTTGACTCGACGCTGCATTCTCACCGACACGTTTCGCACGCGTCACACGCGAGAATGTGCGATGGGACACACGCGAGAGCTTGTACACTATCAGCCAGAAGTATTTGAATATCTGCGAGTCCTTCGCAAAATGTAAAACTCACCCGTCAGGAGCGAACCCTTTCAATGCAACTGTTCTCGTTGCTTTTGACCTTGTCCCGATGTACGAAAGGTTCGACGATCTTCGAAGCTGGATATTTTTGACGATTTTAAGATAATCTTATTATTTTCTCTTTATATGGTATTGAATGACTTGTTCGAAATTTATAACAGTTTGTCAGACGTGATGTAAGCAGCTGATAAGTTCAGGTAGTTGTAATACGATTATGTATACGATAAGAAGTAGTGATATTATGAATTACTTTGTACAGTCAGTGAAACTAAAGACTAAGGACCTTGTTTGCGCAAGTAGCGATTGAATTAAACAAGATTATATAACACTACACCTACCACGGTCAAATGACCGGTTTTTTATTTCACTATTATTAAAATTATGAAAACGCTTTCATAGGGAATGAGTACATTGTCTTCTTTATTTCCACACAAAGTGTAACGAAAACCGTACAAAATTTAAGTAAATCCAATCTTCTCACTTTTATAAGTCGTTTCACTTTTATATGTTTTATGCTTGGTAGGTTTAGTGTTAATGAAAATAAAAAATGAAATGGGTTAAAATAGTAAATAATGAATAGTATTATGCATTGTATAATAATACAAGAACATCTTTACAATGTCAGTAATTGTAAAGTAACGAATTTGAAATTTGTCATTTTGACATGCCTGGTATCTCCAATGTTGAAATGATCATTCTCAAAACGATATAACGTGTTTCGTAATAAACGAGATTGCAGCGAGTGTCCCAATACTTCTGGACGGAAGTGTACGTGCACAGTGTGTGTACGCGTTCGCATACCAGGGGTTGCTTGAACAGCGTAGGACGGTTGCTCGATAAAGTCGCCGTGATGGAGGAAAGGGGTAAGCTTGCGTCTCTTCCCCTATATATCATTACTTTCTTGGCCTCGTAATCTCGGTCGCCGCGCTAAATTTATTCATGGCTCGGATAACCATGTTAAGGTGCATTTTACCTACTGGGGCGACGGTGTTTTCTCGGGTCGCGTGAGTCGCCCACTTTTCTGCCAGAGGAGCTGGAAAAGAAAATATATCCTGGCCAAATCCGGACACATCGTGATCGAATCGTTCCTTACAGAAAAATTGGTACTCGTGCTTTTCGAACATGCCAGCCAGGGCAATAGAATTCTTTTACATTCTCACAGAATGTAGTACCTGATAGCACCTTAACATTCTGTTTACAGAGTGTATCATACACATTCTACATATACATTCTGCATCATATATTTTATGATACACATTATGCATCATATATCGTATCATACACATTCTACATGTACATTCTGTATCATATATTGTATCATACACGTTCTGTATCATATATCGTATCATTATGTCATTGTATCATTCTGTATAGTTTCATTATCAGATATTGCATCATATACATTCTGTATCATGTATTGTATCATACACATTCTGTATATACATCCTATGTCATATATTGTATCATATATATCCTAAATACACATTCTGTATCATATACATTCTGTATATACATCCTGTATATACAGAATGTAACATATATTTCCTGTAAATACATTCTGTATTATATACATCCTGTATCATATACATCTTGTATATACATCCTGTATCATATACATCTTGTATATACATTCGGTATCATATACATCCTCTGCATACATTCTGTACAATATACATCTTGTATACACATTCTGCATAATATATTGTAGGATACACATCCTGTATATACATTCTGCATCATATATATGGTATCAGTATATCACTGTATGAATCTGTACATACATTCTGTATGATTGGTTTTTTACAAAGTCTATGTTCCAACGTATCTATGTTTATTTCTTTTACAATGATTCGCATTACTTGCATAAATATATTCACGTACCGTGTAGTGAACTCCTGATGACGTCAGTGTATCCAATTTACGTGCGATGAAATTCCTGAAACACAATCACGCAAATATTAAACAGATTGTTCGACATTGGAACTCCGTGGTATTTTTTAATTAAAGACGAGCATATTTTTCTTAGGATCTTACATGTACACGTAAGACCATCTCTTTCACAGTCAAAATCTATTTTCCATTGTAATTATTTATACCAAAGAATCTTTATAATATATGTTTATAACACATGTTTATAATATAGGATTACTACTCAATTTTATATTATCTACTAACTTAGTTATTATCTACCTATTATCTACTTTTCTCTACTAACCGCAACATACGTTCCTCATGCATTGAAATTCTTGGTAAAACATTCCATAAAATCGTACAATTAAATTGCATGATAATATCCTTTCGTAAACTCGCCTTGTCGAAGACGAGTCATTTTAAATTCACTCCTACTTAGAGTCCATGATACAACATAGCACAAAATAATTTCATTAAACTGTACATTAATTTTTTATTGGAATTAATTTTTTTCATGGAATATTCATTTTGTCAAAAACAAGCCATTTTCATGGAAATTATTTTCCTTCGCAATCGATGGCCATCAGTGGCCGTTAAGGCTTAAACAATGTTCCCAAAAGAAAGCCTTCAATAAAATGAGATAATGATTTTCCACGGCTCGATTCATCGTAGTCCTCCGTTTATCTCCGAGTTTCGCACGATGATTCGTTCGTTGGCGTTCAACGGATTCGTCCAGCCGTCTCAGCGACGTTCTGGCACGAGTATCTCCGAATGTCTTTCGAGCTGTCACTTAGTGTCCCAAAGAAATAACATTTCCTCCTTCAGCATCAACGCGACATTGTCGTCGTTGTCGTCGTCGACGACGATGTTCGCAGTCCTCGTTGTCCGTTTCATCCTTGTCGGACATATCCCCGTAATTCCCCCCACCCCTCTCACCCTACCCTTGCACAACCCCGACGAGATCGCGGCGAACAGATCCTTCTCCTTCCGTATTTTTGTTTTTCACGAACCATTCTTGTCCGGCGGATGTCCGGGCTTGCTAAGCGTTGCGCAAGTGTCAGCTTGAATAATACATGTACGCCACGCTAGCATCCTCCGCTTGACGTGCATACCTCGCTACATGTGAACCGACCATAACTCCTATAGTTACCGAATAGAATGATTTGCAAGTTCAACGGTGACTGTATCAAGAAAATTGGAAACGCGACGCCGAACGACTTTGAAATAAAATTTATTTGAAAATGCTACCTTTGATGCTACCTCTCCGAAGATAAGTGTACTGTACTGACAAAGAAGCATTCGATTGAAGGATCTAAGTGTCTAGTATAGAAATTACTGCAGCGTTTATTTCACGGTACCACTACTATGAGAAGTTTCAATAAGTTATTCTTCCAAGAAAAGTTAAATGTAACAATTCGACTGAAATGTTTTTTGTAGAATAACAATGTTCGGCATTTTATACAAGATACAAAGACTGCTTACACATTTTCAGAGGTGGGTAAAATTTTGAAGAAAAATTATTTCAAATACTATTTTAAATAGTATGTACCATAATTCAAATAAAACACAATTTTAAATAAACAGTAACATTTCTGCAAATAAAATATTTTTATTTAGATAATCTAAAACACCAAATGAAACGTATTAATTTTGATGGTTAAACTTCACTGTGGAGGACCAAAAATTTTCAAGTATTCTGTATGCAATGCTATACATTTTGACGCGAAAATGATAGACGTGTAAGTTTCAGTGAGCTGAAACGAAGTTTTAGTTGCCGCAGTTCATTGGTTGAAAAGTTATACGCGTGTAAAGTTGGCCGATTTCAAGCGCTTTCGACAGGTTAGGGCGACACCGTATTGGTTTTGTTTATTTGACCGGTGAATTCAGGCAACCAAAATTTGAATTCCGCGCACTAAACCGTGCACTTCTATCATTTTCTCGTCAAAATGAATAGCATTGCATACAGAAAACTTGAAAATTTTTGGTCCCCCAAAGGGAAGTTCAGCCAAAATACTTTAATTTTAAAAGTGCCCGTACTATTTTAAATAAAATAGACTATATACTATTTGAAATAGCATTTTATGAGGTGCTTGCTCGAAAAAATAGATGTAGTAGGCAAGCATACTTTTAGGCAACGTATATTGCCTATTTTACGAAACAAATGTCTTATACCGGTCAAGTTACAATGGTGGTCCAATTTATATTCGACAACTCTCCCGTACAAATTGTCTAGTAACATGATATGAATATTTTTAGAGGTATTGCAAAGCCGCCATTCAAGCATGTAGGATTAAATGTAAATAAAATAGAATAACAATGTATTCATAACTAATGTCAATATGATTTAGCTGTACAACTATCAAGTAAATTTAACAGATCAATTTCCCACAGAATTACAAAAATAATTGTGTCAGAGAACCGCCACTCAAGAGCAGAAAAACAAATATGTAAAAAGTAAAATCGAATTGTGTTCACATTAAAAATCAGTATAATTCAACGATAAAACTATGAAGTAAATTTAACAAGGTATCTTACTGTTTGCACGTAGATCGATTTAATACAAAGGTGTACAGAGATTAACAATTCAGTCTTCATAAACAGTCACAATTCAGCGGAATGTCATCTTCTGTAATGAACGGTTAATACTTCGATAGTTAGTCCGATTGGCCCAGATCATAGTAATCGTCGCAAGCGTCGATCACACGACGCGACGTCGGCCTCGCTAGCAAAAGTGCTCCGGCGCGGGTAAAAATGGAGCGGCGCAGATTTATGCGGTCGTTATCGGCGGCGAAACGCGTGGACATCGATGAACAAAGAAGAGAAAAATGGCCGTCCATCGATTCCTATCGAATTACCCGGGCACGAACGATTCCGGCCTGTAAAAAATACTTTTATTCGGCTTGATCGGCCTCGTACCGATTATATTGCACTCTTCCGAGGCGAAGAGTAATGCTCTGGCACAAATTCAATGGCATCTAGGCATAACTTTGAAAATATAAAAAATACCGACATCAATTTTTCACTGAAAAATACCCAAAATAATTTCTTTCAGACTATGTATCTAGAATGTAATATATTTAATACTTGAAACATGTTAAATAAAAAAGCTCTTCCCCTCGCGCAAACTTAAACGATATTGATGGCTTTAAACAGTAATAATTTCAAAAGTGGGACAACGTAGGAAATGATTTTTATACGAATCTTTAGACAAAGATGTGATCAAAATATTCCATTCTGCTAGAATGTGGAACTATTTGAAACTTAAAAGATATTACTCGTCCATTTTACTATTAGCAATTGCTAATAAAAGATGATTATTTTATCAGGAAAAAATTTTGCTCTTCACAATACAATAAATATTGAGAAGGTGAGTTCAGTGAGGACAGTTTTCTCAGGTAAAATATGCAGTTCCCAAAACGCTCAACTTTGTATGTAAACAATGACTAAAATATTTATTGAATTTCACGAATGTCTTCCTGTTTGAGGCCCACAGATCCTGTCAATGTTATATAAAATAAATTCAGTAGAAATCGATGTGAAAACGTTGACTTTCTGAGTAAACGCTTGCACTGTTGCTCCGCGCGGCCCACTAAACCACGGTCCAGGAAAAATGGCGAAACGACCGGGGCGCTGCGGAAAAACGCTTGAAAATGGAGGAGAAAAGACCGAGAAAGAGGAAGGTATAAAGTAAGAGGAGCGGAAGCATTAGTACTATTGCCATACTATTACTCGCGCCCCTCTTAATAGCTCGGCCATTAAAGATAATGAACGTAAATTATGCGTAACGGAGCACAGTTAAAAAGGTCGCCTGCGTCTACCGCAAAAGACACAGCCGCCTCTAAACCGACTCTATGTTCAACAGAACGGTTCCGCATGGCGGGTCACGTGCCGCCGAAGAAGTAGATCGGAATGAAGAATTTATTGTCATGGTTTGTATCTGGTCGCTGGAGACTGTGCGGAGAAAATTTCAAGCGGAACAGCCGCTAAAACGCTGTTCCATGACCAATTGTAGTGCAGATTCAGAAGCTACGGTTTGGAACAACATGCTATGCTAACATTGCTAAATAACTTTCTACACTAAACAGCATGAGAATCAAGAAATTGTATCCAAAAACTACAGAGGTGTCTCATTATTTGTTTCTTGTTTGGTATTGTCTGCTGCAGTTCTTATATCTTGATTGAAACTGACCAATTTTGTAAACTACTTCATAAGGAGGTTTAAGGAACTACTTAGATTAAAGATAGGTAAGTCAGAAATTCATTTTTCGATTCACGAAACACAGAGTTGCTCTAAACAGCACAAAAATTAAGAAATTGTATCCAAAAAGTACAGTTATTTTACTGTTTCTCTTTCTTAAGTATTTTCTGATGTTGCCGTTATAACTTCATTCAGACAGAGAATTTGTTTAACCCCTTGCCGTACCATTTCCTTTGCGGCTACAGTGATTAAAATGTCTATACTTCCAAAAATATCACAGAAGAGAATAGAAAATGTATAGTTTATGTATGGCTACATGTACTTCAATGCTTACGTATTAATTACAAACGAATAAAATTTTATTTTGTCCAAAAAGAAAGGCATACTATTCATATTTGTTAGACTTTGTTTAAAATGTTCATCACGAGTCTGACTCGTTAAAATACGGCAAGGGGTTAAAACCACCTCATAAGGATGTTCTAGAAGCTGTTCAGATTAGAAACAGCCGAGTCAGAGCCTCCTAGAAGTTAGCCCCCCACTTGTTGAAATAAATAATTTCAACAGTTGTGCTGAGTTGTGCTAAGTTTGTGCTACATTGTTCTCGAATATTATAACAAAAATATAAACAATACGACTAAAAATTTCAGCACAATCTTAGCACAACCTAGCACAACTTAGCACAATTGAGATAATTGAAAAAAAACGTAAAGTGGGGGGCTACTAAAAAAAAATCGTTTATCTCAATTTTTAGTCTTATTGTTTATATTATTGTTATAATATTCGAGAACAATGTAACACAAACTTAGCACAACTCAGCACAACTGTTGAAATTATTTATTTCAACAAGTGGGGGGCTAACTTCTAGGAGGTCAATCAGATCATTTATATTTTACTTTTATAACGAAGAGTCCTTTTAAAAACATTAGTGCTATCTTGCTCATCTAAAGCAAGAAATGTGAACCCTGCTAATGTAGAAATTGAACAAGAACATGAGCGTTACAAGAATAATAAATTTGCTTTCCGGTACGTATTGATTGAAAACAATTTACACAACGTGGTGAATTATGTACCACAGTTTCGAATTATTATTAATCGCGTTTACCTCGTAGCAAGAAACACAGCATCTAGAAATGAATTGTTAATCATAACATTCATACAGCTTATTGACCCAGCTATCTGTAATTAATTTACTGCTAATTGCGGTCATACATTATAAACATGTGTTCATTTACTTCTGATTGAATGTAACTGCACAACGCAGCTGCCTTGTTGCACAACATCTCCATAAATGTAAACATCAATTTATCTATATTCGGAGAACATCGTTTAAACTCTAGAACGAAAACCGAGCATCGAGTGCTACCTATTTGGGAAAAGAGGAACAAACTTCCGTGGAGGAGGATGAAAATCAACAGCTGTTGAAACATTGATAACGTTTCTTCTGTTATCGTCTCTTTCCGCAGAGATAGGCAAAAAGAGATGAGCAGGCGCACAATGGCGCAATCACAGGATAAATTGGGGCACGCGACAAAGCCTCTGCACCTCTCCCTGTCTGTCTACGAGTTAGCGGCGACCTATGTACGCTGTATGAACGATCGCGGAAAATTTGTCCCCTGCGAGGCTACAGCGTTTCGAACAACACATTTTCCTCCGCATTTGCCGATATAACTCAAGGAAATCTGGCACAGACGTGAGGCGAATATATCCTGCCGCATAGACGCGAGAATCAGTATATTATACACGCCCTCGCTCTCCACCGATCTCCCATTCTCGTCGATTTCGTTCACGATCACGAACGAAACGCTCCGCTTCTCTCCGCGGTTCACCTTTCCAATTTAGCTGCCTGCTAGTATGCATGCTCCTGCGTAGAGTAATGATACTAAATGCAAAACCTCGTTTAACATTGATTAAATAGAATAACATTAAGAATTCTTGTGTCCACTGCGATTGATCTAGATATGTTCAAGAAAAACGAGCAAACATTGCGAATTCTTGTAGCATTGCGATTGGTCAAGACAATACTCGAGAAAAATATTAGCTTCATGTACACGGTGAAGCGTTTGAAACAGGTACCCGAAATTTCGGCTATCCGAGCCTCGGGTCGCGTCGGACAATGATCGGGTCGGGATCCCGAAAGTTTATAAACTTCGGGTACCCGCGATTTCGGGTACCCAAAAGGATAGTCGGGTCGGGTTGGGGTCCCGAAAGTTTGCAATATTCGGTTACTCGAAGTTAAAGTTGTATTTATATAAGCATAATGCTGTTTTGTGATTTTTCAGTTGAATCTTTCATTTTCAATGGCAGGTTTAGAATGAATTTTGTATGTTTAGTGTAATCGGTTATCAAACTTCGTGAGGAAAAAGATATTTTAGAACACATTATGTGAAAGAATGTACGTAAAGGACAATTCTGTTTCTAGTAAACACTGTTCTTACACGACAAGGACTCTTCGCCCGCACACTGTTCATATAAGAATACTGTTTTGTAAACAGTGTTTACTACAAATCGAAATATTATTACAACCGATGATTGGACGTCTTAATATGCACAGAGTTATAGAGTTATTTATTGCTGATTTGATCGCAGACATGCCCCAAGTTTAACTTCGAGTACCCGAATATTGCAAACTTTTGGGACCCCGACCCGACCCGACCCGACCCGACTACCTTTTCGGGTACCCGAAATCGCAGGTACCCGAAGTTTATAAACTTTCGAGATCCCGAACAAATTTCCCGACTCGACCCGAACCCGAAATTTCGAGTACTCGCACACCCCTAACCTTAATATATCAGTGTTGTTGGAGATTGAAGAAAATGTGACAGGTCAAAATTGCACGGTGCCAAACAGCACATCATATAATGTACACGTAGTATTTTAGTTGGTCGACATTTAGAGGTCATATGAAGGTCAACTTCGATCTTTTAATGGAATACTTTGTTTTTTTTACGTACTATCCGGCAGAACGTTTTGAGGCGTGTTTTAAGAGGTGTTTGGCGGCTGTTGAATATGTGTGAGAGAAGGAAAAGGAAAGGGATCGCCCTGGGTCCGCTAGAAGACTCGTCAGTAAGGCTATGTAGCGGGCCCTGCTCACGAACCTAAAGGACTAAGGGTAAAGTAGATATATGGTCGAGAGGGGTCGTACCGCAAGCGGGGAGGGATGGAAGACCGCGGCCATATTGAGTGGCAAAACTAGTGTGGCCATCTATATAACGTTGCGGGAACATTGATATGATTTGATTCTGAAAAATGAATGCATAACAAGTGTATTTGTATATATATATATATATATATATATATATATATATATATATATATATATATATACTGCTACGTCATCAGCTCACGTTACCCAACACTACTCTACAATTTAATAGCCAGAAAACATTATTAGTTTACGAAAATAGGTTCTTTTACTACTGGCAACATTATTTTTTTTGCTTAGATATATAATTGTATATAACCTTAACATAGTTATTATTTATACGCTTTATAAGGTGTATCCTATGGTCGTAAAGTGCATTTTGATCATTGCAATAGTTGAGTAAATTTATAAATAAATTATGTGTATCTATTTCCCGCATAATTGCATTGCAAATTCGCGCAACTAGTATTTAAAGTTGCCTATAGATATCGTTGGGATATGGTGCAAGATTTCACGCGCATGCGCGGCCAAAACAGTAATGTATCCATATTATAATGACAGAGGTAGTGGAGCCCTGAGACAGTTATATTGGCGGGCACGTATCGAAACAATCTGTTCCGGAAAAAAAAGACTTCAGGACGTGTCCTACGAGTTACAAAATATACACAAATACACATGTTATACATTCATTTTTCAGAATCAAATCATACCAATTTTTTAAAATTCTGCTGGGTACTCAAGGTATCCCATTTTATCGAGAATCTTACTTTACAAAGGCTGAAATTGCCGCGCATGCTCGTGAAATCTTGCACCATATCCCAACACTGCCTATAGAGCGCACCACAGTGTTTGCCATTCAAGATGGCCGACAAGTTGATACCCCTTCCGTCTTTTGGCACACCCCCGCAGGCTTAGGCACAGTCCTTTAAGTCCGCAGCACTGCCATAGACACAGGGATATCGTAAGGACAGCTTGGGACGGTACATATAGGAATCGGCGACGAATCAGGTACTAGCGGGAAAGGCGTTGTCTGTTTGTCCATCTGGTGACGAGCGGGGGAGGTAGCCGCCACAGGTGCATCAAGTGATGCGTACAGTTTGTGATGTAAGAAAGTGAGGGTCAAAATCTTGCAACCTCCGAAATTCACCCACCTACAATAAAATGTCCACTGTCACATCATAGACCCCCTGAAACTGGACAATTTCGATTAATACGGTTTCTTATATCTCCAAGAATAACGCAGACGGTTAGGTGAAAATATTAAATTTTACTGAAACACCCTGTGTTGTCTGCTTCTCATACCTCGGCCGTTATCATTTTACTACTTCGTCTAGCTTCTTTAAAAGCTTATATCGCACATGTTGATAATTTTGCTGCGCCATCGTCTTGAAGAAAAGAGCATGCACTTTTCGTATTGCAACAGTAGTTCATAAAAAGAGGCCAAACACTTTGAAACAGAAATAACGGAAACTTGCCTGCAGAGTTCATCGACAACGCGACCGGCAATAAAATCCAGATGCACTGTTAGGCCCAGAAACAAGGCTTTCATAACGAATATTACAAGAAAATACATTTGAAACACGAGAATAACCGTATCTGAAATATTTCGAAAATAACCTAACAGAAAATGCAAATAAATGGCCCGATAACTAAATTATAATATCCTGTATCGTAGACTTCAGGTAAAAAGATAAAACAAAGTTAATACGTTGAATTTCTGTATGTAAGTATGTATTGGACATTTACTATTATTATTACATTTTTCACAGCGATTTAAAAGCCACGTTCTTATTGCCGCTTCAAAAATTCGCATAGCGCACAGCCAGGTTAATAATAATTAAGGTACGGAACGACAAAGTCTGCCGGGGAGTATTTAGCGGAAATTCCTCGCTACTTTTTTTCCAAGGCTGTGACAAATTGTTGCCATCACGTAGAGGTGAAGGAGGAGGGGTGACAACAATGGCGCATGTTATGTCATCAAGATTATGACTCGCTTCTAGCCAGAACCTTCAAAAGGGCCCTGATTAGCGTAACGTTTGCGAATTGCCGGCGCGGAACGATGCAAAACGTAGCCTGTCCTGAAAGCTGATATTATTAGCAGCACAATAGAGTCTCGATTATCCGACTAGGTCGGAGCCACTGCACAAGGAATGCCGTCGAATAAAGTTTACCCTTTGACGTGTTCCCATCGCGAGAACGTCGGCTGAATGTAGAGTTACCAAAGCATATGCACATTATGAACTTTACACGCTGCGATATTACTTATCGCTGGAAGATCGTTCGATGCTTGCCATCCGGAGCGAACGATGAGTTTCATTTTCGTAATAAAACTGGGCACCCGTAAAGGAGAAATTTCGCAAATAGATCGGGACCCCGGATAGTTATGGCGCTCGATGCAAAGACTTTACTTTGAACATATTGACGGGCGAGATAGACTTTTCGCAAAACGCTTCCACCGTCGATCACAGTTTCTTCAGAACGTAACATCTGATGCTCCAAAATAAAATATATTCCACTATCAACAGTAAAAAAAGGTATTCTTTTAGTTCCTATTAGGTGTACAAATTCTTCTTCGTGCATTTAGTGATTATCTACAAACAATCAGAATACATTCTACTTTACAAAATAATTTTGGTAAATATTTACATTAGGGGCTTCCTCACCGATTTGTATGACGTTGGAATATGTTGTCAAGGTCATCATTCTAAACAACTTTTTCCTATACATGTTACCGCCGCTCAACTTTAGTTTCCGAGATATTCGCAAAAAAGTTTCAACATCTCGAAAAGTGATCGGAGTAGGTCTGGGTTAGATTTGAAATTGTGGCCGCCGATAACGCGGCCACGGTCACAACTTAAAACGACTTCAATCAGTTGACTCATTGTCTTGTCTGTTTATGTTTACGAACTGAAACGTGAAATGAATCGTGTCGAACGAGAAACTCATTTCATTGTCAGCTGTGTTAGCATATAGAGTATTAAGCATGAAACTATACAAATTCTTGGATATCTGCAACAATCAAGAAAATACATAATAATAATCCAGTATATAAATATATAAATATATAAATAACTACCCCGATCACTTTTTGAGATGTTGAAACCGTTTTGCGAATATCCCGGAAAATAAAGCTGAGCGGCGGTAACATGTATAGGAAAAAGTTGTTCAAAATGATGACCTTGACAACATATTTCAACGTTATCAAAATCGGTGAGGAAGCCCCTAATGTAAATAATTACCATAATTTTCTATGCATATTCTCCATCTAGCGAGTAATTAATGCACTTTCAATATGGTGCATAATAAATAGTGCCAGTAATTTTTCACCATATATTTTTGTATTCAATGTCTACAAACATTTGCGACAATGATGGTTCAAGAATATCTTGTTATTAGAGCCAATTGTTACAGGAAAAGTGTAACGTCGAAAATGCGAGCTGATTGATTAAAATGTACAGAATTATCTATGTAACTGAAGCATCTTAAATATTTTTCTTATTTTCAATTATGCGAAAACATATCAAAAGGAAACGTGACATAAAAAAAAGGTTTCCAAAAAATAATTTTAAAACAAGATTTAAAATGGAAGTCATCAAGTTAAATTCATTATTCCAGTTACACGTACAATTTAAAAAAAAAAGCGGAAAATAAACAATGTTTATAACAAGTAATTTAAAGAGTAGGTACGTTTACATCAGGGATATTAGATCCTACATTTTGAAAGTTGCATTTTGGATAAGACATTCGAATTCAGCATTTTTCAAATAGTAAGAGTGACAGTTTTTATGAAGATCGTAAAACCACGAATTTTGGCCGTTTCACGAAATGGACCCCGCGCGGCGCCAACCGGCCAATCGTGAAATATCGCGGACCGTTAAATGTCTCTCGCATAATTTGCCGTCGCTATCCTCGAATTGGAATTCCAGCCTAAGGCTAAGCAACGATCGGATGTATCTAAATGGTAATGGGCCCTCGTCACGCAAAAGATCCGAAGAGTGCGGCAGGTGGCGTGTATCCATCATGGATCCGCGAAACATTAGCGAATAGTGAGTATCGCCACGTGCATAATATGCAGAAGCCCGCCAGTGACGGTCCGTCAATTATTTTCCGTAAAAGAAAACACGCGAAAATACTCTCGGACAGAAAGGTTTTGCTCGTCGTTCCTCGAGAGCCATTTGCCTGTCGCGATAGAAACGACGACGATGAATATGTATAAGAGAGCCGCATCGTGGAAAGGACACGCGTTCAACGCGGTTCGATGATCCTGCAAGCAGAAAATAGCCGACGAACGATGCCCGATGCACGATGCACGATCATTTTATGACGGTGCTGGCACGTAACAGCTGGTCCAATTGGTAAATAATTGGGCACCGGGCTGGGACGGCCGTAGCAAATAACAAAAAGGCGCGCACGATTCCTCTTGACTAATGGTGTACCAAGAGTTTTTACCTTTTTGTCCACCCTTTGATGCGATTTTATGGTCTCCGCATTTTAGTTATTCTAACGCGTTTCGGCTATTTTTGCGACTCGCAGGTAATCGTTGAGGCAAGAACATCTACAAGTCCTAGTATGTTTAACCCTTAACCTCTTAAGTGATCCGCGAAAATGAAGAAAGCGGTCGAGAAGATCGATATTATTGGTAAACTAGCATAATTCCCGTTGAAAAATCAACGGCTGGCTTAGGTTAGTGTTCCGTCGCAAGGAACCGTACAAAGGGTCTTTTCTTCAGATTTGTTTATGGCGTCTACGTGACTCTGAGGCCACTTTCAAGGATTAGGCGCTCGATGCACATTTGGTGACCACTCGAGCCATCGCCTAACTTTCGTATTTGTTTCGCCTCCTTAAGAGTTACGCGTCATAAATCTATCACTGACGAAGGATATTCCCGACCTAGAAGTACGGTTCTCGGGTTACCTAGCTTCGCCCTCGGAGGGAGTCGGGTACGGTCCCACGCTTTCCTCGGGACAGGCTCGCTTGGGGCCGATCTAAGAGTCATCAAGAATGCACTGATTGGGGCATGCAGAGCTCGGCAAGAACCAATCAGTGCACTTCTTCGGCATGGCAATGGGTGTCACCATCTTCACACCCCGAAAAGGAGGACCGCCTTCACGATACAACGAAGGGTCCTCCCGAAACCGCGACAGTCAGTCGGTCGCGATCGAACAGTTGAACGTATAGATCTACGAAAACGATTGAGGACACTTTCGAGCGAGATCAGCGAGTCTCTCGAAGTCGACGTCTAATTCAATCAAGATCTAATACAATCATTTCAACTTCAGAGAATTCGAGTGGAGTCATCGTCGTGAACTCCCGCGCGTATAAGGCAGGGCCTGCTAGATTAGCCTTACTGACGAATCCTCTAGCAGGTCTGGGACGAAACGCTAAATCTCTCAAATTCTTAAATCGACATAATCATTGAATCGGTTATCTAATATTAATTTGGCGGGTAGTAAATCGGTGACTTCGGGATCGACGCGTCCATACGATCGGGCTTGAGATTTACAACCTCAAGCGCGCACGAGTCAACCGCGCGTCGAGCTCAAGATTCGCACCGTACGAACAGTTAGAATAATCCACACTGACATGACATTGTGTAAGGAATAGTGAATTTGGTTGCATCAGTATAAATTTCCGCTTAAATAATACTAATTTAATTTTAACACTTGATCCTGAAGGATTTCCGGGATCGTGCACCCCTTTGGGCTAACGGCTACCTGTATGTCACATTTCAGCTTTCTATGTTTTCTGTGTTTCGAGATATTTTGACCGTCACAGTGAACAGAGGAACTGGCTATTATATTATATAGAAACAATAGCTCTTTATTTTCAGAAAATAGTAAAAATATATGAACATCATTTATTACATTTTTTATAATATTTTTAGGTACAAAAATTTGCCTGCTTGGGTTGCGTAAGCCTGTATTCTCACAGGCTTAGTCCCTTGCGGGGTTAACCCTGAGATAACGGATCTTAGGTCCATTTTGTGTGGATATGTGTGGTGAGAATGAGAAAGACAAAACCAAATGTATGAATTGAATTTTGTTACGAAAAATAGAAAAATTTTTATGCATGAAGAAGCACTGGATTAAATATGGTTGATAGTGATTGATTGCGTGATATACGAATATACGATATATGTATAATATTATATTAAATATACAGTTATTTATTTAACTACGAGTGAGAGAAATTCTTTAATCCAATCCCCTGTCTGAATAATTTTGAGCCAGAGTTAAAAATGTTGATCAAAAAATATTATATCAAATGTTGATATCAACTTTGATCTTAAAGCAATAAGTTCAAAAATGTATGCAAAAGAACTTGAGTGAATATAGTTATGGCTGCCATGAAATCGTCGAAAACATCCATCTTGTGAGGGTTAAAGGTACAATGTTTACTTAGATTAGGAAGTATTATACTAAACCATACAAAAAGGTGCCTGACAAATAACGAGTTTAAGGCTTGATCTGCGCGCATGACAACAGAACGCGTTCATTGGCTATACCTCTACTCGCGCTTAACCCCTTGGCCTCCAACAACGAGTGAGACTCGTGGTAAGAAAGGGCCAAAAACAATAAGGACGAGCCTAACTCGTGGTACTTCGTTCGGACCAAACGTAAACAACACGAACCTAGCCCGTGGTACTTCGTTCGGACCAAACGTTAACAACGCGAGCCTAACTCGTGGTACTTCATTCGTGACAAACGTAAACAACACTAACACGAAGATTATTCATTTTCTACGAGTTTTGTCAAAACATTATTAATTTAAATTAAGTATTAATTTACAAATTGCTACTGATACATTATCCACTTTCAAATTATAAATCATTTTTGTTCACCGATGAATTGATCATAATTACTTCCCAGACATCTTAAAAGTATTAGTTGTGACCAAACGTGTTTATTATTTC